>OX465388.1:15299162-20370359 GCA_950005105.1 Lycophotia porphyrea | reverse complement strand
ATAGTTTCAATAGTACTCACCCTTCATCCCTGTGTCCCGGTCCGCGTTCCGTGAGCCGGCGTCCCGGTTGGAGGCTGATAACCTAAATTTTTTGGTTCAAAAACTGGTTTTTTTGACCATAATCCCAGAATTTTCTTCGGCACTCGTCCCGTTTTATTTCGCAGATCGCTAGCCCGCGCGGAGACGCGTCTCTGGACGTATCGCACGTGCGTGTAGCTTAAATAAAATTTTGCCCACCCACCCTCCCTCTGGTCTATAGGAAGGTAGACGTGGGGTTTTTGGTAAAATTTTATTTATTACTTTTTATCTCTTTTTACTTTGTTTTACTTTTAGAAGGGTTTGTAAGGGGTAAGCACGCTTTTTTAAATCATTCTGACAAATGTTAAATATTTTTACACTTTTTAAATTTAAAATTTTCATTGCTTTGTAAATTATATTATATTGTAATTATTTTTTAGTGACAGTCGTTTTTAAATGAGCGACTATTATTATATGACAGTTTTGTATCTATATTTTATTTGATTATTTATTTATTTTTTACTTACTGTGTTCCCCCCTTTACAGGGACACAGAAGTACCCAGTGTCGTCTTAAAGACTCTCCTCCCGAGTAGATATTATTGTTCTGACTCCCTCTTTACAGGAGTTCGTTCTGATAGTATCTGCTCCCAAATTTTTAACATGTTCCGCACCCCATCCAGCACCGTGAGGATGCCAGTCTCCAGTGGCTCGCCGCGATCCGCGGAGAAAGCGGGACCTTCGCCTGCTGATGCGAGGAGGAAAATTGTATTCGACGACGATACACCCCTCGCATCCCAGGTTGGCTCTGCTGCTCCGGGGACGCGCCGAGCTCCTGCTAAGGCTCCGAGATCGCTCAGAAAGCCTGAGACAGGGCACCGCAGTCGCACTGCGGAGGCGAGAGCTTGCCTAAATAAGGCAAAGCTCAATTTGGGCAACTCTCGCAACCTCAAGGCCGAGATCAAGACTGCGGTGCTCGAAGCTATCAACAGGCTTTATGAGCTGGTCAAGGAGTCGGAGCGAGACGCGGCCCCTACCGCACCCGTAGCCGTACCGGTACCCGTGCCCACTGCTGACCGTAGTCCCCAAGCCGTCTCCGCCGAGGTCCTTGCTGGCCAGACTGAACTCCTTAACACCCTAAAGGAGCACATCTCGGAGTTAAAGGATAACTCCGAGAGACTCGACAGGCTCCGAGACAGTCTGGCTAGCAGAGAAAGTGTGGGGGAGACAACCTACGCGGGTGTAGCAGCGGCCAGTAAAAGCCACACTGGGGCACAGGCCCTGGAGCGAGCGACGCTGCACTCGGTGATTGTCTCCTCAACACAAGATATGGACACGGGGGACGAAGTCCTGGAAAGGATCAGGAAAGCGGTGGATGCGAAGGAGGGCTGGGTGCGGGTGGAAAAAGTCAGGAAAGCGAAGGACCAAAAAATAATCATGGGGTGCGGAACAAAGGAGGAGCGAGAAAAATTGAAAAATAGATTGGAATCAGCCGGAGAGAACCTAGTCGTCGAGGCGGTGAAGAATCGAGACCCGCTTCTGGTTCTTAGGGACGTGCTGCTCGTACACAGTGACGAAGAAGTCCTGAGAGCCCTAAGAAACCAGAACCGGGAGATTTTTCACGGCCTCGGCGACGAGGAGCAGAAAATGTCTATTAAATATAGGAAAAAGACCCGGAACCCACACGTGAATAGCATTGTGCTGAGTGTCACCCCAGCAATCTGGAAGAGGGCACTCGAAGGAGGCAAGCTTAGAATTGACCTCCAGAGAGTGCGCGTCGAAGACCAGACGCCTCTGGTGCAGTGCACCCGTTGCTTAGCATACGGGCACGGCAAACGCCTGTGCACCGAGCCAGCTGATCAGTGCAGCCACTGTGGTGGTTTACACCTAAGAGTGGACTGCCCGGCAAAAAAGGTCGGCGAAGCAGCGGTGTGCGTTAACTGCACCAGAGCCAAGCTGGGGGACAACTCGCACAATGCATTCAGTAGTGAATGCCCAGTACGTAGGAAGTGGGACGCATTCGCGAGAGCAGCAATTGCTTATTGCTAATGTTGCGGGTGCGCCCACTTCCAAGTACAGACCGAGGACTTATTTGACACAGCCAAACTGCAGACGAATCAAACGAACCACTAGGGTTGGCTATATGATAAGTGGTAACTGGAGTCAGCTTCATGAGAAGGTGGCCCAAGTTAAGTTGATCCAGGGATCAGCCCTAGTGGTACCGTCACGCTGTGTCAAATATAGACCAAAAAACTTCTCAAATTTGCCTGAAAACAAATTGGAAACAGGTCTTGAAAATCGTAAAAAATATAGAACAATTGCTGATAAATTGAATAAGTTAGTAGATAAAATGATATGTAAGTATATATTGAGTATATAGATGAAGTATCAGTCATAAATAAAAGAACAAATATAAATGAAAGATTTAGAAATCAAAATAATGTGAATAATGGTATTGTAGTTTAAATTTAGGGTTTTCATGGAAGTTATAAAAATAAATGAGGGATGACATTAAAATGAATACTGGTAAAATAAAATTGTAATAAATCAATAAGAAATAGTGAAATGTAGCGGGTTTAAATAGCATTAATAGACAAACGCAAAATAAAAACGTACAAAAGTGGTCTCTCCGGCCACCAAGAAGCGTAGTCAAGCCAAAATATCAGACATAAAGGGCTCTGATTTATGTTAGAGGGACACTGGCAAGGCAGGAGTGGTTTTTAGCCGGTTCGAGTCCGGCACTACCTCGACTGTCTCACAATCAGCGAGGCAGTCGAGGTGTCCGTGGGGATTTCCCACTCCTGCCAAATTTAAAAAAAAAAAAAAAAAAAAAAAAAAACCTAACCTAACCTAACCGTCGTTGTAAAAATAGTATTTATGAAATTTATTATCAATAGTAGCATTTATTAAATGAAAACAATCATACTAAAACATATCATAGTAAAAAGTAAATTGCTATAATAACCTGAGAAAACAAAATTTCTAGAGCGTGGTCTCTTCGGCCTCGTAATAAAAGTGTGTGTAAACAAGCAGAAACGCCGATATTCAAGGTCTCTGATCACGTCAGAGGGACACTGGCGGGGCAGGAGTGTGGTTTTAGCCGGTTCGAGTCCGGCACTACCTCGACTGTCTCACAACCTGCGAGGCAGTCGAGGTGTCCGTGGGGATTTCCCACTCCTGCCAAAACAAAAAAAAAAAAAAAAAAAAAAAAAAAAAAAACCTAACCTTTTTTTTTTTTTTTTTTTTTTTTTTTTTTTTTTTTTTTTTTTTTTTTTGTTCTCGATGTGGAAATCCTCTATGGATGTCCTCCGCCCTGGGGAGAGCGGAGGGGTCTGTCAGACTCGTACTGACTAAAACCACACCGGTGTTCCCTCGCACACTTGCGTCGGGGGGCAACGGGATCTAATGCGACTTCCGCTGCCCCGGACTAGTGCCGGCCCGCTTGACCTGCGGGCCTCGTCTCGGGGGGGAGTGAGATGTGATAATCCCCCCGTTACGTCTGTGAGAGGCGCGCGTGGAACACGACGCGCCGCCGTCTCGGGTCCAGTGTGATAGGGGGCGATGGATGTCCCCAGATCCGTCGCCCCTGGACCTATTTAGGGGGGCCGGAAGAGGGCGTTGTCTGCCCTCTGCCGACGCCCGGTGCGCCTGCTGCGGGATGGGAGGGAACTCGTCATCTCCCTCTCCCTTTCCGCAGCTTCCTTCTGCGACATGACAGTTTCGCAGAAGGATATCACTGCGTCCCAGGACTCTGCGCTGCCGACCATCGAACGAACAACGGCCGGCAGCGACAGGTCTCCTCCTACCTCTGTAACGAGGGCACGGCGTGGCTCATCCCACGCGACACACTCGGCCAGCGTATGCCGCGCCGTATCCTCTAGACAGTGGGCGCAGTGATGGCACCGGGCGTCCGGCTCCCTGCTTATGCGACACAGGTACTTCCCGAAGCAGCCGTGCCCCGAGAGCACCTGCGTCGCCCGAAACGTCAGGGAGCCGTGCTTCCTCCCGAGCCAGTCGTCGAGTACTGGCCGGATCGCCTCGATTGTGTTGAGGCCGGCGGTAGGGAGCTCTAGCCTCCCCCGCCATTCCGCCACCATGACCTGTTGGAGCTGAGACCGGTACAGCGTTATCTGTCGCTGAACCAGCCTCTCGCCCCGATCCTTGGCCTCCTCGCGCCACCGGTACAGTGTCGCGAGGGTCTTTGCCTCCAGGTCCCACGGCGGGGATCCGGCCAGTACACAAGCCGCCTCGTAAGAGATCGTGCGATATCCCCGTGTGGCCCTGACGGCCATCACCCTCTGCGGTCTGCGCAGAACTGCGATAGTGCGGGCCGTCAGATCTGTCGCCCATATCGGGGCCCCGTACAGGGCCATCGATCGCACGATCCCTACGTACAACCGCCTACAGGCGGTGCTCGGCCCCCCCAAATTGGGAAGCAGCGTTGACAGCGCGCCCGCCGCGCCCATCAACTTGGGCACCAGCCGCTGAAAGTGAGGGCCGAAGTCCCAACGGCTGTCGAGCACCAATCCCAGGTACTTCATGGTTGACTCGACAGCGATCTGGACCCCACCGACCACAATGTGTGATCCCAACGGCGGCGCCCGTCGGGGGCCATGAAAGGCGATGGCCTCCGACTTGTTGAGGGCCACTTCCAGGCCCAGGCGTCGTATGCGGCTCACCACCTGTGAGACCGCAGCCGTAGCCAGCAACGCTGCCTCCCTGTACGAGCTCCCCCGAGCCGTGACCAGCGTGTCGTCCGCATAACACGTCAGGTTCACTCCCGGTGGGAGCTCGCACCGCAAAACCCAGTCGTATCCAATGTTCCACAGGGGAGGGCCCAGAACCGAGCCCTGTGGAACACCGCATGACATCTCGCGACGGCCTGCACCGTCGCGTCCCATGTAGGTGACACACCTTCCCGACAGATAAGCCCCCACAATGTTGCGGAGGTAGGAAGGCACCCGATGGTATCGCAGGGCCTCCCTAATGCAACTCCAGGGCAGGGTGTTGAACGCGTTGGAGATATCCAATGACACCGCCAGCACCACCCCGCCCTGGGACACCGCTTCCTCCGCCAGGACTCTCACTCTCATGATGGCGTCGATGGTAGAGCGCCCACACCGGAAGCCGAATTGGCTGTCGTCCAAGTTCGGCCCCTCTGTACACAAGTGGCTGACGAGGCGATCTGCGATTACTCGCTCGAGCAGCTTGCCCGCCTCGTCCAGCAGCACTATGGGCCGATAAGCGGACGACGAGTCCGCCGGGCGCCCCGCCTTCTTGAGCAGGACCAGTCGACCAGCCTTCCATTTGGTAGGGAACTGACCCTGCTCAAGGCACGCAGAGAAGAGTCCCCTCAGTGGGGGCTCCAGCTCCTTCAGGGCGAGAACTAGAGCGCGGCCAGGCACTCCGTCAGGCCCCGGAGCAGTGTTTTTTGCCCGGAGCCGCATCACGGCCGCGCTCATCTCCGCCTGTGTCACCTCTGGGACGGTTTCGCTCTCCTCTTCTTCCTCCGACTCTGCAGCTGAGGGCACAGCCATAGGCGGTGGCTCGTGCTCAGCTCTCTCAGGAAAGAGAGCTGACACCACTCGCTCCAGAAACTGCGGCTCGAGACCTTCCGTTAGCGGGGGGGCCCACGGCCGAAGTTTCCCTCGGACCGTGCGGTAAGGGCGCCCCCACGGATCCCCGTCTAGGGTCGCCAGCAGCTCCTCTCTGGAGCGCGTCTTCGACTCGCCGATGGCCAGCCACAGAGCCTCCTTCGCCGCGCGGTACACCTCATACAGCGCGGCTTCTTCATCGGGATCCCGCAGACGTCTCCTCCGACATCGCGTGTACGGGCGTCTGGCGTCGGCGCACTCGACGCGCAGCCGCTCGACCTCGATGCACCACCAGTACACGCGACGCCTTGCGGACAGAGAGGAGACGCGTGGCATAGACGCGTCGCAGATTTGCGTCATCGCGTCGCTAAACCACTGCGCCTCCTGTTCGACGTCGACGGGACCGACGGTAGCCGACTCCCGGATCCAGGCTTGGACGATAGTGGCTTCTTCGAGAGCCTCCCTGTCGAGGCGTTTCAGCGCCCAACGCAGGCCATCTCTTCGGGGGGCCGATTGGCTACGACCTCCAGCGGTCTGGGTGGAGACGTCGAAACGGATGTATCGGTGATCCGATAGCGTCTCCACCTCCGCTTCCACGTGCCAATCTCGAACGCGGTGCACGACAGCGGGACTAGCGAACGACACGTCCACAATGGACCCACCTCGCTGCCGCACACACGTGTAGGCCGAGCCCCGATTTAAGACGGCCAGGCCCGTCGTGATGGCCCACTCCTCTAACACTTCGCCTCTCGGGTCTGTGACCGGGGATCCCCACGCAGCAGACTTGGCGTTCAGATCACCGAGAAGCAAAATGGGCCGAGGGTGAGACTGGCCGACGATGGCTCCCAACTCGACAAGGAAACTTTCGAAGTCGGCGAGACTCTTGTTGGGCGAGAAGTATGCCCCGACCGTGACGATCCCGTTCACAAGGGCGGCAACCCAACCGTGACCACGGGATACGTCGACAAGAGTCGCGCCGATGATGGCCACCAGGCCGTCCAGGTCCCCTGCCCAGTTATCCCGGGGCGGGACAAAGTACGGCTCAGCGACCACCGCCACATTTATCGACCACTCCGCCATGCTCAGGACCAAGAGATCCTGAGCTCTGGTGCAGTGGTTGATATTCGCCTGGAGGAAACGGAAGTGTGCCATCACTGGCATTCCATTTCCTCGGCGTTTCGTCCTACCACAGGCCGGGAGTCGGCCAAAGAGGTGCTAGGGGCTGCGGCCCCCGCCGGCTTGGTCCAACGCTTGTTGCGCTTTCTGGGCGCGCCGCAAGCGTTGCTGCCTATTCTGTGCCCCGCGGACTTTCCTGCAGCTGAACAGAGACTGCAGTTTGGCTCCGCGGAGCACTGGGACGCCTTATGGCCGGGCTGACCGCAGCGATAACACAAATCACTGCGGTCACAGCCAGTGCACAGTGCCCGGACATGCCCCTTCTCCAGGCACCGGTAACACTGCATGGCCCTGGGTGACAGGAGTTTAACTCCCGCTGCCACCCAGCCCACCAGCAGACGTCCCTCGTCGGCTATCTGTTTCGCCGCAGCCACCGGACACCGCACCCAGATGGTGCCGAGCCCGCGAGCATTGACGCGGATGTCACCAGCCCGCACATTTTCTGGTGGGCATCCACCGCTCCGGGCTATGGCCGCCACCACCTCCTCTGGGGTCACGGAGTCGTCCAGCCCATCGACGCGCATCTCAGCCGTCTTAATGGGCCTGGTCACCCGGGCCTCCTCAGGGTTGAGGACGTCCTTCAGCTTTGCAGCTAGAGAGTCCGCCCTCTCGGCACTGTTGGTCCCCGCCAACTCGAACATTTTGGCCCCCGTGGCTGCCGTTTTGAAACGGAAGCCTTCCGGAGTGCCGAAATCAGCGAGGACGATCTTACCCCTCGCTTCCGCCAGTACCTTTTGGTAAGTCACTCCCCGCTCCTTGGCTTCGGGCTGTAGCGTGATCACTACAGCCTCGGAGCGAGGGACGCGGATCCTTGGGGCTTGCCCCTTGGAGCCCGGCGCGGGCTTGCCCGACTTCGACTTCCGCCCCCCGTGACCCCTCTTTCGCCGCTTTTTCCGGCTTTCGGCCGTCTGCCAGGCGCCTTCATTTTCTTTGGGGGACGAGCTGCTCCCCTCAGTGGGCTTTCTCGTCCCCTTTTCTGCCTTTTTGCCACCTTCTGTTGGCTTTTTAGGCGCCTGCGTGAGCTTTTTCGGTGCAGGTGGCACTTTAGCTACCTGGGCCCACGTTGGCCCAGCCGTTACTGGAGTGGGCCTGGCTTCCTTCCTCCGCTTATCTGCCGCCAGCGGCGGACGAAGGCTAGTAGGGGGGTTTAGCCTGGGCTCGATGCTGTCCAGGCGGGCGGTCATTATGCTCAACAGCCGGTTGAACAGGTCTTCCCCTAAAGACCCGTCCTTTGACAGAGCACGACTCTCCGTAGTCGTCGCACCCTGCTGCCGGCTGAAGTCCGCCCTCAGGGCGCTGACCTCCCGCTGGAGCTCCTCCATCCTCGTTTGGAGACGGTAATTCTCCTCTTGGAGTTTTAACGTCTCCTCCGAGGTTGTGCGGTCGAGGAGGACATCCATCGCCTCCTTGATGCCGTCTGCCGCCTCCTTCAGGGCCCGCGTGAACGTGCCCTTCAGGTTGCCCGATTTCGTGGCCACCTTCAGGACAACGTCCACGCCGTCCAACACTCGTCGGCTGAGGGCCTCTGCCGTCAGGCCTTCAGGGGCAACGGCAGTCTGTACCCTCCTCTCCCTTGCTTGACGAGCCATCTCAGCGACCTCATCGGTGGCTACAGCCTTCCGGCCCTCCCGCCTCGCAGCATTGAGCTCCGCCTTTGTGCTCACTAATGCAGTGGAGGTTGTGGACTGCTCCACCTGCATTGCACCGTCGGAGTCACTCACTCCGCTGGCCTCCGGCGTATCAGGGCACTTCAAGAAGCGACCCCGGGATTTGCGGAAAGACGCTGCCGAGGTGCTCGCTCCGGACGGTAGCCCGCGTCCTCGGCCCCTCCTGGCTGTCGGCACCTTGGGGGCCGGCAGGTTCTCCTCGCTAGAGGACAAACCCGCCGAACACGCATCCGACTCACAGGCACGCGGGCGCTTCCCCCAAAACTTCGAGGGAGCGGCCGCAACTGCTTGCGGTGTGACGTTGACCTCCGACACCGCAATCACTCTCTCCAGAACCACGCGTGGTTCTGTAGGAGCCTCTGCTCTCGCCCTCAGTGACACAGTGCCGGAGTCCGACACAGCGTCCGCCGCACGACGTTCACCCGGTACGCAGTCGGGTGTTTTAAAACAGATCAGGTCTTCGAAAGACCGTGATCTTATTGAGCCTCCTCGGCTCTTGTTGCCATTGGCAAGTGGATGACGGTGGTTGCCCTCCCCAGAATACGAGGGGCTTGACGATCCCGAAGGGATCGTGGCGGATTCTCCAGCTGCGGAGCAGCTGGTACCGCCCTGGGGTATTATATTTCCAGTCGTCTTTTCCATGATGATTTTGTTTTCCTTTGAAGGGTGTGGTCCCTGTCTCCTTAAACTCCTTATACTTTGTACATATAATATAAATATAATTATAATATATATATATATTTTTTTTTTATTGCTATAACCCTCCCTCCCTCCTTATTCATGTTTCACGACTATTCTATCACTCTCATAGTCACGTCTGATGGGCAGACGCGTACCAGAGAGCGATGAAAGCCGCGATCCAAGAACAAGGAAGATTCCCAACCCTGATTCACTCCCCGAGAACTTCGAGGAATGAATCACTAATCACGTACCGTCCGATAACCCGCTCCGTGAGCTATCGCACGATACACGATGAAATAACCCAGCCCTGATTCACTCCCCGAGAACTTCGAGGAATGAATCACTAATCACGTACCGTCCGATGGGCCCGCTCCGTGAGCCATCGCACGGTACACGACGAAATATCCCAACCCTGATCCACTCCTCAAGAAACTTGAGGAGTGAATCGCGAATCACACATCGTCCGATAGACCCGCTCCGTGAGTCATCGCACGATGTCCGATGTAACGCCTCCCCATATTCACACTCCAATGACTTGGAGCGTGAATCGCCTCGCAGAAGTCTGAAGCGACTCCGGCATGTGTGTGTCTCTCTTAGTTCGGTCTCTCACTTGGGATTGGAAAACTCCAAGATCACTGAAACACGCAAGCCCCACCACGACGACAACGTGGAGACACCCTCGGTGGGGAACCTAACCTAACCTAACCTAACCTAACCTTTTTTTTTTTTTTTTTTTTTTTTTTTTTTTTTTTTTTTGACGCTGGGAAAAAATGCATTACGCATACCCTCCCGTCGGGGGATGGGAGGGGTATGTGGGACTCCCCGGGCGGCCAAACACCACGGTATACCCACTAAAACGACCCAGCGCATTCCCGCTTCGTCATAGTGGAGGGGGACTGGGAAACCGGCACAGCCTTTACTTCCAGTCCCCCGCCGACGAACACACAAGGCGGACCCCCCTCTTGTCCTCACGGCACGGACGTGGAGGGGGGGTTCGGGAATGACCGACGGAGGTGACGGGTGCAATGCGGGCGTAGGCACCCCCGCGCCTGTCGCCCGCCCGTCACCGTGAGGAGGGAGGGCAAACGCCCCTTCCCCCCCCCCGCCCGCAGAGCAGCGCAGCGAGAGTAAACTCCCGCTGGCGCTCCGCCTCCTCCTTCTGCGAAATCGCAGAAGGAGGCAACCGCTGACCAGGCCTCCTCGCTCCCCAGCATGGTGTTCCGTGGCACGCACGCCGGGAAGCGGGAGGCCCAGTCGCCCGCGAGGTGACGGGTGCAATGCGAGCGAAGGCACCTCCGTGCCTGTCGCCCGCCCGTCACCGTGAGGGGGAGGGCAAATGCCCCTTCCCCCCCTCTCCGCTAGCGGAGCGGCGCAGCGGGAGGGTCCTCCCGCGCGCGCTCCGCTGACCAGGCCTCCACTCCACACTCCCCAGCATGGCCTCGACCACGCCGGGAAGCGGGAGGCCCAGTCCCCCGCGGAATTCCCCTGCTGTGCCCTCCGCTATGCCCGCTGCTCAGAGGGCACGCAGGGGAACGCACACCGCACATCGCATGAGTCATCACACGACGTGCGGTGCGCCCCTCCCCAGAAAGCGCCTGGTGGTTTTTTTGTTGCGTCTATTTCTTATGGAATTAGACCAAGAACAGGGCGGCAACCACGTGAAGGTAACACACCAGACTTGCCTTGAGGATCTACACGACCGTAGCGCTCCCCCTCAAGACCCCGCCACCCTACCGCCTCTGAGGGAGGCAGTAAGGTAGACCTGCATCTATGCTACCAAGCAAAGCATGTGCAAAGCTTGTCGTTGTGCAACCGCGAAAGCATAAATACAGATCCGCCCCAACCTAACCTTTTTTTTTTTTTTTTTTTTTTTTTTTTTTTGACGCTGGGAAAAAATGCATTACGCATACCCTCCCGTCGGGGGATGGGAGGGGTATGTGGGACTCCCCGGGCGGCCAAACACCACGGTATACCCACTAAAACGACCCAGCGCATTCCCGCTTCGTCATAGTGGAGGGGGACTGGGAAACCGGCACAGCCTTTACTTCCAGTCCCCCGCCGACGAACACACAAGGCGGACCCCCCCTCTTGTCCTCACGGCACGGACGTGGAGGGGGGGGTTCGGGAATGACCGACGGAGGTGACGGGTGCAATGCGGGCGGAGACACCCCCGCGCCTGTCGCCCGCCCGTCACCGTGAGGAGGGAGGGCAAACGCCCCTTCCCCCCCCCCGCCCGCAGAGCAGCGCAGCGAGAGTAAACTCCCGCTGGCGCTCCGCCTCCTCCTTCTGCGAAATCGCAGAAGGAGGCAACCGCTGACCAGGCCTCTCGCCCCCCAGCACGGTGTTCACGCACGCACGCCAGGAAGCGTGAGGCCCAGTCGCCCGCAAGGTGACGGGTGCAATGCGGGCGGAGGCACCTCCGTGCCTGTCGCCCGCCCGTCACCGTGAGGGGGAGGGCAAACGCCCCTTCCCCCCCTCTCCGCTAGCGGAGTAGGCCTCCTCTCCACACTCCCCAGCATGGCCTCGACCACGCCGGGAAGCGGGAGGCCCAGTCCCCCGCGGCACTCCCCTGCTGTGCCCTCCGCTATGCCCGCTGCTCAGAGGGCACGCAGGGGAACGCACACCGCACATCGCATGAGTCATCACACGACGTGCGGTGCGCCCCTCCCCAGAAAGCGCCTGGTGGTTTTTTGTTGCGTCTATATCTTATGGAATTAGACCAAGAACAGGGCGGCAACCACGTGAAGGTAACACACCAGACTTGCCTTGAGGATCTACACGACCGTAGCGCTCCCCCTCAAGACCCCGCCACCCTACCGCCTCTGAGGGAGGCAGTAAGGTAGACCTGCATCTATGCTACCAAGCAAAGCATGTGCAAAGCTTGTCGTTGTGCAACCGCGAAAGCATAAATACAGATCCGCCCCGCCCCAACCTAACCTAACCTTTTTTTTTTTTTTTTTTTTTTTTTTTTTTTTTTTTTTTTTTTTTTTTTTTTTTGACGCTGGGAAAAAATGCATTACGCATACCCTCCCGTCGGGGGATGGGAGGGGTATGTGGGACTCCCCGGGCGGCCAAACACCACGGTATACCCACTAAAACGACCCAGCGCATTCCCGCTTCGTCATAGTGGAGGGGGACTGGGAAACCGGCACAGCCTTTACTTCCAGTCCCCCGCCGACGAACACACAAGGCTGACCCCCCTCTTGTCCTCACGGCACGGACGTGGAGGGGGGGGTTCGGGAATGACCGACGGAGGTGACGGGTGCAATGCGAGCGAAGGCACCTCCGTGCCTGTCGCCCGCCCGTCACCGTGAGGGGGGAGGGCAAACGCCCCTTCCCCCCCTCTCCGCTAGCGGAGCGGCGCAGCGGGAGGGTCCTCCCGCGCGCGCTCCGCTGACCAGGCCTCCTCTCCACACTCCCCAGCATGGCCTCGACCACGCCGGGAAGCGGGAGGCCCAGTCCCCCGCGGCACTCCCCTGCTGTGCCCTCCGCTATGCCCGCTGCTCAGAGGGCACGCAGGGGAACGCACACCGCACATCGCATGAGTCATCACACGACGTGCGGCGCGCCCCTCCCCAGAAAGCGTCTGGTGGTTTTTTGTTGCGTCTATTTCTTATGGAATTAGACCAAGAACAGGGCGGCAACCACGTGAAGGTAACACACCAGACTTGCCTTGAGGATCTACACGACCGTAGCGCTCCCCCTCAAGACCCCGCCACCCTACCGCCTCTGAGGGAGGCAGTAAGGTAGACCTGCATCTATGCTACCAAGCAAAGCATGTGCAAAGCTTGTCGTTGTGCAACCGCGAAAGCATAAATACAGATCCGCCCCAACCTAACCTAACCTAACCTAACCTAACCTAACCTAACCCAAAAACGTTGATATCTTCGCTTCCAGACGCGCGATTTTGACGCTGTTTTCAGCTCAAATTGACATAACTAGGCGTCCGCCTACGTATTGACCACCCTGCACTCACCTGCACCCCTGGATAAAAAATTTACGACCTACCCCTAGTTTTTTAATACATTTTTAAAGTAAATCGTCTAAATTAATTGTTTTTCCAAATTTTCTTTGCATTCTAACATCGAATTATAGTTTCAATAGTACTCACCCTTCATCCCTGTGTCCCGGTACGCGTTCCGTGAGCCGGCGTCCCAGTTGGAGGCTGATAACCTAAATTTTTTGGTTCAAAAACTGGTTTTTTGACCATAATTCCAGAATTTTCTTCGGCACTTATCCCGTTTTATTTCACAGATCGCTAGCCCGCGCGGAGACGCGTCTCTGGACGTATCGCACGTGCGTCTAGCTCAAATAAAACATAAATATTTTTTCAAAATTGTCATTTTCAAGTAGTTTCTGCTAGTACCAAAATCCACGTAAGGGGATAAGAGAAATATAAAAACGTTGATATCTTCGCTTCCAGACGCGCGATTTTGACGCTGTTTTCAGCTCAAATTGACATAACTAGGCGTCCGCCTACGTATTGACCACCCTGCACTCACCTGCACCCCTGGATAAAAAATTTACGACCTACCCCTAGTTTTTTAATACATTTTTAAAGTAAATCGTCTAAATTAATTGTTTTTCCAAATTTTCTTTGCATTCTAACATCGAATTATAGTTTCAATAGTACTCACCCTTCATCCCTGTGTCCCGGTACGCGTTCCGTGAGCCGGCGTCCCAGTTGGAGGCTGATAACCTAAATTTTTTGGTTCAAAAACTGGTTTTTTGACCATAATTCCAGAATTTTCTTCGGCACTTATCCCGTTTTATTTCACAGATCGCTAGCCCGCGCGGAGACGCGTCTCTGGACGTATCGCACGTGCGTCTAGCTCAAATAAAACATAAATATTTTTTCAAAATTGTCATTTTCAAGTAGTTTCTGCTAGTACCAAAATCCACGTAAGGGGATAAGAGAAATATAAAAACGTTGATATCTTCGCTTCCAGACGCGCGATTTTGACGCTGTTTTCAGCTCAAATTGACATAACTAGGCGTCCGCCTACGTATTGACCACCCTGCACTCACCTGCACCCCTGGATAAAAAATTTACGACCTACCCCTAGTTTTTTAATACATTTTTAAAGTAAATCGTCTAAATTAATTGTTTTTCCAAATTTTCTTTGCATTCTAACATCGAATTATAGTTTCAATAGTACTCACCCTTCATCCCTGTGTCCCGGTACGCGTTCCGTGAGCCGGCGTCCCAGTTGGAGGCTGATAACCTAAATTTTTTGGTTCAAAAACTGGTTTTTTGACCATAATTCCAGAATTTTCTTCGGCACTTATCCCGTTTTATTTCACAGATCGCTAGCCCGCGCGGAGACGCGTCTCTGGACGTATCGCACGTGCGTCTAGCTCAAATAAAACATAAATATTTTTTCAAAATTGTCATTTTCAAGTAGTTTCTGCTAGTACCAAAATCCACGTAAGGGGATAAGAGAAATATAAAAACGTTGATATCTTCGCTTCCAGACGCGCGATTTTGACGCTGTTTTCAGCTCAAATTGACATAACTAGGCGTCCGCCTACGTATTGACCACCCTGCACTCACCTGCACCCCTGGATAAAAAATTTACGACCTACCCCTAGTTTTTTAATACATTTTTAAAGTAAATCGTCTAAATTAATTGTTTTTCCAAATTTTCTTTGCATTCTAACATCGAATTATAGTTTCAATAGTACTCACCCTTCATCCCTGTGTCCCGGTACGCGTTCCGTGAGCCGGCGTCCCAGTTGGAGGCTGATAACCTAAATTTTTTGGTTCAAAAACTGGTTTTTTGACCATAATTCCAGAATTTTCTTCGGCACTTATCCCGTTTTATTTCACAGATCGCTAGCCCGCGCGGAGACGCGTCTCTGGACGTATCGCACGTGCGTCTAGCTCAAATAAAACATAAATATTTTTTCAAAATTGTCATTTTCAAGTAGTTTCTGCTAGTACCAAAATCCACGTAAGGGGATAAGAGAAATATAAAAACGTTGATATCTTCGCTTCCAGACGCGCGATTTTGACGCTGTTTTCAGCTCAAATTGACATAACTAGGCGTCCGCCTACGTATTGACCACCCTGCACTCACCTGCACCCCTGGATAAAAAATTTACGACCTACCCCTAGTTTTTTAATACATTTTTAAAGTAAATCGTCTAAATTAATTGTTTTTCCAAATTTTCTTTGCATTCTAACATCGAATTATAGTTTCAATAGTACTCACCCTTCATCCCTGTGTCCCGGTACGCGTTCCGTGAGCCGGCGTCCCAGTTGGAGGCTGATAACCTAAATTTTTTGGTTCAAAAACTGGTTTTTTGACCATAATTCCAGAATTTTCTTCGGCACTTATCCCGTTTTATTTCACAGATCGCTAGCCCGCGCGGAGACGCGTCTCTGGACGTATCGCACGTGCGTCTAGCTCAAATAAAACATAAATATTTTTTCAAAATTGTCATTTTCAAGTAGTTTCTGCTAGTACCAAAATCCACGTAAGGGGATAAGAGAAATATAAAAACGTTGATATCTTCGCTTCCAGACGCGCGATTTTGACGCTGTTTTCAGCTCAAATTGACATAACTAGGCGTCCGCCTACGTATTGACCACCCTGCACTCACCTGCACCCCTGGATAAAAAATTTACGACCTACCCCTAGTTTTTTAATACATTTTTAAAGTAAATCGTCTAAATTAATTGTTTTTCCAAATTTTCTTTGCATTCTAACATCGAATTATAGTTTCAATAGTACTCACCCTTCATCCCTGTGTCCCGGTACGCGTTCCGTGAGCCGGCGTCCCAGTTGGAGGCTGATAACCTAAATTTTTTGGTTCAAAAACTGGTTTTTTGACCATAATTCCAGAATTTTCTTCGGCACTTATCCCGTTTTATTTCACAGATCGCTAGCCCGCGCGGAGACGCGTCTCTGGACGTATCGCACGTGCGTCTAGCTCAAATAAAACATAAATATTTTTTCAAAATTGTCATTTTCAAGTAGTTTCTGCTAGTACCAAAATCCACGTAAGGGGATAAGAGAAATATAAAAACGTTGATATCTTCGCTTCCAGACGCGCGATTTTGACGCTGTTTTCAGCTCAAATTGACATAACTAGGCGTCCGCCTACGTATTGACCACCCTGCACTCACCTGCACCCCTGGATAAAAAATTTACGACCTACCCCTAGTTTTTTAATACATTTTTAAAGTAAATCGTCTAAATTAATTGTTTTTCCAAATTTTCTTTGCATTCTAACATCGAATTATAGTTTCAATAGTACTCACCCTTCATCCCTGTGTCCCGGTACGCGTTCCGTGAGCCGGCGTCCCAGTTGGAGGCTGATAACCTAAATTTTTTGGTTCAAAAACTGGTTTTTTGACCATAATTCCAGAATTTTCTTCGGCACTTATCCCGTTTTATTTCACAGATCGCTAGCCCGCGCGGAGACGCGTCTCTGGACGTATCGCACGTGCGTCTAGCTCAAATAAAACATAAATATTTTTTCAAAATTGTCATTTTCAAGTAGTTTCTGCTAGTACCAAAATCCACGTAAGGGGATAAGAGAAATATAAAAACGTTGATATCTTCGCTTCCAGACGCGCGATTTTGACGCTGTTTTCAGCTCAAATTGACATAACTAGGCGTCCGCCTACGTATTGACCACCCTGCACTCACCTGCACCCCTGGATAAAAAATTTACGACCTACCCCTAGTTTTTTAATACATTTTTAAAGTAAATCGTCTAAATTAATTGTTTTTCCAAATTTTCTTTGCATTCTAACATCGAATTATAGTTTCAATAGTACTCACCCTTCATCCCTGTGTCCCGGTACGCGTTCCGTGAGCCGGCGTCCCAGTTGGAGGCTGATAACCTAAATTTTTTGGTTCAAAAACTGGTTTTTTGACCATAATTCCAGAATTTTCTTCGGCACTTATCCCGTTTTATTTCACAGATCGCTAGCCCGCGCGGAGACGCGTCTCTGGACGTATCGCACGTGCGTCTAGCTCAAATAAAACATAAATATTTTTTCAAAATTGTCATTTTCAAGTAGTTTCTGCTAGTACCAAAATCCACGTAAGGGGATAAGAGAAATATAAAAACGTTGATATCTTCGCTTCCAGACGCGCGATTTTGACGCTGTTTTCAGCTCAAATTGACATAACTAGGCGTCCGCCTACGTATTGACCACCCTGCACTCACCTGCACCCCTGGATAAAAAATTTACGACCTACCCCTAGTTTTTTAATACATTTTTAAAGTAAATCGTCTAAATTAATTGTTTTTCCAAATTTTCTTTGCATTCTAACATCGAATTATAGTTTCAATAGTACTCACCCTTCATCCCTGTGTCCCGGTACGCGTTCCGTGAGCCGGCGTCCCAGTTGGAGGCTGATAACCTAAATTTTTTGGTTCAAAAACTGGTTTTTTGACCATAATTCCAGAATTTTCTTCGGCACTTATCCCGTTTTATTTCACAGATCGCTAGCCCGCGCGGAGACGCGTCTCTGGACGTATCGCACGTGCGTCTAGCTCAAATAAAACATAAATATTTTTTCAAAATTGTCATTTTCAAGTAGTTTCTGCTAGTACCAAAATCCACGTAAGGGGATAAGAGAAATATAAAAACGTTGATATCTTCGCTTCCAGACGCGCGATTTTGACGCTGTTTTCAGCTCAAATTGACATAACTAGGCGTCCGCCTACGTATTGACCACCCTGCACTCACCTGCACCCCTGGATAAAAAATTTACGACCTACCCCTAGTTTTTTAACACATTTTTAAAGTAAATCGTCTAAATTAATTGTTTTTCCAAATTTTCTTTGCATTCTAACATCGAATTATAGTTTCAATAGTACTCACCCTTCATCCCTGTGTCCCGGTACGCGTTCCGTGAGCCGGCGTCCCAGTTGGAGGCTGATAACCTAAATTTTTTGGTTCAAAAACTGGTTTTTTGACCATAATTCCAGAATTTTCTTCGGCACTTATCCCGTTTTATTTCACAGATCGCTAGCCCGCGCGGAGACGCGTCTCTGGACGTATCGCACGTGCGTCTAGCTCAAATAAAACATAAATATTTTTTCAAAATTGTCATTTTCAAGTAGTTTCTGCTAGTACCAAAATCCACGTAAGGGGATAAGAGAAATATAAAAACGTTGATATCTTCGCTTCCAGACGCGCGATTTTGACGCTGTTTTCAGCTCAAATTGACATAACTAGGCGTCCGCCTACGTATTGACCACCCTGCACTCACCTGCACCCCTGGATAAAAAATTTACGACCTACCCCTAGTTTTTTAATACATTTTTAAAGTAAATCGTCTAAATTAATTGTTTTTCCAAATTTTCTTTGCATTCTAACATCGAATTATAGTTTCAATAGTACTCACCCTTCATCCCTGTGTCCCGGTACGCGTTCCGTGAGCCGGCGTCCCAGTTGGAGGCTGATAACCTAAATTTTTTGGTTCAAAAACTGGTTTTTTGACCATAATTCCAGAATTTTCTTCGGCACTTATCCCGTTTTATTTCACAGATCGCTAGCCCGCGCGGAGACGCGTCTCTGGACGTATCGCACGTGCGTCTAGCTCAAATAAAACATAAATATTTTTTCAAAATTGTCATTTTCAAGTAGTTTCTGCTAGTACCAAAATCCACGTAAGGGGATAAGAGAAATATAAAAACGTTGATATCTTCGCTTCCAGACGCGCGATTTTGACGCTGTTTTCAGCTCAAATTGACATAACTAGGCGTCCGCCTACGTATTGACCACCCTGCACTCACCTGCACCCCTGGATAAAAAATTTACGACCTACCCCTAGTTTTTTAATACATTTTTAAAGTAAATCGTCTAAATTAATTGTTTTTCCAAATTTTCTTTGCATTCTAACATCGAATTATAGTTTCAATAGTACTCACCCTTCATCCCTGTGTCCCGGTACGCGTTCCGTGAGCCGGCGTCCCAGTTGGAGGCTGATAACCTAAATTTTTTGGTTCAAAAACTGGTTTTTTGACCATAATTCCAGAATTTTCTTCGGCACTTATCCCGTTTTATTTCACAGATCGCTAGCCCGCGCGGAGACGCGTCTCTGGACGTATCGCACGTGCGTCTAGCTCAAATAAAACATAAATATTTTTTCAAAATTGTCATTTTCAAGTAGTTTCTGCTAGTACCAAAATCCACGTAAGGGGATAAGAGAAATATAAAAACGTTGATATCTTCGCTTCCAGACGCGCGATTTTGACGCTGTTTTCAGCTCAAATTGACATAACTAGGCGTCCGCCTACGTATTGACCACCCTGCACTCACCTGCACCCCTGGATAAAAAATTTACGACCTACCCCTAGTTTTTTAATACATTTTTAAAGTAAATCGTCTAAATTAATTGTTTTTCCAAATTTTCTTTGCATTCTAACATCGAATTATAGTTTCAATAGTACTCACCCTTCATCCCTGTGTCCCGGTACGCGTTCCGTGAGCCGGCGTCCCAGTTGGAGGCTGATAACCTAAATTTTTTGGTTCAAAAACTGGTTTTTTGACCATAATTCCAGAATTTTCTTCGGCACTTATCCCGTTTTATTTCACAGATCGCTAGCCCGCGCGGAGACGCGTCTCTGGACGTATCGCACGTGCGTCTAGCTCAAATAAAACATAAATATTTTTTCAAAATTGTCATTTTCAAGTAGTTTCTGCTAGTACCAAAATCCACGTAAGGGGATAAGAGAAATATAAAAACGTTGATATCTTCGCTTCCAGACGCGCGATTTTGACGCTGTTTTCAGCTCAAATTGACATAACTAGGCGTCCGCCTACGTATTGACCACCCTGCACTCACCTGCACCCCTGGATAAAAAATTTACGACCTACCCCTAGTTTTTTAATACATTTTTAAAGTAAATCGTCTAAATTAATTGTTTTTCCAAATTTTCTTTGCATTCTAACATCGAATTATAGTTTCAATAGTACTCACCCTTCATCCCTGTGTCCCGGTACGCGTTCCGTGAGCCGGCGTCCCAGTTGGAGGCTGATAACCTAAATTTTTTGGTTCAAAAACTGGTTTTTTGACCATAATTCCAGAATTTTCTTCGGCACTTATCCCGTTTTATTTCACAGATCGCTAGCCCGCGCGGAGACGCGTCTCTGGACGTATCGCACGTGCGTCTAGCTCAAATAAAACATAAATATTTTTTCAAAATTGTCATTTTCAAGTAGTTTCTGCTAGTACCAAAATCCACGTAAGGGGATAAGAGAAATATAAAAACGTTGATATCTTCGCTTCCAGACGCGCGATTTTGACGCTGTTTTCAGCTCAAATTGACATAACTAGGCGTCCGCCTACGTATTGACCACCCTGCACTCACCTGCACCCCTGGATAAAAAATTTACGACCTACCCCTAGTTTTTTAATACATTTTTAAAGTAAATCGTCTAAATTAATTGTTTTTCCAAATTTTCTTTGCATTCTAACATCGAATTATAGTTTCAATAGTACTCACCCTTCATCCCTGTGTCCCGGTACGCGTTCCGTGAGCCGGCGTCCCAGTTGGAGGCTGATAACCTAAATTTTTTGGTTCAAAAACTGGTTTTTTGACCATAATTCCAGAATTTTCTTCGGCACTTATCCCGTTTTATTTCACAGATCGCTAGCCCGCGCGGAGACGCGTCTCTGGACGTATCGCACGTGCGTCTAGCTCAAATAAAACATAAATATTTTTTCAAAATTGTCATTTTCAAGTAGTTTCTGCTAGTACCAAAATCCACGTAAGGGGATAAGAGAAATATAAAAACGTTGATATCTTCGCTTCCAGACGCGCGATTTTGACGCTGTTTTCAGCTCAAATTGACATAACTAGGCGTCCGCCTACGTATTGACCACCCTGCACTCACCTGCACCCCTGGATAAAAAATTTACGACCTACCCCTAGTTTTTTAATACATTTTTAAAGTAAATCGTCTAAATTAATTGTTTTTCCAAATTTTCTTTGCATTCTAACATCGAATTATAGTTTCAATAGTACTCACCCTTCATCCCTGTGTCCCGGTACGCGTTCCGTGAGCCGGCGTCCCAGTTGGAGGCTGATAACCTAAATTTTTTGGTTCAAAAACTGGTTTTTTGACCATAATTCCAGAATTTTCTTCGGCACTTATCCCGTTTTATTTCACAGATCGCTAGCCCGCGCGGAGACGCGTCTCTGGACGTATCGCACGTGCGTCTAGCTCAAATAAAACATAAATATTTTTTCAAAATTGTCATTTTCAAGTAGTTTCTGCTAGTACCAAAATCCACGTAAGGGGATAAGAGAAATATAAAAACGTTGATATCTTCGCTTCCAGACGCGCGATTTTGACGCTGTTTTCAGCTCAAATTGACATAACTAGGCGTCCGCCTACGTATTGACCACCCTGCACTCACCTGCACCCCTGGATAAAAAATTTACGACCTACCCCTAGTTTTTTAATACATTTTTAAAGTAAATCGTCTAAATTAATTGTTTTTCCAAATTTTCTTTGCATTCTAACATCGAATTATAGTTTCAATAGTACTCACCCTTCATCCCTGTGTCCCGGTACGCGTTCCGTGAGCCGGCGTCCCAGTTGGAGGCTGATAACCTAAATTTTTTGGTTCAAAAACTGGTTTTTTGACCATAATTCCAGAATTTTCTTCGGCACTTATCCCGTTTTATTTCACAGATCGCTAGCCCGCGCGGAGACGCGTCTCTGGACGTATCGCACGTGCGTCTAGCTCAAATAAAACATAAATATTTTTTCAAAATTGTCATTTTCAAGTAGTTTCTGCTAGTACCAAAATCCACGTAAGGGGATAAGAGAAATATAAAAACGTTGATATCTTCGCTTCCAGACGCGCGATTTTGACGCTGTTTTCAGCTCAAATTGACATAACTAGGCGTCCGCCTACGTATTGACCACCCTGCACTCACCTGCACCCCTGGATAAAAAATTTACGACCTACCCCTAGTTTTTTAATACATTTTTAAAGTAAATCGTCTAAATTAATTGTTTTTCCAAATTTTCTTTGCATTCTAACATCGAATTATAGTTTCAATAGTACTCACCCTTCATCCCTGTGTCCCGGTACGCGTTCCGTGAGCCGGCGTCCCAGTTGGAGGCTGATAACCTAAATTTTTTGGTTCAAAAACTGGTTTTTTGACCATAATTCCAGAATTTTCTTCGGCACTTATCCCGTTTTATTTCACAGATTGCTAGCCCGCGCGGAGACGCGTCTCTGGACGTATCGCACGTGCGTCTAGCTCAAATAAAACATAAATATTTTTTCAAAATTGTCATTTTCAAGTAGTTTCTGCTAGTACCAAAATCCACGTAAGGGGATAAGAGAAATATAAAAACGTTGATATCTTCGCTTCCAGACGCGCGATTTTGACGCTGTTTTCAGCTCAAATTGACATAACTAGGCGTCCGCCTACGTATTGACCACCCTGCACTCACCTGCACCCCTGGATAAAAAATTTACGACCTACCCCTAGTTTTTTAATACATTTTTAAAGTAAATCGTCTAAATTAATTGTTTTTCCAAATTTTCTTTGCATTCTAACATCGAATTATAGTTTCAATAGTACTCACCCTTCATCCCTGTGTCCCGGTACGCGTTCCGTGAGCCGGCGTCCCAGTTGGAGGCTGATAACCTAAATTTTTTGGTTCAAAAACTGGTTTTTTGACCATAATTCCAGAATTTTCTTCGGCACTTATCCCGTTTTATTTCACAGATCGCTAGCCCGCGCGGAGACGCGTCTCTGGACGTATCGCACGTGCGTCTAGCTCAAATAAAACATAAATATTTTTTCAAAATTGTCATTTTCAAGTAGTTTCTGCTAGTACCAAAATCCACGTAAGGGGATAAGAGAAATATAAAAACGTTGATATCTTCGCTTCCAGACGCGCGATTTTGACGCTGTTTTCAGCTCAAATTGACATAACTAGGCGTCCGCCTACGTATTGACCACCCTGCACTCACCTGCACCCCTGGATAAAAAATTTACGACCTACCCCTAGTTTTTTAATACATTTTTAAAGTAAATCGTCTAAATTAATTGTTTTTCCAAATTTTCTTTGCATTCTAACATCGAATTATAGTTTCAATAGTACTCACCCTTCATCCCTGTGTCCCGGTACGCGTTCCGTGAGCCGGCGTCCCAGTTGGAGGCTGATAACCTAAATTTTTTGGTTCAAAAACTGGTTTTTTGACCATAATTCCAGAATTTTCTTCGGCACTTATCCCGTTTTATTTCACAGATCGCTAGCCCGCGCGGAGACGCGTCTCTGGACGTATCGCACGTGCGTCTAGCTCAAATAAAACATAAATATTTTTTCAAAATTGTCATTTTCAAGTAGTTTCTGCTAGTACCAAAATCCACGTAAGGGGATAAGAGAAATATAAAAACGTTGATATCTTCGCTTCCAGACGCGCGATTTTGACGCTGTTTTCAGCTCAAATTGACATAACTAGGCGTCCGCCTACGTATTGACCACCCTGCACTCACCTGCACCCCTGGATAAAAAATTTACGACCTACCCCTAGTTTTTTAATACATTTTTAAAGTAAATCGTCTAAATTAATTGTTTTTCCAAATTTTCTTTGCATTCTAACATCGAATTATAGTTTCAATAGTACTCACCCTTCATCCCTGTGTCCCGGTCCGCGTTCCGTGAGCCGGCGCCCCGGTTGGAGGCTGATAACCTAAATTTTTTGGTTCAAAAACTGGTTTTTTGACCATAATTCCAGAATTTTCTTCGGCACTTATCCCGTTTTATTTCACAGATCGCTAGCCCGCGCGGAGACGCGTCTCTGGACGTATCGCACGTGCGTCTAGCTCAAATAAAACATAAATATTTTTTCAAAATTGTCATTTTCAAGTAGTTTCTGCTAGTACCAAAATCCACGTAAGGGGTTAAGAGAAATATAAAAACGTTGATATCTTCGCTTCCAGACGCGCGATTTTGACGCTGTTTTCAGCTCAAATTGACATAACTAGGCGTCCGCCTACGTATTGACCACCCCGCACTCGCCTGCACCCCTGGATAAAAAATTTACGACCTACCCCTAGTTTTTTAATACATTTTTCAAGTAAATCTTCAAAATTAATTGTTTTTCCAAATTTTCTTTGCATTCTAACATTAAATTATAGTTTCAATAGTACTCACCCTTCATCCCTGTGTCCCGGTCCGCGTTCCGTGAGCCGGCGCCCCGGTTGGAGGCTGATAACCTAAATTTTTTGGTTCAAAAACTGGTTTTTTGACCATAACTCCAGATTTTTATTCGGCACCTACCACGTTTTATTTCGCAGATCGCTAGCCCGCGCGGAGACGCGTCTCTGGACGTATCGCACGTGCGTCTAGCTCAAATAAAACATAAATAATTTTCAAAATTGTCATTTTCAAGTAGTTTCTGCTAGTACCAAAATCCAGCTAAGGGGTTAAGAGAAATATAAAAACGTTGATATCTTCGCTTCCAGACGCGCGATTTTGACGCTGTTTTCAGCTCAAATTGACATAACTAGGCGTCCGCCTACGTATTGACCACCCCGCACTCGCCTGCACCCCTGGATAAAAAATTTACGACCTACCCCTAGTTTTTTAATACATTTTTCAAGTAAATCTTCAAAATTAATTGTTTTTCCAAATTTTCTTTGCATTCTAACATTAAATTATAGTTTCAATAGTACTCACCCTTCATCCCTGTGTCCCGGTCCGCGTTCCGTGAGCCGGCGCCCCGGTTGGAGGCTGATAACCTAAATTTTTTGGTTCAAAAACTGGTTTTTTGACCATAACTCCAGATTTTTATTCGGCACCTACCACGTTTTATTTCGCAGATCGCTAGCCCGCGCGGAGACGCGTCTCTGGACGTATCGCACGTGCGTCTAGCTCAAATAAAACATAAATAATTTTCAAAATTGTCATTTTCAAGTAGTTTCTGCTAGTACCAAAATCCAGCTAAGGGGTTAAGAGAAATATAAAAACGTTGATATCTTCGCTTCCAGACGCGCGATTTTCACGCTGTTTTCAGCTCAAATTGACATAACTAGGCGTCCGCCTACGTATTGACCACCCCGCACTCGCCTGCACCCCTGGATAAAAAATTTACGACCTACCCCTAGTTTTTTAATACATTTTTCAAGTAAATCTTCAAAATTAATTGTTTTTCCAAATTTTCTTTGCATTCTAACATTAAATTATAGTTTCAATAGTACTCACCCTTCATCCCTGTGTCCCGGTCCGCGTTCCGTGAGCCGGCGCCCCGGTTGGAGGCTGATAACCTAAATTTTTTGGTTCAAAAACTGGTTTTTTGACCATAACTCCAGATTTTTATTCGGCACCTACCACGTTTTATTTCGCAGATCGCTAGCCCGCGCGGAGACGCGTCTCTGGACGTATCGCACGTGCGTCTAGCTCAAATAAAACATAAATAATTTTCAAAATTGTCATTTTCAAGTAGTTTCTGCTAGTACCAAAATCCAGCTAAGGGGTTAAGAGAAATATAAAAACGTTGATATCTTCGCTTCCAGACGCGCGATTTTGACGCTGTTTTCAGCTCAAATTGACATAACTAGGCGTCCGCCTACGTATTGACCACCCCGCACTCGCCTGCACCCCTGGATAAAAAATTTACGACCTACCCCTAGTTTTTTAATACATTTTTCAAGTAAATCTTCAAAATTAATTGTTTTTCCAAATTTTCTTTGCATTCTAACATTAAATTATAGTTTCAATAGTACTCACCCTTCATCCCTGTGTCCCGGTCCGCGTTCCGTGAGCCGGCGCCCCGGTTGGAGGCTGATAACCTAAATTTTTTGGTTCAAAAACTGGTTTTTTGACCATAACTCCAGATTTTTATTCGGCACCTACCACGTTTTATTTCGCAGATCGCTAGCCCGCGCGGAGACGCGTCTCTGGACGTATCGCACGTGCGTCTAGCTCAAATAAAACATAAATAATTTTCAAAATTGTCATTTTCAAGTAGTTTCTGCTAGTACCAAAATCCAGCTAAGGGGTTAAGAGAAATATAAAAACGTTGATATCTTCGCTTCCAGACGCGCGATTTTGACGCTGTTTTCAGCTCAAATTGACATAACTAGGCGTCCGCCTACGTATTGACCACCCCGCACTCGCCTGCACCCCTGGATAAAAAATTTACGACCTACCCCTAGTTTTTTAATACATTTTTCAAGTAAATCTTCAAAATTAATTGTTTTTCCAAATTTTCTTTGCATTCTAACATTAAATTATAGTTTCAATAGTACTCACCCTTCATCCCTGTGTCCCGGTCCGCGTTCC
Source organism: Lycophotia porphyrea (assembly GCA_950005105.1). Lineage (NCBI taxonomy): Eukaryota > Metazoa > Arthropoda > Insecta > Lepidoptera > Noctuidae > Lycophotia > Lycophotia porphyrea. Next base: position 20,343,938 of record OX465388.1, on the reverse strand, counting down.
GTGAGCCGGCGCCCCGGTTGGAGGCTGATAACCTAAATTTTTTGGTTCAAAAACTGGTTTTTTGACCATAACTCCAGATTTTTATTCGGCACCTACCACGTTTTATTTCGCAGATCGCTAGCCCGCGCGGAGACGCGTCTCTGGACGTATCGCACGTGCGTCTAGCTCAAATAAAACATAAATAATTTTCAAAATTGTCATTTTCAAGTAGTTTCTGCTAGTACCAAAATCCAGCTAAGGGGTTAAGAGAAATATAAAAACGTTGATATCTTCGCTTCCAGACGCGCGATTTTGACACTGTTTTCAGCTCAAATTGACATAACTAGGCGTCCGCCTACGTATTGACCACCCCGCACTCGCCTGCACCCCTGGATAAAAAATTTACGACCTACCCCTAGTTTTTTAATACATTTTTCAAGTAAATCTTCAAAATTAATTGTTTTTCCAAATTTTCTTTGCATTCTAACATTAAATTATAGTTTCAATAGTACTCACCCTTCATCCCTGTGTCCCGGTCCGCGTTCCGTGAGCCGGCGCCCCGGTTGGAGGCTGATAACCTAAATTTTTTGGTTCAAAAACTGGTTTTTTGACCATAACTCCAGATTTTTATTCGGCACCTACCACGTTTTATTTCGCAGATCGCTAGCCCGCGCGGAGACGCGTCTCTGGACGTATCGCACGTGCGTCTAGCTCAAATAAAACATAAATAATTTTCAAAATTGTCATTTTCAAGTAGTTTCTGCTAGTACCAAAATCCAGCTAAGGGGTTAAGAGAAATATAAAAACGTTGATATCTTCGCTTCCAGACGCGCGATTTTCACGCTGTTTTCAGCTCAAATTGACATAACTAGGCGTCCGCCTACGTATTGACCACCCCGCACTCGCCTGCACCCCTGGATAAAAAATTTACGACCTACCCCTAGTTTTTTAATACATTTTTCAAGTAAATCTTCAAAATTAATTGTTTTTCCAAATTTTCTTTGCATTCTAACATTAAATTATAGTTTCAATAGTACTCACCCTTCATCCCTGTGTCCCGGTCCGCGTTCCGTGAGCCGGCGCCCCGGTTGGAGGCTGATAACCTAAATTTTTTGGTTCAAAAACTGGTTTTTTGACCATAACTCCAGATTTTTATTCGGCACCTACCACGTTTTATTTCGCAGATCGCTAGCCCGCGCGGAGACGCGTCTCTGGACGTATCGCACGTGCGTCTAGCTCAAATAAAACATAAATAATTTTCAAAATTGTCATTTTCAAGTAGTTTCTGCTAGTACCAAAATCCAGCTAAGGGGTTAAGAGAAATATAAAAACGTTGATATCTTCGCTTCCAGACGCGCGATTTTGACGCTGTTTTCAGCTCAAATTGACATAACTAGGCGTCCGCCTACGTATTGACCACCCCGCACTCGCCTGCACCCCTGGATAAAAAATTTACGACCTACCCCTAGTTTTTTAATACATTTTTCAAGTAAATCTTCAAAATTAATTGTTTTTCCAAATTTTCTTTGCATTCTAACATTAAATTATAGTTTCAATAGTACTCACCCTTCATCCCTGTGTCCCGGTCCGCGTTCCGTGAGCCGGCGCCCCGGTTGGAGGCTGATAACCTAAATTTTTTGGTTCAAAAACTGGTTTTTTGACCATAACTCCAGATTTTTATTCGGCACCTACCACGTTTTATTTCGCAGATCGCTAGCCCGCGCGGAGACGCGTCTCTGGACGTATCGCACGTGCGTCTAGCTCAAATAAAACATAAATAATTTTCAAAATTGTCATTTTCAAGTAGTTTCTGCTAGTACCAAAATCCAGCTAAGGGGTTAAGAGAAATATAAAAACGTTGATATCTTCGCTTCCAGACGCGCGATTTTGACGCTGTTTTCAGCTCAAATTGACATAACTAGGCGTCCGCCTACGTATTGACCACCCCGCACTCGCCTGCACCCCTGGATAAAAAATTTACGACCTACCCCTAGTTTTTTAATACATTTTTCAAGTAAATCTTCAAAATTAATTGTTTTTCCAAATTTTCTTTGCATTCTAACATTAAATTATAGTTTCAATAGTACTCACCCTTCATCCCTGTGTCCCGGTCCGCGTTCCGTGAGCCGGCGCCCCGGTTGGAGGCTGATAACCTAAATTTTTTGGTTCAAAAACTGGTTTTTTGACCATAACTCCAGATTTTTATTCGGCACCTACCACGTTTTATTTCGCAGATCGCTAGCCCGCGCGGAGACGCGTCTCTGGACGTATCGCACGTGCGTCTAGCTCAAATAAAACATAAATAATTTTCAAAATTGTCATTTTCAAGTAGTTTCTGCTAGTACCAAAATCCAGCTAAGGGGTTAAGAGAAATATAAAAACGTTGATATCTTCGCTTCCAGACGCGCGATTTTGACGCTGTTTTCAGCTCAAATTGACATAACTAGGCGTCCGCCTACGTATTGACCACCCCGCACTCGCCTGCACCCCTGGATAAAAAATTTACGACCTACCCCTAGTTTTTTAATACATTTTTCAAGTAAATCTTCAAAATTAATTGTTTTTCCAAATTTTCTTTGCATTCTAACATTAAATTATAGTTTCAATAGTACTCACCCTTCATCCCTGTGTCCCGGTCCGCGTTCCGTGAGCCGGCGCCCCGGTTGGAGGCTGATAACCTAAATTTTTTGGTTCAAAAACTGGTTTTTTGACCATAACTCCAGATTTTTATTCGGCACCTACCACGTTTTATTTCGCAGATCGCTAGCCCGCGCGGAGACGCGTCTCTGGACGTATCGCACGTGCGTCTAGCTCAAATAAAATTTCACCCGCCCTCTGGTCTATAGGAAGGTAGACGTGGGGTTTTCGGCAAAAATTGTTTATAAGTTTTTATCTTCTTTTGATTTTTTGGGGTTAGTTGAAGGGTTCTGCAGAGAAAACACGCTTTTTAAATTAGTGACCGAGCTTATATGACAAGGATAATTATTATTCAATAATTTTATTATATTTATATTTTTAATTGATTTATTATATTATTATTTGCTGTGTTCCCCCCTTTACAGGGACCCAGAATTATCCAGTGTCCATCTTCTCTCCTCAAGAGCAGTTAGTGTTGTACCACCTCCTTTTTACAGTGGTCTGTCCTGACAATACCTGTTCCAAAAATTTAAAAAATGTTCCGCACCCCATCCAGCACTGTCAAGATGCAAGTCTCTGGTGGCTCGCCGCGATCGGCGGAGGAAGCGAGGGCTTCGCCTGATGCGAGGAGGAGAATCTCCTTCGGAGATGACACTCCTCCCACCTTGCAAGGAGGCCCTGCCACTCCGGGGACGCGCTGAGTCGCCATGAATGCCTCCATTCACCAGCTCAAGAAGCCTGAGGCCCGGTACCCAAGTCGCACTGCGGAGGCGAGAGCTTGCCTAAATAAGGCCAAGCTAAATTTGGGCAACTCTCGCAACCTCAAAACCGACATTAAGACCGCAGTACTTGATGCCATAAACAGACTTTTTGAGCTGGTGAAGGAGTCGGAGCGAGACAAGGCCCCTTCCGCACCCGTAGCTGTACCGGTACCCGCGCCCACTGCTGACCCTACTCCCCAACCCATCTCCATCGAGGTTCTTGCTGGCCAGACTGAGCTCCTTAACACCCTGAAGGAGCACATCTCGGAGCTAAAGGATAATTCCGAGAAACTCGTCAGACTCCGAGACAGTCTGGCTAGCAAAGAAAGTGAGGGGGAGACAACCTACGCGGGTGTAGCAGCCGCCAGTAGTAGCCACACAGGGGCAAAGGCCCTGGAGCGAGCGACGCTGCACTCGGTGGTTGTCTCCTCAACACAAGATATGGACACGGGAGACGAAGTCCTGGAAAGGATCAGAAAAGCGGTGGATGCGAAGGAGGGCTGGGTGCGGGTGGAAAAAGTCAGGAAAGCGAAGGACCAAAAAATAATCATGGGGTGCGGAACAAAGGAGGAGCGAGAAAAGCTGAAAAATAGATTAGAATCAGCCGGAGAGAACCTAGTCGTCGAGGCGGTGAAGAATCGAGACCCGCTTCTGGTTCTTAGGGACGTGCTGCTCGTACACAGTGACGAAGAAGTCCTGAGAGCCCTAAGAAACCAGAACCGGGAGATTTTTCACGGCCTCGGCGACGAGGAACAGAAAATGTCTATCAAATATAGAAAAAAGACCCGGAACCCACACGTGAATAGCATTGTGCTGAGTGTCACCCCAGCAATCTGGAAGAGGGCACTCGAAGGAGGCAAGCTTAGAATTGACCTCCAGAGAGTGCGCGTCGAAGACCAGACGCCTCTGGTGCAGTGCACCCGTTGCTTAGCATACGGGCACGGCAAACGCCTGTGCACCGAGCCAGCTGATCAGTGCAGCCACTGTGGTGGTTTACACCTAAGAGTGGACTGCCCGGCAAAACAGGTCGGCGAAGCAGCGGTGTGCGTTAACTGCACCAGAGCCTAGCTGGGGGACAACTCGCACAATGCATTCAGTAGTGAATGCCCAGTACGTAGGAAGTGGGACGCATTCGCGAGAGCAGCAATAGCTTATTGCTAATGTTGCGGGTGCGCCCACTTTCAAGTACAGACCGAGGACTTATTTGACACTGCCAAACTGCAGACGAATCAAACAAACCACTAGGGTTGGCTATATGAAAAATGGTAACTGGAGTCGGCTTCATGAGAAGCTGGCTCAAGTTAAGCTGATCCAGGGATCAGCCCTAGTGGAACCGTCACGCTTTGTCAAACATGATCCAAAAAACGACAAAAAGGCATCAAAAAACAAGTTAAAAACAAGTTTAAAAAATGGTAAAAAATATAAAACAATTATAGCTGTTAAAGTAAATAAGTTAGTAGTGAAAATATATGATATGTAAGTATATATTGAGTATATAGCTGAAGTATCATAGACATAAACGAAAGAACAAAATAAAAATGATAGATTTAGAAAACAAAATAAAGTAAATAAAGATGGTAATAATATTGTAGTAAAACAAAACAGTTTATAATAAATATAAGGTTCCATAAAAGTAATAAAAAAATAAATAAAGGATATCATTCCAATAAAAAGAATTGATACTGTATAATGATAAATATTAGGTAATTAAAAATAAAAGGTACCGAACAAATAAAGTTATAATAAATAAACATGAAATATTGAAATAGCGGGTTTCGATAGCATTAAAACAATAAGTAAAATAAAAGGCACAAAAAGTGGTCTCTCCGGCCACCTAACGTAGATCAGCAAAAAAGGCAGACATTAAGGGCTCTGATCCTCATGTCAGAGGGACACTGGCTGGGCAGGAGTGGTTTTTAGCCGGTTCGAGTCCGGCACTACCTCGACTGTCTCATAACCTGTGAGGCAGTCGAGGTGTCCGTGGGGATTTCCCACTCCTGCCAAAACAAAAAAAAAAAAAAAAAAAAAAACCTAACCTAACCTAACCTAACCTAACCTAACCTAACCATGAAGGAGGAAGTCAAGAGACGGAAGAGGAGAATCTCTAGTGCCGCTCCGCGACGCCGAGCATGGGTTGTGAGCTTATATACCACAGCCAAGGAGGAGCTAAAACGAAAGATGGAGAGCACTCTGACGTCGAGCTGGAAGGAGTTTTGCGGAAGGCAGGAACGCGAAACTATGTGGGACAGTATATATAGGGTAATAAGCCGCACTACCACTAGGCAAGAAGACACACCGCTAGTACTAGATAACCGCGTACTCAGCAGCGAAGAGTCAGCCCGGATGCTTGCGAGGACGTTTTATCCTGAGGATAAAACACAGGACGATAATGCGGTCCACAGCAGGATAAGAGAGTTGGCGAATAGAGTGAATGAAAACGAGAATGGTGAGACATTCGATCGTCTATTCACAACGGAGGAACTAAAGTGGGCCGCATATAGTTTTAATCCGAAGAAAGCTCCGGGAATCGACGGACTTACCGCTGACATATGTAGGGCGGCTATTACCCACAACCCGCAACTGTTCTTGGCGATGCTAAACCGGTGCCTGAGCTTGTTCCACTTTCCAACTATCTGGAAAGAGGCGGTGGTCGTAGTCCTGAGAAAACCGGGTAAGGATGACTATGCCCACCCTAAATCGTACAGGCCGATTGGGCTTTTGCCTGTACTGGGCAAGATTATGGAGAAAATGTTGGTTCGAAGGATGAGATGGCATATATCTCCACAGGCGAGTAGGCACCAGTACGGATTCGTGCCCCAGCGCAGCACCGAGGACTCCCTCTATGACCTGATAAATCACATCAGAGACAAACTAAAACAAAAGAAGATCATCGTTGTCATATCATTGGACATAGCCTTCGACAATGCCTGGTGGCCAGCAATAAAGTGCCGACTGGCAGAGACAAAATGCCCTATAAATTTGCGACGTCTAGTAGATAGCTATCTGCGGGACAGGAGAGTAAGGTTGCGGTATGCGGGAGCTGAACACGTCCTAGAAACGGCCAAAGGCTGCGTACAGGGCTCTATAGGAGGGCCCACGTTTTGGAATCTGCTGCTGGATCCCCTGCTTAAAGAGTTGGAGGTGCGTGGCGACTACTGCCAGGCATTCGCGGATGATGTGGTTCTGATATTTTCGGGTGACACAGCGCTTGATGTCCAGAGACGGGCCAATGCGAGTCTCCTGCATGTCCAGAGGTGGGGAGTCGAAAATAAACTCAAGTTTGCGCCACAAAAAACGAAAGCTATGGTCGTCACTAACAAGTTGAGATTCGACTCACCACTTCTGCACATGGGCGGGGAAGACATTGTCCTGTCTCGGGAGATCAAGATTTTGGGGCTCACAATTGACGATAAGCTGACGTTTAATGCTCACGCCTCGAACGTCACGAGGAAAGCATTAAACTTGTATAAACAGCTGTCAAGAGCCGCAAAAATCAGCTGGGGTCTGAAGCCCGAAATTATCAGGACCATGTACACCGCAGTGGTGGAGCCGGTCATCATGTACGCAGCTGGTGCCTGGGCTCCGGCCACTAATAAAGTGGGAATCAAAAAGTTGCTCAACACCGTGCAGAGGGGATTTGCACAAAAAATAATAAAGGCCTATAGGACAACATCGCTGAACTCGGCCTTGTTACTCTCCGGACTGCTTCCACTGGATCTTAGGATCCGGGAAGCAGCCTCTTTCTATGAGGAGAAAAGAGGATACTCCCGGAGAGTAACAGGGGACCGAGAAATTGAAGCACCGGTCCCTTACAGCAATGTACCACATCCTGCCAATCAAATTACTGTTGAATTTAAGTGCGTGCTGAACGATGCAGAAATGGACCAGCAAGGACCCGCTTACCCAAAGATTTTCACCGACGGAAGTAAAATCGAAGGTAAAGTCGGTGCAGCGGTAAGCCTTTGGGAAAATGGTGCAGAGGTGAAAGCACAAAAGTTCAAACTGGACCATTTCTGCACCGTTTATCAGGCCGAACTATTGGCTTTGTGCAAAGCCTCGGAGCTGGCATTGAAACACCCATCAGCCGTGATCGAAATCTACAGCGACTCTAGATCGGCCTTGGAAACAGTTACCCGAGGCGTTTCCCTCCATCCACTGGCATTCGAAACGCAGAAGAACATCCGGACATTGACGACTAGCGGGAAAACCCTTCAATTGTTCTGGATCAAGGCTCATGCGGGGATGGAGGGGAACGAGAGGGCTGACGTGTTGGCGAAGGAGGCCGCATTACGCATCAAAACGAGGCCTCATTACGACCTGTGTCCGGCTTCATTCGTCAAGCGACAAATCCGAATGGAGTCACTTGACGAATGGAGCACAAGATACGGATTGGGTGAAACCGCGTCCACGACGAAGATATTTCTCCCAAACGCAGTGGCAGCCTATCATATCGTCAGAAAAATAACACTCGACCCAATTTTAGTACAAGTATTGACTGGACATGGCGGGTTCTCCGAGTATTTGAATCGCTTCAAGTGCAAGGAGAGCCCGGCATGTCCCTGTGATCCTTCAAAAAATGAAAGTGTACAACACCTCATCACTGAGTGCCCAAGATTCGCAATCAACAGACACGACCTCGAATCTGAAACAGACATAGAAATTAAATTAGAAAACATAGCAAAAATAATGGAAAGCAAAACAATTAGAAAGAAGTTTTTACAGTACTGCAAGGAAATAGCCACTAAAGTCATAAACAATAATAAAGCATAAAGAAAACGATATACTTTTAAATATTATAAGAATATCTAAAAAGTAATCGCAATAATGTAGAAAATAAAAATAAATAAATTTGCCAGTAAATTCAGTATCAAAATAACAAAGTAAAGTTATAGGAGTAAGTTAAAGTTATTAAAATATTAAAATTATTAAAATAGAATCTTGAAAAATTGTAAGTAAACATAAAAGAAACAATAAATAAGAAACATGCCTCAACAAGGTCTCTGATGACCCATGTCAGAGGACACTAGCAGAGCAGGAGTGGTTTTTAGTCGGTTCGAGTCCGACACTACCTCGACTGTCTCCCGGCCCATGAGACCGGGAGACAGTCGAGGTGTCCGTGGGGATTTTCCACTCCTGCCAAAACAAAAAAAAAAAAAAAAAAAAAAAAACCTAACCTAACCTTTTTTTTTTTTTGGGGAACGCACACCGCACATCGCATGAGTCATCACACGACGTGCGGTGCGCCCCTCCCCAGAAAGCGCCTGGTGGTTTTTTGTTGCGTCTATTTCTTATGGAATTAGACCAAGAACAGGGCGGCAACCACGTGAAGGTAACACACCAGACTTGCCTTGAGGATCTACACGACCGTAGCGCTCCCCCTCAAGACCCCGCCACCCTACCGCCTCTGAGGGAGGCAGTAAGGTAGACCTGCATCTATGCTACCAAGCAAAGCATGTGCAAAGCTTGTCGTTGTGCAACCGCGAAAGCATAAATACAGATCCGCCCCAACCTAACCTAACCTAACCTAACCTTTTTTTTTTTTTTTTTTTTTTTTTTTTGACGCTGGGAAAAAATGCATTACGCATACCCTCCCGTCGGGGGACGGGAGGGGTATGTGGGACTCCCCGGGCGAACCCGGTATACCCACTAAAACGACCCAGCGCATTCCCGCTTCGTCAGAGTGGAGGGGGACTGGGAAACCGGCACAGCCGCCTTTACTTCCAGTCCCCCGCCGACGAACACACAAGGCGGACCCCCCTCTTGTCCTCACGGCACGGACGTGGAGGGGGGGGGGTTCGGGAATGACCGACGGAGGTGACGGATGCAATGCGGGCGGAGGCACCCCCGCGCCTGTCGCCCGCCCGTCACCGTGAGAAGTGAGGGCAAACGCCCCTTCCCCCCCCCCCGCCCGCAGAGCAGCGCAGCGAGAGTAAACTCCCGCTGGCGCTCCGCCTCCTCCTTCTGCGAAATCGCAGAAGGAGGCAACCGCTGACCAGGCCTCCTCGCTCCCCAGCATGGTGTTCCGTGGCACGCACGCCGGGAAGCGGGAGGCCCAGTCGCCCGCGAGGTGACGGGTGCAATGCGAGCGAAGGCACCTCCGTGCCTGTCGCCCGCCCGTCACCGTGAGGGGGGAGGGCAAACGCCCCTTCCCCCCCTCTCCGCTAGCGGAGCGGCGCAGCGGGAGGGTCCTCCCGCGCGCGCTCCGCTGACCAGGCCTCCTCTCCACACTCCCCAGCATGGCCTCGACCACGCCGGGAAGCGGGAGGCCCAGTCCCCCGCGGCACTCCCCTGCTGTGCCCTCCGCTATGCCCGCTGCTCAGAGGGCACGCAGGGGAACGCACACCGCACATCGCATGAGTCATCACACGACGTGCGGTGCGCCCCTCCCCAGAAAGCGCCTGGTGGTTTTTTGTTGCGTCTATTTCTTATGGAATTAGACCAAGAACAGGGCGGCAACCACGTGAAGGTAACACACCAGACTTGCCTTGAGGATCTACACGACCGTAGCGCTCCCCCTCAAGACCCCGCCACCCTACCGCCTCTGAGGGAGGCAGTAAGGTAGACCTGCATCTATGCTACCAAGCAAAGCATGTGCAAAGCTTGTCGTTGTGCAACCGCGAAAGCATAAATACAGATCCGCCCCAACCTAACCTAACCTAACCTAACCTTTTTTTTTTTTTTTTTTTTTTTTTTTGACGCTGGGAAAAAATGCATTACGCATACCCTCCCGTCGGGGGACGGGAGGGGTATGTGGGACTCCCCGGGCGAACCCGGTATACCCACTAAAACGACCCAGCGCATTCCCGCTTCGTCAGAGTGGAGGGGGACTGGGAAACCGGCACAGCCTTTACTTCCAGTCCCCCGCCGACGAACACACAAGGCGGACCCCCCTCTTGTCCTCACGGCACGGACGTGGAGGGGGGGGGGGTTCGGGAATGACCGACGGAGGTGACGGATGCAATGCGGGCGGAGGCACCCCCGCGCCTGTCGCCCGCCCGTCACCGTGAGAAGTGAGGGCAAACGCCCCTTCCCCCCCCCCCGCCCGCAGAGCAGCGCAGCGAGAGTAAACTCCCGCTGGCGCTCCGCCTCCTCCTTCTGCGAAATCGCAGAAGGAGGCAACCGCTGACCAGGCCTCCTCGCTCCCCAGCATGGTGTTCCGTGGCACGCACGCCGGGAAGCGGGAGGCCCAGTCGCCCGCGAGGTGACGGGTGCAATGCGAGCGAAGGCACCTCCGTGCCTGTCGCCCGCCCGTCACCGTGAGGGGGGAGGGCAAACGCCCCTTCCCCCCCTCTCCGCTAGCGGAGCGGCGCAGCGGGAGGGTCCTCCCGCGCGCGCTCCGCTGACCAGGCCTCCTCTCCACACTCCCCAGCATGGCCTCGACCACGCCGGGAAGCGGGAGGCCCAGTCCCCCGCGGCACTCCCCTGCTGTGCCCTCCGCTATGCCCGCTGCTCAGAGGGCACGCAGGGGAACGCACACCGCACATCGCATGAGTCATCACACGACGTGCGGTGCGCCCCTCCCCAGAAAGCGCCTGGTGGTTTTTTGTTGCGTCTATTTCTTATGGAATTAGACCAAGAACAGGGCGGCAACCACGTGAAGGTAACACACCAGACTTGCCTTGAGGATCTACACGACCGTAGCGCTCCCCCTCAAGACCCCGCCACCCTACCGCCTCTGAGGGAGGCAGTAAGGTAGACCTGCATCTATGCTACCAAGCAAAGCATGTGCAAAGCTTGTCGTTGTGCAACCGCGAAAGCATAAATACAGATCCGCCCCAACCTAACCTAACCTAACCTAACCTTTTTTTTTTTTTTTTTTTTTTTTTTTTGACGCTGGGAAAAAATGCATTACGCATACCCTCCCGTCGGGGGACGGGAGGGGTATGTGGGACTCCCCGGGCGAACCCGGTATACCCACTAAAACGACCCAGCGCATTCCCGCTTCGTCAGAGTGGAGGGGGACTGGGAAACCGGCACAGCCTTTACTTCCAGTCCCCCGCCGACGAACACACAAGGCGGACCCCCCTCTTGTCCTCACGGCACGGACGTGGAGGGGGGGGGGGTTCGGGAATGACCGACGGAGGTGACGGATGCAATGCGGGCGGAGGCACCCCCGCGCCTGTCGCCCGCCCGTCACCGTGAGAAGTGAGGGCAAACGCCCCTTCCCCCCCCCCCGCCCGCAGAGCAGCGCAGCGAGAGTAAACTCCCGCTGGCGCTCCGCCTCCTCCTTCTGCGAAATCGCAGAAGGAGGCAACCGCTGACCAGGCCTCCTCGCTCCCCAGCATGGTGTTCCGTGGCACGCACGCCGGGAAGCGGGAGGCCCAGTCGCCCGCGAGGTGACGGGTGCAATGCGAGCGAAGGCACCTCCGTGCCTGTCGCCCGCCCGTCACCGTGAGGGGGGAGGGCAAACGCCCCTTCCCCCCCTCTCCGCTAGCGGAGCGGCGCAGCGGGAGGGTCCTCCCGCGCGCGCTCCGCTGACCAGGCCTCCTCTCCACACTCCCCAGCATGGCCTCGACCACGCCGGGAAGCGGGAGGCCCAGTCCCCCGCGGCACTCCCCTGCTGTGCCCTCCGCTATGCCCGCTGCTCAGAGGGCACGCAGGGGAACGCACACCGCACATCGCATGAGTCATCACACGACGTGCGGTGCGCCCCTCCCCAGAAAGCGCCTGGTGGTTTTTTGTTGCGTCTATTTCTTATGGAATTAGACCAAGAACAGGGCGGCAACCACGTGAAGGTAACACACCAGACTTGCCTTGAGGATCTACACGACCGTAGCGCTCCCCCTCAAGACCCCGCCACCCTACTGCCTCTGAGGGAGGCAGTAAGGTAGACCTGCATCTATGCTACCAAGCAAAGCATGTGCAAAGCTTGTCGTTGTGCAACCGCGAAAGCATAAATACAGATCCGCCCCGCCCCAACCTAACCTAACCTTTTTTTTTTTTTTTTTTTTTTTTTTTTGACGCTGGGAAAAAATGCATTACGCATACCCTCCCGTCGGGGGATGGGAGGGGTATGTGGGACTCCCCGGGTGGCCAAACACCACGGTATACCCACTAAAACGACCCAGCGCATTCCCGCTTCGTCATAGTGGAGGGGGACTGGGAAACCGGCACAGCCTTTACTTCCAGTCCCCCGCCGACGAACACACAAGGCGGACCCCCCTCTTGTCCTCACGGCACGGACGTGGAGGGGGGGTTCGGGAATGACCGACGGAGGTGACGGGTGCAATGCGGGCGGAGGCACCCCCGCGCCTGTCGCCCGCCCGTCACCGTGAGGAGGGAGGGCAAACGCCCCTTCCCCCCCCCCGCCCGCAGAGCAGCGCAGCGAGAGTAAACTCCCGCTGGCGCTCCGCCTCCTCCTTCTGCGAAATCGCAGAAGGAGGCAACCGCTGACCAGGCCTCTCGCCCCCCAGCATGGTGTTCACGCACGCACGCCGGGAAGCGTGAGGCCCAGTCGCCCGCAAGGTGACGGGTGCAATGCGGGCGGAGGCACCTCCGTGCCTGTCGCCCGCCCGTCACCGTGAGGGGGGAGGGCAAACGCCCCTTCCCCCCCTCTCCGCTAGCGGAGCCGCGCAGCGGGAGGGTCCTCCCGCGCGCGCTCCGCTGACCAAGCCTCCTCTCCACACTCCCCAGCATGGCCTCGACCACGCCGGGAAGCGGGAGGCCCAGTCCCCCGCGGCACTCCCCTGCTGTGCCCTCCGCTATGCCCACTGCTCAGAGGGCACGCAGGGGAACGCACACCGCACATCGCATGAGTCATCACACGACGTGCGGCGCGCCCCTCCCCAGAAAGCGCCTGGTGGTTTTTTTGTTGCGTCTATTTCTTATGGAATTAGACCAAGAACAGGGCGGCAACCACGTGAAGGTAACACACCAGACTTGCCTTGAGGATCTACACGACCGTAGCGCTCCCCCTCAAGACCCCGCCACCCTACCGCCTCTGAGGGAGGCAGTAAGGTAGACCTGCATCTATGCTACCAAGCAAAGCATGTGCAAAGCTTGTCGTTGTGCAACCGCGAAAGCATAAATACAGATCCGCCCCAACCTAACCTAACCTTTTTTTTTTTTTTTTTTTTTTTTTTTTTTTTTTTTTTTTTTTTTTTGACGCTGGGAAAAAATGCATTACGCATACCCTCCCGTCGGGGGATGGGAGGGGTATGTGGGACTCCCCGGGCGGCCAAACACCACGGTATACCCACTAAAACGACCCAGCGCATTCCCGCTTCGTCATAGTGGAGGGGGACTGGGAAACCGGCACAGCCTTTACTTCCAGTCCCCCGCCGACGAACACACAAGGCTGACCCCCCTCTTGTCCTCACGGCACGGACGTGGAGGGGGGGTTCGGGAATGACCGACGGAGGTGACGGGTGCAATGCGGGCCGAGGCACCCCCGCGCCTGTCGCCCGCCCGTCACCGTGAGGAGGGAGGGCAAACGCCCCTTCCCCCCCCCCCGCCCGCAGAGCAGCGCAGCGAGAGAAAACTCCCGCTGGCGCTCCGCCTCCTCCTTCTGCGAAATCGCAGAAGGAGGCAACCGCTGACCAGGCCTCTCGCCCCCCAGCACGGTGTTCACGCACGCACGCCGGGAAGCGTGAGGCCCAGTCGCCCGCAAGGTGACGGGTGCAATGCGGGCGGAGGCACCTCCGTGCCTGTCGCCCGCCCGTCACCGTGAGGAGGGAGGGCAAATGCCCCTTCCCCCCCCTCTCCGCTAGCGGAGCGGCGCAACGAGAGGGACCTCCCGCGCGCGCTCCGCTGACCAGGCCTCCTCTCCACACTCCCCAGCATGGCCTCGACCACGCCGGGAAGCGGGAGGCCCAGTCCCCCGCGGCACTCCCCTGCTGTGCCCTCTGCTATGCCCGCTGCTCAGAGGGCACGCAGGGGAACGCACACCGCACATCGCATGAGTCATCACACGACGTGCGGTGCGCCCCTCCCCAGAAAGCGCCTGGTGGTTTTTTGTTGCGTCTATTTCTTATGGAATTAGACCAAGAACAGGGCGGCAACCACGTGAAGGTAACACACCAGACTTGCCTTGAGGATCTACACGACCGTAGCGCTCCCCCTCAAGACCCCGCCACCCTACCGCCTCTGAGGGAGGCAGTAAGGTAGACCTGCATCTATGCTACCAAGCCAAGCATGTGCAAAGCTTGTCGTTGTGCAACCGCGAAAGCATAAATACAGATCCGCCCCAACCTAACCTAACCTAACCTAACCTAACCTAACCTTTTTTTTTTTTTTTTTTTTTTTTGACGCTGGGAAAAAATGCATTACGCATACCCTCCCGTCGGGGGACGGGAGGGGTATGTGGGACTCCCCGGGCGAACCCGGTATACCCACTAAAACGACCCAGCGCATTCCCGCTTCGTCAGAGTGGAGGGGGACTGGGAAACCGGCACAGCCTTTACTTCCAGTCCCCCGCCGACGATTACAAGGCAAGACCCCTCACACCCTCACGGGTGTGGGGGGTCGGGAATGACCGACGGTGGTGACAGCTGCAATGCAGGCGGAGGCACCCCCGTGCCTGCCGCCCGCCCGTCACCATGAGGAGGGAGGGCACGACGCCTTCTCCCCCTTCTCCGTCTGCGGAGCGGCGCAGCGAGAGGGTCGTCCTCCCTCGCCCGCTCCGCCTCCTCCTTCTGCAAGAGTACGTCCTCGCAGA
Source organism: Lycophotia porphyrea (assembly GCA_950005105.1). Taxonomy (NCBI): domain Eukaryota; kingdom Metazoa; phylum Arthropoda; class Insecta; order Lepidoptera; family Noctuidae; genus Lycophotia; species Lycophotia porphyrea. Next base: position 20,328,905 of record OX465388.1, on the reverse strand, counting down.
AGGAGGCTACTGCCGACCAGGCCTCCTCGCTCCCCAGCATGGCGTTTACCACGCCGGGAAGCGAGAGGTCCGGTCCGACCACCGCGGTGAGACCGCGGCGCAGCTCGGACCACGCCGGGCACTCCTCGAGGGTGTGCTGCGCCGTGTCCTCCGCCGCGCCGCAGTCGTGGCACGCCGGGGTTTCCTCCCTCCCGAGCCGGTGCAGGTGCGATCCGAAGCATCCATGCCCAGACAACACCTGCACCAGACGGAAAGAGAGGAAACCGTGGGACCGCTCGAGCCAGCCCTGCAGGACCGGACCGAGCGCATCCAACGTCCGGCGGCCAAAGGCGGCGCTGGCGAGGTCCTCCGTCCAATGGAGGACGATGGCGTCCTTCGCCTCTCGCCGCACCGCCTCCCGCTCTTCGCCCATGGGGCGCTCCCCGAGCGCCTTTCGGCGCGCCGTCCACTCGTACACTCTGGCGAGCACCCAAGCCTCCAATTCCCATGGAGGGGTGCCCGCCAGAGCGCACGCCGCCGAAAAGCCCACTGAGCGGTAAGCCCTCGCCACCCGCTGTGCAATAGCCCGCTGGGGCTTGCGGATGGCGGTAGCATTCTCCCTCCTATGGAGGGAGTCCGCCCAGATGGGTGCCCCATATAGGGCCATGCTCCGCAAAATGCCGGCATAGAGGCGCCGGCACTTCGCTTTGGGCCCCCCCAGGTTTGGGAGGAGCCATGAGAGGGCGTCCGCGGCCTTCAACAGGCGCGTCGACAGCCCGCTGAAATGCGGGCCGAAGCGCCACCTGTCGTCCAGCACCAGCCCCAGATATTTCATCCGGGGCTGGACCCCTATACGGACGCCCTCCACGACGATGTGGCCGTCGGGAGGGCAGCGCTGCCGGGGACCGCGAAAGAACACGGCCTCCGTTTTGTGCAGCGCCACCCTCAATCCCAGGCGGCGGATCCTCTCTGCCACCAAGGATCCGCCAGCCGAGGCCAAACAAGCCGCGTCGGCGAAGTTCCTCCCCCGGGCAGTAAGGAGAGTGTCATCCGCGTAGCAGATGACACTCGTGCCCGGGAGGAGGGCTCCCCGCAAGAGCCAGTCGAAGCCGATGTTCCACAAGGGAGGGCCTAGCACCGACCCCTGCGGAACACCGGACTCTGCGCCGTACCGCCTCACCGTGGCCAGCCTGTCTACGAGGAGGACCTCTCGGCCCTCCAAGTAACTGGCCAGCAGGTCCCGCAAGTATTGGGGCACTCCGTGATATCGGAGTGCCTCCAATATCGTCGAGTGGGGGACGGAGTTGAAGGCGTTGGCAATGTCGAACGACACCGCCAGCACTCCGTCCCCCGCCTCCACCGCCTCCTTCACCTGGCCCTTGAGTAGGGCCAGCGCATCGATCGTCGAACGCCCACGACGGAAACCGAATTGGGCGTCCGACAGATCCGGCCCTACCCCCCTCAGGTGGCTTTCCAGTCTCCCGGCGACAATCCCCTCGAACATTTTACCGACCTCATCGAGTAAAACGATGGGCCGGTATGCCGAGGGTGAGTCCACCGGGCGACCCTCCTTTCGGAGGAGGCATAGCTGCCCCTCCTTCCACAGTTTCGGGAACCTCCCAGCCGTAAAACACAGGCTGAAGAGGTCCCGAAACCTGTCCTCCATTTCGGTGGCGGCGATCGCCACCACCCGCGCGGGGACGCCGTCCGGCCCGGGGGCGGTCTTCTTCGCGCGGAGGCTCAAAACCCCCGCGTAGAATTCCGCCGACGTGACCGGGGGCACCTCCGCCTCCGGTGGAGCCGCCCCTTGCGGGGGATCCATTGTTGGTGGGGCGAAGTCGGTCCTGCCCGGAAACAGGGACCGAACCACCCCATCCAACAATGCCGGCTCGAGGGTCTCCGACAGTGGGGGACCATAGGGGCGGAGCTGATTCCGCGCCGCCTTGTACGGTCTCCCATAGGGGTCCCTGTCGAGACCCTCCAGCATCTCGGCCCTCGCCGAGTCCTGCGCAGCGCCCATTGCAGACTTGAGGGCCACCGTAGCCTCTCGGTAAGAGGCGTACAGGCGGTCCTCCTCCGCCCGGACTCGGTTCTGGGCGCTGCGCCGCCGGCTCCGCGTGTAGGCCCTTCGGGCCGCCACGCAGGTGGCCCGAAGCCCCGCCAGCTCCTCCGTCCACCAGTACACGGCACGACGGGGAGGCGGACGGCGAGACCGAGGCATGCAGGAGTTGCACACCTCGGTCAAGGACCCCCGTAGCCGGACCGCTGCGGCGTCCACGTCCGGGGCCTCCCCGATAGGGGGAGGCGACAGCCAGTCCTGGAGGAAGGCAGCCTCCCTGGCTGCCTCCCGGTCCAGGCGGGTGAGCGCCCACCGCGGGAAGGGAGATTGCCCAGCGCGGGCCGTCCCCCCTCCCCAACATAACGTTTTTTTTTTTTTTTTTTTTTTTTTTTTTTTTTTTTTTTTTTGACGCTGGGAAAAAATGCATTACGCATACCCTCCCGTCGGGGGATGGGAGGGGTATGTGGGACTCCCCGGGCGGCCAAACACCACGGTATACCCACTAAAACGACCCAGCGCATTCCCGCTTCGTCATAGTGGAGGGGGACTGGGAAACCGGCACAGCCTTTACTTCCAGTCCCCCGCCGACGAACACACAAGGCGGACCCCCCTCTTGTCCTCACGGCACGGACGTGGAGGGGGGGTTCGGGAATGACCGACGGAGGTGACGGGTGCAATGCGGGCGTAGGCACCCCCGCGCCTGTCGCCCGCCCGTCACCGTGAGGAGGGAGGGCAAACGCCCCTTCCCCCCCCCGCCCGCAGAGCAGCGCAGCGAGAGTAAACTCCCGCTGGCGCTCCGCCTCCTCCTTCTGCGAAATCGCAGAAGGAGGCAACCGCTGACCAGGCCTCTCGCCCCCCAGCATGGTGTTCACGCACGCACGCCGGGAAGCGTGAGGCCCAGTCGCCCGCAAGGTGACGGGTGCAATGCGGGCGGAGGCACCTCCGTGCCTGTCGCCCGCCCGTCACCGTGAGGGGGGAGGGCAAACGCCCCTTCCCCCCCTCTCCGCTAGCGGAGCGGCGCAGCGGGAGGGTCCTCCCGCGCGCGCTCCGCTGACCAAGCCTCCTCTCCACACTCCCCAGCATGGCCTCGACCACGCCGGGAAGCGGGAGGCCCAGTCCCCCGCGGCACTCCCCTGCTGTGCCCTCCGCTATGCCCACTGCTCAGAGGGCACGCAGGGGAACGCACACCGCACATCGCATGAGTCATCACATGACGTGCGGCGCGCCCCTCTTCTTATGGAATTAGACCAAGAACAGGGCGGCAACCACGTGAAGGTAACACACCAGACTTGCCTTGAGGATCTACACGACCGTAGCGCTCCCCCTCAAGACCCCGCCACCCTACCGCCTCTGAGGGAGGCAGTAGGGTAGACCTGCATCTATGCTACCAAGCAAAGCATGTGCAAAGCTTGTCGTTGTGCAACCGCGAAAGCATAAATACAGATCCGCCCCAACCTTTTTTTTTTTTTTTTTTTTGGTCCGGGGTGGAAAATCCTCATGGATGTCCTCCGCCCTGGGGCGGGTGGAGGGGTCTGTCAGACTCGACTGACTAAAAACCACCTCGGTGTTCCCTTCTCACACTTGCACCGGGGATCATGGGAACTAGTGCGCCTTCCACGATCCCCGGCTAGTGCCGGCCCGCGTCTGCGGGCCTCCTCTTGTCCGCGAGAGGAGTGTGGTGTACTCCCCCCGTGACGTCTAATAGGGGCGCGCGCGGAACACTACGCGCCACCGCCTCGGGTCCAGTTATATGGGGGGCGGCGAACGTCCCCAAGTCCGCCGTCCCTCTGGACCCGTTTAGGGGGGCTGGAAGACGGCGTTGTCCACCCTCTGCCGACGCCCGGTACGTCTGCTGCGGGTCGGGAGAGTGGTCTCGACCTCCCTCATTCTTTCCGCAGCCTCCTTCTGTGAAATGACAGTTTCACAAAAGGAGATCACCGCATCCCACGACTCTGCGCTCCCGACCATCGAACGAGAGATGGCCGGCAGCGACAGGTCGGTTCCGACTTCTGTTACGAGGGCACGGCGCGGTTCCTCCCATGCGGCACACTCTGCCAGCGTGTGCCGCGCCGTGTCCTCCAGACAGTGGACGCAGTGATGACACCGAGCGTCCGGCTCCCTGTTTATGCGACACAGGTACTTCCCGAAGCAACCATGCCCCGAGAACACCTGCGTCGCCCGAAACGACAGGGAGCCGTGCCTCCTCTCGAGCCATTCCTTGAGCACTGGTCGGATCGCCTCGATGGTAGCGAAGCCAGCGGTAGGGCGCAAAAGCCTGTCCCGCCACTCCACCACCAGAACCTCGTGGAGCTGAGACCGACGCAGTTCGATCTCTCGCTGCATCGGTTCACCGCCCCGCGTCCGCGCCTCCTCGCGCCACCGGTACAGTGACGCGAGGACTCTCGCCTCAAGATCCCAAGGTGGCGACCCGGCCAGTGCACAAGCCGCCTCGTAGGAGATTGTGCGATACCCCCTGATAGCCCTGACGGCCATCGCCCTCTGCGGTTTTCGCAGCGTCGCGATGCTGCCGGCCGTCAGGTCAGAGGCCCACACCGGGGCCCCGTACAGGGCCATGGATCGCAAAACCCCCATTTACAATCTCCTACAGGCGGTGCTCGGGCCCCCCAGATTGGGAAGCAGCGTTGCGAGCGCGCCTGCCGCGCCCATTAACTTGGGCGCCAGCCGCTGGAAGTGGGGGCCAAAGTCCCAACGGCTGTCAAGCACCAATCCCAGATACTTCATGGTGGTCTTGACAGCAATTGGGGTCCCCCCGACCACAATATGTGACCCCGGCCGTGGCGCCCGCCGGGGGCCGTGAAAGACCACAGCCTCCGACTTGTTGAGGGCCACCTCCAGGCCCAGGCGCCGTATGCGGCCCACAACTTGTGAGACCGCAGCGGTCGCCAGCAACGCTGCCTCCCTGTACGAGCTCCCCCGGGCCGTGACCAGCGTGTCGTCCGCGTAACACACCAGAGCCACCCCCGGTTGGAGCTCGCCTCTCAGCACCCAGTCGTACTCGATGTTCCACAGGGGTGGGCCCACGACCGAACCCTGTGGAACACCGCACGACATGTCGCGCCGGCCTCCGCCGTCGCGTCCCCTGTAGGTGACACACCTTTGAGCCAAATAAGCCCCAACGATGCGGCGGAGGTACGGTGGCACCCTGTGGTAGCAGAGCGCCTCCCGAACGCAGCTCCAGGGCAGGGTGTTGAAAGCGTTGGAGATGTCCAAGGACACCGCCAACATCACCCCGCCCCGGGACACCGCTTCCTCCGCCAGGACTCTTACCCGCATTATGGCGTCCACAGTGGAGCGCCCATGCCGAAAGCCGAACTGGCTATCGTCTAGATCCGGCCCCTCTCTGAACAAGTGGCCGGCGAGGCGGGCAGCAATTATTCGTTCGAAAAGCTTACCCACCTCGTCCAGCAGCACTATAGGCCGATATGCGGACGGCGAGTCCGCTGGGCGCCCCGCCTTCTTTAGCAGGACCAGGCGACCCGTTTTCCACTGACTAGGGAATCGGCCCTGCTCAAGACATGCTGAGAAGAGTCCTCTCAGCTGGGGCTCTAGCTCTCTCAGAGCGAGGGCAAGCGCACCGCCAGGAACTCCGTCGGGCCCCGGGGCAACGGTTTTGGCCCGAAGCCGCGTTATTGCCGCCCTCATCTCTGGTTGTGTCACCTCAGGGACGCTGTCGTTCTCCTCATCCTCTGACTCTGTGGCTGTGGGCAGAGCCATCGGCGGCGGTGTATGCTCTTCCCTAGCAGGAAAGAGAGTTGCGACCACTTCCTCTAGCAGCTGAGGCTGCAGACTCTCAGTAAGTGGTGGCGCCCAGGCACGAAGTTTCCCTCGGACCGCACGATAAGGTCGCCCCCATGGATTCACGTCTAGGGTCGCCAACATCTCTTCCCTGGCTTGAGTCTTCGCCTCGCCGACGGCCAGCCACAGAGCCTCCTTCGCCGCGCGGTACACCTGATACAGCGCGGCTTCTTCTTCCGGAACCCGACGACGTCTCCTTCGGTATCGGGTGTACTGGCGTCTCACCTCCACGCACGCCACGCGCAAATGTGCGATGACGGCGGACCACCAGTACAGTTGACGCCTTGTGGGTTGGGTGACACGAGGCATAGACGCATCGCAAATTTGCGACATCGCCCCGCGGAACCACTGCGCCTCCGCTTCGACGTCGACGGGTTCGTTCGTCCGTGACTCCCGAACCCAGGCCTGGAGGATTGCGGCCTCCTCGAGAAGTTCCCTGTCGATTTGTTTGTACGACCAGCGAGGACCGTCTATTTGCGGGGCCGATGGGCGACCGCCGCCCGCAGTCTGGGTGGAGACGTCAAATCGAATATATCGATGGTCCGACAGCGTCTCCACCTCTACGGCTACTCGCCAGTCGCGTACACGGCACGCAACAGCGGAGCTTGCGAACGACACGTCCACTATGGACCCACCCCGCTGCCGCACGCACGTGTGCACCGAGCCCCGATTCAGGACGGTCAGGCCGGTCTCGACCGCCCACTCCTCCAACACCTCACCCTTAGGATCGGTGACCGGGGATCCCCAAGCCGCAGACTTGGCGTTGAGATCCCCAAGCAGCAGTACCGGGTGAGGGTGGAACCGGCTCACGACGGCACCTAGCCCGACAAGGAACTCCTCGAAGTCAGCGAGACTCTTGTTGGGTGAGAAATATGCCCCAATTGTGACTATGCCGTCCACGAGGGCGGTGACCCAACCATGTCCTCGGGACGGACTGACAAGAGTCCCGCCAATGATGGCCACCAAACCGTCCAGGTCACCCGCCCAGTTATCGCGGGGGGGAACAAAATACGGCTCAGTGACCACAGCTACGTGGATCAACCACTCCGCCATGCTCTGAAGCAATATATCCTGAGCTCTGGCGGCGTGATTGATGTTGGCTTGGAGGTAACGGAATTGTGCCATCAGTGGCATTCCATTTCCTCGGCTCCTCCTTCCCTGGGTCGGGAGTCAGGCTGTGGGAGAGGCGCAGGTCCTCCAACAGCCCTAGACCTCCTTTTCTTGGGCTTGGGTGCCTTACAGGCCTTCCCGCCAAGTTTGTGCTCCGCGGGCTTTCCTGCAGCTGCGCAAAGGCTGCAGTTTGGCTTTCCGGAGCACAGGGCCGCCTTGTGGCCAGGTTGACCGCAGCGGAAACACAGTTCGCTGCGATCGATTTGTGCAGTGCACTGTGCCCGGACATGCCCCTTTTCCAGGCACCGGAAGCAATGCACAGCCCGCCTTGGCAGGAGTTTGACCCTAGCAGCCACCCAACCCACCAGTAGCCGTCCGCCATCTGCAGCTTTGTTTGCAGCCGCTACCGGGCACTGCACCCAAACCGTGCCCAGCCCGTCCGCGCCGCTGCGAATTACGCCTGCCACCACACTTTCAGGGGGACATCCCCCGTTACGGGCAATGGCCGCCACTACTTTCTCCGGGGTCACCGAGTCGTCCAGCCCATCTACACGCAAATCAGCCGTGACAGTGGGCCTGGAGATTCGTACGTCCTCTGGTTTGAGGACTTCACGGAGCTTTGCGGCCAGATTGTCCGCCCTCTCCTGCCTTGCGGCACCCGACACCTGAAGCATCTTGGCACCCGTGGCCGCTGTTCTAAATATGAAGCCAGCCGGAGTGCCGACAGATCCGGCCCTACCCCCCTCAGGTGGCTTTCCAGTCTCCCGGCGACCATCCCCTCGAACATTTTACCGACCTCATCGAGTAAAACGATGGGCCGGTATGCCGAGGGTGAGTCCACCGGGCGACCCTCCTTTCGGAGGAGGCATAGCTGCCCCTCCTTCCACAGTTTCGGGAACCTCCCAGCCGTAAAACACAGGCTGAAGAGGTCCCGAAACCTGTCCTCCATTTCGGTGGCGGCGATCGCCACCACCCGCGCGGGGACGCCGTCCGGCCCGGGGGCGGTCTTCTTCGCGCGGAGGCTCAAAACCCCCGCGTAGAATTCCGCCGACGTGACCGGGGGCACCTCCGCCTCCGGTGGAGCCGCCCCTTGCGGGGGATCCATTGTTGGTGGGGCGAAGTCGGTCCTGCATGGAAACAGGGACCGAACCACCCCATCCAACAATGCCGGCTCGAGGGTCTCCGACAGTGGGGGACCATAGGGGCGGAGCTGATTCCGCGACGCCTTGTACGGTCTCCCATAGGGGTCCCTGTCGAGACCCTCCAGCATCTCGGCCCTCGCCGAGTCCTGCGCAGCGCCCATTGCAGACTTGAGGGCCACCGTAGCCTCTCGGTAAGAGGCGTACAGGCGGTCCTCCTCCGCCCGGACTCGGTTCTGGGCGCTGCGCCGCCGGCTCCGCGTGTAGGCCCTTCGGGCCGCCACGCAGGTTGCCCGGAGCCCCGCCAGCTCCTCCGTCCACCAGTACACGGCACGACGGGGAGGCGGACGGCGAGACCGAGGCATGCAGGAGTTGCACACCTCGGTCAAGGACCCCCGTAGCCGGACCGCTGCGGCGTCCACGTCCGGGGCCTCCTCGACAGGGGGAGACGACAGCCAGTCCTGGAGGAAGGCAGCCTCCCTGGCTGCCTCCCGGTCCAGGCGGGTGAGCGCCCACCGCGGGAAGGGAGATTGCCCAGCGCGGGCCGTCCCCCCTCCCCGCTGTGTGGAGATGTCGAACCGCACGTAACGGTGGTCCGACAAGGTCTCCACCAGCTCCACCCGCCAGTTCACAACGCGGGCGGCTAGCGCGGGGGTGGCGAACGAGACGTCCACCACCGACCCGCCCTGTTGCCGCACACACGTGTGGACCGCCCCCCTGTTGAGGAGGGACACACCGCACGAGGCCGACCAAAACTCGACGGCGCGTCCCCGGACGTTACAACCGGCGGCCGGGTTGCCCCAGGCCGCCGACTTGGCGTTGAGGTCGCCGAGCACCACGACCTGGCGTGGTGCCGCCCTCCCTACGACAGCAGTGAGGATCTCTAAGAAATCCTCAAAGTCCGAGAGAGGGCGGTTTGGGGAGAAATACACCCCCACTATCGCTATCTCTCCCCACGCGGCGGCCACGTATCCCGGTCCCCTCTCTAAGAGCGAGAGGGGAGGGGAGTCTGTGGAAGACCGCGCCACCAACGCCACTAGGCCATCCCGGTCGCCCAGCCAACGGCCAGGGACCGAGTATGGTTCGGCGACCACCGCCAAGTCCACCAACCACTCAGCCATGGTCTGCATCAGCAGATCATTGTCATTACTGGGCATTAGTCGGACATCGCGCCCTCCTCCGCTGCCGCCGCAGGAACGGCGGCGTTAGCGGCAACAGCTGGCGCAGGCCCGGTCGGCGCCTGCGCTTTGCCACGCTTAGGGGGGGGATTGCACCTCCTCCCCATCGTGACGTGGCCTGCCAGGAGGCCACTGGCGGCACACACCGCGCAGTGCGGCGTGGCGGCCTGGCAGGAGGAGGCTTTGTGGCCCTCCTTGCCGCAGCGGTAGCAAGTGTCCGACCGATCCACTTTGGACGGACACAGGGGCCGGGTGTGGCCGATGCCGAAGCACCGGAAACACCGCAAAGGCTGGTCCTCGAGCGCCCTAACCGCACCCGAGCTAAAGCCGACTTGAAGCCGTCCTTTTGCAAGGACGGCTTTGGCAGCTGCGATTGGGCACTCGAGGCGGATTGTGCCCATTCCGCCGCGGCCGGGCCTTATGTCCCGGCCTTGGACCGCCGCCGCACCACAGCCCCCTACCGCTGCGACCGCCGCCACTACCTCCTCCTTGGTGACAGAGTCATCCAACTCCGTCACTTCGATGGCCGCCGACTTGACCGGCCGGGCCACCTTCGCCGAGTCCGCGATGACCTCTTGCAGCTTGGCTGCAAAGAGGTCCGCGTTGGCGCTGCCTTGCGCCCCCGGGAACTCGAATATTCGAGCCCCGGCTTGGGTTCGCCGGCAAGACACTTTGCCGATCCCCAGTTGGGTGGGATCAGCATTGGCACGCGCCCGCGTCAATATGGACGCGTATGTGTCCCCCCGCTCCGCAGCCTCCGCGGTGAGTGTCACCACGACGGCCGCGGTGCTTGGAGGAACGAGCCTCCCCTTTCCCTTTCCTTTCCCCTTCCCCTTTCCCTTGCCAGTCGTCTGTGACTGGCTGGCCAGGGTGGTTGCGGGGACGGCAGGGACGGCTGTCGGCGCCTTTTTGGCCTTGCCCTTCCCCCTACGGACCACTTCCGTCCACCCTGGCTGGTTGGACGGGGTGGTGGCTGGAAGAAGGGCGTCTTCCTCCTGGGAGGACGGCCCCGGCTCACACTGCCTCTTATCCGCCGCGAGCGGCGGTCGGAGGCGTTTCTCCGGCAAGAGCCGGTCCTCAATGCCTGCAAAGCAGGCTCTTGTGAAGGCCCTCTCCTCCATTACGACCTTGCGGATGATATCCTCAAGGTTGGAGGAGGGGCCTTCTGCCGCAGGGCTCGGTTCGGCTTGATTAGGCCTGGCCGTGGCATCAGCCAACTTCTGATGAAGCTGGCTGACCTCCGATTGCAGGCGATCCACTTTCGCCTGCAATTGCCGCGTCTCGTCAGTCGCTTTGCGCTGGACCAGCTCCGTAACGATTCCGCGCATGCTCGCGGCCCGACACTTAAGGGCCTTTTGTAATGTCCCTTTTAGATTGGAGGATTTAGAGGCGACTTCCACTATCTCCTCTTCGTCCTCCTCCGCCATTCGCTCCAGCTCGACCAGGGAGTGGTCCGCGTACACAACGCGGGACGCGCCGTACCCGGACTTGGCCCGGGCAACGCGCGCCCGCTGCTCCTTCGCAGTGACCCGCTCCTCCAGGTCTTGCTGGAGCTGCGCCCGTCTAGCCAGGTCTAGCTGGCGCTGGGCGTCCGCAAGCCCAACGACGTGGGTGTCCGCAGCTGTCGTTGGCTTTTTTGCCTTCAACTGCCGCGCCGACCCCGACCCCGATGAGCCCTCGGACCCATCCTTTCGGAAGGCCCGCTTACGCGACTGCGTATCGGCCGCGTCCGACACACTGACGAAGGTGTCGTTGTCGGAGTCTGACGACTCGTCCGCCCTTCCGAAGAAGCTAACCGCAGACGGCGCGCGGCTAGCCTCTGACGCCGAAGCGTCGGAGTGGCCCTGAGAAGGGCGTTTTGGTTGGCCCTGAGAAGGGCCTTTGGGTTGGCCCTGAAAAGGGCCTTTTTTAAAACGCCCGCAGGCGTCCCGCGTTTGCTTAGGCATAGCCTCCACAGGTTCGTAAAAGACAAAGCGAATAAAATAAAACAGCTACGAATTCACAGTGCACTTTGGCCGAGCCCAGTCTGCCACTCCGTTACGGTGGTCAGAACTGGGTCGTTTCCAGGGGACGCGACGTGGACGCAAGCACTGTGGGGTGGTCCCCCAACCTAACCTTTTTTTTTTTTTTTTTTTTTGGACGCTGGGAAAAAATGCATTACGCATACCCTCCCGTCGGGGGATGGGAGGGGTATGTGGGACTCCCCGGGCGGCCAAACACCACGGTATACCCACTAAAACGACCCAGCGCATTCCCGCTTCGTCATAGTGGAGGGGGACTGGGAAACCGGCACAGCCTTTACTTCCAGTCCCCCGCCGACGAACACACAAGGCTGACCCCCCTCTTGTCCTCACGGCACGGACGTGGAGGGGGGGGTTCGGGAATGACCGACGGAGGTGACGGGTGCAATGCGGGCGGAGGCACCCCCGCGCCTGTCGCCCGCCCGTCACCGTGAGGAGGGAGGGCAAACGCCCCTTCCCCCCCCCCCGCCCGCAGAGCAGCGCAGCGAGAGAAAACTCCCGCTGGCGCTCCGCCTCCTCCTTCTGCGAAATCGCAGAAGGAGGCAACCGCTGACCAGGCCTCTCGCCCCCCAGCACGGTGTTCACGCACGCACGCCGGGAAGCGTGAGGCCCAGTCGCCCGCGAGGTGACGGGTGCAATGCGGGCGGAGGCACCTCCGTGCCTGTCGCCCGCCCGTCACCGTGAGGAGGGAGGGCAAATGCCCCTTCCCCCCCTCTCCGCTAGCGGAGCGGCGCAACGAGAGGGACCTCCCGCGCGCGCTCCGCTGACCAGGCCTCCTCTCCACACTCCCCAGCATGGCCTCGACCACGCCGGGAAGCGGGAGGCCCAGTCCCCCGCGGCACTCCCCTGCTGTGCCCTCTGCTATGCCCGCTGCTCAGAGGGCACGCAGGGGAACGCACACCGCACATCGCATGAGTCATCACACGACGTGCGGTGCGCCCCTCCCCAGAAAGCGCCTGGTGGTTTTTTGTTGCGTCTATTTCTTATGGAATTAGACCAAGAACAGGGCGGCAACCACGTGAAGGTAACACACCAGACTTGCCTTGAGGATCTACACGACCGTAGCGCTCCCCCTCAAGACCCCGCCACCCTACCGCCTCTGAGGGAGGCAGTAAGGTAGACCTGCGTCTATGCTACCAAGCAAAGCATGTGCAAAGCTTGTCGTTGTGCAACCGCGAAAGCATAAATACAGATCCGCCCCCCCCCAACCTAACCTTTTTTTTTTTTTTTTTTTTTTTTTTTTTTTGACGCTGGGAAAAAATGCATTACGCATACCCTCCCGTCGGGGGACGGGAGGGGTATGTGGGACTCCCCGGGCGAACCCGGTATACCCACTAAAACGACCCAGCGCATTCCCGCTTCGTCAGAGTGGAGGGGGACTGGGAAACCGGCACAGCCTTTACTTCCAGTCCCCCGCCGACGATTGCAAGGCAAGACCCCTCACACCCTCACGGGTGTGGGGGGTCGGGAATGACCGACGGTGGTGACGGCTGCAATGCAGGCGGAGGCACCCCCGTGCCTGCCGCCCGCCCGTCACCATGAGGAGGGAGGGCACGACGCCTTTTCCCCCTTCTCCGTCTGCGGAGCGGCGCAGCGAGAGGGTCGTCCTCCCTCGCCCGCTCCGCCTCCTCCTTCTGCAAGAGTACGTCCTCGCAGAAGGAGGCTACTGCCGACCAGGCCTCCTCGCTCCCCAGCATGGCGTTTACCACGCCGGGAAGCGAGAGGTCCGGTCCGACCACCGCGGTGAGACCGCGGCGCAGCTCGGACCACGCCGGGCACTCCTCGAGGGTGTGCTGCGCCGTGTCCTCCGCCGCGCCGCAGTCGTGGCACGCCGGGGTTTCCTCCCTCCCGATCCGATGCAGGTGCGATCCGAAGCATCCATGCCCAGACAACACCTGCACCATACGGAAAGAGAGGAAACCGTGTGACCGCTCGAGCCAGCCCTGCAGGACCGGACCGAGCGCATCCAACGTCCGGCGGCCAAAGGCGGCGCTGGCGAGGTCCTCCGTCCAATGGAGGACGATGGCGTCCTTCGCCTCTCGCCGCACCGCCTCCCGCTCTTCGCCCATGGGGCGCTCCCCGAGCGCCTTTCGGCGCGCCGTCCACTCGTACACTCTGGCGAGCACCCAAGCCTCCAATTCCCATGGAGGGGTGCCCGCCAGAGCGCACGCCGCCGAAAAGCCCACTGAGCGGTAAGCCCTCGCCACCCGCTGTGCAATAGCCCGCTGGGGCTTGCGGATGGCGGTAGCATTCTCCCTCCTATGGAGGGAGTCCGCCCAGATGGGTGCCCCATATAGGGCCATGCTCCGCAAAATGCCGGCATAGAGGCGCCGGCACTTCGCTTTGGGCCCCCCCAGGTTTGGGAGGAGCCATGAGAGGGCGTCCGCGGCCTTCAACAGGCGCGTCGACAGCCCGCTGAAATGCGGGCCGAAGCGCCACCTGTCGTCCAGCACCAGCCCCAGATATTTCATCCGGGGCTGGACCCCTATACGGACGCCCTCCACGACGATGTGGCCGTCGGGAGGGCAGCGCTGCCGGGGACCGCGAAAGAACACGGCCTCCGTTTTGTGCAGCGCCACCCTCAATCCCAGGCGGCGGATCCTCTCTGCCACCAAGGATCCGCCAGCCGAGGCCAAACAAGCCGCGTCGGCGAAGTTCCTCCCCCGGGCAGTAAGGAGAGTGTCATCCGCGTAGCAGATGACACTCGTGCCCGGGAGGAGGGCTCCCCGCAAGAGCCAGTCGAAGCCGATGTTCCACAAGGGAGGGCCTAGCACCGACCCCTGTGGAACACCGGACTCTGCGCCGTACCGCCTCACCGTGGCCAGCCTGTCTACGAGGAGGACCTCTCGGCCCTCCAAGTAACTGGCCAGCAGGTCCCGCAAGTATTGGGGCACTCCGTGATATCGGAGTGCCTCCAATATCGTCGAGTGGGGGACGGAGTTGAAGGCGTTGGCAATGTCGAACGACACCGCCAGCACTCCGTCCCCCGCCTCCACCGCCTCCTTCACCTGGCCCTTGAGTAGGGCCAGCGCATCGATCGTCGAACGCCCACGACGGAAACCGAATTGGGCGTCCGACAGATCCGGCCCTACCCCCCTCAGGTGGCTTTCCAGTCTCCCGGCGACAATCCCCTCGAACATTTTACCGACCTCATCGAGTAAAACGATGGGCCGGTATGCCGAGGGTGAGTCCACCGGGCGACCCTCCTTTCGGAGGAGGCATAGCTGCCCCTCCTTCCACAGTTTCGGGAACCTCCCAGCCGTAAAACACAGGCTGAAGAGGTCCCGAAACCTGTCCTCCATTTCGGTGGCGGCGATCGCCACCACCCGCGCGGGGACGCCGTCCGGCCCGGGGGCGGTCTTCTTCGCGCGGAGGCTCAAAACCCCCGCGTAGAATTCCGCCGACGTGACCGGGGGCACCTCCGCCTCCGGTGGAGCCGCCCCTTGCGGGGGATCCATTGTTGGTGGGGCGAAGTCGGTCCTGCATGGAAACAGGGACCGAACCACCCCATCCAACAATGCCGGCTCGAGGGTCTCCGACAGTGGGGGACCATAGGGGCGGAGCTGATTCCGCGCCGCCTTGTACGGTCTCCCATAGGGGTCCCTGTCGAGACCCTCCAGCATCTCGGCCCTCGCCGAGTCCTGCGCAGCGCCCATTGCAGACTTGAGGGCCACCGTAGCCTCTCGGTAAGAGGCGTACAGGCGGTCCTCCTCCGCCCGGTCTCGGTTCTGGGCGCTGCGCCGCCGGCTCCGCGTGTAGGCCCTTCGGGCCGCCACGCAGGTGGCCCGGAGCCCCGCCAGCTCCTCCGTCCACCAGTACACGGCACGACGGGGAGGCGGACGGCGAGACCGAGGCATGCAGGAGTTGCACACCTCGGTCAAGGACCCCCGTAGCCGGACCGCTGCGGCGTCCACGTCCGGGGCCTCCTCGACAGGGGGAGGCGACAGCCAGTCCTGGAGGAAGGCAGCCTCCCTGGCTGCCTCCCGGTCCAGGCGGGTGAGCGCCCACCGCGGGAAGGGAGATTGCCCAGCGCGGGCCGTCCCCCCTCCCCGCTGTGTGGAGATGTCGAACCGCACGTAACGGTGGTCCGACAAGGTCTCCACCAGCTCCACCCGCCAGTTCACAACGCGGGCGGCCAGCGTGGGGGTGGCGAACGAGACGTCCACCACCGACCCGCCCTGTTGCCGCACACACGTGTGGACCGCCCCCCTGTTGAGGAGGGACACACCGCACGAGGCCGTCCAAAACTCGACGGCGCGTCCCCGGACGTTACAACCGGCGGCCGGGTTGCCCCAGGCCGCCGACTTGGCGTTGAGGTCGCCGAGCACCACGACCTGGCGTGGTGCCGCCCTCCCTACGACAGCAGTGAGGATCTCTAAGAAGTCCTCAAAGTCCGAGAGAGGGCGGTTTGGGGAGAAATACACCCCCACTATCGCTATCTCTCCCCACGCGGCGGCCACGTATCCCGGTCCCCTCTCTAAGAGCGAGAGGGGAGGGGAGTCTGTGGAAGACCGCGCCACCAACGCCACTAGGCCATCCCGGTCGCCCAGCCAACGGCCAGGGACCGAGTATGGTTCGGCGACCACCGCCAAGTCCACCAACCACTCAGCCATGGTCTGCATCAGCAGATCCTGGGCTGTCCTGCAGTGGTTGGCGTTCGCCTGAAGGATGCGATGTTCGACTCTGGGCATTAGTCGGACATCGCACCCTCCTCCGCTGCCGCCGCAGGAACGGCGGCGTTAGCGGCAACAGCTGGCGCAGGCCCGGTCGGCGCCTGCGCTTTGCCACGCTTAGGGGGGGGATTGCACCTCCTCCCCATCGTGACGTGGCCTGCCAGGCGGCCACTGGCGGCACACACCGCGCAGTGCGGCGTGGCGGCCTGGCAGGAGGAGGCTTTGTGGCCCTCCTTGCCGCAGCGGTAGCAAGTGTCCGACCGATCCACTTTGGACGGACACAGGGGCCGGGTGTGGCCGATGCCGAAGCACCGGAAACACCGCAAAGGCTGGTCCTCGAGCGCCCTAACCGCACCCGAGCTAAAGCCGACTTGAAGCCGTCCTTTTGCAAGGACGGCTTTGGCAGCTGCGATTGGGCACTCGAGGCGGATTGTGCCCATTCCGCCGCGGCCGGGCCTTATGTCCCGACCTTGGACCGCCGCCGCACCACAGCCCCCTACCGCTGCGACCGCCGCCACGACCTCCTCCTTGGTGACGGAGTCATCCAACTCCGTCACTTCGATGGCCGCTGACTTGACCGGCCGGGCCACCTTCGCCGAGTCCGCGATGACCTCTTGCAGCTTGGCTGCAAAAAGGTCCGCGTTGGCGCTGCCTTGCGCCCCCGGGAACTCGAATATTCGAGCCCCGGCTTGGGTTCGCCGGCAAGACACTTTGCCGATCCCCAGTTGGGTGGGATCGGCATTGGCACGCGCCCGCGTCAATATGGACGCGTATGTGTCCCCCCGCTCCGCAGCCTCCGCGGTGAGTGTCACCACGACGGCCGCGGTGCTTGGAGGAACGAGCCTCCCCTTTCCCTTTCCTTTCCCCTTTCCCTTGCCAGTCGTCTGTGGCTGGCTGGCCAGGGTGGTTGCGGGGACGGCAGGGACGGCTGTCGGCGCCTTTTTGGCCTTGCCCTTCCCCCTACGGACCACTTCCGTCCACCCTGGCTGGTTGGACGGGGTGGTGGCTGGAAGAAGGGCGTCTTCCTCCTGGGAGGACGGCCCCGGCTCACACTGCCTGTTATCCGCCGCGAGCGGCGGTCGGAGGCGTTTCTCCGGCAAGAGCCGGTCCTCAATGCCTGCAAAGCAGGCTCTTGTGAAGGCCCTCTCCTCCATAACGACCTTGCGGATGATATCCTCAAGGTTGGAGGAGGGGCCTTCTGCCGCAGGGCTCGGTTCGGCTTGATTAGGCCTGGCCGTGGCATCAGCCAACTTCTGATGAAGCTGGCTGACCTCCGATTGCAGGCGATCCACTTTCGCCTGCAATTGCCGCGTCTCGTCGGTCGCTTTGCGCTGGACCCCCCCAACCTTTTTTTTTTTTTTTTTTTTTTTTTTTTTTTTTTTTTTTTTTTTTTTTGACGCTGGGAAAAAATGCATTACGCATACCCTCCCGTCGGGGGATGGGAGGGGTATGTGGGACTCCCCGGGCGGCCAAACACCACGGTATACCCACTAAAACGACCCAGCGCATTCCCGCTTCGTCATAGTGGAGGGGGACTGGGAAACCGGCACAGCCTTTACTTCCAGTCCCCCGCCGACGAACACACAAGGCGGACCCCCCCTCTTGTCCTCACGGCACGGACGTGGAGGGGGGGGTTCGGGAATGACCGACGGAGGTGACGGGTGCAATGCGGGCGGAGGCACCCCCGCGCCTGTCGCCCACCCGTCACCGTGAGGAGGGAGGGCAAACGCCCCTTCCCCCCCTCTCCGCTAGCGGAGCGGCGCAGCGGGAGGGTCCTCCCGCGCGCGCTCCGCTGACCAGGCCTCCTCTCCACACTCCCCAGCATGGCCTCGACCACGCCGGGAAGCGGGAGGCCCAGTCCCCCGCGGCACTCCCCTGCTGTGCCCTCCGCTATGCCCGCTGCTCAGAGGGCACGCAGGGGAACGCACACCGCACATCGCATGAGTCATCACACGACGTGCGGTGCGCCCCTCCCCAGAAAGCGCCTGGTGGTTTTTTGTTGCGTCTATTTCTTATGGAATTAGACCAAGAACAGGGCGGCAACCACGTGAAGGTAACACACCAGACTTGCCTTGAGGATCTACACGACCGTAGCGCTCCCCCTCAAGACCCCGCCACCCTACCGCCTCTGAGGGAGGCAGTAAGGTAGACCTGCATCTATGCTACCAAGCGAAGCTTGTAGTTGTGCAACCGCGAAAGCATAAATACAGATCCGCCCCTGGACCCCCCCAACCTAACCTTTTTTTTTTTTTTTTTTTTTTTTTTTTTTTTTTTTTTACGCTGGGAAAAAATGCATTACGCATACCCTCCCATTGGGGGAATGGGAAGGCTATGTGGGACTCCCCGGGCTAACCCGGTATACCCACTAAAAGAACCCAGCGATACTCCCGCTTCGTCCGAATGGAGGAGGACTGGGAATCCGGCAGAGCCTTTACGTCCAGTCCTCCGCCGACGACCGCCCGCCTTTGCGGCGGACCCTTTACGGCCAAGGAATGACCGACAAAGGTGGTGAAGGGTGCAATGCGGGTGAAGGCGCCCCCGCACCTGTCACCCGCCTTTCACCACCTTTAGACGTGAGGAAGGAGAGGACGACGCCTTATCCAACCCCTTTTTCGTCTACGGAGCGGTGCAGCGAGAGGATTGTCCTCCCGTGCTAGAGCTATGGCTCCCCATGCGGCGGCCACGTATCCCGGTCCCCTTTCTGGAAGCGAGAGGGGAGGGGAGTCTGTGGAAGACCGCGACTCCAACGGCACCAAGCCGTCCCGGCTGCCTAGCCAACGGCCAGGGACCGAGTCAGGCTCGGCAACCACCGCCAAGTCCACCAACCACTCAGCCATGGTCTGCATCAGCAGATCCTGGGCTGCCCCTCAGTGGTTGGTGTTCAGTGAGATGCGTTCCTGTGAGATGCGATGTTCGATTGATGGATAGGAATCCATCAATCGGACATCGCTCCCCCCTCCGCAGCCGCCGCGATTTCCGTCTCGGGAACTTCGGTGCTAGCGGCAGGCGCCTGCGCTTTGCCCCGCTTACGGGGAGGATTGCAGTTCCTCCCCTTCATCACGTGGCCCGCCGGGCGCCCACTGGCGGCACACACCGCACAGTGTGGCTTGGCAGCCTTGCAGGAGGCGGATTTGTGGCCTTCCTTGCCGCAGCGGTAGCAGCTGTCCGTCCTGTCGACCGTGGACGGACAGAGGGCCCGCGTGTGTCCGATGCCGAAGCACTTGTAGCACCGAAGAGGCTGGTCCACAAGTGCCCGGACTCCAGCCGAACTAAAGCCGACGGTTAGCCGCCCCTTGGCGAGGACAGTTTTGGCAGCGGCGACTGGGCACTCGAGGCGAATGGTACCCATGCCGCCGCGGCCGGGCCTTATGTCCCGGCCTTGCACCGCTGCGACGGCACAGCACCCCATTGCTGCGACCGCCGCCACCACCTCCTCTTTGGTGACCGAGTCGTCCAGGTCGGTCACTTCTATGGCCGCCGACTTTACCGGTCGGGCCACCTTGGCCGCATCCGCGATGACCTCTTGCAGCTTGGCTGCAAAGAGGTCCGCATTGGCACTGCCTTGCGCCCCCGGGAACTCGAAAATTCGAGCCCCGGCTTGGGTCCGCCGGCAAGAGACTTTGCCGATACCCAGTTGGGTGGGATCGGCATTTGCACGCGCCCGCACCAAAATAGACGCGTACGTCTCCCCTCGCTCCGCAGCCTCCGCGGTGAGTGTCACCACGACGGCCGCGGTCTTCGGAGAGACGAGCCTCGCCTTCCTCTTTTCCCTTTCCTTGTCGGTCGTCCGCGACTGGCTGGGAGGGGTGGTGGTGGGGACGGCAGGGACTGCCGTCACCGCTTTCTTGGCCTTGCCCTTGCCCCTACGGACCACTTCCGTCCACCCTGGCTGGTTGGACGGGGTGGTGGCAGGGAGAAGGGCGTCTTCCTCCTGGGAGGACGGCCCCGGCTCGCTATGCCCCTTATCCGCCGCAAGCGGCGGTCGGAGGCGTTGCTCCGGCAAGAGTCGGTCCTCGATGCCTGCTATGCAGGCTCTTGTGAAGGCCCTCTCCTCCATTACGACCTTGCGGATGATATCCTCAAGGTTGGAGGTGGGGCCTTCCACTGCAAGGCTTGATTCGGCCTGGATTGGCCGCGCCGTAGCGTCAGCCAACTTCTGATGAAGCTGGCTGACCTCCGATTGCAGGCGATCTATTCTCGCCTGCAGTTGCCGCGTTTCGTCGTTGGCCTTGCGCTGGACCAACTCCTTTACGATGCCGCGCATGCTTGCGGCCCTGCATTTAAGGGCCTTCTGGAAGGTCCCTTTTAGGTTGGAGGACTTAGAGGCGACCTCCAGTATCTCCTCTTCGTCCTCCACCGCCATTCGCTCCAGCTCGACCAGGGAGTGGTCCGCGTACAGAACACAGGACGCGCCGTACCCGGACTTGGCCCGGGCAACGCGCGCCCGTTTCTCCTTGACAGCAACCCGCTCCTCCAGGTCTAGCTGGAGCTGCGCCCGCCGAGCCAGGTCTAACTGGCGTTGGGCGTCCGCGAGACCAACGACGTGGGTGTCCGCGGCTGTCATCGGCTTTTTGGCCTTCGACTTCCTTCCTGATCCCGAGGTCGAAGAGCCCTCGGATCCATCCCTCATGGAGGCCCGCTTCCGTGACCGAGAGTCACCCGCGTCCGAGACACTTATAACCGACTCGATGTCGTCGGAGTCCAGCGTCTCGTCCGCCCTTCCAAAGAAGCTAGCCGCAGACGGCGCGCGGCTAGCTTCTGACTCCGAAGCGTCGGAGAGGCCCTGAGAAGGGCCTTTGGGTTGGCCCTGAGAAGGGCCCTTTGGTTGGCCCTGAGAAGGGCCTTTTTTGAACCGCCCGCAGGCGTCCCGCGCAGGTTTCGGCATAGCCTCCGCAGGTTCGTAGGTAACACGGCAAATAAAATAAAATACGCTACGAGATCACAGTGCACTTTGGCCGAGCCCAGTCTGCCACTCCGTTACGGTGGTCAGAACTGGGCTGTTTCCAGGGGACGCGACGTGGACGCAAGCTCTGTGGGGTGGTCCCCCAACCTAACCTAACCTTTTTTTTTTTTTTTTTTTTTTTTTTTTTTTGACGCTGGGAAAAAATGCATTACGCATACCCTCCCGTCGGGGGATGGGAGGGGTATGTGGGACTCGGGTGGGGTTCGGGAATGACCGACGGAGGTGACGGGTGCAATGCGGGCGTAGGCACCCCCGCGCCTGTCGCCCGCCCGTCACCGTGAGGAGGGAGGGCAAACGCCCCTTCCCCCCCCCCCGCCCGCAGAGCAGCGCAGCGAGAGTAAACTCCCGCTGGCGCTCCGCCTCCTCCTTCTGCGAAATCGCAGAAGGAGGCAACCGCTGACCAGGCCTCTCGCCCCCCAGCACGGTGTTCACGCACGCACGCCGGGAAGCGTGAGGCCCAGTCGCCCGCGAGGTGACGGGTGCAATGCGGGCGGAGGCACCTCCGTGCCTGTCGCCCGCCCGTCACCGTGAGGAGGGAGGGCAAACGCCCCTTCCCCCCCTCTCCGCTAGCGGAGCGGCGCAGCGGGAGGGTCCTCCCGCGCGCGCTCCGCTGACCAGGCCTCCTCTCCACACTCCCCAGCATGGCCTCGACCACGCCGGGAAGCGGGAGGCCCAGCCCCCCGCGGCACTCCCCTGCTGTGCCCTCTGCTATGCCCGCTGCTCAGAGGGCACGCAGGGGAACGCACACCGCACATCGCATGAGTCATCACACGACGTGCGGTGCGCCCCTCCCCAGAAAGCGCCTGGTGGTTTTTTGTTGCGTCTATTTCATATGGAATTAGACCAAGAACAGGGCGGCAACCACGTGAAGGTAACACACCAGACTTGCCTTGAGGATCTACACGACCGTAGCGCTCCCCCTCAAGACCCCGCCACCCTACCACCTCTGAGGGAAGCAGTAAGGTAGACCTGCATCTATGCTACCAAGCAAAGCATGTGCAAAGCTTGTCGTTGTGCAACCGCGAAAGCATAAATACAGATCCGCCCCAACCTAACCTAACCTAACCTAACCTTTTTTTTTTTTTTTTTTTTTTTTGACGCTGGGAAAAAATGCATTACGCATACCCTCCCGTTGGGGGACGGGAGGGGTATGTGGGACTCCCCGGGCGGCCAAACACCACGGTATACCCACTAAAACGACCCAGCGCATTCCCGCTTCGTCATAGTGGAGGGGGACTGGGAAACCGGCACAGCCTTTACTTCCAGTCCCCCGCCGACGAACACACAAGGCGGACCCCCCTCTTGTCCTCACGGCACGGACGTGGAGGGGGGGTTCGGGAATGACCGACGGAGGTGACGGGTGCAATGCGGGTGGAGGCACCCCCGCGCCTGTCACCCGCCCGTCACCGTGAGGAGGGAGGGCAAACGCCCCTTCCCCCCCCCCCGCCCGCAGAGCAGCGCAGCGAGAGTAAACTCCCTCGCAGAAGGAGGCAACCGCTGACCAGGCCTCTCGCTCCCAGCACGGTGTTCACGCACGCACGCCGGGAAGCGTGAGGCCCAGTCGCCCGCAAGGTGACGGGTGCAATGCGGGCGGAGGCACCTCCGTGCCTGTCGCCCGCCCGTCACCGTGAGGAGGGAGGGCAAATGCCCCTTCCCCCCCTCTCCGCTAGCGGAGCGGCGCAGCGGGAGGGTCCTCCCGCGCGCGCTCCGCTGACCAGGCCTCCTCTCCACACTCCCCAGCATGGCCTCGACCACGCCGGGAAGCGGGAGGCCCAGTCCCCCGCGGCACTCCCCTGCTGTGCCCTCCGCTATGCCCGCTGCTCAGAGGGCACGCAGGGGAACGCACACCGCACATCGCATGAGTCATCACACGACGTGCGGTGCGCCCCTCCCCAGAAAGCGCCTGGTGGTTTTTTGTTGCGTCTATTTCTTATGGAATTAGACCAAGAACAGGGCGGCAACCACGTGAAGGTAACACACCAGACTTGCCTTGAGGATCTACACGACCGTAGCGCTCCCCCTCAAGACCCCGCCACCCTACCGCCTCTGAGGGAGGCAGTAAGGTAGACCTGCATCTATGCTACCAAGCAAAGCATGTGCAAAGCTTGTCGTTGTGCAACCGCGAAAGCATAAATACAGATCCGCCCCAACCTAACCTAACCTAACCTAACCTTTTTTTTTTTTTTTTTTTTTTTTTTTGACGCTGGGAAAAAATGCATTACGCATACCCTCCCGTTGGGGGATGGGAGGGGTATGTGGGACTCCCCGGGCGGCCAAACACCACGGTATACCCACTAAAACGACCCAGCGCATTCCCGCTTCGTCATAGTGGAGGGGGACTGGGAAACCGGCACAGCCTTTACTTCCAGTCCCCCGCCGACGAACACACAAGGCGGACCCCCCTCTTGTCCTCACGGCACGGACGTGGAGGGGGGGTTCGGGAATGACCGACGGAGGTGACGGGTGCAATGCGGGCGGAGGCACCCCCGCGCCTGTCGCCCGCCCGTCACCGTGAGGAGGGAAAGCAAACGCCCCTTCCCCCCCCCCCGCCCGCAGAGCAGCGCAGCGAGAGTAAACTCCCGCTGGCGCTCCGCCTCCTCCTTCTGCGAAATCGCAGAAGGAGGCAACCGCTGACCAGGCCTCCTCGCTCCCCAGCATGGTGTTCCGTCACGCACGCCGGGAAGCGGGAGGCCCAGTCGCCCGCGAGGTGACGGGTGCAATGCGAGCGAAGGCACTTCCGTGCCTGTCACCCGCCCGTAACCGTGAGGGGGGAGGGCAAACGCCCCTTCCCCCCCTCTCCGCTAGCGGAGCGGCGCAGCGGGAGGGTCCTCCCGCGCGCGCTCCGCTGACCAGGCCTCCTCTCCACACTCCCCAGCATGGCCTCGACCACGCCGGGAAGCGGGAGGCCCAGCCCCCCGCGGCACTCCCCTGCTGTGCCCTCCGCTATGCCCGCTGCTCAGAGGGCACGCAGGGGAACGCACACCGCACATCGCATGAGTCATCACACGACGTGCGGTGCGCCCCTCCCCAGAAAGCGCCTGGTGGTTTTTTGTTGCGTCTATTTCTTATGGAATTAGACCAAGAACAGGGCGGCAACCACGTGAAGGTAACACACCAGACTTGCCTTGAGGATCTACACGACCGTAGCGCTCCCCCTCAAGACCCCGCCACCCTACCGCCTCTGAGGGAGGCAGTAAGGTAGACCTGCATCTATGCTACCAAGCAAAGCATGTGCAAAGCTTGTCGTTGTGCAACCGCGAAAGCATAAATACAGATCCGCCCCCCCCCAACCTAACCTTTTTTTTTTTTTTTTTTTTTTTTTTTGACGCTGGGAAAAAATGCATTACGCATACCCTCCCGTCGGGGGATGGGAGGGGTATGTGGGACTCCCCGGGCGGCCAAACACCACGGTATACCCACTAAAACGACCCAGCGCATTCCCGCTTCGTCATAGTGGAGGGGGACTGGGAAACCGGCACAGCCTTTACTTCCAGTCCCCCGCCGACGATCACACAAGGCGGACCCCCCTCTTGCCCTCACGGCACGGACGTGGAGGGGGGGTTCGGGAATGACCGACGGAGGTGACGGGTGCAATGCGGGCGGAGGCACCCCCACGCCTGTCGCCCGCCCGTCACCGTGAGGAGGGAGGGCAAATGCCCCTTCCCCCCCCCCGCCCGCAGAGCAGCGCAGCGGGAGTAAACTCCCACTGGCGCTCCGCCTCCTCCTTCTGCGAAATCGCAGAAGGAGGCAACCGCTGACCAGGCCTCCTCGCTCCCCAGCATGGTGTTCCGTCACGCACGCCGGGAAGCGGGAGGCCCAGTCGCCCGCGAGGTGACGGGTGCAATGCGGGCGGAGGCACCTCCGTGCCTGTCGCCCGCCCGTCACCGTGAGGGGGGAGGGCAAACGCCCCTTCCCCCCCTCTCCGCTAGTGGAGCGGCGCAGCGGGAGCGACCTCCCGCACGCGCTCCGCTGACCAGGCCTCCTCTCCACACTCCCCAGCATGGCCTCGACCACGCCGGGAAGCGGGAGGCCCAGTCCCCCGCGGCACTCCCCTGCTGTGCCCTCCGCTATGCCCGCTGCTCAGAGGGCACGCAGGGGAACGCACACCGCACATCGCATGAGTCATCACACGAAGTGCGGTGCGCCCCTCCCCAGAAAGCGCCTGGTGGTTTTTTGTTGCGTCTATTTCTTATGGAATTAGACCAAGAACAGGGCGGCAACCACGTGAAGGTAACACACCAGACTTGCCTTGAGGATCTACACGACCGTAGCGCTCCCCCTCAAGACCCCGCCACCCTACCGCCTCTGAGGGAGGCAGTAAGGTAGACCTGCATCTATGCTACCAAGCAAAGCATGTGCAAAGCTTGTCGTTGTGCAACCGCGAAAGCATAAATACAGATCCGCCCCAACCTAACCTTTTTTTTTTTTTTTTTTTTTTTTTTTTTTTTTTTTTTTTTTTTTTTTTTGACGCTGGGAAAAAATGCATTACGCATACCCTCCCGTCGGGGGATGGGAGGGGTATGTGGGACTCCCCGGGCGGCCAAACACCACGGTATACCCACTAAAACGACATTTACAGGGACCCAGAATTATCCAGTGTCCATCTTCTCTCCTCAAGAGCAGTTAGTGTTGTACCACCTCCTTTTTACAGTGGTCTGTCCTGACAATACCTGTTCCAAAATTTAAAAAATGTTCCGCACCCCATCCAGCACTGTCAAGATGCAAGTCTCTGGTGGCTCGCCGCGATCGGCGGAGGAAGCGAGGCCTTCGCCTGATGCGAGGAGGAGAATCTCCTTCGGAGATGACACTCCTCCCACCTTGCAAGGAGGCCCTGCCACTCCGGGGACGCGCCGAGTCGCCATGAATGCCTCCATTCACCAGCTCAAGAAGCCTGAGGCCCGGTACCCAAGTCGCACTGCGGAGGCGAGAGCTTGCCTAAATAAGGCCAAGCTAAATTTGGGCAACTCTCGCAACCTCAAAACCGACATTAAGACCACGGTACTTGATGCCATAAACAGACTTTTTGAGCTGGTGAAGGAGTCGGAGCGAGACAAGGCCCCTTCCGCACCCGTAGCTGTACCGGTACCCGCGCCCACTGCTGACCCTACTCCCCAACCCATCTCCATCGAGGTTCTTGCTGGCCAGACTGAGCTCCTTAACACCCTGAAGGAGCACATCTCGGAGCTAAAGGATAATTCCGAGAAACTCGTCAGACTCCGAGACAGTCTGGCTAGCAAAGAAAGTGAGGGGGAGACAACCTACGCGGGTGTAGCAGCCGCCAGTAGTAGCCACACAGGGGCAAAAGCCCTGGAGCGAGCGACGCTGCACTCGGTGGTTGTCTCCTCAACACAAGATATGGACACGGGGGACGAAGTCCTGGAAAGGATCAGAAAAGCGGTGGATGCGAAGGAGGGCTGGGTGCGGGTGGAAAAAGTCAGGAAAGCGAAGGACCAAAAAATAATCATGGGGTGCGGAACAAAGGAGGAGCGAGAAAAGCTGAAAAATAGATTAGAATCAGCCGGAGAGAACCTAGTCGTCGAGGCGGTGAAGAATCGAGACCCGCTTCTGGTTCTTAGGGACGTGCTGCTCGTACACAGTGACGAAGAAGTCCTGAGAGCCCTAAGAAACCAGAACCGGGAGATTTTTCACGGCCTCGGCGACGAGGAACAGAAAATGTCTATCAAATATAGAAAAAAGACCCGGAACCCACACGTGAATAGCATTGTGCTGAGTGTCACCCCAGCAATCTGGAAGAGGGCACTCGAAGGAGGCAAGCTTAGAATTGACCTCCAGAGAGTGCGCGTCGAAGACCAGACGCCTCTGGTGCAGTGCACCCGTTGCTTAGCATACGGGCACGGCAAACGCCTGTGCACCGAGCCAGCTGATCAGTGCAGCCACTGTGGTGGTTTACACCTAAGAGTGGACTGCCCGGCAAAAAAGGTCGGCGAAGCAGCGGTGTGCGTTAACTGCACCAGAGCCAAGCTGGGGGACAACTCGCACAATGCATTCAGTAGTGAATGCCCAGTACGTAGGAAGTGGGACGCATTCGCGAGAGCAGCAATAGCTTATTGCTAATGTTGCGGGTGCGCCCACTTCCAAGTACAAACCGAGGACTTATTTGACACAGCTAAACTGCAGACGAATCAAACGAACCACTAGGGTTGGCTATATGATAAGTGGTAACTGGAGTCAGCTTCATGAGAAGGTGGCCCAAGTTAAGTTGATCCAGGGATCAGCCCTAGTGGTACCGTCACGCTGTGTCAAATATAGACCAAAAAACTACTCAAATTTGCCTGAAAACAAATTAAAAACAAGTCTTAAAAATCGTAAAAAATATAGAATAATTGCTGATAAATTAAATAAGTTAGTAGATAAAACGTATGATATGTAAGTATATATTGAGTATATAGATGAAGTATCAGTCATAAATAAAAGAACAAAATATAAATGAAAGATTTAGAAATCAAAATAAAGTAAGTAATAATATTGTAGTTTAAATTTAGGGTTTTCATGGAAGTTATAAAAATAAATAAGGGATGACATTAAAATGAATACTAGTGAATTATAAATAAAATAAAATTGTAATAAATAAATAAGAAATAGTGAAACGTAGCGGGTTTTAATAGCATTAATAGACAAACGCAAAATAAAAACGTACAAAAGTGGTCTCTCCGGCCACCAAGAAACGTAGTCAAGCCAAAATATCAGACGTAAAGGGCTCTGATTTATGTTAGAGGGACACTGGCAAGGCAGGAGTGGTTTTAGCCGGTTCGAGTCCGGCACTACCTCGACTGTCTCACAATCAGCGAGGCAGTCGAGGTGTCCGTGGGGATTTCCCACACCTGCCGAAACAAAAAAAAAAAAAAAAAAAAAAAAACCTAACCTAACCTAACCCGACGCTGTTTTCAGCTCAAATTGACATAACTAGGCGTCCGCCTACGTATTGACCACCCTGCACTCACCTGCACCCCTGGATAAAAAATTTACGACCTACCCCTAGTTTTTTAATTCATTTTTAAAGTAAATCGTCTAAATTAATTGTTTTTCCAAATTTTCTTTGCAATCTAACATCAAATTATAGTTTCAATAGTACTCACCCTTCATCCCTGTGTCCCGGTCCGCGTTCCGTGAGCCGGTGTCCCGGTTGGAGGCTGATAACCTAAATTTTTTGGTTCAAAAACTGGTTTTTTGACCATAACTCCAGAATTTTCTTCGGCACTCATCCCGTTTTATTTCACAGATCGCTAGCCCGCGCGGAGACGCGTCTCTGGACGTATCGCACGTGCGTCTAGCTTAAATAAAATTTTGTTGTTGGACCCCCCTCCCCAAAACCCAACCCCAAAACAACAACTACTCAGAGGGCAAGGACGGGAACCTATGGTCTGCCGGGGAAGGCCTTGGAGAGCCCGCCTCGGGAACAGCCCCCGATTAAGTACCTTAACAGGACCTCGGAAGCAAGGCGTGTCTCTCCAAGGCCAAGATTAACTTGGAAAGCTCCAGGAACTTAAAAAAGGAGATCAAAGATGCGATCACAAGAGCTGTAGAGAGACTCTATCACCTTGTCAGGGAGGGAGAGATGGAGAGGGCCGAAACATCGGGAGTGGTAGTCGTACCCGAGAAGGCCCCCAGGGACCTGACACCGACCCCCAGCGCGCCGGCGGAGCTCGTGATGCAGCTCATGGAGAACCTCCAGCAGCACAAAAAGGCGCTGGAGGAATGCCAGCTGCACACGCGGGCGCTGTCGGAACACCTCATACAGGCGCCTCGCTTTGTCGCAGGCCAGGGACCCTCGTTCGCTGAGATGGCCGCCGTCCCTAAGCAGCACATCCAAGCGCCTCTTCACTCGATGGTCGTGTCATCAGTTGATGACAAGGACACGGGTGAAGAGGTGATTGAGAAGCTAAGGAAGGCTTAGGTAGACGCCAGGAATGAAGGCATCAGGGTGGAGAGGCTGCGGAAGGCGAGGGGCCAGAAGGTGGTGGTCGGCTTCAGGACCAGGGAGGAGCTGACTCGGGTGACAGAGAAAATTAAAAGGGCAGGAAATCTGGTGGCGGAAGAAGTAAAAAATAAGGACCCCCTTATCATTGTCATGGACGTTCTCTCTTGCCACTCAGATGTGGAGGTCATCGAGTCGCTTAAGCGGTAGAACACCCACCTGATTGGGGACCTGCCTGCAGATGATGTGAGGATGGGAGTCAAGTACCGTCGCAAGACGAGGAACCCCCACATGTCTCACATCATCATGCAGGTGTCCCCTTCAGTCTGGCAGAGGTTGACGCACGCGGGTCGAGTGCACATCGACCTGCAGCGGGTGCGTGTTCAGGACCAATCGCCACTAATCCAGTGCACCCGTTGCCTGCGTTACGGTCACGGCCGTAAATTGTGCACGGAGCCCGCAGACCTCTGCACGCACTGTGGTGACCCCCATCTGAGGGCTGACTGCCCCTCAAGGTTGGCTGCAGAAGCCCCAAATTGCATAAATTGCGCCTCCGCCAAGCTGAGTCACACAGAGCACAACGCCTTCGACAGCCAGTGCCCAACTCGTCTCAAGTGGGACGGATTGGCGCGGCTGTCGGTGGCGTATTGCTAAGGGCCAGCCAGCGGAAACAGGAAGTGACTCGTCGAGGGCACCCAGCCAGAAGGCGGGTGGGTGGGTAAAATTTTATTTGAGCTAGACGCACGTGCGATACGTCCAGAGACGCGTATCCGCGCGGGCTAGCGATCTGTGAAATAAAACGGGATGAGTGCCGAAGAAAATTCTGGAGTTATGGTTAAAAAAACAGATTTTAACCAAAAAATTTAGGTTATCAGCCTCCAACTGGGACGCCGGCTCACGGAACGCGGACCGGGACACAGGGATGAAGGGTGAGTACTATTGAAACTATAATTTGATGTTAGATTGCAAAGAAAATTTGGAAAAACAATTAATTTAGACGATTTACTTGAAAAATGTATTAAAAAACTAGGGGTAGGTCGTAAATATTTTATCCAGGGGTGCAGGTGAGTGCGGGGTGGTCAATACGTAGGCGGACGCCTAGTTCTGTCAATTTGAGCTGAAAACAGCGTCAAAATCGCGCGTCTGGAAGCGAAGATATCGGTTAGGTTAGGTTAGGTTAGGTTAGGTTTTTTTTTTTTTTTTTTTTTTTTTTTATGTTTGGCAGGAGTGGAAAATCCCCACGGACACCTCGACTGTCTCCCGGTCACACGGATCGTGAGACAGTCGAGGTAGTGTCGGACTCGAACCGACTAAAAACCACTCCTACTCTGCTATTGTCCTCTGACATGGGAGATCAGAGACCTTTTTGATCGAACATTTGTAATCTAATTACTTCCGTTCCAGTTCCCAATTTTTGCCTCACGTACTTTCCTTCTTCATACTATGTCTTTATTTCATTCTATCATCTTTTATGTCTCAAGGGAGGGACGCCCTTCTACTGTATCCTAATCTGTTTTCTGTTCTTCCTTTATTTATGGGGATAACTCCCGGACACTATTGTTTTAATTGTTCTTAATGATATTGCTTATTCTATCTCATTACTTATTCTTAATTCTATTACACGTATGATATCAATTTTTATAACCTCTTCTATATGACTATACTTATTTCTAGCTATATATTTCTATTCATAATCTTACTATTTCTTAGAACTATTACATGTTTGTATTATTACTTTTTATACATAATACTTATTTCTAGCTACATATATATATTTGTCACTTATTCTATCTTATCTACCTTACAGCCATCTTATATCTAAAATACATTTTACAGGTTTTACATTTACACCATCCAATACCTCTTAAACGCTAAGTTTTGACATTTTAGTTCTTAAGATCTATTTTAAATTCTCATATTTTCGGCGATTACTTTTAATATATTCTTATAATACATTAAAGTATATCTTCTGCTTTAGGCTTTATTCTTTCTTATTACATTTTCAGCTATTTCTTTACAATATTTTAAAAATTTATCTCTTGTTCTTTTATTTGCCATGATTGTTGGTATGTTTTCTAGTTTAATTTCAATTTCCTTTTCAGATTCGATGTTATATTTAATGACTGCGAAGATTGGACACTCTGTGATGAGGTGCTGTATGCTCTCGTTTTGGGCGGGGTCGCAGGAGCATGCCGGGCTCTCCTTGCACTTGAAGCGGTTCAAATACTCGGAGAACCCGCCATGTCCTGTTAGCACCTGAGCTAGAATTTGGTCCAGTTTAATTTTTCTCACAATTGGGTATGCTGCGATTGCGTCCGGGAAGAGTATTTTAGTGGTGGACGCTGTTTCGCCCGATCTGTACCTCGCGTTCCATTCGTCAAGCGACCCCAAACGGATCTGTCGCTTGACGAATGAAACCGGGCAGCGGTCATAGTCTGGCCTCTTTCTGGACCGGAGTGCAGCCTCCTTCGCGAGGTGGTCCGCGCGCTCATTACCCTCTAGCCCTACGTGTGCCTTTACCCAGAACAAGGACACATCTTTGCTCTGGGATAAAGCTGTGGCAATGTTCGCTCTCGCCTCCACGGCCAGGGCGTGGAGGGAACCCTGGCTTGTGACTGTTTGAAGTGCGGCCATTGAGTCACTATAGATGCCGAAAGTTCCCTCCCCGCGCCTGAGGACTTCGCGCGTGGCTATGCATATGGCCAGAAGTTCAGCCTGGTAAACCGTGCAGTACGACGGCAAGCTAAGTTTGACGGACTTGATCTCGGCATCACTGTCCCAAAGTGACAGTGCTGCTCCGACCTTGCCCGCAATCTTGCTGCCGTCCGTGAAGACCCTGACTGCTTGGGTATTGTGGGTGTCCACAAGCGTCCGGTCCTCCAGGCAGACGAACTCCAAGGCCATATGTTTCGCCGGGTGTGGAAGCTCCGCAAATGCCTCCAACCGCTCTACCTCCCTGCCCGCAAGTGCTGGCCGTGGTACCCCTTTCTTCGCCTCATACAGAGCGGCTGCTTCCTGTATCCGGAGGTCGAGTGGGAGTATCCCAGCCAGCACCAGGGACGCGTTCAGCGAAACGGTGCGGTAGGTTTTACAGAGCTTCTGCGCGAATCCTCGCTGGACCGTGTTTAGGCTTTTCTGCACTCCGATCTTTTTTACGGAAGGCGCCCAGGCGCTCGCCGCGTACAATATCACCGGCTCCACTACTGCCGTGTATATCGTGTGGATGATCTCCGGGTGGAGGCCCCAGCTCACTTTCGCCGCGCGTGCCAGCTGCTTATAAATATTTACAGCTTTTCTGCATACGTTTGCGACGTGAGAGTTGAAGGTGAGCTGGTGGTCGACGGTGAGTCCCAGCATTTTAATTTCCTTGCACATGCCAATGTCTACCCCACCCATGCTCAGAAGTGGGACATCGTACTTCAGTTTCTTGGTTATTACCATTGCACAAGTTTTTTGCGGTGCAAACTTTAACTTATTTCCGATGCCCCACACCCGAACATACTCGAGGGCGGCATTGGCCTGCCTCTGGATTTCCAATGCTGTCTCACCGTCGAAGATCATCGCCACGTCATCGGCGAACGCCTGGCAGTGGACGCCTTGCTCCTCCAGCCCCTTTAAGAGGGGGTCGAGGATTAGGTTCCACAGGATCGGACCGCCAATGGACCCTTGCACACACCCTTTGTTTGTGTCCCTCGGACACTCGGCACCAGCGTACCTTACCCTGACGCTCCTTCCAGTCAAGTAGCTATCTAGCAGTCTCCTGAGGTTCACCGGGCACTTTTCCTCAGCCAGTCTGGTCCTGATAGCCGGCCACCATGCGCTATCGAAGGCTCCCTCTATGTCCAGTGATACAACAGTGATCAGCTTCTTTTCACTTAGCTTTGCTTTGATATGTTGTATCATGGTGTAGAGGGAGTCCTCGGTGCTCCTCTGTGGCATGAAACCAAACTGGCGAGTACTGAGCCGCGGGATGAGATGCCACTTGAGTCTCGCTACAAGCATTTTCTCAAGAATCTTGCCCAGGACTGGAAGGAGACCGATCGGCCTATACGATTTCGGGGTGGTGTAGGATTCCTTGCCGGGCTTACGGAGGACTACCACCGTTGCCACTTTCCAGGCACCAGGGAAGTGTCCGTGCTCCAGACATTTGTTGGCCAGAGCAAGGAACGTCCCTGGGTCCCGGGAAATGGCCTGGGCACAGATATCGGCAGTGAGACCGTCTGCCCCGGGTGCCTTCTTGGGATTGAAGCTTACCACCGCGGTTTTCAGCTCCTGAAGTGTAAACGGTGGGTCATGTTGTTCATCATGTGCCCAGTCGTTTACACGACAGGCCGCTTCACGTAACCGACGGTGGTCGGCAGATTCTCCATCTTCTAGGTCTTCCGGGTAGAAGGTCTCCGCCAACAGCTGAGCCGATTCCTGTGCACTCAGTAGCATTCCATCCTTCTCCAACGGCAAGTCCTCTTGCCTTTTGGCGGTCCGTCCTATGACCCTATAAATGCCCTCCCACATTCCCTCTCTGTCCTGTTTTTGACAGAAGGCCTTCCATCCTTCTGTCTGCGCCTTTTGTGCTAGGGACTCATACTCTGCTTTTGCTTGCAGATACTCATCGACGACTTTTTGCCTCCGAACCGGAGCAGCGCATCGAATGCGACGCCTCCGGGTTTTCACCTCCAACATCAGCTCAGCGAGCTCCTTGGACCACCACGGTATAGTAAGTTCTGTGTTGTTCTTAATTTTGTTCAAGCGCGAAGAGGGAACCTTCGGTATCTATAGTGACTCAAAGGCCGCACTTCAAACAGTTACAAACCAAGGTTCCCTCCACGCCCTGGCCGTGGAGGCGAGAGCGAACGTGGCCGCAGCTTTATCCCAGAGCAAAGATGTGTCTTTGTTCTGGGTAAAGGCACATGCGGGGCTGGAAGGCAACGAGCGCGCGGACCACCTCGCCAAGGAAGCTGCACTCCGGTCCAGGAAGAGGCCGGACTATGACCGCTGCCCGGTTTCATTCGTCAAGCGGCAAATCCGTCTGGGGTCGCTCGACGAATGGAACCGGAGGTACCAGAACGGCGAAACAGCCTCCGTCACTAAGATGTTCTTCCCAGATGCGATCGACGCCCACAGAATCGTGCTAAAAATGAAACCAGTCGGTATAGTCACGCAGATCTTAACGGGTCACGGTGGGTTCTCCGAATACCTGCACCGCTTCAAGTGTAAGGAGAACCCATCGTGTATCTGCGAGCCAGATCGAGTGGAGTCGATCGCACACATCTTGACAGAATGCCCAGTATTCGAAAAAGAGAGATACAATGCCGAAAAGAAATTGGAGACTGCTATTAATGAAAACAGCATACATAAGATTATGTCTGAAAACAAATCAAGAAAAATATTACTAGACTTCTGCGAAATCGTAGCCACCAAAGTAATCAAAAGGAATAGCAAATATAATAATTAAAAACCTATGCTTTTCCAAATATAGACATTTCTAAGCAAGAAAAGATATTTAGATTAAGCATAGGATGGCGTAGTATGTACATCGATAAATTAATAAACACATTTCAAGCAAAATTAATCATAAAGAAACATTAAATAACAATAAGAATCATTTTCAAAATTAAAAATAAAAAATACAAACAAAATAGCAGCACAAAGATAAGAGTCTACAAAGGTCTCTGACAACGTCAGGGGGACACAAGCAGGGCAGGAGTGTGGTTTTAGCCGGTTCGAGTCCGGCACTACCTCGACTGTCTCACAATCAGCGAGGCAGTCGAGGTGTCCGTGGGGATTTCCCACTCCAGCCAAAACAAAAAAAAAAAAAAAACCTAACCTAACCTTTTTTTTTTTTTTTTTTAAGCGTTGAAAAATGCCTAACGCATACCGCACCGTCCGGGGAGACGGTTTGGTTATGTGGGGCTTGCACCCACTAAAAAACACCGCCGTGAGCCTACTTTCGCCTTTGTGGATGGGCCACGAGAACTGCTACGCATGACGTTCGCGACCCATCCAGCGCAGCCCGCTTTTGGGCACCAAACTCCTTTGGCGATGTCCGGGCTCACCTGAGACATCGCCACCACTCGTGAGGGCCGTGCAAAGCGACGACGATAGATTCCCCGATCTATCGCCCGCTGGCACCTCCTACGGCGGCATCAGGTCGCCATGGCGCCTCCTCCGCCGCCCTGTCCTCCTGCGGCGAATCGCGTCAGCGAGGGAGTCTTCCTCCCTGACGCGCTCCGCCGCCTCCTTCTGCGAAATGACCTCCTCACAGAAGGATGCCACCGCATCCCATGCCTCCCTGCCGTCGACCATGGCCTTGGCCACAGTTGGCAAGGAGAGGTCTGCCCCGATTGCTGCTGCGAGAGCACGGCGCTGCACTTCCCAAGCAGGACAATGCTCGAGGGTGTGAAGCGCCGTGTCTTCGCTGCAGTCGCAATGGTGACACTCGGGAGTCGCCTCCCGTCTAGCCACTTTGTGCAGGTATTTGCCAAAGCAGCCATGCCCTGACAATACCTGCACCAGACGGAAGGACAACGTCCCGTGTCGCCTCCGTACCCACTCGTCCAGGATCGGCTGGATAGCCCCCACGGTCCAGTGACCTGCAGTGGGCGTCTCCAACCTCTCCCTCCAAATCCGCAGGGTCTGGGATTGGGCCTCCCTACGCCACCTCGTGATCAGCTCAGGTGGCGGGCGTCTGCCACTCTCCGCCTGCAGGTCTGCGCCACGCCAATAGACTTCGGCGAGCACTTGCGCCTCTAGATCCCACGGGGGTGTGCCCGCAAGGCCGCATGCCGCTTCCGCAGATACAGTGCGGTATCCGCGTATGACCCTGACTGCCATGACTCTTTGCGGCCTTCGCAGAAGAGCTTTGTTTTGGGAAGACAGGGACTCCGCCCACACCGGAGCCCCGTAGAGCGCCATCGAGCGAACCACCCCCGTGTACAGCCGTCGGCAAACCATGTTCGGTCCGCCCAAGTTCGGCAATAGCCGGCTGAGGGCGGACGCCGTGCCGATTAGCTTCGGTGCAAGCTGAGCAAAGTGCTCGCCAAAGTTCCACCTCCGGTCCAAAACCAGGCCCAAGTATTTCATCCTTGCCCGTACCGCTATTTTTGCACCACCAATAGTGAGGTGTGCTTCAGCCGGTGGCCGGCGTCGGGGTGCATGAAATACCAAGGCCTCCGTCTTCTCGAGCGCAACCTTGAGGCCCAGTGCCTCGATTCGGTCCACGACGAGGGACGCGCCCTCGACGGCGGAACGTGCCGCTTCTTCGTAGCTCGCTCCCCGGGCCGTGACGAGAGTGTCATCAGCGTAGCAAATGATGCCCTGCCCGGGGGAGAGTGAACAGCGCAAGGCCCAGTCGTAGCCAATGTTCCACAGGAGTGGACCCAGAACCGACCCCTGTGGAACACCGCACGCGATGGCCCTGCGCATGACTTGGCCGTCGCGTCCCTCGTAGCAGACGAACCGCCTCTGCAGGTAGTCTGCTACCAGCTGCCTCAGGTAGACGGGCACCTGATGGTAGCGGAGCGCCTCCTCGATGCAGCTGAAGGGCAGAGTGTTGGAAGCGTTGGCGATGTCTAAAGACACCGCCAACAACACCTCACCTTGAACAACTGCATCCTTCGCTTCGGTCTTGAGGCGCAAGATGGCATCTACTGTCGAACGCCCTGCCCGGAAACCGAACTGGGCGTCCGACAAGTTCGGGCCAACTGCTTCTAAGTGCCGGACGATGCGGGTAGCGAGCTTCAAGAGCCAGGGCCAGCACCCTTGCAGGCACACCGTCCGGTCCAGGGGCAGTTCTTTTCGACCGCGCCCGCAAAATTGCCGACTCCATCTCCGCGTCCGATATTGGGGGAGTCTCCACCTCCGCATCTTGGTCAGCCTCCGCTTCGGCCATATTCGGGGAAGGGTGATCCGCCTGGTCCGGGAAGAGTGTCTCCACGACCCTTGCGAGAAACTGAGGCTGGAGGGTTTCCGTCAGTGGGGGGCCTCGAGTGCGGAGTTTCTTCCGCGCCGCACGGTATGGGCGTCCCCATGGATCACGGTTCAGATCCTCCAGTGCCTCAGCTCTCGACTGCTCCTTACCTTGACAGATCGCCAACTGCAGATCCCCCCGAGCATTGCGGTATGACTCATGCAGTTGGGACTGAAGGATTTCCAGCTCTTCGTCGCGGCGGCGTAACCTACGAACTTGTGAGTAGATCCTCCGGGCAATTGTACTGGCCGCGCGGAGGTCCGCTATCTCCTGGGACCACCAGTAGACCGCCCGCTTTGGAGGTTGCCTTCGGGAGCGAGGCATGGCTGCATCGCACACAGCCGTCATGGCGTGGCGAAAGCAGTCAGCCCCGACATCGACACCCTCTGCAGCAGGCGGTGAGGACAGCCAAGCCTGGACAATGGCTGCTTCCTCTAGGAGGTCCCCGTCAAGCCGCTTCACCGCCCACCTTGGGAACTGTCGAGCGTCAGATCGTGGAGACACTGCTGGGCCCGAGGAGGTGGAGATATCCATACAGATGTACAGGTGATCCGATAGAGTCTCCACACTCTCAAGGACCCGCCAATCCTGAACCCTTGCGGCGACAGCAGGGGTAGCGAACGAGAGGTCCACTATTGACCCCCCCTGCTGCCGGACGCACGTGTTAACGGAGCCCCTGTTTAAAAGACAGAGGCCCGCAGCCATCGCCCATTCCTCGACCGCCTCCCCTCTGACGTCCGTCCCGGGGGACCCCCACGCGGTGGATTTCGCGTTGAAGTCCCCCATGACGATGGCATGGGACGGCATCATTCGCCGAACCGAGGTCCCCAGGCGGTCCAGGAAGTCCTCGAACTCCGCTAGGCTCCTATTTGGGGAGAAATAAACTCCAAAGAGAATTATGTCCCCCCAGGTGGCTGCAACAAATCCTCGACTCCTCTCTCTGACGGTTAATGGCGCCGAGGAGCTGATAATAGCTACAGAGCCGTCCATGTCACGTACCCAGTCAGGCCGAGCTGGGATGAAATACGGCTCCGCCACTACAGCCACACCAATAGACCGCTCCGCCATGGTTTGGAGAACCAAGTCCTGCGCACCGGCGCAGTGGTTCAGGTTCGCCTGGAGGAGAGAATGAGAACGGACCGGGTCCATAATTAGTCCGTTATCATTATCGCCCCCTGCGACGGCTCTTCCAATCGCACCGCGCCGGAAGCGGTCGAGACCTGAGTAGTCAGACCATCCCTTCTAGGACGAACTGGCGGCTTGCAGTTCTTTCTACCAGCGATGTGGCCAGCCGGTCGTCCCGCTGCTGCGCACAGTAAGCAGTGTGGGTCGGCAGAGCACGCGGACGCCAGATGCCCCGGCTTACCGCAGCGGAAGCAGTGTCCACTAAGGTCGACGTCAGAGTCACACTTCCGGCATACGTGTCCCGACCCCCAGCACCTGTAGCACCTCAGGGGCCGAGCGTCCAGAACCACGACCCTAGCAGAGCTCCAACACACCATAAGCCGACCAGCGTCAGCCAGGTGTTTGGCCACAGCGATGGGGCATTGGGTCCAGACCGAGCTGGCGCCCCCCGGGCCAGGGCGGATTGGGCCGACTCGGACCGCGTCCGGAGAGCAGCCAGTCTTCCGTGCGATCGCGTCTTGCACGTCTTCCGCAGTCACGGAGTCGTCAAGGCCCGAGATGCGCAGTTCAGCGCACTTAGTCGGCCTCGAGACCTTGACCTCCTCTGCAAAGATCGCTCGCAGTTTCTCAGCGACGCGGTCTGCCCCAACGGTGCCTTCGGTCCCTGGGAACTCCAGCATGCGGGCCCCGGTTAAGGCCTGTCGGAACCTGACATCTGTTATGCCAAGCTCCTCCAGATTCACGGCTTGTCTGGCCTTAGTCAGGACGGCCGCGTACGTGACGCCTCTTTCCGCTGCCTCAGGCTGCAGGGTCAAAACTACCGCAGCGGACCGGGGCGCACGAAGCCCTCGTTTTGTGCTCTTGCCCTTCTTGGGCCCGGAAGACTGGTTTCCCTGAGAGGTTTTTTGGGGCATCGAAGGAGAAGAACCCTCATTCTTCTTTTTCTTCTTGTTCTTTTTCCTCCTTACGGTCTGCCAGCCCTCACTGGCAGACGCCGATGGGTCTGCATCGGGGGCCCGCGTGGTAGCTGTTGGAACGGATGCACTCGGCGGAGCTCCCCTCTGCGTCTCAGGCATTCGAGAAGGCATCTGAGGAGCCACAGAAGGCTGTGTCAGCCTGTTCGCTGTGCCGCCAGCGCTGCTAGTAGCAGCCGCACTCCTGCGATCCGCTGCCAGGGGTGGACGAATGGTCTTCGCTGGTAGGAGGCGATCCTCGATGCCAGCAAACCGGGCATCCATCATTTTTCCGATCTGGGTAACGATGGCATGCGTCTGCATCTCGCTTATAGGTAGCCCCTGCGGGAGCGACTTCTCCGGAGCAGAAGTACCCCTGGAACCTGCGGGCTCCGGCTGCGGCGGATCTTCCGTCCGCACCCGAAGACCCACGACTTCTTCCCGAAGAGCCAACATCTCCTGACGGAGTGCCTCAACCTCCTTCCGCAGTCGGTCGTTCATCAGGTGGAGCCTTCGGGTCTCCTCACTGGAGCTCCTGCTGGCGAGCCCCTCTATGGCCAGCCTGACCCGCTCTGCTGCTTCTCGGATGGCCCGCTGACTCGTGCCCTTTAAGTTTTTGGACTTTCGAGTGGTATCCAAAACCACCTCGATGTCCAGTAGGGCTATTTTTTCAAGTTCCTCTGCTGAGGCGGAAGAACTCTGCCCCATCAGAGGAACGTCAACGCTAGCAGGCGTCTCCGCACTCGCCACAGTCGCGTTGACGGCCATTTGGCATGCAAGCACTGTGGTGGCGATTTCAGCCTGCTCCATCTGCATTGGCGCGTCGGAGTCGCTAACTCCGCTGGCCTCTGACGTATTGGGGTGCTTTAGGGAGCGACCCCGGGGGTTACGTGGCGCTGCCAGAGCGCTCGCTCCGGAAGGTATCCCACGTCCTCGGCCCCGCCTGGCTGTCGCCACCTTGGGGGCCGGCAGGTTCTCCTCACTAGAGGACAAACCCACCGAACCCACGTCCGACTCACAAGCACGCGGCCGTTTCCCCTAAAACTTGGAGGGAGATGCCGCAATTGTTTGCGGTGTGTCGTCGACCCCCGACAACACACTCACCCTCTGCAGAAGCACGCGTGGCTCTGCCAGAGCCTCTGCTCTCGTCTTCATTGACGCAGTGCCAGAGTCCGACACTGCGTCCGCCGCGCGGTGCTCACCCGGCTCTCGGTCGGGTGACCCAAAACTAAAAGAGATCAGGTCTTCAAACGACCTAGATCTCGAGGAGCCTCCTCGGCTCTTGTTGCCATCGGCAAGCGGAAAACGTTTGTTGCCCTCCCCAGAATACGGTGGGCTTGACGACCCCGAAGGGATCGTGGCGGATTCTCCAGCTGCTGAGCAGCTGGTACCGCCCTGGGGTACTTCTTTACAAAGCGTCTTTTTCATTTTAAATTCGTCCTTTGAAGGGTATGGTCCCTGTCTCCTTTCTTCCCCTTTTTTTTTTTTTTTGTTGTCCCTATGACTATTCTGTCGCTCTCACAGTCACGTCTGATGGCCAGACGCGTACTTGAGAGCGACGAATGCCAATATCCCTGTACATACCCCGCAACGACCGTAACGTGGCATGTACAAGACATACTATCCCAAACCCTGATTCACTCCCCGGGGACCCCGAGGAGAGAATCACTAATCATATATCGTCCGATAAGCTCGCTCCGTGAGCCATCGCACGATATACGACGAAATAACCCAACCCGGATTCACTCCCCGAGAGTCTCGAGGAGTGAACCACTAATCACGTACCGTCCGATAACCCGCTCCGTGAGCCATCGCACGGTACCCGACAAAATAACCCAGCCCTGATTCACTCCCCGAGAGCTTCGAGGAGTGAATCACTAATCACGTATCGTCCGATGAGCCCGCTCCGTGAGCCATTGTACGATACACGACGAAATAACCCGACCCTGATTCACTCCCCGAGAGCCTCGAG
The DNA here is from genome assembly GCA_950005105.1 of Lycophotia porphyrea. Taxonomy (NCBI): domain Eukaryota; kingdom Metazoa; phylum Arthropoda; class Insecta; order Lepidoptera; family Noctuidae; genus Lycophotia; species Lycophotia porphyrea. The sequence continues at coordinate 20,288,015 of OX465388.1, read as the reverse complement.
GAGTGAACTACTAATCACGTACCGTCCGATGAGCCCGCTCCGTGAGCCATCGCACGGTACATGATGAAATATCCCGACCCTGATCCACTCCTCGAGGAACTTGAAGAGTGAATCGCGAATCACACATCGTCCGATAGACCCGCTCCGTGAGTCATCACACGACGTGCGGTGCGCCCCTCCCCAGAAAGCGCCTGGTGGTTTTTTGTTGCGTCTATTTCTTATGGAATTAGACCAAGAACAGGGCGGCAACCACGTGAAGGTAACACACCAGACTTGCCTTGAGGATCTACACGACCGTAGCGCTCCCCCTCAAGACCCCGCCACCCTACCGCCTCTGAGGGAGGCAGTAAGGTAGACCTGCATCTATGCTACCAAGCAAAGCATGTGCAAAGCTTGTCGTTGTGCAACCGCGAAAGCATAAATACAGATCCGCCCCAACCTAACCTAACCTTTTTTTTTTTTTTTTTTTTTTGACGCTGGGAAAAAATGCATTACGCATACCCTCCCGTCGGGGGATGGGAGGGGTATGTGGGACTCCCCGGGCGGCCAAACACCACGGTATACCCACTAAAACGACCCAGCGCATTCCCGCTTCGTCATAGTGGAGGGGGACTGGGAAACCGGCACAGCCTTTACTTCCAGTCCCCCGCCGACGAATACAAGGCGGACCCCCCTCTTGTCCTCACGGCACGGACGTGGAGGGGGGGGTTCGGGAATGACCGACGGAGGTGACGGGTGCAATGCGGGCGGAGGCACCCCCGCGCCTGTTGCCCGCCCGTCACCGTGAGGAGGGAGGGCAAACGCCCCTTCCCCCCCCCCCCGCCCGCAGAGCAGCGCAGCGAGAGTAAACTCCCGCTGGCGCTCCGCCTCCTCCTTCTGCGAAATCGCAGAAGGAGGCAACCGCTGACCAGGCCTCCTCGCTCCCCAGCATGGTGTTCCGTGGCACGCACGCCGGGAAGCGGGAGGCCCAGTCGCCCGCGAGGTGACGGGTGCAATGCGAGCGAAGGCACCTCCGTGCCTGTCGCCCGCCCGTCACCGTGAGGGGGGAGGGCAAACGCCCCTTCCCCCCCTCTCCGCTAGCGGAGCGGCGCAGCGGGAGGGTCATCCCGCGCGCGCTCCGCTGACCAGGCCTCCTCTCCACACTCCCCAGCATGGCCTCGACCACGCCGGGAAGCGGGAGGCCCAGTCCCCCGCGGCACTCCCCTGCTGTGCCCTCCGCTATGCCCGCTGCTCAGAGGGCACGCAGGGGAACGCACACCGCACATCGCATGAGTCATCACACGACGTGCGGTGCGCCCCTCCCCAGAAAGCGCCTGGTGGTTTTTTGTTGCGTCTATTTCTTATGGAATTAGACCAAGAACAGGGCGGCAACCACGTGAAGGTAACACACCAGACTTGCCTTGAGGATCTACACGACCGTAGCGCTCCCCCTCAAGACCCCGCCACCCTACCGCCTCTGAGGGAGGCAGTAAGGTAGACCTGCATCTATGCTACCAAGCGAAGCTTGTAGTTGTGCAACCGCGAAAGCATAAATACAGATCCGCCCCGAGCGAACCTAACCTAACCTTTTTTTTTTTTTTTTTTTTTTTGACGCTGGGAAAAAATGCATTACGCATACCCTCCCGTCGGGGGATGGGAGGGGTATGTGGGACTCCCCGGGCGGCCAAACACCACGGTATACCCACTAAAACGACCCAGCGCATTCCCGCTTCGTCATAGTGGAGGGGGACTGGGAAACCGGCACAGCCTTTACTTCCAGTCCCCCGCCGACGAACACACAAGGCGGACCCCCCCTCTTGTCCTCACGGCACGGACGTGGAGGGGGGGGTTCGGGAATGACCGACGGAGGTGACGGGTGCAATGCGGGCGGAGGCACCCCCGCGCCTGTCGCCCACCCGTCACCGTGAGGAGGGAGGGCAAACGCCCCTTCCCCCCCTCTCCGCTAGCGGAGCGGCGCAGCGGGAGGGTCCTCCCGCGCGCGCTCCGCTGACCAGGCCTCCTCTCCACACTCCCCAGCATGGCCTCGACCACGCCGGGAAGCGGGAGGCCCAGTCCCCCGCGGCACTCCCCTGCTGTGCCCTCCGCTATGCCCGCTGCTCAGAGGGCACGCAGGGGAACGCACACCGCACATCGCATGAGTCATCACACGACGTGCGGTGCGCCCCTCCCCAGAAAGCGCCTGGTGGTTTTTTGTTGCGTCTATTTCTTATGGAATTAGACCAAGAACAGGGCGGCAACCACGTGAAGGTAACACACCAGACTTGCCTTGAGGATCTACACGACCGTAGCGCTCCCCCTCAAGACCCCGCCACCCTACCGCCTCTGAGGGAGGCAGTAAGGTAGACCTGCATCTATGCTACCAAGCGAAGCTTGTAGTTGTGCAACCGCGAAAGCATAAATACAGATCCGCCCCGAGCGAACCTAACCTAACCTTTTTTTTTTTTTTTTTTTTTTGACGCTGGGAAAAAATGCATTACGCATACCCTCCCGTCGGGGGACGGGAGGGGTATGTGGGACTCCCCGGGCGGCCAAACACCACGGTATACCCACTAAAACGACCCAGCGCATTCCCGCTTCGTCATAGTTGAGGGGGACTGGGAAACCGGCACAGCCTTTACTTCCAGTCCCCCGCCGACGAACACACAAGGCGGACCCCCCTCTTGTCCTCACGGCACGGACGTGGAGGGGGGGTTCGGGAATGACCGACGGAGGTGACGGGTGCAATGCGGGCGGAGGCACCCCCGCGCCTGTCGCCCGCCCGTCACCGTGAGGAGGGAGGGCAAACGCCCCTTCCCCCCCCCCCCGCCCGCAGAGCAGTGCAGCGAGAGTAAACTCCCGCTGGCGCTCCGCCTCCTCCTTCTGCGAAATCGCAGAAGGAGGCAACCGCTGACCAGGCCTCCTCGCTCCCCAGCATGGTGTTCCGTGGCACGCACGCCGGGAAGCGGGAGGTCCAGTCGCCCGCGAGGTGACGGGTGCAATGCGAGCGAAGGCACCTCCGTGCCTGTCGCCCGCCCGTCACCGTGAGGGGGGAGGGCAAACGCCCCTTCCCCCCCTCTCCGCTAGCGGAGCGGCGCAGCGGGAGGGTCCTCCCGCGCGCGCTCCGCTGACCAGGCCTCCTCTCCACACTCCCCAGAATGGCCTCGACCACGCCGGGAAGCGGGAGGCCCAGTCCCCCGCGGCACTCCCCTGCTGTGCCCTCCTGGCTGCTCAGAGGGCACGCAGGGGAACGCACACCGCACATCGCATGAGTCATCACACGAAGTGCGGCGCGCCCCTCCCCAGAAAGGTGAATGTTGAGGTGATGAGAGAATGGAGAAAAAGGGAACGATTCTATATAATGCAATGCCTTTTATAGTGGCCTTTGAATGTACTTCTGAGCAGAATTGAAGGATGAACGACTGGAGATCGCATCGCTGTTTGACAGGTGTGGCTGCATCCTCCTCTCGCCGGCAGATGCCGTCCCTCGCTGCATGGCCAGGTTGTGTGCACCGAGCCAACAGATGGCGCTAGCAGTTGGCGTAGACACCTGGATAAAAAATTCACGACCTACCCCTAGTTTTTTAATACATTTTTAAAGTAAATCGTCTAAATTAATTGTTTTTCTAAATTTACTTTGCAATCTTACATCAAATTATAGTTTCAATAGTACTCACCCTTCATCCCTGTGTCCCGGTCCGCGTTCCGTGAGCCGGCGTCCCAGTTGGAGGCTGATAACCTAAATTTTTTGGTTAAAATCTGTTTTTTTAACCATAACTCCAGAATTTTCTTCGGCACTCATCCCGTTTTATTTCACAGATCGCTAGCCCGCGCGGATACGCGTCTCTGGACGTATCGCACGTGCGTCTAGCTCAAATAAAATTTTACCCACCCACCCGCCTTCTGGCTTATAGAAAGGGTAGAACTTGTGATTTCGGCCAAATTTTTTATCCAGGTTTTGCTTTTTAAACGTTTGTGGCGGCTGAAAAACCCTTTATTTTATTTGGAAATCCCTCTAGCGTCGAAATTCGGCGGCACTAGATAAATTATAAACTTTCTTTTCAAAATTGTTTCATTTTATTTTAATTACAACTGACTTAATTTACAAGACAAGTCCTATTCTAGGACTAAAATTATATTTTACAAACTTACTTCTATCATAGATCCCCCCTTTACAGGGTTCCAGATCTAGGAATTTCCTCTGACGAGTCCCAGACATGCTCGGGCTAAGGACCCCCAAAAAGCCGAAGGCTGCTGAGGAGGGTTCGGGCGTGGAGGAGGCGGGCCCAGCGTCAGTTGGCCCCTCAGTGAGGCGCATCATCGGGGAGTGGGAGGCGGAGAAGCAAAATCGGGGCAACCCCAAAAGGCCAGAACACCGCCTACAAAGGCACCCGTCCCCACCCCCTCCCCAACAAGACAGTTGGACCCGCCTCCCCAAGGTGGTGACCAGGATTTTACCTTGGACTCCAACCGAGACAGCCAGACCTAGTTTCAATAAATTTCCAGACCAAGAAATATTTACCGTACATAATACTGCCAGAGTTTGACGGTAAGTTTCTATTAGATATAGGGGCCAGTCATTCAACCATAGCAACCGACGTAATTGCAGGCACTATATTTGAGTACTGTGTAGAAACAGAACCCTTTCAAATTAATACGGCACACAGTTCATCAGTTCACGACAAGGTAGTTTAACTACCCTTACCTCCCGCGTTTAATAGCGATATAACGCATAAGTTTCTAATATTCGATTTCGACCCTAAATATAAAGGTCTTATCGGAATTGACCTTCTGCAAAAACTAAAGAGTAACATTGATTTAAATAAAAATGTTTTACGTACATCTACAGCGGAAATACCAATACACTTTAGTTCTCCACCTCAAAAGATAAGTATCGAACCTAGATGCGAAAAGATAGTCAAAGTAAAAACCAACTACTTAGATGGACAATACCTTCACGACGATTTAATCTGGTCAGATGGTTTAATGTCCCCAGCAGCTATAGTTAACGTTACAAAAGGTTCTTTTAAAACATCGGTAATTAATCATAGCGATCAAAAGAATTGTATCCCGTTTAACCCGTCAATTGAATTAGAGAAATTAACCAAGGTCAACACAAATGATAATCACGATATTAATACAATACGAGTTCAAACTAACATTGACCAAATATTAAATGAAAACCTTCAGAAAATCCGTACAGATCATATGAACGAAGAAGAAAGGCGCGAAATAACCCGCTTATGTTATCAGTATAGGGATTTGTTCTATGCAGAAGATATACCACTCACTTTTACACACGCTGTTAAACACGAACTCAGATTAAACGATGATACACCAGTTTTCGTACGTAGTTACAGACAAGCTCCTAAACAACGCGAAGAGATTCGTAAACAAGTAGATAAGCTCCTTCAGCAAGGTATCGTGCGAGAGAGCATATCCCCTTGGTCATGTCCCGTGCATATCGTACCTAAAAAGCCCGATTCCTCCGGCAACGTCAAATGGAGACTTGTAATTGATTACAGACGACTCAACGATCGCATAATTGAAGATAAATACCCCTTACCAAACATACACGACATACTAGATAGATTAGGACGAGCGCAATACTTCACAACCCTAGACCTGGCTAGCGGTTATCATCAAGTGGAAATGCACCCTAATGATATTGAAAAGACCGCATTTACCACTGAACGAGGACATTATGAGTTCCTTAGAATGCCCTTCGGTCTTAAAAATGCACCAAGTACGTTTCAAAGACAAATGGATCATATATTAAGAGGCATAGATAATGTTTACACCTACTTGGATGACGTAATAATAATATCTACGTCATTGCAACAACACATAGAAAAATTAATGCAAGTATTCGATCGATTCAAAACACATAATCTAAAGATCCAGCTAGATAAATCACAGTTCCTACAAAAACAGGTTAACTTCTTAGGACACGAACTAACAGATGAAGGTTTAAAACCAAACAAAGATAAGATAAAAGCCGTTATTAACTTCCCTTTACCTAAGTCTCAGAAGGAAATAAAAGCCTTCCTCGGTTAAGTCGGATATTACCGAAAATTTATAAAAGATTTCGCCAGGCTTACTAAACCAATGACCCTTTGCCTTAAGAAAAATAGTAGAATCATACACTCCCCGGATTTCTTAGAAGCTTTCAATAAATGCAAACAAATTCTAACGAACGCCCCAATACTACAATACCCGAATTTCGATGAGCCTTTCATTCTCACCACCGATGCTTCAGATGTAGCATTAGGTGCGGTATTATCCCAAGGAACAGTAGGATCTGACAAACCAGTAGCATTTGCATCCCGAACACTATCAGACACCGAATCTCGTTACTCTACAATAGAGAAGGAGCTACTCGCCATAGTATGGGCAATTAAATACTTCAGACCCTATCTTTACGGTAGAAAGTTTATTATCTACACAGACCACAGGCCTCTCACCTGGCTAATGTCATTAAAAGATCCTAACTCTAAATTAACAAGATGGCGTTTAAAACTCTCGGAATACGATTATAAGGTTGTATACAAGAAGGGTCGTCAAAATACTAACGCAGACGCTCTATCGCGTGTTAAAATCTTTCATGGTAGTGTCGACTCTCTAGCTGTTAATTTAGATGATAACGAAGATGATGAGATAATTAATAGAATATTCGAAAATGCACGTAGGGAAGCCGAAAATCAAATAGACACCGTAGCACCCAACGAAAATATACAATCACAAAACCCAAGTATTCCCGAATCCCATATAGGTACAGATAGTATGAGTATAGTGTCAGCCGAATCTGAATTAGTGTCTACGAGACATACACAGCCTGACAATGAAACTAGAGGCATACCCATAATTTCAGACGCTATTGATAGGCAGTTGAAACAGTTCCACGTTAGGTCAACGCCCGGATCTACGTATAGAGTAGATAACAGATCCACTAACTCAAAGGTAGTTATAAAAGATGTCTTTATCCCAATTAACAATACAGAGTCCGAGATAATTAGATTTCTTAAAGAACACACCATCGCTGACCGTGTATTCCATTGTTACTTTTATAATGAGGAATTATACCATGCCTTTTCTAAAGTTTACACAACAATATTTAACGACAGAGGTCCAAAGCTACTTAAATGTACCACACGCGTAACTCTAGTAGAAAATAAACCGGAACAACAAGAGTTGATTAAGAAATATCACGAAGGTAAAACTGTTCACCGTGGTATCCAGGAGACGTACAAGCAGTTGCACAGAAATTATCATTGGCCAAACATGCTCCTTACCATTCAAAGCTTCGTTAATCAATGCGACACTTGTTTGAAATCTAAATACGAACGCAACCCCCTTAAACCACCTTTAGCCATTACCGATACACCTCGCAAACCGATGGAACACATATTTATGGACCTATATTCAACCGGAGGCGCAACTTTCCTTACAGTCATAGATAACTTCTCTAAATACGCCCAGGCAGTCCAACTAACAGCATGCAGCAGTGTACATATAGCTGAAGCATTACTAAACGTTTTCTCTGTGTTAGGTTTACCAAATAAAATAACCACAGATTCAGATACTAAATTCGACAACGATGTTATTAAAGAAATATGCGCCCTACATAACATCCACATACACTTTACGACGCCCTATAACCCTAATTTATTTATTTATTTATTTATTTATTTATTTAACACTTCAAGCACAAAGTACAGAGGCGGACTTAATGCCATAGGCATTTTCTACCAGTCAACCTTTGGGTGATGGAGAGACAAACAGTGGTAGGTGTATAAATTAGAAAATATTTTTAAATTTTATACTAAGATAGACTACAAGGATATATAAAATACTATAAATATATATTAAAATACTATAAATGTATATCAAAGTATATCTATATGTAGATAGACAATTACACGGGTATACTAAAATAAAAAGACAAACAATGGAGAATCCATTAACGTTGTGACGAAACTGCCAGCTTCTTTCGAATGTACTCACGAACTTTAAATTTAAAAGATAGACGATTGGTGGCCATCCTGATTTCCTGGGGAAGCGAATTCCACAGAGAAATAGACTGGACGAAGAAAGATCGGTGAATGAAGTCAGTGCGGTGAGAGGGACATTGAAGAACTCGGTTTTGCGATGAGCGCAGATTCCTATTGTGGTTGGCACAAATGTACTGAAAGTGGGGAGCAAGGTAACTAGGGGAAGAGGGAGAAACAAGGAAAGAAAACAAGGTGGTGAGCGCCCTTTGCTCTCTACGCTGACGTATGGGCAACCACTTAAGAAGAGACCGGTGCTCTGAAATATGATCGTATTTACGTAGATTGAAAACGAATCGAATGCAGTAATTTAGAAGACGGTCAAGCTTGTCGAGGAGATCCGCATTCAGGTCAAAGTAGCACACATCACCATAATCGATGATAGGAAAAATTAAGGACTGTACAAGCATTGCCTTCGTATTTGACGGTAAAAAGTTTTTCAAACGGTACAGAGCCCGCAGCGTACCAGTAACCTTCTGGCTGACACGAGCGACTTGTGTATGCCATTTCATAGTGCTATCAATGTGCAAGCCTAGGTCCTTTACGTCAGCGCTAAAAGGAACGACTGTACCGTCAAAAAGAACTGGTGGCAAGGTTGTACCATCCAATTTATGGAGACTGCGAGAACTCCCAATGATGATTGCTTGGCATTTATTGGGGTTAACTGCCACACCAAATTTATTAGACCAGGTTTTTATTGCCATCAGGTCCTTATTTAAACTGGCTATCAGATCTGGTATATCGTCAACCCTCCCCTGACAGTACAACTGCAAGTCATCGGCATACAGATGATACGCACACTGAAGCTCAGAAGTTAAGAGATTAATAAAGATAGAAAACAGGAGAGGAGATAGAATGCCGCCTTGAGGAACACCAGCTGCCAAATCACACCAACAAGATGCGGAATCCCCGACATGAACTGACTGCTGACGTTCCTGAAGGTAAGTGGAGAACCATTCCAGTGCTCCGGGAGAGACCATAATATGGGATAAAATGGCTAAAAGGATGTCGTGACTAACGGTATTAAAGGCATTCGAGAAATCGACCAGCACTAGCACCGTTACCTTGGTGTCTTCCAGTCCTACCCTTATATCGCCAGTCACTTTAAGGAGGGCGGAAACAGTGCTGTGCCCGGGCCTGAAACCAGACTGAAGAGGGTTGATAAGAGAGTTACGATGGACAAAATTGGAGAATTGTTTGTGCACACAGGCCTCAAGCACTTTGGATAGAAAGGGAAGGATCGAAATGGGACGGAAATGGGTAGGAATAGAGGGATTAGGGACCTTGGGTAGTGGACAGACATAGGCTTTGCGCCAGAGGGAAGGAAATACTCCGGAGAACAGGGAAAAATTCACAATATGCGTAATCGCAGGTAGAAGATTATCCAGAAGAGTAGTGATCATACCACGGGTGATATTATCACAACCCACTGCTTTGGATTTGATGGAGAGAATGATCTTTTTGATCTCTCCCGGTTCAACTGGAACGAAGCAAAAGTGGTTAATTTGTGGCCGCGTTAGACCAGCAATTAAGGACAAAGTTTGTTGTTTGGTTAAGCGATCCATGGTGGTAGTAGAAGAAAAATGACGGTTAAGCTCGTCCAGGTCGATAGAGTTTGGAAGGTCTAAAGGTCGTGGTTTGCCGATACCCAAAGTTCTAAGAAATTTCCAAATATCGGCAGAAGAGGAAGAAATAATACTATCCAGAATGTGGCGGCGTTTACCGTTGCGTATCATCTGGTTGCACCTATTTCTTGCAACCTTGTATAGTGACCAGTTCTCGTCAGTACGATCCCTCTTAAACTTACGGAATGCTCGGTCCCTACGTCGCATAGCCATCCGTATCCCTCTTGTCATCCATGGAGCAGGAGGACGTTTCAATTTTACTTTTTTGATGGGAGCATGGGTATTGTAGAGGTTCACCACAACGTTATTAAATATTGCAACCTTATCGTCAACCAAAGCAGCTTCCAACATAGGCTCCCAATCAATCAAGGATGCATCCTTCTGAAGCTCCTCAACATTCATCCGAGCAAAACAACGCCTGTACAGAACCTTGGGTTTAGGTTTGGGAGGTTTCAGGATATACGAAAGGAAAATCATATCGTGATGAGAAAAGCCAGGAGCGTCATGTTGACCATGGGAGGACACGAGGGAAGGATTCGAGGTGAGGATCAGATCGAGCCAGGTGTCATCACCAACAGGATTATAATGGGTAGGTTGGAGCGGTAACAGGTGCAGACTAACCGACTCGATAAGATGGAGGAGTTTACGGGATCGAGGGGCATTACGAGCAAGGAGATTAGTGTTGAAGTCACCCATAATGATGTGGTGTGCATACTCTGAACCCAAAGATTCAAGTACTGATTCGAATTCAGTGAAGTAATCAATAGTGGGAGGACAGTAAACGACACCAATAACAGTTTTGGCTCCTTTGACAGAGACTTCAAGGAAAATAAACTCTGCAGAAGCAGAATATTGAGATGAGGAAGAAGCAAGTATTTTATATGGAAAGTCACTACGGAGATATATGGCCACACCACCCCCTCCCCTACCAATCCTGTCATTCCGTATAAGAATAAAACCAGTAAGAGGGTAGGTGGTGGACAGGAGATGTGGTTTGAGCCAAGTTTCGGAGATCAGGATGGCGTGAACGTTGCTGTTGTTAAAAGCATCGTACAGCTCACAGTAATGACTCGGGATGCTTTGAGCATTTATGTGACACACATTCACCAACCGATTAGAGGTATCATTAAACTTTTGTTGCAGAAAGTCACCGAGAGTATCATTGAAAGAACAAAAACTTCCATCGCTTGAAGAAGCACTAAATTCATCCGCGGATAAGAATGTTTCATTATCTGACATAAATATACGTAATAAATATAAATAAATATATTATATATATATAAATAAAATTACAATTAAGCTATTACTAAACACAAAACAATGACTAACAAGTGCACAACTCTGCACCACCCGCCAGCCAACACCAACACTAGAAGCAATAAAACAAGCGTAGAATATAGCAAATACACAGCAAAATACAAACGGAAATGTAAAAGCCTTAGTTCCCAGCCATAAAAGACAAAAATAAAATAAAAGTTAAATAGAGAAAAAGAAGGAGACACACCCAACTGCAAGTCATGTGATTTCTGCACATGGAACGAAACGCTACTGATAATATTACAATCTGTGTGAGAAACATCTATCAGACTCAACACAGCATTTCAAAACTGAGACTTGGAACGTCACTGTCACTTAAATATTATTGCTAAACTTCAATTTGACAAGCTGACATTCACTTAATACAAACATCCAATTACTCAAATCTAATAAAATAAACACAGTTGAGGGTATCTAACATAGAGTAAAGTAATATAGGTATCTAAATACCAATACACATATTAATAATAAAGAAATAAACAGTTGGGATACAAAACAAAAGAAAGATAACTAAGACAGGACCACTACAAACTGGTAAGTAAAAATTTGGAAAGTAAAGCTACTAAATAAGAAACAACATTAAAACATCAAACACTCTAACCTATAATTTTCGTGGTATGTTTTTCAGACTCCCGGCAGCGCCATCTCTTCTACTCGCAGAAGGAGCCGCGTCCAGTGCCTTGGGATACTGGGCTACCAAGGGCTTCAGCTCATCAATAGAAGTTATCTTATGCCGAATACCGTCAGGAGCCTTTATGAAAACAACCCCGTCTTGAGTCCAGCACGACCGCATGCTGAAGTGTTCCCGTGCTTTACTGAAGACAGATTGCCTGGTCCTGGTCAAAAACTCCTTCACAGACATTTTAGAGCCTTTCAAGCCTTTCTTTGCCTTCCACACCGCTGACTTCAAGTCTACACTGGCAAACCTGACAAGGATAGGCCTGTGATGATCCTTGCTGAGGGCCCCTAGTCTGTGACAGGCTTTAATTGAAGGTGCCGAGATGTCACTGAGTGCCAGCTTGGTATTTAAAACATCCAAGATAACAGCTGTGCAGTCTTCGTTGTCCGCTTCAGCGATCCCTTGGAAAACTAGTGCCTTTCGACGGTGCCTAGTCTCTAAACCATCAATTTGCTTGGCACACTCGTTAATTTGGCTTCGCAGCAAGCCAAGCATGGAGAACACAAGCTCCCGAAAGCCACGAAACTCCTCAGCTATCTTTGCCACTGTATCCTTGGCAGGACCGGCGCACTGTATCTGTGCCTCAAGCTCACTCATCTTCCTCAAGAAGTTTTCCTCTAGTGTCTTCTGAGCAGCCAGGACTTCGGCAAATTGTGACATAATTGTGTTGTGAAGTGCTTCTTTAACTAGTATGTGTATGGTGTAGTTGTACAGCTGGCAGGTGGTGTATTATAACTTCTCTATGTCACATAAATGTGCCACAAACGTGAGTACTTGCTATACAACTGTTGTGATTTTATTTCCAATGAATACTTTATGAGTTTTTCAATTTATTTGATTTTAAATAAAATTCCGAATTTTAAAAACGTCTGTACTTTTTCACACCTACCCCCGAAAAAAAAAAGCTAATTCTAACTCCCCTATCGAACGTTTGCACTCTACCCTAGCTGAAATGATTAGGATACAAAGAATGACCAACAAAGATGACCCTATACAGCAAATCATGAAGTACTCTATAATAGCATACAACAACGCTATCCATTCGGCAACCGATTATACCCCTCACGAGTTATTATTCGGACACACAGCATCCAGAAACCCATTGGAGTTATATTACCCAAAGGAATTCTACCAGGATTATGTGATTAAGCATCGTGCCAATGCGGAGGCAGTTCAAGAGTGCATCGCTGCACACATGTCCAAAAACAAGGAACAGGTGATTGCTAAACGTAACCAAGAAGCAGAAGAAATGAAATTCAAGGTAGGTGAAACTGTCTATAAACAGGTAGCAAAGTCAGCACGCAGTGACAAAACGAAACCAGTCTTCAAAGGACCATACAAGATTATACACCTTCACCCAAATAACGTGGCCGAAATAATAGGTAATCATCCAAATTCTAAGTCTATTAGGGTTCACTTCAAGCTACTACGGAGGCCTCATCTTGTTGCAGGACCTTCATCGCAGGGGCCGTCGTGCTCAATACAACAGCAACCGTAACCATTACCCATGTAGATAATGACAATGGGATCCTCCTCCTAAAACAAGGTCAAATCCTTAAACAAGACAACTACTTTAGCCTTGCTTGCGTTTACAACATTACCAATCTGCACTTTACTTCAATCCAATTGATGTCCCTATATACAAGCACGAAAAATGCTGAGAATACAGCATCTGGAGATTTACATAAAACGTATAGGAATCAAATAGAATATATATAGCCTTAGTATGATAGGTAAGAAGATTAAGTTTTTAACGCCGTAAGTTAGAAAGCGACGCGGTCTTATAGATGGATTAGGTACTGTCGTTAAGTCTATTACAGGTAATCTCGACCATGAAGATGCAGCTAAGTTCGAAGAAGAAATCTTTAACATTAAAAACAGAGTTAAAAACGTTCAGGATTCACAAAGGAAATCCTTAGTACTAGCACATAATTCAATAGATGAGTTCAGTAAACAGTTAACAAAATTAAACAATAATCAGAATCATTTGGCTAATTTATTGCAAAATATTACTTATAATTCCAACGACTTAGCTAACCATTTACATTTTTTAGATATTTACATACAAATAGATTTTAGTTTACAGATTATTCTAGATAGGTTAATGTTATTAGAAGATGCGATGACTTTTGCTCAGATTGGCACCATGCATCCTAGTATTATAAGCCCTCAGAACCTAATAGAGGAGCTAAGAAACTTAGAAAATATGTTTATGTTTAAACCAGTGGCTAGTATTAGTATTAGTAACATATACAGGATAGAGAAGTCAATTAAAGTTAAAGCTTACAGCACAGAACACTCGGTTAATTTTATTCTCGAAATCCCCTCAATTACCCCAAAAATATATGACCTTATTCACCTTTATTCTATCCCAAATAAAAATAACCTTACTTTCATCCCTAAATCCAAATACCTTGCACTTGGTAACGATGAGTACGCTTACCTGGAAGAAGGCTGTCAGCCACTGACCGACAACACTCGGCTCTGCAAGCTCCTCGACACCAGAAGAATCGAAGATACAGATGACTGCATATTGTCACTCATTCAGCATCGCCCGGCTAATTGCACTCACGCTAAGATGAACTTAAGAAGAGGAAAAGTTCAGAAGATCGGAGACAACAACTGGTTACTAGTCCTCAGAGAAGACGAAGTCGCCAAAACACAATGCAACACCAAGACAGACTACAAGAAGCTATCTGGAATTCATCTCGTTACACTAACAGAAGACTGCCAGATGAACATCATGAACAAGACACTGCGGTCTCACACTGACACGGTCGTCATCAACGAGGTCATACCGTTACCCGAGCAGCATCAAGTCTCAGAACAATCAATACAATACGAACTCCAATTAGAAGACATCTCACTTGACAGCATCCATGAACTGATCAATAAAGCAGCCGACATATCCGTGCCAGAAGAAGATAATTGGACAATCATAGCAGCTACACCTAGCTGGAACACAATCATTCTATATATTCTACTCGTCGCTGTGGCATCCTGGAAGCTGTATCAATGGAAAACTAAGAACATCCCGAAGGACACCAAGGGCAGCGTGGACGCCGCCAGAAGCAAGAGTTGCTTCTATCTTATGGAGGGAGGAGTTAACTCATCGTAACGCGCGTTTACGCTGAGCATGCAGCCACCGTCAGCATGCGTCGTATTGCAACTACGCATTTACAATATTCAATAGAATTATTTTTCTTTGTATTATATTCAGTCTTGAATCAGCCATCAGCTCAATATCCTGTATTTTTATAATTAAATTAATTGTAATAAATATTTTTTTTTTTTTTTAACGAAAATCCCGACCGCCGAAACATAACTAGAGTACATTTTTTTTTGTATTCGTCTGCAGTCGGGGTACCTCGCCGCACAGTCGTGGTTTTTTAATATTTTTTATCTATACTCTTCAAAATGAGGGTCAGCCAAACCGTATGTTAGCCGCTATTTTTTCCTAAAAACTATAGCATTCATAACTAACTCCACTACTCTGAACTAATCTATTTCCGAATTAAACCGTTTATTTGAATAGTTGTTATAAAAAATTGTAAGTAGATTGTATTTTTACGATTTCAGACTATTTTTAGGTTACATTATGTGAAGTAAATAATTTTCTTACATTTATACTGATCTTGTTTTATTTATCGAAATGAATTAAATTGATTTGCGGATTGCGACGTCTCTCGCAAATATACGACTTGCAGTCCTAAAAAATAACAAAATCATATACACCCTACACAATTTTCTCCTTTAAAAAATATAATATCAATTTTCTCTTAAAGTATAGCATTTCGAGGAACGGATGATATGTTACATTTTACTTAAAAAATAGTAAAAAAAACTTATTCTAATTTGCGTTAATCTATGAGGCTGAACCTAGTCAATAAAGTCGAAAACATTAAGCCCTTAGTTCAGACGTTTTAGTAAAATTCAACTTTGATTTACTTTTTAACTGTACACTTTTGTGTCATTATTTCATTTTAACTAATTCACAGAGGTATCTAACTACAATATATTAAAGTCGTATTTATGTATTTCGTCAGATAAATTCATGTTTTGCAGATTCCTCAGTACAGACATTACTGAATTGAGGGCTCAAGATAAATCGCCATAAATTTGTAATGTCATATTCTACAGATTTGGGAATTTCTTAAAATGTTTAAGAAATTCTTAACTAAATTCTTAAATAAAAATGATTAACTCAGAGATAGTACTTTTAGAGATTAAGGCTATGCCACTTTACGCAAGCGTCTGGATTGAGGGCTCAAGTTATTTAATCATAACTTTTTAATTCACGTTTAAGAAATTCATGATCCATTGCTTTCAGTTTAACCAATTTTTAAGTAAATACCCTATAAGTCTTGTTTCGTTTCTCAAAGGTTTAAAAAATGAGCCCTCAATCCAGATGCACATCTACGACATACAAAGAACACACTCTCCAAGTTTCAGGTCTCTACGATCAGCGGTTTAGGCTGTGCGTTGATCCGTCAGTCATTCGGGACAAAGCATTTTATATATATAGATGATAAAGACCGGCCTACAGATACTTCCAGCGGTGGCCGTAAAGAACAGAGCTGGGTACCCATCGGGACCTAGTCCTTTAAATAGATCCAGCAATTTTAACTCTTTATGTATTTTGTCTTCTTCAATATGCAAGTTATCCATAAAGCTAACATTGGCATTACAGTGTGTAGGCGGCGTACAGTGTCCAGGCGGGCAATGTGGGTCATCTAGGTTTAAACACAGACTGGAAAAAGTCTGAAAACATATCACAAATCTCTTCTGGGCACTTGATTTAAAGTTTTGATAGTGCATAGTGGATGGAATACCTGATTTATTTTTGCGATTTGTTATAATGTCCAGAGGTACTTAATGTTTGTGGTAAGTTTAGCTTCAACTGAATTCATATAGTTTGAGTAGCAGGTCTTACAGGCATCTTTAAAGGGTCTATATTCCGAAAATTCATTGTAGTCTTTGATGTTCTTAATTTTTTTCCATTTAACCTAGAAACGATGTTATCTCTTGTAAATTTTGATTAATTGTGCTGAGAACCAAACCGGAAAATCAAACGTCCGGGACTTAACATGCGGTACATTCCGTTCAGCCACCAAGAACATCATAAAAGCATTGCACGGCCTCCTGCAACGGAAGGTTCTCCAGCTGGTTCACCCATTAAACCTTAGTGAAATAGTAAATAAAAATAGCAGAACATTTAATATAGTAGTTGTCAAAAGTATTAAAACACATAGTCAAAATTAAGCGCATAGAGCGTGGTCTCTTCGGCCTCTTAACAATCAATCGTTGAAAAAGTATAAAAATCCGCAAACAAGTTCTCTGACCATGTCAGAGGGACACTGGCGGGGCAGGAGTGTGGTTTTACGTTATTTCCCACCCCTGCCAAAAAAAAAAAAAACCTTAAATATTTATGACGACTTTTCTGACCTTCGTCGTTCATACTGCCCTTACATATAGCCCGTTATCACTTTGACATCCCAAAAAAACAGACAAACTGTCGGATAAAAATTAGCATGGACAAAACCGAGGTCATGTTGAATGCCTATATGATACCCACTCCTATCAAGATCGGAGACTCTACCACCTTCCAGTTCCATCATCATACCCTGGATACCATCTATAGACAAACTACTCATTTAGACGAATCAAACGAGTCCAAACTTGATGCGGTTACGTCGTTTTATCATGGAGATCCTATGGCCACCTTCCAGGTTCATCATCAGACCCTGGATATCATCTAGAGACAAAGTACTCGTCAAGACGAATCATACGAGCCCAAACTCGATGGGGTTATGTCGTTTCATAACGGAGTTCCTAAGGCCGCCGTCCGCTCCATCATCAGATCAGCTCCATGTCATCGATATAATGTACTATCACGCGATATACATAAGTGTGCAAATTTTGAATTCAGTCGGAAATCTGGAAGTGTGTCAAATTAAACACGTAAAACTTCAGGCGTCGTCGCGTGATATAGCAATTAACGTGAAATCATACCAAATTACTGAACCGATTGTGATGAAATTTCTATGGGACCAATCGGGAAGTATATCCTTTCACATAAAAGAAGATTTTGTGAAATCGGTTAAGAAACGACGGAGATATGAGGTAGCAAACACAAAAAAAAAACATACAACCGAATTGAGAACCTCCTCCTTTTTGAAGAAAGTCGGTTAAAAACATACAACCGAATTGAGACCCTCCACCTTTTTGAAGAAAGTCGGTTAAAAATCAAACACTCATTGTTTTATTAACGTTATATATTTCTATGAAGGTACTTAATATTCTTATATGCATAAGGCAGTAGTCCGACCGCCGACGATGAACGAGAAACGAGTAGAACTATAAACTAAAACGAGTTGGCGATCAGTGGGAACCGAATGTGTAGTTTCGATAGTTTTGTCGCCGGGCTATAAGCGAGTGTGCAAACCTGCGCGCGCGTTACACGTGTTTACTAACAACTTTAGTTGTAATTTCCAAGCGAGCGTCGCTGAACAAGTATCGCTGAGCGAGTTTATTTTTGAAAGCTCGTCGCTCAGCAACAAAACTAAAGCGAGTCGTCGCCGGCAGTGTGAACAGTCAGAGAGCAACTTTTAATATATCTCTTTCGTTAACACGGAATGTAAATTTATTGTGCTTTTCTTGAGAGAGAAAATCGCCGATAGTTAGTCGTCTTCTCGCCGGCGGTCGGACCACTGCCTAAATAAGCAAAATAATTAACGATTTCATAATATCAACTATTGATATTTCTGCTTAGAGGTAGTATTTTTATTAGTACTAACAACCTCGTTTCCAAAATAAAATGAGAACAATATTTTCCGTTACCTAAGTTTAGATTTGTCACAAATCTGCAAAACCCTAATTACAATATCCATTGCCAAGAAATATATTAGTTATCACATTAATCAAAGGGCTTAATAAATGCATTTAAAATGACTTATTAAAATAATATAATAAATAATATTTGTTCCTAACATAGTAGACCTATCACCTAAATTGAATCACTAAATAATATGAAAAGGCTTAACTAAATATTAATTAAGATTTTTTATCTTTAAACGCTGATAATTTTTCTGTCTCGTTATGATTTGGTTGTTTTATTTCTGCCCCCGCATAGGGGATGCTTACTGCAGCGCTTGGGTAGTCAGCAATAAACCTAAATAATATCCTAAAAATCTTGCTAGCTGCCATGAGGACCTTAAGCCGAAGGCCTGCGGAGCGACGACGACATTTGTGACAGAAAGTGGGTGTGTAATGTAAAATGCGAGCGTAGCGAGCGCGCTTCATGGAATCATCGCAGCTGCCAGAATTATTTTTTAAGTAAACATTTTTACATTGTTCGGTGTTTCAATTATTTTGAAACCCTATACAATTATTTCATGATTTATATTATTTTGTTGTTAGTTTATTTATTTTAGTTTAATAGTTTTAAATTATCAATGTATATAGTTAGTTTATCTGAATGGAAATATATTCAGTTTTCAAGTAATTCTTTATTAATATTTAGGTGATCCTTCTGATATTATTTAGTGGTTCTAATTTAGGTGATAGATCTACTATTTTAGGAACAAATATTATTTATTAGGTTATTGAAAATGCATTTATTAGGCAATTGACAAAACCATACCCAAATAAATTAGTGTAACATAGAACATAGATTATCACAAATAGGCTAATTGAAATAACGTTTCATAAAAACTCTAAAAATACAAAACTTTGTATAACAGAATAATGGGCACACTAAAAGGGCAGGACACAATTATTAACGAAATCGTAATCAACCCAGGGCAGTTCTGCCCGCGGACTTAACATTAATATTATGGCACTCAAATAATAAAAATAGCATCGTCGACTCGCGCTCTACGGTAGGCTCAGGAAGTAGAACGCGAGGAACGAGAGCGCATAGAACAGACCGCTGAACGCGAGCATCGCGCGGATCGTAGCGCGCAGGCGCCGCGACCCCCGCGACCCGCGAGACCCGCGCGACCCGCGCGACCCGTGCGACCCGCGCGACCCGTGCGACCCGCGCCGGTACAGCACCGCCTGCGCGCCGTTGTTGAAGCGCTCCGTGTTCAGAACCTTGCGCGCCAGCGCCATCGAGCTCGCCTTGTCGCCCTCCGCCTCCGACGGCGCCAGGTTGCGGCTCGCGCGCGGCGACGCCTTCGACAGCCCGCCGAGCGACCCCGAGCGGCGCGAGCGCATCGAGCGCACCGAGCGCAGCGAGCGCAGCGACGCCGCGTCCAGCGCGAACTGCGGCCGCGGCGCGGACTCCTCGCTCGACGAGTCGCGCGGCGGCGACGCGGCGCGGCGCGGCAGGCCCGGCGGCACCAGGCGCGGCGCCAGGCCCCCCGCGCCCTGCCGGTAGTCCAGCGCGCGCCGGTGCGGACGCGGCGCGGGCGCCGGGCCCTCCTCGAAGCGCGCCTCGTCCTGCAGGCGCAGCAGGCGCGGCGCGGGCGCGCGGGCGCGGCGCGGGGCGCAGAGCGGCGCCGGCGCGGCCTGCAGCACGCCGGCGCGCGGCGCGGGGCGGGGCGCGCTGCACAGCGGCATGACGTGCGCGGGCCGGGCGGGCGCGCGCCGCTCCGTGTGCGCGCCGCCCAGCTCGTCGGCCACGAGGCGCCGCAGGGGCGCGGGCCGCGCCGCCAGCGGCAGGCCGTAGCGGAAGTAGCGGTCGCTGTACACCACGGTGCTGAGCTCACCGGCGCGGCGGCCCAGCAGGTTGTAGATGGAGCGCTCGAGGCGCTCGGCCGGGCGCGCGCGACGGAGCAGCCGGCGCAGCGCGGCAAGCGGCCGGCGCTCGTGGGGCCGCTCGTGGGGCCGCCCGTGGGGTCGCTCGTAGGGCACGCTGTAGAGGCGGCGCGGCGCGGGCCCGGCGCGCGCGTGTCGCAGGCGGCGCGGGCGTCAGTCGGCCGGCAGCGGGCGCGCGCGGCGGGCCAGCTCGAGTTCGTGCAGCACCTCCAGCACGACGGCGGCGCTCCAGGCCTGCGAGCGGCACGAGTCGGCGCAGTAGGCGCCGCCCGCGTTGCTGAGCTCGGGCAGGCCGCGCCAGGCCGACGTGCGCAGCTCGGCCAGCAGCGGTGCGAGCGTGGCGTAGGCCGCGGCCACGGTGCGCGCGTGGCGGCCGCAGTCGTGCGCGAAGGCCAGGCGCGCGCGCAGGTAGAAGCCGAGCGGCCACAGCCACTCGGGCCCCTGGTGGTAGTTGAAGCCGTGCGCCACGCTGGGGTCGTCGCCGTTGTTGGAGTTGTCGTAGTCGCCGCGGTAGGCCCAGTCGGCCGGATCCAGCGTCTTGACGCCGAGCGGGCCCAGCAGATGGCGCTCCACGGCGTCCAGCGCCTGCCAGGCGTGCTTGGGCTCGAACAGCTCGGGCGCCACGGCCATGGCGATGGGGAAGTTGCAGCGCAGCTGGTAGTCGGCCCAGGGCTGCGAGGCGCCGTGGCTGTCCTTGTAGATGGCGCGGCGGTGCACGAGGTCGGGGCGCAGGTCGGCGGCCGAGGGCGCGGCCGGGACCCAGAAGTAGCGCTCGAAGTGCTGCTTGATGCGCTCGGCCCACTGCGCGTAGCTCCAGGAGGTGAGGCTGCCGTCGCGGTGGCGCCGCACGACGCCGGGGTAGGGGTAGCGGCCGGCGCGGGCCTGGGCCGCCAGCCAGGCCACGACGCTGTAGGCCAGGCCCACCAGCTCCACGGCGCTGCCGTCGCGCGGCGTGGCGGGCTTGCCGCGGTTGCCGGCGGGCTCGGACGAGCCCATCTTGTCCATCCACGTGCCGCAGTTGGCGTCGTTGCCGCCGAACGGGAAGCCGGTCTCGGGGTCGACGCCGATCTGCACGTTGAAGCCCTTGTCGGACATGTGCGCGTCGATGGCGCGGCCGGCGTTGCGCTCGCGGAACACGAGGCCCTGCGGACGCACACGGTGAGAGGCCGCTCGCTCGCTCACTCACAGCGACGAGCGTGACGTCACGCGACTCACCTGGAAGTGCACGTCCAGCGCCTCCTGCATGACGTCGTGCAGCGCCTGGTCGGCGGCGCCGGGCGGGGCGGGCTCGGCGTCGTCCTTCGGGAACAGGCGCGCTACCGGCTCCGACAGCAGCGCGGAGCCCTGCGGCGCCTCGGTGCAGTACTGCGCACCGACAGACAGTTCCGTTACAACACTACGGTCACCGCGCGACCCGAGCGAGGCGTCGACGAGAGAGGTTATTTACCTGCTTTATACTCTGAAGCCACCACCAGACGGCGTCGCGACAGTTGAACCGAGCGTTACGTCCGCCGTCCAGCAGGTTCGGGATGAGGCCGTGGCGCAGGCACGCCGCAAAGCCGAGGATATGGAGGCGCGCGTCCTGTAACCGACACCGAGCGTCAGTCGAGCCGAGCACACCCGAGCCCACCCGAGCTCACCCGAGCCGCTCTCGCCGCACGCACCTGGTAGCGGCCCGTCAGCAGCAGCAGGCCGCGCAGCGCGATGAAGGTGTCGCGGCCCCAGCAGCGCATGTAGCCCACCGCGAAGTGCGGCAACCCCGCCGACATGGTGAGCGCACGCGCCGGCCGAGGCGGCGCCAGCGCGGGCGAGAAGGGCGGCAACGGCGCCGACGTCAGCGCGCCCAGCAGCTGCACGCTGGTCAGCGCCAGCGCGCGCGGGAACGACGAGCCGCGCGCCCAGCCCGACAGCCTCGCCAGCGCCGCGCGCGCCACGCCGCGGTACAGGCCCAGCAGCAGCGCCTCGTAGTACGCCGGCACCAGGAAGCGCGGCAGCGCCGTCAGCGGCTGCAGCACCTCGCGGTAGCGCGCCGCCACGGGCGTCAGGCGCGGCTCGCGCTCCAGGCGGCGCCACGTGTACTCCACCAGCCAGTCGCCGGCGCGCAGGTTGTCGCACAGCGCGTGGCCCAGGTCGTCGGCCGGCGCCACCTGCGCCAGCAGCGAGGCGGCGCCCTGCAGGCCCGCGTACACCAGCGGCCCGGCGCCCGGCACGTCGTACACGCCGCCGCCGCCCGCTTCGCGCTCCTCGGCGTCGCAGCGGAACAGCAGCGCGTTGAAGTCGGCCAGCTCCAGGTCGCGCAGCGCGGGCGCCAGGCCCAGCGGGTCGGCGCGCGGCGCGGCGTGCAGCGCGTCCACGGAGCGCGTGAGCGCGGCCAGCGCGGCGCGGTGCGGGGCGCGCGGCGACACGCGCACGGCCACGACGGAGCCGGGCAGCAGCGCGCGGAAGTCCAGCACGGTGTGCGCGCCGTCGCTCCGCTCGCCCACGAACACGCCGGAGTCCGCGAGCGGCACGCGGCGCCGCACGCTGCACTCGTACTGCTGCAGCCCGTTGAGGTACCGCGCGTGCCGCGTGAAGGGGCCGGGCGGGCGCAGCGCGTGCCCGTCCGAGCTGCGGAAGCCGCACTTAACATAACACACGGTAACTTCCCGCGTCCGCGCACGTTGTTAACTATGGTACAGTTTTTTTTACTTTAACGTTTAACGCAACCATGGAGGGGGTATGAAAGCACTGTTGCGTTAAACGTTCAACGCTCCTGGGGAGGGGGAATAGACAGAGATAGAGCGAGAGTGAATGCGTGGCACTCGAACGCATGCGCGTAGTATACCTGAATTCATTTCCACATTACTAAGTTTCACTTCTTCCGCGCGGAAGGACTCCACGCACTATTTTTTTTTTAAAACGACGACTTCATGCGTTGCTCAATTAGCGATATTCAATTTTGAGATGGCAATAATTGAAATAATAAATAATAGTTTAAAAACAAAAACGCTTATGTAACTAACCCAGCGAAAAGTAGGAAATAATTTTCTGTAAGTTCAAAAAAAGAAAACATTGCAAAAGTGACGGGTGCTTTTTAAGATATATTATAATGACTAAAGTTTAACGAATGTCTGTCAATATAATATTTGGCCTTTTTACGATAGAATATTTTCTTAATCTCTCTATTCTAAGCGTTTAGAGTACAAAAGAAATGTGTACGTGCAATCTGTGGAGCCTGGTATATGGATAGTTGTAAGCCCTTGTTTAAAAAGTACAATATTTTGCCATTACCGTGTATGTACATTTGAGAATTGTGCCTATTTGTAAAACAACATCCGGAATATTTCATTAAACGCAAAGATGTAACCAAAAGAAATGTAGTTCCTAGAAACAAAAATAGATTTGAACATGAGCTCTGTTTACCGCAAAGTAGGCTCGACCTGTATAAGAGGAACTCGTACATAAATGCGGCAAAGGTGTATAACAAATTACCGGACGCTTTTAAAGACCTACCTTTAATCATGCTTAAAAAAAAAGTAACGCAAGGGTTAAAAGACAAATGCTTTTATAATCTGAATGAATACATGTCTGATCGCAGAGAAAATCAATAATATTGGTATAAACCTGATAAAAATTGATGATCAAATTAATATTTATGACATGATCAATTCCATTTTACAATTATTTATATATTCTTAATCTGACATTTTACTGAATTTTATCACTTGAACTGACATAGGTATAATTTTGAAATCATTTAATTAATTTGTTTCTATAATTACGTGCAGGAGGTCTTATTTGTTGTTGCTGACTATTTTTTTTTATTATTATTATTATTTTACAATTAATATAAATTACAATGTACCTAATTAATATAATAAAATGGTGCAGGTTAAAATTAAATATTTGCACACCATATGTAATGGTAGAATGTAAAGGGGCCATTATAGTTTTAAGATCATATATGTAAACCTAAATTCTGGCAAATAAATGGATTTGATTTGATTTCTTTTTTTAAACTTATAGAAATTTATTTTCTACTTTTTAGTTGGGCTAGTAACAAAAGCGTGTTTTTTTTTTATTTTTTAACCTTTAAAAAGCATACCGCGCCATCTAGTGTTACTTATCCAAAGTACTATGATGAGCGGATCAATAACTTAGAAGGCGGCTACTTTTATAGACAAGTGACGCCATCTATCTTCGTATGTAACAATCTGAACATCGCCAATAAGGGAGTTATCAGCACTACATCTACAGATGAGCACACACCGATATTATGCACACATGTAAATCGAAAACCGCGTTATAAGCAGAGCTGTCTTCGAAAAAATTGTCACTTCACTAGCTAGAGATCCTGGGCTCGGGCGCCACGCGGTCAGCTCTGATCCTAAGTTCCAGCTTCGATAGCCTAGCAGTCTGCAGGAACTAGACAGCTAGGGGAGCTCTGAAAGGCGATAGCCACGCAGTCCCTTTCATCCCTCCACTTAGGGTTGCCACCTGATATAAATAGTTGTAACTATTGCAAGAATCGTATAAGCAAGTTTCCAATAAAACTATCAAAAAGTCATGAGGCTTTACTTTCACAACCAGCAACTCTACAAACTATTATTTATTTTTACTTTTTTTGTCTTTAACGATGAAAATTATATAATAACGAAGAATCGCATTTATAGTGTATCATATCAATATGTGAAAACAGATTGTCAGGTCGTTCTATGAATTATTTCGTAATCTAACCATTTCATCCAATGCATCACCATATTACATAGGACTCGCCCTGCTGTTTAATTTATTTTAAGGAATTGTAAAGTTAAAAAATGAAATTAAAATTTATTTTAAGATATTCTAATTAGGAGACTTTCATCAATTCTTGAACATAATTCAAATAATTTTTTCTCTATTTGAGAGTTTGGATTGTTAATTTAACTTGTATTACTTATTTGATTGTAAAACGATAATAAAACTCCCGATTTAATTCTGCCAGTAGTCAAAAAACATGTCTCAATGATAAATTCATGTACATATGTCTGAGTACAGTTATATGGTAAATCTAAATTACTTTGTTGATTGTATAACGGAAGTGCTCACGACAGATCTTTCAAATGTCTCCCTTATGAACTGTCGATGATAGGTTCTGTGACTACGGGGGTTTTAACGGGGAATTAGGGTCCGATTCTGCATTCCGTAGGAGGAGCGTGCGAAATGGCATTCATATGTAACGAACGTTACGGTGTACACAAAAATCCTCAGTTGATCCTGTCAGTAGTCATAGGATTGTCTCTCAGAGGACGGAGGGGGGGAGGGGCAGACAGCTGCAAGTAAAAATGAATTTGTAAGGAAGTTGGCACCTCGAAAAATGTTTACACCTGCTGTTTACCGTTTAGGAGTTCCTTCGTGGGTGTACGATTCTGGCTGCTGGATGAGGCCAGATCTATCAATAATAAACAAACAAACAGTGGTACCGGTGGTCCTTGTGGCGCAGACAGGCCTCCAGCACGATCTCGTCCAGCTGTCCCTCGAAGCGCAGCGGGGCCAGTGCGCGCCCCGCGTCGCCCGCGTCCGGCGCGCTGAACGCCGTGAAGGCCACGAGGATCACCGACTGCCACACACAACATACACCACACGCCATACTTATACAGATTCAATCAAACCAGAAAACTCAATCAGTCAATCATTTATTTTGTTAAACATTGGTGTTTTTCGTCAGGGTTAAAAAAATACTAGCAAATGTCCACACCACACTTTTTGCATTGCAAGCTTCTGAAAGGGGTAGTGGGGAGATGTCATAATTGAAAAACTATGCCGCAACTAAGTTTCGGAAGTCGGTACCAAAAAAGTAAATGAGACAAACAAAAGTCACCCCCTTCCGAAAATAATTTGATTTGAAGTTTTCCAATGTTTGTGTTTTTTTGGTACCGACTTTTTTGGAAATCGGTTTTTATTCACAGAAAGTATTTTTTTAAACTGAACTGTTGTATTATGTTATACCTGTGTCATAGAAATCTGTCTAATTTTCATAATGTATATACATAGAGACGTCCCTAGCCCATGTTACGCCCGTGTGCAAACATTACCCTAGCGCCCCATAGTAAGCGAGCGGTCAAAATGGAATGGGTACAAAATACAAGTAACAGCACATCTTGTTACCACAAACTGTTAAATGGATAATAAACTCTATTATTTAGAAAAGCCGATTTACTTCATATTTACATTAATCCATTGCGCCGAGGCTTATTTAGCAAAATTACATGTAGCGGTAGAACACAAAGTGCCGCACGCGCCACGCGTACACACATCATCATCATCATCATTTTAGCCGAAAGACGTCCACTGCTGGACATAGCCCTCCGCCAAGTGTCGCCACATTGAACGGTCCCGTGAGACTCGCACCCAGCGGATCCCCGCAACCTTCACCAGGTCATCGGTCCACCTAGTGGGAGGCCTTCCAACGCAACGTCTTCCGCTTCGCGATCGCCACTCCAAAAGTTTACGGCCTCATCGGCCATCCATTCTGCGAGCAATGTGCCCTGCCCACTGCCACTTAAGTTTGGTAATTCTTCGGGCTACGTCGGTAACCTTGGTTTTCTTGCGGATGTCCTCATTTCTGATTCGATCACGAAAGGAAACTCCGAGCATAGCCCTCTCCATTGCTCTTTGGGTGACTTTAAGCTTTCTGATGAGGCCCATTGTGAGCGACCACGTTTCGGTCCCGTATGTAATCACTGGCAACACACACTGGTCATAGGTAAGTTGGACGAGAAGATACCACGTAACTTCCCGAACGCTGCCCCGCCTCGGATTCGACGATTGACCTCTTTCTCGAAGTTAGACCTACCTAACTGGACCGCTTGTCCCAGGTAGACATAATCATCTACAACTTCGATTGTAGAGTCTCCGATCTTGATAGGAGTGGGTGTTACATAGGCATTCAACATTACCTTGGTTTTGTCCATTTAAAATAAAAAACAAAACACTACTTTATAAAGTAAACTATATTCAACATTGTTGTTGGTTTGTATATGCCAGAAATAAAATAACTATAAAAAGGACTGTAGAATATAGTTAAAAAAACGTCATTGCAAGTCCATTTGCTAGTGGCAATATTGACTTTGGTTTAATTCTAGTGGAACCAAGGATAAAGTAAGGGATCGCAAACATTTTTATAAAATCGTCATGACTCAACAGTTCGTAGTGATGTGAACTGGCTTTGGCATTTTATCGAATTTTTCTTTTTAGTAGTCGATAAAAGAAAGCTTTAAGACCTACTCTTTCGGAAGCTCTACTGAGGTCATCGAGCATTGTACTGAGGTCCTCCATGGTCTCAGCCATGACCACTATATCGTCGGCAAACCGAAGGTGAGAGATGTACTCGCCATTGACGTTGATGCCTAGCCCTCTCCAGTCCAGAACTCTGAAGACATCCTCCAGTGCAGCGGTGAACAATTTTGGAGATATGACGTCTCCCTGTCTCACACCTCGCTAGGTTCCAAAGTCTGGTCCTGAGGTCGGAGTGACATGGTGGCGTTTTTGTACAAACATTTCAACACCTCGATGCACCGATAGTCGATTTGGCTCCGTTGGAGAGACTGCCCCCTAGGGCCGCTGCGCCCGTACCCTGCACCATAGGTAAAGACGCCTCTGTACACACATCCATAGTGTCTAGCGATCATGTACATTTATTAGCATAACTTTGTAGCAAAAGTATTGGACTTTTCGAAAAAAATTAAATGTTTGTAATGTATCAGGAACTATCCTGGTAAATTTATCTTCAATATAAAAAAAAAAATCAGTTGTGGCAAAATTCAGTATACTTCATAATTTTCTTACCTATGTGTCTTAAATTTTACTGTTTTTTTTTTTAAACTAAGATTTTTTCGTACTTTTTTGAATTGATATATGCAAGGAATACGATTTAGATCCATTCATAATTAGTGTGAATTCGGCCAGAAGGTGCTAAAGCCTCCAATTTTTCAAGTTGCGGTAGTTTATATTATTTTTTCTATTATTTTAGTCATATAGTTGCAAATGATATTTTAATATTCTTCTTACTTTGATTAAAGCGTAAAAGCGGTGTGTATTTTGGTTTTGGGCACACACCATAATTTTTTATTATAAAGCTATACGTGAGGATTAGCAATTGGCTTTCTGGTATTGACTATGGTTTCCTTTTTTGTTTGTTTTTATTGGCTGCACGTCCTCCATGTACTAAATAAATAAAATCATCTGCCTATTTGTTTAGACATGCTACCCGCATAAAAGTTGGACGTGTCAGCCAGTAGGTGTCCCTCGGGCGAGGAGCGCTATGCGTATTGTGTGCCACTGACCTGACGCGAGCGCGGATCGTGGCGCGTGACGGCCACGACGTCGGCGTCCACCTGGTCCACGTACAGCTCGCCGTAGCCGGCCGCCGCCAGCTCCGCGTGCAGCTCGTTGAGCGCGCGCTTGGCCGCCAGCACGCCGCTCGCTCGCGTCACGCGGCCCTCGCCCTCCGCCTCGCCCCAGGCCGCGTACAGCCGCGCCTCGTCCACCACGTGCACGGCGTGCGGCACCAGCTCGTCCAGGCCGCGCGTGGAGCCCGTGGCGCAGCACGCCATGGCCACGAGCGCGGCGGACGGCAGCACGTCGAACACGCAGCGCTTGTGCAGCGGGGACGGGTTGTCGTGCGTCACGTCCAGCAGCAGGGCGTGCGCCACGCGGGGCCCGGCGGCGCGGCGCGGGGCCCGCAGGAAGGCGCCCACGGCGCGGCCCCCGAAGCGGTGCACCAGGCGGCCCAGCTCGTGCGAGTCCCACGCGCTCAGCGCCTCTACGGAACGCGCGAGTGAGTTGTGAGTGTTACGTCGACAGTACGCCTCATGCGCTCGCGTCGACACTCATTAGTCATAATAATTATAAAAGAGTGTAAAAGTACCCTAAAACAAGTCGAAAAGTACATGTTCTACCCGTCATTGCGATCATTTTTTTGTTCCCGATCATACCTAGGAACTTTTTATTACGGAGATATTGAGGGTCAAAGTTCTTTGAACTTTCTCACCATTTTTCTTTTTCTAAATACAATGTTTTTATATTATAACTTAACTTTAAATACCTCCAAGACCCCCGTACTATTCAATGCATCTATCAGCAAAATATAAAATACCAAACACTTTATTGCGTCACCCACAAATAAGAATTTCAAAATATCTAATATAACAACTTTGATACGTAATTATCATTCATACTATTTTTATAATCCCGAAATTCCTATATTCCTAATGTTTATAATTACTATTCTCAAAATACCGTGTTTCAATAACCGTATAACAAAAAGTCCGACTTCATGATAATACGAAACATCAAAAATACGAATTCCGATGGTTAAATTACCGATTAATTAGAATTCCGAACTAAATATAATGACAAATAAACAAACATAATAACACATAATAGGGACCTGGCGTTAATGATTACTGTTCAAACCTAACCCAAATGATTCACCAACAATACAGAGGAACTGGCTTTAATAGCCACAGTTCTAACCTAACGTAGCCCAAAGGATAACAGTAGATGGTACCCGACGCAGGTATACACAGGGTGTAAACAGACTCTTCACGAAGCCGTCAACCAAGCATTATGTACATCAAACTAAGTAACTTTACGCAAAAATTAGTGCTGGGAAACAACCTTTATTTTTGGGCAGAAAAATCACGTTTTACGGTAGAACTCAACATAACATATTCAAAACATTGTGCTGATGGATGGATTGAATAGTACGGGGATCGTGAAAGTGTGTTAAGTAAAAAAGTACATTGAAAACATGTATAAAAAAAAAAAAAAAAGTTGGAACTTTGACCCTCAATATCTCCGTAACTAGAAGGTTCTTAGGTATGGTCTAGAAGAAAAAAATGACTGCAATGACGGGGAGAACAAGTGCCTTTCGGCTTCGTTATGTGTCTGTTTACACCCTTGATGGGTCTACGATTTATAGCAGAACTTTTTATGTCATAATATTATTTACATAACAGCAGATATCGCTTACAAACGGGCATACAACCTGCATGCAGCAGGCGTGGTTCCTGTTACGGGTCCGGCGCTGCGGGGTAGGGCAGACAAGACCACGTGGCGTCGGTTTTGCAGCGATTCGTTTGTGTCACTAACTTTTGACTAAACACAACATATTGACTTTTTAAGACAATATTTTAATTGAAGGTTAAAATGCTTATTTATAGAAATGGCAACATGCCTAATACAATTATTCCATCTGTTCCATTGAAAATTCGGACATATAAACATTCGGGCAAAAAAATATTGTATTTGTCGGGAATGTCAGGATTTATTCCGTTAGGTTCGAGCATTATTTGGGCAGACGATGGGTTCCGTGCTATAAAAACACACTGGGTGAGATACACTTTTTCTAGCAAAATTAACAAAGTACATGAGATCATAACTTAACACAATTGTGTGCATTTTGTATGGGCCCTAAAATATATAATAAATTACCTAATTGTATAAAGGAAGAAAATAATGTTATATAATTTAAGAATAGATTAAAGACTTACTTGATTAATAAAGCCTATTTATTATAACGTTAGCATGGGTTACAAACATGATGTTTGTGGTGCTGACCAACTAACACAAACACACAAAGGACCAGATGACCTTGATAAACATGACACATCAGCAACAAACAAAAACAAGCAAGCCATCTTCCAAAAATATGTAATAACCAGTACGGTCAAAATACTACCTTGTCTGGAACAACTATTGTTAGTATCCATACCTGCGTCCATACTCTATATTGAAGTGGGTACTGTGATGCCAATTTTGAAAGCTAATAAGACAAGGAAGTCGTTTCTGTAATTTGCACGTTAAGTGTCTACATTTATTTTGAATAAGCCACCTTGAACAGCAAGGGTAGTTAAATTTTTTACATTATTATGACTTTGACTTTGCCGCTGTTAAACCAAAGGTTTGGGTTATTTTTTAATAAATTAGTTTTCGAAAAATTCATTCGTTTATGCGCCCTCTGAAAAGTATCATATCAACGCTCTGAACGATGTAAATTTGTCACAATTATCTATTTTTGGTCGGGAGGAGGAAAATTTCCAAAAAAAACGTTCGATTACCCCGAAACCAATCAGATAGGACCCCTAGTTATTAGGGCCAAATTTGTTACAAATGAGCTCTAGTATCACCCATTGCAAGTCCTGAGAAAACAAAAAAAAACGGTCTAGTGCGAGTCGGACTCGCACACGAAGGGTTCCGTACCAAGATCTATAAAAACGGCAATAAAATCATGTCTGTCGTATGGGAAATATTTATTTTATTTTAATTATTTATTTTTAAAGTGAATATACAACTAAATATTCTGTGAATATTTCAAGCGTCTACCTGTCGCCGTTTTTAAAATCGAGCAAAAAAAACGGCAAATAACACGCTTGTTGTATGGGAGCCCCTCTTAAATATTTATTTTATTCTATTTTTAGTTATAGCGGCAACAGAAATACATCATCTGTGAAAATTTCAACTGTCTAGCTGTCACAGTTCATGAGACACAGCCAGGTGACAGACGGACAGACGGACGGACAGCGGAGTCTTAGTAATAGGGTCCTGTTTTACCCTTTGGGTACGGAACCCTAAAAATAATAATATTAATACACAAAAAAGACATTTTTAAACTGCATTAAACTTTACTGATAGATTTTGAATTTATATGCGTAACTGATTATTATACTAATTGAATCAGAATCCTAATTTTAGCAGTTTATTTGAAGTATTGAAAATCGGAATGTCGTTTATCGAACCGAGAACCCATCGAGCATTTGATTCTTCGAACGTATGAATATCAGAAAACAAACAAATCGCATTTCCGACTTTCTGTAAAATAAAGGTGTTTTTTTTTTTAAATATTTCGGAGTATTTGTGTGTTCTCTGTTTTGATAACGTTATATTGGGTCCTGCCATAAAACGTGATTTTTAACCCCAAAAAAAAAGTCGTTTCCCAGCAATAATTTATGCATAGTTGTTACTCAGTTTGATGTACAGAATGCTTAGTTGACGGCTTCGTGAAGGCTCCGTTTACATCCTGCATTAAACAGCACATTTAACTATAAAGGGTGTAAAAAGACTCTTAACGAAGCCGAAAGGCACTTGTCTCCCCGTCATTGCGATATTTTTTTAGTTCTAGACCATTCCTGGGAACCTTCTAGTTACGGAGATATTGGGGGTCAAAGTTCCAACTTTTTTAAAAGTCTTTCTTCAAATACATGTTTTAATGTATTTTTTTACTTAAGACACCTTCACGACCCTATCTACTATTCAATCCATCCATGAGCACAATGTTTTGAATGAGTTACATTGAGTCCTACCGCAAAACGTGATTATTCACCCCAAAAAAAAAGTCGTTTCCCAGCACAAATTTTTGCGTAAAGTTACTTAGTTTGATGTATATAATGCTTGGTTAACGGCTTCGTGAAGAGTCTGTTTACACCCCGTATAAAACAATCAATCATACCGCGAATGAGCGAGGTGATGCCGAGGCGGTTGACGAAGATATTGTCGACGTGGTCCGAGTTAGTGAAGAGCTCGGCCACCACGTACAGGTCGGGCTTGACGTTGCGCGCGCAGTCCAGCATGTACTCCGCCACCTGCACACGAGCACACGTGAGCACACGCACGCACACGCACGCACACGCACGCACACACACGCACGCACACGAGGGCGACACTCACGTGCAGCGGCGTGGAGTGGCAGTTGTCCAGCCGCACGCCGTCGAACACCTCGGCCGTGAGCTCCACGTACTCGCGCATGTGCGCCCACAGGAAGGGGCTGTCCTCGGGCTTGGCGCCGTAGCGCAGCTTGACGCTGTCGCCCCAGGCCAGCAGCTCGCGGCGCAGGTACACGCGCGCGCCGGCCTCCTTGGCCGCGAAGTCCACCAGCGGGTCGGCGTCCATGACCCAGCCGTTGTGCGCCATGCAGTGCCGCCCGGCGTCCGAGTACAGCGCCGCCTCCACCTCGGCCAGCGAGCTGCTCTCCACGGGGCAGGCCCACGTGAAGTACCTGCGCACGCACACACGGTCAGGACCGCCTCCCGCGCCTCCCGCCCCCCGCCCCCCGCGCCCCCGCCCCTGCGGCACTCACCTGGGCACGAGCGGATGCTTCGCGCTCACCTCCTCGATCTTCGGGCCGTCGGACTGAAGCCGATAATACCTGAAACGAGTCTGTACTGAGTGACGTGTTCGTATACACCGCTCAGTCGGGTGCACGTGTGCACGTGTGCACGTAGTACCTCATGCCGGCGACGACGTTGTCGACGGCGGCGCGCAGATGGTCGCGCAGGGTGTCGGCCGCAGCCTCGTTGAGCTGCTCCAGCTTGCGTTTCATCTCCTCACAACATTTCTTCAGTCGCGACTCCTCGTCGTAACACTCCGCTCTGCAAAAACCAATATTGAAAAGTGTCGCAAACGCTTGCTTCAAATTGATTTTATTTTGAATTCAGAAAATGTAAATTTTATGCTTGTGTGTAATGGATAAGCAGTCTTTAGAATGTAAGAACCAGAAAAAATCCAGTTGAAGCGCAATTTGACCTTTATATTTATGTTCTCCTTCTATTAATGCTGTCGGTTTTCCTGTATTGAAATAAAAAAATAATATTTTTTTCCCAAATACATATCTTATTCACATTTATTTTATTTTGTTATTTTTAAGAAAACTAAAAAAACAGCGAATTTTTTTTATAGGTTTGTTTTTTTTTTGGAAACTAAATAGCGATCACTGAATATATGCGGTGCGATGGTCACCTGTAGACGTTGTAGAGCTGCAGCGCGCGGTCCATGTCCACGGTCGCGCGCAGGCGCCGGTGCTGCGCGTCCGGCAGCAGGCGCAGCTCCGGCCGCTCCTCGCCCCCGCCCCCGGCCCCGCCCCCCGCCGGCGCCGGCACCCTGCGGGACACACGCGTCAGTACGTCCGCCTGGCTCCACACTCACCCGCGCCGCTACACTCACTTGTTGCGCGCCATGTAGTAGAACTCCTGCACTAGCTCGGCGGCGTTGCACATGTACATCTCGTGCAGCCGCGCTTCCGGCAGCAGCTGCGTCAGTAGCAGGTGCTTGATGGCCTGCGGACAGAGAGAGCGTGAGGGCGGGGCGCGCGGTGGGTCGGACGGGGCGGGCGCGGCCTCACCTCCAGGTGCTCGTGCGCGGCGACCCGGCGCGGCACCCCTCGCGCCTCCAGCTCGCCGCGCGCCACGTCGGCCGTGAGGCGCGCCAGCAGCGCGTCCAGCAGCGCGGCGGGGCGCAGGTGCGGACAGTTGCTGCAGTTGTACGTCGCCTCCGTGTGCTCGCTCAGCCATGGCGTCTCGTTCGCTGTGTGGTTCAGCACGATGTCGGAGATGGACAGCATCTGCACGCGCGCGACACAATGTGAGTTTCGTGAGACAGCTCTCTCATAAACATCAGTGTGGAAGGCATATATACGACCGCTTCACCTTCCAGTCGGTGCGCATCTTGGAGACGACGTTCTCCACGTCGGCGAAGGTGGGTTCGCGGCCGGGTTCGGCGCTGAACTGCGGGTCGAGGCGCAGTTGGTTGGCGATGCTATAGCCGGAGCGCGAGGCGCCCAGCTCCTGCACGGGCGTGAAGTGGATCATGTTGTAGCCCGCCTCGCGTGCCACGCGCAGGACGCTCTCCCAGCGCGGCAGCGGGCCGAGGCACTTGGCCAGCACGGTCTGGCACATGAGCCCGTCCAGCGGCAGCACGTCGCGCCCGCCCACGCCCGCGCGCAATGTCGGCGCCACGTGGAACCAGCCCGAGCCCTGCGGCCCCACCGCCGACTCCCTGCAACACGCACGCCGACGCTACTACTCGGCCGGTTCTCGCGTGAGCGAGGCCGCGCAAGCCGAGCGGTGAGTACTCACGCGCTGTCGTACACGAAGTAGTAGTGGAAGGAGCCGGCGCGCGCGAGGCGCAGCTGGCAGTAGTTGTCGGTGTCGGTGACGAGCAGGCCGGTGCCGAGCGCGGGCGCGGGCTCGTCGTCGGCCGCGCGGCGCCACTCCAGCCCGTAGTACTGGTTGCGGATAAACTCCGCTTGCTCGCCGCATTTGTCGTCTTCTGTATGCAACCGTCACTAAATATTCACTCAATTTTTCTTCCGACAAATAATAATAATAATATTTTGGAAGTAAAACTTCTTTACACACGCTTGACTTGGGGAGTAAGTTGGTGAATGCGCGACGAGAGCGTTAGGGAAAGTGTTACTTATGTATATGTCTGTATGTAGGTACCTAACCTTCCAGACGCAGTCGGGTAGTTAAAGATTGCGATACTTACGATTATCAGACATCACATAATTGGTATACAGAAATACTTTTCGGCCGAGTAAAGAAGGACCGGGGCAGAATTGTAAATAGCAGCCTTTTTCAAATCTGAAAAGAACACAAAATGAGAGCATTCCATAAATGTGAGAGGTGATGGAACAACGAGTAGGATGATTGGATCGTAATGTGTTACCGGTAGAGCGTGGAGTCGTGATGCTCGCCGTGCTCGAGCGTGAGAACGCGCGTGTGCGTGGCGGCGGGCGGCGGGCTGGCGGCGCCGGAGGAGCCCGCCGGGCTGGTGGGGCGCTCGCCGCCCGCGGCTGTCACGCAGCGCTCGATCGCCATCTGCCTCTAAGCAACAGAACACGTGAGCCGCGGCCCCTACCCGCCTCGAGCCGCCAGCCACCCGGCTGCGGCTCGGAGCGTCGGGGCAAGTCCTCTACATTCTACTCGGAAATCTTTGTACCGCGTTAGAGTAAAGGCAACCGATGATCTTTTCCACTAAAACTTCGACGACCGTTGACGTTGGCCCCATCACTGTACCGAAGAAAGCGAAATAGATAATGGTGATGATGACCTTTTCAATGACAGCTTTCTCCTGCACCTTCCTACCGTAGTCGCTCTTCTCGCGGGTCACCATCTTGGGCATATCGAGTAGTCACCGTATATGAGTACCCATGTAACAGCACATTCGGTTTGAGCGCAGGCGCAGTCTCGGGCTCGCTTATATAAACGCGAGGCGCGAGAAGCGTGATGCGTGACGCGTGGTACCTCTCTACATCGCAACGGCACCTGCATAGCACGCTGTATTTGGTTTCACTCCTTTGTCCTGTCCTGGACCGCAATTTACATAATAGACAGTAGAAATCTACCCTACACATACACAGCTTAGCTATTTATAAAAACGTACCTACGTAAAGAAGTACCTAGTGGTAACCCACACTGTGATACAAAGGGAACCGTTACTTTATCGATTCAATATAAAATCTAATATTTCTATACAAATAAATAAAATTAAAGTGTCTGTTGGTAACTTCAAAATAAGTATACCTATAGGTGAATCTGTTAAGACGGCGTGGAAGATAACGAAAATGTAAGAGGTCTAAGAACAAAAACCAACGATCTATATCTTAGCTTAGCTTTACTGAATAATTATAAGATTAGATATCTTACTGACACTTGGATGAGTTTAAACATCCTGAATAGTGTGAATAGTGTCGATTCAAGGTACAACGTTACCATCACGATAGAATGTGTCACAATAATGCTAAAAAATATGGAGTAGTAGCTGTTTCACAGGATGTTCCATCAGCCAGTCTATAGCTGGGAAAGCAACAGCGAAGATCTTTGGGCGACAGTTAAACTAAATAAGAATAATATTGTTAAGAATGTAGCTATTTGTGTCTGGTATTTACCACCCCCAGTTAAAACAGAATCTTTGTCAAACTTTTTATATAAAGTCAGTACTTAATGTTATAAACAACGTTGAAGATGTTCTTATCCTCGGAGGTTTTAATATCGGAATTATCAAATGGTCAGCTTTAGATAAATATACTCATTCCATTCCAGAAAACTGTAACAATACTCTAGGGGAAACGTTTGTTTACTTTTTGGCAATCAACAGTCTTTGTTAATTTATCAACGTTCGTAATATTGATGATAGAACACTAGACCTAGTTTTATGCAATATTAATAACCTGTGAGCGTTACGACCGCGCGGCCGCGGCGATATTAAAAAAAAAAAAACTATGCCAAGATTATGTAAAAATAAAAATATGTAAAAGTCGATTCCCAAAACCATAAAGGTCATTGGGCGTAATCCGACCCGGTCGGGGACATGAATGAAAATGGTATAAAATGAAAGAGTATAAATTCACTTAACATTTTATACGGTTTTCTTATTTGGAATCCATGGGAAAAAAAAATTTGAACCAAAAATATAGGGTGTAAGTGTAAACACCGTTATCCTTGAAATCAGTGGCTTGGTTTCATTAATAGAACGTAAAATCAATGAAAAAAACTTTTTTTTTTTTGAAGACAATCTTCTTTTTCCCACAAGATCGTTTCACCCTAATGCGCGCACGCAACAGCTGACGGCCGGGCGGCGGACACTCGCGGTCATACCTACACTACGCCGCACGCGCAACGTACGAGTATGAGTCATGATCTCAGTCAGTCCGCTGTCGCGCTAGTGAGCGCACGTACGGAACTCTTAGCGCCGCGCGCCGCCGTACCGCTTGTATCTCGCGCATAAATTTAGTGTACTGAGATGTCTTACACAAACGAACAGTGGACCGAAATGGTTCGGCTTTACGCCATCGCGGGCGATAATCTCAACGAGGCTCGTAGGATATGTATTCAGAATTGTTCCCTGGGCAGCCTGTACCCAATCGTGAAACGATGTTGGCGGCATCACAAAGGCTACGTACCTACGGCTAGTTCACCGTGCCGGCCCATGCTCAGGGACGTGGCAACCAATAGTTGCCAGTTGAACTTCAAGAACGTATCTTGAATTTCTTCGTGGAGCACCCAGAGGAGAGTACCAGGAGGGCGGCCGTATTTTTAGGCTGAGGCATGAGTGGTCGTAAGTGGATCTCATTGGTAACGAGGGTTTAATGGTGGAGCCAAGAAATTGATAGTAGAATTCTTCAGTAGCTACTAGTAAACCGTTCGAGTTTGTTTGACTGGTTTGAGAGGCTGTGGAGCTCGAAATATTCTACCCAAGCCATGATGAGAAACGTGCACAGTTAGTAAGACTAAAAAAAAATGTATAAGTACATCATCATCGGCAACACAGCATTAAGTAAACATCGCCGCGTATTTTAAAACTCAAAATAAATAGTAAACCATAGTATAAGTGATGTGTATTGTAGTGAATCTTAATAGACGTATCGAACTACATAAGTGAAATTGTTGGTGACTTCTATAAACCAAGACATGCAATAAAAACATTGTGTTTAATATTTGGACTTTTGAACGTTATTGTGCTTCAAAAAGTGGTAATCACGGACAAAAACAAGTATACTGGACCCATACAAAGGTACTCTCATCATTAGAACATTTAAAAACATAATAAGCGGCGAGTTAATTACTAGCAAATCATCATCTGCCTAGCCTTTTCCCAACTATGTTGGGGTCGGCTTCCAGTCTAACCGGATGCAGCTGAATACCAGTATTTTACATGGAGCGACTGCCTATCTGACCTCCACAACCCAGTTAGTACTGGGTAATACGATACCCCTTGGTAAGACTGGTTGAATTACTAGCAAATGTATATAAAATAATAAAACGGTTAAGTACAATGTTTTGTTTTAAAAAGTGAACTTTGTACCATAAGTGGCGCCCCTAGTAGTGAGTAGCGAAACAAATATTGACATTGACGTTTTAAAAATTTACATTAACATTAGGGTTGCTACTACTAATAATAAATACTTCATGGCAAACAGCGCCATCTAGTGTCAAGGAGCGGAAATGAAATTGACACACTGACCAGTGTTGCTATTATAAAAAAAATAGAAAAGTGTTACTACAAAAAAACTTGTGATACCAGAATAAGAAAATTAAGTCTTTTGGTAGAAAATAAAAATATACACTTATGTGTATTTTTGAAATTACTTAAAATTTAAATTAGGTACAATTTAAGAAAAAATAAATTTACAAGTATTTATTATTTAATTCTGAAGAAAACTATTAAACTAAAATAGATAAACTAACAACAAACTATAAAAGGGCATCGAAAAACTCCTCAACGCTGTCAGATGGTAATGTGCCCAAGAGACTGGCGGCGTTGCCACGTTGTATGGCAACACTTAGCCTCTGGCCAAAGTAAAAGCCAGCCCTTGGGTCACGGGAAGCGTCAACTAGGCGTTTCGAAATTTCCTTAAATAGGCTATGAGCACTCGGACCCCACGGCCCTAGAGTTTCAACCCCAAACGGCTCGAAAATATAGTTACCACACAGGTTTCTATATTTACGCCGCTTGAGGTTCTCTGCAGCCACAGCGGCAGCACCAGCACAGCACGATGAGCTTGGAAGATGGGATGGCGCAAGAGTATCGACGCATGTTGCGTCCCACACTAAAGGCCTACCCATCTTCCAAGGAAACAAAGACATGCCGTCCGGTCTCTTGAAAAATGAATTTCTTTGGAAATATAACTCATCGAAGACAACGCACCCAATCGGAACCGGATAAGGATGACAGCGACATAATTTCGCAAACGATGGATTGTACCTCAAATTCTATGCCAGATATATCTGAGGACGAGGATGATAACCGAATTACTATTTATAAGAAAGAGATAGAAGAACTAAAAAATCATTTGCTAAGTGCGCATAGGGAAATTGAAATATTATCGCTAGAAAATAGTAAGTTAAAGCAAACTAATGACGACCTATTGGAAAAAAATAAAACATACAAAGTAATTGTCAGTAGTCCACTTAAGTCCAGAGTTTTTGCAAAAGTTATTGAAAAAATAATATATAATTCCATTTACACGTATTTCGAGAAGTTTCAGTTATTTTGCAATGAACAAAAAGGATTTAAGAAAAATACTAATATTAATATGGCACTATTTGACCTGCTATCAAGTATAATGACTTCTGTGGATAAAAAAAATCCTGTGTGCTCCATCTTCACGGATATGTCAAAAGCTTTTGACTTCGTAGATCATCAGATCTTGCTGCAAAAGTTACACGGATACGGCATTCGAGGAAACATTCATAAAATCCTAGAATCATACCTAAGTGATAGGACACAGTGTACTGAGATTTCCAGAATTTGTCCGAGATCCGTGAAGTATGGTGTGCCTCAAGGCACTGTACTCGGGCCCCCACTTTTCTTAATATATATCAATGATCTCCCAAGAAATTTGAGAAACAAAATGGTACTTTTTGCAGATGACAGTACGGCTATCATAGAATGCACTGATCCAAACGAATATCGAAATGAGATTAATAACTCGCTAAATAACATTATTAATTGGCTAAATAATAATAATCTTGTGATCAATTTGAATAAAACTAAAATTATACAGTTTCATCAACGACGTGAGAATCCACCCCTTAACATTACCTACGATGAGTGTAAAATAGAAGTTACGAGTGCAAAATTCTTGGGCATAACTGTAGACCATAAGTTGACTTGGAAACCTCACCTAGAAGTGGTTTGTAAACGACTGAGTAAATCTGCGTATCTATTGTTTCAATTATCTAAGAGAGTTAATTCTGAGACACTGTTAACAGCCTATCATGGACTTGTAGTCTCTATTCTCCGTTATGGTGTTGTTTTCTGGGGGCAATCAACAAATAGGGAACTGGTGTTTAGGATGCAAAGAAGGTGTGTAAGATCCATGTATAATTTAAAGTCAACAGATAGTTGCGTTCCCTACTTCAAGAAATTAAAAATATTAACGTTACCAGCTATATATATTAGAAACTGCATTATTTATAAAATCAAATGAACAATTATTTACAAAATTTTCAACAGTTAAGAAGACTCCCATTCGGAGTCAGTATGAAAATGAACTATGTACGTTGAAATGTAATACTGCGCTAATGAAAAAGAGCTTCTTTGGTGTTGTACCAAAGATTTTTAATAAAATACCTGATGCTATAAAATGTATGTCATTAAAGAAATTCAAAAAGTGTCTTCACAAGTTATTAGTTGAGAAATGTTATTATACCTTGGATGACTATTTTAATGATAATACTATTTGATTAAATTATGATATGATGAATTATGAGATTATTTAATTTTATAAATCTATATTATTAATGTTGACTTGGATGACTATTTTAATTTTGGATGACTATTTGATTAAATTCTGTAATTTTATTAATTCATATTATTAATGTAACGGACGAATAATTTCTCGCATGTTCTTTTGTTATGATCTTCTTGTGTGTGTTTTTTTGTTTTTCTTTCTTGTAGTGGACATTATTAAATTGATTATTTTAATGTATTTGTATAAAATTGATGGAAAATTTTGTTAACTATAATGAACCTGACTTTAATATTTGTATGTCAACAATGACAAAGCATAGTGCAACACTTATCTATTTAAGACCTTGACATGTATGATTAATGTATATACAGTCAAAATCTGTTATAACGACATCGAAGGGACTACTCATATTGAGTCGTAAAAACCGATAGTTGTAACAACCGGTGACAGGTATTAATAGGGATTGGTCCGTTTATTGGCACATTATTTGTCCTTTGATATTTAAACCACTTTAACAAAGCTTCCTCAATCTTCGTATGCCGCGTTGTTCTGGCTCGTTTCATTTTCAAAAAATTCTGTCGTAAAGGATTTGAATTTTCTCCCTTTCTTTCCAAATGGTTGAAATTGTCGAGTGTGATACACCATATTCTTATGCCAGGTCTTTGTTTGGAATTCCTTTCTCTAGCTTTGAAATAATACGCGATTTTTCTTCGATATTGATTTGTTTTCTTTTTTGCGACATGTTACAATTTTCACAGTTAACTCAACAATATGTTTTGGTGCGTCTTGTGTAAAGATAAGTAACAAACTGACTTAAGAGATATGACGAAGCGGGCCTTGAGGCTACGGCATGCATGTGCTTTGTTTCTAAGAATTACAAAAGACCCTAAACTTTGTTTACTTTTACGATAATAGCCATTGACTATTATACTGTGCCAGATGTGGATACAGTTACCTATTCAAATTGTTTACAATACAGCTGAGCCGGTCGTTCTACAGATATAATTCTCCGAAAACATTAACCAAATGTGGTCGCATAATGCGGTATGTCGTAGTAAACAATGTCGTAAAAAGCAATGTTTTCGATAAGGCGGTCATATAACATTCAGCCAGGACCTTTGATTTTGGTCAATTTAACCGGTATGTTGTTCTAAACGATGTCGCCATAAACGGTTTTGACTGTATGTTCTTCACCTATGTTTTACAAATAAATTATTCTGATCCTGATTCTGATTCTAATTCTGATTCTGATTCTGATCATTCACCTGCCCTTACCCCAATTTATTTGGGGTCATCGCAGCATGTCTTCTTCTTGCGTGTAGGTATGCATGTATGTCTTATTTTAGCTTAAGGTGAAAGTGCCAGGTTAGCCCGCGAAATTCAAAGGTGAAAGCGCCAAATATGATTTGCGGAATTATAATAAGAATAAATATATATAAGAATTATAATCATTAAAATCATCAATAAACCCATTATAAAGTTAATTTAATCCTATCGAATGACTTTTTCATGAAATAGTCGCTAGTCATATTCTGTTCAACAAGAGCCGACCTGCAAATTGCAAAAACTGACCAAGTGCGAGTCCGACTGGCGCACGAAGGGTTCCGTACCATAAACCGAAAAAACACGTTTCTAGTATGGGAGCCCCCTTTTTTTTTTTTTTTTTACGGATGGGAAATCATCAAATGACTTCTCCCGCTCTGGGCAGAGCGGAAGGGAGTGTCAGACTTGTACTGACTAAAACCCATCCATGTTCCTTCCTTGCCCTTTGTGTTCCAGGGCCGCGGTATCTCTTTCGAACAGCCCGCAGCCCTGGCAGGCATCGGCCCTTGCGGGCCCCTCCCTATTTGCTGATATCTCTTTGAGGCGCGCGTGGAACACGAACGCGCCGTCAACACGGCCTGTCGTCAAAAGACGGACGGACGGCGAGCTAGCCCATTACTCTCCGTCCACAGGTCCGCGTCTACCGTGGTCGGAAGCCACCACGTGACCCCCGACGCCCGAGGCGTCTCCCGCGGCGGCTGGGACGAGAGGTTCTCTCCCTCTCACGCTCCGCCACCTCCTTCGCTAGCATGACTGCTTCGCAGAAGGAGGTGACGGCGTCCCATTCCCTTTCGCTCCGGACCATGGACTGGACCAGGGCCGGACGCGATAGGTCGCCGCCGCCGATCGCCGCTACGAGGACACGGCGGTGCTCCGCCCAAGCGGGGCAGACCTCTACCGTGTGCTCCACCGTATCCTCTGGGCGGCCCCCACAGTGGTAACACCCGGGCGTTTCCTCCCGCCCGATTCGGTGCAGGAACCTCCCGAAACAACCGTGTCCGGTGAGGACCTGCGTCAGGCGGAAGGTGAGGGTGCCGTGGCCCCTCTCCAGCCACTCCTCAAAGAGGGGACTTATCGCCACTATTGTGGCGTGCCCTGCACGGGGTTGCGATAGTCGCTCTCTCCATGTCGCCATGAGATCGCGCCGGAAGTCTGTCCGCAGTGCAACAATTTGCCGCGGCAGCGGAGTTTCCCCCCGGCGTAGTGCCTCTACGCGCCACTC
The DNA here is from genome assembly GCA_950005105.1 of Lycophotia porphyrea. Lineage (NCBI taxonomy): Eukaryota > Metazoa > Arthropoda > Insecta > Lepidoptera > Noctuidae > Lycophotia > Lycophotia porphyrea. Next base: position 20,244,073 of record OX465388.1, on the reverse strand, counting down.
GTGTAGGCGCGCGAGGACTATCGCCTCCAGATCCCATGGCGGCAATCCAGCAAGAAGGCTCGCCGCCTCGCCGGAGATCGTGCGGTACCCCCGGACTAGCCTTACGGCTACCACCTTCTGGGGCGCGTTCAGGTAGTGGGCGGCTCGCCGCCTTAAGGAACGCGCCCACACCGGGGCCCCGTAAAGGGCCATGGACCGCACGACCCCCGCGTAGAGCCTCCGGCAGGAGGCGTTTGGACCCCCCAGGTTGGGCAGGAGCCGCCTGAAGGCAGCCCCGGTCCGTTCCAATTTGGGGGCCAAACGTCGGAAATGCTCCACGAAGTTCCACCGGCTATCGAGGACGAGCCCTAGGTATTTCAACGTCGACTCGACGCCGATGGGAACCCCTCCCGCCGTTACTATGGATCCCGACGGTGGCGAATTCCGAGGCCCATGAAAGCACATGGCCTCGGACTTGTGCAAAGCCACCTCGAGACCCAATTGCCGGATCCTCTCCACGACTATCGCAACCCCGCGTGTCATAAGTTCGGCCGCCGCCTCGTACGACCTCCCCTGCGCCAGCACCAGCGTGTCGTCAGCGTAACAAACTACGCTGACGCCACCAGGGAGGTCGGCGCGCAGCACCCAGTCGTAACCGATGTTAAGACAGGGCAAGGGCCCTAGGACCGATCCCTGTGGAACACCGCACGACATCTCTCGCCAGTTCCACTGGCCGTCGCGACCAGGGTAGATGCCGTCCCTATCCGTTAGGTAGTCCCCGACAATACGACGGAGGTAGGTCGGCACCTGGTGATACCGGAGTGCCTCCCTAATGCAGCTCCAGGGTATGGAGTTGAAGGCATTGGCGATGTCAAGAGACACCGCCAAAACCACCCCACCCCGGGACACCGCATCCCCCGTCGTGAGGGCTCTCACGCGCATGATGGCGTCCACCGTCGAGCGCCTCTTGCGGAAACCAAACTGGTGTTCCGCAAGATCCGGCCCAATCCCCGCAAGGTGCCCGGCGAGGCGGTTTGCAATTACTCTTTCAAAGAGCTTGCCCACCTCGTCGAGCAACACAATGGGCCGGTATGCGGACGGAGAGTATGGGAGCCCCCTTTAAATGAAATAATTTATGTTTATTATTTGTTGTTATAGCAGCAACAGAAATACATCATCTGTGAAAATTTCAACTGTCTGGCTATCACGGTTCATGAGATACTGCGTGGTGACAGACGGACGGACGGGCAGCGGAATCTTAGTAATAGGGTCCCGTTTTACCCTTTGGGTACGGAACCCTAAAAAGGTAAGAATTTTTTTCAAAATTTCGGGTTACCCTGGTGCTTCGCCCAAGGGCGTGACAACGGACCTACCTAGGTGTTACAATATTGCGAAATAACTGTATTTTATGTAGGTACTAATTAACTTCCTACCATCCAATGACTATTAATTCTCATCTTTCTCATCGAACAAAGGTAGGTATTGGCAAAAAATACGTACATAAGTATGAAATTAAATAATCACATTATTTACCTCTCTCTGCCGAAACGTAAATCTTGACAAACAACAAAACATTTTGACTGCCAATTCACATGCTGTTAATAACATCGACGTTGTAACAATAGGAATACTGAACAAAGAGCACTTGCTAGTTGCTAGTAATAAATGTGCTAATCTAGATTCCTATTAAAATAGTAACGCTCCAAGAGAAATACAATCGAATAGAGAGTAATAAAACCGCATTACTGTGACAATGAGTACGAGGCAGTGGGGACGCGCCGCGCGCCGCGCCGCCGCCGGCGAGAAGCGGGCGACACACACCACATACGAGGGTCATTCAATAAATACTTAGCCTACAAAAAGTAAACGAAAATTTTAGAAAAGTGGCAATTTATTTTTCAACATAGTCTCCTTTTAGTTCGATACACTTAGCTAAGCGATGCTCCAACTTTTTTAACCCGTCCGAAAAATAGTTTTTGTCAAACTCTGCAAAATAGGCCTCCGTGGCGGCGATGACCTCCTCATTTGATCCATATATATTCCCGGCAAGTGATTTCTTCGGATTAGGAAACAGAAAGAAGTCACAAGGGGCCAAATCTGGAGAATACGGTGGATGGGGCAGCAATTCGTAGCGTAATTCGACCAATTTGGCCATGGCAACGGCAGACGTGTGAACCGGTGCGTTGTCGTGGTGAAACAGAACTTTTTTTCTTCGCCAGATGGGGTCGTTTTTTCTTTAATTCGGCGTCGAATCGGCCCAATAACTTGGCATAGTAAAGCCCTGTAATTGTTTTACCCTTCTCGAGGTAATCGATGTAGATCACACCTTGTGAATCCCAGAAAACGGTGGCCATAACTTTTCCGGCCGATTTTACAGTTTTCGCCTTCTTTGGAGCACGTTCCCCGGTCTGGATCCATTGTTTTGATTGCTCCTTGGTCTCTGGTGTGTACCAGTGGATCCAGGTTTCATCGACGGTCACAAAATGACGCAAAAACTCCGCTGGATTCCGCTTAAACAGCGCCAAACACGTCTCCGATGTGGTCTCACGGTTGCGCTTGTTTTCCGGTGTGAGTAAACGCGGCACCCATCGCGCCGACAGCTTTCTCATGCCGAGTTCCTCGTGAAGAATATGATGCACTGTTCCTTCTGAAATGCCTACAGTCTCAGCTAGCTCCCGAACCTTCAATCGGAGATCTGCCAATACCAGATTATGGATTTTTTTAATGTTTTCCTCCGTAGCAGCTGTTTTCGGTGCACCTGGACGTGGTTCATCAAAAACCGACGTACGGCCACGTGCAAACTCATTGAACCAATTCTTGACGGTGGCCATCGATGGAGAAGAGTCACCGTGCACAGCATCCAAGCGCTCTTTGATTTCGATGCGCGTTTTCCCTTCCAAAAATAGGAATCGAATCACCGAACGATATTGCTCTTTTTCCATTTTTGTAAAACCGATCGACACGTTCGCTTCCATAAGTTGTCAAATTATAACTAATGAAGGGATTGGAATGAAAATTTGAAAAAAGAATTAAAAAAGAATGTGCTACACTGTGGTAAAACTCTTTTGAAACTACAGCGCCCTCTGGCGATGAGGCTAGGTACTTATTGAATGCACCTCGTACTTACTTAATTACTATAGTAAGTGTAGACGTACATCAGAAAACCAAAAACTTCTTTTTCCCAAAGAACCATTCGCGAAAAAGAGAAAAACAAGTTTACTCCAGAAGTGATGAAAGCCATTTAATTTAAACGGGACCCATTAAATAATCCAGACCAAAATCATTCTATCCAATATGGGTCCCGATTGTTGCTTTCAACACTTCTGGACTGAACTTGTTTTTCTTAATCAGTTTTTATTTAATTATTAGTTATTTTTTACGCAGTCGAGTATTTTTAATTTTTAAATTTATTTATTTTATTTTACAACTTCTAGTTACATATTCATGATATACCATTTTAAATTCCTCGTGATGAGCCCTTTAATTTGATACCCATATAGCAGTATCTAAAAAAAACATTTTTGTACTTTAAACTATAGCGTCTCACAGATGTCATATTGTTTTTTTTTTCATGTCACCTATCTAAGAACACTTGGGTTATCAAGACGAATCTAACGATATGTTAATTAAATAAATGTGTACAGCGGTTTGGAAGATATGAATCATATGAGGCTATAAAGAATATTACATCCATACATACATACAAGATACGCGCGAAAAACATAACCCTTCCATGGCAGTCGGGTAAAAAACATAACCCTTCTTTGGCAGTCGGGTAAAAAAGGGCAGTCCGCGCGATCTATAAAATGGGTCCTCGCGAATCCCTCAGAGAAAAATGTTAAGAGATCGACATACAGACTCTGCCTTCACTTTATATCTTAGAATGTATTTTAAACGATCGCAAAAATCGAGGGCTTTTCAAAATTAGAAGCAACTTCCACAACATAAATACACGCAGTAAACACGAAATTGTAATACCTAAATTCAGATTAGCAAAAACTAGCAAGTCTTTTCTTATTAACAGTATACGCTTTTATAACAAGTTGCCGAAGTCAGTTTAAGAACTCATCGATGGAAAGTTCAAAAACTACATCAAACGTTTCCTTATTAGAAAAGCATTTTACAAAATCAAAGACTTCGTTGAAGATAAAGAAGTTTGGCTTTAGTTCCTTCTGCGCATGCGGCTTCCCTGGTAGCCCATAAACGGCACAAACATGTGGACGTCTCTAACTATTCTCAATCTCATATTTTCCCTTCTTTCTAATCAGATTTTTTTTCAATAGTTTTCAAATCATTTGTATGTACATCTTTTGCTCAGAATAGTTACAGAACTGATAACAATATTTGTGTCACTTGTTTAATTATAGTATTTTACAATATTTTCTTACCTTTGTATATGTCGCAGGTTTTTCATCAAATTAGCTTTTTGATGAAAAACCGGAAGATGACACATTTTAAACTCAATTTGATCATAAACCTGTAACAATCCAGATTTTTGATCAAAAACCTGAACTAGTTTGGGTTTATGATAAAGTTCTTGTCAAAATCACGGGTTTGCTTTTGAATCAGACAAAATAGGCGCTTCAACCTCTCAGCAAGAAATAGAAACAGCTGCAGCAGTTCTTACAGATCCTCCAGCATCCATACAAGAAAATATATTAACATTAGAAACTGTTGCTACTTGTGCTACTGTTACTGAAGCTGAGGTGATCAGTAATCAATCAGGAAGTAGAATAATTGAAACAGAAGAAATGCTTATTGAAGAAACACGAATATTTTGCATTTTCTGTGGAAAGGAATCCAGTTGTGGCGTTTGTAACAACCCAGTTCATCAAATTTGCGGGAAGATATTATCAGAAGAAAATGAAGGGTACCTATGGATCAAAGATTCTGTTCGATTTATGTCAAAAAGAACAAAACATACTTATCGAAAGGGAACATGCCGTTGAAAATTTTAAAATGTCAGCAAATAAAATGAAAGCAGCTTCTTCAGAAAAAATTAAGGAGAAATCGATATTGGTGCTACAATTTTAGTTGCTGTACCGAAAATAGATAGAGGGCCACTGGATGCAAGTAACAATAATAGGAAAGGTAATTGATAAGAAGAACGATTTATTCGAAATTGGTACTTCAGCTGGGGTTCTAAAAGACTGGCTGCCTCGAAACTCTATTAAAATATCAACTAATGCCTTAAACGAACCTGTATGACAAATTTATTTATTTGGCTCTTCAACAATGGGTACACTATTACATATATGGGATAACGTTCCAAACTTAAGTCTAAGTGCCCCATTACTTATAGAAGAGCACTACATGCACTATTTATGCGCTTAAAGAGCTAATCGAAAAATAAAAAACGAAAAGAAAGAATAAAAATACAAAAAAAGAAATATTAAAACAACAGCAGTATCTAAAAAAAAAAAAAAATTTGAACCAAACAGAATCATACTTGATTATTTAGCGAGATACATTTAAGAATTTTACTAGGAGTCGGCACAGATGTATGACATAAGTCGATATACAGTACATTAAATGGCAAGGGCGACTTTTTTTAGAGCATGCACTGAAGAATTAAATAGATCTATGCCCACTTCGTGCTCTTGGTATGCAGCATACATTCTTGACAGTGGGCAGTATTGCCTCAAGTTGGTATGACATCTTGGCATGCAGAAAAGTCTCTTATTCGAACTTCTTGGCAGATTACGTGGGACATGGAGGAAGACCCTACTGAGCAAATCGGGACAGTTTAGAGAGCCCGTTACCAATTTCTTTAGGAAAACCAAGTCCAGCATAATATTCCTACGTTTCTCCGGCGACACCATCCCAAAATACTTCAGTCTTTCTAGGTACGAGTTCAGCTTTTTACCCATATTATTAGTATAGGTAAGATGCCATAAGAATCGTTTTTGTAGCCGTTCAATGCGCTTGATGTGGACCTTGTACTCAGGTGACCAGACCACACTGCAATATTCGAGATGGCTTCTAACTAGAGAGTTGTGCATAATTTTTTTAATGCTGGGTTTTTTGAAATTTTTACACTCTCTCATAACGAAACCAAGCATCGAAGATGCTTTTAATATAATTAAGTCAATATGTTCGACAAAACTTAACTTTTTATCAAACTGAACACCAAGGTCTCGTATAGTTTTGACTTCTTCAAGCCGCTCACCATTCAATTTGTAAACTGACGGCATGACGTTTTTGTTTTTTTGTGAATTTGATATGATGGCATTTTTTAACATTCAGAGACATTTTGTTGCGCTCGCACCACTTAGTCAGACGGTCCAAGTCACTTCGGAATAGATCCGAGTCCGCGGGGTTACTTATACTCTTAAAGGCTTTGAGGTCATCAGCGAATAAGAATATGTTCGAATTCTGGAAGCATTTGTAAATATCATTTATGAAAAGAGTGAACATAGGCGGACCCAAATGAGATCCCTGAGGAATTCCAGATGTTGCAATGTAAGAATTTGAAGAGTGGCCATTTACCACAACCTTAAGCAGCCGACCAGACAAATAGGATTGGAACCAACTTAAAAGAGGGTCCGAAACACCATACATTTTTAGCTTTTTGATGAGTATGTCAAGATTTACTATGTCAAAAGCCTTGCTGAAGTCGGTGTAGACTGCATCAACCTGGACACGGGCATCAACTGCCTCAATAATGCTTTCAACATAGGTCACCAAATTAGTAGCTGTCGATTTCCCCTTCATAAATCCATATTGGCTGTCTATTATTAGCTGAGATAAATGTCTAGCTAGCATAGGACAAATGAGGGCTTCAAATACCTTTGCAAGTATGGAGAGAACAGCTATGGGCCTGTAATTGCTCACATCGGACTGATCCCCGCTTTTGAAAATAGGCATAATTTTGGTTTCCTTCCAAATCGTTGGAAAAGTACCCCGAAGCACAGAATGATTAAATATAATACTTAATGGTAGTGATAGAACATCTGCCAGCTTATTTAATAGCAAAGTAGGTATATTATCAGGGCCAGCTCCTTTGTAGAGGTCTAATTTTTTTAATTCATTGCGGATCTGATCTTGTGATATTGTTATTTGGCCTAACATGCTATTGCTTAAGCAGGTATCAATGTCACCTGCGATCGCATGCCTACTATTTCCATCACTACTATACACCTTAGAAAAATGGGAAGCAAAATAATTACATATCTCATCAATATTATGTTTATACCATCTGTCATGGAACTAGGGTAGGTACTGGTACCACCTCTCTTTATTTTTAAATAACTCCAGAAATATTTTGGGTTTGAAGTAATTTTCCCTTCTATATCAGCAATATGAGCATTATAACAAGTCGTAGCCATATGGTCACAACTTTTCCCAAGTAAATTGAAAGCAACAATGTCTAAAGGATTATTATACTTTTTAACTCTAAGTCGTAGGCGGTTATTTTCTTTAAGTCTTTTGATGAGCTGCCTAGAGAACCAGTACGGATATTTAGTATCTTTTATTGGTACTCTTGGAACATAGCGCTCTATTAACCCATGCAATATATTATAAAAAAATCTACCATCTGATCAATGGTCATGCGAGGGTCGAGCTCAGATGACCAATTGACCTTCCCAAGTGCTGCATTAATTGCCACGTAATCTGCCTTAAAGTAATTTAACTTTGTTTATTATTACAACTATGTGGCTTTTTAAGACGGGTAAATGAGAGCTCACACAGTATAGGTGGATGATGCACATCTATTTTAGAAAGTACATCTACTGGTGCACTTACTACAACAAGATCCAAGTTGGTTAAGACTAAATCAAGAATTCTGTTATTTTGATTACATAAATAATTACATTGTCTTAAGTTGTTAAGCAAGACAAAATCCCAAAGAGTCTGTTCTAAGCCACAGCAAGTATTCTGTAAAGCACCAATCACATGGCCTCCTGTCCCAAGCCACTTAATAGTTTTCATATTAAAGTCACCAATAATCAAGCATTCATTTGCATGTTCCAAGGCATTGTTTGTATTATCAACAAAGTGTTCTAGTACTCTGGGCTGTATAGGCGATGGCAAATATACAGTGCAAATATAAATTACTCTAGCTTTCTTACCCCCGTTAAGTGACAACTTGACCCAGAGATCATCGCAAGAACTTTCAAATCTGATCAATCTCTGTGATTCTAGTTTAGTAGAAACAGCGATAAGAACGCCACCACCGTCGGTTTTATTATTCAAAATATTATTGGATCTATCCCGCCTATAGATAGCGTAACGCCCATCCATGATCTCTGAGTCAAAGATACCATCCAGTAGCCAAGTTTCGGTAAACATTATAACATCGTATGAACAGCATGCAACTTTTTGGTAAATATCACTCAGCTTTGTCCTAATACCCCTTACATTCTGATAATAAATTTTTAACTGATCGAATTCAAATTGTAAACATTCTTATACCTGAACTACACACTTTTTTATTGCTTATTGTAAACAGTCTAACGAGCCAGTATCCCTAATGTATTTATAGTCTGCGCCATCATGTTTTCTAACAAAAATCTTACCGCCACGGACCCAAATGAACTGAGTTTGCGTGAAATAACTTCAAAGATGTCTTTATTTGGAGACCAAGGTTTTAAGAAATGCTCATGCGAAAAATCTAGAGTTCGCTGCAAGACAAATCGATGTGCATGCAAAAAAATATGTTTTATGCAACTCTAGATCTCACAAGTCAACAAAGTGTCATAATAAATAAAGCATACTAGCAGATTTATAAAAAAGCAAGCACGTGGTAAACGTTCATTTATTACATTTTTATTCTTTTTTTTTAATTTTGACTCCGTTTAGTCGTATTTAATAGTTACGAAATTTCATTTTCGCGGCTTATCAGATTAATATAGGTACGTGAAATGGAGACATTTCGTTTTATAATTGGATTGAAGGAGGAGAATATTGATTGGATCATGGATCATAATCATAATCATATAATCATAATCATAAATCTTTATTTATCTCAACATCAGAAATTACAGGCGCTGGTATATGCACAAACTTATATAGAGAAAGGTGTCTGAGGTAGGAAGGTACTGAGTTACAGAATGTACAATTTTGATAAATAAATAATTGTTTTCTTTCTACTAAGTTGCAAATGATGATGGATTTATTTCATTTAAATTGTTTTATTTGTCATAAAACAAAGCAAACCACAAGAACTTTATCATAAACCTAAACTAGTTCAGGTTTTTGATCAAAAATCTGGATTGTTACAGGTATATGATGAAATTGAGTTTAAAATTTGTCATCTTCCGGTTTTTCATCAAAAACCTAGGTTTTTGATCAAAAACGTAATTTTATAAAAAACCTGCGACATATAGATTATTTTTTACCGATCGTTTGTGAATGTGTGAACACTGTAGACCTTGTAGATTCTCAGATGGTTGTAATCATTTTATCATGTATTACATTTTTGTAATACGCAACGACTTATTGTCAGGGTTACGCTGTTCCCCCATACTTAAGTACTAATTCTGTAACATGATAACATTGTAATATCAAATGATTTGAAAAGAAGAAACTCCATGGTTACCCAACGAGTTTAAATTACGAACGGTTCTTTTCCATAGGAAACGACCAACCGAACCGTGCGCCTTTTTGTCGACGTTTTATAAGTGTCCATGTAGGCCTAAGTGAAATAAAGTATTTTGATTTTATAGTAAAGGACTATCCACACATATCAGGGCCGTGCCCATGACTTAGCAAGGTCCTACGGCTGACGGCCTACCTAAATGGGATATACCTCTCATCCAACCCTAATTTTATTTGTGTCTTAGACCTCTAGCCTAGAACCTTTTGCCAGCCTACCTCGTTAGCCTACCTCATTACACTACTGAGTGGAATGAGTAAGGCTAACAGTAGCAGACCATTGGAGGTCCAGGTGGACTACTTTGCAAATGGCTAGCGTAGACCAAACCTCCTGGATATTAAACAGTAGAACATGTTTTGGACCCTTCACAACCCACTTATATCGACATCTATCTATATTATGTATATCATTTATCTATTTAGTATCTATACAGGGTGTAAACAGACTCTTCACGAAGCCGTCAACTAAGCAGTACATCAAACTAAGTAACTTTACGCAAAAATTACTGCTGGGAAACGACTTTTTTTTTGGGCTGAAAAATCACGTTTTACAGTAAGACTCAATGTAACGCACTCACAACATTGTGCTGATGGATGGATTGAATAGTAAGGGGGTCCTGGAGGTGTTTAAAGTAAAAATCTTACATTAAAAACATGTATTTAAATAAAAACTTGTGAAAAGGTTGGAACTTTGACCCCCAATATCGCCATAACTAGAAGCTTCCCAGGTATGGTCTAGAACAAAAAAATGATCGCAATGACGGGGAGAACAATTGCCTTTCGGCTTCGTTAAGAGTCTGTTTACACCCTTTATTATTGTACGAAGGTCATTGGTCACCTAATGCACATTATTGGGCACGGATGCCCATTGCTCTAGTCTAGAATGGCTCTATAAGCTCATTTTTGCATACACGCTCTAATGAATCGAAAACACTGATATAGCATCACTTAAATGAGTTTAAGAGAGAAGCGCCAGAGTAGCCCGCGAAATTCAAATCTTCTTACGTTTTTGCAACGTTTTCGAATTTCGCGGGCTACCCTAGCGCTTCCACCTTAAGTCACGAGTATAATTTATGAATGTTTACGCTACGTACGACGGGACAGCGTTGATGGTCTCGTTCAAAACGCGCGTATTACAAAGGGGCTATGCACTGTTTGTTAGCGTAACAACACGTAGACGGGGACAGTTGACGTAACAGGTATGCACAAAGTAGTTTCACCTAGGATTTTTTGGCACCCCTGTCGATAAATGGTGAGGCATTCTGTCACTATACATAAGTATATTGTTTGGCAGCCTTCCTCGATGTCCAACAAGCCTTTGATTGAGTATAACACAAAGGTCTATGCAAAATAAAGCAGCTCCTGCCCTATTCGTGTTAATTGTGGATGTGTTAAACTTCAAAGGACAAAAAAATGGATACCTACTGATATTGTATTGTATTGTATAACGGGCTGGTGTCTGCAACTCCACGTCCAATGCGCGTACTCCCTACCTACTGATATTATTATCAAGTGCAAACATTCTTATATCATGAGCAAAAACAAGCCACTATCAGTTATTTTATCATAATAATGGCCAACTTAACATTGACTGTAATATGTATAAAGTTCAACTATTTCATACTAGTTGACCCGCACCAGCTTCGCCTAGTGACGGATTTTCAGACAAACTTTCAATCCGTATTTTACCCGCTTTGGGGTTGAATGCTTTTACTTATAGTTTTTTTGTATTTTTAATTTTGGTGTAGCTGCAGAAATTAATTAGTTAATGATACATGCTAAAGACAAAACCATATAGAATATTGGTTTTATTCAACATTAAAATACAATAACAAGAAAATAACAGTCAGTAGTGACAGTATAAGCAAGGAGTTCATATCATTCACCCCCTCTAAGAAGAAACGTAATCCTGGAGGTAGCCTGGATGTCTACGTTCGCGTGTAGAGTGGCGCACTTGTGAGCCACTTGCTTCTAAGTTATCAGGTGGGTCTGTACCCGTAATAGGCTGCTCAGGCTCCTCTTTATCCGACGAATCATCGTTTGACGACCTTGGCAGTGGTGCTAAAGACCTGTTAGAGACCGTCGTTTCACGACCATCTGGTAAACGAACAAATGAGTACTCAGGATTGCTCTGTAAAAGAAGTTCAGCTACGTTCCTTACGTTTCTTACGTTTTTCTTCATATAAACAGGTCCAGGCGAATGAAGCCATGAGGCGAATGAATTATACTCGTAAAGATTGGCCATTTATCGAGCGGCGAGGATGGTTAAAGATACGCCCATGCGCGGTCGCATTGGTTCCTGTACACAAAAGAGATCTAATGGAGTGTAGCGCCGGTAGTATAGCTTTCTCCCAGTTTGCGATATCTTCGTATTAGATCTGAGATGTCATTGGATTGTGCGCCACAGTGTACCATTTCCTCGAGGATTGTAGGGCGTTGTGCGACTACAAGATGTACCTAGTGTAGTTAAGAATTGTCTTAATTCGTCAGATAAGAATGAGGTCCCTCTGTCCGAATGAATGTAAGCTGAAATGTCGAACGTGGAGAATAGGTCTTTCAGACGGGTCCATATTGGTTCACCTAAAGTTCTTTACCCGAAATTGTTCTTCCTAATGATTTGTAATCCGAATGATCACTCTTCCTAAAATTTTTCATCTTAAAGTTTTCATTCATACTATTTGTAGTGCCACCGGTGATGTTCACAACACTCATGTTTCCGAAAATTGTAATTATAAAATTATTAATGTAAATATATTTTAACTCCTACTGTGTGTTATCGCTTTTATCCCTAAACATAATTACCATAATATTTTCACTCATGCTCAGAAAGAAACATTTACCAAGTTTAATTTTCGCGACCAATTTCAATTTCACCGTTCGCTTTGCTCGCTCGGCTTGCGCGTAGTTGGTCACAGTTCTAACCTAACCTAACCTATGGATATCTTTGCAGGTACACACCGCTATAAATACAATTAAAGAAGACGCTTTCATTTTATTTATAGCGCAAAATTGAAATGTGTATATGAAAACATGTATTTAACTACTACACACATACATGGTACTATTATTCTTATATGTTATACATGTTATGTGAAAATAAAGTTACGCAAAATTAATGTATATAATACTGATTATTATGAATAAAAAGAAATCTAAACAAAAAAGATATGACTTTTAATAAAAGTGTAAAAGATGGTCATGTTGAGAAAATATAGGAAAACAAATAAAAGTATAATAGATGTTTATTGCTACTGACATTATGAAGTTGAATTCTTCGGAATTATGAACATTAGAGACAGAGTAGTTAGGAATTGTGATTGTTAGGATGAAAAATGTTAGGAAGAACATTTTCGGATTTCCAATTATCGGAGTTGAAATTTAGATGAACTTTGGCGCACCCCTTTCAGACATCTAATTACTGTTTCGGAGGTCATATCTTTACAGGCATAAGCAAAGGGGAACCTGCAATATTCATCGATAATCGTGAGGATGTATCGGTTTTGAGTGTTAGAAGGGATTGGCCCCTTGAAGTGTACGTTCAATCTTTCGAACGGTGCAGTTGCTTTTATGAGGTGTCCTTGATGACCAACACAACGTGGTTAATTTCGGCACAGATTGGGCATGCTGCCGTAATTTTCTTTACTTCATCAATCGAGTATAGAAAATTTTTCGATCTGACCCAGTGAACCATACGCGTGATACCTGGGTGGCAGAGAGAACGATGAAGCTCAACGAGTCTGGAGTGAGGGGTCGCATTGTCTATGTGCATTCATACTCGCGAGAGTGCGTCAGCGACTAAGTTTTGTTTACCAGGTCGATAAACAATATCGTATCTAAAACATGACAATTCTAGGCGCCATCTTTCTATTTTTTAATTTTATTTGAATGCGTTTGGTTGAACATAAACGCAACTGACTGTTGGTCAGTAATTAGTACAAAGTGTCTTACGATTAGGAAATCTCCACTTGCGTAAAGCTTCGACAATTGCACTTGCCTCCTTTTAAATTGTGGGTTGTCGCTTTTCAGAATCGTTAACAGATCGTGAAAAAAACGCTACAGGACGTCCTTTCTGTGACAATGTCGCTGCGATTGCGAAGTCGGAAGCGTCAGTTTCAACAGAGAATGTCTCGTCATCGCTTATTCCAGCCAAGGCAGCTTCGCAAATATCAGTTTTAAGATTTTTGAATGAATTGATAGCGTCTTCAGTTAACGGTAGAGTTCAATCAGTGCACAGTGTGGGATTTTGCCTTAGTTGCGGACATGCTCGTTTTATGTGTATTTAGGAAATTTTAAAATCAAACAAAACTCATAATAAAACTCCGCCGGCTCTAACTACTGTAGTTTAAGAGAAAAAAATAAAATCGAGAAAAATTCATAGAAACACCATATCTCGTTTTTTCATTTGATTTTTACATGAAATGTTTTAAGGTGTTATAGAAATTCACTACCGGAACCATTTTTTTCTTGATAACTTTAAAAATCTTGCTCACACAAGTAGGATTTTTTTTTTTTCTATGACTTAGAAAAATATTTTTTTCCGGCGATTCTCTTCACGGTCGCATTTTTTTTAAATATACAGTTACCACTATAATAACTATCACCACAAAAAAAACAGTTGCAACAAGCCCAGGATCTCGGAAATATTGAATTTTCAAATTTCCGGTTAGGGTTGTCAATTGTCGCAATTACGTTGTGCTTGTTGTGGAGCTACAGCAACAGAGTTTAATAAGTTGGATGTTGTCATGAACAAACCCGTAAATCCAGAAACCTTGCGTCATGGATAAGTCCCATACATGCCTGGATAAGAATGTTTGAGTTTTTACTGCACTTGGGGTACAAAAAGTATCCAGTAGTTATGAAGTGTAAGTAAAAAGTCACCGGCAGCCACAATTGTAGAGGAGCGGAAAAAAATATACAGTCTGCTCCCACCAAAATTTAGTTTACTCCGGTCAAATGACGATTTCGCATTCTGAAATTGACTTTTGTGACACAACTTATCTATATCATAGTTTGACAGCACTAAGATGGCACGGAGATATTAATATATTGAAAATGGCAAATTTTGCTATTCTGAATTTGACGTTTTTCACCCAAATTTTGATTGTATAACTAAATCTGACTAATTTTAATCGCGATTAAAAAGGTGTGGAATACAATTAGTTGTCATGGACTAAAATTCACACCAACACCTCGAGTTCAGGTGCAAAAACAGTACTGTCTTTTTTTTCTTTTCTTTTGCTTATATCTCGAAAATGGTGTCCTATCGCAAAAATAATGAAAATTTCGACCCCCTTTAAAACACCCAATAATCCACTAAAACTTAGCCTATAGGTATTCATTTTTCATATTTTCCATACAAAAAGTAAAAATCTATATATATAAAAGAAAGTCGTGTTAGTTACACCACTTATAACTCAAGAACGGCTGAACCGATTTGGCTGAAAATTGGTGGGGAGGTAGCTTAGAACCGGGAGACGGACATAGGATACTTTTTATCCCGACGAACGCGTTCACGCAAAAAAATATGAATAAAAACGTTTTTAAATAAATTAGCGCAACTGATAGCCCACGTCACGTAGGTAGGTAGGTACTGGGGAGGTAGGATAGGTAGGTACTAGGAATGTAGGTAGGCAGGGTAGGTAGGTAGGTACTGGGGAGGTAGGTAGGGCTAAGGTAGGTAGGTACTAGGGAGGTAGGTAGGGTAGCTAGGTACTAGGGAGGTAGGTAGGGTAGGGTAGGTAGGGTAGGGTAGGGTAGGGTAGGGTAGGGTAGGGTAGGTAGGGTAGGTAGGGTAGTCGAAATATTATTTAATTGCATTATGTGACGTAAACGAAGTTGCGCGGGTCAGCTAGTTACATATAAAACACGTCGAGGCTGCCCCCGCGCTGCCCCTGTGCGCCTACATTCACACACAGGTTAGGGCAAATATGTACCATGGAGGTAGGAATACTATGGAGTGGGCATAATTTACTATACATACAATTGCCTATACATTTGTTAGTGAAATCGATGCAGCAATACTAAAAATATTGTTTTTTCTTTCTAACTTATATTGTCTCGCATAAGGAAAGCAGGACGACAATATATTTGTTTTTACTCATTTTGGCAACATTTAGTCTGTGACGTCACACAGTGGAACGAATGTATGGGAGCGGTTGGACGTAGACATGTCCGAAAAAAAAGAGTAAAATTATGCCAAACTAATGATGCCATCTTATTCGATTACTTAATGCCTTCATAACTTGTGGTGATGAATTTCTTCATAACTCCCATATTTCGGGAGTAATTTGAGAAAATGTGAAATTTTACTATGAAAATGAGTGTATCGAGCTCTCTCCCTCCTGATTCCGGGCTTGTTTCAAGTAGCGGTCTCTAATATCATAATGCTAATACTAAGAGCTATATTTAATACTAAGACACATAGTGCGCCAAATGTGCACTTTCTGGGATAAAGAGTGATGTTTATTTTATAACACAATTTTTTTATTTTTTGTTTATTTTGTTGATTAAAACCGTTTTTCTAAAGGTTTACCTTATTACAATAACATTTCTGAGCAGCCAATTAGAGAAGATATAAGCTAATTAGGATATATAATTAGGGACTTAAGGTTTACATATAAAACTGATGCACTAATGATTACTGATAAGAACATTGCTATTATTTAATTACTAAATGGCTCTTAATACACTAATTTAGCATGCATCATTTACTAATTATCACAATAACTAATTACCTTGCAATATTTAACAAAGGATACCTGGGATACCTGGATTTTATATAAATAGGTCACTATTAGTAACTTTAAAATCAGTGTTGATTTACACCTCGTTGTATCCAAGCTAATCTCGCAATGTATTTTCCAAATTTTAATACAAATCTTGATATTCACGTTGCTTTATGCGCACGCGCACATAAAGATTTACGCGACTTTAACTATTTGTTCAGTGTTTTAAAAGATAACAGTTGTGTTCAGTTATGTGAAAGTGCTGAAACAAGTTTAAAAGACTGGTGTCGTCGATTTTGCTACCGCATTTATGCAAAATGGACACAGTCTGGAAGAAGCACAGATAAGTTTCGGAAGAAACATGAGATTTGGCTACAGGCTGCAATTCAATGGCCGGAATTACAGAATGAAAATATGGAACCTTCTACAGAAAATATAAGTGACGTCATCGAGCCCATAATTTCTCCTGCTAAATCTGATGCTTCAACTTGCACACATCCTAGTCCTCGT
Organism: Lycophotia porphyrea; assembly: GCA_950005105.1. Lineage (NCBI taxonomy): Eukaryota > Metazoa > Arthropoda > Insecta > Lepidoptera > Noctuidae > Lycophotia > Lycophotia porphyrea. The sequence goes on along the minus strand of OX465388.1, from coordinate 20,227,262 downwards.
AAATCTTTTGAGGACCTTAGTAACCGGCAAAAAAGAAGACGCACTGAAGATAGTCTTTCATGCAGCAGTAGCAGCGCTGAAATTATGTTTTCGGCCGAAAGGGCGCTTCAAAAGGCAGGACAAAGCGATACAGCTTATGTTATGAAATACTTGACGGAGAATCCAGAAGAGGCCTCAAAAATCAAAGCCTTCATTGAAGGTAAATCAATTCAGGTACGGGAAATATCCCCTTTGAAGGCATTGGCTCTTTATGTATCGATGAACTTATCGAAATGGCGCTATAACACTCTTCGGGATTTCAACACTCAAGAAGGAGCTCTTCAATACCCGAGTTACTACATGTTGGTTAAAGAAAAAATTAAGTGCTATCCGGCCAAAGAAGATCTCACAGTTACAGAGAGCTCTGCAAAAATCAAATTACAAGCCTTGATGGATTTAACCTCAAGAAGACTTATTAGGTCGTTAGAAACCCCTGTTGATCCCAATCAACAGCTCGTATTGACCAGCAAATGGGGTTTTGACGGATCATCTAGCCAAAGCATTTATCATCAAAGGACGAGTGAAGATGAGCAAATCGATCTTGCTAGTAATTTTATGATTAGTCTTGTACCACTGCGGCTCGTCTCAAAAGGTGTAACAATTTGGGAAAACGAGCGACCATCTTCCACTTCATTTTGCCGGCCAATATTGTTTAAGTTTATAAAGGAAACCAAAGAAAATGTGCAGAGAGAGATGGCTGAAATCGAAGCAGAGATTGAAGCCTTAACTCCATCCACCATCACTGATGGAATTAGTGTCAAACACCAACTGCTGTTGACAATGATTGATGGTAAAATTCATTCCATTATATCCGATACAGCAGCTTCAGTGTGTGACATATGCAAGGCTTGTCCTAAAGAAATGAATAATTTAGAGTTAATCAAAGATAAACACGCAAACGAGGACATGTATAAATATAGCTTAAGCACCCTTCACGCTTGGATTCGCTCAATGGAATGCTTATTACACATTTCCTACAAATTAGACATAAAATCATGGCAAGTAAGGGGTGATATAGCAAAAAGGCAAGTTGATGACAGGAAGAAAAGAGTTCAAGAGGCTGTAAGAAGAGAAACGGGCTTACTTCTCGATGTTGTGAAACAAGGCAGTGGATCCACCAACAATGGCAACTCGGCAAGGAGATTTTTTGAAAACTACACTAAATCTGCTGAACTGACCGGAATAGATGCTATGCTTTTAAGAAAAATCTGTGTGATCTTGCAGTGTATTTCATCAGGAGAGAAGATCAACGTAACTAAATTCCGAGAGTTCTGCTTTGATACTGCTAAGCTTTACGTGGAGTTATACCCATGGTATTATATGCCTTCTTCACTTCATAAAATTTTAATGCATGGGCCAGACATAGTTCAGAACATGTCAATTGTGCCCATTGGTTTTCTATCCGAAGAGGCATCTGAGGCTAGAAATAAAGATTTTAGAAAATATAGAGAGGGGCATTCTCGAAAGCATAGCAGTATCTCATGCAATGAAGATATTATGCACAATCTTTTACTGTCTTCTGATCCACTTGTTACAAGTATCCGTCCAAAAGGAAATAAGTTTGTAAAAAAATCTTCTTTTAAGGAATTTTATGAGCTTACGGATTCTGAGAAAAGTGATATCGAATTTGTTAACATAAATGATTTAGCGGACATCGATTCTGAACTTGAATTAATTGATGATGATGATGATGACGAAGATAATTAAATGATGTTATTGTTTTAAAATGTGTAACTTAGTAAATTAGAGCTTACATCTTAATTATTTATTGTACTTTTAATGAAACTAGGTAATTTATTATCAACTTACTTAAAAGTCATACTCTCATCAGTTCTTGTGAATATTTTTGTTAATATATATTTCTGTATATATATAATATATTTATAGACCTCTTAATAAGTCTGTCTGCGGTTTAAAGTAAATACAAATGGGGAAAAAACGTTTTTTTTTTTAAATTTTCATTTCCTTTTATCCCAGAAAGTGCACATTTGGCGCACTATGTGTCTTAGTATTAAATATAGCTCTTAGTAATAGCATTACGATATTAGAGACCGGTACTTGAAACAAGCCCGGAATCAGGAGGGAGAGAGCTCGATACACTCATTTTCATAGTAAAATTTCACATTTTCTCAAATTACTCCCGAAATATGGGAGTTATGAAGAAATTCATCACCACAATTTATGAAGGCATTAAGTAATCGAATAAGATGGCATCATTAGTTTGTCATAATTTTACTCTTATTTTTCGGACATGTCTACGTCCAACCGCTCCCATACATTCGTTCCACTGTGCGTCACTAGAATGTAACTGCGTGCCAATCCGCCATGTTTAGTTACGGTCACAGAGTACATTACGTTGAGTTTGCCTTTGTTTACTTTCACTGTGTTAACTATTTTTTTCTCAATTTAATGGAAATTGTGCTTATATTATTTAAAAAAGTGAAAATACACTAAATTGCGATGTCTCCTAAGTGCGCTGTTGTGGGTTGTGGTGCGTCTAAAAGCCAAAATCGGCCAAATTTGACGTTTCACAGGTGAGTAACCTAAAATGTATTTAAAATATTAAAAAAAGCCTGGAAATACATGAAATTATTGTAGTCTGTTATTAAATTGATATAAAATTGTTCTGTATAATCAATCCTCGTGTAATTTTAGCTCAATATTTAGCTTAGACTGATGTTTTGGGTTTTTGAACATTTTTTTATTTTGTTTATAGTGATGTCCTGTGCTAGAAGCTTTAAGAGTTACCGATAGTTTTTTTTAAATCACGACTGACTTTGTATATTTTTTTACACTCAGGCTACCTAGAAATGAAACAAAGAAAAGGATTTGCTTAGAAGCCATTGGAAATGAAAATTTAATAAGTCAAACCAAAGAAATATTTATCGGTTCCTTACATTTTCAAGAAAATTCATTCAACAGACCACTTGACGTTATAAGATTGAGAGACGATGCAGTACCATCACTGTATAAACAGGTAACCTTTATTTCATATGGATAAGTACCAAATAGTTAGTTCATTCAAGGTTCCGCTACAATTTTTTAGGATGTTTTCTTACACATGTAAACTAAGTTTAGTACATTTTGAACATGACCCGTGAACTTTAAGATGATGTTATTATAATCAATTTAGTACCTACGTTTTGAAATAGAAGTCCTCAAGTGACATACCCATTATTTTTATTTTCAGCAGTTATCAACCCTTGCCGAAAGTCCAGCTTTGACACCAATAGAACTAAATGAGCCTTCGGGCAGTCAACAAAATTCTATTTTGGTAAGGCTAATTCTCGACTTGAATTTCTATCATAAATTATTGCCTAACAATGTAACGGTCAACAGATTGTGCCCTTTATACGTGGTTATTTTATAGTGTGTAATAAATGTTTTAAGTATTATTTGATTTTTTCATTATGTTTCCCTATACACAGTGCAATCCAATTAACCTAACAAAATCCCGAAATGGGTCATTGAATTCATAATTATGTACAAGTTTTACTAGGGACCAATCCTGAAATCGATAATAAAGTCAGCTGATCCATACGTTTTATCAAATTTCGTGAACACAGATTTATGGATCAGCTGATTTTTTTTGAGCGATTGCTGGTTTGATTCCTTAATAAAAGATGTGTATGTACAGACGCCAGGACATCTAGCTACTACAATCTGTCAAATTTTTCTTTAATAGATTTTCAACTTTATCTCTGAAGCATAAGGTTCAAGGTTGGTTGGGAAAATTGACAGTTTCGGGTAGGTTGACCTGCTGGCGACTACATGATACCGATCATTCCATTGGTTTTCGATAGGTGGTCAAAAAATCTTTTAATTTGTGCATTTGATCGACAATTCTCTTCTCCCGTTCTCTTTCGCCCTTCTTCATCTCACAAAGGTCAAAAAAACCCTAACGGATAAGTGGACTATGAAATGGATTAAGTACAATGGTGCGCAAAAGTAATCGAGATTTTTTTTTCGATATGTACGTTTTATCGATATATTTTGATGAAAAGCTAAGAGTAGTACAGCACTAGGCGGCCATGTTTAGTTACCGTAGGTATGCACGTTTTTTTCGTAGGTGTGGCAGTTCCATAGGATTCCTTATTCAGAGATATGTACAGACGCCAGCACGTCAACCTACCCGAATCTGTCAGATTTTCCCAACCAACCTTGAACTTAATGTGATAGAGATAAAGTTGAAAATCTAGTAAAGAAATCTGACAGATTGTAGTAGCTTGATGTGCTGGCGTCTGTACCACGTGGAGTCGCGATTGTCAAATTCGATTTTAGTTGTGTCAAAATATAATTTTTAATTTAGAGATTTTTTGTTGCAGAATAGCTTTATGATTCTCATAGCCAAAAGTAATAATTTTTAGTGATAGTTTAGTTCGGTGTACAAGAGAATCGGCTCCATTATCGAAATCAGTGCTTCAACTCCTATGCGTCACAACAGATAATGTTCACTATAATCATTTTGAATCCGAAGAAAATAGTATTACACTGACGACTGACGAAATCATTTTTCAATCCGATAGCGAGGATATATCATAAATAAGCGTTTACAACATTGGCTAGCATAATTGATTTAGTCGATTGAACTAATCAATTTAAAATTTACTACTTTGTGAAGTTTTTATTAAATTTCTATGGAAATAGGGTTGCTATTTCCATAGAAATTTAATAAAAACTTAAAAACCCAATATCTCCGAGATCTCGCTAGATACATATTTAGAATTTTCTCCAGTTGAAGGTACTTTACATAAGTATATAATGGAAATTAAAAAAAATGCGACCCGTAATAGCTAATTTTATATTTTTCGTTTATTTATAAAATATTATTTTATTCTCGTTCCTGTTACGTTAGAGACTTGCAATTTATACATTTCAAACCAACAATTAAGTGGTAGTTTACAAGTCACTGAAATTTGCTTTATTCAAGAAATACAGACGAAAAACTTTTCAAGAAGGTCGGTGACCTTTCACTTAAATATTTGTTATCTCCTAAATGAAGTGAAATATCAAAACGGTTTTTTTTTTAGAATGGTTTATTAAGGTTAAATCTATAAAGAAAAAAAATAAAACTGGCATGTCCGCAACTAAGGCAAAATAATACACTGTGCAGTGGTCTTAGTTTAGAAGAAAAGTTGTAGATCCACTTTGAGTAGTGGGCAAATAGTCCAAGTGATCTTTTCAACGTAGCAGTATTGTTTGGGATTGGACGATTCATTAGTGGTTCCAAAAGAGATTTGTCAGGTTTGATGATGTTACGATAAATGGTGTAACCAAGAAGATTGATCGAGTCTGTTTCAAAAGTGCATTTACTAGTATTCAAAGTGAGTTTGTACTTCTTAGTGGCTTCCATGAATTTATGAATGTTTCTATCGTGATCTTCCTTATATTTTCCACAAATGCTTACATCATCAAGATAAGCATATGTGCCTTTTAGATTTTCAGAATCAACAATATATTGCAGAGTTCGCTGAAACGCGGTTACATCATTCGTGACCCCAAACGGTATTCGAGTGAATTGATAGAGGTTATGCATGCTTCAAAGGCGGTGTATTTTTTTTCTCTAGAGAGAATGGGCACTTGATGATAGGCGCTTTTGAGGTCAATTTCGCTAAAGACTTTATATTTAGCTACTTGCGTTATGATAGAGTCAATTCTTGGGAGGGGATATGCGTCTAACTCTGCGAATCTGTTTATTGTTTGCGAATAATCCATTACAAGGCGCTTACGATGATGGCCCCCTCCAGCAACGAGCACTTGAGCTCGCCAAGGTGAAATACTGGGTTCAATGACTTTATCTTTAAGTAAATCTTTTATCTCGTTAGATATGAAATCTTGGTCTTCTTGAGAATGCCTTCTCGAGCGGATAGCTATAGGCCTGATATTTGGCGCAAGGTTAGTAAAAACTGATACGGCCGGGACAGATGCCTCCATTACATTGCAAATTTTCAGGGGTTGTGTATCTCCCCCAAACTGGAGTTCCACTGACGTGTGTGTTTTCAGTATATCATGCCCGATAATTACGTCAGCACACAGACTAGCAATAATGAGTAGAGGTCGACGTTGATATTTGTGCTCACCAATTTGAATGTTAGCAAAACATAGCCCCTCTACGTATGAAATGTTGCTTAGAGATGCTAGAGATCATCTAGATGCTTAGATGCTAGAGATCATCGTACGTAGCGCAGGTGCGGATATAGTCAAATACCGATGGCGAAATATGGTTAGCAAGAATGTTATACTTAAGGGAATCGTCTGCCAAGGAAGCTTCTAGCGTAATAAAGTTCTCGAACTAATACTTCCAGTGAGCCCACTTCAAGTCCGAGCCAGCCATGGAAGGTTCTACTTCAAAACGTTCGGGCCGTAGGTACCGCAACACCGATGAGGATTTTTCTTTTTCTTTAGTAGGCATATTAGAGATGGAGAAACACAAAATTAATGTTTTAAAAATTGATACATGCTACAGACAAAACCATATAGAATATTGGTTTTATTCAACATTAAAATACAATAACAAGAAAATAAGTCAGTAGTGGCAGTATAAGAACAGTCAGTAGTGACAGTATAAGCAAGGAGTTCATATCAGTTAATAAGCTTTATGTTGGAAATGACACGGGTTACTTTAAATATATAAAACGGCTGTGATGTGCGGTTTCGCGACCTAGTGTATTGACTATCACAATATGTCATGTGGGTTCCTTTCTATGGTTAAAGTTACTTAGTTTGATGTACAGGATGTTCGGTTGACGGTTTCGTGAAGATTTTGTTTACACCCTGTATTTTAGCTAATTTCCACAAAACCTGATACTGAATGAAAATCCATTTGCTATTTTATGTGTTTATCTCATTCAGACAGTCAGAGAGACACAGCATAACAGATGAATTGGCTACACAAGTGAGTATGTATTCATTAATCTAAAGGATTTTTCAACACGATTAGGCTTTAGCTACCTAAGAAATATATTAAAATTATACAATAGAATGCAAAGAAATATGACAGAACACCTTGTGCACGTCACACATCAACATTAGTTAGTGTTCGTTATACCTTACATAATGAACCAATCAGAACAAACGAGATATCTGCCGAAAATGATTGTGTAGGGATAATAAATCATACATAGCCAACAAAAAATAAAAATCTTACCTAAGTGATTACTTTCTTAAAACTGTTGTAAAAGATTTTAAAGACGTCACTTTGATGCGGCATCTATTACTAGAAATTTCGAATTATTTGCAAGATTTTAGTACTGCTGTTTTAGTGTCTTTGAACAATTAATAATATTATAAAACGCATACTCTACAAGATTTTAAAATCTTATCGGTATTGTTTTGACAGTTGTCTCCTCAAAGCGACCTTCAAACCACAGATGCAATAAAGAATTTCTCAGGTGAATTTATATTTACTGCAACTACAAATTTAAAATAGTAATAAAAATATGTACAAGTATCAAAAGGGTTACAGGGCGTCAAAAAATTCGTCCACATCGCTGTCAATAGGAAAAGTGCCCAGAAGGCCATCTAACATTTGCCACCCAACGTGGCATTGCTGCCATTGCCACGTTGGATGGCAACGCTGATTCTTTGGCCGAAAAATAGGCCCAAGGCCCGCCCTCTGGTCAAGTGAAGACCAACCGCTTGGCGATTTCCCGGAATATTAGGTGGGCACCCCATGGCCCTCGTGTTTCAACCCAAAACGGCTCAAACACATATAAATAAAAAAGCTTTTAATTCTACCATAAATAACATCTTAAACATATAAACTTGATTATCGTAAATGTAACAAATCAAATTCATACCATTCATTCGTATGATTATTAATATTTTAAAGTCATCTTCTTTATTACTTATATTCATAACCCCAAAGAAAATAAGATACAATAGGGCACTTCGATCGGCGATCATAATTTGGCGTAGACAAAACTCGACAAGATCGCTGAGCTACACGTCCGTTGTTGTTGGCGGTCGGGAAATCGTGTGGTGGTCGCTGCACCCCCGCAGGGGGGCGCGGCAGGCGGGGACAGGACTTTTATGTCCTCTGGCCGAGGAAGCCTTCCTGGGCCCGTGAACACGGGACCCGACCTCGAAGTTGCCAATATAGGCAGAGGAATGAGAGTGCGTGGTCGGGATATTTTTTTTTTTTTTTATATGACCACTCGCAGTTCAGCCTAGAGAGGCTGTCGACTGCTTAACCGGACAATCCTGTGGTGGCCAAAAATTACTTTAAGGCCCCCAGCCAGCGGACCTGTGGACGGAGAGTAATGGGCTAGCTCGCCGTCCGTCCGTCTTTTGACGACAGGCCCTGTTGACGGCGCGTTCGTGTTCCACGCGCGCCTCAAAGAGATGACAGCAAATAGGGAGGGGCCCGCAAGGGCCGATGCCTGCCAGGGCTGCGGGCTGTTCGAAAGAGATACCGCGGCCCTGGAACGCAAAGGGCAAGGAAGGAACATGGATGGGTTTTAGTCAGTACAAGTCTGACACTCCCTTCCGCTCTGCCCAGAGCGGGAGAAGTCATTTGATTTCCCATCCGTAAAAAAAAAAAAAGCCCCCAGCCAGGGCTTACAAACTAAGGATTTAAATTAAATGACTGATCACTGAGGGCACCCCCTGTGGGGTTCGGACTCTAGAGGATTGTGGGACTCCAGGATTAGGGAATATTAATTAAAACACCGAGAGGGCGTGTGGTTATGACCGAGATTCGAGAGTCTATCTTTTTTAATAAAAACCACAGATAATCTTACATACGATTGATGTCACAGATGACATAACTGTTACAAATTAAGAAAGTAGTCAATAATATTGGAACGCATCTTATTACAATGATTAGAGCTGTCAACTGTCCATGTCATACTTGTCAAAAGTTGAAGTTGACAGCCCGCCTTTTTACCCTTCACTTCTCTGTAACCACGCTTTGCTAATGGTGTTCTTGTTTTGTATTACTTTACATTAAACAGTTGATTTACTTTGGAATCCGTTTTTCCTTTAATATGACATAACCCACAACAATAACATGCTACATGCCCTTTCTTAAAAATAAAAAGGCAACACTGAATTTGTTAGTTGACATAAATTTGACATTGATTAATTATGACATGACTTGGCATTGACGTTAATGACATTTGACATTGCTATTAGTAACGTAAATAAACATCATCTTCCTGCCCTTATCCCATTTTATTTGGGGTCGGCGCAACATGTTTTCTTCTTCCATTCTCCCCTGTCAGACGTCACGGCATCGTTGACTCCTTTCTCTTTCATATCAGTCTTCACACAATCCATCCATCTTTTCTTTGGCCTGCCTCTCCCTCTCCATCCATCAACATTCATGTTCATCACTCTTTTAGTCACATGCGTTTCATCCCTCCTCATTACATGTCCATACCAAGACAAACGACTTCCTTTCAATTTTTCTGTAACAGGCGCCACTTTCAAACTTCCTCTAATATACTCATTTCTTACTTTATCCATTCTTGTCACTCCACACATCCATCTCAACATTCTCATCTCCGCTACATGCAATCGTTTTTCATCCTTCTTCTTCACAGCCCAGCATTCTGACCCATACAGTACGACAGGTCTAATCACGGACTTGTATATTTTCCCCTTTAGCTTGAGGGGCATCCGTGGGTCGCAAGTTGTTCCAGTGACCTGTCGCCATTTTATCCATCCTGAGTTGATCCGGTGCGTTACGTCCCGGTCTACTTCTCCATCCCCTTGCACAAGCGACCCGAGGTACCGAAAATCGGAACAGATTGGTATGGGCGTTCCGGCAAGAGTTATGGGCACTGAACTGGAGAGACCGCCGAAATCGCAGAAGAAGTATTCGGTTTTCGTTCTACTTATTTTCAGGCCAACGTTCTCCAGTCTTTGCCACCACACCTCCAATCTGCTCTGGACCTCTAAGCCGCTCTCGGCAACCAACACAATGTCGTCGGCAAACAGCATGCACCAGGGAGCCTCTTCCTGGATGTCCGACGTAAGTGCGTCCATTATCACCAGGAAGAGGTAAGGGCTTAGAGCCGACCCTTGGTGCAAGCCGACAGCCACATTGAAGCTACCGGTAGTGCCCGCTGTAGACCGGACTTGAGTACTACATCGACTGTACATCGCTCGGATCAACTGCACATACTTCCCAGGCATACCTTTCTCTTTCAGGGCCCACCACAAAACCTCACGAGGTAACGTAAATAAACATTAGGACAAATTAAATACTTAACCTTAAAAATTGAATTATATTGACTCATTAAATTGACATAATAAATTTACATTCATTTTTATAAATCTAGTCTTTTTCTTGACTTCAATAATCTTCCTCTGGATGAGTATCTTAACTCCGGTGTATTTGAACTTATACTTATATCTAACATTTCAGGTAAGTCTTGACTACCACACTGTGACTGACTTAACATTTCATTTTCTGACAAATATTCATTTCTTAACTTTACAAATATAGGAGACTGTATCCTACTTTTATTCATTACATTTGACTTGACAGACTTATCCAATTGTATTGGATTCTCATCATTAGATGACTGACTTGACTCGGCAGATGCATAAGAATCGTTTAAATTTACAATTTGTTCCTCATTACTTTCTCTTTTACGATATAAATACTCAGGAATATAATAATGATGCATCTCTGTATCCTCCTTTTCTATCAGACTTGACTTGTATGATTTTTGATACGATTTATTATAAGACTTGGACGACTTGTGACCAGAATGATTAGCATTATCATTGTTATTTTCCAATGTGTTTTTGGAATTTTCCTTTGACTGTGACGATTTATAACTATTTTGTGACCTTGACTGTGACAGATTTGACTTAAATAGCTTAATATGATGTGTGTTTCTTCTATAGACTGTCCCATTACTATCTTTGACTAAGTACGATCTTGGAAAGTTAGTTTTTGATAAAATAACACCTTTAGACCATGTTGCATCCTTGGGATTTCTCTTGAAAAATATTATGTCATTTGACTGAAATTGTTGAGGAGATACAGCATTTCTATCATAATATAATTTTCTATTTTCCAAATTTTGTGACTTATTTTTTAAATGACTTGAAAATTGAACAACTGTTGGCTTTAAATTACTTGTTGTAGTAGGCAATTTTGTTCTCAGTTTTCTTGACATAAGTAATTCTGAAGGTGATTTAAGATTACCTCTTGGGGTATTTCTGTATTGTAACAGACCAATATAAAAGTCTGTACCTGACTGTCCACATTTTCTGAGAATATTTTTGACAATTTTTACAGATACTTCCGCAAGACCGTTTGATTGAGGAAAGTGAGGACTTGACATGATATGTTGAATATCCCAGTCTTTTGTGAAATTTTGAAATTCATGAGAGTTGAATGGAGGGCCACCATCACTTACTAATTGCAATGGAATACCGTGTCGTGAAAAAATTGACTTGATTTGATTAATGACTGTATAACTTCTAGAATCTTGATTTAATTGTGCTATTTCTATGTAATTTGAATAATAATCGACAACTATTAAATATTTTTTGCTTTTGTAATCAAATATCTGTAGCTACTTTTTGCCATGGTAGAGAAGGTTGTTCATGAGATAATAAAGTTTCCTTTGTTTTATTTGAACTAAATGTCATGCAAGTTTCACATTGTTTTATTTTCATTTCAATATCATGATAAATGTTAGGACAAAAAACAGTTCCACGGGCATGATTTTTAGTTTTTTCTATGCCCATGTGTCCTTCATGCAAAATTGAGAGAATTTCAAAACATAGAGATTTAGGTATAATGACAGACTGATTCTTGAAAACTAGATCATTTACAACATGAATCTCATCTCTAATGTTCCAATAGGGTAAAACAATTGAATCACATTTTTGCTTGCAATTAGGCCATCCTGACATAAAGTATTCTTTTAGTTTTTTGAGTGACATATCAGATTTTGTATGAGACATGATTTTTTCTTGTTTTTCTTTAGTAATTGCCAAATTAGAAGTTGGTAAATTTACTTGACAAACTATATTACTATCCAACTCATCAAAATATGGGTGCACGAGACAAAGTATCAGAGACATACATTTCAGTACCTTTTGTATATGAAACGTTAAGATCATATGCTTGTATAGCTATCATCATTCTTTGAAGACGAGGCGGGAGATCAGAAAGTGATTTTTTGAACAAAGTTACAAGAGGTTGATGATCAGTTTCAACATAAGTTGTTTTTCCATAAATATATTGATGAAATTTCTTGCAACCAAAAACTATAGCATACAACTCTTTTTCTATTTGGGCATAGTTTTCCTGAGACTTATTTAAAGTTTTAGATGCATATGCAATAGGATTTTGTCCATGAAAAATTACTGCTCCAACTGCATTTTTTGAAGCATCTTCTGACAATCGTACAGGTTTGTTTACATCATAATGTACTAGGACAGGTGATTGACAAATAAGAGATTTTAATTAAGTAAATTGTTTTTCGTGATTAGGAGTCCACTGCCACATATTTTGTTTTTTAAGGAGTTCTCTAAGTAAAGTAGTTTCATGAGCTAAGTTAGGTACATATGAACCAAGGTAATTTATCATACCAAGAAATCGTTGAAGATCTTTTATGTTTTCTGGTCTTGGCATTTTCATTATAGCTTCGATTTTTGACGTATCTGGTGAAATACCATTTTTGTTAAAAACATGACCCACATACAAAACTTCAGACTGTCCGAACTGACATTTTGATTTATTAAATTTTAAATTGATTTCTTTAGCTTTTTTTAAAACATTTTCTAATCTTTCTATTATGTCCATTAAAACGCGAGATTTAGGTAAATCAGTTTATTGCGCTGAGTAGCATAGCACAGTACAAATGAATGTGTGTAAAATACAACCTACCCTCGACTTAGTGAATATTTTTAATAAAAGAATATTTCACAAGTACTGAAGGTACCTACATTATTCCATATATGACACTTTCATCGTGTTCACTTTGCGTAGAACCATAGACCAATATATCGTCGACAAATATAATAACACCTGGAAGGTCCCCAAGTAACTCGGGCATTACTCTATGAAAAATTTCACCACTTGAATTTATTCCGTAAGGAAGTCTTAAAAATTTATATCTGCCAAACTGTGTGTTGAAAGTGCAAAGATCACTACTCTCTGGATCCAATTTTAGCATCCAGTAACCTGAGTTTGCATCTAACTTTGAGAATACTGAGGCATTCACTACCCTTGACCGCAAGTCATCAAATGTAGGGTATGGAAAATGAGGTCTTTTTATGGCTTTATTTAAGTTCCTAGGATCTAGACAAATACGTAAGTCGCCATTGGGTTTTTCTACAGGTACTATGGAATTTACCCAGTCAGTAGGTTTAGTAACTTTTTCTATGACTTGTAGTCGCACCATTCGGTCTAATTCATTCTTGAGTTTTTGTTGTAGAGCATATGGTATTCTCCTAACTGGACAAATCTTTGGTGTGACGGTTGTATTTACTTGTAAATTAACACTACCTGGTAAGCAACCCAATCCTTCAAAAGCATCTGAATATTTGCTAATAAGCATTTGTACTGACCTTTGTTCTTTGTTAGTGGTTATCTTAGAAGTGTCTTGGTATAGTTCGAAAATACGCTTTACAATGCCACATTCTTCACATGTCCTCCAACCCAAAATTGTAGAACAGTCACATTTAACAACTATGAATTTGATTGGCATAAATAGTTTGTGATCAAAAGAACATTCAAGTCTGACAGAACCTAAGTTTTCAATCAATTGACCTGCAAATGAAAATACTTTTTTGTTTGACTTTTCAATGAAAAATTTTTTCTTACACATATTTTCTAAACTTTTTAAAGTATTTATTGAAATTACATTTATATCAGCACCTGTGTCAATTTGACATCTTATAATATTGCCATGAACATTCAATTCTAATTTCCAATTTTGTGAATTTGAATTACAATTAATTGAATTAATAATAAAATCATTTTGAGGGTAATCCGGAATAATATTACTATGAATATCATTTTCATGACTATGCAACTTTTGTATACATTCAGAACTACTAATTGTACTTACATTCTTCTTGCTATTTTGATTTTTGTAGAAACAGTAATTGGCGAAATGGTTCATTTTCTTACATAGATTGCAGATTTTGCCTTGTGCTGGACACTTGTACCGATGCAGCTGACCACATCTGTTACAGTTAGAATTATTTCTAATATTGTTGTTGGACCTGGAATTGGCTGAAAAAGATTGTGCTGGACTGGACTTATATCGATTTTGACTAGAACTTCTATTTTCCGACGATTTTCTGTATGGAGTTATTGACCTTTTCTTTGAATTTTCTCTTTTTGATGGCTGGTTCTTGAAATATGTACTTCTGCTTTGACGAATTGATTGCACTTGTGAACTAGAATTATTATTAGCTTCATTTCCATTCTGTAATTTTCTAGACCTTTCCTGTGACAATTCCATATTTTTTGCAAATTGAACAGCTTCGTCAACATTCGTTATGTTTTGATTTTGCAATATTTGTTCCTTTATTTGAGTTTGAGTATTCTTTATTCCTATGATAAACATGTCCTTTACCAACGACTCTTTCAAATTTTCAAACTTGCAGCCTGATGCTAAATTGTTCAAAATTGTTACATATTCGTCCAATGATTCGCTATTTTGGTACTTTGTAAAGAAATTGTATCGCTCAACAGTGACATTCTTGCATGGATTGAATTTTCCATCAAATTTTTCAAGAATAGTCGTTATCGTTTCTTCCGTTTCATTATGAATATTGAAAGAATTATAAATATCCAGGCCTTCATCACCGATAGAATTTAACAATATAGCAATTTGTTTTGACTTTGAGACCTTCTGTAAATCATTTGCTTCAAAGAAGATTTTGAATAAAATTTTTGTTTCCATAGCTTCCATGACTCGGCAGCATTTTTGCCATCTTTGCCGCCATTTACAACTAACGGCTTTAAGTTATTAGCTAGAATGATATTTTGTACCTGTTCCGGCATTTTCTTTGGTTCTTCTGGGTTCCGAATAAACTTCTGACACCATCTAGAGGATTGTGGGACTCCAGGATTAGGGAATATCAATTAAAACACCGAGGGCGAGAGGGCGTGTGGTTATGACCGAGATTCGAGAGTCTATCTTTTTTAATAAAAACCACAAATAATCTTACATACGATTGATGTCACAGATGACATAACATGCTACACGGACCTAGGCTCAGTGCGTCATTGAAGGGAGGGCAACAAGGGTTGGCTGGGTCTATATTATTTAAAGGGGAATTTAAAGCTACTTGCTTAGCGTCGCGGGCTGGATTGTCAAGCAAGGGACGGACGTTAACAGAGGGTCGCGGTGGGCCTCGACGGCGAGGCCGGGTACGGAATCACGGTTTGTATTTGTTTTTACGTAATGTACTGGTTTCCCTACTGGCTTCCTGAAGGAGAGTGATAGGGTCGTCAGGTTCGTCAAGTGTCTGTCTAGGTCGTCTGATTCTAGAGATTTGAGAGGGGACGTATCGGGCGGCCGATGAGATGAGGGGGTTGGGGTGCTTCTCGGCCGAGTCCATGTAGCGCTTGGTGAGGCGTTTCATGCACTGCTTGATGGTGGGGATTTTGAAATCTAGGTGGAGGCGTTCGTTCCTAACAAACCAAGGAGCACCCGAGGCGTTGCGGAGAAATCGGTTCTGGAGAGTCTGCATCCTATGGATAAGGTGGGGTTTGGCGTGTGCGAACACGGGACAAGCGTAAGTCATGATTGGCCGAATGCACGCTGTGAAAATACGCAACTTGCACTTGAGTGACAACTTGCTGCGCGCATTCAGCACGGAGTGGAGCCTACCGAGAGCGAAAGCGGCCCGCGAACGGACCGTCTTTATGTGCTCACTGAAGGAGAGACGTCGGTCGAGGGTGACTCCCAGATATTTAGCTTGCTTCTCCCAAGGGATCGGCTTCCCAAACATGGTGATCGGTCTGGGGGTGTCCGGGAAAGATTGACGCGGGCTCGAGAAAAGAACAGCCAGGCTCTTTTCTGGGTTGACCTCGATCCTCCATTTCCGAAACCAAGCGCCGAGGGCGTTTGCGGATTTTTGGAGAATGCGAGTGATGTTGTTGGGGCTCCTACCCGAGTAGTAAATGGTCGTGTCGTCAGCGAAAAGAGCTAACTCGGCCAGACCGCTCGTGGGGATGTCGCTGGTATAAAGCGTGAAGGCGAGTGGTGAAATAACTGAGCCTTGAGGTACTCCGGCACGAATCGGACGGCGAGAGGAAAGCGCACCTTCGATGCGGTACTGGAAGGAGCGGTTTGACAAGAAATCTCGTAAGATGAGCGACGGGATATTTCACCACAGAGTACTTTTATATAGATATTCTACCCCGTCGCCCGCGTCGCGTTCCCTGCGCTAGCGGTTGGTGTGCACGGGCGGCGGAGGGGGGTGCGCGCGGTATGGCACTGCGACTGCGTAGCAACAACACTGCACTTACTGGAGCCATAGAAAACCCATGCTATACTTAAGTTGGTTGCGTCAGGGTAGCCCGCGAAATTCAAATTTTATTACGTTTTTTGTAATTTGCAGGTCAGTGTCAGGTTGTACGTTGATTATTAATGAGTCGCGCAAGTAACCCGTATGTATGTAGTTACAGTATTACAAACGCGAAAATCATAATACAATCCTCTAAGTTCATGTAATCCTATTAATTAATATTTCATGAAAAAGTCATTCAAAAGGGTTAAATGGTCTTACAGGATTATATTGATGATTTTCATGATTGTGATTCTGTAACTACATACGTGTTACCTGACAATGTGTAATTTAATTTTAATTAATGTAAAGAAATGAATGACATGTGTTCGTTAGTTATTAAATTAATGTAAAACCGCAGTCACTACATATTTGAAAACGCTAGACTACCAGGAAACAGAAAAACTCTTGATCCCTCTCAGATAGAGAATCACTGCTGGCTAACCAACCTCTATGCTGCTTCTAGAAATTATTGTGCTCGAACCGCAGTCTTCAATAATGCTCGCACCAAATACACTATCAATCATCCTCACACCACAGTCACCCAAGTCCACACATTACTTTACATGATTAGGTGTCTACATAATCACATTTTGTTCATACACACCATACAGCTACTCACACGCATTCTGATATTTCCACAATAATGTTCTAACTTTTATTTTATATTTTTTCTTATTTTTATTTTGTTTTAATTAAGTTTCCTGCAGTCTACTTACCATGCAAAACTATTATATTAAAAGTAGTAAATAGCTGCGGGAGGGCCCTGGTGACTTGTAATACAGGTTTCTATAGAGACCTACATCAAGCACCAGTCTCTCACAAAGATAATTCCATGTCGTGCTCCAATGTAAATTAGCATTAAGTAATTTGTGTAGAGAAAATTAATGGTATATTATTGTATTATATTATAATGTAATCAAATTAATGTAATGATATGAATGAATCATCATTCATCATCATCATTTCAGCCAAAAGACGTCCACTGCTGGACATAGGCCTCCCCCAAGTGTCGCCACATTGACCGGTCCCGTACGTGCGACTCGCATGCAGCGGATCCCCGCAACCTTCACAGGTCATCGGTCCACCTAGTGGGAGGCCTTCCAACGCAACGTCTTGCGGTTTGCGGTCGCCACTCCAAAACTTTACAGCCCCATCGGCCATCCAGTGCAATGTGCCCTATGAATGAATGTTAGGGAATTAAGGTAATGTTGTTAATGTAATGTATTGTAATGTTATGTATGGTAATGGATTGTTCTTTTTAATATTAAGTATTATTTTGTAATATTAAGGTGGTTGCCTCAGGGTAGCCCGCGAATTTCAAATTTTCTTAAGTTTTTTTCAATTTGCAGATCAGAGGCAGGTTGTATCATTGTATGTTGATGAAAAATGAGTCGCGCCAGTAACACGTATGTAGTTACAGAATTAAAATCGTGAAAATCATCAATACAACCCTCTAAGTTCATGTAATCCTATTCTATGAATATTTCATGAAAAAGTCATTCAACAGGATTATATGGACTTACAGGGTTATTTTGATGATTGTCATCGTTGTGATTCTGTAACTACATATGTGTTACTGACGCGACTCATTTTTCATCAACATACAACCTGACAATGACCTGCAAATTGCAAAAAACGTAAGAAAATTTGAATTCGCGGGCTACCCTGACGCAACCACCTTAACGTATTTTATGCCTTGCCCATCTACAATCATTTGTGTTTCCGAACCGTTTGTTATTTTAGTCTTGGCAGCATACATCGTCAAACCTACTTTCCGGCTTTCTTTCGAAGGTCCTGCAACATGTTCTCTAGTTGTACGGATTCTTCCGTGAACACTTGCAACGATGTCGTCTGTGAAACGTAGGTAGCTTAAAAATTCGCCGTCGATTTGTACGCCTTTCTTTTCCCAGTCTAGGTTTCTAAATACGGTAGAACTGACGAAAATATTTTAGGTGAGAGCGGGTCACCCTGCCTGACGCCTAACTTTTTTAGGCAAAAGCCGGTCCTTCCGATTCCAATTTTATTTTTGTGGAATTTCGAGAGTATATGCTATAAAGTAGCTCCACATTTTTTATGTCTATTCCTTGTTCCACTAGTGACTTCCAAATTGCGCTATGTTCCAGAGAATCAAATGCCTTGGTATAATCTACATACATACATACATAAATTCACGCCCTTTTCCCATGGGGGTAGGGTAGGCAGAAACCACAGAACGCCACCTAAGTCGCCTTTTAAGTGTATCTCATGTGTCCTGTTGTGAAATCAATAAATACTTTTTCTTTCTTTCTTTCTTTCCACCTGCTACGTTCCTTACATACTCCTTTTGCCTCGTCCAGGTTCATACATCTGGTCATACACGCACGCCGGTTGTGAGAACTATGCCCCTGACCTTTCTGAAGAACCTCACCAATGAGATCAGCGTATGTTCTTCTAAGGCGTCCCCTCCCGGCGTTGCCACTCACTTGCTTGTTTCAGAAAACTACGTCGTTAAGCGTAAGAAGAAATACACAGAAAACAAAAAAGTGAGCTTCATCTGCTAAAATAGTAAATATACATCTGCCTTGTAAATACCTTTTGTTAGTCGCCTTTCAATCATCCTCTCCACATGACCAAACCATCTAAGCATACTTTTTTCAATTTTTGTCACTACATCTTCTTTTAAGCCGCAACGTTTCCGTATAACCTCATTAATCACTTTATCTTTCAGAGTTACACCACACATGCTTCGCAAGGAACGTATTTCCACAGCATTAATTGTACTTTCATTCCTTGTTTGCCACACCCAACACTCACTTCCATACATAAGTGTAGGCACCAGCACGAGCCTTATTTGAGATCGACTGGTTGGTCACAACCGCATGTATAGCACCATTCACTTTATTTCCCGCATGTACTCTCCTTTACAGCTGCGTCAATCTTTGCATCTCTTGCAACATACTGCCCAAATATACAAACTCATTCACTTGCTCCACTCTTATCATTTATTTTCACATCACACACCGATACATCCTCTTTTCTTTCAAACACTATAACCTTCGTCTTATTCACATTTACATTCGTCCCTTTTTTCTTAAATGCTTCACTCATTACAGTTACCACATCTTGCAACTGTTCCGCTGACGATGCAAGAATAACTTGATCATCTGCGTACAGAAGGCATTTGGCAAATCCTTCTGGCCTGCCACCTTACGAACCGCTATTGAAAATCGGAACGCCTATCGTGGTTTTATGAAATTTAACCCACCTAATGCAACCCCCCGGTGCAATGGCATAATGCTACTAATAAAAGATAACTTAATTGTAGCGACCATTCTCATCGGACCAGGAGCTGGCTATATAGTTCAAGCAACTCCTGTTTCCCTTAAAACATCATTTGCCCTGTTTACTATTAACAAGTCCCAGTGACAAACATTCTCATTAGATGGGCGGTTTTTCACGATTTGGATCACCCGCAACTCAGATTATTTTGTTACCGGAAAATAAAACAACCTCAAAAAACAGAGCAGTTTTAATTTAAATACCTATTTAATTTCATTAGGTGCCTACCAAACTCAAAAACATCTATCTTTTGAAATCTCTAAAATTCTTTTACCTATAGAAAGTTACAATATCGGGTAATACTTATGGGCTGTATTTTCGAAATCCACGCGGACGAAGTCGCGGCAGAAGTGCTATATGTAATATAAATATTATCCCGCACGGAACAAATATTTATATGGCCTACAGGTAGTTGTTCCGGGTCTAGCTGTTTGTGTGTGTGTTTAATTGTTTGATAACACCTCACGATACAGGAGAAATTCCATGTGGAGTAACGTTTAAAAAAAAAAAAAAAACAGATTTGATCAGTCAAATCAAATCATCATGATGTTCAGAGGATATATAATTTCGCGAGCTACCTTGTTTCTAATTCAAATTGGATGCTTACTTGAGTCAAGTTTTCATAAGTCATATTTTCGACCAATTTTAACTATCAACTGGCTTGGATTGAACATAACACAAATACAGGACCAAAAGGGGCATGAATAAATGAAACAAAAAATTATATGATACAGTTTTATCAAAAGTTAAAAAGGTTTTCTTCTATTGCTTTCTCTGACTCCCAAGCATCTGCAGAGTCTGGATCATGTTTGATTTGCTTCGCTTTTTTTGGTGCAGATACCTCATCATCTATCATTTTGCGTTTCTTTTTTTTCTTTTCTCCTGTTTCTACAAGGAGCTCTGGCTCTGTCTTCATGGTAATGTCACTTTGTGCCTGGGCATCAACATGCACCTTTCCTTCTTTTTTGTCTTTCTTCTTCTTTCTCTTTGCAGTCCTTGCCAAAGTGTCTTCAGTGTCCTGCACATTTAAACGCTCTGCTATGGCTGCAGGTATTTTTAAGGCCTTCTTATAATTAGAGCCAAAAAGAGGATGGCGACATTTTGTTTCAGGTAGTGGTATGAAATTTGTCTGATTGTTCACCATAATGTTGTCATCGCGGAAATGTGCTTTAGGAATTCTCTTACGTAAATTGATGATCCCACTTAATGGTACATTCCTGATTTTATATTTATTTTGTTCCATTGTCAGTAATGATATAGTGTCTGATTGTTCTCCTTCAGCACTACCTTCATAAGTTTGCCCAGCAACTTTAATCTTGCTTTTTCCATGGATATTTAAGGTTGTATTATCAAAATCTTTAATGTTAATCTCTTTTGGACACTTCACAATCCATATTTCGTCATTTTGGGAAAGATTTGTATTGTTGTTAAATGTTTGGGGAAGCAGTTTCAAATTAGGATTAGTTTTAATGTAATTTTGTAATTTTAATGCCTTTTTATTATTTTCAGAATTATTCTCAAGTTCTATATGACTAGTCTCTGTGTTTGTATCATCTTCATCATCCTCAAAACGAATTCTGTCAGAAATTCGCTGTTTTCGATGCTTTGCTGCTTTTAACTTTTTATTGGAATCATGCTCTGTTACACTACCGTCTAGCATAATATTTATGTTTAAACTATTATTGTTAATTACTTTCGTATTTTCTTCATGAATACTTTTGTTTAAGAATGAAATAGTATGAGAAGAATGACTATCATCACATTTTATTGCAGATATTTCATCACAACCACTTTCTTCACTTCCTTCCTGTAATGATTTTTCTGTAATGAAGCTGTCTGTGTAGTTACCTCTGCTATTTTGGTTTACAACTGTTTCTTCTTTCTCCATTTTCTCATCAATGTCTAGATGCTTGTCAATATTGTGTTGTTTTTTCGACTTTTTCCTTTTCTTAATATTACTATCTGTGTCATTTTCAGTTTCTTCTTTGAGAATAGTATTATCATCACTTATTTCAGTGCTACAATTGTTTTCATGAGTTTTAAGTGGAGATGTTGATGAATCCATGCTTGATGTTCGTTTTCGTTTTTTCTTTTTATGTTTTGTAGAACATGAAGCTGATGAGTCTTCTTGTTTTACCTTCATATTGAGGTAGGTTTCATCATAGGACATTGATTCTTGTGAATCATTTTGCTCTTCGGTAGTCTCAAAGTTTCTAATTTTCTTTTTCTTTTTACGTACTTCATTTTCACTGTCTGATTCTATTTTAATTTTTTTTTTCTTTATACTACTATTCATTTTAGCTTCAATATATGCTTTTTCTTCTTTAACAACTACATTAGTTTCTAAACTAACTGACTCATCACGGATCTTTTTTCTAGATTTCTTGTCTTTTGTTTTTTTTCCATCAGTAGTAGAAAATTTGTCATTGGATTTTCCATTGATATCATCTGCAGCCCTGAAAAATAAATTTGAAAATATGTAAACTTCTGCATTTTACTATACTTAGTTATAAGTAGGGAAAAGGAACTTGCAGAGTAATGGTTCCTTTAAAACTATCATAGCATATTTAATTTATATGCATGATTGTATCTCTTGACAAACTTTTAAGGAAGGATACACTTAGCTTTACTTATAACATTTTAAACGCGAAAGTTTGTATAGATGTTTATTAGTTACTCTTTCACGCAAAAACTACAGAACGGATTTGGATGAAATTTGGAACACAGATAGTTTATATCTATACATATAATAAGATAGGATACTTTTTATCCCGATAGTATGTTCCCGTGGGACAATTATCGAATTCCACACAGGCGACCCCGCGGGCATAAGCTAATACTATTTAAAACTCTACCGTAAAGATAAATCCCACATAACAAATATAATACTTCATGAAATACAGTCTATTGGTTCAAAGTACGTTACGGTACTCACATTGAGATGCTATTAATGCTGTGAAAACTGTCACTTGTAGTATCAGTCCAAGCAAAACTATTTTCAGAAGAAGAATCCATTCAATGAAAACACCCTCTACTATAAGTATATATTATTTTAATTCGCTCCTGTTTCTGTTTTGATAAAACATAACCTGAAACATTAACCTCAATTTCGACCACAAGTCAAATATAAAAGTACTCTGTGGTCAATGAAAGAAGAACGTATTTACTAGAGGTGGGCGTTGAATCAATAAACTGTTTTTTTTAACGACTTTTCATTCTTCAACGTGTTTCCATTAATGAAAAAACAGGTTGAAAATATTAGCTATCAATTTACGCCTCGACCTGCTGACAGAAACGCTCCTTATAAATATAGTAGTCTTTGGAAACGCTAATCCTAGACGGTCGACATCATGGGAGTCAGGTTCGGTTAGGTTTCTTTAAGACCTGCAGACAGAAATAGGAGAAATAATAAAATAAATATACATAAATAAAAGAAATAGGAGTAATAAAAAAATACTTGCCTGTAAATTATTTGACTCAAATGGAAAACGCAACCATGTAAGATAAGGTTTTCAAAATTCGATCGTAAGCTTAAGATAGCCGCTTTTTCAATAGTTTAAGGGAGGCAGTTAAAAAAGTTATGCAAAAGAATACCGTTATGATCACTTTGTGACTGTTTTCGAAATGTATTGTAATCAAATGATATTTAGTAGAAACGTGATTTATCCTGATGGATCTAAATGAGAAATAAAAATGTATAAATGATTAAATATCATCTGATACATTTGTAAAAAGAATTGTTTACCAAATAAATGTTTGTTAAACGAGTGTTTATAAAATAATACATTTGCAGAATAAAGTTGTTTTCGAAATAAATAGTATACGAAACGTTGGTTGTAAAATGAAAATTTGTCAATGGAGTTTTGTCAATCTTCTTCTCAAATCAATAATTTTCAACTTAATCTGAAACAAAATTGTTATTAATTGCAAACGTTGACATATTAAATTAACGATTCATGCTAACGATATAAGTTTTAGAACCTGTTATTTATTTAACAGCTTTTTTAACCCGTTGATTATCAGTTAAATTAACCCATGCCTAGTATTTACTTTTTTCGTTTAGTTTGCAAAATAACTACTAGTCTTTTGGGATATTTTGCTACCGCTTGCCCATCTTGGTTTAGTTGCAACACAATCTATACGAATAAATAAAATTGAATTGTCTGTTTGTAATTTAAAAATAACAAAAACATATTTTTAAATTTTTGCCTGTCTTCTGGCTGTTTATTCCGGCTAATCTGCTAAACGGTTACTGGCACATACGTAGCTAATGTTATAATGGCATAACTTAGGATACTTTTATGATAGAAAAGCAATTAGGGTTCCGTGCAAAAAAATTAAAACCCTTGAAATCCGATTCAAATAGAGAAGTACATACTTTATATAATTAATAAAAAAATGTTACAGGCTGACTGTTGGCCCATTGTAAGAGAAAGTTATCCACCAAACTAAAAAAAGTAGACGAAAGCCATTCTTATTTTTTTAACTTTGTCGATTTCATGTTCAACAAAAATATTTCCAAACCAGACGTGACGGATTTTTTTTTAATATTTTGAAGTAAAACTTCTTTACGCACGCTTGACTTGAGGAGTAAGCTGGTGAATGTGTGACGAGAGCGTTACGGAAAGTGTGCGTGCGACGCGAACGGAAGTGGAGAGGGAGATATAAGTTATACTTTAAAAGATAGCTTGATCTCTGCGAAATATGTCAAACTGACATTCCTAGGGTTGTTAGGATGTAAAAAATTGTCGATAGAAATTATTGACGTTTCTTACGTTGACGGATGGAATGTTACATGAGTAGGTGAGAAATTGGATATTATTTACTCAATATTATTTTAGATCAAGTATGTATAAATTTAAATAATATTATGATATTAAAATATACAATAACATTAAAAGACAAATTCATTTGCGCGCGGTTGCTTGTCAACGTTTGACGCGCATTCTGTGTGATTTCGAACCGGTTTCGACTCACATCGCTCGACTGTGCGTATGATCCATCGTTTAAAAATGCGTATCACAAATGGATAGCAGCGAGCTCGAATATGACCAAACAATTGAGACAGATAATGTGAATAATGGTATAGAAAATTGTGGTGAGATTATTAGTAACAGTTATAGTGAGAATATGGAGTTTACAGAAGAAGTTATACAAAATAGTGGGGAAAGCGACGTAGTAAGAATTAGTAAAAGAAATAGACAGATAGACCAAGATGAAGTGTGGACAAACATTACAAGACGGGGTAAACGTTTTGCCCGAATTAGTCATGTTCATGATGAGATAAGAATACCTGAAGATATAATAGAAATTAGCATAACGTCTATAGAAAAGTTACCAAAACAGGATTGGCAAAATTATTAAAAACAGAGAATATTTCGGACATAACAAGTATAAAATATATTAATGCGTTCAAGGTTCTTATCCAGTTTAGTATCGAAGAGAGTGCGAATAAAATAATTGAGTCAAAATGTTTGAAAGATGTCAGAAAACGCTGGAGTTTACAGAAACTTACGGCGTTATTAAAGATATAGACATAGAATCATCTGAAGAAGAAATACTGTAGGGTTTGAGTTGTGAGACAGAGAGTACAGGCATTAAAAGCTTAAAACGTCGCAACACGAACAGTGGACAGTGGGAACCTGGAGAAACAGTCAGAGTAACCTTTAAAGGATCTTCCTTACCTTTCTACGTATACATCTTTAATACCAGGGTGAAAGTGAATCCTTACCAATTCCCCGTTACGCAATGCTCACGCTGTTGGAGGTATGGGCATACAGTTAAAGTATGTTCATCAATAACAGAGATATGCCCAAAATGTAGTAAGTCCCACCCTAATTGTGACACCACGTCCTATAAATGTAATAACTGCTCCGGAAAACATATGGCATTAGGTCGTTCATACCCAATGTATTTAAAAGAAAGAAAGCTAAGAGAATTGATCCCAGAGTTCAATTGCACATATATTATAAGAGAGCTTTAACACTATACGTGCCACCAGAACCCAATACTTTCATGGAGAATTCCGAAGAAAGAGAACAGGAAACGGAAAAAGAACATCACCAAGTGTTAAGTCAAGAAACAAATATGGAAATAGTACCTATGGCACAAGACCAAGATACATATGCTAACACACTAAAGAAGGCGGAAAGGTTAAAGTCCAAAGCAAAGAAGAATACTACCATAATACAAGAAGACATTAATAAAAATAATGAGGGTAACCCGAAGAATAAACAAAAAACTGATATTGCAATGAATTGGGCAGGACCTTCTGACAGTGACTCGGGAATACAACACGTAGAAACAGAAAAAAAACGGATAACACAAACAAAAAGAAGGAAAATAGTTGGAAATGGTTATGGAATAAATTAAAGGACAAAGGTTTCTGCCTACCCCCATGGGAAAAAGAGGGGGGGTTTATGTATGTATGTATGTACGTAAAGGACAACATTTTGGATAGCGGGACCAGTCTTGAAAATAAAGTATTCGATTGTGCAAAAGTTATCTTCGACTGGTTAACATCTTTTATGATGAATTATATAACAGAGTTGCCTTTATTATCTAACATAAAACAATGGATAACAACAACAAACACAGACATTTACAATATAAATATTCTACAATGGAATGCCTAGAGCTTGCGACCGAAGAGGACGGAATTTGAAGCTTTACTGAATCAGGAGAAAATTTACATAGCTGTACTCAGTGAAACTTGGTTTGACCCTGATAGTATGTTCAGACTCAGTGGGTACAATATATTCAGGGTAGATCGTGATGATAAGTATGGAGGTGCAGCTGTTTTTACCCACCATTCTATCTAGGCCATACAATGTGACGTAAATATTTCGAATACACAAATTATAGACATTAAATTGCTCAACTGCAGCCATCTGGAGAATATCATTTCTATCTATTGCCCCTCGTCAGTACACACTTGCAAAAGTGACTGGGATGAAGTTTCTCAATAACACAGCACAAAGCTCTCATTGCAGGTGATTTAAACGCTCACCATTCAAACTGGTCTGCCAGAACTGATACAAGAGGTATTCAGATTTTTAACTCCATCATGGACAACAACCTATGTACACTCAATGACAACACACATACACGTTTAAAATTGGTCAATGGGGCTATACAAAAATCTTTCCCAGATGTAACTATTGTGTCAACAGATTTATTTTTGAAATTAAAATGGTGGGTCATGAATGAAAACCTGGGAAGTGACCATTTGATAATTAGGACTTCCTTAGAAAATAATAAATCAGATACGTTTAAAAAACGGAGGAACTTTAAGAAAGCAGACTGGCAAAGATACACTCAGGAAATAGAATCAGAATTAACAAACTTGCAACTACCTTTAGATCATCAATCTGCATAATTATAATAAATTTATAGATATTGTAAACTCGCCAGCTATCCAATATATACCTACGATTAGAGTGAGCGAAAATCCTCTACAGTCGGACAAATTCTTACCAAAGCCATACTGGAACCAAAAGTTATCACATATAGTTGCTCAGAGGCGCCTTGCACTGGCCACTTTTAGAGGCAATCCCAACCCACAAAACCTGGAAGCATTACAAAGAAAAGTGAGTGAAGCGCAAAGGCTAATACGACAAACCAGGAATAAATCCTTTCAGGGTTTCTGCAATGATATAGACAGTGTAACTTCTTCAAGAGAAATGTGGAAGCGCATGAGATGGATCAAAGGGTACAAATCACATACATCTTTTGTTGATCAAGGTAAAGCCGAAAGTTTGTTGCGAAGTCTGACCCCAGATTATGTATCACCACCAACTCCTACATTTACCTCTGTTAATATGCAATTGTCGAGTCCGGTTTCGGGACAGGAAGTAATTAATTCAATTAAAAAAACGGATTCAGCTCCAGGTCATGATAATATCTCATATTCTATGTTAAAACATTTACCCCATATAGCTAAAATTATGTTAACATCTATTTACAATAAGTTTTTGTTATCCGGATTCGTGCCAGAAGAGTGGAAAAAAGTTAAAAGTTATTCCTATACCGAAGCTGGGAGGTGATCCAGGCTCAGGTGCGGGTGTTAGACCTATTGCGCTTATATCTTCCTAGTGTAAGGTACTTTATACCATCATAACTCGCAGGCTAGAATGGTTCCTAGAGAAAAATAATTTATTATCCTATGACGCCACGAGCTTTCGTAGATAAAATCGTATTATGATGGTCTCTCTAGGTTGGTTACACGCGTTGAAACTGGTTTTTCTAAAAATTTACCAGTTGTTTCATAGACATTGAAAGTGCCTATAATAACATAAACTTGACATCTCCTTTAGGTATTTTAGATAACTTGGGAGTAGGCTCTGTTATTTGTAATTATCTTTGGCAGTATCTCCATCAGAGACATTTATTCATAGAACTACAGGATAACAGTATAATAATATGTCAAATTACTGGTATTGGCATAGCTCAAGGGGACCCTTTATCCCTTTACTTTTTAATGCAGCCACAATTAATGTTTGTAGAAACATTTTCATTTTATACGACATACAGAAGAGAGTATCCGATTCAGTATCCCATATACAAAACGCGTTACATATTTTTCAAAGTTTGATGACAGATTTAGGTCTAAATATTTCTCATAAAAAAAACAAAGGTTTGCCTTTTTAGTAGAGGGAGAAGAAGGAATGATATCCATCTAACTGTTAATAACAGCCGCATTGAACAAGTCCCTTGTGTCAAATACCTTGGAATGTGGTTGGACAGATCCTTAAAGTGGGGTAAACATATAAACGAGATCCGGGAAAAAGTATGTTGCTTTTTATATATTTTTAAAATATTAGCTGGTGTTAAATGGGGTGTACATCCCTTACATCTCAGAAGGCTATACATAACTATAATTCGAAGTACGATGGATTATGGCTGCTTTTTATACGCAAATTGTGCAACCTGTCATCTTCTTAAGCTTGATAAAGTGCAAAATCAAGCAATGAGAAATAGGAGGATTTATTAGAAGCACGCCGGTCCATGTGATGGAAAGTGAGCTGTGCCTCCAACCTTTATTTGTTCGCAGACTGTTTCTAACAAGTAAATTTTATCCAAGATCCAAATCGGTGCGTAATAATACTTATTAGTACTCTGGGGGAGCTGTCTGACCAATGCCAAGGATTGTACTGGAGAAATAAAAAACTGCCATTATTAGTGGATGTCCACAGAGTCCACTCAGAAAAGCCTTTGTACTCTAGCCCTATATTGGATATTTATTCTTTAGCTACTTGGGTCACCAATATAGATTTAACTAGTGTAATAAGTGATACAATTGAGGGTATAAGTTTAGCAAAAAGACTGATTAATATAACGGATCTCAATAATATATGTGTAAAAATGGTAGAGGATAAATTTAGTCGACAATATAAAATATTTACGGACGGGTCTAAGGCTGGTTCAGTATTAAGTTGAGGATCAAAAAAAGCAACTCCCAAAGTTGCTTTTTTTGATCCTCAACTTAATACTAAAGCTAAATTCAAAATTAATGCCAAAATTTCTATTATGTATTGTGAACTCATAGCTATTTCTGAAGCCCTGTCGTATTTACTGAGTATAAATCAGGAGAACTTTGTCATATTTTCGGATTCAAAAACCAGCCTCCAACACTTGGCTCGAATACCCTCGAGTCTTCGAGGGTTCCCGATAGCCATAATTATTTTAGACTCAATCAGTAGGATCCAGTCTATGAATAAAACTGTCACCATTCAATGGATTCCCTCACACATTGGAATCATGGGTAACGAGGAAGCAGACTTAGAAGCCCAACAAGCGTCGTATGAGGGTATTAATTACACATGCACACCTTTGTACTCGCATTGGCTTGGTCATGTCAAGGAACTTTGCAGACAAAGATGGCACGAATACTTTGATGAACTATCAAAGTTAAAGGGAATCTGGTATAAAACCATCCAGTCTGAACCGCTTCGTTACCCATGGTTTGAAAGAAGGGAGATAGTTAGGAAATATGTAGTAGCTCTGTTGAGGATGCGTTCCGGCCATATTCCATCTAAAAAATTTAAATAATTAATGGGTAAAAGTTTCTCACCAAACTGCGAAGTTTGTGGGGTGATTGAGGATATTTATCACGTGTTGATGGAATGTGACCGGAACACACACGAAAGGCAATATTCGCCTGGTGTGGAATTTGAAGTGGGGGCATGTAACAGCATTTTAGCGTCCCCTATGTCGGAGGAGGCTAGGATGTTGTGTAGACTGTTATTTGTTATATTGTACCAGAACGAATAGGGACATAAGAGGTCTTAGTTATAATAATAGCTGTGCATTATCCATTGTTTAGTTTTAAGTTGTTTAATATAGCTGTTATGGGGGTGACATTTTCACTGAGTGATAAAGCCCCTTAAAATAAATAAAGATTAAAAAAAAATACAAATTAATTTTAAATTTAGTTTTATTTAAAATATCGATAGTTTATAGTCTGAAGTCACGATGATTCATCGCCCATCACTAATTAGGTCGGCATGCACATTAAGTATGACATTGACAGGTACTGTCTGCTGTACTCTCTGAATAAGGAATCCTATGGAACTGCCATACCTACGAAAAAAACGTGCATACCTACGGTAACCCGGTAACCAAACATGGCCGCCTAGTGTTGTACTAGTCTTAGCTTTTCATCAAAAGATATCGATAAAACGTACATATCGAAAAAGTTTTCTCTATAACTTTTACGCACTATTGTACTTATTCCATTTCATAGTCCACTTAACCGTTAGGGTTGTTTTGACCTTTGTGTGATGAAGAAGGGTGAAAGAGAACGAGAGAAGAGAATTATCGAATAAATGCACAAATTAAAATACTTTTTGCCCACCTATCGAAAACCAATGGAATGATCGGTATCGTGTACAGACGCCAGCAGGTCAACCAACTCGAAACTGTCAATTTTCCCAACCAACCTTGAACCTAATGCTTCAGAGATAAAGTAGAAATTTATTAAAGGTAATTGGCAAATTGTAGTAGCTAGATGTCCTGGCGTCTGTACATACACATCTTTTATTAAGGAAGCAGACCAGCAATCGCTCAAAAAAAATCGGCTGATCCATAAATCTGTGTTCACGAAACTTGATACAACGTATGGATCAGCTGACTTTAATAATTATCGATTTCAGGGTTGGTCCCTAGTAAAACTTATACATAATTATGAGTTCAATGACCTATTTCGGGATGTTTTTAGGTCAATTGGATTGCATTTTGTATAGGGAAAAATAATGAAAAAATCAACAATATTTAAAACATTTATTGGTACTGCATCGTCTCTCAATCTTACAACGTCAAGTGTTCTGTTGAATGAACTTTCTTCAAAATGTAAGGAACAGATAAATATCTCTTTGGTTTGTCTTATTAAATTTTCATTTCAAATGGCTTCTAACCATATCCTTTTCTTTGCTTCATTTCTAGGTAGCCTAAGTGTAAAAAAATATACAAAGAAAGTCGTGATTAAAAAAAAACTATCGATCACTCTTACAGTTTTTAGCACATCACTATAAACAAAATAAAAACAATGTTCAAAAACCCACAACATCAGTTTAAGCTAAATATCGAGCTAAAATGACACGCGGATTTCATACACAGAACAATTTCATACCAATATAATGACAGACTACAATAATTTCATGTATTTCCAGGCTTTTTTTTAATATTTTAAATGAATTTTAGGTTAGTCACTTGTGAAACGACAAATTTGGCCGATTTTGGCTTTTAGAAGCACCACAACCCACAACAGCGCTCGTTACGTTTTTGAATTTGACAGACGATTGTTCGGTATTTTTGAAGCAAAATTTATTTACGCACTGGTAGACCAAGGTCGATAATTTTTGTAACCAACAAAAAAAAAAATAGTAGGATGAAACCCATTGGAAAAGGAAGAGAATATAACAAAAATGATAGGAAAAATTTACGGGCGATCTGATAACCTCAAAATGTATGTGAAAAATTTAAATAACCAAGTTTTTGGTTTTTTATCTTTTACAAATCATTTTTTGAAGTTATACTTCTTTTGGCGCGTTTGGATGAGAGTGAATTCATGACCTGGGGATCTAAAATGGCCACTTTTAGCAATTCCTCTAAAAGTAATTCATTTTCTGAATTCCCAGCAGATCATTAGCAATTCTGCTAATTTTTGTAAAATGGTGACACATAGCTGAATCATACTCAATTCATTTCATATCCAGAATCAGATTTGTTGTAAATGTTGCCACGTGAAAAATAAAAGACCGTATTTTTACCGGTTATTTTTTCTCTCCAGATTTTATTAATTAAATTCATTTTATTGGAAGCATTCCAGTGATTTAAACACTATTTCAATAAAAGACAAATATGGCACAGTTAAAACACTGCAAATAAGGTCTTAGAAAGGGAATTTGAAACGATAAAGATTGACTTTTTAGCCTGGCAACATGCGCATAGATGTCTATCCTTGATGGAGATGTCAAGACGTCATGTCAACTGTCAATTGGTCTTGTCTATTTGTTGTTATTGGAAACCAATAGTTTTGTTGTATTTTTGTTTTCAATGGTATTTTCTCAAGCAGTATTTAATGATAACTAGGCGTACAGTACCTCTGCTAACCTATTTCTGGCTATACTGATACTGGAATTCGACAAAAAGGCCGTAAGGTCGTTGTGTTTGAAGAGATGGCTGAAACTCATAAAGGAGCTGCTTGAAAAATTCTCTTGTTATTCCGTCAGGATATAAAAATAAGCAAATTCAAGGGATTTTTCATTTTCACGCTGATTTCGTGTGATGTGTCGAACCATACCAAAGCTATTGAAGGCAGCATGTAGCGAGCTGTTCACACCACAGAAGACCTCTCAGGGGCTGGGACTAAGGAATGACGAAGAACAAGCAGAAAATCAAACCGAGTGAAATAGTGTAGTGTGTGTAATATTGGTCAGAATTTTTCAATACCAATGCGTGTATTTGTTGTGTTCCAATATTCGATATTACCATATTATAATTGAAATGGATACCTACACAGCAGAGCTATTACGAGCTTAAATGGCACAAAAGAAATGCTTGTGTGTAAAAAAATCCAAAATATTCAATATACAAAGGTTTGAATCTTGTCAACCTGTCTTCAAATCACAGAACCTTTTAACTAAAAGGAATAGAAGAGGATTACATTTATGCATTATCCAAACCTGTTATGTGTAAAATGAAACTCTTTCAAAATAGAAATAACTTAAACATGTGTGAACTCGTAGAATTACCCGTACACAGAATTTTAATATTTAGGAGTACCATATTATAATGAAAGTAGTTGACCTATCCTATATATTTTTTGTACCTATGTATGTATTATATATGATGTATTGTAATTTGTAGTTTTCATGTTATTGAGAAGAGATTGATGAGTATGACGGAATGTGTTCTGCACTGAAATAACTGTAACATCCTTTTCCTTCACATTTTATGCAAATAAAGATGCTTAAGTACATATGACTTTCATTACATGTTTTATACATTTACTTTTAAACAGTACATAGACTTAAAAATGTGAGATAATTCTGATTTTTGACATTTAAATTAGTCATCATCTCCCTAGCCTTTTCCCAACTATGTTGGGGTTGGCTTCCAGTCTAACCGGATGCAGCTGAATACCAGTATTTTACATGGAGCGACTGCCTATCTGACCTCCATCACCTAGTTAGTACTGGGTTCTATGATACCCCTTGGTAAGATTGGTTGTCAGACTTTGAAAATGTCTGTTAAAGTTAAACCCATGTACAATTTTTTAAATCGATAGATATCCTTTATTCGCCGATTATGTTGCGTATTTTACACGAAAATAAAGTGGGTAACCTTACTTTTTTCGTTTAAATTCAATAAATTATTGGACTTTTTTTTTTTGTTGTAACCTCTTTTTGCAGATGTAATATTCTTGTCCCAATTTTTTTTTACCTTTTTCCATTTCGTAAAGTCCAAAATATATCATTATTTCAATATTTCTTTACAAAATCTGTAAAATGAATTGTGAGATTTTGCTCTTGACAATCTTTTTATGAATCTGCTTATTGACAGCAAAGCAATTCATAATAAGTGGACCATTTTACGAATCTCCATACAATACTGTCAAACCAGTGTCTGACAGATGAATTACGTAATATGAATTGGACGCAGTTAATATTATGAATTGTCAATTTGTGGCCATTTTAGGAATTGAAATGTGATTCATATTATTATCCTAATATGATTCTGCCAATGTTACCATTTTAGGCCCGCTGTGCGCGCACGATGTCCCAAAAACACACATGATGAAGTTGGCTGCAGAATAGAATTAATAATATATTATATTTCTATAAATGACTAACTTAACTTATAAGTAAGGAAACTGAATATACAGTACTTACTGTATACCTATACTGTTTTGATTGATTCTAACATTTTTCTTCGATATTTACTGCAGTTTTGTTTTTTTAATTTTTTCTTCAGACGCCAAAGAAGTATAACTTCTAACGCGTGTACATAAGTACACACACACCTTTTTTTTTCGCCAAAGAACATCGGCCAAATTTGACCTGACCAAAATATGAAACGACCACTAATGATTGATACGTCAAAAAATAGTGACATAAGTGTATATTAAATTACGGGGTCCAGCTTATTACCACCTGCTGAATATTTAGATTCAGTTGTTGTAAGGGAAGATATAAAATAAATGAATACTTAAAAACATTGGTGTTTTGTTTTTATCTTTATTTTAACAACCTTTGAAATACCTACGACTGAGATATTGGGTTATATTTTTAGTATAAGATAAGGCAAGAAATCATTTTATATATACATATTTTTTATAATAATTTAAAACAGTTACTAAGAAACAGTCTAGCTTGGCTGTTGTATAATCATACCCTGAGTCATGCATATTGCGCTGCACCTATCTTAGATACATAACAGTGAAAAGATTAGAAAGGTTATTGTTTCATTTTTGTGGTTTTAGCCATTGAATTATACATAGTTATATATTACTGCATAGTTTTATATCAATGGTTTTAGCTGAGGTTGTAGTCATGGCTGCGACATCATAACCTCAAAAGTGACGAAATACATAAGTGTATCGTTCTATAATCCTCGGCTTTTAGATAATGCCTAGGGGAAAGGTTTAATCCATACCCTATTCATGATCGCGATATTTTATAGTCAGGTCACAGCATGTATGGGCCGTGACCGATGTTCTTTGGTGAAAACTTACCTTTTTATGTCCCAAACACGCTGTAATTTTTTTGATTTAAAATATTTATTTTCTCACCTTATTTTGACTTAATATCGAAAAAGCACCCTAATTTTAAATCGAAAATTGTCATGTCAAGATATCCGCTTTCTTTAAAAAGTCAGTGGGCTTTTTGTTCGTTGAAATCTCTACTTTCTGATGGTGTAAAAAAAAAGGTGTGTGTGTACTTATGTACACGCGTTAGAAGGTAATACTTCTTTGGCGTCTGAAGAAAAATTAAAAAAAAACAAAACTGCAGTAAATATCGAAGAAAAATGTTAAAATCAATCAAAACAGTATAGGTATACCCGTATACAGTAAGTACTGTATATTCAGTTTCCTTACTTATAAGTTAAGTTAGTCATTTAAAGAAATATATATTATTAATTCTATTCTGCAGCCAACTTCATCATGTCGTTTTTTTGGGACATCGTGCGCGCGCAGGTCATGAATTCACTCTCATCCAAACGCGCCAAAAGAAGTATAACTTCAAAAACATATTTCTCAGAAAATGCAAAAATACTCGAATCCGTTTTATTTTCTTTAATCATTGAGTGGCTATTGATGGGCTGGAGGTCTTTTCTACTTTCATTGGGGCTATTTTAGGCATATCAGCTGGGTCAGGTAAAAGAGTTTTAATGCCGCCCATGGGCCTCTGATTTGGATTTATTTACATGCCGTCAAGAAATGTCTGTCAGGCATGCCAGATGTTTTCCTTCACCAAAGCAAGTTATAATAACTTGTTTTTATTGATTCAGTTATTGATACAGGTTTTATGCGTGGCTAATCAAATAAATGTGGTGCTGAAGATGCCATAAGTGAATAGGCTCAACTTTGATAGCTCATATTATATATATTACATATCTCGGAAACGTGACACTTTGTCTCATAAAAAACTTGTTTGTGTTGATACCAGCTATCGATTAATATAGGTAGGTATCGATTAACATTAAAAATAAAACGGCAAATGGATTGAAACTGTTTCTTGAAGAATTCTAAATTTTTAAAAACGGTATCAACGTCATCTCCAATGGTTCCAAGGAACCTTTGATTGCAGTAAAGTGTGTGCTGGGCTAACTCTAAAACTATTGTAGTAGTACTCTAGTCTAACCATTGTAGTAGTGCTATGACCGAAACAAAGTGTTCAGAGAACCGTAATCCTTATTTGGTTGGAAAACAAAACTATTTTTTTAGTTTTATGGAAGTCTAAGCCCAATGTCCCATAGTAATTGTGCCAATAAGCCTTGCTTCATGTTGACCAAAAACAACTTTTTTTAGACGTTGCGTTTGACAGATTGCAACTGACATTCCTTTCTTGTTAAATTTTGTGTCCAACATGGTGAGTTCATGGTGTAAACTAGTTAAAAATCCGATTAAATCGTGAAAGTGCCAAGTATTTTAGCTAATGTAATACTGTTTAACAAAAGCGTAGCGTTAAATCATACTTAGTCATTAAATATTTATATAATTTGTTTTTATGTCGATGCCAATGTTTGAAAGTAAATTTCTATTGATGATATTAATGTAAAAGTTCAACGCTACGAACACAGAAATCCTTCAAATGAGTCTCTGGTACAGGTTAAGTCTACATGCGAGGTGCAATAATTTGTTTGTGATGTTTAGGCTCGCGGACCTAAAAAGCATTTGAAGCGCTTAGCCGCTCCCAAAGCATGGATGTTGGACAAATTGGGTGGCGTGTACGCGCCGAGGCCCTCGACTGGGCCACACAAGTTGCGCGAGTGTCTGCCGCTTGTGATCTTTCTGCGTAACCGTCTGAAGTACGCACTCACCGGCAATGAGGTGCTCAAGATCGTGAAGCAGCGCCTCATCAAGGTGGACGGCAAAGTGAGGACTGACCCTACCTACCCCGCCGGATTCATGGGTGAGTGGCAGTCTCTTTTTACTCGATCACCATAGTTATAGTTGAAATGATAAGCCATTATCAAATTGATTGCCTGCTCCTAAGACCCCATGAACATCCTAATCAGAGAGGTTATTTGGTATTGTTTATTAAACAAACAAATATTAGAGGTGAGGACACATAGTAGAATTTAAAGCTGAGAATATATTCAGGGTGCTGTGGTGCATGTAATGTTCTGCAACACCATACATTTACAGTGTTGTACTTGTTACAGATGTTGTTTCTATTGAGAAGACCAATGAGCTGTTCCGCCTCATCTATGATGTGAAAGGACGTTTCACAGTTCACCGCATCACTCCTGAAGAAGCTAAGGTTGGTCCTTCATTATATTGGTTACTAGTGTTTATTTTGTTTAAAAGACCACCTGCATGTTTTGACTCAAAACAAAGCTCGCTTGAGTGTACGAGTGATGGAAGTTGCGACCATGGTTACTGTTACATAAACTCGATTGGTTCCAAGAATGATAACTTTGGAATTAATGGCTACTTAACTACCACACCAAACAAATATTTTGGCCTACACTCACAGTAGGAAGCAGAATTAGCTGCTATCTGGCTTATGCACCTAGATCTGTGGGATAAAAACTATTCCAGCATACTAAACCAGCTGATAGAGCAGATTGCTTCTTGGTGTGGGGATAGATGAAAAAAAAAATATTTCAATCAAAATTACCACATGGGTGTACCAAAAGGGGATGAAAGGGATCAGTCAAGAGTCAACAGAGAATGTATATACACAGAAGGATCATAAACCAACACAATTTAAGGGCTGGTGTACACTCCCATGACCTCAACAGTATGTTTGACAGACGGTCTGGTTAGTACATAGAGATAACTATCTGAAGTTGAGCCCCCAAGACGTTTTTGTGCTTCTGGGCAGATCTAGGCTGCCTTTGTAAGCAAGGACTCATCAGGCATTATGCATTAAAACAACTACCACATATTCAGTACATAATTCTGACCCCAATACAAAAATTTTAGATAGGTTAATAAAAAAAAATTGGCTGTTTCCTACAAAAGTGCAATACCTACCACGGTAACCGTTTTCAAGCTTGTGTCCCTTCTACTCCCCTCCTGTACATTAATATTTTTCATTACTTTCTGGAGAACTTTGCAACATCTAGTTTATTGGACATGCAATTTTTAAAAATCTAGATGATGCTAGATTTTTTATTAAAATTATTGGTTTGGTTTGGTTTTAGGACTATCTAATGGTAAAAAAAATATACACAGAATTCAATATTTAAATAATTTTCTTTCTTGTCGGATTAAATTAAGGGTAAAATAGTTATTTATATTATTTTGCTGATATTCATATTATATTCCTGCAACCTTATGTGATGTCCATCTATTTCGAAATATGGGTCTATCATGCTAAATGATTGCTTAAATATGTTGAGTTGAAATAAATATTATTTTATTGTGTAATACAGGGTGTCCGGTGGCAATTTTCACATTTGAAAGTTTTGTTACTTAAGAACGCGAATAGCTAGAGGGGCGCGAGGTGGGGGGTTAGCTTCGTCAGCGTCGTGAGTTTTTTAGTCGCCATGCCGCGTTGGTCAGGAGAGGAGCGTGCTTTCGTGATCGAGGCATTCTTAACAAGCAATTTTTCGCTAATTGCGGCGCAGCGAAAATTCCGTAATCATTTTAATCTTCCACGAATAAGTGATGTGCCTTCAAAAACTTTAATTCGTTATTGGGTAGCAAGATTTCGTGCTTCAGGCTCAGCTGTAAACACACGTCACCAAGGTCCAGTTGCATCTGTATCGACCGAAGAAAACATTCGACGTGTGAGTGATTCAGTTTTGCAAAATCCACGGATGTCACTAAGAGCACGTTCGGCAGCTTTAGGGATCGCTAGATCAACATTGCACGAAATAATGAAAAAGAAGCTCAAGTTCCATCCGTATAAAATTCAAATAACGCAAAAACTCAATGAAAATGATTGGAAGATCAATGACAACAAGACTCAATGAAAATGATGGGAAGAGTGCTTGCGTCAAGAAGGCCGACATTTAGAAAACGTTATTTTTAAAAAATGAAACTCACATTAATGTACCGTAAATAATA
The DNA here is from genome assembly GCA_950005105.1 of Lycophotia porphyrea. Taxonomy (NCBI): domain Eukaryota; kingdom Metazoa; phylum Arthropoda; class Insecta; order Lepidoptera; family Noctuidae; genus Lycophotia; species Lycophotia porphyrea. The sequence continues at coordinate 20,188,159 of OX465388.1, read as the reverse complement.
ATAAAAATAATTCAGGAAACTTTTGTATTTATTTTATTATCAACCTTTGAAATGTGAAAATTGCCACCGGACACCCTGTACATACACACATCGGAACAGTCTAAGCAACATGCATCATTTACCGAAAAAAGTCTAAGCAACACACATCATTTACAGAAATTGCATGTTTTATTAATTGATATTTTATTTTATTCTTAACAAAGTAGATTGGTATGTTATGTTATGTTTGAACCTTGTTGAGGGTTTTCATTAGTTGTGAGTGTAACATTTTTGTATTGAGGGTAAAGGAAATAAAACAGTTTCTGATATCGACTTGGTTGTATCTTTTATTGGCGACTACGGAAAATAAGTTGAATTTCGATGAAAATAACGACAAATGTAACGAATATAGTGTTTCCCGGACAATTGAACCCAAAGGTTGATAAGTGGTGTGACTATAAAGAACAACGACTGTGCGCGCTTGATGCGGCGGGTTGTGACAAACATAACCTCGACAAGGGCGATCGCTGTTTCTTTCCCAGTGCGGCAAGGACACCTACGCGTTAATTGCATCACTTTAAGTTCCAAAACGTCCTACGGAAGTACCTACCTTTAGTCGGCATTTTTAATGTTTTGGATAAGTTTTATGAAAACGAGGTTAAGGGACTTGAAACGTCAGTTGAGAGACCGACTAGTGCTATGGGTGCGGTACGATCGCTTGCGACGCGACTTATTGAAAAAGAAAGACTTGACATACGAAGTCGCGTTACAGATGTGCCTGGATTATCAAGTACAAATACAAAAAAAAAAATACAAAAATATTTATTTACGTAAAACAATATTTCTTACATTAGTTGATGATTGGAGTCTCCTTTTAAGCAAGTAATGCCTGTAGTAGGAGACACCGCTCTTCCATAATTCTATTTCTATTTATATATATATCAAGTGACGTTCCCTGATTTGTACCCTGCGTGTGTGGCTAGTGACTCTAAGCAAACTCCGTCCAGTGTCACGGAGACTGAACCTATGGACATTGGTAATGTTAACTCGAACGAGTGTCGACGGTGTGCACGCACACACAGGCCGGGCGAGCGCTGTCCGTTTGTAAGGCGAAGTGCTTCTACTGCAAAAAGTTTGGGCACATTGCGGCGGCCTGCGCCAAGAAACCAGGTCGTGTACACCAGGTGAACGACACGAGGGAAGCCAACACGAGTGTGGACACTTCAGCGGAGAAGATGATGGGTGTATACGTCTGCGTGGATAATTACTTCTTTTGTTTTTTTTTTTTTAAAACGTAGCCTCACACTAGGAATTTCTCCTGTATCGTGGGTGCGTTCACAAACATTTATACTCACATACACAAACAGCCAGACCCTGAACAACTATCTGTAGGCCATACAAATATTTGTTCCGAGCGGGGATCGATCCCGCGACACCCAGCGCAGCAGTCACTCAGCCACTGCGCCAAACGTGTCGTCAATTACTCACCACCTATTACCACAGACGTTAGAATAGACGGCGTTCAGACATCTCTCGGGAGCGCATCGCGTACCTACCATTATGTCGGAAGACACATACAAGAGGCTGTGGTTGACGCTCCTACCCCAACGAGCTACCAATCTAAAGCTCGTGACATGGACTCAAGACCCTTTGAAAGTATTAGGACTAGCAGACGTGCGGGTTGTGCTAGGTAATAAGGAAGCGCAATGTGAACTGGTCGTGGTGTCGGGAAACGGACCAAATCTGCTGGGCAGGAACTGGTTCCATACACTGGGCCGTCAGGTATCAGGATTGTGTGGGGCTGAAGAGGAGATAGAACAATATAAAAAAGAATTTGCAGAATTATTTAAAGAAAGACTCCGCGAGTACAAAGGTTCTGAGGTGTCACTTCACGTGCGGTCGGATGCTACGCCCTGTTTCTTAAAGGCGCGCTTGGTGCCCTCTTAAGGAAAAAGTCATTAGACAGTTGAACGAGATGGTGGAGGCGGGTGTACTGACACCTGTCTGTTATTCTGAGTGACACCGGTGACGCCGGTGATAAAAGAAGACTGAACAGTACGAATATGTGGTGATTATCGTGTCACGGTGAACACTGCTATAGATACAGACATCTATCCAGCGTCCTTGTCTATGTTAACGGCGTTAGCTGGAATGGACGGAGTGGCGTGTCTATTAGATGATATCGCTGTCACCGGAGCCACGATGGAAGAACACAACAGGAGACTTTGAGAAGTATTGAGCAAACTGCAACAGATGGGACTCCGCCTGAACGTAAAGAAATGCGTGTTCGCTGCAAACAGTACTACATTTCTAGGCCACATGATTAATTCAGAAGGACCTCTATCCAGCGCCTGCGAAATTCAAGGAGATTCAGGAAAAGTCGGCGCCAAACAACAGAGAGACCTGGCGTGCCTTCCTGGGCTTATATAATTTCTATGAAAAAATCTTGCCTGACAAGAGCACTTTGTTGGAACCACTGTATTGACTCAAAAAAACCTCGGAGCTGGGGTGAGAAGGAACAGGGAGCGTTTGTGGAGGCGAAGCGATTACTGTCATCAGATCGAACGATGGGGGGCTGTGACTAACTAACTACTTCTCATTTGTGATTCATTAGAATACGGTCTCGGAGCGATTATTGCACACATGGAGGACGGGTCAGAGCGGTCGGTGATGATGGCCTCACGGACACTGCAGGCGCACGAGAGACGATATGGGCAGATTGATAAGGAGGCTATTATATTTGGATTGACAAAGTTTCACGAATTCTTAGCGGGTCGGTGTATTCAACCCCGCAAAACGAATTCCAGACTAGATATCACCGAGGATGTTGCGCTGGTCATTGAAACTTTCTAGTTATAATTACAGTATACAGTACCGGCCAGGTAAATTAATCGGCAACGCGGACGCATTGAGCAGATGGACCGCTCCGAACACGTCGAGCTTGCAGGAGGAGACGCCGAGCGGCTGGGAGCTGGACGTTGCTAAGATAGCCGCGGAGACCAACAAAGATGTGGTATTGCAAAAAGTAATGTTTCACGTTTTACACGAATGGGCACGAAGGAACATAGACCCGAGCCTACAAGCTTATTGGACACGGAGAGAGGCTCTTTCACATAATAAAGGTTGTACATTGTGGAGCAACAGAGTCATAATACCTTCGTCCTTACAGGACAAAGTGTTAAAGTTGTTAGGCATTGTCCAGACATAAGCGTAAGCAAGAGGCTACGTGTGGTGGGTCGACATGGATCGGCAGTTTGAGAGTCGAGAGGTGGCTGCGTGTCAGCAATATCAGCTAGTGAGAAATAACCCACTAAAGGACCCGCAGACTTTGATTGTTCCAGAAAAGGCCTGGAGCCGTGTGCATGTGGATTTTGCGGGGCCTTTTCAGGGAAAAATATTTCTAGTCCTAGTAGACAGCTACAGCAAATGGTTTGAGACTGAAATCATACCACCGATGAACAGTGGTACGGTGATAGCTATTTAGAGAAAAAAAATCACTTCACATAGGCTGCCCGACGCGCGACGTGTTGGTGTCCGATAATGGACGTGCGTTTACCTCGGATGAATTTAATAATTTTATTAAAAACTAGCTGTGCCCGCGGCTTCGCTCACGTGAGCGCGTTTTCTTTTGGCATTATCAGGGAACATTACATGGGCATGAAGTCAGTATATTCTTAACATCCTCTACAAAATAGTGTACCATTATACTGACTTGCAGGAGAATGATGATGATGATGATGATTATACTGACTTACTGTTAAATTAATCTAAAACCTGTTAGTACATCTTTGTTTGATGTACTAAAACAACTCGTAGTCCATTTCTGGGGGAAATCAATTTAGATTGCCATCGACACGTCAAAAAGAATATTAAGAAGAAAGCAAATAGATGCAATTCATGGTCTCGTCCTGAGTATCAGCCGATGTAAATAAAAAGTCAGAACATGCAAAAATCCCAAATACCGTAACTATAAATATAGATTCGATGTCTGCAGCCCGTCCCCATAGTAAAATACCGTAAGACATAATACTATGAAAAAAACTAAAATAGACCAGCATCGCGGTATCTATGTCAGTAAATTGACGGATTTTTCTAACAGCATGTGCTGCTGAACTCAGCCGTCCTGCAAGAGATGTTATATGCGGACCCCATTGTAGCCTAGAGTCCAGCGTGATCCCCAGGAAAACAGTCTCTTCGACGAATTCTAGTTTCTCTTGATTCAATACTATGTCACGGGCAGCCCTCTGTGCAGAGCGTACATGGAGGCAGAGGAAACGGTGGTGCATGTGCTCCGCGAGTGCACTGATGTCACCCAGATCCGCGAGAAGTCTGAGATGCCCTGAGAAGTCCGGGAAGTCTGATCTGCTTCTGGAGGGAGGTGGGCTGGTTGGAGTAACGGCCACATTCGCTCACACACAATGGTCCACCTTTAGGGACTAAGTGCGGAAACCAAACCCTTAATAGATAGATACTATGTCACTAACTACTTTTGACATTCGGTAGAGCAAATCTTATGTACATCGTTTTTTTCCCATTTAATACTAGATTATTCGCGGTGAACCAATTATCGACTTGCAGTAGGGCGTTATTTACGTCAAGATTTGTGGCACGTCTGTTTATTTTAAATATTAAAGAGGTATCGTCAGCAAACAACACCATTTGTGGTTGGTTTTTATATAAATGGGGTAGATCCTTTATGACTTAAAAGAGGAAAAGACCTAATATCGAACCTTGCGGTACACATGCGGTATCAAACAGGGTCGCGGCTGAACATGACATTAAAATAACTTGTGTGAATAACTTCCTCAAATAACAAAAAAAATGCCTGTGTTTTTAGGAAATGTAAAATTTATACTGAATGATAAAAAAGTATTATTTCATGAGTAAGTATCAAGAAAAAGATTTTTTTTTTCGATGCCTCCCGATGGCGACAGGCGGCGCTCGGCCAATGAGCATGCACCACAAAATGACAACGTAATTAAAGAAATATATTTATGTCTCTCTAACAACAGGAATTCCGTAGATGACATTTCATTTTCTTACCCTTTGTTCGTGCGTGCGTGATGTTCATGTATAATTTTAAAAACGTTTTACATTGGTCATCAAAAATTAACGTTTTTTCCCTGAAAACTTAGTGGGTTTTACCAACATCCAAAGACTCGAAGATCACCTATCAAGGATTTTTCCTTGACAAAAGTTAGAGGCTGACTGGTGGCTTTCATTTCATGAGAAAGTGATGCACAATACTAATAAAAATAGACGAAAATTTGCCATTCTTATTTTTGTCATTTGCCTGTAAACATATATTTCCAAAACCAGACATGACGGATTTTTTTTCTGGATAACTCTTTCCATAATAAACAACTCTTTCTTTAGAAATCGTGTAAACTAGTGTTATTTACAAAAGAAATATAAATATATTACAATAGTAAAAATCGTTCAAAAGCGTATGTTGATTAGACTTTTTTGATATGTGTATTTTCTCCTTGCAGTTATTGTGCAATGTAGTTTATCTAGAAAGTGCTGTCAGTACCATGTGTGTTTTGGTTGCAGTACAAGCTGTGCAAGGTGAAGCGCGTGTCGACAGGGCCCAAGAATGTGCCGTTCTTGGTGACGCATGACGGTCGCACCATCCGCTACCCCGACCCACTTATCAAGGTCAATGACTCTGTACAACTCGACATTGCATCTTCCAAGATTATGGATTTCATTAAGTTTGAGTCAGGTATGTAAAGAAACTCATATGCTGCTTATTTTTGCAGTACGACATTATCTTGAAATAAATACACTGTTCAAATTACTAGACTGATTAAATCTAACAACAGTTACAAACTATGTTCAGCAATCTTTTCACGCCAAAAATGGGATCTTTGTCTAGTGGACCCATTTCGCATCCGATGGACTGAAAAAAAACTTAAAACACAATTGGATTTCCAACAAGAAAGTTTATTGCTAATTAACCAGTATTATCACAATATATATTAATGCTAAAATCCGTTCTATCTTTTTCTTCGTATTTATCTCCCTTTCATGCATCATCATTTTAAATTCCGGCTTTTAGTCATGTCAATACGTGCAAGTTTGAAAAACTGTAAACGAAAGGTTGAGTGATCTGGAGGTAGATAAAATATTTATACTTTTACAGGTAACCTGTGCATGATCACTGGAGGTAGGAACTTGGGGCGAGTGGGCACCATCGTGTCCCGCGAGAGGCATCCCGGCTCCTTCGACATCGTGCACATCAAGGACACCACGGGGCACACTTTCGCTACTAGGTATACATTTATTAATTACAGCCAGTTTTTCTCATCTATTAAATATGTACTTAATATAAATTCTAATCTTGTCTTTGACTAAACCACATGAGGCAGCCGTTGGTCTAGTGGTCGGAAGCACGACTGCTAAACATGAGGTTTTGGGTTTGATTCCCAGGTTGGGCGAAGTGTCATTAGGTTTTTCCATCAGGAATTACTCAGTAGCAGCTACAGAGTCTGAATTTGTGCCTGGTTGATGGTCCAATGAAATAGGCTCGCTATTTCATCGGAGTTGGCGAAATGAGGATGTCCAATTAGGTATACCTCTGCCTATCCCTATCGGGATAACACGCCTGATGTTATGATAATCTTCATCGCATGAGCCAAGATGATTCTATATAACTAACCATGAAACATTACTGTTACAGATTAAACAACGTGTTCATCATCGGAAAGGGCACGAAGGCGTACATCTCCCTCCCGCGCGGCAAGGGAGTGCGTCTCACCATCGCCGAGGAACGCGACAAGCGCATCGCCGCCAAGGTCGCCGGACAATAGTCGCATAAGTTTAATAAATTACAGAAAATCTATATTCTCGTTTCATTGGTCCGCCGCCTGCGTGTGTGTGTGCGTGCGCACGTGGCGCTCCAGGTCCCGCCGCCGGGCCAGCGCGCGGCCACACAGCGGGCACGCGTACCGCGCGGGGCCCGCTGTGGGGCCCGCAGTGGGGCCCGCTCGGGCCGCGTGCAGCCGCTCGTGCTTGTTGAGGTTGCTGGGGTCTCCGAACGCGCGCAGGCAGTGTCGGCAGCGCAGCGGCCGGTAGCCCGTGTGCGTGCGCAAGTGAATCTTGAGGCCGTAGCGCCGTGAGTACAGCTTGCCGCAGTACACGCACACGTGGCCACCACGCGCCCGGCCCCACTCCGTGGCCAGCGCCTCCAGCTGCGCGGGCGCTAGGGGTCCCGGGAGGCCTGCGGGCGCCAGGGTCCCGGGGGGGCCGGGCGGGGGCGCCCGGGTCCCGGGGGGGCCGGGCGGGGGCGCCAAGCGCGCCGCCACCTCGCGCCAGAAGCGCGCCGGCTCGTAGGGCGCGCACGACAGGAACAGGTGCACCTTGAGCGGGTTGGGGTCGTCGAAGGCGCGGCCGCAGGCGGGGCAGGCGTAGCGGCGCCCGCGGACGTGGCGCGGCGTGAGGAAGGGCATGTCGAGCGCGGCCAGCGCGTCGTCCGCGAACCACAGCAGCAGCTCTGCGTGCGGCGCCAGGTCGGCGGCGGCTCGTAGGCGCACGTTGCCGCTCTGCGCGAGTGTGAGCAGCGCGCCGGCGCAGAGCGCGTGCGGCGCCAGCGCAGCGCGGACGCACAAGCTGGCAGCGCCGCGCCCGCCCGCCGAGCTTACCCAGCCGCCGCTGTCCAGCTCTACGTACATCTGAAATGACATAGAAATAATTATCTATCTAATTATACATATAATGAAAAAATCCAAATCGATGGCGCAAAAACTACTGCATAGATTCTGTTCAAATTTTGCACATATATTCCTTACAGGTTTCTTCACAACTTAGGCTATTTATCACGCTACTTGCTCAAGGGGGTCAGCAATATTGCATTATATCTGCATTCTTTATCGTTTTTGGTATTTTTATGATTTTATGTATTTTTTTGATCTTGTATGTTTTTGTTCTGCATGTTTTATATGATTGCAATAAAATGTATTCATGTATCAAACACAATATAAATTGTTCATGATAAATAAATAAATTCTTCAATTGTTTGACATTTCAACCATGACGTGCATAAGGGCCAAAACACATAACCGCGTTGCGGCGCCGCGCCGCTAAAATCGGCAGTATGCGTTGCGGTGTTTTAAAAAGAGCATTTTAATGTCGTATGGTAGGGTATCCAGTTCCTCGTGATTTTTGATTGTGGATAGTCGTCTCTGCCATGGACCATCGTGAGAAACTTATTGCTTATTTGTTATTAAAAAGACATTACTCTGTTTTAAATAAACGACAAAGAAGATACTGGATACATCCATTTAATAAGGCTATGAATCCCGATGGCGAGAACTTTTCTCGAAAATACAAAGCATAAGGCCGCTGCCTCGAATTTAGCGGGCAGCGGGGCGGCGGCGCGGGCGGTCGCCGCTTGACGAGTGCACCGCTCGTTGCCCGCCCCCGCGCCGCTGTTTTCGAGAACCGGTCCATTTAAATGTACGCATAAGATCCTGCCGCTCCCGCGCCGCCGCCGCCGCCGCCCCGCTGCCCGCAAGATTCGAGGCAGAGGCCTTAAAGATAGACGAAAATATTTTTTTCGCCTACTTTAGAATGGGTACCTATATCATCATTTGAAGAGCTACAATGCGGGTTATCAAAATATATATGTACATAAAAAAATATTAAAGGAAGGAAACCTCTTACTGCTTTGGAAATGTTGGGTTTGACTGTAAGGTAAAGTAAAACAAATACGGTTTTATTGATAGTTTTTATTGATTAATTACTTACTTTAAGAATACTTTAATTAGTCTTTCAAAAATACAATGTTCAAGAAAAATCAAACTCTTCGTCTTGTGTACCATAGGAAGTACTTGTCGTTTCCTCCAGTGTAAATGGTGAATTTATTGGACGTTGTTGGTTTGATGGCTCGGAATGTATTTGTGAGGATGGGGCAGACCTCAGTTCAGCACTGGAATATCCAGGAGTAGAAGTGTGGTAGCCACTCTGAAAAGTATTATCGTATCTCTGAATTGAATATCCTTGATTATAGCCCTGATGTTGATAATCTTGAGTATAGCCGTGAGGTGTATATCGCTGAATTGAAGGCTGAAGAATGTCTGTTAGTATTTGGAGCACTCGACTTTGAAATATCAATGTTTGATTATCATTCAAAGCTTGAAGAGAAGGTAAAATCCCCTTAAAAAAATGGTAATGTCTACTCTCCGGTGTTTTTAATATTTTCAAAATATGTTCTTCAAAGTCATCCTTCTCAGCTGCCTTTCGTTTTCGTGATTGACTTTGATAACGAGGCAATGCTGTTATTTCAGTTTGGTTCTCACTATCTTCTTCCACTACATTTATACTGGAATCAGTTGCATTTTGTGAAACTTTTTTCAAAAACTGTAATTGTTTATTCAAGTGATATTCTTTCATTTTGGAAGCTCCAGCTCCAGACAGATTGGCATCTTTTAGTTTTTTTTTTTTATATTTAGAAAAAAATTCTTTTATGGCCTTCCACTTCTTAACTAGTTCATTACCTGAATCAGATCACAAATGAAAAATTGAAATAGATATAAAAATACCCTAGATTACATTTAAACTACGAAATTTTAAATTATTAACCTTTTGTGGCCCTTAACAAATGTATAAAGAGCTTTAAAATTATGTACACAAACTGTTACAGGTCAAAATATTGTTGAAACTGAATAACATTTCGGAAAAAACATGAACAGCTTGTTCCTGATTAGGTTAGTAAAATCTGTCCGTATCAATCACCCGTAGCAATTTGCGTACCTACCTATATAATTTTATAGCACCTTGTATTATTCCTTCATTTTTATTATTTTATTACATGTCTACTAGTTGTTATTTCAACAGGCAGTGATTTCAAAACCATGCATACGAATTACTACCGAGGAGCAAGTACAATAGCAAAAATTGTGAGGACAGTTTGTCCTGCCCTATGGAAACATCTTTTAAGTCAAAATATATCCTCCTATAACAAGACAGCTTTTAGAAGATGTCGCTATTGCCTTTGACAAAAACGCGAATTTTTTTTAACTGCATAGGAGCTCTCGATGGTAAACATGTCCGTATTTGGTGTCCTGCGCACAGTGGATCACTATTTTACAATTATAAGCTATTATAAGCTATAACTCAATAGTTTTATTAGCTCTTGTTGATTCTACATATAGATTCATTTTTGTCGATATAGGAGCGTATGGAAAGGAAAATGACTCCATCGTTTTCCAGAACTCTAAACTTTATGATTTGATTATGAAACATAAATTACCTATTCCAGCACCAAAGCCTTTACCAGGTAATCAAAATGCAACTCGATTTGATTTTGTGGGAGATGAAGCATTCTCAATTCCAAATAACGTTATGCGCCCTTACTCAGGAAAGCATTTGTCGGTACAACAACGAATTTTCAATTATCGGTTGAGTCGTGCCCGAAGATATGTGGAGTGCGCTTTCGGCATCCTAGCCAATAAATGGCGCATATTACATCGAGCTATGAATGTGCAATATGAATTTGCGACTGACATTATTAAGGCATGTTGTGTACTACATAACTTTGTTTTGAATCGAGATGGAGTACAAGCGTCTGATGACATTATCTTTGATGATTCTGATCTTCAAATGCTAGAACCGCTGACAACTAATGAACTTAGTATGAGCCCACATCTAACACGAAATTACTTTTCTAGTGATGTTGGTGCCCTTAGTTGGCAATTAACAAAAATATGAATTTGACAAAAAAAATATTTAGTCTATCTGACATGATACCTACAAACTATTTATTACACTCAGGAACTTTGCTATAAAAACAAGAAAATGGCGACGCTGTCTGTTATTAGCGAGAAACATCTCGCTGATACACGCATAAGTGAGAGCGTGAAGCAAATAACAACACCGCCATGTTCTGTCCCTTTCCTTAATAACTTATTTCAAAAGAAAAGACTACACAACTTACCCAGTTTTGATTTTTCGGTAGCGTCTTTTTCGTTGTAATTTTCATAAATGATTTCGCAAATGGTTTTCCATGCTTCTTGTTTTATAAATTTGTCTTTATAAGTTTCGTCACTGGACACCCCACAAACAAGGGCGTTCCCGAACCAACGATATATAAATAAATCGATGTCAAAGTCAGACATTTTAATTTTAAAACTGCTTCCGGGTTTACTGACACGTGATATGTGCTAGAGTGATAGAAACAAACTAAATCATTGTCAATAAGTATGACATCATAACGCTGGAACTAGCGCCACGCTGCGGTGCCGTGCCGCTACAATCGGCAGTGCCGCTACTGCCGATTCTCGCGGCGCAGCACCGCAACGCGATTATGTGTTTCGGCCTTATGAGCAGCTATTTTAAATTAATGTCAACGGAGAAATCAGGCTAGCGGGTATCATGATCGCTCCGTAAACTTTGGGTCGCATGTTCAAACCCCAGCGCAAATTTCACTTTTTGTGATTGGTTTTAATCTTTTTTTGATGCTGTATGGGTCGCATGTGCAAACCCCAGTACTATTTTCACTTTTTGTGATTTGTTTTAATATTTTTCAACACATTTGCTCAAAAAACGCATTTACGACGCCTGCATACATTGTTCGAAAGTTAAAAATTACGCACCATGCAACGGAACGTGGGGTAAAATAGGTACTCTCACCTAAGTACCTATTTTGTTTATTATTTATGTATTCTTTCTTGCTCAAAATCCTCAATAACAATATTGATAACCCTGAGTTATTGTCAAAATTTTATTTTAATATGCCAAGTGTTGCACTGATACAATAAAAATCACTTTAAATCACACTTAATACTTTTATTTCACTGACTTTCTTGCCACACTTTTAACAACAGACTGTTTTGCCACACCATTTTAAATGATGCTCTTCGCGCCATACTGACAGCCGACCAGAGTGGGGACTCGATAAAGCGCGCCAACTAAGTTTTAAATGAATACAATACTAAACAATTCTGTATTATGTTTAAATATTCGTTATATAAAATTACAGGAATTAATTAATGCATAACTTTTAATCTACATTCTATTTTAATAAAATGGATAATCGACAAGAGTGGCGAGCGCGCTAACTCGGCCGGTAAAACAGTATAACTTAGTTTTGAAATACAATACCAAACAATTCTATCTTATGTTTAAATATTCGTTATACAAAATTACAGGAATTAATTAAAGCATAACTTTTAATCTACACTCTATTTTAATACAATTGATAACTTATAAAAGTGGCAAGCGCGCCAACTTGGTCGGTAAAACAGTATAACTTAGTTTTAAATACAATACCAAACAATTCTACATTATGATTCAATATTAGTTATCTATAATTACAGGAATTAATTAAAGCATAACTTTTAATCTACGTTCCATTTTAATATAATTGAAAAACCGTAAACATATCACAAGTAACGCCATCTCGTGGCATAAGATGATAGTCATTGACTTCCAACAGAAAATTCATACCAAAATTAATAACATGTCTTATTTTCAACAATACTCTAACATTCGGCCATCCGCATAACTACGCGTCCTCGCGTATGTATATATACGAGTAACCTTATGTTCAACAATCACAATTGTGTATCCAAATCTACTATAACAGCAAAAAACGCATTTATAAAGCCTTTGATTCATCGTGATTATTACAACTGTAATTATACAAAATAAATTTAATTACTAGTGCTACAAGTCGCTACTATCTTGCACCCAACTGTAACATTCGGCCATCCACGTAACTTACGCGTCCTCGCGGATGTATGCGAATGGTTTTTATATATACAATTGTATACAGGTAATATCCAAATCAAGTTCTTATAGCAATTACAACTGTAATTACTGAAGCATAATAAATTATATATTACAACTGTAATTATACAATACATACTAGTGGTACAAGTCGCTTCCACCTTGAAACCACCAAAAATGTCTACTAGTGGTACAAGTCGCTACTACCTTGAAACCACTAGGGCGGTACAAGTCGCTACTACCTTGAAACCACCAAAAATGTCTACAAGTGGTACAAGTCGCTACTACCTTGAAACCACTAGGGCGGTACAAGTCGCTACTACCTTGAAACCACCATGACACATTTATTCAAAGGTAGAGGTTTGCACCTCGTACCTCTATCGCGAACGCCATATTAATTTCAGTCTCACAACCCGTTATAATAAGATATTAGAATTTTATTTAATCAACTAAATTATCCTCTTCATTGGCCGAGGATGAGCTTGAATCAGTTCTGTTATAGTGAGCCCAAGCTTTCATTTTGTCTACGGCAATAACCGCGGAGTATTTTCGATTGCCCTTTCGAGTGATCGGAGTGTCCTCAACGCGATACCTGTCATTACCTAAAACCTCAACTACTTTGTATGGACCGCGATATTTAGGAACAAGCTTTTTACTCTGCCCGGTAGCACCAATTTCACGCTCTACACTAACTAGATCACCTACGTGAAAATCAACAGGTTTAGTAGACTTTTTGTCATAATATTGTTTCTGTTTCTCTTGATAAGCGGTAATATATTCACTCGCTTCTTCTCGTATTTCTTTAATTTTATCTTCCGAATACGGTTCACTATTATCGATAGAAGCTTTAACCCTACCTTCCGTCATTCCAGTTAGGCTGATACCAAAAAGAACTTGGGCTGGTGTTTTACCTATGCCTTTATTAAATGTGTTATTCAGGCCCAATTGAATCTCAGGCACCTTAACATCCCATTTTCTTTCGTCCAAACCCACGCACTTAGCGGTCAGCGCTTCTAGTAGAGTACGGTTGTACCGTTCAACTTGACCGTTGGCGCGTGGGGTTGCTACCGCGTTCAAGATGTGCTTAATGCCTAGCTTTTCCAGAAAACCGGTAAATTTACTACTTGTGAAACAAGAGCCACGATCAGATATAATTCTTTTTGGTAGCCCAAATATACTAAAATAATCTTGCATTTTCTCGACAACTATTGAAGACTTAGTACTCCGGACCGGTTTTAGGACGATAAACTTTGTGTACGCATCGATAATGACTAGCAAGTGTGTGTTCCCCTTTGAACTTTTAACAAAAGGGCCAACATGGTCAATGTGAACTGTGACGAATGGTTTTTCATCTTTTGGTATAGGATGTAATGGTGGCCTTTTTTTTGATGAAGATTTTGAGTATGAACATTCAAGGCATGATGCTACGTACTTTTTTACAAAACGTCTCATTTTAGCAAACCAATAAGTTTCTTTGACTTTACTCAAAGTTTTATCAAATCCAAAGTGGCCCAAATCATCATGGCACTGTTTGAGTATTTGCCAGCGTACTCCCTTAGGGACTACCCACCTATCACCGTCAGAAGTTTTCCTATATAATTTACTATTGCGTACAATATAATTATTTTTAATCTCAATGACATCATCAGCTTGGGGGTCATTTAAAACCGAAATTTTTCTTTGAATTTCTGAATCTGCCAATTGAACGGTACCTAACCAATCCGATTCACCGACTGCCATCACAAAACTGTTAGCACCGTCACTATCAGCTTTAATGTTGGTAGGTGGTGGATTCCGACTCAACGCGTCGACGTGGGCCATTGAGGCCCCTGGCTTATAATCGACAGTAAAATTATACTCTTGCATAGCAATCCACCACCTAGCGACACGCGGTATTAAATCGCGTTTAAGGAAGGTTGCTCTTAACGAATTGCAGTCGGTTATTACTTTAAACTCTACGCCAATAAGGTATACGCGAAACCGTTGAAACGATGCAACGACAGCGAGAGTTTCTAATTCATACGCCGTCATATGCTGTTCCTCGGACGTTGTTTGGCGGCTGAAGTACGCTACCGGTTTTAAAAATTTATTGTCATCACGCTGCATAAGCATTCCGGCTATACCTATTTTACACGCGTCTGTATGCAGTTCAGTTGACGCATTAGGGTCATATAACGCTAAAATCGGTTTTTTTCATTAATTCGGATTTTAGTTTATGAAAAGCTTTGCTTTGTTCATGACCCCAAACCCACACGGCAGTTTTCTTCAAAAGACTGGTAAGCGGCTTAGCTATCATAGCAAAATTTTTGACAAACCGACGGAAGAAACTGCACAATCCTAAAAACTGCCTAACCGTGTGCTGGTTAACAGGTTGGGGAAAATCCCTAAGTGACTCAATTTTTCTCGTTCCAGGTCTAATGCCCTCTGCACTTAATTCAAACCCTAAATAATCTACCGTTGTCTTAAAGAAACAACACTTTGACAGTTTAAGGGTTAAGTTAGCTTGTTTTATTAAACCCAATACTCTTTCTAATCGCTCAAAACCCTCGTCAAGCGTTACTGAAGGCACAATTATATCGTCCATGTAAGCAGATGCAATTCTCTTAGCATTGACATTTTGTTCTTCTCGCGATGGGAAACCTCGGTTATTATTTAAGACTAAATGCATTGTACGCATAAAAGTCGATGGTGCATTAACCAGCCCAAAGGGCATCCTATTAAATTCATATTGCCCTTCGGGTGTTACAAATGAAGTTTTATGACGATCACTTTCAGAAATTGAAATTTGGTAATATCCGGACGCGAGGTCCAGAGTAGTATAAAAGTTATATCCCGCCAGGTCATCGAGTTGGTCATCTATTCTAGGCATCGGGAAATTTTCTTTTATGGTCTTACGGTTCAAGGCTCTGAAGTCAATGCACAATCGAGTTTCACCGGATTTCTTTTTAACAAGTACTATAGGGCTTGCATAACAGGAGGTAGATGGACGGACAATACCGCACTCCAGTAACTCTTGTATCATTTCTCGCACTTTGGTGCGTTCAGTTATTGGAAGCCTATAGGGTCTGTACACTACAGGTTCGTCGTCTTTCAAATTTATGGACATCTCTGTAAGTTTAGTTTTACCCAACTCTTTTAAACTAAACGCGAAGCATTCTCTATATTTATTTAATAATTGTACAAGTTGTTCACGTTTACCTTTGGCAAGGTTCGTATCGCTAATTATATCGTTTTCATTTATCGACCGTACAGGCTCACTAAGCTCTACATTAGAAACATCGGCTATATTATTAGTTAAACCTTCCTCTTTTGCCTTTAGTCCTCTAGCTATTACGATATCCTTTCTTAAGAGAAAGGGTTGGCCGGACTTGCCTTTAATAAAGACAACTCCTTTTCCATCTACACAAATAAATAACCCTTGCACTAGATAGTGTTCGCGCCCTAATTGATAGCGATTATTCCCGGGAATGTACACATCCCCATTATAAATCGGGTCAGTGTGAATGTATACAGGAGTCAACCCATCTATCATAGTATCTATGGTACTGAAAAGTTTGATCTTATTGAACACCGATTCACTATCGTTACTAGAAAAACGTAAATTTGCACTATCTTTCTCTACAATTATATGAGGTTGTTCTGTATACGTTTGTCCTACAATAAGAGGTACCCGCATTACCTCGTCAGGGACAATAAGAATTTCGACAGCTGCGACTACACCATCAACGGTAACAGATGTAATACATTTTCCTAAGGGTCGAACTGTAGCCTCACCAAAACCTTTAAGCACGGGTAAATCTTGACTAGAAACCCAATCAATAGACATGCTTTTAGCGCAAGCTAAGCTCATCATAGTTGCAGAGCTACCGAAATCGATAAAACAATTAACTGGATGGTTGTTAACGAAACCTTGCTTGTAATACTTAGTGGAGTCGCTGTCGGAACTGACTACACACATTACCGACTTTGCTGGTTTGCTATTGGTTGAAGCCGACGTAACAGATAGACTGCATCCTTCTATGGTATGACCAAACTTAAGACAACGTGTACACTTTACCTGTGGTTTAGTGCATTGTGACTTGTAGTGTCCTTCTTGTAAACAATTATAACATTTGATTATACGGTTTTTATTGTCCCCTTTTCCTGTACTGTCCGTATTATTGTTAAAAACCTTTGTTCTCTTTTTATCATTTTGGTGAACGTTAGTTTTAACAGCTTTTAAATATGGTAAAAGCTGATCCGGAGTATTAAAACGAGCGGCTTCCGCTCCTAGTCGGACACTACGGTCGTCAATCCCGTGAACAATGCAATCTACTGCGCGTTTGCCTTCGATACTACATCGGTTGAGTAACACAACTTTCTCATAAAAGTATTCTTCTAGAGGATCGTTAAACTTAGCGCGTTTGGATAGCATCGTTTGAAGTAAGCATCCATAATTTTCGTTACTAGGGAAAGCTAACTTAAGTTTATCTTGCCATTCGGTCCAAGTAAATAAAACAGTTGGCAAACCCTCGTACCATTTTTGAGCAATCCCCTGTAGTTTTTGAAGGGCAAAATGAGACGTTTGTTGGTCTGACCAATTATATATTAAAGCACATTCATTTACTTTATGCAACCATATATCAATCGTCTGTTGTTTGCGTTCCGGGTTAAATTCGGGAATGGTGTTATGATTGGATAATTTGTCCAAGCTGTTATTTTTGTTGTTCACGGCCTGTAACGCTTGGACAAGCTGTGAGACTGAAACCGCGTCATTCGGAGCAGGCACAAAATAAGTTGGTTTGGACTCACCATACTCTTCAGGTATCCAGTTCAGTGACCTGCGACTGCGCCGACCGCGGCTACGACTGCGGCTGCTTCGGCTGCACCTGCGACTGCGTTGGCTGCAACTGCGCCGGCTGTGTCTGCGACTCCGACTGCGATTTCGGCTGTGATCGCGACTGCGAGCATGACTGCAATCGCGACTGCGAGCGCGACCGCGTATGCGACTGCGATCGCGACTGCGAGTGTGACCGCGTGTGCGACTGCGATCGCGACTGCGACTGCGACCGCGACTGGTACGTCTGCGGCTGCACTCACGTTGGCTGGCATGCCCACTAGTGCGCCGGTGGCGTCTGTCACTGTGACTGCGAACGTGACTGTGCCCGCGTGGGCCAGCACGCCCACTAGTGCGCTGACTACATCTGCGACTGCGACTGCGTCTGCGTCGGCTGCGACTGCGTCGGCCGAGGCCGCTTTGATTGCACCCGCGTTGGCTGGCACGCCCACTTGGCAGCACTGGGGATCCTGGCCCACTGCTGCAATTTTCTTCATCATTGTGTTGTGTATTGTGGATCAGCATTTGCCTTTCCACTACTACAGAATGTTGTTCTTGTTCAGTGGACGGCGTCCGCAAGCGGCGTTCATAGTATGGATTCATTTTATAACGGCTTTATTTGAATTCAGAACGACCAAACTTATTCACGTAGGCCTGGATGTAATCGGCTGGTATAACCAACTAACTACAACTCACTTCTGAAATGTTGCACTGATACAATAAAAATCACTTTAAATCACACTTAATACTTTTATTTCACTGACTTTCTTGCCACACTTTTAACAACAGACTGTTTTGCCACACCATTTTAAATGATGCTCTTCGCGCCATACTGACAGCCGACCAGAGTGGGGACTCGATAAAGCGCGCCAACTAAGTTTTAAATGAATACAATACTAAACAATTCTGTTTTATGTTTAAATATTCGTTATATAAAATTACAGGAATTAATTAATGCATAACTTTTAATCTACATTCTATTTTAATAAAATGGATAATCGACAAGAGTGGCGAGCGCGCTAACTCGGCCGGTAAAACAGTATAACTTAGTTTTGAAATACAATACCAAACAATTCTATCTTATGTTTAAATATTCGTTATACAAAATTACAGGAATTAATTAAAGCATAACTTTTAATCTACACTCTATTTTAATACAATTGATAACTTATAAAAGTGGCAAGCGCGCCAACTTGGTCGGTAAAACAGTATAACTTAGTTTTAAATACAATACCAAACAATTCTACATTATGATTCAATATTAGTTATCTATAATTACAGGAATTAATTAAAGCATAACTTTTAATCTACGTTCCATTTTAATATAATTGAAAAACCGTAAACATATCACAAGTAACGCCATCTCGTGGCATAAGATGATAGTCATTGACTTCCAACAGAAAATTCATACCAAAATTAATAACATGTCTTATTTTCAACAATACTCTAACACAAGTAAATCATTTCGTTTTAATCCACCCATACGTGTACCTCAAATGCAGTGGCGTGCAGTGGTCCTCCACGGAGGGTAGGCCACGCATACTGACACCCCAAAAAAAAACAAAAAAAAAGAAAATCGCGCATCATCACAGTGTCGCAGGTCGCTCTACTCTACTTTAGAATTATGCCTTTCTATATCTAATCTTAACTGGCTGTTAATACTAGTTTCAATACGTGATTTACCAAATGTATTTAACTTTAAGCAAGCCTCTAAATGTTTTTCTGATAGGTCATGCTTTTTTGCCGAGGAATGAAAATTATGTAAACCAATGAATCCCTCACTCCACTTACTGGAAGTATTAAACAAAATGCACGGAAACCAAAACAATTTATTCGTGTGTACACAGCCACACAGCCAGCTAAATGTTGCATAATTTTGAGGATTGAAATGACGAGTACGAGATGAATTATTATATTTTTGAGTTAAATCTCGTAATTCGGGTACACATCTACCTTTAGGTACAACTAGAACTTTATCATTATAATGTAATTGCCCAAACTTACTGCTTTTAACTTCTAACAAACACACATTATCAGCGCAAACTTCACAACAGAACACCATTTTTACGTAAATAAACAAATAATAAACACAACAACTAATATTTACAGCACCTATACGTTTCAAAACGAATTACTTATAACTTATTAAGTTAGAAAAAGCAAAACATTCAAGATTGCGATATAAACTGCTTGTCACATGAAACAATATGGCTTCTTTAGCAAAAATAATGTCTAATTTCGATATAAACAACACTACCAAATTAAATTGCATCATTTTCATACCGTGATCTTTTACAAAAGCGGTTATTAAATTTTGGCGGATAATACTGAGAGTTTCATTCATTAATCTGGTTGCGTTAGAGGAGTCCGCGATAATTCAAATTTTCTCACGTTTTTTGTAATTTACAGGTCAGTTTCAGGTTGTACGTTGATGAAAAACAAGTCGCGCCAGTAAAACGTATGTAGTTACAGAAATACAATAATGAAAATCATCAATGACCTGAAAATTACAAAAAACGTAAGAAAATTTGAATTTCGCGGGCTACCTTGACCTTACGTCTTGACTTTTGTAGGGCAGCCATTCGGCCAATCACAAGCCGTCTCCAGTCGCAGGAGACGACGGCCATTATCTATGCATGTGTGCCGTTTATACACACGAAAACATGCATCAGTGTGCGTAAACTTATGAATGACTACTAGGCCCTCAATGTTCGAGCCTAAAAATACAAACGGAGCGGTGTAGTAACGTATATTACGTAGGTACGGTGCGTTCACACGGGCGCGACAAGTTGCTATAAGTATTTAACAGGAGTTTTAACTTATTTTTTAATATTTTGTGTTATTTTATTACGTAGTTGTAATAAATGCATTTGGCGTTATAGGTAGGGTAGGCTAGGCCTAATTGCCTTTATGGACGGCACGCCCCTGCTCAAATGTCTGCGAATTATAGACAGAGCAGTTATATTGTGCGCGCAAGCAGAAATTTCAATGACATATGCAAGGAATATGATTTAGATCCATTCACAATTAGTGTAAATTCGGCTAGAAGGTGCTTAAGCTTCAAATTTTTCAAGTAGCGGTTGATTATACTATATGTTTTTGTTTTTTTTCTCTATTTTATTATATATATTTACTTAATCATATAGTTGCAAATTGAATATTAATACGAGTATTCTACTACTTTGATGAAAGCGGTGTGTTTTCTGTTTTTGTGCTCATACCATGATTTTTTGTTATAATAAGTCTATACATGAGGATTTGTAATTGGCTTTCTGGAGACTATGGTTTCCTTTTTTGTTTGTTTTTATTAGCTGTAAGTCCTCTATGTACAGACGCCAGCAGGTCAAGCTACCCGAAACTGTCAGATTTTCCCAATGAACCTTCGACCTAAAGCTTTGACATTAAAGTCGAAAATCTACTAAAGAAATCTGACAGATTGTAGTAGCTTGATGTGCTGGCGTCTGTACTAAATAAATAATAGTACACATTACATTATGATATAAGTGCGGTAAGTTGAAAATTACAGCTGAGGCGAAATTGCGTTTTATAACATATTTGCGAGGAAATAAATAAAACTCGGACTTTCTTAAACGAAATTTTGATACGCTTGTAAGTATCTATCGGTCGATTTTTCAGACAAGAGGCTTAGAGTAGCCTTTTTCGCTGCCTCTGAGACTTCAGGCGGTGTCGAATTAATAAATTCATCATTACTTGACGACATTTTTCAAAAAAAAAAACAATACTGCGAAAAGAAAAAGCGCGCTGAATAATTTTTACTTGTTCACAAATTAGTGAGCTGCGCGCATGAGCGCTTTTTTTAAGGCAAAGGCACAAAAACAGCCAGTATTACTAATACAGTAAATTTATATTTTTGTGTTTTTGTTACATATTGTAATCTTGGTTGTAATCTATTGTCAAAATTAATTAAATTAAAGAATTAAATGTTTATTTGTTATATTTTATCTCCCAAAGTTAATTTTATTCATAAAATGTTGACCACTTTTCTGACATAAAAACTCTTTGCTAAGATTAAAAAAAATACCGTTCGTTTTTGACGGAACATCTTGAAACCGTGCGTTTTACATTACATTACCGCACAAGTACGTAATGAGATACAATACGATATTGAAATTGGTGAAATGAGACCCTTTACGAGCAAATGTGTTATAATAGTACATTATGATATAAGTGCGGTAAGTTGAAAATTACAGCCGAGGCGAAATTGCTAGCCCGAGCCGTAGGCGAGGGCTACAAGAAAGCAGAGGCTGTAATTATCAAAGCGCACGTATGTCATACGACGTTTTATAACATATTTGCGAGGAAATAAATAAAACTCGGATTTTCTTAAACGAAATTTTGATACGCTTGTAAGTATCTATCGGTCGATTTTTCAGACAAGAGGCTTAGAGTAGCCTTTTTCGCTGCCTCTGAGACTTCAGGCGGTGTCGAATTGATAAATTCATCATTACTTGACGACATTTTTCAATAAAAACAATACAGTGAAAAGAAAAAGCCCGCGGAAAAACTTTTACTTGTTCACAAATTAGTGAGGCGCGCGCATTAGCGCTTTTTTTTAAGGCACAGGCACAAAAACAGCCAGTATTACTAATACTGTAAATTAATGTTTTTGTGTTTTTGTTACAGATAAATGGTTGTAATCTATTGTCAAAATTAATTAAATTAAAGAATTTAATACTTATTTATTATATTTTATCTCCCAAAGTTAATTTTATTCATAAAATGTTGACCACTTTTCTGACATAAAAACTCTTTGCTAAGATTTAAAAAGTACCGTTCGTTTTTGACGGAGCATTTTGAAGCCGTGCGTTTTACTTTACATTACCGCACAAGTACGTAATGAGGTACCATACGATATTTAAATTAGTGATTATGATTATAAATAAATTTACTGCACGCCCCGTTGTATAGCAGCGTGCGTATTCTTTACGGTTTTTTTTAAATTTCCATAAAAAATATTTCAAGAATTCCACCAAGTAGTTTCACATTACAAGAATAATTTTAAGCTGACTGATCGAACCTCCTTGGAAGCGCTTTTTCTCAATACGTGTTCTCACTTTAATACTAAAGAGTAAATGAGACGAAAAATGTAGTTCGATCTTTCACCACGTGCATGTGGCGCCATTTGCAAATTCGCGCCTTTTTCATATTAGAAACGTCAAAGATTGTTGCGACTTTCCGACTGATATTTACAAACAAAATAATAATATGAGTTGAAGCGAGGAATCTGATATTAAAAAAAATTGGGAAGTTTTAATTATTATTTTTTTTACGCACGTCGGGGGCCCCCATGGCTCGGGGGCCCCGTATAATTGATACGGCAGATACGGCGGTAGCTACGCCCCTGCTCCTCATGATACACTAATTTGTTATGGTCCTCTCAAATGCACAACATTTTGCCAGGGTAACGCACACAGTTTTATTACATTATGAAATTTTGTACATACGTCTTCAGGTGTAAAGAAACGGACATAGGGTACCTTTTATCCCGAAAAAAGGTATTGTTCCCGAGGAAATAACAACAATAACGTTCTTATGATAATAGATGGCGCCACGTGTCTTTCGAATCATGATTAAGTAGGTATGGTAGGTACGTATATTACTACACGTAGAGTAAAACCCGAATTGATTATCAAATTCTATCTATTTATTTATCTATATTCTATTTATGTATATTGTAAGACCCTGCCTTGGAAGAGGACGAATTATTTCGAAACTTCATATAGGAACTTGTATACTGGAGTTAGATTGAAGTGAAAATAGAGGTTGCAAGATCGAGCGAAGCGAGCTTGAAATTGTTTACAAGGTGTGTGTCTCGAATATATTGTTTTGTTTGTATGTAAGTATGGATGTTTGTTACTCTTTCACGCAGTAACTACTGAACGGATTTGGATGAAATTTGGAACACAGATTGTTTATTAACACATAGGATTTCACTTTTTTATCTCGGTGTATGATCCCGTGGGACAGTTACCGAATTTCACGCGGGCGAAGCCGCGGGCTAACAGCTAGTGATTTGGACACCGCAAGGCTGGTCTATGTTAGTTACTTCCATAGCATCAATGCTTACGGTATTCTGCTGTGGGGACGGGCTGCAGATATTGACTCAATATTTATTCTGCAAAAGAGGGCTGTAAGAGCCATCTATAACCTACGCAGACGCGAATGTCTAAGGGAATTTTACCATGTCTATATACATATACAAAGCGAGGCCACGTTATACTGGACATGTAAAGCTTGATGTGCCACCGTGTGTACACCTGCTTTTTCTTTAAACCACAATACTGTAAAAAATGTATGTACTACTTAACTTATTTATTTACGAGTAGGTACCTACCTTCTTCATAAGTAATTCTTATATTTAGTTCTAAGATTACCTTGTATTTCTCTTATTAAGTGAATTGTATTCTTTTTGAGAAATACATTTCTTAAACCGTTAACCGTATTTATGAAAACATTAGCTTTTGCATTTAGAATTTGACAGTCAATTCCTTGCACTCCGCTTGTAATAGTACTAAAACAATAATGATTCGAAAGGCACGTGGCGCCATCTATTATCATAAGACAGTTATTGTTATTTTCATCGGGAAAAGTACTTTTGTCGGGATGAAAGGTAGGTATTCTATGTCCGTTTCTGTAAACCTCACAATGAACATATATGCAAAATTTCAGGATGATCGGTTCAGTGGTTTAGGCGTGAAAAGAGTCCATGAGATCTACTATTTTCGAACTTAATTTTTACTATGCAAAACTGCCAGTCACGGGCATATTTGAAATAAATGCTTTGAGTTTGTACATTCACACTCTGTAAAACTCGCACTAATGCGAATTTATCCCGCTTTGGATTTGGTAATAGTATATTACTCGAATAGCCACCAGTTACTGTGCGAGTTTATACTCGAAGATTACTTAGTAGGAAATTGGAAAGGACAAGATAGGAGATGAGAAACAATTAAAGCTAACCTTAAATCGTAGGACTAGGGGGAACAAATACCTATTCACATTAGTTCTATCGTAGAACTGTTCTAAAAACGCTGGAATCAGGTTATTATGAACCGGTAGGTAACTTGCGTGTCATAGAGTATGTGGTTGGTATTAAGTGTACTTACATGTTCCGAGTCCTTTCCTTCTAGAGCGTCGAGCAGACGGTCGGCGCTGAAGGCGCGCGAAAGTGCACCGCGGGTCACGCCGCGCCGGCACAGCACTCGCGACATGTCGCCCCGCACGTGTTCGCATTCGCAGCACACGTGACTAAGTACACGCTGACCCCGAGCAAGGTGCGCGAACGCAGGTTGCGCTCAACTGTCACCGCCGCGAGGGTTGTCTTCCATATATAGGTACTCCCCTATCGCCGCAGGGCGGAGGGTTGCTCCACTCCCTGCCTCCGCAAATCTCCGGAACGCCCTCCGTAAATCGCTCCGTGATTAAAATATTGTTATTGTGGTTACATTAATAACTACTGGGTACTTACTATCGCAGCTGCGAGGATCTGCATGGATGGCATAGGTAAATACCTACAAGATAAATGTACCAACCATGTTACAAAATGATTAGGTATTAGCGCGACTGCTGAACATGAGGTCCTGGGTTCCATTCCCAGGTCGAGCAGTGATATTGGGTTTTTCCATCTGGAATTTACCGTTAGCAGCCACGGAGTCTGGATTTGCGCTCAGGTGATGGCAATAGGCTCGCCCCCTATTACATGGGGCTTAAACATAACTGGCGAAATGTGGGTGTACTATTAGGGACACCTCTGACTGCACCCGGAAGGGTGCAAGTAAAAACCGATTAGTAAGGGTTAAGTTTACTATATACGGGTGCAGCTAAAGTTCTTCTAACAATCTAAAATACAACAGCCTCTTCGAAAATATAGCACCTCGGTGGCCTCGGATTGGTTAGATTATCCATACTTGTTTATATAGAAGTAGAAGTTACTAATTTTAAAGAGTTATCTAAAATGTCTGGGTCCTAGACCAGATGACTTAGGTTTTCTTTAGTCCTTTTATTCAGAAATAGATGGTATTAAATCTACTTTAGAGAGACGATTTCAAGAACAAAAGGAACTAACGCTCCAAGATCGAGCGAAGCGAGTTCGGAACAATTTACATAGGTACCTTGGACAGGTTAGAATTGTTTCGATCTACCGGAGTTAATTGGGTGACATATAGACAAAGTTAAGATTCAAGAGGTACTATGCTGCAAGAGCGAGCGAAGTGAGCTCTTTTTTTACATCTTTCCTTTAATCATCATCATCATCATCATCATCAGCCTATAATGTTCCCACTGCTGGGACACAGGCCTCCTCTCTATGAAAGGGAATAGACTATAATCCACCACGCGGGCCCAGTGCGGATCGGTAGATGTCACATGTCTTCGAATATTTGGTTCTAGGACATGCCGGTTTGCAACCTTGTGTCGGTGTGTATGCTATAATTGCACCGGGGCAAGGGGTTCCTAATTTATTTCAGCCTCTGTCTATACCGGTCGATCATGAGAAAATCCAATAGGAGTGCCAAAATCTAAAGGCAGAAATAGGGGCTTTTCAGATAAAAGTTTTTTCGCAGGGAAGTATGAACGCTTTTGGTTTAAAGATGTGATGTAAATGTGTAAGGTTGTTGCGGTAGTACGAGTACTCAGAGGCTTTTTTTGTAGCCTTAACAATATTTTAGATCCAGTGATTTTATTATGTAATTAGGGTACTAATTGTGTGGCAGAGAGGGCAGCTCCCCCGGCCCCGGCGACGCCCATGATTAATAGAGTACTCTGATTAATATGGTATGTTACCAACAGTAGCTTACCTAGTAGGGAAGCTACTTACATGTTTAGGATGCTTCTACCTACTTATTTCTAATAGCTACGGGAGGAAGATAATCCCGTTGAGAAATATTTACATACGAGTACCAGGATTTCCTTCACAAAAAAGAAACAGAACAGGCAACAGCCGTTTTTAGGGTTCCGTAACATTTTTGAAAAAACGGAACCCTTATAGGATCACTTGGTTGTCAGTCTGTCTGTCCGTCTATCACAACCGATTTTCCGAATCTACTCGACTATTCAGGGTACACATAATATGTAAGTCCGTGACCCTAATACGGACGTGTAACGTAAATTAATGAATTTTAAAGATAGAGGCTTCTTTTGGGATTAAGTAAAATGAAAAAGAAAAGTTTCGAAAACTATATTTTTTATAATTTTAAGATACAATAGTTTTGAAGTTATTTAAGATTCACCTTGCCCCCCTTCTTTATGAAGTTTCTTTCTTAGTGAAGTGTTACTAACATAGTTTTAAGGTTTTATTTACTAACACCATTTGTATTATATTATATGTATGTAAGTCGGTAAGGTATGTTATGTTGTTGTTGTTGTGGTTATTGTCGCTCGGAACCTACAGGGCCGAAAATTTTGAAAAAAATACAAAAAATAGTTCTTTGCCTGTAAATTACAGGAAAATCTACTTATAAGAAGTCGAAGAAGATATGGTATTAAAAGTAACAGGAAATTAAATATATTTCGTTAACTTATAGATGATTAACGTACGGAACCCTCTCCACGCGAGTCGAACTCGCACTTGTCCGGTTTTTCTTTTAATAAGTAATGAAAATTTTCGTTGAGAATGATGTCATGTAATGTGTAATGTGTAATGATACGTGGTAGGTAATAACCGTTTAGCGTCGGTGCCCCTTCCACCTTCTATATTAGTTTACTAACTTGTTTTCGAGAATAATTATTGTCTTCCATTCCCATCACAACGTGATACTAGGGACAAAAAAATACTAGTGTATTTAATTAGGTAGTTCTGAGTAGGTAGCACTTATTCTGGGGACAAAAAGGAACTTCGAAATAAAACAAATAAAAATAGGTAACTATTTTTACTCTAAAACGTCTAAATAAGTCGTAACTAAATGCCTCCAGGGCTTCAGTAAATATATCTAATACAGAGACTAAACAAAACAAAGTAGCCTAAAAATACGTAACAATTCAAAATAGCGACGTGTGAGTTTCCGTGAATCACTATAGGTATCATATGTATAAATTTCAATGATTTATGTACAGCTCACGTAAACAAGTAAATAACATGGATGTATATAATTATGTAAAACCCGGCGTACAGGTCTGTGAGCTGATTTCCGCTTCAGGCGTTGATGTTTGTTGTGGACTTATCGCTGCCGAGTGCCGTCCGAGCGTCGCGCGCCGCGCCGGTCGTCGGGCGCTCACTGCGTCACAGGTCACAGGCACGTAAGTCGGTTAGTGTCGCTTTACAATTTAGTTTCACCATCCATTAGTTCATAGTTCACAATATTTACTAGTGGTATCAATGAGCGCGAAGTGTCCACACACGGCACGTCACAGTGCACCACTTCTCGCCCGCACGTGACGTCAGGCGCGTGACGTCAGGCGCGCGACTCCGGGCGCACGCACATCACCTTACCTTGCGTTATTCCTCAACTGAAAAGAAAGCAGACTTGTTAGCAGACAATCGACTCCTTGTATGTGTTTTTACTGTCAGACGCCATTCTTGGAAAACTATCATGTATAGTTGCTAGAACGATCTAAATGAGTATCGATGTATAATGATTATAGTGTTGGGCGGCTGCAGTAGCATAGTCTGCACGTGTCGATTAAATAGGTAAGTACGCACTTAAATTGTAATATAATGGAGTGTATAATCTGTTGACAATAAGTCGCAAGTGCATCGCGCTCTATTAACGAACATTGTGTGGCGGACTGTTTATCTAAACGATACACAGATTAGCGAGGCGCGAGGGGCGCTGTGGAGGTGTGGAGCATTACATGTTGAGGAGGGACTATATACTGCTGTTGTTCCGATAGCTTGTTTTTGATACTTTCATCTTGTAATGCATCTAAGTAATTTAAATAGTTTTAATTTTAACAACTTAATTTTGGGAAACACAATTAATATAAATAATGTACCTAGAAAGTAAATCAAGTAGAAACCGATTCCTAAAAACCTATTAAGTAAAGTATGCATCAAGTTGTTCTGGCTGCATTTCAAGTTACGCTTTCGTAGCACCGCTTGTAGCGCGCCTATGCCAGCCACCTACGCCACCTACGCCGCGCTGCGCCTACGAATCGGCTACGCGCGTCTTCTCAAGTTAGTGAATAATAATACTATTATCAAATATGTCTATCGTCATGTGTGTGCACTGGGAAATCCAAAAAGTAGCATAATGTTGGTCAGTGAGATAGTTTCCTTTCTCGCTGGCAGGTACCAGGTAGTAACTTGTAACCAACGTCAGTTATCAGTTTGAATAGCAATAATAGTAGTAGACCATAATAATACATTTTTTGAGATCAACTCGCCTAACATGTATTCAACCAAGTTTTAAAATGGTTATTATAGGTGTAGGTATCTTATTTCTTTTATTTTAAACTAGACCAGGTTTAAAATAAACGAAAGAAAACTGTTTAATTTCATATAATATAATATGTATAGGTGTAGACTTGTCGTTTTTAAATGGTTGTCCTAAGCTATTACATTAAGCTCTTTACATTAATATTGTATTGTACGGAGGCGATGTAAAAAATATCCGCGACTTTGCAATGGGACCAAGCGCAGCTGCATAAACACCGACCGAGTTCATTGCAAAACGAGCTGTGTATGGAATAACAGAGAGTTCATTACAGAGTGTAGTCGACGGGGAAAGCGTGACGGTCCGCGCGCCATCATATTGTGCGGGGGCTGCTCGACTGGCACGAGTGCGAGTGGCACGTGCCGCTCGTGATTGTTACTAAGAGGCGCACTAATGTGCACACGACGACACGAACAGACATTGTAACTGCTCGGAGCCCTGCGGCCCTGCGGCCCTGCGCCCGAGCGCCTGGCAGGCCCGGCAGTAACCGCACGATTCTGCACAATCTGTCAGTCTGCCACGTTCTATGACGTTACCATTTCAATTAATTAAATTTTCTGCGCATTTATATTTTATTGAGTCGCCTAAGATTACGCCCAGAATTACTGTTCAATCAGAAACGTACCGTTTCTGATTCATCATCATTTCAGCGGAAATACGTCTACTGCTGGACATAGGCCTCCCCACCGAAAATGTCGCCACATTGACCAGTCCCGTGCGTCTCTCAGCCAGCGGATCAATTCAATTCAATTTTATTCTTAAACAATTTACATTGTGTTTAAAATTACAAAATCCCCGCAACCTTCACCGGGTCATCGGTCCACCTAGTAGGTGTTCGCTTCGCATAGCCCGTAACGTCGAGGGGTGAGACAAGGGCACGTAATTTCCCTGACATTGTTCTCCAACGCACAGGAAGTTGTGATTAAGACGCTGAACTGGGAAGGACGTTTCATTAACATCAACGGCGAGTACATTTCACTCTTGTGGCGATGACCCGGCCAAATTAGCCGTAGAGACGGTGTCCGTTGGGGTAAACGAGTGAAGACCGCGAATCAACAAGCATAACGTGGGACGCCCTCAGAAGACTAGGTGGAGCAACGATCTCCGCAGGGTGACTGACAGCAACTGAATGAGAGTTGAAGAGAGTCGACTTAGTGGCGTCCACTTGAAGAAGCCATGTCCAGCAGTCGAGGGCTGTAGACCGATGATGATAAGCTTGGATTAACTTAGTGTCCGAAATTTCGATAAAGACGAACGACGATGTTCCACTCAAAACTTCGATCTTCTTCTTGTCGCGCTTTATACTAGTACTTCATTGTACGTTTTTGTGTTCTCAGTCAGGTTACTTACTTCGGTCGCAGAGATCTCTTATCTCGGGAACCGATCACTTTTCCGGTTTTTTTTGTTTGAATTTGATTTATACGCATGGGAAATCAGCAATTTTCCTAAAAGTCTTGCTAGCTGGTGTGAGGAGCGCTCCTCCTCCTAGTGACGACGATATTTGATACTCAATACTCAATACTCAAACCTTTATTGCATTCCATATGTATTATTATAGCTGGTGTAATAAGGTAAAAGAACAATATAGACCCTGTCGGGCACAGCAAAATTAGGAGAGACGAAGAGGGCTAAGTAGAAATTTAAATATTATTATAAATTATTAGGGTGCATAATTATGAATATGTACATATTAATTATTAAGTTTGTGTATATATGTGTAATATGTTATATTAGTTATTTTTATTTATGTATTGTATAAGAATTATATTAGTAATTATTATATAATTATTAGGAGTATTTTCATTATTATTAACAGTTTAAATGACAGAAGTGGGTTTAATAGTTAAATTGACAGAAAGTGGGTGTGTAATGTAAAATGCGAGCATAACAAGCGCGCGTCACATAGTCGTATATCATGGTCACCCTAAAACTACAACCAACGTCGAAATCATTACAATTGAACAAGTTATCATTTTGCCTTCAGAAACATACTTGAAAATATGTTTATTTCGGCTGTGTAACTTCGGTAAAAACTTTTTCGACCAAATGAAACGTCGGAGTAACGAAAAAAAACGAATTGATCATAGGTCAACCGATACAGTGGCAGACGTGACTTCGATGAAGTAAAAAAAACGAAATTAAATAAAATAGGTGAAAAATTTAGGTGAAATGAAATTCGGTCAAATATTTTTCGAACTTAAAATAGGTACTTAACCCGTTATCTTTCACTCAAACAGGTTTGACAAGTTTTCGATTTAGTTACGAGTATTGTACATTTATTATCTTGTAATCATCGTGTTATAATTATGGGCGAGTTATCGGGAGTTCATATTTCCGAAGATAGGCTATGATTCCCGAAGTGCGTGGAAATTAATAGTTTATCAAATCATCGTTGTGTCAGTGTTCAGAAAAACTGCGCGGCTTTCAAAACATAATTTTTAAAGGAGCGGAACAACAAGTGCATGTAAGCCACTGTTAGTTTACATTGCGAGAGCCACAGCAGCAGGAGGGCGCGGGTCTGGGGCGCCTTATCGCGACTTATTCTATTAGTATCAAACTGAGCCGCTAGCCGCCGAGTTATCGCGCACTCGATCAGACAGCGCACGTGCGGTTGGCCACTCTGCGATATATTCCGCCGATGCCAATATTGCATTCAACAATATTAATGTGCTCCTATCGTAAGTAGCATCTCGCCCATAATCAAATATACGGTGGGCAGGACATCAGGACTGCCCACACGTGTTCATCGGTAAGTGCGTGTTCAGTGGATGCGGATAATATATTTAATTATTGGGTAGTGGGTACCTACCATCATGATGTCTACTGGGGCTACACGCTAAGAGGTTCCATTTTCGTCATTAACATGACGTAGCGCCTAGCGGTACATACCTCTCTAATTCTAGCAATTCTACACAATATCTATAGATATACATAATTTAATTCGAAATTGTTTGTATCGCTTTGCAAACCTAACAGGGAACTGACTAAACTGAGATAATTTATTGTCCAGGAGATAGTGACATTGTGACGCCCATTAAATGACAGTGTAAACAAATCATTCTAAATTGAAAGTTTTCATTCGAATTAATAAAAACTTTATTACAATTACATTAAGTAGTTAGTAGTTACCAAGATCCATATTATAATTTAAAATAAAATGTTTACTGGCCATCCCACAATATGTCACTTGTCACACATTAATGTGAGTCAACAAAATATACCAGCACCCTTTTTTTTTTTGTTTTTCGTATGGGAAATCATCAAGTCACTTCTCCCGCTCTGGGCAGAGCGGAAGGGAGTGTCAGACTTGTGCTGACTAAAACCCATCCATGTTCCTTCCTTGTCCTTTGTGTTCCAGAGCCGTGGTATTTTTTCGAACAGTCCCGCAGCCCTGGCAGGCATCGGCCCTTGCGGGCCCCTCCCTGTTTGCTGACATCTCTTTGAGGCGCGCGTGGAACACGAACGCGCCGTCAACACGGCCTGTCGTCAAAAGACGGACGGACGGCGAGCTAGCCCATTACTCATCGTCCACAGGTCCGCGTCTACGGTGGCCGGAAGCCACCACGTGACCCCCGACGCCCGGGGCGTCATATTTCAGCACCCTTAGGTTACTGTAGTGAAGCGAGGCCTCCGCTCCGTTACAAGAGTAAAGCTTATGTAAATAGTTTGGGATTTAAACAAAATTGACAAAATAATATGGTCCCGTCAAGTAAGATTATTGTCACAAGTAGTGCATGACGTTTGTTATTGTAGTGGCAGAGTGGCAGGGACAGCGGTGCACGTGCGGCCTCACTTGTAGCAAATAAACTAACGAATGCTCTTAACTAACTCATACAAACGCGCCCCGCATCAAAACGATATTATATTGTCATCACACCGTATCAATCTTAATTGCTCACGACCGCGACGCCAAACGTATTATTTACATCCCCTTCACAGTTCACCGCAACGCTGCACCGCGCACCGGACCAAACATACCCCAAGTCCTTTACTGTAGTCTTTATCGCATCAGTTATAGAGTATATGATTCCACGCACTATCTGCTAGGAGGGTAACGAAAGTGTAAATTTACGAATGTGTCGCTAGGGTTGGAAATCACGTGGCACTCGGGATAATAGGAATGGTATAGTGTTGTAATAGCGCGGGACACCGTGTCGGATGGACAGCACGTGCGAGGTGGCGCGAATCTGCCGCGCCGGGTGCGCCGGGTACGCGGGCGGCGCCGCACCACGCATCGCGCGCGTACAGGTTGCACAATGCACATGGCGCAAGTGTGACGTATGCGCACCGGCGGCGGCGCCGTGGAGGCCGCGGCAGTGCGGTGTGTAGTTCTTTTTGGCAAGGCCAAATTTTTACTATATTCTACCTAAGTTTTTAGATCTCCTGATCTAAGTAACATGGGGTAAATATAATTGCTGGGAAATGTCTTTTGTTTAATGTTCGGAGAGCCGTTGCTGTTAACCGCAATGTGAGTAGATGAGGCACGCAAAAGATTGAGTAAGTGGGGTATAATCCTGACCTAACTAAACTTGAATGGTGGCTGTACAGTGTACAATCTTGACGAGACACTCAAGGACGTGTCGTTGACGTGTCTCTCGCCGTGTGTGGTCACTCACGCTCCTCCTCGTGCTCTTCGGAGGCGAGCGAGGCAGTCGTGACGGACTCGTCAGGCTCGCCACGCTCGGCGTCGCGCTCGCCGGCCGCGCGGTACAGCTCCGCGCGCGCCTCCACCACGTCGCGCACAATCTCTGCCGAGTAAGGAATATGATCACGTTAGCGGTCATTAGTTGATAGCATATCGATAGCGCTTTAGATATAATCGTTTTTACATCCGCAACGTTTCCCATCGAGCAGTAACACCGTAGGTATAGTAGTAATGATTGCTTGCTTACCTATAATAACGTCTCGACTCGTGATGATAGACTCGATTTCTTTCGACACCTCGTCTATAAGCCACGGCATGAACTCCTCGTCGATACCTGCAAAAAAAATATTAACAATTTCCTTTATTTCAGAAAAGAAACGAAGTTGGCAACACAGTGCTAGTCTCACGTGTGGTACCGACCGCGCTCGATCCGCTCCATGAGGTAGCCCTGGTCGCGCAGCCCCGCCAGCACGGAGGGCAGCAGCTCGGCGACGTAGCCCTGCACCAGCACGGCGGCCGCCGCCCGCTCGCGCGCTTCCACGGCGGCCACCTGTGCCACGCGCGCTTCCGCCACGCGCCGTTCCTTCTCTTGGTGGAGGCGCAGGTCGTGCGCGGCCAGCCGCTGCCGCTCCGCCAGCTCGGCATCGCGTAGCTCGCAGTAGCGGCGCTGCTGCTCGCGCAGCGTGGCCAGCTCCTCCTCCTGCGCCACCTCCGACAGCGCCTGTTCAGTTGTCTTGCCCACCAGCACCTCCAGGATGGGTTGCACCTCCAGGTCGAAATCGAACAACTGGACAACAAGCAGAGTTATGAACCACCTTCTATTCCTCTTCTTTACTAAGTTCGAGGTGTAGTGAACATGATGTGCACTTACGTCTCCGGGGTAGATCTGCGTGGCAATGTCGGCGCCGGTTTTGGCAGGCACGTACACGGGCGTGGCCGGCCGGTCTACGAACAGGTCCGTTTGCACGCCCACGTCCATCTCCACGCCCTTGTCGAAAAGCTGCAACCACGACATGCACACGTAGTTCATCTCATAGAAGTTTGCTTGTCTAAGGTGGGTAAGGGGTTACCAAACGAGCGAATGCTCATTCTAGTCACGAGCGATCACAGTCATGCGCTTGATATAAACTATCTGTTTTCGCGGGAAATCTGTATGTTCTAAGAATGCGTGCTGGCTCGGCGTCAAGGACACGCTAACGTCCAAACTGTTGCTTAAGCGTTACTTAAGACTGTTCAGAACTGCAATGTTTATCTAGCTTCGCTGGTTGAGTGATTTGGTTACTCCTTCGAAGAAGTTTATTCTAGGGTTGTAACGAAACCTCTGATCAATCAAACGAACCTTCGATCTGGAAACGACCGTCCTTGTTTTTGCTCTAGTTGTTTATGTTTTTTTGTTCGGTTTTAACTAGTTGTCAAAGAGGTCTTTTTAGCGGAAGCAGAGGTAGATGTGGAGGTGAAGAGCTTGGCTTCAACGGAGGTGGAAGCGCAGGTGGAGAATAGGTCAATAAATCAAATTCAAATATTTTATTGCTAAATCCATAATGTATGTACACTTACTGGAGGTAAATAAAAAAATACAAACAATTATCGAGCCTGCCGGGCACAGCAATTAATTTTTAAATAAGTAGAGAGAAAAAGAGCGCTTTGTTACATTTCCTTGTTGCTAAGTTTGAATTGTTTTATATCCTATTAAGTATTTTAGATTTCTATTCATTCCTTATATATTTTATTTAAATTTGTTTATTTGCATCGTGGATCACATACATATGCTGCCGCTGCGGCAGGTTATACAGAAGACCGAAGAGTATAACCTGCCTCTCTGTTTAGCGTTTATGGACTACGAGAAAGCCTTCTATTCGATTGAGACTTGGGCTGTACTGCAGTTTTTCAATCGGTGCCAAATCGACTTGGCACCGATTGAAAGACTCGAGGGGTTGAAGTGTTTGTACAAAAACGCCACCATGTCAGTCTGACTTCAGGACCAGACCTCGGAACCTATCCTTTACAGCGAGGTGTGAGACAGGGAGACGTCATATCTCCGAAACTGTTCACCGCTGCACTGGAGGATGTCTTCAAGGTTCTGGACTGGAGAGGGCTAGGCATCAACGTCAATGGCGAGTACATCCCTCACCTTCGGTTTGCCGACGATATAGTGGTCATGGCTGAGGCCATGGAGGACCTCAGTACAATGCTCGATGACCTCAGTAGAGCTTCCGAAAGAGTGGGTCTTAAAATGAACATGGACAAAACCAAGGGGTTAAATGCCCATGTAACACCCACTCCTATCAAGAGCGCAGACTCTACAATCGAAGTTGTAGACGATTATGTCTACCTGGGACAAACGGTCTAGTTAGGTAGGTCTAACTTCGAGAAAGAGGTCTATCGTCGAATCTGACTCGGCTGGGCAGCGTTCGGCAAGTTGCGTGGTATCTCCTCGTCCGACTTATCGCAGTGTCTCAAGACGAAAGTCTATGACCAGTGTGTGTTGCCGAAACGTCATCAGAAAGCTTAAAGTCCCCCAAAGAGCAATGAAGAGGGCTATGCTCAGAGTTTCCTTGCGTGATCGAATCAGAAATGAGGACATCCACAAGGAACCAAGGTTACCGACGTAGCCCGAAAAATTGCCAAACTTAAGTGGCAGTGGGCAGGGCACATTGCTCGCAAAATGGATAGCCGACGGGGCCGTGAAGTTCTGGAGTGGCGACCATGAACCGGAAGACTTTGCTTTGGAAGGCCTCCCAATAGGTGGACCGACGACCTGGTGAAGGTTGCGGCGATCCACTGGATGCGAGTCGCACGGGACTGGTCAATGTGGCGACATTTGGGGGAGTCCTATGTCAAGCAGTGGATGTCTTTCGGCTGAAATAATGATGATGATGTTTAATTGTTTGCTTGTTTTAAAAATTGTTCATTATTTCTAGTAAATCAATATCCGACTGCCCCAGAAGGAGGGTTATGTTTTCAGTGCAATAAAATCTACATTATAGTACATTACCTACCAGTTAAGTTTACTATAATACATAATAATAATAATATTCGTTTCAGCCAATGGCTTAATTGCCAAGAGCCTCGACCAATACCTCAGGAGGCTCTCTTTAGGCAGCTGGATCAAGGGTTTGATACAGAAAGCGGTACTCCTGGACACGGCTCGTATAGTTATGAGGTTCCACCCTCTAGAGCTCTGACCGCTGGTAGCTTGGACCCTGTTCCTGATACCAGTGGGCTACTATTTTGTTATTGTTTTTTTTTAATTATTTGTATAGGAATATTTATTTTATTATTATTTTTTTAATGTAAAATATTCGTGTGTGAATATAGAAAATAATAATATTTTATTTAGGGTATACTGCCAATCTTTTTACACCAGCAGTCTATGGATCGACTACACGCAAAAGGCTTACAGCGCCTTACGCGTCCAGTACAATAACGCATACAGGGCGTTGTTGGGGTTGCCACGATACTGTAGCGCATCAGGTATGTTCGTAGAGGCACGTATAGACGATTTTTACGCAATCATGCGAAAGCGTGCCGCCTCCTTGATGCAGCGAGTGCAGGGCAGCACCGCAAGGTCTAATACTCAGGCACTGGACCACAACACAAGTATTTCCCTCAAATCGTGCCTTGAAATAATGTTTGTGAACAATGTGTTATTGCGTATTTGATTTTATTTATTTCTTTTATTTTATACAATAAAATAAAATAAATAAATAAAATCAATTAATGATGTTGAAATTATTATTATTAATTATTTTAACTTTTCCAAATATATTTACTAACACTAGTCTTTTTAAGATGTGTATTACTAACTAATTGGATTGTATGATCTGTAAAATAAATTTATTGTTATTTTATATTTATTCAAAGTTAAAAATTGATACAATACAACATACGTATATGTGTGTGTACTATGTATTATTAATATAGTAATTTTAACTGGGAATCAAAATCAAAAAGAAGTAGCTTCCGTTATAACTCCGCAATAAATCTTGCGGAGGCGAAAGCGGAGGTCAAAGCGGAGGCGGAGGTACGAGTTTTTGCGACAGTTCCGCATTTGTGGAGGCGGAGGCGAGGTTCCGTTACAACACCAGTTTAAATCCACCTTCATGATCGATTGCGAACGTGCTATCAGAATAACGTCCAAATATAAATTCAACGCAATAGTTTACCTCCTCGAGGTAGTACTCGGTCTGTATGGGGTGGTGGCGGCGGCCGGGCGCGGGCGGCGGCGTGCCCGGGCGCAGGCGCGCCGCTGCCGCACGACGCGCCAGCGCGCGCCGCCGCGTGCGCGCTGCCCGCGCTGCCATGCTCTCGATGCCGTCTCCCTGGAAACGACAAACACTCGTTACTACACTAGGTTCGCTTTAAGATCAAGTAGATACCTCTCTACGAGTAGTTTGTTGATCAATATCATTCATATTAAGGCTATTCTACCTCCTATAAAGGATTTGAATGCAATAATACGGGTAGTTTAGAATTACCGGAAACAGAGCGATCGAAGATAATTACGCTCACTCTATACTAGAATAAGTTTTACTATTAATTCATTCCAATTGGAGAACCGCGGCCTGCGGCTGACCCTGCGGGCTGCGGCTTGAGCGGCATGGGCGCGCTCGCGGGCCGAGCGATGACCATTTTAACAACTTGTACACAATTTATTGCATAATTTAGCTGATTGCTCACTGGTGCCGATTCCCTTGTTTACAAATTAAACCAAATTTAAGTTCAGTGCATCTTTTTCTTTCTATTTCATTAAGAAAAGGACAGAAGATAAATTTTAGTTTAGTCCTGTCAAAATAACCAGCGCCTGACACAAGTTTAGACGTGATTAAAAAGTTGACTACTAAAATTACGTCAGGTGCTGACTAATTTGACAGGACTAAACTAATATTTATCTTCTGTCCTTTTCATAATGAAATAGAAAGAAAAAGATGCACTCAGCTTAAATTTAGTTTAGTTTGTGAACAAGGGAATCGGCACCACTGTCTCTCAAGATATAGGTTTATACGTGGTTTGAGAGGCAGGGTTTTCTATATTGTGTACAGATTTCAATTCTTAGATTGTATTGCATCGTCTTCCTACCAAAGCTCATAAAAAATAACTATATATAACTATATATGTATACGTAAAACTTGTTAAATCTGTTTTTAACCGACTTCAAAAAAAGGAGGATGTTTCTCAATTCGAACGTATATAGTATATATTTTTTTATGTGTGTTCGCGGAGTGGAGCTCGTGGCTAGATAATATCAGCCGCTCGTGTCGATCTTTAGGTTATGCCGTGCTTGTCTAGGTCGGTTTGTGGATGGGTGACCACCCATTACATACCGAGTTTCCTCCGTGCCTCGGAAAGCACGTTAAGCCGTTGGTCCCGGCTGTCATTTGAAGATCTTTGACAGTCGTTAAAGTAGTCAGTGTCCCAAAAAGTCTGACAACCAGTCTTACCAAGGGGTATCGTATTTCCCAGTAGTAACTTGGTTGTGGAGGTCAGATAGGCAGTCGCTCCATGTAAAATACTGGTATTCAGCTGCATCCGGTTAGACTGGCAGCCGACCCCAACATAGTTGGGAAAAGGCTAGGCAAATAATGATGTGTGTTCGCGGATAACTTCTTCGTTTATGAACCAATTTTGATGATTCTTTTTTCTTTCAAAGGAGATATCCCAAGGGTAGTACCATGATAAGGAAACCAGGATCTGATGATGGCATCCCAGAGAAATCGAGGGTAACCTTCGAAAATCGTAGTAGCAACGCGTTTGTTAATTTGTTTCATTAAGTATTTTTTAGCACTACTATTTAATTAAAGTCTGGAATCGAGCTGATGATGGAGCTGAAAAACAGTCGAGGGAACTCCTCAACGATTTTCAGCAATTATCTGGTGTTTGGGTTTGATTAATTTGTATTAATGAGAACTGTACACCTAGATGGGTTGTGACTGTCATTAGAAGTCTCATGATGAAGACTAAGGACAGTCAAGGGAATTCCTCAACGTTTTACAGTAGCTACCTTGTGTTCGGACTTAATTCATTTCTATTGATGAGAATTTTGCACCCATATGGGTTATAAGTGCCATTACAGGTCTGATGATGGAGACCATAGACAGTCTAGGGAATTGCTCAACAGCACTTACCTTTTTAACCGAAGTTCAAAAAAGGAGGAGGTTCTCAATTCGTCAGAATCTTTTTTTTTTATGTATGATCACCGATTACTGGAAGACGCCTGAACCGATTTGGAAAATTCTTTTATGTTTGAAAGAATATACTCCTAAGCGGAGCTCTTCAATAATAGACAGCAAATCTGTCGTGATTGCTGCAATCGCTTGGATGTTTATTGTTTACACAACATCATAACATAACATCACGCCTGTATGCTCTGAGCAGGTACGCAAATGTGTACAGTACACCCACATTTCGACAGTTACGTTTGTTAAGTTCCATTCTACTGCGGATATTACAACTAAATATGGAAAAGTAAAAAACATATAAAAGTTTCATAAAATAAGTAAATAAATCTCAAACCCGAAAAAGTTTTTTTAATTTTCCATTTTTCGGGTTTGAGATTTATTTATTTATTTTATGAATGGTAGCTTCACAGCTGACAGTACAATAAAAAAAAAATATAATTCAAACAATACGCCAATAACGAAATACACAAAATATGTCTTTATTTCCCATAATTTTTGGTTGTAATATCCTATACAAATATGTACTATGCATTTTTTACATTGTTAACAATGCATTTCATGGTAATAGGCTTACTCTCAATAAAATGGAATTTAACATCTGTGTACACTCTCAGACCTAACATTCTTCCAACCAAAACAAGAATTATCAAAATCGGTTCACAATTGGCGAAGATATCGGTGAACATACACACAAAAATGGAATAAAAAAATCTTCATATAAAATAATAAGTCGGTGCCAATGGTGTCTGAGTAATATTACCTTTAAGTTATATTTTATTTTTCTTTCAATTTTTTTTGTTTTTTTTTTTTTTTAAGTGAATTGTCTTTACAATTGTAGGGTCGGTTTTTATTTATTGTTCCGTTCAATAACTTGTAAACTGGTTAATTTAAATGAAAATCCGAGTAATTTACTCTTCATAATATCTAAATTCAATTAAAATTGGTAATCAGGTTGTTTTGCTATAGATACGAGTAGCTTTGTGAGAGTCGCTTTCATTAGTATCGTATTTTTAAGTTTTCTAGCTTTGGCTGGCACCGAATCCAAAAAAAAAACTGATTAATGTTAAATATTTCAATAATATTTTATGCAAGTTTTAATATTATTCACAACTTCTTAGTGTAGATAAAAGGTAAGTTTTTGAAAACGGTTTTGTTTTTCTTTTTAATATATTTTATTTTTTACTTTTTAGTGTTTCATAATTTAACTAAGTACATAGTTTTTTTTTGTAAATGTAAATTATTGCTACGTGATCAAGATACGATGCTGATACTGAATATTATCTTGGTTAAATCATTTCTGTCTGTTCAGAATACCTATTATAGAAATAATTTACTATCGAACCTCATATTCAGATTCAATTTCTTAACATTGGTAAATTTCTTGTTAATTTTTCTAAGAACCTGAGGTTACTCGAAAGATATAACGCGAGGACTTTGTTCTAAACAGAGAATGGTATTCTAACGTAGACATCATTACCGCTTTACTTAACACCAACATTTAAAATTGTTTTGACAAAAAATTATTCCTCATTTCTAACTAGATGTCGTTAACGTCGAATTAGATCTCGCTATGATTTTGTTCACAAAAAGTGATGTTAAGGCTATCGGTATCGCGCTGGCGACGTAAAGAAGCAGAGGTCACCTTTGTCATCTTTATTGAATGTTTTTTCTTAATTTTTCTTCGAAAAAGTCTATGTCTTTACTTCCTGAGTTATTTTTAAAGGACTCGTAATTGACACGCGGTGGCGTGTCAAGCCAAGTTCAAGCTAACAGAACTGACGAGCAGCACCGTGTGTTATATTACACGAACCATTTGGAGCCACTTTTGACCCCCTCATAACTCAAAAACTATTTAATTTAACCTAAACATGTCAAATTTGGCTCATATATTGAGACTTACGAGACACATAAAGGGTGTAAACAGACTCTTAACGAAGCCGAAAGGCACTTGTTCTCCCCGTCATTGCGATCATTTCTTTTTTTAGATTCTGCCTGGGTACCTTCTAGTTATGGAGATATTGGGGGTCAAAGTACCAACGTTTTCACAAGTTTTTTTTTAAATACATGTTTTTACTGTAAAATTTTTACTTTAAACACCTCCAGGGCCCCCTTACTATTCAATCCATCCATCAGCACAATGTTTTGAGTGCGTTACATTGACTCCAACTGTAAAACGTGATTTTTCAGTCCAAAAAAAGTCGTTTCCCAGCACTATTTTTTGCGTAATAATAATATTGAACTAAGCTCTCATTTCACATTTATATTTTTGATGGGTATTTATTTTCTTTGGGTGTCGTTATAAATAGACCGTACGATGATAAAGCTCTAACAGAAATGACGAGATTGTGTAATCTCTTGGACAGTTAGTGTTTTTATTACTATCCACAACCATGAAACCTTTAAACGTGTTTTTGTTCTTTCAATTACTATGACTCCTCCTTTTTGAAGTCGGTTAAAAATGAAAACTACTGGAACAAACTATGTTAAATTTTTATGGGATCAAATGGCAACTATTCCGCATCAAACTAAATCCAAGCGTAATCGGTGTACATACATAAAAAAAATACCAATCGAATTGAGAACCTCCTCCTTCGGTTCGGAAGTCGGTTAAAAAGTCGCCGACCGTTTTTTACTGTGAAATAAGGTTATAGATTAAGATTGCAGCAATATTATTATGTTGCAATCTTGGTCTCTGTCTTGTGAACTCAATGCCGATGCCAATTAGCCACGCGTTCAATACCTGTGTCTACCTACATTGACTTATTAATCAATAATCAATTAACTATGACAAATTGTGGAGAGTCTCCAGTTAAGTCCTCTCTATTAATTTCCATTTAAAGCCGGCACACGTTTACACGTTGGCCAAACCTTAGCCAACGCGAGCGTAGGCAATTTGACGGAGAGTGCTACAGTCTTCATACGGGTGAGGTTCGAACGGTTTCAATGCCGGCTGCCAATATCCACGAGTTTTGTAAAGTTATCCATATGTTAGCCGAGCGTAGACGAGCGCCTTTGTTTTGTGCACAAAAACCGACTGTTCCGAAGTGAGACCAGTCGAGCTATACTGAGTGGTGGCTGGCAACGCACACCAAACGACGTATACACGTCGGTGCTCACCCGGCTTGCACTCGTCCAGCCAGGCGAGCGACGACGAGCAATGGCGGTTTTTACTTAGCTTAAGAGATTGGGGAATCTCATTATCAAGTTGTTTGAAAACTATCTCAGTCGACAAGTCAAGGTAACCCATTGGGATTGTAGTTCGTTTCAGTTTATTGTACCAACTCGCAATGTGAATTGATATTGTCAATCACCAAACACATTAAAGTAGGTAGTATCTATCACAAGAAGTATGAGTATATTACAGGACAATTACTATCGTTTTTTTATTTTTCTTATTTTATTATTAACCCTTATGTAAATATTGAGATAATCTACCCTTTAATTAAGTAACTTGCACTTCACTGTACAAACAAGAACTGTACAAATGCGGACTGCAGCGGCGTAGGTTCTTTACCTATTCTACGCTAAGTTCGCTCGGACAGGTCAGCGTCGAAACGACTAGCCAGTACGCGATACAGAGTTACCGTGACAGAGGTATGCGAGTTCAGTGAG
This sequence comes from Lycophotia porphyrea, assembly GCA_950005105.1. NCBI lineage: Eukaryota > Metazoa > Arthropoda > Insecta > Lepidoptera > Noctuidae > Lycophotia > Lycophotia porphyrea. The sequence continues at coordinate 20,144,809 of OX465388.1, read as the reverse complement.
TCACTGTCGATGGCTGCGCTTCTAACATGATTTACGTGCTGTCATCGATCGTAGCACGAGGTTCGGGAGCGCGGCCGCTCGCCAGCCGTCCGGCTACACTGAGCAACGTGAAACGCGTTTACACGTATATTTTTTACGAACCAAGTCTTTAATTGGGCATTATTCAAAATGCTCAGGCATTATAAATATGTATATAATGTCTTTATTTATCACTAATTAGTCCAAAAAGCTTCACTTCTGCCCTATTTGAGAGGGTAATTTGATTTTACTGTTGCAATAATCAAATTGCCCGTAATTATATTATCCCATCAAAAACATAAATGTAAAATGAGAGCCAAGTTCAATATTATTGTATATACCTTGGTTGTTGAGTTCAAGGACAGATCTAAATAGGTGCCAAGTTCAATGGGCAGTCCTGTAATTAATTTATAACATCATAAAATATTTTATAACAACATAAAATATCATTTCTTCTTATAACTTAGGATAATTTATTGAAGCTTAAGGTCTGACTTGGCTAGTTTTTGCTTTGTTTCGGTTATTAGGCCTGGGACATACTGCACATGTGACTCTTTCTAAATTACCCAAAGCTGATAAAATTTTCGTTTTTCCTAAATCATATAAAATAATCACATTATTGTCGGTCAATTAACAAAAAAAAAAACGAAAAAGAGCAAAAAACAACACTATCATGACGTCAGACAATGTCATGTGACACGAATAAAAGTAAAATTGCGTTTCCACGAACGCTTTCGGCCCTGAGATTGTAACTTTATAATAATATTTAGTCTATATTCTTACCATAGACCAAAATCTCAGCTGTTCGAGGTGTTTAGATTAAAAGCGGCGGCTAACCAAAAAACACTTGAAAACGGGCGCAAAAAACGCCCACTTTTGTTTCGGTTCATTACGCGTCATTCGTTCCTGTCAAATACTTGAACTGAATCAATATATCTTTCTTGTTTTTTTCCTAGACCTCTGTGCAAGCGTGAGCAAGATGAATAAAGGCATTTTATTAGGCAAAATACGTCATAACTGGACAGGGACAATGAGTCCCTTTGTGGGACGTTTCACGAACGCGAATTTTTGACAGTTCCCTGACAGCTCCCTGAAACTGACATATAACGGCTAAAGGCTTTCCTCGAACAGTTTGGCCTACGATCGGGTTTGGCCGGTTACAGATGTAATGTTTAGAGTTAGATGAAATTATCAATCGCAGAGTGCATTGTAACAACGTGTGTTATGTGTTTGTCTCTAATCCCCGCATCCCGCCTAATATACCGAAATTGCCCAATGATAGCGTAGCAATATCCATAATGGCACTGTGATATAACTTGTAACTTGTATTCATAATGCTTCGGCTAATATTTTTGTCAGATCCGGTCATTGGTACGGACGTAAGATGAATCGCAAGCGCGCGAGTGGCGACGTCACGTGACCAACTGACAAGTCTACTAACATCACAGCGTGCTTCGCAGAGCCCTGATTTCTTCAGCTCGACACTAGGACGACAGTCAGTGTCTGATCGCGGCAAGAGTTGAGACCTCTTGGAACTGTACTCGATTCATTGTGTCCCATGTTATTGTGTTAATTGTAATCTCAAGTAACTCGTTAGTTTTCATAGCACGAAACCCATCGTCTGCCCACATGATGCTCGAGCCTAACGAAATAAAACCTGTCATTCTTTCTATATAATGTCCTCATTTACCACTGATTCGTGCATAACATATGTATGTACCTTTACCGAACATTAATATTGCAGTCCTGTCTCAAATATTCCAGCGATCAAATAGGTAGGTGCTTACATACATAAGATTGAAAGCTGTCGTTCGAGAGATACACACGTCAAAAAAAGTTTTCGATAACTAGCATAAGCTGATATATTTTTTTAAATTGAATTTTATCAAGAAAAAATCTTTTTTGTGTGTTTTCTTTAAATAGAAATACCCTGTTTGAAATTAAAAAATAAAACTATTTTTTAGGAAAAAAATTGAGTAATTAATCATAATGTAATAAAAACAAATAAACTGTTTAACCAAATATAAAAGGTTTATATTCAATATATTTAAGTTTCACAGCTTCATTCGAAGCGATTTATTGTTTACGTATTGTAGCAGCACCTCCATGTACTAGCCTTGCACGGATTTTTAGAGGTAAGTAAAAGTTTTTTTTTTTTGTAGGTAGTTTTGCTTCACTCGCCACACTATCCGTTTTGCCCCCACTACACTATTTCTCTTTAACGGTCCGCAGCCATTTTAATATTATCATTCCGCGTTTCCGTGCTCAAGCCTTCGCACGTCTCCACTCGCGCTCCTAGAAATAGGCACTGCTCCTCAAAATGGGAAAGAAAAGGAAGTCAGAAAAAAACTGAAGAAGAAATACGGCGAGAAATACAAAAATAGCAAAATAAATTGCAGGCAACGACTAATCGCCGTATTAGCTGTTCATCTGAAGAAGACTTACACGGTAAATTACACAAATATTGATAGTGATGCGAGGTTACTAAGTTTGGGTCTCCTCTGTCATTTTATAAAGTGATACTGTCACATAATCATTATTAAGTGATGCGAGGCTACCAATATTGGGTTTCCTCTGTCACGTTAAAAAGTGAACGTATTCTAAAAAGAAACGTTGTTCGCAGATTTTTCGCACCATCCACTAGATGTGGACTGCGATATGACACAAAATGAGGAAGCCTGCTTGTTTCAAGCAGCCGCTTCGCCTCCACCAGCTCCACCACCGCTATGCACCGTGCCTCTGTCGCCTACACCCGGCACCTCAGCAGAAACACAGCCAGAAGTGATGGAAGACCAGGACTTGGATGAAGACACCCTGCAATTACTCGGTGATGCTCCTGAAACGGACATTTCCATGGATCCGTCTGTTCACAAGGACATTGCCAATCGTTGGCAAGACATCCTTACCAAAGGCTTGGCTAAGGATGTAAAGGAAAAACTTTTAAAAAGTTATTTCGTGCCTAACAACTGTGACCTACTGCTGGCGGCAGCTCTCAACCCGGAAGTAAAGCCGGAAGTAAAGGCAGCTCTGCAAGATGCGCTGGTAAAAAGAGATTCGGCACTCATGTACAAACAAAATCAGCTTGGTGTAGCATTGTCAGCCTTAGCATCCGCTACTTACATGATAATTTCAAATGAAACGTCGAAGTAAAAACTTTTAAAACCCATTAGTGACGCTTGTCGTATATTATGTGACAGTCATTTTTGGGAAACAAAAACAAGACGTAACTTCGTCATTTCGTCTATTAATATAAATTTGAAGGACGCTTTGCTTGAGACAAAAAGGGGCAAATTTCTTATTTGGGGATAATGTTACGGACAAGGTTAAGGCCGCTAAGACCATATAACAATCTGAAGATGCCTTATAATACGCCCAAAGAAACAAGCCCAAAGTTATCCCAATAGGTCCAAATAAGGGTAATTTAAATTACAACCGCAAGACGGGCCGGGACGCCGCCGTAACCCAGCGGCAGTTCGCGCAGTCGCTACTCGTCCCCGACCAGGCCACCGCAACGGAAATAACTGTAATATTACATCATCAATGATCTTAAAAATGGCGACGAAAATCATCGTGGGGAGACCATGAATTCGAAGACATACCTAATTATATAACGACCACGAACTCGCACTGGGTGGCATAGCATGCGTAGTAAATGGGCCGGAGATGCCAAACAATTTAAACTTTATTTTAAATTACGTTTATTCACAAGGTAACTTATTAAGCTTTTCACAAACTTGCAAATTATGCTTGTAATTACATTGGCAGGTAAATATTGTAATTGTATACTTGTTAATAGTTTCAATTCGCAGCATACAATTTGTTACAAGTGACATTTCTTGTAGTTTGGTGGGGGACATGGAATAACATTCCTTTAGCGGTAATTAAGGCGAACTACCGTCTGTGCAGTATAGAGGGGAGCTGTGACTTATGAGCGTGACGTCATTGGCTGCTGGCCGGCTGCCGAGCGGTGAGTACTAATAACACGCGATATGTACGAATGAGAATGACAACGTAAGAAATAGTCACCGTTCGGCGTACGGTGGTACGGTCTCTTCGTTGAATCATGTCGTAATACAATAAGAGAAGGCTACACCAATACGAGTTAAGGATTACAAGAACGTAGATGTGTAACGGGGAAGTGATCGGGGGCACAATTACATTATGTTGACCTTATCCAAGGTGTAAACGGACCCTTCACGAAGCTGTCAACTAATCATTTTGTACATCAAACTAAGTAAATTTACGTAAAAATTATTGCTGGGAAACAACACTTTCTTTTTGTTTGAAAAATCACGGTTTACGTTAGGACTCAATGAAAAGCACTCAAAACATTGTGCTGATGGATGCATTAATTAGTACAAGGGGCAATGATGTATTTAAAGTAAAGTTATAACATTAAAAAATTGTATAAAAATTAATAAAAAACTTGGAACTTCTCTAGTCAACGCAATTTACACGGACTTTTTTTCACGGAAGGCTTCGATGGGGTTCTCATTTAAGTACTCTTGCAGGGCGGCTAAGTTCAGCAGCATACGCTATTAGAAAAATCCGTCAATTTACTGATGTCGATACCGCTAGACTGGTCTATTTTAGTTACTTTCATAGCATAATGTCTTATGGCATTTTGTTATGGGGACGGGCTGCAGACATTGAGTATATATTTATTCTGCAAAAAAGAGCCATCAGAGCCATATATAATCTTCGTAGGCGCAATTCTCTAAGGGAACTGTTTAAGGAAATTAACATCATGACGGTACATTGTCAATACATCTATGAAAACATAATGTACGTAAGAAAAAATCTACATCTTTTTAATAAAAGAGGTGACAGACATAATTACAGTACTAGAAATAGGGACCAATTAGTTCAGCCAGGCTTCAGACTCGCTAAAGTAGACTCGTCTTTCATGGGGTACTGTTTGAGATGCTACAATAAAATTCCACAAAGTATTCTTGAACTGAATGAGACGAAATTTAAAACATGCATTAAACGCACACTATGTAAGCAAGCATATTACAAGTTGGACGATTATATCGCTGATAAAAATGCTTGGTTCAATTGGAGTCCTGCTCCACAAGGACAGGGGCGCATAAATGGATAGCATTAAACTGTATTGTTGGAGCTGCTGAAGATTGTACAACTATCTTTGCATTGTATAAATTCAATCTCTTTAGTATTATATAGCCGCATAGCCCATATTGTGTGAGTACTTTGTACTAGATAGCTATCGTTCACTGGTAACCTACTCTTTTCTTGACTTGAATGTGCCCTGGCGGTTAGGAGTATGTCATGCTCACTCAAAGGTCTCGCTGATGGTGGCGCGTGTGTCGGATCATTTAGTTCCCTTCAAAATGGTTGAGTTGAATGGTGCTGATACATGCGCCATGTTCGTGAACGGGCGCTGTCAGTTGTGACTGGTCATCTCTTGGTTGCCACGGCTTATTTGAATTAATTATTTTATTTTTGAATTGTTTATTTTTTTTTGTTTTTACTATGGACACTTTTAACGTGCACACTGCACATCTTGCTAGATCGTTCTCACATAATGTACCATCTCAACATGAATGATGTAACCAAGGTTTTTGTAAAAATATACTGATTTGAAAGAGTGTCCATGGAGTTTCTTGCCCGTTCTTCTCCATAGAGATCTACGCTAGGGAATGGGCAACTACAATACTTTCACAGTTTTTATGCCTTGTGACTGGGACTGTAGCTTCATTACATTTTTATCTTGTTGACAATTCAAAAGTGCCTGTAACTGGCCTACTTGAAATAAATGCTTTGATTTTGATTTAGTAGCGCGTTGGACAAGGTATGCCATTCACTCTTGGTAGTATAACTCGAGCTTAGTGGTGTCTACGGATCGCTGTTGAGGTGGTTTGCATCCTATCTCATAAATCGCTCTCAGTTTGTTGCCGTCAATGGCTATGTCTCTTATGAATTTCACACATGATCTGGAGTCCAACAAGGCTCTCAAGCTTGGTCCAGTTCTGTTTTTGTTGTTTGGACGACAACACAAGTCAAATTGAACATTGTAAAGCTTTGCTATTAGCTGATGACTTGAAAATCAATAGAAAGATCACGGGACCTGCTGACACTAGCCTTGTTCAAATTGACCTAAAAAATATTGAGAACAGGTGCATAGCAAACAATATGACACTAAACACCAAAAAATTCTTCTTCATTCGTTTTTCAAGAAAAAAGTCATCTTTTCACACCTCTTACATACTGTGCAACTCAACATTGTCAAAGGTACGTCAAATACGTGACCTCAGGGTTCTAGTGGACGATGAGCTGAGCTTTAAACCACACATCAGCGATGTTGTCAAGATGTCAGCACAGATGCTGGGTTTTGTTAAACGTAATACTCGGGGCTTTCAATTTCCAAAGACCAGAATAGTTTTGTTCAACACTCTTGTGCATACTCGGTTAGAATATTTAGCGTTGCATGGAATCCGTTCTACGCTGTTCATTCGCAAAGAGTTGAGAGACTTCAACGAGCTTTCACAAATCATCTTTTTTATCTACAAAAATAAGCCATTGCTGTCCGTACGAGCACGCCTACATTTTTTCACCGTAAAGATGTTTCGAGAACGTCGTCGTTTGCACGATCTTAGTTTTCTATATAAAATTGTCTATCGTAAAATGCAGCGATTTAGTTGAGCGTATTCCGTATTCAGTCCCTTCAAAACCTCCCAGATAATCCTATTCAATGAATATTTCATGAAAAAGCCATTCAATAGGATTAGATGGACTTACAGGGTTATATTGAAGATTTTCATGATTGTAATTCTGTAACTACATACGTGTTATTGGCGCGACTCATTTTTCATCAAAATATAACCTGACACTGACTTGTAAATTGCAAATACGTAAGAATTTTTGAACCGCAACCACCTTAAAATAATTAATTTCTGTCAATTAAATACTTTCAATCATCATCATCATCATCTGCCTAGCCTTTTCCCAACTATGTTGGGATCGGCTTCCAGTCTAACCGGATACTACAATACTTTCAATCTTTACAAAACATTTTGAAGGAAAGCATCGTGAGGAAACTAGCACAACCGAGAGCCAAAAAATAAATAACATATGGCATCTTCAAACACACAAGTCCCGCGTTAATAAAGGCCTTCACCTTCTTACAACAAGGAGGTCTGTGGCTCAGTAGTGCGGAACTAATAGACTGAGCTTCACCGATGTCAGGCAACGCACTCGGGTGTCAAGTCAGGTGGTGTCGAAAGGAGTACCACAGTGCCAGACTAGTGTAAAGGTTTATCGACAAGAGAAACCCTGGTGTCATAAGTTTGCACGAGTAACTAGTGTCATTGGTATGAACTGTGTTTCGGGTGTGCCGTACTGCGCCAAGTGTGACGAGTGTGACATGTGTGTCAGGGTGTTTGTGGTACGTACCGCGGCGTGCGGGTGCGACGTGATGGTGCTGCCGCGCACCACGCGTTTGTCGTGCATCATGTTGCCGTACTGCGCCCCGCCGATGCTGCCGCTGTAACAACCAACACATATGTGTTAATTGTGTATCATCACCAGAGTGTTTAAACTAAATCAGTATTAAGTGTGAAACTTCTTTACATTTAAAAAATCTACCGAATTTACATTTACGGCGCGTTTGTGCTAAGCCTATGGACATGCAAACCTGCGGATAGTTGAAACTAATGCATTCAATCAAGATACATGGCTGTCACCAGCAACAACACCGAAATTGTCATACGAGTCACATTTTTTTTTTTTTAAAAAACGTTGCCCACGCTAGGAATTTCTCCTGTATCGTGGGTGCATTTACAAACATTTAAACTCACATACACAAACAGCCAGACCCGGAACAACTATCTGTAGGTCATACAAATATTTGTTCCGTGCGGGGATCGAACCCGCGACACGCAGCGCAGCAGTCAATCGCTCAGCCACTGCGCCAACCGTGCCGTCAAAAATTCAATCATCAATTATTCGTATTGAGGATGCTTAAAAAAAATCGAGTTCGAGATAGGACAAGCGAATAGTGTGACGGAAACTAAACGAGTGTTGTTGACCTCGCGGGGCGCGCGCCCCGACCGAAAGTGGGCCACCGCTCACCGGCGCGCCGCCCCTCACACAGCTACCGCCAATAGACAAACATTCCCAGCTATCTGAACGAGTACACTCGCTTTCCTATTAGGTAGATTTCACGAGTTACGTCGTGCCCAGTTGCCTAATTACACTCGAATAAACTACAACAATAGTGTCGACGTTACAAATGAGTTGTGGAGAAGTGCATCGCTAGGTGCAGAACAGCTGATCTATCTGCCGGAGTGACGTACTCGCTGGTGGCAGGCGGCGCGGGCAGCAGCCGCTGCATGCCCACCACGCCGGCCACGAGCGCGCGCACACCGCCGAACAGGAAGCCGGCGCGGGCGCGGTGCGTCTCCGGCACAACCCCGTTCGGCATAATGTTCTCCTTCTTCTCCTGAACGGATCGTTTCGAGCGCGGAGCCACAGCTTTCGGCTTGCTCGCGTACGAGTACACTATCTTGTCCCTCTCTTTGGCCGGGTACAGCGCCTCGAGCCCGAGGATGCGCGCCACGTCCGGCGGCGGCAGCAGGAACTGTCCGCTGCGCACCGTGGTCACAAAGCGCGGCTTGTCCCCGTCCGTGGACGCCGCGTTGCGCGAGCGGGTCTTGCGCCCCGGTGATGGGGACTTGTCCATCTTGGGTGATATCTTTTTCTCGCACTTCGGCTCAATGATGTTGATGCGCGGATGCGATTGACTCAAAATTTTGGGCAGCGTCTGTTCCATCGAACTGACGTTTGGATTAGAAGCTGCGAGTGTGCAGTTCTTCGTGCGGTGTCGCGTCGGTCGGCGAAGATTAGCTTGCAGGATTTCTTTCTCTTTAAGTCGGCGGAGTTTAAAGTCCAGCGCGCGGGAGAACTTGGGATCGAGGATGGTGTGCGAGGCAGGTGCGCCCATGCCGGTCGGCGCGATGGGTGCGGGGGGCACGGCTGCACGCTGCACCGGCTTCACCACGTGAACGCGCGGCGGCGCCGGGTCGGCCGCGGGCTGCAGCTTGTCCGCGGCGCTCTCCTCATGGTTGATGACGGTGAAGGCGCTTGTGTCGTCGGTAGGCGCGGGCACGGGCGGCATGGCATCGCATAATGTGCGCGGGTCGCGTGTTGTCGTGCGCGGGATGGCGCGGCCGGTCGGCTCGGCGGCGCGCGGTCACTGGCGCGCGGCGGCCGCTGGTCAGCGCTGCCCTCCCGCCTGGCCGCACCGCGCGTTACACACACTACAATGCGGATGTGACCGCGCACGCGCCACATCGCCGACGATGAGGGTAAACCGTGGTCTGCCTTCGAAGAAACGTTTCTAGAGTGCGACTCGTATCAAGTCGTTGTTCGATTTGAATGGCGTGTCCCTGTGAACCTGTGTCAATCGTTAGTCGTATAATACTCTTGCTTGCAATCAATTGTCAAATAGCAGATGACTGTTGATAAGTGGTTAGTCAACGCAACTGTATTTTATTTCTTGACAAACTTGGTTTCTATGAAACCAAGCCCAGCTGGTCCAGCCCATATTTTGAATCAGCATGAAATGTGTCAGTAACATCGGAGTACGTGTACGTTATTGCTGAGTGTACGAAGTGCCAAGCCGCACTGAGAGAGTAGTGAGCGCGCGCGGGTCACGTTACCGAACCGTACCTCGCAGCATGCAGCGTGTGTCAGCGCTGCCGTTGCACATCCCGGAGTAGACCGGTCAGCGGCCGGGGTACCAGATTCCTACTCGTTATAAAATCCTATTAAACAAAACAAAAGGTTGTCTGATCAATCCATAGGGTCCACAACAGAAATATTTCTTATTAGCTTATGGCCGCGACTTCGCCCGCGTGATGTTTGGTAACTGTCCCACGAGATCAGACTACCGGGATAAAACGTATCTTATAATTATGTTAATCCATGTTATAATCTATATGTGTCCCAAATTTGATCAAAATCAAAGAGTAACAAACGTCCATTTATCCTTACAAACTTTCGTATTTATAATATTAGTACGACATCTATGGAGCCCACCATAATATAGGTAACGTTCAAGTTGTTGTTTCGAGCGTGTGTGCACAATAGGCTCTACTTTAGATATCCGCAGATGTAATCACTGACGACCGAGTATTACATCAGGACTCAAAAATATATGACCCGTCCTTAATGTTACCGTGCACAAGGGGTCGACTAGTAGATACCTAATAGCTTATGACATTCGGGCCAAAGTCTTTAAGGTACTACAATTTTGCACGAAATATTACTCCCTATACCATTAAAGGGCTACCTCCTTCAAAACGAAATATTATCACCAATACGTCTCAAAAGTTCGTGCAAATTAATTAATATATCGTACAAGGTAACCGCTCGTTTAGGTAATTAATTTGGTTTAAAAAGAAAATGTTTAAGGACCGGCAGAGCTCCGTCAGTGGCGCGACCTTCAGCTAACACATTGTTAGCAGTCGTTGTTCTCAGGACGTGCGTCAGGAAACCGCCAGCATAATAATAGTCGTAGACGCTCGTAGCACGTAGCACGACAACCGCTACGCAGAAGTGCTACGCGTGTGTTGCTACGAATTCTAGCAAGCCGGTTTATTTCCATCAAGACTTTCGGTATTGTTTCATTACAATATTCAGGTTTTTAAGATAATTGAAGCGTTCAAAAAATGAAACGTTCAGAATTACAATCATGAAAATCGATCATCAATAAAACCCTCTAAGTTCATGTAACCCTATTCAATGAGTATTTCATGAAAAAGTCATTCAATAGGGTTAAATGAACTTAGATCTAGAACAGTGGTTCTTATGACATGACTTCATAAGGGACCATTTGACAAAATTTCTGTCTTGCAATTAATTTTAATGAATTATTTATTTTGCATCAGACACAACGATCCATAATTCAATTAGTAAGCACACTTAAAAATAATGTTAGTAAGAAATCACATTAAGGGGAGGAAAATTGCTCGCGTCCGTAGGATTTACCATCTTTTCCTAGACCCACCCTACACGTCTCGCAACGAGCAACAACGCCGAGCTTCGGGCGGCGGTTAACTAACCCGTCCAAGATCAAAACGATGGAGACAGGAAATGGTCTCCTCACCCGCTGCTCTGTTGAGTCAATCTGCAGAATCGGGGACATTGGCTTAGCCACCCGTGTCGAGAGGTAGAAAGCCTGAATAAAAAATCACCCCAATCCTACGACCGCAGAGACCGCGCCAAGAGGATGCATGGCTGGGGGATGCCAGTCTCGAGCGCCAACCTTGTTGAACCTGGCGAACACCATTGTATTAGCCTTCTCACAGGAATGGCGTCACCCTGTGTAGCGACCACCCTATCGTCCATACTCGTGGGAATCATATGGATAACTCTCAAAATATAAAAACCCCTAACACAAATAAAACACACAATTTAATACAACAAACACTTCATCTCAGTATGTTTGAAAGAACAAGAAGTAACTCTCTCGGTGCAATACCTACAGAAATCAAAAAGCCTGTAGTTAAACAATCAGGACCTATTGAACAGACAATAGAAACCAAAACAGACTCCAGTGACCAGGAAGATACAAACAAAAATGAGTGGCAGAGAGATAAAATAACTAAACCGAAAAAAAGGAAAGAAACCTGTCCAATAAACAACACAAACAAAAAACAAAAGAACATTACTGAATTTGCTATACCAACTCAGAACAGCTTTGAGATACTTGCTGATGAAACCATTTGTGCTCAGGAAACCAACAAACAAGAAAAAGTTTATGTTCCTAAACCCGAGCCTATATTTGTTACAGGCGTCATTAACATCACATCTCTTAAGGAAGTACTAAACAAAATTCTTGACAATGATCTTTATACCATGACCACACTCAGATCTGGACACATAATAAAAAATCATGCCAAAAGACATCCAAATATACAAAATTATAAGAGAACATTTCATCGCCAACAATATTTCGCATTACACTTACCAGTTAAAAAGTGAAAAAGCTTACCGAGTGGTTCTACGAGTACTTCACGCTTCAGAAGATACGACAGAAACAACTAGAGAACTGGAACATGAAGGCATAAAGTAAGACAAATAGTCAACAGTAGACATAGATCTACAAAAGAACCACTTCCTATATTCTATGTAGACCTGGAACCACAGCAAAACAACAAAGAAATATTTGAAGTCAGATATTTAAACCAAATGAAAATTACATTTGAAGCACCCTAGAGGGCTGCGGGCTGTTCGAAAGAGATACCGCGGCCCTGGAATACAAAGGGCAAGGAAGGAACATGGATGGGTTTTAGTCAGTACAAGTCTGACACTCCTTTCCGCTCTGCCCAGAGCGGGAGAAGTCATTTGATGATTTCACATACGTAAAAAAAAAAGCACCATAGAAGAAAAAAAGGAATTATACAATGTAAAAGATGTCAAAGATTCGGCCCGAAAAAGCAAACAATGTTTTAGACCTTTTCGATGTGTCAAATGTGGACTGTGTGTGAATGAACATCCTACAACACAATGTATAAAAAAACCTGACACTGAGGCTACCTGTGCAAATTGCAATGAAAAACACTCTGCCAGCTACAAAGGATGTAAAATCTACAAGCAATATAAAGAAAGAATATTAAAAGTTGCTCCTAAACCTAAACAAAAACAACCAATAATGAACCTCGACAATAACAAAATAGATAATTCCAAATCACAACATCAATTTCAACAAATAAATTCAAACAATACCTATGCTGAAATTGCTAAAACATAACCACAAAATCTACCTGCACAAAAAAATTATGATTTGAATAACATGACAAACAACGATTTCAATAACTTCACTAATAATGGAGACTATGCTAGAAAAACTACAACATACAATGATTACAATAGTGGACAAAATGATGGACAAAATGTTGAACCGCATGGTCCAGTTAGTCAGCAGCCTTATAAAAAAATGATCCAGAACCTCCGAGTGGTTACTTGGAACGCCAACGGCTTGACGGATAGACGTCAAGAATTAGAAACTTTTCTTGAAATGGAGAAGATTGACATAGCACTAGTTTCAGAAACTAGGCTCACATCTAATTGTCACATCGCTTTTAATAATTATAAAATCTATATAACAAACCATCCCACCGGAAACAGCCAAGGAGGAAGTGCAGTTATCATTAAAAACAATATCAAACATTATTTGATGGAAGAATATCGCACAGAGAAAATCAACTCGGGCGTCCCCCAAGGTAGCATTTTAGGACTTATCCTGTACCTCAACTTCACTGCAGATATTCCAACAGATGATCAAACGATTACAGCGACATACGCTGATGACACCGCCTTGCTGTCCTCGACCCTGTAACTGCATCACACAGTCTGCAAAGTTATCTAAGTAAAATAGAATCATGGCAATGGAGGATCAAAGCAAACGAAACCAAATCTATTTATTCTTAGGAGAGACACTTGCCCTCCGGTTAAACTAAACAACAGAGAAATACATTAAAAAGATAATGCAGAGTACCTGGGAATGCACCTGGATAGAAGGCTCACATGGCAGACGCACATCTGGGCTAAGAGAAAACAATTAGATAGAAAACTTCGTGGTCTCTGGTTAATCGGACGAAGCTCGCAACTAAATAACATCAGCAAAATCTTGGTATATAAAGCAACTTTGAAACCTATCTGGACTTATGGGATACAATTATGGGGAACAGCTAGCAAGAGTAACATCGACATCCTGGAAAGATTCCAAAGTAAAGCACTAAGAACCATGTTCAGTATACCCGATGTATTAGCAACAAATACATGTATCTTGACCTAGGCATAAACACTGTTTGTGAGGAAATAGTCAAGGTAAGCCTGAAATACCAGGATAAACTAGCAACTCATGCAAACGAACTCGCACTGGCCTTATGTGGAGACGGTGGACTACAGAACCATCGACTGAAGAGACAAGGCATTCCCAGTCTCGCCCAAAGATTTGTAGACAGTAAAGAAGAGGGTTTACTGGAAAGTTCAGCAGTTGATTGGCTCTCGATTCCAGTCTAACAAGTGGCTTATTGTTTTCGAACAGATTGTCCTAGAGCAGAAAATACATAAAAAAAAGTAAGAAATCAAGAAACAGAGACAAACACACCACAAAATACTGGATCACCCAGTTGGTTTATTGGTTTGGATACAGTACAAAGTGTAAATAAATAAAGGGTTGTTTTATCGATCTATAAATAAAACACGCTTAAAATTATTCAAAGCACATAAGTTGGTTTCTCTACAGTTGTCCGAGATTTCGGGGGGGTTTGAAAAAGTTTTACTCAAAAAATTACGCTCAGGCTTCGATGGGCGGGTACAAATTGCTACTTCGGTGAATCCGGTCCTGGATAAATGTCGACGAAAAATAAAGTTAGGTGACGTATAGCAATGTCTCGAAGGTTTGGTAAAGAAATTGCCTTTTGGCTCCAAAACTTTTCGAGATTAATTCCTGATTCGAATGTATCTTTTAAGTTATTGTCGTGTTGCATTTTAATGACTTCTTCTTGAATTTCATCAGGCACCTCAGAACCATTGACAATGAAAGAATTGCAGATCAGTTCCTGTTTCGTGCCTTTGGATTTTGCTACGCGCGGGTCGCGTTTTGTTGACTCGTTGTCACCTATTTTAATTATTATAGGATGGCTCTGCGGACCACTTGGGATGCTTCCAAGGACCACAAGTGGTCCGCAAACCACCGGTTAAGAACCACTGATCTAGAATCATCAATACAACCCGTATTGATGATTTTCATGATTGTAATTCTGTAAGTACACACGTGTTACTGGCGCGAGTCATTTTTCATCAACATACAACCTGACACTGACCTGCAAATTGCAAAAAGCTGATTTGAATTACGCGGGCTACCCGTACGCTTCCACCTTAATAGTTTTTACCGACTTCAAAAAAGGCGGAAGTATCTCAATTTGACCGTATATATATTTTGTATTTTTTTATGTGTGTTCGTGGATAATTCCTTCGTTTATAAACCGATTTTGATGATTATTTTCTTGTACTATGATAAGGAAATCAGGATCTGACGATGGCAATCTAGAGAAATCGAGGGGAACCTTCGAAAATCGTAGTGGCGACTAGTGCGTTTTTTAATTTGTTACAAGTATTTTAAAGCACTACTATTTAATGAAGGTCAGGAGTCGATCTGATGATGAAGCCGAAAGGCAGTCGAGGGAACTGCTCAACGACTTACAGGAATGACCTGGTGTTTGGGCTTGATTAATTTGTATTAATGAGAACTTTACACCTAGATGGGTTGTGACTGTCATTAGGGGTTTGATAAACAATAAACAATATTTATTTGTTTAAGACTTGAACCTATTTAAAATTATTGTACCTTAAATTAGACAGTAATAAGTTAGTCTAATTTGAGGTACAATAATTTTAAATAGGTAATTATGGTAATTTTGTATCTTGCAAGCAGCAACTGGGCTTAAACTAGGAGAACTCCTGTAAGCACCAGTTACTTCCGTCACCACCGAGATCGAGCTGCCATTACAAAGTGTGGTGCGAAGCAAATGTAAGTACCTATTACAATATTATTAATTACTGTTTTAATTGCTATCGTTCGTGAGTGTGCGTGTGTGTGTGTGTGTAAGTATTTGCGTGTATGAATGAGAGGAATATGGGACTGAGTGGCTTTAATTCTATTTTTATTTTATACTTTTTAATATTATTTTGAGAGCAGCGGTGGCCCAGTGGTAGCGACCCCGACTTACGAACAGTAAGTCGTGGGTTCGAACCCAGGCAGGCGCATTACTTTGTGTAATTTATTTCATCACCACTGCTCTCAAAAACGGTGAAGGAAAACATCGTGAGGAAACCGGCATGTCCTAGAACCAAAAATTCGAAGACATGTGACATCTACCAATCCGCACTGGGCCCGCGTGGTGGATTATAGCCCATTCCCTCTCATAGAGAGGAGGCCTGTGTCCCAGCAGTGGGAACATTTATAGGCTGATGATGATGATGATGAATATTATTTTCAGTATGTACATAATTTTGGGAGAGAAGGAAGTTATCTATGGTAAGTTTTAGTTTTTTTAACGGTAAGTTATGAAGTTGTGTAGCACCCATGTAGCACGTTTGTCTCCTGAAGAAGTCTGTTCTACACGGTTTCAGGTCAAAAACCAGGTCCATCTTACGTTTGTTTTTTAGCCATTCCTTATCGTACGTTGAGCCTTTATGGCTTATAAGCAGAACCCTCCTGATATAAAGTTGCCGAACCGTTAAAACCATACAATCCTTATATAGCTAATCCGTTGGATACTGGAAACTTTTTATGTGTATGACTTTGAGAACTGCTCGCTGGGCTCTTCCTAGATTTAAATCTAGAGAGAGCCCAGCGAGCAGTTCTCAAAGTATATTAATATATAAGTTTTGTGTGTGAACTGACTGGTACAGGGATAGATAGATGGTTTTTAACAGGTTCGAATCACACACCCGGCGTAACTTCTTAAAAACCGTTATTAATTTTGTAACCCTAGAGCTTAGTGTTTTAACCCGGTGGTGGAAGTTTAACTGGTCGTCCACTTGTATATCGAGGTATTTTATACAGCTTGTTTTTTCAATAGGGAGACACCTGCATTCGCTCATGTTGCTTTGATTACAGGTGTGTGCTCGGACTTCAACCAGTTCATTAGCAGATTGTGGAGGCTTCTTTATCAAGAACATGAGGTATTTTGTTTTTCCTATGTTAAGGGTTAGTAGGTTTAGGTTAAGGTAACCAAGAACTGTTCTCAGCTCGGCGTTTGTAAGAGCGGCAACCTCTGACCGTGTATTTCCGTGGAAGAGGATTGCCGTGTCGTCTGCATAAGTTATTATTTGACAATTTGTATATTTAAGTTGGAAAATTTGGATATGGAAAGCGAAACAGTAGGGAGAACGTCTCATACAATATGCAAACGAGTGCAAACTGTCCATAATGAACACATTCTTTAAAAAGAAACAGTCCCGCAGATGGACATGGACATCGCCCGACCAGAAAACAAGAAATGAAATTGATTTTGTATTGACTAACATTACAAATCAATTGATGATATCTTAAAAACCAACAATGATATACAAACTATAAGCAACACACTAAAACAGGTAATAACAAAAAGTCTCTAACTAGAAAACAAAACAAAAACCTACAAACACAAAATTCTGATCATTGAAACGTTGGACCTAATAGCCAGACGTAGGAAACTATTATTATTAAGAAACAAAACTAAGGAAGAGAAAGATGAATTAAAACAATTAAATTACAGTCTGAAGTTAAAGAAGATCATAATAGATTCATGTATCTTGCCCTCCTTAACTTACGCAAGTCAGACCTGGACTTTCACTAACAAAACAAAAAACAAAATCTTCTCATGCCAGCATGCCATGGAAAGAAGTTACCTGAAACTAAGAAGGATAGCTAAAACACGAAATGCCGACATACGCAACAAAACAAAACTCACGGATGCACTGCAACAAGCTATGACATTGAAGTGGAAGTGGGCAGGCCATCTAGCTAGGTACCAGGACAACAGATGGACATTACAAACAACAAAGTGGCTGGGTCCACCTGGAAAAAGACAAAGAGAACGGCAAAAGAAAAGATGGGTTGATGACATCATAAAAACTGCTGGGAAAAACTGGATGAATACCGCCCAAGACAAACAAAAAAAAAAAAGATGGAGGAGGCTTTTTACCCTACAGGGGCCATACAATACCATAGAAATATTGTTGTGATCCGATCATGGACTTCGGAGTTATGAAACAGAGCTCTTCAATAATAGACAGCAAATCTGTCGTGTTTGCTGCAATCGCTTAGATGTTTATTGTTTACACAGCATCATAACATAACATCACGTCTGTATGCTCTGAGGGGGTACTCAGATGTATACAGTACACCCACAGTCAACAGTAAGGTATGTTAAGTTCAAGTTGGTTAATACATCAAAAAAACTTAACTTTAAAAGTTTTTTTTTTTATAAAAGGTAAAATTATATGTCAGAACTCAGAAGAATAAATATCAATAATAAATTCAAGACACAAAAAATTATACAACGGGTACTTTCAAATGAGAATCCCTGTAACGTATTATGAGGAATAAATTATATGTATATTGGATGAATAAGTCGTAGGAGGGCAATAATACAATGAATTGAGTTACTCATGTTTCTACTGTTTAAATGACCAATGACGAGTTGTGTGTCTAATCTGATCTATCACAGATCAATAATAATCGTTTTTTTTCACGACCGCAGCTTCGGCTTATTGGCCGGCCACGGCGGTGAGCGTTAAAACCACTTGCTCCTCAGGTCGCGGGTCGCCTCGCCCTTCCGCGCCTACGCAGCACTGTGGTTCCCCGCCCATACTAAGGTGCGACAAAAATACAAACTACTTTATTTCTAGGATTTAATTAATGAAAGATGTTAGATAAGGAGTATTAACGATTTGTTAACGTAAATAACAATCAAAATTACGAAATTAAACATTAAAAATACAAAATTTAAATTAAATAGTATCATTTAAAGTAAAATTACTATTCTTAAAAATGCTTGTAGGTGTATCTATCGGTCGATTTTTCGGGCAAGAGGCTGAGAGTAGCCTTTTTCGCTGCCTCTGAGATTTCAGGCGGTGCCGAATTAATAAATTCATCATTACTTGACGACATTTTCAAATAAGAACTATACAGCAAAAAGAAATAGCGCGCGGAATAATTTTTACTTATTCACAAATTAGTGAGCCGCGCGCATCAGCGCTTTTTTTTAAGGCAAAGGCACAAAAACAGCCAGTATTACTAATACAGTAAATTAATGTTTTTGTGTTTTTGTTACAGATAAATGGTTGTAATCTATTGTCAAAATTAATTAAATTAAAGAATTTAATGTTTATTTATTATATTTTATCTTCCAAAGTTAATTTTCAAAACTCTTTGCTAAGATTTAAAAAAGTACCGTTCGATTTTACGGATCATCTTGATAAACCGTGCGTTTTACATTACATTACCGCACAAGTACGTAATGAGATACAATACGATATTGAAATTGGTGAAATAAGAGACCCTTTACGAGCAAATGTGTTATAAAAAATTATACAAAACCCTTAAAATAAACAAAATAATGCAGCTACACTAAGTTAAACAATATTAAAAATAAAAAATAAACATTACAATATCTTAAAAATTCAGTAATTCCAAAACAGCTTTAAAAAAAACTGATTTTTTCTTTCTAGACAACTTCCTAAGTCCTGTTATAAGTGGATCAGAACTTAATAAAAGCCTATTTAAGAGTTCTCTATTTGTCATACTCATAACCCTCGAAAACTTCCTAATGTGACGAAGTGTAAACGTCTTTATTTCTGGCTTCTGCCGCTTTTTCCGAAAATTCACCAATAGGTGTATAGTACATGTTGTGTTATGGCAGATCCATGCAATAAAACCTGGTGGACAGAAGCTGGCAAATACAACCATGGATAGGCTTGCACAATTTGCCTGGCAGATTCCGTAGTTAGTTCTCCAAACTTGTCCGAGTTTATATTCTGGCAGAATTTAAAGCTTGCAAAATGATGCACGTCGTAGTATTAAGTTCTAATCGATTCCTGTAATTTCCGATGAAATTTCAGGATTCTCAAAGAACTTTCTAGCCGTTTTGCCGTGATTTGAAGTCCCACTTCCGCCTGGCTTAGATATCTCTACTATCAAGCTCGTTTATTGGCTTGTAAATCACTAACTTACTGGGAGCTAGTTGCCATCATTTGCATTGGCTGCTGCAATCCCTCCAACCAGACAGTCTCGCGAGTGTCAAGCCAATCGTTCCGACTCGCTAAGAACCGATCTTTCATGTAGTGGTTTTTTTTCCAAGTGTTAGTGATTCTTTGGCATATGTATAAAAATCGGCTTTTGAATTCTCCGAAAAAAAACCCTTCCAACTTAAACTTGGAAGAGAAACAAATTTTTTGTATAAATATGTGCAAAATAAATTCAGCGTTATTAAACAATATACGAGTTCTTAGCAAAGTGCTACGGAGCGACAACTTTCGCGTAGCATCTAAATAACTCAAAATGTTGGAAAAAGTTGGAAAAGGTTAAAGTGAAATCATAAAGAATAAAGTATCACCTAACATATAAAAAACATAGACGGAATGCTGCACCAAATCACCAACGTAAACTAAAACTCAAGAAGTATCTTTCTAAAATTTAAAATGCTCTCGAAAAACATTACAACACGTAGCAGTCAAATAAAAAAAAACTAAGTATCTTGAAATTTTAAATAAAATTAAAAAATAATGTACATACTATGTTCTTGGAAATCCATCACTAATATAAATCACTCGTGTAATAGGTTTCCGGGAATCGGTGAACAAAACTCGTAACAAATGCGTGAGTCACTGATAACGTGTCAGAGCACCTGCGGTATTCACACTTTCGATGATGAAATGGGAATTCAAGTAATTAGCCAAGCGCACTTAACTTATACTTTTGTTAAGTTTATACTTCGTAGATGTTATAATGATTATTACTTTTAGAAAATCGCAGACTAGCCGTGGGTGATTTTTGTTGTACTAGGGAACCACAGTGCGCGGGCTTAAATTACACTGTACACAGGGGTAGGGCAGACAAGACTACGTGGCGTCGGTTTTGCAACGATTCGTTTCTATCACTAACTTCTGTAACACAACATATTGACTTTTTGAGACAATCTTTTAATTTAAGGTTAAAATGCTTTTTTACAGAAATGGCAATATTTCTAAAATTAAGCCAAATGGAATTCTGCCATATTCATAGTACGCCAAGTGAAATTGTCACAAATAATCGTCGCTCTAAATAAACAATATGCTAAATGTAACAAAGTAGACGTTGTTAACGGCACTGATTTAAAGAGGCAGTTGTAAATAGCGGTTTTGGTAAGTTAAAACTAAGCAGTAAAGTAAAAAAAAATAATGAAATGGATCAGTGAATATATAATAAGCAGGAAAATAATTAAATGAGCGGTAAAAAATATTGAACGAGCGGTTACGTTTGGGTAGTAATAAATCGGAATTTGTCGGTAAGAAATCTCATTCTAAACAGTTCTATAAACAATGAGGTGGTAAAATGTATTCCTCGTATATTAAGCATGCAACGACTTTAGCTACGACGACTCCATGACCCGCGCTCACTGCGCTCGCAATAATAAAAACAAACCCACTTTCTGTCACAAATGTCGTCGTCGCTCCGCCGGCCTTCGGCCTACGCTCCTCACGCCAGCTAGCAAGACTTTTAGGATAATTTTTTGGTTAATTGCTGATTACCCATGCGTTGCGGTAAGCATCCCTTATGCGGGGGCAGAAATATAACAAGTAAATCAAATTAGATAGAAGAATTATCAGCGTTTAATGTCCAATAGACCTTTTATGAAATAATATAACGAAATGCATATTCATAATAAGAATAATAATCTAACTGCCCATTCCATCATTTTTACTGCTCATTCCATCATTTTTACTGCTTATTCCATCATTTTTACCGCTCATTCAGTTATTGAACTGCTCAAAATGTTTTTCAACTGATCATAATAACATCTCGAATACATATTTAAATAACAGCTCAAAAAATTAGTTCCCTTTTAAAACTGCATTAAACGTTACTTATTGCAGTTTAAAAACGTTTGAATTTATATGCGTAACTGAATATTATACTAATTGAATCAGAATTTAGGATTCTGATTTAAGTAGTTTATGCGGATGTCAGATTGTATAAGGAATGTCGTTTTTCGGACCGAGAACCCATCGATTTATTCTTCGAACTTATGAAAATCGGAAAACAAACAAATCGCAATTACGACTTTCGGTAAAATGAAATTCGGACTTTTGACATTCGAATCAGCTGTAATCTGTTAGCTGAATCGGCTGTTTGTGTATGTGAGTTTAAATGTTTGTAAACGCACCCACGATACAGGAGAAATTCCTAGTGTGGGGCAACGTTTTTTAAAAAGAGAAGAGAATCATCGAAATTCGGGATAAAATATTTCGGAATATTTGGGTGTTCCACCTAGAAGGACATACGCTGACCTTGTTGGTGAGATTCTTGAGAAAGTACAGATGCGTAGTACTCGCAACAGGCGTGCGTGTATGGCACAAGGAGTATGTAAAGATCGTAGCAGGTGGCGATCTGTGGTTTCTATCTACCCTCATGGGAAATAGGCGTGAGTTTATGTATGTACTTTATATAAGCTAGGCGTTAAGTAATTCGTAAGTTTCGTGACAAAGTGGTAATATTAAGAACAGTAAGTGAGCGTGCTGCGGCCGAGACGAAAGGTTCTTGTTTAAAATTGGCCTTGTGCGTGTCGGTCGGCCTTGACTTTATCTAGATCTACCGAAAACGCGCGTTCTCGCTTCGGTAACACACCAGGTACGACTACCTTCTTGTTCTGATGTAAGGACTTGTAATACATATCTCTCGCGAACCACTATCTTAAAATCCTCAGTGTTGAGCCAGTCACAGGTGTGTTGATTCAAAGTGACAGTAGACTTTGGACCAAGATACGCCAGACCTACGTCATTTTATGAATGTTGAATATTTTTCTGTGGAAGTACCTTACTACAGGTAAGAACAATTAGATATTATGAAAAGTCGGTAGTAGTGGCTTTGGCAGATATCAAGTGACAAAGTTGTGTTATATAGCTGCTAAGTTAAGTACGATATACTACATATATTGATTCATTAAACTTTATGCACATAATGTAAAAAACACTGAACAAAGGTGGAATTAATGCCTTGGGAATTTATATATAACTGTTAAATATATATATAAGACACGGCCTTCGGTAACAAGCTGTTTATTCGCACTGAGCTTAGAGGCGTACGCGCATGATCTGCAGGTCACACATCTAACAATAACGTAAGGGTAGTATGATGCGCGAGGCCGGTTTGGGCTGCGGAACTGTTCGAAAGAGATACCGTGACCCTAGAACACAATGGGCAAGAACCTTTCTTGCCCACATGGATGGGTTTTATTCAGTACAAGTCTAACATTCCCTTCCGCTCTGCCCAGAGCGGGAGAAGTCATTAGATGATTTCCCATCCGAAAATAAAGGGTTAAAAAAAAACACTTCGTTTGATGGAAAACAAACTCAAACTCAAAAGCATTTATTTCAATTAGACCATTACAGGCACTTTTGAATATCAGAAAAACAAAGAAGGCTAAGCTACAGTCACAGACACAAGGCATAATAACTTGTGAAAGTACTGTAGTTGCCCATTCCATAGCGTAGATCTCTATGGAGAAGAATGGGCAAGAAACTCCATGGACATTCTTTTCAATCAAATATTTGTTACAAAATCTTGGTTACATCATTCATGTTGAGAATATACATATGTGAGAACGATGTAGAAATACGTGCACGTTAAGAGCGTCCAGAGTAAAAGATTATATCAACAATTTAAAAACAAAGTAAGTAGTTAAAATAAACCGTGGCAGCCTAGTGATGACCAGACCCAACTGACAGCGCCCGTCCACGAACATGACGCATGGATCAGCCCCATTCAGCTCAACCATATTGAAGGGACCTAAATGACCCGACACACCCGCCACCATCAGCGAGGCATGATGGCGATGACATTCTCTCAGCCACCAGGGTAAATTCAAGTCAATGAAAGATAACTAAATGTAAATGGTAGCTTTACAGTACATAGTACTCACACATGTACTATGCAATTATATAATACTAAAAGATTGAATCTATACAATGCAAAGATATTATTACAATCTTCTGCAGCTTCCACAATAACTTCACGTAGTAATCAATTAGTTTGCCCGTATGGTTGTGGAGCAGGACCAGCATTGAGCCAAGCATTTTTATCATCAATGTAATCCCCCAACTTATAATATGCTCGCCTACATAGAGTGCGTTTAATACAAAACTTAAATTTCGTCTCATTTAGTTGTAAAATGTGGGGAGGTATTTTATTATAACATTTTAAACAGTATCCCATGAAAGATAAGTCTACTTTAGCTAGCCTGAAACCTGGCTGTACTAGTTGGTTCCTGTTTCTAGTATTATAGTGGTGTCTGTCCCCTCTGTTACGAAATAAATTCTGCATAATAATGCAGATTTGTCCTTACGTACATGTTTTCATTTTTTTTTTTTTTTTAAACTACTACGTGAATTATAATTCTTCTGACATTTTGTATTTTAATCCTTTTGACATTTGTGGTACTTATTCTGAATTTATTATTATTAGCCTTTGTTTTAGAACATAATCATTTTGTAATGTTTTATAAGAACTATTGTAATTTGTATTCATCTGATAAATATTTGCACATCTAATTAGGTAATGATACAGTGTACTTTATATCTAATTGTAACATCTTTTTACACCCACCTGTATTATGCAAATAAATAATTTGATTTGATTTGATTTGATAGATGTATTGACAAGGTACTGTCATGATGTTAATTTCCTTAAACAGTTCTCTTAGAGAATCACGCCTACGTAGATCATATAAGGCTCTGATAGCTCTTTTCTGCAGAATAAATATAGACTCGATATCTGCAGCCCGTCTCCATAGTAACATACCGTATGACATAATACTATGAAAATAATTAAAATAGACTAGTCTCGCGGTATCTACATCAGTAAATTGACGGATTTTTCTAACAGCATAAGCTGCTGAACTCAGCCGTCCTGCAAGAGATGTTATGTGCGAACCCCATTGTGGCCTTGAGTCGAGCGTGATCCCCAGGAAAACAGTTCTTTCGACGAATTCTAGTTTGTCTTGATTCAATACTATGTACTGTGTACTATCACTACTTTTGGCATTCGGTAGAGCAAATCTGATGCACTTTTTCTAAATTATTCGCGGTGAACCAATTATGGACCTGCAGTAGGGCGTTATTTACGTCGTCAAGATTTGTGGCACGTCTGTTTATCTTAAATATTAAAGAGGTATCGTCAGCAAACAACACCATTTGAGGTTGGTTTTTAAATAAATGGGGGAGATCATTTATATAGACTAAAAAGAGGAAAGGACCTAATATCGAACCTTGCGGTTCACCCATACTTACTTTAAAACCCATTGAACCCATTCACTGCCTAGTACTTCGCGAAAATTTCGCGTACTTCGTTCCCGTGCCCACAACCCGTATCCGAGTCGTCGTTATAATGAACTAAAGATGACCTGTATTCATACCCAGAACCCGACTAGCGAGTCCAAAGCTACGGGTACGGGTTGTGCGAACGAAAGAATTATTGTTCGACTCATATGCTGGGTTCTGGGCACTAAAAGGGTGAATTGACACCATTTATTTATACTTGCTTATTTCTATGGTTTAAATATGATTTCACTAAGCTGAGCGCAAGTTTCCCTTAACCGTAATGTTCAAGTTTTAAGGGTTTCGTGGTTTACGCAATCAAATGCTTTAGAGAGGTCACAGAAGATTCCTATGGCATCTTGTGCCTCTTCCCACGCTGTAAATATGTGTTTTAATAAGGTGACACCGGCGTCAGTCGTGCAACGTCCTTTGGTGAAACGATACTGTTTCTCATGTAAGATTTTATTGGTGTTAAGGTGGTTAAGCATTTGACTAAGCACTACCTTTTCAAACACCCTGCTGAAAACCGGCAACACGGATACGGGTTAGTTATTGGTGTCTTTACTATCCTCGGATTTGAAAAGTGGTATTACCTTACCGTATTTCATAAGGTCCGGGAAGACTCCTTGGTCCACACACAAGTTAAACATTAAGGCTAAGTACGGTGCTATAGTCTCAATAATAGTTTGACAAACTTGAATCGACATTCTTCATATTGAATCGACGATCTTCAGTTAATTTGATTTTGATTTCCTTAAAAGCTTTAATCTTTGCTATGGAGTTTATTGGGTATATGGGGTTTATTATGACGATTTAGACTCGTTCCTGACTGATTGGCCAGAGGAGGCAAAACACCGGGAGAGTTGGAAGAGAATGGGGGAGGCCTTTGCCCAGCAGTGGGACAGAATAGGCTAATAAAAAAAAATGGGTGTTATATACTCAAATTGAAACTCAACCGGACAGGCTGAAACGTTGGCTGTTAATAAATCAATAGAAACAATAGAAGGGTGAGGAATTTAAGGTTCCAGTAGTTTTAAGTGGGATACTAGTAAAGAAATCCACAAATTCTTGCGCAACTTCGTTTTTAGAGCTCAGAAGACCACGTGAAGTCTCTAGTGTGATTTCATTATTATATTTTTTATTTATATTAGTTTCACTATTGATAATTTTCCATACCGTCTTTATTTTATTATCGGCGGATTTAATCTTGTTGCTAATGAATAAGGCTTTAGCTACCTTACAAAAATTAAAAATAAAGTTTTTAATTTTTTTTGAATAAGTTGCAACATATTTATTAAAAGTTTCTGAGTTGATGTCAGGCTTAAGGCCGTACAGCTCAAACAATCGCTCCCTACTTTTCCTAATACCCTTAGTTGCCCAGTCACTGAAGAAACTTAGGGCTAATTAATTTAGTTTTCAATTTTAATAACCCCCACGAATCTTAGCTTTTCGGTTAAAACAACTGCCCACTCTGTAATTTGCGTAATTAATTAACATTTCATAATCTTTTATCCAATATTCAGTAAAACAAACTATTTCAAACTTTGTTTTTTCTAAAAACAATTTAATCTCTAGTTGCTTTGAAGAGAAACCTTGAATATTTTGATGAAATAACTGCATAGAATTCTGCTTAGCCCCTTTTTTACATTTAGCTATTTGAGAGCTAGAAGCTGCAATGTTGTTGATCGGTGCAACATTAATATTAACGGTATCTTCTGTTGTCTTACTAACTAGTTTAAATGAATGTCTTGGGTGGGGCCCAGGACCCCCATGCCATCACAATGCAATGATCGAGACCGGACTACTACTCCCGCCAGATACCTTCAAAGTATGTTAAATTGTATGTGAAATTATTTATTTATTTAAACTTCAGGTATGTACAAGCGTGGTACCTTGTCGGATTAATGTCAAATAAGACAACATTGTGATAGAGTGCAAAAAAAGAAATAAGAAAAATACCATTTTGCTAACATAAATTGATATAACTAAAAAGGAACATACTCATATATAGGGTGGAAACTTTCAACGGGGCAGTAAGGGGAACTACCTTAACCGTTACAGTATAAAGTAGAGGTGAAAAAAAAAAAACTTTAAAATCCACCAATCATCCTGTTTAAACAGATAGAATGAAATATATAAAACAAACTAGTATATTTATATATACAAACAAAGAGTCCCAAATACGAGAAACCTTATAATAATTACTATGACTACTAATGACTAGATTGTGAGCAATTACGATTGTGTTAAATGACGAAATTTTATTAAATTTGAATTTTATATAGTTATTCTACTTAGGCAAATATATTTTGAAGTTTTGATGCCGTATACATTTCCCTTAACTTCAACTCGATTTATGGCAGTGGGAAGGAACCATCAAAACTGTCTGGAGGCTAGGGAAACCGCTTCAAACAGGAAAGTGGAGTAATTGGATTGTCATCAACCGGGTACGAATCTACCATTCCAGGATGGAAAAATCTAATAACACTTTGGAATCGAACCCAGGAGCATATATGCATGCACAGCAATGGCGCTTACGACCACTACAACAGCGAGGCAGTCAAATATTATTATTTCTTTATTTTAATCATCTTATTTTGTTTTTTAATTTATTTATATACTAAGGCATCAAAACCAAATTTACATGATCATTTAAAATTAGAACTTTACATAATAAGAGGAAGACCAAAGAAACGATGCATGGACTGTTTGAAAGATATGGCTAGAAAGGAGGTGACTGCTGAGGTGACGAGTAATAGAGAAGTATGGAAGAAGAAGACTTGCCGCGCCGACCGCGACCTTACATCGGGATAAGCGCCGGAGGAAGATGATGATGATGACACGTTAGAAATCGTATCATAAGTCATCAGTTATCAGTCTAATAATTATCAATAACACACAAATATATAAAATAATTCAAAAAAAAGAACTATACAATGTCGCAGTCGAAATTAGGTTTGCTGTAAGAAAACCCTATTCTGGGCTAAGCTCGCCATTGTAGGTACATGCAGTTTGGTCGCTGAGAGAATGTGTTCCTGACAGGTCGTGAGCGAAAGGACGATCTAACTTTGAAGTGGCTATATTATTGCAATTTACATGTTTAAGTTTTATTTTGTGTGAAATAAAGAATAAGAGAGAATATTCTATTCATTAAAATAGGTACAGTACATTCAAATATATAATAATATATTATAATATTATGAAAAGTGCGGCTAAAGTACGTAGCATATTAGCGTACTCGTACATTTATATCAAAAGTATTATAATAGAAATGGGATTGCTAGTTGGTACGAACAGTATAATAAGTGAGGAGCGGAAGTTGAGGCGTCGGTTGCCGCGCAACGGTACCGGCGGCCGGCGCGCGGCGGGTGACCGGCGCCGACCCTACAGCGGAGAACAGAAGCTCCACGGTACTATAGTTGGTGCCACATAAGGTGGCAATGGTGGTCACCGACTCGTCCTATATTTATTTATAGATTTGAGAACAAAAACCACACAACTGACAGATATTAGAGAAGGGGTGATGACTGCTATTGACTCGCAGACGAGTAGTCCACAGTTGCACCGAGCGCGCCTGCGCCGTGCGGAGGTTGTGGATTGGCGGATCTCGGCGAAACAATGATGTCAACTTGAATTTGGACTGTATATACACTGTGTGGAGTGGTACTTGTGTGTTGGCTTCAGCGGAATGTTTGGCCGCGGTGCTGCCTCAAGGTTAAGTTCGTTGCCCCAGGGTGAGCACCACTCGCCTAGCGAAGGGCTAGCCCCTCGCACAGGGTGGCTAATGGGCAGCACCTCCTCAACTAATAACACTACTTATACAACGGGCCTGTGCCCTTTGCTCATACGTTTGTATGGGTCTGTGGTGGGTGACAAACCTTGCTGTTCTAACCTAGCCCATTGTTTTAAGCTTTGTGGGTTGGACAACTATACATGCGGCGTGGAAGAAACCGCGCCACCAGCTCGAGGCGCCAGGAAGCGGGAGTCCGCGGGGC
Source organism: Lycophotia porphyrea (assembly GCA_950005105.1). Classification (NCBI taxonomy): domain Eukaryota; kingdom Metazoa; phylum Arthropoda; class Insecta; order Lepidoptera; family Noctuidae; genus Lycophotia; species Lycophotia porphyrea. Next base: position 20,115,704 of record OX465388.1, on the reverse strand, counting down.
TTTAGTTTCAAGAGTATTTATAGCTCTAAGTAGTATAGTGTTGTGGTCTGCCGTCTGACGTCTGGCGCTGATTTTGATCCCTGTATCGAGCAATGATCGTGTAGTTTTCCGTTAGAAATGTGTCATGCTTATGTGTAGATGTATCTACCTGCTGTACCTACTATGTGTCTCTGCCCTACCATAAATAAATGGGTGTAAAACACCCTTAACGAGGCTGAGAGGTACTTGTTCTCCCCGTCGTTGCGATATTTGTTTTGTTCTGTTAGTCTAGTTACGGAGATATTGGAAACCAAAGTTCCAACATTTTCGCAAGTTATTAATGTTATGTTGTTATGTGGTATGTTGTGTGGTTGTGTTTGTGTTATGTCAGTCTTGCAGTAGCTGCGTTTCGATGCGGACGTGTTGCTGACGCGTGTTAATTATCGTAAACGCGGTGGCGCAAGCCGTCGCTCGTTATTTTAATCGCCATGGATCACCCACTTGTGGCGAATGAGTTACTGGCGTTCCTGCAGCAGAAGTTGGATGTGATGGACGAGGTGTCCGCGGTCCAAATCTGCGCTACGAACTTTAGTGAAGATGACAGTGTACGAGTGACCAGATGGTGACCCGCCGTCGTGACGGGACTAAGAAAAGTTTTCAGGACATCATCACGCTGCTAAAAGACACCGACCCTGACGACGTGCCAACGTTCGTGGCGAAGCACTTACACAAGCTCCCTCCCGTCACTTTCGACCACGTCGATGTTACTAGCCTGTTGAAAGACATCGTTCTTCTCAAGGCAAGTCTGGTGGATGTGCAGAATAAGTTAGATGCATCCCAAAATGCCGTCGCCGAATTACGCAACGAACTCAGTGAGTGGCGTCAAAAGGCAACGGTATCTGGGTCACCGGCGGGTGCATCGAACGTTAACGTGCGTCGTGGAGCTGGCCTCGATGTATCGACGGCTAGTTTCGCGTCAGCAGTTTTGTCGCCGTCGTCACCGAAGGTTGCTGAGCCAGCAGTGTGCGCTCCTCGTGCGCCCCACTGCCCCGCTCCCGTCCCGCCGGCGTCTTCCCTCGCCGCCGCAAGACCGCTCGACGCGCCGCCTGTTTCTGCAGCGCCTGCAAAATCTCGGCGTGTTTCTGGAGTTTTCGCTAGCGTGGTCGCGGGCATAACTGCTCCCGCTGGGAAGCCCGCGCCTGAAAAGGCACCGTCTCGGGCTGATGATGCGAGGAGGAAGCCCCGTCAACGTACCAACAAGAACCGCTGCAGTACGGCTCCATCGGCGCCCAATGTGCCTATGGAGCATATTATGTGCTTTTGGCCGCAGGGAATGGTGTTCCGTCGCTTCCACGGGCAAGTGCCACATGAACGCGCAGTGACATAGTGCACAAGTGAAGTGTTACTAACATAGTTTAAAGGTTTTATTTACTAATACAATTTGTATTATATCATATATATGTTAGTCTGTAAGGTATATATCTATGGGCCAAAGTAGCCTGATAATAAATGTATGTTGTTGTTGTTGTTATAAATAAAGGGTGTAAACAGACTCTCAACGAAGCCGAAAGGCACTTGTTCTTCGCGTCATTGCGATCATTTTTTTGTTCAAGACCATACCTGGGAACCTTCTAGTTACGGAGATATTTGTGGTCTAAGTTCCAACTTTTTCACAAGCTTTATTTTAAATACATGTTTTTAATGTAAGATTTTTACTTTCAGCATCTCCAGGACCCCCTTACTATTCAATCCATCCATCAGCACAATGTTTTGAGTGCGTTACTTTAAGTCTTACCGTAAAACATGATTTTACAACCCCAAAAAAAAAATCGTTTCCCAGCACTGATTTTTGCGTAAACATACTTAGTTTGATGTACAGTCAGCTTCCGAGAAAAGGAACCACCTTTGGTAATATCATCAAACCATTTTAAGTTTTGGTAGTATAACGTAAATGGCGTGTTGGTTTAGTAGTTAAGACTACTGCTCAGCAATGCAATGGTCATCGAGTTCAAATCCGAGGATGTTTTTTTTTTTAGTTTCTTTAATAGATGATTAGGTGATTTTCGTTATTTATTATTTAAGAAATCAAATGTTAAAGTAGGTTTGAGGTTTGTAAGAAAAGCTAGGCATGTTGCATAAACAATATTCATTTATTTCTCTAATTATAAATACCCTCAATCACAGTTTAGTAAATAAGGCAAAGAAGTATTTTAAATTCTACCTTAACTTGCAGTTCATAAAGTAGTTAAGTTTCTGAAGTAAAATTACGGTAGTGCAACAATCGGAATCGAGCACATTCTATTCAACCAAACAAGAAATCTATGATAATTTCAACCTTATCTTTTAGTTAACTGAGGAGTTATGTATTGCATTTTGTAAAACAAGACGGTAAGGTGCTAATATGAAGTGGTGGAAATTGAAATTTAAACCTTAATATCTAGGAGATTAGACCGTTATCAATCTTGTTCGATAAAAGGAGTAATGCTATTTGAATTTTCGTTGAAATTGCTAATTGAGCCAATAGTATAAGGCACGGTCTAAATAATCCACTGGCGCCTAGTGATGCAGGTTCGTATCCTTAACCCTACGTATAGTGTCTTTTTGTAAGTTATCTTGGTTCGGCCAGAATCCGAAAATACCATAATTATAATTATTAAAAACATGCAAATAATATTTGAATCGACTCGGCGGATGCTCGGGCAGAGATGGGTGCGGCGGCGGGGGAGGGAGTTGCTCGGGGGCAGAGTCACGTGACGCGCCCACCGTCGCTTGGGCGATATTCTTTAAAGACTTGGGGGGTTCCTTTTCTCTGACGCTGACTGTACATAATGCTTGGTTGACGGCTTCGTGAAGAGTCTGTTTACACCCTGTATACTATAAACACCTTAATGACTCGGTATTAAAAATATCTACCAGCACAATGTGTTGAGTGCGCAAAAAAAGGCGTTTCTCAGCAATAATTATTTGCGTAGAGTTACTTCGTTTGATGTACACAGTGCGTAATTGACGGCTTCGTGAAGGCTCCGCTTACACCCTGTATACTCACTAGTATTTCGACACTCCGAGTTTCTTGACGATGTTATATTATCAGCATTATTCATATTGAAATATTAACCTTACAGTGTACGTTGAAGTATGTAGCTATAACTATGAACTCATGACGTTGGTACTGTTCGTACTAAATAAGAGCTCGTGTGAACGTGATGGTCATGTAGAGGTCGCGGCGCGGTTCACCTCAGGTTAAACACTATTTCGTGTTCGTTGATACAAAACTTCGTTCGGCGCTCACCTATCGAGTGGCGGCGTAAGTTCAAAAGAGTTTAGAAAAAATAATATGGCTACACGATGTTATAGCGTGGAGTTTACTGCGATTGAATCATTCCCGAAGTGCTGCGATAACAGTCACCGCGGGTCGCACACGCCAGCGCCGCGCCATGCGCCACCGCCGCGCCGCGCAGTGCGCTGCACTCGGCGATGTTATCACATAACATAACGTCGCGTCTCCATCTGATAACTCACCTCACAGTGAACATATAAAAACCTTTCATGGGCAATCAATTCAAACACTCACTTCAAAAACTATCCAGCTTTATTGAGTTGGCAGACGAGGTCACCGGTACACTATTCTCTGGATAATTAGTAATTATGCTAATAGTATAGTGATGGGTAATAGCCTCCATAGCCTCCGTAGCCGTCGCCGTAGCCGCCGTAGCCGCCGTAGCCGCCGTAGCCGCCGATCCCGCCGCCACCGTAGCGGCCGCCGAGGCCAAGGCCGAAGCCGAGCCCGAGGTAGGGCTTGGCGTGCGCCGTGCTCCACAGCGCGCACAGCACCAGCAACAGAACCAAACTCGTCTGCAAGGTGCAATACATTACTAACAACTCACTTACTCTAGTAAAATGTTGTAGCTTCACAATTAGTAAAATACATTTAGTCATGTAACGGTCTCGCTGTGTTGTGTACAGTCCATTAGAGACCATAATGCGCTTCAATATAACTGTATTTAGAGTAAAACATATAATACACTATGGTAAACAATGAAACAGTGTTCTTCTTTTTGTTATTAACAATATTAAAATTAAATATCACGTTATTTTTAAGTTGTAGCAAAGCTTGTAACTTGCTGGTAACAAATAATATGTGAGAGTAACTTACGTGTTTAAACATTATGCGGCGTGATCAGCTAATGGCGGCCGCAGACACATTCGCTTACTTTTATAAGCCGTTAATGGGCTAGTCGTTGAGAATGATCTATTGCTCAATTTGGTTAATTTAATTAACAAAACGTTAGCGATGATGGAAAGCCAACCGCACTGTTATCTCATTGATAACAATACGGATGCACAACGTGACTCTGGCATCCGACACCTCGCATTCCAAATACTTAATATTAACGACAAACATCCCGAATAGTATGTAGTTTCTTATATTACGACCATGTGGTCCGGACTGTTGGACTCTTGGGCGGTGTCGGAGGGGTTGTTGTGTCATCATTATTACAGGAACAAAGCCCGAATACTTTAACATAACATCACGACTGTATTTCCGTAAAGTGTTACGTAGAGGTGTTACTACAGTAAACATTTGTCAGTTTTTATCCCATTTAATAAGGGGCGAGCTTATTGCCATCATCTGGACACTGAACCAGATTTCGTGGCTGCTACTGAGAAATTCCTGAAGGTAAAACCCAACAGCACTTTGCCCTACTTTTGAGAATCGAACCTAGGGCCGCAAGTAACAATAAGTATATTTTATGTGTAGAGTATTGTACCTTGCACTTATCATAAGGTATTTAGGGATGAAAATTAACACAGACAACACTTTTACATGTCAATGCTTTGGTTGATATTATAAAACCGGCGGCGGCCTTTTCTAGCTGACTTTTCCCTGATAAGAAATGCCGAAGCGAGCTCAGAGGCCATGGGGCCATGGGGTCACATGGGCTCTTTTAAACATAGCATCTCACCTGTGACGCCCGAAGGGTTGGGCAGAGGTGGGCCTCAGCTATAACTGCAACGGCAATAGGGATGTTTCCTGAGTAAAACAATATGATTATATTTAGTCCGTCAGTTAGATTATCGATAAATAATGGATACGTATTTTTTGTTTTATTAAATCAATAAAAACTGACGAAGATAAAACGCATTAAAGATCATGAGTGGGGGCTTGTGACGTCACTCCGCCAGTAAAAGTGTACTAACATTATGACGTCACACGAGTTTTCGACGCACTGTATCGTCTTCAATTTTTTTTTACGTGAAAAAAGAAAAAATATGTGTCCAATATTTTTTGGAAATCTATTTGCCATACGGACTAATTAGATTTTTTTAGTGAACTACCTTATTGGCCCGATACGTTTAAGTAACAGGCGCACAACCTGGGCACGAGTGCACACTCCGGGCCGCTACTGAGGCACACCTCCTTCCCTCAACATTATGCGATGTGCGAGTGTAACAACTAACAACTAACAATGCCGGACCATGTATGTCTCGAAGGGCCTTTTCAAGACAAAGCTTTTGAAACTTTGAGTTGATCGTGTTGAGAGACATGATTTATTAAATGTACAAGTGTTTTCGTAGCTTGAAGCATGCCAAACGCAGGAGCAATGGAACGATTTCATTTTATGTAAATACATAATGGAGGAGCTCGTGGCTAAATAATAACAGCCGCACGAGTCAATCTTCAAGGTTAAGCGGCACTTGTCATGGTCGGCCTGTGGATGGGTGACCCATTATATACCAAGTTTCCTCCGTGTCTCGGAAAGTACGTAAAGCCGTTATTACCGGCTGTTATTTTTAGATCTTTGACAGTCGTTACTAGTAGTCAGGCCCGAAAGTCTGCCAACCAGTCATACACCAAGAAAGAAAAATAGAAAGAGTATTAACTGGGCTGTGGAGGTCAGACAGGCAGTCGTTCCATGTAAAATACTGGTATTCAGCTGTATCCGGTTAGACTGCCGACTACAGCAAAGTTGGGAAAGGCTAGGCAGATGATGATGAGACAGCAGTCTGGTCTCGTGGAGTCGTGGTTAGATAATAACAACTGCACGGGTCGGTCTTCATGGTTCTGCAGCGCTTACCGAGTTGTCCACGGATGGGTGACCACTCATTACTTACCGAGTTTTGTCGTGCCTCGGAGTCTTTGGTCCCGGTTGTCAGTTTAAGATCTTCGAAAGTCGTTACTGGTAGTCAGTGGCCCGAAAGTCTGCCAACCAGTTATACAGAAAGCAAGACAGAAAGGGTAGACAGCAGCCCAACAGCCTGACAACCAGTCTTACCAGTCTAAGGCCAGGCAGATGGGCAAGCACTCAAGAGGATGCTCTAGAGAAAATCCGCTTACGCCTTTTTAGAGTGAAGCCGCGGGTAAAAGGAAGCAAGGTATAAGGTATAAGGTCAGCCACGAGTGAAACCCATTATAGGTGAGTCGTATGACAGCACACGCACGCCGGACGAACATTCGTTTTAAAACAGAGTCCTATTGATTGTTCAAGCCTCGTAGGTTATCGCCACTCAGAATAGCCACCAAAGTTACATCGGCAGTCAGCAATCACGCCGTAGCGTCCTGGTTGCTCACTCCAGCAGACCAGCGAGGTACAGCCACGCGCTGCACCTCCCCCGCCCCTTCTCTAAACAGTTATTACAATTCTGATTGATGTACTTTGTAGTACAGAACGATAGTTCCAAGCTCATCTTGTTGAATCAAGTACGACTTTTCAACTATCGGTAAAAACTCTATTTTGTTAATATTGATCTATGTAGGTATTATTCTATCGACTTTTGATTCATTTCATCTTGAATTGGAGGGAAGTCATTATTTAGGAAAGTAAAAATATTCTGTGTTTTTAATAGGCATGACCATCATGACATAACCTACATAAATGACATTCTGTCGAGACTTCAAAAACAAATTTTATGTTGATTAGGTACAATAGTAAAATGTGCACGTACCAGGAAGGGTTTATCTTGAGTTTGGTATTGTTGTAGAGAGCTCGCGGTGTGTTAGCATATGTAAACGGGCCCTTGGCTTTTGCCACCTGGGGGCCCTCGACCAGCACCGAGCGCACGGACACGCTCATGGCGGCGCACGCGGCGGCCGAGCGCGCTCAGCACCAAAAGGAACACTTCCTCGCAGGCACCCAGCACCATGCAACACATACGGCCCGCCTGCCGTCGACACACACGCTCATTTGAATAAAGAACTGTCACACTGTCACCGCCTGTCACTTCGCACACGGCTGTGAGCTGACGACTGCCCGCACGGACGCTCCACACGCTCACAGGTCACAGCACGAGCCCGCTGTCCTGTGCCATCACAACTGTTTTTATTTTTACTTCAAAGCTATTATAACAAGTGGTGGTTGCTATGGCAACGCCTAAACACACGTTTCCGGTCATAACTGTTGACAAGTCGTTGTCCTGTTCCTCCGTTGCCATGGGAACTGACCTTGACGGATCATCAAAACATCGGGATGGGCGAGTGGCGTGGAGGCGTGGAGCGTCCCGGTGCGCGGTGACGGTGACGTACATACAAAAAAAGTCACTTCGTTAGTTGTATGGTTGCATGCGCTAACATGATGCCATCGCGTGCTCCGAGCAAATTAAAACAACAACATGAAGGAAAGCTGTCGGTCCTCCTCTAATCGTTACTGCATATTGTGCACATGATAGCAGAGAACGGCAGATAGCAGCAAGGCCTCGGGCATCGAAGCCACTCCAATGCATGCATGTAGGTACGGTCAGCGACGAAAGTGAAGCGCTCAATGTAACGCAATTAAAACATTTCACTGAGGGATGAATGCATTTAATAGAGCGCTAGTGGTCACAACCGCGACTGCTGAGCATAAGGTCCTGGGTTTGGTTCCCGGGTAGGGGAAAGTGTATTTGGGTTATTCCATCAGGATTTTCTCAGTTACAGACACGGAGTCTGGATTGGTGCCCCGTTGATGGCAGTAGGGTCGCCCCCTATGACATGGGACTTAAACATAACTGGCGAAATGTGGATGTACTATTAGGTACACCTCTGCCTAACCTTGCGGGGATAACCTAAATACCTCGATTTATAACACCATATACGAACCATATCTTTTGAAACTTGTATTTAGTGTGTGGAACTTTGACCTTTAATATCTCCGTCACTAAAAGGTTCCCAGGTATTCGGTGAAGTACAAAAAATTATCGCAATGGCGGGAAGAATAAGTGCCTCCCGGCTTTGTTATTTTATATTATTACCTATACCTAATTGTAATCTAAAAGTGGAGAATGATAAGCAATTCAAGTATTTATCATAATCTGGCGCGCGAGGTTGTCGACATGTGGGACGTGCGTCCAGCTGTCATTGTGCTGACAGTCGCGTCGGTCATTGGCTGGACACGGCGGCGCGTACCCGTACATGGTTAGGAGGCTCCTCTCTCAAGAGACCATCGGCGGTGAGGACTTGGAGCCCGTTCCCTGCTCGTGCTCGTGCTCGGGGGTTACTACTTCATGTTTTGTGTACTATGGTGGCAGGGACACCGACGTTAAGACGGTTAGCACGTATTCACTACAATTTATCGTCGGTTGTTTAAAAAAAACAGCAGTTTCCTACAAAATGGCAACACCTACACGGTCAAAATGTATGAAACGCTTTTTTTTAAATTACCGCAGGAAAAATTCAACGTGTTCAAAATGATGCAGGTACCGAATACGAGGTAAGTTAGAAAACTGAATGAAGAGAATATAAATAAATGGAAAGATTATGATCGATTGTATTTACTTATATACAGAAATCGCATTGCTAAGCCTGATGTACATTTCCTACTAGGTATTACAGCTCCGACCGAAGTTAGGGAGATGGATATGGGATATCTCTCCTATGTGTTTGCTGACGCATCATCAATAAGTAGGTGGTAGGTACTGCTGCAGTGTCGAACGATTGTGGCTTGACAGCATCCAAGCGGAAGGGCTGTCCTTTTTTCGATAAATAAAATACACTGATACTGTTTTTATTACGTTGACTAGTTTTAACTCGTCGAATTAGTTAGTAGATTGCGACATGGTTCTAACTGGTTCTTGTGGCGCGTGGCCATAGTCAGAACTAACGCCACCATTTTGTTTTCTTATTATTATTTCCACAGACAGTTCCAAATATATTATGTTTAACAACAGGGGCCCTACTATGACCTTTAACTAAACAATCTTATTGCAGGAACGTTTTGTTTCATGCTTAGAATAATATTACTTTGTTTGGTACCATGACCTCCACAAAACAATAATGTTTTACTCCCGCTTAGTGCGGGTAAAGAACGAACGATTTTTACGATTTGTCTATTCCCTGCTATAACATGAAATAAACAACTAGCAATATAAACTGTATAGCGCTGTCTCTTTCAAGCCGTCCGAATCAATCTTGAGGCAAAATATAACTTTTTATAACCTTTTATTATCAATTTCGCGGTCTAAAAACAGAAAATACTACTTTTTCAGCTGAAATATAATACAAACATACGTTTTTACGCAAGCACGAAACACCAAGTTGGTCAATACCTTATTTGGCTAACTGGTAATGAATTATAAACTAAAAAAAAACGTACATACTTGGTATATAATATATTAGTAAGTCTACGATTTGATTTTTTTTAGTTAACTTAATTAGTACCTTAAAAAAATGTGTTTCACACTGAAAAAACCCGATAAAATGATGCTCAAAATCGTCGTCTACTCATAAGAATATGTTGAATATATCAATAAATATGAAGTATTATAAAACTTAAGGTGCTTAGCTATCCAATTCAATTTTCTAATATTTTTTTTGACTACTTACTTAATTGTAATAAAATATTTAAATAATGCCTTATGCGATGCGCTTGCTCGTTGCTTTTAGTTTCGCGCGTGGGTACGCTTATTAAACATATAGGTGATTTATAACGGTGCATTATAAAATATACCAGATACCTTATGGTTATTGAGAAATTTCAGCTGAAAAAAGTAGTGTTGTCTGTTTTCAGACCACGAAACTGTTAGGAACCCTTAATATAACAAACATTATTTCTTATCTAAATTTTATTTGTTAGGGTAGTTTTTATGGTGTTATCTGCTGTGCGTATAGCCTAGAGGACACGATGGAGGTCTGCCCCGCTTGGGCGGAGCCCGCCGTGTCCTCGTAGAGGCGATCGGTTTGTAGTTACAGAATTATAATCATGAAAATCATCAATACAGCCCTCTAAGTTCATGTAACACTATTCAATGAATATTTCATGAAAAAGTAATTCAATAGGGTTAAATGAACTTACAGGGTTATATTGATGATTCTGTAACTACATACATGTTACTGGCGCGACTCATTTTTCATCAACATACAACGTGACAATGACCTGCAAATTGCGAAAAACGTAACGTTTAACCCCCGACGCAAAACGACGGGGTTGTATAAGTTTGTTACATTATTATACCCTTTAGGTCCACTTGCGCCAAGCTGGGTTAGCACAGTTAACTCAGAGGTAATGCTACTTTGGGGTTAAATTCTATTTATGTCTTGCACCATCAAGAGTAAGGAGTTAACTATGAGTTAAATATTTAAATTTTTAACCCACTGATGTGGGAAGGTTTAGTCAACTAACTCTGGGTTAGTAATGTTAAATTTGACATTATTTACGTCAGGTACGCTTTGGTTGTCTTGTAGTCCGGGAGGTAGCGTTGCAAATGAAAAAGTCATAGTAAGCCGGCTGATATTGTCATCGACGGTTTATCTTATATGACCAATAAGTAAACCAACCGTCAGCTGCTCAAGTAGCGGTGGGTGCGGGTGTGAGTGGTTCCGGAATCGGTAAAAAAAAAATGAAGTCATAGTATGCCGGCTGAAACTTTTTTCATAAATTGCACAGTTTCTTTCTGGGTCCAGCTGACAGAACTCCCCTCTCCGGACTCAGCTGACTGATGGCTTTTGCAAATGTAACTATCAACCGGCATAGTGACAATTGAATGATAATCTCGAGAAGTTTAAAATTTAATTTATTTTACTTGTTTTTTTTACAAGTTCATGCGAGAGGCTGACGCATAATCCCCCTCAACCATGCAGCTGACGATTTTTTTAAGCTCAGTATGATGTAAACTATTTATGAAAAAAGTTTCAGCCGGCATACTATGACTATTTTCGTGACCGTCCAATCCTACACCCACCGCGGGTGCGTCAGCTGACGCTTGGTTCACTTATCAGTCAATCGAGATCTATTGAAAAAAATGGCAACTGATCGGCGTAAAAACATTAGCTAAAAATATGCAACGCTACCTCCCGGACTATTGTGTTTGTTGCATTCAGTGATATCGTTTTTATTTTGCCCTGAACAATGATAATTTAATGATTGTTGTCGGATGATGATGAAGAGATCATCGAATACATTAGTTCGAACTTTTATAACAAGAATTAATGTAATGCAAATGCAACACGCTTATGTCACAACAGACAAGGACAACAGTCAATATAATGCGACCAAAAACTACATGTCATTTCTAATCTGACATAAAGGGATATATACTTATTCAAGGTACTGTGGAGTGAGAGAGAGCAGTACACTTAAATCATTCAGCATTCGATCAACCATATTTTGTCGGATGTAAAAAGAATGAATGAACATGACAAATGAACATGACATGACTCGGGTTAGTTTACTCTGGGTTAATTTTGACTGGTGCAATATAAACTGTCAGTTACAAATTTAAAACGTTAACACTGAGTTAGTAAACCTCGAGTTATTTATTTAACTCATAGTTTTGGCGCAAGTGGGCCTTAGTTACTCTATTATATTGTCAACTATAAGTAAACATTATTCGATGAAGAAGTTTATCAAGGCCATCTATCCTAACGAGAACGAACTATTGTGCGTGCGTTACAGCTATAGCTACGTCATAGTAAGGGTCGGTCGCTACGAACCAAGCTTCGTCAGTGTTGGTGACGGGTACGAACTTGGGAGAACGAACTACAAAGTTCCCGCCTGTACCGATAGATGGCAGTTTTACAAGTAAAAAAAACGTAAATTCTTCCATTCGTGTACTATTATTATTATTTTTGAAGATGCCTTCTAGTTTTAGGATTTTACTATTTTGCTACAGAGTCTCTCTTTTTTACGGTAGTAAGTATTTGTTATTTTGAACTTTATACCTCCATACGTTCCAGAGAAAAAACACTGACAACAGACAGACGAACCCTAAAGTGATCCTATACAGTTCCGTTTTTAGGGTTCTGTTGCCAAATGGCAAAAAACTGGTACACAGTTAAAATTTGGAGAACAGATTTCTATGAATCGCTATACAGAAGTGATGTGAAATTGCGAATAAAAGAAATAGTGGTGGCCCTCCATACATGTCACTGCAGTCTACCCACACCTAAGGTTCTACAGAGTTGTGTTGTTGTGAGCTCGCAGCAACGACGACATTCAGCACGCGCGGTCCCAGCCAAAGACTTTGAGGGGGGAGTTTGGTTGGGATTGGTTATCCTGAATAATTAAATAAACTTAAAAACACGCTTTTTATAGAAAACCGAACTAAAAAATAGAAATTAAATTTTAATAAATTTAAATTAAGGATAGTGTTAAAAATGTTGATGAATATAAATTAATAATAGTGTAAATAAGAAAAAAAAAATTATTTGAAAGAAAGCGTGGGGTGCATGGTGTTAATAGTTATAAATATTTGATTGTCAGATATGAGTGGAAGCATTATCATTTGGATATTATTTTAAAAAGCACCCCACGATTTTTTTCAAATAATATTTTTTTTTCCATATTTACACTATTATTAATTTATATTCATCATAATTTTTAACAATATTCTTAATTTAAATTTATTAAAATTTATTTTCTATTTTTAAGTTCGGTTTTCTACATATAAAAAGCGTGTTTTTTTTAACTATTATTTATTTTCTACTTTTTAGTCTGGTTTATTTATAAAACCGTGTTTTTTTTAGTTTTTTTTTTTAACTATTATTTGCATTGTTGAATTAAAATTCTCTTTGGTATTCGAAAATTTCCTAATATTAGATAAATCACTGACTTTTAACATAGCTCAAACTGACTTTTAATAACTGATTTTTAATATAGCTCAAAGAGCTATATTAAAAGTCAGTTGTTTTTTCCCAATACGCTATCCAACCTTCGATCTCTACCAACACTGCAAAGTTCTAACAGTCCGACAGTTGTTCATACTCATGACTGTATTAAAAAAACACTCTGAACTACCCATAGATAATGATTTCCTTACTCAAAATAGAAGATCAGCAAATGTTTGCCCAATCATCCGTTTTAACACCAGTTTTTCCCAAAAATTTTTCGCCTTTCTTGGCACTTTTCTTTATAATTCAACTAATAATAAAATATCTATTTACACACATACTAAAGCTATTTGTAAAAGAAAATTGCGCACCTGGCTATTGAGTCTTGACTACGCTTCCACAGAAAAGTTACTTAAACCTGTGTCTTAACACTCACACGTAAACACTCAAACATTTACACTCTCACATTCACACACACACATTTACACACCCATCCACTCACGCATTGCATACAGTTTCACCCCATTTCCACTTTGATCCTTTTGATTAAAATTTTTGTTTTCTGTCTAATTATTTACTTATAAACATTTTAACCCACTTTTTTGTACAATCCATATTTTTTATTATGCTTGCAAGCATAATTTATAAAAATATATATATATATATATATTTTTTTTTTCTTGTTTCTACTTTAGAGTTATTATTATGTCATACATAATGTTTCAGTTAGTTTATTACCTATGTTTGAATGTAAAATTTTAAATAATTAATTTTAAGTACTTGTTTACCTTCTCCCAATTTTAACTTTAATATCTTGACTAAATTTTTTGCTATATATATAAATGTTATATCTAAGCCGGAGAGGTGATCTGTAGCTCAGGACCTTCCTACCTCAGACACCTTTCTCTATATAAGTTTGTGCATTTACCAGCGCCTGTAATTTCTGATGTTGAGATAAATAAAGATTTATGATTATGATGATTTATGATTTAATCGGTTGAAGATAATGGTTAAAATTTAAAATTAACATCAACTCCTGCTTTATCGACTATAAATGAAAATTATACAGGCTGTAAACAGACTCTTCACGAAGCCGTCAACCAAACACTATGTACGTCAAACTAAGTAACTTAACGCAAAAATTAGTGCTGGGAACCAACTTTTTTTTTGGGCTGAAAAGTCACGTTTTACGGTAGGACTCAATGTAACGCACTCAAAACATTGTGCTGATGGATGGAGTGAATAGTAAGGAGTTTGTGGAGGTGTTTAAAGTAAAACTCCTACATTAAAAACATGTATTAAAAAAAAAGAACTTGTGAAAAAGTTGGAACTTTGACCTCCAATATCTTCGTAACTGGGTACCCACCCAGGTATGGTCTAGAACAAAAAAATGATCGCAATGACGGGGAGAACAAGTGCCTTTCGGCTTCGTTAAGAGTCTTTTTACACCCTTTTTAAATTAACAAAAATCTTATTTTGCAAATTCAAAAATGGAATAATTTTATCAAATTAATGTATTGTCATCGGCCTTCAACATATCTACAAAGTTTGAACGAAATCTGATGGTTTAAAGTGGGTCAAAATCACGCCCAAAGGAGTCGGTTACAAACAAACAAACATACAGGTGAAACGAATAAAAAGCGTGTAATCTATACTTCTATACTAATATTATAAAGAGGTAAAATTTGTTTGTATGTAGGGGGTAACCTCCGGAACTAATGATCCAATTTTAAAAATTATTTCACTGGTAGATAGCCACATTATTTGTGACTGCTATAGGCTATTAATTATATTAATATCATGCATATTAGCCGAGCTGTCACAATTATTGTCGGGCCAGGCGGAAAAAAATACCTCTCAAAATAGAGTTATTTGCATGCGCTTCTTAAACCGTTGTATATAATTGAAACAATGTAGAGCAACCTGGTCCGTTTTAAATAGTTCTACAAAAAAGTCCGCGACACCATATTTCTATCGTTTATATTCTAGCAGATATAGTAGCTTTTATGTACTAAAAAGTATTTTTCGACATACTTACGTTTGGACGAGTTTTTAAACAATAAAATATTAAACTTTATACAAAATATAAATATTTTAATGATCACAAGGATATCATAGAGATAAGATTTGCCCTTTACAGTATGTCGATCGGTTAAATAGTTTCGAAGATAATATAAAATTAATAAATCGCAAAATGCCATCCAACATTCACGAACTGCATTAGAACATGCCCCTTGGTCAGTTGTTACAAGATTACGTCACTGATAATATGGGAAATATGTACCATGAGTCAAGCTCATGTTAAAGCAGTGGATCAAACACTTAAGGACTTGAGAAACTCAGTCGCTGTCGTGGGAGTGTACATTTTACGTTTGCTGGTGTCTTTCGGCAGACACTTTTCGCCGTCACAAAAGGGACACGTGCGGACATCAAACTCAAACTCAAAAGCATTTATTTCAATTAGACCATTACAGGCACTTTTGAATGTCAGAAAAACAAAGAAGGCTAAGCTACAGTCACAGACACAAGGCATAAAAACTTGTGAAAGTACTGTAGTTGCCCATTCCAAAGCGTAGATATCTATGGAGAAGAATGGGCAAGAAACTCCATGGACACTCTTTTCAATCAAAATATTGTACAAAATCTTGGTTACATCATTCATGTTGAGATTATACATATGTGAGAACGATGTAGAACTACGTGCACGTTAAGAGCGTCCAGAGTAGAACATTATATCAACAATTTAAAAACAAAGTAAGTAGTTAAAATAAACCATGGCAGCCTAGAGATGACCAGTCCCAACTGACAGCGCCCGTTCACGAACATGACGCATGGATCAGCCCCATTCAGCTCAACCATATTGAAGGGAGCTAAATGACCCGACACACCCGCCACCATCAGCGAGACATTTGAGTGAGCATGACATTCTCTCAGCCACCAGGGCAAATTCAAGTCAATGAAAGATAACTAAATGTAAATGGTAGCTTTACAGTACATAGTACTCACACATGTGCTATGCATTTTTATCATCAATGTAATCCCCTAACTTTTAATATGCTTGCCTACATAGTGTGCGTTTTATACAAGATTTAAATAGTCTTATTTAGTTTTAGAATGTGGGGAGTATAGTTTGTAGAACCTTTAGTAGTTAGCATATGTATTAAGTATTACACGAGGTTTCATCCTAGTTTCTTGTGTTTGACTCAACTCCCAGCCGACCACCTTACATGGCGACCCTGCCAGGATGGGAAGTCCGTTGGACAGCGCCACCGTACCCTATCTTAGTTAAATGTTAAGTATTCACTATGGAAATAAATATTTTATAAGTTACTTATATGTCAGCATCAATGCCATCAATAATGAGTAGTTAGTTAGCTGTAAATGGCTGACGAACTGTTTGAATTATTTGAAAAGTTTAAATATACAGAGTGTAAACAGACTCTTCACGAAGCCGTCAACCAAGCATTATTTACACCAAACTAAGGAACTTAACGCAAAAATTTGTACTGGGAAACGACTTTTTTTTGGGCTTAAAAATCACGTTTTACAGCAGTACTCAATATACCGCACTCAAAACATTGTGCTGATGGGTGGATTGAATAGTAAGGCGGTCTTGGAGGTGTTTAAAGTAAAAATCTTACATTAAAAACATGTATTTAAAAAAACCTTGTGAAAAAGTTGGAACTTTGACCCCCAATATCTCCGTAACTAGAAGGGTCCCAGGTATGGTCTAGAACAAAAAAATGATCGCAATGACGGGGAAAACAAGTGCCTTTCGGCTTCGTTAAGAGTCTGTTTACACCCTTTATTAGAGACTACTTAACTAAATTGGGTCCAAGTAGAAGGACTAATAGATTAAAAACGAGAAGAACACAGAAGTAGAAAATTTAAAATAACAATTTGACATTATTTTGGAGAAAGTATATTCTTCCTTGGAAACTAGAAATTTAGATAAATTAGAAGCAGTAGTATTGAGAACCTAAGTAGTAAAATAAGTAGTTATTATTTAAGAATTAAACAACTGTGCTTCGAATTAGACACAGAGAAAGATTCTAGTTCTGTGGGGACTGACGTAGAGAAAAACGCCAATATGGAGAAATTTCAATTGAAAACCACAATTTCCCGGTTGCCGGTCATGGATAACACCGAAACGGTTACTAAACAACTTATATCTAATATTGAAATGTACTCAGATATGTTGGAAGTTGTAGACCGGGAAAAATTAATAAACTTTGTTTTAAAGTCGAGATTGTCTGAAAGTGCCAAATTGCGGTTGGGCGAAACTTACGAATTAGTTACAGATCTGCTGAAGGACATGCGAGGTCGACTGTTAAGTAAGAAATCTGATACAGCGTTGCAGCAGCAGCTTCAAAGAGCTAGACAGGATAAGAAAAGCGTAGAGGATTTCGGTAAGTACATTGAGAAATTATTTGTTGATTTGACTATTACTCAAGATGGTGACGCAAAAAAGTTTGAGGTTTTGAAGACCGTTAATGAAAGAAATGCCGTCAAACGCTTCTCTGATGGTTTGAGAAATAGCCGGATCAGTACAATTATAGCGGCTAGAAACTACAGTTCCTTAAAGGATGCTATTCGAGGCGCGCTGGATGAAGAAATTTCATCATCAGGTGAACCAATAGACACGGTGATGAACTTCTATCAAGGAAGAGGAAGGGGTAGGTCTAATAATTGTAATTATAATCGCGGTAGGCGTAGTTCGCCTAGAGGATTTAGCAGAGTATGGATAACATATGGAGGGCAACGAATTTATTATCAATTCGAAAGTTTACGCGGTACAAACAGCAGGCCAGTTAATAATCACTATCGTGCAAGTACTCGTTACATACGAAGTTTTTATAACAATACAAACCACGGCCAAAACAATAGGCAGCAAATTAATTCAGCAGAGGTGAACAATAGCGAGAATGATCAGAGTAGTGCTGAAAATTCATGTTCCAAGAATTATTTTATTCGGGCATAATCAATTTGCTCATTATTGTGCTAATATTAATTCAGTAAATTTTAAAGTTAGTGATGTCAGTTACTCATGGCTACTTGACACCGGTGCCTCGCTATCGATTATAAAACACGAAGCAATGGTGAGAGATAAAATTCCATACCACAGAGAAAAAGCAAATCAAAGGTATTGGCGGAGACGTAATCACAGAAGGATTTGTAAATTTAAAACTTAGTTTAAACAGACAAGAATTCCATCATAAGTTTTATGTGTTTAAAAATTTACCCTTCCGCACCGACGGCATTTTGGGTCCGGATTTTATTCGTAAATATATTTGTGTACTCAATTTTGAAACAAATACTTTAACATTAAATAATAAAGGCGGTCCCTTTTCGACACCTTTACAAATAGGAAAATTAGGAGAAAATAAATACATAACTTTACAACCCAGATGTGAATCTATTCATCCCCATACGGGTAGAATTTCGGAAAATCCTTGTTTATCGGATGCCTACGTCATACACAGAACACACTCTCCAAGTTCCAGGTCTCGACGATTAGCTGTTTAGGCGGTGCGTTGATCTGTCAGTCATTCAGGACAAAGCATTTTATATATATAGATAGTGAGCAATCCTTCTAGCAGATTGCTAAAATTTATATTGACATTAGAAGAATATAATTATAAGATTGAGTATGTAAAAGGAAAGAGTAATGTGGCTGCAGACGCATTATCTCGTATAGTCATATCATCAGATGAGCTGAAAGAGTTAAGTATGCAAGCTGTACATGTGATGACTAGAAGTATGAAAAGAAACACCGATGAAAATAATAAAGACACATTTTTGGCCGACAAGAGTTCTACTGATGAACGGACTGATCACCCCGCCATCGTGGAAATGCTTAAAAAGCCAAAAAATTGTATAGAATTGACAATAAATAAAAACCAGAGAGGAGATTTGTAGAACTTAAATAAAAGAAAATATTATAGGCCTGAATCCTAATTCTCGATCATGCCAAACGCGAGACGTTTTCGTGAGAGAATTTAGGTTATTCTGCGATAAAAATAATATAGTAGAAGTATATACATAATAAAAAATAATGACACAAATATATTAAATGGCTAACCAGTAATAATAGGAAGGGGACTGGTCCTCGCATTTGTGTAGTAGGAGGAGTTAGAGTAATTTATAATGATGATGACAAACGGGTTATGTATGAATGATTTTCACTTGTTGCTGACTAGCGGCCATGCGGGAATCAGGCGCATATCAAACAACATTAAAAAATATTATTTTTGGACAAACATGGACGAGGACATAAAGAGGTGTAAGGTAGAGCTGATGGAGATAACTACTACTGCGCAGTCAGCATTTGACAAAATATTTTTAGATATAGTTGGGCCCTTAAGTAGAGACTATTATAACTATTCGTAAGTACATATATAGAGGCTTATTCTTTAGAAGTAAAGATAGTGTTAGCGTAGCTAAGGTTTTTGTTAATAATATCATTTTAAGGTTCGGCATACCGCTGGAGATAGCAACGGATCGGGGAACGGAGTTCATGTCCACCACGATGAAAGAGTTCGTAAATTACTTTTCAACACACTTGCTCATAAAATGGCTCTAATTTCACTGCAATTAGGCACATAATGACACCTGTAATCAAACTGTGACTTTTTCATTGCTATTATTCACAAGTGAGTTATAGGGATTTTTTTTATTTTATTGGTTGAGTTGCTTTGTTCTTAAAAAAGTTTCGATACAAAAAAGATCGTGTTCAATAGTACAAATAAATTAATGTACCTATTGCTTGCTCATTTCATGCAACTTCGTATTTAAATAGATTAAGTATTTCAACTTGTACGTTTTTAATATATAAAACTTTCACTCAAATTTTGAATTCCCCATTTTGTACGTGGATAAAACGCTATTCATGAAATGCCAAAAAAAGAAACATTCTTTTAGTCTATGGTCGATCGCCATGGTTAGATGCGCGCGCATAGGAAAACTGATTAATTTTTCCCGCCATTGCGAAACTTTTTTCACAACTCACTATTGAAATTATAGTTATTTATTAATTAAAATGTCTACAAGTACTAGTTATGCAGAAAATGATTTATGTTGTACACCGCCCGTTATAAGATGTGAAGCCCTTAACGTTATGGAAAGTTTACTACCTGAAAAATCCAAGGACAAATATGTATTTGTTGATATCTAAAGAGACTATCCGATGGATTTAGAAGCAAGAAATCAAATGTTTTATCGTTTCTAGATAACCAATATCTGGCTACTAAGGTTAGTTAAATTAATTTGAAATATCTATGCGACTTCAGCCTGTGTTGTGTGTTGTTGTTTCTTTTTTCAGGTTGCTTTAATATTTGGTGTAACTGGTGCATTTAAGATAAAAAAACTAATAACAAATATAACTGTAAAATACAGAGAACCATGGCGATCAAAAACAGTTAATTATAATTTTACTAACTGCACATTTACTAATTGTTTCTCTAAATAAACTTTTTATCTATTAGATAAAATGATTTTTTATTTTCTTACACATTACATTTATTATTTTCTTCACAAGTGTGTTGAAAAACGTCGTATGATACACGTGTGTATTGATGATTACCGTCCTCGGCTCTCTTAAGACCCTCACCTAACGGCTCGGGTCTCAATGGCGCCTCAGCGGTAATCACCAACATTACACACTTGTACCATAATGTACTATAATATTAATTAAATTTCCTCAACCACATATCGTCACCAATCGATTGGCGCTCTAGAAAATTTACATAAATCATTAAATGCGTATTTGAGGATTCAAACCGACAACGATCCAAGATACTGGAGTACGTGGGTACCATTTTTTTGCTTTTCGTATAATACGACAGTCCACACTGAAATATACACACGATTTGAACTAGTGTTTGGCAAGAAATGTAATATTCCCAGTAATTTAAGTTCAGGATTGTTGAACCACTGTACAACGATTACGACTACGTACACAATTAAAATATAGATTGCAGGTAGCCCAAAATGATGCGAAATGTAATTGAATTGACAGTAAAATGAAACGTAAATCTGTTTATGACATGTATACTAAACCTGTCCACTATTAAATTGGTGACAAATTGTTAATCAAAAACGAGAAAGATAATTTTGAACCAGTGTATACAGGCCCTTTCGTAGTACTAAAAGATTTGCATTGTAATGTAAAGATAGAACGAAATGGAATAGAAGAAATAATACACAAAAATCGTATTATACAATATTTTTCATCCAACTAAAAAAAAAATATTCTGTAATATTATTATTTTTTTTCTTTCGGTAAGGGCGTATAGTGTGTAGAACCTTTAGTAGTTAGCTTATGTATTAAGTATTCCACGAGGTTTCATCCTAGTTACTTGTGTTTGACTCAAGTACCAACCGACCTTACAGGAGGTATTTTATTGTAACATTTTAAACAGTACTCCATGAAAGTAGCTCACCTATGGTGTTATTCGACACCTCCAACTTGGACTGTATATTTTTAAGATTAATAGACGGGCAAAAAATCTAGACGTGAATAATGCCCTAATTCAAGTCCATAATTGGTTCACATCAAACAATTTATTATTAAATGAAAAAAAAACTAAATGCATAAGCTTTGCTTTACCGAATGCTAAACATAGCGATTGTGATATAGTATTGAATAAAGGGAAACTTGAATTCGTAGATAAAACGGTTTTCCTGGGGATTATGCGTGATTCAAGGCAACAATAAGGTTCTCATTTAACTACTCTCGCGGGGCGGCTAAGTTCAGCAGCATACGCTATTAGAAAAATCCGTCAATTTACTGATTTCATATTATATATTCATATTCATATACATATATTATATATTCATAGCATAATGTCTTATGGCATTTTATTATGGGCTGCAGCAATTGAGTCTATAATTATTCTGCAAAAAAGAGCCATATATAATCTTCGTAGGCGCGATTCTTTAAGGGAACTTTTTGAGGAAAATAACATCATGACGGTACATTGTCAATACATCTACAAAAACATAATGTACGTAAGAAAAAATCTACATCTTTTTAATAAAAGAGGTGACAGACACAGGCTTCAGTCTCACTAAAGTAGACTCATCTTTCATGGGGTACTGTTTGAGATGCTATTATAAAATTCCACAAAGTATTCTTGAACTGAATGAGACGAAATTTAAAACATGCATCAAACGCACACTATGTACGCAAGCATATATTACAAGTTGGACGATTATATCCCTGATAAAAATGCTTGGCTCAATGCCGGTCTTGCTCCACAAGGACAGGGGCGCATAAATGGATAGCGTTAAACTGAATTGTTGGAGCTGCTGAAGATTGTACAACTATCTTTGCATTGTATGTGAGTACTATGTACTAGATAGCTATCATTCACTGGTAACCTACGTCTTTTCTTGACTTGAATGTGCCCTGGCGGTTAGAAGTATGTCGTACTCACTCAAAGGTCTCGCTGATAGTGGCGCGTGTGTCGGATCATTTAATTCCCTTCAAAATGGTTAAGTTGAATGGTGTTGATACATGCGTCATGTTCGTGAACGGGCTCTGTCAGTTGTGCCACGGCTTATTTGAATTAGTTATTTTATTTTTGAATTGTATATATATTTTTTTGTTTTTAATTATTGACACTTTTAATGTGCTACATCGTTCTCACATAATGTACTATCTCAACATGAATGATGTGACCAAGGTTTTGTAAAAATATACTGCTATAGAAGAGTATCCATGGAGTTTCTTGCCCGTTCTTCTCCATAGAGATCTACGCTAGGGAAGGGGCAACTACAGTACTTTCACAGTTTTTATGCCTTGTGACTGGGACTGTAGCTTCATTACGTTGTTATCTTGTAGACAATTCAAAAGTACCTGTAACTGGCCTACTTGAAATAAATGCTTTGATTTTGATTTTGTACCTCGGCCAGGCTTGCCTTGAGAGTTGTGATGTCTTTCAGCAATTTGGTAACCTCAGCGTGGTCAAACGTGACTGAGGACAGCTTATGTAGCTCCTTCGCCACAAAAGTGGGCACGTCGTCCAGGCCGTGCTCTTCATCAACGTGATAATGTCCTGCAGACGCTTCAGGCCAACATCCCTCCGGCGGACCTGCATCTGCTCGACTTTGCCCAGCGACTGGAACAGCAGCTTAGCACTGCTGAGCTTCTCCTCCTTGAAATGGGACTTGCAGAACTGCAGGATGCTGACTTCGTCCATGTAGTCGATGGCATGTTTAATAAACGCCAAGACCTCGTTAGCTATGAGCGGTTGTTAACTCATAACGACGTAAACCGGGCAGCGGCTAAAGCCGAGCGACACGTGAATATATAATATACGTATCGAGCAGCGCAAACACGTCTCTTCTCGAACACGCATTGCGTTGCTATTACAGTGGTGCCTGTCCCCTCTTTTACTTTTACTAACTAAATGCAGATTTTTCCTAACGTACATGATGTTGTTCGGTCGGAGGCGAAACATCATGTGTTCTTCTTTCATACTTCTCTATTACTTGTCATTGCATCAGACAGTTCCTTTCGTGTCATATCGTCCTTTACACAGCGCATTTATCATTTCTTTGGTCTTCCTCTACTTCTATACCCATCCACATTCATACTTAAAACTTATCTCACGACATTTTACTCATTCCTCCTTCACATGCCCACATCACGACGGCCGAGTACCAAAACATAAATTTTTAGTCAGCGGCGCCACTTTCAGACTTCATGTTATGTACTCATTTCTTGTTTTATCCATTCACGTAATACGACACTCCCCTTAGCATTCTCATCTTAGCTTTATGCAAATGCCTTTCATTCATCTCTTTTGTGGCCCAACATTCTGATTCATACAAGACAGCAGGTCTAACGATCTTTACATAGTACTAGCACTTTTTCATAAGTCAACGCCAACCAAAGAGAATGTTTCTCCTTGGGACTTGTTATTCGTCAGAGCAAATTATGTTTTTACGGGAAACTGGAGTCGCTTGAACGATAGAGACAGGTCCGTGGGATTCATTGGAATTCTCGGGATCAGAGCCAGCTGACCAGCTCCTGGTCCGATAAGAATGGTTGCTACAATTAAGTTATCTTTTAAATATTTTATTAGTAGGCTTGTGCCATTGCACATGCTATAATTTCTTAAAAGCATGATAGGTGTTTCGATTTTCAATAGCAGTTTGTACAAATAATAATACAAATAATAGTTTGTGAGGTGGCAGAACGGATGGATTAAGGGTAAAGGGAGTTCATAAATTCTTGCCCATAGTGGACTGCATCCTCGATATTATACTCAGTATCAATATACTTGTAGATTTTGACTTAGCCGGGGATTTTTGTGTAAAATTAGATTATTGATTTCATTGACTGCCTTGAACAAAGCCAATGAATGTCTCTATCTAGTAAATATTTAAGGTCAGGATATACTGCATCTATAAGTTGCTGCAAACTATGAACTATACGATCCAGACTATTACACTAGTTTACAGCGTTTTTGTTCATGCGATGAAAACCATGTGTTTGCATAGAGAGTTTAATGCTTAATGAGATTCGGAAGTTAGAAAAAAATAAGGACGTCAAGTTTTCAAAATATTTACTTTTTTCATTGTTTATTTTAACATTACCCTACATTGAAAGTATATATAATCATACAACTGGCTCGAAATCTTAGGTTCTGTCTCCAATTCTGTGTGTTTTACTTCATTCTATTGGCTGAAACTACTAGGCAACATCGGGTAAGGCCTCCTTATCCTTATCCTTTTAGAATTTGACCCATGGGTCATCATTATATTGTATGTAACACCACTTGTTTTTGTTTTTAAAGCCTACATTTAGTTAGGCAAAAATAGCAGCTGGTTTCGTGATTTGTTAGGTCTTGCCACAAAATTGACACTCTAAATTAGACGTATTTTTTATTTGTTGCTGCCAAACGTATTATAACGTTAACGTTAAACGTATACTTCCAAAATGTTCATAAACTACATGAGAAACTCTTTTTTATTAAAATTTGCTACCGAATCGGAAAGTAAATAAAGTAGTACAATTTTTATAGCTTCTGTAACCGATCTGTTTTTTTTACTGCATATTTTTCTTGCAAATATAACAAAAATTGTTATGATCTAATTTGCACTGTCTGGAGAACATTTCGAAGAAAATAGAATTTCATTTAGTGTTTGCTTTTTGAGTTTTAGGACAATTAATTAACCAGTTTAAGACACACTTCTTGTGGGTGTTATAAAAAAACCTGACGTGATAAAAATATTTGATGTTTATTTTTACTGATTCACAAAACAAATCCAACGGTTTTACCGTGTTAACAAAATAAAAAATTGTAAACTAGTGTAATTAATATGCATGTTCATTCAAAAACATAAAGAACTGTTTAAAACAGCAGAGGAAGTAAGCTCTCGAAGTCGGCGTGACCAATACAAACTTGTCCTGGATGCGCTACCTCGCTCAGCGAAATATAACAAAAACTCTCTGGCTATGTGTGTACGTCTCTACAATAAATTACCAAAAATGTTTAAAACATTAAATTGTAAATTATTTAAAATCCAATTATATAAATGGCTCAATAATAATAATTTCTATAGCATTAATGATTTCTTTAATATGAATTCAATGTAATTATTTTAATGTCTTAATGTATCTTTAGTAAGTAAGTTTGCATGCTTTAGTATTAAGCAAAACATGTCTGATCTAATGTTTTTTTTATCATCACCTTGTATACCATGTTTTATGCAAATAAAAATATCTTATCTTATCTTATCTTAATAACGATTTTTACGGTTCGAGAAGAAAATGACCCTTTTCCAATTTTGAGCAGATATTGTGGAAAATCGTTATTCATGTTTCCGATGAGGTGGGCTCTTAACGGTGAAGAAAACATCATGAGGAAACCGAGGCATGTCCTAGAACTAAAATTTCGAAGACATGTGACATCTACTAACCCTCACTAGGTCGCCGTGGTCGTCGTGGATCATAGCCCATTCCCTGTCTTAGAGAGGAGGCCTGGGTCCCAGCAGTAGGAACATTATAGGCTAATTATGCTATGCTTATGCTATGGGCTCTCATTTATAATTAACGTATTTAAAATAACGTAGGTACATATTTACTTTGTCCTCGACATTAGTTTCAAATAAACTGTCTCGTAGCACGCGCGATAGAACAAACAAAAACGGCGTTCTGCCCTCTTTGGAACTACTCTACTATGAATTACCAGTTCGGGCTCGTTGGCGCGCGCGCCGTGACCAATGTGCGCCAATCTGCGGCCCTCGATGAAGACGTCATAAAATAATGACAATATAACTTTTCACGAGATCATTCTCTCGGGCGGCAACCCTCCGCGAGGGTATCCTCGCGGCGCTCAGCACGTCAGCGAACAAGCGACTTTAAGGCTGTGTAACTTGTGGTCGCAATTGGCTCGGGCGGGGGGTCGCTCCACTTCCACCGCCGCCGGACAGGGTTGTCAAAGCGTACAGTAATAAATATAGTCTTGCTTTCACTTAGGAGAAGAGAATGGAGTTTAATGATCTGTGCGTAATGCCCTTGAAACATAACTTCCGCCATGTTTTGTTGTCGTAAAAAAGTCGCGATCATCCGTCGGTCGCGTGACTCGGATTGCTGTTTTCCGTTCGGGAATCTCTTAATGTTTGTATTATGTGAGCTTTTTTATCAAAATGTTATGGGAACGCTATGCGCTACCGGCTCCGGAATCACATTTGCTGAATAATACGAAATTCTACGAGATTTTGAACTGTGTACCACCTACCTTAGTACTTTTAAAATCGATAATCGTTGTGCACAACATCAACTCTACTTGATTACCTACTGGAACAATATATACAAGGTGTAAACAGACTCTTCATGAAGCCGTCAATCAAGCATTCTGTCCATCAAACTAAGTAACTTTACGCAAAAATTATTGCTGGGAAATGACTTTTTTTTGGGGTAAAAAATCACGTTTTACGGTAGAACTTAATGTAACGCATTCAAAACATTGTGCTGATGGATGGATTGAATAGTACGGGGGTCCCCCAATATCATATAACTAGAAGGTTCCCAGGAATGGTCTAGAACAAAAAAAAATATCACAATGACGGGGAGAACAAGTGCCTTTGGGCTTCGTTAAGGGTCCCTGTCAGTTTCGCGGTCTGAAAACAAAAAACACTACTTTTTCAGCTCAAACGTATGGTATGTTTTATAATGTACAGTAAGGGAGAGTCTTTTTACACCCTTTATACATATGTTAGGAAAAATCCTAGCAGAAGCTGTCTCGTAGGCAGTGTATAAGTGCGTGAGGTAAATGCTGACGAGCTGGATGTGCGCTGTGCGGTCTTAGAATTACTGTGTGCTAATTAACGATAGGTGCCTTGCAAATGTTCGGGAGCTCGTAGGCGACGAGCAGCGCGGCGCAACCCGGAGCAATATGGCGCAACCCGGCGCAAACCGGCGTAGAGGACGAGACGACGCGCTAAAAACTCGGCTCCGATCAATTTATTAGAGCGGCCCATACATAATATATGTATGTATTGTTATGGTGATCCGGCGACGCTGAAAAACTCTAACTAATGAAATCGATTGAATTATACATTAGAGTAGGGGCCATTTTGGGAATTACTCGGGGCCACGGCGCAGTAAAAACCATCCGCGCGACGCTCTCCAAGACAATTTTGTGATGACCGCCGATATCAGCTGAATTAGTTGTTCTTACCGAAATACCGACATAATTTTATCACTACATCCAAATTTTACTAGATGTGTTTTTTTAGAGACTACAGATATTATTGACAAACGAACATTATGTCCCTTGTATAGTATTCCTGATCTGTAAAGTGGTTTGTGTTGGTGCGTCTATCACGTCTACGAGACAGGCGCGAGTCACATCACGTCGCGCGTCGCGTAGCTAGATGTCGACACCTGCAAATAAAAACATGGTAACTCACTTATTAAGGTTCCACTGTAACCCAATTAAAAATAAAATTCTCTTTCTTTTGATCAAATTCACGAGTCTGTACGTCTTTTCGTTTACGATTTAGAGAGTGTAAAAAAATTGACGATCTTTGACGAGCTCTCCTGGAAAGTCTTAAAAAGTGAGTTACCATGTCTTGCAGGTGTTGATGTCAGGACTGTTCCTCTCAACGACTTTCTCGTAATCGCTGCACAAGTAGGTTGCATATAATACGTAATTAGGTCGAGTCCGTCTGGGTGGTGCCGGAACATTGACAAAGACATGAAGGGCACCAGTAGGCTAGTATCGTACTTGGCGAGTACCTACCTGAGCACGAAGAAGTCAGCGGTAGTGTGACGCGTGAGGTAGGTACCTTACAAATAGGGCGCGTAGCGGGTGTTTGAAGGACTCGGCTCATGCGTATGGAACACTATGGATTATTCTGGAAAATCTCCGGGCGCTGTCACTCAATTCAAATGCATGGTAATGTGTCACGTTGGCACACGTGACACAAACACGCGTTGTTTTTTATTGACAGCTGGCCCCAACGCGCTACACCGCCGGTGGGTGATATGTTCCCGCGTGCGCGTGCCTACCTACCGCCGTTAAGATTTCAGGAAAGTCGGAAGGAACGAGTGCACCCTGCCGCTCAGTGCCTTGCAGGTTGCAGCAGTGCTCGGACAGGGGTAGAAGGCTCTCACTACCCAGCATCAAGTAACGTGATAGGTATTCTCCAATCCAAATAGTTGGAATAATAACAGTGATTCAGTGAAACCGATGACGTGTAATTACGGACACTGTTTTGTACGCTCTAGGAGATATAAAGGGTGTAAACAGACTCTTAACGAAGCCGAAAGGCACTTGTTCTCCCCGTCATTGCGATTATTTTTTTGTTCTACACCTTCTAGTTACGGAGATATTAGGGGTCAAAGTTCCAACTTTTTAACAAGTTTTTTTATAAATACATGTTTTTAATGTAATATTTTTACTTTAAACACCTCCCGGACTCTCTTAATATTCAATCCATCCATCAGCACAATGTTTTGAGTGCGTTACATTGAGTCCTACTGAAAAACGTCACTTTTCGGCCCAAAAAAAAAAGTTGTTTCCCAGCACTAAATTTTGCGTAAAGCTACTTAGTTTGATGTACATAATGCTTGGTTGGCGGTTTCGTGAAGAGTCTGTTTACACCCTGTATTGATTGGTTACGTTGCTTACATGTCTTGTAAGCACTACTGCTATTTATTTATTACTAGCTGACCCGATATAAATTATGGTATACCAACCAAATATACGTACAAAATTTCATAAAAATCGGTAGAGCCGTCTCGAAGGAGTGCGACCACAAATACCGTGACACGAGATTTTCAAATATATATGTCGGGTTGTCAGGATTTACTCCGTTAGGGTCGTACAGCATGTGGGCAAAAGATGGGTTTCCTGCAATGAAAATACACTGTGAGCGATACACTGATTCTATTAAACCAACAAATTACTTGAAATTACAACTTCACTCAGTAACACGGGGCACAATGGATCGGGTACAGTTCCAGGACGTCTCCGCACGAACTCCGCTGCGATCAGACACTGAATGTCGATCTCGCCTCGAGCTGTGGAAATCAGGGCTCTGTTGAAGCACGCTGTGGTGTTGATAGACTTGCAAGCAGGTCGCGTAATGGTGCGTTTCATTTTATTTTCGTGCCAATCAATGACCGGATCTGATATATAGATTTTATTAGGAATTTCTCCTGTATCGTGGGTGCGTTTACAAACATTTAAACTCACATACACAAATAGCCAGACTCGGAACCACTACCTGTAGGTCAACTAGGTCATACAAAAATATTAGTTTCGTGCGGGGATCGAACCCGTGACATTTAACGCATCAGCCAATCGCTTAGCCACTGCGCCAACCGTATCGTCACAGACATGACGAATAAAAGTAGTCTTTTCATTTTTTGAAATTGTGTAAGTAGTTAGGTAATGTAGAGGTTATATCTACTTCAAGTAGGTAATTGTGTAAGTAGTTAGGTAATGTAGAGGTTATATCTACTTCAAGTAGGTAATTGTGTAAGTAGTTAGGTAATGTAGAGGTTATATCTACTTCAAGTAGGTAATTGTGTAAGTAGTTAGGTAATGTAGAGGTTATATCTACTTCAAGTAGGTAATTGTGTAAGTAGTTAGGTAATGTAGAGGTTATATCTACTTCAAGTAGGTAATTGTGTAAGTAGTTAGGTAATGTAGAGGTTATATCTACTTCAAGTAGGTAATTGTGTAAGTAGTTAGGTAATGTAGAGGTTATATCTACTTCAAGTAGGTAATTGTGTAAGTAGTTAGGTAATGTAGAGGTTATATCTACTTCAAGTAGGTAATTGTGTAAGTAGTTAGGTAATGTAGAGGTTATATCTACTTCAAGTAGGTAATTGTGTAAGTAGTTAGGTAATGTAGAGGTTATATCTACTTCAAGTAGGTAATTGTGTAAGTAGTTAGGTAATGTAGAGGTTATATCTACTTCAAGTAGGTAATTGTGTAAGTAGTTAGGTAATGTAGAGGTTATATCTACTTCAAGTAGGTAATTGTGTAAGTAGTTAGGTAATGTAGAGGTTATATCTACTTCAAGTAGGTAATTGTGTAAGTAGTTAGGTAATGTAGAGGTTATATCTACTTCAAGTAGGTAATTGTGTAAGTAGTTAGGTAATGTAGAGGTTATATCTACTTCAAGTAGGTAATTGTGTAAGTAGTTAGGTAATGTAGAGGTTATATCTACTTCAAGTAGGTAATTGTGTAAGTAGTTAGGTAATGTAGAGGTTATATCTACTTCAAGTAGGTAATTGTGTAAGTAGTTAGGTAATGTAGAGGTTATATCTACTTCAAGTAGGTAATTGTGTAAGTAGTTAGGTAATGTAGAGGTTATATCTACTTCAAGTAGGTAATTGTGTAAGTAGTTAGGTAATGTAGAGGTTATATCTACTTCAAGTAGGTAATTGTGTAAGTAGTTAGGTAATGTAGAGGTTATATCTACTTCAAGTAGGTAATTGTGTAAGTAGTTAGGTAATGTAGAGGTTATATCTACTTCAAGTAGGTAATTGTGTAAGTAGTTAGGTAATGTAGAGGTTATATCTACTTCAAGTAGGTAATTGTGTAAGTAGTTAGGTAATGTAGAGGTTATATCTACTTCAAGTAGGTAATTGTGTAAGTAGTTAGGTAATGTAGAGGTTATATCTACTTCAAGTAGGTAATTGTGTAAGTAGTTAGGTAATGTAGAGGTTATATCTACTTCAAGTAGGTAATTGTGTAAGTAGTTAGGTAATGTAGAGGTTATATCTACTTCAAGTAGGTAATTGTGTAAGTAGTTAGGTAATGTAGAGGTTATATCTACTTCAAGTAGGTAATTGTGTAAGTAGTTAGGTAATGTAGAGGTTATATCTACTTCAAGTAGGTAATTGTGTAAGTAGTTAGGTAATGTAGAGGTTATATCTACTTCAAGTAGGTAATTGTGTAAGTAGTTAGGTAATGTAGAGGTTATATCTACTTCAAGTAGGTAATTGTGTAAGTAGTTAGGTAATGTAGAGGTTATATCTACTTCAAGTAGGTAATTGTGTAAGTAGTTAGGTAATGTAGAGGTTATATCTACTTCAAGTAGGTAATTGTGTAAGTAGTTAGGTAATGTAGAGGTTATATCTACTTCAAGTAGGTAATTGTGTAAGTAGTTAGGTAATGTAGAGGTTATATCTACTTCAAGTAGGTAATTGTGTAAGTAGTTAGGTAATGTAGAGGTTATATCTACTTCAAGTAGGTAATTGTGTAAGTAGTTAGGTAATGTAGAGGTTATATCTACTTCAAGTAGGTAATTGTGTAAGTAGTTAGGTAATGTAGAGGTTATATCTACTTCAAGTAGGTAATTGTGTAAGTAGTTAGGTAATGTAGAGGTTATATCTACTTCAAGTAGGTAATTGTGTAAGTAGTTAGGTAATGTAGAGGTTATATCTACTTCAAGTAGGTAATTGTGTAAGTAGTTAGGTAATGTAGAGGTTATATCTACTTCAAGTAGGTAATTGTGTAAGTAGTTAGGTAATGTAGAGGTTATATCTACTTCAAGTAGGTAATTGTGTAAGTAGTTAGGTAATGTAGAGGTTATATCTACTTCAAGTAGGTAATTGTGTAAGTAGTTAGGTAATGTAGAGGTTATATCTACTTCAAGTAGGTAATTGTGTAAGTAGTTAGGTAATGTAGAGGTTATATCTACTTCAAGTAGGTAATTGTGTAAGTAGTTA
This sequence comes from Lycophotia porphyrea, assembly GCA_950005105.1. NCBI lineage: Eukaryota > Metazoa > Arthropoda > Insecta > Lepidoptera > Noctuidae > Lycophotia > Lycophotia porphyrea. The sequence goes on along the minus strand of OX465388.1, from coordinate 20,083,503 downwards.
GGTAATGTAGAGGTTATATCTACTTCAAGTTCGACGACACAACCTTCCGCCTCGCTGTTCATTGTTCGACGACACAACCTTCCGCCTCGCTGTTTCTTTACGCCTTGGTGCCGCTTGCTGTTCTCCTCATCGCTGTCACTGCGGTGAAGCTGTCAACAACCTCGGTCACCACGGCCTGTCATGCAGCCGAAGTGCGGGCCGTTTTGCACGGCACGCAAATATAAACGACATTATCCGACGAGCTCTTGAAACCGTCGGCGTCCCAGCTGTTTTAGAACCCAATGGCTTGGCACGCGACGATGGCAAGAGACCGGACGGCATGTCTTTGTTTCCTTGGAAGATGGGTAGGCCTTTAGTGTGGGACGCAACATGCGTCGATACTCTTGCGCCATCCCATCTTCCAAGCTCATCGTGCTGTGCTGGTGCTGCCGCTGCGGCTGCAGAGAACCTCAAGCGGCGTAAATATAGAAACCTGTGTGGTAACTATATTTTCAAGCCGTTTGGGGTTGAAACTCTAGGGCCGTGGGGTCCGAGTGCTCATAGCCTATTTAAGGAAATTTCGAAACGCATAGTTGACGCTTCCCGTGACCCAAGGGCTGGCTTTTACTTTGGCCAGAGGCTAAGTGTTGCCATACAACGTGGCAACGCCGCCAGTCTCTTGGGCACATTACCATCTGACAGCGTTGAGGAGGAGTTTTTCAATGCCCTTTTATAGTTTGTTGTTAGTTTATCTATTTTAGTTTAATAGTTTTTAATTATCAATGTATATAGTTAGTTTAACCTAATAAAGTAGGTAATTGTGTAAGTACTTAGGTAATGTAGAGGTTATATCTACTTCAAGTAGGTAATTGTGTAAGTAGTTAGGTAATGTAGAAGTTATATCTACTTCAAGTAGGTAATTGTGTAAGTAGTTAGGTAATGAAGAGGTTATATCTACTTCAAGTAGGTAATTGTGTAAGTAGTTAGGTAATGTAGAGGTTATATCTACTTCAAGTAGGTAATTGTGTAAGTAGTTAGGTAATGTAGAGGTGATATCTACATACTTCAAGTAGGTAGTCGGAAAAAATGTCAGCAGTCAGATGCTGAGTAATAAAAAACTTTTTTGCAAAAATAAAAACCAAAAACTGAACATAACGAAATAACTTCAGCTTCCGCAATGGACGGCAATAAAACTGAATCAAACAAAAAAAAGTCACCGACTTCAGAAGCTAAAGTTATTTTTATTTTTTTAGTGTTTTGAAGATGTTTTAGTTTTTTGCAAAAAAGTTTTTTTTATTTTACTTGTAATATCTTATGCGAATATTTACTATGCATTTATTTTATATCGTTAACAATTTATTTCATGCTAATAGGCTTATCTCTAATAAAATGGAACTTAATATGTATACCTTACTATCGAAATATGGGTGTACTGTACAAATCTGCATACCCTCTCAGAGCATAAAGAGCGTTTAGTTGTGATATTGTGTAAACGATAAACATCAAAGGGAGTGCAGCAATCACGACAAACTTGCTGTCTATTACTGAAGAGTTCCATTGTGTATCTCCGAAGACCGTCATTTTTAATAGGGACCACCGCGAAATAATACTTATTCTTCCAATTAAAAAAAAAAACCATTGAAATCGGTTCACAATTGGCGAAGATATCGCTGAACATACACATAATGATGATTACCAGGCATAATGGCTATGTCTGCTTATAAAATTGGAGAGTTCCCTCGATTTGTCCAGGATCTCACCATCACATCTTGACTTATATCTTACATCGTCAGCTCAGTAACATTAGGTGATGATTACCAGGCACAAATATGTAAAGTGCGTTAGAAAGTATAATTATTTAAAAACATTGTATGTGCCTATAAAGTTTGATGGTTGCCCTTAATTTTCCTGGGATCCCATCATCAGATTCTGACTTGGAGACAATGGGACCACCTCAGGAGTATAGGCTTTTAAGTAAAAAAAAAAACAATTTTGAATATCGGTCTACAATTGGCGCAGAAATCGAAAATACATAAAAAAAATACTTAAAACGAAACGAAACTACACAATTACATTACAAATACACAGCACATGGACAAATACAAGTGTGCGCTTCCAGTTATAGGAGACCACATCATTCACTTATAGTCTAGGTACATACAGTTTTGATTATAAATAAATCAAAATAAATTACACGAAAAACATACAAAGGAAACAAGGTGACAAGGTTCAAGAAAAACTTAGTGCAAAAGAAAAGTACCTACGTAATAAAATAATCAAAGACTTCAGGACCAAACTTGGTAGTGGTGTAGTCGAGTGCAATAATTAGACAAAAAGAAGGAACGAAGTTTATAGTGATTTATGGGATTTTTTTTTTGGGTTTCTAAAAAAGTGGAGAAGAGAGATACACTTTTTTTTTAAGTTCTTTTTTAAGATTATTTGTTCGTGTATTGTGGCGTAATAGTATGACCTGTTTCTGTACATTACAAATAGTCTGTCTATTTGTTCATTGTCGTTCGTCAATGAAATTCATAATTATTTTAAGTCTTTTTGATTATTTCCTATTTTATTCAATAATATCTAAAAAACCGGATTGTTAGACTAAAATTTCTTTTGAAATTGGTAATAATACTTTTTCACAGATATATGGGCATAAAAATGTTCAAGAAAATCATGAGTAAAGTGACTAAAATGAATTCGCAAATATCGAGAAATCGTCTATGTTAAAGTTAAAGATATACATTTTCGTCCAAATGTTTCTATGACGGTCAACGAAAATATTATCTTGTAAAAAATCTTATTATATTAGTTATTCACAGAGTACAAAAACTAAGAAATTATTCGGAGATACTCGAAATACTTGTTGGTTTGTGCTGATGAAGGTGGAATGCGGCCGCTGGTACCATTTCTCACAATTTCTATTTACGATTAGTTGCAAGCTTGTGTCTCTGCGCCCCGTTACCTTACCAATACCGATGTACCACTCCCAATTCTTACCGATAGATCCCTTTGGTAGTTTTACTTTTCAGCAATTTTATTTTTATGAAGCACCTTGAATATGTTTGGCTTTCTAATTATTATGACTCATTAGATAACTACTTCAATGAGTACCTATTTGATCAATAATAAGTACATCAAGTTTTAAGCCAACATTTTGAAAAAAAACAGACCTTTTTTAACATAGATGATTTTCTGACATGCTAATGATACATGATAAATGATGTTTATCATGCAAATAGGGTTTTACAAACACTTTCACACATCATATTTTATTAAACTAGATGGAGCCGGGGTTTCGTACCTGACTACTCTGAGAAGAAAACACCGAAACTAACTCAGGGGTTTCTCTTAAAGTCCAGACATAATCTTGCTCAACTCACATGAGGACTATGCAGATTAGTGTCTGAAATGGTCTTTTAAAGAAAGAACCACACAGATTTGAGTGGAGCTGTCCAGTCAGTGCAAGCATTTGTCAGTGATCGTGTAGCTCGACTTAAAACTCAAGGAGCTCAACGCCACGACGAACAACACTAAAAAAAGGACATTTGGGTAGGTCGGCACTCGGCACTCGGCTAACATTGTGGTTATTTCCTCGTAGGACTGGAATTGTAACCTGTGAGTCCTGACCATTTTGTACATAAATATTTTCATGTTTTTATTTATTTAAAGATATGTACATTATTTACAAACTACGAATCTGTAATAGTAATAAAAACCGGTCAAGTGCGCACAATGTAGTTGCCCATCAAAATATGCGGACACTTCCTACGGTCCGATTTGCCTCCGAACGATGATTTTTATTGTAATATAAGAAACAAACTTACATTTGCAGTTGAAAAATACCTGTCCTCCCATACATTATATTTAGAAAAATATGTTTTCCAAGTACATTTTATAAGTTAGTCGACTAAGTATTACTCATAAACTTGTAAGGCTTACTTAGCCGTGATAGTATTCCTTTTAATTTCGTTATATATACTAACACCGTAAATTTTTTTGAACTCCCAAACCCAACTGTTTAGCAGGTCGAGGGGGACACATGAATCTAACAAAAATTAGCACTTTAAAACTTAATATATCACAAACGAATCCCTTAACCGAAAAATGATTTCGACAAACTCGCCATATTTAAAGACCTATCCAATGATATTCCACACTATAGGGTAAGCGAGAAAAAAAAACACATCTTTATGTGTACAGGAGGACCTATGTTTCATCGAAAAGAAATTGACAAATTATCACTTCCCAAACAATTTTCCGCATAAATTCATTTGCCAAATTATTACTTAGCAAACAATCTCTTCACAAATAATTGTAACGCAAACCTAATGTTTGGCAAGAAAACGTTTAAACAATAACTTGTTTACCAATTAGTACTTTTACCAATTTTTATGTAGTCAAATATTTCAGTAGGAATAACACATTTTACGCAAAATAAAATAAGGCAAACATTTAGTATCGTCAGTTTTTAATTTACCATTTCTAATCAGACAATTGCTTAGTTAGTGACAAAAAATTTGCATCTAAATGTCAGTTGCACAGAATGTACTGAACTGTAATGAACAATATACTGAATAATGTTCGAATTAATAATGCAATACGGAAATGAAAATAATATTGACATAACGCCAAAAGTCTGTATATCAGATTTCGAAAAGGCAGCCATTTCAAGCATAAAATCCAACTTTGAAGACGTTTTTTCTACTTGGGATAAATTCTAAACAGGTAATAATACTAACTATTCTGGAAGTATTTTTTTAGTTACAGGCATTTTTTTAATAATTAATCTCGTCTAACTAGTTCGGGTAAGTAATATATGATATAATTACAAAATCTTTAATATTTACAAGATATAACAACTGAATCTATAATTTTATTTGATATAATTTAACGGTTAATATAATTTTAAACTAACTAATTTTTATAAGCATAACATACATTGAATATAAAATCGTTTGATATACCACTCACAAGACATAAAACCTATTTAGTCTAATATGATAAAACGCCTAGTTTGGCATACATTTCATATCGAAGATCAGAAAATCAAAACAGAATCAATAAAACAGTTGATTGTGAACATAATTGTGGTTTTTATTTATTTGTAAGAAACATGCAAACAAGCATACACCATGCATGCAGCATGTAAGCAAACATGCAACAACCATACACCGTGCATGCAGCATGCAAGCAAGCATGCATCATGCAAGCACATGCAGCATGCAAGCAAGCATGCAACATGCAGCAGGCATGGTTTCTGTCACGGCTCCGGCGCTGCGGGGCTCCGGCGGTCCCACGCGAGCTTATCGTCGCAGATGTATTTCACGCTCACCACCGCAGTTTTAGAGTATATAAATGTTATATCTAAAGAAGTCATATGAACAGTTGGTATAACACACGTTTATTATATCTTGTGAACGTTATTGAAATGAAAATATACCAAATAACTTTATATCATATGAGACGTACCCAACTAGTTCAGTTTCGGGTAGCATTTTTTTTGTTTTTTTTTTTTTTAATTTCTTTCTATATAATCTAGTCGTTTATGGAGGACGTAGGGGGTCACAGTTCTAACCTAACCTAACCTAAACGTTTTTATTTTAATTTTGTTTTATATTAGTTCCATAAATAACCTAATAACCTAGTAACCATAAATTGTAAGTTTCACAAATCTTTTATATTAAATAAATTATTGTTTTAAAATAAAATTGCATTTTTTAAATTATATAATTCTTATTATATAATTTTTTGAGATTGTTTGCTGTAATAAATCATTTGATTAAAGACTATAATTATGCCACAATGACATTATCTTTGGTGGTATTCTGCCAAGTAAAAATTTGACCAAATGAAAAATTGCGTAGTAAAATCATTCCAAATATTGCATTGGTATAAAAAAAGGTTGCTCAAATTTGTTTGGGTAGTGAAATTTTGTCAAAATAATTGGCAAAACGGCAGGCTCCCGGGTACAGGAGATACCCTAAAAAAATACTTTTCGAGACTTTATTTTACCACTTTGTGCCGTAACTAATCTATGCTTTCTAGCATTCTTTGTGCTAAGCTGCGGACAGACAGAAAGACAGACGGACATGGCGAAACTATTAGGGTTCCTTGTTGCCTACGGAACCCTAAACATATGTGCAATTATCAAAAGGATTACAGGGCGTCAAAAAATAAATAAATTAAATACATATTTTAAATATACTGTAACAGCTTCCGAAGTTCGTAGCTTCGTTGGAGGAGCTCGTGGCTTAATAATAACAGTCGGCTGATCTTTATGTTAAGCCATGCTTGCTTAGATTGGTCCGTGGATGGGTGACCACTCAATACATATCGAGTTTCCTCCGTGCCTCGAAAAGCACGTTGAGCCGTTGGTCCTGGCTGTCAATTGTAGACGTTAGTAGTCGTTACAGGAAGTTAAGGGCCCGAAAGTTTGACAACTAGTCAGCTGCATCCGGCTAGACCGGAAGCCGTCCAGTCGACCTGTTGAGAGTATGGACGCCTGCGCTAAGTATAATAGCAATATCTGATGTGCATGTTTTTATGTATGTCATCGTATTTGATACAGGCGTACACTCGTCCATATATTTGTGCACTGACAGTTACGTTTGAATTTCTTTAATTGTATTAAATAGTTATATCCTTCAAATTGCCTTTCTCCTTATTTTATCACGACCCCAACATTGGGGAATGGCTAGGCAGATGATGAGTTTCCGAAGTTCGTAGCAGCTTCACGTGGACCACAAGACCCAACGATTTGTTAAAGGGCACTATTTCCTCAATTTCGAGACATATTTGAGTTGGTTTATTTTTCTAAGATCTGTCCTGTAAACTTACACTAAATCCTTCGAAGAAAACCTTTTTTTTAAGTTTTAATGTCGAGTGATTTTTCTAAAACTAGCACTTCACACTCTTGTCAGTCTCTTGTGCTTGGAACAGGTATCATCCAGCAGGGGCTTGCAAGATCTTCAGTCTTTGAAATCAGAGGTGGTTTCAGTGAGTCACTGTTCTTCTCTTCACTGTTGGTCTAGCGCCCCACGCGAGCTTGGTTCATAATATGTTTCACTGATTACCTAATTCCCCTCAAAACCACAGAATTTTAAATTCGATGTGAAATGTATCTTCAACCTGCGTAAATAGAATCCAGACGTGACACGATTTGTTTCCTACTTATCATAAGTTAAATTCGCCTCACAAATTTAAAATTATAGTTGAGTATTCCCTCTAACGTTGAACCCGTAGCTACCGCAGCAGCCCTGCGGGCGCGGTGCGGCGGCGCGGGAGTCGATGCGCGATATGCAAATGTCGGCTACCGTATTGACCGCGCTATTGTTCCGCCGCTTCTCTTTTATTTCCTGTAACGATGCGCTCGCGCCGCCCGCTCATACGCATGTAACTTATGGCTCCCGAACCACCCGCACAATGAGCGCCGACCGTTTTGTTCATATAACTCATGTTTTTGTTTTAAATCCAAGGTATTGTCGATTGTTCACTCATACCTTACGAGGAGATATTTTACCTTCCACGCTATCGACGACCCTTTTGTGGAGGCGCTGGAGGTACCTACACAACGATATTGTTATCTTTGTTAAAGGTTGCTGTGAGGGCAGGCGATACTCGTCGTGTACTAATTAATACCTTTGGTCGTAATGCAGTAGTCTGCAGTGCGTGCACAGCGTTATCTTAATTGGTGACCTTGTAATTTATAGTTAGTTAGGCAGTAACATTCTCCGCCCCCCCCCCCCCACGAACACCACCTAACCGGATGACAGATGTAGCGCGGTTAACTACCGAGAGATGATGAAACTGGGAATCTTGAACTAGGAAGGTAAGACATATTCTGGAGATCGGGAGACTTGAAGAAAACCTATAAAGTTGCTAATTAGGTTTCAACGATAAGTTTATAATAATTCGATGTAAAACAATTAATGCTGCGTTCCGGTCCTTTATAACTATGTTATGGTTATTATCTTTGGTTTCGTAATGAGCTAAGCCTACCAACAGGAGATAAAATTATCAACAATTCGCATGCTGACTGCAACCACCGGCAACAGCCACTCTAGGAATATACTTAGCTAATGTAATCATACATCGAGATGAGCAATACGTAAGACAACATTGATTTACTGGATCCCGCTTAATCATAACACGCTATACGTCGTGATGTATGTCTATACATATATGTACATGGCGGCGTATGTACTGATGCCGCGCGCCGGTGAATACGGCTGATCATCGTGAGCTACAAGTTATTGCGGAATGATGACGCTGTAAACCAGCAGTTGTAATCTTATCAGCTCGGCTCGCATCTCGAGACACATCTTCCGGGATAAGTAAAACCGGAAGATAACCGGACACGGTCTGGATTGCTCCGGAAAGATGCTATAAAAGTGGAAAGACGTCTAATGCTACGCCAAGATTGCAACGAATCTCACAAGAGGGCGCTTTTCTTCGAGTTAATTATTTCTTGATATCCAGAGAGTTAAACATCCGCGGACATTTTCTGTGCTGTGGACTGGCGGCGTGGTACAGCGCACAGAGAGGCGCGGCCTGACATGTTCACCAGGGCCCTATGGAGCCGCTACTTCATCTCCACGTTATGAACTGAGCTCGGTATAAATAATGGCGACTCTGCCCGCCATATATCACGCTGTGAACCTTTTATATGGAGAACTTAAAGGAATTGCTCCTGTCACATTATTTCCAACTGCGTTTTTTTCGTATAATATTTCGTTGATTTTTTGAGGTAGCGCGAGACGAGGTCGGGTCAGCTATTGTGCGCAGTGCTTTGTGCCACCGCGGCTGCGGGCTGGCATCGGCTCTGCGAGTATTCACACTTTTGTTTAAATGAAAACAATGAAAAAAAAACCGGTGGTAGACTGGAGATTTCAAATGGACTAGCGACACACCATTCGTTCAATTTATCATAGTTTAACTGTACGCGGGACGCAGATGCACTACACAGATCAGTCACGCTACAGAACGTGCACAAAAAATATCTAACTGTAGATGATACCTACCTATTCGTCGTAAAAAACATGAGTTAACATCAGATAACACGTGCAGTGTCAGCACTGGCAGGTACTCTCCCACAGTCCACTTGGCCAGGTATGGAGCTCGGCAGTCGTGACGGTGTGACAGGTAGCAACGGGATCTCTTCGCATTTTTTTCCCGGATCACCCGAAGGACGCCGTTTCCCAGAATCTGCGCACCCTCCATGTGCCGATGACATCACCATTAGTTACTGTAATAACAGTAATATCTCAACCTTGTAAACAATGCCATTCTTGGAACGAAGCTTTACTAGTTTTTGACGTGTGATTCTGCAATTTGTTGTCAAACTGCAAGTTCGTATCGTAGATCCCCGTCCGCAATAAAGCGACACTCCCACAGTCCCGCCGCAGGGGCAGCTTACTTCTTATTGAAGACAGGGATGTAGATAACCTTTTTGTAAAAATATTCAAGTACTGCTATTTATATAAATAAATTAATGCAGAAAAAAATACGATTTCCTAAAGAACAAAATAGTATGCAAGAATTCCATAGTAAGTAGTCGCCGCGCAAGCTCAATAAGATACAAAGAGGGTTCGGTAGGTGGGTGTACTTATAATTCGGGGTGATGTTTGCATAATGTGCAGGACAGTGAATGGTCATTATGTATCCAGGGCTGCTGAACGTTCAGCAGTCGCAGGTCAATGTCGGCCTACAAGATGCTGCCAGACTCCCCGGTACTCCCTGGCGACACCGCGACATGAAAAAAACGGTTCATTTGTAATTGTTCCAAATCCAGTCATTTCGTTATGAGCGCTCCTGCTCACTAAAACTCCGAGCTTCATTGCTGGAGTAGTCTGGGTTTTAGTGGTTGCTATTGAATCGTAATGGGGAGCTTTATCATACACAATGTCGTCAATATGTATCGCTCTTCGGAATGTTGGAGCGTTTGTAACAGAGTGAGAAAGGTGTAGGGCACGATAGATACCTGGACGATTCATTTGATAAACAAGAATAACAATGAGAGGAAGGCTGCGGCCGGCACCGCGGCGTCAGCGCATCTGCAACGCAAAACAGATCAAATATTGATTAGTTAAGAAAGACTGTAGGTACACTACCTCCTCCTCCATCCCGTGGCGCTAAATATTGTAATGAAATGAAATGAAATCTTTATTTACCAGATATAAATCCACATACAACATTCACAAACAGATACTAAAATAAATATATAAAACACAGACATTATGTATACACACACGCGTCCCAAATGCTGTGAATTAGGTAATGAACTAACGTTCACGTTTAAGTTAAACTGCCAAAATTTTAGCAACGTTTGACGATCGTATGACGGCGAAGACCAAGTTTAGAAACTGCCTTGTTTTTCTATTGCATCTTCTAAGATTGAACCAATCTCAGTAGATCCATATTTCGAAATCAGGATCCAATGAGAAACACAATCGTCACTAGATCCATCATGGATCTGGCCAATGGATCTTCTGAGATTGAACCCAAAAATCGAGAGATTAGTATTTATTTTTTAGAAGAGTTGTATGAAGCGGAAGACAGAGACTTCTACAGTGGAAGATTAGATATGACCTATTCAGAGAAGTTTATCTGTAGTGTGACGCTGATCGCGCAAGCTGACCGCACTGCATAATTATTATCTTCTAACTATTTACCAATAAGTGGGTTAACAAGAAGCCAGTGCTTTCAATTCTTAGTCGTGATCTGTTGCAGGATGCACTCACATCCATTCCACATACAAATCGAGTCTCAGTCAGTCGTGCCGGTCCTACAGAATGGTATTTCTTGTAGCTAATTAACACCGTGAACGTATTTCCAACACCTTTCTAACATTGTATCAGTTCCGTGTCCCACATAAATCACAGGAACAATGATCAGCCGCGGCGCGCGGCGTGCGATGTCCGTGGAGGATCGAGCAAAGGGTTCCTGCGACGCGATATGATTTAGGAGGACAGACAAAGACACAGGTGCCGAGCCGCGACCGTTTCTATAGAACTGATAACATCGGGTAGTGTTGCGCTGTTCGATGTCTATTAACACGTCGGTGTGAGTGGGTGCCAGTGCACAGTGTACGGGCGCGTCGCGGCGCGGCGGCGCGTCGGTGTGAGTGGCGGCCACTGCGCAGATTTATTGCATACGTGCGACTTCGACGCTAATCCCGAGATTTACTAGAAGTGACGATACCGATCTCTACACTATGGAGCGATTGAATTTTTTTTTGATGATTTTAGCACAACACTAAGTGAATCAGGCCGACGACGTAGGTTCCGGAAAAAGGCAAAGAACAGATGAACAGACAGCGCTAAACGTTCTCAGTTCATCTGTTGTATACCAGTCTGTTGTCCAGCGTTGTCTGTTGGGATTGGGACTTGTTCGTACCGTAGTCGCAGCCTTAATGTGTTGAGGAGGAGCCTTTGTCTTAATAATAACAACTGCACGGGTCGATCTCATATCCCAGACTTCGCTTGACGAGGTCGTTCCGTAGATGGGTGACGGTGATCTATAGGGCACGGTCCCGACAGTCGACACAGTTGACAAAAGGCTAGGCGGATGATGGAACATGCTGTTTTGGAAAGACCGATTCGGATACTTGAACTGCAATAAATATAAAGTTAATTATTTGTATTGTAGGAGGGTTTAAACTTCTTAATTATTTGTTTGATTAGTAAAATTGAGAGAGAACATTGTGTGCTGCGAGGCGATCATAACGAGTGGTAAGTGTGACGCGCGCGCGTGTGTGTGACATGGGGGGCGCGCGCTTGCGCCTCGCCGCGTTTTAATTACAGCACCGAGTCGCGCCGGACCGCGCCGCTCCGCACCGCACCGCATCGCACCGCACCGCACCGCACCGAACCGCGCTGTACCGCATCGTCAAGGGTTATCTCTCAATTATCTGCAATCACGTCTGCGTACACATCACACAAAACATTTTTACAAGCTTCCAAAGTCCCCCCCCCCTTATGTGCCGGAGCGGACAGATTTCATATGCAAATTATAAGTCGTTTCGAAAACCCTACTTACAAGTAAGAAGTGATTATGTTTGGGTGAATTGAATTTAGTTGTATGTTGTATGTGCTATTCAATTACATTTGCTTATGATTACGGCTGATATTAAATATAAAAAAATATGATATGATATGATATTTAATATTTTTATTTCATAGGGTGGATGAATGGCACTGTACTGCGATTTCATTCGCCGGAGAACAATGTCAGCACTATCATCATTATGTCCACAACTGAAAATGAGTTCAGAGATTTAATTACGGACAAGAAGGCCACACCAGAATTTCAGCGGAATAAGAATGAATTAAGCAATATAGGCCTGAACGTTGATTGAAATTTACATTATAAACGCAAAAATAAAATTTTACGCCCTTGAATACGTAATAAAAATGTTAGGGGCAACATGTGAGACAGGCTGGAAGAATATATTATGCCTAATTGAGAAGCAGGCGCATGTCCGAACGGCCGAACGGGCTCACTTAATGTATTCGCGAAATAGTTTAATTTAGCGGCGACATCTATCGGGCTTGTTTGTCGGGCGACGGTTTTCATTAGAGCGGTTGATCCGGGCTTATTGCCGGCCGGGATTACGCCGCGTCCCGCGCCCCGCGCACCGCCGCGCCGCCCGCGAGCCCGGCCGCTCGGACAAATTAAAAAGTAAGACGGTTCACTGTGTCAACCCTAAGTTATTAGTTTCAAATCTATTAAAGAAATTTGACAGATTATAGTAGCTTGATGTGCTGGCGTCTGTACAATAAAGCTAACCGCATAGTTCAGTATCTACAAAAAAATGCGCGGTGCGGACCGCTGATCTCTGTGTCAAACTTAATAAAAAACGAAAGCAATGAATAGTTGCAAACTGGACGTCACCAGTCCGAAACTAGTCATCACTAATCCGAGGGTAGTCGTGACTAGTTCGAAACTAGTCATCACTAATCCGAGGGTAGTCGTGACTAGTTCGAAACTAGTCGTTACTAATCATAATCACATTTATTCACGAATTTAAGACAACCACAGAGTAACTTAATAATAAACACAAAATAGACAGATCGTTGAATGTGAAATGGTATATACAATGTAAAGATGGTTTGGCTGTTAATTAAGTTACAAATGATTGGAATTGTCTGTGTTTGGGTATGGGTATATGTATATTATGTTTTTATGTTTGTTTCTGTATGTGTACAGTTAAGTGTGCTTTATTATTTATTTATTTATGTGCCTTGTTTATAACATCGTTTTATAGTAGATTTTCAGTGCTGTTGTAGTCTAGTGCTTTCAAATAATGTTCAATAGCTTTTTTGCATGTTTGGCTATGAAGATTCTTCAATTATAATTTAAAACTAGTTTTGACTAGTGCGAATCTATAGTCCTCACTATTGTGAAGCTAGACTTAACTACTTCGAAACTGTAGTCGTCAGTAACGTGAAGCTATACTTAACTAGTTTGAAACTATAGTCGTCAGTAACGTGAAGTTAGACTTAACTAATTCGAAACTATAGTCCTCACTAACGTGAAGATAGACTTAACTAGTTCGAAACTATAGTCGTCAGTAACGTAAAGCTAGACTTAACTAGTTCGAAACTATAGTCGTCAGTAACGTGAAAACTATAGTCGTCAGTAACGTGAAGTTAGACTTAACTAGTTCGAAACTATAGTCGTCACGAATGTGAAGGTAGTATTGAAAAGTTCGAAACTAGTCGTGACGAGTACGAAACTATAGTCGTTATTAATCTAAAGCTAGCCTTGACTAGTTCGAAAATATGTAGTCGTGATTAGTTCGAAACTGTCGTCGTCACTTATGTAACGTGACTAGTTTAGACCGGGCTAGACTCGGTGTGAAGCTAAAGTATGTCTTACGTACACCGCATTCATTTCCGTTTTAACCCCTTGACAAACTTAGTTGATTCTGTTCGAATAATACCTACTAGAGGTTCTCTAAGCTTTGTTGGTATAATAGTAACTTGAGAAACAAAGTGTAAGGGAGGTTTGCAAACTAATCCGTGCATCAATACACCGCGCGCCAATCAATGCTCTCTTTATGAAAATTGACGTATAACGGATCATTAGGGCATCGTTTAATGGCATTAGTGCGGCCTTTGATCGCGCGCCGCCGCCGCGCCCCGCGGAGACATTGAGCCGCGCGGGCAACCCCGGCGCAGTCTCACGACACGACGACGCGGTTACAAAGTTTTGTCAGTAGAACCACTACATGAAAGAGTAGACAACCAACAACGAATAAAAGACAGCTAACAAGAGTACACAAACCACTAAGACAGCTTTTTGCTGCTAAGCTCTTCTTAAAAATAAGCCGTTATATTCTATCAATGGTGCCGATTCCCTTGTTTACAAACTAAACCAAATTTAAGTTCAGTGCATCTTTTTCTTTCTATTTCATTAAGAAACGGACAGAAGATAAATTTTAGTTTAGTCCTGCCAATATCTGTGTATTTTAATGTTTCTGTGGCCTGGCGATGTCCTTCTGTTACCTGTATCTACACAACAACTTCACGCACACGTGGATCAAAGTTAAACGGAAAATTCAAGAAAGTATCCGCTACTTACTCGAATACTCGTAAATATTCATATTCATTGATAACTGAAGGTTGATTCTCTCGTTTTCTGTAGCTGCTCGCAAGTCTGTGTGGGCCTTCTGCTCGGTATAGCGTATCGTGGCCGTCGTGTTTGTTTGGACTGCGCAATATTGTGCACAAACAATAGCTGCGACACGCGACGCTGCGCGACGACCGCGTGCTCGTCGATCGACACCCCTCGCTGTGCACACCCCACCATTCAATACTGTTTATTGGAAATATTTCACACAACTCTTTACTGGAGTAGCGCTTAATTCATAGCGGTGTGTTGTACGACTTCAGATTGTTTAGTATTTACTTCTAGAACAGCCCTATTTATTTAGTGAACTTTTATGCTGTTGTCTGTATTGTATTGGGTATATCAACGGTTAGCATATTGACAAAATGATGATTTTTGTTAGTAGTCCCACGTTGTGCACTACTGCGGAGTGGCGTAGCAAGTGCTACGAACAGTCTACACCGAAGTTTAACGTGAAACTTAATAATAATTCATAATAAAATAATAATAAACGTGACGTTCATAATAATTTCGATAGTTTATCGTTAAACGATTGACAATCTAGTTATTGTATCGGGTACATTAACAGAAGTCCGTGATTTTCTAAAGCGTGTAAAACGACTCTTAAACGAAGCCGAAAAGCACTTGTTCTCCCCGTCATTGCGATAATTTTTTTGTTCTAGACCTGACCTAGGAACTTTCTAAGTACGGGTTCCAACTTTTTCATATTTTTTTTAGAGTTATACTTCTTTTGGCGCGTTAGGAAAAAATGATGAGAGAAAATTTTTACGATGCGCGCGCACTCCGTCACGAAAAACCGACACCCTGAAGTTAGCTAGTCAACATACACCCTTTTTTTTTACGGATGGGAAATCATCAAATGACTTCTCCCGCTCTGGGCAGAGCGGAAGGGAATGTCAGACTTGTACTGACTAAAACCCATCCATGTTCCTTCCTTGCCCTTTGTGTTCCAGGGCCGCGGTATCTCTTTCGAACAGCCCGCAGCCCTGGCAGGCATCGGCCCTTGCGGGCCCCTCCCTGTTTGCTGACATCTCTTTGAGGCGCGCGTGGAACACGAACGCGCCGTCTACACGGCCTGTCGTCAAAAAACGGACGGGCGGCGAGCTAGCCCATTACTCTCCGTCCACAGGTCTGCGTCTACGGTAGCCGGAAGCCACCACGTGACCCCCGACACCCGAGGCGTCTCCCGCGGCGGCTGGGACGAGAGGTTTTCTCCCTCTCACGGTCCGCCACCTCCTTCGCTAGCATGACTGCTTCGCAGAAGGAGGTGACGGCGTCCCATTCCTTCTCGCTCCGGACCATGGCTTGGACCAGGGCCGGACGCGATATGTCGCCGCCGCCGATTGCCGCCAGGAGGAGTCAACATTTGAGTTTTATACGCCAAAGAAGTATAACTTCTTACGTGCGTCATAAGTACAAACACACTTTTTTAATTATGACACCTTCACGACCCTTGTACTATTCAATACATCCATCAGCACAATGTTTTGAATGCGTTACATTGAGTCTTACCGTAAAACGTGATTTTTCACCCCAAATAAAAAGTCGTTTCTTAGCAATAATTTTTGCGTAAAGTGACTTAGTTTGTTGTATATAATGCTTGGTTGACGGCTTCGTGAAGAGTCTGTTTACATACTGTATAATAGTGTGCTAAAATCAGTTGCAGGTACACCATACTAGTACAGTTATGTTCAGGTACACCATTCTCGTACAGTTATGTTCAGGTACACCATACTCGTACAGTTATGTTCAGAGACAGTAATTGAATTAAACTTGTTAAATGTCAAATAGATTTGTTTTGTCTGTGAGCTGTGTACCAATTACTGCGTCCATTATAACGTGCAAGTCATCAGGACCGGATTTAGGGCAACCGGGGCTACAGTCCCGGGGCCCCCACAATAGAGACTTCAAAAAATCAAATTCGGACTAGTAAACACTAGTAAACAACTTTTTTTTTGATATTTTTACGCTGTTTTACCTTTACCTACGGTACCTACTTTGTACAAACATAATTATATTGTTCTTAAATATTAACAGAAATCATCGATCTATATTTGTTCACTTCAATCAGGCAATCAGTAAAATATCAAAATCTCAAATGGCCCTTAAAAACACTTGCAATTTACTGCCTTCTATTTTCTTATCTTGAGGGATATCATATATTATGTATCCCAATGGCTCAATGGCTGAGTAGGGTGGTAGTTGCCCGCAGCTTCGGAGGTTGGGTATTCCATTCCGTGTCTCGACTCTTTTTTTTCTTTCTTTCAATTATATACACTATGTTAGTTTAAACGAGGAACGTATGAAAACCCATAAGAGTATATGGAAGGGGGAGCAGCGAGTGGCGAAGCGCATCTTTTATTGGGAACTTGAGGAGGTCTCAGGTATAAAGATGTGCTAAAACATTACTTCAATAAATGTGACTTAGATCCGTCTCGGTGGGAGCAGCACGCCGTTTAAAGGCTAGAGTGGAGGACTTTGGTTAAAACCAAAGTTCATGATTTTGAATTGCAGCGACGCCTTGAGCTCGATGCCAAACGTGACCAATTGAAAGCCCGACCACCTGCGGCGATCAACTATAAGTATATCGATGGTGTGCTCACATGTTTGCAATGTGCGAGGAGCTTCACAAAGACGATAGGTTACGTAAGCCACATGCGAGCGCACGAACGGCAACTACAGCGGAGTTGAAGCAATCGCTTTGACCGAAATCGGTCGGATCACATCTTCATCATCATCGTCAGTGCATACTAACATGATACTAATAAAAATATGAACAAATCTTGAAATCTTGTATTTGTTGTTCGATTATATTTATATTTTTGTTAAATACTAAAAGAATCTACTTGGTTTCACAATAAATTATTAATTGAAATTAGACTGAATTTTTTTTTTCATTTTATTTGGAAAATAATTTGGGGCCATGGGGCCTCCACTCCTTTGTTGCCCCGAGGCCTCCAGACCTCTAAATCCGGCCCTATACGAGTGTTGTGCTCAAGTGCGTCTCGACGCTGGAAAAGTGTTGATTCGTGTGCGGCGGGCACAGGCGGGGGCGGGCGCAGGGGAGTAGGTCTCCAAAATTTGCATCACAAACACGTCACGTGATTGTTTTAATAATATTAATTGACAATTGAATATGTTTGCAGTCCCCGAAAAAAGTTCGAAAAAAATGGTTAGGTTCTTAGTATAGTGTACGTTGCTTGCTTTCTATTCATTTATTAAGAGCTAACGTTTAGGCCTGTCCGGTTGACTTTCAATTTAAGCATATAAACCCCATAGCAGTCATTAAAGCTTTTAAGGAAATCAAAATAAAATTAACTGAAGATCTATGGGGAATGTCGATTAAAGTTTGTCAAGCTATTATTGAGACTATAGCACCGTACTTAGCTTTAATATTTAACTTGTGTGTGAACCAAGGAGTCTTCCCGGACCTTATGAAATACAGAAAGGTTCAAATCCGGGGACAGCAAAGACACCAATAACTATAGACCCGTATCCGTGTTGCCGGTTTTTAGCAAGGTGTTTGAAAAGGTAATGCTTAATCAAATGCTCAAACACTTTAACACCAATAAAATCTTAAATGAGAAACAGTATGGTTTCACCAAAAGACGTTGCATGACTGACGCCGCTGTAACCTTATTAAAACACATATTTACTGCGTGGGAAGAGGCACAAGATGCCATAGGAATCTTCTGTGACCTCTCGAAAGCATTTGATTGCGTAAACCACGAAACCCTACTCTTAAAACTTGCACATTACGGTTTAGGTAAACTTGCGCTCAGTTTAGTGAAATCATATTTAAACGATAGACATCAGCAAGTTCAAATAAATGGTGTCAATTCAATGGGTTTAAAAGTAAGTATGGGTGAACCGCAAGGTTCGATATTAGGTCCTTTCCTCTTTTTAGTCTATATAATGATCTACCCCATTTATTTAAAAACCAACCACAGATGGTGTTGTTTGCTGACGATACCTCTTTAATATTTAAGATAAGCAGACGTGCTACAAATCTTGACGACGTAAATAACGCTCTACTACAGGTTCATAATTGGTTCACCGTGAATAATTTAGTATTAAATGGGAAAAAAACGAAGTGCATCAGATTTGCTGTACCGAATGTCAAAAGTAGTGATAGTGACATGGTATTGAAATAAAGAGAAACTAGAATTCGTCGAAAAAACTGTTTTCCTGGGGATCACGCTCGACTCAAGCCTTCAATGGGGTCCGCATATAACATCTCTTGCAGGACGGCTGAGTTCAGTAGCATATGCTGTTAGAAAAATCCGTCAATTTACTGATGTAGATACCGCGATGCTGGTCTATTTTAGTTTTTTTCATAGTATTATGTTTTACGGTATTTTACTATGGGGACGGGCTGCAGACATCGAATCTATATTTATTCTGCAGAAAAGAGCTATCAGAGCCTTATATGATCTACCTAGGCGTGACTCTCTAAGAGAACTGTTTAAGGAAATTAACATCATGACAGTACCTTGTCAATACATCTATGAAAACATCATGTACGTTAGGAAAAATCTGCATTTATTTAGTAAAAAGAGGTGACAGGCACCACTATAGTACTAGAAACAGGGACCAACTAGTACAGCCAGATTTTAGGCTAGCTAAAGTAGACTCATCTTTCATGGGGTACTGTTTAAAATGTTACAATAAAATGCCTCCCCACATTCTACAACTAAACGAGACGAAATTTAAATCTTGTATAAAAC
The DNA here is from genome assembly GCA_950005105.1 of Lycophotia porphyrea. Taxonomy (NCBI): domain Eukaryota; kingdom Metazoa; phylum Arthropoda; class Insecta; order Lepidoptera; family Noctuidae; genus Lycophotia; species Lycophotia porphyrea. The sequence continues at coordinate 20,064,166 of OX465388.1, read as the reverse complement.
GCACACTATGTAGGCAAGCATATTATAAGTTGGGGGATTACATTGATGATAAAAATGCTTGGCTCACTGCTCGTCCTGCTCCACAAGCATAGGGGCAAACTAATTTATTACCATGTGAAGTTATTGTGGAAGCTGCAGAAAATTGTAATAATATCTTTGCATTGTATAGACTCAATATCTTAGTATTATATAATTGCATAGCACATGTGTGAGTACTATGTACTGTAAAGCTACCATTTACATTTGGTTATCTTTCATTGACTTGAATTTACCCTGGTGGGTGAGAGAATGTCATACTCACTAAAATGTCTCGTTGATGGTGGCGGGTGTGTCGGGTCATTTAGCTTCCTTCAATATGGTTGAGCTGAATGGGGCTGATTCATGCGTCATGCTCGTGAACGGGCGCTGTCGGTTGGGACTGGTCATCTCAAAGCTGCCACGGTTTATTTTAACTACTTACTTTGTTTTTAAATTGTTGATATAATATTTTACTCTGGACGCTCTTAACGTGCACGTATTTCTACATCATTCTCACATATATGTATAATCTCAATATGAATGATGTAACCAAGATTTTGTAACAATATTTTGATTGAAAAGAGTGTCCATGGAGTTTCTTGCCCATTCTTCTCCATAGAGATCTACACTTTGGAATGGGCAACTACAGTACTTTCACAAGTTATTATGCCTTGTGTCTGTGACTGTAGCTTAGCCTAATTTGTTTTTCTGACATTCAAAAGTGCCTGTAATGGTCTAATTGAAATAAATGCTTTTGAGTTTGAGTTTAATAATATCTTTGCATTGTATAAATTCAATCTCTTAGGGCTTCTTTCACCATCCTCAAGTAAAGTGTTAAGTAGGCTACTCGCCAGTTAAAGTCTCACGTACGAATGTCTCATGTACGAATTTCACGACGTTCGAGTAACACTACTCCTACGATAAACCGGCCCGTAACTTACTTGCCAGGTCTTCCGCCGATTAGTGTGTTTACTTGACGGTTAAATATTTTAAAGTGGTCCGTTGTGATTTCGTGCGTACCTTTGTTTGATATTAATATTTGAAGTGATTTAATTGATCATGAATTAGACGAATTAGAACTGTCTACGATGCAACGTTTAAATTCTATGTTGAATATTTAACCTAGATAAAACTGTTTTTTTTTCTACATTTGGTCTATCAAAGTGCAAAACTCAAAAAACATAATACATATATCGCCTAAAAGGCAAAGGTGCGTGATATTTTTTTAAATCCTTCTATCTATTTTCATTACTTTACTTAAAACTAATCATAATACCACGCAACAAAATAACAACAGACGAACACACAAAAAAAACAACTGCAATAAATAAAACGGTGTTCTTTGTTTTATCTTCTACCTAGAACCCCATATGCAGTTTGACGAGGGTTGTTGACGTCACATTGAACGAATGCAACGTACGATTTGATACTTCATTCACTTAACCAACAAATTGTTACTCGAAGCTTCATTTTCGCTTGTGAAATTGACAGAAGATACTCGGCACTTTTACTTGGCAATTAACGCTAATCGGCGAGTAACTAATCTACACTTTACTTGGAGATGGTGAAAGAGGCCCTTAGTATTATATAATTGCATAGCACATGTGTGAGTACTATGTACTGTAAAGCTACCATTTACATTTAGTTATCTTTCATTGACTTGAATTTGCCCTGGTGGCTGAGAGAATGTCATGCTCACTCAAATGACTCGCTGATGGTGGCGGGTGTGTCGGGTCATTTAGCTCCCTTCAATGTGGTTGAGCTGAATGATCATGATGATCCATGCGTCATGTTCGTGAACGGGCTGCCCATACATACGGCACTGCTGTGATAGGCATGCTGCCGTCAGCAGGGCCGGTTAGGTGTTGCCTCTTTTTTTTTTTTTTTTTTTTATATCATCTTTTGTATGTATATTAATTGTTGTCTGTATTTGTGTGTAGTCCACATATGATTTCATGTTGTTCGAAATAAATGTTTTTTTTTTTCTTAATATCCATATGCAACCCCATGAGGATGAATTTGAATTCTATTTGATTAGATGGATGACCCAATGCCAAGGTGAGCACGTACCGAGGGCTGAATGGTATGAGGGTATAAAACATGTCATATCGCTAACGTTGCGCCTCAGGGTACCAGGGCGAATCCTGTTGTACTGAAGCCCTTATCCCCCTACAATGGACCTCTGGGGGGATGGACCGTTTTTGTTCTGTATTCGAGGGAACCGAATGATTAAAAAATGACATAACTCTTTGAGTGCTGAAAACACTCCCATATGTGTGCGTACTACGAATACGCCGCTACGCGCTACGAACTACGCCGTAGTAATCCCAGAATCATAAATACTAAAAAGTTAAAAATAAGGAAAATATGTAATCTTTAAAACAAGCTTTTATTACTTGGCAATAAAAAGAACTAAAAAGTTAAAAGTAATTTAATTCTGATAATAAATATACCATTTAACAGGTCTGTACATTTCCCTTTTATCCTATTTTTTTTTAATAATAATAATTTCATTTAATTCAGACACAGTCCATACATTAGATAAAAATTAAAATCACAATAAAAAGACAAGTACATTAAAATAATCAAAGAAATAAAAATAAAATTACAATTACACATACACATTAGAATTATAAATTAAAATAGTACACATTAAAAAACAAATCAATAACAAAATTAATCATATTGCACATAATTTACGCATTTTAAAAAATACGACGAGAGGCGCTAACGTGGAGCTGCATCCACCTCTGTATCAGGGATAGGTCCCACCGCTCGGACAATACCTTCAGGAGACTGTTCGAGCTGCTACGTAGGCGACTTAATAATGAAGCACTCCGCTTCCTTATAATTACGAAAAAATCATCTCCGCGCCTCAGCAAACATAGTCGAAGCACTACAGAACCGCGAAAGCCCTAACAGTATCCTGAAAGCATTTTTGTACTGCACGCGCAGTGCGCTGTACGCCCGCTGCGTAAAGTTGGTCCACAGGCTGCACGTGTAAAATGTCTGATATAACCTTAAATAAAGTTACTTTCACAGGTCTAGTACATCGCGCAAACCTGCGAGCCAACATATTACACCGGACAGACAGCGCCCTGCGCTCCCTCTCAATGTCCAAATTGTCACACAAGTCGTCAGAGACCCAGTGGCCCAGGTACTTGAAATACTCCACTATTTTTAAAGGCATGCCGCAAAGAGTGACCGGCGGTACAGACGAGTAACATTTGGTACCGGCTTTAAAGATCAAGAATTCACTCTTTTCAGCATTGTAACTGAGCCCATGGGCCTCCGTATATGACTCACAAATGCTCAACAGTTTACGTAACGTACCGATCGATGGGCTCAGCAACACCATATCATCCGCCTAACTAATGTTGTTTATACACACTCCGTCTATGGAACAACCGGTATTAGTGCTGCTGAGCTCACCGATAAAAATTAATTCATGACAAGATTTTGCGTGGTATGCTACAACTAAAAAGGCTAACAAAAAAGTAAATGAAACAAACAGAGTCACCGAAAGTAAAGTTGTTTTAGATGATTTTAGTGTTTTTTTGGAAGTCCGTTTTTTTTCGCAGAAAGTTTTTTTCCAAGTCAATTTCCAATTGCTGTGTGAAACTGCAGTGTGACTAAAGTTTGAAGTATTTTTTTTTAATGAATGTATTTCTATGGGTGTGACCGTTGTTTCAGGTCATGCTTTTATTGCAAGAATAGAAAGAAGATCCTAGTACCAGGCAGTTCCGAATTACGCACAGATCATGAAAATCATCTACACACCTTCTTTTAGACGCCGAAGTCAACGTCGTGTCGACGAAACAGAGATCATTAATTTATGTCATTAAGTGGTGAGTGGGTCTGCGCTCTGAGTCGGGCGCCTCCCGGGCGGAGTGCCGGAGTGCCGGTGTGCCGGAGTGCCCGAGTGGTGCCGACGCGTCAATTACACGGTACAGGTACTCGCACCGACTGCGGAGCCTGTGCGCGGATAATGAGCGCCCCCCGACCTGTACTCGTGCGGGGGTGGAGCGGGCGCGCTGAGGACTCTCTGCTGATATTAAGTTTGTTTTGTGTCGCGAAGGGTGACGCTGATTTAAATGCGAAAGACTAGTGTTTCACTCCTTTGTAGGGCTCGAAGTTTCTTTATTTGAAAAGAGTCGGAATAAAGGGATACAATTTGCAATGCAGAGCAACCAATCTCAAGTCGATTGTAGCACGTCCTGAAGCGTAGAAGGAGTTCCTAGTGCTAGTAGTAGGTACGTGGGGGTCTTGGTTCCATCTACATGTCGATGACGATCTCATCCATGTGGTTGAACAGTACGTGCCCTATTCACTCGGGAGGGAAGCATGAAAGAAGGTAAACACGTGCGAGCAATTCGACCAGAGTTATATCAAATTGTTTGTGGTTGATAATTCAACTGAAATAAATATCTCCGTAACTAGAAGGTTTGCAGGTATGGTCTAGAACTAAAAATTGATCGCCGTGACGGGGAGAACAAGTGCCTTTCGGCTTCGTTAAGAGTCTTTTTACACCCTTTAGATAATGGTACGGAACCCTTCGTGCGCGAGTCCGACTCGCACTTGGCCAGTTTTTCTTCCTACAAAGTCCCTAACAATGATATGAAATCTTTATCTCATTATCAGTTCATGAAGCGTAGCTCTCTAACCTAACATCAAATGTATTATAGTTTCGCAGCTGTTAGAAATAGTCCACGTCGCGACTAGCGTTGAAAAAAAAAGGAAAAAATCCCGTTTCTTTCCAATTCCATTGTTTTTTTAATGTCTCATTCGAAAGTTTCAAAAAAATTTGCTAGTATATTTCATGTTTTAAAACCGGAATGTTTTTTTTTTTAAATACGCACTTTTGCCTTGAATGTTGCTCTGCTGGGCAAAGGCCTCCCCCATATCCTGCCACGTACTTCTCCTGCGCCGCCTCGAACCAGCCTTCAATACGTACTTACTATACTTACTTAACTTCTATGCTTTAACTCTTTCCATAATAATATGTACCAATAAAATGGAGGTCTAATGCTGATAAATTGAGGAATGAGGTTATACGGATAGGTTGCGTTTTAATAGAACATATTGTACTGACAAAAATTGTCAAAAATTGAAAACAGTATGCCTAAATGGTTTGGTCATGTGGTGAGTGAAAGGCGACTAATAAAAGGTGAGTGGCAACGGCCGGGAGGGGACGACCTGGAAGGAAATACGCTGACCTTATTGGTGAAGTTTTTCAGAAAGGTCAGGTGCGTAGTACTCGTAACCGGCGTGCGTGTATGACCAGATGTATGAACGTGGACGAGGCAAAAGGAGTATGTAAGGATCGTAGCAAGTGGCGTTTTGTGGTTTCTGCCTACCCACATGGGAAAAAGGCGTGAGTTTATGTATGTATGTAATAAAATGGAGTGTAGAATGTTTTGTATTTCTCCTATTAAAATATATTTCAATTTCAATAAAACTTGTTTTTTTCGTTTATAGTAGCCACGGAGTCTGGATTTGCGCCCGGTTGATGGCAACAGGCTCACCCCCTATTGCATGGGACCTAAACATAACTGGCGAAATGTAGGTGTACTATTAGGTACACCTCTGCCTAACCCTACGGGGATGACAGGCGTGATGTTACGTTGTTTTTTTTTCAATTTATGAAAACATCAACCAAAACATTTGAAAGTATCCTGTTTCTTTCCAAAGCATTCCTTCTGTTAATTTTTCTATGCAACATGCGAATAAAACAGAAAAAACACAATTTGTTTTTTTCTGTGACAAAAAAAACAAATTGTTATTTTCGGCATTTTCAACGCTAGTCGCGATACACGGCGCCGGCGCGGGCTGGGAACCTCTCCCGCCGCGGCGCTACATGTGCGCGTCGTGCGCCGGCGCATCACGACGTCCTCACTGGTTCCGCCTGCGACTTATCTTTACGACTGATCGTATCGCGAGACGCTTCCTGTCGCAGCTACGTGTGGTATCCACGCCACACGAGAGGCAGCGAGTGCAGGACCACACCTCATTACTGACATCCACACCTTCACCGACACACCGGATTCAGTGTTCAACGAATTATTCCCGAGTCCAGACTGACCTCTCGTTATCTCGCGTGCTAAGGCTGGGGTCGAGATTGGCCATTCGGAAGCTCGCCGGGTTATCTGGCGAGATGAAGATCAAAACTCTCGTTACTTCGTTCGTGATCTCGACAAGTAGGTACAGTCGAGATCTTGAGTCCGAGAAAATCTTGCCAGTGACAAATCCCTAAGATCGAGTTAGCATTCCTTACTAGCCTGACTGCCTACTGCCTACCTACAGTATGACTGTGTCGTCTACTGAACTATTGTGCGTCATATTTTTGGCAGCATTAGGTTTGTTTGCAAGTGCCCTTTATTTTGTTCAATCAGCTATACTTGTGTCTAATGGCGTAATTACTTCACCTAAACAATCAGGTAAAGTGGATTCTAGGGTCATGCGTGGTTGAAAATAGATTGCTCTTCCTCCCTAAAGTAATTCCTTTTTTTATTAACAAATCTTCTCGGGTCAAAATCGGACTAGCTAGTTCCAGTCAGTGGTGGTTGTATAGTCAAAACAATATTTGAAAAAATGGTAACTGTTTTTCAAATACTTGGTGAAAGGAATATAATTGTAGTGAAGTAAATGCAGTACCTAGGTACCTACTCGTGGTGTTAGTAACTACCCAACACGAATTAGCCACATCTTAACTAAAATAATTATAAAAAAATAATAGTTAAAAAAAAAACAAAAAAAACACGCTTTTATAAAAAATCCAACTAAAAAACAGAAAATAAAATGTAATAAATTTGGATTAAGAATAGTGTAAATAAAAAATAAATGTACATTATTGTAAAAAAGCGTGGGGTGCATTTAAAGTGCTTTTTATGATATTATCAAAGTAATGATCCTTCTACTCATCTGTCAATTAAATGTTTATAACTATTGACACTATGCACCCCACGCTTTTTTACAATAATGTACATTTATTTTTTATTTACACTATTCTTAATCCAAATTTATTAAATTTTATTTTCTGTTTTTTAGTTGGATTTTTTATAAAAGCGTGTTTTTTTTAGTTTTTTTTAAACTATTATTTATTTTAGTTGAATTCTTTAGTTGGGTTTTCCATAAAAGCGTGTTTTTTTTTAGTTTTTTAAACTATTATTTATTTTATCATTACATCGATTTACTGCTATCCTGCTATATATCCTGCTATGAAAATCAATGATTTTCAAAAACGTCAGGGAGTTGTTAATGTTTGTTCAAGGACAGTAACTTATCCTACAAATGGGTAAATCGAGTGCCTGCTACCTTCCTTGGATGAAGTAGCCGTTTCTCAGACTCCTTCTCCGAAAATTTCGTCTGAATCCAAGTTAGTGACTTTATCGACTGTAGATCAAAGGCTATGCTGCTGATTACCAAATTTTGTTCCGCAAAATAAATAAATTGAGATTTCTGTTCTGAATATATTTTTTTGTTGTAAATGAAAAGTTTATTTCTAAATCACGGACATTATTATATTATGATTATTATTATAAGAAATTTCCTTATAATTATGATTATTATTATAAGAAATGATAATAGTATGCGTATTAGGGGACATTAATGCCTGGCCCGGTTCATGTACTTATTAAGAACATGAACCGGGCCAGGCATTAATGTCCTTGACTGTATGCATACAGAACAAGACGCAGTGAATTATGTGGGAATGGGTAAATCGAGTGCCTACTGCCTTCCTCGGATGAGGTAGCCGTTTCTCAGGCTCCTTCTCCGAAAATTTCATCTTAATCAACGTTGGTGACTTCATCGACTGTAAATCAAAGGTTATGCTGGATATTACAAAATGATGACAGTATGCGTATAAGATTTATAGAATCATGTGTAAAGAACCAAACGCAACTATTTTACAAGTCTTTCCGAGGTTGTGCCAAACTGAGTGTACGACCAAAGAGTAACTGTGGAGCTGCACGCATGCGTAGTTCGCACTAGCTCTATCTCTCTTACTCGCATGCAAAGGATGCGGAAAGGAATTAATTAATCCTGGCGAATCTAATTGGGATAATCGGATTTTTTAATCGAATTATTGCATTGTCATCGGTCTTTGACAGGTGTGCAAAGTTTCAATTAAATCTGATCGTTCAAAGTAGGACAAAATCGAGCTCAAAAGAGTCGGTTACAAACATACATACAAACATACATACAGGTGAAGCTAATAAAAGCGTGTTAAAAAAAGTAGGTACTATTATTGTACCATAGGTAGCATAATTGAATCATACTGAATGGCGTAAAATGCCTATTTGAATTAAGTATTCGATTTATGAGTCGTACGTTAACAGATTAGTTGTATGTAATCTGGAAATATTTAGGTACCTACACCTGTCTAATTATATACATATATAACTAGCTGACCCGACAGACGTTGTCCTGTCAACTATGAATATTGAATTCGAATTGACCTACTACCTACCTGCTAATACCTCTCGCTTGGTTAGCTTCTGTGGCAAGACACCCTTATGGACTCCCGTGTTAAAACCAATTACGTCACAGGCGGGTTGACCTACTATCTACCTAAATTTTCTTATATATAAACCTTGTCCTGACAATACGGAACACATAAGTGATGACAAAGAATCATCCAATTTATTCAATTATGCGCGTACATACATTTCGGCGATTCATTTTTATATATAGAGATAGATAGATAGATTATTATATCAATGTGAAACTGAAAGTGTCTCTTAAAAATGTTATCTAGCAAACTTGTCACTAAAAGCATCAGAATAGGTTTTGTACGTAAAAGTCTAGCAGGCTCGTGTGAGCAGTAAGTAAGGTTTACGGCCGTATTAATAAAATTGAGACCCATACAATTTTTGAAAACGGGACGCATTCTAAAAACAAACACAGGAATATATCGCGAAAAGGCGCCAAGAATTGGCGAGAGCGTCCCGCCCCCGCGCTCTCCGCCAATGAGCGCGCCGCGCGCCTGCTATTGGACGATGTTTGCCGCCGAAACGCGAGGAAAAAACGCGCCACATGAAAAACAATGGCACTCACTTGCACAGCCAGCACTCGAGTCCGCTCATTGTACGCCAGCCGCTGTAATATGATCCCAACGCGCACTTCGCCGTCCCTTGCGCTGGCCTAGGCTTGTCGGCGTGCTGGGGACGGGGGAGCTCTGCGTTCACTGGCCGGCTGGCAGTCGATCTTGTTCAATATAGTAAGTACGTATACATTGAAAGTTAAGTGATGTCACAAAGTGACACGCTAGTGTGGGGCGGACGGATTGATGCGCGGGCGGCTGTGTGCGTGATGTTTTGTCATGTTCACAATAGGTGGCGCGCCCGACGCCGTTTGTCCCGGCCGACGGGCATCGTCTGCTCCAGCCACACAGGTATTAAGTATAACAACTATCTCATACTTTAGCCATATAAGTAGCAATGCATTTCAGTCATGTTTCATCATTACTCATGAGCATAACAGTCAGTTCCATTCATTTATAATATAAAATACTAGCTTGTCATTAAATCATCGTTTGATACACGTGGGTACTCGTATTTGTAACTGCAGATCTCAGCTCCATAACAACCTCGCCTGCGGCTCGGATGTGAATTCCGCCTCAAATGCAATAACAAAGTTTCCTCACTTATACAAAAATGTACTGTTACTAATTTCAATTTCGCGGGCTACTCTGGCGCTGTCACTGCGCTGCGGAATCTTCAACAAGTGTTATTTTACAAATAAGGTGAGTTGTAAAAATAACACTTCTTGAAGATTATATTAATAATTTAATATTGATTTCACTGCTGCATTTGGTATTGTATAGGATTAATACCCCTTTGTTATTTTTCGTACGGTACTCGTACTGTTGTTATGTTTAATTTACATAAACTTAATTATTATTACACTTGATTTATTGAATTTATATGTTTTATTACAATTTATCTATTATCCCTGTCCATTTTCGACATATAAACCTAGCTCCCCCTTAAAAACGAATTCTACGAGACGAACTGCGAATGGGACTATTCGAGTTTAAACCGAACACTAAGTGAAAATGCATAATTACATCAAACGCAAGTACTTATGCACATTCGCTCGTTCATAATGTAGGCCAGTTCATGTTAAGATCTCATTAGAGACACCGCATACTCAAAACCATTGTCTTGTTAACTAAGTGTTATAGTGATTTAATATACATGTATTTCCCTTTCTATTCGAGACTTAACTTCTACCATAAATCATGTCCTATCAATAGGTACGGAAAAGGAGTGTTAGGTCAACATAGCGTCAAGCACTACTTAGTTCAGGGACCAGCTGCGAACAGGACGAAATGCGAACGGGACGAACTGCGAACGGGACGAACTGCGAATGGGACTAACTGCGAATGGGACCGATTGCGAATAGGACCAACTGCGAATGGAATGATGTGTGAACGCGGGACAAAGTGCGAATAGGACGAAGTGCGTATAACCCGTCTTACTTAGTGTGCTTATTTAAGTAACAACAACAACATATATTTACTTTTAGGCTACTTTAGACCATAGATACCTACAGACCTACAGACCTACAGACTAACATACATATTATATAACAAAAATTGTGTTAGTAAATAAAACTATGTTAGTAACACTTCACTTGTGCACTATGTCACTGCGCGTTCATGTGGCACAGTAACGAACACAATTATTCGTTTATAAGCAAGGACGTAGGTAATCCATTTTGTAAATTAATTATTATCGTCTTGTGGGCCGCTTACCTAAGTATCATCTGTTACCACATGGACATGGCCCATGCGCGAGCAGTGCTCTGGTCAGGATCAATGATCACATCACGTTCCTACAATACGGTTCTGATGACAATCAAGCAGAGCTGATGTAGAGTCAAGTGTCGAACTTCAGCGATTTAATCTTTCAGGTCGTAGAAGTCGCGTATTGACTCCAATTACATAATTTACAAACTTGAATGAATAACAAAATTATGAAAAATCCACATCGCTGTCAGCATTGCACTCCAACGTGGTAACTCTACCAAACTTCTGGGCACTTGGTTATTTGGTCAAAAAATAGGCTAGCCCCTCTGGTCACGTGAGGAGTTGACCCACTGCTGGGCGAAGTCTCGAATTAGAAGTTATCTGAAGAAGGCTCAAGTAAGTATCACTAGCCCGTGTGGTCCCTCCTGTTGAGGGAATGCCTCGCTCTCTCTCTTCTCTTTTATCCTTTGCTATACTGCGGCCCAGTCCTCTCGGATTTTCGGAAGGATTTAAGTTCGTCCCATCATCTTCATCTTGGTTTGGTAGGCCACATAGCGATGTGTATTAACATCATGTTGGACAGAATGCAAGGACTCGAGAAGTAGGTACGCCACATTAAAATTACCGTCAAACCATTTGTTTTAGTACTTAAATCTTAATCTGTTGAAAGTAGATAAAATATAATTAAATTGTTTTCTCTTTGAAAGTAAGAGCAATGCTTACCTACTAGGTATAAGCGCTAAAGTGACCGCTGCTCGGAGCTCGGCGGTCACTGTCACCGTCGCAAGAGCAGCAACACTAATTAGTTCATAAGGATGCGGCGCGCGGCCGGCGTCGTGGCGCTTTTCCCCTGGCGCGATGGCGCCGGCGCATCGCGATACTATTCAATTATCCATCACAGACGCTATAAATCACTTATGTTAGATAATCTGCTGTTATCTTCAATAACTTATAAAATATAATAGGCTAGCGGTAATAGCTTAGCGGTAGTTTCGTATGCTCTTTCCGAAAATTCTTCTTTCTCTCCTAATTTTCGGAAACAGCTATAGTAAACAATAACAGTGTATCGTACGCATGAAACTCAAAGTAAACCAAGCCGGTATGTTTGTGGCGAGAAGCGCTGACTAAACTTGCGCAGGCGCACACTCATCCACATGTGATGGAAAACAGCGGAAAATTACAAAAAAAATACAAGCTCCGTAGTAGGTACCTACTTACCTATTATATTCTATTACCAATTATTGCTGCTGTTTATTTAGTGATACGTCAATGCTCAGCCTCCAGCGCACGATATATATCGTCACAGTAGTCCTGAAGCTTCAGTAACGCCTGAAAGTGAATTATCGGTTGTAACATAAAAGTAATGCCTCGCGATGTTAACCTCTCCAAACATTCCGGTTTAATTCTTCCATATTTAGTAGGACTTGGTAACTCTTTGTTCCCTTAGGGAGATTTGCTTATCGAAACCACCGTGCACCGAAGAAAATGTCTTAAACTTTTTGTGGTTAGTGAATTTTTAACCTTTAATCGAGATAAATTGGCCTAACAGTAGTAAGTGTCTAATGTGATAGTGGGTAGGTAATACATTTACAGAAATAGTAACAAAAATTGTATATTTACATGTAAATTGTGTTGCGATAATAATGTGCAAACATGGGTACGATAAGTACGATCCGCCGACGGCTCACGGCTCGCGGGTAGCAACCGCGCACCGAGCGTGAACCCGAGTGCGCCGCGCGACTGTGAGACAACGGCGCAGCTCTAAAAACACGCCGGACTGACATCAATATTTTATAGACGGGTTCGGAATGACTAATGAGGCCGTGCACTTCTTGTGGAGCTCCTCAAACTTCAAACTTTCCAGGCAGGCTTACGTGCGCGGTGGAAGATATAGGTATAAAGTTTATGACAGCGGCGCGCGCGCAGGCTCCGGGCAGGTGACGTGGTCGGGGAGGCTCTGGACATGGAAGAAAACAAAAAGCTTCGACACGTCATCGAGCTTAATGCTAGAAGGTCCAGGTGTGACTACTTCATAGTTTCAATTTTACACTGAGTAGAGCATATTATAGAGATAAGCAATGCAGGTATTGGTGCCGATTCCCTTGTTCACAAACTAAACTAAGTTGAGTGCATCTTTTTATTTCTATTTCATTATGAAAAGGACAGAACATAAATATTAGTTTAGTCCTGTCAAATTAGTCGGCACCTGACGTAATTTGATGTAATTTTAGTAGTCAACTTTTTAATCACGTCTAAACTTGTGTCAGGCGCTGGTTAATTTGACAGGACTAAACTAAAATGTATCTTCTGTCCTTTTCTTAATGAAATAGAAAGAAAAAGATGCACTTAATTTAAATTTAGTTTAATTTGTGAACAAGGGAATCGGCACAATTATCGACATCTACGTGTTAAAATACGCACAATAATCTAGGAAATGCTACGTTTAGCAATGCACGCTGCATGCATTGTCTATATTATGCTGCTACAAACAACTGTAACTGTGTACAATGTTGTAAACATTAATGGAGCTAATTAATTAGTTGCGATAAAATCTCCGAAGGCAATACGTTAGTTGCTCAGATCTCGACAACATCAAGAACAAAAGAAATTGATAAAGAAATCAATATTTCGGATTCACTCTGACTCGGGCCACGATTGTTATCTAAGCAAATCCATGTCCGAAACTCGTACAAAGATCGTCAGCATTCACAACTGATGGCTGAACTACGATCGGAATTGGACTCTACGTTCTTGAATTCAAAGTCCTGAGTTGAGGTGGTTGTCGTGAGATGTCGTTTTGAATGACAGTTTTTTCCTGAGTTGGCGTTAGTTTAGGTGCGTGTGTGCGTCAGTGAGCGTGGCCGGTACGCGGCCGGGCGCGGTGTGCGTGCGCGCGACGGCGTCGCGATGCGAGCGACGTGTGACAGGCGTCCCGCGAATGGCGGCCGCGCATTCCATTGCGCCGGGGCACCTTGTTGGTATTCCGCGGCCGCGTCGCGCGCGCAAACCCAACGCGCAAAAAAGACAATGACTTCGTATTTTATACGTCCCTAAAAGTTCCATCAGCGTATTGATACGATTCGTCTGTCCTGTCCTTAAATGATGAGCGCGGACGGCTTTTGTTTTTGAAGGATTTTGTCGTTCCCGATGTCGCAAACTTTTTTTTAAAGAGCTGCGGTCAGCTATATTACTTAAAATGCGTCTTTACGAGATAACATCACCACTCATACATTGTTTTCTTTAAACTTGGAAGTTAAGAGATTTGGATTGATTCCTAAAACCATCGCACGTTTTGTCGTGCGCTCTCGTGTTTCGTAATTCTGAAAGATGTGGTTTAGGAAGCATGTATTGTATAGACAAACAAACACCATGTAGGTGTGTTGTGCTACCAACCGGCCGCCGCAGTGCGTTCGGCGCGGTGGCGGCGGATCGGGTGCTGGTACCAGGAACCTTGTGTTTGTTCGCCTCTTGTTCTAATATGCAGAGCTTTGTTAGGGCGATGTTTGTCGTTGTCAAAGGGCCGCGAGTCAACAGCGTGCGCCTGCGCAACGCGGCTTGTGAACAAGCGCAGCAGCCGTGCGGCTAAATACACGGAGTTGTTTGTCGCGCGGCAGCCGGCTCTCGGCGGAGTTTGGGGGAGTTCGGGTGGCGTTACGTGACGTTCCCGACGATGTGGCGATCAGTCCCGTGCCTTATGTCCACGGCTGAAGTCAGCATGACACAAAGATATAAAGTACTCATTCTAAAATTAATTCGCTATGAGTAGGTATAGGTACCTACTCTATCTACTTGAACAGCACTTTCACATTTGCTTAGCCATTCTATCTACCTATATAGAATATAAACATTCCGTTTCTTTAAATGAAATCAAAGCCCTGAGTTCCTGACAAAACAATGCGAGAGCTTCCCTATACGTTATGTGTCACTGATACAACCCGTTCATAGTAAACAGTGGTATACAATCTAGCTGACTTCCTTCGAGCTAGACAATGATGATGTTATGATTATAAATAGCTGCAGGCCCGCTCACGACTATGACCGCCGCAGAAGTTTCACTCAATGTATTCGCGATCAATCTGTTGCGCTGGCAAAATAAAACTTAACGTAACCCACAGCAACTGTGAATCTACAGAAGAGGAGATTGTTAACAAAATGTGGTTTCTCACTTAGGAGTTGATATGTTTTGCAGTATCATCTGAGTAAACCTTCTGATACCCTCTCGTAGCCGCCACATGAGATGATCTCGCTCGTGACGCTAGAGGTCGCCTCACCGTTACTTTTATGGCGGCTGTCGCCAATTTTGGCGCCACTCTATTAAATGATTTTACTCTGAATACGTATGTGTTTGTTACGGGTTGTCTTCAGTCAGTTTTTACCCGACTGAGGACTGATGAGCGTTATGTGTTTAGCAGCCTATATTTGTATGTTTATTCCTTTGTGGCTCTCTAGAGACCAATCGCGTGGGCCAATTTTGATGTTTCTTACGTCAATCGATTGTCTTAATTTTGGGAGTGTCACTAATGACAAGACATTTATTTTAATATGGCGACAACAGGACGCCATATTAAAATAAACGCCATGTTAATGTATTGGAAAATCATATTATGAAGATTAATTATGAATATGTGTAGATATCATAAGCATTGTTGGTCGAAAAGTTTTGTAACAAAACTGAGAAATGGATGGATAAAACTTTCTGATATCATTTTGCACTTCGAATGCCCATTAAGGATTTGTAACGATTTAAAGTTGGATTCCAAATGATAATTATATTAAAAAAAAAAAACTTTCAAAGTTAAACCGTCCCTGAATTCTTTCACATTATTAAACTGAAACGCTGGAAATAAAATCAAGTAATTATAAAACTAAAAACCCAACAGAAAAGCAAAACAAAACAAGCACATTTGCAAGTAGGCGGGACTATGTCTTCATAATTTTATATTTCGATTGCAATTTTCATTGAATTTCAATACAACACGTCATCATCATTTCAGCCGAAAGACGTCCACTGCTGGATATAGGTCTCCCCCAAGTGTCCGGTCTGGTGCGTCTCGCACCCAGTGGATCCCCGTAACCTTCACCAGGTCATCCATCCACCTACTGGGCGGCCTTCCACCGCAATTTCTTCCCCATCTGCCATCCGTTCTGCAAGCAATGTGCCCTGCCCACTGCCATTTACAATACGTATTGAAATTTAATTTCTTACGATACCACTGGACCAGTAGAGCAGATGGGAAAAAAATAGCCACGACACTACCAGTAGAGCGGCCCAGTAGTGTGGAAGGGAAGGAGTGATTCCACATCGGCTTAAAAAAAATGACTGTGGGTTTTCGGCAGTGTAACATGCAAATGAAACGAACAAGGTACTTAAGCCTTCTTTTTAACCCACTTCTTCAAAAAGGAGGAGGTTCTTAATTCGGTTGTTTTTTTTATTTTTTGTTTGTGTTTGTTACCTCATAACTCCGTCATTTCAGAATCGATTTGAAAAATTCTTCTTTTATGTGAAAGGATATGCTTTCCAATTATTCCCATATAAATTCCATCAAAATCTGTTTAGCAATTTTTTTTTTTTTTTTTACGTTAATTGCTACATCACGCGATGTCGCGTGAAGTCTTGCACGTTAAATTTGTCACACTTCCCGATTTCTGATTGAGCTGAAAGGTCAATGCCCACCTATTAGAACAACCGTGACCCACAGTAAACACTGATACATAAAGGGTGTAACAGACTCTTAACGAAGCCAAAAGGCACTCATTCTGTCTGGTCTAGAACAAAAAAATGATCGCAATGATAGGGATCATTGCGATCATTTTTTTGTTCTAGACCATACCTGGGAACCTTCTAGTTACGGAGATTTTGGGGGTCAAAGTTCCAACTTTTTCACAAGATTTTTTTAAAATATGTACATGTTTTTAATGTAAGATTTTTACTTCCAACACCTCCAAGACCTCCTTACTATTCACTCCATCCATCCGCACAATGTTTTGAGTGCGTTACATTGAGCCCTACTGTAAAACGTGATTTTTCAGCCCAAAAAAAAAGTCGTTTCCTAGCACTAATTTTTGCGTAAAGTTACTTAGTTTGATGTACAGAATGCTTGGTTAACGGCTTCGTGAAGAGTCTGTTTACACCCTGTAGTTTATGGAATTGTAGTTTAAGTTTTTATGAACACCTTCTAGTACTTATCAGTTAAGAAAATAAGTCGCCATTTGGAAATAAAACAGGTTTAATTATCGCGAGGGTCGTCATTAGATGCAGGGTTAACAGTTTCCATATTCACATCGGGGGGAGCCAGGGCCAAGTACGTGCGAGGGTCGTCATTCAGGAGAGGTTGTCAGAGTTCATTGTCATAAAAAAGGTCACAAAAGGGCACAAACCATGGCAAAAGAAAACTACGATAGTGAGCGTGCTAATGAGAACATAGATTACAGTTTATTGTCAAATCCAGACATGACAATGCGGAAGATGGATTTGACAGATGATCATATGTCAAAGGATGATGTTGCCATATTTTGTAATATAATCGATTAGTTGCATCGATTGTTGGTCTTGATCAATTTATTTTTATCTAACTACGGCAAAGCCATAAAAAAGAACTGAACGAAAAGGAACTAAAAAGTTAGAAATAATTAAATTCTGATAAAAAATATACCATTTTATAGGTCTTACATTTTATTCTATTTTTAGGGTTCCGTACCCAAAGGGTAAAACGGGACTCTACTTCTAAGACTCCGCTGTCCATCCGTCTGTCTGTCCGTCTGTCACCAGGCTATATCTCATGAACCGTGATAGCTAGACAGTTGGAGTTTTCACAGATGATGTATTTCTGTTGCCGCTATAACAACAAATTGCCGCTATAATATTTTTGCCGTTTTTGTCTAATGTTGCATAGATAATGGTACGGAACCCTTCGTGCGCGAATCCGACTCGCACTTGGCCATCTTTTTTAAATAAAAGCGTGTTACATCTTGACGGCAACAGAAATAAAAAAGTTGTAACGCGCTTTTCTTCTTGGGTTATGTTGATGACATGATGATCTCGTAATAATAGTAGTTACAATATAAAAATTATTTCATGACAAGAATTTGTGTGGTATGCTACAACTAAAAAGGGTAAAATAAAAAACTTTCGGAAGTCGGTGACAAAAAAGTCAATGAAACAAACAAAGTCACCGACTTCCGAATGTATAGTTTTAGATTTATATAGTGTTTTTTTGGAAGTCGGTTTATTTCTAAGAAAGTTTTTTTTCCAAAAGTTTAGCCGTTTGTAGCCACTAATGAGTTCTCTGGGCATGTCACTCGACTGTGTCAGTCTCAGTACTTAGGGTTAGGGAAAAAGAAGTTATATGAAATCTGCATTAATATGAATTCCTTTTTTCACAAGTTATGTTCTTTAAACAACATTATTTTATAACTAAATCACTCTTTCTCTACGCAACGTGACTAGATCCAAAAGCAGCAAGCTCCAGCTAAATGTCAGCGTTTAGTGAAAGTTTCAGAGTCGTCCTCACAAGTTAACAGTTAACAGAGGAAGGCTTCGGCAAGGAATGCCGTTATATATACCTTTCATCAATTAACTGACACCTAAACTAAATACCTTGCACCTGAAAATAAACTTTTCGTTTTTACTCAAGTTGGGCACTGCAGCATAGTAGGCTTACATAGTAGGCTTACATAGTAGGCTTACATAGAATTGAGAAATATTTCTTTAAAGAAGTCTACCTGCTTTTATATGTACTTAAAGTAGAATTGAAGCGGAACAGGTAACACAGTAGAAGGCTGTCATCTTCTTAGACTTTCTAGTGATCGCAAGAGTGCCGCATTTCTCCACGAGTACGTAGGACAAGGAAAGTGATTTGAAAGCGACTTCATCATTATTCCACGGAGACTAGACGAGGCTTTCCCTAATCAGCGTGGTTCAGCATGGTCGGCGTGGACGTCACACTGCTACTCTGCGTAACTGAGTTGATTGGCTTTCCTAAGATCATGATCATGATTTACTCTTGACAAGGTTTCTCCAGCAGGTGTATACAGGCTTACAGCATCATAATACTCCTGCTTTCTCAGTTGCACATAGGCACTAAACCAACACACGAAAAAGTTGGTTAATCAATTATCCTCATCTGATTATGAAACGCACACGTTCCCTTCCTAATCTGCATCGCAGCTTTGTATGAGACGAGAGCGACACAACTACACAAGCCAGACGACAACGTTGTTCATGTCGCACAAAAGAATATTAATTAGTTCAGTTTATCGCCAACAGGTGTGAACGGAATCCGAAGTGGTTCGCATTCTCATTCAGTTTAGAACATCACTCTCAAATTACATCGCACTCACCTCGACATAATGTAGAAATGACAGCGGATGTTCATTATTACAGTAGTAGTAATTGTAGTAGGGCCAGGAAAACGCCGTACTGCACAACAATGCTGTGAGAGGCGTGTGTCGTGCTGCCTGCGATGCGCTAATCTCTCGTAGCTCAGTCGCCGCCGGACTTGTAGAACCACTCCACTTCCTGCAGTAACAGGCACACATCATTGTCCTGAACTTGACAGTAAACATAGGACTGAGTTAAAAAAAAATGTGGGAGACGTTTTTATTCATCAACAATGACTGAATTTGAAGAAGAAGTGGATAATTATCTTAATAGCGATCAACAACTATCACCTTTTCTCAAACTGGTCACGCCGAGTGAACTGACACGGACAATAAGGAAAGAGAACAATAAAAGTCCTGGTTATGATCTCATCACAGGTGAAATACTCAAGCAAGAAACAAGAAATTGATAATACCAGATCATCAATTAGGATTCCGTGAAAATCACACAACAGTAGAACAAGTGCATAGAGTGGTTCACAAAATCAGAGAGTCGTTGGAAAATAAAGAATACTCTAATAATCCAACAGGCACTCGACAGGGTCTGGCACAAGGGACTTTTGTATCAAATTAAATCTTTTCTACCTAATTCTTTTTATAGGATATTATAATCCTACTTAAATCAAAGAAAATTTAAAGTTAAGTTCGAGGAAGTACTGTCTGATCTGTACGAAATGAAGGCTTCGGTCCTACAAGGCTCTGTGCTCGGGCCCGTACTCTACTGGATCTTTGCTGCAGCCTTCCTAATTCTGATGACGTGGTAACGGCAACCTATGCAGACGACACTGCATGCCTTGCCAGTGACAAAGATCCAACATAAGCATCCCAGAATTGACAAACCCAGTTGAATAAAATTGATCGTTGGCTGAAAAAATAGAGAATACAACCTAGTATAACTAAATTAGTTAAATTGACTTCTACTCTTCGGTGCCCCAGTGAACATGGAAAACAAACCACTGCCAAACAGTAACACAGTAAACCCTTGGGCCTACATCTACACAGAAGGCCATATTAAGGCTAACAAGAAAGCAGCTACCATTGCAATGAAAAGTCTATCCTGGCTCTTAGGAAGACAATCAAAAATAACCATTAGCAACAAAACACTTGTTTACAAAATTATAGTTAAACTTATCTAAACTTACGGAGACTTACCCTAAGAACGATCTCAATTACACCCTGGTTTGACAGAAACATGGAAATACACAAGCACTTAAAGATACCCACAGTGAAACCTACAAACAGAGACTGAGCCAGCACAGCAATGTTTTAGCCAGGAACCTACTAAACAGACAAGGGGATGTAATCCGCCTAAAGAGATCGCAAATCCTAAACATGGACCAGTGACTGTGAAAAATTGAAGTTATTTTAGTACTGAAACACATAATGGGAATATTTAATGGTACATCGGATAAAAAACGACGTTTTTATTAAGATTTCATTATGTAACAAATGCTGCTGAAAGTGCTGCTAGCAACAAACTACCTACTGAAGTAAATAATTCTATGCTTCACCAGAAATGTGTAAGTATGACTCGTGTAGGTATTCCACCAGGACGTCTCACTCTATGTCCATCTGACAGCCTACCCTACGTGCCCGAGCACTGAACCCGTGTACCTGTGTTCCGAGAGCCGCTATCAGCGACCGCATCTCACAATTACGCGTGTTATGATTCATTTGTACCCGGACACGTCGCCGTCGGCCGGTCGCGAACGCGCTGCGTCGTAACACCAGTGGCCGCTACATTATCATTGCTATAATTATGATTCAACTACATATGTACCAGAGGGTAGTAAAATAGACCAGATCCTCAGCAAGATGATATCTTCCCTAGTAGGAACTTATGAAGGCCCCGTAAACATGTTCTGCACTGAACCTTTTGTGTGATTCTACTACGAAGCTAGTATTTCTGAAAGGGTATATAATCTAAGTGGCCGTAGCCACCCCTTCGCTACCAGTGTCATCGTGCACCGCAACAATTAGAATAGAGATGGTGTTACTTACTACAAAAATCAAACGTAATATTATCCTGCGTTTTTGCTTCTGTCGCCCAACTTTGATGAATTACGTGCATTCAGAATCACTAGTTGACTAAAGCTACATCTCATCTCATCATACATCAAAACAAATAAATAAAATTGTCTGTTTGTAATTTCACATACGGTAGTCATATCAAAATAAAGTCTTTAATTTTTGTCTCTCTTTTTGTTCTGGTAAATCAAAAATGATGTAATAATAATAAGTAGTAACTTAGGCTACTTTTGTTTTAGAGAAGGATTAGGGTTTCGTGCAAAAAATTAAAACCCTTGAAATCGTTTACAAAATACGATTCAAAAAGGTCGCGGGGCACAGCTAGTAAGATGTATTATAAAGGAGTTGTTGTGTGGCTGGGGTTTCTAAGCCACGAATTTATGTAGTAAGGAAAAATACTTCCTGCTTGATGCAGCGGCAGTATCCCTGAGAGGCGGAGTCCCGACGCGCGACGCGTACGGTTCACAAGCGCACGCCCACGATAAGTTGCGACGTCGCAACTTGTCGTGACTGCTTCACCGACTACTGGCTTACCAACCTGACGCCGACCATCAGTGATGATGCTAGCTATCTAGGCAATGGACTATCGATAGACTTCGGAAAAAGGAACCGCTGTTCATCACTGACAAGCATCTAGGATTTTAGCACATGGAGTCGTACCTAGCGGCAGCAGTTTGAAATCTAGATACTGATCTTACCTGTCGATGATCGTTGGTTGTGTCTTGGCGTAATTAGTTGGTTATTAATAAATCATCTGCCTAGCCGCTTCCAGTCTAACCGGATACAGCTGAATACCAGTATTTTACAAGGAGTGACTGCCTATCTGACCTCCACAACCCAGTTACTACTGGGAAATACGATACCCTTGGTAAGACTGGTTGTCAGACTTTTTGGGCAACTGACTACTTTAACGGCTGTCAAAGATCTTCAAATGAAAGCCGGGACCATCGGCTTAACGTGCTTTCCGAGGCACGGAGGAAACTCGGTATGTAATGGGTGGTCACCCATCCACAGACCAACCTAGGCAAGCACGGCTTAACCTAAAGATCGACCCGAGCGGCTGTTATTGTTTAGCCACGAGCTCCTCCTAGTTGGTTATTAATAAAGCAGATCATAAATTCATGTTAGCTAAAAAATTACTATCAGGAAATTGCTGCTGTGTTGATTCATATACCTATTCACATTCAATATTTCGGTGGCTGTCAAGTATTAAGTGAATGTACGAAGTTAGATTGTACAAGACATGGTGCATCAAATAGACTGGCGACTCCGCGGTCCGCGGCAGTAAGTATTAGCGCAGTATTCACGGAGTGCGTCGTATGGTGGCTTCGCTTGCAATTCTGTCACGCGGCGGCGACACGGGCCGAATGTTGCGTGCGCACATTACCGGGAGTGTTCTCACGTCGACCGCGGTTAGTGCGAACCGCACAGTTAATAATCAATCGCCGACCGTGGGAGCAGCGCGCCACGTGCGGAAGCCCTCCCCCCGCGCGCCTGAGGCTCTGACTCCACTCGTCATAACTCGTGCTGACACCAGGGGACGGCGCGGCGGCGGTGTGACCACCTCCCATCGCTGCTTATTTAGGGACCACTATTTATAGAGCATCTACCGGGTGAGTGACGTCGCACCGTGAAAAACGACGCAAGTCGGGGCGCAAGAGCAGCATTCTGCGTGCAGGCGCGAAATACGAAACAATAGCGGTTTAAAATACAATGAGTGCGACCTGAAATACATAACATCAGCGACATTCCCGTCACGACCGCGCGCTTACCTTTTTCGACTATTTTGTTTGTGTCCTCGATGCGGCGGAGCGGCGGCGTAGGAGCCGATCACGAGCCCTGACCTCTCTTCTTATTAATAACGTGGCTTGAATTGGAGATTCAGCAAATAATGCGTTACGAGCGGCGACTACTGCGCCGCCCTCGCCAGCTGCTGTGAGTGCTGGGTGCTGCGCCCCACACCACAGTCCCACAGTTCCAGTATCCCACGTCTCCCTCGGCTTAGCATTCGCACGGTGCGTCGCGTCGTCTGCGCGCGCACATTATGTATGCGCTCGTGATTAAATAAACACGTCGCCGATGCAGTGATGAGCCACTAATTGCTGATCGCAATTCTGCGTGACGATGTGGAGACACGACCGTGGCCGTGGACCGCACATCCTAGCCTAATTGTCGCGGTCACACCCGCTTAGCATACATTACAATAGGCATCAGCTATTCCGCCATGTCTTGGATGCCACTGTCAAGTGCACGGAGATCTGCGCGATTATCTGCTCTAAGATGTCGTGATTGTGGCGTGTTCAGTGCGGCGCGGAGAGCGGTGGTTAGGACGTCGCTTACGGCCAGCGTCTGGAAGTGGAAATGCAAATTGTCTAATTAACGTGTTGGTCAGGGAGCGCGGGGTGAGGTTTCAATAAGAATGTAATGCTAATGCCGCTGCCCCACTCAGCGCTCCCGCTCACCGCTCCCGCTCACCGCTCCCGCTCACCGCTCCCGCTCACCGCTCCCGCTCACCGCTCCCGCTCACCGCTCCTGCTCACCGCTCCCGCTCACCGCTCCCGCTCCGCACCGCTCGCCGCTCCCGGCGTCACGTTATGAGCCCATATGTATGTCTCGTTCGTACTCTTGATCGATGGAAGACTGCTTTATGGCGTTTACGAGCGGCGACATACATTTTTTGTGCTATATTTCGCAGGTGCTATTTTTATTGGCCCGAACAGTCTCCAGTCTATAAACATTTGTATGATTAGGAATGTGAACAAGTTTTATTTACTGAGTGATTTGACTACATATTTTTTAGATATAGACCGTTTACGTTGATTGGAGTTTATTTAGCAGTTTGTCAGAACTCGGAAGGAGCGACGTTAATGTTTCAACATGTAGTATGCGGAGTAACAGAATGTTGGTTGTGTTGTGTGCACAATGCACATGTTACATTACAATTATCATAATGCTGCCTCCCGCTGGGTCGCTGTTGCTGCTTGTGCTGCTCGAATGCTCACAAAGCAGCCGGGCTCGTGTTATGCTGAGAAATTCATACATGACAGTAATTAGTGTGCCTGTTGATTGAAACAATTAATCTTGCTATTATTCACCAGAACTGAGAGACTGATTTTGCTAATTCTTTTTTTGTTGTGTTTGTTATTGTGAGGAGAAGGTTTTTTTGAAGGTTTAAGGTAGGCAGTAGGTAGGTAGTAGGTTTGCTTAAAGCATTTTTAATTTTGTAGCCCTTGTTTTTCAGGTGTTCTACAATTCTATCAGGCTGACATGTACGATGCAGTTTTTTGGTCATCACTCGTATCGGTCTGGCTTCTTTGTTCTCATACGAGTGCCAGAGTGAATTGAAAAGCTTCGTAATATCTCTATAGGCATTTTCATTGGTTGCATTTATTTTGACGCTATGGTTCATCATTTTTTGGTGAACGTGTCGCCCTGAGTACTGGCTATTGAGTCAAAGAATGACGGAAAGATTACCATCTTTAACACCCTGCACTATTATTGGGGGTAGCTTTGGCGTTGTTTTGCGACTCCCCAGTCAGCGTACGGTTCAGCTTCCGTTTATTTCTTTTATTTTCTATCCAAATTCACTCCGTTTCTCTGGCTAGTTCATCCTCGTCCATCTCATATTCAATAGGTTTGTACTAAGTAGACCCAATTTGGTACAAAATGTAAGCTTTAGCTAAGACTACTGCTTGGTTCATCTGTCTCACCGGATCAGTTCTCTAGGTTACACATCGAGAAGTTTGTTATTACACAGTCTGCCGGTGTCGTGTGGTACGTGTGAAGATAGCGAGGGGGGAGGGGGAGACGCAACCCTTGTAGCCGCGTCACGCTCACGTCGCCGGAAATCACATATTTACGTTTACGTCGGTGGGACCACGAGACGTGCCACACAAACGGGCTTTAGTTCTTCCACGCGGGTCTGGGAATCAAAATCATCTTAGCTAATTTTTGCAGAGGTTGCAATGTCTTTTAATCAGATGTTTGCGAATATTTTATGAATGTGACTTGTATGGTGTACATAATAAAGAATATTCTACTTTCAAGCACTGAACTTTGTGTGTCAGAGAGTTGCCGATTCAAAATGAATTATCTGCGTCTTGGACTCGTAATGCACCTAGTCCATTGAATATTGAGATGTGTTATTAGATTCAGTATCATGCAGAATTTTTATGATTTATTTGAAAATCTACGAATTTAAAGAAAATTTGAGCTGTCCACGCCAGATTAGTTAGCTTTTCTTTAGTAGTATAAATTCAATCACTTTAGTATTATATAGCCGCATAGCCCATATTGTGTGAGTACTATGTACTAGATAGCTATCATTCACTGGTAACCTACTCTTTTCTTGACATGAATGTGCCCTGGCGGTTAGGAGTATGTCATGCTCACTCAAAGGTCTCGCTGATAGTGGCGCGTGTGTCGGATCATATAGTTCCCTTCAAAATGGTTGACTTGAATGGTGCTGATACATGCGTCATGTTCGTGAACGGGCGCTGTCAGTTGTGACTGGTCATCTCTTGGTTGCCACGGCTTATTTGAATTAATTATTTTATTTTTGAATTGTTAATTTTTTTTGGTTTTTATTATGGACACTTTTAACGGGCACACTGCACATCTTGCTACATCGTTCTCACATAATGTACCACTGAACATGAATGATGTAACCAAGGTTTTGTAAAAATATACTGATTTAAAAGAGTGTCCATGGAGTTTCTTGGCCGTTCTTCTCCATAGAGATCTACGCTAGGGAATGGGCAACTACAATACTTTCACAGTTTTTATGCCTAGTAGGGACTGTAGCTTCATTACATTGCTATCTTGTCGACAATTCAAAGGTGCCTGTAACTGGTGTAATTGAAATAAATGCTTTGATTGTTTGAGTCCTTTTTTTCAGAACAAAATGTTACTGCATCGACTTAGAGAAACCATTTTAAGACGCGACCGAACCGAGCTCGAAAATTTCAACACCTTACCTTGGACAGGTTAGAATTATTATGAGCCATCATAAAGAAGGTACTCGGTCGACTTCCAGACAAAGCCAAGATTCAAGAGGAAGCAGGCTGCAAGAGCGAGCGAAGCGTGATCGAATTTTTTTTGACACCTTGCTTTAAGCAGTTTAGAATTGTTTCGACCAAGTAGATACTTGGTTGACTTATTTTATTTGGAAAACTTACAGCTTGTAAAACAATGTTCTTAAACAATACGAATTTGAAGGCCATTTTCAAGTGGCTGCGGGACTGTTCGAAAGAGATGCCGTGGCCCTGGAACACAAAGGGCAAGGAAGGAACATGGATGGGTTTTAGTCAGTACAAGTCTGACACTCCCGTCTGCTCCGCCTAGAGCGGGAGAAATCATTTGATGACTTCCCATCCGAAAAAAAAAGTTTCCACAGATAAAAGCTTGAAACACTCGAAACAAAAAGATAAAAAAGGTAGGTACAAAATAATATAAGTAACATAAAAACGCAATCAAAAATTACTTTCCCGTAAAAAAGCTTATGACCAACAAATGCTGGTATTGAATATGTGCAAACAAGTTAACTAGTCAGTTTATTTTATTAAAACCTCTACTCGCACGGATAACAAACGAATTCAACCTATACGCGGACTTGGAATGAAGGACATGCAACAAACTAGGTTTAAGGGTTGGGCTGGGTTTATTTATTTATTTAACACTTCAAGCACAAAGTACAGAGGCGGACTTAATGCCGTAGACATTTTCTACCAGTCATCCTTTGGGTGATGGAGAGACAAACAGTGGTAGGTGTATAAATCTGCAAATATTTTTTTTATTTAGTACTAAGATAAACTACAAGGATATATAAAATACTATAAATATATATCAAAGTATATATTTAGATATACTAAAATAAAAAAAAAAGAATGGAGAAAACATTAAAGTTGTGATGAAACTGCCAGCTTCTTCCGAATGTACTCGCAAACTTTAATTTTAAAAGATAGACGATTGGTTATCATTCTGGAAAGCGCATTCCATAGAGAAATAGACTAGAACTCAGTTTTGCGATGAGCACAGACTCCTATTATGGTTGGCACAAATGTACTAAAAGAATGAACTGAATGAATGTACTGGGTTTAGGTGTTACAATAGACAATGTCAAGATTTATGAGAAAGTAGGCTGCAAGAGCAAGCGAAGCGAGCTCGAAAATTTTAATATCTTGCCTCGAATAAATTCAGATAGTCAATCCACATGCTTCATTTTTTGTAACCTTGTGTATGATGCCATAATTTCCTATTAAGGCGTCGGGGTAAGGGGCTCCTAATTTATTGCAGCCTCTGTCAATACCGGTCGAAGGGAAGCATCCCTTTGTGTCATACCCTATCAAATGCCTGCTGAACGCAAAGGAAAACTGCCGAGAAGTACTCTTTTGTCTTCAATGAAATCCTGATGGTCTGGCACACTATAGATCTGCTCTATCGTTGCGTGATATCGGTGGAAACCAAATTAATGGTTCGAGATTATTGACGTCCCACTTATCTCATTCAGAAGCCTCTTCTGTAGAATCTTCTCAAACACTTATCATCATCATTTCAGCCTAAAGACATCCACTGCTGGACATAGGCCTCCCCCAAATGTCGCCACATTGGATGAGAAGATACCGCGCAACTTCCCGAACGCTGCCCAGCCGAATCGGATTCGACGATTGACCCCTTTCTCGAAGTTAGACCTACCTAACTGGACCGTTTGTCCAAGGTAGACATAATCGTCTACAACTTCGAGCGTAGAGTTTCCGATCTTGATAGGAGTGGGTGTTACATGGGCATTCAACATGACCTTGGTTTTTTCCATGATCATTTAAAGACCCCACTCTTTGGGAATTTCCGGGTTTGGGTACCATTATTATTTGATTTATTTTCTGTGGAAAGCTGCAAAACTAATGAACGCGTCTTCTCTAATTATTTCTGTCATTTTTGACCTTAAGCCGTTACAGAACTTCTGAAAATGTATGGAAAACTTATTGAGGGAGGCATTTGCCTAGCACCTGGACATTGTACGCTAGGCGAAGCCAGCGAAGATCGAGTTGCCGATAGTTATTACGATAATTCGATTTCCCGCTTGTTGGCTTGAAGACTTTTGACATAAAATTGTCAGTGTAGGACGTTGTCTCCTTGTTCCTTCCTGCACGTCGTTAGTCAGACGCCGGCAGTGCGCGCGCGCTGTTGACACGTACGCCAAGACGTGGTTTCCTGCGCCCGCGCGCAGCCACGCGGCGTAGGGGGTACCTCGTACGGGGTTCACAGGACACATTACTAGCAACCAGAAAGTATACCAGCAATGTATTCGAAGACTTGCTTGTTTGAAAGTTTTGTCAGTGAAAATCTTTTCATTAAATAGTTTACAAGTTTTTTCTGTGCTGTCACTATTGGAAGTAAATTGAAACCTCGATAATTCGATTTCGACAAAATTGTTAAGATCGATATTTAAACCGCAGGAAAGGAAACTAGAGGCAAAAATGTCAGCGACCGGAAGTAATGAAGGAATACAGAAATACAATTTCTCGACTAAAATAAAACGTGAATAATATGGTCACAGTAGTGATACGCGCTGTTACTGCTGCGTCTCCACCTAATGTATGAAAAGGAAACATAAACAGGAGTTTTTGTAACAAAACGATGCTCCCACGAGCAACCGAGTCGGAAATACAGAATCCGTGGTGCATATCAATGGGGTGATGTTACGAGAGCCCGCGTATGAGGAAATAGTACTATCAACTGAAGACGAAATGTACGGTTTGAAGTATTCATTTAGAATTAATAAGGATAGTACCCATTTTGTATATTTGGTACGAGTGAACGCTGAAACTGAACATAAGCCTAGACACGGTTATCCAAACACGTGGCGCGTGTGCTACAAATTAGATGACATGCGCTTCACATTACTGCGTTCAATGAAATGTAAACCGATAACAATTAGGATCAATGCTCAGCAAGGGATGTTTACGATATTGAAATGCTTTGAGACGTACGGTTGGATCTGCGTCAACACTTGGGGCGAGTGGCACATTAGCATCGTATAGTGATACAGGAGGGGAGGGCCGGTACCTACTAGTGATAAAAAACACACATATTCCAGTGATAACGACGTAAATTAATGAATTATGTAGCATATGCGCGCGCGCACGACCGGCGCGGTACTGCGCGGGAGTTACCAAACCCGCGGCCACACCACGCACCGCCGCGACCCAAGTTTTTGTAACAATTTAGTTAATAGCTGAATCAATTAAAAATTAACGCACTAAATCGACAAAACAGTTTTTAGAACCAGTTGATTGTGTAATTTAGTAGATTGATTGTAGCGCACACGCATAAATATATTTAATTAGAAGTAATGCGCTTACTAATGATGGTGCTTAAGGTGGAGATGATCTGATAGAGAAGCAACTTCATTAAATGTGACACTATCTACCTAAGTAACAGACATGAGTACCTAGGGAATGTATAATTATTTATTAAATTGTATCATAACCCATAGACGCTTGATGTTTAGGTAGGTGTCATTGAAATGATTAAGTCATTCATTAGAAATAATTACCAGAGTTTGAACCAATAAATGAGCTTTGTTACCGCGGAACCAGCAGGCTACGAGTTTAAAGAGTATAATAATTTAAATGAATGGCGGTTGACCGTTCTAATGAAAGAATACTGTCATTGAAATAGCCCAGAGTTTAGGACTGTAGCCTCTAGGTCCTCGCAGTGTGAACAGAGCTTACATACCATACCAATCCTCATAAATTTAAATAAACACATGCGGAGTTTCCTTCATCACCGACTGCCTCATTACTATGGACCTATTAAATATTACCTTTCGTCTTTACATCCGAACTATGTTACCATTATAAATATGTATCTTAGGGTATGTGTAATTAAGGTCGGTATTAGCGTGCGGGGCCGCGTCTGGTGATGGATCTGCGGTCCGAGGTGAGGAATGATTGACGCGTTCGATCGCATCTGAATAATGCGCGTCGCTGCCGAACATTTCCATGAATCGCATGAATATCAAACGATGTTTGTTCTTCTTATTTTTTGTTTCACTTTTTTAGAAATCATTTACAAGAAACGCCATTATAATAATTGGCATTAACTTTGTGTCAACTTTACTACGAAATATATTGCTTTGATTTTATAAAAAATCGTTGAATGGAAACAGCTTTCTTAATTTTTTTGGTGACTACAACAAATGCCATTGCATTTGACGTTTCTACAAAAACTCAGCATTTTGTTTTGATTTAATGATTTTAATAACACGATCTGAATTTTTAATCAAATGCATACCGATAGTTTCAATATTTATAGTTTCTTGGGCAATACAATGACGTGCTAATATACATATATTATTATGATCACTTAGTGGGTAATGTCCATCATCTAGTAACTTTCGTGTCCAATGTCCTGCTGGCTGGCTGGCTGGCGGATGAGCCGGTGTGGTGGCGGGTGGGGTCGGTTGAGCGTCGCCTGCGCAGGCTGCTTGTGATTCCGGCGCGGCTCCGTTCGACGAGTTATTACCGCGAGCGTCGATTGTGATTCCGCGGGCATGCGCGCGCGCACCGCATACATAGCAGCTGGACGCTTTAGTGCCTCCGTGAGGCTTCACAATGTTAGAAAACTCCGTTTGTACGTGCCTCGCTCCTGTACATACGTGCGCGTATGTACCGGCGAGTTGTAGGTACTCGGCGGCGAGGCAGCCACACCAACCACCACTAGAGTGACGGTACTGGCGATGGCGTGGCGCGGTGAAATGAACACGAACATAAATAACTGTTTCGGATCTCAACTGTCGCAAGCTCATGCTAGTTCTGCGTGTCACGACACGCGTTAAAAGAAATCATACGACTTGGAGCGCAACGGCTTTTTTTTTCTTTTTTTTTTTACGGATGGGAAATCATCAAATGACTTCTCCCGCTCTGGGCAGAGCGGAAGGGAGTGTCAGACTTGTACTGACTAAAACCCATCCATGTTCCTTCCTTGCCCTTTGTGTTCCAGGGCCGCGGTATCTCTTTCGAACAGCCCGCAGCCCTGAGCGCAACGGCTTGCTTGTAGCTAAACGTTAGACTGAGGACTGAGGACTACAACATAAAGGGTGTAAACAGACTCTTAACGAAGCCGAAAGGCACTTGTTCTCCTCGTCATTGCGATCATTTTTTTGTTCTAAACCATACCTGGGAACCTTCTAGTTACGGAGATATTAGGGGTCAAAGTTCCAACTTTTGCACAAGTTTTTTTTTTAATACATGTTTTAATGTATTTTTTTTACTTTAAACACCTCCAGGACGCCCTTACTATCCATCCATCAGCACGATGTTTTGAGTGCGTTACATTGAGTCCTACAGTAAAACGTGATTTTTCAGCCCAAAAAAAAAGTCGTTTCCCAGCACCAATTTTTGCGTAAAGTTACTTATTTTGATGTACATAATGCTTGGTTGACGGCTTCGTGAGGAGTCTATTTACACCCTGTATGTTGACGTCAGGTACAGCTGCACTGGCATTAGTGGGATAGATACATTATAGATTATACCAATAGCTATGCACGAAAGCTTACCGACATTCTTCCCAACACTTATTGACGTTACGACGATCTTCATATCAAGGTTCTACAGAACCTTACCTGGCGCAGTAGTCTAGTACAAAGCTTTCAAATCTTTGGATTAGGTCAGAACCGTTAATTTCTTACTAACCTCAATGCAGTGATTTACTTGAGTTCTCGCTTTATATGTAATCTCGTCTAACCCTATTATTAGCTTCTACAAATTTCATAGCAATGAGCTTTCTGTAATTACAATGATAGACGTCATATTACTCATATTACTAAGGGTGAGAAAATGCAAAGGATTGTTCTGCGTGCAAGACTAACTCTAGACTTGTCTAGATCGTACCTAAGCTCGTTATTGTGTTAGTTGTGCAGTGGGGTCGGAGGCTTTTGTGAGATATGATCACGCGCATAGCACCGGAGAGCCAAAAACCGCTGTTTATTTGTGGTTGAATAAAGTGGAATGCAAAGCATTCAAATTACCTACTTAGTTGATAAGCAAGACAGCCGGGTCGTATTTCGATTCCTGTTGTCACTAACTTCACTAAATACTTTAATGTAATGTTGCAAGTTGCAGCCAAACAACTTAATACACTCCGCTTCAGAGAATAATTTAAGTGACAGTAAATGTTGAAGACATGTAATCTGGCAAATCTGTTGCCGGGCTAGCAATAAGTAGTAAGTACACTGTACGTGTGAGAGCAGCGGTGGCCCAGAGGTAGCGACCCCGACTTACGAACAGTAAGTCGTGGGTTCGAACCCAAGTAGGCGCATTACTTTGTGTAATTTATTTCATCACCACTGCTCTCAACAACGGTGAAGGAAAACATCGTGAGGAAACCGGCATGTCCTAGAACCAAAAATTCGAAGACATGTGACATCTACCAATCCGCACTGGGCCCGCGTGGTGGATTATAGCCCATTCCCTCTCATAGAGAGGAGGCCTGTGTCCCAGCAGTGGGAACATTAAAAGGCTGATGATGATGATGACACTGTACGTTACTAGAAGGTCAAAAACTTGCTGACGAGTGTGGCGACACAGTCACAGCAAAAGACCGACGGTTGGTCATCTAGGAAGGCAGCGCGCTGGTCGGGCACACGATGCGTCGCTGGAATTAGAATGGCCGCTATGAGCGTCAACTGATCGATTCCCATAGTCTCTGCTCCGACGACGCGCTTTGGTTTTTCCTTTGTCTAATTCATGTGAATTTGGAAGCTATTTTTCTGCAGAACTGTTGGTGTGACATGTGAAAATGTCAGGGTTTGTTTGGTGGCAGAAGACAGCTTTGAATGCCTGTTCGTTTGCGTCGAGTACTCTTGGAACATAACGAAAATTCATGATGAATTTGAATCTGTCATATCTGCTATAAAGTTTTTCTTTTGCTACATTGGCACATAAAATCTTGGTAGTGCACGGTGCTACATCACCAGTAGTGGCTAGTCTTCTAAAGTTGCCTTCTTGTTGGACTCTTACAGAGTAACAGATTGAGCCCCGTCAGTTAAAAGGTATCCCTAGATTTAACCTGGAACAACGCGACTGTCTGTGGTTCACCTCAAGATCACCTAACTGCAGTTCAGTTGTTCTCTGCTCGTGGTTCAGTAGACTATAGTACCGTGAGGTCGAGTAAGTGTACGACTGTACGCATGTAATGTAGCGAGCGAGTCACGTCGCGGCGGTTATCGCTGCACATCTAGCCGCCGCCGGCGCCACACCGCCGCCGCGCCGCACTGCCGCACCGATGCCGCACCAACGCCGCATCGTTACCGCAACGCTGCCGCGCCATGCTTCATGCAAATCATGTATTTTTATAGCGCTTCACGTAATTGAACCGTACGTGCTGGTATATTCGCGTCCTCAGCTCTTTTAGATGGGCCGCGGCGCTTATTTAGACTTTGTCCACGACTTTTTACCTCAAGTAACAACAGACACGTCATACACTCGCGTCTCATTTGTGTTCGCGTTCTGTTCACAATCACATACGAGCATACGACGCTATCGTGCATATCTGACAAGTCAGCAATTAATCATTGTAGTTTATTCACCGTAGGCAAATATTATTATGAACTGTACAAATTCAAGGATGGGAAATAAAAATTCAACAATTCGTGAGATAATGACATGAGTTTTAATGAAGCAGTGTACTGTGTACGCCGTAGCCGTAGTGAACATCACAGTTCATAACATTCCTACTTATTTCGTTAGATTGTAGCTCGTATGCTTCGTAGGTCTCTTAGATCTCACTGTGATCTACGATTCTGTGAACGTCCTTTAAGCTTCTCACTTAGCAACTATCAGTCGTTTAAAATGTAGTTGGCGTACGTTTGCCACACAATGTTACATTAAACTGGGCTAATCTGGAACATGCAAAAACAATTTCATAAACAATAAATTCGCGTGCGGCGAGCGCCGGCGCATTTCTCCGTGATCCGCCAGATTAACGGGCCAGCTCGAATTAAATTATTGTAGTAGCTCCGCGGCAGAAGGTCGCATGTACTCCGTGTGCAGTTCGGCGAGGCGACATTCTGTTGCGCGCGCGGTGTCGGCGGCGTCGCCGGTAGCATTCGCTCGATATGTATCGCGCCGTATAATATTGCTCGCTCGTTTCGCTCGCGAACGCTCGCCGCCGCGAGCAAGCGGCGCAGCGGCAGTTAATGCGGCACAACTGCTGCCCCAATTACATCTGATGAGATTACAAGCTCGCTAATTTGATTGTTCTTAGTAATCTCTGGGTTTTGAGCATTCAGGTCAATATTGTTCAAAGTTATTTCAAATTATTATAATGTTTAGTTTAAGGTTTTCAATTACGTGGACTTTACTGAGAGGCGCTTGGTCACACGGGCGGGTACTTGCGACTTTACCGAGAGGCGCTTGGTCACACGGGCGGGTACTTGCAACTTTACCGAGAGGCGCTTGGTCACACGGGCGGGTATTTGCGACTTTACCGAGAGGCGCTTGGTCACACGGGCGGGTACTTGCGACTTTATCGAGAGCCGCTTGGTCACACGGGCGGGTACTTGCGACTTTACCTAGAGGCGCTTGGTCACACGGGCGGGTACTTGCGACTTTATCGAGAGCCGCTTGGTCACACGGGCGGGTACTTGTGACTTTATCGAGAGGCGCTTGGTCACACGGGCGGGTACTTGCGACTTTTATCCGCAACTCATAAATTAGGTTCCATGTTGTGTCGGTGCGGTCAACCGTTAATTAAGTTCATAAATAATAAATAAAAAGTGTACGTAAGTGGCCGGCCGCAGCAAAACAAAGAGTAGGAAAATATGATTTTTTTAATAACGTTATGACCGTTGCGAGCGCAGGAGCCGCGGGGCAAGCGCATAGCGCCGCGAGCCGCGGGGCAAGCGCATAGCGCCGCCAGCCGGGGGCGCACAAGTACTACGCGACCATCTGACTCACTCTCACCCACACTGCTGGTTAAATTCCATTTAAATCCGAAAGGATCCCTGCTACAAAAGTTGTACCTAAGATCTAACGTACCTACTTTTATCGGATAAATATGTGAAAATATACGTACTGGTATAACAGATAAAATCTCATAGTCATAAGTTAGTAAACCCTATAATTTTAATTTTCTTCAAATCCAACTATCGTGTTAGTCTAAGACCTGGGTCACCAATTAGGTACTTTCATTTAAGTATATGACCGCCGCGGTCCGTAAGGTTTAAAGACCCCCCGCCCCCGTGTATTTACTTGTTGAAATTGAAATTTGTTTGTTAAAATTACTTACTCAAATAACACTAGTACCTATACAGGGTGTAAACGGACTCGGCCAAGCATTATGTACATCAAACTAGGTAACTTTACGCAAAAATTATTACTGGGAAACTTTTTTTTTGGAATGAAAAATCACGTTTTACGGTCTGACTTCATGTAACGCATTCAAAAATTGTGCTGATGGCTGGATTGAATAGTACAGAGGTCATGAAGGTGTCTTAAGTAGAAAAACTACATTAAAGACAAGTATTTAAAAAAAGTTGTAACTTTAACCCCCAATATCTCCGAACTAGAAGGTTCCCAGGTATGGTCTAGAACAAAAAAAAATATCGCAATGACGGGAAGAACAAGTGACTATCGGCTTCGTTATGTCTTATGAGTATTTTTACACCCTTTATTATATTGTACACATGGCGACACATCAAGCTGTGCGTTTCCAGTACATAACGGCCTCACATTATCCGCATAAACTGGTTTTGTATAGCTTGATTGGTGTCCGCGTGCATACTGTTTACATAAGGTTCACACAAAAAAGGGCCGCCATTCTAAGATGTCCGAATCTTTCCAGTTAGTGCACTTACAGCCAGCTCGAAATGTTGAAGTTTCTTTTCCATCCTCTGATTTTCATTCTGTCGGTTCCCAGCAATGCCTGCCGGTGGGCCGCTTAACTAGAAACCCTCTTACTACAGCTTCGTATCTTTTACTTGCAATTATGTAAATGTTTGTTCGAACCGTTTACAATCAGACTGATAACAAGAAACGAAGAAATAAGGAACTGTTTTCAGTTAATATTTTGGTTAAAAGTTGTATATAAGTAGTAAGCTACTTCGTCCACGGTGACGATCCACCATAGTTATGTTCGTGGTTACAAAACGGTTGAACAGTGGTACCTATGGACTATATCTACACATATACATAAGTATTTATGTACCTAGGTAGACCTAGGTACATATATACCTATGTATGGATGTCGCCGGTGCATCACGACTGTCTGTGGTTACAGCTCTTACTTTGTCCCTCTTGTAGCATTGGCTATCATTTTCTGAGTCATAATTATTATTCCTGCCAACATTACCTAGAACAAGTAAAACCATAAGGCACCTATTATAATATCCTCTGGATAAAGTTCCTTAAAACAGCCATACCTTGCCAGCCGTAGCTGGAAAAGTATAAACTGTAGCGTAGCTAACAAAATGCACGAGACAGTCGATGTTCTAAGTACCTTGTGGGCGCAAGGTATGGCTGTTTTAAGGAACTTTATCAAGAGGATATTATAATAGGTGCCTTAAAAGTTCTCACCAAGATTCCAGAACTTTGCAACAGATTTAGTGAAATCTGCTGACATTCATTGTGTTGCATCAATTCAAGCTCCAACTGTTGCAGTGTTTTCAGTCATACATGAGTTCAATATAGAAAGTTTGCCAAAAGGTTTCACGAAGCAAAATACGTCATATTTATTTATTTATTTGCACTCATATACATCACATATTTTACTTATTATTATTATTTATTTATCACTCAGGATTTTCAGAACACCGCGACCCTGTTGTCTGCAAGAACAATTGCTTTGCATCTAGTTTTATTTGGGCTAGATAAAGCTGTGGATTGTGAACACCTTATAAAGA
This sequence comes from Lycophotia porphyrea, assembly GCA_950005105.1. NCBI lineage: Eukaryota > Metazoa > Arthropoda > Insecta > Lepidoptera > Noctuidae > Lycophotia > Lycophotia porphyrea. The sequence continues at coordinate 20,027,087 of OX465388.1, read as the reverse complement.
TAAAAGTATGTGTAACACTATAAGAACACCTTATAAAGATAAAAGTATGTGTAACACTATAAGAACACCTTATAAAGATAAAAGTATGTGTAACACTATAAGAACACCCTATAAAGATAAAAGTATGTGTAACACTATAAGAACACCTTATAAAGATAAAAGTATGTGTAACACTATAAGAACACCTTATAAAGATAAAAGTATGTGTAACACTATAAGAACACCCTATAAAGATAAAAGTATGTGTAACACTATAAGAACACCCTATAAAGATAAAAGTATGTGTAACACTATAAGAACACCTTATAAAGGTAAAAGTATGTGTAACACCTTATGAACACCTTATGAAGATAAACTTTGAATACTTTTGTAAGTTCAACGTTTTTATTTAAGATCCTGAAAGAGAGACCATTACATACTAAAACAAAACACGCTAAACATCACACATTAACATGTCTACATTATGTAGACATGTTAATGTGTGATGTTTAGCGATTCTTGTGAGGGCAGGTAAAACTAAAAAAAAAAAACTCAGAACTCAAAAGCATTTATTTCAATTAGACCATTACAGGCACTTTTGAATGTCGGAAAAACAAAGAAGGCTAAGCTACAGTCACATACACAAGGCATAATAACTTGTGAAAGTACTGTAGTTGCCCATTACAAAGCGTAGATCTCTATGGAGAAGAATGGGCAAGAAACCCCATGGAAACTCTTTTCAATCAAAATATTGTACAAAATCTTGGTTACATCATTCATGTTGGGATTATACATATGTGAGAACGATGTAGAAATACGTGCACGTTAAGAGCGTCCGGAGTAAAAGATTATATCAACAATTTAAAAACAAAGTAAGCAGTTAAAATAAACCGTGGCAGCCTAGAGATGTCCAGTCCCAACTGACAGCACCCGTTCACGAACATGACGCATGGATCAGCCCCATTCAGCTCAACCATATTGAAGGGAGCTAAATGACCTGACACACCCGCCACCATCAGCAAGACATTTGAGTGAAAATGACATTCTCTCAGCCACCAGGGTAAATTCAAGTCAATAAAAGATAACTAAATGTAAATAGTAGCTTTACAGTACATAGTACTCACACATCATCATCATCATCTGCCTCGCCTTTTCCCAACTATGTTGGGGTCGGCTTCCAGTCTAACCGGATGCAGCTGAATACCAGTATATACACAGTGTGTACATAGTACTCACACATGTGCTATGCAAATATATAATGCTAAGAGATTGAATTTATACAATGCAAAGATATTATTACAATCTTCTGCAGATTCCACAATAACTTCACATGGTAATCAATTAGTTTGCCCCTATGCTTGTGGAGCAAGACCAGCATTGAGCCAAGCATTTTTATCATCAATGTAATCCCCCAACTTATAATATGCTTGCCTACATAGTGTGCGTTTTATACAAGATTTAAATATCGTCTCGTTTAGTTGTAGAATGTGGGGAGGTAATTTATTGTAACATTTTAAACAGTACCCCATGAAAGATGAGTCTACTTTAGCTAGCCTAAAACCTGGCTGTACTAGTTGGTTCCTGTTTCTAGTACTATAGTGGTGCCTGTCACCTCTTTTACTAAACAAATGCAGATTTTTCCTAACATACATGATGTTTTCATAGATGTATTGACAAGGTACTGTCATGATGTTAATTTCCTTAAACAGTTCTCTTAGGTACTTGTTACAACCGTCAGTTCGTCCTAATTCAGCAAGATATTGCTAATCGCGGCTGCATTCCGCTCCGCCATTTTATAATTCCTATCAATTTACGGAGCGAGCCCGTAATAGGAGCGATCGGGAGCGGACACGTGATCATGTCATTATATTGTAACTCTTGTGCTCCCGTACGAACATAGTGGTTTCAGGGAGATTAGAGATTTTGGAAATAAAAACAAAAACAAGGTGAACCTGGACCACTGTCGTTCATACATTACTCACAATCTTGCAATGGTTCTCGTTACTTTTAATAGTGTTTTCTCTGCATAGCCCAATGGAGCTGAATGGATGATGATGCGAATTGTGTTCCATGAGATAGGGTTTCCTTAACAGTTTCGACTTGAGTACATCTATGAGATACCATCTCAAAGGTACTTCGGTACTTCCATATTAGATCAGGCATAATTAATACAATAATATCTACGTAACCACAGTTGTACAACATGACCAAACTATGTTATTTTCATAGGATAAAAGAAATTTAGGCAATGTGGGCAAGGTAAGGCAACTCGGTATCAGAACCAAGGACCATCAGAAAAGCATCTGGCAATAGATGTCACTGTCTCCACTTGGTCCATCTGCCTGGTGGGAGCGGATCCACGTTCACACACCATGTTGTACCTAATCACAGAGTAAGCATGGATAAAGTAATACATCTTCCGGTGGTCAGATGGCACATCGAGCAAGCCGCGGCGCAGGCGCGTTTGGCGCGCCAATATGGCTCTCGTTTTGCTTAGACTGTTGGAAAATTATCGAAATGTTAATCGTTTTAGAGGTTTCCGAACTACATGAAACTATTTTTGATCAAAGAGATATAAAACTGCTGAATAAGAAAACTTTAAGTCAATCTGGTTTTGTCAATGTCAATGAATTCTCCTGAATCGAGGCTTCTAGATTTTTCTAATAGGTAAGTTTATCGATAGTTGTTAGTTGGACATCCCTACACTTAGCTACATGTGGTGTGAGGTAACACTGGTGCGCCGAATTCCACCGGCGAAGTGAGCGCATACTGCGAGTGCATGCGGGACATAGTACACTGCGAGGTTTTTTTCCACGCCGTAGATAACAGCCATGCACTGGACTCAGAGGTGATCTATTGCAGACAAGTATGTAGGCTGTAGGTACCGGCGCTTTGGGCGTCTGCGGGCACATATGGGTAAACAAGTTGAAATAATGTAAGCAATAGTGTAAGTACCTAATTACTAGGTAGTCTAGGTACAGGTGATTAACTTGACGTGTTTCTTTGTGTTGACTGTAGACATATAGGCGGAATACAAATGTCTACATAACGGTGACAAGCTGTGATAAAAAGGGAGATCTGTAAGTGTTGTCAGCGCGTAGTGTTTTGTAGAGTCGTTTTATTCTCATGATGAATATATCTACCCACTCGTATATACACACATAGTAGGCAAAAGATTCAGATAGATTCAGATAACTTTATTTGGTCAAACATGTGTGTACATACAAATTTAAGAAAAACAATGCATGCAAGAGACGAAACATTCAAAAAGTTCTAGTCGATAAAAAATCAGCAACAGAGTAATAACAATTATCTATAAGAAGTTGGAACAATTTATTTTTAAAGACAAGAATATTGCTACAGTCTCTTATGTCATTAGGAATCTTATTGTAGAAGTACATGGATCTTTGCTAACATGTTTACCATATTGTCATGGTGTACAAATATTACTACAAGCTCAGAATTTAGAATGAATAAACAGAATAAAAACAACATTCACTAATATTGACAGTGCCGACATAATTATTATGTGAACAAATTAAATTGATTGATTACATAGTTAATTTATAAAAGACATTGATAGGAGTTACATAAAAAAATATCAAATTTTCAATTATCACAAATAAAAACATAATACAATATTTTTTTTTTGAACATCATTACAAAAATTCATTATTACATTACATACATTTCAGATTAACTATTAATATATAAAAGAGAGTCCTGTAAATTTAAAAAAGATTCCCTTAAAAAATCATTCACGTCATAATATGCTTTACTAGCTAAATAAGATTTTACTTTCCTTTTAAATGCTTCTAAGCTTAGTTCTTTCCAGCCATTGGGAAGCTTATTGAAAATAATGACAGCCATAAAAAAAACACTCCTCCTCCAGGGTTGACTGTTATCACGTCTATTTCTAGGAAACTGGTCTGCCATGCGGGGAAATAGCTTAGGATTTGATTTAACAAATATCACGATTTCCAAAATATAAATTGATGGTAAAGTCGAGATGTTGTGACTTATGAAAAATGGCTTGCAGCTATCAGTCATTTGTAATTTAATTATGGATCTAAGACATTTTTTTTGAGCTTTAAATGCGGTGGCTCTATCCGTAGAGAGTCCCAATAACTAATGCCGTATCTGATAATTGGCTCTGCTATGCCATAATAGGCGGTTAATAGGGCATCAGTCTTTAGGATCCGCGGCAGTTTATATAATGTGAATGCACTGTTACTTAATTTTTTGCTAAATGACCTCTATGTGAGCCTTCCAATCCAAATCACGATTTATGGTTAATCCTAAAAACGTAGTAAGAATTTACTGTGTCATTTTGCAATTATTACGTTTAATTTTAACAATTGGAAATTTTAACTGCCTCTGGCTAAAAGGCATTATTACTGTTTTATTTAGAGGTTTATTTTCTACAACATATATGCAAAATTTCAGGATGATCGGTGCAGTGGTTTAGGCGTGAAAAGGTAACAAACAAACAAACTTACTTTCGCATTTACCTATAATATTACAAATATATACAATATAATATAATACAACAATATAATATATCATATAAAGGGTGTAAACAGACTCTTAACGAAGCCGAAAGGCACTGGTTCTCCCCGTCATTGCGATCATTTTTTTGTTTTAGACCATACCTGGGAACCTTCTAGTTACGGAGATATTGGAGGTCAAAGTTCCCAATTTTTCACAAGTTTTTTTTTTTTATAATACATGTTTTTAATGTTTTTTTTACTTAAGGTATCTTCACGACCCCCGTACTATTCAATCCATCCATCAGCACAATGCTTTGATTGCGTTACATTGAGTCATAACGTAAAACGTGATTTCTCACCCCAAAAAAAATGTCGTTTTCCAGCAATAATTTTTGCGTAAAGTTACTTAGTTTGATGTACATAACGCTTGGTTAACGACTTCGTGAAGAGTCTATTTACACCCTGTAGGTATATATATATTGTATAGTTAGGATTAGGATGTAATCGCGACCTTCTCCGGCGCTGTAGTCACATATACGAGTGTTGGATGTTTTATTGCTCGTCTGCCATAAACAAAAAACCCCCGGCCGGCCGCCGGATACAGCACACAGTAATGAGCCATTCATTCCATTGTTCATACAGTTCCATTACAAATGATAGACAATGATTCGCAACAAAAACGCGTAACGTCTAACCACGGCGACGCGACGGCGACCTAATAGTCGCAGTCGTGGCGGAGTCGTGTCGTGTCGCAATTACGCAGCGCGTAGGATGAGCCTTAATATACCTAAATCATAGTGCGGGTAAGACGGGTAGCGGGCCAATTTAGCGCGACATGCTCGCGACCGGCGCCGTAATGAACCGCCGATTACCTCCTGTCGTATCCTCCGTCTCTCGCCCTCCCCGCCCCGTCCCTCTGCCCTCGCACCCGCTGTACGGCCTGCTGGATGCTTCTAAGAGGATAATTGGGGCGATTTTAATTCATCATCGATATACCATTAACTTAATATAGCTAGTCGCAAATCTCACGTTGCATGTTCCCGTATCTTCAATAATACTGTCATACCTTGCGTAGGACTGTTCTAGGTATTCTAGTAGCACCATGTGTATACCAGCTTGTTTCATTATCCGTGTAAGTACTCCATTACTGCGTTCTGCAAACCGCATACTGCGATAATTGATACCTGCGAGATTTATTACTACCGTAGTTAATCGATCAGATAAATCTACTAGAATATACTAGATCATTGCATAGCAACAGAAAAACAGTACCTACCTAATCGCCATCTAGTAGCTCTACATAGTCGATCACACTCACAGACTGTTCACAAAGCTCAGACAAATAAACATAAAATGTTTTATTTCCCTCACATTATTTTTATAACTAACAACAAAAACCTAATTTAACTTAGTACTAAATCGTGTGTGTGGTTGTGCCCGCGCAAGGACGCGCATCCCGCCGGCGCGGGAGTCGATTTATTTCGCGGTCGGCAGCCGAACAACAACTATTTGATTGAACTCCACCCACTAATTATATTCTTATGAAATAAACTCTGCATTTAACTCAAACACGCTGCAAATCAAAATGTCACAACTTGCCTCGACAGACAACCAAAAATCTACGTTGAGGTTCAGAAGTAGAGCGTATTTTGAGTTGCAGTTTTGTACGAAGAATTTATCGTCGTCGGTTCGAGATGATACAGTAGCTGTATAACGAGTGGCGCAGACGGATTCCAGAGAAGTGTTCCATTAGAACATGATCGTCCGTAATACTGCAGCAGCTACTTGTGGGTGGTGGGGCTTCCCGAGCTACTCGTCATCATTGTAATCACTGTGCTGTTAGAATGGGTTGCGGAGGAGGAACACGGGACCGGTTGTAGATTTGAGAGCTTAGCTTATCGTAATACATGAACTGTACAAGGTGGGAGGGACACCACGTATTCACGACATTATTCCGAACCCCCATATACAAGAGTGCAATACCTACACGTATATGAAATAGCATTTTTTTTCGTTAAATTACCCTTGACAAACGTGGGTTCAGAATAATGTACTGAATACGTGAACGAAATTTCTATATATTCTGTATATAGACCTTTTTAAGTTCAAAATGATCTCGCCTTTTCCCAATAATGTTGTGGTCAGCTTCCAGTCAACCAATATCAATATTTCACATGGAGGGACTGCCTGTCTGACCTCCATAACCCAGTTAGTACTGGGTAATATGGATACCCCTTGGACTGGTTAACCGGCTATCAGACTTTCGGGCCTCTGACTACTTGTAACGACTGTCTACGAATGATAGCTGGGACCAACGGCTTAACGTGTTTTCCGAGGCGCGGAGGAAACTCGGTATGTAATGGGTGGTCACCAACCACGGACCAACCAAAGCAAACACGTCTCAAGATTTAGCCACGCAAGTAGTCCTCAGTTGAAATATATCAAATGTTCTCGGCTAATGTACACTGTACAGCCCATATGAGTTGACACTGCAAAATGGCGGCCATTCATCGTGATGCGTCGATGCGCGATATTAATGCCCAATATGTATTGCATTAGTCGCTCCATCTGATATCAGATCTTATGACTACCTCCTTATACACTGCAGCACAGTGTCTCATTGTGTCGACAGTTGGAACTACAATATTTTGGCTTGGCAGCACTGTGTCGCTAGTTGGAGTGCGATCGGAATCCGCTCAGTCATGCGGCCGGCCCCGCCTCCCAGGACGACACTCATCAGGAGGGCCGCGTGAGGTAATAGTGTTGGAGCTCAATTTATTGAGTGCCGCTCAAGGCGATGCTTGTATACGAGAACTTATTGTTCTTTCTTAACAAGCCTTTATGAGAGATTGACCTAAAACTGGTCATGGATCAGCCTAGTTAAATATAAACCTAGCTTGACTTACAAATGGATGTCTTGCTTTTTCTGAAGATTTACAATCTCCGTACTTATTTTACTTTTATTAGTCTCCCAAGCCTCATGCGGCACATATGATAACTGTATGAAATTTAAAAAAAGAACTTGTTGATTAAGTATAGCTTCCAGTTGTATAGCTTCCATGGTGTTGTTGGTTGATGTATATTTAAACGATACTTCATTTATTAATTTGTGAGGATCATTCGAAGACGGGCATCGTAGGTAATTAGTGGTTCAGAAGGTAAGCAGTGGTAATACAAATACCATTAGATGTTGCACTTAGAAGTGGCCACTTAATGTGGATGCAAATAAATTTTAATGTAAACCTCATGTCAGCGTTAATGTGAAGTATAGCGCGAGATTTTGGACGTGATCCGATTCTTATTAATGAAATAGGCACACATGAAAATACTAGAAATAGTTGCACCTCACGCGGTTCCCTGGTCTCCAGGTCTCCGGGTGCTAGGATAAGATACGATACGCGACGGTCGCAGAACATGATGGTACAACATTTCATGCCGTTCTGATGTTTTTCGTGAATAGTTCGGTAAACTACGAACTGAATTAGCAGCAAACTTCGTTTATACGTCACTAGAGTAAAGTAACACGACACGACCAACATCAAATCTTTTGAATAGTGTTTTTGATAGAACTAGCATCGAATGCAAATATATTGTAAAACATTCAACAAACGTTAATCAATAAAATGTGCAAATGGAGGTTCTCAGACCATGAATTCAGGTACCTACAAGTATCTACGTGGTCTGGCAGGAGAGGTCCAACTAATAACGATCGCTTCCTCTGCTATTATACCACTCTTGATTTTACAATAATATATGAGCGATCGATACGTGAAGTGTAACACAATGTCCACCTGATGGAAATATTAATCACTCGGTTCCTAATGAGTCCATATACTGCGTTATTCATATATTTATTAGTGTATCGTCATAGCTCGCCTTGATCAGATCCTACACTCTAAAACATCTGAATTCAGTTGTTGATTGAAGCAGTGATAGCCTAGTGGTGGGACCGTCGGACTGCCAAGTCATAGGTCTCAAGTTTGAACCCAAGACTCGCAGCTCTGATTTGTCGGATTCATGTGCGTATTGTATTAATTTTCCCTTGTTTCGGTGAGTTAAAATATAGTGAGGAAACCAGCATGTTTGAGAGATATTTCTCGCCAGCATGTAAATTCAAGTCAGAGGGCCATCGGCGGCATAAAAACTCTGACACCAGGTTAGGCATTAACCACACGATAAAGAAGAGAAGTTGTTGATTTACCGGAATATAAGATATATAGGAGGACGCGCGGATTCGTGAGAGATGGAAGAAGTGGAGGGAGGCCTTTGCCCAGGAGTGGGACAGAGCAGGCTAGTAAAAAAAAAAAAAAGATATATAAGTAATTAATTTACGTTGTTAGTGCAGATCATAAAACTGTTTTACGAAGGAAATAGCTATTAGAACCAGCTTGGAACCACATTCAAACTGCACAAAAAATGCAGCGAATGGTCATTATAACTTGTAGTTGAACCTATTTCAAACACTCATGCGACAGCTGACACCGACTACGTCACAATGTTCGCACATAACAGTAAACATTGTTTTGTCGACAAATGTAAAAAACTAGCGAGCTTCGTACAATACATTCATGCGATGCAAAAACTCAAAATTAACATTATAAATGCGGAGAATAATGTATGTCGCTGAACAGGCATCGATGTAATGTCATGCTTCGACAGTTATCACTTATGGCAGCTTACACAACAGACTGCACCAAAACATTCATAATATTATGTTTATGTTTCCCACATAGCTGTCATTCAACAATTCAACTTGTAGTCACAAACTGATTAGAATTCGTTGCAGTCTTCTATAAAGCTGTCGATGTTGAACACCTCTATCTAGCAATTGGCGCTCATCCGTCGTCGTGAGGTGACAAAACTGCGTCAGATTAGTGACCCGGTTTCACCGCGACTTGTGTTGGTATTCTATTAGTGAGCACGGGTTTGGGACAATGGCTCAAAATTGAGTTATTGAGTAACACATCACAGCTATAATATATCTCCATAAGTACGAGTTGCCGTCGGGAATGTAAGATTATTTCTCGTTCACTTATAATTCCAGTGTTGCACGCGACAACTGTTGCGGGTACAAATTGTTGGAAATGTCTCCGCGGAAAACGGTTGCGTCACGACGCTGTCAATCGATTTTTTCTTAAAATAAACTTGCAAAAAACATGTTTTGCATTCCCGTTTTACCGTTGGCAGACTCGGTGGCACGATTTACTCTTGTTATGTGCTATTTTTGGCTTAATTTTGATGCGAGAGATTATTTTGTTTGGTAGGACGCGGTGTGAACATGTGAACAGCTACTAAGTTGCAAGTTAATCTATCACAGGCAGTGTATAGCTGTCTCCTGCTGACGTAGTCGGCCGCTCGTGTAACGAAGTCGCTGTCGAACATAAATCATTGTAGTTTTATCAGTGGAAGGCACACCGCTGCACAGTCGTCATGATTGCAGCGCGCGGCTGATTAGAGGTCGCTGATGGCGCGGGCGCGGGGCCACTCCGACGCAACATGCGACGTGGACATGCCTCCGCGCAATTACGATGAAGAAAATCTTCGTACGATAAGATCAGTGCGACCGCTTCTCATTATGATACAAATATAATCTGCGGCGGTGACTACATTCCTGGTTGCAACAGCTATGCTTTTTCAAATGTCGAAAGAAACAGCAGGACTGCGTTTCATGAGACATAAACGCTAAACGACGTGGATTTGAACTGCATCTATGCCGTACACGTTTTTATAACATCCTACCTGAGTACCTAACTACCTCACAGATATCTACGCATACACTTGCACGATTTATGACTAGTTTTTATAAAAAAATATCGTGTAAATTAATAGTTTCACAATAAACTTGTCGCGAATGACGCAACTGATCTTCTATCAACTCGGTTCTGATAGTACAGCACCTACTTCCCTTGCTTGTTCTGTGGGATCCTTCACACAGGGATGAATTCTAATTTACTTTACACAACCCCTTACCTATTGTTTTCTACTAGTAAAATTATACGTACCTGTTATATCCTTAAATGTTAGCTCTCAATTCAGATGGCAAGAGACCGGACGGCATGTCTTTGTTTCCTTGGAAGATGGGTAGGCCTTTAGTGTCGATACTCTTGCGCCATCCCATCTTCCAAGCTCATCGTGCTGTGCTGGTGCTGCCGCTGCAGCTGCAGAGAACCTCAAGCGGCGTAAATGTAGAAACCTTTGTGGTAACTATATTTTCGAGCCGTTTGGGGTTGAAACTCTGGGGCCGTGGGGTCCGAGTGCTCATAGCCCATTTAAGGAAATTTCGAAACGCTTCCCGTGACCCAAGGGCTGGCTTTTACCTTGGCCAGAGGCTAAGTGTTGCCATACAACGTGGCAACGCCGCCAGTCTCTTGGGCACATTACCAGCTGACAGCGTTGAGGAGGAGTTGTTCGATGCCCTTTTATAGTTTGTTGTTAGTTTATTTATTTTAGTTTAATAGTTTTTAATAATGTATATAGTTAGTTTAACCTAATATTTTTTTTTATTTAAAAGAGCCTTCTTTAAATTACGGATATCAATATTTTTAGTTAGAAAACTGTCAAGTCGACCACAAAACTTATAGAATCTCGAGACGAAAAGCTCGTTATAAATGTGTCAGTATAAAAATCTATAATTATCATATTATGATAATTACCTATTACTTTCCTACTCCTCCGCTATACTTTTCTGATTAATTTCGTCGCGGGATCCAAAACAAACAGTTAAATTGTTTCTCTGGGACTTCGTCGAGTTTCATAGTCTCGGCGCTTTTCTGGTGGTCGCCACTGTTGACTCTGGCTTTCAGGAGGAGTTACAGTGGATAGGGACTAGTGAGGCGGGCTTGTCCCATTGAAAAAATATGATATTAGCGTTGGGAAGGGAATCATAATCATAATAAACAACGGCGACAACATTTGGTTTCTGAGCCACAACAATAAAAATACGATCTACTCGTAACTCTGTGACAGCGGCAATCAAGATGAAATATAGAAATATTAGATATCTAGGTATGTGCATTGACATAGTGCAGATAGTGTGGATGTGGTGGATGGCATGAGGCAGTGGGTGCGTGACAGAATCGCAAGATGGATGTCGCGTGGGCGGCGCCAGCCCCGCCCATGCGCGCGCGCCGTCGGCTCGGGGCCGCGTGTCAGGCACATCATGCTCGCGCACTACAAATACTGAGCACTCAGCCATCACTAACGAGATAATAACACCTAGTTAAGAGTAAATGCAGAAGATAGGAGATCTGTATCTGAATCCTTGAGAAGCCAGTAGGTACAACAAAAGACAAACAAACAAAGACAAATTAACAAAGGTCAATATATTATATCTTATTTAAATTGAATTAGACAAATAGCAGTACCCTTGTAACTGCAGACAGTGTACTGAAAAAAAATAGAATTAATATTATATAATTAGTCTATATTTTTACCATTTGTGGCCTCTGAAATTTCTACGTGTCCATGTCTCAGACTCGATCTGGTATGCAGTGTGCATGGGCCGTCGTAAAAGTATGTATCTACACTCGGTTCCAAAAATAACGGGTCAGTCACATAAACCCGAATATCTCCCGAACTATGTATGCCATCCTAATGAAACGAAGACTGTTCAATTGAGAATTTAATTATACAGATAAAAAATAAAATAAAACTTAGTTGCACCCACAATATTAATCTCTAAATTAAAAAAAAACTAAAGTAGTCATATTTTTCTTAAGATTACATTACATTTTTATGATTGTTTTTTTTGCTGTTTTTCATCACTTTCTTCATTTAATACTTTGTATTGCCTCCACGAGCTCTTCTGACAGCTTCCAGGCGATTAGGCATGCTGTACACCAAATTTCGGAGCCAGTGCTGAGGAATACCTTCCCATTCCTCCACCAGTGCAGTGAAGCGTGATTGGTGGGGGGTTTCGACCTTTCACGCATCTCTGAAGCTCGTACCAGGCGTGCTCGATGGGGTTTAAGTCCGGGCTTCGCGCTGGTCACTGCATGAGTTCGATACCGACCTCTTCAAGGTAGTCATGTACAATTCTGGCGGTATGGGGACGCGCATTATCATGCATTAATATGCCATGCCGGTCCATCCTGGCCATGAAAGGACCTACATGTTCATTGAGGATCTCTTCCACGATTTCGGAGCATTGTAGCCACCAGTTGTCTGTCTTCTCTGGCCGTTGTGCATCTTGGTCTGCCATTTCCGGACCTAAACCCCATCGAGCACGCCTGGGACGAGCTTCAGAGATGCGTGAAAGGTCGAAACTAAAGCTACTAGCTAAACTAAGTTTTATTTTATTTTTTATCTGTATAATTAAATTCTCAATTGAACAGTCTTCGTTTCATTAGGATGGCATACGTAGTTCGGGAGATATTCGGGTTTATGTGACTGACCCGTTATTTTTGGAACCGAGTGTATATACCTACAAGTGTTTTATAGAAGCGTATAGTGCTTTGTTTTTTTCTCGTGTCATTAGTGCCTAACCTTATTTTATTACCTTTTATTTTTATAGTGATCCTAAGATTTCTAGAACTTCCTATTCTTACCTGTAATCGGATCTTGGTTACAATACAATTGTTACGATCTATTGCAACTGTTGGTTCCTATTTATAAATAAATAATTATGTCGCCTTTATGAGTGGCGATCTCTCTCGTGACTCGTGGAGGAACTCATTGGCAGCAAAATCTTGCACTTGGCGCTGATACCCATACTGACTGGCTAATTTTTGCGCTGCCCGAGTTACTCTCGTATATTTCATGCACTAGAAGAAGGTTCAATGTCTTAATGTTAAAATGTATGTGTTTTTGCAAGTACTCAAGGCGATCCGCCGGTATAAAAATACCTTCGAACAACTCTCGTACCTAAATACCTGCTGCACTAAACTTAACTGATGTAATACAACATTTAGCAACGTACACTAATGGTGCTAGTAACACGTGAACACGTCGTGTGGGGTCAGATCGCCGCGAGCGAGTACCGCGGCATCGCTGCACCGTGCACTTGCGCGAATTGATTCGCGACCCCAGACCCCGGTCCGGCCGCGGTGACCGCGTGTATGAATTGAAATATCGTGAGACTTACGGACTTATTATATAGATGACTTAAACTTGAGCTAAATGAACTTAGCAGCAACATATCATAATATCGCCTGTAATCTCGGAAGGCTTGCCAGAGCTGTATTATCTCGGTACCTCCTATATTGGACCGATTATTCCTCAAGTGCTGTGGGACTATTCGAACGAGATAGCAGTATCTCGCGTCAGGGCCGCGGGGCCCTGGAACACAAAGGGCAAGGAAGGAACATGGTGTTTAGTCAGTACAAGCCTGACACTCCCTGCCGCTCTGCCCAGAGCGGAAGAAGTCATTTGATGATTACCCATCCGAAAAAAAAAGAAAGAAAACAGGGGTATTCCTCAAAGCGCACCTATTTTTAAGCGCAACCAACTAAGCGCAACTAAATTATTCCTCGAAGCGCAAGCATTAGTTACCCTCATAAATTCAAATTAAAAATGTTATGTTTATTCCTCAAAGCGCAACCATGATGAAAAATAGAGAGGGGTATGTGAAATTCATTAATGATATCGATAGACAGTTTTAAATCAACTGTCCTAATTGTTTATTAATTAAAACGGACTACCAGGCAAACAGAAATTAACAGAAAATAGAAGCCTATAAACAATCTGGTTACTAAGTTATCAATCAGCAATAAAACACTACAGGGCATGAGTAAAAAATTGTGTATTAAATCGTACAATACCTTTCTAAAGTAAATAATAATTTAAAAAAAACTGTTTACCTGGTAGTCCGTTTTGATAAATAAACAATTAGGACAGTTGATTTAAAACTGTCTATCGATATCATTAGTGAATCTATCATACATACCACTCTCTATTTTTCATCATGGTTGCGCTTTGAGTAATAAACATATAATATTTTTAATATGAATTTGTGAGCGTAACTAATGGTTGCGCTTCGAGGGATAATTTAGTTGCGTTTAGTCGGTTGCGCTTAAAAATAGGTCCGCTTTGAGGATTATCCCATATTTAAGACCCTCCATGTCCTGACTCCGGGTTGGTACCGAGAAACTCCTGAAGGGAAATAAGCATTAGCCGGACCTGGGAGTCGGACCGCATGTATGCGCGCATAGTAGCGCTGGTGACCGATCAACGAACTAGTACTGTATAGCAGCTAGCAACGAAGTTCCACACGGCATCGTGTGGGGTCGCGTGGTCACGTCGCGTCGCTGCGAGCTCTGCGCGGTGATATAGATGAGTGATGAGACTTATGAAAGTGAATCATCACATTCTTTTTTAAAAAAGAAACAGCGCCCTACACTAGGTATTTCTCCTGTATCATGAGTGCGTTTACAAATATACTACCGTAAATGTATGAAACCCAGGAATTCTACACAATTCCTACGAAATATATACGATTCCGAGCCCACTTAGGAAATGTGTAAAATAATGTTTCTATAAGGTTCTTTAGTACATACATTTCCGGGGAAATCTATGTATTACCTGGGAGTTTTATGGAATTCTGAGATGATACTAGGAAATTGGTCGGCGTTCCTAATGATCTACGTGATATTAGATAATAAATAACACTCACACTGCTATATTATTAGTTTTAAGTTATCTTGCTGCGCCCTAACAGTGACATGTACTCACCAGTTTTAAGCCTAGCGTGTAAAATTGGTTGTGGACATTGTGCATTAAATAAATAAATAAATGAATAAAAAACCGGCCAAGTGCGTGTCGGGCCCCGCACAATGTAGGGTTCCATCACTTCCTACGGTCCGATTTGCCTCCGAACGATGATTTTTATTGTATGAATAAAAAACAAACTTACATTTTCAGTTGAAACTGCTGCATTTTTTATATTGGTCAACTATTACTCGCAAACTTGTAAAGCCTTCTTAGCTTTGATGGTTTTCCTTTTCATTTCGTTATATATACTACTGTGATTTTTTTCACCCAAACATAACCGTTTAGCTGGTAAAGGGGGGGGGGACACTTGAGCCTAACAAAAATTTGCACTTTAAAGCTTAAAATTTCACGAACAAATCCCTTTAATCGGAAAATTATTTAAGACGAACTTGCAATATTTTTAAAGACCTATCCAACGACGTCCCACACTATGGGGTACGCTAAATAAAAATCCCCACTTTACGTGTTCTGGAGTTACCCTAAAAAAATACACTTGGTCGGCGTAACTAATTTGTATCATCAACTACCGAGCCTTTTCTCAACTATGTTGGGGTCGACTTCCAGTCTAACCGGATGCAGCTGAAATACCAGTATTTTACATGGAGCGACTTCCTATCTGACCTCCACAACCCAGTTAATTTGTAACTAATTTGTATCATCATCATCTGCCTAGCCTTTTCCCAACTATGTTGGGGTCGGCTTCCAGTCTAACCGGATGCAGCTGAATACCAGTATGTAAAATACTGGTATTCATCTGCATCCGGTATGGAGCGACTGCCTATCTGACCTCCACAACCCAGTTACTACTGGGAAATACGATACCCCTTGGTAAGACTGGTTGTCAGACTTTTTGGGCCACTGACTACTTTAACGACTGTCAAAGATCTTCAAATGACAGCCGGGACCAACGGCTTAACGTGCTTTCCGAGGCACGGAGGAAACTCGGTATGTAATGGGTGGTCACCCATCCACAGACCAACCTAGGCAAGCACGGCTTAACCTAAAGATCGACCCGAGCGGCTGTTATTGTTTAGCCACGAGCTTCTCAATGTAATTGTAACTAATTTGTATATTCATGCCAAATTACAGCTTTCTAGTAATAAAAGTCTGTGAGATAAGCTGCGGACAGACAGACGGACATGGCGAAATTATAAGGGGTCTTTGTTGTAAATAAAAAAATAAATTACTAATTTCACTGTATAATTTCACTGGGTGTGGTGCTGGTGAGACTGTGTTCATACCGCGCATACCACTCATCCCCAACAATTTCCCCTTTCAATTTAAGCGCACACAGTTCCCTGTGACTACATGCTTTGCCATGACAACAAAACAAGTCACAAGGGCAGACGCTTAAGCCGCTGGTGTTGACCTGACAACCGGCTGTTTTCCAACCAACTTTATGTTGCTTTTTCAAGGGTCAGCAACGCTTCCGGTCTTTATATATTAGCCCCTGAAGGAAAAACCCCAAATATAGGAGAAAAAGATTTTTTTTAAAGTTATTTGTAATAGTTAATTCAGTGTACCCTTGGGATCGGCTGCGGAATAACGGAAAGAAAAGTTTTTTGTTGGATAGGTATTAAGTCTGGGCATCATATTATAGGCTATAATTTATTTTGGTAAATGGAACTCCTAATGCAGAACCGCAAAAGACCAGCAAAAATTGTTCCACGTAATGAGCATTTTCTGCTAAGAGAATAAATTTGAAGATCTGGAACAGCTGATGTGGAACTCCAAGAGCCCAGCCACACTATAACATATATAGGAATGACGTCTTAGCAAGAGTTGTTCAGACTGATAAGCACTCTCTGTTTACGTATAAAAATTGAAGATGTGGAACACCTGATGTGGAAATTAAAGCTATCACTAATTTCACTGTATTTCTACCAAAGGGTCGTATTCCCCAGTATTACGTATTACCCAGAACTAACTGGGTTGTGGAGGGCAGATAGACAGTCGTTCCATGTAAAATACTGGTATTCAGCTGCATCCGGATGTACTGGAAGCCGAACCCAACAGCACTACATATTATTATAACACAATGTTATCCGCCGCGTCTATCTGTCTGTTCGCGATAAACTCAAAAATTACTGCACTGATTTTCATGTTGTTTTCTTAAATAGAAAGAGTGGTTCTCGAGGAATTTTTTAGTATATAATTTGTCAAATTTTTGTACAGATTCGCTAAAATATAATGATATTTGTTGGAGGTGTTGGAAAAAAATAAGCCGTCTGGGGGAGCTTTCAAAGAAAACGCTGCCCTTTATGATATAACAAAATGATGAATGGTAGAATTGTATAACTTATATTGGTCTACAGAAAAATCCACTATGGCTTATGTCTATCTCTTAAGGATAATATACTATATCCATTTTAATACTTTGAAAATGGGCAAACTAGGTTCCCATGAGTTGAGGGAATGGGATCATCATGATTACTTTTGGTCGCGATAACCGACATCCACGCAGGCGAAGCCGCGGGCATCAGCTAGTTATAAATAAGAAGGTTGAGAATGTTTGTTACTCTTTTACGCAAAAACTACGGAGCGGATCTGGATGAAATTTAGCACACAGATAGTTTATAACCTGAATAAACACATAGAATTAACTTTTTATCTTAAACTTTTTATCCCGGTAGTATGATCCCGTGGGACAATTATCGAACTCCATGCGGGCGAAGCTGCAGGCTAAGCTAGTGTTGTAATACGGCGTAGTCGACGTAGCGCCGCTAAGCGGGGCTCATATTTCTGTCTGTAGGGTTTAAAGTAACCTAACATGAAGGGGTCTTCCTTTCGAACCTAACCTGTCCGGATTCGGGGTGCCCCAAGTCCTGAGCTCGCTTGGCTAGCTCTTACATCCTAAAATTTCCTTGCCACAATGTCTTGTTTATGTTGGTGTGTAGTATATTAGGGTAACATAAAAAAATAGGAGTACGATAGACGCTCTCGACTGAGTGCAGTCGCCCCTCGCACCGATATCACTCTATACGTTAGAACATCCAGAATGTTATACATTTGCGATCGCTACTTAGGAAATGTATACAAGTAGATATCCTAGGAAAAGTGTACAAATTTACAAAATATAACATAGATTTCCTATCTGTGTTAGGAATTGTACACATTTCCTAAGAATTGTATAAAATGACGGATTACATACTTTTACGTTAGCATAATATACACAAACCACCAGACCCGGAACTACTACCTGTAGGCCATACAAATATTTGTTCCGTGCGGGATTCGAACCCCCGAGATACGTAGCGTAGCAGCCAATTGCTCAGCCACTGAGCCAACAATGCCCTCAACTAACCGCGTCCCACTTAAAGCAAAAGGGACGGATAGCAATCCATAGATCATTAACTATACATATAACTACAGATATACTATAGTTTTAAAAACTGTTCTTTTGTCAGAAATGTCGCCGTGCAGACAGAACACGACATACCAATATGCATGATCACACGCACGAATATATCCAGAGATTGTATTCGCCGTATGTCCATATTAGTCGTGGGTTCAATTCGTAGTATCCACCAGAACTTGATTCGCGGATCGCTCGGGGCGGCGGCGTAGCGGCCGGAGGCCGGCCCGGGGGCCCGGGGGCCCGGGGCTCGCAAGGTACACCGTTATCTAATAACATAATAAATAATGCGGTGACATCACTGCTATTACGAACTTGCTGATCACCTCTGGATTTTTGTTTTACACACCGTTTGACTGTTGCTACGCCGTAGAGCAGCATTGAACGGCTGTCACATTTCAAGTTCCAACACTTTTAGATTTTCAATTTTAGAGCACGTAAACATGAAAACAATGAAGCATGAACTTAAAACCAATTTCGTGAAACTTGTGTATAATAGATATTAAAAGGAAGGCTCTATTTTATTAAATAAAAGGCAAAAAGTATTTAGAAGAACTGTCATTCAACAGCGATTGAGTATATCTAAAGTTTCCTGGCCGCACATTCAAGTACATTCATGGGGTTAGCTCGCGTTGTGTCATGTTATTATGTACCCAGCAGTAACTGCTTTCAGAGTAGCAACATTGAGTGCAGTTCTGATCTGATCTAATGAAAGAGATCGCAGGTCGCGTACTAGGTGAGGTTGGTCTAATAGAGGTGCTTAGTTGATAAACATTCAAAGACAATGATTGAAATTATTCATTTACCTTACTTATTTTTTACACTTCTTTCTTGCATAATAATAATTGCTGTTGTTAGTCAAGCGGTTTTCATAACAAACACTTGACAAGTAATACCCATTTTAATGTTAAGTTTAGATATTGTCTCTCTCTGCTATTATTTGAATAGTTGTCTCCGGCAGCTACCACCGATTATTAAATAAATATCGGCTCGTAGATCATGATCAATTTATTTAGTGATATAAATATTACAGAC
The DNA here is from genome assembly GCA_950005105.1 of Lycophotia porphyrea. Taxonomy (NCBI): domain Eukaryota; kingdom Metazoa; phylum Arthropoda; class Insecta; order Lepidoptera; family Noctuidae; genus Lycophotia; species Lycophotia porphyrea. The sequence continues at coordinate 20,007,521 of OX465388.1, read as the reverse complement.
CACAATGGCAGGTGTGTGCCACTAGGAGCTGCAAGCAGTCATGGTGTTTACTTTGCAAAGAGCTCGGACTCTTGTGACGATCTCAGATGATGAAGTCGAATTTGTCGTCACTTTGAACATCTTGGTAGCAGAAATACCTACCATTACAAGCAGTACCCGCGGAAATAATTATTTTCCTGGAACTCACTATAATTCAAGTTCCTCGACGTAAATTATAGTAATTTTAAGTTTTAAATAATATTTAGGAGGCAAAACGATCGATTTAGTAAAAATGTGTGTGCGATCCGATGTCCGATGTAATTTGCGCGCACGCCGTCGACGGAACGCATCGATCAGATGCGCCCACGCCCGCCGCCCGCGCACCTCAAGCAAATTGAAAGTATCTTGCACAACCATCCTCCCGCTAATGTAACAAACTCCGGACCTACGAGTACCTAGGGTACACCGTACCTCACGTTATTCCACCTGAAGGAAATAACACTTTGATTTATTTCTGAAACCAAAATTCAGCTTCATTTTTCGTATTAAAATTTAAAATGAAGTTTAATGTAGAACCTAAGTAACCGTATTATCCCCGTTGACTAACTGACTGATCACCATTCGAGTAGTAATCGATACTGTTAATATTATGATATACCTATACATATAGGTACGTTCTTAAGGTGAGTAGTTGAGTGATTGATTCTAATTACAAGTCTGTAGCTGTAGCACATTTGGAGAGACATAATTGATAATAAATCCTTATGTAAAAGCAGATTATGTTTGTTTACAACAAACATAAATTGAATAGTTCAACTGAACATCATTAATGTTTTAGTACTAATCAGCGTCCTGTTAATATAGTGAATATACTATTAGAACTGGTGCCTGTAATTATAGCTCTTAATAAGGCTGTCTATTGGCCTAGCGCTGCATGTAAGCAGAGTTCTAACTTTATTACTTACTACGATGACACCTATAACTTAGCTAAGGTGTTCGATACAATTCCAATTTAAGTATAAAAACAATAACTCAGAAAAAATAACAACTTAAACTTGATTATATTATAGGCAAATTAAAATTGTGCAAGATTGCATTTTGGTGATGCCTTGGGGCGATTTCCTCCGCGGAGCCCAGGTGGGACGCTGACCGCAGCCGGGATCCATACTCATTATAAGTATATTTTGATACTGAATCTTATTTGAAGTTTTTTTTTTTAATTAAGTAGTTTTCTTAGGAACTTCATCCTTTAGTCGAAGGCCTTGTGAATAAAAAAAAAGATCTATAATGTTCCCGTTAAAGTGGATACTTACTTTAGTAAATACTCGTCAATAGGAAACTGGCGGTTTCGTAAACAAGAATTATACACGCATAATGGCTATGTAGCCAGCAACACGTTTATTACAGGAAGATTAAAAAAATATATATTTTGTCAGTTTTTCAAGACAGGCTTAATAATTGCATGTCTATATCATATCCTAATAAATGAACAATATTTATATATAAATATATTTGTAATCACGTTCTCGAAAACGGTTCTACGATTCCAATGAAAGTTGCAGTATAGCGGTATACGGGGGCGAAAAATCGATCTAGCTATGTCTCATATCTGGGAAAATTCGTTTTTTCTATTTACACCTGAGCAGAGCTCGGTCGCCCAGGTACTACTTTGTTATATACATGTAACTGTAACATATGTAGTGGGTACGGTGTCATGCACACTATCCAACATCGAAATGGGCGAAAGTAACTTTATATGTTACCCGTTCCCACCAGATTCGTATGAAGTTTGGCGCTCAGTTAGAGCGTGACCTAGGTCAGGGTAAGTCCTAACCTAGGTACATAGGTATTAGAAGGGATACCTATCAAATTTTATCTGCGGGGAAAAACTAGTCTTATAAGAATGTAATACATAATTTATTTTGTGTAGTGATTAAAACAATTGATCAGATCTTTTCTTCTACGAAGTAATATATAGTAAATTAGTAGTAATTAGTGGTTTTGATAGTAATATATAGTAAATTTACCTACAACTAGATTACCTAGACAGAAGGTATGAAATAAACTTATTGAATGTAAACTGTTTCCAAGCGCGTGGTTCGATAGGTCAGAGCTGTGGGTCAGATGGAGAGTCCTCGTTAAACTTGCGAATTTGTTAAGCTATATAATGTACAAGCGACCCGAAACGGCTTCGCCCGGGTGTAATGTTAAGCATATAAACTGTCCTCTTCAATCACACTATCTATTGCTGAAAATTGAATTAAAATCCGTTGCGTACCTAGTTTAAAAGATCTAAGCGTACAAACAGCGGAAGCGACTTTGTATTATACTATGTAATAAAGATTCGGGATTTATGACTTGAATAAAATACCCGTTTAATAACTGTTTACCCGTAAAAACACGTTTTTGCTCATGATATAAGTTTTTTTTTCTGAAACAATAAAAATAATAACGAAAACTACATGGTATCCAACCCTGGTTATCCAATCGGTGCGATATCAGTAACATTGTCGTCAGTCACAATATCAGTTCGTCAAGTGTTGAGTCAATAGTTGAGCGCCCCGTCCCGTGTTTGTTGAGCCTCCGTTGCACAACTAATATGTTTGCGACCCCTGTTTGCCGCGCACTCTTGTAAGAACATCGGTAGCCTGCTGATGCTGTTAATGTGAATGTAGGTGGCTCATAAGAATCACGTGTATTTTGTTAATGAGAATTTAAGAAGACGTTTAGGTTTGCCCACGGCTGTCTGGCAAATTTAAAGATTTAGTTATATTGTTATTAGTGTATGTTAAGATAACCAGAATATTTAAAGAAAGTTTTGGTCAAGAAGTAAGTTGAATAAACAAATTAACATCTCGGTAACTTGAAGACATAAGTTAAATTGAGCAGTAAAATCATACTAATCTTCTGGATAATGTCAAATTATGTCATACAAACCAAGCAAGCTTATGCAAGTTTTATCGTCAATAATATTATATCTAAAGTACTGAATTTCACTACACTATAAGCGATTGGCCATTGGTCAATTATGTGATTAGAATTTTGAACCTAGAGTAGAAAATCTTATAAAAACTTTTACCAAAAAACAAGAGTATTCTCTAGTATGGTTCAATTGTAATTTTTCCATTAATGTTGTCATGACAATTAGGACAGTACAGTAAATCATGTGATCAACATGTCATTTAAAGCGTCACTTTAGTCAAGTTGGAAAAAAGAACCAATTCATGCGAATTATTATATAATTTATTATAGTATTAAAAAGTTAACGGTTTAAGTAAACGATGCTCTGTAGTTTGTGTTGTCAATATTTATTAGTTGTTACGGATTACCGTAATATGAGCACGCGTTTGGCATATACTGAGTATGCATAAGTAGTATTGCCAAACTTATGTGGCAGTGAGCAGTTCACATTGCTCGCAGAACAGATGGCGGATGGGGCCGAAAAGTTTTGGAGTGGCGACCGCAAACCGGAAGACGTTGCGTTGGAAGGCCTTCCACTAGGTGATGGACGATGACCTGGTGAAGGTTGCGGGGATGGAACCGGTTAATGTGGCGACACTTGGGGGAGGCCTATGTTCAGCTGTGGATTTCTTTCGGCTGTAATGATGATGAAGATGCCAAAATAAAGTAAATAGGTACCTATAAAGGGTTTAAAAAGACTCACGAAGTCGTCCACCAAGCATTCTGTTCATCAGACTAAGTAACTCTTTGCAAAAATGATTGCTGGGAAACGACTTTTGGGGTTAAAAATCACGTTTAACGGTAGGACTCAATGTAAAACATTGTACTGATGGATGGATCGAATTGTACATGGGTCGTGGAGGTGTTAAAAGTAAATATCTCACATTAAAAGCATGTATTTAAAAAATAAACTTCTGAAAAAGTTGGAACTTTGACCCCCAATATCTACGTAACTAGAAGGTTCCCAGGTATGGTCTAGAAAAAAAAAAAATTCGCGATGACGGGGAGAACAAGTGCCTTTCGGCTTCGTAAAGAGTCTTTTTACACCTTTTATAGTTACGTTTTTTTAATTACATTATAGTTTACTTAACAGCCTTTAAATGTAACAATAATTTTACATTTAAATTCAATTCAATTTAAATTCAATTATTTACTCTTTGATTAAAACTTTATACTAGAATTAAAAAATACTGCACAAAGGCAGACTTGATGCCTGAGACGTTTTCTATCACATGACTACTTCTAGATTGGTATAGCTCACGGTAGGACGAACTATCCAATCTAATTTTTGCTTTCACCAATAAACTAAATAAGAAAAGAGCAAAATTACTTAACAAACGGGTGTCCGGTGAAATTTTTTGAAAATGTATTGAAAGTAGAAGATATGTCTAATATAAATGCTCGAACCTAAAAGTTCAAGCAAATTTTTAATTTTGCAAAGTATAGATATTAACGCAAAGTACGATGTGTTGTAATGTGGCATCCACGTCTTAATGTTTCGTCATTGCGTGTGTTCGCCGTTGTTCGTCAGTGGCAGAGCATCGTATATTTGTGATTTGTAAATAAAATGTTTCTTTTAAAGTTATTTGTATCACAAAGTTTTACGAAATTCGATCAGTTTTGTACAAATATGATCGGATAGGTACCTAAGTCAGTGGTAAAGCGCCACTGTCTATCTCGTTGAAATACAGCGCCCTCACAAGTTACAATTACAACCCTCCTGTCAGAGGGTGGCTGGTAGTTCTGCTACCCGCCGCTAGATAGCTCTCAGCGCGTTTTTATTTGCAACTATGTCTAATGATAGGAATTTAACTATTAGTGTGATTATGAAAATCTACTGAACTGTTGTATAAATAAGCCAATACTTTAAAACTCTTTTTTCTTAATATTTAGTAGATACCTACCGTTGCAAAAATAGTAGTAGTAAACGCTGTTCAAAGAAACACCTTTTCAATCTATGACGTTTCGTCTTAATTATGAATAAGGTCTACGTACAACTCAGCCGCATTAATAAGAAAATATTTTTTCTAAGTAACATAAACATAGGTACAACAAAAACGAATAGGTACAAAACTATATCGAACCATTTCTAAAAGCTATGTTAGTTGAGTTCACATTTAGTCTCACTATTCGACAACAGATGGCGCTAGCTGTCGCAGTCGGTCGCGACTCGGTGCCCGTCAGGTCAGCCGGTATACGCGTTTAATATTGCAAGCCAAGTGTTTTATAGAATGGAACTTTTACTGATTTTTAATGATTAAATAAATAAACTAGAAGGATACGATTCTACAATAATTGAGATTTATAATATTGTTTCAATTAATGTATGTCTCATTTCAGTTTCAGGATATGTCTTAAAAAAACATTTTTTTACCTAACAATGACAGTTGTCATTATACAAGGTGCCACAAAAAAACCAACATTGCTTTATAATAACCGAAATAATAAAAGTTAATTTGTGAAATTATGAAGTGGTTACACACATCAGTAAATATTTTAATAAATTATAATAATAATTGGTGTGCGTAGAGTCACGTCTCATTGTGGTAGGTTACGGTTCAGCATAACAAATTACAGTTCAAAAAACATAAAGAGGTAATTACAAAGACAAAATTGGTACAAGTTGTAATGCGAAACATATTCTACAAAAGAGTGACCAAAAATTAAAAAAAAATAACGATCGTGGCATTCACGACAGATTTAGTTTCCGCAGTAAGTAATCTATTTAACTTAAACTATTGAGTCAGTGTTGAACAACTTGTAAATATTTTGTATAACGTAAGTTATTTATAAGTAGGTGCTGAAGCCTCTTTCTCCGTTCAAGGTAGTGTTTAGATACAACATACTAAATCTAATATATTCGCCTGTTACTTCCAATTTTGCTAGATCTACATATTTACTGTATTAACAAACATTTTACTTTAAAAGGAACAAAAAAAAACTGATCATAATTCTATTAGGAGAGCCCGTGTTACAATGCTAATTAATTACTTTATAGAAAACACTTGAACATTATGTATACTTAACATTTGTTAGAAGCCAATTAATATAAAAATGACATAATTTTTATTTATTATATTTACTTAAATATAGCAATTATTTTGTTATAATTGCATCATAGTAGCTTCGTGCAAGTTTATACAGTTGCTTCAGCACTACCTACCAGTCAATAACAGAACTGTTGGTGTTCATATAGAAACCATTCATTATTTTAATAAACACAAAACTCTAGTAGTTTTGTGTGCAAAACATCTATTAATTATGTGAAGAGACAGATGATATTAAAATTACTTATTAAAAAAAGGATACAAGTTATCCAATTAATATCTTTTTAAATTAAGTGTTCTGTCATTGAATTGCATATATGAAGAATGGGTTGAACACTTTTTTACAGACAAAAGATTTATAGAATTTCGTTCCATATACATTTTTTCTATATTATTTCATAGAATAATCAATATGCAGAATACTTGCTTCGAAGATATTTAAATTCTGTCTGCAGGGTTTAAAGTTAAGTTAAGTCTACTTTAACATTCTCATTGAAATAAAATACCAGGGAAAAATACATCGAACAAACAATAATCGTTAAAAAATAATTCTACTGTTTGATAAGTTTGTTAAACAAAAAAATGTGATTATAAAATTCGTTGAATTATCTTTCTGTGCAATATTTTATGTTTCGAAATAAAAATATAAGGACCAAATACTATATGAAACATTTTCTGTGAAACGAAATTGTAGGAAATTTCTGTCTTCGAAACAAGGGAACACCATGAAGAATGAAACGAAGATCAACTTAATTTAAAGTATTAAGATATATTATAATGTAATTAACCGTTTCTATCATTGGTATCATTCAATAAGACATGAACGTGATCTCTATGTTAGTAGAGTGTCCGTCGGCGCTGGCAGAGCGGTCGCGGAGTGTAGCGACGCGACGCACAATATTGTGTGCGAGCGAGGAGCGCGGGGCGCGGGGTGCGGCGCGCGGGGCGAGGGGGGTGCGCGGGGGGCGGGGCGCAGTAATTACATCGTCATTAGCGGGCGGCGTCTGGGCGGGGCCGCCCCTCTACCTCTGCGGGCGCGCGCAGCGCCGTCGAGCGCTCCAGTCCGCTCCGTGCTGCCGTCGCGCACGCACGCGCATGTCGCTCGCTGTGTATTCCGGTGATGTGAGGTGGCCCCCGCCGCTGCCGCAGCGCCGCGCGACTAACGCGCTTGTTTCGTGACTTAGTAAGCCAGTTGAAGGCTCGAGAGCCTTCGAGCCGGCAAGACGCCGTCCACCGTGGATCTGAGGTACGGCGCCATGGCGGCGACCACGTACATGCCCGGCGACATGGACCTGGGCAACATCGGTGGGTACGCCGCCTCGCCGCGCAGTGCCGAGCCCGCCGACATGAAGTACGGGCACTCGCTGCACGCGGGTGGTTCGCCGTCCCCGGGCGCACCCGTGCTCAACCCCTGGACGTCGCTGCCGCCCGCAGACCCCTGGGCCATGCACGGGCACCACGCGCACGCGCACCAGCCCGACGTGAAACCGCCGCCCGCGCCGCACGAGCACCGCCACCTGCAGCACGGCGGCTGGCACGCGCCCGTGGTGTCCCCGCACTATGGCGCCGGCTCGCCCGTGGGGCTGCACGGCGGCTACCCCATGCCCATGCACCAGCACCACATGCTACGCGACATCCAGCCCTCCCCACACGCGTTGCACCATCACGCCATGGAGCGCGAGCCGCCCGAGGAGGACACGCCCACCAGCGACGACCTCGAGGCCTTCGCCAAGCAGTTCAAGCAGCGCCGCATCAAGCTGGGTTTCACGCAGGCCGACGTGGGCCTGGCACTCGGTACGCTCTACGGCAATGTGTTCTCGCAGACCACCATCTGCAGGTTCGAGGCGCTACAGCTCAGTTTTAAAAACATGTGCAAGTTGAAACCGTTACTGCAGAAGTGGCTTGAGGAGGCAGACTCCACCACGGGGAGCCCCACGAGCATCGACAAAATAGCCGCACAAGGAAGGAAAAGAAAGAAGCGCACGTCGATAGAAGTGTCGGTGAAGGGCGCGCTCGAGCAGCACTTCCACAAACAACCCAAGCCATCGGCGCAGGAGATCACGTCGCTGGCCGACAGCCTACAGCTGGAGAAGGAGGTAGTGCGAGTATGGTTCTGCAACCGGCGGCAGAAGGAGAAGCGCATGACGCCACCCAACACGCTGGGCAACGAGATGATGGAGGGCATGGGCCACGGGCACTACGGGCACGGTGAGGTGCACGGTTCGCCGCTACAGCACTCGCACTCGCCGCCCGGCCTGTCGCCGCAGCACCTCGCGCCCGGCCACACGCTGGCCGCGCACTAACAGTTCGCCCCGTGGGCGCCGCCGCGGCCCTACTATTCGGAGCCTCACTAGCGCCGACTAGCGCCGCGCCCGCGGGATACGTGTACATAGCGCCGCCGCCCGGACGTGCGTGCGGCGTAGTGAGCGGGGCCCGCGCCTCTGTACATATCGCGAGCCCCGCAAGGACCGAACGCTACGTTTAAGTTGTTCTTTATAATTTCAGTGAAGTCATTGATTAATTATGTGAGTAATATTAAGATCGAAGCCAGTAATCGTTTATACTTTATCGAAACACCGAGGTTCGGAGTGATCGCCGATACGTTTAGCTAGATAGTCTAATTGATAAATAAGAGCTTAAATCGGAGGTGGATCCCGGCGTCGCTCGCGCCTCGCCGGCGGCCGCGGCCGCATCAGACGTCGTGCGGTAAGTACGGCGACATTACACACTCAGTAGCACAGTAACGCTCGTACCACACCTCACGCGTTCTCGCGTACTTGACGCACGTCGTCGCGACCTGCGAGTCGCGCGAGCGAGTGGCCGCTCCGGCGAGGAGTGCGTAGCACCATTCAGTTTTGTAAAGGACGATTTCATCGAATTTATTTATAGATATTACAAATTAACGATGTTCATACATGCCTACCTGTCAGTAGGGAGTCATTGTGGTGTGGAATAAATTTAAATTGTTGCTATTACTGTAAATTTATGATTAGTGACGAGGACGAGAGTAAAAAATATGAATCGGGTCGAAGCTTCGTTTTGTAAGGGAATACGAGTGAGTCAATAGGTGCAATTTTTATTTTAAGTGTTTAATGAAACGATCCGAATGTGAGAGCAATCATGTACGTAGTAAGTCATGAACGCGGCTGGCGCGGGGCGGCGCGGCGGCGCGCTCTGTTGGTGTTGTGAGCGCGCCGCCGCGCCGCGCCGCGTCTCCGCGCGACAAGCGCCGACACGCACTCGACGCACACCTAGCTCCCACTACATAATTTATTAAAAATTATTATTAAAAGGATGCAGACACGATGCCAAAATGGTTTTATTCCTGTTTTTTACTTGTTTTGTTGTTTTTTTTTCGTTTGTATGTATTTGTGGCCAATCTTGGTACTTAATACTTGTAAAAATAGGTATTTTTTCTATATAAAATAATGTACCTACGACGTATATGATGATATATATTAAAAAAGTTCTTTATAGAAATTGAAATATGGAAATGACTTTTATTGAAACATGTCCTGATTATCTCTCTGCCTCGACAGACATTTTGTTTGTTTTTGTAAGGATAGTTATGTTATTAGTTATATTAGTGACATGACAGGTTTCGGACACAAGTGTAGCGCGTGCCGTGTCAGTGTCAGACACCAACGAATGTTTAGTTTTAGGGAGGATTGTTTGCATAGTCTTACTATTAACGAACAGACGCTCAGTAACACTTGTCAAATGTTTTGCTAAAGTTGAACTAGATGAATAATGTAAATAAATAATCGCATCACGATGGAGTTAGGTATGCAAGTCTACATAGCGAGTAAATATTACTTAGTGATATGATATTTTATATTATCGTCTAAGTATTTAATAAAACAGAGTAAATATTTTACTAAAGAGTATTATTGATAAATCCCGGTCAGTAGGTCATAATTATAATGTGAAAAAAATGTTGTGAGTCGGCTTAGTGTTGTTTGTTTTATTTATGAGGGTACAAGCAGTGGGGCAGGTAGTGGGTCGTCACAACCCGCGCCGCCGCCGCGCCGCCGCACAATACATTTGTCAAACATTTGACAAACTATACGCAGATCCTATCGTGTAGTTAAACACATCGCACATTATTTTTTATATTTCATAAGGATTGCCTTTGTACGTTATTGTCCGCTCTATAAGTTTGTACACTTGGTTCTGTTAACATATAAATTGACTGCAGCTAGTGTTATCGCATGACGTTTCTAATTTATTTGTTAGATGAATTAAACTGAGTGACATTTACTGTTACATTTGGCCAATTCATTGTTTTATTGTTGTTCAAGAGAATTCAATCGTTTTGAATAATATCAATCCCTATTTGCAATAATTTCAAGTTTAAACATCATACCTATCAATTGTTCGCACACTTGCCATGCACACACATACTCGTAACTTCACTTTATAAAATATATCACCTGAGTGGCTCAAGTGCTTACATAACATAACATAACATAACATAAAATCACGCCTGTAATCCCCGTAGGGTTAGGTAGAGGTGTACCTAATAGAACAACCACATTTCGCCAGTTATGTTTACTCAAGTGCTTACTCATGCTGTATTATATTTCCTATCTTAAATAATCATCAGGTTGATCTAATAGCATCACAGTTTGGCCAGTTAACATCTGTACCTTGTATTACATAACATTTTTCTTCTTTTATATTTTTGTTCTTTTCTTTTTAGTGTTCCTTGTCTTTAATAACTAGGTATTTAAACAAATGTTTTATATATTTCCTAAATCGACAGCATTGATAATTATGTTTTAAATAAATAATTAATTATCTATCAGCACCAAAACAATTATTTATATTGATTGACATTCATTGCTCATGATAACTGCATTTGTGAATGTTTCTTTACAGTTACCTATATTTATTTTAAATAGAAAACAACGTTCATAATAATGCTTAAAGCATTTTACTGCTTCAAACTCTAAAAAAGTCTAAACTTAATTTAATTACACTCTAATGAATAATTACAGCGCTGGACAGGTTTTCACTTAAACAAGTATATCTGCGGCTCACCGGCCGAACTTTGTAGTGCAATTAAACATAAATGATTTCTGTGGCCGAAGACGAATAATTTTTTTTTCGCTTTAACGAGTGTGTTTGTTAGCTTTCTCCTGTTAAAAGTGACGTGCATAAAAAATGTAAAGGAGTGGATGTTGACGGTTGTCGCGCAAATCGCGACGGTGCGCGGCGGACGCGGCTGACGCGGCCGTAGCAAAAACTTCACGTGTGTACTTATCTATCCGCGGTCGCAACTCGCTCACTCCACACTACACCAAATGACATTCCGTCTGGCTAATGATGCGTATCAGCCGTAGTGAAACCTCCTCCGCTGAAAAAATATCTAACTAACATCAACAGATATTAATGTTTCAGGAAACTTCACCCATACATTCTGTATTGGCAGTTACCTATGTTCAGGGCTCGGCGAAATTTAATATACCTGTTTTTGGCTTTTAAAATTTTTTTAGAGGATTTTAAGCATAGGTTAATCAAATAATTAAATATTCTTTCTTAGTTTTTCCGAGTCTTAAAGAGCGGCAGGAATTTTAGAAAAATAATTACTGCATGTATTAGGCTGTTATTTTTGAAAAGCAAGGAAAATGGTTTGACGATACATTCCATCAGTTTGTATAGATAGATATACAAAGATTTTGATATTGTTTACTCCCAATAGTAAACGTCACCAATTAAACTAAACCTGCAACGTGGTCTTTGCTTAGCATTTAGCAAAAGTAAAAATAAATCATGTAAAGGTGGTCTAACCACGTAGACGCACACATACGCGCGACCTGGGGCGACAGTTTTTTACGCTCACTCTGTATAACTTTTTGTGCCTCTGTTGGCGATTATTTTCAAAATTAAAACGACAATCGCTCGTTTGTTTCCGCCTGTTAACCCCAAACTTTTTGCACGACGTCGAACAAGAATGTTGTGCAAAAAAACGCGCCTGTCTAACCATTGTCAAATTATTGTTAGAAAAGCCGCGACGGCGTCGCGACCTTCTCTGTGCTACGACACGCGTATTTTATGTTAGAATATTTTGATTGGTATTTATTTTTTGTACTTTGTCGTGTGCTAATTAATGCTATCTAACATCAATAGATGTCTCCCCAATATTTAGGTCAAATTAATCAATCGGCCTTATATTATTTCGGGTTTGATTTACGTTTTGCCATCCATATAAAGAAGTTTTGAATATCATATAACGATTGCAATCTTTTTGTAGCTATTCTGCATCAGAGGGATGCTAATTGGCATAAATATTAATTTAAAGTAGGTAGTTTCTACTCAAATAAAACAATTAAAAATTTATAATTATAGAGAGGAAACAAAGTTTCTTTATTATGACTTTAGTATTTTTTGACAAACGTTTGAGCAAGTTTTTGTTTTGTGAATTATAACAATAGTGTTTAGTGCAGGATGGGTAGTTGTGGCAAGATATTCTGATTGTTAGCCGCTCAAGGCTCGGCTGTCGGCTCTCGGCGCTCGTCGCCGTCGCCACCGCGACATAAATTCGTATCGAGGTGTTCGGCCTTCACTCACAATCCTACACGAGCGGCACTAACGCGCCTAGCGCTGAAACGCAACATGTCGGCTCCTACATTAACCCACTTCGATCTGTTCACTCGTCTGCACACCGATACCTACTTACTTCAGCACCAGAATGCGCCGCTATCTAACACACGTAGGTAGCTACATGTACATACGCTCCCCGACATTTGTAAATCAGCTTGTGTAACACAATCCTCTTTGTTAATAAGTGACGTTCTGCAGGACGTACTTTCCATTTTAAATAAATTATACCTATGTATTTCAGCCAACACCAGTAATAATACAAACAAAAGGCATTTTTTCATGGACTTTGTAGTAGATTGCACACAGTCAAGTATCGTTGTACGTACTGACGTAACAGTTGAAGGTGTTGACAAATGTCAAATAGGCGAATAGCAAAAAATATGGAAAACAAAATGATAATGCAGTCACTGTCAACGTGTAGCCGACGTAGTACCGTTTGCGATACCGACGACTTACTGAAACTGATTTATGAATGTCATTCATTACATGCGCCTACTTACGTACTTTTTTTTACATAAAAGGCTTTTTTATATAAGATTTTGACAATAAATAAAAAAAACATTACCAATTATAAACTCTGCTTCATGCTAAACATGAATGTTTCTAGATACGTAATTAATTATCTAGATTGATCAAAACATACAATTAATTCAGTAAATGGGTTGGATTCTTTTTTAAATTCAGCAAATGTTCGCGTTCGAATCTAAAACAAAGAATAACTTAAATAAAAGTGTTGTTTAAGGTGGCTATTAATATGTGAGTTCACATCTGTATTTCAATTGTGTCAGAATGTCTGGCGACAAAAACAGCGCGCGGCGACATTGTCGCGCAAACGAGCGTTCGTACCAAGTTACCTGTCAGTTTTTCTGCGTTTTGTAGTTAAATATGTATTTAAAAAACGGCGGACCCATGGCAGGTGCGACGGCGGCGGCGTAGCGGCGAGGCCACCTTTATCAGCGGCCATGTTCTACTCAATTTATAGTCGCCTCGGTTTTGGTAGCGCCGCGAGCGGTCCCGCACCGCTATCTCGCCCTTCGTGTATTTTCCCGCGTAGTTCGTAGCCGCGTATGAGCGTAGGAGCGTAGGAGCGTAGGCGCAACGCGACCGACGGGCGGCTGGTGTCCAAGTAACACCCGATGCTCTCATTAGCACAGCGGCACGTGACCCCGGCACTATCTCTCTATCTTATAAAAATAGTGAGATGTACGAACAAAAGCCTCCGCCGCAGCCACCACAAACGAAGCCTGTTTGCAGCACTTGTTTCATACACAGACAGACAAACCAAGATCAGTGAGAGACTGCATAGTTAAAATTGTTCACACTTAAAATGTTATCAATTTGCATTTTATAATACTCGTGATTTTAATATGACGGCCATAATTAGAGAAAGTTGGAGTTTTGCTGGCCAGTCGTAAATCTGTGGTCAATATGGCATATTACTTTTCTTAATTAAACAAAATGTATAACGACTGATAAAATGATTAAAATCTTAAACGATTCTATAATTTCCTTCTACAGTTATTCATGTTTTGTGCTGATTTCTGTACTCACACATGAACCCAAGATTTAGAATGTAGGGTAGATACAGCTCATGTAAAACTGACACTTTTTGCTAAATCTACTTGTAGATGTTTTATTTTGTTTTATTGCTCTTGGCAAGTGATTACTTCAATTAAGTTCGATTCTAGCGTCACAGACCGATAATTCCAAAAAAGACAAAGTGCTAGTAAACCGCAATCATGTAAGGAAGTCCTTGGTAGTCGGTGACGAGATGGCGGTACGGGTGCCTCCGGTTGCTCGGTCGGTACTTCTCGTTAATTTCCAACAGCAGTGGTTGTGCAACCGAGGTGACAGTGAGATCACGGAGAAAATACTGTCAAGTTGATATTTTAAGATTATTCCGTTTTCATTTAGAAAACTTTCCGGAAATAGCGATGATTTATTGAAATAAACGCTTGCTGAGTTATTTTTAGAATACTTTCCACTTTTCCAATGATCACTTAAAGAAAACCATGTTGTTCGCCTACATGTTGATATACTAAGTAGATAATAATTCATGAATGTTTCAGCATTATTATATTTTGCATAAGCTTAGGTAGCCCCAAACCAACAGCATATAATAAATAATATCTAGTATACGGTACCAACTGGTTGAAGTTAGATTCCGGGCGGAGTGTCAAATTGTCGTCATTGTTCTTATAAAAGTTGATAATCATGCGTTCGTACTGTACTAATCTGCATAATCCTTCGGAGACTACAGACGTGACGATATGAGATAACTAATATTATAGCTACTAATGATAAGGTTTGGTCCTTCACGCTGCATGCTCGTTACCGGGTCGGCAGGAACTACGATTTATTTGCAAAATATAATGTATTCGTTTATTTGCTATACTTTATAGTTTTATCCTTTACGCAGACGTAACAGCCGACAGCGCGGAAAATTAAAAGTTTTTCTTTGAAGTTAAAAAAAGTTGATCAAAGTGATATGCAATGTAGGTTAAATATAAAAAAAAGGATACGAATGAGTGGGCGTTTATCTATAAATTGTTATAATTAATGAAATCTTTAATTTCCAAGGTTGAGGTTAGGTTATTTAATTACTCTTCCTATTTAAGGTATTAGAGTGGATTGCAATTACTAAATTTTATCATGAATAAGTCACTCGTTACACATCTAACCATCTATCTAATTATTTTAATTTAAAGCCTTAGCCAAAGATTTTTATTTTAACCACAGATTTCTAATATTTCCAAAAGCAAATACGTGAACCGCATCTCACGAAGGACTAGTCAGGTCCCGCCGCCTGCTGAGTACCATCTCACACCTTCACTCAGTGCTCATCATGAGTGTTCCCAATCTGTGTATCATTTATTAAGAGAAGACTCCAGCCACTGCACCGACCTGTTCTATTGAATTATATTTCACTTTCAGTCAATTATTCATAACTTTTTACTGCGGATGATTTACTGCCTTTTGATTGGCTACATTATGTTAGTGTTTCACTAATTAATGTATACATTTATTATGATAATATATCATTATGTGATCGTTCAATACAATTACTTGTGTTCTTATAACGAACGTATACCTACTGCGTTTTATGTTCAGTGTCAAGTGAGGTTTGGTTAGGCCACACTTGCACCTGAACAAAATAGTACTATTACAGAAGTGTGTTTGATAGCAACTATAATCAATAGACAGGTATTAGTTGTACAAAGACATACTAACACTAATTATTGTTATAAAATTACACAAAAACTGAAATAATTAAGGGAGAGAATACTTACCTAAGTAACCAGACTTTACAGATTTCTATTTTTTGTCCTTTCACATTATTAAAATAAGTACCTAAACCAATCAGTGTCAATTCAAGTCCATTCAATAACTTCGACTTGAAATGAATATCTGAGTAGGAAAAAAATATTAATAATTTCAGTGACATTAAGTGTTAAACAATGAATGTCACAAAAACACTCAAAGTTACAAGTAGGTAGAGACAATGTTTCCGCGAGTTACATCACATACCCACATGTATCGTCTGCCCTGATACTAATGGAACTGTCAATGACGTATCCAACAAACCTTCAGGTTATTTTTGTCAACAGATAGGGGACAAACATCAGAAGCCTATGACTTTCCCACTGTTAGCTTGACAGCTCTCCTCTCAGTGAGGGAGTGCACCCCGACCCCAGTCCATCTGTTTATGTTTGCAACCGTCTTCTCTCATGATCGTGAAGATTCATTTGATACTGGATTGACTTAGTTTGAGCGTTTCTCAGTTAGTTGCAAACTTAGTCACATACGTATACCCAGGGTCCAACATTCTACATTCACTCTTTTAAATAGAATATCAAACAAAAAAATTGTTCTAGTCAGATGTCAGTGATTGTGTCGGTCAAGTGTTGGTCAATTGAGCGGTAATTAGTGGTAACGTTCAGTGGGCCGTGCGCCGACCCCGGGGGACCCGGACTGACCCCCGTGACCCACCAGCGCTGATCGAATAAGAATAGGTATGTTCATCAAACAATAGTATTAGCTATTGAGATTCTTATAAGTTAGAGCATTCACGACTAACAGAATTTGTTGTTGTTCGACAAGACCTAGCATTATCTCGTCTCAGTACATAATGCAAGTTTATGTATTGTAGTGGGTAGGATAAGAAACTCAGATTGTTCAGTCAAGCGTACTCTTACGTATATCAACTTTCTTTGTAGCACAAGATAACTCTTTTACAATATCTTTGCCGACGGCTATTTAATGTTAAATTACAAAACTCGAAACTACACTTTCTATATAACTTTGTTAGGCAGGTACTGGTATTAAAATTTGTTAAAGTATTTCTGATCATTAATGTCCATCAATATAATCCTGTATCTAATGAGTGTTTCTCTCATTTCTTCAACACACTTTTGAATCGAATAAATCTTTCGGTAATTGACGAAACTGTATCAACGGTACTTTCGCCATTTTACCGCTTTCATTGAGAATATCATAAAAATCTAAGTCACAGTAATATCAAGTAGTAATTAAAACTCGTTCTATGAGTGAGTAGAAATCGTTCGTTTGTCCAGTTCACATGATGCGAGCTAGTAGCTGTAGCTCTGGGGTCGGGAGCACTTCGCCAAGGAGTCTGACTGACCACTAACCCGTTGTGGGTCGTTGAACCACTTATTTATGTTTACTGGCTTCACATGGCCTCCTTATGTGGAATTTATTTCATGAGGCGGGTTTCAAGTTCAGTTTTAATTTGGCATTCATATACTTTTTGGAATTTAAGAAGTAACTTTAGTTGTATTCTTTCTCTCAATTCATAGAAGTTACATAAGCGAATGTATATTTTACTATTAAACCATTCGTGCATTTTTTTGGTTGCCAGGCGCTTTACGTACTTCACAAAAAACTGCTGACAATGTTCTACGAATGACAATTAGTTTTATAATAATTGTAAGTAAAACAAATGTTCTATTGGCGATGCCTAAAAGATGATTTTTTTAGACTTACTACTTTTACAAGTAGTAATACGTCCAGCTCCGCTTCACGTCGCTCTATAATAAATATCCCACAATAACTCACGCCACCACACAAGTGTGACCCTCGTGTAACCACTGGACACTGACTGTCTCTAATGACAGTTATCAGCAAAAAACCTCGTTTGCCCCGTGACATTCAACACACAAACAAACTTCTTACTAGTAGCAGAATGTAATGCGCGTTCTTCACGCTCAGCGGCGCTGGGGCAGTCAGGGAAAAAATGTTATCCGAAGAAAAACCGCGTGGCCATGCGTGACGAACGAATCCCTACTCATAGTGCCTAGCTACTAATATTACACTTGAGAAGTTGTCCGGATATGAGTCGTGTATGGACGACAAGAAGGCTGCACTCAATGTCGTTGCTACGAATAGTGCTACGAAATTCGGCGTAGCAAAGTTGTTGAATTACTCATTTGAAATGAGTTGCCGCAACCTTCTAAGGTTTTCATTTTTTCTGGATAATATGTATACAGGGAAATAATCTGTTTTTCGTAGTAACAAATATTACACACTTTTAATAAGCAGTCATTCATAGGTTATTGCTGCTGGTAGGTAATTACTTTAAGTAGTTTGTCAAACGATGCAAGAGTAAAGTAATTATAGCATTAGCGTCCCAAATATAAGTAGTAAGTAATACCGTTAGTTTCCTGTGGTTCTATATACCTAAGTACTCACACGAAGCTACTCCTACGTCCCCCACGGGTCAGTGCGTGACGGTCGCCGGCAGTAGCGGCGCACGGCGGCCGGGTGACGCTCGCCTGCCTGTCTGTCCGTCTGTGCGACGGTCACGCTACCATCATTATACACTTCTTTCTATTAGTTAATTACGTACAATATTCTTGAGACACGACGGTACTGTGAGAAAAGCATTGTTGCGCTTTAAACGACATTTATTGACTGTAAAATGAGTGTTTTCAATAAATTACCTAGGTCAGCTTTGTCCAAGATTCGTGAAATTCAGAACATGTTGATGTTTCATTCTTTGATTTGCTGAGTAGATCTATACTGACATGATTTCATCGTTGACAAGTTTTCCTACAGAACTTAATTGTTTGCTTTCCCGCTTTTATAACTGAAATGAACGTCATTAATGTAACATCTGTTGGTAGCAATAGATGGAAGCGACACAACAATCACATTAAATTAACTGGGAGACCTCAGAGATGTGTCGGGTAGCGACATCAAATCATGACATAATATGACAAACATCTTCACGAGAGAGAAGAAGCAGATACTGTAACCCTTGAAAAGCACGAGCGTGACGCCGCGCGCCTAATCATATAAAAAAGTCAAAAGTTCAAACCCATAGGTCATCATAATATACAAATAGTTATCAAAACGCAAGGTGTTCCATTCATATATTCACGGCGGCGCAGTAGAACGGAGCCGACAAATGATCATAATTTCATATTTTTTGCGTTGAGTGCGAGCATGAATGGTGGGGCCCATTCATACCCGAAGCGTACTCTCCCAGCAAGTAATAACCGATGTTAGATGGCGTTATGATACATTGCTACTATTAAACATTATCGCACTTGTTTCCGACATTTAGAAAGCGATACGTTACGTTATTATTGGTGAGTTGAGCTGTAAGCTTCAGTAGCTTCAAACGTAACCAAAAGTTTTCAATATGATTTTAATGGATCTGAAGCGTAAGTCTCTACAGGAACAGTCTAACGAGTTAATTTGCAAGATAACCACTTGCTATGAATGTTAAAGTCATTGGATTGCTGACAAGAGGTCAACCTACCTGTACTTATGAGTAGATACACACATCATTTACACTGTATTACAAGTTCCGAACTTGTGCCTGCCTATCATCGTTCTGTTACCAGCATCCTTGACCGGCGCGCGATCCGCCATCAATAACGCTTACCACCGCGCCCGCGCCCGCGCCGGCCGGACACAAGCGAGTGTTTCCACACCACGCATTACTTACTGTCAGCACAGCCTTGCGGAAAGCCTGACTGATGATGGCAACACGCCTTCAAATGCTCACCTAGTCATTGTGGAGTGACGAAACTAAGCTGTGCGGTCACTGTACCAACGGTCATAGAGCTTAGGGTCGTGCGGTTCAGGGTTCGATTCCCAGCATGAGCAACAGGTGGTTAGAAGTTGTTGGTTTTTCTGTTAGGGTATGGGGACAACAGGGTTCGGTTATCTTGACATTGCACTTGGACAGGTGGTGATAAGAATTATGCCTATGATAGGAGACGGTTATTTTCTGTAACTGCAGATAGTTTTTCTCGTTCTATAGAAATATGGTTTATAGTTTCATTTGAGTATGTCATGCAACACGCTCGTACTTCTGACTTTAACATAATTGATGAGCGTGCGGTCAATTGATTGACACCTTTTTATTTCAAATATTTCTGGCAAATCTTTTATAACAATTTGAGGATTGTGAAGCGGATTTTATTTATATTAAGTTAATAAACACTTAAATAATTGGTGTACTATATTTCAACATATATTATTATATACTCGTAAGTGTGTGAATGGTCAACAACACGTCAGAACAGTTACAAAAACCATCCTTGTTCCTTTGCTATAATAAATTAAAAAAATGGCGCTGTCTATGTCAAATTATTGCTACAGACGAGCAGTTCCATGATTGCTAGAAGAAACTTAATTGTTTCGTTTGACGTCAGTACTTCAGCAGGCTGCACTGTCATACAAGTTGTACCAGTTCCAACAGTTTCCAGAAACGGATCACATGCTATCTGTCAACGGGACTGAAATCTGTGCTCACGGCCAACACGTGCTAGTGATTAGTGTTGTTTGTAAATGGCATAATTTATCATATTTGATGCTGCAGGAAAAGCCTTCAGAGGTATTTCTGTTGCTAAACAATTTTCTTGTTGATTCGGTAGAGAACACATTTTTACTTCGGTAGTGGCCCCTAAAATGCACATTTATCCGCCTGAAACTTATAGAAAGCTGAGCGTTGAGCTGCAGAAAACAATGTTCATGTTTCGAACGTATCTGCTGAGATCATTCAAGTGGCTACTTGCCGTGTATGTATAACACAGAAACATAACAAGCTTGAACAAATCCGGCGCGACGTATCATGGCTCGGTAGCTATTACAACAGATGGCCGAGCTTCCCGCGGGCGTCGCTAGATGGAGCCGCCACCCTCGCACCACCACCCCCCCCGGGCGGTGCCACCCTCCCGCCTCCGCCCGCCGACCAATCACCGCTGAAATACATATCTCACACAATAACACTAGCTACACAAGTACACATCATATTACACGCTGAACGTTACAGCCGCGAGCCGCCACTCCTTCGATCTGTTCGCTAACGTGCGCCTCTGTACTGCCCATCAGTTAACTTTACACTGCCAGCCGCAGCCCTTAGTGTGTGACGTCCTGAAACAAGCCACACCGGAGAGTTCTCGTCACAAACACAACATTATCACTATATTTACTATCCTCTTTATGAATGGCTGACAAGAGAAATTTCAGGTTCGACGCTAGCATCTCTAACTGCCTTTTTAAACCAGACAAGTTTATAGTGTTGATGTAATTACTTTAGACAACATTACCTAGCAAATATTTGATGAAAATGGAGAAAAACGAGAAAAAAAGTGAAAAAAATGCAAGAGAGTCATGAATATGAAGACATAGATAATAAACTGATTAAAACGATTTCGCATGTCATTACCTAGTTGCGGTTGTATATAGTTATTTGGTTGTCGATAAAACTATACTTAAGCAATAATAACAAGCAAGAATTAACATATCTAATCGGAACATTATCAGAAACTATTTCAGTTGGTAATCCAATGTTTATTCAGAACTAAATATTAGAATAATGTTATAAGTGAGTTCATTACTTGCTATTCATGCGTCTGTTTCGGTTCTCTTACATTTCAATTAGTTGATAAGACCACAGACTTATCAAGTAATAAAAATGAATTCTATAAGTAATAATATTTTTTTTTTTGTCAATGGTTTGTTTTTGTCAAACCTAGACTAGCTTTTCCGCTCTACAATTATGTTCTCTAGGTCACAAAAAATGTTCCTAGTGCTCAAAAAATAGTGCGTTGAATCAATTAAACAGGTTTGAAACAACAGGAACATATCTACTTAGTTGAGTGCCGAGTGTATGGAACTACTCTATGAACAGTTTTTTAGTTAATTAGCGCTAATTCATTATCTCGATTTAGCTCGGCCTCTGCGCCACAGAGTACATTATGTACATAGCAACAGATGGTCCTGCTGATAAGCTGAGGACGCACTTCTGACGGCACTTAATTAGCTACGCCTATGATGTGCTGCGACTCCGCTCACATCACCACTCGTTAGTACGATGTTATCTCTTATATAAATATCTATTGTTGTTAATACTTCAAGTTGGTATTTTCGAGAATAATTAACAACATTTTTATATAAAAGATATAAAGTAAACGTAAAAGATACACACGGCTGGTATTTTCATGAAGCTGATCTTCAGCCGCTGATAAGCGACTGTATAATTATACCTAAATGTTTTATTAAATTTAGACTTGCCGGCAATTATTTAATAATGATGTTGATGAAATAATTATAATAATGTTTATGACAGTTCTGGTTTTATAATGATGTCTGATGTATTGTTGTTTGACTGAGTGACATCCGAAAGGTTTTGTTAAGTTTGATAAAATGAATGACGTGGTCTGAAGTAACGGGGGCCGGCAGGAGTAGGTACAGTTGCACAATCTGTTCTGAGGAGCGCAAGAAGTAGGACGGTAACGAGCAGATTCATATTCGAACATACCGAACTAATTACAAGTTATTTGCATAGTCACATTTTGAAAGAGAAACGTTAAATTGAAGGGTGAGGCACATTGTATAAGAAAGTTTTATAATCTTGTTACTTACTACTTATAAAGGGTGTAAACAGACTCTTAACGAAGCCGAAAGGTATTTGTTCTCCCCGTCATTGCGATCATTTTTTTGTTCTAGACCATACCTGGGAACCATCTAGTTACAGAGATATTGGGGGTGAAAGTTCCAACATTTTCACAATTTTTTTTTTAAATACATGATTTTAATGTAAGATTTTTAATTTAAACAGCTCCAGGACCCTCTTACTATTCAACCCTTCTATCAGCACAATGTTTTGAGTGCGTTACATTGAGTCCTACTGTAAGACGTGATTTTTCAGCCCAAAAAAAAAAGTCGTTTCCCAGCACTCATTTTTGCGTAAAGTTACTTAGTTTGATGTACATAATGCTTGGTTGACGGCTTCGTGAAGAGTCTGTTTACACCCTGTATAACATTATAAATGCGAAAGTTTGTGCGGATGGATGGATAGATGTTTGTTACTCTTTCACGCAAAAGCTGCTGAACGGATTTTGATGAAATTTAGCGCACAGATAGTTTTAACCTGGATTAACACATGAGATTATTTTATGCTGGTAGTATGATCCCGTGGGACAACTATCAAACTTCACGCGGGCGAAGCCGCGGGCATAAGATAGTTCATAATAACTGCCCAAATAACTTATTTCTTGACTTTGAAAGTAACAGGATCCGGTATACCATTGACCTCTTGGTGCAACAATATTCAGTTGAATATTTCCTTTTCATAAACCGCGCAGTGGGTGGACCTTTAAAGTAAGTATTACAACATCCGCAATAGTTCAATACGCCCAAAGGTCGTGCACATCTAAACATAAGTCTTCAATCAATAGGATAGGTGTGATTGTGATTGATAGTCGCCGGCAGCCGTCCTCCTCCGGCGGCGTCCGGCAGACGCATCCTGCAATTGAGAGTGTCTAGACGACGCGCGACCCGACCGACCGTCTAGCGACCACGTCTGCTAGCACTGGGGGGTTGCCATGCACTTTGTAGCAGGGCAATATTATACAAGTTCAAGTGTCGAGCGAGATCCTAGCTATCAAGTGCGGTGCTATGTAACTGTCAACTGACAGTTTGATTTCAAAATTCAGCTGATGGTATGTTTCCTGGTCACTGATTCTTGTCACTTTGAGGAGTTGTGGTCTCCTTAAAGAATCTATCCCGTATCACGTCTTGTATGTTATTTGTATCACAAGTTTATTGTATGTGTTCAAATCGTTTAGCCTTGTTGTCAATATTTCGCTTATAACATGGTAAAACAGATTCCATTAGCGGCGTTCTAAACAAATACAGCGCAGCCCACAATTACACTATAATGACGAGCAACTATTAGGTATTACCGAGCGCGCTACCGGGCGCCGCGCCAATTAATATAAACCATTAACTTTAATACCACACCAAACGATTACCGATCGAGTGCCGAGAGCCGAGTGCCGAGTGCCGAGTGCCGACTCTATACAGAATCGAATAGTAATTAACCGATCATACGTCGGTCTCGATTCACTCTCGGTCTCGATTGAGTCGCTCGCGTATGATTAACATAATGACATTGTTAGTGGATGCAAATAAACTAGCTGTGTGTTACGGCTTCCTCGCGAGTCACAGGGTGCGGGTTGCGGGGGGCGGGGGAGCTTCTTATTGTATATCGGTAACGCAGCTGGACCGCCGGACGGTAATTGGATCGGCTCCGGTCACATCGATTGCGATGCATCAAACTGTAATGTCGTATGAAGTTATAAATTCTATTCGAATCAACCTATCAACAAATATCGAGCTTGATAAGCTCGATATTTGTTGATAGGTTACGGTACTTAACGTCTAGTGTTCACTATAATCGCTGTATTTAAATTCGAATAATAACGAGCGCTATGTAAACACACTAAGTATGCTTAATACATTTTCGTACCTACTGACACACTGGAGTATCATATTAATCATAATTTGCATTCATTATAACAAATAGAGCTGCCCATCCCACGGATATTATGCGAATTTGTGATAAATATTAATATGTTGTAAGTTGTGAGCATTAGCCACGAATGTTGTTCATTATTTGATTGTTAGATGTTGTGACGAGTTCCTAATGTAAACATTGGCGCAGCATTAACATAATTAATTTAATAAATTCAACACTTATGATATTATATGTATTGTCGAACGCACGTCACTCATCGATTAATTACGTGATCGATATTCGCGGCTGTCGTGACCAAAGTGTGTATGTGTGCGTGTGTGTGTGGGGCACTACATACTGTAGCGCATAGGTATTACATACACACGTAGTGCATGTATATAATCACAAGCACATCCATCCAGCATGTGTGAGTCTGAAGGTGCCATTCATGTGACGGAAATAGAACATAATACAAGTTATTCTAATTATGCATCTAATTAGTGCGGCATAGAGATCATGTCAGTTTTTTCACTTATGTAAATTGCTGAGCGCTGTATTATAATGTAGTCTGGTTTTCATTGAGAAGGTTTTCTTGTTGAAATGAAAGCCTAAAATATTCTAGACAATTTGTGCTAGTAACTAGGTGTGTATCTTAAGTTTCAACCTCTAAAATAATGAACACCTATGTTCCATTTCCTTGATCTACGATAAATTAAATTAATATTTTAGTATCTTGTCTGAAATCAGGTTAGGTTTACTTTTTCAATCTTATTTAATCATTTATTTGTTATAAATATTAAGGATCTTATAAATAGTTAAGGTTCTGGGGTATTCCTCAAAGCACAACAATTTTTAAGCGCAACCATTAGTTGCGCTCACAAATTCAAATTAAAAGTATTATATGTTTATTTATACGCGGCAGACCACGTATGAGATGGCGGGACGAACTGAATGTCTTCCTTGAGAATTGGAAAGGAGTAGCACAGAATCGTGACCGTTGGAAGGAATGGAAGGAGGCCTTTGCCCAGCAGTGGGACAATATGGGCTAGCTATAGTAATAATATTTTTGTATTTAATAATTTGCAACTGATGGAGCTTCTAAAAGTGACTGAAATTTTTAGTAGCGCCATCAGGATGGAATTTGGTGTGGACAAATATGCGGTCATGCATGTAAAACGAGGGGAGGTTATGGAATCCGTGGGAACTCAACTCTCGGATTCCATAAATCTTAGATCCCTCTCGTCAACCGACACCTACAAATATTTGGATATGTCAGAAGCATTAGGCATCAATGCTACCGACATGAAACAATCGTTGAAGGAGCGCTTTTTTGGCCGCCTGGATAAAGTGTTAAACAGTCTTTTATCAGGCGGAAACAAGGTGCGCGCCTTTAATATTTGGGTCATGCCGGTTTTGATGTATTCTTACGGCATACTCAAATGGTCTCAGACGGAACTTGACGCCCTGGATAGGATTTTCTGGAAACTACTGACCACAAACCGGATGCATCACCCACGGTCATCGGCGATGAGATTGCATATCCCGCGGAAGTGCGGAGGTTGTGGCTTCTTAAATGCTAAGAACCTGCACAACCACGAGATATGCAGTCTTAGAGAATACTTTTTTCGAAACCGACGTGGGCATGCATCGAAATGTGGTCTCAGTGGACAAGGGCCTCACCCCGCTCTCCTTGGCTAACGAGAACTGGCGCAAACCTGTGGTATTGGATACTAATGACCGCAGGGAGGTATGGCAGAGCAAGGAGCTACACGGACGCTTTTTCTGGGCCCTACATGGGCCTACTGTAGACCTCTTGGCGTACGTATCCTGGCTACGATTCGATGACCTCTTTGGGGAAATCGAAGGTTTCATCTGTGCGATTATGGTTGAAGTTATCAAGACGAACAATCATCGGAAACACATTGTCAAGGACGGTACGGTTGACATCTGTCGGGCATGCCATCCGTTCCGGTGAATCGATCCGGTATATTGTTTCCATTTGTTCTCGTCTTGCTAACGGTGAAAACTTGCACAGACACAACCTAGTAGCTAAGATTATCCACTAGCAACTTGCCTTGCAACACAACCTTGTAGGTTCTGAAGTGCCATACTACAAGTATGTGCCCGACCCAGTTCTCGAGAACGGTCATGCCACATTGTATTGGGATCAATCTATCATCACGGACAGGACTATTTTATCAAATAAACCTGATATTGTGGTGATAGATCGCCGAGAGCGCCGAACAATGACTGTTGATATCACTGTCCCTCATGACAAGAATCTCGTGAAAGCTGAGAATGATAAAAAAATCAAGTATCTTGATTTAGCACACGAGGTTGTCGACATGTGGGATGTGGACTCTGCAATCATTGTACCGATAGTCGTTATGGTTAACGGGCTTATAGCAAAGAGCCTTGACCAACACGTTAGCAGGCTCTCATTGCGCAGCTGGGTCAAGGGCTTGATTCAGAAAGCAGTACTCCTGGACACGGCACGCATAGTGAGGAGGTTCCTCTCTCTTGACCCCTGACCACCGGCAGCCTGGACCTTGTTCCTGATGCCGATGGGCCATCTATTTTTTATATGTTTTTTATTTAAGAAATATTTAAAAATATGAAAATGAGTATGTACAATGAAAAAAGGAAATAATATGTTTATTCCTCAAAGCGCAACCACGATGAAAAATAGAGAGGGGTATGATGGATTCATTAATGATATCGATAGACAGTTTTAAATCAACTGTCCTAATTGTTTATTTATTGAAACGGACTACCAGGCAAACAGAAATTAACTGGCAGTAAGTGTTTATGCAACTGTTGGTCAATAATGTTGAAAATACATACAGGTTCATTAAATTGAATTATGACAGTTGTTTTTAAAAATTTCAGGGTAACGGAAATGAACAGAAAATAGACGCCTATAAACAATCTGGTTACAAAGTTATCAATCAGCAATAAGACACTACAGGGCTACAGGGAGGACAATGAGTAAAAAAGACCTTAGTAAGGTATTGTAGGATTTAATACTCTTTAAAAATAATAATTTAAAAAAATAGATGATCTCGTTTTCTCACTTATTATTGTTTAATCATCACGTATTTTAATTTATCTGACAAATAAATAAATTGAATTGAATTGTATAATCACAGTCACTAACAGTGTTATGATTTTTAATTGTGATTATAAATCAGACTATTTATTAGTGACACGGGGTCGCGGCAGACCACGTAGGAGATGGCGGGACGAACTGGATGTCTTCCTTGAGAATTGGAAAGAAGTAGCACAGAATCGCGACCGTTAGAAGGAATGGAGGGAGGCCTTTGTTCAGCAGTGGGACAATATGGGCTAGCTATAGTAATATAATATAATAATTAGCACTGCTACACCACCGGCACATATAACCTTTGTGAATAGTGCTGCATTAGGCAATGCTCAGTCAGGGCGTTGCGTTGGGGAGATTGTCACATTATGTTAGACCTTTTCATTCGAACGATAATGGGTTATAATATTTTTTTTAATAATCCGTTTTCCTGGCGAACACAGAATGCGTGTATGTTCAGTTAGTCGTAAATATGAACGCATTTCTTGTTGTTGTCTTTAACTCCGGATGCGGAAGGAGTACCGACCGGTTCTCTTAATTGACTCCTACTCAAGGCTGAAACGCACAGACTATCATTTCCTCTCTCTATATGGAACACAAAAACACACCCGTTTGTTCACGTCCACCTCGGTACCGCTGGTATGGAGTCCAGAACCTCGAGCATAGCTGCCACACTTGTAACCACGGTTTCGGCTATAGCAGTCGATCTGACAAAGTAAGTATCCTTTTGGCAAACTGTTGTATACTTCGGTACGTACTTACTTGTAGTTTGGAGAATAACTTCAAAGTTACTGGCGACTCCTTCACGCTACGTTCCACAGGACAGGACGTTCAGGAACGATAAAATAACGATATAATAAATAAAGTAACGATAAAAAAAAAGTTTAATTTTTGTATTTAATTTTGATTTTAATTCTGTTTTTTTCAATATTGATTTAAATTTTACTTAAGTTAACAATTATTATTTTATGGGGCATGCGGTGCTAACCTATAAGAAACTGTTATACATAACCCTTGATATAAGAAACTTTATTTTAACATGTAACAGTATAAACAATTGTTGGTTGGCCAGAAATAATAAATAAATAATTTGTTATGGTTGTTTAATTGACTGATAAAATGTAAGGTATAGTTTTTGAACTTTTACTATACAAAATGAACAAACAAAATAGTCTTGTGGCTTTTCTCTGAAGTCGTTGTAAATACTTACTTACTAAGTTCTATCTATCTCATTTCTTCGACGTTTGATGACAGAAAATTATCTTTTATTCCAGTTTAGCATGCTGTAACATTAATATTATTCAAATTATCTATTTAATTTATTCAGGTTCAGTCCTGGTCGACTGAATGGCCCTTTGTTTAGTTTGTACACGTGCACATTGGTAACTTGGCTTGCAACAAATTTTCCATTTTCTTATCTCTGGGGAAAGTTACGTATACTATATTTATGAGCCACACAAGTTGATTCGACGTTCAATTTCCTCCGTTGTCAAGTTTCACTAGTCGGTTAAAAATATTTTCTGTTCCGAGTTTTTAATCGAGCGACCTGGTCAAACTTCTTCGAACACGCGCGCCAACACTTCCTTCTACAACAGCTTTCCAGCAATTTCCTTAGCACTGCAGCTATCAACAATAATGTATAAAATAATAACTTCAATTAAATCTCCATAAATGAATGAAAACGACTTGATTACCCGCACTAGGTATAATAAGTACCTAATACTAAAATGTAACAAACTTACTCAACTGTTCGACTGTTGGCCACGTAACGTTGGCGATAACACTGGCTCTTTATTTTTGTATTTGTTCAAACGTTTGTAAAAAAGGCAAACTGAAGGGTGTTCCACAAATAAAGTTCAGACCCACTTCAGCGACAGACAACTCACGAACATAATAGAGTTCTGTTCTGCGTACAAACATGCGATTGTAATGGTTTAAGACTTACATTACCTTTCTACATAACATTTCGTACTTTTATGATTTTCTGATTGTTTGTTTCTGAAAGTGAATCTTCTGCATATGTAACATTTCACTGCTAGAAGGCGGAGCCCCGCAAGGGGTCGCGGTTGGCTCGCAATTTGCGCACACCACAAATATATGGGTCACACTCATACATTAGTATTACAAATATGAGCGAGAGTAAGTAAGTAATGTGTGTCGCACACGAAGGGAATTACTTCGGCTGAAACGTTACAACGTTGTAGTGAGTTTTTTCTAGGTTTTTCTATCTCGACGATTTATTTGAGGCGCCTTCGAACTGACGACACGGCGGCGACACGACCTGAAACTAGAAGAGATAATATGCCTGAAAAACCTGCAAAAGAGTAAGTATTGGAGACATTGGCCCATTTTAGTGTCATTATTTTTAACCTTATAGACTTCTTATTCAGCGAGCTATGATGATGTATTGAAAGATGAATTCGTTGTGCATACGTCAAGGCTCCCATTGTTGGACAAATCATAGAGGAACTTAGTCCTGATAAGAAGCGGGGTAGACTAGTATAAAGAGAATGTACATGACGTGATGCGTGAACACACTACATTCAGTTGTAGTGAGGCGAGTGGCGACACTCGACAGTGTTTCCGTTTCCGCAGGCGACAGCCTTCGGTCACGCCTGCGATATTACGTGGAAGTGGAATTACTCCTGGTTAACGCACTCACTAGATAAACATTTCGTTTACTAACAGCTCATTTTGTTTTGCTATAATAGAGATAGGGTTTTTCATAATTATTTGCAAGTTTTTTTTTTTTCAATTTCATAATGAGATTTAATACGCACAAAGTAGCAGCAAATAAATAAGTGGTCGAGGTTATTAAGCTTACCGATTAGTTTTCTTACAAGGAAACAAAATTATTAATGTTAAATAATGAAGAAATTTCACGAGCGTAGGTTATACATTAGCGAGCACGAAAGAAGTAGCTGAAGGCAGATATGCGTGATGTATGGCCGAGGGTCGGTGGCGATGGCGAGCCATGGCCGATGTGTGGCCACTGTGTACATGACTGGAGGTCACATGGCCACTTCCTTTGTTTCATGTTCGTGCCACATTACACCTAATGTCACCACCACTATATGCCGTTTCACAGAACTCTGTATTAACTTCTTTTGTGTTTTTGTGGAACATTATTTGTATAATGACTTTTTCATTAGAAAGGGTTTTGATTGCTTTTCCCTTTACGTTTAAAATAACACACGCTCAGTATAATTTACTACGACGGTAATTCGAATAGAACGCTCTGTTTTCTATGTATTTTTAACGGATCGCACAATGTCATAAATAATTTTTGCTGTGATGATGTTTGTGAGATGTTGTCATCAGGAGCAATTGATTAAATTAATGATTGTTGCTAGCAGACTTTTAGAACCTAATTAGTGTTCTGTGTTATTCATCAAAAATATCCGTGAAGAATGCCCCTAACGAGTTCTCTGTAAACAAACACAAAGGGGACAAGACAATATCAATAACAAAAGGGCATAAAATTGAAAAAAGGCATTACATCATGGTCGGCGACTAGTCGGCAGTCGGCAGTCGGCAGTCGGCAGCCGGCAGGTGCGAGTGTGTGCGACAGTGCGCGTGCGATCGCGATAACACGGACCTGTCACGGCCCTTCAGTTTGACGACATGCGAGTGCGACATGTCCTTCGCGTCACACTTTTGTTTATAGCCGTTTAGTTACAACCAGGAAATAGGTGCTTCGACTGATAAGCCGAAATATTTTACGTTTTTATACCTGAGCTCACCCAGATAAATAGTGACAGCATAAATTCAGGTAGTCAATTTAAATTACTTTTCTTGGCAATTTATTTTGGACTAGTTTTTGCTCGTGGTTTCACCCGCGTGGAGTTCAAGAATTACCCACGGGATCTTACTTCTGAGATATTAAGTAATCTATGTGCTATACCAGACTATAATCTATCTCTGTGCCAAGCTTTATCCAGATCTGTTCAGCCGTTCTGGCGTGATTGAGTAACAAACATCCATCCATCCAAACTTTCGCATTTATAATAGTTTATTACATACGTGGTAACCAAGTAGTCAGTACATCATTTGGGGCCCACATAGAAATCGGTAATTAAAAAAAAAACACGTTCTACGCAACGTTCTTACCAACACTGTGATACACGTATCTCATCATTTTAATTGACGAGAGTATACACAAATTTTCGAGTCAATCGACCCAGAGAATATTAAGTTTCACAGAAAATTCAACCCCCCATTTTCCCTCTTAGGGGTGGAATTTCGAAAAACCCTTTCTTAGTGGATACCTACTCTTCAAAAGAATACACCTTTCAAATTTCATGTCTTTAAGACCAGCGGTTTAGGCTGTGCATTGATATATCAGTCGGAGGATGATTCTGGAAAAACTGTGATACACGTTTTTCATAATTTTAACAGAAGAGTTTGTACACTAATTTTCAAGATAATCAACCCCGAGAATAAAATGTTTCACAGACAATTTAACACCCTATTTCACCCTCTTAGGGGTGGAATTTCGAAAAACCCTTTCGTAGATAGATACCTACTCTTCACAAAGAATACAACACAACCTCCAAACTTCATGTCTTTAGACCAGCGGTTTGCGCTGTGCGTTGATATATCAGTCAGTCAATCAGGACGTACCTACCTCATAATTATATTTGAAGAGTATGTACATAAATTTTCCAGTCAATCGACCCCGAGAATAAGAGTTTCACTGAAAGATTAACCCCTTTTCACCCTCTTAGCAATTGAATTTCGTGAAACCCTTTTTTATTCCTTGTTAACATTTTAAATGGAACCTCTGTGCAAAATTTTAGCTTTCTAGGTCCAAGGGTTTGGGCTGGGCGTTGATGAGTCAGTCAATCAGTCAGGACAGAAAATTTTATAGAATATTCGTAAAAACAGCCAGCACTCGTGAAAGTGTAGTTCTCTCTGTTTTAAGACTTTATTAACTAACCCTGTATTTGTTTATATTTTCACAGTTTTTGTTTAATTTGAAAAACCTTCCAAAATATTTTAGTAACTTAAGTCTACCACAGACTTAAGTTACTGTTTGAAGGTTTTGTTGGAAGGTTTTTCAAATCAAACAAAAACTGTGTTTTTTTTTTCCATCGAATGGAAAACGTGTTCGAGAACACGTTGGCAACGAGCGCGTGTGTACATATATGTATACGTAGGTTACCAAGCGTGTGTCGTGATGGAAGAGCTTATCGCGCGCAGAGCCTTCGGAACCAATCGCTAATAATAAATAACCGAGGCGGAACTAGTGTCGCAGCACCTTCCTGCCGGCGCGGGGCGGCATGCGCGCAACACGCGGCCGACAGCCGCACGACAGTTGCGCGCGTAACTGGGCTTGCGCGGCCTACGCGCTCATTTGTTCCTGTTGACATCAAAATTATTGTTCCGGTCCGGCTTAGCGTATGATCGTTGGGCTCCTTTCAAACTTGTTTCGACATTCATTGCTATGTCAAGTAAAACTAAGCTGTGAATGTAATTCGTAGGCAAATAATGTTTTGAAAAGCACACATGTACAGCCTAATCAGGTTTACTTTACAATTAAATGTTCTTCCTATAATGTAAACCTTCAGTCCGCTTCTGATAGCTGCAATCAGTTCCTTTGAGTCAGTCTTTAATGCTGCCTCTACAGAGACACATGTCTTTTCTCTGCGAGGGAGTGGGTAGTATTCCACCACGCGGGTCTAGTGAAGTTTGGTAGATGTCACTTCGAGTTTCTAGAACATTCTGATTTCCCTTACGCTGTTTTCCTTCACCGCCGCGCCGCCTAGAGCAGTGGTGATGGTGAGCCCACAGTCTCCGAGTGACTGATGCTTGTATTAGCAGTGTATCGGTAGTTAGCAGAGAACTAAGTGATGGTGAGCAGAGGGCGGTGCGGGTAGGCGAGATCTCGCTGAGCACCTGCGCCTGCGCACATGCACAGTAGAGCGACGCAGAAGTTCCACTCCAATACTTTTATCTTAAATGGCTGTATGGATATACATCACCACTGCTCAAGCAGCCGCAGTTTGTGTAATTTCTACTCGATAGGGATTTTTTATAAGATGCATCACTTTCCAATTTCACCCTCATTATTTTAATACGTATAGCATTTACTGGAAAACGAATATGGCAATCAAGTTTGATCTCACATTGAGATTCACTATTTAGGACTAGTTAATGAGAAGGTCTCATCAAAAGTGAGGAGTGGACGACAGAGGACTTCGAGAGTTGATCTTCTGTTGCTTCCGCAATGGCGGCTAGGCTGGGGGCCTACCACCAGCGCTACACGACGCACAAACAAGACGAGTCAGAGGTAAGTGGTACGGGTAAGTGTATCGTGCCTAAAGTAGAACAGTAGCTGCAGATTTATAGCAAAATAGACTAACTCAGTGATAATTAAATGGTGTTACGGAAGAGTGCTATAATTTCCTCTCAATATGAAATAGTAGTGTGGGGTGGCGGAGTATTTGATATTAATTTTAGCTTGAAACCTCCAGACAGACAGATGTAGAGACGGACCACAAAGTGATCCTACAAGGGTGCCGTTTTTGCCGACTGAGATAATATGGAACCCTAAAACTAGTGCAGATGTGCATGTCATAGGAGGCGAGCCTATTGCCATCATCCGGACACTAATCCAGGCTCCGGGCTGCTATATAAAATTGGTACAACCCAATAAAACTGGCTAACTTGTGCTTTGACCCCAAGAAGTCACGTTAAGCAGTAGAGTGACCACTCGACTAGGCTCCCTGGCCGGTGTGGCAGTTGGCAGTGCTGATAGAATTTTGAATTATATCCCAATAACACCCATGATCCCAATGCCACAGATAATCAGTGTAATCAGAGTGTTAGCGATTGACTCCCTGACTAACGCCGGATTAATATGCGCAGATGATGATGCGGCGGATTGCACCGGCTTCATATAAATATTGGCGATAAATCTCGCGCCCGCGGCATCAGTAACCGATATTGAAAGCACATGCCGCCCGGTGCACACCCACCCCGGGCTAGCACACAAATGAGCTGACGCTTGATTTAATTTTACTTTTAATGTTTCTATAGTGCACGTTACCCCAGCAGGAAAGTGGCTCCTAGAGTGAAATGAGTAGAACGTATAATTAGTGTATAATCTGCTGTAGATGTGCGCTTTGTCGTTTTCCTATGGTCTTAGAGGTACGTGATTCTGTAAAACGTTACTCCAACAGGAAATGCAATATCTCGAAAACCTTTTTTTTTCCTGCCCGAATAACGTTACTCCTGTTCCACTCATACTTATCACTTGATGAGCCACTTTCCTGCTGGGGTAAAGTACACGTTTCTGTAAGAACAGCGTGAGTGTAATAATGCTTATTGCAGAAATGCTTATTTATATTTTTACTAAATTCTAATTTCTTTATTTTAAAATGAAGAAATGTACATTTTGTGGATCTAATTCCTTAAATTATGTATTCGATGATTTTGGTACATGGTAAAACTTTAATGAGTTTATGTTGGCACCAACATGAATAAATAAAATGTGTGTGTACTACTAAATGAATAAATAAATACATCCTCGAAGATTATGTTCGTCAGAAAAACGTTACAAGTTCTGACAACACAGAAGCATATATGAAGTTTAAAAAAGCAATTACTGCAAAACGCTCACTGAATTCTTACATGAGCGCAAAACAAACACGTGAGGATTCGGCGACTGACAGCGTTTAAATGAGCGTGAATTTGCGTAAACAATTGCGCGCATGCGCGAGGCTCGCGGGCGCACCGGCGCGGGCGCAGACGCGAGCTGCGTGCGCGCAACCACCGTAATTTGCGTTTTAAGGATACCATGTAAGCAAAAAGTTGCAAACGTACAGAATTTGCCGAAACACCGGTCTAATAAGCATTATTCTTTTGACTTTTTGGAAATTTCGTAACAACCCCTTGCGAAGCTACGAGGCTTCAGCAAGCACTCAATTAGGTCTGGCGGTGTAATGAAGCCGTCAGTTTACTTATTTTGAAGAACTTAGCTACTAGATTTTTAAATTTGGTGTAGGTGCAAACCTATGAAAATTAGAAATCTGAATACCGATGAATAGTTTTGAACTACTGATACACTGACGACTTATATCTTTATATGGTATCTGCTCATAAAACACATGTTAGTGCTTAGTCTAGATAATTCGTTAATTTACAGAACGCCGCCGTTGAAAAACTTGTTAGATGAGGCAGTTATTCTAGAAAAAGTTTCTCATTCCGCATTAACTTCACGCATCAAAAAGTATCACATTCTAAGACTTTGTTTTAAACTTGACGAGAGCCTTTTCGTGCTAGTAAGTTAATTATTACCGTCCCTGCTCACTGGCTTTGTTACGAAGAATGAAATGTGTGGACCTGGAACGTCTCAAGTCTCACCGGGTCAACAGGCGCATTACTTATAACCGTCTGTGAGTTTTGAAAGATTACTTTCGAACCTCCAACTTGTCATGCTATTTAAGCTATGCTTTTCGAACCATTGGTCACTTCACTTTTTTGAGTAATTGCAAAGGACATGTTAAAAATTGTTTCATTTCTCTCTTGTGCACTTCGTTGCGTCTCCTCCCTTGTCGTGTGTTTCATGTTCATCATTAAGCATTACTTCATGTTATGTCATTAGTGAAGTCGAACATAATTTATACATATAACATCGCGAAGTAACGTCGTATGTAGGTATTAGGTATGGTAGGCGTTGCAACCGATACGGCGTTTTTGTGCGCGATAAGGTGCGCGGTCACCTGCGCGCACGCATCTGTCGCTGACGGCCGCGGTTGCTAACAAAGGTGGTATAAATCAAAATGTTTGTGACTGAGTGCCAATTAATTGAATAGATCGCTTAACATTGTAATAAAAAAGGTGCGAATTTTAAAACCTGGTACCGGTGACTAATGAAAACAACTTGGTGACTTTAAAGCTCACAACTCTTTGGTCTTCCCGGTGACTTTAGATATTCCTAACGCCATTCTAGTAGATGAAAATGGTGCCCATTTTTTTTTAGAAGCTTCAGCTGCTTCTCAGTAGGAAAACCGCAATAAAGAAAACGGTTATTATATTTAAGACAAACACTGCAACTGTCAGTTTTCTCGTTGTCCTCGCACAGTAGAAGCATATAAACTGTTCAATTGCTGGAACAAGTGACTGCGGACATCGAAAACCGGTCAATTTTCGGAAGCGGGTTTTATCCAAAACCGGTACGCGGGCTTTTCGGGTATTTTTGGGTTTCTTCATTATTTTACAATATTTATTTAACATTAGGATTCTCAACAAAAATTAAAACAAGAAATACACAATTTGAAAAAATAAAAACTATTAAAAACACATAAATTAGAGTAGATACGTTTTTATTTATTAACAATTACAAAGGTTTTAATATTGACCAGGCACTTGACCAAATGGTGGAAATCTTCAGGGAAGACGGGACGCGTTTTTGTTTAAAATGCGGCGTACGGGCAGGAAGTTCAAACTTTCGGAGGAGATTCTGGAGCTTATGACGGAACGATGTGAAAACCCACCCATCACTTTGGCAGAACTACAGGCACTCAATAAAACAATTAGAAAATTGGTACGACGCGATCTTCGATGCCCAAGCACACACGCAATAGAAAAAGCGATTGAGCAAAACTGGGGGTCGAATGTGTTCGTCTAATCTCTTGGACCACCTGACGAAGTTGATCAAATCTAGTGCTGATATCATCGTTTCCAAGCTAGAGATTCTTTCGGAAGTCGAAAACGTATACGGCCAGTTGTACGCATCGCACGCATCCTGATCCCGAAAATGAGGATTCCAGAGCCACCTTAAAAGCTCATGGTGAAGATGGGATAACGAAGTCCTCTATTAAGAGAGTTTCGGGAGCCTTTCAACTCGTGTTTGTTCTTTTCTCTAAAAAGTGGGACCCGCCCATATTAAAGAATTACAGACCCATTTCGCTCCTTAGTCTCTAGTCAGTCCTGGAGGCTCTGCAACGATGCCAGGTAGACTGGCGATACATCCAAGTGCTGAGAAATCTTTATGAAAACGCCATAATGACCGTACAAATTCAGAATCAGCAATCAGAGCATATCCCATTGCATACTGATGCTGGTTGGCCTAGTAATTCTTCAATATGCATTGGTCTCAGGGTAAACTTGGACAAACCCTAGGTTATATTCCAAACCCAGGTTGTATTCAACGAACACGTCACCCCAGGACCTACTATCGTCAATGGTGGTCTATCGAAGTTGTTCGAGGGAAAATTTAACTCGGGTAAACTCTGCAGTTTGGTAAGAACATCTTTGAGACGAAGGGTACCAGAAGAATCCAGCTGGGCTGGTTGGGGAAACTTCGTTGGGTCTTCTTGTATTCCACAGAGGCTAAAGTCTAAAGTCTTTAAAGAGTGCGTCCTGTCTGTTATGACTTACGGGGCCGAAACGTGGACATTCATAGTACGATTGGTCCATAAATTCCAGGTCGTTCAGCGAACTATGGAGCCGGCTATGTTTGAAGGTAGACCCTTAAAGGTTCGCATCCGGAACGAGGTGACAAAAAATTTTGACAGGTTGACGCAAAACAAACACGTGAGGATTCGGCGACTGACAGCGTTTAAATGAGCGTGAATTTGCGTAAACAATTGCGCGCATGCGCGAGGCTCGCGGGCGCACCGGCGCGGGCGCAGACGCGAGCTGCGTGCGCGCAACCACCGTAATTTGCGTTTTAAGGATACCATGTAAGCAAAAAGTTGCAAACGTACAGAATTTGCCGAAACACCGGTCTAATAAGCATTATTCTTTTGACTTTTTGGAAATTTCGTAACAACCCCTTGCGAAGCTACGAGGCTTCAGCAAGCACTCAATTAGGTCTGGCGGTGTAATGAAGCCGTCAGTTTACTTATTTTGAAGAACTTAGCTACTAGATTTTTAAATTTGGTGTAGGTGCAAACCTATGAAAATTAGAAATCTGAATACCGATGAATAGTTTTGAACTACTGATACACTGACGACTTATATCTTTATATGGTATCTGCTCATAAAACACATGTTAGTGCTTAGTCTAGATAATTCGTTAATTTACAGAACGCCGCCGTTGAAAAACTTGTTAGATGAGGCAGTTATTCTAGAAAAAGTTTCTCATTCCGCATTAACTTCACGCATCAAAAAGTATCACATTCTAAGACTTTGTTTTAAACTTGACGAGAGCCTTTTCGTGCTAGTAAGTTAATTATTACCGTCCCTGCTCACTGGCTTTGTTACGAAGAATGAAATGTGTGGACCTGGAACGTCTCAAGTCTCACCGGGTCAACAGGCGCATTACTTATAACCGTCTGTGAGTTTTGAAAGATTACTTTCGAACCTCCAACTTGTCATGCTATTTAAGCTATGCTTTTCGAACCATTGGTCACTTCACTTTTTTGAGTAATTGCAAAGGACATGTTAAAAATTGTTTCATTTCTCTCTTGTGCACTTCGTTGCGTCTCCTCCCTTGTCGTGTGTTTCATGTTCATCATTAAGCATTACTTCATGTTATGTCATTAGTGAAGTCGAACATAATTTATACATATAACATCGCGAAGTAACGTCGTATGTAGGTATTAGGTATGGTAGGCGTTGCAACCGATACGGCGTTTTTGTGCGCGATAAGGTGCGCGGTCACCTGCGCGCACGCATCTGTCGCTGACGGCCGCGGTTGCTAACAAAGGTGGTATAAATCAAAATGTTTGTGACTGAGTGCCAATTAATTGAATAGATCGCTTAACATTGTAATAAAAAAGGTGCGAATTTTAAAACCTGGTACCGGTGACTAATGAAAACAACTTGGTGACTTTAAAGCTCACAACTCTTTGGTCTTCCCGGTGACTTTAGATATTCCTAACGCCATTCTAGTAGATGAAAATGGTGCCCATTTTTTTTTAGAAGCTTCAGCTGCTTCTCAGTAGGAAAACCGCAATAAAGAAAACGGTTATTATATTTAAGACAAACACTGCAACTGTCAGTTTTCTCGTTGTCCTCGCACAGTAGAAGCATATAAACTGTTCAATTGCTGGAACAAGTGACTGCGGACATCGAAAACCGGTCAATTTTCGGAAGCGGGTTTTATCCAAAACCGGTACGCGGGCTTTTCGGGTATTTTTGGGTTTCTTCATTATTTTACAATATTTATTTAACATTAGGATTCTCAACAAAAATTAAAACAAGAAATACACAATTTGAAAAAATAAAAACTATTAAAAACACATAAATTAGAGTAGATACGTTTTTATTTATTAACAATTACAAAGGTTTTAATATTGACCAGGCACTTGACCAAATGGTGGAAATCTTCAGGGAAGACGGGACGCGTTTTTGTTTAAAATGCGGCGTACGGGCAGGAAGTTCAAACTTTCGGAGGAGATTCTGGAGCTTATGACGGAACGATGTGAAAACCCACCCATCACTTTGGCAGAACTACAGGCACTCAATAAAACAATTAGAAAATTGGTACGACGCGATCTTCGATGCCCAAGCACACACGCAATAGAAAAAGCGATTGAGCAAAACTGGGGGTCGAATGTGTTCGTCTAATCTCTTGGACCACCTGACGAAGTTGATCAAATCTAGTGCTGATATCATCGTTTCCAAGCTAGAGATTCTTTCGGAAGTCGAAAACGTATACGGCCAGTTGTACGCATCGCACGCATCCTGATCCCGAAAATGAGGATTCCAGAGCCACCTTAAAAGCTCATGGTGAAGATGGGATAACGAAGTCCTCTATTAAGAGAGTTTCGGGAGCCTTTCAACTCGTGTTTGTTCTTTTCTCTAAAAAGTGGGACCCGCCCATATTAAAGAATTACAGACCCATTTCGCTCCTTAGTCTCTAGTCAGTCCTGGAGGCTCTGCAACGATGCCAGGTAGACTGGCGATACATCCAAGTGCTGAGAAATCTTTATGAAAACGCCATAATGACCGTACAAATTCAGAATCAGCAATCAGAGCATATCCCATTGCATACTGATGCTGGTTGGCCTAGTAATTCTTCAATATGCATTGGTCTCAGGGTAAACTTGGACAAACCCTAGGTTATATTCCAAACCCAGGTTGTATTCAACGAACACGTCACCCCAGGACCTACTATCGTCAATGGTGGTCTATCGAAGTTGTTCGAGGGAAAATTTAACTCGGGTAAACTCTGCAGTTTGGTAAGAACATCTTTGAGACGAAGGGTACCAGAAGAATCCAGCTGGGCTGGTTGGGGAAACTTCGTTGGGTCTTCTTGTATTCCACAGAGGCTAAAGTCTAAAGTCTTTAAAGAGTGCGTCCTGTCTGTTATGACTTACGGGGCCGAAACGTGGACATTCATAGTACGATTGGTCCATAAATTCCAGGTCGTTCAGCGAACTATGGAGCCGGCTATGTTTGAAGGTAGACCCTTAAAGGTTCGCATCCGGAACGAGGTGGTTTTCAAAAATATTTACAAATGTAAAATCTCAGAAGAATAAATACACAATAAATTCAAGACAAAAAATATGTACAACACCTCCTTTCGAATGTGAATTTTACTAATTCCGCAACCCAAGAAACGCTGTAACGTATTAATGAGAATAAATCATATATAAGATTTTATTTATTTATTTAGATGAATAAGTCGTGGGATATACAATAAATTTACTTACTCATATTTCTATGTTTTAAACGATTTACGACGTGATCTGCGAAGTTCACAGATCAATAATGAGCGATTTGAAAAAGAAACTAAAGAACCACACCCGGACTAATACCCGGGTTTTTATAAGACAGACCCGGTTTTTCTTCCAAGTTATGGGTTTTTAAGAACCGGGAAAAACCGGTTCGTATGCCCTACACGATGCGCACGGGCAGCGGGCGCGGTGCGGTGCGCGGGCGGGGCGGCGGGGGCTGGCGCATTCGCGCTGCGCGGCCCACGACGCGGGGCAAGGCCGCCCGCTACCACGCTGCTATTTTTACCCACCAATGACGACGCCAGCGCGCCATAAGGAAACTGTCGTCACTGAAGTCGACCACAAATATACTCTAAAGAATGAAAAATCATGTGAATGAAAGCTATGAGTTGTGAAAATTTCCAATCACCACTAAACCAGTACAGTTGCGAAGGTTGAATGGCAGTCACTATTGCGGAAACTTCTCATGTTCAACGATACTGAGTAACGAAAAATATGTATCCTCAAAAACCAACCAAACATTGCGACGGTGATTAAGCAACCGGAAATTATTATACTGCTTAGATCTTACTAGGTTAATTTTTTTTTGTGTGACAACATTAACATAAAGAAAGGGTTAAAATTATCACAAAAACGAAAAGATAATAGACACAACAAAGCTATTTCTAAAGCAACAATTACCAAACAATAGACATCGATTACCTTCTACCAACCATAAAAATATAAAATACGCAAGAAAATAAAAAGGCTGGCTCAAGAATCTATTTGAGAGCCATCAATCGGTCTCGGGCACAGGGCAGAACAAATAAAACATTAGCCGCGTCAAAGCCAACAAACTATAAACCCTCGCCGAGGAGCGTATTAATTTGACATATACCGCTCATCCGAACTAACAGCAGGTGTTCCTAAATTGTCTATGATAAATATACGCCATCAATATAGCAGAGCGACGCACACCCTTCCATGGTCGGAATGTAAAACCGTAATTGTGGTCACGACGGTTTATCCGGAACACTTATTAGCTGGTCAGGTATGAGCAGTTGAGCACCCAGCGACAGCGTGTCCACGAGACAACTGTTTTTATATCCCTGATAGGCCGACGGAGATTCCCCTCGAAGATGAAGCGAACGGTAATTTCAAGCGTGAAATTTCGGCATCAGTCCATTTGGGAATTTGCATAAAACAATATCTTATTGCAGATAAATAAACTATGTAATAACTATAAATACGATTTACGAGTTATTTTAATAGCTCATCCGAAATGGTAGCTATACGTTATTCGAAAGGTCGTTGTGTAAAATTTCGAATAGTCAATAATTCTGATATAGTTGACAGTTTATGGCGTCGACACCAATTTGATTCCGAATTAAGTTCTAAATACGCGAAAGGTATCTTATAAAACGTATAACGTACGATAAGTCGGCGCGAACTGGCGGGCGGCGCGCGGCGCGCGGCGCGGCGACTGTTTGTTACGAAATGTACTAAAAACTTGTTTCGATATCTTCTTTCGATGTCCTTAATTGGCTTTAGAAATGTGATGCTTTAGCGGCGAGTGATTCGTGATTGATAAGAGTCACATAACGCACTGCGTCACCAGTCTCCCGCACCCGACCGACGACGTGACAAGCCTGACGGCCCGCCAGCTGCACTCAGGCTCTGATGAAGTTATCCAGCGATAACGCGACCAATGCCTACATTAGTGGAGGCAAATTAACGCGAGATAACTTGTTGAAACTTAGAGCTCTGTATCTGCCCGTGTGCCACTTTCTTTCTCTGTTACACCCAACGTAACACACTAGCTGTTGCTAGCTGGTCATTAACGTTTCGCGTTGAGAAGCATATCCATTTGGAATTGACGAAACTTAGAGAAGATGTTGGCGTAATCACGTAGCAGCCGACAATATGTCGGTGATCAAGGACGCTAGATCTGTTTGCACAATCTGAAACATGTTTCGCTTGACCTGGAAATCGAATCCGATACAAATAGACAGAGTGTCGATACCAAGGTGGGAATCATTCATACTGAACTTGGACACGATATTTTCAAGCGAACAAGCAGAATGGTAACAAATGGCGGTGAATAATGTGCTGCAAGCTTGCAGCGTCGCGCGTTGGCGCGTTCACACACGCGTATATTCGTGCTGCGGTTAATGTTTCAGTTATTGGCCACATTGTAAGCGTAACACATAATAATTTATGTCAGCGAGATTCTTAATCCGCGGCAATAAAGTGACAGACTTAATAATTTGTGTGTCGGCGTGAAACGTCGTAAGTGCAGGTGGTGCGCATGCGTGCGCTACCTTTAGTCCCGCGACGCATCACGCAGCCGCAGACCCATAGATCCCACGCGCCGGCAAGCCCGCGCCAAACTGGTCGATCGACTCTTGCGCAACTCGGAGACTACAGTTGGTTTCCAATTTTATGTTGACCGGTTTCAAAGTTGTCTTAGCCTTCTAATTTCGGCTAGATTGGAAAATACGTCGACTAAATATATTCGAAATGAAACTCAGCCGGGTGAGATCGGAGCCATGTTTTCACTCACGTAGCACTCGCCGCCGCCGCCCGCATTAAGATTCTACCGATCATTGTCTGTCGCTGTTGTTAAGTCATTCATTAAACACCTTATGGCATTGAAAGTAACTTCCAACTTTCGCATAAACATGTCCATTTAACGACTAGTTCGAATGTTCCCTGTGCTGTAGGATATTGCTTGCTGACGCCGCATTCTTTACAAATGTCTATAATTTGATTTACGCGAACATAAAATACGTAAAACCTCAGATTTATAAGGCCTCATTGATCCTAGTTCAATTTGCAGGGCTCTAGGTAATTTATTTTCTGAATTCGTGGCTTAGGTCATGTTTCGAGCCAAGATAGGAATGTACAGACGAAACAACTCGAACGTAATATTCACCTATTTCTGTTAGAGAGAAGTGTGACGTAAATTATTTAGAAACATCGTTGGAGACGTCGATGAACAAGACGGTCAGTGTCGCGGGCGCGTCACGTCGCGCAAAGCCGCGTGTCGCGCGTCGCGGGTCGGTGCGGCGCGGCGCGGCGCGGCCTACGCGTGCCCTGTACAAATACTGTCGGCGGGAGTCCGCGCACAAATCAACGCGATCGGACGTGCGCGCACCGGACCCCCGGTGGCAGGCGCGCCGCCAGGGCTGCCCGGTCCAGCTCCGGCGGCAGCAGTGCCAAGCTCGAGCTACGTACTTAAGTGTTCTAGTAAGCAGTAGGTAACCACGATACAGAATTGTATCTTTTATTGGGCTTTGATAGGACACATTATGTTAGGTTTATGTTTACGGATTTATTTCTTTACCTTTACTTCTGCACCGTACCTACCCGACACCCGACACCAACCTGCAGTAGAAAATAAAATAAGTTAGAGGTATTACAATTGGTTGGTTGTATGTTTCCCAGATGTAAGGTGAGGCTCGGAGTGGTGGCGGCGTCAGCCCTGCAGCGGCCCCCCGGCGCGGCGACAGCGCCAACATCTCTCACCTCGGGGCCCCGTAATGAACAATATAAATGTGCCATTTGCCGGCCCCGCCGAGCCCCACCGAGCCCCGCCGAGCTCGACACCCTCCACAACACTCCTTCACGCACAGGTATGCCTACACCTCATAGCCATAGCTAATACTAGATACCAACCATGATTTACAGCCTTGTATTCGCTACTGAATCTATAAACTCATAATTTAACTCAAGCGCATAAATAAACGTTTAAGTGCAGGCAATCTGTCGTATC
This sequence comes from Lycophotia porphyrea, assembly GCA_950005105.1. Taxonomy (NCBI): domain Eukaryota; kingdom Metazoa; phylum Arthropoda; class Insecta; order Lepidoptera; family Noctuidae; genus Lycophotia; species Lycophotia porphyrea. The sequence continues at coordinate 19,962,664 of OX465388.1, read as the reverse complement.
CATCACAGGATTGTAGATAATAAAACTGTTGACGATTTGTTGAAGTCCAGGTGGTACGTCTCAACCGGTCCACTACAACTTCTTGAAATCATTTAATGGCATATTTTGAGTTTGTCTAAATTTACAGCGGCAAGGGGTAAGGTTAGTTAGTATAGTAGTTTTTGAAATCGTTTAAGCCCTCGAGGCAGACGGAAACGTACGCCATTATTATGAACCCACAAAAACGATTTCAAATTAAATCCCGGACGATCGAGCAACAAATATTATCAAAGGAAGGACAGTTTAAACTATCAAATTTTCTAAACGACTGCTAAATTTCGTCGCCTATTAAGGAAATTGTCCTTTAAAAACTCGATCCCTCGAAGGGATGTGAGGATGTGACAGGACTATTATATTATTAGAATCGCTTTTAGTAATGATAGGGCCGGAGTACGGACCAGATCGCCGGGAGGGACTAATCGTGCGCCGACACAAAAACTTTGGGCACTTCATTATAGCTATACGTGTGCATTATTAAAGCCCGCTCGGGACGACGCGCGACGCGATGGTCGGGCTGCAGACAGTTGATTTTGCATTCCTTTACGGTGAGTGGAGCGCACGCGGGGATCTTTGACAGCGCCGAGGACGATATAGGACAGGAACCAATTAACCAACCAGTTTTATAAAATTTAAATCTCAACAGGAATAAGAGGAAACCAAACGAACGGATATCTTAAAACGACGCTGCAGCTACACCGACAAAGCTCCGAGAACAGCAGAACACAAATCTAAAGACACATGGACAATAGTACCGGCAAAAAACGATGTCCAACCCCGCGAGCCGCGAGCCGGTGGAATTTGGAAACGAAATTCGCGGATCGCATTTTGCGAATACTCTCGCGTGTTACTGCATTATTATTTAAGTTGGGCCTTTTAAAAAATGGTTGAGATGGTCTGCGGCTGTTTTTTTGGAGGCGCGTGCGCGCGGCATAATTGGCGCGCCGGACGCAGGAGCGAGCGCTTTTTGCGAACGAGACGAGTCGCCGTTTGATAACCGTCCCTTTGTAACGGAATCAAGTTCACGCTCTATTGACAACACAACAAACATATAGACAACCTACTGAGCTTCTCTAAACGTAATAGTCCAAACCTAGACGCCAACTTATAAAACATTCCGTTGTCCGATAGTGGGCATTAATGGACAGTTTGTCACCATAGGAGGAACATTACCCACACGCTGTGTAGGTGGACTGATAATTGAGAAACATAACAACCAACGTTTCAAAGAAAATTAAAAAGTTCGACGTGACTCGTACCTTCAGACGCGATGAATGAACTCAAGGAATGCAAAGAAACTTTATAATACGGACACTGTTAATATGGACATTATAATACCTCGACTGACTCGACTAGACTGCCTCGTTGGTCGAGTGGTTGCAAGTGCGACTGCTGAGCATGAGGTCCTGGGTTCGATTCCCAGGTCAGGCAAAATGCTATTGGGTTTTCCCATCAGGAATTTCTCAGTATGCAGCCACGGAGTCTGGATTTGTACCCGATTGATAGCAACAGGCAAGCCCCCTATTAAATGGGACTACATAACTGGCGAAATGTGGGTGTACTATTAGGTACACCTCTGCCTAACCCTACGGGGATTACAGGCGTGATGTTATGTTATAATGAATATGCTGCTACTAAAAGTAGTATTTTTAAAGCTTAAATTCAATGACGTAATCTAAATAAAGGAACAATAATAGCTAAAAATGAAAACGAAAAACATCCTGAGGTGCAGGTAAGAAAAGGGGTACGCGAGACCCTTAAAGCAAAAATCGGTCGAGTGTGGCTCCGAGCGATGGTTGACCGACGAAACGTTTCATTCCTTTTTTCACCACACAAAAAGTAATTTAGACCATGATGACGGGACCCAATATGATAACAGGAATCCCGTTGCGTAGCCCGCGGTGCTCGGCCAAATGTTGTAGAGGTGAGTTTCGGGCGGAGACCATATCTTCCTTTTTGTCTCTGCGCTAACGACACTCGGTGAGGACTGTTAAAATATCTGACCTCACAGGAGCAGCGCGGTGCAGGGCGCGTCACTCCCGCGTCCGTCAAACGTCAGTGCTCTCGCTAACACAATGGAATAGACTTTGCAAAAATGGGTACGCGTGTCGCAGCGCAGCCCCGACAGACCCAACAATGGATCCAAAAAACAAACAATCGGAATAGAAATCGAAAACAGAGCTTCTTGCCGATGCGACGGAACGGGATTTTGGAAATCCGGTTTCAATTTTGTTTGGTTTTGTTGGTTGTACCTCCACCGCGCTATTGTCGACATGTCACTAGTTTTGGGGACACAATAATGCCAATCGAATGAGGACGTCCTCAAAAAACTATTTGTTACGGTCCCGCTTGATAATGCGTAGTTAACGATAAATGAAATCAGCTTTAGGCGAAAACGTTCAGATATCGTGATCTGCACAGCAGTCTGTATGTCTCACTACCTTACTTTACAAGTTGCTCCCGGTGTTATTAATGGTGTATGATCTTCGATCTTTGAACTGTAGAACTGCACGAAAGTGACTGGGAAGCATTAATTAGATGCCAGTTTTCGTACATTGAATAATGCTGCATTTAAGTGACAGATACATTTTATCGGGGATGAAGAAGTTAGTATGAATGTCGATTAGTCTTTTTGTGTACCTACTAGCTGGTGCCCGCGAACTTCGCCTTCGTGTAATTTGTATTATAAAAATATTACTTCCATATATAAATAGGATTTTGTTTACAATTTTATGGGTTTTAATTTTTAAAATCGAAGTATTCTTCTGAAATCAAAGTATCTGGCAGTAAAAGTTCCGTCAAAATCGGTCCAGTCCAGAGATTAGCCAGAACCAACAGACAGGCTATTTTTTTTGTTTTTGTACCCTCTACTTTCATATGCATTCAGTAAAAAACTGTTATTTTGAAACGAAAAGCAGACACTTTGTATAGATGAATCTTTAGGTGATGATAAATGATATCATCGTTGGGTGGATACAAACTTATGAATTACTTGTGATTGTCGATATATTGGGACCGCGTTACAGTAGAGTTTTGTACAAGACATACTTTTTGCCCATGAGTTCCCAGTTCATAGCTCGCACACAAAGCGGGTCAAGGGCCAAAGGGCAAGGAAGGAACATGGATGGGTTTTAGTCATTAAAATTTGATGATTTCCCATCCGTAAAAAAAAAAAAGGGTGACGGTGTCAATATCGCCCATCCCTGGCGACACCGCTGTAACACACGGCACCATTGTAAGCCATGCGAAGAACACAAATGCCTTCAAATATGCGTGAAATGACTGAAAAATAACATGAGAAATTATCATAAGCATTCAAAATAAAAGTCAAAATGTTCAACTCCAAACTCTCATTGGAAGCGGTCTTTGATCCTGAGAGTTGATGACAACTGCTTTCATTGTGATTTCTTTCACAATAGATTGTTTAGGTACCTACGAATTTCATGTTGCCCTTTGACCCGTGTCTGGGTCGAGATTTTCCATTGAGCTCGTACAAAATGTCTGCTCAGTACTTCAGTAGGTACCTTGGTTGATGTTATCTTTTGGTTTGGATCAGTCTCCCCCAGGTTTGGGCGTTCTAAGTTTTGCATTACCTTGAGACGTCCTGCGTCATGTCATGACTGTTACCTATCGATGTTTACGATGATAATACAATGTGATTACAAAGGTCTATTGCCAAAATATATTGTTTTACTTTTATTTTATTGAATGTCGAAGTGACCGCTGGGCTACAGTTTGATCATGAATATACATTACAACAATGCGTTATACTGTTGCTGCTTTCTTTAATTTAATTACAGTTTCAAGCACATTTTAACAGGCCATGATCATTTGGTTTCAAAATACAGAAGGATATTCGATGAAACTACTTGGTTCTACTAGTTGCATCTCATTCTTAATCAAGATGTAGAGTTCAAAATTAAACTGTAATTCTGCGAAATGTGATGCCAATAACCATTGGGTTTTGTTCTTAAGTCATTTCTATCCGTCATCATCAACATCAGCCTATAATGTTCCCACTGCTGGGACACAGGCCTCCTCTCTATGAGAGGGAATGGGATATAATCCACCACGCGGGCCCAATGCGGATTGGTAGATGTCACATGTCTTCGAATTTTTGGTTCTAGGACATGCCGGTTTCCTCACAATGTTTCCTTCACCGTTTTTGAGAGCAGTGGTGATGAAATAAATTACACAAAGTACTGCCCCTGCCTAGGTTCGAAACCCCGGCTTACTGTACGTAAGTCGGGGTCGCTACCACTGGGCCACCGCTGCTCTATCTGTACTTTGCCATAATTTGAGAAATTCGCATTCATCATCACCACATCCACAGCTCGATTTCACCCGCTGCTTGGTAATAATTCTCTTTGCTTGTGCCAATCTGTACGCTCCTGTGCCGCCTGTGCGACCCGCGATGGTAATAATGTCGTCTGCCGAACACTCCTCTCTCCATTCATTCGATGCCATTAAATCACAGATTTACTTCATTGCATTACCGTTCACATTCTTATGCGACTGAGTAACTTACTCATGCTTGTGCAAATCAATAAATGATTATGATTATAGTTTTATAAACAACTAATTCGTAATTACCTCGAAGTTAGTTAGTTTAGTAAGAAGAAGTTGAACTACAATGGCGGACACTCCCGCCTGATCACCACTAAGCTCATTTTTGCTTGCACTCACAACGTGCAGCGCTCTCTAACCGGGCGGGGCGCCTCCGCATGACACAGGCGAATTTTTTTTAACTGATCATGCGGAAAAAGCCGTGACTGTACATAGTATTCAGGTCTGTAGAGTGTGTAGTGTCAGTGCTGTGGGTGTAGTAGTGGCGGCGGTAACAATGCGGCGCAGAGGTGGAGGTCAGGCGAGCGCTTGCGACACCTGCCGAGTGCCCATCATTGTGCGCGCGTCGATATCACTGCACTGTGCAGGGCTCTTTATTAATTCATTACCTACAGTTTATAAATTGTCTACATCAAACAGCCATTTTCATTTGAAACGTACATTTCATTCCCTTACTTTGAAATTTGTTCAAAGGTTGCTCTCGTTGGTTAATTTACTGTATTCTATGCGGCTTCTAAAAAATAATTGGAAAAAAATGAGCTGTGGAGAAAAAACTCAGCGTTGTTATATGTCATTAGTAATTATTTTTATTTGTTGTGGTTTCAATAAACAACGACCGTTTTAAAAATTCGTTACAAAAACGAACGTCAATGTAAAGCATAACTGTAAAAAATTACAAAAAAAAAGTCGTCAGTCACGTTACTGTGCACTACAAAAAATAATCATTGTCGATAGGTGAGAAAATCCGCTAATTAACACGTCGCCATCGCCACTGCCGCCCTCCTGTGCTCCAGGCGCGATTGTTCCGACGCCACCCATTGTGGCCCAGCTTTTATCAAAGTATAATTAGCCTTTGTTCAGGTGTATTATTTTTTGAGTAAAATCCTCAATCGAACTCCCCATTCACTTGCAAATATGGAAGCTCGTGTTTACGTGTCGATGAACAGTAATTATCGGGTAGAAAAGTTTTTGTGACCACAATTTGTCACCCTCCAGAAAAATGCAGTCACGTTTTATAATTGGGTTTCCTTCTTCAGCACTAGCAGCTGTTTTGGACTATGTTCAATGTAAGTCGCGGCAGAAGATGTAGAGAATGCACGAAACGTCTCTCGAGCGCGTGCCGACTGCCGCAATGTTTGTATAATTAATTGTAAGAGTGACGGATACCTGCGCTTCTATCGCGGCGCATGTGACGCTCAGGTGCATAAGCTTTATTTGTATTTTTTGCTTCCACTTCCCCTTTGCATAAATTATCATTTTCGCAATTGTACCCGAGCCGAAAGGATTTCTTCTGACCTGCCATTGTTATTTAAGGGGTCAACCGCAAATGTCGTTCTTGGAAAAAGATTAACTAGTATACCGTTTCCTTGAGAATTTTAAATTATGAGTCTAATGTATTTGTTCCGCCTCTCTTAGAATCATACAAGTCCGTGGAGTCTTACGTAATTATTTTTATTTGTCGAACTAGTTACAGATCACTGAGCGCTTTGTTATCTATTGCAATCATCTCACCATCAATATTCTTTTATACTAAAACCAACGCTAGTGCAACCGCATTAAGTTTAAATTTAACCTTCTCAGAAGGATCTTGAATATTTTCAATCCAGTTTTTGGTTCGTTGAATTGAGCGTCGTGTGCCGACTTTATTATGGTTGTGTTTTGTTTGGCAGGTCGGCGTGTGGTGTCACCTGGTCGCCAGGGGTCGGCAGCTGGTCCATTGTGGCTCTTCACTTGACTCGCGCGAAAGGGATGCGCTCCATGTGAACCGCTAACGGAATCCTGGGAATGCTCCCGCGCAGATAATGCGCAATATCTAGTATTGCGACACAATAGTAAGGCGATCTACTGCGCTTGAATTGAAGCTATATATATTTTTTTATTCTGTTACAATAAACTTATGAAAATATTTACACGGATACTAATTTCTGTACAATCAACAAGGCAACCTGCTGAGGATCAGTGCAATTTTTTTCAGGTTGGTTTATGATCGATGGCTTTATTGACTCCTGACATACAGGTACTCCTAGTTCAGGATTCAAAGGCTTCAAACGTTTCTGTAACCTATTATGTCAATAAAGAATTATTGTAGTGTATCGATCTCGAATGGCGGTGGTTATGCAAGCATCATTCTATGTTTGCAGAAACTGAAATTGTAAGATTTGTCATAACTATGGTACTTAGAATAAATAGAAATCTTGGATGTTCGCAGACAATACATGCCGAATGAGAACTAGTCGAAGTACCGCTCCCTGCTATCATATGCAAATGTAGGAAGTGCTTGTTACGGGAACATTCTCGGACGAATGCTCCACTTAATGGGAAAGAAATTAGAATAAAAAAGAGACGCTACAAAAAGAAACATGAGTATCCGTTTGGTGCGTGTTGTTGCCGATTTTCTAATATATCACAAACATTAATATGCTCGCGACCGGTTCTCGTGAGATCCGTTAGTGGCTTTATGTAAATTATTTGGTTTATGGCGTGCCTCCTAGTTTACATTCGAATGCTTTAACTTAAAAACATACCTTATGTCCGCGTAGAAATCGATCTCGTACTTACGCCGATAAAGTGAAATATAGAAACCGAATTATAGAAAGTATAATTTATAGCGCATCATAAAAAAGGTATTAGCAACATAATAATAATAATATCTCAGCAATAATATTGACTGATCGAGTGATGACACGTCATCATTCGACTGATCAGTAAAAGATATTTGTCAGTTCACTAACTAGCGAGAGGAATGTAGACGAGTGGAGTACTAGATGGGAACCACGTGAACTTAGATAATAAGTCGTGGGAATCGTTACAGAATAAATAGTTGATTTGGATGCCGTTACATGTAAAACTTGACATTTCAATAACGAAGATGTTGGAATGAAAAGAATTCGATTACTATGCACCGCGGAGGGCGCGTTAGAGCGCGCCTAGGGAAACGTTACCCAAACTAGTTTGTGACCAAAAGGACCTTCACATAGAGCCACATTGTCCAGATTAATGCACAAAACCGGATGCTGCGTCTCCCGGCCATCGATAAAACGGTCACAAACACTATAAAGCAGCCCTACACTTCTTTATGTGATCTCTAGCGCTGGCCGACGACTGACCCTTTCATAACGCTCGCTTGTCATTCATCACGCGCAGATGAAAGGAATCCGTATAATCAGCTGATAGTACCCGTTCTACAACACTAACGGTCCAACCGAGATCAATTATCCGATTGACTAGTCCTACTCCCAAACCGCCTCGTCTAACGAATTTTTTCGATTCATTCTCATAGAAATGGAAAGCTAACCAGTTTTTTTTTATTTCAATAACGCATGAGTCTTCTCGTTTTAAGATGGGCAGGTTATGAGCATTTAGGAATATCCGTTGTAACTGGAGATACAATGGCTGCGAGAGAAATCGTCGGAGGATGCGCGGCACTGAGGGCTGAGATAATATCGTGTTTCGTGAACTCTGCGCCGATGTCTAATTTCCAATACAATGGGTGCTGTAAAAAACTGGCCTAAAATAAATGTGTCACAGTGCCACCCTCGGGCCCGCAGACAATGAACAAAGGAGCCCTCGAGAGCGTGCGTGAGCGCATTTAGCGACGCCACAATGCGCTGCGCCCACGCGCTTTGTGTCGCATTGTCGCACAGCACAATCGCAGGAGATCGATCCGCGACGATCGCATCGCATCTAGTAGACACGTGTGCTCGTCAGACGAACACCAAACACATGTAAATCACATTATTGTGGAGGTGAAAGTTGAACGAGACGAGAAAAGTAAAAGTCTTGCGGCAGACGCGCCGGTGTCGCATTTGCGCCGCGCCGCGCCGATATCATATTATGTTAATTCGTTTGTCTGCACGGAGGCGAGAGGGCGCGGGGGCGCGGGAGCGCGGCCGAAGGGTTTGTGCAATTGTTGGCCCTTACCGTGTTTGGGTAGGTACACAATGCGTGGATTGTGTTTTTTACAAAGAGTCAAGAGACTAAAAAACTCGAGTCCTCTCTTGAGGTGTATTCATTTAGTTCCATTTGTGTTTTTCAATAATCTACCACAAATCGGCCAATCTCTTTGTAACAATCGTTCTCATAGTTATAAGACGCCATTCATTATCTATTTGACATCGCGTTTGTAAAGGTTTTGAATCAAATGATTTATGTTTCCTCTGACAGGCTAAACACGAGGTTCTTTATTAGGACTAGGTGGGACTATATCACGCAGGTTCTCGTCTCATTTATCAACGAAGATCTGCTTATAATGAAGTGGTCCGAGATCTGATATCTTCTCGTCTTCTTCTTCTTTGTTATCTGCTTCGGGTTGGCTACCACTCTATTTCCATGCCGACTCTGATGACCACTAATTCTGAGTTAGAATACGATTGACACACTCATATTATACCGTTTTATTGGCTTCCAATAAAACAGCGAGGCGCGTCGCGAAAGCGAACGTATCGGATGAGATATGATGCACTAAATCGTTTTTAATCATGTTTCTGATTGAATCGCGGTTGATAATGATCTTCGATTAGCGCGCAGCCGTAAGTCAGCGCGTGGTGGAGTGTCTGTCGGCTGTGTCGGCACCCGCTGGACTGTCGGAGTGTCCGCCACGCTAAATAACGCCATTTGCTCCTAATGGATCGGACAGTTTGTACTTCTCGTATTGATGGCAATCTCTTAAACAGTAATTTGTCGCGCGGAGGGCGTCACACGCGCGGGACGCCATATGTCGCGGTTTTGACTCGTGGAGTGCGGTTCACTCGTAACTGCGGTGAGCACGTGCATTTTAATTGTTCCATTATGTCTTGTTTGGGGAGGCGACATGACGCGCTAGATCACTTGACTTTGTATCGCTATGGCTTCCTCCTCCCGACTCAAGGCCTCAGCCACCCTATATGGCGATGGCGCATGAGCTATACAGTTCAACTGCTGGTCATTAACCCTAGCGAAACAATAGAAAGGTACCTGATCCATTAGGTAATAAGTAGGTACACAAGGTAATCAATTAGTTAGGTTGCTTAGGCAATTCTAATTTCAGGTGTACCTATCATTTTTAATCAATTTGCAAGTAAATATTTTTCTTCATCGCATGTTGTACACAAGTAGTTGTTAATGCGGTCGCAGTCGCAGTAATATTTGTTGTTAGCACACGACTCCACAACGAAATGTCAATGTAATGCTTGAAACATAGTTTTCGCGAACTGCAGCTAAACAGTAAATGGCGAATCTTCCAAACAGAAGGTCATCCATTTGTTCATAAAAAGCGTGCGGTGTAAGTGGCGCCCCCTCGCGACCGCGGGGCTATTGTAGAGCCGTCCGATTCGCCGCACCTATTGTGCTGCTGTTTCCAGCCAAAACGTAAATAAAGGCAGATGTTACCATACTCCAAAATATCAGAAACATGTCTAATACAACACACATTGAAACGGTTGCCAAACTGAATTGAACCTAATTTGCGAAGTTCAGTGTTGAAATTGGCGAGAGTAGCTGTTGCGGTTATTTCGTTTTGGTTTGGTTAGTGTCCACGCTTCTAGCGAGCCAAGGTCCGCAACTGTATGGGTAGTTTAACAAAACCAAAATAGTTGTAGTTTAATAAAAGTGATATGAAACGCGAGGATGCTATTGACAGGCGATGGTATCGCGCTGATGGACGAGCGGACCCGCGGTCAACGCTAGTTAACATAACTTCTAATAATTTTGTATTTATCGATATTAGCTCTCAGGTTGATTTGTATGAGTAGTTAATGTATTGACTCCCGTTCCAGTTATAACGATATTGAAGTTTTGTGTGAAGATTTCGGTAGCGGTGTAGCGGTGATTTATGTATATGTCATAGAATCGTTATGTTGAGGGATTAACTTAATTGTTATTTAATAAAAGAGTTAAGGAGAGGCTTCCACGACCAACCTCTTCGTCTTCCCTAGTTCGCGTTTATAATTAGTTCTACACGTGACTCCACTTAACAGCAGTTCTTCAGTTCCCCGCGCACCTCGCACTGTTGGCACTGCGCACAGTCTCCGTTCACAAACATCTCGGCACTTGTACAAACACATGACACAGCGCTTACACTGATCATGTTGATTGTCTTATTACATTATATGAACCTGAACATTATCATTCCTTCAATTTCCAAACGATAATAATTCTATTTCCGTGTGTCATTGACTAGTTTCAGTGCATTGGGTACAAGTCGGCTGTCTGTGTACTCATGCATGGTTCGATTCCCATATTCATCCGTTCAATAGATATTTTTGCATAGCCTCGTTGTATATACGAATCGAGAAAAAAATCCTAGACGGTAAGATAACTTGCATATTATACGTATCGACTCAGGAAGTCAAGAATACAGAATTATTTATTAGCATAAAATGTCGGCGTCACCAGTTGGAAAACGTTGATGGTTTAAGTCATCATTCTCCTGCCCTTATCTCAACTCATTTGTGGTCGGCGCAGCATGTCTTCTTCTTCCATACTTCTCTATTACTCGTCATCTCAGCAGTCACCTCCTTTCTAGCCATGTCATCCTTCACACAGTCCATCCATCGTTTCTTTGGTCTTCCTCTAATCTTATATCATTCACATTCATACTTTAAACTTTTCTCACGACATTTTCCTTTCAGTCCAAACCGTATTTTGCCAGTTTTGAATGCAACACATTAACACGAAATGACCCTAACAATTTGTCTACAAATGTGAATAGCAGATGTTTTCAACTCCACACACGATTCTAAATCAGTTTTACCAAATTAACAATAGACAATCTGAACATTACAAGTCATTATCTCCCCAAACCACATGATTGTGAACAAAACGCGTCATTTGTACCACAGCGCATAGTTGCTGACTGATTGATCACTGTGCGCATTGCCCAGGCGGGGGCAGACTGCACAGTGTACGCTGCCCGGTCAGACCCCACATTTGTACGAACGCAATGATTTAGCACTGCATTTACTGCAAGTAGTTTGTCTGTTGGTGTGTGTTCATGTGGAACCGAATGGTAACTCATATTCATAAGTCGCATTTCGTAGATTGTAGTCGAGTGTGGTTATTGAGTAGAAGATAATGTTATTACTTAGCATGTTAGGGTAATCTAATTGTTTTGTGGTTCAATCGGTTCAATTATGCCTTTAAATGCATTAGCATTTGGTCCTGTTAGAAAATCTAATTTGTTTCACGCATGTCCGTTACTTTCGATGCTGCGAAGGAAATTACAAAAACTGACCAAGTGCGTGTCGGGCCACGCACAAAGTAGAGTTCCGTAGTTGTCCATCAAAATATGCGGACACTTCCTGCGGTCCGATTTGCGTCCGAGCGATGATTTTTATTTTAATAATAAAAAATAAACTTACATTTGCAGTTGAAAAACCTGTGCTCCCATACATTATGCTTAGGAAAATATGTTATGTCAAACACAACCTATTAGCTGATAGAGCGGGGGGTCTATTTATGCTGTGTGAAATGATAGCCCTGCAGTTAAGTTAGAAGAAGAGTGGTTTGCCAACAGTTCCGAACCAACAGATGAAATACCTTACGTCACATTCGTAATAAATATGTGTAATTACTTTCGTTACTTATACCAAATTAAATTTAAATAAAAATACAACTGGATCACACAGTCACACTGCAAAAGATCATAAGCGTAAGTAATAGCTTTATGAATATTTAGCGACAAGCCAGTAATCGAATCAGTCCGAGCTCTGCCCACCCCGCGACGCGCCGTGAAGGACGCGTAATTAATATTAAGTACCCGTTATGAACCGACTCCTTATACGGACACCAGTCAGTTGGAAAAGCCTTTAAACGTTTATGACTATCAGTTTGGTGTAGTGGTCCGGAAAAAATCTAACAACACCTTCCGGTGTTATTAGATTTTTTATAAGGGATTTGTCAGTAGCTCAGAGTGTCCTACTGTATCCACGGGGTACAGTGCAAAGTTACATTCACATGGTCACATGGGCCTGCGCCCATGTGACCATGTGGCTTTATAATATTATGGATGTAACGTCGACATGACATCAAGAGGAAGACAGCAAAAGAGCTGTTATCTGATAAGGAGCCGTGCGTTAGCAAAAGGTGGCTCCCGTATGCAGTATGTGTACCTTACCAGTAATATGCAATGGGCCCATTGCATATTACTGGTAAGGTACAGGTATGATCTACTAAGTATGCGATGCGGGTTGGTTTAGTTCTTACGGTGGATTATGCTATTGAAGTGACTTGTATAGTACTGAGAGCAGCGCACGTTAGGAGAGACCTTGGTTCCGCAGAGGACTCGCTCAGTTGCAGTTTATATGATGATTATCCTGGGATCCACCAAGTGATAGAACATGCTAAAATATTTGTAGTTATTCAGATTTTTAGGAAATCTTCAAATATCTTTTTAATAAATAAATATTCTAAATTAAATAAAGTCTATTAATTACAAGTTTATTATTAAGACAGTGCCTCAAAAAATCAGAGGGCACTCGTAGCCCCGCGTCCCCTTTGCGGCTGGCAGTAATCCAGTTAGCTGGTAACTGTGGCTGGTAATCACGTTACTGCCCCACGCACCGCGCTCCGCAGGCAGACCCTCGCCACCGCAGCTGATGAGCCATTCTTTAAACAACCACAAACAAACATACTCTTTGAATAATATCTTATTTTTAACGTAAAGTCCTGAGTTTGAATAACTTCTCATAGATTTTATATCGAAGTTTGAGTCAGGTATTTGATAAGAAGACTCGATCATTCAATATCAATAACTTGCATTGTTCAAGGATATTATTTTATTGACACAACAACTTCTTCATGAGCATATAATTGACAAGAAGCTGATGGCCTAGCAAAGTGCGTAACGATGATGGAAATGGCAAAAAGGTATTCGATTGACATAAGCCAGTGACAAACTTGTCAATCAAGAAGAATCGGAAGTGCAGCTTTACCAATGATATTATTTAACCTTACAGAGCGCATTGTTTGAACTGACATTAATAACTATCGCAACACCCTTGCAGTAGTGATCGCAGGTTGTTCGGCTGCGTCATCAACCAACAGCAACCAGCGAGCAACCTGTTTCTCAGCAGAGTCAGATGGTGTGGGAGGATGCGTCTATTAGACACACTATTTACTTTACTGTTATGTGCCCGATCAGAAAGATGCTTGAACATTAGTAGAACCACGAAATTCAGACAATTTGCACCACAGGTTATTAACTAAGTAGCTCTTGTAGTCAAAGACTAGACATGAGATATAGAATGAGATTTGAGAATCGATAGTGTAAGCAACGGTTAAACCATTATCTTGTAGCGACTCGGTATGTGGGCTCTCTGAAGGTGTAACAAATCTGAAACTGATTGCTACAGACACTATAAATGAAATGCCTAATATTGTCATGTTACAAACTTGATTTTATGTTTAACGCCTGTATTACCAGGTATTATAAAATTCTGTATAACATTTTAAACCAGCACTTTAATCATTTCAGTTAATGTAGGTAATTGAGTGCCATGTGGAAAGGAAATCCGAAATACAAATCGATTTCGCGCGTTTCAAGCACAGTCTTGTTGCCAAATTCCTACCGATTCGCGTCCACTTGTCGAAATATAGAATTTACAATAGTTGGAACAAACGCGTGCAAATGTTATATATTATTTGAATGTAGCGAGTATGGCGTCCTTACAATACACTTGGAACAGAACGTTGCACAGTTGTGTAAATGTCAGTTGTCATCGGCGAGGCGGTTAATTGACACGTTCCAAGATAATTAGCTACACTAGTACGCTCCTAAGATTGGTGCTTCAGAACCAGTTGTCAAGTCACCGAATGGATAAAGAGTCGTTACTTATTAGAAAAGAAAAATAGCTTTTTTTTTATAGAACACCGACAAGACGACCGATTTCGATAAAGTAAAGAAAATTATCTATAATTGGATATTATCATTCGCGTTAGTATTAAGTATATAATAACGGATTCCTAGCGCAATTACAGGTAATTGCTACGCAACGACATGCTACGCTATGACAAGCTACGTCAAGACATGCTTACGCTACGACATGCTACGTGAAGACACGATACGCTACGAAATGCTACGTCAAGATACGCTACGTGTCGCATGCGACGCTTGTAATTTATTTTAATCTTTGTTTAAACGTTACTTGCTAAAGTATATCACAGGCTATTTCTGTTTGCAGCCAAGTGTTTTACACTTGACGTGACAATGAAAGTCAACAATACTTAACATAAGTGGTCGATTATAAAGTTATGACAGCTCAGTGTAAACGATACAACCACAAGCCACTATAATAGTAACACAAATATTATACAATGGAGGCGAAACAATAAAAAACATTATTAATTCAAATCTGTTGTAAAGGGAAGTGTCAGGTCAGCGACTCCGCGCACCGGCCGACTGCCAAGGGCCGACAATGCGCAATAAAACTTATAATACCATTATTTGTTTATCAATAAACGATTTGCATGTGTTAAGTGAGTGTCGTCATGCGGATTACCATGAGAATGCGCGCGCGCCGCATACGTCATTCGCGCATGCGCCGCGCGTCGCGCTGCAGCATCCTGTAACATTCGGTTACTGGGCTATCTTCATCTACAGTCTTTTCAGACAGAGTTGATTACGTGCGGGGACTAAGCTCTAAGTTACACAGTATAAAACAATGTTGCTTTTGCGTGTGTCTGTCAGTCCGACCACTTAGTTCTTCAAGAATACGCATGGATTTTGATGTGGTTCACCATTATTTGGGAAAATGTGTGCTATGTACATTCAATTTTTTTATCAGTTATAGCCCAGAATTCTCTATATTTTGACAATACGTCACCATATCAGTAAATTGCACCTAAGCACCCGGGGCGACGTGTGGGCTGCTGGAAAATTGTATTTCTTTATTTACATCTTCTTTTCATATATCAGAATAGTCAAACTTCAAACTGAAAAATAATTGTACGCGTGATGTTTGTCGACAGGGTTCACGACAAAGTCACAATTCCTATAGGTACAGGGGAAAGATCAAAACAACAATGACGTACAAAAACTGAACTGATATAACATGAGTAGGTATATGTGCTGCTGAGTGACGTACGAACGATTTACAATTTAAATATCTGCCAATGGAAAAATTTGACACCAGGTTAGGCACTAACCACACGAAAATAAACAATGGAAAATTAATGACAATAGATCAACAAATAGGAAACTTTTCTTTAAGAAAAATTTCGTACGTATGAATACCTGAATAAATATGATAGATGTAAACGACAATCAAACTTTTTATCAAAATTCGTCAGCACCAACCGCAAATCTGCCACTCAAAATATTTGTTCTATAATTTAATAGACTAAGTACAGTAGTACAAAATAAAAGTATCGTCCACCTGCGCCTGCGCTCAAACACAATCCACACATGCGCATTTTTCTGCTTTATTGCCGTATGGTTTTGTAAAAATCATATGAATAGTCCGAAAGTGAACCCACCTTGAATATATTTAAATTAATTACGCATCGCTAATGGCGAACGGTCCAAGGACGATTTTTGCATACGATTGTAACGGCATATAAATTGTTATCGCTGCTCCATCCAAGTATTTTACATTAATTTTGTCATCCAAACTAAATTATAGTTTACTTTGTAACAGAGTTGGTTTCTAAGAGGATAAGTTTTTTAATTTGTTTATATTGTATTAGGCAGTAGGTAATTCTTAGATTCAGCATAGACTATTCGAACTTTGATATTTTGGAGAAATATCTTCAATATTAAGTTTTTTTTTTCTGTCGAGTATAATGTTTTATTTCAAACGCGCTGTTAGTAGTGCCGGGTGTTCGTGCACGTTGCACCGGGTCCGGAGGCTGACCGCTACATGCGAGGGGAGACTATCAAACACCCCTTATCATCTAGAACAGGTTCTGTACAAGTACGCTAATTTAAATAAATTCCCATAAGACGCTGAGTGCAAGTGGATATTTGAATAATAAAATTCTAGTCAATTCTGCATTAATTTTGTGGCTCAGGAAAGAAACCGTTACAATGTGTCACAGTTTTTTGGTTTTCTTATCCCCTTAGTGTAAATTACATGTTTTATACACATACAAGTTATTTATTGTTACACAACATATTGAAATATTAAACTTTGTGGTCACGTAGTCAGCAATAAACTAAAAATGAAATAAATAACTGAGAAACTAATATTTACTGCCCATTCCAAGGAGGTAGCTTGGTTAAAAAATATGAAACTTCATTAATTTAACAGGAATTAGAAGGATATTTTAACAATTTAAGAGGTTACTGCATCTATTTTGTAATACAGCAACTAGTTTGCGTGGCCGACTGTACCGTCCGTCGCAAGGGTTGTCTGTTCGAAGGGGATATCTCATTGTACGAATTGTTCTTGTTAAAAGGACGAATTGTTAATAATAAAAGATTTATAGATTATTAATACAACGTAGATATATACGTATATTTACATATTGATTTTACAAAAAATCAGCAGTTGTTTCATAAATCGAATTTAAACTTTAAAATCGAATTTAAAATTTACGTTTAGACTAATTTATTTAGAAGTAGCCTAGCAAAAAACAGTACTTGCGGACATGCCAATATCTTAAGGCAAGTACTAATTACTGGATCATTAAAGGTTTAACGTACGACGACTGTTGCAGTGAAGGTGTTATTTACATCTTCACGTTGCGCACGAATCATTAGGCATCGCTCACACCGCGCATTAATCAGCCGCGCGCATGTGTCCCGGCGCAGACGACCGGACGCGGACGGCCGGCCGGCCGGGTAAAGTGCGTTTTGTCGCGGTAATCGTGCTATCCTGTCGTCGTGAACACAGCTTTACTTCACTGTGTACTAACTAGATGTGGGTAATGTATGTTTAGACTTTGATTTCTTTTATGATTATTTTTTGTTCAGATGGAGACGGTGGTTAAAGTTTGTCATGTAGTGCGAAATAGAACTTGCACTGTTCTACACAACATATTACGTCTTGTAATTATCAAAGAGTTAGGCAGGCAGAGGTGTAGAGGTACATTTGGGCACAGATCCAGACTCTGGACTGCTACTGTGAAATTCCTTATGGAAAACAATAACTAATAATACGGTCCGAACTGGGAATCGAAACCTGGACGCCAGCAGTAGCTCTTGCGACCCCTAGACCAACGAAGCAGTCCTTACCCTGATGTAACGAAGTAAAAAGAGTTGGTTGCAGGTAATTAACGACCCATCGATTGCCTCTGCTTTTTCGTGTTACATTAG
Organism: Lycophotia porphyrea; assembly: GCA_950005105.1. Taxonomy (NCBI): domain Eukaryota; kingdom Metazoa; phylum Arthropoda; class Insecta; order Lepidoptera; family Noctuidae; genus Lycophotia; species Lycophotia porphyrea. Next base: position 19,944,831 of record OX465388.1, on the reverse strand, counting down.
GATATTGTAGGCCCACACGCATTTTCCTCATTTTGAAAATAAAAAATTAACTTCATAGTAGCATCGGAATAATGACGCAATTCTATAGGAGCGCTCGCACAATTAATCAGCGAGGCGCGAACGTAACTGTCGCGTCGCATTTGTTTTACATGCCGACACTAAACTGCGCTCAGTAGCGACAAGCGATTAGCTGCCACGACGGCGACGCGTCGCTGAACGCAAGCAACAGATGGATAACAATACACACATACACGTAAGAATGGCATAAAAGGCAGAAGGCCTTTAGTCGGCATTAGCTGGAACAAACCTGGCAAGGAGGACGATAAAAAGACCAATTCGGTGAAAGTTGCTCCGGATTTAGGGGCCCATAGCTAAAAGTAGAACTTTAGGTACCTACATACTCTACTTTCTCAATTGACACTAAGCAACTCTGAAACTTTTCCCACAATAATTTCAAGTACCTCAGTTAGGTGCATGTGAGATAAGTTATACTCTCTACGTCAGAGCTACGACAGTGATACATAGCCAGCACTAGTAGCAAGGTGCACCTTGGACCCTAATCTGAAGAAACAAACAATACATTATCTATCACGCCCATATTGATGTCGAATCTCTCATATGAACCTTGGGCTTAGCTATTAGTGACACGCGAGCCCCAGCCGGTCAAGGCGCACCGCGCCGCGCACGCCAGCGGGTAGCGGGTCAGCGCTTAGACGTGCAGCTACAAACAATTGACAAAAATTTATTGCATCATTACATTGGTATAAAAACCGCTATTATGATTAATTAGAGACGTGCTCTATGGGAACTGGGTGCTCCCCCCCCCACGCCGCCCCCAGACCCCACCCCCACGGTCACCTAACCGGTGACATCTCAATGCAGTATCATCGGCGGTGACAAAAAGTTGTGACTAGAATTGCTTAGCTTAAATGATTTAAAAACTCAATCTGTAATTGTAATAGATAAGTTTTTTGATTTTTTAAAAGGGTAATCTATAGTAACGAATGATAATAACATTTATTAGGTTAAATTAACTATATACATTATTAATTAAAAACTATTAAACTAAAATAAATAAACTAACTACAAACTATAAAAGGGCATCGAAAAACTCCTCCTCAACGCTGTCAGCTGGTAATGTTCCCAAGAGATTGGCGGCGTTGCCACGTTGTATGGCAACACTTAGCCTCTGGCCAAGGTAAAAGCCAGCCCTTGGGTCACGGGAAGCGTCAACTAGGCGTTTCGAATTTCCTTAAATAGGTTATGAGCACTCAGACCCCACGGCCCCAGAGTTTCAACCCTGAACGGCTCGAAAATATAGTTACCACAAAGGTTTCTATATTTACGCCGCTTGAGGTTCTCTGCAGCCGCAGCGGCAGCACCAGCACAGCACGATGAGCTTGGAAGATGGGATGGCGCAAGAGTATCGACGCATGTTGCGTCCCACACTAAAGGCCTACCCATCTTCCAAGGAAACAAAGACATGCCGTCCGGTCTCTTGCCATCGTCGCGTGCCAAGCCATTGGGTTCTAAAGCAGCTGGGACTCCGATGGTGACAAGAGCTCGTCGGATGATGTCGTTTATATTAACGAATGTTTTGCGACCTCAAACATGCAAACGTGCAACTTTGTAAATTATTAATATTCTGTAGATCTATTTTATCAAATATGACCTACCCACTGTATGTGTTATTAAAGTCAAAGTAAGTTATACTGATAAAACATAGTTTTAATGATAACTGTCTTTGACTTTACAAGAAGTAAATGAGCCACAAATAAAGTGAAGTTGTTCACAATACTAACAAATATCGTATATTCCGGTGATCAGCGTAAAATTCCGGCACGGCACGCGGCGTAGCGGGATGAAAAATGATTATAAACCGAAATCGCTCAAAATTCACAAAGACACGGTGCGTTACCCGGCTTTGTTCGCTTGTCGGACGACATGATTTATAGCCGCGCGGGAATCGAACGCCATGCAAAATGTTGCGTCACGCTACGTTCACACTACGCCTGCTACGAGACTCCGTAACGCCACATGCTACAAACATTCACTACAGACTCATTTTTGCACTACCGTTTTGCCTTTTGCTTTATTTAAATATTTTGTTGTATATGGGTGGTCGAGCACGTCTATCGGTCGCAGTGCGCACGCGCTATAAATCGGACGAATGAGACGTCATCCCGATTCGATACGTATCGGCGGCGTGGGGGACTTAATGCTTAGATTCTCATTGATTAAGTATACCTATTTAGTGAGACGAGGATTATACTGCTTTTTCTATTAGGGAATATTAAAATATTGTTCTTTGTTAGATAGCTACAGTAACATTATGTATAGCGCGGCCGAGTCTGGGCTGGCGGTAGCGGCGATTACACACACGTGGTCGTGGTCAGTGCTGGTGCTGCACGCGTAACTTTATATAGTATTGGAATTTTAGTAGTACTTAGTTGGAGTAAAATCTCATTGTTTATTGCTAAGTTGTCGGTGTTCAAGGTTGTCTACTATTAGCAATGCGTACATTCTTGATAGTTGTCCTTTATAGGGTCAACAGAATGGCTAGCGCCATTGTCAACAGCGGTAGGTACCTAAACACTAGCCACTACTACTTAGTGCACTTCGAATAGTGAATGCATTATGTTTCGATTAGATTCTTATCATCCCGCACTACTCTGTACAATGTTCTGTTCCCGATGAGGCGTACATTTCTTTCACTTCTAAAACTAACACGACAATGATGTAGCAACAAGGATGAGACGTGGTAACGCCTCACTAGAAACAAAAGATCCTGCGACGTGTCGCATCAATGTTCCATCCGCGTCAGTTGCGTCGCAACGTATTGTTGCCGATGGCCACCTACCGGAGAACTAAGGTAGACGGACAATGGGACACGTAGCGGCAGCGGCGTGGCTAATGCGGACTAATGCTACCCGCACACCGCGCCGCCGCCGCGCCGCCACACTGACACCAGACAAAACTGTTAGTGCGCGGCTACGTTGTTCACATGTATCAGGTCAGTCAGGAAATTAGGACTGCGTAGCCCTTAGTGTGTCAAATTGGGTTTTACGTAAAGCCAACCTGACATACATTTTATCTTGGCAATGTTTGTGAAATGAAGCATACAATTACAGGTTGCAAACAACCTAAAGCCTGTTTAAGGATATATTTATGCATGATTCGAATGATCTGGCTGCTCGTTCTTGCAGTGCAAAATCATGATTGAGGAATGTTGACGCTAGAGCTTAGAGCTAATTCTTAAATGTATGTACAGGTGTATTGGGTAGTTCCTCAGCCATAATATGTTCACGAGACTATTCACGTGGTAGATCCTGTTTCACTTGTCGTATCGTGCGACTACGGACACGGCACCAGGTCGCGCCGCTCAACTATTCGGCTCACACGTAAGCAGTTAGACTCGGAGGATAATGAATACAAATACACGGCTATTTAACTTCCCTCAAGATACACTGAATATTAATACACTTTTCGCTGCGGACTGATGCTTTTATTTCAAGGGCGAGAGCTTTGACTTAGCGACCGTTCACATGTCGCCCTCGCCTCGCCCTCATCCGTACACCACGGAAGACGTTTGTGGGACACATCACGTTTTATAAACGACTGTCAGGCAAACATGGGTTGAATCGAATTATGAACACATCTTGTCATGGCGTGCTGTCACGACACCAACATTGATTTATGAAAAAGTTATAGTTGGGGCTTCATAGTCATTAGACATATGTATATGTGCTTCATTTGCCGCTTCTCTGTTCTGACAGATATCTGTACACAGCCTTACCTTCCTACTTCTGTTCCACGCAGAAACTCTACCTTCATCGACTGCTCAAGCTCATATTTCTATCACATTCCCATTATTTTGTTGTTTTCCTTGCCATGAATAAATAATGTATTTAATGTTTAGTTTCCCTACAATGTCGAGATTATAATTATTGTCTTTACAAATAGACGTTAGATAGCCATCGAGGACATGTGTGTGGTATCATATGACATACCTGCAGCCATGCACCTTGCTTGATTAGCTATGCAAAAAGTTAAAGAATATTCTTGACAGTTTAAAGTAGGCAAGTAAGGTCTAACTACACTTATCTATATTAATCAACATTAGCTTATAAAAAATCATAGTTCTGCCGAAGTGCTGATTGATTCGGACAATGAGTGCTCCTTTAGTCTGGCACTATCTTATTTCGAATTAATTGCTGTTTGTCTTAGCAGACATCGATGTAGCACTGTAGTCAGAATGGTTGCAAAGTGATGCGGACAGTGTCCCCATAGTAAATCATTAGTGCATAAAGGTGTTATTTATGCTTGGCCAATAGCTGGTGTTGTTGCGGTAAACTATCACTTCCCACCTGCGCCTGCCTGCCTGCTGGTGGTGCACAGCGCCGGGAAGTGCGCCTGACGCAAGTCTGATTACAACTTTCAAAGGGCGCTATCGTAATGTATAAAGATTGTATCCTTGTTTGTTCATAACGATTGCAACTTATAACAAATCACTTACATAATATAATGCTATGAACAGGTTTACGCGCCTATGGGTGTTATTGATAAAACCTCGGTAGATACGTATTTACCGAGAATTTGAATCTATTTAGAATTGATAAAACCTAGCTACAATTCGTGCGCAGTAAATTAAGTCCCATATGAAACGATGTTCCCTGTGCCTCTTACGTTTGTCATTTTCAACCCCTTGTAAAGAGCTTACAGAAAATCCAATTATATACCCATATGGAAATTGAAACGAAATGGTCACTTTTAAGTTTCTGCGTCTTTACATAACTCAAACAAAGTTGAATGAAGATAAGTTTAATAGTTTGCATTACCTCAACATGGCTGTATACTTGTAACCAAGTGGCGGCGTCTAAAAATACCCATGCGATGAGAATCCAGCGTTAGGCCCCCCACACACGCGCTACTACGCGCGGCGACGTCGCGGCGCGGCGAGATGTGCGCGCGTGACGAGCATACGACACGTACCCGCGACAGGAACTACATACAGAAGAACCAGAAAGAACATGTTACAACTATGAAAGTGTTAGGTTAGTCAGTAGATATAGCTATAGTGATAGATGTCTGACCTGCGTGTCATGCGCGTACGCCTCTAAGCTCAGTGCGAATAAACAGCTTGTTACCGCAGGCCGTGTATTATTTAACAGAAAGTAAACAGAAATCTTAGAAACTCTGTCACAGTGCTAAAGGCTGCGGCTTCTCTAAAAAAAAAAGCACTGTTTAGTTGAAAGAGTGAAACGAAGACCCCAGCAATCGGACTGTCATTTAGAATTGCAGCTCTCGCTGGTCGGAAGCCTGAGGAATTGATGATCATGATGATGATGACGTCACATTGCACGAATGCTGCGCTGACGTTCATTTTGGGGTCACCAATTTGGGGCTGTGAAACAGGGTGAAAAGTTCTTCATCCCCCATAGAAAAGGGAGGATCCTCCGACCAGACGGGTATTAAGTCTGGTGTGCTACGGCCCGATATTTCTTGTCGGGTTCTTCTATATAGTCTTAAGTCGCGGATAACTTTACTTGCGAGATGTAGGATTTGTGTAGTTTAGTTCGTCCGTCATAGATGGCGCTGTAGTACTTTTTGTTCTATTTTGCTTTAGTACTTTTTGTTCTATGTTGCATAGTACTTTTTTAGTGCCGCTACAGAATCGTCGACAAAGTGTTAATTGTTACCATAATAGTAATTATCATCTTTCAGAGACTTACATTAACCAATGTCAGCTTTTTAGAAAGTCATAATCTTGTGTCCATAGTCCATGTTCTGTTCTACAAAAGTTGCATTTAAGTTGATCGGAATAATATCCACAGATCCGAGTAAGTACTGTGTGTAGCCCAGACTCTATCACTAGATAGTATTTCTGTTTTTTACCGTCTATCGCCATCGTGTTTGCTGTTAGTACGAAGTGCGCCTTCTGAAGTACCTTCCCTACCCGCAGAGGTGACTACACTCTACTGTTAGTATTGTAACGACTCATATCTCACTGTTGAAGACAAACGTTTAAGTTTCAATCGTCTCGTACGCGTTTCGACAGCCGCATTATTACTTTTTGAATACCACTTTTCTGACCACTGCTGCTTTGTGGAAAGGGAACAATCTTTCGTAAAGAAACATGTCGCCGGTTTGTCTTTTTTAAATACAAAAATACCGTCGACCTACCTGCCCGGAAAAGTACAACCACCATCATCGTAATTATTGGCAGTCTTGTTCCACACACTCGTATACCTGCTGGGTATACCATAGGTCTCTTCCCCTGCATGCCTTTCTATGTGCTTTCCGTCTTACCTGCGATCTTTATTTTATTTATTTATCAAACTAACTTTAATAACTATGTTAAAAAACATAATACGTGAATTCATTCAGAGAGCAGGAAAATAAATTGATTCTGTAAGTATTGTCATTGTGCAGTGAATTTCTGCAAGGCGGTACACTTGTTCCCAGGATTTAGCGCGGAAAATTATGACAGTGTCGTCAGCATATGATATTATTTCTGCGTCGTTTAGTTGTATGTCTAAGATATCATTCATGTAGAAGGTGAAGAGAGCTGGGCCGAGTGTGCTGCCCTGTGGAATTCCAAAGGCGATGGGAAGCATGTGACTCGAGTATTCATCTACTTTGACTAGCTGTTTGCGATTAGATAGGTAACTCGTGAACCAATCAGTGCAACCCCTCGTATACCTGCGCATTCTAGTTTTCTCAGGAGGGGTTCAATTGATATTGTATCGAAGGCCTTTGCCAGATCTAAAAAAACTCCTATGGACTGTTCTCCTTTTTGAGAGTAAGTAGCAACTAAGTTTGTCAGTAACGTGGCCGCGTCTTCAGTTGACCTTCCTCGCCAGAATCCGAACTGTTTGTCTGATATCAACTTGTGCTTTTCGAAAAAGTTCACAAGCCTGTTGTTGACTAATTTCTCCAGTACTTTGGATATAATGGAAAGAAGTGCGATTGGTCGATAACTTTCAGGTAAGTCTGTAGGGCCGCCTTTATTTATTGGCCTAACGGAAGCAACCTTCCAGCACTCCGGAAAGGTTCCGGATTCTAAACTTAGATTAAAAATGTGGGTGAGTGGTTTGAGGATTGCTTTTTTATTTTTTTTATAAATTTTTATGGCTATTGTTCTCTGTTTTTAGGTTATGTAAAAGGATGTTACAAAAATTCCTGTACCTAGCAAAGACTAGTTTTTTCATCTCATCGTCTGGGTCGGAATTTGAAGCTTAATGAAGATTGTCTCGGTGCTTAATGCACCTCATAAGACCTGGATTGATCCAGGGTTTAAGATTGAATCTACTCCTGCTTATTTTAACTTTCTGCGTGTGTTTAATTCGTAGGTTAGTGATAATAGTTGTAAGTGTGTATAAAGAGGCGTTGGCACAATTAGAATTGAGGATATCAGACCAGTCGATGTTCATAAGCTCCTCCGCGATTGCGTCATCGTCAGTTCTGTTTATCCATCGGGATCTTGTATAAGATTGGGTGCCATTATTTTTTTGCGAAATGACAGCCATAACCATACCGTGATCTGTTATCGAGCATTTGCCGATTATTCCTTCGGATCTGTAGCTTGATTTAACAAAGATGTGATCAAGACAAGAACGCCCCTTGGTTGGCTCAGTGATAGCAGGTAAAAGACCATGTGAGGCCCTCAGGCTCAAGTATTCAGCATGATTTGAGATAGTGGTATTAATTATATCGATGTTTAGGTCTCCGGCTACAACAATAGTTGGATATCTTTTTATTTGAGTTAAAGCAATGTCTAGAGATGCAATGAAGCTATTTAGATTTAAGAAAGATGGCGACCTATAAATTCCTATAATAGCTACTTTGTTGTCCAGGACAAGTATAATACTGTCAGCTTCTGCAATGAATGACTCTATCACTTTTACATTTCTACTCGTTTTGGTGTAAATTATGACACCGCCATTTTTGTTCGATTGTGAGTGAGACCGAGAAATAGAATAACCTGGTAGTGGTTCCAAAATTGTCCCTTCACTTAGCCAACATTCTGTCAAAACAATAGCATCGAAGTCAGTGTCTAGTCGTTTAAAAGCTATGCAAAAATCATCGAAGTTGCGCTGGTAACTTCTTATATTAAATGAGAGTACTTTACACCTATTATTTTTCGCTGTGATTTCCCTACAGTCTTCTACTTGCTTGCATGTGTGGTAAGTTATATTTACGTTTTCGTCTATATCCTCTATAACATCAAGTAAAGCCATGGGTATAAGTATAAATTAGGATTTTGTTTTTATTTGTCATTTTTGTTGTTATCACTGTTTTTGGTTATTGTATATGTAGGGAAACTCGAGTGTTATTGCGATTGATTAGATCATGTTTGGTTGTTTTAGTGAAAGTGATTTGAGGATTTACGGATGTGTGATATGTGTCAATAATAGATTCGTAAAGTGTTGATGAGTTTGAGAGATTGTAAGTGAGTGGTAATGTTTTTGTTATCCATAAGTATAGCGATAGCATTTTAAAAATATTAATATCAGGTGACTGTTTCCTGCATTTTTCTGACAAATCACTTGCGGGACAATTTATGGTAACATTTTCGTCGATATCCTGAATGGTGTCAAATAAAACCATAAATGTAGATGGTGAAAATGTTATTAGTGTCTCTATAGACGTAATTTTGCTAGTTTATGCATTCCGAGAAAATTAAGATGTAGGCAGACGTGATTGCTAGAATGTGTGTGATTATGTTTTGGTGGAAATCTGAGTGCTAAAATGTGTGTGTAAGTATGTTTCAGCGGGAGCTTGAGTGCGTAATATAAAACTTAGAAATAGTGTAAAATCTAAAATTATAATGAGATCTAGAATCAGAATGAAATCTAAAATTGTAATGAGATCTAAAATTATTATGAGATCTAAAAATAAGAAAAGTAGGTAAAATAAGAAAAAAGTACTTTTTGTTGTTTGCCATTGTTGTCGTTTCTTCCAAGACTAAGCATTACAATAATGCGCTTCGACTGATCGATATTATCAACTATTTATTTTGACATCATTTCCATATGTAAAGAGGGCACTCTGTTTCAGTATTCAGGCGATTTAAGATTCCGAACTTCAGACTTTAATATTGTTAATATGTAGATGAGTATGTGAGATATGGGAATCAAACCCAAGACACGCAACAGCCTGGAGCTGTGTGACAGATTTGACTTTTGCATTGTAACTTTGATGAAAGTGGAATAATTTGAAATACGTATAGCTTGAGATCTTATTTTATGTTATTATTTGTTTTTATCACGGGGTAGTGTAGTGTAGGCGTACAAATACACAAATTCTGGTTATAAACTTAGCACAAATATCCACTCCCTTTGCATTATGCGGTGACTAGTACTATTACACTAGAATAGGTTATCAGCTCCTCAGCTAGGTTCGACCGTTCCCACAGAAAGGCGTGTCGCGTAATCAATGCTATGCTATCGCTTCTGGGAAGCGGTCACTGTCCCACGTTCGGTCCTTGGACTGATCACGCAAATAAATAATTCACAGCGATTTTACATTACAATGACAATGACACTGTGATTGCAGTGGGTTCAGTCTGCGGCTAGCATGTCTCAGAGATAAGTCAGGATAGAAAGGCAAGAGATTACTTAAAAAGCGAAATATCTTTAGTTTAGTGTCCTTTCTTAGAAAAACTAATAAGTATCTTAAATAGGACTATGTAATTTTCAGGTACTAAATAGACCTATGTTCGTGAGCAGTGCTACTGCGCGTGCTGTGGCGTGGCAAGCCTGCGGAGCAGCTTCAAATTGCGCAATTAACAGATACGCTAATAACAGCGATCCGGCACGAGCGTCTGAACCACACGGGCTAACAATATCGACGCCCGCCGGATGGCCGTAACCGTTTATTGTACAATCACTTCACTAACTTGAATTTTCTCATGATTTTGCTTGATAACAATGAAGAAATCAAACAATTCGTATAATACTTGCTGATCTTAAAAAAAAGAGTTGAAAGTACATATCTTTGAATTGTTTTTGTTCCTTCAATTTTATGATTGCATTTTCGACTCAAATGGAAAAGCAATAAAATGTTGAATAAAATAAATCACTCAGTGGGACTCCGGCCATAAATTAGGATTCTCAGACAAATTATAACGCGCACGCGCACAGGGCGTCTCGTCTAAGTGACGTACCTAAATGGTAGTTTAAAAAAAAATACGAACACCGTCTTCTTCGCGCTGATTAACTTAGAACCAGACGCCATGGTACAAAAAGAATAACGTAGATTAGTTTAGCGGCGATATAGGAAGGTTACGATCGTACCGAACCAGGCGCTCTAGTATCTGATGTCACGGTGACGTGACGTAGGGGTGTTACTCGTGTAACAACACACGTTGTTTTCAATGTTTCATTATAGAAAAAGAACTTAAAACTCTTCCTACTTCAGTAAAAGATTTTATTAACAACAAACCCGCAGTACTGCGTTAGAGCAAATCATGCAGATACACGCATTATTTGATCACAACACAAGTCATCAACTAACCATAAATAAATAAAATCATACTTAAATTAAATTGTTCTATGATGAAAATCAAGATGAGCATTGATAATCTCACAATCTAGATAATCTCACAATCTAGATAATCTCACAATCTAGATAATCTCACAATCTAGATTCCAAACATCTTCACTAGTGTACATAAATAACAACGGTAAGATTCGTCCATAAGTCAGCGCAAGGCATTGCGCTGGTCGCGGTCATTACCCGAATTCTGCGGACAAACACACGAGACAAAGAAAGTGCATTTTCCTACAGACTACAGTGTAATCGTATATTATTTGGAGCGGCGTGCATTATTCATGAGGCTATGTATGATACGTGGAGTAAGGTTCACCCCGTACCGTCAGCACAAAACACACACACACTGATTTTTTATTTATTTTTTGTCGAGTCTTATTTTGTGTAAAATATTGTTCAATTTTAGAAATAAAGATGTGGGCAGCAATTATTGTCTGTTCATTTAAAACTGCATCAAACATAATCACTGCAGAAAATTGAGTAGAACTCAACAAAAAATATATAAATCCCAATAAAATTACAGACACTTGATTTATCAACAATTTCTTTGATAATTAAGAATAGAAAGGTGGAACAGCAACAATGCAGTTGAATGTTTCTACCATAGATCTCAATCATTCCGCGGCGCAACGGTAATGTGACGGGATTGAGCTTACGAGCCCACATCAGCTAAATGAGCATTATATACGGCTAAATAATTTGAGAGGAATCCATACATTGGTAGTTATTTATGAAGAAACAACGCGCTGTGCAGAGTGAGCCGGCGCGCGGCGCAAGCGCTGAGCGGCCATTGCAATTATATAGGTATTTGTATTATTAATGTGAAGTATTAGTTACACGCGATACGTAATGGTGTGGCTTTTTGTGTCACTCACAAATAAGAAAATTGTTGGTTTGTACTCGCAGCTAACTTGATAATAAATGGAGTTGCTTATCTTTAGTTATTCTTATTTATGTCTATGAACGAAAAAGTAATAAGTAGGTATGTAGGACCGAATAAAGTAGATATTTTGATATTAAATTCAACGTCGTAAGATGACGTCAATTTATTAAGAGAGATTCCTGACAGAACCTTTCTTTCAACGAATTGCTACAAACATAAAAAGTTTTTTTTCTTTATCTTTTCAATTTGGCGAAAAGCCAATGTAAACCGGTTGTTGTGCAGTCAGTACTGTGCGTATGTCGGTCGGTATCTGCCGCGAGTTTGAGCGGCGCGGCATTTATCGCTTATTGTTGCTAAGTGTTTAGTTAAATTTCGCTCCAGCACCTAGCCTGTCTATTGCACATCTAGCGCTGGACGCCTATCTTATGGATTTGCTACTATTGTCCGTAAGCCCATTGAGCATAAAATAAAATACCAACTTAAAACCTCGACTCTGCGTTTGAAGGGATATAAAATACTTGCATACTTCTGAATATTTTATCCCTTAAATCACTACGTTGAATTCTTCTTCTAAATAACACGCTAGTTTGTAATGCTATGTGTAATGTAATGCAATTCACGCGAAACACCCCACATGGATCAACTCCCTGAAAATCAGATAATAGGAAAATTGGTTATCTTCATTGCAAAGTCGTCCGATTTATTCCGAAATAAAATTACTTAAAAAAAAAAGAAAAAACATTTTCCAAAAATACGAGTCCCGTTTTCCAAATAAATACAGTTAGGTAGTTACGGTCGGCTCAGCTGGCCGGTAGGTGGCGGCACCGGCGCGGGCGCGGGCGGGCGGCACACTCGCCCCTACGTTATTAAATTTTGCTAAAAGAAAATTTAATTAAGAGAGTTTTTTCTTTTTATTTCACACCCCAGATTTCATTATTGGCGCAGACCGCGCGAAAGGGTTTAGTTTGTAGACGTACGTATTGTTAGAAAGGGCAGCGCGCGGCTGTCTGGCAGATTTGTTTTAAATATACTTACATTTAACAAAGTGCGTTTCTGAAAAATAACGAAGAGTATTATTATAATATGCAATCCATTGGCATAATTATTAAAAAAAAACGGCCAAGTGCGATTCGGACTCGTGCATAAAGAATTTACTATAGCGGCAGATACAGCCCTCTAACACACAGACGGACGGACGGACGGTCGGACGGACAGGGGCGGTGGCTTAGTAACACGGTCCCGTTGGTTAACCTTCGGGTCCGCAGCCCTAAAAGCTAGGTATTGAAAACATATGATACAGAACTTTTTGTACATAGGTAAGTCTATTTAATCTTGAAACTTGTATACTTATTTTTCTTTAGGTATTACTTCTTTCAGGAGTGTCCTGTCTAAGCCTTACCTAACTCTACGCGTCCCCAGTGCGGCGTACGTGTAAAAAGTGGAAAGTGAAATATAAAAAGTAACAACAGTTCGGTCGTAATTCGGGATCTGTTGTTGAGAACGATTTACGAGCAACTCTTATTAGAGTGCAGCTACGCCTTTATTAATAATGCGCCCTTCGCCTTCGGTCACTTCACGAAACGACTATGAAATTAAAACGTCTATTTTAAGAGGTATTTTATGAACTTGCCTGTGTATTTTTCTTAACATACGAAATATCTTAAATTCTGTTACAATCACTATAAATAAAGTATTAACATTTACACTCTTAATTTTACGCAAATTGTGCAACACTCTGTCACTTGACATTTAGTCGATAGCCTTCTTTCTCAATGCTACCTAACAGTTTTATAACACCTCCTCGCTCATCACTTTTTCCTTCAAAAAACCTTCAATGACAGACGATAGATTTAGTTTGTGAAGTAAAGCTGCGAGTTAGCATCATTTGTGAAGTGAAGCTGCGAGTTAGCATCATTTGTGAAGTTAAGCTGCGAGTTAGCATCATTTGTGAAGTTAAGCTGCGAGTTAGCTTCATTTGTGAAGTTAAGCTGCGAGTTAGCATCATTTGTGAAGTGAAGCTGCGAGTTAGCATCATTTGTGAAGTTAAGCTGCGAGTTAGCATCATTTGTGAAGTTAAGCTGCGAGTTAGCATCATTTGTGAAGTTAAGCTGCGAGTTAGCATCATTTGTGAAGTTAAGCTGCGAGTTAGCTTCATTTGTGAAGTTAAGTTGCGAGTTAGCATCATTTGTGAAGTTAAGCTGCGAGTTAGCATCATTTAAACATTAGTCACGATAATCCGCGGCGCTCGAGCTCGTACGAACGATACCTGCCGATTCACCTCTCATAACATAACACGCAAAGAGAAGATCTGAAGATATGAGACGTATAGTATTATAGTAACATTCATATCGGCACGTGTGTCTTGATTGCTACTTATGATTCAGCCGTTTTATTTTTTTAAGAAATGACGTCAAAGATTGGAAGACTAATTTATATTATTTTAGAAATTGTTGTCGACATGATGTGATAGAAGAAATCCTAAAAAGAAAGTGGTTTGGCGTCTTGGTAATTTTTCGAAAAACAAAAGGCGAAAAGGTTGCACTGTCGTCATACGAGTAGGTACGCGGACGATTAACTTTTATATCTTTCGCAGTTCCAGGTGAAGTTTTTTCTGTGAATAACGAACGTCGCAGGAAATACTTGTATTAATCCGAAGATAAATATAAAATATTGCGAATTGATCGGACCAACCAGTTAGCAATATGTCGAGTTGCACAAATTAATGATGAAAATTAATATCTATATATATAAAAAACTGGCCAAGTGCGATTCGGACTCGTGCACGAAGGGTTTCGTACCATTATCTATACAACATTAGACAAAAACGGCAAAAAATGTATTTTTAAAGTGAATATACAACTAACTATTCTGTGAATACTTCAAGCGTCTACCTATCGCCGTTATTAATATCTAGCAACAAAACAGCAAAAAATCACGTTTGTTGTATGCTCCTCTTAAATATTTATTTTGTTCTGTTTTTAGTATTTGTTGTTATAGCGGCAACAGAAATACATCATCTGTGAAAATTTGAAAATTCAAATTTCAGTTATCACGGTTCATGAGATACAGCCTGGTGACAGACGGACTGACGGATAGATAGACAGACGGCCGGACAGCGGAGTCTTAGTAATATGGCCCTGTTTTGGGAACCCTAAAAATGAACCCCTATTTCTCCTGGTCACGCTATAACTTGCGAACGGCTGGACAGATTTCGCTAATTTTTTTGTTGTGTTTGTTATTGTCAGGAGAAGGTTTTTATGAAAGAAAAGACATGTTTAGGTAGTAGGTAGGAAAACGTGCATTGCAACGCATGCCGGACACAGCTAGTTATTAATTTAAAACAACAGACGATAGGCAACACAGCCACCAAACTAAAATGGAACTGGGCAGGCCATATATGTTGCATCAGAATTGGCCGAAAGCTACAGATTGGGTTCCGAACAACCGGAATCCGCGACGTGACAGGCCTGGAAGGATGTGGCACGATGAGCTGGACTGCTACCTAAAGGATTGGGCTGAAATAGCTCTAGAGAGAGAAAACTGGAAAATATACTGTAGTGGGACACAACCGGCTCATAATAATAATATGAAACACTGTCGAACGCTACTGGTGAGCATTCACAAATATTTATCACATTTGTTTCTTTATTCATATATAAGCAGAATATCATTTCCAATATAATAATGGACTATTTCAATAAAGAACTAATCAAAATAAGCCAAAATGGGCATCCGGAACTATACGATATAATAAATTAAAGTTGCGATTGACATTATATTCCGTTACGGAATATGCGGAATAAAATAAATAGATAAAAAATAGTCCAAACTTGACACCGACCATCAAATATCATTTACATCTCTAGAACTTATCTGTTACCACTGCTTAGGGATTTTTACAGGCTATATGTTTACGAGGGATATTAAAATCAAATTCAAATTTATTTATTGTGTGTCACAGGTGAAATATCAGTTCCTTATAATGATTACACAAAAGATCGCTGTAACAAATCTGTGTACACGTTCGATATTTTTCGAATGATTACATAATGGGAGTGCCAAAAAAGACGAGCGTGTATTTGCAGCGTCTGTTTAGAAATTAACAACCACAATCTTATAAGATTCTATTATGATGATAATTTAAGCACATTTTCATTGCATTTGACTAGATGTATACAAAAAGAATCATTAAAATTGGTAATCGCTTAACTAGCGGTGCCACTAAACTATATAAAGATAATTTGGCGCATGTCAAACTGAGATTAATGTGTTATTTTATTATTATTCATTAATTCATTTGTGTGAAATTAATTAAAGATTTATTGTTAATAGCGTGTGGTCTCAGGTGTTTGTAGACCACCATCAGCTCCATGGGTGTGGCCAGATTAGGCAAAAAATATGAAAAATTAATTTGTTATGGATATGGATCCATAACAAATTAATTTCTCATAGTTTAAAAAAAACAGTAGTTCCTTATTTGTTCTTTGGCTCTGTCAACCGCACATGAATAATTTGACATTGGCAGCACCTTTATGACGTAGCAGTAAGGGCGGCTATCGTTGTGCAAGTATTTCCACTGATGTGTGGTTGAAACTCCTGGAATAATTGGCTAGAATGTAAGTAGTTAAAGTTTTTTCCTACTTTATGAGACATTTCTATAAATCCAAAATAACGATAAATATAGAAACGAAAGCCTCCTAATCATTACAGTATATCACGGACTCGCGTATAATATGGTCTGTAGTTTATGGAGCTAGGCTGTGACGTTACTGGGGTGTCAGCAGAAGCACCAGTCAAGAGCGACTTTATGCATATATTTTGGAACATTGTGTGGAACTAATAAACAAGTTGCCTGGTTTTCCTTCCCCTCTGTAGACAGTTAAGTAAGCTTTTTTTTTATTCTAGCCAAGAAACTAAGAGGAGAGCCACACGGTAGCCTAATATGAATATTCTATCAGTCTTTTTCTAGAATCCTTATTTTTAAAGACAACATATTTTTTTTTTTTTACGAAAAACATACTTGGACTTCTGCATAGTTGTTGCTGTCCACGAAGAAGCTAGATAAAATGTATTTCAAAAAAATATTCAAATGCGGAGATTTCTAAACGAGGTATCTTGTATTCTTAACTGTTATTTTAAGATAATTTTAATGATCTAGAAATTTTGCAATAAAATATCGCAAATCGTCGAACACCATTAGAAACGGTGACATTTATTTCGACATTATATTTAAATTTACGCTCTGGACATTAGTAGTGGCATATTGAATGGCGGCGAGTGTTGGGAAATATGGTGAGGATGCCAGCAGACTGGTCGACGGCTAACGGAATGCGGCCGCGACGAGATAAACGTGTACTAACACCTGACGACAACCGAATTGAAGCTTCACTTATCGTGCAGTGTGATAAACGAACGGATGTAAGCAGTGAACGTTGTATAGCAGTAGGCTGACGACGCAGACCTCGCTACATGTTGCTGAAAGCCTACTGACGCAGATATCACGACGTTGAGAAACTCTTGATGAATTAATAATATTGATGACATTTGAACGAGTTTCAGAACACATCGCGCTGCACATAAATGTCGATTTAGAAATATGTTAAACAAAAACAAAGATGTCACTGGACACATTAAAAGTTACGCAAAACGAGATTCGCCGACCGTGAACTACTCTGAAATATATCATTAATACTAACGCATAACATCTCAATAATTCAATAATACGTTCCAAATAAAACGGGGAGAGATGCGTAACGGTACATATCAGAGCGATAATAAATCGCGGCTGTAACCGATCGCACCTGACGCGAGGATTCATACTTTATGAAGATGTAGGGCAGTACAGGGGGCACAGTCTCCTGCAGGATACACTGGGTATACAGGGTACGCAGGGGAGCGCCGGGGGGGGAGGGAGGCGTCGTAAACCATATTCACAGAATTATGCATCCCCGGCGAGCAGTACGGGCGCCGCGTCAATATTTGATGGCGCTGCAAATCGATGCACGAGTGGATATGAGTCCTAATCTGTATTTACGATTGTGGGAGATGATAGTTTTTCGTTTGCGGTGCTCGTGACGGGTTCCAGCGAAGGGAACATGCAGTAAGCTGCACTTCAATTATTTTTATCTCCAAATCAGGTTATTTATGGTTTTTATGCGACAGCTAGATTAATATAGCGGCGGTTGGATATGTTTTGATGATTTCCCTCGGATGTAGCCTTTAAAGGTACGACCTGCATAGTTCCGATTGTAAAGTCAATGTTATACTTTGTTGCATCCGTTTTATTACAGAATGAATGGGACTGTGTGTATGGTATCGGTCTCAATACAAACGGCTTGTCTCTCGGGCAACACGTTGTGTGTCACCGTCCCGACGTTATAGGTGTCTTTGGAGATGCCTTACTTTGCTTGTAGCTATGAATTGCTATGTTGTCTCGCTCAACATAGAAATGTGCTGAAGAGCTCGTAGACTAGAATATTAACAAAAAAATACAGACAGAATGAACAACAGAACAACAAAAATGCCTGAATATTTATTTCCAGGCGTAGTGACAAATCAGGAAGAATGTGAACAGGTATATCTCCTAGGGCCAAAAATTCAAATCGTTCATTTCGTTCCTGAGAGTATCGAGAAGGTACATCTTATCCTATACATATTTGACAAGAACAGGGTCTTCTTCATAGACTAACGATAAAAGCACCAAATCTTCAGTGTAAATTGTTAGTGGCTCGCTTGCTCCATCAGTACAGTCCTGCTCACCCTCTATGGACATTACATAGCTCCATGATGTCGAGGTATGTATTAAAAAGTGTGTGCTATGTAATAATGAGCGGTATCATGCGATGGAAGCTCGCTGCAATTTATTGTTCTATAATTGAGACGATTACAGCTAATAAGCTGACTTTGTGGAATATTGTTTCAACTACACTCCTACATAACATTGCGCTTGTATTGTTATTCCTGGTTAGGTAAGTTGGTAAGGGTTAGGTTGAGATGTAGCTACTAGCATAGCTACACCGTTAAACAAATAATTAACTTCGTTAATCGCTAATCCGTTACTAAAAAAGTTAACTTCGTTAAACGTTAAATGGTTACATTTCGGAAGATTTAACGCAAGTTAACGTTAATCGTTAATCAGTGATTAAAATTGCATATTTTATGTCGTTGCGCTAATGATCTACTTATAAAAACTGTTAGTTTGGGTTCTGGAAGTTCAAAGTTTAGGAACAAAAACAGATGTATAATTGGAGGGTGTAATTTAATCATCTGGCATAATGTGGATATTGTCCTTCATGAACATTACTATGTTGAAGTTCTCGTCTGAAAGAGAGGCTCGCTTTGGAATATGAAATTATGAATCAAACTTCGGAGTTTTTTTTCTCACTCACACGAACTAGCAATACTTAGCTAGGTACCTAGTTTCAATTCACGCGTGGCACGCGCCGCGCCGCACTTGTCGACCGGCCCAAACTGACTTGTCGGAACGTGTTTTTCACGGCGCGGCGCGATGTTTGGTAAATAGTAGTTACTACATAGATTAACGATTAGCGGACTTGAGGAAATTTAACGGAAGTTAACGAGTCCGTTAACATTTTTTAAAGTTAACTTAAAACTTAATCCATTAATGGTAATGTTAACTTCGTTAATTCACGATTAACGGATCCAGCTATGGCTACTAGCACACTCACATTTTGCCAGTTATGTTTACGTTCCATGTATTAACGGGCGAGCATATTGCCATTAACTGGATGGATAGAAAAACTAAAATAAAATTTGCCCGATCTGCTTACCGCACCCAAGACCTAACGCTCAGCAGTCGCGTGTACGTCCCTATTTTACGAGGAATTTGACTTTAATGGCGCCTTAATGTTGAAGTAGTAACAGTTTACCGAACCGATGCTGCTGGGTACAGTCAACTACACTTGACTGTAACCCTATCGATGTTGTAATGAGTGAGTTTCTTGCGATTATTTTGTAAATGAAACAAGTTTAGTCGCATGACAGAAGACAATCAAACATCACCTACTTATATTCCACGAGTATACTTTTAATTGACTATCATTTCTCGGGTCGGTTTAGAAGGAAACATGCTGAGATAATAAGTATTTATAGCCACGATACAATTAATTGTCTGCAAATAGACGTTTATTACATTAATTTTCAAATATACGTTTTTTTTTCGTGTATTGTAAAGGTATTTTTCATGAAGCCTGTAGGCCAAACATGTACCTACTTTAGATTAATGAGTAGGAAATAGCATCAGTTGATTGCCAACTTATAGGTACTACCTGCGTTCATTGCCCCGCGTTATCATTACACGAGCCGTAGTCTCAGGTTAGCCTGTTCTGTACCTTATTAACATCAACAATACCCGTTTAAAAAAAACTCAGTAACTGGTTAATTAGTACCTATCATTTAAGGTCTTTTTGTTTATCGCACTGAATTTCAGGCCACACATGTAAATGGTCGAAGCCTACACAAGTAACTATGTGCATATACCAGTGCCAACTTTGCCAGAGATTAACAATGTAGTAAAAACTGCAACGATAACATTTCACGCTTTTATTTTACGAAGCGGTAAGCAGAGGTGTATTGGCACATTTTGACAGTTTTATGTAAGTCTCATGTAATCGGCGAGTCAAACCGCGGCCACAATTCTAGATTCCAGCAAGCTACTGAACGTTTTCTGGAAATTTTACTAACTGTAGGATTGAACCTAGGACCCAGAGCTCCGTCTTTACACTTGCGCCCACTAGACCAACGACGGAACATGTCAGATTTATTGCTATGTAGAATCAGCTGTTCACGTATCCCAGTTTTCTTGCAGGTACCTCCGTATCAATCCGGTATTACCTACCTAACTGTCCTCGTACCTACCTAGCCACTAGTGGGAAAGTGACACAACAGTGGAGTAGTCGTATGAGTTGATTCTGATAGCAGTGAAGGGATTTATACTTTCAAAGATATGATTGCTATCAAATTATTTTGGTACTTTTTGCGACCCTAATTGTTATCCAGTTTCCAGAAGAGTAAACAGACTACTCACGATTATAAAATTCAAAAAAATGGCTAACAGCGAATTTCCCCATTGAAATGGAACACGATCGCCACTGCCAATATTCCATAACAATGATGACACTGACGGTTCCTGACAGCGGTTTAAATGTGGAAATCAGGTTCAGTTTTATTGGTAGCATTCCCTCGAAGTTGCTGGCCGCCCTTTTTGTAGCTCGAAGATCGAAAAGCCGGATATACATTATTTTCTAAAAATAACACAGAGTAGGTTTAAGTAATTGTTACTTCTAAATGTGGTACAGCAAGTTGTGGCACACCCACAGGACAGGAAGGCTCAAGCACTGACAAGCAGTTAGCCTACCTATCTGTTGCGCCCGCGCCTACAACACGACCACTTTACTTACCTATTTACTTAGTAATTGTGAGGGAAACTGCTGGTCACACCATGTTTATGACTTTGTTCTATTTACGCTGTAATTGTGTCGACTATACATGAAAATGAAAATGTTTTCCCGCTTCTTATGAGCCTGCGGCTAGGTTCGTTAATACCGAAACGGACAAGTTGCGCGAGGACCGAGGACACTGTACCGGCAGATAATGAAGTATTCGAATAATGTCAGTCAACGTCCAGTATCGGTTTAGTTGATAAATCCAATGTAGCAAACGATTTAATTATTTTATTAATATTTTAAATAAAATAGTTCTAACGCAATTACAATTCACATAAACATATTAGATAGAACGTGTTATATTTCCGGCCTCTTTCATCTGTCAGTTCGCAGTTATAACTTTATTTGCCGCGACTTTGAGAAATGAAGTCAATTACTGCTCAAATCGATACAAAACAAGAACGTACAAAAAATATTTAAATAAAACTTCAAAGAGCAATTAGTACCTGTAACATTGATAGATGGGCAATCCAGGGGTAGGCAGGAACATAAAAAGTATATCCCACATGTTTAAGTTAGTTATATCATTACATGATGTTCCAGCCTGATTATAGCTTAGTCTGAAAATGGCCCGTATCCAGACGAAACATTATAGACTGGCTAAGCTATTTCTATCTGCTGAACATTTAGCAACAGTACCACTCTGCACCCCACTTTAGAGGGCGAGCATTATTCCCATCAATCAGGCACAAGGTCAGGCTCCGTGTTGCTACTGGTTTTAAATTAAAAAAAAAACCCAATAAAACTTTGCTGGAGGATCGAACTGTAAAAAAAGAAATGATGTTGACGCCACTGATTCAGCTCAATTACTAAGATATATGTGGAGTGTTAAAACGGCACCCATCTGAACTGATTAAAAACGTTGTAAAGCCACGAACAGTTAGGTGGCCACTAATTAGTGGTATCATAGAGTCGGCCATCTCTATGGCCGCACTATTTATGTGACCGCTTTTTATGGCCCGGGCTTGATCGGTCTGATGGCCGTAGTGATCATCGCGAGTTATGATAATGTTCTACTCTGGTGATGTTGATGTGATAGCAGGTCGTGATAACTTATGTCTTATTGATTAAGTACGTTAGATGGTTGGTTTACTTAGGTTCGTTCTGTTATGATTGTGTAGGTGTGAGGACAACCAACAAAAAAATCTTCTGAAGTCTCAAAATCTAAAGATAACCCATTCTCTCCTCCCATTAGGTGTTGATTACTACTGAAGATGCATACGATATGCAAGCGCCACTGTATGGAACGAATAATATTAAAATTTCCCTGCCTACACCATACTTATTTACTATCATGCATTTACACAAAAATCCGATCAAATCGATTCAATATGACGTGATGTTCGTACAAAACATCGTCAGAAGTCAAGTTTCAAGCAACATTACCAACAATTTCATCATCCACTTACTATTAAAGTTTCAATTTCGTCAAACACCAATAATGCTAACATTACGCTGTTTATTTTTATTAAAAAATACCTGTGAAATATAATACCGATGAGATGGTGATATTTGTTCACGATCACCACTAAACACAGCTCGGGTGTTTGAGTCGTAAAACTATAATGTATTAAAATGTTATGATAATGGGTAATAACGGCCGTTTGGTAGCCACAATGGCCATAATGATCGGAATGGTCGTAACGTATCAATCATTTTATAAAGAAGCGATTAATCGATAGGCGCGATATATCAGGAACAAATTGCGGCTGTCAGCGGTCACCGAGTGATCAACTGATCACGCGCACCACTATTGTTCCACCGAGCATACGCCAATTATATCACGCACAAGGTGACACGCTAGTACTAAAATTTTATTTATATTAATAAAATGTTTTCAAAATGGTGTTACTAGTCTAGACACATTAATGCAAGATTACCGTAGAAAGTATTCCAGTCCAGCATGATCATTAATGACATACTCGAAATTATGCACAAATCAGAAATATTCCAATTTGAATTACAGTTTTATTTAATTGCTTAATCCTACTCTATTACACTTTTATTACGGTTATATACTTTTATTTAGCATTCACATAAATTCAGTTTTAAATTGAGATTTCAAAAGATCGATGTTAATTTGTCGGGTTTTGTACCTCAGAGCGGAGGAAGAGCTGGCACAATTAAGTTTCATAAGTGATTAGTAAACAGACAGATATCGCGGCGCGTACATCGGGCTCATCCTACGCTCGGCGGCCTGTACTATACTATATTATAATATAAAACACCATTTTCCAACATGTTATCATTAATTTGGACTGGTTTTGGTTCATTTTTATTAGAATAGTTTCGCTTCGATACCGGTTGCTCCTAAGTAGAGGCTTGCTAGATAACAGTACGGTATATTGATGTGTCGCGTTGTCGCTAGGCGGCTGTCGCACGGAGCCGTGCGGACGGCTGCGGGCCGGTGCGGACGGCCGCGGACCGGTGCGAACGGCGGTGGAGCACTAGCCCACTTCTGACTTCAAATATCATAGTTTCGTGTTTCATTTAATGAACACGTTTTTGTGTTTTTGGTGGAGTCGCGTGTACATGGATTGTAAGTAAAGCTTAGTGTTCACCGAATATCAGATTTTAAATATAATTCCAGTTAATCTTCGAGTGTTACGAAGAAAGTTTTAGAGTTGGTTGGTCCTTGAAGGGTACGAATGTATTCGCGATTTTTGACTGCATATTTTTTTTTAAACTGCCTTTCTTGTTATATTTTGAAAGTAGGCTTTCTACCTACTGGTTCATAATAGCATACAATATATTATGTAGGTAATGTTATAGCCTTTTCTATGATTAAATTAATCTGTCACCTTCTTAAGTTCGTACTTGACCAGCTATTGTTTTGTACAGATGTTGCAAATCATAATAATATTGCATCATCAAACTACAGCATGTATTCAGCGTCTAACGCCTTCAGTAGGAAAACTTCGTGGTCGGGAACATCGCAAGACGAAATAATGGCGGCGTCCAGTGGCACGGAACGATCCGGTTGATTGTGTTCGCAGTTATAGATGTTACCAACTACCACGCACCACAAAAACCACCAACTTTTCATGCACAAGCTCGTTTATATATTACCATATATGGAGAACATGCTTGAATGTAAGAATCCGTAAACACGCGCACTTTAACAAAACCAACCCTATTTTATGCTAATACAACACAACTCTCCATGCACCACAGTTTGACAGTATTAACGTACACGCTAATGTGCTCAATGACCATTCCAATATCGTTGCGTTTTTGCTCGTAAAAGACGGATATAGTCATATTATGGAAGCGCAGTCAACACAAGATTGTGTTCTGAATAGTAAATGAGTTTTTATTTCTGATCCAAATTATTTCACGTTTCGTTAATTTAAAAAGTAGGTAATTAATATAATTATGCAGTTTACTGTATTTAATTTTATAAATAACTCAATTACTTTAAAAATAAATATTTAAATATATAATGGCGACTCCAACGCACTCGCTGTGACCATTTTAGAGTTTTCATTGAATGTGATGGTTGTGTCCAAAACACGGATGAGTGTGATATACTGATATTAGTTTTTTAGTGAGCGGCTCGTTAGCCGAATATAGCGAAGTTATACCACGATCAATATTTAAATGAAGCGTGACTTGGTGACAATTTAGTGGCGGTACCGCTGCTCCGGCCTCCGACGACCTCCAATCATTGGAAAATATATTCGAACAGATCATGATCTTTGGCATTCTGAAGTAGAGGATTTCGCAAATGATCGGCCTTAACGCGGTTCGCTTAATGAGGTGACACGAGAACTTTACGACTCCTGCGCTTGTTACATTTGAATATTGACCTCACTATAATTGAGATAAATTATGAGGCGTGTATTAATGGCCGATCGAAAATCGATCTGTTGACTTAAACGTCAGTTCGAGCATATTTGTATAAGATAAATATTGTTTGACTAATTTCTGAATAACTTTGAAGACTGTTAGTTCGCGAATGTATTGAGTAAAGTGCGTACCGATAGGAATAGGACCTCGGTTATGGTCAAAGTTTAGAATAATGTATTTGTAAATAAGTAAATAAGATGATGGCTTAAATTAATATGAATACAATGTTAGCATACATATTTCAGGCACTGAAAAAAACGAATAGTTTTCCGTCATAGATCCACATCGGCCAGCTTGCAGTAATTACGCAATTACCGCCCGCATGCGCCGGCGCAGGCCAGCCCGACGTGTCACCCTGCCTGCCTCCCCACTGCACCTGGGAATATATTTTATTATGATTGTACTTATTCTGAAAAGGTCAAACAACAATGTATTGTTTCAAATATACAGTTATTTACAATTGAATGTTCTGCCATCCCTAGATCGTAATCAGCATGATATCATTATGCCAAACTGTCTCTAAACCTAATGTTACCAAATGCTGAAGATTACTGTACAAGTGTGCATATTAAACCCATTCGCATACATCACACAAGAGCGCTCCTTTTTATATTTTCTTTTTGTTTTGTTTTTCAATTGTATACACTGTATAATGTTATGTGATAAGGCGGAGTCACCTAACACAAGCATCTCCTTGCTTACAAGGTGATCTCCAAATCATATGTGTTAAAGTATTAAGTTATTGAAATAAACATTTTTACTTATTTTATTAAAGAAATAAGTTCAGAAAGCATGAACATCAAGCGATCTTGTACCGCAGCTAATAATGCTTGTACCGCAGCTAGTAATGCTTGCTGCTTTCCGGAGGTTTGATGAATCCTTGTACGTTGTTCTGTGATCGTATGTAATTTACTTAGTAGTAGGGAATCCCCTACTACTAAGTAAATTACATACGATCTTGGTTATTGTTTGAAAGGAGTTTCAGCCATGCAGGAGGAGTATCTAGTGAACAAAAGGTAGATAGAGCTTAAGTTTCGCGTACGTTGTTCTATATTGCTGTTTGACTGGCACATTTGACACTAAAAAATATAATATTATGTTTGTCGTTATGCTCCCGCGCAACTGTATGACTCAGACAAGGAAAACCGATGTAGGTATGATGCTACGCAATAGCACAAACCTGATACTTAACGATCCATTTGCTATAGAATCTTTGTGGAAATACATAAATAAATAATAAATATATATAATAATAATTCATTTATTTCAGGTCCGAGACCCATAAGCAGACACAAATACACAACAGATACAAATACACATACAAACACTTACTCGTATATTGAAAAACCTAAATGCTAAGCTAGTGAGAATAAATAATAATAAAAAATAATAAACAAAATCAAACTCAAAATCAAAATTAAATTAAAATCAAAATTGAAATCAAAATTAAAATCAAAATTAAAATCAAAATTAAAATCAAAATTAAAATCAAAATTAAAATTAAAATCCAAATCAAAATAAAAAATCAAAATTAAAACAGTATCTTAACATTAGTCAGTACGTGAACCATACAGCAGTGGTTCACGTACTGACAGTCGAAACGTTCAGCAAACGCTTTCAGGATATTATCGCGGCTGCCCGTGCGGGGCAGCCGCGATACGCATCAGGGATGTGCAACGCTTGCGCATAATTGTATGGAAACAATCCACACGCGCCTCGGCAAACATCCCCGACGCGCTACAAAAGCGAGGCAGCCCCAAGAGCACCCTGAACGCGTTATTATACTGGACACGCAGAGCGCTGTACTGTTTCTGCGTGTAATCCAGCCACAGACTGCCAGTATAAAAGGATGCACAAAATGCCCTAAATAGTGCTATTTTTACGTCCCTTGAACACCGGGCAAATCTGCGGGCTATCATATTCGCACGAACAGACAGCGCCCTACGTTCCCTTTCAATATCTGCATCGTCTTCCAAGTCAGAGGTTAATAAATGTCCAAGATATTTAAAAGTATGAACTCTATTCAGTGGGCATCCGTTGAGCTTAATTGCCGGTAAGGAGGCTGGACACTTCCTCTTGGCCCGAAAGACCATGCACTCACTCTTGTTCGTATTATATAACAAACCATGTTCTTCAGCATACTTTTCACAGATGCCAATCAGCCTTGACACACCACAGACAGAGGCGCTCAGCAGCACCATGTCGTCAGCGTAACTGATATGGTTTAGGCACATATCTCCAATATGGCAACCGACATGCGTGCTGCTGAGCCTCTCTATCAGCGCATTAACATACAGGTTGAAGAGTTTCGGTGAGGTTAGCCCCCCTGCCTCACGCCGCACTCCAACCTGTATGGGGTCGAGTAAGCCCCCGACCATCGAACAACATTGACCTGATTGTTGTTCCAGTACTGGAAGACACGGATCAGTTCGTCTGGCACTGACGCTTGCTGCAGCTTTTGCCACAGCAGATCATAGCAAACCAAGTCAAATGCCTTCGACAGGTCGAGGAAGCAAGCAAAGACAGGTGTACTTCTATCAGTGTAGTACTTGACAGTCTGCTTTAAGCACAATATAGCTGTTTCTGTAGAGTGACCGGCTATGAACCCAAACTGGTTATCATGCAAACTCAGGTATTTATCCAGCTGAGTGTTAAGCAAACTGTCAAGCACTTTCGAAACAACAGTGGCCAATGAAATGGGCCTATAGTTGTTCTTATCGCTGACATCACCAGTTCTATTTTTAATAATTGGCACCACCACAGTTTTCATCATCTGCTCAGGCAGATACGAATGTCCTATACAGAAAGAGTAGAACATCGCTAAGACTCTGGGCAGATGATGACCAGCATGCTTAAGGTGTTCAATACTTAACAACGTACTTAAAGAACAACGTACGTACGTTACATATTTTGTGCGTACATAAATAAATAATTAAACAATTTATTATTAATTTCTTTATTACATTTAGTATACCATAAGCCATTAATAATGTGGATAGTTTTCATACTAATTAGGTGATGTAGAAAAATACATCTTTTGTAAACCTCATCCTATACGTATAAATGCTTTTTTTTGTAATAAATTAAATTTACACATATACATTAATAATTAAAAACTATTAAACTAAAATAAATAAACTAACAACAAACTATAAAAGGGCATCGAAAAACTCCTCCTCAACGCTGTCAGCTGGTAATGTGCCCAAGAGACTGGCGGCGTTTTGTTTGGTTTTGAGATGAAAAGAGCAATATTTTGTTTGTTTCAAGCTATGGTGTTTCTATTTAATCTGATTCCAGTACCTTGACGTTCTGCAGCGCTCCAACTGCTACATTCCACTGGTTGTCCCCACTAATAGATCAGCAGCCGAAGGTCCGCGTCGACCTCTCCATAAGTCAGTCACGAGCAGGTTTCCTCGGCTCTCGGCCGATGCCTGTTTATCATTATTGTGTTAAAATTGCGTATTGCAAGGTGGACGAGTGGACATGCAGCGCAAGTGTTACGGTACGTATCGTATCGAGGATGTCTCCGGAGCGGCCGGGGAAGGCGACTGCGAACCTTGCCCTATCTGGTGAGGACGGTTCGAACTTTGACTTACAATACTTTCAAGGACTTTCATAATAAATAAATAAATAAATTATTCTTAAGTAAGATTGCCAAGGTTCTACGGGATATCAAATAACTGAGATTTCACAAGAGCGATTTTCGTAACCTGAACGCCTACGAAGCCCGTAGCAGGTGCTACGCTTTTGTTACAAGTTGCAAAAACGCTAAAAACTTTATTTACAGAATTGTTCCTGTAAAGTCGTAACGTTACATGTTTCCCTTTGACAATTTCAAATCACAAATGATGAGCGACTAACTCAATAAAACGTGTGACACAGTGTTCCATTTATCTAAGATCCCGCAGTCCTCCCCGCACTCGGCTTACGACGCGGCGTAACATACACACTTTATGTTTATTGGGACTGATTCGCTTATCTGCACTCAGCTTCTTTTGCTATCTCAATACTGCGGCGTGACTATAAACTGCGGGACACATGGGTGCGAGGCACCTGGTCGTCGGTCGTCGGTCGCCGGCTGCTGGGCGTTGGTCGCTGCTCGCATAATGCAGAGGTATTCGAGGACTATGCTATATACGCTTTACACATCTATCATTTTCAGTATCTGTTGCAGGTGAAACTGCGTGGTCGCTGATAGCCGTAAAATTACATATTTATAGTTTCATAGGTATAACGTATGCCTACAGTATACATACAGTACAGGTAGCTGGCACCTGGTTTGACGTAAAGCGTCGCAAGTCATGCGTCTTGCATCACGTGCGTACAGCCGTGCGTGCGGCGA
The DNA here is from genome assembly GCA_950005105.1 of Lycophotia porphyrea. Lineage (NCBI taxonomy): Eukaryota > Metazoa > Arthropoda > Insecta > Lepidoptera > Noctuidae > Lycophotia > Lycophotia porphyrea. The sequence goes on along the minus strand of OX465388.1, from coordinate 19,915,739 downwards.
CGATACGGGAACACTCAGGAGCCTCTGTCGGTACTACGGACTTCTTCGGTGAAGGAAATGTGATTATAACGTTGTAAATATACCGTTTTTATTGCATTCCTAAAATACATGCCTTAAATCAGTTAAATCATTGTTCAGATGACATTAACTTTGGTCCGTGCGTGCGTTTTCCAGTGCACAAAAAGATTTTCGTATTTGTTTTGTAAGATACAGAAAACCGAATTTAATTTGTAATCTGTGACAAAACAAAAACTACAGATACTTTGTGAATTTATAGGATTACGACCCTTAAGCCGACCCTTCTTATAATCGGCAATACATCAGGTATGTGCTTGATCATATTGGTTACTTGGTTCGTAATTCGTATACCATTATACCCGAGTTGCGGGTAGATCTGTGAGATGACATGTTCCTGTGCGGCATCGCTGGTGGGGCACGACCGTGGCGCGGCCGTCGACCTTGCGGGAAACCATGTCAGAGAAAAGCTTTCCTCCTGTTTGTGACGCTACGCCGAGACCCGTGCTCTACTTCATAACTCATACATTTTCACTAGGTTTGTGACACTGTGAGTTACTTTTCTCTATGCAAATCACTTATGCATCTGTATTTTTGATAAGCTAATTTGGCGAGTGAGAGTCGTTAATGAAAGTGGAAAGTCACTGGGCTTAGTAATTAATTATGTAATGGAAATAAGCTTATCGACTTGATCAGAACTAGACCTAAGTGTCGTTTCCAGTTAGAGCTTAGGACATAATTAATTCAGGCTTTTTAATAGTCGTTCATATCAATGATAAATTTCTCGCTTGTCAATGTTGCAGTATCTCTTGCGATTTTTTACAACCTGTTATAAAAACAAGTCTAACCTATTGCGCAAATACTAATTTAAATCTTAAAGACGCCTGTCGATGTAGCAAATATATTTCACATTATATTTGACATGCAGCAGGTCATTACAGTCATAAATAAAGTGATGAATTAAAAACAATTTATTACTTCAGTAAATGTTGCATTATAAAGATTATAAATAGGATATATTTCTTAATTTTCAGGGAGGTCTAGCAAGATTTATTATGCAAATCACGTCAATTTAGACATATTAAAATGAGTTTAGGACGAGTCACAAGTGTTGACAGGCAGCCATCGCGATCTTAATGAACGCGCATCTTCGAATATGGGGAGGTAGTCTATTGTCCTATATTTTTGGGAGTTGGAAGTAAATCATTGTTGTGCATGTTTGGGCATGGCGTGCGCCGTGTCGGCTGGCGGGATGCAGCACGTCGCCGTATCGTACCGTCGCCGTCGCCAGACGTCCGGCCGGACTTATAGGGCGTCCCAAGTAGAGCCGCATGCGGAGCGGGCGCGCGCGCGCACGGCATACTAATCGGCCGAGGGCTAACGCTTCAATCGATACCAAACAAATCCTCACACAACTCTACTATGTTTTTGGGCTGTTGTACGAGTTATTTTAGGAGTTTTGTCGCCTGTACATTTGTATTCTTGCGATATAAATAGAGTGAATCTATTTATTTCGTTCATACAAGAATGTATTCTGACGATACAAAAGCATCCACAACTTAGCGCAAACTTTGGAATCTATAGCAATGTTGTAAAGTTTTACAAATGATTTCGCAATCTCTAGAACCGAGAAAGTGTAATAACCGAATACTAAACACTGTGCTATCAAATGGAAATCTAAACTAAGTTAGAAACAAGTAATTAAAAATTTTACGATTAGGCTTTTCATATAGTTGTCCTGTGAATCTAAGCGGTTACTTGCATTTTTATACTAAAATATACTTCTCGATGGCTAGTTTTCAAGCATTCAATCAATCTGAATGTAAGCTAAGCTCCCAATTTATATTAATTTAGAGCTTTGACACGATCATAATACATGTCCCCTGCGATACCGCCACACCGCCATACCGCCATACCATCGCCACCCAGAGAGACTTTCTCTTCAGATTTATCACTTTGTCACCGAAATGAATATGTAATAATGACCACAAGGTTTATAGGCGTACATAATTATGATTCCTGAGTGGAATCGCACAGTCGACGCTTTTTTAATAGGTTTGCTAATAAAGTACGACGACAGGCCGTTGGTCCATCGTCTTCTACAATTGTACTAAATGACTTTCTGTCTTATCTGTACTCATTCACTTACCTACGGGCTACGTCATGTGTCTAGAAATTACGCAGGTAAGTGAAAATTGCACATTTCACAGTTTTAAATTATGATCAGTTGCATAAGGACCACAATTAAAACGTCAGATGGCACTTGCACTCTGTCTACAATCCTGATAATCACCACATTTGGTATCAAACACTGTTTTAAGCTTTTACGGTTTAAAAGTAAAATTATACTGTCACTTACGGGATATCTGCCGAAATTATTAATTATTTTGAGCTCCCGATATTTCGACGCTGTTGCAAGCGCTATGATCGCGGGATGATATCCTGCAAGAAGATACCCCGTAAGTGATAGTATAAGCCTACACTTGGTACACTAAAAGTCACAAGTTTAGATACAACTACCAAGGTTTTCAAAACCTCGGCTAAAGTTTAGCAGGTTCTTAATGTTCTGAAAGTTTCCCTCCAAACTTGTGGCCTATCTCTTTGTATGTATAACTAAGTTTTCTTTGATTTATTGTAGAACTGTCTTTGTTCTTATTATAATTATTTACACTAAAATGTGTTATTTGCTGTATGTAGTTAAGCAGAACTGAAATACTCCACATTATAATGTAGTTCTTCACGGTTTAGGTGCCATATTTTGCTGATCCTAGCACAAGTTCTGTGTTATGTTTATTACTTGTATGTATATGTTAACGGAAAACTATATAATCCGTCATTGTACACAATCCCTATGAAATATGTAAATACAATTCCGAAACTACTTAGAAAATGTGTAAAATAAAGTTTCATAGATTCTTTAATACACATGTTTCTTGTGAAATGTGAGTATTTCCTTGGAATTGTACGCAATTTCGAGATGATACTAGGAAATATATAAAAACGAATGCTCTATGTGAATAAATAAAATAAATAAAACACGAATAAAATTAACGTCAAGGTAAATATCAAAATGTTGCTTTAAGGAGAATATTGCGCCATTGACGTTACCATAGAGGTTTCTAAAAAACACTTATATCTAATGATACCTATTATGTTTTGAATTATGGCGTACGCACAGTTGCAATATTAATATTCAAAATATTGCTAAAAAAATGTCATTAGCATTAATATTAGTATCTTCCGGTTGAAAAATGTATTAAGTATGCTAAGCTTTTTATGATATAGTATTCGATGTGTTGAATTAGATACCTACTTTGTAATGATTTAATTTTCAAAGGAATGTAGATGGCTAGCCGCGAGCTAAGCGCCAAACAGCTGTTGAGTTCATTGCTATTTCGAATGCTCAATTAAAATAATAATTGTTGTATGTACATAAAAAAAACTTTGGCTCTTCTATTTTTAGAATGCGAGGAACTATTATTTAATATTCTGCAATGTTCTGCTACAAATACTCTTGAATGTTGTAGGTAGCTTAGTAACATAATATACTTTCGACAGTTACTTAGTGCTTTAAGTTAGTTCATTAATCACTGAAGCATGTTAAAATAATCGCAAAAAAAATTACAGCCTCTTTCGAAATGGTGTATTAGGCATACTGGCCACTGATGCGTATCATCATAGATATTCGCGCGTGCGGTATTGACGCGGAGCGACGAGCGTTTGTCAACGCATGCTTCGATGCGTCGTTTTTGTGGCGCGTTCACGAATCTATGACGCTACGCCTCAGTGGGCAGCGGTACATACGCGAAACTGTGTGCATATCATTACCTGTTTTATTTATTGTTAAAGTTTCTCTAAAATTGTTCGTACGACACGGTATGTCAATATCGAGTTATTTAGTATCGTTCTGGTGACATCTTGTTCTTTACTGGGGATCCAAACTGTTTTGCGAAGGTGTTTCTGGTTTTTGACTATTTGAGGAATATGTTATTTTCAATGTTGTCTTACTTAGTTCAATACAGCATCTTATAAGACCATTCGGCCTATTGATCGTCAGCGTATAGTACCACTGTCAGGGACAATACCTAATTTACCCACCTCCAAATTCCTCACTAAGAACTTGTAGTCACTGAGAAGATATTTGGAAGCAGCACGGAAGCTTGTACGCAGGATATTTCCTTATAATTAGGTATAATATAAGAAGACGATCGATGGCGTCTCGTTAGTACGCCGGTCACGTCGCGCCGCGTAAGTAATCACAACTATATCTAGCTACCGGACTTTACGCGACCACACACACAGACGCAAACATGGTATGTAAGTAGTAAGTACTGGTTGTAAGGGGGCTTAGGGAAAGGTGAATCAGAAGATGCTAGAAATTGTACGACTATGAGAGCCGAATTACTGGGTTCGTCCAATGGGTTGACCAAAGGCATATAATTAATGAACGTTTGTGAAAGCGCTAAAATTATAGGTTCTAGGCTGTCTCAGAATAGATGGCCATCGTCACGCTAAAAAGGTCTAAGCGGTCAACCAAATCCTTCCCGACAGCCTTCAGTACCTACCCGCAACAACTGTCAAATTATAAGCAGCACTAGGACTGACTGATTTAACTCACTACTAAAATGCAAATGAAAATCAGTGTTTAGTGTGCAAATGTCTTCAACAAGCTTGTAATGGCGAAGAAGTGTGATAGTAGGTATCCATGGGGTTTTACCAAGGTCATTTAATGTGGTTATTGTTAGTGCATAGACAGGTCGCAAGCGCAACTGGATTGGCAAAAACTTTTCGGATGTTTCTGACTAGCTTATGTTACTTAATACATATTTGACTATTCCATCAGGCTCTATAGTGTTCTGTTGCTGTGCTCTTTTTTATAGGTGAACGCTTCCCACATTTTAAAACTTAAACGAAAAGCCATCGGTCCTAAAATTAAACTCTTTATGTCTGCAGTCTTTATAGTAGCCTAGTGTAGTCTGCTTGCTGTCTTTATATCTGCCAGCCAACATACCTACTTCATAAGTGAGCGGGGTTCGCGTTGCTGAGTTTTGTGATAAAACAATTGAACTTTTAGCCATCGATACGCTAAGAAGAAGAACAGTATAATGCAGATATTTAATGAAACCCAATTACATAATTTCCTTCGTAACTCAACAATAATGTGGAATTAGCGACATAACTTGCACTGAGAGTACGTAGGTAGGTAGGCACAGCAATCAGGATTACAATTAGCATAGTCGTGATGGAGCGACGGATAAAACTAACAACATGTTTAGACGCATGAAGTTGTAGCGAAGGTTTTATGTTGGCTTGTTTGTTAGCTTGTTTATAGGTACTGTTGTTAGGAGGATCAAGAAGTTCTGGATAGTGTTCTTGCCACCAAGAACTTGTTACCTATCTCTTAAGTCCCACTATGACCGATGAAATGCTTTTTGAAACTGAACTCGATCAGCAAGCACATCTACACCACGTTCAAGGCTGAGAATAAAAGCTTCGTAAAATGCAAGCTGTCCGACATATGTACCACTACATCAGTTAGTACACTATAGATTGCTAATTTGATAAATATTTTCCTACAGAAAGTAATATAATATGGCTGATATTTTATTCCCCGACCTTATTCACTAACTTTTATGCAACACAGAACTGTCGCATATATTTTCTACTTCCAAAAAAACTTAGGTGAGTTTCTGTCACGTGTTGTAAGTGAAACAAACAATCGCACCAACAATGCGTTACCCGGATGCGGCCACGTGCGGACGTGTGCGTACGTGTGCGTTGACGCGCGTAGAAAGTTACGCACACATGTGTCACTAGAGCTACACGCAGGTACTACCATTGTGAGGTGTCTAGTTGTTCGTTAGTGGTTAGGGTTTGAAACATCTATTGTTTATTATGTATTGGATAATATCGATAAACAACCTCAAGTGGCGTCTGAAACGTTCAAAAATCCCAAAACTGCCTCAATGTAACCATCAAATCTTTGATACAGCTAATAAACGCTAATTAAAAGCCCAATAGAAAGCGATTTCTACACAGACGAAACTTGAAAATGTAAATAAACCACAAACTATCGAAAGCGTTGCGCCCATCGAAAAGTATAATAAACTTGACGTTTTTACAACTACCGATACTCCAGTGATAGCTGTAAATGCGTTCAAAGATGTCACAATTATTGTGTATTGTCACCTACGAGCAGACCACCTGGGTTGCATCCCACATCCCACAAGAGCGCTCTCCTCAACTATTCCAACAATCAATTACTCCACAATACTGTATGTAAACTCTGCTAAAGATACGCGCGACGTGCCAAAAACGTAAAAAAAAACAAACTGGAAACGTCAAAAAGCTCAACGCTCGTCGTCCGAGACAGAAAAGTAAACAAAACGCATCAATCAGAAGCATCCAGTGCAACAGAGGACGCGGGACACGGCGACGCGCGCAAAAACCACTGCTCCCAGGCAATAACTCAAAACTGCGAACATCTCGACCCGCTCGGCCAGTAGGTAACTTACACTGTGCGTTTTTTAGACTCTTGTCACTCGTCAAACAGTCGTCGGACTCATGATGGGCTGCCTTCGATGGACGCCTGCCAACCTCCCCCTAAAAGTAACAACGTCTTGAACTCACCAACAAGCAATCTAAATTAAAATCTATATCTGGGACAACTGAGTATCAATTTGATCGCAGCCGCGATGGCCTTGCGTCGTTGTCGTCAGCGCTGGATGGCAAGTGGTAGTGTTTTTTTGCCCTCGGCGACCTGGCGGGCTCGACGGAACTGACTAGCCCATTGTATGGTAATACCCGGCCGGATTTTGTTCGAGCTCAATTATATTATGAAGCTTAACCGCACGGCTAAAGTCAAAAGTCACCCGTGTGTCTTTTGTCGCGGTGAAACCGGGCGCGTGGCTGCGTCTGCGCAACGGACGCCCACGCCCCCTACGCTCCGCACGCCCCACACTGCTTGCCCAGCACTGGGGATGGTTGTCACACTTGACCATACTTGAGAAACCGATTGTGCTAGAAAAGTCATTAAATTCCTTTTCATAGGCACATTTTCAGAAAACTCGTGCAAATCATGATGCTATCCAGATCAGGGACCAGTCATAAGCAGGACTGAATGCGGTTGCGCTAGTTCCTGAACCGATAGGTATACGCCTATCTGGAATATAATCGGATAAACATTATCATTATCGAAGATATTACTTATGGTTGCAGGATCTAATTATCATAATTAAATTATCAAGAAACTGTTTTGTTCAAATTTCGATTGTGTTCACAATATCAACATTTAACGTAATAAGAAATACAGAAACTAATATTAAAATGAACCGGTACAAACATAGTGCACTTCCTGACTCGTAAAACCGATTTCTGAATCGTAAAACATCGATAATCGCTCTCGAGTACACGAATGATCGTTCATTAATAATGTATTATGTTTATCTGTTTGCACAAATCTTGTTATAACGTCACCTCACTTTATTCTATCAATATTGAAATTCTGGAGTTTCGGTGCGAATATATTATAATTGTTTATGTAAGTTTTGGTGACCTCTGAGTGGTCTACACTTGATGCTCGTCAGTCGACCAACACTGAGGATGGCTGACACCCATGTTTGCGCAAGGCTCTATAAGTAGACGCGGAGCACATTTTGGCAGATTATTTTAAGCTTTATGCGTATTTGTTTTACGCAAGTCGTTCCACAATCTTGAAAATATTGGTACGACACGTTTCTGGTTTCAACATCATCATCAGCCGATAATGTTCCCACTGCTGGGACACAGGCCTCCTCTCTATGAGGAGAAAGGGAATGGGCTATAATCCACCACGCGGGCCCAGTGCGGATTGGTAGATGTCACATGTATTCGAATTTTTGGTTCTAGGACATGCCGGTTTCCTCACGATGTTTTCCTTCACCGTTTTTGAGAGCAGTGGTAATGAAATAAATTACACAAAGTAATGCGCCTGCCTGGGTTCGAACCCACGACTTACTGTTCGTAAGTCGGGGTCGCTACCACTGGGCCACCGCTGCTCTCAACATATTATCATCTCATATTATTATCTCTCGCTGGTTTCAACATATTTGATGACAATCGCATTATCGATGATCAGCTCCGATGTGTTACAGCAAACTAATGTCACTATAATAGGCGTCATGAACACTGAGATAACTTTAAATACTTGTATGCAAGAGTGAAAATTGCAAGTAGTTTTTGTTGATGTTAACATGTAAGGGTATACTCCGGTACAAGCAGACAAGTGGTTGTACAGTGGTGATTATCATGTTCCAAGTTTTTAGCGATTTTGTGTTGTGTAAAACAAATGTACGGTTGGTGCCCACGCGCCGGACTCGCCGCTATCATCCACAATATATGAACACCCAAAAAATTGTGTAGCAATCTGGATAAAACGCGCAGTTCAAAGTCAACCGCGGCCATAAGCTTCGATATTTATCGCCTTCGACGTACACCAGCACCGTAAAAAGGTTACCTTGTGATTGAAAAACGAAATGTTCCCACACAAAAAAACGAGCGGAGCGAGCGAGCGATCCAGTCCCGACTCTTCACTAACTATTCCGATCATCGATTCTGTGCGTTATTGAAAAATATCCAGCGATTCGACTCGGATTAGAGCCAGTTATTTGGCTACTGTTACTGATGATTCTAACTTATTGATCGTTTGCCATGGATGGTACGGGGCTAGTCCACGCTGATGACTTGACCGTTTCTAAATTTCGTCGTCGTCGATATTAAGCGATAGAACCTTTGAATAGTATTTGCGTAAACATGTCTGTTATTATATTCGAGCTCCCTATAACCAGGGTTGATGTAGTGTTGGCAGCGTACGTAACTTTGTCTCACCCGCACTCCAACCGATTGTAATCGATAATTTACGATATATTACAAATGTTCCCTTCACTTAAATACTGTTTTGAATACTCAGGTTCTTGTTGAGCTGTGATTTATAAGTTTATATCTGTTAACTTTAGTAAAGCTTAGTAATTGTTTCTGCCAGCAAATTGAACTTAAATGGGCGAACATTGGCAGTAGTCACGCCTGTGATTAGATAGCTATTCGTTTCTGTAACCTGTAGGTCAGGAACAAGGGAACTTAATTTATGATTACAGTTACCAATGCGGAACTGGCAACTTATTAACTAATCAAGGAATAACACAGGCACGGATACAGGATTTAACAGTTGCCTAACAGTAAGTACATTTCCTCCCAATCAGTACCATGAACAATGACTGCAATGTCATTAGTATAGATGAATATTTTGGAGTTTTTTTTCTCGTTGATATAAACCTGGAAACGGGTAGGGCCAAACACACTTCCCTGCGGTACACCAAAGGTGATAATTTCCTCTCTGCTGACATGGTTACCAACCCTAACACACAGTCTACGGTTACTGAGACAGCTTGCAAAAAAATCATGAGTTAAGCCACGTATGTCCCCCAACTTCGATAGGAGGGTGGGAACAGAAACCGTATCAAACGCCTATTTTAAATCTAGGAATAAACCTATGCACTTCTGTTTTTCATTAAGATTTCTTTCAACAAATTCAGTTAAGTTGAGAAGTACATCTTTTGCCGATACTCCTTTTATAAAACCATACCGATTTTGTGCAGTAAAGTTATTTTTTAAGAAACTGGACCTTTAGATTTTTTTTCAACAGCCTTTACTGTCCCACGGTTGGGCAAAGGCCTCCCCCAATTCCTTCCACGTGCTCTTTTCACGTGCCTCCTCGAACCAGCCTTAGATTTACCAGTAACAAATCAGACTTCTATTTATATGTTACCATAATCATAATTTTGCGATCACCAATTTGTTAGCACGGTCTATTTGTCACATAAAGCTTGGTACAGGGAAAACCCATGCCCAGCGGTAGATATGATGGGGTCACTGAACTCGGTTAAAACTCTGAATCTGCTCTCTCCATCAGTTACAATCAAGTTAGGATGATTCTTGATCAAAGAAATTCCCACAATCGCACAAATCCATGCTTTAAAATAAGATGAAATATGTAAAACCCTAATATAAATATCTAAGTTGGGTCAATTAAGTGTGGTCGGCGGTAAGACGAGCTGGCATCACGCTGCGCGGCTCTAGCACAATTTATGACGGAGATCGGGCACGCCGAATTAGCCGCGCGTCGCCGTCATCGTCCACCGTCCAAGTCCCACATCGACACAGATGACACCAGAAAGCAAACCAGAATGCTCATTGAGTCAAGTGGCTTACAGAGCCACTAGACTAGTGTTACCTTATAAATTGTAACAACTTCTGAACATTGAATTGGTTTTCTGTAACAATGCACTAGGTCGTTTTTTTACTGGCCGAATAATCAGTTAATTGATCAAAGAGCCATTGACCGGATTTTAGTGCACTATAATGGTGCTACTCTTGAAATCAGCCCATAAAGAAATGGGCCATACTGTGAGTCCATAATAAACAAATAGCACCCTGCTTTCGCCGATCATGTAAGAATTTGCTATATTAGTATGGCGAGTTCAGCTTAGGCAATCATCTCTAGCCTGCATGTGAGCTCTCCATTCTTGCTTACTCCATGTCGGTATCGGTCGCAGCGGCCCGTTGCGACACACATACGTATGCCTTCAATTAACTATACTCTATAATTCAACTGTTATGTCATTCGAATTCGGGTTTATTTGAGTTTGCTGTGGAGAGGCTTTGAAATAGTATGTAGCTCTCCAGAAGATTGATCAAATAACGCACCGAAATAGAGCTTTTTCAAAGAGTTTGATATCGTACACTGGATTTAGTATAGTGAATCTGTGGTGTCAATGTTTGATATTGATGTACTTTCCATTGGTTCTGCCAGAGTGCTTATTCTCTAATGTTCTTGTTGCTTGATGGGTGTCAATAGATTCATGTAGGCCAATGTCACGCTTAGCTCGACCTCCTTCTCAGTTATACTTACACTACATAGTGTGACGTTTAGTAGACCAGTATTTGCAGAAGTGTTACCCAGAACTTTCAGTTTCACATCTTTTAAACATCAGTTGGTAATGGAAGCAATTGCAAGTATAATGTGAGTTGTGCGAAATATTTTTCCACACGCTTTGCTGGTAGGCACGTTAGAAAAACTGACTTTATCCCTTAATGGCTTTTGAATGAATAAATGTTCCTAGCCATCAGGCATCGGGTAAACAGTGGAACTTGTTTACGACCTTATAAAATACGATCCAGGAAGACTCAGCAAAAACAATGCTTGTTACAAGTCGTACGCCTTGCCCTTCGCACTGACCTCAGAGTCTCCTACTTAATTCACAAACCGATCGATTACAATTTCAAATTAATACTATTCACACGCTCGACAATGTACCCGATTTGGCGGACAACGGTCACTTTCGTCTGATATATAATTCTTTTTATAAATTCACTGCGTTACCCGCTAAGCGTGCGTTGTATCGATAAATTTCACATCACATCATCTGTAATTTGATAACCCTAGTGACCGGTGGTCACTATTTCCACCTGCGTACCGATTATGGTCACTCAATCCCTTATCCCTTGCTAGTCCACGCAGTAACAATGAGCGCGAGGGGGACGGGGCTATTTCATCTGAAAGAAGGCGCCAAAGAATGAGAGGCCTGGTGAACGGTCAGCGATAGGGTTGCTCGTGTAATTCGATATTTTGATAGGAGTTATGGTCTCGTCGTGATCGCTCAATTACCGACGTTTGTCGTCGGTCAGGAAGTAATAAATACATGTGAGACGGGGCCGCTCGCACTCGGAAAATTTATCCGCCACGCTTTGACCACCATTGGATTTTGTAATAAATAACACATCACTGGCTATTTCCTCCATGTATCTCCATACCGAACTTACGTGATAACCATGAAAAAAACATGAGCATATCAGGTGCCGTACATACAATGCAAGAAACAGCCAAGAGAAACGACTCAGACGTAGGCACTATGTCAAGTATTGACAGTCACATGATCCTCAACACGTTTACATTCTTTTTAAAATTAAAAACGAAGTATTTCTAATTTGGGCTCGCGGCTCGGCATTTTGCTAACTATTTATCTTCATCATCATGTGGTTCATCCATAGTTTTTCAATTCTCCAGAGTACTAAGTCAACAGCTTATCTTCAACTCAAAAACAATAGTTCCAAACTTTCGTTTCCCACAATAAGTTTGGTTAACAGTAACTGTCGAAGAGCGGTGCGAGCAAACCTCGCCGAGTGCGAGTATTCTGAGAACCAATACAGGCAGTAGGCGACAGTCAACACGCGGGTAATTAAACACGCTTTGTCTTACGTGGACTGACAACTGACGGAGTGAGAGACTAGCTAGGTGCAGATGACGCACTTTGAACTGGACACCATGAAGATGCATCTACTCTGACAGACGATAGCGTTTTGGCCTGAGATAACTAAAGAATTTTCACTGAAGTCTTTATAGGAGTTGTTGCTGACAGGTCGTAGGCAGATTATCAAATTAAAGTATATGGTATCAGAGCAAGGCGTACTGCCCAGGTTGATGTATTATAAAGTTCATCTCGCTGTGTACACCTATGTGCTAAACTGAAAACGAAAAGGGTAGGTGGCGAAATAAAACCATCCGGTGACATGGAATTTTCGATTTCATATGCCACCTGGTTCACAAGGTTAGATGTGGCCTGTTTAATGAAAGTAGGAATAAACCATTTGTGATCTACATTCATAATCTATGACAGGAACCACGGCAGCTCAAAGACAAAACACTGTTTGGTGCGAAAGGCGGCGCGGGCGCAGCGGCCGAATGTTTGCACTGACAACACCATATTCAAACACATTTATGTTCCTTATTTCTATAGGCTCAAAGGTGATTATCGTGTGTAATTTTGGGCCAGACGGTATGACAGTACAGTGTTACCTGACGTAATATCGGTTCACTTGTAGGCAAACAAAGGAGGAACGCTAATCAACGCGGTAAACTGATGAATGACGAGCATTATGAAAGAATTATTGAATGATTTCGTGCACACAGGTTGACTGACAAATATTTAAGTTATGGTGAGTAACAGTAACATTAAGAAGCATGTCGGCCTGTTTTTGAAATACTTGATGTATCTGATGGTGACAACGGACTATTCAAAAGCTTTTTTATTATTCTTGAAGCCTATGTTCCTGAATATAGATCCGATAAATAGAAATGATCTCCGGTTTATATAAGGCCCCATTAAAATAGATGGACCAACTTTTAGAAATCATTCAGACCACCAAAGTAAGGACAATGGTAAAAAAAAAATAAGAAAAACACATTAGATAACTTACAAGAAAAAAAAACAGGTAATGAAATACACTAAAAATGCCGTCAATTTATTTATTTTAGGTCAAAATAAAATCAGTTTAATCAGTGTTAGGCTATCTTTGGTTAGACGTACTAAACACTGTGTTAAAATTTGTCCATCTATTTTAATGGGACCTTATATAGGAAGTTGATAAAATTATACATTTATGTAGTATCTGTGATCTAAGTAAATTCGAACAAGTACTATAAAAACTACTTATCAATTATTTTGTTGTTATATTGTTAACATTTGTTAAAGTGGTGGAGGTCACGGCATGGAGCGGTGACGTGTGGACTTCTGTTGTTTTGTTTGGGACGTACGCGCCTTAATCTGATCTGTTCTTACTTTCAATCATATTACCGCACGATTCGTGTGGACCTGTCTTACCTGGAAGCTCAAGTTTCTCAAGAGGGTTAATTCATCTCTATCCTGGGATTAGACTAAATGTCACAGTGTCCAAATGTTGTAAATGATGGCGATGGGAGATGATACTCGTACTTTCTACCTTTGAAATAATTTGTTTAAGAGGAACCTGCTCTCATCTTTTCATTTTATGGTATAGTCGTCTGGTCTCTTCGGTCGTTATACTATAGTCGAAGTCTGTAACCATAATGAAATCATTTTCTCTTTCCAGTTTAGAAATTTTGACCAGGATATGCCATATCCACAGAGTCCTCATGTTCTAGAGATTCACTCATGAAATCGGATAAAGGGCGAGTAATAAGTGGTCGCACGTTCCGTGATAACGCGATATTTATACATGCGTTGTCGCACCGCGTACGCAAAGTCGCGTCGCACGGTCGCACCGAATTACGCGATAAAAAGCGTTTATTTATTCAACGGTGACGAGGTATTATCTGCCAAGAACTTCATCAGACTCGCCGAAAGAAAAGTGTGACTGTAGGTAATGCGAATATAAATAAATAGAGTGTGACGTATTGTTGGCGGCAACTGTATGTCTGGCTGTGTGTTTTACTTAGGTTCGTCTGGTGAAGTGGGAACAACTATAACAACATTGGATGATACATGAGATCTGGGGCTATTTTTTTCAAACTGTTGTTCTTTAGAAATTCAAGCTTCCATTTGAGTCACCATATTTTACACATCGTAAAGCTATGGATGTCCAACCAGGTAGAAAAATGTATTTTAAAATCTATGAACGTAATCTTGATTCTTTTACCTCGTCGGGCCCTTAGTAAAAACCTAAGCAAACAACAAAAATAAGTATGATATCTGCCAAATGGAATGCTCATTGAGTGGGTACACAGCAAAGAGCATTCCTCGTTATCTATTTGCCCCGACCTTGTGAAGCCACTACTAATATTTGCGTACGCACATCCGTGTGGCGCGCGCCATTACGCTCACAAACACGACAAGGTGCAATGAACTAACATCCGCCATATTACTGGATAATAACACCGGTGTGATGATGAGCAGGCTACTGTGAGAGCTGCCAGTCACTCGATCTACTAAACTGTTTGGTGGTGTCGTTAGTGAAACTGACGTCAACAGGCGATAGGTTTGTTGAAGCGGTTGCAAAGGTTCTCTGTATGCTTTGACAATTGCCACCATTGACGAAATCGTGACAAGTCTGGGCTCTAAGACTTTTAATAACAGAACGTGTGGTGGACTATGTAACCATCAGTTTGTTTGCATTTACCATTGCCTTGTTGATCTGACAGCTGACTCGTTAGATTTTGCAGTTCCAGATCGAGTAATGGATCCAATCTTGAAGAAGTAGATCAGTTTATCAAGGTATCAGGTGTCAGTGCTCTGGTAAAGAAGCGATACGGATCGTAATATCAATAAAAAAATACCTTTATTTATATATCGATAGGTGAATATCAGAACCGATCTTTACCTATTCGTGGCATGGTGACACGATTAAAACTGATACCAAATTAAGATTGCATTGCCAATGCGAATCTGAAATCCAAATCTTTTTTATTTTTATATCATTTTTATAGCTCAAAGTCTAGTTCTAAGCTTAAATTTTTAGAAAAATAACATTAATGACATTATTAGCATTCACATTCCCAAGATATATAAAAGTAGGTTCGGAATGATGTCAAATTTTTGAAAAATTCTGAAACTAATATTACAAATGCAAATTATAATAAAACGGTTGGTTATCGCGATGCAGTTTTTACAAACAAACAAAAACTATAACGTTGTTGCGTAAAATGCAAGTTTTTATACAAGTGTTAAATATTTATCACAAGAGATTTATGTAGCATCAATACGTTTTTATGAAGAAATAAAAATGTTTACCGATACCATGTATTTATGTATGAGACTACGGTACTATTTAAATGATACTCTTTTATTGTTTCAAATACTTGTTGTTTCTCGTGTATTTGTGTTTCTATATCTCTATTCTCTGTGATATCTTCGTATCAATCTGGTATCAGATGTTGATTGTTCAAGTTTTCTGTACCAGGAATTATTATAATGTGCTCAAATAGGGACATAAAAATGATAATATTATGATGTGAATAATTTTGTTGATAACATCACTTAGTGGTGTTTATTGGTTTCCTTGGTATTCATTGATGGTCGAAACGCGAAGCTTTTAGAATCAGATTATATTACGGTAGGTAAGTTTGCTAAAATGGTTTTATTGTGTGAGACAATCTTATGAGAGTCATGTGACACCTCGACTAGTTTGTTTGCAAACATTGTAGGTAATTAGCATTTATACAGGGGGTGAGTGGACCCTTCATGAAACCGTCAACCAAGCATTCTGTACATCAAACTAAGTAAATAACTCTATGCAACCATTATTGCTGGAAAACAACATTTTTTTGGGATGAAAATTAACCGTTTAAGGTAGGACTCAATGTAACGCACTCAAAACACTGTGCCGATGGATGTATTGGTTAGTACAGTGCTCATGGAGGTATTTAAAGTAACGTTGAAACATTAAAAAGGTATTTTTTAACTTATTCCGTAATAGAGTAGAGGGTTGCCAGGTGAGGCCAAAAACAAAAAATGATCTCAATGACGGGGAGAACCAGTGCCTTTTGGCTTCGTTGAGGTTGGGTCTTTTTACCACCCATTATATTTATGTAAATATTTGAGCCAGTTTCAAATCGTAGGATGTCTAAGCCTAACTAATAATTTTGGTTCCCGTTGCAGACATGTTGGAGCATGTTTTGGACTGCTGATAAGGTCTTCATTATTAATTGTATCTGTGTTCGTTCAATACCTTTTATCGATTTCTGTTGATTAACGATACGGAACATAGTCAGCAAGCCAGCACACGCTTGTGGCATACGATCTTCTGGCAGAGACGTCATCAGATATCACGCAAAGGTTACGTAAGGAATCTTAGGGTTAGAGAGACATCGCCAAAAACCGGTAACATTAACCAATTAAATATTTACTATTAACGTCCAACGATTCCATTAGAGCGGCCATAAAATAAATCATTCGATAGTTAAAAATTGTTATAACCTCGTCCATGAGGCGGGGACATTAAATTTTACGATTTTGTCTCTGGTATTTTGGCAAATTAATGAGCGTTAGACAATCGATAACGTATAATTAATTAGCTATTTGGAGTATTAAATTCTGCTGAAATGATAGGGCGAGTGTGCGAGGTCGTGTTGTCGGTGACGGTGCCAAGGTTTGAAGAGTTGGGGTCCAAAAAAAGGTAAACTGGCGACGATCGAGCAAACATGGTTTAACAATACAATATGCACACAAAAGCGATGTTTACGCTGCGTCCACGAGGTACGCGGGCGCAGCTGGTAGCCGAGCAACGACCACTCGACACCACAGATTACGAAAATATTGAACAACGGCTACTGAGCTACCTCGACCTCGCATGTTGTATGCTACCTCCAGTCGAGATGGAACGTGGTGCGAGGACGACCCATTCGCTTTCACTCGGAGTCACAGGAACCTGATTATTAATAATTCCTTCTTATATAATATTTCTGGGGCAATTATTTCGCTGTCAAGTTGATCAAGTTTACTTTTAATGTTCCGTTTTCAATTCGCTTCCGTGCCAATTGATTTTTAAAATCCCGAATTTCTCAATAATAGTATTAGTGTAGATTACAAACTCGTCAAACTTCATCGTAATATTAGCAATGTCAATATTTGAAACAAGCTGCATACTAATAGCGTTTCATTGAACAGTTAGGAGTTGAGTGGCTTTTATATCTGCTGTTCTGTCAAGTGTGTGGTCACTATCAAGCAGAATGTAGGTAAACAACTCTAGGCTATACATTAAGTTCACTACTTGAGTACAGGCACTGTTATTTAAACTAGTTAAGATAAATAAATATTTCGGTGCACATTTCTGAAAGTAGTTTCATTGCTTTTTCTTATCTTCAAGTCGTTATCGATTTAGTTTAGTAGGTATCGATTTAAATACAAATCTTGTCTATGAAACGCATCCTTGTTCGCTATTTTTAGTTTTGAAGACATCGGAATTTTATGTTGTTTTAACGAAAGCGCTTGAACCGTAATTAATTTCATTAGTTATTTGATCACTATTACCCAAGTACATGAGTTGTCCGGTGATGGTCACGTCAGCGCCGCTGTCTGACACGGGCCGGCTAGCGACTGTCCGCCTGTCCGCCTGTCCGCCTGTCTGGCAAGCCAAGGACGGCCTCATGCAACCACTTATATTTAAAACTAAATCCATAACCAGTTGATGTCTCTATTTTTGATCGTAAAACAATGACATACTAGTATGATTTTACGATATTTTTGTAGAACTCATTGACTTTCGTTTTATTATGTTCATTGCTTTCATGTTAGACGTGATTTTCTGATTACTACGAATAATAAAAGGTAGACTGATAGCCAATTCAAGCTCCCACTGTTTGTTGTGTAAATTTTAATCTTGGAATCGGTTTTCTGCTTTGATTTTTGTGTAATAAATTATTGAAGGGTTTTTATGTATGGTTTTTGGAATGTCGTATAGATTTGCAAGTTAATGTCTATGTGTAGGTAGTTGCAACGTGTGCCACGTGTTCGTGTACTTGCGTCAACTGTTCATCTATTAACATAACTTACAAGACGTCGTCACGTGTTGTGTTATTTATTCCCGATGCTGGTTCATTACTGAGCAATGCGGTCTGCGGCGACTGCGGCCAGTTGACACAAACACCACAACACCACGCTAACGAAACAGCCCACAGCCAGCTACAGGTTTGTGTTTTTTTCTCTCTATCTATACTATAGTAGTTCCATGCGATGCTTGCGTCACGGCTCGCGGCTAGAGTGAGTACGGGTACGACGTACACCAGTGATGTGTAATTTGTTGCCGTTTACAAATTAGAAACTCGTGTGTAATTGATACTTTCGATTTGGGTCATAACCATTGATGATTGGAAACCGAGGAAAGCAAATAAAAACTGTACTTGACAGCTCTCAGAACTAAAATACACTTTAATTGAAGAAAAGATAAAATTTTGAAATAATTAAGATAAAACTTGAAGAATTAAGATAAAACTGTTCTCAAAGACACAAATATTTTACGCTGAGGACGATTATCTAGAAGTGACGCCACCAAAGAAGTGGAGATTACACGAGAACTTACACCGTTACGCTGAGATAGTCTACTGGACGGTGTTCATGTATAATATACACTTGAGAGATAACTCGAACACAGAAAGAGCTTTAAATACTAGTAGGTTCTCGCGTAGGAAATGTTCATACATTAAAAATTGATGACGAGAGCAGCGACTGGTTATCAAAGTAATATTAAAGAAAAAAAAATATATATAGAACGTAATATTTAAGAGCGGGAGTGTAGCGCTACAATATGTAGATAATATGCTGAAATTATGTTCGAAAGCTTGTGCAGATATGAATTTAAAACTTTAAGTGGTTAGCAGTACCATTGCGTGTTCATGTCACAGGATCCCATCTGAGAGATCTTAACTAACATAATCAAGAAATTCTTATAAAATTAACGCTCGATATTAAGTTGCCATTAACAAGATCTACATGTTAAAAAAAATAAGTGTCGTTAGCGCCTTGAGCGGTGTATCCTGCCCGACTGCACTGCGGTGGCAGCCCTGTCCCAGGTTATCGCTGATCTGGATTAGAAGTGTCTCTAGAGAGTATTGTCTGAGATGCGGCTGCGCATGTTTTGAGACGGTCAAGTTAGGAGACATAGGGTTAGGTACGATTGAATTAATATCAATTAGGTTCAACATTTACATGAATGATAAAACACTCATTGAGAACATCCTTCTCATGGTGAGGAGGTCTGTGGTGCAGGAGTGAGAACCGTATAAGCTGACTAGGTGTTTGTACGTTCAACAAATTTTAACATTTTGTAGTATTTCACCAAAAAAATCTATGTAGATGTTTAAAAGAATAATAATTAGCAAAATTGGTATTTCTGATAATAAAATAAAAACTGTGTGACAGGTAATAAACACAGAAACTGGAAGGGCACACAACAAGATCAGAATGAATTGTCTTTGAAAATAAATAATCAGATCATTTTTGATAAGTTAGAAATCCGTGAGACACTACATTTTTTTTTCCAACATTCCGTTTGAGGTTACGAAATTTCTCCCCTCTTGATCTTAATTAGCTGAAGCTCTTCTTAAAGAAAGCTTTACTGAGGACATACCAAACTTTAATTATTTACCAAATTTAAACCATTAAGTGTTGCTACAATTAAAAACGCATTCAAAACTCTCAACATAAAAAAATACTAAAGACTTATGGGGGATATCCGTCAAGGTTCTTGGAGATATTATTGACTCAATCACTCCTTTCCTAATAGGCATATTCAATCAATGTTTGGACGGTGGCAAGTTTCTTGATCTAATGAAATATAGTAAAGAAGTACCAATTCTCAAATCAGGTTGTAAGAGTGTCCCTTCTATTTATAGACCTATATCTGTTCTTCCAGCATTGAATAAAATCTATGAAAAAATCATGCTGGACCAGATGTTGTCTCACTTCAACTCAAATGGGATTCTGCATAGTCACAGTACAGCACTACACAGTAAAAGTTTGGTTTCACGAAGGGTAGGTCGACAACGGACGCGGGGGTAAAACTCATCAGACACATTTTGGAATCCTGGGAGAAGTCCCAGGATACCATTGGCATCTTCTGTGATCTCTCAAAAGCGTTCGACTGCGTCGACCACAACACACTGATATGTAAATTACACCACAACGGAATTCGTGGACAAGCTGCTGATCTAGTTCTTTCTTATTTATCGAACAGGCAGCAAAAAATTAATGTTAATGGGGCGACTTCTTCCGGGTCTCTAGTCGAAATGGGCGTGCGCCAAGGTTCAATTCTCGGTCCTTTCCTATTTCTTGTTTACATTATTGATCTCCGTTATATGATGCCCAATCGCGATCTATAAAATGGGTCCTCGCGAGTCCCTCAGAGAAAAATTTAACATACATACATACATACATAAACTCACGCCCTTTTCCCATGGGGGTAGGCAGAAACTACAGAACGCCACCTGCTACGATCCTTACATACTCCTTTTGCCTCGTCCACGTTCATACATCTGGTCATACACGCACGCCGGTTGCGAGTACTACGCACCTGACCTTTCTGAAGAACCTCACCAATGAGGTCAGCGTATGTTCTTCTAGGGCGTCTCCTCCCGGCGTTGCCACTCACATCTGCCTTGTAAATACCTTTTGTTAGTCGCCTTTCACTCATCCTCTCCACATGACCAGACCATCTAAGCATACTTTTTTCAATTTTTGTCACTACATCTTCTTTTAAGCCGCAACGTTTCCGTATAACCTCATTCCTCACTTTATCATTCAGAGTTACACCACACATGCTTCGCAAGGAACGCATTTCCACAGCATTAATTCTACTTTCATGCCTCGTTTGCCATACCCAACACTCACTTCCATACATAAGTGTAGGCACCAGCACACCATTGTGAACAATTTAAAGAGATCGATATACTGACTCTGCCTTTATATACTGACTTTATATCTAAGAATGTATTTTATATGTCCGCAAAAATCGAGGGCTTTTCAAAATTAGAAGCGACTTCCACAATTTGAATACACGTAGTAAACAGAAATTGTAATACCTAAATTCAGATTAGCAAAAACTAGCAAGTCTTTTCTTATAACCAGTATACGCTTTTATAAGAAAAGACTTAGAACTGACCGATGAAAAGTTTGGCTTTAGTTCATTCTGCGCATGTGGCTTCCCTGGTAGCTCATAAACGGCACAAATATGTGAATGTCTCTAACTATTCTCAATCCCATTTTTCTCTTCTTTCTAATCAGACTTTTTTACAACAGTTTTCAAATAATTTATACATCGTTTGCTCAGAATAGTTACAACACTGATAACAATATTTGTGTCACTGTTTAATTATAGTATTTTACAATATTTTCTTACCTTTGTGTGGATTCTTTTTTACCAATTGTTTGTAAATGTGTGAACCCTGTAGACTTTGTAGATTCCCAGATGCTTGTTAACTTGTTTTATTTTGTATTACATTGTTTGTGTAATACGCAGCGACTTATTGTCGGGCCTACGCTGTTCCCCCATACTTAAGTACTAATGCTGTAACATGATAATATTATAATACCAAATGATTTGAAAAGAGTAGCCATGGAATTTCTTGCCAGTTCTTCTCCATAGGAAACGACCAACCTGAACCGTGCACCTATTTGTCGAAGTTTAGTAAGTGCCCATTTGGGCCTTTGTGAAATAAAATATTTTGATTTTTGAGGATGAATGTGAACAGTTTGCTATAATAACCTTTTTATTGACCTACTCATTCATTAAGGAGAATGTTGTAATGGGATTGGCATCTATCCAAACAGTGGCATACATTAAGCAAATAATTTAAATTCAAACTGTTGTAGATTGTGGTCGAAATTATTAACTTAAGCCAAAGTTCTCTCCACATACTTTGAAGTGCTTCAAATTTTTTTCTATAAAAATTCCAACCGAAGGTTAGTTAGCGTAGTTTCTTCGTGGTTTACAGCGCCATATTGTTTAATCATCGCGACGGTTTAATGCGGCCTATCCACTACTTCCACCGCCGTAATGGGCGCAATCTGACTGATTTATACGACCAGTGACGAATGCCTCTACACACAGTTTAGCATTTGTTATAATGTTGGTGAACGGGAGATTTTATGGCGATCCGTCACGGTGCGGCTTTGGCCGGCTCGTGGCTGTGGTACGTACTCCCTTTGAGGTCTGATAGGTATGAGCAAGGTGAAGTATTAGAGAGGTTACATTTAATGGGCTTTTATAAGAAAAACGTTTAACAGAATTTTATCTAATTCACGTGGTAGTATGTGCTAAAATTCTTCGTCAAGACGATCGAATGAATGCAACCGGTATTCCAAAATACATAGTTCGACATCAATGACGATGCCTTTATGGAAATTACATTGTTGTATGCATGTTGGAATAGATTAATTGAATAAACGTCGTTCTGGTAGTACAATAGAACAGTTCCCACACGAACTATAGCTTTGTGTGATCATTGTAGGAGTTAAGTACTAAAAGCAGACAATCTTCTTGTAGCACCACTAATAATAGCAACATTACAGATCAAGTCCAATTCGAAATTGCTTCTCAGAATCAATTATGGTGACACCTTATCGTCAAATAAAGACGTTTTCAAGAACTATAAACAGTACCGCGCAAAGCACATCATCGTTGAACATGTTCGGTTGCCCTTTCAAGTGTCATCCAAAATCCGGCCAAGTGGAGTGAAATCCGTCGGCTGCACCGCACCGTGCCCATGCCGTGCCCGCGGCGCGCCGTGCCCGCTCTGTGCCCGCGCCAGCCCGGGGTCGGCGGCCTGCGCCTGCGCGCCCAAACCAGCGCGCGTGTTTACACACAGATATGAGCCGTTAATTACGATTTCGCTTGTCACGCCTTCTGCCTTGCTTAATGTCCGGATTAACTTTATTATTAAAATAAAAATCACCGAGCCTCTAGGCGCGGGACTCCAACTTTCTTTTGGATTCCTTATTAGATACTTTTTGAGCACTCTATAACTGGAGAGAGCCGGTCAGCTGATCGACGATAATTACACATTCAGTCAATTTCAATCAAAGTAGGTGTTACCCATTAGACTAGTCGTAAAATAACGCTAACTCGCCTCAACCAGAATACTAGTTGTAAAAAACATAGAATAAATAAAAGTCGAACAATATTTATAGTAGACAAACATTACGAACGAGTCCATCGACTATAAATTAAGATGAAGGAAGCAGGTGCTTTACAAACAAGTTGTTAAAACTGCTTCAACATTTTAAACACCTACTTGTGTGGAACATACTTAATTGTTTTGTGGATATTTTAATAATTACAAATTAATAATATTACGAACAGAATTATTATTTCCTCTCGATATCGTCAGGTGAAGCTAACTCACACGGACGTCTGTGGGCATTTAGTGCTACGGTTGCTACCTCATTCCATCATACAAATTTCAAACAAATAGTTACCAAAACCACTGGCGGTGATGAAAGTGATTCAATGTTATAAGTATTCTCCATGTAGGTAAAAATACATTTGACGTCTAAAGTTACAAAGCATATGGTGTGCGACGCATTTATGACGCGTGTGAACTGCTTAATGTGTGCCTGCGACGCGCGTCGCCCACACGAGACCGACTTGCACATAGAACTCCCATAGATACGATCACATGTATGCTGTTTCAAAATACGGAATAACTGTAATGGTATTCCATTGAACTCAAAACTTGTAACACATACTTATGTTCTTTCTTACATGTCTTTAGGATTTTCGAAACAATTGTTTTTGTGTGTCCAAAATTAGATACAATGTTAAGGGAGCCTTCATTAAAATTGCTGTAAGTAAAAGCTTACTTACAATTACGTTTCAATAATTTCCAAACCACACACAAACCAGTGAAGATGGAATGAAATTAAAATTTCTATACCTACATCGTATTTTTGATCGCGGTAGATCTCCTTCACAGTAGCACATGTGAGTGCGCATAAATTTTAGCAAGCGATCATACGCGTACAGTAGCCCTTCTCGTGAGGACAAGTAATTTACACCACGTCGATATAGCAGCAATACCGCGTGCCGCCGCCGTGCCGCTTTGCCCCCGCGGGCCAAATTAATTAGAAGCAACATGCAAGCGGCATCGCATCACATGCGTCATAACGCGCTGCGCTGAAAATGTGCTGTTTAGAGCGATTGATGATCAGCGCGCGCTAGAATCAGCGCTACTCGTTGTAACCGACAGCAAATGTACTGAGTAACGTTGCGGTAATGATATTCGCGGTTCCTCTTGGTTGCACCCAGAGCTTTAGAAATCTAGCTTAAGTATCAGATTGGGGGCTGAGTTTGGGTTATAAGTTTTATAACTATAAAAATAATTACGAGTGCAATTAGCATTTATGAACAGATAAATGCAGTCATAAACTTTCGGCTCGAAATCTTAATTAGGAGCCTCTTTTTGGCAGCCATTATACCTGCTATTATCTTGAAAAGATCTCTACAAAAAATCTAGCGTATAGCACCCGTGTACGCGTAGCACCCATGTGCGTCAGAACGCTACCTCTTCACATTAGCGCGCCAATTAGACAATAATCACGTCAATCGTCGAGTCGGAGAGAAACCGCCATTCAGTACGCCTTACAGTAAATCTAAGCTTGTTACTCGGTCAGAATTAATTGACCGTCGCTTCCCAGCACCGGCAATAAACTCTCCAAACCGTATCGAGTCTCCAAAACGCACTGCCTATCTAATAGCACACGCAGCACCGTGCCCAACTGTGGAACACTGTGCCCACTGCACCTGCTAACTTATACCCGTACAGTGTTACCAAATAATATAGTTGGAAAACTCCCAAACAACTTTTGACTTTGAGAAATTAATTGGCGTAACGGCTTTGTTTTTAATTACCCGAGTTTCAAGCAAATGTACACTTGAACCGGTGCGCGGTAAATGTTAGAAGACTGTCGGGTCTACGTGCGCATACCACATACATTCATATTAAAAAATCGATTGTCAACATTACGGAAAAATTGATAAGCAAACAAGTTTGAATTTTGGTCGTTAGAAATGGGGCTCCACAATAGAATGCCTGTTAAACTGCTCTATCATCATCAAATATCAGAGCGTTTTGTCATTAACCTCAAATAAACAAATGGTGATGGTGGCGGTGGTGGTGATAGTGTATAGATCGGTTAATCCAGTCGTCATCATTCCATTTCCGACTGATAGTAGCTTAGTACAGAATGACGTCGCATTAGTTTGGCAGATAGTTATGATGATGGTGCTTGCAATTGCTACATGTATGATTGATGCAAGACAGCACGAACTGAGATAAAGCACATCTTTAATGAATGGATAAAATTGTGGAAATGAATTAAACAGCCTCCCCAAATAGCAATATAATTTAAACTTCAAAAGAATCTAGAATCATAGTATTTTAAAGACAAGTTCGTTCTTTCGTTTAGTTCTACAAGTAAGGTAAGCCAGTACAGTAACTACCTCGGTAACTAAACTAGGGGAGATCACAAATGGTGCTCGCTGATAATCTGGATCTCACAACCAGTCTAGTGCCATTATTACATCAACAAGTCGAGGTCGTCCAGCATTGCTATACTTAGGTGCGATGCGAAGTTTTAACAGTTACAGAAATACCTACACTTGTTTTAGGAAATATAGCATAAGAAAAATCCAGAATTGACAAGCGCGCGAGGTCTATCGCCTCCAGGTCCCATGGCGGCAATCCCGCAAGGAGGCTCGCCGCCTCGCCAGAGATCGTGCGGTACCTCCGGACTAGCCTTACGGCTACCACCTTCTAGAATTGACACTTGGGAGCTGATTGATTGCTAGGACAAGATCTGACCAGAGAGCCTAGGCTAATTGATATAAGTTACAAAGGAAAGTTTATTATTAGTCAGTGCAATTTTTTTTACTTTTCCCTCATAGTGATCGCTAAATAAGTTGCTGGGCGAGAACTAGCTGACATTCATTGTCAAGTTTGTTTTTTCGTTCTCAGAAAAAAATAGTTTATTTTCATTTTATATAATATAATAACAAAATGTCAAGGATCTTCTTATCAATTTACAAGTATAAAACAAATACATGAGGTAGTAAAAGATTTTTTAAATATCTCGGCCAATTCTAATGTCAAATTAGATATACAGAATCGAACACACACATACTTACGCACACTTCTATTGGATGGACAACAGTGTCACAGAATAAACAATACAGAAGATCCACTATCGTTAGATATCTTATCGGTCTCTATCGGTCTGACACAGAGGTGATGATGAAAACGAGCTTAGCTCTTTGCTCGTTTTCATCGACACTTGAGGTTAAATCCTACGTGCAATCTTAAAAGACCCAAAAGAGGTCAAGAATGGTCAGTTCCATTACTTAGAAAAACACCTGATACAGTGTTCAATAAGACTGTAACAGATTGGGTAAGCTAATAAACCGGAGGAACGTATAAGGAAGAAAAGGAGGAACGAGGAATGAACAAGGAACAGCCTCTGAAAAAAAATTATCCCCACTCTTCCTTTGGATCTTTTTGGCCTGTGTTCTGACATGCATGAGCTCAATATCACAGTCTACCCGAAGTGGAACTTTTGTTGTAACTACGCACAAAGGTTGTTCCGCGATTGGCACGCGTTCAAGGAGATCGTCTGCCACGCCCACGAGGAAGGAGCAGCAGCAGCGGCAGTCACGTGCGTAATGATGGCGACAAATTACGAACCTGTTCGCGAGCACACGGCGCCATATATCAAGCGTTAAGTGATCGGCTCGCCATTTTGTGTGGTCACATTGCCCATAACTTGTACATATCGAATGACCAAGAGATGTCTTCTAGCTCATTAGTTTCTTCAAAAGCCACACTTGTCGATGATTCTGGTTGGGCACTTACTGCTTAGGACTTGTGTATCCTTTTATCTATATATTTCTACAGACTTTCGAATTAATCAATTTGCTTTTCTTTAAGTATTGCATATCCGACATGGGTAGACTGTTGATCCTAAAACTGTTATGTTATATTATAAGATCTGATTGTACACAGTTACGCAATAAATAATTCTTATTCTTATTCTTAATTCTGGAAAATCGGAGACGGTCTAGTCTTAGATGTAAGTATCAGCTATAACAGCTTGTGTAGCAGAGTTGTGCATTAAGCCGCCCGATCGAGAGCATGTCCTTTTTTCGCCGTAAGCCATTTTACGAATAGGTCATATGTCTACTAAACGCTGTGACATTACTGAAGTCCTCAGACTCAACTTACCGACTGAAAAGAAAGGGAATAGCGTCAATATGATTATCATCATCGATACTTAACGAGATGACGCATCGCAGGATGCGAAGAATCTCAAACTGCCAAACAGAAACCAACCAATCTGATTAAAGCCCAAAGGCTGGTTGCAGATATAGAAAAAAAAGCCGCCCGATGGAATGGCATTGCCCATCGGCAACAATGACGACCTTCTACACAAACCATCCACTATTTAAGACCCTTGGCGGATGAATTTTAAAATATCCTTTCTTAGGACCTCTTTGTTAAAGAAGGGACTTTTAGGCCAGGCTACTTTCTAGATCAAATAATATCTTTAATATTCAAGTTTTTATTAAGTACCTACAAAAAAATTCGTTCTTGAGACAGTCTTACCGAAACTTATAATATCATAGATTTATGATTTCAACGATGACGTTGACGCGAAAATAAATAATGTACTTTGAGTTGCGCAAGAGTTACGCATGGCCAGCGCCACGTAAACCTTTAAATACGAGTGATTTATGAGAAACTTTTAAAGTGTCAGTTTAGATGTGATCACAGAAATATTTCCTAACGTAGTTCCTTAAAGGAAGATTTATTTAATTAGGTGATTAAAATAAATGGCATTGTTTTTGTCATTGAAGTTAAGTCTTGAAGCAAATAGGGTGTCCATTACGTAGTGTAGTTGATAAAACCTCAATTCTCTTTGCGTAATTTCTGTGATAATAAAACTTTACATTAAAATTCAGCCATAAATCTCAATTTGATACGAACAGTAAATAAGAACGATCGTATAACTATTAAATGTATTACTTAGCGTTTAAAATTGATTCATTGTTTAAATATGATAATACGCGCTGGACAATGATTTCATCATTTGAATATAAAGATCGTCAATCATCATTCGTAATCAATCCACTAAAACATATGAGTGTTTAACATATCATGTAGCTCCCTGCCACACCATGACACCACACTAGCACACGAGCACACGAGCACGCACCGGTTCCGATCAGCGATTCACACACAGACATAACAAAAAATAATAACGCGTAGCAACAAAAACACGAATTAAAATCCTTTTAGAATAAATCTTCCGTTATTCATAACAAATAAGATAGTAAAACACCTTGTTTTTTTTGACATCATAAAATGATTCACTGTTTTAAAATGGTAATAAGTGGGTTATTTGAATATTGAGAGTGTCACTGGGCATCTGGGCACCTCGTCGGCTGCGCACGCGCCGTTTGTTCCTTTCCGGGTGTGCGTCTGTCTGTACGTATATTTTTTCTCGGTGCACACAAGTCGGTGAGTACGAATTAAGTATTGTAATGTATGCAAATTTTTGCTAAAGATCCACTCGAGGTTTTTGCTCTCCACTTAATACTAGGGCAACATAACTTTACGAATTGCACTCGTATTAACATAATTGAGAAAAAGTTAAATAATATTCATGACATGTTAATTTGTCGGTTTAAAAGTGTTAAAGGCGTATAATTGAATGTTGTCGGCCCCCGCCCACGCCCCGCGCCCCGCACCCTGCGCCCACGACTCATTGCTTTGTGCTTCTCGTTTTTACGAGTTGTGTGAATGTTTACATTTGGTGTTGGATTGGTTAGCGTTCCTGCGGCGACTGTTGTCTGCTGTCGTCGGTGCTGTGACGACAGAGCTGCTTGCGCATGTTGGCCATCCGCAGTGTCAAGTTCTGCGACAACGTTGTCACACCTATCACCTATGCTATAATTTCGTAATACACACTTGTATTTTTTGTGAATCTGTTGCAGAAAGTCATAAGTTCATAACTCATAATCAGTCCAAAGTATAAAATCGTTTCCTCTATAAGGTAAATGATGAAACAAATGACAGTAGCTACACCTCATGGCCGCAGTATCTTTATGAGCTCTCAGCGCGAAGGTCGCCGATGACTACGAAATGATTAGTCCACATACCGACAGGTAGGTGGCACGTGGCACGGCCGTTAGCCATTCTAGAAAAATAAAATGTAGAAAAATATTATGGTGCCATTCCACTTAATGGTGATTCTGGACAGTGAGTTCACAATTCTACTATTTATAATATTAATAATGTGTTTAAATCTGGCTCATGGGGATACTTTACCGAAAACGACTAGTTTAATTTATTGATATTACTTTTACGGCATGCGTGAATATTTTTTGTACGGATAGTAAGTTTATAGTTTATAGGCACGATTATGTGTTAGATCTAGAGCAGGTACGGCCGGGTCCGGGTGTCGCGGATGCTGGACTTTGATTTGATTATTCAAACGCGGGTCGCGAGGTGTCCGCACGAACCTGTGATCGATACAAATATTTATTATCTAAACTTAATAGAACTGCCACCGCGACCATACACAACAACAAATATTTTACAAAAGCGAAAATTTAATTCGACCTCACCTACCACCGCTTTATTTTTCCTCCTTTCACATGACATTTTGGTATCTTTAGAAGTATCGAAAACATAAACCCAATTTTATTTACCTTGCCTTGGGCACAATGGAGTCCTTTATACACATATCTTTCCTGTTCTATTCGATAGCAAGTCACCTCGTGTCGCACCCACGGTAGGGCCGCTAGTCCGGTCCGGGCCTATGCTAATACGTTCGCAGCATGCTCCCGCGTTACGTGTCCTAATAGAACCACTTCTATCAATTTCCACTCGCTTTTGGTTCCAGACCATTTTATTTATATCGCTTGTAAAGCACAAGCTCTGATGGACTATGAGACGGTTTTGTTGAGGAATATAGTATTAACGGTTTAATGACGAGTTGCGTGGTGTTTAAATGCCGTTATATTTAAGTCCTATTTAATAGGCAGCCAGCCTAATGCCATCAACCGGGTACAAACCCAGTCAGACTCCGTGGCTGCTACGGAGAATTCTGCAATTTGTATCTTGGGCATAACATAGCTTACGAGTATAATTTATGAGTCGAATAGTCGAATGGCATTTTTAATCAAAAGAGGTTGGTAGCAAGTTTTGTTCGTAAGGTGTCCGTAGCCGTAGCAAGCTCGTAGCGTTCGTAGACTACGGGACGCTACGAAACATCCCATGCCCCATATCCCTTTCAAAATCAAAATATTTTATTTCACATAGGCCCAGATAGAGGTACTTAAAAAACGTCGACAAAAAGGTGCACGGTTCGGTTGGTTGTTTCCTATGGAGAAGAACCGGCAAGAAACTTATAGAAGCTTTCAAAAAGAACAGAGACAGACAATATACAAACATTTGTGATTTACTTATAATACATACTGCCTGGTTGGTCTAGTGGTCGTGAGGTCCTGGGTTCGATTCCCAGGTCGGGCAAAGTGTTATTGGGTTTTTCCATCAGGGAGGCTAAAATGGCCACTTTAGCAGAATCATAATATGAATCACGTTAAAATTCTTAAAATGGTCAAAAAAAGTTAATATTATGAATTAGCACTGTGTAACCATTTTACGAATTGTAACGTAATTCATATTATTATCCTATTATGATTCTGCTAAAGCGGCCATTTTAAACCCCCAGGAATGTCTCAGTAGCAGCCACGGAGTCTGGATTTGTGCCCGGTTGATGTAATAGGCTCGCCCCCTATTACATGGGACTTAAAACGTAACTGGCGTAATGTGGGTGTACTATTAGGTACACTTCTGTCCAACCCTTCGGGGGTTACAGGCGTGATGTTATGTTATAGTACATATTGTAGTCTTACCAAACATTTTTGTTTTTGTATCTGTTGCGGAATCAAACCCCAGATTTTTTGCGATGTCAATGACTAATGTTATACCCTGAAATTACATATTATAACCAGTTTTAATAATGTTGTTGCAAAACAGTTTTATGAGCGGACCTACCTTAATAATATTACTTTTGAAATCATTTAATTTAACTTTGGTTGTTATAGTCCTACCTCGAACAGATAGACCTTGATTTTAATTACATCATGAGTGATGTTTTAGCATTTATAATAATTCGGTTAATAACTCAAGGTTGGCATTGTGGTGAGGTGGGCGTGAAGCGATGCGAAGTGTCCTGGCGGGTCGCGGTGCTCGTGGTACGAGGGACCTTGTTACTTGTATACAGTTATGCGTAGTCGTTGCAGAAAAAACTTTAATAAAATCCAGTAAAGTATCAGTTATCTAAGACGTAATTACAGCGCTTAATAACAGCGGTGTGCGCTTGCGCAGCGAGCGGAGCCCAGGGGCCGCGGGTCGTCCGCTGACATCCGTTTTATTTAGGTGCGCGGGCGCCGCCGCGGGGGTCCCTAAACGTTGGATCGGCTTATATAATAATTGTTCGCCGTTTTCATTTAACAACGCTTTTTTTCCTCTCGTCCGCCATTAACACGCGGCGCGTCTCGGTCGGCGGCGCGGGCGCACCTCCGGGCGAAATAATTTATTGCCGATTTGAAGGAAAATTGGTATTTTGTTGTAAAATATAATATGCCGTCGCGATGCGGCGTTTAATTCGCATCGTTGCGAATATCTGCTTCGATTCGGTCGATACCATTTATAGACGTGAATGCGGCTTATTTACGAGTGTGCGCACTACTTATGAGTCAAGTTGATCGCAGCGGACTTTTTCAATAGGACGCTTGAGAATTAAAAGTAATTATAAGAGGTCTTATCGGCGGCGAGTTATATATACGCATATGTAATGGTGGCTCGTTAGCGGAGCGCGGGGCCGCAGCCGCTGCGAGCTCTGCGACGCAGACCAGATAATAGAAATGTTGAAAATAAAAACTAGTATTTATGAGTGCGGGCTCTCTCGCCATGAGTTCACGCCAACTTATTATTTTGAAGACCAGCCAACGTAAACGGGCGTTGGCTTGCGGCCACCGCCATATATGGCCGTAAAAAATACCGATAGGTTTAATAAAAAACAAGTAATTACACATCTTCATTTGACCGTGATGCGGTGTGTGTTTTTGTAGCGGTTCCGGACCGGCGGGCGCGCTACAGCGGGCTGGGAAACGCTGCGAAAATATTGAACGCCCTCGATAATTATAGAGCACCCTCGGCAAGCCGTGTATGGGCCCGAGCGCTGGGAGCCGCCCGCGCCCGGTCAAAGACCTGCTCCTTCACACCTTGCCTTAAGCGCTAATTCTAACAAAACTCAATACATTGTATTAATTACATTCCTACAGAAACCAGTACAATTGCCTCTGTTGCCTCATCTCAACGCTCCTAGAAATGCTTAAAAGCTTCACAATTACTCCTATACGCCAGAAGGAGAATTGAATGCAACTCGAACAGAAAGAAGTAAATTTTTCATTTTGCTCTTGTAAAGTCTTGGCTCCGACATAGTGCTTTTCTTTCGTTCTCTGATCCGAACACTATTCTGAAGGAAGGCAGGAAGTGCTTCACAGGCACTATGTAACCGATTAAAAAGTAATGTGTCTGAAGTATTAGCAGCCCCCTGTATATATGTGGATCAGCTGAGCGCTACACGCTGAACGGCGCGGCGCGAGATTCTGCACACACTCGATAAATGAATATCGATCGTTTCAGTGTAATTGCGAACACAAAAACGATGTCGACTGTACATCGTACGATCCAGGTAGAAGCTGATAGCGATTTTTTTAACAAGGTCCTCTCACAAGGAGATTCTAATATATATCTTTTTAACCACTAATTTGGCAGTGTCATCATTAAGTATGTCTTTTTCCAGTTATCTCAGCGTCGGCTTCCAGTCAAACTTGATGCAGCTGAATAGACACCATGTAATATACGGGGTGGACATAACCGTTACCACGTATTCAATACATCATTCTGATACAACATTTCTATGTGGAACCACAGAAGGTAGAAATTTTTGATCGGTTATTAAAAAAATCAGCTATTTCCTACAAAAGTGCAATACCAATAGTGCAATGCCCATGGCATTAAGTCCGCCTCTGTACTTTGTGCTTGAAGTGTTAAATAAATAAATACTTACACGGTCAAAATTTATGGAACAGCTGATTTTTTGATGAATCTATCATGTAGGCGCTCTGGATGATGTACGAATACGTGGAAACCATTTTCGCGTTGCTGCCTATCCTGGTCTGCCTGATTGGGATTTTGGCAAACAGTTAATTATAAGTAGGGTAGGTAGGTATGATGGTTTTATCGCTTCACTTTGACATAAATAAAAAACAATTCTCAGCCATGTTTCGAAAACGTAGTAACGTAGAGAACTAAAACATTTTCTCTATTTGGCGCATTACTCGAACCTGTTTTATAAGATAATATGTTTGAGCTACATTTTTTGTGTTAATCTTTTTAATACGATAGCAATGTCACGGTGGTGTAAGCACAAGTTGAAAGCACTCACTAAATTGTTTCTAAACTCGTGTGGGAGGATAGATAACTGTAGAAATGAACATTATACTTGAGTTGTTCGTGTTTGTAACAGGTGATGTATGTAGACGTAGTTACTAAATTAGAATTTAATGGTTTAGATATCTCTCTGCCTAGTCAAAGTAACATGTTACTATTAATATGAGTGAACATAAAGAAAACACTCACAACTATAAATAACGCGAAATACATGTACCCAGTGGAGTAATTAAGTAATGTGCCCTTGACTCTTGTCTAGTTCCACAAACGAGTAATGATTCATTTAGCGATTTTATTGATTGCTCTATCTTAGTTATTTCCGTATCCGGTGCACACGCTACACATAACCACTGATCTGCTACCTATCAAATCATAGTTAGTCTATTTGTTTGTGTTTCCGAATCTAAAATCAGTCCTAAAAAATCTTAAAAATTGAAGGAGTGTGACTTCCAAGAACCCATTTTGGGCCCACGTGGTAGATAATGACCCAAACCCTCTCTTAGGGTCGAGGCCTGTGTCCCAGCAGTGGGAACATTGGAGGATTTTATGCAGAAGAGATTCCTCCACGCTGCTCACGCCGCCCGCTACCGCCCTCTCCTCGCGCCCGATACTTATGCATATCGACGCACGCATTACCCGATTTCGTTACATTTATCCGCTGCACCGCCAACAAAAAGCGCAAGCTATGACGTACTCATATCAATTAATTATCTAACACGCGAGCCCATCTATGAATATTGAAAAGTCGGTAATAAAGAGGCGTAATTTCGCCGTTTGTTTCTGTTCGTATTTAAATTGTTTCGTCTGTACATAATTTGTGTGCGGATATGGATTTTAATATTACTTGATTTTTACTAATTAGTGTTCCCTCAATAATTGATATGGTGTTTCTTCCCAGCTTGGTTATCGGTAAAGCCTAGGAGCTTGTCACTCGGCAAAGTGTTGTATCTCTGTAATATTATCACATTTTGGACTTTTTTTCAGTAACTCCTCACCATGCCTGCTTTCTCCGAAAGGTTAGCGGTGACGGTGGTATAGGTGAGGTAACCAGAGGTTGGCAGAGGTAACCTATTAATACACCTGCAATTATTATGATTTAATTAAACCAGATCAAGAGGAATTCTTATTACTCTCTCATTTTGTTTTACTAAGTCGCGTATTCTGTCAATATTTAATATTACGTACAAAATACAAATTTAGTTTCACTATGTAAAAAAATAAATATCAACACATCGGATTAGTGTGCCCAATTTCGCTAATTAAGTAGCTAAGATCAATGAAATTAACATAATAGCGGCTGATGTTTTATTGCCGGCAATATAAAGTAGATCTATCTTAGAACCAGCTTGATTTCATTTTAGAAATTATTTCTACTTTCAAGATAAAAATCTGTGGGGGACACATTATTATCAGGCAACTCTCTCCTTTCATAGTTTTTAGTGATTGAAGAATGCGGAATCGCTTTTTAAATTATTCAGTTTTGTCTCTGTTTTTCGAAAATGTAATAATAATAAAAGGAGAGCGTTTTTGTTTGCGGTTAGTAGGAATGGCTATGGCGGATCTTGGGATATTGTGAATGTTACTAGTTTGCAAGCAAATTATTAGGTTAGCGTTCCATGAAGTTTTATTGAGAACGATAAACGAGGAGATGAATGAACGATAAAAAAAAAAACAACATAAAACGCCCGATGCTGGGCATTTTAAGCACTATTTTATCATGTTCCCACTAAAACATTCACTTTTCACTCTATGACAATGACATCGAAATGCGTTCAAAGAAATGCATTAAATTCAACAAAACGTTACTTTAGTCCACTGCTCTCGGCCCACGACAACATAAATTTCCTTTACTCAATGGCCGTCTATGAGCACTACGGGTGGACGGGTCAATTTCACAATTTTTCTAACTGTCGCTCGTAGGTAGCTATTGAACGCTGGCAATAAACACGGTGTATCGCAAGTGATCCTACGCACTAGATACTACAGTACCTATTGGTCAGCGGCCGGTGCAGACGGGCGGCTAGCACGCGCTCCGTGACTCCGTGCGCGACGATAAACACGGCGTATCGCAAGTGATCCTACGCACTAGATACTACAGTACCTATTGGTCAGCGGCCGGTGCAGACGGGCGGCTAGCACGCGCTCCGTGACTCCGTGCGCGACAATAAACACGGCGTATCGCAAGTGATCCTACGCACTAGATACTACAGTACCTATTGGTCAGCGGCCGGTGCAGACGGGTGGCTAGCACGCGCTCCGTGACTCCGTGCGCGACAGTAAACATGGTGCATATCGCAAACATCCGCAGTGCTACATATAAGGTCAAAAAAAATGAGCTGTTGTCTACATTTTGACGAGTTATGCGAACATAAATGTAGGCAACAGCTGATTTTTTCGCGATTTCAGGTTTGGTCCCATAGTGGAAGTTGTTCGTAATGATGAGTACAATGACCCCTTAAAAGATTTCTTGTATGAATAGATAGACCATTTTTTTTCGGATGGGAAATAATAGATAGACCTTATATAGACTGCACAATACGTGCAGGTTGTGTGGTCGGTGCAGCCTAGCGATGGCAGGTCAAACACTGCGGTTTTTATGACGCTCTGTGTTCGAACCATCACATGAAATAGTGCATGTTGCATAGAAGTAGAATAAAATAGAATATCATTTATTTCTGAGTTTATGGTAGGTACATAAAGATATTAAAATTTATTTTAGTTGATATTTTAGTTCACATACTACCGTTGCCAGTGTAGAAATATTAGAATTTTAATACAATTATAATAATTATTCATAATGTGACTATACATCAATATTAATTTATTTACAGTAAATTATCTATTTCTCTTGACACAAGATGATAGGGTTACAAGCTAATTCCTGATGGTGCTAAAAGGTTGATGGTTGAAGACCGATGGATATTGGTATAATCCAGACTACGCAGTTGCAGAAAAAATATAAAATTTGAAATATTCTAGATGTCTTCTACAGGATACTCTACTATTTAGGTGCCAGGCAAAACATCGAGCACCTAGGAGAATGACGAGGAAGACTGCTTACGCACTTCTTATATTCTTAATGTACACAAAGTCGCAAACCTACGATAACAAGTTGCTCTTTTATCATTACAGATCCCTATAGTCCTTTCTAATGGCGTTTCAACCGCCCGTCTGTACGCGCAGAACAACATTAGTGGTGGCGAAAACAGCCGCCACATCGTCTCGTAAACATGTCAAATTTATGAAGAGAAAACGCCCGCGTGCACCGGCCGCACTGGCTCGGACATAATTACCGCGCTGTATCGCGACACCAATGAAAACCACATCTTTATGTACCCGTTACGCAGATAAACCTAAAATGTTGATGGCTGTACGCCGCCACGACTATTGCCTACGAGATAAAAAATATATTTAAAAAAAAACTAGCCGGCCGTGGCTGAACGCTCCGTGTTTTTAATGACACCGCCTCAATGACATTTCACATATTTTTTCCAAAAGAATCGTCTGATACAAATTAATAGCTCGTAATTTGCGATGAGATGTGAGTTGTGATGAGGACAGGAAAGTTTACATTACCTCTAGGCCGCACAAATTGAGATGGTTATAGTTATGGAAATGTGAGACCTCCAGTAAACAATACCACCAGACCAGCCATGTACGAACACGTTGGTCGGCGGGCTGCCATTGTCACCTCAAAGAAAATTTTGCTGATCTAACTGTTACTCTTTCAAAGGCTTTCAACAGAAAACCGCGGCGTGTGTGTAAAGTGTGTTACAGTAAGGCTTTCATTCAGTTCTGCGGTGTGAATGCGCCTGAACAAAACCGCCTAATTTGTTACCAGTATGACAATACACGTAGGCCGCTAATTTATGTAACGCTCGTCGATAGTGAAGTTATTGTGAAGTCATAGTTGTTTTGTCATTGCTCTTCCTAACTATTATTTTCCCACGTGTAAAGACTAGGTGTTGATCGTAACCCGACGCAAAAGTTGAGGCCACTTTTGGCGAATGCAATTCGTTGACGCGAACATGAAGTCAGTATATTTGAGGCAACTATTGGTCATAGTTTTCACAATTCCTACAATCAGTTTAGGACACGTTTGTACTTTGTAAATTAAATACTTACAAGAATAAAACCAGTTTACTGACTAGATATTCAAAAACTAAAAAATAAGGAAGTAAGTAAGAAAAGCAAAAGTTATTTGATGCATCTTAATCTTTCGAAACAATACACCAGAATTCACCAATTCTTGTATCACCGCACACAGTGCCTATCAACTGTGTTATCAGTGTTTTTGCGCGTCGCGGCGGCGAGTGCGCTCAGAGGGGAGGGGAGCAGCAGCGATGTCTGCGCACGGCATCGGCAGGGGGAGGGGGGGCAAGGCATGTCGGACTTGTTTTAATTGGCTCAAGGAAGCACGCTTCAACGACTTCGGCGCACTCGACCTGCTACTATCTGAGAGCGAAAATTTACTGTTCAATGTACGAATTTGCTACTCGTGTTAGTTAGACGGCCTAGCTCTGTAGGACGTAGGTTATGGGCCCACTTACAGAAACAACGTTCCCATTCTAAACTGCCTGCTGGTTTATTTTCCTTTCCATTGCTCTTGTTACTGACTTTTCTTACTGTTTTAGACTTCGATTAGTAAGTTATGTTTTCACTTTCTCAACACAAAAAGATTGTATTACCACTGACATCATAAAGTGATTTTTAGCCAAAATGCCTTAGAAAAAAGCATCAGAACATAATTGATGGGCAAAATTAAACCATTAAGAATTAAAGCTACTTAGTAAATATGTGTCCAAAATACCTAAAATAAATAATAACAAGCAGGCTATTTACTTTAATTGTGACATAAGTAAAGCAATTGTAATTATTCACACGGCACACGAAATTATTTATGAAAGTGCACGGGCATATGTTAAATGAGCGAATTATGTCCATTTGACGTTTTCATTAGGCTAAATTAGCGTTAGGCACGCGGTCACGTGACGATGGCGACGCCGCGGCGACGCGACGTGCACGCGACAGCGATGTCTTACTTATATAGCGAAGGTGGACGAAACAAAGGAGTAAGAAAACATACAGGACATACATAAGGTGTTGGAGTTGGCTCAGATGGATCAGCAGAAGCATGAAAAGTATAAGCGTGGCCAAGTAATTGAGGATTAGTTAAAATTCGGAATGCATTGGAATTAATAAAAAACGGCAACACCTCTTATAATTATAACCAAGTATGTATAAGTCAAGTGCATTACCATACGATCTCGTTTAACAGCTCATTAACATAAACGAAAACTAACCTACCGCACACCATGAATGATTGAACGAATACTTATGCTAAATGATGGAAACACTCCAAACTTGGTATCCACCCCTTGTCTGTGCGCTTGCATCAAATAATTAATAATGACAATAAGCCGCGCGCGCGCATGCTAATTGATTGCGAGTTATTCAAATAAGCGAGAGGAAAAAATCTCGAACGTTACAATTATGACAGCCGCTCGCCTCGGGAATAATGCTAAGAATTTATTTGAATTACAAATTGAACATACACCAGACAGTTTTAGCGCGGCGCGAATAAATAATTTGATATTATGCTAAGTGATGATACCACAGTTAAACGGTAAACGCCGCAGACGACCTTGACATAGACCCATAAATAAGAATATCTTAACCACTCATACATATGGACGGCGGTTCGCACACTCAAATATGGTAAGTGCCGGCTTATGAATAAATTTTATTATTTAAAACTCGGTATGTTCATTACTAAAACAAATACTCGTAAGGCGTAGTAGTACAGGCTGTTGCCGTTTGTGCGCGCTTCGGGGGTGTGCAACTGTGCACTTGTGCAGCCGGCAGCCGGCTCCTGCCTGCCTGTGTCGGGACAGTTGCCGCGGTCCTCACTCCAGCACGGCAATATTATTCATCAGTGGATAGTATTATAATATGGTTAGACGTGGAGGTGATATTTTTACGCCGAGCTCCGGTAGGTTTAGTGTTAAACGTTCAAGGTGAGCGGGGTTGTGTTGGTTGAGTCGCGGGCTGCCTGCGCCCACGCATGTCCCAAACGCGTAGGGTTGCCAAACCTGCAGCAAACAGCTACTCGAGCATTACGTAACCGAACGCAGCAACAACTCGAAAAACAGTTTGCCCCTAATCTGGCTAACGACGACTAAGTTTTAGAAACTTTTAAGAAATAAATTCAACATTTTTATTAGAATGAGATCAAAGTGCTATCATTAATTTTGAATTTTATTGAGCATGAATATGAAATTTAAGAAATATCAATACTTTAGCCTTCTAGGTTTCATCATTTCTAAACATCAGCGAAAATAAAAAATGCTTGAAGAATTGAAAGAGCACAGCTCGATATCAAATACATAATAAGATCCTCCTGAACATGGATACTACTGTAACTGATGCAAAAGGACTACAACCAGGAGGTGTAAAGAGTTTTGGGAGAGGTCATTATGTAAAAGTGGACAAGTCGACTAGATAAAGTCATAAAATCGGTCAAAAATTGCAGACAGCCGTAATAATTGCCACATGAGAATTTTTCGCAAGCTCATCGCGCTAGCCCTGCGCCAAGCTTACGTCAGTTAGTGAGTCGCTATCTGGGATACAGAACAATGCTTGCTATCTGCCTATCGAAACACCATTACGTAACCACTAACATCTCTATCGGTTGCATACTCTTAGGCGTTTCCTTGGGACCGCTAGCACGAGCGGGCGGCAATGACATTTCAAACGTTAGAACTACCATTTTATTCGTAATTCGGGTCGCAGTTTTGACCTCGCGTTGACAATTCGAATTTTCTATTAAATATTTATTGGAATTGTCACGGCTGCGATTAATATCGATTTATCGGCTATCAAGTATGGTGACACTCGATAACGAGACAGGTAATTGTGAAACTAGTTTGTTCACTTGTAATTTCTCGAACTTGTTACTGGACATGATGTTAATAAGGAATCTAAAAAGCTTTAACTCGATAAATTGCTTTACGAGGTCAGCTGATTGTAAGCTCAATCAAATCAATATTACATCCGTAGCAACAGTCACCGAATGCTTTATGTTAGACCTCTTGTGAATCCATATTCTGGTATCGCACATTGCACAAATTGAGAGCACCCTGTGACTGACAATTCTCATGACCCGAGGCGAGATCACACGCGCACATTCTCCTCACAATAAAAACAAGACAACAATCGTTGTGTTTCCATTAAACAAATTCGTGAATACGTAATGCTGCTCAACGCTTCATATTATTAATATTTATAGAATCGCCGGCGATTTGAATAGATCGCTGATAGCGCTCGTTAGCGCCGAGCCGACCGCAGATCACATCTCGATCTGTTGATGCTTGTTGTTACCAATTAGCTTATCGGAAACGTCATACTGTTTTTTGTAATATTTAATAATGTTATCGTTACCTATTTGAATATTATTATTTAGTTGTACATACTGATGTTGGATCTTGATAGCGACGGCGACGTGCTGTAATTGACAGTTTCGAAGACGTTTGTGATTTCATTAAATTTTCGTCTGAATAGTGTTGAAGTGTGCGTGTCTGTGTGAATGATGCCCGTGACGTGCGGGCGGGGAGGAGGACGAACGGGGTATGGGGTCCGGGCTGAGGGGCGGAGGTGCAGGCACACATTCATAAAAAACGAAGCATTCATTGACGGTTATGTGATATGTATCTCGATGAGCGCAGTATACGCTTAAATTACACATGTTTATGATTCACACAGTTTTATCGCGACGACTTACATGAAATGCAGGAACAACCTTGCGTAGCAGTTAATGTTTACTAGGTACTCTACGTTTTATAAAAACAGCAAAAGTATAGGAATCTCTTTATTTTTACTCAAAAGACTTTGTCGACATAAACATTACATTCTCTTCCTTGAAGAGTTTTTCAGCTCGTAAACTAAATATCCACTGCTAAATCCAGGTTCCACTTCCTTAAAAACTACTCCACGAACAACGTTCCTCAGGGAAGAAACAACCAATATAAGACATGAGAGTATATCAGATAAAATCGTTAACAACTTATTGATCTTACTACATCCATGGTAATGTGGCCTAATTCCCTAAAAACCAGCTTCCTGCTTCACACAACGTGACAGGCAGATTGACAGAAAACTCACCTTTCACACACACGAGAGGGTTAAAGTACAACTATAAAGGGTCACCCCCAACTATAACTAAACACATTAAACATATTAATATTCCCTGGATCACTGCTGATCCCACTAACGACAAAGGGAAGGATACAGCGAACGTGCCTCACAAAGCGCTGCTCGATATTATCCTACGTTTTTGTGCTGCCGTATTAGGAGTGACGCCCCGACCGACGTGTACAGACTTTGTACAAAAACTAACGTTTGTTTATTAGTATTGTTTGTGTGGAACATCTTGGCTACTGCTGGTGGATGTATGCCGTTATTGGTGTTGATGTCGATGGGACAATAAAAAGTCCGTAAACGGTAAGGAAAGATAATGGCACAAATAGAAAGGCCTGCAAATAACAGTGAAAAGAAGGAGATGTACAATTTGTGAATGATAATAATGATGTCAATGTTTTTGGCAAGGGAAATGATAAGAAATGGGACGATTGTTACCGTTTGCTAGGTAGGATGAGATAGAGGGATAAAAACTATCCACAGAACAGCAGTTAGTAGTCTCTGTAGCAAGTCCTGACCTTTGTTTGTCAACACGCTACTGCCACTATAGTTTTGCATAATTTAACCAACTTTTCCTTAAATCTGCCATAAACGCTTAACAAAATTAAGTACACAAGTTAATACGACACTAAATCTCGATGAGACCAATCAGCAGCGAACAAATTGTCGTACAATGAGCCGTGTTAAGATAGCAGCCTTAAAATATCACACTCGATAAACATCTTTATGTATTTACTGCGCAAGAGTCTGTAGGTTTATTGCTGGAGCTAAATGATGGACATGGTCGGAAAAGGTTTTCATTCTTCATCACTTGTAAGATGTGGAGTGTCAGTCAATTAAACATTTCTGAGCAGAAATGATTAGCAAAGACATTTAACCAGTAAAAAGAAGTGTTTAAAAAAAAATGATACCGTAATAGTTTTACCTGTTCACCAGGGTAAACCCACAACAAACGATCTTTCGCAATATCTTAATAAGACATCTCCGAACTAAACCAATCCACTCGAACATCGATTGTCTCCTTCGTATCGCAAAAGTAAATAAAAAAGCTTAGCTCAGTAATCCCACAACATGACAACACACAAAACTAAAACCGTCAACTTACATAACGCAATCAACGTATCGTTTATTTCTAAACGCTGCAGACAAATCCTTTTGTCACACACGACAACCCTAACATAACAACACACCCACCAGCGACCTTATCACCAAGATGTAAGGTTTGAAATCTTTTGTGGTGTTCGAAGTCCGGAATTGTGTAGGTACTAAGACCCGATTAGGCGAGATAGGATAATTCTCGATTCGTCGTCAATGCTCGGTGTATCGGGCGTGCGACAATGTACCTTAAATGCATTAGTTTATTGCGCGCTGCCATCCGAACGCGACAGATACAGAGGTGAGATGATTATAGACCGATACCGGGTATTCTCGGAATGATCGACGAGATATGGAAACTGGTAGGTTTGACTAGTGGTGACTGTGTCTCTTGAATGATTTTGTTAGTGAATAAACAACTCGCTCAATTGACAGCGCTACAGACATAATTTTTGGCAGTATCAATATGTATGCCTCGTAAATTAGGCTTGCCTTTACGGTATAGATTTGTAGGTTAGCCTTATTTGCATAGTGAACCTGGCCAATATCTGAGTGATAATATAGATATCTCAAAGATTTCAATCGAGAAACTAGGCTAAGGAGTGGTGGTCTAGAATCTAACTAAATTTTGAGCGTGCATTGCATATTCTGTTTCATAGGCTTACCATGAGCGAAACACTGCTTTATATCAAGGCCTGACAGCTACATTGCATTCTCTATCCATTGTTTGTGCTACCACATACGTGAATCAAAAACATCCAAGTCTGTGCGGAAGTATCAATAATGCCAGCGATTCGGAAGTCAGATAGCTTGAATATATTGTGAGAAAAGCAAAAAGGTCACGCCCGAGGCAAGGTCAAGA
Organism: Lycophotia porphyrea; assembly: GCA_950005105.1. NCBI lineage: Eukaryota > Metazoa > Arthropoda > Insecta > Lepidoptera > Noctuidae > Lycophotia > Lycophotia porphyrea. Next base: position 19,871,712 of record OX465388.1, on the reverse strand, counting down.
GCTGACGAGAGATAAGGATCAGACGAGATGTGAGGGAACGTGTCCCAAACCGTGGGACTCCGCCACAACGCCACAATGCTCTTTGTAACGCCACCAAATAAATTTTCTTACATAATTGTGGCAATTAAAAGTTTTATGCGGCCGCGCACCGAACACCGGCGGAGATGGCCGAACGGTTCCGACGCGACATTCTGATCAGTGGATAACGTGTTAACTGCTTTCCATACACGGAAATGAAACAGGTGCCATGGAAAAGTGTTTAAACTGAGATTCTGGTAGATGTTCTTTGTCTGGTGTTTACGATTTCAAATAAAATACGCATTCTTATAGTTTTATCGGTTTGTCACAAATGAGAAAAGACACGCCTTTGAATATAAAATGGATCTAAAGAATTTAAACAAAAGCAACAAAGAAATAAGTCGGGTCTTGAAATAATCAGAATTACTTTTGAGCCTCGATAGCTAATTATTTGCGAGGTATTATTGAAACGAAATAATAAAATTATATTTATATCATCCGAATTAGTATCCATGTCGCTATAAAGTAAAACTCACACTGTCCTTTTTTATACTTATGTGTGCTTATATGATCACATTTTTTAAGTCGATTTTTAGATTGTGGTTACAACCAAAACCAAACATGACCACTAAATGTGGTGTTTGTGGTTAAACACGTGCGTCAGTTTTATTTTGTGTTTGTCTTTAAGAGGGGTTTCAAAATTGTGTACTCATTTGTCAGACTTTATTCATATCACAAATCCATCGTTTTTAAGAACTATTAGAACTTAATATAGATCCTTGGCGTATACTATTCATTTCTTTTTTTGTAAAATATTAACTACAGATCTGTGGTTTTTCCAACAACTACACGCAATAACCGCAAAGTTTACGCCCTCGCTTCTTCGCATAACTATTGTACTAACCACCATTTATTGAATAATGTAAGCATATTTATTTTCCAAACCATAAAAGTGTGGTCAGCGTTAGTAAGATAGTCCCCGGTAAGTGTGAGTGGCTCCTTCTAGTATCGCCGGCGGCTATCTACACATAACATCGTAGTGGCCATTGTTTGAATGTATAATTTCCCACGTGCTCTCGGCTCTGAGCGTAGTAATGACCTCAGATCAGCTGATAGCAGCCTGATCAAGATTGATAAGTTTATTTCACGCTTTAGTAAAGGGATAGCTGTTATTACTGAAATTGTTGAAAGGAATTCTAAGTGAAATTAGACAGGACTGGCGCCGTGGTTTAGAACTGTTATACTAATTATTGCCTTACGTTAATAAATATGACCGTACAGTCCCACAGTGCACTGTTTCAAATTGGCCTTTTTTATCAGCCGTATGGAATGAGTACAACATGGAAAAACAAGGTAAATCTACCAGCTAAACGTTTCCCTGACAGTAGCACACAAAGCACTAACACACGCAGTAACTACCTGCGCCGCGGCAGTTATAGACAACATCCTGACAAAAAACGTGAAATCCTTAGTTCATCAAGTTTTCCTTCATTTAATAGGAAAAATACCGAACAAATATAAAACACGGAAGCGGCTGGTATCAAGCGCACGCGCATATCGTGGCGTATCCTTTGTTGCTTGTTGCGCGCTCGCACTGAGGAAACACCTTGACGTGACGTCACGACGCCGGAGGACGCGTCGCGTCGTGTGAACACCGATAGTAAGAAATGTTCACTTTGAATAAACTTCCCAGAGAAAATAACACCAGGCATTGTGGTGAAGGTCACCACAATTTATTATTTATTGTTGCTGACACTAAACCTGGGAAAAAGTTTAATAATACGCATTAATTGTTTTATTATGTCATTATTATCGTCACAGCTGCTTTGCATTTAGTCGGTAATGAACTTGGTGGTAATGAAAAAGAGCGGACTGATAAGGACTCAGTTAATGGTTGCCTTGACCTGGAAGCAGTCAACCAGGGAAACGTACCAATAAGAACACTAATTGTTAGGCCTAATAATGGTGGCATTGGTGAGAAAGGGAAACAAAATGTAATGTAGTCGGACTATGACACCCGATACCTCTGCTAGGAAAGGGGAAGGATTGATTGTGGTTCAGGAATCTATGCGTGGACAACGTGACATTCTATAAACGGTAACGATGATGAAACAGTCATAAATGTGTGACACTGACATATGCTACGGAAAAGCTTATTTCAATCCTGTTGAAAGTAGAACAGTTGAAATACGGAAGCTTGGAAAGCGATTGAGTCTTCTATATGCCCCTATGCGTCCCCATGCTGCGTGTACAGGAATTCAGAATTCTTTTACTAATAGTGCTACAAGTCATTGCGACTCTTTGAGTCTGACCTCTGCGGTGTTACCATGAAATAAAACTTTGTTGGAGTGAGTAACGCACAAGCCATGCACATAATAAAAACCAATTACGAGTTTCAAAACAAACATGAAGACTTTCTAAAACGGAACTATTACGATCCAATCAAACGCGCCGACCTGCGACCCCGGGTCACTCGACAATTAGCCAAAATCGAATGCCATTCTATCATTTATATGTTTTATAAGTACCTCACGATGCGTTTACGTGCAATTATAAATTGTTTCGTTATTTTAATAACTAACAAGTGGATTTTTTATATTTCCGGTGTTTTTTGTGCACATCGGATGTTTAATTACTGCATTATTCGAGAAACGTGACACAAAAAATCGTTTGAGTTTCGTTCGTTTATCAATGGTGTAATTAGGAACAGATATAGAGCAGTTGAAGTTTCATTTCGTTGTTTCATTTTTTATTATTGTATTGTTCTTGTTGAAATATAATTCAGTTACATAGTTCTATGTGTCCGATGTAATAAGATAATTTATCTGATATAAATCCTTTATTAATTTCAACAGTGTGGCCATGGTGTAGCAATAAAACATATCCTCTTTCACCCTTTGAAAGAGTGCCAGGTCGCCAGAGCTAGTAGGAACTATCGGAATTAAATAAGGCGTTCTCAGTGATCCGGTCATCAATCGTCCGCGGATCTGTCGTACAATAGCCGTATCCCTCTTTCGGAGGCTTTACCCTATAACTGCACAATACTAGTGACTAGGAGCACAGAAATGTATGGATGTGGTTCATAAAATTAAAAGAAAACAGTTAAATTAATATTATTACCTGATAAATCTTGATTAGATTTGGAAGCGACAGGCCCATAAAGCACATTTGACATTTGTGTGGCAGTAGATTAAAATGTAAATAAAAGAAAGCTTTTTATTATTTTTTAAATGAAATAAGGTTAATAACTCATGCAACTTTCTTTTCTGGAGTAAATTATTACTGTAGGAAGATTCCATGAGAATAGATTGTTGTCGCGTGTCGAAGATCCTTATATTTATTTTTCAAAGAACCAAGTGATATTTCTATGTCATGAAGTCTCTCAGATTCTTCGAAATCACTAGAACCAAGTATTAATTCATCGTGCGTGGGATAGCAATAAATCTATCAAACAAACTGCACGAGGAAAAATAATAAACTTATTAAACCGTTACCTCATCTTTTAGAAATGTTTACATACAGCGTTTTTTTTTTTATAAATCACGAGATAAACCAATCAGTTAGGAAATATTTAGATGAACAGTCAAACAAAAACTATTAAGCGTCATAGAATTAATTACATGAGTATTTCAAGCCTTAGTTGGCATAATGAACTGATGAATGAAGTGAACACACAAACATAAAAATAAAGAAGGTTCAGTTTTAACAAAACTTGTAATATGATAGCAGCACTATAGCATATTATAGCTTCATCTGTACGCTGGCACTGTTTACGTCTGCAAAGCATGTTTTGGTGAAGAGAGAGGCTGTTTCCATCAATTCTGTTGCTCAACTCTCAACAAATTCTTATGAACGAATGGTTTTAAAGTGAAACTAGTCACAAGTGCCCCAGGTCAGAGGATGATGCTACTGTCCATGGGCTCATAGAGCCGATAGATAACCCAACAAAAGGAGACGGAACATTTAGTACACTTGAACATAACAACTCATCGAGACAGGCCGCAGTCTCAAATACTCGGTATGTAAGTTCTTGTTCATAGTTTGCGACATTAGAAGTCTTCCCACATAGATAATTCCAATGTCGCATATTAAGAACCGTACTTTGGAAGTCAATGTGGGAGCCTGTATCCAGTCCTCTTGAGAAGTTGTCCTACTGGCCATGGCTTCTTCGCCAAGTTGAGTTGAGTTATGATTCATACGCTGCCCAGACGAGCTGACCTCTGACTGCTGACGAGAACTGCTCTGTTACAGGGCTATTATGTCGCCATTCATACAACTTGTTTATGAACCCGATCAGGTAATGTAATGCTCATTACTTTCACTTTTCTGAAGGAACTTGTTCTGTTTGATTTTTAATGATTTATAACGATTTTAATGATGTCTTTGAAAATAATGTTCAAGGACCAAATAACGGATAAACCCCTTGTTAACTGTTCCTAAAAGGATCCAGGGTCAGTGTCTGCGTCAAAGTCTCGACAAGTCTGAAAATGTGCATGAGATCCTGATATACTCCTTATCCTTTTAGCAGCTTGTCAGTCAAAATATTCCTTTTTAAACTTTAAGTGGGTTTCTACCTCTTTAGCGTGATTTAGGATATCTTTGGATGAAGGAAATGTAGAAAGAATCCAAGAATTGTCGCACTTAGACATGCCAGTCCTTAGGTACATAGTTAACATTTTTTCCAAGTTTCTGTCTTACGTTATGGCAATAAGTCTGTGAGACTGTGACGCCTATATGCGCGGTAAAATAACTTTGAACCACTCATCTCAACTACATCGCAATCATTTTATATCATCCGCTGCTCAATAAATCAGTAGAGTTTATTGAACAGCGGATGATGCGAATGATAACAAGTTCTGGTAGCACTCGTAACGCTGCTGACCTCTGCTCCGCAAACGTCGTTATGTTTTATTGCACTTTACTACTGTTTATTATTGTTTTAGTGTTCCACTGTTTGCGTAGTTCTAATGATTGCGATTAAATTGATATTAAATGTGAATCAATGCAGCAGTTTTTATCGGTCGATTATGTGATAGTACGACTAGAAACAGAGATTCCATACTACAATATTAAATGCAACTCTTACTCTGTCCGTTTGTTACGTTTTCAGCAAAACGACTGAACGGATTTGGATAAAATTTGATATATGGATAGATCTATCACTAGGGTTAGGTCGAAAGATATTTTTTATGCCAGTTGAACGTTCACATGGGATAATTTCTGACTATCACGTACAGAAACAGTTAGATTTTTTTAAAGCATTTGGTATTTTTTCTTTATAAATTGTCACATTCATCCTTCTACATTCAATGTTCCATAGTAAGTTGGTAGTTAGACCCTTGCAGCGCTTCAACTAAGCGCTGTAGGCGCGGTCGCCGCTGTCATAACATGATCGATCAGCGCTGATGAGTCTGCTCCACCAGTTGCCCACACCCCGACACACGTGGGGATGGGGTATAATATCAAAGTGTACTGGGCTGATAGCTTCATTTAAATGGCGGTATCAAAACTTCATTTTCAATCAGAAAAGAGTTATGTTATGTGTGCAAGACAGTAGAATGAATGACCAAGCGTCATTGCTCAAAGATCTCTGAGGTCAAAATACCGATATGAAACCAGAAATATGCAATTTCTTAACCAATGAATAAAACGCATCACTAAGTGGTATATAATCGTCCTAAATATTTCAACGTTATGCAAATATGCATATTTTTTACAAATAAATGTAAATGTGCTAATACAATTTGAACATTTAGTAAGAGTGCAAAATGCCTTTGGAAGTATGAACAATGCACTTCATCAAATTCCGCAAAATAACCGTGTTCAAAAGGTGCCCGAGTCATCATTGTAGAGGAAGGTTGACACTATCATCTCTTATGAACGCGATATAAGTCCTTAATAAGAAATCATTGCAAACCACAAACTCATAAAGGCATAATTAAAATCTAATAACTGCATCCCCTTTGCTCCGAGGGTGAGCAGGCTTGGTGCTATTGTGTGCACTGACGTTCAGCTGTCGAGGCGGATTTGTGGTGATTGATGGCCAGCCCATCGGTACAGTGGTGCGGCCACGGGTAGGTGGCAGGGGTGGCAGATAAATATGACTGATTGGGTGGCGTTGCTATGAAGATAGTGTGTTTTCTTCTTAGCGAGTCAACGGCAATTTAAATTGATACGAGCCAGAATTTGAGCATAAGAGTCGCAACTCTAGTGGGATCCATCAGTTACTATAAGCGCTCGTAGTTTGGCGCTTTCAGTAGCGTCCATCAGTTTCTGTAACGAAGAATTCATGCAGGACAAAGTGTACCATTGTTTGTGAAAAAGCACCACATTTACACTCTAAGGCAGAAGCTGCGTGGGTAAAGGGTAGGCTTGCTCTGTCGATTAAACTAGAACTTATCAGCTCTCACTTTTAACCTTATCCTTGCAAGCGTGTTCGTTTCCAAAAGAAGACACTGTAATGGCTGGTTAGTTTTTTTTACCATAATAATTATAAGGTATGAAACTTGTAGATAATTTTTATAACATCCACTTTAGATTGACAACAAAAACGATAATTGGCAATTAACTTACGCCCTAAACGTCGTGTAATTAAAAAACCATATTTGGCCCTCTTATTAAACCATAAATACTTACCAAAACATCATTTGTTGTTGATTAATTCCCCAAAAAACATCTTTATATAAAGATTAGTGCTTAAAAAATAATAATATACAAGCAAGCAAGTTATTCTGTCATGCCATATACGAGTCCCACAAATCAACGACCGCACCTTACTAATATGCGGACCAGTTAATTCGGACATTGTCCGGAATTCCGCGCATACTTCAATTACGTGCAAACGCCGAATACCTGCCAGTGCCGTGATACGTGGAAGTTGCTGTAATTGGGCACAACAGCTCCACAACACGTTAAAGGGAGACCAGTCCAGGTGTAGCGACCCAGCTGTCGCATTGATGGCTAGTATTAACTAGGATTTGTGGTTTAATATTACAATTTGCAGTACGGTATGTAGCTTTTGTTACCCTATAAAAGCAGTTCCTGGATTCAAATATAATGCGACTTTTCTCTTCGCTAATTATTTTAAAATAATTTCTTCCAACAGTCTGTCAAAACACAGGTTGGCAGACTATTATTCCGCCACTTTCTTCTTGGCGACCTAGCTGTAGCCGGTCTTTGGTCCTATCACTATTGTGTCTAATCCTGAGGGATTACTTGACAAGATCTGCAACACATGTCTTATCAGGTAACTTACAAGTTATGTCCAAGCTAGACCCCCACGGGAAGACATCAGTTTGTCACTTTTTTATTTATGATAGACCTCACGGCTACCATTCATTACAAATATTCGCTATTTATTACAAGTTGTCACAGCACGAGTTTATCTCGCATTCTTCTGGTTGTTGGCAACGTGCAACGCAGCCACACTGATGGAAGTGGGCCGCCTTATCGCGTCGATCTGTCGCTCGGACATTAATCCGGCGCGCGATGACTGCGCAAGGTCGCGCTTTAGAAAGGCGCCTCGAGTGCCTCGGACCTACGCCTCAGACATTGTTGAAATGCAGTATTTTGCAGTTGTGCCGTAACATTTTGGTGTTAACTGTGACATAATTTGATAAAACTAGGACTGGTGTCAACATTACCACAATAAACATGCTAAAGTAGCGTTAATGTGATTAGAATAGATTTCTGTTCTGCTGCTACGTAAGAGATGAGATCTAAAACTATAGACATCTGTGTCATTACCTACGCAAATGTTGATGTCCACAGTTTCACTAGAAATAAAAATATAGCATATGTTACACAACACTTTCTTACTTATTAGTTAATCGAAAATCTAGTTTCTTTGGACAATTTAAACTCAAACACGCTAAATATAAATAGCCTACTGTCCCCAAATCTGGGCCTCAATCACCTTATCATAGCGACTACAATCAGCCATCAGCTTGTAAAGAAACAAATGGTTACGACACGACAACTGTACGATACGTCATAACGCACTTGTTATCAGAACACCTGGCTGCTCATAAAGTGGAGCGATGGTTCTGGTTGCTTTCGGCCTGGAGTTTGATTCTTGCGTCAGGTTGGTTATGAGATGTCTAGTGTTTTTTGTGCTGATTCGATGTCCTTTAGAAGATTTTTGTGATTCTGTAATAAAATGAGATCGGTAAAGAAAATAATAATAAAAATCTTCATTTCCAGCTAAGTAACTGGAAATTAAGATTTTTAGTATATATTATTTATTCTTCTTGATGGTTACAAGTCGAGAAAAACTATATGAGTTTTTTCCGAATATAAAAGTCCAAGGTTCTCAATCATCAGGGAAATAATAACTGCTAAAGTATTTTTTTTCTAGCTTCGACATGAAAAGCCGTTATAGTCAACTTTATTATACCTATCTATAATAAAAAAATCAAATCTCCAAGGACGATAGACAAAGACACGCAGCATCAGATATTTGAGTAGGTATCTATTATCGTATTGCATCACCACTTATTTACGAGCGTAGAGGCGTCGCCTATAAAACCTTAATGGGTTAATGCAGTGTTATTAAACGACATAAACGAACTAAGCACTACGAACCATACTTACTGTGCGAATCAATAAGACAAACTAAAGATTGTTTAATGATGCTGCTTGAGAAGTAGATGATAACCACACAGACTGACCTTCTTCAAACGCGCAGTCTTGAAACATTAACAACATTCATACAAATGTTAGGGTGATGGTCTCATCATAGCAAGGAATAATAAAGAGAAAACCATAACAGCAAAAGGGTCACGAAAAATTATGGAAAATAACAAGAAGGATAGGCACAAAGGTGCAGTTTCCAAACACAATGAAAAGGATCAGCTTGTCTTATGAATACCTGAGGGTTCGCCTAACATCCGTACTAAGATATGTATCAGATAAACAACACATAGCGCTGACGTCACGGCGTCGGTTCACGAGAGCTGTCGCGATATAAATATAGTTATTATTATCTATTGCACCCGTACACGCATATCAGCTAACTGTTAGAGACCTGTCATATTGGTGACATCGCATCTGCAGCGGCTGCGAATTACTGATGAAGCTGCTGCATGTTAATGTTGACACAAGTCTCAAATTATCATCCAAAGAGAAGCAAAATGTATCTAGACCTACCTTGTAGTCATCATATGGGCCAGCGACAGAATTGCTTTAGTAATATTTACTATTATGTTAGAGCGAAGACACACTGCTCCGTTGCGCTGCGTTGCGTTGTCGCGCATCATTTTTAATACATTTTAAAACATGCCACACTTCTCCGTTACGATGTCTAACGAAAATCTTGCGCTGCAAAGTCGCAATGCAACGCAACGGAGCAGTGTGGCTTCACTCTTAGGCACGGTGAAGTTTACAAAAGGCCTCAGAAACTTGCTGCGGGCTGTTCGAAAGAGATACCGCGGCCCTGGGACACAAAGGGCAAGGAAGGAACATGGATGGGTTTTAGTCAGTACAAGTCTGACACTCCCTTCCGCTCTGCCCAGAGCAGGAGAAGTCATTTGATGATATCCCAACCGTAAAAAAAAAAGGCCGTTGGCCAAGTCAGGAAATCAACCCAAAAAAAAGTGGTTCAGAAATCCCCGCGAAAACTTCTGTCCGTCTCGTTTATGGTCTGGGAGTTTAGTTTATAATCTTATAATTGCTAAATGTAACTCTTAGTCTGCATGTATGTACCTGTTTGTGTCGAGGATTAGCACTAGTATTTATGAGTACCTGTATTTGTCTTAAGATAGTTGTCTGGTCGGAAACGAAAGGGAAACGTCGTGTGATGGCCGCTTGTCCTCAAGCAGGCTGTGAGAGTTAAACACGGAAGTGGACACCTTTGTAGATATGTATGAGCACCTTGTTTCTGGTTGAAATGTCAGGAAAATATATTTTCTTTTTAATCGGGTATTATTGAGTAGTTATTAACCACAACATCGGTCGACGTAGCGAAGCTTGTGGGTATGCCCAGTAGTGGACGTCTTCCATTTACAATGATGATGACGGTGACGATGATGAGTCGATAGTTATTAAAACAGCTTTACTTCACTTCAGCGAATGACCTAAATAGTGGCCTATCAAGAAAGGTCAAGTCTTTGTAAGACTACTTAGAATTACCAAGAAGGTCATAGGTGAGTTCAAATACTAACGAATGCAGCATCGCTTATTTAACAATTATGTATTTCCTCTTCTTTCGCGTCTCCTTAGCCAATTAATAATTCGTTGGTTATGATATTCTCTACATCATCAATCCATTTCTTGATATTTTAAGATTTCGTTGACCACTATGTTGTCGACTTCCAGTGTAACAGCTTTATTTGAATATTAGTATTAAATACTTGAAATCACCCTCGCTAATCACCGGTGTGTAGTTATTTAGTGCTAATCACCGGTGTCTGGTTATTTAGTGCTCAATCGGTGGAACAGGTCCCGATCGCTTGTTTATGTTGTTGCGGATCGCCTTGACGCTGCGTATGCGCACCTCTACCTATAGGTTGAGAATGTCGCCAGCACTTGAATTAATGTAGATGGTGAATGACTACAGGATTTTGTAGGGTAAGGCTTGTAGCATTTGTATATTAGTGTAGGAAAAATCTCATCTTGAGATATTTTAAATGCTTAAAAAATGACACACAAGGCTTGCATCCAATATGCCTACTTGTATGATTATAGGTGAAGCCTTAAAGGTGTCATGAACATAAGAAAAAAATGTATTTAAATTAGATACGTGTTTAGTGCCTCTTAGCAGTTAGTGTACATAATAGTATTATATTACATTACGCTACACACTTTAAAACGTCACTTAACACGTGCTCTCGGCACTTGATCTCTTCTCGGTTCAAAGTGCATCAATGACCGTGCATACGCAGTGTGTCAAACATTTTATGAATCTAATAAAACGAGAAAACACACAAACTTGCATACCAAATTATGGTAACCAACTTTATTGTTATTGGACGACACTAAAAGTTTAGAAAGATTAAATTTACCTTTATCCAAAGTAATTGAATTATAAGTAGCCGCTCGTAAACTCGTGTTCAATATTAGATATATTCGTGTAAAGTACATTTTACGGTCATTATAGACATGCCCTACAAAACCAAGAATTAAATTAAATTGTAAATAAAATTAGCATAACAGTAATTATTCGACTACCTACTCTTTCAATTGATTGGAAAGTCGATTTTAATGAAACTATAATTCATTTAAAGTTATTAATCGCACGCTATTTTTCGGCAAGTGTGCTATATTAGGTGCTGGCACCGCGTTGATGTCTAATGAACGGAGATCTGACTGGGCTGCCAGTCCTTAACGGATCTAAGAAAAATAAAAACATTTTTAGAAGTAATACATAACATAAAATATCATCACGCCTTTAATCACCGAAGGTAGAGGTGTACCCACAGTATACTCACATTTCTCCAGGTCCCATGTAATTCAAGCACAAATCCAAACTTTGGGCTGAGTTACTGAAACAAAAAAGAATAAAATAGGTAAGTACTTAAGTAGGTAATTTTTTCTGTATGGAAAATTAACTAATATCAACCCAGTGTTTAATTTATATTTCCTATCGCGAAATAAACAATAAGGTTTTAAGGCGAAAATAAACACAACTTCCAACCTTGCCATATTATTAATAGGTTAAATAATATTGACTTGAACATAATATTAACCAGTTTATAGGTAAACAACAGTGAGGTTTGTCGCGGGCTCGGCGCGGTACGGTAGCGGGTCGGTACGCCGCGCCGGTTAGCATTGAGACTTCAAGAGGTGAAATATCGCGCGCCCAGGGCCTCAAGGTACCTTCGCAGTGCGCTAGCCGTACGAAACTATTAGATGGAGAAATTACCTTTAATTGAATACTGTCAGCGATGCAATTATTTATTTATGGTTGGTACTAGTATTATTTGCGTTTGTGCTCTATTTATTATGTATTCTTGATTTATAATTTTATTTTATTTTGGATTGGTTTATTTAATGTTGATATTATGACTTCGACGATGTTACACAAACTATTTTAATAGGGATGCATAAAAAACTATTTTCAGAGATTGGATTTTACACTTCTATTAACTAAATGTAAAAACCTAGCCGTAACTATGGACCCTAAAACCCCTGCACACTCGCAGAAGATGTCTACTCTAGGATTAGTTATTGAGAGTCTGGAAGGTATGCCGTTTTACAAGTGATCCGTGTCATTTTAAATGAATATAATTAAATAAACTACAATGTTTCCTACTTTACAATATTTCTAAAGTCTACAGTTATCTGTCTGCAAGCCGGCGCATTACAAACCGTGCTCCCTGCGCACGCGCTGTTTAACTGACAATATTTACGCCCAGTAAGCTTCCAATAGTTCCAGTAAATCACGTAAATCGTGGAAAAATGGAAAGCAATAAATGGCGCGCAAGTAAGTTTAAACAGTTAAGATAACTATCGTATCCAAGTGGCAGATCGCTCAGCAGAACGCCCAGGACTCAGCAGAACGCTGAGTTGAAGTGTGGAGGAATGGAATGTTCTTCCACAGTTCGCATCTTTCAGCTGACGCACTGTCTTCCCAGGAGGTGGTATACCTAAAAAACATTCATAGCGTGAAAGTGGTAGTTGATGCCCATAAGGGGGTGACGGCTGTCTCGTTTCAGTGTTCCCTTTCCGTTGTGACTAGTGCGACTAGACGCGCCGAACGTCTGGTGGAGCTATACCTGCCGACGGAGACGACATCGCAAGAGCGTAACGATGCGACAGGTATCGTAAAGCGTTGTGTCAACTTCTTTGGCGAGGGTGGATCGATTCCACATTGGCATGAGAACAACATGGTTATCTCATTTATTCCAACTCGAACAAGTACCCATAACCAGTAACCCATTTTCAAATTACATTTATTTTTTTTACGCTTCCGTTTTTGGGTGAACAAATTTCACATGTGTACATAAGGAGATGTTGCAACTTCCATAGAAAATAACCCCACGTACGACAGCTGGGAAAAAAATCTCAAAAAAAATAATCATAAAAATGTGTATTATTAAATTGTATACCTCCGATTGTCATTTTTACTGGCTATCATACTTACAAATTGCTCCAAATATTATTTTAGGCGCAGTATTTATTATTATTATTATGAGCCTGTTGTGTCCCACTGCAGGGCAAAGGCCTTTCTTTTTGCCATTCTTCTCTGTCTAGAGCTATTTCTATATCTTAAAAATATTTTACTTTCAATCATGCAATACCTACTAACCTACTCGTAACAACAATAAAAAAGTGGAATAAAGATGAAACAAATAAACATCTGAAACATTCTAAATTCATTTGCTTTCTTGTTACAAGGAAGGTGTAAAGAAAATAATAAAATAAATTAAACTTATTTATTCCTGTTCTACATCTAGCAAAATAATATCTAAAAACTGCGCTGGGTAACTAAAAACATCTTCAAATCTCGCCCAACCAAGAAAATACTAAATAGTCATTACATGAGCGCAGACTCCCACTGCGCCCATGGATAGGTACAACAACAATATTATTACATCACATAACTATTATCAAAGAATCGCAAATGAGTTGATACAGTGTTTAATTGCTTTTTAATCCTATTTTAAAACGAAAATCAGAAGTTAGTACATGACAAGTATTCTGCCCTGAATTAATATTTAGAGCAATTTTTTAATGTGCTAGCCAGTAAGAATGTTCACCGGAAATATATCATTTTTTATACTCATTTTTAGCGATTTTTTTAGATAGTTATCTTTGCAGTCGGAAGAGGGGCATTTTTGCTACTTCTTCTTTCAGCAGCAAATTGGCTGTGAAAGAGATGGACACACAAGAGTGATCCTATAAAAAATCCTATTAAAATAACGAATTGAAACAAGGACCTATTCCTTGCTAGATGTCCCTGTACATTAAGATTACCTAATATCCTAAGATAATCCAGTCTTCAACCATGTACATACACGTCCACGACTATCTCAAGATTTATCCCGCATGTCAGTTGAAACTTGCAACCTGCCTGCATTGTGACCAGAATCCGTCACCTAAAAATGGACAAGCCAGCTAACTGTATAAATGATAATGTGTGTTTTTATAAATTTAAACCTATCAAACGATATATCGCCCAGTAAAGGTTGCCAACTGTCCTGAATTTATTTATCGACCAAATATCATTGATTTTCAATCACGAACTCCGCTAGACCACCACAATAGACTAAGTTTTTAAATTACGATTGGATTCGTGGCCAATTAGATACCAAATATTTTTTACCTATTTTGGGTATATAACTTAATTTAGATACTTAGCACTTTGCAAGAAACTAGCCTACAACTATTTAGCTGCTAATTTCATATTACATGGATACCATTAAACTGTTCTATAGTACATTAGCTGTTTTCTTCCAAGACACGGGACCGGTCTATACATTATTTTCGTCATTCATAAAAAAAAAATGATCTCCGCAGATAAATGAATGCTTACCAGCAATTACATAACGCAATTAAAGGAATCGAACGCATACACAACTAGCGTGCTGAATAAACATACAAATTAACTCAATCCATCGCAAATGTACGCAATACATTGAGTGCTAGCTACAGGTAGCAATGAATCACACAGGTACAAATGCAGCAATGTAACTCTCGTGCAGCAAATCAAAAGCAGCAGTTCTCATTTATATTCATTATGTACGGCAAGTTGTAATTATCGTATTAAACATTACGTAAACGTGTTGAGTGCTGCTCGCTTATGTTTTTGCATGAATTAAAACTAATCAAATCGTTTGTTTGCCTTTATGTTATTTTGAAACAATAGTGTGCTGTATGCCAGTGACACAAAAGGAAGAGAGAACATTGTACGAAGTGGCGTGGATATAATACCTTAGTATTAAAATAAAAGAAGTTTGTAGTTAAAAACTTGATGTGGGATCCAGATCCGCCGCCAAGTGTGTGTAATAACAGAGTGGTAGCTATCGGCGTGGAACTAGCCGCTCGAACTCGAACTGACTACTATGATCCGCTTTCCACTCCATAGAGGATTCATTTCTCATTTTATTTTTCTTGCGCGTCTCATCACTGTTTCGCTACTTTTTTCTGATGTGCTATCTGTAAGTTACCATTAAACTACAATTAAAACTGTAAAACTATGGTTCGCCGTTACGAACCGAAAAAGAGAACGCTTTTAAGTAATTAAAATGGCCGCTGTAGACGCAAGAGCCGTGTAAAAACTTGTGAATGTTTGTTACCAGTGAGCAAGTGCGCAAGTGCGCAAGTAGTACAACTCCGATGTTTCGTTAAAATAGTTAACCCGTCGCGAGCTAACCCATCTGTGACTAACTTGAGAATTATAATGAACTTGCTGTTTTTAAGGTTCGTTACTTCAGATTGATGACTGAAAGAACAATTAGAAAGTAGTAGGCCCAAAACTCATAACTTTTTTCTAATAGTTACTGTAGTTAATTTCTTAAAATTTCCACAATGGAACTTGTATTTCTGTGTGATCGCCATGACGCGCGCATGTTCTGCGCGTGCGCATGTGGGTCGCCGTGCGCTAATCTACGCGCATCTACCACACTCCCGAATAAACCGTCATATATATTTTTATTTCTCTATATTTAAATTAAATTGTTCGTTTAAAGTTTCTAAATGTCTTCGTTCAGTGTAAAATCGTTATCTTGGCGGCTCATTACGATGCCTCGGGTACAGTTAGCAACAAAAGTGAACGAGATAAAAAAGACCATTAAACGTGGTAATGAAATAAAATGGGATAACGTACTAGAGAGAAATTATTGCGCTAATGGCACTAAACTAGTCCTGTAAGAGCAGAATATTGTCAACATTACAGATAAGTGCTGCTTTCTTGTTTTAGTGTTGTAAGCTCATCGGCTCATCACCCTGATAACACGCGTTTCTTAGATAAGTTTTAAGTTCTGAACTTTTGTAATGCTCTCACTAATTAAGTTATCGAAGCTCACAGCTGCTTGCGCCTACGATACGGACCATAAATGTATCCTCAATTGCTGCGCTGTGCAATTATAGGTAAATCAAAAATCAAACCTTTTCAGTGACTTTTAAGAACATGTGTTAAAAGCTGTTTTCCTCCATAAGGTCTTCAATCGGAAAGTTCTAGAACATTCTAGACCATTAGATTTCTTGGCAATCAATGTCAGCTCTTAGAAAGTATCGTGCAGTGAGGAGCGAGTGTCGATAACAATTATCGCGTTGTCAATAATTGGTGCCATTAGTGCGTCAATCACTCGATACAAGTGCACATAATTGTCAGTGAGCACATCGAATGTCGGGTTTTTGTGCACATTACCAAAGGATGGCCAATACAGAAAATTAAATCAAAGTGATAAGTGACCACAGTGTACACTGTCATTAAAACTGATCTCAGATGCTTCACTTGAGTTCATTTTTGTTTCTACATACGTTTAATTTTGATTTATTTTGTGTTCTGGCGTTTCACTTCGAGCAAAACATGCTGAATTCAACAAAAATGTGGACAGAAAGTGTAGAGTATGACTTCGGCTAAGGTGTTGTGAACTACTGGCTAAAATAATCGAGCATCGACGGTAGGAAATCAAATTCATCACATAACAAGATCTGTAAGTAGTATCCAATATGTTAAAGTTGAGATGTTGCTGAAATGGATAGTGATAGTGTAGTAGTTGACTGAGGAACTACTACACTATCAACTTGTTGTTGTTCATCCATCGAGCTTACGTTTAGAAGTATTCTGAGGCAAACCGAAGTCGTAATAGCAAACTCATGCAAAGCCTTGCGAGTTGCGACATTACCGGAGCCGCTATATAAAGGCGTGCACTCAACAAAATATTTGTACCAGCAGATCATTTAGGCGCTCCTTTAAAATTCATGCGTTCCTCTTTTGTCCCAGCCTCGCCATATTAGCGCGGTATTGAATCCGCTGCTATGGCCGCCGTGACGTCACCGGCCCTGGCATTGTTGCCAGGATAGTGAGATCGTTCACCATTGCCAAGTGATTGATTGGCCATACGTGCCATAGCGTGTCACGTAGTGCTGTTCCCATTTGGCAACGTTGGATAAGGACATTCGGTTGTGGTGGCTGTCGCTTTCAATTGTTTTGAAATTTATTGACGCCTTGCGTAATGTTAGCATTATATTTCCATAGCGTACGAGTGTGGTAATCGTGTTTCCTGCTGGGAAATTTCCATTGTGACATGCCATGGTCATAACAATATCAGGAGTCATGTTCCCACTAGTCCTTAAATTTAAATTTCTAAGATAGCACAATAAAACAGACTATCAGTAAAAAGTTATGAAGTTTCACTGATTCCTTTTGGCCTTGGCTGAAATAATGACGTAATCTCGCTCCAAAACAAGAGGAACTGGAAAAGAGGTGAAATTCTACCAGCGATAACGATGACGGAAACATCAAAAATGTCTTGCATTGACAAAAGCGACCGAAAGTTCAAGTATTGGCAATCCTGTTGAAATTCGTTTTAGGAATAGTAAATGCGCTGAAAGCAACTATGATTTGTCTAGAGCTCAGGAGCTCAGGACTGATGCCAATCATTGGTTTCGCAACAAAAAATATCTGAAACATACTGCACCTACAATCATCAGGTCCCAGTATCCTAGACAATAGTTAACGAAAGTCACCCTAACAAAAACGTACGTCGCAGTTCGGTGTGGCTTGACGGAGTTTTTGCCGCTGCTGCGCCGGCGCACGGCATGCGTCGTGGCTACTCGTGATCAGCCACGACACGGGTTTCACACACCTTTTTTTTTCGGATGGAAAATCATCAAATGACTTCTCCCTCTCTGGGCAGAGCGGAAAGGAGTGTCAGACTTGTACTGACTAAAACCTATCCATGTTCCTTCCATGCCCTGTGTGTTCCAGGGCCGCGGTATCTCTTTCGAACAATCCCGCAGCCCTGGCAAGGGGTTTCACACGCCTGACAAAATGTTTGCGATACTGAAGTAGAGAATTTGGAAAAAAAGCTCTATGAATAAGGGCTGTAATTAGCTTGTTTATGTACTGAAAGGTTGTATTAGTTACGTTCGGAATGTTTTTTTGTTGCAGGCATTGCTTTAGTGTTGAAGCTTTGCAGAAGATGGACATCCTGCAAATTTAGTATCGACCACCAAAACGAGGCTTACAGAAACGAAGGATGGTTTCCACGCGAAGGAAGAGGGGATGTCTCTTCCTTAATAAGTTCTGTCCAATCCCTAGCC
This sequence comes from Lycophotia porphyrea, assembly GCA_950005105.1. NCBI lineage: Eukaryota > Metazoa > Arthropoda > Insecta > Lepidoptera > Noctuidae > Lycophotia > Lycophotia porphyrea. The sequence goes on along the minus strand of OX465388.1, from coordinate 19,853,484 downwards.
GCTATAAAGCCCCCACCAAACAGCAACCCATTCAAATATAGCATTAATGACACCTCGTATGTACGTACAGCGACACTACTTGCGCTCGCGCCTCTTCTTCAAGATAATTACACACACACACACATACACTCACTACAATTAGTTTGGGTATACCTCAGAGCCGCTTAGGGTGCCTGCTAATTACAAATACTATTGCAACAACCGTTATCTTTTTCTTAAAGATAGTCTCTTCTTCTTCTTTATCGTGTGGTTAGTGCCTAACCTGGTGTCAGAGTTTTTATACCACCCATTGGCCTCTGACTTGACTTTACATACCGTCGAGAAATATCTCTCAGGCATGCTGGTTTCCTCAAGATATTTTTCTCCACCGGAGCAAGTGATGGTATCATAGGTATACAAGTATGTGTCCTATATAACTTATTCCCTAGAAATTTTCCTGGGATTAGTATGACTATGAAGTAAATTCATCAGGGCCTTGTAGCGTGCCATGCTATCTTGAAATATGTCTTTTACAGTAATTAAACATTCCATGGAGCTTAGTTACTGCTCACTAAATCACAAAACAAATGAAGTGATAACTATTGCCTATTAATTATAAAATAACTGCTCATTGTACGTGCTACATACATCATCACATTCCGTATCAGATTCCATCAAAACACAGCACACAGACAGATAGGCACACTTTTTACACAATTCCCAGATCATAAAAATGAAGTACCTACTTACTACATCGGAAACTAATTTCAAAGAAATACAATCGATATGAAGTGAAGCGTTAAAAGCAAGGAAGGCTACAACAAAAAGGCGTATGTGAGTACATGGATGTTACCACGCAACTACATTTTTTTCTTCAGAAAATCCAGTTAGCCTGGAATGGGTTTCACTGGTTCACCGCGCAGGAGACATGCAACATTGTTAGAACTATTCAGTCCTCCTACAACTTGGTGAGTTTTCGTAGAAACTTCCACCGGAAAACTAAAAAGTAAGCATTTACTTTTTCAAACCTTTATGAGTTTTATTCATTCCAAGAACTCGGCCGCATAGTTGCTAAACCATCCAGTGTGATGATTGCGAGGCTTGGGAACGGTGTTTTCACCAACCGGTGCTCTTAATAAGGAGTTAACCTACGTTTCATAGAAGATTGTGACTGAGAGAGTTGCTGATAAATGCTACATAGAAACTGTCTGTCAATAAGAGACTGCCGCCATTTTTCTCTATCATACTCAGTCATGACACAACTTACCCATATCACACACTATTATTCACCAAACCCAATCATTTGTAACTTTGATCTCTTTATTTAACTTTCTCATTAAGACCAAGCAATTATCACATCTGAAATCTTCTTATTAATGCGCCATAAAGTCTAATATTGCGTGATAGTGTATAATGGTGGTGAACAACATCATCACGCAAGGCTTCGATATAAATGGTTAAGCAGGTGAGTCGTGACACGTCATTAGATATAATACAGTTAGAAGAAATATAATACATATTGTTTAATTCAATTTATTAAAAATTATGCGGATTTTTGTGATAAAACTGTTTAGAGCATACGATTTTTGAGGGAATGCCTGAACGACACTGTCTTCAAGACGTTAATTTATTTATAATATTGTGCTTTTATCTGTAATTATTTGCATTATTGTAAATAACCACTTTTTTTTTTATTTGATTTAATTGAAATTCAGGGTCAAGCAGTTCCAAGTTAAATTATTTACCTACGCAGTAAAAAAAACTACATTTTGATTCTTATCATCGTTAACTTTCAAAATTTTAACGCTCCACGCTTATCTTTAAAAAATATAAAAGTTTTGAAAAACAAGCTTGGAGCGCTAAGTCATCTCTATTAAACAGAGTAGATTATAATACTTATTTATTTCCGTCCGACGTATCGTATCGCAAACTATAAACAGGCTCCCAAAAGCAGGAGGTCGCGGGTCAGGCCGGTCGGCGCTATTAAATAGATTTTTTGCGAAAGCTGGAGAGAGCTGGCGGCTCATCGCTATCAATAACATCGTTAATCTCGCACACATGTTAATGTGCGGGTTATTCGACTAGATTAGCAGTGATATTGGACTTCAGCTGCCGTAGGTCTGGGCAAAACGGCCTTGTTTTGTGTTTGTTTAAGAAAGTCTAAACGGCTTTCATAAACAAGCTAATAAAGATTTAAGTTAGAATGTTGTCTTCATTATAGAGTTCGAAAGTATCTATTTCTTTTAGAATGTTAGGCAATTTATTGGAGCTGTGCGAAAGGACCACATTTTTAGAAATGAAGATATTTTCATAAAATGAAATGCAAAAAAGTTGTTTTTTTTTTATTCTGGTGTGAACGACTTTCGTTCTACTTTCAGTAAAGTTTCACCCGAAGCGACCTCAGTGCTATTGACCCCTAAGTTCTTCACTTTCAAAACAACTGCGATTAACTTAAAAAACTCTTACCTTCCCATTTGCCTCACTCTTTCAGACCAGGTCTCTTGACATTTTATGAACGCTTTGTGTCAGAAGACCAGTCGACCAAGACCTCATTCCCTTCCCTTTACCAAAGATTCTGCAGGTATAAGGGAAGGTAGTGTGTGTCTTCCGAGGGGTCTGGTTAAGTTGGCACATGTCTAAGGTGGGCACAATATGGCATGAGACAATAACAGCGATGAATATGCATGGTGGCATCGCGGCGTTGCAATTTGGCCGGAACACCGGTGTAATGACAATGTGACAAAAATAACATGTCTCGTGCGTTTGGACGCATGCGCACGAAAAAACGCCGCGTTTCATAAAAGAACATGGAAAAAAATACAATAAATTAATGTGTGGATGAAAAGGGTGATGAATATCATTAATAAAGGGTTTGTAAGATTTAAATCAGGTTTTGCAAATTTAATATTCAGATGTGAAGACACTTGTCATAGTTTTTGTGCATCTGTGTGTGCAGGTTTGTGCTGTACAGGTGATTTCTTGTGATAATACATAAATTAGCAAACGTATGCAGAAGCTTTATAACAATCAGCATTATTTGCGAACAAATGTTTGGAAGCTCATTTTGCGCGAGGCAGATTATAATAATAATAATAATCCTTTTATTTCAAGCAACTAAGGCCCATAGGTAAAATACACAAAATAATGTTATACAATAATAAACTAATACATACAAAAATATAAACCTTATTTAATTACAACTAAACACATGTCGTTGACGGCGTCGTGTTCTGCTGCGTGATGTCGCGTAACCGACCTCGGAATCGTCGGAATACGACACCTTTCGAACAAAAAAAAAAAATAATAATATGAAACACACAAATACAAATACAAATAATGGACAACAAATCACAACAACAATAATACAAATTATGGTCCAGTCTTTCCCACAAAGAGGAGGCCTGAGTCTCATCAATGCAGTGGAAACTTGAAAGGCTGGTTGTGCAGGTTAGAAGAAGTTAACAAAATACAATCATATGTCCAAACGCAGCGATAGATATTACCAGTGCGTTTGAACATCCACACACATAGGCTGCGCAGACGCAGCCGGTGACAATAGTACACGAGTTGCTGACATAACGCTGCGTGTGTAAGACTAATCATCCACTACCACTGCCGAACACAGTGGTACGTGGCCTGTACACACTGGCCCATGTATCAGTACACACAGGGCCATGTTGCTGTCGGGCTGTAGGCGGAATGTAGGCAGTACATCTTGAGGAGGCGAGCTCAGAACTTTATGGTTAGAGACCCAAATAATCGAGATCTGTAATGCCAGACAGAAGAGGACTTACATGATTCTTTTTAACTGAATAATCCATCAGAAAAATGTAACAACAGTATATTTTATTAAGGTTTTTGGAGACTTAATGATTAAGAAGTGTTTTATTTAAGTAATACTCCTAAGTATCAAATGTCGGCCTACAGCAGCAGCCATTTAAGCTACAGAACTTATGGAACATTATGGAATTCATTAAAAGAATATCAATATAAACATCTTTTTAGTTAGATCTGAAAAATATACAATAGTTATAGCTGAAAACTAAAATAGCAGTAGTCTGCTTTCACCAAAACTTAATCAAGTTTTGGTGAAAGAACTAATCAGTTAACTCAAAGTAAAGACCACCTGCTGCATAATTGTTTAATCTTTAATACTTGCTTTACCTAGGTACCTTTATTTATTAATGATTTCCATAAAAGCTCTGTGTAATTACTTAATTAGTTGCAAAGTAAGCTGATCAATATATCGACGAAGCATGTCCACTTGTCCACGTAAATGCTATCTCAGGTAATTGACATAAACGCTTCCGCCTATTACCGGGAAAAAAACTTAATAAAAATAAATAACTGCGTTAAACGACTGGCCACGATCAATGATGTTTTCTTGTTATATGGAAAACGTGCATAAAATGATTGTTGTGGATAAAACAACAAGTGAAATGCCATAAAAATATACAGTGGTGATGTTTGCCATGTTTTTAATTTAATTTTCATAATAAAACAATGCGTGAAAAGTTACTATATGTAGGTTTCCATATTTTTTACCCACAAAACGTTTTTATTTTTCTTATTTAAGTTCTATAAGTATAGCAATTTAATTAAAGTGAAATATAAAATAAAAAATATCTGAAATAACCAATAAAACTAAACACTTCCATCAGAAATAAAAAAAAATTGTAGATTTTAGAACTTGTAACTTTAACATGAACTTGTAGGTCGTATCGATCGTCAAGAAAAATCACACAAGTAGCGTCATCTAGCGGCGCCGGAGAGACAGTCGGCGACATCTGCCCCGTTACGTTACAAGGCAAAAATAACAAAAAGCAGCGTTTTCAGTTAATCATCGATTGTCAATAGCAGGGCGAACGGAAACGATGCCTGCTTTGCAATGCAAATCACTTGGAATTCCTTCAATGTCACAAATAAGTAGTCGGTAGTCTGTAACCCCTCGACGGGGTTACGCGTTATTAACATATAAATAACAAGCGTTTCTCAACTATTGATGGCATTAAATGCGACTTTATTTATGGGTTACATATTAGCATACTACGGGTTACGGGTTTCAGTTGTCCGGGTAAGGCGCACCTGGTGAAGGTGTTACGATGCGTTTTTCTAACAATTCTTTAAAAAATGCGATGTATGCATGTCTGTCTCATACACATAGCTCCGCAGTACATATAAAGTACTCCCACACACACGGGTCGGTAGGTCCAGGCGACAACGGGGCTGTTAATCAACTTGCCACAGTAACTACAGCAATTATCTCTGCATAAAAGACGTAATAGTCTATAAACTTTAGACAATTTATTAATAATTACACGGATAACATTGTAACATTATTTTAATCCACTTCTTATGTGGATGTACATACTTTATTACAACATTATTCTTTTGAACAAATAAATATTTTGTGCATACAGGTAGGTACTCGTACTTGCATATACTTACCTACATATTTTACCATTTATTTGCACTGGCCAAATAACTGGCACCACTCTAACAATTTAAAACCGTTCCACCTGTTACATACATATTAGATTCAGAGTTTCTGTGAATTTGCAAAATTAATAGGAGGATATATAAAATTACCTAGGTATAGTTTACACATTTGAGATTATGTGTTTTCCTATTATTATTGGATATAGGTGATCGTTCGGCAGCTGTCGCTAAACGATCTCCAATAAACAATATATCACATATTTACATGTGCAACACCTTTGCCATTCTCATGCTAATGTGACGCGTTTGGACAAAAACACATTGATTGGTATCAATGAGCGTCAATTTGAATAATTCCAAAATAAATCATCGCCGGCGCAATCATGCTAATTTGACTATCAAACATTTGGGTTGATATTATAAATTGATTTACATCGTTCGCTACTGCTCAGATTTTTACTGCGTTACGGAAGGTAATGGTCGGAGTAATGTTTGGTTAGGTTAGTCTTTCGCAATAGGCAAATAGGAATCGAATCGTTTGTTTGCTATTTTGATTTATTAGCAGATTAAAATTTAAATCAATGATTTTGTAAAATAGAACGGAATAAATTATCTTCATTCACAAAATAGAACACATTTTTTCAAACAAAAGCTTACATTAACAATCGTTTAGCATGCCGTTAGTTTTTGTCACACACTAAATAACACACGGTTCGTTATCTGTAATCAACATTCCTAATTTTCATTTGACAAAAAACAGTACAGTTAGAAACTTTGTAACACACAAATAGTTCAACACGAAATTATCTGACAGCCATCAAATTGAAAAATAACAAAACTGTCAACGTAACGTGAAATTAGGCAATTTTATGTAAGCCGTCGGACGGCGGCATCCGTGTACAAATTGCTACTTAAACGATAAAAATCGATGTTGATACTCGCCTACCTCCTGCCTACTGCCTACTGCCACTGCCTGCCGCTACAAAAACAATGGCATCGAGACCCGCGACACACAAACAATAAATTCGCTAAATAATAGTTATCGAAAAATAAGTCCAAAACATTATCGTCATCCGGAAAGCATAAAAATATTTCAAATCGCCAAGACAATAGACTGGAGACAATGGACTCGGCCGCAAAAAGGGACCAACTTATTTTTTTCCAAAAAAATGTGTGGTTTTTTGCAAAAGCGTTCCTTCGACAACAATCAGTGCACCGCCCTTCAGTAGGAGCTTTTTTTAATAACGGGCCGAGGTTTGTTTATTTTGTCGGCTAATATTATTGGTAATGGGTTTTTATAATAAAAAGTAGAACTGCCCCATAAAAATAAGGGAAAATAATAATTTACATAAAGATAACGGTGTGTCAAATGAAATAAATTGTATTCAGTTCAGAACTAATGCAATATCATCACTGCTTGTAGTTCAATTACAAAGTGTATGTTCGTGGCAATTTTGATTGTAAGTAAGTGCAGCTCCAACTTTAATTTAATGTTTTCGAACAAGATATCAATCTCCATTGCTACAAAAATCAATTTCCGTATCCAATCACATACAACAAAACCTACTTCCAACAAACTGATTAGCATACAGAAATCGTTTCCATGATAACATAAAGACGATGCACTAACCGCGACCCTCACGTGCGAGGCAAAGGTGGCAACACTAAATAACGGCCCAAACAACCGTTTCCGAAAACCGTAAAGGAAGTAATTACATATTCTAATCCAAATCCCGGGTCCCGCTTCATATGTCACTCCTTACACAATAAAAAGGTAACACACATTCGACCTCCTTCTAACGGTAGACTCTTTCTTTACCGGTCCTGAGAAAAAAAAACATCAAGAATCGTGTTTCTTAACGGAGGAGCATACGAAAAAAATTGCATACTTACTTATAATCTTAAAAAACCGCGAGATTAATACAATCAATACTATGTCTTAAATCAACGGCATAAGAGATCCTTTTTAAAAGCAAACCTCACGTGTGTAACATTAAAATTTATGCGCGCATTTGCATAATGTGCATAGCCCCTAAATTTTATTCAATAAAAAAATAGGATGGGTAGAAACTTTTTTGCATAAATTCTTACAAAGGAAACGGGTTAAACCGTTCAGGAAGTGAAATGTCGTAGATCCGCTTGCATGGTGGATGAAAAATTAAAGTTCAAACGTGCAATCTAATAAAAATATACTTTAAATCTATGGCATAAAAAACAGAATAGCAAATCGTTAAAATTGGCGTTACACCTTTTCGCTCGCGGCCCCCATTCGCGATGCACAATAGACCAAAATGTACCTGACTATAATTTATGCGAGAATATTAAGAGAAATGTACCTGCCCTTTTGGAATATTAAGTGCAACCTAACCCCTGACATTACTGAATAGGGTTAAGATACTGTTTGAAAGGAATAATAAAAAAAAAATGCAAATAAACTGTCCCCACAACTACGCGAGGGTTACAGGTATGCGAACGCATAGAAAAAAAATTGCAAGCGCTCCACGCGCACATAAAGTTCCGCATTGATTGTTGCACAAAGGGTTCTAGGCAATTGTGATACTTGATGGATCCCAGCACTTGTCACCTTGGCGTATAATTTGGGTGTGTACGGGCCCTTTCTTATGCATATTCGGTAGGGAGCGTCTCATAGATAGTTCGTTTTTTAATAGCGTTTTTTTATTATGCTCTGTATGCAAAGATTTATTGTGGAGCCGCGGGATGTGCGTGAGAATGCTAGGAGATAATCGAATTTGCCTATAGACGCATCCACCCTAGGCAACCCTTTGCTTCGGTTCAATCGCGTTCATGGGAAATATGTGAATATTCAAACAAGATGTCATCTCCTTGAATATCGATTGCCGTTGAGATCCTTTTATAGTGCCTGGGAATTGATACATTGAATAGGAAGACCCTGTGGGGTTTTTGCATAATCTATCGGTGGCCGTGACGTTGGGATGCTTTGTTTGGTCATAACGGTATTTCTTGTTAAAGGGTTCTTAAAGTGAACGTTAAAAAATGAGACCGTTACAATTGGTTCCTCCGACTACTGTCCACGTTTTGTCTAAACTCTAAAGTAACCGTTGGTGTCTTTTATGAGGTTTTTTTTATTTTTTTATGAAGTCAGATAGTCGTTTTATTTGTACGACGCGTATGACTTTATTGTTCTATAAACGAGAATTACGAGTGAATAATAAAGAAATAACATTCAAATTAAGTGCGTATTTTTTATTCAAGTAGAATGTTTTAGTACAGCGATCTTAACATAAATTATTTATGATAATTTTAATTTTTACTGTCAATAAAGTTGTGAGTTAAGTATAATATAATATTTATTTGACAAAACGAATAAACTGAAATTGATAATAAAACGTTACTCTTTTTGTAAAAAAATGAAAAAAAAAATGAACAGTTACATTGCTTTACCTATGCAAACACGTCAAAATAGTAACCCTTTTTTGTGAATAGTGGTGGCAACGACCGCGGCATGTTTTTTCGGAAAAGCATTTTGCTCTAGTTTTTGTTAGTACCAAAACAAACAGTGTAATGGTCGTCGATATTGTCGGCCTCGAAGTTGTGACGTACCGACGTACCGACGCGACGTACGACCCGGACTGACGGACAAAGAGGATGAGTTGGCAAAAAGTCGTGTCGTAAAGTTTAATTACTCTAAAGTGTTGCGATTCATACAGGATGTTACTAGTTACACGCCGCTATTTTGTGCGCCAAATACAATTATAATTATATTTCTAGAATCAGTTTACAAATAAGCACAACTTTAATTGTTGGTTTTTCTACTAATTATCTACTCTATCAAAATAAACTTAATAATCAGACACAACAACTAACAGTATAACGTTACAATGCAAGATATTTATTTATATTGCATACTAATTCCTAAAAATATTTGGACGTTGGTAATAAGGAGAGAAAATCTGTAGCGCAATTACTGATAAACTTACTAATTCCTCCAAGAGTGAGATAACAAATTAAACTAGAATCACCAACACACCATTACAGCTGTCAAAATTATGTACTTAACGACCTCATTATACCTAATTGGGTTTGTTAGTTTTACATAATATTCACATTACCATTAGTACGGCCGAGGCATGATTCAATAATTGTGAGCATGGGGAAAATTTTCTATACTAATTAACTGTTCTGGTTAATGTCATTCATGTTTATCATCATCATTTCAGCCGAAAGACGTCGACAGCCGGACATAGGCCTCCTCCAAGTGTCGCCACATTGACCGGTCCCGTGTGTCCCGTTCAGCGGATCCCCGTGTGCTTACCGGTGCGAAATTAAGAAAATATCCTACTTCTTAACCTGTAAGCCGGTGTTAATTTGTTATTTTGTTTTTTTTTGTTATTTGTTGCCTGTCATTGTTGCAAATCAACCTGAAGATGACTGCACTAATCCATTCATGAATAATAAAATGGTTTTACACTCTATGTGACATTATGAAGGGAGATGACAGCTCGTGCTTTAATTATGATAATTTGACTCATATACAGCGTGTTCCTTACGTTAGCCCTAACTTTAGCAAACGCTTCTATAGCTTCAACAAATCAAATCTTACAAACGAAGTCTAACTTAAAAAGGCTTAGTTACAAAGTTATTTTAATTTTATTTAATTAAAATTATTAATTGAGCTATGCAGTATGAAAGGGCCTTAATTTTGCCCATGTTGCCGCTTAGTGCAATTAAATGATAAATTTATCAAATGCCATTTGCAATTCGGATAAAGAGGCATGCATATCGGGTGATTATCGTCAAGGTATTTAGTTTGTATGAAAATTAACAAAAAATAAAAATTCATCAATTGATCCATTATGAAAAATACTTATTTCCATGGTCTGATCATCTGGTCGAAGTTTATGTATATCGTCCGGAACACGGTGTATATAATAAGTCAAATTCAATTTTGAGAATGTCTTTTTTTGAGACCTTGAACTCAAATCTATCGCATTCCAAAAATGCATCACACTGTTTAGTGTCACTAATTTCTACCATTTTTTCCGAGTTTCACGCTTTCACGAAAGGTCATAAATAAATCGTCAGAAAACAGTAACGTGTCCCGTGTTTTGTGTTTTTGCTCCAATAAACGTACTCTTTCGTCACAGCTACCATTGAAGGGTTAAGTTATGCAAATTGCCCTACAAATTGGCCCGGAGCCGATTGCCCAAGCCTACCTATTATAACTCCGTACTTTCCAAAATAAGCTTTTTTATTTGTCAAAAGTTTTGTTGTTAATTCAAACAAATGGTTCCAGGAAATTATTTTTGGTTCGGAGTTATTATTAGCATTTAAATCTTGAAGTTATTTCGTAAATAAATAACAAGTTACGTTGAAATGTTTTCTTCAGTTTTTCACGCAAAGGACTAGGAAGGTTGAATCTCTTCAGTTTTTCACGCAAAGGACTTGGAAACGGATTATTTTTCATTTGGAAACTGTTACTAAAAGGCACAAAGTACACGTTAAACAATCTTATAAATTAAACCCCCTTTCATACTAATTTAACAAGTTCGTTATGTTATTTCCTCTCAATAGCTTATCTAATTAAAATAATCTCCTCAATAAGCTCACTACAGACATCTATGAACTCAAACACAAAACTACACTGTATAGCAGTGGTTACTCGTGACGTCCTCGTCTCGTCACAGTACGACACGACACGACACGACGTGACGCAGACGAGATAATCCCACCAAGACATAACCTGCCCACTTTATACCGTATACATGTCAAATTTTAATTGAATCTCACGTTAAATATGTTCTTAACGCGATGCCAAGTTACCTCGGTTAAGGCACCGAGCACCAAACTTATTCCAGTTTAATTTTGATTCCCATATTGATCTTGAGTTCGAGAGTATCGATCGACGGAGCTAATCTGTGAACGTATCGTGAGAATCGATTAAGGGTAATGGTTTACTTAATTTTTTGAATAAATCGATGGATTTGGTGTTCTCGGTGTGCTGGACATATTGTAATGTTTAATGATGGATTAAGAAAGGAAACGTGGGTGGAAGAAGGTGAACAGCGTATCAGTTTCTTGTACAACTGTGAGCACTCAGCCACGAATAAATAGCATGACGCTGATGAAGTCTAACTTATGGCTGCAGATGTGTTAATTATAATTACGGTTTGCTTAGACTTCTAAATAAACTTTTGTACTAATAGGCTGCTTGCGTGTCTATCACCTGTCTACTAATTCAACAGCCTTCTAACCTCAATTGAATTTCATTACATCCGTAGAACTATAACTCATAACTGACAATTTGCTCATTGAATCTGTCTTCCTTTGGCCCCTAGACCATGGAGGAACATCTTCAAAAAAATCAACATTGTGTTGATAATAGTAAGGGATTATCCTTTCTATTAGGTACCAAAGTAATGATGTTCAGGGGATTCCGCGAAAACGAGTTAATGATATTGTCGACGTGATATTTGGCCCGGTTGCTGTCCAGCTAACCGTGGTAGTCAGCGTCTCGAAGGTCTGACAACCAGTCTTACCAAGGAATATCGTATTACCAGTAACCGGGCTGTGAAGGTCTGGTAGGCAGTCGCTCCATGTAAACTACTGATATTCAGCTGTATCCCGTTAGACTGACGAATGATGCTGTCCCGTTGGGTACCATCATTCGCTTAGCTTTTCCCAACAATGTTGGGTCGGTGTGATGGTGTCCAACTATCTTTCTGACCGTTGGAAATTACATCGTACACTTCTGAAACACACCAAATAATTGTAGAAAAGGTGGAAGGGACACCGACGTGACAACGGTGACCACGTATCTGAATACGTGTACTGATACATCATTCTGAGCCCCCCCACGTAGAAATTTTTCATCAGTTATTAAAAAAAAAAATCTGCTGTTTTCTACAAAAGCGTAATACCTGTGTAGGTATTACGCTTTTGTAGAAAATTAAAATTTTTCATCGGTTATTAAAAAAAACATCTGCTGTTTTCTACAAAAGCGTAATACCTATGCAGGTATTACGCTTTTGTAGAAAATTAAAATTTTTCATCAGTTATTAAAAAAAACATCTGCTGTTTTCTACAAAAGCGTAATACCTGTGAAGGTATTACGCTTTTGTAGAAAATTAAAAATTTTCATCGGTTATTAAAAAAAACATCTGCTGTGCAAACATTTTGACCGTGTGGTCTAAATGTATGGAACAGCTGATTTTTTTGTTTTGCGAACAGCCCAGGGCCAATTTCAAATTACGGTTACTAAAACATTTTACTAATTCTTGTGATACAATCGATAAAAAATATAATAGCTTGTATCAAGTCAACACGGAAAAACTAAAAACTGGGATCGATAATGTAATCAAACAGAATCAGAAGTCACCTCTAGAGAACAATAGAATTTAATTATCTGATACACACACTGTCATTGTCACGACATTTTTTTGGTATTCAACAGTTTCTTGTTGGAATCCACGAGTACTTACCAATTACAATTACAAGGCAATTTATATATTCTTAAAAATAAAGGTTGCTTCAAAAAAGGAACCATTATTAATTACTTATCGAACAAAATTGTTATTTAGAGAACATGTATCGTCCCAAGCGGAGCGAAAAAAACGCGCCAAATGACCGTGAACGCATCGTATCAAGGGATCGATACATATAATCGATACTTATAAATCGAGACTGTTATGAGACGATAAAATCGGCCGGCAACCGCCGCCGGCTACTGGGCGTCGGCCTAAGCGACGATTACTCTCCGCTCTTCTTATTTTGTTGCTGGCCACTCGATGCGAGATTATCGATAAAATAATTAAATGGTTACTCTCGAAATCGATTCCCGAGTGTTGTTATCGAGACTCGTGTTATTTGTTTCGTTTTGCTTGTTGCGAAATAGTCGCCTCGAACAACTTGGAAAGTTTTCGGTTTCACAGTTACAAACTTTTACTAAGAACTCCTAAATATTCACAATCTGATTGGGATTGTTAACTTCTTAATCGGATTACTAACTTTATGTCATGCCATTGAACTTTACTTACACTTTACAGCGCCTTGTTAATAGTACGCGTGTCTCCATGTACGCAGTAATTAAAATAATTGAAATTTGCTCATAAATATGAGATCTCGTGATGTCATAAGAATCCAATTGGTAAAGAAGATATACTTTAATAACTCAGAAAGAAATGACATTTTAGTGCTTGTTACTGTTTGATAAATGAAGCTTTAAGACGTCGTGTATATATAATTATATACATCATCGATAAGTACAGTATACTTTGATACACATACATGTCGATGCTACTGAGAGCTGGACCCAAACCAAAAAAAGTAACGAAGCAATGGTCGTTTCATAGCAGGTATTCCTCTGCTCCTTCAATTGTCTTTCGAACAAGTAAGGCAATGAACGGGGATATTCCAAAAACCCTCTGCTCGGTCGGGGAGTGCGTGCCAGCCGGCCGTTCCCTCAGATGGTCGACATCTTAATTGTCGGCCGGTGATAACTCGACTCACTGATTTATAATGCCTCCTAAACGTATTAGTGCCTTTGTCGGCTCTCACACTTATCGCGCGACTTAGTAGCGGCTTCCGCTGCTCCCGACACTTTTTATCCCTTTTATATTAAAACTGAACAATAAAACAAACCACTGTCACAAACAAACGCCACAGAAGTTTATAAAGAGCCTCTAAAGTGGAAATATCCTCCGAGGAAAAACGACCACAACCAAAATGTTTTGCTAGGTTTTAAAATGTTGAAACTGTAGCCACTAAGAGATAAACATCGACTTTGCTACGCTAATGAGAACAAATATGAAATAGGAACTTATAATAAGAAGACTGTAGCGCGGCTCCAAGTGAAACTAAAACATTTTTACAGTTGTGTTTATTTAGCATAAGTTTGCGGATCTTTTTATGACCGAATAAACTCACGCCGACACCTTTTTACAGCGTCGTTTGTTTCGCTAAACACACGATAATTTACATATTATTATCTGAAGACATAAAAATCGGACATTTGTTGTCAGCGGTGTCACCGAGGTATCAGTGTCGTGACTGCCGCCCAACAAAAAGTATGCGTCGTCGGTGGAAAAAAGGTTGATTTAGAAAAGAGCGTGTGAGACATGCGTGTGATGAATTGACATGTTCCCGGGGCCATTAGGGGCGAGATAAGGAGGCATTTAACTCAATCCGCGGCGTACGCGCACCTCCGCTCCCCGCGCCACCCGCACCCTGCCCGATCGGCTGCATGCACAGGGTGATGCTAAGTTACTTAACCTTTCAAGTCCATGCTGGTGATAGACCACTTTGGTTTGTTAAGTAAGAACAAAGATGAAGGGTTACAGCTATATTTAAGTTCTATCGGTTCTGTCTTTGGTAGCATACTCGTATTTACTTTTAGGTACTACTGAACATCAATAACAATTCCAATAGCATTCCTATTACTTAGTAAATTCAAAGTAAAACAAATGATAGACAAAGCCAGGCAACAACTAGTTCTGGATAAGTCGTCGCAGCTCTCCACGACGCTGAATCGTCAAAAAAGTAGGTAGTTCTGCTATAAAAACCCATGCTAAAGTTCAAAAGCAATCGATCCCAAACTACATCAATCAGCGCAGCCTGTGAATAAGCAGTGGTATTGGGTCCGATAGGCGGTGTCTATGTGAGTGGCACCGCGCACCGCGCACCGCGCACCGGCTCGCCCGGTAGCCCCTTAATGAGTGCCGGCTTCCGTCAATAAAATAATTTCGATGGCTAGAGCCTACTGCCTACCGTGAAATTTTCATCGCCCACCAATCACCTCAGGGAAGCGATATATTGTCCAGATACTTATCTAATTAGAACTTAACGTTACGCTCTGCTTTGCTTTCCATTTGTTTAGAAGTAGGTGTATTAAAATTCTTGTGGAGAGAATTTTGGAGCCGTTAGATGTATTAAGTGGAAACTGTACAGCGTTTTAAAAATAGTCGTTTATTTTTTTATACCGTATTAAAGCTTTAGATTTTGAACCTGTTTTCAGTAGTTTAGATCATCTTAGATCTCCAGGATCGATGGATGAAGTAGTAATTAGATTATTTAAATTAAAAATTGTTTGCATATCTAGATGGGCTTTAACATCAGTTTTAATGAGCACTTGATCGCCAGCTACCAACTAACAATTAAGATTAGATTACTTTGTATCATTGCCATCCTACCAGTACCACCCTTAAAAGCTGCCATACATAGGGATTGTTCCCTAGCTGGTTATAATACGTTCCCATACGGCCGGTGCGTGATATCGCTATCTGCAGATAAGCGGCCCACGACCGTGGACTTATGTTCACAGGCCCTAATTAACCTCTTCATTAGCACCGCCGCTAACACTGAAAACTAAGTGCTGTACTAGCCACGAGATTTATAGAGTATTTTATGATCCAGTGATTAGGAAGCGTGAATTTTATGTTGCGGAGAAGATTTGTTGGTATCATTGATGGATGGGCACGCGATGTCTTGTAAGAAAGACTGGGCTGATAGTGAGTAGCCTGAATTCAGATAAAAAGATTAGATTAATTAATTAAAACTATATGAGAGGCAAACACTGGATGAAAATATTTCAGGCGAGAGGGAAAGTTTTGCTAATGATAAGGATTGGACAAGACTATAACAGTCCACAAGTGAAGGATTTACGAAACTAAGAATTCAAAGCATCCAAATCAAAGAAAGTAGGCAAGCAACACAAACGGTGTTGCTTGTCTACTTTCTTTTAGATTTCAAAATTCGAAATCATCCAAAATCTGATACAAAAAGTATTGAACGATCCTGATTCAGCTCAAACAAAAGAGACCAGTAAATATAATGATGACACAACTACCGAATGAGAATATCAAAGTCCGGTAGCTTAATGTATTCCGTGTCGCATGTAACCTGAGGATGAGGCGGCAAATAAAAAACGTATGAATACACTTATCTCAGGCTTAGAGGACCTCGGCTGATGAATTTTAATGGAAGAAAGCTGTGTTCTGCGATATGGAGGATTTGGGTTCGTGGTGTGGAATCTGGGAAATTAGAGGTCCATAAAGATGTGGAATAAAAAGAGTGTACTGTCACTTGCCTGTCACAGTTTTAAAATTAACTAACTGCCCTCAAAATATCAAATAACATAATCAAGGAAATGATACACTCATGAGTGAAGTGAATAGTTAAAACGTTTATTGCTCAGTAAATGACCAAAAAACTGGGTTTTTTTTACTTTTAATTGTTATTTTCGTTTTCCATTCCAAATCAAAGCTACAATTTTATCATTGATAAGAAAGAAACTCCAAGGTCTCTTCATGCTTGACTTCTGTCTAATAAGAATTTCTACTTTCTTCTTCAAAATACCCAAACCAAATTTTCCTCATACGTTCCACGGTTCCAACATACAGAACCCTGTCCACACTTTAAGTGTTGAACTACAAAATTTTTAATCGCCTTCTGTGGATCAATCGCCGGGCGAGATTTATGTGCTCAATTACACGCGCCCGCGCCACCGAACGAACCGCTAATAAAACACCCGACATTTTGTATGGAAGCCAACGATCAAAAGAACTCTGATTTTAAGTAGTTATTATATTCATAAGATGTTATAAAGGTAGGTTCGAATGTAGGTTGTCGAAAAGTTTCTGTCGTTGTCGTTAGAATAGATATCGGCTGGAATCTCTTCGTATTCAATTATGTATATACCCACAGACGACGAGAATAAATCCATCATCCATTATCAACAGAACATATTTAATTTTAGAACTTCCAGTTTAAATGAAAGTGCAGGTAGAAGTAATTCCTCCTCCTCCATAAAATAAAGTTATTGATCTATCATCCTCTCTAATACCACCTCATTACCCCAAGCCCTCCACTGTTTCCCACAACCTGAACTTTACCAACCTAGAACCTTTTTACAGCACTGTTAATAACGTCCAGGTGTCCGGCTGTCCGGCAGGCAGTCCGGACGTTTACGACGCCGTCCATCAAGCCACTCGTCATAAGACGTGTGAGAATTAATTATGGACGTGTTAGATTCCCAGTTTATTGGGCCGAGTGGATTCCGATAGGAATTAACGGTCGGTTCCCAGAGGCCATAGGTCGTGACTCTGATACTTCTATATTTTATACTTATTTACGTGTTAGGTTCTTTGGTTTGGTGATTAGTGGGTGAGCGTAGTTCTCGGAAATATATGTGGATGATAAGTGTAACATGAGATTAAAGATCACGGTTGCTTGCGGGACTTCTGTACGGGTATATTCACTGTTGTGGCTGCTACGTAGTGCTCAAATGTTCAAGTGACTCAAGCAATACTCAAGTGTTTACCTAAAATATGGATGTAAACCTTAAAATAACCAATTTTAATCTAAACTAACAAAATTATTTTTATCGATAACCGCAAAATGCTAGTTTCAATATAATTTAGAACTTGATTATCATAATAATTAACCTGTCGCTTTGCCTACAAGCGACATCGACAGTTGCGCCCGAGTCGGTCCTGAGCTAGCCACCGGCGACACATTACATAGACGTGGTTGGACGTCGTTTAGACGAGGACAAGACACCGCATGAGCTTCGCTGGGCAGTTAATTGGTCGCTGCTATCATTTGATAACTTGCGACAGGGGATAAGCAGTTGATGCATTGCTTATTGTGAGATAATAATTACAATAACATCATAATATATTGTTTTAGAATTTGTGTGACAGACTGAACTCTTAGACAGTCTCTATAACACTAATAAGTAAGGAATTAATATATGAAGACATTGCATAATTTCCGATGTGGTGGTTGCACAAACTACAGATATTCCATAACATAAAAATTACCAAACTCGTCGCTAAATTTTAGGCTGATTCAATTTAGATTGCCATCGACACACTAGGAAGAAAACTGAACTGTTTTCTGAACGATAACAATAACTCCAAAAGAAAACTCTTATTAATAAAAAACAAAATCCAGCTCCCATAATGTCCAGCAAATAGCTCAGTTATCAGCAAGATCGTACCCCGCGGCGCCTGCGCAGGCCACTTGCTAATTACCCGCGAACTTGCCCGAACGTATAGAGACGTTCGGCAGTCCGCTCGTGACCCGACGATCACTGAGCGATACCGAAGCTCTTAGATTTTAGATGCACGATTTTATTTTACCAAGTGTATTTGGGGCTTATTGGGATGTCTGATCGTGATGCAGTGAAACTGCCCTTTGAACAATGCGATGTTTTCTAACCCGTGTTTTATAATGCCGATTAGAATCCCACACCCGTACTGTATTGCATGTTTCCAGAAGCATTCATGAAAGATCTAAAGTTATTTATCGTTATCTATCTTGAATCTTGCTAGGATGGTCTTGCTAGAATCCACCATAATTGCACAAAAAAGTTAAATTGACAAAAAACGTAAGGCAGCCTCAGTCATATTCTGTTATTTGTTTACAATCTTTCAGTGCGGTTCGATAACAGCCGGTGCGGTTCGATAACAGCCGGTGCGGTGCCGCGGTGTAGTGAAATACTGCGCGCTGATTGCGCTTATTATCGCGACTATTACCACTTGTTGGCTGCTCATTACGGGGTATTGCTCAGGAGTTATGCCGCAAGTCATTAATAAATGTTGCATTTTGGTTGTAATGTATAATGGCCTACAGTTATCCGTAAAACCGTAGAAGTACAACAGCATAATAAAAAAATTCAAGGATGCGATTTACTACCTGTACAGGTAAACGAAACTTTTGGTATGGGATCAATATTTAAAATACTTTCCATTTAAAGAGTCGAAGATAATGCAAGGGTAAAATAATCCAATAAGACTGATACTCGTCGGCTCGTACTAGGATTACATACGCACCAAGAGCCACACTCAACAAACACAATTTAGAAGAAACTCAAGCTTACGCAACGCTTTCCCACAACCGAACACAGCTTCTATTTTAAACGGGCGCTATTCTACAATAAATTCAATAGGAATTCCCGATGGCTCAAGGTCGGTTCCTATTAGACTACAAGAGAAATGCATTTGATCGGCTCGGGGCTTGGATGGTGCGTTATCTGTGCGATGCGGAGATAAACAGGTGTGTGGGAGTTACCGTAATGCACTTGTGCCGTGTTGCAAGTGCAGTACGATTCAAAAGGTTCTTCTAGCAAATCTATTGTACAATGTTTTCCTAGGTTATGCACAGGGATGCACAATTAAAGTCAGAATAAGTTGACTTGCATCAACCGCGGTGGAAGTTACTGAAGTCGACTTTCGTGTGATTTGTGAACTGTGTACCTAGTGGAAAAATAAATCCTGATTTTGGATTCAGTGTTTCAGATTAAATCTATCTTCTGGAATCTAGGTCATCCTGTTGGCCACTAGCAAAAAGGTCAATAATTCGATCATTCGATCTGAACATGCTAAGAAAACTTCAAACAAACCCTGACGATACGAACAAACGCACATGTGGTTTGTCACGTGGGAATCCGACCCTGCAAAACCACATAATCAGTAGACGACGACCACGAGATTATCAATGACGCTGAATAATATCAAAAACTGAATAAATTTTATCGCAACGGATAAAGTTTCCACAGATAAACTTTTGTTGGCTCTGGCAACACTCGGAGTTAATCTACTCGCCGATGTTAAATTGTTTAGACTGCCGCTAATCTAGATACGAGAAGCTGATAATCTTCCTCTAATAGACCTGACTTTGGGTTGCCCGTATCTTGATCGAATTGACTACTGAGAATAAGATGATATTCTAAAATGATACAAGTATGTGTATAAATAAGTAAAGTCTATGATATCTAATCAAAACATTGATGCAAGTCCAAGAACAGTAATAACACCTACAAAATCTTATCAGAAAACAAAAAACTAAAAGAACTACAGGAACGATAGACTACCTTAGTTGACGCAATTATTGACAACATAAGTTCGACTTCTTATACTAAACTAAAATAAGAATATACTAGAATAATGCTAACAAGCGCCGTCCGCTGGATACCAATATGACCATTAAAATGCCCGCGATCTTCCTTATAAGAACTCGTTGTCACATAACATCAGTCGCACAGGAAAAACCGTGCTTTTGTTTTACACTGAACGACTCAAATAAATGCCTCACTAAATCGATGGATATAATATACCTTTTTATATACATTTAGAGTAGCGACTTCAAATATTAGCAAGAAGGTTTATATCTATTGCGCCATAATTAGTACCTTTGATCAAGTAGTTTGTGTACCAGTTATTGGCCCATTGATACAATAAAACAATTTAGTCAATGGTAGCCGTGGGCTTTATTGTTGAATTCCTGCGAGTGCAACTGATGTGAGGTAATTAATATATCAACTACCTTCAATGCTAATCGTTAATCAAGGTGCCGTGTAATCAGGTTTCTGGGACCCATTTAAAACATTAACTGGAAAATCATAGCAATATATCTTAACTTTAGCCTTGGCTAGCTAGAATTCAAACTCATAAAGTTAACAGACACAAGAACTAGTTCAAGAATCAACTTCAAGACCGCCCTATTAGCATGTTTCCTAGATGGTTCCTTTTTCATTGCAACAAAGTTCCAGTTTTATTATTCACTGCACAATGCAATCTTTAAATCCGAGAGTCAACAGGTGGCCTGTTCTACTTGCCATTCCGCTAAACCCTACGAACATAAATTTCAATAATACCAGTATCGAGAATGTGTAAAAAATACAGAAAAAATATTCCTGCCGTTTTTTTGTAAAGATAGATGCAGATACAGTTATCCATGATCATAGCTATCGGCTAGATAAGGCTTGTGTACCAGGACTACAGAAGTCACGAAGAGCTCTCGTTGCGCTGTCAACTGATGGAAAAACTCAGATGTACTAACTGCGGTCTTAATGAGAGTCGACAAACTGGATGGTGAAGGCCCTTCGCGTTCGATTTGTGAGGATACGCTTTTTATGTCTTTGCATAAGCAACTACAACTTTAGGAACAAATGACAGAGCTGACGATGAGGATGACGCTGGAAATGTTTATAATTATTAAAGAACAGGAAGCAGAAGTAAGTACCTTTCCCACATGTTAAAGAAATTCGATCATGTAACAACATGAGAGGAGACAGGACATGAGAACATGAAGCAGATTGGATAGGAGTTGACGTATATGCTCAGAATTTCAGATGCTTGGGGGATTATAAATAAGTTATGTTGCTAATAATTGAGTAAATTAAAGTTTTCTTTTCTTTACACTATTTTATATTGGGTCGTGGGATAATATTATAACCACTGCAGGTCTAATGATTTTTATTCATATAGCTAAGTATATCAGCCCCATTACTTGAAGTTATACCTATGCTCGAGGTCGAGTCACAATTTTACTGCTGCCAAAGTCTCAGAGAAAATATTACGATGACGTCTGATTCCATGATCTGAGTGCACAATTTAGATCTAAGGTACATCAATTTTTTTCGAAAAAGGGCATATAGTATGCCACCGTTACTTATACAGGGACCGTTTACAGTTATTTGTCTGTCGTATCCATACTTCGCCGCTGGGCCGTCATAACACGCGCCCTAAAAGGTAGTGGTATCATTACCCGACCGGTCGCCGGCTACCGGCCACCTCCGCGCCGCACTGCGCGCCTGGTAGCCGCGCACCCAGCCTCGAGTGTTGTTTTTATGCACCTCGCTATGTTTGTGTTGCTATTGAGATGGCATGTTACCTAGTCCATCTGTCAATTACATATCGCAATACAATTTGTACCTTTCCTTCAAGAAATTAAAGTCCATTTTACTTCTACAATCCACCAATACAATGGTGGACAAAGTCGTTTCATTCACGTTTCTTTGTGTTCGGTATTTGGAATATGATTTAAATGGACGTATTATATATTTTTTGTGAAGTTTATTTACGATCTCTCGTAGGTGCGGCCTTTTTACTCTGCTCTGACTGGCAATTTTCTGAAAGCCAGTAGCTGGGAGTAATTTCGCATTATACGGTAGCTCTGTCGTGTTCTGGTCGCCTGGTACCGCCTCTGGCCGAAAGCGACTAGTGCTAATAATAAACGTTGAGAGGGGAAACTGAGGGGCATTTATTACTGTTTATTACTGGTGGAGCACTGTGGTTTGTTTCACGATTAATGTGTTCAATAAGCCGGGGAGAGGTGAATTAATCCAGCGTATCTATCGCATTATTATTATCAATAGCATCGCATTCTTGGACATAAAAAAAATTGATTCTAGAATAAGTTAAATAAAAGCTTCATAAGCCATGCAGGATGTTATTATCCAATACACGTGCAAGTAGCGAACCAAGGTTATAAATAAACAAATAGTCACTACCAAACAATTAATCTGGATAATTAGTAAACATTATAGCTGCTAGTTACCCGACACACATAGATTGCGGTAGTTTATGCTCAGCGCGATAATTAGCAATACTTTATCGTCATAAATCCTGGTGAAGGTAGCAATTAGCGACTGGTTACTTACTGGCCATCTACAACTACCTACCTAATAGTTTTCCTTAGAGCACGAGGGCTATTCTATGCGAAGCTCAGTGCAGTATTTGACATGTTACTAACTAACGTTTCTCCTTATATGGAGGGTAGTTATTGGAACTTCGATGTTGTTCGGTGAAACATTAAGATTCATCAAAGGATAAAATGCTCTAAACATTGCAGTTAAATGGCTTTAGGCATATTGGATACAACATGTTTTGACATTCGCTTAAAGCTCATTGATATCAGCCTCAAGGAATTTGAAGCAGATTGAAATAAATTTGTATTTCTGAACTTTTCATCTTTTGTTCTGAACTTAGATCAGTAGCCATACATAATTATGTAGTCACGATCAATAGAAGAGCACTTAGTGACTACATTTAATTCATGAGCTTCTGCCATACATGGTGTGCTTACTCGGGAAGTCTCCTTCACGGATTAACGGTAATCAACGGAAAGAGTGCAACATGCACAATCATAACTGAACACGCGAATTTGGCACGTGTAAGTCATCGCAAAAAGCTGACTAAGAACATCCTTCAATAATGTGGGATCGAACGACTGTGTTAAATTATCTTCATATAAAATACATGTCAGCTTCTCGAGTACAGCTGAGTATCATCATCATCTTCCTGCCCTTATCCCATTCTACTTGAGGTTGGCGCAACATGTTTTCTTCTTCCATTCTCCCCTGTCAGACGTCACGGCATCATTTACTCCTCTCTCTTTCATATCATTCCTCACATAATCCATCCATCTTCTCTTTGGCCTTACTACTGCTGAGTAGAAACAATTTAAAAAACATTAGGTTCGACAAGAATTTTCGTCCTTGCTGATAAAATATTTAATGACGGAAATACACAAAGGAACATAAAACAGTCGTAACGAGACCTTCCAAACAAATATGTATAAGATAAGAATTTGTGAAATGCAGTTGCCTTATCTAGTTAACTACGGGTGTATTCACAATCATAAGCGAAATCTTTATAGAGTCCGCTTCCTGTTTATAAGAATCTTATAAGACTGCAATAAAGCACTGCTACTTTCTAGACACCTTTCTTACACATATCCTTCTTCATAATTCCGAAAAAATGACCCTTTACCAATCAGTCTGATATTATAAATTCGCAAAGAAAGCGCAACTGGGATGATTGATGATCCCGATAAATGGCGGTGTCGGCTGGTACGGACCGCAGCTGAACCGCGACGGTTATTATCTTAATTCACAATTACCACTAGCCTTTAATCACCGATGAGCGTTGCCGCGTATCAAGAGGATATTCGTAATCTTCGTGTTTGGGGTTTTCCCAATTAATTAGGAAATTAAATGTCAATGTTGCAGGAAAGAAATGCTATGCAGCATAAAAGTGTCCTGTCTAAACCAAAAGAACTTCAAGAATGAAGATTAAAATTAAGAATACGCTTGGCGAATACTGGAAATCAAGTGCGATACACTTACCACGTCACTTATTGTGTAACACGGTTTTAACTGTTCTCTATGTGTTCCTCTATAGTCTGCGCCCATACTAAAGTAACGGAACGGAAACCTGCGTTTCCGATATCCATCTGTCGGTCCATCTGTGTACTGTCATAAAGCAGACACCAACAACCACAATGCTCAAACATCACTGGATCACATAAGGTCAGTTGAACAGTTATTTTTACTTACAACCCAGTTAAGAAAAGCCGTTGTCTCGAGACCTAGCCACTAAGTCATCATGCAACCGTTAGACAAAAGTTTCTGGAAAAGATAAAGCTCCCCAGAACTTTGGATGTTTGTCGGCTTAGAAATCAAGTCAGTTTATTCTGTGATTAATTAAAGAAAAGTAATTTCAATAGTCTTGTTAAGTATTTTTGTAATTTCCTATAGCAACAATAAGACACCTAACAAAACAAGCAATAAAATAATAAAAAGAAATTCCCACAATCTTCCAATCATCATAATCTGATGGGTTGGTGATCAACCGTTACCCATTAAGGAAACATCAGCTAATTCGTGAAATCGATTAGTATAAATCAGTATTTGACACAAAACTGGTTTCTAAACTAATCCCATTTTTACGACACAAAGTGATATTTTTAATGTTAATATAAAATTACAGTTAAATTCTAGTGAAAGTGAGTGTACGTTTCTCTTCCCACGTGTGGGTTATGGGTTATGGGACGACCTTTAGCTTTCCCGTGGTTTACTATTGGGAGATGACATCATAATGTATGGCTCCTCATACTTCTTCATTTGGTTTACGAGAAAACTGAATAATTTGGTAGGAGTCACAAGTCGTGGGACACTTGCTCTGTGGAAAGACGTTCGTTGTGGTCTTGAAGCCTTTCTTTTCTTAGCCGTGGTTGAAGTACGTATGATACAAGTTGATATGACTAACCCACCTAACCCTTTTGTAGTTATTCAATTCAATTTGTCACATATAAGTTTGGAACAGACGCTGATACTGACTGGCTAACATTCTGTTTCTTCATCTCTAGTTAATGCTTTTTAACTCCTATGGTACAGATACCGCAGTAATATTAGGTAAACTGTATCCATAACCAGTAGTAGACGAATACGGTCTGCCAACCTCCGATGTATGGACATTAAAGTGCCAACACCTCTGTCAGCTATTCCGAATCAGACTTTTAAATGAAAATTACATAAAAATGTATTGAATCATTCATCATAACAAAATATCGATACCATATTGATATATCTCAACACTTTTTTGCCAACTGATTATGTTAAACAATTCTATATGTGTGGTCTAATTCAGTTTTAATAATTCAGAGGGCCGCGGTCGTCAATGAATACATAAGTTAAATATTAATAGTTAGTGGTCTAAATATGGTAATGTTATGATTTATACCTATTACTGTCCGAAGTGTTGATTAATTAGTAAATAAAATTGCTAATCATGTGAACTGGGTTTACAAAAAAAAGGTCATTCACTTCGGATAATGTTTGTTTAGAATATTTGGTTTTTGATCTCATAGACTTCCAAAACATGTTTTTTTTTTTAAATAAAACTTATTGTTAAATAGTTGTGACTTACAGCTTGTGTCTTCAGAGATTGACAGTTGACAAAAGGAATGAGAGAAAAATGGAGAAACAGACGTAGTAGGGTTCTCCTGCCACCATTCGATTTACCAAGAGTTGTCAAGTAAATATCATCCGTATCAACCCACATGATTATCATTTTGACTACAAGCGTTACAACTACCTTGGTCACCAAAGTGACCAAAGATTTCGTCACTGTATGATTAATGGGTGTTTTAATTACCGAAGCCTGTATGCTCGTCTGTCACCGGCGAGCTGTAAGGCTGATAGAGTGAGTGCAGCGTATCTACGGAACCACGCCATCCATCATCAGATTTCGAGGTCTGAGCGTGTTCCTCTGATACATGGAACAGTTTTAGGGTAACGTAGGTACGCAAACAAGACGCGTTAGTAGGTCCTTATTACACAAAGCGACACTTTAAGGTATGCCTAAATCAGCGCTTAGCCGAGCTTTGTGCTCGTAAATGTAACAGTGCACTTTTATTTAGGTGTTCATTTAGAGCCACCCACCGTTAAACGTTAAAGCAAACGGGTTGGTTAGTGCAAACGGGCATAACACTACAGTTTCGTTTATCAAGCTTCAGCTACTTAAAGGTATCTTAAGGTCAATAAGTTTTAATAGGAAATGTGTTACTGTGTGTGGTATGATTTTATAGAAAGTACTTACTAATTGGTTAATTCAATATACGTGTCTCTTTTACAAGCCATAAGGTAACCTGTCCTAGTGCTATTTCCATCCATCTTTTATCACCACGACCTTTACTGCGACCTTTAGCGCCAACATCATGCCGTTTAACAGTCCATTTTATAGAGCCATTTATGGAAATAGTGAAGAGACTGAAATAAACCCAACATTTTTCAATTCCAGAGAAATATAGCAACCAGCGCGTACAGGTCTCCATTACGAAATGAAACTAAAATCCTTCCATTGATATTAATACGATACATTCAAAGCAATTGACGCCGTAAATGTTGACGATAAATCGTTCGCGCAATAAATAAAATAACACGAGAATCGAACCCGCTACCCGGTAGCCGCGAACTGTCTCTCACACACTTGCAACACCGCTTATCCTGACACACACTACAAAAAAACGATTCAGGATTTATTGTGCATCGATCTTGAAATCGAACGTCGCAGTAATCTTGCTGCTATCTCTCTTACTCCTTTACGAAAACATCTCCTTTCTCGCTCTGTTTCATTCAATAATCGAAGCTCATACAGGATCACTTTTTGATCTTATTCTCGATTAAAGTATGATGAATGAATGATTTACAATGTTATAATGTAAACGCCTCGGAATGGACTTAGATTTAATCCTGGATTGAACTAGTTTTTGTTTGTTTGTTTCTCAGTCGTTCCAATTTTATTGTTTGAGAGGCAATTAGAAAAAGATACGATCAAAATATTTATGTAGGTAGTTTAAAACTTTACGTAGCCATAACCTCGATAGACATTCTGTTGCCAATAAACTATGCATTCAAAGTCAAAGAAACAATCGATAAACGTTCCATTGCACAAAAACACACAAGTTATTTCAACTCAAATCCAACTGGTTGGTGGTGACATTGCGTGTAACGAAACGCAACGGGTTTGCTCTGGAACTGTACGATCGATGAGAATAAAAGATTTCAACGAGCGCAGATCAATATTCGTTCAATGTATGTGTTGACGAAAATTATTTTATCTACTTGTTAGATTTCATTATATAATACGATTTTTATTGTATTTCAGCTGATCAATAATATGTAAATGAGAACTTTTGTGTCCCTGATTATAATTTATATAAAAAATATATATTTAAATACGATATAAGAACAGTTGGGACGTAGATATACGTACATAAATCACCCAAAATGCAGTGGTAACACTTAAGACTAAACGACATTTATCCTTACAGCGACGACATAAAGACACCGTCAATGTCAAATTGTTATTACTGGTGTACGGTTCACTGCTTACCAAGGAGTAAGTACCTAAGTAACTTTTAGTTCTAACTCGTCTCAACTTTTTCTCCGGTTGCATCAACATTGGTCATCGATGCCATTTCTGCTGTCGATGCAACGCGTTTAATGAAGTGAGAATTCTCTAATGTTATTTGTTTTAAACGCTCTCCGATTACGAGCTAATAGCGGAATGCGTTCAGTCGCCAACGATTACGCGTTAGAAAAAAATGTAAACTTAGCAATTCGTTTAAGTAGTTAATAGCTATAATCGATATAATCGGTCAAGCCGGTCCGTCTCCATATAGAGAACGGTACACGAGACTAGCCCGCGCCGCGGCTCCGCTCGAGACCTTGCTAACACAAAACTTGACTTACTTTTACTGGAACTTGACCAATTTCTTGGCGTAATAATTTATAATCAGCAAAAACAACCTTTTTAAGGGGTTATTAGATGATGTAATCGTGGGCTTAATTAATGTTTGATTTTGGCCTCGATTTTGTAATAATTCGTCGTTGGTTCTCCTCGTCCTGCATTGCTAAGAAAGATTATGTTGCATAGTCTATTTCAGCTTCGTTCAAAACATATCTCCAATACATGCATTAATTGGAATCCAATAAGGTACAAGAACCTTTGATTGATACAACTTGGAATTCTACTGACCCTTTGACAGATAAAGATCATACGAGTATAAATAAGTGAATTAACGACGAGCAGTAGGCAGGACTATAACTATACTCGCAACAATCTCAAAACATAAAGTGTATAATTATATACGTGGTGCGCGGACGCAGCTAAATAAACGCGAACATTTAGATCGTGCGTTGGAACACGTTATAAATGCTCCATAATGATTGATATTAGACCATTAAGGAACATATTGGAGGCTACTAAGAATAATCACGTTTTAAAAACATATTTATTGTGCAAATTAAGTTAAGTTAAAATATAAAGATACTTGAGTAATAAATTGTCTACAATTATTATAGCAGAAAATAGATACTGAGAAACTTGGACAAACCCAACATAAAGATTGCAAATCTACCGCAAAGTGATTCCACACAAACGTCGTCAGCTATCATCGATTTCTACAATAAATTGCCACCATATCGAAATAATAGTTACAAAATAAAGATGATGTTTTCCACAGGTTAGGAAATAAGATGGCGGAATAACTCTGAAATGATATTAAATCGACACCCGATACGATGCAAAAGGATAACGTATCTGGCAAATCGTTATTGACGATAAGGCGGGCCGAGGTCGCGCCAAATCACTAGTCTAGGAAACCGCCAAAGTGATGAGCGGTAGCGGGTTACATCTACGTCCACCGCTGCTTATTACCACCGGGGACTTGTATGATGAATGCACGAATCTAATTCCGCGCTCTCAGTAGAGTATAGCTTTTTGTTCCTTTTTATTTCTTACCGATACCAGCATCTGTTTTGTTTTCTGCGTTGTATTTGCTTTGTATGTCAACTCGGGCCCGCTCCCGCGCTCTCTGACGCGTCCACTCGAGCCAGCAGTAATGTTACCTGTTCGCGGACACATTCCGACGACGTGGCTGATGAAATCGACGCGAACCAGATTGTTTACGTTTTAGATAGAGATAGTTGAGCTCGTGAGATACTGCCGACATCAACTTAATGTGGATACGCTACTGGGCTTCAACTTGCTTACATTGAGGAAGAAATTATGTTGTGCAAAGTTAAATTGGCATAGGTTATACAAAATAACCTAAAAATTTAGATTAGTCAAGGGATTCGAAAATCAGATTGTTGGTAACAAATCAAAACCAGTCATACAAACCAGACAACAAAAACTACCCTACAACTACTGGATTAGAACCCAACTTGGAATAAAACACCTCCTCATAACACCAACAAACAAACAGTCCCATCCACATGGATGCCAACGTGCCAGTTTCAATAAGTTGCCACACTGGTGAACCGGTCAGGCATCAGTACCGGGCGACCTTCCTTCGCGACAGGTCACTCCGTCGAATGGCGACTAATAGAGCGGGTTGATGCCAGCACTGGCCGCTAGCCACTACTCCACTCACTTGCGAAATAAACAACCTGCGCTAAACCATCCCGGCTGGACGCAAAAACAACTGGACTTTGAATTAAGAATATAAAAAGAAACAAATCAAACTCCCAATACCTTCTGCTACCATTTGTATCATCACTGTCAAAAGTGATGACTTTGTTTAAAGAGCTGTTGTGTTATTTAAGCGGGGGTCCTGGCCACCAGTAAGCCACTGCCTTATTCAAGTAATTAGTGTGTCCCAACTGAAGATCTTTTATTACCGACTTGCTATTTTTTAACTTAATTATTTGAACATTAGTCTTAATTGCGATAGTGTCGAACTTAAGTAATATTGTCGCTTATCAGAAGGTGACCATGGTCAAGACACTTGCGAAAGAAGACCTGCATAGCCATTTAACTGTCAATTCGGATTGAGGGCATCGCATAGGTCTACCGGTTATCCGACAATGAGCAAGTTGACCGATGACAATCCATTGATACTCAATCATTGAGGGCAATAGAACAAGTCGCTGCGATAAGATAGTTGAGTGGCAGAGCTTAGCAGTGACAGTTAATAATAGGCCGAGTTGTGAACTTGCTACCAGTGACTTGCTCTAGGTACAGCCGAGTAATCTCTCATTATGGAATAATCCGCGTATTACTAGTACATAGATAAAGGCAAGCAGCTGGTTCTGCTAAGAAGGGTAGCTTCGTGTGTGATCCAATCTATGCATTCAAGTACTTAACTTGACTACAGGGTGTAAACAGACTCTTCACGAGGCCGTCAACCAAGCATTATGTATATCAAACTAAGTAACTTTACGCAAAAGTTATACTGGGAAACAACTTTTTTTTTTGGGGTGAAAAATCACGTTTTAATGTAGGATTCAATGCAACGCATTCAAAACATTGTGCTGATGGATGGATTGAATAGTACGGAGGTCGTGAAGGTATCTCAAGTAAAAAAAAATACACTAAAAACATGTATTTAAAAAAAGAATACTAGTGAAAAAGTTGGAACTGGCCCCCCAATATCTCCGTAACTAGAAGGTTCCCAGGTACAGTCTAGAACAAAAATATGATCGCAATGACGGGGAGAACAAGTGCCTTTCGGCTTCGTTAAGAGTCTGTTTACACCCTTTATGTATTTTTGCTAAGGATACAATGTTATTACAAATCGTGTTCCTTGCTTTAGCGATAAGGTATTTTAATTATAACTTTTTTGAATTGTACAAGATGTTCAGATAGGTTTACTTAAGTTCATCTTAAGTACAGGGTTTTCCAGTAAGAGGTGTTATTCAAAGAAAAATGCCATTTTTTTATATAAATGATCGGATGTTTATTTCATTATAAAGAGGAAGATATGCCGTTAATAGTGGAAAACTTTACTTTCAACAAGACGGCGCTACGTGCCACACAAGCAACGAAACCATTCATCTTTTACGGGAAAAGTTTCCAGACCGTGTTATCTCTCGAAGAGGTGATCACAATTGGCCACCGAGATCTTGTGATTTAACACCTTGCGACTTCTTCCTTTGGGGCCACGTGAAAGAGAAGGTCTACGCCAACAGCCCAGCGTCGATTCAAGACCCTAAAGATGGAATTCGTGAGGCTATCGAGGACATAGGGCAGCCACTTTGCGATTTGGTTATGGAAAATTTCATGAAAAGGATATGGTCCTGAGCGTGGTCGTGGTAGTCCTTTGCCTGATGTTATTTTCCACTATTAACGGCATACCTTCCTCTTTATAATGAAATAAACATAAAAAATGGCATTTTTCTTTGTTTATAAAAATAACACCTCTTATTGGAAAACCCGTTATAATTAAAGTCGAAACAACAACTCAACGCCTTCAGCAATATCATGAAAATGATAAGCCTTTGCAGACATTTCTAAACGCTGCAACAAAGACCATCCTAATTCCTGTTCCCTAGGTGAAAGAGCAAAGAGTGATGCTGGTACAGGCTCAGGTCGTCTGGCACGCGTGAACTATTTGGCTTGTAAATCAATATAATTAGGGACGTTAAATTCCTGTTAACACCTCCCGGTGATTACGATGTCGTGATCGTAAACGAGCGCCCACTTTGTACATTTCTGCATACATATACATAAATTACATTGCTGGCCACAGTCGATCTGCGTGGCAAGGGCCCGCTACCGGCTACACGATGGAATAAAAATATATTTTATTATAATTACGAACATGTTGCTTTAATTACGTACTAGAGATGGGTTCGCTAATTATAATTATAAATGGTTCAGTAATTGCAACTGGTGAGGACTGAACGGGAGCGCGTAGTTTTATAATAACATGGAGGATGGAGATGTGGATGTACACGATTATTAAAAAGGCATTACATTTTTTAGATTAATCTCAGAATAATTGTAACAACTAAGCTTAAGAAGTCTTCTTTAAGTAGGCACAAGCTATTGTTGTAACTCTAGTTTATTCTCTTTTACGAATTTTATCATCTGAATATTCACAAAGATTTTAATTACATGAAATTTTCTTGATTTTTTCATAAAATAAGGCCAGTACTCATCCGTCCGTATCAGTACATATTCAACACCTTATCTCGTGTCCATCACCACTGACCTTTCCATCAGTTTCAGTGTCAGTCAGTTCCTCACGCATCCATTTTATTGGTTGTAACATTCAAGTGGACAACGATAAGGATTTATAAATAGCCAGCCA
Organism: Lycophotia porphyrea; assembly: GCA_950005105.1. Lineage (NCBI taxonomy): Eukaryota > Metazoa > Arthropoda > Insecta > Lepidoptera > Noctuidae > Lycophotia > Lycophotia porphyrea. The sequence goes on along the minus strand of OX465388.1, from coordinate 19,820,922 downwards.
GTCCAGCGGGGACATCATTTCTAGCTTTCTAATCCATTTTGTTGTACGACTGTATGTACCTATATGCTTATCCAATAGATAGACTATCAGAAAACAAATGGTGGAGGGATACTCTTACCCCGCCCTTCTTTTCTGATCAGAACTGTTCTAAGACATCATTTTCCCGGGAATGGTACAGTTTCAGTGCCATGCCAATTTTCTGTTGTTCGCCACTGTTGATTCTGAGTTTAGGAGTTGCAATGATTGAGAATACCTAGTGGGTCGTCATCCTAATCTCTCTAAGGGCAAGCGGTGGACATAACAAAGTACTTAGTAACCTATTATATTTGCAATCAAAACCTCTGCTAGTATACACAAGTCAGTAATGACAGTCAAGTAAATCACCTTAAGATAAAATTTACGAAATCATGGAAAATCACTGCAGTATTTTTCCGTTCCCATGCGATCACGGAAATAAACGTAAGTTCATTATTTTTTATCTTATTTAGTAATGATCTTTTATTTATTGATCGGCATGTCAAGTTTAAGAAACATGTCGAGTGACATGTTGAGTCTCTAATGGCGTACAATAAACCCACCAACGTTTTACGATGACAATCATTGCGCTAGCATTCATTAGAGGTGGGCCGAGACTAGCGGCTCACGGGCTCGATACCAGAAACCATAAAAAAACGTATTTATTCGCTCTTGTAAATACGTTATAATGAATAATTAATGTATTAATAGTCGCAAGTGACATATTTATGGCAGGACTAACATATTTTTGTTTTGTGAAAATACAATTTATTATCGAAACGAATATAATAATCAGATAACAGTTATGATTTAATTTGACAATTATTGTAAAAGTTTTTTGCCGTGTTTGAATTTGTGACACCGGTTTAGCAACATAATCTAATTAAAAAAGCTACGAATGGTGATATAAATAACAAAAATTAGACAGTTTGTATATTTATTTGTGTTGTGAGGTCAGGTTGGTGACCAGTCGACCAGCCGACCCGACTCGCTATGTGCGGTGTCCTCACAGGTCATTTAAGTTTTATATCATTTTCTGCACATAGTTTATCCTCTTTTGATAGCATCATCCCTTTGAGCTTTATATTATAATTTTTATCTTATTCTATACTATTAAATGAGCAATATTTGTAATCACGTACTCTAAAAACTGCTCTAACGATTTCGATGAAAGTTGGAATTTACGTATTTACGGGGGCAAGAAATCGATCTAGCTAGGTCTCATATCTGAGGAAATTCTTTTTCTCATCCACTCGAGAAGAGCTCTGTCGCCGAGGTACTACTATAATTATCTTGTATCCTATCCTAAACTATTCAATGATGAATATTTGTATACCCTTACTATTACAAATAACCATTTATTTTATTTAGATGTGTAAGCAAAAAAGATTTTCATGAGTAACATTAGCATCAAATACCTATAAAGATAGAAAAAATAATTATTAAAATAACAATTTTCCGAGCAATTAACGTTATCAGCAGCAAAATTAGACTGAAGTAATGTAATGATGAGGTCCGGATGTGGATGTGTGAAGTATGAAGTTGGTGTGGGGACCTGAGGAGTTAGTGCCGTGATAACGTTTTATCACCCACAAACGTTGTACAATCTCACTGTCATAACGAAATAACCTTGAATTTATAGTCCTCTTTACGAAACGAGCGGTACCGAGCGCAGCGCAACTGGGATACCGTTTAATTACGTGGAGACTTATGGAAACTGGAAAATTATAAGAAAAAATATCGCAAAAAATGATACTATATATAGTAGATAAATCCGTTAATGTTTTAGTACTTATATATCAGGCAGGTACTGAGGAAACGTGGAGTACCAGGTAACAGCCTTACTCTTCAGAGATTACAGGCGGTGTTATTTTATTATGTTGCCCATGTAAAGCCTTTAATAATTCTAAATATCAAATACACTTGTACTGACTAAAACCCATCCATGTTCCTTCCTTGCCCTTTGTATTCCAGGGCCGCGGTATCTCTTTCGAACAGTCCCGCAGCCATCTTGACCACCCTTAAATAAGAAATTGTTCTTAATTTTCCAATTTGTTATCAAACGTTAAAATATTCTAATTAACCCAATAAATTCTTTATTTAATTACTAAATCTGATCCCCGCTAATTTCTGGTCACGGTAATTACTTTTCTTCTTTATAGCCGTAAATAGTGACGTCTTTTTCACACGTTCCACATGTAGGCCCGGGACACTCGCTACACAAACATAAAAAGTATAATGAATCGCGCTTGCTATCGGTACGGCACGGCACCGCGATTCACCGCGGGGACACAGACTCAAAGTTTTATTGCCCCATAAAGTTGCCAGCGGCCGGTATCCGGTATCTAGCACCGGTACCCGTTACTTTAGATACCGAATTTATTTAATCAAACGCACATCTCTACTCTCGCTGGCCACAATTTTAGGATGTGGTCTCACAGTTCGAATACTAAATTCGCAGTATTCCGCTTCACTTGTAAAATATTCTGCCACTATAACAGCTTCAAAAACATCACTTAGAAATTTGGATTTTACTAAACAATCATGTAACTCGTCATCTTCCTGCCCTTATCGCATGTACTTGAAGTCGGCGCAGCACGTTTTCTTCTTCCATTCTCCCCTGTCAACCATGACGCTATCATTCACTCCTTTCAAATCATGCGTCACACAATACATTGATAAAGATTGAAATCACATCTTTTCTATTGCCTTCCTTTCTCTCGTTTCTAATATATTTTGTTAGGTGTCTAAAGCAATGTGTGCTTTCCCAGTTTGTCTAAAGATTTTACTACTGGCTGTGTCACTGTAATCTTTACCCACACTAATTTGTCGCCAAGTTTTAAGTGGAATACCACCTTCAGCTTAGTCATCATAGCCAACGGTAAGTAACTTTGCCCATTATCTCAACACATCGGTATTAAACTCGGCCCGAGTGGGGAAATCTTCCGAATCGCTGACACTTCGCGTCGCCTTTATACGCCTTTTAGATATTAATAACAACCATGTTTTTAGTACTTAACGTTTACTGTTATTGTATCTGTTGACCTGGCCAAGTGGCCATGGGTACAATGTAGGTATAGAAGCTGAGTCATTTAATTGAAGGAGTTTTACTCTAAACCTCCTCACGACCATCCACCAATCTATTTAGGGGTGATGGTAGACAGTTATTGCGAGAATGAGAAAAAACTAAAAAAAAGATAAGCTTTGTTTGATCAGCCATAACATGAAATGTCTAATGCTACACGTCAGTTTACACTAACGCATCTATGATAAGATACTAACTCCCTCGTTGGTCCCGTGGTCGCAAGCACGACTGCTGAGCACGAGGTCCTTGGTTCGATTCCTATGTCGGGCGAAGTGTTATTGGATTTCTCAACTGGAATTTCTCAGTAGCAGCCACGGATTCTGGATTTAGGCCTGGACCACAGGCACTAAATACTTATTCTAGACATTATGTCCGTTTCTCTGACTAATTTAATCACGGTTAACAGCACCACACACCCTACGATATACTTCAGTAGCCACCACAAAATCCTAATAACCTGCAAAAACCGCTGCGCACAAGACTACAGCCTTTCGAAGAACAACACGTTCAGTGCGCAACATGTTCGACATGTTATTGCGACAGCCAGCACAATAACAACAATACTACACTGTGACACCGTTCTGTGTTGCGAAATAACACCAAAACGTTGCCTATAGAAATGTTAGGTAAATATGTAGGTATTATAGGATATGACACAGAAAGACTATTTCTTCAGTGGTAAACACGATGTCGTTGGAAACGCATGACTAGCGCAGGACGTGGTGATTCACCCGGAAAATGATAAGTAACAATTCCGTTTTTAAATATCGATCACTATTAACACCTAGTGCCATAATTTGATCAGCAAGCACCATTTCACAGGATCTTCACTACATATTATAAAACAAAGTCTTCCGCCGCGCCGCGGCTGTCTGTGTTCGCGATAAACTCAAAAACTACTGCACCGATTTTTATGCTGTTTTTATCAATTGATAGAGTTCTCGAGGAAGGCTTTAGTATATAATTTGTCAAGTTTTTTTGCGGGAACGGGATCAAAATTTCATGATTACTTTTGGTCACGATAACCGACATTCACGCGGGCGAAGCTGCGGTCATCAGCTATAATAAGATAAGATATAATTATAGTTAGATATAAATAAAGGCTTACGAAAAGTAAATACGAATTTACGTTACGTTTACTCAGAGCGAATATTGATGTTAGGGCCGTAGTTCTTAGCAAATTTATTTTCTAAATTTAGGAAATGCATTGAAAATTGGGATCAGTACCGTACCAAAAAAAAGAACGTGGCTTCACCTAAACGCAGTATTAACATCCTGCTATCCATAGAAAAACGTTCGAACTGTACATTTAACAGCCAAACGGTGATATATCGGCTATTAGCACTGAAGATCTAGAAGTTTTAAAAGTTATTACTAATTGAATATCACCCATTGTAGCCACTGCTATACGGTTATAGTGATAAAGAAGCAATCTTTATAAGATTAACTGTTTTTTTGCCACGTTCTCTGATAGATTCGATCAGTTGATTGCGAATAACAACACATTGCTGATATCGATAGTCGTGAACTAGTATTACTGAACTGATGAATCTAATGGCATGGTTTAAGGAAAGGTTTAAACCCATAGGCGTACTAAAGGAGCACAGGGATATTCAAAATGTCATTCTTTTAGAGGTACATGTAAAAGTAAAAAAAATATGTGTGTACTTATTACGCACGTAAGAAGTTATACTTCTTTGGCGTATAAAACTAAAATGTTGACTAGCTAACTTCAGGGTGTATGTTGGCTAGCTAACTTCAGGGTGTCAGTTTTTCGTGACGGTGTGCGCGCGCATCCTAAAAATTTACTCTCTTAATTTTTCCCTAACGCGCCAAAAGAAGTATAACTTCAAAACCGGCCAAGTGCGTGTCGGGCCACTTACAATGTAAGGTTCCGTAGTTGCCCATCAAAATATGCGAACACTTCCTACGGTCCGATTTGCCTCCGAACGATGTTTTTATTGTAATATATTAAACAAACTTACATTTGCAGTTGAATACCTGTGCTCCCATATATTATGCTTAGGAAAATATATTATACAAGTAGGTACATTTTATAAGTTAGTCGACTATTACTCGTAAACTTGTAAAGCCTACTTAACCGTGATAGTTTTCCTTTTAATTTCATTATATATACTTCCACCGTGAATTTTTTCAGTCTCCCACTTGAGTCTAACAAAAATTAGCACTTTAAAGCTTAATATTTCACAAACGAATCCCTTAGTCAAAAATGATTGTAACAATCTAATATAATATTTTTTAAAGACCTATCCAACGACATCCCACAGTATGGGGTACGCGAGAAAAAAAAAACACGTTTCCCTTTACCTTTACAGTGTACCTAAAAAAAATACTTTTCGAGATTTTATTTTACCACTTTGTGGTAACTAATCTGTATATTCATGCCAAATTACGGTTTTCCATTACTAATAGTCTTTGAGTTAAGCTGTGGACGGGTATGGCAAAACTATAAGGGTTCCTTGTTGACTTCGGATCCCTAAAAATGCAATGAAATAGATTTGCGGAAGCTTTATGATGTAGAGAAACCTTGTATAAATAAATAAAACTGTTTAAAAACGACTGCCACATGTTGTGGTATTCAGTTCGTTGCTGATTTCAATGTTTAAAGTAATGTAAAATGAATTCTGAAAATTCTGAAACTTAATAATGATTAAGATTGAGAAATTTTATAGAAAACACCTTATTTGGTAACTACATCCTCAAAAATAAGCAAGTACACACAAGAAAAAGAACATCGAATTACAAATAAATATACAAATTGTATTCATTTCCTTGCACACAATTACATGTAGTTTCGCAATCCAAATGATAGACAAACGTGTGTTTCCGTTCACGATGGCACAGTTTTTTGGCGCAGTTAGCGAGTTATAGCTCGTGGTTAATCAATGGCCACGCTACGAGTAATACTCCGCTATTAGTGGCTAGGATCCCCGAAGGCCGACTAATGCCTTCCGGCTTATGGCTCCACATACTAATCGATTTCGCGATACACGAGATAGGTCATTCGTTTTTGTACACACTACAAGTATTGTACACACTACAGGTATTGATTATTACAATGGAAAAGGAGTTAAGTTGAATGTGTGTCAACGGAGAATCGTAGCCTAATGATCTTTTAAAGAAAATTTTGCAAGATTCATAAAACTTTTCCCATTGTGTAGTCAGTTGTCGTCAAAGGTATACCAAAAAGATTTATTAATTTACTTTAGACCAAGATTTGACACATTAGGTACGTTATTAAAACATTTCTAAAAGTATTGTAATTGATTTTCTAACTTAATTTCATGATAGTTTTGTATTCTTCATCACTGTAAGTAAGAAGTTAAAACAATAAAGAAGAAGTAGTTCTCACCAAAATCATTGATTACCAATTTTCTCACGGAAAAAAAAACACGATATCGAACATTGTGAAATGCATCAAACAATCAATTAGTGAGTCTTAACCTTCGGAGTTCTCACTGCGCCAATAAAATATGATTTCGTAAGTCTAATCGCGACGTATGAGCATAAATACTTGAGTCCACATGACGCCTCTTGATTTACCGACGTTGCCCGAAGGCTGGGCAGCGGGAAGTAAGCCTCGACGCGCAGCTTCACCCGTTTTTGTAGTTTACCTTTATTGGTTATTGAAAGTGGTTTTCGATTTTCAATTATCGGTTTTGAATTATTCTTTGCTTAGACGTTATATTTTATTTTAGTGAGAGTTCTCTGATGGTTTAGTTTTTGTTTATAGTGTGATTACTGTCATCGTTATCTGTACGTACTTGGTTCAGTGCAATGTTTAGGTATACGTATTTTTCTTTAATTTCAAACAAGTTTATGTTATTTATTGGCCTCAAGATTGAAATCATACTGTAGGGTAATCAGTAGATAAATAAAAACACAAACAGTTATATTTCCAATCGTATTAGTTCAGATAACATCTAGTCAAAAGACTATCTATCGTATCAATATATTATACGTTAATAGATGGTAGGATGTTTTTAAAGGTTAATTTAACATGTAACAACAAACGTATTAACTAGACATTTAATTAATTATTTCGTCCTTAAATCTTTACATTGGGAATGATATGTGAATGGTGTTGCTCTTGATGTAATAAATTAATTTCGTCTGTTAAACCAATAACCAAAATAAATACGAGGTTATAGTTTGCTGAACTAGCGGAGATGTTCCCACAGGTCAAAATTGGTTATCATTGCTCCTGGCACACCAGCCGCACCAAGGGTTCTATCAACCATACAAACAAAGTCGCAATGTCTCGTGAGCAGCAATAACTTTACCGCCCTGAGAACTGAGCGGTACACCACTTACACTGTACCATAGACTTGCGTCTAGTGATCATTCTAAGTTTTACAAAATCTTCTCAACATTCCGAATAATCTGCGAAGATAATCATGGTTCCTGGTTTTGCAAGTGTCGTGGCACTTAGTTGCGTTGCCTACGGGTGCGCGGGCACCGGTCGCATGTCACTCGCTCATAAAACGCGCGCCCCGGGCCCCCGGGCCGCCACATATTAAACCCGCGCTATTTTATACGTATTTACAGATCAACCCGCCATCCGCCATCCGCCATGTTCGCAGTAAAGCTTGTAATTTAAGCACGAACGTCTTAAATGCCCGAAATCACAATTTTGGCGATACGCAACTTTGTAAGCAAATTGGATCAAAAGCAGCTCGTGACAGGTGTTCCATTCGAGATATATCATTCGCTTAAGGAGCTTAGAGTTATACTGTGTGGTAAATGTCGGTAAAGAGAGAGACAAGGCAATGTGATTAAGGGAATAGACAATCACTCAGACTCCTACTGACTAAAAATCTCCAGTGATGTCTCAGCCATATCATAGGTAGGACCAGCAGGCTCCGGTGAAACACCCTAGTAAGTGTCCATCCTAAGCCACACCATTGGCATAACACAGCCAGTACCGTAATTGCCGTATCATGTCAATTGGTATAGCATGACAAGAAACTTTCGTATGAAAATGAAGAGCCACCCCAAAAGGGAGACGTGCTATATTTTAAGACATTAAAGAGAATAACACAAATATAATCGCATGTAAAACACTAGTCCTGCGGCGATGTGCGGCGACATGCGATTGGGAGAGGTAACGCAGATCAGTCGCGTGTGCACACGACTTAGCAACGGCTGGACTGCATGTGGGATTCCTTGGTATGTGGACCTGGCGAAGTTTAGGAGACCTAGTCTCAAGCTATACTAAATGTACCGAAAAAATTATATTGAAAAAGAGAAAGCTTCTCTAAAGCAGACTTCATGGTTCCGGACAAAATTTTGGCCTAATCTGAGCAAGAAGATGCGACGAAGGAGTTGTTATATTGCGTAGGTAAGTGTGTGCGTAAACATCGGTGCACTCACCACGACTTACCTACACCACAATCAAAAAAGATTTTCAAACATCAAATCTAGTCGACATAGGAGTATGCTTACAATTTTTGCAGAGCAGTACAAAGGGATTTTTTACAAAAAAAAGACAACCCTAAAAAATGTGCATTCTACGCTCCAAAGCTTACGCAGTCTAACCTTACGCAGAGTTGCTATCACCTAAAGATATGTGCAGCTCATCCGCATATCTCCGATTCCGTGCGTGCAGCCCATGCACCTGTGAGGGACGGACAGCCGGACAGCGGAAAAAGCGGACAAGCGACCGCCTCCGGACAACATTACCGTACTTTATAACTATTCTGACGAACATATTCACGCGATTTCCGAGAATGCACGGAATTTTGAATGGGTTCGATTTGACCGGGATTAGGGTGATCTTAAGATTGGGACATTAAGGTCTGCGTGTTGTATTCAATGTAAAGGTGACCGGGGCCCAGATGTTAAGTCGTTGTGAGGAATTTGAAAGACGGATGGGACGTAAAATATATTATCAAAGGACATTACACCCGAACAATAGTATTCACCACCGATTCAAGATGAAGACACAAATAGATAGAATGCTATAGAAGATATAGTGTAATTGTATGTTGCGTGATAGATAGGCATCCTGATCGTTGGCTACGTTTTCCATATAATAATTTAATTTGTTACAAGAAATCGCTAACTAAGAGATAAGATGTGATTTATGTCAATACAATGGCAGGAAGAGATAACATCATTCTAATACCAGTTGTACACTTTATGACATCATGGATGTTAGCACGGGTTGTGTAGCAGTCGACTGTGGCTTGTCATTATATTGTCTTACTTATGTGTCTATATTGTCACATTTTCGACAAATAACTAATATCAAACTAAGTTAAACCTACCCATAAGCTGTTCAAATAAACGGCTATTGATTTTGTTGTAAAAAATAAAAGCAATGCCATAGTACCAGTCAAATTCTATTGCCAACCAATTACTCGAGAAGCTCAAGGAAAGTTTTACACTGCTAGTTTTTGTTATTCCCACATACTGTGTACTGTAAGTGTGCCTAGTGCGTATACTGCTAAACGATGGAATGCAACAATTCTCAGTAAGTAGACGATAAATGCAATTAAATGGAACGGCTAAATAAATAATAACAATAAATAAATAGCAGCCGACACTTCAAGATCAGCGAGTGCGGGCGCCTCCGCCATGCGCCAGCCAGTCGCGCTGACGAGTATCTAACACGATGCTATCTGTCATACTTGTATATGAATTAATGTAAAGAGCAAAGCTTAGAGGAAACTTAGGTAGGCCTTAAGGATTATTGTTAATCAAATGTCATTTATTCATGTTATATAGGGACCGGTCAATGTGGCGAGGCCTATGTCCAGCAGTGGACGTCTTTCGGCTGAAATGATGATGATGATATAGGCTGAGAATTGGACACATTTCCGTTAATTTTTACTGCCCCCAAATCACCTTCTACATTTCCTAGTGTTAAAGCGTAGAAGAAGAACTGGCAGAACTGTCCAACAACACACGATATAACGATGTAAGGTGGAGTAGATCAGACGAATGGTCACTCTAACTCGATTTTTTTAAAACTATTTTGTTAGGTCTTTAACTTCGGGGCCTTCGTAAAGATGTTAGGATTTCAGTATAACCAGTTATTTTTCCTGCCCCTTGCCTGTGTTGGTGTGGTTGTTTCAGGATAGTTAAAATGGATTCGTTTGGTTATCAACTGAAATTATCGATTCCAATGATTTTACAAAAATAGATGAAAATGACAACAACATTATCCACAATGCATTAGCCATAATACCTACTGCCCAGACAAAGTTACGTTCTTGCGTTTATGGAAAGTTAAAAAATAAGTTACATTGACATAACACACCGAAAGACGTTTAAAGCCGTTGCAGAAATATGAAAAGGTTTGTAATCGATTGTCACTATAAGAAGTCAGACTATCGGTGTGAGCACCTCACCTAGGAGTGCCCCACGACTGCCGTCCGTCACTGGATCCTCGCGAGCAGGAAGGCGGCGCCGCGCGCCGGTAGCGCACGGTCACGCCGCGCGTGATCCGCGCATATTAATGACGCGATCGCTATCTCTTCCGCGTGCCACGACGCCACCACACGGCAACATTAATTTCGGCGCGATTCATTAAATTTCATTATTAATTATAGGTTGGTTGAAAAGATGAGGATTTTTGGAGATCTACACAACATAACATCACGCCTGTAATCCCCGTAAGGTTATGCAGAGGTGTACCTAATAGTACACCCACATTTCGCCAGTTATGTTTAAGTCCCATGTAATAGGGGGCGAGCCTATTGCCATCAACCGGGCACAAATCCAGACTCCGTGGCTGCTACTGAGAAATTCCTGATGGAAAAACCCAATACGCACTTAACTTTTGGAGATTTATATAAAAGTAACTGTATATAGATAGATCAGGATTATTTCTGATCCAGGTTTGAAAACCACCCAAAAAAACTTGCAGCATCCCAGAAAATCAAACAAGTATTGCCAGCAGCGGGGTTTGACGGTAACAAGCATCGTGGTGACTGGTCGTATCTACTTCCACAGACGAACTCTTTTCTATTGCTTTAAGTCTCAACTTTAAATAAATGTTCATCAACTTTATTGTGTACATAGCTCTGTTATAATTAATTTAAAGCAGAGTATTCATCAATGAAGACTTCTTTTTATATTGTTTGTTTCTACAACCGTCGATTTACATATGTAACCTATAATAATAATATTTCAAATGAAAAAATATGAATATATTAATAAATTATTCAACAAATTCGTTTCGCGATCTATCCACGCGGCAACATCGGTAACATATTCGCTTTTACCATTCAGGAGCACGGGCGAATGGTAATCTGTCCAATTAATGTATTATACTATTCATAAAAATACAAATAACTGTGTAACTAGTACTTCCGAATTTATGTTTTATATGTAAAATTATTCATAATTAGTAGTAAAAATTATACGAACTATTTATCAATTATTTAAATGTTTTATATAAAACTTACACGCCAATTATGGCTCGTTTCAATCGAGTGTTGTCGTAGTAATCACTTACGTTTGTTAAATAGGTAATTAAAAGAGTTGGAACAAAAACTGAGCACTACTGTTAGTTAGTTATCGGTGCATTAGTAATTTTAAAGATATAAATCATTTATGATTGTATAATAAGCACTTAGTTAATACTCAGCCGTACGTACCTAATTTGTTAATTTATCGTCGCGATATCTTACCTTTTCAGGAGATAGATGGCCCACTCTATTTCACCAGCTCTCAGGAACATCATCAGGTACCGTTTTGATTGAACCATCCTTTCATTAGGTATGAACTACACTGTTCTTGATGTTCAACCATAACCTGATTAAGACGATGGTATTGAAACCGATTCACTCATAAAAACTCTCCAAGTCTGATTGTGATCCCTCAGCAGCTTTAAGCTCATTAAAGCTAGTTGCTAAGCGCATCGTAAGTTCATAGATTATCGCAAGGACAGCAACTTATACACGCAGCAATCATATAACAAGCACACAAGTCCTACAATATTACCTATTGACATATTTATGTACCGAGTCTTGCCACTGACTCAGACACGAGAGCGGAGATTTATTGACATTTGTAATAGTTGTTAGGTTTACCTACGTCACGTTACTTATGTAATGTGTCTCAGTTCCTGGTAAATGTTTTAGGTACTGTTTGTTTGTTTAAATGTTTATTTTCTAGGAATATTTCGATTCAGGAGGATACTAGGTAAAGCGAACTGTCCTCACCTGATACCACAGAACATTTGGTTGCTGCTGATACATTTTGCAACTTATAATATGCTCCACTGAGGTACAGGCAGAGGTTTCTTCTCATTCAAGGAAGGATTTAAAGTACCGCCTGAAAAACCTGTTCTGTCCTGAGGGTCTAGACAAAGGGATTACTATCAGTGATCTTAACGATAATGGAAAAATCAATAATGTATTAGCCTCACCTACCGAAGAACTTTTGTCATACCTGTTGGAAATCACTGTAGAAATACGAGACTTATGCCTGACTCGTCACTGTTCGATACGCTCTGGAAGCGATTGCCGCTTGTGAGTTATATTCATCATAAGACTATGACATACTAACAATAATACTAACTATATACAATGTTATTACTAACAGCTTCAAAGTAATAAATTAAGTTTTCCCATAGATTAACAGGAAAATGGAGGTACCTTGCTGACACTACGCTCTTTGGATGAATGCCAAGGAGACAAGGCATCACGTCTTCTGATGACGTAGCAACATGTACATTAACCTACTGCGCAGTTACGAGAGGTGCAGGCGCCGGCGTCAAGGCCGCAGACGCTCCCGCGACTCCTGCGCAAAACAAAGCTATAAAAATAAACATTAATAGAAATGATTGCGTTATTTTTGCAAATTGAATGTTAAAGACTTTTGTTGACAAGCTTGATAATTATGATTGTGAAATAAATAACCTTTAAGATGTTGTTTGTCAACACTGACTGACGTCACAAATATGTGCATCTGTACCGAAGACAATGTCAAATCCAAGATTTTATTGACTAATTCTAAACAGATTACACACTTATATAAAAGCCTATAAAGAGGTATAATTCACTCAAAAGTAACGTTCTCAACTGGAATCACCAATGAGTAGCTAAAATATCACAACACTAGTACCTAGTATAACCTACTCTTCTTTGGTGATTTGAGTTTGTAACACGTTACTTTTGAAGAGCGTCGTGGACGATAAAGGTCACCCAAATAGCCAATAATTACGTGTGCTTTCTTTTATTATTCATTGAAAAATTGAACTTACCACCTGATATTCTTAAGTGAAGACGAAAACCAGCATGAATCCTTAAACAAAACCGTTTTTTCCTTAATTGCCGAAGAAATAACAAGCTACTGCCTTCCACCTTCATAAATTAGCGCAGGTTACATGGCAGTGGTTGAAAAATGCTGGCGATATATTGCAGGAGGAAGAAAGGGGAGGGAGGGATGAAACAATGGATAGTAAGCTGTTCCAGCTGTGAGGAGGCTGATTGTTGCCTTCGATCCGACATCGATCCGAGTAATGCGTTGAGGAGGGGTGGAAGTCAGAGGCGGTAGCGAGCTGAGTAACGACGGTACCTCGACTTAAATTAATATTTTGTTTTTAACATAAGGTACTCTGTCGGAAATAAAATAAAACAAGTATCTTTTGTTTTACTTTTTGGAACAATGAGCTTACAGATAATAGATGAATATAAAATGCGATAAAAATAATTTCATGTCAGAGTGACATGGAAAAAAACTACGCGTACGGCCTATTAAAGGTACTGAAACAAATTAAGATTTCCAAAGCCTTCTTGACTTTGTTTAAATATTTAAAACCCGAATGACAAATGTTACAATCCCTCAGTCAATTTTCTAGACACTTTTTTGCAGTGTTAAATACTATTTGTTTTACAAGCGTTTCTTCAAAGATCCCTGCACATTTCATCAATCGCCACCTCCCTTACCTTGGTCACCTTACCAGCGTATCGTAGCGTAATGGGGTGAGCGATTGCGCGTATTTACGCACGCGGGGCACGTAGCGCGCAAGGAATTACGCGCGATCCCGCAGCGATCCCGCCGCGCCGGATTCGGTCAATCGATGGCTCGCGGGACTCGGGATAAGGCCCGAACTTGCCGGCAGCCCAAATAGTATTTAAATAGTCGATTATGTATGATTACTTGAGGGAGAAAATTATGACAAAAGGCTGTAGTTTTCGGTACTAATCTGATATGAGCAGTAAAAGTAACATCATCATTAATAAACTACTCAACATTTACTTCAGTTTGAAAGTGCAGAGGTATTCGCTTTCTTAAGTAGGTACTAAGTATTTACTTAGTAGTTTCGGGTTTGCTTCTGATTTCAGAAGCAAACCCGAAACCGCCATAACACTACTTTTTCGACTTTCTTTCCTATAAGCAATCTGTGTTATTGAAAATCAATTACTTACAATTAGTTCCCCAGGTATATCTAAACGAACTAATATCTAAACGAATTAGTTAAAGTAGGTACTACTCATTACATCGTCTACAGAGCGCTCATTGCACTATAAATTAGTGCTCAAGTTGTAATGTAATTGATCCGTCAATGTGGCTGAAGACACGTGAAACTATGTGGTAATTGAACTAACTGTTGATAAAACACGAAGAAACCTTACTAACATGCTGAAGGTCAACAAAGTCTAACTGAATAGGATCTGTATGAAAAGGAGCCTGCCCCGGAATAAGGGCAATAGCATGCTAATATTATATAATTACGGACTTCCGACAAACGACTATTGGCAAGAATAAGATGGACAGCTGAATCACAATCTTGTGGAGTAAGAACATTTATCATGACGCCACATGTGATACGTACTAGCAGTAGATTACAGGTCTTCAATAATCTAAACTAGGAAGCTCCAACAGTATTCGTTCGCAACACATAACCGATAACCGGCACAAAACGTGAGGCACGATCTAGATCCAAAACATGAGCTTAGTCATTATTACTGCCTTCTTTTTACTGTAGATTTTTAATTGATTTATAAACCTCGTCCATCGAATTCATCTGGTAGTTTGGGTGCTGAAATATTATAGTTTATCTTTGATTGTAATCCAATATCTATTTGAAATATAAGATTGAATGGTACAGCAATGGCTAGGGCGAAAGGTAAGTCTTAAACTCAGCCTTTATACTATAAACCTTTACTTAGTTTAGTTTAAGTGCTGACAATGTAGACGTTAGGCGTAGGGACATAAAATGTCGAAGTCGAATTGAAGTTCCATATGATACGACCCAGCAACAATAGAGGTCACATTTATCTTTAGTCTATCAATGTAATGTAATTGTATGTTTTGTGCACGGCTTACAATTTTATTACAGTTTATTGTGTCGTGGCACTAAAACCTGTCGTTTTCCAGTAGATTTAAAAAAGTTACCTTGTCGTAGACATTTCAGATGGGTCAACCAGTTTTACTGTGCGAGCTATTTAACTCTTTTGTTCACTTATCTATTCTCTCTCCACAAAGCTGTGTACAAAAAACTTCCACTAGGTGGACCATGACCTGGTGAAGGTTGCAGCCGACCGGACCGGTCAATGTGGCGACACTTGAGGGAGGCCTATGTCCAGCAGTGGACGTCTTTTGGCTGAAATGATGAGGATGATGATGATAATGTACAAAAAAGTCTAAACTCTATTTCACCTTTGTGAGTGACTGCTGCCTGATGTAGGTTTTTGGGAAAAAACTGTGTTACCAGGATCAGTATAAATAGATCAGATTACCAGAACCTCCAAAAATGGTAATCCAACATTTTTTTATCCATGACAGGAGCAGGGAAACAACACCCCTGTCCAAGAAAATGCACCAACAAAAAAAATTCGGTCATAACCGTCAAAGTCAAAACCAAGAACTTCGCCGCTCAAAAAAATGTTATTTTGAAAAAATCCCTTCGTGCGTTAAACGCCACCCTGGGGGGAGTATGGCCCCCTCCCCCCTGGATCCCCCCGGCTGGTCCCCTGGCCGCCCGTCGGCAGTAATACCGCTTTATGCAATGTGTACGTGCGTGACAATCACGCTTTATTGCTAGAGACGCGAAATTGAATGGATCCCGGTAGCGACGCGTTTTTCCTGGTACTGAGATGTTTGGAGCCAAACTAGATGGTTTAATTGTTTTGTTTTTAAATCTAACAATTATCTGATCACTATGAAAAGAGAACGTGAAAGTGCAATGTCATAGAAGTCTAGAGCTTCGAGCAGTTTTCGAACATATTCAAACGTGTTCGGATAATCAACGTATACAGATGATCTCATTGGTTCAGTTGCTTTCAATCTATTTTGATGGGCCCGACTGGATCCACAATGATCATGTTTTTGAAATCTACCAATTAGGCTCTCAATATCCACAACGTGGAAAGCAATAAATATATTGAGTATCTTTTTTTTTTCACGATTGAACCCGCGTAGTTAGGTGTTGTTTCTAAATATTTAGTTAATTGGTCAGGCCAGGTCTTCTCGTAGGAAAGATAACTTCATTCAAAATCCGGAAACATTATAACAAGCTGTACTTATGTTTGAATGTTTAGCAATAAAACGCGATAAAACCGCGCGGGGCAGAGCTAGGGCTGTCACAAAAATAACGCGTCGCGTTTAAAAAGATATACAGTATGTCAGGCGTACGTGACTCGTGGTTCTGGGGTGAGCAGAGCTCTGTTGTGTTGTGGTGTGTCTCCAGTCGGGAGGTTTGGTAGGTTTGTATTGTAGGTACTAGTGATACTGTGCAGTCTCTTGATAAAGTTTAAAAGTGATTATGTCTGTGATTTTCTTTATTGAATTGCCATATACTTGAAGTCGCGAATTGTAATTGCTCACAATTTAATCAAAAAGATATTTACCACGTGGAAACTATGAGTGATATTATTTTCATATTTGCCACATTACACTTAGTACCTACCAAGATTACGATATTGTTCGCTTTATTCAATCTTTGGTAAGTACAAATGTCTTTGAATCTAATCACCCGTCTTAAAACACAGCAGGCAGGTATAGACTACTGCAGAGGGTGTTTGAGTCAATCATTCCGTTTGCGGCTTAGATAAAGTTGCAAGAATACTTGCGCCTTTTCGACTTCTGTGGCCCTAGCACGAGCGCATGGTGAAGGTGCACATAACGTAAATACGTCGAATTTAAAATAAAAAGTACTCGTTTCACATATAATATTTTCATAATTTTAACAATGTATCTATAAATCTATGGATGATACCGTTTGTACTACTTGTAAACAATTTAACTAAAATGATATAGGATAATTGTGTTTTCGATTCAAATTTACGTAATGCCCTAGCGCGATACCACTCGAGCTAGGGCCTCTGTAAGGCGTTAAATAAACTGCATTCTTCTACTGCGCAGTTAGTAGTTGTCCCAAATCCACGAACAAGAGCTGACAAATAAATAGTTATGAGCTGAGCAGCGCCACAGCGCCACAGATCTCAGTAAGCGCTAGACGCACCCTCCGTAATCTTGAATTATTGATGCGGAAAGCGTAACGTACAACATCTATTTTTACGACTCGCCGATACTCTAGCCGCTTTTTACGACTATAATATATATCATGCAGTTGTAGAAGAAAAAATCTATTGGATGTATCGAGTGGTGTCGGTAACCTAGTGATTTCTGATGTGCGGACGCCGCGGCGCATAGTAATGCGATGTTACAGAGTTACAGTTACGAGTATGTTACAGTGACGCACGATACGCGCACTGAAGTGGCTCGTGAACATATCATTTGAGTGAAGAATTCATCAGAAAGAGTGGAGATAATCCTTAGTTTTGTGAGTATGTGTGGACTTTGTGTGTGTTGCTTAAATTGTTGATGAAAGCCATGTTGTTGATATGGCCGAGGAAATGGCCAGTTTTCTGTTTTGTTTTCTATAGCTACCTCATAAACTGGATTAACAGCAAATAACCCAGATACTGATAATGCCTTTTGCGGACTATCAGCAAAGTAAACAATAATAACAAGTAATCTTTTACATTGTTGCTATTGTATTACTAGATCAATTCCTCCACTAGTGTCTTAATCCTGCCGTTAGCCTGGCTATAGCACCTCTGTCCGTACCCAATCCCACACAAGGGTTTAACATAGCACGAGTAACATATAGAGGTACTAAGCAAATCAACAACTGATCCATTATTATTTTGTTCAATTCTGACTTGAGGAGGAGTTTTTCGATGCCCTTTTATAGTTTGTTGTTAGTTTATCTATTGTAATTTAATAGTTTTTAATTATCAATGTATATAGTTTAATATTGATTAACTTATGAAAATAAAATTATTTTAGTATAATATTTTAACCATTCTGACTTGTTTAGTTTATAAAATGTTAGTTGCCCTGGTCTATTCATGTCCTCGGCCCAATGGGTGTAAATTTTCTATTGGAATGGTGTTAGTGACCATATCGAGTAAGTGTTCAAATTCAAATGTTTGCATAAAATGAAAATTTACGTTCTTGAAGTGATAATTTGTGTATTGATATAAATATTTAGTCAACGACTGATAAACTGTCAATTAATTGATTTCAATGAATATTAAGATTCGTAATTCCAATAATTTATTGATTGACGTGTCAAACGTTTATTATTTTTGTGAATTCGTGAATATTAATGTTGTTGTAGTATTTTTTCTATTGTGAGTCTAGAATATAATACATTTTGACACAAGTGGGCAAATATTGTCATTGCAGCTGAGGCTTTTGGCTCGGATGCTAATTCAATTTTAGACTTAGTTTATAATTTATTAATATCTGTGGAAATAAACCACTAGTAGAAATAAATGAAAAAAAAACCACGAATATGAAATACGCTGCATTCTGAACCTAACAGTAAGGGCAAAAAGAGTTTTCGAGGAGGGATATTACAAAATATTTTTTCTATAAAAGGATATTCTGGGTTATATAGTATTCGAGGAGAAAATTAATAATTTGTATGACGCCAGTTCTAATCCCACTGAATGCTGCGAGGTCCCCAAAAGCAGTCCGTCATTCGTTAATAATAATTTATTTGTTTGTATGTCATGCGCGGTGCTTTATTATTATTGCACCACATATTTATTGAGTACGCACATTTAGGTGCATCCACCAAATAAATCGATTGAATGTGTGAAGTCAACAGAGATTGAACTCTACGTTATGGCTTTTTCCTGAGCATACATTGAAAACGAATATTTAAGGCTCTAAATGACATGCAAACCAACTTTGAAGAACTTCTGTGTGTCTGTTATCAGTTCAGTTGCAAAAGCTATGCTTACCTAGACATTACAACGAATAAAATTAAAACAACATTTCTTGCAAAGTGCGCCTCATTTCTTGTAAGCCAACCCTTTAAAGTGCAACTTAAGTTTAATGATGGGACATAGGCCTTCTTTCTCTCAAGGAGATGAGTAGACCTAAGCCTGCTTGGGCTCGAACTCATATCGAGCACATATTAGGCTGAGGAGTGCGCGTAGTCTAGTTTTGAATTAGTAATGTTATCCATTCTGATTAAATATTATCATGATAAGAACTAATTGAAAGATACATAACTCTTAAAAAACCACATCTAACGAACAGTCCAAATCAGTAGGAACAGGTTCCCCAAGTAAATCAGTAGATCTGTCCCCACAGAACGCAGTAAGTAGGTTGTTTAGAAATAACCGCGGCTCCGGCTGTGGCGGGTGATTGATGCGCGTATATCGCGTGATAAGGAGGTAGGTACCGGTAATTAACATGGCGCAGAATGCCGTCCTGCAAGTACCACTTATTGTACCGGCGTTAAGCTTACGTTTGTTGTCATTAAATGATGTCATCTAGTAATGTGAGGTGGATTTGTTTATTAGCAGTTAGTAATTACTGAAGGTAGTTGGAAAAGCCAGGAGATGGTTACATCAAAGACGTGTGTTTCATGTGTGCTCAAAAGAATACTTTGAAATCACGGCCAACTTGTTGCACTGTCTGATCTAAACAGAAAGTTTTTAGATTAATTTACTTAGTTTTCAATTATTAAGACATGCCAAAGGTCGCTGTCGCTGAAATTGACTAAAATATTCGGTACAAATCTTCAACGGCTTGTGGTCAAGTGTTTACGAGGATTTGGAAACTAATCCAGCATTACTTGAGCATATAGGTGAACTTTGAACATATGATAGACTGCTCCAGGTACCTAAGCTAATGTTAGCCTACCTACATCACTCCACTGCAGGGCAAAAGGCTCTTTCTCCATGACTTCCAATTCTTCCACTCCAGGGGTAACGTGGCACTAGTCGTTGGTTTGATCTCAAGGTATAGACGACAGCACATCAAGCTACTACAATCTGTCAAATTTTTTTAATAGATTTTCAACTTTATCTCTGAAGCTTTAATTTCAAGGTTGCTTGGGAAAATCTGACAGTTTCGGGTAGGTTGACCTGCTGGCATCTGTACCTACACTACAAGAAACACATAATTTGGGAGCTTAACCTTTCATGACTGTGTTCTATTGCAATCAATCGTTCCATTACTACAATAAATTCAGTACAATTATCGCCTACCAGTAGTACGGGTCTGTCTGTCGCCTACACCCAGTAACCCGTTCCGATCTATTTACTGCGTAGGATGGTAAACAGCTGATGTATACCTACAGCGTACATTGTTTTGTATGTTCATTCTTTTTGTTTGTGATCGGGTAGGCAGAACTTGACGTATTGTTTGTATGCGTAATTGTATAGTACTGTACATGTAATTTGTGTATTTGTGATGGGACATACAACACTGGGAGTCTTATGGTAAGATATGTTGTGGTGGCTATGGAGTTACATACTTAGATTCGAATGATAGGAAGGGTCACCGGTGTTTTAAAATACTTGTAGAGCAACTATGAACATAATCGACATGGTTACATAGTTTTTCTGGTAGTATGTCAATCCAACACATCTTTTACTTTTCCATTACAGAATGCTACTTTGTATAAGCGTAGGCCGTAAGGTGTATTAAGCCTTAATACACTGTCATTTTTACTGTTGTGACATCACTATTTAGTATGTAATTATTATGTACATCATTATCCACTGTCTATGAATCCTATTTCCGTCTGTCATTCTGTGGAGACGACCTCTAGGGTGCGTCTTCTGTCTGTGATACTGTTCATACTGCCTGTCTTCTGTAATAAACTAAGTGTACCCAGGGTATATCTTTTATTGATACAAACATAAAATTTACATGTTGTTGACCTAACTATGGATAGCCTGCCTGCAACGTGATGGAGCAAAAACAATCTCAATCGTACCTACCTAACATTTGAAGCCTCTATGAGCCTGATATCTGTAAACCAAAAAAACTTCTTCCTCAACCTGTCTCCAGCTCATTAAAGCCTAAACAAGGCTATCAAAGCGTCAGTGTGCGCACTACGCATGCGCCCACGTGATTTGCTCGTGCGCAGTAATTATGACGCTAATTAAATTATTTGGACCGCCCGCGCCATGCGCCCGCGGCGGTCACTACGGGAGAACAACAAAGAATAGGTTCTAATTATGAGAAGGAGAAAATAGGTAGAATATGACTGTCGGGCTTCAGTAGCGCGGTAAGTGTCGTTTTAGTCCGTTAGAAGGGTGACTTTTCATGATATCTGTAAAGAAAGAACGAGTGCTGCGCTTGAAGACACTGACCTTAGGTATATTTTATTTCTTTCTATTAATGTACACCCTAAGGGTATGTTGTAGAGATACTTTTTGTTAGTAATTTTTATTTCAAACTTACAGCAACAAACACACAACACAACTTACGGAATCTATTCTATTTTTTATATGATTTTAGTAGTTTAAGTCTCTACTTTTCTGAAATCCTATTTACCTACCTAAAATGATGTGCATCGTCATCCATGCTCAAAACATAAACAATCATACATACCTAGGTACCAATTAAACAAAACAACCAAAAAAAAACAGTAGCTACATTTACAAAACATACAAATCATATCGGCAAATCAACATTATACATAGGAAAACGTTCGTCGGACCGTGACTGTCACTCAAGTGTCACCTCTACTCAGCAGCAACTGATCTATCAATTCTCTAATAACATGAGATAACGGCTGGCGAGCCAGTAACATTTTATTACTAAGCTCAAGTATTTTTAGTGTCTGAGGCCATATGACCACAATTAACGAAACATCGTAATTTGTGAGGCTACAACGACTGAGATTTAAGAGGTATTAATATGTCAGATGAAATCATTAGTGCCTTTTTTGGTTGTTTGTGGTTTTATTATGTCTTTATCTTTCTGTGTGTTGCCACATCTTTATCACTAGGTGGACCAGCTTTATTTCTATACTAACTTTTTCCACCATCTTCGTTCGCGTTATGGTCGGGAATCATCCCACGGGAAGGGTTTTATTTTGTAATATAGCCTTTGGACACTCGGTGATAATGTAGCTTCTCCTAAGAATTTTCAGAAACTCAGAATCGGATCAGTAGTTCCGAAGATGACACCCTACATCCAAACTTACAAACTTTACCAGTTTAGTGTAGGTAGTAAGTATTAGTATATGTAGATTTTCTAATTACAATGATTTGCAAGAAATGGTAGATATTGAAAATTCTCAAAATTGTTCAATTGTTTCACTATATGGGATCCACTTTGGGAGACAATAAAAGGACCTAGATTTTCGTATTACGCTTGGTATTACATTCCTTTCCTATTTGAACGGCAAATCGCTAAAATCAGTTATTTTTTGCCATTAATGGCGTAGGTGCACTTCATCTGAAACGCAGACTGGTCTGAGTTGCATCAGATCAAGGATGTACAAAGGTCCTCTACCTTTAGTCAAGTTGGTGTGATACTGGTCAATACTAGTCAAATTACGTCTTGTTTCTAATAAGGCAATATACTACAGGCCTCACAGGTAATTGAAAATTTGATACAATTCTAACACTACAGTCTATTCAAATTCCTTAGAAGAGGAAGTACTAAACAAGCTATCTTAATTGCGATCTCTAGATCTAATCGATCTAATATGAGACAAGCGCGATAAGATCGGTTTGTCACGCTAGATCTAAGGTTCTGCACAAATACGGAAGAGTTCGCGTTAATAGGAGATACGCGGCGTCACGTACACCGGTCAGCTTAATAGTGCACCTGATCTGATATGCTGAGTGATAGCGATGTACTTGGCAGGGTTCAGGTTATACATAGTCAATTGGTATGTACGATAATTCTGAGGTAACTATTGCTACGATATTATCTAGGGACATTTTTCTCAGCGTATGTACCTCTATCACTTGTAAACCTCGAAGAGTTAAGCAGAGATGTAGTGCCTATAGTACATCCACATTTTGCCCGGCTTGAGTCCCACGCAAAAGTGAGCTGTGGTCACAATTGCAGACTCCGGGCTTTTACTGATAAATTCATGATGGTAAAACGTAATATGATGTATGAGAAGGTCGGGCTGCGGGCTGTGCCAGGCTGCGGGCTGTTCGAAAGAGATACTGCGGCCCTGGAACACAAAGGGCAAGGAAGGAACATGGATGGGTTTTAGTCAGTACAAGTCTGACACTCCCTTCCGCTCTGCCCAGAGCGGGAAAAGTCAGAATGGGCAGAATTTTAGCCATTGCGGGAATATCCTGGATGAGGCTGGCACAAGAGCGTAGAGCTTGGCACAAACGAAGAGAGGCCTATACCCAGCAGTGGGTGAAGATGATGATGAAAACGTAATATAATTTTATTTATGTGAATGGTGTATAATATACGCTTTCATATATATTTTTTTAAATATGGATATAAACATGAACATCACCTAAAAATTAGATTTCAACTGTCTGTCTGCCCGATTAATAAACTTACCTGAAACATTCATCCTCAACTGCAAGCTGCTACACAAACATGACGAAAACATAAACCAATCCTGATGAAACCATCGTCAACAATAAACGAGGAAAATCAAATCACCATTTTCAAACCCCTTCTAAAAAGCTTAATAACTCACCAAGTAAATTTCCTTTAATTCGGTTTAAAATGCTGCAAGCTGCATCGGGTTATAAGTCCGGGCTCAATCTTAACCCCCCCGTAACGAGCGGCGAATGAACCCGCGAAGGGTTAAGTCTGAAGGGTTACAGGACTCGCGTGGAACCTAATATCTTTGTTAGAAAGTAATGAAGCGAATCTTTATGTGATGTCATTTAGACTTAAAAATGGAACGGGTTAATTGAAGAAGGAATTTGGAGAAGACTTTAATGCAATTCATGGTGAAAAGTGAACAGCCTATATTGAAAAATAGGCTGCAGTAAGCGATAATAGGGTAGGTCACCCGCCCTTTGATGAGGTGGTATGGTAGACTAATCACTTTATATATTTACCATATAGTCCGGTCAAATTAAGCCGAAAAAGGGCAATCAGGGGAAATCATTCGTATAGTCTTGAAAATTGGTACAGTTATAACTTACGGTATCCAGATGAACATACTAAAAGTCCTCAAGGGTGGGGGGGGGTGCTGAGGGTGGAGGGGGGGGGGGGCGGTTGAAGGTACCTTTTTTCAGGTTTTTGCTCATATCTCGAATATCAGTAGGAATAGCATTATGAGTACTTCTGATACCCCCCCCCCCCCCTAAGGATTTTTAGTTTGTTCATCTGGATACCGTAAGGTATAACTGTACCAATTTTCAAGACTACACGAATTATTTCCCCTGATTTTATTAATTTTCCTGGACAAATGGCTCTCCCATTTGTCCTATTTATGTCCAACAGTGGACTGATGATGTGATGCAAATGATAATTGTAATTCACATTTTTATTTTTGTAGCAAATAAAGCAGGTTGCCATTTTCTCGGAACAATAACTTACTTGAATACGAAACCCACCAGTAAAAATCCTACTTATTGTTAACTTATCTTATCAGTTAGATAAGACTCAAGTGGGGCATAGATTAGCTATCTGCTCGCCTACGATTGGCTGGCGACGTTTACGACTTGCGCTGAAGAAGATAATATTCGGTAATCTGTGATGATAAGGATTGAAAAGAAATGGTTAGTTACATTATGTGAATCTTCTTTTTCTACCATAAAGTAAAAACCAATATGAAAAGCTTTTTGCACGATACAGAGGTTTTGTAAATAATAATTGTCTCATGAATCCTTTATTCATAATTGATAGAAATAAAAGTCACTAATGCGCGTTTTAATTGCGGAGAGTAGCGGTGGCCCAGTGGTCGCGACCCCGACTTACGAACAGTAAGTTGTGGGTTCGAACCCAGGCAGACGCATTAATTTGTGTAATTTATTTTATCACCACTGCTCTCAAAAACGGTGAAGGAAACATCGTGAGGAAACCGGTATGTCCTAGAACCAAAAATTCGTAGACATGTGACATCTACCAATCCGCACTGCCCAGTGGTGGTGGATTATAGTCCAATCCCTCTCATAGAGAAGAGGCCTGTGTCCCAGCAGTGGGAACATTATAGGCTGATGATGATGATGATGATGATGATGAATGCTCGTTTTCACTAATACAAGATGGCACCTAAATGAATGTATAAACAAAAGCACAATGTTGAGTTCCTTTCCGTTCTGTTGAAAGCTCAAAATATTCACTCTTTAAGTTGTCGCTTACCGTCAGTGAAAACAGGCATTATTTTAATTCGGTATCTTCCACATACAAGGTGTTCCAAAAGTTAAGTTTAATAAACAAAGATCAGTGTAACTGGTTCTCCACGTTGTATATACGTCAACAACTAATTTATAATGAGATGAGAGATGTAGGCCGGGAGACAGATAATAAAACGGTTTTAGAATTATCATCTCCAGAATCTAGCTATCGCTAGAGTCGGATCAAAGTCGAAGTCAAAATATGAATTTCTATTAGGCAACTAAATGGCACCTTTGAATGACAAACTTTACTAGAAACTAAAATTGTTGTGAATTATGAATCTCTATATCCAGTGTTTGTGTTTGTTTCCTATAGCATTAAGGAATTGAGTAGAAAAATAGAAATAATAAGGTTATCCGTATGGGTGTTCAATTTTATAATGTTAAATAAATAGAAGTTGTTTATTTATTTATCAGGCGTAAATAATATAATAATATTAACTTAAATAACTTTAAGTTTTAAATTTATAACTTGATTATATAATTAAATAGCAAACCGCAAGATTAATCTTATTAATACTATTAAATAAATATTTTATAGATTTGGGCTAAATATTTATTATTTAGTAGAGATTTTAATTAAAGATAACGCCTTTTATATAAGTTATGCGTTTGTAAATAATCTGCTGAGATTATCTTAAATTAGTCAACCCTATCAATGAATGCCTCACGCACTATACATAGTAAGTTTTGACTTCTATCTAGGTAAATATGTCTTTAGAACTTTTAATTGAAAAACTAAAACGATAATTCAGGGAATTTTTTGCAGTTTAAAATTAAAAAAAAAAGAAACCATAAACTTGCAGAATTAGCCCTGAAACAAGACGTTTTTCATCACATCTGAATATCAGAAAATTATCATCTAAATAGAGACTTACACGACGAAGAAACAGCTTCCAATACCATACATATTGCCAAACATGTCCTATCTCCTGTACTACCACACTGGTGTTATAAATCCCGGGGCCCACGGCTCGCCATAAATAAGGTCGCAGCCACACCTGGCGGTTTGACGGACTCCTACGTACGAGCTGCGCCCCCGTCGCACAGTGGAACGAATGTATGGGAGCGGTTGGACGTAGACATGTCCGAAAAATAAGAGTAAAATTATGACAAACTAATGATGCCATCTTATTCGATTACTTAATGCCTTCATAAATTGTGGTGATGAATTTCTTCATAACTCCCATATTTCGGGAGTAATTTGAGAAAATGTGAAATTTTACTATGAAAATGAGTGTATCGAGCTCTCTCCCTCCTGATTCCGGGCTTGTTTCAAGTACCGGTCTCTAATATCGTAATGCTATTACTAAGAGCTATATTTAATACTAAGACACATAGTGCGCCAAATGTGCACTTTCTGGGATAAAAGGAAATGAAAATTTAAAAAAAAAAACGTTTTTTCCCCATTTGTATTTACTTTAAACCGCAGACAGACTTATTAAGAGGTCTATAAATATATTATATATATACAGAAATATATATTAACAAAAATATTCACAAGAACTGATGAGAGTATGACTTTTAAGTAAGTTGATAATAAATTACCTAGTTTCATTAAAAGTACAATAAATAATTAAGATGTAAGCTCTAATTTACTAAGTTACACATTTTAAAACAATAACATCATTTAATTATCTTCGTCATCATCATCATCATCAATTAATTCAAATTCAGAATCGATGTCCGCTAAATCATTTATGTTAACAAATTCGATATCACTTTTCTCAGAATCCGTAAGCTCATAAAATTCCTTAAAAGAAGATTTTTTTACAAACTTATTTCCTTTTGGACGGATACTTGTAACAAGTGGATCAGAAGACAGTAAAAGATTGTGCATAATATCTTCATTGCATGAGATACTGCTATGCTTTCGAGAATGCCCCTCTCTATATTTTCTAAAATCTTTATTTCTAGCCTCAGATGCCTCTTCGGATAGAAAACCAATGGGCACAATTGACATGTTCTGAACTATGTCTGGCCCATGCATTAAAATTTTATGAAGTGAAGAAGGCATATAATACCATGGGTATAACTCCACGTAAAGCTTAGCAGTATCAAAGCAGAACTCTCGGAATTTAGTTATGTTGATCTTCTCTCCTGATGAAATACACTGCAAGATCACACAGATTTTTCTTAAAAGCATAGCATCTATTCCGGTCAGTTCAGCAGATTTAGTGTAGTTTTCAAAAAATCTCCTTGCCGAGTTGCCATTGTTGGTGGATCCACTGCCTTGTTTCACAACATCGAGAAGTAAGCCCGTTTCTCTTCTTACAGCCTCTTGAACTCTTTTCTTCCTGTCATCAACTTGCCTTTTTGCTATATCACCCCTTACTTGCCATGATTTTATGTCTAATTTGTAGGAAATGTGTAATAAGCATTCCATTGAGCGAATCCAAGCGTGAAGGGTGCTTAAGCTATATTTATACATGTCCTCGTTTGCGTGTTTATCTTTGATTAACTCTAAATTATTCATTTCTTTAGGACAAACCTTGCATATGTCACACACTGAAGCTGCTGTATCGGATATAATGGAATGAATTTTACCATCAATCATTGTCAACAGCAGTTGGTGTTTGACACTAATTCCATCAGTGATGGTGGATGGAGTTAAGGCTTCAATCTCTGCTTCGATTTCAGCCATCTCTCTCTGCACATTTTCTTTGGTTTCCTTTATAAACTTAAACAATATTGGCCGGCAAAATGAAGTGGAAGATGGTCGCTCGTTTTCCCAAATTGTTACACCTTTTGAGACGAGCCGCAGTGGTACAAGACTAATCATAAAATTACTAGCAAGATCGATTTGCTCATCTTCACTCGTCCTTTGATGATAAATGCTTTGGCTAGATGATCCGTCAAAACCCCATTTGCTGGTCAATACGAGCTGTTGATTGGGATCAACAGGGGTTTCTAACGACCTAATAAGTCTTCTTGAGGTTAAATCCATCAAGGCTTGTAATTTGATTTTTGCAGAGCTCTCTGTAACTGTGAGATCTTCTTTGGCCGGATAGCACTTAATGTTTTCTTTAACCAACATGTAGTAACTCGGGTATTGAAGAGCTCCTTCTTGAGTGTTGAAATCCCGAAGAGTGTTATAGCGCCATTTCGATAAGTTCATCGATACATAAAGAGCCAATGCCTTCAAAGGGGATATTTCCCGTACCTGAATTGATTTACCTTCAATGAAGGCTTTGATTTTTGAGGCCTCTTCTGGATTCTCCGTCAAGTATTTCATAACATAAGCTGTATCGCTTTGTCCTGCCTTTTGAAGCGCCCTTTCGGCCGAAAACATAATTTCAGCGCTGCTACTGCTGCATGAAAGACTATCTTCAGTGCGTCTTCTTTTTTGCCGGTTACTAAGGGCCTCAAAAGATTTACGAGGACTAGGATGTGTACAAGTTGAAGCATCAGATTTAGCAGGAGAAATTATGGGCTCGATGACGTCACTTATATTTTCTGTAGAAGGTTCCATATTTTCATTCTGTAATTCCGGCCATTGAATTGCAGCCTGTAGCCAAATCTCATGTTTCTTCCGAAACTTATCTGTGCTTCTTCCAGACTGTGTCCATTTTGCATAAATGCGGTAGCAAAATCGACGACACCAGTCTTTTAAACTTGTTTCAGCACTTTCACATAACTGAACACAACTGTTATCTTTTAAAACACTGAACAAATAGTTAAAGTCGCGTAAATCTTTATGTGCGCGTGCGCATAAAGCAACGTGAATATCAAGATTTGTATTAAAATTTGGAAAATACATTGCGAGATTAGCTTGGATACAACGAGGTGTAAATCAACACTGATTTTAAAGTTACTAATAGTGACCTATTTATATAAAATCCAGGTATCCCAGGTATCCTTTGTTAAATATTGCAAGGTAATTAGTTATTGTGATAATTAGTAAATGATGCATGCTAAATTAGTGTATTAAGAGCCATTTAGTAATTAAATAATGTTCTTATCAGTAATCATTAGTGCATCAGTTTTATATGTAAACCTTAAGTCCCTAATTATATATCCTAATTAGCTTATATCTTCTCTAATTGGCTGCTCAGAAATGTTATTGTAATAAGGTAAACCTTTAGAAAAACGGTTTTAATCAACAAAATAAACAAAAAATAAAAAAATTGTGTTATAAAATAAACATCACTCTTTATCCCAGAAAGTGCACATTTGGCGCACTATGTGTCTTAGTATTAAATATAGCTCTTAGTATTAGCATTATGATATTAGAGACCGCTACTTGAAACAAGCCCGGAATCAGGAGGGAGAGAGCTCGATACACTCATTTTCATAGTAAAATTTCACATTTTCTCAAATTACTCCCGAAATATGGGAGTTATGAAGAAATTCATCACCACAAGTTATGAAGGCATTAAGTAATCGAATAAGATGGCATCATTAGTTTGGCATAATTTTACTCTTTTTTTTCGGACATGTCTACGTCCAACCGCTCCCATACATTCGTTCCACTGTGCGTCGCGGTTTGACGCATTGCCGCCGCGCGCCGGTGTGCCAGCGCCCTAATCCACTGCTTACTATCTGCATGTTATGCGTATGTTGGCTGCATAACACTATTGCAATGGAATTCATTTAACACTGGTCTGGTATAGCCCTTGAAAAAGTTTCGCGAGATCAAGGGCGGGTTCGTTTACGTTTCTATGTAAGTACCTATAAGTTTTCAGTTCGCTGATAATATTATGATTTTCTTCAGATTCCTCAGTTTCTACATTTACAAATTAATGTCGACATCACTAGAATTTTACTAGCAGTATTTTAATGTGCAGTGCAGTTCCCAGCTAGCAATTCAATTTAACCTCTACTTTCCTGTAGGGCAAAATCTTCATAAACAAACACTCCCCAATAAAATCCCGCGGCCGTCAACTACCATTAAAATAAGGAAAAATACGTCCTTACTTACTTATATAGAAAAACAATAAAGCTTGTTTAACGAGACGCGTCATAACCTACACCCACAGGACGCCACACAAATCGCATTACGTTATTTGTAACCCGTCCAGCGCGAAGTGGTACCCGTCCGGTATCGGTCCCGGCTGCTATCGGTCTCCGCTGACTTATTACGGATGTGTATTTCAATTGTATTTACGTTCAGCAAATAGGTGCGAGCTTGTTTGTTGCTCATTATGATGGCTATAGGCTAATGAGAAGGTAATAAACTTGGAAATATTGATCTGCCTGCAATCTGCATAGGTCGTTAGAAATGAAAAATGATTATCGTCAACTCTTATGTTTAATGTCAAGAAAATCATAGATAAAAGTCGGCGTTTTTTACAAAAGTTGCCCGCAATTACAGAACTAAACTGATACATTAATCGTAGAAGACGACCTGCTCTATTGAATACACTTTGCAATTCTTAAAACCTTGTCACAGCTATTAATGCTCTCGCGCAGCTGACACTAATCATGCAAAACGCTATCTTTAGCTCCAAACATCGATGTGTTTATGTCACATTGGTGATTAGTATCATTAATAATAACAGTTATCTCGTGAGCATGTGAGCATGTGTATGTAAGATTATTTTATCCACAACTAAATAATGAGGTGATATTTAATTAAACTTACTTTGTGTTAAATCCACCTTGCGAGCAATTACAGATACTCGGACAACTCGCCATTAAAGCTGTTAGCCTCCCGATATTAATGTGATCATTAATGTAAACAACAATTTTCTTAGTCGTGAATCTTGCTAGGTAAGTAGATGTAGGAAATTTACTGCTGTTCGCTGCCAAGAAACTATGCTACCTTTACGTTTAATACAAAAGTAGTCAAACCTAATATGGGGATAAACAACAATAAAGTTAAATGATTTATCAACAATACATAGACGCAGTAGATAGCACACATAATGTAGGGAGTGTGTTGGTGCCAGGCCCCGTCAGGCCCCGCCAGCGCCCACTTCCTACACCACGTGTCAGCGCAGGAATGTAGGCTTGTGGAATGCGACGCCTGACTCCGCGCCAACCTCCAACATATTGGTACCGAATACCTACTCGCGAGTGACTCGAAAACGTACTCTATTACTGGTATCTATTATTCTGTAATTGCCGTCAACATTGACGGGTTAATCGCTGGTACAAACATTGGCCATACATTCAGTTAAACTCCTTTACATGTGTATAGATTTAATTGTAGACAATTTATATGCTAATATGTTAATGTCCGCGAAATTATAGCCAATAGTCTATCGGAAGTCGGTTAAGGCCGTTTTTGGTACAATAAAACGTATAGAGAATGCAAACCGCGTTTCTTTCTGATATTGGTCCATAAATATTGCCCAAATGTTGTTTAGAAGAATGTAATTAAAGATAGCTGGCACAGTTTCAAAATAAGCCTTTAACTCGTAAGGGGGTCGCGAAACGCCTTGGGCCCAGCTACAATACAAAAACGTGCCTTTTATAACCAATACTACAAGAAACATTGATTTATGAGTAATTATATCTTCTGTTATGTGAGAATGTGTGTTAATATTATACTTAAGTTATTATCTTAAAGTTCATCACGGTGCATTTTTTTTAACATCGCGGTATTCCTGTGGAGTGCATTCGATCAAAACTCACACAGAGATCATTTCTAACACGGCGCTCGTCACTGTTTCATAATGCATTGACCAACCACATTGCCTTCAATAACCATAACGGAAAAAGGGCACATCACACCATCGGCTTGCATTACTGTACCTGCAACCCTTTTTCCGTCATATTTACGACTTCATAGTGGCAGGTTCCTTGAAGCTCAACACGCGCTGCAAGAACTAACTCTATGTAATCGTCAAATCATAGACTTTAGTTATCGGACTCACTTACTTCAGACACGACGTATACTGTTGTTTATCAACAAAATAAATAAAACCCTAACTCCAAAAACCCATTCAAAATCTCGAAATCACTTACAAATTCAATCCCATACGGTTCTCCATACATTCCGGGAAGCGATCCTACAAATCATTTTTTCCATAAACATGTTTTTAACAGTGACAAACAACGGTATAGCGCGAAGAACAACATGTTCCGAACTATACCCGTAAATAACCGCGGAGATATTTATTTTTATTGGCCAGATCTGGAGATATACTCGTAGATAGAACGGTGAAAGGCAATAGCGATATGTGACACAGATACCGCATGGACTTAAGATTCTGTGTTACTATGTGAGAGCGATGTGGTTGGACATAGCGTCTTAAATAGAGATATCGCAGATGAGGTGATAGTTGGTGGTTTTTCAGGTCTCAAAGTGTGGTGTGTGATTTCTAATTGTTTTTGTAGCTCTAGTGACAGATCTGACTGATCGAGGTTAGATTACGAATGCAGTTTTCATAAAAAACATCCTAGACAGCCTGAACACTTTGTAGGTAGAATCTAAGATCCCCAAAATGTATTAACTAGTACCTTATGTTTGATCTTCACCATAGTTATGGAGTTCCAATGTTTTAACACAGCTTTCTTAAAGCATGTCCTCTTCATCCTTTTGATTTATTAAACATCATGCAAGTGCAAAGTCTTTGCTGAATATAAAATATCTTTATCTTTATTCTAAATATCTTTGCTGCGCCTGAATTTTGAGTATCATAAAAGCATTAACAAGTTCTTTTCCACTATCACCCACAATCTAACAGCAATAATTCCGAAATACCGCTATATGATCATAAAGGTATTAATTATGCGGATCGGGGCCATAACTCCATGACTCCACTTGTGGACTTAACGACTGTTCCCACATCGGAATGTTGATTAAAACGACACGTGCTAACTGGTGTGGTTTACTTGGAACTAGCTGGACATGTTTAACAGTTTCTTTTGGTAGATTTAGCAGGGAAAGGGTTAGTTAAAACACTGGAATATGCGATTACTGTGCCTGGTTCCACTCGTCCACTATAACTGTAACTGTGTAAGGGTAGAATTTGAAGTGTTATTTTGTTACTGGAATTAAGATACTCAAAACTGACTTTTTTCGTAACGTTTACCGAAATTAATAAAGAATCTGTCGATTCTTTCTCAATATTAATCTTGAGCTTAATCTGTATCAACATTCACAGAACCTCCCAATAGATACGCAGCATCAGTAGATCTGCCAAACGACGCATGAACGTTACAATCAATACGGACGCCTTCAAATTGGCCCTAAATCTAGTCTCCCTTGTTTAATCTGCTCCACTTCCCAGCTTATAATGGGGAAGTAAAAAAATAACCATTTCAGGCTCGGTTAGTTCACCTTGCTGGGGCACCGGCCGAGATTAAGCACCTCCTCTTTAGAAAGGAAAGATTAGGCAATTATATGAAAGAATGGGATTAGAGTTTCAATAGTCTTGTGGGGGTGATTCGAGTGTGCCGTGCTGTTGGGCTGCGATGGGGCTTGAAATTTAACGTTGACGCGGGTTATGAAATTTATGTGTGTCTGGTCATCGGTTTCATCGAAAAACCACAGCAGAATTTAATCGTCAGATGTTTTCACAAGATCGCGGTGCCCTAAGAATGAACTCACCGCTAATGAACCAATGCAATCAACAAATCGATACTTTTACGAAAATTAAAATCGTTACCAAATTAAAACAATTAGTTTAATTACAAACAAACAACCGACATTGAGAAACGAAACAATTACAACGTGTCACAATGTTACAACCTACATTTTTATAATAATTCCTAAAGGTCACGAACAAGATGTTATGGATGGCAAAGTTCACCCAGCTAAGTAACAATCCGACTGGGGCTATCCATCACACCGTTTAAATAATAAATAAATCAGTAATAATCTTCAAGTGGGTCGGGGAACAACCACCGATGTTATTTACAACCTACAAGATACGAACATAAAAATCTAATGTACGTTTGTGTACAATAAATCACTCAATGTGTACGATATAAGACGGCAGTCGAGGCCGAATTTAATAGCGAAAATTCTACTATTTCGACATAGTGTTCCCACAGAAGATTTTGTTTGAACGTAAATATGTGACTGTCATATATATATGACAGATTGTGGATGCCTCTGGGATGCTGGATTAGGGAGTCGTCATTTGTGTAAGACAAGGTGACGCAACAAGCAAGAAAGTAGAGATTGGTGATAAAATAGCTTTAGGTGTGAATATTCATGCTTTGTTTTATGACAGTGTATTTGAAATTGCCAATGTATTGCAGCTTTTATGTCCGATTTACACTCCGAAGGTACTCGCACATTTCCACATCGCTTTGAGAGTCAAAACGATTTCTTTGTTAGTGTCATGTTTATTCCGAGGATGAGAGTCGAGGTTGTCGTCTTAACTCCTATGACATTCAGAACTGCATTATATTTACGGATAAACTATCCTTAAGTTAATCCTTTAATTGCCTTGCGGTATTTTTAAGCTTAAGTTTGCTACAGTCTTCCCTAATGGCATTCTTAAATGTTTACCTTCAAGATGTCGATTCACTTGAGCGTAAGACTAAAAAATTTGATTAAAAAGCGTAATTTAAGTTTAGGTTATTAGCTTATGTTATAGGTGGTGTTTCTGTACCCCTGGGGAGACTTCACTTAAACGAAAAAAAGCATCCGCCATCAATCGAATAAACTAAGTCGCGCGCTTTACTTTAATTTTATTTTGTACCGCTACAAATTAATTTGTGGATAAATTTTCCTTTATGGACGTTTTCTGGGGGATGTTTTTTTGCATTGCGAGGGGTGTCGTTTAGTTTTTTATCGGATGTATTTAAAGATCCCTCGGCATCCGTGGGGTTAAGTTGTACGAGTTTAATACTTCCTAGTAGCACGTACGCGAGGGATCCACACGCGTCGTGCGTCGCTAGGGTTCCTCGCCACTGAGAAGATATGTTTTGTTCGTTTACAATCATGAAGGATATTTATTTCATTTTATTGATAAGAGTGTTGTATCATGTCTAGTTATGAGTTGAGTTGTGAATGGTGATAGCACTTTTCGGTAGAAGTTAAAAGGATTTGTGTTTTACGACAATCTATAATCCCTATTTCTAATTTTACCAGAACCATAGATTTTGTAGACTTGAAGACGTTATATTTTATACAAATATGTCTGTCGATTGTGTCGATTGTGACCAACCAGTCGATGTCAAATAAGGCTCGTCTGGCTGTTCACAATGGTGTGCTGGTGCCTACACTTAGTTGGGTATGGCAAACGAGGCATGAAAGTAGAATTAATGCTGTGGAAATGCGTTCCTTGCGAAGCATGTGTGGTGTAACTCTGAATGATAAAGTGAAGAATGAGGATATACGGAAACGTTGCGGCTTAAAAGAAGATGTAGTGACAAAAATTGAAAAAAGTATGCTTAGATGGTTTGGTCATGTGGAGAGGATGAGTGAAAGGCATAAAAGGTATTTACAAGGCAGATGTGAGTGGCAACGCCGGGAGGGGACGCCCTATAAGAACATACGCTTACCTCATTGGTGAGGTTCTTCAGAAAGGTCAGGTGTGTAGTACTCGCAACCGGCGTGCGTGTATGACCAGATGTATGAACGTGGACGTGGCAAAAGGAGTATTTAAGAATCGTAGCAGGTGGCGTTCTGTGGTTTCTGCCTACCCCCATGGGAAAAGGGCGTGAGTTTATGTATGTATGTATGTCTGTCTCTTGCTGCTAACGATAATCATGTCTATCATTTTGATTTACCTCATCTAAATCTACAAAGATAAACAAGCAATAGCAATAAACTATCTTTATACGCTCATATTCTCAATTAAAAAGCTCATTATCATCTCCAAGAAGTCCATCATCTGTATCACAACAAAAATTCAATTAAACATATCCCTAGTACTGAGTACTATCAGAAGCGCATAGCGATCTCAATCAACCTTTTTTTTGTTCGGCGCGGGCGCGGCTACCGGCGTGTGCGGCTCAGGCGATACAATTAAAAACATAATTGCTAAAGGATTAAGTTTTGAAATACTTTTTATTATGGTGCTTCTGATGCGATGAGTATGGGATATTGTTGGAGTTGTAGATAGGTGGCTGCCGGGAGATGATTGATGAAATCTTTAGTGTAAAAGATTAAAAATGTACAATGTAGTGATTTGATTGTGTGTTCATTTAATCGTAATTTTCTATAAAAGTTATGGAATGATCAACACAGAATGATAGTTTCGAATAAACACTTCGTGTCATCATTGCCCATCCTACCACGACGGTATGTGATGGCTATAAAAAATATTGTCATTAGAACATGTTTGGCAACTAATCTAAGTTCATGAATAAGATGATGATGAAATTGATAGAGTAGGTACCTATAGGAGAAAATGGAATCAATAAACTCAAACTCATTGAAATAAACTGACCCACTCAACTATCGCAGGTCGATCTAAACGACAGTCATAATCTTTTCACCTTTAATCATAAACATATACCTAACAGTTTCCAGATCATGTATTAATTACTAAGTCTGGTGCGGCCACATCTCCAAGATAATATTACACTGAGAAGACTAAACTGTTGCCATAAAACTTTACGAGTATGCACTATTTCTTTGAAATATAAAAAGATTAGCAGTAGGTACCACCTGGATAGATCAGAAAAACATTCCAGTAGGCTTGAACCCATTTCATAATGATCTTGAAAACCAACTATGATGGTACTTGGAATGCGAAATAGCTGTTGACGTGGTCGTCTTGTAGTTTAATGACACTGAATACCTACGCCTAATTGATTGAACAAATCGATAAAAATATTTATCGAATCCGAATAATCAGAATCAATTACGCACATCAGCATGAAACTATTGTTAAAGAGGATCAGCAATCTGTTCACGTCCGAGCAGACAATGTAAACGAAACAGTAATTCTTGAGGAACATTTCGATTAAAATCGTTCAAGTTTTATGACCTTGTACTTGGGGAAGCCATGCATATTGCTAGTTCGCTATAAGAATTCTTAGTTACCCGCGAGGGAGTGTTACCTAAATTGCCGTAACAATAAGGGTTCGACTTTAAGGGAGACTTCTCTTTTTTTTATTTTACAGTAATTTCCCATTACATTTTACGTGAGTCAGTCCTGTGGGGTGAAGTTTTTGCAATTGCAATTCTTAACCGCTGTTCCGTATTCTGTTTTATGATCGTCGTAAGTGGGTAAGCCGTGTTTGGTAATAGATAATAATGAAAATAGAATTGTAACTTGCAAGATTATAATAAACAGCGAATATATATTTATAAATTGCTAAAAGAATCATAATTTAATAAACCACACCATAAATCAAATGAATTCTACAATGATAGGCGATTGCGAAATCACATAAATGCAAGCATTAGACTCAATGGCCGACCAAAAATGGCCAGGATTAGTGATTGTTGGATGCCGTTGAAAACAGAGGCTTTTTATGGCTCACCGCCCGCGGCTCACTAATCCTACGCCAAAAAACACAATAAGCCATATCGTAACGTCACAAGAAGAATGCCACCAACATTATTATCCTAGTGGTTGGAACCCCCGCGCTCCGCGATCTCTGTAAAGCGTTTGATAAAGTGGATCACAAAACGCGACGCAGCGCAACGCTGTAATATAAATAAAAACGGGCCCATAAGTGGCCCTTGCGGTAAGCCCAAGTCTCAGCCGCCCCACGCGGAATCGCGAAAGTGGTTTCATAAGCTAACCGTGCGAAACGCCTTCTCAGTTGTTATTGTGAAATATGAATTATGAAAATAATAAAAAATAAAGCGTTCGGGGGTAGAGCGGGGTAAAGCGAGGCACGCGGCGGCACGTGCGGCGCTCGCGAGCCAACCAAAATATTGAAAAGTTTAACCGCACTATTGTACCGCTCCAGGGTACCACGGCCACCCAGCCGCCAGCCGTTCGATGTGACACGTGACTGTCTTAATTTCATCAATTAAAATGAGAAATTGTAATCGAATTACCTACAGTGAACGACTATGGTGGGATGATAAAGAATAAACATGTAAGTAGATGTTATATTGTATAGAAGACGACACGACTTGCCACAAACACATTTTGAAACACTGCACAGGTAGTTCAATGAAAAATGTACCAATCAAAAATGTTGCCGAGTTTTAGTTGACTGATCAGGAAAAAAATAATTTAAAAGTAATAAACACAAAGAATGCATTAAGTTGACACACTTTACTGATTAACCCGTTGTCTCACGGAGGGTTGTTTAACCTCTCCTAATAAGGATTATCTGCGGAGCTCCTGCATTCATCCAATACTGACGCGTCGCTAACGCCTTTGTATTAATAGTGGAAAAATTTAATACTGTTTGTGTGCCGCGTCGGTCCCGCCGCCGGATTACGGGGGGTAGTTTTTTAAATAGGGTTAGGTTTTTTCCGGCAAGCGAGGGTCGTGATAAATGACACATGCACATTTTTCGAAATACCCAATTTCGGATTTAAGTCACCCTCAAAGTGGCCGGTGCGGCCGGACAATAGGGCGCTCTCTCACTCATTTACACCATCGCTTTGTTGTTACGCGAAAGGGTATTATGGTGTTACCTCTCTACTCGGAGGATATTGGAAGCGGTTATGGGGTTTAATAATGCATTTTCCTATCGTGACGGCCCACCATTACTTTGAGATAAACTGCGCGTAAAATTGCCTTCGAAAAAACGTAACGAGTGTGTTGTATTGACGTATAATTATGGATTCTGTTTATGTTAAGTTGGCGAAGGCAGCCTGTGTTGCAGTTTTTGTTGGAACAAACAATTGAACAAATTGCTGCAAGATACACAACTTTGTTAGAGTAACGGTGGGCAAAAAGTAGAGTAAATGAGCATTGGTAATGGTAATGTATTAAAGTTATGAAGCAGAGGCGTCAAAACGATCAATTACACCGTCTGTCAAATCGACTCATGCGCACATCCGCGACTTTTTAAGCACATGATCAAATATGGTGGGTGATTAAAGGCTTGTAATTAAACTGCGTTGAGCTATCGTGTCGACTGATACTAGGTAAACGAATAGATTGAATTAAATTATGCATTAGTGATAGCGCGGTTATTATATTATCTGTAGCGTGATATAAACTTACAACATTTACAATCAACGACTACATTTCACGAACCGAAACACAAACATGTCTGATTAGTTTCATTTACAGCCGATTTTCTTGCTTTCTAAGTTTAGATTCTCGTGTAGTTTAAGGATACAAACGTGTTCTACCAATCTTAATCTGAATGTAAAAATGTGCGCATGTCGTCCGTGAATCAGAGAATGCTAATGTGGCCTATTAATTGTTTACCTATTAGTAATTAATTATGAAACAAGATATAAAAACATCACTTGACCTTTAAAAATGTCGTGTCGTTTTCTAATATTTCGCCTCGCAAACTAAGATAAATGGTTCAACTCAAGTGTCTCCGTAATTTATTATGAAAGTTGCCATTAGCAGTGGGGTGAGCACAAATCAAAGTGTCGTGAAAGAATTCTTAAACAACTATTAAAAGAGTCGTGATAGTCGGCCATCTTGTGAAATAGTTTGTTCAGTAAATGATCCGGAACTTTTGTTAACACGATATTAGCATAGTTTTTGGGAATACACTATATCAGTAAGTTTTCTTCCTTGGAAGGAATACCACCATTTTTATGTTTCCTTTCAGAGACTTCTGACATTAGCAGTACATCTGAAAGCTACCAAACGGGGTTCTTGCATATTCTCACTTTTTATTTCCATCGGCTGATTAAATTCTCAGAGTTGAAAGTCTTTTTTTTTTAAGATTACTCAGCGACTAGGTCTATCATAGACCATGAATTGCATTTATTTGCTTTGTTCATAAACTTCTTTTTAACGTGTCAATGGTAATGTAAATTTATTCCCCCTATAAATTGACTACGAGTTCGTGTACTAACAGATTTTAGTTTAAATTAACAGTAAGTCAGTATCATCAGTCAATATCATCATCGGAAAACCAGCTATGATTTGTTTTATGTCTCAGGTTCCCAAACTAATCTAGGACATTTCGCGGCTCTCCCAAGACTCTGTAGGCAATACAATGAATTGTCAAAGCAATGTGACATGGACATAACCCTCCCCATTTCTAAATACAAAAAAAAATTGACCACTGCAATAATGTACAATTATAATTTTTATTTTTATGTAAAACAATTTTATTACTTATTATGATTTCTTGACATCTTTATGCTTTTTTAATGTTCTGGTACAAAATGAATTTTCTTTTTGATATATTTTTATTTTTTTACTATTTTCTGTGTTACGACCTAGTTTCATGTGCATGCTGTGGTCTCCTGTAATTGAAGGAACACACTTAAAAGAACCTTTGTATAACTGTATTGTATTGTATCTGTGTATCTTTTGTTGGAGATCCAAATAAATAAATAAATAAAAATCATCATTCTCCTGCAAGTCAGTATATTGTATATTGGTACACTATTTGTAGAGGATGTTAGAAATATATTACGACTTCAAGTTCCCAAGTAATGTTCCGTGATAATGCCAAAAAAAATAGTTTATACTATAATCTGAAAACGTTGTCCTCTCTTAGTAGTCAAGATAACTGCACACCTTGAGCTGCAATTAACAAGATATTCTTTTTTAACAAACTTCTATCATTAAGACTTAGCTTGCCATCGATCTATGCTACAGGTTAATACAAATATATAAAAGCAAAACATTTAGGGTGTATACACCCTAAATGTTTTGCTTTTGTTTTTTGTTGTTTGTTAATAAACAGTGGTTATGGTTCGTAAACAGACGAGTTTATTATGCAGCATATAAAGTTATTGCGCCAGTTTAGAGGACAGAGCTAAGCAGAACAGTAATGAAATATGATTATTTGCAAGTCTTTATGAAGAGAGTTATCCTGGAATAATCATGATTTAGTGAAAAATGTTTTCGACAAAATCGCCAATTTTTTCCGCCGTTCTTCATACCCCTATAAAACCTTCCGATTTCTCTTAACTCAGCCTTTAGTTCTACTTGTGGACATAGCCGCAGGCGCCTTTTCATGTTGCACTAAAACTAAACTTCTCTTGAAGCTGACTAAAAAGATTCAGTTTATTGATCACTCCGGTTCATTACTGTACCTACCTTTACCGAGGGCAAGACACAAAGTAAAAATAATGAAAATTAAAAAGCCCCGATGAAAGTCGTTTTAGAAATACGAGAGGCTTTCGAAGCGATTCCCACTTTGCTATATCCCTTGCACCTGATTCAAAACCACCTGTTTTAGTCGCTAATATTATTTCCATTATTTCCATCAACCACTGTGATTCTGCTCCCGGTTGTTTTCCTTACAATTTCCCGCCACAGACACATCGAGAGCAATCGTTCTCGTCAGTAAACTTAGAGCACACATAATCGCTAAACATTTACAAACCAATATAATATAAAAAGTGCAGTGTGAAACTCCGCGATAGCATCAACTGGCTGAGTGTACAATTAACTCGACGCGCAGTAAACGTGTATGTCACAGTCGCACTGGTAATCAGTTAAAAATAATTTTGACTATTTTGTCGGTTACAACTATTTTATACATTTATACTTATTGGGCTGGTTGTTTAGTAGGTAGCACCGCTCGTCCGCGCGGAGAGGTGGTGAGCGCCGCTCGTCCGCGCCGTCGGACCGTGTACCTACGTGTGCATCAACGTAATAACCGGCTTCATCATCATCATCATCATCATCATTTCAGCCGAAAGTCGTCCACTGCTGGACATAAGCCTCCCCTCAGTATCGCCGCATTGACCGGTCCGGTGCGACGCATCCAGTGGATCCGCGCAACCTTCACCAGGTTATCGGTCCACCTAGTGGGAGTTTATTTGTCTTACACTCATCATCTGCCTAGCCTTTTCCCAACTATGTTGGGGTCGGCTTCCGGTCTAACCGGATGCAGCTGAATACTAGTA
Organism: Lycophotia porphyrea; assembly: GCA_950005105.1. Taxonomy (NCBI): domain Eukaryota; kingdom Metazoa; phylum Arthropoda; class Insecta; order Lepidoptera; family Noctuidae; genus Lycophotia; species Lycophotia porphyrea. Next base: position 19,778,423 of record OX465388.1, on the reverse strand, counting down.
TATTACATGGAGCGACTGCCTATCTGACCTCCACAACCCAGTTACTACTGGGAAATACGATACCCCTTGGTAAGAGTGGTTGTCAGACTTTTTGGGCCACTGATTACTTTAACCACTGTCAAAGATCTTCAAATGACAGCCGGGACCAACGGCTTAGCGTGCTTTCCGAGGCACGGAGGAAACTCGGTATGTAATGGGTAGTCACCCATCCACAGACCAACCTAGGCAAGCACGGCTTAACCTAAAGATCGACCCGAGCGGCTGTTATTGTTTAGCCACGAGCTCCTTTATTTGTCTTACACTAATTCTATATAATTATAACTAAAGCGTTCTGAAAAAGCAGATTTTTTAATAGAGTAATTAACAACGGTTTGACTAAAACCAGTCAAAACTACTTTCAACTGTTTTAAAAGTTTTAACTGTAACATGTGAAGCTGCTGATAATAAGTGGTGCAACGGGCGGAACCGCGGGATGCTTCTTGTGTGCTGTGGCGCCTGCATGGACCATTACGCTACGCTTTATCGGATGGTGGTTAGGAAAGCTGGGAGTGGTAGAGAAGGATTAATCTTAGATCTGCTGGAATCAGTGGACCATATAGTCTTAAGAGTCGGATTCAGATATTATAGGTACAGAATGAATGGATCGATTTTAGTTTGACTTTGAATGAAATCCGACAAACAATCATGTTTAGACATATTATTATAAAAACAATGTCAAACTTTTATACCTTTTACTTCAGAAACCAGTTGAAACTGGGTGTGAATCTTTTGAGTAGATTGAAAGAAATTTACCACAAATCTTAAGATAAGACTTCAGTTCTCAGCTCTATCAAAAGTGTAACATGCGTCAGTGTAATGCGTTTCTTTATTTCCAAATGGAAAATGGTACAGCCAAACGCATTCAAACAGTATGGAGATCGACACAACACGACAAGCACGCGACAAAAACTTTTGATTTTATTCACCGTTACTTCGATCATATCCCAGTAAAAACACCCTCAATGGGAAAAGAAAATGGCCTTTAGGAATTTCTCTTTAGCCAACCCTTCTAACCGTTAATAAATGTCACGAAGAGACCGTTGACATTTGGGGTGACCCCACGACGCCATGTGCAGGACCGTCCTGCTAAACGGTGTCTCCACGGCCCACTTCCGACGTTTATGGTCACCGTATTTTAATACTTTTAAACCGTGAAATAATCAGCGCACGCGCATTAAAATTTACGGGCTATGTTGATTTTGTATAGCGATATAGTGTTTAAAGTGACAAATAGACTTGAATTTCTGTGTAATTGCTTTGCTATTGCTTTATGATATTGCTCGGGTAATTTCGCTGTATTGCCACGGTCGTGATGGTAAGTGGCAATCCAAATATCTATGCGTATCCTGTAAGCGTTTTTTTTTTAAGTTTCCTTATTACAATGGCATTGTTGAACGATAAAATTTTGTTTATCCGGTGTACGTAGCTAAAACGTGTTGAATTTAAAAGCCACACCACCTGTCAAAAAGTGATAAATTCTGCACGCCTTCACTAGCACTTATGTATTTACAATTCGCAAATATGAGCAGAATATGAAGTAATTTGTTTACCTCGATTACTTTTTACAACCATGTCAAAAGCATTCCATCAGTTCGAACAAAAGTATAAACTAATTATATTAATTTGATGAATAACGACAGGAAATCATTACATACTTAAGCCCACTGCAAATCGTTGACAAGTGAAACCGTCCATTAATTGAATATTTAAACGTGTTAATGACAAAAGTCGATGTGCGTGGAAGTAATCTTGCCAAAATGTCGCGGCTGTATACCGGTGGACATGTGCGCTTGCACCTTTAGCCCGCGGCGTGAACATTAAACTGGCCCCATGTGTACAGACAGTGAAAAAAAGTTATACGTTAAATTGGCCGCCAGTGTTCGAAGGTTGAAGTGTAACTAATTACGTCACTCTACAGTACACTTGATTGCAAAAAAGTGAAATGCTATAAAACTAACGGCGCCTTTTCTTGATTGTTTATGAGTATAGGACATAATGGTGTTCGCAAGTGAAGCTAGTACTAATTACGGCAGCTCACGTTTTCATGCCATTCTGCAGAATATGGCACATGAGCTAACATTTAATGGTTGTGCTTGACAAACTAGAACGAATTTTAGTTAGAGACTTGAATTTGCGCCATGTCACTTAAATATCATGGCAGGGTATTTTTTGTGCTATGTACTTACTTATAGAGTATGTATACCCTTAAAGGTAGGCAGGGAAATAATACGTAGTTTGACTCGTCACCACACACTCATACACTAAACTAACCTAATTAGATGCAAACGCACATATTTCAATCTGTTCATTTTGTCAATGTTCTTGTCTTCGATTTTTCACGATTTCTCTTACCCGTCTGTCAACTCTTGTCTGCCAACTGCCTCAGTTTATTGAGAAACAATCTGGAGATGGGTACATTTTTTACTAGAAGTAGAAACCTCCGAATCTCCTCTGAATCACAGTTAAAAATATAAAACTAACTTGTGTAACAGCAGACACTACTGATACAACGGATAGTAATTAATATACAACGATTCAAATCAGTAACATCTAGCGATTAGATAATGCCATCGATAAGTTAAACAGAGCTAGATAGCGTAGCGTTAGATAGCTAGAAAGCAACAAATGAACCCAGTCATCACTTCAGCAACCTATCTGGCAATCTATCCATCTGAAACATTTATATTTCTCGAGTACTCGATACGCAGATGATATCGTTGCGTATAATATGGTAATCATCGCGATATTTTAACCGTACGTATACGATAATTATCGCAATATTTTAGCGTCATGCGTGTGCGCTCATGCGTACGATTAGTGCGATTACTGCACTTTTTGCGATAACCACCGTTGCTGCTAATGGACGACACAAAAAGGTTATGTGATGCCTAATTTGGCTGTAAACTTTCTTACTAACGAAGTATCGACGCGTGATAGCAAATAAGTTTTTTTATATGTTTTAGTAACGGTATGCTCGCATATCTACACAAGTTTTTCTAAACTTCGCACTGTGAAAACACACTAACAACTGGTTGTGTTCTTGGCTTTACACCTCATCAAGTAATCGATGATTAACTCAGTTCCAAATTAACAGCATTCGAAGCACATTTTTGCTGGCAGACATTTATTAATACGTGGTTCAAGTAATCAGAAGATAGCTAATGTTTTTATTCCCAAGATTCCGGGACTTTATCCCTATTACCCGATGAAATGAAGCGAGTAAAAACGAAGACTACGTAAACAAAACATGCAAAACAATAGATTTATATCTTACGATATTAATTACGTTTATGGATGAATTATGGTGATTACTGTAGATGATAGCCTCGGAAAACGAATCATTACCTGCATACTCGCATACTGTTATATTTGTTAACTTAAGCCGTTTGAAGCACCGGGAAATGTTACAAAGGATGGACGTAGTCACGGTTGTAATTTTTTAATAAGGAGATCTGGAAAGTTTGCATAACATTTATTAAAAACCATCATCCTGTCTATGTCATTTTCAAAATATTGATAGAAACAAAATACAAAATAACCTAATTTAAAACGAGTATCAATTAGGGTCTAATAAATCACAAACAAATTTTCTATTACACAATGTAAAAAATGGAATAAATTAATACCCACTATTCGGTCACACCTAACCCTCTCCGGCTCCAACAAAAAAAAACAAAGCTCATCAAGTTTTTGCGCCAAAAATTTCCATGCGCAATACCAGTAGTTACGCACTGGATCATCTTGTTACATCGCCACATTCGCCACTGCTGCACTGGTTGGTTACAATGGCACAATTCAAATAGTGCGGGTTGCGTCACGCGTCAGGCCGCACCGGACGGCGGACGGTGCGTGCGAGTTTATTACTAAACACGCGTATTATGCTGTCACTTCGTCACGTATCATTGGGCACACAGATGGTGATGCTTCATCAGGTTTCTGAGGGTTGGCAGGTTCCAATTGCTACCTGTAGTAAGATTTCTTTTGTTGATTGGCTGACGTGATTTTTGAAGTGTATTTGGCAGGGTGATTGCTGATTGGTTATCTCGTAGACGTGTACGAAATACATTAGTATTGCCAATTCATTCTACCTATGTAACTACTTTATCTTATGCAACGCTCTACAAGAGTGAAGACAAAGCCTATGCCTAGATCAGCAGGATCCACATTTCACAACTGCTTAGTGACACATTGTAAAGCTGAATATAATTATGATGAAATCAAATATAACCGTATCAATCACACCGTACCAATTATAAAACAAAAGAAGAAGCTGCTGTCAGATTGAATCATAACGAACCATTGATATTGTACACGCGTACGAAGCTAATTAACAACCGACACATCTGCCTCATAGGCACGTCAGTAGAACAATAGGAAAACCAACAGCGTGACGTAAACAAACCAATTTGAGTCACTTTCGGTCTCACTGACCCCTACGGCGGCCGCAGGGTTATCGCCCATCTCAACGGATTTTAGACAACAAAATTAGAATCTAACTAATTTCACTAGACAGCCGTGTCCACTAATATAGAGCAGTAAAAAACACGCTTTATATTTAGCTAAATAACCCTAATCTTAATGTAGGGTGGTAACATCTTTCCGCCTTCACCCCTGGCTTAAGTCACCACTGGAACGCCAACCCTACCTTAGCAACTATAAAGTTTAAATTCCCCAATATAAAATAAATTTCTTATACTGTTTTATGAGTAGTGCTAATTGATATCTTGTTGTATCTGGACGCAGTACGTTATACGAGACGCAAGGTGGTCGGGCGCAAGGTGCGCGGCGACCGTTGGCGCACCTTCCCCGCCCGGCGCGCGGCAGCAGTAATAATACCGCGGCCACGGAACCAACTGATTAGTGGAACGAAACGGTGACAGTTTTCCACTTGACAATCGTAGTAGATTTATTGACAGATAGCCCGTGATGAGCTGCTTCCGGGTTCCAATGGGGGGGATTATTCAATTTCGTGTGACAAAACACGTTGATGGGTGGGGAAGATGATGACTTAATTGGGACCTAGTAAGTAGTCTCTGACATGGTTGATCATGGGCTGTCAAAAATTTTAAAGATCTACATAACACAAATCTAGACTCCGTGGCTGCTACTGAGAAATTCCTGATAAAAAACCCAATAGCACTTTGCCCGACCTGGGAATCGAATCCAGGACCTCATGCTCAGCAGTCGCACTTGCGACCACTCGACCAACGAGGCAGTTAAAGATCTAAGCTATGAAATACATGTTCTATATCAATTTCATGGAAACCAAACCTTGCCTGAGCGATATTTCTCGACGGCATCTAAAGCCAAGTCAGAGGCCCATGGGCGATAAGAACTCTGACACCAGGTCCATCAATTAAGCAAAATAAAAAACAATTTCATCAGTAAAGCTAAGATATAAAAGATTTGTGTCACCATGAGGAGAACACGGTCCTATAGCAATGGAGCATATGGACTGATTACGCATGACGGGCTTATAGTGTTTTTAAAAGTCCAAATACCTCTATGAACACCAAGATATATATTTATATTTCCTGAGTACGATTGCAGGTGGTAGTCCGGGAGTACCTACCAATAACCAGTCTATATTTGCAATTTATTTTTTTGCAAAATATACGTAGAGGTCAATTATGTAACAACCGAATCAATAAATAATAGTTGCCCAATGCCCATAGATGTAGAGGTCGATGGTTGTTTTGTTGTGTAGGTAAGTGTATCCCACCTGCAGTCTGATTGATTGGTGGGATTCCCAAGAACGATTATACTCTTCTTTTCGTCGGAATAGAAAGTGCTTTGTTTATTTTAGCGGTTAATTACAGCTTTAGGTAAAGTTGAATTTCACCAATAAAAGGGTGAATCTTAGGCGTATTCTGTTGATTCCCTGGGCGCAATTTATTTGAATATTTTTTTTTAAAACAATAATGAAACATAAAATGTAACTTGATTATAACACATTTAATGAATAGGCATCACTTTTGGCCGACTGGTTCCGAAAATATAGGAATTTACATTTTTGTGGGCAGGGGAATCAAATAAATTGCGCCAGGGGAGTCAACAGAATACGCCGAATTACAAGATTCACCCAAACTGAACGCTATTAGCGCATGGAAACCTGATCGCGTTCAAATTCATTTGCGAAATCTATCTCAAGTAACTCAGAAATATAATTTAAGTATTTTTATAAGACCTTAAATGATTTTTCATCGATGGATTTAGGTGTCAATAGCACTAACATTACTATGGATGGAGATAGAACCAGCTAAAGAAACTACTTGTATACTAATGTCCCTTGGTGATTGTTTCACTATTTCACTCCGTAATCTAAGGTGTTGACAATTTGAACAATTGAAACACTCATTAATATTAGGCGCACTATAATTTAAACGCAGTTACTACGAATACAGTTGATTAAATTCTTATCAAATTGAGCGTGTTATTACTCAGTCGATTTATTGCATGTTTACGCATATGCGCGAACGCATTTCGTGCGTTACACACCTGTTACTATGTTCTGTTTGTAAGAGTAAGAGAAAACCAAGTCCAACGACTCCGCGAATAATAGACAGAAATCTCTTGACAAGATTGCAATCAATGTTGCAGGACTTACCGGATAGAGGACCACTTCATCTAGGTATGCTTCTAGAACTCTGAGAAAACTCACTTAAAATTGCAAATCCTACGACAAAATGCAAAAATGAATATTGTTAAAAATAAAACTAACCAAAAATTCATTGGATTTATTAAACCCACACAATGACAGTTGAAGTTTTATCTTTTTTTGGATTATTCCTCTGCAATCTGCCAATTTCTAGTTAGCCATCCCATCTTCTTAGCACAGTGGGCTGCGCTGGGGCGGCTGCTGCAGGTGCTGAAAACCTCAAACGGCGCAAATACAATAATTGAATTGGTAGTTATGTTCTAAGAGGGAGTATAGCTATCCGTTGAGGTCGAACCTTCTGAGCCTTATTTATACTATGAGTCTTATGCCCGCAATCATTCTATAGTTTAAACGCTTTAGTATTCTAAACAGCTGATTTGCAAATAAGTTCGCCGACAATTAGCCATTTGTAACTCCTACACTTTTGATAGAGCCGTAAGTAAGTAAGGATGTATTTATGTTTGAGGAGGAATATCCTTCGTTGTGTTCTTTACCATGCTTCTTGCTGGTCATGCGTACCCTATTTTTGAGTGTCTAGAAATGGGTGCTATTAGACCTAATTTGTTATTATTTTGTTAATTTTCCACATACAAGTCATCTTATACAAGTTATTGAGCACTCATTTGCATAGGTACATTCTTCGTCTCATGATCGCCTAAACCGTTAGACAATGGTATTGAAGATACAGAACCTCCACTGTAAATTATATCAACCGCTAAGTTTTGCAATACAGAACTTCGTAATCCCTGAGCAATAATCATCATGTCATTGTTTTGTACAAGTGTAATGTGGAAAGCGCGACCGATACATTGCATTAGGGACGTGAACTGGAGAACAGTGCAGTTGTAAAGCGTTGTGGAGCATTCAGAAATGGTGACACGGAAAAATACTCGCTTATCTGCTGGGAAATAGTAAATAGTTTCAGAAGGTTTACGGTATTCAATCACTTAAGGCGGTCACTGAAATGTGTGTGACTAAATCAATTAACATGCATCAAAGAACACAGCCTTTTACGGGCACCGGTATACCAGAACAAGATATTTCAATAAGTAAACGTTCCCTGGATGAACCTATTTTAACCGACTTCTAAACTTATTTTCCAGTTGTCGGTTGTTTTTTTTTTTGCAAAAAAGTATTTTATCTCTTTAAACAATGTGCAACTGCAACAGTTCAGATCAACGTATGACACAGAACAGATTCTTGATGATGGTGTATTTCGCAAATTCTCTTTTTAAAACTCGACACTAAAACTGGGTTTTCTGAAACTTCCCTCCACATGCCAGTGCTCTACGGCCCACCTACGTTCAAACCGTCGGGTTTACGACGCAGTTAACTCGGTGTGCGTTTGTTAGCCGAGCGGGGCCGATGAGGACATGTCGAGAGTGCGACACTGAGGGACAGTGCACAAGTAGATCATAACTAGTTGTTTAAATACTGCAAGCGAGGGTAAAGGCTCGATGTATTCATACTAGATCTAGGAAATTATACAATTTCAAAATTCAATGCTGTAAATGATGAATATACCAGATTCCAATAGAAACGCCATTCTATCTTCTCAAAACTGAATAGCCTCACAGACAGATATGCTCGTCTACTTATAATAAAGAGTACAAGGCGCTTTCTTCACTCTTAAGACAAGAACACGAAATTCGTCGACTTTATATAGTTAACAGTGCAGCAATATCCTCGCTAAACGTGAACACAGTTTCATATATGTAATTATACTAGACACAAAATAATTATTTTCTTATCAATCTAGACAAATAAGGACCCATTTCGTTACACGCATGAACTGACCGTTCACCTTACTTCACCCTTACCGGAACCTCTCGTTTTAAAAGTCCTAAATAAAATGATAACCCATCTTTAGGGGTTCATGCAGGCACACAGGGTGATAGGGCGACTATCAGATGCCAACCGATCGCTATAAACGACCCCGGGGGTGAAGTGTCCGAACTTTTGAGAGACTTCCAACTCTTTTATTCGAATTTGTTTTGTAGAAATGTGACTCAACACGGTCTTAGTACAGTATTTTTATGCGAAGATTATTGTATGACTTCTGCTAAAACACCGGCTCTGCTAGTAGGTATTTTTATTTTATACTATTTGGGAAACTTGCAGCTAACACAAACAATGTTCTTAAACAATACGAGTTTGAAGGCCATTTACAAGTTTCCGTATCGTGATAGTAATGATAAGCAAATAGTGAGAATCTAAAATTACGTCTATCAAGTCAATTAAACTCTTTTCAACACACAAACGAAAGGTGGAGTGTGAAAAAGGATGGTATAAACTAAAAGGGTCACTGGAATAATTGAACTGATTACTTCCAAATGACTCACTTACAGTTCGATCCACTACAGTAACGGAAGTCTCTAATACCATAATATTTGTTACGTAGTGAATTAAAATGGAGATGAGTTCATTAAATCCTTCAACAATCACCAAGAAATACCAGGCATTCAGCTAAGACAACGATGTAATAACTTCTTGATAGTCCACTAAAACTTGACAATAAACAGTGCAGCTATATCCTCGCTAAACGGACTGATAACCACCGACCCGGTCATCAGATACTACAGATGGCATTGGGGCCCAACACAGGGGCCCGGGGCCCAAGGGTCGAATGTCACAGCTTCACACTTACTACAACGCGCATTTTTTAGACGAGATAGTTCCGCGATAGATGTTTAGAGAGTTGTTGTAACCGTAAATCAGATTCAGTGGATTTTTTAATAGGTTACAATATGTACACATTATTAAGTTCAAACCAAGTGTTAGCTTCAGATATTCTTAGTTTGTGAAAGAAGAAAGAACAAAAACATTATACCTAATGCTCGAATCTACGAAGCTACAATAGTGTGGTTTGTTATATTAGAGAGAAACTTTATATTTTTATCATCCCCAAAAAGGTGGTAAAAGTCGGCTGTTACTAATTAAAAATAAAGTTCGTTTTTGCTAATTTATTTCCATTAAACACTTTATTACCGAAAAGGCTATGTTGAGAACTATAAAGTGAGTAAAACGATAACAACATTGATACTGTAAACGTTAAAATGAAATGCAATTATGGCTCCGGGCTAGTTTGTGCACCTTGCTGATAATTATAACAAAGAGAGAAAGTAGTTTCACATTGCGAACCTCCTATAATATTAATATTGTAGCCGACGAATTTAAGTTGTTATATCGAATTAACCACTCTATGAGCGTGTTACTTGACACACTGGACTCAAAGAGTTCGGTACATCATTACGGTCCCTTTGAAAGGGTTCCTTTACATTACTTTCTGGAGCTATTCGTTTTTCTTCGATTAAATTTATTACTTCTGAATGTTTTTAATAAACTCTAACTTGGTAAGATGACATTTCAGAAACGTCCATTTTCTGAAATGTCCTATGTTTATTGGAGAATCTATTTTATAGCTAATAATGCACATAAATGAAATGACTTTCTAAGGCTAAGTTAGAAAGTTTATGTTCATAAATGGTTTCTATATGATGGAGCAGCTATTAATTGATCATGTCCTACTAATATATTTATCTAAGAGCCTGTGAGAAACCAAAAAAAACAGCAACTTCTTATAAGTTATTGCAATAAAAGGATATTAACAGCGGATGCACGTTTCAAACACGTTAAGTAGGTACGAAGCTCAAGTATGTAGCCGCGAATTCCTTTAATTCCAGCTGACCATAGAATGCAATAACAAAAACCGTAGAACAGGAAATTACAATTACTTACCTACAAAATGTTTGAGTCATGTAACTGGGTACATAAATATCGACTCTGTGTTAGTCTATGACACAAATGGCTACACGAGTCGTGTCGGTAATTAATTATTATCATGCCACATGTTACTAAGTAGTGCAGCAGGCTTCGCCAAGTTTACAATCTACAATCGTTAACGCTAATAGAAAACTAATCAAATGTATGGGAATGACGTCATCTCAACGTTAAGTCACGTGGTCGAAACAAACGAATAGAAAATTCGTAGCCAAGTTACAGTTTTGACAAGCGCTAACGAAACGATGTCGAATTTTTGAACGACTACTGAGCGATCGCCAAGACCCAAGAGAAAGCGATACAAAATGGCGTCTATATAATCCAGCTGTGTTGAGACCGAGAAGTGTTTTGTTTACTTACTATGTGTGTTGGACTGTATTTACTATTTAAAATGCATACACAAAATATAAAAAGGTCAAACAATTAGTTTGTTTTTTTCGTAAGTTCATGTCGCGTATCACGTCATTATTTAAGTTTCAAACTCTCAAGTGCCCCAGTATGATAGATTTTCACAAAAGAAGATTACGAAATAACTAATAATTTGTGTACTTACTTTTCCATAAATTCCAATAAATCTGCGAACTGTGCTGGGTTTGGTCGAGATCTAGATTCCATCCTATAAAAGTTATCACTTCATTTATGGTCTTTCACTCAAATGCACGATATCATATTATTTTGAGTCACAGTAATGTTTAAAATTACATTTCGCACTTTGATATTCTAATAAACCAACTAACACTCGTACCTTATTTTGCATAATTTTTTAACACTTAAAACAATTATTTCTTTCTTAACAATCCAAAACAATACTTCACCCCGCGCACAAAGTAAACAATTTATCTTGACGTACCTAAGTTTGACGCTTGTTAGAACACTCACAATAGACTAAAGTATAGGTTTTTTCTACAGACATTGGAGAACGAGCGATCAACTCAGTCGTGTCAAGTTGGCTACCAAGTTAGCATTTTCTACAATCGCTTTCGCCGAGGCGTTGACGATTGTAGAAAGAGATTCGATATGAAGCGTTTGTAACTTGGCTAGACACGCATAAATGGTGATTAAAGACTAAGTCAATAAAATATGCATCACCATCTTGGTTGAACAAATTGCGAAGCTTCCAATCATGATCTAGTCTTCATTACCTCAACCGATGACAGCAGAACTGCTAACTAGAACCAACACAGGATTTTCTAACACATCTTGTCAGTCAATCACTTGACAATAGAACTAACATTATGCACTTCGAAGACGTCTCACTAATCCATACCTTCCTCCCAAGTCATCAAAGCCCCTATTTGAGGAACAACTATCGCCAACGGGCATTTAGAGAAAGCCAATGAAAATGCCTCTAAACTACAGACACAAAGGTCTCGTATAATAGAGCGTTATCCGAGGTGAGTAAGGACAAAGCAAATTGGCATGCCTCGGCTGACCCTTGCTTGTTGGCTGTACCACCGTCTTAGACGAGAGTGGGTCAAGACTCAGGCGGGAGAGGTTACATGATGTAATAAGCAAATGTAGAATTTGCTATCTAGCTACCGGTAGAATTTTAGAAGCTAAAAATCACTTGTTGGTTACTTTAACCAAACAAAAAACATGTCCCGTCAACAGAGGTCTTTGACTGACATTTTACAAGCGCAATTCCGCTAAAATGTTATGTCATGGACCCTCAACTAATAAGCGTAGTCGCTGGACGTCTCGTCAATAATCCGGAGCGGATTAGGACGGCGGCCGGCTTACGCAAATACGATCGGATTGTATCGGACACCGGACACTGGACCGGAACGGACAGCGGACACGCCACCTGCGCGCTGAGCCGATTTTAAAAACGGCGCTATTAGTTGTGGGATAGGGAAAATTGTTGAGCCGATTAAAATAACAGATAAAGGTAAAACGTAAGTGAAAAAAAAAAAGATAGAAGCAGGGGAAAGCAATGTTTACTAGACTCGAAGATTATAAATGATTTATCAATATCCTAGCTCTCACCCGCAATTTCGTCCGCATAGAGGTCGCAAATAAATATTCCTCATCTTCGTAACATAACTGATGCCTAAGATTTTCCAAGAAAGTAAACGTCGTGTTACAGGATCTTAACTAAACAGACGCCATAACAATAAAGCAGTTCAGTAGATGTTCCTCGCGGGTGCTAACTGCGGCGCGTTTGCGGCCCATTAGTTGGGACGCCACTTGCGGTCACACGCCGCGCCCGCTCACTGAGCGAGCTTCTGTTTCATGTTTCGGCTGGTCCTTACATGCTTGGTGAAGATTTACTTAGTATGATATTGTGTAACGGGCAGGTGTCCACTACTCCACGTCCAAGCGCGTATTTTGCGTATTTTACTTAGTAATACGGTTATAATTTTAACCGTAAAGGTCGAACCTCTTCTAAAATTTGCATTAGAAAAGTAAGTACATAGTAGTAGTATTCGATATTTTCCTTTTTCATCCTAGACTTGACAATTTGAGCGGTCTTCGAGAAACCCTATTAAATACAGCCGATTTAGCAGAAACCGGTAACGCACATGCGGTTGGCGCTCGCGCAGGTGAGTTCACTTATATGCATAATTATTCTTTAGGGCCAGCAAAAACGAAACTTTTGCTTCCACTCAACAATAGCCATCAGCAAGCAAACCATAACCACATTACCTGAAGGTCACAACAATAAGGCTGAAACATTTTCTCTCAAAACTTTCCACCAAACAATATTCAACATTTCGAGCCGTATCCGAAAGTATTCGCAAGATTTCACCGAAAAGCGTCCCGTAAGGAGTGTATAAACAACCGTTTTGGTCTGTTTGTCTGTTTGTCGTACTTTCTGTCGATATTTACGTAGCCCGCAATCAGGGCGCTGGGCTGCGGGGCAATTTATTCAGCCCAGCGTCTTGGACTTTGATTTGTGAAGTATTTGTCTTTCGTATAAAATGAAAAATAATGTTACGGGATGGAAATTTTTGGGTAATCACTGGCTTGGGATGTTAGATTGGAGGAGGTTATCCAAGTTCAGTTTTATATCATGAAGTAGATGAAGTTAATCGTTTTCTGCTTAGTGACTTTACATGAAAAGCTTCAATCAAGAATATCAAAAGGCAACAATTATCAGTATTTAGAGCTTGCGCGAGCCGCTGCGCGCGTCGGACGTGTTTAGCGAGCGCTCCGTTGTCGCTTCGTGTCGATCCAAGGTCACGCGCCGCCAACGGTCAGCGGAATATTCCACTACTTGTGTTATTGTTTTTAAGTGAAGAACAAAAATGCAAAATGTGACTTTTTAGTGAACGATTTGTGTATTAAACTAATTTAAGACAATAGAAATGTGAAAGCGACTCTTCCATCATGGAGACGGACTTATTAGTTAGTAGTGAAATAATTAAATTAGATCATCAAGTAACCTACGAAATAGTGAGAGAACTGTCAACAAATGATGACGGAACTTTTACCGTGCAGTGCCACCAGTGTAACCATAAGAATTTTATCAAAAACTTTTTAGAATGGACTAATGGACAATCTAAAATAAAATCAATGAAATGCAAAAAGTGCACCAGAACCAGCGTAATAAAGATTTGTATGTTTGTGAACCATCGTCACATAAACGGCAAGTTTATACCGGACCTTTATTATAAAATCTACTCGTGTATAAACACGGTAGCAAGAAGCGTGTCCCATAACTGTGAGGAATGCAAAAAACAAAGATATATTAAAGCGATACCGCAAACTGAGTTCACATCTCAAGAGGAATACGTATGTAACTGTTTAAAAATAAACAAAGTTCAAATAAAACCTAACGAACTAAGCCTAACAACTAAGAAAAATACTACTCAGAAACAAACTAAAGTTCCTACTCCACCTAAAGCGATACCAGATGCAATACTGGCTCAAAATCGGTTTGCTGCGCTTCAACCCAGCTCGAACCAAGAAATAAGTGGCATGATCGTGCTGTCTCGCTCACACTCAGTTTCATCGGTAAGCGACCATCAACCGAGATCGCGAAGCCAGTCATCGAAGCGCCCTCACCCGTACGAAGGAGAAGGCGTATCCCAAGCAAAAAGAGTTACAAGGCGAACGGAAACGCACCAAAGTTCATCTAAACAATCGGTATCAACCTTGAAAAATAAACCAACCAGGAATGGTACACATGTACCACCAATTTTAATCACAGACGTGACCTATAAATATAAAGATAATAGGGATACGAAAAAGTTGTTGAGTGACCAACTTGTGAGGGACTTAACAAAAATAATAGACAAGTACCACGGCCGTATTATCAGAAATGAGAGAAGCAAAAATATTCTCATCACACTCACCGATTTAGAGAAGAGAGCGAAGGCAATAGAAGACATCAAGAGCTACAAACCAGACCTTGTGTTCATAGCACCAAAACCTAAGGCTGAACAAATAAAAACAACAAAAATTATAATTAGAAATATGGGACACGACTACCCAGTCGAAGACCAAAAAGACGAGATGGAAAAGTGCATAGGCATTCGCCCTCTCAACATGAAAAAGATAACGAGCGACGTACAACTGTGTATATTCAGTGGCGACTTCTCATACAATGAGCTAGCTGAACGAATGAAAAATACGACAGAATCGTTTTACTGTGCACACAAGCTAAGACCTGAAAGATACAAAGTAGGGTCAGATAGGGTGCTTCAATGCAAAAATTGCTTTAAATTCAATCACGCAACAAGTGCATGTCACGCCCCTAAAAGAGAACCAACCATACTGATTAAAAACAATCAGAATGAATCAGTGAGTGTCTGCTCAAACTGCAAAGACGTGCAGCCAGAGCAACACACCGCAACACAGAGGAAATGCCCATTCTTTAAAAAAGCAATAGAGCGACAAAAGAAAAATGCTGAAAAAGCGGAAGAGAAACGAAATAATGTCTCATCTGCACCTAAACCAACAAATAGAAAATCGAGATCTCCGGTTCGCAGATCGGCTGTTGACAAGGACATATCGTATGTACAGGTAGCGAAAAACTTAAACGACAATAATGAAAGCGAACAGAGCCAACCATGCAAAAAATTAACAAAGGAAGAAAAAATTACAATATTCGATAAAACTATGGAAAGGTTTATAAAACTAATGAAAGAACTTAGAGATATTCTACTCGAATAAAGGCAGCAAGAAACATATGAAAATCTTGCACATCAACGCGCAGGGTGTCAGAAAAAAGTTCACAGAAATAAAACAGTTGATTCATAAATACCATATAGATATTGCCATCATAAATGAAGCAAAAATTAACCTGGATAATCAAAAATTCAACATTCTTAATTACGACAAGATATATGAACAGAAAGCCAACCATCTAGGTACTATTATATATATCAAAAGCGGCATAAGGTGGGCTCAAACTAGACTTATCAACTCCTTTAATGACGACGAGAGAAACATTGAAGGGTGCAGTATTCGAGTTTTCACCAATCATATAACAGGAGAATACATCACAATTAAAGGCATCTATGTCCCAATACCGAATCAAAATGAACTATCTGATGAATTCGAACAATTACTTAGAGAAGAGAGTGCCATAATCATAGGAGACATGAACCTTAGGATGAAACTACTCGGCCACCCAAATGATGGGGGCCTTGGAATTCTATTACGAGATATACATGATATCAATGGAGACTGTAGAATCATACATTCTGGTCAGCCATCAAGACCGACTAGCATGGGCAATAAGCATATACTAGATATAGCAATAACAACATATGACCACTCAGACTTGGATATAAAATTGTGCAAACAAATAGAATCTATAGGTTCAGACCATATGCCTTGGTTAACCACAATCAACCTGGAAAACGATTACGAGATACAACTCAGTCGTAACCTGAAAGATATTAAATCAGACCTGAAAAAACGAGACGAGTTTGAACAATCTCTAGCAACTAAAATAGATCCATGCGTTAAAATAGAAACAGATGCAGACTGCGATGAAATCATCATGAAGCTGGAAACAGCCATAGTACAAACGCTGGATGAATTCGCACCACTCAAACAAACCAATCTCAGAGAAAATCTTCCCGAATACATTCAAAAGTTGATCGTAAAGAGAAACAAGGCTAAAAATATAGCATGGTGTCTAAGATTCACAAACAGATACAACGAACTAAAGAGAGAACATAACAGTCTTAAACGTTATCTAGCTAAGAAAATTGCAGAATACAGAGAAGAAAGTTGGAATAAAGTTTTAGAAAATAAGACAGATAACAGAAGAAAAATGTGGAGTATACAAAGAGCCATGAAAAGACCAACTCAAAGACTCCCCCGTATAGAAAATTGTAACACAGAATTGGAAATCATAGATAATCTAGTAAACACCGCAATCATTCACGTATCTGACATCGCTCGTGAAGACGAAAATACAGAAAAATATACACCTTTCCATCCATTAGAAGCTACCTCACATGCTGAGTTAAAAGTAGCCCTTCGAAAGTTCAAAAATCAGAAAGCACCGGGCCCTGACGGAATAAGAGCAGACGTTCTAAAATTGGGAGGCGACACGATAATAACCATATTCAAGCGAATTATGGATTATATTATTAACACGGGATACTTCCCTAAGAGATGGAAAGAAAGCATCTGCATTTTCTTGCATAAACCAGGGAAAGACTACACACAACTCAAGTCTTACAGACCCATAAGCCTTCTTAATATCATGGGCAAATGGGCCGAACGCATTATTCTCTCGAGAATAAATACGGAAATTAACGAACTGATTCCTGAACACCAACACGGTTTCGTTCGTCAAAGAGGCACAGGAACACAAATATTGAGAACTGGCAAATACATCTCTGACGCCCTGGAGAAAGGACACAGTGTGGCAATGATATCAACTGACCTTAGCAAGGCATTTGACTCCATAAATCATAAAGGCCTTATAAAGAAAATGTACGAAGCGGGAGCACGTAACAACATTATAAAGATAATAGAAAATTACCTGGCGAAAAGATCCACCAAAGGCAGGTTTAGAACAACGACAGGAACAGAAAAAGACGTACCACACGGCGTTCCACAGGGATCTATCCTTGGACCCGTACTTTTCAATTTATATGTTGCCGACATACCGAAACCACGAATTGCTGGTCAGATGCTCTCTCAATACGCAGATGATCTATGTATTCTCAACGCAGCGGAAAAGCCAGATCATGCCACAAGACGTGCAGAATGGGCTGCGGAGGAAGTCATCGACTACTACAAGAGATGGGGCCTCCAATGTAACGTAGATAAGACGGAGTGTATAATGTTTTCTCACAAAAGACCCAGGCGAGGGAACATAAACAGCGGATACAGAAATTACATCCAATTAAAAAATGAACGGATTGAATATAAGAACCAAGTAAAATACCTCGGTGTTGTATTTGATAAAAGACTTTCAATGAATAAACACACAAAAGAAAGAGTAGAAAAGTTAAAACGAGTAAGAGGTGCCCTAAACTCCATCATAGGGTACCGATCCAAAGTGAACATTGAAACGAAATTGCTCATCATACAGACATGCCTCCTGCCGGTACTCGATTATGGAGTCATCCAACTTCTACCGAGATACAGCAAGAGCAACCTGACGCAACTGGAAAGACAGTATAGGATGGCGCTAAAAGCTGCAGGTGACTTCCCACGTCGCACTGAAACCAAAACCCTTTGGGAAATGCTTGGACAAGACCCATGGCATCTCAGAGCACACGACCTCCATTACGATATGATTGAAAAATTAACATCACTAACGATTACCGGCCTAGAAGATCCCGGTCCCGCCTACACGAAATATGGTCAATTCAACCCGTTCCTTTTCTCAAATAGAATAGGTGATATAGAATATTTAAATAAATCCGAGAGAGGCAAACCGCTCCACAAGAGAACGGCCCTCCCCCGTCAGCATAGGCTTTGACTTGCAGAGTCACTCCTATTTTATAAGTAATTTCAGGTTTAGGACCTGATGGGATCTTAAATCCAAAACTTCTCACACTTGCTTTATATAATTCAAATGTGTGTGAAAAGAATTACATAATAGGTTGCAAAAGATCCCCTCCCGGACAAACTGCGCCAGATAAAATACTCCGAATCTCCGAATGCACTTGTTAAATGCTGATTTGTAAGTGACATGTAAGTTTTCTTTTTTTTCTTAACCAATGAAATAAATAAGTATTCTATTCTATTCTATTCTATTCTATTCTATCAGTATTTACGTTATCGACTGTCTTCAACTACAAAACTCCCAAATGTTTCACACTGTCCCGGAATGGGAAGCAACAAATACCCGAACATGTAAATATTCCCATCGGCAGAAACTCTCTCAACTATTCGCCTGTCTATGTCCTCGCGTCAATAACCCAACTTTTAATCTTGGCACAACATCGGTAAGGTTAACCCTACACATTCCACTCTCGGACTTTCGTAGGGGACAAGACATTCCTCACATGTTCCTCCGAATTTTTGCAAGACAAATAGCGGCTGCTTGACCGAAATGACATATGGGGGAGTGGGCGTCTCATACACTCCCCGGAATCCTCAGCGTTGGAGGGTTAGATTGTATGATTTATGCGCTGGCCGCACAAACTTTCAGGTCTAGTTCCTCTTTACGAGCGCGCGTATTTATGGCACTGTTTAAAGTTGGACCTCGGTTTCATATTTATTGTGTTGCTCGGAATTTAGTTTGTTTGCCGTGTATTGTTTATGGTGTGTGTTTTAATGTTTGTATAATAAGTGCGGTAGTGTATACGTCGGTGTAAGATCAGAAGGAAAACTTGGTGAAATGTCAGTAAATAGTAAACCAAAGGCGATGAACTTGCTATAAAATAGCAGCCCGATCGAGCCTATAATTTTCACATTGATTAAAAAACAATACCAAACAAAAAGCTTTAAAAACTAAACTTGTCGAACAAACCACAACAACCGCTAAAAGCTTGTGACCACAAACTACACCTACAAATGACACACGTTCAAACCGCAGCAGGCGTATTGAGCGCCGTAAAAAATGGCCGGCCGCAAAACCGATGGCAAATGCCCTGCAAATGCGCTACAAATGCCCTGCAAATGAGCGGAATTAGAGGTTACATTAGTGGCCGGGTGAAATGCCCCGCGTTTTTGTTGGCAGCCGGCCGGTAATTGATTCATTTGTTTTTTGCAACGTCCTCTTAAACCGCGACCGTTTAGGGAAGTTAAGGCTTTTAGGATTGGTCAGAGTGAAGTGAACGTGGCATGTGGAGTTTTGTGGAGTTGTGGGCTGTCAGTGCAGGGAGTAACTTTCCTTGCATGTGAATATCTAATATTGTCAGTGTGACGTAACAATTCTTTATTATGGCAGTGGAACAATGTGATAAGAAGAGATTATAATAATTTGTGGCAAGCTAGACGAAAAGAATTAAGTCAATATAATTACTGTAATCTTGAAACAGTCAGCAGTGGCTTAGGTAGTTACTTAGATAAACGTTATCTGTTACAGAAGAATGAAGATGCATTTATCCGACTACCAGTTTTCCCAGTTTTCCTTGATTTTTGGGGCTTGTTGCCCCAATCAAGGAAAACTGGTTCACTAAGAAAACTCGTGCAAACACCAATGGTACGAGTAGATATAAAATCCCCATATAATCCCATAGGGGAACATATTCAATAAGTGATGGAAAAAAACGCCAATCAGCCACAAATTCAACCGCCCACGAGATTTGAGCCGGCCGTCCGGTCTGCGCCGGCCGTTAGCGGTCCTTGTGCCACCACCACGTGTTTATAAGCATTATATACTTAACAATAAGAACGAGAGTCTCTGAAAAGGTGGGTTTCAATCTGGCCTTGTGTGAACGGTTGATGGTTGGTAAGAACACGTAAAATCTTTAGTTTTCATGCGGTTATTGCTCTCTGATCTTGGTCATTGATTTAAGACATAAAATACATGAATTTCCTTGTTTTCAGTTCAGGTTTTCAGCCACCTCATAAAGAGTAATATTTTAGACACAGTTTTCTTTACACATCGGATGTCACAATATAATATCCATCTCACAATCGCCCCCTATGTTTCCCACACGGTTCAGTAATCGACATCCGCCCACCTTTTGTCTTGCAACCAGTGGCCGCCCGCCTTTACATCTTTCTTATCCCTGAAACGTTAGTGGCCACGAACCAAACGACCTTGGTAATCGTTCAATGATATGAAAGTTACGTTTGACATTATGTTGGCTTTACAAATAAGTTATTACAAATGATATAATTATTTAAACGTGTAATGTAAGGAAAAATCTATTATTTTAATTTCTACTTGTACCTACTTTATCAGGATTAAGATAGAGCTATAGATATTCGTATTCATTTTATTGCGTTCCATAATATTAAAAAAGGTGTTACAATAGGCTTACAGCTAAGAACAATATTATGGACCCTGTTGCACAGCAATATATAATATTTAAATTGAATTGATATTCAGACAGACAAACCTACAAATATGTAGGTAGTTGTAAACTTAACACAATCAGAATAAAATGATGAACGTATTATTTAAAACAAAATATTATCCCCTGTAGTTTATTTCTTAGAACAAATCACAAGCTTGCTTGTTTAGTGGCCTCCCTCGGCAACCGCAAAGTCCATCGTCTCACACTTTTATTCCCATGTTATCTGATTTAGAGTGATTTATCCTGCCTCCGGCCTGCCCCGGCTGTTGGGAAACAATTACCAGCAGTGGTCACCATCCTCGGCCATTCTTCATGTATCACCCCTGGGTAACTACAATAGTAGACACGTAATGTGTTCTACAAGAAATATTTGTCTAAGCAGACTTGGAGTAAAGGCTTTTTACTTTACAAGAATTTAAGTTAGATTTTTGAAATGTGGCAGTTAAAGCTTTTGTATCTGCTAGGCTGAACTTGTCTTTTAAAGGAATTGTTAATTGACATTGGAAAATGTATACAGTCCGCTAGATAATTGTGAAATGTCACGTTTTATGTTTATGATGCAAATCGACGTAGTTCATATCAACTCATTAATCCACCCTGTAAATTGTCATATCTTGATAGTTGATTTACTTAAAAGGGCATAAGTTATCAATGACATTATTGGCTTGAAACCTGCCCGCGTAGTATGGCGTTTCATCTCTATTCTAACCCAAGAATCGACTAAGCTCTTTCTATACAACTCGACATGTTTTCTTCCCGAGCATGCGGTGACTCTTCAGATAATTAGACAGATATAGACAGTCTTTCCATAGCAACGGAGAAGTAGGTAGTGATGTAGATATTCTAAGAATGCTACGATTAAATTACGTTTAGTTAACCAAAAAAATGTGTCAAATAAGAATAAGAATAAGAATCATTTATTTGCATAAAATACAGGTGTTACCAGTTGTTACAATTGGTGGTTTAGGCACAAACCATATTTTGCCTTTTTAGGGCATGCAAGTATTATACATTATTATGTAATGCGTATCTAAATTATGCACAACTTTTAAATCCTTTTGAACATAACTCAAAGCAACAACGGAACGTATTACTCGTATAGTTTTTAATCTGTTTCGGACTGAGATGAAGTGAAGTTTATTAGCTGTGGAAGAAGAATTTGTTGTTTGTTGACAAAGTAAATTATGTTTGAATAATAAAATCAAATTGAAACATTGGAAAGATGTAGTTTGTTTTATTAATTTTCGTATTGTGGCGATTCGAAAATAAACAAAATGTTCCTTTTGGCCGTCCTTTCATTCTTCTCGACATAAAAACTGAGGAGATGGCGACGGTAAGACCCCGACATGTTTTTAAAATCAAAGTAGCTCACAAACACAAATAATAGTTTTAAAAATAATCTTGTCTAGGTCCGATGTGCTCTACACTATTTGAAAGTGTCAAAAGTAGAAAACAAATGTCGCCATGATTTATAAGAATAGAAACGTTTCTTTTCTACATTATTTTCTAACATCGCCATGCTTGCGATGATAGAAATCTTTCTACAATCTGTTATTTTTGTTGATTCTTTTGCCGTTTCTACGGTGGTCATGCTACGCGGGCTGGAGTTATAGCTTTAAATATAAGTAATGATCACTCTTGCTCAACGTCAGTTTTATGACAGAGCTTTGTTTGTAGGTGTGCTTTACAGTGGATCAATTACAGACTGCTATTACAATCAGCGAAATATGATATTGGATCACGCCTAATTTAGTACACAATAATATTTTAGTACAACAAAAAATTAACTAGCCCCCATGCTGACAAACAAACATTAATAATGATCTAACAAACAATTGCAATCGAGCTACTTTTTATTGCGATGAGTTCAGCCCATTGAATTGGACGTAGATCAAATATCCGTTCGTCCATAATAGGTTAGTATTTATTTGTTCGCACCTATCGATCGACACGGGCTATTTATCGATACTTTTTGTCGACAACAGCCACTGACTTCTAACAACTAACACTATGTAGAATGGTAATTACAGAAGGCCCGACTTTGTCCATCTACATTTTACTAACATTGTAATGCGAAATTAACTCTATCCGTCTGCCTGTATGTCCTGATTTCACGCCTATTCCGTAATTTGATGAAAGGTACATAGCACACAGGTAGTTAGGACGTTCCTATGTGAACATTTCCGACATACACGCGGGCGAGATCTATCAAAAGCTAGTAAAACATCCTGGCATCGTCCGTAGGATATAGAGACTTGTGACATAGATTCTTGTTTATCCTTTGTACTACTCGAACTAGGTAGCAGCCTATACCTCTCGGTACCTCTCTTATTGCTAATGGACTAAGTCGAAGATACCCTTCTGTTCAGTTCCTGTGTCTTGTAGACAGGGTTAGAGCCTACAAAATGTTCTATGATTGACTGACAACGCATGCGCTTCGGCGTAATGAGAATACGCTATTTGTTTATAATATATTTATTTTGAAACGGTGATAAGCGGTTTAATGATGTCTAATTAACTGAGTGGTAGTTTGTTTTAACAAAATAGTTTTTGCTACTGGTTTGGTTCCACTATATGTAAATATTTTCTGGGCTGATTGCTTTGATTTGTAGGATTCTCCTCAACTGTATATTTGTTTCATTGAATTGCTGAAATTATTGGTTTAAAAATGTTAACAGACCAAAACAGGAGGATCAAGCGTTCACAGTCCTATAAATAAGTAGATAAAGAAATACATACTAAAAATACAACTAATTGAAAAACCGTTAAATAAATCAACATAAAATACAGCGTTGTTAGTTATTCAGCGGACGTACCGTTTAGATTGGAGCCCAACAATAAACATCGCCGACGACGCTCGAGCGCATCCTAGTCGTAGGAGGATTACAAAAATACATTATTGTTTCAGTAAAATTATTATAACTGCCTATTTTATGAGCTTCAAAGATCACTTGGGCTATCTCAGAAATTGTTTATTAACAGATCCTTATTTAGTGAAATTGCTGGGGTGGAAAAGAATCATTGTTTTTTTTTATATTTTCATAAAGAATCATGTATTTTAGTTAGTTATTCAAATTAGACTTATAATTAGCACTTTAAAAAAAAATGATTTGAGACAGTCCCCAAAACCCAACTTTTCATAACTTCCTAGTTTATTTATTTATTTATTCTCAACAAACGTACATTTGACCAATTTAAACAAATTCACATACAGGCAATTTATTGTATCTACATATTATTTACTGATTGCTCTCATGAGGCATGTTTAACAACATTAAGCTTAAGGTTCCCACATTACACATTTAGCCCAAGCTTCTTCGCGTTTTTATTCTGATAAGTCTCTGTTCTTTAGTCTTAAACTTGTGGATATTTTTAATAAAATGACTAAGCAGGACCAGTATATAACAGCATGGTACTAAGAGAATCTGCAGTTTCTTAAAATAATCTCTACAAGACTCCGTTTGTTTAATGCGAAGCATAGTTCTCAAGGCTCTTTTTTGCATAACGAAAGCAGCATTAATATTGTAGTGGAAGCTGTTGCCCGGTGCCCCAGAACTTTATGCAATATCTAAGTCTAGATTCTATAAGTGCAAAATATACCGTTCTGAGGTGAGCAAGGTCTCTCTAAGACTCCCGAGAGCATAGCAAGCACTACCGATAGTGTTAGTGACCACTTACAATTCCTTCTCCCAATTTAAAACTGCATCTATTTGTAGCGCCAAAATAAAAATATAATATATTGTCTACAATATCTACTTTTGTGTTTTTGTTATAAATGTGTTACATCTTGTCCACTATTCAAAGTGTATTTTTTACCGTACCTAATCAATGGAAAATTAGGAATTCTACAAAATTATAGTATTACCAGTTTAATTTACTTGTAAATTGCACTAGCTTAACCCCGTAATGTACACTTAATACCAGCAGTAAATTATAGGTCTCCACATAACTACCTCATTTTATTCGCAGAGAGCTCACACCTTATTAACTTTTTCTCCTGCTCAATTAACACTACTTATCAGATAGCGACATGAAGGCTACAAATGGGCAGACTGATCAGTTGACCGCTGCTGATCAGACGCCGGTGGCTCGCGAACAATGAGCAATCTATCAGTTATTCATTATAAATAACAGGGCCGAGGTACCACTCATCTGTAAAGAAGAGTGTACACTCTGTAGAGTTTTGTCGCCATGTAAGTGTTGCCAATTTCATTCAGCGGTTTCTGATAATTAAAAAAAGGATAAAATCACCTACACCTCGTGTAAAGTCAAATAGAATCAGGGTTAATATTATTTAAATATTAATCTTAATTTTGGTTAAATTGAAGGAAATCACTTGATTGTTTTGATTTTTGAATTCTACTAGTTTCTAGCAACCCAACTATTTCTGTTAATAACATACTCGTATTTTTATAGTCATGTATCCGATGTGCTGTGCCAGTGTAAAGCACCTCTAAAGACGATCCAATCATTGATAGTTGATCACGGGTGAATAATTGCTCGTTTTTATAGTGTAAACAAGTGATAGATCGACGGCTACCGAATACTCGTTACACGTAGGTGGTTATAGAACATTATACAATGTACTACCTGGTATACGATGAGTGTTGATGGTTGATCGATTGGTCCTATTCGGTTGATTGCTGCTGCTATGGGTTTAATAATAAATTATGTTTTTTTTTTATTGAATTTTCTGGATTGGTCTCGTTTTGAACTACTAAGAATTTCTAAACTGTCTCGTCACATTAATTTGTAGATAACAGCCTCTTGGAATCGGTTTCATAATCCTGTCAAAATTCGTAACAGTGTTTAAAAAGCGTTAACTTTGTTAACTTGCCGCCTTAGCATTACATTACATTATGAAAATTACTGGTGGGTTTTCTTTCCCATAAAAAAAGACGGATGACTTTCAAAGGTTGAGCTGAAGGTTAAAAGCTAAGAGCACAGTGTTGTACATGTTTCCATTTCCACCTAACAGTATTCCAGGAACATTGTCACCCAAAAAATGAAAAGCACATACAAGTGACAAGTAACAGACACCAACGCGACGTGGGCCAACGTGGGCCAGCTCTCGTGACTCAACGTACAACACAATGCCCATTGTGGCCGACCATTGTTTTACCAACTTTCTATTAACCTTTAACTACCGGGAAAAAACTAAGGCGACGCGTGCGCGTGCGCTCCTTGCGTGGGCGCAGGAAGGTGACGCTGCACGCTGATGTTCGGTTATACAGGTTTGTGAACAGTTGAAAAACGTTACAAAGGAGCATTGACTGTTTTCAAATCAAACGGTTCAACGGTCTTTGGTCAGAAAAGTCATCAGATTAAACCTGTTTCTTACTAACATTGGAAATACGAAAGTTACTCTGTCTACTGATCCGAACGTAATGTATATCCCGAGACCTGGAGAAGCTGTACTGTACCTTGGGATGGTTGTCAGGATTAATACAAAAATAAATTCTGCCTGCCAAGACAGAAGTTCAAATCGATACCGAATAAAATCGTGCTCAATGGAAAATAAAGGCAAGGAAGACCGATCCAAAGTGAATGGGACACGGTCTATAAGGATGACGAAGAACGTCTAACTACCAAGTAAAACCTTTATCAAATAACATAATTTAAAAGTTATTGATTATAATCCTTAGCTACTAGTAATTAGGATCCTTATTGAGGCTGTTTTCTCCTTTATATTCAGCTCCAAAGAAGCTTCCAAAGCAAAACTAGAGATTTCAGGGGCATTTTAGGCCAAGTTTTTGTTATTGTGTGTTTGCTGTCGAACTATTGATGTTTTCTACAAAGTAGTCTAGCTACCGTGACACCAGGAACATGTCTTTGTGATGGCGTGTTGTGTCGTGGGAGGGGCAGCCACTGTCTGTCGTGTCATGGAAGTGGGTTGAATCGATACTTCTTGTATGTGCAGCAACAGTTAACGGTGCTGTGTCAGGGTATTTCCTGTTGTTATTCTGTATTAGGGGCTATCGTTTTTTTCTTGGTTTTAAACGTGTTGTAGAGTTTTAGTCTCTCCATGTCTTAAACTTAGCGCCAACAAATATGAACTAAGTTAGCAGTATGAAATTAACTGACCAGGCTGTTATTTATTTTTGTCTACCCAACACGATTTTCCTCGTCTTGACAACGGCTTTAGAAGTGCCCTCAAAATAGTATAGAGCCCCATTTTTTATAATGTTCATCAAAACATGTATATTTTAAGAGAATTTCTAGGTATTGTTCAGGTCTAGGTTCTATGATGTCTTACCAGAGACGATTTCAAAGTAAATATTCGTAATAATTAACAGAGAAGGCCTAAAGCTAACTGCCACGTCCCTCCACGTCTATACTTCAATACAAGTATAATTACGTCCATAACTATGGACACCTATAAAGTCCCCTATTCAATTACCCGGTCACCTACGTACTCGTATATGGTCACATATTATTATCCGTAGATCTACTGATAACGGATCGGACGAAGTTGAATTATCGATAATGGTCACTATACGGCTATTTATATATTAAGTCTTTGTTAAGTGAAGTCAGTTTAAGAAGGAGCTTGTGGCTAAATAATAACAGCCGCTCGGGCCGATCTTTAAGTTAAGCGGTGCTTGCCTAGGTTGGTCTGTGGATGGGTGACCACCCCTACATACCGAGTTTCCTCCGTGCCTCGGAAAGCACGCAAAGCCGTTGATCTCGGCTGGCATTTGTAGATCTTTGAGAGTCGTTACAGGTACAGTCAGTGGTATAGTTTGTGTTTTTAGTTTTGTTTACTAAGTAATTAGTATAGTTTTCGCACCCTTTCCTGACAAGGTAGGTCATAAAGAACGCAACTATAAAACGTGTTCTAAGAAAAAATTTACCCCCAACTGTCTTGCTGTTACCAGCATTACGTGTTATTTTCCTAAAAAATCATTGATCTTTTTTTATGTGATATGCGTACATTTCAGATTAGTTTAAAAATAACTCGATATCTCAAAATCTAGTGATATTATACTAAATTACTTTGCATTAACCACTATTACAACGGTTTCCATTAAAGAGCAAAATCATCCTAATCTATGAACATTTCCCGCTCATTCCGCAAATTATCCAAGATGGCGTCGATGACAGAAGTGCCGCTACATACAGCGACATTACCTTATTTCATAGCAGTTGTAATAAAATTTTATACCCCCAGTCTTATCACAGGGTTAGTAGAAAGCAAATAATAAACGGATTTAGTGGCGACAGTCACTTAACCCTTCGAAGGTCAACGAGTGTGGCCGCTAGAACATCGTCCCAGTACCTACCTAAGTACATGATAATGTAGGTGAATGGGTGCTTCTTGTATAAGTCCCGTTTTCGTGCCATCTCTGCCCACGCACCACCAGATTGTATTAGCTGCTGATTAAGGTTAATAGGTGATTAAGACGAAAACGTTGTAAAAAAATGTGTCGTTAAAACTCATGTTAACATTTTTAGTTCAATTATTATTTAATTTCTATATTTGGATAAACAATTTCTGAAATGAAAGCAGACGAATACTTCAGAATCAATTGACTATTCGATGAACCTCCATCAGACTATTGGTTTAAACATTTCTATAAATTTCTAAAATTACACACTTTAGCCAGCTCGCTAGACTGAGTAATGGGCATATCGATATGACACGTTCCATTCCGCAAATGACGATGTTTTATGTATTTATGTAAATAAATGACCGATCAAAACAAAATCCATTATCGGATGTCGTTGCGTGTCACTTACTCGCGATATCCGGCAATACGGCTATCATGGCGTCCGAGCTACAAATTCTACGGGTCGTAGTGATGGCATTAACAATTCCAATGAAGCTTTCAATGTCATCAGCGGCGTGTCATTTTAGATAATATTTTGATACTAATACATAAAACATACGAATTTGAAAGGGTTGAGTTGAAACCTATCCTGATGTTTGCAGATTTGCGCGATTATGCGTCCGGGTTTAGCAGCTGTCCATGTGTCTATGCAAAGAGTGGTACTAAAAATAAGTTCGTAGAAAGCAAAGCTGTATCGTTTAACAAGCAATTTTTATATATTGAGTACCCGCAGAAGTAGCGTCATCAGCTGCCTAATACCCTTTTTGTTTGTAAAGCGATCCCTTTTGTAATTTGCACATAATCAACCGGGTAATTACATAAAGGTAACATCTTGTGCTTTAGTCACTTTTACAGTCACTTATTTGTACCTACTTAGGCAAATTAAGTTGGAGGAAAAAATACGTAGTGGTATTGGGATGCTTAGCTAAACACACATTAGTGAAGTCCTGTTTCATAAACAGTTGCGTAATTCAAGCATAAACTTTCACGCGCCTTTTTCTTAATTCCGTTTTCATGAAATATCGCTATCTTTAATCGTTAATTCCATAAATCATGATAAACTAAATGTTGTTGAAAACTTCTGATATCCGCATTAATATCCGAACTCATTATAATATTTGGATATTAATAAACTATAAGGAATTAAGTATGATTATAAAAGTAAACTGAAGTCCCAGTTAATAGGCCTCTATATCTTTATTAACGGGTTGAAGGGTTAACAGAGTTGTGCGCAATAAACGAAATGGAATAGTTAACCCTGCAGCGGTCTTCACACTCACTTTAATTTAGTTAACTGTTTCGTTGCGCCCGGCGCCCCGGGCTGCAGCCCGGTGGCTGGGGAAAGGGTTGAACAGTGATGGGATATGCTTTTGTCGATCATTTTGATGAGCGCATTACGATTATAGACCACAGGCACTGACTTGCAAATGTCTAATAGACATGGTAGGTTTAAAAACGCTTTCGGCCATACGTTATAGTTGTTTTTTATTTGGAAGAATTTGACAGATATTGGCCGTTTGGTAACGTTTTTTTGATGCAAGATTTAACGAGATTCTATGCTTACATTTGGATAAAAATAAGACTGTAATTCAGGTAACTTAACTTTATAAAAAAAACTATGACGTCATATTTCAGTGACTGAACAATAAGAAATGCTGTAACAACAGACAGTCGACAAAACGCCAATCTAACCCTCTCCCATCACTATTCCAGCGCATTTTCATCGCTAGCTAATTTATATAGGGCCGCGCGCACCCCCGCCTATATTTAAAAGCTTATAATCGCGCGATGAAGTGTTGCCAGCGTTGATTAATCACGACTGAATTCCGAGAGTCTGAGAGAGCGAGGCGCAAATTATTGAGGCTCGCAACACCAGCCGTTTGTCACTCGGAGCTCAACGGATCAAATTAAGAAATGAACGGGTAATTTTACGAGCTGTTTGTTCATTTCTTATGGTGTTGTTAAAGAATACTACTTACTCGTAAAAGGTTTTAGTAACAAAAATCGTCAAGCTGCGGCAAGCCTGCACTTCATCAGAAGGTTGCTATAGTTCTTCAGTCATTGTCAAGCTGGTCGCACACAGACAATGCAACAGGCATTCACTCAATGTGGGAAACCTGCAAGAAATTTTCATTTGAAGCTTTCATTTAATTTTATTTGCTCGCTTATTATTTTTGTAAATCGATCGATTTATTGTTGATCCCTTTACTATTAAAAAAAAAACAGAAGTTTTTAATAATTCAAATTTTATTGTATACAGGGTGTAAACAGACTCTTCACGAAGCCGTCAACCAAGCATTATGTACATTAAACTAAGTAACTTTACGCAAAAATTAGTGCTGGGAAACGACATTTTTTTTGGGCTGAAAAATCACGTTTTACGGTAGGATTCAATGTAACGCATTCAAAACATTGTGCTGATGGATGGATTGAATAGTACGGGGGTCCTGGAGGTGTTTAAAGAATAAAAATCTTACATTAAAAACATGTATTTAAAAAAAAAACTTGTGAAAAAGTTGGGAGTTTGACCCCCAATATCTCCGTAACTAGAAGGTTCCCAGGTATGGTATAAAACAAAAAAATGATCGCAATGACGGGGAAAACAAGTACCTTTCGGCTTCGTTTAGAGTCTGTTTACACCCTTTATTGAAAGGCAGGAGCAGC
The DNA here is from genome assembly GCA_950005105.1 of Lycophotia porphyrea. Taxonomy (NCBI): domain Eukaryota; kingdom Metazoa; phylum Arthropoda; class Insecta; order Lepidoptera; family Noctuidae; genus Lycophotia; species Lycophotia porphyrea. The sequence goes on along the minus strand of OX465388.1, from coordinate 19,747,560 downwards.
AGAAGCAGCTACGGAGTCCGAATTTGTGCCCGGTTGATGACAATAAGCTCACCCCCCCCCTACATAGGACTTAAAAAACATAACTAAGGAAATGTGGGTGTATAATTAGGTACGTTCTGCCTAACCCTTCGGGGATTATAGGCGTTATGTTATGTGATAGGCAGGACTTCCTTCCGAGTAACCCATAAATATTTTTGTAACGTAAGGCGAGTTCCTATCTTTTCTTTTTCCAACGAAGCTTGACGTAAAGAGTATTTGGTATTTGGCTATATTAGTATGAGGCACTGGGTGGTAATCATAGTGTTTATTTGTATCAGTGAAGTCAACGTGAATTGATTAAGACTCATTCAGTTTGTTCTTCCACTTTTGTGTCCAGTCGTAGCTAGTGGAACTTTTTCCTCTGCTTCTTTGTGACTTGACCCAGTAACCATAAAAGTACTATCATCGGCTAATAAAAAAAAATATTAAAGATATGTGTAAAAACTAATGAAATCTTGAATATCAAGATTTTAAAACAAGAAACTAAACTTAATAATGTACTAACTTCATTACATTTAAACAATATCCGAAAGCACTGTACCCGCGCAACATAAACGCTACCAACAAAATATAAAAATAGAAACCAATACATTTCGCAATCGAAAAATTTAATCAACTCGCCGTAATAACAGGCGTATTATCCCTCGTTCAATTACCTAACGATAATACTGACTCGGGCACCGAACCCAGCACCTGCCGGCAGGTTTCTATATAAAGGCGTGTTTGATAAAATCAATCGAGTTGTCACATCAACTCGGTAAGTTAAGTCAGCGTAATTATCGGCTCGATGTTCGGAACTGTGTCGCATTCTGAAGCAAAATTATTGAAATTAAAGCATTGACGATTGGCGCAGCGAATTTTGTGAGTTTGTGGATATTCGCAGACGAGCGGTTGGGACGAGGCATTACAATGTCCGTCAAAAAGTTAGATCAAACTAATACACACACCGCAATTTGTCCGTACTAGTCTACGCGCCCGGACACTGGGCCATGTCCGCGTCCGCAGCCGGTCCGCAATCTTAAAACACAGTTGCGGTCGAATCTTTACTAAAAATATATAAATAATTGAAGTACTGGCCAATTGTTAAGTTCTGGCACTGTTCACAACTTATATTAAGAAAAATATTAAGAGGATGATGTAAAGGACGTCATTCGTCCACTTTAAGTCCTATCGAATTTTGTAAGATTATTCCTCCGCCTACAGTTTAAGTATCTAAGTAAAATTATATGTAGATAGCACTAAGCTGCTTTACATCGCTCGTCTGCTACAAACCACAGTATTTACGCCTTCGCTCCGCCTGCGCTATGCCCACTGCTCTATTAGATAGGTACTAAAGCTAAATCGAATCATTAGTTTAAATATTACAATAATCATAACAAACTGCAAACAAGTAAGTGGTTAATGCCAGAAATTGATTGGCATTTTTTATGTACGATTAGTAGATTAGAGCAGCGGTGGCCCAGTGGTAGCGACCCCGACTTACGAGAGTAAGTCGTGGGTTCAAACCCAGGCAGGCGCATTACTTCGTGTAATTTATTTCATCACCCCTGCTCTCAAAAACGGTGAAGGAAAACATCGTGAGGAAACCGGCATGTCCTAGAACCAAAAATTCGAAGACATGTGACATCTACCAATCCGCAATGGCCGCGTGGTGGTAGCCCCATCCCTCTCATAGAGAGGAGGTGGGAACATTATAGGCTGATGATGATGATGTACGATCCTAACCTACCAAATTAAGAAGATTTGTTGTCGCCAAACTACAAGAAAAAGACAATTCAACGAAGATTAATAAGAATACGGAAATTGAACCCGGGTCCCTAATAGTAAAGTAACAATGGCGTTGAACAAGATTTCAATCAAGTAATTCTAACAATTAGAATACAAACATTGAACAGAATACACCAAAACCAAAATATGAGTCTCTAACAACAATTTACCATAAAGTGCAACTAATTATTCATACTTAACACAATAACAATATAATTCATGGTTATTAGACGGGCTACTACGCAATAATATTCAGCAACTAAATCAATCTCAAGCAATAAGTAATACGGCTTATTTACATATCGACAAATAAGTGCAATAAGCGCTATGTACTGGGAACAAGTTTGTGGACTCCTCATTAAGCGAGCTATGTAACTAAGTTGCTGAAGGTAGATTTATGCGCTAAATAAATGACAATCACGCGCAGTAGTTTGTGCTTAATGCGTTCTGTATTCATGTGTAACTAGCAAGTTGTAATTGCGTGCTTTGTAAACATTGTGATGTTTGCTGTGGGGTCGTGAGATGGAAATAGTTGGACTTCCTATTAGTGCTTACTGAACTTATAATATTTATAATTTATATTGTTGATTATGTGTTAGATCTTTGTTTTCAAAGCTATTTCATCTATTGATTTGATACTAAGAATTTAATTTATTTAACCGATGTATTCATCATTCCAACTATGTCATTTATCTTGCAGATTGACCAACCGGACCCTAGTTTTTACAAAGAGATATCTAATGCTATACCTACACTATTTTTTTACAATAGTCTAGGAATTCTATCCTTGAATTGTGTCTGGCCTTTTTAAAATAGGTATATTTTTTAGTACACACATATATTGATTGTGACAATGGTGTCGGCGTGTTCAAAAGTCAACAGGGTGCCGCGACGGCAATACAAAGGCATTTATTGTACGAATTTCACGCTTCCACGTGGGGTACGTGTAACTCGACTGAGCAAATTGATACTTGATTAAAAGCTGGTATAAATGAACCAATAAGTTCTTGAATTATATGAGTTAGCCGTGGGATCGATTTTATAATGAGGGATCCCTCCATTCCTGCTCTTGACCTCGATCCCGCCTGATGGAAAGCGATACTTCGATACCAACTTTCATCCTCTGCGTAGCCTCTTTAGCGGATGATATTTTTTATAATGTTCCTTAGTACATCTTCATTACAAAGCAACTCCTGCGTAAATCACTCGATCTAGAAGCATGAAGCTTCTAGATCGAGTGATTTAAAGTGTGTTGTCTGCGGGTGAATTTTAGATTGGGGTTTTGAAACGTTTTTTACCAAATGTAACTAACAGATAGATGCAAATTCAGTTGGTAACTCAAAGTAACTCAAAATGTCAAAAGATTTGATGGGATGTTTTTATTTCCATCAACCAATCACAACAGTTCATGTAAGTTTGTAACTGGACTGTGTTCCTTATATCTCGGGCTTAATTGCGATAAAAAAAACAACAGCATTGTTACCATAACTTTATCGCTGCATCTGAATATGAATAGTAAGACTAAATTAGCAAAACAAACGAAAAATTATTTTACTTCCTGCATGAAATCCAAATTCGTCCATCAAATAAAAAAAAACCTTAGGTACATCATGCGCTAAAGTATCAACACTCATACCTCCTACTACACAACATCCCTCAGCGGCCGCAGACCGCGGTGCGAAGCTGAAGGGTTGCATCACCACATTCCCCATGCACAATTTTGCCACGCTTGTCTCTAACCAACCCCATACGACACCACAGCCTAATAATATACCAACTAAATCTTAGCTTACTGTACAAATGTTCAAATGTTTGTGCTAGAATTTTTTACACTGTGGTCCTAAAAAAATGGTGCGCCAGTTTAATTTCACCCTTTATGATCAGGGGGTAGAATATATTTTTTTAAATCAACAATGGAGACGGATAACTAGTTTGTAGTGTAAACAAATTGGTGCATTGTAACTTTTGCGAAGTCAGTGGTTTTGTGTGAGATGGGTCAATATTTACAGCGCATTTGAATATTAGAGTATTGGGACTTATGTTTAGTTAATTTTGAATATTTTTTTAGTGTGTATTTTTTATTCTAAATGCGAACTGATGTCGAATAAAACAGAATAGAACTAGCCAGTTAACTTTTATAATTAAGATTTAAAATATCGATTGGTTTCCCCAGCAATTTGCAAGTAGTTACCACTTTTCTTAATAGAACGGGTCGTACTATTACATCAAACTGCAGACCAGTATCTTTATCTGTATGATAAAATAACGTTACTGCTTGTATCGTGTTACCTTATAAGACGTTATTTATTTAATTGTAGTGATAGAAACACGTGCAGTAATATCTTTGAATAAGTTATAATTCGTTATTTATCATGGGCCAGCTCTAGTCAGTTTATTATGAATATTTAATGCGCAGATATGAAGCAACTGGTTTTCATTATTTACATTAAAGACCGATAATTGTCCCATTTAAGAATGCCATCAGATTACAATGCTGTTAAGAATACCAGAAATAGAGCAATAATGGCATCTTAGGAGTGATGCAAGGAGTCAAAGATATCACAATAAGTTCTTCAAGAACCTCTTGAGATGTCCTACTTCTAGAAGAAGATTTTGAACACAACTGTGAACAAAAATACATTATACTGATGAACTTTACTGGCACGACTACTCTTAGTTAAGTTCTGGACGATCATAATTTAGATTGCCATAGATACGTTAAAAAAAGGTCTCACATAATAGAAGTCAGTCCAGAACTAAGACGGAAAGGTAAATCTTTCCACATCTAGTGTTTAACAGCACATACGTACCCTTTTACTTTACTAAAACTTAGTCAGCGAAACATCAGTCAAGTGACGTATTCAAAAAGTGCTGAGTTTCTACAACCTTGAACCAAACTTCTAAACTCCAAAATATACCTTATTGCGAAGGGATAAAGGTTAGAAGGATGGATGTTGTAAAGTTGTAGGAGAGCAAAGTTTGCGCTCTTGAATTTGTGTGTCGTGTCACTCTCACTGAAACGTTGAGTATTAGGGAAGGTCTGTTGTAATGGAGATCAATGAAGTTCTTCCTTCTGATAAAAGGAAACCACTTTTAGTAAACACAAATAATAAATTAGTGATTTGGCACAGAATGATTTACCGAACCAACGAATTCTACCACAAATAACAAAAGTGATGTAGGCACTTACCTACCCATATCGTACAGTAAATATGCGTGGTTGTAAAGGAACAGCTGTAGGTAATGCTCAGTTTGATAAGCTGCTGCTGCTGCTGCAGATGCTGTAAGTTTAATCTTCAGACAGAAGTTTTATGTTTAGAGCTGAAACATTTGACTGTTTTTTGACATTTCATTTCCCAAATCCAGCCTTAAGATTTTTACTAAATGCTTTTACTGCAGTTCAGTCACAATAGCAAGCGCCATCTTCCATTATTTCCCAAATCTACCCGATGTGACCAATCACCGTTGATTTATTTTCGATACTGTAAGGGATTAATAATTAATCCGCCAATAATATCGGTCTATGGTGCAGGGGGCAGAAAGTACGCCATATGGGCCCAATATAAGACCGCGTTAAAGTCGACACGCCGAATTAACCGTAATCCTGGCCATAATGTGAACATGTTTGAAAAATTTACAGAACGCGTAGGGTACGGTCGAGGACCTCTATTAAGGACATTTGGAAATAAGATTGGCCATTAGATTCGGAAAAAAATAAAGAGCAGTTGGGTTTTTGCGTCTGTGATTCAAGGTGTCTGTGGTTGAGGTGGTATCAAGTAAAAGTAATGATTTCAATAAAAAGCACAAGAAGCTAGAGTTCATTTTCAGAAAAAAAAAACGCCTTTCTATGTCAATAGGCGCGTCTTTTCCTTTTTTTCTTTTAAAATCTATTACAAAACTCTTTAAACCTTCACTAAAATGCTTTTTTCCATGGTTGTTCAAAATCAGACGTAGCTATATCTACGTAGGAATAACATTGGAGTGAAACTTCTAGTCAAACCTCATCACAATTCATCAATAAACCGTTCTCCTCTTCAAACTTACATAACGTTACAATATCTAACGCAATATCCCTCGAACAGGGCTGTCTAATTTCATCCCGTTGACAATATAAGGGTTGAAGGTATTGACACAAATGTTGCGACCGCAGGCCGCAGCCCTCTGTTTGCGGTTATTGTTTCCTTGATTCGGGCCCGTGGCTAATTAATTTACTCGTTGTGGCACCCCTGCAGCCTGGCTGATTGAGGACACGATTTGCCGGGTAGAGCGCATCCTTCCACGATTTGATTTTTAGTTCTGCACGATAGTTAAAAAAAACAAAGAAATAAGAGGGAGTATTGGTTATTGTGCTCAGATCTTTAATATAAAATTGTCTTTGACGAGAACAACCCTATTTATCTTACTGCGTGATATTACGGAGTTTTATAATCGTGAGTTACAAATAAATATTAATGATTGTACTTATTGACATCAAGTATGATGCAAAAAAGCTGGCTATTGCAAGTTGTCTAGAACTACGCAGACTAGATATGAAAATTGATAAAGACTAATGCTACTAATAAACTTTGCCCTGTAGTTTTTGCCAAGTTTGTTAGGAGGAGTGCAGTTAAATTAAAGTTGTAAAACTCTCTGAAAACACAATTAGCACTTCAAATATTTGCATAAACAGTGAAAGGCACAAATAGTTTCTTACCCTCCAAAATTAGCAAATCAAAAACCAAAATATACCAAACATCTATTGCAAAACCAGAATGAAATTTGATTAAAATGAAAGAGCACACAAAAGGCACCTCTAGCGGCGACAGCTTGTTGAAATCAAATTATAAATAAAGGAGGGGACAATAGGGAGGATGGCCCGGTGGGTCCGAGACCCCGAGTACACCACGAACTACGAGATGATCCGAGTGATGGATGGACAAAGTACGTGGCACGCCACGGAACGGATCATATGGACGGACTTATGGAACTAATGTACGGCGCGGCGGCGGCGTGAAGAAATGCAATTCTTTTTGGAATGCAATGTATTTGATGGAGGAATAATAGCTTAGATTGTTTTGGAGTTCTTGCTGATAAAATATGGTCATGGGAAGCATATTTATTTTTTATTTATTTATTAAAACTTTATGCGCAAGTAGAACTGTACAAAGGCGGACTTACCAATAATATAAATATTGATGAATAAAAAATAATATCAATGTTATTAACGTAAGAAATCAAATTGAGAAATAAATTACTAACAGCTGAAATGAAAAGTTTCGGATGAGTTAATGATACTTAAAGCATTTTTATAGATTTAAAAAAATATGGGCTTATAACTCCGGTTTCAACACTTAAACCATTCAACAACACCAAAATTAACAATTTTACAACAGTTCAACAATTTCAGCAGCATCATTCAAGCAAAACAGTTAATTGTCATTCCGTGGTCCAAATCGCCGTGTTTCGGTCGCGAAGTTTCCCCCACAATGTGTAGCTCAGCCCCGCGTGGGGTCGCTTACGTGTGTAACGAGACTTTCGCGGTTTTTCATATGTGTTCAACTTGTGCTGCTAACTCTGCTTGCAGTGAGTTTTAGTCTGTTTTGTTTATTTCACTGATGCAACTTTGGGTTTATTGGTTTGTATTTTTGTTGTTGTTCAGTTTATAGATTACGTGTATTCTTCTTCTTTATCGTGTGGTTAGTGCCTAACCTGGTGTCGGAGTTTTTATGCCACCCATGGGCCTCTGACTTGGCTTATTACGTGTATTAAACAGGGTCTTATGAAATAAACTACTGAAACTCCCCAGAAGTGAACTCCTCGTAGTCAGCTATACTTACTTGAAATTACCTACAACGATTACTGAATCTCTAGGTTATGATCAGTGATCGGATAATCGGATGCATATTCACCTAAAGTTCATTTTTGGTTAGGAAATTATGGAAGCGGCTTCTTAAAACATATTTTAAAAAATATAAATCCCGGGATTCCAGAAAATTCGGGAATGCGAAACTAGTCTGTAACATGGTAAGGAAACGTCGTCTTTAGCATGTGGTATTTATTTAAAAACAAAGGGGGATTACATAATTATTAATGTGTATTTACTTGGAAGTTAATTATAAGCTCCCCAACAATTTATGACTATGTTGAGTGTCAGAGAAATAGTAGGTAGTAGGTGTTAATAAAATAAATGAATACAATTATACTTTATTGCACATAAGTACACGATACAAAACATATTAAGTATTATAAATATCCATTATTGAAGTGTAAAGTTAAAATAAATAAATATACCTACACCCGATTTGATTCTACAGGTTGTAAACAGACTCTTCACGAAGCCGTCTCCCAAACATTATGTACATCAAACTAAGTAACTTTACGCAAAAATTAGTGCTGGGAAACGACTTTTTTTTTTGGGCTGAAGAATCACGTTTTACTGTAAGACTCAATGCAACGCACTCAAAACATTGTGCTGATGGATGGATTGAATAGTAAGAGGGTCCTGGAGGTGTTTAAAGTAATCATTTTACATTAAAAACACGTATTTAAAAAAAAACTTGTGAAAAAGTTGGAACTTTGACCCCCAATATCTCCGTAACTAGAAAGTTCCCAGGTATGGCCTAGAACAAAAAAATGATCGCAATGACGGGGAGAACAAGTGCCTTTCGGCTTCGTTAAAAGTCTGTTTACACCCTTTATAAGAAAAACAGTAAATTTGTTGATTCCGGAATCCCGAGATTTTTTCGATACAAAGTGCATTCCATAATATTAGCCAACACCTTAAACTAAGTAAATATTCCTACACCCGATTTGATTCTATAGTAAATAAACTAAATTTGTCGATTCCGAATTCCCGGGAGTTTTTCGATACAAAAGTGCATTCCATAATAGCCAACACTTTAGGTAAATATGCATCCGATTATCCGATCACTGGTTATGATATATTTTGCCATTCGTCTGCTTATAATGGTTATTATTGTGTACACAATCATTGAAACTGAACGTTAGACAATTCGAGAAAATTGTGCTAAAGTAAATAGAAAACCATTTTCACAGAATAGAAAACCAATACCACAGTTTCTAACAAATATTCCTCACTCCCTACAGAAAATATCCTAGTGTTTGTAAAGTCTCATTTCAGCCTACACGCCACAATATCGCGCTCGCTCATATCGGCTGTCAGCGCCAACTGACGTCCGCTCGTATTGACATCGCGTCGCGTCACATATCACGTCAGACACGCTTTTTGATTTATACACGGCGCTCGTTCTTTTATCTTTTACTATTCTCAATAAAATGCTAAGATTCTATGTTTTAAGTTAGTGGCGAGTGTATTTTTTCCTTAGAGATTAGTTTTTCTTAAGATTTACTTACGAAAACATTATAACTAACGTAAAAAATGTATTATATTCTCGAAGTTGTTTTCCTTCAACCTTTTATGACCACAATTATGCCACTAGGTTTTGCAATTAGGTGTGCTTATACAAAAGGAAAATCATAACTTTAAGTACCCATTTTCCTTACAACACTTACATTTACATACAGGCAATTAAGTTTTACCCTCAAACTTCTTTTCCTTTGCAAATTATTTTCTAATTCCAGAAAGCTATTTCCAGCACACGTTAGAGTTGCAGTAAGTAGATTCTTATTCGTATTGTGTGCTTGGTCCTGAGAGATAACTCTTAGCCATTAGCGCGGCTAATTGTGAGGCGCCAAAGTCCCGGGAGCCGCTACCGATCCCCAATACCAACTGGAGTTAGGCTGCGGTCGGATTGGGAAGGAAAGCGTTGCGGTTTGACTGGTTAAAAACCAGATAGAGTTGAAAAAAGGTGGAATTTATAGTAAATTTTGTTTGTGTCTGCGTTTAGAAAGAATGATCTTATTGAAATGGCTAGCTCTTCTGTATGCTAAATTTGACGGACGGCTAAGGATGGCGGCTCCACTGTGACGTAATTGAAAGTCTTTGATTGTTTGCAAAACGAAGTCACTATTAAAAAGTTGGAAGCCAATATTTAGCGTTTAACTATAAAACCGTCTGTCTAAGCAGCAGCAGCATCTGTTCTAACCCTAAGCGTCAGTTCCACGTAACTCGGGAAGTCCGCAATCGGCACGAAGCGGTTTTATCGACTGTGACCGAGGAGATTGTGCTTTCAAAAAAGCGCACTTTAATTTTGGGCGGCAATGGAGGCTTGGATGCGGCCGTGCGTGACGACCGCCTATTTATTTTATTAGCTATAAAAAGTTTTTGCGAGCTCGGTCCTCTTTGAACGTTTCAGTTCCTGATCTTCCTAGGATAGGTCTCACGTTGACAGCCCTCCGAAATAGATGTCGAGTTTTTATGCAAATTTTACGGAACTGAGAAAATTTGGGATAGTATATTTGAGAGGGCGGCATTCAGAGGAATTGTTGATATTGAGAGAAATGTCTACATGCGTAATTGCGCCAACAATCGTTTAACGTAGATGATGTTGCTAGGCAATGCTTGTAGTTCTATTTTTGTAGAGAAAAACATATTCTATTTGGATTATTATTAAAAATAAGCAACATTTTCAATGAACAATGATCCGAAACGTCAAATAAATCTTTTTAAAACGATTGTGCCAAGTTGCTCCAGAACCAATTCGACTAGGGTCTGCCCCTTGACTAATCGCCGAGCAATCGATACCGAAGTTTTTTTTCCGTTGCCCTCAAGCGGCAGACAAATTGTCTTGCGAGAAGAAATTAATTTGACAAGTCGCCGGGTACAGAGAAGAGAGGTCCCAAGACGCCTGTATTAATTTATTTGGACAAGAAAAAATGTGGCCGCGGTCAGGGAACGCCGCGCGCCGTGACGAGATGGGGATGAATTGCGGAACACGCCGCTGGAACTAACTCAGAGAAATCGTTGTTTGCCCTTGTTAAATGATGTTTTTACAATATTGTTGTTTGAAGAAATTCGCGGTGTGACAGAGGTTGCAAATGTGAGAAAAAACGTAAGCGTCAGCGCCGTTTGTCTTTCGCAGATAATCAAGATTAAATAGCAAGACAACCTGTGTGGAATCATGTCCTAAATAACATCAAAATTGGCCCTATGCTATCACTTCTCGAAGATGCTGCTTAAAAGACCCATACACACAGAGCTGTGACACTTTCTTCAATAAAAATAAGCTTTTTATGAATCCAACACACCAAATCTGATCCAAATCCACACACAACACTATCAACAGATATCAAATAACAACAACTGAATACTTCCTTAATACTGCGATAGATTCAGTTATCACCAACACAGACATAATGACATCAGGAAAAACTTGAGCCGTATGAGGAAATATATCGATACCGGAGGGGAACCGCGGGGGCCCGATTTATGACAATCTGATGATACAATCGAATCAAATAAAGCATCCATATAAATCAACGTCCAATTGGCGAGGAGGTGAGAATGATATATGCTACTATTTCTATAGTTTTTGTTGAGTGTATGCTGTTGAGTGATGTAAGACTGTGGGTGGGGGTTTAATTGGATTGTATGACTAAAGTGTTTATGTTTTAGATCTTAGAGAATATTTTATTAGATTTAAAGGTGTACATTAATTGCTCATTAATCTTTAGATGCATTAGGCCCTCAAGCAAAAAATGTCCCATCGAATTGTTAAAATAACCAAAAGATTCTTCGCAAGAAACACGACGGTTACGCACATCCTCAATTACGTCTCCAAGCCTTCATTCCTGAGTACGAAATAAATCAAAAATTGCACTTCGATGCTTAACGATCAGTTATCAAATAACAATCTTCGAGTTCGGCCAAAATGTAACAATGCTCCATACCAGCAGACGTAAGACACCCTCACGTCGCGTCGCGGGACATAAAAAAGCAAAAGTTTCAATTAACATCGTTTCGATAGTCGAATAATGAGAGGTTGCGTGGATTTATCGGCGGATAACCGACAATTAAACGTCTTTGTTCGGAGACGCGACAACGCAGCCACGCCTACAAACGCACAAAACGTTGCCAACACTTTCAGCTAAGAATGAAAGAGTATTTTCGGATGAATATTTATTAATATTTGACGTGGTATAATTTGAAAGATAAACATAAAACCATAATTTTACATGATTTCGTTGTACAAGTTTGAAGAAACATGTAGAGTGTTTATCTTCGAAGAAATCAATTTTAAACCTGATGAATTCAATAAACAGAGTGTAGAAGCGGCTAATAATACATTAATAATGATAGAATGAGAAAATAAAAAATATTTCAAAAATGAAAGACCAAACAATAAGCAAGCATTTCACCAGCATTCAGTACAGAAATCCAGCGCAGAAATTAAAACATTAACCTATGACTCACATACATCCATGGATTCGTGCATCGTGTCCGGCTGGTCGCGGGTCGGCGCGAACGAGACAAAGGCAAAAAGTCGGGCCGCACAAGACGCGGCTATATTGTTCCTGTGTGCTTACGGGAACAAAGATCTGTCGACGACGAAAGCGCCGATAACATAATAGCCCTTAAATTTAACTAATAAACGCCCGCAAGATCGATAAACAATGAGGTTTGTGAAGGTATGAAAGGGCTCACAGGAATTATTTTTAATGACAGCCCGATCTTATAAAGGATCGAAATTTTTGCGGCAATTGTACTCTGTTATTATAAGATGACGTTACTTTGTTCTTTTATGAAGAATTTTTTTAGTAACACCATATGGAGAACGAAACGAATCAGAAACTATGGTGAATGACTTAATATAAACTTTCTGAATCAAAATATCCTTATCACCTAACTAGCTTTGGGTCTGATTCAATCAAATCCCTGCACCTCAACAGCTTAAGAGCTTGTAATAATTCCAATATTTCAATCGATGCAATCCTATAACACTTTCTTTAATCAGGAGATCTCAAATCGATTCCAAACGCCTATTGTAACCGTTGTAAGTCCGTATCGGACATCATCTTCATCACCCAGTACATATTTTGATGACTTGACACATTTGACATCTACAGATCTTGCATTCTTTGCATCCTAATCAATCTCTATATCAATGCAGTTAAGAATCATATTGGTAAGCTACAGCTGTGTTAGAGTTTGCAAATGTTGCGTTAACCAATTTATATGATGCAGATGGAATAATAAAAATAATTCTGTATTGATTTGAGTATTAGGTTGAAATTCGTGTGCCTGTTCCTCAGTCAAGTTCCAAATAATAACCGTGAGTGCAATGTAGTTTATAATGCGTACATCAATAGTCTTTCATGTGCTCCATTCACGAACCTTACCATTCATGTCTTTGATACTGATTTGATGTTTGAATGAGAAATTCGATGTATGGACGTTCATTCATAAATTATCAGTACCTACTATAATGAACGAACGTCATCATGTGTAAGCCTTTTATATTTTATTGAATCAGTTACTAACGGCTGTCCATTCAGAAATATCTAAGATTCAATGTATTGTATAGAATATGTAGGGAAAAACATGGGCAATAAACAAATTGTTAAAATAATTTATTAGGTCTTTAAGTCCCTACTTTTAAATGGTTATTGGAAATAATGTGTGGTACAGACCACATTTGATTTAACTCTATAATATTTCGAATGACTCGACGTACATATTGTTCTGTCAAAGAATAAAAGGATAGAAGAGAAAAGATAAGTCGATAAGTTTGGCGTAATAGGGGACAATAAGTTGATGGATACGAAAAATTATGTACGTTCTGGGAGTGATACCAATAACATACCGATGGTGAAAACCACAACGAATGCCCACGTTTCCACTTCCAAGATTCAATCATTATCTAGTTCCTACGGTTGCATCTTCCAAATTTATCGAAAAATCTAATTCTCATTTTACAACAAGTTAAATCCAGAATATGATATGATGATGCGAAAAAACATACTTTCTAAAAACCAAGTCCTCATAGAAGAACAAATCCTTTAGGCACAAACACAACAAATAAACCAATACCTTAAACAAATCCATAATCATGCGCAGACGCAAGGCACGAGCTCGACGTGATTAATACAGCCACACCCCGCGCCCCGTGCGGTATGCTAATGCCTTTGTCTCGGCGCGCGCGCATCCTGTCAGTGGGCCGGAGAAAAAATTGTCAATTGTTATGACATGCGCAGGTAGGATGATGGTGCAATGCCGTGGAGATTAATTTGTATGAATTATAATTGAAGAGAGGAAGTGGTATCTGGAAGAGTTTGTGATGAAGAGCAAAAACCTAAAGAGGCGGGTATTGTTATAAGATAGTGCTTTTACGTGAGCAATGTGAACATTTACAGACGCAGACACGATAACTTAAACAAAGATGACGATGAGACAGTACCATAAGGTAGACGGTGCAAACCTATTAAAAGTTGAAAGAGCTGTTCCTGACCAAAATCAAGACCTATAAGGACTCACTAGAACGGTACAATCGCCTTAAAAAAATTTTGATCACTTTTGAATCCGTTCGTTGAAGCTCATCTTCGTATAATTGACAAGGTTCTATATACAGGTAAGTTATTGGATCGTACCTAGGTGTCGGAAAAATATTTTAAATCTGCCTTTCACTGCAGACAAATTCCATAGCTGCTATTCTATTTATTCCTAATGAAGCTTATTTTCTCCGTGTAACAACAGCACGCTCCAGATAACCGCGTCGTATTGTCAACAGAAACGCGCCACATTTGCTGTAATTACCCCTGCCTACCCCACAATCCTCGTATTAGCAGCCTCGGCTTTCAACACTGGCCTTTCTGGTCTACGCCCTGAGGCATTCCCCACTCCCACTGCAATCTATCGCTAATGACTCAATCCATTGCACGCAATATAAAGACGTTTGATGAAGCTATCATGACTGAAGTAGCAATGGTTGTGTTGCTTGTTCTATTGATAGTGCTAAGGTTCAGAAGTGAGGGTATCGGGGTGTCAAACCTATGATTAGAGCATTATTACAGAAGGGGAACAATTGTGGCGAAAAAATGTTGCAGTTCGTGTTTAAATGGAGTATTGTCGTTGAGCAAACATTTAATATGATTTGACCGACATTTTGAAAATATTGTGGGCGTCCGCTATAAGAAATAACCACGGAATTGTAATTATAGGTTTTGCAAATGTATAAATTATACTAGTCACGAAGTTTTTTAAATAAATTGTTTGATAAGGAAAGTCAATCCAGAACAAACAATTTTAAAATATATTTTTTTGTTGTAGTTACCGATGATTGGAAGAAATAGAGATTCAGAATCAGCTTCAAATGAAGGCAAAGTACTTGTCTGGTCTATTACTGGATAAGAATGCAAATAAGTAAGATAGTGTAATAACTGTTATTAGCCGCAATTGACAACCGTACCTTGTCACTATTTGCGTAACTTTAACCGTAAAGATAAATAAACAGGAAACCTGTCGATTAAGAGGCACCACTTTTTGTCTTCTACCATTTTAATCTATTAAACCGCATGCCTAATCTATTTTCCGTTATGATACCGTTGTTTTAAGAAGGGCACGTGTCTTTGGTAGACAAAGATGATTTGTTCTACGCTTTGGCTTTTCTAAAAGAAAAACTTTAGGAAAACTCAGTGTAGAAGATAGCTGTGACTGGTTCCATTGAAATAACCTAAAAGCTTGTTGTATTAAAAGTATCGAAAGCAACCTAAGTTTTTGTAGCCTAACAACTTTTACTAACCTATCCTCAAATCGAATATTTGTGTTCACATAAATCGTCGCAATGTAGGAGACAGCAGATTTTTTTCGCGTATTCAGGATTCTTTTCGTATTTTTGGAAAACTTTCATTGCTTCTGGAATTAAAATCGATCTACCAAAAGTACAAAAAAATGGCAAGCTATTGACTCATGGATATTAATCGCACAGTCATCCAACAAAGCAAGAGTGAAAACATTTCTAAAGGTGTCTTCAGACAAGTTCTCATGCTTGGCCAGTGTACTCGGACGTCGCCTCAATTAATCAAAGTTAACGAAGGCTTTAATTAAAATTAATAACGTTTTGCGAACATTGTCGTGTTGCGTCCAAGTCGCACGCACGTCGCGTCTGCAACTGTTGCGCATTCATCTTGCATTCGTTGTTATTAAATGTTTATTGTTTTTATTTATTTGTTTGTGCTTTTATGAAATATTGCAATATTTCGTCAATCATATTGTTATTATTTTTTAGAAGGTGCTAAACTAACTAACTTTAACTTTACAAAAATGCGCTTGTTTGGCATCAGTACATCTGAATCAGTGTACCGCTATTTAGGAATTTAGATAGGATATCGTGTTGTGTATTGGTTTACTTTAAACCAACACTGTAAAGTAAGTTGTTATCAACCTTTTCAGGAAAACTATAATTCCTGGTCCAGGAGCTTTCATATAAAAAACTAAATGTATCCACACTTATCTGCTCTTGATATCACACAGAGCATTTGGGACATCCTGAGAATAATCTCATCAAAACATCAACTAGAATATGTCCAAAATTCAATAGGCACCAATTTTTAAACTGATAGAATCGCATCAAAACATAATCGTATAATTTGAAAAGTCACTAAATTGATCTCATTTAAAAAAGTGAAAAATTGTGCCATGTTCCAGGAACTCGGCAGATTCCACGTGGTGATTGCGAGAAACACCATTGTACCCAATAACACCGTCTCTGATTGATGAAGTCAATTTTTTTTTCGTCAAAACTAGCGTCCATTTAATCCAAGTCAAGAAAAAATCATTCCTCTAAACACCTAACAATAGCAGTTTTTTTCGTAACAATAAGAGAGCGCTCTATGAGTCTATGCGATCATCGATTACTTTTTTATCGTCTACAATATCAATAATCTGTTTACGCCCACTGTTAATTTCGACGTTAGTAAAATTGAAATTTGACACGTGTTACGAAGCGAAAATAATTTTGTGGGTGCATGAGTGTGCGCTTCTAACGATTCTGTTTGTTTCTTTTGGCCGACGCCTCGTGAGTCGACTCGGGGAGGCATTTAGTGCGTGACTAGCGGTTTTTTATTGCTCTTGTATTGAAAAAGTGTTCGAATGTGAGTCGAGTGCACCGGCACACCCACCTGACGCCGCGCTATCACTCCATCTGCGAGTATCTTAGGCTTCACTTCAGTAATTGAGTACAATTTGGCGAAATGAGCGGCGGCCGTCGGCGCGGCTGTCATTAGCTTCCTATCTAGTAATGGAGTTTTCGGTGCATCGCCCATCATTTCCAACGTTTTATTAGCAACCTAACAGTTTTTATCGTTATACATGGCATTTTAGAAAATGACAGCTCGTTCAAATGATATGTTTATTGCGTATCACAGTTCGTAGCCGATACGTTGAACAAATATGTACTTAAGTACGGATTGAATATCAATGCGTGTTCGAAGAGCTACTTGGAGGTATTTATAGGGGTCATCGGGTATCATAGAAGATACTGATTGCATCGATATTATTTCTAGGAACTTGGAATAATATCGATAAAAATAAAGGGAATTTCTCGTGTTTACTCGAAGCTCATTATTGTCGAAGGCGATTCACACGGCGCGCGCGCACATGCCCCCAAAACATTCAATAACATAACTTATAAGTCGAAAACGAGCCTTCAAATTACACAAAACTGACAGCTTTAATATTTGCCCTGAGCCGTGTAGCGAGGCACCGGCATGGGCACCGGGGCACCGGCCAGGACCGCAGGACGCCTCACGCTGAGCTTTTAATTTGTTCCAAACATCGTTTCACGTGGTTTTTTCTGTGTTTTGTTTGAGAGGAACGGTGATCGATCGTTTGTTCGCTTTTTTACCTTGTTTAATTTTGGAAGGAGCTGGTTGGTTTCGCTAAGTCATTAGTGGTGTGGTCCGCCCGCGCCCGCGCCCGTGCCTGCGCCTGCGCCTTGGTGCCGGGGCCAGCGACGTGTTTCTCACTTTTAAATCTTATTGTTCCTATTTGACAGCCCTTGTTTTGTTGTACACAATGTTTTGTGTCCAAACATTCGAATGGTGTGTCAGCAAATGGTATCCCATTCGATTCTTACGCGAACCTTTTAAACCTTTCCTCGCCAGCCTGATTTTGTTTAAAGGTTCGTGAGATATGGCAAGCATACGTAGAACCGCAAACACGAGTTACTGCCATTAATATAACCTTTCAAAAACGGTTATTCATTTTCGGGATAAACCCACAATGATCGCTCCAAGTTCCAGGCACTGCGGAGAGAGCAGTTATCAATAAAGTCCCGATGATTCCAAGCGTCAGTACTTGCAACCGTTACCAAAACCGTATTGAAGGGAAAATTGGCATTCATAAATCAAAATTTAATTTGAGCTTAACCTTTTCTCAATCTACTGCGAAATTTCGGCCGATTATCTGATATAATTCATGTTGCTTTCTCGTTGCGATGTGTTCATCGTTTCTGCTCGTCCGTGCTTGTTGGTGCTCGACGCTCGTACGTCAGGGGAAATGTCAATGATTTTGTGTTAAAGCAATGATTGATTCGCGCCGAAAGTGGGTTGTGGATAAATAGCCGTTGCTGTAATGCGCAGGACGCGGACAAATTGTCACTGCCTCGGGCTAGCGATGATTTAACGACGAATTTGCCCCTACTTAAGTGTGTTTGCTACATTGGACGTGAAAATCGGAGGGGGAGGGGGGGGGGCATTGTTAGCTTCCCATCATCCCTATCCTACCTAGGCCAACACTGTCAAAGATTTAGCGTCTATTTCAATGGACGCGGCTTTTCCCTCGCTAGAGCTTTTTAGCCAGAAAAAGTGGAATTATAACGTAATTTTTCATCCAATACGACTAGACAATAAAGTAGGGAAATGTTTACAATCATTGATTTACGGATAAGGGAGCCTAAAGGATTTTCAATCAAGCATGTTCAACACGAAAACTTTTTCGTATTTCCAAAGTGTTGTTTAATCCATCTCTAACATTCTTCACGTTTCAATATAAGCAACCACTAAAAACCAAATTAGTCAATTACGAAATACCGCAGACGCTTCATTACCAATTTATCTTAAGAAAAAGTCTCGTTTATCAACATTACCATTTAACGAGCAACCAACACACGAAATAAGAGTGTTCAATCAAAATAAATATTCTTATAATGCAAGCAAATTCAATATTCGGAGAGGAATCCCTTTCGCCCAATTAATTCGGCGGCATTCGTATCAATCTTCGGGAGCAGCCGGCTACTATCGGGTGTTATCGGGATCACATGCGCGAGCGCCGTGATATGAGGAAATGTGATGACATATTGCGATATCTGGCTGTGAAGAAAAGGTTTGGTGTTCGGTGAGAACGACAAAGGTACAAGTCAAGTAAACCCTTCAGAGCTTGCGTTTTAAAAGCATACGATAAAATGTTTTGTTCATACTTGTGGATGTTGGATGGAATATGTTTTATTGCACGCGAGTTGTTTTTTCATGCCTGTTTAATATACAGCTTTGCCAATATTTCCTGAATTAAATACAAACTACAGGACACATGAAATTAAGTTGGTTACATGTGCGCTTGACGCCCGAGGTCAGCTAAGTGTATTACTTTAACCACAGCGTTGGCCTGTCAACCGTGATGAACTGCCCGTAATTGCTGCCTACCCTACTTTGTTAATACGTTAAAACAATCATTTTACGGCTCACTTAGCTGCTCTTTGTTTAATATGTGTAATAGGCTTTATAAATAATGTCAGGGCATGTAGTCTAGCGTGTAACAGTTAGGTGCTGAAGGTTTAATATACCATAACATCACGCATGTAATACCTGAAGGGTTAGGCAGAGGTATATCGTACAATACACCTACATTACACCAGTTAAGTCCCATATCCCAACGAAGGGTGAGCCTAATCCCATCAAACGACCATGAATTCAGACTCCACGCCGCCGCTGAGAAAACATGGTGGAAAAACCCACTAACACTTTACATGACCCAAGACTCGAATCCAGTACCTAATGCCTAACAGTTGCACTGGCGATTAGTAATAAATATACAATATGCAATACACAGTATTTGTAGACTCCGTTCGAATCACTCTTACGTTCAGTGTACTTGGTGAGGTGGATACTGACACAGAACACCGACTGAGCGTGGATATTGGTGTACTGATAGCTAAACAAAGTGGTAGTGGTATGTATGTATTTGAGCAAAGGGAATATCTTTGTGCTCTAAGCATTGGTGCTATTGAAATCGGTGCTCAAATGGGAATACTCCGTATATTCAATCAGCAATAACGATTAGTGACCGACCGAAGGTTCGGTTTCGGTCAGTTTCGGGCCAAAAATCTGACGATGAAGGAAAAGTTAATAATTTGGACTGACATAAGTTATCCAAAAGCTTTTGTTACTCCTGTTTGTCGTGGTAAAATAGGACATGGTTTGACAGCGATTACTTACCTCTTGGCTAGACCTGAGTTTTAGCTTAGGCATTTTGGTATTTCTTAGTAATTGTCCCGAGTTCTAACTGTACCTGCCGAAAAGAAAGTTTACCAAACGGGAATGATCACCTACACGTATACTCAATAGTTGGCGAAACGAGACTCAATGTGAAGGTCAAAATAGTTAGCAAACGGCGCTTTTGTGATGGTATTTTGATTCGTTGACGATTCGGGCCGTCCTACCTATGGGGTAACAATTTTACTTGAACCTTTCCCGAGAATCGAACCCACCTCACTGAAGGCAGCAGCCTCACTAGACTAGATACATAATAGAAAAAAAAAATCGAAACGTATCGTCCTGGCATGCTAGCCACTAGCCATATGTTCGGTACAGTCGCGAATAGAGGTGCATACCGCGCACTGTGCAGTAAATTATCGACGCTACCCATTGTTGACAGATATTTATATTTCAAGTTATTTATCTGCTGCAGCTCGACCAGTGCATAGTGGGAACTGAGAATATGCAGCAGTGACGCAGTCCACTTGCATTTCTTAAGTCTTGGATTCGATTCGGACCTAGACGGGCATTTCAAACCACAAAACTATGAGCGAACATGCATGGTTCGCAGCTCGCATTTCACCTGCGTGATGGATTACATCTCACTCGCACCCATAACAGAGAGGTGGCCCGTGGGCCATCGGGAGAGACATTATAGTCTGGTTCTGGTCCTGCAATAATTTTTTGTTGATGCATGGTCAATACATCAAAGAAGAGTGGATTTTGGTGAAGAATAAAGTATATTCTATGTATATCAATCAATTATTAAAGCTCCACTTTATTTTTGTGCTGAAACATGCGGACTTCAAAGCTAGATTCTAACAAGACAAATTGAATCTGAGCCATTTTAAATATAAAATCTATATGTGCGCCTACTCTGAATACAAAAGTGTTGTGGGTCAGAACTCGCGTCTGTTTCTCGATCGGTGGTAGACGTAGCAATAAAACGGAGATATATGGTATCGTAGAACATGTAGACACATAAACGGTACAGTCGTACAGTCGCGAACACTGCATATTGTGCACTACATCATCGTGACGCGCAAATACTGTTGACAGGTAGGGAGTCGCCGATGACAATCACATATCGATAGAATTTGATAGTTTATTGATACGTTTCTCCATAAAGACAGTATTAGACTTGAAACTTATTTCAGACAATTTCATAAAACGTGGTTGAAAATATGTTAAGCTCTAAATAACCTTGATATTTTTGTAAATTAAGTCTTGTTCTGCATGTATTTAAAGCAGTATTTTCCTTTAGGGTGAGCTCCTGCGTGTAACCATCAACTTTGCGAGTATTTTAAATTACACGCTGACAAATTATAACTGATGGTCATTTAAATAAATCAATATAAATATTTCCATAAAAAATACTCTTAAACATTTTAGTCATTTTCAATTTAACACTCCAGCTTGCGGCCCATGATTTATCAATATCAAACAATTATAACAGGCTGGATTCTATTTATAAGTCCATCCCTAACACGCGAGCACCGCGATCCGGATTTATCGAGTGTCGACACAACGGCGCAGCACTAGGGGGCCTCACGCGTCGTGATACGTCGCTTGTACCTCGTAATTTAAAATCTCTGATTTATGGTCCAACAGTAGCATTAAATTTGTAATCATATATTGATTTACAGCCGCGATAAGGCGCGCCTGCTGTCTTCGCAGAACACTCCACTTCTAGCGTTGGTCCCTTTGTACGCAATTCGTTTTGTGCTGAAATTGCTTTTCAAACGTGGGCAGAACATATTGCACTGTGACGTGCGCTATAATGTTCTCATGATGTTGTATAATCGAATTTGTTTACGACTAGATAAATGTTATTGAGAGGTGTTGGTATTTGAATTTCATGGCGTTATTTACAGGCTGATTTCACTGCAAGTGATGGGCTCTTAACAATGGTTATGGCTGCGAGTTGTGTTTTACGAAAGTGTGAAACTCGAAACGCTTGGATTTGAAAGTCTAATGCGTCCTATGGTATTATTGACTTGTTTCTAGGGCGTACCAATCTCTTTATCTTCGTGGAGTCACAGACACGATTTGTCATATTTTCCGTCGGGCGAGCAAACAATACGACAAGTCCTCACGTGGTTGGAACAATAGGTAAGGGAGCGTATAAATATAAAATTAGTGGCATGTCCGCGTGTGATTCGGTTTGGTCGACACTTCCTGTGCATTGTCGACGTCTCCCACAACACACTGACTTGCACCACAGCAACCACTGATAAATATGCACAGATATGACATTTGATTCCTGTTAAATGTGGCTTCTAAAAGATAATAACTTGTGAACCCTATTGAAAAAGAATCACTTATTTATAGATAGTCACAATTTTCCCCTGACAATTTGACCCTTACCGCTTTTTTTTATTCTGTTTCTTCTGGTTCCCATTAGAAGCATTTCCTTGGCATCAAAGAACATCCATTCTTTTCGTCAAATAATGACAGAATGGTCACAACCTCTACGAGGCCAGGCCTTTCGTTTCTGCCTACCGTTCCGTCTCCGCGTCACTGTAAGGGTCCGTCAGCACCGGGATGTGGGTGTCAATGTGACGCGCCAACACTATGATTTGCTCCGCGCTCCGCTTGCGCCCAACAAACAAATGACGCCGAGTGAAGCCAAATGACGCCGAATGATTGATGCTAATCTTACCAAGCAAAACCGCGTGTAATGCCCAAATTAAACGTTTCAAACTTTAATTTTTTTTACAATTTGGTCGCGTCGTTAGGGTCATTGTGGTACAAGATTTCGCGGTGTTCGGTGGGATGACTCAGTAGGGGTTTTTTTCTACCTTGGACAAGATCGAACTCAATACTCTTAAGACAAATTCGATAGAGGACCATAGGAAAGTAAGGACAAGTAACTATTATTGGTAGTATTGAAAATGGTAAACAGAAAACAAGGTTGAATTGAACGAGGGATTATGTTTGTGACTTACATTTGATTCAAAGGCGATGGCATAGCCAGCATGTATAGTTTGGATGGATGAAGATATTTATTGACTATTTGGTGATTATGGGAAGAATAAAATCAGAATGAGTAATTCAAGCGAGCAATTAGCAGACACGTATGTAATGCAGGCAGTAAAGTGAGTTGCGACACCGCGACGTGTTTACGGACTGTTTCAATGCAACGTTTATCGTCCGTAAAGTTGCGGACAAACGAAACTGCACACAGCACGCGTACCAACGCAGATAACTGCTTCTCGGAACAAATGAAAGTATTATCAGTCGCACTGCGCCGCTAAAGGCGTGAAGTCGTAACCTCTAATAATAAAACATTATATATTCGCGACCACGTGCCACGAATAATGACAAAATGTGCCGCGTAAAGGGAAAACAAAAGTAGGTCTTTTTAGTTGGTCTCTCGTGTATGGTTTTATAAGTTATCGGCACCTCTGTGAGTGGTGTGCGATTGTTCACGCGTTTAATGTGGTCGCGACTCGAGTCGTGCAGCGCTACGACTAGTATCGATGCATACGCAACACTGCGCCCGCGCCGATTTATTGCATCTTAATACGGACGTGCTGTGCAATGCCTAAATTATCGTAGACGCCGTCAAATGTTGTTTTGGTTCGTTTTTATGTTTGACCTTACGGACACGACCGTCTACAATGGAGATGATGCTCACCTGTTTGTTGGCAGCACAGGAATTTATTATTTACATCAACATCACGCCTGTATCATTTATCATTATCATTTATCATATAGTCAGTAGGTACACCCACATTCCACCAATTATTTTTCTCAATGGGACTTCATACTCAAAAGCACTTGCGGTTTAAGTCCAAGCAACTTACATTTCAACGGGTGCCTGAATATACTCTCCTAAAAAAAATCGTCGTCGGACTCGCGCACGAAGGGTTCCGTACCATTATCTATACAACATTAGACTAAATTGCAGTTTACGATTTATGACGTATTAAAAAAAACTACTTACTAGATCTCGTTCAAACCAATTTTCGGTGGAAGTTTGCATGGTAACCGGTACATCGTATATTTTTTTTAGTTTTATCATTATCTTATTTTAGAAGTTACAGGGGACACACACATTTTATCACTTTGGAAGTGTTTCTCGCGCAAACTATTCAGTTTAGAAAAAAATGATGTTAGAAACCTCAATATCATTTTTGAAAACCTATCTATAGATACCCCACACGTATGGGTTAGATAAAAAAAATTTTGAGTGTTAGTTCTAAGTATGGGGAACCCCCAAAATTTGTTTTTTTTTATTTTATTTTTGTGTGAAAATCGAGTCGCTACCGAGACTTGTCTTGGAGCGTTCGTATTCAGTCAGTTTTTAAATATTAATTTATTATAATGTAAACAAAATGTGACACAGAATCACTTTCGCCGTAAGTATAGCTGAACCACTCACCCGGTCCAGCTTTCCACAGTTTCTCTTTCAAAGGATCGTTATGAAGTAACAGAGGAAATTTGCATGTATCGGGTTATCACTTACCGACTGTTAGCTGCTCGTAAGTATCGCGTCAACTATTCAAAATAGTGTCATAATGAAAGATCTTTTGAATGAAAAAAGTGTGAATATAAATTCCTTTCATTGTAATAGAAAATTATGGCTCATAACCGTATACCGTATTTTTGACTTCATCATTTGATTTCAACATTTTTCTTTGTTTTGGTTTTAGCCTAAGTCTGACTGTAATAAATAGACTGTATGCAAGAAGCACAGGATCTGACGAGGAAGCAACGTTTTGAGGACTGGGGCTCATATCCAGCAGTGTTCCTAAGTAGTAAAAGGTCGCAAGTAGAAAATTAAATATCAATTTATCAATTACATCAGACCCTCTGATGTCCACAAGCATGACGATCCCTACGGCAATGAGGTGACAATTAGACCTCAAAAGCGACTTCCTCAATCATGAAATTGAATTTACGCCGTGTAACGTAATTACGCGCACTAATTTGTGCGCGCGGTGCGTAACTATGCGCACACGCACCCACGACGGTGCGGCGGCGGTAATAGGGACATTGTAGTGTGAATTCGACATGGAAACTAATGATTTATAATGAAAAGGTATTGTTAATGATATTTATTTTGGAATGAGATTTAGTTAAATGAAATGAATGAATAAAATGCAAATTATAACCACGACAGGGTATGGATTAAATATTGTTCAGAAAACATCGTCCCTTTCAGAACAACTATCACTACTAGACACCAGATTATACATACATATAATATATACATATGTAACATGAAATGTCTGCCATCTCTGCCGCATACCCGACGAGCTGTGGGCCAAAAGAACCACGATGTGGAGCCCTGACACGACACAGCCAGAAGCCGACGCAGTAGACCTCGCAGGAGATGGTTGGACGAGCTGGACAGAACCAACGACCAGTGGTCCACATTGGCCCTGGATCGAAGGATTTGGAAGTCATGGGGAGAGGTCTTTGCCCAGCAGTGGGATGACAAAAGGTAACAGTAACAGTAACATGAAATCATCGAAATACCCTGACAAATATTCGAAACATGTAAGAACAATGCCAAAATCTGCAATATGAAATTTAAAGGAGTACTTACTACAAAATAATGTTTGTTTCATATTTTCGACGAGATTATATTATCTTCTTTTTTTAAACCGTGTTGTATTCCAAATTATTAGTAGTACGACTGAGCCTTCTATTAATTAAAATATTTATATTAATTGAAAACAATCGTTCTACATCCACTTAGCACACTTAAGTGGATCTAAATTCAATGCGGGTTTCACCACTGGCACATTTCTGCATGTTTCCAGTTAGATACAGTTAAAGAAAACATGCCCAGAAAACGCAAGATATATTGATATTAAATAAAATATGCATAATCTTCAAAAAACAACCAAAATATGGAAATGCAAATATGAATTTGTATATAATGCGGTGTCTAGCTATCACCATTGCTGCACCGAATAACGTCGCAACATGTTTCAACATTGCCACCTATCCCCAGAGTTACAACACAGAATACTTCTATCCCGGTACGCACTATCGGGACCAGGGTTCAAGGTTTGTTAAGGTAGATACGATTGAGACATAACTTCCGAGCCACCATGCAGCCGAAGCCTACTCTACTACCTATATATCCTTAGTATCCAAGGTATCTTAAAATCTGATAACTAAACTCAAATCTCAGTTAACTTAGCTAACACTGAACAATTCAAGAATCCAACGTACTTCTCTCACTTCTGATCCCCAGCTACGTCAGCACCTAATTGCCTGGCCCCAAATAAAAGCCTCGTCAAGTGTGTGACGGGCTCGTCCCAACCGTCCCTGATACGCCGATGGTTCATAAAACGTCTATTGCGTCGTGTGAGCCTTCGAGACTCTTACGCGTAAGTTTTCTAGTGGATACTGGAATCCCTCATTGGGAAATGCGACAAGGAAATAGTGGTCACTAGATGCGATACAGTTACATATGAATCCGAGACACAAAAAAGCCCCCAACTAGTTACTGGTGACAAGGTGGAAGTCGAAGGAACTGCATTGCAACTTCGGTGAAATTCTAGACTATTACATGACAAGAAATAAGAAATGGAGATTATGATTTTCGGAACAACCTTTTAACGGGAGTTGTATGAGTTTTCTATGTAGATAAAATCGATTGATCTACTTGACTGTGATAGAGATAATTATGTTAAATGAAATATTATATCATTTTGTCACACATTATTCAACCAACCACTCAGCACATTCGCCTAAATAACCTACGGAAAGTAAAAGAAAAAATAATATTAAATCTTCCAGAAAACGCCAAATCTTCGTCCCGAATGAAACTGACCCGTTGGGAAAATGTAAGGGACGTAAGTGGAGGCACTTAAACGGCAGTAAACGGCTCCTGGCTTCGGGGCCGATATGTGGAGCGATACCAAGGCCACTGCTAAATACACCGGCTCTGCTGATCCCCGCCCTATTGGTTAATGGGGACATGGGATTTTGGGGACAGTTTTTGTTTGCCATTGACCTAAGAAGGTGAGTGTAGCTTTGGTTTGCTGGCCTGCGGTGAGAGATGATGGGCTTAGATAGGTATTTATGAAAGAATTATTGTTGTTCTAGCGTCATTAAACACATTGCTTGATGGCTGTTTATTCTTACATCGTATCATCTAAAAGTAAATATTCAATGGTTAGGAATGATGTTGCAAGTTGTGGTAGATGCTTATAAAAGAATTTTAAGAGAAGAAATCGTTCCTGTATACATATTTCAGGCACCAAACTGTATTGCTGTGACATTCGCTGAATTGTAATCATCAATAATACTCGCCATATCACAGAATAGAAAAGATGAGAAGACAGATACCAGTGAAGTAATAGACATAAAAAACAAAGTCATTAAATTGTCATTTTCTTGAATCTTTCTCATGCTACCTACAACAAAATTTTACTCGTAACTTCTATGAAGAAATCCACACCATCACGATACTACACGAGGGCGGTGAGCCGGTGTCAATAGTTCGTCTTTATCAATCTAAACTACATTGACACTGTATTTGACCAACAGTGTTAGGTGTATGCTCAGCCGAGGGGAGCCGATCTTTATGAGGCAATGAGATCTACTTAACACAATGGAGAGAAAGTTCACAAGGTGCTTAGACAGGGTGTTTCGTAACTGAGCTTTAATGATATGTTAGTTTTGATTCTCTTAAAATCCTTTTAGGGTATACATACGATAATCATCATCTGCCTAGCCTAATTCCTTCTATACTGTGGTATACTACTATCTAAGAAGAATGTTGCTTGATTCTAATATTTTACATGGTGTGGCACAACCAATTAAAGGTTAGACTAAATACAAATACATTCAAAAACGAGAGAACGGAAGTTTACAACAAATCAAGTTAACACTTTCAGGCGGAAGTCTCTCCATAAAGTAGGTGCAGAAAACTTGAAAAGTATGCAAAACAAGTCTAAAAGAGTTACAACAAAGTGGGTTCGAGGACATTACTCTTCTGCCCTTCCTTAAAATAGACAAACGGCAAATAAAGAGAGAGCAGTGACTTGTGCCGTCACAGGAGGAGATAAGAGGAAGCTTGTAAGTCCGGGGCGTGTTATCAATCTATATTGTCGTAGCACTTGACCGCCGACATACGCCCCCTGCGAGGCCGGAGGGGAGGCACTGCGGAGTGATGGCGCACAGATGAACTTTGATACGAGGACATGGTGTCTCTTTCAGAAAATACACGTGAAAATGGATTACAACATTTCAACCGAAGAGACATACAAACGGAAACAAATTAAATAAAGACTAATGTAAAAAAGAGTAATAGGGTTTTTACATGCAGCTCTCATGAGAGCAGCGGTGGCCCAGTGGTAGCGACCCCGACTTACGAACAGTAAGTCGTGGGTTCGAACCCAGGCTGGCGCATTACTTTGTGTAATTTATTTCATCACCACTGCTCTCAAAAACGGTGAAGGAAAACATCGTGAGGAAACCGGCATGTCCTAGAACCAAAAATTCGAAGACATGTGACATCTACCAATCCGCACTGGGCCCGCGTGGTAGATTATAGCCCATTCCCTCTCATAGAGAGGAGGCCTGTGTCCCAGCAGTGGGAACATTAAAAAGGCTGATGATGATGATGATGATGCAGCTCTCATTTACCTACAAAAAACTGTTGTCTTGAAAGAGATTATATCTAACACAGGTCCAGGCTCTGCTAATGAATACTAGCCGTAGTTAGTTAAAATAATTGTAAAGTGGTTATGATACTCCTCATAATGAACAACTTTTCCTAAGGGACTTTCTCAACTAGATAGAACTTTTCACCAGTTATTTCAGTTGCCTTTATACACATATACTTAATTCAGTTGTTATTTGAGACGGCCTCTCTTGCTAGTTGCATTTGATAAATAAATGAATAAGTTAAGATCTCAAACACGCGTTTTAAATCAGTGACGAACAAGTTAAGTAGTTATATGCTTTTAATAAAATTATATTTTAGGAATCTTACGAACACGCGTTAGAATTAAATTACCGGCCAAAGGTTTTCTATTCAAATAATGTTCTTTTTTTACATTATTATATGAAATTAAGTCTTTGTTTCTGAGTAGTTAAAACATTATAATTTGCAGTTTCCATATTCTTTACGAGTTCTGGTTAACATTAGTATTGCTAACTGTAGTTAACAACTTAGTTAATAGATAGTAATTAAATATACTTTTTAATTAGGTACCCATGTCATAAAATTATCAAAACTCTGTGATTTTTTCCCCCTAAAATTATAATTAAACACATTTGAAGCTAACCTAAATGATTATGAAAAAAGTTTTTTATGAATACATGCTACTTATACGAAAATAATTTTTCCAGTAGGTAACCTACCTACGAGGATGTACATCTGCACAAAACCCTTTGAGGCCTACCGATGCTCTCGAGCTTGACGGCTTGATAATGTTTTAATTAATTTAGGTACACCTAACACAATGTGATATATTTTTATGCAATCTCAAAAAACGTTATCTTGATATCCGATAACTCAAAGTTTCATATAATTAGGCGCATAAATAAAACAGTTTCGGCGCACATAAAAATTCATGGCGCGAAACGAGAATACGGAACTCAAAAAAACCTTATTAAATATAATAACTAATTTTATATGTAAGGTCAAGTGCAATGCAAAAAGTATTAACAAGGTTTTTGGATAATATGACAAGTGAACAGCATTTGTTCTGTGGGATAAGTTTCAAACTTAATTGTTTAAAAACGGAAGTGGCCAATTTAGAGATACACGATCAAAAATTTTTTATCGTTTTTCGTGCCGAAGTAAATAAAATATTAGTCGAACTGAATTATACATTGTATATTGCGTTTTGTATAGTTATCACTAGCTTCGGTGAAGGAAAACATCGTGAGGAAAACAGCATGCCTGTTTCTTGACGGCATGTTAAGCCAAGTCAGAGGCCCATGGATGGCATAAAAATTCTGACACCAGCTTAGGCACTAACCACACGTGAAAGAAGAAGAACACGGCACCTTTAAGGGTTATTTATTAAATTTACTTGCAGTCTTTAAAGAAAATATCGTCAGGAAAAAAATATACAGTAAACTCGATGTGAACGGATTCTCATACGTACGAGTAGATAAAAGGAAGTAAGTACATACATATTATACATTAGAATGAAAATATTTACTACAAAAGTGTTTATAGTGTTGATTCATCATTGGTGCATATCGGGTCGTTTTAGTGAGCCAGAAGTGTAAACAGTAACGAACAATACGATAAAAATAATCACAAATGTAAAATACAAATGAAAAGTAAAAATGTATAATTACATGGTTTTATAAATGAACAGATAACAACAATAATGTTATTTCTATGAGGTGGAATAACCGCGTTACACGTGGTTATATATTTCCACGTGTACCCTTTCAAATGATTATTTATAAGCTAATTCTCACTTGGAACACTCGAATCCACGATTCAATTTTACTTTAATATTACAAAGATCATTTAAAAGATATTATGTGTACCTACGACAAATAATAAGAAATGATCATTTTACGAAAATGATACAACTGAAATCACATGCTCTAATTATATTTGATTTTTCATGGTAAGAATCACCCCATTGCGTCACAAACATTCATATTAATGCTTTATTGCCATGGGGGTAAGCAGAAGCTTCAGAAAATAGACTTCATAGCATTTCGTTGTTAAGTAGAGACCTCGTTGAGTAGAGAACTCACACACGCACAAATAACAGAATTACACACGCAATTTTCCAACCCACACAAACCTCTAAGAACGTTAATTCAGGAATGAAAGCAGGACAATCGACTGGCTTCCTTACATAGTACATAAATTAAAGACGACTAACAAGGGAAGGAAGGGGCCGGCAGTCCGGCGGCAGCCGGCGGGTTCCGCCGGACGCTGTGGGACGTCCCGCCCAGCCGCTGACCACCCCATATGGCCTTCCGTTTGTATATCAAGATAATGTGCCTTTTGATGTAAGGCTTTCACTTTGTAAAAGAGTTGTCAACCTTACAACGGATGGCTGTAACAAATGAGACTGGAATTTTGGTTGGTTCAAGCAATTTGATAGACGACCTAGTTTGTGTTATGTAATGTGCTTCACATAACTTAGTCATGAACTGTGTCATTGAAAAGAGGTAGTTCTGTGAAACTGATTTCAAATAAACTAGATATCACTGAAAAGTGGAAATACATAACCGTGTACACATTTCCGCGAATTGTCACATACTCTGTGAAGTAAATACGTACATGGAAGCTGTCAATTCATGTTTGTGCAGCGATTGGTAATGTGACGTAATAGTTTGCACATAATGTTCAGGATGCAGTGCTACACAGCAGTAACAGTCTATGTAGGTACAGCTTCCATCTTTACATAGTATAAAATAAAGTCGCACCCGTGCGAAGCCAGTTTGGTGGTCACTCGTGTATTATAAAAATAACCCTGTATTTATTGTGCTTGTAAGCATTTTCTAAAGAGTTTATGAAACAAAATCACTATTAAGTAATTAATATAAACCAGTACGGGACTCAACTACCCAATACATTGAAATAGGTATCTGGTAAACGTTAATATCTTTTCCTATACCAAGTTACAGTGACTGTAGGTCCCCGTAGCAACTGTTGAAGTTCGTAGCAAGTGCTACGAAGTGAAACTTTTACATAACTGAGACATATAATCTCATATAATTGTTTGCCTTATCAATAGACCAAATATAGAGCTTCCTCATCAGGTAGTACATAATAGATATATACCGATATGTATGTAGCCCGGTACATAAACACGCGTCGAGTCGCTGAAACTAATCGAGTTTTCAGTTCTAAGTTATTCTGTTTGAAACCCGCGAACAAGTTTCAAGACGTTTACTGCTTACGATACGATTTCGATTTGTCGTAAATTACAGGCAAGATCGTCTAGCTAGATAATATTTGATCACGTGAGCTTGAAGTCTGCTTTTCTTTTAAACGGATTTTTTACCTGGAACAGGAGACGATACCTTGATTTCTGATGCTCGATGTTGAAAAGCAAAAATGGTTGCGTAATAGTTTCATCCGGCTTTTTCCTTAGTCGTTTATATTTAATTGCTAAGTTAGCAAGAGATATGATTATGTTACAATAAACACAATACTGAACAAGTGAATACATATCGCTTAATAACCGACGCATCCATTAAAACGTCTGCTCTAAGCAGCCCACCAACATTCCGGGAATGTAAACGTCTTTAGCTAAATTCCTGACT
Organism: Lycophotia porphyrea; assembly: GCA_950005105.1. Taxonomy (NCBI): domain Eukaryota; kingdom Metazoa; phylum Arthropoda; class Insecta; order Lepidoptera; family Noctuidae; genus Lycophotia; species Lycophotia porphyrea. The sequence goes on along the minus strand of OX465388.1, from coordinate 19,715,163 downwards.
ATATCATAACAGTGGTTATGTGCGAGTATCACCGGTGGGTGTGTAGGTACAGGTACAGGCACAGACGGATCCGGGTCAAGGATTTGGATCGCCCACAGCCCAAGTTCGGTAATCTTGATCGTGGCTCCGAGCCTCCGAGGTGACAACGTAATGGCGTATCGGCTCGGAATTAGATAGAAATGTACCGACACCGAATAAGGATAGTAACGGATGTCTGCTGACATGATTGCTTCCTTAGGCTAGATGACAATCTGGCATATGACTTGAATAGAAAATTCAATAAAACTGTACCAACTGTAGACACTGCTGTCAAGAAGATACTTAAGAAACTTCAATCAAAAGTGTACCCTAACTGTACGGTTAAAAGTTACAGAAAAAGGTGACCACAGACACACAACCAAGTTATGTAAATGTAGTCACTGGCACCAGCCCAGTTCGACTGATTGAGTAAATAAAACGGAAATATGAATACCTGGGGATAAAATCTCCTAACCAACGAATTAACCACAAAACATAGCTCACCACAGTTCAGACTAGTGATGCGCGTAACTCAGTATCGAGTATCGATAGTCATTGTCCGCTCACGCCCGCGTCTGCCCGCCGCGTCGATAAAAAGATTACACATTTGCGTATATGATTCGTGCGTGATGTGAATAATAATGTGGGTTCCCCTCGCACACTAATAGATTTTAATCGGCCGGCCAACGACTTGTGTGTGCGATTTCATTAATTTTTTGGTTTCATTTTGCTGGGACTGTGACCATTTAAGTGGTTCCATAGAACTGCTGGGAAAGTAAAGGATTGCAGATCTGTAATGAGATGAGATCTACTGAATAGTTCTCGGTCATCTACTAATGGAATAGCTTACTTGCAATCACTTTAGTAACAATTGCTTTGAGAGCCTAGATGTGTATTTGATCCAAACCTGCCTTCGTAAAGGTAGTTGTAAAAATTTGCTTCACCAGTGCAGTGTTTTCCCACCCAACTTTCTTATGCCACTCTCACGTCTCACTGATCTTGCATGAAAGTCTCAAGGCGACACGTAAATCATACAAAAAACACGTGCTAAGCCTATTCAAGATTCGTTTATTTTCTTCAGCATCCCTTGCTTCATTTGAATACAAGACACTCCTACAATCACCTACTTACCTCTCTCTGTACGTTAAAATGACAACATTTGTACAGCAGCCGTAATCCGCAGCAAGTTCTCATCCGAAGTGATTGCTCAACGGCTTTCCTCGTTTTTATCTAGTTTATTTTGAAATATTAATGGCGTCGGCATTAAGAGCATTAGTACCCTTTGTTATTGCAGTGTGAGAGACTGCATGGCCTGTGTTTTGCATACGCGGTACATGGGGCATGTCAGCAGGGATTGCGCCAATGTATTCGTCAACACGTAAATAAATAATGTTAAACAGTGAGATTTAGTAGTGGGAATTAAACGAGTTGTGTCGTTGATAGGGTAATTGACCTGTTCGATTTTGTTACTCTTTTCGAAAAGGCTGTAAAACATGTTTTACAAACAATAACTTCAGAATTTAGAAATATTCTTCCATCATGAATTTATGACTAACAGGATACAATAGTGATTTCTGAATGAAAAGAAACTGTTTCTTGTGCGACCAAAGCGCTTACAATGCGACGTAGAAAGCATTTTACCTTCGAAACTTGTTGATCAATTGCTAGTCCTACGCCAGCACCTACAGAAACAGACCTACTTAACATACTACCTGTTATCATGTCCCGCACAAATGTTTAAGTCACATCGTTTCTCTGCATACTTGTGTTTTCACGGTCAGTTTGTTAATATCTCATTTACATCTCTGTGCTCGAGGCAACTACTGCAAAGATCGGTGAAACATGAAGACAGCAGTTTCTACTACCACTGCTATCCATTTGGTCCAAATAAGTAATGTATCTATCTGCTATTAAACTGTATTCTGCAGTATCAAAAAAAAATTGTTTCATCAACAATGTTTTTACGTTACAGTGGCTACAGCGGTGTTCAACAAATACTAGCCACCGTTACATGGGCAAACACAACATTTTAATAAAGCACCGGTACAGCCGTACACGGAACGGTTAAAAGATCAATAAAGAGACGATATGAGCCCGCCGAGATATCTACGCTCACAACAATATATCTAGCGATAGTGGAGCGATGTCTGCCCATAATATTCTTTGGGGTGCATCTCATTTGGCTTAAGAACCAGCCTTTGTCAACAAAGTTGGGGGCGGACGGAAAAATCGATAGTGGCCACGAACGCAGGCCTCCGATCATCGCCGCTTGTCTCCCGTAATTCGTGTCTCAATTTTAAATTTTGAATGTTTTGAATATGATTTAGTCATTAGTTGCCTAGAATTTCGAAAGAAGTCATGTGTTGCAAATACCAGAAAATTGACCAAAGGTACTTGCAAAAACTAACTTCATGATAGAATTTGACTTCGTACTTATAGTACTGCTTAACCCTACCGTTACCACAGCTATTTAATATAGTAAACTTAACACCCAAAAGACACACCTTAAAAGGAAAAAGTTCGCGAGACTAATGTTGCAGTAAAGTTTAATGCTAACCATAAACAATATCCATATGCTTTGCTACGACATAGGAATTCCATTGTATCAGCAAGAAGATGTGGGTTAATATGCAAATAAGTGAAACTGCGAACACATGCAACGGCTAAAACACAACTAATTTACTGTTTTCTGTATCACCGGTAGATACTGATTTATGTTTCAATCCATCCATATCTTTACCTATTATCATGGAGCAAAAGTCAATTAAGATCTTTTAGTTCAGTATGACTAAAGTAACAGCAGAAAATTTTCTTTAATTAGCAAGAAAAGCAGTAGAAAAACTAAAATGCTTAGGGCCAGTTTCTCCACCTACGAGTTTATTATGTTCCCGTAACTTTCTTGGCAGATTATTTCATACAAATTCTGTTCCATTTATGAATTTATTCGGTAAGTAGAGGCTATCCAGACATCAAGTAATAAGCCCTAAGTCTAACCTGTAGATCACACTCATCATTTGTTTTGATTCTTAATGACAACTGATTTGTCTCAATTATCAGACTTTAGAGCTACCTACATCTATTGTTTCTGTCGAGCTACACGATCTACACTCATTTTGTGAAGAAAAGTTTCAGCAAAATTGGCCATTGGTTTGGCAGTTGTCAAAACTGGAGACTCGTTCAAAACGTGAATTAGTCTTATTTAAATAAATGATTTGACATTGAACTTCAAACTCAACATTCAAGGCCACATCACAAGACCGATAAAACAAATAATTACTGAACAATACAAAGAAACAAACACGATATCACTTTCAATACAAAAAGTGATCGATCGTCAGAATATTGAATAAATAAATTATAATAATAACAAGCTATTGTCAGTAATGGCTGCTAATCACAAGTTACAGCTGACGCATGGTGATACGTAAATTATTAATCATTACTTCATTAGACAATCGGATATGCTAATTCTGTATGCGTAATGCAGTCTAGTTGGCATATTAAAGAGTTGTTGGAACAGCTTACTAAGTGAGGAAAAGTTAGTACCTAATGATTGAGTTGATGCTAGAATTTACGAAGAATACTTGTCATTGAAAAAAAAATGAGAATGCATTAAAATTGCATTTATCACAATTTTAATAGAGGCTTCCAAGAAGGAAAGGATAATGTATGTGAAAATATCAGTTACTGTGGGTGAGAGGGTAGTAGCATTCCGAACAAAGGATTACCCTTAGTTCATTAAAATACAGATCAAGTTCATAATACGTCATAATATCTTAATAACCACAATATATATGATTTATTTTAAACATGAATAATCTCCAAATAATATCTAGACCTACCATTAACAAGGTGGATCTTTCCCATCAATCAACATTCATACAACTCAGTAAAATATTCTTCAGTATAATTATGTTTACTCTAGATATTAAGTGCAGTAGTAGCAAATTAAATTAAATAACTTTACGGTTCTATTAATTATAAAATATGCAAAGTTTTCACTAAACGCCGGATCATTTTTCATAGTCACAGGTGTGAAACGGTGATTAAGATCGAGCGGCGTACGCGCATGCCAACTGTAAGTGGGTACACCCAAGGCAATACTAACAGCGGAAAACCAGTTAAACTTCTATGTGTATTTTATATAATTGCATCTGTCGCAAATGTTAGGGAAGAACCATGATAGATGATAGATGAGTTTTAGATTCATCTAGCTTAGGTAAAAGGAAAAAACATCTTTTTATTTTATTTTTGGTCACTGTAATCTATTCCATTCTGATTTATCACAGAAATCAAAACAGCAAAGTATAGAGTTGCTGGTCACCTTCCAGAACAGTAGAAAATTAAAAGAAAAAAACTGAGTTGACATTGAAACCGTAACAAAATTCTTCTTCACACTATAATAACGTTAGATGAAATTTCAGCCAGCAGGTCAAGCTACCCGAAACTGTCAGATTTTATAAAGTTGAAAATCTATTGAAGAAATTTGACAGGTTGTAGTAGCTTGATGTGATGACGTCCGTACAAGAAAGATAGATTTAGTCAGGTTCAAAAGACGCGTCACCCGCTACCCCGCACCCGTGTGACCACGGCCCAAGGCGCGTAATAAGCAGCGAAATGCTAATCCCCAGCATACATGTTTGTGTAATGAGGCTACTTGCTTGCTTAAATAAATATTGAGTGACCGTTCAACGCGTGAGTTAATCAATCTCTCACAAGCCACTTAAAAAATGATGTTAAATAATTACAAGTAATGGCGTTTTGCCGTGCATTGAAATAGAAAAAGCTTCTCAATTACAATTACTTTGAATAGTGGCTTTCTCTGGTTGATGTTATCGTGTATCTTTGAAATACTTAGTGTTGCATTAATTACTGCAACAGTGTTTAATGGTAATGATCTGTAATGATAATGATCTCCCGACCCAAGTATGAATGTCGTTCAAATTTTTTTTTGTATAAACAACAGCACAATTAAAAACTTTACAACACAACAAAAAGTCCCATTTAAAGCGCGATCCGAATTCAAATCAGACACCCGCTTGGTTTATTACGTCGATATGTAAATTTTGTACAGCGTCACTACCCTTATAAAGACCCTGTTTGAATTGAAAATTTAGTTGAACGAGCGAGAGTAAGCCGACATTCAGCCAGTGCGGCCACGTCTTTCAGCGAACTCGCTGCTTCTCTAACGTCACACGCAAATAAAACGTTTAAAAATACATAATCGCAGTATAAAACCTCCTTATTTACACATGCTGTTGTTTTATGGTAATCTGTGACTTGAACTGTCAAAAATGCGCGCAATCGTGTTTGTTTTTAATCTGTGACCTTTTGATCTGTCAAAAAGCACGCGTACATGCAGGACTGCGATTGGTCCGCTTCTGCTCGGTTGATATGACGGCAAACGATAAGCGGTAACTAGTGACGTGTCTCTTGATATTTCGAACTGTCAAAATGTGAAAGAGATAGAAGATAATGTTGAAGGGGGACGGAGCGATCGCGTGCATGTTACGTTTTCGTAACGTAAGTAAATAATTATAATAGCTTTGATACTAAATTGGACTTTGTCTCGCGATTGCATATACATGGAATAAAACGACTACTGGTTTTGCAGAAGCTTTAATTATTTAATCGTAGCCAAATACGTATAAAAATGTTAATATCAAATTATTTAAATTCAATGAGTTCTAATCTCACTTTCTCCTATTAAGTGAGATGATGGTTGGTCTCCATAAAATGGTAGTATTTAGATGTGATGTGGTATTTTAATAAAGCGGAGGTATGTGTGTTTAGCGGGAGGCGATAACTCATAGAGAATGAGCTCATCACGGCGCGGGAATGGCATTCGGTATGCGTCATGGAGGACGTGATACGACGCCGGCCCACTTCGCGCTCCGATATCTTTATTATATCCTAATATCGCACTTATCTTCTGATATTTTTAAATAACTTTTTAAGGAGACCTATTTATTTTAATAGCTTGTGTTTACATCTAATTTTATTTAAGTCACTTTACTAGCGGTAAAGTCAGAAGAAAAGGGATGAAAGTACTAAAACTACGAGGTTCGCGGAGAAAAAGTAACTCCTAACTTAAATTGTCAGTCTTATCAAATAGCAATCGGCAATTTTTGCCAGTTGGATGACATATCGGAATTTTGACGTATTCTATCAATTTGCTTTTCATCTAAATTCTCCGACTGTACATAGTGAACTTTCTAGTTTGGAAAAAAAAGTGTTTACTTAATGCGTCTTTTTTTTTAATAATTAATGAAATCGAGTCGAGGCCGTATGCCTAAGACTTTATCCCAGCACCCCATCTAGTCCCAAGGGTGTCATAAGAAGCGAATTGTTCGTAGCAGCAGCATCAGTATTTTATTGAATACACTCGATATCTGTCGAGGTCGAGCGGAAATTAAGACCAGTCTTACAAGAACTGGTTAAATAATAATCCGCCTACACACTACACAGTAGCAGTTTACATCGAGTTCAATGTTTAGTAACGGACACAGTTCACAGACTACACTGAGATACGACCAGTTAGAGGTATCTCTTGAATACCCAGTACTAGGTACTAGGTACAGTACTTTCATTGGACTATTCAAGGTGTATGTAACTGAAAACCTGAAAAGGCGTCTTTATGAACAACATTATTTCTAGGGATCAAGGATAAAATCACGAAAAATTCAGCATGGATAAACCAAGCTGCTGTTCTTTCCACTGCAGAACCCATTGTAAAAGTGGTTCTTAAAGATGGATATACAACAAAACCCCTTATTAACATTTCAGTCATTTCAATTACATCTATGAAGAACTTATAGGTATAACCTTATTGAAATTGATACAACTTTCAGTCATCGTTTCGTCGCCATGTTTCCATGATTATCAAACCCCAAAATGAAGAATAATCGACCGCATTGCTTCACTGAGCGGTTTGAAATGAACGTCATAACTATATGAAAAGCAATAAATTACGAACTGTCTGTTAATTAAACGGCAATGCGCTGAGTGGAGACATGATTGAAATGCGTTATGTAAGAGAGAACCACACAGTTTGATGAAGGGTTACGGATTCAGAGCGGTATCGTTTTTGACTTGGTTGTATTCCCTCAGCAGCGGGAATCCTTGCCCAGGTAGTTCTTAAAAAGGGGTGATTGCGTAACGTACTTACAATACCGTTAATTTTGATAGTTTAACAATATTAATTGCGCTATTTACGTCGTCGCGGGCAGAAGTTTGTTTCAAACTTATGAAGTGGGATGCTGGTTGGTCATGGCATCTTTAGATATTTCGCATAAGTACATAGTTACATAGGCGTACAGGTAGGTACGTATAACTAGAAATGCCGTAGATGTCAATGAGTAGGTACGGCACATGGTTTACTGGTTCTGATCTGGCATAACTACTGCCATTCGTATCATTAAGTATAACCAACCCTTTCTTTACCACAAGTGGGTATCTAGATAGGAGGGTTCCTAAGCTTAATGACGCAATTATTTTAATCTGCTTTTCAACACTGCTGAAATAAAGTTTACGCAAGTTGGAGAACGGATAGAAAGTGTGAAAAGTGGAGATTACTGCACTGTAATGTCAGAAAAAAAAATCAGTTTAATTACCAACTTAGTTTCATATTGCGAAATGCAACTGACGAATCAAGTTGCCTATTGTCAAATACGACGTGACACTCGAAACCATAATGCAAGAACTCAAGAACGTGTCCCAATCCAATGTTCGTTAGGTCTACAATCGATGACCACTCCATATTGAATCCTGCAGTACCCTCACTGCTCACTGCTCCTCAGCCTCAGGGCGCGATTACCATAACAAGACCCCTATTACGCACCTACGGCTATACATCCACCATCTTAACTTTACCGTCCACACCCCAAAAATTGCGAACAAAAAGTTCACAAGTACAATTTTCCCAACCGCACCAATAACTTTGCCCAGTCTTTTGTTACTGTCAAAACTAGAATTTGACAGTCGAATGCTTCGTTTGTCAATTGCTATTGATTACTTACGGTGTAGTTGGCTGCCGGCGGCTAATTTGGGGGCTGGAGTTAGGTATTTTTCGTCGCTAACTAGATAACAAGTGGTTTTAAATTGGAATCTACATAATAATGCACGCGAGGGTAGTGTAATGAAGTTGCGAGGGTGCGCAACGTCACTCTTCGTCTTGTCTCGCGCCCTGACGTTATGTGCAACTTATTTACTACATATTCTGCTACAGCAGCGCGGGGCTGTAATGCCGTCTGCTACATTACAGCCCCGCGAGATAGGTGCTTATTAGATACCTAGCTTTACTTTGTAATGTGTACCTACTTATAGAATGCTGCAATTCAATAGTTTGGAACGGCTCTTGTGCTCTGTATGAGAACAGACAGACGCTGCTTAGATAATTGCTGAATAAAATGTACGTTAATTATGAAAACCTGTCATTAAACTCTAAAAAGATCACAATAAATCCATCATCTTTAAATAAAGCTAAGAATAACTTCTAGTACAAGGTTTAAAGAAAATTCTGATGTTTTTTACTCACGCCAACAGATGGCGCTGTACACAAGCACACATTTCCTCATTTCTGTGCAAAAACATTCTCCTCACAATTCACTAACCACCCGAAAAACTATGTTATTTACCTTGTTTTAAAATATAAAAGGGCAACAGAACGACAGAGCCGCCGGCGGACAATTAAAAAAACATTGGCGGTACGACCGGAGGAAGAGCACGTGCTATAAATTATCAATATCCCATGATAAAACAAACGCGCTCGCAGTCCAGCGCTGTTTGTGTTTATCCCTTTGTTTTTAAACCAAACTCTGTGATACGGCTTCACAGCGCCGTAATAGATGTAGAAACAACAAAACAAGCACGAAAACCACTGTTAAAATTACACAGAAAGTTGGAGAAAAATAGTGGAAAATGCAAAAAGAGATATCTAGCAGAGCGTGGTTTCGATCCACGGACCTCTGGGTTATGGGCCCAGCACGCTTCCACTGCGCCACTCTGCTTCATGTCAGTTTAGGTGAAATAGCGGTATAACTTTTATCTACTCACAAAATCTGTATAATTTTCATGATGAGGTAAAAATCTGAATTATCAGCATTTGTGTAAAATTTTGATATTGCAACTGCTGTTTACTTTACAACACGAATTAGATAACTTTATGAAATAACATATTTTTTTTTAAACTTGAATAGATGTTAAATTGCCAAATTTGTATAAAAGTGATTTTGCAAGTGACATTAAACATTTAAGTGTTTTAAAACCACTTAAAAATATTTCAATCGAGAATGATGTGTACTTAACTGAACGGGGTGGGCAGAGTGGTGTCGGTAGCCGGAGGGCACTTTTATTTAGTTCCAGAGAAATGAACCCGAATGCCACACAAATTGTTATGATGGGTGCTCCAATTTTTCTGAAGATTCAAGTGTACCCGTATAACTTTTAATGAAATGAACATGTTTATTGCTAAATTCGTATAATAGTACATATGTTAAAAGTTTTTCAGTGTAGCTAGGTGTACAGAACGGTCTACCTACTTTATAAGAATCTGCAATGTAGATATGATTAGCGTTTATATTCTGAATACTTACCCAATTTTACAAAACTTTATCAAACACCAAAACTTTCCCAAAGCATATTTTTGCTCAGCAGTTTTTGCCCACAATCGCATACCAGTACCAAACACATACTTAATGAAGGCGTTAAACAGTTATTACGACAAATGACGAGCCCCAGTGCGAGTATTAACAAATATGGCATATCATTTCATACAAGACCAGCTAGTGGTGAGGGCAATAATCGTCTGAGCCACTTGCAACAATGCAAGACCTCGGGGATCCAGTGACGCCAATAAAATGGTACGAAACTTACAAAGACGCCCCGCGGCGTTACTCGGGATGGTGCCGTTCGTTATAGTATAAGAACTGTTAATCTCGTAGGCTAGGGTGTCGACTTTATTGCTTTTTAGGTCCTGCTGCTAATCTTGTTGAGGAGATCCTGGTTTAATTGTAAAGGACGGATGAGGAATTAGCTTGCTCAGTAGGTGAATCCTTAGTTAGCTTTCTATTAGTATTTCTTACTTGACAAGTTAAGCTATAGATTGCACTGTAACCAAAGCAGACGAAAGAGGAAGGTGTAGGCACTTCGCTCAGAATGCAATAAACAAAAACAAGGAAAACTAAAAATCATCACACTCACTGTAGTTGTCCTAAAACCCACTGGGCTCAAATCACCACAAGTATAGTTGTAAATTATGAACTCAAACTCAAAAGCATTTATTTCAATTAGACCATTACAGGCACTTTTGAATGTCAGAAAAAACAAAGAAGGCTAAGCTACAGTCACAGACACAAGGCATAATAACTTGTGAAAGTACTGTAGTTGCCCTTTCCATATGAAAATTGTTAAATATTTATTTAGTCCCTTTTCGTTTATTGTAACCATTTTATTAGAAGTGACAAATTAACCCACGCTTCCACTAAAAATGCAACCAGTCACAAAGGGTTGCCACACTAAGAAGGGTGCTTTCCTCTCGAACCATAAACCAAAATTAAAACTTTTCGATACATTACTCTCGCACAATAAAACCATTCCGCTTCTGACTAAATACTCAGCATTAAGGTGTCCTTAGTCAAATGACATTGCTTTTCAACACCCTAACTTGATTCGAAGTTCATTCACATTACAAAACCAACCATACTGCACTGTAGATAAAGCATTTTTTTGCTAATTCAAAAACCATCGTATAAGCCGTATGTGTTGCTACTTAGAATAAAAAATCTTTATGAATGGGGTCGGCGTGTGACGATGTTGCCCTACTTTAATAAATTATTTCAGCAATTCCGCCAATTGTTTTATGATTTTTTTGATAACTTCCCTGTTTGCATTTTGGTGTTTAACGCCATTTGGTAAAATGACAAAAAAAAATGCCAACTAATGTCACACTGTTTGTACTTTTTCGTACAACGCTGATTAAAATTTTAGTTTTGAGGATGTAGATACTCCATACCAATATCTCAAATGTTTCGGCACAATTCGAAATTTTAAACTGCTCCAAATTCTTCTTCAGATTGCTATTAGTCAAATAAACAGTTCTTGCTAAAGTTGGCACCGTTTATTGAGCCTGTCCATTACAGTGCTAAAAATAGCCCAGTATTCAAAGCCTACAAGTTTTCTGTTTTAGTTACCATCTGAAAGATTATTTATCAAACTAAATACAGTATTAAGTTCCCCAAAACCACCCCAGCCCAGCATCATTCATAAAATAATAGTGTTCGTCATCTAAAGGGACGTTTAACAAATGATACGACGTACTTCTATTGTTAAATCTTTTGTTGTTTTGTTCGTACTTTCTCGTGCGTGATCGTATAACATCGTAAATCCAGATTTCATCGCTCTAGTTTGCACTTTGGATTGTAAAGCTCAAGGTTCGTTTTCCTTTGGTGCGGTGTTCATAAACTCCATGTTTTATTTTCACATGATTTGTAATACGTACAGCTAATAAGTCACATGTGTATAATTATTATTTTATTGCTCGCGATTCGAATGCAAGTCATGATCGTTTATGTTTGGGTGCACTGTCTCACTTCTTTTGCTTTCATTTTTACTTTTGATCGTCCCTCATTGTTTTATAGAAGCGTAGGACGTATTATATTGTCAGTTGTGATTTGTGCTGACTGTTTTATGTCTCCGTTTAACTTTACACCTTATCGTGAAGAGATATGCGATAGTTTTTTATGTTCTGTAATAGTATTCATTGTCATCACGTCAACCTTTGCAATTGTAATGACTGGCGTCTCGTATATTTTGCGCTGATATGGATACAATTCAAGGATGGTATTTATGCGTACGGGCTTTCCCGTCCACTTTCACATAGGGTTACCACCATCATTATAATGTACCTTTTTGTTTGGACTGGTTCTGTTCTTGCATTTGTCTGTTAAAGCAATCTGTATATTATCGTTAAAGAGAAACAGCTTGTTATGTTATGTTATGGTGCCTTTAGGGGAACCTTTTCAGCCTTGTCTAGCCCTTGCTACCTATAAGCAAAATTCGACTCCTCATACCTCATTTTTAACCTCTACCGGTACCGGTAGAAGTTTACTATGAATCATGTGGTTTCAATTTTACAAAGAGTCATCAAGTTTAGCTTCGTTGAAATGACTTTGGCGTACTCAAACTATGAGAATATGCAAAACAAAAATGCACCAAGCCAACCAACTGAACTTTATTGCATAAGTTCACAACCACGCCTCCAACAATTACCAACACAGTCCCATAAAGGCAATGAGAACCTAATCGTGCTACCACCATAACTCATCCGGTAATGTTTTACGAAGCGCGTTTTGTTTGGACCGTCACCCCGTCACACAGGAGCTGCTGGTCCATTGATAGCGATCGACACGCGTCCATTGTGCCCTGGTCTCCGAGACTTGGGACCCGAGGGTCCGCAGACACGTGCACTTCATTATTTTCGCGCCAAAATGTTCCAACAACGCTTTGTTAGGAGATTAAGCGCGAGGGTCGAGGGGAGGTGTGAGACTCGCTTTTTGTTTTCGTTTTGATTTTGACGATACGTTTTGTTAGAATGTTTTATTAAATGTCCGTTACCACAACGCCTGTGACTATAATTATTATCCTAAATACGGCTTCCACAAAAAGCTGTTGTTAGTTGTTGGCTGTCATTCTTAGATCTTTTACAGCTGTTCCGAATAGTTAGTATCCCGAAAGTTTGACAACCAATCATACAAAGTGTTAGGGCTTCCTAGTAACTGGGTGGTGATAGTCACATTAAAGCCGCTCCATGTTAATTTCTGGTATTCAGCTGCATCGAATTAGAATGGAAGCCGACCCCAACAAAGCTGGCAAAAGGGTAAGCAGATGATATAGTTACGGTTTTCCCAAAAACAAGCACAGTTTTCATTCGGCTGAGTTATGATGAAAGCTGTCTGAGAACAAACCTTCTTATTTACATCCGTGGGTATTGTGAGAACGACTATGCAATTATTTAAGATTTATTGGATAATTTCAATTCACGAGTAAAATTGAATTTTCGCATAACTTACTTCATACGCCTACCATTGACTAACTCAGTGCGACATGTTTCTCATAAGTTCTCACGAATTCGACTAAGTCGATGGTATCTCAGCGGTTAATTAATAGACAGATTTGCAAATAAATATATTTCATCACAAATCGTAAGTTAGAAACGTTTAGATTTCCTTCAACAACAGCGATCGTGTATAGAATGGTAAATGAATAAACTGTAGGACCATTTTGGAACACTAACTCTGCAAGAGACAGGAACTATGAACCATGAATAAGCCCCAAAATATAGCCAATTCATCACTCGCACAAAGCATGGCAGAAATCATAAAACACTGTGCAAGGACGACGTCGTAACAATAACCCTAGTGATATCAATAGCGGGTTAGTTTATTCCGCTTTTTCGGCCCCTATTCATTAATAGCCCCAATACGAAAATATTGAAACACAACCGGTACTATTACGCCGGTTACGGGAGTGGGCGGTACCAGAGCTATATTTATTATTTTGTCACCATTGTATGCGTCGGGATTATAGCCAGTATTTAGATAAAATTGGGGATAAGGTCCGCTAATCTGGGCTTTCACCCTATTGTGGTAATGTGCTATCGATTTATTTTTTGCTTGTAGCACAGTGTACCTAAAATAATGTGGATATAGTTTTGTTTAAAGTTTTATAAAAAAAAATATCAAAGAATTTGATCGTTTTCACAACAATATTCTAAAGTCAATGTCTAGTAGCTGATTTGAACTGAAATGTAAATAGGTTTGAAACTTAAACAAGCTATCGAGCAGTTGGCAAGGCAAGTTGGCTTGGTATGTTCTCTGCAAAACCTCGTCCATATTTATTATATTTAGTTTTTCATCTAAATACATCTTTGCATGCCTTTCAGTGATTTTTTCCAAAGTATGATTTTCTTTGCCCGGATATAGCGGTCCACTGCTCGGAATAAGCCTCTCCTAAGTTACGTCACAACACCCCGATCTCCGCCATCTGCACCGAATCTGACCCAACCATCTTTTTAACAAAGTCGGTTTATCTAGCTTTGGTGTGTCCAACGTTAGGACGCTACAAACGTTCAGTGAAGAGAATACCTCAATGAATAATAAAAAGTATCAGAACATGTGCCCTAGTAACAACAAACATGCTAAACTAACCAATACATACATTACAGGCATGGCTTGCACACGACGCGTGGGCGCAAATCTTGTGCCGTTTTACGACACGTTTACTGCCTCGAGATAATCGTTCACACAGCATTATTACGTTATTGTCAATTCACGGCTTTATACGACTGTCGAGTGAATAATATCGTCTGGACGACTCCAGATCATCCTGGATCGATGAGAATTACATTCGACTTCTTATTTGGATTGCATGATTTTGTTTCTGGGAATTTTACAGTTGGTTTTAAAATCGCCACAAAAACTTGTGCATACATACAGGGTGTAACAAAACCCATCACGAAGCCGTCAGTCAAGCATTCTGTACATCAAACTAAAGTGACTCTACGCAAAAATTATTGCTGGGAAATTACTTTTTTTTTTGGGTGAAAAGAATAAAATCAAAATCACGTTTTCGTTAGGACACAATTTAATGTACTCAAAACATTGTGCTGATGGATGGATTGAATAGTACGGGGGTCGTGGAGGTGTTTAAAGTTAAGTCCTTACATTAAAAATATGTATTAAAAAAAAAACTTGTAAAAAAGTTGGAACTTAGACCCCCAATATCTCTGTAACTAGAAGGTTCCCAGGTACATACCTGGGAACCTAGAACAAAAAAAATATTGCAATGAAGGGGAGAACAAGTGCCGTTAGGCTTCGTTAGGGGTCTTGTTACACGCTTTAGATATCAATAGTACGCTGGTAGGTACTTATATGTTTTTGATAACGTTTCACCGTACCACTATACGTATAGGGTGTACGATGCGGTAATTGCTCCACAAAGATCGAATTGCCCAAACTTTTAGACTTTTTTAACTCTCTAAAATAATTTTAAGACTGCGAGTTAATATTTTCTGCCAGCAATTCGTTCTCAACATAATAACATTCCAAAATTCAATTTGATCAGCAATTGGGGCCCATTTATATCAGGATATATAATCTCAAAATAGTTGGTACTCTGGTACTTTGGCAGTGTCCCCAGTCACGTAGTACATTAGCACTACACTATGCAGTGTCGTATAACCCTTGAAATTCCGCCTCGGGTCAAAGCGACCCCTTCACTTCACAATATCAGATCAAGGAATGTCTTTGAGAAAATTTACAACGACGCTTTAGATGGCGCAACTTTGAATAACTTATTCTATTCCCGCACATACTTGAGCTTGTATTTAAAGGACTCACAAAATGCTGTCAGTTTAACATTATGCACAATATGCGCATGAGACTTACTTACAAGTTTACGGGCTGTGTGTTTAGTTTGGATATTGTAAGTGAATTTGTGTGAACATGTTACGTCTTTAGTAGTCTTAGAAATTATCCATGTATATAAGCTTTAAAATAATGCAATACTATGAGCTTTGTAAGAGATTCCTAAGTTCAATTACTTCTTGATTAGTTAAATTAGTTTGATAGATGTTCTCTTTTAAAAGACGAACTGATCATATTCAGTTCAGTTACACCAAAATAAAGTCTAACTACCCATAACTTTCACTATACTAGTACCTGAATCATAATACGGATTACAAACAGTAATTAAATTATCCAATCAGAGCCCATAAAGTTCCTGAACATACGCAAGTACAGAGAAGTTCCATAATTTTGCAGGTTCGAACTAAATTTAGATATGTGAACTAATCTTTAAATAAGGATATACAGTGTGTCAGGTTAAACGAGGGACATACTTTAAAGTATGTCCCTCGTTTAACCTGACACACTGTATAATTTAACTAAATAATTTTCAATAAAATGGGCCAAACATTTAAAATAAACGAGGTGATCTCATTAAGAAAACGATACAGTTGTTTGCATAGCATCTAAAAAGAAGCAAGAATATTCTTACTTTTGTAAAAAGCCAATCGAACCGAATAATCAAATCCGATTCCAATCGTCGAAAAATGATTCTCCAAAAAGGCCACTTATCTAAACGGTCTACAGCACGTCTTGAGCATCAAAAACAAAACCGAGTACGGGAAAAATCATTACTTGTTCGTATTGTTTTGAAAAAGGCCGCCCTACGAGTGGAGCCGGGTAGGCAATCAATACGCGGCCGAACCCGCGCTGCATACTAAGTGAGGCAGGTACTGCTGCGTCTGCCGGAGCCACCACGTGGTGCAGCCACCCTACGGCTACACATCGATATTCACGAGACGTGTTTTGCTACTAATTTTTGGATTAAGCGAGTGCAGTTGTTAATGAGTAAGGAGGATGTTTTTGGGTTTGGAGTTTAAAGTTTGTGTATCTGTTTCTAGATTTAGGAAATTAAAACAGGATATGAAAATATTGAAAAACAGACTTTTAAAGAATATCGGAATCTATTCAGAATGCATATATTTTAATGGTGTAGTAAATTACTTGAATGTTTTAAATCTTTCGTTTCGTCTTCAAAATGAGCAAACAAAGAGACGCTCAATAGATAGGAAAGGATTGTTTAAGTATCGTGGCTATCTAGATTCTAGACAGTCAATAGCTAAAAGAGACGGAACATCCAAAACCCAATGTTAGAACGAGCAGATAACCCGTCCAAGACAAACAATGAGTCAAACAATGAAGCGCTCATCTCGAGAGCCAATCCAATCATCTCAAACAGTAACCGTCTGAGATAACAATACTCCTACAACCCTTGAGAATACGAGCAAATCAACTTAGCTTACTTACTACATTCAGCGCCCTTGTTGACTTTTGACGTTTCACTATATTGGCTATGTTATCTTAGTTTACTTAATCAGCGTTGTGCGCAACCGATTCGGTGTGTGGTCTCCGGGGGGTAGTAACCGGTTAACCGGTCCCTCCGCGGGCGCCGGTCGCCGGTGCCGGCACAGAAGGGGTTTTTCCTCTATAACGCTCCGAAAGGAAAATATTCCTTATCTTTTTAATTATGGCGCAGCGTCGACTGTTCCACTAGATCATCTGTTTTAATTATCTCAGTGTCCTTGGGGAGGCGGATAGCGATATATGTGAATAGCTGCAGTAATGTCGTCGTTTACTGTTGTGATGGAGACGTATCGGATGGTGATTGTTTCCTTAATAGTCGATAACCATGTCAAGTGAACTAGGACGTGGGATTTTAATAAGATAATCTTATATATAAAAAAATCTCTTGTCACGGCTTTTGTGGTCACACTCCTCCGAAACGATTCGACCGGTTTTTATGATTTTTTTTATTTATATTTGGTAGGTATGAGAATAGGTAAAGTATATTTCACACCATAATTTATACGCCAGAACAACGTTTGCCGGGTCAGCTAAGTTAAAGACATAAGTACCTCATCAGGACGATCATAAGAAGTCTCATAAGCATGGAGTCTCATGTTCTAATAAGCTCTACACACATCAACTGACTACTAGGTAGGTATTACTTGGCCGGATGATTCTAACTTCATCGCAAGAACAAACCAACAGTATCCGTAAATCATTTCAATCGAACATTTGAAATCACAACATTAATTCTCAATTCCGCAGTGGTAGCTACCATTCCGCATCACTTGCCCGACTGCCAAGTAACCCTCAAATCTGGTGTCAAACTACATCCCATCTGTCACTGCACGGCCGCCATATAAACTTAATAAGCGATCCGTCACCATAAAATAACCATTAAAAAGCCGTCGGACGCTTTTAAAAATGCATCAAGAAATGAAATTGGTAGTTAATTACCAAGAGAATTCGCGGATCGGGTTTCAGTGGGGTGGGTGTTACTTATCACGCGAAATCTAACGAAATATCATATTTTTTTGTACCCCATGCTTTCAATACAAACAAGTGTAGTGTACAGAGGTAACAGAAACATAGAATGTTTTCTATATATTACACACATGTTCCCTTTAAAGATGTCGAAAGTTTTTCTGTAAAGTTAAAGACTACATGGGTAGCTTCGGTCCAATCACCTGAAAAACCAGCGAAGCTCATCAAAAAACTTAATCAAATAAAACCCCATCATGCAAAATAGCTGAACGAGCCAACTCATCAAAAACAGAACGTCAATACAATTCATCTTTACAACGTCAAACCCTAAACACTCCACATTGATATGTATGCAAATATTTACTATCTCAGCACATAACAGGTACGCATATACCCCGACCCTGTTCACGAATGAACGCCTGACTGACTCCTAACGAATCATTCGCCCTCTGTGTAGGTAGCTACTGCGTAGGTATTAGGTACGGCGTAGGATATGAACGGATCTCAATTTGAAATTTGCACGGGGTCTGTTAGGCCCCCGCGTCCAATGGAAGCCTCCTAAAGGGAGGGTCGCAGCGCTAGTGTTAATTGCGTTTCTGACGGTTTATGATTTACGTTTGTACTTTTGTGATTGTTAATTGATTTTTAGGGGTTATTAATTGGGGTTTGTTTTAGGTGTTTTTTTAGTTTAGAGTAAGACAGACATTTATTGACAAAAGGGAATCCCAAAGAGATCAAAAACGTGTCTTGTTCTTGTTTACGTCTATTATTATTTTCCAGTTATAGAAAGTGTTTATGTAAATAATTTTAAAATCACTATGAACATTCTATTCCAGATACTTTCTATAAGTGTTATAAAAACTGACTATGGCGACAACTACCTAACTATCTGAGCTTCCAACAAAATATTCATAACACAAACATCAGACAGGTAAACAACAGAAACAACCAAAATCCAATTTTAAACAAAACTCAATAAACTATCGCGTAACAAAGTAAAACGGGAAAAATAATCGAATACGCATCTCATTATCGGTCGCTTTAAACTAAGGGACCAAATTATCCCTTTGCATTGACAAATAACAGGCTGGCAACTTCCTTGTTAACTATCAATGTGTGAGGAAAACTACACACTCACACAACCCTACTAAAAGAAAAACCACCCTTAATCTAAAACAGTAAAGTTGAGTTTTGCTTAGTTGGAAAATTTTCACATAAGTTTTCTAGAAAAATTGATTCAGAACTTTACTACAAAAGTTTAAAGTTGATATTAGGTTGTGCAACAAAGATTGAAGGTCTCCATAGTACAAATGTTTTGCGGTAGACCGTCATGAGCTTGCTCAGAGGCGTCAGCTTGTATGATAGGATTTGTGTATGGAAGTATGAACTAATCTCCCTCCGTGGCGTTTGATAACTCAATAACGTCGCATAATGAGAGCGGCCTTTGATGGTCCCTTCTCTGGGGGAGGTGACAAAATCCTAATTGTAGATAAAAAGATAAATTCAACGAGGATTACTTGCTTTGTGTTTTGTGCAACGTGCATTGGCTCCGGGCCTTATTTACATAAGCTTGTTTACCTATGTATGTACTTAATGGGTTTTGGCGAGTTTTTCGTTAATACGATCTTGGTAATAGGAACGGAAATTGGTGTTTAAAAGGATTTATAGTTGGAAATATCGTAAGCTAAAAACTGGAAGTGTGGCTAATACTTGTAGGTGTTGCCTGAAGGGCGAATAAAATATCCATATAATTATCTAACTTAACTTATTACAAGAAAGTTTTTAAGGTAGGCACTGGTTGATTATGGTAACTCGAATCCCTCATCAGTTATTTTGTTTTCATAAACTTTTCAGAACTGTTTCCTAGTTCACCCATTCGATTCTTTGTGTTGATCAGTGATCACCAAAAGTTGTGAATCCTCAACACCTCAATCTCACACCCCTGCACAATAGACAACTCTATTCCGCGTTATCTTAAAATAAAATCTACATACGTCACAGCATCCATCTGTCCGTCTGTCTGTCCCCGGCCACAAGGGTGTCAGTGCAACAAATTGCAAAATTAAAAGTCCCTTGATAATATCTATGGTGAAATGTGGGGAGACTTAAAACTCTGCTGTAGAACATATATGCGTAATATCATACTATTCTCCCATGGGGGTAGGCTCAAAAGACTGGCGCATGCTACGGTATACTTGCATATACCTCTCATACTTTTTACACCTAGATCTTAACTTTAGTTTCTAAGCTGACGAGGTTTCAGTGAGATTTCCAAAGCCAGGCAATGCTGTCGTATAACAACAGGTTACATTGTTTTTTTTTAAGTAAAGCTCATCTCAATTTCTCAGTTCGGTTTCCACGGAGTCTGAATTTGTGCCCGGTTGATGGCAATAGGCTCGCCCCCTATTACATGGGACTTAAACATAACTGGCGAAATGTGGATGTACTATTAGGTACACCTCTGCCAAACCATACCGGGATTACGGGCGTGATGTTATGTTATGTCACCTTAATGTTTCATATTTTTCTATCTCTCTGGAAGTTTTGGTGTATACTTAGAAAAGTCTGAATCTCACTTTGTTTAGACACTGACCACAGTCATTACCCGATGATATCCATATATTCATTCTCATTCGATATATTGGATATAAGAGCTCGGTAGGTCTCTCTTCCAAATCTTACATAACTTCTCAGACAAAACCCTTTCGTAAAATATCCTCAAATAACATGTGTACTTTCTTCGCTCAACTTCATCCCCATCATCCAATCGTGAATCACAAAATTCTTCTACAAAAAAGCGCCATGGCTAAAGAACAGCTAGAAGAGTCCTTCAGACGAGGGTCGATAGCTTACAGGCGCACTTGAGATCCGTTCCGGTAATAAAACACACGCTCGCATGTAAAAAAGTGTCGCGTCTAGTATGAAGCAGCGCCGTCTGTGTAGATAATTGAAGTAGTCTGTGGTAAACCGAGGAAGTTTGGATGACGTATTCATATGTAAGAAGATCCATCATCTATACATATAATAAAATCGTAGGAAAGTCAAAACTGTACATTGAATATTTTTTTTAAAGAATACTTGGGGCGTGATCTACAATTGATATCGAAGCCAAAAATATAGTTTTTAGAATTTTTGTCCGTTTGTCTGTATGTATGTCCGGGCTGAACTCAAAAAGTACTGCATGGATTTACTTCAAATTTTGCATGAATATTACTAAGCGGTCGGGTCAACATATAGGCTACATATTATCACGCTGTCACCTACGGGGGAGGAGCTGTGAATCTTTATTTTTCACGCACGCGACGCATATTTAAATGTTGTTTTTGAGTAAGCCATGCTATTATCTAGCTTTATACTATAAAAACTACGCCATTTAAGTAACTTGGGCAGAGAAACATAGTTTAATGAATGTTAGTAGTATAAAGACAATTTTGAAGCAGCGCCATCTATGAGATTTCATAAAAATCAAATCAAGTTACATGTTAACACTTTTTGGAACTTAATAATTTAAATTTGATCATGTTGGCGAGGTTAGTAATTAGTTATTCTTAAAATTCATAGATGGTAATGTGCATTTTCTTTTTTAAAAGTTGTATCGTAACAAATTCAAGTTCCAACAAAACCCTCAAAATCTTGAGCAGAGTTGAGGAAGCCAATTTAAAAAAAATGCGGTGTTAAGTATTACAAAAAAGTTATGTTCATTGATGATGATCATTTCTTCATCAATTTCATGATCCACTGATCGAATATGGGTTACCAGCTCCCCAATCATCACCGCATCAAGACCGTGGAAATCGGGAGTATAACGCTGAGACAAATTACGATCCGGGCGAAATGACCACCATACTAAAAGACCATGTCGCTTTATTCTCTTCAGAGCAAAAACAAATTTATGACACCGTCCTTGAAAGCGTTGGGGAAAACCAGGGTAAAATGTTTTTCTTGGATGCTCCTGGTGGAACAGGAAAAATATTTATTACCACTGGCAAAATTGCTATTGCTGTAGCGTCGTCGGGAATCGCTGCCACACTGCTTCCGGGTGGCAAGACAGCACATGCCATGTTCACGTTCACGTTTCATCTGTGTCACGTAACAGTGCTAAGGGACACGTGCTCAAGGATTGCTCTCTGATCGTATGGGATGAGTGTACGATGGCCAATAGGAAGGCAGTTGAGGCCGTGGACAGAACCCTGCAGGACATCCGCAGGAACGAACATTTGATGGGTGGTGTCACAGTTAAAGTTCAGTGGCGATTTCCGGCAAACGCGGTGACGCGGGGATCGAGGGCAGACGAGGTGAATGCTTCGTTGAAACGATCTTCGTTGTGGTCACGAGTTCATACGCTGCGCTCTCATATTAATGGTCAACATTAATATGAGAGCTCGGCTCGGCGGCAATGCACGTGCTCAAGAACGCTCCGATGTCCTTCTAAGTCCTGGCGAAGGCACTCTACCAGAAGAGAGAGGTGGACAGGTGGTGCTTCCAGAGTCTCTCGGTAGAGTGGTATCCAGCTTAGAAGAACTCATTCGCTGTGTGTACGGCGACATCAGTCGTATACCGCACCAGCAGAATTCTTGGGTGTGTGAGCGGGCCATTTTGACGCCCAAAAATGATCAGGCTGCAGCAATTAACGAATGCATTCTCTCGGAAGTTGAGGGGAATGAAGTGGTCTACCCCTCGATAAACACTGTTGTCGAGCAAGATGACGCCACACATTATCCCGTGGAATTTCTGAACTCCCTGTCAGCAAGTGGACTTCCAGCGCATACCATCAAGCTGAAGGTCGGTGTCGCGATTATGCTTCTTTGGAACCTATCTCCACCAAAGTTGTGTAACAGGACCCGCCTTAAAGTCATCTCGCTCCACAGACACACTATTGAGGCGGAAATTCTTACGGGTTGTGGCGTCGGCGAGGCAGTATTTATACCACGCATTCCTCTCATACCTCATAACTTCCCGTTCCAGTTCAAGCGCGTACAGTTCCCCGTGAGTGTTCGCTTCGCAATGACCATCAATAAGTCGCAGGGGCAGACACTGAGGGCAGCGGGTTTCAACCTCAGGACGAGTTGCTTCTCACACGGGCAACTGTACGTCGCTTGCTCCCGCGTCACCAGTCCTGACTCTCTTTTCATTTTGGCTCCTGGCAGCATAACTACCAACGTAGTTTATAGGGAAGTGTTGTAAGGTATGATATCTTTGTACGTATTTTTACTCTTTTGTGTCCTGGAATGTATTCCTGCATTATTTTCTCTATTTCCTTCAGTCACATCTTATGACTGAACTCAGCAGGATTCCCATATAACTCTCTTCACTTGCTTCGCTTGCAAAAAAAACTTATAATTTAATGCTATTTTAAAAGTTGTTTATTTCTAATGCTATGTGTGCCAGCGACACTGGCATCTTAGGTATTTTTGGTGCTGTAGAGCCTTCACGCAGACGACGTCGCGGGCAGCAGCTAGTTTTGTATAATATGAGAACCACACCAACTAAATTTTGGAGAAAGTCTTCTTTTATTTTGATGAACATCAAAGTAAATGTCCACTTTTTAAAAACAAGAAACGGACATCTAAAAATTAATCTTGTTATTTTTTTATGTTTTATCTTATTGAGATTATTTTTCTGAGCAGCTGTAATACATATTTGTATTTATACAGCGTGCTTTATATAGTTTCAGTTAGTTTCAAACACTGAAACAAGGAATCAAGTAAATAATAAAGTAAGCCTAATTAAAATGTAACAAATTATAACGATTTACTAAAACAAACTTAGCGTGTAAGGCACTGCTGAAACAATTTAATCTATTTTTTATCCAAATTGTTGGTTATTCGTACTATAAATTATTCTGTAAAGTAAATAGTTATATCAAAATAATTAGTACGTACTAAATGGCTATTGACGTCACGACAGCTAAGTAATGTGTTAAAATATTTGGCAGATTGTATCGCAACACAATTAGCTTTTAGTTATAAAATACTCGTACCAACTGTTTTGTTTTGTTAATAGCAATTATTTAGATGGTTTATTTATGAAACTTACTCATTTAGAAGAATTTCAACAAAATTGTTAACAAAACACTGAAACACTTAAATTCTATACACAATTGATTTCACTTAAAGTATCAAATAATGAGTAAGATATGAATCAATTAATTTGTACGATGAATCCATTATATCATGGATACTGATACTGAGCATTACGTCGGTTGGTGGATATAAAACTTGGGCTGCAATAAACTCCTGAAGGCCTAGAAAAAAAGACATTATATCACCGATAACGATCATAGACAAGTCGAAAATTTAATGATAAGTTCAGAAATCTGAAACGTTTGGATAGTGATACACAAGTGCTAGGCACTTGCCAATTGAATATCTAAAAACCATGCCATGCCTTCAGCTAAACCAACTAATTAATTGTTTAAGGTATTTCATACAATCCAATTCAAAATCAAACAAATCATCGGTTTGTATTCCAAAACTCGAAAACATGACAAAATCGCATACATGATATACATAAGCGATGGCTCGACGATTCGTCCCCCGTGCGCCATCGCGGTTCACATCTAATGCCTTATTCATAGTCGCGCGCGTATCAACGCTGCGTACTGTGGGAGTCTGTGCTTCTGTGTACCTGTGCTCCTGACCTACTACAAGAACGGATTCAGGACGAAATTAGTCACATAGATTTGGAAAATATGACCTGAGCCATTAAATATGACCTGAGCTATTAAATAAAAATACTGACTAGTGCCACTCCTAAGGGAACTATTGAAAAAAAGCCCGAACTTTAGAGAATAATGTTACATGCCTCTTGATCTTAAAATGGAACCTTAGTAATGCTGGGGAACAAAAACGGACACTATTCCAGATAAGCTTTGGACAAGAAGCTGTATCACTCCTGAAAATTATTAAAAGAAAACGCGGTGGCGTTGCGGTGATGAAAACGTTGTATACGAAAGCAGCAACCTCCGCCCCCTGTGAGTGTGCAGCCCGGCAGCCCGGCAGCCCGGCAGCCCGGCAGCCCGACGAAGTTCACATCTAATGCGTTATTCATACAAGCTCGCGATATCAACAGTTCTTACTGCGTTCTCCTGACCCAGTACGGAGGACTGAGCTACGAAACAAACCCTTGAAAAGATTGTCTTTGGAATACATTTTAGGGAGTGGTTTTTAATTGTTTACATGGAGTACATAAGCTTGGAAAAGAATATCAGTTGACCCCTACATTTGTGTTTACATAAATCGTCAATGGTAGGGATTTTTTTTTTCTGCTCTTTCATGATTAATGTTATTGTAAAACTTGTTCATAATGATCAGTACATTCACCCCTGTGGGTAAAACTAAGGTTATCAACGTCGAGCTTCGGGCAGACTGTGGCCCAGAGTTATTGGATCCGGTGCTACTGCTACAGCTTGAATCATGCCAAAATCTCCTTCGGTGAACTTTCATTCTATGATAATGTAGTAATGAGCGTAATCTAATAATTCCTTAATGGTTGATTACTTAAAAGAGCCTCCCGAAAATCTGTGATCACAATCACAGTGAGCTTACGCCACGCCACTGACGTCAACTTATTACAAAAGTCCGCCCCAACGAATCAGGTGTAGGTACAATAATAAAAAACGAATCTCCGCTTAAAACGTTGCTTTTATTGCGGGCGTGTTATCATACGTGTCCCGTCCGGGCCGGCCGCGCAAAAACACGCGGAACAACACGAATCGGGCTCATGTTAATATTTGAGGTATTTTTATTTGAAATTTCCATTTACACGCGGACGGTCCCCTCCCTCCCGGCCCTCCCGGCGACCCTCTGCCCCCCTCATACATATTCATCGGATGCACCCACCCCTCCGTTACACTTTCTCCGTGCACAGTCGTTTACGTAGTAGCGATATTTGTGCGATCTGTGTACTGAAACCTCAGCAACTAGCGTCGCTTCATAACCGCTTGATTTATGTATTAATATTTTAGATTTTCTCTAGCGGAGATGGGTATAGTGAAGGAAGTCTTGGTAGCGTGACCTCAAGCTATTGGATATTGATGGGCTATTCATTTTATACACATGTTGGTTGCATTTCGTGTTGGCTGTTATTATTTAATGTTTTATCAGATGTCATATCGACATGATGCCCTATCGTCGCGTTTCTTCCTTGTCTTATCTCTCCCTGGGGTGAGATAAGCTTCAGTCGGAGTCGCTCGTGCATGAACGCTAGTCTAAGATATTTTTATGAAGAAATACGCTTCGTACTTTGTTGGATTTAAATCACTCGAGAACAAGAAAACATGGTTCAACTTTGTAGAAGATCTGATTCTGTTAGTTACATGTGCTGAAATATGAGTATTGGACAATTTTCACAACTATAAAGTAAGCACTTATAAGATTGGGACTTACAGAGGATTTTATATATAAGAGAACAGATCATGCTGAAAACTGCAGGTCTTTGTAGTCAAAGTTACTTCTGCTGTCAACGTTGATGGGACTATGGGACCCTATCTCCGACAGAATCAATCTATTCTTTAAAACAAGACTAACAGATAGGTACTTCCCGAACCCGAATTTTCGTTCAAAACCATTAGATCAATCTCAAAGAGAGCCGCCCGGCTTTGCCAATTCCGGCAGTTTTTACGGCAGGTCCCGGTATTGCCCAGTATTGGGTTAGTGCGGAACTCCGCGCGAGTCATAAATGTACGTCCGTGTAAAGTTCTGTTCAAAGGGAGGTAGTTTACAAAACTGGATGTTTGCGTTGTTATACTGTCTATGTTGATGTTGTTTCGTGCCTACGCGTACGTTTTGTTGAGATAGGTTTTAATTATTGTTTGATTGAGTTTGTCAGTGTTTACTTTAAACTGAACTAGTGAGTTAGTATTCTCAGGTTTACACATATAAGGTTTATGGAAAGTACATAACGTGCCAAAAACTCAAATCATTTGTTTTCAAAAGGATAACCTTTGACATCGATCACGGGACAGACCTGAATGGGTCTCACACAGCACAGGAAGCGAGGCACGTAACACAGTGGAACGAATGTATGGGAGCGGTTGGACTTAGACATGTCCGAAAAATAAGAGTAAAATTATGACAAACTAATGATGCCATCTTATTCGATTACTTAATGCCTTCATAAATTGTGGTGATGAATTTCTTCATAACTCCCATATTTCGGGAGTAATTTGAGAAAATGTGAAATTTTACTATGAAAATGAGTGTATCGAGCTCTCTCCCTCCTGATTCCGGGCTTGTTTCAAGTACCGGTCTCTAATATCGTAATGCTATTACTAAGAGCTATATTTAATACTAAGACACATAGTGCGCCAAATGTGCACTTTCTGGGATAAAAGGAAATGAAAATTTAAAAAAAAAAACGTTTTTTCCCCATTTGTATTTACTTTAAACCGCAGACAGACTTATTAAGAGGTCTATAAATATATTATATATATACAGAAATATATATTAACAAAAATATTCACAAGAACTGATGAGAGTATGACTTTTAAGTAAGTTGATAATAAATTACCTAGTTTCATTAAAAGTACAATAAATAATTAAGATGTAAGCTCTAATTTACTAAGTTACACATTTTAAAACAATAACATCATTTAATTATCTTCGTCATCATCATCATCATCAATTAATTCAAATTCAGAATCGATGTCCGCTAAATCATTTATGTTAACAAATTCGATATCACTTTTCTCAGAATCCGTAAGCTCATAAAATTCCTTAAAAGAAGATTTTTTTACAAACTTATTTCCTTTTGGACGGATACTTGTAACAAGTGGATCAGAAGACAGTAAAAGATTGTGCATAATATCTTCATTGCATGAGATACTGCTATGCTTTCGAGAATGCCCCTCTCTATATTTTCTAAAATCTTTATTTCTAGCCTCAGATGCCTCTTCGGATAGAAAACCAATGGGCACAATTGACATGTTCTGAACTATGTCTGGCCCATGCATTAAAATTTTATGAAGTGAAGAAGGCATATAATACCATGGGTATAACTCCACGTAAAGCTTAGCAGTATCAAAGCAGAACTCTCGGAATTTAGTTACGTTGATCTTCTCTCCTGATGAAATACACTGCAAGATCACACAGATTTTTCTTAAAAGCATAGCATCTATTCCGGTCAGTTCAGCAGATTTAGTGTAGTTTTCAAAAAATCTCCTTGCCGAGTTGCCATTGTTGGTGGATCCACTGCCTTGTTTCACAACATCGAGAAGTAAGCCCGTTTCTCTTCTTACAGCCTCTTGAACTCTTTTCTTCCTGTCATCAACTTGCCTTTTTGCTATATCACCCCTTACTTGCCATGATTTTATGTCTAATTTGTAGGAAATGTGTAATAAGCATTCCATTGAGCGAATCCAAGCGTGAAGGGTGCTTAAGCTATATTTATACATGTCCTCGTTTGCGTGTTTATCTTTGATTAACTCTAAATTATTCATTTCTTTAGGACAAGCCTTGCATATGTCACACACTGAAGCTGCTGTATCGGATATAATGGAATGAATTTTACCATCAATCATTGTCAACAGCAGTTGGTGTTTGACACTAATTCCATCAGTGATGGTGGATGGAGTTAAGGCTTCAATCTCTGCTTCGATTTCAGCCATCTCTCTCTGCACATTTTCTTTGGTTTCCTTTATAAACTTAAACAATATTGGCCGGCAAAATGAAGTGGAAGATGGTCGCTCGTTTTCCCAAATTGTTACACCTTTTGAGACGAGCCGCAGTGGTACAAGACTAATCATAAAATTACTAGCAAGATCGATTTGCTCATCTTCACTCGTCCTTTGATGATAAATGCTTTGGCTAGATGATCCGTCAAAACCCCATTTGCTGGTCAATACGAGCTGTTGATTGGGATCAACAGGGGTTTCTAACGACCTAATAAGTCTTCTTGAGGTTAAATCCATCAAGGCTTGTAATTTGATTTTTGCAGAGCTCTCTGTAACTGTGAGATCTTCTTTGGCCGGATAGCACTTAATTTTTTCTTTAACCAACATGTAGTAACTCGGGTATTGAAGAGCTCCTTCTTGAGTGTTGAAATCCCGAAGAGTGTTATAGCGCCATTTCGATAAGTTCATCGATACATAAAGAGCCAATGCCTTCAAAGGGGATATTTCCCGTACCTGAATTGATTTACCTTCAATGAAGGCTTTGATTTTTGAGGCCTCTTCTGGATTCTCCGTCAAGTATTTCATAACATAAGCTGTATCGCTTTGTCCTGCCTTTTGAAGCGCCCTTTCGGCCGAAAACATAATTTCAGCGCTGCTACTGCTGCATGAAAGACTATCTTCAGTGCGTCTTCTTTTTTGCCGGTTACTAAGGTCCTCAAAAGATTTACGAGGACTAGGATGTGTACAAGTTGAAGCATCAGATTTAGCAGGAGAAATTATGGGCTCGATGACGTCACTTATATTTTCTGTAGAAGGTTCCATATTTTCATTCTGTAATTCCGGCCATTGAATTGCAGCCTGTAGCCAAATCTCATGTTTCTTCCGAAACTTATCTGTGCTTCTTCCAGACTGTGTCCATTTTGCATAAATGCGGTAGCAAAATCGACGACACCAGTCTTTTAAACTTGTTTCAGCACTTTCACATAACTGAACACAACTGTTATCTTTTAAAACACTGAACAAATAGTTAAAGTCGCGTAAATCTTTATGTGCGCGTGCGCATAAAGCAACGTGAATATCAAGATTTGTATTAAATATTGGAAAATACATTGCGAGATTAGCTTGGATACAACGAGGTGTAAATCAACACTGATTTTAAAGTTACTAATAGTGACCTATTTATATAAAATCCAGGTATCCCAGGTATCCTTTGTTAAATATTGCAAGGTAATTAGTTATTGTGATAATTAGTAAATGATGCATGCTAAATTAGTGTATTAAGAGCCATTTAGTAATTAAATAATAGCAATGTTCTTATCAGTAATCATTAGTGCATCAGTTTTATATGTAAACCTTAAGTCCCTAATTATATATCCTAATTAGCTTATATCTTCTCTAATTGGCTGCTCAGAAATGTTATTGTAATAAGGTAAACCTTTAGAAAAACGGTTTTAATCAACAAAATAAACAAAAAATAAAAAAATTGTGTTATAAAATAAACATCACTCTTTATCCCAGAAAGTGCACATTTGGCGCACTATGTGTCTTAGTATTAAATATAGCTCTTAGTATTAGCATTATGATATTAGAGACCGCTACTTGAAACAAGCCCGGAATCAGGAGGGAGAGAGCTCGATACACTCATTTTCATAGTAAAATTTCACATTTTCTCAAATTACTCCCGAAATATGGGAGTTATGAAGAAATTCATCACCACAAGTTATGAAGGCATTAAGTAATCGAATAAGATGGCATCATTAGTTTGGCATAATTTTACTCTTTTTTTTCGGACATGTCTACGTCCAACCGCTCCCATACATTCGTTCCACTGTGCGTAAGGGAGACATTCTAATCATTATGATGATGAGAAAACCATTTATAGACACTATGCTTAATACTCAAAACGGGATGTTTACCATATTTATTAGTTTTGAATGTAAGGCATAGTGTTAATACTGTACAGCAATCGGTCAATCGGTCAGGTGACAGTCATAAAGGGGAAATAAGTTTGATAGCTCCTTTTAGCAATTATATCATGGTTTCGCAATCATAACATACGCTTCACAAAATAAAGTTATCTTTTGAAAATTCCTGAAACTGAGCCTGTTATTTACAGCTACTTGCGTCGGAAGTGCGTAACACGCGCACCGGTAGTGACGTCACGGAGGCCGAGGACACCGGAAGTGGACCGTGGTGCCGCACGCCGGAACCGGACGTCGCCACAACGCACGATACCGCCTGGCTAGGGTAATGACCGATGATATTATTGAGCTATTATATTAAGGTACCTTAATACGATGCCATTTAGCAATACCTTAACCGCACAGCAAATTTTCTTCCTATAAATCTGGATTATTCCTGTTTTTTCCTGTGTGTTTAGTGGTTTAAGTACAGCAATTCCCCAGTTATGTTAATGTGTTAAGGGAGAGCCTGTTGCGACCAACTGGGTATAATTCCAGATTTCGGGCTGTTACTGAGAAATCCTGGTGGAAAAAACCCAACTTCTTGGCCTGACATGAAAATCGAACCCAGGAACTTATGGTTGGCTGATAACGCTATGCGACCAGTGAGGCAACCAGAATGAATAATTCAAAAGTTCTCTCTGAACTGTTTCTCTGACTGACCCCCCATTTAAGCAAGAGTTCAGTTATTTTTCAGTAGTTTAGCTCCACGCACACTATTCCCTAGGCAGCAGCCATTCATCACGACTGTACCCGCTACATTTAGATAGAGATCTCCATTCTACACCGAGCACCGTCGCTCTCTGGTCTGCTCGTGTTAGCATGCTCGCAATTTGTACCGCAGTAGCTTCGGACGCAGATGAAACACAGCTTTAATTCGAGGCAGCAGTACTTAGTCGGCTATGACCGATTTTCAACTGAGTACGTGCTCTGTC
Organism: Lycophotia porphyrea; assembly: GCA_950005105.1. Lineage (NCBI taxonomy): Eukaryota > Metazoa > Arthropoda > Insecta > Lepidoptera > Noctuidae > Lycophotia > Lycophotia porphyrea. The sequence goes on along the minus strand of OX465388.1, from coordinate 19,683,746 downwards.
AAAAATTTAAAGAAAAAATAATTCATGCTTCGTTCGCTCCTACAACTACAGGCAGGACATTTTGTTAGTACTTACAAAATCTGCCTACTCCCCTAAGCAAGATACTGGAAACAGTAATTCGTACACACAGTATGTCGAAAAAGATTCATGATATGTATACTTGCTGGGTACATGACCAGCATGTTGCGCACAGCAATTACCTAAACTCACTCCTAAATATAAACAAACAACCCCCTTATGTATTACTGCCGACAAAACAGCAATATATTGAAACATATCGAGCAAACAAACTCGATCACGTCGCAGCTATAAGATAACTTAATGCCTGAGTCAACAAGCGTAAGCATCGAGCATCCGACAAATATTTCATAGACAGAAAAAAAACAAAAATAAAGAAAATAAAGCGCTGCAAACTTGTCATAAATATCCACCTCCAAAATCCCCTTTGTCGAGGATGTAATAAAAACCGCCGATATCTCGACAAGACAAGGAAAATCCCCCGGACCTCGCACAATCGTACAAAATGAAAGCAAAACTTAGTGTAATTAATTTCGAGTACCTACTCAACGCTTTTGTAATAAATCGTTTCATCCGCGTATAAATTTTATCCGGAGACGCGTCTGTTCGGCTGAACTTCAGCAGTGCTTCTATCTCGCTCGCACTCGCCGGAAATTTGCATAATATCACGTCACCTGTCCCTTTCGGAAATTTACAAATGATTTCCCAGTTTCCCGCTTTTCGTTAATCACGTGTCTCGAAAGCGTCGCGATTTTCCAATGTAAATTAAGCTTTATGATTGTGTATGTAAAGATGAGTTTGGTGCGTTGAGTGCCCGAGTCCTGCCAGGGGTGTTCAACCGTTAGGTAAAGTTTGTCGAAATAATTTCACTCAGATATCGGGTGCGAGGCAGTGCGAGGCAGTGCGAGGCAGTGCGCGCGAATAGCCGACGAGTCGTCGACTCAGTACAGAGATAAGAGGTAATAATTCTTAATCTCAGTGTAGAGGGAAGTTTGGCTCGCGGTCGGAACCGGGACATTGTTTTAGAACAACGATAATTTTCATAGTCTTACGAGTTGAAAGAAGTTAGGAATCGCGGACATAAATAATATTACGAGAGGAACTGCTGTAAGTAAGAGTAGGTACTGAAACAACTAAGTCGATGGACCTATAACTTATTTTTGTTTGTTATTACGAAACAAACGTACAAGTTTTCATGTTTCTTACAGGGAACCACAAAGTTTTAATACATAATTCAAGTATACTCATGAAGATTTATGTAGTTCATCCACTTGTGTGGATTTTTTTCACTGTTCTTTCCAAAGTAATGCTCTCGTTATTGGTGCTAACTTACAAGTACACGTGTATATTGTACCTAATCACAGGTAATTTTCAGTGGTAAACCCAAAGAAGATCATTTCAGCCCAAAGACGTCCACTGCTAAACATTGGCCTCCCCCAAGTGTCGCCACATTGACCGGTACAGTTAGCTACATATAAACGATTCTAATTCGAAATTATTTGTATTGATGTAACCTGACCTTTCGAGCTGTCTCAAAGGTATAGATTACTGAACAAGAACGGAAATCAATATTTTTTTTTTTAAATAAACGAAAGGCTTAATAAAGTCTACATTGTTAAAAATGATTTCTTCCACCATTAATTCTTAGAGCGCTACATAGACAGGGATATTTACCCATCGTTTAATGATATTCGACATTAAGAGCTTCTAAATCAAAACAACAAATCACCATAATGTGAACGTCTCCTTACCCTCCAAATAAAACTCCTGAGCCAGCGCGAACCAAGGGTAAGTGCAAATAACTGGCGCCCTTCGAGAGCACCTCTCTGCTGGGTACACATCGGATTGAGCGTGAGTGTTTGCTCTAGCCGCTTGTTTCACGACAGATGGATTACCTGGCTGTTTTGAATATCGCTTTAAATGTTGTTTAATGTTTACGTGATTGTAAATGAGAGTAATAAGAAGTCCTTTTGGGAATTTTTATTTAAGTTTGAAAAGATTAATTGTCAGCAAAAATAATAGCGGTATCGACTGGCTGTTCCATGTGCACTAAAGAGACATAACCTAACATCATAACATAACATCACGCCTGTAATCCCCGTAGGGTTAGGCAGAGGTGTACCTAATAGTACACCCACATTTCGCCAGTTATGTTTTAAGTCCCATGTAATAGGGGGCGAGCCTATTGCCATCAACCGGGCACAAATCCAGACTCCGTGGCTGCTACTGAGAAATTCCTGATGGAAAAACCTCACAACACTTTGCCCGACCTGGGAATCGAACCCAGAACCTCGTGCTCAGCAGTCGCGTTTGCGATCACTCGACCAACGAGGCAGTCAAACATAACAAAATAATATGTAGAAACTATAGAATCTTGCCTGTATTTCATGAATAATGTTTTTCGTTTGCTGTGATTCTGTAACATGATACTAATTACGAAAAGTAATTACTGTGCAACTCATCTGTGTGATGTCTCTTAGTAAATTGATTTCGAAAATACAATGATACAGTTTCATTATAGCTGTTTCCAGTACCAAAAATACTACGCCATTTACAATTCAAACTTATATATTTTATTTTATTTTCTACATTTTCGAAAAGCTTACAGACTAATAACATTATAGTAACAAAAATATTAAACTAGGTTGCTAATTACAAGCTTCCACAAATAATTAGTTCCTTATTGTAAAACAATATAACACTGCAGTACTGTACTTCCTCTATATTTCCAAAAACAGCCGCATATTTGAAACAACTGTTACTTCGCCTTAAAACAACAGTTTCACACAAACAAACTAAACGCTGCTAACGGTGGCAAAACATTAATGTTTGCTGAAGAAACATCACTATTTCCACGGCTGCCATACTAGCTGGTAGGAACAATATATACTATTTAACTTTAAAAATATAACTGAGAACAAAATAGACGAATATCACTGAAATAGCAGAGGTGTCCATTAAATTAATAATCATCATCTGCCTAGCAGCGGCGAAGATTCCGCACAACTCGATTCCTACCGGCTTCCCTTTGAAAAATGGCACAGTCAGTATTCTATAGACAAATAATATAATCACATTATATACTCTGCTGGTTACCTCTTACAAAAATTGACCCATTGCGACCGCTGCCTAGCCTTTTTATAACTATGCATCCAGAATAATGCATTCATAATTAAATGCTAGTACTTAATAATGGAGCTATTTCCTACCTGGCCATTAAAAATTGTTACAGGATAACAAGATACCCCGTGGTATGACTGGTTGCCAGATTTTCGGGCTTCTGCCTGTAACAACTGTTTTTTTTTTTTTAATTTAAACGTCATTTCATGATATTTTATTTCCTTGCTCCCCATTAAACACATCTCCTGAACTGAAGTTAGAATCAACTGGCACCAGAGACAACCCGCAACGCACCGCAGCGCACGCAACATACGCAATCCTCCGCAACGCCTGCCGCCGTCTTAATTACAGTATTTATGGTTACATGCTAGTGGGAATAATTAATGGCAGAGCAGGGATTACAGGAAGAAGAACAGTTGGAGGAACAAATGATAAAGAGGAACATTATATGGAAACTGTAGAGTTAAAGATTTGGCAGATTTTCAATAGTAAACGCAGCAGTTAGCATGAGATTTTAAGTCCTTTTCAAATCATTATTTCTGAGGGGACGAAAGTTTAAAAGTTTCGCTAAAAGAGGTGATGCGGAGATCCGTATCACCACCTCTTATTCTTATTCTTTACTGCATACAAAAAAAAAAGAAAAATACACACAAAATTATAACTAATAGCTTATGTACAAAGGCGAACTTAACCCAGAATTGGTTTCTGGGTGACCTCTTTTAGCTGTTACTTTGGAAACTTTCTGTATGTAGATCAAGCATAAAAGTTAACAAGTGATAACATCGCCCTAATGAGCTTACCTTTATTTTATCATAAATATGACAACACCAGATGTGTGATTACTAATCAAAACTCAATTTGCTACAATCAGTCCACGTACTTCTAAAAGGAAACTAAAGATACATTGTAAACAGCCTCAGCCCCATCTGACCACATACTCGTACGTAATAATCACAGCAAACCCATCTTAAATACAGCCTCAAAGTCAGCCCCCTACTCGCCATTAACTGGTAAAGTGTGAACACTGAATACCTGTACAAGTATAGCAGCTACCTATGTATATGTAGGTACATTGGTTCTCCTGTCGAGGACGCTGATCAGATAGAGATGGATAAGTAAGCGAGAGGACGCTCCTCTGGGACCGTCTACACAACCGGGAGAATAAAGATGGGTGTGGAGTCGACTTCGGTGAGGAAGTTTTAAAAAAATATTATTAAAGTTCCTTTTGAGGGTTTAGTTTGATGGGCTGCGGGACTGTTCGAAGGAGATGCCCTGTAACACAAAGAGCAAGGAAAGAACATGGATAGGTTTTAGTCAGTACAAGTCTGACACTCCCTTCCTCTCTGCCCAGAGCGGGAGAAGTCATTTGATGATTTCCGATCAGTAAAAAAAAAGGTTTCGTTTCATACTCTGATGTTGTCTATTGAAGTATCAGTCCTCTAATATACATCCATGACGTCATCATCTCGCTGTTTCTCCCCAAAGAGCTAAGCAGAAAGTGTGGAGTGTGGTCTTGAATACTTGATGTATTTGTTAGTTAATTAAAGAACCCCAATAATAATAAACCCTAATAATATAAGTTGAAGAAATATACAATTTTAGGATAGATTTTAATAGAATTGTTTTGTAACGAAATAGTACTTGGAGCTAGTAAAAGGAAAAGTCTCTACTTTCCAAGGTCGTCCTGCTTAAATTTTCGGTTTACTTCAATTGACATATAGTTTTGCTTTCAAGTAAAAATATTAAAGGTACACGGATTTTCTCAAAAAATTTCAGCCACAACGCAACTCCACCCCATTCAAAATCCAAGAGACAACATCAAAGCCTTGCTACTAAATTAGACGTTTTGCAGATACTAAAAGATATTTAGCCGTCCCTTGTCCCCTCCCGCGCCCCGCCGACTTCACCCCCGCGCGCCCCTCTGACAGTAAACTATTTAAAAGGGTTGTTTACACCCTGAGATATCACTGAGCCTTATATACTTACGTCTGAAGTATGAATCAAGGTTTATTCACTACATAAGTTGGTATATAACTGTTCGAAGATCGTGAATATTTCTTGAGTTGATATTCCAAGGGTTGGGAAGGTTCAACAGGAACAACATGGTGAATGATGATGAGGTGTGTAGGTAGGTAGTAGGTTTAGTTAATCCAAGAAACACATGAATTCAATTGCTTAATTATTACACGTTTCATATTGGGATAGGCCTCTGACTAGTTGATTATTATGCGTTGTAGGTTGGGTTAATTTATCATCTTAATTTCCTTCACTCGATAGCCAACTCTTTAGCAGCTAGTTCTCTGAAACTGAAATCAAAGTTAATACTGTGCAGAACAGTTCATTCGATGAGCTTTCATAGTTATTTTTGAACTATTTAAGTAGATTCGTCTTATATTATTCAGAGGGTATTTTTAGCTGTTCTCCTGATATAGATCTTTGCTTGACACATCAAAATCTCGTCCATCCCCAATCTATTTAAAAACAGAACACATTAACACTCCCTACCTTTGAATTCGACACAACATACATAATGTATGATCCAAAAAAATCGTTACAAAATTAAAAATACATCCGAGATCGACGAGCGAACATCAAACGTCGATCCCTAAAATATTCCATTTGACAAGTGACACCAACATCGCCTTTGATCCGTCGAGGCGGACGGAATTGCAACCAATCACAGGCCGTTCACATTCTGATTGCTTGAGGGACTCTTAATTACCCGATGACCTTTCGTCCTGCCTCGCAAAGGCGTGTCACAAGCCCTTAACACTTGGATGAGTGCCAATTTGCTTTGGGACGGCTCCGTAGAATAGGGTGCAAAGACGTTGGGACCAATGTTTGGGACTATTTGCGACGCTTGCGCTGTTAATTGGACTGTGTTTAGTTATTTATGCTGATGAAGGTGTAGATTTGGTTGCCTTTCATATTTTGGTACAGGTTCTGATGATTGAATTCCGACAATAATACAAGTAAACGCTAATTGGTCTAGTGAACACTGAAATAACTCTGATCCAATTTCGACTGTTGATTGTGTTCTTATACTGAACTCATTACTAAAGATCGTCTCACACTGTGACTATAACTGGCACATTGTACCTATCTGCTATAGTGTAAAGGTACCTATCAACGAAGGAGTAGGAAATAATCAGTTTGACATAATATCACGCCTGTAATCCCCGAAGGGTTAGACAGAAGTGTACCTAATCGTACACCCACATTTCACCAGTTATACAAAAGTCCCATGTAATAGGGGGCGAGCCTATCACCATGAACCAGGCACAAATCCAGGTTCAGTTGAGGTTGGGTGAAAAAACAGAAACACAGCTACCTACTCATATTAATCTAACTCATCCATTTCATCAACATCATGCAATATTGCATTCCAAACTCTCATTAACTACTTCTTAATGAACAGGGACACCCACTCCAAAAAGTCCACGTTGTACATAAATACCTGTTTCCAATCACACAAGTTGATTGCTCCGGGAGGTCCCCTGGTTGCCGCTGACCTTAGTAAGTGGTGCCCGACGGGGCTCTGGGGGCTCCTCAAATAGACTGCCGATACATTATGCTGGTATAAATACTCCGAAGAGATGCGCTATTATGGTGGCTAAAGGAGGAAATGTGATGAAATGTTTGTTGAGGATTTGACCTTTGGTTTTGTGTTTGAGAAAGGAATGAGAAACGTGTTGGTTACTGGGAATAGTGGGTGTATCTTTGCGTAATTGAAACAACTTTTTGACAAAGAGTGAGTAGATGCAGCAATCTTACAAAGGACTTTTTGTCAGTTTTAATGTATTGTCCTTTAATTCTCTGTTTCATCATAAAACTCTGTTAGTCTAGCCACTCATCATCATCAGCTTACAACAGTCCACTGCTGGATATAGACCTCCTCAATCGCGCGCCACTTAACTCGATTTTCGGCAACTCTCATCCAGTTATTGCTACCAGCCACCCTGCGAAGGTCGTCGCTCCACGGAGCCTGAGGGCGTGAACCTTGCGCTTGCCGTGTCGCGGTGTCCACTCAAGAACACGTCTACCAACTGTGCAGTATCATCTATGGTCCAAACTTTTAATTCTGTCGTTTTACATTAATTATTAAACGATATTCGATCCATTCGCCAGTTTTTTTGAGTATAAGTGCACTGGATTTTGGCACTCTTTTATACATGGGGACGCTATTGACCTTCGTTCTGCCGTCCACCATAAAACTCGCAGATGTTAGTTCAGCCACTGCAGTTTCTGAGCATAAGCACAGTGGCTATTGACGCTCAGTTCTGTACTGGCCTTTAATTCTGCGTATGAACATTAAACTCTCAAATGTTGTCTAGCCACTGGACTGTATTTCCGAGTATAAGTGCGGTGACTATTGGCACTCGCTGCGGTATCGACTCTTGCGCAGTCACATCAGCGCTCCAGCGACAGGATGTGTTAGTTATGTTCCTCTGATACCATTAAACTGACTGGCTCGCGTGATCCCGTGCCGATATACAGGGTGGTAAGAAATAGTTGATCAATTTCATCAAACGTTTGTATGATGCTATGCCTTGTCGAACCTCTTGAAAGTTTTAAATCTTTTGTAAACCCTCTATAAAAATTTGTAAAGTTCTGGACGAATTTGTTAAAATACGGAAAAAAGACCTGGTACGTTACAAAAAAATAAAAAAAAGGTTTATTTCAATTACAATGGGCATTCCGATACATAATGCTGGAGAACACCTTTTAAGCAAGGGATTGCTTGTATTAGGAGACTCCGCATTTCCATATTATAATTTTTATGCAATTTAATTTGATTAAAGACAATGTAAGTAAAAATGCGCGTGTATGTGTGATAGATGTGTGTCACGAGTGAGTGTGTGAGTGAGTATGGGTGAGAGTGTGAATAGTGAGGTTGTGTGGTGTGAGTTGCTATGTGAGTTGATAAGCAATGTTTAATAAACATTCATCTACCAGTGAAATAACCAACTACATTGTGATCTACAATAATTATCTGATTCATCAGTGGATATATACTCCGAATCTTCAAACTTATGGAATTTAAAATCCGTGAGTGACCACACTAATAATTTTATTTGGTTTGCACTTTGAATTTTGCTGTTGTTTAGATGTAGACACGGTGCTCTCGTCTTGCTTTGGGCTACTTTTTGTATTGCAACATTTACAACGAATTATTTAACACATTACACAACAATTACAAACTGGCTTCTTTCCAAACAAACTCAAGATGAACTTAACTTAAATCCCAGCGAAACGCCGCACCCTGTAGATAGACCGAGACGCAGCTACCGACAGCTGATGTCTAAGATCAATCCTCGGCTCGGAGGCTGGCGCGACGGGCCCGATCCGACTCCTACATATACCACGATACACTCCCTTTTATTTATTTGCACACGACTCAATAAATTCCTAACTCGCCACCGATTGTTCGATGCACTGAAAAAAGGCCAACCAACCACTGACAGTTTCGTGGCACTAACCATTTTTTTTCTTTTCAAACTAAATTAGATTGAAAGTTTTTCGTGACAAGCCAGGCTGAATATAAATTGCAACTAATAGCAATTTCTTGGATTCATATTGACGTTTTTCGGTATCGGATCTGGTGAAGGTTTACGTTGATTTATTTATTACACGTTGTTGAGCTAATAAATCTTGGAGTTTGTTGTTTAGTATGTCTAGATTACAGGTCGTAGATGTGCTTTCAAAAGTTGTACCTTGTTAGATATCGGTAAATTACGTTCTAGTCAAAGGTTGATAGAATACGATCAGATACTATGTTGTTTTAAAGGTTACCTTAACGGAACACAAGCATCTTTGAAAACTCACAACATTAAGATAAAAGACTTTTTAAAGAATCGGTCCCAGCAGCACGTATGTCTTTTTAAATAGCAGTAAATTTCAATAAACCATTAAAGCCATTTCATTACCAAAACATTTCAAAACAAAAGCCTTTTATAAAATAAAGCCATCCGCATCCGTACAATACTAAATCTCCGGCTAACATTTCCAAAACTCATTAACGAAATAATATAATTAATTGAAATTCCTTAGATTACGCCAACATCTCACACTAAAAGCAACTCGGTGTAGTTGCGAGGCGCAGGCGGGGAGTGGGGCGGGGGTGCGCCACTGCGCTGTGATTAACGCGCTGGCGCGCGCGCATGTTTCAGTTAATTAGCCCACAGACATGCGGTGTTCACACCCCCCCTCCCTAAAAAGGAGATCTCAGTTAGCCTTAAGTAGACGACAGTGTTCCGACCGTTCGTTTTGTTGGTAACATGTTGGTATTTTATGTAGCTCACACCGCGCAGTATTGTTTACAAGCGCGCTAAATGTGTAATTAAATCTTTATTTGGTACTACTCCTTACGGGTTGGTTTAAAGAAATAGAGCCTGAGAAAACTGGGTTCGCAAAGGATGATGTCATTTCTTCGCTGCGAGTTCGAAATCACAGAATGGACCTGAAGGAATTGAAGGCACAACGACCGAAAATAATAACCAGGATAATTGAGAGACCAATGGTGACAAGTGCATAGATACCAAAACCATCTCTAAAACTCTCAACACAATAGTCCACAAACGCAGGAAACAAACCATCTGACAGCATCATCTCCAAGCGCATAATGGTATCAAGCAAATCATCACCAAAACGTTCCCAATGCTGAACAAGAACACAAACGAAAATGACAAATTATCTCACATCCGCCGTTTCAATCATACCAACTCAAATTGGAACGCAGAAATAATTACATACACATTCAAGATCATATCACATGGCTCACGTTACATAACACACATAGAATAAAACCTGCTGCAGAGCAAAAACTTGACGTGGCATTGAGGAAAAATAAAAAAAGAGACACAAATACACAATACCGAGGAGTCTTGGGTAGTATTACTCCATTCCCTTCGAAGCTTCTGTACGGCTCGGAGCATGCGAACAAAAACTATAAGAACGTTGCAATGCGGCCAACGGTAGCGAAATAATAAGATCGCACAACAAAATAAAGAAATGCCCTCGAAACAAAAGGAAGGCTAGTGAAATAAGGCGAAGAGGTTTACGGAGTGACGCGGTGTGGGCCCGCGCTCATTGTCTTCCAAATACATGCAACGACTGCAAGTAGATGTGGCACTGAAGCCGAACTCGCCCATTTCTAGAAACTTACTTTTCATTATTGTACTACCGCAAATATGTATAAGAAAACTGTTGCATTTCTCCTCTTCATGAGATTCATATATTTCTCCAAACATTATGTATATGTGTCACTTATAGATTACTATACAATATCCACCATATTCTGTGGCAATCAATCACACCATCCCTAGGCTATGTAGATGTAACAAACCATAAAACAGATTGTATGTGTCAGAATTTTGCGTCATCGGTCAACATTCATTGATCACGGAAATCTCAATTTGGGTGCAACATTGACCATGGAAAAATTCGTTGCGCGTCCTTATTGTCACTTTAAATGGCACAAGACCAGATAAGTTAAAGAACCCAGCACTTCCGAATCTCAATGAGGTTACTAAAACCGGCAAGGTTGCTGCATATTCGCTTCCTTAACACTTCCCCATAAATTATTGCCAAATCAATATTTAAAAGAAATATCGGATATGCAAATTTTACACACATTAGTCTGCTGTCAAAATCAATTAGCGACTCACTGAGTTTCGCAAATAATATACATATTATAGTTTTGATATTTTAATTCGATTCGGTGTAGTTAATGGGTTCAATATCTGGGGTAATGGTGGATCAAAAGTATAACTTGATTTATAGTAACTGATTATCAACCATGAGTGTGGACAAGTTCTCACTTCCCTTGTAAAACGTTAGATCAGACAGGATTTTTAATAGGTACGAGTACCTACTATTGCCTTCAAGAGAACTGTCAAACAAAGAGGATATAGGAACCAATACCTAGATAGAGAATCTGCTTTCTGACCCTCAAATAAAGCAACGAAATCAGTTGAATCCAAGGAGGAACATTACAGAATTGAGTATATTAAAAAAAAAACACAATAGTATGAACGTGGACAAAGCAGAAGGAGTATGTAAGGATCGTAGCAGTTGGCGTTCTGTGGTTTCTTCCTATCCATATAGGGAAAAGGGTTTATGAAACTATGAATAAAAGAAAATCAAAATAATTGTATCAAAGTTTTAAATGTCATTAGGTTCTGAATAAAATAATGCCCGATCCATTTTTTTTCTAACGTCTTCGTAACCCTCAGAGGATACTGGTTAAAAAAACCCTTCGCAATCGGACTGGTTGAGGTACATCATTGTTGGCTGCGATACCTGTCTGCGACTGCCTTGTAACAACACGACACTTTGCTACCACGCTAATATAGCCTTTAACTTCATAGTCTTAGTCATTAGTTTTGTGTGAAAGCGAACAGTCGTGATTGTGGCTAGGCACAAAAATTGGTTCGTTATTTCTCGTTGATTGATCGGGCAGGAGATTAATTAGAATAGTCTTAGTCAGAATTTGTTGAAGCTTAGTAGTTTCTTTATTAATTTTAACGACTGACACTAAAATTACTGATTTATTCTTTTAATCACAACATTGATGTATCTGGTTATTAAGTAAAATATGAGATATGACTGATTAAGTGGTCGATATTAATGTAATCGTGTCTAGCAGTGCCTAAAATGGTTATGAAAGATAACTAATTTCCTATGATGTGGTGTGATTAACGTGTGAAGTATTAGGACCAGAAAGATTAGGCAAAGAGCAGTTCCTAAACAAATAAATAGTGTGATACAAGATCAGATATCAACAAAATATCAAAAAGATACTCAAATTAATATTTTCTGGTAGGCCTTGCCCCAAAAACTTTAGCCTTACGACTGGTAACCGTAAGATCATTACTGAAACAAGGAAAGAATCAATAACTTAATACTTAGCGTTAGCATACCAGGCATAAAGATCACTGGCATAGAAGAGTTACATGGCATAAAATATCAAAAGACAGTCAGCACAACCAACAACCAAAAATCTCATTATTTCACGAAGCAAACCGCGCTATCTCCGGCGCGTACATCACATCCCGTAAACGCAAACGTAACGTAAACGTAACGCAAACGTAACGTGAACGTGCACGTCACAGGCACGTGACGTCACCGCCGCTAGCGACACGGAGTTAGTTCGGAATCCGGCCCCGGTTTTACATTACAATTGTCGCTCCAACCTGCGCTGCAATATGATAAATCAGTCGATGTGTGTTACTGTACTTGTATGGAGACAAGTGGTTTTGTTATAAGAATATGACGAGGCTTATTAAATGTAGGCAGTACTAAATAACTCAGATGATGGTGAATTTTTGACAAAATTATGGATAAGGCACCAGAAACGTCCAAAAGCGTGTTGGCTTATGTTAAAATCGTCTTAGTCGCGGAAAATACGTGGATGAGAGACGCGTTGACCAGAAGACCTAGACCGAGTGGTGGGTTATACCCGTATCCGGGCCAACTCAATCACATCATTATTACCTACAGATACAGATGATGGGGTCTTGGTCAAACGCGATCCTATCACAAAATTTTGAATAAAAAGATGGTAATCTATCAGAAAACAAATTGTCAAGAAAGTAGACATAGAATACTACTAGAGCCAACTAGCCGGTCGCTTTCAGAATTTCTGAACAAAATCCATAAAACACTGCCGTTTTCGCATGTACCAGGTGGAGATTTACACAGGCGGCAGGTACAGAGCTCATATCTGTAGGAATCCAGTAAGTTTAACACACCCTGTAGCCGCTGTCTGCTAGTGCTATATACAGGATGCTCCCGTTTCTATATCTTCCCTTGCAACGGAGTTTAAGCAAGTAGAGTGAAATATAGAGGAGGTATAGATTGTTAGTTCGATATGTATTGAAGTGCTTTAAATCTGGGTGTCACAAAGGCGGTTAAAATACACACATGACCAAGCATAACGATAGGCAGCAGCGTTGTAATTTCTGCCAAGTTCTGATTATTTTAATAATAATAATCATTTTAATGTCAGAATAAAAAACATTCCATAGATTAGTACATAGTTAGATAGTACATAATACTTATAACTATGTTAGTGCGTTATTCTTACATTTTAAATTAAACTTATAAAAAAATAGGAATCAAGGTAAATATCAAAATTAAAATTAAAATCAAAATAAAATTACAATACAACTTTAAATTAAAATCAACATTAAAATTAAAATTAAAACAAAATTAAAATCAAAATTAAAACCTAAATTAAAATCAAAATTACAAACAGAATCAAAATTAAAAATCAAAATCAAACTTTAAATCAAAATTGAAGTCAAACCAAAATTACAAAAACTTATTTTACATTATACTTGACACCGCCCGTGAATCATCTATCCAAAAGGTTCAGGTTTGTGTTGAAAAAAATACAAAACTTTAAATCTCCTACTGCTAACTAGAAGCGGCTTTCGAGGGTAATTGGAGGGACAATCCCAGGACAACGTATGCAGAATCGATTAGTATTAACAACGACCAAATACAAAAACAGACACACAGATATTCAGAGTATGGAAGCAATAGGCATCAGTCATAAGAAATCAAGTTTTCGAACAAACGCTCAGTCTCACTAATCTATTTATTTTATTGTGTGGCAACAAAACCGAGTGCTACACCGGCGCGGCGCAGGCGCAGCCTTCGGGGAAGGTGCCTAATGAAGATCTTAATTGGGTGGCGCGCGTGTGTTCCAGCGTTATCGCCACGCTCCATACTTTAGTGTTCATTTATGATTGGAGAACTACCCTGTCAGTTGTGTTATGCTATTTGACATAAAAAAATATGAAATGATTATTTGGTCTTTTGGATCGAACTTGAAAATGTTGACGAAGTTTTGGTTAGTATTAAATGCAGCCAGTATAATGATATTTTCAGGTTATTTTTACCAAAAGAAATGCTTTGACTCGACGTAAACATGTCAGCGCTGCACACGATGACAATTACGGTAAGATTTAAGATAGAACCTCTGAATCAAAACTCCGTACTGCTGAAAAAATCAACAAAACAAAATATAACAAACAAAAACGTCAAAAAAGCTCACGCGATACCACCATTACAAAATAACTCGGTCGTGTAGCCAGTGATTCGATTTAACTGAACGCAAATGTGAGATGCGACCGACATAAAATCAATCGGCGGGCACGCGAAGCTTAACACCGAAATAATGTAAATTATTGCTCGTAAAAGTGTCATTTTCGACGTACACGTGACGTCACCGGCACGACGTAACGCCGCACGTACCCACAACACGCACACTGAAACAAACCCTAAACACATTCTTGTAAAACATAAACTCCCGTAAACAGTAAACGACCTGCCAGACTAAACGTATTTGAAAATTGTTTATGCTCAAACTGGCCCCCGCTTTGTTATCTTTGTCATCAGTTAGTGAACATTTGCATGTCTGCCGTGTTCCTCCGCCAGGAGACAGGAGCCAGGACTATGCACTGCCACTGTTTACAATATCAACATCGATATGTAAATAACAAAGAAAAGTCCAACGGATCTATGAAGGACGTCGGAACGCATCCAATCCGAAATTCGTATTTAAAATAGGACAAAAGCTGTCAGGGCAGTAAACCTCAAACATCGAGTTATCGGTGTGTTGCTGGTGGCGTGTTGTTATAGGCTTTCGCACACATAACCGATGAGACGTTCATTTACATACGGCGGGGGTGGGGGCGCGGGACGGCCGCCGCCCCGGCCCTGGGGACCGCCGCGACGCCCGGGATCCCGCGCGCTAGACAGAGACCACTATATTATTATCCTGAGCTAAAAAAACGAAAAGTGGGCGGGGGATTACATTATAGTAGCGAAAGTAATCGATATTCTGTTTTAGTACGAGGTTGTTAGAGCTGCACCGCTGCAGCCTAAATACGTAAGGCAGTTAGGTCACGGAGGGCAGGCAGGTGGAGTGCGCTTTATTTTTATGCGGGACCCGCTAAGAGGATTGCGGCCATGAAAGGGGTGGGCGCCGTAACGCAGCGCTCCTGGAGCCTTCAAATATATCATAAACACGGATGGCTTTTATCACTTACGGACCGAAGGACTCGTCGTAGCTTTAATGACTTGAGTGCACAGATTGAAGGCTCTAGTTTGATTTTGTTGAAGTCTCTGGGATTCATGAATATTTTGAGCTTATCCTTCAAAATTATAGTTTCATAGGCAGAGATATTCTCCCTTCAGAAGCGTATTTCTGTACATAGCTAGACTAATATTTAAAGTGGTGTTCCTCTTTTGCATGTAGCTATCGTTCTTGTCATTAGTCCTTTACGTGACAAACTGGGTTTTATTATTTCGTTCGGTTTCTTCTTTTAAAGAAAACTGGCATCGTATAATTTACGTAACTAACTTCCTGCAAATCTAAGAAGTTAAACTGCGGGTTTTTGGAGTAATATGTCACTTGAATGACAATTATTGAACAAGATCAGAACTAGTGGTCTCTTAATCGTTAGCTTCAACTTATTGCATTCATATTCGAATTTAAGGACCAGCTTCTTGATTTTTTATAGGACTAAACCAAAGACCCGTTATCTCAATTTAGTATTTCGCAAAAATTCCTTAGTAAAAATATTCGGACATCCTGGGAGGGTATTATTAACACAATTTGGCAAGGAGACCCTAACATCAAAGATGCAGCGTTTAGACCAAATGAGCCGTGGGCCATTCGCGCATAATTCAGGCGCGGAGCTCGTCGTAAAGCGGTGACGCCGGTGACCGGCCTGCGACCGGCCGGGAACCGGACCGGCAATATCAACCGTTTCGGCTTTATGGATCCGGTGTAGATTTTCTATTGGCCACTCGTGGTAAATGAAATATAATGTTCGATAGTTCAGCCTGCTGTTCCGGGTAATGTGTAATGGGGTTCAATGAACGACGTCGACTTTCCTGTTTATGTTTTGGCAGCGCGCAGCGGAGCGGCTCGGAAAAGAAAATGTTGACGGGAAAGATATTACAACTGTTTAAAAATATTGTCTAAAGAAGTCTCTACATATGCTACACTTACTTATGTCACGCATCAACTAAGTACCAAAGTATAAAATGACTTAACTTTAGTTCAACAGTTGGGTCGCTCACTATTTTAATATATAAAGTTCTGAAAAAGTTTCGTTCAGCAAAACTTTGATATTTTTCGTCTCTGGAATAAGAAATAAGTGCCTAATGAAAGTGTAACAAATTCAAGACCCTAACCTAATACATAGCAGCCTTCCGATAGAAGCATACATACCTACATTAAATACTCGTACATCGCACCCTTTTCCCGCACATTACCCGAGCAAACTCAACATAAAAACAAAGTTATAGTAAAAATCACGTAGTATCAACATACTTATAGGAAAATCCACGGTGACGGGACATAGCTTAGCGTCGTAACGTACAGATAGGGGGATATTTATATAGTGATAAAATCCATTTACGACGAGCCCTGTACAATGCGGAGCGAACAAACTTTATTTCCATTGCTTTCATATCTAGGGAGGTAAGGATGGGGAAATATCGATGTTTTGTGGCGTTGGAAGGTGGTCGTTTTATTGATTTTAAAGAGCGTAGTTTTTGGTGAATGAAAAACTTAGTAAGCAATGTTACTTACATGATAGCAGCTCTCGTTGAGTAAGAGCATTTCAGTCTATAGCAAATATAGTTTAACCATGACAGTTTTTTCTCCAAAAACCATAACAAGATATGCATTTGAAGGCTTTAGAAACTAAATCAATGAATAGGTAATCCTCTTCTATACTATATTGAGAACTTTTGAATTTAAAGTTCAAAAGACAGTTTTCATTCAGAAACCACACGGAATAAAACCAAACTTCCCTTATAAACACAATACTTATTCAATTAATCTATCATCGAAACAAATCGACAATAGCCCAGCACTACCAAAGCCACCCTCAGTTTTTCCTTCAATTTTCCTTTTGCTACGATCTCCACTTAATTGACAAAGAATTTTGATTGGTCCGTACCTACGCCATATTCTATGCATTCGTCGCGTCGAGAATTTTCTTTTTTTTTTCATTCTTTTTTTAATTTCAGCATAGCTTCATTTATTATTCCGCCTCTTATTTTAATGGCTAGCTTCGTTATTGTCCGTCGAGTTCTCGATATTATTTTCGATTTTAATTGCTGGCTGGATCTCCTCTGTTTTTGCGGAGCCTTGTTGATTGAAGTGTTTCCAGTGTTTTTGTTCCACTTGTATATTTAAGCGTTTGTTTTCAATGGTAGGTATTCTCATTATTTATTTTAATTTTTACTATCTTTGTAGTCTGAGGCGTGGGTTTATTTTTCGGTTATATTTCTTGTTGTTTTTTCAATTGTTACCTACTACATCATCATCATCTGCCTAGCCTTTTCCCAACTATGTTGCTGAATACCAGTATTTTACATGGAGCGACTGCCTATCTGACCTCCACAACCCAGTTACTACTGGGAAATACGATACCCCTTGGTAAGACTGGTTGTCAGACTTTTTAGGCCCCTGACTACTTTAACGACTGTCAAAGATCTTCAAATGACAGCCGGGACCAACGGCTTAACGTGCTTTCCGAGGCACGGAGGAAACTCGGTATGTAATGGGTGGTCACCCATCCACAGACCAACCTAGGCAAGCACGGCTTAACCTAAAGATCGACCCGAGCGGCTGTTATTGTTTTAGCCACGAGCTCCTCATAATTGTTACCTACTACATACACATATAAATAGCGATAGCTGTGTTGCCACCACCAACTACTGGTGCTGCTGCACGAACTGATGACAACAATTAACCCAGAAATACCAAAAGCCCCTGAAAACCTTCAAAAGATCCACTTTTCTTCGCTCCAGATCATCTGCATACCGACTCACACATTAAAACACATACAAATCTCCGCAATACTCAGGAATAACATTTCAATCGGTGGAAGCAATTACTCGTCAAAGGCGGTACAGTTGAATGCAGAACTGATTAAACGGTACAATCGCGGACAGTATTGACAAAACTGCGTGCGCGTCGATGCGCCGGCGTCGAGTATTGAACAAATTTCCAGTATGGCCGCCCATTGAAACGTCACCGCGCAAGCATTGTATGCTCATCTCAGCGATAGTTGGGAGAATAGAATAATCGGTATTATTGGGATTTTTTAACGTTTTTAAGAGGAGACAGCTAGCCTCGTTTGTTAATCTGTGGCTCGCTTTACTAGCCTGTCAAACGAGAGGATTTGGTCTTAAAACGGCTTTGATTTCTGAACTTTTAAGCGCGCACGTCATGAGTAGAGAATATTTGGCTTCAACCAAATAAAATACTTCATAATTTAAAATATGGGAGTTATCGCTCAATTTACATTTTACATCCAGAAAACTAGTGATTTTGTGCAATAAATGCGACTAGGTTTTGCCAAATTCCTGAAGAGATAAATATTATCTTCAAACCGAATGGAACAGCTCAAACGCTGTGTCCTGATAAAAAATTGTTGTCAACTCAGCAAATGTAACACCTGCAACTCCTCATTGCATCACCCGGGAACCAAACCTGATGCGTCGATTAGCACACATTTGAACTGACGGAGATTCTTCCACACAATGTCTGATTAATGGGCATTAAGATTCAGACCGCGCGCGCTGTGGCGCCGGCGAGGTCACCGTGTTCGCGAATTGTGCACCCCTAGGCTAGGGAACAGTTATGGATAGCCTGATGAAGTTACAAAATATTTGGTATAAGGGGGATATTGTACTCTCAAATAGGACCAGAAACGAGAACCCAAAAGATGTGCAAAAGGAAAATTCTTGATCAATATTTTCATTGATTTCTGCTGATTGGTTATACGAAATGTAGAACCATACATTTTAATGCATAAACCAATCATTAGGCACATTAGCGGCGGTGCTTTCCTCTTACCCACTCCACATCTCCCATACATTTCCTCCTCCCAAGATTCCTCTATTCGCGTACCGTGTAACAGTTGTGCTGCAATTTTTCCTATTCGACTTAGACACATTTATAGGCCATATTGGAATTTAGGAGAGATTTTATTGACTCCGTTTTATGTTAATTGGATTTCCTATAATTCGTTTCGGAAAATATTCCCATTCGTAATTGGATAAAACGTAATTCTTGCAAAACATTTTTCTTTTGCATGGGTGAGTATTCCATTGGCCAAAACAGGACTTGCACGAACACCTAATGTTCCCAATACTGGGACATCGGCTTTCACTGCGTAAGAGTGAGCGAATGTCACATTCATAAGTTTCATTTTTGTCTCCGAATTTTCGGTTCTAAACAACAAGACAAGGCGTTTTGAAAGCAATGGTGATCAAATAAATAACTAAGGTAAGGACCTGATCATTCATCGAACCCTCGACTTACAACTCGTGACGTGGGTCCGTTATCACTGACCACCACTACTCCAATATCTACTTGATTATTTGTGAAACTTTTATTGCACGTATTTGATTACCCTAAGTTGCCATGTTATTCAGCTGCATCCGGTTAAGACTGAGAGCCGACCCCAACATGGGGAAAAGGTTAGGCAGATGATGATCTATCTATATTCTTTATTCAAATTATAAGTGTTTAGGTACAAGAAATAGATTACTATTTTAATATCTCATATATTCCAGAGTTATCCTAGAGTCTGGCAACGTTAAAATAAACTGAGGAGTCGGCGCACTTCGTTTACCCGAATCACGATTTCTACATAAAATTCATCTGCTGCGAGACCACGGTAGATTCTAACCGAGCATGACCTGGCCACCGTCTGTCTGATCTAAGTATAATTCTGGATTTGAGCACCATAAGGTGTAGAAACTGCCGTAGGTACAAGTAGGTATGTTTAAGACGACTTCTGATCTAGCTGCCACACCGACTCCCAAACAAGCAGTTGGCATATAGGTATGCGCACAACGTGATATCTACCTAGTTCTCACAAATGTTCCACTAAAGGCCCCAAGTTAAATTACAACTGCATCAGCAAATTCAAAATCTTTCGGCGCACAAACACCGCGAGGCTTTCATTTCAGCACTGAACTAATATTATTGCGAAATGTCCGCCGAGTTGCATCCCTGCGGGTTCATTAACCGTACCCCCCCTCCGCCGACCTGCCCCCCTTTACCCAGCCGGCCGCACCCCCCACCACCCCCTTGAACATCCAGCTACCCCGAGGAACTAGTATGACTAGATTATTAAATGGGAGATTCATGTATGAGATAAATAGTGGTGGCCAGACTAGAGTTTGTCTATGTAAAAATAGAAATTTGTTATTCGTTCATACCCATCGCATAGAAATACGTCGCTAGATAAAATAATAAATCAGCGAGGCCGTTATTAAATTTCTAAAATGCATACATGAGGTGGGTTTTGTGACCTCTGAACTCCGCTGAGAAAAATGGAGCACAATTCCAACGTTCTTTACCTAAACACAAGCCCTGAATGCTTGGAAATATTTTTTTATGTACAAAAGACCTGAAGTTAAACGTCAAACAAAACAGAAAAACCCTTCCAAAACACCTTCCCACAACTCCAACCACTTCTGAATCAATTATACCCCTACAGCTCGTATCTTCTCCAACCGTGTCGAAAAGTTTGCGACTCCAGCACCCAAACAAAAATATTTTAAAATATGCAAACGACCGACGCGTCGCTTACTTCAAGACTTCATTACCGAGTAAAAACAATACCCGTTAGGACACGGATATAATGAACGTGGTTCAAAACAGACGGGTTTTTGTTTTTGGACAGTATCATAACAACCTGCTTTTCATGGTAACCTTGAGTATGTTTGTGCTTCTAATCTTCTAGAGCATGAGATGGTAAAGTAATTTTCCAATATAATCACCGAAATACTTTTGATTGTTGACTGAAGTTTGCATAGCCAGAGAAAGAAAGATAGGCTCTAACATATTTTGCATGGACAGCAAAATCAGTAAGATGTTGTGCTTTATTGAACTTTGTCGGTTCTTGATTAGAAAAGTTGTGTCCAACAGTGAGTCCTAAAGTGAGGCTTTGACCTTTGACAGATTAGTCTCACCAACTAATCATTTTATCAACTTTGTCACAAACAATGATATCATAAAAATAATAATTGGTGATAGAGTTTACTGCTATGGACCGACAACCGGACAATGCTCTCCACCCTCTAGACATGAGGTGACATTCACTGTTTTGCAACCTCACTCTCATTCCACAAACTGAACCATCCATCGTCCAAGCGTAATACATTGAAATATCTCCGTACGTAGTCACCAATCTTAATTTCCCGTCGCTGGCACTCCTCCAGATCGTTTGTCTCTGCTAAGTGACGCTCGGACAATGCTACTGGTACATATGTATTTGTTATGTACAGCTAAAAGGTACCAGACATATTACTTAGTCTATTGTGGTCTTGAGAAAATGTTTTTGTGGACAGCTTAAGGGGCAAAGTTGGTTTTTCTTTACGAGATCCTTGTTTCTCCTACACCAAAGATTTGATATTTTTTCAAATAAGGGGCTGCCAAAATACAGATCGGTTTTGGGAAAGACATCCTCACCTACACAGTGTACACTGGCGGCCAAGCGACTAATAACCCAGCATCTGTGTCAATACCCTCCAAAAACCTCGACTTCTTCTCACCTCTCAGCTCCTCACTTGACAACAAACTTGCATTACATAATTCATGGACCTCTGGATACCTGGCACGCATCTACACACACACAAGCACAGCTCGGTGACATGTGTTTACAAACAACTAATTAGAAGGACTGTAGTGTTGTGTGCGTGTTTTTGTTTCGCCGACAATGGGCGCGCGCCTGCGCGTGTGTGCGTGCACTTGGCTGTGTGAAGGCTAAGGTAAGGGGCCTGATGGCTGGCACAGCTCATGTAAAATGCATAAGATACGCTTTCATACAGGCTCGGGTCGCGTCTCGCGTTTGTCTCACTACGCACAGATGTTCGGTGAAAGCTGGTTTTTGCGTGGCCGTGAAACTTAGCTGAAAGAGTAACGAAATATTTTCTGGAAATTGCTTACAGTTTGTTTTTGTTAAAGCCCTTAAGGGTTGTGGCATTCGGTTTGGGAGACTGAATTATGAAGTATCTATTTCTGTTTTTTAAACTTACCTCATTCAGATTGCCGATTACTTTGGCTCCATTAATGAACAGGCAGACTGATAATAAATCCATGTCTCTCAATAACCATTTATTTATTGAAGCGAACCAATGCTATTTCTACAATAATTCGTAATAGAGAATTATTTGCTAACACCTACACACAATACTGCAATTAAAGCGTAAAAGATTTATCACCACCATTGACAGCCGAATATCTATTAACCTACAAATAAATATAATCTTAAGATCTTGTCGATGCTAAGTTTACAAAATACTGGATCGAACTGACATTAAACATGTAGGCAGATTATTTATTTGCTCAGCTATGTTTAAGAAAACAAATAACTCTTATACCACTCCTTGCCACAAATTCCTGAGATTTAAACCTGTTTTAGTTTCGATTATCCTTGAACACCAATCATATGTTCCACCTAACCCATATATCCTGGAGACGGAATACCGTGACCTTATTCAGGCAGCGACAAAAGTATTGCGCGTGTTGCGCATTGCAATAGCAAGGTCGACGTCCCGGCTAGAGGGCGGAGGGGCACAGAGGAGGGGGGCGAGGGGGTACAGTAACTCTCCCCCCCCCCCTTCAGTATTGTTCTCACCTCAGACACAACACTGCTCCTGAAATATAAGAATTAAAGTTCAGATGGTAGAAATTGTTTTGGCTGGAGGTCGGAGGACGGGAGGACCGCGTGTGAAATTGTTGTGTCGTTGAGATGATTATGTTGTCGTGTTTGAACGGAAGAAATGTGCTGTTTATACCGTTGGAAAATTTACTCGAGAGGTGTCTTAGGAGACTAGCATGTAGCCTCTACAAATACCATAATGGATGCACGCTTGCTCATCAGTGAAAACAATAAAGCAATACTCGAATTCTAAGATGGATGACCTACACAAGTACACATACAACTGAAAGTACGAACAAAACTAGTACAAAAACATATTTTACGTTTTGGAACTTCCAATCTTTCACAGCGGTAATAAACTTACAAGACTTATTTCATCATGTCCTGAAATGAATCATCGGCTGAAAATAGAAAACTTGTATTGACATTTTCGTTTTTCTCTTTCCAGGTAAACAACCTCCTGAGGCACATACGCAAAAATCAGAAAACACCTGAAACTGATCCAAGATCTGTTCCAAATTAACTTCTATCTCTTTACCTCTGAAAATTGTCAAAAACTTGCATTCAGGGTAGAAGCCGTTTTAATCCTTGGTAATGGCACGAGGCTAACGGAGTGGCGGCTAAAAAGGCAATATCAGGAGATAACATCGATAGCCGTCGGAACAGTTCGGCTCTAGGCACGTAAGTAGGCTGTGCAAATGGCCGCCGTAACGCCGTGCCTGTACACACTATGGCGGCAAATGGTGGAGGTATGGGTGATGAAGAGTTGGATAAAGTTGCGTTGAGTTATCCTTTAGGTGACAGTTAGTTCGCATAGAAGGCATTGTTAGATAAAAATATGTTATTGAACCATGTCAAACTCTAAAAGGACGAACAAAAGATAATTCTACGGGCACTAAACATTAACATCAGAAATTACAAGAACGAAAAATGACAATGTAGAATGAAAACAACATTTTACAGTTTCAGTAAGTTTTAAGAACACCGTCAAGTTGTAAACTAAACAAAAACATACAAATAATCCTAAAATTTCCATCACAAAATCGAAGAGCCAACTGAGGGAAATGGCTCATTAAGGCTCTCTTATTCTTACAACCTTTGCATGGTTGTTGGCGCTTTTCAAACTATTACATTACTGCCGCAACCAAACACTATTAAACCCTGGTGTGGATTTCATTCAAAAGTTTAGTTGCCTCGTAAACCTCACCTACTTATGTTTCTTCGTTGAAACTGGTAATCAGTCCCTTCAGGGGAAAATGCCACATTGTCAACGCTTTTCAGTCTATAAACCGGCACTTTTCATGACATATGGCTGATTTTTTGGCGACGAAACCAAGTGTAAGGCTGAAACTGAAAATAAAATGGTCAGGGGGTCATCAACCCATGTTTAATAAAAGGATGAAAAAGTCATTTACACGCATTCCTCATTATTAATCATTGTAACTGATAACGTTGCATAATCTATTAAGTGAAGTTGGAATTAACTGAAACACCCTGAATAGATATTTTAGAGTCAATAGTTTGAAACTGAAGTTGTACAAAAACATCTATTCTTGGGAATCAAACAAACACAACAATTTAAAGCCCACTAAACACGGTCATTTACTTCAAAACACAACTCCAAACTTATTACCATTTACACTTTTTCCGTTTCCCTCGTGGCCCACAGTGTACGCTCACTAATGTCGGACGGGTGTGTGCAGGACATCTGCCCGTGTGTGACATCGCCGGCATAGTAATAGGCCTCTTGTGACAATCGCTCGACTTTCCATCCACATTACGTATTCGACGGATGCCATAGGACCTACAATAACCCGCTTCGCACCGGACACGCGTATTGCCTCCCGCTGTTTTTATTAAAAGCTATCTTTTTTTGATTTCCAGGTTATGGTGTTATGGTGCATCGATCTTGCGGAGATGGGTTTCTACTGAGAAGAACAGTTTAACTGACATTGGGGCCTTGTTGACGTCCAAGATTTGAAGCTTAGCTTGATATGATATCTAATTCTTTAGTTTCAGCCTTTCACCCTCAAGGGGTTGTAAGTTTATTTTACGCGTATTATCTTGAAATCGAAGAGTAATCTGACTAGATTTTAGAAAGCTAGGTAATTTGTCCTGGAAGTAATGAGATGCCTAGTGCGTCCACGTAATGTGAATTTATTTATAAGTATTAAAAACAAACCAAAATAAACAGTCATAATTATATAATGTTCTTCAGAGGTCATCAAATTATTTTTATAGTCTCTTAAACATTAAATTATAATAAGTTACATAATCTGTAGTAATAAAACAGCATTGTTTCGAGATACCTTGTACGAAACCAGAAATAAGTTTCTTATTGCTTTACGCAACTACATGTTATTTTTAATTTAACTATAAATATAAAATATTATAGTACGAGTATGTAATAAAACTGATTATAAAAACTCGAATAAAGAAAAGATGTGTAAATCTATCGTAATACAAGGGGTTGAATGGACAGACAATATAATGCCAACAAACCATAAGAAAGTACTCAAATCAAACACTTCAATGGCATAGGTATATGAATTAGTCATGGATTATCAAAGTGCAAGCACCAGAAACAACAATAATGTAAAGCTGCAGATCCTGCTAATACTTTTTAACTACTAATGTCAGTGTTGAAGCTTGAGAGAAGATCGGAAGAAGATAAATCTACTTATAATGAACTCGATACGAGTACAACACTTGCAAACAACTAAGTCATCTACGTCACCGTTTCACAAGTATGTTAGAGTTTGCATCAAGTTTAACCCGATGCAGCTGGAAACCAATGTCTCATATGCGGCCTGTGTTACCTCCCCAACAAGAAGAAGAACTGGCAGGAAACCCCATAATAGGTAACTCTTGTAACTATACAAGAGTTACCTACTATGGGGTTTCCTGCCAGTTCTTCTCAATAACAAACGCTCAACCTAAACCGTACACTATATTCGGACGTTTCCTTAGTGTTCAGGTAGGTTTACGTAAAATGAAACATTTTGAATTTGGGTAATATGACATTACTTGTTAAGATTGGTTTTATCAGACTCTCCGGCCCCTTACTGCGCGTTACGACTAACTAACAACTACACGACCCTAAAATATGATGGGTCCAACCAAACTAATTGTATAGTCCGAGCTAATTCTAAACTACAACATTGTCGGACGACTGTCAGCACTAAAACTAATACAGTTAGTGTTACTAAACTAATTGTTGAGCTTTAACGTGGCTAAATACTAGACCTTCAGACGGATACACTTTTGTTTTACGAATAACAGACACTGGTAATGTTGTAAAAAGAGTGTTTTAAAATATTCTGCGTTCATAATTCGCTGTTAAGAAACTTGCATACCGTTTACTTCTAAGAATTTCTACTTCTTCTTCACTCTCTCAAATAATACCCGACCAGTATATTACCACCTGCACAGCTCTGTCATTGGCATCAAATGATGACAGAATTGCTATTTCTCGTAGAAACGTTGAGCAATAAAGTTCAAGAAAGTTACGGGAAAAAGTGGTGCGACACTCAATAAACCAACTTTGGATTAGCCTTAGGTTGTTATGAGGACACAACACACTGAAACGCTATGAATGATGAAGCGTTCTGCATTTTATTTTGATAAAATCCTTGAGTTGTAGAAGACATCCACCAGAAGAGGCACTCCACTTAGCCGGTTACCATTTGTTCCATTAATTTTAATAGACTGATGAGTCTATTAGAAGAAGTCAGAAGTTCCGAACCTAGCTTATGAGCATGGTGTTCATCCAACAGACATCCACCCTCAACCTAGTATTATATTCATATATTCGCTTAAACGTTATAAATCTTTTAAAATCCAACTTTTAGTTCAAAAGCGCCTCAAGCGTAAACACTGCTTATACCAAGAAGGTAAGGTCAAAATTAAAATATTCAGGGACTTGCTAAGTTAGTTCGCATCAGAGCAGCTGCAAACAACACAGGCTCAAAGTGACCGACAAATGTAACCTAACAATGACTATAATCATCATGATGAACAATCACATCTTCTGCATTTACAACACCTTCTGTACTTCTTGGACAATTTCATATAGTAACGAATTCAGTGTAGCTGCAGCAACCACCCGACAAGCCAGACTCGTCAATCCCCAACTGACAGCCTGATGACAACTGTAGAGTGTAACTCCAAGTCCACGAAGCACCCCCACCAATACACCCCCGAAACAAAATCGCTAAAACTTAAGAGGCCGACGACACCGCGGCCCGAACTGCGCCGCTCCAAATGTATTCAAATATATGCGCGATTAATTCAGGCTGCATAGCCAACGGGACGGTGTTAGTAGTGGCAGCCAGTCTCACTTTCTACGCCGGATCGATGGGGCCGTGACCTTCAGTGCCTCTTATTTGGTTCCTGAATCGATTTTTTGCAGGAATCTTTGGGAAATGTATCGATTTTTTTTTAGAGATAATGGTGGTACTCCTTTTGGTCGGACTGTGACGACTTATCTCGTTCTAAGCTAAAGGGTCATAACCATGACCTTCAGTGAGTCTAATGTGGTTCCTTAATCGATAATTTTATTGAAAGTTTCAGGAATAAGTACATTGTTTTTGACAAACTGAAGTTTTGGCTCATTTTTCAGATGGCTTAAATTAACCTTAAACTCCACGGGACACTCGTGTATATTTATTTAACCGATATTAAGATTGTAATAGTTTTTAAGAGTCACTAATGGCTTCTAGTTATGGACAGTTAAAACTTATTTCATAACTTTTCACAAATAAATCAATGTGACCATGAACTTCAGGCGTTTTTATTTGACTCTTAAATTATTTAAATTTGGATTAATTTCCCAAAGTTTTCCACTGATGGGACCAAACTACTTAAAAAGTGCTATCACTTTTATCCAAGCAATGCTGCTGATGACTCTGTATTAAGACATACTTAAATGGCGTGACTACCTACTTACGAGAGCAAAAAACGAGGAACCACGCAATAGTCGTTTGGTGGGAAAATATTCTTATCAACACGAAAATAACGTCCATGTTTTTTTTTGCTGAAGATAAATGCCGCGATGGCAATGACTTCATATCATGCTATATCGACATTTACATTTGAAATTCAATCGGGTCCCAGTCTTTACATTTCTGCCAATTTCTGTGACATAAAGATTATGGACCCGATAGCCTTCGCACTCTAAAATCTGCATACCCAGATAATCTAAGACAGCGTTTGTACCTTAAGTAAACAACTATTCATGGCAGCTACCTAATATTGAAAAGTGGCTCCATTCTGAATAATGGAACCAGATTTTCCGGAATATAAAGACGCAGACTGGGTCAAGGCTGCCGTTGTACCTAACATTCCGCCTAATCACTATCGCACATAAAATATTCAGGCAAAAAACTTCGCGCCAAAAGCGGGCACTTTAAATAAAGTACGCACTTAGGCTGTATACCAACTATATGGATTTTTTTATCTTTACGATTACGGGAGCGTCCCGCGAGATGCCAACTACAAAGGAACCACTAACTATCAATACATCGCTTTATAACGGTTAAGAGCCCCCCGTTTTACAGCCAAAGGTTCACGTTCAAAAGAAAAAGGCGCCCTTGTAAAATTCCTTTTCAGGTCTCGAAGGAGTTTTCGAGTAGAAGTAAAGAGTGTTGGAAGTACAAACATAGTTGTAGATATAGTACGTAGTGCGGGGCGGTGAAGGCGCGCGGCAGTGTGCGTGCGACGTGACACGCACACGCGCGCAGGGTGCAGCTGTGTGCGTGGAATGCGGTACACGGGAGTACGGCGGTATGATGCGTTCGCGATAAAATGAAAAGCTGGTGACGTCACAGGATGTTTACGAAATGCGCTAAGAATGATTTTCTGTCGTAAGTATGAGATTAATTTGTAAGTATTACAAAGGTATCATGGTTATCAGAATAAAATGAAGTACAGCCTCTACTACCACGGGGCTAAAGAGATCCTCTACCCTAAACCAAGTTGTTAAAGGGAGTCGAAATGAACCGGGGACAATAACCTCCCAAAAATAAAACCTGAAACGATAACTTTAGAGGTCGGAACGATCTAAATCTGAACAAACTAACAGAACTTCAGTCTAAAAAGGCACATCTACAAAACTGAACTGACAAAATCAAATATAGAAATTCTACTTGTTTAGCTATTATTAAATACGATCCGTGGCTGCGTCCTACGAGCGCGTCCGTACACGGCGCACGCACACATGCGAGTGGCTACGTGCCGTCGTCTTGGCAACGAGACGCATGCGCGGCGCCGCCCACCGGCCCCCCTCCCCCCACCCTAGACCAGACTTAGCACTACTAAGTGTATGGAAGTGAATCTATTCTGTATGATTGGTCATTGAAGATAAGTCATTTCGAGTTGAACACGGTCTCAGCTTTTTTCTTTAATAGGTGTCGCTAAATATGGGTTCCCTTTTACAATTGTATGTCTCATTCCCGTACTTCAGGTTCAGTTGTGTTGGGTTGGCTTGTTACTCAATGGACGATGATTTAATAGGGTTAGTTGACATTGGGTACTTAATTAGGGTATTATCATACATAATTATGTGTGGCTTATTGTATGTAAACATTGTTGATGTATGTTAACATCAACAATGTCTACAATAAATGAGTAGGTTTACAGTAAGTAATGTTGATTTTTTATACAATTCAAAATGTAAACAGAAATTGGGTTTCAAAAAGTATATTTACTGAAGCATTGCATGATGATGAGTGTTACAACTGTTAAATACAATTTAATACAAAATTAATTGTAATAAATTCAACAAAATTTAAATACGAGCTCATTGAATACATCTACGTGAACAGTCTGATTGGTCACTTTGATAAATGTTCAATTATCTGATCATATACCGATATTTATTGCTCATAATTGTTCACCAGTTATTTATGTATTATAAACTATTGATAAATGGAAATTGTCATAATTACAGCTTATCAACGAATTAATTGTTGGCCCGTTTTAATTAATAAATTGCATATTGATAACGTTTGTAGGTGTTAATAAAGTTGTCATAAGAAATTACTGAAAAATAGCTATGAATATGAGAGTTTTGTCTATGCCAATTTTTCTTTTCAGGAAAAAGCTCATTGTAGTACAAGAACCAATACAAGTTTACTAGATAAATTCAATGGATAGGTTCTCTTTCTTCACATCACATAAGTCTTCTAACTTACTAACTTCAGTTCTCCGTACAACATCATTTACATTTACAAACTCCGAACAACACACCGTAAGAACAATCTCAATCAATAAAACTGTAACACCAACCAATCATTTAGAACTACGTAAATCAGATACAAGTAATAAATATTTACAAAAAGCAAAGACTAAACATACAATAATGGGCCGGAGAACACGGGACAACATAACTATAGAAGAGGAAAGAGAAAGAGAGATACGAGGAAGAGAGACAAAACATCACTCACACTGTGGAAAATGGAACACTGTAAGGATGGGAAATTGCACACAAGAGCCCGAGTTTCCACTGTGTGTGTTTAAGTTTGTGTGTGTGTTGTAAAGGTATGTGTGTGTTACGGGAAATGCTCGTAGCATGAATGTAGGTACCCGGTTGATAGCGTTTGTCATGCAAGATATGAATCCACTGTCTTTCTAAGGGCCGTTAATACTTTATTTTTAACGACAGAGTTTTGTTTCAAGATTGTGAGAAAAATGGCCTGTAGCGAGTTTTCCTTCTGATGTAGAGTAAAATGGAAATAAGGAAGTTTGGTTGTACAAGTTAGAGGTGTAAATTATGTTGTTTTGTTGCTATTATTATTAACTTAAACTTGAATGAAATGTCTGTTAAAAGTTTTCAAAAGTTTCATTTTGATATTCCAAATCCTTACCTACTTGTACTTATGTTTTCCCGAGAACATTATTCCTGTAGTTACAGTTTCGAATAAGTAACGAATTATTTTATCACAAATGATTATTTTACAAATAAAATAGATACCTCCCACTTTAATTAAATCTAACTCATACTATGTAAATAAGCCATAATGGCAGGCGTTACATAATTAATTAAGTCATCTATAAGCAGCTCGATAATTTGTTCTTATTTAAACTTCGGGATGGCAGATTGTTTTGTCAGTTCTAATTGATGGGGAAGCTTGAACACTGGAGTGATGTCGAGGATCACTGCTGCTGTAATCAAGCTATTATATTATATAATTACTTATGTAATATAGGATATCAGAAATTATAATGGGAGCCTAGTGATATCAGAGAGTGCAACTAAAGTGAACATAAGATAGATAAAGATAGTGAGCGAGAAAATATAATAATCGAAGTATATTTTACGGTCTTTTATGCAAGAAAAGTTTCTACACATGTATACATAAAATTTTAGTTAAAAAGTAGTATATATAATGTTATCGTAGTACAACTCAATCTACAATAATAATATAAAGTTCTCATTTTTGAACGACGCGATGTTTTAGTATTACAGCGGCACTTATTGAAATATTATGATCTTCCAAGTTTTACGGGGCGTGAATAAAACCTAAAAAGAGAACTCTAAAGCAGTTTACAGAACATTACAAGTTTACGACTAAATAATCGATCGTAATATGCGGCGACATCCAAATAAACATAAACCCGTCTCGCGAACACTCCCGTGCCGATTCATTCACAATAAACGAATGCAATATAATTATTTAAATTTAAAACTGTTGTAAGTCTGCCCGCCATGCGCCAGACAAGCGCCGGCCTAAAATAAACACGAAACAAACTTTTATTAAAACGTCTACGAGCCGCTTTACGTGTTCGGCGTAAAAACGAGCGCCCAACTGCCGAACTTCCTCGTTCCAACTTTGAGACCGCCAACGCCATCTATTACCGAGTAGCGGAACTGTTATGGTTCGCATAAATCTCGAGTGGGGTAATAACGGTAAATACGTAAAATAAAGCATTTTATTAAATGAAACACGTTACTACGATTACGTAACAGTGTTAGTGTGAAAGCGTACGTCTGTATTACCGAAGGAAATGAATTCAAATGACCTTGGTTCATTAATGCGGAGTGCCATAAATAATACATGAGGAACATTATCATTGTTTGAAGTTTTAACAGCTTTTTCATTGGTGCTAGTGCTGATGTTCCCACAGTTGCATGCTTAGCCTTTCATTCATACGCGGTAATTATTCTAAATGGTCGATTAGTATCATTTATCATGATGATAGACTGATATATTTACAAATTAAGTACACGATGCAAGCAGTTTTTGTTTAACCATTTATTTATTCATACTTTATGTGAGTTGGATTTAATTATTGGAATATTTTCATCTTTATTATCACTTAATAACTGTGGAATGTAATCAATCATTTCTATTGTGTGCGAGCACACAAATAACATTTCCATAGGAAACAACTAACCGAACCGTGCACCTTTTTGTCGACGTTTTATAAGTGCCCATCTGGGCCTATGTGAAATAAAATATTTTGATTTTGATGATGCGTTAAATCTTCACCAATTGCTAACATGAATAATTTAATTAGTGTTGTGGTTAAATGACATTATACATTATCATATTTTAGCGGTTGTCCTGAAAAATTCAGACCAATTTCCTTTTTTTGTTGAGACTTTTCGTTACTTTGTCATGAAAAAGAAAACGTTTACAATTTTAAAGAAAATCCTGGAGAAAAACAACATTACTTAGCCATAACTTAGAGTTACTCATATGTAAGTACCGTCGTAAATTCTCCCTGAGCGAGTGATCCGACTGGGTGCCGCGTGCTCACTGCTTACTTAAACACAACTTAACTTACTTATTTTACTTCAGCGCTCAAACTTCACCTGTTTCTTCTCGCTAAGATGTATAAGTATTTTACCTGCTAGAGAAGTTTTATATAAATGCTTTATCTTCCTTAGTTTAGATCTTTTGCTTTGTAATGGTATTCTTTTACGGTACTTTTATTTTTTAAGAAATTGTTATTTCCCACATGAACAAAATCTACAGCAAGTTATCGTTTTCAGAAGTAGTATTTTGATATTTAAAAAAAAAAAGTAACTGAAATCCGAACTGTCAATCAAACATTTTCTATGTTTCACTGATATGTACAATTAACTTGAAAAATTAAATGAAGGAATACCTGTGAGTGTTATAAATCAATGTGATAATAAAGTAAAACTAGAAAGAAAGAAATCATTCTATAATTCATCTCATTTTATTTATTCACATGCAGGAGTAGGTAGGTACTTATAAAGGTTGTAAATTACCCTTAACGAAGCCGAAAGGCTCTTGTTCTTCCCGTCATTGCGACCTTTTTTTTGTTCTAGACCATACTTTTTTTAAATACAAGTTTTTAATGTTGTAACTTCGCTATAAATACTTCAACTTACCCCGTACTATTGAATGCACCCTTCAGCACAATGCGTTACTTTGAGTCTTACCGTAAAATATAACTTTTCACCCCAAAAAAAGTCGTTTCACAGCAAAACTTTTGCGTAGAGTTACATATTAAGTTGATGTACAGAATGCTTGGTTGACGGCTTCATGCAGCGTCCATTTACACTTTCTACTTGTGTTTTTTATTGTTCTTAAGTTATTACCCCAAAAACAGTGCTTACATTGAAAACAACCGTAACTTATTGAAATAGAAAATGTTTTAGGACTTCTAAAAAATAACCATAAAAATAATGTAGTTATTACGATAACTATTTTCTATTGTTTTCACGCTTGCCAAATATTTTTCATGCTTTGATTGACTATTTAAACAACCTGAAATTGACTGAAACATTTTTAAGTGTTGCGCCACACACCAAACATAATTTAACGGCGGTAAAAATCCGCATGCCAAGGTTGCTGTGAAATTACGCGACGTAATTTCGGCCTGATGTGTCATTGGTTATATAAAAAGCATTGTAGTTATGAAAGCACACCTAATTTTCCTTCGCATATTTTCCGTATCCACTTAAAATGTCGCTGGACGTAAGTCCAGTTACATCTTCACGCGTTTTATGCAAACAACGCAATCAAGAAAATCTCTAGAAAAAATAGTAACAGTGCCGTCTAATTCGCCATGCGTTATGATTTTGAGAAATAGTAGCATAACTTGATTGTGTTTTACTGTTTTTTGTGTAATGCTAAGTGAGCCGTTGAATTTCAAGATATGGTGGTATATCTTGTTTATTTTTTGTGTATTAGTGTTACTGTTATGTTTTCACAAAAAGGCTTGTACCGGTCTCTGGATTCACAATTTATTTTTCCGGAAAATAAATCGTGTATTACAATTCTTATTGTGTATATTATAATTCTT
The DNA here is from genome assembly GCA_950005105.1 of Lycophotia porphyrea. Lineage (NCBI taxonomy): Eukaryota > Metazoa > Arthropoda > Insecta > Lepidoptera > Noctuidae > Lycophotia > Lycophotia porphyrea. The sequence goes on along the minus strand of OX465388.1, from coordinate 19,649,616 downwards.
TGATAGGAAAAAAGAATAGGCGTCATTTTTATTATGTTTTCTTAGTCTTATTATCTTTGCTTGCAGTACAACGCCTAGTTTGTTTAGAGAGCTTAGTAGTGTGGAAGTATAGCGTGAAATACAGAAGTAATAATAATGTCAGTTAATTACAACTACCATTATAAAATACCCGTAAAATTCCCATGTCCATAATAATATAGAACCTAATCCATCGTCATAACCCCATTGTATATGACAGGAAGTTGCGTCACTTGGCCGGCCAATCAGCGGCCGCGTAGACCGGAAGTGGCGGACCAGGGTGGTGTCACGATCTGATTGTGCCCCAGGGGTGGACGATATGGTTGGCTAGTAAGTGATTTTGGCAATTAGAACGAAAGTATTTTTATAAATTAAAAGGTACGGGTAATAACGCTAAGGGCCCCTGACGGCAGCGATCAGCTTAAGTTCGATAGTAGCGATCCCTGGCGGCAATTTGTAGCGAAATTAATTAGTTAGGTGTAGGCAATAAAATTATAAAAATTAAAACACAAAGTACCTAAGAGTATTTTTATTGCTTTTAAGCACGCGTGTTACATAGTGTATGTGCCAAATAAAAACAATTACGTTTCAAGCTATGAATGTCGTATTTACAATAGAAACATGTCGACCGTTCGTAAATATTAACAGTTTTAATTAATTACTTAATGAATAAGCTGTATATTTGTACTTCTGATGTCTAAAGAGACTGAAACTAGTGTTCACGAGTCAGTTGTGGCAGCATTCAAGCAATTCACTTGAAATACATCAATCATTTACGTGTTTGGTGTTTTTCAGGGCGGATGTCTGTATTAGTTTAAAAAAATCTAATATTCTGAAATTACCAACAAGTGGTTTTATTACTACTTGTTGGCAATTTCAGAACATACGTTCTCCTTCTTCTTAGTCTGTAGAAGGCAATCTAAATCGAATCGGTCCTAAACTAAAGCCAAAACTTGGCGAAGAGTTTGGTATCTTCAGTAGCTTCCATTAGTTTCTGTAACGTGCAGGCAATGGTATGTGTCCCGTCGTTTTTAAAAATCACATTTGCACTCCAGGTCGGAATCATCAATGACCACGTTCTCCTGTTCACACATAGTGAGGAGAACCTCCAAGAGTACCTGTAAGTGAGCACGTCGCACACCTACTTCATATAATAATAGTGAGCAGCAAAAACAATAGTATGGTCGCGGGTCGTGCTATCGGGCGCGTGTTATTTCACGGCGCGGTGTGCAAATAGTCGAGCAACCACAATTGTACGTACTTATAGCAGAGACTAATTTGGGTACAGATCTGGCAGTAAGTGTGTGAGACTGTTCATGATAAGGTGATACTTCAAAATACTGACTAGCTCTCCAATGTATTATATAAGGTAACCGTCGCGTGCCATGTGCCATGCTTGTTGGGATCCATACTCGGCATAACCCTCTTAGATCGAGTGCATAACAAAGTCTACAACGTCGTGAACCGGGCAGTGCGCCTCAAGTTGACCTGGGCAGGACTTCTGGCTAGACGCGGAAATGGCCGATGGAGCAAGGCTTTGACCGAGTGGTGGCCAAGCTAAAGGCCAAGAAAACCAGAGCCGTCTTAAAGCTCGTTGGGTTGACAACATCGTCAAAGTCGCGGGAAACACCTGGACAAGGGACGCACAGAACCGGGAAATGTGGCAGAAAAAGGGGAGGCCTATACCCAGCAGTGGTTCTGGGCTGATATGGTGAACCGTCGCGTATGTCGCATTGTCAATGTTTAAATTCTTTAAATTGTAAAAGAGCACTTCTACACCGTTATTATTATTATATATGTTTTTATATGTTCTGTTGTTGGTGTACCAAACAATAAATAAGATAGATCTTTCCCAAGAGAGTTTTTTTAGGAAAAGTTAACAGCAAAGTAGAATCAGACAGCTCAGGTTTTAGACTTGACAAACATATAACTAATACAATAATATGAAGCAACAAAACAAAGGCACGGTACAACCATATTAACAACATCATTTTTATTTATTTACTAGCCTGCTCTGTCCCACTCCTGGGCAAAGGCCAACAACATAAAAAGTTATAATTGCATTACAATCATCCAATCGTTGTCTCATCTGCATATCTAAATACTCTTTGCGTATAGTTGGCGCAGGTCGGTTTGGTATGATTCGGAGGCTTCATGCGATTACGGCGACACCTGCCGACGTTCCCACGGAATTTATAATTTCGCCGGCGATGCAGCACGGATTGGCCGGGATCGTTTTAATTGTATTCCCCGAAACACCCGGATTTATTACTGACATACTTATATTATACGTATAGATGGAAAATAATCGTATTCTGCTTTTAAAGTAGAGGTTTGATTTGCATTGTTTTTGTCGGTTTTTGATCTGAAAGGGTGACGGGTTTTCAGGTGTTGGCTATGTTTGGGGGAAATAAGTTGAGGGACTAACTATTGGCAGGCACTGCTTCGGGTAAAGTTATTATTGACTGTCTTATTATGTAGTTCTTTATGTATATACAACATGTTTTCAAAAGAGCTGTCTTAGTACTAGTTTTTCCTCTCCCCAACCAGAGTGGCCAGTGTCATGAACCCTCGTGAAATGAAAAAAGACATAAATTGTCTAAACTTTCAAACCCAACGCGTATTTATTCTCCATCCCCAATAGTTATCATGCAGAACTGCGGAACTATAACAAAATAATTCCGATACGATCAGAACCAGCGTTATGATATTAAGTAATTTCATGTAATGCCCTATAATAAAGGCGTCCTCCACACGGTGGGGTAGGACTGCGCCGGCGCCGTCGGCCGCGACTGCCGCCGTCTCCTCATTTCACGCATCGACTTACGAACAAACGACACTGCACTTCTCATCTGCGCATACACATACCTATACATATGAGTTCATGGGGTCAATAGTTTAGTGCAGTTCGTTGTACACTGCTGAGGATTTGGACTACGGAGCAAAAACTCAAAAATCATTTATTAAACTTAGGCTGGTAATCAGCACTTTTTAAACGTCAAAGTTTATAAGAGACAGTCCACCTAAAAGCCTGACTTCGTCACTTCCTAGTATTTTAGCTTGGAAGAAGAAGTGTCGGAACAAACTCCCCAGCCACACAACTGTCTAATAGGTGAGCAGAACCAGATTTTATGCAATAGTGTGTCAGTTAATACAAGTCATGTGGATTCGGCGTATTAGAAAAGATTTTACAAATCCATTGTATCTCAACCAAGTGAAAAGTCAATGATATTATTGTTTTGCTCTAACACTAGGTATTCATCATCTCCCTAGTTTTTTTCTATGTTTGGGTCGTCATTCAGTGTAACCTGAATTTCGATATCTTACATGGAGCGACTACCTATCTGACCTTTACAACCCAGTTGCTACCCTTTTACACTAAGTATTATATCCATTAAATGGCGGATGAAGAGACGCAAAAATAAATAAAAGTAACCTAACCTGGAAAATCTTCATCAATTTGTTGAAAATTAATTAAGAAAAGATCTACAAACGGCATTAAACATAAAAAAAACTCTTCAATAATGTCACAGTTCTACATCACAACACCTACTCTATACATAACGTAGGTACATTAGTAGGTACACAGCGGGTACAAACTACCCAACACACGATAGTGTGCGTATGGGTAGTTATTTTCGTTCATTTCACGCATGGCGACGCTCGCAAATCGATGTGAACAATGCACGACTGTGTATATGTTTACACTCATCAAATATGTACGTATTTTTGATAGCTATATTCAGCAGTAACAGTTAATTTTGCGGGGAGATGGTGTAAAATTTAATCATTTGCTTCAAATATCTGTGTAGAGTGGACAGAAATAGGCCCTTGAACACAAAAATAAACTTTATTCATGTGGGCAAATTCTTCGAAACTCTTCCACGAGCTAAATATTTATCAATTCTAAATAAAAAAAACAAATTAATCAAAAAGTCTTACACACATTATAATCTAAAATCTCTCAGCAAGATTTTGTTTTCCATTACCAAGTTTCCGGTAGGTAAGAAATAAATTCTAAATCGTTTTAAGTTGCTTCGTCCGAATTAAAAACCACATTTTAGGCAAAACTAACATCAACAAAAAGTAAAAAACAAATAGACGTATTTAGATTTTATTTCGCCAGTAGTCATCAATATTATTGCTTATGAATTTTACGACACCAGCGGTGTTGCTATATTAATGAGACAGCTAATGAACGCATTACGCGTGGCAACACTGGAAGAGCAGTTCCGTTGCGTTTGGTAATGTACACAGTTTTGATGCGTTTCCTTTACCGGTTAGTGAGGCACTCACTTAACCTCAATTTACATAAAAAATAAAATCGATTGATTTATAATTGTCTCGGAATAGATCCCCCTTAAAGCAGTCGAACTGATAGCCACAGATAAGTAGATAACTCAATAATTACTTTATTCAATGAAAGTAGAATATCTGGCTGCTGGTTTAAATTACTCAAAAAGCTATACAGGTTTTTCCTTAAGGAGGTATCTACGTTTTACCTGCCTAACCTCTCGACAATAGATAAATCGAAAAAAGATTTTCTTGTAAAGAACTGTTTGAAGATGGAATTTTACTGTAAAACTCAGCCTATTACTAAACAAGGGCCTTTCCAATTTTGGAAGGCAGACTAAAAGTCCAACATACCTACACATTCCAAGTGGTCACCTCAAACGGTACACTCCGAAGGTAGAGCCCACATGTTAATAACAAATTCAAGACATGTGTGAAGTCCTGAGAATGATGCTAACGCCGCCATCTTGGACGTCGTGCGCCTACGCATGTCGGGGCGAATGTTAAGTGTGTGTTATGGCTATTTTCAGTCAATAATGTGATGTGATGATCATGTGTAATGGTTCAATTATAGCTACCTGTATACTAAGCAGACGCCAAAGATTTGTGTATTAAAACTATTTGCCTAAATTATTTTATGGAGTTATAGTATGGAGTATAATAGCCCTACATGATTGTTGCTTTTTTTTTAATAATTACTGCCGCACCGGTCGATCTTTAGGTTAAGCCGTGCTTGCCTAGGTTGGTCTGTGGATGGATGACCACCCATTACACGTTAAGCCGTTCGTCCCGGCTGTCTTTTGTAGGTCGTTGACAGTCGTTACAGTTAGTCAGTAGCCCACAAAGTCTGACAACCAGTCTTACCAAGGCGAGTCTTGTCTGTGGAGGTCAGATAGGCAGTCGCTCCATGTAAAATACTGATATTCAGCTGCATCCGACGCCAACATAGCTGGAAAAAGGCTACGCAGATGATGATTATCATTGCTGTTTTTTGTAGCACTGGAAATCTAAGGAGTCCCTAGGTTGCCAGCGTGATGCTAAGTAGAAGGGGTTATTTTAGTAATGATAACTATGATACCTTTTCTCAAAACATAATGCTTGAACCAAAAACTTGACGACTATCCTGTCCACAATCCCCTTAAACATGAAGTCAACTGGGCTGGGCTGCCACCGACGACGCTGTGGAAGTGATGTAGTTTAGGGCTAACAAAATACGTAATTTCGTTTCAGCGACTCGATGTTGAAGTAAAGATTAAAATCAAAAGTCATTTATTCAAATTAGGCTGAAAATTAGCACGTTTTGATCGTCCAAAACGATCGCCTTCCGAAGAACAAAATATTTCAAAATATCTCTCTGACCTGGACATTGGGACACACAAGTCTTCAATGGGTATTCCTTCAACCATTCGTTCCAAAATGAGTTCTTGGCTAACCGTAATGTAACCGTTTCGAAAGACAGTCGGTTAAAAATATCAAAAGCTGTGGGCGCTTAGCTGGCACTTATGTAAATGCTATGCAAATGCATGTATCGCTCGATCGCGGGGGACGCACTTCCTTCCGACGTGCTATGCGCGCGCGCACCGTATGTGACGCCTGTCGCAATGATAGCACACAGATAGTTACACTGCACTTACTGCTGGAACGATATTTTTTAATGGTGGTAGTACTAGAAACCTGGATATCAGGACATCTGTCCCACCTTAGGTAGTTGAGGTTAGGTGGTATTATGTCCTTGATGCAAGCATTTGTTTTAAAATGAAAGTGATCCAATAAAGGTGTCTAGTTTGTTTACGGACTACACTGAGTAAGAGAGTTCTTCAACATTCCAAATATCATGTGTGTAAATATTAGTCTCAATAAATAACCAAAGGATAACTTGACATTTAGGTACGCCTATTAAGCCACAACGGTAGGTAGGCACATACAGGGTGTAAACAGACTCTTCACGAAGCCGTCAACCAAGCATTCCGTACATCAAACTAAGTAACTTACGTGCAAAATCACCTTTTACGGTAGGACTCAATGAAACGCATTCAAAACATTGTGCTGATGGATGGATTGAATAGTACGGGGGTCATGAAGGTGTCTTAAGTAAAAAAAAATACATTAAAAACATGTATTACAAAAAAAAAACTTGTGGAAAAGTTGGAACTTTGACCCCATTATCTCCGTCTGTAGAAGGTATGGTCTAGAACAAAAAAATGATCGTAATGACGGGGAAAACAATTGCCTTTCGGCTTCGTTCAGAGTCTTTTTTCACCTATAGCAATTTTGACTATAGCAAGCAGACAAGAGGACACAATAGTTAAATCTCTTATAATATATAGTATTTATATACTATGTCAACTTTTACCTTACGAAAATAAAAAGAGATTGAACTATCTCTTGTCGTAGAAACATACCGATTATTTATGCAAACAAGTATCGCCTTTTATATCAACAATTATTTCCTAAGAATTAGAAGACACACGACAATATAAAACAGTCCTCTATCGCCCCCTTGAGATTCGTATCACGTGCCTACTTAATATACATGGAACTAATTACGAACAAATTCCCCATAAAACTATATGTGATAAGATAACAGATATACGGTGGATTAGATGCCATTCGCAAAGTAACACGGAAATTATACTTCTTTGATTGGTACGTAAGGCTTTATGTTATTTAGGAGAAACAACAAAGCATAGTCTGAATATATCTTTCAAAAATTTGGTTAAAGAAGTATAAGAATACATTATACTCTTCGTATGTATAGACAGTCTATCAGAAAAAAGTATTATGCAAGTTTGTTAATCGTAAGTCCATTAATCTCTTTGTTTAATACTTACAATGGATTTATGTATTAAAATACGGTTTACTATTAACACAACATTACATTAACATTACATTCCAATATTATTTTGTAGTACAGATTACAAATCTAATTTGAATGCTAAGTATCGCTGGTTGGTTAATGCTAAGTATGGCTATTATGATAATACTTGAGAATTTGCTACTGTGTCTAGGTGACTACGTTATACCGAGAGGCCATGTGTACTGTATCTTCTACTGTTATTTAATTATTAATAGGAGACCCGGCAGCTGTAACAGATTGATAACAGTTGCATGTGCAACACAGAGCCAATTACAGATTCTCACGAGTAGAAACAGAAAAACTTGTAGAAATCTTAGGATCTTAACAAGCACAATAAAAATAAAAGGATATTAAAATAAGGTACAGTACAATAAGCACTATACAGGGTTATTTGTAAAACACCAACAACATCGCAGGAGTAGATTACTAACATCATAAACAACAACATTTTTTACTAAGACTTTTCCGAAAAGAGACAAAAAAATCCAACTTTCGATACATATCTCCGAACAGCTAATCGAGTTTTGTATGAGAAGTCGATTTTTTTTGCCTGTTTTCGAAAAAGTTGGTAGAACAAATGTTGTGTTTATGATGTTAGTAATCTACTCCTGCGAGGTGGTTGGTGTTTTACAAATAACCCTGTATACACTCTGACATCAAGTTATTTTATTTCTGAACACTTCTGCTTATTACATCAAAACCTAGCATGATATATCTCCAGGCGAATTTAAAATATCAATACGGTGACATTCTTAACTTAGGACGAATTTCAGCGAAGAAACTAAACGCGATCTATACATTTAAACTGTGTTCAAGACCTGTTAATGCTCTCAAAAATTAAAACTAACAGTTCTTGAGCGAGGTTTAGCAGGTATGATCGCGTTTATTTTCTTTAATGAAATTCGTGCTTACGGCCGTCAAACCCTTTGCCAATAAAATCATCTCAAATAGGAAATCACACGACTACCAACACTTTTCACCAACAAAGATTACCATATAAATAAACTATCAATACCTTTACGTAACAGCTATCTATTAGCTCATATTTATAGCTGAACTCCTGACAGTTGACAAGCGGCCTTGTTTCAGAGGGCCTAGTGCGAACCTGCGACGTTCATTTCAACAACTTTTTAATCGAACTTACAACACGTTATTACAGCATTTTGATTTAAAATGCGACAAGCACAATTAGTACCCATGCATATGAATAAAGTCCTTTTTCATAGTAGCCATAGATGTCCCACTGCTGGAAAGAAAGAAAGATATGGGAAATATATATATCTTTCCAGGTACTCTTTTTATGCGCCACCTCGAAAAAGCCGGAGCAATGACCGTCCAGGTCAATTCGCCACCTCTTTCTGAGTCTAAAGTCCTAAATATATGTTAAATATCATCGTCATCATCATTTCAGCCGAAAGACGTCCACTGCTGGACACAGGGCTCCCCAAGTGTCGCCACATTGACCGGTCCCGTGCAACGTTAAATATGTGCGAAACGAATATTTTATTGCTGTGAGTATGTTTCATAACACACCTTATAATCCCCGAAGGGTTAGGCAGATGTGTACCTAAGAGTACAGTCACATTTCGCCAGTTATGAGTATGTTTCAATTATTAGACTTAACGTTAGGTTTCCTTTGCGAGTTTGTGCTAAGCCGACAGGAAAACTGGTGGGTTTCCAACCTGTTTCTGTGTTGAAGTGGTTCCTACAAGGAGTGTCTTTATATATGCAGTGCGATTTGTGTTACATGAATGTTATTTGAATACTTAGTTTGTATCCTTGATGTTTGGATAGATTATGGTAGTTATGTTAAATTTATTTATAATTTTTCTTATTTTATACATTTTTAAATAATTAAAAAAAAAACTATACAAAAACATTTAAAAATATAAAAAATAGATGGCCCATCGGCATCAGGAACGAGGTCCAGACTGCCGCTGGTCAGGGTTCCAGAGAGAGGAACCTTCTCACTATACGTGCCGTGTCCAGGAGTACTGCTTTCTGAATCAAGCCCTTGACCCAGCCGCGTAATGAGAGCCTCCTAAGGTGTAGTTATACTATTATTAAAAGGTTTAAATGTGTTTATTATGTAATTGCTTGGTATTATTTCATCTTATTTCTATAAGTACCGTAGTGTTCGTTACTACCAGTCTCAATCCCATTTTTTCTCTTCTTTCTAATCAGACTTTTTACAATAGTTTCCAAATCATTTATACATCTTTTGCTCAAAATAGTTACAGCACTGATGATGACAATATTTGTGTCACTAAACTTGTTTAATTTAGTATTTTACAACAGTTTCTTACCTTTGTACAGATTCTTTTTTACCGATTATTTGTGAACGTGTTAACATTTTAAGCTTTGTAGATTCACTGATGATTGTTAACTTAACAATCATCAGTGAATCTACAAAGCTTAAAATGTTCTGTATTACATTTTTTGTGTAATAAGCAGCGACGGGACTACGCTGTCCACTCATACTTAATTACTAATACTGTAACATGTTAATATTGTAAGAACAAATGATTTGAAAAGAGTAACCATGGAGTTTCTTGCCGGTTCTTCTACATAGGAAACGACCAACCCGAACCGTGCACTTTTTTGCCGTTTTATAAGTGCCCAAGGCCTATGTAAAATACTGATACTGGTAGCCTGCGTCATCCCACTGCTGGGCAAAGGCCTCTCCCCATGACTTCCAGTTCCAGGGCTAATGTGGGCCACACTGGTCGTTGGTTTATGTATGTATAATAAAAAAAGCGAACGATTAGAGTTTTCAGAATGTAACTTAATGTGATTTGAAAGATTTTTTCGATGTTTTTTGAAAATATCCAATCCAAATATACTTACCAAATTAACCGCCAAGAAGAACCGTAATAACGTACAAAAATGTATCTACTTCTTGGCCTGACCAGCCGATTCTTTCAGGCATTACCTACTGTAGATCTAAATGTAGATCAAGTACACCTTCTATTACATTGAATGTAAACAATATACCTACACGTCGAAACCTTTACCTACCTACCTACGACCCACTACGCAGTTAACCGTCCACCTTATTAACAAAAACTACAACATTATTCCGCTCCGTCACGGAAAACCGTCATCCGATATTAAGTTAATAGCGGCCAGTTAAATGTGGACGTATAACACTGAAACTATTTTACTGGAACATTACCCGAATTTGTAAGTAGTAAGCGGCCACGCATAAAAATGTGAATAACTGTAATACTGTATTACAATTAGAACTAACAATAAGTAGAGTGTTCTGATTAATAGGTATTCAGTTTGTTTTGAAAAGATCAATCACCTACTTACTATGTTATCAACTTTTAGATAAATGAAACTTCTTGCAAAGCTTGTGCCAAAACGAAAGAGGCAAGATGCGTATTGATTCCTTTGCAATTCCATTCTACAGGGTGTAAACGGACTCTTCACGAAGCCGTCAACCAAGCATTATGTACATCAAACTAAGAAACGCTGGGAAACGACTTTTTTTTGGGGGGTAAAAAATCACGTTTTACGGTAGGACTCAATGTAACGCATTCAAAACATCGTGCTGATTGATGGATTCAATAGTTCGAGGGTCGTGAAAAAAAAAATACATTACAAATATGTATTTAACAAAATAACTTGTAAAAAAGTTGGAACTTTGACCCCCAATATCTCCGTAACTAGAAGGTGCCCAGGTATGGTCTATAACAAAAAAGTGATTGCAATGACGAAGAAAATAAGTGCCTTTCGGCTTCGTTAAGAGTATTTTACACCCTTTATGTGTTATAATATGATGATCAAACAACCGGACTTTAGAACAATGAACTGAAGAATAAGCAAGTTAAACATCCTGTAAAGGAGGACACGATATTATTGAAGAACATCGTTGGTTTTTGGTTGTAATTGTCCGACAGACCCGATCCCCAGGGTTGGCGATATCCACGAGAGTAACATAAACCGTAGATATTATTAGACTAAACTAGCCATAAGTTCATAGGTAAATAGCCTAAAGATATAGCAGACATTTTCAGGTTACAAGAAAATGCTTTTCCTCTAACAAAAACCCATTTCTGCGACACCGGTGTCCCAGTTGGAACAAAAGTCGGTAATTAAGCAGCGTGACGCGGTACCGCCACGATATACTCTATAACACCGTAATGGCGTATAATCACCGGTGTTTTCCGCCATACCATGCTTTATGGGTCACCTCCTATTACGGTTATTACGAACGCCATAGGTTTTTGGTAACGTTTTTTGACGGTATTTTGCATTTATTAATAGTTTGTGGTAGTTTAATATTTTTTGGAGTTTCTTTACGAATGTGAGAAGTAATTTCTTTATTCATGTATATTATGTAAGTGCTAATCACAGTAGCACTGCATGCGCTGCAAGAAAACTGCACGGAGTTCAGGTGAGTTGAGTTCACATGCAAGATTTTGTAAATTTTAACTGAGATGTAGCTTTTAAGCATTAAGTACTATATTACGATTGTAGTATAAATAGAATGTATATTCTGAAAAGATATGTGGTATGATTGAATCTATTCACATTAATTATTATCCTAATATCATAAAGGGTGTAAACAGACTCTTAACGAAGCCGAAAGGGACTGGTTCTCCCCGTCATTGCGATTATTTTTTTGTTCTAGACCATACCTGGGAACCTTTTAGTTACGGAGATATTGGTCAAAGTTCCAACTTTTTAACAAGATTTTTTTTAAATACCTGTATTTAATGTATTTTTTTTACTTTAAACACCTCCAGCCCCCCCTTGCTATTCAATCTATCCATCAGCACAATGTTTTGAGTGCGTTACATTGAGTCCTACTGAAAAACGTGATTTTTCATTTTTCCCAGCACTAATTTTTGCGTAAAGTTACTTAGTTTGATGTACATAATGCTTGGTTGACGGCTTCGTGAATAGTCTGTTTACACTCTGTATTCATCAGGTAGTTCGGCGTTCCCTTTACCTAAAATAGCGACAAAATCTCCAAACATAGAAATTCTGAAAACGACGGAAACAAGTTCAAAGGTACCTTACAATACCTGAAACTATTTCTTTGTACTTTATCCGCATTTAACAATAACCCAATATTGTTGTTTATTTCCCGAAGCTGAAGATTATATCACTTATTCTGGAACCATTCAGCTTCTATAGCTTGAACCATGATCTATTGACACATTTACGAGTTTATGTCATCCCCAAGGTCTTTTCATTCAATGGGGATAAGTTTTGTCTACAAATCTTAGTCTGTTGTTAAAAATATCGGGCGACCTACTCCTATTATTAGATACAATAGTATCTAGCTCATCGTAACTTTCGGATCCAAGTCACACACAATAGGGGTTATTGTGCTTGGTTGTGGAAAAATACTCTTTCCATGGTTTCAATAGTAAATTTCACTGGGCCTTGGTCACTCATCTTGCATTTTATGAGCGAATTGATGTCAAAAAGTTCTAACAATGTTTACTCCATAACTACTGCCCCCGTTCCCACTCACGGACGCCAGGCAAGTGCACAGGTGACAGGATACGACACATGATGAAAGTTAGGCTACTGTCTGTAGAAAAATGTCGACTTCACATTTAAAATCTGAGCCCCCATCTCTGGAGATGTATCTTTGCTCCGGCCGACTTGGCTTCGATGTATATTTTAAAAATTCCAAGTCAGTCAATTATTCATCAGACAGAATTACTACAAATGATGTGCTGTCTCAATCAAATTGTAAACATAGGCGTCTGACTCTTCTTATTCCTGTCATTACTTCATCTAGGTCAGATACCTAGATACTGGCAAAATTTCTGCCTTCATTTACAACCGAGTCAAATCTCCCCAAGTCGCCAGCGGCACTACCACTCCAACCGAAAGATCGCAATCACAGCATACGAGTAGATATTGATATCTCGCGTATCAACAAAAGCTAACGTTAGTTCGTTTGTCCGTTCGTTACTGAGCTATCGAGCCGAGGGGTCGCCAGCCACAGAGTATAAATATGCATGAGGAAACGAAATGCCCATATGCTGTGGTCGACTATCGATGGGAACCGACGGGGATTTTTATCCGGTCACCATGACTAGACATTCATTCGACTGGACTCTTAGTGTTAGTTTGCTGATTTGGACAAAGATAAGTACTGAGCAAAAACTATTAAGGCAATCAGAAGCCCTCTACTCTGCCAAAAATTATACGGAAAGCATAAGAGGGTACGACTTCTAGGATTTCATCTAGGAGTCCTTGCTCCGACAGCAGATACATAATAGTCATCAAGACAAGATTTTTTAAAGTATTCTGTTGAACAAACTAGAAGATAATAAAGGTTTGTGTAAAACCATACCTTTAATATCTACAAATTGGAACACCTAATTATAAATAGAACTAGATAATAATGAAAAGAAATGAAGAACTGAAACGTTTACTACTGCATCTCTGTAACCTTTCTCTAATTTTCCTAAACAAATGGCAACTTCCCAAAGCCTAGCACAGACCACAAAGCTCCAAAGCTCAACAATAGCAGCGTATAAGAATTTCTCAAGATTAATTATTCATTCTGTGGCGTAGTATGACGAATAAATTTGCTTGTATTAGCTGCGAGTGTTAAACATTGTGTTTGTACGGTATTTGTTTAAGTACACGCGATCGTAGTGACGTCATCGTGACGTGGTATTGGCGGGTTGCTGAAGAATGTGGGGAGATGGGCTAAAGAAGGTTTGTGGATGTTGATGTTGACTTTATGTAAGAATTACAGGGTTTGAATTTGATGATTATGTCTAACCTATCAATACCGATGGTGGTAGTTAGTTTGAAATTGGTCTAAAACCATTAATAATAAAATCTAGAAAAAAAAGGAAATCTTGACCTATAAAGGACACAGCACTGCGCTTACTTCTTTACGATCAAATTAAATTGTCAGTAAAAATAAAGTGGAGTAATTATTGGACTATTTTAAGCTTCAGGTGAAAATATAACATATAGTTCCATTAAAAAAGTTGATAAATGTTTCAATTTTGCTCAATGGTGTTTTAAAAAATGGAAATTAAAATTCATGAATAAATTAAGTTCAGCGCCATCTACCGTCGAATAGCAACACTTAACTATTAAAAGTTTATATACGTTTAATAAATGGACCAACCGAAAACTGTACTAACATAATCAACTCTAGGCATTTATTTGATTATCATAATTCTTGCTTTTTCCTTAGTTTCAATCATAAATTAACGCTATAATTCTGAAAGGGTTGTACGTACCCTGTTGTACATCGTCATTGTGCCAGTTATGTATTGGTCTCATGTTACGGGGACCGAGTAAATAGTTATCCACTGAGCACAGATCCAGACTCCTGGCTATTCTGATGGAAAAACCTAATACAAGTAGTATGATTTTTCACTAAGAATCTTACTTTGGAATCGAACCCAGGACCTCATGCTTAGCAGTTATTCTTGTGATTTATCATTTCAAATACATAACTAATAGTGAACACGTAACATAGGTAAATAATTGTGAATACACTAAGATTCTAGATAGAATCAAAAACATAACATTGAGTTGACGGTTGGTTGTAGCTTGTCTGTTAGTTTAGTAAAAAAACACGTAGTTTACCCAATGTTTATGGGATATCGATACCCCAACTTCATCGCGATTAAGTGTAATCAACTAATCGCAAAAAAAAAACTTTTAAAATAGTGCTCAAAACAAAACTGAAACACAAGCGACCGTTGGAAAGCGAAACAGATACGAAAAAAAGTTAAAACAAGGGTTTGAAAAAAGCTTGCCATGTGCGTCTAATTTTATTCCCCTGTTCACTGGATATGAAATCATATGCAAATGGTATGCGCCGCGCGAACGGCCGGTGTGAGGCACAAGCCGTATGGGACCGGCCTACGATTGACAATTGAATGTTATGATATTTATGAAAAAATAAAAGAAATTAAGTAGAGTTGCTAGTGAGGTGTCGTGATTAATTAAGTTGTTGTAAACTGCGTAAAACTAGACACTTGGCTACTTTCTCACTTAATGTTAGATGACAATACTGTCGACATCGACTATGAAGCTCTTGCAGTCTCGGCTAGAAGATTCAGCTGATACACGAACATTCGGCGTATCGTGTCAAATTACTGACGGCATCGATTATTAGCTCATATTTAAACACTGCTCAAGAAAGCACAACAAAGCTTAACCAGGACTTTTTAAACTCATCTAAATT
Source organism: Lycophotia porphyrea (assembly GCA_950005105.1). Taxonomy (NCBI): domain Eukaryota; kingdom Metazoa; phylum Arthropoda; class Insecta; order Lepidoptera; family Noctuidae; genus Lycophotia; species Lycophotia porphyrea. Next base: position 19,634,257 of record OX465388.1, on the reverse strand, counting down.
AAAATTAAGGCCAATATAAAGCCATCGCCAGATGCTATATATTCTTTTGATATACCCGAACCTAAGCTTTATATTTATTTTCTGATGGGAAATCATCAAATGACTTCTCCCGCTCTGGGCAGAGCGGAAGGGAGTGTCAGACTTGTGATGACTAAAACTCATCCAAGTTCCTTCCTTGCCCTTTGTGTCCCAGGGCCGCGGTATCTTTCGAACAGTCCCGCAGCCCACCTGAACCTAAGCTTAATCATAAAGAAGGAGACATTAAAGATTGTAAGTAAGTCAAAGTGAGTGTCATGCCAGAAAGTAAGATAAGTATTCTACAGACTGTTACGGCAACAAAGAACAAGAATACAGTTTTTAAAAAACTTGTCCATACGCAAACCTTTGTATCAATAACCAAGCAACGCAATTGTATGTTTCAAAGCGCACTAATCACAGTAATTCTGGACACAGGCGAAGGAATTCCAAACAATAGCGCCCGATTGCACAGTAAACGGTTAAGTATTCTTAATCTACGGTTATGGCCATCCAGTTTAGTGGTCGCACTCGCCGTGAATATAAAACAGTTGGTTTGGTTTCGGCTGTCCGTTATTACAGATACGCTCTGCTGGATTTACGTCTTACGTCTGTTAACTGGCATCATTCTTTGAACAGCTGATTTTGAGTTTTGATTTACTTACCGAGAAACTAGCGGATCTCTTCTATACAAGTTTATAATCATTAAAAAACACTTCTTATTTTAACGTTTACAAAAACGAGAGATATTTGCGAATGATGACGATGAAAACAGATGATCGAGGTAATCTCAAAGCTTAGTGTTTCATAGGAGATGAGTGGTCTTTCTAAAGACGTTCCTATCTTGAGAGTTCTCTCAGAGATCGCTTTTAAATGCCTTATTAATTTTTAAAGACTCTTCAACTGTGTTGCCACTTTCTGGCCTCCAACTTATATCAAGCGCATATCCTCTTTAAATAAAAAAAAGATAGACAAGATTTTTTTTTCTTAATTCTAATATTCAAAACAATAACACCTGCAAAATTTACTGCGATATTTATTCTTAAACTGAATATCACGTTTTAATTAAAAACCTCAATATTTCTCAAACTTCAGTCTTGACTGGTGGCCGACGGTTCACTCCGGCATTTTTCTAATTTTTTGAATATATTAGAGTATTTTTTTAAAACTTTCTGTTTGTCCGTCCCTCAGGTTGGTCCGTTTTTAATTTTCCCATTTATTAATTTCCATCTTGACGCCTCCGTAATATATTCTGTAACGTTCCCAAAATTGAAAAGTTACGGCGCTCGAATTGATACGTATGCTAATTTGAATAATGGCCGAAATAATTAAACGTAAAAATGTGATGTCTAATGTGTTTTGCATATAGCTATAGATAATTATACTGACGCGGATTGGAATTACTTTTTCTTTTCTTTTGCGATAAGGACCATCATCTCGTTATATACATCTGTGTAAACCATTTTCGATCTATATTCATTCTAAATAAGTATTTATTGGAATAATGGCCTTCTTCATTATTGTTAAGACTGCTTTGGTCTAGTGGTCGCAAGCGAGGCTGCTGAGCATGAGGCCATGGGTTTTATTCCCGGGTCGAGAAAAGTACTATTGGGTTTTTTCCTCAATAGCAGCCACGGAGTTTCGATTTGTGCCCTAATGATGGCAATAGGCTCGCCCCCTATTACATGGAACCTAAACAAAACTGGCAAAATGTGAGTGTGCTATTAGGGAACACCTCTGACTAACCCTTCGGGGATTACAGCCGTGGTGTTATATTTTATGTTCATTATTATTTACTTTATTTATTTATATACATATTCGTTTACATTTTTAAATATTTGAATATAATAAAAAGCATTTAAAAATATAAAAAATAGATGTTATCTTAACCTACATCAATTTACATCAAACAAATACTGAAGAATAAACAAAACACATTACAGCACAATCTTTCAAATCACAAACAGCTAGCATAAATTACTCGACAATCCTTTATAATCTGGTGCGAAACAAATCAAAGTGCATTACTAGTTCGTCTACTTGCTAAGAGAGGGCGCTGTTCATTACCATATCAACGTCGCGCCCCACCGCAATTAGCATCGCTTGCTTCCGCCAAATGTAAGCTTTTTTTTGTTAAATCCTCTTAATTTGATCCTGGGTTACCCACTTAAAGAAAGGGTTTTTGCATAGTTTTGAAAATTGTATTATTTATGTGTGCATGTGGGTACCTGAAGGAAACCTAGACATTGTAAACTAACCCAGTCAACCAGGGTCAGGTAGGCTGCCTTTCGGGTAAGTCTGTCACCTGGAGTAACGAGAATTCAATAATTATCCTCACAATAGACATGACCTGTAATTTGCATGATGGCAGTTTTTGTGCTATCATTTTGGAATTAAGTGACCTCTCTTATAAGAGTAAAATATGTGGTTCAAGTTAACCTTTAACTAGCAAGCCAGCAGCACTATTGCGTTATTTTCGTTCGGCATGACAGTTTGGCCTAGTCAAACCAAAGATAAAATTACTTGAATCGTTACCCCACATCCGAGGTAATATCCGAACTCTAGCAACACCATACGACAACCTTAAATATTCTCCAGTATTTTGCAAGTAACGGAATGCAAATGGTAAGACATTAGCGTGTAAAAGATAAGAAATAGGATTAGCAGACCGTCGCGGCTCGCCAGGGGAATAAATGAAGCTGGGAACTGTTAATTGGTGGTAACTAACTGGCTGTCAATACTTACGTGGGTGGTTTATGTTGCACTGAAGTTTTTAGACACCACCTACGTGTCTGGGAGGCGTACAGCTTGGAATTAAAGAATGGTTAGAAAATTTAAAAAACATTGAAATAAATAAATTATATTTTTATAATGGCCATAGTTTAGTAATCATTGTTTGGAAGAAACTCGTACTGCAAGTAAACACAAATATTTTTCAGATCTAAATCCAATTCCTATTTTCCTACTTTACCAGTTACGTCGGAAAAATCCAAATGCCCATCTGCTAATCTCTTTAAGTAAGCACCTTCACCTAAAAGCAATATCTCACGACTACGGAAACAATACATCCACTTGAAGTAATCCACGCAAATGAAACACATCCCAACCCTTTTATATTCCCAGAATAGACGCCTCATCCCCTGGCGAGTTTTATCAATAAATGGCCGAAGGAAAAATTGATAAAATAAAAAGAATAAGGTAATAACAATAAAATATAACGGTTGGTATAAATTTTCCTTTATTTCTTTACCCTGGCCGTCGGCCAGTGGCGGGACTGGCGGACTGGCAGGGTGCATACGTAACGCGGGGGACTGAGTGTTTCTCTAATTTGGGAACAAGATGGATTGGCTCCGGAGTCTGGGCATTCGTGTAATTTATCAAGTATTGACTCGTATTTGTTGTGGTTTTCTTTATTCTGGTTGTTTGGGATGTAACAGGAGAAGTCACGGTAAATAAATTACGTTTTTGTGTTACGTAATAAATGTTATCGTTTAATATTTAGTTTAGTTATATAATCTATTAAACTGAAGTAAATTCGGTGAAAGAGACAATACTATTTACAATAAACAATATTGCAACACCATACCACACCCTGCAATACGTACCTATAATAAGTATCAATAACTATATTTTCTTATCAGATAATTAAGTAATCATCAGGTGCTAATGGTCACCACTACTGCTGCTCCATACATTTTGACCCTGTAGGTATTGGTGTAGGTTTTCACAAGTTTTTGTATTTACTTTATATAATTATGTTAGTTTATAAGGTATAATATATCTATGGGCCATTGCAGCCTGAAATTAATGATTTTGTTGTTGTATAGCACTTTTGTAAAAAAAAGCTGTTTTCTTTTTAAACATCTGTGAATAATTATTTGTATGTGAGCGGATCGGAATCATTTTTCGTAATAAAATGGCCACACACTAGAAATTTCTCTCGTATCGTAGGTTCGTTTCCAAAAATTTAAACCACATACACAAACAAGGTGTGTCGGGTCATTTAGCTCCCTTCAATATGGTTGAGCTGAATGGGGCTGATCCATGCGTCATGTTCGTGGACGGGCGCTGTCAGTTGGGACTGGTCATCTCTAGGCTGCCACGGTTTATTGTAACTACGTACTTTGTTTTTAAATTGTTAATATAATATTTTACTCTGGACGCTCTTAACGTGCACACATTTCTACATCGTTCTCACATATGTATAATCTGAACATGAATGATGTAACCAAGATTATGTAAAAAATATTTGATTGAAAAGAGTGTCCATAGAGTTTCTTGCCCATTCTTCTCCATAGAGATCTACGCTTTGGAATGGGCAACTACAGTACTTTCACAAGTTATTATGCCTTGTGTCTGTGACTGTAGCTTAGCCTTCTTTGTTTTTCTGACATTCAAAAGTGCCTGTAATGGTCTAATTGAAATAAATGCTTTTGAGTTTGAGTTTGAGTTTGAAAGCAGACCCGAGAATATTGATATCATTTCTACCAAAAAAAAAACTACGTGTCATAAAATTTTAATCCTTAGGTTATTCATACTTAAGACTATATCGGACAGTCAAATCTTCTCAGTCACATCTATCTTTATTTCTTATCTTATCTTTCTCAAAGGTACATTACATCCAATTTTCAGCTGTAAATAAAGACCGATACTGCAACCGTAAACTATTTTAAATTTCTCTTTATCCCCTCTTGTTTTCTTTACATCATTCCGTTCACTCATGGGTCATTACCATCTAAAAGTAAAAAGGTCCGTATAATATTGATATCGGTGCAATACTTTGAGCCAACAGTATCTATTGACGTGTAAATATTTTTGTTTTTTTATTTATTGCCACCCTGTGTCCGGCCAAGTGTTTGCTCTGGCAACATCCCCTGCCGTTTGTCAAAGAGACTCAATGTTAACGCATGAACGGTAATGATGTTTTATTTACATTTTTATAGGATACGTCGGGCGTTTATTTTCTTATGACATGTTTTAAGCGGACAATTTTGGCCTGAAGTTTATTCATGTTTTCGATTCGATATTAACTTTCATGATTAGAAATTATTCCAAAGACCAGCTTTTCATTTATTTATTGCCAGGCGAGGAATATTCGATAAAACTCCTAAAAATGCAACACGAACCTGTAATAACTTACTACAGTAAACGGCCAGATAAAATTGGAGAGGGGAATATCAACAAATGCAAAATACAAACAAACACAAATCACAAGATACCCTCAACCGGTAAAGCCAATTAAAACGTAAACTTAATCGCCAACAAATCCATTTCGCAGAAAACCATCCGTTTGTATCAAGCAGTTCTTTCGCTTTATCTAACAAACTTGTGTTGCCAAATTTTCTTTAGTAAAACCTCTGGAATAAAGCCTGGGCCTCATTACCGCAGGTCATCAGTATGCATAATAAATTAGGTAAAGAGCCATCTCGCGGCGAACGGCGGAACTAAATAATGGTTGGGCAAAATGTATGGAGAATCGGAGATGGATTACTGCGCGCCTGTGACGAATGGTTTCGAGCTGTGATTCCGTTTTTGTTTATTTGATATTAATATAATACTGATCAGAATTGGAATCAGTTTGGATCGGGTTCATTCGAGTTTTGTTTCATAGCTAGCAAAAAGGCGTGCACCCATTTTAGGATACAGTTCATATTAATGCTAAGGATATTGGAAGATTTATTTCTTAATTAGTGTTTTAATTGCTTTTTATTTTGAGTAATGTTTTGGTTCGCTGATTTAAAATAATATAAAAAATATCGTTTGAACCACATTGGGACGAGGAGACTTATTAAAAGCTACTATTGTTTTCTTGCTAGCCGTGGGAGGTAACAGCCAATTTAGCTTTTATACTGTATTTAATAGTTATTATAGTGATGGATTACTGAATTCATACTGAACTTACACGGGTAGGCAGATATGGGTATCAAAAACCCATTTACAAGCACCATTTTATGAACACAGATAGGATAGGACCATATCCAATTAAATATTTCGTGTTGCAGAATCATTCCGATTTTTCGGGGATTTTTTTTCAGCTTAAGCATGTCAACCAGTCACACAAAATACCCTTCTTGTTCAAACTTGTAACTCCAAGTACCTATGACTGTTGTTTCAACCTCAACTAAGAACCGCCATAAGCCAAAACATCTTACTAACAGACATTATTAAATACTGTATTTATCATAACGATGACATAACCACGGCCATTACTGCGGATTCTCTACAGGATCACCCTTAAAGTAACACATTTTACCAACAGCCTTCACAACATCCAAACACAACACCCAACCTTAAACAATTCTACTCTAAGTTCAGTTTCGCCTGTCTTTAATTTGTAGGTTGGTATTATATGGTTGGTAGCAGTGTGTAAGGGAACAATAAGTAACAGGCGCGAGATGGCGCTGGTGTCGATTTATCATGGAGTTAGTTTATGACAAGTGGCCTGTCCCCGGCAGACGGCTGAAGATGCTTTTTACTGAGCTGTGAGCACCTACGAGAAAGGAGGTATATAACACGGAGTTTGGAGGCGACATTGGTTTCAATGGCTTTTTAGGGGAAGATGTTACTAGTGGTGGTCGATTTTCTATAAATGTAGGTAGTGTCATAACTAGCAACATCACAATTATAAGATACTAGATTAATTCTAAAAAGAAAGTACCTAAGCATGTTTTAATTTGCCCGAAAACGAAATAAATAAAACCAAACATAACAATAGTATAGAATATTTGTCAAAATGTACACCATGCGAATACCATTCCCATCTGTGTGCCACTCTCACCCCTGTTGTGATCACCAAAATATTGCTATTTACCTCAAAAACCAATCCAGGCGTAAAGATTTTAAAAGACTTTATATTTTAAATTACTATATTTTGCAATTTTCTTCAAAGTCTTGCTTCTAACATCCCTCGCGGAGTTGCCACAGACTATGGTAATGAGGTGCGGGCCTCGGGTTTTTGCTACTTTCATCCCCTGTACTTCCATCCCCTGTATTTTCACCCCCATTTGAATAGCGTGTTCAGCTGCGAATGTCGACCACGCGGAATAGTTTGTGATTTTTAGAAGGATTGATGTGTTGTGCGAACTACGTTGTTTACTTTAGAAAAGGAGAGAAAAGTTGGTAGTAAATTTTGAACTTATATTTTGTGAACATTAATTTTGAACGTGTTGGTAAAGTTGGCCCATGATCACAATTTTCCATGGCTTGGCCTAAGTTTCTATTAAAGTAAGGGTCCTCTACAAGTTGAAAGACTCTTGTATATGGCTGGATGGCTGTCTGTGTCATGTATGATGTAAATAGATTCTATATACACGGAATGTATGGCACACCTCATTTAAAAATTAAACAGAGATCAAACAAAATAAACACAAAGCAAAACAGAATGCCGATATAACCAAAATCATATTAAATTCACAGCCTTCCTTAATCAATGTAAGTTAAATAAAACAACAACAAAAAAAAACAAAAGAAACCCTCTCCATTATCATTCCTTGACAAAAATCAAATATCGCACCACTCCTGGCTTCAGCTATTTCTGGTGAAACCGTAAAGTTAAAATAAACGTTGGCTTCGCTCTCCGTAATGAAACGCCGCGGTTTTTCCATGACTATTCATGACACTTAACCGCCGGCTTACCTACCAGCTACCCGCTACCCGCTACCAGCGCTGTAGTCGCTGAAAACACTACTATTCAGTTGAAGGAGAACAAGGTAAACGACACTGAGAAAGGGATATAACGTTGAGAGAATCTTCCTTTGCAAATCTTTCGTAGACAGACAACAATGAATATATACTGTGCCCGTCTTGCAACTATGTACTGCTATATGTTCAAACCATAGTAGGCGAGGACGCTGGTACCCTAAACACAAGTTAAATCTTGTATTGGGTGCCAGAGCTCATCGAAAACACTCTGCTCCCTAGTTGTAACGCTGCATAGTGCCTAGATAAGTATTGAACTTAAAACAATATCCTGTAACATCAATGCCAGATACCGCGTTCTTCTTTGCGCCACCCCATCTCATTAAGATGCGGTGACCTCTCGAAAATCACAGACTCCACCCACATTATTATTCCACTTTTATATCGGCTGTTAATGTAATTGGCCCGTGGCCCCCGTGGCCAGCGTGGGCCGTGGTCGGTCACTCCGGATAACAAGTGGACTCTAGTTAATTAATTTTATGATCACATACTTGTGTTGTTGTGGTTAATGTAGCTGAAACATTATGTTTGTGGTTGGAGATGTGGATGTTTAATTTTAGTAATGTCAGAAGAGTAATAAAAATTGTGTGGCTGAAGTAATGGATCTGTCAGGGTTGAGGGTGAATTATGTATGTTCTCAAAACGTTCACTGAGAGTAAAAAACTACAACAGTATGACATCGATCACTATCTACTATTTTGAGAAAGACAACAGAAAAGGACACACACATGTTTAACATCACGCCTGCAATCTACGAAGGGTAAGGCAGAGGTGTACCTAATAGTACACCCACATTTTGCCAGTTATGTTTAAGTCCCATGTACTAGGGGGCGAGCCTATTGCCATCAACCGGCCATAAATCCAGACTCCATGGCTGCTACTGTGAAATTGGTGATGGAAAAACCCAACAACACTTTGCCCGACCTGGGATTCGCAACCAGGACCTCATGCTCAGCAGTCGCGCTTGCGAGTACTAGACCAACGAGGCAGTCAAAAATAAAAGACTGTCCATGTCCAATACTGATATTCAGTTGTATCCGGTCAGACTAGAAGTCGACCTCAACATATTTGGGAAAAGACTAGGCAGATGATGATGACGTAAAACTAATATTTTAAAAATAAAAACCGAACAACCTGACGTACTTATTACGATTTGAAATAAAATATGTTGGATATAAAGTAGTTATGTGAATATCATGTTTTAGCTTTCACATGGACACAAAACAACTCAAGACAGCCAGTACATTACAAAGCAGAGAAAACGCAATAAAGCCCAGAATCTGAACACCAGGAAGTAGGTGGCTACTTACTTACGACTTGCAGTTTAAACGGTCGCCCTGTCTCTGTATACAATGGCTCCTAGTTTTAACTTCAAAGTTTAGTTAGTTACTACATAGAACCCACTTAAGTTATGTCTGCACAGGGCTGCCAAGACTGGGTAAAGTTAGATGACTTTTATAACAGAAACCAGAAACCAGAACATGATGTTTGTGATGCTGACCAACTGAGACACAAAGGACCAGATAAACTTGATAAACATGACACATCAGCAACAAAACAAGCAAGCCATCTTCCAAAAATGTGTAATTACCAGTACGGTCAAAATACTACCTCGTCTGAAACAACTATTATCATCCGTACTCTATATTGAATTGAGTTCTGTGATACCAATTTTGAAAGCTAATGAGACAAGGAAGTCGTTTCTGTAATTTGCACGTTAAGTGTCATACATTTATTTTGACTAAGCTGCCTTGAAAAGCAAGGATAGTTTCAACTTTTTACATTATTATGACTTTATGACGCTGTTAAACCAAAGGTTTGGGTTATTTTTTCATAAACGAGTTTTCGAAATATTCATTCATTTATGCGCTCTCTGAAAAGTATCAACGCTCTGAACGATGTTGATTTGTCACAATTATCAATTTTTGGTCGAGAGGAAGACAATTTCCAAAAAATCTTAAAAGTTCGATTACTCTAAAACCACTCAGATAGGACCCCTAGTTATCGGGTCAAATTTGTTGCAAATGAGCTCTAGTATCACCCATCTTAAGGCCTGCACTCAATTACCAATCACCCTGTATACATTAATAATGAAAAACTAACAACAAACTATAAAAGGACATCGAAAAACTCCTCCTCAACGCTGTCAGCTGGTAATGTGCCCAAGAAACTGGCGGCATTGCCACATTATATGGCAACACTTAGCCTCTGGCCAAGGAAAAAGCCAGCCCTTGGGTCACGGGAAGCGTCAACAAGGCGTTTCGAAATTTACTTAAATAGACTATGAGCACTCGGACTCCAGGGCCCCAAAGGCAATTGACTAAAAGATTGAATGATCTGTTTATTGTTCTGTGTACCGATCGACGTGTTAACAGGATCAGCTTTTTTTGTATTTTCAGCCTATCTACCCACAGAGTGTTCATTTATCCTAAGTAATATTCCAAAGACCTGTAAAATGTTTAAGACAGAAACAGTCGGTCTCATATTACTGCTTTTTTATAAGATCTAAAGTATCCTTCTTTAAGTAGGAGGTCGTTAGTAAATAAGAGTCAGTCTTTGAAGTGGAGTTGTGGTGGTATCTCCCCGACGATTCCGAACCGAGTAAGGGCTGTTTGAAAGGAATTATTTAGATTTCAAGAGTTCAAAAAAAAAGTTATACTCGAGAATTCGAAGGATTATTTTCAGGGTGGCTGCTTGAATCTTGTTTTGCTAATGTTTTACGTAACAGCTCATCATTTAATATTGTTCCCGTGTTTGCACTCCAGTAGGGTTCAACTTATTTTATCTTTACTTAAGTTAGCGATGCCTGAAAGCTTATAAAACACTTGGATGACAACACGGTCCATCTCAACAAGCAATAAAGCATCAAAAACCCTTAAAACAACCCTAGTCGGCTCCACTAAAATTAAATCGGTCAACCACATTGAAATAAACTCCTGACGCGACATTATCCGGGATGACCGCGCCTTAAAGATATCCGGGCGGGTCGAATGGAGCCGACACCTCCCTTCTCATCCACGGCCCAGCCATACCGTCCACCCCCAAATGTTGTAAAAGAAGGAAAAACGCCCCTCTAACCCCCCCACCCCCACAACCCAAGAACACTCGAGATAGCGATTGTTCATGTATGAATTCACCACATTAAGAGTCAAGTAGGATAAAAACAGAATGTGAAGAGAAGCTTTGAAAAATATAGCGAGCATTGAGTGATATTCTTTCGGCCTTAAGTGGTCCGTTTTTATTCGAACCCTCGTTTTAGGTATGTCGGGTAAAATATACGGACAGATGTTTTTCGATTGTTGAGATAAGGTTTCTCAGTAGCCGCGGCTGACGGCGGATGAGAATTGTGAGACATGAGCAAAAGAATTAGTATGATCTCCTGGGAGGTAGGTACCATTCTGTGTTAATCAGTGATCGATGATAAAGATTGTCAATGGAGAGAAATTAAATAAATTGCGAGCTATAATTTATTTGTAGAACCAAAAAACAGTACGAGATGTACCAAATAACCAACTACTCTACTGCTGAAGGGTTCAATAATTCCTGAAACGAAGCCTCATTTTCACGTAAAGATTGAAAGCATAGCATAAGCATAATCAGCCTATAATCTTCCCACTGCTGGGACACAGGCCTCTTCTCTATGAGAGGGAATGGGCTATAATCCACCACGCGGGCCCAGTGCGGGTTGGTAGATGTCAAGATTGAAAGATATATTTAAATTTTAAAAGATGCACTGCAGTTTATAATGTCAGTAAGAACCTGGGAATTGCCAATTAAAGGTTTGAAGGGCTAGCAACTTGCTAACCCTTCTAACAGAAAGGAAACTATTTTAAAATCTTTTTCACAGCACAACACATAGGTTTGATTGATTGATGTCTTTACTGAAACCGTAACCTTTCCATGGCTTTGCAACGTTTCCACATCAATCACCCAGCTCACGCATCACCAATACCTACTAAAGAAACCACAACTGCCCACATAAATCTATAGTAAGCAATGGTAAGTAAGTAACTTAACCGGTAATATTACCATAGGACGCGCACGCGCCAGTGAGAGTAACTATAAACTTGACTTCAATACAACTTTCCGGTATGAAAGAAAAGTCCGTAAATGATTTTGGAACAGCTTCCACGTATTGTTATTTCGAGTAGGTTTTTTAAGTATAACTGCTTAAGGACACTGTAGTACTGTAGGTATAAGTACTTGAGGAGCTCGTGGCTAAATAATAACAGCCGCTCGGGTCGATCTTTAGGTTAGGCCGTGCTTGCCTAGGTTGGTCTATGGATGGGTGACCACCAATTACATACCGAGTTTCCTCCGTGCCTCGGAAAGCACGTTAAGCCGTTGGTCCTGATCTTTGACAGTCGTTAGGTAGTCAGTGGCCCAAAAAAGTCTGCCAACCTTTCCAACCAAGGGGTATCGTATTACCCAGTACTAACTGGGTTGTGGAGGTCAGATAGGCAGTCACTCCATGTAAAATACTGGTATTCAGCTGCATCCGGTTAGACTGGAAGCGAACCCCAACATAGTTGGGAAAAGGCTAGGCAGATGATGAGGTATAACTGCTTAAAGGCCGTTGGGACTTTGGCTCAACCTAGAGCTTATAAAACCATTCTAATGCATGATTTCTTACTTTTCTGTACTCAACTTTTTTAGCTTGATTCGAGTATTAGATATCAAGTCAAAGAATAGAGATCAAGTTGTATTTAGAGCAAATAAACTATATCTTGATTACCATTTAAATATTTTAGGCATAAATTGCGTAAATGGTTGACAGAAAATTGTTTTTACAATTTACAAGAATTTCTGCAACACAAAATTTAATTTTAAGATATATGTATAGTTTTATGTGCAATATGTGTAAAGGTTGTAATATTTCACTTAGATACGCATTACATAATAATGTAAAATATTTGCATGCCCTAAAAAGGCAAAATATGGTTTGTGCCTAAACCACCAATTGTAACAACTGGTAACACCTGTATTTTATGCAAATAAATGATTCTTATTCTTATTCTTATTCTAAACAACGTATCTAGTGTATACCCACAGTTTAATTCAGAATTGCCAAATACGTAGGTACTGTTAGCAATGTTGCTGGGATTTTCATAAGGGGAACACATAAGAAAAGAAAGTACTCACTTTAATTGTATACAAAAGAGGTGCAGATAATAAGGTTTTATAGCCGGCCCACAGTTTATGTCTCAATGTACGGTCTATGGGAATATGATGGCGTGCGAATGGATGGAAACGGAATACATAAACGTGGGATAAAGCAATTGATATTTTAGTGCGAAGATAAGGAAAAAATAGGCTTTCTTCAGTGGGTTTGTATTTGGACGAACGGGCCTAATATACAGGGTGTAAACAGACTCTTCACGAAGCCGTCAACCAAGCATTATGTACATCAAACTAAGTAACTACGCAAAAATTAGTGCTGGGAAACGACTTTTTTTTTGGGCTGAAAAATCACGTTTTAAGACTCAATGTAACGCACGCAAAACATTGTGCTGATGGATGGATTGAATAGTAAGAGGGTTCTGGAGGTGTTTAAAGTAAAAATCTTTCATTTAAAACTTGTATTCAAAAAAAAAGTTGTGAAAAAGCTGGAACTTTGACTTCCAATATCTCCGTAACTAGAAGGTTCCCAGGTATGGTCTAGAACAAAAAAAATGATCGCAACGACGGGGAGAACAAATGCCTTTCAGCTTCGTTAAGAGTCTGTTTACACCCTTTAGATGTGCTTTTGTTTTGAAAGGTCCTGTAGAAAAGAGTAGATTTCGAAATTGCAAATTAATGCAATACAGTTAAAAAGACGAGAGAAGAAGAAGAATTTTCTTCAAAGAATAGATCTATCAGAAGGGAATCCCCGTATCATTAAGAACGTTCTCATTCTAATCTCATTCCCAATTTGCTATAATACATTGAATTTACTTACATTTAAGAGCCTATTACATTTTTATGCAAATTCACGATTTTTGACGCTGTAATTTCAGCAGCAGTAAGATATTTTAATTACTTGATTATGAATAACGATAGTGCCATTCTCTTTTTTTTATAAGTTTGAGTTAAACATTTTCATTTTTTTTTCGTGTAATTTACTATAAATATTTAACGAACTCGGTTTGCAAAAAAAACCGTCGGCGATGGAACTTTGACGCTCAAATTCACATTGTTATATTCAATTCTTACAAAAACTAAAATTACTAAAAGATAAGTTGAATGTTTTTGGAGTTCTAGAATTTCTTTGAATTCCTCGAGTTTTCACGGAAAAAATTGTAAAAAAAGGTCTTGATTCAGCGTCCATTATATTCCAAATAAACACAATTTTGCCAAATAAACTAATATGATATAAAACTTCGATCTACAATGAATACGTTTTATTAATTTTCGTTTTCCAATATAATAAGACAAAATTACAATAAATAAAATAAAATATTCAAATCAATTCAGCTCGCTCCTCAGTGTCTTGACGAGGAAGGACCTGTACACGAAATTTTCGCGCGCAATCTTGCGGAGATCGCTATTATTATCGACTCATGCACGCCGATCAAATTACAGCATCAAAAATCATGAATTTGCGTTAAAAATGTAATAGGATTCTTAAGATATTGATTGTCGCTGACATAATATGATGGTGATGATGCTGCCATAATATGAATGCTTACGGGAGTTGACCTTCTGAACTTGTGATAGAATTCACAATCTTACATTGTATTATTTCATGAAACAGTATTTTCTTTTCAAAATTTCACAAAGCAAACAAAACGAAATCATAACTACACGTAGAGCTTACAGTGAACCCCAACTGCATCTCAAAAGAATCCTCCACACTTCCACCAAAAGAATGTTCCCTCAGCAAATCGCAAAGGTATGTAAATAGCTTGAAAACCCTCAGTTCCTAACGAAGCCAGGGTACATGAATATGGACGAACTGAAGAAAAGAGAGGTGTTAATCTTGAAACTCTGAGGGATCTACTTTTAATTAATACAATCAAAACAAACTGAGGGCCGCTCAACGGCTTAATTTGCAGGGATGGATTTGAAGATATTTTGAGAGACAGATTTTCATTTGTATTTGGAAATTGCGATTGCTTCTAAAAATTGTCTTTTAGGCAGATTTCCATGTCAATTATGAAAATGGCGAAATACAGCTGAACTACAGGTAGGTACACTCAGGTACACCCCTGAACACCCAGAACACAGGCGTGTTATGTGGTAAGGTATGACGGCAGCGACGAATTCTTTTTTTTTAATATAATTGTGGTATGCCCCGTATCAGAAAATCTAATATTTAATTAAAATAAAAATAAATCACAGAAATATCGATAATTACGGGTGATGCCTAAGTAGTTGGTTGCAACATTGAAACTTATACAGGGTGTAAACAGACTCTTCACGAAGCCGTCAACCAAGCATTATGTACATCAAACTAAGTAACTTTACGCAAAAATTAGTGCTGGGAAACGACATTTTTTTTTGGGCTGAAAAATCACGTTTTACAGTAGGACTCAATGTACCGCACTCAAAACATCGTGCTGATGGATGGATTGAATAGTAAGGGAGTCCTGTAGGTTTTTAAAGTAAAAAGCTTACATTAAAAACAAGTATTTAAAAAAAAACTGAAACGTTAAAAAGTTGGAACTATGACCCCCAATATCTCCGTAACTAGAAGGTTCCCAGGTATAGTCTAGAACAAAAAAATTATCGCAATAACGGGGAGAACCAGTGCCTTTCGGCTTCGTTAAGAGTCTGTTTACACCCTTTAGACCCTATAGATGCACTATTTAAATCCGTGCCTGTCCCGGCGTCCGCAGTCCGACCCTCAGTGTTTCATAAACCGCTTGGTATTAATAAAAACCTCACCTATTAATCTCAACTGTAAACTCATTTTCATACTCCTCTCAGCTTTATTTATTTATCTTTTGCTTCTTTTATATACCACGGAAAAGATTGGATGAAACTGATCGCTTCCGTTAGATACGTTTTCCGGTACTTGAGAGAGAATTCGTATATTTATTATGAAGAGCAACGAACAGTTCGAACCTTTACAGTACCTACTCGATATGAAATTAAAATATCTGAATCAAAACGTTAATGTATAAACTTATCTAGTCAACTTTACAGATCACTGAATCAATTTTATTTATTTCAGGTTTCAAAATCGACAGCTGCTCAAAATCGTCAGTCACTTCTCTTTTGTGGAGTCCGATCAAACAATGCAATGAACCATCATTTCCTTCACATAATAACTAACATTACTGTCTTCCTTGTTTTTTTTACATCCTTACATTGTTTCGTGTAATAATCTGAGGGTTTAAAGTAAGCCCCTTTATTCAAATTAAAAAAGATTAAAGTAAACTCACAAAAATACACTCAAGGAAGTCGCTTTAACCCCAATATTAAACTAAGAGCCGTCTATGAATACCAAATTCGCAGACAGACAGAACAACTCCTGAAATATAGCCCGTTGAACGACTGAAATTTACATGAAACATTTTAATATCGGCCCTCCACATTCACCTGCCCTTTTTTTCTCACGCCATAAAAGTAAGAAAAAACTTTTTATACCACCCTTAAACCCGTTCCCTTCGCTTTAATAAGAGAAAAATAGCGTTATATAAAACCTCTTTGATTTACGAGGAACACTGGCCGAGATGTGACAAACTTTTCTTTTTTGTCCGCGTTCCGAATTCGAACAAACGTCAATCAAGTTGGAAAAGAACGTGTCTTTGTGAGTTCTGTTGTTTATCGACTGACTCTTGATTAGCTCTTAACTTTCGCATAAAAAATCAAGAATTTAATTTGGAATACAAAGAGGAGCATTTAAATGCGATGTTTTATATTAGACTAATGTGAAAATTAAAGAAAAGGTTTTTGGTTGGAATTCCACGAACAATCTTTACTTAATGATGATGGCTTAAGATAATTAAAGTATTAACTAACAACAAACCGCTGCGGTGAATTTTTTTTATTTTAATGTTTCAGGTCTTTCGTACAAAAGAAAACTGCAAAGGCTTGATTCGTTCTAAGTCGTAAACACCACAAAACAAAATAAAAAGTAATAAATCGCATCTAGCAACACTCTCGAGAGCCGTCAGACGAAAGCTCTTGACGTCACAAAGGTGGCGGGGTTGCCATGTCACAACTCTCCACAAAATTTATGCACATAGCTTACGTCACGAGGGCACTCCGTCACACGCGAGACGAGGGATAATGTGGCAACACTGATACGTAGAACAGAAAAAAGATGACA
The DNA here is from genome assembly GCA_950005105.1 of Lycophotia porphyrea. Taxonomy (NCBI): domain Eukaryota; kingdom Metazoa; phylum Arthropoda; class Insecta; order Lepidoptera; family Noctuidae; genus Lycophotia; species Lycophotia porphyrea. The sequence goes on along the minus strand of OX465388.1, from coordinate 19,617,288 downwards.
CACTTTTTTTGTTAGTTGTCCTTCACATATTTTCTTAAAAGGTGAATTATTTATTTTTCATTTAAGTCATAGCACCATTCTTTAAGCCCACCTAAGTTCCACAAGTTCAACATTTACGTATAAACGTTAAACAATGCATTAGCTCTGGTGACTTCCATGTCGAAATGAAAATACAAAGACCAAAATCTTTAAATTCTATAACTTTAAGATGAGATCTGGATTCGTGCAATATTTTCTAGTCTATCTCTGTTAGTTACTCTGTGGCATAAGACTATAAAGAAAGGAAATCGTGTCACGAACAAAAGCCTGGAGTGTCGGCTTTGTAGATACATTTTATTTACTGGGAATCATATATTTCTTTGGCAAAGCGAAATCCTATTTCATCATCATCAGCCTTTTAATGTTCCCACTGCTGGGACACAGGCCTCCTCTCTATTTAAATCCTATTTACTATGAAAAAATTGTCATACTCCGATTTCTAAAGGTTATTAGACCAAAAAAAATCTGCCTGGAAACAGGTTTATTTTGCCGACTTTTGACTGCAGGAACGGAGCCGTTTATATGTATAAGCAAGCCAATCTTTGCCTGTCTATGAAAAATTATATCTAATCCGGACACCGATTTCCAGTACTGAAGGACACGTTCGGTGTCCGCATCGGATCCGAAATCAGTTCGTTTTGAACCTTTATCAAGCTAAAAATAAAACAAGCTCACATTCATTCAATTTGCCCACTTAATTATAAGTTTTCATCCAGACCAGACCTTAAAAAAAACTAAACAAGACCGCAGGTGCAACTTGATGAAAAACACCCCTTTTAAAAAAGAATATTTTCCCAAATTAATAAACAACCCTTCATGCCAAGGTATAATAGATTCAAAGTGGGCTCTGTTTTATTAACTTACTGTTTATTTTCAGACAAATAAAGGGGATTTTCCGCCTTTTGTGAAGTCAAAATTTTGTTGTTTGTTTAACCTTAAATTGGTTTTTACCGAGGCTGATCGTGTGTAGTGTGAAATTTTTGTGTTGCATAAGAAGGAAATACTTTTCAATATTTAGAGCGAAAAATGATAGTTATTAGGTACCTATCTAATATGAAAAAAACTAAATCGTATTTAAAAGAAAATGTTAGGAGATATAATGAAATAAGTACGTAAACAACCAAGTAACTAGTTACTTTTCTTGAAACTTTTAAAATTCGAACACCGCTATTTTTGTCAAATCATATTTCAGCAAGATTTTAAGGCACGCATTTAAAAAATACAAAATCGAAAATTCTCGATAGCCAAACGCCCGCGCAAATTATGCTGTTTTGAACAAGAAAACGCGGGAAACAAAACAACGTAGGTGGGTAGTGGGCGAAATGGGTGCATTCATTTGAATAATTTCCGCGAGTATTTTCTGACGCAAATCCATCATTTTTGCGGTGCGTTCATATCGCAGATGGCGCTCGTTAGCCTGTAAAAGAAATTAGGTAGGAGGAACATAATATTATTCAGGTTTCAGGTTACGATTACCTACCCACTTACATCTAGCAATTATTTCCGTATTACATTGACAGATTCCGATGAGAAAAGAAATAACGATACATAGTTTTTGTATAATGGGCTCTTACGGTATAGAAATAACTAAAAAGTTCTGTCTAATTTAAAAAAAAAAGAGTTATGTAGGAAATTGAAGCATAAAAACTACAAACAAATCATCATCTGCCTAGCCTTTTCCCAACTATGTTGGGGTCGGCTTCCAGTCTAACCGGATGCAGCTGAATACCAGTATTTTACATGGAGCAACTGCCTATCTGACCTCCACAACCCAGTTACTACTGGGAAATACGATACCCCTTGGTAAGACTGGTTGTCAGACTTTTTGGGTCACTGACTACTTTAACGACTGTCAAAGATCTTCAAATGACTACAAACAAATACTTAATTTTATTTCAACTGCAATAAGTCAGATCGTATTATATTTTAGTACATAAAACAAATACATAATATACTATGTCCACTGATAAATAGCCGGTAGCCCAAACACTGCTGATGTTGTGTATTTGTTTCCAGTAGATTTAGCCACAATATTTTCCTGGAACATCCATCATTTTCCCGCCAAAATAACGGTTTGGGGGATGCGGTGGGCCTGTTATCGGCCGACGATAATCAATTTCAGCGAGCCACCTACTTATGAGTATATTTTACCTTGGCCACTTGTTTACCCTGTGAGGGGGAACCATACGATGGTATCCGTAGGTATGTCGAGAGGATATATACGCTTCATCCACTTGTAGGCTAAATGGTGAGTGTGGCAGAAAAGCGTAATAATCACTGATATATTTAAGGGTACAGACCACCAAATTGAACAACTCATCATTTTCGTTCGGGCATCGAAAATAACTACAATAATGTATATGCACAGATGGATAAGCAATACCAATTTATTAGGCATTCCACCGTACTGGAATGTATAGGAGTAGGAACACCATAATTTCAGACAAGAAGGTACAAGTTAGTAGAGGCGCTACGAAAGGCACGCACTAGCTAGATGACTCCTAATAAGCTAAACAACTTAACAACTTTTGGATACTTTTTGGAGATTTTTTCTTTTTTGCTACACCGAGCAAATTTTCTACACCCTAAACATAGGTAGCCAAAAAGTTCATCAAACCCATTAAAGTAATGAACTTCATAACAGAAGAGGTTCCTCAACCTATGTATCAACCTCGTTCAAGTGCAGTAACAGCAGAAATGTAACAAAATAGTGAGTTGTCGGCTCCCTATTAATTCACTTCCCCTCAGCATACATTAAGCGCTATTTGTTTTTGCAACATTAACATTTTTATGACTAAACTGAGAGAAATCACTTACTCTAAGTGTACCAACTTAATTGTACCACAAAGTCGAAAAACCTCACCCTTAATGCAACTGCTCAAGCTTTTATTTACCATAGCAATGTGTTTGATGGTGGTATTTTTTTTGTTAGAGAATTGTAATGAGTACTCGAAAAGTCAAAATTATTGTGTCTGTGAACAACCGTTTGTTTTGATTCTGATGCTTGATTTAATTTTACAGCGTGAAGAATTAGTTTTATTTATACACTAGCGTTTTTACTGTTTTAGTGGGGGTTTTTACTGTTGACATATTTCATAACTGTGAACGCAATATTAAATTTGAAGACGAAATTTCCCATATTTCCATTCTGTTCTCCAAAACAGAAGTTCTTTTAACTCGCAGCTCCAGCAGCATTTCCTCCACCCTTTAATTTATTTACGCAAATAATAAAATGTAGGTCTTAACGAACGGTTCAAAACCCCAACTAAGATTCAACGAAGCATATTTCGAATGTGGGGGCTTCGCAAACTCTCCAAGACCAAACTTAATTCCGCCCGTCGCGACCGCAAAGAAAACTTTGCTTCAAAATTAATATTTCTTTCATTAAAATGCTGTAATATTTTCGCTTGCTGCATGCATAAGTAATGTCCATGAATAAGAAACGTGTAAAAATTGTGCGGCGAAGTCTCACTGATTGAGCCAGGTATCGGCGACGGTGTGTGGTGTGTGGAGCATTTTGTAAGACGTGAACATCAAATAGAATTTGAGGAATAAACATTTCTGGAAACTGTTCAGGGTAATGAGGAACGAGATCGAAAAGTTTGCTTGAAGAATATTTTCTTTTGCATTTTTTAGTTTTTTTCACGTATGCGATCGTTACTGTAGTTAAAGAAAATGGACGTGCAATTAAGTAATTTAACCCTTGGAAAAGTTTTTCCATGGTTAATTGACGTATTGAGCTCTTTGACTGAAATCACCGAGGGACTTATAGGTACTTACATTTGGTATTCAGCTGCACCCTGTTAGACTGGAATACGACCCCAATTGAGGAAAGGGAGATGATGGCGAAGACTTGATACTTCAAAAAGGTGGCGCATGCGCCGCAGCAAGCCAGCCCTGGAAGAATAAAGAAACACGAAAAAAGTACCTGACGTTTTTATTCATCGGTCAACGAATCAACCTATGAATTATACAGTGCACCTCGACAGTTGGTCAAGCATTTTATAATTATTATGAATTGTGTAGTTTTTACTGTTAAGCATGAGGTCCTGGGTTCAATTCCCGGGTCGGGCAATGTGTTATTGAGTTTTTCCATTAGGAATTTCTCAGTAGCAGCAACAAAGTCTTGATTTGTGCCCGGTTGATGGCAATCGGCTCGTCCCCTATTACATGGGACTTAAACATAACTGGCGGAATGTGGGTGTACTATTACGGAATTACAGTCGTAATGTTATGTAATGAGTAGTTTTATGCCAAAGAAAGTAATTGGACATGACTTTAAAGAACGTGTGTTTTCTCCAAATCGTCCTAAGATTTCAATCAATTCTCTTTCCATCCAATAGGTCGTCTCTCCGCTAAGCACACCGCCGCCGCCGTTTGTTTAACTCCATAGATTCAGTTGTTTGTCTTGCAGATTTGAGAGCCTCGAAAAAGTCAAGTATTGACAAAAACGGGGGATCGTTGTATTTCAAATGAGGGCAGGTTTGTTTTTGAATAATTTCATTTGCTTCACTTATTCCTTTCTCTCTTTTAATTACATTGTTTTTGTTGACAGGTTTACTCTGAGCATGTCACATGAGTACATGAATTCGAATTGCTGCTACCACTGTGTTTACTTTTTCAAAGGCGTTAACAATTGCGTATGAAAATAAAACGAAGCAATTAGCCGTTGTAGCATACTTCAGTCAGCTGATTACAACTACATGACTTTGACAGTGGGAAAGCTATTTTTTTGTTTTCAGGAATCGGTGTTCAAATTAAATCTAATAAGAACGTACATCATCTGTCTAGCCTTTTCCCAACTATACATGGAGCGACTGCCTATCTGACCTCCACAATCCAGGTAGTACTGGATTATGGGATACCCTTTGGTAAGAGGAAGACTTTTCTTCATCTATTACGAGCGTACCTAGAATAGTGTTGCCCAAAATCGGTCTTGGTCTTGCGAAAATGCAAGAACAAGACCAAGACTGCAAGACCAAGACTGATTTTGGGCTTAAAACTCGCTAAATCTTTACATTACGTACTTTGTGTGCGCTTTTATATTTACAGAAGAAAGTAATCGGTCTTGGTCTTCGTCTTGTTCTTGCATTTTCGCAAGACCAAGACCGATTTTGGGCAACACTAACTAGAACGTAATACTGTAAGATAAAACTTCAGCAAATCCTGTCGTGTCTACCGATCTCCCTTTCCCCAATTTTAACGATTTCTTCAAGGTGTAAAATGAAACAAACAAAACAGGCGGTCTACAATAACACTTCAATAAATAATAACATAACATTTACGTTATCTCGGAGCATCATTAAGCTATCGCGGGGACGGGAACATAATTTACATGAAGTTCTAGGGTGAAGGAAAAACAACGCGTTTGTTCGTTTAATTTGAAAATTTGGTTCTGTAGTCGTTTGTATGATGCGTTATGGCTAAGTATATGAATGTATGTTGGTAATCATCGTTTGTTCAATGATGTTGAATTCATACTGAAAAATAAATCGAGAGTCTTAACATATCCAGAGAAACAAAAGATTTTGTAAATGATTCAGCGCAGTATTTAAGAAAAAAAATGTCTTAGAATAAATCAGAATGATATTTTGTTCTGAAAATGAATATAATTTATTTCATAGCTTTCATCCCACGTCTTATTTGTGCTTGTAGTAGGAAAATCAATTAATCAACAAAACAATGGAACACTTATAAGTTATCTATTAAAGGTAATTTTTTCATGTGATTTCTAAAATCATAATTGTCATTTCTTTTATTCTTTGTTTCTTTCATTTAAAACGGTTCTACGGTTAGGTGGACCGATGACCTGGTTGGTGAAGGTTGCGGGGATCCGCTGGATGCGAGTCGCACGGGACCGGTCAATGTGGCGACGCTTGGGGGAGGCCTATGTCCAGCAGTGGGCGTCTTTCGGCTGAAATGATGATGATGATGAAAACGGTTCTTGCTAACATTACAATATTCGCCCATCTCAAACACGGCCCGCGTGTTTTTTGTCACAGCTTTCAGCCAAAACAAACAGTCCATTTTCCAGCAATACTTAACCCAAAAAGTAAGTTTGCTTAGCATCTGTGAAATACAGTTTCGGTTCATTTAGCGAACAAAATGTATATAAAAAGTTAAGGCGCTTCCCTCTTCAACTGTTCTTAAGACTTACTTTGAATAAAGCGCCTTGTTCGCTTTGCGACTATAACGTCTAAAATTCAGTGTTTGGAGATGACTCCGAACACTGATTCACTTCTCAGAAGGTCTCAGTTATCAAGAAATTCAGTTAGCATTCCTATGGAGATGTCCAGTGATAATTATCGTTAATATCTTTTACTAATTCCAAAGTGGCAGTAATGAAAAGGTTTTAGCTTTTGGAAATACTTGATGAGTTGTAAAAAATAACTAGACTTTCTAGTAACAAAAATATAATCCAGCAACAGCATCTAAATGTCTTTGCTTGCTTCATCAAACTACACCTTCCTATGACTAGTCTTGATTTAAAAGTTACCTCTCTCGTTACTTCTTCACGCGACGTCGCCACAAAGTCGCGTCCTGCATAGCAGTCTCCCCAGAGTTTTTTTTCCTGAATAATGCGAGTGTTATGGCTCGAAATATGCTTCATTTGGCGCGAGGCAACTTCTCTAAAGTGCGTAAGGAAATCATATTCATATTTTTTCCGCTTCAACTGTTCGCGACGCAGAATTTGAATAAAATATGGCGACTTCTTTTTTTCTGTTAGATTACTTTGACTGTTGCTGTCTGAAGTCGCGCCCGCGCTGGTGAGAGCACTTATGAGTTCGTTTGGAGAACGACAGACTTTAACGAGGATTCAGAAGAGCTTTTATACATAACATCGTAACAAAACAGTTTGGACAGCACAGCTGAATTTTAAATTAATTAATATTGAGAGGGACTCAATCTTTTAAAAAAATATTCTACAGCATTTACGAATCAAAAATCCATGGGTTTTACTCTGTGACCTTCTATTGCACAAAGTCTTGAGTTTAAAGTGTTATCGGAGCATAGCCATATTTTGTGAAGTTAATTTTTATTTCATTACCTATCCTCCCCGAGACATTAAACTTTTCTCAAAAATATTACACCTCAAACATCCCATTATGAAATACACTTTGTCACACAAGTCTCACGTCCAATCCTTCCAACACTTTGCAAGTTTAAACGCAATAAATTACAGCAACTTTGTTCATAAAGAGATTCTTCCATAAACACATTTTGCGGCTAAAAAGCCGAGTGCCCACAAAATTAAGTTTGAAAACCATTTAAGTCCAACCAAAAATCGCGTTACGAACTTTCGGGGCTCCGATCTTCTCGCATACATTAACAGAGGTGTGAGTACGGACTAAAACAAAATCATTATTCAAATCCCCTGAATAATGTTTTCAGGAATCGGGACTGAGTTCCGTGCGTCGTTTTTGAATTTTAATACGGACCTCTAACAAGTTTTCAGTCAAAGGAGATCGGTAGAACCCGGTGGGCGACATGCTGGAGAGTATAACGGACGTCTGGCGCAACTCAGACCTTAATTTTTATTACATTCAGTCAGTTTTAAATGAGTTTAAATTGTACCAAGAAGTGTGAATCAAGTAACAATAGTTTCATTTGCAGTACTTTTCAAACCAAAATTCACGTATTTACAATCAAATGTACGCATCTAATGCTCGAGTTTTTAAATGCCGAAGTATTCTTAAAACGTCCATCAGAGCCAGTACAATGAAATTTTTTTCACAAGATCCAATGTCCGCTCAGCTCCCAAGCGACATACCTTTACGTAGTGTCGCCGGCCGATCAAAGGCTGGTGATCAAAGGACGCCGGTGTCCGGCCGAGGACGAGGTAATTAGCCACCTTCTCGCCGTCTGGGGGCGGCACGTGCCTGCCTGCCTGCTCCAGGAGTAACAGAGTTGGAGAGGAAATGTGGAGGTTTCAAAATCTCTGCAATATAAGGATTTGAGAACACCTATTGATTTATAATAACGCTGGTTGACGAACTGAATGTAGGTCTACAGATCTTCAGTGTGTTAAGAAGTCTCAAGAATTGGGACAAACGGACAGATTTTTTATTTTCTATGTATGTGTACTGAATGCAAGACTCGGAAATCCCGTAGCCTGCAGTGGCATTGCGTTAGAGATGAGCGAAGTCCCGACTGCTTAGTGGAGTTTTAAAGTATACGAGTAAAGTTTCCTCTAAGTTGTCAGCTTACATATGTTAAACCAAGACAAAGCTAGTGCTGCACTTCTTTTATGTTTCAAAGAACATGCTTTTACGAATGTTGAATTTTCACAAGAAACTGTCGAAATGTTCCTCGATACAATACGATTCCGTTACAACGCAGAGTTAAGACAGTCAATGACTGGTTGATATCACAACATTACGGTATAATGACCTCACAGGGGGATCTGCTCGTAGAGCGGGGGTATAATGTGCAATCTAAGATGGCGACGAGTCTTGGCGATCGGCGGTCACTCGGTCATTACTGCCCTCGCAACATCTATGAAATATTTATGACGACTGCCATAATAACGCCGGCGACGATATCATTATACTTTGTGATGGGGGTGTCGGGCGGGGCGGAATTTCTGAACGCTCCTTACCATTGCAAAGTCGCAATCGCGGGAGCTTCAAAACGCACGCGGATGCTCCGGACAAGTTTTAAACATTTTCTGCGCAGGTGAATTTAAATTTTCGTGTATTCCGAAATCACAAAGGCTTCTCGCTATTCGAATGAACCTGAATTCGACTTCGACATTCAAATTTGTAAATCCAGAATGGATTCCAGGCGGTGTGCGCAGACGCGGCGGCCCCGGATCGCCCATATTAACTTGTTAATTAGGTCCATAATACGACTTGCAGATGAGCTACAGAGTTGTGAAGTTGAATACATAAAAAGCCCTTTTTCAGCGATCGCATGCATTGTTGGTGGTGTGTGCGGCGCCGGTGGCCGGCACTCGGGGGAGGCGAGCCTATAACGTATTTCGTACGTCCCACCAGCCACCAGAAGTTTGCCTGTTCATAAATAAACGCGAACGGTATTCAACAGCCCTTGGTGCTGTATGCATAACGAATTTGAAGGAGGCAAACTTGGAGGCTCTGCTGACTGGGATGGAGTATAAAATTCAGTAACAACATGGTGGAGGTTTTCATTCGACGATCCGCTGCCGGGGAAGGCATAGCTCCGTCATCGTAATTAGTGATATGTCACTTAATTGGACATGTGTTGTGACCCTCATTGTGCGTAAGCCGGGGTGACCAGTGGCGTCGGTCGGTGCCAGTGTTCTGCAAAGTGTTCAAAGTGTTGAAGTGAGAGTGGCGAATGTGATGGAATGCAGTTTATTGTTGCATTATGGTGCGCAGTGGTGTCTTCCCGCGCTTTCTCCGGCCGCCATCTTGGGGATGCTGTCAAACGTGTGAGTACCGAGCCTACCACCAGGCGGCGTGCGTGTCGCATTGTGTACCAAAATAATATGGCCGCTCAAATACTCACTGCTTTGAATATTTTTGCATGGAATCTGCAAATATTTTATTATTTTACGATTCTTTTGTACAGTTTTATGAGAGTTTTACTAAGGAAATAAACGTGATGATTCTGAATTATTGTAGTGGTTTCTTATTTTCTACGGAGACCTGCGGACTGACAGGGGCAGTATATTTGAATAAACGTTTAAGGATTTTTAGTAATTGGAGGGTTAATATCTTAGAATAATAAGTTTTAAGCAATTTAAAGCTTCTATTGATTATTTTGCGTTAGGCATAATGTTTAGTGCAGTTTCAAATAAATCATCAAGTGAGGTGGTCATTCAGCAAACAACACGAATGGTCTACTATGTTTCGCACTTGTTAGCACAAATGCGAAACATAGTAAACCATAGTAAAGGGTGAATCTTGAAATTCGTTGATTCCCTTGGCGCAATTTATTTGAAAAGATTTTTTTACAAGCAATAATGAAATATAAAATATAACTTAATTATAAACACATTAAACTAATAGGCATCACTTTTGGCGGGCTGGTTCCGAAATAGAGAAATTTACATTTTTGTGGGCATGGGAATCAAATAAATTTCGCCAGGGGAATCAACGAATTTCAAGATTCACCCTAAACCATTCGTATTTCGTTTCGTTTCGTTTCGTTGCATAGCTGCAACGATTCAATGGTAGCGGGTTCGGTTTAGATTTATAATTCGTATCAAGGTGTGCGATGAAGTAATCAGAATCTTTTTAATGTGTTGCTGTAAATTGTATATTTATTCGTCTACGTTTATTTACGGGTTTTAAAATGTAAGCAGTGCATTATTGTCTAGCTACGTGCTGTCATATCAAATTAAATGAAATAGCCAATAGAATGTCATCCCAAATTCAAATGTTCACTCGTTCTGAATTCAAATTTTACACCACAGCACAGTCAGACCAAAAAGTATGAATAAAAATGCTAAAAGCTAATACCACTCGTGGCAGCATCGAGGTGTTAATATGACGTCACTGGCTGCGAGCACGTTGACATGTCATTTTCCGCACTAGTGCATCAACATTTGGATATGTCACGCGCAAATATAGGGTTATGCAAAACCAACGTTATATTAGCACCCGTTCATACACAGCACAACTTTATATGTGAGAAGTAAGGTTTATTTTGCTTTGGAATGTTGTAAAGTGGATGTCGTTATGTTTGTCAAGCTTGATGTCAGGTCATGACGCGGTGTCCAATCTGTGTGATACACGCATGTTGGTTTTGTATTGAAAGTTTCGTAAATAGTTGTAGCTGTAGGTAAATAGATAATATAAAGACTAAACAGATTTCCTTTTTATAGAGGTAAAGCAGTCAAAAGAATCTCTGAAAAGAAAGGAGAAAAGCATCTTCGATCGTGTATCTGAAGCTTCGTTTTTGCCTTGGGCACGTTATTCAGAATCTTGCTTGGATGAACGTGGACGAAGCAAAAGTAGTATTTAAGAATGGCTTATTTTTATTTCTAGTTTCTGCAAACCTCCATGAAAATAGGCGTGAGTCTATATGTGTGTTAGGTATGGACTAAGCAGGGCCGGATTTAGAGGTCTGGACGCCTCGGGGCAACAAAGGAGTGGAGGCCCCCTGGCCCCAAGTTATTTTCAAAATAAAATGAACAATTTTTTCAGTCGAGTTTTTAATAAATAATTTGTTGTGAAACCAAGTAGATTCTTTTAGTATATAAAAAACATATAAATATAATCGGAAACAAGAATTATCTGAAAATTTAATTTTAGCGTTAACGAACGGAACCTTTCGAGCTTTTTTCGCCGAAAAATCGTTGATGATTTCGCTGACATCCAGTTCCCGAAGTAAATCACTTTCGATGCACAGAAAAGAAAACTTTGATAGTGCCTGATTGGAGTGAACAAATATAAATCGATGATTTCTGTCAATATTTAAGAAGAATATAATCATGTTTGTACAAAGTACTGTAGGTAAAGGTAAAACAGCGAAAAATAATAACAAAGGAAAAGTTGTTTACTGGTGTTTACTAACCTGAATTTGTTTTTTTTTTCCAAAGTCTCTATTGTGGCGGCCCCAAGGCTGTGGCCGCGGTTGCCCTCCCCTAAATCCGGCCCTGGGACTAGGTTTATACAGAAATATGAATTAAATCTTTAAACTTCATACTTTCATACTTTCTTTCTTCTTTTTTTCTTTTTTTTTTTTTCATACTTTCTTCATACTTCAAAAGTCCTTAATTGACGTTACAGAACAAAAACTGAAACAAGTCTAATGAACTAGCATTCCCTTACATTTGAAACCTCTGACACAAAATATAACGAACAGAGGTATTCACACGAACATCGTGTTAATAGTTTTTACAAATATTAATGTGTGGGGCACACGAACGTCACTTTGTTTAGTGAAAAAGTGTTATTAACAATGTAGCTAATTATAAATAAGGGATTGATACATAGAACTAGCGTAGATACCTTCTTGTTTTCTGTTACTTGTGTATATCTATATCTATTAGCAAGATATTGCACAAACATACAAGGTTAAAGATTACCTATTCTCTATCCTTTGATCAGTTTTCAACACAACATAATGGCCCAATAATCGCAGCTCATATTAACCTCTTTGGTTACGATATTGCCTCTGCGCAATGTAACATAGTGGCAACCGACAGTATTTTAGCCAATAACCTCTGACTTAGATTACTTATTCATTTGATTTTCCAATTGTATTTGACTGAGCACTCAGTTCGAAGTAATAACATCGTTGTCAAATCGAAAACAGCTGTTCAGAATTTTATCTGAAGGACCGTAGAAATCAGGTACAAAATTTACGCGCTTATATGCACGATAATCAGATGAGTTAATTATAATTCTCACAATCGACTGCGAATAGGTGCGACTACGTCTATCAAGACGCGGCGAGGAGGAAGACACGTAATATACAAACAATAGGATATAACTTCAATGTTAACCTCCTTAAATATATTATTTTTCTTTTTCCACCTAGCAACACCAGCTAACGACATAGGCAATAACTGACGTCATAATTCACGTCAAATTACAATTCCTCGTCGAAACGGCGTCGGTCACGAACGCTGCAGACGAAAAAGAAATGGTTCGCTCGTTAGGTACTAGTTGTTATGAAGATATAAGAAGAAATAAGGACATTAGCCAGTTATTTATTATGTTATAAGTCATTCATCTTCTGTCATGTCTGGATTAGACAGTAATTAGCAACGGTCTGCCCCTTGGTAGACCAATCCTTAATCTTGAGCTGTCCTTAACTGTCTGCGTGCACTGGATGTAATGAATTAACCTTTCCTGAAGTTAGAACTTGCTTCCAATAAAAAAAACCTACTTAGTATTGCCACGTTGAATAAAAAGGCATCTGAACCCCACTAGCATCACAAATCGCTAATTAGGTACATCAACATGTGACGTTAAACGAATTTCAAGCTTCGTTGTATTTCTGACAATCGTTTGACGTAGACAGTGATGTTTTAAATACGTTTTGTGATGTTAGTGGGCCTTAATCATTTTGCAAACTCATCGTATTTAGCATTATGAAAAACGGGAGTGATATGATCTTCAGACAAAACCCGGATTAAAAAAAAATGTCAAAATCCGGAAATCCGGATTAATGTTATTCGCAACTGTGGATTTCGATACCAAGACTTTCGTACTAGCGTACCATTTAATCAGTTTTTCGAATCAGCGTGTTCGCGACAACGTCATTCTATATAGCGGTTTTCGACTCAATGTGTTTTCGAACTGGCGTACCACTCGTACTTTTTTCCGAAATAGCGTGCGTCGCAATATCGTCATTCGAATTTTCATATCACTCCCACGAAAGACAACCTAGATTCTTTTTACTGCTAAATTATTTAAGTTATATTTTCGTAGGGACCTTAGGACTAGAGAAATAACGCCTTACCATTCACCAAGAACCTTACATACCAGCAATCAAAGAAACACTTCTTTCCTGACCACCTCATCATCGATTAAGATCAGTTCCCCTCGTATAGTTAGCTCACTTACCTTCGAACAGATCAGTGAGCAGCATGACCTGACCCCTGACCGATGTAAGCACACCAATTCCAACGATTCGCATAGCTTCAGTATTGGCGGTGGTAGGGCTGGCAAGATGTTGTAGCAAGAAATGAGGTAGGTAGGTAGCTAAAGAGTTTTGTTCCCGTAAGATAAACATTCAAAATCTATCATTAACACTAAAAACGGGATATTTATCATATTTACTGTTTGTTTTGAGCTCCCGAAATTCGACGCTGTTGTTGCAAGCACCAAATCAATAGATTCAAAATCTAGTTGATAATCTTGTCGACATACAATTTTGGACAATTACATTTAGAACGTTGTTTAAAATATCTCATCATAATCTGATGAGGTGAGATGATGATTTTAGTCAATGTAAGAAAGAAAGCAGTCTGTTCAACAAATCAAGGACCACCAGTTAGCAAGATGAAGAGATAGGTAGTTTGTTAGCGTACATTTGGTAGTATGTGAATAGATCAAATGCAGTGGTTTTTAAACGTTAAAAAGTGTCGCACCTCTTAGGTACGCCTGCCGGTATTTACTGAGCCACGACTTAACTAGCAACTTGAAACTAATTCATTAATTTATCTAACTGCTCCTATTATTTTCAAAAAATCGTGAGTAAACCTATCCAGCATGCCTGAGAGATATTTCTCGCCAGCATGAAAAGCCAAGTCAAAGGCCCATGAGCGGCATAAAAACTCTGACACCAGGTTAGGCACTTACCACACGGTAAAGCAGAAGACTGCACCTATTTGTTTTAGATCTTCGATTTCTAGAAGATAAAATCAGAAGTTTCTTGTTTTAGTTAACTTTAAAATCTAGTAGAGCTAGGTGCACCACCCCTATAACTACAAAATCTAAGTCAGTGCAGTGAGAGCTGGCATGGTAATAGAAGGTTGCGGTGCGCAGCGCCCAAGGCGTCCGACCGTCGCACGCGCAGCCCAAGCGATCCCACGCTCATTTACTTACAGGACGAGTTATTTTTAAGCAATGTTTAATATCTGCTAGAATTATTCACACACTTCACGAATAAATACGCTCAAACGCTGAGAAGGATTACTTCAGAATCTACTTCAGAAATCCTTGAACTAACTTGCACTGACACTGTGGGTTAAGTACTCGTAACATAGCTTTGAGCATGAGCATATCTGTGAGGTCTGTTTTTGGTGAATACAGTTTTGGTCACCTCACTACTATTGCTACGATGTTTAGACCTATTTCTCCGTCGGATCGGATGAATTAAAACATCTAAAATGTATTATTTCACATTACAAAATAGTACTGAAATTACAATTGATAGATTCTTAGCCAAATGCCTACGACGCGTAGCAATCGGTCTACGTGAAAACATAATGTCTATTCGACGGATTTATCAAGAAAACATAAATGTCACGCCAACTGAATCGAGTCTGACAACTCGTGTGTAACTTGTCGCACTAGGTACTACCAGTGACAGCAGGTCTAAACTTAAGATACTGGCAATCCTAACATGTTTTTTTTTATTTATATGGCTTGCGTTTGGCCGCACATCGCCTGATGTGAAGCGATATAGAGCGCGATAATGTTCAGGGAACAGAGAAACCGACAGTGAATTCAGCAGCCCGGTCCGCGCAATAAATCTGGAAACATATAGCGCTTTGTTCGGTTCGGTCGGTCTACTTCAACCATATAACGGTGACGCTTTGGCGCATATCTGTGCTCATCCGATGATAGAATGGGGACACGCAATTCACAATCTAATGCCCCCAGGCATTAGATTGTGAGTTGTGTGTGTCCAAAGCACACTCCCGAAATGTAACTGATAAAAAACCGATAGGCTGGCTATATTATTTCAATATCGACGGTATTTGCTTGGGTAAAATAAAATGAAGCAGCAAAACTTGATAAATCTCTGGAAACTAGGATATTAAAAAACCCAAAAGTCTGACAACCTTACCAAATGGATATCATATTACCCGGTAACTGTATTGGGGAGGTCAGATAGGCAGTGCTCCATTCCGACAGTAAAATTGTGGTTTTCAACTGCATCCGGTTAGACTGGAAACCGACCACAATGTACCAGGGCCAGGCAGTTGATGATGAAATGTTTTGAAAGTTTGCAAAACCAACTCGTTTCTTCGCACCGAATTGTGGAAACCATGCTCATTGTTTTCAGCTACCTCCACGGGAGTTTTAAGAGACAATTACAAAGGCAATGCTGTTCATTTAGACAAATCAACAACATCTAATGTGATTTTTGTCCGTTGTGAGAATAATCATTCCAACAAATGACGCATTGAATTAGAGATTGCCTTGAACATCGTACGGATTGTGATTGAAACTGTGGTACCCAATCAAGCTTGAGGTGATCAACATTTGATCAAACTGTGCTCGTTTTTTCATAATAAGAAGATACCTTCCGTCTGCCATGGAGTAAAGAAACAGAGTAGCGTGCAGTTTTTTTTTAATAACTTCGTTTCTAGCTTTGTCTACATTCCTTAGGACTTTCTGAAGGAAACAGTTACAAATGCCGTCATACACAATTTAAGACCAAGATCTGGAAATGCGAAGTATCGTACCAAGTGACAACAACCTGTATACCAATCGATTGCAAAAATTCGTGAACATGAAAGCGACTGTTTGCACAGTACGCGCGATTATCGAGTAGCGATCGGTAAAGATCGGCAGAGATCGGTGATCACGAACCGATGCGCGGGCGCCGATGATCGAACCATAACTACCGCTATACTGCAGTTATGTGGAAGTAACGTTTTAGAAATATTTCTTTTACTTGTTTGATTTTTAAGCTTTGTTGTAAGCCGAAATTGTTGAACTTTATTGACATGTTAAAATCAGAATGGAAATTATAGTCAATTTATTTCATGTGTTCTCTAAAATATAAAAGCTGGAGTAGCTTAAGAAATAGTATATTGAATTCCCATTTTCGTTATCTTATTTATTTTTACCCACAGATTTTTACTTGATTTGAATCGTAATACCCTCATTTCGGACCGATGCATGGCGAATCCCAATTCCGGGGAAAGGAAGGTCATAATATTAGCCACAAATATCAAATGTCAGACTGTGCTAAAAATCATTTACAACTTTGCTATTTTCAGAGTAATATCTGGTTATATAGGCATATTAGGGATGAAGGAGTAGGGTTAGTAGGTAGTGCTGTACCTTATAATCATCATAATTCATGCTGAAACAACATTACCATAATATTTTAAATTCATACCACACATCTAACTGTAACATCAGCAGTAAACCTCCGTATTCTTTTCAATTACTCCGACATTTCCTGCACACGATACACGGCCGACCAAAATTACGAACAATAGCGTTATCTCTCAAATAAAGAGAACGTAGCGACATAAATCTTCAGGACTCGCTCCGTACATTTTAACGGTTAAGGGAGACGCATTTTTATTCAAAATAGGCACTTAGTTAAAAAATATGTGTGTACCAGAGACAAACAACAGGAAGTGGGTGGAGATGGTCCTTTTTCCCGCAGTTCCTGTGGCCTGTGTGTTACCTTTTTGTTTTTAAATTGAGCGGCAGATGCGGGGCTAGCTGGAATATGCTGGCGGCCAGATAAATGGATAACCTATTGGAACATTGTTTGCGATTATTATTTTTTGTTGAACTTTAATTTTATGGAAACATCGATAGGAATTTGAACTAACTACTTGTGATGATGATTCAAGAATCGTTTATGTGGTGGAGACGCCAGTTTCTATACATTAGAAGATATTATTTCCGCCAGCAGTTTTTCTTATATTGTTTTTAATCAGCTAATTATAAAAGAAAACTGAAAAAATAACTACCTATCAGTATTGTGAATAATTACAAAATAATTATAAAATTTACAAACCATTTTAAATCGGGGGTTATTTCATGAATGAGTATTGTTTAAGAACCAAATGGGACCTCCCATTTAATAAATTGCTGTTCAAAGCCAGATTTTCAGCGAACTTTTTATTCCCGATTTTCCGCTGTACACTTTACTCGCACCGCAACTGTACCAAATTCTTTTTGGAAATCGTACCGAAAAATGTTTAGTAGTTGAAAAATTAGCATTTGTGTGGTCCCTTCGTCCCCGTGCTGGTGCCCGCGCCGGGGAAGTTAGCGGAGCTCATTAATTTGTTGTTTTTTCTTTTATTTTTCTCCCCATTTTAGGGCTATTTGGTTAAAGCGTCCGTTTTGTTCAGGACATGCTTTGTTTAGAGTGTGCTAATGGAAAGAGCGTAGTTATGCTAATCTAATTAATACGATAAAGCCTTTTTATTGTCTTTTTTTCAATGAAACGTATTGTTTTTAAATAAGAATCCATGCCAGCATGCATAAATGGGTTGTTTATGAGTTTAGCACTTTTTTATTGAAGCCAGTGTGCTGAGACGCATTCCTAATGAATCATAATTCAAAACTGACAGATTGAATGATTGATATTACATGATGGAATAAGGCTTCTGCTTAACACATTCACAACAGCAATGCCTATTTTGATAAGACAATATTCATTGCGCATTTTATGTTGTCGAACAGATAATTCTTTCAGACAGCTGAAAAATTGCTGCCTAGTAGCCATTTCATTCAAAACTATGACAACAATCTAGGTAAAACAGTTAACAAACGAGAATTATGTTGATTTCAAATAAAAATAAGTTCTTAAAACTCTGAATATTCCAGAGGTTTTGAAGAAATATTTGTTTGCAAGTATAGTAATTTTACTTCTTCACACTCTGTGTTGAAAGGTTTGCTATATGATGGTTTATCAATGGGATAAAGAAAATGGTTTTTCTTGTCTGTTTGTGTGACCGCGATTTTCCTTTAAACTACGAAACTACGCAGCAGATTTTGATAAGATACTCACAATAGGTTAAAGGCCGACAGGTTCATATGTCGCATTCTTCTGAAACATAAAATTATCTAATAATTATAAATCGGAGTAGGTAGATTGAATTGGGGTCATTGATCTGAAATGTATGTATTAATATCCCTCTGGATTTTCGGAATTGGTTGATTATTATATTGTTCATAATTTTTTTAACGTTACCCAGTCACGATTTGACACAACCCAACGACCAATCAGAGCAAAGGATCATGGGTGGTGCACTAACCGGTGGTACCTTCCTTTAAATGAATTGAGTAGTAATAATATCACTACCAACATTAAAAATATTTAAAATAATTGTATTCGGAAATACCGGTATACTTTCCGCGAAAATGACTTATCCATGTTATTCTTTCTGTGAACATTTATGATACAAGTACCAAAAATCAATCTACCTACTCCGATCACTGGTAATAATGCAATCTGGATATATTTTGTAGTAAAATTTCTTGCTAAGCAGAGACGAGACACTATTAAATAAAATTATTTATATTTTTTTCCAACTAGGGAACCTACGAGTAGCTATAAGGGGCATTTCATAGTAAGCTTATCAATATCAAGAACAACGAGTGTTCTCGTTGATTAGCCATAGATCTAATCATTTAATTTATCTTATTAACAATCGAAGGGCTAAGTCTAAGAAAGGTTATTGGGTCATTGTGTGTTCCCCCCAATGCCTTGACAAAACAAATTAAGTTTGGCTGCACCTAAGTACCAATTTGCAAATCTATGAAGGCGTATTGAAATGAAACCTCATTTTTTCACAAGTAGGTACTTAGGTATTTACTCCCACAAAAATGTGTAGGTAGGTACATGACAAAAAGTTTCACAAACAAACTCATTACTCCATACAATATTACTTGTGTACAGCACTCAGAGTAAATTATTTACCTTCATTTAATAAAACGACCAAATCTGAGACCAAACCGAGGATCCATATAGCTTTCCTAAGCTCCTCCCACTCAGCAAGGCGTGGTGCGGCCACGCCCTGAAGTCCCGCCCACTATCCGTTTTTCCTGGAAACTTATGTAATATTTTCCCTCCAGGGTGGTGGGTGGACATTTGTCTTTACTAAGGACGAGCTCCCAGGATTATTAAATTTACCGAGCCAACATGGCCGACGATTTATGTACTTTATATATATATAGCAAGCTATGTACTTTGATTTAGTGGTTTAGGTAGGAGTTCTTAGAATATATTTTATCTGTAAAGAATGGGTCTGTGTTACTGAGTTTTATTTGGAGAAGGTTTTGATAAAGTAATTTGTGGCCTGACAGAGCTGGTGGTTCTGGCTTTGTTCATTTACGTTCATATTGATCGGCTTCTCTTTGTTCTGTATTTCCACCAAAGTACGCATAATCAAAACAATCTGAACTTTTTTCATTTTAAAACTTGTTTTAAGTTAGTCTTTACTGGTCAGGAGCAAGATAATATTGTCTCAATCATTAATTTATTCTGCAAATTAGTATCAAATAGGAGTAGTTCTAAAAACTACCCCTGTGGAAAACTTAATTTTTGAAAGCATACAATTCAAAGATACCTACATACATGGAGTTAAATAACATCGTGAGGTAACACAAAATTTTACCAAGGATTCAGTACGTCATTAGTCATTTTTATTCATAACCGACGAAATTTTTTAAAATTCGACGAGAATTTAGACCCAGCTTTGAAACCTTTCGTCGGTTCAGTATGGTACTTAAAACTTGCGATGTTCCTGACAACATGTTTGATTGATTTCTATAATAACTCGTCTTCATCCAAAGAGATAATTAGGAACCTACACAAAAAAAGATTTGCCACATACTTAGCCATATTATGTTTAATCAAATTCGGGACAAAATCAATCCTCTTAATATTGTTTTCTGTAAATTAATCTTAGTAATAGGTCATGTCCCACTTGTTCAAGTATCCTACGTGCCAGATTACTTGCACCGTAGATGACCTAAAGAATACCACTGATGCTGCTGATGCTACAACCATCGTGGCCACTGAGATATCGATAAAGGAGACTGCAGATATTACTAACAGTGTATCTTTTTATTTATTTCATGATTTTGACACTTTTAAGTGAAACATCACATGTTCTTTTGCCGTGAAAACATCACACATTCACTAGTCATGTATTAAAATGCTGATGATTTATCGTGTGTCCTATTTATGTTCTTATCCTTTATTCACACTATCTACTACCTAACAAAATAGACCCATCTAATACCATAAAATGCTTAATTCATGTAAGACTAGAATTGCCGTAATATTAAAGGCGTGTTGGGTACTCGAACAAAAGCCAAAAATCTAAAATCGTACAACTTCAATCGAATGTTCTAGAAACAATTATTAATATGTTGACGGTATTAGGTAAAAAAAATGTTTCAAACAGCTTCTGAGCACAACCATGTAACTGCATTTTATGAATACATCTGCCTAGCCTTTTCCCAACTATGTTGAGGTCGGCTTCCAGTTTTACCGGAGGCAGCTGAATACCAGTATTTTACATGGAGCGACTGCCTATCTAACCTCCACAACCCAGTTAGTACTGGGTAATACGATACCCCTTGGTAAGACTGGTTGTCAGACTTTTCGGGTCACTAACTACCTGAAACGACTGTCAAAGATCTACAAATGACAGCCGGGACCAACGGCTTAACGAATACTCTGCTAAAAATATTTTATTCGAATAATAAATAAGTTTTAAATGAGAAAAACCCAAAGAAACCATTTTTTTTTCGGATGGGAAATCATCAGCATCGAATATCTATCAAGTGGGTGTCTTATTAGGACTAGTTTTCATGAAGAAGTAGTTGCTTAATTATCTTTTCTTTTGTTTAACAATGAGACAAGATTCAAGGAATAATATGACGGTTTCAATATAAACATACCTACTGAATCACGTTTTCCGATATTATATGGAAAACTTGTTATGGTTGATGGAAAATGTGGAAAGATAATAGGAACGAAAGTTATTAATAGAATATTAACCTGTTTACGTGTGAACAAATGCGATTTGCGTGTTTTCTGCACCATTTATCATAACAACCGGCCCATCATCACTCGTAACAAATAGCAACTCGCAAAACAAACAGGCTGTCAATTTCGAAAAACATCAAAATGACAGCTGCTTACAGCTGAAATATTCCATATTTTTCTTTGACTGTCAACATCAGCATAAAAATTCAATTCAAACAATAACTACTTGAAACGCCAAAAGAAAAATCGATAAATAACAACGTTCTGTGTCTGTAATTTAATTTGGTGTATTTACTTTTTACAATTATTCAATTCTTTAATTCACTGCCAGGTAATGCATAAACTACTGGGTCTAGGATCATGAACACACAAAAAATCCTTTTACTCTGAAAAAAAGCACTAAGGAAGAGTTTACGAAAATTCATCCTTAATGGGCCATGAAACTTTGTAATTTTTACCTGATTCCACGGTTCGCAAAAATATGCAATGTTCAGTATCGACATTATGACTTTGCGTAGACGTCATTTGGACTATAAAAGACCGCTTGCGCAAGCACTCGTCGCATTCGGGTGTCGCAGCGGAACGTGAGTATTAACTATTTTACTAATTACATTAATTATTTTAATTTGTCTTTTTTTAATATTTTTCTGAAATTGTCTCTTCTTAATAATCTTTAGACTTTTGCCTTTATCTGCATTTTTGTGTGCCGATATTGCTACGGGGACAATTGTGCTTTTTTCTTTTCTAAACCATAGGGCAGCCATTTTGTTATGGGCCCCACGTGTTACCGTGATTGATATTTTTAGGTTTCAATGATAATACATATTTCTACTGCAGTATCATAATTAATCCTTAATTTGCCTTCTACATTCGACGCCGCATTTCCCTTAAAGCCTCGAAAAGCTGCAACCACGTGGTTTTCCGAACTTTTCCATTTTATTTAAAAAAAAAACATCGTTTGTGCTGAGATTTTAAACCAACATCTTGTTTCCAGTGGCATGTGCTCATTTAAAAGATTGTATTAATATTGTTTTTAATATTTTTCAGTGAGCCAGGGTACCCGCAGATATACTGAGAACTGTAGCAGTATGGTAAGTTACTTATAATATTTTCAATTCTGTCTAAGTTCGTTAAATAATTAAGGTGATTTCTCTTTTCCTCTATAGATTGATTGCCTACGAAACCCCCAACTTACGTAAGCAAGTACACAATCTGATTCGTTCTACCTAAATATCCCTAATTTCGTAGTAAACGAAGATTGGTACCACGTGTGTATCTCAGATTATTAAGATTAGCTTCGAATTGTTTAACCACGTGGTCCCTGGAGATAGTATGCAACTTTTAAACAGCCATGCAGTCATGTAGTCATGCGGCCATGCCGGCTATGTGACCATGCGGTCATGCCACGGCGACTTTTCTCTTTTATATTATATTATTGTGTTACAATTTTTTATTCTTTCGCTAAAAGCTGCTTGTTTCAAACAATGGACAGAATACGTTGATGCTTAATGCTCGGGTTACTTCAGCCAGAAACCTCTGATCTTTATTCATTATTCTAATAATTTCTCATGTACGCTGAACCACGTGGTCGTAAACTCCCTAAGTAGCATAATCGGCTTAAAACGTTCTAACTTCCAGTACACTATGTGAAAATGAGTGGGCCATAATTTCCACATGCTGAGTAATATTTTTCAATGTCCCCAGGCAGGAGCCGCACCAACCGGTCCTGGCAACCGCGGCAGGGCTCGAGGCACCCGGTGCCGCGGACGGCGGCGTCATTGTTTGGCAGACGTCGGGCGCCCGCGCGACTGGCACGCGCGACTCACGCAGCTCTGGATGAGCTCCGTGTAGTGACAACGCGCCATTTTTCTTTATTTTTCTTTCTTTATAAAAAGGTGAGTTTTCTTATTTTCTTTTTGTTACCTGCGTATTTCTATATTGTTTACTGGTTTGTGTACCTACATCTACAGAACGCCAACTCCTAAAATTATTATGTTAATTACTCCATTGCATTGCTTGTCATTCGTAGAACATTGTTCGATGAACAGAAATTATCAGTTCGCATCGACCCTCTACAATGTTGTCGTGCTCAAAATTGTGGGCTCACACTTGGCTTAAGTTATTGTGCACTCATACTTTATAATATTAAGCCAATGGTGCATATGCACTCTAAAGGACAATGCTCATAACGGGCTGGTCCAATGCGCATATTTTGCGCAACTCCACGTCCAATGCGCATATTTTGCGTGCGGAATATATTATGTCCGGTAATCATTTTCAGCTGTATTTACGAAAAGACAGGCAGTTTTACAATCTTATTTCCGTGCTCATGCCATGCCATGGCTGTAACAGTTTTGTATTCATTTCCTTATTCAAAATGTACTTATTTTTAATACCCTTTTTTCTTTTGTTCCAGGTGTTTACATAATTTAAGTATTTATAATATAAGTTAAATCGGTGGTGGTGTACATTGATATCATCCGTTCCTGTGAAGAATACAGGCACTATATCACAAACACTTTTCCGTTACTAAGTTGAGAATATATAATTCTGAGAGTTATAATATAAATCATGTCTATGTACAAATAAGTTTTATTTTCCTTTCGTAGTCAGCAATGTCCATTAAGTTACAGGTGAAACCAATTTTGTTATTTTTTTATTAATTTTAGTTTATTGTTAGTTCCACTGATATTGTTGTTTACAGAACTATAGTTTTAAAGTTTTCTTATAACGTCATCCGTATCACTAGACATCTTTTTCAAGTTTGTTGACGGAATACTCTTGACATGTTGTTACAGAATAAATAAAATGTTTTGATGGAATTTTGTTATATTTTGTTCTTTAATCCTTTTACACACGTGCTTACAAAATACACAAAGGCAAATTAATATTTCTACACCATTTTACAATCTCTTTTAGGCTTCCACAACTCTTCATATAGCCATATTCTTACTTAAAACTTACTTACCTCATTCCTCCGCATGACATGCCCGACAACCGACCAACCACACATAGTCACAAGGGCCACCTCCAGTCTTCGTCAGCTAATGTACTCATTTCTTATTCTTTCCTGTCTGACTATTACAAGCTCATGTACAGCCCGACACACTACCCACAAATCTTACCAAGGGGAATCGTATTACCCAGTACTTGGATTGGAAGTAAGATAGGCTGTAGCTCGCGTTAGACTGGAAGGCGACTCGTTAGATTGGAGACAGACTATAGGTAGACGATGGCATTGCAAGCCCATGTCATGTAGTCAATCGAGGCATAACCATGAGCAGATTGGGATAAGTAATTAGAATAGAATAAAATAAATAGTTGCAAGAGGAGGATCAAGGTGACATTGAAACTAAGCACGTGTACTATAAAACACGAAGATAGGTTTGATTCCCAGGTCGGATAAAGTTATTGGGTTTTTTCCATCAGAAAATTCTCAGTAGCAGCCACGGATTCTGGATTTGTGCCTGGTTGATGGCAATAAGCTCGCCTCCGGCGAAATGTGGGTATAAGTACTATAAAGTACACTTCTACCTAACCCTTCGAGGATTGCAGGCGTGATTTTATGTTCTAAAATATCCATTTCATTTATTGCGACCATTACTATAAACGTTAGCTAGTACAGCCTAAACAAAACTTAATCCCTGCCCAACAGAGCCATTACAAAGACTTTATGGCCTAAAATAACTTGAAATACTTTATTTTACAACAACATTATAAAGGGGACAAGATGGCGATAGCAAAAAGCTTCGCAAGTAACAGATGATCTTCATTTAAATATTTTCTAGGGACATTGGGGGTGTTTGGAGTGCCTACTCGGGGCTGGAACACAGCAGGCGAGGTTTTTTAAAGAGTTTTTATATTATAACACATTGTAGTTTCAGTTTCCAAAATGAAAGCTAGACAGGTCATGAGAAAAGGTATATAGGCATAGGCAAGTAAAATATCTCCTAAGTATTCTGCTTAACTGTGAACACAGTAACAATGCAGTTAAAATTAAATGTTTTAGTCAGGTAAACTTATAGTAACAATTTTCTGGACTAGACAGTAAATTAACATTATTTTAAACCCGCTATTTAGCTTTGGGCAGTTTCAGTTATCACTATTACTAACACTACATATGTATGTATTATAAAACAAAGTCCTCCGCCGCGTCTGTCTGCCTGTTCGCGATAAACTCAAAAACTACTGCACAGATATTGATGTTTTCAACAATGGATAGAGTGGTTATCGAGGAAGGTTTTAGTATTTAAATTGTCAAGTTTTTGTTGCGGGAACGGGATCAAAATTTCATGATTACTTTTGGTCGCCATAACCGACATCCACGCGGGCGAAACCGCGAGCATCAGCTAGTATAGAATACTTTAGGCACATAATTTGAATAATATCTGTGTAATTTGTCAAATTAAAGTAGCAGCGCTTACGCGATATCTATTTATCTAACCCATTGTCATCTGAAATAAATCCCCAGGAAAAATACTTATCACAAAAAATAAAATTCGCCCCGTGCACACCGCGGCAATGAGATGCAGGCCACAGTCAATATCGCGGGATCAAAGCCGACCGGCCGCCTGCCTCCAACCTAGCGCGACACTTAGCGACGATATTAGTGCCTTCAACAGCCCTGTTTATACTGTTGACTATGATGGGACACTCGTTTTATTGTTACTCGTGACGGTACCAAGATTTGCAAGTGGAAACTCAATTTGACACGTTTTTTGAGAAAGAGATGAGGTTCCATGGGCAATTTAAAATGATAGGAACTATCAAAGTACGATTTTAACAAGATACATCATTTTCGACGGACGAATGGTTGGATTCAAGATGAAGTTTAACAAAAAAGGAATCCAACGTGTTACTGAAGTTACTGAAAGAAATAAAGCCTTATTTAATCGCAGTCAATGAGTTAGGATAGAATACATCCTTTCAATAGCTTATTTATTTGGATCTAAGGATGACTCCTGTGGTGCAAAATGCAGCTAAACGTCACCATCTCCCGTCATTATTAGATACCAGTATCAAAATCATAAGTTTACCTAATCTCCCACTTCCACGATTATTAGCATACAGATAATTTTAACCATTGGAGAAACCCTATTACTGCAAAAAAAAACAAACAATATCGATAAAAATATTTCGTTAACCGACGGTATGGCTGCGTAAACTACATCAATCAATACCAATCAAATAACTCAATTACAAAACAGCAAGTTACATAAAAATTGGTTGCAACGAAACCAATTTAGAATTCCTTTGAGTCTCACTTAAATATATCAGAGAGAAGCAAAACATTAGCATGTATATGACATTAGACAGGTACAAATGTCTTTACAAAGCTATCGGCTTGCCTATAAATTGAAATGAGACTGTGAATTAAAATATAAATCAAAAGAGGATTTTTCCCGACACGTCGACGCGACGAAATTGGAAAAAATCTACAGCGACACGGGAGAGGTGGTGTGTCCGTTGTCGCGTACGACTCGTGATTATGTGGGAATAACTGATGGGTTATTTATATATCAATGGATGGGGCTAATAATTATTGACTTTAATGACAAACGTTAAGTTTTACTAGTAATCCTTCTCTGTGACGAATGAGTAAGAAAAACTTTAGAATAAACGAGAATACTTGATTACAAACAGGATAAATGACTTAACCATTTTTCGCATTGATTGGAAGTATTCAACATTTTGAAAGGTCATGAAAATAAGATAAATTACTTATCTATAACAAAGCTGTTTCTTAGTCAATCACTATCACTATCACTACATCACTATCACTACATATTATAAAACAAAGTCCTCCGCCGCGTCTGCCTGCATCGATTTCTATGCTGTTTCATCAATGGATAGATTGGTTCTCGAGGAAGGTTTTAGTATATAATTTGTTGCGAGAACGGGATCAAAATTTCATAATTACTTTTGGTCGCGATAACAGACAACCACGCGGGCGAAGCCACGGGCATCAGCTAGTTAATTATATTTTGAACTTGTATTGGAAACTAATCAAGTGATTTCTATGATTACGGTTATCATTATGCATTTTTGTCAACATATTTTAAACTTTTTGTTGAAAAAAGAAGAAAGTAAGTAACGTATGGATAAATAATACATACGGAGTTAGAGACAAAATTTACAACCAAATTAGAGAAGCACCAAAAGAAGCGAAGAATATATCCATGGACGAATGAGTAGATAAATATACCGTCACACCTTAGACGTTGCGTATGACGTAACTTGAATCATCGCATACAGGAGGTACAATGCCGTATAACAGTGAAAACAGTCACCTCGCAAGATAATAAGAGTGCGCCCGTCCATATTAAAGCGCGGAGCTCTTACAGAGGTTCTGTAATACAAACTCATTTAAATATACATGATGAAATTGAAAGAATTACGCCGGGGAGCGGTTTGTTCACGAGAAATTGTGTGATATACCGTCTAACAACGTACGGTGGGAGAATGAGATGTGTTTCTGTATTAGTTTCTTACTTTCTACTAGCGTTTGTTTTCTTTATCATCATTTTTGGTCGATATTTGTCTTTAACTTTAATAATTCATTAATAATATCAATGCAAGTACGGTCAACAAGGGTGTTACAATCTTTAGATCAATAGATACAATCGCGGATTTTAAAAAGATGTACCTACTTAATTTGCGATCATTGATAACATTTTATGGATTTGGCAATAGGCTCGCCCCCTATTACATGGGACTTAAACATAACTGGCGAAATGTGGGTGTACTAATAAGTACACCTCTGCCTAACCCTACGGGGATTACAGGCGTGATGTTATTTTATGATAACATTTTAGTTAAATATAAACCTAGTCAAATCATTGTTATCCATATTCAAGTTAACAGAGAAGGTAAGCAGGATACTTAATACAAGACAACTGAGAGTACTCGATAGGTACTCCACTACACATAAATCAGGTTCTACAGGATGCAAATCAGACGTAAAGTTTGAAGAACCCTGCTTAGTAATCCTGCACTTTATTTAAAAAGAATAAGTTACTTTCACAAAACATAAAGAGGGGAACAGCTGTCCACTAACTTTATTTTCTCACAGACTCTCGGCATTATAAGAGACCAATACAATATATGAAAATAGCTATTCAGTTTATTTAATCTCTATTAGATACAACAATTATGTTCTGTAACATTTAATTAAATCTTTACATTATTTACAAACTACAATTAATCTGTAAAAAAAAATATGTACAAGTAAAAAAAGGTACAGGGCGTCAAAAAATTCGTCCACATCGCCGTCAGCAGGAAAAGTGCCCAGAAGGCTGGCAGCATTGCCACGTTGGATGGCAATACATTATATTGGATTAAATTGGTAACCAAGCTATTTTCAATGATATGTATTTACTTAGAGATTTTCAACTTTTGGTGTTTCTTTTACATCTGTATCAGAGAATATATCCCGATGAAGGAATTAACTCACTCGATAGCCTGGACAAGTACCAATCGCTTTCTACACATTTTATATTCCTTCAGTGATTTTCTACAAAATAGACAGAAGCTTTTCGGTAGCTTTGTTAATCCTATTATATTTTGACTGTTCCGTCATCGTTATTGTACAGACCAGCACAACAAGGTACTCGAAACCGTGAAATTTTCCCAATCAACTTTGAACCTATTAATTTAACAATAAAGTTGAACATTTATTTTAAAAAATTGACAGATTGTAAAAGCTTGATGTGCTAGCGTGATCGTGAGGAAACCAGCATGTCCTAGAACCAAAAATTCGAAGACATGTGACATCTACCAATCCGCACTGGGCCCACATGGTGGATTATAGCCCATTCCCTCTCATAGAAAGGAGGCCTGTGTCCCAGCAGTGGGAACATGATAGGCTGATGATGTGATGTGTGTGTGTGTGATGTGCTGGTGTCTGTGCATAGAATGTCAATTGGCATCCGGGCAAGCTACTAAGTTTCACCTACGTAATAACTGGATTGAACAAAAAAAACGTCATGGCAAAAAAAAACGTCAAAAAAATCATGGCTCTCATAACTTACACGACATAACGTACACGAGTACGTAGTGGGCGCCACGCCTCTGCAACGTGTCTCTGAGGTGCGGGATTTGTGTGTTACTGTCATTCCTGAACTGTCGTTTCGTGATCATATTACGAGGATCTGTGAAAGGGCGTTCAGAAACTTAGGATTTGTTCTGAGGCAGACAAGGCACTTTACTAACATCGCTTCAGTCCGGGTCCTGTATGACGCTCTAGTCAGGAGCCATCTGGAACATAGTGCTGTCATATGGGCTCCACACGAGGCCAAGTACACGGTAATGCTAGAACGCGTACAGAACAAGTTCACGCGCCACTTGTACAAGAAGCTCTATGGGGTATATCCGTTTTACCCGTTGATGTACCCCACTCTGTTTGTGCTCGGTATGGTCGGGTACAACCAACTGAGGGTGCGACGGGAATTCACGCTTGTTTCATATTTGGTTAGGTTACTTCGTGGCATTGAGCATAACCCAGGAGTGCTGCAGAGCCTGAGTTTATGTGTACCGGATCGCTATGTGTGGAGGCGGCGCCGCCCACCGCTGCTGACTGTGCCGGTTGCCAGGACCAACCTTCTAGATACAACACCATTGACCCGCGCAATTCGGGCTATTCACGATCTTCACGTGAAGATCGATGTTTTTTACATGTAATTTTAGTGAATTTGCAAAATTACTGTTGTTTATAGTTATAGTGTAGATTAGAGTAGGCTTAATGTTTTATAATTTAAGAATTGTATTTTTTGTTTTAGTTATAGAACTTAGTATAGAAGATTATTAGATGTTATTGTAAGTAGTACTATTTTTAACGTTTTTCATAGTTTTATATAGTAATAATTTTAATTTTAAGACCGCGCTATCGCATTAGGGATACACCTGTAATAATAGTTGTAAGGGAGATTTTAATAAATAAATAAATAAACTTGTAAAAGATACCAAGGACGCGCCACACCCAGCTCCAACCAGTCACCTTAAAATAAACCCCTCCAATTCAGCTAAAACCAACTCTAATAAAAGACACTACCACATTAAAGTCAGCAAGACATCTACACAAGTATAGCCCACTCCATTACAACGAAGAGCTTTCTCAGTAAGAGCCATCAAAGAAAAATAATCCATCTGAAAACACTTGACACAGTTGGGCGGCCCCGCCCATCCGCCCGCCCAGCGTCACGCCACGCCCCGCCATCTTGGAACCTCCACTTTTTACCGCAGAATTTGCTCTGTATATTTTAAGTAAAGTTATCTTAGTCCTGAATTAGTTTTCCGCTAACATCGCCTCTCTGCTAGGTGTATTTTATAAAAGTTGTTTGCTTTCACAGCGTAGTTAATGTTGGAGTTTGTCTTGCTAGGATTTTGGTCCTAGATGATGGGTAGTTCGAGTAAGTTTTCGTCTGGAAATAGATTTGGCTGAATAGAAATAACGAGAAGAAAATTATACTGAAAGTTATTTCTTCAAGAAATACGTTGAGTTGACATTGCGAAAAGAATATTAAGTTTATGATCACGTATGTGTCTCCAAAGACCAAACATTAAACGTTGAGAAAAGAATGAGGTCAGATTTTCACGAAAATAATAATGGATGTCGAAGCATCAGGATCATAAAGACATATGACCTCTCTAAAACACTTGCAAACCAAATGGAGCATGTTCTCATATATCTACACAAAAACAATATACATACCTACCTACAGGAATAATGACTCCGTGGGAAAACCGTGGTGGTTTTGTCAATTTCCACTTTAATCGATTGTTATTTGCGCTTAATACTAACTTCTAATGGGCCTACGACACGTACAAGCTTCACCACAGGTTTGCCTGCGCAAACCGGTTGGTACACGGAACACCATGCGTGCGGTTGGTAAAACTGTCACGGTGTTCGCACATCACATTGCCATATCGTTACTTTTCAAACTAAAAGCTACTACTTTTTTGACTTAGGTTTAGACTTAGACCAGGTGGTCTTAAAGTTCAGTCTTACTTATTCGATCTGAAACAGACTACCTCGTCTGAAACTTGAGTGTAGCCTATAACATACACACACACACATACTTAACACTAATCAGGTGTCAAAACAATCACCGTCTGGTGATACACCCCATCAATAATTTTAGCAAGTTACTTTTTGTCTGGCGAGTCAGATGTGTTGGTAAGACATATCAAACACCCCAGTTGGTCCCTCAAATATCAGCCACTTCTAAAACGACAAGTGACGAAAACTTTAAAAACAAACCAAAAATAATGGCAAAATATGACAAAATTACCTGCTAAGCCGAAGAAGTGGCGACGAAGGCTTTGGCTAGCAATATTTATAATTCTGTCGTGCCAGCGATATGAAGACAAAGAAAAATAATAGACATTAATGTTAATTTAGGCATTATTGATTAAGTACCTACTACAAAACACCTATCCACCCTTTAATTGAAAGAAAAAGTAGTTAAACAAAGTAGTGGAAGTTTAGTTGGGTAACGTAAAAACTATATTCATTTATTTCTGTGGTTCACGAATAATAGAAATAGATTTAAAACCGTTAAATTTATCTTTCAACAAGTCGATTGGTCCTTAGAACTTATAAGCACTAATGTATAAAGTTAATGGTTCTATATTAAACCAAAAACAGCCACCTCTTTGAAACGCCTAAACAAACAACCTCAAAAGAGAAACTTCAAACGCAGTAAAAAATTACTTTAGTCGATACGTTAGGATCGCCCATCTATAGTAGGTACGTGATCAAAACGTTGAACAAACTCAATCCCCAAAGAAAAACACGGTAGATTGCGAGCTTTCATCGCAAAGCGAGAGATATCAAAAAATACATCGGACGGCCGCTCCGCGCTTTATTAAGAATAAATTTAGGGAGGACGCAGAGGACCACGGTTAGTCCGAGTGAAGTGAGATGAGCGGATTGGAGAAAAAAAAAATATTTTACAAAAATAACTAAAAACGCCTTTGTTTTAATGAAGTCGTGTCAAAATCTTTTAGTGGTATTGAAAGAGAAAAAAAAACCTTAAATTGGTAAACAAGAAACGTTTATGTATGATGAAAACCTTCCATCTTTTAAACGATTTAAAATACTTATTTGCATAATAACAAAAAAGAACTGTAACTAAACAAAACAAAACTACCTGAAACATTAAAAACATTATTTAAATTTGACTGCCTACGCAAAATGGATAACCTTCTCCCTTCCTGTAGGGAACACAAACTCTTAAAAGTTTTTCGAAATAGCGTGTGTCGCAATAACGTCATTTGAATCTTCATATCACTCCCATCAAATGTACCTTCTTTTAGTCTTCCTACAACCCATGAAAATGTCATGTATGATGAATACGTCTTATATGTTTACAAAGTTAAATAGTAAGTGATTAACGTTTCATTTCGTAGTAGAATATCACCCTCTTCATTCCGTCCCACTACCCCGCTACCTCTCAGCTGCAACCCCCGCTACCGCTTAAGCCTTGCAACGCAATAGTGCGAGGTGCCTATCTTCAGACTAATGCATTTATGCAACAGACGCTCGCCAGGATCGATACAGCGCGTAATTTGACGAAAATATTGTGGGAACCTTTTGTTTCTTACTTTGCTACTTTTATATTTGAAAAGAGGGTAGTGAAGGACGGTTTATTACCTCTCAATTGTAGTGCGGAGCTTTCAGGTAGTTTCTTTGAAGGATACTGGTATAATGAAAGGTTTCGAGGTAAAAATTTCGCACTATTTTGACATGACATGCCTGACTTTATACTGACTATAATCCTGACGATGTAACATTTTTCAAGCACTCAAACGCACATAAATGACTTTTAAGTTAGGCTATGTAGGTAATGCCGTAATGGTTATAGATAAACCGGACTTATTGTAAAAACGTCACACATTTTTTAGACAGTGAAAAGTTAATCACATTCCCAAATGGTGATGCGTCTTTAGAACGGCCGACGATCGATCAAGATATCCTGACATTGTTGGGCGTCTGTGGTTTATAGACCAATATTAGGAGTAAACTTTGGAAACGTAACTCGAAGTATAGCATCAAGGCAAGCATGACCCGTCCACAGGATACTATATCAAAAATATACATAACATCGTGCCTATATTCCCCAAGGGATTAGGCAGAGGTGTTCTTGTTGTACACTCACATTACGCTAGTTATGTCCAACTCTCATGTAATAGGGGCGAGCCTATTGCGATCGACTGGGTACCAAACCGACTCCGAGCTGCTAATACTAAAAAAATCTCGATGGAAAATCCATAGTCACACTTTTCCCGATCTGGGAATTGAATCTAGGACCTCATCATAATTATCAATTTATCATAAACCTAACCTGCCTATCTTGTCCTTCATTTTTTTCTGCTATCTTATGGTACGCACCCACGATTCTACCATCTTGCGACAATCAATCAACGTCTCATTTGTATTACTTGGAAACTTAACAAAAGTGCGCACGTCACAGAAACAGCGATACATGGCTACAAATAACCTAAATACATTTATTCGCAATAAATTTCCCGTTCACAATCGGAGTCCCGACCCAAATTCAACAAAAAAATATCCCGATATGCGTATAGAAAGGTACTCGTAGATACAGAGACAAACAAAAGTTTCCTTTTACCTCCACATAGATGAAAAATAAATAAAAAGGAAGGTAGAACTGAAACACGGCAGTCTTAACAAGTTGCGAGTAAATCCGATTTGTGAGGGTATTTGAATAAGAGGCAAAGTAGAATTTGAATAGCTTTCGAGAATTTTGCTAAAATAACAACAGAAGAAAATAAAGGCGTTCGATTGTTCTGGGCGTAATTCCGAGGCGTATTCCACGATAGACTTCTTTATCTTGCAGTGAATCTAGGGAGAATGTATTTTTGGCGCATGTAGGTAGATCCATTTATCTTGTTTCAGGTCCCGTAGTGCATGCTTGGGTTATGGAAATATGATCATAAATCATAAAAGTAAGCTCTTGAAGGCTTCGGCGGTTTCCATTTGTCACTCTTGGAAAAGTCATGAGTTAGTTTAAGAAATATCAGCCAAAAAACAATTACCATCGAAAAATACAATTCACTATTCGTTCGATAGTTTTAAATAGTGGCAGGTACTCTTTTTTAAATAAAAAAGAAATCTAAATGTGTGCTGGGAGCCTGAGACACATAGTAGAAGTGAAACTTCAACGGACAAGTGGAAAAACGAATCGCAACAAAATTTTAACTTGAGAAATTTTACGGGCAGATTGTGTCCAACTTGAAAACCTACCCGTTAAAGTTCAAGTTAAAATTTAGATTTTTTTCGCAGGTTTACTGCAAATTATGATTTGGTTAGATTAGGTACATTTTAATGAATGCATTTTATTTAAACATATTTTATTTTATCAAACAAAAAAACTGAATTCAATCCGGAACAAAAAAAAACATCCATAGTCTACTCTAAAATTATACACATACAAAGAAACATTAACACATCACAACATTAGCACATCTTTCGTCATCAATCTTCATTCGGCTCATCTGCGTTATAATCAATGAAAGATACAATCGGCATAAAAAGATAAGCTGTTCAAGTATCTAAATCTGGCTCGCGAGGTTGTCGACATGTGGGATGTGAGTCCAGCAGTCATTGTGCCGATAGTCGTGTCGGCCAATGGCTTAATAGCCAGTAGCCTCGCCCTCGAACATCTAAGGAGGCTCTCACTTGGCAGCTGGTTCAAGGGCTTGACTCAGAAAGCAGTACTTCTGGACACGGCGCGTATTGTCAGGAGGTTCCTCTCTCAAGAACCCTGACCACCCGGTTCCTATGCTGGTGGGCTACTATTTTTATATTTTTAAATGTTTTTTTTTTTATATTGTTTTATATTTGAATATTTATAAATGTAATTAATATGTTAAAAATAAATAAAGGAAATATAAATGTAAAAAGACAATAAATTTAATTTTTCGTGTTTTTTTTTATTGTTATTTATTAAAAATAATAGTCCCAATCGTTTCCAGTTCAATCATCGAGTTTATGGCTTCCGGTTCCAGAACGACCTAAAAGTAACCGTGTATATCATCTACCCACTCCACGCGGCTGTAAAGCTTTTTCGAGACAGAAAAAAATCCTAATACCTGTCCTGTCCTAGTATGTACCTGTATCTGTCTATATAGAAGTTTCACTTCAAAAACGAAACGTGCTTTCCTCGATAGAAATGTACTACTTTGGAAACAACATGACATGACAATTTCCTTGTATTTCAGGTACAAATACACTGAACTTAACATAATGAACGGCGAGCTTGAATAGAAAGCAATATAACGATCAATCGCATTACCCTTCGTCGCTAACCCAGTTGCGGAGCTTATTAATATAATCGACAAGGCTTATGGGGCGTGTACAATAGGACCAGTAGCACTGCGTCACTTCCGACAGTTACCTATTGGTATCGAAACCTATTGGTTTTACTATTATAATGAAAGCATTTAGCCTAATTAGGTGGCAGTGTGTTGCCAATGTTTGGTGTAGTTCAAAGGTGGCTAATGGCCTCGAAAGCTGTACGTTGTCAATAAGGTTCTAAATTCTATACCCCCCAAAAATGATTAGTTTTCAGATCATGTTAAGTTTTCCGGAAAACTTCATCCGTTTCATCGAAAACGACATATGTTGAATTTCAACAATGCAACTGAACGTGCTGTTATAATAGTATCATCACTACATCACTATCACTACATATTATAAAACAAAGTCCTCCGCCGCGTCTGTCTGTCTGTTCGCGATAGACTCAAAAACTACTCACCGATTTTTTGCTGTTTTCACCGATGGATAGAGTGGATCTGGAGGAAGGTTTGAGCATTATGATTTGTCAAGTTTTTGTTGCAGGAACGGGATCAAAATTTCATGATTACATTTGGTCGCGATAAACGACATCTACGCAGGCGAAGCCGCGGGCATCAGCTAGTCGTATGTATAAGAAAGAAAGAAGACACTGATAAGTGAGTATCTCTTGAGCTCGGTTTAGATGTGTTGATCACTTGTCTTTTAGTATTATTGGTGAAATTAACCCTTATGCAATGAGCCTGCTCCATACCATTAAGTCAACTTTAAATTAAATTCATGAGACACACTGAAAGATAAGAAAAGATTTCATTATTTTTATCTAGTTCTTCTAATCAAACAGTCAAATGTGTTGCTGGAGAGTTAGTTACAACATTCTTCCCAGGTGTAACACTGGTAAGTGGCGGAGGGCAGGCGTTTAGGGGACTGTCCCAAGTAATATTGATGTGAAAAAAGTAATATTATTTGCAAAACGTAATATTATTTAATTAATATATTATTCAATCATCATCATCATCATTTCAGCCGAAAGACGTCCACTGTTGGACATAGGCCTCCCCCAAGTGTCGCCACATTGACCGGTCCCGTGCGACTCGCATCCAGCGGATCCCCGCAACCTTCACCAGGTCATCGGTCCACCTAGTGGGAGGCCTTCCAACGCAACGTCTTCCGGTTCGCGGTCACCACTCCAAAACTTTACGGCCCCAGTGGCCATTGCCACTTAAGTTTGGCAATTCTTCGGGCTACGTCGGTAGCCTTGGTTCTCTTGCGGATGTCCTCATTTCTGATTCGATCGCGCAAGGAAACTCCGAGCATAGCCCTCTCCATTGCCCTTTGGGTGACTTTAAGCTTTCTGATGAGGCCCATTGTGAGCGACCATGTTTCGGTCCCGTATGTAAACACTGGCAACACGCACTGGTCATAGACTTTCGTCTTGAGACACTGCGGTAAGTTGGACGAGAAGATACCACGCAGCTTCCAGAACGCTGCCCAGCCGAGTCGGGTTCGACGATTGACCTCTTTCTCGAAGTTAGACCTACCTAACTGGACTGTTTGTCCCAGGTAGACATAATCGTCTACAACTTCGATTGAAGAGTCTTCGATCTTGACAGGAGTGGATGTTACATGGGCATTCAACATGACCTTGGTTTTGTCCATGTTTATTTTAAGACCCACTCATTCGGAAGCTCTACTGAGGTCACCGAGCATTGTACTGAGGTCCTCCATGGTCTCAGCCATAACCACTATATCGTCGGCAAACCGAAAGTGAGAGATGTACTCGCCATTGGCATTGATGCCTAACCCTCTCCAGTGCAGCGGTGAACAGTTTCGGAGATCTGACGTCTCCCTGTCTCACACGCAGAAGGATAGGTTCCGAGGTCTGGTCCTGAACTCGGACTGACCTGGTGTCGTTTTTGTACAAACACTTGAACACCTCGATGTACCGATAGTCGATTTGGCACCGTTGGAGAGACTGCAGTACAGCCCAAGTTTCGATCGAATCGAAGGCTTTCTCGTAGTCCACAAACGCTAAACAGAGAGGCAGGTTATACTCTTCGGTCTTCTG
The DNA here is from genome assembly GCA_950005105.1 of Lycophotia porphyrea. Taxonomy (NCBI): domain Eukaryota; kingdom Metazoa; phylum Arthropoda; class Insecta; order Lepidoptera; family Noctuidae; genus Lycophotia; species Lycophotia porphyrea. The sequence goes on along the minus strand of OX465388.1, from coordinate 19,579,501 downwards.
TTTAACCTGCCGCAGCGTATGTATGTGGTCTATGGTGCTAAAGCCTTTTTGGAAACCGGCTTGTTCAGGAGGCTGGAAATCGTCAAACCTGCACGCGAGACGATTTGTGATGACTCTTGAAAACAACTTGTACACATGGCTCAGAAGTGAGATGGGCCTATAGTTCTTCAGCCGGGCATTGTCGCCCTTTTTGAAGAAGAGTACCACCACACCACTGCACAATGCCTGTGGCGTTTTCCCCTCGAGTATGACGTAATCAAACAGCTTCTGAAGGGCCTTAAGTACCGGTTTTCCACCCGCCTTCAGGAGTTCCGCCGTAATTCCGTCATCACCCGGTGCCTTGTTGTTTTTAAGCTGTTTCAGAGCCATCCTAATCTCGTACAGGCTGACGTCCGGGATGTCTTCGGTATAGTGTAGGGTTAGTCTAGCTCTTGGGTCGTTTGCTAGATCCACAACGCGTTTACTGGTTGACGTGTACAACTGCCCATAGAATCTCTCGATCTCCCTCAAAAGCTCAGGTTTGGCGGATACAATCCTACTTTCGTCGGTCTTCAGTTTCGTGAGCTGGCTCTGCCCAATAGCCAGATCTCTTGCAAATACCTTGGAGCCTTTATTCCTCTCAATTGCGCCTTTGATACGCTCGGTATTAAAGCTGCGGAGGTCGCTCTTCAAGGATTTAGAGATCCGTCTATTGAGCTGCCGGTATTTCCACGCCTCGTCTGAAGACTGCGGGATCATCTCGCGCCGCTCCTTCATGAGCTTGAGAGTATGCTCAGAGAGTTTCTTGTTCTTGTCTGTGTGACGAGTTTTGAAGAACATAGACCCAGTTCTATGGACAGTTTCCACGAACCCGTCGTTGTATTGTTCACTGAGCTTCCTAGGCACTCGAAACGATTCTGAAGTTCAAGCTGAAAGCTCTCGGGGTTTTGGATCTGGATCTGTGCTGGACGGAGCGTAGACTTCATCAGTCGAGACCTTTCAAGCTTGATATTGATATTCAATGTGCCTCTTAACATGCGGTGATCGCACCTGGTTTTCACCGAATTGATCACAGAGACATCATTGAACATTTGCTTCTTGGTTGACATGATAAAGTCAATCTCATTTTTAGTTGCACCATCGGGGCTCTACCAGGTCCACTTCCTTTGCTCATGCTTTCTGAGTCACCTTGAGTCCAACCAAGTACAATTCTTCTGTAAAAATGTTTCTTTTTTCCGAGATGCCAGGGCCCAGCGCTTGTTGAAAATAGGAAGAATGTGCCTTTGTATATCACTAATTATAAAACACAAGTTGTTTTCAGAAACATTAAGCTTTTCCACTAAAACTTTGGATAATGATTCCATGGTCTTGCCGCCCTTGATATAAGGGATTATGAAGTCTCGTTTGGTACAGCTGAAGGAAGACATTTTAACACTTCACAATCTGCAGAAATAATAGGCGTAGATGAGATTTGCTTCACTTGAACTTACACTGATGTAGATGGTTCGAATAGTGTTTGCTTCCCTTTATATACTCATTTTACAATATCGAATTGGTACCTACATCATTATTATCTTGTAATTTCCCACGCAAACCGAGTGCAAATTTGATAAGGTCCCTTTGTTATCACGAAATAATGAAGAAAATATCCAAAAAGGGCCATATTGTTCATGAGAATGGTGTCAGTGGTAAACCGCAAAAGATACCAATTTTCGGGCTCTGACTTTTATCAGTTTTTCTCATATCTTCTAAAACCGCAAATATCCGCAGCTGATTTTTGCTTTTTTTTTGCATTCTATTTATATATAGTTAGACTACTAGTCAACACAAAAAGTAGCGCTTAGGCAAACGTGGGTAACACTTAAAACCTTCGACGAAAAATAATATAAGTGAAAAATAAGGTATGTCAATTTTTAAGTAATTATTGAAATATTTTTCTTTACTTTTAAAATCAAGCTGTATCGCAAAAAGCATAAAATGAACTTTCTAAAAATGTATAATACTGCATATCTGTACCAAGTATTTTGTTTACAATATGGTATTGAAACATGTATACGCAAAGACTTGAGTTTGGCACTTATCTTCTATGTATTTCTATGTATGAAAAAAATAATAATTCCGCGTATTAAGTGAAAAAATCCTAATGAATATTATAATTTGACTATTAGAGAACCTAATAAAATAGCCATATTAGCCAAATTATGATATTCGTTAAAAGCATTTTTGATATGCGCTTGTTCTACCATTTTCCATAGTGCCACGGGGAGATATGGGATGGTGTTATTCTTTACGTCCGACACCATACGGTACAATATATTATTCAATATATTATTATTATTTATTATTCTTAATATTATTTTTATTATTTTACTAGCTTTTGCCCGCGGCTTCGCCCGCGTGGAGTTCGGGAATTGCCCTCAGGATCTTACTTCTGGGATAATAAGTAATCTATGTGGTATACCATACCATAATCTATCTTTGTGCCAAATTTTATACCGATCTTTTGAGCCGTTCTGGCGTGATTGAGTAACAAACATCCATCCATTCAAACTTTCACATTTATAATAGTTTATTTATGTAAGATAACGGGATGGAAAGGACACCGACGTGAAAATGGTTACCATGTGTTCAGTATATCATTTGGAGCCCCCCCCATAGAATTTTTTCATCAGTAATTTTAAAAAAATCACGCCCCGCACGCCCTACGCAACATGCGCGCCAAAACTGTGATACACGTGTCTCATATATTAATTGACTAGCTTCTGCCCGCGACTTCGTACGCGGATCCTGTTGCTTATGCCAGCGACAACGTGGTCGTCAAAATCGAGGATCTGAAACGTCTGATGTAGAATTCTAAAGCCCCGGGGACGGGAAAACAACGGGATGAGCGAGACGATTGGAGACGTTCCAGATCTTCCATTTCTGTAAGTCCACAGGAAATGCCCATCAGACTAAACAACTTTTGCTAAGACGTCATTCCTTAATATGTTATAATGTCGTTGGGCTTCGGAGTTCCACAACAGGTGTTCCAGATCTTCAAATTTATTCTCACAGCAGAAAATTGCAGGCGTGTTTTTTAATTATTACATAATCATAATTTTATATAGACCATTATTATGAAGTTTAGTAAAGTTTCAGTCAATGCTACTGAACAGAGAAAGAATAGATAGTCTAACAAATGTTCGACGTGAGTCTTTAAATTGGCCTAACTTTTTTATTTATAAACCGATTGACATAAAACAAAAACTAAATGTTAAGTGAAGCTTACCACAATATATTATCGACGAACAGACAAAAATTCTAACAATCATTGTTTTCGGTTCTATTTGTGTTGATAAAGGTCCCAATAACATTTTTTCTCATATAATCTTCCATGTACAGACAGCGATCCGTTACATTTTTATTATATGTATAGATTTCACTACTTGTTATGTTATTTTATTTTAATTAATAGTAAAGTAATGCTATCAGTCTCGATCTCATTTTTATTGTTATTAATATTTACATATTATGTCTTTTTTTTTTTAATTTTAGTCGGAATTGGTTAGCTAATTATAGCGATGCCGTTTTTATTTTTGAAAATTTTAAATTTTATATTTCGTATGTTATGTGTGTATACCCTTAGATTTGAGGAGTTTAATTGTGTAATTGTTTAGGTTTAGTTTTATTTTATTTCTAGAGCCACTCGTTTTAATTTTATATTCTTAGTATGTTATCACTGTCTTATTTTTGCGAATGCTGGTTAACCAGTAATTGGCGAATGTGTAAGTCCAATATTGTAAAACCTTTGCCTGTGATTGTTGTACACAGAAGCTGTTGGTAAACTGTAATTAAATAAATAAATATATAGTAAAATCTAAAACTAAATAAGAATATTATCCTATATACTACAACTATTACAACTTGACCCTGATGGATTGTACCATCTGAAATTTGAATACAGATTACCCAGCGGTATCCCGATCTAAACATCCCAACACATTGTTGAGTGTATCAAAGGTCTGAGTGACAGCATACGACACAATGCGACGAATCGTAAATATTTGTATGGCCCGCTTTCCTTGCGTTTAGTCGCACAAAGCGTGGAAATCTAAAGTTTCGCAGCGTCACCTTTATAGGCGATTACGTTTTCTTCAATACTTTTCAATGAGGTGGGAAAGATTTGAGAAGGTAATAATTAAAATAGCTTTAGGTGGTTTTCAGGAGCTCAGTTTTCCTCTGTTGCTCTCCTGCCTCTGAAAGGTGTCTGTCATGTGGTTAAACTGACAGGATTGTCCTTTTAAGCCTGCCTTCTCAACTAAGATTTACAGAACCAGTATATTAGATTTTACAAAACTTACCTAAGATGAATAGACTGAAAAGATTGGTTAGTAGTATATTTATACAATAAGTCTTTGTAGAATGAAATTCACTGCAAAACCAGGGTAACAACTATGAGAAGAAGAATGAATACTTAATCTAGTAAAGATTGCTGACATTTTAAAGAAAAACTAACATGAATGACCATTTTCCTCTTGTAAGATAAAAACGTGCTTCCTTACTAATTAAATTAGCACCAAAAGCGGAAACAGTTAGTAGACATACAGAGCTTGGCATATTAACCGTCATAGGAAACCAAAACCACCACATCCTACCAGCCACCTCCCTCCTGGTTAAACACAAAAAAAAACCGTCAAATCACGTCGATTAGTGTCCCGTGCTCTACAAAACACATTGTTGGCGACACCACAATACTCCGAACGATCGTCGACACAACTGTTATACAATCTAATACACTAATATCACCCTGTCATTTGTATACGTCAGCCCTTCAGTCCTTCACGTATTTATAGGAGGAGCCAGGGGAAATTATGACAGTTACCTGTGAAAATTCGAGTGGAAATCAGTTTGATTTGTGTCTGTGAAGAAGTTATTAATAAAACTCAATTAGCTAAGTGAATATGGGAAGTTCAGGGTGAAAATAAACTTAGTTTTAGTCAATAGGCCACCAACATTATAAGTAGCCTAGTCAAACTATAAGCAGTTCCTTTAAAATAGTCTTAATATAGAACGGCAAAAACATCAGTCAACGTCATCCAGCTGATGCCGTCGACAAACTCATATCTCACCATCTTTAAAAATCAAAATGGAAATGCAAACAGAACCTCTAGACTTATCAACCAAAGGCAATAAACCGAACAAAATGCTGAACATTATAGACTTCAAGTTCCTCGAGGGGCTGAACAACCACTTGGTAAAGCTATACGAGAGGACCAGTCTGGTCTGCGCCAAGGACAGTTTCTGCCTACCCCAGAAATCTGCTAACCTGAAGAACATACTGCCATGCCAGGTCTGCTTGAAGACCTTTGACCGACCTTCACTGTTGAAGAGGCATATGAGAACTCATACGGGTAAGTTGAGGGCCATTGCCAATATTTTTTGACTAGAAACAAAAACCGCAGCCAATTATGTTGTCATAGCTGGGACTCAGGGCGTCCTGTCCGCGAGAGCCAGTGGATCATAATCCCCCACGAGGGCCTAGTGTGCGAATGGCTAGGCTCTAACTAAAGCAATGTCTGTCCCGGCTTAAGTTCAGTGTGATGAGTAGTAAAGTAAATCCAACGTAACTAATGCCTCGCTGACACGGTTCTACAGTTTTTCCCAAATACTCGTTTGGCACAAACGTCTGCCTAGCCTTTTCCCAGATATTTTTGTTAATGTTCATACTGAAGGAAGGAATATAAATATTTTAGAAGAAGCCTCTGCTTATCTGACCTCACGAAAGAGTAGTTTTGTTTCTTATTATTAACGAATAATTTCCCCATATACAGTAATAGTATAGTAATCATTTACTGATTTCATTGTAGCATTTTGCTTAAATGAACAAGGTGGTTCTGATAGATACAGGCGATAGATATAGATCGGTCCATTACCTTACTAGACTCGACGACATTAGCATACACATTTTATTTCATTGTTTCAGGCGAGAAGCCTCACATATGTAACGTGTGCAATAAAGGTTTCAGTACCTCCAGCTCGCTGAATACACATCGAAGAATACACACAGGTAAGTAGACTCTGCCTTCTCTCAGTTCGGTAATCAGTATGTAATCCTACTAGGTAACAATTATTGAACAGCTTGACGTAGACTTATAAAGGATGGCAGAGACATCGACGTATAAACGATTACCACGTCTTCAGTATATCATTCGACTCATAAATTTTAAATCGGTTTTTTTACCAGCTCCTTTTGACTGTGTGGCTATTGTACTTTTGTAGGAAAATGCTGATTTTATTTTTAATTACGTTGTAATTGTTTAACGTTTGTGCATCGATGTCCCTTCCACATCGATATCCTGTCAATCTAGACAGAGTGGAACTTCCATGCTGTCTAGATTAACAGCATATCGATGTGGAATTATCCTCATATCCTGTTAATCTAGACAGAGTGGAACTTCCATGCTGTCTAGATTAACAGGATATCGATGTGGAATTATCCTCATATCCTGTTAATCAAGACAGCGTGGAACTTCCACGCTGTCTAGATTAACAGGATATGAGGATAACTCATACTTCTCGCACCATTTTCGCACAACGCAAGGTAAAAACTACAAATGCCACCTGCTGCGATCCTGAGGTACACATTTCGTCCATGGTTATATTTACTGCAGTCAGCTTCACGATGTGGGTAACCCCGTTAAAAGCACTGGGGTTCCCACTGGGGTACCCAATTGATGCAGCCCACCGTACATCTGAACCTACACGCGTGCCGGATGCTACTACTAAGTACACATCTGACTTTTCTGAAGAACATCACCAAAAATAAGGGTAGCGTCGCCCCTGACATCCCTTCATAACCTCCCGGCTTTCCACTCGTATCTTCGTTTTGTTAGTCACCTTTCTCTCATCCTCTCAACATGACCAAACCAACATAGATGCGGTATACAGATGCGGACGTGTGGTACCTACAGCTATAGGTTAACGTGAAATCGCACGGGTCTACCGTCAACATTCATTAGGGAGAACACCGATATAATCATCATCTGCCTTGCTTTTTACTTAGTATGTTTAGGATAACAGGGAGAGGAGTTACAGGGTAACTTATCAACAAATTACGATTGGCGATTGTCGATTGGCGATACTGAGAATATTCTGCTGCCGGTGGAACTCAATACCTTTGGTTTGGCTCTTGGGTACCTAATATATGGGTTCCGATGACGTCCTGTAGATATGAATAGGAAATGGTCCGAAGGAGGTTCATGCCATTCCTAGATCTTTAAATCGTTATGGGTTGTCAGGAGCCTGAAATTCTGCCAAAGAGCCTTACCAAGAAGTATCGTGTCACGTGTTACCGGCAGTTAGGTACTTCAAGACTTTATGTAATATACTGAACTGACTGGACGCAGACCCCAACATAATTCCAAAAAGAATAAATAATGATAATGACGCTGCTGTCACCCACTCAACTTGACGGCAGAGTACCAAGGATATGGGGTAGGCCTTTGCCCAGCAGTGGGACATACAAGGCTATTGAAAAAAAAATGTAACCTCTTCATTTTTCCGCAGGTGAAAAACCGCACAAATGTCCTGAATGCGGAAAATGTTTCACTGCGAGTTCAAACTTGTACTATCATCGCATGACCCACACAAAGGTATTTTTTTATAATCATCTTTAATTTTAGTAGGTACCTACTTACCTACCTACCTAAGTTGCCGTCAACGCTATCAAAACAACTATTTTCAATGAATACAATTGCCATGGGTAGGTTAATTGTTGACAAAACATTTTCTTTTTTTTTTCAAAATATTTTCTTAATTAGGCCCAAAAAACCATTCAGCCAGTTTTTGTAATTCGAACCAAAATGATAGGGCCAAAAAACCAATCCTATATATTCTATAACTGGAATTTTAACTATGTCCGCATGTGGTTTAAAGGCGCGATGTTTTATACCTGCTTCGAAGAGAATTCAGGTTTCATAATATAAGAGCATAAGAAAGAGGGCAAACAGCATCTTCCCCACAATCCCTCCCCCACAGAACAAGCCGCACAAGTGCACGTGGTGCCCGCGCTCGTTCCCGACGCCCGGCGAGCTGCGCGCGCACAGCGCGGCACACGGCGCCGCCGGCTGGCTGTACGCGCCCACCAGGAGGCCGCGGTACGAGCACACGTAAGTTTCATTATCATCATTTCAGCTAGAATCACCCACCGGGTATACCTAGCAGTGTGGCAGAAGAAAGGGGTCTCCTGTAGGTCACCTCTTCTTTTGCAACCCTTCCCGGTTCCGTGCATCCTCATCGTTAACTCGATGTGTTAATAGTAGATTATTAACCAAGGGGATAAAGCAGTGTCTTCTGTCGCGGGTGACGATTTAAATCGCGAGCGTAACGAAGGACTCGAGGTTTACTCCCGAGCGTAGCGAGGGTGTTATAAACTTAAATCACGAGCGAAGCGAAGGATTTAAGACGAGTCCTGAGTGTAGCGAGGGATTTAAGTTCACCCAAGACTAAGACAGCTTTATCACCTAGGAAAATACTCTACTTTTCGTACCATTTGCGAAAAAATTTACACAATAATAATATGAGATAAGCATTTATTAAAAATAATGACAATTAAAAGTAAAAGTTAACATTCGAAACATTGGTCCAATTATTGATAGAGGGAGTTACATTCTTGTTTGGTATATTTATTGTAGATGAGTTGATTTGAGTATTTCTCTGTTCTTGCGTCTGAGGAACTTGCGTTTCATTGTAGATAGGATACGTCGGAGATAGTGGTGGTGGTGCATCGTGAGTTACGGACGAAGATAAGATGCCGGAAGTTGATGGTTGTGGCTCTGATGGATTAAGTTTTATATTTTTGTTAATTTGACTGCTTGATATGGTTTTATTCGCCATTGAGCTTTCGATATAACCCTCAGCTACTCTGCCTCGTTGGTCGAGTGATCGCAAACGCGACTGCTGAGCACGAGGTCCTGGGTTCGATTCCCAGGTCGGGCAAAGTGTTGTGAGGTTTTTCCATCAGGAATTTCTCAGTAGCAGCCACGGAGTCTGGATTTGTGCCCGGTTGATGGCAATAGGCTCGCCCCCTATTACACGGGACTTAAAACATAACTGGCGAAATGTGGGTGTACTATTAGGTACACCTCTGCCTAAACCTACGGGGATTACAGGCGTGATGTTATTTTATGTCGCCATTGAGCTTTCGATATAACCCTCAGCTACTCTATCAGAGCTCCAACCACTGTGTCTTTTTACTGACGTAATATCCGCCCCTGAATCCGCCAAGAAAGTCGCCGACGTTCTTCTAAAGCAGTGACCGGTGTAGAGTTCAACATCTTTAAGTTTTAATATATTGCTAATTTTATTTTTGCCGATGGCTTGTCAAGTACATTTCCCATTCCGATAGTTTATAAAAAATCTATTGTTTTCCATGTTGGTGGGACGTAATGCTTGGTATTTATGAATTATTTTAGTATATTGTCCTTGTACAATGAATGACCAATTTTACTTTGTCTTAGTTTCCTTTACATTAATCAGCAGTAACTCATTGGAATGATTTTCAACGTCCTCCACCTTTAAGTTTACAAGTTCACATCCGCGGCAAGCACCATTGAGTCCAAAAATTAAGGCCACCTATAACAAAGATAAAAAACAGGTAAATATATAGAATAATTACCATTACTAAGATACGAAATATTCCTAAATCATGTATACTTACTTTTGTGGCCAGAAAAATTTCGTCAGGAGTTTCATTAAGAAATTTTTCCACATTTTGAGTCGTAAAAATTTTAGACTTCTTTGCGCAATGCCCTTCTGATTTTCTTTTTAAAAAAGCCAGTAATTTCGTGAATCTATTTATTTAAATGCTGTGTTTGATGCTTATTGTAGCTTCAGTTTTGAGTATATGCACCAAAGTGTATTCGGATTCTTTGTCTTGGATAAATAATCAAAATAGACAAGAAGTACTGATTCTGAAATTGATAGGCCTTTCGCACTTCTCCACGTTGAAAATTCTTCATAAGTTTTTAAATAATTTTCCTTGGATTTTGTTGGAAGCAAATTATTTATAATTGTGGCAGCATTTGCACTGATGGAATCCGACAATTCACTGTCACTGTCGCTTTGATTTAACATCGTAAAGTATTTTTAGAACATTAACTTATTTATAAAAATAAATTAAAATAAACTTAACGTTTATGTATTTGAAGAAAACAAAAACGCGGCAAATTCCTAGACTAATATTTTTTTTGTCGGAAAAGCCAAGGCATCAAGCTCATACGGCCTCGTCGGTTTTCGTAATTTTATTTAATAATAATAACTGCATAATAAATGCGTATTCCTTTTTCAAAAAGATGTATAATGCTCATATACAAACTCAATGGTGTAAACACAGATGTAGGTCAGTATAAATTTCGGTAAGTATTCCAAAGGACATGGCTAAATTGAAGTATGGACGACTGCCCCAGCAATGAAAACGCATGTATAAACATGGTACCTAGCAATATGTAATGCCAAATAGCTGAAATTAGTATTTTGTAATTTAAAAAGGTTCAGGAACTTTTAATATTTGCACAATCCTAAAAACAAAATCGCAAATCGCCTACGACAAAGGTACAAAAACTTCAAACAATGACATTGCTATAAACTTTTATCTAGGCGTTTTAATGTGTCTGCGACGATTTTTATTGATAATTGTGTTTTTGACTGGCGACTTTGCACTAAGGTACTTGAAGTAAATATATACATAGGGGTAATTGCAGCAAAAAAAACTTGATACAACGAACTTTCGGTATATAATCCCCAGCTCTCCAGCAAAAATCAAAATAATATAAGTATACTGTTGTACAAATGAGTTGAAATAAAGACAGTATTCACAGAGGTCAGTAGGTAGGCGAGCAAACAATAAGTCCAATAATCAGCGAGGGTCAATGAAAATCCAAAATAAAAAGCACAACGAATAAGTAAACGGCAGAGCGTTCAAACGACGTCTGACGTTTTTTTTTCATAGAGATGGAATCTGATTTAAATCGATAAAATAATCGAATGGACTGAAAGAAAAAGAAATTGTTTTTGTCGACCTCGACGGACAGAAAATATGTATTAAGATTGTGCGCCTGAAGTGTTAGTAATATGCTTATCCAGATACAATTAATCAATTAAGTAGTTTCAGAAAATAAATCGTTTTGATAACTGTTATTAAATATCGATTGAAGTTCAACTTATTCGATTTGGCATTTTGGTAATGCAATATGTCACTTCCCTAGCTGTCAGTATTCCTTGACCTTGTCATGTCAAACCAAAACAAAGCATAAATACAATTAAGAAACTTTTTTATGTTTATTAGTTCACGAAAGTAATAAGAAATTATTAAACACTAAATAATTCATGAATTAATATTTAAATATTACTGGTTAGTGTAAGGTTCCTATTTGTGCTAGTCATGTTGGGGGCAGTCGTTTAGCCATCTCCTTTAAATCACATTCTCCCCCCAAGAGGATGAATGAAATTCAGTACAATTTTCTTTCCCTGTTTTTAACAGATTAAAAATGTATATTGTTATTTCGCTTTTTGTGGCATAGAATGTCACTTTTTTGAGCAAGTGGTACGAAAACATAAGTTACGTACCTTACTTAGAGTAAATAATTGCACACGCGCGAGTTTGTGCCTTATACATTGGGTCAGTCTCCCAAGGGTTATCTTACATATAGGTTCTTGAAAATCAGTATTTATAAGCCCGGGTCCGCTGCGCCATGTTGTGTTAAGCCGGGTCCGTTAATAACACATAACATCGTTTTCTAACATAAAGGGAGCGTCGCCTCACACAAAATGACGTGACGAACGGATATCATGTTTTGTATGAAAATGACCGGGTTTTATATAAACACAAAATATGGTTTGCTAACATACAGGGGGTGCGGCTTAACATAAAATGTGTGCCTCAACAAACAGATAACATGTTATACCTAGATTCTCGTCTCTCAGTTTATGTCACAGTTAAAAACCTTATCTGTAAAATGACTTAACAGATATTAACCCATTTTTCTTTCCATTTCAGATCAACGCTGCACACCTAAATCAACGCAGAAAACACAAATAAAACAACTTTCAATATTTCAATAAAATCTTTTATTCGTCTAATTTCTGTTTCTTAACACTTTCTTCCGTCTCGCTACCAATCTTCCGTTTCTCTCCACTCTCACTATCCGACTTCGGATTCTCTGAGTTTTCAGTTTCCGAATTTGGTATCTCTGCACTGTCACTTTCCGACTTCAATTGCTGTGTACTCTCACTTTCCGACTTCTTTTTGTCTCCGTTTTCTGACTCTTCTGCCGTGGAAGGTTTTTGTACTTTGTGGTAGTTGTTCTGCGACGCTTGGTTATCGCTGGAAGTGTCCACTTTGAGGAGCTCTCGTAATGCCATGGTCGCGTAGCAACTTGCTGGCAGAGTCATGTTTAGGAGAAGGGCTTTGTATTTTCCGTCTGCAAAAATGAGAATTTAATTTGAGTAGATCCATAAGAGAAATAAATATTATGAATTACATAAAAGTTTACTTGTTTTTTTTTTTATTAAGGTAGTTTAACAGTTTACAAAATACAGCTTTCAAACAACATCATGTCGTCGCTGTAGAATGATAACCTCGTATGTCCAGAAATCCAAACTTTACAGGATACGAAAAAATGTTTCATTTCGTCAATGTTTAAAATATGTTTATGTCCATTTGGCTCACGTTTTGAATGATAAAAAGGACTTACTTTTGGGTTCACGGGTTCGCCGTGTTATAAAATACGTTGTTTTCATTCGACTTTTACAAAAAAAAAGTACTTTTTGACATACGTGGTATTCATTCTACAGCGACGATGTTTTAAAGACTCGAAACATAATTCGCTAGAATAGTGTAGAATCTTACGTACAGACATGCTGGAAATACAAGGTGTAAGGTCCCTTCACGAAGTCGACAACCAAGCATTCGTCAAACTTAGTAACCCTTTCAACTCAATGTAACACATTGTTGATGGATCCATTTCCATTGAATAGTAAACGGGCCATGTCGGTATTTATTAAAAGAAATACTTTTTTAAGGTTCAGGTATGGTCCAGCACAAAAGAATGATCGCAATGACGGGGAGAAAAGTGCATTTCGGCTTCGTTAAGGGTCTATTTACTGTGATAACCATCACTACTAGTTTCACTTTCACAACTTATCAATTTTTTTTTGTTATTTTATGTATTTGCGAAATGTGACTGCTCTTGGGCTTTATGTCGCCTGATAGATGAGGTCTACGAAGATACGAGCGAGCCCAAAAAATGCCTATTCACTTTTACTATGAAGATCTATGATTGTTATAGGAGGAAAGGAATATAGACGCTGGCAAAGAGTTCTATACTTAGGATGTGAGCATGATAAATTTGGTGGAGTGGAGAACTGCTGACTACGACTAGTCGGGATATCACCTAAGTGTAGTAGTTTGTATTACGTCTGATAGTCCGGGAGTGAAAGGGATACGGTGTAACCAGGCTCCAGTCGTAATCCTCGTTCAACAGTATAACAGTATAAATATCGCGCGTGCGTACCTTCAAGGATGCCGGTGATCTTGTGGTTGTTGAGCTCGTCGAGGTCGGAGGGGATGAGGTCGGCGAAGGGGTCGGTGTAGCGCACCGTGCGCCACGTGACGTCACGCGGACAGATCACCACGTGGCGGTACGCGCCCGACATGCTGTAGCTCCTGCGCACACGTACGGTAACACGATCATATCATACAGTTAACACTTCGGGTACTAGGTACTTTGCTAGCAATGTAAAAACATAACCCTGCCTTTGTAATAATGGGAATTTTTTAATAATAATTTCAAGCGAACGAAGGTCGCGGGCAACAAACAGTCAAACATAAGTTTTTACGTAAGCACGAAATACCAGGTTTTTCAATAGTTTTTTGGCTAACTGGTAATGAATTATAATCTGAAAAAAGTCGTATATACTGGGCATAGAGTATATTCGTAAGTCTACGGTTTTTTTAGTTAATTTAATTAGTACCTTAAAAAAAATGTGGCTCACACTGAAAATACCCGTTAAAATAATGCGCAAAGCGGTCGCGAACTCGTAATAATATGTTGTAAATATCAATAAGTATGAAATATTATAAAACTTAGGTATGGATCGCGGCACGTAAGTCGCCGTCGCTGTGACTGACGCTCCCGACGTCAAGTACTTGCGAATCGCGCGTAATCTAACATGACTGGTTCTTTCAAATACAGGTCTAGTTGCTCATTACAGAAAAACAACTTTTTTGTTTGCTGTGTGGACTGAACCGGATAAGCTGCTAAAAGTCGAAGGAATTGCAAAAACTTTCTTCTGGGCAAACAAAATGACACCAAAACTAAAAACTTTTATTTTACATGAAATGTTTATGGCCCGAATCGTTGATTCCAGGAAAGCACAGTCTATGGACTTTCGGAGCACTTCGTATTAACGTCGAAAAGGAGGTTAAAAAGGATCTTTATCTATACTTCTTATAATAAACAAATTAATAATCTTTATTTTTTCATCAGAAATGAGAAAAATACATAATATGAAACGAAACTTCAAATCAGTTCTTCATTCAGATCAATAATACTGCGAACGTGCAATAAGGCAACTAAGGTTCCTTTGTGATTCGAGGTGTTGTAAAATAAGCAACGCTATACAATGTTCTGTACTATGTATGTACCTATATATAGAAAGTGCATCACTTACTTGACCTTATGCCTCAACTCCAACGTAAGTCCAACCTTCGTCAGTTCCTCTTCATAAAACTCCTTCATATTAGGCGGATAGTCCACCAAGTACCCCGGTAAAGGCATCACAATATCCAATATACTATATTTTCCACTATCTACGTCTTCTTGAGTTAACACCTTCACAGGTATTTTAGGTTTCTCTTGTTTATTCTGGTCTAGCTGTTGCTGCTTCTCTTCAGGTTCTATTTCTACTTTTTGGACAGGTTCTTTACCTTCGCTGTCAGATTGGTTGTCGTCAGCTTGATTCTCTTCTGAATCTGAATCTTCGTCCTCGAATTCATCTGTGTAAGTTAAGTTAGTAGGTTATTTTGTTACGGTTTTAACAGTAAGACGTCTCCCGACCCGGTCGTCCGACAGGATGAGTTAAAAAATATAGCGGGCTCTTAGAATTTAATGGAAATAGTCACAATATGCCAAGAGGCATGTTGGACTGAGAGACATACTTAACAGAAAAAGTTATATTGACATTATGCTACCTTCCTTCTCCATCTGCACGAGCGGCACCAGGTCCCCGACCACAGGCACCAGCCCCGCCCGCCGCACGCGCTCCGTGACGGCGCGGTTCCACACCAGCGACTGGTACGAGTGCAGGTACAGCAGCCGCGTGTTGCGGGCCAGCTGGGGACCGAGACCACACTTATTGTTATCATACGAATTCATTAACGACTTTCTTCTATGGCAATGTTTTTACGAATAAATAACTGTGTCAAAAATACATATATGATACGTTTTAGATACGTATTCGTTTGAAATGGAAAAAGTTAGTCTAAAAATATTTCCAAAAGATGTTAATTATAATTAAAATTCCACGGCAACGTCGCAACAAATAAATCGTCGATAAACCTTTGCAATACGAGCTAGTGTAAAAGGATGCGGTATGCAACATTTCCATATCCTTCGATGTTGATGCCGACATCGTTATATTTTCACAAGTAAGCCGCTAGCGGCACACTTGTAGTCGTTTAAACTTTGCCATAAGCGACCAGTGCGACCACCTAAGTGAGCCGATTACAAAATGAAAATAATGAGTGTCCAGTATAATATCACCTTCCCGAGCGCCCCCAGCAGATCGTTGGGCGCCTCGGCGAGCGCACGTATGAGGCGCGCCTCGTTGTGCGCGGCCGTGCGGCGGGGGAGCAGCGCGGCGGCGGGCGCGGGCCCGGCCGAGCGGTAGGCGAGCAGCGCCTGCTCCAGGGGGCCCTCGCGGTACTCCAGGATCATGGAGATAGCCTGCGGAGGGACACAAGGAATCGTCACTCACGTCTAATAAGAATAGGTTATCACATCAGTAACTCTAAAATGGGTTTTAAATTAAGTTTTAATTCGCTGGTGAAAATATGCCAAATATGACAAAAAAAATGGTTGTCTGTAAAGACGATTTACGAACGATTTTTTTTATATGACCTTATCACGATAACGTCATAAAAAAAGATTGATGTTAAATTGCATACTTTTATCAATTGAATTGAATTATTATCACTAAATTATCATTATTTTGTGTATTACATAGATACGTCACAAGCCGAACGCTTAGTCCAATCGTGCCTCTCTATCACTTGTTCCGGGCTCTCGCTTGCACACTCGATTCAGGCGGAACGCAACACTTTTTCGTAGCCGGCGTTCATTAATTTATAAGACATCAAAAAAACTGAGATCGAATGATGTTAGAAGCCATTGTCTTATGATGCTAATATTACAATTCGCCACTTAACCCTCGCTATAGCACGTGAATGCATAATTTAATGTGAATATTAATTCTTAAAACGAAATAAAAATGCTCCTCTATTATTACAGGCCTACACATATCGCAAATTTACAACTTTGTTATTATAAAGAGTATAAAAAGACTCTTTAACGAAGCCGTAAAGCACTTGTTCTCCCCGTCATTGCGATATTTTTTTTATTCAAATCAAATAATTTATTCGCATAATATGGGTAGATAGATGGTACATAAATGTTACATTACATAATACACTCGGCATCACAAAAATCGCACCTCTCCGAAAATTAGTTTCTAGCATGTCCCGCTTTCAAAGGATACATTGGACCCAATTAATTTTGGTGTCCATTAAAAGTATGTTTAACGACCTTTAAATTAATAACAGTTAGAATTCCTAAACATAACAAATCTCATTAGCACGTAACGTTAACAAAAATGTTGTCAAAATACGCATTGCAACGTCCACTAATTACACCACCCTACAAGGGTGACCCGAGTCAAATATGGGTCACTCGCTATCCAACCTTTGAAGTGAACACCCTGAAGATCACTGCAGATGAAGCCGCTCAAGTCATTGCACTACTGCAATCAGGGATGCGGCAGTGTGATGTTGCTCGTCAACTGAACTTGAGTCGTTTTTCTGTTCGACGAGTGTTCCAACGCTTCCAAGAGACTGGTGGCTATATCCGAAGACGTGGATCTGGAAGACAACGCTGCACATCCAAAAGAGACGATCGCTTCATTGTTTCGACGTCTCTACGTAATCGGTTCTCCAATGCTGTTGAGCTGCAACAACAACTCCGATCAGCTCGCAGAACTTCTGTTAGCGTCTCCACGATTAGAAGAAGATTGCAGCTACAGGGCCAAAATTGACTGCACAGCATAAGAGACCGGTTGGAATTTGCCCGTGACCATGTGGATTGGACAATTGAGCAATGGAGGGCTGTGCTCTTTTCGGATGAGACAAGGGTGTGTCTTTTCTGCAACGACAGGCGTAAAAGAGTGTATAGAAGGTAGAAGGCAAGGAGAACGATTCGCTCAGGCCTGTATTCAAGAGACAGTGGAATATGGGGGTGGCTCTTGCATGTTCTGGGGCGGCATGTCAATCGACGGCAAAACGAACCTTGTGTGTGTTTCTCGGACTGGAAGTGGTCGCGGGCAAGGGTCGCTTACTGCTCCTCGGTACATAACAGAGATCTTAGAGGAGCACGTGGTCCCTTATGCTGGTTTTGTTGGCAGTGGGTTCATGCTAATGCACGATAACGCCCGCTGTCACACCGCATTAATTGTAAGAGACTACCTGCAAGAAGTTAGGATCCCTGTTATGCGCTGGCCGGCGCGAAGTCCAGTCCTGAACCCTATTGAGCACCTTTGGGATGAACTGAAACAGCGAGTACGGACTCGTGATCCTGCCCCCACCACTCTCCAAGATCTCCAGGATGCCGTCGTTGCAGAATGGGACAACATTCCTCAAGAGACTGTTGTAACATTGATTAGGTCCAGAGAGAACGCATGGAAGCAGTCATCAGGGCTAGGGGGGGTAACACTAGGTTTTAAATTATTTTTAAGGACTTTGTTTTAATTTTTGCTGTTAGAATAAAAATACACGTTTTAATCATTTGCATAAGCTTGCTTATTGTTTATTCCCTGGTAAAAAAAAAAACAAATCTATTGCTTTATTCTGAAATTTAAATACATTGCCTTTCTAATGATACTGTTAAGAGCTGGGTATGGGATAAATTAATTACCACCGATTAAACAACAAATAACTTTAATTAACACAAAACACTTTAAACTCAATTACAATTACACTCTTAATGACTAGTCTCTTAAATATCGCACTTCCAATTCACTTCGATTCGCTTCGTTGTGTAGCCAAAATCAGACTGCTCGCTCCCGTTTTTTTTTTTGTGAAGGGCATGTCGCAGTTCAACCTAGGGAGGTTGTCGACTGCTTAACCGGGCTTTTCTGTGGATGCCTCGAAATTAAGGCCTCTAGCCAGAGCAACTTACAAACTAAACTACAAACTAAGCGAATACGCACTAAGGGCACCCCCTGTGGGGTACGGACCTCGGCTTAGGGCGTCGCTGGAAGAGGACAGCAAAGGGACAGGCTGGATCTGAGTGATATTATTTAGGGGCTGATTTAAAGCTACTGGCTCAGCTGCGCGGGCTGGCTCGAGCAAGGGTCAGGGAGGGCGTGGACCGGGGTTTTGCGACGGGCCTCGTCGGCGAGGACGGAATGACGGATAACGGCGTCTGTGTTTTGTGAGCGTGCTGGTTTCCCTACTGCTCTCCTGGAGGAGGGTGATGTCGTCGTCGGGGTCAACGAGAGTGTGCCTCGGGCGGCGGATCTGACTAATACGCGAGGGCTCGTATCGGGCGGCCGATGCGATCAGGGGGTTACGGTGTCTAACAGCAGAATCGAAAAAGCGCTTGGCGAGGCGCTTCATGAACTGCTGGATAGTGGGCAATTTAAGATCAATGTGCAGACGATAATTGCGGACATAATAGGGGTGGGAGAACTTGCATCTTATAAAGGTACTTTGGACTGGCGTGAGCGAATACGACGCACGCGTACGTCATGATGGGACGGATCACCGCGGTATAAAGGCGCAATTTACACCTAAGAGATAGTTTACTTTTTGCCATGAGCAAAAAGTGGAGTCTACCCATCGCGAAGGAAGCGCGGTTACGAGCTTCCGTGATATGGTGTCTGAAGGACAGATGTTGGTCGAGAACTACTCCTAGATACTTGGCTTGCTTCTCCCAAGGGATAGGCTTACCGTACAAAGTGATCGGGCTGGGGGCTGCTCGCTCCCGCAAACATAACGGCTATTTATAGGTCGACCGATCCTTCTCGAACCTTCTCACAGAGACACAATGGAACATCATCCTTCTAGAAACTTCGACATCTTTCTCGAATGTTCTAGACAGTTCCATAGTGAATACTGTCCTTCGAGAAGGTTCTACAACTCTCTCGAATCTTCTAGAAATTTCTATACTAGAACATTCTAGACTCGAGTCGTCTTTGACAGTTCAATAGTAGATCATTCGAGACTCGCATGTTATCTAGAATGTTCTCGTAAAGTAACCGACGTAACAATACCTTATAGTCATATGTCTATCATTGAATAATAGGGTTAAAATTACTTTGAATGAAATTCTTAAAGAGGAGCGATTTTTGTGACGCCGAGTGTATAACAATAGGGATCCTCATATTAACCATTTTTGGTGTACGAAACATAAAATGAAAACTTACAATAACATGAAATGAAATGGGTAATATATGTAACTAAGTACTCTTTTTATGTTATACTAACTTAACTAGCTGTTATTGCACTAGAATAGGAACATAGTCTTCAGTATTTTACAATAATATTCTAGACCATACCTGGGAACCTTCTACTTACGGAGATATTGGGGGTCAAATTCCTAACTTTTTCACAAGTTAAACTCGAACTCAAAGGCATTTATTTCAATTAGACCATTACAGGCACTTTTGTATGTCAGAAAAACCAAGAAGGCTAAGCGACAGTCACAGACACAAGGTATAATAACTCGTGAAAGTACTGTAGTTGCCCATTTCAAAGCGTAGATCTCTATGGAGAAGAATGTGGAAGAAAAAGTGTCCATGGGGTTTCTTGCACATTCAATATACAATGCAAAGATATTTCAGCAGCTTCCACAATAACTTCACATGGTAATCAATTATTTTGCCACTATAGTTGTGGAGCAGGACCAGCATTGCACCAAGCATTTTAATCATCAATGTAATCCCCCAACTTATAATATGCTTGCCTACATAATGTGCGTTTTATACAAGATTTAAATTTCTTCTCATTTAGTTGTAGAATGTGAGGAGGTATAAATACATGTTTTTAATGTTCTTTTCTTTACTTAAGACACCTTCAAGACACCCAAACTATTAGATCCATGCATCAGTACAATGTTTAGGATGCATTACATTGAGCCCTACCGTAAAACGTGACTTTTCACCAAAAAAAAATGTTCCCAGCAATAATTTTTGCGTAAAATTACTTACAATTAGTTAGATGTACGTAATGCTTGGTTGACGGCTTCGTGAAGTCTCAGTTTACATCCTGTATAATATACCAAATATTCATACTAATATTATAACCTTCTGTTAACTGCCGTTATCTACCTTTACACATCAAACATTACATAACATCGCGCCTGTAATCCCCTAAGTGTTATACAATGGTGTATTTAATAGTACAAACTCACTGATTTTGGTGTTTGGCATTTATGTAGAAAGAAAGACCATTGTCTGTCTGATCATAAGGGGTTTTTATTCCGATAGTTTGTTCCCCTGGAACCTGACCGTCACGTTGACTAAACTTAAAAATTAGTCAACAATAAAAAGAATACATTACATACTTCTTTTAAGTTCCCCTGCAGCAGCTTCAGGCCGATGTTGTACGTGGGCGTGTCGACGCGCGAGCCGAACCGCTGCAGCCCGTAGTAGTTGATGAAGCCGCGCTCCTGCAGGTGTCTGCACGCCGCGTCTATCAGCTCGTCCGGGGCCGTGACGTTGCGGAGGGCGATGCGGAACCTGGGGAGATTCGTTTATTTATCAACATTAAAGAGTAGCCTAGGCCTAGGGAGGTATAGGCCAAAACCATGGCAAACATGGTAGTCTAATTTGATGGAATTTTTTAAAGTACCTGACAAAGTGACCCCAATACAGGCAGGAACAAGCTAAGCATGATGATGACTTCAAACCACAGCAGCAGTAGATAAGTGGAAAAAGAATAGGGTAATACAATACTTTCCACATAACACAAAATTTCCACAGATTATAGATTGATGCTAATTCTATTGTTACTTCCCACCAAGTTCACAGTATTCCCCTGAAGTATATTAATATTGAATAAATACTAGAAATCCTAGGATTATTATGACTGTAAAACTAACCTGTTCCCTTTCAACATCCCAAGTTTCAAGTTAGTGTCCTTGAAGCAGAAGTTCCCAACGTGTATATCCTTCAGATACCGCGTGGCTGCCACGAAGCGCCGCGGGTCCAGGCGCCGCGCGCTGAACCACTGCGAGGTCTTCGCGCGACGGTCCTTGGTGCCCGCGTAGCCTAGCATGGAGGGCTTCACGCTGGGGACATTGAAATGTATGGTAAAGAAGATAGGTATTTGATTTACTTGGGCCGGGGAACTACTAGCAACCTTTAGAAAACTGTCATCACACATGAGTGAGGGAAATGCTAATTAAAAAGTCGAACTTTGATCTAATACCGATGTGTTTTATTTATTTCTGGAATTCTGGATAAGTCATAAACCTATTATAAGGTCAGTTAGTACATTTTGATATTAAGGTTTGTGTTTAGGGATTGTAATGAAATATAAAATTTTCAGTCTCATATCCATTTATTTCGCTGTATTTGGCATCATGAAACCGCCCCAAAAGTTAGTTCTTCTTTTAAATAAAATCCCAGCAATGAGTTGTACTACAGGCATGAACCTTGCACTGAGTCTATTTAGGGCTCTTGTTCACGACCGGTATATACCCGGCATGAAGCAGAGTTAAGTTTGTACACACGTATTCGGTTTCTAGCCCGAAAGGGTTTCACATTTCTTTTTCTGTTTGAATGCGCATAATAGATTGTCATACGTGACCGTGCGCCACCTAGTCACGGCCAGACTAGGCACGTCGCGAAATTGAACCGGGGCTAACACCGGCGTTGTTTACAAGCCCCCATATA
The DNA here is from genome assembly GCA_950005105.1 of Lycophotia porphyrea. Classification (NCBI taxonomy): domain Eukaryota; kingdom Metazoa; phylum Arthropoda; class Insecta; order Lepidoptera; family Noctuidae; genus Lycophotia; species Lycophotia porphyrea. Next base: position 19,557,316 of record OX465388.1, on the reverse strand, counting down.
GTACGGTCAAATTAAGCTGAAAAAGGGCAATCAGGGGAAATAATTCGTGTAGTCTTGAAAATTGGTACAGTTATACCTTACGGTATCCAGATGAACATACTAAAAGTTCTCCAGGGTGGGGGGTGTGCTGAGGGTGTAGGGGGGGGGGGGTTGAAGGTACCTTTTTTCAGGTTTTTGCTCATATCTCGAATATTAGCATTATGAGTACTTCTGATAAAAGTTTCTACATTTAATTTTCTACAAAGGTCATATTTATTTTTGCTCTACGATCAATATTTTCGGAGCTGAGTTGGATAACGTAAGGTATAACTGTACCAATTTTCAAGACTACACGAATTATTTCCCCTGATTTTATTCATTTTCCTGGACTAATAGTAGTTTATACACAACTATCGTCCGGGCCGGAGAAAATACTCCTTGTAAAGGTCTAAGGTCCTTCTTGTATTGTAATTTTTAAACGCACGCCTTTGTGACTCTAAGGCTTAGAGTCACATGGCGTGCGTTTTTACCGCCTTCGTACAGCATGATGGATAAAATTAAAATAATGTTGTGACTCACTGAATCCCTATTCGTTCGGCGATGCGTACAGCTGCGTCCATTGTGTCACAGTTTTCCTTGTGCACGATGAAATGCACATATTCACCTGGCCATGTCCACTTCACTCTGTTGTCTATACGCACTTTAGAAACCATGAAAAAAATACAAAATCATTGAACTCTTGGAACCACTCTTCTCTGTCAGGATGACAGTTGTGGTTTGTCCACTCAGATATTATATGCCTCTGCCTCACCATTCAACACTGACAAAACATTGCTAGATATAGGCTGATACAAATAATAACATATAGCCAACCTCGTGATTGATTTCCCACCCCAAGGATGCCACTTGACATCTTAAAACAAGACAAGGTATATTTGTCTATGTAACAGTTACATCATTTCAATCTTAGTGAAAGTTAAAGTTTATTGGAAATTTTTGTCAAAAATAGTAGAGACAGTAAAAAAACGAGTGTGCTTTAGACCACACAACTGAAGTAAAACTTCTTTAGCTCCATCTGTATGTTCCGTTCACCTCACCCGAACGCGTCGTAACGCTTTCGTCGCATTCACCAGCTTACTCCCCAAGTCAAGCATGCGTAAAGAAGTTTTATTTCAAAAATAACTTTGAAAAATTATAAAACTCTTCTAACATCATTCATTACCTCCTTTCTTAAACTTCTGGAAGCGCATTAGCTTCTTATCATCAATATTGACAGTGCTGCCAACTATGCTGTCACCGAATGCTTTCTTGACTGCATCATGGATTTTAGTTCTTTGCTCCTTTGTTACCCCCTCCATATCAATCTGTAATTAAAAAAATGACTGAGGTAACAAATCATCATCATCACCATTTCAGCCAAAAGACCTCTACTGCTGGACATAGGCCACCCCAAAGTGTTGCCACATTGACCGGTCCCGTTGAACCTTCACCAGGACATTGGTCCACCTAGTGGGAGGCCTTCCAACGCAACGTCTTCCGGTTTGCATACAGACAGGTAACAAATAGAGGAATACAGACTGCTGTACCTACATTTATTAGTTCAAAATAATTCAAACAATAAGTATGTCAAATTGTGCATTAACTGTACCAGTGAAATACATTCCAATATTCAGTTGTTCAAATAATATTTTATTATAAGAATGAAAGTACATTATTTCAACACAGTTTGCTTTTATTAAAACTATTCTCATTAAGATGCTGTTTATACCAATGTCAGCTACTCATTTCAAGGACATTGAATCTATTTCAATTCTAAACACACAAGTGCATGGTACTTTACCTCAACACTCTCAGTATCTGGTTCTTTGCTCACAGCCAAAGAATTGATTTTATCCCAAGTCTCCATCGGCAGTATCTCCAGGTTATACTTTGAGAGGAGGAGGTCCTCATCCTCACTGACAGCATCCTCTTCAGGGGCATGAGGTACCTTTAGGCATGTTAGCTTGGCTATTTCACCCTGCTCATTTATTTCTGATACTTGGAAATCTGAGTATCTGAGGGAGATTTGATTTGGAAATTTAATTAAACAGTCATATTAGTAACATAGCTTAAAGCAAGACTTACTAAACTAGCTCAAGTTGTCAAAGGCACTGAAGAGCTTCAGAATATAGCATAATCAGCCTACAACAATCCCATTCCTCAGACACAAACCTTCTCTCTTTGAAAGTAATCATAATTATTATGATTTAAAAAATACAACTCACACACACACTTAAAAGTTAACAGAATAGTATGTGTATGCACATAGGTTTACTGAATGTTATTGTTTTAGTAGAAAGTAGGTACAATACACAATATTGCCAGCTCACCTTGATTTAATGATGCCATTAAATCCTAAATGATTGCTTACATACTCCGTTACACCAATATCTTCTTCAGATAATCGCTTTCCTGGGGTATCCCTCTTTTTCCAGTGACCCTTGTTTCCAGAGTAATTGTTTTGGAACTTGTTGCCACTAGGGCCATCAAAATTATTCCATTGGCCGCCCTTAAAACCTCTGTGGTTGCCTAACCATCCTCTATTTCCTCCGCGGCCACCTCTAAAGCCTCCTCGCATATTGCGATCACGATTATCCCTGTTCCATGGCCTGTTTTTATTCATTTTCTCTTACAATCAATACGTACTTAACCTATAAACATTAGAGTGCACTATTATGTTAATGGTTAAAGTTAACCATTTACTTATTAAACAAAGATTCTCAATTAAAGAAATTTTGACCAAATGCTCCTTCTTATTATAATTTTCTATAATTTCTACAAGATCCAAATACCGACACGCGAGTAGAGAATTGCAAACACAACGATAACGTTGTTTGCAAAATTAAATGTCAATTCTAATTAATAAACTATCAAATGAAATGTGTCAAATTGACATGACGTCAGTGTTGCCGTGGTGGTATTATACCAGAGAGCCATGAATGTAAAATTCGAGAACTCGTGTCGAAAATTACCTAGCGTGTCGTGTTTCAGTCAAATTCAAGTTTAGAGGTTTACAGACAGCAATGAAAGTAAATTCAAAGGTGTGATTACAAAATTATATTTTGACAAAATAAATATGTAGGTATTTATCCCTTTATCTTTTATCCTGCTTGTCGCTTGAATCATAACATCGGCATCGCATTGCACTTTCAGTTTTTTCAATTTATAGCAGCTTATTATGTTTTATCATTGTTTGTTAAAAAAACAACAAAAAAATTCAATGCGGACTGCGATTCAGTTACAGCCTGCAAAGAATAATCAGCAGGTATTTAGGGCCTATCTTATCTTAATGTTAAATTATAAACCAACTACCAAGTGTTGGCAACATTGCATTTGAAGCGCCATCTGTGGACGACTAAGAAACTGACATCAACGGAAGCAGTTTCAAATTGCTGAGGTTCCTGCAGTGGGGGTACCTAACTGACTGGCGAAGCACAAGAGGAACGGCCTCTTGGACTTTCAGATTTTGGATAGTTCACTATTCTCGTACTCGCTATTATTGATTGTATTTCCTTGTATTTAATTGATTTTGTAAAATAAATAGTTAACCAGTTGACTGTCTCATTTTCTATCTGTTCAATTTATTTAAAGTAATATAAGTATTTAACTTAACACAAGTAAAGGTCATGCATGACATATTGGTCGACGGCCTTTTGCTAATTTCCGATTGAAAAGTACGCACTACGAGGATATTCCGCTTACGACGCCGTACGGGGACGTTTGCATTCGTATGTAGTATAAGGAGCCGTACAGCTCCGTATGCAGCCGAATCGTCACATTCGTCACAAATAGCATGGAAACATTTCATACTGTTATTTTCCTACACAAACGATGTAAACACAATGGACAGTAATTTTAACTAGTAATTTTGCAAGGCACCGAAGGAAAATAACGAAAAAAACGACGCAAAAAACGAAAACATTTTAGATCTATTATGGAGACGCAGAGGCTGTGTAGGATAAATTTGTTTTTCCCATGGTCGTACACGTTCATAGATAGATCAACGTCGATTGTGGGTGCCGAAAATGAAAAACCTCATCATTAGGGTCTAACTAGGAACTAATCTAAGATTTTGAAGTGAAAACTTCTTTAGCATCGTTGTGATTTGAAATTCGATGAAACGAAAAAGCGACACTAAAAAGAGACCGACACATCAATTCATAAGATTTATTGTTGGGAGAAAATGAGATAGGAAGCATTATACAGTGTTTATCTTGAAGCCAACATTTTCGATGGTTTCACTTCTACCACGTGTGAATTGCACACATGTTTTTTTTTATATACTACCTATACGATTATAGAAACATATGAAAAGAAGATGATGACATCTGTGAGTCAAGAGATATTAGTGAGGTAGTAAGTTAGTAACCGTACCGTAGTGACGCCCGTGGCAAAAGTTTGTTATTTACTTACCCATAGACAAATAAATATATTGAGCGTTTTTCCCGCTATTTCGCACGATTTATTAAATGAACATTGATTCAATACATTCATCTGTTCATCATTCATTCTTGATCTTTCTGACTGAGCTGAAGTTTGTCAATCAGATAATCCGAAACCGTTGGTCGTTGAACTTGAACTTTTTTAAATTGTTTCGATCGAGTGCTCTAGAATCTAGAATAATTACTAACTTATTTTTGAGCTCAATCTTTGAACAGTTTAATAATCATTAACATGCCTGTGAAGCCAATGAACAGAGGTGGTGAGTAAAAATCTATTCTCGTGGCTCTCGTGCAAGATTTCGGTTAGGAATCAATTTTAATCTTACTTTCATTTTCCTCTGGATAAGAAAACTTAATAAGAATAATTTTTACAGACAATAGCCCAGTTAAGATGAGGGCGAAGACCAAAACTCGCAGTGCTCGCGCAGGTTTGAAACTACCTGTTGGCAGAATTCATAGGATTCTCAAAAACGGCAACTACGCAGCTCGTATTGGTGAAGGCGCTGCCGTCTATATGACTGCAGTGCTGGAGTACTTAGCTGCTGAGATACTGGAATTGGCTGCAAAGGCTGCTGAAGATAATCATAGAACCAGGTGAGTTGGCAGTTTTAATGATCCTTGTAGCTTAAACTATTTATATCATATATGTGATGATAGTCTCGCATTTTACCACTAACAATCTTAGTGAAGCGAATTATCAAGGAACCTAATCACTAGACTTGAAGACCCCATTAAATAGCAATGCGGGAACTGGACGCTGGAAAACTTCCACTCTATTTTATTACAACTACCTACCTTCAAATTTTGGAAATAATTGTGCCCATAATATGATCTTTGCTTTCAAAGGCTTGGTAGATTATTTTACTTTGTGGTAAACCCAATATTATGTATACCAATCTTTTAATTATTTTAATTTTTGTCTAGAATTTCACCTCGGCATATTCTGCTGGCAGTCCGCAATGATGAAGAGTTGAACAAAATGCTGGAAGGTGTGACCATATCACAGGGCGGAGTAATACCTCATATTGAACAAAAGCTCTTACCAAAGAAGACCATGAAGAGTCAAGCAACCACTAATAGCAATAGTTCATCACAAGAATACTAGTGGTCAGTCATTTAAAATGTTCACGTTCTTAATCATAAAGTTTTTGTTAGAAATATATTAAAAGTCAATCAACTTGAGCCTTAGCCACTGACTGGATGAACATTTTGGCATTAGGTTTTTTTTTTAGAACCTAAAGGTGGTGGTGGTCAAGATTAGTTTTTATGAATATTTAAGTGTAATGTAAAAGAAGAAATCTATAATAACAGGTTGATTGATTTTGACTCTAGAATAGAAATAACGTCATTCTAGTAAAGAATGAAAGTGTAACAAAACAAAAGATTCCTAGTTTATTTAGGTAAGTTTGAGTAGATTGGCTTTTAAAGCTAATTATGTAAAGATACCCCCCCTAGAATATTTAGATTGTTGAATAATGTTAATAAAACTTATTGTTATAACTGCGCCTCTAGTAAAAAGAAGTATACGTCCTATTAAATCTGTATAGTACTTATACCTCTTTTCACTAGGGGCACAGTTCCAATTTGTAACAGTTATTTTTAAATTATAAAATAAAAAAATATGGCAAAAGTATGAGTACTGTTTTCAATCACACAATCTGTCGCTCACAACCTTTTCATTTGCTAGAGCGGGAGTGCACGCGGCGACGCGCTCGCTGTCCCGCTTGGACAAGTTGTCATGTGTCTGTACGTAACGATTGACCATGCCCTGCGTTTACACGAATACATTAAATAATTAGTTCTACAGGGTGTAAACAGACTCTTCACGAAGCCGTTAACCAAGCATTATGTTCATCAAACTTAGTAACTTTACGCAAAAATTAGTGCTGGGAAACGACTTTTTTTTTTGGCCTGAAAAATCACGTTTTTCAGTAGGACCCAATGTAACGCACTCAAAACGTTGTGCTGACGGATGGATTGAATAGTAAGTGGGTCTTGGACGTGTTTAAAGTAAAAATCTTACATTAAAAACATGTATTAAAAAAAAAACTTGTGAAAAAGTTGGAACTTTGACCCCAATATCTCCGTAACTAGAAGGTTCCCAGGTATGGTCTAGAACAAAAAAATGATCACAATGATGGGGAGAACAAGTGCCTTTCGGCTTCGTTAAGACTCTGTTTACACCCTTTATATTTGTTCTATCGAAATATGCATAATTGGCAATTTGTTCCGTTTTAGTTTAAAAAAAAATGACTTCTTCTATAACAGTTAGCCAGCGATGTACTTTTAAATTACGCACTTTAAAAGAATAAAATCTAGATAGGCGATTAGTTCTACATTAACTCTAATTACTTATCTACTTTATACTTATAAAATTCATTACTTTAAGTTAAAAAAAGACAACACAAAGAAGTAAGCCTAGCGATGTATTGTAAAGAAAAATATTATTATGATAATGTTAATGATCAAAATTGTCTCTACGATTTTAATTATATCATCCCATTTTGTGTTTCTAAATTGCCAGGTAATTTCTAGAAGTAAATGAAACTAATAGTTTATTACAAAAAAAAACAATCTAAGCAGGTATTTCAAAATTCATAATAAAATACTAAATGATTTGTAATATTAATAAAATCTAATTAGAATTGTAATGGGGACAAAACTGTCACATTATAAGCGAAAGAAATTCATTTACTTAGAATACATCGCTAGGCTTACTTCTTTGTATTGTTTCTTTTCTTAACTTAAAGTAATGAATTTTATCAAGTATAAAGTAGATAAGTAATTAGAGTTAATATAGAACTAATCGCCTATCTAGATTTTGTTTTTTTAAAGTGCGTAATTTAAAAGTAGAAGTCATTTTTTTTTAAACTAAAACGGAACAAATTGCGAATAATGCATTTTTCGATAGAACAAATATAGAACTAATTATTTAATGTATTCGTTAAAACGCAGGGCATGGTCAATCGCATCAAGTTGTCGCACATGTCCGCGGGTGATAGCGCTGCTCACACCTACATTTTTTTCAATACAGAGACGCGAGCGCATGTTTTAGCGGACGACAAGCCCGCCGACGACGCCTGACGCCCAAGTTGTGGTTTGAGAATAATAAATGAAAAACAACTTCAACCAGTCTTGTAAATGACATGTAATTTTAAATACTGTAAACAAGAGATCTGTTATTTAATTCCATTATATTAGGTAGGTACAATGTTTATAAACTTACACACAGATTTACTTTATAAAATCAAAAAATACATCTATTTCGTACTAAAAAACTTCACATAGTTCTGAATATTTAACATGAATTTTAACAGCTTTACCTCTTAAGATATTTTTGAGACTATTACAACCCAGAAACGTGAAATAAAGTGAATTTCACTTATAGCATCTATAGGCAGGTACTTTTATTTGATCATTTCTGTGCGTCTTGATTTGTATGAAAAACTCGCTAAAGCTATGAGATGAAATCTAAGTCAAGTTTATTTATAAGCTAAACTGGTGTCACGGAAAAAGTTTAATTTGTACTACATACTCTAAATAGTAAATACATACAAAAAAATATCGATATCCAATACGGCATTTACCTAAATACTTTGTATTTGACGAATGTGACTACGAAATGATTAATTTTAACCAGTAACATAATTTTCCAAACTGTCCCATGATTACTGACAAGTGAAGCTCACTTTATATAACATAAATAAAAATTAACGTAACAAAATAATCATACGACTACAATTAAAATATACATGTTGTCTGATCATAGAATTTAATACAAATTAATATAATTTATATCAAAGGAACATTGGGTATAGCATAACTACGTACCTAGGGCACATACAAAACACTACAATTATTGTACCTATCTAAAAACTATAAATAATGTTAAAATGAATACTTTATAAAATACCAAACTAAATGTAAATGTAGCACATCAAAAAATATACAAGAAAATCTTTTATTAATAAATGCAATTTCATTGATCAGAAGTGTTTTAACTTTAAATAGTCGAATCAATTTAAACAGCTAAATAAAATAGGTGTCTTTTAAACTGGATGTGGAGGATTCAACAACATCAATTTATTTTTCTTGACCACTGCAACGCGGTAATGCAACGAATGAGACTATAGTGGCACATCTGCTTTTGGTTGACCTACCTCTCGCCACTTCTGATCCTTTACTTCAAGTTATTGGATAGCAATTCTCAACATTTATCAAAAGTACCTAGTTATATTAACTTAATTTGCGGTGGACTGCTGAAACCGTGAAGATCCCGTATCTTCACACAGATTAGACGACCAAAATAGCATCAATTTAATTGATGATGTGATCAAATGACCATCCACCACAAATATATCTAGAAAGCTTTATAGAACATTGAGACATATTAAAGTGATATAATATCTATAACTGCGTGGCGAGGGGTAAAACTGAGATCTTTACGTCTGATCAGTAAATAAAAGTTTACATAATATAATAACCTTAAATAATATAAAAGAACCAAAGGATTGCACAAAGATAATGACTTATTATGTACCTACAGACTGAGTTATGTTACTGACTAACCAACCATATAAAATCTACTTTATTTGCGATTTCATTATGTTCAAAACGAGAATGTTGTTCGTGTATAGGTAAAAAAGTAATAAGACTTGCATAAGTGACATCGAGTTTCACAAAATGACCACGACCGAGTAGTTAGCTTCTAAAACACCAGCGCATAGATGGATACGACCAATCTAGTTTCTAGTACTTCAAAAAATCGGGCCTGCCTCAATCTACTCTTACAATCAAATCTGATAAACTGGCTGATATTCGTCACTGCTTCTCTAAAATCTACCTAAAAGCCGTTAGCAGCAAATCCCGTCAAAGGTTCCAAAAGATCAGTCTTCTTTACAATGTGAAAAAAACAAGCCCTCTTAATAATCTGTCTAGTTTACAGTGCTAAAACCTGCACTTATTTCTGGATTGATAGAAATCTTCATATGCGCGGTCGTTACTTTCCTCTGTCGATGTGACTTACTTCAGTCAGTGTCAAGACAATGAAGCATCATTTGGCAGTGTTTGGTTACGCCAGAGGGCATTAAAATTGAAAAAAAAAATCCATGAATACATTCTGAGATCATTATCAAAGAGATAAACGAGCTGAACCATTTTTTTAAACTCGTGATTGGTCACTTTGAGAATTTAAATCTTTATTTATAATGAGCAAAATTCAAACACTCATTACAATATTTAATTTAGATGATAAAAATACTTAATAATCCACTGCATTCTAGAATTCTAACACTCCATTAACTGATCCTTCTAAATAGCATTAGTGAGACCAGAGATCTAACATTAGAAAATACATTGTTCGAACATTTGGGACATCAACGCTCACTAACGCCACCTAGGGACACTTCGCTCTCTCACAACAAAGAGTTGGCCGCGGGATACATGCCATTCAAGACAATACTTAGAATCCCCCTTCAGTGATTGTAAAGTACGTGTAACAAGCTCAGGATTTAAATATAGTAAAATTGGCAACAATGAAAAATATAGCACTTTATAAAAATTATTAATAATATAGAATTGTTTGTTTGTTCAAATTAGGCTAATGTCTGTATAAATAACTTTGTTCTTGCATTATTAAACAATCTAAATACTTATTCAAGATTAATTTACTAGAAGATGCTTAAAGAGTATTTAAGGGAGCGAATCTATAGTTTGGGCCAATGAATAATCAGTCTTTAGTAACGACAGTAACATCAATTGGCCTAGTTTGAACGAACGCAACGCGAGCGGTACACTCGATCAACATTAGATAAATACACAACCATATAAAACGCACTCACACTCGAAAGCATTTTGTATACTTTGTATTGCTGTATTGTCGTGAGATTCGCTCCTAATGTGAACTAAGTGCTATGCTCTGTGTCCCCATTACTTATCATCACTACTTCTAGCCTTCTACATGTGGAACGGCAGTAAAGCAGATGTAGCTACGATATTGATATAGAAATGGAAGACACAAATCACAGCTCACTCACAAATACACAATATTTTAGAGATTTTAAATAAACATTCATATTTTCCATGCACACTTTTAGTTGCGATTTTCTGTAAAAATCTTTTTACACTAACTATACCATAAAAATGTGTGACAGACAATTTTGGCTGGACTGGTTATTGATGTGATCTAAAAAACTAACTAGACAAACTCATCAAACGCAAGCCATGCATACATATCTCATACTAAAACATATACTTTTAAAACATCGTTAAATAATAATTATAATATTGCTCCGCCTAAATTGCTATTGTTACATTAACATTCCGCCCTGACGTGACACTCGCAACCGTTTTCTTCTGACATTTTGACTATAGAAGTTCTTCATCAATCTGTCATACATAATGAATGATTGCGATTGTCACGTATACTAGGGGACATAGACATACAAGCGATTACGTAATTCAACATCAACTGCCATACAAAATGTTTGTAAAAGCTTATTTTATGAGCTTATTGAGCTGAGAGCACTTGTGTTATTATCACATATATTCTTATCAGTCGAATGCAGAACTAGTTTCTGCATTGGGTCTAAAATTATTTTAGAATTTTCTTCGTTCGAATTTTGTTCTTTGTTCATACTTTCGTCTTCTTCGGATGCCTCCGTTTCGTTCACCGTTTTATTGTCAAAATACGGGAAGAAATCGTAGTGAGATTTACCATTGCTAATCTTAGATTTATCTTTAATACATCGTTTTTTTTCGTCGTTTTTTATCGTCGATATGTTGCGTTTTGAGAATTCGTCCCAGCCCTCTGTTGTCTTGCCATGCATAGGGTTCCAGTCTTTCCTGAACGAGCTTGAGGGTTTCATTTCATTTGAGGAGAACTTTTGTTGGATGTCATTGATTTGGTTGTGGTTTTCTCGAGTAGATACTATCTGTCCGTAGACAGGGGTACAGTATGTGGTGTCGGGTGTAATACCAGTTTTGTTGTCTCTGTTTAAGTGAGTCTGGTTAATTTGACAGTTGTTCATACCTGAATCAAACTCCGACTTCTGTCCAGCATTGAGAAGTATTTGTTTGGAGGATTTGACAGGTTTCTTGTCTTGTCCTCTATTTGGGGAGCCACTTTGCTTCATTTGACTATCATCTTCATTCATGTTATCTTCACCAATTCCATCAATGTCGTAAACCTGAAAATATTATATTAGGCTGTTAAAGGACTGTATCACTATCATTTATGTTGTGTTGAGCAGTTCTACTGATCAGAGGAATAAGAAGGGGAAGGATTTTTTTTTATGAAGTGTTTTTGCCTAACTTCCACAATTTTATTTTAATTTCAAAATAGGGATGCACACATAAAACCTATATTAATCATAATCAATAGCTGGCAATAACAAAAAGTTTCGTCTGAGACAAAATCTTCTAAAGCGTCACATTTCCGAGATATAAGTTATCAAAGTTAGCATCTATTCAACAATGACTCAATTAGTACAACTTGGATTTTATTAGCATAAAAAATGAATTAATCAATAGCTGGCATCAATACAAACAAGTTATGTATGAGATAAAATCTTCTAAAACAGCACATTCCTGATTGTAATTTTGATGGCTTATGTCCAGCAGTGGACTGCTATAGGCTGATGATGATGATGATGATATCTCGGGTATGCGACACTTTAGAACATTTTCACTCATACAATACTTGTTTGTATTGATGCCAGCAATTGATTAATACAAGGTTAAAGCGTAATGCGTGGCCGCTATTTTGAAAGTAAACTGGCGGAAGTTAGGCAGGCCAAATAATTTAAAGCCCTTTTGCATTGTTTTATGTTTATGATTAAATTAAATACAGTGTGGTCACCAACCTTATACATAACATCCTGGTTCATTCCCTTCTCCCTTTCCCTCTTGTTCTGGACAGCGAGCCACACATCCTTCAGTTCTCCGGCCAGGTCTCTGTCTTTCATGATGACTGGACTCCTTGCTAGCAATAGCCCTGGGTTCATAGCCTCTACGAAGTCACACAGAAGACTCACCAGGGCTTCACGATCCTGAAGTAACATCAGAATACAAAGAATAGAAAATGTTTAACATGATATTATGTAAGCATTGCAGTTTGCAATAACTATAATATAGGCATGAGATTTTTTGGCCAGCTCCATTTCTCTACTGCTATGGGCTATGAAGATGTCTAAAACAACAAGCAAGATTTAAATGATTAGTCAATAACTGACTTGTGAAAATTGATTTTCAGATCAATACTACTTTGTGTACACTACATGATAAAAACTAATCATATCAATTATAAACCCTACTGTAAAACAAAAACAAACAACTTTCCATTTGATAACACTAAGTGCTGTCTAGATAAGGAATTCAATACATATACACAATGTTTAGCCATTTTTGTTTGGTATTGTCAGGTTTAGTACTGTATTAAGTGTTTCACATGCCAGGTCATATTGGAGTATTCCCATTAGAACACCGATTTCAAGAGCACCAATGCTTAGAGCCAAAGATATTCCCTTTGCTCAAAAGGGAAAATCTTTGGTGCTCAAATGGGAATACTCCGTCATATTATATTAAGCCTGAATTCCGTCATTACTTTAATAATCAATTCAGCATTCACTAGTATTAACCCTGAGTTAAGGCCAGGGTCAGGCAAGGTTAAGTTGAGGCTTATGTCCAGCAGTGGACAGTGATAGGCTGAGTTGATTGATAGCTGGTGTAACCTTTGGTTTTTTTTTGGTGTAATTTTTCGAGGTTTGAGTTAGCTTTACTTATATTTACAGGCTTCTTTATAAGAGGCCAAAGTTTAGTCACAGGTTTATCTCCTACAGCATGTTGACAAAAAGCTATTTAAACCGTATGAGTACTGTACGCAAAATACGTGCTTTGGACGTGGAGTTGCGGACACCAGCCTATTATACAATCTTTATGTGTAATAGAGTGAGCACTTCCAAGCCACTAGTAAAATCTATGACAGTAGTTTTAAGTCTTTGTACGGTGGGCTGCATCAATTGGGTACCCCAGTTGGGAAGGTAGGTGTTTTCAAAAGGGGTACCCACATTGTGATGCTGATTGTATATGACTGTAAAAAACAGTGTTATTTTTTTATATTACTAATAATGTGAGAATTTATTACTGTTGGGCTGGTAGCATTTTTTCCATTAGCTTTGAGTATGTCTGGGTTGACCATCACAGCAAACACTATCATGGGAGGCCTGCCAGCATTTGGGCCATAGTTCTGGGGCACCTGGAAAATAAACCGATCTGTATTATTAGTTTAGTGACAAAAAAGCGTCATTATGAGCTGGACTTTTTGGTGGAATGGATGAACTTACAAACATGTCACTGTTTGAGAAAGATAATTGTACTATAGAATACAATCTGTTTGTTGTTGTGGCAATCTTTTTTAATAAGTCTATGTTGAAGATGCAAGTTATGCTTATTATGTAGATGATTTATTACACATAGGTACTACAAGTAAGTGTTTGAATGCCTCATATCCACAGTGTGTTTTTACTAAGACTCAAACGCAAACTCTGCTCTTTCTAAGATGTCTTATCAAGTCTCATTAAGAAACTGGAGCGGAAAAATTGTGCTACATAACCGATAGTAAGTAGGTAATTACCAACAGTGATGAATCGTCGAAAATATGTAAATGAAAAAACGAACCTGCATTCCACCATACAAAGGAATAGGATCAGAATACTGTTTAGGATTTGCTATTTTCTGCCATCCCAAAACATTTATGTATAATTTCTCCATAGTACCCTTTATAGTGTCCTGAATACACATGTGTGGCTGTGGAGGATTTTTAAATTGCCGAAAAGCTCTTGAACCTCTTCCATATTGCACCGGCACCACTCTCTCCGGAGGATTCTGGTTTTCCATAGCAACACGATTTTTAACACCAGCACTTGTCGATATTTACGGTGCGATCACAAAACATTCACAATAAAATCCAATAACCAATAATGACATTTTTAGCAGGCCTGCCCGACATCGAAGTTTAATGAACTCTAGCCGCGTCCAGTCGTATTATATTTACACCTAAACTGTACTTGATCACTCAATACTAGGTTTATTTGTGTATATGTTTATTTTAATTAAGTTCCTACTAATAAATATTAACTCAAAGCTCGTGTAAAGAAAGAAATCAAAAGAAAGAGCTTCCGTGAAAGAGAAAGACAGCCTTTGTTTTTTTTTTAATTTCCCGGGTGGGTTACCAGCTACGCGAAACCGGCACAAAAAACCGTAACATAAAATAATAGTAATGCAAAGGCACAGTTTTATTTTCGTATCGATTTTATTAATTTTTGTTAAACTGTTTGAAATAATATAATTAACCCTACGACTGCTGAACTTTGAACTTCTAGTTTTAAAGTTTACTGCTAGATGGCGCTTTGATCATTGACTACGTGAAACTGCATTTCTTTAGATTAATCGTAATTTATAACACCTAACATATAATGATTGTCTTGCCAACGGAACGGGTAAACAGCGTAGGTAACAGGAATGTGCAAGTGACAATACTTATTAGCAAATGGTGTTTTAAAACTGACTAGCACATAGCTCCTTTCGGACTAGTATTAGCAACAAACTGATTCCCCCATCATCTGCTAAGCATATAAATTAAGACAGTGATCATAATCTGCTTAACTCTTTCTGAATAATCTATGATGGGATCGGGTTCCAGCCTAGCCGGATACTTTTTACATGGACTACTGCCTATCGGATCTCTGTAAACCAGGAAGAGACTACAAAAATTTCCCTTGGTAAGTGTGGTTGTCAAACTTTTGGGCTTCCCGAAAACCCGAAACGAACGATTCATATGAAGGACCCTACAAAATGACAACTGAGACTGTCCTTCTTGAAGCACAACGCGGGCAGCGGGGTCTTGATGCGCTATGGACAGTCACACATCTAACCACACAGGTGAAGACGTGATTAGCATGATTTTTTAAAGTTGTGAATGTGCAAATTTTTAATAGTGAGTAGGCTAACCATCTAAGCATTGCTACTAACGTTACGAGATACTCATTATACATAATTTTCCTTCCCTAATCACAATTTCGTTAGATTCGGTTTAGTATATCCCTTCTTCTAAAACTCCTCTATTACTCGTCATCTCATCAGACCCCTCTTTTCTTGCCATATCATCATTTACACAATCCACCCATCGTTTCTTTGGTCTTCCTATAGTCTTATAGCCATCAACATTCATACTCAAGACTTTCCTCACGACGTTTTTCTTATTCTCCCGCATCACAATAGGACCATACAAAAAAGAGATGTTCCTAAGGCAGATAAAAAAATAAAGAATATTTTTTAATATTTATTTTTTACATTTTTTTTTCATTTTACATGTCAATAGATATTCTACACTAAGATTCACTACAGAACGGAACTACTAGCTTTTTCTATAACTATGAGAATGACAAATTTCTCAAACTACAAATAATTTTATTTCCTCAGCAATGTGTAATAACTATAAGCTCCTTTCAGTATCTGCAAAGACAAGAGTACATAATAAATTATAAATACAACAGGACATGTCATGCATGTCAGATATATTTCCTGATTTTTCCACCCGAGCCCAATACAATATTAATAAGACGGTCGTTGCAACGAGTTACGGCGTTGTCACGCCTTCATACGCCCACTTTATGATGTAAGGCTGTGTGTATATCAGACGCGAAATAAAAAAGATCACCCACGATTTCCTAGATAGGTACTCGAGGCCTAATGATAATTTTAAGGACTAATAACAAACTACCTGAAGAGGTAGTCTAGTAAACTTTGCTCATAGTTGCAATCCAACGTTCACAATTTAATTTAACATATAAGTGCTTTTGGAAAATATCTTTAAATCACATAAAATTCAATTTGCGCTAAAACTTTACTTTTATATCAATTAGAAACCAAGATTCTAAGATGGACGTAGATGACGGTGAGCTCGCATAAGTAGCATAAACTGTAGGAACGGCGGCGCCGGCGCGCGGCGGTTGTCTTGTGTGACTGTAGGCACGCACCCTTGCATGCACCCTACGATAACTCACGTTAATGAAGGTCGGCAAAGTAAGGTTGGCGAAGGGCCCTGCAGTGAACATGTTCTCAATACAGAGCTGTCCTGATAGAGTTAACACGTATTTTCTTTGTCGGTAGTTCGCCTTATACCAGTTACTTTCGAAGGGCCCAGATGATAGATTTTCACTCTGAAATTATGGAAAAAAAAGACGGAGTTATAGTAGGTCTGAGCGAAGAACATCTCAAATGAATTGTCCATTAATTATTATGGAACGGCCATAAGTGTTCGAGATATTTTTTCTTAACTGGTTTCATTATAAATGGTTATTAAAAATTGTGACTAACTTTTATCAAAACGTCATTGCTGTGCCAGCAGAACATGAAAAGTTGAGCGATTCCAAATATTAAATACTCGGCCATCAAAAGCTTCTGTGCGGCATTTTGTGCGGACTGTCGAAAAGAAATAAGTACTAAATTTAAGTGTGTCTGAAACTCTGAACTCGTCTTAATTAATAGGTATGCATTTCGAACGAACTTCGCTTTTTAATTGTTGTTTTTTTTTAAAACCTGACGCAACAAAGACCCTAAATATGATAGGCATTGTCCGCTCCCATAAAAAAACTTTTAGGATAAGTTTCTTAGGTCCTAAATGGCAGGCAATCTAGGTCTAACTAGAACTTCAAAAGTTTTCCGGGAAAACTTACTGTTAATTGGTAGGCGCTCGCACATAGCATCAATGAACACATGACCATGTAAAAGAACATGACAGGCGATAAAAGGGAGTTAAATAATCTCGAATACCTGAAACAAAAGATCATTCAATTCATTATTACAGGAATTAGTACAAGTGGGCGTCCTAAATTATTGTTTTGTTGTAGTCTGGTTTTACCATGTTTTCTTTGCCTCGTAGTGGTTGCGCATGTTAAATATTTTATCGATAAAATTTTCGAACTGCGTAGTTTTTAACAGAAATATAGTATATGACTACACTTTTCGGGTATTTATGACTATCTGTACGATATGTTTTGTAATTAGTATGGTAATTAAACAATTAGAACATAGCGTATGCTTAGCCTAGCGAAAAGAATTTCTACGCACTAAAAACGTACCTACCTATTTAAAGAAGTTCTATATTACATACATATAGCAGGTTTTCTATATTGTTTTCATTGTTAAACCTAATAATAACAAAAATTGAGGGCATCCATTTGGAATTTTTATTTTTTATATTCATTTGAAAGTGCTGGAATAGTTCGTTATCGTTAAGTGTTGAAATTGGAGACGTTCATTTTTATAATAATATGTTTTAAACTTTGAGATGGTTATGAGTGGATATGACCAAGACAGACACACTGATTCTGATACTGCACACTGACACTGATACTGATTGAATATCTATCTTGGCCATATTCTTACATTGTGTAAAGAGCATCAACAAACGAAGATGTCGAGAAGAATACATCTTGGGTGAGCTGCATTCAGCAAATTGGATGACATTCAGAAATCAGTTAAAATTCCACACTGCCTGAAGTCCCGCCTATATATCAGTGTATTCTGCCCACTATGATGCCGTACGATGCTGAAACATGGACGCTTATACAAGAATTTTATAGGCTGAGTTCCAAACGTTGAAATACGAAGGCGTACTAAGGTTTTCCAGATTGGAAAACGCGTGTGACTGAGAGCAGCGGTGGCCCAGTAGTATCGACCTCGACTAACGAACAGTAAGTCGTGGGTTCAAACCAGGCGCATTACTTTGTGTAATTTATTTCATCACCACTGCTCTCAAAAACGGTGAAGGAAAACATCGTGAGGAAACCGGCATGTACTAGAACCAAAAATTCGAAGACATGTGACATCTACCAATCCACACTGGGCCCGCGTGGTGGATTATAGCCCATGCCCTCTCATAGAGAGGAGGCCTATGTCGCAGCAGTGGTAACATTATAGGCTGATGATGTGATGTGTGACCGAGTGGCGTCAAAAGAAGAAAAGAGAAGTGTGCCAGTGAGATGGGCAGACGACATTTTTGGTATCCCGGGTAAAACCTGGGTGAGGCTAGTACAGGAGCGTAGAGATTAGCACAAACGAAGAGAGGCTTACACCCAGCTGTGTGTGAAGTTGGGCCCATCCTGGCGATTATGTTGTTATGGCGTTTATTATGGTATCTGATTTGATATAAGAACTAAGATCTGTTCTTGTTTAGCTCTAAATTTTGTGGTAATAGTAGTTTGTTTAGTTTCATATTATTATATGAAATGCAAGAAGTGTGCATGTACCATTGTACATATCGGTGACTGTTTGAAATATATCGTGCCGACTATAGTATCGAACATAAATAAGTACACGTTCTGTACTTTCCGTACTTTTTGTTTCTTTATTTTTTTTTCCTTAAAAACAATGGAAAATCTAATTTAAGGTTTACTTGTAAACATTTTGTATTTATTATTCGAAAAATCTGTAATCGTGGCAATTTTTTTGAAGTTTTAGTTTCTATTTAGCGCAAATTCAGTTTATTCTTTTTGAAAGTGTTCCTTGTCCCCAGTAGCGATATTTGCTGTATTTGTCGTTAAAAAAAAATGTCCAAATATTTAGAATCTTCAGAAAGGCCACCAAATCTTCGAGAAGTTTTGCCTGTGTAAGTTATTTTGGTCAGGCCCCGTATGATGTGATGAAAATCAACGTCGCTGAACGTTATTAGTTTTTGATCCTTTTGGAAAACTGAAACGCCGCTGTTCGAACGGCTCCTGAACTTTTTATAGAATTAGCGTTCACTCATCGCATCTTACCTACTCAACTATCCAGTTTTCATGCTGAAGATGCTTACTGAAAAACGAGACCAGACCTGACCTGACCAGACCTGACTAAAAGAGGTCTACTATGATAAGCACTAGATTGTTACAAACAGAATAGATTAAAAACTCGAAAATAATAGAAAAAAATATCTGTTTATCACCCTTGAAAACACAGAGGCGTATTTCTTTAAGCCGTTGGGCAGACCTACGGTTCTATTTTTGTAAGTGACATTACAAGAAGTACTTTACATAATTACCGGCACGATTTGAACGATATTCATACAGATATTCGGAGAGTACTGGTGACTTATTTTTATGTAAGTCTAACAAACATTAAGGTAGACCTAGGTCTTCTTTTAGATAGGTCTTAGTCAAGACCGTTAATAAAATACATCCATTAATAATCAAATGAAGATTTGTTAGAGGTTCTAGAAGTTAAGAAGTAATTATTTCAATTAGAAGTTAGAATAGTAGACTGACTTGCGAAAACAAGACAGGCAAATTAGCACCAAATATGAGGAAAAAGGCTATGAAGTTACTTTTATGAACCATTTTCATAGTCAATGGATTATAAAATCTAGAATGGTAAGAAGTTTGCATACAATTTACTACATTTTCTCAAGCCCATTTGAGTAAAGCTATTGGAACAGTCAATGAAAAATTGTAGTTGAAAATGCCTAATAGTTTAGCAATATAATATATTTGATCAGGAAAACTTAATGTTTTTCTATCTGCCATGCACAATGGTCGTAATGTTGCATTACGTTAGGTTAGTCCTTTTCTTAGGTAAGTAAATACTTATTTTACGTAATGAAAAAATTAGGCAAAGAAATTTAGTCAGTATTCAAAATATTGTAATTTATCTTCAATAATGGAATAGGTGGAAATTAAAAAAAAATCACGGACACAACAAAGTAGAGCAGTGGCAGAGGGGTTTTGGGTTAAATTATAAATACTTGAAAGCAATTAATAAGACTTTATGTTCCTCATTCTATTATATATCTTAAATAAAAATTACTCACTTGATCATAGAGACGTGTATATCGTGAAGCTGTCGCACCACTTCCTTAAATTCCTCATCACTGATCACAGTTTCATACGACCGAAACATTTGCTTGCATCTTTCGCGTAGCAGGTCAAGCTTACTACCAAAGAACACCATGATTACCACGATACATGTGTCATAAGCAGCCATGATTGCAGCACCGTAAGCGCATAAAAGTGTATGCCAGACTACTGTAATCCAGCAACCAGGTGAATGATACTTATCAATGGGCATCCAAGAACTGAATATGTGCGGGAAGGGTTCAGTCCCATTTCGCATATTTTCTCTAAAAGTAGAAGACGACAGATATCTCATAAGTGGCGTACCGGTTGTTGTCAAGAATGTTGTGAAGACTAACGCCCAGTAAAAATATGAGAGGCGTCGGCAGTATGTTGTGTAAATTTCGATTATATTATTCTTGACCGGATCTTCAGTATTTCTTTCAAATCTATCAGCTTCTGTGACGTAATTCAAAACTTCGCGCCAGTGTTTTTGCCAAAAGATGAAGGAGTTTGCTTTCACTATACAAACGACGCTCAACATGGAAATCTTCATGTTAGTCAACGCGAGATCCAAATCCGATCTAATGACGTACAGTTCCATATATTGCGTAACTACGAAGAAAGCTACTAGCTCGTGTAAGAAGATGTACATTATTTTACCCATCAAGGATTGAGGTAACAATAATCCCACTTTCTTTATAATCCAAAGGTTTGGACCTAAGAACGGCCTATCGGGGTCTTCCAAGCTTTGAAGAATCGAATTCATAGTGACTCAGTAAAAGATTGTATCGAAATGGTGTTGGATAGATTTGTGTCTGGTATTTATATGGCTATAGTACAGTAGTTAGCCCGCGACCCCTACAACCCCACGCTCGGGAAAATCACAGCCTGGTTTTCCAACGGTTTTTTTTTCGGATTTCCTTGATTGTATACTCGATCCCATACATTTTTAAGGGATCCTTCATTAGGATATTTTCAAATTGTAGCTCGTAAAGTTTTTTTCACCCGAGTTTTAGCTTAAAATGTTAGTAATGAGTTTATGTTAAAAATCATAAAATTCGTTTCCAACAAATAGGAATTGGATATGTATTTGGTATCGAGTTAAAGATGATTCATTTGGTCGAATTCTATGAGGCTTTATCTATGTTAAAACCCTTTGTATTGTTTGGTTTTCTTGGCACAAGTCAGTACACAAGTTTCAAATTCTAATTTCATTTAAGTTATATAATGAAACAATCAGCTTAGTAAGTGACCTAAGCCTTTTATTATCAGTCCATTAATTACAAGTCAAAATATTTGCTATCGATTGTCCACAACAAATTATCGGTAATTGAAGTCAGTTATATTAAATTAATGACTACTTTTGTTAGTTTGGGTCTTACCTGTAAAAACAATTGTATGTGTTAATGAATAAAATAAATAAATAAATATTAAGTTATGTTCTCTATCCATTTTTTTATTCAAAAAGAGAAACTTCACATATCTTTGTTAACGAACAAAAATCATCAAAATCCTCAAATTGAAAATAAATATTTATCGATAGAAACTTTTTCTTATCCCAACACTAGCCAAATAATTACAGTCGCACAGTCATATTACATTGTACTCCAAACCGATAATTTAAATGTCTCTATTATACCCGCTAAATGTGGGCGTGACAGCCGCACCACGGACGCTCCCCAGTTTAAAAAAATAATGGATCTATCACACATCAGTGCGCCACCCCTATTATTACGTGCTGAATAAGTTATAGGAAAAATAATATGACCGCCAATCATCTAAAAAATGTGGACATTTTAAAAATCTTGATTTAAAACGAACTAATAACCCGTTTTTGGGGTTCAGTTTAGTTTCACGTAACAAAAAATACTGTAGTTTAGGTGAAACCTTGTTTTTAAGTTTATTTATGGTAAGGAAAACTTAGAGCTATTTAGGGTTTTCTTTCGGTAAAGAAGGTTTATTCGAAGAAGTTGCTGTCAAAAATTTTGAAACCGACCGTTAAAAAAAATACCAAAAAAACAAATCCCTTCTTTGGCAGTCAGGTAAAAAAGCGCATCGACTTTGTTGGCATGCATAGTAATTTTTGAAATTTCATGTACAGACACCAGCACATCAACCTACTACAATCTGTCAGATTTCTTTAATAGATTTTTGACTTTATTGCTGAAGTATTGGGTTCAAGGTTGATTGGGAAAATCTGACAGTTTCGCGTAGCTTGACCTGCTGCCGTCTGTACATACATACCCTATATTCATAATGTGAACCCAGCATAATTTTAACTAGTTGGACGGAAACATTACTTATCATTATTTTGGATTAAGTTGGGTAAAAGGATACCGTTTTTAGAATAAGTCCGGAAAACTTCTCTGCCTACCCCCTTTACTTTTCAAAGCCACTCTAAAAAAACACATTTTGATATTTCTGAAGGGGTAACATTTTAGTACTGTCAATGTCTTTAGGCAGGTTCAAACTTACGAAGTTGAAGATTTTTGTTGATTCTTAGCATGAAAAGGTTGGGCTTCCAGTACAATGATGAAGAAATCAAGACATAGTCTATGCTGCATTACGTCACTTGCTATCTTGGAACGCTAAAAAATTGTTTATTTTTGTTTTGTGTTTCGACGTTCCGGCTTGAGATGAGAATATTTTCCTAAATAGTAGTTAAATAATAAAATATATTGATCAAAGGGTATCTACTTAGCTAACATAACCTAGCATTGTATAGAGATACTCAACGGCTCCCTCAGTCAGACTATTGACCCGGTTTTGTGAGTCAAGTGTTATCCCTACCATTACTTTATCTTTTCTGCTGTTAAAATAATATAAAAATACGTTTAAATGAAGTTATACAATGGTTAGCTGTGCTGTAGCGAATTGCAAAAACACGTCCGCAAAGATATCTAAGAATAAAGATGGAATTACGTTTCACAGGTAAGCAGTTTCAACTTTATTTTAATTTCATCCCATGTCGCGATTGAGGTTTTTTACCCATGAAGGTGTCAACTCTTACACCCCTGAAGGTAACATTTCCAAAAAGGTTAGTACACCAAGATATTCACTAGAGAAAACTACAAAAAAGATCCATATAACATGTTTCAGGTTTCCCCGCGATAAAAGAAGAAAGAAGCAATGGGAGTTGGCAGTAAACAGAGAAGAAGAGTGGTCTTCGACTGCATCCAGTGTAGTTTGCTCTGAACACTTTGAAGCTACAGACTTTTACTTGACGGAGAGTGGACTGAGGCGCCTGTCTGTGGAGGCTGTGCCGGCTATTAATATATCTGTGAGTAATAAAATGGTTATTTAATCTTGCATTGCTCAAGAGATGGATAAGCTAAATAAATAAAACTATTCTGCAAATGAGTTTAAACTAGTACATAACATAATTGAAAATTGTAAAGGTATATGGATATACCTTTACAATTTTCAATTATGTTATGTTATGTTATTTTTGTGCCCACAAACAGGTAAATTCAACCTTCAGAATCGAAATCAAAACATTTATTTCAAGTAGGCTACAATGTAATGAAGCTACAGTCCCAGTCACAAGGTATAAGAACTGTGAAAGAACTGTAATTGCCCATTGCCTAGCGTAGCCATCCATCCATTGCCTATGGAGAAGAACGGGCAAGAAACTCCATGGTCCTTTTGATACTTTATACTTGTGTTTAAATACGAAATGCAAATTAGAAAGAAACAAAGAACGAACAACTGTTATTAAATTATAAAAAGTTCTTTAAAATAGTACAACTTGAAAATTAAAAAGCTAACTTAAATATAAGGGTCTGCATATGATTTGTACCCGACTGTGGCAAAGCTCAAAAGCCCAAGACGGTTATGCTGTGTTGTTAAAATCAAATCACCAATTTACTTATTAGATATTATTATTCCAGCCATGTCAAGAACCAGAACCAACAATATCCCACGTCCAACCCATAGACATTCAACCAACGGACTCAGAAGAAGTTATCAAGCTCAAATACAAAGTCCATAGACTAGAAATAATAGCAGAGACTAGAAAACGAAGACTGAACCTCATGTGGCAAGGGAAGAGAAGACTAAGAAAGAAATTGGATAGAATGAAATGTTTGATTAAACATTTGATTAAAAATAAAAGGCTAACGGGGTGATTAGCTGAGTTGACAAGTTGTAAGATAGTTTTAAATCTTTTTCTCTATTTTGTAATAGTAATGACTAGCATTTGAGTTTACAAATTATCAACTTATATGTTAGTGTGGTCGATTTGCAAATTTCTTAAAGTATAAAAGTATTTATTTATGAGGTAAACTGAAAATATTAAATACTCATTATAAAACCCTCAAAAAGAGAGAAATCAAAAATATTGTTTATGTGCTAGGGGTTTCTTGAAAACAGTCTTATAAAATGAAATAAAGAAGAATCTGATATTTAAAAATAATTATTTGTATTTAAGACAAAGAATTGAAAAAACATTATATTTTATTCATTCAATTGTTTTTCTTAAAACATAAAAGCACATTTTTCTTTTAAAAAACAAACAAAACTCTTTATCGCATCTTTTATCTACAATGCGGCGAGTACCTATCTTGCGTCTTATTTATAAGGTATCAAAATGACTGTTTGATGTACCATACTTTTTATTATCAGCCAGTAAAAACTCCTGTAATTCATCATCATTACGTGAAATAAAAATAATCTTATCAAATTTTGGATTGACAAAAACAAATTTCCTTCGAGCCGGATTTGAACCAGCGACCTATGGATAACAATCGTATTACCTCTACAGTCCACCGCTCTACCAACTGAGCTATCGAAGGGATATTGAAAAGTGTTAAAAATCTCATTCTTATTTTCTCTATATCAATGAATCATGCCGTTTTAGATGAGAGCAATTATGATGCGAGTAATTCGAAGCAATGTGACACTCAAACCCGCACTGGGTCCGCGTGGTTGATTATATAGCCAGCCCACTCTCTCACGGAAAAGAGGTCTGTCTCCCAACAGCATAGGGATATTGTCCTATTGATTGATTGATTTACCATGTATGTTTATTTTAGAGAAAAGTACAGATAAGGATCAGGTCAAGGTTTTATAAGATTAACAGAAGCCAGATAGACTCCTCTGAACTAAGTAAGTCTTTTTCAAAATATCTGTCTTCATGTTTTAAGAGCTTCGTATTTTCTATAATAAAGGTGACAATAGGGATGTTTCCTGAGTAAAAACAATATGATTATATATTATTTTTCGATAATCTAACTGAGGGACTAAATCCCTCAGTTAGATTATCGAAAAATATTGGATACGTATTTGTTGTTTTATCAAATCAATAAAAACTGACGAAGATAAAACGCATCAAAAATCATGAGTGGGGGCTTGTGACGTCACACGAGTTTTCGACGCACTTCTTCATTTGACACACGACTTCATTTTTTGTTTACGTGAAAAAAGAAAAAATATGTGTCCAATATTTTTTGGAAATCTATTTGACGGACTTATGAGATTTTTTTAGTGAACTGCCCTATTCTACGAACAGAGAATGGTATCTGGTTATCTGGTTTTCGTCTTTATATTAATTTGTGAAAAGAGAGTACGTATTTAAAATAGCGTTTACAGGGCGTTATCTGAATAAAACATTTAATTATAAGTACCTGGATGACCGAGCTTTTCTCGGAAACACGGATAACACGACGTTTTCTAAAAGTGAAATCTAGCTAGATCGATTTATCGCCCCCGAAACCCCCTGCATACTGAATTTCATGAAATTCGTTGGAGCCGTTTTGAGATTCAGATTATATATAACTAGCTGATGCCCGCAGTTTCGCCCGCGTGGATGTCGGTTATTGCGACCAAAAGTAATTATGTTTGATCCCGTTCCCGCAACAAACACAAATTTTATACTAAAACCTTCCTCGAGAACAACTTTATCCATTGGTGAAAACAGCATAAAAATCGCCGCAGTAGTTTTTTGAGTTTATCGCGAAAAGACAGTTAGACGCGGCGGAGGACTTTGTTTTATAATATGTAGTGATACATGTAACTTATAACTGTTCAACGGATTTAGTTGCGGTTCACCATTTTTTTTTTGTTTTTAATACATCATTAACATATTTATAACAATACTAGTTGACCCGTGCAACTTCCTTTGCGTCACATAATGCAATTAAATAATATTTCGACTACCCTACCCTACCTACCTACCCTACCTACCCTACTTCCTACCCTACCTGCCCTACCTACCCTACCTACCTACCTACCCTACCTACCTACCCTACCTACCCTACCTACCTACCCTAACTACCTACCTACCTACCCTACCTACCCTACCTACCTACCCTACCTACCTACCTACCTACCCTACCTACCTACCCTACCTACCTACCCTACCTACCTAACTACCCTACCTACCTACCTACCCTACCTACCTACCTACCCTACCTACCTACCCTACCTACCCTACCTACCTACCTACCCACCCTACCTACCTACCTACCCTACCTACCTACCCTACCTACCTACCCTACCTACCTACCTACCCTACCTACGTACCCTACTCTAACTACCTACCAATTTTTTTTTTGTTTTTAAACCTTCCCTGAATTCGGAATAACAAAATAAAAAAAAGAATTATTCAAATCGGTCAAGCCGTTCTCGAGTTTTAGCCAGACTAACGAACAGCAATTCATTTTTATTTATATAGATAATATACTAGCGGCCCGGCCCGGCTTCGCACCGGTGCAATGTAGATATAAACTATCTATTGCTAGAGAACTAAATTAAAAGCTTATTTAAAAGATCTAAGCACACATAGGGACAGACAGCGGGAAAGGACCTTGTTTTATATTTATTTATTTATATATATATATTCTAGATGAATTCATGATAGACATTCACGGATCTATCTTGTTGATTATGAAATAATCTACTGTCGTTACTCAATACTTACATCATTCTGTATCCATTTGATTACTTATACCATGGTGCCCAACTGTCCATGGTGCCATTTTTATCGTATCGTCTCGAAAGTGTCTTTCGGCGTTTTTCATTCGTTTATTCAGTCAATTTAGGTACCATACTATGTGTAATGCCTATTTTTTAAAGTTTAAATCATAATTTTATTACTAAAATATTTTTGCTCATTCAATTACTATGCGAAAATGTATAAAAATAAAAAAATACTGACTCTATAAAATATGTTTCCATATTTTGCAATACTTACCAAGATGTTTAATTTGTTAAAACTTTAATTTATACTTAGTGCTGACCGCAAGACTGTAACATATTGTGGTAGGTATACCTAAATCTTAACATGGGATCTTTTGGCATTTTATAAGGCAAATTGTATAATTCGGTCATCATTAGAGAACATCTCATTTAAAAGTCTTGGACCTAGGATAGCGCCTTGGCGTACTCCCAATGTTGCTATGATTTATACATATACGATACAATGCTAATGCAAATTGTGATTTAAAAATCAATTTCGAAGACATGAGTGAAATCAACTCTAATTAAACCATTTAAACGTCCGGGAATGAAACAGCAAAACATCTAAACAATGCTAGACAGTGCAAATTGGTTGCATCCAATGCACCCACTAATTACCTAGAACGGTACCTAACCACAAAAGCCGACATTAATTACGCGGACAGTTTTCGCTGATAAGCTATCTGTAGAAACCTCAGCTACAGTTATTGCCGGTTCTCGATACCGCGCGCGTCCATTGATCGTGCGCGCGCGCAGGTGGGGGCAGCACCGATCTCCCACCAACAGGCGCGCCAGTACCATCGCTGCCAACATTGAGTGACGCGCGTATTTACGTTCTCATTTAAAAAATAATCCGATCGATCCGAAAAATTGCGTTTAATTTTTTAATTTTTTTTTTGTTTATGCTAGTGTTTTGTGTTAGCATGAAGTGATGTTCAGTGTTCGTGTAATGTTTCACAAATCAGACTTGTGTTCCACGTATGTCATTGTATTCGTTTAGCCAGTTGCAACAAACGAAAATGTGACTGTTTGTTTTAATGTCAAGTTTTAATCGATCGGTGATCGAAAATGGGCTTTATTGACGTTCCCTCAACGTATTAACGATGAAGATGAGAGAGTTATTGAGGATTACGTTTGTGTGTGTGTGCGCTTTGCTGCTGCTGGCAGTGCGTGACACAAGGTGTGAGGATGAAGTGTCCGAACTGGAGGAAGGTGGTGCCCTGAGGATTGATGATCAAAACGAGCAGAGGAAGGACTCCAAAGGTCCCATACCAGGTAAGGATCAACACTCACAGCAAACATATGTGAACTGTGAACCATGTTGACATATAAAAACAATAATAAAAATAGTAACGGTTGTTAATTTATGTAAAGAATGTTAGAGTAGAGGTCGTGCGGCTGTTTGTATAACCTATGAGTACCAAGTACTAGCCTAGAAGTGAAGGGACTAAGCTACGATTTCTCTGCGATGTGGGTAGTCTGATGTATCGTTGTATTGTTCCTGAGGACAGGATGCGTCCGAGAGAAATACAAATGGAAAAGGTTTATACGACGCGTCGTGTTGTTATTGTAAAACACAGATGTTTTCATCATTATTTTATACCGTGTTAAGTTTTTGCTCAACCTGCGCTCGATCTCATCCCATCCCACATATTTCGAAGCGTATGACTAAATGAACATTCTCAATTTGGTACGCCTTTCCTAATAAATCACTCTCTGGTTGATTCGTGTGCGCTTGTACTTATTTAATGCGAGCGTGAAGATATTAATAGAAAATAGCCTCAAATTGGAAAGTTATAGACGATGACCGTTTCGCTATCGCCAGTCAGTGGTGGTAGTTTTTATTAAAATGTTGTTCGTATCTTTTTGCATTGTAATTGCACCTTACTAAGCAAAGATTAAACAAAATATGATTCATAATGGAGATCTGTATGTTGATCAATATCGCTATGCTATTTAGTCGTTTAGGAGGTATTCCTATTATCACTTCCTAATCTTCCCAGATGCTTACACGCCAGCACATCAAGCTATTGCAATCTGTCAAATTTCTTTAATAGATTTTCAACTTTATCTCTAAAGTATTAGGTTCAAGGTTGGTTGGGAAAATCTGTCAGTTTCGGGTAGCTTAACCTGTACAATTGAAGTCTGTGGCGCCTGCTCTTATCACAATCTTCATTAATATAGCCTCAAGTAACATGAACACAGCTGAACCTAGGGATGGTTACTGCTATTAATAACTCCTATTTATTGACTGTACAGCAATTACCAATTTATTTGCAAAATCAGCTGTTTTTGCAGTGTCTTACAATCATTTACTTTAATCAACTACGTTTTTCAGGCAGTTATTATCTAACCTAAAATGACGAAGACAAATCTTACAAATATTCTCACAACAGCGCGATATCATACTTTATAATGCCACATAAAATCAATAAATAAAAACGATCTACGCGGGTATCATATTGCAGAAAAATGCACTCGGACTGGCCAAATTTAAGAAACCGGTTTTACGGTTTAAATACCACACTAGATCGCACCCAGCATACGGTAGTGTTTGTCAGTGTCTCATAATAAATTCATCTAGTATTAAATTATGACCTTTGCCTGCTTTAGTTTTTAATCATATATGTTTGTCTCGTATCAAGGTAAAGTTGACGAATTATTTTGGAGATTAGACGGAAGTCGAGTAAAATTGGTATTTACTCGATTGCGCAAGTGTTGTCCTCAGTAGAGATGTTCTTTACGATTTTATATACTATTTTAAGTATTTTCTTTTAGTTAGTTTTATCATATCACCTCATTATTTTTTGTTAATTAATCTTTTATAATCATTTCATTGAAATAGAAAACTTTCTAAAATAAAAAATTGAAAAGAGCCCCTCTTCAGGATATGCCCCACCTCCTTTCTTGCCCATCCTGCACAGCCACCTGCACCTTCCAGGATTTAAATGAAGCCAATGACAGAGCTGTGCAGGTAGCAATATAATGGTCGGGTATTATTTGAGTCTATCGACACGCAAAGAAGAAGAATAGAAAACTTCCAATATGCTCCAAAACGGCCTTACCTCCAATCCCAGCTAATCGTTCGGAACATTTCCACCATTCAGATTAATTTATTGACGATTAACTAATCGCTCTTCATTAGTTAACTATTCTAATACGTCGGAATTAAAACAATTGACTCACGTGCAATTACTTAGATTCGTTTCCCTTCATTTGTCGATATTATTTTAAAATTACACGAAGTATTTGACGGTTTCTTTATTTAATGCCTGTGTCGGAAAACCCTGATTGAAGACTATTATTTTGATTAGATCTTTTAATTGTAGCGGTCTTTAAGACGTAAATATTTAACCACGGTGGATCTCGTGATAATCGATGATCATCATAACATGCTAAATTCTTACCTAATACCACAAAAATGATTCGCGAAATCACACCTTTCTCGTCACTCAAAAGATTCGTCAACACTGGATAACAACAACATCTTAAATCGACAAATAAAACGGTAAATAAACAGAAGAATCCTAGCGAGTGGATGACGAACAGAGGCATCGACCTTCCGCGGCTGACAACTCTTGCGCAAGCCGTGCGAACCATTCATTTGCATCACAAAGCGTAACGTACATTCGTACATAGGTACACGGGTACTACTCCACCAGCATCGTGGTTGCTGCCTTTGGGTTATGTAACATGTGTGTTTTATTCAAATAAGCTACTAAAGTTACGGTTTTGTGTCGGCTTTACAGTTTTCCACTAAATTCGCGCACCATTCATTTGGGTTTAAAACTGAGAGTAGAATTTTCCAAGTTCCTACTTACTTTAGTAGACATACAATGACATTTTCATATATTGAATGTGTGTTCGTAAAACGAAAGTCAATTATTTCTAAAACTTGGGGCATTATTGATACATTTCTAACACCATACGTGACATTTCCGCTTAGATACTATCTCTAATAGATGTGAATAAAATAAAATAGATAAAATAATAAATAGGTAGCTACTGCACATTTAGTATTGTATTTTATTGTACTGAAACCAACATTTATTGTTACCGCGATATCGAAAATATATTTTTTTTTTATTTTCCGTATACTTCTAGGTTACACACCAAATAACATTTATAAAATATGATGTGAGTTAAGCAACAAGAAAAACGTGCCTTTGTTTCCATTAGCTCCTACCAAAATCATAACATAAGCTCAAATATGAGAACCTTACCTTTTGATGTATCATGACCCCTTGCATTTGGATGTTACAGCGGTTACACGTTGTTTCATCGCTCTAGGGCTCCTAAATGCCAAGACACACGAAATACATCCAGGCTACTGATTAAATCTGTGCTGCTATAAATTTTAATGGCAGGATTCAATTTTAGAACAGTATTCTGAATTTAGAGCCATTTTTGGTTGTGTCGTCAGTTGCTTATCCTTTCTTTTAAGTTATCAGGGTTAGTAATGACCGAATCTGAATTTAAAATTGCCCAATCGCTCAATACAGATTTTAATTGCGGTTTGCCTGCATCATCCTACTACTGGCTGTCCTTATGGACATGGCATGGGGACAGCCTAGCTTAGATTTTAAGGTTAGTGCTGGTCGTTAGTTTGGTCTGCCTCACCCCGTCATCTTCGACGAGGTCTGCGATGCCTTCTGGCTTTGTCAGCCGGATTTTTATTGGCGAAATACTATTTTTGACGGTAATTAGTATTCTCTGTATCACATATTAGCCTTGTTCAGCTACTAATGTTTGTCAACAACTACCCCTGAATCAAACTTGTTACATTTTACTAACGGCATTGCTGATACAGGTAGTACTTAGTCAGTACCTAAGTCAGCCGGCTAGCCTCGATACACGGTCCCATTAGAATTAAACTAAGCATAAAATGAAAATAGATTAAACTTCGCGTCTAATCTTGTATTAACTTAATGGTTTCTATGTCGTTAAGTGTACCTAGAGTGACTATTGGATGGATTGAATGACTGACTATAGGCTTGTATACTTAGCTTTGGTGAATAGTCTAAGAAACAAATGTTGCGACGACATTGATTTGAATTTCAACAATTTAAGGGAATTACAATGAAAACGCAGTTAAAATCCCATTTGATTTCGGTTGCAAATTGACGTGAGCGAGACTTGGTCATAAAAATCTTAAAGTACAATAAAATGAAGTAACACCAGTGAACTGCGACCTAACACTTATCGTATTAGTAATTTCGTAGACTTATACTTCAAAATGATTGTAATACAGCATCAATTTCAAACAACTTTTTAC
Organism: Lycophotia porphyrea; assembly: GCA_950005105.1. Lineage (NCBI taxonomy): Eukaryota > Metazoa > Arthropoda > Insecta > Lepidoptera > Noctuidae > Lycophotia > Lycophotia porphyrea. Next base: position 19,524,752 of record OX465388.1, on the reverse strand, counting down.
GAAATATCGACACACGATTCTCATTTGACCCTTATTATTTCAAGTTCAAATCATACATGAATTTGTACAATTCGCTATGCCATTGATGATCATGTAGACCCATCAGTTGTATGCATGTTTTAATAATAAATACCATGGGATCCTTGTACTTGTTATTGATTTTCTATCAGTAATGTTAAACAATATGAAATGTTGTAACTTCTCATTGGATCAATCAAGGAGTATTGTTGAATGGCCTCTGGGCTCAGAAAAGATTTGTGAGGTTTTCAACTTTTCACCTTTCTGACGACATGTTTCGTTCACTAAAGTTCTATTGATTGATATTTCGGATCTTACCCAATTCACTACTTTTGTAGCCTCTTCTATTCGTTACCCACCTTGTTAATCAAATAAAGATTCATCTCTTTTGTGCGTCAATCGGTTCTCTTCTCTAGCGTTACCAATCATAGTCAATCTTCATAATTTCGATTCAGTCTGCAAAAAAGTTGGATTGGGTTTTTCATCTCGAATGTATCTTCATTATAGCTTAGATTACATAGCGGGATCTAAATTGTATCTGCTGAATGGTCCATAAAATCATTATATCGAACACATAGTCGTTACCTACAGCAGAAGAGCCATCTATGTATGTATGTATGTAGGAGCCTCATTTTTTTTTCAGCAAGCTCATTTATGACTGGTCAGTAGTCATTGCAGATGAGGCAGGAAGATATCGCCAATTTGTCTTACCCTATCTGCCTGTCAGAAATCTTTCATATTATTCTAAAGTCCTTAGGATACTCTGTTTATATATTAAGTGTCAACTTTGTACCCAATAATAGTCTTTTATGTTTACTGCATTTTTATTGTCCGTTTCATTTGGTTTATCTTTCATATTATTATGTATTTTTCTTTTATTGAGTATTGTTCAGGTTTATTGGTTAACAGGTGCGGTTGAGGAAAAGTCTTTATTATTCCATTTTATGGTGGTTAATGTCTCTTGATTGCTACTTATTAGGTAACTAATATAGGTATTTCACTGCATGGATTAAATCGTAAAATGGTTTATCATCCTGAATATTTTATAATAGCTTCCTGTTTTTCTATTGTCATCTTGGTAAATGCCAGTGGAGCAACTATCTTCCCATATTATATTGTCATCTTCATTAGCCGGGTCGTATCGCTACCTCTACATAACCAAGTCGGTATAAGAATGAAGATTCCCACCACTTGTGTGGTTGTCTTCAGGCTAATCTTTAAATCTAGGTGAATTCTGTTAGAATCAATAATGCTTTTCTTCATTCAATGTCGCATTACGTGTGTGAAATCTATATAAAGTTGTACTTGGGATAACTTAAGTGGATGATTCAGAATGAAATATTGTTAACTCATTGTTGTTAAGAAGCTAGCTGACAGCGAAGCTTACTAAACGAGGATCCATTCATCCACATGACGTGTTACATAGCTGCTGACAATGGGCTACACCCACATGCAGCCAGAGTATTCAACTATTATAAAATATGTGCGTCCTGGCGCTTTCTCCGACCCACCTGGGCCACCTCATCTGTAAATATTTATTTTATAGTTTTTCGGATTACTTATTAACATCACGTTTGTCATTTTACTAGTATTTTCTGTTATATCATCAAAATCAACTTGCAGTGTAATTTTTTCAAGGGGGTTCCACTCTCATATATTTTAGGGTTTTCTCAACGTTTTCATGTTTTCTTTTAACCCCTCCTTATAAGTCAGCGTTTTCCACGCAGTATCCTTTCTGCTTCATCCTTCTATGCAAGGCAACCGTGAAAAGGCAATCCGGATCATACTTATTTATTGCGGTTGATGAGTAATTTATGTAGTCTATATGATACCAGTGTAGTAGTGGATCCCAATGAATCGTGACGTGTGCCACCTAACATTATCCAACAGCAATAATACGAGTCAATCAAACAAACGGTGAGCATCGGTCACTTCCTGTTAAATTCTCTAAACAATGAAAAGCGGAATTTCCTTTGTGGAACAATAATGTACAGTAACTATACGATTGTGTGTATGGGAGCGTTTTCACTGGCCTTTGTCGGTTATACAAACAAGCATTGTATGAGTTGTATGGCGGCCATTCAGTTTTTTTTATACGTACCTAAGTACTTTTTGTGGGATTTTGTTTAATAATGTTACTGTGGTTTTGAAGCGTCGTGGTCGTGTCTAATATAGATTGTATTGGACACAATATTATTATAGTTTTGTTTTTGTATTTTATTTTATTGCGTTGTTTTTACCCATTGTGTTCAGAAGATTATAGTAGAAATAGGGCAATCTACGTGTTTAGTGTAGCATCAAATACGTGTTAAAACATTTCTTCAACTGTTATCCTTATGTGATAGCTTGTATTTGAAGTCAGTATAAAATTCGAAAGTAAGAGCATTTCTACATTTACCTCATAATTTGAAACTTTAGGTTTCAATTTTTGAAACACCGTAAATGGCGGTTTCTTGAATAGAATTAAAGCGCTTTTTATAAGCAATTAAAAATATTTCATATACTAGGATTGAGTATATCTAGATTACGTACCGCTTGCTAATGCAAATAAAATCCAATGTTTAAGGATGCGTAAATCATAACGTCTTATTAAATCCGCCACGCGTGTTGAAAATGTTGTGATTTCTGAGATAAATGTGAGTATTGCATTCAATTAGAGCAACACTTTGCAATGTACCTAACTTGTATATTTTTATTAGTTCTCTGACAGCTCTAGAATTTTCAATGGCAGTGTTTAGATAACACGGTCCGGAATGAAAAATAAACAACCTCCAACTCTACGTGTAAATTCGTTGCAAGTTCAATATAAACCTTACCTAATTTCATGTGTTCTAATTCTAACTTATAATGCCTGTTTATTTTATAATTTGAACGGATCAGTTCAATATTAACCGTTGTTGCAGTAGCCTTGAATCATGCATTTACAACGAAAACCGTAATAATGTAATAAAAGGTATTACTTCAGAATTGTAGATACTTATACCTAATTTCAATGGCTGCGAATATGTTAGCGCCTGGCTTCCGTTGAAGTCTTCGCCGGGTGTAAACGCTACGTAGCATGAAGAAACCTTTGAAAGTGGACGAAGGTTACCACCATGTTGAAAGAGCCGAAAGGATTGTGTGTTTGGGAGATGGGTGGCAGCATCCACCTGCTTTAAATTTATCGTCAAGAAAGATAAATGATTATATTCTACTTCGGTACATGTGGGAAAATATGACGCTTCCCTTAGTAAAACATTGATTCATTGGATTGCAGTGCTAACCTTTGATAAACCGTGAAATCTTATTTTCTGCTATTTTTCAATTATGAGTTGAGTAACAGTTAGCTACTATTATTTTAAGGGCAGGGCAATGGAATGATATAATAAAGTCTCTAAAACTATTGTCTTCTTGTCACTCACAGTCATCAATGATTCATAGTAATATTTGCGTAGGTGTTAACGTATCATTAACTCGTAATGAACGGCCACATTATAAGATCTCACCACTGTTCACGGCTACTGTAACCCGATATCTATCAGTACAAAACAAATTGCCCTGTCACTGCCCGATTACTTAACAAAGAGAACAATTCAATCGGTGTCGATTATCACTTGACTTAATTACATAATTCCGCATTTTTCATCGTAACTTTACGGTACACCTAATTGACAATGTGACGTATTGGAAACACGATTATTTCTAAGCAATTATCAACTTTATGTCTTTGAACATAAGGCTAAGAAAAAATAGAGGTGAGCCCTAAAATAGAATGCGTTCCGCTATGCGCACGCTGCTTGATTTTAAACATGTATGTTGCGCAAAACTTACTAAATACATATTGGAAAACTGCTTTACCTAATCTAAACTGTATATTGTTATCACAAGGTTCAGATTCGTCTTTTTAGTGTGCTGCATATGTGGACTAGGTGAAGTTACGGGTATGTTACATGAGCACATTGTTGCAATTAACGCTAATGCCGTTTGGTTTCGATTACAAACGCGTTCTATTGTTATTTTGTAATATCCTCCTCCTGCTGGCGAGCCTCCTGTTCCACATAGTTTATTGGATTATATTTGTGTGAGAAACGTTTATTTGTGTTTCAAATGAGTTTAGTAGCCTTTGATACGTTTTCTTTTTTGGCAGTTTCATTGGTAGTGTTAGATTCTTGATTCGCCGATGTTGAATTGAGCTAATCCATACTGAGTAACTCAGTCTAATGTCTTTGATGTCTTGAGACGTTCATAGACCTCCAGTTAGGTGATCCAATCCTCTTTCCAGGCTTTATTCTGGATTGTCTACAAAGGCAAATGCTTGTTTTGGGAATATGATATCTATTTCCCAGATTTTCCGTGGTAATCAATATTCATACGAATACAATTAGAAGATCGTGAATTCGTGATCGATTTTGGAAGAGTATGTTTATATTTTTAATTCCTTCATTTCCTTGTACAGTACGGATGTCTTGCACCATTTCCGTGCTCTTAAAGTAACTTAGATTACGTCAAAGTTACAGCACTCATCTCTACATGGAGGTGCGTATACGCCTATAATCACTTAAGTAAATACAGCGAGTAATGTATACATGTACAACATTTAGCGTTCAAAAGTTTCAAGTTCATCGCCTACTTAATAATATAAAATTAAATAAGACAAGGTTACCTGCGTGGTGCGTGGGAGCCGAGTCAACTTAATGTACTTAGTACCTACATATTAGAAGTGCTTGATTGTGCCGCGTTGTTGAAGGAAATAATTATGAAAATTAGGAAAATCTTGGTAACAGTTCTTCTATAAGCAATGAGTAGCTCGTGGCTAAAACAATAACAGCCGCTCGGGTCGATCTTTAGGTTAAGCCGTGCTTGCCTAGGTTGGTCTGTGGATGGGTGACCACCCATTACATACCGAGTTTCCTCCGTGCCTCGGAAAGCACGTTAAGCCGTTGGTCCCGGCTGTCATTTGAAGATCTTTGACAGTCGTTAAAGTAGTCAGTGACCCAAAAAGTCTGACAACCAGTCTTACCAAGGGGTATCGTATTTCCCAGTAGTAACTGGGTTGTGGAGGTCAGATAGGCAGTCGCTCCATGTAAAATACTGATATTCAGCTGCATCCGGTTAGACTGGAAGCCGACCCCAACATAGTTGGGAAAAGGCTAGGCAGATGATGAGTTCTTCTATAAGCAATGATTTGAAGATTTCAATGATGGATTTATAAATTCAGAGCGTGAACTGGATAATCCATTTTATTGGTAGTCTTGCCCATCTTTTGTTTTGTCTAGTTTCTAGTGTGGTATGGATGAAATGGATTACTTTGTCTGAATTTTAATGAATTGCACGTAGGCGAACAAATAAAAAAATATGAAGTCTCTGAGCGCTTACTAACCACAATTGCCCAAAAGAAAACTCCACAACAGCTGCTACTGTTTTTTTTGTGTTATTCAAAAACTATCAAAAACGCAATAAAACTAATTTCGTTCAAACTTTTACTCAACTACACATCAGTTACTGCGGCCATCAAGAAGAAACTCGCGAACAATATAAATCGTACGAAGAATGTTATTAAAACATGCGCCGGAGACGCTCCGGTGACTTCACTCTCGCCTCGAGAAGTACACAATCGTGTGAGTGCGACATACTTTCTTAGTGAGCTCGTATGATATTAAGTAAAAGGGTTTTCGATGGTTATGGTGGATGATAAAGTATGAGATTTCATTTCAAAACCAATAGACGGAGAAGTGAGGAAGAAAGCGTACAGAAAAAGTGGTTCTAGCCTCACATTCAGATGTGCTGGGGAGTTCATAGCGCCAATTCTTCTTCCAAGCTAAATCACAGTAAGGGTGACCGTTTTACGGGAGTCTTATGCAACATTTAAAAAGCTCGATTCTCAGTCTTATCTAAACAAATGACTTTTGATTCTGTGTATTTCTGTTTCTTGGGACCTTGGACACTGAAGTCGAAAGAATATTACTTGACAAGCCTCTTGGCCCATTCTCTTTTGCATGAAAAGAAGAAGCTGTGTAGTTAGTTTAGAGAGCCTAGACAGTGACAGACTATCATTAAATATTAGTGGAAAAATGTACCTATTGGACTGACTTGTAACCGAAAAGCTAACTAATAAGACAATCCTTATGTTAAAGTCGCTGTAGAAATAGAAAACGCTTTAAAAGCAATTATTGTCACTTATCTATTCCCCCAACGAAATATAAGACATACCTGCACAAAATCATATTCAAGTCATTTAAATATATGCATCTGATTTCAACAATTGTGCAATAAAGGCTTGGAATGAATAACAAACAATTTTAAACGTAGGTAGATGATTCTTCGAAATTCGTTGATAACATATTTATTTACATTCATGGCCAAACTACGCGGCGCAGAATGCTGATGGAATAATTATAACGTTAGTTTTAATTAATCAGGTAAACCTTTTATTTTGAACATAGTCCTAGACATTTATTTTGGGCAGGGTGACAAGTGCAAAGATGCACCTTTATATTTATGGTCACATAGAGTTCTTTTTCTGACTTGATTAGAATTCTTCTGATCATTTGATCGAAATCTGGATCCTAAAATCTGCAGTTTTAGGTACCACAAATTGAAAACTGCTGGCTTGTAAAACTTTTGTTTATCTAGATACCCACACAACTTTACCTTTCTCATATAATAATGGAAATTAAAATATTTGTCTAGCCGAAACTAACGACTCCTCTAGTCGATACTAAGGATAGCATCGCCAGTCCAGTCCTAGTCGAGATTCTTCCAGCTACTGTCATCTTCCCATCATCTTTATTGCTGTTCTCGTTTCCTTTTTCTATCTTTAGGGTTCCACTTAACGTCGTCGTGGTTTTTCACTTACTACATGTCCTGCCCTGAAAAAAAAAAGAGTCCAAATGGAAATCCATTTTCATTCTACATTCCAGATACCCTTCTAAAAATTACTGAAATTATCAAAACTCATCTCTACTAAGTCTGTACCTACATGTGTCCATTGTTAGTAGTTTTTCTGAATTCAGCTCACCTACAACAAAAAGATTTACTGTCACGTGCATCTGTCCATTCAGTTCTACTCCGTTTACCTCCAATATCAGAATTTATGATGATTTGTCAATAACTATAAAATTACGCAAAAATTCGACTGCGCAATACCTACCATTTTTTTACCGTAAACAAAATATTTGATTACACTAGACATTTGACTTTAGATGGAGTCCATTTTATAGATGACAGAATCTGAATGTATAATTACATCAATTTACGTAGGAGTATGTGTGAGTTTAATTCTTTATTGTATATGTGATTGTTTTAACAACCATTGAGTTCGAATCAGTGTCTTTTGTTCCTCCCACATCAAAAATTTTATTTCGTTACCCTATCAACACATTCATACAATCGATTTTATTACTATGTTATTTTAATCTACTACGCAATGACGAAACAAGGAGTTTCCTTATTTATCTTATTGCGAGTTTTGACTTTTGTTATATTATTTTGTTTATTCCTAGGATCTTGTTATTGTACATTATTATTTTTTACGAATCCGATGTTGTTTTGTTTTATATTCATCGCATTCATGTGTTGGGAATGTCAGGATTTATTCCGTTAGGCTCGAGCATTATGTGGCCAGACGATGGCTTTTGTGTTATGAAAACACACTGGGTGCGATACACTGTTTCTAGCAAAACTAACGAATTACTTGAGATTACAACTTGACACAATAACACGGGACACAATGAATCGGGTACATTTCCAAGAGGTCTCAATTCGGCCGCGATCAGACACTGACTGTCGTCCTAGCGTCGAGCTGTAAACATCAGGGCTCTGCAAACACACTGTGGTGGGAGTAAGTAGGTCGTCTGACGTTTGTACGTGATGTCAATTGACTGTCTAGAAAAGCGGAAGCGCCGACACATGTCTTAGATAATTGATTTTCCAGATTTGTTATTTATAATTTACTTCAGTATGTTTTGATCTATTGAAAAGCGAATTGTTTCACATCTCAGGATGTAATATTAACATTCTTCTAATGCTAAGGACCTTCAATGACATTTTTCCGCGTAAATCGTTATATAGAAAAATGTAAGTAAGATAACAATAATTGATATCATTAATAATAGAACCTAGTATTGTCCTATTAATTACTTTATTATTATAGGAAATGCAACTAATTTTATGGATTATTCTGTTTCATTGAGATACTGGACATTCTTGTAGTTCAAGGAATCAAGGAATCTTGTATACAACTTAATTTTTATAATGAAAAATGTACACAATTAGTATTTGTTATTAGAACTAGGAATTCAGTAGTAATCGTTTGTTAGAGCCTTGATTCCCATAACGTTGTATTTCAAATTGTTGTGTATAAATCTCAACAAATCAAATAAACAGTGATTAACGTCGCCAGATAGACAACCAAGTAAACAACACAATATAATTATATCGAAATACTTACCTATTATAAAGGCCTAGGACCAATATATAAAAATATGATCGAGGATCTTAGCGACATTAATGGTATTCGGTCAACTAACCTCATCACTTTTAAAGTAGAATTGTGTAAAAGAACGAATTTTTGTCCCACTAGTTTTACGATTCTGTACCACCTCAAAACGTAAGACTAGTGAAACCGACGAATGAACCAATCTAACAACCCAATATAATTATACTTAATTATTAGGTTTGTCTAGTTTATCATAGGAAGTGAATGCTGCCACCAAAACCTCAAAAAGAAACACTGCTAGTACCAGTTCACTAGGTTAGAGATCTATCTCCATTGTCGTTACATCTCGCCATTACCGATCACTTTCAAGCACCGCCGTAACAATTAGGTACGATGGTGCTATATTAAATTCTTCTTCCATTGCATAACATAAACAATTAACCACAATCAAATTATTGCGTTCACTTTCATAACTAAACTTATATAAGGGATATCCCAGGAGCAGGTATTTGGAAATCACATTGCGTGTTGATTTCCACAGTTTTCAATTCTACGGTAATTTCAATTGATATCGTTGCGTCCGTACCGGCTTACAAAACTACTTTTCCTTGAATGTGTTGTTATTATCAAGATTAGAAGGGATAAATGATGTTTATTATGCAAATAGGTTTTTACAAACACTTTTACGTATTTTTTTTAAAACTCCGCACCGGCACTCGGCACCGGTGTTTCCTACCTGACTACTCTGAGAAGGAACATCCGAAACAAACTCAAAGATCATAGTCTCTTTTAAAGTCCATATATAATGTTGGTCAACTCACATGAGTAATATGCAGATTAGTGTCTGAGATGGTCTTTTAAAGAAAGAACCACACAGATTTGAGTGGACCTGTCCAGTCAGTGCAAGCATTTGACAGTTATCGTGTAGCTCGACTTGTAAGTTGTAACCCAAGGAGCTTAACGACACGACAAAGAAAGGACATTGGGTAGGTCGAATATAGCTCAGATAATCGTTAAAACCAAACGGAAAAAACAAACAAAAAATGACCCACATAGTCCTCACATTAACAATAATCAAATAAAATTAATAATACTATTGATTTTGTGGCCAATGAAGACTATCAATCATGGCTTCTGATTTAAAGTTGAAAAGCAAGAATTGTTTCAGTGATGTACGAGTTAAGCAACTTGAATGTGCCTTGTTCACTTGAATCTGCCTTTTTTGGCTGTAACTCGGTAAAGATCCCTATCCAACTGTGCTGAGAAGCAAATGAGATGATTCACATTTAAATCCAGATGCATCTAAGTTAATTTTTCATGCACTGCGTAGAATAATAACACAAGATCTATTAATAGCTACAGAAAAAATCATTGCAAAAACACGGATCTTAAACCAACAAACTGAGAATTCTTAAAACACAAATATACCTATGCGTTGATCTAGATTCGGTTGCGAAATTGCATAGGAATCGCATTACACTATGGTTAGTCGGTGTGCTATCAAATGCAACCGCAGAGGTTGATCGTATCAGGGTGCTAGATTAAATTGTATTGATGTCGGTGTCTAATCTAATTATTGAAACTACTCATTTAACAGCGTGAGAAATATTAAACGGTAGTTGATCATACCGGTGTTTGTTATGCGTTTATAGAATTTTGTCAAGTGTGGTTTATTAGGCATAGAAGGCTGAGAGCTTACTATTTAATTTTCGATACCTATCAGTAAAGAACCTGCTGATTCATTCTAGATTTTTCAATGAGAGTTTCAGTATTGTTTCAAATTCCGAGATTTTAATTGAATTTACAATACCAAGTCCAAAATCAATTAAATCAAAGGCAAATTAAAGCAAGTTTTAGTGCTTTTCCACCAGTTACCTAGAACAACAGCTTTACAAACCCATCGTAATGATACAATAAGATTTAAAACCATTGATTTTAATAGTAACTCATAACCTTAAAACTGCGATTAACGATTTGCCAGTCGAGTGGTTATTGTAATTAATATGTGGCGAATTAATAATAACTCTGTTTCTATTGAGCCGTTAGCGGTCAAACATGGCCGTAATGCCATGAGCTGTTATTGTTATGCTATGTAGTTCTCTGAATGACATGGGAAGTAATAGTAACAGACATATGAATAGGTTTGAATTAAACTTTGGTTAGGATAAATAGAAGCAAGTTCCATTCAATTATTGCAGGTAATAAAGGAAGTGTTTAGAATTTAGACCTTTGTGTGGATACAGTTGGGGATTTTCGCATAAGTTGTAACAGTTGTGTGTACCTATGTCAATTCTTTCATAAGTTGAAGTCGACATACTTATCTACTACTTATTTTATTCAAATAAAGGGCCTCTGTTGTCGATAATGTTTCGGTGCCTATCTTTAAATATTTTATTGATGTAATGGTGGTTTTTCTGGTTGACCTTTTTAGTTAGCCGACACTTTTCTACGGCTTGGCAAAGACCTCCTCACATTCTTCCTAATATCCTTTTTCTGAGTCGTCTCCAACCAGTCCTTGGTTGTCACGCATACTCAACTCTCATCTGTCTAAGTATATCAAGTTAAGGTGGTTGCGTCAGGGTAGCCCGCGAAATTCAAATTTTCTTACTTTTTTGTCATTTGCAGGTCAGTGTCAGGCAACCTGCAAATTGCAATAAATGTAAGAAAATTGGAATTTCGCGGGTTACCCTGACGCAACCACCTTAAGATTGAAACCCATCATATACCTGCCTATGTGTTTCTGTTAACATATAAGCAAAAATGTAAACGTTTCGTTTCTATTCCATTGATATGTTAAATATTTCTGCGCTAGCCGTAAAATTTCACAAGACATCGGCGTAATGCCAAGGCACCTCAAAGGAACGGTTCTTTGGAAACTGATTAAACTACTTCAACCGATAACCGATCTTGTATACATCAAAATAAAGTAGAAAATTAGACAACTGCCAGTCATAATGCAAATAATACTTAGTACTAAAACTAAGTTGTAAAGTTTGCCGTTCAAACAGAATTTATGTTCACAGCAGGGTCCGATCCACAGCACGTAGTTGCAAACTTTTCAACAAGAATTAAACAATCGACAATAGTCTTTAGGTTTACGCAATAGAAGTTATAGCAGCAGTAGAGATAACTGTGTACTTTAAAGATTTTATCGCCGAGGTTGTTCGGCGGAAAAGCGAAGAGGCTAGCGGCCGTTGCAAGTAAATGATGTTTATTTTTAAAACTGCTGTTATTTAATTGTAATTTATATTATTATAATATAAAACACGTTTACGTATAGTATCATTATGTACAGTTGTACTATGTGATTTGGTCGATCACGATTTTGTAAGGTCCGAAGCGGTCGACATGTGAGGTAATCAGGCCATGTCAATGTTGCAACTCTCATTAGTACGCTAAACGACAGTTTAGTTCAATCGACCGAACACATCTGTGGAAGCTAGGACATAAATCTTTTAAATGTCAAAGGTCTGAATTAAATAGCTCTTGTTAACTTCGATCAGCTAGTAGATAATACTGAAACAGAAGCATTACAGGATGTGAAGGAGACTATTTTGCAACCCTTCATAAAAACGTAATGTTATGTATTACCATTACTTTGACTTCATATTGAATATCTAAACGATCTGGCTCATTCCTTCATAAAAGAAAATCCATTATTAAAGCAGGATTGTTGTACAGCGAAGCATGACTGATTTCTCATGGATGTGTCATATGTCCCATATCGTCACTTGCAAGAACTCCTTTTAATGCACTTCAAAAGCGAATATTCATATTTTATTATCTTGAATAACAGAGACAGGATTGCCAGTTTTTGACTTTTCTACGGTTGTCGGTTAGTCCAACTGACTTAAAGCTCTGTCTACTCAATGTTTTTTATGTAATTGAACAGTCTGTTACTCATTACCTCTTCTTAGGGGCGGAGGTTGTTCCAGGTCAAGGTGTCCACAATGTCGTTCGCCATTGTCTTCTGATTTACACGGCTGATTGTTGTAAATGTGGGTAGTATTGTATTCGCCATTATTATCATTTTACGCCTGTCCTGTTGTTTGATTTGTGGTTTTGTTCTACCCTTATCCTAATTTATTTGGGTTTAGTACTGTATCAATGGTCTCTAAATAAACGTTGAGGTATTCGAATAGCACTGGGTTACACAAGGTGTATCAGACCCTATTTGAGGGTCCACCGACTATCTGTCTTCTTCTTCTCCATCCATAACCTTTTCATCTTAGGTTTTCTTCACAGCGTCTTTTTTAGCCTTATGATCTTTGAAACAATTTTCATGGTCCGATTAAAGCACATTGTAGAAATTAATATTCTGAAATATCGTTGGTAATGTTTGCGTACTTTGTGAGTATGTGTGGCAATTTATCTGATTTGCTGCAGTCACGGTACCGTGACCATTGTAGATGATGTGATAGATGACGTGTGTATGAGAATGGAAAGAATAATATAGGCTTTAGATGTGATGGGGATCATACGTCACGAATAGTTTACTTTTACGTACTTTTTTTACTACCTGTTTCTATAACTGCAGGGAAAGCGTCGTCAAAGATTTGAAATACTAAGCTTATGTCACTGACTAAAAACTGCTATTAGTTTGATATCTACTCAGTTTTATAGCATTTATCTACTTTTGAAGAATAATTCTTATGTTTGTACGTGTTTTCTAAGCATGTACCAAGAATTTTGATCTTAGTACGTGACACGCAAACCGATTTAACCACATTGATAACTTCAAATGCTTCAATGGGGCCTTTTATAGCGTATACAGTTATGGTCTTATGAAAACTATATGTACTTACTAACTTAGAGGGAGATGACGCTATGGGAATAAAAGGGAGAGCTATATGTTTGACGTTTCGTCTGTCGACACGCATGGGCCGCTAGAAAGCCAAAGTTAGCTCGGGAAAAGCGCCGGCGCACGCCTAATTGAATGCCTTATTTGTACGACACGAACACTGCTTTCCCGGGGCGTGTCAATTAAAATTGAACCTTAATTGCATAGTGATATGGTGTTTTTTGTAACAATTGATAAGCGTTGATGTTTGAAGTGTTGTATTCATATTTCTATTATTACGTGGTAATTCCGCGTTTCACGTTTTTATCGCGATATGATTGTGTCATTGTATTAAAAGAAATGTTTGTTGATATTGATAGGGTTGAGGTTCTTTCTTTGTCATAAAATGATACTCCATAGAAACCGGCATCGGCATTGGAAAAATAAATTCCTTACATTATAGATTAGACTTAGGTAGGTAAAGGTTAATTAAATAATTGTAAGGCTCAAGTATGTACAATTTTACCATAAAAGTCGATGACGTCGTTCGTTACTCAAGCAAGTCATTTCTTTTTATAATTTTAGTGTTAAATAAATTTTAACAACTTTTTGTTAAAAATTAGTTTCTATAGAATTAAAGATTTACACAAGCACCATGTCGTGACTTTAAATGTTTATAAAAATCATAAGTTTTTACGACCACGTTAGTACAGCCGACATTTAACATATTTGATTAATTATGGTGTCGGTGTGCGATTGTACTTTTTTACGATTAGGTATGTAGATTTTGTAATCGTCCTGTGTCGTTTTGTTATAGTGTTGTCCTTATTGGTTTTTAATTATACCGGTTTTATCGGATGTTCGAACGTATGAATGAAAGAATATTTATTGTTTTGGGAAGATAATCCTCTACCATATTTTGTTAAAGGTCTATAACCTATATCTACATTTTAGCTCCGCGAGTATAGATAGTTATCCTACTAGAAGAATTGCTTGAGAATTTATAATATTAATAAGAATTTATGAAGTCGAAGGAATATCTAATCTATCTACATCAGTGTACAAAAAATCAGGAATAGTTAGGTTCCTTTTCCTGAATACTTATCCTCCTAAATACAAAGCCAAGCAAGTAAATTGGCAGTATTTAGGTACCTAACCAACACCGTTATGAACGTGATGAACTGGTACCTAACACTTTTGTACACTGGCTGGAAAATTATAGCTTCGATGACACTGAAACCCTTATCAGTATTTTGACCTAGTAATATAAATACTCATAACACCCAACACACACACATCCTCACACACACACCCACACACACACACCCACACACACACACCCACCCACACACACACACACACAGCAACACACATCTCACCACACACTCGCTACCTCTATTACATAATAATTATGAAATGTGCCTTTATTTTGTCTGATCTTCCTTTTAATTTTCCGTTTTTTTTTTTTTTACCAGTTTATCTAAAGTTTTATTTCAAGTCATTTTCTACAGTAAACAGTAAGCACTGTCTAAGCTGCCACACTCAGAGACATGTAACCGGAAAAACGTCAACCCTTGTCATACAGGTTGTCCTAGTTCAGGGGTTGAGACCACATTGATGTAATGCATGAAGTTATAGAAATAAATTTAGATATAAATTTTTAACCGAATACTCGTAAAACTCGTGAATTAATCTAAAAAGATTGTCGTATCCGCCTGTAGATATTGTGTACAGTACATAAACAAATCACATTTTCCAGCGGAAGTCATAAAACTAAACTAAACAGCAGCTACTGACTGAGGGAAGTGACTCACCTGTTCTCATGTTTACTTAATTTATTGATATTTTTGCAACAATTTTGTAAAAGGTAAGGTAGCCGAGCTATCATTAAAATCAGCTATAAAAATCTCGCGGGACTTTGATACAAAAGGACAATAAAATCATTTTATATTGGGTATTATCTGACATTAGAATATTTTACATCCTTGTATATAATAAAATTATTAGTTGTTCTATGTTTCTGAATTACATTTATACAAGTCTTTTAGATCCGATAGAACTTTCAGGAAAACTAAAAATATTTGAATCTAAAGGACTCAGCCCACTTCTCTGTATCATACCATGCCCGTGGTAGTAACGTGTCGGGTAAAAAAATATTCTTTGTATTGAAAGTAGGTAACTATGCTGACCTGCTATGATTAGTGCGTTCCGTCACCGACCAACACCGTCCTGTGCCACAGAGCATCAACAATTTATTGTCAGTGAGATTTTTTTTCAATACAAAACATTAGGGTTATCACCGCGTATGATGACCGTTCTAAACACGTTATAAACGGATATGATACGTTCTAGTGGGTATACTAGTCCGTGTCATGTTTCTCTCGAACCTGATACGTCCATAGCACGGTCATGGTGGTCATGGTACGGTGTAGTGGGCAGGGACCTATGTCAAATATGACTTTTTGAAACTCACAATAAAAATATATTTTATTAAATTAAATTGAAATAAGGCTGCAAATCAACACTTTTGGACGTCACAATTACCTAAGACAGTCCTCTTAAACGCGAGGAGAATTTGATTGAATTGGAGGAGCAAAGTCTACGTGTTTGTTTTGATGTACAGACGCCAGCAGGTCGAGCTACCCGAAACTGTCAGATTTTCCCAATCAACCTTGAAACTTATTCTATAGCAATAAAGTCGAAATTCTATTAAAGAAATCTAACAGATTGTAGTAGCTTGATGTGCTGGCGTCTGTACTTCCTTATGTTTCGATGATTTCAAACCATGCATTAACTAGGTCAATATTTATAGAAGAAGCCTTAAATATTCATAATACGTCGAAAATTCAACTTTTAAAAGGCAGTATTTTTACATAAATTGTATGTCATACATACAATTTATGTAAAAATACTCGTTTGTGAAATCCTCATCCACTGCCGGGTTTCGGACCGACCCGTTCGCATTGACGGCATTCCGGCAATGTCCTTACTACTGCCATTGTCTTGTTTGTTGTTTATTGTTATTGCTAATTGTAAGCAGATGTATGTAGATACGAAATAAGATTGATTACTTTATCATTTTTAGAAGTGAGCTTTGATTTATCTGATGCAGTAGACAGGCCAGGTCGTATTGTGATTTGGGGTGGCCTTTATTAACTACGCTAAGCCAAAGCTGCATAAGGTACATTAATTGCCACCATTTAGAAGCTTGACTAAGCCATCGATTAGTATGATACGTATATTGTTTTTTTTTTTTGAATGTCCGATGAAAAATTTACTGAATTTACAGAATGATTTACCGAATACATAAGTGGCAACTATTTGTGCGTCCGCGCGTGTCTCTTTCACCAAGAAAGAAACAAGAGATGTGTTAATCAATTAATGTCTTAGACTAATTGAAGGTATTTTTGACAATTTTGCAGTTTACCTATGGTCTGTCTATTAACGACAACAATGAAGTACCTATGGGAAAACAGGCCTTTATTTATTCATTTATGACTTTTCACCAATTATCATTTCCATTAACTAACATAGAAAGTAAGCAATGTCTTTACATCTGATTGTAATAAAACAGTAGGAAGTAGGTCCGCTGAAACAAAAAATAATAATTTCCTCACACGTTCCGTCTAGAAATTACGTAAAAAATCAGTAAGACCACATAATGCTTAGATAACAACACGTTAGCCAACACTGAAGTAGCACTAAACAGTCAAAGTCAAATAGTATGAAACAGTGCGATATTCGAGTGGACTGGCCACTCTTACTTTCTCCGGAGAAAGTCCGGTCGAGTTACTGGCGCCAGTGGCCGCGGATAACGCTGTAAAAATAACTTATTTGTTGTTCTTATAATAAAATTATGAATGTTGGTATTGAAAATTGATTGTCGGCAGTAAATGGAGCATGCGAGAGCAATTTATGAAAAGAAAGTTTACTAATTGTTAAGTGGCTTTTGTAAGTAAAAGTCCTGTGCGGAAACCTAATGAATTTGAAAGATTTACTACATACCACTAAATGCATGATACTTGAAGGATATACATAATCATTAAGTTCATAATACTGTTGATATTCCATGATTGATTACAAATGTTTGCCAGTTAATAAATGTAATCTAACGCCACTCTGTATTATTTACTGGTTTACTGTTATTTCAGACCTACGTTATTTACTACTGGCTAATTCAGGTCAAATCTATTTTAGCTTATTGATATTCTCACCTTCACTGCCATTATTATCCCATACTGGCTTAGTTTATGGTTTTAGAAATCGTCTTTTTAATTGATATTGTTATTCCTTTATTCATTTTTATCCTTATTATTTACATTTTTAAATATTTTACTAACAAAAATTACAATATACAAAAACATTTAAAAATATAAAAAATAGTAGCCCACCGGTATCGGGAATAGGGTCCAAGCTACCGGCGGTCAGGGCTCCAGAGAGAGGAACCTCCTAACAATACGAGCCGTGTCCAGGAGTACCGCTTTCTGAATCAAGCCCTTGATCCAGCTGCCTAACGAGAGCCTCCTCAGGTGTTGGTCGAGGCTCTTGGCAATTAAGCCATGGGCTGATACGACTACCGGCACAATGATCGCTGAGTCCACATCCCACATGTCGACAACCTCGCGAGCTAAGTCAAGATACTTGATTTGTTTATCTTTCTCGGCTTTCACGAGGTTCTCGTCATGCGGGACCGTAATGTCAACAATCATTGCGCGCCGCTCTGATCGATCCACCACCACTATATCAGGCTTATTGGCTACAATAGTCCTGTCAGTGATGATGGATCGATCCCAGTACAGTGTGATATTGCCATTATCGAGAACTGGATCGGGCACATACCTATAGTACGGCACTTCCGATTCCACAAGGCTGTATTTTAGAGCAAGTTGCTGATGGATAATCCTGGCTACAAGGTTATCATTATTAATCTCAATAATATCGGTCAATTTGATGTCGGGGGTCGATAATATTTGCATATTTCAAGGAATTTCCCAAAGAAACTCATACATAACCGATTCGTGAAAATGTCCCTCAAAACTACCTCATTCACCACCACTTTTTAGTGTGTTAGCCGGAAAGAAGAATTAATGGCGAAATGAGCTCCCCAGCAACATAATATATGTTTGTTTTGCTAAACTAAAACCTAACTTAAACCATAGAACCGATTTTTATCAATTAAAACAAACTTGTTTCTTTTGTTGTGCCACGATACTTATCGATAGTCATTTATTATTTAAACTACAATATTGTCTAATATTAATCAGTTAAACGACGATGACGTCCTTAATCGTCTTCGTGTTGTCAATTTATCAATTCAGATGTTTAAACTTTGAAATAACCACAAGTTATGCAATATTCCTATTAAGATTTGATGCTATTCTAGCCTATACTTGATTTCTTTTAGAGATGTTTATTGTGTGAGATGAAGCTGTGATTTACTATTCTATCGTTTTTGAGATGTTGTGATAACCGCAGACCGAATGTTTATGAACTCTGTTAGGTAATATTTAGAGAATGTTTCCTTCCTTATGTCACTTCATAAGAACTAGGTACAATATAACGTGAGGTTCATTGGTGTTAGCCAAACTGTCTTGGCTTACATCTGTCACTTGTTACATGTTAATAAATTAAAGTATTTCAGATATGACTATGTGTATCATATATCATGTGCATCACCATAATACCACATCACGCCTGCGATTCCCATAGGCATAGGCAGATGTGTACTCTTCAGTTCATCCTCATTTCGCCAGTATTGTTTCAAGTCCCATGTAAAAGGGGTAAGCCTATTGCCAACAGCCATTATTAATGATAGAATGTTAGTTACTTGCCCAGATCGCCGCTAATTTGCTAATAAAGCTCTAGAAAATATTAACACAGAAAACCAACTTTTTGCGGTACGAAAATTGAAGCATCCTATTCACTGAAACAGGGAGAAGGATGCTAGGTTTTTTCGTTGCGTCTACGTCGAAATATACGTAGTGGTCTACACGGCAGTCCATTATATTTTGTCAGAAGTAATTCTAATGCCCGGTTGATAAAAATATCAAGCGTAATGTCCGAGAATTGTTAACGTTGTAGATCTCACAAATGTCAAGGATTATAATTTTTCCTTCGGCTTTACCTGTTTAGAGTGTCAATAATTAGAATTCATACGGATTAATTACTCAGAAACAAGTTGATAAACTTGTTAATAGAAGACTACCTATATTTATTTATAACAAGATAATAGTTAAAAGTTTGATATCTTCATTCTTTTGTTTTATTCAAAGTTTATAATTAATTTTCCTTTAGAACCTATTAAAAGCCTCTTCACCAATATCAACTGTAAAAAATAAAACATGTTTAAACAACAGTGAGATATCCTTTACATCTGCGTATGTATTCCGTTTCGTTGTTTATGTGATCGAAAGTGTACGTCTGCTGACCCCTGTGACCTCCCTCTAAATGTCAACGTATCATTTGATGTTTAGAAGCAATCTTCTTGTCATAATATTACTTGAAAGCATATGGATGTATTAACTAGAATAGAATGCTCGTTTGAATGATCAAGTATACTTGTACAGGTACTGTACTAGCTTGCTCTACTATACTGTTACAATTAAATAAATTCAAGTAGTCTAGAAACTTAAGTGAATCACCTCGAAACACATTGATATTGGTATATATTATAGTAATTACTCTCAATATAATTTTTAAAGCTTATTAATGGACAGTGAAACCAGTTCAATTTGTACACATATCCTGTGTCCAAATCATTCTAAAGCTATGAGTTAATTAATTATGAGTTTCGTAGTAGAGATGAAAGTGGTTTGTCTGGCCGCCGGAGGCCGACGTGTTTCTCTGAATACATTGATAGGATAGATAAAGAAGGTCCATTGGACCAATCATAGTAGTATCTGTAGTGTCTAAAATGTGTTCCATTCTGTTCAAAACTTGATTGCATATTATGATTTTCTTGGTGTGTGAATCATACGGGGTGGAAGGGACACCGACGCGAAACCTCTTACCATAAATATATTCAGTACATCATTCTGAGCGGCAAAAAAAAATTGCTGTTTCCTACAAATGTGCAATATCTACATGGCCAAAATGTATGGAACAGCTGTTTTTTTTACAGAATGATGTACATACCTACTGCATACGTGGTAATTTTCGCGTCGGTGTTGGATGCGTTCATCTGTGTGAGAGATCACAGAATGCGATGAAACAGTTGAAACCTAACAGCGATAAGAGGGTGATCTTCTCAGCTTCCCACTAGGAAATGGCTAAGAACTTTTGGGGAATAGTCTCATGAAATATTTATTGATGTTTAAAAAGTGTTGATCAGTCTAATTTCAATAAATAACTTCTTTTGACTTAGATTGAACAGGACACGTTTTGACTGCAGTTTTGAAAGGCAAAAGCAGGATTACATTTCCAGTCTTTTCCTGCGGTCTATGGACTAAGTGTCATAACAAGTAACGTAAACGGAATTCTACCGTCCGTTATTTCAACTTATTGAGAACGAGCCTTCTGTAATATTTATTGTGATGTGATCTGCGCCTGCACAGGTTCTAGAAACACTGCATACCGTTGGAATTTACTCTAATTTTCGTTATAACTCGTAATGTATTTGGAATTATACTATTAAAGGTTCCCACAAAACATTTATTTAGTGTTTACACTACAGACAACGGTACTAGTGCGCTTTTGCTTGGAAAATTATTTAGAACTAGCTTATGCCCGCAGCTTCGCCCGCGTGACGATCGATAATTGTCCCACGGGATCATACTACCGGGATGAAAAATCTTATGTGTTAATCCAGCTAACTATCTGTGTGCAAAATTTCATCCAAATTCGTTCAGTAGTTTTTGCGTGAAAGAGTAACAAAAATCTCCCAATCTCCATCCATCTTCACTAACTTTCGCATTTATAATATTAGTACGAAGTAGGATAGGATTTAGAATTGCAATTTACGATAGATCTTCCTCTAGCAGTGGTTCTTCGTTGAGAAACGCGTAATATAAAATTCTGCGAATCCTAGACCAAGTTTTGAGCAAAAAATATAAATTAAACACAAATCAAGATAATTTAATACGTAATAATAAACCGTACCAAAATAATCACTTCAACTCTAAAAATATAAGATATACAAATTCAAATGTGTCCAAGATAAGTACCTAATTCGCTTTGCATATAAAACAACACCACATAGGTAATACATAGGCGGTACGGTTTCTATGACGCCACACAATAATACATCCTTACTCATAAAAGAGTTTTACGCATTCGTAGAAATTGAACCTCAAGGTGGTTCTACGAATAATAACAAAAATATTATTGCACATTAAAGGCTGTACAGGACATACCTGCCTAGCTATATACCTAGTCACAAGCAATAATAAAAAGTTTATGGGACTACTCTAACCAGTTCAAATTCTGAAAAAAATACAAAAACAAAGTAAACAAAATAAGATACCTCTGCAATGCTTGATAAATGGCAGATGGGAAAGAAAAAACCGCCGAAAAAGCTCAAGAATGTTGTAAATAGAATAGAGGACTAGATTTATATTCAGAGACTCCAGAGATGCCACCAAAATATGTAGTTAGACCCCTATGATCTGAACGAACCTGTGGTAAAAAGTGGAACCACAAAAATATCGTCGCTGTAGAATGATAACCTCGTATGTTCAGAAATCCAAACTTTACAGGAAACAAAAAAATATTTCATTTGGTCAATGTTTAAAATATGTTTGTGCTTTTGGCTCATGTTTTGAATGATAAAAAGGACTTACTTTTGGGTTCACGGGTTCGCCGTGTTATAAATACGTGGTTTTCATTCAATTTTTACAAAAAAAATGTACTTTTTTGACATACGTGGTATTCATTCTACAGCGACGATATTTCATTCCTTTTTCTTCTAGTTCCATGTGTTCAATTTTTAAGTCTTGAAAATGGCCCATGTGCATGCAAGAAAGTTGCAAGAAAGTGTTTATTGCAATAACACTTTCTTGCTACTGAATTTGCTTTTGGCACTTGGGTGCCCTCAAATGCTATTAACAGGGACATTTAAGTGGTAAGTAGAATGCCTAAAGTAAGCCAAAAGCTAGATGGTTTTAACGATTACATACCAATGGAAGTTTCTGGTCCATTGCGACTTAGAGTAGACCCCGTTTAGTGTGCCCTACCCTTAGACAAACAGACGTAAGTGTTTACAATGATTACGTATATGTTTCTTTGAATGACAGAGGTCGTGGATTTTTGCTTGGATAAGAAACACTTAGAGGGCATCCGTTAACTTGAACCAAGCAAGGTTTGGAGGAGGAAAATGTACGAAACCATTTGTCATTGCGATGAGCAAATAGATCTACTGCAGTTTGCATTTGTCATACATTTTTGTTTTATGGGATTCCAAGCTGTATTAACATTGGTTGTTGGTGTTCGTAAATATTTGTTAACTCTAATGCCCCTTTGTATTTACTTTGTAGATTATACTTAGATGTTTGATTTAGTAGTTAAGCTTGAAATTGCAGTGCTTGAAGTCGTAAAAATCTTTAACGGGCACAGATATTTATAAAACAACATACAATGCAACTCATATAATGCAACAGTGGTGTTTATTTCGGTGTGTTCGCGAGTATATTAAAATTGATGGGTGATGTTGCATTGCATGTTGTATTGCAAATAATTTGTACCCGGCTCCCATGACTCATAGACAGAATCGGGTTTTCTTAAATAAAATCATGAATAAACATATTATTTTTCTTTCGACACTGCCTATTTGCCCAACGACTATAAAAATGTAAACACTCAAGTCGTCACGTCAAAAATATTATTATTATAGTGGCCCACCCACTGTTTAAAAAACCTTAACATAATCATCGCATATCATCATCATCACTCTTCAAACATTCAACTACCGAGTAATTAAACATCAGGAAGCGATTTTTAAACAATCAACTCATCACGATCTAATGAACAGGATTGTAAAACGTTTAAGTTTAATTGCTTAACGATTAGAGGGCACAGGAATCGAACCTTGACCCATGGGTGTACTGCGAATAATTTGCTCGTCTATATCATCTGTAATGACGGAAGAGCGTCGATTAGATGCAAATGATCCGTGATATAGGCTTGAGCTGGAATTATGATAGGGGCAATGTGAAGCAATGGAGTCATCAAGATTTCAACGCTGTAATTATGTCTTGATTAGTTGAGGGTCTTGTTCTAATCTTAAATTCATATTGCGTCAGGGGTCAAATATAAGATTGACGATGGATCTGATATAAAATAAAGTAAACAAAGAAATAATAATAAAGCATTGAAAAAACTTTAGACAGAAAAAGTTAAGAAAGAAGGTTCATCATAGACTTGGTAAGGTATACAGGACGTAAAAATAATTCCTTGTTTTCTTAAAGCGTATATCGCTTTAAGAAATAATCAATCTCTAAAAAGTCTATAAAACCTTAATAAAAATATCGCTTGCAACCAATTCAACACCCAGAATAGTGAAGATGCCACCAATAAAATACCACTAAACAAAACACAAAAAAATCTGTTTCGTGCGCCATAAAACCTTATCTCACGGAATAAAGTTTATAATTTAAGGAGTAAGGACACGACACCTACATACTCCATCTTGCATGGACATACATGCATCACGATTCACCGCTCATATTCCGCACGAATACATCAAATTGTAGGAAAATACGAAAATTACAAGATCGCAGCTGCTACAATAATTACAAAAGGTAATTTCAGTTTTGTTTAGCCTCTAATTTCGCAGGCTGTGGCCTGTTATTACTGAAGTCAGTGACCTTAAACGTAATTGTATTTTGTTAGATACCCTTCAATCTTTTCAATCTCTTAGTTGGTGTTCTCATCATAGAAACAAATTGGAAACAAAAACTGTTAGACACTTGTTCTAGGTCAATGAACTTAGTGTTTCAGTGTTTTTTTATCTATACAATTATTCTGAAATATCTGCATTTTTAAGACCAGTAGTATCTCCCAATAAAGTTTCAATATTTTCAGTAACAACGACACTCCCATTTTCCGAACAATACCCACTTTTGTAGTACCGAAATGATGCCTTATTTTTTATCCACGTCTAAGTTTCTAGTATTCAAAAGATTTCAACAGAGATTCAGACACTAACTATAAACTGAACGAAACTCAGTAAGGTTTTTGGGGGTTCTTCTGGTCCTTGCTCAGTCGAAAGACGCAATGTAGGCTTTGTAATGAGTCGAAAAGTTTCCAAGATTGCAAATGTAAACAGCACGAAAGTCTCACACCACGACAGGACTCAATTCGTCGGGGAGGTCGCGACAACAACGACTATGAACGATTGTGCTCAGCTCGGGTACAATCGTGCACATGCAATTGTCAAGCGTGGCACACGAGTAGGGTCAACGTGTCAGGAAATATGAGCGTTTTGTACAGCACCAGTTCACGAGATGTGAGTCAATGTCGCTTGTGTGGTCTACTTGGAAACAAGGGGGAAATTGTTGGTTTGTTCAGTTTTAGAGTCATTTCGACAGTCGTTATTTGTCTATTTGTCGTATTCATTGTTACTATTATTAAGACTGTTATTTGTATGTGCTACTAGCATAGAAAGGCTAAATGTGTCTTGTTATTTCTGAAGTGTTTAAGTAAGTAGCTTCCCACCTGTCTTTATTGTTGACATCTTTTTAAACAACAGTTATATTGAAACTTTGTGTGTTGGATGCATGTTTCGTTTTCAGTTCAGTTTTGTTTTCTGCTTATGACTATTCCATGAACTTCATAGATCCTATAATGATCCACAAAGTTTTAAATTACTGTCTGTAATTCTAGTTTTGTGTAGTTTTTTGCTTTGGCCAGGTATTTTGTTATTGTTCTCTTAGTGCATTACACTCCGCCTCGCGCCGCTGTGACTACTGCCATTATCGATGTTATGTCTACAGAAAAAATATTAAATATCGATTAAAATACATCGCTAATTAACACTGACTAGTCACGATTCAAATATTTGAAGACAAGCGTGATTCTTGGGTTTTTAAAATAATCTTCTTTTTTGTTGATTTTTTGTAAAGTTAATAACTGAGCGATTAACGAGATTTTATTTACGACTTAACGCGGTTCTTGTTGCCAACATTTATTTAAGATTTCCGTTATCATGTAAAAAATGAAGATTACCTACATTTTCGCAGAAGTGCTACCTCTTCTTCAATATAATCGTGACAGGATGGTTTTAATTTTAATTTAAAAGAAGGTTGGTGATGCATTGCAAAAAAAACCTTTTAATCGGATCCTAAACATGACGTAAGTTATTCCTAAAAGTTTTATTTCGGATCTATTTCATAAGAAATGATAAATCTTCTTATTAGCGTGTCGATGGCAATCTATATTGTGTTGGCCCAGAACTGAGCTACTAGTTTGGCGCTTTCGGTAGCGTCTATCAGTTTCTGTAGTGAGCAAACAGCAGGACACGTTAACGACAACGTTAACGACGGACACGACATATTAAGTACCCGCATTGAGTAGATATAACAAAATAACTAAGCTAGACGAAAATGTTAGATTACAAACAAAGAAAAGGCCCATATCCAGCAGTATATGAATTCAAGCTGTGGAGGATGATGATGATGATGGAACGAAGACGTTAGGGTCTGAATAACAAACAATCGTGAATATTAAATCCAAGTAGCAGGTATTTAGCTTAACATAAATCACGGAGACTTGAGAATTCAAGACAAGGACCATAATAAACAAGGACCTTATCATCTCTAGTCTGAATGTATGTCAGCGAGCCAACATATTCCACATAGGTGTATACTAATACACACGACGTAGGCGACATGACCTAGCAATCCTAGCATTCTATGAGGCGCACACAACCATGGCACACTCATCATAACATTTGATAACATCTTAGGCGTGACAGCTCTTATGCTTCGTCTTAAATGTGGGAATATGAGTGTTTCGTTGGTCTAGTGGTTTCTGAAAATCAGGTCCTGGGCCCAATTCCCGGGTTAGGTGTGTTATCGGGTTGTTGCACCAGAAATTAGTTTGTTAGCAGTTTGGAACTGTGCTGATGGCAATATAATCGCTCCCTATTTCATGGGATTTAAATATAACTGGGAAAATGTAGGTGTACCATAGCGTACACCTCTGCCTAATCCTTCGGGGATTACAGACCTAATGTTATGTTATTTTAATAAATTTATGATTAATCTTCATAAAGGGCTGGTTGGTAATTTAACTTTGGATTATGAAGTCAACAAGATATAAGTCGATTACGATGTAAAATCCATTTTTCTGACGTCAAAGTTGATGATTGTCCATAACAGGCTCTCAGGTAGAACGTTAGGTGCTGCATGCAGATCCGCTTCCCATCTTTATTATTGTGGGTTTATTTGTAAAATATTCAATTTTAAAATGTTAATTACGGTAGACGAAACTAGATGGGCAAAAGATAGTGATGAAGGTAGAAAACTGTAGACATAGAAAGGGCATCTTTTCTACGAATACAAAAGGTAACATACTTAATGCGTTTTCTACGTCTTATCAAAGACATTGTATTAATACTATTTTATAGGTTTGCCATAGCACATAAACAGTCACATGACTTCTTATCGGTTTTTGCGGTTAATTAGCTTTTATTCATACTTTTGTTCCATGTCGCATCGTAAAATCTTTATTGCATAACTGCCCGTTAATTTTCAGTCATTCATTACTCATTAGAACAACTTAGTAGCCTTGATTGCTAAAAGGTTTGGATACCACCATTTCATGGTCACCAATTCTTCTAATAATACCCAGAAGATGATATAAAAAATATTATTGAGATAAAAGTATTTCTATCATACTCTCATCCTAACAACTGAAACCACAGTAACTTCACTTACTGTGTTTTCAGTTACGTGGGCGGTATAAAGTATCCGGATAATAGACCAGTAGTAGTAGTAGTAGTTGGGTGGATCGAATAGATTTCCCACCCGCACGCAAAATACGCGCATTAGACGTGGAGCTGCGGACACCAGCCCGTTATACAATAGTCCGGTAGTCCGGGTTAAAAACCACTTCCAGAAATAATTTAAATTGCAATACTACAAGAACCGATTAAATCAATTTAAAAAGATCACTGTTGAGATAACCCCGAACACCAAATCCTAATTGAAAAATAAAACAAGATATTTTGTTTCTTTGTCTCGATCTAGATTTGCGCCATCACCAGTTGCTAAGTTTATTCTGAAATCATGTTCCGGTTGTGTTTCCTCACTTAGCTTATTTCTGCTCGGTCCGTTTAGTCACAGGCTTGCAGTGTGTTGCTTCACTGCCACTCTTCTTTAAATAATGGTTTTACGCTCATAAAAACTGTTTCGAATACGGAATAATTCGCTTGCTCAATAGTTTTTAATGTATTGTTTTCTACAACGTTTGGGCTGACTGATCTTGTTATTTTGATATATCAATGTCTCCTGTTTGAGGTACCTTTATTGACCTTTCGATGACATGTGATATTAGCTACCCTTGTAGTGGATTACGTTTAACAGTCGAAGCTCTGAATTTGCTAAGGGATGTGCCTGATTACGGGCTTTGTTTACCAATAAAGATCTGATAGTCTCCAATAAATACCAGATGCAAAATATTAATGTATAATGAGTGTACAAATTATAATTGGTAATTTGTACCTAAAGATAAGGCACGAACATGGTAATATGGTAATAGTAGAATAATTTGTTGCGCTTGCAGGTGTTGGTAAAGATGCACCTGGTAGATTTACTAGGAGACTATAAAGCATGCGTAGATTATGTTGAAGGAATTACTTTGGTTTTGCAATCCGTTTGACATCTCTGTTTAGAATGATAAGTGCAATGTGCATTTTCGGATACTAATAATAGGCTGACATTGAACAATGAACTTGGTTTTTAAAGAGTCAGAACATTGATCGAGTTTAGTTTACATCCCATTTTTGATTCCCATTCATTTTTAGGTGATTCCTTTCAAAACCACAATTTCTTACGCAAAAAACGTAAATTCTAAACAGAAAGAATAACATTTAAATGTAAAATATGTAAAACCTGTAATTGTGAGGAGAAATAAAGATTATATTATTATTATTTAGTAAGGCTAAAGTAGACTTGACAAGTTCCCATCTTCAAATTTTCAATTCAGAAACCGGGTATTATCCTAAGCCAGTGGTGGTAATTACTGGTACTTAAGATGCGGAGCTTAAGTACCGAAGTGCAAACATCTATCACGTCAAGACAGAAAAAAAGTGAAACCTCTTAACAAATAATGACAGTATCACGACGACCATCGTAATTAGTGCTGCAAAAACTAATTTTCGAAGAGTCTGGTAGCAAAAAGCACGCGTAGACAAGGCCAGAAGAATCTGTCTGTTATGATTAACATAACATGACACCTGTTATCCCTGAAGGGTTATAGAGGTGCTTCTAATGGTACACCTACATTTCAGTAGGTAAGTATCGTTACTGCTTCTGATAAATTCCTAAGGGAAAGCTCAATATCACTGTTTTGGGAGTCGAATCCAGGACCTCATGCTTAGCCCACGAGACCAACGAAGAGTATGGTAGCAAAAAGCAGGCGTAGGTAAGGGCAATAGAATCTGTCTGTTATTATAATTGTATGCGGAATTTGTGTGAACACGCAGTGAGAATGCTGATCAGAGTATCTTTGTATTGTATGAATATTAATTGATAAGTATTGTCAAGGCAACGCTACAAGTTATATTGAAATTTTGTTGAATATTTGATAATATTGTGTCTCTCGGAATTGCGTTGTTTTGACACATATTTTTCGTAAAAACAGATAGCCAGGATCTAATTTCAGATGCAATTGAAAATTCAAACGTCATTGCATAAAATGTGTTTGGAGTTTTCCCGTTTACAAGGAAACCTTTTTCCGGTTATTGCGCCATTTTTAATTTAGGAATTAAAATATTATAATTTTCATGAATCATATGATTAAAACAATATGTAAATTATAGTCTACGGGAAAATACTCGAAGAAAACGTAATATTAGGTACTTTTTGGTCTCAACTAAACCCTGAAGAGATCTGGGTTTTCACTTTCATCAGAACGTTTAAAGGTCTTTTAGAACATCAAAGGTTGACTCAGAGCGTCACAGTAGATTTATCGCCTCGTTCGATGCAGGAAAAATCGATTGTAGACAACAATACTTAATTTATTCCGTGCTCTATTTCATTCTCGTTCTCAGAAAATAAATATGCATCGTTTGTTCGTGGTAACCTTTACTTGAATTTGCAATAATTTGCATTAGTGTCACAAATAAATTAAGGTATTTTATCTAAGCATCCGTTTCATTTGGTATTGAAATGTGACATCCAAATCCGCACAGGGACCTCGTGGTGGATTACAGCTTACAGCCCACTCCCTTTAACAGAGGAGGCCTGTGGTCCAGCTGTTGGACCGTTATTAGCTGATTATGCTGATGCTGTCTTAGTACCTATGCGAAAACTTCTGAAGTTACCCTTGCTCGTTGTTAATAGACCATAAGATAACATTAGAACGTAGAAGTATGTTCATTCACAATTGTTTAACGCTGAGTTATGTGGGTACTTAAAATGTATTCAACCTTCCTTTAAGTAAGTAAATGCGCAAAGTTACTAACAAACAAATAGGGTGATGTTCCCACGTTTTTGTACAAAACTTTTAATTTATAAATGCCGGAATTCGTCTGAAATTTAAAGCTTTAATTAGATTTAAAATTAACGTTTGCGTAGTTTGTAATTAGAAGAATAAAGATTGAAGACGTTTTCGTTGGACGACGTTCAACCACAACTATTTCAAATGTATTAAGTAATTTTTTTTTAAGTTAATTAGTTTATTCTCTTGTTACAGGTATGTCTGCATCAACAAACATAAAGAAAATGCGGTTTGGAACCACAGAATAGACAAGTAAATCAAAATCCCATTAAAGCAAGTTTTGCAGAATGATAGAAATCGCAAAAAAGAAATCGGATTTAAACACACAATACGTAAATTTAGTTTTTGTGATAGTTTTGTAAACGACTGTCAGGCGTTGGATATGGAACGAATTTCAACGTCTGCAAATGGATGGCAAAACTTCTGTTACTTTAAACAAGTTAACGGAGTCTTCTAATGGAAAAGTCGTTGTTGCGGTTCTAAATGTTTCCGTTGTAAATAGATTAAAATCTGTGGCTCTGAGGATCAGTGATGGCCTGGTCATAAAACTGTCAGATAGAATAACTGGATATCTTTGATTTACGAAATTGGTCTCAGATCATAGCAGAATACAGTAAATATGGTGCACCTGATCTAGTAATAAATCATGCCTGCTATGACTACTCTAGAAAACTTTTTATTAAAAAAAACTGGCCCCTAATTATAACATAACATAACATAATATCACGCCTGTAGAATCCCTGTGGGGTAAGGCAGAGGTGTACCTAATAGTACCTACATTTCGCCAGTTATGTTTAAGTCCCATGTAACAGGGGGCGAGCCTATGCCATCAATCGGGCACAAATCCAGACTCCGTGGCTGTTACTGAGAAATTCCCTATATAAAAACCTAATAGCACTTTGCCCGACCTGGGAATCGAACCCAGGACCTCATGCTCAGCAGTCGCGCTTGCGACCACTCGACCAACGAGGCAGTCATTTATGAGTGATGGCCCTAACTATATGACTACAATTATATGAGGAATATAATTATGAGGCCCCTAATTATATGACTACAATTTAAAACATCCACGTAATAGAGTCAAAGGATCATGCTTTGTTAAAACCCCTAGGACAGCACAAACTTGCACAATTTCAGTCAAGCGAATCTACATCTTAAGATGTCAACCCAAACAATACAAATGAGCAGCTATTCATAGGAACTGACCTTAGGTATTAGCGGTGCAATAAGGCCGTTATTTGTCTAGAGGCAGCGACGTGATTGCCATAGAGGAAATTCATTCATTGCCTTCAGTTTTGAAGTTCACGCTTGATTTGGTTTACCTCCGTATCTTTGACCTACTTTAGTTATAAATAACAAGCTTAGTTAAAGATAGAACAATGCATTAATAGTTTTACATTTGAAGAAAATTCGTCAAGTACCTAACTAATAATAATTTGAAGTGAGTACTTGGATTATTTGCTAATGGGAATGATAATTATGATGATGACCAATATCAGAAATTATAATAATGAACGTACAGCATCATAGTTAGTGAGCAAAAAAGAAGGCAATAAAAAAAACCTAATATACATAAATACCAAAGCCACTAATTTTGTTTCAAAACACTTCTATGATTTTTTTCTCTTCAATCAGTCTTCAATCACTAGACTAACACTATGATTAACACTTAAAACGGAATATTTACCATGTTTATTCATCATCTGCCTAGCCTTTTCCCAACTATGTTGGGGTCGGCTTCCAGTCTAACCGGATGCAGCTGAATACCAGTATTTTACATGGAGCGACTGCCTATCTGACCTCCACAACACAGTTAGTACTGGGTAATACGATACCCCTTGGTAAGACTGGTTGTCAGACTTTTTTGGGCCACTGACTACCTAACGACTGTCAAAGATCTTAATGACAGCCGGGACCAACAGCTTAACGCGCTTTCCGAGGCACGGAGGAAACTCGGTATGTAATGGGTGGTCACCCATCCACAGACCAACCTAGGTAAGCACGGCTTAACCTAAAGATCGACCCGAGCGGCTGTTATTATTGTTGTTATTTACCATGTTTATTATTTGTTTTGAATTTCCGATATTTCGGCAATGTTGCAAGCGCCATGATCAAACTAAGGCCTTCGTAGAAAAGATATTTTTCTTGGAAAATCTTCCATTGCATCTCCGTAGCAATTTACAGACATACGCAACTATGACGTGCTTAACTTTATAAAACAATTATTAGATCTAGTGGCTCTAGCTCTAACTATATAATTACATACGCAGTCAGTGTGTCCATTGTGCTCGCTTCCTTCTCGTGGATATGCCATATGCCTGCAGTAATTACTGGGGTTGTTACGTGGCTGTTTATACGACTAAAACTCTGATATTAGGGTTGTCAAAATTTTGTTTTGTTTGCAACAACACTAGTTCTTGATATTATCATCATCAGCCTCATCATTGGCAGCCTTGTTCCACCCACTGACTCCTTTCTTTTCTGTTATTCTTCTATGGTCTGCGCGAGTCTCAACCAGGTCTTACTTGCGATCTTCTGAATGTCTTCCATGCTTCAAATGCTTCACATATTGACACTTTTTTTTTGGATTTTGCTTTAAAAGCACGTCTGGCCTATCCTGATTCTGTTATACCGTAAGACTACTACACTCGGCGTCACAAAAATCGCACCTCTCCGAAAATTAGTTTCAAGCATGTCCCGCCATCGAAGAATACATTAAACCCAATTAATATTGGTGTCAATTAAAAGTATGTTTAACTACCTTTAAATTAATAACAGTTAGAATTCCTAAACACAACAAATCTCATTAGCACGTAACGTTATCAAAAATGTTGTCAAAATACGTATTACAAAGTCCACTAATTGCACCACCATACAAGGGTAGAAAACGGGTCACCCGGGTTAAAAATGGGTCGTTTGCTATCCAACCTTTGAAGTAAACACACTTGAATAGCTACAGCAAGAAAAATACCCTGAAGATCCACCACAGACCACTGCAGATGAAGCCGCTCAAGTCATTGCACTACTGCAATCAGGGATGCGGCAGTGTAATGTTGCTCGTCAACTGAACTTGAGTCGTTTTTCCATTCGAAAAGTGTTCCAACGCTTCCAAGAGACTGGTGGCTATATCCGAAGACGTGGATCTGGAAGACAACGCTGCACATCCGAAAGAGACGATCGCTTCATTGTTTCGACGTCTTTACGTAATCGGTTCTCCAATGATGTCGAGCTGCAACAACAACTCCGATCAGCTCGCAGAACTTCTGTAAGCGTCTCCACGATTAGAAGAAGATTTCAGGAGAAGAAAATTGCAGCTCACAGGGCTGCTACAGGGCCAAAATGGACTGCTCAGCATAAGAGAGACCGGTTGGAATTTGCCGGCGATCATGTGAATTGGACAATTGATCAATGGAAGGCTGTGCTATTTTCGGATGAGATGAGGGTATGTCTTTTCTGCAACGATAAGCGTAAAATAATGTATAGGAGGCAAGGAGCACGATTCGCTCAGGCCTTTATTCAAGAGACAGTGGAATATGGGGTGGCTCGTGCATGTTCTAGGGCAGCATGTCAATCGACGGCAAAACGAACCTCGTGTGTGTTTCTCGGACTGGAAGTGCTCGCGGGCAAGGGTCGCTGACTGCTCCTCGGTACATAACAGAGATCCTATAGGAGCACGTGGTCCCTTATGCTGGTTTTGTTGGCAGTAGGTGCTTGTTAATGCACGATAATGCCCGCTGTCACACCGCATTAATTGTTAGAAACTACCTGCAAGAAGTTGGGATCCCTGTTATGCGCTGGCCTGTGCGAAGTCCAGGCCTGAACCCTATTGAGCACCTTTGGGATGAACTGAAACGGCGAGTACGGGCACGTGATCCTGCCCCTACCACTCTCCAAGACCTTCAGGATGCCGTCGTTGCAGGATGGGACAACATTCCTCAAGAGACTGTTGTAACATTGATTAGGTCCATGAGAGAACGCATGCAAGCAGTCATCAGGGCTAGGGGGGGTAATACTAGGTTTTAAGTTGTTTTTAAGGACTTTGTTTTAATTTTTGCTCTTAAAATGAAAAGACACGTTTTAATCATTTACATAAGCTTGCTTTTTTGTATTCTCTGGTAAAAAAAAAACAAATCTGTTGCTTTATTCTGAAAATTAAATAAATTGCCTTTCCAATGATACCTTATAGTCGTATGTCTATCATTGATAAATAGGATTAAAACTACTTTGAATGGAATTCTTAAAGAGGTGCGATTTTTGTGACGCCGAGTGTATGATAATTAAATTCGAAATGTTAATTACCACGCCAGCCTAGCTGTTTAACATCTTTATTAATAGAACTGTCTGCAACCTCGATTTGGCTAATATTACAATACTTATCCATCAGCTTGTTAGCTTAATTATTAAAAAAATGATCAAAATTGAAACTGGCAACCCTATTTAAGACCAAGGAGCATTTCTTACAGCCCGCGGCAATAGTCTCATGTAATATTAATATATAACCTAAAAGCTCGATATAGGAATTATTATAATGATAGTTCTTTTAATTCTAAACATAAATGTTTGTTTTTTGAACCAAGTCGATTTTATAATTACAAAATTATTTGATTCTAAAATGTGTTACATGTTTTTGCTTGACCTTGCCGCGGCGTTCCATCAAATGTTTATTGAATACAGTTGATTAATAAATACTTAATATCTAATTGTTGGTAAAGTGTATTTTGTTAATAAAACGTTAAAAAACACAATACAAATAAATGCTTGGAGTTGGTACAAAAACTTATAGATCGTTAATGATTTGTTGTGTGATGATTCGCCAGTAAATTGAAACTAAGCTTATTTGGTAAGCTACGCGAATCTAATAGCAAATGCATAAAGATCTTTTTCTGTTCGATTTTGATATATAACCATATTAGTATCCTCGATACTCGTATTTAACATTTAATTTATAACTTTATACCTTCTCACGTCAACTGCATTAGTCGATTTTTCATCAAAAGCTGAGAGCTTTTAATAAGATATAAAAGGTTTAATGCATTAAATTCCTACTAAAGAGCCAACCCGAAACTTCTCAAGTAACCTTGGAACGTTTTTGTACTTTTGTTTTATTTTGCATCTGAGGTCTTCGTCCGTGCCTTATTGTTGGATTTGATACAGGTATTGAAAGACTAGCGATATCTCCTGGTTTTTTATGAAATAATACAACAGGTTCCAGGTACATATTTTTGCAAATCATTATTGTTCTCATCTTCTGTTATATAGTATCCTGGTTAGGTACATCATCAGTTAAGACAGGCGGTATTAATTTCTCATTAAAATAAATTTGTTTTTATCTCTTGTACGAAAATAATCTGACATTCTAAAATGTGTTTCTTTGATTGTATCTCCGCATGTCAGAGATTTCAAAACAGACTGTCGCACTTCACAATATGTTATGACTTGACGCCAGAGGTCTTCGTCCGTCCAATATGCTAATATTATGCATATTACACGCGCTCGCCCGTCTTAACTCTTAACTTCATCTCTTACTTTCGCTTTTTTTCGTTTCAAAACGAATATTCAACATTGTCCAGAATTGACGTTTTATTATTTTCAAACTTTGTTGTGTTGTCTCTATGGGATCGGTCGATCATTAATTACGTGAGACAATTTTGGAAATATTTTGACCCCCCCTCCCCCCTTGGTGAGATATCGTGAGATTTGACTTGACCCCCTCACCCCCCTCCTAATATCACGTGAGATTTATCAAAATGCGTAGTTTTAGTATAAATACGGTAATCTGTGCTTGATTGCGTTGAATTCATGTAAAACGCTTAAGTTTAATTATTTTCACTGAAAATGTATTATTGAATATTATTGTGTACGATTTGGCCATATTTTAGTAAAGAAAAATGTTTACTTAATTTAACCCAGTTGAATCACAATTTTACAATGTCAAAAATTACGTGATATTTGCCGAGACCCCCCCCTCTCCCCCTCGTGAGGTTCGGCTCGACCCCCTCCCCCCCTAAACGCCTCACGTAATATATGGACGCCCCCTATTTGCCAATGAAACTAATTTATCGATTATCTACGGATCATTTGGATTGAATATTGATGCTCGAATCGATTGTTATCTGTAAACTTTCGATTGTTGAATATTTGAATAGCAGTGTTGTTCGAACTAATGAAATATGTAATTTTTGAGGTTTTTTTTTAATTTTTCATTGTTCTTCTTATAATGGCGGCGGATGTTAAAATTACATATAATTATCATGTTCGTGCTTTTTCTTCCAGCTAAAGCAAAACTTCAAGCAGAATGAACACTAATTCTATTCACATCCCACGTCTTTCAAATGGCAAGGCAATAAAATATTTTTTGTTCGGGCGTTTAGAGTTCAAACTCCCTGTGGATTATCATGGAAAATTTTTGAAGACTATCTTCAAAATTTTCCATAAGCCACAGTATTTCAAATAAAGATTTTTCTGTCATTATAATTAAAGAATAACAATACTCTCAACTTTGTAATAACAAAACCTAATCAACATAATAGAGATGAGACAACACTGTTCTCATTTATCAATCTTTTTCAACTAGCCGAGTACATTGACAGCTATAATGACCATATCCTTAATAATGCTATCAATCAGCCTTTGAGCTTGTACGTTACAATAGAAATGTTTTTACAGACATTTGAGCATCACGCTAAGCTGTCGTTAGGCTTGCTCTGATGATGGTTCTAAGTGACGTTGCCTCATGTTTGGGGTCTATTGCTGGGTTAAACATTTACCCAGCAGATGACGCGGCGAGGTTTTCTATTTGATAATCATCATCATCTTCCTGCCTACTGTCCCATGTTACTTGAGGGTGGCCCAACACGTTTTCTTCTTCCGTTCTCCCCGGTCTATCGTCACGTAATTCACTCCTTTTTCTTTCTATCTTCAATTTGCTAGAAGTTATTAAAGATTAGTAAGAAGTGATGTCTTGACTTACTTCAAGTTTCGGTCAATGACACGAGTGGTGAGCTTTTGAATCCAAAAGAGCAATGTATGTGGTCCATTCAAAAGTTACAAAGATGTAGACATATTTATATTTAGCTTTTTGCATCAGCGTTGTTGTCGTCTTGCAAAAGGATCGTTCCAAGAAATCATTTTGCCGTAGTTTTTGTGCAGGGATTTGCTTTGAGCCGTCAAAACCTTTTTTTTTGTATATCTTTGAATGGCAATGTGATTTCTTTAATGTGATCAAATAAAATTATCTCTAAATGCCAATCTTAGAAGCTAGTTTTATTTGTCTTCGTGTCTAACTCTATACTTGATCCATGGTTTTACTAGCTGGTGTCTGGTATTATGAT
This sequence comes from Lycophotia porphyrea, assembly GCA_950005105.1. NCBI lineage: Eukaryota > Metazoa > Arthropoda > Insecta > Lepidoptera > Noctuidae > Lycophotia > Lycophotia porphyrea. Next base: position 19,487,551 of record OX465388.1, on the reverse strand, counting down.
GACGTAATAAAGCCACATATTCCTATATTAAGTTAATGATATAGGTAGGTTCTTATGAAAACACGTGGTTAATAATGTTTCTATGGTTTTTATTTCCAATCGTTATAGACACGACTGTGGGCAATCAAGAGCTAATAAATAGTTTTTGTACCTACAATTTGTTTAATGATCTTTATTCACCACATGAGTAGTGTAAGTACGTCTTCATACTTTTTACTGTACTTGGCACGTTCTTCTACACGTGCTGTGTGATGTGCCTTTTGGTGTAACTGAAGATAATGAATGGTAGGTACAGAAACCCTGCCGATGCGTTATATTATGAACGAAGCAAAAATATCGTTTCTGCAAGATTTAACTTTACTAACATGTTACCTATCTCCGTTGATTGACCCCTAGATGTTCTGTACTTCAAGCTGCTGCAGGTCAGCAGCATCATTGCATAATCAGTCTGTAATGATCCAACAGCTGGGATGCATGCTGTGAGAGGGTTTGGGCTGTAATCCACGCAGGCCCAGTGCGGGTTGGTAGATATCACATGTCTCGATTTTTTGGTTCGAAGACATGTTTGCATGCTTTCTGGTCACTGATGTACCAGACTAGACGCCAGCACATCAAGTTACCCGAAACTGTCAAATTTTCCCAATCAACCTTGAGCCTAACTCTTTAGCGATAAAGTTGAAAATCGATAAAAGAAACGTTTTGACTGGGAAATGACGTTTTATGGTTGACATTTATTTGGAAACATTTTACATAAAAGCTATTAGAATTCTAAGTTCCAGTATGCCTGTCTCAAGCAAATTGGTTCATGACTTTTGTTGTATGACTCCCATGTCTAATTTAACAATTTGGAGGAGTTCTAGCAAAACAGTAATGTTTTAAGACTTAATCGAATAAACTTAACACGTCTTAATGTTTGGTAAACACCACTTCAATCCACACAATGGACCAACGTCCATTAAAATCCTTCCTGGTTCAAAAAACAAAATTAATATCTTTATCAAGACAAATCTTCAGCGGAGCTTCCATTCAAATATTTCCATAGATTTTTTTTTGACCATGGCATTGAAAACCCACATGCTTGTTACAAGTTCCATTACTTAATTGTCTCAATGCAAAAAATGAATAATGGAAACCATAATTTGTATTATAAAGAAGCAATTTAAAACGCCCATGCAGTATTATGTGTCTAAATAATATATCAAAGGTTTCAAACAATTCTTCACAATTCTGCCTCGAGCTTTATGATCTTATTTTTTTAACCGGAATGTCGTCGTTGTGTTTTTTACTGACAGCTTTGGAGTTAGGATGTTGAGGATAAACGAATTAAAAAATCAAAACATGGTTCCGTGTGCGGTGTGGGTGGACAAACAATTTTGTACCAAAACTAATATTGAAGATGCTAACGTCGCTTTTGATTAGAAACAATTTAACGTTGATGCATAGTTCAATAGTATTGAAGGAGTCTTATTCTAAGCCAGGATTGCAAATGCTTAAAATACAGCTTTATGTTACAAACCCCTGCCTTCAGAGATTGCAAGCGTGACGGAGATTATAATCGTGCATAATGCCGTGTTTACCTCGCGTAAGGATGATGACATTATGCGCTTAGAATTAATTACATTTACCTACCTACCAAATCATTTACCTACTCAAGATTTTTCCTCTCAAGTACATCACGTGTTTCTGTTAGTACAAGTCTACGGCGAAGTAGTATAAACGTAGCATAGTCAGCCTGTAATGTACAATCGAATAATGTAATGCGCATCAAGTTACCAGAAACCTCAGACCAAATAAAAAACTAAGACACAGCACTGTCATCAGTGTTTTGTAAACATGTGTGCACTGTGAGCTTAGTTTTTGAGCGTACTTTAATTGTAGTTTGATGTAAATGTGTGCGTGTGAGCGTGTATGCACAGAACGAGGCGTGGTTTTGCGCATGCTTCACTGTTTTGTTCGCAGTTTTTTTTTTTTTTTATATGACCACTCGCAGTTCAGCCTAGAGAGGCTGTCATCTGCTTAACCGGACCATCCTGTGGTGGCCAAAAATTACTTAAAGGCCTATGTCTTGGTTTTTTATTTAGTCTGAGCCAGAAACTGACAAATTTTCTCATTCCATATTGAATTTTACCTTTAATATTTTATGGTTTAAAATCATTTGTAAAAAATTTACAGTTTGTAGTAACTGGATGTGCTGTACGTGCTGGGAAAAATCATCTCTCTAGAGCCTAGTGCAGATGTTTTAATACATTGTTTTGGGAACCTTGCAGTGTTTTTCTTCACCGTTTCGGCGTGCAGTCATCTTTTGGCGTTACAAAATTGAATTAAATTGAGTTTTGCATCATGAGCGATTAATTACATTTACCTACCAAATCATTTATTCAAGACCTTTCCGTTGAAGTACTTCTCACGTGTGTCTGTCAATACAAATTAACGTTAAAGTACTTGAGCCATAAATTAAAGGTTAATTCCAATCAGAAGTACCTCCTTCAGGGGACTGGCGACCATGTCAGGGCGTCCATATGTCATATAGTCATAGTCACGAACAGTCGTCACGACCCGATACTTCCGCGTTGTATAACGATTTGTTAACTTTGAATGTATAATTAGCGAAACTTTTGCTGTTAACGGCTATGTGAATTAGTGATTGAGTGATTCATTGACGCCCACCATTTGGAGCGCGTATATTTTTTGATCGGTGACCAGTTACCAGTTATAACAATACTTACAATGTAACCGATAACAGTATTTCAACGTACTATTTTTTTTTGCCCCACAAACGAGACCAGGTCGTGAAATCGTCACACCACCTTTGCCGCGGTCTACCTGTCCAGTAAGTCACGATCGTTGCCCATCTCTCCGGCCCTATTAAACGTAGGCTAACGGCGATGATAAAACTTCTTAGGCAAATTATGATGATCTTAAGCAAATAAGACTCAACCAGCCAAGTGCTAATACGTGGACCAACAGCGATAGTTGAAAAGATATGATCCAACTGAAAAAGGAAACAAGTATTGGGTTATTCCTTAACTTAACAGATTCTAAGCATGTGTAGTTCAATGAAAGGCTGCAGGAAGCGCAGGCTGTTACATGAGGCATTACAAGTGAGTGCATGGATGCACGCCAAGTAATAACGCCTCTTTCATGTGCGTGTTCAAATGTAACACCATTGGTTTCCTTGCTTCGAGTGCTGCCAAATATAGGCTTTGCTTAGTCAGAAGAGTTTATGGATGTTCCAATATGAATTATAATAGAACATCCATATAGTCCTCTATCTCGCTCAAATGTACTTTTAATGCCGGTTCTTACAATGCATTAGAAAGAGTTGAGAAACAATTGATGATGCTTTAGCACCTTTGGTACCCTAGAAAGTTAGCTCCGCCCGCAACCTTGCTGACTGGCTAGTACTTCTACCTTCGCATGAGTTATTCATGTTAGTCCTAGAAATGCTAGAACCTCCACGGCTACACATAAAATTATATATTCGGTGTGGTATTGATTAAATTGACTTGTAATATCAAAGACTTGGGCGATCTCGATTTATTGGCATGTCTTGATCTTATATTTTTAATAACTAGTGCGAATCATTATTAATTATAGGGTTTACAAGGGCGTTACATTATATTTACATATTTATATGAAGGTTGTTGCCGCAGGACTACTACACCTGTTGGTTAAGTGTTTTATTTCAGACGTAATCAAAATCTGAAAGTCCCATCACAAGACCAGAGGGATGAGACAAGTGGCTTTCAAAGCATTGTTTACTTCAACAACGGCTTTCAACAGAAATATAATTATAGGCTTTTTATTAACAAATATATTTTAACTTAAACACACTTTATTTAGCCCTTTAGGTGAAAAAAAAGAAGAGAAGAAACCAACGATAAATCAGCCGAAAAAAAATAAACGAAATTTTCCACCATAAAAAACGATGTCTTAGTTACCAATCTTAGCGTCACGTCTCCCAATCCCCAATCTATTTCTGCAACAACCTTGCTCGTTACGCCCCGTTCTGGTAACCGATCGGTTAAAGCTGCACCATCATTCGGTTACCGTTTGGTCACGGTTGGTTACCGATCATTGGCGCTGGAAGGTGGAGCAGGCCTAGTTACGGTATCGATTCTCTTACGTAAGCCATTGTGTCGTGTGTTTGGATGTGATACGGTATTCGACATGGATACAATTGCTTTTTGTTTACTTTTTTAGATTTGATGTTTTCGTGTATCTTGGTATAAGAATAATTAGAAGTTACATTTTGATTTTTGGTTTTGGTGACTTGGTGACAAAAAACTCCTTTTTTGTGTTGATTTAAGTTTCATAGATTTTAGACCAAGATATTTACGCTAGTTTCACGATAACGTCTGTTAATGTTATGGATAGACAATATGTATCAAGTAATACTATTAAGTTCGTATTTGTGTATCATTAGTCTCCTGCCCTTATCCAAATTTATTTAGCCATACTTCTCGGCCCACCATTTCTTATTCATCCATACTTCTCCATTTGTCGTAATATCAGAAGTCTCCCCCTTTCCAACCATATCATCTTTTTCACAGTATATTTAACGTTTCTTTGGTCTTCCTGTACTCTTATAGCCATCCACATTGTATGTAGATTACAAAAGAAAACTGTCCTCTTAACCCTAATTAAACCTTACAATATCGGCAATATCTTAAGGACAACCCCTTATTCTAATCCGATAACCATACAACAGTGTACTACATTAAAACACACATAAATAAACAGCCCGTAAAACTAGACACATAAGGATGCGTTCGTCACAAACGCGCCATATAAGCGTCAAATAAATGCATTCAATTCAATTTGTGCTGCAGCCAAGATGACCCGTTTACATTATTTAACATAATTAAAGTGAACATTACCATAATAAACATTAATATTAACATTAACACATTCTACGCTCAGTGAAAGTGAGCGAATAATCCATGTTGCGTCACTATAATTTATTTAATTACGGACAAAGCGAGGTTATGTGCGTAATAAAATTAAATAAAAAAGTTTAATAAATAAGGCTGTTAGACTAATTGATAAGGATTTTATTTTGAAGTGTTGCAGACTAAGGATTGCGTTTACGGATGTCATTTCATGTGTGTTAAGTGCTAATTAAATCTTTATGTCTAGTATTCTTGTCTCTTCAACAGTATGAATAGGGTTTAGTAAAATAATTGGGAGGCTGAATGCGTGAAAGCAAACAAACTCTTAAATGAAACCGTCATAATCATTATCATCCATAGACTTTGAAACGCTTCAGTCATGATTGTGTCTACTTTTTTACGCCTTTGATTTTCTGTGGCCTGTTCGAATGTGTAGAAGAATAAGCGCTTAAAAATATTCACTGTACCGTGATTTCTTTTACATTATTACTGGACATCTAAATCGACGATAATAAACAAAAAAATATACATTCACGGCTATTGACTCTGACCCTCACAGCTTATTGCTTATTGAATAAACAATAATAGATTCAACTACAATAACTTATAAATTATATAATACGATGAATGACAAAACGATCGTTTAATAAGCTGTAGTTTTAAGAAGAATTATGTTAATTTTAAAGATATATCTTTGCGGGAAGCTGGCAGATTAGAATGGTACAGGAAGAATCTCCATCTCTCATCACCATGTTCCTCTTTTATCTCAGTTCATGTGGAGTATGAGCAGCATGTCTTACTTCTTCAATAATTATCTATTAGTCGTCGCTGTCTTCCAAACCATATCATCTTTCACACCGTTCATCCCGCGTTTCTTTGTTAATTTATCAGCCAACATGCAATTCACTGTTATGGGTTCACTGTGATGATGAGCTGTAATTACGCATTAGGCCTTTTTTTTCGAATAGGAAATCATCAAATGACTCCTCCTGCTCTGGGCGGAGCGGAAGGGAGTGTCAGACTTGTACTGACTAAACCGCATCCATGTTCCTTCCTTGCCCTTTGTGTTCCAGGGCCGCGGTATCTCTTTCGAACAGTCCCGCAGCCCTACGCATGAAGATGGAATTAAGTACTTGATTAGGAACACAGGATGGGTACCTATTAAGAGTAGGGTAGATGGGATGCTTAATTCCTTGCCAAATCATAGACATAGCGAAAGTTAGTGATTGCATTAGCTTACCTTCGAGGATCATTACAAGCACACTAATCATGCAATTAAAAATGTTATTTAGTTAAATAATGATGAACAATTAAGTTGATTGTAGAATCAAGCTTCAATTATAACTTTAATTAAAGTAGGCTCTCATGCAATTTATTTTAATATGCCTAATTTAATTTCTGGCGGTGCACTTTCGTGTAAGTGTGTTACTTAACCTAAAACATAAGTACCTACCTAATTATTAACAATAATAGGTGATTGTAAATAACGAATTAGGGTGATTGAATTACATCAATATCAGATACTTATATTTATTTTAGAAATGGAAGAAATCCAAAAGAATAAAAAAAATCAAGAATCAAAGGATAGGAGAAGCAAACTCTTGCAGATTTCTTCCATTTAGACGAATATTATTATATCTAGCCCATTTATGGTCCCACTGCAGGAAACATTTGCCCAGTAACGCTTCCTCCATTGTTCCAAAGGTTACGTTACAGTGCTACTTATTTCTAATTCTCAAGTAAGACATCCAGTTCATCCCGCCATCTACTTTGTGATCTGCCGCGACCCCGTGTCACTCTTTCAGGGCAACAGTCCTGAGCTTTATGGGTCCACAGGTCGTCCCATTTAAGTTGGCAGCCTTTTGAGCCGCGTCAACGACTTGCGTTTTGGAGCGCGGTGTCATGTTTCGAACACGATCTATAATTTTACACCAAAGATACTGCGCTCCATAGCACGTTGGCACGACAAATATCACAGTTGTTATATCTTCCCACCAGATGTCACCAAAGAGAAAGCATTGTATCTATTATTATTTGCGTAAAATGATTCCCACCGACTATTACACAACTCATTTAATTTTAAACACTATTTAAGTTAATGCAAAAGTCTGATTAAGTTTCATAATATTTAATTTGGGCGGAATAATTTTACGGTTTTCGTTTAGGTGTATTGCCAGTATTTTCCGGCTGTCGAAATTATGAAATTTGGGCGCTGAATCTGTGTAATTTTTCAAGGTACATTTTGCAGTTTCCGAAAGTATTTGATTTTTATTTAGATACGGCTTGTTGTGAGATAGTTACATTAATTCCAAGAATCAATGGTTATTTATTACTTATTGGTTATTTCTCATTTCCAATTAAATTATCTATATTACTTTACCTTTTGTTAGTTTTAAAGCATAAATAGTATATTAAACCTACTACGCTTTTATTAAACCTATTACCTAATATATTTGTGTTGAACTTACATTATCACTTACGGGATATCTTCCGTGATTTTTATTTATTTTGAGCTCCCGATATTTCGACGCTGTTGCAAGCGCCATGATCGCGGGTTGACTGGAGAATGTGGGTGGAAGGAAATAAATTGTTAGGAGCAGACAAATCTGTCTACCCTCTTTCTTTGAAGACACACACACTTTCTGTCCCGAGAGATATCCCGTAAGTGATAATATAAGTTTAGTTGTAAACCGTGAACGCTTGAAACAACATTTGTTTTGTTTTTGCTTGCGTGATGTGTCTCAGTTTGTTTTGAAGTAACAATATATTTTCATTATTTACAGGTAAGCACCATTTCCGTCACACTAATTAAAAGCAATAACGGTAAGCGTTCTGCAAATTACAATAACATATGACTATTATGGAACAATTATTTTCATCTTTTGTAAACCAAAGAAGCAACAACTTACTCGCTAATTATCAACAATTCAGCAATAGTATTGCGTTAATGATAGCTCACGATTTTAAACGATTATTTAACTCGATTCTTGTGAAAATAGTAAAAAAATTACTGATGCAAGATGGCGCCGATGCAATGGTGAAATTTCCGCCGTTTTTGTAACTTTTGTTCTGCTTTTGGCGACTTTCTTTGGATTTATTATTGCAGTTTTATTTATAAGCCTTTATACGAAAAAGAGAAGTTATCTAATATAACTGTGGGTTTTGATAGACGATTTATATCGAATCAAAAACTCATCTCGCTGACATAATCGCTAGATCTATTGTTGATCGGAAATCGATTGTTTCATAATGATGACTGTCGAAATCGCTCGGTTGGTAACGGACGGTACAATCGGTGGATAGTAGTATTGTGGTGTCATAGTGCGCTATCAATGAGTGATTTCTGTGGTAAAAGTTCAATAGTTTATGTGGAACAGTGAACATTAAATATTGAAACCGTGTAGAATATAAGATAGACCTTAGCAGCTCCCAATTCATTTTTTCTGATACCACGTTATATAACACCCACGTCATAAAATTATAACAGGACTTGTAATTCACGACAACATACTAATTGCTTAAAGTTCCGTTTCATTATATGATCACACAATATATTGAACAGTATACAATGCGATACCGTTCGTTTTTCCTTGAAGCCCTCCCTTCACTAGCCCTCTGAACTTTGCTCAAATCGTGACGTCGCAAAATCGTGGTACATTAGGGGCACCAATTAAAGTAAAGATGGGTTTCGGAGTGTCAAGAGCAAGCGCCAAATTAAACCCGGATTCTAGATGTTTGTTAGGATAAATGTTTTGGAAATTCTTATTATGATTAATTGTTCAAATACCAATTAGATTTTATTCAGCTATGGAAAAACAGTTGCAAATGAGTTTTGCAAACATCAAGAACATTGGCAATCTTTTATCTAAAACCCCATAACATGAATTGTGTTCTAGCACCACTAGTTTTGGAATGCCATTAAATTTTGCAGTCAAATGCTATACTACTTACGGGTTAGATATTGGGTTGTTGTAATTTCTGCTCATCTAGCGACAGCGGCTAACATCATGATCTTCAAGCGGTCCCTAAACCGGATCAATCAGGAAATCAAATAATCATAAACATACAGAATGCCTGGGCGTGAATGGGACTGAGAAATCAACAGAATGTTCTAGGTAATATTTATTGCCGTCGTGATAGTGCATAAGTTATAGCAGGTTGGGTTCTCTCCGCCTCGTAATTACGAGATAATCCGTTTTCATTCAAGCGGTAATAGCCCAATGGGTAAGGCAGCATGCGAAGATATTCAAATGTTGTTCACGGATTTGTTGGTCAGATCTTCGTTTAAATTCGTCTGGAAGTCCTGCATTCGGCCAGACCAATTTATCTACAGTAGATTAGTCTGTGCCGTGTTGACAGCGCGTTCGTGTTCCACGCGCGCCTCAAAGAGATGTCTGCAAACAGGGAGGGGCCCGTAATGATGCCTGTCAGGGCTGCGGGACAGTTCGAAAGAGATACCGCGGCCCTGGAACACAAAACCCAAGGAAGGAACATGGATGGGCTTTAGTCAGTACATGTCTGACACTCCCTTCCTCTCCGCCCAGAGCGGGAGGAGTCTTTTGTTATTTCCCATCCGAAAAAAAAAGGAAAATGATTAGTCTATTCAGAGGCAGATCGACAGTCAACTTGGTTTAAACTCAGTTACTGAATTTACTTCATCTCAAGTTCAGATTGATCTTTCCATGCGTGGCCTTTATTTATTGTTTATGGTTTTTAGTCAGTTGACTACCAATTTACTATAAATTTTTACTTTGAAATTGTGGTATCCTTAATTGCCTTTGGATTATATGCACTTGCACTTGCCGTCTTCGAAAACGTACGTATTTTCGCAAATGCAGGAAAAAATAGAAATGAGACTGTCGTTATCTGCCACAATGCAAATTACAACTCAATCCGTAGACTCGAATTTTTTTAGGTATTCCATAGTAACCCTTCTTTTTACCTATTTATTTGTTCGCTAGCGTATATTTATTATCTTGGTAATGTATGTACAGTAGGTACCTACTCGCAATTTAAAATAGTCATGTAACAGTTAAAATTAGAAAACCTACCCGACTATATTATTTAACATACACATACATAATATTACCCATAGTGCATAAATTATATGAGGCAAAGCGAAAGCAGGCAACAGTATCATAACTGTCTACAAACTTACACTTGCGGTCCATCAAAACGTTGAGTGCGTACATTTGTACAGGGGCAATGTATGGTAGATAATTTTGACAGCTGTAGTGTATAGTTGGTAATGTGGTTGATTCGAGTACGATAATATTGAACGTTTCCGTGCGATTTCTATCCTGTACGTAATGAGGTACGGATTATTATTGATCGGTTTTACTCGAGTATTTGATGTACTTATACGTAAGTATGGTGATTTGATTCTAGCAGAGTTTTTCATTAGCTGATGTTTCTTCTAAGTTCCTTGTATCGGGTGGAAGCGGATGTTGATAGTACAGTCAACAAAACAGATAGTTATGCAGGATCGAGAGATATAGTTTTGGTTTTTTTAGAAACTGCTGCACATCTTCAAATGAAATTTGAATTAATGTAACCAATTGATTATTTTTCTTCATTTAATTTTAATTTCATTCGAAAACATCGATCGGTTTTTAAGAAAAAAACATTTATATCTTTCGACCCTGCATACCTATCTGTTTTGTTGACTGTACCTATGAGTAAATTCATCGTTCGTCTTCAAACAGAAGGCTTTTATATCATCACTACATAGTATAAAACAAAGTCGCTTCCCGCCGTCTGTCTGTCCCTATGTATGCTTATATCTTTAAAACTACGCAACGGATTTTGATGCGGGTTTTTTTAATAGATAGAGTGACTCAAGAGGAAGGTTTATATCTACATTGTACCCGTGCGAAGCCAGGGCGGGTCGCTTGTAGTCTCTAAAACGGACTGCCTCGTTTGTCTAGTGATCGCAAGCGCGGCTGCTGAGTATGAGGTCCTGGGTTCGATTCTCAAGCCAAGCAGCCACGAGCCTGGATTTGTGCACGGTTAGTGGCAAAAGGCTCGCCTATTACATGGGATTCAAAACATTAGGTACACCTCTGCCTAACGTTTCGGGGATTACAGGCGTAATGTTGTGTTGTATCTAAAACCGACCAATATAATTTATCAAAGAAACTTCCCATTCATTGTCGAGTTCCCAGTGTCTCGAAAAATATGTCTGATCGAAATCATTCCATCGCTTCTTCGCACACTTTTCATCACACCATTTAAAGGTCAAATTCCCATAAGAACACCCGAACTATACAAATCAATTTACCATCAAATGACCACCTCTCTACCTACGGGCACACCATCACTTGCCTGCAAACGCGTCGCCCCAGTTTAGCTCGTGATCCCACTATAAAGATGACGGATTGACATCAAACGCAAGTATTTGTGTTGCAACCGACTGGCGAAGGATTGGAGTAGGTAATAGATTGATGTGAGAAGTGTTGGTAGTCGTGAATAGAAAATTAGGTGAAGTTCAGAGCAGTCATGTCACGGATGGGAATAAACATGTTGGGGAACATAAGCAACAAACGTTGTGGTGATACCTAGGGGAGTAGTCTTTCGGCTGAATGATTATGATGACGTCATTCAGCTAAAGAATCAATAGACGTAGGTAACGATCGCTGGAACTCTACAGAGTGATAAATGATTCATTATTAGGTAAACTAACATCAGCATTAAATAAGTTAATTCCCCCGTTTGGTAATAGATAGATACAATGTATCTATATTTACACAGCTCTTACTTTGCTCTTCTTCCTATTACTCAAACAAAGCATGAATTCTAATAAACCACAAAATAGATCTAAACTTGCATCTAAAATAATCTAAGGTTGTATCAACAGTAAGACAAATCCACCCAGTCCTCTATCGTCCACTGTCCTCACTGAAGATTACGTCGAATGTACAAATATACAGGCATAGTGCATGCATGTGGTAACGGGTTCCGCGTAACGGTGACCACGTCGGCGTCGCGTGCCCATCGCGACGGCGGCGGCGCGCATGCCACGAATTATAGTGCGGTTCCATGTATTTCGCTGATTGGGCTTTTAATTACCGTTGGATGATTAGCGGGATTTTAGGTGACTTTACTGTTATTCTTTGAGTACCTGAGAAGAAAATTAACCGTTGATCTATCAGCTATCTCTGATCGAATCTAAAGCAGACTTGTGTATTTCAATTTTGGTAGTCAGAGCTTGAGGCTAATCCTAAACAAACAAATAATAAACATAAAAAGCAGGATATTTCAAATAACATATGAGACGTTGTATTTGAATGTCCCATACGGCATTTGAAATTAATGGTATGGGAAATTCTAACTTCTACCAAATTAAACACTAGCCTATACTTTTTGTCGACTTTAACCAAATCTTTACCCAAAGCACGCATTCTAACCATCCGCACACACTCCCCACCTCCAGCATTCATAATAGTACCAACAGCCACTAACCGCGCCGAGCCCACTTCCTGGCCATTAGCATGCGGTGGGTGTCCACCGCTTTATCGCCGCTTATGTAACGGTCTGACCCCACAGCAATGGAACCTATCTTTATAGCCTCAACCGCATCCTTGCGAGATTTCTATCGCTTCAGACACCCTGCCGCTGGGAAGAATGTAGATCAGTAATATCGAGTCAGTTGTACGAAGATTGTATCTGGTTACCAGTCTGTTTGGATTCCGTGTCAAGTTTTTGCGGATTTACGAAATAATAATGTCAACTGAAAAAGTTGTCTGAAAAAGACATCTCAATTGCAACAGAAAATGTTATCACTTGAGGTTCTTTTGGAGTCGGTAAAACACAGTAAATTGTAAAATTATTTATAAAAAAATAAAAATATACTATAAAAAACACTAAACTTTTCACATAAATGTTATAGATTTTTTAAGAAGGTATGAGTCGTGTGATCTTTCTGTAAAACATTTCGAGACAGCGGGCACAGTATGGCCAAGTACCACGTAGACCCAAACACGTTTAGTAAATTTTCTTTCCATTTCGAGTTCATTAGTGAAGGAAACCTAGACTCATACGAAGTCACGTCCACCAATACATTCCTAAAATGAAAAATGAAGAAAGCACCCGACACTAATGTAACCAGTAAATTAAAAAAGCAGTACAACACGTACATGTCTATGATGCCGATGGGTTTATACATCACCAACCGCAGCATCGGGTTGATGAGGCAGGCTGCTGAGTGTATCAACTCATCTTCATCAAACCTCAACGTTATGTACTTAAAGTTCCAGAAAGCCATGTACAGCATCGAGAGCATCAAGTGTCCGAGGAACAGAATGTAGTATCTCAGATTGTTCAGCCCGATACAGCACGCGAGGAAGGTGCAGTGGTGGTCCCGCTTCAAGATACAGACGTTACACTTTAAGCAGTGCCAGCTCCTTGCTGGCCGCAACAATCGGCACGTTTCACAATAAGTGCCTTCTCCAAACACGGACTTTTTCAAAGATGACTCCTTGATCATGCTGAGAGTCATGTTTCCAATGACGTTTATGCAGCAGAATGATAATAAGCAATAGTGCGTTAACTGTCTGCCGATACTAGTTCCAATGAGCGCAAAGAGATTCGGATGTATGAAAGTCAGCTGGAAGATAAAGACCCCAGGTACTACCAAAAACACTACAAAGTAATGTTGAAATTTTGGGAACATATTTCTGACTATATTTCCTCGGTGAAGTTAATGCATTGTGTGAAATATTTGACGTCGACCACAATAAAATTTCTCCAATGTTGTGTGTATATCAAAACATATCTTCAGTCTTGAGACTGACAGCGACATTTGGCACGACGCAGAAATTCTTAAATGGCAACTGCATTGTAGCGAACCAGTTTTAAATATGAAATCCAAAGAAGTTGAACTTGATTTATTTTGACCGTAGCGTGACTAACGTTCAGGAAAACAAGTCTTGCGAATATTTTTGTATTTTAGATACCACATGTTTAGAATCAAAGAGCATTTAAAGCTAGACCGTCGCAAGCTCCTCCATCCCAGTCTTCTCAACTTGTAGGGGCTAAGCTTCTGAAGGGACTTGGGCGTCGCATCTTTCCGCATGAACTGCTTCGGTTCAAATGTTTGAAGGTACACATCAAGCTACTACAATCTGACAAAGTTCTTTAATAGATTTTCAACTTTATCTCTAAATTATTAGGTTCAAGGTTGGTTTGGAAAATCTGACAGTTTCGGGTAGCTTGACCTGCTGGTGTCTGTACAATTTTAAATTTGTACCTTACACATGACTCTTCAGGGGTAAGGTCTGATGGTAAGTATTTTCTAGCAATGATAAGATATCCAGTAGCCATTGCACCCATGCGAAGGATAAAAATGTCATTAATCGTATTATCTCGTTGGTCTAATGGTCGAAAGCGCTACTGCTGAGCATGAGGTTCTGGGTTCGATTCCAATTTCAGGCTAAGTGTCATTGGGTCTTTCTATCAAGAATTTAGTAAGTAGCAGCCACGGAACCTAAATTTGTCCCCGGTTGATGGCTCGCTCCTTAATAGGGTTGTTCTATTCGTTAAACGTTTGGCTAACCCTTTGAGGATTACAGGCGTGATGTTGTGTTATGTTGTTTACCGTATGTCGCATGGCATCCCACATTCGTAAGTACTTATAAACACATCATCATCATCATCATCTGCCTAGCCTTTTCCCAACTATGTTGGGGTCGGCTTCCAGTCTAACCGGATGCAGCTAAATACCAGTATTTTACATGGAGCGACTGCCTATCTGACCTCCACAACCTACTTATAAATACATATGTGAGATAAACTTAGTTAGGGAACAACAATGTGTTATTCAACGCCTGGTATTACCGTTGCGTTGGCGCTATAAAAATCTCTATCAAAAGTTCCCAAGTGAATATGTTGTTTTGTTTGTTTTTATGTTTAAGACACATAACAGGACATTCCTTCTTGGGCTTCTCCTGTGTTTCATTCTTCTTAGCATGTTGATGACAATTTGGCGACGAGTTTGGCTCTTTCAATAGCGTTTAATTTACATATAATATTATAATTCCGATTCCAATACTTTCATTTTTCTTCTCCTAGAACAGGATCATCGTGCTTTATTTCAATATGATAAGTGATAACAATAGTAAGCGTACTGTATTGTTTTGTCGTCTGACCTAACTGTGTTCTACCGAAATGCTATTACGTGATCGAGTTTGCAATTTGATACGACCGCGTGTTACTGCCGCCATACCTTATAGTTATACGTAAACTTTCATCATATTTGTTTCCATAGCACTGTTATTATCTGAACATAGCTGTATTACTGATGTATGTAAATTGTTGGTTGAATATTATGTTGTTGTTGTTTGTTGTTGATGCTTGAAGTTTTATCTATAATAACAGCCGCATGGGTCGACCTCCAAGGTTAAACCACGCTTGCCTAGGTCGGTCCGTGAATGGGTGACCATCCATTACATACCGTGTGTCCTTCGTGCCTCAAAAAGACTGTAATGCCGTTGGTCCCGGCTGTCATATTTTGTCTGGTAGTCAGTAGCCTGCAAGTCTGACAACCGGTTTTACCAAGGGGTACGTACTACAAAGTACTAACTGGGTTGTGGAGGTCAGATAGGCAGTCGCTCCATCTAAAATAATAGTACTACTATTCAGCTGCATTCGGATAGACTTGAAGCCGACCCCAATACAATAGTTGGGAAAGGCTAGGCAGATAATGAAAAGACACACAAAACCTCTTTCTAGTCAAATTCAACTTGGAACTTCTTCAACACGATGCCTTGCCATGTCATTTTAAGAATTTGTTTGCACTGTCACTGTCAACAAAGGCCAAAATAGAAAGATTTTGTGTTTTCTCATCTATTGTGGTGACTCCATGGGATTTAAGTGTTTAAAGCGACACTACCACTCCACAAAAGCCACTAGATTAGATGGATAGGTTGTTTTGTTGTTTTAGAATTTTCAAAATGGCCTCGGTGCGCCTACAATCATTAGTTAAATACCTTAAGCTAAATGTAATATATTACTTTATCGTGTATCTGGTAATTCCTGGTGTCTTTATCTTCCAAATGTGTATCGTATACCCGAATCTTGTCGTGAAGTTAAAAGCTGGTATCGCAAGACAGTTTATGCACATTTGTATAATATCATTCTTCTTCGTAAACGTTATTGGGAACATGATACTCAGCATACTCATCGACTCAACTTTGAAAAAGCCTGCAGTTAGTGGCACTTACTGCGAACACTGTCAGATGTTGCGACCGGCGGGGAGCTGGCACTGCATGAAGTGTAATGTCTGCATCCTAAACCGGGACCACCACTGCACCTTCCTCGCGCGCTGCGTCGGGTTGAACAACCGAAGATACTTCATCCTGTTCCTCGGACACATCTTGCTCTCAATGATGTATATGTCTTACTACAACTACTACTTCACAACGTTAAACTATAAATTGAAGTATGACTGGCGTGGAACAAAATTATTACCAGCACTAAACATGTTTCTAGCTTACTTGTGCCTAAACGTGCTTCTTATAATCTTTACAAGTATAATGTTTTTCTGCCATTTAAGGCATGCTGTGTGGGGTGTGACTTACCATGAGTCGAGGTTCCCTGAACTAAGGAAACCTTCGGAATGGAAGCGAAATTTGCTCAACATATTCGGGATGAAATGGTACTTAGCCATAGTGTGGCCGTTCTCTATAAGTCCAACACCGAATTATAACAAGAACGGTTGAAGGAGATAACCTAAATGAATAATCTTTGTTGTATTATTATTAATTAATGAATAAATAATAATATTAAGAAATTGATTTACTTTTTCTTTTATCTCCCCAAAACAATAACTTCTTTTTATGTTGCCGTTAGCTGGTTATAGGTTAGTCGAACCCAAAATATGTATTTGGTGGGAAGAAAAATTCAACAATTGACAGTGTGTATATTCATAGCTCCAAACTCTCAATTATCGTTTACACCTGGGTTTTTACTTAAAAAACTGTGATCCTAGAGATCAGTCATATTCATTTTCTACCTTGGTTATTTACGGCTGTTTTTTTTCCTTATAGGACCATACGTTGTGTGAAGGCCCTATCCCATGTATAAGGCCTGAAGAGATAACTCTGGCAATCAAACGAATGGCAAATAACAAAGCCACTGGCCCTGACGAATTCCTGCTGAATCCTGGAAGCAAATAGGAGATACCGGCGTACTGTTCCTGACGAAACTTTTCAACAAGTTCCTGGCCGATGGAATTCCCGACGAATGGCGAAAGAGCTTTCTTATCCCTTTCTATAAAAATAAAGGTGATATAAGACTCTGCGGCAACTCCAGAGCTATAAAGCTAATCTCACATTCCTTTAAAATATGGGAAAGAGTTATCAATAACTACTACGGCTACTTGACATAACTAGCGTCACTGAAAACTAATGCGGATTCGTCGCCGGTAGATCCACAACTGATGCCATACACTCGGTCAGAACACTGATGGAAAAGTACAGGGACAACAAAACAGACTTGCACATGATATTCATTGACCTAGAAAAAGCTTTCGACTGGGTACCGAGATAATTAATTTGGCACGCTCTAAGGGTTAAAGGTTGGTGTGCACCAAGGTTCCGCACTCAGGCCTCTGCTATTTAATATTGTAATGAACCATCTCACCTCAAATCTGCAAGGAGCGTCGTCAAGGGACATCCTTTATGCGGACGACGTCGTCATCATCAGTGAAGGTGTGAACAACCTACAGCAGATTTTAGAAAAACGGAGGGAAGCTCTGGAAACATTAGGTCTGCGAATAAGCAGAGAGAAGACCGAAGATGCGTGTACATGCATTGCAAATTTAGTGGTGTCATCAGCAAACACACCATCTGCCTGCAGAACACCCAGCTAAAAGAAGTGGACCATTTCAAATACCTAGGGTCAGTCATCAGCAAAGATGGGTCAATAGGCACTGATCTTACGCATCGCAAAAACATCGGGTGGATGCATGGAGAGAACTATCCGGCGTGCTATGCGACAGCCGTATGCCTGTGCGCATAAAGGGACGAGTATACAGAGCAGCCGTCCGACCGGTCATGACATACGGAGCCGAATGCTGGCCACTCAAAAAGCAGCACGAAAATCAATTACACTTCGCAGAGATGACATCTTCAACTCTGCGAAGTGTAATTGATTTTCGTGCTCAGGTGGGCAGGTGGTGTGACTAGGCCAAGCTAGGTGATGTGCTAGTTTTTATCTGAAACACACATATAAGAGGCACCTTCAAAGTGAGACCTATCCAAGATAAACTACAGGAGAGCCGTATGCGGTGGTACGGACACGTTATGAGGCGATCATCCGACCACATGACCAATAAAGTACTAGATATCGAAACTAAACCCCGCGGACGAGGAAGACCCCGAATCACATGTCCTTAGTAAATAAGAACCTCAAAGAAGCCCAAGTCAACAAAGAGACGACCCAGGACCGAGCTGCCTGGAGACCGATGATACGGAGTGCCGACCCCAAATAAAATGGTAAAGGGCCACGCAAAGAAGAAGATAGGAATCATACCTTGTAGGTATGCGTTTGGGATTGTCTTTTTAATATAAAATTTGTTTTCCTCTTAGATCACAAAAACAGGTAACCCGAAATCCATTTGTTAACCAAAACACTTTTTATTATTCTTCTAAACCCCTTTCGACCATTAACCATTAAATAAATATCTTTTATAATGAAACCAATCTTATTAGGTGTAAAAACATTCCAATATGGCTTCTGGTGACCGCGTTGCAGATAAGTAAACGGCCGAAATGACAGGATAAAAATCTCAATTTAAGAAAATCTTAATTTATTTAACTTCAAGGCGATTGGTCTTATACCCAAACATTCCAAGAGTTATGACCACCAACCGCGTGTCCGATTATGACCCCCCATAAAGAGGCCTGTGACCAGAAGTACGAACGTAAACGGATTAAGAAAACATCAGGCCAAAAGTTTTTGATAAAGTTAGTTTTACACCTTCAGTATCGGAAACCCATCTGGTGGGTTCACTGAAGTCGCAGCTGCGATGCTGGGAAACCACTTGGAGGGTCCACTACTCCACTTCTTATATGTATGGTGCGGTCTCAACGCACCATTTCACATTAAGTTTTGCAAATAAAGTTGATCTGAAATGTTGAAATGGATGGTGCGTCTGTAAGTGGTATATAAATTGAATAATGATGATAGTAGAGATAATGATAATAATAGGTGTAAGAAAAAATAACCAACCGATCGATTTGTTTGGTAATATACAAACTATAGTCATAAAGTTTAATTATTGTTTTTTTTTCTTCCCACCAAATATTTTGGGTTTAGCTAACCTATAAGCAGCTAACCGCAACATAAATGTCAACAACAACATTGTCAGCATGAAGTTTTTGTTTTGGGCAGGTAAAAGAAGAAGTAAATCAATTTCTTAATGTTATTATTTATTCATTAATTAAGAATAATACAACAACGATTATTCATTTGGGATAACTCCTTCAAACATTCTTCTGTTGTGTTGTTCTGATCTTGTTACAATTCGGTGTTGGACTCATACAGAACGGCCACACTATGGCCAAGTACCATTCCGTCCCGAATATATCGAGCAAATTCTGTCTCCATTCCGAAGGTTTCCTTAGTTCAGGGAACCTTGACTCATAGTAAGTCACACCCCACACAGCGTGCCTTAAATGGCAGAAAAACATTACACTTGTAAAGATTATAAGAAGCACATTTAGGAACGAGTAAGTTAGAAACATGTTCAGTCCTGGTAATGATTTTAATGAATTTAACGTTGTGAAATAGTAGTTGTAGTAAGACATATACATCATTGAGAGCGAGATGTGCCCGAGGAATAGGATGAAGTATCTTCGGTTGTTCAACCCGATGCAGCGCGCGAGGAAGGTACAGTGGTGGTCCCGCTTTTGGATGCAGATATTACACTTCATGCAGTGCCAGCTCCCCGCCGGTCGCAACATTTGACAGTGTTCGCAGTAAGTGCCACTAACTGCAGGCCTTTTCAAAGTTGAGTCGATGAGTATGCTGAGTATCATGTTCCCAATAACGTTTACGAAGAAGAATGATATTATACAAATGTGCATAAACTGTCTTGCGATACCAGCTTTTAACTTCACGACAAGATTCGGATATACGATACACATTTGGAAGATAAAGACACCAGGAATTATCAAGTACACGATAATGTAATATACTATATTTAGCTTAAGGTATTTCATTAATGATTGTAGGCGCAGCGAGGCCATTTTTCAATTTCTTGAACAACAACACCTGGTAAGTTATCAAATTCTGCAACTCTCGATTCTGGTGGTTTTTGTGGAGTGGTTGTGTTGCCTCTTATATAAATCACACATAATTTTCATTTAGTCACCACAACAGTTGAGAAAACATAAAATCTTTCTATTTTGACCTCGGTTGACAGGTGACAGTGCAAACATTCTTAAAAATTAAATGGCAAGGCATCGTGTTGAAGAAGTTCTAAGTTGAATTTGATTAGAAAGGTTTAATGTAGTTTTGCGCGAAGATCGGACGGCCGATGGGGCAAACAGATATTGTAGTGGAGACCACGCATTGGAAAGCGCAGTGTGAGACGGCCACCTGCCAGATGGACCGACGACCTTGTCAACACTGTAGGGAGTCGCTGGATGCAGGCGGCATTGGACGAGACACGTTGGAAATCGATTGGGGAGGCCTATGTTCAACAGTGGACAGCAACGGGCTGATATGATGATGATGATGAATGTAGTGTTTGTGTGTCCTTTCATCATTGCGTTGTTTTTCCCAACGATGTTGGGGTCGGCCTCCAGTCTAACCGGACTCAACTGATACCAGTATTTTACATGGAGCAAACTGCCAAGCTGACCTCCACAACCCAGTTAGTACTGAGGAATACGATAGCCCTTGGTAGGACTGGTTGTCAGACTTTTGGGTCAATGACTGCCTGTAAAGACTGTCATATGGCTTGAAGTGCTTTCTGAGGCATGGAGGAAACTCGGTGTTTACTGGATGTCACCCATCTACGGACCGACCTAGGCAAGCGCGGCCTAACCTTGAAGATCGACCCATGGTGTTGCTATTATGTAGCCACGAGCTCCTCTTTTATATGCTATGTATCCTTTTAAAGGTAAATATTGAGAAAAGTTTTAGAAACCTTGTTTACGCTCCCAACAGTTGAAGATCATACAATATGCCAATCATGTAGCCAATGATGCGGCAACTACTATCATTATAGTAATAGAACAACCGCAGTAACATCTCTCCGAATGCTATTACAGGTCGACAACATAATTAACATCACGCTGAAATGGTTTGCAAATGGTAAACTATTGAAATGTAATAAGTTAGCCTGGTGGTGTGTGGTATACCGCCTTTACTATAAGACCCCATAGGCCTCATCATCACACGCTTTTTAGACTGGCTTCATTACGAACGCCACTATACGCAAATTCAGGCGATGGCGTCACTATTTTTCGTTGTGAAATATTTTGAGCTGGTCTAAACCACCATATAATAAGGCTTCAAAGATAATCAAAGACGAAACAACCCTCCAGGTTTATTACACACAAGAAGTCCATCACATACAAAATGGTAGATCTGTGTTGATCGCTGGTCGCAGTTTGTGAAATATTGAATTTAATAGGTAACCACGTCTTCTACGCAAGCTACCATGGAAAATGGTTTTATACCTCTTTACAGGTAATCAGTGGCCCAAAAAGTCTGACAAACAGTCTTACCAGAGGGGGTATTACCCAGTACAAACTAGGTTGTGGTGGTCAGACAGGCAGTCGCTCCATGTAAAAAAAACTGGTATTCAGCTCTATCCGTTTAGACTGGAAGCCGACCCCACATAGTTGGGAAAAGGCTAGGCCGTGGAGGATAGCCACGTGTGTGATCCCATAGGGGTTCAGGGTTGTAAAAAGGCGCACTGAGATTTCAAAAACTATAGCGAATCGAATCTAACCAATTAGGTGTCGGTAATAATGTTGGTTTCCGAATTAAACAAGGTATCTGTGGACTGATTTCTCAGTTTAATTCAATTCAATTTATTTAATTCAGACTAAGTTGTCCATATAGTGTTAGTAAAGTTATTATTATAGCTAGCCCATATTGTCCCACTGCTGGGCAAAGGCCTCCCTCCATTCCTTCCAACGGTCGCGATTCTGTGCTACTTCTTTCCAAAATAAAGTACATAAAAAAATTACAAACTATGTTAGTAAAACATGACAGTTATTCCACTTGGATTTGTATCCATTGCCTTCATAGAGGACTTTCTATTTTTCCAGCTATTACCCAATTTCTCTCAGGTAACTGTTGGAACGGTCCCCCACCCTGCTCATCAGCGATGCTGCTTGCTTTCGGATTATGCCGTGGAAACCATCACTTGTGCGTCTGCAAACATCGCTGAAGCGCTGTAATAGTTAATGAATTAACTCAATTTTTCTCTCATCATCTTTCTAGTCAAGATTTGGAAATTGAAATAGGTACCTATTACATTCACGAACGAGGAAACCTTTCTTCGTAGTAGGATTCTCCGGGCTCCGATAAGAGCACATTTGTATGCACAAGTCCCAAAGGTGTTGTAACAGCGTTAGTTCCGAGTAACTTTAACACTCAAACGTAATAAATACGTAAGGTGTTATGTACGGAGCTCTTGAGCACACAATTACGTCACGTTTGTGCTTATTAAACTGGATTTGGAATAATTTTTCAGCAGAGATTAGATATTCAGTAGCCATTGCACCCATGGGTACAAATGTCATCAATCCTACTGTCTCATTATGCCCCGCTTGGGCGGAGCACCGTCGTGTCTTCGTAGCGGAGATCGGCGGCGGCGACCTATTGCGTCCGGCCCTGGTCCAATCCATGGTCCGGAGCGAGAGGGAATGGGACGCCGTCACCTCCTTCTGCAAAGCAGTCATTCTAGCGAAAGATGTGGTGGAGCGTGAGAGGGAGAGAACCTCTGGTCCCAACCGCCGCGAGAGACGCCCCGGGCGTCGGGGGTCACGTGGTGGCTTCCGGCCACCGTGACCTGTGGACGGTGAGTAATGGGCTAGCTCGCCGTCCGTCCGTCTTTTGACGACAGTCCATGTAGACAGCGCGTTTCTGTTCCACGCGCGCCTCAAAGAGATGTCAGCAAACAGGGACGGGTCCACAACGGCAGATGCCTGCCAGGGCTGCGGAACTGTTCGAAAGAAATACCGCGGCCCTGGAACATAAAGGGCAAGGAAGGAACATGGATGGGTTTTAGTCACTACAAGTCTTACACTCCCTTCCGCTCTGCCTAGAGCGGGAGAAGTCATTTGATGATTTCCCACTCGAAAAAAAAAAGGCTAAGTGTCATTGAGTTTTTCTATCGCGAATTTCTAGGTAGCAGCCACAGAATTTTGAATTGTCCCCGGTTGATGGCTCGTTCCTTATTACTTGGGACTGCAACATAACTGGTAAAATAGGGTATACTGTTCGGTAAACGTCGACCTAACCTTTCTAGGATTACAGGCGTGATGTTGTGCTATGTTATTTACCACTATTGCCCGCGGCTTCGGTCGCGTTAATTTAGAATTTGACAATCAATTCGGGTTGTAAATGTTTGTATAATCAGTTTACGTTCCTACTCCTGGCCACAGGCCTCTATATGGGGGTCATGATCGGACACGCGGACAGGAGTTCATCTTGGTTCCCTCGTGATACCGCTTCTGTGCCCACAAACGTGCATGTAAAATAGACCTCATTACTTTTTTATATTTATCCTACATTTTCCTACATTTATCTTGATGTGAAGGTTTATTCCCGGTCGTCCCCACCTCGTTGTCCCCACTGGGTACGAATGGGAAAAAAGTTTCGTTCCTCCCCAGTGGTGACGATTGGAACTTTTTATTTCCCACTCGTTCCGCTATAGACTGAGAGTCAAAATTCAATAACAGATTTCACGGATTGCTAAAATGTTTTAATTACGACTTTCTGACCAATAGTGAACAACGTTTTGAATAAAAAATAATTGAAAAAGACTGAAGCACAGGTAATCAACGAATTTAAAATAATTCTCTCAATTGACTCTCGGTCTATAGCAGAACGCGTGGTAAATAAAATGTTCCAATCGTCACCACTAGGGAGGAACGAAACTTTTTTTTCCCATTCGTACCCAGTGGGGACGACGAGGTGGGGACGACTGGGAATAAACCTTCACATCAAGATAAATGTAGGAAAATGTAGGATAAATATAAAAAAGTAATGAGGTCTAGTTTACATGCACGTTTGTGTGCACGGAAGCGGTATCACGAGGGAACCAAGATGAACTCCTGCCCGCGTGTCCGATCATGACCCCCATATAGAGGCCTGCGGCCAGGAGTAGAACCGTAAACTGATTATGCAAACATTAGCCCAAAAGTTCTTGAAAAATATAGTTTTACACCTTCAGTGCCGGAAACCCAGTTGGTGGGTTCACTGAAGTCGCACTTACGATGCCGGGAACCCACCTGGAGGGTTCACTACACCACTTGCAATATGTATGGTGGGATAGCACCTGTGCTCTATGAATCGGGGTTGGACTCGAATGTGTATAAGAAACTTCATCACGTTTCTTCATTCAGCAATAACTTTCCATTGCGACGGTTGAACTCAAAACTAGTCGTAAAGAACAGCCAAGTGTTGTTATTTCCCATGGCATATAACCACCATAAAACAACCAAGTCCTTGATCTGTCACTGTAAGTGATAGTCCAAACGGAGCGTTTTACCGCCATTACCAGACATATCTCATTGCAGGTCCATTAGAGTTCCATTAGAACCATACTGGTGATCGATGGCGCTGAAGAACAATAGCCATTTTCTTCATAGTTATTTATTAGCGATAATAGCACCTATCACGTATCTAATACAGTTGCAAATTAAGTTGATCTGAAGTGTTGAAATGGATGGTGCCTCAGATGGTATGATAAATCGAAGAACGATGATATTAGAGATAATGATAATGACAGGTGTAGGAAAAAATAACCAACCGACTGATTTGTAGGATCACAGTTTTCTAAGTAAAACTCGGGGGTATATGATAATTGAGAGTTTAGAGTTACGAATATATACACTGTCATCAAATAGATTTAAATGTTGATTTTTTTCTTCCCACCAAATATTTTGGGGTTGACTAACCTATAACCAGCTAACCGCAACATAAAATGTTATCACATGCAGTTTTTGTTTTGGGGAGGTAAAAGAAAACGTAAATCAATTTCTTAATGTTCATGAATTATACAACAAAGTTTATTCATTTAGGATAACTCCTTCAACCGTTCTTCTGTTGTGTTGTTCTGTTCTTGTTATAATTCGGTGTTGGACTCATACAGAAGGGCCACACTATGGTCAAGTACCATTCCGTCCCGAATATGTTGAGCAAATTTTGCTTCCATTCCGAAGGTTTCCTTAGTTCAAGGAACCTCGACTCATAGTATGTCACACCCCACACAGCGTGCCTTAAATGGTAGAAAAACATTATACTCGTAAAGATTATAAGAAGCACGTTTAGGAACGAGTAAGTTAGAAACATGTTTAGTCCTAGTAATAATTTTGTTCCACGCCAGTCATACTTCAATTTATAGTTTAACGTTGTGAAGTAGTAGTTGTAGTAAGACATATACATCATTGAGAGTAAGATGTGTCCGAGGAACAGGATGAAGTATCTTCGGTTGTTCAACCCGATGCAGCGCGCGAGGAAGGTGCAATGGTGGTCCCGCTTTTGGATGCAGACATTACACTTCATGCAGTGCCAGCTCCCCGCCGGTCGCAACATCTGACAGTGTTCGCAGTAAGTGCCACTAACTGCAGGCCTTTTCAAAGTTGAGTCGATGAGTACGCTGAGTATCATGTTCCCAATAACGTTTACGAAGAAGAATAATATTATACAAATGTGCATTAACTGTCTTGCGATACCAGCTTTTAACTTCACGACAAGATTCGGATATACGATACACATTTGGAAGATAAAGATACCAGGAATTACCAGATACACGATAAAGTAATATACTAAATTTAGCTTAAGGTATTTAACTAATGATTGTAGGCGCACCGAGGCCATTTTGCAAATTCTAAAACAACAAAACAACCTATCCATCTAATCTAGTGGCTTTTGTGGAGTGGTAGTGTCACTTTAAACACATAAATTCCAAGGAGTCACTAGAAGCGTTAGAGATAAACATAAAATCTTTCAATTTTGCCCTTTGTTGACAGTGACAGTGCAAACAAATTCTTAAAATGACATGGCAAGGCATTTGTCGAAGAAGTTCTAAGTTGAATTTGATTAGAAAGGTTTTAATGTAGATTTTTTGTGTCCTTTCATCATCAGCCTAGCCTTTTCCTTACGTTGTTGGGGTCAGCTTTCAGTCTAACCGGATGCAGCTGAATACCAGTATTTTACATGGAGCAATTGACAATCTGACTCCCACAAACCCAGTTGCTACTGCTGGGTAATACGATAGCCTTTGGTAAGACTGGTTGTCAGACTTGCGGGCCACTGACTACCTATAACGACTGTCATACGGCTTGACGTGCTTTCTGAGGCACGGAGGAAATTCGGTATGTAATGGATGGTCACTCATTCACGGACCGATTAGCGTTGCTTAACCTTGGAGATCGACCCATGCGGCTGTTATTATATAGCTTCGAGCTCTTTTTTGTCTTTCGTGTGTATTTTTGTAGGTAAATATTGAGAAAAGTTTAACTTGTTTTTGCTCCCAACAGTTAAAACTTCAAAGTGGGTGTAGTAACAATCATACAATTATGCGGCAACTACTATCATTATAGTAATAGAACAAGCGCAGTAACATCTCTCCGCATGCTATTACAGATCGACAACATATCATCACGCTGGTCGTAAATGGTAAACTATCGAAATGTGTTGAGCAATGCTTGTCAATCACTGCTACTAAGTTAGCCTGGTGGTGGTTGGTATATCGTTTTCATATTATACGACTCCAGTGCTCTCGTCATCGCAAGCTTTTTGGCTAGCGTGGAGTCATTCGGTTTCATTACGAACGCGACTATACGCAAATTCAGGCGATGACGTCACTATTCTTCGATGTGTAATATTTTGAGCTGGTCTAACCCATCCCAAAACCACCAATATGGCTTGAAAGGTAATCATAGACTACGCAAACCTCCAGGTTTATTACACAAGAAGTCCATCACACACAAATGGTAGATCTACGTGTTGATCGCTGGCCGCAGTTTGTGAAATATTGAATTTAACCACAAAAGGCCAGTTAATTCTGTTACGCAAGCTACCATGGAAAATGGTTTTGCAAATGTAGGTGGAGCATAGCCACGTTTGTGATCCCCTAGGAGTTCAGGGTTGTAAAAAGGCGCACTGAGATTTCGAAAACTGGTGAATCCAATCTTTCCAATTAGGTGTCAGTAATAACGTTGTTACCTGGGACAAACAGTCCAGTTAGCTAGGTCTAACTTCGAGAAAGAGGTCAATCGTCGAATTCGACTCGGCTGGGCAGCGTTCGGAAAGTTGCGTTCGGGAAGTTGCGTGGTATCTTCTCGTCCAACTTACCACAGTGTCTTAAGACGAAATTCTATGACCAGTGTGTGTTGCTAGTGATTGCATTCGGGACCGGAACGTTGTCGCCCACAATGGGCCTCACCAAAAGGCTTAAGTTACCCAAAGGGCAATGGAGATAACCAAGGTTACCGACGTAGCTCGAAGAATTGCCAAACTTAAGTGACAGTGGGCCGGGCACATTGCTCGCAGAACGGATGGCCGTTGGAGCCTTAAACTTCTGGAGTGGCGACCACGAACCGGAAGACGTTGTTTTGGAAGGCCTCACACTAGGTAGACCGATGACTTGGTGAAGGTTGCGGAATCCGCCGGATGCGAGTCGCACGTGACCGGTCAATGTGGCGACACTTGGGGAGGCCTATGTTTAGCAAGGACGTCTTTCGGCAGAAATGATGAAGATGAATAACGATGGTTTCCAAATTACGCAAGCTATCTGTAGACTGATATCTTACTTTCTAATTAAATCAATTTATCTAGTCAAGATTAAAAAATTGAATTAGGTACCTTTTACATTCACGAACGAGGAAACCTTTCTTCGTCGTAGGATTTTCCGGGCTCCGATAAGAGCACATTTGTGTGCACAAGTCCCGAAGGTGTTGTTATCAGCGTTAGTTCCGAGTAACTTTAACACTTAACCGTAGTAAATACGTAGTAGACTAAGTTGATTGCCTATCGAAAAGGTTGCAAGCTTATGACTTCCTTTCTACTCACGGTAAAAATGAATATTAGCAGTACGTATAGTGGAAAAATCATCATCTTCAACGTTTTCCATATACATTTGGCTGCCAAATAGACATGCTTAAGTATAAACACTAGAAAGTTAAGCCCACCATTACCGATACTTACCTCCCTAGAAAATGCAGTCTTATGTGGGCAGCCAAAGGTCGAGTTAAAGTTGTATAACACGGCAATCATGGGCACATTCCATCAAGTAACACGACACAGTGAAAGTGTTCTTCCTATAGAGCGTTGCACGCAATTTCGTCGTTTAATAAATCATACCAGCAACCTTTTAGTCGGTCACGTATCGTCGTCACGCTTGCCATTACTCTTGTACTAAACAAGGGCTACAAAGCTTCGCAATAAACAAGAACATTTTGATTGATACTTCTACTTTCAACAAACTACTGTCCTGGGTCGGATTTTTGGAAGTTACCCAAATTGTAGTTCAATCCATTGATTAATTTATTTAGTTCTGCCCGGATACTGAATAGTGGATTTGGAGACTACACAAAAGATTAACGGTCAGACTCCGAATACATAAACAGATCTAAATCACCACTATTAGAAAAACATCAAAGACTACTTTAAGCCAGGGAATGTTAGTTACTGAACTTTATTGGATGACAATCCTAAAATGGTTGTGAAAAGGCTAGAAAGATGATTCGTTTGAGATAAGTGTATGCTGTTTCCCTAGATTATAGATAAAACTTCAAGCATCAACAACAAACAACAACAACATAATATTCAACCAACAATTTACATACATCAGTAATACAGCTATGTTTAGATAATAACAGTGCTATGGAAACAAATATGATGAAAGTTTACGTATAACTATAAGGTATGGCGGCAGTAACACGCGATCGTATCAAATTGCAAACTCGATCACGTAATAGCATTTCGGTAGAACACAGTTATGTCAGACGATAAAGCAATACAGTAGGCTTACTATTGTTATCACCTTATCACTTATCATATTGATGAATGAATGAATTCTGTGAGAAGAAATGGAAGAATTGGAATGGGAATTATAGTATGTAAATGGAGAAATAAACACAGGAGTCCGCGTAGCCCATGAAGTGTCTTAAACCAAAAAAATATTCACTCGGGAACTTTTGATACACAGGCTGCTGACCTGTCTCCAGTTTTAAAATAAAAAACTTCAGTGTGGATAAAAACGTCAGTCTCTTTCCCTACAGCGACATATCGCACGCGGGTTTCTGAGATTTCTTGTTCTTTGTTCGCATTCGCTACTCACCAATTTATGGTGGTTCTTCTGCGTTTATCCTTTTTTTGTGGTAACAGTTATGGTATTATTGAGTTTAACTGTAGCTTGATGATAGCACGGAATTGGTAGTTTCAAAATATTCGGCTTACTGGTAGCGAAGTTACTGAGTACTTAGCAACTGACCTTATCTTAGTAATAATTCGGTTTCTACACTTCAGTGTTATGGGTTTCTTCCTTGTATTGCAGACATCTGAAAAGGTATGAGGGCACGAGGTAACGTTGCGTTTGAAATTAAATGAACTGTCTGAAATTGCATGGTTGGAAACAGATGAATGCAGTAATCTAAGATAAGGCAATGGGTCGGAGGTCTTAGGCTCACAACTAATTTAGTCTTGCCCGGAGTGATGGTTCGAAATGCATAGATTTTCATAAGAAACAGTACGTAAATATTCACTTACTTTGATAATTTCATTTCAGTTTATTTCCTAGATCTACTGGATAATTGCGTTATAAGGTCCAACTCATTACAATGTGCAATAGTTTAAATTACATATTGTTTAACATGTGATATAAGAATAATGTTAACTTGCAAGTTTATGATGTTATGGCTGATTTCCACTGTTAAACTTAAATTCAATAGCTCTGAAACCACACAACGCATTCTTTCCGAATTGGCATCAGCTGCAGTATCGACATAGCAAAATATTAATAAAAACGATCATAAGGAAACACAATACATAAGCACAAAGCGACACTATCCAAGCAAAAACGAATAGAAAATAAATTGCTTAAAAAAGCGTTATCAGATTTGTAAATAACATAGCAAACCTATGGGAAAGTGAGTTCCCATGGTTGATGTAATGATGATGGATGGTTGGCTGGTGAGCTTCGTAATGACGGCTCATGATATAATACTTAATCTGTATAGTTAATCCGTTACCGTGAAATGTACGTGATTGGTACCTAGTTGGATTGAAAGTTTAGAAAGGATATTTTTTTTCTATACTTATACAAGTATGGTACGAACAAAGATAAATTAAGCTATACAAAACCAGTAAAAGCGGATCTTATATTCTACGGGAAATCTATACAGAACGAGGCCATTTTTTCTGAAATTTTGAAAATTGTATAATTTGAAATGCGTAGCTTGATATGTCGACATAATATATGTATGAGTATAAAACGGAGTAAATTTTCAAACTATGCAATTGATTTTGATACGTTTTTCACCAACATCCAGAAAATTTGTTGAGATGACGAGTAATAGAGAAGTATGGAAGAAGACATGCTGCGCCGACCACAAATGAATTGAGAAGGAGAATGATAATGATGATGATAGAGAAATTTGGTCGAAAGGTGGTTTGGTGTACATTACAGTGGCGAAGGTTTCATACAACTCGATTCCTACTGGCTTCCCTTCGAAAAATGGCACAATCAGTATTCTATAGACAAATATTATAATCACATTAAAGATATGTACTCTGGCTTACCTCTTACAAAATTTGACCCTTCGCTACTTGTACATTACATTATTATTTAAGTAAGATCTCGATGTTCTAACATGTTGCCAAAACAGCACATTTACTTGCATTGTTCCTAAAATAATTGTAAAATAATAAAGTTTATAGGACCATTGTACGATTATGATCTTCGGACAATTTGATGCTGATTCCAAGCAAATGATGATTATATATATAATTTAGATTATACATCTAAATTAATTTATGGAAGGTTCATAATGATAACGGCTTAATCATTTAAAGTATTAAAGTTATGAATACACTGATGGCTTCACACCATGATGACCGATCCGGTTGTTGTAAGTTACGAGTCCACAAATACGCTATTGCTGCGCTACTTTTAGTACAAATATTGTGAATATTACAAACAAATAAAGGTTTATCTCAGTTCTTTCCGACTACTCCGATGACATCAGCGATATATTTGTCATATTATGTAAAGGGTGTGTCAGCATATGAATGGTTAAACAAAGTTACTGCAGTTGCACTTAAATGCCGAAATGCTCGTCTCAGCGCTGAAAATTTATTTCCCAACACTGCAAATATAATCATTATTTACCCAATTACTTCAGCAAACTCTTTGTACCATTTACCAATTAAATTATGAAACTGTATCGATTAGATTACTCAAAATCAAAGACCTTACGAGTATTTCTTCATAATTATTTGGTACATCTGATAGTTGTACAGTAAAAAAACAAGTTATTGCCAATTAGATAAATAAGTCCTATTGTTAATACGACTGTTAGTATTGGTAGATCGAAGATACAATTATAGGAATTGGCAAAATTATAGTATTGTTAAACTATTTTTAATAAAAAATAATTGGATTGATCGAAATTTAGTTGCAGCAATGTTAAATTATAAAGGTGTGGCAAAATTATGTTATTAATAATTTACTAACTATTAGTTTTAGTAGTGATGATGACCCACTTTTGACTTAGAAAGTACTGACTTTGTTCTTCAAGTCTTTAAGATGATATTTCAAATGTGTTTCGAAATCGATGTAATAGATAGGATGGTAACTGAAACTGATGCTTTGGTCTAGAATACAGCGTTGGTTATGGTATTTAACTAAGTATTGTTAATTTAGTGAAGTCTCAATTTACTGGCAGTATTTCGCAGAAGTGGTAAAACAATCAAACATGTACTAATCCGCACTGGGCCCGCGTGGTGGATTATAGCCCATTCCCTCTATTAGAGAGGAGGCCTGTGTCCCAGCAGTGGGAACACTTATAGGCTGATGATGATGATAATGATGGTAAAACAAAATA
The DNA here is from genome assembly GCA_950005105.1 of Lycophotia porphyrea. Classification (NCBI taxonomy): domain Eukaryota; kingdom Metazoa; phylum Arthropoda; class Insecta; order Lepidoptera; family Noctuidae; genus Lycophotia; species Lycophotia porphyrea. The sequence continues at coordinate 19,455,363 of OX465388.1, read as the reverse complement.
GCTAAAACTACAATGAAAAAATTGGTTGTCTTTAAAGTTGGTTTACGGACTATATTTTAACGTGACAACGTCATAAAATCGAGTGGAAGAGAGATAGATGAGGCGCATGCGTACACTGAGTGTAACGGGACAATGAACGTAACGGGACACTTTTTCGTGCATGCAGCCGGCGTTCATCGATTTATTAGACGTTGTCACGTCAATATGGAATAAATCTCACATCACCCTTGTAATCCCTGAATGATTAGGCAGAAGTGTACGGTTTATATTTCACCAGTTATGTAACTTAAGTACATTGAGGGAAAAATCTGGATGAGGCTGGCACAACCATGAGAGTGCCACAAAAGAGAGATCCAGCAGTGGGTGAATTTAGGCTTCGGAAGATGATCATAATGAAAAGATATGTCAGTACTATAATTCCCAAGGTTGCACACAGGTCTGCACCTCGTGAACCTAAACGAGAGTTAGTTCTATTTAAATAAATAAATAAAATAAAAAAGCCTTTTATTCCATGCATTTACAAAATAATTTTTCAGAATATTTAAATTTCAAGTTTAAGTAATTAGTTCTATTTAAGAACCGTTATTTATTTTAATCCTTTCAATTACGATTTGAAAAATTGAATAACAATTGAACATTCGTGAAGCCTTAGGCTATACGGGTCGTCATACATTGTAGCACACAAATTGATTTCATGGTTCCCCTTTGTTAACCAGACAAGATAAATGAGACAAACTGGTCAGTTAGCTTTGATTAATTGACCAGGTTTAATATCAAATTGACCGCCTTTGGAAGTATCCTTAATAATGGTGTAGTTACTGAAATTAATTAACTTTGTTAAGGATTGAGGTTGGGTCTAATGAATGTAATATAATATAATAATATAATATAATATAATAATATAATATCTTGGGACAACTAACACACCGCCATCTGATCCCAAACTAGGCAGAGCCTGTACTATGGCAACCAGACAACTGATAAACATACTTATATATTTAATGTAAAAAGAACATTAATTTATTATGATTTTTATAGCTGTCAAAATTAGTTCCATTGTTGAATAAAGTCCCTATAGTCGTGATCCTAATCATGGATAAAAAAAACAACAAAATGTCACAAAGAGAATTTAATGTTGCCAATATCTAGTAAATCTGTTGGAGATAATCGCCATTTTATTTTTATTTTTTTTGTTCAAAGATGTATTCTGCTCATTCTCTCGTTGGAAGGGAAAAAGAAGAAGTTATATATAGGATCACCCAACAATATACATTGTTTGAGTGATTTCTTTCCGCTTTTAAAGTATTTCAAAATTCTTTTCATCAAAACTTTTACCCACCCACACGCAAATCGATTCAACGCATAACACATTCGAATCTCGGTATAATAAAGGAAACATGCACTATAATTCAACAATAGTGGCGTAGAGGAGGTGCGGCGAATCGATGCACGTACTGTGCCTAATCGATTAGCTCGTATCGATACAATCGGTGTACCCTGTAGTGACCTATGACGATCCTTTAGTGTGATGAAACGCTGGGATGTTTACTTATAAGAGGGATTTTGTTTTATTATGAAAAGGTGGACGTTTCAAGGCGAGTTGTGGGAGGAGTCAAAATCAGCATGATTGCAAAATATTTATAATGCAATTTACACATAATTATTCTCTTTCAAGTTTAGCCTCATGCTAAGCCAAAAATGTGTTTTTTTTATTATCTTCTGTCTCACTGCTGGGTAAATAAAGGCCTCCCCCAATTCCGTCTATGTGCTCTTTTCCCATGCCTCCTCGAACCTCTCTTTCAGCAGCTATTAGGTAGCATTTAGAACGTGTCTATTTCTGAGAAAAAAGAGTATTAAAATGTATTGGTGTCACAAGACGGATACTACAATTTGGTAACTTATTTGACAAGTCAAATCAATGATTAATGATGATATTAGAGACAATACACTCGTGTCCTCGACATTGTTGTTGCTGCTCGCTTTTTGCATGTGTTATTATTCTGTCAGAGTAATAAATTGGGAGGCATTCGTTTTAATAAATCATTGCTCGTGTTTTGAACTTTTTTATGAGCAAAAACAAGAGTGCTAGAATAAATTCTGAGCGGCCAAAAAGCCAAACTGTTCTATCCAGCTAGGTACCCAATATACCCATTAAACTAATTATAATGGAATTGAAGTTTTTATTAGTTTATTCCTAATATAATTTAATTTATATCAAAAAAAGCTGTACAAGATAAACGAGTTAGTTTAAGTAGCGATTATTTTTTGGTTTAGCCTCATAAATCACGATACTTCTCAAAAATTCCTGTAAAAAGTCTACAGATAATATGTACTTATCGAAAATTACCTGTTCTTGTTTCAAATTGTAATAACAGACTAAAAGTTTTGTTACTAGGTGTCAAATGAGATGGATAGATTAAACTTTATTGTACATACACCAAAATTCTAGTATTAGTTAAGACAAAAAGAAGTTACTTATAGCATCATTGGCAATGATAACGAATAAATGATAGGTTAATATAGTAAGAGAACTAACTATTACAGTGAAAGTGAAGAAATCACGATACCCTTTACACCTGCTCATAATGTTTCAAACAGAACACTCGTCACAGGGGTCAGAGGGGATCATCTAGATAAGATCTAGCAGGAGTGGCTTCAGGTTACGTAACTATGGGTTCTCATACCCATGGTGTGAAGATTGTGTTGATAATATGCCATTGGACAACGTATGGGACTTATGGTGGAGATGATGTCACATGAATAGATTATTATGATTATTACTTGAAGTGAGATGTTTGGCGCCTTAGGGGTCTTATCAACAATGATGGTTTTGTTGTGTGGTGAAAAAGTTAAGTCACTACTAGGCCGTAAGGCACGACATCGAGAGAAGTGGAAAGAATGGGGCTTTGCCCAGAAGTGGTACAGATCAGAGTAACAAAATAAAAAGATCTAAAGGCTTCATGATTTAATAGTTCTTGACAGTGACAAATGTCAAGGGGTTTAGCAATAGTGCACTCTTCTCGAGTTAGTTTATAGCGATCTTCAATCAATATTTTGAGTGTGGTGATTAGGTGTTCTTGATTGAAAGTTCACTCAAATGAAATGAAAACTTCGCAATAAACACTTAAAGTATAGCCTATTATGACTTTATTATGATGAGTGCCTCGTTGGTGTAGTGGGCACAATCGCGACATCTGAACATAAAGTCCTGGGTTTAATTCCCGGGTCGGGTAAATTGTTATTTAATTATCGTATTTTGTTACGTTCTTAATACGTGGAACTTAAATTAACTGGCAAAATGTAGGTCCTATTAGGTATACCTCTGCCCAACCGTTCGGGGATTACATGCGTCTTGTTATGTTATGATGTTATGTAATCAACTTAGAATGGGATGAATGTTCAACTTTATATAAAAGTAATTTTAAATACCTAGTCAGGTTTGTTTAATTGACCACTATCTATAAATTGATCAGTGACAGAATTACATCATGTGGACATTTAAATATTATTGAAGCGAGATGAATAATTAAAACACTTAATTAGAGGAAGTTACGTCACAGTATCGGAAGTAAAAGTTTGTGTCTCAAGTAAAGTGTTGCCCAATGAAATAGTCAGAAAGCTTTGCATTATGGGTTTTGAAATTGATGGGTTCGGGAAAGTAGGTTGATTGAAGGTATAATTTTTAGTTAGTTAATTAATTATATAATAGGCTGTAAATTATGGTAAAATAAGATGGTAGTCACTTAAGCATAAACAGATTTTTCTTCACTAAAGGTACTCATTAAAGTCAAGCTAAAGTGCACCTTATTGATGAGTTCTATACTACTTCTCTTAAAGAAGCCTGCGCAAAACAAAAACCACTAACCATTCCGTTTAACGCTGTCATCTTCAAACTATTGACAGGAACAGATCGATGTTTTAAATACGTTTAGCGCTAAACACATTTAGTCCAATATCGAGTTTATTAGCTTCAGGGACAGCAGTCTAGTGCTATGAAGTCAAAGATCTCAAGTTCGAACCCAAGTCACGCACCTCTGTTTTTTTTTTTTGAGGGAAACCATATTAGGAAACCAGCATGCCTGAGAGATATTTCTCGACGGCATGTAAAACCAACTCAGATCAGAGGCCCATGGACGGCATAAAAACCCTGACACCAGGTTTAGGCATTAACCACACGATTGAGAGAGAAGAAGACTAATAGCTTCAGGAACCACTTTGCTTGTTAATTTAGTAAATGTTCTTAATAATGTTAGCAGTTAAAGTGGCAATTCCACGAACCTATTTCAATAAAACCAAAGTACCTATTTACCTCCTTTTAACTAGAGCCCACATTAGCATATCCTCTCAAATCTACCGTTACTTGTTCACTAAACCTGGTTTCAACTTTCCATACTGCTTTTACATCCTTTTGCAATGCAATCGAATAGTTTCGTGGGAACAAAACCGGCAATGTATTAGTCAACTGCGAAGGATGCAATTGAAATTATTGCTTCATTCTAATTAATCAATTTCCGTTATTTGTGTATATAAAATAATAAATTTTGTTGGCATATTTATTTATTATTTTGATTACCGGATTCGAAATAAATAATAAAGGTTAATTTAGGAAAAAAGTTATCTAGGTATTGTACTGTACCTATTTGTAAATACGTTTGATTTAAATGTAATGGTGTTGTTTATTTAATCAAAAAGAGGTACCTAGATAACCGAGCGTTGCTCGGTTTTTTTTTGACGTTTTCTAAAAATGAAACCTGTCTAGATCTATATATCGCCCTCGAAACTCCCTGCTTACTAAATTTCATGAAAATCGTTGGAGCCGCTTCCGAGATTCAGATTATATATGCAAGAATTGCTCGTTTAAAGCGTTAGATATAAATCTCATTAAAATATTCATGAGATAATTCCAATTCCGTGGTCTAACTTCTAACATTTTCCAGAATAGGAATTTACCCCATTCAAACTAACTCTTTGACGGCACGGTTGGCGCAGTGGCTGGGCGATTGGCTGCTGAGCTGCGTGTCGCGGGTTCGATTCCCGCACGGAACAAATATTTGTATAGCGTGCAGATAGTTGTTTCGCGTTTGGTTGTTTGTGTATGTGAGTTTAAATGTTTGTTAATGCACCCACGAAACAGGAACATACAATGTTTTTAAAAAGAAAGAAAAAAAAACTCACAAGTAATAAACAAACCCTAGCAAGAATAAACGTATGAAGGTATAGCTTACTGTTAAAACTGCATCGTAAATCACACTACCCATTTCAGCCCATCAATTTCCAACAAAAAGCCGACAAAACAAACATACATCTTCCTTATACCGCATTAAAAGAATTTCTAGGTCAGCTCATTATTTACACATATCATTCACGAAAGAGTCATACATTATGTGTTAAAGCATCTCTTTTAGGTAGACTCCTTCAGGAAGTCATACATCCTGTATGACAGATGAGGATGTTTGGATGGTTATTTATCATGTATTTGTTATTTACTGTGAATGTACTGTGTTTTTATATGAAAGGTATGATTTATTTAAATATTTTATTTCCGTGACTGAAAAGTAGGATTTTTGTGACAATGTTGAATTAATTGTGACAAAATTTATGATAGAAACTAGCAATCAAAATAAATTCAAAAAAGTTTGCTACATGAATAATGTTTGGCTATTATACATAATATATACGAAAGAAGGTCACACAACTCTTCATTCTGAACAACTTTTGTTCTACGATTTTGGAAAATTCGCAAAAAAAAATTTGCTTCTCCATAGAAACTTTGTGGGTTACGTGACTTTTTAGTAAGGGGAATAGAAGGAAAGTGTGGTTTCATTCAAAATGTCCTACATTAACTGTTCTATATTTTTATTACCAGTGCCTGCAATTCTATAATAACCTTGCCCGATTAAAGTTTTTTTCTCTTTACTTAGTTTTTATTCTCATATTATAAATCTCGTTCCGACGGAATACTACCGCTTATAAACTGTACCTACTTAATCTTCATCAAACTCAAAATATGCGGAAAATAAAATCGAAAATCCGAAAAAAACGGCTTCCTAATGCTCTTTAAACAAAGGGCCTAATGTTAAAATTCGTTTATTTAATTAACTTTTTTTTTAAACGCGGAACGTTTCGCCTGCGCTTGCGCCGGATACTCGCTCCTTCCTCAAACATAGTAAACACTGTAATGATTTAGCATTGTATTAGTGAGTTTTTTTTTCTATGAGATAGATGGGGTATACTTTTGAAAATGTATAGATATCAGATAATCATATTTGAGCTGTATGAAATGGAACTCTAAGTTCTTCTTCTTTGTATGACATTCGGCAAGCAGACGGATGATTTAAAAAAGACCCTGGGCTTCTGTTCACCCTCCTGTTGCTTCCGAAATCCTTTAGTATCCTTCAGGCGATGGTTAAACAAGAACACTATCAGGGTACTCCCAGTCTTACCATGATCATCGTCCAGCCTGCAGTAATTCACTGTAATGAGTTAGATCTTCAGTCATTCTCTCTGAGACTATCAGTTTTCCAAAGATTTAGGAGAGAACCGCACCATTATCACTCTCTTGCCTTATCAATCCAAGAAATAATAATAATAATATCTTGGGACAACCAAACCCCCTGCCATCTGATTCCAAACTAGGCAGAGCCTGTACTTTGGCAACCAGACAACTGATAAACATACTTATATATTTCTAAATACAAACATATTATAGATAAATTACACACCCAGAAGCTCGTGGCTAAACAATAACAGCCGCTCGGGTCGATCTTTAGGTTAAGCCGTGCTTGCCTAGGTTGGTCTGTGGATGGGTGACCACCCATTACATACCGAGTTTCCTCCGTGCCTCGGAAAGCACGTTAAGCCGTTGGTCCCGGCTGTCATTTGAAGATCTTTGACAGTCGTTAAAGTAGTCAGTGGCCCAAAAAGTCTGACAACCAGTCTTACCAAGGGGTATCGTATTTCCCAGTAGTAACTGGGTTGTGGAGGTCAGATAGGCAGTCGCTCCATGTAAAATACTGGTATTCAGCTGCATCCGGTTAGACTGGAAGCCGACCCCAACATAGTTGGAAAAGGCTAGGCAGATGATGACACACCCAGAAACAGAACAAATAATCGTACTCATCGCACAAAGACTTGTCCTGTGTGGGAATCGAACCCACGACCTCCTAAACCTCCTAAATTAAAAATGAATCCTGCTAACTCCAAAAGAGACTCGAATATAAACACTTCTTGTAATGGAACTCGTTGTAGATATTATAAAAGTTATACATTACATTGTTAAGCCGTCCACTTTCACTGGATAACTTTTACTTACAAGGACGACCGCTTTCTAACCGTTGGCAGATCTATACAAGCCGTTAACTGCTTTATTATAATTAGCATACGGGTGCGTATTGGGTGTACGTTTTGGAAATAGGTCACGTACTTGTGTGGGGTACTTTTGATCTGACTGCATTCCAAAAGGTTGATTGACGGATTCGTGTTGTTGTTTGGTCATTTTGTGGTCAATGGCCTCAATTTAAAGTTGTTTATTGTTTTGGATGTGACTTACATGACGGTAGTTATGATGAAGCCTACGTAAATCATGTAAAAGACTACTACAAAATGTTAAAATTAGAATATAACCACTACTGGTAGTGCAGGTAATCGTCCGATTATATTATGGACCACTCCTTCTCAATATATAATCAATATATAATATAATCAAGGGCTGGCCATTACAATATGCATCACTGATTTTAAATATTATGTCACCATCATCAGCCAATGTGTAATAGCATGGTCAATGTTGGTCACACTAGGATGTCGGAACAACTCTCCTCATATTAGTCATCAGGTTGATTGCCAGAATTTAGCATTTAGTAACATTTCCTTCTACTAAGAAGCCGGAATTATATTAATGCATATATGTATATACATAAATGATTCACCAAAAACCTAGATTTCTTAAGGAAACTTGTAATATTACTGAAGTTAATTTCCGAATACCGAACGTCTTAATTCTTTCGGTCACTGACCTTTGTGAATCAATTAAGTTGCATAAAACCACAAACAAAAAAAAAAAACAACCAACATGTGAAGAAGATGTAGAATTTTGGCGTGTATCAAAAGTAGAATTAGTGCTTGTGCTAATCCAATTTATCTCACACACAAAATATTCTAGAAAATGGTGAATGAACGGCGAACACATCCCGCAGTATACAGTCAAAGTGATCTCTACCACAACAAAAAAAAATTAGGACAAGAAAATTGGACACACAAGTTGGAAAAGAAGAAGTTGGCGGAACTCCATAGGGTTTAAGTCAGTACAACTCCTCACTACCTTTCATCTTTCCAAGGTTTAGGATTTACGATAATCTTCGCTTGTAAAAAGCAACAGAATCAACACTTCGTCAAGTGATATTAATTCATCAATTTGGCAAAAACTCGCGGTCAAGACTGTGTTCAGTCAATATTTACATAACAAACTTCCCCCAAGGCAAGGATACGAAACTTTCTACGTATCTCACTGACATTTAAAACAATCGATATCGTTTGTAACTTGGAAATGTAGTGGAACACTTTCTCCAGGTTTATGGCCCATTACACCATATATCTCTGCTATTAATGGTAACGGCTTCGTGTGGGAGTCTCTGCGGTTACATATGGAGAAAATACCTTTGTGAGATTATTGTGGAATGAGCATATTGAGCATTATGTCATATGGACTTCAGTTGTGTATGTTTTTGATGTGAAACTTCTAATGCGACTTCCAACAAGGTTGCGTTTAACGTTTAACGCTACCATGGAGGGGGTATAAAAGCACTGTTGTGTTACACGTTCAACGTTCCTGGGAAGGGGGAATAGAAAGAGACAGAGCGAGAGTGAATGCGTCACATTACGAAGTTTCACTTCTTCCGCGCGGAGGGACTCCACGCAATATTTTTTTTTCTTTATTCTGGAGTTAACTGACGGTTGGGAAGTTGTCTGGTGTGCTAAATAACATCAGTAATATATGTACATTGGGTAGTCTCGCTATTATCCAGTTTTTCAACCTGTATTTCTGACACCTAATAATGTTTCCGATAGTAATCCCAAGTTACAGTTTTAGAGTTCAGATAGGATCTTGTATAATACTGGAATTCATACTATGTATCCACTGAAAGCCTACCCCACAATAACTCAAATGTAACAATTCCCAATTGTGTGGTCAGAAAAATGCAAAAAGCAGAGAATCAATATTTCCACAATCTTGTTTAGCTGATTTTCCGAAGTCTTATAGACTGGAAGTCGAGCAGCTTTCATAGATAAAGGATGAGTCAGACTGTTTTGAATTTTAAGAAGGAATTTAAGAATTCAATCCAGATTCAAAGGTGAATGACGGAATTATTAAACATTTATTTCTTTTTAATTACAAGCGTGGGACGTGAACTCGGTAAAAATACCTTTACGATTGGAGATTAACGGTAACAAACATTACTGACATTTGAGAAAATCATGTCCCTGAGTGAACCGTTATATCTAAGAGATAAATCACTGACCATACGTGTAATTTAAAATGTATATTTATTTAACAATAAAAGATAATATGTAGAAAACAGGAACTTTCTTGATTCACGCACAACATTGAGCTCTTGTAAAGGTCAAAGACCGAGCAACGTCGTTTTTATAAACTTTGTGATTCCACTCTGAATTAATCGAATATCAGAATCAAAATGACATCCGAATAAAAAACTTGGTTGTTAATCTGATTATGCCTTATACGGAAAACATTCAGAAAAAAAAAAAAAACTAGGACGAATAATCTACTTAGCGATTGTAGATTAAATTAATGAGATAATTAATCGTCTATGTATAAATTCATTCAGATTTTCTGGATATCAATGTAATTATTGATAAGAAACCAATTTCCGTGGCTATCAAAAATATAAGACCATCATCAATTTTTAAAAGATGAAACTGGTCCATAGTTCCAGTTTGGAGTGGGTAGCGTTTCCCTATAACCCATGGCATTATGAAAACAAATCATCATTACGTTTCCAAACCCCAATCAAAAACAATCTAATCATCGTGTTTGCGATTCATGACCATTTTACCACTTGATTTTTTAATCGCAGAGGAATCCTAAGCTTCTATAACCATACTTCATCATGTTTCCACATCGCTAACAATTGTGCTGATAGGCCATCAGTGCGATAATCGCAGTTTTTCCACACGTCACGACTTCGTCTAAGTGTATGATCAGTTAACCTGTCAGTATGTAGATTATTATCTTCGCATAGCCGGATAAAGTTCAACCTGATAGCTGTTATATTGTTGCGAAAGAATCTTGTTACGTATGGGTTCAGAGGTTAATGCCATCGAGTGTGAAGGATATACTCAATGTAATGGTGTATGGTGAACCTATTTTCAATGGACATCGTTAAATACTCCGCCTTTTCTTATATAATCCTCTTGCTACGTTACTAACAACATCAATCAGAGTGTTATGAATATGCAATGTAGGTACTTGATGCTGATCCAAAAAAGGTAGGGCAAATCACATCATGTATTTTTGGCCATGACCCCTGCACGATAAGGGAATTTATGCGCGAAGAAAATTACTGCAATGTTATGTCAAACTAAACTCATAGGACATAATTCGGGGCTGACATAACTAAGGCCGACATCTAAAAAATGATTGTGCATGTTATTTTTCTTTATAAAAGTCATTATGCAAGTCGATTAGGCTAAGCTTTATTCCTGTCTAACAATAAATGCCATATTCAACTTTTTACATACAATGTGTAAACGGACTCTAAACGAAGCCATCAACCAAGTATGCAGTACATCAAATTAAGCAAATCTACTCAAAAATGATTGCCGTAAAACGTCTTTTTTTTGGGGTCAGAAATCACGTTTTACTGTTGGACTCAATGTAACGCACTCAAATCATTGTGCATTGGATAGTACGGGGGTCAAGGCGGTATTTATGGTTAAGTTATAAAATTAAAAACATGTATTTAAAAAATTAAAAAGCTTGGAACTTTGGCCCGCAATATCTCCGTAACTAAAAGGTTCCCAGGTATGTTCTAGAATTTAAAAAAAAATGCAATAACGGAGAGAATAAGTGCCTTTCGGTTTCGTTATTTTGTATTCTAAACAAAAATGTATTAAAATGTTGCCACACAAACATAGGTGCCTACAGATCTTCATTCAAATCTATTGCGTCGCTTTTAAAAGCTTCGTCTCAAACTTACAATAGTTCGTTCACCCGATGATGATATCATTGAGATGCCATTCAATAATATTTACACTAAACTTGATAGCCTTTTAACAATATTGTTAAATAGTCATCAAGATTTATTGTTTCCGACCATATGGCTTAGTAAATAAGAGAATTCGTTAAAACACATGACAATTTTCCTTATAACATAAATGCGGTCGATTTCCAGTGTTAGGTACCTACTTAACCTATGGGGTTTTAATAAATGATTTTTATTTCTAAAAATCGCTAAAAACATGTCACCATTAATTATAAAGTGTGTAAAAAGACTCTGACGAAGCCGATAGGCACTTGTTCTCCCCATCATTTTGATCATTTTTTTGTTCTAGACCATACCTGAGAACCTTCTAGTTACGGAGATATTGGGGGTCAAAGTTCCAACTTTTTCACAAGTTTTTTTTTAAATGTTTTTAATTTTTTAACTTAACCATCAATATCGCCTTGACCTCCGTACTATCCAATGCACAATGTTTTGAGTGCGTTACACTTGTGCGTTGTCCTTGTTGCTTGGTTAACGGCTCCGTGAAGAGTCTGTTTACACCCTGTATTTTAAAACAAGATGGATTCGGTGATTTCCATCCGAAAGCTCTGAGAAGTAACCTCACAACGAAGTCACAGGTCACAGTCTCTTTGGCCCCTATATTATTGGGATATAACGCATCTGAAGATCTGACAGATCATGGGAAATCATCAAATGACTTCTCCCGCTGGGCAGAGCGGAAGGGAGTGTCAGACTTGTACTGACTAAAACCCATCCATGTTCCTTCCTTGCCCTTTGTGTTCCAGGGCCGCGGTATCTCTTTCGAGCAGCCCCTTACAATAACCCTTACAAGAAGAAAAATATGACGCCAAGAATACAAGTTCATTGCTACACGGAGACATTTTAGTATTCGTCGTACAGATTTATCCAAGGCGATACTCAGAGCCTGTTTATTTAATTATTTTTTAAATATTATATATTTTTTTATTATTGTAAGGTATGTCATGACTGTTAATATTATGATGTGAAAGTAATTGATTCTTGTAAGGTGAGAACAATGTTTTTCAAACATTTCAGAATGGAACAATACCTTGTTTTACTTTTAAATCTTAACATACAATATCTATTATAGATATCATTATTTTATAATAGTGTGACTAATTGATTATCACTTGAGGCTTTGATGAGTTCTACATTAGGATAGGAGCTGTAATTTAGTATAAGTACACAATTGATGTTGACTCGCTTATTGTACAGCAGTCCATGTTATTATGTTATTAAAGACGATGTTTATTTAAACAGATCACAACAAGAACGGTAGCCCTATTGTGTAATGCTCTTCAACTTGACATTTGGAACAATGCTAGCGTTGATTTTGATGTCAAGAAGGCGAATTGGTTAATACAGAGTGTTCTGAATAAAATTGAGAATTGACTGACAAGAGGAACTATTATCCTCATGTTTCGAAATAATTAAAGAAACTTCCGGATAATCTTTCATTTTTCGAGTTGTAAGTTTGGCATAACTTCACCTACTCCAGGAGTCCAGATTATTTGATAAGGTCATTAATCTGGGCAAACGCCATCTAGTTCATTTGTTCACATAGAGTATTTGTAAACATAGATTAGGTACCTAAAACAGTAGTCCACATTGACCCTGGATCGAAAGGTTTGGTAGTCATGGGGGGGAGGCATTAGCCCAGTGGTGGGTTGATACAGCCTAGCAGTATCAGTAACAGTAACCTAAAAAAATGTGTAAAAATACGAAGACAGTGTATCTTCTTTGTATCGTTGGTACGATAGGTATTTTCTTTTGCGGTCCAAAATTTTCCTACACAAACCGCGTCGATGTAGAAATATATGACGTATTCTCATAAACATATACGTCTCAACGTCTGTATGTTCATAAGACATAATTCATACGTATTGTATGACGAGGCAAACAGTTCGAGGTCTTTTCTCGATATGGCTATCTATACAATACGAGCTCAATATTTATGAACTTCTGGTATATAATATTTTTGTACGTCACGTCATAAAAAATGACATCCACGTAATAACCTGGAAGAAAATTGATGAGAGTTCTATGATGATAAGGATAAGCAATTGGGTGATAGTTCTCTCTTTTTATATATCCATCTTGGAAGACTTCCAAGATGGATATATAAAAAGAGAGAACTACAGAATAACTATATAGTGGATTGTGATTATAACATACGAACTGGTTACACTGTGCACCTTAGTTAGAAGTAGAATCTCATGAATGGTTGACTAATTAACGACGTGGATTTGCATTGACTAATCAGCTCTTTCATGGACCGACAAGGCCAGTTCAGGGCGTATTGTAGCTCAACTTGGGACAGGCTGATTTCCGGTAGTCGACTGCGACATATTGAGTTTTGATTATACAATGATTGAATAGAATACGCGTAATCAGCGTATAACGTTCTATCTGCAGGAATACATCTTTGTGAGATGCTGTGGGCCGTTACCCACCGCGCGGGCTCAGTGCGGACTGGTGGAACATGTGTTCGAATTTTTGGTTCTAGGATATGCCTTTTCCTCACTACGTTTTAGTTCACCGTTTTGTTAGAATGATCTATGCCTTTTTTTTTTTACGGACGGGATATCATCTAATGACTTCTCCCGCTCTGGGCAGAGCGGAAGGGAGTGTCAGACAGTACAACTGACTAAAACCCATCCATGTTCCTTCCTTGGGTTTTGTGTTCCAGGGCCGCGGTATCTCTTTCGAACAGCCCGCAGCCCTGGCAGGCATCGGCCCTTGCGAGCCCCTCCCTATTTGCTGACATCTCTTTGAGGCGCGCGTGGAACACAAACGCGCCGTCAACACGGCCTGTCATCAAAAGACGGACGGACGGCGAGCTAGCCCATTACTCACCGTCCACAGGTCCGCGTCTACGGTGGCCGGAAGCCACCACGTGACCCCCGACGCCCGAGGCGTCTCCCGCGGCGGCTGGGACGAGAGAATCTCTCCCTGTCATGCTCCGCCACCTCCTTCGCTAGCATGACTGCTTCGCAGAAGGAGGTGACGGCGTCCCATTCCCTCTCGCTCCGGACCATGGACTGGACCAGGGCCGGACGCGATAGGTCGCCGCCGCCGATCGCCGCTACGAGGACACGGCGGTGCTCCGCCCAAGCGGGGCAGACCTCCACCGTGTCCTCTGGGCGACCTTCACAGTGGTAACACCCAGGCGTTTCCTCCCGCCCGATTCGGTGCAGGAACCTCCCGAAACAACCGTGTCCGGTGAGGACCTGCGTCAGGCGGAAGGTGAGGGTGCCGTGGCGCCTCTCCAGCCACTCCTCAAAGAGGGGACTTATCGCCACTATTGTGGCGTGCCCTGCACGGGGTTGCGATAGTCGCTGTCTCCATGTCGCCATGAGATCGCGCTGGAAGTCTGTCCGCAGCGCGACAATTTGCCGCGGCAGCGGAATGATCTATGCCTTACTATGAAAAAACATACAAATAATAGTATTGCTTTTTTTAAATTATGCAGCTGTTAGATCACGAACAGATGGACAAATATAAAGTCAATTTTCTATGTGACCGTTGCACAATTAATTTATTTTCAACTTACCGAGTCACCTAGGCGTGGCTAAGTCTAGATATAGTTTCTACTCCGTATAAGGCTAGGCTAGCTTTTTGCCGGGAAACAGCCAATATCGTGACATTGCAGCCCGACATGATCTCGATTTATGAAGGCTACCATATATTTATAATTGTAAAATAGCGTAAAGGTTAAATATTGGAGTAGTGACTGTGTTTCTATTATTGGATAATTAATCATCGTTTAATAGGCCCTAGTCCCTAGCGCCCTTATAAGCTACTTCATGTTAGTTTTTCGCTGATTGAGCCTTTCTTTAAATAAACATAAAGAACACTATAGGATTGGCTCGGTACCATTTCATGAATTTTCCAATAATAAACAACATGTTATTTTTGAGGCATTCCTTCAATTATTGTATGGTTTCAATACATAGTTGTAGTTACTTTTACGAGATTTTTTACTGTTGCAAAATGTAATAAGGTAATCCAAGCAACATTCCTATTCTCATTATTCGTTGAAGTAATTCGTTTTCAAAGCGACAAACTAAGGTATAATCTATTAAACCGTAGTTCTTACCTCATAACGAGTTTCTGACAACGACGGAAGAATAAAACACGGCTGCAAAGGTCGACAGCTTTCAAGTGAACGCGACACAGTTGACACCCCATGAGTAAGTAGCTTTTACCTGCGGGTTTTAATGTTGATAGTGCGTGGTTCAATATATTATATCATTATTAACTATTTGGAAAATAAAAGATGTTCAAACAAATCTTGCTCTATCCATAGAACAGGTTCTCTAATTCGGTTTTTGAGGGCGTCTTAGAAGTAATATCAAATAAAAAAAAAAAAAACTTTAATTCGAGCGAAGGCTCATATAGGGTTGGTAACATAATGCTTAAAAACTAAGTGTTAGTAAACAACACGATACGGTGACACATGTAACTGACAGCAGTGGACCACATAAGGACAGTCCACTCTGCCAGCAACCATTCTCAAAACCCTGTTAGGGCTGGCCATGACGCGAGTTACCAACGATGCTGCGCGCTTGCGCATAATTGTGTAGAAACAGTCTACACGCGCCGCCGCAAACATCCCTGACGCACTGCAATGCCATGGCAACCCCATCAATCTATGTAAGGTGTAACTTATACTTACGTAATGAGTGTAAAAAGACCGTTAACGAAGCCGAAATTCACTTGTAGGCAGAGCGTTTTTTTTTTCTGGATCATACCTCTTTTTAGTTACGGAGATATTGGAGGTCAAAGTTCTTTAAAGCACCATTTATTTTAAATAAAAGTTTTTTCTTTCTGGAAACAAAGTCTACCAACTCAATTAATTCAATACAGAAATTCTGGTTTTACAACCTAGAATTGGATTTTGCAATTATAACGCGATTTAGGAAACTTATATCTCCAGTGAGGTCATTCATCACCATCCCACGATGTACATTGATTTAGGGCTTCCTACAATGTTCGGAAACTGGTACATTATTTATCTACCCACAAACTGATATTATTGTAACTAGATTCGTCAGGCTATCTGTCATGTCTAAGTAGAATCGTGTGTTACTTCATCTGGGTAAGTGAGTGATCACGTTATTGGATCACGTGAATTTGAGCTATATTGAAGTAATTACCTTAGAACCATTCCACCACTCAGGTTTTCATGACTTCGTTTTTCCAAATATAGCTCAAAAACAAAAAGTAGATAAGAGGGCCTCTCTAGGCAGAGCTGCGGGACTGGTCGAGGGCTGCGGGACTGTTCGAGGGCTGCGGGACTGTTAGAAAGAGATACCGCAGCCTTGGAACACAAAGGGCAAGGAAGGAACATGGATGGGTTTTAGTCAGTACAAGCCTGACACTCTCTTCTGCTCTGCCCAGAGCGGGAGAAGTCATTTGATGATTGCCTATCCGAAAAAAAGGGCCTCTCTAGGCTCCTACACATAGTGATATTCTATAGATAAGTCAAAAAAGTATGGAACTGATGTTAGCTGAAGAATAAAAGCTTATGCTAATACATTGAAGACTGCTGTGGGAAATCCAATCGCTTTAGCTTTTAAGCGATTACAACTTGTCTAAAGACACAAACTCAAAAAAAGACTATAACTTTAAAAACTACCAATATTTAGTATCTTCTGCAATTACTGAATTCAGTTTACGATGATTTTGAATGAAAATTCATGTTTTTAACCACAGATAAATAATAGTAAGTATTTTACGGAGTCTGCCATCATTAGAACTTATATTTAGGCTACGCAAAAACTAAACTACATCTAATTAATTTTGATGTCCAAATAATAACCATTATTTGACCAACATTCAAGATACATAATAAATGGTAGCTAGTCATAAATCATTACAAGCAAAGACAAAAACCTAATAACACAAGCAGAACAGGGTTAACTGTGTTAAATTTATTAAGCGCGGTGATGTTGCAAGATCTAACCTTTAGTACTTAGTTATTACCTAGTTTTTTGGTGGTTAACCAAAATTGGCGCGACCTGGTATAGAATTGACCTCAGCTACCTAAAAGCTGTCGTTTGAACTAAGTTTAGTGATGCAAAGGTCGTTTAGATTAAACTTGTGGTTTTATAAAATATGGTTGGAAAGACACTTGGTGTCATTTTATAAACATCTACTTAAAATCAAAGCATTTATTGGAAGTAGACCACGTACTTTTGAACTATCGAAATAATGATCATTCTCCTGCCCTTATCCCAAATTATTGGGAGCCGATGCAGCATGTCTTCTTCTTTGAATTGCTGAAACAACGTCAATAATAAAATGAAGCTACAGTACCAGACACATGGCATAATAACTGTGATAGTATTGTAGGGCAAAAAACTCCATGGACACTCCTTTAAATAAGAATATTGTTAAAACCATGGTGACATCATTTATGTTGAGGCTGTACATTATGTGAGAACGATCTAATTAGACGTGCTACTTCGCCATAAACCGCCCGAAAAGACGTGTATCGTGAAAAGATTGGTCGTAAAAGGCAACGTTAAGAAGATATAGAAGAAACCTTTTGCCTAGAAGTTGGAATGCTGAACTTGACCAACGAAATAGATGTAAGATTTCACTGTTCCGGTCAATAAAACGCGACTTAGAACGTCTGAGTTTCGTTTAGTATTGAGTGTAAAGACATATAGCAACTAGAAAGTGTAAACAACGAGTACACATGTTTTTTCTAGATACAGTTGTATAAATATACTTGGAACACTTCCAATATTAGTACATGATGTTTAACATGGTGTCTAGGAATTTAAAATAAACTGCAGTATCTACTTGTACTTACTGATGAAAGTTCCTAGAGAAAATGGTTTCTGTGTTAGATCGTTTCAATAATAATCTTGTTAGCGATTTCCATAAAACATTGACTAGAAAATTATTATTTGGTTCTCTAGCGGCAAAAAGTACTACAGCAACATAGAACAAGAACTACTGCAGCGCCATCTATGACACAGGTGATGAACTAAACATCGAAATCCTACATCACGTAAGTAAAATTATCCGCGACTTAAGACCTATATAGAAGAACCCGACAATAACTGTCAGGCAATAGCCCACCAGACACACCCTTCTGGTCGGAGGATCCTCCCTTTTCTATGGGGGATGAAGAACTTTACACCCTGTTCTTCATACTCCATGTTCAATTCAATTCAAACAAAACTAAGTTCAATTTCGTTCCAATCAAGATTTGACTGCAAAATCCCTTTTACGAAACACCCATACGATTTACGAGGTCCTATTAGCTAGATTTATACATAATTTAAATACCAAATACGCTTTTCAATCGCCAATGTCCATATGTGACCTCAATGTGGACTGGTCCCGTGTCCTTTCTATTACAAGTGCAGTAGAAGTACCGCATACCGTAGATAAGCCCTACCTACCTTGTGTTACGGTTGTTTGTTGAAATCATTAGATATGTAAATCTCGTTGGATTTATCAAGTTCAGATTCTGTTCAAATGGTAGTTCTAGATGCTTATGGAGCTTTGTCGTTAAGGCGTGAGCTTAATTGATATGAATGTCATGTATTTATATGGAAATGCTTGTTAGGCTTTCAAATCACACACCACACACTACTTCAGTAGTATTGAATCGGGCTATTTGTTAAAAATCGTTGAAATAATCTTGTTATTTCAAGATTATTTCAACGATTTTGACGTTGATGCTTCGCCTTCGAGTATCTCCATAACTATTTTTACTTCGTGAGATATGAGAAAATTAAAATTTTAGGACTCAGTTAACTAATTGACTCTGTCACATAACCTTTCTTCAAAGAAATAAAATATTTTTAAATTCGTACCTAATACAAAACTCGTACTTAAAGAAGCTAAATAATTAAACATTCAACCTTAGAAGGATCCAAAAATCCGATTATGTAGGCGAAACAAAACAGTTGGTAGACTCGGTAGTAAGTAACAGCTGTGGCTCGTGTAGGCTTACCGCCAAGCTCGCCTGGAATGCGAGAGCACGCCTCTATTGGGATTATTGCAGCATACTTTAATGCCTGCTGAGCTTTTAATTAATTGCTTGTTATTAAGGGAGTTTGAGCTTTATAAAGGAATGCTCGAGATTCAAAGCAGGTGGGTGTATTCTGGTTTAAAGGTGCTGCTGGTGAAATTATGGTAGGATGGTGATTTTTAGGTTTATTCATTATTGTTGACGAAGGTTGAGAGACGTATAAATATTTTGGTGATGTTGACGACTGCAGCGAGGCGAAGGAACATTCTAGTTAGATCATGGACGTCATCTTATTTCGTGTTCTACGAAGTAATACCTAGCTCAATAGTATACATTGATAATTAAAAACTATTAAACTAAAATAGATAAACTAACAACAAACTATAAAAGGGCATCGAAAAACTCCTCCTCAACGCTGTCAGATGGTAATGTGCCCAAGAGACTGGCGGCGTTGCCACGTTGTATGGCAACACTTAGCCTCTGGCCAAAGTAAAAGCCAGCCCTTGGGTCACGGGAAGCGTCAACTAGGCGTTTCGAAATTTCCTTAAATAGGCTATGAGCACTCGGACCCCACGGCCCTAGAGTTTCAACCCCAAACGGCTCGAAAATATAGTTACCACACAGGTTTCTATATTTACGCCGCTTGAGGTTCTCTGCAGCCGCAGCGGCAGCACCAGCACAGCACGATGAGCTTGGAAGATGGGATGGCGCAAGAGTATCGACGCATGTTGCGTCCCACACTAAAGGCCTACCCATCTTCCAAGGAAACAAAGACATGCCGTCCGGTCTCTTGCCATCGTCGCGTGCCAAGCCATTGGGTTCTAAAACAGCTGGGACGCCGACGGTGACAAGAGCTCGTCGGATAATGTCGTTTATATTTGCGTGCCGTGCAAAACGGCCCGCACTTCGGCTGCATGACAGGCCGTGGTGACCGAGGTTGTTGACAGCTTCACCGCAGTGACAGCGATGAGGAGAACAGCAAGCGGCACCAAGGCGTAAAGAAACAGCGAGGCGGAAGGTTGTGTCGTCGAACAATGTGCCTATGCTCGACGACGGTAGTGCGTGAAGCCAAAGACCCGACTCCCACTCACCCACAGCCCGCAGGCGCGCACGCTCAGCAGTAGTAGCAGATGTGTTCAGCAGATTGCTCTGAACTACTCTGCAGAGCGGCTCGTCCCACCGTCTCTGGGAAAATGGATGGTCGGGTACTTCAGTATTCGGGCAAGCGAGTTTCCAAGCATCGATAGCCTCGGGCATGCACGGCACATCAAAATCAATCAGTGTGGAAGACAGGATATTCCTGATTAATTTCTTAGTGCCGTGGACCGAGGATATAAAAGCCGGTAAACTAATACTGGAAATTTTGCGGACGCCGAGTCCTCCCATGCGAATAGGAAGAGTAGCTTGTGCCCAAGCTCGGTCGTCCAAAGCCACATTTAAAATTGACGTTAGAGTATGTCTGATAATTTCATCCATTTTGTCCAAAAGGGGAGTGTGCTTCCATAAAGGGGAAGCACGAAGGAAATACGTCAATTTTGGACTGAAACAGCAGTAACGAATTATTGTGATGGCCGAATGTATGTTAATTTCGAGCAATCTTTCCGAAACATCATTGAAATTTTGAATTTTTTCCTCGATAAAATCGGGAAAAGAATTTTCAAAGATGGGAGACCCAAGGAGACGAAGAGAGCTTTTTTCTGTAATTTTGATGCCGGGGGCTATGGCGTTAAATTTTGATAGAGTCTGTTGTCTGTCGGTACTGTCCGCTACATAAATTTCACATTTTGAAAGGTTGAGGTCGAGGCCAATGGAATGAAGTTCATTTTTTAGGAAATTTAGATCTTTTAAAACAGAATCTACATCGCCCCCCAAGGTTCCATCATCTAGATACCAAACGTTAAATTTGGAATTTAGCTGTCGAACAATTGGGTGAATAGCTAAACTAAAAATCACTGGCCCGAGGGGGTCACCTTGTTGACAGCCAACAGCAGATTCCAAAAGGTTGTCCCGATACAGTAATTTAGATGGGTATCTGTAACATTGCCAAAGAAAACTATAAATTTGGGGTAATTCTTTTTTAGTTTCTGTTAACAAGGTGTCCCTATTCACTGAATTGAAGGCGTTCTTTATGTCAACCTTCAGGATGACCTCACCTTTGCCAGAATTTAGGTAGGTCGACAAAGCGTGTACGGCAGCCTCGCAGCCCCCTTTAGAGCCGTATCCAAGCTGCAGGGGCTGAAATTTTTTCGAAAATAGTAATAGATAGAGTTCTGGAGGTTACGGATGGGAAAACTCACACAAGTTATACAAAGCACTGATTTTCCCAAAGTCGTTAATAATTTACAAGATTAATAAAGCATTAAGCACAAAGTACATACTTCACAAATTAAGCGAGAACAGAATCTTATTGTTTGTAAACAATAGCTAAGTCTATTGAATGGGCGAGCTTGTTCATAAATATTTGTCTACTACGCGATAGGATCGGCGTATGCGCACAATTCGTAGCTTTGTTCTCTTGTAATTATGTCATGGCGATCGCAATTGTTTCTTTCGATGATAGCAAGTGAAAGGAAGACATTGTAAATAATTAATTCAATGTCAATACCGACATGACAGGTTGTAAGGTGATGATTGATGGTATAAGAATCTTTTATGATTGTAGCAAAAGATTGTACGATTGTAGATGAAGATCTTGAGTTCTATTCGATAATACGGTTCAGTACTTACTTAAAATCAAAAGTATGAAAAGGACTGTTGGAATGCTGTTACAAATATGTTTATAACAACATAATGGCAAATTTAAAGCCTCTTGAAATAATAAAGATGACAACAATGCAAATGGCGATAGTATCAACGAGTAGACTTGGCATGCGACGCTAGCGGACGACGTCAAACCGTCTGACACTATGTCCAAAGGAATGTAAGAATTGCGAAACTTAATCAGCTTTACGTGACCTGTCAGCATAACTGCAGCTTATTTGCAGGTCCTACTTGTTCTCCAAATTCCAGCCAATTGTATAAATCACCTCCTTACCTGTTCTTAGCAGCAATACTCGTACAGCGGGTAATAAGAAACTAGTTTATGCGAAATTATGCGTAACGTTTGGATTTAGACAAGCTGTAAATGGATATTTGTGCATATTTTAGACTATTGCCTCATTTTAGGTGTAATATGACGGCAAAGTTGGCGCAGTGGCTGAGCGATTGACTGCTGACGCACGTCTCGCGGGTTCAATCCCCGCATGGTACAAATATTTGTATGGCCTACAGACAGTTGTTCCGGGCCTGGCTGTTTGTGTATTTGAGTTTAAACGTACGCATGCAAAAATAGCACTAATTACAGACTAAGTTATGGACTCGATAAAAATACAATAAACTCGATAAAAATACAATAAACTCGATAGAAATAAAATTGGTTATGACAAAAAGGGACATAGAGAAATAGGAAAGTTTATGCATAAAGTTGTCATGAAAATTGAGCCATAGAGAAATACTCTGCAGAAAATCTAATTATACATGCATACATATATTTTCGAACATTATGGGAGAGGAAAATCAAAAAACAAATGGAAGAATGTGTGAGATATGATATAAAAGAAAAGGGTTGGTCATGCCTTCATTTACTCTCTTTTTCCCAGTTAATAGAGAAACAACGAAGAAGAAAACAAGTCGCTCACATCAATCCGTAAAATGGAACAAACGAATACCTGTAGTACGAGATAATTATGGTAGCTTGAAAGGGATAGTAACCGATGCAGTTCTGATGATGATAGTACTTATTTATGAGTTAAATTGATTGATTGATGATCCAGTGCATACATCTAATGTTAAAACTATCACCACGAAAGTAAAGACACCAATGACAAAAATTAGGCAATCACGCCACTCGTCCGTTAAATTCTTCACAAATAGAATGGTGTCCAGTCATTAGCACAGAGCTTTCTAAACTAATGCATATTCATGAGAGCTGTATCAGGCTCAGACACTCTTTGCCTAAGACACGACTTCTTGCTAAGGCGTGATTAGTGATCGTGCTAGGTAACTCTTGGGAACTAGACAGAGTTACAGCCTGAGGCGTTATAGCTAATTTTGATAATTGGTTCTGATAATGGTTAGAGCATGGTCAATTGTGTTTTTTACGAGCGGCTTTGATTTTGTTGTTAAATTGATTATTGTTGTTTTAGCTAAGTCGTGATTTGAATAAATTATTAAACAGTTGCCAAGTAGCCGTGAATTGAGTATCCCGATTCTAAAATTCGAAGATCATGTTCAAATTAAAAGCCTTAAAAAGTAAAAAAAAACAAAATAGTAAAATAAGATGATTGTGATACATATGTTAGCTTCTTAAATTAAAGTAAAATAAATAAATAACACATAATAATCACCATATTTCTTATACCAACCAATTTAATATTAAAACAATGTGTTTATTTAACAACAATAAATAAAATTAACAATAGAATATTTTTACATTATTTGTTAACGTTTGACTTTGCCCCGGCGTTCTCACTTCAGCTAGTAAGGTTAAGTACCTGATGTGATGACACTTTATTATAGCGCTTCTTACAAAGACAAAATGGCAATGGCATCTATGACATGTCATATTACACCTATTTCAGAATAGTTCGTCCTATATGAATATTTTCAATGTAATTCTTCGGGGATGCCCTCCGCCCTGGTATGGGCGAAAGGGTCTGTCGGTCTCGTACTGGCTAAAACCACAGAGTGTTCTTCGACTACCATTGGCCGGGGTGATGGAGTACTTGCGCAGTTGGTCACGCTCCCTCGGCCTGTACAATAGCTAACCATTTGACTTGATCTTCAGCTAACCTCTGTCATCCAGCTACCATACCTTCGTTTAAGCATATTTTGATCGAAACTGAAAAATAAAAATGATGCTCTCAACTGGCCTATTAACTGTGAAATGTACTGTTTGTGGCACGTATATCCTCTTCTGCAAATCTCGCAATCGAAGTAAGGTGCTGTAAGAAAACCCAATTCTGGGTTAAGCTGGCCGTTGTACATAAGCTATACATTGTAATTTTGTTTGTATATAATAAAAAAATAAGAATAAAAATTTACAATCGGTCAAATCAAATAATTCAAATTATCCTGAAACAGTAATAGCAATACATTTAAGTACACAATAGTGCCAATTAACACTCCCTATCAAACTGCCGACGTAAACCAAAGACCATTGTATAACAAGTAACATTATGTGGCAGTATTTCATAACTACGCTGACATTGGTCATGCCGACGGTTATCGTTTAAGGTGTAATATATTTAGCGTGTATTTATAGCAATATCTGACCTCTAGGGTTGAGGCTGAGCTGAGGTCGATGGTTGAAGATAATTTACTTCCCAGAATGAATGGCCTGTAGGTGAAGGCTGGTGAAAATAAGCTCTTCTGTTTATACCTACTGGATATAAATAAACTTTGGCTTTTCCTGTTTACATAACAATCGGCCTTATGTGCTTGCTTGCACTTGCAATGAAAATGAATATTATTTATCAACTTTTGGACACTAATTTCTAACTTCCTAGGTAAATGTAACATCAAACCGGTTTTTCTAGGGTTGGGCAGAGGTTTGCCTATCGCACACCCACATCTCGCCAGTAACAGCGGGTGATCCTATTGCCATCAAGTGGCATTGTACTAATCCAAACTCAAGGCTTTAATGATTCTGTTTATTTTTTCATTCTATAACTGTAGAATCTCAATTTTTACTATGTCGAATCTACGGTGGTTCTACTACTAGTATCATATTAAAATTTTAAATTCCTTAAACCCATTTCGATAATTATGAACACGTTTTCAAAACATCAACCTTTAAAAATCTAGGACATCGAACTGAATCGTCAACTAATAAGGCTCACTAACTCCCGATTATGAGTCCGTTTAGCAACGTACGCGTTCCATTGCGCAACTTGTACTAACTCGTCATAATATCATGCGTACTTAGTATGCAATGTGTCGCGTCTGTGGTAATAGTTAACACAATTGTGCATGATGCAGGTGTTAATTCAGTTACAGTAAGATCTAATGCCTTCACGTAGTAAGGGTGACAAAACTTTTGTGTCCTAGCAGTTATTTTATTGGAGTTGATGAGTTTCTGATGGTGATGACTATTTGAATATTGATTAGGATGGAACTACGATCAACCATCAGCATCTCGGCACAGTAATGAGACGGTCATTAGTAGGTTTCTCGACCATCGGACATCAACAAGACGACTTGGTTCACTTCGGTGACCTTGTTCCTTTCACGTGGCTTTTTTGTCCCATTTGGCTTAGGTTTCTGTGTTTGTTATTCTTTGGTAAAACTAAAGATGTTATTGTAAAAAAAGATGCAGAATTTCCAGTCTGAACTAACTTCTTAGCGTGAAATTGAGTCATCTCAAAGTTTGGGGACACTTTCAGTAGCGTCCATCGGCTCTTATGATGAAGGCAGGACACGATATCAAGTGTCCCATCGTTTGTGGGGCAACACCAAATTATCTAAGCACAGCTTTTTAATTCAAGCCTCGCAAACAACAGCTTGATTGACGAATCAATCCAAGATTCCTTCGTTTGATCTTTTAAGTGTCCATAAAAATTTACATCTCCGACCATGTACTGGATATTCTGTTGTTCTTTCTTTACTATTAAAACGGTATCGTCGTAAGTCCAGTCGTCGTCAAATAGATAGATAACCTACGTTAGTAATAGAAGTCTCGCATAGCAACGGTATGTGTACCGGTATGTAGTGATGTGTTCTAAATTAGTTTCCTGTCTACTCTCTGATGACTCTTGTAGATAGTTCATTACGTTTCTTGCTCGTTCTTTATTTCCCGTTATAAGCTAGGAAAAGGAATATTAAAACTTTAAAACGGTTTTTCAATGGTCTGGTGACCTACATTGAAAAGTTAAAGAAGAAAAATTAAATTAATAATTTTTTTGCACATGCAGAGGTACACAATAATTTTAAATTAACGTTAATGTTCGTCTTTATTAATATTACAATCAACGATAGTAATTAATGTCTCGTTGTAATTTGTATGCACAATAATTTTCCATTTGTGCAAATGTTGGTCTACTTGTTATTGCACCACGTCACAAATCGTCACAAACCCCATAACAGAAAAAAACCCCAAGACATACACTAGCTAAGCACCTTAATAAAAACAACTCTAATTAATCATAACGCCTGTAACTAATTAAATCGTGCCAAACCACTTACAACCATATTCAACCATAATTTCATTTGAGCAGCCGTCATGAAAGCATTAATTTGTCAACATCGTTGACCTAGCATTAATAGCCGGTTGCCCAATCACCTAATGATCACCACATGAGCAATGCGAAACAGTAGCCGTTGCGATAGCGCTCGTGAGACGTGCGTGATGTCACAGAACAGATACGTAGCAGAAGGTTCATTTTATTCATTATTGTGGTGTGAACAGTCCCCTGCTGAGCTCTTTCCACGTTGGGCGTAGTACTATTTCGAAAACGAACTGTGTGCCTTTGTCTTTGACTACTCCTTTGGTCTAGTGGTCGCAAGCAAAACTGCCGAGCATGAGGTCGTGAGTTCGATTCCCAGGGTGAACAAAGTGTTATTGGGTTTTTTCAACAGGAGTTTTTCAGTAGCAGTCACGGAGTCTGGAATTGTGCCGGTTGATGGCAATAGGCTCTCCCCTCTTGCATGGGACATTTAATCTTACTGGCGAGATGTGGGTGTACCATTAGGTACACCTCAGTCTGCCGAAGCCACGCCTGTAATCTTCGAAGACCCTTCGAAGATTACAGGCGTGATGTTATATACACACACCGGCAAAATTAGAGGAACGCAAAAAAAAGGTGCCTCTTTTTTTAAACCTATAGGTATTTCGACAAGTGGTCCGGTATATTGGAATGATTACCCTTTTTCAACATAGCATAATGGGCCATTTTGACATTTTTCAACCCTCTTACAGAAATTGTACCCTCTTAAGTGTTTGTTTACAATTAACGCTTCTAAGTGTTTTTGATAAGGAAGTTGGTTTAAGCAGTCAATGGTGGCCCTAGCTCATTTTATTTGTTTTGCTTGGAGAGTTAACATTGTATCGCATACAGAATGAGTGATTTGCCAGCAACTGAAGTCGCCAGGGCTGTAACAATGATTGAGGAAGGTCACACCTACCGTCCAGTCAGTCGAACGTTGGGTGTATCAGTATCCGTGATCCACCGTAATGTGCAACGATACAGACAGACAGGATCTTACGTGCGCAGGCGAGGGCAAGGCAGAAATCGTGCAACCAGTGCCGTAGACGACCATTTTATAAGGGTGCAAACATTAAGAAATCGTCGTCAAACGGCTGTTCAGACCCGAAATGTCTTGGAAGAAGTGCGTAACGTACGTGTTAGTGAACGAACAGTGAGGAGAAGGTTGAATGAAGTTGGTTTGAAGTCATACGTGCCAGCAAAAGCGCCAAAACTTGAAGTGAGCCATCGAGTTGCCAGATTAGCATTCGCCCGTCAGTATCAAAATTGGTCCGATGAGTGGAGTCAAGTTTTATTCTCCGACGAAAGCCGCTGCTGTGTAAATTTCACTGACGGAAGGGAGAGGATGTGGAGATATCGAGGAGAACGTTACCATCAAGCAAATTTTTCCGAAACAACGGCTTACGGTGGAGGGTCGGTAATGGTGTGGGGTGGTATAAGTTTAACGGCACGCACCGCTCTAGTCATCATTGATGGCGGTTCTCTGACTGCACACAGGTACATAACGGAGATCCTAGAACCTCATGTTATCCCTTTTGCTCCATTCATAGGCTCAAATTTTATGTTTATGCACGATAATGCACGCCCCCACACAGCGCGCATAGTGCAGGATTACCTTAATGAGACCGGTATAACGCAGATAGACTGGCCAGCACGATCTCCAGACATGAATCCAATAAAACATGTCTGGAACATGATAGGACGCAGGGTCCGAGAAAGAAATCCACCCCTAGGAATGTCGAAGAATTGAAATTGGCGCTGGTTGAAGAATGGGACATTTTGCCTCAGGAAATGATTGGAGGTGTCATCAGGAGCATGGGTAGACGTATTGAAGCGCTAAGAAGAGCACGTGGAGGTACACACGCTATTAATTCTGAGTTTTTACTTTTTTTTGTTGTAAATTTAGGACTTCAATATTTTTCAGTTACGACCATTTTTATTATTTCTCAATAAATCAATTCTAACTACCCCACATTTTGTTGTTTTCTTTCATAAAATAAACAAACACACTCAAATAAACCGAAAACAATAAATAAAATGCATTAAATCCCAAAAAATAATTCAATTTTTTTATGTTCCTCTAATTTTGCCGGTGTGTGTATGTATGAACTGTGTGCTTTTGTCTAGTGAGTTGATGAACTACTTTTTCTTCGAACAGTGTAATGGTAAATTTGCAACTACTCGTACTATGCGTATGATAGGGGTACAGTTCTTTGCAGGACCACGTGACTAATGCCCCAAAGTCAGTAGTCGTTCATTCACAGAGCCTACCAGCCAGCAGAATAAGCGTAGGTTAAGCCTTTACGGTGCACGTGAACATAATTATGAACAAAGCGACTATATGGTAAGGGCACACCCTGTGGGGTAAGACCCGTAAGACCCCCGGCCTAGGGTGTAGCTGGGAGAAAACAGTAAGCGACAGGCTGAATCATGTCAGTGTCCGACTGTTATACTAATTTTCTTTTCGTCTTCATGTAAGACCAGTTTCTTTTCTTCATTGTCTGTTGCGGTACAATTATATTCTATGCGTACGCAAGCTTATTGCGGAGCATTGTAAGAAATAGACCTTCTCTGAATCATCTAATTTGTGATGCAAATTGTGTTACGATTGTAATACAGATATGATTATACAAACATCATCATGTTAGCTTTGCTTTTGAGTTCATGATTTATGTATATTAGCACCGATTGTGGGTAGGCCTATGATTGTAATGTTAAACGGAAGCGTGCTTGCATCAGGCCAAAGTAGTAATAATGTTAAGCAAGTTTTAATAAGTCTTAGAAGAAAAAGGCAATAATATTTATTTTTTGTTTTAATCTGAGAAATGTCCATTATCACACCGAAGAAAGAAGATATGTGGTGGTCTCATGATTTTCCCCAAGTATTAAAGATTTGAAGATTTTGAAAGGGTTCTTGCTTAAACTTTCAAAAGACAAAAAGAAACTCACGTCACATACAAATCGTTTTATTTCATATACAATAACTGCCAAGAAAACCATACAAGTGCCATTAAAATTTTCACCAGCATTGCCGTCCAAAACTGTACTGAAACTCGTTAAGATAAAGTACAGTTTTCTTTAAAGGCACAATCGCTTCTTTTCCAAACAGTTGGAAAACGCATGCGTGTACGCAATAGGCGGTTACAAGTTGTCGTCCATATTGCAACATAGCAAACGTTACTCATGCAGTTACCATAACAAACAACTTTTAACCCTATTTGTAAAGATATAGAGTTCACCATAGTCGGGTTTGGATTGGTAAAATGGTCCACGAAAATCTTTGTAGGCCTGTTTGAAAGAATGTTTATTTTTAATATTTTTTAGTATCGCAATTTTGTATTGAACACCATTTTTTATAGCGAACTGTCAAAACTCAAAGGCCCTGAATGACTTGAAAGGTTTAGAAAGCTATTATCGATGGCATTTTTTTTTAAAAGGTCGTATGGTCCTGCAATAGTAAATTAGTAGATAAAACGTTATGATGTGTGTACAGAAAAGCGCTGTTAATTTAGTTGAAAGTTCGGACGTGTTTTGTTAACCTAACTATTTTTTTTCAAGGACTTTTGTATTAGAAGTTAAGTAGAACAAGTTATAATAACGTGATTTTAATTTTAAGATAGAAAGAACAGTAGCTTTCTTTCTTTCATCATCATTTCAGCCAAAAGACGTCCACTGCTGGATCAGCTAATTCTTTACGTAAAGTTAATATTGTAGTCTTTAGAAAGACTACAATCATTTAAAAGTCTTAATCATAGGTCCTAGGAGGTTAGTTCCTCCAGACCTCCTCCCGTACATAATAAACCACAATATTGAAACTGACTTAATTCGCTAGGTTCCAAACCAGCAACCTCACGCTTAAGAAGCAACTCTCTAAACCTGCACTATTCACGTCAGCTCACACTCTGTCTAGAGCGGTTGCATTACAATTCAGTACACTTGGTATGCGCACACGCATTGCGTGCTTGCGTCACTCATTGTCGTCTCATTAGTAGGCGTGTGAGGAGCTGATATTATAACACGGTACGCTTTGTTATTTCTGTTGTCTGTCTGTCTGTCAAGTTGTGGTTGTTACACAAAAATGAGAGATATGCCTTTTGGTTGTGGTGTTGGCGGTTGGTATGTAATTTGTTGTAAGTGCTAATGGGATGCTTATAGAAAGTCATGAGTAGCAGTAAAAGTTTACGTAAGTAAGGGTTTTTTTAATAAATACCTTTAACCTATTGCCTCGTTGGTCTAGTGGATGCAAGCGCGATTGTTGAGCCTGAGGTCCTGGGTTCGACTCCCAGGTCAGGCAAAGTGGTATTGGGTTTTTCCATCAGGAATTTCTCAGTAGCGCTTAGCCACAGAGTTTGAATTTAAGCCCGGTTGATGGTAATAGTTTCGCCCCCTATTACATGGGACTTAAAGATAACTGCTGACTTGTGGGTTTACTATTAGGTACACCTCTGCCCAACCCTTCAAGGATTACAGGCGTCATGTTATGTTACCTATTGCTATTGCATTACTTCTCGAATCACGAAAACATATTAAGAAGGAAATTCAAGACATATTTATTATGTAGAGAATACTTACAACAGAAATTATAATGGAGTAACATTTAAATGCACTTAATTGCCGCTTCAAGATTCGCGTTACGTTTTAATCGTTTAACTCCACTTACTGTAATTGCATTCGTAATCTTAATTAGTCTAATGACCATCTCTTTCTTTTCCAGGTAAGCGACTCCATGAAAATGGAACCTTATTTTCCGGAACATAAGACCGAATGTCAGTTGGTAAGTGGTTCTTACATAAAAGAGTTTCTTACAGTGAAAGTCACGGAGACTCATATTACCATAACTGAACAAAATTATGAATAACAAAAGTTTCGTTTAATCCTTATTGGGGAGAGGTGGACAAAGATGGTTTTGTTGTGTAAAGCGAGGTAAGTGACCATTGTCTTTGCACTGGAAAGAAGTTCATAAAGGAACGTGCAGTGGACGAAAATTAACCAAATTGGTGATGTGTGATGTTGATGTGAAATGTTTTGCTTTGAAAATAAACCAAGTGAATGTGTTTTTCTGAAAAAGTTTTCTCATAAATGGCTAAAAGGTATTGTTTAAAGATTTTTTCTTGAGGCGGTTTACAAACTCTGACACGAGGGTGTGTGGGGTCGTTAGACCTTACTGCACGAGAGTAAGGAAGGAGACAGTTACTCAACAAACTTCGTAAACGAAGCGTTTTTCTTAATTCCTTCATTAAGAAAAACGCTTCGTTCTTTCGTCTTCTTAATCATCATTCTTAAAAAATAAAGATAAAATTATTCGCATTCAGTATATACCGTGATTTTTTAGTCGACTGACAAAGGTGGTCCACTCAATGTATCCGACATAAAATACCTCTAGGCGTGTTTTGATACCATTAATTAAGATAATAGGTACAAAGAAAAATAAATAATACATTAGAATCATGAAACATCCTGCTAATAATGTTTACGTATCAAACAGTAGAACATACCTAACCATCGCACGAATCAAGCAGATAGATCTTCGCTCGCAACAGAATGTTTCAACTACGTTATGCATCATAATAATGAATAATATTTTTTTTATCTCTTAAATACCATTTTTTTGTTATGTATGTATAGTAGTCATTGGATACATGAAGTGGGCTGACGGTGTCAGACGAAATGATCAACATATTCGATCTAATGAAGATATTCATTAGTTTAATATTATTAATTCATAAAATCTTGTCTGGTTTCCCTGAAGGCTCCTGAGGTTAAGCTAGAACTGTTCCCTCACATAAAAGCTACGATAAATAAGTTGAAGTCCCATGTAATGGGGGTGAGCCTATTCCCTATTACGACCCAACAAAAAGGCAGTCATTGAGTTGATTGTTACTATGGACATAAAAATGACACCATGTCATACATGATATGTTTGTATGAATATGTGTGGCTACTATTGTCTCCGACACATCCGGTTCCAATGAATGCGGCTTTTATTTGGATCATGAAATCAGATACAAGCACTTATAACGTCTACATACGCGACGAACTTCTGCAAATATTAACACCATATTGCGAATATTATCGCCATATTCGTATTTTGCGATAGTCATGGGGTGAATAGGGTTACTGACTCGGTGGTCTAGTTGTCGCAAGCGCGACTGCTGAGCAATAGGTCCTGGGTTCGATTCCCAGGTCGGGCAAAGTGTTATTGGGAGCCACGGATCTGTGCCCAGTTGTTGGTACTAGGCTCGCCCCCTTTTACATGGGACCTTAACATAACTTGCGAAATGAGGAACGCCTCTGCAAGCCTGCACAATCCTTCGGGGATTACAGCCTTTACCGGCGGGATGTTATATTTTATGTCATGAAAAGTATTCAGTTTTTCTTTTTAGCTCTTTAAAGTACGACGCCAGTTTAAAATTCCTGGTTCCTAAAACTATGTGAGCTACTATTTTTGAGTGGTTGCAATCCAATCAATATTTCTTAATACCATGAAAGAAGAATAAGGTGAAAGCAATCAAAAAAGCGCTTTTCATCTCAAAAATATTCTAGTGTTTTTTAATGTCCGAAGTATTGCAGGGTAAAGACGTTGTTCTCATATAGAACAGGCACGAGCATTCATCACCACGCTGGCTTAGGCTCAAGGCGGATTGGTGGTTTCAGACTTCAGGATCTTCTCATAATTCCAATTTATTTTCGTCTAAGTCCACAGTATCAGTGTCGTTGGAAAGCTGCCCCACATGATTGTAGTGCCAGTTAGTCGCTCCACTAACTCGCACGTTCCAGTGCTGGCGTCCGTGTTGTGTACGAGCCTTTATGAGCACTCGACTGGCTTCCAGTACTGGTATGAGGGGTTTTTGTGTACGGTTGAGCTCTGATGCATGGACATGTAACGCATAGTTAATAATTACTTATTAACTACATGTTACTAATAAGTCAGTCGAAGGTCTACCCTTTTAGCTGCTTAGTATCAGCAAATTCGGACGGCCGATGGGGCAAACAGATACTGGAGTGGAGACCACGCATTGGAAAGCGCAGCGTGGGACGGCCACCTGCTAGATGGACCGACGACCTTGTAAAAGCTGCAGGGAGTCGCTGGATGCAGGTGGCATTGGACCGGACACGTTGGAAATCGATTGGGGAGGCCTATGTTCAGCAGTGGACAGCAACGGGCTGAAATGATGATGATCAGCAAATATGATAAATTAAAGAAAGGGTTTTCTCCAACATAGTTAATGAACTCTATTTGTACCTTAGTCTACCATATTTTTGTCGTAAATAAGAATAATCTATTCTATTCTAAAATATAGGTACCTAAACAAGTTATGACTACGAAATGGGTTTCTTTTATTACTTGATTACCTCTCGCCCGCGGCTTCGCTCGCGTTAATTTAGATTTATCGCCCCCGAAACCCCAGCATACTAAATTTCATGAAAATCGTTGGAGCCATTTCCGAGAATCAGATTATAAAGGGTGTAAACAGACTCTTAACGAAGCCGAAAGGCAAGTGCCTTTCGGCTTCGTTAAGAGTCTCTCCCCGTCATTTTCGATAATTTTTTTTTGTTCTAGACCATACCTGGGAACCTAGAAGGTTCCCAGGTATGGTCTAGAACAGGTACGGAGATATTGGGGGTCATAGTTCCAACTTTTTAACAAGTGTTTTTTTAAATACACGTTTTTAATGTATTTTTTTTACTTAAGACACCTCCACGACTCCCGTACTATTCAATCCATCCATCAGCACAATGTTTTGAATGCGTTACATTGAGTCCTGCCGTAAAACGTGATATTTCACCCCAAAAAAAAAGTCGTTTCCCAGCAATAATTTTTGTGTAAAGTTACTTAGTTTGATGTACAGAATGCTTGGTTGACGGCTTCGTGAAGAGTCTATTTACACCCTGTATACATACATATATATATACAAGAATCACTTGTTTTGAATGTATTAGATAGTTAGGATGATCTGTCCCATTCATCAATCAGTACATATTTTCACCTCAGCATGAAGTTACCTACTATACTAAATAGTGAGATAACATAATGCTTATTTTCAGATATATCATCACTCTTCATAGAATCTCGTTAGCAACAAATTCTTTATTCCCACATCTCATTCATTCATTCTCATTCCATTCACCGACCACCCCGGCATGGCGGCACTACGCATGCGTGACGGACGACCCCACGCTGCCGATCGATCGCTGTGTGAGAACTGCGCGCACGCACGGACTGCGCAACGATCAGATTTATACGTTTGTCGATCATCAGCGACGTGGCGGGCAGGCTTCCAAGAATGTGCGAATATGGAAAATTGTTTTAATATGAGGAAAATTGCGGTTTTAATAGATGCTTTGTTGTTTGTCAATAGACCTAGCCTTCATTCTCTCTCCGAGGGAAGCTGGAAATAAAACCGAAAAGAATGAGTTGCACTGTCACTTGTGTGAATGCCTACTACATAAAGTAAACAAAAGCGACGGTTAAATTATTAGCAGAATTGACCTGTAAGTAGCCTTTACGAGTCAATTCAACTTCATTAACTGTCGCTTTTGAAATATACTGAAATGGAATTGAAGTGGACGGTGATATGTCACTTTGCATAAAAACAGTCTTATACATGCACAACTGGATATGAATGGAATCTTTTACTATGGATGCATGCTTCACATGCTAGACCACTGGGTCGGTGACCGCAGAGTATTACCTACTTAGGTAGGTAGGTACCTATTATTTGATACATGATAATTTATGTTTTGTCTCAAAGTTCATCACCATCGTATGACCCTATTGGTTTCTAGACATATACGAACCACATATATGGGCAAATGGATAGAAATTAAGAATCATCCGTCAATTGCGTGGGCTAAACACCCGCTCTGTTAAGTCTTCCATAATACTTCTAAAATCATTTAGGAACTATATTTAAACCAGATCTCTCAGGAAACTATCACACATGCCAAGCCAGTGATGTAACTCACACCAACGATAAGAGTGAATATTTAGTATCGAACGGTTCCATATAAGGCGGCTAGTTTTATAGCTGTGTTGTAACATGGAGTTTCTGAATCATTATACTTTGCACACGGGTCAAAGAGGCTGTTATGTTGCGTAATATTGACCTGATGGATCGCTTCTTTATCTTTCTAGAATAATGTGGATGTGGAACCCACTCAAGTTACTGTTCCTATATGGCAAAAGATTCGCGACAAAGGATGGTGAAGAGACAAGGGAAGTACAGCAAAGAAAAGTTATTTAACATTCTTTTCAATTATGCATTACGTAGGGACATCGATGTAATAAGGACATCTTCTCAAAGCTAACTAAGGGTTCTACGGATTTCAACACCATCGAACTAAGTGTTGTGAGGGTTTTTATGCCGCTCATGGGCCTCTGGCTTGGCGCTACATGCCGTCGAGAAATATCTTTAATGCATGCTGGTTTCCTTACGACCTCATACTGAAAATATATTTAAAAACTGTTTTGATAAGAAATTAAACATGTGCAATTAATGATCCCACAAGAAAAAAAATCCTTTGAGTGTTCTTGAAAAAAAAAACATCGAAATAAAATCATTATGTGCCTATCATGTAAATGCATCATATAAACCTCTCCCACACATGAACCATAAAACAAATTAATTCAACAATTCTTACTAATTCACAGCTGACGATTTTCCATTAAATATACATATAAATATTCAAAACAATGTGCTTCCTCTATAAAATTATAAGTATTTCATAAGCTAGCCATCTATGGCAGCTATCGGTTATGCTAATGAACCGTGACCTATTAGTAATATGTTATGGATATTTGATATTAAGTTTAATTAGCAGACTAATTTGGTAATATTAGTCAGTAATTATGGTACCGTTGCATTCACAAATATTGGTTTAATTACAGAGTATAAATGAGTAGGTGGTTCAGAAAGTTCGGGTGCGTGGTAATTGCAATAGGTGTGTGTATGGCCAGATGTATGAACGTGAATGAAGCAAAATTAAGTGTGTAAAGGTAGGCTTACACTTGCGCTTAGACACTCTGAGGTGGAATGCAAGGGTGTACTGCCGAGCGAGGAACGGCAAGGCTAGACGGGCGTGACTATAAAGGGTGTAAACAACCCTTAACGAAGCGGAAAGGTACTTTTCCCCGTCATTGCAATCATTTATTTGTTCTGGACTATACCTGGGAACCTTTCAGTTACGGAGATATTGGAGGCAAAGTTCCAACTGTTTCACAAGTTTATTTTATTTTAAATACTAGTTTTAAAGTTATAACTTTACTTTCAATACCTCCATGAACCCCACACAATTCAATGCATCCATCAGCACAATATTTTGAGTGCGTTACATTGAGTTTTGCCTGGTAGGCCGTTTGAATAAATAAACAATTAGTTGATTTAAAACTGTCTATATCGATATCATTAGTGAATTTATCAAACCCTTCTCTATTTTTCATCATGGTTGCGCTTTGAGGAATAAACATATAATATTTTTAATTTGAATTTATGAGCGCAACTAATCGTTGCGTTTCGAGGAATAATTTAGTTACGCTTAGTTGGTTGAGCTTAAAAATAGGTGTGCTTTGAGTAATACCCCAGGAAAAGGAAAGGCTTAAGTTTATGTAAAGTAGGTAATATGGGCCTGAATATCCTGGCATTATGTAGCTTTACCAGCTACATAATGCCAGAAAAATAAAAAAACTAACATTTTAATAAAGAACTAATATTTAATGGTTTTCTCACGACTTTTTTATGAACAATAAACTCAGTTTATGGTTTCAATGTTCTTATTTACTTCAAGTTAATTGTTAGAAATGTTGTCGTTTAGCTTTATATGTCTGACGTTAATCTTATTTCTGTTTCCTATTACAATATAGCTACGTACCGACATAAACATTTAAAAAATAATGTAATCATTGTAATATATCTGGTTATTACAAATTATAAATGTTAAAGAGCTCATATGAAATACATATGAGTTTATAAACATAATCGGCTTTTGGGTGTAACGTTTGTGTGGTTTGTATGTGTTCACTGTAAAAAATATGCAAAAAGTATGCTAGGAGTACTCCCAAAACCATCGATAAATCCTCAACAACCCTACTGATAACCTAATATCAGCTACAAAAGCAATAAGACACGCACATTACCCCATACAAACGCTAAAACACTAAGGATGTGAGCCATTATTTCGACTACGAGTGCTCGGTTCAAGGGGATATCGATTACATCGTTACACCGATCGCCGGCCGCATCGAGTGTTGCAACCTCCAATCGATTGTTATTATTCAATATTGCTACTGCATGCTGTTATGGGTTTTATTGTAAGTGATTGTTATATTGTAAGCGTTTGTATTGGGCAATTTTGTTAGTCTATGAGAACCATAATGTTAGTAATTTTCTTCTTAGAAAACTTTCAATTGGTCCAATTAAAATAAATAATTTAACTTTTACACACCTGCGATTGTAAGGTGTGATGTTATGTTATGTTGTGTGTCCCCGATGGGTCAGGCAGAGGTGTACACCCACATTTCAAGAATTATGTTTAAGTCCCATGTAATAGGGGCGAGCATATTCCCATCAACTGGGTACAATTTCAGACTCCGTGGCTGCTACTGATAAATTCCTAATGGAAAAACTCAATAACACTGCCCACCCTAGGAATCGAACCCAGGACCTCATGCTCAGCAGTCGCGCTGACTGTTGTCTGTGACTTCCAGACCAAGGAGGCAGTCCAATCAGTGATTTAACTTTTACTGTATTTTTAAGTGGGATCCCTAGTTTACCTATTCATCTATCCACAGAGGTTAGTTTGGACAGACACTTAAATAGGTTTAAGGTTTCGAATGGCAGCTTTGAGGCCTACTATATAAGAAAAGAAAACCAATTCCTCGTTTACAACTAAAATCGTTTCCTTTGGTTATTTTGATCCTTTTCTTTAGATATTTAATCCTTTGACTTAATTTTATCTCTGCAATATCATGATTAAGATTTGTGGGATTGTTGTGTCAGCCGGTGGTATTTATAACCTGTTAAAACTTTGTCACGTGTATCAGTAACATTTACAAATAGGTCTTAATATTTCAAAAGTGCATACTTGAAGAGCGACTAGTCTAGATTCAAATACAATGCTAACCTGTTTGCATTCAGCTCTTTATGATTTGCTACCGACAGATAGGAACCTGTTGTAATGATCTGTTGATCCTATTGCAGCAAGAATTGCAGTAATATTTTAGTAAACGGTAGCCCTTTCACACTTATGTTTTAAAACAAGGGGAGCTAGCGCTCGGCGCGTTCGTGTTCCACACGCGCCTCAAAGAGATGTCAGTAAACAGGGAGGGGCCCGCAATAGCCGATGCCTGCCAGGGTTGCGGAACTGTTCGAAAGAGATACCGCGGCTCTGGAACACAAAGACGCAAGGAAGGAACATGGATGGGTTTTAGTCAGTACAAGTCGGACAGTCCCTTCCGCTCAACGAACGAATTAGTTCAACGTAACGCCTTCTAGAGCGATCACACTCTTAGACAATCTTCGTATTAATTTGTTACTAAGTTGTCTTAACAGAGATAAAGTTTTGCTCTTAACATAAAATAACATCATGCATTTATTCTTGTACAAGCGAGCTAGATGCCTCTAACCGGGTGAACCCGGTACAAATCTAAACTCCAGTTAAGTAGCGAAAAGTTACTGATAGGAAAACCCAATGCCCGAAACTTCTTGCCCGACCGTGGAACCCAGAACGTAATGCTCAGTAGCGGCACTAGCTAACGAGGCAGTCTGCTTTGCATTATTTGTTTATTTAACCAAAAGATTTACTAAACATGATAAGTTCCAACAATTATATCAGCCCGCTGACCTAATCCTTATATCCAGTCCCATTAAAACAATCACCAAATACAAAACTAGACTAGTGGTAAATACCGTTGATTGCCTACAATCATACGAACGAGACGTAAAGTTCAGTGAGTATGTTAATTAGCTGGACAGTCATTAGTCTGGCCTTAGCTGAGACAATCCAAAGGAGCTTCGACATAATTATGACGACCCAGATACCGGGAGAAGTTGTTGGTATTTTTAATTGTGAATGTTATTGGGAAATTGTTAGTGAGAACATGTTTTGGGATGGTGTGTCTTAGGGCTTTTGATTATTTAATGTATGTTTGCATAACGCATTGACAGATTTATGGTAACTTTAAAACACCGCCGTCATCTAATTCTATAATATATATTGAAATGTAAAAGTGTTTGTTATAACTACGTCAATTTGTATAATAATTTGCCATGAAGCAATTAAATGAAAACGTCAAACGACATACTTCGCGACATACT
The DNA here is from genome assembly GCA_950005105.1 of Lycophotia porphyrea. Classification (NCBI taxonomy): domain Eukaryota; kingdom Metazoa; phylum Arthropoda; class Insecta; order Lepidoptera; family Noctuidae; genus Lycophotia; species Lycophotia porphyrea. The sequence goes on along the minus strand of OX465388.1, from coordinate 19,415,549 downwards.
TAAGATGAAATTGATTAATGAATAAGGCTGTTTACGCAATTATTACACTCTACATACCTAATATCAAACATGATGTGTAATCAATGCGCTTTGGTTTTCAATTAAGTTTGTTTACAATGTTGTAGATTAGCATTGAAATTATTAAGTTGAGCAATAAAGTCCAAGACATAGAAAAGAACAGCTGAAAAACGTAGTCAATGAACAAAATGAAAGACAAGGAGTTTTTGTTTAACAATTCTTTATCAACCGCGGAAGTTTTTAATGGCGGAAAACTATACACTTGCATTTTCAGGATTTCTTTTCCAACTCTTTGTTTAGTAAATGTACACCGTCTCATACGTGACATGTAAGGAAACAGCGAGCAATTGCACGCAAAAGCAAACGAAGATAATGAATTCTTAGATATTCTTATTGTAACATTTGTTGATAAGTAGTGTGTGAGAAACTTTTCAATTGGTAATATGGGCCAGTCTAGCTAGTGATTCTAATCGCGACTGCTGAGCATGAGGTCCTGGCTTTGATTCCCGGCTCGGGCAAATTGATATTGGATTTTTCCATCAGGAATTACTCAGTAAGTAGCTAGCCACAGAATCTAGATTTGTGCTTGGTTGATGGCAATAGGCTCGCTCCCTACTACATAGGACTTCAAACATAACTGGTGACTACTATTAGGCACACCTACGCGTAACCCTTCGGGGATAACAGGCGTGTTGTTATGTATGTACATAATGTACTTAGATAGACTTTAGCTAAATCTGTCATCTATGCTTAATATTATAAAGAGGAAAGACTTCTATTTTTGTATGTAACGAATAATCTTAAAAACTAATGGACCTATTTGAAAAATTCTTTCAGCAATGGATAGCTATACAGGGTGTAAACAGACTCTTCACGAAGCCGTCAACCAAGCATTATGTACATCAAACTAAGTAACTTTACGCAAAAATTAGTGCTGGGAAACGACTTTTTTTTGGGCTGAGAAATTACGTTTTACAGTAGGACTCAATGTAACGCACTCGAAACATTGTGCTGATAGATGGATTGAATTTCTTACATTAAAAACATGCATTTAAAAAAAAACTTGTGAAAAATTTGGAACTTTGACCTAAACTAGAAGGTTCCCAGGTATGGTCTAGAACAAAAAATTTTTCGCAATGACGGGGAGAACAAGTGCCTTTCGGCTTCGTTAAGAGTCTGTTTACACCCTTTATTATCAGCGAGTAACATAGGCTATATTATATCTCGCGGACTACGCGGGTGAAACCGCATGACGTCCGCTAGTCCTTAATAATGTTAAGCAAAAAGATTGGTAACTTTTGTGTGATGTTTTTAAACTAACATCAACAATCTGTCGGCAAATTAAACGCAAAATTAAAATCCTTGCGGCTGGTAATTGATTTCTTTTTGCGTGGCAGTGGAGAAGAGAACGTAGAAAGACCACACACCTTCAGGAGGCGTGTGGTCTTTGCAGAATCTGCATTTCAAACCGGTGATCGATCTCTTTTATGAGCCTGTAAGTTTCACACCAAATAGTCAGTTTCTGTACCCCACGTCGCTGTACACGACTCTAAATATTTTGTCTGCAACCTATCAAAAAGCTTCTCCCCAACATATCACACCCAATGTATTTCCTATTGCATCCACATCTTCAATTACCATATAATGTTCACAAGTTGTCCAACGACTTACATTTGAATATCGTAATCCTAAACTATTGCTAAAGCTTACATAATATAATATGTATTATCTATTAATCATGTTATTATATGCTCATAAATGTCCTCTTTTAATGTACGTGGATATAGCGCAATGGACAGACATTACAGAATTATACGGTTGGTAATACAGATAAATTATATTTATTTCTGTCAATTGGTTTTTAAAATCAGTTTACACGTCATATGAATAAATTATGATTCAAAATGAGTTGAGGTTAGCGTTTACGACCTGATTACTTTAAGAAAAAACAACTCAGAGGTTATTTATAGTAATGTTGTCTTCTAATGAATCCAAAATTATCCTTATAACATATTATCGTTGGTATTTCCAGACCGATTGGAATATTTATGGCGACAGTTTTGGTCCTATTCGACTTAGGTACTAAATGTTAAAGCCGAAGAAGTGGTGGTGGACTTATATATTGATCCAAAGGATACTCAAAGAAGAACGAATTAAATAATCTTCTGAAAATAATTCCTCAAAAACTATCTGTCTTCTAAAAATTTATCTTAATTTCTGAAGCATCTGTCCCCATATGAAGAAACAACGCCTCCTGAAACATGATCATATCTTCAATTAGCATATAATGGCCGTCCGCTGTTCTCATAAGTGGTCATATCAATCATAGACGTATGTTCACGCTCAATGTCGTCCGGTACCGGGCTGTTATCGACATTTCAATCTGTGTGACAGTGGATTTGCATATTCACTAAGCCTCTTTATACTTGAGGAGATTGCATATTAGTGTTAGCAAACGGTACAGATTAGCAGCAGCGTTTTACTTTGGTAATGAAGAAGTTGGTAGGTTGTACTTTTAAGGCAAACTTTACCAACAAAACCGAAAGAGATAAACACTAATTAAACGGTGTTCGCTGTCAGCATCATCCTTGCTGTGGAATATTAGCACCGACAGCACTAGAAGGTGGCTTAGATATTTTTTACTTTTTTTACTTTCTCCTGTATCCTATCGTAGGTGTGTTTAAAAACATTTAAACTCACATACACAAACAGCCGGACCCAAAATAACTACCTGTGGGCCATACAAATATTTGTTCTGTGCGGAATTTGAACCCGCGACACACAGCCCAGTAGCCACTGCGCTAATCGCGTCGCAAACAAATGTTCACGTTTGACTAGCATATCGCAAGATGCATCGAATCTTTTAAATTGAAGTGCACTTCGTGAAAAATTCCGTACCTCATTTTTTCCTTTTACCTATCCTTGTTCCATTGGCACTCAATTGTCTTACTCATTTCAAAGATGGTCTTACACATGCGTACCCATTGCGTACCTCTCGCAAGTGTACAATCTCCTAACCACTGCTGTACCCTTTCATTTGGCCTGCACTGTATGTAAATAGAGGCGGTTGCATGTTCAACATGTTTATATATTCATAGCTCTGTTTGTTAGTAACGCAAGGTTACAAGTTACTTCTTTGTCTGATACTGGGTTAAACTGAGATTACGCTTATTATCTTAAACACACGATATGTTTCGTTTGATTTGCAATAGTACATACTTTCAAAGCCACTGCACTTATTATTAACAAAAAAAAATACAATTTATTTCAGGTGCCACATGACGTAGCCCATATTAGAAAACATCTTTATTTTCTCTTTATTAGTCACATTCACATCATCACCTGAGATATCAAAATACTCTATAGGAATAATGTAGCTTTCTATAAGTGAAGAAAAATTTGGAATTGGATCATTAGTTCCGGAGATAACCCCTACATTGTTAACTTATAAACACATTTTATTATATCTTATACTATTAGTATGGATTTAAGTTTTGTAGAAAAGTATTATTATGATTAATATTTGACTTTTGTGTAGATAAGCAGGATCATGTTGTTCTAGCTCTAGGGATAGATAAAGGCAGCGATGAAAATATAGGCATTATGTTTATAACCATAGACCTGACGCATACAACGTGTCAAAAATGACGGTACTGAATTTCCTTCTTTCTTCATGAATTCTGCCCCCTGGTAGTCTGTGAGACTAGGTATTATCGTTGTTTCTTATCTCCCAATAAATTTTCCTTGCCATTTTCCTTATTTTATCTTCTTTCATTAAAGGCAGTGAGGACAGCGGGAATAAAATTGCAGACTTCCCGTTGACCCCACCAGTGGGGCGAAGCAGTGGGACCACCGGGAACAAAATTACAGACTTCCCGTTGATCCCACCAGTGGGGTAGGGTAGTGGGGCCAACGAAACGACGGTTTTGATGTTTTCCGCTGACCCCACCTGTGTGGCCAAACACCTATTTTAAAACATATCTTTATTTGTATTGCTGAGATATCTATAAAGTTTATCTATATACATATTGATTACATTTCTAAATATTTAAATACAGAACAACATGAAAAAAAAACATTTAAAAATAGTAGCCCGCCAGCATTGGGTACAGCGTCCGAGCTACCGGTGGTCAGAGCTGTTGAGAGAGGAACCTCCTGACAATACGCGCCGTGTCCAGAAGTACTGCTTTTTGGATCAAGCCCTTGATCCAGAAAGCAGTATCCAAGGCATCAAGTTCCGTCTGAGTCCATTTGAGTATACCGAAAGAACACATCAAAACCGGCATGACCTAACTGTTGAAGGCGCGCACCTTTCTCTAAAGTTATTGTTGCCATCACGGATAAAGCCAGGATGAGGTCGGCACCGAAACGTACAGGTGGACATAAGCAAACAGAGCTCTGTGCCCAACAGTGGGCTGTGGATGGACCTGTACAAAGTAATGATTTTGAATTATAACCTCAAAACTGCAACTAGAACTGATCTATGAAGAAGGTCCAACATCTGACATTCATCTTATTACACCCATTATGTTAACTCTTGTATAATAGCTTATACAATTTGTTTGACACCTCTGCAGCGGTGACACTGGCCCAGCTTCATTTAGTATTGTTAGACCAGGTCGAGGTGAGGTCGCCAATGTTTTGTTCTAACTCGTATCTCCGATATGAAGATAAATCTGTATTGTTTTTGTAGCTGTTGAGTAACTTACGCACTGTTATTGAAGATTTCGATCGCGGTTCTGTGGATTTCGGCTCGAGTTGGAAACGGCCATTGTCTTATGTGCATCGTCAAGGCATAGTGAAAGGTGACAGAGTAAATTTTTCATGATTTACAATCGATCTCAAGTCATAACACTATTTCAATGTACACAAAGTAAACATTCCAACATTGTAATTTTATTAAAGTGAAATTTCTAATGCGACTTCCAACAAGCGTTAAACTTTAACGCTACCATGAAAGCACTGTTGCGTTAAACGTTCAACGCTCCTGGGCAGGGGGAATAAAAAGAAGCAGAGCGAGAGTGAATGCGTCACATTACGAAGTTTCACTTCTTCCGCGCGGAGGGACTCCACGCACTATTTTTTAATTAACAGAAACCTCCAGTCACTTGAGGATGAAAATTTTCAATGATCGTCAACTCCATTACTGATATTACAACTTCTTAGTAAAACAACGATAAAAAAGAGTCAGCACCTCTTGGAAATAAAAGAAGAAGAGCGTTCCAAAGAGGTTGGCTCCTAACAAAAGGTTCTTCTTCTATTTCTTTCGTATCGATATGTCTTATCAAATAACTTGGGGCGATTAGGTGGCCAGTTGGTTATGATATAAATAGAGTTGGAGACAAAGACTACATTCAATTAGAGAAATATCTAAAAAGTTAGTTAACACCTTCGTAATCCTAATTATGGTGCAAAACACAAATTCTTCAGCTCCACTCCACCTTCAGCAACAGTCACACAATGGACAGTACAAGTTTATCCTCACGATCAGTTCCCATAGAACAACAGAGTCATTACGTCCAGTTCGCCATTGTGGCACCACCACTGTATGGAAACTGATGCCTGATACGAAATATATTGTGTGTGAGAAATATTTTATATGTACGATACTATTAAACAGAGTTGAGTGAACATTGTCCGTTCCGAAGGACCAAATCAGAGGGCCTAGAATATAATTTATTAGATTATAGGCACTCGTCTTAAAATCGTCTGCAGTGTCTTCGTTCGATTCCCATGTCGGGAAAAGTGATATTGCGATTTCCATCAGAAATTTCTCAGAAGCAGCCACGGAGTCTGTATTTGCGCCCGGTTAATGGCAATAAGCTCGCCCCCTATTACATGGGACTTAAACATACTGGCGAAATGTGGGTGTATTATTACCTCTGCCTAACCCTTCGGGTATTACAGGGCTGATGTTATGTTTTAAAAGCATTTTGTAATGGACATCCAGTGCGTTGACATATACTTTTTGTGTAGCCCATGCGTTCATGACTTTCGGCTACTTGTTATCGCTGAGAGAATGTGTCACCTTGTTTACACCTTCTGCTCTTAACATTTTAATGTTACCATTAACTCCAAGCTGAAGAGCACAGTAATTGTAAAAAGTTTCTTTAAATATAAAAAGACTGTAAGCTGATTATATTTCTTCAACTTTCTAAAAGTTTAGTGAAGGTTAATTGCATTTTAACCGACTTCTGAACAAGTATTTTAATGAGTAATTTAGGAATGTGAAACGAAAAGGAACATTCTGGATGATATTGGTTTTGGTTCTGAAGCCAAAATCTTTTAAACGGTTTGCCTTGCGAACGTTCAAAAATTCGAACATCATCCATCATCCACAGCCGGACTTAACCCACTGCTGGGTATAGGCCTCTCTTCGCTTGTGCCAAGCTCCACGCTCTTGTGCCAGCCTCATCCAGGATATTCCCGCAATGGCAACAATGTCGTCTGCCCATCTTGTCGCTGGATGGCCAACACTCCTCTTTCCATTCCTTGAACGCCACTCGGTCACAGCTTTACTTCACCTGCCATCACCGCGTCTTGCTAGGTGTCCTGCCCAACTCCATTTGATTTCCATAACGCGATTTCCAGTATCGAAGACCTTCGTTCGTCTCCTGATTTCGACGTTTGGAACTCGGTCTAAATTCGATATCATCATCATTCTCCTGGACTCCCAATATATTTGTGACTGGCGCAGCATGTCTTCTTTTTCCATACTTCTCTACTACATCGTCATCTCATCAGACACCTCTTGCCATATCATCCTTTACACAGTCCATCCATGTTTCATAATTCGATACCATTGTATAGATTTGTTACCGGTCAAATTAATTAATTATCATCAGTCTACCTTCACAATGGAAAAAGACCTCGTGGTCGCAGCCCGATCCGTTGGTCTGACCATATCCGCACCGTCCTTGCACTACAGTTCACAACGCCCTCCACATCGCCAGGGACAGAAACAAATGGAAAAACATCGTACGTGTTAAAGTGATGCAGAAGGGAGGTCACGACCCTCAGTACTGAGGAAAACGACGCAAGGAGGAGGACCTTCACAATAATAACTTAAGATCACAACTTAATCACCAATTTCCTTCCCAAGGTCTAGGGGAGGACTACGACACTAGATGCCAATCTACAATCACGTATGAATCTAAAACACCTGTAATCACACATCACAACGTTAAATTAACTATTACCATACACCGGTTAACTGTTAGCAAACCTTAACTGAAAGGTCGAAGTAACTGCAGTATATAATTTAACACTTCGGTACTAACTGTTACGAGTATATACAATGAACGGGCAGTCATACGTATACTATAATTTGTTTATTATATTTTAGTACAACTGCTAGTTAGCTGGTTTTACGTTTACTGTGTAATTTTTGGGTGTTACTTTCAATTCTGAAGGCGATGCTTTTTGTTTTTTTAATGTCTATCAATGTTTGGCATTAAAATTAAGTATAGCAATCTTGTGTTTGGTGTACGAGTACGTGTTAAATATTTCACAATGATATAATTATTTCATAATCGTAGTAAATGTAAAAAGTTTTTTTTTCCACATTTTATAACTCTGATTTCCATTAAAAATGCATCTCAAATCTTTCGCCTCCTACTGAAGATTTTCATGTGGCGGAACACAATCTCATTTTTATTAATTCTCTGCTTTGGCATATTTTTGTGTGTTAATCCAGGCCCAAGTAAGCTGTCTGTGTGCATAATTTTATCCAAATCAGTGTAGTAGTTTTTGCGTGAAAGACTAAACACAGTTTCTTAAAACATCCATCCTCACAAAATTTCGCAATTATAATAGTAATTAATGACAGTTTTTACATGATACTGAAAAACTGTCATTTTGAAAATTCATGAAAAATATTTCAAGGTTGCCTTCGATATCTGTATAAAATTCAAAAAATAACTTGACATTCAAACCTTAGCAAAACCATAGCACATGTGATTTCTCTATTAAGAGTGACCACGACAAAACATCGGAAATGTAACAAAGTTACTATCGCATGACCAAATTACTCACTTCCGTAAATCACAATAGTGTGGGAACGATAGTGCAATAATAAACAATAATTATGATTATTATTTCCATTGTTAGTAGTGACGTGGACAATGTGACAGTGATACTTCTATGATGGATAGCGGTAATAATTGTCATCACTAAGTACAAGTGGAACGGGTTTTTTTTTAATTTGATTAATTTTATTGTTTAAAAGAGAAAGAGACAGTATGCGACTGCTTTCCTCAATGTGAGGTTAATTACTAATTACTTTCTAGAACTAATTGATTAGTTGTTTGTTAAATTGAAATGATATTAAGCAAATGTTTTGATTTGAACGTATATAGAAATTATTGAAATACTGGACAAGCATCTAATTGAAGTAATGTCAATTAGTAGTTCTACAAGATTCATAAGCATAACACTAAGCGATAGGTAATGATTTTAATAAAGTACAACTTTTAGGAAACCTACATGGATGTACTATTTTAGGTATGGGCCATTCATGACATCAAGGGACTACAACATACCAAATTAAAGTGATTTATACCATCATAAGACAACAATACCTACCACAGCACTAATAACCGCTGTGAACAATTCTTTTAATAACCACAATACCGTATAATTTGCAACTACAACAAAGGACGCCGACGTTGTATTAAAACTGCAGAAACCTTGGGATGGCGTGACAATTATCGCGATCATCATATGCGAACACCGGATGAAGTTAGTACTAGAAGTCAATTACTAAATACGTTACGTTACTAGACTGTGTGCTAAGTTTAGCACTTAAGTGTCATTAAGTTCTTTTATTGTGTTGTTAGTCTTTGTGGCATTTTGAAGAATTCAGAGTAAAAGAACTCGAACCCGCGTCATATAAGTTTATTTTGTAAATAATTCCATAAGGGGCTTCTTTCTTGTCATTTTTTTTATAAATTGACAAAAGTCCATTTATTGATAATAGGTAAGGCACTAATTAATTACGAGTACTACAATAAAGCGAACCCTTTGTTGCCAGCCACAGGTCTCAATTAAAATGAATTTCGTAATAATAATAAAAACTATTGGGCCTCATTTTTGAGGCGCATCAATTGAAGTTCAATGGTTCATTAATTTTGATTAAAAGCTTTTGTTAGAATCACGACGAGTGCAATCTAACAAAAGGTTTGTTGTGATGGATGAAAAACGTAGGTACAATACACCTGATTTACAACAATAGCCCTTCTATTAATATCACCATCATTCTCTTGCGCTTATCCAAATTTATTCGGCGTTGGCGCAGCATGTCTTCTTCATTCATACTTCTCTGTTATTGCTAGCATATTTTCCTTCGCACAGTCCATCAATTGTTATTTGGTCTTCCTCTACTCTTATTGCCATGAATATTAATTAATACTCAAAACTTTCCTCACGCCGTTTTTCTCATTTATCCAAATCACATGCCCGTACCAAGACAACCGGCTACACACAAAGCCCTTATATAAATTATGCCACGGGAATCAAAATCAGGCAAGACAATATTGGCTGGCTCGACATCAATTTCCTCACTGAATCACACAAATCTATGAAATGGTGTCCCCATTGATTAAACCAAGGATCCAAAATCAATCAAGGATGGAAATGATTCAATAACATATAATGGTTCCCAACTTTTTCAGTGAAGTCTATATTTGTATATTATATAGATGTCGGAACACTGTCGGTTAAAAGAGATGTAAGCTTCACAGCAAGGTTACTTAAATCACTTAAGAGTTATAACTTAAGACTACCAATTGTGTTCAAGTTTATTGCTCGTATTTCGCCGATGTTCATGAACTGCCGGAATTAATGGCGTTCGAAGATTTATATTTCTGCGTATCGGACATCGCCTGCGGGCTCGATACGCTTCGAACTAAGACAAACGATTCGAAACATAATAGGGACGTGTGAGGGATTAAATTGGTCTGTTAATTGCCTATAAATGATTTATTGATCTCAACTCATTTTTTTCATGCAATTCAAACAAGTAGCAACGAGTTTTTTTCTCAAAGACCGAATACCGATAGTGCTCAAATTACTTAGCAAAATATTTTTCTATGCCATTTAAGTAAGTTTTTTTTTTACAAGGATGTAATTGATTGTGACATTCGTGAGAAAAAACAGTTTATGAATTAATTTTGGGCGTGTCTTTATAGCGGACATGCGGTAATCTATAATGACAGTCACTCTGAAAGAGAAAGCATTTCAATTAATTACTGTCAATATTAATTTGTCATTGCAAATTGAATTCGCGCAATGGAAGTTTCATTTCATACATATTATTCCACAAGAAATAGTTTCTGAGAATAAAAATTTCACTTATACAACTATAAATACTATTTTTTATTTATTTTGTGATTTCTATTTCTTTAAATGAGAGTATTTTAAATGAAAATATTTTAGCCATATCAAGTGGCAGTTGCTTACTAAGCATTATATGTTCCTACAACGAGTTGACAAGGATTGACACGCGATTTTCGGTGGCTTATATTATTTGTCAAATCAAAAAAGTTTTGACGATGGCTTTTCCGTTGTCGTTGTCGCTGATAGAATGTCACATTACCTAGGCAGGTGCTTTTGTATCTTAAATATCATAATTCACATAACCATCATCAATGTCCGTATCCACTTCAATAGTAATAACAACAAGGGCATCGCCTATTTCTACATCTATCATTAGTACCTACTCGTGTGAAAACATTTAACTTGACCTTAATTCAATGTTCTCATGTTTGTAGATCATGTAACGATTAAACCCATTGCTAATGCCATCTTTGAAAAATCAATTAATACTCAGATAATAGATCAATTTCTGAGAGAATTTGACAAACCAATGCTGCTCTATATTTAGAAGCAAGTAAGTAGTTCCGTGGTTCAGATGTAGCTTCAGGCGATGTTGGTACACCTGTCTTTCGATCTGTTTATTAGGCTTAAGTCACTTTGCTTAGAAGGTTAAATAAGTGCCCTGTTTATATTATGAATATTTCATACACCGCTGAATGGGTGAATCGCCTGCAGAAGATCACAGGGAAGACCTGGATGAGACTTGCACAGGGTTACATGATCCAAGCTAGGTAAGACACAAGAGGGACTACCCTCTCTGCCTGTACTCAGAAGTGAGTGACACAATGCTGCTAATTATGATGATGATGGTTAACCGCTATTGATACTGAAAATAGCCAAAAGAAGACTCTATTCTCTCTGAGTCAATTGTGTAATGAGTTTGGAGCCCGGACCATTTCAATATGTATGCAGTTCTCAAACGTATAAGATACCTATTTACTAAACTCGTTATCTTGATCATCATTCGTCTTTTTTTTCCCCAACAATCCCTCAATTATCCACAAATGTCCATTATCATCATCATCATTATCAATTATTATTTAAATCCTGCATTTCCGTTTCCTCACACATATTGCACATAAGTCATAACCATTATAATATTTTGTCAGTCCCCAATTATCAATGGTCATTTTGATGTATAAATGACTTACGCCTTGAACATAGCTGCGAACTAATGCGCATGTCATTTAAGTATTAGCATTAACAACGTAATGAGAACGTGGAATGAGGAAATGTGAAGTATTATTGGCATATTTTAATATACAACAAAACCCAAATGATTAAGACTTGGTGAGCCTGTAGCTGTGTACCCAAAGGACACCTTATGAACCCTGGATGAGGCTGGTACAAGAACATGCAGATTAACACATGCAAAGGGAGGCCTGTGGCCCATATGTAAAATTGGGTTACAGATGATGATACAGAAGAGAGACACAAGTTAAATGCACTTACTAAATAAATCTGTTCAATTGATTGAACTGTACCTAATAAGCGGAGACGTGTTATTATGAGCACAATTCTGAAAGAGCGAGATACAAAGCTTGGTTTCCTGCCATTGACTTTTCAAACTAGGATGAGAACGTTTTCCAAAATGTCAATAAACGGAAGGATCAATCAGTAGTCGTCTATAAATGGACGGTAAACGTGACATTTAATTGTGTTAGTTTAAGAAATTGCGCCTTCTAACGCCAAATGTTAACGTCAATTATTAGATGCATTAGTGCTTCGGTTGCATGTCAAATGCTACCTAGTCGGTAGCCCATGATACCTAGAGGCTTGTATTTAACGTAGACGTTAAATACAAGCCTTGAACTGTTAGATTAGTATCAAAAAGAAATATAAACATTCAATCGAGGACAGTATATTTCACAATCAATAGATTGAAATATCGATAAAGTGCATTGAAACATAAATAGCAGATGGTTCTAGGTTTTATTAATTTAAACTTCATGTACAAGAGTGGTACATAGGCGGTCTTAATGCCACAAGGCATTCTCTACCAGTCCACCTTTGGGTCAAATAGAACAGCATTGTGCTAGAGTACAAAAACAATAAATAAGGAAATTACCATTTTGTTAACTTGTAGTGATACACATAAACGGGTACATACTAATAGATCTATATAAAGATATAATAAACTAATATATTTTATGATACATAAAAATAGTCTGAAATACGAGACACCTTATGATGACTCTAGTGATGACTAGATAGTAAGCAATTTTGTCTGACTTTAAATAGAACTTCCGAACTGCCCTTTTGAAACCCATTTTGCTTTAAGCTTTTTGAATGCCAAGGGGTAGCGCATTCCAGAGAGATAGCCTAAGAAGAGGACATGAAACCAGAACCTCTTCTCCTAGGTTTAAAAACATTAGGTGTTTTGTTGGCAGATAAGAAATACTAGACAAGATCCTACTCAGAACATGCTTTCGTAAAACCTATCAACTCTTTAGATTACAACAAACTATTAAAGCTATAAAAATATTAACATGACATTTGAAAAAGACGCCTCTTATTGTTTAACATTTAGTTTTATCTTCTTCGAAATCGGAAATTAAATAATTATTGTACGTGCAATATCAATATTAGTAATCGCTAATTATTGTGGAGGCGTGCCTGGTTTGGAAGCTAAATGTCACGTCCTACCACTGTGCTGTTGGTAATATCTGATAAATGGATTGTGTGTTAGTGAAGGTGTGTTGGGGGCAAAGGTATCTAATATTGTGCATGGTATGGTACTACCTTCTTTTGTCTCATTGTGGTTAAAACTTTCAGTGGCATAAAACTGTTTAGTTTTGATTATGTGGTACGAGGATGTTTTCTTATTTTTACATTCGATACTATTTTGAGGAACATGTTCGTGTTCATGACCGCTATCATAATATTATTTAAGTTTACCTTGTAAAAGGACTAGCCAGTCGACAGCAGTTGAATGCCTAGAGTGTGCCTGACGTAACAAAGAATCAGGTCGCTCGGGGTAGGTCCTTTCATGCACCCGAATTTTGGACAAAATATATTCGAATTGTCTGCCATCGATATGCTAGAAGATGAACTATAAGATCACCATATTACGCACTGATGGAGAGGTACAGTAATTTATCTTTGCACAGATAGCCGTACATAGTACAAAACTACAGAGAGGAGTGGATATGAATTGGAAACATGTTTAGAAGTGAATGATGGAATTGCTAAAATCTATTTTATTCTAGTTTATGTGTAAGCCTAGACTTTTATAATCCTCTTACCCAAGTCACTAAGAGGATACTAAAGTAACCAAGTAGTTATTAATGTAAATGAGCCTCGCTTTGAAGGAGAATCTCATAAGTATATTACCAAAGATAAACATTACTCCATCGTTACAACATCACTGCCTAGTGAATGTTCTATGCGACAACTTTCCTCTGGAAAGTCCGTCGTTGCTCACTCATACATACGAGAAGCCTCTTTAGTATCGTGTTATGACTCTTTGCGTATTATTAGCTAATGTTAGGAACTTTCACTAACTGCTACTTTTGTGTATTTATGATAATTTCACTTGTTTCAGGTAATGTGTTGGATGTTGCAGTGTACATCATAATAATGAGCTCGTAAAGTCTTTCTGCCACAAGAAAGGTCCTACAATCATCAGGTGTGCCAATCAGTTGATCTGAAGTTCTTGGTTATTTCCTACAGTAGCAGATGGTGTTCTGCTTTCGGCATTCTTTCCTCTTGTCGATGTAATAACTCAGTGATCTACTTCTTATCGAAAATTCAAGGACTGGTTCTTCAGACTGGTACATATTCTTCACAGAATTAGGTTTCGCCTTTTCACGGTACATCTGCCTAGCCTTTTTCCAACTATATAGCAGTCAGTTTCTAGTAATTGGTTCCAAAATTAAAATAATATATTTAAGTATCTGTATCCTCTAAATTGCCTCCTTAAATAACCTCTCCTACACAAAAATACTATAAATTCCATTGGATACCTTTGTGGGCGACCGACCAACACGGACCAGCAGGTGAACGAAGTACCGATAAGGCACGAATCCAAGTAGCGATTGTGTCGGAACAGTTTAATTGTCTAGCACCTAATTTATTTGTTATAATAAAGGTGCGACCAGACTGCGATCTACCGATGACATAGACCAGACAGAGCTCAGAAAAAGGGACATTCTGTGGGGTCCTGATTAAACGTCTATAGGACGTCAAAAAAGGAATTGCATTTACAAAAGTTACCAAAACGCTTTGTCGAAATCCAAAAATCTGTTCAAAGTCGTAGAAATACGAAATGCTTTGAAAACAACTGCTACTTCCAAAAGAAGGAGGTTATCAATTCGACGTATGCATGTTACGCGATTTCTCGGTTTATTGTGGATCGATTTAGAATATTGTTTTTTGTTTGAAAGAGAACTTCCAAATTAGTCCCATATAAATATTGCCATGATCTGATCATGGGCTTCAGAGATATGGAACGGAACTCTTCAATAATAGACAGCAAATCTGTCGTGATTCCTGCAGTCGCTTGGATGCTTATTGTTTACACAACACCATAACATCACGCCTGTATTATCTAAGGAGGTACGAAGATGTGTACAGAAGGCCCACATTTCGACAGTTAGGTATGTTGAGTTCCATTTTATTGGGAATTACCCTATTACTATGACATGTAGTGTTAACAATGTAAAATAAATGCATAGCAAATATTTATATTTATGATATTATAACTAAAAAAAAAACTTTTAGGAAACTAAAAAAACTTTTAAGAAAAATAAAAAACTTTTTTGCAAATAATAAAACTGACTTCAAAAACACAAAAAAGTGAAAAATAACTTTAGCTTCAGACCGTCGTCGGTGACAAATAACTCAAGTGTTCAACAAACAAAAGTCACTGACTTCTGAAGCTAAAGTTATTTTTCACTTTTTTGTGTTTTTGAAGTCGGTTTTATCTGAATTACGGACAACCATTTTAGACGTTTTTTATTTTATTTTAACTGCCTTTTTCTTCTTCTTTGTCGTTCTTCATCGTTATAGCATAGATCAAAAATACTTATAGAATATCGACACTTCGACATCGATCAACCACAGTCTGGTTGCACCTTTAACTTAATTTATGTTGTAAACGATACGCGGCTTATAGTCGATGAAATTGTAAGAAACGGCTCGGAATTACGATTGGGGTTATCGGTCAGAGGTTGATAATGTTGTGCCTAGTTACGTTGCTATTTTATCGTCCGTCTGGCCTGCTAGTTAGCCTTTCATGCAGAGGACTTTCTGTATTGTTCTGTATGTTACTTTGGACAATGATTAAATCTTGCTGGTTGCTGGCGTAAATTTAAGATACTAATTTGGATTTAGTTGACATAATAAAGGCGTTCCTAGCACCTATTCCATAACTCATGTTAGCTTCCACTTTTAACAGTCCAGGAAGTGTTCTTAGAGTTTGATAAAACGAAGATTGTGAACGGTTTTAACAACAAGAAATGTTGTAAGTACTGAATTGTGTTCGGGTGTAATGTCACTTATTTTACCCCTTCTCAATGTTTAATGTTTCATACTTATAGGTAGTATATCCTATGTCCTATTCAAATGACATCACAATCAAAGTATTCTCATATCTGAAATCTGACATCATGAACGTAACAAACAATTTTGTCATGCCTCAAACTGTGGCTTGGAATTCCTTCACCTGAATCTATGGCAGGTCGTGCTTGTTAGGTCGTAGTATCAATAAATATCTGTAACTTGAGGTCACTGCGATAATGCATGCGAGCTAGTATCAGATTTACGTGGACATTGTTGAACGTGCTCGATTAAAATGTAAGTTGCCTATAAGTACTTATATAAGTACATTTATGTATACCGGCAAAAGCTTTTGAGGTCATAGGTACCTATAAGGACCCCAAAAGCCTCTATCGATATAGCTAGGTAGATGTACACAATATATAGGGTTGATTGTCGAGATGGGGCAGTTAAAGCATGCAAGCCTTCACTGTTGGAAAATGGTTCCAAAATCTGTGAATTCATGTAGCAATTACTCAATTAATTTAAACTGCAACAGTTGGGGCCCATAGATTATTTAATGGGTCCCGACTGTTGCAGTTTAAATTAAATTGCTTTCAACACTTCTGGACTGAATTTTTTTTTCTCTTTTCAGTTTTTATTTAATTATGTCTTTGTTTCCTTGGAAGATGGGTAGGCCTTTAGTGTGGGACGCAACATGCGTCGATACTCTTGCGCCATCCCATCTTCCAAGCTCATCGTGCTGTGCTGGTGCTGCCGCTGCGGCTGCAGAGAACCTCAAGCGGCGTAAATATAGAAACCTGTGTGGTAACTATATTTTCGAGCCGTTTGGGGTTGAAACTCTAGGGCCGTGGGGTCCGAGTGCTCATAGCCTATTTAAGGAAATTTCGAAACGCCTAGTTGACGCTTCCCGTGACCCAAGGGCTGGCTTTTACTTTGGCCAGAGGCTAAGTGTTGCCATACAACGTGGCAACGCCGCCAGTCTCTTGGGCACATTACCATCTGACAGCGTTGAGGAGGAGTTTTTCGATGCCCTTTTATAGTTTGTTGTTAGTTTATCTATTTTAGTTTAATAGTTTTTAATTTTAATTATTACTTATTTTTTAATTTATTTTTCTTATTTTACACCTTATAGTTACATGGTCATGATATACCATTTTAAAATCCTCATGATGAGCCCTTTAATTTGATACCCATACAGCAGTATCTAAAAAAAAATACTTTTTTGTACTTTAAACTATAGCGTCTCACAGTCATCATGTTGGTTTTTTTTATGTCACCTATCTTAGAACACTTGGGTTATCAAGACAAATCTAACGATATGTTAATTAAATAAATTCTTGCAGCGGTTTGGAAGATATGAGGTAATAAAGAATATTACATGCATACATACATACATACAAGATACGCGCGAAAAACATAACCCTTCCTTGGCAGTCGGGTAAATAAACAAGATACGCGCGAAAAACATAACCGTTCCTTGGCAGTCGGGTAAAAATTAAGGACAGTGTCTTTAGAAAGTTTTTCTGTCGCTAGTATAGAATGCACCAGCATGCTAGCTCGTACATTCGCCATGTATTCTTTCTTATATCCCTTCTTCTACTTTAGGGCTACGGTTTTGTCGATGCAGCTTTTCAGCTCTCTGTATCTCTCTGTAAGGTCTCCAAACCTATATATACGTGAGTTACATATTATTAATGTAACCCACGTGTAGTTACCAACTTTATCCGTCAAGCTTTCCGCAACTTCAGAAATTTCTATCGCGATCTTCAATATTAACCTGTGGTGGTTAGAGATCTGGTTCGGTCCTAGAAGTTTCGGTTACATACAAAGCTCCACATTTACCTTAAACAAGGTAAATAAGAAAATATTTATGAATGTATTCCTGCATTTCTGCGAACCGTCCATTTTTCCCTACACTAGATTATAATGTTACCGCCATTGCCATGCGTCGCACGCGCAGGCATCAATAGGCTGTTTGCAGGCTTGAGAATGAGCCTTATTGTTTAAAATCTACATACATTATGTATTACGACATAGAACGCTATGTTATTGTGTTGTTTATGAATTAACTTACAATTTGTTAGACGTAGACTCGGTTGGATCAAAAGGTTTTTGTTGTTGGATTGAAAATATTTATTTCGACTTACTAGGGAATTAACCGGGCCTAGTCAAGTGGCAACCACTGTCGAAGGTGCTAGGTTTGCATTTGCCACTTGACTTGACAGTTTAAGTAAACCTTCTTTGTCTCTCTTTAACAGGATTAACTTAGGTCAGTTTTAGTTTTTCATCCCAACTACCGCTGAATCGGTGATGGAATGTGAAATTGAAAAATGGAATGGCACTTAGTCTGGACCCTTAGGTTATTCGGGACTTCGGACTTTGTGTAGGACTTTTTATACCCTAGGTACTTACTTATAAGTTTACCACTGTCTAACCTTTCTGGGATGCTTAAGCCCCACGTAATAGCCAATAACCGAATATAGATCCAGGCTTCTGGTTCCCATTGAAAAAAAGTCCTTAGGTTCATAACATAACATGTCGCCTGTGATCTCCGAAAGGTTAGGCAGAGGTGTACCTAATAGCGCACCCACATTTCACCAGTCTGTGTATGTCTTAATCTTATTGCCATTAACTGCGCACAAATCCAGACTTCGTGGCAGCTACTGAGAAATTTCTGATGGAAATACCCAATAACAATTTGCCCGACCTGGGATTCAAATCTAGGACCTCATGCTCAGCAGTCCCTGATAGCGACCACTAGACCAACGAGGCAGTCCTAGGGTTCATCTTCATCCATAATACATACACGTTGCATAATTGTATAGTATGAATTGTTACACAAATACTTACAAAGTAAACTTAAATAGCTACACTAAATCTGAGCCCAATTACTGTGGATAAAATCTACAACATTGATTAATTATTCAACTTTCGCTGCTGATCGCCTCAGTGCGCTTTACGGCAATTAGCTCGGAGTCGTGAGCAGTCTAACTTAATTATAATTATTTAACATCACACCGTAGACGAGTATGTAGCTTATAGAGCTACCGAGCATATGACAACGAACTAGAATGTCGCTTCTTTGTAACACGGGTGACATGAGATTACACATTCTGTGGTCGAGTTGTACGCAACTATTTCAGTAATTAGGTCAAGATTTATGTGGTTTCTTGTTCTATCAAAGCCTACTAGAGGTAGAATCTGAATACATCTGTGACATACAGCAGTATCAATTATTAATCAATGAACGAGCTTGAAAGAACTTTATGTGAAAGTATTAAACCAGGTCGGTAGGTTACCTTTTTCGGTGTTTCACTTAGACAGTATTCTGGGAACTGGAATAGAACCTAGATAAAAGGCTCCTTTTAGACCTTTGTATAAAAACGGCCCGGTGGAGGGGATGAAGCAATTCGTTCGAAGGTGCCAGGCAATCGTGACAACAATGTTATAGCACGACTCCTATACCCCACAATTTCCTTCGATACCTAGACTAAAAAGAAACTGGACTAGACTTTCTATTTCATAACACTAAATACAAAACCTTTGTATACTACACAAAGGCTTAGATATAATGACCATGTTGGTAGCGGAACTACATTACAGTAATGGTCAGTAGAATTCAATCAAAAGCTTTATTCAACGTTGTCAGAATGAGTTTAATAGAGGATTATCTAAGACTGAACTGTAATTGAAAACAAAATGTAATTTAGTACGGATATTTTTGAAATGAAAAGCAATTTAAAAGGGTTATTTGTTTTGATTGTATTTAGACCATCAAATCGACTGTGGTAAACGATAAAGTACTTAATGAACACCTGGAAATTAGTTTTCCTATGACACAACAATTGTTATAGAATTAATTGCGACCCGGCTTGGCTTTGCACATCAGCTTTACGTCTTGACAAAATATCGAGAATTCGACTATATTAATAAATGCGCAATATTTGAATATACATTTGTAATCAAGCTATCGGAAACGGCTCTAACAAATTCGATGAAGGTTGCAAATTACGTCGGCGAAAAATAGATTTAGTTGGGTCCCACATCTGGAAAAAAACGTTTTTTCTATTTTCACCCGAACAGAGCTCGATCGCCCAGGTACTTGACTTATAGGTAAGTTAAGTCATCATCATCATCATCATTTCAGCCAAAAGACGTCCACTGCTGGACATAGGCCTCCCCCAAGTGTCGCCACATTGACCGGTCCCGGTAAGTTAAGTAATCATCAATTATTTTTCGGAATAAATTTTCCAAATGTTTGTGATAACCGCGACAAAATCCTCATGAAATTGCCATTAAGTTACAATCATAATATTTGTAGAAGCGCTATAAAGGGTGTAAACAGACTCTTAACGAAGCCGAAGCACTTGTTCTCCCCGTCATTGCGATCATTTTTTTGTTCTAGACCATACCTGGGAAACTTCTAGTTACGGAGATATTGGGGGTCAAAGTTCCAACTTTTTCACAAGTCTTTTTTTTTAATACATGTTTTTAATTTAAGATTTTTACTTTAAACACCTCCAGGACCCCCTTACTATTAAATCAATCCATCAGCACAATGTTTTGAGTGCGTTACATTGAGTCCTACTGTAAAACGTGATTTTTCGGCCCAAAAAAAAAAGTCGTTTCCCAGCACTATTTTTTGCGTAAAGTTACTTAGTTTGATGTACATGATGCTTGGTTGACGGCTTCGTGAAGAGTCTGTTTACAACCTGTATAGTCGGTAAATGATCGAAATAAACTAAACGTATATTACTATAACCCAAATACATTACTCGAAGAGCTTCACTTTTTCTACCCGCCACCCAAAAAACCTCGCAATATTTAAGAATTTTCTTCAAAGATTTCCCAATCTAGTCAGGAAATTAAAATTTGCCATTCCTTTACAAATAAATGGCGCAACACCATTGTGAATTAGGCTTAACAATCAGACTGCGTTTCCACCTGCCAATCCAGGCCGGGCGGAATGGCCTTTCGTACATTTTTTAATTTCATGCCGAGTGGTTTGACTAAGATTTGTGTTGCAACGAATAACGGCGTCCTGTTCCACTGTTATTAAAATTGATCACTGATTTATGAGATTAGTTTTAGGTTGGTCTTTGTTAGATGTGGAACATTATAAGTTAAATCTCGTGAGATAAGAAGTTGAGCTAAATGATCGATGATTTGGAAAAGGCGATGACGGCAATGATGATTATCTTGTTCCAAATCTTAATATCGTTTATAATAAGCCAGCCAGGCTTATTTCTGAAGACTTTAAACCAGCAGGAAAGTTTTGTGTAAGCTACTTTAGCCATAATCTCTTTAATCTACCCTTCTATCAATGTTCTTGTTGTCGCAATATTTTATATGTTGATGACAGCACAAGAATAGTAATTGTGTTAGTATTGTTTTACTAAAGATGGATTTTCAACAGAAATGTAAATTAAATATTTGCAAAGAATAATTTTCAACCGTCAGTCAACGAAAGCCATTGTTTAACGTAACCGTCTGCACATATAACAAAGAAACTACAAAACTATAAAAACGGTGAACTAAATTTATGACATTAGTGACAGTAATGTTTGCACATTATGCGTGTGCGCAGGCGGTAGGCGACGACTTGGTTCAGGCGACCCCATTGCCGGTCACTGCACGCGGGTAGTAGATGCAGGTGCTGCTAGGGATGTGGTGTGGTTGGATCGATAAAACCATTTACTTCATGAACACTTCGCGAAATTCGTTCGCGTGCCCACAACCCGTATCCAAGTCGTCGTTATAATTAACTATAGATGACTTGTATTCATACCCAGAACCCGACTAGCGAGTCCATAGCTACGAATTGTGCGAACGAACGAATAATTGTTCGACTCATATGCTGGGTGCTGGGTACTAAATGGGTAAATAGGGTAATGGTCGAACTTTTCAGCAAACCTAAGATTCGTAGTAGATCAGCGGTTTTTGTTTTATTTTGTGTTGTTCACAGTTAACAATGGTAAAAAGTAAGTAATAACAAAGTAAATGACGACAAGTCATTTTTAAGCCTCCGCAGCTAACCAGAGAATTTTTACTGAAGAAGTGATTCCTTGCTACTGAAATTCAACCAACGAAGTTTGACCCTTTCCTATAATAGCAACTGTAGTTTGAACTTTTCATAGATATTTAGATCAATTTTCAATTATTATTTCTATCTTGATTGATCTTGCGCATCTTCGATTTATTATCTATAATTACTCAGATCGTATTACATTCGTCATTAGTCAGGGTCAGTCAGATTTAATTACATATTATTCGAACGTCTGAATTTGAAAGTATTATAATTTAGGGATCAGTCAAACTCATATCTAGCAGAGATGAAAAAAAAAAGTCGTTTTATTGCAGCGGACAATCGACTGCGGATACCTGGCTCAGGCAGATATTCCGTAGTAAATGTACACAGGTGTCTGTGTCTAGTGTCTGAAGATGTTTCTGTAATTTGACGCTATTATTTTTTTTAACCTGTCTGGGTCCTACAACATCGATAGTCCCTAAAGTTGTCCCAACCCTACAGTAACGGTGCGAATAGGCCACCTACTACCGTGCGATTGTAAGCTATAGTAGGTACCTCTCTATTATAGTGCGTTCTACTCACTACCTCGCATAGACGCACTATAGATGTTAGTGTCTTTATGTGTGTTGCTGTACTTACTGTTTTATAACTTTCGTTTGGTTGGGCGCTGGTCTTACGAAGCCGGTCCTTCGTGTAATTGGTTTCTCTATGTTAGCGGTGTTACCTAAATTGAATTTTTGGGTGGGTGTCGTGGTAGTAGTTTGCTTTACTGTCATTTTTGTCTGTGTGACCCACACTTTAAGGGTTCTATCCGAAACCACTGATAACGCTGTTGAAGAAAAATAGTTTTGGTCGAAGCTCATCTAAAGGAATCATCGACACGATGAAGCAGAAGACTGACTAATTTTCTGTTTATCATTGCCTACTTTGGTTACAAAATCTACACGCACGTACACGGGCAAGAGATAATAAGTCATAAAAAGGGTTTTTTTTTCTTCCAATTAGCATCGAATATGTCGTTATGTCAAACATGCCACTTTCTGCTCACTGCTACCTTTTCTTCACCTTCTGTTCCCACAATTTCTCCGAACGGATTTCGAACTTAACAAAAAAACTAACTCTAATGAATTAATACAATCACAATTAAGGCATACTAGGCATTACTAAACTTGATTGTAATACGTTTCTTTGAATAAACAATGCGTATGCTGTGCAATGGTATATATTGCGAGGTTTTTTGGCAAATTGCGGAAAAAGGAATGCAATCTAATGTTACGATAGTATCTGTGAGAACTGGCGAACAATTATGCTGGGAATATGTCAGTTGGCAGGTGCAATGTTGGAGCCAACTATTGGACCAATATTGCGTATTTGGTCCCATTATGCTACCTAAGGAAACTCCACCCAGTATTTCAACATACCGAATGATATTTATTAATGCAAAAAAAATAATTTGGTTGGTAAAATAGAATCGTCAAACTCTTATTTTATGATACATAATAAACTTATTTTATATTCAAAAACATTCCTTCTGTTCATATTATAAAGCCTCATGTCTAATTAGAAAATATACTTTTGCCCTTTTACAATTTACAACAAAACATTAAAACATTCATAAAGCATACAATTCATTGCTTCCTTTGTAGGTTTCTCATCATAAATATTTTTCACATTACTGAAGGGATACTGCATGTCATGGCTTAAGTGTTCAGAGAAATCTTAGGAAGGATGCAAGGGAAATAAAAACGGACGGATTTAATACCGAGGACCGAGTTTCCTCCGTGCTTCGGAAAGCACGTTAAGCCGTTGGTCCCGGCTATCATTTGTAGATCTAGTGGCCCAAAAAGTCTGACAACCAAGGGGTATCGAATTATCCAGTACTAACTAGGTTGTGGAGGTCAGATAGGCAGTCGCTCCATGTAAAATACTAGTATTCAGCTGCATCCGGTTAGACTGGAAGCACAGAGGAGGTGGCAAATGCCACTGAACAGACTCAACCACCACCAGTGGTGGTAGATGCAACAAATAGTTGCAACTGCCACCACTGGGAATAATGGAACATAGTTGGAAAAAGGCTTGGTAGATGATGAGATTCAATTTTCAACCGCACTTGAAGGCCAAGATTTATTACGATAGTAACTTAAAAAAGACGTAAACGGACTCTTTACGAAGCCTTCAACCAAGCATTCTGCAGATCAAATAAGTAACGCTAAGCAAAAATTATTGCTGTTTTTTGTGTGAAATATCACGTTTTACAGTAAAACTTAGAAGATTGTGCTGGTGAAAGCATTGAATGGTATAGGAGTCATGGAGGTATTTAAAGTTATAACATTAGGTATTAAAAAAAAAGGGAGAGTAGCGGTGGCGCAGTGGTAGCGACCCCGACTTACGAACAGTAAGTCGTGGGTTCGAACCCAGGCAGGCGCATTACTTTGTGTAATTTATTTCATCACCACTGCTCTCAGAAACGGTGAAGGAAAACATCGTGAGGAAACCGGCATGTCCTAGAACCAAAAATTCGAAGACATGTGACATCTACCAATCCGCACTGGGCCCGCGTGGTGGATTATAGCCCAATCCCTCTCATAGAGAGGAGGCCTGTGTCCCAGCAGTGGGAACATTATAGGCTGATGATGATGATGACTAAAAAAGAAAACTTTTGAACTTTGACCTCCAATATCTCCGTAAGTAGAAGGTTCCCAAGGTATTGTCCGGAGCCAAAAAAATATCGTAATGACTGGGAAAGCAAGTGCCTTCCGGCTTTGTTAATGATAATTATACACCCATTCGTTAGGCTAAGCATTGCTCCTGTTACTATAGCACAGCTTTCAAACTAGAAGTGCAACATAGAGAAAGCAAAGCACGTGCTAAGTAACGTTTATAGATCTTGACGTAAGTGTACTCGGCTACTTAGGTACTTTGTGGAATAACTAGTTTTGCTGGATGCAAATTAGTAATAATTTATTTACCTAGTTAACTAGGTAAATAAATTATCACTAATTAAAACGCTTACTTTGTAGTTGTGTAGATAACTAGTTTCTTCCGCATACTTTGTAATAACTCCATTATGCACTATGTGACGCTAATGAATCGTGCGTTCGTGTTGTAAAGAGGAGTATGCAAAAACAAGTGTGTAAGGTCCTGAATTTTTGTAGAAATCTAAGAAACGGATATATCAAAACACCGAAAAGATTTAAAAAAAGTACTACTAAGTTTATTAACCAAATACACGTGTTTTAACTCGAAACCTTTCAAGTTTAGTCTAAATCCGCGCTCAAAATATCCAATCTCATTAGGACACTTAGGCTGTTGACCGCACAGTTCAGGCATTTAGTGTAGGTAAACTAAAGTGGTCCAGCGGCTGGCGAGAGGCACATAGCTCGGATTCTACCTCAGACGGTCTAACTGACCACCTAATTTGGAGCGCTAAAATGTTGCTTTGCTTATTTTGGAGCAGCGTCAATTTATATATTTTGGACTTGTGATTTGATATTTAATCAATTATAGGATCGTGTCCGTATTTAATTCAATACGTGGTTTTGTTTTCTACGTGATTTTTGCAGTATGGTGCCCAGTGGCAGGTGGCAGGGTATGATCTATGTTTGCGTGAATAGATGCATGTACGTACATGGGAACATTATTGCCGGATACGTTAATTCATTATCTTTGACAATAATTTTCTTTTAAAATTAACTTTTTTCAGTGTTGGTAGACGAAAATTCACGTTACTACAGTTTGTTGAGTTGGATTCTTTATTACGTTACTGTTTATCACAATAAAATCATACACACGTAACTTCTTACTTCATACATTACTCACCTACCTATTTCACGTACAGTGGCGGCCATTTCCGCCTGATCATTAAAAATAAATCGCTTATATCATTCGGAGGCGCCGCCCCGCCCGGCTAGAGAGCGCTTCGGATTGTGAGTGCAAGCGAAAATGAGATTAATGGTGATCAGGGATGTTATGGAGCTCCGTAACCGTAACCGAAACTATCGGATATCCGAAATAAAAATATATCCATAACCGTAGCCGTATCCGTTTCACAAGTTTCGGATAGTTTCTTATAAGGGTGAAGTCTAAATAAAACGACATGTTTCGACAGGTTTTTGTTTCACCGCTCGCGCGCCACGTGAATCTTGCAGTTTGTTTGATAGTTCTAGTCATAACATAACCTCTTTCATAACTAGTTATTTTATTATATCCGTAACCGAAACTAACGGATAATCCGAAATAATTACATATCCGTAACCTTATCCGAAACCGATATAATTTTATTCCTATATCCATATCCGTAAGATATCCAGATCCGAAATATCATATCTATAACATCATGGTGATCAGGCGGGAGTGTCCTTTATTGTACATTTCAGCACATTTCATACACAAAGCAACATTTTAGTGTATCGTTACGAAAGGTAAATTTTCCCAGCCTTCGGACCCTATGAGTACGTCGCGATTGTACTGTGAACTCTTAGCATTGTGAAACTGATAGCTCTTGGAAAGGGATTTAGCCAACACTTTGATAATTGTTGTAACTGGTCTTTTGGCATTCAGGATTTCTTTTCGGATTCATGTGCGTATTGTATAATTACCATTTGCTTTGGTGAAGAAAAACATCATGAGGAAACCAGCATGCCTGAGAGATATTTTTCAACGGCATGCAAGTTAAGTCAGAGGTCCATGGGTGGCATCAAAACTCTGACACCAGGTTAGGCACCAACCACACGAGAAAGAGAGGAAAAAGAAACATTAGATTAGACCACAAAGCTTATGCTTCTGCGATTTATATGATGCAAGTGTTTTGCCTGTACAGGAATACCTACAATAAAATTGAGACAATCCATAGGTATTTAGTCTAAAGACAGGAAGGCAAGTGGTTTTATTTACGCTTAATACCTTAGGTATACGAGAAAGACTCATCTATCAGAAAGATTTAAAATCATCATCATTAGCCTTTTCCCAACTTTTTTGGGGTCGGCTTCCAGTCTTACCAGATGCAGCTGAATACCAGTATTTTACATGGAGCGACTGCCTATCTGACCTCCACAACCCAGTTAATACTGGGTAATACGATACCTCTTGGTAAGACTGGTTGTCAGACTCGAAAATACTTTACCTAATTAATAAAATTACAACTTGGGAGGTAGTTGAGGTTTCATGGTTAGAGCGACTGAATTGAGCTACTCAATGAATTAGAAAAAAAACAACAGCAAATAGATTAACTATGAATTAATTATCCTGCTATCAATTCGTCTTTGTATTCAAAACTATTTTAAATTAAATTAACTTATCAATTGTTTCCACAAAAAAACCTTGGCACAGAAAGATCATGACATCGCGTGTTAAATGTTAATCCTTTACCATTACCTAATTATTTGATTACAATTTCATCGTAATCAATAGCTGTTACATTAAAGTGATTGTAATTACAATTGTATTCCACAGCTGTCTTAAGGAACGTGTAATTATTTCAAATGGTAACACTTTCTTTGGTACTAAATGATACAAATGTATATTATTATTTTTAATTTGACGAGTGGGTAATGGTTTTGTATGACAGGTCATTGCCGTTTGCACACCTATTGTTACAGAGGTTTAATTATAGTCGATGGAGAAGCATGTTTGTAAACGAGAAGCCGTTTCTCAGCTGCGGTGGTAGGGTTCACTGTGTAACTGCATCTTGAAAAGGGTAGGTTTTTTTTTCTGGGGTTAAAATCTTCGGGATTAGGTAACCTGGTCTTTGGGATTTGACTAAATTTTCTTGAGGAGCTCGTGGCTAAATAATAAAAGCCCCTCGGGTCGATCTTCTGGCTAAGCCGCGCTTGCCTAGGTTGGTCCCTTTTTTTTTTCGGATGGGAAATCATCAAATGACTTTTCCCGCTCTGGGCGGAGCGGAAGGTTGTGTCAGACTTGTACTGATTAAAACCCATCCATGTTCCTTCCTTGTCCTTTGTGTCACAGGGCCGCGGTATCTCTTTCGAACAGTCCCGCAGTCCTGGACCTAGGCTGGTCCCGGAATGGGTGACCCATTACATACCGAGTTTCCTCCGTGCCTCGGAAAGCTGTCATTTGTAGATGTTTGACAGACGCTACAGGTAGTCCTAGTCAGTGGCCCGAAAGTCTGACAACCAGTCTTACCAAAGGGTATCATATTACCCAGTACTAACTGGGTTGTGGAGGTCTGATAGATAGTCGCTCTATATAAAATACTGACATTCAGATGCTTGCATTTACTGTAGTTGGTTAATAAATATAATGACTACTTTTGAGGTTATAAATGTTGGCGTTAGTACAGACCTTTCTTTTCCACCGACTGGAGTCAGTTTTCGCCTACATAACATCACACCTGTAATCCCCGAAGGGTTAGGCAGATGTGTATCAAAAGTTAACCCACATTTCGCCAATCGCATGACGTAAATCCATGTAATTGAGCCCCCGTGTAATAAGGGGGCGAGCCTTTTGCCATAAAACGGGCACAAATCGGGACGGGAATTTCTGATGGAGAACTCGAAAACACTTTGCCGGACCTGAGAATTGAACCCAAGACCTCGTGGTCAGCAGTCGCACCGGCGACCATTGCCTAACATTTACTATTTAGTCCTGCAGTCATTTTCTTGTCTACTTATGTGTGATACTGTTACTACATACACGCACTTTAGCTTTAAACGGACGGACGCACACGGATTATAGCTATTTCCTCTAATAAATAATATAAACTCTGCTCCGGTATTTTCATTATGGCACATCCTCCGCGGTTACGCAATGGTTACGCAACTGATAGTCGAACGGTTGTTGTGACCGCGAGGAACCGGTTGGTGCAACGGATCGAACGCCTGCACCGTTATCCTATGGATGGTGGTGTACGACAGGAGGTGCAAGTGATAAGTCGGGCAAGATCTTAAAGGCAATATTTTCATGTCTTGTATATTTTAGAGTAGTCATGTGCGGCAAGTGCGCGCAGTGGGTAAGAGTGCGCATACCCATTAATTCCAGCCCCAAATACATGAGATTGCGCACTCTTACCTACTCATGTAGTTCAAGCACCCGTCATGTGGGCCAACTTCCCCACTTGCCTCTTACCCACTGCGCGCACTTGCCCCACATAACTCTACCTATTTATTTTTTCAATGAATGGCAGTAAATAAGCACTGCGTGCTTATTTAGTAATACCGTAGTCATACTTATGAATAATTTGGAAGGGAGAAAACATTCAGTGTCCCAACTCTGGTGCTCCATTCAGTATACCTACTCTCTTTTTGATTGTCAAAATAATTTTATAAAGTATCTAATTTACTAAGAAACTAGCTTTTGACGACGGCTTCGCTGGCGTTAATTAAGAATGTGAGAATTCAACTCTTAACACATTACTAAAGTTCCTATAATAATATAATTAAATCATGATTCGAAAGACACGTGGCACCATCTATTATCATTAGAACGTTTTGGTTGTTTTCCTCTGGAACAGTAGTTTTATTCTGGATGAAAGGCGCTATGTCCGTTTTTGTACTCCTGACAACGTATTTGCAAAATTTCAGGATGATCGGTTCAGTGGCTTAGGCGTGAAAAGGTAACAAACAAAATAAACAAACTTTATACTTTCTCATTTATAATATTATAGTAAGGAAGGAAAAATAGTTAAGATAGTAAATTAGTTATTTGGACACTGCAGTCACTTGTTTACAAAATATTATTCATATTTCGATGGCCTTCTATCCAAATATAAAAATCACCGCTAAATACTCACGACTTACACCGCACAGAATCGTGACACAGCCTAGTAAAGAACGTGTACCTGAAAAACCGTGAGATTACGAAGAAATCCAAGTATTTCACACGAACACTGTTTACATAACCTTATGCAAGTTACATGTAAATAAACTGAATGTAACGCGTTTTATCGTATGTTGAGCAACAAACTAAATTGTGCTTAAATGTTTGTTTATTTTACGGTCTCTTTATTTTATGGAGTGCGAAGTTGTTATCAGTTTTACGGTAGATACGTAACTAGAAAGTAGACGTGATACATACATAATAGTTACTACTTAGAGCTAGAAGAGACCAGAGATTGAAAATAGATTAAAGTCATCCACAACCTGGTGAACCAAGAACCAAGGTTACCGACGTAGCCCGAAGAATTGCCAAAATTAAGTGGCAGTGGGCAGGGTACATTGCTCGCAGAACGGATGACCGATGGGGCCGTAAAGTTCTGGAGTGCGGGGATCCGCTGGATGCGAGTCGCACGGGACCGGTCAATGTGGCGACACTTGGGGGAGGCCTACGTCCAGCTGTACTACGTGTCGCAGTTTCGATTCCTGCATGAAACAAACGTTTGTATGGCCTACAACCCCTTCAGGTAGTTGTTCAGGGCCTGGATGTTTGTGTTTGTGAGTTTAAATGTTTGTAAACGCACCTACGCCACGATACGGGAAAATTTCCAAAGTTTTTATAGTAAAAAGAAAAATAAAGAATGTTCTGTTAGTGTGATTATGAACGTCTCTTAAATAACAATGGTGATTCTAGAAGTCATGAGTTTCTAATTTTATTTGATATAAATTGGCTGCTTAGATAACGGTAGTAAAATAATAGATACCACACAAAAACTATCTATTATCATCTATAAACTTATAATTGGTTATCAATAACAACCGTTTGATAATTACTCGTCAGACATTCAGTTTCTCTAGCGTGTGGTCGGTGAAACCCGTCCGCGACTCGTGCGCAACTTTTTATATGAATAAAAACGAAATTAGAAATTTATATTTGATGTGCCAGGAAAGGTGACCGGAGTGATGATTTATTTATATTCCTACGTAATCGGTTGTTGTTTGTGGTGATATTAAACCATATCTGTTACGCGCTGATTATGGTAGGCAGAAAATAAGCTAGGCTAGTTTAAGTTGGGTACTGCACGCAGTGGTTTAGATTTTTTTCTCATAAATCTATGTGGAAAAAATAATAGAAAATATTATTTCCAGGAGAAAAGAATATAATGTATTTTGAAGGATTTGATGTGTTTTTATTGTATACCTCTTGCTCTATCTATAATTATAGCAAGTTTATCCTCTTTTTTCAGAAATTTTCAGTTTGGTTATTAGAAAACATTTACTGCAATGTTAAAACAAATTATTTAAAGTAAACACCAAGATAAGTGACTTATCATTCTTATGAACCCTATTTTTAGTTCTGTTTATATACCCTGTTAATACCTTCATACATGTAAATACAAACAAAAGACTCACGCATAAAGCGGATTACACACGACACTTTCTCTGCACTGCCGTGTCAAGGTCTATGTGTTAAGTTACACTTATTGTCTTAATCGCGAGCCGTGAGAGTAGGCTTTAATGTCGATGATGACATTGAAGCGTATGTGTAGCTGTGTACTTAGCGGAACGTATAATGGGAGGGTTTTTTGAATGAGAGTACATTTGGCGCTGAATTGGCAGTTAAGGTATGTATATTGGGAGTTGCAGCAACGAATAATAATTATGCTCAGTCGTTATACTTAGTACTTAATAGTTTCATGGCCGAGTCTAAAGAATACGAAACAAAAGAAAATACCTATTTTATATAGCTTATCGCGACTTAATAGTCGTAGCATAGACGGGAAAAATATAATTAACTAGCAACGCCCCGCGGTTTCACCCGCGTAGTTCCCGTTCCCGTGAGAATACGGGAATAAAATATTGCTTAAGTTATTTGCTGATAAAGTAGCTTTCTATTAGTGAAAGAACTTTTGAATTTGGTCCAGTAGTTTTTGACTTAAATCGTTACAAACAAAAAATCAAATCTTTCCTCTTTATAATATTAGTTTACGAGTAGATTGTGCGGCAAAATTGGAAATAAAGGTGAACGCGTACCTGTCCGCGCCGCACTCGCCGCAGTCATCGCATTTCATCATAGCCTCGCGCACTTGTCCGCATCGTACGCGCCGCACGCGCCGCACGCGCCGCACTCACCGCAAGTTGCGAATCGCATCCATCATTTAATGACTGCGGATGACATCATCCCCGGCGCCAGCGCGCCCGCGCCGCTCTCGCCGCATGCACCGCACTCGCCGCACGCATCGAACGCGCCGAATATCATGACGTCATCCGCGCGAACTTGTAGAATCAGTATACCTACAGGATTTTAAGAAAATGCGGATGGTTCGGCGCGGATAGGTGCGCGATGCCGTATACTATTTCATATTATTATTTATTATTTTTATTATTATTATAGCTAGCCCATATTGTCCCACTGCTGGGCAAAGGCCTCCCTCCATTCCTTCCAACGGTCGCGATTCTGTGCTACTTCTTTCCAATTCTCAAGGAAGACATCCAGTTCGTCCCGCCATCTCCTACGTGATATAAAGATTTATAAAATGCGATGACTGCGGCGCGTGCGGCGGGTGCGGCGCGGTCAGGTGCGCGTTCACCTTAAGCAAGAAGAGTAGAATTTATAAGGATATTTAAACCTATCCTTTAATTGAGTGTTGATAATTATTCTGATTTCTCATTGAGCATTGCTAGCACAACAACGATTTAAAAGTTATTGATTCATACCCAAGCCGACATTTTGGCTTTATGCAATTTATTTTATCACCGCTGTTCGGCTGCTAAAAACGTTGAAGGAACATCGTGAGGAAACGACTTGTCCTAGAATCAAAAATTCGAAGATATGTAGTATCTACAAACCCGCATTGAAATACCTGTCACATCGAAGCAGGAAACCTGTACATCCTTAAAGCAGCATAATCCATGTAATCTTGATCATTCTGACAAGGACTTAGCTTCCGTCCATAACATACTATCGACATATTGCTAACAGACTCATCAAATCATCATCTTCCTCCACGTTGCATTGCATTGTAGGTGAAGGTTCCCGATCACAGCTAACAGATTAACGTGCAATTATTTCTATTGTGGTCATCATGCGATCTGTCGTTTATGGTCAGCAGTAATTGTGGTCGGATGTCTCCGTTGATGTTATCATACAGCTTTCAAGGTTTTCGGATATTGTTGTTGACAATGACTGTGGCAGTCGGTTTTGATAATTGTGGTATTTCAATATTGGTAACCACTGG
The DNA here is from genome assembly GCA_950005105.1 of Lycophotia porphyrea. Taxonomy (NCBI): domain Eukaryota; kingdom Metazoa; phylum Arthropoda; class Insecta; order Lepidoptera; family Noctuidae; genus Lycophotia; species Lycophotia porphyrea. The sequence goes on along the minus strand of OX465388.1, from coordinate 19,382,556 downwards.
ATTTGTTTTTTGATTACCCTTGTCCTTCGCTATTTGTGTACCCACTATTATGTTTTTGTGCAAGTTAAAGTCAATTATATTTTTTAGCTACAGCCGTTGATTGACCAACCCGTTCGACCTGCCTGGTGGAGTATGGGCGACTCCCTTTCGTAGAGAGGAGAACTTGATAGTCTGTAAACGCTAAAGCTGCTTAGTGTCTATATTGAGAATATATTAGTATTACACTAGTATTAAAACTAACCTACTTTTCTATTTTAACCCTACCATAAAACAACTCTAACGCTAAATTCTCTTTCCATTGCAGGCAATGCTAGGCGAACAACGACGCAGAGCAGTGCAAACGCAACGCGGGACTCGCAGTTGCTCTCCCTGCTCGCCACGCGAAGGCGACAGCTTCTCACCGATAGACTGGCGACGCATATCAGTACGATAGCGTCATTAGCACATAAGCCTAACAAGTATGTATTGTCTCTAGGTGAAGGGACTGTGAAGTGGGTTAGTTTAGTCTGTATAAGGATTGATATAGTATGGTTGATTGATTTATGTTTGTAGAGTCAAGAAATAATAATAATAATTCATTAATTGCAGGTAAATAACACCCATTGCCACACATAAATTGATATAAATCACAGATAAAATTAAAAAATTAAATAAAACCAAATAAAATAAAATACAATAAAATCAAACTAAATCAAATTGAATCAATTAAATAAAATTAAATTTAAATACATTATCGGAATAGAAAAAATAAATAAATAAAATTAATACCTTCGCTGGTGTCGGTCTGGTGTCTACTGGTACAGCAACATGTCTGTCGGAACAATGTCGGATGAAGGGGCAGTCCAGTCTTCCCGCAATCATCGCCAGTACGATGTGGGGCTACCCCGTTCCCTACGCACCAAGGACGCGGCGTGCTTGCGCATGGTCGCGTTAAAGCAGTCGGTGCGAGCCTCTGCGAACATACCCGATGCGCTGCAGTATCGGGGTAACCCCATCACCGCCCTGAACGCGTTATTATACTGGACGCGGATGGCGCTTTAACTTTTATTAGAGTAGTGAGCCCACAGACTACATGGGTACAGCGATGTACAGTACGCTCTAAAGAGCGTAGCCTTAACCTCATTAGAGCAACGGGCAAATCTGCGGGCAATCATGTTTGCTCTAATAGACAACGCCCTCCGCTCCCGTTCCATGTCTGCGTGATCTTTGAGGTCGACAGTCAAAACATGCCCCAAGTATGAAAACTTTTCCACCCTTTGCAAAGGAACCCCATTGAGTCTGATCGGCGGTATGCTTACCGGACATTTTGCACTGGCGGTCTCAAAGATCATACACTGGCTTTTCTTTACATTATATAATAAACCGTGACCACAAGCATATTCCTCACAAATCTGTAACAGCTTTCTCAAGCCACAGATCGAAGCGCTCATCAGCACCATGTCGTCAGCATAACTTAGATTATTGACACATGTACCGTCAATGTGACAACCGACATGCTGACTGCTGAGCGCCACGATCAGCTCGTTTATATGCAGATTCAAATAAAACATAGTGCACTTAACATAGTGATCGAAATAGTGCGGTTTGAAGAAACTTAATAAGATCTTATGATTGATTTTTATTACAAACTAGTATTTCCAATTAGTTTTGTTGTTAACTTGATGAAAATCAAATCATTACATTATTAAACTCGTGGAAACCAATAAAAAAACTAATAAGATGACTATTTGTTTTTCAGAACCAACACAACATTCGCCCAGTTAGAAGTTCGAGACGCAAATGGCTCTACAGTGAAGAGGATAACGTTTGACAACTCAAGCAATGATCCAGCGGCCACACTTAAGTTTATAGTCTCTGACGGCTCGAAGGAAATCCAAAAAAATGTGAAACCACACGAAATACGACACCTTTTCGTACCCAGAGTATACCAGGACAACAAAAGCAGAGCAGGGTTTATGAATAATAGAAGAAGAGAGGCAATTAATAAGGCTGTAACGGTACCCGAACGCAGGGAAATAACTGAAAGTAGCATAGTTTATGTCCCACCTGAGAAATTTGAAAATCTAGATAAGGATGTTGAGTTAGATCCCGAAGAAGAATTCCAAGTAGATGAATCAAACCACGGTTTGTATCTACTCAACTATTCTGACCCGGAAAATGTTACACAGAATGCAAATATAAATGGCACAGTAAGTGAAACTAAAGACAATAGTACTACTATCGAAAGTACCACACAAACGAGCAATATTTTCAAAGAAGATACTACTGAAAAAGCTGTTGAGAAGGAATCAGAAGAAATATCTGAATCTAACATTATAGCCAACAGTACTGACAGTAAAAACACAAAGCTAATAAAAGTCGAAAATGAAAAAGAAAATCGCACCCTTTTCATGACCGACGAAATTTACAATCACTTTAGACCACTTGAAACTGAATTACCAGTTGAAGAAATGGCACCATTCAAATATTTCGGTCAAAAACTTGGTGGGCCAGCTATAAGTGATAATCTCACTAACTCTCCAACATTGACAGCATCTACCAAATCGGTTAATTTTATTGTTGCACCGTTAGAGAAGAGGAAATTCAATTCAAGGTACTCAGCTACAGAGAAGTATAAGAACACTAGTGTAGATGAAGAAGAAATAAATGAAGATATGGATGTATCTGTGGTCAAAAATGTCATTGAGAAAAATAAAATTAGGAATACAGTTAAAGGGCCCGCCCCAGCACGCCACGTGGGATTAGTTAATCAATATAGAAAATTTTCAACCACAGTACCACCCACTACAAAACCACAAAACGTTGCTCAGTTAAATGTTACTGAACCTATTATTTTGCATTCGCCCAGCGTATTTGATAAAAGTAAAGATACTAATAAAACGAACAGTACCGCAATTAATCAAGAGATAGCACGAAAATCAAATAATAGTAATACGACAAGAGAAAATCCACTAACAAAAACAAATGCGACTTCCACTTCACCAAGGAACTTTACTCGAAATTATTCGAATATAAGAAGACGTCCTCTCAGAATAATAGCTGCAAGTACTGAAAATACTCCAGTGCCAACCACTCTTATAATAAATGCTACTACTACCGAAAAAGCAGCTACTTCAGTTTATACAGCTGTAGTAACATCAGTATCTATTACTTCGTCTATGAAAGGAAATAATAAAACGGAAGGTAGTTTAAAAGAAGATGATAGTAGTAAACTAACTGATAATTCAGAAACGAATAATAGCACTATACCGAAAGCAATACTTTTAAATGAAACGGAGACTACCACAATTTCGCCTTCAAGTTTCAAACCTAAACACATAATTCGAATTAGAACTACAACAACAGAGAATCCGAATTCTAGTCCAAATGCGGCGTCTCCAATAGCCAGTGAATTGTCAACAAGGAATACAGCGCCCTTCAAAAACGAAACTGAATCGAAGATATCAGAAAGATTAGCGAATATATTCCGACAGAGAAACATCGAAAACGCAACAAATTCGACTAGAATTAATAAGCATAGAAGAAGACGACCAACGACTACTTCAAGTACAACTACGACTTCAGCTCCTACTTTGCCACCTACTGACAAAGCGACAGAGTCCCCAATGTCAACTACACAGGCTACAACGGCCTTTTCCAGTTTTCTCACAACATCTTTACCTCCAACTACAACAGCAGCCTTCAAACCATTCGTGGTGACTTCCCGAACATCATCAGAATCAAGTTCAAAACCACTTTTTGTTGCTAGTTCTACATCTAAAACTGTTAAAACCGTTAACAGAACTGATGGCGAAAATATTGAGGACCCTTCGTCACAAAACGAGGAGGTCGTTATTGAGGCTGAGAAAACGTATACAGCATCATACGTTTTGGCTGGACTGGGATTTCTGCCAGTTGCTGCAATAGTAGCGTTTGTTTTAAGGAGTATATTAAATAAGAAGACCAAAGAGATTGATACGGAGTACGAGGGGTACTTCGAGGAAGGAGACATTAAGAAAGAGTCTCCTATTACACCGGTAGCAAGGCCTCCATTGCCAGCACCGGCAAAACCTGACCAGAAGTGGGAGTTCCCGAGAAATAAATTGAGGCTACAGACGTTATTGGGACAGGGGAACTTTGGACAGGTGAGTTTATTAGATTTTTAACCTTTAAGTTTTCTGATATTTCCTTAGTGTTTTGACTTGTCTTTCTGTGGTTAGTGACCAACCCTGTCAGAGTTTTTATACCACACATGGGCCTCTGACTTGGCTTTACGTACCGTCGAAAAATATCTCTCAGGCATGATGGTTTGGTTTCGCTACGCACCTGAATCCGAAAAATCAGAGGTGAGGTGGAGAGGCGTGACTTGGATTCGAACTCGAGACTAATGATTTGGTAGTCCAACGGTCACACCACTAGGCTACCACTGCTGTTTTAACTTGTGATAAGTTACACATATTATCAATTCCATAAATATTTTTTTCCCTAATATTAAATTAGTGTTTTATTCCATTCACTCTATTGTATCACTAACTGTTTACAATCATTCACCTAAAATTATTCATATTCATGCAGGTGTGGAAAGCAGAAGCAGACGATCTGAACGGTCACGATGGACTGACGCGGCTGGTCGCAGTCAAGAGCATCAAGGAGACTGCCTCACAGAAGGAGAAGCAGGAACTGCTCCACGAGATCTACATCATGCAGAAGATAGGGACACATCCCAACGTTGTCACGTTGCTTGCCTGTTGCACTGAACTAGGTACGTTATTTTTGCAATAACACGTTAGGAATAGAGGCACAAGGATTCAATTAATAACCCGCGAGTAAGTGACTTGACTAAAGCGCACTTGGCTCGCGTGGTGGATTACGGGTTACAGAGAAGAGTTTCTTCATGATGTTTTCCTTCACGGTTTTGAGAGCAGTAGTAATGAAATAATTTACACGAAGTATTGCGCCTGCCTGAGTTCGAACCCAAGACTTTCCTGCTCGTAAGTCGGGGCCGCCACCACTGCGCCACCACTGCTCTCAGAGAGGAGACTTGACTGTGCGAAATTACAAATTAAATTACTTGTGAATGATGTCTTCAAAAGCAGCAAAACACTTAACACAAGTCTAGTCAGAACGTCACCATTATCATAATTGTTTAATTTAATAGAAAACTCTGAAGGAAAGATCTCTTCTTAATTCATAATTGTGAATAACTTTCGTTACGTTTCCACCAACGGCCTTTTCTTGAATTTTGTAAAGATAACAGTTAACTAGGGTCCATTGTCAGTATTTGACACCGGCCACCTGCTGCAAGTGGTAGTAAGCCGTTGTGACTGATTTCCTAGCGTTAATTCAGTTTAAAATGCTTAAATTAACTCTTGTTTCTTTTGTTTTCAGAACCCTATCTCCTAATAATGGAGTACGTGATGTGCGGCAAACTACTGACATACCTGCGCGAGCGCCGGTCCCGACCCGACCGGTTCAGCGGCAGTGGAGCGCTCACGTCTCGAGACCTGACGGTCTTCGCGTACTGTGTGGCGAGGGGGATGGATTATATTGCATCTAAAGGGGTAAGATTCGATGCAGTTAGATCTATATTCAAAATGGAGGCCTATTTCATACTAGCTTTTGCCCGCGGCTTCACTCGCGTTAATTTAAAAATTGACCATCAATTCGTGTTGTACTCTGCTTGTAATAATAATATAATTGAATCATGATTCCAAAGACATGTGGCGCCCTCTATTATCATATGACCGTTATTTTTGTTTTCCTCGGGAACAGTACTTTTTGGGTTAAAAGGTATTCTATGTTCGTTTCTGTACATCTGACAACGTATATGCAAAATTTCAGGCTGATCGGTTCAGTAGTTTAGGCGTGAAAGGTAACAAACAAACTTACTTTCCCATTTAAAATTATATATATATATATATATATATATATATATATATATATATATATATATGTGTATAGTATTTATAGTAAATAGTATAGTATGGAAGTATATATATGGATAATTACTGCAACCACGCCAGGTTCTATTGTATTTTATACAATACTTTTATTTTGTCGATATACAAGCAATCAACCTATTTGCCAAGAATTAATTCATTTGCAACTGACTAGAAAATCGGTGGCCTAGTAGCCAATTGTAGCATTGGAGTAGTTTGGATATCCGTCATCGTTGTCTATGATAGCAATCATGAAACTGAGGGAATCAAAAGTCTTCCTCCTCTTCCTATCGCTGGTATGATAGTAGTTTTAACGTTTGTAAGACTAAACCGGGTAAGGTAATAACCTAGAGGTCGTTTTCATAGACACAGAGGGCAGGACAGGCGCAGGAATATGGTTTGCCACCCAACTAAACCTAAATGACTGTTGGTTACTTTTCCAGATCGTTCACCGCGACCTAGCCGCGCGCAACGTGCTAGTGGACCACAACAAGCTGTGCAAGATCGCGGACTTCGGCATGTCGCGCGGCGCGGGGGCGGGCTCGCGGGCGGCGCGCGGCGCGCTGCCGGTGCGCTGGATGGCGCCCGAGGCGCTGCTCTACAACGTGTACAGCCACCACACCGACGTGTGGGCCTTCGGCATCCTGCTGTGGGAGATCGTGACGCTCGGTCAGTGGACTTTCATCACTTCAAAATATTGAATAGCTGGTTTTCCAGTCTCACTTAGTTTAAATGGAAATAGTTATCGTCTAAAGTGTCAACGTAATAGTGTGATATTCTAATATACGAATACAAAACTAGTAGTTACTGTAAGTAGTATAAACGAAACTTTAATCTGATGGTTTTTAAAAATAATCGTTTTTTTCTAATATTTTGAAGTTTCAAACGTGGGTCAGAGTTGCAAAATCATGAATAACATGGTAATAATCATAATCATGATAACTTTGGTATCGATGTGTCACACCACGAAGTTATTGGCTCCGGGATGCCAATAACATTAATAAAAAATAAAAATGCAAATAATTTTTTCCCCGATCTAGGAGTTGAACCCGACACCTCATGATCCGAGCCGAACAAGACCAATGAGACAGCAGATTTCCAATATCAAGCCGTTGTACATTTCGAGTAGAAAACTGACTTACTCCCCCTTTCATGTCCAGGTTCAACGCCGTACGCAGCGATGTCAGGCCGCGAAGTGTTAGCAGCGGTCACAGAAGGGTACCGACTGGAGCGTCCTCCACACTGCAAGCCCCAACTATACCGCGCCATGCACTCCTGCTGGCATGCAGATCCTTCACAACGCCCCTCCTTCGCAGCTCTCAAATCCCAACTGGCAGAGCTACTAGATAATGAACCCTCTGAAGGAAACTACGTGGACCTAGACTCTTTTTATCAGGAATCCTCGGTGTATAGCGATCCGTCCGCCATTATTAATGATGATGAGGGACTGTCAGCGGAGTATGACCGGGAGAGACGCTGCTTTAGAGAGTGAGTCGTTACGGCGGTGGGGGTGAACGATGTCCATAATGTTTTGGTTTACTAAAGACTCGGATAAAAAAAAAAATATAGCAATAGATAGTGTCTCATTGTGTCAGACACGTCTTGGCGGGTTTAGAAAGTGCATCATTTACTCACGCCGCCTGAATTCTGCAAATCTAACTTCTACCCTAATTTATTACTAAAAATAAAAAATAAAAATGTTGAATATGTCAAAAACTCCTGATCCATTCAGATTTATTATGACATACGAGCATCAGCACAATATTTATGGAATTTATTTTATAGACTCACCGCCAGTCCTGCCAAATTCGAAAACCGAGCGTTCAACTTCCGAGATGAGGAGCTACGGAACAAATTCGGTATCGGCACACCGCGGATGGGAGGCTTCGGCATCCGGGACGTCCCCTTCAACGACAGGAACTTCTCCGACGGCGAGTTCAACGAACGGAATTTCCCGACAGAAAACTTCAGTGATACGAATTTTTCCGAACGCAAGGATGGGAAACTCTCGACTTCCAGTTTTCATAGAGAGAGGGAAAGAGAAAGGGAGAACCCGTTGGTCAGCAGAAACAGCTTTAATGGGTTTCCCAGAGTAGGGACTAGAGATAGGGACAGTCATTTCCAAATGGCACCAGACGGCAGGAATAAGAGAGTATCAGAATTTGAATGTGACATTTAAGTACGCCACAAAGATGGCGGGGTTAGTTCAAACGTGGAACATTCCACAGTAGTGCCAACTCTGTCTCGTGGATTTCGCGCACTTTCGTGAAGATGTGGGCATAACTTAGCCTTGTTATTTAGTTGGTAGTGATGTTAAAGTGAGAGACAATAATCGCTTGTATATGGATACGGTATACGAAATGCGGTTGTATATGAAATCAAATTTGAGTTAGAAGATGATCTTAGCTTTATTATTTTTATTATGAAATCTTGTATGAACGTAGACATGTTTTGATACTTGATGTAGGTCTTCAATCTTGGAGTCGAAAAGACTAAGTTATGCCTGATAAATCTGAATACGTCACATTCCCACTAATTCAGTGAAACTTGACTGAAATGTAATTAATTAGTGTGTTTATATTTAGGCATATTCCGCCAAACACTAGCACTGATTTGACAAAACTCTATAATTTTGCACTAGTGTGTGGAAACATGACATTACAAGTTTGAATTTCATACTTACTGAAATTTTAATTACTTGACAACTATGTTTATAATTGTAAATAATTTGTTAATTTATAACAGTATTTTTATATTAATGTATGCCGTGGTTTTCATATGAATATTTTGTAAATAAAGAACTGTTTTGTATGTTGATTATGTATATGTGTTATAGGTGGTTAGGTTTACGCATACCCCGCATTTGATACAGTCCAATAAATACTAAAACTTAACTGTGTTTTACGTAACTTAGATTTGAGTTTGTAATAAAAATGTTCTAAAATATTGAATAACAAAATTCAAATCAAAATGGGCGCGGACAAACACAGGCAAATAAATTGTGTAATTAAGTAAGTGGTGGCTTTCTCCAGAAATAAAAATTCTGCAGTTTAAAATTCGCAATAAAAACTTTAAAGTATCAAAATGTATTAAAAGTTGGATCATAATGGTGCTATACATTATATTATGAGCGTACTGTAAATATCAGATGTTATTTTATGCTGAGTGTTATATAACATTTTATATTTTATGTTATTTACTCACAGTTTTATCTATTGTTTCTCTATTCCAGATATCGCTGTCTAGTCTCAAAAATTGTATGATTGTATGATAGTATTGGTAATAGTAAGAGCTGATTGTATTTTAAGTTTAAAAAAGAATTATTTTATTAAAAATAAATATTAAAATGTATTGAAAAAAATAATCGCTCTTTTGTTTTATTTTTTTCTTTCATTACACCAGTTTTGGAATTTTACATCGACCACACATCTCAGCTTGAAGAAAAATACAGGCCGAAGGTCATAAGAACAATGCGATACTACAATGGCCAAAGCCAAAATTGGTCTTCAGAGACGAATCTATGAAATTATATATTATGATAAAGTTTATAAGCGGGTTATCAGCTGAAACGTCAAACTTATTGAGGGAGACAGACACAGAACAGATCTCTGGGTGAATTCACAAGAAATGCTTAGTTTGTACTTTATATACATTAGTTATAAGTAATGATAAATTAAGTTATGATTGTATATTTCGCATTTATCGCATTAGGTTATCCTGTAATGGTAAATAAATAAACTTTCTGCATGCTATGAAGGGGATAAGAGACTACTAGCGTTTTACGATTCGCAAAACAAAAATTAGAGTAATATAATAGTTAATTACGAGACAGAACCGGTATAGGTATACTAGAATCTAAAATTCGAAGACATGTGATATCTCCAACCTGTACTGGACCCGTGTAGTGGATTTCCCACAGGTACGATGTCCAGCAATGAGGACGCTTAAGCCTGATTATGCGATGGCATTGGTATGATGTTAACACACTTCTTCAAACAAAATACAAATACACCAACCAAAATCAATCCAAAAGGGAAAGTAGACACCTGCCCATTTCCCCGACCCACCTTACCCAACGCTGCAATACCGCAAGTTTACATTGGGTGCCATCATCGTGCAGCACAGATAGCTGAACGTTTGTCTATACTGCAGTAATGATAGTGCACGCCAGTGTAATCGCATCGTAGTGTACTTTCGTTCAACCGCAGCCTGCGCCGTTGCTTAACGCGTTTGTTTGATGTCCTTTCTTATATAGTGTGTTATATTATATTCTAAGGGGGAAAAAAAATCATCAATCTTTGTTATAAGGGGAGAGCCTATTGCCATTAACGGGGCATAAATACAGACTCGTGGCTGTTGCCAAGATATTGCTAATGAAAAACCCAGTTAGAATAGAATAATAGAATAGAGTAAAAGTTTATTGTCATTACACCAACTCGGTAATCGAACCCGGAACCTCGTGCTCAACAGAAGTGTTTGCGACTACTAGACAAACGCAACCAGTGTGTCCAGTGAACTTTGTATTCAACCAAGTCCTCGTTTGTCGCTCTTCGAATTGTGAATAGTTGGCACATTCGTCAGATGTTATGCCGTATGCATGGTCCAGCAAGGAAGTAGACAGCTGCCAACTGGCCTGGTAATTAAAAGTCAGTCTGTTTAACATAACATATCAGAATGATTTGGCAAGAAACGCAAATAAAATTTTAAATTGAAGCGCCTGCATTATTTGTAGACTAATATTCAATTCTTCGTATGCAAAAGTAAGTGACGCTTAGGCGTCAATTTGTTTTGCTGTTTCTGTGTGTTCATTGTATTGATTGTCTAAGACATAATTATGATTCACTAATTTCCAGCTTGCACTTAATTTTCGTCTTTTTTCAGCAGTCAAAGCAAGTCTTCAAGCAGCAAATATTATATGAATGAGCTTGGGAACAGCTCGTATATAATTTGTCTTCTATGTTCCATAAGACTGTGGTTCACTTCGAATATTTCTTCGAACAATATTAACACATCCTGTATTGACTGCGCAGTCTTGACAGTGTTACGCACAACTGGCACGCGGCACAACAAAGCTTCAATCACAAAGAAAGTAACAAGTATCGACAAACCGCACGCTTCTAATACTTAAATTGTTTCCTTCTTTCATTTCATTTATAATATTATAAGCTGCGCAGACAATGTTCTTTTGAAGTAAGATTAATATCTACTTTATTACTGTGGAATAGGTCTGATTTTTATTAAGCATACATGCGAATTAAAGGCTTCAAATGGTTACAAAATAAAAATGTTAGAAATGATTATTTAGATGAAACTATAATGATCCAGATTAAACGTTAGATGCCATCGCGGCAGACTATCATTTGACTAGCCTTTTCATAACTCTGTTGGGTTCGGCTTCCAGTCTAACTGGATGGAGCTGAATACCAGTATTTTACATGGAGCTACTGCCTATCTGACCTCCACAACCCAGTCAGTACTGGGTAATATGATACCCCCTGGGAATTACTGGTAATCAGAATTTCCGGTCACTGACTACCTGTAACGACTGTCAAAGAGCCTGCCGAGACCAGTTTAACATGCTTTAAAACGCACGGAGGAAACTCGGTATGTAATGGGTGGTCAACCATCTGCAGACCAACCTAGGCAAGCGCGGCTAACCTGAAGATTAGCTATCTAGCCACGAGCTCCTAGTTTTTCTTTCAATTTATAGTATTTATCTAGGTTTGGATAACTCTCAAAATTCCATCAACCCCATTTTCTGACTAGGAGCACCACATTATTTAAAACATGTATTTCTAAACCGAACGTTGCGTGCTGCCGATTATTGGAGCCAGCTGGTGTAGCTAAAGTGATGGTGATGAAATCTTAGTGTTTCATTCTAAAATTGATTCACACTTCACTGTTGTAGGTACCTATCTATATGGTTCATCATCATCCTCATTTCAGCCCGTTGCTGTTCACTGCTGAACATAGGCCTCCCCAATCGATTCCTAACGTGTCCGGTCCAATGCCGCCTGCATCCAGAGACTCCCTGCAGTTTTTAACAAGGTCGTCGGTCCGTCTGGCAGGTACCCGTCTTACGCTGCGCTTTCCAATGCGTGGTCTCCACTCCAGTATCTCCAGTATATATGTTTGCCCCATCGGTATCGGCCGTCCGATCTTCGCGCTATGTAGCCTGCCCATTTCTACTTCAGCTTGCTTATCCGCTGGGCTATGTCGACGAACTTGATTCGTCTGCGGTTTCCCCATTTCTGATTCTATCACGAAGAGAAACGCCAAGCATAGCCCTCTCCATAGCCCGCTGAGCGACCACGTTTCAGATCCGTAAGTCAACATACCCTACTTTTGAGGCACTGAGGTATTTTGGATGAGAAGACATGGCGTAATTTCCCGAACGTTGCCCAGCAGAGTTTGATTCGACGATTGACCTCTCTTTCGAAGTTGGACCTACCTTACCGAATCGCCTGTCCTAGGTAGATATATTTGTCGACAGCTTCAAGAGTAGTGTTCCCAACTGCGAGTACGATGGGTGCAACATGGACATTAAACATGATTTTTGTTTTGTCCATGTTCATTTTAAGACCCACTTGCTGGGAGACACTATTGACGTCACCGAGCATTTGTCCTAGGTCTTCCAGCGACTCAGCCATGATCTAGAATATTGTCAGCAAATCAAAGGTGAGTGATGTATTCGCCGTTGATATTGATGCCTAGTTCTTTGCATTCCAGGAGTTTTAAGGCGACCTCTAGAGTAGCCGTAAGCAGTTTCGGAGATGTGACGTCTCCCTGTCTCCTCCTCCTTTATCCTGACTCCTGCCTTTATCGAGATCGCCTTCGTGCACTGCTCCTGTACTCGGACTGACATAGTGGCGTTGTTATACAAACACTTCAGCACTTCCACGTACCGATAGTCAATATGGCACCTCTGGAGAGACCTAAGAACCGCCTAAGTTTCTATCGAATCAAAGGCCAAGCATAGATGGTTATCCAGTTGTAATAGATACCCGGCAATGATAACTGTCTTACAATACGATGTTTATGTTTCATGCGCCAACAACCAGAGCGAGACGATTCGCATAACTCCCTTTTTTGTACGTAACTTATCTTTTGTGCAGATAAATATCGCAACGGTGGTAAGTATATCATAAAGGAGACGTTTTCACCTTTGAAAGAAAAAAAACCTATCGATATTTAGACCAAGAGCCTTTTTTACAAAATTTCTGGTACCTTTATCTTTAAAACATTGTAAAATGTTATGATAATATTCATTTAATTAAGACCAACTAAGACTACCTACTCAAATTCTAGACGGGACAGTTTGTCGGCTGGATTGACGTAGCATACTACGTCAATCCCGCAACTGTTGCGCAGTGTATAAAACGTACAAAATATTCGGTCCTGAATAAATTATTTATTTATTTAATGCAAAATGTTCTTCAAAAGCATACTAAAGTGCAACTTTGAATGACGTAAATGAAATCGCTTTCACCGCTTTTTAAGATAATGTCAGTCAAATAACGTAATACAATAACTTGACATAGTTCCTATTACTATAGTTTTACGTGTATCGAATATCTCTCGGTGACTATTAAAACTATTATCTAATTTTGACCAACTTAATTGGTTTACCATTTGCCACGCAAAATTAAACCCATGGTTCATCGAAACAGAGCTCTAATTTAAATGTTCAGAGATATTCATAGCCGCAGCCAAGTCTGTCGATAACAATACGCTGATCGATGTCTTTCGTAACAATAACTTCCGAACTGTGAAAGCTCTCCATACAAGACAACAATAATTGCACTATCATTATTATCAATGATATTCAGCCCATACCTTTTTTAATTTCTCTTACATAATATACCATCAATAGAAGTGCTAAATTCTGACAGCAGAATTATCTTTTGTACCCACATTTGAGGATCTATTGTTGATAAGAGCAGTTATCAGATGACCAGAGATGACCCCAGCAACACGGTGAAAGTCGTCAGTTCCGGTATTATCCGACACCTGTATACGATGAGAGAGTATGTTCGTGTGCGTGTGTGGGGGAGCGCACGCGTCCATTTGTCGTTGAATCGCGGAGCTCTGCGTGCGCGCATCGCGGACCAAAAGAGATCAACGCGCGCTCACTAAAACAACATTCTCAATTTTGTTTTTGTTCCCCTAAAATGTGTTCGTGCAAAGTGCTAATATGATTAAACTGTATCATAGAATATAGATTAATTTATTCAAATAAAATGGCGCGTCTGTCGAGAGTTTTCTTCGTCGCGGCTTTAGTAACGCTCCTGAAAGCGGAAGATGATTTAAAAAACTTTGAATTCAGTGACCCCGATGAGGTGATGATTGCGCAGGAGTCAAGACAATATCAAACTATAGTAAAACCTCCTGTTAGGATAGTGAAGCCGACTGGAGTGACAAATTCCCATAGACCTCAGTACAATCTTGATTCTTTTGAAGACAGACATGATACGTTGGAAGACTTCGATCCTTCGCCTCGCAGGACGTTGGTTAAGAACTATAAGTCTTCTAATAAGATAAGGGCTAAGGAAGGGATGATAAAGGATGCTGTGCTGAGGGCACTGGAGAGGAAGGACCACGTGGGCAAGTTCGCACAGATTCTGCCCATCATAAGAGCGATGTCGGGGAACCAGAGGGTGGCGCTGGCATCCCTTGTGTCCAGCCAGATTAGCACCCCGCCTGGGAGAGCACCGCTGAATCTTGCGCAGGTGAGAATTGTTTTAATTTCACTACTAACTTTATTAAAGGTCAGATATTTTTCTGAACATCATTTTCTTTTTGTTGATTGGATAATTTCTCTTTTTGAAATCTGTTTGACTTTGAAAACCGGTCATTTTGACTCTAAGTCATCTTTCTTTAAAACTAGTAGATAGAACCTCTCCAAATGCCCTAAACTTCTATGATTTCCCTAAATGTAACTCTGGTTGACTATTTATTTATTACGAGCTAATGCCCGCAGATTTGCGTCGTGAAGTTCGTCAATTGTCCCACGTACTGCCGGGTTAAAAATAATTCTATGTGTTAATCCAGGTTATAAACTATCTGTGTGCCAAATTTCATCCAAATCTTATCAGCAGTTTTTGCGTGAAAGTGTAACAAACATCCAGACATCCAGCCATCCATACGTTCATACATCCTCACAAACTTTCGCATTTATAATATTAGTAGTATTCTTATTTATATAATCATTGAATAAAATTCATAAATTATACGCTAAAACTCATTCCAGAAAAAATATCACGTACAAAGCGCTAACCAGAAAATTATTTCAATGATAAATTCATAACGTAATAATCGTTATTGTTATCTAACCTGGGACGGTTGAGGTGAAGTCCGTTGTTTCGTGTCATTGACCAAATCGTAATACAAATCCATCGTTTGAGAAAATCTTTACATTATAACATTTTTATGAAACAATAAATGGATCCCACGAGCATACTAAAACGGAATGAATTAGATTCGTATCAAATTCTATTATACCAGTAAACTAGAAGCTCATGTCACTACTGCTGAATATAATAATAACGAAAAAAAAAAAAGGTTTGATTCTTGGCCAAAGAGCTTATGCGAATTACTAAAATTAAGTTATCTTCATCGTCTGATTGCTCTGGACGACGTATTCCTGTTGGCTCACTGTCATGGCCCCACTCTCTGGTGGGGCCAACGGGAAACATCAAAACCGTCATTTCGTTGCCCCGGAGCATTCCCATTTGAGCACCGATTTCAAGAGCACCAATGGTTAGAGCCAAAGATATTATTCCCTTTACTCAAAAGGGAATATCTTTGGTGCTTTTGAAATCGGTGCTCAAATGGGAATACACCCTGTCCCACTTCCTTGGACGAGTTAGTTTATTTATCATTGATTCGGTTTCACCGTGAATTTCTTTTAAACAATTCATTTTCGATCACGATTTAGCACGTGATGATCGGAATTCGTAGTCTACATTATTCTGTCATTTTATTGACAGATTAGAAATCTGTCAATATTCAATTTTCTTCATTTGATTCGTTTTTTTAATCATATTTTATTACAGAGATTTATTGTGTTTTCTAAACAACTAAAATTAATGGTTTCCTTTAAATATGATGCTCTCCTGGCTTCTTCTCAACAATACATTCGATAAAGAGTGATCGTTAGGTAAGGTCATTTCTTAGTTACAGTTTTTGACGTGACAACGTCTAATAAATCGATGAGCATCATGCACGAAAAAGTGTCCCGTTACGTTCATTGTCCCGTTACGATCACTGTACGCATGCGCCGCATCTATCTATCTTCCACTCGAATTTATGACGTTGTCACGTTAAACTATCGTCCGTAAACCAACTCTACAGACAACCAATTTTTACAGCTTCAATTTGGCCCTATTGAAACTTGATAAAACTTGAACCTAAGAGAAGTCAGTCCTTTAAAATAACTTCAGGCACATGAGACTTCTCACGTTTTTCAGCCACATTCGTTGACCGCTTTAAAAATATGTTTAACCTACTTTTCTTCAACCAGAATCTCTTACATAGCTATGAATCAAGTCTCAACAATACTGACATCGCATAAAATAGCTACTAACATTTGCACACCTACTTAAAAGAAAGTGCCCACATCATTTGTGTTGACACACTACAGTTCATTTAGTTAGTTTATCGCTTATTTCGGAGTAGTCACTACTTATGTTATCTATTTGGTATTGTCAATGAAATAAAAAAGGACTTCCGCTGAAATATTACTATGTTTGAAAATAAGTTGTCATGGTAACATGGAAGAAGGGCAGAGTGGTAATTCGGGAAACTTTCATGTCGTTTTTAGGGTTCCGTACCCAAAGGGTAAAAACGGGACCCTATTACTAAGGTTTCGCTGTCTGTCCATCCGTCCGTTTGTCTGTCACCTGGCTGTATCTCATGAACCGTGATATCTAGATGGTTGAAATTTTCACAGATTATATAATTCTGATGCCGCTCTAACACCAAATAATAAAAATAAAAATCATTTAATATTTAAAGGGGGCTCCCATACAAGAAACGTGTTTTTTCGGTTTATGGTACAGAACCCTCCGTGCGCGAGTCCGACTCACACTTGGCCAGTTTTTGGTTTAACTTTTGCTCAAACTGGGTAGAGTGCCACACGGAACGACTACTTATCAGAAATGGACAATCCAGTATCTGGATAACACGACACCCACGTTATTAGACTTTTGGGTTGCTGTAGGGAATGTCAAAGGTCGTAACTTTAATGGGCCACGGCGATGTTCAGGTAACAGATGTAACTGATTTATTGATACATCCAAGGGTCAAGTTGCAGGCTTGACTAGCAGCCCGTATGTAGGCTTGTTAGACTAGGAAAATAACAGCTCTCACGAGAAAACTTCATGACCAGTTGATCATAAAGATGAACACGATACGTACTCGTAGTTAGCAGCAGTAACTAAACATAATTAAATAGCAACTTTTTACAAACTAATATTACACCATTGTTTAACTAACATACACTTGTTATTTAAAATTTATTCATACAACTACCGTTTCCCTTACAATACACTCGCGGCCAGCAAAAATGCTCCACATTATTATTTTACGACACAATACAGTGAGAGAATTGGTTCGCACAATTATTATCGAGTTTTTACTTTTTCGTTTCTCTGGTGCAAGCGTGTTGTAATTACTCATGTGAACGTAATGTCTAAATGAATTGTATAGAAATACTCCGTTAAGTAGCTGTTTCTTTGCGGAAATGCGTTTGTTTCATGATTGATTTTTCCTCATGAGTTAATCATGTTTCTTAGCAAGACGTATGTATGTATATGCATGCATGGTTATGTTAATACCACAGTATAACAGCCTGCATAGTTTGTCAAAGCACTGATAATTGCTATAAATTATTATGAACAATTTTAAATTTCCTAAATTTGTGGTTAAAATGTCAATTTACCTTTGATATACTCAAAGGTAAATTGACATTTCAACCACAAGTTTTGTTTTATCTATCGTCATGCTAATCAGAAATTCCGCAAAACCATGTTTTGCAAACCTAACGAAAGTAAGTAAATACAAACACTGTGACATGCGGTTTTTGCGGCCCAAGTTATTTGCAATTTGTTAGGGTTGCGGAAGTCTTAGGCGTGCTTAAACCATGGATCACTAAATGCGTTTAGCTCTAAACATACTGACCTATTTCAAACATTATTTTGTTTTCGTCATCTTCGAACAATTGACAGATAGGAACGACAACTTAATAATATTTAACGTATAATTTAAACAAAAAAACTTTTTTTTAATGATTTGTCTGGACTCTGGCCTATTGTGATGAAGTTTCTGTAAACACTACATAAGTATTAATGAGGTTACATAAGTATATTACGCATTTATTTAAATGTCCTACTAAACTTCTGTTGCTAACAAGTTTGTTGGAAATGTCATATAAATTAACTATTTTATAATCAAATTATGTAAATAGTTAACTACCGAGTTCCATTCAAATCTTTTAGTTCAAAAAAGTAATTGATGTTCTACAACGAAAACTTTAAGTATAAAAATCAATCATCAATGATTGACACACAATCAAAACACAACTTACACCGTAAGAATGAGACTATAGAAAACACTACAGGAGCACAAACTACACATTTCACTTGTTAATTAAATAGATAGATAGGTCTTGTTAACTTTTTGCCGACAAACATTCCATCTCACTCATTGTTCTCTCTAAACTATCGTAATCAATAAAGAGATTTCATTTGATCTCCAATATCGCGGAAGTGGGTCAATTTTTTTGTCTCGCAGTGTAATATTCACGCTTCTCCATATTGTATGAGATTTGTAGTCGTTTTTGTTTTATATATTACTTTCTTTGTTTTAATTACTTAAGACACGAAGGTACGATTGATATTACGTATGTACTTATGTATGTTTAGGTACCTATTGTTTAAGTTTCGTCTTCATACATATTCATTTACAAACTTCTAATTACAATGTGTAGTTAAAGAAAATTATGTCAGGGGTTCATAAAATAAATCTAGTTTGAAATAACAATAAATCTAGGTGTTTTCAAAAACGGGTGTTGCAACTGTTTTTTTTTAATTATTCGCGCACTTTTAAAAGAATATTGAAATCCAATTTCTTAAAGGTGGCACAAACGGTACTTTACTTAACCAATCAAATTCTTGAAAAGGTTACAATTGCATTTTGACACATCCAGTATTATTTTGTTAAGCAGCCTAGGTCACGTACTAAACACTATTTCACTAACAACAGATATTTCTTTTTCAATCCATTTAACGTAATCTTAAAATCAATTGTCCTCACAATTATCAAACGGCAGGTGTTGTAAACATTGCCGCCATTTTCTTTTCATAAATATAATTGTTCCGTAAAGAGTCGTGCCCGGACTGAACTATTTAACCCTTTGTAAGAAATCTGTGGAGTTGCTTCGGAGGTGAAGTTTTTGTTAGATAAAAAGTTGTATTATTGCAGTAATAGTAGTTTAAAAATATCAGGAGCTGTGATAATACAAGATTGCTTTTTACATTTTATTTTACTGTGAATAATCATCAGCTTGACTTCTACTAACTTTATTGGGGTCATCCATTCAACCCGATGCAGTCAAATACCATGTTGTATTTAACACGGATAGGCTGTGTTTCTGACCAAAGATCCCTGTTTTTTTTTCGGATGAGAAATCATCAAGTGACTTCTCCCGCTCTGGGCAAAGCTGAAGGGAGTGTCAGACTTGTGCTTACGAAATCCCATCCATGTTCCTTCCTTGCCCTTTGTGTTCCAAGGCAGAGATATCTCTTTCGAACAGTCCCGCAACCATGGCAGGCACCAACAGAACCCTTGAAGTAATACAATGCCCCTTGGTAAGACTGGTGGTTGGAGTTTAGGGCTTTTTATTATTTGCTACGATTTTCAAAGATCACAAATGACAGCCGGGACCATCGGGGTGCTATTTTATACTGTTAAGGCATGCTGACCTCACTCTAATTACATAATTGGTTACAATTGTCTATCGTCGATCTATTTTCATTGCAAATTCGTCGTCGGGAGAAGTCAGGACTTGATACGAAGTAGTTAGTAACATTAATTAAATAAGTACACATATTCTTTTATCGTAATGATGATTAACAGCCAATCACATTTTATTACTTTTCTACAAAAGATTTCATGTACCAAAATGGGTAACTATTTTTCAATGGAAACTATAACAAAGATACCAGTATATTTATGTATAAGGTCGAAAGATATGAAATAAGCTATATCTGCATACGTTTTCTATGTTATAACGATGCCCTTGTCCCTATTAATTGCTTTGTGTAACTAATAGAATGATTATTTTGTTTGTCGCCCAAACTAGAGTGTGTCAATGCCAATTTCTGACGAAGGGTATTCTAATTTAAGATTTTATTGTGATAGTTGTGATGAGTTCTTATGAAATATAAATAAGTGATATTATGTAGATTTATTCAATGGCTTCATGGCTTTTGCATATCTAATGCCAAGGTTTTTTGGTTCAGATTTCAACTGCAGTCATAATATTTATTTAAATAAATAAATAGATATGTTTCATTAAGTTTCTATCTGAATGTGGACATCTATGTAGATGTACTAGTTAATAAGTAGTCCAGATAGGTATGTGGTATGATTCCCTCAAAACATGCAGTTTTCTGGTGGTCTCATTTTGCTTTTTATTATTTTTTACTTACAGACTGACCTAGCCATTTGTTCAAATAGGAAATCGTAGGTAACAGATAGCATTAGACAGTATCTTAAAACAGCGTAGTATAATGTCGACATCATCTCATGAGAACCAAAAACAAATGTAAATAATTGATTTCATTACTTAACATCTGACTTTCACCGAAACAAATTTTGCATAAACGTTCGCGTAAAATCACATTTAAATTACCTAGGTTACTCCAAATAAATAGTTATATAATGTAAGTAACCTCTAAAATGAAATATCAACGTCTAATTTATCAAAAATAGTGCAGCAACGCTTTCTTATCGCCGTCACAGTGGCATTCGATCCGATGCACCTGAGTGGCGTCCGAGTATTCCAACATTATGCTATGAATATGTAGCAGAAACTGCATCTTTGTGGGGCAGATATAGAAAATATTGAGAGCACGGAGTCTTGGAAATGATAAAAATAGATCGTTGCTCACCAATCGTTGTCTTTTATCAGGAAGTAAATGCTTCAAAACAGAAAAGAGTGTGTATGATTATGTACAAGATACTCGAGTTAGCATTCTGAGGAGTGGTACCGGTGAACTGTAACTGAAAAGTTGTGTGGAAATCGGTTATCATGGTATGGGCACGTGATGCAGAGATATGGGGGATGACTACTAGAATAGTATGGATAATGCACAGACCTCAAATAAATAAAGATTGGGACATAATGATGAAGCTCCAGTTTGAGTCGGCTGTCATTTGAAGAGCTATGATAGTCGTTGGCCAGGCGTCAGGTGGCCAAAAAGTCTGACAACCAGTCTTCCCAAGGGGTATATCGTATTACCCAGTACTAACTGGGTTGTGCAGGTCAGATAAGCAGCCGCTCCATGTAAAACACTCATATTCAAATGCATCTGGTTAGACTGGAAGCTGACCCCAACATAATTGGGAAATCATTTTGTGTTAGGTCAGGAAAGTAACGTGAAAGGTATTTCAGACAATTTGTAGGCAACAAGGTTTGCAATTAGGTAATAGGTAACTGAAGATAGAAAACGTGGGTTGATCGTTGATAAATATAATCATTTGATAAAAGAATGGTAACGGATGTAGGTACTTGCTTATTAAGTACGTCTTGTTATATCAATAAGATAGCTTTTGGATTAGGAAAAAAAATAAGCAAATAATCGAAATTACCAAGTATGTTACGACTCCAGCAAATATCTGCTTGATTAAACTTTCCTATAGGTACTCGTACCTATTGCCTATTGGTAAATATTCGATTAAAGGAAATAGCTGTATCTACTGGCTTAATCAAACATTCGTACATAAACACTTGCGATGAATGAGATGAGGCCTGCGGGTATTAATTGCGGTTTTCACTTTTGCGGCTTTACTTTGAGGTATTGACCGTAATATTATCAGTATTGGCTTCGCAGTTAGTTCCGTGTTAAGTAAAACACCAAAAGTGGATAGATTGAAGAAGAAAGACGCGAAAGGCTGAAGAAGGAGAAAGTAAAATTTACGTAACGAGACCTATTTTAGGACTGATTTTTCATTTGGTATTGGAAAAACAAATTACGAATTTACGATAGCAACTGTGCTATCGTATATTCGTAATTTGTAGTTTTGTTCCATCCCAATAGTTTTTTTATGTGATTTCCAAAATTACCACGTATTCGTGTTTTTGCGTTTGTGACTACAAAAGCAATTATGGTGTGATGTAGCTCTAGAGCTACATTGCCGCTACCAGCAGGCCTGTGCCTCGTAGGCATTTCTGATCCACCCGCATGATTTAACATGAGGCACTTAGCTGCCACGCCCGTGACTCTGCATTTACATAGAAATACCTGCTCATATCATAGGCAGCTTGGTTCAATAACTAAGCACAATATTGTCGTAGCGTCTAAACCTCTCGCATTCTCCGTCACATCTCTTAGTTGTTAATCGACCTTATAGTTGAGTTATAGTGACGCAACGGCAATTTCTAAACAAATCGATATTTGTTTAGTGGCTGGATCGACCGACCTCTGTTCGAGAAAACGCGACCTGCTGTCTTTGAAAAGCAATATTGGACGACCTTAGTTAACATAACATCACGCCTGTTATTCTGCAGGGTAAAGTAGAGGGTATGGGCAAGTAAAGTAGAGGGTATGGGCACTACCGGAACCGGTACTGGTGTACCACTATGGGTGTACCATAGTGGTACACCAGTACCGGTTCCGGTAGTGGTTCGCCAGTTATAAACCTAAAACATAGCGTTGTTCTTGATTTTTGTTATTTTCTCAGGAAAAACAATCATTATTACACATGGTTGGTTGAAGATGTCGTTGACCCAAAACATTTGCATGTTTAACACAAAGATTTGTATACAAACTCGTGATTATCATATGGACATGCGTGATGGAACCGCGGTCGCGTGTGCCATATTGTCAGGAAATCGTTAGTTTGTTTGTCTGTTTGTTTGCATGTCTTGTGGGAGTTGTGGGAGTTCCTGTCCGGAACTGAGGTATGTTTCTGTGTCAAGGTTATTGTTACCTGCTGTTAATGATGCGTTAGTTAATACGACAGGCAGGCCACGTTTAGTATCATCAAAGATTAAATTTGACCAGCAATTCGTGTTGTACTCTGCTTGTAATAATAAAATTCAATCATGATTCGAAAGACACATGGCGCGATATTTTATCGTAAAGACGTTATTGTTGATTTCCCCGGGAAAAGTACTTATTTAGGGATGAAAGGTCTATGTCCGTTTCTGTATACCTGAAGACTTATATGAAAAATTTCAGGATGATCGGTTCAGTGGTTCAGGCGTGAAAAGGTAAAAAACAAACAAACTTAGGTACTTTCACATTTATAATATTAAAGTTAGGATAGATAGTAATGCTCGCTAGTAGAAATCACAGTGATGATCATTGATTATGATGAATGATCAATATCGATTGATAGAAACAACAACTATAATAACCTAGTTAGAGTTACTCCAGATTCAAAGACTTCCATTTTATAGCCATCGAGAATCACAGACACACACCACTACGGTTCGAGATACGCAAGGCCGTAACATATGACGCAGAAACCACAACATTCTCTAAATTAAATAACAATCGTAATCCTTCGACTATCCATAGTTTCCGATTACGTTCGTTTTCGTTCACCTTACGTCAAAACTTTCGCTCTATAGTCTATGGTCGCCGTATCACGGTGACCAGTAAACCAACTCATTCATTTTTTAAATCCAACCCGGGTGTTAAGGGTCTATGTTACTGGTCATGCCCGGTTTGAGGCCACAGTTCCAACCTATCCCTAACCCATATAGTCAGTGTCCTATGATCATCTTTTTGTGACGAATTCTAGCCTAAAAACTTTGGCCATGGATAAACAAGTTGGACCAGTTTTTTTTCCGGGAAGGGTTTGGTCGGTGCATCGGCGCGACAGCCTCGATTTATTTACAAACTGGGTTCAAAATTATCTACGTAATTGTTTTCTTTGACAATTAAGATTTTATATTACTTGATTTTTATTATTTTTTATTCAAACCGTTTTTTTGGTTTCAACGCACTAGAATTAAGTTCAAACAGAGTCTTGATTTACTCTGGTTCTATAGAGTGAAATAGTAACAAACAAAGCTAACCAGATGATTGATAGAATGATTTTTTTTTTGCGTATGCGTTGAAACCGCATATCGCGTTCGGATACGCGTGAAGTATCATTGATAATGATTTTAGTTATTATCAAGATAATTATCAATGATATTATCACTTCGAACCCTGCTTACAAGTAACCTGAAGCATATTTAAGAATATAATTCAAAAATGTTTTGTATGTCTGTGAGTCTGGGATTTGATCCCGACTATTTCTAATCATTTGTTTGAAGTTTGAATTCTGTACATTAAATACTCATGTGTGTACTATGCTATAGTGTTATATCTCGGACACCTTACGATCGTTACGTTAATGGCCTTATACAGATGATTTATTGAATGAAAAAGGCGAGACAGATTTGCATTGATTTTAGACGGTTGATTCATTAGTTTTGTCTTACTAGATTTTTAAAACCAGCAGAACTCAATTGTACTGTTGTAAGGTTTATTGGCTACGAATGAATCTAATCTTAAAGCGCGCTAAACAATACGTTGTGTGAAAAGGCCCTAATATTAGTCATTATTAGTTAATAGAAAAATATGCATAAAAGACCTAATATTAAAAAGTCTACTGATAATACAGGGTGTAAACAGACTCTTTACGAAGCCGTTAACCAAGCATTATGTACATCAAACTAAGTAACTTTACGCAAAAATTATTGCTGGGAAACAACTTTTTTTTTTGGGGTGAAAAATCACGTTTTACGGTAGAACGCAATGTAACGCATTCAAAACCTTGAGCTGATGGATGGATTGAATAGTACGGGAGTCGTGAAGGTGTCTTAAGTAAAAAAAATACATTAAAAACATGTATTTCAAAAAAAACTTGTGAAATAGTTGGAACTTTGACCCCCAATATCTCCGTAACTAGAAGGTTCCCAGGTATGGTGTAGAACAAAAAAATGATCGCAATGATGGGGAGAACAAGTGCCTTTCGGCTTCGTTAAGAGTCTGTTTACACCCTTTATAATCCGCTTATTTTGACGCAGTAATGATTATGTCTTTGCCTTTAATAGCTAAATAATTATCGATCGAAGTATAGTCTCTGGGTCATGATTCTTTAGATACCTTTCAACACATTTACTAACCTACTTTTTTAACGATTTTATCGGTACAGTTGTGAAATGCAATTTAAAAAACTATACGACCACAATATTAAAAATTATTTACTTACAAAAATAAAATGATTAAAACAACATAAATTATTATGAATCGTAAATTATACAGTTTGTTAAGTTGTTCATAAACCGATTTCCATGATGAGTTAAATTGCGATTAGTTCGTTATTTCTGGCGAAAGTGGCTTTACTTGACGATAAAAGGGAGCGATTAAATTCTGTGTGCGTCCGGACTCCGCTTACTGAATCTTTAGCTTTTACGTAAGTTAAACGTCGTAATCGAGAGGTTTCTTTATAAAACTGTCAAGATTTAAAAAAAAAAAACAGAATTAAAAGTATTGCGGGAAGGATGTATGGCTAATTTGATTGTTAAATGATAGACGAAATCGCGGCAAACCAAAGTGAAGATGGCGAGACGAGCTTGACTCCTATCTAAAACGACTGTCCGGCACTAGCTAGAGACAGAATTCTGTAGGGTACTGAGAGGGAGACCTTCACACAGCAGTGGGATAATACAGCCTAGTTAGAGTGGATCTATAGTGTACTTAGTTAATAACTAGTTGTTATCCACGGCCTTTCATAACATCAGCTATCTATCTACCAGTAAAAGTCTCGTTCAAATCGATCTTGTCGTTTCGGAGATTAGCCGGAACAAACAAACAGACAGACAGATCGACATAAATTAATGAAAAAGATTTCCGAAATTGATCGTATAAGCTGTTGTTTTGAAATTACAAACCGTAACTTTAATTTTATTTATTTATATAGATTTATATGAAATCTTTTTATAGGTTACTATAGCACATATTTTAAGTAGATATACATATCTTTCGTTGTAGGTACATTGAGACGAAAATAACATATGATGACACAAGATAACTGGCCAAAAAACAGGTCACTAAAGAAAATATGTCCGTGACAACAACAAAACAAAAACTATTTAAAAATCGTGTCCAAAAATAAGGCTAACTGCAGCAGTAACACTATCAGCCCATCTAACAACCAGTAGTGCACACGATATGGATCTCAAAGAATTGATACCACACTAAACTGGAACTAGGTCTTCTCATGACCGTGAAATGGTCATTGTGTGGTTTTTATTGTAACTAGTTGGAACCAGACCTAAACAATTAGTCATAAAAATAAACAGCTGCAATGTCGAACCGTTTTATTTTTATGTTAATGTGGGAATACTTTGAATGTTTCTAATAGAAAAATCTAAACTATTGTCTTTTAGTGTTAAGGCGGTTTGTTATCTTCGTAACCATTATCATTTTCACATGCATTACTAACACTGTTTACATCATTACCAACAAATATTTACCAGTTTAGGTTCTCTTCAAAACAATCGCGGTCATCACGATTACCACTTTTTAAGCAGATGAAACATTTATCATCATTTAAAGCTCACACATCTACAATCTCTTCACTCTTGGTTCCTTCCTTGGTTTTGGTCAACTATCACATTTCTCACTATACATTCCTAAATCATGTTGTCATCATTGTTTCTCACTTTCTTTTCCATAACTTTCATCCAATATCAATATCAAAAGACTACATAAAACATTTTGCTGATTCCAGGTGAGGTCAATGTTCGGTAACAGTGACAACACGACAGACCTAATGCTACCAATACTCTTAGACATGGCAAATTTGATACGAAAAGCCGTCAGGTCAGGGAAGGAACCAAGGGAGGTCAAACAACCATATGAACCTGCACCACCACAGTTACTCAGACGTTCTTTTACTGAGGACACAGAGATAGATGATGAACCATTTGACATGGGGGTAGAACCTTTACCTCCAATCACACGGAACCGTAGAATATTTCCAAGGAATTACACTAACAAGATTAACACTGGAGAAAGACTAGAGAACACAGTACATAGAGTCATAAATAATGTAACGAACAATAAAGATGATGTAAGTAAATATGATTATGATTCTTACATAGTTGTAGATGACGCAACATCAGTTAACGATGTAGCTTATTGTGGCTGAATATTTAGAGTAGGTATCTACTGTCAATGTCAAAAATTATATAGCTAAGACTATATATACCCACGCTAATCAATAATTATAAAATCAACTGACCGATATATTAACAACTGGTCAGAAACAATACAAATACTTTACTGCAATAAGTTATATAATGTTTTTTTTTTTTTTTTTTTGTGAATGGCATCTCGCAGTTCAGCCTAGGAGGCTGGCTACTGCTTAACCGGTCTAATCCTGTGGATGCCTTGAAGTTAAGGCCTCCAGCCAGGGGCAATAAACTATACTAAGCGACCACGCGCTAAGGGCACCCCCTGCGGGGTACGAGCCTCGGCTTAGGGCGTCGCTGGGGAGGGCAGCAAGGGGACAGGCTGGATCTAAATGAGATTAATTAGGGGTTGATTTATCACTAATGGCTCAGCATCGCGGGCTGGCTCTAGCAAGGGTCGGGGGGGAGCAAGGGTCGGGGGGGATTATATAATGTAGGGTTACAATATTATTTATTTAAGACTACGATACTTGAACGTCACCATTATCACATACAGTTGATAATTCTTTGTTTTTTTATGTGTAAACCCCGAAGCTTAAGCCCTAATGGTACACCCATATTTCGCCAGTTATGTTTAAGTCCCACGTAATATGGGCGAGCCTATACCCATCAACCATTTTTTAACAAATTATGAGTTAGTCTCATTCTACAGCTGAATTTGGTTTTAAAACTGTTATTAATAACTGTTCCAGCAGAACTCAACAACCCCATCATCAACGACACCAGAGTCAACGACTCCGATTACAGTGTCAGTGACGGTCAGCAGAACATCAAGTGTGTCGAGATCAGACAACGGGACGCTGGACCTGATGGCAGAGTCAACGAACCAGACGTTAGCGCAAGATCTGCCGGTAGCAGAGAAGTTGAGAGCTTTGAATAGATACACAGACAGGAAAGGTAACATGATTATTTTGTTATCTTTAGCATATCAAAACCTGGAAGTAGTAATTCAGTAAAAAAATATAAAGTACAAAAAAAAAACCTGTCCTGTAAGCGAGCTGGGTGATCTGCAATTTAAGGCCCTCCTATCTCAGAAATTTTTGTTTATCTTAGATTGTCCAGTGCCTTTTTTTTCGGATGGGAATCATCAGATGACTTCTCCCGCACTGGGCAGAGCGGAAGGGAGTGTCAGACTTGTACTGACTAAAACTCATCCATGTTCCTTCCTTGCCCTTTGTGTTCCAGGGCCACGGTATCTCTTTCGAACAGTCCCGCAGCCCATTGTCCAGTGCCTGAAATAAGATGAAGAGATAAATGAAGATGTATGATAATAATTGCAATGTTTAAGTTAAGAAGCCAAACTTCAAAATTCCGTAATGGAACTCATGACATGAGTCAGAAGGATTACGTTTAAAGTACCTAACTGTTCATATAATAAATGTGAATGCATGAGACACTGACAAAATGAAATGAGCATAAATAAAAGAAAACGTAACTTTTCAACGTCGCGCGACGCCAGCGTGTTATTGCACAAGTCGTGAGTTGCGAGAATATCTGCCTGATCTTTTAACCCTTCGTTACAATGACACGCAGAGCTGCAGGTTCTTATGTAAACACTCATTGTATTGACAGAAACATTTTTGTCACTGTGTTAAGAAAGTGGCAAAAGAATTCACTTCCTTCTTTCAATAACTTTTGTTTTCTTTTTAATAGACCATTCTGTCCCACTGCTGAGCAAAGCTCTGAGCTCTTCTCCCGCGCCACCTTGAACCAGCCCAACCCAATCACCTATTTCTAGGCCGGCCTCGGCAGTGCCGTCCATCTCCAGGCACTCAATGTGTGGAGACTTTTGCCCAGCAGTCATACTGAATACGGCTGACCCGCCCAATCCCATAACAATAAATTAACTTAATTTTCTTTATCCTTTTCAGGATTATCATTCCGCCGTGGTACCTACCAGCCAAAGCCGCCATCTTTGATTCGACGCACAACTCCTGAACCAGCGGCCCCATCACCATACATTCCTAAAAGAAGACCCACTCCTGCAAGGAAGCTGCCCACGTCAGCAGGCGACCCGAATTTGTGCGAACTGTTCACGAATACGCTGTGTCTGCATTCTGATGACTATCCTACGTAAGTTGATGAAATTAGAATTATATTCTATTAAGGATAACAATACATTATTAAGTATCTATTTAATTAATGATTCTCCCAAGGGATTATACTAATCCAGCTGCTTATATCAACCATACCACCCTAACATTCTTACGTCGATCTGTCTAAACCGTAATAAGCTGATTTGATTTGTTGATAATCGCTTTGCTAAATTGATTATTAATTATTATTAGTGTTTCAAAATATTGACACTCATTTCATGAACACAACTAACATGGTATAATGGCGTTGATAAAATTAAAATGGCATTATACGTTTAAAAAAAACACAGTTCTGTCGATATTATGTTAATTTAACTGAGTTATCCAAATTTTATGCACTGTAGGTGGCATCCTCTACATTCTACAAATAATTAAAAGCCTATGTTATGTCATATACTCCGCATAATTATTTTATTAACACAGGATCAATTTCATAAGTCTGAGCAGCATAATCATTGAAAAGAATGTTTATAACTCCATTAGCAATATTCTTAACCAGTCTGGCAACTTGTTTATCATTTTGAATGGTTTCCCCAAAATTCGGAAACGGGTTTTTATGCATTGGTATTTTATTGCATAATCAGGATTGTATAGAAAGCAAAAGTAATGTGTTAGCGAAAGTGATTCTGTTGGAGCTGTGTGGTTTGCGAATGTCATGTGATTTTCGCGGAAAGATATGCGTGACTGTTATTGTGAAGGTGTGAGTTCAAGAATGTGAGGTTTACCTCTTTTGTAATTTTGTATGCATTTTATTACGTTGCATTATATTTGACTGTAACTTTAACAGACTTGGAAAATAAGATAAAATAGATTGTGTACGGAATGCGGAATATATTATGTACTTACTCATGGGCGGCATAAAAACACTGGCACCTGGTTAGGCACTAACCACACGATAAAGAAAGATTATATATGACAGAAAAAGTAGTGACGGTTGATAGGGGAGAATGGAATTAAGAATTACGCTGACTCAAAGGTATGTGGAACAAGGGCAGTAAGATGATTAAATCCTTCTTCTTTCTTTTCTCTTTTTAAAAACCTTGCCCCACACTAGGATTTTCTCCTGTATCGTGGGTGCGTTTACAAACATTTAAACTCACATACACAAAACAGCCAGACCCGGAACAACTATCTGTAGGCCATACAAATATTTGTTCCGTGCGGGGATCGAACCCACGACACGCAGCGCAGCAGTCAATCGCTCAGCCAATGCGCCAAAGGTGACGTCAAAAAAAAGAAAATTATGATTGAAAATAATAAAGACAATAATTATGATGGATATGATTGTAAAGGAGAAAAAATTGCAAATAAAAATTAGCATTGCTATTCAACGTCATAATGTTCTGTCTTTTGACCATGTTTCCTGGTAACAGTCCTGTGGGGAAGTACTTTGAAGCTAAGTAACTTATTATTTTCGTAAATTATGTAAGTTATTCATATACACCATGCTGAGATAGTGGCCTTTTGGTTTCGCACGGGACTAATTTAATATATATATATAATTATGTCCTAATTTTAAGTGTATCTCATGTTTACTTTGTTAACTTTTAATTTTTTGCCAATGCGTTCAAGTCCTGTTGTGAAATCAATAAATACTTTTTCTTTCTTTCTTTCTTTTCTTTCTATATAGAACTATACTTTAAATCATTGTGTGAGGCAATTTATGTGTTTCAAATGAATGATTTGGCTTACTTTTGGAGTGGGATGCTTATGGTATTTTAATGTATTCATTGTCTCTACTCAAATAATGACACAATCTTATCTATATCCTACTAAGACAGATGTTTATGCAAATTCGTAATGGGTTCATCTTATATAACAGTTGATGGTTATATCTTTTTCGTTCTTGCTTCGACAACCACTTATGTGTACGGTCACAAGTCGTTACCCATCGGAACGTTATTAGCCTTGAAGAATTATCTGTTATACAGATTTATAGAGAAGTTACCTATTGATTGATTGCTATGGTTATCGACATTAGCAATTTAGTCATATTAAACAGTTCGTATTTTGATTTAACAATATCTTTAGAAATGCTAATCTTTTCTACTAGTTACAAATAAATGTCATTGTGTTTTGTAATGCCATGCGCAATTCAACAATTAATGTTTAACTGATTTCTATAATTTGCAAACCGAAGACACACTCATCATCGTCTGGTTTCCTATTTCTATGTAACTTGGGGTTGGTGTAATATTTTTTTACCCGACTACGGCCAAACGAAAAGGAGGAAAACGAAAAGGGACCTGTAGACGGTGAGTAATGAGCTAGCCGAGTAGACGGCGCGTTCGAGTTCCGCGCGCGCCTCATTGAGATGTCAGCAAACAGGGAGGAGCCCGCAAGGGCCGATGCCTGCCAGTGCTACGGGACTGTTCGAAAGAGAAACCGCGGCTCTGGAACACAAAGGGCAAGGAAGGAACATGGATGGGTTTTAGTCACTACAAGTCTGACACTCCCTTCCGCTCCACCCACAGCGGGAGGGGTCATTTCATGGTTTCCCATTCTAAAAAAAAGGGTTATTTCTTTTATTTTCCCCTATCAATCATCAGGCGTCATTCTACCTCTTCACTCTCTAAGCAATAATACGATAATGTATAAGAAAAATATATTATTAATTCGGTAATAAATTTTCTTAAGTTTAAAGAAGACAATTCTGATCGACTTATGTTATAAGATAAAAAAGTCAAAATATCAAAATCTCATTGAAGATTTAATTAGTTTTTTAACAAATCTTTACATAAAGCGTGATGAGAAAGTATATAGTCTTTGGTATTTAGTTAGTTAAATCGTAGATACGTTAGATGAGGATTTTACATAACAACACCTTATTATTCTATATTTTATTATCCTCATAAAAATAAAATATAGTGCAAATGCCAAATGATTATGTTAATAATATTTTTATTTCTATTAGATAAGGCCTAAAAGAATCCATATAAATATGTTTTTAATCGTTAAACAATTTTTGTCTTGCAAATTGTGGACTACTTTCTAAATACTGCATTAATTTTAAATATCCTTTTATTTACGACTGGCATATAAGTCTAACAGATATTTTATGGTTTCTCTTTAATATCTAGGCAGCTGTAAATATTCATTCAGTTGTGTAATATTTTGTTTATTTAATAGTTAGGCGTAGGCGTTGTTTTTATGAATTCATAATTATTTCTATAAAATAATAATTTTTAATAGTCTTGTAGGTTTTTAAATGTAAACGTTTATTTGTGATAAAGGCAGTTATTTAAAAGAAGTTTTTTTTAAACCTTTATGTCCCACTGCTGGGCAAAGGCCTCCCCCATTTTCTTCCAGATACTCTTCTCCTGCGTCATCTCGAGCCAGCCTTCGTGATGCGCGTCTAGATAACCTAGGCACAGAAAAACAGAAGTTCTTTAAAAAAATATCCGTAAAGGCGTTGAAGTATATTGTAGCTTTAATTAACATAGATAGGGCAAAGTGTAGCACTTTGCCCTATCTATGTTAATTAAAGCTATCTTTCCCCTTACATGGCGGTCGTGGCGGTATCCACAACACTACATACGAACTACACTTCATACCGGTCAATGGTTCTGCGTATATTAACAGATACACAGAACTATTGGG
The DNA here is from genome assembly GCA_950005105.1 of Lycophotia porphyrea. Taxonomy (NCBI): domain Eukaryota; kingdom Metazoa; phylum Arthropoda; class Insecta; order Lepidoptera; family Noctuidae; genus Lycophotia; species Lycophotia porphyrea. The sequence continues at coordinate 19,349,461 of OX465388.1, read as the reverse complement.
CTGTCCACCGGTTAAAGTACCTTCCTTCTCCGTGGAGAATGAGCAACAATCCACAATTTACATGTTTACCATACCTGTGAGTATGATTATATCCATTAAATATATTGTTTGAAAATTTCAGGGAAGCCATCGTGCAGTCGATAAGACGCAACAAAGCTGCCGCAGCAGCCTTGCTAGCTGACTACAAGGACCTGGGAGAAGGAATCATTGACGGAGTCACAGCTGCACAAGAGGCTAAATACAATGAACAGCATTATCTTGTGTCTAATAGGTATGTGGTGCAGTCATTGCCCTGAATTACTTGACCCCTCTTATGAAAAAAAAAGGAGAAGGGTCAGTTAAGCAGGGCACTAACTTGACACGATGAAGTGGAAGCTCTCAAAAGGGTGAGAAACAGAAATAAGCTTTAACTAATGAGCTATAATTTACGCAGCTAAAATTAACTTCGTAAATTATAACTCATTATAACCTGCATCATCTGACCCCGTTTCCTTTGTTTTCATAAAAATGGTTTAACAACCATAAACCTCTTTGATGACACATATCATTTAAAAATATGTGTACGATGCTTCTGTTCATTACAAAATTAGCCCTCCCTATTGTTTCCAGAATTTTCAAGACATATATTACAGAACATGAAAGCATTTGAAGTACATTCACGTCTTAACTAAACACAACCAAAAGAAGCTTTCTAAAATATCAATATTCAAACAGAACTACTAAAAAAAAACAATGTTTATTTTACTGCCAGGCGAGGAGACACAGCAAATCGAGACTTTGCGGGAGCCGGAGAAGCAGGCTTCATGTGTCCCAGCACAGTGAAATATGCCCGACCACAACGTGCGAGAGCAACATCTGGACAGTGGAAGTACATTGTCAACACTGGAGAACATACACAGACGCTGAGGCTGGAGAAGTGCTTGTAAGTAACGACATGAAGCGTTAAGCCACTGCTGGGACTGGTGAGAGAGAGTAATGACGCATCATACAGTAAACTACGCGAGGCCACGGTGAGTGTGGACACTGGAGAACATACCCAGACTTTAAGAGTAGAGAAGTGCTAGTAACTAGAGAAGCATTCAGTATTAGTGAAGTAGTCGTGGACATAAATAACGAGCGGAATATCAGGGGAGTAGTAGTACATTGTGAATACTGGAGAATATACGTAGACGTTGAGGCTGGAGAAGTGGTTGTAAGTATTACAGAAGCAGTTTGTGACGGAGGAGTTAGAGTCCGTGTTTAATTGGTGAATTGAGCCTGTTTAGTAGGGACAATCCCCGTGAAATAACCAGAAAAAAACTTGGCTACAATTATTTTAATTATTTATTAATTATTTATTTTGCCTCAGACAACGATCCATAATTTAATTAGTAAGCACACTTAAAAATAATGTTAGTAGGAAATCAAGAAACAGAGAAAAACGCACACCACAAAAAACTGTTATAACTAAGTTGAACCAAAATTTTTAAAATAGATCCAATCTAGAATATCCGTAATCCAAAATATTTTTTTAAAAATTGCAATAAATAATCAATCATTATTATAAAAATTAAATTAAATTAAAAATCAATATTAAAATTAATATAGGTTATAGAGTCAATAAATTCTGTGGTATTTTTTTTACCTGCTCCAATCCTGATATACGGGTGTATGTAAGGCCTGCCAGGGCTGCATGAAAGGTCCATCCAACCTGTTGGCAACAACGGTAAGAAGACTGTTGCCGCTGGAACAATGGTTGAAGGTTAAGTTGTTCAACAAATTAGCCTTCAACTACTTTATCCTAATTTAAATTAACCAGAAAGACTGAAGGTGAAATTGTAACTTATAGAGTACGCATTTCAAGCAGCAGATCGAATTTTCTTTAAATAACAATAAATTACCACAATTATCGTCATTTCAGAGGATTTTTTAAGAGTTTCGCGTCAATAGCGATGTAGATGATAGTGATTAATAAGAAATTGGAAATAACACACACTGGAAAAAATGCGTTTCCAAATCATCTGATTTGGAATCTTAACAATATGTTATTAAAATTCCAAATCAGATGATTTGCAAAATCGTAACAATAGACTAAGTCTGTAGAATAATTGGTAGGTATTTGATCAAAATGTCAAAAGCGAGATCTCGTTACGCAATGTTATGATTAAAAACTGTTATTAAATTACACTTGCACAACTAAAAATAAATTAAAATGGCCGGATGTTTTTTTATTGCAGCAACATGTCAACGTCTTACTAAAATATAATTATTTATCTTGTTCGCAAGATTGCAATCATTTGGAGAATAACTATTTTTAACAGGCAATTAATGTTGACAAAGTCGTCGGTTTGGTAAGAGTCGATTGATAACTTATTTAGTTTTATTTATTATTTAGAGCGGAGCGAATTATTTGTTGATTGTCTTATTTTAAAAGGTTAGACCGCTAAGTTATTTTCTACAGAAATACGTGAATTCATTATTTATATTGAAACATGAGATTTTTCTGTGTGCATGTCCAAACTAGCAATCACAATTTGATCATTGCACTTCAAAAGGTTTATCAAGTGTCAAAGTGAGTTTATAAGTCTAATTTTGTTAATGTTGCTTTTTACAGGAAACCAAAAGAATCGTGCACCTACCTGACGGACAACTTCAAATCTAAATGCGTTCAAGTTTACAACTACCATCGGCTGCTGACTTGGGACCAACAGAATGGTCTCCACATGGACATATTCAAGGTACAGTAATAATGAGAATTAATTATCCAATATAAACTCTAAATACATTACTATCGAAATCTATTGGAGGAACAAAAACATTTCTTTTTGATCTGAAACTGAAACGCTCCAGCTGGCGCGAAACTAAATGAAAGTAATTGTGGATAACAAACATTATAAAAGAACAATACCTTTTCCAGGTTCCTACGTGCTGCTCCTGCCACATCGAAGGGTACAGTGTATCCTTCCCACCATTAGGCCACAGACTTCAAGAAACCTCTTCAGAACATTTCCCCGGAGAAGATCTATCGCCCGAAACAGGAAACCAAGCTTTTGAAAACGTACAATCTACGATACAAAAACCAAAAATAAAAAAACCACCATTTACTCATAAGAAACCAATCGAATCTTTTTCACCGTTTACGGATAATCAGAACTTAATATCAGGCAGCCCTTTCAGCAAACATAATGACAACGATGACTCTTTGCCGCAAAATCCCATAGATTCTTACGGAAACTCATACTTCCCAGACTCGTTCAACCAGGCTAGCTCAATAAGGCATGTCAAACGACCTTCAGCCAGGAACCCAGCTCCATCATCAAACTTTGATGAAGTCACTTTGCCGAGTTACCTGGAACCGCCAACACCTGCAGTTGGTCAATCTTTTAACTTTATGAAAGACAACCCACCTAAATACAAACTACCTGGAAGCCAGTTCAAGAGAACCACAAGACCAAGTCCACCAGAACGAAGACCGATTAGAAAGAAAACATCTGGCGGACCAGATGACCTTGTATCATCAGGAACACACGCTGTTGAATCTTTCCCGAACAGTAGCGGAGACACTTTAGAAGAAGTGAATGATTATGAAGAGCCTGATATCGGCCAGGCAACATCTATAAACACTCCGAGACCAAGAGTGACCATAGTTTCAAAACTCACAGCGCTATCAACAGAAAAACAGACACCAGCACATAAATCTAGAGAACCTAGCAATAACAATGAACATTACATTTCTAATGGAAAACGTGTAAATTATAACTATCATCCAATTATAGACTTCTTTGATGAAGACAAAGAAATGGAAACTGATGAATCTATAGATAGAGAAGACGTTGAACCTAGTTATATACCAAGTGTAGAATCAGAATGGAAACCAATTAATCATCCCACTTCTAGAGACAGCCAAACAAATTCTGTAGGAAGAAAGAAACATAAATAATATAAAACTTTAGATATAAAATATTTAATTACGGTGATTTTATCAATTTAATGAATAGTTGAATGAAGTATCAATGATGCAATTATTCAAGTTTAAATTAATGAGTTATGTGTAGTATCATTTGACTTAATGAAAATTGTTAGAACGAGCGATTGAGACGATGTTTCTGCTGATGTAATATTTGATACTGGACGCCTGTCAAACTATACAAAGATTACTTTTCTTTGTTCTTTAAACGAATGATTATCATATTGATAATAATCATCAATTTTCCAGGCTGCAACGGGCTTTCTTTGTTCAGTCTTATCTATGTGAATTCGACTTGTGCCTACCTATAAACTGCTACCGCTTACCATTCTTTGCAGTCCATAAAAGCAAAACTGGTATTAAGATTGCATCAGCCATTCTATACGTTATCTGTCTTGATTGCTTGTCTATATTCTCCCATAATAGTTGTAGAACTAGCTTTAAGTTCCGGAATATTGTAAACATTCATTATCTAACGATACCAAAACAAAGTTGCAATGTGAATTGTTTATATTTATTTATTATTAAATTTTTATTTTGTAATTTATTTAAATTATGTTTAGATTTTAGTTAGTTTTAAGTTTCATATTGATTGTAAGATTTCAAAGACTTGCCACTGAAATAAAAATACATAAAGTTATGAAAGATTTTAATTTTTTAATTAAACGCGTCGCATGAAACACTTTGCAAGATCAAACACGCTCTTATCCTCCGTGACCTAAATAAACTGGAACTCTTTTTATACAACTTTGATACACTCAAAAGTGCACAAATTGTTTGACAAAAACAGTTGATCCAGTTAACTGCCGTAAAAGTGAAAGCTGCAGCACCAAAGTTGAACGCACTACGTGAAGATATCTCTTTCATTCAGACTCAAAAGTTACTGTAACAGTTTAACAAAAAGTGTGTTGGGACACTTGAACGTAACCTAGATGTGCATTGAGACAACGCATTGTGTGATAACACAACTTAATACAATCTGTAGCAATGTATTATTGGTTATTGTGCAATTTTTCATGCTCGGAAATTAGTCACTTGACTGTTTTATGTAGTTCATTGGTTAGCTTGTTTAATAATGTTCTAAAATGGTCGCGGAAATCTATTCCGTGAGTTTGGCAATAGTTGTAACTGGTTTAGAGTTGGAAATAGACTTGGTTTAGTAACAATTTGAACTAATGTTTAGTGCAACGGTTTGCAATAATTCAATTAATTTTATAATGAATGACAAGTGTTGTGAGCTTATTTGATCATGGTTTTTTTTTTGGTAATAAAAGGAAATGTTTACAATACAAAACATTTAATATCGTTCTAGACCACACTTGTTTTATAAAAATAACAACTTTATAAATAAGTATCCTTCGTTGTATAAAACATGAACAACTACCTTAGATCACAGTACAGTTAACAATAGCGAATATTATAGACTTATAAGACAATCGATCGCTTTCCACTCTAGTCCAGCGATACGTAATGTGGCACTTTCTATTACAATAGACTAATTACTTTCGAAAATGTCCATCACCAACTTATGAAACTATAACAATAATTTAATTTTACTTAGATCTTACCCGAGATTGTGGTTTAACTTTAAAACTATAATCTATTTATACAATATATCATACTGAGAATTTAGAATGAAATTGAATTTGAAAAGTTAAGTTACAAACCAACCAAAAGAAAAAGAGACAAAGAAACATAAAAATCGTAAACTCATACAACATAAACTGGTAACTATCAACTGACTGCAAGCAATAGCAATGTTGCAATGTGTTCCTAATACGTAACATTACAGTAATTTTATTTATCTTGTAAGAGAAAACAAGCCCAAAATTAATGGATACTATTTATGTTGGAAGATTGCGATCAATCAGTGATCGGCAGTTTGTAACACGATAATTAGATTTTGATTATAAGACAATTCAATTCCCTGGAGCCCATTAAGTAATTAAGTTATATAAAAATTGCGTCATACGTTTATCTACAACGTTTATCTCCTTACGTTTGAATACCAACAACGTAAAGAGTAATTAAAGAGCAATATAACTACAATTTTCAAATCAGAAGTAAGCAGGATTTAAGTCTAGCAATTGAATATTGGTACTGGTATTGCCTGAGTTACTTAAATACTAGGTTTCACCTAAGATTTCGCCATGCTACGAAATAGTTTCGCGACAAATTGGAAACCTGTCATCTTTTTAGATAGACTGTCAATTTCTATATTTTCATCGTTCAGCAACGTAATAATACATTCGTTTACTGGGGTCTACAATGTACCCTGGCGTGGTTGTCAATATGGGCACGGCTTGAGCAAAACTGTTTAGGAGCACGGCGGCACTTGTTCTGCTATTTTTTGATAAAGGTTTTACTTGAATATCATCGTTATCTTCCTGTGGTGCTGCTACTAGTTTCGCACTTCGGTAGTTTCCACCATGCATTTTTTCATGACTTGAGCCTCGAGATTTGTGATCATCGTCCTGTCGTGACGAATGACCATCATCATGGTTCTCATCAAATTCAACCAGTTTTTCGTTCTTTCTGCCACCACGTCTCCTACTGTCGGTCTTAAGATTACCACCATGCATACCTCTCGTTGGAGAGTCACTCAACTCAATAAATTTTGCACTCCGGACATTATTTTTTGAGCGATTTACATCACTTAATGATTTTAAATTGCCTCCATGCAGTGTTTTAGGACTGAACTCAGCTAATTCAATATGCTTTGCGCTTTTACTCTGTGAAGTTTGAGCGTCTTTAGGAGTTTTATTTTTACTTTCTGGGGGGTTTAGCAGTCTTAGGTCCTCTTTTGTAGCTTGTCGATAGTTACCACCATGTTTCGGGCCCTTATCGAGATCTACTTGTTCTCCAAATATTTCAACGTCTCCTAAATTATTAATAGCTGATGCTAACTCATCATCTTTATATAAATCTAAAGCAGCGATATTTTTCTGAAGTTTCTTTTTAGGTACTACTGGTATTTCCTTAATAATTTCAACTTCCTTAATATCTTGTTTAAATTGAGTTGTATGTGGAGACGATTTATTTACTGGTAATTCTTTGTGTATTTCAATTCTCTTTCTGGTGATAATTGGCTTGCTGCTTCGAGAAGGGATGGTAGGAGTGGTAGTCCGAATGCGAGTAGCTACAGTAGTTGGAAGAGCATCTGTTGTTCTGGCGAGTGTGCGTTTGGTCGGTTCAGGGGTGGTTACTTCAGGGTCAGTAGTTTCTTCTTCTTCATATTCTTCTTCACCTTCTTCCTCATCTTCTTCCTCTAAAACTTCTGGTTTACTTTTTTCTTCTTCCTCAGAAACTTCCGGTTTACTGTCTTCTTCTTCCTCTTCATCACTACGCCTTTCATCATCGTCATAATCACTATCGTCATCATCGTCATCATCATCATCATCATCATCGCCATCATCATTCTCATCACTTTCGTTATCTATTTGTATATTTTTCTCATATCGGTGGTGGTTCATTTTATCCTTCTCCATTCTTTCATACATAGGCATGTAGTCGTCCATGTTAGTATGAATTCCAATCATAGCGTCAACTTCTTCTTTCTTCATATCATCTTCATCTTGATCACCATATTTCTGAGTATCTGTCACAAAAGTGCTTGTGTGCGATTTCTTTTTCTTTTCCCTATACTTGGGTATCACTGTGTCATCTTCTTGTTTATGTTTATTTTCTACAGGCCGAAGAGTTACTTCGTCTTTTGTTTCAGTATTTTCATCAGGTTTATAGTTACGGAATCTTGTTACAAATTTTAATAGTTGCTTTTCTGTGGTATGTTCTGGTACTTTTTCTGTAGTGGTTTTCTGATTGGCTCTTTCTGATTTCTTTCTTCTTCTAAATGACGGTTTGGGAGAAGTGGATGTTGTTGTTGAAGTTGTTATTTCATCATCTTCTTCTTCTTCTTCGTAATCTTCGCCAGTATCATCGCTACTACCAACATCAGAATGTTCTTCAAGAGTTTTTTGTTTCTCGGTATTATTTTCAGAAGCATCACTTGTAACTGTTTTTTTAACAGAATTTGAAGCAGCTACATTCTGTATATCAGCAGTTTTAGGAATAAATTGGGATAAATCATGAAACGGTCTTGTGCTCATTTGAAAACGTTGCCTACCTCGTAGAGATTGTTGAGTAAAAATCCCTATATTTTTTTCAGTAGTCGTATGCGATTTATATGCGTCAACTGACATAGCACGTTTATTTTCGACAGGAGTATATTCTGATTTGTGATTTGTAGGTCTGATTTCGTACCTAGGTTCACCTCTACGATGATCGACACTGACGTCGACAAAGGCGGCATCAGAATTTTCATTTTGTTTTTTAGTAGGTTTTGTTCTCTCTCTTTTGCCAATATCAACATATGTGCGGCTGTTTGTGCTTTGTTTGTCATTTTCTTTATTTGATCTTGAAACTCGTTCTGCCACTCTGCTTGATTGTAACTGTTTTATCAGTGGACTTATATTACTCGTCGTTGTAGTTTTCTTTGAGTCTTGAACTTGACTGTCCCTTATAATCTTGTATGGTTCATAAACAAATGGTGTTGCTCTTCTTTTCCTTAATTTAGGAGGCAGCTTTGTAACTGCTTCTTTGTTTTGGAAAAAGTTGTTTGTTGTATTAGAATTGTCTGTGTCAGAGTATAATAAACTTGCTGGTACATATGTGTTTACTGCTGGGTTGACCGTGGTTTTAATATTTTTAAAAATGTCTGTGAATACATTTGCTTGTTGGGTATCATTAGTGACTAGTGTACCTTGTGGAGTATACAAAAGGGTTTTCAATTCTTCATTCGATTTATTTAAAGATCCTTTTAAATTATTCTGGTCACTCCTTAATTTATCTAAAAGGTCAAAGAGGTTTGTTTTGGCAGTTTCTTGCAATTTACTAGATAAATCTACGACATTATTTAATTTGGATTCTTGAGCAGTTTCTCCTTTAACATTTTTAAGTTTGTATGTAGGAAGTTTAGGTGCAGTAATAGGTTCTGGATTTGAAATAATTTCTTCTTTAAAAAATGGGCTATCTAAAGGATTCTCTCCAAAATATTTGGCCTTGAAACAATCAATTTTATCCCCAAGGCCTTTAAGGCGTGGTTGTTTTTTTGCGGTGTTGAAACCTTTTCCTTTAGTTTCAGATTCATCGTCAGTTTCGTCATCTTCATCTTCTGTGGGATTTTCACCATTTTTTAATTTTTCAGGTATCGGATCTATTTCTTCATCCACTTCAGAGCATTCAAGAGGCCGAGAGTCGTAAAATTCAGTTCCACCATTGGATTTTTTCGGTATAAATTTAAGATTTTCAGCGTACTTAAGTGGTGAATTTTTGTTAATACCCTTTAAATGCTTGAAATAATAAGGATATTTTTCTTGTATGTCCTCTTTCTTTGGATCCGATTTTAGACTTGCAAGTTTTGGATCTTCTATTTTAAATGACAAGGTTGAATTTATATCTATTTCTGGTACTTTAAAATTTGCTTCTCTCTTACCGACTCCATGTTGGGCATTCATTGCGTTGTCTTTTTCATTTCTCTTATTTTCTTCATTTTTATCGCTTTTACCGTTTTCGCTATCAGTGTTGCTGCCGTCATCACTATTATCACTACCATAATCATCATTACTAATAGAATATTTTCTTCGATTTCGGTTATCATCTTCTGGTTTATTGTTTTTATGTAAATGGGCATCGACGTTCTCTTCATGTTCGTCTTCCGAAAATTCTTCGTTCTCTGTTTCTTCTTCGTCATCTTTATTATTATTTTTCCATTTTTCTCCGTGTTCCTCATTGTCTCTGTACTCTGATCCTCTACCATCTTCATATTTTCCACTGAACGTGGGAATTTTGTACAATCCACCACTGTTTTCATATGCCTTGAGAAAACCACCGTGACCTTCATGATCTGAAGCATGTTTTTGTTCTCCAGCGTGATCATATGCGGTATCTTCGTACCCTTCTTCACTGTAAACTGTTTGCGCTTTTGTACTTTTAACTGCTTCTCTTAACCGAGGTGCATTTCTTATTTCTTCGTAGGTTTCTGCATCGTCAAAAGCTGCTTTTTTAGGCACATGCTTATACGTCTCTGTTTTTCTGACTTGAGCATAATTTTTAACAGGTATGAACTCATCTTTGTCATCCTCATCCTGACTTTCTTGTTTTTGAAGTTCTAGGTTCTGGAAGGTTGGTTGTCGATTTTGTTGAGCAACGTTGTTGATGGACTCATCTAGATTATTTCTTAGTTTCACATATTTTTCTTTACCTTTTTCAAAAATATCGTACCCCTCTTGTGGTTCATCAAAGTTTCCAGAAATTGGCAATACTTGAGGATACTCATTACGCTTGTCATCGTATTTCATAACATGTTGTTGTCTTAAATTATGAATGTGATGCCGTAATGGGCGGTAGTGCACTGGTCTAATTTTCGCATATTGATTCCAAGGATGTTTGAATTTTTTATTTAGTGCATTATCCCTGCTGTCATCTCTGGGTGGTACTCTGTAATACAAAGGTTGTCTTTCCGGCCTGTGAATCTCGTATTGTGCAGGTTTGTTTTTATGTGGAAACAGTTTGGCATCAGTTTTCTCTGGGCTCTCTAGGTACTCATCTTTAGCAATATTTGGTTTACCAGCTTCTTCTTCATAAGCTTGTAGCCTATGTTTACTATCTTGCAAATCGTTTCTAATTTTTGTTAGCACTGGATCTTTATAAATCTCTTGCAAAGCAGGTTCTTCTGCTTTGTATGGGTGAAAGATTTCATAGTTACTTGCCGTCGGTTTCACAAAGCTGTTAAATTCAACATTTTGATGCACGTATTTTTGAAACGGTTCATAAGTTTTCTTGTTCTCATCTAGCATTTGATGAATTCCTAAGATAGGTTTCTGTTTACCCGTATATGGTTTGACAGGATGCGCTTTGTAATGTTCTTGAGGATTTTGCACTCCATGGAACGCTGCTATATCGGCTGCAAACCTGGGTTTCTGTGCGGTGTATGTAAAGTACTCGACTGGAACCGGCTGTTGATTAGAGTTGATATGCACATTTTGTGGCTGGATGATATCCACTGGTAATTCATGGTTGGGTTCATTTTTCACTTCACTATGCGCACTGACGCCCCATAGGACCGGGACCTTGATAGATGAACACAGTTCACAACACGATAGCACTAAGAGAAAACTGGTAACTTTGGTCATGTGCATTGTTCACATCACGGATCGCGACGGTGACTGGCGGTTGACTGAACCAGGTCGATGGGCAGCCGAACGGTTTTTATCTCCTCGGTCGTTCGTCGCGGACCGATTGCTTGTCGATCGGCCGCTTTGTTTACTGTGTAGGGCGTAAAATATAGAACGAAGCGGATCTTGCAATAATAATAAACACTTGTTTTGTTTAGTCAGAATATTTTGATTTATATTTAATTTATTATCAAATAGAAATTAGCTGTTCCTAAAATGCCTCAGACTGATAAAAATTAGTTTTTGCAAAATGAAGTAAAAATGTGTATATAAATTTTACTGAATTAGTAAAATCTTGTCTGACTAATTATATTTTCAAATATGCAATAAAAAACATCAAATAAAATAGTTTAGAAAAAAGTTTTAGATACTCAAATCAAAAACTGGGCATTACTAAAGATAATCCTGAACATTTGTTCCTAAAAATAGCATTATGGCCATCAACTATAAGCTTATGTCATTGTAAGACTCGTGTTATCAGAAGCGTATGATAAAATAAAAAATTAGACCAAGAACCTTCTTAAAAAAGAAATAATGCAGCCTCACATAACTTGCACCAAAAATATTTGTTCAATGGAGAAATTAAGAAAAAAGGTACATGAAAGATAACGAAACAGACAAATGGCTAATGTCTGGACAAAGACAGCCGGATGTAGAAGCCTTATAAGGTGTAACGTGAAAACACATTATTTATTATTTGTTTGTAGTTTCAGTACTTTGGACCGCGTCTCGAATGTTGTATAATTATTGTGTTTTAGTAGAAAGGGTCAGAACAGTACACCCCCTCCTTTCAACTAAGTAACAGTCAAGCCTTTTGCGATATATTGTAAATATAATGTAATTGGCCACTGTGTAAGTCTAATATTGTAAAACCTTAGCTTGTGATTGTTGTACACAGAAGCTGTTGGTAAACCTTATAAATAAATAAATAACCAGGTAAATAAATAAATAAAAATATCTGCCACAGTTTTGGTGAGTTGCGTAAGCTTTCTACTTCGGAATATGAAGGGAGTTGAATGGTAAAGGATAATGTGACGAAATTATTATCTTATATCGCGGACAAGCTGTGAGCAAGTGCAGTGATTTATGTATTTTCCTACTTGCTCTGGAAAGAGACCTTTACTTCGAGGTGAATAATACAGGTTGGCAGTTTGGGACATTTAGAAAAATGCGAAGTTGTAACACTCATAATTTTATTAATGTATTGTTGTTTTCTTTGCCTTATTTATATATATAATTTTCATTACATCGCTGAACCGATCCTGTCCATTCTTCGATTGTTTGAATAATAAAATGGTATATGATATCAATTATAGATAATAAATATTATCGCTATCTCGCGGCTCAAGGAATGTAACATAAAATGTTTACTCTCATTGGAACATGACGCCCTTTCGGAAATACCGTCGTGATTACTTCATTAGGTCACTGAAAGTATCATAATAACAATATTCATTCTTATGTAAATATCCTGTATTTATAGTCGATAGATCGCAGTTCATTAAAGGCTCATGTGAGGTTCACAAGTCTCTTCACTACTGAAGACCCTAGTTGACCTGTAGATAATGCGTAAGGCATAAAATCTGCCCCTATACCTCTGTTGTTGTATAAGGTTAAGTAAAATTTACTGTGCTGTGGACGGCTTAAGGTTGGCGATAATGATTTGCAATAAGCAGAGATCAAAATAGGGGTAGTTTATTTGTCTTAACTTCAAGGGAGTGACATGAGTTAATATTATCTAATTTTACAGTTAATTTCATAACATTTTAACACATTCCAATTGCAGGCAATAAACCAGAGAACCAACTTCTCTAAATACAAATAAGTAAGGTTTCTGCGTTTTCATCTGGCTTTGAATTTTTAAAGGGGTGTGTCATTCTTATTTGCAGTCACTGTGAACGCCACTGTGCCTTATATGGGCCATGTATGATATATTCCGGGCCGATATCGAACATGCAACCGTTATTTATAAGGTTTGAATGGTGGTTGCCAATCGTTTTGGTTCCTATTTAATTGCATTACTGATTATTTTTTAGTGCACTACTTACATAACCTTAGATTACAAGACAGATTAGATTTAGATAATTAGCAATCATTGGTATCAGTAGGAGGTATAGATATTAGATTTGGTTGAAAGTAATTATTTTTCATTGCAATGGTTGTTGAATGATCAATGGAGTCTTAAGGATTGTTGCCTTCATTACCGACCCACACTTTACCCTCGTGGTGGATTCCCTGTTGGGAATAGCTGGTAGGTATGATATAGGGGTATTAATATTTAAGTAGCGAAAGTGGTAGTATTTTTTTTTTTGGTAATTCATTATAATTCTCTATAAAAACGACTTTCCCTATTACTTTTAAGAAAATAGGTATTAGCCTTAAAAAAAGAAAGTGGTTTTTTATTCATATCAAAATAGTATATCAAAAAACAGATTGGTATAATAGATACTTCTTTGTCTGAGCATATTTAAATATATTAAGAAAGTGATATTTTGAAATAAAAACTTAACTAATGAATGGTACCTACTAATAATGGATAATTCGGAACTTACTCCACATTCGCTGTGGCCTTGCCTTTTTCTATTCAATTAGTTATTATTTTAAGTTGTATATGGCGAAATATACTCGGTGCGTGCATTAAAATTATTGGTACTGAGACAAAATTGTTGACCGAAAGTTTGAGAACGATAAGAGTAAGTAATTTTATGTTTTGGTATTGGTTATAATTATGCAGTACAAATGTAGATTATTTCGAAGTGATGGTATGAAGAATATTGCTTCGAAAGAATTACTTTCTGTTAAAGTATTAGGGTCATCCGTCAACAACTTGCTCAGGACAAAGAAGTGACTATAACCAATCTCTGTTTTGGAGAAGCTCCTTTGTCAGAAACCACTTTCTTTGCGTTCGGTGCTCGAACAAATTAACCTCATGTAGCAACCGCACGTCAATACAATTTAACTTAGTCTGTACCCTATTTCTGTAGCAGTAAAACTGATTTTTGTAGTTCGTCTTCAATAAGATGAACCAAATTAGTTGATCGTACCAAATTCATCATCTGTGTGGTTGGCTTCTACTCAAATCTGATGTACCTGAATACCAGTATCTTACAGGAAACGACTCCTTCCTCACTTCTACAATTCAGGTACTGTATTACCCAATACCCCTTGGTAAGACTGATTGACTCAGACTTTTCGTAACGACTGCCAAAGACCTATAAATGACAGTCTGCACCAACGGCTTCTGTGGCAATTTATAAGGTACATTCGTATAACTTATATTAAAGCTACCTGTGGCCTACGTATCCACGATGTCGACAGAAGGGAGCGGCTGCACCAGCCGCCGGTAGCCAGGCGAAAGGCTGTCCTGTCCAGCGCGGTGAAATATTGTAACAACTGTTAGCATATCTATTCGGCACTTAGTTTCCAGTAATGTTTGGGTCTTAAATGTTGTTTTGTGATGTAAGTTGGGAAGGGCTAAGCTGGAATAAATGTTTAAAATCTATGTAGGTAATCAGTTGGGAGACAGAAGTCATGTTAAATTAAACTAGTGGTTTATTGGTCCAGCTCAGCAGTCATGCTAAGGATTGGACTGGCAAAATTTTCACAATAAACATAAATAAATTCGACTGCCTAGCTCTTCGGGGGCTACAGGTTACAGATAGACTCTTCCAAGAAATACGTTTTTCAAAATTTGCAAGGAATTATTCATTTTTTAAATAATGATTTTAACACTACAATATTAGTTAATGATTATTTAACTTTGTGCTTTGTTATGGCGCATGGCGTAAAAATGTTCTTTTATTTTTGAAGAATTATATCACAGATACACAATCCCGCACTACTCAATTTCAATAGATGACACTGAATAATACAACCGAACGAAAACTGCTAACCGCGTAGTCAACAAGGAACTCTTATAGTTCCGCCATGTCCATCCGTCTATCCACAGCTTAGCTAAAAGACTCTTAGTACTAGAAAGCTGTAATTAGGCATGAATATACAAACAAGTTACGCCGGCAAAGTGGTAAAATAAATTTTCGAAAAGTATTTTTTCTCTCGTACCATATAGTGCCGGATGTCGTTCAATAAATAGGTCTTTAAAAAATATTGCGAGTTTGTTGAAGTAATTTTTCCATTAAGGGGTTCGTTTGTGAAATATTAAGCTTAAAAGTACTATTTTTTATTAGACTCAAGTGGAAAAAAGACTCACCTCTACCAGCTAAACAGTTGTGTTTGGGTGTATAAAAAAAATTCACGGTAGTAGTATACATAACGAAGTTAAAAGGAAAACTATCATAGCTATGTAGGCTTTACAAGTTTACGAGTAATGTCCACCAACTTATAAAATGTACCTACTTAAATAACATATTTTCCTAAACATGTATGAGGGCACAGTTTTTTCATCTGCAAATGTAAGTTTGTTTTTTATTATTGCAAGTTGAATGTAAATTAAATTCAGCGAATCAGTTTAGTTAGTTGGCATATTTTGATGGGCAACTACGGAACCCTATATTGTGCGTGGCCCGACACGCACTAGGCCGGTTTTCAAACTCGTGCACCACGGCCCACTAATGAAACAACTCTGATAACGATTAAGTATTCTCAATCGTATCTAATTGGTGGAAATTGGAGCTGTTTACGAACAACGCAACACCAGTAACATTTCAATGGTAAGTTTGTGAAACGTTAAAGGGGAACTCATTTATGTAATGACATCTGCAATCAGTAAATAGAGCATTTGGTTAGCGTTGATGTAATGTTACCGTTTTACGTGGTTCGTGGTAAACTTAAAACTGTGGTTGAAGAATTTAGAAGATTCTATAAAGGTTAGGTCAAACGCGGTCGCGGCTCTGGACATTGGGCATTGATAAAATGCTTTATTAGTGGGCCCGCAATTCTTCCATACCAGTTTGATTGATCCGATCAAAGTCTATTTTTAGGTACTTTTTTTTAATTTCAGATTCATTTAGAAATTAATTTTATGGTTTTAAGGTAATATTGTCAAAAATGAAATAACATCTAAGTTAACCGTTACAAAAATTGTAACCGATGCATTTTTGTCGATGATTAAGATCTAGTTGGCTTGGTATCGGCATGTGATGCGGAGAAATGAGGAAAATGACGTGAGGAAAGTTTCGTGTATAAATATGGATGGGTATAAGAGTAGAGGAAGACCAAAGAAACGATGGATGGACTGTGTAAAGGATGATATGGTAACAAAGGAGGTCACATCAGACGATGTGATTACGTATGGAAGAAGATATTCTGCGCTGCCCCCAAATAAATTGGGATCAGAGCAAGAGAATAATGATAACGTGCTACTAGTTCATCATCATCATCATCAGCCTTTTTAATGTTCCCACTGCTGGGACACAGGCCTCCTCTCTATGAGAGGGAATGGGCTATAATCCACCACGCGGCCAGTGCGGATTGGTAGATGTCACATGTCTTCGAATTTTTGGTTCTAGGACATGCCGGTTTCCTCACGATGTTTTCCTTCACCGTTTTTGAGAGCAGTGGTGATGAAATAAATTACACAAAGTAATGCGCCTGCCTGGGTTCGAACCCACGACTTACTGCTTGTAAGTCGGGGTCGCTACCACTGGGCCACCGCTGCTCTCACTACTACTGCTACTAGTTAGTTTCACTTAAATCATTGTGTAAAATACTACAAGAAAAAATTCGAATACAGAACAATCGATAAGCCATAAAACTCGTAATCGACATCTAACTCTCGCGTACAAGGAAGTACCACTTAAATCTAGGCATTTCTAAACTGTCTGCTATTGGTCAATTGTTCAGTTGACTGGATCTGACTCTGAGTGTCAGTAACCGAGGGTCTAGGTCAGATCTCTAAGGCCTGATTTGTAAAATATTGGTAAATTATAATAATTATTTTAATTTTTTTTTTTGTTATTCTTATTATTGTTTACTGCAACACAGTTATAATCGATTTTTGCATATTTATGGATAACGAAAAAAGTTTGGAACAGTATTTTTTTTGTGAATGAATGAAATACCGACATCACGGACGCTGTTCTAGGCTTGCCAAGGTCGGTGCGTAGATATGTGACCATTCCTAACACCGTAAAGATTCCCTTCTGTTCTTGAAATTCTAACCACCAGTTTTGCCAAGAAGGAAAGTGTCGTCTCGCAACTGGGTTGTGGAAATCATCAGAACTCTTAGATACTGCTTATTACATCAAGACTAGAAGTTAATCCCAATATACATAGAAAAAAACCGGCCAAGTGCGAGTTGCACTCGCGCACCGAGGGTTCCGTATATACTTGTAGGTATTTTGTTATTAAACTACATATTTGCTTTTTACAGATTTTTTCCTTTACATGTACTGTAAGACCTTGCTTATTGCCAAATTTCGTGATTCTAGGTAAAACCTATTGGGTACTTCCGGTTGACCTAGAATTGTCAATTTTGGTTAAAACAAGGTCTGACAGCATAAATAAAGGGGAAATTCCGAAAAATAAAAACAGTTGAAAATTAAGATTTTTGGTAATTTTTCCGAAAATCTAAATTTACCCATATCTTTTCTGTTGCCTCAGGACCTTGAAGTTTAAGATGATACAAAAATGATGACGTGGTACGGACAGACAGACAGACGGACGGACAGACGGAAAAGAAAGCGATCTTATAAAAGTTAGTTTTTTTACCATTTGGGGTAATAAGATAAACTTTAATAAGTATTTTTTTTTAAATGAGGTTTCAGGCACTCGGGTGATCCCGATTGGATTGGAACTCCAAATTGAACCCATACTCGTACCGTTATCAGTCACTGCCTTCCGTAGCCATA
The DNA here is from genome assembly GCA_950005105.1 of Lycophotia porphyrea. Lineage (NCBI taxonomy): Eukaryota > Metazoa > Arthropoda > Insecta > Lepidoptera > Noctuidae > Lycophotia > Lycophotia porphyrea. The sequence goes on along the minus strand of OX465388.1, from coordinate 19,331,474 downwards.
CGCTAAAGTAAATAATAGTTATTTACTTTAGAGTGACGACACAAAAAAGAAAACAAAAGGAAAGCGATGGTGTTTGTTCGGTCATAGTTACGGGCTTACGGTGTTCCCCGTAATCATTCGTCATGGTTTTGGTTGGTTTGTTGTCTAACCATTAAAGAAAAAAAAACAAATAAACGTCTAGGTGAAGCGGACGTCGGTTACTGTATGGTGTCGGACGTAAAGAATAGCGCCATCCCATATCTTCCCGTGGGTGTCGTAAGAGGCGACTAAGGGACTTACCAGAGAATGGGCAGCAGCGTTCTCTGTGCCTTTGTGCCAACCGTACTGCGCTCGCCAACCCGCCTGCCAAGCGTGGCAATTATGGCTAAACCCCCCTTTGGGGGAGACCTATGTCCAGCAGTGGACATCTTTTGGCTGAAATGATGATGATGATGGTGAAGCGGTCGTAATTTCTTAACAGTATAATTATTATTTATCTTGTTTTTTTTCTACGTTGTCGAGCTCATCACTTCCAAAATTGTGGTTACTGTACGCGGGGAAAAGTTTTGACTTGTTTTAGTCAAAAATTAAAACGCGTTTTCTTAATATTGAAAATGTGATTTTAGCCGACTTTCATAATTGAGACGTTATTACGGAACGTACTTACTTAGATATTTCTAGAAACAGTATAAAAACAGTTTTAAAAGGATCAAAAAACCAATCTAATGAAAACACAGACTACTGAAATTCTCTTTATTTTATTCAAATATTTAGGCAAAGACATAAATAGTATTGATAAATAAAAAGAGGGAAGGGAAGCCTTTGCCCTGCATAGGGACATAACCGGCTCATAATAAAATTCTGTTTGGTTATCTATAGACAACTCCGCACTGAACAATTGTTAATTGTTTCCGATTTCCATCAAAGCAAGCCATAACATGCGAAAGATAGCGTGTGAATCTGACATCAATCTGTACCATGCTTCGATAACCATTCATTTCGTAATTCGTTCCAGATTTTAATTTTTGCCTGTATCTTGTGAAATACGAAAGCGATATAATAGAACTTAGGCCAAGTAAAGAGTTAGAGTAGAGAGCCCGGTTCTTCAAACAATTAACGACAACAAATGCATGCCTGAGTATTGTTGCACTATTATAATTTGAACTCTCGGCGCTCAACCAAGCGGTGAAAATCCAACAAGGCTCTTCAAATTACGTTCTCATTTAGATGTCGCTTAGTGAAAACTTTGTGAAAACGGCCATTACTTATTTTTTGTTCCTACCTATAACAATATGGTTTGATTTGCATTTAGTAACTTCAGATAACTGTTGACCAAGATTGGAAACTATCGAGTCAAGGAAATTGTTTTTATATGCGACGTTTTGTAAAACGTGTCTAATTTGAAAATTGAACTGAAACTAAAGTTCAACTACTATAACATTAACTGAACTTAAGATGTATTTAAAACCAAGTATTTAACAACCGTCACCCTGCAATTTAGACTGCCTAAATGAAATGTTCATTTACAAATCGGCCGAGCCTTTTCCCAACTAGGTTTGTCGGGGTCGTCTCCCAGATGTACAGCATGAATCTGAATAACAGTATTCTTCATGGAGCGACTGCTACATAACTAGGTAACACGATAACCCTTGGAAAGACTGGTTTGATGGAACAGTTCCTCTGCTATATAAAATTTATATTTATTTGGTTCAGCGACCTAAAATCAAAGATTTCTTGAATCCTTAAAATTTCTGGCAAAAGTAAGCAAATCGCCTGTATTGTGAATGGATCTCGGGCCTTACTATTGCCACTGATGAAAGCACATTTCTTATTCGCAACATTTTATGTTTTAACGCCATCTGTCTTTATTGTTTGGAACTATTACATACGAGTACCAAACCACATAGATAGCTCGAGTAAGAGGATTGGTTTGAGCAAGCGCATTGTCCAGTAACAGTGAAATTTTCTTCAAGATAAAACATTGCTACCTCTCTCTACCAGATACTTTGTTAATAGGACTAACACTGCAAATAATAATGTTGATTGTAATTATTACATTACATTACATTCCATAGAAAGAGCTAGGAGGAGCTCGTGGCTAAACAATAACAGCCGCTCGGGTCGATCTTTAGGTTAAGCCGTGCTTGCCTAGGTTGGTCTGTGGATGGGTGACCACCCATTACATACCGAGTTTCCTCCGTGCCTCGGAAAGCACGTTAAGCCGTTGGTCCCGGCTGTCATTTGAAGATCTTTGACAGTCGTTAAAGTAGTCAGTGGCCCAAAAAGTCTGACAACCAGTCTTACCAAGGGGTATCGTATTTCCCAGTAGTAACTGGGTTGTGGAGGTCAGATAGGCAGTCGCTCCATGTAAAATACTGGTATTCAGCTGCATCCGGTTAGACTGGAAGCCGACCCCAACATAGTTGGGAAAAGGCTAGGCAGATGATGATTAAATTCCATAGAAAAATATATTTAATTATAAGTAGGTTAACAAGAGCGCGACGTTATATTGAATCAACTTTTGGTATCATGGCTAATAAATTTCGAATAGAATTTCGTCCTTTAAACGTTTCAAAAGAGAACGCCATTTGTTTTGTTAAAGCGATATGGTTAAGTGGTTTATTACTTCGTAATCTTTAAGGGCTGGGTAGAGATTTTTATTGGGAAGTCCATTGATGCCAAAGGTGCATGAAGAGAAAAAGGCTCTTTTCAATGGCATTTTCTTTAGGGTCAACTGTCATTTTACCGATTAATTATTATTTACTAAAGCAAACCACTGAATAATATGGTTAATATAGGCTTATAGCTGGCTTTTAGGCTGGGTTTATATATATGCTGAATAGTATGGTATGGTATATGGTTTGTGTATTAAATTATTCAGTGATTACAATGCAGTTACATAATTGTATGTACCTGCTTTTACCTTAACATTTTTGTATGAAACAGTTTATTTGTTAAGATATTATCTCAACTCATTTTTAAATATTGGGTGGGCCCTTATCTTAGCCTAACCAACCTTAACAAAATTAATTGACAAGCCTAATTCGTTCAAGGACTTATGGCATTTTGTGCTGAGGTTACGATTCTACTGATATGACGAGACAAGATTAGTATCAAAAAGGATGATTAATATAGTATGGGATAAATATTGAATACAAGAGCATTGGTGGCCATGCGGTAGCGGCTCCTACTTACGACTGGTCCGTTGTGGGTTTGAACCCAACCAGGTGTATTATTTTGTATAATTTATCACCACTGCTCTCAAAATGGTGAAGGAAAATATTGAAAGGAAACCAGCATGTCTTAGACCCAACATGTTACATCTACCAACCCACAATGGGCCAGCGTGAACGTTTATAGCCCATTCCCTCTGATAGAGAGGAGGCCTGTGCCCCAGCAGTGGTGGGCATCGATTGATTATGTTTAAAGAAATATTATAACAATAATACCCACGGCTCGAGACGAGACAGATAATGAAATACTATGTATAAGTACCTAAATGAAAAGTAGAGCGCAACAACTGTTGATTTTTAAAATTTACACGACTACCCAAAAAAAGTATGGATATTTTTTCAGGTTTCATGTATGTATGTTTATGAGTTTTTTTTATTTCACCATAACTTCTAAACGGCTTAACCGATTTCAATGTATGTGATATCGTTAGAAGCGTTGAGTTATTCCGGGTAACATAGGCTACTGAACATTAAAAAAATAAAAAATAATAATAATAAGTAAATCATTTAATTACGACCAAATATTTTGTACATTTTATGCACCCACCAAACTGCGTAACAGTTTGTCGGTGGGATAAGCGCTCGTCTTAATAAATTTTTGGTTCAAATAGTAATAGTACAAAATAATTATTAATAGTAGGTAGTAATAAAAGGGGGATAAATATAATGACCACCAAAAATAACTTTGTGACTACTAACATCTATCACCTAAAATATCAATTGATCACCAAATTTTGTAAATCAGCACCAAAATTAATGAGGTGGTTTATGACAAACGTTAGTTTTTCCTAGGTCGACTTGGGGCACCCTGATACCGTCCGCCTATGTAGGTACCACTCTTGTACATAAAGTTTAAATAAATAAAAAAAAAAAAAGCGGGGTTATTTTTTATAAACCATTCAGAAGTAGGAGCCCCGTTTCGCGGGGCTCCGTGGAGCGGGTCTCCTTCGACTTGGATGCAAGAGCATAACAGCTCAATTTCTGGAGGTCATTAACTGTTTTTGGTTTTAATTTCACGCTAAAATGGGGATCTAATTTTGGTGATCATTAACTATTTTTGGCAACCAAAAGTGATTTTTTTGCCGTTAAATTTTACTAAATCTGGTTGGTTAATCATAAGCCTAATAAAAGTATCAAATATTGTGGCAGCGAAGCGGTATTGCGGCGGACCGGGCCGTCACAATAATTCAGAATTACAAACAAGTTACAATAGAAACACAATCAGTGATATAACGAGTTTAAAATTGCAATGATGTACTCATTGGTAGGTATATGAGTACGTCATCACAATCTTCAACCCGTCAGCAACATAAGGTTTGTCACACACAACAGTTACATTAAAACAAAACAAATTAGTGGTTATTTTCACATCTTGCGACAACTTCATTAAGGAAATCAGTTTTTAATTTATATTTTAGTGTTCCTTTACTAATTTTATCAGTATCCTTTCTCAGCCAATTGAGATTATTGAAAAGAGTAGGGGTCAAATACTTGTTGGTTCTTTTGTCATAGTAATTTTTGCTGGTGGTCGGACAAGTTTACGCTCTCTAACGCTTCTAGTATTGTACCTATTTTACACATGTATTTTGAATTGGTCGTTATACGGGGTGTAAACAGACTCTTCACGAAGCCGTCAACCAAGCATTATGTACATAAAACTAAGTAACTTTACGCAAAAATTAGTGCTGGGAAACAACCTTTTTTTTGGGCTGAAAAATCACGTTTTACTGTAGGACTCAATGAGACGCACTAAAAACATTGTGCTGATGGATTGATTGAATAGTAATGGGTAAAAATCTTACATTAAAAACATGTATAAAAAAAAAAAACTTGTGAAAAAGTTGGAAGTTTGACCCCCAATATCTCCGTAACTAGACGGTTCCTAGGTATGGTCTAGAACATAAAAATGATCGCAATGACGGGGAGAACAAGTGCCTTTCGGCTTCGTTAAGAGTCTGTTTACACCCTTTAGAACTGTTCTAGAACCAGCAGGTACTTGACCTTCTCATGTACAGGAAGCACCTTACATACAATAAAAAGCTTTTCATAATTTTCTTTACAAGCAAGTTTTGTTGTGGATTGACAAGGTATTTCATAAAACGAATTTGCAGCGATTTAATACTGTTAAGATATGTTTTAAATGTACGGCCATACGTAGATAGGATAGCAATGACTCAGAAAGAGAAAAATAAATGACACGTAGCGTTTTGGAGTATTCCCATTCGAGCACCGATTTCAAGAGCACCAATGCTTAGAGCCAAAGATATTCCCTTTGCTCAAAAGGGAAAATCTTTGGTGCTCTTGAAATCGGTGCTCGAACGGGAACACTCCAGTGTTTTCCTACTCAACGGCGCCTTCAGGATATAAAACTTACTCAACACTGCCCTAAGCTTTGTACACACTGTGTCATCCTGTGTTTCCCACCCAAAGAGGCACAGACCTAGATACTTTTTATTGACAAACTCAAGCTGTTCACAGACACAATTGACATTTTGAAAGTGCACTCATACGTGTGACCCACGATACCTATATCCCCGCTCTTGACACTCTTCGCTGCCAAGTTGTGCGGTGAGTGCAGATGCATCACTTTCGTTTTATTAATATTAAGTAAGATACCGTTATCTTGCGCCCAGCGGGTAATATTATCGAAGTCGCTCGAAAAATATAATATCCTGACCCTACAGTCTAGACGCACACTCCTAGAAATGATGACCCTGTTCAGTATATGCCGCAACAAGTTTGATTGTCCTGATCTTGTGAAAAGTTTGTGCTACCTGGTCCCTCGCACAGTACAGAGTAGAGAAGTACGTTCACGGTGTTTGTTTGCCACTAATTTCTGTCATACCAACACAGGCGCACGCTCACCGCTGCACCGATTGGTCGACACTTACAATAAAAAGTTTGGATCAATTGATATTATATTTCTGAACAAGAATAAGTTCAAAAATCAAGTTATTTCCACTTTAAAGGAACAGCCATAAGTTTTGATGTTACTTAATTTTGATGCACCTCATGTACTTGTGTAGCTTGAAGTTCGTCCTTCTTATTTTTTCTTTTTTCTCTTGTTTTTTGCATGCCGACTTTATCTGATTCCATACCTTTAAATTTGTCCCTAGTATTAAGACGCAGATATTATTAGAATTTTTCACTTTATTTTATGCTCTCCGAGATACACTTTAATAACGATACCGAGTAATAATTTTAACTTTGTAATGAGTATCTTTAAGTTTGCCCTTATTGTTATTTTTAACAGTACCTATGCTAATTATTTTATATGGTAATCTGCGGATAACGTCGTGAGTAGTGTATTTGTTAATTCTATTAGTTTAGTACTCCAATCATGTGTAATATTTAATATACTGCTGTTTGTTGTCCCTAATAAATAAATAAAAAATAAAAAAAAAGTCAGCCTGCAGCACAGCCCTGATCTCTTGTATATTCTTAGAGAAGCACATAAGGCACATGTCGTCCGCGTACATATATACCCGACATTTCCTTGCCACATTACTGACGCTGTTGACAGGCATGAGATAGCCAACCGGACCAAAGACTGAACCAGTCGGAACACCAAGCTGTACCGCCGCTCCCTTACCAGCAACAGAAATGCAGGTCTGTAAGGTCTGCCACTCAGATAACTCCGGAACCACCTGTTTGTGAGGCCCCTGATTCCGCATTCATCCATGGCCTGCAACAGCACCTCGTGATCCAAGGTATCGAACCCTTTTTTATAATCAATGAACAGCGCTAGGACCTGATCACCTTGGTCGAGACTACTGTTCATATCTTTGGAAAACTGTGATAGTGGTGTTACGGTACTACGACCCTGCCAATATACTATTTTGCTCTAAGAATTCGTTAACCTGGCCAACTACTATCTTTTCCAGTATTTTATTAATAACTGATAAGATAGTTCGGCTTATAGTTAGCGTAAACTGAATAGTTCGTAGGCTCCTTGCTTGTAGATGGGCCTAATCAAAGCCTTATTGAATGGGCTAGGATATTCTCCTTTCAACAAACACAGGTTGACAAAGTGCGACAAGATCGGTGAGATCTTATTCTTAATTAATTTTAAGTCTATAACTCGAATGCAGTCAATGCCTGGCGCCTTATCACTGCTCAGCTGAACAATAACTTTACACACTGTGTCACAGGTTAAAGCATTTTCATTTTCATAGTTGATATCATATGGAGCAGAAAAAAAAAACAAATAAAATTATCGCCAAAATGAAAGAAAAGAATGCAACTTGTATTATTCAACACGATACTTATATCTGTTCTATAATAGATAGAGTTAAACCGATTAGATAGAAAAATCAAATCAAATTCAAGCTTCAAGATTGTATACAGAACTCAAAACTGCTTCAAGTCGAGTTATATCACTTTTCACTAAAGGTACAGAATTTTAGTCTAGATTATAAAGGGTGCAAACAGACTCTTAACGAAGCCGAAAGGCACTTGTTTTCCCCGTCATTGCGATCATTTTTTTGTTCTAAACCATACCTAGGAACCTTCTAGTTACCTAGAGATATTGGGGGTCAAAGTTCGAACTGTTTCACAACTTTTTTTTTAAATACATGTTTTTAATGTAAGATCTTTACTTTAAGCACCTCCAGGACCCCCTTACTATTCAATCCATCCATCAGCACAATATTTTGAGTGCGTTACATTGAGTCCTACTGTAAAACGTGTTTTTTCAGCCCAAAAAAAAGTCGTTTCCCAGCACTAATTTTTGCGTAAAGTTACTTAGTTTGATGTACATAAGGCAGACAAGTGTTGGCAGACCAACAGCTAGGTAATGAAATTCCGAAGATCGCGGGTAAAACTTGGTTGAGACCCGCGCAGACCAGGGAAGCATAGTACAGATGCCAGCAGGTCAAGCTACCCGAAACCGTCAAATTTTCCCAACCAAACTTGAACCTAATGCTTTAGAAATAATGTTGAAAATCTATTAAAATGTTGTGATTAATTGACAGATTGTAGTAGCTTGATGGCTGGCGACTGTACATAAGAGAGGATTACTATTCTCAGCAACGGTGCAATGATGATGCTGATGATACTTTGTTTACTGATACATAAAATCTCAGTTATAAACATATTTACGTAGTTATTAATCAGACACAAGACACAAAGCTCACATACTTGTATTTTGACGGTCACTGTGTAAGTATATAAATGGCGCCGGTTTCGCCGCGCGCTTCACTAGAGCGTACGAGTGTCGGCGGCCATCATGATTTGTTTACGGGTGAGTTTACTTTTGTTTACCTTATGAGTTAATATTTAGATTTACTGATAATGATAATTACATTTAGACTGATAAGTGATAAGGTCTAGGTAGGTGATTTGTCTCAATAAATTGCCAACATCATCAATAAATTTGCATCAAATTAAATTGTAGGCTTTCCTTTATACAGCTGGGGAATATAATTTCAGCTTCTCTACAGTGAATCTTTGTTAGTTAATATGATAAAATGAATGCTCTTAAATTTGGTATCGTTCTGGTGTCGTTTTCTGTTCCTATCTTTCTGCATCCGTCAAAGATTTTATAAATGATGGTGTTTAAAGTCGGGATTAGCAAACCAGGTCAATAACAACATATCAAATTTAAAAGTACTACATGAAAGCTTTTCTCGACTGGACTATATAATATTTATTCATAGTTTTAAGATCATACTGTTTCTTACTGCTATGGACATCTATAAAGGTATCTATAAAGGTAGTAGAAGATAGTAATGACCTAGGTTACGGTCAAGGTTAGGGATTATATTATAGACCTACAAACAAATAGGACTGCCACCTATAACCACAATTAATTGGTGATATTGAAGCTTACCTAATACCGGTTTTAAGACTTCTTAGGTATTCAGTAATTAGAGGATCTGAAGCATAACTGAAAAAGAAAACAGCTGGAATTAAAGTTACGCCTTGCTATTGTTGATGTACATATAATATCATAGATGTCTTAAGGATACAATTACTCCAAGTATTTGAGAATATGAGTAAGTAAGTCCATGCATGTCATCTCAGCTCTCTTGAAGCTTTCCATCAAATATCGTGAAGCTTACGAAAGCAGATGGGAGACGGTAACGGAAATTAAGTAAAGTTGTTTATAGTACTGCTTTCGCTAATACTCGAAATACGAAAGTGATATAACATTTAATGATACAGAAATGTTTTTACTTTTTGGTGAAATACGCAAGTTATGTATGTGGCTATGTGTTTATGTAACATTTGAATTAGAACTAGTTTAATATAAGTATATACCTACAAGAAAATTAATGATTACTTCCTACTTCTAAAGAAGTACTAGTCATTCAAGACTAAGAATTATAATTAATTTTTCTTTATGAAATACATTTGGTTCGTGAACCTACTGTTAAATAATGGGGTACTTATCAAAACTACTGTTTATGTTTTGAACTTTGTAAAACATAAACAAAAAAACAAAGGTGACACGTTAATCACAAAACTAGCCTATCTATTACAAATGTGACAGTGACTTTGTGTGTAAGTCTTGCCTTCACGGCTGGACGGATTTAGAAGATATTTTGACATACAAAATAAACAGAGACCTGAGTTAGAACATCGGATACTTTTAGTCCCGGTTACATGTTTCCTTCAGATAATTTCCGACCTCCAAGCGAGCGATCATCATCTGCCTAGCCTTTTCCCAACTATGTTGGGGTCGGCTTCCAGTCTAACCGGATGCAGCTGAATACCAGTATTTTATATGGAGCGACTGCCTATCTGACCTCCACAACCCAGTTACTACTGGGAAATACGATACCCCTTGGTAAGACTGGTTGTCAGACTTTTTGGGCCACTGACTACTTTAACGACTGTCAAAGATCTTCAAATGACAGCCGGGACCAACGGCTTAACGTGCTTAACCTCCAAGCGAGCGATGCCAAAGACAAAACCTAGTTTAAAATGAATTAAAATCATCGATTTATTTGACCTCTAATAATAACTATATCCTGTTTAATGTTACTTCCTGCTTATCTAAAATCTAGCCCATATAGTATGTAGCTAAGCTTACCTCTCTGCTGAGACCTTTAATGAAGGTGAACGACATGCCTACTTACTTATCAAGATCAAGTTCAAACTGATTGCTAATGTAATATACTTGACATGTTGGTGTCTGTTATGAATATGTTATTATGTTATATAGGTAGGTAATTATGACAATTGTGTTATGTGTTGGAGGCTGTTTGGTAAATGGTCGTTTGTTGTTATGTGGTAGTTCGGAATAAGATAAGGTCTATAGGGTAAACCTGTAATTATAACTGCTCCAATGGGAAGCCTTTTATGAAAAGTGAGGTAACAGCACGAGTATTGGTCGGGACTGTCTCGCTGGTCTCGCGACTGCTGAGCATGAGGTCCTCGGTTCTATTCCCAAGTCGGTTAAGTGTTATTAGGTTTTACCATCTAGAAATTTTCAGTAGCAGCCACGCAGTCTGAATTTGTGCCCGGTTTATGGCAATAGGCTCGCTCTTATTGCGTAAGACTTCAACATAACTAGCAAAATGTGGGTGTACTATTAAGTACGCCTCTGCCTAAATCCCTTCAGTGATTACAGGCGTGATGTTATGTTACAGTTTTAGTATTCGGAGGGCCTAAACAACTGGTGATCTCTTTCAAAGCATTCCGCATTTCCACGAGATTTTTCAACAGGATAATTATAATCTTTTCGTTAGATTATTTTATTTATTTAAACTTCATGTACCATGTATGTGATAGTGGTAAACAGACGGACTTAATGCCCAACTTAATTCATTTTAATTCAATACATAGACTTATCCATCATCATTATCACTGCACTGATAGATCGTCAGTGTGACTGTGCCCTTTTTTTACGTTGGGAATTCATCAAATGACTCCTCCCGCTCTGTGCGGAGCGGAAGGGAGTGTCAGACTTGTACTGACTAAAACCAATCCATGTTCCTTCCTTGTCCTTTGTGTTCCAGGGCCGCGGTATCTCTTTCGGACAGTCCCGCAGCCCAATGTGACTCTGCCCTCAAGTTACAATGTGCGCTTTTAGTCTGTTCTCAAGTCTAGACATTCTTACGTATTTGCATTGATATATTTTTTGAACTAATAATAAGTATAATAACTGTATAAGTGAAAGTAAGAAACAATTTCAATAAAACCTTGCAATCTGCAGCAAGAATGCATGCATTTATGAGCTATAAGTAGCTTTGCAGTTCTGGACTGGAATAAGTAGGTATTGCATCTTTTAGTTCACATAGGTGCCAAGGTACTACAATATATTAGCACGTATGTAATTTGCACCAGTCACGACTAATTCTGACATAATTATGGCATTTGGCCTTTTGTAACCAATTTACAATTGATTTTAGACAAAACCACTTAACCACAAATAAGGATCTTTTGGTGGTCTTCTTAATTGCATCTATATCTATCAAGTAACACGCACGGTTATACCCTTCTTATAAATATTTAATTCCCCTTCTGCAACAAAAATTGGACTACTTTTTCCTCGATTACGGAAGCATAAACCTGCATTATAAAAACATAAGTTCAGTGCAAAGCAAATGGAAAGCATGCATTTATGTTAATAATGCCTCAAGGCTTTACAAGTTAAATGCCAGTTGCATTATATCAACGCAGTCGGGTTACTACGTTCGCTTGTCGTGGGCTTGAGATACAACTGATTTTATTTCACGAAAAGATCAGATGCATTTATAACTGAGACTTAAAATATGGCTGATGAAAGAATCCTTTGCAGTGATTTAAACTATGCCTATAATTTAGCAAGCCTAACATTTAATTTCAATTAGCCAAAACATTTTAGTTTAGAAAAAAAAACAAAAGGTAACCGGTAACAAACTACGTAGTTTGTTACCGGTTACCTTTTGTTTTTTTTACCTTTTGTTTTAACAAACCACGACCAATCATGCTATACAAAACCAAATTAACCTAATCTTCCACTGTATGAGAAGCTCACACAAAGCGGGGTCAAGTTATATTGGATATGTATTGCTGGATGTGTTGTCGTATGTACAAGCAAAGTTAGAGCTTGTGCTGTTTGATGAGGATAAACAATAATTGTTTTTAAATTGGAAATGGATGCAAAAACAACTTTGATAAGTTAATATCGGGTTTTATGACCTCCACAAAATATCTTGCTCTATCCATTAGGAAATCGTAAAATCGATGTATTTTACAATGCGGATATTGCCGGCTAGGTACTTCCTGCACCTAATTACTAACATGTGACTAGTTTTACATGTAATCAGGGGCTCGGCACAGTTGAAGGCTCTATGACTGTCATGGTCATTGTCGCCATTACTTAGGATACTATTATGAAGTTCCGGAATATTCTTGACGATCTATTTGGTTTATATGCGAGGTAAGCAATCTAAGTGAGCGCCAATACAAAAGGTGACGAAACGCCTACGGTATTAAGTTTGTCTCTGCATAGAGTGTACATCTGTGTGCAAAAAATAGTAGCCCACCGGTATCGGGAACAGGGTCCAAGCTACCGGCGGTCAGGGCTCCAGAGAGAGGAACCTCCTAACGATACCAGCCGTGTCCAGGAGTACCGCTTTCTGAATCAAGCCTTTGATCCAGCTGCCTAACGAGAGCCTCCTCAGGTGTTGGTCGAGGCTCTTGGCAATTAAGCCATGGGCTGATACGACTACCGGCACAATGATCGCTGAGTCCACATCCCACATGTCGACAACCTCGCGAGCTAAGTCAAGGTACTTGATTTGTTTATCTTTCTCGGCTTTCACGAGGTTCGCGTCATGCGGGACCGTAATGCCAACAATCATTGCGCGCCGCTCTGATCGATCCACCACCACTATATCAGGCTTATTCGCTACAATAGTCATGTCAGTGATGATGGATCGATCCCAGTACAGTGTGATATTGCCATTATCGAGAACTGGATCGGGCACATACCTATAGTACGGCACTTCCGATTCCACAAGGCTGTATTTTAGAGCAAGTTGTTGATGGATAATCCTGGCTACAAGGTTGTGTCTATGCAAGTACTCTCCGTTAGCCAGACGAGAACACCCGGAGATAATGTGACGGATTGATTCGCCTGGACGGTGGCATGCCCGACATATGTCAACTGTGCCGTCCTTCACAATAAATCTCCGGTAGTTATTCGTCATCATAACTTCATCCATAATTGCACAGACAAAACCTTCGGTTTCTCCAAAGAAGTCTCCGAAACGTAGCCAGGCTACAGACGCTGATAGGTCTACATCGGGCCCATGCAGGGCCCAGAAAAAGCGTCCGTGAAGCTCCTTACTCTACGCGGGGTGAGGCCCTTGTCCACCGCGACCACATCTCGATGCATCCCCACGTCGGCTTCTAGGAAATATTCCCTGAGACTGCATATCTCGCGATTGTTAAGAGTCTTAGCATTTAAACTATTTATTATATTTTCCCCTTTATTCATTTTTATACATATTTGATACATTTTTAAATATTTCAATATAAAACAACGTAAAAAAAAAGACGTGTGGCACTCGGAGACTGCCGCGGTAAAGCTATTGCATAGCATTTTTTATCAACTTATGTAATTATAATTATTTATTCACTTTCGTAGTGTCAGATATTGACAAGCCTAGGTTATTATTTTTAATCTACTGTACTACACTACTTAGTGTCAATATCTGACACTAAACTAACGCGTTAGGTTATTTTCGTTACGGAATTTCTGGATTCGGTCTCCACGCTCAAGGCCCGCGATAGAAGCTATGCAATATCTTAAAAACATTTAAAAATATAAAAAATAGTAGCCCACCAGCACTGGAAACAGGGTCTGAGCTACCGGTGGTCAGGGCTGGTGAGAGAGGAACCTCCTGACAATACCTTTATATTTATTATTATTATTATTTTATTATTTACTGTTATATATATTTATAATAATTATTATAAATGCGAAAGTAAGTGTGTTTGTTTGTTACCTTTTCACTCCTAAACCACTTAACTGATCATCCTGAAATTTTGCATATACTTTGTCAGGTGTACAGAAACGGACATAGGCCCACCTTTCATCCCAAAAAAATACTGTTCCCGAGGAAAACACCAATAACGTTCTTATGATAGCAGATGGCACCACGTGTCTTTCGAATCGTAATTTGAATTATATTATTACAAGCAGAGTACGACTCCAATTGATCGTTAAATTCTAAATTAACGCCAGCGAAGCCGCAGGCACTAGATTGTAAATAAATATATGCTAAAATGAGATAATTAATTACGTTATTAGATAAGATACATAAGTAAAAAACCACAACTACATAAATTAATGACATTTCTGTTTTACTTTCCAGGTATCTTTCCTGCTGTGCACTTTGTTGGCGCTGGTGACGTTGGCTGCGGCGAGACCAGATGATGGCGAAACTGTCACTTTACCTGGACCTGGATTGTCATACGGTAAGCACCTCATCTCATCTCTGAGGGGCTCGAGGCAAAATAATAAGGGCCACTTAAAGGTTGAACATACCTTAAATACCAAGATCTTTCTGTGTCGCGGAAAACTAGTTGAGTTTTTGGTCCCGGTAGTCTTTCGTAGTCTTTGACAGTCGCTAGTCAGAAGTCTGAAGATCGGACCAGTCTTCTCAAGGAGTATCATGTTACAGAGTAACTGGGTTGGGAGGGTCTGATAGGCAGGCAGTCGTTTCATGGAAAATTCTGGTATTCAGCTGGGTCGGTAAGACAGGAAGGCGACCCAACAAAGATCGGAGAAGGCGGCTAGACGGTGATGGAAATAAGATACCAAGAGTTTAATATTTGTTTATGTGGAAATAAAATCAAATGGTGACAAGCATTTGGATGTATACAGGTTGGTCCAAAAAGTGACGTCATAAAAACGTCGTATTCGAAAATAGCCCATATATGTTTCGAGATTCTTGATAGTTTTGGAGTTATAGATTCTTAAAGATTGTATGGGAACCGCTTTAAATAATTTCTATATTTACTTAAAAATCGAATTATTTGTTTATGACGTTATTTGGACGGATGGTCCAAATAACGTCATAAACAAATAATTCGATTTCGGTATAGAATGAAGTTTTTGACATCATGGCTAACATTGTGCAAGTGCAACTTTTTAGTTTCCTCTCAGTTTAATATTGATCCATTCTTACAAAATATCAAGTGCTTGATCAGTAAGAAGCAAAATATTTGGTTTCACAACTATGAAAATAGGTAGTAGAATTTATGAATAAAATTATTTAAATTATGTGGAGCCTTGAATGGAACGTTAAAATCCCAAGTACTTCAACACTTTGGTCAATATTATTAAATCAGGTTTTTCCCAACGTCTACAAAGTTTTTCAAGAAAGATCAATATGACGTGTACTTGCACAAACATTTAGGGCACAGAATTGTCCTAAAAAAGATTTGGCCTACTTTTCACTACCCTTTTTTTTTATGGGAAATCATCAAATGACTTCTCCCGCTCTGGGTAGAGCGGGAAGGAGTGTCAGACTTGTACTGACTAAAACCCATCCATGTTCCTTCCTTGCCTTTTGTGTCCCAGGGCCGCGGTATCTCTTTCGGACAGTCCCGCAGCCTACTTTTCACTACCCTTGGAGCAGTCTTACGCGGGTGCTACTATCCACCTTCACTTGACAGAACAACAGCGCCCTCCTAATAAAGCAATGTGTGATCTAAGACTTTACATACAACATTGCATGGACTACTTAACTCTAAAAAGAACTCATTTCTTTATTTCAGGAGGCATCCCGTACGGCAGTATGAGCGGCAACGTAGCGGAGTTCTTCAGAAGACAAGCGACATCTGGCGGCCGGTCGGTGTACCTCTCCGGCCCAAGAGGCAACAGCGTGGACTATGCACCGATTGAGCAGTACTTAAGATAGATGGCGTTAGTTGTAGGTTAATGTTAGACTATAAAAAAAGGTTTTTAATAAGATGTAAATAATAATTGTTATCCTCTTGCCGTGGTTCAACTATCTGTCTACTATATCCAATAGAGATTGTGTAATCACAGTACAATTTGAAAACCTATGGACTTGCCTATGTTTTCAAAAGCCATAGATATACATCGGTATGTAAGTCATCAACGATAACACCTAAGTTTGCCAATATTAAAGTCAATTATTTTAGATTGTTAAGTGGTGATGATGTACATCGGTATATAAGTCACCAACGATAACATTTAAGCTTGCAAATATTAAAGTCAATTATTTTAGATTGTTAAGTAAATGCCATTAATTTATTTTTTAATAATTACACCCGTGTTTTATTTCGAGTTCCATAGCCAGTAAGTCGGCTACATAAACATCCTTGTCACACTTTGATAAAAAAAAACAACAATGTGATTTTCCTTTGTTTTTTTTTAAGATGTGTTAGTGGATACATTTCCCAACAGGATTGGTCCATATTTGTAGAAAGGAGTGAGATGAAGATCATAACGAAAGGCAAGCTGTTTTCCTACAGTGAGATCTACCTAGATAAGTACGTGCATCAGGGAGGTATTCCTCAAAGCGCAACTGTTTTTAAGCGCAACCAACTAACCGCAACTAAATTGTTCCTCGAAGCGCAACCATTTAAATAATTTGCATTTGTGAGCGCAACTAATGGTTGCGCTCCGAGGAATAATTTAATTGCGCTTAGTTGGTTGCGCTCAAAAATAGTTGCGCTTTGAGGAATACCTCGTTTTCAAAACTTTGAGGAACTTATATAATTATGCTTGTTTTCCATAACATTTAGCAACACCGAAATTAATTGCCAATATTAACTGATAGAACCACCGATAGTTGTAGTTCCATGAGTTTGACAACGCTCAGCTTAGCGCTGAAAATCAACTTGAGGCTTTCAATTAGATACATATTCATTTGAAAGTTGCCTTAAGTTAGTGATAACGGTTATACGAGCCGTAAAACATATCCAACTGAAAACAATGCTCATATGTGACATAATTATAATGTTGTATGACACAAACAGTGTCTCATTACATTATGTAGAAGTAAATTACTAGACATTATTGTTTTATCAACTTACTTCCCACGAATAATGGCTATTGTCTGTTAAAAGGTACTGTTTTTGTCCACAGCTGATATTTCTATGTATGTGGTTAGAACTGCGTAGATTTGATTAATAACTGAAGGGCTAATGACTTCCTGTGTAATCATGTTGTAGTGCATAACATCCTGCAAATGACAACAACCTTTCATTACAATCAATCGAAATTGTTGTGCCATGGAGCGTAGTATAAAATATCTTAGGTGTAAAATTAACAGACCACGTTCGAAACACCACACTGCGGTCCAAAACGCAAATCGTTGATGTGGCTCAAAAAGCTGCCCAACTTAAATGGGACTGGGCGGGACATGGTTGTCGCATGCCGAACGAACTGTGGGCCCGTAAAGCTCAGGATTGGTGCCCTGAAACAGTGACACGGGGTCGCGGCAGACCACGTAGGAGATGGCGGGACGAACTGGATGTCTTCCTTGAGAATTGGAAAGAAGTAGCACAGAATCGCGACCGTTGGAAGGAATGGAGGGAGGCCTTTGCCCAGCAGTGGGACAATATGGGCTAGCTATAATAATTATATAATAATTATCAGGCTCATCTACTGAACCATTGTAGTTAGCTAGGGCAGTTAGTAAGCCATCCACACTGATGACTAATTGGTCCACCAAGCTGAAAGTCGAAGAAAACCTAAAGACATGCGTTCCTGTTCATGTTTTCCAATAATTGATAAAAATTTAAATTACGTTTGAAGGAAAACCTGAACTTTGAAATAGTTAACGCAACAAGCAGTGAGCAAGCACGTCAAAACTTGCCCGTCACTAGAACCACTACAAGCTACTGTTAAACACACATTTCCTCCACATCCCCCAACTCCAAGGTCTGTATGTCAACACATGCATGACATAACTCCCACTGGGTCAGGCGCCACGCGTCACAGCGCAATACTATACCATTAGATTAGTCTTGTATATCTACATACGGTTATTAGTCGGCTTGCTTATTACTGAAATTGGGTTAGCTACGAAGGTGAGTGCAATGGTGGCGTAAAGACGGACTGGGGTTAAGCAGTTGGTGTGCGTATCCTAAACTAAGTTAAGGAGGATTAAGCAAAAGGGTTTGGAAGCTTCGTCAAGTCTCCCATTACCTACCTTATCCCGGGAAGTTGGAAGAGTTCTACCACTGGCTTCTGAAGAGCTTAGACCCCACACTGACAGACAGGTTCATTCACAATTTCAAGGTCACTAAGTTATGTGTATGATTGGGATTTGTTTAAAGGCCCATATTTTTTTTTTCCAAAAAGAACGAATGTTACCGACATGGCATGCAGAGTAAGCAAGCTGAAGTGGCCGTGATCGCTACGCTTTATCACCAACATTTGGTACCACACAAATTCCCATCAGTCATCTCCATGACTGCTTTTCAAATCAGTATGCCAGTCAGATAAAAGACCATAAGTAAGTGCAAATCAGAGTTTTGCGAGCTTATAATAAACGTTGTATAATTTACATCCATTATTACGATGGCAATACATTCACTAAAACCACAATTGTGGGAAACCAATCCTGGCACAACTCCAGTCGTATTTATAGAATCAATACTGAGAAAGAGCTTTGTAGGATTTACTTCTATTTTACATTTTCCTTAAAAGGTTTAGAAAGGTGTTTTTAAATATATCCTGATGAGCTCTATTGTATGCCAATAAACACAACACCGCGGCTCCTGCTAAGCTTGGGGTTTTCGACAGTTGTCATCTTCACCGTGCATCAAGAGGCCTATGTTCAGCAATTGATGAGAGGTTAGCGGTGGAGTGGTTTCATATCTCCACGGTTGAATTTATGAATGTTAGATCGTCAACGTTTGTCTCTCAACTCGTTATATCATAGAGGAATAGTAGTTGCTATCTTAAAATAAACTGGGACTGCACTAGTCACGTTCCGAGTCCCACATGTCTTCTAGATTAAGAAATTGCACGCAAAAATAGCAAATAAAAAAGCCAATAGATAGAAGGAACCCCCTTTTTTTTCGGACGGGAAATCATCAATGGCTTTTTCCGCTCTGGGCAGAGCGGAAGGGAGTGTCAGACTTGTACTGACTAAAACCCATCCATTTTCCTTCCTTGCCCTTTGTGTTCCAGGGCCGCGGTATCTCTTTCGAACAGTCCCGCAGCCCTGGCAGGGATTGGCCCTTGCGGGCCCCTCCCTGTTTACTGACATTTCTTTGGGGCGCGCGTGGAACACGAACGTGCAGTAGAAGGAACCCCTCACGTATAATGAAACGGCATGCATCGAAGAAAAAGTGCAAAAACGATGGAGTGATGAGCTGGGCAGATATAACATAAACTGGTTACCAAAGAAAGAACATAGATTAACAATATTAATTACGACCAGTCAAAGAAAAGACTCGAAAATTAACTAGTCAGTATGACATAATATAAAACGATTTCGCGGCCGTCGTAAGACAATTGACGATGACGGACGGTTTCGATTCACGATTTGACATGGCCATCTATTGATTGTGTCTACTATTTACAAAAGGTCTTTTTATATTGTTCGCCATCATACGGTAATTAAGAGATCTTTTAGGAGTCAAATAGATGGTAGTAAGGGATGGCAATCTCAAGTTTATTGAATGTGTAGCGGCACTACAAAAGGTACTAAGCAACAGAACAAAAAGTACAGCGCCATCTATGATGGAGCGGACGAACTAAACAACAAAAATCCTAGATCACGCAAGTAAAGTTATCCACGACTTAAGACTATACAGAAAATCCTGGCAATAACTGTTGGGCAGTAGCCCACCAGACACAAACACCCGTCTGGTCGAAGGATTCTCCCTTTTCTATAGGGGATGAAGAACTTTACACCCTGTTCTTCACAACCCCAATTTTCGTGACCCCGAAATGGACGCTTTATCGAATGTCGCGCTAATGAGATATTTTGGCGCTCCAATGATCAAGACACAAGGGCACATTTGGTAAACTACTGTGAAATGTAGGTATTGAAAAATCAAGCTGACGATCTTAGTTTCTATTTAGTAACGTACCGAAAGTTTCCTGTACAGCTACAGCAGCTGCGATTTCTGTCAAACAAAACAGTGTTTAATTTGCTGATCGTGACATGATCAGTGATCATACTTTTAGAAACGAGAACGACTGTTATATAATGTTAGGTACTAGGTTTTAGAGAGAAACTGATACAATTCCAAAAGTCTCTTCTATAACCTCATAGTCTAGAATTGTCTCCTATCTGTGGACCCAGATAACTTATTACAATAAAAGTTTGCAAAATTCACTCGAACCTCGATTTTTAATTCTAAGCAGGTTTGTAACTCACACTAGAATTCTTTGTTTTTTGAACCGTTTATGTCGCTAATTGACAATAAGATGGATAGCAGAGCATCTGTCTGGTTACAGATTAGATCGGCAAGCATGGCGTCACCTACTAGTCGTAGTAATTGTGTCATTATGGGGAGCTTACACATTGAGAATTAGATGATGTTGATTTTATGTTGGTAGATTCGTTCTATTTGTCACTCAGGTATGTCACTCAGTCAGATGGTAAAGAATGTTGGGAGAATATTCGTCCTTTGATTGGCTTTGGCTTCATCCACGACCTGAATCTGAATAAAAGTCATGATGACCAATTTAGAATTGCAGAGTTTTATCTTTTCAGTAATCACATGCACAATCTTGTATTTTTGGGTAAATAAAAAGGTGCGATCACACCTCATACCAATTATTATGGGTGAAACCCTTCCCCCTTCACGAAACTGAAAGGCACTTGTTCTCCCCATCATGTCGATCATTTTTTTTAGGTCTGGACCCTACCTGGTTACAGTTTTTTTAAATACTTCCATGACCCCTGTACTATTTATTCAATGCATCCACACACACATCCACAAGCACAATGTTTTGAGTGCGTCACGTTGAGTCCTACCCTAACTGCAGTTTGCTAGGTATAATATCAACTAATTCCGTTATATTTGCACAGGTGTTTATACAAGACCTTTTATAGACACATATCCGCTGAGCGACGACATATAAATGATTGCGATTGACATAAAAAGTGTCTTCTCACAATAAAAAAGGCATTCCATTAAGAACAGTACGTTATGCGAATGTTAAAGTTGTATCAATGAATGTGTCCATAGATGTGACGTCAGTCCATTGTAAGGTGGTTCAGTACGATTTTTGATGTGATAGTGACTTGAATATTTGACGAAGTATTGTCAATTATCACATATCATAACATAGCATAGCATTGCAAGTTTATGTTTATATTTATGTGAGTACAGTTAGAGAGTAGACAGGTTTGGAGAACTCTAACTGAGTAAAATTACCTTCACCATGTAAAATTATGGTATTCAGCTGCAATCAGCTGCGCTGGAACCCGACCCCAACATGGCTGAAAAGGGTTAGGCAGATGGTGATGTTTCACAGACATAATGTTATGTACAATCGAGGACACTCCCGTCTAATCACTACTAAGCTCATTTTTGCTGGCACTCACGCGCACGAAGTGCTCTTTAGCTGGGCGGGGCGCCTCCGCATGATTCAAGAGAAATTTTTTATAACTGATCAGGCGGAAAAGGCCGCGACTGTACTGGACATTCTTCCTCACGATTACTCCATTTACATACGATTTAACTATGATTTTGGATCCGGGTCTAAATCCTAATAACACATCACGATATCCCCTTTTTCGATCCATTCGCAAACATCAAAGCACTGGTTTTTACTGAATTAAAAACGTCCCAACTGATTGTGTATTCACTGAACACATCACTTGGTATTTTTTGACGCGGTGACGTATTTGGCAAGTGCTTGATAAAACAACTTTTGTTTCGGAGAATCGACTTAGAATACGGGCAGAATCGATGCAGTTCGGTTAGTTCCCGTTATGTAACATTTTAAAAACAATAGGTCTTTTTGATTTGAACTAGATTTGAAGGAAATATGGCAGCTATTGTGTGGACGTTTTTGCTTTTAAAATGACTGATTAATGTTGATTTTTATTGTCTAGATTTAGCTGCAGAAAGTCAATAGCTTGGCCATTGTTGGTATTGATAGACAAGTATTGAATACCTGGCAAATGTTATCTGTGTTAAATTCCTTCATAGAATCTATACGCGCTACAAGGGATATAGATGCGTTTCATCAATAAAATCGTCTCCTCCTTAGAGTACATTGTGTTGAATAGCAGATTCTCTTAAATACTTATGAATGAAAAACTTCTTTGTTGGGTCTAGAAATAAGTGGAAATGCCTTCATGGGAACATTTTCCCCGTCGATGTCATTTAACCGCCTTTTCAATGCAATGATTCAAAGCATTTTACATTAGAATTTCCATTTGAAATGCTTATGTGCTTACGTAGTTGGGTGTGGAAAAACTCTTCCTAAATAAACCTGACATTATAAAAGATTTAAAAATAATATTTTATCACGAAGGCAACAAAACAGAGGAAAAGGTCTATAAATGAAAGGGTTATAGATGCAAAGAAAAAAAAGAAAGTTGTAGACATGAATGTCATCATCATCTGCCTAGCATTTTCCCAACTATGTTGGCGTCGGTTTCAAGTTTTTTACGTAACTGTAACGACTGTCAAAGATCTACAAATGACAGCCGGGACCGATGACTTAACGTGCTTTCTGAGGCACGGAAGAAACTCGGAATGTAATGGGTAGTCACCTATCCACAGACCAACCTAGGTAAGCACGGCTTAACCTAAAGATCGACCCGAGCGGCAGTTATTACTTAGCCATGAGCTCCTGTAGACATGAATGTGAATAGATGCATAAAAGTAGGAAAAGACAAAAGAAAAGATGGATAGTATAGATAGACAAGTGGTGACAACTGAGATGACGGCTAACAGAAGAAGTTTAGAAGAAGAAGACATGCTGTGCCGATAAGCGCAAAAGAATGACGATGATAGTTTGAAAGAAACACATAAGCTTTATTATGCTACCTACAATTTTATTACCAAATGTGTTTTGATTTTAATTTGTTAATTTCTACTTTGAATTGTTGATTTCTATAATGACTTTGTTAATTTTATTTTTATTTTTCCAATTTGATAAAAAAATTGGTTTTCATTTGATAAAAAAATAGGAAAAATAAAAATAAAATTGTGTTTTAATATTAATTTTTTAAATGCTACTACAACTTGTTTAGCTTAGTTATTCAGTTTATTATGCATGCTGTGATCTCCTGTAAGTGAAGGAGTACACCTACGTGATACTTTTGTCGCTGATTATTTATTTCTTGTGTTTGTGTACATCCTTTGTTGGAGATCCTAAATAAATAAATACACTTTCCTCCATCTGTAACTATTTAGCATATACCATGTGCGTCATCTGATCATTTATTCACAGAACAAGCAAAGTATTGGCACCGACTGATCTTTTTAATGCGCACGCGGTGAAACGATTGATGAACTTGAATCGTATGTAACAGTAGTGAACTTGAACGCGGATGTGACCTAATGTGGCTCTGTTGTCATGTGCGAGGCTGATTTTGTAACTGGATGTAAATAGGAATGTTATGTAACTGATAAGGGGTTTTAGGACTCTGGGTTTTGAGGTGCAGTTTGGAGAGAGTCTTTTTTAATATTGCAAAGTCGCAAAGTCTATATCGCTGGGTCTTAGACAATGAAACTTTGTGTGTGGGTGCCTTTTGTAACAAAGATTAACACTTAAGGAAATTCCTCTATTAAAATCTATACATAATAATTATGATAAAATTGTAACAGGCCGATGTCTGTACATTGAAGATATTGAAAAAAAAAATATGTGGGGTGGTCTTTATTAGAGTAACAGAAGCCAAAACAACAGTTTTTAGATGTATGTTTGTATGCGCATCACGCTAAAACTACTGCATGGATTTGAACGCAGTTTTCACCGCTCTACTGCTAGATGCTTAACTTAGAATATAGGATACACTTTATCACAAAAAAAAGATAAGTACTAGATTCTAAGTACACAGCCCGCAAAAGCTAGTAGGAAATAAAAGTTTACATAGAATAACGTCATTTGAACCGATGGAAAATCCCATTGGGTTTTTTATATATCAATGTCGGGCACTCTACTTGTTGACAAACAACCCATAAGCTTTCTATCTAGTTTTAAAGGATTTTTAATGCCTTTGGAAAAACCTTTAAAAATAAAATCATTTCAAGTTATGGAGATAAGGTTTAAATGTAAGCTGCCGAAACCTTTTAGAAATTATAATATTAGTTTGTCTACTGAATTAATGAACCTATTTGATACAGTTACTTATATCAATCTTACAAAGATCAAGATCTCCTCTGATCGAAGAAACGATTTGTTTAGTATAGCATTTTAGAAAAAAAAAATACAACCAAGTTAGCAACAATAAAAAGTTCATATAGAATTGACCCATCGCCCATCTGTCCTTTAAAATCGTAAATCACTTTAGATGTGCGATCAAACCGAACGGACCGGATAGAGCAGCGGCCACCGGTTTTTGACAAATATTTCAGTACATTATCTGTCAAAGTCCGGTGTCCGGAGTCTCGTCCGATGTCCAGTTTGGCCACAGCATTATTGCGGACCGGCTGCGGTACCGCGTACTGATTGATAGTGTGCGATTCCCGCGGCTACGTCCACAATTTGCCCGTACTGGTTAGATCCAACCTTAACCACACCTCCTCCAAGAGTTTCCCAAAATAAGTAGCCAATTGTGAGTACGTACAATTTATATGCGTAGTCAAGGTTTCAATGACAGATAGATGTAATGATGGCGGCGACCTCTAGCTGCGGAAGGAAGGACGGGGCTACTTGTGGTGACAATGTCCGTTGGATAGTGTAGCCTGAGACATAAGCTGAAGCGGGTAGGTGAGATTTAGGTATTTTTAATAGCCAACTTATCTAACGATGACAATATTATAGAGCAATAAATATACCAGTAAAAAATACTATTCTTAACAATTAAATCCTCAGAACCACTGGTATCATCGAATAAGATCCCCTCCTGTCCTTCTGATAAACCGACCTTGGAGTTTTTAAAAGAATTCCACTTATATTTTTAAGTCATAACATAATTCATTTATTTCGAAACAATATACATTATGTAGAAATTTTGTAAAATAAAACGTAACATAAAAAAATGAAAAACAAATCAAAGATAAGAATAATAATAAAAAACATTAAAAATTCACTTTAAAAAATAATATATTGTTTACTTTTAACACATTTTTTTCACATCATGGTAGTGAGTTTCTCTGTGCTTTGTTTGTTACACAAATAGGCCAATATTGCTTTCAAAAAAAATCTTACTCGCTGCCGCTTATAACATGACCCTATGTACCCTCACATGTCGAAATACTGCGTTATGGCAGGCCTACTTCGAACTAATTGCTGTATTTCCTACCTCCTCATTACCGGCACGACAATGCGAATATTAGGGGAAATTATTACTTATAAAATTAGGCAAGGTCTTCATAACTCGCAGTTGTGAACTACATTAAAGAAGCGGCGTCCTTGAAGAAAATGGAAAACTGTTTCCCATGACAATTCTAGGAGATATGACAGGGCTTTTCGCGATTCTTAAACTAAAGATATCAAAGCAGAAGAAAAGTAGCGAAGGCTAGGCCTCAGATTCAAAGCAAATTACTCTTAAACTAAACTTTAAAACTAACATCATCATCTGCTTAGCTTTTTCCCAACATATTGGTGTCGGCTTTTTACCAGTTTTTTATGGAGCCTATCTGACCTCCACAACCCAGTTAGTACTGGGTAATACTAATTGACCATACATATTTATCTCTCTTCGACTGCAACCAGCACAATGCTCGATGGTCTGTAACTAAATCCTATTAGGATTAAGCTATTGGAAGATGATAGCCCATGGTAAGGCTGGTTGTCAGACTTTCGGGACCACTGACTACCTAACGACTTTAAAACGATGAAATTTAAAAGTAACATATTAGGTTAAAATTATACGTTTTGTGTGTATACATATTTATGTCTTGAAATATTAAATATTTCTAAAGAATTTTCTCGAATTCCAAAATGTGTAGAAACCGGAATGTTTTTGATTTTCTTTTGTTTTATTCTTCCCAGCCTTATCATCAAGGTCATAGTTACTGACCATGTCAGCAGTATTTAAAACTGACTGACCCTGATCATCCCTTAGTGGACTTTGTCATCTCACAAAGTAGGAACAACATAATCTAAATCGCAAAGTCTAGTCCTACTGAAAAACTTGCCAGCTGCTGATAACCATTGTTACACCATGTGGGCACAGTGGTGCGTTATGGTGGATGTCACATGGCATCAAATGTTTGAGTCTACGTTATGCTGGTTTCCTTATAATGATTTCGATTGCTGTTTTGAAAGAGATGAGGAAAAATAAGAGTGCACAGAGTGAAGTGATTTGCTGGGTTCAGGCTCCTATGGCTAGGAGGAAAGAATGCTCTAGAAAAAAGAGCACTGTCGATATTATTTTAAATAATCTGTGAGTATGTCAAGCACCAGTCAACAGTACTATGTTCAAACAAAAACCTTAATCAAAATCAGTTTAACCGTTCGGGAGTTATGAAGCCACAGACCGACACACAGATTCACACTTCAAACTTATGACACCCCTCTTTCTTGGTGGGCGATTATAAAATAAACTTCATCATTTCAGCCGAAAGACGCCCACTGCTGGACTTAGGCCTCTGCCAAGTGTGGTCACATTGACTGGTCGCGTGCGACTCGCATCCAGCGGATCCCCGCAACCAGGTCATCGAAAAATAAGGTTATCGTGACCAAAATCAGTGAATCAGAACACCTCCTGAAGATAACCGACCTTTTAAAGACCTATAATATTTATCAGTAAGCTGAGTTGATTGACTGATCGTAATTACTTCCAGTTGATTAGCGTGTAATTTAATTTCCTTTTCATTTATTTTTTGCTTACTCTAAGGTATATAAGTGAATAGTAATTTAACGCCTTTTGCGTTTCATTCGACCCTTGACGTTATGTTTTTACGCTTTTTATGCGACCGGGTGTGTGGATCCATCACCAAGGCAACATCTTACTGAAATGTAACTAAATTCATTTTATTTTTCACTAGCGGACGTCACGCGGTTTCACCCGCGTAGTTCCCGTTCCCGTAGGAGTACGGGGATGAAATATAGCCCATGTTACTCGCTGATAATGTAGCTATCCATTGTTGAAAGGATTTTTCAAATCGGTCCAGTAGTTTTTAAGTTTATTCGTTACGTACAAAAAAAGAAATCTTTCCTCTTATCTATATATTCTCTCTTATATTAGAATAGAAGTATACGAGTAGATTTCATTATGATGCACATAATTCGTGTTGCTAATGTTGCTATTAATCCTTCTAACTTAGGCAACCATATTACTTTTTTTGAGTCAATATTGCAGTGGTGCATTCACTTGTGGATGAATCGATTATTTATCTATTTGCTGGTATCTATGACCACAAGACCACACTCACACATCGTTAAAAATGACGTAAAATGACGATATGCCAGATTTAAATGCTAGAACCAAATCCTTTTTATAGTTTGCCGTTGAACTATAAGAAGTTAAATTAAAATTCATTTATTTCGGACAACAGTAATCCATATTTTGTTTGTAATACAAACAGCTTATATTCTAGTGTAAGAAACATTGATCTAAAAATAATATTATTAAGACAAAGGACGACCAGGCAGGAAGACATGTTTCCTATCTAATGAACCTCAGCAAGAAAATGCCTGATATTTGGAGTATAGCTCTCCGCCACAGCTCTCAGGATATTTGCTATAGCGGCTTGACGTCGCGGTCATTAGTACCTAGATAGTAACGTTTTTTTTTTTTTTTCTTTTTCTACACTTTCATGACAAAATAATAAGTTATTTAGAATATTGGCAATATTTGAAGCCCTTTCGACAAACAGCTATCATTTGTGTGCCTTAGATAAAATGATTGGCTTCACTCGTAAGTAAACATCACATTTCCTTTCGGACAGAGGACTATAATTTGTAAACGTATTAGCGAAATAAATAGCTAGTTTACTATTGTGAAATAGGGTATAGAAAATGCAAGTCTTAGGTGCCATCATAGCGTTAGAAGAAGGGTCATCTATTTGGTAATGAGTAGACATCATCACCATTCCTCGTTCTTCTAAAAAAAAGAAAACACTAATAGGTTAGAATATAGTTATATAGTATTTCAGCCTACTACTGAGAACAAAAAAATCTCACTAGTTCCATGGAACTAATTGCTGATGGAACTAGTGAGAATGATACGCAAATTTGCACCCCAATTATAAAATGAGTACCTGGAAGACCGAGCTTTGCTCGGTAACACGGATAAAGCGACGTTTTCTAAAAATGAAACCTGGCTAGATCGATTTATCGCCCCCAAAACCCCTGTATACTACATTTCATGACAATCGTTGAAGCCGTTCCCGAGATTCAGATTATATATATATGAGAATTGCTCGTATAAAGTATTAGATAAATCATCATAGTATACCATTTGACATATAAGTGAAGATGACAACGTGTTTTATTAGATACAGATAGAAGTTTTGCTAATGTGTTTGTGATTTGATTCACAGCACAGCAAGCAGAAAGTTCAGAAGATCATTATTAAATACCAATTAGTCATTTAATCCAGAGCCCTTTCATAAGTTTAGTAAAAACTGTATTACGCGTATGTATTAAGATGACCAGAAGATCTTTAAGCTGAACGATGGACCGACTAAACGAAATTGGTAATTGTTTTCATACTAAAAAGGAAAGGAGCGCGCCCTTTCACTACAAATGAGAAGTTGACACAAATGGATAAGAACTATATATCACCGCGCCTGTGATCTCCGCTGGGTTAGGCAGAGATATCCCTATATAATACACATTTCGCCAGCTATGGTCAAGTCCCAGATAATAGGGGAACCATACAATGTTAATTAAACACGTAGGTTTAGCCTACATCGCAAAGAAGTTAAAGTTATTTTAAGAATATCAAGATAAATTAACGGGTCAGACCTGTTCTGGTGTCGCCCTATCTAGCTCATTAGTTGATCATCCACAATACGCACGCCAGGTGCTAGTTTGTACTATTTAAATTCAATTCCTTGGAATTTCTGGAGTGACATAAATAGAAATACACTTAGGTATAAGCCATGCATATGTACCAAAAATGTTGCTCCCTTATGGATAAACGTAATTCAATTACGTAGAACAACGCCAAGTAAATAATTCCCTCTAAGTTGCTATTGGTCACCAGATTAATTAACGTATATAAATGTTTTGACGGTTAGATTTTATGAGCATAAACAAACAGTTTTTTTTCGGATTGTCTTCTCAAAAAGGAAATGTCACAATTAACAGTTTTAAAACGATTACATGTATCCTAAAAAGATCTTTAAAGTCAGCAGAAAAACATTATTTACATACATGCAGATTTAACAAACGGATAATAAAAAACGTCTTAACTCCAAAAAAACTCAAAATCTTATCGTATATATAGCCCAGTCTTTTTCAGAAACCCTAAGTCCCTTTTTTCCATTAAAAATTACATTGGCAGATTTTCTCGCATTTTCTTTCTCCAGCCCAAAAATATAGGCCAAATCAACCAGACAGTTACCTCAAAGTCCCAAAGCTAAGGTCATTGGCAGCACAATGGCGTATGGTGGCCGGCCATCCGTGTAGCTAGGACAGACTGGCCATATAAAACGGCGCGTAGGGCTGCTATAGTCAGTGTTGTATCAACGTCATCCAGACACCATGGCTTGCAAAGTAAGTGGGCTTTTAGTTTTTTAGTGATGTTGGTGATGGGAAATGCGGGGATTTTTATTAAAATTATTTTTATAATTAAGTTATGTTATGATGCTAAGTTTTAAGAGAAATTTCGGTAAGGGTGGTTTAAAAAAGAAAATCCCAAAAAAAAAATTAAAAAAACCACCCGGTTTTTTTTTATTTTTTTTTGGGATTTTCTTTTTTCTAAAATATAAAAATAATAATCAGTCATGTGAGTGTATCACCTATCAAATGAAAAAAACAAAATTAAAAAAAAAAATAGCACATAATGAGATCGATTTTTACTCAATTTCGTATAACATTAAGGCGTTTTACTCGTCTTGTTCAAGTTCAGTGAGTGTTTACATATAAGTCTCTTGAAATCTTGCTGGTGATTTAATTTAACTACCATTTTTTTTAAATTCATCATGATATTTTTATGAAGTAACTGATCTGTAATCTGGTAAACTAGAAGTGACTATTATGATTCAATCAGCAACATCTTTGTATACATATTTTTTTATATTCAGGAAGCATCTTAAAAAATCCTGAATTAATTCAATAACAAATTCACGAAATACTTTCATCTTTGATCCTTTATCACAAAAATAATTAGCTTCAAGTATTTCATAATGAAACAATTAGCATAAGCCTGTAATTAGCCGTCCAGTACATATCCGTGGGAAGTCCTATAAAAAGATCGTGAGATATGTATGTTTTGTGCATTGTCATAGGAACATGTGTCTTATGTACATACCTGTTAGTGGATAGGTAGCAATTGAAATGTAATGGTATTGTATTTACTTTGGTCAATTGTATTGTTGAATGCAGTAAGTGTACATAGTACTAAAACCCTAATTGACTTAGTGGTAAAGCACTTGTACAAACGCTGTATGTATTTGGTAGACGGCAATACAATAATAATTTGATTGGGGTTGGAATTTTGGCGTTGAAAAGGTTTTGATTTGTAAGAATTTTAGTCTTACTTTTAAGATAATATAAAGTGTTCCGGTTAATGTATTAGGAAACAGTAGAAAATAATTAAGTGATTTTAACAAAACAGTTCTGCATAGGAGAAGTAATCCTTTGAATAGTATGATATAACAAGATTTTTTTTACATAAAACTAAAATCTCTCGCTTGTTCCAGATTGCCTTCTTCACCGCCACCGCCCTCCTTCTCATAGCGTTATCTCACGCTGCTCCTGCTGAAGAGAAACCAGTTGAAACCTTCAAGGTGGAGACAGAGAAGGATGATCTAGCGGCTTCAGACAAAGATGACCTCAAAACGGCAGCGTCGCATTGGGGTGGCGGCCACTGGGGCGGCTATGGGGGACATTACGGTCACGGCGGTCACGGCTATGGGTGGGGCTACCCTAGCTACGGCTATGGGTGGGGCTACCCCAGCTACGGCTACGGATGGCCGTACGGTGGATATTACGGCCATGGGTACGGCGGTTATGGTGGTTACTGGTGGTAGAACATTAAAAAGATCGATTATAACGCCAGTATTAATTTTAAGATTTACCGTTCGGAATGCGAGTAATTAACAATTAAGAGATTGGTAGGACACTCTACTTCAAATGATATAGGAAATATTATAGTTTTACTTCTGAGATGTTTGTATCATCATCCCCATTCGATATTTTTGACACCATATTTTTATATATTATTTATTTTGAGTTTTTATTTTCTATCACACAAACATTTAGGTTAAAATGATGTATCGTGTGTGAATCTCATTACTTGCCGGTAAATGTGTATAATATTATATTAAGCCTAGATTACATTAGCTTTTACTGACTACACTTGTGAATTTTGTTTTTGTATGACAACACATGAAAATATTTTGTACACAACTGTGAAAATAAATCAATCAATTCTAAATAATGAGGGACCAAAAATAAGATTGATTTTTCTAGAAAGCCAAAAAATTAACATCAGGTCATATCTCACGTATATACCGGATTTTCGAAGGGAATTCGCGAATTAATACTTATAAATGCGTGACGCTTCTGAATGTATAAATCTACAGTTACATTTTATTTGTAGGTATACTTTTGTAAACTGTTACCTTATTTGGATATTCCGGTCGCGTTTAATTGTTTTAAGGACTGTTGGTATGGCAACAACAATGTTTTGTTTTTACCGTTTTATATTTGGTGATGATGACTTATTAATATAATGTTATTGTGTGCAAATGGCAACTACTTTATTCTTTTTACTTCTTCTATGTTCTTATTTTATTTTTCATCAATAATATACGATTATTTTGGTAATATTACGGAGATAAAGTTTACAAGTGTGTCCTAGAGTTAATAATATAAGGAGTATTTTATCACTGCCGTATAAAATATATTGTAATATATAATGTAAAAATAGTAATAAAAATATACAATATATTTATTAAATTATGATTGAATGAATAATTCTGTTGTTTTCTTTACTTTTACACATTATCATCTAGTTAAAAACAACAGCAACTGTTATGCATATTAAAGATTAAATCATGCAATCGTGATTCTGAAGGAAGGAATTGTTTCGTTCAAAGCTAGTTCATCATACCGAATTGTGGGAGAAACCTATGACATAGGTTTTTCTATTCATAGACGATGATTTTTGATGACATATCCTTGTCTACTTAAAATTCCGAAGGACAGTTTAGTGAAGCATTCAAGAATAACATTGGATTAAATGGAATTCTCTACAGTTGAAGCTTACAAATAGATTCCCATAACTTTCACTGCATTACCTGATCCCTCTACCGTACTCCGTAATCTCTGAAGAAAAGAAAGAAGTTTTTAATAACTATACATAATATTATAGTAAAACTGCTGGTCGGACACTAGTTATATTATAGATCACTTGTTACTGTAACAAGTGATCTATAATATAACTAGTGTCCGACCAAAGGTCGATTTCTGCCCGAAGCCGAAGCCGATTAATCGACTGTCGCGACAACCTTCGGCCAAAGCCGAAGCCAAAGTTGTAACAACCCTAAGGAATTCAGTTCAAGATTAGCTAAAAGTGATTAAAGCTCCATTACAACTTGTCAAAAATAATTATACTTCAAAATGTTAGACCCTTGTCCCCCGGGCGTCACTTCTTGAATCGCGCTTCACACCTAACAGTTCGTTCGATTGCGGCCCATTTTGGCCTATTTGTCTGAAACTTTAGCACATTTTGGCCGGAGGTGGCCACAGCCGAAGCTTCCGTCGGAGACTAACTATAAACTGAATAAAAAATCTTAACCGAAACCTTGCGTTACATCAAAATCTCTTCATAACCATTTGCCTAGCCTTTCCAAAGATGTTGGGCCAGCTCATACAGCAACTTCGGGTGCAGCCGAATGCCAGTTTTTTTTTTAAATAAAAAACTTTCCTCTCACTCGAAATTTCTTCTGTGTAGTGGCCGTTTAAACTCACATATAATATATAAACGGCTAGACCTGAAACAACTAACCTGTAGAGCATACAAATATTTGTTCCGTGCGGGAATCGAACCTGTAACAAACAGCGCAGCAGCCAAGCCAATCGGTCAGCCACTGCGCCAACCGGGCCGTCAGTTTTACATGGATTGTTTTATGTAAAATGGCTACCTACCAAACAGATGCTTATAATTTAAATCAATATAGAAATATAATGCTTTTCTGAATTATAATGCAAAAGTTCCGGTTACCTAAATCAAGTAACATTAATAGTCGTTCAAGTTACTTCAAGTAAAGCTTTTTTGTGTATGCTCGATCCAACGTTAGAAAGACACGTTTAAAGCAATAGATTAGCTTTTTGTTCAAGCGATTTGTATGTTTTAGCTATCATCAATCTGAAAAACTGGGTATCCGTTTCTGGAACTACACTCGGTTCCAAAAATAACGGGTCAGTCACATAAACCCGAATATATCCCGAACTGATTACTGATTGGTGGGGGGTTTCGACCTTTCACGCATCTCTGAAGCTCGTCCCAGGCGTGCTCGATGGGTTTTAAGTCCGGAAATGGCAGACCAAGATGCACAACGGCCAGGGAAGACAGACAACTGGTGGCTACAATGCTCCGAAATCGTTTTCAAACTGCTGTTGGTCTAAAAACTCACTTTATTCGCTTTGGAGGTGGCAATTTAAGCACTCAAACAGTAAGAAGACGTCTTGCTGAAGCAAATTTGAAACCATTGAGGCCCGCAAATGGCCCCAAACTGGAACGGGGACATCGAATTGCAAGACAGAGATACGTGCGCGAGCACCTAAACTGGACACTAGACGATTGGTCTAGGGTAATGTTCACGGACGAGTCTAAATTCATGCTTTATAAGCATGATGGTAGGCAGTTGGTGTACAGAAGACCAGGGGAGCGCTTCCATCAACCGTGTGTGGAGGAAAAAGTGGCGTACGGTGGAGGCGCCGTACAAGTTTGGGCTGGGATTTCTGCTGAGGCCCGCACCGAGCTGGTACTCATTCAAAATGGAGCTCTAAATGCAGATAGGTACGTGGAAGAGATCCTCAATGAACATGTAGGTCCTTTCATGGCCAGGATGGACCGGCATGGCATATTAATGCATGATAATGCGCGTCCCCATACCGCCAGAATTGTACATGACTACCTTGAAGAGGTCGGTATCGAACTCATGCAGTGGCCAGCGGACTTAAACCCCATCGAGCACGCCTGGGACGAGCTTCAGAGATGCGTGAAAGGTCGAAACCCCCCACCAATCACGATTCCCAAGCTCAAACAAGCACTGGTGGAGGAATGGGAAGGTATTCCTCAGCACCGGCTCCGAAATTTGGTGTACAGCATGCCTAATCGCCTGGAAGCTGTCAGAAGAGCTCGTGGAGGCAATACTAAGTATTAAATGAAGAAAGTGATGAAAAACAGCCAAAAAATCATTCATAAAAATGTAATGTAATCTTAAGAAAAATATGACTACTTTAGTTTTTTTTTTAATTTAGAGATTAATATTGTGGGTGCAACTAAGTTTTATTTTAACTTTTTATCTGTATAATTAAATTCTCAATTGAACAGTCTTCGTTTCATTAGGATGGCATACGTAGTTCGGGATATATTCGGGTTTATGTGACTGACCCGTTATTTTTGGAACCGAGTGTAGATGCGCACCCACAGAAGCTCGTATAAGATTCATGAAAAACAAAGTTTGAATTTATAAACCTCTTCCGATCATATGAGTTTGAAACCACGAATTTTGAGTGGCCACCAGTGAAGGTGGTGGTTCAACAAGAAGTCCATTATATAATGAAAGCTTCCAAATAAAACTCAACAAATTAATGGAATTGACGAAAATAAAAACATTCTATTTTTCTTTTAGTAAAGCACACTAAAGTCAACACTCGTTGATGTCTTTTCTATGGAAAAAATATTATCGACAAAATCTTAAACTTGATTATACTGCTATCTAGTGTCAATGCTTTGAACTAAGACTTGCGCAAACGCACGTTGGCAAGTCGTAGATTCTCCTTTTACTTTATATGAACTTAGCTAGAGCTGGGAGTGGTAATAACTTAGATTTGGTTGCGTGAATTCATAATAGAGGGCGCTATACATTTATAAATATTTTTCTTTTTATCCGTCTGGAAAGGGAGAGTACTCGTAGTTTTAAACACAGACATTGTTTATGATTTCAATAGTGTCTATCGCACTAATATACTGTTATCGAACAAATCAAGTGTAAAACGGCTTAAAATATTAATAGTACTGTTGCCTGCGATCTTCGTTCGCGTGAAATTATTATTAAAAAATCCCCATTATTATAAGCACTTCCCCATTTGAATCGAATTTTGTTACCAATTTCAAGGGTTTTATTTTTTTGCACGGAACCCTAATTATTTTATTTATCTAATATAAAAGTAGCCTAAGTTACTCCTTGTTATATAAAGTATCTGCCAGTGAAAGTCCCCTCAAAATTGGTCCGGCCAATTCAGAGATTAGCCGGCACAAACAGACAGACAGACAAAAATTGTAAAAACTGTTGTTTTGGTATATGTAACGTGTATACATCCATAATTATGTACTTAGTAAAAAGCGGTTATTTTAATATTACAAACAGACACTCGTAACACAATGTACTGTATGTACGGTATACATAGATGTATAGATATCTATACATCTATCTATTTTAATATACGACAAAACATACTAGCTTAAAGCTTCATTATAATTGGGTGATGGGCAGACATATAAATTATAATAAAGGTGAACAAGTTTCTGTTATCTAGGATACGGTAGGTAGTAGGTACCTAGCTTTGATGTTGTTAATCTATATCAATACGCAGTTACATCATAAATATGTCAGCGAATAACGTTCTTTATTCATATATTTTACTGGTCTTGTTCTAGCATTAAAATGTCAGAAGGAATTTGTTTTGTTTTGATACAAAGTATTTGGTAGTAAACTTAGGTATTTAACACCTATGTTTATGTAAATAAGTCGTATCGTATCTTACCTTAATAAAATTATGTATTTAAATCATCATCATCTCTGCCTAGCCTTTTCCCAACTATGTTGGGGTCGGCTTCCAGTCTAACCGGATGCAGCTGAATACCAGTATTTTGTATTTAAATATAGGTGCTTATTAAACATGAGCTAGAAACCACTAACTAAATGTGTGATAATTAGGACATTTGTAAAATCAATGATTGAAATAAATACCTTAATTTAGGTGACAGCTTTGTAAGTATACTATGGAAAATAAAGTACCCTTTACGACTTAGGATTGCGTTGCTCAGAACTATCGTTGGGACTAGGATAGGAGCATGAAAAATTACGATTCCGGGCTACTAGATGACGCTTAACCCTTAACTAATGCTATGGGTTCTACACACATTACATTTTAAGCGATTCAACTTAATGAGAAAGGAAGTTTCCTTACAAAATATCTCATCAGTAGAACTACGATTTTTTTGTTAACAACGAAATTAAATGTGGAATTTACTAATAGATTATGACAGTTACTAATAGAGTGATCAATGTTTTGAAATACACGGTAAATATAAATATTTTAAACAAATTTAAGTTGTCATGCTCTTGCAGATCTATCCAAAACCGTATCCTGGATAATGGAACCATGGTGGCCGAAGAAAGGGCCTGCCTATAAATCCAGCAGTGGGTGATTCCGGGTTGAATTTTCACCGGGTCAGGCGGGTTTCGAGGGTCGGGCCCTTGCTCGACGAGCCTGCCTGCACCGCTGAGTCTGTAGCTTTAATTTTCTCTATTAATAATTCGACCCGGCCTGACCCTAGCTGCCCTCCCCTCAATGACCCATTCAGCCGAGACCCGAACCCCACAGGGAGTGCCCTTAGTGAACATTCATTAAATTGCATATCTTAGTTTGTAAGCCCTGGCTTTAATTATTTTTGGCCACCAGAGGATAGTTCGTCCGGTTAAGCAGTAGGGAAACCTTATAGAGTTGAGCTGCGAATGGTCTTAAAAAAAAAAAAAGATTCCGGACTGAAATGCTGATCATGACGCTTATGCAGAAAAAATGAAAAAAAATGTTAGTTAGTTTTATTATGCATTCGAGTAGGAACTTAAGTTTTGTTTTTCAAAATAATACCTAAGTTGTCCTAGTCTCAAAAAAAAGAAGTTCCTTATTAATTATATAGCTGTTCACTTTTAAAATATATGTTGATCTCGTAAATAGTTCAAGTGACTTTTAGTAAAACTAAGATTCTTGTAATTAAATAACAGGTAGTCTTTTATTTATCTAAGTTAATTGGATGTTCTCGTTCAGGATTTCTTCTGTCCGTAATTAATGTTGCGGAATCGAAGTTTTAAATGTTTTGACTTTAGAATATAAGAATAGGTCATGAATAGAAACTAATTGTTTTTTTTTTGCTGCATGTAAACCGACAACATCATTATTTTGATTAAATTAAATTAAAATTGTGAACTTTATTTTATTATCATTTTAAAAACATGGCAAACAAATTTTGGCAATGAATGGACTTACTTTATGTAATTTGATGCCAGGTTTCCAGATTCATTCTATTTGAAACCATTTATTAATGTCGTTTTTTACTCTTGAATTTATTTTCAATCAACACGATTCTAACATTATCATTTTAATCTAGCTGAATGCTAAGTGCCTATTTTAGATTTTAATTTTCTCATACAAGATTATGATTATTGCATGATCAAAGTATTTAGCTATGCATCAATGAAGGTGACCATCAACAGCAACTGTATACACATATAGGCACAAAACAGAATACTTCAACACCTACCATTCAGTCCAACAGCTAATGATACTCTTCGCTTCACTTAGTCAGACACACATTGAAATATGAATCAATCTAATCAAACAGTACACTTACTCTTAGACTATAATTTGGTTGGACTCCTTGCCTAATAAAGGCGGCCTTGCTTCCGCAAAGGTCGCGGCGGCGGTGACCTTTACTTCAAACAAATTTATTCTTACTACTCGATCCTAAGTGATGACATCTATTTGGAGTTCGGAGGCGTTTTCGTATTTTTGTGCCATTCGATACTGAGATAATTATTAATGGTTTGTTGTGAATAGTCGATCGGTGCTTTAATAGATTTGGTCAATATTTTCATTGAAATGTGACGTCTCATTTAAATAAATTTAAAAAAAAACTTTTGTTTTCAGTTTTCAGAAGTAACAAAAGATCGAGATCTCTTTTTATTTCTTTTTCATATTTTTTCTTTATTTTTTTTTAATTTGTATTTTATATTATTTCTTATTTTGACTTTGCTAATTTAATTTAATTTTTAATTTGTAATTGAATGTGACTTTTCCGATTTAATATTTAATTTTTAATATTTTTTTTTTAATTTGTAGGAAATATTGTGTTGTCTTATTTTTATTTATTTTTCTAATAATTTTATGTACCTAGAATAATAACGCATAGAAACCTAGTACGAGTGCAAAAAGTGAGGCAACTGAAACTAAGCCATATGTGTCTTACTTCTACCAGCGAGCCGTCAGTACTCAAGGTCACGTTCCGGCGAACACAGCTCGCGAGTAAATTATTGAAAATAATTGAAAGCGACAGTTTGAAGCGTGAAGGGATGTCATAGCACTTCAGGAAAACACAAAAATGTGATCAAATTACATTTCACATCTACCGAAGTACTTACATTTTTTTTACGTAAATCGATCATTGAA
Source organism: Lycophotia porphyrea (assembly GCA_950005105.1). Classification (NCBI taxonomy): domain Eukaryota; kingdom Metazoa; phylum Arthropoda; class Insecta; order Lepidoptera; family Noctuidae; genus Lycophotia; species Lycophotia porphyrea. The sequence goes on along the minus strand of OX465388.1, from coordinate 19,292,396 downwards.
CAAAAATCATAATAACCTAACTTATCACAATACAGTGTTGCTATTTGCGAGGAAAAAATACCCACATTGCTTTTAATTTGGTTCTTAGTTCTGTTAGCAAAAAAAAAAGTAGTTTTTGATGTAACTACTACCTACGTTATTGAATACGATAGAAAATTTGGCCAGTTTCGAGAAACTAACTTGGCATTAGGTATTTTATATTAGTCTTTGTAAATAGGATACTGGTGGCGACACACAACACTTTACAGTTACTGTTAATTGACATCAAAATCAATCAGTTTTTTTTAGATGACTGCAATTAATACATGCCTGTAATATTAATAAATATGACATGAACATTCTAAACGCGTTGAACGATGTCCCATTCTTCATGCGATTAATGGTTTGATTTTTAAATAATTTGAATTTAACCTTTCGTAAAAATATGTCATATTACATAAAAATCATCTTCATCTTATCCAGTTCCTGATAACATAAAATACTTGTCTTGATTAGATCCAGCAACATGGCAGTGTTCCCATATTTATTGGGTAACGGCCTGGTAATGGTATCACTGAAAGCTATATTTGTGTGCGTTTAAGGAACGTAGACGCATTCGGCTCACGCACACAAAGAAAATGAAGTGGACACACGATATCGCTCGTGTTTTGTTCTAGACGCGGCTTCTATGCGTTGCCAAAATCGTAATGTTGATCTTGAAATTGAATAATTAGGTTCTTGAAAATGCCTTATATATGAAATTGGCGTTTTGTTGATCTGGCCACTTTTATCTCAAATATCTAGCGTTTGGTTAATTTACCATTTCAGTTACAGACAATTTTGTCGACAACATTATGTCGAAGTTGCAGAAAAGCTACCAGCGGGATATCTGTTTCCATGGCCCATCTGGAAGACCCTAAACCGATTGCGATTGCGAAACCATATTTACTGCTGCAGATACCACTTAGTCCGGTAGGGGTATTCCAATGCGGCCATGTGACTGCGGTGCCTCTTTGCAAACTGTGGCTTTCCCGTCCTGTAGTATGTGCACTTCCACCTGCACTTTGAGGGACCTGTCCAAAGCCGCTACCAACACCGTCTGAAAGCCGCCGAGATGGCAGAGTTCTGATCAAAACTAATTTGATTAAAAAAAGAGAATCATTGACACGATGAAGAGATAATGTCCTGCAATCAGTTCTTTCATCTAACCAATGATTTTTTTAGATATGATGAGGAAAACTTGAAAAGATGTAATTTCGTGTTACTACTTCGGTACGCACGCGGAGGAGCTACCGAGGAGCTCGTGGCAAAATAATAACTGCCGCTCGGGTCGATCTTTAGGTTAAGCCGCGCTTGCCTAGGTTGGTCTGTGGATGGGTGACCACCCAATACATACCGAGTTTCCTCCGTGCCTCGGAAAGCACGTTAAGCCGTTGGTCCCGGCTGCCATTTGTAGATCTTTGACAGTCGTTACAGGTAATCAGTGGCCCAAAAAGTCTGACAACCAGTCTTACCAAGAGGTATCGTATTACCCAGTACTAACAGGGTTGTGGAGGTCAGATAGGCAGTCGCTCCATGTAAAATATTGGTATTCAGCTGCATCCGGTTAGACTGGAAGCTGACCCCAACATAGTTGGGAAAAGGCTAGGCAGATGATGATGATGACTTCGGTACGCACGCATGTACTATCATCTTCCTCTCATTAAAATAAAAACCTTTTTTTAAAGACAAACATTCTATTCAAAATAAAAATAAAAGTATCTTTTTATAACTTCACGCTCGATTTCCTGGTGGAGGATTAGAAGATTAAGCAGCATTTATATTTGTATATTTAAGTAATTTAATGTTAGCCAAAACCACTAATTACCTTCTTTGTTAAGTACTGATATCCGTGATGATTTAAGCAAATATTTTGGCAATGCCTTCATGATAAAACGTAAATGTTTGATCTTCATGATGGTAAGATGCAAGGGGGTTTATCGTGGTCTTGGGCTCTGGACTGGCACAGCGACATATTTGGCGAAAAGTTAAAAAAAAAACATATTTTCACGAAGTGTGTCAAAAGTATGAAAAAAACTTGAATACCTGTTATCGGTTGGTTTTATCCACTAATCCCGAGGTTTCTTATAAAATGATTAATGACTTTCAAGATGCCTGCTGTGTTTGAGGTTTATTTCAACATTTTTAACTGTGAATTCTGTTTTTTTGCTATGATTTGATATTCTTGGTTTTTCTGAGTTATTTTAAGCGTCGGTTATTTATTGTGGACGTGCTAATAACTAAAATCATTTTGTTAAAAACTTAAAGGGTAAAATTTTGGTAATTTTAAAACAAACTGTACTTGAATTTTGTATATTTATACAGGTACATAAAAACATTGACACTATATTCACATATACACACAAATTGAAGCGTCATTGAATTTGATATGATAATTAATTTGATTCTTATAAATAAAAATAAATTAGTAAGTGGTTATCATGGGCTTTTTGGGGTAAAGATCACAAGAATTAGGATGATACTGTACATTTTGTTTGAAAGGAAGTCGTTTGTCTTGGTATGGACATATAATGAAGAGGGATGAAACGCTTGTGACTAAAAGAGTGATGGACCTGAATGTTGATGGATGGAGAGTGAGAGGAAGGCCAAAGAAAAGATGGATGGATTGTGTGAAGACTGATAGGAAAGAGAAAGGAGTAAATGATGCCGTGACGTCTGACAGGGGAGAATGGAAGAAGAAAACATGTTGCGCCGACCCCAAATAGAATGGGATAAGGGCAGGAAGATGATGATGATGACTGTACTTTTTGTTCTATGTCAGTGAAGATAATTCTTTTTGATACCTCTTTCACACAATCCACTCAGGTTTTCGTAATTTATTTCCCGTTTTTAGAGGATTTAGACTACGTTGTGTTGTCACATATTATGTAATATTACGGTATTCTGTTACCTAAGATAAAATAATCAGCAATAGGTTTCAAAACCAAAAGAGCATTTGTAGTTAATTAGTTCATATTAAATTAAAATTTATTTGCTAGAAAATGCCTATGGCATTAAGTCCGCCTCTGTGTTGTGCTTGAAGTGTTAAATAAATAAATAATTGAACTTGAGGTTACTGACACCTAATCTTGATTTGATCGAAGAAAATGCTCGTAAAAAAATTTAAAACCATCTGGTATCAGTATTTACATCGTAAATAACTATGATGACGTAAAATGCGTAACACAGGATGCGTTTGCGCAAGCACATGTCAACAAATACCAGCATCGTTTAATTGATCTACATATTAGAGCGAGCATGGCTGTAGACCTTGACTGTGAGTTTCACAAAAAATATGTGGTACTTTTGACTTCATAATTATGTTTTTGGCTACTAACACAGCTGGGGTAAGGCTAGGCTATGATGTGGGACTTTACTCAGTTCAAATTATTTGTAATTCTAATTCTAATTGTACTGATTAATAACTTAATTTTAATGTAATAATGACCTATAATTTTAATAACTATATATTGTGATCGTAATATATAATGCATACAACAACTTTGTACAATATTCTCACAAATAAACGATTCTATTCTATTCTATGTTTAATGTTCTTAACTAGAATCCCAAGTAATCATAAGTTCTTAGGTTGAGCTAAACTCCGAAAGTAATCATTCTTTCCCGATCTTCTTCGTACATAAGTTTTCCTTTTATATTGCTTATGTATGTACGTATTTTATCGGAACCTATAGCTTTTTGGGTCGAGCATAGCAGAGCTTGTCTAGGGAATTGTTAAGAAATGGGTGTTTTGCGTCCTGGGCACCGGGCAGGCCTTTTTATAAACACGTTTATTACCCACATTTCAATAAAACGTGCGTTGCAGGATGTTATTGCTCGAAGATGTCGCAACAACATGAGTATAATAAATACCAACATCTGCAAAGTGTGCTCCTGTGTTGGAATGTTGATCATGTTGGTATGCACTGCGATCCTGACCTTGGAGGAATGTTATGTGTGATAATTGTGTATATGGTAAATAGAAACATCTAATTTTAATGGTTTAATCGTCGGTAGTTATGAAAGAGTTCAAACTCTAAACGCAATTTCAATTAGACCCACTAAGGGGAGGCTCTCAAAACGGTGAAAAAAAACTTCGTGAGACAGCCAGCGTGTCCTGAATCCAAAAATTCAAAGATATGTGACATTTATTAATCCGCACTGGGCCCGTGTAGTAGATGACAGCCCATTCCTTCATACAGTCAAGGGACCGGTGTTCCAGCAGTGGGATCCTAGGCTGATTATGCTATGATCATTTTACTCTATACATTTCTAGGTACAAGAACAGGACAAGAGACTCTCTCAACTTTGACGTGATGACGTGCGCAATGCAATGACGCATTTGATACGTGCTAGGTGGACGTGACCTGCGCGGCATCGCATTTGCAATTGGCACTCGGCAGAGGTTATAATGATACATTTTAGAATGGCAGCCGGTTACAGTTTAGGTTTGATTTTAGTTAAGGTTTAGATACACCTCTGACTAACCGTTAGGGAAAACAGACGTGATGTTATGTGGTGTTTAGGTAATGTTTCTTTGTTTGCTTGTCAGGATCACACTGACCTGCCAGGGCTGCGGGATTGTTTGAAAGAGATACCGCGACCCTGGAACACAAAGGGCAAGGAAGGAACATGGATGGGTTTTAGTCAGTACAAGTCTGACACTCCCTTCCGCTCTGCCCAGAGCGGGAGAAGTCATCGGATGATTTCCCATCCGATTAAAAAAAAAAGATCTCACTGACGCTGACAGATACAATTCGGTTCAAACTTTATGGCGGCTCATTAAACACACACACACACGGCGGCACATTATACAGTCAAGACGCTGCATCCTCTGTGTCCGCTCATACCTAAAATTGTTTTCTACGCAGATTTAGGTTAGATGTTTCGAGCCACAATAAACTTTGAACCGTCATAACTGCGCTGAACATCACTCGAAGCTAACTTCCGAGCCGCCATAAAGTTTGAACCGAACTGTACTTAAGTAAAATACAAGATAGATTGCTGACCAGCTGCGGATACTGACATATATGTAATCCAGTACTTTATTTCTCTAGAGCCGTGTCTAGAATTTATGCGTAACGGTTAGTATGCAGACTGGTGAGCATCATCCAACTGACTACCAATCGCGCTTTATTTTTTGGGTGTCCTTGTCGTAAAACAATTTAGTTAAAGAAGTAATTAGAAACACTAGAGCTATGTATTAAAATCATACTGGCGTCATACGGAATGCGAGAATAAACCAATAATTCCGTCAGGCCAATCAATTTAGTGAATCAATTCAATTTAACGCATACATAAAGGTAATATTCAGTTAATTTCAACAAAATATCGCATCTCATCGATCTAAGTCCTGCTCAAAATGAATCATACATTTACAATTGATTAATATACATTTTTTATTTCTTAAACTGCCCATGGCGACTAGCTGGTCACAATATTTTATGTAAATGGTCTTATGTATCATGGAACTAAACATAATTCATCTATAATCTAAATAATATACTCATCGTGCGTATCAAGGTGGAAGTAGTTATTTACTGGATGATTTAGATCGTTCAAGAATGTGGTATTTATTGAAAATGAATTAAAATATTTTGATGGTGGACTTTGGCCGCTAATGCATCGGTAAAGTCTGATATTTAGAACGACCTTCAGGCTATATACACGTGCCTGCTAGCGTCTCAGCTGACTTTCACAATCCACCATTGGAAATTGGTTCAGTAGCCAAACTTATGTGACTGCATCCGGTTATACTAAACTCCGATCCCAATATAGTTAGGGAAAGGGTCTCAACTCAACTCAACTCAAAAGCATTTATTTCAATTAGACCCTTACAGGCACTTTTGAATGTCGGAAAAACAAAGAAGGCTAAGCTACAGTCACAGTCACAAGGCATAATAACTTGTGAAAGTACTGTAGTTGCCCATTCCAAAGCGTAGATCTCTATGGAGAAGAATGGGCAAGAAACTCCATGGACACTCTTTTCAATCAAAATATTATTACAAAATCTTGGTTACATCATTCATGTTGAGATTATACATGTATGTGAGAACGATGTAAAGAGGCGTTCGAATTAAGAGCGTCCAGAGTAGCAGAATAAATCAACAATAATTTAAAAATAAAGTACTTAATTAAAATAAACCGTGACAGCTAAGAGATGACCAGTCCCAACTGACAGCGCCCGTTCACGAACATAACGCATGGATCAGCGCCATTCAACTCAACCATTTTGAAGGGAACCAAATGACCCGACACACCCGCCACCATCAGCAAGACATTCGAGTGAGCATGACATTCTCTCAACTGCCAGGGCACATTCAAGTCAATGAAAGATAGCTAAATGTAAACGGTAGCTTTTCAATACATAGTACTCACATATGTGCTATGCAATTATATAATGGTTGATGGATATGAAGGGTTGATGATTAGTTAAACTTATGCGAATCTTACTACTCCATACCAACTTCGGTATACCCACGATTTAAATGCCTATACCTATGGACCGTAAAGATCGAAAACCTTTACCCACTAATGCTTTTTAGGGTTCCGTACCCGCTAGTAACCAACGAGACCCACTCAATTACTAAGTCTCCGCTATCCATCCGTCTGCGGTAGACAGTTGAAATTTTCACAGAATTTGTATTTCTGTGGCCGCTACCAACAAATATTAAAAAAAAAAATATTAAAGGGGGCTCCCCTACTGCGATGCTACGGTACTCTTCATGTGCGAATCCGACTCGCACTTGGCCGGTTTTTACACAGCCTCCTCTCGATTTAACAAACCGACAATTTTCTCTAATATTTTAATCTTAATGTATTTATCGGTAGCTCTCAAAGCAAAGACCCAGTCTTCTAGGCTAAGCGCATATACAAGGTGTAAACAGACTCTTCACGAAGCTGTCAACCAAGCATTATGTACATCAAACTAATAGTAGGAGAGCCCGTGGTAGATCGTCCTTCACCGATCTGATAACCAGATGAGACGTATTTTTTATTAAATATTTTTTATAAACTGAATATTACTATTTTAGAAACTGTTGCCAGGCTAAAAACTTTTAGAGTTTTAGCCACTTGATAGGTGCGACAGAGAAAGTAGAGCGTCCGAGGTCCGTGTGGTAGAGCAGGACACAACATACCAGCTGCTCGCTACCTGACCGTAGAATGTATCTGAGTGCGCATGCTCGTGCACATGTGAGTGACAGAGACAGCATTTATTTACACTCGTCAGTAATTTTGAACTCCAATTTATTATAACTAATTTCGATCACAATTTTTATATTATTTCACACTATACATACTTACAGCTATGCAATAATCAATAATAAATAATTTAATATATTAATAATTAAAAAATAATAATTCAACGAAACTTTTTATCATTTTAAAGTTAAATTGTAAAATTTTAAAATTAAAAAAAAAACTGTTTTCTTTATTTAAAATTAAATAAAGAATAATTTATTTATTATTTTAAATTAAATAAATGCCGTAAAGCGGGAAAGAATAAGTGTTACTTTTCAAATATTAGTATAAAAATAAAAAAAAATAATCAATATAGAAAAAAAAAATGAATACATGTATGTTGTTAAAACCATTTATTACGAAACATAAAAAATACATAAAAAAATAAAATTCAAATGTGTGAAATAAACATTTGAATTTTATTTTTTTATGTATTTTTTACAGTAGGTAGCGAGCAGCTGGGATGAGCGATGGGACAGGTGTTGGAGTTTTCTCTGACGACCTAAACATCAAAATATCCAGACCCCTGGGAATGCTCAACTCTGTGTATCAAGCAGAGTGTGTAGGCATTATCCAAGCGGCACACGCCATAGAAGCCAGGGGAGTTACGGATACCCATATTCGTATACTTTCAGACAGTGCCTCAGTTCTACAATCCTTAAAGAGAAACCAAATCACATCAAAATTAATACTAGAATGTCACAATGCCCTAGAACGTGTTACGGTGCTAAACCGCAACACTGTGACACTGCAATGGATCAAAGGACACAGTGGATCACTCGGAAACGATGCGGCTGATGAGCTTGCCAGAAGGGGATCCAGCACAAAGGCCATCGGACCCGAACCCATTGTGCCCTTTCCGTTTAAGCAGCTAAGGGGCTGGCTAAAGGAGCACACTAAGACACAAGCGGAAAAATGGTGGACCTCGACACCAGGGTGCAGGCAATCCAAGGAAGCTATGCCATCCCTGGATGCAAAGCTGACCAAGCGCCTTCTGCGCCTGGATAGAGATAGCCTGCGACTGGTGTCGGGGACCATCACTGGACACTGCTCACTGAATAAACACTTCCACACCCTAGGAATCACGGATAGCCCTCTGTGCAGAGCGTGCATGGAGGCGGAGGAAACGGTGGCGCATGTGCTCCTCGAGTGCACCGGTGTCACCCAGATCCGCGAGGAGACTCTTGGTACACCGAGATCCCTCGCGGATGCCCTGAGAAGACCACGAAATATAATCTGCTTCTGGAGGGAGGTGGGCTGGTTGGAGTAACGGCCACCATGGCTCACGCACAATGGTTCACCTTTAGGGACTAAGTGCAGAAACCAAACCCTTTAGATAGATAGATAGAGCAGCTGCTATGTTGTGTCCTGCTCTACCACACGGACCTCGGACGCTCTACTTTCTCTGTCGCACCTATCAAAGGGCTAAAACTCTAAAAGTTTTTAGCCTGGCAACAGTAATTTAAGTACGATTTTTCGCAGGCAAGTATATATGACTGATTTTGAAATAAAATAATCTAAAATTTGAGATAACTTTCGATAAGTTAGCAGATGGAGTCACCTATTTTGACTTACCTGTTTACACCTGCTTGCCAGGTAGTTATACACTGAAATGAGTAGGCAAGCATACCTAGGCATATTCTGTGTATCAAAAACTATCAGTTAAATAAATTTCATTTGGTTATCAAAAGTATGAAGGTGATGAAAAAAAATCGATAAAAGTTAATTTAATTAAAAATAGCCATGACCACTTTTCGATAGGCAAGCAATTATAGGCATATTTGTTTATAAAAAATATTTAATAAAAAATACGTCTCATCTGGTTATCAGATCGGTGAAGGACGATCTACCACGGGCTCTTAGACTATAAGTAACTTTACGCAAAAATTAGTGCTGGGAAACGACTTCTTTTTTTGGTCTGAAAAATCACATTTCACAGCAGGACTCAAGGTAACGCACTCAAAACATTGTGCTGATGGATGGATTGAATAGTAAAGGGGTCCTGGAGGTGTTTAAAGTAAAAATCTCACATTAAAACATGTATTAAAAAAAAAACATGTGAAAAAGTTGGAACTTTGACCCCCAATATCTCCGTAACTAGAAGGTTCCCAGGCATGGTCTAGAACAAAAAAATGATTGCAATGACGGGGAGAACAAGCGCCTTTCGGCTTCGTTAAGAGTCTGTTTACACCCTTTATTATACGCACGTAGGTAGTTACATAGAGGTAAAGTAAATATAATAATTATAATTAAAGCAGTAATGGATGTCGTTATATTGTGACATTCTCGACATACTTCGTCCTTCAAAGGTTATTGGATGAGTACCAGACTTGGTCAATGTTATAATAACCGTTTTTATCATTGCTCTATTTTCCTATCTCACTCCCATAAATGAAGTTAATGATGGTGTCAGCTTGAATAGAAGTACAACTTCTAAATATTCCGAGAATAGCCCTGTCTTTTTACAGGTTAGACTTCGAGATAATAATGAAGAGGAAGATTATTTAGTATGATATACTTACCTAAAGTAATAGTAACATTATGTACATGTATCAAAAGCAGAAAACAATTAAAGGGCGTCGAAAAATTCGTCAGCATCACTGTCAACGGGAAAAGTGCCCAGAAGGCTGGAAGCATTGCCACGTTGCATGGCAATACTAGTAATTTAAAAATATAGATTGAAATATACGTTTCGAGCTAAAGATATATCGTAGTCTTGTGACTGCGACATATCTTGACAAAATAACGTATTTTATATACAAATTGATCAGTCTAATTAAACAACGCTTAAGCTCGAAAGATTAGTGTTAAAAATAAGTTACACAAATAATGATTGAAATTGCGATCATAATATTGATGTACGCCAAAACCCAACATCCTGTAATGTCAATTTAGTTTGTTTTACAACATTTTTTTGCAATTCGGTCATTAGGAAAACAGTATAATTTACTTTGCAGGCCAACACAACAACTCAATATATCGTGACGTGTAAAAATGTGCTCTAGATATAGTGAAACTAGAATCATTTCCCATTAGAATATGTTTGTGATTTACGTCGTTTTGATATTGTCCACATAAATTATTTAATTATTTATATAGCAGCTAGCTTACATACAATTATTACGTATGTGCTATCAAATATTGGATTTTTTACGTGTAAGCCACTGTACTATTGTTTGTTTATTATTACGCTTTATTTAGCGTATGGTACGTGACAGTCGTCCTAATAGCTTGAAATGATTACCAAAGAGACATGAAATTATTTGGTAATTACTGTTTTCTCATAAGCCTTATTGATTTGGTAATTTCGTTAAAGTTAATCGCGTTTTTTTAAAGTTTAATGTGTATTGGGGTCTGTTTTAGAGAACCATAAACGTTTTTAATCCTTTTTACAAATTAATCTTAGAGCTTAGATACTATAATTAGCTTGTAATTGCAAATGGTCTTTTAGGGCATTTTATTATAAGTATAGACCTTAATTTGTTAGACATAACTAAATATAAACTTGCAATACCTAATGACACAATATTTAAGTACTTATTACGGTCTATTGCAATTAAGTAGGTACATGTATTATGGGTTCAACCACGGCTTTGATATTTCTTGACTTATTTTATAAAAAACACGAGCTTCCAGTGACTGATGTCTTTTCCAAATCAAAATCAAAAGTCATAACTTCAAAACAGGCTGAGAATACCTATTAAATGATAAAACTACCTATGTCAATCTCCCAAAACGCCTTCCACCAGTCACCTCCTGGTGGAGAAGAAGTGACGGAGCAAACTCCTCAGCAAGAGTTATCGAGAAGTCTCCTATTGGAATCTGCGTATTTAGGAATAACTGTAGCCGTAGGAAGGTTCAGGTTACGTCTGAAGAAGATGGATAGACTGCAACCCTCTACCACCCCTGATTTTCCTCAAGCGGTCTCCCAACTCGTTTATACTCGGACTAAAATACCCTAATTTGGCTTCAAAAGCCAGCCATATCAAGTGGTGACTGACTAAATCTTACAACCACTGCGTGATCTTTTTTCAATACTTCGCACCAACACAGGTGGCTACATACTGGTCAAATACAATTTGAGTTCATCGACACGAAAAGACGAACACCAAAGAGACCTCTTGGATGAAATAACTTAAAAAGAAGTGCCAAATAATTTACGCCCTTATAAACACATTTTATGTTGAAGAGGTCATGAGCGTATCAAGTCGCGCCATTCTCTTCAAAGGTGTTGTTGGATTTTTGTAACGTAAAATACAAACTCATAAAACAGAGATAAACTATTGAATTTAAACATCATTCATAAAATCCCTGCGCAGATATTAATTAAAGATAAATAAATAAGTAAAATATTATATTTTATGCAGCTTCCTCGATTTGAAATGCAATTTAACGAATTGATAGTCCAAAACATAAATATTATTGGTGGCCAAATTAGAGCTGTGTAAAAGACGCCTGTTATACCTGAATAATTAGACCAATTGAAGATCCTAACGGAAAAGAACGCACGCGAATATGTGACAGTGATGAAGAATGATGCATGACATATTTCAATCAATCTCACATATGCCTTTATTTTTCGGGTGGGAAATCATCAAATGACTTCTCCCGCTCTGGGCAGAGTGGAAGGGAGTGTCAGACTAGTACTGACTAAAACCCATCCATGTTCCTTCCTTGCTCTTTGTGTTCCAGGGCCACGGTATCTCTTTCGAACAGTCCAGCAGCCCTGGAACTCACACATGCCTCTTCTCAAAAAGAGGCAGTGACCGTATTCTTTAAAACGTCTAACTGTCCTTAAGCTACTCTTATCAAAGAAAATCCTAGGTATTTCGCAAAATGGTAATAAAATATGAGAAAAAAAGGCATTTTAATTTTAGAAATATCAACCAAGTAGGTTTTAATCTGCGTAAGCGTAATCAAACATAGTTGACCTACCAACAAATATAAACAATATTTTTATAATACCTACCGCATTTTTTCGACATGTGTAATCTTATTTACACGCAATAAAAATGCAATTATTGATACCATTATAATTATGTGATTGATTGCTACCAAAACGGTAAACAAGGACAAGATGATAAATTAATAAAATTTTAAAAGTAAAAATTATAATAATTGATTTGCTCGTTGGATGATTGTTTTCGAAGGTAACTTTTTTTTTTAGTTAGTCTGGACTGTCCCACTTCTGGGCAAAGGCCTCCCCTCCCCCCATTCCTTCCATTTTTCCCGACGATGCGCCTTTCCTTGCCAATAGGGATGTTCCCAGAGTAAAAAAAAATATAATTCTATTTAGTCCATCAGTTAGATAATCGAAAAATATTGGATACGTATTTTTTGTTTTATCAAATCAATAAAAAATAACGAAGATAAAACGCATCAAACTTCATGAGTGGGGACTTGTGACGTCACTTTCCGCTAAAAAGTGTACCGCAATGTGACGTCACACGAGTTTTCGACGCACTGCAACGTCCTAATGTTTAGGTTACGAGAAAAAAAAAATACGTGCCCAATATTTTTTGGAAATCTATCTGACTGACTCATTAGATTTTTTTGGTCAACTACCCTATTAACGAGGTAGGCTTTTAACTATTAAATTTTATAATCCAAAATATCATTTAACAAACATTTTTTTCGGAACAACTTTTGCTACCACGTGTAAGGAGAAGTAAATGTTTTTTTTTTAATTGTTAATACAATGTAATTAAGTCAAGGTCACGCCTCATAATTATTTACAAAAGTAATCTCGTCAATAGTTTTCCATTATGTATTTATATTACCTAAAAGCAACAGTTGTTTTAATACTAGACACAACCTGCTAATTATGGCATAATTATTTCTGGTTTGTTCCAAAACCGGTGTGTAAGGATACTAGATTTTAATGAATAAAAGCATCTAAATATCATACACGTGGAAGTGACTAACATCAACCATTTGAAGGATCCATTTACCAAATATTTTTCAGCCAAAGAGAAATCAACAACATCTTCTGTAACACCACAGACAAAACGAAAATTACGTTGATGACACTTTAACTCTAGATATCAGTCTTTCTGGCATTATTTTACCAGGAAACCAAAATATTCAGGACGATTTCATTTTGGGACAGAAGCGTTTGCGCAGCTATGGTACACACGGCGGCAGGTCGAGCTATACATTTCCAATATAACATGGCCTCGCTTTGTATAGGTTTCTCGTACAATGAAATATCCACATAAAGTGGTTTGTATAGCTTCATTGGCCGTCGTGCGTACCTGATGATTTTTTCAAATATTATCATAATTATGTCTTATTTTCCAAGCTATAAAATTTTATGAATAAAACAATCTCGTGATCCAAATACTTGTCATTGGTAAAAGGTCAAGGAAATACCATTAACAGTTCCTAATCTATTTCCTATCGTAATGGATTCAACAAACATTATATCGGAATGATGCGCTTCTCATAATACTCCATGCTAATTATCATTCAAAACTTCAAAGCAGTGGGTGGCCCTGAATTTAAAATAAACCACATGCATAGGTGTGAGAAAATTGGGACTTTTAGATGCTACGAGACGATTGGCATAATTAAAAAAAATCACTTCCGAACAGAATGGGTTTTACAAAATAACTCAAAACTCAAAAGCATTTATTTCAATTAGACCATTACAGGCACTTTTGAATGTCAGAAAAACAAAGAAGGCTAAGTTACAGTCACAGACACAAGGCATAATAACCTGTGAAAGTACTGTAGTTGCCCATTCCAAAGCGTAGATCTCTATGGAGAAGAATGGACAAGAAACTCCATGGACACTCTTTTCAATCAAAATATTGTACAAAATCTTGGTTACATCATTCATGTTGAGATAATACATATGTGAGAACGATGTAGAAATACGTGCACGTTAAGAGCGTCCAGAGTAAAAGATTGTATTAACAATTTACAAACAAAGTAAGTAGTTAAAATAAACCGTGGCAGCCTAGATATGACCAGTCCCAACTGACAGCGCCCGTTCACGAACATGACGCATGGATCAGCCCTATTCAGCTCAACCATATTGAAGGGAGCTAAATGACCCGACACACCCGCCACCTTTGACAACAGTGGGATAATATGGGCTAGAAAAAAAAAAATGTTATTCTAAAATAAAAGTAGCCTTACTCTGCCAGTAAAAGACCCGTCAAAATCGGTCCAGCTGTTTCGGAGAATAGCCGGAACAAACAAACAGACGGACAAAAATGAAAAAAAAAAGTGTTTTTGTTGAAGTTCCGTAATTATTTTCATATACATTCAGTAAAAAGCTGTTATTTTGATATTACAAACAACACTTCATTTTTTTACAACGGGTCGTGAGAACGTCGTGTTGCGGTCGTTTGCTAAAAATCTCTCGGAATGGCAACCGTAAATAGCAATTTAAATAAACGAAGATGCGAAGGCGTTCGATTCACAAATGTCAAACGTTTATATTTCTAAACGTTTTTTATTAGTCTAGCTTTTTGCGACAATTCCGTCTATTTTAACCGGAAAACTAATTACGTTGGTCAGGTGCATGTGATGGAATGCATGTGAAAATGAATTAATTGCAAATCAACGTCCCGGTCCTTTCCGTCTCCGACTCTTATTCGAGACAGTCCGCGATGCTGAGCCTGTAGTGTTGAACATGACGTCCCTAAATAATGATCTCGTTCCGATCCAGACTGTTCCATTGCTGTCCTTCTCGAGGGACGCCCTAGACCGAGGCTCGTAGTCGCCTTACACTCATGGTACCCACAGGATAGTCTGGTTAAGATTCTATTGACTTGCTTTTGAGCCTTGCTTTGAGCATTTGGATTTGAATATATAAATCAAAGGGCAGTTCCTTTTGGTTTATACATTTGAGAAGAATGGAAACAAAAACGGTTGTAGCGGGTCTGACAAAATTAAAATAAAAAGACAAAAAAAAAAAACAAATGTCTATGACGAGTTGTATATCAGACAGACATGCCTTTATCACATGCTATCAAAATTTATTATTCTTTGGACATAATCAATGGCTCATATGAATCCTAATTGGGTTACATTACTACAGTTTTATCTTTTTTTAGTGTTGAATTGAATAATAAATTCTGTAAAGTTTATGGTGACTGGTTGCCAATAAAATTGATTTTGTCACCTATTTGTCTACCCACGAAGATTACAAGATAGAATAAAAGAAACAAGTTTTGTTTAATATTACAGTTGGTAAGAATTTGTCTGGTATTTAAATTAATTTTCTATTCAGCTGATTTGCTGATACTTAGCCTCATATACAGGGTGTAAACAGACCTTTCACGAAGCCGTCAACCAAGCATTATATACATCAAACTAAGTAACTTTACGCAAAAATTAGTGCTGGGAAACGACTTTTTTTTTATCTGAAAAATTTCGTTTTACAGTAGGACAAAAAAATGATCGCAATGGCGGGAAGAACAAGTGCCTTTCGGCTTCGTTATGAGTCTGTTTACACCCTTTAAAGTAAGAATTTAATTTGTAAAAATGTTTCCCCTACAAACTATCAAACTAGCTTCTGGTCCAGAAATTGGACTAGATTTAAAGGTAACCTCAATAAGGTCTGAGAAAGGTTGCAGTGAATGAACAGAATCAGACAATTTAAGGAAGAAACTGAATCTATCTATTAGAGTCATAAAATATTTGGAAGAATAATATTGTTCCAGTAATCTAAGATCTCAAAACAATCATTATAAATGCTTGCAGCTAACATATTCTTAGGGTAACTCCATCAAAACTACTATTATCAGTTTCTTGTACTACAAAACTCATTATGAAAACTTAGAGTAACGTTAGTTGGCTGATATCCTACGCTGGGTCAAGTTGCAACCGGTTCCAATAGTGGTACTAGGTGACGGACACAGGGTAAGCAAACTGTCAACCTAATACATTGATGAAATCTTTGGGTCAATACTTGTCGTAAAAATTAGTAAGGGCATGTCTAGTTGTGTCGAAAGAGACACGCGAAATAATGCAATAGTGACACAGGAATAAGACTAGAGTTTAAATCTCATCATTAAGGTTACTAGGTATTTAGGTTCTAGGTATCTAGGTTCTAGGGATCGGGCTAAAGGTACTGTAGGGACTCGGTAGAGGTATTAGTCTAGCAAACACAAAAAAGAAAGGTTCTCAACCAGTGCATTTTGGTAATGTTGTTGAGTTTAAACAAATTACTGCGATTGACTATAGCGTTGTGTGATACGCCACTCCGTTGTAACTATTATTTATATGACCTATTTAGAATTCAAGGGGTCTGCCTGTTCTGCGATATTATAGAAAAAAAGTGGCCTGTCTGTACCCGAAAACTACAAAAGAAAATGTGACGAGAGCTGTAAGGTAAGCTGAAAAATTAAATTACATTTTATCCTTGGGTTTTTGAAGCAAAACTTCTTTACACACGCTTGACTTGGGGAGTAAGCTGGTGAATGCGTTACGAAAAGTTACGTTACGAGGCGAACGGAAAAAAGTTAAAGAAGAAGTTTTACTTCAGTAGTGTGGTCTAAAGCACACTCATTTTTTTTTCACTAGATATATGTACCAGGAGAGTGAAACAAAAAATATTTTGAAACATTCAATTTAAAACTTGCTTATACACAGGAAACTACGCCTTAATATTTCATCGTCAATTTCGAAGCGTCAAGTTTGACCGATGTCAAAGACTCCTCCATAAACATTGATGCAATAACAAATAGGTGTGGGCCGTCATTAATTAACTTTAACCAATTAATCAAACACAGGCTTTGTGAAAGAGCAACGCCCATTGTTCTAAATGGTGACACGGTTTGGGCCGGATAGTTTGACGCGATTTATGTTTTGTTTATTGTTTAATCCGTCATCATTTTGGAGGAATTGGTTACGTACAGAAATGCCTAATTGTTGCGATTTTAATAATGTCAAAATTAAGAATTTAATAGTGTCTAAAGAAGATATTTTTCTCTAGAGAAGGCCCAAAACAACGACTCACGATAAAGGCAACAACGTGAGGAACTTTGAATGGATAACAAATGAATTCATACAACAACATTCTAAAGTTATTACTCTCAGTAAACACATTACAGATATACGGGATCCAACTAATAAAGGTACGGTAAAAAAGGGTAAGGTAAGGTTTAAACGCATAGTATAAGTAATACATTTTTTATTCAACTTTCAAACGAGATTGAGAGGTTGGGAAGGAGAAGGAAGAAGCCTTTGCCCAGCAGTGGGACACAATGTAGGTCTTTCTATCCAAACTTTATTCTAGATTTTAATTTCTAACTTTTGAAGTGATTTCTGTTGTCAACGAGGTGTTGTTTAGATAAGTTTGTAAGCTTAATTCATTGTTTAGTTATAGGCCTGTTTAAAGAGAAGAATTCGTTTATTTAGTGTAGTACATGACATATGTAAATACAAATAATGAATGCGACCTCAATTACTCTTAGGTCGTAAGCGTGAACAAGATGAACAACAATAAATATTCTAATTACGTTAGAGCCTTCGGCGGTTATTAGAATGACGTCTTGATTTGTGCGCTACTGATTTGTGAGTCATGGGCTGAGATGATTGAATTCAAAGATGGTCGGGATAAGTGAGAACAGTTACCATAGTTGTTAAATTCTTATCTTCTTAAAATATATAAACTACGTGTCACATTGTTTGTCCGCGATGAACTCCTGAACTACCTAACCGATTTTAATCAAATTTGCACACCGTGTGTAGTTTGATCCAACTTGAAAGATAGCATAGCTTACATCTCAATTTATAGTCGCAATATTATTTAATTGCATTATGTGACGCACAGGAAGTTGCGCGGGCCAACTAGTTCATAATAAAATCGAAATCCGGATGGGAATCGTAGAGGTAATGACAAACTTTACTGAGGTCAAATGTATGTGAATGTCTGTTTTTGATAAATAAAAAAAACATGACACGTTTAAAAATTTAGCTTCTTCGTCGTAAAGTTACATAAAAATGTGGTGCTGTTCTACGTACAATGGGGCACTTGATATCTTGTCCTGCGTGTCCTCTTGATTGCTCATTACAAGCTGAAGGAGGCTACTGAAGTTGCACCAACTCGTAGCCCAGGTTTGGCCCACTAGGTACCAGTTGTCTACTGTGTGCTTTATGGGCCTAACTCTAACTCATTAGTAATTGCTGCAAGGCAGTACTTATTGGTACTGTATGATGTCGGACGTAAAGAATAGCACCATCCCATATCTTCCCGTGGGTGTCGTAAGAGGCGACTAAGGGACTTATCAGAGAATTGGCAGCAGCGTTCTCAGTGCCTTTGTAACAACCGTACTGCGATTGCCAACCCGCCTGCCAAGCGTGGCGATTACGGCAAAACCCCCTTTGGGGGAGACCTATGTCCAGAAGTGGACGTCTTTCGGCTGAAATGACGAATACTTATTGGAACAGTATAAAAAACAAATGTGTTCATAGAAAAACAGTTAAAATATGACTTTTACCCATCAGATCTTGAACTCTAAACCACAACGTGCACTTTACCACTAAACCATTTACACTTCTCCGTATTCATATAAGCATATTAATATCGTATTGATCAAATGATTATAATGTCAAGTTCAACGATGATATTAATAACTAATTTAGGTCTTTAGTTAGGTGCGTGGGCATCTTAAACTTGCACACTTGCACTACGAAAATCGACCTTATTGTTACAACATAAAGCCTCTGTCAATGTCAAAATTTTCCTGCTGATGTTCGGTTTACGTCACATTACGTCACGATGTGTTAGAGTAAGAGGATGGGCAGTAAAATGTTTGATCTTCATTAAGTAATAATTAGAATTATTTGAGAAATTAGTTTTGTAAGAAGATGCGCCTTTATTGTGTTGAATAAATAAAGTCGAGTTCAAGCTATATTTGAACTAAAGCTGTTCTTGCCAACATTTTTGTGACCGCAGTGCAGGTGACATACTTTGGGAGTATGATGTCGTTGATAGACTTTAACAGGGCAGCCCTTTGGATATGGAATTCTTAAAATGTGGTTCTCATTGGTGAGTTACTCTTGATGAATTGACGACAAGGTTGAAGTTGAAGGCTTTGCTCCCAGTTTGGAGAAGGTATGGCTAGAATAGACTCTGATTGATTGATAGGTCAGGTTCTCTTTTTGGCATCACAAGCTTGCCGCCTATGTTGCGCAAACCTGGTACCCATTCAACAGTCTGTAGACACTGAAAACAAAGCCTTATCAATCAACATGATTATATAGCGCAGTGGATCAGCTGTCAGTAAGATAGGTCTATTCACTCTTGACCTGGGTTTAGGGTTTATGCACATGGCGATGGACTATAGACTATGCGACACATTCTCATAATTTTGCCCATATTTACATTTTGCCATTTAGATTATTAGATTAAATAACTCTACAAGCGAATATGCTCGTTGGTACACACAGGTATTTGACACCAGAGAAAACTATTGTAGTAAGTATGAAAAATAAGAAGCGTTGTGTAAAATATCTACTGAAATGTATATCAGTATATTATATCACCGCATTATTTTCAGCCCTGTAAACGTGATATTGTGAAATAACAAAAATATATTTAAAAATGTTTTTTAATATGTAAAAAGTTGTGTACACACATCCCTACTACTCGTTACATAGTGTCAGCATAGTGACCTGGGCCTATTGTACTAAGGACGTCTAATATGAGACCTATCACAAATTGCTATGTTGTAAACTTTGACGTTTAGAAATGTATCGCTAGCCGTTACTGTATTTGTATTAAATCTTTATTCATTTTTCTAACTTAGTAACTACATTTTTAAATATTTTTAAAAAACAAACGTATAAAAGAACATTTATAAATATAAAAAATATTAAATGACTTCATAGATTTGAAACTGGCGTCAAAAGTGACGAATTACAAACAAATTCGATCAAAGTTATACATCGAATTATTCAGAATACATATTGATAATTGAAGATATCCTTATTTATGTTTTTCTATGAACAAAAAAAAACAGTCTAGATAAAGTAATGTGTATTATTGTGTGTGTATGAACATGAACGAAACAAATTGTACTTACGTAAGTTTACGCAGGGCTATTTAATGAAATTCTTTAAATTCCACCACTAGTTTGCTCTTTCTAGAAACACGTTTCAATTAGATTGTATATTCCTTCAAAAATAGTTGCCATACATGGACCGATGTACAATCGAGGACACTCCCGCCTGGTCACCACTAAGCTCATTTTTGCTTGCACTCTCGCGCGCGAAACGCTGCCTAGCTGGGTGGGGCGCCTCCGCATGGTTCCAGCGAAAAGTTTTATAACTGCTCAGGCGGAGAAGGCCGCGACTGTACACAGCATATCATAATCAGCCTTGGATGCCCACTGCTGGAACACTGGCCTCCTCTCTGTGAGAGAGAATGATGTACATATTTAAACGTTCCACGTCAACCTATCACGAACACGTAAATTAACAGCAAAAACAAATAAAATCTTGAAAATATGCTAAACATCACATTGACATCAAATTCCATTGACATCTGACAGATCACAGAGGGTACATACGTGAGATACATGCTCGAAGTTTGTTGAAAGCTCAGGTCAAGAACGGCATTCATAAGTATTTACGTTGATAAATAGAAATTCCTTTTTAAAAATAATGCATTATGGCCCTTATTTGATAGATTCGAAGATCTTGGTATTTGGTAGGTATTTCCTGAAAAAAGTATCGAACTCTTCGTCATCAGCGTTTGGCAGCCTTATTCCACAAACCTGAGTATAGGCCTCCTCTCTTTTGTGCCATTCTTCCCTGGTCTGTGTCCACCAGGTCTTGCCCTCGATCTTCTGAATGTCCATACATCGGGCTGCTGGTCTGGCTTCACTTCCTCCGGCTCCACCTCGTATCTTGTAGAGTCATATTATTATATCAACGTTTAATGAAGTTCGTATTGGAACTTTGAATTTCTAAAATTATGTTTGTTCAAGATTTTTAATGCTTCAATACTAAGATCAACGTCGCATAGTAATATAATAGAGCAAAAAAACAGTAAATACTATTGTTTGGTTATTTTTATCAAGGTATACACCTAGACATTATATGCGTCTGATCTAAAATAACAACATCAACAACTTGCCTTTATGAAACTTAATTTACCTGAAAATAAATCCTATAAAATGTTTTATAAGCAATTTTGGATTTTTCAACAATGCTTATTAAAATTTTCATGGGTTTTATTGAATTACGTCCAATCTGAACGAAGCCAAAATATGTTTAGAGACTTGATGTTATCATAAAAAATATAATCAAAATTGAATGAAAAAAAATCTAAACATGCAAAATGCATTGTTTATTTGTTAGGTAAGGAAGAATAAAATCATTGCAACAAAAAGGTGCAAATAAGTTATTATAGACTTTGAACGACATAAATACGTACACGCGTTAAGTAAAGCATCTGAAAAATTAAAAAAAAATTAAGTCATGGACAAACAATGCAGGCTTAATCTGGTGGATCTAGAAGCATGCGATTTTGCAAGAGTTCCTAATGTCATATAACTTAGGCGAGTACTAAGGTAGAATTTTTAAAATTCATCCTCTAAAAGGGTAAAGTTTGAATGGGTTTCTTACTGAAAAGATAAAAATAATAGATTAAATCATAGTAGTCTCGAAAGTCTTTCGACCAGTCTCACGAGAGGATGTTGAATTACCCAGTACTAACTACGTTATGGAGGTCAGATAGACAGCTGTTCCATGTAACATACTGGTATCCAGCTGCATCCATTCAGAATTGAAGCCTAGCCCAACATAGTTGGGAAAAAGGCTAAGCAGATGATGATGCTAGTAGAAACGGCTGCAGAAGTCCCTCTTTATAACATAAAAATAAAAATACTTCATGACATCTGAAAAATATAACAATACAAAAGCGTTGATATATTTATGAATAGGTCAAGAACAAATGTAATAACTTAAGCATTCCGATGCAAACAAACATTCTATTTAAATATGAACAATGTCGACATTTGTTTAGCGTCACTTTATTTAGAAGTGAGTAAACATGCGACAGTGAAACGATTTTAAACTTTGGGTGTTAAATGGGCATAGTCAATCAATGCTGGCAGTCATCATGACCATCTGCCTAGCTTTTTGCAACTTCTATTTTACATGGAACAACTGCTTATCTGACCTCCACACCTTAACTAGGTGTGGAGGTCAGATAAGCAGTTGTACTTTGTACTGGCTAGTACAATACCCCAAAACAAAACTGGTTTATTTATTTACGTACACACAAAATACTTAACAGGACAATTACATTAACATAGAAGGAAAGGAAAGGTACTGCTTATTTCCTTAGAAATTTCTTCCAGCAGACCTGCGAGAGGAAAGTTGGATTCGAAATGTAGACACAGTGTGTAGAAAAGATAAAACAGGAAAATTTCAATTAGAACTTAAAACAAAAATTTAGCTATATAAAATAAACATATACACAAATATATACACAAATACAAAATAAATACTAGTATTACAAAAAAGAACCTATATATATTATATCCAGAATATGACAATATACAGGAGAGATAATGCTCTTTGACTTGATCTTTGAAGACAAATATAGATTTAGAATCTCGAATGTTAGGCGGAAGTGAGTTCCACAAACGTACTGGTTATCAGACTTGCGGGTCACTAACTACATGACAAATGAATACTGAATTTTTAACAGTATACAGTGGTATAAGATTTCTTGCAAGTAAAGAATCCGGAGAGACAACAGTCATCCTTATCAGTCAGGAAAATAATGGAAATGTGGAGTGATGGAAAGTAAACGTAAAAGACTTGCCGCTGGCCATTAATATTCTAAATTATTTCAAGTTTTTGTCTGGCGTTCCCTTGTATGAAACCTTGATTGGGCCGAACAAGTGCGTCTCTCACTCTAGGCATTCCTTTTATGGCCATTTTCTTCTTTATCGTGTGTTCTGGTGATAGTTTTGGAGTGTTTTTGGGCCTCTGACTTGACTTTACAAGCCATCGAGAAATATCTCTCAGGCATGCTGGTTTCCTCACGAAGTTTTTCTTTCACCGAAACAAGTGATAATTATACAATCCGGACATGAATCCGAAAAATCAGAGGTCTTGGGCGTGAGGGTCTTGGGTTCGAACTTGACAGTCCGACGGTCCCACCAAAAGGTTATCACTGGTAAATGGTTTTTTTATGTTTAAAACAATTCAATTTAATTTTATGTATCTGTGAAATTAATTCCAATTATTTTTTTAAGCTTTTTCTTGAAGCAAAAACAATAAAAATAAAATATCAACAAAATATTATTTGTTTACACCTTACCGAAAATCATTTACTTAAGCTTTTTCACAGTCGTTTCATATGTAAATCAATTAAGTATATAATGTATTCGTTTTTAATCACTACATGTTAGTTATAAATAAGCTTTAGCTAAATTGAAATATTTCTTCTTAATGAAATACTACTTAAGTACGAGCTGTCATGGTTTGGAGCCAAAGGCCGTAATTATAATGGTTTATCACAATAATGTCAAAATTTGTGAATAAATAATAATTATATTGATACCTAATCCAGAAGTTATGTCATGTATTTATATTGGTTAAAATAATAAAGGCCTAATACGATGGTCTACATTAAAATAAGAAGCTTCTTTTGAAAAGCGGTATTTTTTAGTTTCGTATCGAACCTCTTTCTACAATCGTCAACTCCTCGGCGTGAGCAATAGTAGAAAACGCTACCTTGGTAGCCAACTTGACACGGCTGAGTCAATCACTCGTACTACAATGTCTGTAGAAAAAACCTATACTTTAGTCTAAGGTGAGCGTTCTAATAAACGTCAAATTAACGTCAAGGTCACAGTTGTTTACTTTGTGCGCCGGTTTGTTTTGGATTGTTTAGATAGGAATCATTGTTTTAAGTGTTAAAAAGTAAGCGAAATAACGTACAAGTTCTTTTGATGATTGGTTTATTATAATATCCCAGTGCGGAATTTAATTTTAAACATTACTGTGATTCGAAGTAGTATGATATCCTGCATTTGAATGGAAGATACCTTAAATGAAGTGATAACTTTTATAGGATGGAATCTAGATCTCCACCAAGTCCAGAACAGTTCGCAGCTTTATTGGAATTTATCGAAAGGTACATAATTATACATTTTTACTGAAAATTATATTATTCATTGAAAAGACATCAACGTGTGATTAATTTTCAGCATGGCTATTTTATCACCATTAAAACTAATTAAATCGTTTTTTCTTATTGATTCTGCAGACTTTCGATAGTCAATCGTCACCAAAAAATGCCTTGTAAATCCTTGTAGATGAGGTGGACCGATGACCTGGTGAAGGTTGCGGAGATCCGCTGGATGCGAGTCGCACGGGACCGGTCAATGTGGCGACACTTGGGGGAGGCCTATGTCCAGCAGTAGACGTCTTCCGACTGAGATGATATGATGAGGTGGAATTGCTTCATGCGCCTCACCCAAACAAGGTGCGTTTGAAACCGGAACGCAACAAAGCCCAAAAGTTGCTTCCTTGGACGAGTTATTTCACAAGAAGCTCTACTATGATTAAGTAGATTCTTCCAGTTTAACATCACCAAATAACACGCACATTAAGTTCTCATTAATTCGGTTGCGCTGGCGCCGATAATCAGCCATTATTTATAGCCGACATAAAGGTTGACTTGAAATAAATATCTTGAAACATTGCACTGACTTGTACACTTAATGTACAATTATTGGGTCAAAGTTTATGATAATTTGTCAATATCCGGCTGTATTAGGTAGGCTCTGATTGATGCAGAGGTCAGTTTTATCTAAAAGAAGTGTAATTTAAAATCAATCATTATTTGACTACGGCGACGGCTGGTTCGACGAGGCACGTGAAAAGAGCACGTGGAAGGAATTGGGGGAGGACTTTGCCCAGCAGTGGGACAGTACAGGCTGTTGAAAAAAAAAAATTACGATTCCAGTTTAATCGGAAGAAGCTGAATACCAATATTTTACATGAAGCTACTACTCATGTAATCTTCACAAAGACTGATTGTCGACTTAGCTAGGCTTTCGGGGTTCTGACTACCCGTAATGACCAACTGTCAAATATCTACAAATGGGTTCGAGACCAATACCTCGGAAAGCACATAATTACCAATTAAATCGTAAGCTGAAAAAACATTACATCAACTCGATTAGTACTTAACTGTTAAAGCTCATTGATCAAATCTCAGGCCATGGCTTGCTAAGATAGACTCTAGAGGTCTAATTGTGTGCTTTGTTTATGTGGAAGGAACTTTTAATTTATAATATAAATAAATAATAAATTGTGTGCAATTGATTGTTATCGATCCAGTTAACCGAAACTTGGCCAATGGTAGATAATACAAGCTCGATGTTTTCTGTGCTATGACATACCTACATATAATTATGAGTTCAACAAACATAGCACCACAAATTCATTTACAAAAAAAAAAAAAACAAATCAATATAAAAAAAATAATAATAATAATATATTTTTTTTTTAATGTAAAATTAAATCAATTAAGCCTTACTTACGTCATTGTTATGTATATTTTTCAATCATGTTACATTGTAAAAATGTACAATGTATTTTTTTTTTTGTAATTGGATTCAATTCTACAAACAAAATAGTTTCTGATAATTTACTACTACCATATTAATAAAAGACAATAGATTTTGCGTAGAATCGTAAAACTCACAATACTTATGTATGTACCTAGCTATCCTTGGCACGATGGCTTAAATTAAAATTGATGGCATGCGCCAAGAACACGACAGTTAAAAAGTTAAGTTTATCTCATTATTCATTAATGGTACAACTTTCTTAATTGGGGCTTTATAAATTCATCGGATCTTAATTTTATGGGGCAGGTATCCAAGTATTAAGTTGCGTTAAAATCATCAATCACAAGGTCATTTTTCGTGTTGTCGTTACCGCATTTTCGGTGTAACCGGGAGTAAATCCGGATTTACATTATAATCTTACGACATACGTGACTCTCTCTGAGTGTAAACCAATACAAACTCGTTGTATTATGATAAAGTTCTGAACAGATTTATTAGATTTGTGTATTCCGCGGCATGATACAATATGGTCAATAATGAAACGCACGGTTCAACGACTTCGTCTGCGTTGACGAAACATATCTCAGGGCAATCTGTAATAGTGTAGGCTTCCCTCAGTGACAGAATTTTTGAAATGGAGTGAACTGTTTCGGTTATAAACTTAAAGGATTTATCTTTTTATAATATTAATTGTAGATAGTACCTAGTTGTGTTAATTT
This sequence comes from Lycophotia porphyrea, assembly GCA_950005105.1. Taxonomy (NCBI): domain Eukaryota; kingdom Metazoa; phylum Arthropoda; class Insecta; order Lepidoptera; family Noctuidae; genus Lycophotia; species Lycophotia porphyrea. Next base: position 19,265,857 of record OX465388.1, on the reverse strand, counting down.
TGTTTTTTTTTACTGGACTGTTTAGAACCGAGAAAAAAAATGTTTATTTCAATTACATGAGTCTTAACAAACGTGACTTGGAGATCACCTTTTAAGCAACAAGACGCTTGTGTTAGGTGACTCCGCTCTTCCACTTAACAATAAAGTAAAAAATATTCAAAAATTAAAGATAAGGATTAAAACTAAAATTAAATTAAAAAGGAGCGCATTTGTGTAATGCAAGTGAGTGGTTTATCGTACGAGTGTGTGTGCGAGTGGGTTATTGTGTGTGTGCATGCGTGTGTGTGTGAGTGGTTGCTTTGCTTAGTATATGAGTTATGTAAGTTTAGTTTTAGGTTTGAGTTTAGGTTGAGGTTGAGGTTAGCCCTGCGACAATGTCTTGGGATCGGAAGAAGCCAGGAGGTCTTCTTCCAATAACAATATCACTACCGCGGTTATATTTGTATATTAGACTGATTATTGAAGTGACGATATCATAGCCTCAATGTCGTCGTAAGTTTTATTTTTAAGCCAGTCAGTCACAGCTAATTTACAGTCACGGAGTCTCAGAGGATGAATGTGCAGCTCTCTATTTATCAGGTTGTACAAGTAGGAAGATTGTCTTGCGTACTGCCTCTTGGCAAAAGCAGATCTAACTGGGACTGTCGGGGCGACTAAGTAGCTTCTTCTGCTCCTCATGCTTGGCTTTTTGGGATCATACGGAAGGGATTTGTTTTCTCAAGATTATATGGAGTAGGTAAAGTTTCCTTACAGACAGAAGGTCAGAGGTTAGGTAAAGGCTTTGGGTTGGGAATCGGTAGGGCTTGAAGAGCATAACCTTGAGCAGAGATCGCTGCGCCCTCTCAAGTCCTAAAAATTTAATTTTTGTTGAATCGATTGGGCCAATGATACGTAGACTTTCTGCAGAAGATTCTTAGAGGTAACATGTCGCAATGTTTTAAAAGTCCATATTCATTTCCTCACCCTATTCATGATCAGTTCAGTGTGCATGTGCCAGGACAGGCGCTGGTCAATCATGATACCCAGTTATTTAGTATATTGAAGCCTGTCAATTTTTGTACATGAGCAGTCAGGATTTGGGGGGTTGGCACAGCAGTGGGTTTTAATTTGAAATTCGAGTGGTGGCTGAGAGTTTTTATACTTGGTGAAGCATATGTAGTTAGACTTGGAAGCATTTAGTGTGAGGAGGCTACGATTTAGCCAATCCGCAATCTTTGACAGGCCAGTTTCGGCTGAACTTCTAACTTTTGCCCAAGTCTTATCAGAAAAGACTATGGCGGTATCATCCGCGTATGAAAAGATGCGACCCCCGTCAATATTCATATTACATAGACTAAATTGGTTGTCGTTTTAGTAATTGTATGCACTTACAACGATGGTCACACAAATATGTTTGTTCTTGAATTAACTTGATTGACAATTAGGAAGTGAAGCTACAGGTGCACAAGAATCTTCATTATAATAAATCTCAATTTTAATGCAAAATTTAAATAAATCAATAATAAATTAGAATTTAGTCGGATTTTGACGGGTATCGTTTTATCTTAAACATCAAACAAACGGTGACAAAACGCACAAAAACAAATAATTAAAAACAAAAACGACATTGACACGCGAAATGATTGACATAGTTTTGCAAACATTACAATAAATTATTCGATTTTTAGCATATTTTGATTACAAGCGCTTATATTATTATAATAATTAATAGTTAAAAAAAAAATGTTATTTGTCTAGCTACTTCAGTTAATCCCTGGTAATGACAGTCGTGATATTTAGATTTTTATAATATTAGTTCTTGGTATTTATAATGTAGTCTAAGTTCTGTATGATTATTGCCCGTAATTACAGCTCTCAATAAAGACTAAGATATAATTATGTACATGGTGGCTATTCTCAAGAAATATAAAAGACGTATCAAAACTAAAAGGGATTCTTGTTTCAAGATAGAATACTAAAAGAGGATTTCGATATTTGTTACTCATGTTTGGGTTCGTTTTATCACCAAAATATTTGATCACCAAAGCCGAACCGAAGAACACCCTTCTAATATTATAAATGCGAAAGTTTGTGAGGATAGATGTTTGTTACTCTTTCACGCAAAAATTCCTAAACAGATTTGGATGAAATTTAGGACATAGATAGTTTATAACCTGGATTAACACATAGGATACTTTTTATCCCGGTAGTATGAGCCCGTGAGGCAGTTATCGAACTCCACGCGGGCATAAGCTAGTAACACATATTTGGATTTCATTCAGCTAACTCCGTTCGCCATCAACCATAGCTGAATCATGTTCAACTAAACGAATATCGCAGCCGGATGAACCAGAAAAAAAAGTAGAATCTAATGCAACTGTACAATCCCAGGGCTACGCTATATAAAGGGTGTAAACAGACTCTTAACGAAGACGAAAGGCACTTGTTCTCCCCGTCATTGCAATCTTTTTTTTTTGTTCTAGACCATACCTGGCAACCTTCTAGTTATGGAGATATTGGGGGTCAAGGTTCCAACTAGACTTTACTAAACTAAACTTTTTCACTAGTTTTTTTTTATTTTTTTTAAATACATGTTTTTCTTTTTACTTGAGACACTGTACTATTCAATCCATCCATCAGCACAATGTTTTGAATGCTTTACATTGATTCCTACCGCAAAACGTAATTTTTCTCCCCAAAAAAAAATCCCAGCAATAATTTTTGCGTAAACTTACTTAGTTGATGTACAGAATCTTGGTTGACGGAAGAGTCCGTTTACACCCTGTATGTTTAGGGTGTAGTAAGAACAGTATTGCGTCTCTTGCTGTCATCATTAGACATACCACGCTAAAGGTTTGTGAGTTAACTCTAATTACAACATACTCGTAGAAAACCGCATGAAAATCAATATTACTCAATTTCGATGGTCACAACATCCATTAACGAAAAAGAACTAAAACTTCGTTAAAAATGAAATTCATGAATATTGATGAGAACGATTGATACATTTCGTTTAGAAATTTATTTCGTTCTATTAATGGAGTATTTCATCGAAATATATCACGATTTATATTTGGAACTATCCAAATATAAATCGTGTCGGCCATGTTTTGTGTTCAAAATCTGTGTTTGTGTCTTATCTTACTACTATCAATAAATGTGAAAGTTTATAAAGATGGATACATGGATGATTGTTACTACTTCACAAACAAGTGAACAGATTTGATAGGCTCACCCCGTATTCATCATCTCATCACCTGCCTAGCCTTTTCCCAACTATGTTGGGGTCGGCTTCCAGTCTAACCGGATGCAGCTGAATACCAGTATTTTACATGGAGTGACTGCCTATCTGACCTCCACAACCCAGTTAGTACTGGGTAATACGATACCCCTTGGTAAGACTGTTTGTCAGACTTTTTTGGGCCACTGACTACCTAAGGATTGTCAAAGATCTTCAAATGACAGCCGGGACCAACGGCTTAACGACCTTTCGAGGCACGGAGGAAACTCGGTAGGTATGTATGGTGGTCAACCATCTACAGACCAACCTAGGCAAGCACGGCTTAACCTAAAGATAGACCCGAGTGGCTGTTATTATTTAGCAACGAGGCCAAATAACTGAAAAAACGAGAGTGAGCTGTTAGGAACGTGACGATATGTTAATGTTTTATATTCAACTAAGCTACAGAACTGTTTTTAAGAGTCCCCATACAAGCATCCCCTTGCACGCTTGGCTTCGGATTAGCACCCACAATCTCTCAGCCATCAATATGATTCCTGGCTCATTGCCGCTTTTCATGGTTTGGGTTCTATGTTATAAGTGCCGACATTTAATCTTGTAAAATTGCAACAATGATCGTATTCCATTCCTGTCTAATTTACTTAATAGTTCGACATGCATATGAAATAAGGGTCATCGTCCACAAACCTGAACACCTAAATGATGCCGACTGTAAGAATTTCAACTTTCGGTGGTATCCTAAAAGTTGAAATGCCAACAGCGCGCTATTAAGATATTCATACAGAAGTTGCTTAATGTTAGTGATAACGAGAATCTGTAATTTAACATTTGTTTTATTTCATTGTCTTTGCAAAATGAGGCAGCCAATCAGGTACCACTTATTTGCTAATTATTTATAGTAAAATGACGAAAATTAACGATGCTGCAGTCATATTTAATTAATAACTAGAATGTACGAATTGCCTTATTCCTGTTAAATGATTCAACATTTACTTATCTTTGCTGGGCAACTTCTATTGTCTCACTGTTGTATAATTTAACCTCACACCCGCTTTCCCATAAGAAGACGGCAGAGTGCTTGTCTATCTTATAGTAATATCTAGTATCATTAAAACTGGAAACGAGATATTTACCATATTTATTATTTGTTTTGAGTTTCCGATATTTCAGCGCCTGAATCACTGATAAAACATTAAAAGAAAAAACCAGTAACCAGTAGTAATATGCAGTATGTTAAAAATTAATTGCATGTTAAAGCTTCATCATCATCATCATCATCAGCCTTTTAATGTTCCCACTGCTGGGACACAGGCCTCCTCTCTATGAGAGGGAATGGGCTATAATCCACCACGCGGGCCCAGTGCGGATTGGTAGACGTCACATGTCTTCGAATTTTTGGTTCTAGGACATGCCGGTTTCCTCACGATGTTTTCCTTCACCGTTTTTGAGAGCAGTCGTGATGAAATAAATTACACAAAGTAATGCGCCTGCCTGGGTTCGAACCCACGACTTACTGTTCGTAAGTCGGGGTCGCTACCACTGGGCCACCGCTGCTCTCCGTGTTTTTAACAGTATGTTAAACATTCTATACGATAACCATGGTGGAAAAGCTCCACATGACAGGTATACGCCAAAAAAACTCATGTCAAACCCATTTGAAAGTCCTTGTACAAATACGAAACGATTCGGAAACGAATGCCACCTGGCCACTTTGCCCGATCAATATTCAGCCATACTTGAAACAAATGGTTAACATGCAAAATCTATATTAATATTTTTTTAATATTTTATTATTATTTTATTATTATTTTATTATTATAAGCCTATATTGCCCCACTGCAGGGAAAAGGCCTCCCTTCCCTCCTTCCAAATTTCGCGATCCAGTGCGATTGCAGGCTAATCCTTTGCGAAAGAGTCCAGCTCATCCCGCCATCTCCTTCTAGGCCTGCCGCGTTGTCGTTTCCTGCCATTTGGTATCCACTGAGTGGTAATTTTGGCCCATTGCTCCTCCGACAAGCGGCAGACGTGACCAGCCCAGTTCCACTTCAACCTAGCAGCTGTAAGGCCAGCATCAGCTATTTGGGTTTTGGAGCGAAGTATTTATGTTATTCTAGTTTTGTAATAAAAAAAAAAACGCAGTATAATTTTATACTAAAAACTCTTTGTTAACCAAAAGCTCCGGTTCCCAGCCCGACCCGCCAATAATATTGTTAAGCGATAGTATTGAGAAACAATGTAAACATATCCGCATTTCTTATCAGCCGATCGCGGATGTGAGATGATTGCCACTTGTCCATGTATGCTCGGTGGGTCGTGGTGTGACCTTTACCGCCGCAGGTGTCAAATGTGAGCTCCTGCCATTAATTACGTGAACCAAGACCTTTTATACAGTAAGTGACTGCTGACGAGCCTGAGGATCTGGGTTCAATTCCCGAATCAGGCAAGTTTTTCCGTTGGTAATTTCTCAGTATCTCTATTGTGCTGGGCTTATGGCTATAGACTCCGCCCCTATTACGTGGGACTAAAACAAAAGCTTTTGAAAATAAATAAATTGCCTGGTATAACGTTTTAATGTCCGTAAATAAACAATTAGGACAGAAGATTTAAAACTGTCTATCGATATCATTAGTGAATTCATCATACATACCCCCTCTATTTTTCATCATGGTTGCGCTTTGAGGAATAAACATATGATATATTTAATTAGAATTTATGAGCGCATCCCTAATAGTTGCGCTTCGAGGAATTATTTAGTTGCGCTTAAAATAGGTCCGCTTTAAGGAATACCCCAAAATTACGGCAATAATAATATAATTAGCGTATTTTTTTATTATTCTTCTTATTTTATACATTTTTAAATATTTTTAAAAAACAAAACCATACAAAATTATTTAAAAATATTAAAAAATAGTTGGCCCATCGGCATCAGGAACAAAGTCCAGGCTGCCGGTGGTCAGGGCTAATAATAATTAGCGTATTAATTATTATTATTATCAATAATTTGAAAGCGACACTTTTTTTAGGCAAATTCTTTTTTTTAAGTCCCTTAAATTATCAGGAATAGATTTATAAAAAACGCAGGATGACGCAGGCTAACAGACACAGTAGTAGGTGGTAAAGTGCTAATTTTCGCAATAAAAAAATGCGTCTTGCTCATAAACTATACATAATTTATATTACTGAGCTTCTAAAATGTCGTATTTATCGTTCGTTCTTGTGCCAGCTTGTACAGGAATAAATCTACTGGACACACAGTTGTTATTATACCACTTGATGATTTTGTAGTTTCTGAAAACCGCGGCTCAAGGGCTTTCAACAATTTTTCTAAAAGCGGATTAATTTGAGAAAATTGAATTATTTTTTACTGTCATACTTGTAAAAACGAGTTTTTCTGAAATATTAAAGTTATCATCACACCTGGAAACCCTGAAGGATAAAGCAGATGTGTGACTACACCCACTAAGTCCCACTTAATGAGGGCGAATATCATCATCTGCCTAGCCTTTCCCCAACTGTTTTAGGGTCGGCTTCCAGTCAAACCGAATCCAGCTGAATACCAGTATTTTCCATGGAGCGACTGCCTACGTGACCTACACCATCCAGTTTCTATGTAATATGGTACCCCTTAGTACTACCCCGTTTTACTGATTGTTGACAATCTTCAAAACTTTCAGGTTTTTTAATACTGGTAAAGACTGTCAAAGATCTACAAATGATAGCCGGGACCAATGGCCTAAAGGATTTTCCGAAACATCCACGGAGCAACCTCAGCAAGTACTACTTAACCTTGAAGCTCGACACGTGCATGTTATTATTTAGCCACGAGCCTCTCAGATATTCCGGACAGAAAAACCCTATAACACTTAACCCGACCTGGGAATCGAACCCGAGGCCTTATCCTCAGTAGCGCTTGGAACTACTGGACCAACGAGGCAGATAGTTAGTATTTTTATATTTAGCGAGTCATTTTTAAGTCCCTTGTAATTGTGGGCAGCAGTGGCCCAGTGGTAGCGACCCCGACTTACGAACAGTAAGTCGTGGGTTCGAACCCAGGCAAGCGCATTACTTTGTGTAATTTATTTCATCACCATTGCTCTCAAAAACGGTGAAGGAAAACATCGTGAGGAAACCGGCATGTCCTAGAACCAAAAATTCGAAGACATGTGACATCTACCAATCCGCACTGGGCCCGCGTGGTGGATTAAAGCCCAATCCCTCTCAAAGAGAGGAGGCTTGTGTCCCAGCAGTGGGAACGTTATAGGCTGATGAAGATGATGAATAGAGGACAAAATCCGGACTTCAGGCTGCTTTTGAAAAACTCCAGATAAAGCGCCAAGAACATTTTGCCCGAACTGGGAATCGAACCCTCATGCTCAGCAGCAGACTTTGCAACTATTAGACAAAAGCAGATGACTGCCAATTCATCCTAGAACGACCTCCCCCCCCCCACTTCACATTCCACTAAGTTTTTCGGGCTGACCTCATTCTAACCACAAATCATCACTGAAATACAAAATTACTTAAAAACATTCAGTACATCAATGCCAGGCAAACTTTCAGGCTTATATATAAGTTGGTAGACGGTATATATTATATACGATCTTGTCGAGCGAAGCTCATACGTATTCGCGCACGCGCAAAGTGAGACGCGTCTGGTGCAGTGTGATCTATAGATCAATAATATGCAGTGTATGTGCTAGTCAACAGAAGGAAATATGGTGAGTTTCTGTGGATTTTCTTTGTTTTTTTAAGAATATGGATTTTGAGTAAAGTGCAAAAAAATAAAATGCGGAAAAGTTTTTAATGCATTTTAGTTTGGTAATTAAATAAGTAAATACAAAGCATTATATGATATAGATACTAATTTAAACTTTCTTTGATTTCACTTTTAATCTTTATAATGTAATTATCCTTCAGTGTTTATGTTTCAAAAACGTAACACCAAAAGAAAATATTTATATTATTTTTTAAACATTATGTCATCCGTTTTCAAGCAAAAAACTTTCTTGTAAAACATCACAAGGTAAAACATTGTTTCCACTTTTCCAGCTCGTTAATTTTATCATATTTCAAATGAACGCATCCTAAACTGTCTGCTATTATAAAACTTTCAATGCTATTATAGCAGATTCCATTAAGTTTTTCGCAATTTTTGCCAATATTTTAGATTTTAAAATCGATGAGTGCGAAACTGTGACACTTTCGAAACAATTTTTCCCTAAAAATATCAAATTAGCATTGGATTCGTCGAATGTCAAATGTCATAATCATAATACATTCCTAATCTATGTCATAATATTCATAAATAATAGTGTCTCAGGGACGCGGACGTAATAATTGATGTATTGTTATGTAAAACTTCTTGCTTAGGTATTTACTTTAGTGCACATCAAATGATTAGCCTTAGTCGATTTACTTGTTTGATTGTCGAAGTAGGTTCATTGTGTGATCACTGATCACAAAATGTTGACTAGTAGGTGACCTAGGTGACTTCATAGTGTTAGATTTATTGGTCAACTCAACTGTATTAAGCATTTCATCACGCCTGTTATCTTCGTAGGATTATGATATTTTTGGTCATATTTTAGAGAGATAGATGAACTGTTTTAGAAAATTAATACCTCAGGTTTTTTTTCACATTTTCAAATGTATTGCCGGATCAGAACTTCCTTAACAAAAAAACACAAAGAAAGCTCACATTTGAAATTTTACGTTGTTTAATTCGGACTGTGACTCAGTTCGAGCAATTACTATTTTATAAAATCCAAGAAAACGTGGTACCAAAACCAGCAAGCCCACTAAATCATAGATAATTGAACAAGGTAACTAATAATTAGGGTGCGATGTCGCTACAAGTAAAATAGTGAAGCTACCAAGATGCGCTTGCGTCGGAGGACAAAGTTACGCAACGCAGAAGGCCGCCACGTAAAGGTCACGTCGCACGACAGATTCGACCGGCGGCGGCGTTAACTGGAATATAAGTATTTATAGCGCTTTTCCAATTTATATCCATCTTTTATGATTGAAAATAGAACACTACCTTTATCTTTGTTCGAGTTGTTTAGTGAACACTTTTAGATTTTACAGCTTTTCTGCTTATGGCGTCAGGAACCTTACGAGTTGCGATGAAGATTACTTTTCTATAGTTATTTTATCTGTTAAAATAATATTTTTTCCAATTGGTTTGGAATCAGTAATTCTGTACTTTCCTGTCTTGCTGAATACGGGTTTATTAATGTAGGTACTAAAATATGCAACTAAAATCTTTACACTCTGGTGATTTATATCCACCATCATTCTAAGGATTAATGCAACTTCCGTCCGCCGTGACTTTGAAATGACGGCGTTCTTATAACATGCGTATATTTCAACGCTAATAACTATGTAACTGTCTAGTATTAGTTGAAAATAATAAATCATTATCGCATAAAATTACAGGAAGAATTGTTTGAATTTAAAAAAGGCACTAAAATAATTTAACTTAAATAAAAATCCACAGAAAATTTTACTAACGATTCTTAAATCGATATGTCAGCGGCATGTAACTTGTGCTGTGATCTTTAACCCGATACGTAACATATAGTACGGTAAAGTTTACCGAATGTAACTTCAAATGTTACCGACACATTTCGTATTGAGAGATGTTCTGAGATCTGCTTGTCCGATTAAGAGGAAGCTGTCAAGTGGAACTTTTCTTGTTGCTACATCATTATTGGATTTTCGAAATGGCAGATGGAGTGGGTACCGTCTTTGAATTTAAGACTTTTTTAAGTGAATAAACAATATACTCCTAGTCTTTGAACTGTTGTAGGTGTTAACTATGATATGCTAACTTTGCCCGCGGCTTCGCTGGTGTTATGGTCGAAAATCATCCCGCGGAAACGTATCCCACTTGTATAAAGACACTCGGAGTTAATAGAGTTTACTATTAGTGAAACAATTTAAGAAAATGAAATGTATGAAATTTAAGAAAGATAAAAAGATTCCTGAATGTTTCTTCTACCAAACGTATGTCCTTATCCAGGTTATCGCACCTTGCAATTGTTGTCATGCTATGATTATGACACATAAACTCTATTAAATGATGCTCTCTGTCCTTGCCTTGGCCACTATTCGAAAACTGCCTTAATCACCGTTGCACCACATTCAAACATAAAAGAAGACTAACTTAGTCATTTTGTGACACACCTGTTCCATATCTTCATGGTCATAGGCCGTAATGTATTTGTAATCGTTGCTCTTATGGCATCTATTTTACCCAAGCAAAGCGGAATGAACTGACATCCTACAATCTTATGTATTTTTTTCATCAATAAAATGTAAATAAACCGGTTTCAAAATATCAGGTCAAATAAAACCATTGTTTGGATAAAGGAATTTTTAAAATCGATCGAACGTCATCTCGTTTAATATTTGTATATTTAAATATACCCACATGCCAAGGTTCTGCCTTACGTAAACGATGCCTTGTTGGTCACTCCTTATCAAAACGTAATCGACGAATTATTTTACATAAATATACCGACTGCTCCTGTGATCTCAAAGAAAATATTGATTTTATAGACCTAATGATAAGCAATCGAGACTTGGCTCGCGTTTGACATTCTTAACTAATCGGATGATTAAGGATACTTGTTAGTTTATTACTTTGTTTCATCTGTTTGATTAAAATTAGTGGTCTAACTCAAAGCAAAACAATTACAATGCAAGTGCACTTAAAAACTAATTGAATACAAACGAATAACTGTAGTAAAGTTGCTTTCAGAAAAAAATCTAATATATATTTTTTTAAGAATTTAGGCTATTTTAATACAAAACTTTAACACGTGTATCTATGTATCTCCAAATACTTATTTTATATTTATCATACAGTCTGGGCGGAAAAGATGATGATAATGACATCGAATAAAACATTATAGTAGGTATTTTCTTTTAAATCAGTCTAACCGCAACTTTAAAATTCTTCACGACACGCCAGTTTCCATAAATTGAAGAAGAAACCGTTACTATTAATTTGTATATTTATTTAACAAACCACACGCCAAGGTTGTGTGTTACGCAAACTTGTCATTGGTCACTCAAGAATGTATTAATTAAAACATATTATTTAAGTAATGATGTAGGTATAAAAGGTTTTATTATTTTTCTTCTTGAAGAAGAGCAGTAAATAACTTGTAATTATTGCATTAACAGCGGTTAGCAATTAGGCTTCGCTTATTATGGCGTGTTTGGCATACAGTTAAGACCAGGGGCTCATTACGAAAGATTAAAAGGTTTATCTAATTGTTGTTGTATTTTTTTTCTTTTGTATTAAGTTGGCACATCCTAAACCAGGATTTAAATTAAAGTTTATAGCAGCAGTATTGTTGTCATTATGATTATTAAGGTTGTTTTTATACCAAAGAAAAGAAACCTCAATACTTCAATCGAAAAGTAAGAGACACAAAGTTCTCTAGACTTTACGCAATAAAACAACCGCAAAGCAATCGAATTGAATAGGCCTACCACCCACAGGATGTGCTTCAATAAGCTATTAATATTTAGCTTTATTACTTTAACTCTAAGTAAATATTTGAACACGCACTTCAATACAAAGTCACTGCGTGTGAACGACTTATGAATCATTAACATAAAATTTAACTAATCAATAGAAACATAACATCACGCCTGTATTCCCCGAAAGGTTTAGCATAGGTGTACTTAATAGCACACCCACATTTCGCCAATTATGTTTAAGTCCCATGTAATAGGAAGCGAGCCTATTGCCAACAACAGAAACATAAAACTGTTCATAAATTCTGCTATAGTAACAATAACAGTATGGATGAACTTAAGTCAAGTTAACTTAGCTTAACTTAGGCTAAGTAAATTGCTAGGACATTCAGGTCTTTCAGAATTATTATATTATTATTATTCCTTTATTCATCTTTATAGATATTTGTTATATTTTCAAATATTTAAATATAAAATGACATAAAAAATAACATTTAAAAATATAAAAAATAGTTGCCCACCGGTATCGGGGTCAGGGCTCCTAAGAGAGGAACCTCCTAACGATACGAGCCGTGTCCAGGACTACAGCTTTCTGAATCAAGCCCTTGATCCAGCTGCCTAACGATTATTATGAAGAAAGGCCTTTGCCCACTGCTGGGCAAAGGCCTTTCTTCATTTCTTGCAACAGTCACGATTCTGTGCTACTTCTTTCCAATTCTCAAGGAAGACATCCAGTTCGTTATCCAAAATACTTGTTACTTAAATATTTTATTCTGTCTTACGTTTAAGACGAATTTTGCTGAATAAAAGGTCAAAAAACATTATATTATGATGCAAACTAGAAACAAGTACAATAGGTAGCATTCCAAATCAAACGGCTGATTAAAATCTCTATTTTTTTTCAATTTCTGTCCATCAACTCAATGGCTGAAATAGCACTCTGCATTTATATTCAGCATGAAATTCAAATAAGGCCAGACCTCTGACCTCAGCTTTCAAAAAATAATTGTAATGTGCCAGGTGTAAAATTAAATTAAAATGTTGCCGGTCAATGTTTATGAACACATTAGGTCGTATTAGGTCAGGATGTGGTCAAATGATGTTATCATATTTTTACTGATAGAAAAACCCTATAGCACTTTGCCAGACCTGGGAATCGAACCCAAGACCTCAAGCTCAGCAGTCGCGCTTGCGACCACTCAACCAATGAGGCAACCTTTTTTTACCCTTAAATGAATAATAATAAAGCTTCTTCTACGTACATGATTTTTCTGAAGCTGGACTTCTCTTTTCAGCATTGCCTACATATCCCCCCCCTTCAAACTAAGTTGTATCGCTTCTATAGTATTTTATGTTCCTAATCTTATTAAAAAAGGTTTTACCAAAACCCATTGCCTAATAAACAATAAGATGTAATCTAAATATCTTTCATTGTTGACAGAACAAAACATGATTTTTTTCAGGAAATATTTTCATAAACAATGGGGCTAGAGGAATGTTGTGTACGTTTGTTACATCTTGTGGTCCAAGTGTTAAAGATATAGCGGTTTTAGCGGAAGCTTCGGTAAATGGCGGACGCGACTGTGATTGTTGTGTTTGTGGTCCATAAGATACTGTACTGAAGTATTTGGTAGTGTCCAGTCTCCACAGGTGATCCATAATCGGTCCGTATTAGTTTGACTGATCCTGTGCATTCAGTACAAAGGTATAGATTTCCCGTTGTTCTAATACCCATACAGAACTACATACATAACAGGTATATGTTAAACCCATCATTTTTTCATTCACCTAATATTTAAATGATTGCCAGTCAATATAAATTAAAAATCATAATCAAATCAATCCTACCTAATCTTAGAATAATATCCGTGACCTCTGAGGAACATACATGCATTAAGACAAGACAAATGAGAGGATTATCAATATAAGTCATGTTAACACTTCTGCAAACGTCAAGCAAAGGTCATAGTATGTTCAAAATTAATAAATAAACAGTTGTACACCAATGCCGTGTGTTTACAACATAATTTATCATAAATAAATAGTATTTTAAAAACAAATATGAATTAGTTATAAGGCTATTTCTAGTTTAAGGTTTGTTTTGATTACACAATGTTTAGGCGCCGCAATAAATAATGTTCTAAGTCAACATAATTTAGACCATTAGTAAGTAAGATTATTGCATTAGGAGGAATATTACAAAAATACCATTGAGCATTGATCGTTGCAATATTTTAATAATATCTTACAAGACATCTTTTAGGTTAAAATGTTTGTACCACATAGACACACATACATAATTATATTGTTGACGCCTTACGTCGATTGTGGTACCTAAGTTACACATTTTCGGCTCGAAGGACCAATTTTCAAACCCGCTGCCGCTTATGACTTCAGTGTTACGCTAAGCAATGTACGTCGAACGCGTCCTACTGTAGGAGATGCAACGACAGATAGTTTTGTGTTGTTCGCTTTGTTTAGCGACCTGACATGGTACCAACAGCGTACGCTCGGGTTCACAAGTGGTCGGAATTGTTAACGAGTATCTTATCGTTCAGGGCGAATTTCTCCTACGAATGTGTCAAAAGTATCAGTGTCGACATTCCGTAACAATAATGACAGTGACAGCGGTGGAGTTGAGGTTGAGCGCAGTTTAGATGTGTTGATTGCGTTCAGTTTCAACGGTGAATTCAGATGAAGTCTATGTAGGTTTCTAGTGAAAAATAAAGTACTTGGGGTAATTCATAGGATAGTATAGACGTTTAAGAATGTTTTTTTTTTCAATTTGAATAGATTTTTCTAAAACGTTGCCAACCTTTTATATAGAAATAATTCTTTAGAAATTTTTAATTGATGTTGCTTAAATGGGTAAGTGGTAGTTTTTAAATGACTTAACAAAAAAACGTGTTCAGATTATTTCTACCTTATTTGATATTTCAAAATGTGCTTATTATGGGACCTAGACCTTTTAATTCGAAACGCTATAAGTATTCCTCTTCCTAATTGACTTCTTGCGATATAGCATTGTTTAATTTTTTGCTGGTACTCGTATTTTTTTTTATTTTGAGTTTGAAAAAAATAATTAAATTTAGTCATAACTAGATTTTATAATTATTATTGAGCCGCCCCCGACATCATAAATGTTGATCGTAACGAATGCCCATTCAATAATTATTTCGTGAATTATTGGCATGCGTCGTATATAGTTATTTCCTTTATGGTTCTTCAATAGGCTCGCCCCGATTATATGGGTTTAAAACGTACAGTGGGCGTAGTGGTGTACTATAGGTTACCTCTGCATAACCCTTTGAAGAAAGTAGGCGTGATGTTATGCTATGTTATCCTTAAGATCCCTTACTAATCGTATTAATGAATTCTGTTTTACAATTATATCATCGCAATAATATTATGTGCATATTTTGAGAATAGATTTTGGTAAGACCATCGTGCGTGACTATACCCATATGTGGCGCAACCCAGTAGCGTCTTTGACATGTTATGAAACTCTGATTGACAGTTATGCACAAAAGCGGAAGGTTCGACGTATTTTCGAAGTAATTCTCAAACTCTTGTTTTAAATATTGTTTTCATAAACTCTTGCTTTAAATATTGTTTTCATAAACTCTTGCTTTAAATAAGGTATTTGCCATTCGACGAAGAGAGCAATATGAAGCAAATATTGTAGAAAAACTGCGTAGTTTTTATATGAAAGTGTGTTTTAGCTATATTAATGCCTGAAAAATGATTACCCCTAATAAAAATGATATTAAAAATGTTTCAATATTAAGTATCTTATAAAATCTACTGTTTACAAAATATAGAACGTATTTAAAAGTCTACATAAATTATTCTACAATATGTTTAACTTCTTAATTAACTTTTAAGATATTTCCTACTTAAAATAATACGTGTATATATGTACATAACACAACATAAATCATATTTTCAGTCTTGAGTAAGGAATTTTTCCTTTGCTGATTATTATCTTTTACAACATTATTTATTACTGTTGCTTCAAAATAAATTAATGGAGAAGAATTTCTTACTTAAAATCGTCACTGCAGACAGATATTAAATAATAACCTTAGTTTAAAAACCAGAAAAAACTTCGATTTAATAACTAAATTACCCTACCTAAAGTTAAACTTTGTTAAAAAGATGTTTTTTTTTCCAAAAACAAGCGTCTTCATGAATGTTATTAACTTTATTCAAATGCCTTTAGCAGTTTAATCTAAGTAGGTTTTTGGTATATAGGCTTATTTTTCCACATCCTTGTAAAACGGTATAATATCTAACTAGTTTCATAATGTAGGCCTGTATCATGAGTGATTGTGTGAAGGAAATACCAATAGTTTGGTCATATATTTGGTGCTAAGTTTCCTCTTTGGAAAATTGACGACTTGATTGTGTTCATAAAGTATAATGGCTACATCTCATTTTGCAATCCTTTGAAAACCTGATAGGTCAGACACGTATTTGGCAATATGTAATTTTGCACATTTTGAATTGGTTGAATCGGTGAAATTCCAGGGACATGAGAATTTATAACTTTGGCTTAAAGGTTGGCAAGGCATCGAACCGTCCCCTGGCAATAATCATACTAAATCACACATTGGTCTTGTAGTTTTCCACGAAGAAAAACTGGTTCTTACAACGAAAAAGGAACTTATTTCTTCACAACAAAAAGACTTATAACTATCTTAAAAAAAGCAGAACTAATTTTAAATTAAAAAATTTGAAAACCAGAAAACGGTTCAATTTCCAATATTACACATCGAGTCAAAATCTGTAAATGCCGTTTATTTACCGATTGTATCATGTTAACCGGTAATCAGGTGATTCATCATTATGTAACCCTTATTATCGAATCATTGCGAAACGAATATTTGGTTTAAAGGTATTTTTGGACGCAAACCTGAAAGTGACAGCCGGCTTGATACATAATTTTTCCTTGTATATTACTCTGTCAAGAAAGTACCGAGAAACGATCAATAATACACAAAATGTTAGTTATTCAACCAAAGTTATTTTATCACCTTCAAGGATGCTACTTCAGAAACAATACACTTACGTCGACGAATAATCCAATTATGAAAAAAAACAATTAAGCTCTTTTTCCGGAATTGAGTTCAGTTCTCGTCGCGAATTTTTCTTTATGTCTTCTACCGAATGAAAACGGGTGCCACGAAGTGGTAATTTGAGTTTAGGAAAAAGAAAAAAGTCGGCTGGAGCCATATCTGGTGAATAAGGTAGTTGCTCGATGGTATTTATTGAGTTTTTGGTAAAAAGTTCGTTCACTATGATGACCTTGTGCGAAGGCGCATTATCGTGGTGCTAAATCGAAGAATTTTCTTCCACTAATCTGGCCTTTTCCGTCGAATTTGCTCTCTTGAACGCCGCATATTGCTCAAATAATATTCTTTGTTTACTGTTTGACCTTCCGGCAAGAATTTCGAGTGCACAACACCGCGATAGTCTAAGATAACGGTCAACATGACTTTGACTTTTGATCGACTTTGTCGGGTTTCGGTTCAGTTGGAAGGCGCCACTCGAAACCTTGTTGACTAGTTGCATGCCAAACTCGTAACCCCATGTCTCGTCACCAGTAACAATGCGTTTCATGAATGTTGGGTCGGAATTTACTCGTTTTAGCATGTCCTCAGCGACTCTTATGCGATTGAGTTTTTGGAGAAAATTCAGGTCTTTTGGGACTGGCCGAGCGACAACATGTTTCATATCCAAGTGATTTTTAAAAATGGTCCGGATTGACTCGTTAGACACAAACAGTTCAGTGGCTATCTCTCTCAAACTTGAATGAGGATTTTCATTCACTATTTCCTTCACTTTTGCGATTTTAACTTCAGTTGAAGACGTTGACGGCCTACCAGAGCGAGGCAAAGAAAACTTCCATCACATCTCGACCGCTTTGTACTACTCATAAGCACGTGTTGTTGATACAGTCGATTCACCGTAAGCCTTCTGTAACATTTTCAGGAATTCTGAACACGAAATTCCATTGGTAATGCAAAATTTAAGACAAACTCTTTGTTCGATGTTTTTGTCCATTATGAAATTCTCAATACACGCTAGATAATATGATCTAACTAAAAACAGTACTGTATTTAATCTAATAACAGATGAAACTCATTTAACAAAAATAAAAAAATTGAATTTTGAACCAAAAACAAATCATCCATTCCTGATACTTTTTTGAATGAATGTATTTTTACAGTGTGTGTGTGTGTGTGTGTGTGTGTGTGTGTGTGTGTGTGTGAAAGTAAAATAGTTCAAAAATTCTTATACCAATTTTACCTATGACACAACATCAAAAAAACAACATGATTCCTCTAATAAATCATTTGTTGAATTAAGAATTCAGTCAGATAATTTATCCTTACATATAAAGGATATCCTTAACCTAATAACATATTTTGCTCACAAAATGCTCTGAGAAAAAACAGAACACAAAAGACAAAACAAAAGTTTAAAAAACTTCACACATATTGTTTGGAATTGACCATTAATTATACGGTAAACTAAGTCAAATATAGTCATTAGTGGCTTTTGCTCGTGGCTTTACCTACGTGGAGGCCAGAAATAATCCCACAGGATAGTCCTACCGAGGTAAAAAATATTATTAATGTCCTAACCCTAACCCAGGTCATAATCTATCCCAGTGCAATTTCATCGAATGAATGAATCGAAGACGATGGGTTTCGCGCTATAAAACCACACTGGGTCTGACTGGGTGCGGATACAGTGTTTCTAGCGAAACTAACAAGGTACTTGAGATTACAACTGAAAAGCTGCTGTTTTCAGCTCGACGCTAGGATGACAGCCAGTGTCTGATCGCGGCAAGAGTTGAGACCTTTTGGAACTGTACCCGATTCATTGTGTCCCGTGTTAATGTGTTAAGTTGTAATCTCAAGTACCTTGTTAGTTTTGCTAGAAACACTGTATCGCACTCAGTGTGTTTTTATAGCACGAAACCCATCGTCTGCCCACGTAATGCGATAACAAAATCCTCTCAGCTGTTAAGCCGTGAAAAGGTGTCAGCCAGACCAAGTTACTTCCCCATTTATAGCTCTTTAATCTCATAAGAATAATGATTTTCTGTGCAATTAGTTTGTCAATTTTAAACTTTGCTTAAAAATCTAGAATCGTTATTAAGATATTATTATTAATTAAATACTTCTTTAGTTTTTTTGCTGATTGTACGTTTGGGCGCTTTTGGCATTTAATTTTAATGAATACCTAAAAACTAATTGTAGTTTTGATGATGAACACTAATTATGCAAAATACCTAGTCGTTTATCCTTTCGCAAAAGGATTTTACCGCAACTTTTGAATTCTTAAATTCCTTTTATGGATAAACACGGATATAGTTTTTTGTTCGGGATTCTCCATTAAACAAATATTTAAAAAAAAAACGGATTTTCAGTATAATCTGTTCGACCAGGACATCCTCCTTCATATTGTAATTTAATTGATAAACCACTTATCGATTCACGTAGCGAAAACATAAACGCTTTTAGTGCTTACAACATAAAGTCTATAATGCAAGCGAAAACAATTAACAGAACCGCCAATAAACTTGAATTTTCAATGTCAATTATTGAACAAATATGTCAAAGGTGGCCTAAAGTGTCGTTTTCGCGGAAGTACAAGCTTGCGTACAAGCTAAAAGAAACTCTATACTCAAGTGCTAAATGTATAAATTTATTTGTTGGTTCTTTATCACTTACGTCATACGTCATTTGTGCAAAAAAAGATAGCGAGAAATTAATGATTTGAATATTGATGTTTAAAAACCTTGAACTTACATAGTTTTATGTAGTCATACTAATTAGTGGAGGGATCGTAAATACCAGTGTCTTAAATTGTCTCAGTAGGTAGTCGTAAAGTGTAAATAAGGCGTTTGGTTTTACAACATGGCAATGAGGGAAATCTTCATTTTATGGGGCACACGTGAAATAATAATAGCCCTTACATAATGTTTTTTCTTTATTCGCCAAAAGTACTTTTGAAAATGGTTAAAAAGTTTCATGAAAATACAAACTTCTATTTAAATTCTTCCATAATCAGTATGAACAGAGAACCTTTTAATGGATATTTCGGTAATCTGGTTTGGGACTCGTTTTCCCTGAATAGAAGATTTATATAGGGATAATTGAATTATTAATTCAAGGCACACAAGTGGTAGATTAATATAAATTACCCAACGACCATAATAACACATATTTGGTAGGCTCGACACTTAATCCTCCCACGTGGAACGCTGAGGACAAGTGGCTAAAATGATGTAATTGCACATACGTTATATTGTTTTTTATCCGTTGCAAAAAATGCCAATATTATTTTCATGTCACGACACCGTTATTTGCTTTTATATAATAAAATGAACATAAATCTTTTCGTACAAACAACAATTTGGCCAATACAAGAGATGTAAGAAGCGGATTCTGCTCTGAAAATTATCAATAGCCTATGGGAACCAATAAATTAAAATCAATATATTTTCTAGATATCTCGACTAGATTTAAAATAAGTTTACTTTTTCATTCATATGCCAATCAGACCGAAATAAATTAAAAAGAGTTTTATAATGTTTGAAAAAGAGTTTTGCAAAGTTATTACCAAGTAATCAAGTTTTATAAAACTCTTTTGAATTGGTAACTTTACGGCAGCAAACAAAATAACACATAAGAGTTATATTAAAATTATTAAAACATTTTTTTTGTAGGAAAGCGTATGGTTTCAAAAGGACTATGGGCAGTTTTCTAAAAGAAATGACAGTTGTAGTCAAATCTTCGACTTACTTAATACAAAAAATTGCAACATTCTCAATTAGCAGTAGTTCCAGTCACTGGCGATTTTGGTACTTGTCGAAATAGTATGAATTGGGATAAACATATTTCAATTCTGCCGGACTTACGCCCCATTTTGCCCAAGGCCCTTATTTTCAGTGTTGTTTGTTTTCGAAAATAATTATATGCCTATAAATAATACCTTAATATTGCGTACACCAAAATATCAAAGACAATTAATTTTTACTACGTGATTAATTTCAAAACATGTGGAAAAGTTCATTGACCTTACAGGTAGTAACAACCAATTATTCATTCTAAGAAACCCAAGTATTTAAATAATAATAATTTATAGGTAGAATTCCTTTAATGTTTATTAATTAATTTGTTGTTGTTAAAATAATTATGATGAATCCTGTTGTTCATTATTCTTTTCATTTTAAAATGTTATTTTAGAATAACATTTTTGCTTTTTAGATAACTATTACCTATTCTAAAATTGATTCTTGTTTATTGATTGATCTCCTGAGGAAAGAATCATTCTAGAAAACTTAGAGACTAAAATTGTAACTAACATTTTATTCTAGTATTTTTATAAATGCTAAAGTTAGTGAGGATAGATGGATATTGTGCTCTTTCACGCCAAAAGTACTGACTGGATTTGGATGAAATTAGGCACACAGACTTTTTATCCCGGTAGTTCGATCCTGTGCGACAATTGCCGAACTCCACGCAGGCAAAGCCGCGAGCATAAACTCATCATCAGCCTAGCCTTTTCCCAACTATGTTGAGGTCAGCTTCCAGTCTAACCGGATGCAGTTGAGTACCAGTATTTTACATGGAGCGACTGCCTACCTTACCTCCACAACCCAGTTAGTACTGGGTAATACGATACCCCTTGGTAAGACTGGTTGTCAGGCTTTCGCTCCACTGACTTCTTAACGACTGTCAAAGATCTACAAATGACAGCCGGGACCAACAGCTTAACGTGCTTTCCGAGGCACGGAGGAAACTCAGTATGTAATGGGTGGTCACCCATCCACAGACCAACCTAGGAAAGTACGTCTTAACCTAAAGATCGCCCCGAGCGGCTGTTATTATTTAGCCACAAGCTCCTCCCTCGCGAGCATAAACTAGTACGTCATATTATTGAAAATTCTGTTTATTTTGACTAAAATGACTTTTTATTTCAGACACACACAAAATATTTCAAGAACACGATTACTATGTACTATGCACGTAGGTAATACTATTATAACGTTTTACGATCATCTGAGGGTCACAATGGTCAAGTTTGCGAATCGCCAATATAGAACCAACGAAGGTAATACAGGCGTGTGGTTGCGCATAATTTTGCGGTTGCGTAACTTTAAGACTTGTTTATTATTTGAGCCAACTGCAAGACACGTGTGTACAACGGTATATTTGTATATAGGTTAGAAGGAACTCCGGGGTATTCCTCAAAGCGCAACTGTTTTTAAGCGCAACCAACTAAGCGTAACTAAATTATTCCTCGAAACGCAACCATTTGAACAATTTGAATTAGTGAGTGCAGCTAATGGTTGCGCTTACCACTTATTCAGTATCTACATAATTCTGAACCCTGTTGTAAAAAAAATGAAAAAAATAGGAGGTTCGGAGTAATGCACTGAACACGTGGTAATAATCGTTTTGTGTATCAATGTCCTTTCCACTCTGTATTATTATTATACAAACAATTATTATCGTCATTTACTGTTTCTACTGTGTACTGTAAAATATGATATGGCTAGAATCGGGCTGACTACTGAGAGTGACTAGTGACGTAGCGTGAAGATCGGACGGCCAACAGGGCAAACAGATACTGGAGTGAGGACCACGCTTTGGAAAGCGCAGCGTCGGACGGCCACCTGCCAGATTGCCCGACGACCTTATTCAAACTGCAGGGAGTTGCTGGATGCAGGTGGCATTGGACCGGACACATGGGGAGGCCTATGTTCAGCAGTGGACAGACATAATGATGATGACTGAGAATGAAGAAAGAAAAAATATGCTGCACCGTGCGCCGACTCTAAATAAATATGCTGCACCGTGCGCCGACTCTAAATAAATATGCTGCACCGTGCGCCGACTCTAAATAAATATGCTGCACCGTGCGCCGACTCTAAATAAATATGCTGCACCGTGCGCCGACTCTAAATAAATATGCTGCACCGGGCGCCGACTCTAAATAAATATGCTGCACCGTGCGCCGACTCTAAATAAATATGCTGCACCGTGCGCCGACTCTAAATAAATATGCTGCACCGTGCGCCGACTCTAAATAAATATGCTGCACCGTGCGCCGACTCTAAATAAATATGCTGCACCGTGCGCCGACTCTAAATAAATATGCTGCACCGTGCGCCGACTCTAAATAAATATGCTGCACCGTGCGCCGACTCTAAATAAATTGGGATAACAGCAGGAAAACGATGATGATGATAATTTACTGATACTTCACCTTGACATCAGCGACAACATACCATAACATCACGCCTGTAATGCCCGTAGGGTTAGGCAGGTAGGGTTACCTAATAGTACACCCACAACAGCGACAAATAGATTCGAAATACCTTTCCATTTAATTAATGTCTTACAAGGTATCAATGACAGTTTTTTTACTTACATATTTTGATACTACAAATCTTTAATTCATTTAAATTAAGTAAACAATTCAATATTTTATACTTTAGTTAACCGGTTTTTGTTAGAAATAACTAATTTTGTTCTTTTTTTTAAAACTGATTAATAAAATGTCGAATACGGTGACATTAGTAATATCTTGCTTTTTTAATGTCTCTTTAAATAAAACACTTTTTTATATCCGTGATGATCTAATAGATACATATTACATAAACATAACATCACGCCTGTATTCCCCGTAGGGTTAGACAGAGGTGTACCTAATAGTACACCCACATTTCGCCAGTTATGTTTAACTCCCATGTACTAGGGGGCGAGCCTATAGCCATCAACCGGGCACAAATCCAGACTCCGTTGCTGCTGCTGAAAAATTCCTGATGGAAAAACCCAATAGCACTTTGCTCGACTGGGAATCGAACCCAGGACATAGCTAATAAAAGAACAACGATGGATTGTATGAGGAATGATATGAAAGAAAAAGGAGTAAATGATAGCGCGACGGTTCTTCTTCTTTGCGTGTCGATAGACTCATCATCAGCCTATAATGTTCCCACTGCTGGGACACAGGCCTCCTCTCTATGCGAGGGAATGGGCTATAATCCATCACGCGGGCCCAGTGCGGATTGGTAGATGTCACATGTCTTCGAATAATAAATTCAAACTAGTAATATAATAAATTCAAATAACACCAGCATATTGCTACCTGCACAGCTCTGTGACGGTTGACAGAAGAGAATGGAAGAAAAAAACGTGTTGCGTGGACCCCAAGTAACATGGGATGGGACAAGGGCAGGGAGATGATGATATCGAAAGAACAACGGAGACGACACTATTAACTCGTCTTCGGTCGAAGCTTCTAGCTCCTGGTGAAAACCAGGATAGACGTTGGCTTCTAATACACGACACTGAATACTTCAATACTTCCTTCATTACTCAAGAGCGCAGTTTGTAATAAATCAATATTTAAAGTCTCCTTCCGTGAGGTTTCTCAAAGCTTTCTGTGATTGCAGCATTTTTACTGTAGGATTATTTATCTGATTTCATAAAGTTCTTGTTCCACAAGTAACCACTGGCCCTTCTCACACTTATTAAATCGCACATATACATAGTTACATTCATAAGTACATAAGCTTATGGTCTCTTATTAAATCATATTTACAAAAACTGGCCAAGTGAGAGTTGGACTCGCGCACGAAGGGTTCCGTACCATAAACCGAAAAAACACGTTTCTTGTATAAAAATATAAATTATTTAATATTTAAAGGGGAGCCCGCTTTAAATATTAAATAATTTATATTTTTATTATTCGTAAAAATTTCAACTGTCTAGCTATCACGGTTCATGAAATACAGCCTGGTGACAGACAGACGGACAGACAGCAAAGTCTTAGTAATAGGGTCCCGTTTTTACCCTTTGGGTACGGAACCCTAAAAAAGTGCCATATCTCCACTGACCTTACCTTTCGGCACTTACACAACGAGATAAAATTATTATAAAACGAGTTCCGATTTACCCATAAATGTTTAATAAGTGTCATCTCTGCCCACCTGTGGAACTAATTATGTCCATTAAACCTTTACCTTGGTGACTAAAGATAATGTATGAGATAATTTAATTAAGTGTGTTTTCTTTTATGGGGTCAATGGACATTCGGTCGTGTCAATTAACTATTTATTTTTTAAATAAGGGTTTTGAAAAAAAGATGCAAAATACATTTATTCGTTGCTACTAATGGTTATAATTGGAAATAACAAAGGTCAGATAGTTATTACAAAACTTATCAAGATGGACAAGGGCATAAAACACATAAGGTGATACCAAAAAAAAAAGAAAACACAAAAAAGTGAAAAAGTTTTTTATTTTTCCTTTTTCAGTTGTAATATCCTATACAAATATTTGTTATGCATGGAACTTAACATACGTACTGTACACATCTGCGTACCCCCTCAGAGCATACAGGCGTGATGTTATCTTTATTGTGTGTATTAACAATAAATATCTGTCGATTGTTGAAGAGTTCCGTTCCATATCTCTGAAGTCCATGATCAGATCATGACAATATTTCTATGGGACCAACTTGGAAATAAATACTCTTTCAAATAAAAACATAATATTCAAAATCGATTAACAATTAAGTGAGAAATCGCGTAACATACATACAAAACATACAGTCGAATTGATAATCTCCTCCTTTTGGAAATCGGTTAAAAAGAGATGTTAATGGTCAAAATTAAGCATGGAGATTAAAAGATAAACACTGATTTTTATATTTGGTTTTCTTTCTTTACAACATAAGAACAAAAAGTACGAATAACATAAATGGCATGCTTTGGTTAAAACAAGAAGAGAAGCAGAAATGACTAAACTTCCACACAATTAAAAATAAACAAACTTGAATCCGACGAAAAATCTCAAAACATTACAAAACTTTAATAGAATCAGTTGACATCGCGTTGACATTGACAGGCCGGATCTATGCGTAGATGCGTAGGAGCATCAGTAACCTAGCTGTCCAGATATGGGTACACGATGACAAGTCGGAACAAGTAGTGTAGGTGCTCTGGGTTAATGCTTCCTTCGGTATTCTTTGTGGATCTTTTGTGGGTTCTTATTTTGTGATAAGACTTTTGTTGCATTATTGCATAAACTTTTGATTCGAACAGTTTCATTGATCAGACCACGTCCACTATGACACTTTCTGGTGTGTACCTGTTTACTTGCACTTTTGTTGACCTAAAGAATGCCACTGATGCTGCAATCAACGTGGCCACCTACTGAGCTAAAACACTCTAAAGAAACCCAAACAAAACGATACGAAACGACAAAAACTGAGCAAGTTCGACCACCCACAGCACTTTATATTTTCTCTTAAGGAAGGACTAATTACACCAATCAAATGGAATGTGATTAAGACATCATACTTAACCGCGTTCAAGAACAGTCAGTGCTTTTTTTTATACTAAATAGGCTTGCGTTTGGCCGCAACTTGCCTGATGTAAAGCGATGTGTCATCATTGTTGTGGAAAATTGACACCGATAGCTCAGGTGACCATTGCAATTTCCAGTAGCAACGGATTTACCAACACCGATGGTATTAATTGCAATGTTTGCACTTGACACCAATAAAGAAAGTACCATTCAACCAATTATCAGTAACCAGCAATTAACAAAATGTACTTTTTACCCAACTTCGCATGTTCACCAATTGAATAGACAGACAATACATTTTTTCACACACACAATGATAATGATAGGAATTCGACTCCTTTGTTTAAGACGTTACATTTTGTACTCAATGCCAAATGCAAATAAAAATGGAATTGTAATATTATTGTATTAAATACGACCGATTGTGTTTGGTAACATGAAATGGTATCTATTTTAAATTTATAGTAGAGCTAATAAATGAATGGTATGTGGAAGTGGATAAGTCCATACAAGTTTTATTAATGAAAAGAAGGATTATAATTGTAGCATAATCATTCAGCCTCTAACGTTCGCTCTGCTGGGACACATCACACAGGTCACACAGGCTTCCTCTCCGTGAGTGAGCTATATTCTACTACGCGGTCCCAGTGCGGGTTCGTAGATATCACATTCCTTCGAATATTTGGTTCTAGGCCATGCAGGTTTCCTCACTATATTTTTCTTCACCGTTTTCAGAGCAATCGTGACGGTAAAATCGTAGAGTGAATTATAAATAAACAAGAGTACAAAGAGTCTTTTAAGGCTTTAATTAAATAAGACTGAAGTAATAATGGAATAGGGCCAAGGGAAAATACATATCCTGTAGCTAATTGAAAACTTGATCAAGTCACCGTAAGGAATGAACCGGTATACCTTGAGAACACGGACCAATCTGAGAGACGAAAATGCAGATATATTATGATAAATATAGATTGTTCATCCCAAACTTAAATAAATTGCAAAACTTACACACCATAATAATAACCAAAGATCTTTTTCTAAAATAGCATGCTCAAAAACTTGTTTAAGTTCAGGAAATTTGAACAGGATTCTCTTAATTACAAAGACTAAAAACAGGCTATTAATTAATAAAGCTATGTTTTCTAAATACCAAATCCTGTTATTATTTTTATTTTTAAAGAATTATGTAAAATCTCAATCATCGTCTGACATATAAAAAGCTGTGACATTATAAGACTCAGTGGTACCTAAAACTACAAAGCTGAATGCTATCGTTTGATAAGAGACATAATTAATTCATAGCATTAGAAAGACTCGCTTGGTATTCAGCTGCATCTGGTTAGACTGGAAACTGACCCAAAAGGAAATTGAGGAAGAAACCACTGCGCATGAAAACTTGTGCTCCTGCGCTATTTGTGTTTTCTACTGTTCCCACAGAAAGCAACAGAATTGGGTATGCCAAATAGTAGGAAACAGGATTGACATGAGATGAGAAAAACTGGCGTGCGTGTGGGACTAGATGTCTGAACGTGAAGTGGAGGAAGCAAAAGTGTTAGAGAGGGGTCTACGCAGGTAGCATTTTCTAGTTCATTCCCCAAACCGGGTGTAGGTAGTCTACACCCGGTTCGGGGAATGAGTGAGAAAGACATATAAAAGCTCCGTTAATACTGATGATATTAAACAGAATCAACATTTACACCTCTTCCTTACCAAATCCAAAATGCAACATTACGATTGACCTCAAAATGTTATCGTCCATCAATCGGGTCATTCGACGTCGAGTGCAAACTATTACTTAACGGACTAAACGGCCACACTGCTTTTCCTTGTTAGCGGTTTAGCTAGCTAAATTAAACATAACATTATGCTTATAATCCTCCAAGGGATAAGCAGAGGTTTCATCATCATCGTCATCCACAGCCCGACTTCACCCACTGTTGGGTTTATGCTTCTCTTTGCTTGTGTCAATATCCACGCTCTTGTGCCAGCCTCATCTACGTTTTATCTGTGTCGGCAATAATGTCATCTGCTCATCTCGCTCTTGGCAGAGATTTTCCTAGAGTAGATCTACGTAGACTTTGCCAGTTTTATTTTAAGTCCCACATAATTGGCGCGCCAATTTCCATCAACCGGACACAAATCCTGACTACATAGTGATGCATAAAATATCCTTAAGTAAACAACCCACCAAACACTAAACCGACGATACAGCCAATTACTAGAATAACTATTGATTTAAAAAAAGTCTATAGACATAAGAATATTAAATCTGCTAAATCATCATAGGATTTGATTATATCCGGGAGATAAAGGCAAACCCGAAATACAAGGTGTTTGTTATTTTGCATAAGCTGTGGACGTCAATAGGAAAAGGGCAACGGACTCTCCAAATATGCGCATACATTTTGTAAAACCTTAGGATAGTCAGTAAAGGCGTTGTAGTGAGAGGCTCATAAATAGCAATGTAGGTATTAAGGATGTTCATTTTAAGTTAGAAAGATAATGAGATGTATGATGCGGATGCAAGCGTGGTTGATCAAGGCTGTTGCATTCTGGCAACAAGGCATGCTTTTACCGGTAGAGAGAAAGTATAAAGATAATGTGAAAGATGAAATTAATAAAAAAATATCTATGTAAACGAAGCCCCTGCTAAATCAACAAGAAAATAAAATAAAAATAAAGATAAGACAAAGCTAGAGAAGAAAAACCCACAATACAACAATAAATAGTTTGCAATATCATACACAAACGTGAAACGGTCGTTTCACATACACACAACATAGGTACACAAGAGATAAGCGAAAAGTAATCCCAATACAGAAATGGAAACTAAAAAACCACGTTCAGTTTCATCACCTGACCCGGATCTTCGAAAACCATCCGGACAAATACCGGAGCAAGGACAAATTCTCAACCAAACATATTGCCCAAATGTCAAGGCAACCAAAATAGCCCATCCAATTTGATTTACGACCGAAATTAGCAATATCCAGGAATCATATTTCATTGTGAATCGGAATCTATTCAATGTGACGTATATAGTTCGAAGTGTATTAATAAAATTGATCGTAACTTGTTCTTTTGATTGGCTGATTTATTGCAAATTGTTTAACAAAATGTTTGAATCGTTTGTTGAAAATGTATTCTTTTGTAGCTGTGTGGTTATTAAATGTTATTGCTGTATGTACGCTTTGAAAAGTTTCATCATTACGTATTTTGTGGTTTATTGATAATTTGCGAAACAAAGTTCTCGTTGATACTGTGGTGGAATATAAGTATTCTTATTTATTGAATACCCGTACACATTATACGCATAGCATAATATTTTAATCACTTTCTTTATTGACCTCAAAATAGTCCAATGTTATTTATGATTACCGGCCAAAGATAATGCATGAAGTTTTTTTTTTCAAACCAACCGGTTATTTATTAGTACACCTCAGTTTTTTTAGATAATAATATATCATAATATTTTATAAATACTTCTGCTAAAGGTGTTCACAAAAACTCTTAATGAAGCCGTAAGTCTATCATTATGGTTGATTTCGCTTTTACATCAATCGCTTGCGTTAGTTTGATAGCTCTAAACTTTACTGACATTTTTCGCCATTAACTAAGGTATTTCAATAAAGTCTGTAGGTACCTAAGTGTTTATAGTGTTTGACTCAATTCTCTTTTACTGACAGCTACTTACTCTAAGCGATTTGCTATAAATGGTCTTCGCACAGCGTAATTGTGTTCTTAATTTGCAAAGCACTTAACTTGCTAATCTTAATAGCCACCTGTTGCCGTACAAAATTATTGAGGTTATTTCTTTAAAGTTTAAAAATATTGAAGACAAAAAATACAAGAAACTATCTTTAAATGTCTAAAAACAAGCATGTCCTAACCGTTGATCTAACTGCTGATAAAGATATTGCCGAAACCATAAGTGTTTGAAATACAGCCCATCCACGACTTTGAATCTATAACGATCGGAAACGTACAGTGACACAAATATACTTGCATAGTATCGGCCATAATGAGAGAGTTTTACGCTTCGTAACTCGGCACAAATTACTGCCCTAGGATACCCAAAAAACAACACAAAACATAAAGAACATCCAGAACTCAAAACGTAATTTAAAATAACTGTCATGTTAAAAATAATTACCGTACACGAGGTCCTCATTACTATCCTACAAAAGCTTACGTTACTTGGTCTTACGCAAGCGAACCAACTGGACGAGGCAAGTGCCAAGTATGGGATGATGACACCAAAAGACAATAAAATTGGTTTCGATTGAATTCTGTTGACATGTGTGAATGATTTTAGTGTTTTGAAGGGATGGAATAGGGCCAAGGTATGTTGGTTAGTTTTAATTTGGTTGTTTATAGCTACTTTTGTAGTAGAAGCTGAGGATGTAATTATAAAAGTGGGCGAAGATTCAGTTAGAGAACCCTCAAACGCGGTTACTGTCTTAAAATGTCAAAAACTTGATTTATTAGTTTAGGAAATCGTTTTGGACTCTTCATGTTGTAACATTTAATTGAATCTTGCAAGGCTCTTAATACTAACGTATTATTTATCACATCATAAATGTAGTAACTAAACTCGTATAACATTAGATGTACCTACAGCTACAATTCCTCGAATCATTAAAATCTTAGTTATGTTTAAATAAGGTGTCCTAACACCACATTATAAAGCAGTTAACACAAAAAGCTAATGGTCGTTTAACTTAAACCTTGGAAGTCCACGTAATCTTTCACCGCGAAACTGGTTGGAGCTTACTTAATGCTGGTTTCAATAATATTGTTTCAAACTTTTAATTTGTGTACACCTTTCTTTGAACTTCCAATGGAGTAACCATTTGAAGTTCAAAGAAAAAGGTTACTGGCGTTTTGTGACAGAAAAGTGATCAATAGTTTTACTTGACTGTGTTTTTCCCCAACTCTACCCCTATGTTAATCGTAATTTTCCTAGTCCAGAGAAGCATCTTGAACAGGAGCTTGAGACTCTTGAGCTATCTAACAGCAGTATGTATTAATACTTATTTGAATAAAATTGAAAGTAGGGCCTAACAGCACGCGCAACTAGTCTTTATGCATGACTGATCAAAAGGCCCAGTGAAGTCATGCGTAATACAAGAAATGAGAGATTATTTGACTATCATAATCCTAGGAGTAAAAATTAAATAAAAAAACCTCTCAAAGTTATAGAGTGACTAGTCGGCAACTCAATAACAGAAACGATGACAAATATTATGAAGAAAAAGTTAAAACTGTAAGGAAACAATAATTTTATCAATGTATATTCAAGTCAATTACCCACAGAAATTGATACGAGTAATAAAAATGCAAAAGATGTTATCTCCAATAGTATTTATGTTTCAAGTTTCCTTTTAAACTGACAGTAACTTTACACTGAATCCTTTACACTTGAATTAGTTTCTTATTAGGCTTAAAGGTTGATATTTAGTTTAAAAGTAAAATAACCCAAATATGAATGCCTGTTTTGAAAATAATGTTTTGAAGATTTTCAATAAAACCAAATTATTTGAAGGTACGACTCGAACACATTAATCAAGTAGGTTTTGAACTGTACTTGAAGGCAAAATGGTCAGTTTAGTAGATGCAATAAACAATTACGAACAACACCTCAAAAAGTTAATAGATTGCTAAAAGATTACCCTCCCTGGAGGCATGACTGGTATTAACGACTATTACTGATAATACGATTCCGGCAATCCTAAAGGTGAAGGTCGTTGAGCTTCAAATTTAAATGCATGTAAGTATCGTGAAGCCCTACGGCGGCGGCGTTGTGATGACAGATAATAAGATATTAACTAATTGAGATGTATTGGAAAAAAGGGTTCAACATATTTTGGATGAAGATTGGAATGAATTTGAAACTGCTTCAACTCATCAAATTGAAATAGTCTCTTAGCTAGATGGTCCATTGATCTTTAAAAGATGGCTGTGACAGGTGGTATGTCGAAGGCAAAGGGCAGGGTGTTGTTGTGTAGCTTAGGAGATGCTTTTGTGTCCAACCGTGGCTGGATTGATAGGCTGAGTTTTGTCACAATAAACCTTATTACACGAAAAATACAAAACAGCAGTCGTGTTAGTGAATTCAATTTATTCTGACAGGATATCACAAGCTATAAAAAAATATAATAATTATTATTACTTAACATTAGCCAAAGGCTCAAGATCGTTTTACTAACAAATCTAACATTTAACTCATCCTCCCTTTCACCAATTATTACAAAACCAACTTTACACAATATAATCATTACACGTAATTCCAAAATCCTACCATCCGAAATAGAATCTTCATCAAAACTTAAATCATCGATCATGGCTCCCTACAATTTATTATTGACAACGTCTAATTTATAAACATTAAGAAATATGAAGCAAACAATGGGTTCTTCATCATCTTTTGATAAATTTAACTGTGATATAAGGGCCGCTTGACACCAATCTGTCTGTTTGTTACTTTACCAATGTTAAGCACTTGTATCCATAAATGGTTTACAATTCAAGAGCTTTATTGTTATGGAGTTTGATTTGAATTTTGAGTAGCATTTCATGCTTTATTATCTATCTGTTTTTCATCCCACACCAGTTCTTCATCATCCATGTATTTGCTGCCTGTCAAATTTCATTGGACTACAAAGAACTGCTTGAAAACCACTTCATGTTTCTCATTGACTTCTGCCTCACTAATGTATATCAATAATACAAACTCTAGAGGATCAAGGTTATCGAAGAATTATGGTTATACCAGTTCACCTTACTAATCTTCAATTGTTTCAATAAGAGTGGGTCGATTATCATCATTACGAGTTAAACTTCCAGTAGAACTGTGATATCAGGCTTGGTAGATGGCAAGCTTGCTCATAAAGTCCATTTTGTTTTAAGGTACAAGCTGATCTTTAATACTCATACCTTCATCAAATATCATAGAGGTGTCTCCTAAATTACAGTAATCAATGATTATGACCTGTCTTCAAACGGAAACGAAATTAATGATGATTGAATTTGATAATGATGAAGAAATTAATATATCATTGGAATTAAGAAACGCCATTAGCTTGCACAAGCTAACTTTGCATCATGTTATTACGCTATAGTTTACTTTAAATTTGCCTTGGTATTGACTATTGGTTCTGTTTGAATTAATTATCTCATAAGCGGAACACTCGATGTGATAAGTGGCGTGACCTATAAGTGTCATTATTACTAATATTTGATCTTTGTTGTTATGTGTGACATGTAACACGACTCATCTAACGACCTTAATTTTATTCTCATCGATACCTTTAGCAGATGTTTATACCTCTTTCAACTTCTGTCAGTCCGCTGGGACATTTATTTTCACATCTTCTTAAAGGAGAATTGCCTAGCTTTAAACACGACAAATTCAATTCCAACCTATTTAGTGACCTTAATGAAGACCGATGTCCAAATTCATAGTACAAACGGTGTGACAATGTTGCAAAGATACTCATTTTTCTTAACAAGTTGCGAGCTGTTTCAAATCGATTCGTTACGATTGGAACATGTTCTTTTATCTTAATAGGACGAGTCAATCCCCAAACAAACGCTGAAACTGACACAGTTACTGTTGTAATCTTATGAGAACAGTTGTGGTTCAAGTTGAAATCAGCAATGCTTTAGAGTTCCTAGGAGCAACACTTAGTTGTGTTTCTTAGTAACGATTGAATTTAGAAACATAGAATAGGATGTGAGGTATAGGCATAGAACCTAGTATTGTGGTCTATTTTTGGCGAGGTTTATAGAGGGTATGTTTATCAGTAAATAACGGTACTGAGTTGAAAGATAGACCTATTAGTGTTTTCGGTTTTGCCATAAATATTTTTCAAGTGATACGTGGTAAAATCAGATAAAACCTAGAAATCCCGTCACTTTTAGCGTTTCATTCATCACCAGTAGCTCACGTCGTGTTCGCGAGTTGTCGCAACTTGGGGTCAGTGCTGACTATTATATATCTTAAGTAAATAATGACTTGGGTAGACGATGTTGTGCGACCTTCGGTGGCATTTGTTAATTTTTGTGTGTCATCTGCTAACATATATGACCTAGGGATCGCTGCCCGTATTTGGTGATCGGTATTTGTATCGGCTGTGTTGTCTTCGATATGTTTACTTATTTCGTTTACATTTTTATCTAAAACTTTGATTAAGATGATATTCAAGCGACAACATTTTATTTATTTGTTCTATCTGTACACCTTGCTGTTTATCTATCACTATTGTTTTAAAAACTATATTCACAAGATCACTGCGTATAGATTTCAAAAACTTTAAGTATAAATAGAGATAAGCAAAAAACAAAGCCAACAAAAAGCCGACGCTTGACGGTAGTAGTTGTAAGATACTCGTAATATTGTAACCTACTTATAATACTTATATATGTAGGTACACACATAGACACCACGTATGTGTAACTCATTACAATTTCCGAAAATGGACCAAAGAAAATTAGTTATGGAGAACCATTTGTGTGAAATATTGTCTGTTTTTCTGGTCTAGTCTTTTGTCTTTGTTAGGTAAAGTTCTGAAGATAAGATGTTTTGTAATTAGATGGCTTTTTGGGTAATTTCTTGTACTTTTCCACGTTTAGGAAGTTCTTATAGGGTTTTCGCTCAGTGTTAATGAGTTGTCACTTTCTATTCTTCATAATCTGATGAATGGTCTCTGTCTGAGCGTCTCGCATTTTTATATACTAAATTATAATCGTTAAAACCGTGGAGCTCTTGCGAGAACAGGTCGGAATGTAGGTAATTGTACGGATTGTACGAGTTAACAGTACATAATACCAAACCTATAATTACCATCAATCTGGAGAAGAATTCATATTATCTTAAATCAAAATTCGGTAATTCTCAATCAATACAAAATCCATATCTCTATGATCGAATGCTTAGATTACCAAACGATTAATTCTGCATATTGTTTGTGCCGTCATGAGTAATAAAATTCCCACTAACGCCGACGCTAATTATCTATTGAAATAATTAATATGCTTACACCTACTACCGAAAGGTAAAGAAAATTTGGCGGTTGTAATAGGTAATGTTTCACTGAAAATGAATTCAAATCACCACATCACAAAAATATTTTAAAATCACCCCACAAGCTAAAAATGTATAAATAATGAATTAATTTCTTTATTAGCACTTCAATAGTACAATTATTTATCTGGGTAAAAGCTCTTGTACTGGAAATGCCTGTATGCATTTTCAGATTAATAAAAGTGTATAACAATTAAATTGTTAGATTAGATAACTGTTAAGTAAATGTTAAAATTATTTTATTAACATTTTGTTTTTATTAGTTGAATGAATGTTTTGGTAATAAGGTAATATCAGGAAACTTTAGATACCTATTTTCTATTTTATCAATAAGCACATTGATAAGTTATTTAAATTAATTTATTTTTGTTATTAGTAATTAAATGGTATTGTTTTAGTGGCAATACAGATATGTAGGTACATTATTTAATTTAATAAAACAGCGAGATTAGTTATTGTAAAAAAATATATAATGATAGTTTTGTAATGGGTATATTTATCAAGGGCAGCCAAGACCGGCTGTAGGAGATATTACCATAATGGTCACCCCGGGGAGATAGAGTTAAGGGCCAGTTACGATTTAGTCAAAGTAACAGGCCCGTAAAGCTTAGGATTGGTGCCCTGAAACAGTGACACGGGGTCGCGGCAGACCACATAGGAGATGGCGGGACGAACTGGATGTCTTCCTTGAGAATTGGAAAGAAGTAGCACAGAATTGCGACCGTTGGAAGGAATGGAGGGAGGCCTTTGCCCAGCAGTGGGTCAATATGGGCTAGCTTTAATAATATAATAACAGGGGAAGAACCTACCATCAACCTTCATATAATTATTTAACGTAAATTCGCAATTCTGCACATTACAAGTAATGATTAAAAGCGAATAAAATGAAGGACAAGTGATGATTACGTATAATAAGCAATCAGGCAACAAAAACAGTTGAATACGACTCTGTTGACTTAATCAAATCATTGTTAGTGACAAAATACTTCATCAATGTCATTGTGTGGTCCAAGTTACAAGGTTGGAGCGAGTTAACATTTTGAATCGACATAATTATATACTAAAAAATTCCTCGAGAACCACTCTATCTATTTAAGAAAACAACATGAAAATCAGTGCAGTAATTTTTGAGTTTATCGCGAACAGACAGATAGACGCGGCGGAGAACATTGTGTTATAATATGTAGTGCTGTTGGGTTCTGCTTGCAGTACATCCGGATGCAGCTGAATACCAGTATTTTACATGGAACGACTGTCTATCTGCCCTCCACAACCCAGTTAGTTCTGGGTAATACGATACCCTTTGGTAGAAATACAGTGAAATTATAGCTTTAATTTCCACATCAGGTGTTCCACATCTTCAATTTTTATACGTCAATAGAGAGTGCTTATCAGTCTGAACAACTCTTGCTAAGACGCCATTCCGATATATGTTATAGTGTGGCTGGGCTCTTGGAGTTACACATCAGCTGTTCCAGATCTTCAAATTTATTCTCTTAGCAGAAAATGCTCATTACGTGGAACAATTTTTGCTATGGTACCATTTTTGTATCTCTTATAGTTTAGCTGGTCTGTTGCGGTTCTGCATCAGGTGCTCAAGTTTCCAAGATAAATTATAGCCTATATGTTGCCTAGACTTAATACCTATACAACAAAAAAAAAACATTCAAATCCGTCGAGTAGTTCCGAAGATTAGCGTGTACAGACAAACGGACAGATTTTTTTTTTGGATTCGTGCTCTATTACTGTTTCTAAACACCCCCCAATTTTTTTTTTTAATATATTCAATATACAGACACAGTTTTTTTACTGTCTTATTATATGTATAGATGAGTTCAATGAATGAATGAGTTATTTTAATCAGACCCAATAATTTACTCTGTAAAATTAAATTATGCAAGAATGATGAGTTGTTAAAAACAATAACCTTAAACTTACTTTTTAAACGATTTTTCTTTTACTAATAACAATAATCATAAAACAAGTAATTATGATAAGAACCAGCAAGTAACTTACCAATTAAAATTTTATTGTAAACTTACAAACCGGTTATCCTTGGAAAGAGTATCTTTTGCGTTTTACTACACCAATTTAACACATTAAAAGCATTAAAAAGCCTACTTCATTTCCCAATACCGAATAAACCCATAATAAATCGATTAATTTAAAACAAAACGAGGCAATAAATCAATTCATAAAATTTTACGGCAGTTGACGAAAGCTCTTACCTTGGGCCAGACGACATACAAGTAGAATTCTACCAGTGTGTGATGACCGGAACGCCTTGAGCTTCTTCAACGAAATGTGTTTCACTGACGCATAAACGAGCAGTTGTAACCCGTAAATATCATTCCTATGGTAATTGTTTTAAATACTTTATTGATTGAAACAAGTATTCTTTTCCTTTTGAGTGGATTATTGATTGGGCATTGTCACTGCAAGCAGTAATTAATCGTTCTTTTTTTCAAGCGCCTGTGGATTTTCATTTAGTTATATTGCTTAAGGGAGATAGAGAATTTCTCAGTAACGATGAGTTAAGAATGTACCATAGACCTTTTTGAGGTCTTCTATTAATTTGTGAGTCATACTTTCAATAAACTCAAACTCAAACTCAAAAGCATTTATTTCAATTAGACCTTTACAGGCACTTTTGAATGTCGGAAAAACAAAGAAGGCTAAGCTACAGTCACAATCACAAGGCATAATAACTTGTGAAAGTACTGTAGTTGCCCATTCCAAAGCGTAGATCTCTATGGAGAAGAATGGGCAAGAAACTCCATGGACACTCTTTTCAATCAAAATTTTATTACAAAATCTTGGTTACATCATTCATGTTGAGATTATACATGTATGTGAGAACGATGTAAAGAGGCGTGCGAATTAAGAGCGTCCAGAGTAAAAGAATAAATCAACAATATTTTAAAAATAAAGTACTTAATGAAAATAAACCGTGACAGCTAAGAGATGACCAGTCCCAACTGACAGCGCCCGTTCACGAACATAACGCATGGATCAGCGCCATTCAACTCAACCATTTTGAAGGGAACCAAATGACCCGACACACCCGTCACCATCAGCAAGACATTCGAGTGAGCATGACATTCTCTCAACTGCCAGGTCACATTCAAGTCAATGAAAGATAGCTAAATGTAAACGGTAGCTTTTCAATACATACGAGTAGTACTCACATATGTGCTATGCAATTATATAATACTAAAAGAAGGAATCTATACTTAATTTAAACTTCATTTTTAGATTTCAGTCCATAGTTATGTATTATTTGAGTGTTAGTAACAATGGTGCTTAACTAATAAGGTTAGTGTTGTTAGTGTTTAGCACTTTATTATTTATTTAGACCTTTGACCATCTCTACCCAGAACCCTGAACCCTGTATTGGTGATATTTTAAAATTCTAAATTCATTATTTCGTT
The DNA here is from genome assembly GCA_950005105.1 of Lycophotia porphyrea. Classification (NCBI taxonomy): domain Eukaryota; kingdom Metazoa; phylum Arthropoda; class Insecta; order Lepidoptera; family Noctuidae; genus Lycophotia; species Lycophotia porphyrea. The sequence goes on along the minus strand of OX465388.1, from coordinate 19,227,229 downwards.
TCAAAATTCGTTACACTTGACCATCGCCAGAGTCGAGTAAAAATATGAGTTGGGACTTATTTCTTCGTTGCTTCGTAATGCAGAAATACAACTAATTGATAAACATTTTTGACAGGCGCCTATAAGAGTGCTTCTCGTAAAGGCACCATGATACTTTTTCAGTTTTTAGACTTATCTTATATTTAGGAAAATAACAATTTTATAAAATAATTTAGGATAATTTTGGCCTTGACCCAATTTTAGTAGAAGCTATTAATAATAATAAGTAATAATATGTAGGCACAACATCGAGAAAAGTGGAAGGAATGGGGGGAGGCCTTTGCCCAGGAGTGGGACAGTTCAGGCTAACTAAAAAATAATAATAATAATAATATGTAGATAGAACTTAGAGGCAGGAATAGAACTACTAGGTTCTCCACATCACATTACTTTCGGGCTCTGTGGCAGTCGCAGTTTGGTTTTATACCAAACTACGTCCCGCAATTTTTAAATCTGTAATATCTTCGAAAATATTCACTTAAATCATACGGTATAAAGGGCCATATAGATCTATATTAAATGAACAATGTATTCAAGGTATTTAATTGGTTAAGGATTAATGCTGTATTGGTTAAAATCGCTTCGAAAATTAGCCATTATTTGTCGTAAAAAGTAAATGACAAAAAAAAGTTATTGTGGGTTATCCATAAGAGATAGACATATACCATCACGGACTTTTCTGTAGACCTTTTCAATGTGTACAATACTTAGTACATTATTTTGATAAAACTCGTAGGGTTCAGCCTGCGTTTGCAATGTAAGCGGAAAAAATGTAATTATTTACGACATCACATTAGAAACCTCAAAAATAACAGTACTTCTCCACTATTTAATGGATGTTATTATACATATAAACCTTCCTCTTGAATCACTCTATCTATTAAAAAAAACCGCATCAAAATCCGTTGCGTAGTTTCAAAGATTTAAGCATACAAAGGGACATAGGGACAGAGAAAGCGACTTTGTTTTATACTATGTAGTGATTACGGTAGAATGATTACTTATAGCCATCGTAACTTATTCATCTATTTTTCCATAATTTATGTTAAAAAGAAAATTAAAATTATTTCAAGAGTGAAATAATTATACATCAGATTAAAAATAGCCGACAAAATTAATTGATATTTAAATGCTAATGACATTATTCGTTGCTTAAGATGCTATGATTAATAGGTACGCACGATGTCCTATGACCACGAGGGGTCAAACGTTTCCAAAGTCAATGTTTCGAAATAAGTGCCTTGACATGGAGATTTAAATGAATAAGATTAGGGGAGAAGATTTATTTATTTTTTAAAAACGTTGCCCCACACTAGGAATTTCGCCTGTATCGTGGTTGCGTTTACAAACATTTAAACTCACATACACAAATAGACAGACCCGGAACAACTACTTATAGGCCATACAAATATTTGTTCCGTGCGGAAATCGAACCCGCGCTGCTGCGCTGCGACACGCAGCGCAGCAGCGCGGGGCAGTCAATCACTCAGCCACGGCGTCAAATCAGCGACGTCGTCAGATTGTACATAATTTAATAGATATCCTATAATTTGTGCAAGAACCATGAATTTAATTCTAAAAGAAATCTCTAACGAGACGCTCACTTTAGAAATATTGAACATCGCATCTGTTAAATCAATTTATAATAAACTCATCTTGTGGTATGTAATTAAGGTTGCTTTTAAATGATTTTTCACATCTGTCTACATTGTATTAATTTCATCCCTTTGTACAATGTGCCAATTAGATTTGAAACTTACATACACAAGTACCCACTTTTGTTCCCATATTTTTTACAAAGTTTCTAACCCCAAAATTTTTCGTTATTCCAGAGGCTGTCACTGCACCTGGCAGTGGTGCTGCTGGCAGTGTACCACACCTGCAAAGCAGAGCGAGAAACGCGAGCCATCCAGTTCAACTCGGCCCAGAACTATGCGGTGCTCGGCTCCCCTATCTCCGCAAACCTAGATGAAGATGGGTACTTCTACCCGAAGCCGAAGATCCCGTTCCCTCCGCCGCCACCCCCACGGCCACCGACTAGGCCCCCAACACTGCCTCCACCACCAGTGACGAGGCCTCCAATAACTGAAGCAACAGGATACTACTATGAGACTCCTCGTATACCGTTCCCGCCACCGACCAGGCCGCCGCCGCCGCCACCGCCGCGAACTCCTCCGCCCCCACCCCTAACTAGACCCCCTCCCCCTCCACCACCACCCCCGACAAGGCCTCCACCACCACCTCCTCCGCCTCCAACTAGACCTCCCCCGACCTACAGGCCTCCAACTACAGGTTACTCGTACGAAACACCACGCATCCCGTTCCCACCACCAACGAGACCTCCTCCACCTCCCCCACCGCCACCAACTCGCCCTCCTCCCCCTCCACCACCACCCCCGACAAGGCCTCCACCACCACCTCCTCCGCCTCCAACTAGACCTCCCCCGACCTACAGGCCTCCAACTACAGGTTACTCGTACGAAACACCACGCATCCCGTTCCCACCACCAACGAGACCTCCTCCACCTCCCCCACCGCCACCAACTCGCCCTCCTCCCCCACCACCACCACCTCCAACAAGGCCCCCCCCTCCACCGCCACCACCGCCAACTAGACCTCCCCCGACCTACAGGCCTCCAACTACAGGGTACTCGTACGAAACACCACGCATCCCGTTCCCACCACCAACTCGCCCTCCTCCCCCACCACCTCCACCTCCAACTAGGCCCCCTCCCCCACCACCACCGCCGCCAACAAGACCTCCACAGACAACAGGATATGTGTACGAAACTCCTCGTATACCATTCCCTCCACCAACCAGGCCGCCACCACCTCCCCCGCCTCCACCAACAAGACCCCCTACTCCGCCTCCAACTAGACCCCCACCTCCACCAACTCCACCAAGGACCCCACCACCACCACCTCCAACTAGACCTCCCCCGACCTACAGGCCTCCAACCACAGGTTACTCATACCAAACACCACGCATACCGTTCCCACCTCCTACTAGACCTCCACTCCCTCCTCCAACAACGAGAAGAACACCACCACCGACCAGGCCTACTCCCCCACCAACTACCAGGCGCCCAGTGACTTACCCTACCTACAGTACTATCTACGACAACACTAGAACCACAGGTTACACTTACCCAACCCCAGCGGTACCGTTCACTTATCCAACGACAACCAGAAGGCCACCAACGCAGCCGACCACCCAGAGAACGTTCCCTCCTGTAACGTATCTGCCTCCGACTACGACAAGGAGACCTCCACCACCTCCGCCTCCACCTACTAAGCCCCCAACTTACAGAACACCCTCAACTTACCTTCCCCCTCCACCATCAACTAAACCTCCCACATATTTGCCACCACCACCTCCCACTAGACCCCCAACTAGGCCTCCTCCACCACCAACTACCAGGCGCCCAGTGACGTACCCTACCTACAGTACTATCTACGACAACACTAGAACCACAGGTTACACTTACCCAACCCCAGCGGTACCGTTCACTTATCCAACGACAACCAGAAGGCCACCAACGCAGCCGACCACCCAGAGAACGTTCCCTCCTGTAACGTATCTGCCTCCGACTACGACAAGGAGACCTCCACCACCTCCGCCTCCACCTACAAAGCCCCCAACTTACAGAACACCCTCAACTTACCTTCCCCCTCCACCATCAACTAGACCTCCCACATATTTGCCACCACCACCCCCAACAAGACCGCCAACACCACCCCCACCACCCCCAACCAGGCCTCCCACATACCTGCCTCCCCCACCTCCCACTAGACCCCCAACTCCACCCCCAACCAGACCCCCACCACCACCAACACCACCGCCGACAATTAGAACGACAGGCTACGACTACCCAACACCTAAAGTACCGTTTACCTTCCCTACCACGGCGAGACCTACAACGAGACCACCGGTGTACATTCCTCCTCCAACAACTAGACGCCCAATATACATTCCTCCTTCAACAACTAGGCCACCAATCTACTTGCCTCCCCAAACCACGAGAGCCCCTTACACCCGGCCTCCAGTGTATATCCCTCCTCAAACGACCAGGGCGCCTTACACCCGGCCGCCAGTGTATATCCCTCCTCAAACGACCAGGGCGCCTTACACCCGCCCGCCAGTGTATATCCCTCCTCAAACCACTCGACCCCCAGTATACATTCCTCCCCAACCGACAACCAGAATACCCTACACGACTCGACCGCCTTTCATCGAAGATAAGGGCTACTTTTACGACAAACCATTGGTACCATTCGTGTTCTAATTTAGTTTAGTTAAATAGAATCTTAATGCACCAAAATTAAAATACTTTAAAGAAATAAGATAGTTATAGCAGGTGATAGCGATGCGGTGTTTTACTGTAGGTGCGATTGCAACTCGGGTATAATTTCATTGGGTTTTTCTTCTAGAAAATTTTCCATTTTATATTCTGAAGTTGGAATCGCCCTTACTTTTTATAAAATTATGAAAACTTCTTATTTATTCTTCTCATTAAAGCTTACATGTGATACTTATGGATAAATAAAACAAATTCACGCACCTAATTTGAAAACTGAAATGACATTACAAAATATACACAATAAAGACCAAATACTTAATAATAACTCATTATGGTTGAAAATTTAGATTATTGGATATTACATGAAAATTTAGTCAATAAATCATACACTTTAATCTAGCTCAATGACATTCTATATGAAAATCTAATAGAACCTTTCATAATTTTGGTGCATTCGGGTGTAAAATAAGTTGCCATAAAAATTGTGATACCAAACGAAGTACTACGTACTACAGTCGCAATAATATTAAAATAATATCTTGTTAATAATGTTTGTTTATATATTAGTAACTAGTTATATATATTGTGTAACGGTAATACTCAAAAATGAAACGCGGAATCACTGCCTTTAACTAATTCTACGTTTAAGATTGTAAAATATTTTTTTTAAATAAAAAATATGAAAAATAATTGTTTGGTTTCTTTTTAAGTTGCCTACCTGACAAAGAACATGGATAAACCCCTTTTGAAAACTGCAGTAGATGCCTAACTTTTGTTCGTTAACAAAGAAATGATGGAGATGAGACGCAGCACAGCACGCATAATGCGTAACACAGCGGCTTCATATATCTGAAAAATTAGTGAACTCGTAGATAACGCAATTAATAAATTATTAACTTGTCAAAATGCATGTCATGCATTTGAATTGAGAATTGCGGTTCATCATCATCATCAGCCTATAATGTTTCCACTGTGGGACACAGGCCTCCTCTCTATGAGAGGGAATGGGCTATAATCCACCACGCGGGCTCAGTGCGGATTGGTATATGTCACATGTCTTCGAATTTTTTGTTCTAGGACATGCCGGTTTCCTCACGATGTTTTCCTTCACCGTTCTTGAGAGCAGTGGTGTTGAAATAAATTACACAAAGTAATGCGCCTGCCTGGGTTCGTACCCACGACTTACTGTTGCGGTTACTCGAAAACAATTCAAAAGTGCAGATTTTTATAGACAGCATATTGGAGACTGAGATATTTAGTGCAAGCAAAGTAGGTAATTGGTAACCCTATTCGCTTAAGTTAAGCAAGCTGATGAATTCTGCGATCACTATGAAAGTACAAGATCATAAAAATAAGCAAAAATATTCAACCAAAAATTAGAGTTTCATTTTCCTAACGTTTTTACGTAATAAATCAACAGAGATCGTTGAAGCGTGTCGTTCGACGATGCACTATTCATTTATCATCGTTTTTAATGAATGCGCTGCGACTTAAGAATTCCAGTGTTCCTAAGTAAAAATTCTGAAAGAAATGATGACAGCTTGATGTATTAGATCTGTTACGAAATAACCGATCAGAGAATAATAACGGTCGAATAATCGATCATAGAGTGAAATGTTTATGAAAATAACCATCGAAATTGTAGGTGCTGCGTGTTATTCACAGAAAGTTTTTTACTTGGTTTAATCTGTGTCCCACTGGAGACACCTCACTGATGAAGCTTGTTAGTAATCACAAGATTGGGCAAACGGTATCCATAATCCATCACTTGTGAGTGTCGTAAAAGTCTTAATTTTTACGACACTAAGCTTACGGGGAAACTCGCATATTATATTATTGCTCAATTGCGTAATACTATACTACTCTATACTCTCTGTTGCGTGACATCTAGAATGGTCTATGATAAATATGCGAGTTTCTCCGCCACCCTAACTATTTAAACCATTTTTAAGAAATAAAGGGATCATGAGGAATCACCAAACAAAATACTGATGATTAAAATGAATATGGGTTCTGTCATCCTGTGAAACTGATATTCCTGCCCTTATATCAAGATCAAAAATACATTCAGGGAACACCGTTGGAAAGCACCATAGATTGAAAGCCAGGTCTTCTAATTCTGAAAGCACGCCAGCTGGTTCTGCTGTGAGTTATCTCTCAGATATTTGCAACACCATCGATTGGTTTCTGATACTCAATTGAGAACCGGGTCTATGTTTGACTCAATCTAATCATCGCCAAGGAAGTCTTCAGGATTACCTCACGATCATCATCATCTGCCTAACCTTTTCCCAACTATGTTGAGGTCGGCTTCCAGTCTAACCGGATGCAGCTGAAGTACCAGTATTTTACATGGAGCGACTGCTTATCTGACCTCCACAACCCAGTTAATACTGGGTAATACGATACCTCTTGGTAAGACTGGTTGTCAGACTTTTTGGGCCACTGACTATCTGTAACGACTGTCAAAGATGTACAAATGACAGCCGGGACTAACGGCTTAACGTGCTTTCCGAGGCACGGGGGAAACTTGGTATGTAATAGATTACGGCTTAACCTTAAGATCGACGCTTTTATTATTTTGCCACGAGCTCGTTACGAGGATTACCTCACGATAAAGTTACAAAATCCCAACCTCACGCTTGCCATTCTGGAACCATTCGAGTTCACTTTTCTATCGAATCTTAATTACAACAAAAAAAAACTGATTGTGTTTGTTCACCCTAGCGCACATAACACGTAACACTAGTTTCCTCAGAGAGAGTAGAAAGAAACAATGTATTACAGGCCGTCATAATAAATCCAATACACCCGTTATTTACTACTACAGCTCATCTTTTCACGTTATCGACGCCTCGACGCCTGTATGGATTAGAAAGTTCATTAGAATTGTAATAGAGTTAATTTAGGTAAGTATCTATACAATGTGTGTGATGTAATGGATATTAAAAAATACTGCTGAGATCTGTAAAGCCTATATCATACATAGAGAGATCAATCTGAACCAAGCACAACCCAAAACTGCTACCAGCCATCGAGTTGCCGAGAATCGAGCTGAATGGCGTGCAGTTGCAGGGGTCTATGTTCAGCAGTGGACTGCTTTATTCTGATTTGATTCCAGTGAAAATCATACTGATAATAGACCCTGACGCAAAATTAATTTTGGTCCGATCAGAGGAATCTGAGGTATATGTATGAATTTACTATGGTCGCCAGCTGTCTATAATTGCATTTCAGCAGCCCAAAGCAATTCTAGCTTTGTACACAGGAACAGTTTTACCTTGACATTGTTTTGTTGTTCGTGTAGATGCACCATCATTGTTTTCATAGAGCGATAGTCTAGCTAAGTGTCTGATAAAACAATTGATGTTATATGAGCAGTACGGTTATTATATACAAAAAGTTGCAACGTCTGATGAACGCTAAATGACAGGTAAGTGGTTGCTTTGACAATTTCAGACCTAGTTAACATAGCACATAAATGGTATGCAAACAAAGGTTTTAAGTTTTGAAAGGTGCTAGATACATCTTAATTAAGACTGTAAAGACTTCAAAATACCCACACGATTCTAACCTATAGATAACCCAACAAGAAATGAAAAGAAGACTGCTATCACCTGACAGCCGCAATACCCACCTCCCACCATATCTGCTAATCCTCCGAGAGTAAATAGCGTAAAGCTAAATGAAACTCGATAATAACATATTGCTCGTTGTAATTAAAATTGATAGCAATACGTAGCGTTGCGCTCAAGCGCGGTAAGTGGGACTCATTCGGTATCATCAAGCTGAATAAAGATTGTAATCTACCACGGGCTGTTAGACCGGTCGCACATAGGGGGCTGAAAATAGAACCACTGGGATATATTGTAGCGGCATTTAACAAAACTTAGAACCTAGCATTATCAAATGCAGAATAGTTGATGTGGATAGCAAGACGCAGTGATTGCTAATTATTGCAACAAGAGCACATGGTTTAAAAACACTTGATTTTTCGCTCATTTTTGATCTTAAAGACACTGTCTGACATATCTATTAACTACCCTTGAATCTATGATACTCGAGGTGTTCCAGAATCATGACAGCATTAACGACTGTCTGTTCCTCGTTTCTAACCCAAAATTGGCTTTTAAAAAAGCCTTGATTAGATACAAAACAGCGTTAAAAATGTCCACTCTTCATCTTATTGCAGGAGATACTTCGCTTATGAAACACAAAAAACAGGTCTACTATTACTAAAGTCATTGTGCCCTAGTATTATGTCATGTTTATTTAGCTTGTATACCTAGCAGTCAACAATGGTTACATGTTGGTGGACTACATCATGTCATGTGATGTCATCTTAATGTAACCAACATTAATTCATAGAAATGGAAGCAAAATTCACGCAAAAACAATATGCCGTGTAAATGTCAGATAGGATCTTTCTCCGCTAAGTAACTTTCTTGAGGCAATATTTTAATTTATGACTGTTTACGGTTTTTGCACCACGTGTGGATGTCGAGGATGTTTATTATAATAGTTTCACACTGAAATGATACACTCCGATCAATGTAAGATCCGATAAAATGGCTATCAATTGCCGAGACTTCTACTAATAAACCAATGGTTTTGTGGAGTTTTTAGAATAACTTGGCAAAAGTAGGGTTAGTTGCTTTCAGACCAGGAGAAGCGAAAATCTTTGGAGGGCAGCTGAATGAGAGTTTCTACGGATCTAGCTTAAACGAGAATGATTTGAAAGCTCTATGGCCAGTAGTGAACCTGAATATGTAAAGATGAAGACAGAATGACATCCATGATCATGTAATTGCGGAAGACGAAGTGAATACTTCTAAACTACACTACCTTTATGACACATTAAAACAGCAATTTATAACATAATTGTCATAAAAATGCTAGCAATTTGTCCAGTGGAAGTCCAGTCCAGTCAAATGACGCAACAATTCAACGTCAGATCAATTGACAACATACGACACTCTCTACACCATTATACAAAAAAGCTGAGCAATTTATGAGATTAGTGCACATAAAACAAACAAAAATTGCTTGTTTAATAACCTTCACAATGTAACATAGGTAGTGATGTGATATTAGACATAATTGTGATTTTCACTGATGTTACGAATATTTGGTTATGTGGGAGCAGTGGCCGGCACGCTCCGGTGACTTGCGTCCGCGCATCGTATTGGCTAGAGATGGGATAGGAAGGTGTCGATGATTTGATATATTAAGATTTGATTTCTCTATCAGTTAATTGCAGATAGATGTATGCAAGAAAATAACATCTTTCTACCCTAAATTAATTGAAATAGGTAGCAGGTTATTGATGATTTTAGAGAGCTATATAACGCATTTTTTATAAAGTTTAGAATTTTTGTAAAAATAAGCGATAAATTCACCATGATGAGAAGTTACAAGAAGTTGACGGTTAAACTCACTCTCAGTAGTGCACTTGGTTAACCTTTACACACAGTAATCTTCAAACCGTTGAAAATGATGCTAAGACGATGTAGTGGCATTACAAAAAGTACTACTGCAACATAGAAAAAAAAGAACTACAGCGCCATCTATGTCACAGACGAATAAACTATGAATGAAAAAAAAATGAACTAAATCACAGATGAATGAAGAAAAAATGAACTAAACAGTGAAAGACAACTAATTCCTACATCGCACAAGTAAAGTTGTCCGCGACTTAAGACTACATGACGAACCCGACAATAACTGTCGGGCAGCAGCCAACTAGACATAACGCCCGTTAGGTCGAAGCATCCTCCCTTTTCTATGGGGGATGAAGAAACATACCCCCTGTTCTTCGTGACCCCAAAACTTATTAAATAAATAGATGGTGAGAACTTTTTTTTGGGAGCAACCACTGCAACACCTGAAAGCCAACAATGGTAACCACCAGATAAGCGCCGAGGACGGAGGAAAGAAGTTTATAGTAAAGAATCTTGCCCATTCTTCTCCATAGAGATTTACGCTTTGGAATGGGCAACTACACTACTTTTACAAGTTATTATGCCTTGTGTCTGTGACTGTAGCTTAGCCTTCTTTGTTTTTCTGACATTCAAAAGTGCCTGTAATGGTATAATTGAAATAAATGCTTTTGAGTTTGAATAATAACAATAGGCACAATTTAGAACAAGATCCATCTTACGATCTTTATTACTAATTAAAAATAAATTATCGACATCACCAACCCCACCCCAGCCCTACAATCTCAAAGGAAAACATTATCTTTGCTCGAAGAATCCGTCACATTTTCTAGTGCGGACGCGTGCGGCGCGCGCGCATACAACAAGCCATTCTTACAGCAGTGATGTGTCGGTAACATGTCTAGTGAGGGTTCTGTGTCGTCCAACGGATCTAGGATCCGTCAGTTTGGGTTGTACAGGACTATCGATTCGAGGACTGAAGAGTTTCTGAGGTCATCGAGGAAGAGGCAGATACGGCAAGGATGTGCTTGCGCTGCTATCTCTACGGCGATTACAGTTACCGTTGTTGTTGTGAGTGTTTCTTTATTTATGTTTTTGTTTAGTTTCGTTGTGTTTGTGATAATTTTGTGTGTGTGCATTAAAATTTGTACAAGCCCAAAAAAAAAAATAGTTTAAAATTCGATTGCTTCACTATTTATGTCTGTATTCATCCATAGCTGTTTTTAGTCGTATTCGTAGTTTGTTAGCTTTACCTTATTAGTTTTCTGAACAAGCTCAAGCGGGTGAGATCTTGTCTAAAGTAATGAATCTTAGCTCTAATAGTGCATCACATCGGAGTTATTTTTTTTGTGGAGCAAAATTTTGCATTTTGATAACATGAAGTAACATTCTTTTGCGGCTTCTGTTATAATTTTTTGTTATTTTCGACTAACATTTGCAAACGTTGATCTACAAAAAGTTACTTCGTTGTTGATACACCCAAATACCTTGAATTACAAAAAAATTAATATCGTATGGGATATTTACTATGGCTAATTATCAGGTAACGTTATTGGATAAGAAGTTCTGTCTAATCTAGCATAACTTCCTGTAGTAAAAAGTCAATTACATCCAAGTCAGGTAAACAGACTGAGTGCATTCTTGTAGTAAACACAACGTTAACAAAAGAAAGTAACACATTTCATCAATTTATGTCTCTAATAAATTAATTGAAGGAAACAGGCATAACGACGGTTACAACTTGATTTAGGAAAGCAGTAATGACGGCATTGACAATAATATCAATGATTATGAACAATGTATGTTTATAAACAAACACTGTGACTATTATGCAAACATGCATCATTCTGATCAATCTATTGTCATCTGTTAGGTCTTATTTTATTTCGTCATAGTAACATAACCATTATCAATATTATTGTCAAAATAATGACCAAAGCTGGATTACTTCATTGTATGTCATCATCGTCTTTCTTTTCTTCTCTCAATTTAATAGCGACCGTCACAGCATACTCTTCTATTTTATTTAACATAACAACTAAATCTGCCGTCATCCTTGTGAATGTCTTTGCTGTTTGTAAACACAAAGGCTATTATAACGTCACGTCAGTGGTAGATGTTAAGTGTTTGCCGAAATCGAAAGCAAATGTCGAATTTAATGTTGAATATTCTCTAGTTCTTGCTACTAGTCAGCGTTTTGGTATGCTTAGATTTTTGGACGTGGATGATGGCTGCACATCCTATGTACAGAAAAATATTACAAAGTAATCCTCTAACTTAGCAAAATTTTTTTAACTTTCTAGAAAACTCCTTGCGTGCCTTTCCCACGTTGAATTTGTTTTAGTTGTTGCTACTAGTCAAAGTTTTGTTAGCTTATATTTTGGGAAATCGATGTACTTATATCCTCTGATATTTAGTGATATTTTTTCACATTCTAGGAAAATCTGCGTTTGCGTTCCTTTCGTTGTGATGTCATTGCGCAGTAATATTCCAAACATGTTGTCGTTTGTATACATAATTACGCTTGTTGCTTTTTTCTCTACTTTTTATTTTGTAAACACTGATTATACACTGATTAGTTATACGCTTCCTTTTACTAGCACGCGCCTTTTTTTGCGTTGCAAAAAGAAATTCAAATCAACTGATAACGGTATTTTGTTCAACTTAATTTACCAATGTCTGTTAACCTTCTCTGTGGCCTTATTCCTCTTACAGAGAGGTGGCTTGTGGGCCAGCAGTAGGAACATGATACGCTGATGATGCTGAAAGGAATGGAGGCGAACTGATCAAATCCCGATATACATTCATTATGACGTCATTATTTACATCATCCAAATGAAAACACAGTATGATCTAACCAAAAATTCGAACACATATGTGACATCTACCAATCCGCACTGGGTCCGCGTGGTGGATTATGGCCCATTCCCTCTTTTAGAGACTGCCTGTGTCCCAGCAGTGGGAACATTATAGGCTGATGATGATGATGATGATCTAGCTCTTCTTTATTCCTCTTACTAACAAAAACGTACGTTGATGTTAATGTTCAACTAGAATTTGGTTTTTAAAATGAAGAAGACAAGTTTTCCTCCTAAATTGTCATTCTATTCTCTATTTCTGCTATGAACTACTGACTGACTGACTCACTAGTCTAGTGACTGTCTCGTTTGGTCCAGTGGTCGCAAAATTCTGGTTTTTGTATAAAAGTCTTTTATAACAAATAAAGCGAGAAAAAAAGTTATAGTTTTGATTTCTGGGGTTGTGCTTGGAATTGTAAGCATTGGGCAATGGGGTTCTCAATTAGTATCTTTTCTAATGAAAAGATGCCTGGAGCAGCCTTTAGTCGGATCTGTGCCCTGTTAATAGCAATATGCTTGCCCCCTATTACATGGAACTCACTTAAACATAACTGGAAAATGCAAAAAAATACCATATTCACATCGTCATCATCAACAGCAGTCCACTGCTGGACATAGGCCTCCTTCTCAGCAACTCTCATCCAGTTGCCACTAGCCACCCTGCGAAAATCGTCGCTCCATCGAGCCTTAGGGGAATCCCACCTTACGTTGGCCGATTCACGGTCTCCACTCAATAACACGTCTACCCCAACGTTCATTGGTTCTACGTCTTATATGGCCGGCCTATTGCCACTTAAGCTTACTTATTCTGTGAGCTATGTCGCCAACTCTGTCGAATCACACTTGTGCCAAATCCTTCGGGATGGAACAGGAGTGATGTAACTACTTGGTGTAACAACTCTTTAATCTGAACAGTTTCGCACTTAGCCATAATTAATAAGTATAACTGACGTTACGTTTTCAAAAATGTTGATACGGTTTTGTCACAAATCAAATACACGGATTTATAAATACTTATTGGTTTCACTGTTTTTCTTTTCCACAAATCCGCCAAATGTTTGTAGTTCCTAGTCATTTATCATAACTTTTTTTATTCCTTCTTTTTGGCATTATCAAACACTGTTCCTAAGTAGTTTTCTAGAAATAAAAACTCGTCATAAGGCACAAGAAATTGTTAGATGCAGATGGGAAATGTTGGTTTTGTATCAATCATTCGTTATTCCCCATTGTGTGACAATTTGGTCTGAAAGTTTTGTTAGTAGTAAACTACAACTAATCATATTGTACCGTGCCCGTTTAAAAATAAAACAATAAAAGTATCAATATGACCGGAAACAAACACGTAAAAGGCGCTAGCGGGATATGCCATTCGTGAACTACCCTTAATGCAATAAAAGTATTGAGTTAATGACACCCGGCATCCTCGACTGAGCGACTGGCCTCATGGCGTTGCATCGCGCGTCTTTGGCATCGCATGTACCTGGTAAATTCAAATTTCGAAACGACTCTCCGTCTTATTCGTCCTTAGAAAAAATGCGTGGTGAATGCATTTTTTTATTACATTTTTCAAACTCTTGATGCACGCACGTCTTTCCTTTTATTTTAATTCTAGGGATAAATAAATATTCCTTAATTTGTATGTCGTACATATATATTTTGCGCTTGATATTTTTTTACGTTATTTGAGTAATTAGGAATGGCAACATTTGAATCATCTACTTCGGCAAGTGATCGTTGACCTACTCTGTAGTATCCGTCATGTGATAGCTTTGTATACAAGTATGTATTTGCCTGATAATATTGAAACAAAAAAAGTAATACTACTAGATAACTAGTGTTCATTATTTTTATTTTTATTGTGTATGTTCAAAGAACGTCTTTTTTAATGAGCGTATTTTAATAAGATGTCATATTTATTGCAAATGTGATTAATTTATGAGAGTTAGGAGTACCTTGTGAAAGAATCTTTACGGCAAATACTATTTGTTCCTGTCTAGCAGCATTGCTATGTTCTTGTTTAAAGGGCATGTTGTCGGTGTAATTATAGGCATGAGAGACTTTCAACTTTGTTTCTACGACGGACGACGTTTCTAGACGTTGGCCGTAGACTACTTTCGTGCGTGGATAGGTGGTAATCGTCTTGAAAGTGTTTCGACCTTCTACAATTACTGCCAACAGGGTTGATAAGACATTCAGTAGCTTGATATCAATAGCAATTTTTACTTGCCAGTCAGCGTTGACGCTGATGCAATATCACTATACATATGTCATCAGATGGCCTGAGCAAACATCAAGATAAAAAGTGGAGTAAAACCTAAATTCATTTATCTGTTTCTGGGCTTCATTGTAATGTTAGATATAGGGGTTACAGCATCCCAAAGGCATTCTGAAACTCACTGCGACTTTTTTTGCATTCAAGAGATCCATCGAAATTAAACCCAAAGCTGACCATACTACGGTAGACTAATATTTATCGCCCAGATCTGACTGTTTTTTGATTGTATTTGTTTTACCCATATTTAGGTGTTCTAGCATTTGATTTGCTTGTTTGCTATAAATTCTGTACTTATCTGTCTGTCTGTCTGAATCGATTTATAGAAATTACATTACTTAGAAACCTCCGTAGAACTCTTCCTTGCGTGGTGAGCAGAGATATAGCATCCACACATATGGATATAACATCAAATGCAAATACATAATGTTCTCGCTGAACAATGTACGTAGTTAACATATCGCGCGTAGTGCATGCTTTCTGCTTTCTTCATCGGCGCAGACGCAGCGAGCGCTCCGTGACGTCACATGAATCAGATTGTCTGTTTTAGTGAAAGGCTGTTTATTAGAATTTAATGATCCTTACAAGATTAAGGAGTCTGGTTGTTAAGTGTTTAATATCTATCTGTCAAGCGTTGTTATTTTAATCATTTTCTCTCAGCACTGCTCAATAAGTTGAAACTAGCTATTTCAAAACTATTGTTGAACTTTTTAAATAGGCCTTTTCCGTAATAGTATTTTGAGTTTTCAGCCTATTCATCTCTATACATAATTACAATCTATGTGGGTACGGTTTGCCAAATTTATAATTATCTAACAATGATTATTATATTATAATCTAATTGATTTTTTTAATCGCTATCCATGCGTTGTGATGAACGTAATTACTAACACTAGTCGTAAAGACGTTATTATAATTTTATAATTATAAATGTCAATCACAAAGAATATGAAACTTTGTGTTCGCGCATTAATTAACTAGTATCAACTGAATCAATCCATTAAGTCTTCTAAAACTTCATGTTTTGGGTTGCCTTTGAATTTTGCAATGAAACGAATCCATTTTTATCTTCGTGATGGTTTCCAGGACAAGATTCACTTTGACATTTCTTTGCTGAGTGAAATAACCACCACATACGAACTTGAAGATTATTCATTATATCAAACACTTACTTCACCAAGCAGTATTTGAATCTTGACCCTTTGGAAATATTAAGATGAATGAAATGTAATTATAACAAAATTATACATTTAGAGCATAAAATGTAAACTTCTTTTACACAACATCAATAAGAACAGAAGACCATATATGTAGCAGTTCCCTCATCATAATATTATGCAAATACGTAAAAATTACTCAGCAAATCACTAGTTTTGCCGTTAAGATACGGATTGATGAACGAATAAACAATAATATGACGATTTTATTGTTACATAAATCTTTTTGTAACGATTTTGAAGTAATCTTTTGTTACATTTAGTGGCAGTTAATGCCATTATTGCCTATGCTACTTACACAAAGTAGTAGTTCAATTACTTTTTTTGCCAATTTGTACAAAAATATTGTTTCATTTCCCAACATAGTTGAGAAAAGGCTAGGCAGATAATGTCAGGTTTCAAATTATCATCATCATCATCATCAGCCTATAGCAGTCCACTGCTGGACGTAAGCCTCCTCGATCGCCACTCCGCTTGATTCTCAGTAACTCTCATCCAGTTGCTACCAGCCACCCTGCGAAGATCGTCACTCCACCGAGCCTGAGGGCGTCCTACCTTACGTTTGCCGATTCGCGGTCTCCACTCAAACTCAGACTCAACTCAAACTCAAAAGCATTTATATCAATTAGACCCTTACAGGCACTTTTGAATGTCGGAAAAACAAAGAAGGCTAAGCTACAGTCACAGTCACAAGGCATAATAACTTGTGAAAGTACTGTAGTTGCCCATTCCAAAGCGTAGATCTCTATGGAGAAGAATGGGCAAGAAACTCCATGGACACTCTTTTCAATCAAATATTATTACAAAATCTTGGTTACATCATTCATGTTGAGATTATACATGTATGTGAGAACGATGTAAAGAGGCGTGCGAATTAAGAGCGTCCAGAGTAAAAGAATAAAACAACAATAATTTAAAAATATAGTACTTAATGAAAATAAACCGTGACAGCTAAGAGATGACCAGTCCCAACTGACAGCGCCCGTTCACGAACATAACGCATGGATCAGCGCCATTCAACTCAACCATTTTGAAGGGAACCAAATGAACCGACACACCCGCCACCATCAGCAAGACATTCGAGTGAGCATGACATTCTCTCAACTGCCAGGGCACATTCAAGTCAATGAAAGATAGCTAAATGTAAACGGTAGCTTTTCAATACATAGTACTCACATATGTGCTATGCAATTATATAATACTAAAAGAAGGAATCTATACAATGCAAGGATATTTTTACAATCTTCTGCAGCTTCCACAATACTTATCATGGTAATCAATTAATTTGCTCCTATGGTTGTGGAGCAGGACCAGCATTGAGCCAAGCATTTTTATCATCAATGTAATCTCCCAACTTATAATATGCTTGCCTACATAGTGTCAATTTTATACAAGATTTAAATTTCGTCTCATTCAGTTGTAGAATGTAGGTAGGTATTTTATTGTAACATTTTAAACAGTACCCCATGAAAGATGAGTCTACTTTAGCTAGCCTGAAACCTGGCTGAACTAGTTGGTCCCTATTTCTAGTATTATAGTGGTGCCTGTCACCTCTTTTACTAAATAAATGCAATTGTTTCTAACGTACATGATGTTTTCATAGATGTATTGACAAGGTACTGTCATGATGTTAATTTTTTTAAACAGTTCCCTTAGAGAATCGCGTCTACGTAGATCATAAATGGCTCTGATGGCTCTTTTCTGCAGAATAAATATAGACTCGATGTCTGCAGCCCGTCCCCATAGTAAAATACCGTATGTCATAGTACTATGAAAATAACTAAAATACACTAGCCTCGCGGTATCTACATCAGTAAATTGACGAATTTTTCTAACAGCATATGCTGCTGAACTCAGCCGTCCTGCAAGAGATGTTAAATGGGGACCCCATTGTAGCCTTGAGTCAAGCGTGATTCCCAAGAAAACAGTTTTATCGACAAATTCTAGTTTCTCTTGATTTAATATTATGTCACAATCACTACTTCTGACATTTGGTAGAGCAAATCTTATGCACTTAGTTTTTTTCCCATTTACTACTAAATTATTTGCGGTAAACCAATTATGGACCAGTAGTAGGGCGTTATTGACGTCGTCAAGATCCGCGGCACGTCTGTTTATCCTAAATATCAAAGAAGTATGTCAGCAAACAATACCATTTGCGGCTGGTTGTTAAATAAATGGGGTAGGTCATTAATATATACTAAAAAGAGGAAAGGACCCAATATCCAAACCTTGTGGAACACCCATTTTTACTTTTAAATCTTTTGAATTGACACCATTTACTTGTACTTGCTGCTGTCTATCATTCAAATACGATTTTACTAATCTGAGTGCAGATTTACCTAAACCGTAATGCTCAAGTTTCATGAGCAGGGTCTCGTGATTTACGCAATCAAATGCCTTCGAAAGGTCACAGAAGATTCCAATGGCATCTTGTGCCTCTTCCCACGCAGCAAATATGTGTTTTAATAAAGTAACACCGGCGTCAGTCGTACAACGTCCCTTAGTGAAACCATACTGTTGCTCGTGTAAGATCTTATTGGTGTTAAAATGGTTAAGCATTTGATTGAGCATTATCTTTTCAAACACTTTGCTAAAAACCGGCAACACGGATACGGGCCTAAAGTTATTGGTGTCTGTACTGTCCCCGGATTTAAAAAGCGGTATTACCCTACTGTATTTCATTAGATCCGGGAAGACCCCTTGATCCACGCACAAATTAAATATTAAGGCTAAATACGGTGCTATAGTCTCAATAATTGAGGTACAAGCTTTGACAGACATACCCAATAGATCTTCGGTTAATTTGATCTTGATTTGTTTAAAAGCTTTTATGATTGTTATGTTTATATGCTGAAATTTAAATTCATTCGGACAGGCTGAAACGTTCGCTTTCAATAAATTAATAGAAAGCAAGGGTGAAGAATTCAAGGTTTCAGTAGTTTTAAGAGGGAGTAAGAACACGTCTACCCCAACGGTCATCGGTTCTACGGCTAATATGACCGGCCCATTGCCACTTCAGCTTACTTATTCTGTGAGCTATGTCGACAACTCCGGTTCTCTATGGGATCACCTCGTTTCGGATGCGATCCCTCAGAGAGACTCCGAGCATAGCCCGTTCCATAGCTCGCTGAGCGACCTTGAATTTATGGATCAGTCGTACCGTGAATGTCCACGTTTCGGCCCCGTAAGTCATAACAGGCAGGTCGCACTGGTTGAAGACCCTTAGGCCTTTAGGCTCTGTGGAATACGCGACGAGAAGACCCAATGAAGCTTCCTAAACGCTGCCCAGCCCAGCTGGATTCTTCTGTTAGCCTCCCTCTCAAAGTTGTTCTTACCAAACTGCAGAGTTGCCCGAAGTAAACATATTCTCAAACAACCTCGAGAGGACCGCAATTGACAACAATAGGTCCTGGGTTGACGTGTTCGTTAAACACAACCTGAGTTTTGTCCAAGTTCACCCTGAGACCAATGCGTATTGAAGAATCAACTAGGCCATCCAGCATCTGCTGCAAGTCGTGCAGCGATTCAGCCAGTATGACGATGTCGTCAGCAAATCTCAAGTGTGAGATGTACTCGCCGTTGATGTTAATGCCACGTCCTTCCCATTTTAGCGCCTTAAACACATCTTCCAGCGCGTTGGTAAACTCTTTCGGGGAAATTACATCCCCCTGCCTCACCCCCCAACGCAATGGGGTGTGTTCTGTCTGCTGGATATGAGTTTGGACGGTCATTGTGGCGTTTTCATAGAGATTTCTCAGCACTTGGATTTATTGCCATCGCTGCAGAGACTCCAGACCTGACCTGGTCTCGACAGAGTCAAAAGCTTTCTTATAGTCCACTAATGCAAGACACCGAGGCCGATTATACTCTTCGGACTTTTGTATGATCTGCCGCACTGTATGGTTGTGGTCTATGGTGCTGTATCCTCCACGAAACCCGGCCTGCACCGGTGGCTGGAAGTCATCGTGTCTTCGCGCTAGATGATTCGAGACGTGGCTAAGGAGCGAAATGGGTCTGTAATTGTTTAATAGGGTCTTGTTCCCCTTTTTAAAGAAGAGAACGACCACGCTCCTTTTCCACGCTTCTGGAGTTTTCCCAGAGAAAAGGACTGAGTTGAAAAGCTCCCGAAGCTCTCTTAATACAGGACTTCCTCCAGCTTTCAGGAGCTCAGTCGTTATCCCATCCTTACCAGGGGCTTTCTCATTCTTAAGCTGTCTAAGAGCCGCCTCGATTTCGTCTTGGCTGACTTCTGGCAGATCTTCTGTGAAATGGCGGGTTAAGGTGGTTCTGGAATCCTCATTTTCGGCATCAGGTCGAGACGCATGCGATGCGTACAATTGGCCGTAGAAGTTTTTGACTTCCGAAAGAATTTCCGGCTTCGAAACGACGATATCCCCACTGGATTTGGTCAACTTCGTCAGGTGGCTCCTGCCAAGTGATTGGACGAACACTTTCGACCCCCGGTTTTGCTCAATCGCTTTTTCCATTGAGCGTGTGCTAGAGCACCAGAGGTCGCGTCGTACCAATTTCCTAATTCTTTACGTACATTTTGTTTCAAGTTATGTAGATGTTTTTTACCTATTGCATTCAAAGTACTTATTAGTCTTCGAAATGGTCCAACATTGCAATTTCTGGTAAACCAAAAATAATATGAACCTAAAAATCATATTTATTTTTGTAAATTGGTAAAAACACTTATTAATACTTTGTTTGTTTTACTAACAGCTGTGTAACTAAAATTTAATGGTAAGTTTATAAGCCATGTACCTATTGTTATTAATTGCAATCCGTTCTGTGCTTTCTGTTTTTAATGAAATATCATAACTTGTAATACACAAATACCTACATATTTTTCCAACTTAGATTATCATTTGCTTAAATATTTTTTCTTTCTTTTGCAGAGCGTCATACTGGTCTATGAATACAGCATCAACTCAGGAGCAAATGTTACTAAAAAGACCTCATCAAAACCCAACTGGATTGCTCTCATGAACGATAGTGATATTACATCAATCAGTTCAAAGTTTAACAAGAAAATAAACTTCGACAGAACAACACTCAAACTGCTGCCAATATTATTAAAGGCCCTGAACAAGAACCGATACCTAGAGAAGATCCTAGAAGATTACTCAAGTTCTCCTCCTTATGCAGGAACGGATTCAACTGAAGCTACGTTTACCAGAAATGTTTTCTCTGATTCAAAGAATTGGTTAAAATTACCAACCACTAGGCACTCGACAGATTATAAAACATCACCTTTGATGCAGTGGAAAACTCCTACACAACGCTTGGAATATCTCACTAAAATAAGAAAGATAAGAGACTACCAGAGAATGCTAAACTATTTTGATAAAATGATCAATGATAAAGTTGGTATTTATCAGAAAAGGGAATTTGAGTATTTTACTGAAAGTCCATTAACAACTGGAACTATACCTATGACCAAAATAGACAGGTATAGAAATATTCAGCGGTTGCGTAATGTTCCTCCTACTGGTAAAGATGCTAACGATATTAATTGTAATTGTCCTAAGAAATTGGGCCTGTTGTTAAGTAAATTAATCGGAGCTTTACAAGATTTGATCCCACATATCATTGGTAATAAGCTTGGCCTAAATTTACCATGTAAAAATAAAACAAAACAAATTGAAGATCTTAAGCAACTAACAACCGCTCGAACAGTGCCACCAACGAAACAACGTATTTATGATATTTTTTCAACGATCACCCCTGGTACTCCAAAAGTTACAAAGACGAGGCCAAAAGTTACATTACAAAGCAAAAAATGTTGCTCCAAAAGCACTTCCACGAGCACAACCCGCAAAACTACAAGTACCACTACCAAAACTACCACTAGTAGCGCTGCCCGAACAGTTACTAGCACTACAACCGTAGAAAACCGCGAAACAACTACAACTCCTGCACAAAATGAACTGAAAAATGATATTGGGGAAGATAATATAATACAAGCGTCGATAAAAGAACCCGTAAAGTTACCGAAGTATCAAATATATGAAGAAACTTCCACGGATTACGATCTTCTTACTAAACCTACTAAGACACCAAATACTCAAACCACTAAAAGCGTAGAAATAAAACGAACTACAGAAAAGATTGTACCAGTGAAATTTATTACGGAATCTAGCACTGAAAAATGGTTGAAACCGTACAACGCGGAGTCATTTTATCCAAAAGTAAACGTACCTTTATTCAAGGAAGAAGATTATGATGAGTATTTTAACAACAAACCTAATAAAGCGAATAATGGATTTGAAAATCTTGACGTTCACAGCATGGAATCCTTAAAAACTAAAACGACATCTTCTGGTGAGGACATGAGACTAGACAAAGAAGATAAGAAAATCAATTTCAAAGGAACGACAGATGATGTAAAACCTATGAATTATCATGCAGTTACTATGCAAGACGATGTAGACTTAACTTCGATGCGAAAATTGGCTGATATGTTATATCTTCCCCAAGACAAAACCACCAAAGTGTGGAAATATACCACAGAATCTGAGTTTTCAACGACATCGTACAACAAAATCCAATATCAAGAACCGCAAGCCACCTCTATAGTTACAAATTCAGTCACAAATTCTGTTGATCCTAAAACAAATAATATAGATACATATGCAGTTGATAATTCTGTTGATCCTACAACAAGTACTATAGGCACATATTTTGTCGAAAATTCTGTTGATCCTACAACAAGTACCTTAGGTACAAATTCAGTCGAAAATACCGTTGATCCTACAACAAGTACCTTAGATTCATATTTAGTCGAAAATACCATTGATCCTACAACAAGTACCTTAGGTACAAATTCAATCGAATATAGTTCCAGTTCACGGAATGATATTCAAATAGTTGATTCCGTTCCTGATGTAAAGCGCCACTATCATTATGAAGCGCCGCCGGCCAAATATCACCCAAATTCATTGATTCAGAATGAACAACAGGTCATGGAAAATACAGGCGATGATGAACTTCAAGAAGAATATATGGGGCCAACCGAGGGTGTTAGGGTTCCATATAAATATAAAAATTCTACGAAATTAAGTTACACTAGCTTAGAAAGCACCAAAGAGACTGCTCCATGGGAGTTCATGAAAAATGAAGAGAAAATTGTAAATATATCTTCCAAGTCAATGCTGCCTGCTTTGAGACCAATATATTTGGAAATTCAACGAAACTCCGAATGGAAACCAGAAGAGCATAGCGACTATGATATTTATAATTTTAACAACAATGTTTTTGATTTGCCAAACATTAATTAGAATATAGCATAAAAACATAATTTATAATAAGTAACCTAGACAATACAGGGTGTTTGGCATAACTTTGAACATACGAAAATGGTGGATAGGTGGGGTCATCTGCTACTTACTCAGCCCTAATTTATTTGGGCCTAGGAAACTGGATATTTAAAAAAAAAAAAATTGCTTTCTTCTAGTTTCACCACTTTCTTAATTTTAAAGTGTATTTTTTATTAAAAATGGGTAAAACAGGCAATATTTTGTTTTTTTTTTAAACTTTAATGTTGGCAGATTCTCATAAAACTATTGCTTTATTCAGATGTTAGCTAGAAAAAAAGTTATGAGTACTCAAACTTACAGAAAGATGTAAAAAATACTTAAATCTTAATTTCAAATTGCATAAAAAAAAAATATTGATGAGTTCCAATTCTAGCAAAACAGCTATAATTACATACCATTAGAAAGGTCACACCCTAGGAATGTTGTTATTTTTTACATCTTTTTGTAAGTTTGAGGACTCATAACTTTTTTTCTAGCTAACATCTGATTAAAGCAATAGTTTTATAAGAATATGCCAACAAGATCTGCTGACCTTCTGTCTGATCTGATCTGCTGTTGTAAGGGAGATTTTAATAAATAAATAAATAATTAACATTAAAGATTAAAAAAAAACAAAAAATTGCCTTTTACCCTTTTTTAATAAAAATTACACTTTAAAGTTAAGAAAGTGGTGAAACTAGAAGAAAGCAAAAAAAAATATTTTTTAAATATCCATGTGCCCAGGTTCAAATAAATTAGGGCTGAGTAAGTAGCAGATGACCCCACCTATCCACCATTTTTGTATGTTCAACGTTCTGCCAAACACCCTGTATACATTCTGTCTGTTTATTTGTAATTGTGTGTCATCTTTTAGTGATAATATTGTTGATAATTATTTGTATTGTTGATAAGCTTTGACCCAAAGCTCAAAAGTAAAGCTCAAAGCAAGCTAAAGCTTTTGGTCAAGCTTTTTGTCAAAGCTGTATTAAAAATACAGACTAGTATTGGACCACCAAATTTGTGTTTCATATAACGAGTATCATAAGAAATCATAATATTATGTTTCAGTTATATTTTCAGCTTCGTCAACAGGATATTCCAAAATTCCGGTGAGAATGCGTACGACTGTTTGTACTTTGTTGATTTGTCTTTTTTCAATTTCGTAACTACTAACTATTTCTTTGTGTTTAATACCGGGTTTGTCTGTAGGAATACTATTAAATTGTAAATCTTACCCAAAATTCCCATGGTCTTTTCATTCGTTATCATAATAAAAAACTTCCAGCCAACAAAAAAAATGTTCTTTCCATAAACTGTTCTCCGTGTTCACAAAAAGTTTTCTTTATTTTTTTAAGGTACTTGGAGTTGTGTTACCATGTACTTACGATTTGAATGTTATACTTTTTTTTACCTAACTCGTATATTTTGGTAGATCGTAGTACAACACTTCCACACAACACGACACACCAATCTAAGTGTAAATAATAATATTTTAAATTGTTCAAACTAAGTTTTGTTTTCCACTTTTACAACCACATATACACTGACATTGAGTGCCCAGTAGCCCAGTTCATGTGAAAAATTCTTAGTAAAACAAGCATAACTAGTATCTAATGTCTATTTTATTTCCATGATTAATGTTCATTCCTGTCAATTTTACACAAAATGCATACATAC
This sequence comes from Lycophotia porphyrea, assembly GCA_950005105.1. NCBI lineage: Eukaryota > Metazoa > Arthropoda > Insecta > Lepidoptera > Noctuidae > Lycophotia > Lycophotia porphyrea. Next base: position 19,202,123 of record OX465388.1, on the reverse strand, counting down.
AAAGTAACAATTTTTCTGTTAATTTTTTCAGGTAATCCTACTGATCTACGAATATGCGATTGCTGTAGAATGGAGTTTAGTACAAAACAAGAAAGATATGAACCGAACCAATGGCGATCAACCATTTGCCGACAGACTCGACCGAAGCTACTTCGGACTCGACCAAGACTACTACGAACGTATGCCCCTACTCATAAACGCTTTGCAGGAAAGTAGCTACTTTGACCCAACACTAGAAACCTTTGGACCTTTCGCCAGAAGAAAAATATATAACATGACTATAATAAGACCGACAACATCGAAACCAACTTTTAAACCAAACGCTGTCAGAAGAACTAGTCCGCGACCCTTCTTCTTTGAATACAGAAGTCCTACTCCATTGCCCTTTAGTAAAACATACGGATCAAGAAGTTGGATCGAAAGATATCGAAACGAAGAAAGGTTAAAAAATATACGACAAATCATCAGATATTTAGAAACAACCATCAACGCTAAATCAGGAGATATGCATGCCAAACCTCCGAGCACACAAATAGCTTTTACAGGTCTTTATATAGAACCTATGTTAGAAAACAAAGGATCTGAAATTGATTCAAAGTCCGATTTACAGCAAGAAAGTTCAGAAAACATAAAGACATTTAAATCTAATCATTTAGCAGATCCACTCTTCAATTTCAAACCAGAAAATCCTGGAGACGTGAATCTGTTAGCTGATGATTTCTTCCGATTTGCACCAATCCCCACACCCAATCTTTTAGATACTTCTCAGAAGTATCCAATGTTCCGACAGATTCCTTTCCACAAACGGAATTGTCTAGGTAACAGATGTGAGGATAATGATAATGGTAGTCAAAAATTACTAGAACTACCAAGTTCCAGTGAATTAAAACAAACTGAAGCACCACCTGTTAGTACTACTAAATCGTTCAGCGTTATGCTTAATTTATTTCCTGTCAAAAAGGAACCGACTACCACTACAACTTCTTTAGATAATATTTATCTCACAACGTCACGGCCTTTAATACAATTTAAAAGAAAAACGAATGTTGCGTTCCGGCGCGTATATACTCCATATAAAAGGCCTAGATATTTAAGTAATATAATAAATAAACAAACCAAAGTTTCAAAAATAAAAGAGACCCAAAACAAAGAAAACATACCAACTGAGACAGGTACTCAAATGATAGTTCACGTTAAAGTATACAGTCCGGACGAAAAAACTGATATTAAGAAAAACGACACGAAAAGATTACATACTACGATACTGTCGACGCAAACAAATCCCTACACTTCGAAAGCTCCTATAGAACTATCAACATCACAGATAGAAGATCATCACGTAGGTAGTTCAGGGTATATACCTGTAGAACTTAATTCAGAAACGCCATCTCTGCCTAAAGTAACAACCATGCACCCATCATTTGAAATGACAACTGAGTATCCATGGCCTGCTCCAACTGAAGTATACCAATTCAATGCCGCAGACGCAAAAGTATCAAACCAGTATTTAGAGTTAGAAAGAAGATCAAGTAATTACCAAAATATAGAAATGAGTAGGAGAAATTCTGGTGGTCACGCAGAAATACATGAAGAGCCTAGTACGCTTATTGTCAAGCTTAAAAATGAATTTGTAAGAACGACTACGGAAGCCCCTGAGGTGAACAAAAGTGCGGAGAAAGTTGATGAAACCACAACAGTGTGGACGTATGTACCTCAAATAAATGGTCACTATAGAAGCATTAATCAAAATTCGAAAAATGTTAACGTATGGTTAGATGCAAACCCCGAGAATAATAGAAAAAAACGCTTAGAGCAGTCTGTGTCAGGTTTTCACACTTATGATCCGATGTATGTAGAAATTAAAAGAAATCGTACTCAGACGTCTAGCAGAGATAATTTTGATGAAAATGATAATGTTGATGATAACGGCAAAGATTGATTATGTATTTATATTGTGATTGTAAAATAAAACCTTCAATGTGGATAACTAGAGATACTCGTTAATTTAGGTATTCATTGTAAATTTTATTTATAAATATTTATTTTCTGTGTCCCACCGACTTTACTTGCAACCCATTAATGTGTCTTGTGCTGATTTCAACTTTGTGGGAACGTTTGTAAATAATATAATAAATTATGGACAGTGGTTGTTTTATTTACGCATACGACGCAACAATACCCTATTTTGTATTTCCTTGGAAAAAAAGCTAAGTTTTCGCAGTGTCGTTAATTATATAGCTATAACTATTACATGTCATATAAACTAAATTAACGATCACTCATCTGACGACACAGGGTGCCGATTCCCTTTTTTGCAAACTAAACTAAATTTAAGTTCAGTGCATCTTTTTCTTTCAATTTCATTAAGAAAAGGACAGAAGATAAATTTTAGTTTAGTCCTGTCAAATTAACCAGCGCCTGACACAAGTTTAGACGTGATTAAAATATTCATCTTCTGTCCTTTTCATAATGAAATAGAAAGAAAAAGATGCACTCAATTTAAATTTAGTTTAGTTTGTGAACAAGGGAATCGGCACCAGTGAGAACATAACGTAAAATCTAACATGCACAATGTTACTAGCGCCACGGTGCATAGTGGGCAAAAATGGGAACTAACAACATTGTTCTGATTCTGTGAACGCTTTCAAGACAAAGTGTGTTATTCTGTTGTATGTTCACGAGCCTAGCAGTGTAACATCGATTGTAGTTTCCATCTCGCTGTATAGATGGCAGCACCTATAATCAACTAAGCATAATATCATAACACCAACCCTTTGTATAAAGTGGGTAGAAAATCACCCTTTCTATGGTTATCTTTAAAGCCTAAATTATGCCCCATAATAAACCAACCAAAAAAACTACCTGATGACTGAATTTAATATACACGTTGATAATAATGATCATCAAGAAATGAGTTATACATGTGTGGTGGAACAGAACAATGACACAATTTGATAGAAACTTAAAAATCAAAATAGGAAAATCGAAGTCCGTTGCCATGCTTTCACACAACATTTTATTTATGTCAAATGTTGGCATGTAATCGCCAAACCGTATCATCACATCATGGTAAATATTGACTTGTACAGAACGTAGAAAGTGAAATGAGTACGCACTATCTTTGACCATTTCATAAAATAATGTGATGTATGGTATTAGAATCCGATTCAGAATGACAAAAGAGTATAACCACTCATGGAAGCTCTACGATTACATTTATAATGGTTATATGTCACAAAGTTGTCCATAGAGGTACATAAATCTGTAGTGTATCCCCAGTTAGTGAGCATTGCTAAGCAGATGGCCAACCAGGGCCCCAGCGTGCGGTGGGAACACTATAGGGTGTTTATTGAGATTATATACAACCTACTGTGATCACCAGACAAATCTTTTGTATATTTGATAGTGAACTTTCTACAACTAGCAAAAATAGCAATTCAATTCAATCTTAGCTCTTTAAAATAAGGGACAGCATATTTCTGGCCCGAGGGACCGATGATCTGGTGAAGGTTGCAGGGATCCGCTGGATGATGAGATACACGGGACCGGTCAATATGGTGACACTTGGGGTAGGCCTATGTCCAACAGTAGACATTTTTCGTCCGAAATGATAATGATGATGATTTTTTGAGTCGTGATGCGCTTATACTTATAATACTTACAGTAACACAGGTTAAGGACATTTGCCTGACCTTATGTTTTAAAATCTTAATTTCAAATCATCAGTAAGGAAATTGTGGAGCTGCCAACTTAACCGCACCAGTGCCGTGTAGGTCAGTGACCAATAAGAATTTATACGGCTGTCTACTACCAGATCATTGTCTACTTGGCACAGACTTCGTTAACAACTTAATTGATCAGTCACAGCATGAAATATTGAGGCGGATGTGTTCAAGGCCAGGGTTGCAGTAAGTGCCAGATTTTAAAAGAGATGACAATGTTAAGGAAAATAGAGAATTTGGTGCTTTTCCTGCCTTTTATTATTGGAAAAGATTTACTGCCATATAAAACTTTTCCGTCTGAGCTACTAATCCACACCGGGCCCGTGTGGTAGATTACGTCCAAATTCTGTCTCTTTACAGAAGAAATATATCGGAACATATAATATTATGCCGATCATGCTACATTAAATAAAAAATTACAGAAATAATTTAGCTTCCCTCTAAAGAAATCAATCTTATAGAATAAAACTGCCCGCAAATTTTTCAAGCCCGGAATATGCTTGTCGATAGAATAGCAATCACGTATAATGTGGTTGAATCACCTGGATTTCAGAAATGCAATAAAGGTAGTCTAGTAGATACTTCAAGAGTGAAGTAAGTGCTAAAAACTCTAACTTTGCTATCACGTTTCGCTCAGTCACCAATCCACGGGCAGGCGTCCAAAGGTAGCGGTAACCACTATTAATTAGGTGTGTCACATACCACAGGTTTGTTTACCTAACTAAATTGTATCTAATACCCGTTTTTACTGTATTTTTTACCTTGAATGAATGTATAAATTAAAAAGCTCTATTGAAATTCCAACTGATACCGCTTTGTGTTAGTGTGAAAGAGCATAGAGTATCGGACTGTCAAGTCATAAGTTCGAACTCAAGTCACGCATCTCTGATTTTTCAGATAAATGTGCGTATTTTATAATTATCACTTGCTTCGGTGAAGGAATATATCGTGATGAAACTAGCATGCCTGAGAGATATTTCTCGACGATCGCCATGTAAAGAGGCCCATGGGTGGCATTAAAAACTCTGACACCAAGTTAGGCACTAACCACACGATAAAGAAAAGAAAAGGGTCTTGGTTCGTGTGCGTAATACCAATTTCTAAGCTGTTTATTTTAATTTTTGATGTTCCAGAGTTGGCCCGCCCATAATCAAAATTTGTTCATTTTCATGAATAGGTTGGTATTACACATCATATATTATGTGGCGTGCAAGTGCAGACGCCAGCACATCCAACTACTACAATCTGTCATTTTTTTTTAATACATTTTCAACTTTATCGCCAAACCATTAGGTTTAAGGTTGATTTCGGGTAGCTTGATGTGCTGGCGTCGGTACAATCGTATACAACACCAAAAACATTGTAACAGTTCTAAGCTACCGGAGATTGAAATAAAACATGCTATGCGTTGGAAAAGTCTGTAATAGGTAATAGGAAACCGTTTATGTACACACAAATGAAAGACAATGGCCCAGCCATCATTTGTTTCAAGTCGTTTCTACAGGTTACGGGCTTGCAAAAGTTAACCATTACGTTAGTTATGTTACGTATAGTTAAATGTGAATATTTCTTTCCATCTTGACTGTTCCATTATGAGATGAGTTGCATTATATCCGCACAAGCGCGTGCTGTAGTGTAATGCAGTGACCAAAAGCCCAAGACCCAGTGGTAACAGCCCTTTTTGTATTTTTAGGATGGGAAATCAAATGACTCAGGGAGTGTCAGACTTGTACTGATTAAAACCCATCCATGTTCCTTCCTTGCCCTTTGTGTTCCAGGGCCGTGGTATCTCTTTCGAACAATCCCGCAGCCCTGGCAGGCCCTTGCGAGCTCCTCCCTGTTAGCTGATATCTCTTCGAGGCGCGCGTGAAACACGATCGCGCCGTCGACACAGCCTGTCGTCATAAGACGGACGGACGGCGAGCTAGCCCATTACTCACCGTCCACAGGTCCGGTGGTAACGGCCCCAAATTACGATTGGCAGACTGTCGGTTAGAACTGAGACAAGTACTTACTTTGTGTAATTTAGTTCATCATCACTAAGCCCAAAATGATGAAAGATGAAAGAAGACATCCGCACACCCACGTGGTTGATTACAGTCCCCTGCCTGGCTGCCTCTCACACAGACGAGGTTTGTATCCCAGCATTGGTGATTGTGGAAAATTACAACCAGGTGGGAAGCTTTATTATCATAGAGTCTGATACCTTATGAGAAACAGGTTATTCAAGAGACACATGGGAAGGTACTATGCAAATAGACCTTGGCACCATGTTGTAACTTGAACGTTGTTATAATGGTCGCGAGTTACACATTTTATTAGATACCTCGCTGGTTTAGATCTCTTTAGATTTCGGTCATGATTATTAAAATACAATGTGTAACGTGTGAGTACTGCCTTCGTAGGAATGACCAAAAATCTGAAAATCAAATCAGTATAAAACATTTTTTTTAATGCGCTGTGGCACTGTCCTTGCAACAATTTTTATAACTGTCTGATGTCTTACATTATGGTAATTTGTCTAGACAAGTTCTAAAGCTATGCAACCGTCAACTAGTCAGGCGTTGCATTTCTATTAGCAAACAACTATTGACCTGTACTAAACTATTCAAAAAACGACGCACCTCCGTTCCAAATGGCTACTTCGAAATGACCCAAAAAAGGTAAAATAGCCTTTATTGAAAGACAATAGTACCGGCTGCTACGTTCCCTTAGTACCAAAACATTTCTCTGAATGCAACGGACCCCCTTTAGAACGTGACCTAGTACACCTTTCCTCTCTTTCTAACAACATTGACCTCATATCTCCTATCTCACATCACGCATCTTAAGAAAAACCCCGTTACTTTTACCTGTGCAAAAAGGCTCTATCTGCGGAGGTAGCAGACGCTGCTGACGAGCTGTTGCTGTCTCTCTCTCACGTGGAACTTTTGTTTGTAAGTAAGAAAGGGAAAGATAGAATGCTAATCCCGTACCGTAGACCGGTGGTGCAAGTTTTTGACAGTACGTATCAAAGTTAGCAGAGTAGTTGAGTTGGTGTATAGTGTATTTAGTTTCGTTAGTGTTATTTATTATTTATAAATAAAAATATGTAATATTGTGTAGTTTGTGAAGTGACTTGTGTTTATAGGAATTACTTTTATTGAGGTACGTGTTGATATGTAAGAAATGTTGCAATAAGGGGTATTTACACTGGACTTTCTTTGCATAACATGTCAGTTAGTCATCAAGGTCAAAATAAATCTCGTGTAGACTGACCTTTAGAAATTGCATAGATTTATTAATTTAATGAACTCAATAAAAAATCTAAGATTTGTATTGTTTAGTCTGCTATTCAGAAAACCGATGATATCATGTAATTTAGACACATAACAATTTAATATTAACATCAGACAGCAGTTTTCAAGTTTATACAAAATTAATTACAAACAAATTAATATATTAGTGCCTTCGCATGCTTCCGGGTACATTGTTCTTTAAAATGAAACCTTTGAAATATTTACGTACCTATGCATGTTTTAAACCATGTTTTTAAGGGCAAGTTTAATTTCAGTTTACAACCCTTGAAAATATTTGGTGTAAGTTCGTAGTCAAAATCACCAAGCTTGATTAAGTGATTTATATTTTTAATCTCAGTAAGTAATAATTAATCTAGAATAGAAGAATATTCTGCAGTAACTTGAAAACCAGTTGTCTTCCAGTCAATTGCATGTCAGAACTTCATGGTAAACGAACGAATTAGGCAGCTCTTCGTTTGATCAAAGCAATGGAATTTTGTTTGAAACGGTAAAATTTGTATGTCAGTGGCGCGAAGATATTCAGAAAGCTGACTCTCGTGGTATGTCAATATGTCACGAGAACCTTTATGCAATTTAGGTTTATATAGGGAACCGCGGTAATTAGAACGACAGGAACGACCCTTGACCAATCCATACAGCTGTATAGGACAGCGGACATAAACGAATAATTCCATAAGCCAAAACCATTGAATTTTAAATTAGGATATTAGACTATTTTTAAATAAAATATGGATTAATCTTCATTAATGACACGTAGCGTATCACCAGGGAACCGAAGGAGCTGTACCCCATGACTATGATGTCTTCAGATCGTGCGAAGTTGATGAGTTCTTCTTGAATTATTTGAGGATGGACCTCAATTTGTAAAGCCACAGGTCTCACAGCCCCTTCATTGAGGACCCGCTGCAGCTGCTCCTTGTTAAAATTGAATACGCCTATGGACTTGGCCAGGCCAAGTTGTGCATGTATTCCAAGCCTCGCCAAGTTTCCATGAAGTCCACGTCTGAGTGGGAGTAGTCAGCATTAAGACCAATAGGCCAGTGCATAAGATACAGGTCCACATAGTTGAGTCCAGTCTTGTTCAGGCTCTCTCTCAAGGCATTCGCCACCTCTTTTGTGATGACTGTTCCAAAGCTTAGTAGTAATGTCATGTCGCACGGGACCGGTCAATGTGGCGACACTTGGGGGAGGCCTATGCCCAGCAGTGGACGTCTTTCGGCTGAAATGATGATGATGATGAATGACACGCTCTGTTTAAAGTTTTATAGAGATCACATCTTCCTTTCTAGTTTTATGTGGACCTTGAATTGATGTAAAGAACAATGACATTTTAGTTTGTATTTAGAATGCACGGTACAATGTTTAGGACATTGCAACATTGTTTATAAGTTGTGGTAGGTGAATGAGTGATGACGGTTGGGACAGCACGGTGTATTAAATCAAAATCAAAATGTAGCCTAATATTTCGTCGGTATTTATAGAGGGCCGAGTTTTCTCCGTACCTCAGAAAGATGTTAAGTCGTTTATCGTGCCTGTCATTTGTAGATCTTTGACAGTCGTTACAGCTAGTCCATGAAAGTCTGGCAACAAGTTTTACCAAGGGGTATCTCAATACCCAGTACCAACTGGGTATTAAGATACCCCTTGGTAAACGAAAATACTGGTATTCAGCTGCATCTGGTTAGACTGGAAGCCGACCCCAACATAGATGGGAAAAGGCAGACAGATGATGATTTACAGAGGGCCCAGACAAGTGACAATAGCTTTGAAATATTTTCGAGTTTCTATAATTTACAGGACTGACATACTTGTAAGCTACGAAAAACTTCAGTTTGTCTAAGCTCTCTGAGCATAACTTAATTTTGATAAATTAAATATGTATTTTTGGATACTCTGACTCCTAAATGCGATTAAAAGTTGACAAGAAAAACAATGAATACTAACAGTAGTAAGTAAGCTTTAGCCTTATTTAATCAGACTCGTTCAATTCTCAAGTTCGACTGCATATTACGTAGTCGATAGAATAGACGGCTACGCCCACACTAGAAGTTCTGTTCCCTCATAAGGAAATGAAAGCGTGAACATAGGTAAATAGAAATACGGAATTCTATGGCCAAGCCGGTCATGCACATGACATGCCTTCATTTACCAATCCATATGTGGGAATGCGCATGCGAGTATTTTTAAATACTGAAGGGCTAAATTTAGTATTTTTGAAAACGATTCGAACGATTGCACGTTCATAACTCAGTCTAAATATATCAAAAATAATTCCGCGTAATTTATCTTCATACAGTTCTTCATTGAGATGAGCTTACGACTAGACTTTGAAAAATGCAATTTCGTTTTCATTTATCTGGTAGTGTGGGCTAATAAGTAAAATAATGTTAGTTATACTCTTTTGTTTCTGCTTTCAACAGACAAACTACCTAACTCAAAGTCAACCTTTGTGGATAGACAGCAGAGAAATAAGTTTGCAATATCTAGCAAATTCGCTACAATCACGTATTTTAACTACTGGGTACTATTGGGTACTTAATATTGCAAATCGTGAGATACGAGCAAAAACAATAGATGGGTTTGGGCAAACTCGTTAAGTTTCGAAGCTCCAAAGAACACAATATTTTCTTCAAATGAATGGTCTAGCATCTGAATTTTAAAATAACGGTACCACCACAAATCGTCATATTTCCGGAATTACAGCTACGACGTTATTCATGTTTTTAATGAAGACGTACTAACTCAGATAGGATCTAAGTGTATGAGAAAATAAAGTGATTATGTATTAAGTTTTCCGTGTAAACGCTAGCTAGTAAAGGAAATGACTTACTTAACACGATGAGCTAACAACTTGTGGTAGATTCGGCTGTAATGAGTCATGTTGGGAGGTTGTTTTAACTTGTTCTCATGCATTTACGAAGTCATTATAATATATATAATTATGTCTATGCAATACTGATCTTTATGGGAGCCAAAACATGGTTTGGCAATGGTCAATTTCTAGCCTAACCTCTTCCCAACTATCTTGGGGTTGGCTTCCAGTCTAACCGGATGCAGCTGAATACCAGTATTTTACATTTCTATCTTAATAAAGTATTGTGCTAATATAATAATTTTAGGAACAATGACAAGGAAAGTTCTTGATGTTAAAATTCACTTGTGTGATAATTAAGTATCGACACCACATGGCATCACGACTGTGTATGCAGAAGGTGTACATAATATAGAATACATCCCTAATTTTGTACGTTCCGTCGCTTAACTTAATGACATAAATTCTAAATGCAGAGAGGTTTCTCAACACCTCTGACCCGAGGTTCAGAGTTTAAAACCAAGAAACCAACGCCTGGCAGTCACTTGAGCTACAGAGTATTTCTTAATAGGCAAACTAAATAATAATACCGACCCAAAGATGGCACCGAGGGCCCAGGAGGCAGCCACGTAACCGACGCATCCGGTAGACGAGACCCTACAAGAACATCGGAAGCTCCTCCAGGGTTTGAAAGCTTCTTATAAATCGCTCGATATTCTAGGTTAGAGTCGGTAACGCAACGCCATTGTGTACCCGACCTCGTGTCACTGAACTAAGCACAATGGTCGTGAGAAAATCACCATCATTGTTTTGAACTCTTACAAGCAACTGCTTTTTGTGGCAGAGGAACTTCGCGGATAATACATTTGTCTAAACGTTTTGTTGTGTATCGGGTCTGATATAATGGAACGAGCAAAAAAGGATTTGCGATTTAGGGTTGCGATTTTTTTAACCATATTCAGAAATTGTCGAAAACTATGCTTAGAATCAACACTTTTTGAACGGCAAAATTACATCAAATAGTCTTTAAAATCCCACTTTCTTTTGTAGAAGTTATTCATCTATTCTTTTCTTTCTTACTGAACTCTCAGTTTCAGCAGACTTAGCGGTCAACTTAGGAGATACCAAATGTTGTGAAAGTACACAAAAAAAAACCTTAAATATTGTACATGTACATACACAAAAACATCAAATGTTCTGCATCGAAGTTTTTGCGGTTTTAATTACAAAATGCACTTAAGTTAAAACAAATTAAAGTATTTCTTCACTAATAGAAACAAAGCTACTGTTTCACACACAAAATATGTTGTAGTTATTATAGTCGTCTCTTTCCCAAGAATTTATTCTAAGTAAGGAGATTATAATCAAACATAAAGTATATAAATCACGCACAAAGATAACATTTACTTGGATAATTGGAGCAAACGACACGACTCAAGGAGTGACGTCAAACGCAAGTGCAGGCGCAGCACTTTTAAAACAATGGCATACATTGTAATTACTAACATAATAAAACGTGTGATTAAAAATCAATTAGTTAAAGACCAATGTTACTGTAGGTGCATGTTCGATTATATTCTGCTTATGATTTTTTTTCTTGGACAGAAAGACAGACAGACAGTTTTTTCTATCTTCTGTAACTCATCATCTGCTTAGTCTTTTTACAAGTTTTTTTGGGGTTGGCTTTCAGTCTTCAGTATCTTCTCTAACTAATCCATACCAATATTTTAAATGTGTTAGTAACTCTGTCTGTCTAACTATTACCTTTTGATGCTTATACCACTGAACTGATCATTTCCAAATAGTAGATAGGTAACATTGGACTTAGAGAGAGAAGCTACTTTTCATCCAGACTACTTTTATATAAAAAACATGAAAAATAAAACAAAATACACGTAGACGAAGTCACGGGCTACCACTATGTAGGAAAAAATAAGAGCTCTCTAAGAAGAAGTGGGCCGTAGAATCCTTTGGTCAGTGTTTCACAGGCTTTCAATTTTTCGAGTTCTAGGCCTGTAATGGTCTGATTGAAATAAATACTTTTGAGTTTGAGTTTGAGTCTAGGGCAGGTCTGTTTCTTCACGGTGGTTTTCGTACCTTTTAAGAAAGTATCTACTTATCCTATTGTAAAAAGTGTAGCGTGAACATACTTCAGTGAACCACTTACTCAACGCCAACAGTTTTGTGCTCAGACATTCTTGTATAAACACTTACGTCAGCGCTTTGTTTTGCAATGGTGATCTTTGGGTGACGTTGGGTGACCATTGCTGATGTTTGCAGTGGCATACACAATAGCTATAGTGGACATTGTTTTACCTTAGCTGAGTCTTGGTAGCTGCATGTGTCATTGTTATAACTTTACTATCATGCTACCACTGTCTGGCTCGTTATGGTCTAGTCTAGGCTCGTCATTTCTCAAGCGCAACTGCTGAACAAATTGATAATTTATTGCCAGAAATCTGAAACAAAGATTGTGCTTAAAAACTCAAGTCATAAAACTTGATTTGAAGGTCCCAATTTATACTCTGGATCTGATGCAAGTCCGACAAAAATTGGTGTCTAAATGGCAAAGATAACTAGATTCAGATCGGACATTGCACTATCGTTACACAAATTGTACTTCCCACAACTTGTTAGATAAATAATGGCTTAGTTTTGTGTTCAAAGTATTTCAAGTGTAGGTATTAAGTATATTTAAGCTATAGATGTACCTGATAATAAGTTTAATGTAAGAGAGACTCAACGATCTCACAGTTAAACTGCGTAAGCAGTTGTGTGGGGCAATGTACCTAGCGTTAAGGAATATTTGAGTGAATTAATAATTCATTCATTCATTCATTCTCTTCTTTAGTCCGTACTATTGCAAAGCTATCCAAAAGCCGTCTCCAAATCTTTCCAGTAACTCTTTTTCGGCGTCATCTTGAATGAGCCCGCGCGGTACGGAGTACTTCAGCCCTAATGATTACTTATTCGTAGCTCATAAACTCATAGCATAAGTAACTAAGATTAATCACAGAGATACCACTTATAAGTAGTACATTACGAGTATTACAACCTAGTTAGAATGTCTCAAGCTTGTGGCCAGCCGGTTGAGAAATGTAACTAAAGCGACAGGTTGATTGTTCAATATCAGGTTTCATTTGAGTATGTTTATGAGATTATTTTTTTAACATTTATTAGGATAAACTCACTACATACATTAATAATTAAAAACGAATAAAGTAAAATAAATAGACTAACAACAAACTATTATTAGATTAGATTTAACAAGGTTTTCTGTAAAATATACAAAAATCACTTAATAAATCCTTCAATTACCGTATTCAATTCAATGATTAGATTCGGTCTACTGACCGCGACAAAACATGTCAATTCAAAATCATTTCAATATTGTTCCATACAAGATGTGCGAGCTTACTCTTCTCAGTGTAAACACTGTTTTCTTCTTTCTTTATCAAGTGGTTAGTGCCTAATCCGGTGTCTGAGTTTTAATACGGCCCATGAGCGTCAGACTTGGCTGCACTTCTCTCAGGCATGCTGTTTTCTTCACAATGTTTTCCTCCACCGAAGTCAGTGATAATTATTTATACAACTTCGTTCGAACTTGAGACCTATGACTTGGCAGTCCAACGGTCATACCACTAGGCTACTATCACTACTCTGTGAGACTTTAGTACGGTGAGGGACTGAATTCACATCTTCATAATCATCATCATCTTCCAACCCTTGTCCCAATCTATTTGGGGACGGCGCAATACGTTTTCCATTTCCATTCTCCCCTGTCAGACGTACCGGCATAATTTACTCCTGAAACACATCGAACGGTTGGAAACCTTTGAGGCCATAGTAGTCTACAGAATCTTGAATTCTTTCCCAAGCTGTTTCACGACATTAGACTAATCGGTGATTAAGTATCCAGTTAATTACGACGTCTTATTTTTGCAATAGATCTTAAGGTTCATAGGTAAGGAGCCTACTATGGCAAGAATTTATAAAACTTGTCACATTTGTCACTAAACATATGAATTTGCGTGCCCACCGTATAATTGTAACCTAAAATCATACCAGTATTGTGCAACGCACTAGTTCAAAGCAGCGTAATGTTATGAATGTTAAGTATTTTTAATTGCGTACTATTATGAATGGTTATGGCTACGAGTCTTTACGCACGAGAGAAGAAGACCTCGAAATATTCAGCTTGTTTATATTTTTTCGCTGTAGAGTGATTCTGAATTATTTATAATTAGCTTTTATTTGCGGTTTTACCTGCATGGAGGTTTAAACTTATCCCACAGTAACGTCTAAAAATATCCTTACAGGTCATCACTCCTGTGTTAATTTCAAACGTTCGTTTCAATCCGTTCTGCTGTTGTAGTGTGAAAAGGTAACAGACATATTGTAAACAGACAGATAGTTCTCGCATTTATAATATTAGTAAAGATGACCGTAAGGGCCTTCGTTGTCATAGCCAATAGCTATGGGCTCAGTTTTTAACATATATTTAATCTCATTTCCAGAATGGCCGAAATAATATTCCAGCGCAAAAAGATCCCAACCGTGATATCAGACCCGAACCCACTGATAATCCTGCTGATCATCTCCCTGCTTCAAACATGTTGGGGTCAGGTCATCAACAGGGCGCCTCACTTCATCCCGGGCATCGGGGACATGTCGCAGTTCAGTCTGTCTGAAGATACGCCTGTTGGAACACCGGTTTATCATTTAAAAGGTAATTTTGCTTGACTTTTCGTCATCATCAACCGACAACATTCCACATCTGGACATAGATATCTCCAAATGCAAGATATTCAAACTTTTGCTCTGCATAATTTTGAAATTACTACTTTGTTTAGCAAACACAAAGAGTAGGTTAATATCTAAAAATAACTTACAATACCGTTCCAGTGCGGGGACGCCCTTTACCGGCTTAAAACTTAGTTGAACCAGTTTTTTTCTTATTATACGTTCTGTCTTTTCTATTTAAGGTGTGGATCCAGAAAATGGTCCACTTCGGTACTCCATATCTGGGCAGTACTTCTCAGTGGACTCGCTGACCGGTGTCGTCACACTTGCCAAGACTCTGGACAGGGAAGAGCAAAACGCCTTGGAAGTTATCATCAGTATTACTGGTAAGAAGGAAGATCCCTACTCTGGGTATAAATCAACTTACTCCTAATTTTTTAATAGTAGCTCTTTTGCGCATCTTATATTGTGCAGAGGAGGGCTGCGATTTTCCCACAGGAACTTACCACAGCTCATGTCTAATAAATAAATAAGGCAGACAGAGTTACTTCCACATTTTCAATATAAGTAGGCTTCGTAACTCTTTGAAGTGTCACACATCTAAGTATACAACTTAGACGCAATCACACACAGATCCTACAAAAGAATATTATGATGATATTACAAATATTGACTCTTTTTGTTGTTCCGAACTGGTCAGGTCTACTTGAAAGTTCATTTCTCTGTCCAACCATTTTCTACTAACAGCAGTTCTCTCATTATCGACCCCCTGTTAAGTTTGCTAATGATTTCCGTTCGTTCCTTTGCTGCGTAACCGTACTTTTTACGATATTTTTCTGGGTCAAAAAATGGTTTAGTAACAGATGATGAGATAAGAGTTTTTTTTAATACATAATCTTATTTTTTTTGCAAAAAGTTTCATAAGAAAATAATCCTTTTACAGATGAAGGCATAGCAAACACAGAGCCAAACACAGTGTCATTGAGACGAGTCATTCCAGTGAAGGACGTCAATGATAACCCGCCTGTCTTCCATAATAGACCATACATTGTCAACATCAGTGAAGCAACTGCTGTTGGAACTGAGATTGAGGTAAGCATGGAATTTAGTATTAAAAAACGAATGAAGATGGATAAAAAACGCAAAAAGCAAAGACAAATTGCAAAGTTGAATAAAAACAAAACGAAGCTAAACGTTTCATAGTTATTATTCTTTGTAAGGGAAAATACGAATTGCGTGTGAAAGAAATAGATAATAATAATAAAAAAATAATTGCACAAAACAAACCTGTATAAAAAGCTGTGGTCCACTCTGTCACATGACATAATTGTCGAAATTATTTTAATGGCCCATAAAAAAACATAGCGTAATCTGAGGTATATCAACCAAAGCCGAAGCCAGCACGAACAAAATCGTAATCTTCTGGTCATTGTTCGTTCGTCCATTTCTTGTGTATCAAAATTGACATGTCTATATTTTTACTTCAAAGCGCCACTGAGTCATGGGATGACAACTTTTTACATTTCTGCTGATAGCCTCTACTTAGTATCTTAAATCTCTTTGATAGTACCTACCATAACTAAAATAATAAAAATTAAAAAAAAAACTTTATTGATAAATGGTACAACATCCCCTGGCTCTTGTACTAGGTGTTCCTCTATCACAGGATCCATAGTAAAGGCAATAATTAAAGAATTTTGATGAATTTCAGTTTAACCCAAAGATCACAGTAACGGATCGTGATGAAGGTGAAAATGCGAGGATACGAGTGATATGTTCTACCAAAGAGAAAGGAAGCGATTCTGAAGCATGTGCTACGTTTAGAGTTGAAACTGATATGGTAAGCAAAGAACATTAGCTCTGTCATGGTTTGAGGTCAGTTGGTCTTACTTATCTGTAACTTAAATTAAAAGCATACTTAGTGAAGCATTTTCTTCACAAAAATATCTGCTTTTATTGATGAACATAATAAACTCACGTCTTTTTCCTATGGTGGTAGGCAGAGACTTCACAACACCACCTCCAACGATTCGTTTCACAAACTTAATATTTGTTTGAAGAACCAACCATTGAAGACATATTTTTCAATTACAGATAACACCAAACGAATACCAAGTGCGCCTATTCCTGAACCAACCTTTGGACTTCGAGAGCAGATCAGCATACATCATCAGTCTAGAAGCTACCGATTCCTCTGATAGGCCCCTGAGAGCATTAGCCAGTGTCGCAGCAGCAATTTGGGATGTGCAAGATCAACCGCCAGTGTTTCTCAATGCGCCATTTTCAGCTACAGTACCGGAAAATACAGCACCGGTATGTATTATGGGAGTTCCTTAAATGTTATGTTATTTTTTATTCAGGGATCCGTTTTAATCACTAACATTAACATCAGAAGACAAAATAACTTAATAATACGACGTAATTATTATTAATAAACAACGACGTAAAGTGACATCGTAACGTGACGTAATAATGTAATTTATCTGAAATAAAAATGAATTGAATTGAATAAGTTTCCTCGTAGGACTGATGAAGTCTAATACTAATGAGTTTTCTATCGTTACAACTATATCCTTATCTGTATTTTATATTTACGTAATTAATCAGTTTCATCATTATGACATGCATAGTCCTAATGAATACAACGAATTACATCAAAATGTATCAATCAAAACTTCCAGAACACAAACATAATGGAGATCATAGCCAAAGACGGCGACACGGCCAACCCACGACCAGTTCTGTTGACCCTCGAAGGTGACACTGAGCAGTACTTCAAGTTGCTTCCCGACAGACCTTTGGGCCGAGCTATACTAGTCGCTTCCGACATTCCCATTGACAGGGAAAGTGATGTCGTGATGCAGAACGGAGGAGTTTACAGTTTCTTTGTCAAGGTACTCACGATTTATTATAGTAGTTTCTTTATTAATTTTAGTTAAAATTACATAAGAAGCAAAAGTCTATGCAATTATATTCGTAATTATGAATGAACCGTAGTGATAAATTAAAAAAAAATACAAACATTCATTTTATGATAGCCTTTTTCTGTTACGTTTCTGCTGATTATTCGTTTTCGATTCGTTTTTTACGATTGTCTATTTACTTCATTTCAGGCCACAGAATTAATAAACAATGAAGTGCCATCTGATTTCACGGTGACAACAATAACGATAATCGTTACTGATGTCGATGATCATGTTCCAATATTCAATAAAGAAGAGTTTGATATATCGATACCGGAGAATATAGAGAATGGAAGTCCAATCCCCGGTCTATCAATATACGTTGAGGACCATGATATAGGACAGAACAGTAAATACGATTTGTCTCTAAGAGATGTTTGGAACTCTGAAGGTGTATTTGCTATAAGTACTGAACACGGTGAAGGGAGAACCCCAATCAGTATAAAAGTTAAAGATTCTTCGAGATTAGACTATGAAGTAGACGATGATGACAAACGACTGTTTAGTTTTGATATTGTCACTTCAGCTAATGGAAGAGAATTATCATCAGCACGTATTAACATAAAACTCTTAGATATGAATGACAACACTCCAGTTTTCGAAGAATCTACTTATAAATTCAATATTCCTGAAAATGCAACTATTGGGACCAAAATTGGTGATGTATTTGCTACTGATAGAGACTACGGAGTTTTTGGTGAAATTGAATACACTTTGACTGGATTCGGATCGAATATGTTCAAGACAGACAGAAACACAGGTGGTGTTTACGTGCGTCAGATATTGGATTATGAGAAACAGAAAAGTTACAGTTTAACACTCTTTGCTAAAGATGGCGGTGGCAAAGGATCCACTGCGAGTATTTTTATAGAAGTGCTAGATGTCAATGATAACGCTCCTTTATTCGAAGCCGCAGAGTACAGTAGAACTATAAGAGATGGAGCTACTAGTTTTGAACCACAGTTTGTTGTTCGGGTAAGTTACTTTATTTTGAAAATTTACTCCACTATATGATATTAATGGGGGTATAAATAATGATGCTTGTGATTGTTATTTGAATAAATCCATTATATTACAGGCTACAGACGCAGATGGTCCTACACAAGGTGATGGTCAAATAAAATATTCACTGGAATCGGATAACAGCATCAGTCGCAAAGGCAATGTGTTTACAATCGACGAGGATACAGGAGAAATAAGTATTATCGAGAAGGTTGATAGCATGGACACTCCTCGAGGTCAATATGAACTAGTTGTTCGAGCTTATGATTATGGTAAGTTGATAACAAAAATATACTACTAAAAATTCCTTAAACTTAAAATACAACGGAGTCTACCATAAACTAATTATTCCTTAATCTAATTTCAGGTATTCCACCTCTACACAATGAAACTCGAGTCTACATTCGAGTGGGTGTTCCAGGAAACCAACGACCAACATTCAAGGGCAACTACCACCATTACAAGTACACAGTCTCACATAATAGTCCTGAGACCACAGAAGATTTTACATTTGACCTAAATCCTATGAACTATAAAGCTAACATCAGAGAAGATGCTAAGCCTGGTCAGAATGTGACTATGGTAGTGGCTAATGATCCTGATGGACTAGATGATTTACTAACTTATCACATTGTGTCAGGTTCTAGGGACAACTTTGTGATCAATGAAAAGTAAGTTTGGTTTTTAATTTACAAGACAACGCTTAATTAAAATGTTTATAAGGTTTGGGTGTACTACAAAAACATTACTAATTTGACTATTTAAATTACAATTTGCTGAGATTAGATAATTCGCTTAACAGCTGTGATGACTTCATTTTATAATCTATTATTTTATTTTAGATCCGGGCTCATAACAGTATCTAATGACGCTAACCTTGATCGTGACATAAATCCTGATCGCTATGAGATCATAGTATCAGCAGTCGACAGCGGAATGCCTATACCAGAAACTGCTACCACCACAGTATTTGTTACAATTCAAGACGTAAACGACAAGCCACCAAAATTCAATGTAACTGAATCAACAACACACATTTCTGAAAAAGCAAAGGTCGATGATATAGTAACGAGGATTATAGCTTACGATACTGACGTCAATGCAAAGTTACAGTATAGTATAATGCAGCTTAAAGCTCTGTCTAAAGCTGGTGTCCCACTAAAACCTAACTCACCGTACGATTACCAACACACATTTCGCATCAATGAGGACACTGGAGAAATATTGGTGAACGGAACTTTGGATTACAGTATGGCATCAATAGTCATACTGACTATCAAGGTGGTCGACATTAACGCAGAAATCAATAAAGAAAAACAATTTGCTATGATTGAACATACGATTTATATACAACCATATGCTGATAAAAATCCTCAATTTACTAATTCAGGCTGGACAAATTCAAATCCTGTGATATATCATAAAATTAAAGAAGAACAGCCTATAGGAAGTACTGTCGTAGTGTTAACAGCAGAAGATCCGGTTTCAGGTCATGTAGTATCCAGTTATAAGGTCATAAATGCAGAAACTGGTTTGCTTCAAGTAGATCCTTTAAGTGGCCAAGTAGTTTTGACCAAGCATTTGGATTATGAAGACTTTACGACTCCCAATTTGACAATTACGGTCAAAGCGGCAAGTAATGATGGCAGTAAACATAGTATAGCTAAAATAATTATTGAAGTTATGAACATCAACGATAATCCACCGATTTTTGAAAAGGAGGTAATAACGAAATACAAAACAAAAACAAAAATAAAAGTAAATTATTTACGATGTATGTGATAACGAAAGTTTTTATTCCAGCTTTACAAAGTAAGCGTTCTAGAATCTGTGAAATACCCAGAACAGATAGTAACAGTCAAGGCACACGATGCAGATGCTGTGTTGACTGAAGAAGACAAATTGAAAGGTTATTCCGACATCAGATATACACTGAGAGGCGAGAATTCTGATCTGTTCAAAATTAATAATGTTACTGGAGTTATTCAGGTAAAACTTCGCTTACACTGTGATGAATTGAAATGTTAGAAATCGTAGTAAAGATGATATACTAAGAGTTTTGCCTCTTAAACTTTATAATAAAAATGGGTAATATTTCAGGTAGCTGAAAATAAAACGTTAGACAGAGAACGTCAGTCAGTTCTCAGGCTGGAGATAGAAGCATCTGACACTCCAAGTGGTGGTGCTGACAAATTAAAGACTACTGCCACTATTCTTGTTGATGTTCTAGATGTTGATGACAATTCGCCTGAATTTGAGAAAAATGTTTATACTGGTGAGAATATACCTATAACATTTTTATATAGACATTTTACATTGAAAATTGATATTATGATAGTCATAACAAAAACGATTACGTAATGAACATTGGCTTCTTCTTTACAGCTGTGGTACCCGAAAATGTACCAATTGGTATAAGCGTCGTCAATGTCACCGCAACAGACCCCGACGAAGGATTAGGAGGAGAAATCAAATATGACTTCTTAGATGAGGGAGAGGCAAATGGTAAAATTATTTACAAGACAGACAAAAACTTCAAACAAAAATCTGACATTTTTTCTCGAGTCGCCCTAGTGAGACGCGACTTGCGGTAGAATTATTATACAGTATGTTATACAGGTAAAACGAGGGACATACTTTAAGGGAGTTTAGTACACATGAAAATGAACAACTTTTACTATGAGACCACCACTGAAATCAAGAAAATAAAACCAGCCGCTCTATACATTTATGTTCGCATAGCTGGACAAAATGTAGGGAACAGCAGTTTTTTTTTGTTTCATATTTTGAGTACTACACTCCCTTAAAATATGTCCCTCGTTTAACCTGACACACTGTATTATTACATTTAGCATTATTAGCTGAACCTGAAGCATGCTTAGGCTTGCGAAAACGCAAATGTGCGTGTGAGCCGATTCCGATGATTTGTTCTCGAAATAATTAATAATAATAAGAATGTGCACACGCGAAGAAACAAATGATGCACGCGCACATCTCTTTAACCATGTCGCGTTGCGAGTTACATCGCCCGAGGCCGTAACTGACGTTGAACGTTTAAATCTGATCTCTTATCGTTTTATTCAGGTCTCTTCACAATAGACGCTATAACAGGAGAAATTAAAACCCGTAAGGACCTCACCGGCCGTGGTCGTACAGATCCTTATAGACTTCTAGTTGGCGCGACTGATGGTGGTGGACATTCTGGAGACACCTCATTATCTTTGTACATCGGTGACGTCAGCGCTAATGATGGCGTGCCCAGGTTTATTAGACCTGCTGCTGGAGAAATACTTAGTATTAGTGAGGTGAGCTACTTAGTATTAGTGAATTGGCTTTTTTTCAATGTGCTCAGTTGATCTTTAACCAACTCAGCCTATAGCACTGCGCTCCTTGACACAGGCCTCTACTAAGCCACGGAAGGCGAACACCCACCTTTGCACCCAGTCCTTGTTATGCTTCCACATCTAGCTGGGGGGCATCGAACACTACATTCTCTATTCCTGACTTCAAACATTGTTGGCTCCTTTCCAGAATGCAACAATTGGATCAGCAGTTTATCAGGTAGTGGCAAGCGATCCAGACGATCCGACTCAGCCTTCTGGACAACTCTTCTACTCTATACAACCAAGCAACGCTGATGCCAAGATATTTGCTATCGGTACGTGATCTTTGAGATATGCATATGAATTGAAAAGTCCAATAAGCTCGCCAGCTTATTGTGATCCACCAGGCACAAATCCACTGTGCTACTAAAAAATCCCACATGGAAAAACCCAATAACATTTTGCCCAACCTGGAAATCGAACTAGAACCTCATGCTCTGCAGTCGTGCTTACTACCACTATAACAACAGGACAGTCAAACGTGTAATTTTTATTGCGATACACACTAGCGAATACTAAAATATCTGTCCTATTACAGATGCCACTTCAGGCCAAATAACAACACGCCAATCATTAGACAGGGAGCGCAAAGCATCATACACCTTAGTGCTACTGGTGACGGACAGAGGACAACCAGCACAACAGAGCACCAGGATCGTAACTGTCATGGTCACTGATGTTGATGATCATAAACCACACTTTGTAAGAAATTCGGTAAGAAAACTAGTCCGCTTCTGTTTATGGATTTCTACTTGTGTTAAGGTTGTAGTGATGGAGAATTAATAAGGAATAAAGCAACAGGATGTGATCTCTCGGAGAGAATGTAATGCTGTAGCCAATGTTAATGGCACATGCAATAATATGCCTTATTATAGATTGACTCATCCTCAATGGCAGCCTTATCAAAACCACTGCTAGACCTTTACGTGGTGTGAAATGTTTTTGGAACAGTATTAAGTAATATAACTTAGTAAAATAAAACCTTTTTTCCTAGGATGATCCTCCAGTACTAATGACAGTCAAGGAAGAAGTCCCAATCGGCACTGTCATTGGTCAACTAGAAGCTATTGACGAGGATATAGATGACAACGCAGCTGTAGATTACGCTATTACAGGTGAATAACCATTTTCTTAATAAAATGATGTAGGATGACTAGCATACAACATAAAGAGATAAAGAAAATAAAATATTCTTGCAGTGGGAAACGACTACGGCTTGTTGAAACTGGAAAGAACAAATGATAGCAAGGCTTTGATTACCGCAGCAGCGAGACTAGATAGAGAAGCAATGTCCAAACAGCTAATCACAGTAAAGTGCTTCAAGTATGGCACTAAACCAAGACTGACAAAATCTTACAATAGACTGGTAAGAAATACATCATATTCATAAGTACATTATAAGCTATTTCTTAACGAAATAATCCGCAAATTGGTGAGTAACAAATTAGTATTATAATATTATTGTGAACAATGAACACTTCGCATCGTAAGAAGACCGATGATTGCAGATAGAAGTTGTTTATATTATAAGTCATAAAGGAAAGTCCCACTTTTTGCTTTAATCGTAAAAATCAAAGCCAGTAGTAGAATAAAGTTGTCGAAGCCGTCGTACGCCTCTTTTCGATTACGACTAGTTTCATCAAGACGTCTTCTTTTCAGGACCCTTCAGAAATCCAAGTTCTAATCAAAATCCTAGACATAGATGATCATCTCCCTGAATTTGAAAGTGCCAACATGACAGTTGGAGTCAGACTGAACGTGCCCGTAGATACATTGATAGCATCTATCAAAGCCACTGATAAGGACCCTGACGCTAAGCCTATTAACTATAGCATAGTTAACATGAGCTTCGAGTCACCAATCAAGGGGAAGTCGTTGAGCAATATTACTGATGTGATCGTGCTGAACAATCTGACTGGTGACTTGAAGATCATGAAGAATTTGATACATTATGCTGATGGGATATTTAGGTAAGTTTCCGTACGATTAACTTTCTATTTTTACAATAGGCTGCTGACACTTGATTGGAGATTCTTTATCATCTGCCTTGCCCTTTCCAAGCTATGTTGTGTTGGGCTTCTAGTCAAACCGGATGCAACTGAACACCGACGGACCAATGGGTGGTTACACCCATTCACGAACCAACCTCGGCAAGCTTTGCTTAACCTTGAATATCGATCTATACGAATGTTATTATTCAATCTTCAGTCTAATATCTTCTTTTATTCGCAACTTTTTTATTTAGGAGATTCTGAAATTTAATTTTAACATGTTTTTATTTTTATACATTACTAAAATAATTGCATCTGCAACTGTATGCGACGGGCTTCGCATTTAACAAAAAAAAACTTAAAACTCATCATCATGGAATCTCATAAATTATACTTAAGACATAGGTACCTACAAACATTGCATTTCCAAGTATTTTGTTCCAGGCTAGTGGTGCGAGCGAACAATACAAATGATCCAGAAAGATTCAGCGATATTTTAGTGGAGGTAACCTACGTCATTCTCATTTTTAATACTTAGGTAGTAGGTATCTTATCATTGTAATTTTAAAAAAAAACTAAAGCTTTGATGGCAATAGGCTCACACTCTTTTGTATTGTATTAGTAAGTAGCGAAATGCGGGAGTACCAACTAATCACCGCTTCATCCCCTTGAGAAAATACAGCCTTGATCATTGGTGGACAGTACTATCTCTCTGGTCGCGGCTACCATGACACTACTTATTTTCAAACATCGCCCACGGGCGTAGTGTCACAACGCATGTTTCAAAAAGTACTTACTTGTGTAGTGACAGTACCAAAGTCCTACATCCGTATCTATAAACAAGTGAAAGTGATTACTTGAGTAAAATTCATTATGTAAGATTTTAATTGTGTGTAGTTCAGGAATTGCTTGAAGTTAGAACTGTCAAAATTTAGAATTCTTAACTTTGCTTTCATTGACGGTTCTTACTTTGTTTAAAGTCTTGTCTTCTGCATAAAAATGATTGTTTAAGTAATTACTTTAACTCAAGTAATTGCTTTAACTTGACTATAAATACGGGTCTTAATTATACCTGTGGTGACACTACATGAACATGCCGTTCTATGGAATAGTATGGAAAATCGGTCGTCGTGTGGCGTACTGATTTTATGCAATTAAAAACTCGGACATCGACGGGCGAACTGTCGTATCGTTTTTAGCTACCTAGACGCCTGTGGCCGTACTGTCCGCCTACGTGTTACCGACTTCGAAAAAGGTTTTATGTTCTCCAATTTAGTTTTGTGGGACCACTATAATTAACTTGGTTTCAGAAATTTATGAGTTCGCTTCTTCATTACTCATTTAATAGTTTTGTTTTTTTTTTATAATATTAGCGCCGACTCGAACTAGCCCTCATGGTAGGCGTGATCTAATTTTATGTTTATTCTCCAGGTGGTAGTAGTAAGAGAACGTGACCTCCTCCGCCTGGTGATGCCAGGTGGAACTAGACAGAAGTACGCAGACCTTCGGGACAGGATGTCTGCTGCCCTAGCGCAGAAGGGGCTGAGGATGCAGCTGCACGATGCCAACACCGCTTTCTATGCTAACACTGGGTAAGATATCGCCAATCGCCATATTTCCACATTGTGGATCTATTTTTAGTTGAAATATAAATAGATTTGAATCAACATCTTCTTTATCACTATCTTTACATAGTATAAAACAAAGTCGCTCCCGCTGTCTGTCCGTCCCTATGATTGCTTAGATCTTTAAAACCACGCAAGGGATTTTGATGCGGGTTTTTTAAATAGATAGAATGATTCAAGAGGAAGGTTTATATCTACATTGCACCCGTGCGAAACCGGGGCGGGTCGCTAGTAAAACAATAAAAAACATGAATAAGAAAAATATTTACCATCATTGTAATAACGTAATTTGAAAAAACAAATGTCAGCACGATATGGTAAAAAGTAACAATTTAAAATAACGAATAGTTAAGATCTTAAATATTGATTAGCTTATTTATAAAAACTTAATTGCCTGCTATCCGTTTATCCGTTTTTATAACACTATGCAAGGACAGGATTAGCGTTATTAAATATTTTGCTTCCTAGGAAGATAATCTTCTAATAACCAAGCAAGAGCCTATTATATAATACTGTTGAACTGATACCGACGTATTTTACTGTGGGCTTATTGCTACTTGCAACCAGTTGTTCAAAATGAAGGACAAATTATTTAAAAAAAATAACCTATTAGCAAAAATAGAAATATAATTTGGTATCAAATACATTTCTTTTTCGTATAAATCAATAATTTAATTACTGTTCAATCTTAAACTTACACGGCCATTTACGGGATATCTTCTGGGATATCTTGCAAGCGCTATGATCGCGGGATAACACACCATCATCATGGCGCTTACAAAAGCGTCGAAATATCGGGAATCAGAATAATTGATAAACATAGAAATGACAGTCTAAGTTTAGTTATGAACCATGAGAGCTTAAAACAGTGTTTGTTCAATCTGGATTTTGAACAACTGTGACATCATCTGCCTATCCTTTTTCAAACTATGTTGGGGTAGGCTTCTAATGGGATACAGCTCAATACTAATATTTTACTTGGAGCATCTGCTATTTAATTCAACAACTGTTTAACTGATTCAATAAATGTTCACAGGCCGTGCTTCCAATTCAGAAAAGTAGAATCCGGCGAAGCTTTAACACCAAAAGCCATGAAGGCATCTATTCGTGCTTTGGGCATAGAGTTTCAGGAGATTCTAGAAAATTACAGCGTACACAACATTACTAGCTGTGGAGTATCCAGGACGAAGCACTCGCCAGCGCAGCATGCATTGCTTGCTTTGGCTGGAGTGCTGCCCTTTGCAGCCTTCATAGCAACCCTTGTACTGTGCTGTATGCATTCTAATGGTATGAATTCGTTATTTTAATCTTTTACTGGTGACGTGTGGTCTCACAGGCCTAGTGACGTTTGTGAAAGATTATTTCACGCCTTTCCTTACGCTTTCCGCATATTAGCGTCTAAGCTTCTAGTTTAGTTCAAATCAAATCAAATCAAAATATTTTATTTCACATAGGGCCAGATGGGCACTTATAAAACGTCGACAAAAAAGTGCACGGTTCGGTTGGTTGTTTCCTATGGAGAAGAACGGGCAATAAACTCCATGGTTACTCTTTTCAAATAACTTGGTGTTACAATATTATCATGTTATAGCATTAGTATTTAAGTATGGGGGAACAGCGCAGGCCTGACAATAAGTCACTGCGTATTTCACAAAAAATGTAATACAAGATAAAAAGTTAACAAGCATCTGGGAATCTACAAAGTCTACAGTGTTCGCACATTCACAAACGGTCGGTAAAAAAGAATCTATACAAAGAAAGGTAAGAAAATATTGTAAAATACTATAAATAAACAAGTGACACAAATATTGTTATCAGTGCTGTAACTATTCTGAGCAAAAGATGTGAAAAGATGTGAAAGGTGTTGATTTGAAAACTATTGTAAAAAAGTCTTATTAGAAAGAAGGGAAAATATGAGATTGAGAATGGTTAGAGACGTCCACATGTTTGTGCCGTTTATTAGCTACCAGGGAAGCCGCATGCGCAGAAGGCACTAAAGCCAAACTTCTTTATTTTCAACGTAGTCCTTGATTTTGTAATATGCTTTTTTAATAAGGACACGTTTGATGTAGTTTTTGAACTTTCCATCGGTCATTTCTATAACTGACTTCGGCAACTTGTTATAAAAGCGTATACTGTTAAAAAGAAAAGACTTGCTGGTTTTTGCTAATCTGAATTTAAGTATTACAATTTCCTGTTTACTGCGTGTATTTATATTGTGGAAGTCGCTTCTAATTTTGAAAAGCCCTCGATTTTTGCGGACATATAAAATACATTCTAAGATATAAAGTGAAGGCAGAGTCAGTATATCGATCTCTTTAAATTTTTCTCTGAGGGACTCGCGAGGACCCATTTTATAGATCGCGCGGACTGCCCTCTTTTGTAAAATGAAAATCGAGCCAACGTCTGCGGCCGATCCCCACAGCAGAATGCCATAAGACATAATACTGTGGAAATGAGCATAGTATACTAACCTAGCCGTGGCTACATCAGTCAACTGCCTTATTTTCCTTACTGCATATGCAGCTGAGCTTAACCTGCCCGAAAGAGTTCTAATGTGCGCGCCCCACTGCAATTTTGAATCTATGCTAAGAATAGTCAAGTATCCCTAAGAAAAGTTGCACCCACGTCGTTGATGGGTATAGCTGCGTTGGTCAGGCCCAATAGTAGGATCGATGCAGAGTCCTGCAGCGGTCTCTCACACCTTATGTCACCACTTACGTGGCTTGTACTTATAACATTTTAACATAAGTAACAAGGGCAACTTCGTTGTTGTTTGTTTTGATATCCTAACGATAAATCTATATGTGTAACTTTTGAAGTGTCTACATGACTAGCAAAATCACTATTCAAATTCATACATTTCAGTAGGCAAGTACTTGAGAGACGTCATCAAATTAATAAGAAATCTGCAAATCTGTCGGTAAATACCTGGTTGAAGTGAGGTTAAGAGTTAGTTCATACACTTGAATCAAAAATATTTAGATAAATCAAGTGTTTGGCTTTACTTTGACTAACTATGTTGATGGAAAAACCATTTTATATTGCCACCGTCAATAATACCAGGGGTGAACACCATACGTAGCCTGGTCATAAAAATGGTCAACACGAGGATGAATTTTTATATGCTTTATTTTAGGTTCTTGTTAGTTAAAGTTTTTTTTTTTCAATGTGTATTGTAAATTTTTTCGTTCGCGTGAAATGATTATAAAAATTTTAAGGTACTTCCCTTTCTGAATCGAGTTTTGTCCACAATTTAAAGAGTTTTAATTATTTGCACGGAACCCTTATTATGTTTCTAGAATAAAAGCCTCAGTTAGACCTTATGACATCAGCTATCTGCCTGTATTGTACCTCCTGTTGGGCAGTGTTATGTTGGTTCCAGCAATCAACTAGCTTGTAATCCCCGAAGGATTAGACAGAATTGTCTCTATAGTAAACTCACATTTCGCTAACTATGTTTCATTCGCATGCCCTAACCTAACCTAACATGACAACGAGCGAATTACCACCAACCAAGCACAAATGCAGCCTTAGAGCTTCTACCACAGAAATCTTGATATTGAATATTATGTCGTCATTGTCGCGAGTTTTATTATAAGGTCCCATTAAAATAGATGGACAAACTTTTAGAAATCATTCAGACCACCAACATAAGGATAATGGTAAAAAAATAAATAAGAAAAACGCATTAGATAACTTACAAGAAAAAAAAACCATTAACGAAAATATACTAAAAATGCAATTTGGTCAAAACAAAATCACTTTAATCAGTGTTTTTTTGGCTTGGATATCTTTGGTTAGACGTACTGCGCTGTGTTAAAATTTGTCCATCTATTTTAATTAGACCTCATATATAGTATGTATCAGAAAACTGGTCATTTTTATTTTAAGGATGCGATTTAGGCCAATATTTTCGTCTACTTTCTTCAAACCTCGTGTTCCTTCTTTTCCAGCCAAGAAAAGAGCTCGGGAGGCGCTGCTCATCACCAGGGAGCCTCCACCAGTAGCCGCCAGCAATATATCAGCGCCAACCAGACTTTATGCTGAACCATTATATACCACGTGACGTAGCAATAAGGTCTAAAATAGGTTTAGGCTAAATTCAACGCTTTATCGAACTCAAAATTATATGAAGAGCTGACTATGCCCTGAATTCAGCATGCAGCTCTTTTGCAATTATTTTACCTCTGCCAAATCAGTAGCAATTTTGAGAAAACAAAAAAAAAACAACTTTGCTTTTGACAGACCTGTCAGTGTCGTGGCAAGGGCAACACAATAGCAACCGTATATTAACGAAGATAAAGGTCAAAATCTGAGGTGAAAGGGCAAAATACACACTGCACAGCAGTGTGTATTTTGACGCTAATGAGTGTGTGTTTAGAGTTAGCTTGCGAGTCTGTGTGTTTATGAGTAAGTGTGTTAGTTATGTTTGAGAGGGTGAGTCAGTGTGAGAGTGAGTAAGAGTGAAAGTTTCTGTAAGGATTTGTGTAGTTTTCTTACTTGTAAGATAAATAAAAACTATCTAATGAATAAAACCCAACTCAGGGTCATTATGAAAACATTATTGTGCCACCAATACTTCTGATTTAGTTTCCGAATGTCAGTTTAAAAAAAAATTACAGTAACTAAATTCAAGAATATTATGAAATAAATAACAATGGCGACACCACGTAAATTAAAATGCTCGATCCAACAAAAAAAAAGTCCTTTATGTAGATATTAAAATAAGTATGTACTCGTACCTTTTAAGAATCATTTGTAAATATTATTGCAAAAAAGTTAAAGCATTAAAGATATTTCAATAATAGTACCTGGATGACCGAACTTTGCTCGGTAAAAACGACATTCTCTAAAAATGAAACCTAGCTAGATAGATTTATCGCCCCCGAAATCACCAGCGTATTAAATTTCATGAAAATCGTTGGAGCCGTTTCCGAGATTCAGAATATGTATACAAGAATTGCTCGTTTAAAGTATTAGATAGATAGATTATGTCATGATTACAAATGTACATACTATGGTTCAATAAATATCTCTTTTAAAACTTTGTACATTTTGCTGTACTTATCTATAAAGATATTCTATCTTATGACAATAAACAAAGTGTAAAATGTGCAAAATTAAAAAAAAATATAGTATCTTGTTGTGGCCATTAATGAAATATTAGCATTCATATAGCCTTAATTGCCTATTGTGTTATTATTTTTAAGTACAAAATAATTATGTATTATTTAAAAGTTTTTATTTTGACAGCCATTTCAAGAATAAAAAGTAAATGCATATAAGTATAATATAAAAAATGTGTCATGACCATAATAATAGTGTGATAATAATTTATAGATTTAATACGTAACCTAAGTCACAATATTATTTACAAGTCCTATGTAATTAGTAGAGCCCAGATTAAAAATAAACTAAAATAGCTTTAATATGCATTTTACATATTAAAGCTATTTTGGCATATTTTAGCTAAATCCAACACATCGTGCATTTTTTGCACCTGTGTTTAATTGAAAATGCAAAAATGTAACAGATGATACCCGCAAAAAAGTGAACGTAGAAACATTTTTTAATATTTTAATTACCAAACGTACTATAATGATTTGGAACCAAATTTAGTTTTCAAGAGGGGAAAAAAATGTCACGTCGAATATGGAAAAAAAACATTTCATTTTTATGTTGCATATTTGCATACATATTTTGACGATTTTAAATTGCATGTAATCCGGTCTCTAGTAATTAGTAAAGTTATAAGAAGAAATAAATTATAAATATATGAACAAATGTATATTTTGCGTTTTTAAATAAATTATTTGGTTTTTACTTGCAGTTGTAATTCTTAACTAAAACCTTTGTATAATCATATTTTCTATTAATCAATTAAGGTTTATAATACAGATACATATTTTCTATTAATCAATTAAGGTTTATAATATGTAGAATGTAAAATTGTACGTGGCTAAGTCTGTAACTATAAAGTAACAACAGCGTATTACACCACAAGACAATAAAAAATAATTTAAAAAATTTAATATTATTATTCATAGTTAGGTGTGTCCATAAAATCTGCCAGTAGGTTTTTAGTATCGTATTTCCATATTATGCAGAAAAATAATATCATGTGGTAATCATGCTCAATCTATGACAATTATAGTTACAAAGGAACTGGTACAATTTCCCAAGCAAATTATCTACAATCATTGCAAAATTGGATCCTGCAATAGACCAACCAAGACCAAGAGAGCCATCAATTTAATATAATTTTATACCTACTGCGTATAATTTGTAGCATTTCTACATTGTATCTAATCCTGCCAATCAAGCCATGCTAATTACGATTATAATTACAATGACGTGACGGGCTGAAATAATTACACAAAACAAATTACTACTTCCAGCATCAGTGAGTAATTAATTTGAACCCACAGATTCTAAATAAAAATACCATAACACAATGCCACGCCTGTAATCCCCGCATGATTAGGCAGAGGTGTACCAAATAGCACACCAACATTTCGCCAGTTATATTTTAAACTCCCATGTCTCATATAATAAGGGTCGAGCCTATTTTCATCAACCGGGAACAAACTGTTCTGGAACTAAATTGGAACTACGGATACTTTTCGAAGTGCAACTTTGGCCTTTAAAATAATAATACAAAGCCATTGCAAGACTATAAAACCTTGTGACCACAAAAAACTGTGTAAACAAAGTCACTACGTCGGTGAAAAATCAACAGCTTACTTGTTATACAACCTCGGTAGACAGCAGTGTGTCTAATATAAACGTTTCCTAAATTCGATTTTTATTAAATCGATATTATATCTGAGACGCGTTAGTTATTTGGCCAGTTTGAGTTCGATCGCAATAGACATAAGAATACTATGTACGCCATAATTCTCATTATAGCTCTTGTTGTTATATTTATACTTGCTTTTGGCATATACCAGAAGAATACAAACGCAGTATGCCTCTCAAGAAGAAGACTAGAAGGGAAAACAATACTTGTGACTGGGGGCACCGCAGGAATGGGGCTCGAAATAGCCATAGACCTCGCGCACCGTGGCGCTAGGGTCATCGTGGCTTGCCCCTTTGAAGATGAAGGCAACAGTGCAAGGAAGCAAATAGTACAAGAAACAGAAAATGAGAACGTTGAATTTAAACTCCTTGATCTCGGATCTTTGAAGTCCGTTCGCCAATTCACAGCAGATATCCTGAAATCTGAAGAACGGTTAGATGTTCTGATAAACAACGCCGGTATCGGAACAATCGGGGACTTCTCAACTACCGATGGAATGCACGTCATAATGCAAGTGAACTACTTCGGAGGATTTTTATTAACGCTATTACTTTTGCCACTTCTGAAGAAAACTGGTAAACTTGGGGAAAGTAGCAGGATATTATTGACCACGTCAGTCCTGCATAGATTTGGAAGTGTGGACATTGATAACCTGAACAAAACTGACTACTGGTACAGAATTCAGATCTATGCCAACAGCAAGCTGTGCCTCATACTGTTTGCAAATGAACTGTCAAAGAGATTGGAAGGTTCCAACGTTGTGGTGAATAATGTGGACCCTGGAGCAGTCGGAACGAGGATCTTTGATTCTGGAAACAAAGTGGCAGGATTTTTCTTAAAGCTTCTATTTAATACTACGTTTAAGACTACATGGCAAGGCGCTCAGACGGCGCTGCATGTGGCGTTGGATAAAAAAGCTGGTGAAGTGAGTAGCGCGTACTTCCAGAACTGTGAACTCAGTAGGGCAGGGAAACGGGCGTATTGTGACAAAACTACCAAAATACTTTGGGAGGAATCTATGAGATTGGTGCAGTTAACTGAAGGTGAACTGGAACAGTGTCTTAAATCTTTATAATGTTGAAAACAATGCTATAGAACAATGTAACAATGTTTTTTATTTAACAAAAGATTAATTTTCTCGAGTAAATCAGTTGACTGGCATTTTCGTCGAGCCCGACGTACTTGGCGCAACCGTGACGTACATACCGGCTTTTTTTAGAACGGATAGTTTTTTTACTTTTATTTTGCAGAATATATTGCGTGTCTCAGTCTGTGCAAAATAAAAAGTCACTGAAGTGGGTATATACTTAACTTATTATTTATTTAAAATAGGTACGCCAACAGTACAAACATGTACACACATTTACATTTACAGGTTAGGGTTTCTATGTAGGTACCAATTGTAGGTGTACACAACATTCTCTTCAGTACAATTAGCGTATTAAATAAATATTTTTACAGATATATAAAATACTTATATTGTACTTATGGTATTGACATTTACTTTTATTTAATATTCAATTTTAACGCTTGATTAATTTTGTGTGCGTTGTTGGACAAATACCTGATCTGGGTGAGGCTCTTATTACTCATAAGGTATGTAAACACTCACATACCTTACAGGAGAAATCCGCATTATGATGGCCGAAATAATCATATAATGATCGAAAAACAACCACGAAGATATTATAGGCACTAGGGCCGCAAAGTACTGCCTCATTGATCCAGTGGTCGCAAGCGCGACTGCCGAGCATGAGGACCTTGGTTAAATAAAAAAAAAGCCTTGGTTAGTTAAATTACAAAAAAAGCCCGGGTCGGGCAAAGTGCTATTGGGTTTTTCCATCAGGTATTTCTCAGTAGCAGCTACGGAGTCCAGATGACTGTCGTCACCTATTATTGCCTGACCCAAGAATCGAACCAGTACTTCCGCTTGTGAACAATAAAAGTTAATTGGATAATACAGATTATCCAATTAACTTTTGACACGCATGAACTTTACATAATTTGTTTGTATGAATATTTTTTTTATATATAACGTATTGTTGTTTGTTTGAAGAACAAACGTGGTTAATAAAAACAGCGGCGTCGATTTGCTTGATAACATCGCGCTTGCCATCCGTGTTCCATACACTCTTGCCGTCCATACACAAATTTAAAAATACTGGTATTCAGCTGCATGCCGTTAAACTAGAAGCCGACCCCAAAATAGTAGGGAAAAGGCTAAGCAGATGATGATATTGTTATAGCTCACGTGAATTGGTGATTTATTTAATCTTTTAAATCGTTTTGTTTACATGTTATTCTTATTCTTCGTTTTTACAAAGTTGTCAACGTCATCTAAGATGATACAACTGGTTATTAAAATTATTATATACTCTTAAATTTATAAAAAGTTAAACGTCAGCTACATGTAAGTGTTTTTTTTTTTTCGGATGGGAAATCAGCAAATGATCCACCACTCTGGGCGGAGCGGATGAGAGTCAGACTTTCAAACTCAAACTCAAACTCATTTATTTCAGTTAGACCATAACAGGCACTTATGAAAGTCAGAAAAACAAAAAAGGCGGAGCTATTGTCACAGACACGAGGCATAGTAACTAGTGAAAGTACTGTAGTTGCCCATTCCAAAGCGTAGATCTCTATGGACTGGACTATTTGCACTGACTAAAACCCATCTATATTCCTTTTTTGCCCTTTGTGTTCCAGGGCCGCGTATATATACATATAGACTGCTAAAATCACTACCTACCTTTTGGCTTCGCCGTAGTTGGGTAAAAAATTACTACGTGTGAAAATGTTCATATATTTTGTTATTACAACAAATTGGAGCAAAAGATTAGATGGAATACCTGAACACAAGGTATCGCTAAATAACATAGCATCATGCTTCTAATCTCCGAAGGGTTAGGCAGAGGAGTACCCGAGGAGTACAGAGGAGTACGCTATATGAGGTCCCACTAAAATAGATGGACAAACTTTTAGAAATCATTCAGACCACCAAAATAAAGACAACGGAACAAGAAAAAAAAAACAGCTAACGAAAATACACTAAGAATTTATTATTTTAGGTCAAAATGAAAACTCTTTTATCAGTGTTTTTTTGGCTTAGATATCTTTGGTTTGACGTAATGAAAGCTGTGTTAAAATTTGTCCATCTATTTTAATGGGACCTATATAATAAGGAAACTGCAATACGATGTATAGCACTATCAAAAACATATTATGTTACTGTATAACATAACATTTCGCTTGTATTTCCCAGAAGGGTTAGGCAGAGTTGTACCATTTATAATACACCCACATTTTGCCGGTAATGTGGGACGAGCCTATTATCATCAATCGTCATCAAAAGGCTGGATAATTTCATCACTTCACAATAACCGACCCATAATAATAAATAATAAAGCTTTATTTATTCCTTACTAGGTCTTACATTTCTGTACATCGGATATGTTAGTATTGTTAGTAATATGCTTATTCTAGTTTGTTAGTATTACATCTTAATTGGTTATTATGCGTTTTGCAAGGATCTGGCTCCGCTCTGACGGTGAAAGCCGCCTCCATTTCTCTCCATTTCGCTCTTTCCCTTGCCAGTCTGTGCCAGGTAATTCCAGCCGTGGCAACCACAGAACAGACAAATAACCTCATTTATCTGTTCTGTGGTGGCAACTATGTCATCGCTCCATCTTTTGAATGGCCTACCTTTTCTCCTTTTCTTATATCGCGGGTACCAATTCGTGACAATTTTGGACCATTTATTCCCTGGAGATCTTTGGACATGCCCATTTCCTCTTTGGGTCATTATGGTTTTTGCTATGTCCTTTACCTTGGTAATTTTCCTGATGTTCTTGATTCTCACTGTATCGCTTAGCTTTAGGCCCAAGAGACTCCTTTCCAAGCTATTTTGGCAGACTTTGACCTTGTGAGTCTGTTTTGCTGATAGCGGCCATGTTTGAGAAGCGTAAATGAGGCGTGGTATTAAACACGTCTGCATGGCTTTAGTTTTCAGTGTGACTGGTAGATTGCTCTTGAATACCTCTTTCATTGTCCAATACTTAATCTATGTTATTTTTATTCTTCGGTCTACTTCTTTGTCATTGCATGACTTGAATGATATTAAATGTCCCAAGTTAATATAGTCTTCGACGTATTCAATTTCTATTGAATCTGACTTTATCGGTATGGTTTGTCTATTTGTCATTACCTTAGTTTTCTCCCGGTTAATTTCGAGACCTACTTTTCTGCTCTCTTTGCTAAGTGACTCTATCATGTATTCCATTTCTTTTGGCTTCCTCGACCCATACTATTAGATATTAGTTAGCCACGAACGAAGCCATGAGTCCTAACTTACGGTACTCAGACCTGGTCGCCTACCCAATGGCAGACGAAGAATAGCCTTATGGGTGGCTGGCTGTATGGTTTAATTTCCTGGATACTTTTGTCAAATCTTGCCAGTTGTACTAGAACTCGTTTCCTTGCGGATAAGCAATTAGATTCAACCCCATTCCCCGATAAAGTTTGATGTTCAAAAGTGTCTTCTTTTACTTTTACTACTTAAAACTATTTTGAGAGTTCCTTCCAGATAAGAAAATATACAATTGACCAATAAATTACTTTAAATAGGTACTGGCGAATCACAAGCTAGACCAACACTACTCTGTGTTTTAAAACGGGAATATTGGACGTCGGTAAGAAGCTGCTAAACTGAAATGCCATTGGGCGGGTCAGAAAGAAGTGGAGCCGACCTGAACGATCTGGACGCGAGGGCTGGTTTGACGTGTCGCAGGAAAAGAGTTCCTACAAGGAATAAGGATAGGTTTTTGTTCTGAACAAAAACCAAAGTAAGTTGGATAATATTGGCTACACAAAAGAAAAGGGGAGCTTGAACAAGGCATGGTAAAGCAAATCTTACAACTTACTTTGTTTCGGTTCCAAATACATTGGATAATCAGAACACATCGACGAAGTCACATAGCGTGCGAAGCCAAGGTGTGTCTCTATAAGCTATATAACATCACGCTACGATTAATAGGAGCAGAGTACAAATGAAAAATGTTCCAAAATCGAGGAAAATTCCATTCGCAGACGAAGTTGCGCGGGTCAGCTAGTCATAGATAAACATGATTATTTTAAACAAGTATTTACTGTTATGAACCAATTAACATATATTTGTGTTCTAAATTTATACGGTCACAAACGACCATCTGTTGCTAACTCCGAGCGTCCTGAACCGTGCATAGGTTTCATTTTTTTATCTTTTATTCTAGTATTTTTTTATAAATTATGTGACCTACAATTTTGGCAGAGAACAATTTTGACTGCCTCGTTGGTCGAGTGGTCGGAAGTGCGACTGTTGAGCATGAGGTCCTGGGTTCGATTCCCAGGCCGGGCAAAGTGTTATTGGGTTTTTCCATCAGGAATTTCTCAGTAGCAGCCACGGAGTCTGGATTTGTGCCCGGTTGATGGCAATAGGCTCGCCCTTACTACATGGGACTGAAACATAATTGGCGTAATGTGGGTGTACTATTAGGTACACCTCTGCCTAACCCTACGGGGATTACAGGCGTGATGTTATAAAATGAACATTAGCTAGAAGTATCTGAACGGTGCTGAATGAAACCAGTTTGTAAAAGTCAATGACCAAAATGTATGCAGCAATGCCTTTGTTGTTCTTGGCGGTCATTCATGAAAAACAATTAAAATTGCTAATGAAATACTGTATCTATAACGGTAAAAGTTAAAATTAATCCAGATTGCGTTCAGTCAGTTTATATCGGGTGATTTTTAAATTACCCCATGAGAGCTAAATCCGATTTTTGAGGAAAATTGAAGGACGTTTTCAGTTTTTTCCAATGCTTCTAAGCGAATCATACCCGATCACTTAAAAAAAAAACTATCCTTTATTTTTATACTAAGCGAGGGTAAGGAGTTAATATAGGACAAATACTGCTATGCAATATTATGTGTCCAAACAAATAAAGTGTCAGTATTTTCCATTTTTTTTTTTAGAAAGGATATCATCATCAGCCTATAAAGTTCCCACTGCTGGGACCCAGGCCTCCTGTCAATGAGAGAGAATGGGCTATAATCGACCACGAAAGAAAGGATATACAAGGTGTTAAAAAATTAACTGGATAGATATTTTAATTTTCTGTCATACCACGAATAGTCGAACAAAAATTTATATTTATAATAAAATTGCATGTTAAATGATGTTGATGGATGGAGAGGGAGAGGAAGACCAAGGAAAAGATGGATGGATTGTGTGAGGAATGATATGAGGGAAAAAGATGTAGATTGCGTGACGGTTGACAGGGGAGACAGAAGAAATCGTGTTGCGACCCCAAGTAACAGGGCACAAGGGCGGGGAGATGATGTTGCTGACGATGGTACTGTTCCCTAATGCCATTTACCCATACCTATACAGGACAAACTAATGAGCTATAATTTTGTAAAATATTCGAACAAAGAACAATTATGAAACGAATAACACAAGTTTCTGTCAAAGTCATGACACTTGAAAATTAACTGGTTGCATGACTTTGATTACATTGACTTTAGCAGCGAATGGATTGACCTTTTTAGTAGGAACGAACAAGATTCTCAGGTATGATTGAATGATAATCCTCTTGTTTTTATTTGATGACCTTTTGCTGTCCTACCTATATTTGCTCTTATTGTGTACTTGAACTGTGGTTCTCTATATAAATAATTATATACCTGTGTGTGCGTCAAATTTTTAGTGTTCCGTAGTCAAGGTACCCTTATAGTTTTGCCATATCCGTCCGTCTGTTCGCAGCTTAGCTCAAAGACTCTTAGTAATAGAAAGCTGGTATTTGGATTGAATATACAGGTTAGTTATGCCGACCAAGTAGTAAAATAAAATCTCGAAAATATTGTGGGAATTTTTTTCTCGCGTACCCCATAGCGTGGGATGTCGTTGGATAGGTCTTTAAAAATCCTATTACATTTTTTACGCAAATTCATGATTTTTTATGCTGTAATGTTCAGCAGCAGTAAGATATTTGAATTATTTGATTATGAATAACGATCGTACCATTCTCTTTCTTGTAAGTTGGAGTTACACATTTTCATTTTTCTTTTCGTGTAATTTACTATAAATAATTTACGAACTCAGTTTGCGAAAAAACCATCGGCGATGGAACTTTGACGCTCAAATTCACATTGCTACATTCAATTCTTATAAAAGCTAAAATTACTAAAAGATACATCATCATCATCATCAGCCTATAATGTTCCTACTGCTGGGACACAGGCCTCCTGTCTTTATAAGAGGGAATGAAATGAATGGAAATTGGTAGATGTCACATGTCTTCGATTTTTTGGTTCTAGGACATGCCGGTTTCCTCACTATGTTTTTCTTCACCGTTTTTGAGAGCAGTGGTGATGGAATAAATTACAAAGTAATGCGCCTGCCTGGGTTCGAACCCACGATTTACTGTTCGTAAGTCGGGGTTGCTACCACTGGGCCACCGCTGCTCTTACTAAAAGATAAGTTGAATGTTTTACTTGTTTACTGGAGTTCTAGAATTCCTTTAAATTCCTTGAGTTTTCACGGAAAAAAAACGCAAAGCAAACCTGATTTAAGCCATAAATGTCTAGATTCAGCGTCCAGTATATTGCAAATAAACACAATTTTATCAAATAAACTAATATAATATAAAATTTCGATCTACAATGAATACGTTTCATTAGTTTTCGTTTCTCAATATCTGTATACCGGAAGCAAACAATCATAAGTCACATTAAGCTAATTATTCAGTGCACATGTTTTAAGTCTCAAGTATGCCTTTGAAGTGATCTGGACTTAAAGCATAATACCGAATCGAAAGTTTGTAAAAAAAAAAATATTGGACTTAAAATAGTATACCACTAAGTAGATCTATAAATGTTTGTTTCAAGGACATTACAAAGTGAATGTCGAA
Organism: Lycophotia porphyrea; assembly: GCA_950005105.1. Taxonomy (NCBI): domain Eukaryota; kingdom Metazoa; phylum Arthropoda; class Insecta; order Lepidoptera; family Noctuidae; genus Lycophotia; species Lycophotia porphyrea. Next base: position 19,161,835 of record OX465388.1, on the reverse strand, counting down.
AAAAATGGACTTAGGATAGTATACCTCCGGTATAAAGATATAATAAGACAAAATTACAATAAATAAAATTAACGTATTGTATATTCTGCGTCAATTCGGCTCGCTCGTCAGTGTCTGGACGAGGAAGGACCTGTACACGAAATTTTTCGCGTGCAATCTTCTTGAGATCGCTATTACTATCGACTCATGTTCGCCGATGAAATAAAAGCGTCAAAAAGCATGAATTTTCGAAAAATATGTAACAAGACTCTTAAAAAAATTGCGAGTTTGTTCAAATAATTTTTGGATTAAAGGATTCGTTTACATGTGACATATTATATGCTTTAAAGCATTAAAGTGCTAATTTTTGGTAGACTAAGTAGTAGAAGTGTGTCCCACCCTTTCCCAGCTAAACTGTTGTGTTTGGGTGTGCGAAAAAATTCACGGTGGTAGTATATAAAGGGTGAAACAAGACGCTTAAAGGCACTTGTTCTCCCAGTCATTCATTGCGATCATTGTTTTGTTCTAGACCATACCTGGGAACCTTCTAGTTACGGACATATTGGGGGTCAAAGTTCCAACAATTTCACAAGTTTTTTTTAAATACATGTTTTAAATGTAAAATGTACTTTAAACACCTACAGTACTCCATTACTATTCAATCCTTCCATTAGTACAATGTTTTGAGTACGTTACATTGAGTCCTACCGTAAAACGTGATTGTTTGCCCAAAAAAAAAAAGATTTTTTCCCAGCAATAATTTTTGCGTAAAGTTACTTTTAGAAGTTAAAAAGAAAACTATCACAGTTATGTAGGCTTTACAAGTGAAGACTGGCTTCACACCGGTACAGATGAGAGATCCGCGAAAAAACATATTAGGACTCATCATCTTCCTGCCCTTATCCCATTCTATTTGGGGTCGGCGCAACACGTTTTCTTCTTCCATTCTCCCAAAAACATATTAGGACTGTTGATTGAAGAAGCATCATAAATAATATCTTAGGACGGCTTAGGATAACGCATTTATGTCTCTTACCTTTTCCTTTTTGTGTTACCTCTCTCTTTCACCCTTATGCAGAACGGCGCATCTGTCACTTGCTTGTCATAGTCTTCAAACACCAGCAAGCACCTGGCTTCGATGCTGTGTGTTCTTCACACACATAATAATTGTTTTTTTTTAATGCAAAACAGTCCTATTATATGTGTTATTGAAGACCTGTTTGCTCTCTGCTGGTGAAAGAATATCTGAAGGATTTAGATGCTATGTGAAATAGCATCAAATATATTATGTATATGCGCATAACCTCCGAGGCCTGGGGTTTGGGGGCAACAGAGGCCAATCTGGCTAGTCTGTTCTTAGTTAAGCGGTCGGCTAAGCCGGCATATCACTTTAACAATTCCCCGGGAGGTTGACCGCTGATAGAGTAATATTCAGCTAATCTGCTATCCTCGACACTTTTCGGGTTCAATTCTGGAGCGCTAGGGATCGTGTCCGAGCTGGGTGGCGTGCTATTGGAGAGCCTATGTCCAGTAGTGGGCTGCTATAGGCTGATGATGAACTACAATATGCACATAATCAATGAAGATTGACTCTTTGGCTGCTAATTATTGGCCTATATATGGCCAAACAAACTCTGTGTAGATGGCAAAACAATCTCTGTGTATATGGCAAAAACCAACTACAAGTTCCTGATGATGAGAGGTTTTCACTTGGGATCTTAATCTTCCCCCACAGCCAGTTTGGACATGGAACTATAGTCTAATAGTTTCATTGCACCACCAAGACTCGGCAAACCAGCGCCACCTTTTTCATTAGTATTGGACAAAAACAAAATCTGTTTGTCTTATAACAACATAGGCATAACCTTAAAGGCGGACCTCTGAACTTGTGACAAGCAAGCTGTCACAATTTTATACGAAAATTACGTTTTTTTTTAACTCTTTTTATTTGTATTTTTTCTCTTCTCAATACTCTTTTTATTTAGTTTTGGTATGACGCCATACCCGGTACGACAGAATGATGGCCGAGTGGAATTTAGGAATGGGGGCATTCCTATTGCAGGATGGCCGTCTGTTAGCGATAACATTTTAACAAATTATTTAAAAAAAAAACAACAATTTGCTGATTCGACAGATTGTCTGAGATACAGCGACGGCGGCCATTAGTAGTCGGAACGTTAGCCCTAACTATTATAAATATACTGTATTGTACGAAAAAGTAGTAGGTACTGATTACAGTATTTCAGGAAATTGAAGACTGTGTATATACCTGACACCGTTAACAGTAGCGTAATTGAATATTATGTATGTCAGCGGCTCATGGCCGTCGTCGTCAGAGTCACACAACATATTGGTTTGCACCAATATATACACAGTTTAAACAATTACTCATCAAATAGGAAACAGCAGGAAATATCAGCACAAGTTTAAAGAAATACCTAACTCCAGTTGAGGGTGTTTATTCCATGATAAGCGAACTAAGAATCTCTCTTTCACAATACAACGGTTTTTATACACAAATTCAAAACGAGGTTGTCAGCCAAAAGGTAGGATAAACATAACAATATTCAATTTGGCAAGGCGGGAGAGATCAAAATAAATACTTAAGCATCATCGGTTTAGACTAGACCTTTAAATAATTCTAGACATATCACAATAAATTCCTACTAATAAAACAAACAGAAGTAACCATATATTACATAAATCAAACAAATCCTTAATAATAAAGCTAGCGGAAATCACCATTACTTTCAAATTAAATAAACGGAAATACAAATATTAGTTCAGTAAATCAACACATGTCAAACTAAAAACCTCACTACCCTAAAATGCAAATATTTATTAAATAAACCTACATAAGTCAAATTATAAACTAACTTAAAATTAAAATCAAATGATGGTTTCGCGCCCATACGGCCATTCTGATTCAGTGCGCTCTCTGCGCTAAAATATCACACAAGGGAACAAGGGTTTGACAACCAGAACAGTAGTCATATATTTTTGTTGCACTACCCTCACCTTTCACACATCAAGTCATCAAAGTTTTGTGACCTGTCACAAAACTTTGATACTATAAGTTTGATTTAAATTTTCATAATTTCGCTAGAATAAGCCTACTGTACACAAGTCGATATAGATTATTCAAAATATTACGAATCAACAAGTTTTTTTTCGTGTAATTATATTTATTTAAGTAATACAGACGTTTTATGCATAAAAAACATGGCTAGTGATCAAAAAAGATATTGTAAAAAACCACCAAATAAATTTTGTTCCGTGTACGGATGCTATGTAATGACATATCTAAAAAAAATACGGAAGAGATAAAAGCAGCTTACTGTTCCTACTTTGGATTTTGGACTGGAGATCTTGAAAAGTCGTGGACACCTCAAATGTTTTCGAAAAAACCCTTTAAAATTAACATGCTTTACTTTGTAGCGATTTATTACGCAAAACCTCGAAGAACTTTTAAACAACGTCATATTTAGGACCAAATTTAGTAGTTTGTGTTTCATGTTTATACTTAGGACAAAATCCCCTTTTTTCAAAAGATTTGATTTGAGCTTTGCCTTTGTCAAATCTTAATTTGTCCAGAAATGATCGCTCGTTTATCCTTAATTTACATAATGACCTAACATTATGAATATCTTGAAGTGGTATAAATTAAATGGCCTCAAGTCTGAGTCAAGCTCCATATTACATAAACACTTTTATTCTATTCTCAGTCTCATAATTTGTGAGAACTAGAATTACCAAGTAACTAAAATATTAATATTGTGATGAAAGCTATGTATAAGCCAAGCTTCAATAAAATATTGACAAACCAATTTTAGATATTTAACAATCTTCAAATTCATAATCTCATTAATTTAATCAACACAAAGTTATTAAGAGAAGCTTAAATTCAAAGACAATAATTTGTTAAAAGTTAATAATTCAATAGTTTTCTATACCTTTCAGATACCAAAATATTAAAGCAGAGCCTCTAAAGGTCTACCGACATTAACTATTTAGTACTGCTACTCAGTTTCATCCACGATATGGCTTCGAAGCTGTCCTAGCAGCTTTTCAGTCCCGCTAACAGAGTCAGGACGTCGCCATAGTCCTTGTTCCATCGAGCCGGCAACTCACAGACATCACAGCGTTTCACACCAATAGCTCCAACATTGATCATGAAAATAACAAAATGAAGACCATTAGTAATCATAACTAAGGCAGAGCACAAAATTGGTTTTCCTAAAAATCCTGCAGTCATATCTAAACAGTTAAAGTAACGCGTTTTCCTAATCTATCAATCTGATCGGCAATTAATGGGCAACACACCACACATGGTTACACGGCCATGGTTGGTTGTCACATGGTTTATTTTGTGTGCAATAAAGAATAAGAATAATGGTAATGGAAAGTTATCCCTAACTGAATTTGAATGAACTCCCGGAAGTCGACGTATAGTCGGTCGGTTCTAACTAATAAAATAGTACTGCTCAGTGGGGATAACAATCTCTGATTATACAGTTTTGTTAAATATCGTTATAATTTCTTTGACTATTTCGCGTTCCATTGGCGACAGTCTGTAGGGCCAACTTTGAACAATTTTGTCTGCATTCTTTAATCTAATACTTAGTTTACCAGTTTTTACATTTGAGACTTTACTACCTACCGAAGGTGAAAAAGTCTTTAAAAATATTTAAAATAGAATTTATTTTTTCTATTATGTTATGATCATCAAGGTCGGTAATTAAGTTTATTTCCGACTTTGCTAAAAAACATAATTAATAATATTTGTCGATCATACATGTCATCTTTTTTATCATTCAACGTGAAAAATCTTAGCCAGTTAAACACAAAACCTTTCAATTTCACGCTAACTTCATCGATCTCAACAATAGTCGAGATAACCTCGGAACATGCGACATCCACACCTATTTTCTTGAGAACCGTATTAACCGTCTTTATTTTGCCTGGAATCGGACTAGAAAAACTTTCTCTCACTAAAGAACAAAGAACAATCTTTGCTGGAATCAAATAATCAAATAGGTAAGGGTCCCTACCACATATAGATAGACATAGATAACGCAAGAGCAACTACTTCGCGTGCCTAGCTTACGTACAAAAATCGTAAGTGGTCACTTTCGCGCTCCGTCTGCATCGGTGTATAGCGCTAGTCGGACGTCAGATAAAAATATTAAAATGGTTAATTGTGCTGTTATAAATTGTAAAAACTGGACAAATGCGAGGAGAAAAATAAAGTAAACGTTTCCTTCCATCGCTAAGTCGTTTTGTGATTAATATTATGCGTAATTAATAAAAAAACAATTATTTTCAATCTAATACCCTCAGTAATACCTGGTAATACCAAATTTGAGAAAAACAAGACATTCATATTACATTGCGGCTTTGACTTGGAGCGGTTGATGAGACATTCTGTTTTAACAAGTGATGAATATCGCGATACTATCGTATATCGCTTCAGTTTTTTAGTACAGGAACTTTTATCATTTTTCTGTCAATTTTAGCGATTAGTGCTGTTCATCATATGCAACACAAATCGATTCTCAAGAATCGATTTCGGAAACAGGAATGATTTTGTGTTTAAGTACTTGTTATGTAGACAATTTTAATAAATAACCGTAACGTTTCGTGATTTTTTAGTTTTCCACATGAGCCCAATTTAAAACAAAAATTGATTGAGGCGACGGGAAACAAAGATTGGTTACCAACAAAGCATAGCACTATTTGTTCAATACATTTTGAGGAAGCAAGCTTTGTTGAAGGGAAAAAGCAACGAATATTGACAAAAGCAGCAGCAGCTAGATGGGTGAGCGCTAGTTCAAGGCGGGGTGGGGCGAGGGGGGCGCCGTACGCGGCGGCGTCTCGGAATCGATTTGATTTTCCCATCACTAAATAGTGCTTGTGATGTCATAATAGGTAGTCAAAAAATGGCACGCTGGGTCATACAGATCGTGATACTTGCGTTATCTATGCCTATCTATATCTGTGGTCCCTACCCTTACATGCATATGCATTTTTTCCAATTTTAACTACTGTCATGCAACGATTTACATATATGACAACATTTACGTAGTTTTAATTAGTTGACCTACATTTTACATCAAGTTTTCTCTGAATAACTGTTTTTATGACATTACAATTAACTTATGTTGTCTGTTGCAATGAAAATAAATGGCTTTGAACGACCTAAAGAATCAGGCGTTTCTGAAAGAGGCTTAATTTGTTATGATTTTTGTATTATTACATTTCGGTCGATCATGTTTAAGAAAAGCGATTACTAGAACCGAGGCAAATTAGGTACACAGTATAATGAAGCTAACGGAAATCACCATTACTTTCAAATTAAATACGGAAATACAAATATTAGTTCAGTAAATCAACACATGAAAACTTACTACCCTAAAATACAAATATTAATTAAATAAACCTACATAAGTCAAAATAAAAACCTTCAAATTATAAACTCACTTAAAATTAAAATCAAACGATAGTTTCGCGCCCATATGTACGTACCAGCATACTATTGTATGTAAATTTTACTTAATTTCTATGACTAGACAGGAAGCGAGTGTGAGTGTGAGCAGTAGCGAGTGTAGTAGTGTGCAAGTGTGTGTGAGCTGAAGTGGCAATGGGCCGTCCACATTGGCCGTAGAACCGATGACCTTTGAGGTAGACGTGTTCTTGAGTGGAGACAGCAAATCGACAAACGTAAGGTGGGACGCCCTCAGGCTCGGTAGAGTGACGATCTTCGCAGGGTGGCTGGTAGCAACTAGATGAAAGTTGCTGAGAATCAAGTTAAATGGCGTGCGAATGAGGAGGTCTATGTCCAGCAGTGGAGTGCTATAGGCTGATGATGATGATGATGACTAGACAGTTACAATGAACAATGACACATAAACAATAATTGAACTAAGTATAAAAAATATTATGTAGTCATTACAAAATACCTTCTAAAAAAGGAGTCATCATCATCGTCTGCCTAGCCTTTTCCCAACTATGTTGGGGTCGGCTTCCAGTCTAACCGGATGCAGCTGAACCAGTATTTTACATGGAGCGACTGCCTATCTGACTTCCACAACCAGTTAGTACTGAGTAATACGATACCCCTTGGTATGACTGGTTGTCAGACTTTTTGGGCCTGTAATGACTGTTAGGTAACCTGATATATTTATAACCCACATGTCAGTATCATAGTCTGTCAATTTGGCCTAAGGTACTTTAATGGGTCGCAAACACACAGCGCTTTGACGACACGGTTGGCGCAGTGGCTGAGCGATTGACTGCTGCGCTGCGTGTCGCGGGTTCGATCACCGCACGGAACAATATTTGTATGGCCTACAGATAGTTGTTCCGGGTCTGGCTGTTTGTGTATGTGAGTTTAAATGAAGAAATTCCTAGTGTGGGGAAAGGTTTTTTTTTTTTTAAATGGTCTTCAAATTAGGAGATAGAATACTTTCCAAAAAGTTGGAGAGGATTGATTGGCTTGTGACAGAGATGAGTGGTAGAAACTAGGGGAGGCCTATGTCGATGGACAACCTGACCAACGAACTGGTTGCTAAAGATTATAATATTACATGCCTAATAGAATTAAGTTATGTATTTTGTTTCCCTTTATTTATTTATCTACTAGATTTTTGTTTGATTTCCTTCATACGGGACAATTCCTGGGGAGTAAAAAAGCCAATGAACTACGTTACGACGTGGTTTTGTTTTTTTGGGTCAGCTTTTTTGTTTGACCACGACCTGCCGAATCCATTGTGTTGACCCAACACAATCCTCACGCAACCCTTTGAACACGCAATCCTTTTGGGCACGTGTACCCCACACATGCCCAAGAGGATTGCGTGTTCGATATAAAATAGGTACTGAAAAAGTAATAAAAAAAATTATGACCTACAGCAACAATTTTTATTCTCCTTTATTCACAATTTAACATTATAAAATATACTTATCACATTTTTTTAATATTGGTGACAACCAATATTATACTAGTGCGACTCGTTTCTTTTTAACTGCAAATAATATAAAACAAACTTTATAACAGGGTTTAACTCCACTTCGTATTACAGTGCGGTAACAGCCGGCGCCCGCGCCGCTACATAATGTACGGGCTTTTACTGATTATAGCCATCATTATCATAATCGCGCTCTCCGTGGCGCTCCACCAAAAGAGCACGAACGCAATATGCATCTCAAGAAGAAGACTGGAGGGCAAAACAGTCATAGTTACTGGAGGAACTGCAGGAATGGGCCTCCACATAGCGACAGACCTAGCCCACAGAGGGGCCAGGGTCATCATCGCCTGCCCATTCGAAGAAGAAGGCACTAACGCAAGGAAACAAATCATACAAAAAACTGGAAATGAAAATGTAGTATTTAAACTCCTGGACTTAGCATCATTGAAGTCTGTGACAGAATTCGCAGCAGACATCTTGAAAATTGAAGACAGACTAGACATTTTACTGAACAATGCTGGAGTTGGGGTTCCTGCGGATTTCCTGACGGCTGACGGAATGAACTTTATAATGCAAGTGAACTATTACGGAACATTCTTACTGACTCTTCTGCTTCTTCCGCTTTTGAAGAAAACAGGGAAGCCGGGTGAGTCGAGCAGGATCATAACAACATCTTCAGTTTTGCACTTTATTGGAAAGGTAGACATCGATAATTTAAACAGAACAAATTATTGGAACATCATCAGGATTTATGGTAACAGCAAGATTTGTCTGGTTTTATTCGCGAATGAACTTACCAAGAGATTGAAAGGTTCTAACGTTGTGATCAATAATGTGGATCCTGGAGCAGTTGGGACTCGAATCTTTGACTCCGTGAATAAGGTATGTGGATCAATTGTGACATTACTGTTCTTAATATTCTTCAAGACGCCGTGGCAAGGTGCACAAACGGCTCTTCATGTGGCTTTGGATAAGAAGGCTGGGGAAGTAAGTGGAGCATACTTCAGGAACTGTGAAATAGTGGGTGCTGTGAAACGTGCATATTGTGATAAGACCGCTAAAGCGCTCTGGGAAGAATCTGTGAGATTAGTGAAATTAACAGGAGATGAAGTTGACAAGTGTTTTAGATCGTTATAAAACAAAACACGGTCTAAGTACAAGAATACGTTAAGTATTGCTAAAAATAGATGTCTATATCCTCTAGGAATTTCTATGAGAAGTGAATTCTGTGTTGATATGTCATAGCGAAGATAAAAATATCTTATAAAAATGTGTTACTTTGCTTTAAAAACAAGTCTATTTTCGGATATTAAAAACCTCAGTTAGAGCTCAGACAGCTGCAGTCAGACAGTTAAGCGGTCACGAACACTTAACAGGTTTTTACTGTTTTGTAAAGAATGAAACCAAGTCAAATATTTAGTCTACACTAATCTATGTATACTTCTATCTATACTCTATACTAATATTATAAAGAGGTAAAATTTGTGTTTAAGTTTGTATGTAGGGCGTAATCTTTTAAAACTAATGTTCCAATTTTAAAGCTACATTATTCATGAGTGCTATAGGCTATAAATTATATTGATATCATGCAGTCGAGCTATCACAATTACTATCGAGCCAGGCGGACAGAAATACCTCTTAAAAAAAAATAGGTAAAAAAACTTTTTAAGTTAAACGGTTTTATGTTAAACATACATTGCAATGTTTAAGATAAATGTACTAAAAACCAAAAAATAATAAAATAGATACAGTCGTGGGAATTATAAACATATGCATAGACTAGACTAAAATAAAACCGTGGGGCACGTCAATTGTCTACAAATTATCGACTTAATGTGCGATAGAAGAATCGTTTAATTCGTCGTTAAAATAGGCAGTTGGCCCGCAGACGGTGAGGAAATTACTTACTATTTTCTTGCTCATGGAAATTCCAATAGTTATACACTCCATGTAAATAAAAGAGATGTTTCAACTAGTTTATCGTTGGACATTCACACTGCTGGCTGGCGAGGAATCGTTTCACTGCTCGTAGTTTGTCTTTAATCGACAAAACATATGATAAAAGTACTACTCGCTCACCACTATGAAACCCTAAAACTCGCTTATCGAGCTTGCTAGCTTGTTTCCACATTCTAGCCCTACTTATCACACGTCCATCGTTGTCGGTTGAACAACTGCCTAATTATAGTGTAACATTACAAAACAAACATTTTAATCAACGATTGTAGACAATTGACGTGCCCCACGGTTTTATTTTAGTCTAGTCTATGCATATGTTTATAATTCCCACGACTGTATCTATTTTATTATTTTTTGGTTTTTAGTACATTTATCTTAAACATTGCAATGTATGTTTAACATAAAACCGTTTAACTTAAAAAGTTTTTTTACCTATTTTTATTTTCTAGTTTTTAGTTTTTATTTCGCATTCTGTTTTTTTTTACCATTTTGTTCCCACGAGTAATGGACATTTAAACGGTCGACCCCCCCAGAGGTCCAATAAAGGGGCAAGGCTATGTACAACAAGATGCGCCTGAGTCTTGAGAGGAAAACGCTAACGACATATCATTTTTATCCACCCTAATGCCATACAGTTCTCGGCGCGTTTTAACCTTTCACCTTAACTTGGGTGGTGTACCGCTAACGACGTATCATTTTTAGCCACCCTAACGCCACAAGGTCCTCAACACGATACAAAATCTTGACTTGGGTGGTGGATTCAGGCTGGATTAATCAGATACCTAAATTACAGATTCAATTTCTAAATTTAAATCTTATTATTATACGCCATTTGGTGGCTGCGCCCATCTTAAATATTGAGGTTGTATAGTGCACTGTATTCTTCTTGTCAAGCCCTTTTATTTGATACCCATATTGGTGGGATTGATAAAAAATTGTTATCAGCCATTTGGTAGCGGCGGCCATCTTAGATTTCAATTTTGCATAGTAAATTGTATTCTACTTGTTGAGACCTTTCATTTGATACCCATGTTGATGGGATTGATAAAACCTAAGTTATCCGCCATTTTGTAGAGGCCACCATCTTGGATTTTAATTTTATATAGTACATTGTATTATACTGGTTGAGCACTTTCATTTGATACCCATATTGATGGGATCGATAAAACCTACGTTATCCGCCATTTTGTAGCGGCCGCCATCTTGTATTTCAATTTTTTATAGTATATTGTATTCTGCTTGTTGAGCCCTTTCATTTGATATCCATATTGATGGGATTGATAAAACCTACGTTATCCGCCATTTTGTAGCGGCCGCCATCTTGAATTTCAATTTTTTATAGTATATTGTATTCTGCTTGTTGAGCCCTTTCATTTGATACCCATGTTGATGGGATTGATAAAACCTAAGTTATCCGCCATTTTGTAGAGGCCACCATCTTGGATTTTAATTTTATATAGTACATTGTATTATACTGGTTGAGCACTTTCATTTGATACCCATATTGATGGGATTAATAAAACATAAATTATCCGCCATTTTGTAGCGGCGGCCATCTTGAATTTATAATGATAATGAATAAACATAATTGTATTGTTACCAAAATCCAAAGTGTATACAAAATTTCAGATTAATCGGTTGACAGGAAGAGGGTGAAATTTGAATTACTAAATTTGACCCAAGAATAATAAATAAAACAAACGGGGTGAGCTAAATAAAACCGTTTAAAAACCGTTTAATAACAAAGTTATTTGCATGTGCTGCCTAACCGTTGTATATAATTGAAAACTATGTATGGCAACCTGGTCCGTCTCAAATATTTTTTATAAAAAAGTCCGCAACACCATATTTCTATCTTTTATATTGTAGCAGATTTTTTTTTTGGTTTGTTGTATTAAAAAAGTATTTTTCGACATACTTACGTTTGGACATTTTTTTAAACAATAAAATACGGTACATTTTATTTTTTATTTTATTTTATTTATTAGGGACAAAAAAACAGTTACATGTTCAAGTTTAACAATAAGAGTCGTTACATGAATAGGTAAACATATTACCCACACCATTGTCCACGGGTTAATAAATGAACAAGAAAAGAATGGAATGATAATTTTGTCTTATAAAGTTTGTATTAATTCATTAATTTTAGATTAGATTAAGATTGTGGTGAAAGGATATTTATAGCCAATGTTTTAAATTTGTTACTAGAAACAGAGAAGATATCTATGTCCATGAAGTGTGTGTTATAGGTTTCCACAAGTTGACGAAGAGGCACTCGCGCCCCGGTGTTGGTCCTGCATGAATCCACGTGGAACAACCGGGGCACGCGGGCCGCCCGTCTGATAACATTTCTAGGTACTGTATAGCGTAACTTATTAGTGATTTCATTACAGTCAAATCTATTGTTACAAATACCATGCACCATCATGGCCACCAGAAATAATCGCCGAGACTCTAAACTTAAAACATTATATTGCTGTAGTAATTGTGTATACGGAATCCTCGAATAGTAACATTTATAGTTCACAGTACGTAAAAACTTTTTCTGTACTAATTCTAATTTAATGTTGCATCATAAAACATACATGTACATGAACCGGCTGTTCTGTGAGCTAAGTAGCACTAATATTGGTTGTTCCATAAACGAAGTGTGTATAAACAACATTAGTTACGCGGATGATATGGTGTTTAGTCCGGTCAATTTAGATATCCAAGGTTACAATAATTCCCACTTGGCTGAAAATTGGTAGGATTGTTCAAAGAAAGAAAAGAAAGAAAGAAAAAAATGAAAGAAAAAAAGAAAGAAATGTGAAAAGTCCTCATCGATCAAAAAAAAATACTCGGGGTCAAAGGTCACAAAAACGGGCTTTTCACGATTTTCAGGAAAACGGTGAGTTTTATCATAAAATTAGCCCAGACATAAATTGTAGATCAGATAATTATCTATAAAAAATGTCTTAATACTTTTTTTCCTAAGAGCCACCGCTTTTGAGATATAACGATTCAAAAAGTTGAAATTTTTTGGTCTAATTTGACCGGACTAGCTCAGCCCATCGATCGATGCGTTACGTAGACTGTTCAGCATTTGTGAGTCATATACGGAGGCCCATGGGCTCAGTTACAATGCTAAAAACAGGTGAATTCATGATCTTTAAAGCCGGTACCAAATGTTTCTGATCTGTACCGCCGGTCACTCTTTGCAGCATTCCTTTAAAAAGAGTGCAGCATTTCAAGTACCTGTGCCACTGGGTCTCTGACGACTTGTGTGTCAATTTGAACATTGAGAGGAAGCGCAGGACGTTGTCTGTCCGGTGTAATATATTGGATCGCAGGTTTGCGCGATGTACTAGACGTGTGAAGGTGACTTTATTTAAGGCATATTGTCAGACATTTTACACATGCAGCCTGTGGACCAATTTTACACAGCGGGCGTACAGCGCTCTGTGCGTGCAGTACAACAATGCTTACGGGATACTGTTAGGGCTTCCGCGGTTTTGTAGTGCTTCAACTATGTTTGCTGAGGCGCGGAGATGGTTTTTTCGCAATTATAAGGAAGCCGACCGCTTCATTATTAAGTCGCCTACGTAGCAGCTCGAAAAGTCTTCTGAGAGTATTGTCCGAGCGGTATTTTTACTAGATAGAGATATTCATTGGTTTTATTCAAGGGCTAACGTCACACCAAGGATACAGTACGGTCAATGAAATTAATAATCTACACATAACATAACATCACGCCTGTAATCCCTGAAACCAGGCAGAGGAGTACCAATTCTCCAGTTATGTTTAAGTCTCATGTAATAGGGGGCGAGCCTATTTCCATCAACCGGGTATAAATCTAGACTCCGTGGCTGCTACTGATAAATTCCTTATGGAAAAACCCAATGAAACTTTGCCCGACCCAGGAATCGAACCCAGGACCTCATGCTCAGTAATCGTGCTTGCAACCACGAGACTAACGAGTAGTCGACAATCAAAAACAACAATAAACTAATTTTATAAAAAATCCCCGGCTAAATCAAAATCTACAAGTCCATGTAATATTGAGGATGCAGTCCACAAGAATTTTTGAACCCCTTAATCCATCCGGCTTGCCACCTCACAAACTGCTATTGAAAATCGTAACGCCTTTCATGCTTTTTTAAGAAATTTAAGCCCACCTAACCTGTGCAATGGCACAAGGCTACTAATAAAAGATTTATTTATCAACTACATCTACCATTACAGCTAACCAATGCGGTAAATGCGGCTTAATTAATCGGTAGCGGCACTACAAAAAGTACTAAGCAACATAGAACAAAACGTTCTACAGCGCCATCTATGACGGAGTGGACGAACTAAACTACAAAATCCTACATCTCACAAGTTAAATTATCCGCGACTTAAGACTATATAAAAAAACCCGACAACAACTGTCGGACAGTAGCCCACCAGACATAACACCCGTCTCCCTTCAAAACTCCCTTTTCTATGGAGGATGAGGAGCTCTTCAGGATGTAAAGCTTTACACCCTGTTCTTCACACCCCCAAATTGGTGACCCCGAAATAGACATCAGCGCAGCCTTCGAGCAACGTGACGTCATCATCATCATCAAGATCAACTTCCTCAAGCTTTCGAGCAGCGAGTCATATAGCCAGCCAGCTTCAAATGGGTATTACTGATCACCAGCATGCAGCATGCTACTCCTATCCTGCAACGCCAGCAGTCAGCCACATCGCGACGCTGTAAATCCATAACTTAACTTAATTGTTACTTAAAACTAATATCTATAACTAACTAGCTGAACTGCGCAACTTCGTTTGCGTCACATAATGCAATTAAATAATATTGCGACTATAAATTGAGATGTTAGCTATCCTATCTTTCAAGTTGGATCAAGCTACACACGGTGTGCAAATTCGATTAAAATCGGTTAAGTAGTTTAGGAGACCATCGCGGACAAACAACGTGAAGCGTAATTTATATATATTAGAAAGATTTATATATACATATATTAAAATTACAAACAAAGCATTCCTTGTGAACTCACTCAGAGAACAACAGATCAAGTCCGTCCCACTCGCTATGAGGTTGAGCGTGCGGAGTGCACGCGTCAGCGGCGCCTCCTTTACAAGGTTGGTCCGAGCACGAGGTTCCACTAGCAGTCGTGGCTGCCATCGTCGCCACACGTACCTGTCTGGAACACACAGACTCACCTGGACTAAAATAACTGCATTATCCACCTTCCCTCTCAGTAGTTTAAATACATATGAGGCGAGTGCAAGATCTCCCCTAACTCTTAGCTCATTGTTTACTACCATACTTAAAATAAATAAGGTTGGATACATTAGCGGGTTAAAGGGATAGACTCCATAATAACGCTTATATAAATATCTTATCAATTTATTTTGTACCCTCTCCAGCATGAGACTATATTTAGCTTCATGCGGAGCCCAGATGACTGCATTACATTCTAACTGGTTCCTCACCAATGCATTATATCAGGGCTCACCAAATGGCGAAAAATCAAGCTATACAAAACTAGTTTATGCAGATCTGTCATTGTACGGAAAATGTAGGTATACAATGTCGTGTCAAGGCCATGTTATACTGGAAATGCTGCTTGATGTGTCGCCGTGTGTGCAACATAATCATCAATACTTGTGTTACTTGATTACGTAATTTGCCAAATTGACCGACAAATTGCAATTTCAAAAACCTAATACCTCATACCTATATATATATATATACCTAATACCTAATACCTCCGTGTATTGTCTTTAAACCTTACGGACCGCTACGATCATATTATTTAAAAAAACTAGCCAAGTGCGAGTCGGACTCACGCACGAAAGGTTCCGTACCATAAACCAAAAAAAAACACGTTTCTTGTATGAGAGCCCCCTTTAAATATTAAATAATTTATATTTTTATTAGCTGATGTTATAGCGGCAACAGAAATACATCATCTGTGAAAATTTCAACTGTCTAGATATCACGGTTCATGATATACAGCCTAGTGACAGACAGACGGACGGACAGACAGCGAAGTCTTAGTAATAGGGTCCCGTTTTTACCCTTTGGTTACGGAACCCTAAAAACGGACCAAGTAAAAGTAATTGGTGACCCCTGCATTATATAATGCTATAATAGCTTTCACATTCGTGAAACCTCGGACCGTACGAAGCACGAGTCCTAAATTTCTATACGCTCTTTTACAGCTACGCATGATGTGATCCCGAAAAGTCAAACCGGCGTTAAATCTCACTCCTAAGTCCTTAGATAACTGTAGCGACCATGTTTAGATTTCATTTTTCAGATAACTTAATTGTAGCAATCATTCTCATCGGAACAGGAGCTGGCCAATTGGCGCAGATCCTGAGAATTCCAACGGACCTGCTTATATCGTTCAAGCGAATCCAGTTTCCCATAAAAACATCATTTACCCTGACTATTAACAAGTCCCAGTGACAAACATTCTCTTTGGTGGGGATTTACCTTTTTTTTTTTTTTTACGGATGGGAAATCATCAAATGACTTCTCCCGCTCTGGGCAGAGCGGAAGGGTGTGTCAGACTTGTACTGACTAAAACCTATTTACCTAAGGTGCTATTTTTACAGAAACGGCGCAGTGCAGGCATGATGCCGCTTAAAAACGTTTCCATACAAAATGTACGAAGGTGACTCAATTACACTCAATCGGCGCGGCAACGCCGTTCTTTCGTTTTGTTATAAAGAAGAAGGGTCACGACCCATAGAAAATGTATCCAGGCCCGACACAAAAGGAATGTATCCCATTTCATCATCATCATCATCAGCCTATAATGTTCCCACTGCTGGGACACAGGCCTCTTCTCTATGAGAGGGATTCGGCTATAATCCACCACGCGGGCCCAGTGCGGATTGGTAGATGTCACATGTCTTCCAATTTTTGGTTCTAGGACATGCCGCCGGTTTCCTCACGATGTTTTCCTTCACCGTTTTTAAGAGCAGTGAGCACAGAGTGGCTAACACCTCCATATTGCCATTTGATTTTGTTAAGGCAAAATACTAATATTTTTTTTTTTTAATAAATAGCAATTACATCTATTTAAAATGACGCCAATTTAGATAAAAACACAAAAAATTGACAGTCATCAATCTTTTAGTTCCATTAGAGCTAAAACAGTTCTAGTGGATTACTATTACAGGCTGATTTTTTTAAGAGGACGTGGGATGGCTAAATCCTAAACTATGAGGAATAGAGTAAAATACTCAAAGGAGCCTCGGAGCCCGATCATGATAAAAACTAAAACTTCATCATTCGATTTTTGAAAAAGGGTTATTCTGGGGGTATTTTTATTGACTTGTAGCGTGTTGGTAGCAGGACGGAGACCATATTGTCTCGGAGGCGAAGGAATAAAAAAAAACGTGCTCTCTCGTTCCAAAATGGTATAATGAGTTAGCTAATTTTTACGTTAAGTTTTACATAGACAATTAAAAGTCATAGACTAAATCTACAAAATATTGGTTTATGGATCTGATGGATCTTAAAAGCGACGCTATCTAGCCGAGAATATCTGTCATCAACCCGAACTAATTAAATATAACGCCTGTGGTCGTGTCGTCCGGTGGTCAGAGATGGCGCTGCGTTAACAGGTATTAAAAACAAATCGCCTGAACAAAAACATAAGGCAATATTTTGGCGTTAGCCATTAGTTTTAAATATATATTTTTGCTATATTTAAAATAACCAAAAAACTGAGATATGTCTCTTTCGTGTCGGGTCTGGGTCACAAATGACCGTTCTTCTTTCATGCCTGCGCTGCGCCTGCGCCGCGCTTTCACCTTACGCCGTTTCATTGTAATTCGCGCCTAAGAAAAGCCTTTACCCATGGGCAGTGTTATCACGAGTTGGATCACCCGAAAATCAGATTATTTTGTTACGGGAAAATCAAACCAACTCAAACATTGTACACAGAGTAGGTAGTTTAAAATTAAATACCTATTTCATTTCACTGGGTGCCTACCTAACTTAAATTTTATAAAATTCTTTCACCTATCAAAGCTACTATAGTGCCGATTCCCTTGTTTACAAACTAAACCAAATTTAAGTTCAGTGCATCATTTTCTTTCTATTTCATTAAGAAAAGGGCAGAAAATAAATTTTAGTTTATTCCTGTCAAATTAACCAGCGCCTGACACAAGTTTCGACGTGATTAAAAAGTTGACTACTAAAATTATATCAAATTGCGTCAGGTGCTGACTTATTTGACAGGACTAAACTAAAATTTATCTACTATCCTTTTCATAATGCAATAAAAAGAA
Source organism: Lycophotia porphyrea (assembly GCA_950005105.1). Classification (NCBI taxonomy): domain Eukaryota; kingdom Metazoa; phylum Arthropoda; class Insecta; order Lepidoptera; family Noctuidae; genus Lycophotia; species Lycophotia porphyrea. Next base: position 19,143,647 of record OX465388.1, on the reverse strand, counting down.
AAAGATACACTCAACTTAAATTTAGTCAAGTTTGTGAAAAAGGGAATCGGCACCAATATCGAATAATACTTAAAGGCTTTATTTTCAAAATCCACGCGGACGAAATCGCGTGAGAAGTGCTAGTTCGTAATAAAGATAAAGTAAATTGAAAATATTATTGACTAGATTAACTTCTGCACAAACGGCTCTTCATGTGGCTTTGGATAAGAAGGCTCGGGAAGTAAGTGGAGCATACTTCAGGAACTGTGAAATAGTGGGTGCTGTGAAACGTGCATATTGTGATAAGACCGCTAAAGCGCTCTGGGAAGAATCTGTGAGATTAGTGAAATTAACGGAAAACTTAGTTGATCACTACTTGAAATTATCATAGAATATTTTGGGGATCCTCACATATTGTTAGTAAAGGTTTAAAACTTAAATAAGTGAAGTAGGTCTGTACGAGTAACGCTAGTGACTTTAATACACTCTGTACTTTATTAAGAACTAGCTTCTGCCCGCGACTTCGTACGCGGATCCTGTTGCTTATGCCAGCGACAACGGGGTCGTCAAAATCGAAGATCTGAAACGTCTGATGTAGAATTCTAAGGCCCGGGGACGGGAAAACAACGGGATGAGCGAGACGATTGGAGACGTTTCAGATCTTTCATTTTTGTAAGACCACAGGAAATGCCCATCAGACTAAACAACTTTTGCTAAGACGTCATTCCTTAATATGTTATAATGTCGCTGGGCTTTGGAGTTCCACAACAGGTGTTCCAGATCTTCAAATTTATTCTCTAAGCAGAAACTGCTCTTCACGTGGAATAATTTTTGCTATGGCACCATTTTTATATCTCTTATACTTTAGCTGGTCTGTTGCGGTTCTGCATCAGGTGTTCCATTTTCCAAAATAAATTATAGCCTATATGATGCCCAGACTTAATACCTATACAACAAAAAACTTTTCTTCCCGTTATTCCGCAGCGGATCCCAAGGGTACACTGAATTAACTATTGCAAATAAATTTAAAAAAAAATCTCATAAACTATATTTGGGGTTTTTCCTATAGTGTAACTGGGCTCTTGGAGTTCCACAACAGGGGTTCCAGATCTTCAATTTTTATACGTCAACAGAGAGTGCTTATCAGTCTGAACAACTCTTGCAAAGACGTCATTCCTGTATATGGTATAGTGTAGCTGGGCTCTCGGAGTTCCACATCAGCTGTTCCAGATCTTCAAATTTATTCTCTTAGCAGAAAATGCTCATTACGTGGAACAATTTTCGCTACGTTACCATTTTTGTATCTCTTATATTGTAGGTGGTCTGTTGCGGTTCTGCATCAGGTGTTCAAGTTTCCAAGATAAATTATAGCCTATATGTTGCCTAGACTTAATACTTATACAACAACAAAAAAAATATTCAAATCCGTTGAGTAGTTTTGAAGATAAGCGTGTACAGACAAACAGACAGATTTTTTTTTTTGGATTCTTGCTCTCTTACTGTTTCTAAACCCCCCAACAATTGTTTTTTTTTTATATATTCAATGTACAGACAGTTTTTTACTGTTTTATTATATGTATAGATGTTTGTAATTATCTGTGTTATTCGATAAATATCTATAACAAATATTAAACATATAATTTATTAAAAATGTATTGTTTTTAAATGTCTCCCGATCATTTACTAAAACAACCCATACTGAATATACTTATACTACTAAATTTTACAATACAAAAAATATTATTTTTGTATTTTTTGAAATAGTGTTATGAATTAGCGGAAACTTTTATGTAAAAGTTTCCACTAATTCATAAATATATACCTAATTTAGTTTTTTCATTTCAATCTCAGCAACTTATACCTAAAAGCCCTATATCTATTACTAGTTTTCACAAAGTAATAAAAATACAATGAAAAGGTTTGGAAAATAAATAAATAAATATGAAGTTCTGGAGAGCGACCGCGAACCGATAGACGTTGCGATAAAAGGCCTCCGACTACGTGGACCGATGATCTGGTGAAGGTTGCGGGGATCCACTGGATGAGTGAGACGCACGAGACCGGGCAATGTGGCGACACTTAGTGGAGGCCTATGTCCAGCAGTGGACGTCTTTCGGCTGAAATGATGATGATGAATAAAAATACTTGGTAGAGTTGTGTAACTGTCTGCCATTGGTCGACAACTAGAATACCAGTGATGCCTATGAGGAAAATTTCTAAATGGTTGTTAAGTTTTCCATCTCTGGTAAACAAGCCAGTGGTGGACGTCGGGAACCAACTAAATCTACAATACAGGATGGAAGGGACACCAACGCACAAAGGGTCACCTGGTCAGTACCTACCTCATGTGAGTTAACCAAGTTTATGTCTGGACTTTAAAAGAGACCTCTGAGTTTGTTTCCGCTGTTTCTTCTCAGAGTAGTCAGGTACGAAACACCGGCCCCATCTAGTTTAAAAAAAAAACATGACGTGTAATTTAAGTGTTTGTAAAAACCTATTTGCAAAATACACATCATTTATCATTTATCATTCTGAACGCCAGATAGAAAATGTTCATCGGTAATTGAAAAAAAAAATGCGCTGTTTCCTACAAAAAAAGCAATACCTATACGGTCAACATGTATGAAAAAGCAGATTTTTTAGGATGAGAGTTTCTTTTTCCTAAACAAAAATAACAGACTTCCAAAAATGTAAAATATAACTTTACTTTCGGAAGTCGCTGAATTTACTTTCTAGTTTTGCACACCAAGACAACACAATACCACGCCTGTAATCCCCGAAGGGTTAGTCTGAGGTACCTAATTATAGTACACCCACATTTCGCTATGTTTAAGTCCCATAATAGGAGGCGAGCCTATTGCCATTAACCGGGGTAAAGCCAGACTCCGTGACTGCTACTGAGAAATTGCAGATGGAAAAACCCAACAGCACTTTGCCCTAGTTGGGAATCAAACCCATATGGACAGCAGTCCACTAAATCTAAGGTCACTCCTAAGAAGGTAATTTCTCTCGCTCGTGCTATTCTCGTACTAGCAACTAATAAAAAATATCGTTGTCACTTGTCATAACCGCATTGCTTTTCGCAGTATATTTGCATTTAAGGATTCGAGACTCACTCTCTGTTGGGTACATTCGTCGCCCTATCGGTGGAACACCTTTGTGGCCAACAGAGTGTCGAAAATACAGAACGACTTATCGCCACAGAAATTGTATCACGTCTCCGGTACGGACACACAGAATGTCTGCCACGTGGGCCTACACCTTCTCAAATTATTGACCATCCGCTTCGGTTCAGTGCTCCTCCGTAGGTTCACTTGGACGTCTCAAAGGGCCTGTCGTCCCTTTCAATCCCTCTTCGGCGTCTGAAGCACCCGAAGAGAAGAAATATTCGTTGCTATCCGCTGTACCAAATGAAAGATCTTCATTTCTTTCTTTGGTTGATCGTATCTCGTCTTGGAGTAAAATGCTTCGAACAGTAATTCACATTTGTCGTTTCGCTAGATTATTACCTCTTAGATCCCGCATGTGAGCGTTGGATTGCGACCTTGCTGAATTGCTTGCCCTCCGTGAACTTCAACGCTTTCATTTTTCAACTAAGATTGCCAAACTCAGGAAATGCAAAAATTGTAGTCCTGGTTTTCGACACTTAAAACCGTTCCTCAAAGACGGACTTATTAGTTTGGAGAGATTCATTGAATTGGAGGCCGCAAAAACCGCAAAAATAACATTTGACGTTAATAACACTGTATTCGTTATAAATTAAAATAGATGTTCAAATTGTCTGCCACCAACTCTGATGCAGGCCCTACATATACGAATAAATGCTCTCCTAAGCAGTCGCGTATAGCGTCGATCGCTTATTTTCAATGCGGCTGCCCGGACACGGCTACGTAAGTCATCCAATAGGTCACATAGTCTTCCAGTAGCGCCTGCATCAGAGTTGGTGGCAGACAATTTGCGCATCTATTGTAATTTATAACGAATCATCATCATCAACATCAGCCTTTTTAATGTTCCCACTGCTGGGACACAGGCCTCCTCTCTATGAGAGGGAACTAACGAATACAATGTTATTAATGTCAAATGTTGTATTTTATAAAATCCCAATGATCAGGTACATTTAATGTAAATAATATTCCAATATTGCAAAATAACCAAATCGAATAGCAATAATAATTCACTATTCAAATTAGGTACAATGATGAATAATACAATTTTGAAATCGGCTTTAATCACATATTTATTTTAAAATTATTGGTGTTGCAATACGTTTTTTTTTTTGCTTCGGTTGCTTAAACTTTGTCCAAATGAATATTTTTCATAAATTTTTCATTAGAACAATTAATTGAAGTTATTTTTTGAAAGAGTCACACTGTTTTTTGCTTATCTATTAGCTCAGTTGACGTAAATTACTATAACGATAAAGAAACGATGGAACTCATTGATTTGTGGTCGTGGTGTGCAAGAATGTAAAGGGAACAAAAAATATCGATACTATTAGTACCAAAGATATGTTTCTACTACTTAGTTTTTTTTTTATTCTTTTAGACCAAGTCCCATTTCAAGGTTATCCATTAATTACCCCCCCCCCCCCCCCGCACAATGACGTGAGTGTAGCCGCGGGGACCGCGGATCCTCTTTTTTCTGTTTCGTGGCTGGCACCGCTAGTCTACTCTATACCAAGAGGTAAAATTTGTTTTTATCTTGAAAATACCGGGTAATCTTTGGAACTACTGATCTGATTCCAAAAATTCTTTCACTAATGGGAAGCTACATGGTTTGGCAAAGGAACCAAATTAAATGCTGGCAATTTGGAAAATGTTTGAAGTTAAGTGAACTGTATTATAAATAGCAGTTATCGCCTAGGAAGAACGAGATGATGAACAGGCGATCGAATGGCAGGAGTAGAAGGGAGCACGCCTTACCTTTTAAATTCTTCCTCCCTCATGACACATGGGCAGAACAAAATAGCGGCTGGCGGCGTCTCCTTGTTTCAAAGCACACACCTTGAACACAGAAATTCCTCATGCACCAAATCACTCGATCACACCCTCGAGCGGTTCATTTTAGTTAAATCACAGTTTATGTTGATTATTTAGCGGTATTTAAGCGAGAAGGTTCTTCCAGTCTGAACTCACGGAGAGGGAAATATAATCGCCTATTCTGACACTAACGTCACAATATAGAAAACAATTAGGGACCTAATTATTTATTATGCCAAAATTAGATGGCGTTACCACTATTTTATTCCTGACTCTTATAGGCGAACATTAAAACGTTCCCGGAGGTTCATTTCCGTGCGCAAAACCTAGTTATTATTAAAGAGAGATAAGGGGAAGTGCTTAATCTATCAATACTGAAGGCACAAAGTTATCCTGCCAGGGCTGACTGGTCGAAAGAGATACCGCGGCCCTGGAACACAAAGGGCAAGGAAGGAACATGGATGGGTATTAGTCGGGAGAAATCATTTGGTGATTTCCCATTCGAAAAAGAAAGAAACAAAGGCACACAGTTATAACATTTTATAAATCCCGGCAATATGTTTATTTTACCTTATTAGCCGTATTCAGCGTATTTAGCCGGAATGTGATAAAGTTTGGTTGAATTACGTGTATAGCTGTAAATAAAGTTACGAATGAATACATTTACATAATGTTCATCTCCATAACAAGATGTGGTATCAATAATATAATGTAAGGCGACCGGCAGCTTCCATACAGTTACAGTATCTTTACAACCTTCGTCTGTGTCGTACAGCTATAATGTTCGGACTTCTGTCAATAATAGCCATCATTATTATAACTGCGCTCTCCGTGGCACTCCACCAAAAGAGTAGAAATGCAATATGCATCTCGAGAAGAAGACTAGAGGGCAAAACAGTCATAGTGACTGGAGGAACTGCAGGAATGGGCCTCCACATAGCGACAGACCTAGCCCGCAGAGGGGCCAGGGTCATCATCGCCTGCCCATTCGAAGAAGAAGGCACTAACGCAAGGAAACAAATCATACAAAAAACTGGAAATAAAAATGTAGTATTTAAACTCCTGGACTTAGCATCATTAAAGTCTGTGAGAGAATTCGCAGCAGACATCTTGAAAACTGAAGACAGACTAGACATTTTGCTGAACAATGCTGGAGTTGGGGTTCCTGCGGATTTCCTGACAGCTGACGGAATGAACTTCATAATGCAAGTGAACTATTATGGAACATTCTTACTAACTCTTCTGCTTCTTCCGCTTTTGATCAAAACAGGAAAGCCTGGTGAGTCGAGCAGGATCATAACAACATCTTCAAGACTACACATGGTTGGAAAGGTAGATATCGTTAATTTAAACAGAACGAACTATTGGAACATCGTCAGGATTTATGGTAACAGCAAGATTTGTCTGATCTTATTCGCGAATGAACTTACCAAGAGATTGAAGGGTTCTAACGTTGTGATCAATACTGTGGATCCTGGAGCAGTTGGCACTCGAATCTTTGACTCCGTGAATAAGGTATATGGAACAATTTCAACGTTAGTGTGCCTTATATTTTTCAAGACGCCGTGGCAAGGTGCACAAACGGCTCTTCATGTGGCTTTGGATAAGAAGGCTGGGGAAGTAAGTGGAGCATACTTTGTGAACTGTGAAAAAAGGAGTGCTGTGAAAAGAGCATATAGTGACAGGACTGCTAAAGCACTCTGGGAGCACTCTGTGAGATTAGTGAAATTAACGGAAAACGAAATTGACCAGAGTTTTAAATCATCTTAGAATATGTTGGGATTCTCTCATGCACGGTATTAGTATAGGTTCAAAAACAAAATAAGTGAAGGTAAAACAATTAAACATTGTGAATCTAATACATTTTGTGTACAATAACAAATACATTAAACAAAATAATAAAAATGATCTTTCTAAAATGTGTTGCGATCATTAACTGAAACAACCCATACGGAATAAAATTAATTATAAAAAGAACATACACCTATTGCAAAACGATACTGATGTAGGTATGAACGTTCGTGTAGTGAAGGAACAATTTTATACCAATTTATTTTATCCAACAACATTTGAATTCAACACTAAAGTTATAAAATTCACAAAACGTTTGTTCGTCTTGGTTTACCATTGTTATATCTCAGTCAACTCTATAATTATGAACACATAATGTGAGGCGATAGCATGACCTCGTATTCACATTACGATTACAACATTCGACGACGCCGGTATCATGTACGGAGTTCTGTTAATTATAGCCATCATTATTATAATCGCACTCTCCGTGGCGCTCCACCAAAAAAGCACGAACGCAATATGCATGTCAAGAAGAAGACTAGAGGGCAAAACAGTCTTGGTGACTGGCGGAACGGCAGGAATGGGCCTCCACATAGCGACAGACTTAGCCCACAGAGGGGCCAGGGTCATCATCGCCTGCCCATTCGAAGAAGAAGGCACTAACGCAAGGAAACAAATCATACAAAAAACTGGAAATGAAAATGTAGTATTTAAACTCCTGGACTTAGCATCATTGAAGTCTGTGAGAGAATTCGCAGCAGACATCTTGAAAACTGAAGACAGACTAGACATTTTACTGAACAATGCTGGAGTTGGGGTTCCTGCGGATTTCCTGACGGCTGACGGAATGAACTTCATAATGCAAGTGAACTATTACGGAACATTCTTACTGACTCTTCTGCTTCTTCCGCTTTTGAAGAAAACAGGGAAGCCGGGTAAGTCGAGCAGGATCATAACAACATCTTCATTTCTCCACTTTATTGGAAAGGTAGAAATCTATAATTTAAACAGAACGAACTATTGGAACATCATTAGAATTTATGGCAACAGCAAGATTTGTCTGGTCTTATTCGCGAATGAACTTACCAAGAGATTGAAAGGTTCTAACGTTGTGATCAATACTGTGGATCCTGGATTAGCTGGCACTCGAATCTATGACTCCTTGAATAAGGTATGTGGGACAATTATAAAATTAGGATGCCTAATATTCTTCAAGACGCCGTGGCAAGGTGCACAAACGGCTCTTCATGTGGCTTTGGATAAGAAGGCTGGGGAAGTAAGTGGAGCATACTTCAGGAACTGTGAAATAGTGGGTGCTGTGAAACGTGCATATTGTGATAAGACCGCTAAACCGCTCTGGGAAGAATCTGTGAGATTAGTGAAATTAACAGGAGATGAAGTTGACAAGTGTTTTAGATCGTTATAAAAAAAAAACACGGTCTAAGTACAAGAATACGTTAAGTATTGCTAAAAATAAATAAATCTTTATGTCCCTTAGAAATTTCTATGCACGGTGAATTCTGTGTTGATATTTTGTAAAATTACGCAATAAGATGAATAATAACGAAGATGAAACAATTTATTCAAATGTGTTATTGACAAGACAAGTCTAGTTTTGGATCTATTAATAACACTGGTCTTCAAAAAAAACCCTTTTTGCGTGTAACATGAAAACTTGTGTCTAGTTATGTTTATAAAAAGGATAGAGGTAATAAAAATGATATTAGAATCTTTCAAATACGAATAGTTTTATTGAATTTTTTAAGTAAATTTTATAATCGAGTGCAATTAGACATAATTATACATCGGTGGACCGAAGTTTGTAGTGTTCGGATTTTTATGAGACTGTTTTATTGAGTTGCTAGAGGAGTGGAGAAGTAATAGTAAATGGCACTGATTTAAAGAGGCAGTTGTAAATAGCGGTTTTGGTAAGTTAAAAATTATAAATGGCATGTTTAATAACTAGTTCAGCAGTTAAAACTTAGCAGTAAAGTAAATAAAAATGAGTAACAAAAAATAATAAAATGGAATTTCATTTCATTATTTTTTATTTCTCATTTTTTGAATTGTATTATTGAACGAGCGGTTACGTGTGGCCAGTAATAAATCGGAATTTGTCGGTAAGAAATCTCATACTAAGCAGTTCTATAAACAATGAGGTGGTAAAATGTATTCCTCGTATATTAAGCATGCAACGACTTTAGCTACGACGACTCCACAAATAACAAACAAACAAATAGACAATTTTTTTTTTTTGTCTTAATTACCGTAAAAACTTTCATATGCATTTAGTAAAAATCTGTTATTTTGAAATTACAAACAAACACTTCAATTTTATTTATTTGTATAGATATGGGTGTAAACAGACTCTTCACGAAGCCGTCAACCAACCATTCTTTACATCAAACTAAGTTATACGCAAAAATTGTTGCTGGGAAACGACTTTTTTTTTTGGGTGAAAAATCACGTTTTACGGTAGGATTCAATGTAACGCATTCAAAACATTATGTTGATGGATGTATTGAATAGTACGGGGGTCGTGAATGTGTCTTGAGTAAAAAAAATACAACTAAAAACATGTATTTAAAAAAAAAACTTGAATATGCAAAACGTGAAAAAGTTGGAACAGGTATGGTTTTGAAAAAAAAAATGATCGCAATAACTAACGGGGAGACAAGTGCCTTTCGGCTTCGTTAAGAGTCTTTTTACACCTTTTATAGATGAGGCTGGCCGGTCTGGATTCATGTGCTGAATTCATGGTAACGAGCCAGTGACAATCAAGGCATCAATGTCTCTCACCTACAACCTGTATATTTGTATAAACTTGGTCTAAATCGATCCATTTTTATTCCAAATTAGTCTTCAGGCAGTTAGCGCAGTTCGTCATCCATTCTGAAGGAACAGTTTATAAAACAAATCAACTGTAAGCAACGTTTCAGGCAGAAAGTCATAGGTATACAACGTTTTTGTAAACATGTGCTGAGCAGGCGATAAGATCAACCTCTGACATAATACACACCTAAGAAACATAGTATTTCAACAACAAATATTCGCAATCGGTTCACACACACATTTAAAGTGTTTAACTCGAATGAGCCACACCAATGTTTTTTGTTATCAGCATGTCTAAAAATAGGTAATACGAGAACAAAGAATCTGGTCATATTTCTTTCCTATCTTCAAAAATGACAGATATCTGACGTCACGCTGCGAGCTGCGAGTCGAAATATGTAATAAGTGCAAGCCATTTTGCAAATCTAATTTCAGGAACGTAAACAGCCGTAGGGTTAAATTAATAATAGTAAACCAATACAAATCGATTTTTTTGAACGTAAACACTCCGCTCACCCGCAATCGGACATGAGACTCGCAGCGTGACGTCATCGCAGTAGCGCGCGAAGGAACCCTATTTTAAAAACCGGCCAAGTGCGAGTCGGACTCGCGCATGAAGGGTTCCGTACCATTATCTATAAAAACGGTAAAAAATCACGTTTGTTGTACAAGAGCCATAAATATTAATATTATTTAAATTTAATTATTTATTTTTAAAGTAATTAATATAACTCAATATTCCGTGAATATTTCAAGCGTCTACCTGTTGCCGTTAGCAATATTGAGCAAAAACGACCAAAAAAATCACGTTTTTTGTATGGTATGCTAAAAAGTCTATAACTAAAAAGGGTAAAATAAAAAACTTTCTGCGAAAAAAAACCGACTTCCAAAAAAACACTAAAAAAAAACTAAAATAACTTTTTTTAAATTACTTTCGGAAGTCGGTTACAAAAATTACAATGAAACAAACAAAGTCACCGACTTCCGAAAGTAATTTAAAAAAAGTTATTTTAGTTTTTTTTTAGTGTTTTTTTGGAAGTCGGTTTTTTTTCGCAGAAAGTTTTTTTACCCTTTGGGTACAGAACCCTAAAAAGCGGTGAAACTTCTCAACGCTGAACTTTGGAAATCCTGGCTCGATTTCGAAGAAACAAAAACTATTATTATTTGCACGAGTATGCAGTTACTTTTATAAAAATATATTGAGGTTTACGTGTGACTTATTCTGTGCATCGGGTAACAACTCACTCGTGAGTGAGTGGGGCTGACGGATCGAGCCGAGGGGTTATGTGTGTGTAGTTCAACATGCCAAAAACTTTAGTTGACAACCCTATCACACGCGTTCGTTTACGTAAAATGGCTACATCCCGTTTGGTTACTTTCCCGATTCGCCAACTAAAATAAGTCAAGTTGATTTACTGGTTTTCTTTAGAATATGGCACCGCCAACGTATTTGGCAAAGGACGACATGCAGCACTAACAATATTAATAGGTACACCGAAAGAAAAAGGTTAAATTAAATTGACCAGCGAAACTCAACAGACGTGATGGATATCGATAACAAAACAAGAAAAAAAAAATTAACACGTTTTTATTAGCTTTAGCTGTTACTAACTAGTTAACCGTGTAACAAAATCTTAGAAGTTTAATTTCGCCCACTTCCTGGTTATCAATTGAGCTGAAGTTTTGGAGACATGTTTATTTTCGATGACAAAACATAATAAGCTAAGTCACGTCATTTATATACAGGGTGGGCCAATAATTTTTGCACTTTTAAAACATGAATAGAAATAAAACTACAACTGTTATTTTGTTGATTATATATTTAACGTTTTGAAAATTTAATGAAATTTATTTTTTAAAAATGACATCGTCGAGATGTGCACCGTCTCGTCGTTGGCACTCTAGCAATCGACTACGCAAACTTTGGAAAACTCGCTGACACATGCTGCGGGGGATCGCGGCTATCTCGTCGTGGATGTTTTGTTTTAATTGGGATATATTCGTCGGTTTATTAAGGTAGACTCGACTTTTCAGGTATCCCCATAAGAAAAAATCGCATGGTGTAAGATCCGGGCTTCTCGGAGGCCATGGAATATCACCTCTGCGAGAAATCAATTTATTCGGAAACATTTCTTTGACTACCGGTAAAGTCACATTTGACGTGTGGCATGTTGCTCCATCTTGTTGCATCCAGGTCCTGCTGTTGTATCCTTGAAATTCATGCAACTGCGGCGTCAAAAACTCTCGCAACATCTTGACATATTCCGCTGAATTCACAGTTACATTATCTCCTTGATTATTTTCAAAGAAATACGGACCAATTATGCCCTTTGCTGATATGGCAGCCCATACTGTCGTTTTAGGTGAATGAAGTGGCTTTTGGTGTTTAAGGCGAGGGTTTTCCCTGCTCCAATATCGACAATTGTGCTTATTCACGTGCCCGTTGATGTGAAAGTGGGCCTCGTCCGTAAAGAATACATTCTCCAGGCTAGAGAATTGCTCCAGCATTGTGTCAGCCAATAACTTACGTTGAATGTAATCATTTGGTTTCATCTCCTGCACAATTTGAAGCTTATACGGGTGCAGTTTGAGGTCTAGATGCAAAATCCGCCGTAGACTGGTTCTCGGTAATGCCAGAACCGCCGAACGCTTACGCGTAGATAATTCTGGATCGTTCCGAACGGAAATTTCAACCTCTCGAATGTTCTCATCGCTTCTTCTTGAACGTGGCCGGCCTGTTTGTTTAATATTCGTTGTCGATCCCGTTTGCTCGAACTTCACGACCCAAGCTTTGATTAAATTCACACTTGGACACTCGCTTACACGGCGTAATCCATATTCAATTCGAAACAGGCGTCGTACAGTAACGTAGGAATCGTTGTTTTTGTAAAATTGTTTAACACAAAAAGCACGCTGTTGTCCCGTGAAGCGCTCCATCGTGACTAAAATTGCATGTAGCGACGCATAGTTTCCCGCCACCCGCGCACCCCTCCTTCCAACGGTATTCGAGAAATTTAGTGTTGCTATTTGCAAAAATTATTGGCCCACCCTGTACAACCTTCTAAATCTATTATGGCGGACGAGTTACTTATTATGCAAACGAGAATAAAACAAGAAATAAAAGAATTTGGTTAATTACTTCACTCTAAAGCGTGTTTTTTAGTTTTATATACTTTAATAGATATTATTATAATGGTTGTGTTAATTCTGAACATGGCCATGCACCACAGGTCTTTAGATTAGCCAATACCACTTGTGGTGGAATACTGTTCTTACTGTAAACTATGACTACAAAGTGACTGCACAAAATTTTACCTAAATACCACAATGACATGCATTTGGTGAGTTACTTAGCAAAGAGTAGAGTATTGAACAAGTGCTGCTAAAATAACATAAATCATACGCTATATTGAGGGCAAGTGGGCAATGAACGGAACTCGTTTATTAGGCATTTTGAAGTCAATGTCACAGCCACTTATGTACTGTAGTTATTCGATGTAAAGGCCTTCTAATAACCTGTATTAATTTTATCTCAGAAACTGGTTCCCAGTTTTGTTTCTTGAATATTGACATAACATCACGCATGTATTCACCGGAGCGGTAAGCAGAGGTTCGTCGATAGTCGGTGTCGTGTACCATTTCCGCCAGATTATGTTATAAATCCCATGTTATAAAGCACCTACAAGTTTCATAAAGGACAAATGAACGTATGCTAACCAGTACCGGATTAACCCAATAGCAGGAGTAGTAATTACTACGGACCCCGCGTATCCAAATTATACTATACTTAGGTACTCAATTTGGGTTTCAAAAAAAAAAAAAGGGTTTGCATACGCGACGGCCCTGCGTAAACGACGGCCCCCGTTTGCGCGGGCCTCCGCGTATGCAAACCCTTTTTTTTTTTTTACGGATGGGAAATCATCAAATGACTTCTCCCGCTCTGGGCAGAGCGGAAGGGAGTGTCAGTCTTGTACTGACTAAAACCCATCCATGTTCCTTCCTTGCCCTTTGTGTTCCAGGGCCGCGGTATCTCTTTCGAACAGCCCGCAGCCCTGGCAGGCATCGGCCCTTGCGGGCCCCTCCCTATTTGCTGACATCTCTTTGAGGCGCGCGTGGAACACGAACGCGCCGTCAACACGGCCTGTCGTCAAAAGACGGACGGACGGCGAGCTAGCCCGTTACTCACCGTCCACAGGTCGGCGTCTACGGGGCTGGAAGCCACCACGTGACCCCTGACGCCCGAGGCGTCTCCCGCGGCAGCTGGGACGAGAGGTTCTCTCCCTCTCGCGCTCCGCCACCTCCTTCGTTAACATGACTGCTTCGCAGAAGGAGGTGCGTATCCAAACCCTTCCACCACCATTGGGGGTTCAAACCCCCGAAATCTCGGACAACCACTATAGAGAAACCAACCTATCTCAAGCGAAGTACCAATTTTTGGGTTGGCATATTGGCATATATTATAATTAGGGTTAGGCGAAGTACCAATTTTCGAGCTCCCTTCGCCAAGCGAGGTCGAAAATTGATACTTCGCCTAACCCTAATTATAGGATGCATTAGCGAGCGCGCTAATACATCCTATAATTAGGTGCTCAATTTAATATAAGTTGACAAATTTACTCCAATTCTTATTTCTGAATAAAAGAGCAAAAAGGACCTTCATCCGAGGAGAATTGTAAAATGTTTGAGCTCGCTTCGATCGCTCTCGCATTCTCTTGTATCTAGAATCTTCTTTCCATTAGTTGATAAAGTATCCAGATCGACTTCATCTCATTTTTAATAGCGTAGATGCCATGGTGTTACGGTGCTCATAAATATGGAAATTCATAGAAAGAGTCCCGAAAGGCTGGAGTAGAGGCAATACTGCTCCTGTGTAGTGCTCTTATTTGCAGATTAAAGTGGAAAAGTCAATGTGGGCAATATTTTAAGCTTAGGAACTAAACTACTCATAAATATGAGCAACTTTTACAACAAGGTGTATACGAACCGTCAAACTAAGTAAGTCTACGCAAAAAAATAAAATATTTTGCGCTGTAAATTCACGTTTTAATGTAGGACTCAATGTAACGCACTAAACCATTTTGCTGATGGATGAATTAAATAGTACGGGGGTCGTGGGGGGTTTTAAAGTAAAGATATAACATTAAAAACCTTTATTGACAAAAAGAACTAGCGAAAACGTTGAAACTTTGACCCCCAATATCTCCGTAACCAGAAGGTTCCCAGGTATGGTCTAGAACAAAAAAATGATGCAACGACTGGGATAATAAGTGCCTTTCGGCTTTTTTGCACCTATTATGAGACTACCAATGAAATATGATTAAAAATATCTGCTGCTGCCTAATTTTTTCGATTTACGCGACCAATAATGTATGGAATAGCAGTTACTTTTTCACGATTTCAAGGATAGTACCATAGTTGTAATAAAGCATTATACAGTGGGAGTCTTTATTATGTGCACATATCGAAATGAGGGAATCTATGCTTAATTTTATTGCTGAAAAAAAATATTTAAAGAAATCTAAAAAAAAAATATGGATTTATATAACAATTTTGTTCGCTACTGTAGCCCCAGTGTAAACAAAACGGTGTAACTTTTAAACTAAATTATCTATCACAATGAAACAAATTCCATAAGGATTGAAAGTAATTAGGCGTCCTAATTATTTTTTTATTTTTTTTTATGCTTTTAAATATTTTTTTCCGTCAGTAAAATTAAGCATAGATTCCCTCATTTCTGTAGTGTTACCTAATAATATCGCAATGGAGCTATGAGGTGTATTCATGTTAATTACAATAAATAATAATAAATAAATAATCTAATTACTTATATCTCAAAACTTATCTCTCTAATTTCTTATCGTGCGTTAAAAAGACATTGTTCCGTGCCTACTGTCTCTGTTTCTACACATGCCAGCTGTGGACGAAATTTAAAAGATCTTCATTCACTGTACAAGCATAGTACATGCTTGTACAGTATAACGATGCTTATCGCATTTTCATGAAATTTCCGCGATACTGTAGTGCGTCGAGCATGTTCGCTAAAGCGAGAGTGCCGGACTTCTATGCCGTTATTCGATCGCGCGTTGCTTCGTTCTGCAGCATTCTTCGGAAGTCAACCAATCAACTGCTGAGAGTCGTTAGTGAGGATTGGAATAGTCCGATCCGCAGGTATTGGTTCGAAGTCCACCGGAGTGCCAACCGAAGGTAAAGTTTAAATTTTATTGTTTTGTTGTTTTCATTTTACTTTTATATTGGTTTATTTTATTTTATTTTTATATTGATTTATTTTATATTTTATGACTTATTTCTTATGTAATTTTGTAATTTTAAAGTAATTATGTATTTAAATTGGGATTTAATGCCTTTATGAATACATAAATAATAATAATAAATATCTCTTCCTGATGTTGTTTACAAGAGCCTATTTTATATTTTATGACTTATTTCTTATGTAATTTTGTCATTTTAAAGTAATTATGTATTTAAATTGGGATTAAATGCCTTTATGAATAAATAAATAATAATAATAAATATCTCTTCCTGATGTTGCTTACAAGAGCCGGTTATACAGGGTGTAAACAGACTCTTCACGAAGCCGTCAACCAAGCCACAGTGACACCCATTACATACCGAGTTTTCTGCGTGTCTCGGATAGCACGTTACGCCGTGGTCTCGACTGTCATTTACAGATCTTAGACAGTCGTTACAAGTAGTCAGTCGCCTGAAAGTCTGACAACCAATCTTACCAAAGGGTGTCGTATTACCCAGCGCTAACAAGGTTGTGGAAGTCAGATATGTATCAAATTACGGGCTCGTGTCTGGACACGGAAATTTCAACACAGCGTTCAGTACCGCTAACCAATGATATCCAAGCAAAAAGACACTGATTAAAATGATTTTATTTTGATCAAAAATAATATTTTTAGTGTATTTTCTTTAACTGATTTTTTTTTGTAAGTTATCCAATGGGTTTTTCTTATTTTTTTTCCATTGTACTTATTTTGGTGGTCTGAATGATTACTAAAAGTTGGTCCATCTATTTTAATGGGACCTAATACAAGGTATTATGGGTATATGTACATCAAACTAAGTAACTTTACGCAAAAATGAGTGCTGGGAAACGACTTTTTTTTTGGGCTGGTAAATCACGTCTTACAGTAGGACTTAATGTAACGCACTCAAAACACTGTGCTGATGGGTGGATTGAATAGTAAAGGGGTCCTGGAGGTGTTTAAAGTAAAAATCTTACATTAAAAACATGTATTAAAAAAAAAAACTTGTGAAAAAGTCGGAACTTTGACCCCCAATATCTCCGTAACTAGAAGGTTCCCAGGTATGGTCTAGAACAAAAAAATGATCGCAATGACGAGGAGAACAAGTGCCTTCGGCTTCGTTGAGAGTCTGTTTACACCCTTTATACAGAAATGTTAAACAGAATATTGAGTGATTAAACATCGAATGGCCTTGAAGAGGCCATGATCCAACTTCAGGAATTATCGAACGTTACATGTTTCTTCTTTCGTGACAGTTTTCTTAATTCCAAGTCACTATGATTTAAATCCTTCTTCATCTTTGCCTGTAAAGGCTTTGGCAGAAGTATATCGTATATAGTATACCCATGTAATAGGAGGCGCCTATTATCATCATCCGGTCACTAATTCAGACTCCAGCATTCTACAGAGAAATCTATATTTAAGTGTTTGTGTTTAAGTATGTAATAAGTACGAAAATAGTATAACTTTAATAAACGCTTCAGAAATCCCTAGCGTGACGGCTCCTTAGGTAACTACCTAATAATTAGCTTGTTAAGTAATTTATCAAATAATACCTTGAGATACATAATTGTTTATGACATCTCTGCGACATCTTCTTCGTCAAAGACATCTTTCGGATCATATTTTTCCGCACACGTATCTTTCCATACTGCTATCCTTTTCTGTTAGTCGGGATCGGGAGTACTATGAAACGACGATGCGCTCGGGATGATAGATGTGGTACAACCCTAAAACTGACGTCAAAGACTACATTGCGCAAGGAGAGTCAGCCGCGCGTTTAACAAAATTACATAAAAACTTGACAACAAGCGAGATACAAAATCCAAGGTGAGGTGAAAGGTGAAAGGTGGTGTATCCTCCGACCAGATGGTCGGAGGATACACCACCTTTCAATAGATATTAAGGAATATCCCAGTTTCTACCCTGCTCCTCACATATGTAAGGCATTGTCTAAATCTTAACACATTACCCAACTATGTTGGGCTCGGCTTCCAGTCTAATCGGATTTTTTTCAAATAATTAATGGGCCTACTCTTGTCCTCAATCCTGTCCAGAAGACAGAGATGAGGTCGACGGTAGAACGAGCTAACCCAAACGAAGCCTATTTATTAACTCGCGACCAAAATATGTCCTATGTATGTGCATGTGGTCATATGTACTCGGGAACATCGACACAGCTGAAAACCAGTTTGTTACATATAGCAACTGCATAATTGACCCTTGCAATTCAGTTACGGCACAACTGTCAAAGAAACGTCAACTAATGACCGTCAAAGATCCAAGAAATACAACGGCGGGGTAACGCTGCCATCTATGTTTTTTAATAGGTACTGCGCTCAAAACGTTGAAGGAAAACATCGTGAGGAAACTGATGTAAATGATACGACAGTTAGACCAAGACTAAAGAGTTTATTCGTATACCCACATTGTGATATACATCATGTTACCCTTTAAAAATATGAAGTTTAAACTATTATTATAAATTTAGGTAAGTAAGTAATTATCTGACATAAAATTTATAGGTAATGATAAATAATATAGCTTAAGACTTTCTATACTTATACTTATTTCTATATATATTTTGTTTTGTACCAAAGTGCTCATTAAATTTTTTCAATAACGTGTCAAGATCTTCACGGTTTTCCTCTTTCTCAAACTTGAATGTCGATTTAATGTCATAACCATCAGACCCGATAAGATTCACCAATAAACACGCTTGCACATCTTTTGGTTCCTTGTAAACTGCCGACGCTTTAAGAAATACTGAGAACTGCTGGTACCATTTACGCCACGCTTGCGCACGTGCGGCCGGGCCGCCCTCCAAACGTAACTCAGCCGGTGGTCGCGCGTGTTCCATAGTCAGTTATTTATTAATTGTTTACCGATAACAAACACTACGATGTTATTAAACACCAACAATTAGCAAAAAATCCTGTTTTACACGTTATTTTACTGCACCGCTGCCACCATGATGTAAATGATACGACAGTTAGACCAAGACTAAAGACTTTATTCGTATACCCACATTATGATATACATTAGAAACCGCATGTCTTAAAACCGAAAACTAAAATGTAAATTTTTACATTTAAAAAACCGACTTCCAAAAAAACGCTAAAAATACAAAAATTTTTTTTTTTTAATTTCTTTCGGGATTCGGTGACTTTGTTTGTTTCATTGTCATTTTTTGTCACCGACTTCCGAAAGTAATTTAAAAAAAAGGTTATTTTAGTTCTTTTTTAGCGTTTTTTTGGAAGTCGGTTTTTTTTCGCAGATAGTTTTTTATTTTACCCTTTTTAGTTGTAGACTTTTTAGCATACCACCCTAATTCTAATCATGAATTAATTTTTATATTGTAACCAGAACTTTAAGGAAGTAATCGTCAAGACGAATCAAACGAGTCCAAACTCGATGGGGTTGTCGTTTTATAGCGGAGTTATTAAGGTGACCTTACAGCTCCATCACCAGACCCTGGATACTATCTAAAGACAAACTACTCATTAAGACGAATCAAACGAGCCCAAACTCGATGCGGTTACGTCGTTTTATCACGGAGATCCTATGGCCACCTTCAAGCTCCATCATCAGACCCTGGATACTATCTAAAGACAAACAACTTATTTAGACGAATCAAACGAGCCCTAACTCGATGCGTTTATGTTGTTTTATCACGCAGATCCTATGGCCACCTTACAGCTCCATCAGCAGACCCTGGATATCATCTATAGACAAACTACTCATTTAGACGAATCAAACGAGCCCAAACTTGATGCGGTTACGTCGTTTTATCATGGAGATCCTATGGCCACCTTCCAGCTTCATCATCCGACCCTGGATAACATCTAGAGACAAACTACTCGTCAAGACGAATCATACGAGCCCAAACTCGATGGGGTTATATCGTTTCATAACGGAGTTCTTAAGGCCGCCGTCCAGCTCCATCATCAGATCAGGTCCATGTCATCGATATATTGTACTATCACGCGATGTGTGTCAAATTAAACATGCAAGACTTCAGGCGTCGTTGCGTGATATAGCAATTAACGTGAAAACATACCAAATTACTGAACCGATTTTGATGAAATTTCTATGGGACCAATCGGGAAGTATATCCTTTCACATAAAAGAAGAATTTTTGAAATCGGTTAAGAAACGACGGAGATATGAGGTAACAAACACAAAAAAAAAAAAACATACAACCGAATTGAGAACCTCCTCCTTTTTGAAGAAATTCGGTTAAAAATCCACCGAACCGCACTAAGCCCGCGTAGAGTATAACAGCCCAATCCCTCTAATAGAGAGGAGGCTTGTGCCCCAGCAGTGGGAATGAGAGGTCTGATATGCAACTGAATGTATTTATGCGCCTACGTTACTGCCTGTAGCTCTTATCTTAATATATATAAATCTCGTGTCACAATGTTTGTCCTCAATGGACTCCTAAACCACTTAACCGATTATAATAAAATTCGCACACCCTGCAGTTCGATCCAACTTGAGAGATAGGATAGTTTAAATCTCAAATTATAGTCGCAATTTTAATTTATTGCTAATTATTTGTCTGTTATTATTTGACAGTCACAATTATCTGTTAACTACAAATGATTCTAACAGATGTCGATACCTTTACTATATTTAAAAATGGAACGATCTTATACTCAAAAGCATGGCAACCAAGGAGCCAACTTATCAAAGGTTTTATTTAAATATCGAATTGGCTTGCAAATAGAAAGCAGACTTTTTATCCCGACGACCGCATTCACGGAAAAAAAAATGAATAAAAGCGTTTTTAAATAAATTAGCGCAACTGATACCCCACGTCACGTAGGTAGGTACTAGGGAGGTAGGGTAGGTAGGTACTAG
Organism: Lycophotia porphyrea; assembly: GCA_950005105.1. Taxonomy (NCBI): domain Eukaryota; kingdom Metazoa; phylum Arthropoda; class Insecta; order Lepidoptera; family Noctuidae; genus Lycophotia; species Lycophotia porphyrea. Next base: position 19,122,925 of record OX465388.1, on the reverse strand, counting down.
GAATGTAGGTAGGAAGGGTAGGTAGGTAGGGCTAGGGTAGGTAGGTAGGGCTAGGGTAGGTAGGTAGGGCTAGGGTAGGTAGGTACTAGGGAGGTAGGTAGGGTAGGTAGCTACTAGGGAGGTAGGTAGGGTAGGTAGGTACTAGGTAGGTAGGTAGGGTAGGGTAGGTAGGGCAGGGTAGGGTAGGGTAGGGTAGGTAGAGTAGGTTGGGTAGGTATGGTAAGTAGGGTAGGTAGTTTAGGTAGGGTAGGTAGGGTAAGTAGGGTAAGTAGGGTAGGTAGGGTAGGGTAGGGTAGGGTAGGTAGGGTAGGTTGGATAGGTAGGGTAAGTAGGGTAGGTAGTTTAGGTAGTTTAGGTAGGGTAGGTAGGGTAAGTAGGGTAGGTAGGGTAGGGTAGTCGCAATATTATTTAATTGCATTAAATGACGCAAACGAAGTTGCGCGGGTCAGCTAGTTTAGTTATACGTTTGTGCGTTATTGAGAAACAATCAAACAGGCGGTTTACGTTGTCACCGCTGTCAAAAATTGGATAACTTATGACCCAGTAATTGCCTACTAGCACCCATAATAATGATCGAAGGGCGGATCCATCATCCATGTCAAGGGGGGTCACATAGTCGTGATCGAGTCATGACTGGCTCGAATTCGATTACAATAATAATTCAAATTAAGAAGAAAGTGTTTTATTGCTATACCTCAAAATATATTTACTAATCAATCACTCTCTTATGTCGTCTCCCAAAACGAGTTATGACTTCCTCTACTTGAATAGGTATGTTTTTTGAACGTGGAGAAGTGCCAGTCCTATTAGGCGGTCTCCTCCATTGAAGCTCTAAGCCAAGTTTTGAGCCTTCTGAGAGTAGAAATAGTAAATTTTGAGCACACTTGTGTATCGTGTGCTTTCTTATTGTGACTGGCTAGTAAAAAATATTTTTATTTTATTTATTTATTTACTTTTGGAATGAAAACGCTCAGTTGAAATAAATTAAGTACTTCAGGAGATAGACGGTCCTCTAGTTTATATATCCCTGAATCCAGAAGGGGGATGTATGTAGCCCTTCGGTAATAATCTTCAGCAGACTGAGCAGGTTGGTTATTATTGCCCTGTGTGTTTGTCTAGGAACTATTCTCTAATGTATTTGCCATCATACAATTATATTTTTTCCCAGTCCAGGGGAGGTTCATGATCCCCTCCCCCTCCCCTCCGCCCTTGGATCGAACAGGAAAAGAACATTACAACAATGTAGGTACGCTAGACATGCGATGCATAATGAAGTCTGCAATATATTACCAAAACAAAACTCGTTGCTCACATTTATTTATCTAGACTTCATAAATTCAAAGGATCGCATGTAAAATAATGTTTACCAATGTCATACTGCCATGTACTGCGTTGTTGGTCTAGTGGTCTAGTGATCATGAGGTCCTTCCTGGGTTCGATTCCCAGGTTGGGCAAAGTGTTATTAGGTTTTCCCTTCAGGAATTTCTCAGTAGCAGCCACGAAGCCTAGATTTGTACTTGGTTGATGACAATAGGCTCGCCCCCTATTACATGGTACTAAACAACAAAGACAAAATACTACTACTACTTAAGCATAACCGGTGAAAGGTGGGTGTACTATTAGGATAACAGTTGTCTACCCCTCCAGGGATTACAGACAGATTACAGGATGATGTTATGATATGTTAAGTACAAATAACCAAAGAAATAACTAAATCTGCAATCAGTTACCAAAACGAAACATGTTGCTCATGTTTATTTGTCTAGACCATACAAGGCATAAACAGATTTTTCACTAAGCCGACAACCAAGCACTCTGACCATTTAACTAAGCGGCTCTTCCCGCAGCTGGTTCCCGCGGCCTTCACCGGGTGATCGGTTCATCTTGTGGGAGTACTTCCAACGCTGCGCCGCCAGGTACGTGAGTTCCCGTCCCCGTTCGGCCCATCGACAACCCATTCTACCTGCAATGTGCTTTGCCCACTGCCACAGTCTGGCAATACTTCGGACACTGTCTCTTACTTTCAGGCTAATACCGATGCTCTCTGGACATGGGTGCTTCGGAAATTGCCAGTATTGTATGGAGCCGACGCCCGGTTGCCACCAGTCATAGTGGTTACTACTTTAATGACACGGCGCACCAAATCTTCTTTACATAGTCACAAACAAAGTCAAGATTTTTTAAACTACGCAACGGATTTTAATGCAGTTTTTTAGCAATAGATAGAGTGATTTACGAGGAAGGGTTATACAGCTTGTAAACGGACTCTTCACAAAACCGTCAACCAAGCATTATGTACCTCAAACTAAGTAACTTAACGCAAAAATTATTGCTGGGAAACGACTTTTTTTTGGGATTAAAAATCACGTTTTACGGTAGGACTCAATGTAACGCATTCAAAACATTGTGCTGTGGATTGGATATTACGGGGGTCGTGAAAGTGTCTTAAGTAAAAAAAATAAAATAAAAATAAAATATGTATTAAAAAAATAGGTAAAAAAACTTTTTAAGTTAAACGGTTTTATGTTAAACATACATTGCAATGTTTAAGATAAATGTACTAAAAACCAAAAAATAATAAAATAGATACAGTCGTGGGAATTATAAACATATGCATAGACTAGACTAAAATAACACCGTGGGGCACGTCAATTGTCTACAAATTATCGACTTAATGTGCGATAGAAGAATCGTTTAATTCGTCGTTAAAATAGGCAGTTGGCCCGCAGACGGTGAGGAAATTACTTACTATTTTCTTGCTCATGGAAATTCCAATAGTTATACACTCCATGTAAATAAAAGAGATGTTTCAACTAGTTTATCGTTGGACATTCACACTGCTGGCTGGCGAGGAATCGTTTCACTGCTCGTAGTTTGTCTTTAATCGACAAAACATATGATAAAAGTACTACTCGCTCACCACTATGAAACCCTAAAACTCGCTTATCGAGCTTGCTAGCTTGTTTCCACATTCTAGCCCTACTTATCACACGTCCATCGTTGTCGGTTGAACAACTGCCTAATTATAGTGTAACATTACAAAACAAACATTTTAATCAACGATTGTAGACAATTGACGTGCCCCACGGTTTTATTTTAGTCTAGTCTATGCATATGTTTATAATTCCCACGACTGTATCTATTTTATTATTTTTTGGTTTTTAGTACATTTATCTTAAACATTGCAATGTATGTTTAACATAAAACCGTTTAACTTAAAAAGTTTTTTTACCTATTTTTATTTTCTAGTTTTTAGTTTTTATTTCGCATTCTGTTTTTTTTTACCATTTTGTTCCCACGAGTAATGGACATTTAAACGGTCGACCCCCCCAGAGGTCCAATAAAGGGGCAAGGCTATGTACAACAAGATGCGCCTGAGTCTTGAGGGGAAAACGCTAACGACATATCATTTTTATCCACCCTAATGCCATACAGTTCTCGGCGCGTTTTAACCTTTCACCTTAACTTGGGTGGTGTACCGCTAACGACGTATCATTTTTAGCCACCCTAACGCCACAAGGTCCTCAACACGATACAAAATCTTGACTTGGGTGGTGGATTCAGGCTGGATTAATCAGATACCTAAATTACAGATTCAATTTCTAAATTTAAATCTTATTATTATACGCCATTTGGTGGCTGCGCCCATCTTAAATATTGAGGTTGTATAGTGCACTGTATTCTTCTTGTCAAGCCCTTTTATTTGATACCCATATTGGTGGGATTGATAAAAAATTGTTATCAGCCATTTGGTAGCGGCGGCCATCTTAGATTTCAATTTTGCATAGTAAATTGTATTCTACTTGTTGAGACCTTTCATTTGATACCCATGTTGATGGGATTGATAAAACCTAAGTTATCCGCCATTTTGTAGAGGCCACCATCTTGGATTTTAATTTTATATAGTACATTGTATTATACTGGTTGAGCACTTTCATTTGATACCCATATTGATGGGATCGATAAAACCTACGTTATCCGCCATTTTGTAGCGGCCGCCATCTTGTATTTCAATTTTTTATAGTATATTGTATTCTGCTTGTTGAGCCCTTTCATTTGATATCCATATTGATGGGATTGATAAAACCTACGTTATCCGCCATTTTGTAGCGGCCGCCATCTTGAATTTCATTGTTTTATAGTATATTGTATTCTGCTTGTTGAGCCCTTTCATTTGATACCCATATTGATGGGATTAATAAAACATAAATTATCCGCCATTTTGTAGCGGCGGCCATCTTGAATTTATAATGATAATGAATAAACATAATTGTATTGTTACCAAAATCCAAAGTGTATACAAAATTTCAGATTAATCGGTTGACAGGAAGAGGGTGAAATTTGAATTACTAAATTTGACCCAAGAATAATAAATAAAACAAACGGGGTGAGCTAAATAAAACCGTTTAAAAAGAGTTGGAACTTTGACTCCCAATATCTCCGTAACTAGAAGGTATGGTCTAAAACAAAAAAAAATGATCACAATGACGGGGAAAATAAGTGCCTAAATGCATAACATTGTACCCGTGCAAACCCGGGGCGGGTCGCTAGTGCTTAATAAAACAAAAAATATATCTCAGCCTGAATGTATTTCTATTAATTTCCTTTTTCTAGACCTCGGTCATCTAATAAATGATTTCAAATAAAACAAGGATATACTAGTCACACCAGAAATCTATAAATACCTTAAATAATTACCCTTTATTAAAAAAAACTTAAAATACAACGTGTCAAAACTTATAATCGGATAATCTCACCGATCAATAATGACTCTTATAAAAACTGTTTGTAATTATTTTTATAAATTAAGTACAGTCTGTTATAAAGAATTGATAATCGTCTCTTAGACTGGTTTGAGGCGTTATTCAATTACGCGGACGATTTGGTTAATTAAATTCTTTAATATGTTGTTTTCTAAAAACCCTACATTATATCTGTACACAGATTCTTTGCCACGTGACCAACATTGAAACTACCTATTTTAACAATCTTGTTTTTGTGTACTTCATATTTTTACAAAACAATGTCACAATGTGTGTGTTGTTGTATGCTTGAAGTCCTGGGTTCGATTTCCAATAAACATAAACATAAACATAACATCACGCCTGTAATCCCCGTAGGGTTAGGCAGAGGTGTACCTAATAGTACACCCACATTTCGCCAGTTATGTTTTAAGTCCCATGTAATAGGGGGCGAGCCTATTGCCATCAACCGGGCACACATCCAGACTCCGTGGCTGCTACTGAGAAATTCCTGAAGGAAAAACCCAATAACACTTGGCCCGACCTGGGAATCGAACCCAGGACCTCATGCTCAGCAGTCGCGCTTACGGCCACTAAACCAACGAGGCAGTCGATTTCCAATAAAGTAAAGTCTTATTAGGATTTTCCATCTGTAATTTCTCAGTAGCAGCCACGGTGTCCGGATTTGTGCTCGGTTGATGGCAATAGACTCGCCCCCTATTACATGGGACATAACTACTAGCAAAATGTGGGTGTACTATTAGGTACGCCTCTACCTAAACCTTCGGGGATTACAGGCTTGATGTTATGTTATGTCACAATGTTCACCAGCAGCAATTCGACGACCTTTCTAATGGTATAAGACTTAAGTTTCTACAAGTTCATAACGTATCCAACGTTATAACTCACTAAGATATTATAATGTCGCAGCATGACTACATTTGAGCACCGAGTTTTTTCAAAGTCGCTTATTAAGTTTATGTGCATTTGGTCCTACTTTATTTTTGTTCCATGTCCCATCATCATCATCAATGTTCCCACTACTGGGACACAGGCCTCTTCTCTTCTCATGTTTTTTTTTAATGGGAAATCTTTTTTCCCGCTCTGGGCAGAGCGGAAGGGAGTGTCAGACTTGTACTGACTCAAAAAAACACAAACCTCATCCATGTTCCTTCCTTGACCTTTGTGTTCCAGGGCCGCGGTATCTCTTTCGAACAGTCCCGCAGCCCTGGCAGGCATCGGCTCTTGCGGGCTCCTCCCTGTTTGCTGACATCTCTTTGAGGCACGCGTGGCACACGAACACGCCGTCAACATGGCCTGTCGTCAAAACACGGACGGACGGCGAGCTAGCCCATTACTCACCGTCCACAAGTCCGCGTCTACGGTGGCTGGGAGCCACCACGTGACCGACGACGCCCGGGGCGGCTGGGACAAGACGTTCTCTCCCTCTCACGCTCCGCCACCTTGACTGCTTCGCAGAAGGAGGTGACGGCGTCCCATGCCCTCTCGCTCCGGACCATGGATTGAACCAGGGCCGGACGCGATAGGTTGCCGCCGCCCAAGCGGGGCAGACCTCCGCATTGTGCTCCACCGTGTCCTCTGGGTGATCCTCACAGTGATAACACCCGGGCGTTTCCTCCCGCCCGATTCGGTGCAGGAACCTCCCGAATACAGTTTACCCCTGCAACCTGTACCTAACCATACACAACCCACCCCTAAAAATCCTGGATTTAGAGTGTAATGAAACGTATATCCATATATACACATTACGCTTAAAATTAAGACAGGGTTCTCCATCCAGTAATGGACCACCTTTTATTTGTTCAAAATTTCGGTGTTGCAATATTTTTGTCAAACTCATGGATGGACTAACGCGCATTATTTGTGTTTTATTATTCACTGTGACAGACAAATTAAATCATTCGTAAAGATTATACTAAAAGTCGATTTTAATAACCAAGAAAAAAAAAGCAGTTTCCGAGGTGTTTAGTGGTTAAGTATTGAAATCCTCTCGCTGCGTCCATATAAAAATTGCCGTATCAAATACATATTTATGAGTAGTGGAAACTACGTCAAACAGACAACATACTCGTACCTACAAACATGTTGGTAGAGTTATTATTGTTAATCACCATAGTTCTGTTACTCTACCAACGTTGGTCAAAACGAGATGTTTACGAGTTAGGGAAACAGTTAAATTCTGGAGTAAGGACGATTCCCTTTATTGGACACAGTTATTTGTTCGTTGGGGACAGTCACAGTAAGTATCTTCCAAGATTTATTTTCTTTATTTTTTCAAACATTTTTTTTTTTCACGAGATTACGTATGAGCTTGGGGCCAAGAATTGACCCTTGCGGGACCATAATTTTGGACCTTGTGATTTCCATTTTAATGTTGCTACTAAATCCTTAAGTTCGAAAATGTTGACTTATTTGTAATTGCAGCAAGAATGACTGCCCTCCAAATCCTTGGCCGCGACGCAATAGGAAAAGAGAATGGTTTGTCATCCTTGTGGCATGGAAACTACTTATATACAAGTAAGTTGTTTTTTTTAACTATTACTATACTTTTTACTATTACAAAGATTTTGAATTTTTCTATGAAACCTAGTTGACATTTGTTGTACAGGAGAAGTCTTTTTCTAATTTTAAAGATTATAAAGAACTTTCTCATCATTATCATCATTTTAGCCGAAAGACGTCCACTGCTGGACATAGGCCTCCCCCAAGTGTCGCCACATTAACCGGTCGAGTTCAATCCAAACAGGGTTTTTATTTTTCGGCATTTCTTTACTGTTACACTCTGGTTTTATTCACTGACAGATATCGCATTGTCTCAGTCGCTCAGTTAGAAGAAAGAAATAGTTATTTGTGCAACAAGAGCGTAAAGTGGGTTTTTGCTGCGAGTGTTGATTTTGAATCCCGAGTAAGCGAAGGATTCTATAGTTGAATCACGAGCGTAGCGAGGGATTCAAAGACACGAGATGCAAATAACTTTGGTCTCGTGTAACATATACAACTTTTCACCTCAGCAGCACGAACATACAGGGTGTAAACAGACTCTTCACGAAGCCGTCAACTAAGCTTTATGTATGTACATCAAAGTAAGTAACTTCACGCAAAAATTAGTGCTGGGAAACGACTTTTTTTTTTGGGCTGAAAAGTCACGTTTTGCAGTAGGACTCAATGTAACGCATTCAAAACATTGTGCTGATGGATGGATTGAATAGAAGAATATTGAATAAAAATCTTACATTACACAAAAAAAAACTTGTGAAAAAGTTGGAACTTTGACCCCCAATATCTCCGTAATTAGAAGTTTCCCGGTATGGTCTAGAACAAAAAAATGATCGCAATGATGGGGAGAACAAGTGCCTTTCGGCTTCGTTAAGAGTCTGTTTACACCCTTTATACCTAAAGGTATAAATTAAACTACCACAGCACCATAATATATTGTATTTTAATGTTAGCGGGCGAAAATATTTTGGACTTTTTGGATTTGTTATATATTTTTCAAAAATGCAATAAGTTTGGGATAGGTTTCAATGTGCACGTCAGCTTTTGTTTTTATTGTGGCTTTCAACATTGAGTAAATACTCCACATTATAGATGGTTGCCTAGTTTGTGATAATTCTATGAAGTACGATAACAGTACAGTCTCCGAAAAAGTGTTTGCACCCTTTGTAAGTCTCCATTGCTTAAAAATATCATAAGTTTATGAATATTTTTCGCGAGTTTTCAGGTGGGAAACTTAATTCTGCATCTTTTACATTATGCTTTAATTCTTCGGATGTTCGTTGGCAGACTTTGTCACTGGACTCAGTCATATTTATTTATTATTATTACTTTATTATCCAAATTTTATTTTGTAGCTAGCGTACATTGACCTTATCATTGCTAGCGTAACAGAAAGCGTAAAAAAGAACAAAAATTTGAAACCCGCTATTTTTTTTAAATGCGTTCTGAAACTACACTCGCGGTATTCTGTCTCAATATTAAAGATTGTTAAAACTATAAATAAATAAGTAGATACATGATAAATTTCGTATTTTTTTCTTCAACATTCTTCATCTAGATCATTTTTTCATTTAAATCGATAACCGTAATATTGTAAATCAGTGTTTACGATATCGGTAACCGAACGTTTTATTGTTTATTTCTTTTTTGGGCCTACTAGATATGGAATTTGAAAATCGAATTTCGAATCGACTTGTTTCTATCTCTCGCTTTTTTCGTATCGAAGTGAAAGTGACACAACAAAGTGAAGTTGAAATCGTTCGAATTTTGTGAGTAGACCTGTACAGTTCTCGGTATTTAAAAAAAATAATTAAAAAGTTACTTTGTCTCACGCTCGCAGCAAAATCGAATTTTGCTCACTGTCTGTAAACAACAAAACCTGCTTGTTTGAGGTGCTGAGGTGAAAAAGTATTTATTAGTCTGCGCAAGACAAAACACACAAAAAAATGACTTTAGAATGAACAATGTAGTTAGTTATACAATGTAGGTAGTGAAGTTATAACAAAAGTAAACATAAAAAAAAAATGTTCTGTAGAAGCATGCATACTAAGGAAGGATTTTTTAAAACTTCAACTTAAAAAAATGGGAGCCCGTCACACTACTGGTTCAACAGATTCAAATTCCTTTTATAGTGGTTGCCGACCCTGAGGCCGCTGAGTTGGTTCTGAAGACGTGTCTAGAAAAAGATGACATCATGAGGATGGCTAAACTGTTTATTGGCAATGGCTCCATATTTGCTCCAGGTATATATACAAAGTACAAACTTTAGGGCTCGCTTGCACCACAAATCTTAACCACTTGGTCTAGCTAGAAGCATGACATTTTGCAGAAGACTTATTTGTATAAAGAAGTCATTCTGGATTTTTGTAAATTCATTCGTGCATGATTTGTGTAAATGTTTTAAAATTCGAAATTATTTTACAATAACTTCCAATTGTAGTTTCAATCTGGCGACCACGTCGAAAAGTCCTCGTTCCTACCTTCAGGATGAAGAACTTGAAGCACTTCGTGTCAATCTTCGCGAGAGAGAGTGCAGTACTTGCACACAAGTTGGGGTCAATGGCGGGGACTGGCTCGCTGTCCGCCTTCAAATACTTTACTGCTTACACCATGGATGCTATTGCAGGTATAGGTACGCACCAGTTTCGCCCGGTGACGGATTTTCACATTTACAAACTTGGAACCACTATTTTCCATTTTGTTACCGTCACCGAGGTGCAATCGACTGTATGTATAAACCTAGAAATATTGTCTCTGAGTACCTTGTCAATTACTGCATTTTCATCAATAATTAAAATAAATTGTTTAAAATACGCTGCTCATGTCGTTCTTCATAATGACCGTGTTGGATTTGAATTCCAGATTCAACGCTAGGTTACAAAATGGGCGCCCAAAACGACACAAATCAGCCTTTCCTGATAGCGTTTGATAACGGTCTGGCAAGGAGTGCAGCACGAATCTGTCAGCCGTGGCTACATAGTGACCTGGTGTATACCAATCTACTTTTATACACACAACTGCTGAAGGACAAAGATTTCTTGTGGAATTTCGTAACTGAGGTTATTAAAATGATTTATGGTGTATTTGCCACACTAGAAAAAATAGATATGAAACCAATTCGTGAAGTAGATTATACGAGTACATATACGTAAAGTAGTCAAAGATATTGATTTTGACTTTTTAATTTCAGTTAATAAATACTAAAAGAAAAGAAATTACTGACAAGAAGGGTACTAAAGAAAACGAAAAGGGTAAGGAAGAGTTTTTAAGTTTTTCATACCGGTTCCTTAGATTTTGTATGGAACTCAAGATACCTACCACCACCTCACTTCTTATAGCTGCCTTACTTAAATCTTACTTCAGTATGAAATTATTGCGATAGGAATAAATACAAACGAAGTAAGTGTTTGCTCCCGCACTGTTTGATGATTATTAAATTAGTTGATGTCGCACGTAAAAGAAGAAAGATAAAATATAAAATGAAAAAAATATATATGTGTGTGTACCAGAGTACACAGGTAAGAAGTGAAACTTCTTTACGACATATCATTTTTCTACTACATATTTGCAACTTCACGAAAATGGGGTAGATAAGGCTTAGGCCTTAAGAAAAACAATATTTTCCGTATTAAATTAAAGCTATTTTATTATTATAGACATGCATACAATTAATGGGTAATTTATTTTATCATTGTTCTTATTATAATATCATTGCTATTGTTGTATTTCATCAATAATGATACATTATATTTTTTACGTCAAAAAAAGCAACATGGCGCGTAACCGAAACACGTGACGATACGTCAAAAAAAAATCTCCCATACGTCGATAAAGAAGTTTCACTTCAATAAAAACTGTTTATTCTTCACTTCATTTTCAAAATACTAATGACATTATAAAATAAACACAAAATAATACAACAAAGTCAGTAGTCCATCCGACTGTTGACAAATCGATAAAACTATTGTCTGGAGGACAGAAACAAAATAAATAATGATTTTAAGTCAAGAAAACTTTTTCATTCTAGATTCACGAGAAGGGAATCTTCAGACATTATTGGAGTGCCTCATAAGATTGTCAGGCGGTGAACAAGGGTACACAGACGTGGAAATTATGGAGGAGTTAATGGTGATCATGGTAGCTGGTAACGATACCTCGGCAGTTGGAGCATCCTTTATATCCGTGGTGCTTTCTCGACATCCTGAAGTGCAGGAGAAAGTTTATGATGAGTAAGTTTCACAAGATCCTGACAACTTCTAATTCGTTTTCTTTATTGTTGAAAATTGAGCCCGTCTTGAAAGACTTTGATGGAGTTGCTGACAAACTGCATCCAGACGACTCTGTCTTCGCTGCGTCTCAAAGCAGCGACAGTAACAGTAGGTCCGTTAGCTTTTTGATCTGTTCTGACCAAAAGGGAATATGAAGAACAGGGTGTAAAGTGCTTCATTCCCCATAGAAAATGGAAGATCCTCCAACCAGACGGATGTTGTCTGGTGGCCTACAGCCCAACAATTGTTGTCGGTTTTTTCTATCGTGATTCTCATTTTTTCAAATTAGTTCTTCATTGTGTCCTAAACGACGCTGTAGTATCTTTTATTTTTAATGCCGCTACAGACCAAAGCGTAGATGAAAGACCGCGTGGTGTTTTCCGGGTTGGTGGTTTTTTGGTAGTTGCCATCAAAATCAAATCAATCATTCAAGTAGTCCAGTTACCGGCAAAAGCCAAGACAAAAAAAAAATAAGCTACGATCCCAATCACAAGGCAAAATAACTGTGAGAGTAGTGAAATTATGACCAAAGTAACTGAGGACTTGTTGGTAGAAAGTCGTGAAAAGTGAAACCGTAGAGAATGGGCTTATTAGATGTTTTTCTGAACACGTGACAACATAAAATAACACTTAAGAATTCAGACACTGGCTTCTATTTCAGGTTACTAGAAGTATTCGGTGACTCAAACAGACAAGCAACTTACGAAGACTTGCCTCGTCTCAAATACCTGGACGCGGTGATCCGGGAGACGCTGCGACTGTACCCCCCTGTACCTGTCATCACCAGGAAAGTTGAGAAGGATGTTGTTTTACGTAAGTTAGAATAACATGATTGCAATAGCTATTTGCAATTGCAATTGTGATTATTTTCAAATTGGTTGACGGAGACGGATTTTTTGAATAAAAAGTAAATACATATGTCTTTTATTATAATAAAAATGAGGAAACTCAATCCATACAAATATAATAAAATAAAACATTTATTTCAGGCAAGCATAATCCATAGTCAGAAAAAAATATATAATAATATATTTAATATTATAATATTATAAAGCGGTAGTATATGTATCAGTTTGTCTGTTACCTAATCACACTTTAGAGGCTGGATAGACTTAGATGTTTGGCATACGGATAGATGTTGACCTGGGTTCCATAAGGGTAAAACTGCAGGCCCGAGCTAGTTTATAATCACGCAAACAACAAATACAATCTTCAGTGATTGTCATATTAACTGCTTCAATTCATAATAAATTGTACTTTCATTAGAACCATTTCACTGAGCCCAGTAAAACTGCTCGAAAATTTAAACTTCTGACGGTCACTTTAACAAAAATATTTTTTTGGTTTATTCACAGCCACAGGTATCAAACTCGTACCCGATACTGGAGTTATAGTGAACATCTGGGCTTTACACCGTAACCCTCGGTACTGGGGAGAGGACGCGGAGCTGTTCCGACCTGAACGGTTCATTGAAACGCCACCCACGCACCCCGCTGCCTTCATACCGTTTAGCCATGGGCCGAGGAACTGTGTTGGTGAGACAATGGTTTCGTAATATTCATCTGGAACTAAAAGCAAGTGCTTCTTCTTTTTCTTCGAATGGAATTGATAGTAGTGGCGTATATAACCTCTCTTCAGAGCTAAAACAATGACATAACTGACCACTCTAAGAGTACTAGTACCACCGCTTGCTTTTAAGCCTGCTCTTGCTTGCGCATTACAATTAGTGTCCACGAGTGATGATAGCTTCTAAATAACATCAGGCGCCCCCATGGAATCTAATGTCCGCGTGGTGCTTCGACACCAACATTTCCGAATGGATTACATTATGACAAACGGTCGCGTTACCGACGATACGAGTAATTTATATGTTTTCTCTCAGGCTACCAGTACGCTATGATGTCGCTGAAGACGGCGCTGTCGACAGTGTTGCGACGCTACAGGATCCTGCCGGCTACTGTACCAAACAACGACGCTGGACATCCGCCACTGCGCCTCACGTTTGATCTCATGATGAAGGATATGGATAACTTTCAAATACGAATAGAACCTAGAATTTAGTTGACAATAAATAGTTTCATTACAAATCGCTGTTAAACTGGCTATGGGTTGATTTAGTTCACTATTCATTTATTATATACTAGCGACACGCCCCGGCTCCGCACGGGTGCAATGTAGATACTAATGTACAGTCAGCTTCACGATGTGGGTACCCCCCTTGAAAGCACCTACGTTCCCAACTGGGGTACCCAATTGATGCAGCCCGCCGTACATATATACCTTCTTCTTGAATCTCTTTATCTATTGCTGAAAACTATATTAAAATTCTTTGCCTAGTTTAAAAGATCTAAGCATACAAACAGCGGGAGCGATTTTGTTTTTTACTATTTTAATTAATTAAATAATTCATTTTTTAATAACCTTCTTTAGATTATTAAAAAATGAATTATTTAATTAATTATGAATTCAAATGTTCCTAAAATGCACGTAAATGACATTGTTTAGGGTGAATTCGTTTCAAAGTGCATTTCATATTAGGTTGCATCAATCAGTGCCCTTCATTATATGAGTATTTATAGTCTTTTTTTTATAGTTTTCTTTTTGTTTTTGTTTAAGGTGAAAGATATTTTGAACTGGTTACAACTTTATTTTTTTTAGTGTATTATGCCTACCATTAAGATTATTTATTTCTTGCTGTTTTTTCCACACGGTTAGTGACATTATGAACCACAGAACGTTAACAGTTCCCATACGAACCAAACCAGAAATAACGATCTGATGAATTTTGTTAGGCATTTAGTCTCAAGAATTTTAGATTTATAAAAACTTATAATTATTTATAAAAATTTAGAATTCTAAAGAATTACAATTTATAAAAATTTAGATTTTTAAAAATAATAATCCCGTCTGGTATTTGCTTGATTTCTGGAATAAAACCAATTTTAGTATATAATATACTTATAATTTAAGCGACTCAAGTAAGTCTTGAATCGCTGCCAACGCGCCGGTGGCACCGGCCGCGATTCTGTGCGCTGTCCTACTGGGAGAAAAAAATCCCAGTAGACCCATAATGGAACTAGAGAATAAAACTACTGGGATACGGCGGTCTTTTTGAGCATCTGTAAACTGCATCAAATTAAAATCTAAGATTTACAATTCGACGGAGGCGTAGGTAATATTACTATTACCATTTTTAAAGGAAAAAGGCGGAGGTAAAGGAGGTCGGAGTTATGTTACTTGAATAAATAAATGAATTATTATTATAGGAGTACATCTTAGGACCTGGACATGGACACGTGGCAAGTGCATTCAAATCGTTTCGTATTTGTGCAACGAACTATATATAACATACTCGTTAGTTTTTCTGCAGCCGTGTTATGTTTGCATGTCATCATCTATCTAGCCTTTCCCAACTTTATTGGGGTCGGCTTCCAGTTTTACCCGATGCAGCTGAATATTAGTATTTTACATGGAGCGACTGTCTATCTGACCTTCACAACCCAGTCAGTACTGGGCAATATGGAACCCCTTGGTAAGACTAGTTGTCAGACTTTCGGGCCACAAAGTACCGGTAATGACTATCAAAGATCTACTAATGAGAGCCGGGACCAACGGCCCTACGTGTTTTCCGAAGCACGGAGGAACCGGTGGTCCATAGACCGACCTAGGTAAGCGCGGCTTAACCTTGAAGATTGACCCACGCGGCTGTAATTTTATAGCGACGAGCTCCTGTTATGTTTGTCATCATCATCATAACATCACGCCTGTAATCTCCGTAGGGTTAGGCAGAGGTGTACCTAATAGTACACCCATATTTCGCCAGTTATGTTTAAGTCCCATGTAATAGGGGGCGCGCCTATTGCCATCAACCGGGCACAAATCCAGACTCCGTGGCTGCTACTGCGAAATTCCTGACGGAAAAACCCAATAGCACTTTGCCCGACTTGGGAATCGAACCCAAGACCTCATGCTCAGCGGTCGCGCTTGCGACCACTCGACCAACGAGGCAGTTATGTTTATGTTTTTCATTTAAATTCATTAAGTTTATTGTATCATATTTTTAGGTTATGAGAGTGATGATGAATTTTCCCTTACAGAATTATATTTTGTCTTAATTTCGCTCTGGAGGCGTTTATCAAGATCAACGTTAGTTTTTTTTTTTAAGTTTCTACAGAAAATGTTTGTTTAGGGGCGAAGTGTCCATACAAACGTAATACCAAAATCATTTTAGTTTAAGCATATTTCGACCTTATTTTGCTGTTATTCGGAACAAGACAGTGTGTACCTAGATTTCGATTTAACTTTTTTGAACCCTTAAACGAATTGTAAACAAATTAAATTTTGTCACATTTTTACAGTATAAATAAGATGTTTTCATCTCATGTGTTCTATATTAAAAACGGTAATATTTTTAATTTTGTTTATTTCGAAACATTACTTATATTGTTAAGTTACAGAATATAAAAAAAAATGGAAAAGCATTGAGTTTTCATTCATCATTTTTGGTATGTTCAGCGGTGATATGAATGAACGATAATTATAAAATAATGCCTAGATAAACACTATCCACACATGCTCCCGCGCGGCTTCGCACTGCGCCGGGAAGTGTGAAACAGATAACAATATTTCGACGGATTTTTCCTTCGCTTCGAATTGCAATTCCGCGCGGCCTCCGCAGGGCTGTTAACAAAAACAAACAACACACAATACTATTTATTAAATGAATAGTGAACTAAATCAACCCATAGCCAGTTTAAGAGCGATTTGTAATGAAACTATTTATTGTCAACTAAATTCTAGGTTCTATTCGTATTTGAAAGTTATCCATATGCTTCATAATGAGATCAAACGTGAGGCGCAGTGGCGGATATCCAGCGTCGTTGTTTGGTACAGTAGCCGGCAGGATCCTGTAGCGTCGCAACACTGTCGACAGCACCGTCTTCAGCGACATCATAGCGTACTGGTAGCCTGAAAGAAAACATAAATTACTCGTATCGTCGGTAACGCGACCGTTTGTCATAATGTAATCCATTCGGAAATGTTGGTGTCGAAGCACCACGCAGACTCCATGGGGGCGCCTGATGTTATTTAGAAGCTATCATCACTCGTGGACACTAATTGTAATGCGCAAGCAAGAACAGGCTTAAAAGCAAGCGGTGGTACTAGTACTCTTAGAGTGGTCAGTTATGTCATTATTTTAGCTCTGAAGAGAGGCTATATACGCCACTACTATCAATTCCATTCGAAGAAAAAGAAGAAGCACTGGCTTTTAGTACCAGATGAACATTACAAAACCATTGTCTCACCAACACAGTTCCTCGGCCCATGGCTAAACGGTATGAAGGCAGCGGGGTGCGTGAGCGGCGTGTCGATGAACCGTTCAGGTCGGAACAGCTCCGCGTCGTCTCCCCAGTACTTAGGGTTGCGGTGTAATGCCCAGATATTCACTACAACTCCGGTACCGGGCACCATTTTAATGCCTGAGGCTGTGAAGATAGTAAAATTTGTAGAGTTTCATGTGAACGAGTTTTTCCCTCTGAAAAAAGAATTTATTTATGATGAGAGGATGAATGGTACTGTATGGTGTAGGACGTAAAGAATAGCACCATCCCATGTCTTCCTGTGGGTGTGGTAAGAGGCGACTAAGGGACTTAACAGAGAATGGGCAGCAGCGTTCTCTGTGCCTTTGTAACAACCGTACTGCGATCGCCAACCCGCCTGCCAAGCGTGGCGATTATGGCAAAACCCCCCTTTAGGGGAGGCCTATGTCCAGCAGTGGACGTCTTTCGGCTCAAATGATGATAATGATGAGAGGATGTTCTGTAGTTTCTGCCTACGTCCATGGGGAAAACGTTTTGCGCCGACCCCAAATTGAATGGGATAAGGGCAGGAAGATGATGATAGACAAATTGAACACAATAAATTTTAAGTGAGCCTAAATGACCGACAGAATCTTTTTCTTGAAGAGATTTCTTTTTCAGGATTTTATTTTCACATGGAGAACAAATCCCGTAGCAGTCTACTGCTAAACATGTTAATAATGATAAATGATAATTTTCAGCTTAACCAATTCTGGGTTCAGCCCGTCATTGAAAATATCCCGGTACATCATGTAACTGTGGATTTTACTGTACTTACTTTCAAACTCTTCTTGGCTGTTCTTGTTTTCCTTCATTTCTTTTTGCTTGTCTGTTATTAGCTATAATTAAAAAACCTTTATTATTATTTTGCCAGTTAAGCTGCTTTACTATTAATTGACAATTTGCGTTAGAGCTTGCTCTTCCTTATTTGGCAATTACTTTACCTCATCTACAAAATCCCACATTATTTTTACTTCCTTTGTCTGTTTTGAGTAAACTGGCAAGTTCTTGTAGACTAGGTCACTATGCAGCCATGGCAGACAAATTCGATCAGCCATTCTTTGAAGTCCAGCCTCAAATACTTTCAAGAATGGATAGTCTGCAGCCTTCTGTGCCTCAGTTGGACAGCCTAGTGTTGTCTGGATTTTTTGTGCAAATATAATTTGGCCCTCTTTACCAATAGTGTTGTTGGTTGAAGGAACATTGAAAAACACTACGTAATTTTAGTTATACTGTTTGAAAGTATTAAGTATACATAAATCCGTGGTAGTCCAGTCAAGCCAATAATATGTTCACAGCATTTAGTTTATCATCATAGCAATAGGGTATACCTAAACTTTGTGTCTATTATTTATCCATTCTCCTGTCAAAGAAGAACACAATTTTGTTTTACAGACTGATAAATATGGTATTACCAGCCAATGATACTCGTATATAAACTATAGATACGTTACCCGCGCTCTGTAGTGGCAACATGAATGGAAGGTAATTACCGCACCTCCATTTAGTTGCGTACCAACCAGTGCCGCGGCTGTACGCACGACGCCGACGGTTGTTCAAGCTACACAAAACTAGTTTATGCGGATCTCTCATTGTACATAAAATATGTTCGAAGCGAGGCCACGTTATACTGGAAATGTAAAGCTTGCTGTGCCGCCGTGTGTACGTGATATTAAAATAACTTGTGTGAATAACTTCCTGAAAAAGCAAAAAAAAAAGCCGTCCTGTGCTTTTAGGAAATGTAGAAATTATTCTGCAACTATAAAAGTATAAAGAAAAATGTATTTTATTTTTATTTTTTTCGATGCCTTTTAATGGCGGCTGGCTCCTGAGGTAAGTCACGTGCCGTGCATACGGAATATCAACGTAACTAAATAAATATATTTATCTCTGTATAATAAAAGAAATTCCGTAGATGACATTTAATTTTCTTTCCCTTTCTTCGTGCGTCTAAGTACCTATCTAGCTACCGATAAGTTTTACGCTGTTTCGAGTGCCATGATGTTCATGCATGAAGCGTCCATTTATTATACGTCTTTGTTACCAGCTGTCGAATCCATAGTGTAGGCATTAAAGAACCTCCAAGCAGAAAATTTATCGGTCCCCACCATTTTCCCAATCTGTTGCACTAGAATGGCACTCTGTTTCGCGAATATTGACATGAAGATCTTCAAATTTTTCAAGTTGAAGTTTTGATTTAAGATTTTTCGACGCGGTCGCCAGATATACACTGTAATATTAAGGTTTCAATTATTTTTTTACATATAGTGCTTAGTGTTGTTGCACCACGATTCTTATTGTTCTATATTCTTTACCTGGAGCAAATATGGAACCGTTTCCAATAAAAACTCTTAACATTTTCATAAGATCGTCCTTCTCAAGGCATGCCTTTAAAACTAACCCAGCATCGTCAGGGTTTGCTATCACTGTAGAATGAAATTAATAAAATTAGTAAGTTAACAACCAATGACTGTATTTGTAGCGGCACTACATAAAGCACTACAGCGCCATCTATGACGGAGCGGATGAACTAAACATCAAATCCTAAACCGCGTAAGCAAAGTTATCCGCGACTTAAGAGTATTATTATAGAAGAACCCGACCACAACTATCGGGCAGTAGCCCACCAGACATAACATCCGTCTGGTCGGACGATCCTCCCTTTATATGGGGGATGAAGAGCTTTACACCCTGTTCTTCATACCCCCAAAAATTAATCTATAAAATATTTTTATTAGTAGATTTGTTCAATTTTTCGTCACAGTTAAGAAAGCCATGATAGCAAACTTACTCGTATATAAATAATTTCCAAGCCAAAAGGATGACAAACCATTTTCATTTTTGATTGCGTCGCGACCAAGAGTATGAAAGGCTTTCATTTTCGCTATAACGTCAAATAGAAATATTGATGTAAATTTAAAACTTAAATCGAAAGGGTCATAATAAAAATGAGATCATCATCTGCCTAGCCTTTTCCCAACAATGTTGGGGTCGGCTTTCAGTCTAACCGGATGCAGCTGAATACCAGTATTTTACATGGAGCGACTGCCTATCTGGCCTCCACAACCCAGTTACTACTGGGAAATACGATACCCCTTGGTAAGACTGGTTGTCAGACTTTTTGGGCCACTGACTACTTTAACGACTTTCAAAGATCTTCAAATGACAGCCGGGACCAACGGCTTAACGTGCTTTCCGAGGCACGGAGGAAACTCGGTATGTAATCGGTGGTCACCCATCCATAGACCAACCTAGGCAAGCACGGCTTAACCTAAAGATCGACCCGAGCGGCTGTTATTGTTTAGCCACGAGCTCCTCTCATAATAAAAATAAGATATGGAACAATAAACAATGTTTCAGCTCCGTATAATTCACTGATTACAGCATAGAAATAAGGATAGAAAAAAGGGAAGAGCCGACTAGAGGACTTAATCTAAATCCATTGATTTGAGCCGAAAGGCACTGGTTCTCCTCGTCATTGCGATATTTTTTGTGGACCATTAAAAAACAGGAGCCGTTTAAAAAATACCATACAACCCCTACAAAAAACCGTACCCCCATTTTAATGGGACCTTATATAATTATTAATAATTTTCATTTCTTATTGACTATTAATAGTTATTTGCAAAATATGTGCTAAAGAACGATTTTTGTGACCTTTGATTTTAATAGTCGCGTACACCCTACCCAATGTAATAATAACTTATAGTCCAGTCAAAATAGACAAAAATAAGTCATAACTTAGCCAAAATTCGCATAGAGCTGAAAATTGGAAGAGACGTTAAATATATCATTATAAATAAAATGTCAAAAATCCCTTTCGATCCTGCTTCTGCAAAAAATTTTATTCAAGGTCAAACGTGCAAAATTCAGGTTTTTTCCATTTTTCTCGAAAACGATAAGTTTTATCGTAAAAATAGGTCAGACAAAAGTTGTAGATCATACAATTCTCTACAAAAATGGTCTAGTTACTTTTTCTTTTACGATTCACCATTCGTTAGATATCGCGGTTTTAATAATTAAAAAATTCATATTTTACATAATATGCACACATTTCCGCACCACCTATGAGGTAATGTACTTGGCGCATTTTTTTTAACGTGGTTTCCCCAGTAGGTATACTCCACGATATATTGTAATAAAGAAAGTTTGATCTGATCGTATCTTATTTATTGAAAAAATGGTAATATTGCTAATGATCAAAGTAGAATAGGTTGTTTTCTTCTAAATGTTTTTATATTAGATAATTGTCTAATTCTACTTCGACAATTATTTCTTCGTCTTCATTTTCTTCTTCTTGCAAAATTTCTGTTCGCTGTTCTAAGAAAAGGGATGCATCAATTGTCTCTTCATTAATATCATAAATATTTTCATCTGTTGTATTTGTTTCAATATTGGAGCAAGTCTGACCCTGACAATTGATGCATACTGGCGAACAAAATAATCCCACTTTTTGACAGCCACAATTCTTACTACAATCCGTCTTGCATTTACAAAAAATAGTATTGAGCAGTTTTTCTGGAGCAGGCGGGAGTAGAGTTTGAATTGGCTCCAAATGATTATCTGTTAATTTCCAACCCCATTCTTCTGGGTCCAGCTTATTGCCTAGCCACACTTGAACTTGATAATACACACGATACAAGTGTTGAAAGGCAGAGGCAGATGTTGGAGGCAGACAAGACAACTGTACTGTTTTATTGTTCCATGCAGATTTTACAAACCTCAAATATCTATATTTGTCTATGGAATCAATTTTTTTTGGAGCACCATACATTGCAAGAAGGACTTGCTCACTTACTCGTGCTCTCGTATGCGGAGGACTTATCGTGGATGTACTACCTTGTTCTGTCTCGCGCTGTCTTTTAGCTGCAACAATACTATTCTTTCGAGTGTACATTTTACGACACTGCACGTGGACTGTCACAGATTGCTTGTCTTTCAAGTATTCATGAAACTCATCGTTTCTTTCAACACTTGCATCAATCAAAGTCTTCATTCCACGATCAACATCAACAACTTTACCTTCTTTCAAAGGTTTATCACAAATGAAACAAACTTCTGACATTTTGTTAAAATTATTTAACAGCACAAATTAAAATTGAAAATATTACCAATAAGCACGTCTGCTCGCTGTAAAGAAATTTTCAAAACTAACACAGTGTTGCTAGCAGGTATGCGACCCTCCACACTCGAACAATGACGTAGCTAGCAGATGTTACTCAAGGTTACCGACGAAGGGAATTAGGGACTGACAGTATAGTCTTTTATTTTAAAATACTCATTCAATTTATATAAGTTTTATTGTATCAGTAACACAAACCAATAGTTCCTGTTTTTCATTTATATTGAACGTCCGATGACGTGTACAGGCTGCATCTTAGTGCATATTATGTAAAATATGAATTTTTTAATTATTAAAACCGCGATATCTCAAGAATGGTGAATCGTAAGAGAAAAAGTAACTAGACCATTTTTGAAGAGAATTGTATAATCTACAACTTTTGTCTGACCTATTTTTACGATAAAACTTATCGTTTCCGAGAAAAATGGAAAAAACCTGAATTTTGCACGTTTGACCTTGAATAAAATTTTTTGCAGAAGCAGGATCGAAGGGGATTTTTGACATTTTATTTATAATGATATATTTAACGTCTCTTCCAATTTTCAGCTCTATGCGAATTTTGGCTAAGTCAAATGTCTACTTTGACTGGACTATTAATAATAATAACTTGGGACAACCAACACACCGCCATCTGATCCCAAACTAGGCAGAGCCTGTACTATGGCAACCAGATAACTAATAAACATTTCTAAATACATACATATTATAGATAAATTTACACCCAGATACAGAACAAATAATCGTACTCATCGCACAAAGATTTGTCCTGTGTGGGAATCGAACCCACGACCTCCGTCCTAGCAGTCAGGGTCACTAACCACTAGACCAACAAGCCAATCGTCAGTAATCAATGTAAGTCAATCAATGTAGATTTAGAGACAACTTTTAGGATGTCAAAATACAAGTTAATACGAGTTTAGAGCTGGGTATCTCAAATTCCGAGATACTTACTTACTTAATTTTTACTAACATGACTGGATAACTTATATTAGGGTCTGTACTTACTGTGGTTATTGCCAAGGAACAAATAACTATGTCCAATATAAGGAAATGTCCTTACACCAGAATTTAGTTGTTTACCTAACTTGTGAATATCTCTTTTTCCCAACGTTGGTATAATAACAGAACAATAGCGATCAGTATTAACGCTTCTACCAACATGTTAGCACAAAAACTGCTTTCTTCTTGATAAGACAGTCGTTTACGATACAGCAATTAGGTATTTTGATTTTTTGAGATAGTTAAATAATTAATAAGCTTGTAAACAACAATGTATAATAAACACTTTTTCTGTAATAAATAATGTTAAATACACGATGTGTCACACAAATGATTTAAATCAAAATGATGTAGAGTTGGTAGTACTTGATGTTTTTAAGTATGATAACGAAGGAATTAGCTTTATCGTATGCCGAAATTATAGAAACAATTAAAATGCCTTTGTGTCTCGGTCTCACATAAGACGTTCCGGCCGACACGAAGGGTAAAACTAGCACTAGCACTCC
Organism: Lycophotia porphyrea; assembly: GCA_950005105.1. Lineage (NCBI taxonomy): Eukaryota > Metazoa > Arthropoda > Insecta > Lepidoptera > Noctuidae > Lycophotia > Lycophotia porphyrea. The sequence continues at coordinate 19,099,411 of OX465388.1, read as the reverse complement.
GCCCGCGACTTCGGCTGCGCGGATTTCGTACTTTTCTTATACCTGTTTATTAATATCCTAAAGAAGTATTTTTGCCACGATTCCAATTTCTAAACCGAACGAATTAGATATTTCATACGATTGTGTTCTCGGTTTTCACCCCGATAAGGGAGCGTCCATTAATTACGTGAGGCAATTTTGGCAATTTTTCGACCCCCTTTGTGAGAAGTCGTGAGATTTGACTTGACCCCCTCACCCCCTCCTAATCTCACGAAAGATTTATTAAAATGCGTAGTTTAGTATAAATACGGTAATTTGTGCTTGATTGCGTTGAATTCATTTAAAAAAATTAAGTATGTTTAATTATTTTCATTGACAATTTATGATTGACGTAAAGAAACATGTTTACTTAATGTAAATTTTACACTGTTTCTTGCAGGAAAAAAATTACGTGATATCTGCCAAGACCCTCCCACTCTCCCTCGTGAGATTGGGTGAGATTCTTCTCGACCCCCTCCCCCCCCCTAAACGCCTCACGTAATGTATGGACGCCCCCTAAGCGAATATTTTTGAAAAATCGTTTGTCACGTTTCTTTTATTTGACTTCAAGATTACACAAAGTGGAAAGGATAACGAAGCACAAACCGATTTTATCCGTTGCAATTGTACTCACCTGTAATGTGTGATTAATGTACAAAATAATGGGAGTAATCAGTAAAATCCTGCCCTCAAAAACTTGATTGCATTGTTTAGTTTGGGTGATTTCGTATATCGTATCGAATTGTATAACCTCCGCCTTTTTACAGGTCAGTTAAAAACAGTGTTAAAGAAGTGTACATTCGTCCCGTCAATAAAATGCCTGACTGACACCATTATAATTTAATGCACCAACAAATAATACATTCTCACACATTCTCACACATTCTCATACATCAAAAAAATACATTATGATCTTATCCTAATTAAGAAACCACAATAAAAGCTATTCTTTCAAAGTAAGCACTGTACGGAACCGGCATCGCTTCAACTCGAGCCGTTTTGGGGTTTTTTCTAAGAAACTCCATCTTCGAGCGTTTTATGTATGCACCGTAATGTCCCGAATATCGAGCAAAGCCCACTTCTTATGCATAGAAAAAATGAGCAAGACCAGTACGCCAGTACAATGCGGGTTGACGTGGTGGTGGGTGACTTAAGGAGAAACTCCTTATAAAGTATGCAGTAGTAAGTACGTAGTATGCAGTAGGCTTTGAAACAGTCACATTGGTACTTGCTGGGTATGAACTGCCAAATTGGGCAGTAAGAAGCGGATCAGAAAAGAACGGTTTATCACAACTTGTTAAAAAATATGGTGGTGCCAATCCAGCGCAGTGCTTATAAGTTTTAATCGCAAACTTTAGCCGTTCATAGTCCTCTTTACTAGCTGTAAGGTGAAATTGTCAACATCCTTCATCATGACGTCGAACTTAACCCTCAAAGGCTTCAGGTCTTCAGTTGCAGTGGCTGGCAAGATCCTGTACTGACGTAGGAGAGCCGATACCGCAGTCTTCATAGACATCATCGCGTATTGATAACCTGAAATAATAGAACATTATAAAATTTGAACCATAATATACAAAAATACTTATTCGGTTTTTCCATCACAAATTTCTTATTGGCAGCCTGGTGCCGGCATTTGTGCCTTGTTGATGGCAATAGGATACTTTATATAATTATAATCCTTCGGAGAAATCAGACGATTTTATGTCATTTCAAAATCAAAGCCCTTTGTACGTAAAAAATACGTTAGTATTTTATGTGGGAAGAAGACGACGCAACAAAAACAAGACAATGTTCCTTAGAGGAAGTGGTATTCTAAACAATGGCAAATGAATTGAAATTTGAATAGGAATTGGAAAAATATGTAATTTTTTTTACTGACGTCAGTCATAGAAATTATCTTGAAGCACCATCATGCAAAAATCTTTTGGTTGAACCATTTAAAACTGACTACTTTCATAACCTGCCTATTTTGTATCTTGGAGTAGTGAGAGCTTCGAGGAAGCAATTGATTAGGTATACACCGTGATTTTTTAGTCGACAAAGGTGATGTGGACCACCTTTGTCAGACGACTAAAAAATCAATGTAACCGACATAAAATAATGCTAGTGGCGACGACGAGTTTGTGTTTGCCAGTGTGTATGTTTGTGTGTGAGTATGCATGTCTACATAAGGTATAGTTGAAGAATGTTCAGGAAGGGTTTGCAGAGATGGCGAGTGACGTGTAATGATGAGTGCCTGTCATTCGTTGGTTTTGGTGGTAAGAAATAGATAAAAGAATTTTCACCGTGTCGGGACAATAACCAAGGTAAGACTACCTGACCTTACGCAGGGTCAGCTTATAAATTTACAACTATTTGTTAATCTAGTTGTTTATTTGAGAGCTTTGGGCACGTCACTATCGTGTCAGTGCAGGACGACACTGAACAGATTCACAGATAGAAAGACCAATAAGCCGATTGCCTTTCATCTCTTCCGACATGACGCTGGCATGTGAATTGAACTCGTGCCAATATGCTGTATATATCGTGCCAATATCGTACTTTGGCATGCAGACTCCATTACGTATTTGTATTGCCAAAACGGTAAAGCACCATTTGCTCATTGAATCAAGTTATTTCTTTACCAATACAATCTGGCAACAAAAAAAAAAAGAGTCGAATATTCACCTAAACAACTCCTCGGTCCATGGCTGAAGGGCATGAAGGCAGCGGGATGCGTGAGCGGCGTGTCGATGAACCGTTCAGGTCGGAACAGCTCTGCGTCGTCTCCCCAGTACCGAGGGTTGCGGTGTAACGCCCAGATGTTGATCACTAACCCGCAATCCTCAACTAGGGTTACTCCTGATGCTGGAAGAGAGTATTGTTTTATAAATGGTTTAAGAGTGGAGTCATACAAAGTTAAAGTTAAAAGGAACTTGTCAAGAAATATTTTTTATAAATGTGGATAGGGAATGCCTAATGAATGGCTAAACAGGGTGTTAGGTTAATTTATTTCCATACTTACGCAAAGTAACTTCCTTATCAACTTTCCTAGCAATTATTGGCACTGGTGGGTACAACCGCAACGATTCTCTAACCACAGCATCCAGATATTTTAGTCGGGGAAGATCTTCAGCAGTAACAGGTGTCTTGGAATTTCCGAATACTTCCTGTAATCTGAAGAAAAAATAATTGTTTACAACATAGTTTCGGTTTGTGGAAAACATTTTTAGATGGTGGCGGCAACTATCACCATCCTGTCTTGTTTGGCAATAAATGGCCAAAAAATTCATAAGTCATTTATTTATTGTTTTTTGTTGGTTAAAAATAATCTTCGATGGTCGTGTGTTTTTAAAACTATATTTTTTATTTAATAGTGCCAAGAAAACATCTTTAAAACTTCTTTTTCCTCAAATGTTCGTTACGCAGGAGAGACCGCGGACGCAAAGTTTTAACGCAACGTGACCGTGACAAAATATCCAGATTATTGAAACCACAGACTGACATCTTGGAGGAACTTTTGTCTGAATGACAATGTAGGTGTGATAATTCAAGGTCCGACACCTCCACAAGTTCTTTCCAGCCGTTCGTGAGCTGGCCAGGACATGGCTGGAGATGAATCACGGTGCTACCCAAATTCTCACAGATCATGGTAACTTTAAGAGTAAATTATTTTCCTTCAAGCTTGTTGCGTCGCCTTTTTACCCGACTGCCAAGGAAGGGTTATGTTTTTCGCGCGTATCTTGTACGTATGCATGTAATATTCTTTATTACCTCATATCTTCCAAACCGCTGCACGGATTTATTTAATTAACATATCGTTAGATTCGTCTTGATAACCCAAGTGTTCTTAGATAGGTGACATGAAAAAAAAACCAACATGACGACTGTGAGACGCTAAAGTTTAAAGATATGTTATGGGAGCGTCTTTGGCAGAATGAACGCGATATTATATTGGATAGTGTACAGGTTACATCCAGAGTTATTTACTATACGGACCTTATTATATTTCCATGCATTCAAGCGTGTTTGCCATACCAATTATTGGAATTAAATATAACAGCTCACAAATTATGACCCATTAATATTAACGATAATATTTATTTGTTGTGCTAGGCAACTGGGCTTATCTCAGTTGTAAACATCCTATTGTGCCTATTGGCCTTGTTTAGTTCTGTCTCGTGATGATACGTACTGTATACTTTCGGCCCACTTAACCACAGCAAATTAAATAATAAAATCACGTCCGCAAGATCAAAGCGCGTTCGGCCCAGTTGGCCACAAAAATAGTAGGCATAATTAATTATGTACAACTGGTCCACGTGGCCCAGTTTATTGCCGCCCAGTTGATCACTGAGTCATGTGGAATTGTGATTTTCTAACTCTTCCGCTATTCTTTTCTGATCAGTTATATTTTTTCTGTGGGCCTTCGCCGAGCTTTGTTATCTCGGCGCTTTTCTGGTGGTTGCCACTGTTGGTTCTGGCTTTCACAGCTAATTCAGTTAACGCTATTACTAATTATTAATTTGATATACTTACTCTTGATAAACCTTCTCCTGTACATCAGGATATCTGGCCAGCAACATGGAAGTGAAGGCAGTACCGACTGCTGAGGTATCAGTACCAGCCAGCACGAGGACCAGAGTTTCTTCCCGCAGTTCTATGTCGGTGTAGCCACGCTCTCCTCCCGAAGTGTCCATGAGGAGTTCTAGGAAAGTCTTGAGACCGTCGTATTTCATGTCTGGATAGAAAGGGATTGATGTTATGAAATTGATCGCCTTTTTTTCATTAATTCTTGTCACTATCGTCTGCTTCGAAATGAATGACTTGTTCAGCGCGTATTGTTTAAATTCTAGCGAAAACTGGAAAATATACTCGTAAATGGTACTTCATATCTTACTTTGATCAGACTCAGCTATAGACACTTTCTCGTCTTTCAATGATTGCTTTTTGGATTGTATAATCTGAAAAGATAAAATTGTACAACTTAAACAAATAACCAAACTATTTACATTTAAATGAGTTAGAGAACGCAATGGTAAAAACTCTTATTCCGGAAATGGTTTTAAGGTGTGTTGGCAGATAAAGTTCCTATTTCAGAACGTCGCTCCATACCCAAGCATTACTTCAAACTAGTTTCAACCAAACAAATAGCTTGAATGTAGTTATACTTAATGCTTGAATATTGAGTGATGTTTTTAAATACGCGCCTAGCAACTAGATCGGTGAGTTAACTACTAAAGTCCAAAAATAAGATAAACTGTCATTGATAATAAAGATGATAAATACAAATTCAGTATGTACTGTAAAGCTACCATTTACATTTAGTTATCTTTCATTGACTTGAATTTGCCCTGGTGGCTGAGAGAATGTCATGCTCACTCAAATGTGTCGCTGATGGTGGCGGGTGTGTCGGGTCATTTAGCTCCCTTCAATATGGTTGAGCTGAATGGGGCTGATCCATGCGTCATGTTCGTGAACGGGCGCTGTCAGTTGGGACTGGTCATCTCTAGGCTGCCATGGTTTATTTTAACTACTTACTTTGTTTTTAAATTGTTGATATAATGTTTTACTCTGGACGCTGCGTGAACCCTGAACGTGCACGTATTTCTACATCGTTCTCACATATGTTTAATCTCAACATGAATGATGTAACCAAGATTTTGTACAATATTTTGATTGAAAAGAGTGTCCATGGAGTTTCTTGCCCATTCTTCTCCATAGAGATCTACGCTTTGGAATGGGCAACTACAGTATTTTCACAAGTTATTATGCCTTGTGTCTGTGACTGTAGCTTAGCCTTATTTGTTTTTCTGACATTCAAAAGTGCCTGTAATGGTCTAATTGAAATAAATGCTTTTGAGTTTGAGTTTGAGTTTGAGTAAACCTGTATCTTTTATTGTTAAATAAAACCTACCTTGTCCACAAACTTCCAGATATAGTCCCTGCACTGAGTATGTTCTTTGTAAGCCGGCGTCATCTTATACACAGAGAGGTTGTACAACCATGGCTTGCAAAGACGCGCGGAGTCCAGTTGAGTACATCTGTCAAACGCATGCAAAAACGGCTGCTCTGACTGTTTCTGGGAGTTCACTATAACGCCTAGGGTTGACTCTGGAATTGCAAAAAGTTTTTGACTAGTCTTTTTTAAAAGTTAAAACAAAGTTATCATTATGTAGCGTTTAAAGATGAGTGTAAAAATAAGATAGGAAAGCCAGCTAAACTTAAGTGTAGTCGCAACCCTTGGCTAAAAATAAAGAATGTTCATGGAAACTTGAAAATGCGGTTGTTATTGGTGATTTTATGGAAACAAAGTAGATGTAGGGTTCGTCAGCCGTTACTTGCTTCGCTCGCTCGGCTCGCGCTCCTGTGTACCTCCCAAACCCTAGCTTATCCAACGTGTATTCTATCAGAACTAATCAATACAATACACACTACATGCAAAAATGGCAAATATGCATATTCTTACCACAAACAGAATCCATAGTATAAGTGGTAATATACTGCCATATGGAGAAGGCTCCCGTGCCTGCAGCAGCCTGCAACTGTTCCACCATGATGGTGCTCTGGCGAGAAAATATCTTCGCGAACTGCACCAGGTTTCGAGGGCTGAAGGTTGGAGCCAGGACCTTGCGGCGGGGACGCCAAATGTTGACTGTTGAAGAATTTGATTGGAACTTCTCTTCTATCCGCATAAACTACGATTTGGATAGGTTACCTACCAGTAGCGAAGGGTCAACTTTTGTTAGAGGTAAGCCGGAGTAACATATCTTTAATGTGATTATAATATGTGTCTATAGAATACTGACTATGCCATTTTTCAAAGAGAAGCCGGTAGGAATCGAGTTGGATGGGACCTCCGCCACTGGTTTATTTCGCGACTTTTCAATATTTTTGGCCAGATCTTTCGAAATATATTAATTTTTTAAACAAAATATCTGCTTTTACTTTGGTAGTAACATTATATTTTCATTAATGGTGGAAATGGCCCCCAATGTGTTGGGCACATAGTAGAGTCGTTGCAAAAGCAACATTGTAACTGTTATGAAAAGTAAGTAATGATATTAGTTTAATACCTGCTGCAAAAATACTGCCATTGCCAGTCATCAGTTGCAAGCATTTCAATGCATCATCCTTCTCGAGACAGGTTTTCAAAAATAATTCAGATAATTTGGCATCAGCAGTCACTGTAAACAGAAAAACTTATTACACACGAGCTGTTGCCTGCGACCTTCGTCCGCGTGAAATTATTATTATAACCTATATTGTTTTATACCCTGTTATTATTATATCACGTCATGTCGCGTCACCCCCCATAGAAAAGGGTGGGTTCTCGGACCAGACGGGTGTTAGGTCTGGTGGGCTACTGCCTCACAGTTGTTGTCGGGTTCTTGTACATAGCCTTAAGTCGCGGATAACTTTAATTTTATTGCGCGATGTGGGATTTCGTTGATTAGTTCGTCCACTCCGTCATAGATGACGCTGTAGTACTTTTTGTTCTATGATGCTTAGTACTTTTTGTAGTGCCGCTACAACCCTATTATTATTATTTTACTTTTTTGCAACATTTTTCATTGATTCTCCGCTCCTATTGGTAGAAGCGTGATTTTATACGGCGTGGAAGGCACCGACGCGAAGATGGTTACCACATATTCAGTACATCATTCTGAGCCCCACACATGGAAATTTTTCATCGGTTATTACAAAAGTGCAATACCAACACGGTCAAAATGTATTCAACAGCTGATGAAAATTTATCAGTTGTTTTGACAGTCACTACGGGGAGTTACGAAAGCCACAACCAGACTTACCAAGTGGTATCGTATTACCTAGCTGCTTCTAACTGCTACGTTTTGGAGGTCAGCTACGAAGCCGTTCCATAAAAAATACTGGTTTTCAGCTACGTACAGCATCAGCCACCATACTCTAAGCCGACACCAGCTAGTCAAAGCATGATAAGTTAAATGGTTAGTTCGGTTTTCTAGCGTACTTACCAATATACAGTCGATGTCCTTGCCAAATGGTTGTTATCCCATCGTCGCTAGCTATTGCTTCGCGTCCCAATTTCTGGAACTGTGTCATACGATCTGAAAAACGCGTTACAAGATAATCGCAATAAATTAGGATAAGCCATATTCTGCATCAAAACGAGTTTATAACAATTTATCCAAATCAAATCTGACGGCAATTTTATTCAACGAATTGAAGATATCACTCACTATTTATCTGACTTGGTTAAAACAAGCCTTAGAGAGACCTTCCTCATTACAATGATCTAAACGTCGTACATAGATAAAATAAAAACTGATGTCTGCATTAGAAACTGAAGTTTTGTTTAAAGGGACATGTTATGGTCAAACTTTAACATAAATTAGCATTTGCGACTCTATTAGTGAAATACCTAAAAGTATGTGATTTGTTAAAAACTTCATAAAGATCTCCCGCATTCTCACCAGCAAAAAGCGTGGAGATTCAGCAGGTTTTGATTTTCCCTACTAAACTAAGATGAAGAAATTGAAAAATAAAATACCATGTAATTTTCGTGTTTGACCATTTATGTAGATTTTATTATACATTGAAGGTCTATCGTAGTTTTCCCTTCCACCCCGTATTTAGTAAACAAGGTGTAAACGTAACTTCCACGAAGCTGTCAGTCAAGCATTCCATCAAAGTAAGTAACCCTACGCAAAAATTATACGACACGACTTTTATTTTTGCGGTGAAAAATCACGTTTTACGGTAAAACTCAATGTAACGCACTCAAAATATTGTGCTGATGGATGCTTTGTATAGTAAACGGGCTATGGAAGCACTTAAAGTAAAGTTCTATTCTTAAAAATTAGTATTAAAAAAACACGTAAATTAACCCAGTAATCACGGAGTAATCAGAGTACATTATATGAAAGAATGAAGATGCCGGTGGAATTCACAACCTCCTCGTTTTTTAGAAGCCGGTTAAAAATAGTCAGAACTTACCTTCATCACTTCCCAGGAAAATGTAAGAGTGACCAAGAAAGGGCAATGTCCTATACTTAGTAGCACTGAGTTTGTGGGAGAGATCTATCATCTTCCTTCTCTGCCATCGCAACACCAACACCCAGACAAATATGAACAGTAAGAGGATTTGTCCTAACATAATACTAAAACTAAGAAAAAGTAGATTTCACAAATATAAAGAAAACGAGCCTGACAAAGATTTAGATCGCGAAAAATTCTATGAAAAAAACACTGAACTTATAAAAGCAACTACTCAAGAAATTAAGACTTTTCCAATTACTAAGGACGACAAAGATATTTAGTAATTTTCTTAACACTTATAAAAAAAACTGCAGTATTTTAATTAATAAATTAATACATAGAAATTAGAACCGCTAAAGTCGCACTGGCTACTGGAAGTGACAAAATAGTTTTGTGCGGTGTCGATGATGTATTTAAAGAGTTTCGAGTACTTACAAGTTTTTTGTAGCAAGTACTCATCTTTTTAGGGCCTTGTACGGAAGAGCGTGTGATCGAAAACCATTGATGCCCGACACTGTATTGCAGGAGTTTTGATCAGTGTATCTAAAATGTATCGTAAAAATAACTGAAAATCTGAAAAAGTCACTGAGCTCACGAAAAATGAACAAGTTTTGTAAATTGACCAACCCTAATATCATGTAAAAAGCCAACGGCTCTCTATTTACCCGAATTATGTAAGCAGACATGGAGCAGGTTGCAGTTTTGTCGCGATTTCAGGATTTAACTAAAGTAAAAGTTGTTCATAACGATTAGTTTACCTTTTACCTCTTGGTTTCCACGGCTTATTTGGATGAATTATTTTTTTTTGAAATTGAAAATGAAATTATAAAAAATGTTTTTTTTTTTTGACACTTTTAACGTGCACATCTTGCTACATCGTTCTCACATAATGTACTATCTCAACATGAATGATGTAACCAAGGATTTGTAAAAATATACTGATTTAAAAGAGTGTCCATGGAGTTTCTTGCCCGTTCTCCCCCATAGAGATCTACGCTAGGGAATTGGCAACTACAGTACTTTCACAGTTTATATGCCTTGTGATTGGGATTGTAGCTTCATTACGTTGATATCTTATCGACAATTCAAAAGTGCCTGTAACTGGCCTACTTGAAATAATTGCTTTGATTTTGATTTTTGGGCAGGTTTACAGTCATTTCTATGACACCTTGTCTTAATGTAGTTAAATCTGCTTTGAAAAACTGTATTAAAAACCAAAATGATTTCTGTCACTACGGCCTGTTACCTCTTTTCTAATTCATAAGTTAAAGAAATTCTTATTTTTACAAAAATACAGTTTCCGAGCTCAAGTGAATTCAAAAAACAGGATTACTTACCGAATCAAAATCCTCAAATTACCGTTACATTTTCTGGTATACTTAGAAATCAAACCTAACTTAAAAAATAATCACTAAATACATTACCCTTCTTATAGACTCCCCCGCAGTTGGTAAATATCTAAAACTAGCCATGGCCATCACAGTCCAAAAGAATACACTCATTCGAGTACCTACATTACAATAATCGAGTATCCACACCGTGTGCCTGACGCAATATGGTTAAAAGTAAATAATACTCCAATGAAGAGTACTAGATCATTTTAGTAATAGGTATATTTGGCTCATGGTTAAATTTCAACATTAAAACTTTTCCACGTTGTATGAAAAACAAAATAAACACCCTGTGGAAAGTATTCGAAGCAAAATTGTGACACAGTCAATGGTATGTACTAAAGTTAAGTTTCGCGTACCAGAAATTGTAAATATGAGGGTCCTAATAATGTGACACGAATTGATGCACCACCAATGATGGATGGATTGTATGCGGAATTATATAAAAGAGAAAAAAATGCCGTGACGTCTGACAGGGGAGAATGGAAGAAGAAAACGTGATGCGCCGACCGCAAATAGAATGGGACGAGGGAGGAAGATGCGGATGATGATTGAAGCACCACCTATCTACCGATATTGTGCGAATTAATGTTTTGTTTGATTTTAACAACTTCTTTCATCTGTCGCTAGACGCATGTTGCTTGCGCTGGTAGCTTGGGCCATAAGGTAAGGGATTAATAAAGTAATGGTATGCTAACTATTTACAGCTGAAGAATTCTATTTTTGAATTGTGTAGACTCTTATTCAAACACTAACAATTGCATCAAACGCAAGTTTGCGCATTTCGTTCATTCATTCACAAGATTTCATTCTTTCGTGGATATTTTATCTAAATAATAATAAATAAAAGAGGAGGTTCCTCTCTCAAGAGCCCTGACCACCGGTAGCTCGGACCCTGTTCCCAATGCTTTTCATTCCATGTTTTTTTTTTATGTTGTTTCATATTTAGATATGTAAAGAATATGTATATAAATAAATAAAGGAAATAAAAGAAAATTTAAGAAATATTTAAAAACTAGCTGATGCCCGCGGCCTCGTCTGCGTGGATATCCGTTATCGCGACCAAAAGTAATCCTGATGATCCCATTCCCTCAACTCATGGGAACCTAGTTTGCCCATTTTCAAAGTATTAAAATGGATATAGTATATTATCCTTAAGAGATAGACATAAGCCATAGTGGATTTTTCTGTAGACCTATATAAGATATACAATTCTACCATTCATCATTTTGTTATATCTTAAAGGGCAGCGTTTTCGTTGAAAGCTCCCCCAGACGGCTTATTTTTTCCAACACCTCCAACAAATATCATTATATTTTAGCCAATCTGTACAAAAACTTGACGAATTATATACTAAAAAATTCCTCGAGAACCACTCTATCTATTTAAGAAACAACATGAAAATCATTGCAGTAATTTTTGAGTTTATCGCGAACAGACAGATAGACGCAGCGGAGAACATTGTGTTATAATATGTAGTGCTGTTGGGTTCGGCTTCCAGTACATCCGGATGCAGCTGAATACCAGTATTTTACATGGAACGACTGTCTATCTGCCCTCCACAACCCAGTTAGTTCTGGGTAATACGATTCCCTTGGGTAGAAATATAGTGAAATTAGTGATAGCTTTAATTTCCACATCTGGTGTTCCAGATCTTCAATTTTTATTCGTCAACAGAGAGTGCTCATCAGGCTGAACAACTTTTGCTAAGACGTCATTCCTATATATATTATAGTGTTACTGGGCTCTTGGAGCACCACGACAGGTGTTCCACATCTTCAATTTTTATACGTCAACAGAGAGTGCTTATCAGTCTGAACAACTCTTGCTAAGACGTCATTCCTAAATATGTTATAGTGTGGCTGGGCTTTTGGAGTTCCACATCAGCGGTTTCAGATCTTCAAATTTTTTCTCTTAGCAGAAAATGCTCATTACGTGGAACAATTTTTGCTATGGTACCATTTTTGTATCTCTTATAGTTTAGCTGGTCTGTTGCGGTTCTGCAACAGGTGTCCAAGTTTCCAAGATAAATTATAGCCTATGTTTTGCCCAGACTTAATACCTATACAACAAAAAAAAATCATTCAAATCCGTCGAGTAGTTCCGAAGATTAGCGTGTACAGACAAACAGACAAACAGACAGATTTATTTTTTGGATTCGTGCTCTATTACTGTTTCTAAACACCCCCCAATTTTTTTTTTAATATATTCAATGTACAGACACAGTTATTTTACTGTCTTATTATATGTATAGATATGTATGTTAAATGACGTGGACGAGGCAAAAGGAGTATGTAAGGATCGTAGCAGGTGGCGTTCTGTGGTTTCTGCCTACCCCCATGGGAAAAGGGCGTGAGTTTATGTATGTATGTATTTATGTTAAATGTATGTACAATAAATAAAGGATATTATTAAGGTATATAACAATTTTGAAGTACATGAGGGATATACATATATATACAAATACAATATATATATATATATATATATATATATATATATATATAAAATATATAAAATGGATATATATATATACAAAGTATGCATTAATAATTACCTACATGTTTGAAGTACAACCATTTGCTGAGTGAATCGCTGCTCTCCTAGCTTGATTGCTGAGCAATCTGTATTTAGGAGAGACAGTTTCGACTCCCTATTTGAGTATCACAATAACCATGTAAAGTACTTTTGGCGTTTATAATTTAATATAAAACAAAAAGAAAAGCAAAAATCAAAAACTTAAAATTTAAATTAAATTAAACAAATTAAAACGAGTAGTGGTGAGTCGAGTGAGTGCGTGTGTACTTGTGTATGAGTATGTGCGTGTGAATGTGTGTGTGTGCGTTTGAAAAAAAAGGAAATAGGGCTATTTTCAGGTAAGTGTTACTGAGTACTTTTCAGTCTCGTCCTAGGTTTTATTCAGGAGAAAAAAAATAAGACTATTATATTTAGATTCAATAGCTTTTTTTATTATTCAAAACACACTGTTACACATTTTACAAGACGTAACATCGTGAGTTTCACAGTGGTATGCCAGACACGACAGTGGTATTACAAAATTATTCTTTATGACAACTTAAAGAAATGTATAGAAAAGTATAAAAGTATAGGAGTATAGTACTAAAAAAGTGTATACTATATGTCATTCTAAAAGAGGGTAGCATGCATTCCCACGTCCTTGCACCATATACAGTGTTAGATTTAGATATCTTAAATGTGGGTAGGTATGGTAAACAACGTAATGACTTCAGCTTTTCGTTTGAATTGAACCTAGATTGTGGTAGTTCTCGTTTAAAACGAGTTTAGATACGCACCTTGTCGAAGACATTTGACAGTACTTAAATAGACCCGTGTATCTTGGAATTAGCTATTAAGCTAACAGCCTAGATAAACGGAAAGGCTTAAACTGTAAACATCTTAAAGGAAAAGTGAAATAATACAAAGGACATACTATAAACATAAGCATTTTTTTAAATATATTATATTCCTCCACTAAAAAGTTACAGAAGGTTTCATAATTAATCTACAAGAAAATATTTATTACAAAAGTAGATTTTAAAAGAAAGTAATTCAAACCAAAAAAGAATATAGAAGAGTAATTATGTTAAAGCCTCAAAGCCTCCTATAGTTACACTTAAATACAAACAGTTTCTGAAAAGAAAATATTCATCCCAACAAACAACTGGCCACTCGTACTTTTTTAAATTGGCTTGCTTCTTTTTATGTTGATTTTCGTTTTAAAACCAGGCGTTAAATATCTATTTTTAATCATTTGGAATTTAGTTAGGAACTATCTACACTAAAAGCTAATTATGGCTCTGTGTCCATTATAAATGCTTATACCACCTTTATAACACGACATCTATCAAAATTTATCAAGTGGATAATTTAAGTTCTCAATTCAAGTTGTAGTTCAAAATTGTTTACGTGTTTCAGCATAATGTCGAACTTCACTCTCAGCTTTGATTTGCTTAGATCATCATTTACTTTACTTGAGCCGTTCTTTGGTCCACTTGAACCGTTCTTTCCCCCAATTGATCCGTTCCTTGCTGTAGATGAACCGTTCTTTCCCCCAATTGTTCCTTTCTTTGCTGCAGTTGAACCGTTCTTTCCGCTAATTGAACCGTTATTTGCTCCAATTGATCCGTTCTCTGCATCACTTGACAATACGCGGTATCGCCGCAAAAGTGTTGCTAGAGCAGTCTTCATTGACATCATGGCGTATTGATATCCTGTTAAAATAAAATCAAATATACCTATAAAGATATTTATTTTTTCAGAGAACATCACCTGCAATGATCATAACATACTACTATTTTTCTTCATCTACGTTCTTCAATTTATTTTTTTATAGTAGTACATTTAGAGTCTCTTGTCATCTGCCTAGCCCTTGCCTACTATGTTGAGGTGGTTTCAAATCTAACCGGATGCAGCTAAATACTAGCTTCTCACATGTATGTATAACCTAGTTAGTACTGGATAACACTATACCCCTGGGTAAAACTGATTTTCAGCCTTCGGGCCTCTGACTACATGAAAAGACTGCAAAAATCTATAAATGACAGCCGGGACCAACGGCTTAACGTGTTTTCTGAGTAAAGCATTAAAGTCTGTATATCACCGACCCACGGACCAATCTTGGCAAGCGCTGCTTAACCTTGACGATCGACCCGTGCGGCTGTCATTATTTAGCCCCGAGCTCCTCTATTTATTACATTGAAATTCTCTTGTATCAATAGTTATGGATGAAAACTGATGAAAGGATTAGGAATCGCGCATTGGAAATCCTATAATTCAAGCAGGTATAGTAATATATTAGTTAGAATTACATCACCATCAAAATGTTTGTTCAAATATTTGCCCGCTTCAAGTATCTTAGAAGTTCATACTCTCATCTGTTTTGACCTTACCAAGATTTTGAGTGGAAAGCAAATATGACTACTAGACAATTTAAACTTTTTGTAAAGATAAAGCAGTCTCAATGAACACAAAAACTTATAACAACGTCATTGATCTTCCGTCTCATTTCACACGGCTTTTCTTTTAAATCCGCACTGCAATGCGATTTAGGTGAGTGGTTGGTGTTGTTGTATGTTAAACCCTACTCAAAAGTAATATATTACAAATTCAAGTAACAATGAATCTACTAGTCCTGTGCCATTCTAACTACTTATTGGTAATTGGAGTGATACAAAGAATACACAACAAGAGACGATCGGGCTTACAGTCATAAATTATCAAATTTGAAAAGAGAACGACAGTACGACAACATTTCTAAAAAATAGTATGAAGACCTATTTGAAACCCTATTTCCATTGTAAACCAATTAGGCGGCACAGTAGAAAGAAAGAAAAAAATGTACATCTGCTGCAAATTTTTTCCTGGCTACTACCCTCCTCTTGCAATATTATGCTCACCTAAACAACTCCTCGGTCCGTAGCTGAACGGCATAAAGGCAGCGGGATGCTTGAGCGGCGTGTCTATGAACCGTTCAGGGCGGAACAGCTCCGCATCGTCTCCCCAGTACTTAGGGTTGCGATGAATGGACCAGATGCTGATGAGAAGGGTGCAGCCATCAGACAAGGTCACACCTGAAGCTGTACAAATAAATATGATAATATTTTTTGTTGTTTTCTTCGTTGTTCGACTGCTGAGCATGAGGTTCGGGGTTCGATGCGATATGGCAAAGTGTTATAGGATTTTTCCCATGGGAATTTTCTCAATAGTACAGCACATTAACGGTTGATAGTAAAACGAAATGTGGGTAGATTTATTCTTGCAACACCTCTGCCTAGAGTGAGATGAGCCAACGCCCTTGTTGCCATCACGGGTTAATAGTACAGTATAGCCATAACTAGCGAAATAGTAGAAATGTATCTCTTCTTACCTATTAATAATAAAGACAATTCTTGTAAATATGTCGGTGGTGTGCCTTACTAAATAAATAAAATAAAAAATGAGAGCTGCAATCGCTTTCAAAATTCCAACCCATAAACGCTCTTAAGCGGTAGCAGGTATTGTATTAGTAGTTATCAATGTAACCTTAAGAAACTTACGCAACTTTACGTCGTTCTCCACTTTTCTGGTGATAATAGGTACAGGTGGATACAGTCTCAGTGTCTCTCTAATCACTGCGTCCAGATACTTTAGCCGAGGCAGGTCTTCATGAGTCACTGGTCTGTCAGAATTGCCAAATATTTCCTGTAACCTGGTGGGTAACAATAAAAATGAACTTCAGCCAAAAAGAGGCTCCGCCAACCAGGCATCACGTAAAGTGAAGCAAAAGGAGGATAAAAGCACTTACTCTTCATATACCTTCTCCTGTACGTCAGGATATTTGGCCAGCATGACTGTGGTGAAAGCAGTTCCGACTGCTGACGTGTCAGTACCAGCCAGCACAATGACCAGGGTTTCTTCCCGCAGTTCCACATTACCATACCCTCCTGGAGATTCGACGAGGAGCTCGAGGAAGGTCTTCCAACTTTGCTGGTGTTCTGAGGGGAAAACAAGAACTTAGGTAGCAAAAATTTGTCCTCTCTCTTCAATGCCATTCTCCGTAGACCTTCAGAAATCGCTAATTTTGAAAATGTTTGAAACTAGTAATAAAAAATTGTAATATTTCCTTTATAAAAAACTAACCTTGATTAGACTCCGAAGCTAGTTTATTTTTTTTCAGACACTCCCATTTTATTTCAATTATCTGAAAAGTAAAGACGTATCAGACGGCTTAAATTTGAACTCATTATGTTGAGTATGAAATCAAAAATGTTTATTTTCTCACAAATATTAAATTTATTATTTTCAAAAAGTCGATTAATTATGTCTTATCAAGCAGTACTGACAAATGATTAAATGCAAGGCAGATCAACATTTCATTCCTGATAAGATTTGATCAGGTTTAGTGCAGTAGTCGCAAGAACTGCTCCTGAGCATGAGGTCTTGGCTTTGATTGCCAGGTCGATTAAATTGGGGTACTCCTTCTGATATTTTTTTATTGAAGCCCCGAATCTGAATTGATAATCAGTTGATAGCATTAGAGGTTCTCCCTTATTACATGGGACTACATACTATTGGTACAACTCTGCCTAACCCTTCGGAGATTACTACCTTGTTCATAAACTTCCAGATGAGTTCCTTGCTCCGCGCATAAGACAGGAAAGCCTTCTTGTTAAAGATTTTGTTCACCGTGTCGTTGTACAACCACGGCTGGCAGATGCGTTTGGCGTCGATCTGGCAGCAAGTCTCAAAGGCGTAGAGGAAGGGCAGTGTAGATTCCAATTGAGAGTTCACTTTGATG
Source organism: Lycophotia porphyrea (assembly GCA_950005105.1). Lineage (NCBI taxonomy): Eukaryota > Metazoa > Arthropoda > Insecta > Lepidoptera > Noctuidae > Lycophotia > Lycophotia porphyrea. Next base: position 19,081,708 of record OX465388.1, on the reverse strand, counting down.
CCTAATGTCGTTTCTGCATTTTAATTTTTTAATTTTAATGTGACGGTTATTGGTAAACAAATATGTATACAGGGTGTAAACAGACTCTTCACGAAGCCGTCAACCAAGCATTCTGTACATCAAACTAAGTAACTTTACGCAAAAATTAGTGCTGGGAAACGACTTTTTTTTTTGGGCTGAAAATTCACGTTTTACAGTAGAACTCAGTTTAACGCACTAAAAACATTGTGCTGATGGATGGATTGAATAGTAAGGGGGTTCTGGAGATGTTTTAAGTAAAAGTCTTACATTAAAAATATGTATTAAAAAAAAAACTTGTGAAAAAGTTGGAACTTTGACCCTCAATATCTCCGTAACTAGAAGGTTCCCACATATGATCTAGAACAAAAAAATGATGGCATTGACGGGGAGAACAAGTGCCTTTCGGCTTCGTTAAGAGTCTGTTTACACCCTTTATGTTATAGTCTAACTTCGAAACTCCGGCGCTTCTGGGCTTGGCTAGCCAAACCTTAGGTTTGACAAGAAGTCCTAATCAGAGTCCAAACCAATAGAGTGTTTCGGCCTGGGACTAACGAATTTATGTCTAATCCTAGGAGAGACCAACTTGGACAGTCCAACGCCGAAATTCAATACGAGCAAATCGGGGTATGGTCAGGAAGTAAACTTGACCTAAAAAGGCACATATCAATAAAGTCGACGAAGACCCGCTGCGCGGTTCTCCTATTTCTGTTTGCAAGGGTGGCAACTCGAACGGGGTGGCGGGGTCTTAGTTCGTTCGCTAGACTCCGCCATTCCCTTCGAACCTAATCAATCCGAGATGGGGTGACCCAACTCCCGAGCTCACTTCACTCCCTCTTGCACCCTAAGTTTTTCTTGTTTTATTAACCTACTCCGTATGCCAAATTGCCAACCCCGTATTCCGCTTTTTTTTTCAACAAATGGCACTGGCACCTTCTAGGTTTGCCTAAAAATACATCAGTCAAAGGCAGAAATTGGAATCTATTATTGGATTTGCCAAAAGGCGTTCGTTCAACCTAGGATAAATTAGTAATTTCGCGAAGAGGCTACGAATCGATCTTAGACTATTAACATATACACCATCTGCTGCTAAAGTCAACACTTTGATTAGTTTGGAAGTATGAATAAAATTGTTCATACATTTGGCACATATCATGGGCTACCATGTTCCACCACCAAGTTCTATTCTTTATCTAATAAGTTCCATCGAACTTTAGTAGCCAGACCAAATACATACAATCAAAAACAAAAACCTCTTCCTACCGAAAACAGAATCCATGGTGTAAGAAGTGAAGTACTTCCACACAGAGAAGGCTCCTTTCCCAGCGACGTTCCCAATCTGGTCCACCATGACACAGCTCTGACGAGAGAATACTTGCACAAAAGAATTCAGGTTCTTCTGACTAAAGGTAGGAGCCAAGATCTTGCGACGGGGACGCCATATTGATACTGTAATACATATTTATAACACATTTGCTCGTAAAGGGTCTCTTATTTCAATTCAATTTCAATATCGTATTGTATCTCATTACGTACTTGTGCGTTATTGTAATGTTAAACGCACGGTTTAACAAGATGGTCCGTCTAAAACGAACGGTAGTTTTTTAAATCTTAGCAAAGAGTTTTTATGTCAGAAAAGTGGTCAACATTTTATGAATAAAATTAACTTTGGGAGATAAAATATAATAAATAAACATTTAATTCTTTAATTTAATTAATTTTGACAATAAATTACAACCATTTATCTGTAACAAAAACACAAAATATGAATTTACTGTGTTAGTAATACTGGCTGCTTTTTATGCCTTTGCCTTAAAAAAAGCACTGATGCGTGCGCATTTTTGAACAAGTAAAAATTATTCCGCGCGCTTTTTCTTTTCGCTGTATTGTTTTTATTTGTAAATGTCGTCAAGTAATGATGAATTTATTAATTCGACACCGCCTGAAGTCTCAGAGGTAGCGAAAAAGGCTACTGTAAGCCTCTTGCTCGAAAAATCGTTCGATAGATACTTACAAGCGTATCAAAATTTCGTTTAAGAAAGTCCGAGTTTTATTTATTTCCTCGCAAATATGTTATAAAACGTCGTATGACATACGTGCGCTTTGAGAATTACAGCCTCTGCTTTCTTGTAGCCCTCACCTACGGCTCGGGCTAGCAATATCGCCTCGGCTGTAATTTTCAACTTACCTACCGCACTTATATCATAGTGTACTATTACCTATACCTAGTGTTGGTGCTGCATAAATCTTTTGACGTGTGGCCTTCATAAAATTGGATCCAACGTTTTGTTTAACAATTTCATTTCTCTATGAATGATTCCTTCCTATCAATGTCATTGAACCGTCAACAAATACATGCATTATTTGTTTATTACTACCCGTGCCCCGTGACCTTCGTTCGCGTGAATTTATTATAAATATAAGGGCCACAATTATATAATAAACTCAATAGGCGATTGAAACTTTACTCTCTTTCGACCTCGACGGTCAAGAAATCTGTAACAAACTTTCTTCTTACAAATAACTACCTGGATACAGAACGCTTGCTTTTCTCTGATTATAACCCACCCTAAACCCCTCCATCGAGAACATAACAAACATTCTGCACCGACAGAACACACACGCATCACCACTGCATACACACACTCTCACACACACACACACACACACAAACACATACACACACGAATAATCCAAATGTCAAATAAATAAAATAATAAATAAATTCAGAATTCTTCAATTATGGCTTTATGTTAACTTTAGTTTTAAACACTTGCTCTGCCTGCAATTATTTTGTGTAACTGAAATATGTATGGGCTTGAACCACTGCCCTTAATACAAGTTATTTCATAACTTAGTAAGGGTGCTGGTTGCAACACCTTCCTGTTTTGTTAACTAGCATTAAGTCAAGTGCACTTATAGATATACTATTTAATGTTAACATTGTTATTTGATTAAATAAATTATTATTATTATTAATATATTACTTCCCTATTTAAATTGGATTTTATTAACAATTTCCAGGGGTTTTTTTACCCTAATCCTAATCTGAAAGCGAGTTACTCCCTATAACATCAGCTATCAGCCAATAAAATTCCCGTCAAAATCGTTCAAGCCGTTTCGCCGAAGCTAATCTCCGAACCGGCTAGAACGATTTTCGGCGACAGAGAGACAGTTTAAAAAAATATGTTTTATTTTGTTATAAGTACCGTACCGTACCGTACTTTGTTATGCATTCAGTAAAAAGCTGTTATTTTGAATTTACAAACAGATACTTCAATTTTATTATAATAAGTGTGGCAAGGTTGTAAGACATTTGACTGCAAAGCAACTCTTCAGAAATTCGATTATGCTTTCAAAAATACATTTTGTGACCCGTAAAATATGACTGGGCTACCCCAGGGTGATTTTTTTAACTTTTTTTTTATCCAAATCCAGACACAACACAACAGTCCATCTCGTCGGGGCCATCAGTTTTCTATGCAGGATGAGGTACATTACACCCTGTTTTTCAGACTCCTATAATAGTGAATCCGAACTTGAACGGCAGCTTCGTGCTGCTACTTGATACTGAAGGGTCATTACCCCATACTTTAAGATAATCCACTTTTACAAGTAAATAATGCTCAGTTTTTTATTACTGACCTGGTGCGAATATACTTCCGTTTCCTAGTAGGACTCTAAACAGCCTCATGAGGTCTGATTTCTCTAAACATGCCTTCAGAAGAAGATCGGCTGTCACAGGATCTGCTACAACTATAAATAATAAAAAAATACAATTAAGGTTGTCTACAAAACATCCGAAGAGTCTTGGCGCTGCGCCGTTGAACTAGCACAATTTTGAAAATAGCTATGTTATAATTTTGGTACAAAAAGTATATTCCATTAATATATTATTATTCTATTCAGTTCGGAATGTTTGTAGGTACAGAATTGGTATACATTATATGCATGAAGCAACAATTAAACAGAGTAGAATTTGTATAAATAAAATTACATTCACAAATTCACCTTTTGCTAAACTGAATAAAATAACAACTAATTATACAGCACGTTGACCATGTTCTAATACGGTATGTTTTGTAACTAATTACAGTAAATGAATGCTTCTAATTAAGAATAAATAAAAATGCTAAAGACTTTACTAATGACAATCGTACCCGGAAAACATTGAAAGAAAATGAGTGTATATTTCATGACGAAATTGGCCTATCCCCTATAATTCCAAGATATTGGAACTCCATCAACCCGCTCTTCTCAAAAAAAGAAAGTCAAAGTTTCAGCATTGAAAACATTTAAGGCCAATGATTTTTATGTTTGTATAAAATTCCAAACCTTTTACAATTAATCATTCCCGCCATGACGATAACCGAAAAATATAATATTAATAGAATAAATTAATTAATAGAAATATAAAATACTTAATAGGATATAAAACAATTCAAACTTTGCAACAAGGAAAAGTAACAAAGCGCTCTTCCTCTCTCTACTTATTTAAAAATTTCCTGTTCCCGACAGGGACCATAATTGTTTCAATTTTTTTTATTTACCACCTGTAAGTGTACATTATGGATATAGCAATAAACGATTTGAATTTGAATTTGAAGCCGTTACGTCGACTCGTGATTTTTCTTAGTTTTGATGACTTTCATTTTGATAGTTCATTAACATCCACTGCGTTAATTATGTTGTCAAACAAATGAATTTTCAAACCTATAAAGCATGATTACGAATTTCCTTCATAATCCTTTGGATTGTGTAATTAATCTTTTTTTTTATAATAATATCTTGGGACAACCAACACACCGCCATCTGATCCCAAACTAGGCAGAGCCTGTACTATGGCAACTAGACAACTGATAAACATACTTATATATTTCTAAATACATACATATTATTGTAGATAAATTATACACCCAGATACAGAACAAATAATCGTACTCATCGCACAAAGATTTGTCCTGTGTGGGAATCTAACCCACAACCTCCGTCCTAGCAGTCAGGGTCACTAACCACTAGACCAACAGGCCAATCGATTGCCTATAAGATTATTTATGCTTTAACATTCATGAAGTATTATCTATGTCTAAATCTAGCAATGTATTCTTCTGAATAGTTTTATACTCACGGGGACAGAACAGGTTCCCTTGCCAGTGATATACAACGCCATCTTTGTTTTCATATGCTTCTTTCCCCATTTCTTCAAATGCCGCCATGCGATCTGAAATACAATGTAGTTTGATTTGATCATCATTATTATTTTGTGATTTTTGTCATATTTCAAAATATACAGGTCCAATCTATGTGGTTCTTTCTTCAAAAGACCATCTCAGACACTAATCTGAATAGTCCCCATGTGAGTTGACCAAGACTATGACTTTAAAAGAGACTATGACCTCTGGGTTGTTTCGGCTGTTTCTACTCAGAGTAGTCAGGTACGAAACACCGGACCCATCTAGTTTTAAGGGTTCCGTACCGAAAGGGTAAAACGGGACCCTCTAAAACTCCACTGTCTGTCCGTCTGTCCGTCTATCACCAGACTGTATCTCATGACCCGTGACAACTAGACAGTTGAAAATTTCACAGATGACGTATTTCTGTTGCTGCTTTAACAAGAAATACAACAGAACAACTAAAAACAGAATAAAATAAATATTTTGGGGGCTCCCATACAACAAACGTGATTTTTTGCCTCTTTTTACTCGATATTAATAACGGCGACAGGCAGACGCTTAAAATATTTAGAGAATATTAAGTTGTATATTCACTTTAAAAATAAATAATTAAATTAAAATAAATATTTACGGGCGGTTAAATGGTTCGGAAACCTTCGTGCGCGAGTCCGACTTGCACTTGGCCAGTTTTTATTTAAAAAATACGTGTAAAAGTTTTTTTAAAATTCTATTAGCATAATAAACATCATTTATGATTTTATCATTTACAATCATTCACGATTCAAGATATTACCCAATCTCTCTTCTCTCTCTTCTTCAACCCTTGGCAACCCAATGCTGTGTGTAGGTCCCTTCCAATTCTCTCCACTTTTGGCGGTTTTATGACATGGCTACCCAGTTTCTTTCGGCCACTTTAATGAGGTCGTCTGTCCACCAAGTGGTTGTCTTCCCACATTCCTCCGTCCCGTCCGTGGTCTCCACTCCAGCACTTTCTTCCCCCATCTTCCACCCTGTCTACGGCATATATGGCCCTCCCAATCACCAGATCCGAGATTACCCAATCACCAGAGTATTAATACAATAAAAAAACCCTTACCCTCACCGGTCCCCAGGAATTTATAAGCATGTCCAATAAATGGTAAAGAAACACTCTTTGAATTGGACTGTTTTGCCAACGCATGAAGTTTTCTGTTCTTCCACCTGGACATAGACGCCCAAATCATCAGCAGCACTGCCACTAGGATCCACAGCATTGTCTTGACCTCCACAAACTACTTTTAATTCTCCCTTTATATTCAATTAGAAAGATGCATAAAATTATACTTATATCGTGTTCACACCCTATATCCCTGCGAGTTTTTAGCAAAATGCCGTCTGTTAACAGGAAAAGGTAAGCAGTGTTTTCTTGACTAGAATTTGTGTGCTGGTTTGCTTTCTAACTTTTCTTTACTTATTGAATTTTCTTTATATAGACTTGTTGCCTAACTCCGTTGTATAATGTATTGTGAGATTATTAGTCAATGAACAGCTATGTCACATTCCTCTTATTTCTATATATACATACAGAGCCATTATATATAAAGAGCCATTTTTTTTCACTATGCGGTTAGAGGTTTGCTCTCTCCACGTCCAGCCAGATGTACTGTCCAACTCCACTTGAGGCATATGGTCATCTCCCCGCCGCCGTAGACTTTTCTCCGACGAGAGACTTTGATGTCACGCACTCGGTCTCCTATGTTATGGCGAGCAAGACTTGCCCATAATAAAACTGTATGTTCAAGGTTTGTGGCAATGAAGATTGAAGGCGATCTATAATCATAGGGATACGCGAAAGATCCGCTGCCAAGATGAGGCTAGAAAAGAAAGGTGTGCAGATAGGTACAGCGATAAATTCTATTTCATCATCTTCATCATCAGCCTATAATGTTCCCACTGCTGGGACACAGGCCTCCTCTCTATGAGAGGGAATGGGCTATAATCCACCACGCGGGCCCAGTGCGGATTGGTAGATATCACATGTCTTCGAATTTTTGATTCTAGGACATGCCGGTTTCCTCACGATGTTTTCCTTTGCCATTTTTGAGAGCAGTGGTGATGAAATAAATAATAATTCTATTTACAAACGAAGAAAATCAATTTTTGAACGCAAACATTGTTCGTTTTTTGAAAAATAATTGAACAAACATAAAGAGCTACAAGTCTTTTGTGTGAAAAGTGAATGGAATAATTTGGAGGTACATTGTATTTACAGTTTAATTGGAGTGTGTAATTCATGAAATTTATGTAAACTTAAACAATAGGTATATAACAAAATCGATTTGAGTCAATACACTTTACATGAGTAAGTATCTTTTTTTAATTATCGCTAATGACCAATTTGCCCAGTAGTGGGATGTCCCTATGATGTCTAAGAGCTCTTGTCTCGCGCCATCTCAAACCAGCCCTTGCGTCCAGGATCGTCTCGCCACCTGTTTCTGGGCCGGCCAATAATAAGTACCTACAATTCGCAAAAGAGAACTGATATTTCAACCTGAAAATAACTTGCATTTCCACTTAGAAAAAGATAGTCGTAACCAAAAAACTAATTGTAATTTAAACAACAACAAAAATTCAAGTCTGATAATTTTTAAATGAAATTTGAGATATTTAACTTATAAAATATGGATATTCTATGACGATGTCAAGGGTCTTGTGGTCATTTTGTACATCATCATCATCATTTCAGCTGAAAGACGTCCACTGCTGGACATAGGCCTTCCCAAGTGTCGCCACATTGACCGGTATTTTTATCATCATCATCAACCTATAATGTTCCCACTGCTGGGACACAGGTCTCCTCTCTATGAGAGGGAATGGGCTATAATCCACCACGCGGGCCAAGTATTTTACCACATTTTATTACGTACTAGGTAAGATATTATACATAGGTAACGCCTGAAATATCCGTAAGAGGTGCATAGATATAACGGGTGCAAAACCAACGAGGTTCTTCCCATCATTGTGATTTTTTATTCTGGACTGTTCCCAGGTATAGTCTAGAAAAAACAATCGCCGAAAATAAATCGACTATACCTGGGAACAGTCTAATTACGGAGATATTAAAGGTATTCCAACTTTTTTTTTTTTAAATTGTGATTATGTGTTAGACCTTCATCATCATCTTCAGCCTATAACAGTCCACTGCTGGACATAGGCCTCCTCAATCGCACGCCACTCAACTCGATTCTCAGCAACTCTCATTCTGCATAATGCAAGTTTATCGTAAAAAGGTAAAATGGCGTGCATAATCATGATTGGACCTCTGACACGTCGGTTGCACAATTTGACGTCAAACAAAATGTAACATAGTAAAGTTTTCGTTAACGTGTTTGTAGTTTAGGTCTGATACTTAGGTAAAATAGTCATTAGCCAATCAGAACTTGCTAAACATCGCACGATAACAAGCATCCATATTAGGTTTAAGTTTATTTGTTCGTTTTCGAAAAAAACCTACATTTTTCAAGTGTGCGTTGCGTGATTCTTTTTAGCGTGATATAAATCACCAATAGGAGTTTGTTATTTTTATTTCTCATCTCCGTTTAGGTTAGTGGTAGCAGTTGAGCAGAAAGGAAAGGAAATGTTTCGAAATTGTTAAGGCCAGCCTCCGTACTCGGGGGCAAAGCGCACAGCGAAGACGAGCAGAGATGTGAGCGGTATGCTGTAAGCGGCGTGCCACTAACATCTCCACACAGCTTTGGTGGATACTCCCTAGGTCTTACGCATCTACTCTTCTCTCTGTTTCGCACATATACGCATGTTCCCTCTTTGGTGGGTTCACATATCAACAACAATCCTTAACCGAAATTAAATATCCAATTACTTTAAAGCAGGTTTTTATTATTCCTTCTTTCAGTATACCCACCCTTGTATTTTATTCGGTACTTTCCTCAAACCAACCAGTAGCTACATATCGCATGTTGTTTACATCAACACTATCAATACCAAGTAAATAAATAAGAGATACAGAACACATTTTGATTTAAGCTCTCAAATCCAGCTGTACTACGAAATCATCTACATCTTTCATCATGACGTCAAACTTCACTCTTAGTTCCCTTGAGCTGTTCTTTGTGTCACTTGAGCCATTATTTGTTTCACTTGAGCCGTTCTTTGTTTCACTTGAGCCATTCTTTGCTTCGCAACCTTCGTTCTTTGCTTTACTTGGCACTACGCGGTATCAACGTAAAAGTGTCGCTAGAGCAGTCTTCATTGACATCATAGCGTATTGATATCCTGGAAATGAGAAGAGGATACTGTACCTACATACATACGTACTCACGAAATGCTCTGAGCATGAACACCTGACCAAATGATGACTCTGTAAAGCATAACTAAATCGTTTTGGAAAAAAAAAAGGTAGTTTCGAAAAACAACGAATGTCAATGCATTATTATTACTTGCGTAACTCCTCTGGAAATAATCATTAAGCTTCTCTTGTTACACTTAGACAGTGAAAATAGGAATTGTCGTAAGCGACATTGAAGGAGCTTTAAGACTTTCAACTTTCTGCATAAGGCCAAACGTCGCAAATCCATCAGCGACCTGAATGCATTACGGCATTCCACTGTCGATATATATACCTAAACAACTCCTTGGTCCGTAGCTGAACGGTATGAAGGCAGCAGGATGCATGAGCGGCGTGTCGATGAACCGTTCAGGTCGGAACAGCTCCGCGTCGTCTCCCCAGTACCGAGGGTTGCGGTGTATGGACCAGATGCTGATGAAGAGACCGCAGCCATCCACCAAGGTTATACCTGAAGCTATACAACGAAAGTCAAGTCATGAATAATTTTGGTCTCGCATACTTTTAAAAAGAATCAATGCGATAAGATGCAACTGAATTGGGATAAGAGCAAGAGAATTATGATGAAGATGCAACTGGTGTCAGGATTATTATGGGCCATATTTAGAGAGGACGGCGATAATGATTACCGCATCCTTCGAACTAAAATTTGTACTTACGCACGGTAACATCATTTTGAACTTGTCTGACGATGAAAGGTACAGGTGGATACAGTCGCAGCGTCTCCTTGATCACTGCTTCAAGATATTTGAGTCGAGGCAGATCTTCAGGAGTCACTGCTCTGTCTGAGTTGCCAAATACTTCCTGCAATCTGAAAAATATTTGGTCTTCGAAAATCCGAAAAACGTGTTGCTCAAGGTAAAAAGAGGAAAAAAGTGTTGAGCATGTCTGGGGTTATCGCGCTCATAATTAGTCTCCCGAAGTAAACAAGTGACGCGTGCCGCTTGACGCAAGTCGCATCGTGTAAGGTAGTGTACGGGACGTGAGGATTGAAATAAGGAGTAGGGAAGACAAAATCACTTACTCTTGATAAACCTTCTCCTGTATATCAGGAAACTTGGCCAGCATGACTGTGGTGAAAGCAGTTCCGACTGCTGACGTGTCAGTACCAGCCAGCACGATGACCAGAGTTTCTTCTCGCAGTTCCACGTTACCGTAGCCTCCTGGAGATTCAATGAGCAGCTCGAGGAAGGTCTTCCAACTTTGTTTGTAAGCTGAGGGGACATAGATTATATTCAAACTACAATTAAATAAATAATAATATCTTGGGACAACCAACACACTGCCATCTGATCCCAAACTAGGCAGAGCCTGTACTATGGCAACCAGACAACTGATAAACATACTTATATATTTCTAAATACATACATATTATAGATAAATTACACACCCAGAAACAGAACAAATAATCGTACTCATCGCACAAAGATTTGTCCGTGTGGGAATCGAACCCACGACCTCCGTCCTAGCAGTCAGGGGCACTAACTACTAGACCAACAAATGGATGTTCATTTCGGGTTTTCCACATAATTGAAATTAACTCACAGTGGCTTGCATTGGATTCGATTTTCTCCTTCTTTAGTGACTCCCATTTTGAGGCAATGATCTGTAAATAACAATACAATTTATTAAAATCTTGATTCGTTTGCAAATATGGCCGTTTTGGCAAAATAGCAAACCAGCATGTTGACGTTGACAATGAATTAGTTAGTTGGTAAAAAACATGCAAACTCTTATTAGATGTAATAAAAATCGACAACGAGGTTATATCTAGAAGTTGTACCGCTAAACAAAGATCAATCAGACACTATACAAGCATTTTGATCATTGCAATTCTCTCTCACACAATATATTGCAATGTAACTTTAAAAAGTGAACATTAAAACACTCACCTTGTTCATAAAACTCCAAATCAGTTCTTTACTATGCGAATGCAACTCGAAGTCGTCAGTGCAGAAGAACCTGTACAGCTTATCATTGTATAACCAGGGTTGGCAGATACGCCTGGCGTCTAAACGACAGCAGTTCTCAAAGGCTTTGAGAAATGGCTGCTCAGGTTTTAGCTGGGCATTCACTTGTATGCCTAATGTTGTTTCTGTAAGGTTATGAAGATCGGCCTTGACACAAAAATGAAGTAGATTTTAAAAGCTAAAGCGGAATAATCATAACAATCATAGACCATCTTTCACCATTCAACACTACACCACGGAGTAGGTGATCCCCCGCCCGGTTCTAGACACGGCAGTAATAGTTAATTTTTTACCGTCTAAAGAGATTTGAGGTAAATATTTAAGTGTCTTTGGTAGCGTCACAAATGCGTTGAGCATACAAGTTCTGTCACAGACCGCCTTCTAATCCCCCAGTGTCTACAGCTACACGCTTTCTATCTCGTGGATCGAGTAAACAGCTGTACCCTTGATTAGTAAGAATAGACCTGTCTTTAACGGCTGTACAGACGTCTCCGTACTCTGTTTTAGGTACTTACCACAAACAGAATCCATGGTATAGGTAGTGAGATACTTCCACACAGAAAAGGCTCCTCTCCCTGCAACGTCCCGAAGCTGTTCCACCATGATGCGGCTCTGACGAGAGAACACCTCCACGAAAGAGTTGAGGTTCTTCTGACTAAAGGTCGGAGCCAAGACCTTGCGACGGGGACGCCATATTGGTACTGTGACAGTAAAAGAGGGAAACTATAGACTAATCTTTATCGATCTCCTATAAGATGGATTAATGGATGCCAAAACTGTATGCTTAAAGCCTTCTTTTTACGGAGCACTTATCCGACCAATGGCTACGACTTTTATACTTTGTCGAATCACTTAAGTACATACAATAGTTGGATTGCTCACTACGACACCATCAATGACCGAAATATGACACATCATCATTATCTCCAGTCACTCCTCTACACTCAGTGCCATGTTTGTACAAAATTCAACAACAATAGCTGAGCTGCTTACATACATTTGCGGAAATAAATAACTATAATACCTGGTGCAAATATACTGCCGTTTCCAAGTAGAACTCTGAAGAACTTCATCACGTCATCTTTGTCTAAGCACGATTTGAGCAGAACTGCCGCAGCCTCGGGGTCCGCCACCACTGTAAGTGAGGTTAAGTAGCCGTTGAATCCGTTGACAGATTTGAAACAAACATACTTGCAAGATGACAAGTAGTTCATAATATTTTTTTTAAATGTAGGAATATACTCAGAAGGTAATGATCCCCTCTCAAAAAAAAAATATCCTAAATACTTTTTCTTTCTTTCTTTCTCCCACTCCTGGAGCATAGGTCTCCCCTGTTTTGAGAGGATGCGGGCTCGTGCCATATTCCACTGCGTGAGCCCATTTTTTTTCGGATGGGAAATCATCAAATGTCTTCTCCCGCTCCGGGCAGAGCGGAAGGGAGTGTCAGACTTGTACTGACTAAAACCCATCCATGTTCCTTCCTTGCCCTTTGTGTTCCAGGGCCGCGGTATCTCTTTCGAACAGTCCCGTAGCCCTGGCAGAACTGCGTCAGCCCATTAAGTGTTCGAAGATGATAGAAACCCAATTTTTAGTTCCTAAGACGTTTTCTCAATGTTTCCTCCATCGGTATGAGATCAATTTATTCGGTTGTGATGAATTTACCCACAGTGCGCGTTCGAACTTTGGACCGTAAATCGTGGCCATTTCCACTTAGCTACCACTGTTCAACTGTAATTAAATTTTGTTTGTTTTTATTGAAACCTTTACTTACGGATATAGAGTCGATTTCCTTGCCAGTGAGATATGAGACCACCTTTCTCCAATGCTTCTCTGCCTATTCGTTTAAAAGTTTCCATGCGATCTAGAAAGACACAGATATTATTATTACCCTGCATTATAAACATATGCTAATGCTTTTCAAGGTTTTCTTTAATTTAATGAATTACGTAATAGCAACAGAGTATAAATATGAAAAAAATGCAAAAAAGTGTCACTTAAAAGTGAAGTGTTACAAAGACGCAATTAAAAAAAAACAACGGTTTGCACTCCGGGAGTGCTGGTAGAGGTGAAAACTTGAAACAACGCCATGTAGCTTAAATATCACAAATTTCAATAGCTTTCTGCAAGAACGAAAGATTCGCTGCCGTAGAAAAAAAACTTGAAACAACGCCATCTAGCTTAAACTACACGCACACTGGCGCAAGCGATCTGCCGATCTGACGCGAGTTTAACAGTTTTTACCCATCCCAAAAAGTGCACAACGCCGCTAAAGTAGTTTTCACTTCAAAAAAAAAGTTATGCCAGACCGTGAGAGACGATAATTTAATTTTAATCATTATTTTACTGAATTTTTATTATTATTAACTTTAAAAAAAATATAATTTGATTTTAAAACCTAGCCATCAATTTATTATTATTTCTGTAATTTTATGAACCTCACAAGTGCAGTGGGACTCTGAGGGACACTCAAACAAAAGATTTCCTACTCTCGATACTTTCGATTTCTTTCTACTTATTTTATTAAGCTTCTTATTTTTTATAAGCTGTTATTAGTGTATCATCATCATCATCATCATCATCATCAGCCTATAATGTTCCCACTGCTGGGACACAGGCCTCCTCTCTATGAGAGGGAAAGGGCTATAAGTGCTATAACCGACCACGCGGGCCCAGTGCGGATTGGTCGATGTCACATGTCTTCGAATTTTTGGTTCTAGGACATGCCGGTTTCCTCACGATGTTTTCCTTCACCGGTTTTGAGAGCGGTATTAGTGTATAATTAAAATAAACTAATTGAAAAGGTTGCTTCTATTGACGTTCCTGTATCATTATACCACTACTTTCCAGTAATACAAGGTGTAAACGGACCCTACAACCAAGTATTCTGTACATCAAACTAAGTAACTCTACGCAAAAATTAATTGCTAGGAAACGACTTTTTTACTGGGGTGAAAAATCACGTTTTACGGCTAGACTCAACGAAACGCACTCAAAACAATGTGCTGATTGATGCATTGATTAGAGCGAAGGTCGTGGAAGTATTTAAAGTAAAGTTATAAAATGAAAAACGTACATTTAAAAAAAAAGTAGTAAAATAGTTGGAACCTTGTCCCTAAATATCTCCGTAACCAGGTATGGTCTAGAACAAAAAAAAAACTTTCTTAAAAAATCGTTTGTCTGTAAAGTTGGTTTACGGACGATAGTTTAACGTGTCAACGTCATAAAATTGAGAGGTAGAGAGAAATTACCTATACTACCTAACCTCCTAGCTCCAGCAGTAGATTAAAAATAATAACCTAGGCTTGTCATTATCTGACACTACGAAAGTGGCGCATGCGTACAATGAGCGTAACGGGACACTTTTTCGTGCATACAGACGGCGTTCATTGATTTATTAGACGTAGTCACGTTAAAAAAATGATCGCAATGACGGGAAACACAAATGCCTCTCGGCTTCGTTAAGGGTGCTTTATAATGTTTCACTCGACTACATTTTTTCTAGCAATCCACAGAAAATCTATATCTTCAGCTCGAAAGACACCAGAAAAATCCTTACCCTCATCATTCCCCAAGAACCGGTAGGCATGTCCTACAAACGGTAAGGCTATACTCCTTGGAGCTAACTGCTTTGCCAACGCCATCAGTCTTCTGTTCTTCCACCTAGACATCGCTGTCCAAAACACCAGGAGCACTGCTGTTAGGATCCACAGCATTGTCTTTAATTCACTAAATACTTAAACTAAAACCTTAATTAGTTAATCTCAAGGTGGCTTTTACTAAATCGTGTTAACGACTGATGGACTTGCGAGCTTTTGACGGACTGTCATCAGTTTTGTGTATTTTAAGTTAGGATCAGTATATTCTTCACTAGCAGTGTCGTGTGGTTTTTTTGTTTGGATTTTTAGTTCAATAGTTGTGTGTCGTACCTATTTTATAAGCATAGCTGGGCACCGTTAAACAAATAATTAACTTCGTTAATCGCTAACCCGTTACTAAAAAAGTTAACTTCGTTAGACGTTAAATCGTTACATTTCGGGAGATTTAACGCAAGTTAACGTTAATCGTTAATCCGTTAACACGCGATTAAAATTGCATTTTTTATATCATTGCGCTAATGTCCTACTTATAAAAACTGTTGGTTTGCGTTCTGGAAGTTAACAGTTTAGGAACAAAAAAAAAGACTTGTATAATAATTGGAGTGTGAAATTTAATCATCTAGCATAACGTGCATATTGCCCTTCATGGACATTACTATGTTGAAGTTCTCGCTGACAGCGAGGCTCGCTTTGGAATATGAATCAAACTTCGGAGTTTTTTTTTCTCACTCATACGAATCGGCAATACTTTACGTAGGTCCTTGGTTTCGTTACTCGCGTGGCACGCGCTGCGCCGCACTTGTCGACCGGCCCGAACTTGCTTGTCATAACGTGTTTTTCACGGCTGCGGCGGCGTGGTGCGGCGCGATGCTTGGTAAATAGTAGTTTCTGGCTTAACGATTAACGGACTTGAGGAAATTTAACGGAAGTTAACGAGTTCGTTAACATTTTTTAAAGTTAACTTATAAGTCAATCCATTAATGGAAATATTAACTTCGTTAATTAACGAGTTAATGCCCAGCTATGTTTATAAGGTTCTTGACTGAACTTTGAAATACTCCTTGCATTTAATAGGGACACAGGAAGTGTGGTTACTTTTTAGAGCCATACAATTATCACCAATTATTTTTTCATTTAGTTCACCCCAAGCGTTTACTTCCTTTTCAGTGTTTCTCTTTGCATCTGTAATACTATAATAACGTAGTGGGACGCCGCGTCTGTCTGTGTTTATGTCGTTTAATACGCAGTTGTAAGGACAGATTAGACATCGCAGCAAGTGGCCGATGGTCTGGTCGGGAGCACCGCCTTCACACTGAGTGTCGGCAAGATCTTTAATCCCCCATTTTGCCAAAATGTGTTTGCTTCAAACCCTGCAAACAAAAATGCTCTGTGCTGCTGTGATCCGCCGACTTGCCTTGGCGAAACGAATGTACCTACGCTTCGCTTTTGCGCTTATAGTTTGGTACTTGGGAGTACAAGAGAGGCCTACGTCCTGCGGTCACCGGTAGGATGAGATGATGATACTAATACAACAGACAAACATAAATAAATACCATCATTTGATGTAGGTTTGGAATTAATGTATTAAGTTAATATTTACTCAGTCATCGCACGTGATACACGTGGCATATTCTGATGTAGGTAAACCTAAACGCGTTTGGGAGTGTAAATATAAACAGTATTTGAATAATAACCCATACAACCAATTACGTGACATAAATTACTTAAAAGTGAGTACAAAATTACTCAGATCACCAACATCAAATTTTCTTAAAGGCCGATATTTTAAAATACTACAGTAAATGCATAAGAAGTTATCTTCTTAATGGATAATCATATTCAATGTAAACATTACGTTAACATACACAAACACCGCACACTTATGTTTGGCAAATAGCTAACACGCTGTAAAAAACGCATAATTACAATTTCAAACTTGAGTTTTCAAGGATCAAAAGATAAAGCGAAGTAGGTAAGGTTCCATAGCCCATCTTTTACGTGAAAGAGAATAATTTAAAAAAAATATTACTGTCTGGGTGGTCGAGTGGTCCCAAGAGCGATTGCTGAGCGTGAGGACCTGAGTTGGAGTCCTGGGTTGGGCAGAATGTTATTGGGTTTTTTTATCAGGAATTCCTCAGTAGCAGCCACGGAGTCTGGATATGTGTCCCGTTGATGGCAATAGGCTCGCCCCCTATTACATGGGACTTAAAAACATAATGGTGTACTATTAGGTACACCCTGCTTACCCTAGCTCTTCGGGGATTGCAGGCATGATGTTATGTAAACATATAATAATATTATATAACTAGTTATAAAAATCATTTTATTTACAAAATGTCTGTCAGTTAACGCTAGTTATCACATAATTTTAATTCTTTAGTTCATAATCCACATTTCAACACAATAAAAATCTTAGGAATGCAGCCTAACCGTATGCAGCTGAACACGAGTAAGTACCTACAAACACGAGTAAGTACCTACAAACCGCGCACGAGCTCTGAGGAACGATAAGGAATGTTATTATATAAAATATGCTACAACAACATATTAAAAGCAACGACGTATTTTACGTGGAGTGACCCCCTATTGGACATCCATAACCCAGGTAAGCAGTACTGGGTAATTCGCATCACTATTCTGTACCCGGTATTAAATTAATTCATTTATCACACACTTAATCGCTAGGTCAATTTTGCGTCAAGGGTGCCATATCTTACGAACCCAAGTGCGCAAGGAATAAGGCTAAGCGATGAATGTTTGTATGAAAGTAAGCCATTTTTGACACAGGGAAATATATTACTACTAGCGACCCAAAATCGAGTCGTTTAAATCGAGTGGCGGGTTTCGAAGATTGACTTATACGAATGTGACACGTGATTTTTAGGGTGATCCTCAAATGAAGGCAATCAGCATTAAAAAGCAATAAAAATTATTTGAATAAAATATTTATTTACCGACTTCCGCTAATCCGGACATTAAATAAAAATCAATTTCATTCATTTTTACGGACAACTCAAGCTTGACCAAAAAATTAAGAAACTATGCCAAAATTGTTTTCAATAAAAAAGAGCCAGTTTCCTAAAGACAGTTTCCCTGTACCACTGTTCTAGTTCAATAAACAATATTATCACAATGCTTTTACATAACGCGTTCCGTCTCACTTCGTTCTACTATCCAACTGCACAGTAAACCTATCGACATCCTTCATCATGACATCGAAGGTCAGTCTGATGGGTTGCTCTTCTGCCTTGAACCCATTACTTCTGCTCACGTCACAGGATACTCTATATCTTCTGATGAGCGATGCTAGTGCTGTCTTCATTGACATCATTGCGTATTGGAAACCTGGAAAAACAACATCAATTACAAATCGTTATGTAGACATTTTTCTGCAAGATCATCGGACGACATTTAGCAGGAAACGTATCCCTCTCTTTACAACTTATAAACTTAAAGAGGATATGCTCTTACGTTTTTTGCAATTTGCAGGTCAGTGTCGGGTTGTATGTTGATTAAAATATGATTCGCAGCCGTAACAAATCTGGCTTTACAGAGTTATCTTACCTTACTAGGTGTAAGGTTCTTGTATATATGTATATCTATAAATATATATACAGGGTGTAAACAGACTCTTCACGAAACCGGCAACCAAGCATTATGTATGTACATCAAACTAATTAACTTTACGCAAAAGTTAGTGCTGGGAAACGACTTTTTTTTTGGGCTGAAAAATCACGTTTTGCAGTAGGACTCAATGTAACGCACTCGAAACATTGTGCTGATGGATGGATTAAATAATAAGAGGGTCCTGGAGGTGTTGAAAGTAAAAATCTTACATTAAAAACATGTATATTAAAAAAAACACCTTTTGTAAAAGTTGGAACTTTGACCCCTAATATCTCCGTAACTAGAAGGTTCCCAGGTATGGTTTAGAACAAAAAAATGATCGCAATGACGGGGAGAACAAGTGCCTTTCGGCTTCATTAAGAGTCTGTTTACACCCTTTATACATATAATAAGACAGTAAAAAACTGTGTCTGTACATTGAATATATTAAAAAAAAAAAAATGTGGGGGATTTAGTAACAGTAATAGAGCACGAATCAAAAAAAAAATCATTACTTGAATTAATTAAGTATGTACAGGGTTTCGGGGGCGCTAAATCGATCTACCTAGGTTTCATTTATAGAAAACGTCGAAGAAAAAACACCGAGCAAACCTCGGTCATCTAGGTACTAGTCATTAAAACATCAATACAAACCTCTAAGTTCATTTAATCCCATTGAATGGCTTTTTTCATGAAAAAGTCATCAATCGTCATCGACTAGCAGACTGAAAATTTCAATTTAAAAAATATCTAACGAGATTGACGGTTTTAACAGAGATCAGATAAATTTAATCTGCCTAACTCCGTTCCCATTTCTTCTCCAATTTCGACAAAACTCATACACAGTCCGAGCGAGTAAGTACTTTAAAATTCTTTGTGAAGAGTTCTCATTAGACCCATTTACAACCAAAACGTATTTTGCAAGCACTCGGCTGAACGCTGACGTTTTTTAAAGCGGCTAGTGCTGTATTTTTTTGAAGTGAAACTTCTTTAGCATCGTTGTGATTTGAAAGTCGATGAAACGAAAAAGCGACAGTAAAAAGAGACAGGCACAAATTCATAAGGATCTAACGTGGGAGAAAATGATATGAAGCATGAAAGGAAGCAGTATATGTGTTTATCTTGAAGCCAACATTTTTGTTGAAATTTTGGTTTCACTTCTGCCACGTGTGAATTGCACACATTTTTTTTACAAAATTTAAACTCACATACACTATAACAGCCAGACCCGGAACCATTACCTGTATTTTTACGGCCATACAAATATTTTTTTTGTGCGGAAATCGAACCCGCGACACGTAGCGCAGCAGCAAATCGCTCAGCCTCTGAACAGCCGCCAACCGTGCCGTGTATGTAAATGTGTGTTGTATCCTTATTTTTATTACTTTTATTTTTATTTAAATCGTGCTCGTTAGTGATTTTAAGATTGCTACTACTTTTTCTGTTTTTACGCGACAGCCTGTAATTGGCTCTGTGTTGCATATAAAACTGTTATCCATGGCTGTTATTGCATTTAGTTTTCTTATTCATAAATCTATACAAATAAATAAAAATGAAGTGTGTTTGTTACATCAAAATAACAGCTTTATACTGAATGCGTTAGAAAGTATAATATATATATACGGTACTTGTAACAAAAATACATTTATTTAAATTTTGTCTGTCTGCTTGTTCCGGCTAGTCTCAGAAATGGCTGGGCCGATTCTGACGGGACTTTTACGTGCAGATACCTGATGTTCAAAGATCTAATGTAGGTTTATCTTTTAGAAAAATAATTAGGGCTCCGTGCAAAAAAAAAAGAAATTAAAACCCTTGAAAATGGTAATAAAATCCGATTCAAAAAGGGAAGTTATATTTGTTTTGTATAATAATTTTACGCGAACTAAGGTCGCGGGCAACAGCTTATACATAATATAGGAATACACATCTGCCTTTGTCCAAATTCGCGGGTTCGACCCGCACGGAACAAATATTTGTATGGCCTACAGATAGTTGTTCCGGGTCTGGCTGTTTGTGTATGTGAGTTTAAATGTTTGTAAATGCATCCACGATACGTGAGAATTCCTAGGGTGGGGCAACGTCACTTTAAAAAAAAAAGTGTGTGTGTGTACTTATGTACACGCGTTAGAAGTTATACTTTTCTAGAACATAAACGAATGTAAAGTAGTTTATAACGACGTCTAATATCAATTACCTATACAACCTAACCTCCTATCTCCATCATCATCTCATCATCATCTGCCTAGCCTTTTCCCAACTATGTATGTTGGGGTCGGCTTCCAGTCTAACCGGATGCAGCTGAATACAAGTATTTTACATGGAGCGACTGCCTATCTGACCTCCACAACCCAGTTAGTACTGGGTAATACGATACCCCTTGGTTAGACTGGTTGTCAGACTTTTTTGGGCCACTGACTACCTAACGACTGTCAAAGATCTTCAAATGACAGCCGGGACCAACAGCTTAACGTGCTTTCCGAGGCACGGAGGAAACTCGGTAAGTAATGGGTGGTCACCCATCCACAGACCAACTTAGGCAAGCACGGCTTAACCTAAAGATCGACCCGAGCGGCTGTTATTATTTAGCCAAGAGCTCCTCCTATCTCCAGCAGTAGATTGAAAATAATAACCTAGGCTTGTCAATATCTGACACTACGAAAGTAAACATTGGGAGAAGTAAAGTAAAACTAGCTAACTTCAGGGTGTATGTTGACTAGCTAACTTCAGGGTGTCGGTTTTTCGTGACGGTGTGCGCGCGCATCGTAAAAATTTACCCTCATCATTTTTCCCTAACGCGCCAAAGAAGAACCTATAACTTAAAAAAATGTGTTGGGGTCGACTTCCAGTTCAACGAGAGGTCATAGAGCGACTACCTTTCCGACATTGACCAGTACTTCATTTAGCATTCGGAAATAACGTGAATACTATGTTTGTGAACGGAGCGGGAGAGGAATGATAATGGAAGAGAAAGGAGTAAATGATGCCGTGACCTCGTGTAAAAACGTGTTGCGCCGACCCCAAATAGAATATAATAACGTGAATACTAACCTAAACAGTTCCTAGGTCCATAACTAAACGCCATGAAGGCAGCGGGGTGCGTGAGCGGCGTGTCGATGAACCGCTCAGGACGGAACAGCTCCGCGTCGTGTCCCCAGTACCGAGGGTTGCGCTGCGTGCCCCAGATGTTCGCCACCACGCCACAACCTTCCACCAACGTTACACCTGATGCTGTAGTAACGGTAACATTATGATTTAAACAATAACCTTTTTTTTTACGGATTTGAAATCATCAAATGACTTCTCCCGCTCCGGGCAGAGCGGAAGGGAGTGTCAGACTTGTACTGACTAAAACTTACAGAAAACTCACTAAAACATATAGGGTATAAACAGACTCTTCACGAAGCCGCTAACCAATCGTTATGAACATCAAACTAACTAAGTTTACGCAAAACTGATTGCTGGGAAACCACTTTTTTTTTGGGGTGAAAAATCACGTTTTTTGTTATGACTCAATGTAACGCATTCAAAACATTGTGCTGATAGATGGATTGAATAGTACGGGGGTCGTGAAGGTGTCTTAAGTAAAAAAAAAACATTAAAACATGCATTTAAAAAAAAACTTGTGAAAAAGTTTGACCCCCAATATCCGTGTAACTATAAGGTTACCAGATATGGTCTAGAACAAAAAAATGATCGCAATGACGGGGAGAACAAGCGCCTTTCGGCTTCGTTAAGTCTGTTTACACCCTTTATAATGAAGGCGAGAACTAAGAATGACTTTTTGAAAATTAATTTCCTTAATATGGTCAAATTCGGGATGAAATTTTATTTGGAATTTCGTAATTTTTTCCAATATGGAATCCCTATTCACCTGATAGGCGTACAAATTGTACGTGTAGCAAATTGTAGTACGTAAAAGTAATTTCAATAAGCTTCGTTTCTTCCTAGGAAGGAACTACTTGTCTATTACGACATAAAGGGGTGAATCATTGGGAATTTGATTTCTTCAATGATATTTGGATTAATGAACTTTTGGATTTTTTTTAATTTTGATTTATTACAATGGACAGAAAAATATATCGACTGCTCGTGCGGTGGACAAGTTGCGAAGTGTCACATAATTATGAACATTATAAAGTATTTCACTCACACCGCCACGATAATTGCGCTTTACCAATAACTTAAGGCAATGT
Organism: Lycophotia porphyrea; assembly: GCA_950005105.1. Classification (NCBI taxonomy): domain Eukaryota; kingdom Metazoa; phylum Arthropoda; class Insecta; order Lepidoptera; family Noctuidae; genus Lycophotia; species Lycophotia porphyrea. The sequence continues at coordinate 19,058,809 of OX465388.1, read as the reverse complement.
GTTTTGTAGCACACGGTGCTAGTAGATAGGCAGCAGGTAAGCCTAAACACTACTTGCCTCAGGGCTTCACGACCAAATGCATAGTCTAGTAATCTCTGTAGAAGGTCTCCTCGCTGTCTGTATGGACAGGGTTGAAAGTGCCAAAGTTACGAGGCAGGTGTTTAAGAAGCCAAGGAACACCACAGACAATGTCGTAGCAATGTCAATAAAATACGTACGGAGTTGCACATCCTTCTCGATTTTCCTGACAATGACGGGCACAGGGGGGTACAGTCGCAGCGTCTCCCGTATCACTGCGTCCAGGTACTTGAGACGAGGTAAGTCCTCGGAAGATACTGGTCTTTCTGAGTCACCGAATACTTCCCTCAATCTGAAAAAAAATTAAAAAAAAGTATTTAAAAGAGAAACAGTATAAAAGTGGTTCTTGCAGCGACTGTTCGTTATACATGAGTCCAATTTCAATCATTGTCCAGCTGAAAGAGGACTGGCCATAGGCTGGGCTGGGCTGGAGATAGGCTTTCACCTTCATGTTTGATAATAATTCATCGAGCGATGTTCGCTTCTTCCAGGAATCTCATAGTTTCTGTATTTAATAACACAAGGACAGTCTTTAAAGGTAAGCAGCGTAAGGGGTACACACATTATGTTCAGTTCCGTATGATTCAGTACAGGCTGGATGGCACCACCGAAACTCTATCTAAAAAAAAAGTATAATAATAAACGGGAAAATGTGTATTTCCTTTATTTATTTTAACAAATATCAATTATATTTTTAAATATCCAAATATAAAACCATATAAAAAAACATTTAAAAATATAAAAAATAGTAGCCCACCAGCATTGGGAACAGGGTCCGAGCTACCGGTGGTCAGGACTGTTGAGAGAGGAACCTCCTAACAATACGCTCCGCCTCCTAACAATACGCCTGAACCTGCGTAGCACGCCTAAGTTAACTGCTACATGATGATGATACTTACTCTTTATACACCAACTCTTGTACATGAGGATGCCTTGCCAGCATAGACACTGCGAAGGATACTCCCACAGATGAAGTATCGGTACCAGCGACCACAATGAGCAGGGTTTCCTCCCGTAACTCTAAGTCAGAGTATCCCTGGTCTCCTCCTGTTGCCTCTATTAGCAGCTCCAGGAATGTCTTCATGTCGCGAGCGGAATCTGAAATGATATTCATTTTTTTTATTTTTACTTTTGTATCTTCACTTTGCGCGTTCTTAGGAGTGATGAAACATAATGAATGTATTCCGTATATTACATGCAGGGAATTTAGGGAATAATAATTTATTTTCATACGCAAACAGAGCTAAGTTTTCTCGCTTTGCTTAAAATGATGCCCCGTTTACGCATCAAAAGTGTTTCACTAATGGCCGTAGACATTTTATGTTAGCCCTAATATCCAAAAAAAAAAAAAAAAAAAAGTTATAAAAAAGTTGGAGATTTTTCGAATCTTCCTGCATGACTTCCTAACTTATATTTTTTTTTATAAGTAAACTCCTCCAAAACTTAAATCGTTTAAATGGCTCAAAAGGCAAAAACAAAAACTCAAAGCGACTTATATGGGACTGGGCAGGATCTGTCTGTCGTATGCCTAATTAACTGTGGGCCCAAAAATAACATCAAATATATATAAATGCGAAAGTAAGTTTGTTTGTTTATTGCCTTTCTACGCCTAAACCACTGAACCGATACGTTGTGCACAGAAACGGACATATACGAAATAAAACAACCACACCGTTCTTACGATAGATAGAGCCACGTGTCTTTCTTATCATGATTTAATTATATTATTACAAGTCGAGTACAACCCAAATTGATTGCCAAATTCTAAATTACCGCGAGCGGAGCCGCGGGCAAAACTTAGTAGTTAAAATAAATAAATAAATGAACTATCAAATTATCATGGAAGATACTTTTTTCCGTGCTTATAATTAATTTAAAAGAAAACCCCAAAACAGTGTTATTTAAAACGAAAATTGAAATAAAACCATATGACTGAGTAGACTTTACCTTTTACGAGCAAAAGAATGCTGTAAAAAATCTAAATAAGATAACGAAACTATAAAAATGCAATAACAATATATGAGAACGGTCCGTATACATAAGTTAGTAGAATAAAACAAAAATGAAAAGTGCACAGTTCATAACAATAGGATACATCATCTTTACCACAAGGTTCATATTCATTGAAACCAAAGAAGCGTCTAGCAATGCTGCTGAAGAACCGGAAAGGATATCATTCAAACCTATCGATTTAGAAGATCTAATACCTGGATATCGACAATATAAACTGCGACAAGGAATAACATCCAATACCAAATCCACCGAAACAGCAGGAAAGCTAATCCTTGGATATCCACCATATGAAATACGACATGGATTATTGTATTATATTGCATTGTATAACGGAGTGGTGTCCTCAACTCCACATCCAAGCGCGTATTTTAAGAACGGACAAGGAAGAACATCCAATACCAAATCCACCAAGACAGCAAAAACGCCAAACCCTAGATATCGACAAGACATAAAGCTACAAGAACAAAACAAAAATGTTATCAAGATAGAAAAAACGCAAAAGCCAAAGCAAAACCATAAGCCTCAAGGGAAAAAAACTAAATCCACCACGGTAAAAGTAACACCGATCCCTGGATATCGTCAATACAATGAACCGCAAGAGAAGAACCTCAAATCGATCAAGAGACCTGATAGATTTGAGTTTTTTCAACCTTTTGTTATATCTGCTTTAAAGAACTAATAAATACCGACAAGATAGTAGAAATGCCTATGCTTGGATATAAACAATACAATAAGCGGCAAAGCAGAAAACCTAACTCTATCAATTCAGTAGAAATGCCTATTTTTGAATATGAACAACACAATAAGCTGTAAGGATTAACTGATACGCAAGAAGATGAATTCCTAATGTTAAGAATAGATAGAAAAACATTTGATCGTAAAGAGATGGCATTACCTCCTCACCAGGAGCTACACTCTCAAGAGACAAGTAAATTAGTACATCAACAGCGGACAAAAAAAGATTTTTGAGCATGCAGCGAATCACCACGACACGGGGTGGAGCGAAGCGGTCACGAAAATAACGCACATCTTGACGCACGACGCATCACCCGACGCTTGAACAGGACAATCTAACAATAAATAAATAAATAAAATATCAACATAAAAACAACGGGCTACGGTTAATTAGACAAAAGTTTTAATTGATAATACATTAATTAGTAATCCGAATGAACACAGAAGACAAGTTTGTAAACAATTTGTTTGCCGTGTTATCGCCATTACAAACAATTTAATTGTTACAAAATTACTTCTTATCAGTAGTAGTGATAAAGTCTTGATTCTGTGGTTTCACTGTGTCAGTCTTCCTTTCCAAGAAAATCCGTCGTTGCATGTTAATAAAAGACATAACACATTTACTTATTATCTATTCATGACTTGTACTGTATTTAATGAAACGGACCGCAAGGACGTGTAATTATATCTATTAGCAAGCAGTTAACCTGTGTTTACAACTGCTAACTAAACTCTTGGCCTGCTAATAACCCCACTTGTCTAACCGACCAGTTCAAATTACGGTTAGAACTATTTAATGTAATTGCTTTAAGGCTTTCTGAGAACGGTAATGCGAGGGAGATCATGACTAGCAAGTGGATGTCAAGAATTATTTCTACTCACTTTTCTTCACGTCATTGTTTTGTTCCTTCATGGTTTTCCGTTTTGATTTGATCACCTGAAATATACGAATTCTTTTTATTCAGTTAATCATATAACTGGCTAATGGTACCGATTCCCTTGTTCACAAACTAAACTAAATTTAAGTTGAGTGCATCTTTTTCTTTCTATTTCATTATGAAAAGGACAGAAGATACATTTTAGTTTAGTCCTGTCAAATTAACCAGCGCCTAACACAAGTTTAGACGTGATTAAAAAGTTGACTTCTAAAATTACATCAAATTACGTCAGGTGCTGACTAATTTGACAGGACTAAACTAAAATTTATCTTCTGTCCTTTTCATAATGAAATAGAAAGAAAAAGATGCACTGAACTTAAATTTGGTTTAGTTTGTAAACAAGGGAATCGGCACCAATGTTTGACGCACAACTCACGTTTCTGCTAATTAAACCTCACCTTTGTCCTTACACAACCGCAAACAATCTATCTAATATGAAGCTTATGCTGGTTCAAAATCGAATTTGGTTTAAAATTACCTAACGTTGTAAAAAACATAATTATTACCAAGCGACAAAGACAAAAATGGGGGATAATCATTTCGTGATACCGATGCCACTTTACCCAATTTCACCGAACCAAGAGCCACTCATACTCGTTGGTCTAATGTTCGCAATCACGACTGCCGAGAATGAGGTCCTGGGTTCGATTCCCAGGTCGGGCAAAGTGTTTTTGGATTTTTACATCAGGAATTTCTCAGTAGCAGCCGGGGAGTCTGGATTTCCGTAAAAATATAGCCTGATAGTACACTTACCTCATCAATAAAACTACAGATCAAATTCTTGCACCTCTCAAAGCTGGCGTGGTACGGTAGCAGCCGATACAAGGCATCTGCCTGTAACCAGGGTTGCATCATTCGTGCCGCTATCAACTTGCAGCATTCATCGAATGCCGTCAGAAAAGGTAAGTTTACAGTCTTCTGGGCGTTTATATTTACGCCTAAGGCCGTTTCTAGAGACAATCAAACATCGTCATTATTTCAAACCTCATTGACCTACCTAAAGTTCAATTTTGGAGAGGCGAAAGCCAAAAGTATTAGAAAATAACGAATGAGGAGCTGGAGCTTGAATTCAGAGAAAGATCGAACTGCACTTTTAGTATGTGAAAAAGCTATGCTATCTTTTAGGGCGCTCTTTGACCGGGAGCATTCCCCTGTAACCTGTTATGTAACAATTCAGATCCTGTACAAACACAGTGTTTAAAGTTAGAATCGTTACACTGAACAATAATATACTGATAAAAACAAATGACACATGAAATGTATTACGTTTTTTCACGCAACCGTCTGACGAGCATGGGCCATTCCATAAGCACACTACTGTTTCGCTAAGTGAGGTAGTTATAACACAAAAACTGAAAAAAAACAACGAAAACTTCGAGGTTTTTGAAGTACCACGCAGTTAACACAGGTCTTTCGAAGCTGCCAAACTTAATTTGACAGTATTGGAATCTATTCTGACAACATACCCAAAAAAAAATGTGCAATGTTATTATTTCGACCGACGATGTTTTAAATGACTAGCCTATGAAAATATATGTTAATTAGAATGATTTGCGGTGGTCACAATTGTGTGTTTAAGAATTATAATCACTAGAATCATAAGCTTTATGTTGAGGCGACTAACTAAATGGAAAAAAAAAACAGTCGCCTGTTACGAGGTTGCGATTTGGAAAGGCATTTGCATGTGGCTGAGATGAGAATGCTAAAATCATCCCCCATAGCATTCTCATCTAGGCATTTGTGGTGTTACGCGAATGGATAAAATAAGAAATGACGACACGCTGGTGACTGAAAAGTTGTGTGGTAATCGGATGTCGTGGTATGATGCAAAGGAATGAGGAAAATGTCGTGAGGAAAGTTTTGCGTATGAATGTGGATGGGTATAAGAGTAGAGGAAGACCAAAGAAACGATGGATGGACTGTGTAAAGGATGATATGGCACGAAAGGAGGTGTCTGATGAGATGACGTGTAAAAGAGAAGTATGGAAGAAAAAAAAATGCTCCGCTGACCCAAAATCGGGTATTTTACCAAAAAAATTAGTCCGTCAGATTCCAAAAAATATTGGACACGTATTTTTTTTTCACGTAAACAAAAAATGAAGACGCTACAGTGCGTCGAAAACTCGTATGACGTCACTATGTCAGTACACTTTTACTGGCGAAGTGATGTCAAAAGCCTTCTTCGTCAGTTTTGATTAATTTGATAAAACATAAAACAAAAAATACGTATCCAATATTTTTCGATAATCTAACTGACGGACTAAAATAAAGAATCATATTTTTTTTACTCAGAAAACATCAGGGCAAGGGAATGGTGATATGTAACGAGGTTGCGATGGAAAAACAAATTCGAACTAACCACAAACAGAATCCATGGTGTAGCTGTTTAGGTACTTCCAAACGGAGACGGGTCCTGTCCCTTCGACTGACTTCAGCTGTTCTGTCATCACGATACTCTGTCTAGAGAATATCTTCGCGAAGTGATCCAAGTTCTTGGTACTGAAGGTCGGAGCCAAGACCTTGCGGCGAGGTCGCCAGATGGACACTGCAAAGTTTTAGGGGAAAGTTGCGTGGCACAATACTTTTCTTTCGTTTACTACTGATTGGTTGGTATTTCCGTCAAATTGACAGTGATCTTTACTAAGTTGATCCGCACGCAAAATACGCGCTTGGACGACCATGGAGTTGTGGACACCAGCCCGTTATATAATACAATACTAATTTGATATTATAAAGGCTGTAAAAAGACTCTTAACGAAGCCGAAATGCACTTGTTCCCCCCGTCATTGCGATCATTTTTTTGTTCTAGACGATACCTGGGAACCTTTTAGTTACGGAGATATTGGGGGTCAAAGTTCCAACTTTTTTTTTTAATACATGTTTTTAATGTATTTTTTTACTTAAGACACCTTCACGACAACCGTACTATTCAATCCTGGATGGATTGAATAGTCAGCACAGTGTTTTGTAAAGCGTCAAATTGAGTCCTACCGTAAAACGTGATTTTTCACGCCAAAAAAAAAAGTCGTTTCCCAGTAATCATTTTTGCGTAAAGTTACTTAGTTTGATGTACAGAATGCTTAGTTGACGGCCTCGTGAAGAGTCTGTTTACACCCTGTATAGTTTTTACTTGGTTGTTGCCACTGACAAGTATGTAAAATAACAGTGATAGTAATAACTGTTGTACATTCTAATAAACGGTTTAAAATACTTCATTTTACTGATAAAAGTAGTACGATTATTTGCTTCCATGAGAAAAACGAAATAATTATTAATGTAAGAGACGGCTTCACCGGAAGATAACAATAAAAATAAGTTTTAAAAACAATATTTAAACATTTTGAAAAACGAGCTCTATTATATGTTGGAAGAGATTTTGAATCCTTTATGCCGTTAGGTAATTGATAAAATAGAGTTGTGCTGCCTCAGATCTAATGCTTCAAAGAAGGTGCTGGAAGGCCATTATCAGGCGAAGCTAATAAACATTTGTGCTATCGATAAAAGATGTTGACAGCGTTAGTTCCCATTTTAACCGGCGCGGCGTCAGGAACAAGTTTACTATCTCAATTATAATTTACTCTTCTTTTTTAGGTTCCGATACTGAAAGACGATTTGATATACCTGGTGCAAAAATAGATCCATTTCCGATGAGATGTCTCGCAAAACGCATAACATCATCTTTTTCTAATGAGCTCTTCAGGATAACTTCCAAATCCACTGCGTCCACCACCACTGCAAAAAATGTGTGTACCCTTTATAATATTATTTGGTTTTATTTTTTTACGATTATGAACATAGGTATATGGGGTCTAATAAATTTAGCTAGAGCAACTCTTGAAACGTGATGGCCCATCAGGTTTGCGGATGTTCGGCATACGAATCTAAACACCCCAGATCAAAATTTTTCGCTAGTTATTAAAGAAACGCTGTTTCCTAAAAAAATTCAATACCTTCACGGTTAAAATGTAAGGGTTTTTGTTAAATACCTACCTATCTCGAAAAATGTCAACACTGGGGTGTCTGCCTCGATACATGTGCTGAATTCATGGTTATCGTTTGTGCATAGATCTCCCTTCCATCCAATATAAGTAGGCATAAAATAAAAACAAAAGATGAATTCCTAAAGTTTCAACGGCTGCTTATGTTGTTGACTCTTAACTTCATGGAGCTAATGTATTGAGCCAAATTTAAATATAATATAATTATGCTACTTAATTTATTTAGAATTTGTATACCCATAGACAAACAGAGAAATCGCTCTACGATTAGAATAACTACTAACTTGCCTGTTGCCGGTTTGTAATTCGGTTCCAATATTCTTGAACTGGGGGGCTAAAATGGCCGCATAAGCAGAATCATAATCAGATAATAATATAAATTAGGTAAGTACGTTATAATTAGTAAAATGGCCATGCTCAAAGTGACAATTCATAATAAAGGGTGTAAAAAGACTCTTAACGAAGCCGAAACGCACTTGTTCTCCCGTCATTGCGATTATTTTTTTTCTCTAGACCATACTTGGGAACCTTCTAGTAACGAAGATAATGGAGGTCAAAGTACCAACTTTTTCAAAAGTTTTTATTAAACACATGTTTTTAATGTTTTTGTTTACTTAAGACACCTTGACGACCCCCCTACTATTCAATCCATCCATCAGCACAATGTTTTAAATACGTTACATTGAGTCCTACCGTAAAACGTGATTTTTCACCTAAAAAAAAAGTCGTTTCCCAGTAATAATTTTTGCGTAAAGTTACATAGTTTGATGTACATAATGCTTGGTTAACGGCTTCGTGAAGAGTCTGTTTACACTCTGCATTTACTGCGTCTATGACCATTTTAAGAATTTTAACAAGATTCATATTATTATCCTATTATAATACTGCTAAGCGGCCATTTCAGGTACCCAGATCATCTTTTTTATCAATCGTAATTTTTGGTAATAACACAATTTTTTTTTTTTTTCACGGAAGTTTTAATGCATGCCTACTAACCAGTGTTTTACATGTTTGCAAATAAATAAATAAACTATAGCCAGTTACAGAACAAGAACTAAGCTAAGTTAGTTCAGGTCAGCTCGTGTTTGGAACCCACCAGTATAATAATGTCCTCCTATCCACATATTAGTGTGCCCACCATTTTTAATGGCTTCACGACCGAAGTTCTGGAAAGAGCGCATACGATCTGCAACAAAATATGATTTTATCGGTTATAATGTGTTTAATGTATAATTAATGTTTAGTACAGTAATAAACTGTAGTAAACATTAATTACTTCCTTTATTTATCTATACACATATTGTTTACATTTTTTTTAATATAAAAAAACATTTAAAAATATAAAAAAATTGTAGCCCACCAGCATTGGGAACAGGGTCCGAGCTTACTACTATTTTCTTAGTAAACATAATTATTAGCTAGTTACAAAACCTTCACAAGGATAGGAACAAGGATAATAGATATACGAGAATAGAATCCTAAGCGAAGCGAGGGATTCAAAGTACATCGCCTGAGGGAAATATCAGGTGGGGGAGCTTATCGGAGGGACAACTCCACTCGGAAGATCTTGTAATTTCAACAGTTCATAGTTTTAGTGCCCCTTCTTTGCTAGAGGAACTTCTATGAACCCATGCTGGGGTATCGAAACAAAAAAGGAAATAACGTAGTAAGATAATCACAATAGGATCAAACCTATGGCCATAGCAGTTCCTCACATACAAATAAACCTAGATATGGAAATCAAACCTAAGATACCCAGTTGCGTGCCATTCTAAACCACCAAATCCAAGATATCTCAAGATATTTCCTTTAGCTGTAAGAATATAAAGATGGGGATCAAGATTTGGTGGAATCCAATTTCTTCGTATTTAATAATCTCCTTGTTCTGTTTATACGATGTGATTTATTATCTTAGTTTTAGCTTGTGACGTCCCACTACAGAGCAAAGTCCTCCCTTTCTTCTTTTCAACCCTGTCTAACTTAAAAAGTGTACATTTATCTAGCACGTAGACTGCACCCTCGCTTCGTTGATTTACTTTAGAAGTGCTAGTTTCTAGATTTTGAAAACAACATAACAACACGACTATAATCCCCAAAGTGTTCAGTAGAGATGTACCTAATATTACACCAACATTTCACCAGAATACAATTCGATTTTATAACGGCACTTTCAAATCACCTATTAGATGAAAGATTAAAAAATCCAACTTACTTTCTCCACCCCCTATAAATAGATAGGCGTGTCCCACAAAGGGGTAAGCTTTTATGTCACATTTTATTGTACTGGCCACTTGTAGAATGCGACGGTTCTGATACCGGCTGACGACCAGCCACAGAGCCACGAGACACAGAAAGATTAACCACAACATGACCGCGTCAGCCCTCGCGGTTGACTGGGACGTATAACCTTAGCAGATATCTTATATACAAATACAAATAGTTTATTTTTCTTTAACAGGGTTTGTACTACATAGCTAGTGATAGAAGTGCCCTTTTAGGCAAGTAAATGCCTGTATTAGGACACTCCACTCTTCCATAACTTTAATTTAGATAATGTACATCCAACAATTACATGATAAACTTACTTAAGTACTTACTAATATATTTACTATTATTATATAATTTCGAGGAATAAAATTAAAAAAAAAGTTACAGTAACATAAACACATAGAAGATAACATTAAAAGACTTTCGTCATCATCATCATCATCTCAGCCGAAAGACGTCCACTGCTGGACATAGGCCTCCCCCAAGTGTCGCCACATTGACCGGTCCCGTGCGACTCGCATCCAGCGGATCGCCGCAACCTTTACCAGGTCATCGGTCCACCTAGTGGGAGGCCTTCCAACGCAACGTCTTCCGGTTCGCGGTCGCCTCTCCAGAACTTTACGGCCCCATCAGCCATCCGACGGCACGGTTGGCGCAGTGGCTAAGCGATTGACTGCTGCGCTGCGTGTCGCGGGTTCGATCCCCGCACGGAACAAATATGTGTATGGCCTACAGATAGTTGTTCCGGGTCTGGCTGTTTGTGTATGTGAGTTTAAATGTTTGTGAACGCACCCACAATAGAGGAGCAATTCCAAGTGGGGCAACGTTTCATTAAAAAAAAAAAACCGCTCTGCGAGCAATGTGCCCTGCCCACTGCCACTTAAGTTTGGCAATTCTTCGGGCTATGTCGGTCAGCTTGGTTCTCTTGCGGATGTCCTCATTTCTGATTCGATCACGTAAGGAAACTCTGAGCATAGCCCTCTCCATTGCCCTTTGGGTGACTTTAAGCCTTCTGATGAGGCCCATTGTGAGCGACCACGTTTCGGTCCCGTATGTAATCACTGGCAACACACACTGGCCATAGACTTTCGTCTTGAGACACTGCGGTAAGTTCGAAAGACTTTACATCAGCTTATTTGAATTAGTGTGCGTTTAGTGTATGTTATTATAATATGTGAGTTGGGAATGTGTGTTATATGTGTGTGGGATGTATGTGTATGTGCGGTGTGTAATTGTCCATGTTGTAAACGCGTCAAAGAGTCGGTTTTGATGTGTGCTGCAGGAGGGCCTCAGTGTCCTCATATGTGAGTGGTTTGATCCATTTATTTAAAAGCATTTTACACTCATAATATTGTTTGCTGTACACATATATCTTTTTATTTATTTTATTGTAGAGTTGAGATACCCGTAGAACACTATAATGACGACACCCATCACAAAAAAAATGTGAAGAGCATCTCTCAGGACAACCTAGGAGGTTGTCGAATGCTTATCCTGTGAGTACCTGGAGTGTAAGGCCTCCAGTCAGGGTCACTTACTTAAAAGGGTGTAACCAGACCCTTAACGATGCCGAAAGGCACTTGTTCTCCTCGTCATTGCGAACATTTTTTTGATCTAGACTAGATTATACCTTTTTCACGAGTTTTTTTTTTAAATGCGTATTTTTAATGTAAGATTTTTACTTTATACACGTCCACGACCCCCGTACTATTCAATCCATCCATCAGCACAATCTTTGAGTGCGATACATTGAGAATGAGATGTATGTACCTATCTAAAGGGTGTAAAAAGACTCTTAACGGAGAGAAAAGACAGTTGTTCTCCCCGTCATTGCGATCATTCTTTTGTACAAGACCATACCTGGGAACCTTCTAGTTACGGAGATATTAGGGGTCAAAGTTCCAACTTTTTTACAAGTTTTTTTTTCAGCACAATGTTTTGAATGCGTTACATTGAGTCCTACCATAAAACGTGACTTTTCACCCCAAAAAAAAGTCGTTTCCCAGCAATAATTTTTGCGTAAAGTTACTTAGTTTCATGTACAGTCAGCTTCAGAGAAAAGGAACCCCCTTTGGTAATGACATCAAACCATTTAAGTTTTGGAAGTATATCGTCAATGGCGTGTTGGTTTAGTGGTTAAGACTACTTACTGCTCAGCAATGCAATGGTCACGATTTCTAATCCTCCGAGGATGATTTTTTCCTTTTTTTTAGTTTCTTTAATAGATGATTAGGCGATTTTCGTTAATTATTATTAAAGAAATCAAATGTTAAAGTAGGTTTGAAGTTTGTTAGAAAAGCTAGGCATGTTGCATAAACAATATTCATTTATTTCTCTAATTCTATTTCTAGGACCTCATGGAATCCACTTCCTGGTTGAGAATACAGATTTCTATCTGTGTTAAATGGGTTATTTACTTAGAATGCTTAACACTAGATAATCGGGTTCGTTCATAGATATTTCTAGAAACATAACTACAATATTTATTTATTTAAAGTTGTAAAAATATTTTTTAATACTCTATGATCTATGATCGTATCGAAAAAAAAGCCTGATTAAAAAATTAAATGTCATTTGCGCCTGTGAATTACAGAGGAGGAACCAACATGCTTAACTTTATGTAAAAGTATAGCAATATACATCTTTCTCTTTTAACACATTTTCTAATAACCCTTTTAACACAACATTAGAAAAATATGTGAGGTCAGATGGTGCACCGTTAACACATTACAAGACGCTTTGTAAATAAGAGTTACTGGTTTGATAATGATGAAGGTTGTTTATTTTTGATTAACTGCGAGATAATGATCCCACAAAAAAACGAAATTATTAACACTTGCTCATACGATCCAATGCAAATTTATCAGATAAGTTACACAATCAATCTGCCGAGTAAATTGTCTATTAATAACGGAGAGGATGGCCGTCACTGTCTATCACTTCTTGAAGTCGGCTTTTCATGCCCGAAACCATATTGAAGCATGCAGCACTATTTCACATTAGTTCCCAAGTTTTGTTAACCTCTTTATCTAAATTTTTTTTTGGCTTTATTTCACTGGAGTCCCAGTTCAAAACCATCTGACCCCACAAGTTTTCTATAGGATTTACCCCACGAGTTTTCTATAGGATTTGAATCCGGCTTTTAGCCGGTCTCTCAAACACCGTTATGTCTTCTTGGGCCTTCAGCCAGTCCTGCACGATTCGGGACCGATGCACCGAAGAATTATCCTGAACCAGGTAAATTTGGCCCTCTGGATATGCGACCCGCACTGACGGCAGCATTACGTCCTTCAACACTTCAAGGTATCGCTCACTGTTCATTCGGCCGCCTATTTTCACAAGCACGCCTGGGCCCATTGAAGACATCCATCCCCAGTAACCTAAAAAAGTGAACCTTTTAAAATCTGTTCCAATATGTAATCTAAGTAATTAATGTCAACAAAAATAATTTCAATAAGAAAGATAATTACCTAGTGTTAACCGCCCGCTTGTTCACAAGTATAATACGTTTTTAGAATTAAACCTGGCAGAGGCTTTTCATTTCTTCTCCATAAAATTTTTCGTCCATCTTTAACTGACGTTTTCCCAGTCGAAATTTAAATAACGAGTAGCAAACTTTACTCTGTTGGTGCGGTGATCGTCAGTAAGCTTTATTTTTCTGGCTGGTTTATAATTATAGATGTTCGCAGCGTGTAGATGTCGCTGAAAATGATGTGCTAAGCGACACTCCAAAAGTTGCAGCAGTTGAACGCGTAGTTTTGAAGGGTGCCACTGAGTGAAATTCCACAATATTACGGTGTCGCTCCGATTCATTAGTGTAAGCAATTGGGCGAGGGCCTTGGCGATCACATCTCACATCGCCCGTCGCTTGACACCTTTGTATAAATCTACGAACAGTTTTTCTCTGTAATGAAATGATAATATTAGAAATAAAAAAAAACAACTTGTCAGTAACAATGCAACAATATTGCAACAATAATATATGTGTATAACGTAAATTCCCATATTTCGTACAATTTCTTTATGCTTTGTTCCTATTCCCAGAGAACAACAATTTTAGCCTTCAAAAAAGTTGTTAATCAAACCATACTATCGGTTAATAGAATCAACTGTTCAAAAACTTAATAAATTAAATAATCTTACGACGGAGATATTACACACAAGCGGATTGGCACGAAAACGCCAATTTGAAGTAATTATAAATACCCTCAATCACAGTTTAGTAAATAAGGTAAAGAAGTATTTTAAACTCAACCTTAACTTGCAGTTCATAAAGCAGTTAAGTTTCTGAAGTAAAATTACGGTAGTGCAACAATCGGAATCGAGCACATTCTTTTCAACCAAACAAGAAATCTATGCTAATTTAAACCTTATCTTTTAGTTAACTGAGGAGTTACGTATTGCATTTTGTAAAACAAGACGGTAAGGTGCTAATATTATCACAAGTAATGGAAGTTCAAATTTAAACCTTAATATCTAGGAGATTAGACCGTTATCAATCTTGTTCGATAAAAGGAGTAATGCTATTCGAATTTTCGTTAAGATTGCTAATTGAGCCAATAGCCTAGTGGTATAAGGCACGGTCTAAATAATCCACTGGCGCCTAGTGATGCGGGTTCGTATCTTTAACCCCACGTATAGTGTCTTTTTGTAAGTTATCTTGGTTCGGCCAGAAGCCGAAAATACCATATAATTATTAAAAACATGCAAATAATATTTGAATCGACTCGGCGGATGCTCAGGCAGAGATGGGTGTTGCGGCGGGGGAGGGAGCTGCTCGGGACCAGAGTCACGTGACGCGCCCACCGTCGCTCGGGCGATAATCTTTAAATTCTTAGGGGGTTCCTTTTCTCTGACGCTGACTGTACATAATGCTTGATTGAAGACGGCTTCGTGAAGACACCGTTTACACCCTGTAAAGTTTACCCACTGTATAACTGGCGAAATGTATTTATTTAGAAAATGTATTTCCGGACTACGTGGCTGCTACTGAAAAATTATTTTTTTATTACACTTTGCCCAACCTGGGAATTGAACCCAGGACGTCATCCTCAATAGTTGAGACTGAAGTTATCTTCAAATAATATGCACGAGTCATCATTAACAGCAAATACTAAGCTACTACACGCTAAGAGTACCTCCAGTGGGAAACGAACCTCGGCTCAGGGCGTCGCTGGGACAGCCAGGGGCAGGCTGGATCGGAACAAACAATAAGTTGAGTTGATTAATGAACTAACTTTTCATTATAAATTAATTCCCAGCAGAGACTTCTTCAGAGTGCTACAAGCTGTTTTTACCCCTCTAGGGGTAAAGATCAAGCAACACAATATACCGAAGATAAACTTAAATGTACTTTTAATTGTTTTAGGGTCAGCTAATGAATAAATTTTAATTACACTGATCATTATTAATGCTATGTAAGTAATGTTCGTCATTTAGTATTTATTTACCCGATAAAAAAAAGATAAAAAAGTAATATGGTGTTAATATGTACATATAAATCACAGGCATTGTAGAACTTACTCTGCCCTAGAGTGTAAATGTGGTGCTGTTCCACAAACGATGGGCCACTTAATATCGTGTCCTGCTTGTCCTGTCACTTGTTCACTACAGGAACTGATGGATGCTACCGAAAGCGCCAAACTAGTAGCTCAGTTCTGGGCCGACACAATATAGATTGCCATCGACACGCTAAGAAGAAGAAGTAGAACTTATAAGTAAGATGAAACAATGGCGGTGTTATCGCTAAGAGCGATCGTTTCAAGACAACCTTTGGGTGGATTTAAAGGAGGAGGAGTCACTAGAAACTTGCCAACACAGAATAGAAAGAAGCATACTCAACATAAAATTAAAAGACAAAATTAGGTTAAAAACAATCAGAAAATAAACTACCAAATCAAACAACTGAAATGGAAATGGGTAGGACACGTAACAAGAAGTAAGACAGAAAAGTGGTCGAAAGAAGTGACGGAATGGTGCCCTAAATATAAAAAGAGAAGTAAAGGCAGGCAGTGGTGCCGATTCCCTTGTTTACAAACTAAACCAAATTTAAGTTCAGTTCATCTTTTTCTTTCTATTTCATTAACAAAAAGGACAGAAGATAAATTTTAGTTTAGTCCTGTCAAATTAACCAGCACCTGACACAAGTTTAGACGTGATTAAAAAGTTGACTACTAAAATTACATCAAATTACGTCAGGTGCTGACTAATTTGACAGGACTAAACTAATATTTTATTCTGTCCTTTTCATAATGAAATAGAAAGAAAAAGATGCACTCAACTTTAATTTAGTTTAAGTAGTTTGAGAACAAGGGAATCGGCACCATTATCGAAGATGGGAGGATGATATCAAGGAGGTGACAGGACCATATTGGAGGAGGATAGCAAGGGATAGATCGTTATGGAGAACACTTGGGGAGGCCTATGCCAAAGAGCAAGACAATCACGGAACCAGTGTCTAATACAAATAATAACATTTAATTACGTTGCTTTCATAAACAATCATGTTTAATATTAGTAATACATAAGTAGTTATAACATGAAATGTAACATATAAAGATTGATAATAAGGCTTTTATTATTATTCGTTTATTCATTTTTCTTTACATAATTTTTATATTTTTACATATTTCTAAAACAAAAAACATTTAAATATATAAAAAATAGTAGCCCACCGGTATCGGGTCCAAGCTACCGGCGGTCAGGGCTCCAGACAGCGGAACCTCCTAACAATACGAGCCGTGTCTAGGAGTACGGCTTTCTGAATCAAGCCCTTGACCCTGCTACCTAACGAGAGCCTCCTTATAATTATTATTATAAAGGAGGAGTGACTTTAGTACTAGTAGGTACTGATCATTGGTATAGCTCTCGGATCGGACAGGGTTTTTTTTTAACATATATGTATATAATATAATGTTTAAGGAGAGTAAAAGTGACTAAATTCCTGTTAAATCAAACCTTTATAAGCAGTTTTGGAATCTTTTTTGACATAGTCCCCTAAAGCGGGTCTGCCATAGTCTTACTGACTAAAATCGCTGGATGTACTTCCAACTACCTCGGTCAGGGCGCTTAGGGAATGCGTAATTTTAATTGATTGATTGATCCGCCAGTTTTACGAGTGCTTATCTGTTTAAACGACCTACGCTTATGCAACATTGCTCTAAACTTTCAATCAGGCGCTGCATCGTTTATTAATCGGCCGGTGGTGGCGGCTCAATTATGAAGGACAGAAGCGATTTTCCATGTCTAATACAGATGCCAGCACACACTAAGCTACCCGAAACTGTCAAATTTTCCCAATCAACCTCGAACCTAATGGTTTAGCGATCGACGGCACGGTTGGCGCAGTGGCTGAGCAATTTACTGCTGCGCTGCGTGTCGCGGGTTCGATCACCGCACGGAACAAATATTTGTATGGCCTACAGATAGTTGTTCCGGGTCTGGCTATTTGTGTATGTGAGTTTAAATGTTTGTGAACGCACCCACGATACAGGAGAAATTCCTAGTGTGGGGCAACGTTTTTTTTTAAAAAAAAAGTTGAAATCTATAAATTTTGACAAATTGTAGTAGGTAATAATGTAGAATGATGTGCTGGCGTCTATACATAACAACATCGAGTCTCTTAATATACAGGGTGGATACGTCCAACGGGGCAGTAAGGGGAACTACCTTAACCGTTGCAGCTACTTATTATATACGTTATTCGTGAAATTTTTAATCATCATTCATAGATTTCCAAAAAAATATACAGTTAGCAGGAAAAAGGCCACTTTACAGAAAACATTTTTTTGATGAAAATCGATCCTGTTTCTTACTTAAACTTGTATGGGAAAAGTTTTTTTACAATTTCTGACTTTTTTAGTACCTACTCCAACATGGGTTGGTCCCGTAGAAGTTTTTGATTAGTATTAGAAACATGGAACATAAGTATTAGAAACATGTTGTCACAGGTATGGTCTAGTCTAAAACAAAAAAATATAGTATACTTTTCGGTTACATTAACAATAATTTTACACCCATTATAAAGGGTGTAAACAGACTCTTAACGAAGCCGAAAGGCACTTGTTCTACCCGTCATTGCGATAATTTTTTTGTTCTAGACCATACCTGGGAACCTTCTAGTTACGGAGATATTGGGGGTCTGAGTTCCAACTTTTTCACAAGTTTTTTTTTAACGTAAGATTTTTACTTTAAAGAGCTCCAGGACCCCCTTATTATTCAATCCATCTATCAGCACAATGTTTTGAGTGCGTTACATTGAGTCCTACTGTAAAACGTGATTTTTCAGCCCAAAAAAAAGTCGATTCCCCGCACTAATTTTTGCGTAAAGTAACTTAGTACACGAAGCCGTCAACCAAACATTATGTACTTGATGTACATAATGAAGAGTCTGTTTACACCCTGTATTAAACTATAACGAGGACCATATTCATTTGGCAGTGATGCACCTCTCCAGGCGAGCGGAGACTCTAAATCGAATGTCCCGTTTCCCGTTTAACGTTTACTAGTTAAGATTTAAGTCACACACACAGCCAACGCTAAAAATACTACCATTTCAAAGTTCACAAACATAAAATACTGCATTCACTGGTTTTAATAGAATTTTTAGGAAAGCACATCTGATGAATTTGTTTAGCTCGTATTCGATAAATGGCGTTGTTCCCTGAGAAACCCTCGGGGGTTTTGTTACACGCCGCAGTATATAGTCCAAGTACAAATACAACACACACATTACATTGGTACATTAGGAACATTGTGAATCCAATAGATCCACGAATAGGTGTAAAACATTTAGAATTTTTGACAAATCAGTCTTAAAATAAAATGTCAAAGGCTGATTTTTATAAACTTATAAATATACAAGTTGTAAAAAACTTCATTCTAGCTAGTATAGAAGTACATCAACCACCATAATTTATACTTCCTTACAATTAAGTTGAAAAAGAAGAAAAGTACAAAAAAAAACAGTTGCTCTGCATGTTCTAATGCTGTGAACTTGTAACTACAAATATAATAATAATAAAATTCCTGAAGGAAAAACCCAATAACACTTAGCTCGACCTGGTAATCGAACCCAGGACCTCATGCTCAGCAGTCCGCTTGCGACCACTAGACCAACGATGCAGTCTCTAAGCGACTCCAGTTTCCCGTAAAAACATAATTCGCCCTGACTATTAACAAGTCCCAGTGACAAATATTCTCTTTGGTTGCCAAGGAAACATCACGACTGTAATCTCCGAAGGGTTGTGCAGAGGTGTACCTAATAGTACATATTAGTATTACTAAGTATTTAATTACTTATGTACACATGACTTGATAAACGAAGTTACATAAAGATATAAGAGCACCAAAGTAGGTATAGAGAAGTTGTTGTTGTGGTGTGGATGTAGTGTGTGTGAAAGAGAGAAAAGAGAGGTTTCACAGTTTCAGTGTTGGGCCCGGACTCCACCAGAGGGAGCAGAGAGATGTGCAAGATTCAACCAATCACAAGAGAGACGAGATACGCACTGTAGATTGGACCAATGCGATTGTTCTGTTTCAGTATGTCTCCTCTCGGCTCCGCTATTTTCCTCTTTGGAGGATTTCGGGCCTAAAACACTACTAACCAGAGGTTAAGAAATAAAATGTAGAAATTGTAACAAATTTGTAAATACAGTTTATTTCAACAATTAATATAATTACAAAATATCTTTTCACTTTTTTCTTAAAATTCTTGTAACACATGTATATGTTTTAGGGTTGCGCCTCACGTAGCAGCACGGGATCGCATCGTCGATGCTGCCGCGTGCGATAGCATTCGCGCAGTCATCGCGCGATCAATCGGTTATTGCTTAAAAAATCGGTATTATTTAAAAACCGATTGCTAATCGTTCACCATATTTTGTTAGTATGCATTTATCGCAACGCTCAATTCTTTGGGTCTGGATCAACGAAGATGGGTGAACGGTGGAAAAAGGTAAATAGGGTGTTTAATTTTCATGATTTTAAACGCTCTAGCTAATGACGGTACTGAGCGACGGCAAAGAATGGGAGCATGGAAAAATGAGATGCCATACTGCTAGATGAGGCGCAACCCTTATAGTAGTACACTTTGCTTTACCATCGTACTTACACTTACACAAAAAATAATAAAAGAACTTAATTTGTAATAAATTCAGTAATGTGATGAATGCATAAATATTAAAGCAATAATAAAATACGTAATAGTACAATACAGTCCAAAAAAAACTGAAAATAGGCATAAATGTTACGAATAAATGACATTTTTTTTTCCTATCACATAGGAATAAAAGGAGCATCTTATAATATATAAAAGACTTATAGTTAACCTTCACTTAATATACAATCATTTTGTGTTTTGTTCACTAGCGTTTTTACATAAATAATTTTATAAAAATTATATTAGACAATTTTTATGCTGATAAATAGCACAAATAGTTAAACCAGTGGCGTAGCGTGCCTTGGCGGGGCCCCGTATAAAAATTTGTTTGGGGGCCCTTATGAAGGGTAAAGATTTCACACAAAAGAAAAAAAATATGTTTTATTTATTCATCATAATTATCTTTCCAAAATTTTTACAGGGTAAAGATTTCACACAAAAGAAAAAAAATATGTTTTATTTATTCATCATAATTATCTTTCCAAAATTTTTACAAACAAGTCAAATGAAATATACACTCTGCTTGCCTTTTTTTCGGCTAACTGATTTATTAAATCATTGGATGGTGACTTTAGTTTAAAAAGTTTCTGCCTCTATGGACTATAGTGACAGGTCTGACACGTCGGGGGCCCCGTAGCCCAGGGGCCCCGTATAATTGATACGGCAGATACGGCGGTAGCTACGCCCCTGAGTTAAACATGATGTTATGTTATTTAGACTCGAATGCCTATTAAATAGGTATGTTAATGTAAAGTTTGATACAGTCAATTATAATCATTGGGCCTGGTTTTGCAAAAATGGTCAAAAATACAACTTATGTTGGTCATCCCTGATGTCACTGACAAATATGTTTTAGCACCCAAAGATTTTAAGCTTAAGTAGACGTTATGAAACAGGCTGGCAATAGGTAATGTCTTAATAACACTCAAAAACATCTAAATTAACGCCTGAATGCAATTGCAGAGTTGGATTTTGAACTCCTGGCGCTGAGCTGAGCCTTGAAAATCAAAATGACAAACAGTCCAACCAAGAGTGTCGTATTACCCAGTACTAACTGGGTTGTGGAGGTCAGATAGGCAGCCATCCCATGTAAAATACTGGTATTCAGCTGCATCCGGTTATACAGGAAGCTGAGCCCAACATAGTTGGGAAAAGGCGAGCAGCCCGCGGCCCTTTCTATACAACTCGACATGTCTTCTGCCCGAACATGCGGCGACCCGTAGTGTCGAGTTTCTACGAAGACAGACAAAGAGTATTTCCATAGCAACGGAGAAGTAGCTAGTGATGTAGATACCCTAAAAATCCCACGATAACATTACGTTTAGTTAACTAAAAAAATGTGTCAAATGCACAAGTTTTAAAACCTTTTGAACGTAACTCAAAGCAACAACGAAACGTATTACTTGAATAGTTTTTAATCTTTTTCGGACTCAGATGAAATGAAGACTTTTATTAGCTGTGGAAGAAGAATTTGTTGCTTGTTGACAAGGGAAATTATGTTTGAATAATAAACAAAATGTTCCTTTTGGCCATCGTTTCATTTAACTGAGGAGATGGCGACGATAGGACACCGCCATGTTTTTAAAATGAAAGTTGCTCATAAACACAAATATAGTTATAAAAATAATCTTGTCTAGGTCCGATGTGCTGTAGACTATTTGACATTTGTTGAGAAGAAAAAAATCTTTCACATGTGTCAAAAAATTGTCGCCATGCTTTACGTTGTAGACTTTTGTCGACGAAGAATAGAAACGTTTCTTTTCTACATTTCTAACATCGCCATGCTTGCGACGTTAGAAATCTTTCGACAATCTGTCATTTTTGTCTATTCTTTTACCGTTTCGACGGTGGTCATGCTACGCGGGCAGCTGATTTTATTTTGAGTGTAAGTGAAAACGAGGCATAGAATCGTTCTGAATTCACAACCAAAATAATATTGCTATTTCCCTAATTTCTAGTTATCTTAAACTACTATAGACTAGACTTGGTAATGCAAGGCTTGCCAGCATCGGAGTACATTTTGTTCCAGAACTCGATCCTCTCCTTGTCCACGTTACTTGAGAGTTTCATGTCCTTATTTAGCAGCAAATATTCTTTCTTCGCTGATGTGTACGGCCGCCATTCTATGCTTCCTTTACTTGGTGTTGGGTTACTAAAAATGAATAAAAAGAACAATTTTGTTATTTGCTTTCTGAGTGACGAATAAAATAGTAAACATTTTATTATAATAATTAGTGACTCGCCCCAACATCGCACGGTTTTTAAGACTTGAGAAAACGTTGAGAGCTCTTTATTACATAACATCACGCATGTAATCCCCGAAGGATTAGACAGAGGAGTACTTAATAGTACATCCACATTTCACCAGTTGTTTAAGCCCCAATTAATAGGGGACGAGCCTATTGCCATCAACCGGGCACGAGCCTATTGCCATCCACCGAGCAAACCCAGACTCCGTGGCTAATACTGTGAAATTCCTGATGGAAAAGTCCAATACCTCGCCCGGCCCGGGTATCGAACCCAGGACCTCGTGCTCAGCAGTCGCGCTTGCGGTCACTAGACCAATGAGGCCGTCAGACAGATAAAAACGAAAAGCAGCTTTAATTAAAATGTATAAAACATGAACGTATGAACGTGTGATGTATGAATGTGGATGAGGCAAAAGGAGTATGTAAAGATCGTAGCAGGTGGCGTTCTATGGTGTGAGTTTATATATGTATAAAACAGGATTTTACTCACCCAGTCCTTGCAAAATCAGTCCAAAGTTTAGTAACTTGGTAAACTATCTTCTTTAATTCGTCATTATCTTCACAACAATGTTGGCTCATTTCACTGTGGAATAGATAGAACAGATCGTCTGCATGGCAAGCCCCTTTAACATTTTCAAGCCCAGTCAGTTTTTTCACAATATTTAACTCAGTCTCGTAGTCAAACTTATACAGGAATGTAGGCGCCATGCTTTGGTAGAAATACAAAAATCTATGTGTTTGGTAGGTGAAATTAATATCTGTATGCACATCTACCAAAGCTTGAGTATCTTCCTCGGTAGCGTCTTTGCCACCGAAATAAAACTGCTTTATACGTTGACCAAACTTTTCAATTTGTTCTTTAGGCAGCGTAGTTGCAAGATCTCTAGGAACGAGGTACGAAGGTTCCTTATTGAAGATTTTTAGTTTCTTGATGTGATCATTGACCATCAACATTCCTTCTGCTGAAGTGTAGCCAGTCAATAGCGGCACTTTGCTCACTTTTCCTGCTAAAATCAAATCTATAGGTTCCTCAGTCAAGAACTGTTCTTGGCCTTCAAATTTCTTTTCTATCGTTGGTGTATAGTAGAGAGGCAAGCCTCGAAATTTTTCATCTTGTGTTCTCGTTTTGAAGTTAACTCTTACTAAATCAAGGGCTGGGAGGCCTCTTAGATACTGCAATAGTTCATTAACATCTTTAGTTTCTTTTCCTAAAACTTTCGCAGATCTAAACGCTCGTTCGACGGGTTGATGTGCCGTCGTCCAGTACGACAGACCAATTCCACTTTGTGCTATTGCTTTATTGAACAGTCCTTGTGACATGGGTGAGAGCATGTGGAAGGTAACACAGGCCGCTCCAGCGCTCTCTCCGAATATAGTGATATTGTCAGGGTCTCCTCCAAACTTGCTGATATTCTCCTTAACCCAGCGCAAAGCAAGAACTTGGTCCTTCATGCCAGCGTTACCTGGAACTTCAGGGGTGTTTAGACAAAGGAAACCGAACATTTCAAGTCTGTAGTTTATAGTGACTACAATCACATCGTGTTGGAAGAGATATTCTGGGCCATATGTCTTGGCGTCACCAGATCCTGATAAAAAGCCTCCTCCGTGAATGTAGACCATGACAGGTATTTTGGAGCTGGGTAGCAGTGACTTTGTATAGACGTTCAGACTGAGGCAGTCCTCGCTCCCCTCGACAATGTCTATCGTAGTCATGTCGAATTGTGGGCACACCGGGCCGTGTTCTATTGCATCGCGTATGCCTTCCCATGGC
This sequence comes from Lycophotia porphyrea, assembly GCA_950005105.1. Classification (NCBI taxonomy): domain Eukaryota; kingdom Metazoa; phylum Arthropoda; class Insecta; order Lepidoptera; family Noctuidae; genus Lycophotia; species Lycophotia porphyrea. Next base: position 19,034,600 of record OX465388.1, on the reverse strand, counting down.
TTTACTGGTAACGGAGCCTGAAAAAAACAGAAGTATTTGGTAAGGAAGATATAAATCATAGACAAACTGTTATTGGATGAATGTCACCACATAATGTCATCACAAGATTTTCGTCATTATTATAGTCCAGTGATAAAGAGATTTCAATTAATGATTTCATCTTTGAGTTGATTGGTTTAAAACATAAGAATTGAAAAGGGCGATGTTTCCAAGGCACTAGATAGACAAATATCTATAAATGACAGCTGGGACCACCCAGCTGTCATTTATAGATCTTTGACAGTCGTTACAGGTAGTCAGTGGCCCGAAAGTCTGACAACCAGTCTTTCTAAAGGGTATCGTTTTGCCCAGTACTATCTGGATTGTGGAGTTCAAATAGGCAGTCGCTCTTTGGAAAATACTGGTATTCAATTGCATCCGGTTAGACTGGAAAACGGTCCCCAAGGGGAAATGGCTAGGCAGATGATGATGATGTTGTTATTTCCTATCCAACTACTTTATGTAGAAACATCGAAACAAAATCAAAGGCCAATCTAAAAACTCTTTTAGAGTTCAGCAAGTTATGCAATTGCGGCGTGATTCTCAGCCTAATTTGAATAAATATTTTTAAGTTTGATTTTGGATAATCTGGACACCATGCAGACTAGTGTCTGAGATGGTCTTGTTTCTTCTATGGATGTTCACGAAAGGACCGGACAGATTTAAGTAGACTGTCTAGCCATTGTCATCAAAATATGAATATACAAAAAGAATAGATCTTACCTTAAACCTCAAGTTCCCAACAGGCGGCTGACCATAGCGAATGCCTTTGAAGCTGTAGTACGGACTTCCATCTAAACATTTCTTAACCGCTCCCTTCAATTTGCCTTGTTTCACTGTCACCACTGGGTTTTCCTGCAAATTAATAAAATAAAATTATGGTTAAACCAATATTTCAGCAAAAAAAAACATGGTAACAGCACGTTTGTAATCCCAAAAGGATGAGGTGTACTTAAAGGTAGACAGATAGGTTCAGCTCTGTCCCACCATACCATTCTCAAGGCGTAAGTAATAAGAATGAGCAGTAGAATGTTAACCTTCCAACGATTTTTGGTACTCTGGCTAATTTAAACACAAAGACATATATTTAATGAGATAAGATCACTTTAAGCATTTTTGTAACCAAGCAAAATTCTCAGGTATTAACAATAAAACAATCAAGTGATTTAAAATTTAGAGATGAAAAATAGAAAAAAAAAATAGAATCTTACGGGGGAAAACCGACTATGCGGGTATATTAATTGCAGTAGACTAGTCGTCAAAAAGCGCAAATATAGCCGAATAGCCGGCTCGAGTGATCGCGATGAAAATGAATGAATTGACATGCCAACAGACAGCTATCAAAGAGTGTTCCTTTAATATCTTATCTATTTGGAGCTCTAAAACAACTTTATTGAGCTTTGAACTGCTTGCTATTTTAAAATCTCAAATTATCAGGTTCAAAGTATGAGGTTCACTGTTGATCTATTTGCAAATAGATGTACCTACCTTTCTCATGAACATAGTGTGAAAGCAAAGCAAGTGGTTATTTTTACAATAGGACCATCATAACCTAACAACATCACACCTGTAATTCCTGAAGAAGTGAATAAAAGTCTGACAACCAGTCTTACCAAGGGGTATCATAGTATTACCCAGGACTAACTGGGTTGTGTAGGTCAGATAAGCAGTTGCTCCACGTCAAATACTGCTAAAGGATGCATCTTAATTAGACTGGAAGCCAACTCCAACCACGTGGGAAAGGCCTCATCATAACTATTCCAGAAACAGAGGATGTGTTTTTAAGAAAATAACTCTTAATTCTTTACAATATAGTTCAGTTTAGGCTAAAACTTCTCTACTTAATGGTGACTTTATAAAAGTATGTATGAGTCATTGACAGTCATACATTCTGAAAACAACTTAATTTTCAGTAGTAAAAGTTGTAATGTCTTTAAAAGGAAATAACATCAATTTAAATTTGGAAATAGGTACTCATGGTCTCTTCATTGCATTCAGGAATGAGTAATTATGAATAGTCATGCATTGACGTCATTAGACTTAAAAACTTTGTGCTGAACAATTGAACATTTATATTTTTCATAGAAATTTAGTCAATGTAAAAAAAAATACTCGGATAGATACACTGATGATAATATTAAAACATATTAAAACAAACTGGTTAATTTCTCTTAAAAAGCTAATAATGAAAAATTAAACAATTTGAATTAAATGTTGTCTTTTTTTTACATTAATTAGTTGAGAGTAATTTATACTAGCACTTAGCATTTTGTTACAACATTTTTATATGCATTTGTGATTTGTTTGCAGATAACACCAAGGACGCCTTGAGCGGTTTGTGGGGCTAACGTGTTACTAACAAAAATTAAAAATCATTCAAAGCAATGATGCACTAGGCAAAGGTACTGTTACCCACTTGACTAGCCACAAAATAATTTTCATAATTTATAACCCACTGCTAGGAGTTGGGACACAGAAATGCCCTCTCAGAGAGAATTCTCAGGGGTAGTCATAATGCCATAATCCACATAGTGATCTCAGTGCAGGTAAGTGGATACTAAAACTGTACATAATCATTAATGCCTATTTCCTCAAGATATTTTCCTACACCGTTTGAAAGCAGTGATGATAAAATAAAAAAGACCCAAAGCATAACTAACTTTGAATAATAGAGTTGGTTATTTTTGGCTTCTTTTTATTTTAAACGGTTGTTAAATTGTTAAGCATAACTTTGCATGTTTCAATTCTTTTATAGATCTAAGGCTTACCTGGTCCATGATTTTCTCTTAAAATTACTAGATTGTTATTAATTTGTTAATTCAATAGTAAGCAGCTCTGCTGATATTTACTTTGTCACAATGTTCACACAGTTATTGTTTGTTTAGTTTTTACGATCCGTCAGTGGTCTTAGGTACAAATTCCTCACTGTAATACCAAAATAGGGTGAAAAGATTGACATATAAATGCGTAATTATCTCATTTTATACAAACTATTGATAACACGGACTGACACTGATTAAGTGATTACCAATACCAACACAGAGTACTTTTATATATATAATACCAACAATGTAATCAAACTCTCGTCAACAAACTGTCAAACTTTTTACGAAGATAAAATTAAATAGAGTTGTACTAATCGGTCAAAGTTCGTGGTGCATCACTATCAGATTTATCGAGCACATGCACCCACTATTTTGTCATAACAATTTACCTGATCACTCTAATATGTTCTGTGTTAATCACTTACCTTTGAACTGTCAGTGGAACAGAAATACCTCGCACTCCTCGCAGTTTGCTTCGTGCGGAACACGAACTTCTCAACATATTTTATAATAAACATTTTTCACTCTGAAAGTTTAAAATATACTTACTGAAACGTAAATTTAATAAATGTTTGTCCTATCCTAAACTCGCAAACATGAGACACTGCAGTTTTTTTCGAAAATCACGTTATATATATTTGGCAAGTAGTTTTAAATACTACCTACGTTAAACGGTTCAAAGATGACCGGCCGTGCATAGAAAGAGATGCGAATAAAAATCTGTAGGTTAGTTTTACACGTGCGAAAAGGACACCATGCTTTATTGATTAATCAGTTTTTCGTTCTTTACTCACTGCCACTACTTACTTGTTATCATCGGGTGTAACTGAGCAAAGTCCAATGGTGACGACATCTCATAGGCTCAGAGCGGTATAGCTGTTTATGAATGTATTAACCGCAAGTCTTGCGGTCGTATTATTTTATTTATCAATAAAGTTAGTAGGAAATTTACAATTCATTGATACATTAGGTACTTACTCATTATAATTTTGTGAAACAAAATCTTCATTCAGTGGAAAAATTAACCACAAACCATTTTACTGTGCTTGTGCTTCACGTCACGTAAATAATGACTTGTTCACAGATTATATACTCTTGGACTTGATGTTATGTAGATAATATAATCAGGACATCACTAATGTTTTTTTTTCAGGGTAGCCCGCGAATTTCAATTTTACTTACGTTGTTTGTAATTTTCAGTTCAGTGTCAGGTTGTATCATCATCATCATCTGCCTAGCCTTTTCCCAACTATGTTGGGGTCGGCTTCCAGTCTAACCGGATGCAGCTGAATATCAGTATTTTACATGGAGCGAGTGTCAGGTTGTATACGTTGATGAAAAATGAGTTGCGCCAGTAACACGTATGCAGGTACAGAATTACAATCATGAAAATCATCAATACAACCCTCTAAGTTCATGCAACCCTATTCAATGACTTTTTTATAAAAAAAAAGTCGTTCAACAGGGTTAAATGAACTTATCAACTTACATGGAATTAAGACTTATTGATGATTTTTGTGATTGTAATACGTGTTACTGGCGCAACTCATTTTTCATCGACATACAACCTGACAATGACCTGCAAATTGCAAAAAACGTAAGAAAAAATGAATTTCAAGGGTTACCTTGACACTTCCACCTTAACGACCACATCGCCCAGTGCAGGAAAACAAATTACTTACGAACTATTTCACACTAACTTACAACTACTACTTATTACTAACCCCCCACTGGATCTACTTATTACTAACTCATATAATTTTTTTGCTTTCTGGGACTCTGGAAAAGCAAAGATGGTATTACAAATGCCAATATTATAAGTTTTATATCATCCAAAAACATTAATTCTACTATTACCATTCCGGACACATTCCATCAGATTAGGAAAAACATCATCAATCACTCCACAGTCATCTCAAAGAGACAAAACTTTCTTCATTAGGTGATAAAACTTATTCGGAGGAGAATATGTCTGGAACGAAGTCTAAAGCCTATAGTAATTAAGTTTCTGTTCAGATCAGAATCAATCCACGGAGCTCGAGAAATCTCTGGCTGGTTAGTTCGGTACCATATCCCCTTTTCTTTTGATCTTTTATCAAAATACCCTTGCCAAAGGTATATACAGTTTTTTTGCCTTTCCAAAATAGTCCGAATACAGCGGGGTATTATTCATGGGAATTCCATCAACACACGCTGGTATAAGCGATGGAATCCATTGGAGACGCACCGTTTTATAATTAGCTCGAAGTTAGAAGATCAATTCATATATATTGCGTAGGCTGTCGGAATACCTCGGTAACCAAAGAGCTAGGCACCGTTTTAGGCGTTTACACCAATGGCCATTCACAAATTATTGTAAGGACTAAAGAATTTACTTTCCAAACAACAGTCAACCACACTTGATATTATGGGAATTATGATTTATTGAATCGATATTTGAGATTTGACACTAACCCAGCCCAGTTATGAAAATATCGACTGCAGTTGACTGAACTAAAAAACTGTAAGAAAATGTTGTTCCTAAAGGAAATTGTGTTGATAGAGACACCTAAATGTTATATTATGTGCTTGCCTGTATTTTTGCACTTGCAAAGACCTAATCAATTTGATGATATTTATATAGTAGCTAGGTACCTACCTATTGAATTACTAATCTGATTAGACTTATATTTAATTGTGGTATAAAATGAATGGTTATAGTTAGAGCTCGATATTTTGATGTAGAATTAATTGTCACACACATAACATGTCATGTTGCCGATGCATAAGTATATAAGCTTCGTAATTCTTTATATTTTCATTAGGTAAGTACATTATATTTCGATTATGAATTTAGTCTTAGTATTGATTAGGTATTCGTCTCGTCTTCAATCGCAAAACCCCTGATTTATTTTGAATAGCAATAACTTGTCAAAGTGTAATTTGTGCGACCCACCTATTTAATTATTGCGTGACTAATTTGTTCAGGAGCAATCTAAAACCGTGACCATTATTTTGTTGTAACGATAGAAGAGGAAGATTAATATCATTTAAAGGCAATTACATACCACCTAGTGTATTTTTGGCTTTTTACCAGGATAGGACCTGAAATTTAATCACCGACTGGTTCGCTATACATTTTCGAACTTAATACTAAGTATGTGTAACTCGATTTGGCTCGAAAATAAAGTGGACTCTGAAGAGACGATTAAAACTTTATGAACAATCCGTCAATAATCAGCAAAGAAAAATAAAGTCAAGGCTCAAACTACCTTGTAGTTTAATAGTTATGCAGAACAGGCAGCAATTCAAGCAAACTTCATTCAAACGAATTACACACCTACACAAAAAACCTGAATGCTAAATATTACCGCTGTGTGGCGCTAGTAGTAGCAGAAAATCGCGCGAGCGGGCGGTATCTTTCGCGCGCCAAGTTTAAATTGAAATGGGGACATTATCCAACAAATTGCGTTTCATTTTATTGATTAATTTACACATTTTATTTGTATAAATATTACTATATTCATGATAAAATACCCCTTCATTTGCAGTACAAAAATTGACAGGGCGATTTTGATGTCGCGATATGGACGCAAAAATTCACCAATAGAAATTGCTGATTTAGTCTACCTGCCAGCTTATCAGGGCACCCACTTCACCCACCTTCAGTGTAAATAAGGATTAGCACGATTATCAGTTTTATTGTGGCCAGGAATTATTTTAAAACGACTTTTACGAGCGGCGCGCGTTGCATTGAACAATTGTGTAAATAAATGCGATTTTTTGTTACTATTTGTATTAGAATTATTATGTTTAGCTTTGTATAATATATTTTATATTTGGCGTATGTTTTATTGCTAGCGTTTGTGCGCAAACACGCGGCATTTGACGTCACCGCACGCCTCGTAGTGCGAAGCTACGCTGAAAATCGCTGATGTAGCACCTGATACGACAAAATTCTTGTAAATGTGAATAAACTGAATAGAAAAACTACATTAATTTGTACCATATTTATGCATTTGATTTAATTAAATAATCTCACCCATGGTAGGCAACACATCTAATCAAAACATCTTTATAGAGAAGACACGATGCGACAACATTGCTACACGATTAACCCTTGTTCAGCTACGAACATTTTGTAGCCCCCGGAAAAGTCTGACTAACTTATTTTTTCAGTATGGAACATTTGTTGAAACTTTGACCTTAGCAAAGAAAGACATTGTATTAATTAAAGCATTATTAACTGTCGAATTTTATAATACAATTAAATGTGGATTAATATTTTTTTTAGAAATTCCATACGATTTGTTGTACGTAGCTTGATTTTCAATGAATTTGTCGAGCTAGGTTGAAAGTTTCACATGAATAATTATTTATATAGCAAGAATACGCCTTTCATTTTTATGTCATTTTTTTACATTAAAAACACAACTTATTTATTGTAAACATACTAAATAGCAGAGCGATAGAATAAACTGTCAGCCATGAAGACAAAATTGCAAAAAGTACTCATGTTGGTATGTAAGTATCTGAAGTGATTTGGTATCAAACCTTGACTACATGAGACGTCAATATTCAAAGTAATTCAAAATACTAATAACTATAAAATTAATATTTGCAATACAATACAAAAGTAATCGCACAGTGGTACAAATTGCGACCGCAACTGGCGCAAAATCACGATTCGACAAATAGAAAAAAAATACTGCAAATATTAATGAAACCCGTTATCTGTTGACATGTGTTCTTGAGGATTATTTTCTCACGGTTCTGTCAATAACAATGTGGAATATTTTAATAATTACTACTCCTGGAATATGATTTGTGGGTAAAACTATGAGTTCTGATTGTACTTTCACATGTTTTATGTTTCTTTTTTATATTAATCTTAATAAAAGTGACAAATTTTGACGACTGGTCAATAATATGTCGAGATAACGTCATGTTCGTTGCATTTGATATGCAGGGCATGAATATTGTGTTAGTATTGACCTTATTGACATGCCCAGTCGTGAGGTATACAAGAAGATTTTTTTATGGATGTAATTTTTATTCATATAAAATATTTAACAATTTATTTTTATTAAACAGTAAGTGACAAACAAATGACGTACAAAATAGGAGTTGAATTTAAAACAAAATTGGAAATGCAATTTTTGATATTTAAATTCAAGTTCAAGATTTAAGTTCAAGAAAACCTTGGCGTCGCAAATCTGACTGAAAGAAATTAGCAATATTTTGTTATTTTTTATAAACTTTTGCGTTACCTTTAACAACGTTTCTTTGTACAAAAAACACTCACTCAGCTTCAAAAAGCAACCCTTTTAGCGACCGTTTAGTTTTCTATAAAGACTTGCGCCGTCATTATTTACAACCCCTTCGGATAAGCCCTTGACAACAAACCTTTTTAACATTTTAAAACTCCGTCCAACAAAGGATGATGTATAGTTTTTTTTTTACCAACTAGGATTATGCAACTCTTCTGTATAAATGTTTTAATATTTAAAAGATTAACGTCATGTTATTGCGTTTTAGTATAAGTAAATATTTTTTGAATTTAAAATGTTGTTGTTTGTGAAAAAGATTGTAGTTTTTAAGTCCAATATTGGGTGGATAATTTGCAGTTGGAATTTATTGTCAATTTATTATGTCCATTAAGGAAATTAGATCGGCACAAAATTTGACCACCTTGATCTTTGTTACATTTAATTCATATTTACCTACTTAAATTATCTAAAACTACTTACACAACAGCTGTAAGCCGCTCTAGCTTTGCAGACCACATATTTTTCTTCTCAACCGCGATAATCCAGCCGCCAATCATTTTAGACCGTTCGTTTAATTAGTTAATTTCTAAGTAATTCAAGATCTTATCTGCTTCAACGACCATCGTTTCTTCTATAGATGTTGGGCCTTGGCTTCTGTCTGGCCTGTTCACACTGCTTCTGCAAGTAAGATAGAAAATGGAAATAATTATTACATCAGAATGAAAATTATTGTTTAAGACCAAGTTAATTCTGCAACAAGCAAATAATGATCACAGCATGTGCGGGCGCGGGTTAAGTCCGCAGAATTATGCTCGGTGGCGGGCTGTTTGTTGGCGGGAGGGGCGCGTGCGATGGGGTTGAACTGCTAGGGATGGTGCTCGTTGATATTTATGTTAAAATGAAAAATCAAATATCGTCTTGGACCAGCCATTCAGCCATTCCAGTAAAGATAAAAATATAAATAAAAATCTAAGATTTGGTTACAGCAGTTCCGAGAAACATGACCTAGAAATTATAAAACTGAGGCAAAGGTAAAAGTTTCTGCCTAAGCCAGATCAGCAGAAATCTACAAAATCAATCAGAATCTAGGACCTAAAAATACTGACTGTATTTTTTAGGTCCTAGATTCTGATTAAATCTAATTCTGAAGAAATCATTCTGACTGATTCAAACTCAATATTCTCACACCATTATGGTGGTTTAACTTGCATGCCTAGTGTAAAAATCTCTTCTATAATATTTCATCCCTACAAATCATCGACAACTACAGACATGTGAAAGAACCACAGCACTAAAATCAGTGTATTAACCCTTCAGTGTGCATGTAGGAACATTTAATGCATTCATGGGCTCTCGAGCGTGGCGACAGCAAAGTAACTATAGTAACTACCCCAACGTTCGCTTTTTATTTATTATTTTAAAATGGAACGGGCTCATTTTGAGATTAGGGTCTTAGTAGTCTGCTGTTATTGAATTTGGGTGCCACCTGTAGGAAAAGGCTGACCTTTTTTAGCGATACAAGTAGGATGTGGTAGTTAATTGGTACCTAGTGACTGATTATCGCTAAGAAACATGGGGTATTCAATTTTGTGGAGTATTCCCATTTGAGCACCGATTTCAAGAGCACCAATACTTAGAGCCAAAGATTTTCCCTTATGAGCAAAGGGAATATCTCCCTCTGTGCTCTCTTTCTCTGTGTTCTTGAAATCGGTGCTCAAATGGGAATACTCCAATTTTGTTTATGTTAAGTGTTTGGGAAGTCCCAAAAAGAGTTGGCGTGATGAGTTGAAGTTCTTCCTAAAGTATTGGTAGCACGAAATAGGGACAAATGAATGAATATTCCTCCAGCGACATAATATAGACTCAAGTATTATTTCAAAAAATATTAAACCCTATTATTCCATTTGAAAGTAACACATAGTACCTATAAAAGAAACCTAGAATCATTTGAGATTTATTACTTACAAGTAGTACAATGTTTCTTTTGTCTTTTATGGCGTATGTTTTACGCAATGTTTTACCTAGCCAATAACACCCAATATTTTTAACCCTTTGGCAGCTACCGTGACGCAGTTAGTGAACATTTTAGCAGAAATCGTCATTGATCCATGACGGCGACATTTGGTGTTAAAACGTTGCATTGTACGACTATTTGTCAACCAATCAGCCGGAAACGGTTATGACGAATCGTACACACGTTGTTGGTGTGGCTGGTGTGGCAGTAAACATTAAATAGGTACATCGATGTTCTACTTAATATTTGAATAATTGGCTATAAATGTATTCGAAACGACGATAAATATAATCCATACCGTGGCGCTCTCACAAGGAGGCAATTGCAATAAAGATAACAAGAGTCGGCTAAAAATAACACAAATATTTATTGAACAAAAACTTATCGTACGAGATGAAAGAAGGTTACCTTCTTCTATAGGTACTTTATCAAAGAGTTAAATCCAATCCAATTACGAAACAAACCATTATTTTTTACCTACCGAGATATTTTTATAGAGACAGTACAAAAGGTCCCAAAACATCTACCAAAACGCGTGTCTGATCAAATATTTATATAATTTATTGCTTGTCAATATCGACAAAGGGTTGAGCAATAAAAAATAGCGCCGTTTGCACGCGCTATTAAATTATTAAATAAATTAAAGCGACGCGACGCGAAGCAAGGTGCCCGTTGTAACTAGATTATATATAAATGTTACACTATTACACTGCAGCATTGTGGATTGAGAAGGTTACATTTAATCCGTAGCAGGAGAAGGGTTGTAGGGAAGAATCAGTGTAAAAAATAATATTATCTATCTGATTATTCACGTTTAACGAACTATAGTCTTCAGGATTAACGGACTACCTTGGGTCATTTTTTTGGGACCTGTCCGCCACTCTAGTCCCAAACTACTGTAACTAGAATCAACAGTGGACACCACCAGAAAAGCGCCGAGAGAAGTCCGCGACGAAGTCCCACAGAAACAATTCTACTGTCTTGAATCCCGCAACGAAATTAATCGGAAAAAATAGCGGACGACTAAAACAAACTATTTCCACTTAGCGTACTTAGCTAAGGTCAGTGCTACGCGAAGGTGCTGCGTGTTGCCTACTTTTAACTTTTCTTTCGACTCAGTAGCAGTCCATACTTCACGCCTGTTCCCATAGTCTGCAACATAGTTGACAATCCTTGAATTAATAAAATGATAGTATACCTAGACCTAGGGCAGGTGGAAAAAGAAGAGTAGGCAGACCGAAGAGAAGGTGGGCTGACGACATGATAGATACAGCAGGAAACGATTGGCAGAATATTGCAAAGGACAAGGAGCAATGGAAGAAACTGGAGGAGGCCTTCACCCGTGGAGGGGCCCATAGACCAAAAAATTAACTGACTTAGATTATAAGAAAACTAAAACTATTAACTAAGAAACAAAATATTATGTACATTTATAACGTTATTTTAAGGGTGGGAAATAAAGGCTTTTTTATTTATTTATACCTAGAGCTACTGCGAATACGAGTCATGTTAGTACAACAGCAATGTTCTCAAAACGGTGAAGAAAAGCATCGAGAGGAAACCGGCCATATCCTGGAATCAAACCTCGCCAACACAAAGAAGAGGCCTGTGTCCCAGCTCTGGGATAACATTATAAGCTGGGTTATGTTTAGTACTTAGAACCTAAGTATTCTAGATAACTATCTCGTAGAATAGGTACCTACCAATTACAGATGTTATTTAAAAGTAAAATAAAAAATCACAGAACGGTATGGTGTGGAATTAAAAAAAAAAATAACAACCAAATTCATCCATTATTTAACTTTACAAAATCACGCTAAAACTTAATCATAATTTTCCGAAACCGTTCGAAAATCAAGTGTTGTAGGCGGGGCTTAGTCCGCCCTATAGGACCAAAGCTAAGCTGTCCATATAGCAGGGTGCACACCGAACCAACCCCCAGTACGCGACGCACGCGCGGCCGCACAGTGCGCACACTCTAGTCATGGTGGACACAATTAAAATAGCATAATATTTTTTTTATAGTAAATTATTTTATTTTAATAGACTTTAGTGTTGTGATTATGTGCAGTGGAATAGTCTGAGTATACTGAAGTTTTATTTAAAGTGAGTTACTTTTGTTTTTAATTTTATTATATTTTTTTTTTTTAATGAATTTAGCCGAGGTCGTGGATACAGTTCCCAGGTCTGATAAAATGATAATGGGTTGTTCCGCCAGGAATCTCAGTAGCAGCATTGAGTCAGGGTTCGGGCCGGTTGATGGCATTAGGCTCGCACCCAATTGTCAAGCAATAACGTCTTATTGAGAATATATAAACTATACAGAGCTTTGAAAAGTAACCCATCTATCAACCCATGATCTAATTATAACTTTAATTAGATCACGAAATTCTTCATATGAAGCCACTAATATTATTACGATAGCTAATACATTCATAATGTAAAACATATAAAACAATTGGATAGCAATTAACTCGCCGACTCGGTCGTGGTTGGCTGGTCATAGTCGGAACAAATGCCGGTCGCGTGCCGGACGCGTGGTTGGGGCACAGGTGGCGCACCCTCGCGATTGAGCTGTTGAAACTTGTCGGTAGGTGGATTGGTAAATCTAGTTCATAATAACATCACGCCTTTAATATCTGTTTAGGTCTCATGTGATAGGGGGCGAGCCTACTGCCAACACCGAGCACATATTTAGACTTCAGGCTAAAACCCAATAATGCTTTGGGCGAACTGAGAATCGAACCCAGTATCTCTACGCAGCAGTAGGGCTTACGATCACTTGAACATCGAGGCTGTTCAATCCATCACTTTTCAGTAAAATATACATTATAAAATTGCGACATCTGTCTTTCTGGAGCTTTTTATCCTTGGCAGGATTTTTTCTGCCGGTGGCAAGTCTATAGTTGCCTTTCAACTGGGGTATAAAGGGTGACGAGATAGGCAGACGATGGCGTCTGCCAATCTCAAGCCTCTGAGAAATTGGTTCTATTAGTACTCCAGGACAAATGTATTAAAACTATAGTAGGACAAACAATGCGTATCATATCATGGTAATAAAGTGGTCTCCGGCACGCGACGTGGAGCGTGGCTGGCGCGTGTACATAACAGGTGGCGTCACGCCGATCTTGTTCGTAATTAAGTGATTGACTATTACTGAGTTACAATTCTGTTTTAGGGATTTTGATATTGGGGTAATTTCAATAGAATTTTTTTTAGCCTTTTTAATGTAGCTTCAGGCAATGTAATCATGCTATTGTTCTGAAATATTTATATTAGCTGTGGATTTAAAACAAACGTGATTAAGGATATCAATGCATCGCGTAATTCAAAAAGTAACCTAGTAACTAAAATTATTTTTCAATTGTTCGAAAATCACGATCATTTCGTCACACACCCGACAGAGTATATTGGAGCACCCTACATCGGAAATCTGTCCGGAAGTAGAAAGTGATAAAGTTCAACAGTAACTGACTTTGTGTGGTGTTGGTCACGCAACGCTTTGGCCGTGGGGTGGGTCACCTGTCTGTTCCGCCAGTGTAATAATTGGTGCAAGACAAATAATGAGGGTTCGAAGTACACGAAATGTAGGAATTGGGGCAACATGTTAAAGTTGCATTTTACTACCAATACAAGTTAAGCGTAGAAACAAAATACAATATAAGTTATCCTTTTTGACCATGTGCTATTAGACCTACGTATACGTACACATTGCAGGATTCAACGACACGCTGAATTATGATAATTAAATCTAAACGTCTCATATTTTATTTCCAGATTGCAACGATGTTCAGCACCAACTTCGAAGACTACTGTGACTTCAATGAAAGCATCTGCAGCAACGACTCCGGCATCGACAGATCTTACACGGACTCCTTCGCCAATTCTACCAACAGCACTCCATTAAAACATGAAACCTCAGACCTCGGGATATCCCTAACTCCAACCAAAGATGTCAGAAGAAAACTCTTCAATGATGAGTACGATCCTTTCCAAAATCCAGTTGATGATATCAAAATTTTCGACGAAAATATAGAAGTAATGAAGACATCGACACCTAAAAAAGAGAAGAAGCCAAAAGATTCTACTAAACCCAAAAGAAAATACGCCAATGGAAAGAACAGAATCTCAAGATGTAAGAGTCCTACGCAGCTTATGAAAATCAAGAGGAACAGAAGAATGAAGGCCAATGACAGAGAAAGGAATAGAATGCACATGTTGAACGAAGCCTTAGACAGACTACGCTGCGTGCTTCCAACATTTCCTGAAGACACCAAGCTGACCAAAATAGAAACCTTACGGTTCGCACACAACTACATATTCGCTCTAAGTCAAACATTAGATTCGTTAGACAATATAAACTCTGGACAAACTCTACCAGAAGATTTCAGTCTAAACTACGAGAAGCCTCAAAATTACTCAATAACCGGGGAGAAAGTCACAAAAGATGCTTTCAGAGACATATTTTCAGTTCCAAATAAACCTGAAGGATGTAACGATGGTAGTTATAGAAGCTTCCAAGGTTTTAGCAGACCTTTTCCTAATGGATCCAACTTTATGCAGACGACAGAAGGTGTACTTATAAATGTAGGGAATGTTACAGTGTCTGTCAACAATAAAGGAGGAAACTGTATAACATCGACTACTGGAACTGGTTTCTTTACTCATCCTTCAAGTTTCAGTGAAGATATGAATCAACAAGTCTATCCATACCAACGATACGAAGCAACTACCTATAATGAAGGAACTTATGAAGCAAATGTAAATATTAACGGAGAATATTTCAATCAGAAAAATTACGAAATATTCAAAAATGCTTTTGATACTGCAGCAAAGAATAGAAAGGTTGAGAAGACTGAAGATTATATGTATGGAAAATATAATAATTCAATGTATGGTTATACTGAAGCAAATTGTTATACAGGCAATACTAACGAATATTTACAAAATAGTTATTACTACAATGACCAAAGGTGTTACAGAAACTTTTATAACAGGGCTCCCAGTGTAGTAAATGCTCAAATCTGATGCATATATGTAAAGCTAGTCATTTTGTACAAAATATTTTTGATATAATTATACAAATAAAATTAGATTTAAGCACAAATTGTATTATACCAAAGACAATAAGATTTAGTATTAGGGTAAGTTGGTTTTGTAAAAGTCTATTTCGCTAGTCATTTTTGTGAAATAAAGAAACTTTTTTTATATTTGTATTAAATTGTTTTATTTACAAGAATTATTTTAAGATTTGAGGCCTAATTACGACAAGAAAATCATAGAAATTTACTCAGCAGCTGAACAACATAGAAGCAGAAAAATGAAGAGGCTCTAGACGAAATAGACTGCAGAGTTGTCCAATGGACACATGAAATAAATGCATGTAATGTGTATTTACTTAGATAGTAGAACTTCAAACAAACAAAAATAGTTTGCAACATATCGATCAGTCAAGTTTAAACAATAGCAAATAAACGGTAGCCCAGTTTAACGCATAGAAAGGGAGAAATTGACGCATGATTTACCACTGTCTAATAATACAAGTAAGCACCATGAATATAAATCAAATAGGAACAATGAACGTTAAAGAGCGAAAAGTTGTGAATGCTTATGCGCACCCCTATGGCAGCTTTGTATAGGATCTGTAGAAAAAAAAAACGAACACACGAAACATTCATCAATACTCCTTATTTCGTTGAAATAGAGTCTAACACAACTACAAAAGTAATGTTGTTAGTGTAGAATAGGGGCACCCGTTTGGATCGAGTTACGATTTTCGAAAACTAATGTTTGCTTTGGAAATTCGTTACGAGCATTGTTACTGGACGTACGTGTTTGCTCCAATTATTTAGATGTCATATTTTTGGGATCATTGTTAGATCGAAAAGCAATAAATAACATCCCATCCCATGTAGCTAGGTAAAATAGAACTTTCTGCAATTTGGATTTTATGAATTAGTACATAGTGGAGCGTTTTAATCGAAAAAAATACGTCTTACAAGTACCATTTTTGTCTTTTCTCTTTCTCTTAGAGTAGATAGGTGTCCACACAGCTCCACTTTTGAGGACTAAACGAACGCCACTGAGTATGGTATCGACGTGGCTGTCTACTGGGCCCTGGCTACCTCTGACTAGCATCTGGCTAGGTCTAATCTGAAAAGCATCTACAATCGACTCTAAAAGAAGAAGAGTCAATTATAATGTAACAGCACATTCAGGAGCACTTGTATGCACAATTTGCAAAATTAAAAAGCGATTTTCTCGTAAAACAATGGTTTCTATATGTTTATTAACCGTACCATCAACGGCATCATCGCAATAGTTTTGGCTTCCAAAACGCTATGTACATGGAAATGTTAATCAATACAATAGGAGAAAATCACTTTTAGATGCATCTTCTTATTCTCTTTTAGTTGGTATCTACAGTAAAAGCTGTGCTATCAGCTAATTCAATCATACGTTACCGTAAATTCTTCCAAAATTCAAACATAAACAAAGCAAGAATACGTATAACCAATATTATCCATAAACATACAAAATACCACCTGGCGTCCAACTGTCACCCAAACTTACAATAATTACTGAACAAATCTGCGCTTTCGTCACGCGCCATTGCGCAGGAGTTGTGATTCGAAATGGTGCAAACAGGAAATTAGCTTCCGACTAAGAGTTAATTTCGGTGTCGCTTCTGTTTATGTGATTGATTGGAAATCCGGGATAAGCAGAAAATTAGCTACTGTAGGGATATGACAAAGTAATCAAAAGTAGTTGAAAAAACTTAGAAGCAACCCCAAAGTCGATAAATAATAAATAAAATGTATGGGACACATCACCACTGAGGCAGGCCCAAAGAACGCTGACGGGACGATTTGGACTCGTTCCTGACTGATTGGTCAGAGAAGACAAAAGACCGGGAGAGTTAGAGTTGGAAAGGAATGGGAGAGACCTTTGCCCAGCAGTGGGACAGAACAGGCTAATTAAAAAAAATGTGTGTTCGACGATTATTCGGTAGGCATAGCCATATAACCATGAAAACAAAAGGTACATTTTAATCAGATGAAAGATCAAATGCCTGAATCCATACAAATCTTTACACCATAACAGTTTAATCAAAGTCGTCAACTACAACGAGACAAAACTCACACCTATTGCAATTTTCTGGTCACAAACCACGTTTATTTAACTCCATTGACACTAGCAACCCGAATGACACGCCGTAACCGCCGTGTCCATACACAATGTAGCGAGACCGACGGATTATCACGGCTACCGATGGAAACCAAACATTTATCCACCCCATTCTTACATCCAATCTATCGTATTATAGCAAAATGGTCTTTATACAACTGAAGGCAAGAGTGTAACTCCTCTAGATGGATAGGACTCCAAATAAGAATTGGAATTTGGAAAAATGTTCGAACCAATTATCCTTAACACTACATTTTGGCCAGGATTGCGGATTATAGCACCACAGTGCATTATTGAGTCTTGTGGAAAATTCACAATCTATTGTAGAGTGCAAACTTTTAAAAACATATGTAGGTAGGTATTATTAGGAAGCAGATTCGAATAAGATTGTTTATTTTTCAAGTTAAAGAAAAGATATTACTGTTTTCCAATGATAAATAAATTGGAAATTAAACTGACACAAAGATTTCATAGATGGTTTATCTACTACATCGAAACTGCTAAAATGCGGTACTTAGCAATATCTCCCCACAAATCTATCGTTACTGCACCGGCGACTATTAACCCAATGCATTGGGATTCCACCCTAGTGCAGTAAACCCAATCAATTTTAATATAATGGCTTTATGTAGAGAAATATTTGACTTGCCGCTGTTCCAGAGTTATAAAGAATGGTGGACTTAGAAAATCTAGGTTCCGATTGTAGGGTTACGCTGGAGTCTAAACAATAGCAGTAGTAGGTAAGGTAGTAAGGTAGGTATATTAATTCATAACTTGAATGGCTGAAATGGCTTAGCTTGAATGGCTGAAATGAAATTTGCAAAAAAAAAAAGAAAGTACTAGATTGTTACCGTAATGCAGTTACTGGATACTACTTTGACTAAATACTTTTGATGTTGGAGCAGTTCAAAATATTGTGTTAGCCAACATATGGGTAGCGTTAAAACCGCATGAGTCGATCTATTCATACGACCAAAACATAACCTTAGGCTATGTGTATTTCCAGAAAAAATACCACAAAAATTCCCTATACTTTCTACCGTTAATAGAATAAAAAAGTTTATAATCAAATATAAAACACATGTGCGCTATCGAATGTCCAGAAACCTAGCCCAGGGCTAATTGCTCCTCCATGTTTGTTTGTCTGTTTGATTTTGTTTAAAATTCATCCCGGCACCAGGCCAGTACCTATTTGTTTAGTCCACTAAGCTAATATTCCTGTTTGTTTAAGTTCTTTAATGGAAGGGTGATTTTATTTGATTTTGATGTGGTCGCTCCTGAATTTAATTTTGATAGAGTCGATAGCGTGTTCGAAATTAATTGAATTATACTTTTTAAAAATAAAAGTGAATTGAAAAGTTTTTTGTATTTTTTACAAAATGTCGTCTCGTTTGTAACACTGTGCTAGTCGAATTGCAATTTACTAGTTTGCATTTAATTACAATAAGATGGCAAGACGTTGGTGCCTTGGAAGGGTAATACATATATGAGTACATATATACAATTTTATTGTGATTACAATTCATCATCATCAGCCTTTTAATGTTCCCACTGCTGGGACACAGGCCTCCTCTCTATGAGAGGGAATGGGCTATAATCCACCACGCGGGCCCAGTGCGGATTGGTAGATGTCACATGTCTTCGAATTTTTGGTTCTAGGACATGCCGGTTTCCTCACGATGTTTTCCTTCACCGTTTTTGAGAGCAGTGGTGATGAAATAAATTACACAAAGTAATGCGCCTGCTTGGGTTCGAACCCACGACTTACTGTTCGTAAGTCGGGGTCGCTACCACTGGGCCACCGCTGCTCTTCCTTCTTGCTTCTTCTTCTTGTGATTACAATTAATGTTAATTAATTGCTTTGAATTTATTGATTCTTTAGCTGTTCTTGATAAATAATTTAGCCACTTAGTTTAGGTACTACATTTATTTAATTTATTATTCAAATATTTGTAAGCTACCTCGTACTAAATCTTAAAAAAATAGATTGCCTGCACGATTCTATTAGTACAATCTATTACAAATATTCATACCACCCAATATGTCTGATCCCAACCATTATCCTAATATAGAAAAGTATCAATTCTGTCATTCTCTGCATTTAATACCACAAGATGAATTGGCATCACCACAAATTGGCTATACAGCTGACGTTCAATTTACCTATCAATTAACATCTCAAAATAAACTCTACCACTTACACATAGGACTCAAATTAGCGTAAGTTCTAAACGGCCAAGTCACCAGCAGAGAAAGAGCTCTACGCATCCCTCGTGTAGTAAAAAAATAGTATAAAATTTGCCTGGCTAGGATTTGGTAGAGGCCTTATTAAATTGGTGCAAGTTATTTAGGGAGAAGAGCTTAGTGATTTGACGTTCAGCAAATATTGTAAATTATTTATTACTAATATTGGTTGGTGTGTACGATCGGTTTTGTGGCTACCATATTTTTTAAACGGTTTTATTTAGTTTATAGAATAGTTTCGTTTGTGAAAGAAGCGAATTTATTCTGTGATCTAAATACATATATGTCTGTACTTTGGCGCAGGCGTAGAATCTCTTGTCTTACTTATATGATGACATTGATGACTGAAGGATTGGCCTATACAGTAGCTTTTTGTTGTTGTTTTCTCTTAACGTCATTAATTTTTAAAAGCAGCTATCTAATTTATTAAAATAATAATGAACGGATTACTAAGTGACCAACGCAACCGTCAGTACCTACTTAATTTAAACAAGCAAAACCATTGCATTCTATATACTTGATAGGTTTATTCTACATCAAGCGTAAACACTTGAAAACCTTTCATTAATCTGAGTCTGACATACGAAAATACTCCTTATTTCAAAGGCCATCAAACTCATTATTGAACATACAGGTTTGAACAGCCATGTATGTTTTGTGGTGAGTGAATTTTAACGTTGAATCTAATTTCGTAAGGTTGGTTTTTGCCTGAGTTCCGTTGCTAGGGTTGACCCAAGTTACAACATTTGGTACTATGGGTCGAGTTTGGTACTTGAAGTTGATTGAAAACCAACTGTATCTTTGTGTGTTTGTTTGTTGAGATAATATTATAAATAGGAGTTACGCTATCAAGTCGAGTGAACATCTGTGGCTAGTTTTGGTAGTTAATTCATGCAGATTAGAGTTTTTATACAAATGGCAATGGATTTACAGTACAATTTAGATTAGCATACAATTTCAAATTCACGAAATTCTTTTCAGGAAAAGAATGGAAGAGATAGTCACAGGATTCAGGACCTAGGAACAATTTATTATGAGACGGTTTCCATTGAGAAAAATAATATATATTATAATATTATATATTTATAATGAATACAAACCTTAAGAATTATAAGAGCTTATTGTAACTTAGTTATATAATTATTATATAGGTACATAAACTTTAGATACAGATAAATTTATATTAAGCAAGAAATAACATAGAATAAACCAAACTAAAACTTGCATATATAAAAATAAATGTAAATTTACAGGAAATAAAAGGATTTTTTATTTTTATTTATTTTATTATAACTTCATTATTCTTCTTAGCGTGTCGATGTCAATCTACCTAAATTGTGTCGGCTCAGAACTGAGCCAGGAGTTTGGACGTAATTGTGTCCACGACAATAACAGGAAACGCAGGACACTTCATTATTATAGATTGGACATGTAAAACTTCACGACCAATGATATAAATCGATAAAAATCAAAGCATTTATTTCAAGTCACAGGCACTTTTGAATTGTCGACAAATATAACAATGTACAACTACAGTCCCAGTCACAAGGCATAAAAACTGTGACAGTACTGTAGTTGCCCATTCCCTAGCGCCCAATCTCTATGGAGAAGAACGGGTAAGAAACTCCATGATAGAGATGCAATGTCCTTTTTGCGAGGATTTAGAACATTAAATGTTAATTATGTCGCAATCTGGAAGTAAACTGGTTCATACTGTTAATTCAACTTGGTTTTTTGATATATTTAAAAAATATATATATATATATATTTTTTTTTTTTTGTAAAAAAAAATATTCTTTATTTCTTTGTCATTTTTTAATTGGTAAGTACCCAAGTGTACGAATTACACTCCAGTGGATCAGAGGGCACAGTGGATCCTTGGGCAATGACGCCGCGGACGAGCTTGCGAAGAGAGGTTCCGAGATGGCAGTGCTGGGCCCGTACCCACTGCTCTCCCTGCCTTTTGTCGCAATTTCGTACATGGATACGCCAGAGATCAACGGATCTCCACAACAACCGATGGTCACGGGTATCAGACTGTAGGCAGTCAAAAATGGCCATGCCGAGCCTTAACCCGAGACTAACTAAACGATTGCTTAACCTCAATAAAACTAACCTTAAAATAATGATAGGGACAATCACGGGCCATTGCCATCTAAACAAACATCTTTTCAACCTAGGCATCACGGACAGCCCTCTCTGCAGAGGATGTTTTGACGCCGAGGAATCAGCCGCCCACGTCGTCCTGGAATGCGAGGCCGTGGCCACCCAACGTGCACAAATCCTCGGAACAATGAGGTCGCTCCGCGAAGCCTGTGAAGCTCCCAGGAAGCTTCTGTGTTTCTGGGCGGAGTTAGGCTGGCTATGTTAGCCAGGACCCCCACGCACAACGGACCAAATGGTAGTCTAAGTGCGGATAAAGGAGTCCCCACTCTACTCTACTCTACTCTACCCAAGTGTAACCCGGTTTATAATCCTTTTATTTTTAATTTTGGTAGGTCTGAGTCTGACAAGTTATTATCTCACGATCATCAAGATACCAACCAATTCCTAAGTACCACTAGATTAAAAACTTAAAAATGTCAATTCTAATGATCCTATAAAAATATCATCAAAAAATTTCACACGTTAACAATGACAAAATTAACCCTATCATCGCTCATGGCTTTTTAAATACTGTGTAATGTTAATGTTTATCCCACTTGAGCAGAAGCGTGTCATATTTAGTGGCAAAAAGTACCAACTATTTGTGACTTCAAGTGTCATTTTAGGATTGCGGATTATAAAACTAAATATTCTGCATGACAAAAAATATTTGTGTGAAAAGTTCACACGGGTTTTTTAGATCAACGGCACCTACTCAAGGGGACGAAAACTGTATAATGAGTGCTTATTATTGTCATTTATAACTACTTATGATGATGATCCAGCTGATGATGAACCAGATAAAATTTACGTAAAAAGCTCACTCTCCGTGTTCTGTTTGAAAGATCCCTGCTTATACCTTTGAAGAATTGCAGACATGAAAAGGAACATGAATTATCATGATTATAGAAAATGAGAAAAATAGATTCGAATTTAACAGTCATGAAAATAATCTACTACGTCTGAGTTTCGCAGATTATTTTCTTACTAACAACCAATCAATTAGTTCAAATGAGATCAATTAGAAAAGTATGACACGCAACTCACACGAGACTATCGTTAGAGTTGAGAAAATTAATTGTTAGCTGCCAAGATGCTGTTTATGATGATGAAGAAATTTTCACAAAATATTTTAGTAATTAATCAAAACGTCATTTAAGAATGGGACCGTCTGGACAAGGAAAATTAAAAACTCTAGGAAGGGTAAGTTAGCAGACGTGTAATAGCACTAATAAAGCACGCGTGTTGGTGGACAGTTGCCAAGTGTGACGTCACGTCCGCCACGTGCCAGTCACGTGGCGACACCGTGACACGTGTGACGTATCATCTGGTATGATACCCAGATTGTGGGGTTTTAGGTTGTTTGAGTAGTCATTATACAGTGCAACAAGCGGAGTGGCCACATGGGATGAACGCAATTGTAGCACTAGCTCCCTACAAACTGCGAGAATAACATTACCGTAAGTAAAATTAATGCCAACTTAAATGTAACTAAGCAAAGGTGACATCAATATTCTGAATCTACAAGAAGGGGTTCCTTTGGTGTGATTTGAAAAATCTTGTAACTCTAATGTTTTTCAAGATATTCACAAAAACATGGGATAACTCAGCGAGGACTGATTATTTATATGCCCCGTAATTTCTGCTTTGTATAAAGAAAAAAAAAAATTATGAATTAGCCACATACTAAGTGCAAACAACTCAGACTCTATTACACTTTAACACCTACAACATGTGTCTTACAAGTGTAAAAACGTGCCGGACCTGTGCCGGCTTCGTGCCGAACGCGTGTCAGTCGCGTGCCGGACGGTATGGTTATCATAAACTGTTTATAATACCCAGATTGGTATCAATTAGGTAGTTTATTTGACTATTAAGGAATATGGCAAGTGGATGGATTTATTAATACAGGCTAATATTTTGATAGATAAGCATTTATGGTTTTTTAAAGTCCCTTACCAAATACTTCTAAATTCTAGTATAAATAGCTGTTTTATTATGTAGACTACACATGAGCTAGTTCACAGCAAATAAACTAAGTTTGTAAAGAACATTCTATTAATTCATATCTAGCTACTTATTTCAAAACCACTACGAAATAATACTGAAGAAAGTACTTTTATTAGCTCTATCCGTGCTTATTCAAATTGTTTGCTTTAAATATTTTTTCGAAAATGTTTAAACAGTGATTTAATCCATAGCTAAGACTCAACCGGCAGGCTGTAACAAGCGTCAAATTAATACAAATAAATAAACATTAAATACAGTCTGCGGCTCGACTCCCACGCATGTCGAATTCACCAATAACACGCCGATGTCACGCCTGTCCCGACTTAATTAGAGCTACTGGCTTGGAATGAAATAGGAATTAGTAGAACAGACGCCAAAATCTACTTTTACGTTATTATAAACCAAAGGTATTTAAATATACTTAGAAAAGGCGAGACAATGCGAAAAAAATCGTAATTAATTGTAAGATCATTGGAATTAAGTGTAACTTGCCAATTAAGCTCTCAAGTGCATTTTACCATAAAGCGTCTCATCGCATGTTTTCTATGACATTTCTTCTGATAGGCAATCTTAATCATAAATCTCTTAGTTACATAAATAATTAGTGATCAAATCACTACCCTTCGTCTAGGGCAGTAGGTTAGAAATCCAAAAATCAGTTCTTACTACCAGTTTCCAAGGACCCTGAAGCTAATTGCTACGACTTCTTCTCCGTCTTCGTGTCGTTGGCACGGCAGTTTTTTTTTTAATATTTTGCTAGCCCACTTGCTACGACTGCTACGAGACTACGCTTTGCGTAGCGTCTTTTCAAAGATTCGTAGAGATATAATGCTACGTAATTAGGATGAGGTTACATACGAGAACATATACTTTTGTGAAGGTTTTTTGTTTTGTGGTATCTCCGTATTCAGGACAAAAAACCTTGTGATTTGATCAATTCTTGTGTATATAGACTTAATCAGGGTTTTTTTAAACTAACTTAGCCACTAACATTTAGCCTAGCCTAGCGGTTCTTTAAAATAAACAAGACAACATGGACTACTTACAATCAAAGTAACTTTGAAAACGGTACCAGTTAGGTACCAGCAAATGCTGATATTGCTCATTGTTTCTCTTGATTTCCTATGTGAGTCCAAAATTAATATCTTCCTTTCTTTCCATTTATCATATCATAATGTTTAACCTTCTAACATGTTTTCGTCTTTCATTCATATTTCAGCACCAAAAAACTTTCTCCAATATTATTACCAAAGCACACAGAGCAATCTGACCGATTGTCGCGGTGTCAAACCGTTTACCCTTATCGCTTATATCCGACACCATGGAATACCATACAGCGGACGCGCAGCCCCATCTGTCGCGATGCATCGATGCACTGAGAACAATGGTGCCTTTCATGAGGCGAAATTTTTTATCGAAAAAATGTATTTTTGGGCCAAAAAGTTGTGTGGGGAATTTGGTTGTAAGTAGGGAATAGAAGGGGAATATGTGGTGTTGTAAAAAGAAATTAGGTCACACTGGCTGTGTTGTGTTTTTTTTGCGATTAAAAACTATTTCGACATATTTTGTTTAAAAAAAAAAAAAGTGTGAGTAACGCGTAAGAAGTTATACTTCTTTGGCGTAACAAGATAAAAATCTTTAAAAATTTTTATCTTTTGCCTTATCCTACGATTATAGTATCAATTACCTATACAACCTAACCTCCAAATTCCAGCAGTAGATTAAAAATAATAACCTAGGCTTGTCAATATCTGACACTAAGCTAACTTCAGGGTGTGTGTTGATTAGCTAACTTCAGGGTGTCGGTTTTTCGTGACGATGTGCGCGCGCACCGTAATAATTTACTCTCATCATTTTTCTCTAACGTGCCAAAAGAAGTATAACTTCAAAAACGTTACCCCACATTACGAATTTCTCCTGTATCGTGGAACTCACATACACTAACATCCACATACAAAGAAAGACGACAGTTGCACGGCAAAATTATAAAATTAAATTAAGTGTTGAGTTGCCTATCTCAGGTAGTCACTCTGACGTTAATTTTACTAGTTAGAGTTCAGACTTTCGCTAGCTTTTTTATTTCTCCGTATGTTTTCTACGTCCTTAAATATTTTCTAAGACACCAACAATATCCGTCAATTTTGTGACTCTTTAGTATTTTCCTACGAGTAGGACAGTAGAGGAATAAATTTCACAGTAATACAGTATTTATACATCTAACAGCTACACACCAAACTACCAGTAAATCACGAATAAAATAAAGTCAACTGAAGCTATTGTACACGAGCGGGCACCTGGCCCCACAACCCGGGTCCTATGGACCAATGTGGCCCATTGTGTGCACCCTCGCTCAGACCCTTAGTGGCGCAGCCCTTAAGATTTAATTACCGACCTTTATGGTTACCGCTACTGTTTACTTTTATTACTTGCTTTTGGATACTTTACGATATAACTTAATTTCTGTTTTATGTTAAACTCGATCCTAACGGACAAAAACCAACATACTGTTATCCCAGAAAGGCAAAAGTCAAGGTACACGTATATCTGTAGTAGGCCTGTACTTCGCTAGTTATGTTTAAATCACATATTAATGGGACGACCCTGTTTCCATCAAACACGTGATTCCAGATTTTAGGCTGCTATGGAAAAAGTTCTGATAAGCTTACTTGGAAAACCCAAATAACACTTCACCCAGGTATCGAACTCAGGACCAACAGTTGCACTTGCAACCATTAGACTAACGAGTTTTTTTAATTATTTTATTAGTCTTGCTACTGTTAATGATGCAACAAAAAGTAATCTTAAACACTTATTTAATTAAGTAAACCATGTCTAAAGTTATTAGGCAGCTTAAAGCCATGTCCATTTCATTCGTTATTTCATGTGTCTTGTCAGTAATATTTCTGCAGTTAATAAATTACGCTTGATGACGCAAGTACATACATAAGGAACTCCTTCATACATGTAATTGATGTAATTACAGTCATTAGTCAGAGAAAAAGTGTGTTAAGCACTTAAAGCTCATGGCACACGTATAACCTCTGCACCGGATCGACTTAACTCATTTTATGAGTGGGTATACATACCTACTTATATTAATCATGCAAACTGGTATAACAAAATCTTGCAAAAAAAATATATTTCCTCCCTTGCACTTTAAGTTTGCGTCGCCGAATGGAGTAGCATAGAAATAATCCTGAACGACTCAAATTGGGGTAATGCTCATCCTGTGCCGTGCTTATACGTGTGCGTTGTACGTTGCTCTTTGCCTTTTATTGAAAGTATTGCAAAACTTGAAATAAGCACTCTGATTGTTTAATGTACCTTAATCATTTAATTTCTCTTCCCTCAATATTTTACATTCAATTCTATATAAGAAAAAATTAACATGACAACTTAATATTCCTCATGTGCTCTGCTTCTGTCACCTACATTCTATAGGGTGCTCATCCATCTGGAAAATCAAGGTGTCAATTTTCCATAACCTACGCACCTAGATTTCAGCTAGGACCTATTAATAAAGTTAGTCTGAATAGTAATGGGCTGCCCACAGGTATAAAAGGTAGGAATTCTTCAGCATCAGCACATTCGAATCACATTCGTGGTACAGTATCCTTCTTAAATCCCTCAACACCCTTACAAGATCATCGGGAACACTTTGAAGACAGTTGAAGATTAAGAAAATCTTCTAACAATATGAAACTGACTTTGTTCCTTATTTTCGTGGCAGTGAGTGCTTGGTGCTGCGAGGCAAAAAACGGTGCGAATTTTTACTGTGGACGACGCCTCTCACAAGTCCTAGCCGCTATCTGCTGGGGCTCTGAGGAGAAGAGGGATGCTGGCTGGTGGATGCCGGAGGACTTAGCGAGGGCGCTGGGTGGCGTGCGCGGCAAGCGAGGCCTTGCCGACGAGTGTTGCTTCAAACCCTGCACGATGGATGAACTGCTGACCTACTGCTAGTGATGGAGTAAAGGCATGGCTGATTGACTTGTACAAATGTTATGTTGAAGTTTGTTGATGTTAATAAATACGAAGTTACCTGATTTTGTAAGTTTTATTTGTTTACCGCACATCATCGTCGCCCATACAAATTCATCTATTTTTGTTTTGTCCATGCGTCGTCATCTTCTGCCCTTGTCGTTTTATTACTCCCGATTTCTGCTTTCTGTAGAATATTCTTATTTTCAAAACTCAAATTCCAAAGACATGCCAAGTATATTCAAAGCCAGTTTTCCTAGCCACAAAAAATACATCTGAATCAAAGAGAATAAAATAAATTAACCAGCACATTAACATCACAGATTTCAATTATCAATTACTGTAAATCGTAACCAAATCAGCAGTACATTCAGATCCCCAAAATCCTCGGGGAATGATCATGAATATCAAACGGGCATCGCATAGGCCCCAGTTATCTGATCCGGATTAAACCGGTAAAAAGCGGTCATTATTCCGCCTCCGTGGACCAAATGGGATTTTTTATTTGAGCCACACCTCGGGCTATTGTATGGGGATTGTCATTGGGCTGGAAAATACTATTCCTTTTTTTTTAAAACATTCGGTTCCATTTTTTTTCGCGATCAGAATCTCCTGTTGCGTCAGTCAGTACCTGTCTGATTTTTATTATTGAGATTGACATTATTTCTATATTTAATAAATTACCTAGAAATATAAGAGAACTCCCATTTAAATATTTTAGAAATAAATTGCGTAAATGGTTGACAGAAAATTGTTTTTACAATTTACAAGAATTTCTGCAACACAAAATTTAATTTTAAGATATATGTATAGTTTTATGTGCAATATGTGTAAAAGTTGTAATATTTAATTTAGATACGCATTACACAATAATGTATAATATTTGCATGCCCTAAAAAGGCAAAATATGGTTTGTGCCTAAACCACCAATTGTAACAACTGGTAACACCTGTATTTTATGCAAATAAATGATTCTTATTCTTTCTTATTCTTATTCGCAAAACACTAAATAGAATCTGCAGCCTGGGCAAAAGCTATATTGCTAAGCTATATTACTTTTTCATTATTCTTTACTTAGGTTCCTGGGTTCGATTCCTAGGTTGGGGAAAGTGTTATTGGGTTTTCAGATTTTACATGATTAGAATGAAACAAAGTTGGAAATGAAAACTATAGAAAAACAATAATGTTCGATAATAACTGACCGCTGCCACGGGAAGAAACTGGTATAAAACAGGGTGTAAATACTCTTCACGAAAACTTACACATTATAGCAAACACATCTTTTTGGTTCGTAACATGAATCCGCATCGGTCCCTCTTTTAAGATAATATCTCGGCACATTAGCGATAATCCTAAAGATAAAGATCGGGTTTCACAATAATATCGGTCTTTGATCTACCCCTGTCAATGTCCATTGGGTGACAGTTATTTGTCAAACTTGTCAGTTGATCGGATTTTTCTTTCTCTGCCAATATTATTTTGTTTGATTTGCCAAAAGAGGTTGGTGTGTTTTGAGTTCCAATATAGGTAGTTGAACTTTTTTTTTGTTCAGTCAACAGTCCTACAGGTTGATCCATTAAGTGTGAGATTGGTCATTTAGGACAAATCTGAAATTATTCAAGACCGAGTTTGAAATTAGGACCCACGTCACTGAAAGAGATGGAAGAGAGAGTGAGAGAGATTTTGGATTCTGCGGTATTCTCGTACATAGATTCTTTTCTTTTTTTTTTTAACGCCCAAGTTAGAAAAGATAGCATTTCTGTAATGTCTTCTTTATTGGGTTTTCGCTGTTCGGGTCAGCGCTGAATAAAAGTTCTTGATGTGCAATATTTTTTTCGCATTCATTTATGAGCCGCTCACGCAAAAAAAACACCAGTCGTAAAACTGAGCCCTTATTTCCACCACAAGCGAAACGAATCGATCGTCACACTCCTCTTTATTTACTCACTACAACAATATAACGCAATTACATATTCAAAATAATATTAACACTTGACAAAAGTTTACATTTGTCAATTGTTTACATTTGACAATAGTTTACATTTAAGGATTAACATGCGGTCGACTGTGACCGGGCGAAGTGTTAAAAAGACAATGATTTGATTTATTGTGGACACGGATTATGATGATTGGCTTTTGGCGAACTTGTTTGGTGTAACGCCTGATTTAAGATGTAAATTGAATTAAATGTTATTAAGTATTGGAAAAAAAAACTCCGCCCTTATTCTTTTTTTATCCATTGTAGAATGGGACTGAAGGATGAAGTTAAAGAAATAAAGTGAGAGCTAAAGAAAAGCAGCTAAAAAAAATCAAGTAACGACTAAAGTATAATTGGGATGTGTCTTTTTGTCAGGCTTAGTATTGGTCTTAGTGCTTTTTTAAGGCCTATGTACCTTCATGGCTTATTAGGCCTAAGGCCCTAATAAAATTGAAGACTAAAGTCCCTTTTTTTTCGGATTGGAAATCATCAAATGACTTCTCCCGCTCTGGGCAGAGCGGAAGGGAGTGTCAGACTTGTACTGACTAAAGCCCATTCATATTCCTTCCTTGCCCTTTGTGTTTCAGGGCCGCGGTATCTCTTTCGAACAGTCCCGCAGCAGAGTAAAGGCCCTTAAGTACTCAATCCCTAAACCTCGCTCCTCTATTCTAAAGGTCCGTCGTAAATGAGGTTTTATTTCAAAACGGTGACAATGATTTAATTTTTTTCAAAATATTTTTGTGTTCCTACTTTAAATAATAATACATGGAAATCTCTTGACGGATCGTAACTGTGCTTCATTTGTAGAAACTAATAAAAATACCAACTTATTCTAGCTAACGAGCACAAAAATGCAAATCAACTTACGACATCCACACAAGAGGGGTGAATGTTTCTCCCCGCCCAATCCACCCCATCCCTTGTTGCCCTAATAGCAGCCCACCCCTATCTTAGTGCCCTACTTGTAACGTACTTGCCACCCTTAACTTTAAATGTTGGTACTCATTTTTTTTATGGATATGCCTGGTTATGCATTTCGAGAAATTTAGTCGGAAAATATTCTAACTAATTTTATAAATATGACCTAACCTGATTGCGTAGGTTATGGAAATTCGTGACCTACTTGTCGCCTTGATTTCATAGTGGATGAGTGTTATATGTTGTGAAGACGAAAATAATGAGGGCAAAAAATATGTGCGAGGAATAAAACGTCTCCACACATTTGAGGGCAGCCTAGGATTAAATACTCGGAGAGGCTGCAACGATCAGAACGTTCGCTAGGAGAAAGGAAATTCTTACTTAGAATTCTCCAAGTTACTTTCGTCCTGTCCAATGGACATAAATTCTCAAAACACACACAAATGAATAAATAGTTCCTTGATTTTTACAGGCTGAGAAACTTATTATTATTATTTTAGGCCTATATTGTCCCTCTGCAGGGCAAAGGCCTCCCTTCCCTCTTTGCACATTTCGCGATTGTAGGTCAATCCTTTCAGGAGTCCAACTCATCCCGCCATCTCCTTCTGGGCCTGAGAAGCTTATTAATCGTTAAATTTGATGAGAAATCGCTAATCGCTATCATTCCTAACATTTAATTTTTAAATTATATTTTAGTATGCAAATTGTCAAATAAACTTTATAGATATCATTCGGGGATAACATTTTAAATACAACCTACTTGAATACCTTTTTGTTCAAACAATGAAAACCTGGCACTGAAAAACAAAACATATATTCGAACGGGGAATAAAAGTTTACAACAAATCCAAGCGGCCCATCAGACGGGCGCTGATTCGCAATTTTTTTTCCAAATTTCAGTCCCGTTTCTAAATTTTTGTAACCTAACAGTTTTATAAACAGTTTTTTTATAAGTATATTGTTTTACTGGGATCGTCAAAATTAAAAGTATCCATCATGGTAAGTTATTTTAGAAATATTTTTTTCACTGTGTGTGCGAGACTTAAGAAAACAAAGTATAAAATATGTAGCCCAATCCATAGTTTATTCTTGAAATTAAAATTCCTGTAGTGCTAAGAATACTGGAGGGCCGAATTTGAGTCCATGTTCCAGAAGGATCGATTGACGGCCATTTTTTCTTTACTAGTACAATTCGTTGTTTTTCAGAACACGCGTAGATGAACCTCTTTTTGTGCTTTATATTTTAGTACGTTGTGAAAGGTGACATTGTACAACGAATTTATCCGGTTTGCTTCCTGATCGAAAGCTACCTAAATGTTTTCCCTTCTTTCTTTCTACCTGTACCTAATCCTGTCTGATCATCTCAAAAACGCTGCCAACGAAAATTATCTTCAAGGTGACATGATGTCATTGAAGTGTCACATTTTTTTCCGTGAGCAGAGGGAGTGCATATCAGTGCACGTCGGGCAGGCGGGAGTTCAGATGGGGGTGGCATGCTGGCAGCTCTATTGCCTAGAGCATGGCATCCGTCCGGACGGGACCCTGCCGGCTTACGAACAAGACCCCAATGCAGCGGACTCCTGCTTTAATACCTTCTTCTCTGAAGCTGATCGGGGAAAAATGGTGCCCAGAGTTGTTATGGTGGATTTAGAGGCCACTGTTATTGGTAAGTCTTACGACTAGAATAGTATAAATAGATCTTAGCACAGCTAGTTGAGTTACAGAGAATAGTTCGTAGTGGACTGCTTTAGGATCATACTGTTAGGTGTCTTTCTGCTCTGCTATAGAATGGTGAGGATCCTGTTTTAGGCTCAAAGGCTGAGCAACAATTTGATGATTTATTACCGCTGAAAGTTCGTTTGGTCCACTATTAGGGCCAAAGCAAAGACAAGCAGGGATGTGTGAAGTGGAGAAGAAAGGAGATGCGTATAAGCTAGGGTGTATCCACCGAAGCTGTGGGCAGATGTGCATAGCAGAGAGTAGAGGAAATGTGCATAGCAGAGAGTAGAGGAAATGTGCAAACCGGTACACCGCTCATAGCACACAGCTCACCGCACGCCGCTCACAGCACACCGCTCACAGCACACCGCTGAAAGCACTTCGCTAACCGCACACCATACACAGCACAACACTAACCACACGCCGCTCACTACACACTGCTCACCACACGCCGCTCACCACACGCCGCTCACCACACGCCGCTCACCACACGCCGCTCACCACACGCCGCTCACCACACGCCGCTCACCACACGCCGCTCACCACACGCCGCTCACCACACTCCGCTCACCACACGCGGCTCACCACACGCGGCTCACGTACTTTTTCGTCTACGCTGACCTAAACAATTGCGATAATCTCTTCTCAAACAATATCCTTTCCTCTCTGCTCAATTGTTTTCACTAAAGCTAAGCGAAGACGAGAAGTGTAAATAACGAAATTCTGGTGGTTTACAACATATCTCCTTTTTGGTCCTGTCTCGTCTTGTCTCGTCTCGTCTCGTCCCGTCTCGTCTCGTCTCGTCTCGTCTTGCCTCGCCTCGTCTCGCCTCGTCTCGCCTCGCCTCGTCCCGCTTCAGTGGAGTCCGGTCCGCCTTGCTGGATGTCATCCAGCAAGGCGAAGCAGCTTCCGAGAACGTCGAAAGACCCAGTTTCCACCAAAACGAAGACGTGCGGAATCGAGTCAAATTGGTTGTAATCTACATAGTCTCTGCTGTAATTGGTCAAATTTTGCTCTTGTATCAGCACGCTCCGCTTTGGTTGAAAACGTTACGTTAACGCAATAGCCGGTTAAATTTATATTTTAGTCCCACTTCAATTTGCTGCTCTCTGCTCTGCGAGTCAAAGTCGCTGATTTAAACCCCCTATTTTTCAGACGAGGTCCGTTCAGGCGAGTACAGGCAACTGTACCACCCGGAACAATTGATCACAGGCAAGGAAGACGCGGCTAACAACTACGCGCGCGGCCACTACTCCACCGGTCGTGAGGTCCTCGGGCCTGTCATGGAGAGGGTCAGGAAGTTGGCTGATCAGTGTACTGGTCTGCAGGTATTTGGGAACTTTAAATCCATATTTAATAGTCTGCTGGTAGACAGCGCTCTCCGACGTTTTGCCTTAAAGTTGATTCTAGCCTTTTCACAAACCGCGTATTTCCATGGCCTCGCATCAACAGTTCACATTTAATCCCCCTTCTGTTTTCAAACGGTTTTTCTGAATCAAAATGAGTTTATTTCATTTTCCCTTTTTCTATATAAAAAAAAAAAATTGTCATTTAGACACTTTTTTTTTCGTTATCAAAAGTTGATTATTAGTGCCTTTTTAAATTTTACCTTGTTTGTGCAAGAGTGCTCTTGGACAAATAAGATAGGATATACGTACAATATTAAAAGCCCCTTATTATGCGTGAATTCCAACTAGGATTAAAATTAAATTGCTTACCTCATCCAGGGTTTCTTCGTGTTTCACTCATTCGGCGGCGGGACAGGCTCCGGCTTCACCTCGCTCCTCATGGAGAAGTTGTCAGAAGAATTCGGCAAAAAGAGCAAACTGGAGTTTGCTATCTACCCAGCTCCACAAGTAGGGCTACTTGTATACCCGCGTTTTTTTGCAGACACGGTCATTACTTCATTAGTTAACGTTGACGATCAGTTAAGTTTGTTGACAGATCGGTGGTACTACGTCACGGTGCCGCTCCCGTACGCACCAATCCTTCCAGATTTAGATGAATTTTAATATCTTCGATTTAGAGCTTTCACCCAGGTCTTAAAGGGTATTTAAAGACCTCCGTGAGGACTTATAAAGATTACCTCTAAATTTGAAACGACCCTTAATTCTATTGCATAAGTGTCCTCAGTGTTTTTAGGGCGCATTTTTCTTCATGTACAAGATTGGTACATACAGGGACATGATATTGAACACGATCAGCACATTTAAACAATCCACAACAATCCACAGGAATGACATAAAAGCGCGGACAGTTCTTGAATGCGGCTTGAATGTGCTGTTAGTAGCTTAGTATAGTAGTTAGTATTTAAAACCTCCACTTTGCGACCAGGTGTCCACAGCAGTGGTCGAGCCTTACAACGCGGTGCTGACGACGCACGCCACCATCGGTCACTCGGACTGTGCTTTCATGGTCGACAATGAGGCCATCTATGACATCTGCAGGCGGCGTCTGTCCATTGAGCGGCCGTCCTACGCTAATCTCAATAGACTTATCTCACAAGTAAGGAGTGCTTCTTCTTCTTCATCGTCAATTATTGTTTTGTGTTGGATGAACTTCGACACCGACAGCGTTTTCAATGGCTTTGGACTGATTCCTCAAGGAGCAGGTTGAAATTTGTCTACTTAGATGTTCTTATCTTATTGCAATTCGACCACTGTTCCACTCTTACGTCAGGAACTATCTAGTAAGATTTTCTAGCAGCTACGAAAAGATACATCCATAATGGAGTTTACTTTTTGTGAAACAACGCTTGCAACCACCGCAAAAGTAGTTATAAAAAATTACTTTAAAATATATTTATTTTTATTGCAAAATGCTGCTCAATAAAAAGTAACTTCGGAGTGGACGCACCTTTCGAATCTGCCAGCAGTACATAGGAGTACCAAGTGAATTTGTCTATCCAGGTGGTGTCGTCCATCACAGCATCACTGCGTTTCGACGGCGCGTTAAACGTGGACCTGACCGAGTTCCAGACGAATCTGGTGCCCTACCCGCGCATCCACTTCCCGCTCGCTGCTTATGCGCCAGTAGTCTCCGCCGATAAGGTAGGCACATTAACTGTGAAGTTTTATACTGCCATTAACTTTGAGGCTTTTATTGGACTCTTCCGAAGCTCGGATTAGAATGAATAGCAAAAGCTTTATGAAAGTAACAAGCATCTACTGCTTTCTGGTGTTAAATTCTCCCGCAATTTTACAAAGTCCTCCACCCAGTCTACTGTTTCGTAACAAACCGTAATATAATTATCACAAATCATCATCATCATCATCATATCATTAACAGCCCGACTTCACCCACTGCTGGGCATACGCCGCTCTTTGCTCGTGCCCAAGCTCCACGCTTATCACAAATAGTTAGGTGAAATATTACGAGTTGTTTTCCACTATGATGGGTCTTCGGACTAGGGCGTTTCAGGCCCTCCGTACTATACGCCACGGAAACGTGACCGCTCGGTTGCGGACTGGGATATTGGGAAGAAACTTCAAAGATCAAATCAGAATATTAAAAAAAAACTAAAAAATATTTTATGATTCTTTGAAGTCGCTAAAGAAGCAACCTCCCTCAGGCGTACCACGAAGGCATGTCAGTGTCCGAGATCACGGCGGAGCTGTTCGAGCCACAGAACCAGATGGTGAAGTGCGACCCTCGCGACGGGAAGTATATGGCCTGCTGCCTTCTGTACCGCGGCGATGTGGTGCCAAAGGACGTGAATGCTGCTATTGCGGCCATGAAGGGCAGGGCCGGGATACGGTTCGTGGACTGGTGTCCCACTGGGTTTAAGGTGAGATTAAAGAACTGTGTTTGGATCATTCATGCATAAACTTCTGGAGTTGCAATCATAATTATAATCGGCTTTTACAATCTGCTCTCTCCATCGCATAGCCCAATTAATTTGAGGTCAGCGTGGCACGTAATCTTTCACAGATCTCTCAAGTATCCGTTTAGAGCAGCCCTTGCAGAGCATTCTCTATTTTTTTACCAAAATCAGTAGTTTTTTTTTCTCGTTACATAATATTGCCGTTGTTGCTGCTGGCCGGCAGGGTTAAATAACGAAAGGACTGTAGTCATATCTTTATTATTAATACTTAAAACGGGATATTTTCCATGTCTACCATGTCCCGATAGTGTTAGTGACCATGTCAAATTAATAACTTGTAGTCTTGTCACTCATTTCCGTCTTTTCTTTTTTTGTTATTCTTTTCATCTTCGTCTTTTCTTTTTTTGTTGTATTCTTTTTATCTTTTTATCTTATTATCTCTTTATCTTTTTATCTTATCACCATAGTTGGTAATCCTATTATTGAATTCTAAAACATAATGACGTTTGTTGTGTAGGTTGGCATCAACTACCAGCCCCCATCGGTGGTGGCGGGCGGCGACCTGGCGCAAGTGAAGCGCGCCGCCTCCATGCTCAGCAACACCACCGCCATCGCCGAGGCGTGGGGCAAGCTCGACCACAAGTTCGACCTCATGTACTCCAAGAGAGCATTTGTGCACTGGTACGTAAATTATTGAATAGCTCGTAGGCCGATCTGCTTATCACTTCCTACTAGAACTGCCTGCCTGGTAGCTCAGTGATGTCATTGGAAGCAGTACCTCTATTCAGGGGAACATGGACAAGAATCATCTATCAATGATTCTGATGAATGCCTAGAGTATCTTACCAGGGCCTCCTCGATGAGAGATGTCGAACGCTCATTTTTTTTTTGTTACAGGTACGTAGGCGAGGGTATGGAAGAGGGTGAATTCTCAGAAGCACGTGAAGACCTCGCAGCGCTCGAGAGAGACTACGACGAGGTAGCCATTGAGACGTCGGACATGCAGCCCGGCTGCGACGACGAGCTATGACGTCACATCCACGTCGAGGGCCGCGCCCCCTCCCGCCGCACCCCTCCGCGCTCGCTGCAGGACCCCTCGCCAGTGCAGTTGCGACGCGGCTGCGCCCAGTTAACACTACGGCGACCACAACGCACGCGCACAGTTGCTCAGTACAGAATGCACGGCCCAGGGTGCACGCTACTGCTGTACCTATACTGCACGAAGGTCGTCTACATTTCAAACCTATGAAGATATGAAGAGAAACATCCAATATGGTGCACAGTTAGATCTGCAACTCATGCGCTGTGGTCGGTCTGTGCGTGTCTAATCATGGCGGTTGCGCAGCGTCGCCGCCGAAGCGGACGCCACAAAACCGCGGCCGCACGTTTATTGATATTGATTATTGCAGAACTGTGAAAATTTATATAAAGGTTCGAAAATGTCCGCGGAGGTCGGATGATGCTCGCGTTGCTTGTGCCTACCACTGATGTACCGAAGCCTGCGTGGCGTGACAGAGTTGTGCTCCCTCGCCACCCATACAAGTTTCTCCGTCGAGCAGTCTTGCGACGTCATATTTTTTTAGTTTTTTTCTTTGGAATATTTTTTTTAAAATTTATAGCAAATACTGGACGGAGAAATGCTAAGTTTTTATTATTTTACACTTTATAGAAATTTTGTGGCAAGTTTTGTGGTGAATCGCGTCGTAAGTGTGTGGTGTGAATGCGGCGCTATTGATGTAAGTGTAATGTTTTTATTGTGTGTACGTCCGTCTATGTTCGAAATGTTTGAAAAAGTTTACCATTGTCCCGTCTGATGTTCTTGTAACAATAAAATGTTCAATTTATTTTCATTTATGATTTTATTTTGTAGTTTGTCTTACTAGTAACACACCAGCACACCGCTCACCCGCTCACCCGCTCACCCGCTCACCCGCACAGGCACACAGGCACACAGGCACACAGGCACACAGCAGGCACACAGGCACACAGGCACAGGCACACAAGCACACAAGGCACACAGGCACACAGGCACACAGGCACACGGGCACTCGGGCACACCGCTCACCGCTCTAGTCTCCTCTCGTCACGTCTTGTCTCAGCTTCGATGAAGCAATACGTAGAGGGCGGTCACCCATCTATGGAGCAGCCTAGGCAAGCGCGGCTTAACCTGAAGTTGGACCCGAGCCGCTAATCTGTTGAACTCGACGGAGAGTCCGGCCCTAACTCTGGTCGGTGCCAAACCTAGTTTGCTATGCATCTTCTATTCCGCAAGTAACTTTAAAGGGTCCTCAGAAACATACATGACTGCCCACAAATTAACTTTTTATTTTTTCAGTTTTGACCAATACGTTAGTGCAAACGCCAATTTGACCGCCCTCTTCCTCTCCCTCTAAGGGCCTTTGCACACCACGTTTTGTTTATGCACTGACGACGAGCGTGAACGCAATCTGGACGCTCAGCAAACGCAAGACTGAAGTCACGTTGTTACCTTTGCACACCATCCTTGCGTTTGTATCGCCATAAACTCGCTGATACATCGCTACAAACGCGCGTTTACATTGCGTTTGCGATGCATCGTGCAGAAAACCGCCGCCATTTGGAACCACAGCATTGCGCATCTCTCCCCGCATCACCTCATTCCGCGCATCACCAATGGCACAAACGCGCTGTAAGAGCCAGTCCACACAGTGCGTTGCGTCTCCGTTGCGTCATTTTACATACAAATAATCATAGTGTACACACGGTGCGCTGCGTCGACGCAATGCACAACGACGGAACTGCAGCCCCCGAGACGAAGCGGGCGGGGGTGTGCATTGTGACAACGGAACAGCAGCGCAGCGTCGACGCAACGGAGACGCAACGCGCCGTGTCCATCCATGCTTTCTATAGACTGATGCGATATGTTTATAAAATGCTTGCCGCAACTGTGCGTCGCCGCTGCGACGTCGGAACGTTATTACTGCGTCGTGGTAACTCTGTGGTGACGCAGCGCCTGCGTGGCCGGCTATGCGTCAAAATATTTGCGTTGCGTCGACGCAACGTGCCGTGTGGACTGGCTCTAAGCGCGTGTTTGAATCGATACAAACGTGTAAAATGCTAAAACGTGCTGATAACGCGCAGAGGACGCGCTTATCAAAAAGGCACGACGTGAGCGCAAAAAAAAAACGTGGTGTGCAAAAGCCCTAACCATCAACATTCATATTTGGCTCTCATATCACAAGTGATAAGAACGTTACTTATGTAAATGACGCCTTTTACATGACTTGATCTTACAACCAGGATCGTCTCCTGACGAAAGTGCTCCTGAACGGTTAATAGTACGGACACAAAACGTTGTATACGTGTTCAATGTTGATACACAGTTAAACCTATTTTTTTTTCTTTTTGTTTTAATACAAGCTTTTCTTTTCTATTATTGGTATATTGATAGATTTCTATGTTGTCCATTCCATCTTGTATAAATAACCCTTCCTTGGCAGTCGGGTAAAACAAGTCCTTGGGAAAAATTGGTGATTGCATTTGATAATTTCAGATAATGTCGTTTATATTAACATGAACCCGTAGGTAACATATACATCGGAAATACGAACAACCAAATCTACATTTATTTATTTTTAATTCTGAATTACACATACAATCTAATAATATTTTTAACGTATATTCAAAACATACTTTGTACATAATACTAGAATACATTCAATTATCCTTTACATAATTTACAAAAAGATTCTGCAACAAACATCCCTTATATTTTTTTCATTTTGGTATAAAACAATAGATAAATAATTGTAACTTTCACGTCTCTACGATTGCTTTTCAATCAGTTTCTCAAAAGATTTGATGATGAGTATATAAGGTCCCATTAAAATAGATGGACATACTTTTAGAAATCATTCAGACACAGGGAACACAACAAGGAAAGGAGGAGAAAGAAGAGAAGGTAAAAAAATGTAAATATGAACAACGCATTAGATAGTTACAAGAAAATAAAATCAGCTAACGAAAATACACTAAAAATGACATAAAATCACTTTAATCAGTGTTATTTTTGCTTGGATATCTTTGGTTAGACGTCATCATCGCGTCACGATCGCCATCTATTTTAATGGGACCTTATATAAATAACTAACTAAATTTTTAATTCATACTTTATTAGGTTAAACTAACTATATACGTTGATAATTAAAAACTATTAAACTAAAATAGATAAACTAACAACAAACTATAAAAGGGCATCGAAAAACTCCTCCTCAACGCTGTCAGATGTTAATGTGCCCAAGAGACTGGCGGCGTTGCCACGTTGTATGGCAACACTTAGCCTCTGGCCAAAGTAAAAGCCAGCCCTTGGGTCACGGGAAGCGTCAACTAACTAACTTGAATAATATATTTTGATACGAGTGGGGAAACTTTTTCATTGCAGCCGAGGCAGAATTCACAGTCACACCGAGCCGTAGGCTTTGTTATGTGTATCAATCGTTCCAGTTCATTCTTCTCAGTGTTTCTCAACACTTTTTTACGTAACCTAATATATGCACATCTAACGATTTAAAATTTTTATTTTTCATCAAAATAAATGGGCAATCTTATGATAAAAATAAAACATCACATGTCAAGCTTTCTAGAAACAAAGCTGTATCAAAATAAAATGTATAATTTAATAAATAGGAAAATACAGAATATTTATAATGTAATTGCAGGCTTTTTTATACAAAGGTCACCACACACATGGGTGTGAAAAAGCTCATTGAAGGTACAATTGCGAACGCGACTACAAACGCCATTAGGCGACATTACCGCTATCTATTTGTACGGAAGCAATTTCATACCGGTTGTTTTTTTTTTATTTTTACAACACGGTTTTTTTCGTGTCAATATATTACTACCATAACTTTATTGAGTAATATGCAGTGACAACATTTTATATAGCTATTTTATAGTTATGTTACACAATAAGCGTGAATGCTTATGTATCTACAGGTACTACAACATATACTCCTCTATATTTATATATGTGGATAGTATAGTATTTTAAATATTCTCCAAAAAGCTGGATATTATACACGGTGTAAGGTTAAGGTACTACCGAGTTCACTGACAGCCTAACAGTTTTCATCGTTCTGCTCTAAGTAATAAGGTTGAAAACTAGTCGACCATCAGTGAGTGCGATAGTGCATCGTGACACAAATATAATAGACCAAGGATCCGTTACATAATTCTAAACCCACTACTGTTGAAAAAATTGGTCAGTTAGGTAAATAAATATTCCATACGTTTTAACCGTGAAGGTATTGCAGTTTTTCCAACGATAGGCGGTCTGGAATCATATATTGAATCCTTACTAAAAGTATAATTATATCACAATCCATTCTGCCGGATAATAGTCCCGAACATAAGTATAAAACATTTGTTCTTCAAAAAAAAAAAAAAAACTATACAAAAGACATATAATAACAATGTCTTCGATATGTTATATTCATATCTAATAATTCAACAACAACGTTCTTTACTAAAAATTACAGATTCTACATCATGATAATATTATGTATACACATTTTTATATAGCTAACGATATAAGGGCTTTTTAGGGGAAGGGCGTTGAGAATCAGAAATCGAATCTTTACCGACAATACTTTGCGTGTCAGTAGTTCTAATGAACTAATTACAATTTAGTGCGCTTACAGCCTCGACAGTTAGCCATACGTTTACAACATCGATTGTCGCCCTCGTCTTCATTCTTGTCGATGGTACGACTTTAAATTTCTTGGGCCCAGTATCTGGTCATTTTAATCGCGGCGTATATGGCATTTTTTTACCGACGACAAAATAATAATATTTATTTCGTGTCATGATACTGCCATTCAGCAAGGTTGCATGTTATCTTGGTACATCTGAAGACACGTATATCTAGCATTGTTCCTGATAAGCATCACGTTACCTCATTTTTAACTGGTGATCTCGAATTTCCAAGCCCAGGGGAAGACTTAACGGTACGTCGTACCATGGAAGAAAAAAATGATGAATGGTTCCAGTTGATTTGATACTGAACTGGTGTGACTTTAAAACATATCTACTTATGCAAACATCACTAACAAAGCTCTACCTATTCTAATTTCAAAACGCCCTAGCCCCTTTCTCCAGCTCCAACTTCCCTCAAACCGTCTCCTCAAGCAAGGAGTCGGCTCTCTTCAGCTAGAGCTTCCTGTGCGGCGGCGACTCGGCCGCGCTGGGAGTGAGCGAGAGGCGCCGGATGTTGGGCTTGTCGTACTCTTCCATGGACATCGCGCGAGACATGCGGCGCTCCACACCAGGTGGCGGGAGTGACGTCAGCAGGCCCTGGCCCTGGCAGAATAGCAACAGAGACTGCGCTATTTTTGCAGGCTGGAATGGAAAGAGATTCTGTTATAAGAGTTTCTTTGGTTCGGTAGTTCACAGTTGAATGTTGATGAATTTTGGGGAATTACTCCGGACTTACCAAAATTACCAAAGAAAGTTATTGCGTCGCTCAAGTAACCCGGAAGTTGTGATGTGTTTGCTATTTTTATGTAATGGCACAGAAACAACCGGATTCAAACTTAAATATTAAAATCCGTGAATTACTTACTCAAGGTCATGTATAAATAAAACTCGTCTTGAATTTCAGCTTCATTTCGAGTGTATAAAATTACTAAGCTGGCCGATTTCTAAATAATGTTATCTCGGTATTACCAATAAAAAATTAATAAAACATACAAATTAATAAAATCTTACTATTTATCTTTCTTTATTGTTGATTGATCTTGATGTTAATAACTTGCGCTCATCGCATACAGACGTGCACATCAATGCAGTATTAAAATAATAAATTAACACTTGCTATAAATACTGACCCAGTTTAAGTGCGCTTGATATAAAAATCAACGTAGTAAGCAGTTTCCACTGAAAATAATGGAGTGACTGGATTACAAATAGTTATTATAACCTAAAAAATGGATAGCAGCCCCTTTAATCGGAGTGGGAGGACGCCACGCAGCCCTCCGTCGACACCAACACCGAGACCATCTCAACAACCAAAGCAGCAAGAAGAAGCCGTTGAACCAATCTCTACTGCGGAGATTCAGAACTGGCTGGGGACCATCGACGAGCACCAAAATGAGGTCTGCTTTATTGCCGCTGAGGGAAAACTTAATTCTGAGCAGAAGCAAAGAATTGGCAATCTCTGCCGTAAAGTTGGACATGGTGTTTCACAATTGGCTGTGCAATACCAGTCCCTGAAATCAAGAGCCATACAAACACATACTGCCTTGAAAACTATGACCGAAGCTCGAGACCTAGCCGACTGTCTCACAGAGATGAATCGCACGATTCAGGAATCGTGTACGAAGCAGGGTGTAACTCCTAACTCTTTTGCCGATATGGTGAAGAAGGGGTCCAGCAGTTTTATTCGCCCCAATACTCTTAGTTCCGTGGCGATTTTTCCATGCGACAACACAAAGACCAGTGACGAAACCAAGAACATGGTACAAAAAATCATATGCCCTGGTGAAATGAAGCTGAAAGTACGAGGCGTACGTAAAATAGGAAAAGGAGGACTTATCATCAGCACTGAGACTAAGGATGACCTAGACAAGCTCAAACAAACAGTCCAAATCGCTTCGTCAGGCCTTACCGTCGACGAACCTCGGAAACGCAAACCTCGCATTATTGTAATAAGAGTTCCCGCAACAATGGCTGAAAATGAGGTTTATAAATGCATTTACGACCAGAATATTACGGAAAAGCTGCCTATGACACTGAATACATTTTTGTCCTCAATTAAACTTAGCCACAAATCAGGTAGGAAAGATGCTGAGAGCTGTAATTATATAATAGAAGTTTCAGCCGTCATCCGCAAGGCCCTCATCACACAGGACAGATTATTTATAAATTGGACCTCCTGCCCGGTACGAGACTTCACTCTAGTAACAAGATGTTACAAGTGCCAGCAGTACGGACATGCGTCTAAGACATGCAAGAGCGCTGTCCCGGTTTGTGGACATTGCGGTGAAGAAGGACACTCTAGCCAAGACTGCGCAAAATAAGCTGAAGATCCAAAATGTGCTACATGTATGCGCTTTAAAAAACTAGCCAACCATAAGACGGGAGACGCAGTTTGCCCGGCTAAACTAGCTGCCGAATACAGGTATATTAACTCCATTGACTATGAAGGCGCCTAAGAGCGCCACTTATTTTGTTTATTCTTAGACATAATTTATTGTTGTTTGTTATTTTTAAATAGAATGGATAGTAATTTAATTACCGACATAGATAACACTTTTTTAATGGAGTCAAAGTCATGTGAGGTTGAAGACTGCAAACAATATCTTTCTCAGCATCAAAAGTCACTAACCATACTAACCCAAAACATACGTAGTGTTTATAAGAACATAGATAGTTTTAATATTTTTCTTCATAGACTTAACTTTAATTGTGATAATTATTATGGTTCTAACAGAATGCTGGTTATCAAATCGCTACGATCATCTCCCAACAATACCAGGTTACAACTTATTGTACACTAAAATTAACCACACTCAAAATGATGGTGTCGTTGTCTTTGCTAAGGAATCATTAAAGGTCAAAGTCGA
The DNA here is from genome assembly GCA_950005105.1 of Lycophotia porphyrea. NCBI lineage: Eukaryota > Metazoa > Arthropoda > Insecta > Lepidoptera > Noctuidae > Lycophotia > Lycophotia porphyrea. Next base: position 18,989,867 of record OX465388.1, on the reverse strand, counting down.
AGAACCTGATCTACAAGATTGTAGTAGTAACTGCCTTATCATCAAAATTGGTACAACCACAGCGATAATTGCTTTGTATAGATCCCCATCCGCTAGAAACGTAACCTCTTTCAACAGTTCCCTAAACCAGATCTTTCAAGCACTTAGCCCATTCAAGAATGTAATACTAACAGGTGATATTAACATTAATATTGGCTCGGAAAACTGCGATGCGGGGACTCAAGATTACCTTAACATCTGCTCATATCATGGTTTTCTGCCTGCTCACACATTGCCTACTCATCAGAGCGGTTCTTGCCTCGACCATAATATGATGATCAAAACCAGGTTTTCATATATTACGCTTGTTACTAACTCAACAATAACCGACCATCATTCTGTGTTACTAGCCGTAAACTTATCGCTAGCTAAGCAAAATCGCCAACAGACAATGACTAAATTAAACATAAACATACTCGAATATGATTTACGTAACATTGATTATAGCCTAGTTTACAATACTGCTGACGCTAATTCGGCTTTATCGTACTTAATAAAACATGTCCAACAAGCAATATTGCGTAATACAACAGTTGTGACAGTAAATAATCGTCATCATAATATTAAACCTTGGATTACTCCTGGACTAATTCGGTGTATAAGACACAGAGATAAACTTCATCAGAGAACTAAGAAGTTTCCTGATAATTTAATCATTCTAAACAGCTACAAAAGATACAGGAATTTCTGCAACAATCTCTTAAAGAAGCTTAAAAATAATTACGATAAAAATGAATTAAATAAAGCAGGCAACAATAGCAAGCAAATTTGGAAGCAAATTAAAAACGTCACCTATATGACTAAACAACATGAATCAAATTCGAGGTTACTGCTTACTAATTCTTCACCTCTCATATCCGCTAACAAAGTAAATAAGTTTTTTGCTAATATTGGGAAAGCTTTGGCCGAACAGATAGCGAAATATCGCGCCCAACCACCTTTCCAAAAATTAAACAACAGCTGTAACCTGAAATCATTTGCTATGATGGATATTGACGAAAACGAAATATCCAGAATCATTTCTGGCCTTAAAGATGACTGTGCAGTTGGATGGGATAACATAAGCAACAAGATCCTTAAACTTTATAAGCATGTATTGGCACCTCCCTTAACGCATATTTTTCGAATCTGTCTCTCCAAAGGAATTTTCCCTAAATGTCTAAAAAAGGCAGTTGTTATCCCTATCTATAAATCTGGAGACAGGGACTTGGTTAATAACTATAGGCCAATATCATTACTCACCTCAATCTCAAAAATACTTGAGAAAATTATAAACCACAGACTAGTTAGCTACCTAGAAAAAAACAGCTTCTTGTCACCAGCGCAATTTGGCTTCAGAGCCAAATTATCCACAGCCGATGCGGTGCATAGCTTGACAAACTATATCTCAGAAGAGCTAGGCAAAGGAAACCAGGTCTTGGGAGTCTTCCTTGATTTAGCGAAAGCCTTTGACACTGTCTCTGTATCTCTGCTCCTAAAAAAATTAGAGGCCATGGGAATAAGGGGAACGCCGCTGACACTACTTGCTGACTACTTAACCGACCGATACCAGTGTGTTAGGATTGACAACTTTACGAGCGATGATGAGAAAAATTCTGGATTTGGTGTTCCCCAGGGAAGCATTTTGGGCCCCACCTTATTCCTGGTTTATATTAACGGCCTATGTAATTTAGATATCAAGCACGGCAAAATAATATCATATGCTGACGACACAGCACTAATATTTTCTGCTAAAAACAGTGGCGAACTGTTTGAAAACGCTCAACTCGCTTTTAATACTGTGACTAATTGGCTTCAAAGCAATTTACTAACATTAAATGCTGACAAGACTAAATATATTCACTTCTCCATGCGCAAGCCTCAGCTAAACACTGCTAACTTTCTTATATATGCACATCAATGTGGTAACCTGTCAGCTAACATGTGCAATTGTCCTACTATCCTCAAAACCTGTAACATTAAATACCTCGGGGTGATAATAGACGACACACTCTCTTTTAGGCATCATATTGAAAGTCTGGTTAAAAGAGTGCGCAAATTAATATATGTATTTAAAAAAATTCGTAATTTTGCAGATTCAAAACTAATAACACAAGTTTATTTCGCCCTATGTCAATCAATAATTCATTACTGTATCATTTCATGGGGTGGTGCATCAAAAACTATCTTGCTTCCCCTTGAAAGAACTCAAAGAGCAATTTTAAAGGTAGCAAACTTCCATCCCTTTTTCTTTCCCACAAATCAGCTCTATAAATCCTGCAACGTGCTGACTGTGCGTCAGCTTTTCATTATGCACTTAGTACTAAAACAGCACACCATGCTCACGTACAATGCTGACAATACTAACAAGAGGCGGAATGATATAGTATGCGTTTCTAATGCAACCTCCAAACATGTCTTTGTCGAAAGATTCTTTTCATTTTTAGGCCCATTTCTGTACAATAGATTAAATAGAAAATTAGGTATATATAAGTTAAATTATTTTAGCTGTAAAAAATCTGTAATTACCTTTTTACAACCCATGTCTTATGCACAGACAGAAGATCTACTTGTTGTGTGCAAATAAACTGCTAACACGCTGTTTTTAATTTGATTTTTATTTATGTTTACTTTACTTTTCTTGAAACGTTAATTTATTTATTTTAAGTAGGTAATTATGCGCTTTGTAGCCTGAAACACAGGTTCAACCTAGTTCAGGCAAATGAGCAAATTGTGGTGTATTTTAATTGTTAAGATATTTTATTGTAAATGTGCCCCTTTTTATAAATAAACGATTTATTATTATTATTATTATTGATACCAATCTTTTTTACATAAGTGATTCCGTTCTCGCTGTTTAAAACTTAAACATATAAAATACTTAAAGATATAGTTAACAAATCCAGTAAAATATACATGGTAGGTAATAATTTTTTTCAGTATCAAGTTTAGATTTTGACATGCTAGTTAATTATTCAATTAACTAGACGTAGGAAAGGAGCCGACCATCCAACGAAGCGGAACGGGGTCACGCAACACGCTATTAATACTACCTGTCTACCACACACTACAACTGTATACTTCATTACAAGTCAATAGAAATTAACATTAACATCCAGAATGAAAATTACCCTGAATAACTTAGTTTTATTTCTCACTAACATTTTACACAACTGGTTTCCAATGAGGTTTTAGGGGAGTCAACAAACTTATCGACGCGAAATTGGACCCGGTCAAATGTACCTTTCTATTCACGCATTAAGAGTGAAACCAACGATATTCACTTCGTTGTGGTCAGAACAATGCGACTCGGCACTGGAGACCACGTCGAACTATTCAATTTTATAGCGTGTTGATAAATTGGATCACTCCCTAAAATGTTAAACATAACTAAGAACTAAGGCACTGATTCAGTTCATCGTCACTCAGTTTCACAAGCCTCACTGACTCCTCCCAGACCCTCGTGGCCATTTTCTGATCATACACCAGTTCAGCAGCTCGAACTCGTTGGCAGTTCTTGAAGTATTCTCCTTTGAATTGACCAGCTCTGGTGCTAGTAGCAGCATACAAAGCAGTCTGAGCACCTTCCCAAGGATGCTTGAACAGGATCAGGGCCATAAATGATATGAAACTACCCCACGCAATCCGGGAACTGTTAAAAATCTTCGTCCCGACTGCTCCTGGATCAACAATGTTCACTATAACATTTGGGCTCTTCATCCTTCTGGCAAGTTCTCGGGTGAAGAGAGCCAAGCATAATTTACTGTTCCCGTATATTCTTATTTTACTCCAGTACCCCGTCTTGTTCCAGTGTTTGAAGTCAATTTTGCCGAATTTGTGGACTACAGATGATGTGTTTACAATCCTACTCGGTTCGGACGAGGCGCCCGTCTTCTTGAGAAGCGGTAGGAGCAACATGGTCAGCAGGAACGTACCGAAATAGTTCACTTGCATGATGAAGTTCATTCCATCGGCAGTGAGGAAGTCTCCCGGGATGCCAACGCCAGCGTTGTTTACCAAAATATCCAATCTGTCTTCTGTTTTCAGGATATCTGCAGCGAAGTTCCTCACAGATTCCAGAGACGCGAGGTCGAGTAGTTTGAAAACTACGTTTTCGTTACCAGAGCTCTTTATGATAAGTTTTCTTCCGTGCAAGCCTTCATCTTCAAAGGGACACGCGACGATAACCCTGGCGCCTCTGTGAGCGAAATCCGCGGCAATCTCAAGTCCCATGCCAGCCGTCCCGCCGGTCACAAGCACTGTCTTTCCATCGTATCTCTTCTTTGATTTGCACACTAAGTTGGTATTCTTCTGGTAAAGTCCAACTATCATTCCTCCAATGATTATGATTTCCACTATTAACAAAATCACAGACATCTTGATCGGTAAACTTATGTTCAATTTAACATGATCAAAACTTTGTCAAAAAGCTTTGTGTTAAGATAAAACTATCGTAGTTTTGTTAACAAACTGGTTTGCGTAGTATCGCAATGGGTCTGGGTAAGTCAATGAACGCTGGTTTGCTTTTACTTTGGCTTAACAGCGGACGAATGATTGCGTTGTGGCGGTTGCACAGGGGGGCTATTAGATTCGCATGCGCTTGAGCCACTTGGCGATGATCAACATAGTTACGTAAGACGACTGGTATTAAAAATATCTTGAGAAGTTATATCAGTTGTGTAATGTTGTAAGTCTGTAGATAATATAATTATATAACGGAATATCGACCCGCAAATCTTTAACCATAGACTAATATATTGTATTTAACCTGGTTGTTCGCTAGAACAGTGACCTATATTTCTATTTGCGTACCTACTTAATTACATATTAAGCCATTTTACATTTCAAATTACTGAAATCCAGGCTGTAAGCGACATCGACACACATATGTTTACCATTTGTTCAGTATATCATTAATTCGAACCCTCACACATAAAAATTGTTCATCTTCAGTAAAAAAAAACAGCTGTTTCCTACAAAAGTGCAATACCTTCACAGTCAAAAAGCTGTTTCTTTTCCAATGAAGGACAGCTGTTTTTATTTCAATGATGAAAAAATTCATCGTGGGGGGGACGGTTCGGGATGATGTCCGGAAATCGTGGTAATCGTCGATGTGCGTCGATGTAACATAATGTGGATCATAAGGATACTTACAGTCTCAGCCAGCACATCGCCAGCTCGATCCACCTTCAGTATGGTGACCCTCTCCTTATCGAGCTCCTTGTACATCTTCTCGATGACAGTGGAGTACGGGCTCAGCATGCCGGTGATGAGCAGGATGTCGGGCTGACAGCCGCGGAGGATCAGGTCCTTGCGACTGGAAGCAGAAATTTAGAAATTCAGATAGGTAGAGCCGATAGACATATTATTATTACGGTGGTAACTTTAAAATTTCCTGATGTTCTTGTTAGATAGACAACTGAAAATATTTAAACCACAAAGGGACACCATAAAACAGAGGTCATATTTAATCAGTCGATGGCCCAGTGGTAATTACCCCGAGATTCGTGTCATAGGTCGTTGGCCCTTTACTTTGTGTACCTAGATTATTTCATAACCGCCGATATCGAGAAGAGGCCTGTGTCCCAGTAGTCGGAACATTGTAGACTGATTATCCCGATTAACCAGGAGTCAAAAGAACCCGACAATGATTACCACGACGATGATGATGATGAAGCTGTAACTATACTAAATAACAACAACTCACTTGATAAACGCCCTGACGTACAGCTTGATGTTATGAGTGTTGAGATTACCGCGCAAGCGTGAGCGGTACTCTGTCAGCGTGCGGTCTCGTTCGATGCCCTCGCTGGACTCGCTGGAGATTTGCTGGAACATGATACAGAGAATATTGAAGAAGAAGCAGTGATGAAGCTGATCAGAAAGGAGAGAACGTGAATGTATCCGTTGCTTGTCTAGTAAGATGTTCTGAGGGATGTGTATACTTCACAAGAAACGGAAGTAGACCTAGAAGCCCACTTTTTTTTAGAAAGTATATATAAAACAATACGAGGACCTTGTATTACTGACACACTTGCCTGTCATAATCCAAATGTTTTTGAAAGAAATTATATACATTGCTACATATTATGTTCGGAAAATATATATCCATGTTTTTGAATGCATGTATAGGTATGTTACGCAGTTACCTCGCTCACTGTTTAAAAATAACTATAGAAACCGAATCATATTTTTGCTAGATATTTCAACTCAAAAGATGAAGATTCAATTTAAGGAGTCCTTCTACGTTCAATTCAATAGATGGCATGGTATTATGGCTAAAATTTGCACATGGCAGGAAGTTAGAACCGTGCTTAAATATCGCCATAAAATAACGCAATAGTCAGTTTATGACTGCAATACCGCGAAGCTCACGTCTCGTTGCGACATCGTAAGACCTAAGTGCGTCAGGCTATTACTACTCTGCTAGGTTTCGGTGTTTGAGATGGTATTTCTAGTATACATTTTACGCCTGTAATCCTCGCAAGATAAGGCAAAGGTGTACCTAAACATTCGCACTCCGCCAGTTATATGTGTTTAAAGATTCAATATCCCATGTAATACGGGCGAGCAATCAACCGGATACATTCTGGATATGGACTTCTATTATGGACATAGAAAACTATTCCGATTGTAATAATATGCATAATCCAGATGAAACTATTTCTTTTATGCTACTCTTTATACATGGAAGATTAAACGGGGTGGAAGAAACACTGAAGCGAAAATGGTTACCATGTATTCATTCGGTACATCATTTTGGGAACCATATAGAAAATTTTAAGCGTTTTCACGTCGGTGTCCTTCCACCCCGTATGTACTCGTAAATGCTATACAATCAGAAACAGAATCAGAACTTTATTTGCTATGAATGTAGGTACAGTTATAAGATTTTATACATAAATTAATGAGATCGGCTACAGTCAATCAACTGACAAATCCAACGAACATTTAGTAATTAAGATTTGATTTAGGAGCAGTCAAAGTTATACAAAGAAAAATTTACAACTACACTGGATAAAAACAAAAAGAAAAAAGAACAAGCAATAGTTATTTAGGGAACATGGCTATATGAGTACTTATAGTGGAACATATTTTGCAACAGGGAGAACACATACAAGCTATCTAAAAGCAAAAACTATAACGAATAGGTAATGTTAGTATGTTAGTTGAAGAAAAGAAGATGCTTCTATAGGCAGAGAAGACAGTCTAAAAATGCCAGTTTTCACTAAAACTAGGCCACAGCTAAATGTAAGCGCGTAGATAGATTTTTCACTTTCGGCGTTGAACCGAGAGTCTAAAATCCAACAGTGTGCTTTATTTTCACACTCATTTTAACCTGTTAGTAATGAAAACTGGCATTCTGATATAAATGATTTAATTGATGTGGTATTACCATTTGCAGAAACAAATAAGCAAAGGGCAGTAAAATTTTGAAAACGAATTTCAACAAGAGCTTGAAGAAGAACGCATTCAGATACAAAGCATTTGATCAAACAATGGAGTTGAATGCATTACATTCTATTCAAAGTCCATGTTTCCAATTGATATTATTTCCACTTAAACTAATATCATATAATCTGTATGCTAGTTAAAATTAAGATGAATTTAGAATGACTATTGAAAACGTTGTAGCCAAACAGAAATTTTTCGTTTTTATTGAAAACGGCAACCACATTCTTACCTCAAAGACGCTCTAGCCGAGCAATTAGTAAAATTAGTAACCAAAACAGAAGAAGAAATACCTTGTAGCTATAGTCAAGCTGTTCTTGTTCAAAACTCACGTGGCCAAACTTGTGATAGATGAGGAAGTCCTCTTCAGACTGCGAGATATCAGCCCCCCGCCATCTTGAAAACCGACTGCGAAACGCATCTGCAACCGAGGAAGTTGATGCGGTGCAGTTGACCAGGATAAGGCCGAGGAGACGGCGAGGGTGGGCCAGCCCACACCTGGCGAGGACGTTGGCGCCTGCACCTTCACCCAAGCCTACTGCGTAGCGGACGTGGAGGAAGTCTAGGACTGTGATGAGGTCTTCGCCTAGGGTTTGGAGTGACGGAAACTGGTAGCTGTGGACAGAAATGGAGTCTTGTTAAATGTTTAATGGTTAATTTGGCGCGTGGCCTTGATCGAAACTAACGCCGCCATCGTATTTGTTCAATATAATTTTCCACCGACAATTTCGCAAATGCAAAATTTATTCCTATACAGCAAGTGTCAGAAAGATGTGGTATTTAAGTGTGTGGTATAGACCACCAAACTGAACAACTTCCATAGAACTAACATCTACATCGCATAAAGTGATCAACTGTCCCACACGAATATTCAATAATTATCTACTCGAACCAAATTTATGGAGAAGCTGTTTTTTCACAATTACTATTATCCATAAATAATTTCCAGACAGTATCGACCACGAATTCCTTTGTCAGTTGTATTTAAAGACCGCGGCTTAAAACAACAATACATCAGTGAATATTTTACAAAACCGTGTTATTCACCTATTTGAATTTCAGAATAGTCGCCCTAGAGAACCGACTGGCATTAAATTTGCCCTTTGACTTGCAAAACCGTTAATAAATTGTATTCTCTTCCCAGCGTCTCGCACTCTCGGGATCCAATGAAATAAATCTTTGAAGCTTTAATGTTCTCGCTACTGTTCTCCTATCCTCAAATATCACAGTTGAACTGTTTTGTTCATTTTTAACGTTTTCTATGGATCAAAAGACCAGGGTGGTACTGTTATTGTACCTCTATCAACAGCCCACAGTAGTCCAATGGTAAACATAGGCCCCTCCAATCGCACACCAATCAACTGGATTCTCAACCACTCTCATGAAGCTTTTCCAGCCACCCCTTCACCCTATAATATGCGGGGTTGAAGAGACATCGACGCAAAAACGATTACAAATGATTTGTCCCACTGCTGGGCAAAGGCCTCGCCCAGTTCCTTCCACGTGCTCTTTTCCCGTGCCTCCTCGAACCAGCCCTGGCGGTATACCACGTATTTGTTACATATTTGCTTTATATAGTAACAAAATATGCTAGGAGGATTGAAAATAGTATCAATAAGTCAAGAGACATTTCCTAAGGTTCATGTAACCATATCATAGAACCAAAAAACGAAGACAGCAAATTCACGAACTCGCGCTGAGGCCGCGTGGTGGACAAGGCTAGTGTCCCAACAGTATGAACGTTTAGGCTGATTACGCTTATGCATGGAATTGTAGTTGAACTCACGAGTCTGGTAGATCCGGTGAGCCCTCCTCGTGACCTGGCACATCCACGTGGATGAAGCAGGAGCGCTCCTTGATCTCCGACATCACTGGACTGTTCACGAAGTCAACCATTGTTGAATCTAAAAAAAATCATGATACTGTAATTAGTCCAGGCTCACAATTTCTCTAGAGGCATGAGAATGTTTCTTAAACTTCTAACTCCAAAGAAATTGAAATCAGCATAAAGTAAGACATCTGAAAGTTTATGTTTAGTCCCAGATATATCTGATTGAAGTACTATTTTTATTTCAACATAACAAGCATTACTTAAAAATATTTGTCACTTTTGCCTATTTACTGACCATTCTAGAAAGAAACTCTAAACCCACTCAGGCTATGTTGTCATAGTCGACGACCAAATTGACAATAAACATCTATCTAAGACTCTGTTCTGGATATTGACCTATCTGAATAAGAGTCGAAATAAAAATAGCCCGTAAATAGCGAACATATTTCCAATCCAGTATCCAGCGATACATTTGCCAATTGTTTGCGAATCCATCAAACTCGCCTCTAATCTACCAATGAGTATTAAAGTGCGTCAAACCACGTATTGTACAGTACTCTAGCTACCCGCTCAAGCTACCCGAAACTGTAAATTTTTTCCAGTCAACCTTGAACCTAGTGCTTCAGAAATAAAGTTGCAAATCTATTAGAGAAATCTGACAGATTGTAGTAGCTTGATCTGCTGGCGACTGTACATAGTAGTTCGTAATTAGAGCACCTATTAGCAGCCATTCAGTACTCGCATTGGCAATCATTCAAACATCGGCCGACAAATAAAACATACTTTATGGAAACAATAAAACAGGATTTTAGGGAAGTTGAATTGAATTTGGTTTATTTTTATTTGAGTAATAAAACAAAGCCTCGATGCTGTTGAAAGAAATAAGATACAGTAATAAATTGTTGGATGATCAAGAATCATAAAAATCCTATTTGAAAATAACAACATTCTAAATTAGAAGTAGTATTCTCAAATTCGTGAATAACAGGGCCAAAGATAAAAAAAACCTGGCAAAAGATAATATTAACTTTAAATACTTACGATTGGTCCCAAGATCGTGGACTGTAAGGAAAACGCATCGTTTATCCTGTTGACTAAGGTCCCCCTGAAAATTGAAAAAATCATCAAAAACCAACATAATATTAGTATGCATTAAAATATGGATGACAATTCGCGGAAACATAGACTGTTTTAGCACCGGATTTCTTCTTTTCTTATTCGAAACACTCTTTTCAGAGTGGTCGTGGTTGCGCAGACGAGGTACACACCGGATTTCAAGGAAATGTATTATAATAAAAAGATATTAGGTTACCAGCCTAGTATAACTGTTAAAGTCCTTCGATGCAGTTAAACTTGGTTAAGGAGTCTGTTGCCCTGTATTGCAAACCGAAGTTCCAGACCTCAGGATCGGAAGTTGAACAGAATAGGTTGTCGGGCAGTTGATCCGCTTTGGAAGATTAAACAAGAGAATTCTAGCTCGAAGATATTCGTCAGGCATTTGAGGCATTTGTCTCGCTCGAATTAATAATATTTAAGAAGTAGAGCCTTCCAACAAAACTTTCGTAATAACGGAAATCGCGAAAATTTTGTACATGAACTCCTGAAGAAAAATTTGGCTCCTTACCAAAAGACCATTTTAACTTCGTGTTAAGAATTATTTAGTCAATCCTATTTTTAACTTACTATGAATGTTAAATTCGCGGTTACTGATTCCTTTACTATTACTTCATTTGATGATCAATGTGTGAATTACCTACTAGGCCAATACTGAACGTTTTCAGCTAGTATAGGTAAACGATTTACGCACAAAAAGAAGTCGGTATGAAATTAGTGAATATCTATCAATATACACAAACCAAACACACTTGTGGACGTGAATAGGCAATAGATGAACATCCATCGATTGGTGTTTGTGGAGGAAAAACACACTCTCTCATAGGCAAAACTTGATGGTGTGAGGAGTGACGACAATGATATATGTTTTGCACAAAAGTGTGTAATGTACAGAAGGATCAATTTAATTGAAACTAGAAGTCATATCATCTCGAAGGCCATTTCGATGGTTTGAGGAAGATGAGATTCTCGCAATTCTGGGTTTGGTTAATAACAAAGCGAGGGACGAAAGTAAGTTTGATGAATTACAGTAAGCCATTAGATGTCGACGAGACCTTGTTGGCCAGCAAAAACCTGCGGGCATAGATGCCTATAGAAGAGGTCCTTCTGTACATCTTTATTGTGCGTTTCTGTGCTGGTTCTCCTATTGACTTAAATTATACGTATACTTATTAACGTCAAGGATCGTATCTCGGTATCTGATCTTGTTATTCTATGTGACAAAATTTGGAAACTTATGAATGTATTAAAGAGAAAGATTAAACTGAATTTTAAAACCACACTTTTGATACTTACCCTGTTTGGTTGCGGTAATATTCCCTGGTTAGCAGAAAAAAAAACAAAATTTAAACGTTTTTTTCGACTGTTTTAAAATTCATGGAATTAACAGACTTTACACCATAAATTAGCTAAACATGACGAAACGTTAGAAATTATGTAAAATATAAACAAATTGCGTAATAAATACGAAGTAGAAATAGTATGATCCGCGGTATGACATAAACTAAACAAAACATCATATACAGGGTGTTTGGCAGAACGTTGAACATACGAAAATGGTGGGTAGGTGGGGTCATCTGCTACTTACTCAGCCCTAATTTATTTGGCCCTGGCCGACTGGGTATTTAAAAAAAAAAAAAAAAGTTTTTTTCTTGTTTCACCACTTTCTTAACTTTAAAGTGTATTTTTTTTTATTAAAAATGGGCAATAAAACAGGCAATTTTTTTTTTTTTTAATCTTTGATGTTGGCAGATTCTTATAAAATTATTGCTTTGTTCAGATGTTAGCTAGAAAAAAAGTTATGAGTCCTCAAACTTACAGAAAGATGTAAAAAATACTTGAATGTTAATTTCAACTTGCATTTAAAAAAAAACAAAAAATGATTGAGGAGTTCCAATTCTAGCAAAACATCCCTAGTGTGTGAGCTTTCTAATGGTATGTAATTTGCTTTTATAAAAAAAAAACTTTAAGTGTTATTTCATAATTTTATCAAGCAGGAAATTTTTGACGAAACTCTACCTTTACGGAAAGTTAAATGTTTTGCGAAATTTAATACTGCAAAGTTGGTAAAAATTATGGATCGACGGCTTGCCAGTAGCAGTGGTGCAAATTGACATTCACTATTCCCTTGAGATGGTTACACAAAGCAGGTAGAAATTTTGTTTCACTCTTGCGCAGTCATAGCGTATTTTTGCTCTCTTTCGCTCTCGTGGCACCGTGACGCCTCAGAATGAATTCTTTTCTTTTATTCAGTCGAGACTTAACTGCCTCTGCGATCTCAAGTGCCCGTTACGCTTACGTTTGTTTTTGTTCACTTCGTTTTCTTTTATTGTTATCACTAGTTAAGTTTAAGTTTAAGTTTGTTAAGTTTTTTGTTATTACTGTTACCTGTTGTTATTGGTAAAGAAATGGCTGCTTTTACCAGTGAGGAATACGCGGACATGTTGTTAGCGTATGGAAGCGCTAATACAAATTCGCGTGAAGCGCGAAGAATTTATCAAGAGCGTTATCCCAACCGCCGAGTACCCAGTCATCAGACGTTTGCGAGTACTTACCGACGTTTACGACAAACCGGTAACCTGAACTTACAAGAACCACGAGTGAACGCAGCACGACCCGATGCTACCATTGACGAACAAGTTCTTGCCGAGTTTGACGCGGATCCTACCAAAAGCATTAGACAGATAGCTTCAATACTTGGCTTAAGCATATGGAAAGTGTGGTCTGTTCTCCGGCAAGATGGTAGACATGCTTTTCACTACACTCCAGTGCAAGGTAAGATTAAGCCGTTTATGCACTGCATCTGATACGATTTTGTGGAATGTAGTAAATTATGAGACAGTTCAATTGATCGTTCCATTTAACCTTGATTTCGTCACTTTCTTTATTAGTTGTTTTGCCTCATGTTGTTTTTAGCGCATTCAATTCTAATTTCAAATTAAATTCAATAAACTATTCCTATTCGGCCGCATTCACGTAACAATCAGGCGGCCAGCGCTTACAGGATTCGGATTTCGGATTCGGTTTGCGCAGGTGGTCAGCGTAGGTAAACTTGCCAGCACTTATGGGTCCTTTTTAGAACAAAATTGGAAAGTCGCACGCCCTTTTGTGAATTTGGTCTTACGTCTTTATGGCTAAGCCATAAAGCCAATTAGTGTACTTAAAAATTGAAGATGAAAAATTTGGATAATTGTAGAGTTTGAACTCGGAGGAAGAAAAGATTCAGTATTGAAATCAATTCTTAGACATGTTTTGTTTGTTCAAGGTCTCGATGACAGTGATTTTGGGAGACGTGTGCAATTTTGTCGCCATTTGCTGCATACCGATGTGGACGACGTTAACTTTTTTAAAAGTATTTTGTGGACAGACGAGTCCAAATTTGACAAAGAAGGGATTGTCAATTATCACAATCTTCACCATTGGGCACTTACAAATCAAAACCCACACGTGAAGAGACAAAGAGGCTTCCAGAGGAGATTCAGTGTGAATGTCTGGGCAGGAGTGATTGGCGATAAGCTAATAGGGCCTCATTATTTGCCCGACAACATCAACGCGAACAACTACTTGGATTTTTTGATAAATGATTTACCACCATTAGTGGAAGAAGTGTTCCAAGTAGACATAAACAGGCCTATTGTCTTTCAACACGATGGTTGCCCAGCTCACTTTAGTCTAGTTGTACGTGAGCATTTGGATAATTGTTTCCCAAATTCGTGGATTGGCAGGGGAGGACCAATTCCCTGGCCTCCGCGATCGCCCGACCTCACTCCGCTCGATTTTCACGTGTGGGGAAGGGCAAAGGAACTAGTTTACACTACAGAAGTAGAAAGTCGGGAAGATTTGATAAATCGAATTAATGCTGCTTTCGAAGTTATGCGACAGGAGATGCTGCTGCGCACAACAACTGTAGAAATCAGACGTAGATGCCGCACCTGTATTGCGAATGAAGGGCGTCAATTTGAACATCTAATATGATTTATTATTTAAATAAATTATTTAAAATTATTTAATTGTTTCATTAACGCACCTAACTGGTACAGCATAATTTCCATCGATCATTTAATTTTTACCAACTTTGCAGTATTAAATTTCGCAAAACATTTAACTTTCCGTAAAGGTAGAGTTTAGTCAAAAATTTCCTACTTGATAAAATTATGAAATAACTCTTAAAGTTTTTTTTTTTATAAAAGCAAATTACGTACCATTAGAAAGCTCACACACTAGGGATGTTTTGCTAGAATTGGAACTCCTCAATCATTTTTTGTTTTTTTTTAAATGCAAGTTGAAATTAACATTCAAGTATTTTTTACATCTTTCTGTAAGTTTGAGGACTCATAACTTTTTTTCTAGCTAACATCTGAACAAAGCAATAATTTTATAAGAATCTGCCAACATCAAAGATTAAAAAAAAAAAATTGCCTGTTTTATTGCCCATTTTTAATAAAAAAAATACACTTTAAAGTTAGGAAAGTGGTGAAACAAGAAAAAAACTTTTTTTTTTTTTTTAAAATACCCAGTCGGCCAGGGCCAAATAAATTAGGGCTGAGTAAGTAGCAGATGACCCCACCTACCCACCATTTTCGTATGTTCAACGTTCTGCCAAACACCCTGTATAATATAACTGTTATTTTATCTGTTATCTTATTTATACATATGTCTCTCTAGTTACTTATTGTTTAAAGTAATCTGTGGAAAACGTAGTGGGTAGCATATTTATCATAGTTTAGTATGTAAAATTTATTATAAATCTGTAATATGTTACTGTTTGTTTTTCCTAAATAAATAAATAAAAATAAATAAAATAAACTACCTAAAAAAAACGAAAACGAACTACCTACTGAAGTAGGTAGAGACCCAGAGACTTATTTGAATACTATTTACTATATTTGTATTTGATACTCCTCAATAGAAAATAGAAAGATCTAAACGAGAACATACTTCGTATTTACCTTATATTATAATATCAACCTGTTAGGATAATTGGATATCAACCACGGGCAGCAACTAATTTCTCTGCTCTAATTTGTTTATCCAAGATGGCGTCGATAAACGTTTCCCACCAAAAGTCAAGGTAATTGAAATGTCAAACAGATAATTTTCATTCCATTTTCATAAATGACATGGCAATAGACATACAGCCTGACATACTTTTATGTTTAATTCATTTGTTCGATGGATGGGTGTGACAATTAGGTCAACTAGTCAAGTAAGCATTTTTGTCAACTAGAAAATACTGATTACTTATTATAATGAGGTCAAAAGAGGTCACTATTTTGTATAGACTTAGAAATGCAATATTTAATGTAGAACTTACTTGTACATGAACATGGATGTCGCCACTCCGATCTGTACTGACGACATATTTCTGAAACAATAGAAAATGATTTTCAGTATATTTCCAAGTAGGTATGTAACTGCAACGAACCATTTGTACACAGATTTTCAGTCGTCGCAAATTACAGTTGATTTTCTTCACAGGAAACTAGCCTGCGTTAGAACATCAAACCAAAACCATGATACAAGGGAAACTGTATTTTCCAACTCCGTATCTTGAAAGAGTTTTCTCCGGTTCATGGATTATACATAATTTAAATTCTACCAAACCAATTTAATGTGCAAATGATTTAAGTTGTTTTAAATAGAAGATAAATAACGTTTATTCTGTGAATTTATTTATACAAACCTAGGTCGGTCTATCCTTATTTCTATTATTATAAATGCGTAGGTAACTTTGTTTGTTTTTAGGGTGGTAAAAACGGGACCCTATTACTAAGGCTCCGCTGTCCGTCTATCTATCCGTCTGTCTGTCTGGCTGTCTGTCACCAGACTGTATCTCATGAACCGCGATAGCTAGACAGTTGAAATTTTCACAGATGATGTATTTCTATTGCTGCTATAATTGCAAATAATAATAAAAAATAAAAAAAAATTAAAGAGGGCTCCAATGCAAGAAACCCGAACCTTAAACCAAAAAAATACGTTTCTTGTTGCTAATTTAAAATCTAGATGAGACCGATATCCGAATACTCTGAGAAATAAACATCAAAACAAACTCAGAGGTAGTAAAAGAAAGTGCAAATTAATCAACAATTATGTCTTAGGTAATTGTATTAACACAATATAAACAGACAGCACAAACACATTACTTAGCCACGAAGCCACGCACAATAAAGCTGATTACAGAATACAGATTGAAATAATCCATTAGTACCGACTTACAGACCGTTGCTAAGCTATTAAACTAGATACTTTTAGAAAAACACTTTTCTTTGGCGTTTTATTGCAGGTATTCATACTATTTTATTGGCACTTGTTGTTGTATTTTATACTCTCTTGTACATCATCCTCTCTTTTTGGTTTCGTTCAGACGCCAAAAAATCAAGCTACCCGAAACTGTCAAATTTTGCCAATCAACCTTGAACCTAATGCTTAAGTGATAAAATTGAAAATCTACTAAAGAAATTTGACAGATTATAAGCTTGATGTGCTAGCGTCTGTACATTGGGAAGAAATGTTGAGATTTTTAACTTTAATTATTCCAAAAACGTTGGGTTGACAGTATCGTTAAAGTTGCGAGAAACAGCTTGATGCTGGGGTGCAGCTAGACGTACGGAACCCAGAAGCAGAAGAAGAAAGGGGAGGCTGTAGTGGTAAATTCAGGGCTGGAATAATGATGATGATGAGACCATATCTAGCTCCCCGGGCTTTAAAAGTGTGCCCGGTGAATCTGATACCTAATCTCATTGTTGTTATTAACTGACTATAGGTTCTACTATACCTAAATTATACAGATATTCAGAAACCTCACAGATTATTGGAACAGCAGTTAAGCAGCTCGCCTGAGAATTTTTTTCTTCTCTGTTAATCTAAGAGAACTTTTCCCAATGTATCCCAATCAATCAGCAAACCATGCGATATCATCAATTAGTCTGTGTAATCTAGTCGCGCCCGAACCAATCCCATTAGCCCTCGAACCACGTACTCGTATGAAACTTGGTTGGGTTTCATGCTTATTTGCTGCTGTACCATTTCCTGTTTATTTCCACTTTATTGTATTAGAGTGTTGTATAGCCAATGTTACCGACGTAGCCCGAAGAATTGCCAAAGTTAAGTGGCAGTGGGCAGGGCTCATTGCTCGCAGAACGGATGGCCGATGGGGCCGAAAATTTCTGGAGTGGTGACCGCGAACCGGAAGACGTTGCATTAGAAGGCCTCCCACTAGGTGGACTGATGATATGGTGAAGGTTGCGGGGATCCGCTGGATGCGAGACGCACGGGACCGGTCAATGTGGTGACACTTGGGGGAGGCCTTTGTCCAGCAGTGGACGTCTTTCGGCTGAATTGATGATGATGATGCGAAAGTCAGAAGAATTGGCAACGCATAACTTCATGGATCATACGTCGAAATATAAAGGGTAACGACTAAGAAGATTTTCTTACAAACTTAGGGAAAAATTGTATTGTTGTAGACCGTACACGCATAGTTGGAAACCATGGCAAATAAAATTCACAAATGACAATTAGAACTGCATGCCTGCATGCATGGTAAACTGCTGCCCGTACACTTATAGGTTAATTAAACTCTTGTTTATAAGACTGAACGATACTTAAAACTGCAATTAGACTTTCCCCACAACTCACACATAAACAGCCTAAAATGGCCAATCAAAGTCAACACTTCAAGTTTGACTTACTACTTGGACCAATATATTTTGACATTTCACGGTGGCGGTGCCCGTGAAGGAAAATGTCAACAAGAATGTCAAATTTAGTACATTTTAATTTAGTTCCTAATTTTCCCGCATGCCACAGTAAAATGGTACAGTGGTACGGGCTAAAATATTTGGAATAGCCATCGGACTATGAAATAGAGTTTGTTTATGACATTATGGGATTAGCTCGATTTAGCTAAAAGCGTTTAGTTTATTTTTGCCGAGGCTTGGAATATAAATTCTTCAATGGTAGCAATATTTTTGATATTTTGTTAGTACAGTTTTAAACTTATGAACTTATAAGTTGATACCATGAAAATTTTAAAGCATTATGTAATTTTTTATTCCCCCAATATTCCATTCGAAAATGTATCTAAGATAGATACAACAGAAACTTGCCATCGTCCTTTTTTGCGTCGTTGATACGAGTTAATTTGAAATAAGAAAGAAATCATAACGCCAGCACATCAGGCTACTACAATCTGCCAATTTTATTAAATAGATTTTCAATTTTATCGCTAAAGCATTAAGTTCAAGTTTGATTGGGAAAATTTGACAGTTTCGGGTAGCTTGATATGCTGGCATCTGTACATCCTTCTAACAATAACACCTTCTTCTCCCTGCACTTGTGACGTTGAACTGCTATACAACTATTGGTACAGAATATGGTTACATGCATAGGTGTGTGTGCTATAGTAGGGAAGCAGGTGAACCTTAATGGGGGCAATCAAAGCAATCAGCGCCAAGTGCTAGCTGAAGGAATGATGTATAGCTCTTTTTATAAAGGGTGTAAACAGACTCTTAACGAAGCCGAAACGCACTTGTTCTTTCCGTCATTGCGATCATTTTTTTGTTCAAGACCATACCTGGGAACCTTCTACTTACGGATATATGCGGGGTCAAAGTTCCAATTTTTTCACAATAATTTTAAAATACATTGTTTTAATGTAAGATTTTGACTTCAAACACCTCCAGGACCCCTTTACTATTCAATCCATCCATCAGCACAATGTTTTGAGTGCGTTACATTGAGTCCTACTGTAAAACGTGATTTTTCAGCCCAAAAATGTTGTTTCCCAGCACTAATTTTTGCGTAAAGTTACTTAGATTGATGTACATAATGCTCGGTTGACGGCTTCGTGAAGAGTCTGTTTACACCTTGTATAAAAACCTTTCTTGAGCACTAAAATCAATTGCAATTAGATGAGAGTAGGATTCTAGCATCTATAAAGCGTTTCCTAGAACAAGACAACACTCCGCTTGTAGTCCCCAAAAGGGTAGGCAGGTTAACCATATTTTATATTCAACTCCCGTGTAACAGGGGGCGAGCGTAATTATTTTCCATTATATTTCCATTAAACCAGCTCAAATCTTGCCTGTAGTCAACTACTTCATTCATTCTAAGAATGCATACTGCACCACACAGACTGCAAATAAATTGGGATACGGGTAAGAGAATAATAGAAAACAATAAACTCAGTCCGTAAGTCAATTCTGAACGCAAAAAAAATCGCACCTGGCCCTTATTCTGCCACGTTCTATATTCGTGTCCCAAACCGCAAATATTAAGACGTCCACCTAAGTGGGTCGGCATCGGGGTTAACTGGCCAGTTATAACCGTTTGTTTTACGGCAAAACTACTGACATTTCACGTTTTATGACGACTGGCGACGCACGTACCAATTGCTAGGCAAATGGCAGATCAACATCGGTGGTATTTTAATGCTTGTTAAAATGTCTTAGGCATTTGTAACAGAAGTTGGCATTCAAGTCCTCAACTTTACTACAAATCGTTGAGTATGACTATATGGGTCAAAATGTTTGGTCCTAAGTATCACTCTTTCATTAGAATCAAATCTACATACTACGGTTCTAAGACACTAAAAGCTGGTTTCATTATTTCATACATCAGTCGTTGATGAATTGCGACTAAGAATGAATAAACACTAATGAAACTGAACGCGATCAGGACATCTAGACGGCGTTCAAGATGTCAATGTCAATATTCCAAAGCAATTATGACATTTAATGGTCTCGAACGCAGTTTAAATGACGCTTATCACGTTTAGCTACAATGATGAAGTCAAATATAAGTGAAATTGAAACCATTAACTCTGTCTCAGAATACTTCAGTAAACCTCGAGTCTAGCCCAACTTCTAGCCCGAACCAGAACCTAGCATTAGCAAATAGCACCGCGGTTAGGCGGTCAGCAGGCGTCGAGTAAACAAACAACATTAGACCAACAATGCGTGTTTACAGCGCAGCTCGGAAATAGATCGGTGCGCGCGCGCAGCTCAGCGTAACATTTTTATGGAGCTATAATTTGTAGGTAACGTTGGCAGTAGATGTTGTGATTTCTAAGTGCGAATATAGTACTAATTGCTTGAAAATAAAGACTATTCGATAACACCTAAAAGTAAACAATAAGATATTAAGATTTTATACAAACCAACAGTGACAACAAGTGATTTTTTTTAACCAGTGACTTGTTAATACGACGTTAATTTTGCATATCAAGCAAGACCACAAAAACACCATAAAAGGATAAATAAATAAAGTAGGTATCCAAGAAAATTCATTGACTGAAGTGAGGAGTTGAGTACTGATGTCTGCCAGAACCCTTGAAATTCTGACAACCTGTCTTTCCAAAGTGCATCGTGTTACGTAGTGGAGAGGAGTTCGTGGCTAAATAATAACAGCCACTCGGGTCGATCTTTAGGTTAAACCGTGCTTGCCTAGGTTGGTCTGTGGATGGGTGACCACCCATTACATACCGTGTTTCCTCCGTGCCTCGGAAAGTACGTTAAGCCGTTAGTCCTGGCTGTTATTTGTACATCTTTGACAGTCGTTAGGTAGGCCCAAGAAGTCTGACAAACAATATTACCAAGGGGTATCGTATTACCCAGCACTAACTGGGTTATGGAGGTCAGATAGGCAGTCGCTCCATGTAAAATACTGGTATTCAGCTCCATCCGGTTAGACTGGAAGCCGAACACAACATAGTTGGGAAAAGGCTAGGCAGATGATGATGAAATATGCAGTTCATTGAACAAACAAAAATCCTGAAAACCCCACTGACTTGGCTGTCTCGTTGGTTTAGTGGTCACGAGCTCGACTGCTGAGCATGAGGTCCTGGATTCGATCCCCAGGTCGGGCAGTGTTATTGGGATTTCTCAGTAGCAGCCACGGAGTCTAGATTTGTGCTCGGTTAATGGCACAGGCTCGCCCCCTATTAAATGAGACTTAAACATAACTGGCGAAATGTGGGTGTACTATTAGGTCCACCTCTGCCTACCCTTCGGGGATTACAGTCGTGAATCTATGAACATGGAAAACCAGCCGAGAAAAACACTTGAAACGTTCCTTAAACCCTGAAACGTGGGTAGGCCATAAATATTTGCTGTTATCAAGCCGAAACTTCAAACAAGATTATTTGTGTCGATACAAGACACAAAACAGACGCGAATAAAGCTGGGAAACAACCGATATTGTTTTGTTTCGTTCACAAAAGTTAGCCAGGCTTAAAAACAGGGATTACTGACGAAGTGAAACATGCTTTGGGATTTGCAGTGTTTGACACTTTTAAGCAGTTCAGTAAAAGTTAGGCGGATTTTATAATGGAACATTTTCAATGGCACAGGCACTATATCGTGCTGGGTATAAAGGGTGTAAACAGTCTCTTAACGAAGCCGAAAGGCACTTATTCTCCCCGTCATTGCGATATTTTTTTTGTTCTAGACCATACCTGGGAAACTTCTAGTTACGGAGATATTGGGGGTCAAAGTTCCAACTTTTTCACAAGTTTTTTTTTAAATACATTATTTTAATGTTAGATTATTACTTTAAACACCTCCAGGACCCCCTTACTATCAGCACAATGTTTTGCGTTACATTGAGTCCTGTAAAACGTGATTTATCAGCCCAAAAAAAAAGTCGTTTCCAAACACAAGTTTTTGCGTAAAGTTACTTAGTTTGATGTACATAATACTTGGTTGACGGTGTCGTGAAGAGTCTGTTTACACCCTGTATTAATAAGATTATCAAAATCGGCCTGCGCGTTAAGTCACTAGACCGCCACAAAGGAACAAATATACAACTTTAGTATCTTGACTTAAATTTTTGCTATAAATAAAATGATATGTCTAAGCCGGAGAGGTGATCTATACTTCAGGACCTTCCTACTTCTTTTTCTATATAAGATTGATTGTGTATATGTGAACCAGCGCATGTAATTCCTGTTGTAAATGTTAAATAAAGATTTATGATTGTGATACATATATAGGAATATAGGCTGATAAACACATTACCCTCCTAAGTCGGTAAAAAAGACGTATCTGGCTAAAATGTGGATGTTCTTAAAAAATTTAGATGTCATCACATTCACTTAATCTCTGCTTAACCTTTCGGGGAAAACCGTCGTAAAATTATGCAAATTATGGGTTTTTTAAGGTACATCTTTATCTAGCTTGCCATACTATTTCCAACCACTGCAGCTCTTGAAAGTCAGGAACAATAGAGGTGACCACGAGACAAACGCCGAGGAATCAAGTTAGCCAATGAAGCTCAACAAGTCCCGGAGAAACGATTCAATTATCTTAGAACCCGCAACGAAATTAATCAGAGAAAAACAGCGGTGGAAAAAACCAAGGATGTCAAGTCAGAAAGATGCGCAGTAGCTTTTTATTCTATCACAACAAACCAATCAGAGAGCCAAATGCGTTTCGGCATTCAACTTGACCGGACGTTCTAAAGTGACCTAATGCTCTTAAACTGTTTGCGAAAAAGGAATGCTATTTATAGTTTGCACACCTACGCAGTAAACTACTAGCAAAACATATTGTCATTTATTTAAGGATTAGGTTCAATTTCGGGAGACATACAGTCGACAAAATAACAGTTTGACCTTAAAGTTGGTCGGGCGTAGTACAGAGTTACATTAGAATACGAGGCCAGCCTATATTGGGTTTGTTACCGATGACGTGTCTACTGTAACTACTAGTTCGTATACCTATAGTTTATACAATCTTAAATTCAACTGTCTGAAGCTTACACAATATCGGTAAACGTAGTGTGGGATGTACCAGCTAGCTAGCTACATGGACCGACGAATTGAGAAGGATGGCTGGGGTAGATTAGATGTGGAAGGCGGAATACAGGGTATTGTTATGCAGTTTGGGTCAGGCCTATGACAAGCTGTGGACTACGATAGTCTAACTTTAACTCACTATACAGGGTGCAAACAGACTCTTCACGAAGCCGTCAACCAAGCATTATGTTCATCAAACTAAGTAACTTTACGTAAAAAATTGTGCTGGAAAACGACCTTTTTTTTCGGCTGAAAAATCACATTTTACGGTTAGGACTCAATGTAACGCACTCAAAACATTGTGTTGATGGATGAATTGAATAGTAACGGGGTCCTGAAGGTGTTTAAAGTAAAAATCTTACATTAAAAATAAGTATTAAAAAAAAAACTTGTAAAAAATTTGAACTTTGACCCCAATATCTCCGTAACTAGAAATTTAGTTTAGTAGTTCCCAGGTATGGTCTAGAACAAAAAAATGATCGCAATAACGGGGAGAACAAGTGCCTTTCGGCTTCGTTAACAGTCTGTTTACACCCTTTTTTTTACGGATGGGAAATCATCAAATGACTTCTCCCGCTCTGGGCAGAACGGAAGGGAGTGTCAGACTTGTACTGACTAAAATCCATCCATGTTCCTTCCTTGCCCTTTGTGTTCCAGAGCCGCGGTATCTCCCTTTAGTATATTTTCTTTCTATAATAAGATTGAAGAGTGTTGAGTTCCTTGCAGACCAAGGTACAAATGTTTGTAAACATAAACAATCATATTTTTAGTAACAGACGCAACATGTTGTTTTCCTGAATTTCTTTTTGGAGTTTTTCTTTAATGTCAATGACCTTTCGGTGTTTATTTTATAGCTGCGTTACTAGCTCTTATGTATTTTGGTAAGATAGGTAAACACACTTTACTAGATGAATGATTTACAATATAACTATAATATACCTACATCCTAGCGTGTAGGAGATTGGATTTCGGGTGATAACTGTGAATGTTTTATGAGAAAATCCAATCATATTTATATTGATACCCAGGACCCCAGGGCTCTTCAGTCGGGTTGCGGGCTGTTCGAAAGAGATTCCGCGGCCCTAGAACACAAAGGGCAAGGAAGGAACATGGATGGGTTTTAGTCAGTACAAGTCTGACACTCCCTTCCGCTCTGCCCAGAGCGGGAGAAGTCATTTGATGATTTCACATCCGTAAAAAAAAAGGGCTTTTCAGTTGTACTTACTACCACAAGACCAGATCCTGATGTCTAAGGTACAATTCTGAACGCCACCGTAACCGCTAACCATATATAGTGACACAAAATAACTGGTTTTAAACTATCTCTGTGAAAACGGCAACAATCAGCAATATCACAATTTATGAAATCAGTAAGCTAGACATAAAGAGGAAGAGTATTGTGGATCACTAATTATTTTAAGATTAAAGTAAACAAACACTCAACTGACAATGCTCCATAAATCAATCAAGAAACAAGCACGCACTAAAAAAAACAACGGGTTGCACTCCGGGAGTACTGACAGAAGTGAAAACTTGAAACAACGCCATCTAGCTTAGATATCAGAAATTTCAATGGCTTTCTGCAAGAATGAAAGCTGTCACTGCCGTAGAAAAAACACTTGAAATAACGCCATCTCGCTTAAACTACACGCACACTCGCGCAAGCGCCCTGCGCCGCCGATTCAATCTGACGATCTGACAGTTTTTACTCATTCAAAAATTGCACAACGCCGCTAAAGAAGTTTTCACTTCAAAATTAGAAAACAAACACGTCAGACAATTGCTAACTGTTTATTTTAGGCACAGATCGATATCAAAGTTGTGACCTATAAACTAGAGCTAGACTTGCTGACTAGAAGTCGATACTATCTGTTCTTTGTAGGTCTATCCACCCCTGTTCTTGATGTATACTTGGAGACTTGGAACCACCCAATTAAAAGTCATTAACCTTACATGAGATAGTCCCCCATGGGGGACCCTATGGATGTAGGTACCTCGGGGGATTTAGTGCACCAATAGTCCTTCTTCTTCACAAAAAAAAATATATAAAATTAAAGAATAGAAGAAGCTCGTGGCTAAATAATAACAGCCGCTCGGGTCGATCTTTAGGTTAAGCCGTGCTTGCCTAGGTTGGTCTGTGGATGGGTGACCCTTATATACCGAGTTTCCTCCGTGACTCGGAAAGCACGTTAAGCCGTCGCCGCGTTGGTCCCAGGTGTAATTTGTAGATTTTTGGCAGTAGTTACAGTGCCCAAAAAGTCTGACAACAAGTCTTACCATGAGGTATCGTATTACCCAATACTATCTTGGTTATGGAGGTCAGGTAGGCAGTCACTCCATGTAAAATACTTGTCTTCAGCTGCATCCGCTTAGGCTGATGGAAGCCGACCCCAACATAGTTGGGAAAAGGCAAATAAAAAATAGATGGTATAATTTTACTACGAAAGAATACACCAAAATATTGTATTTATTTTCTATAGCGCGGTATGGTTATGTATGTCACATCCTGCAACCGCAACCGCGCTTACCACAATTCGGATAGGTTGCAGTTTGAAACAGACTCACTATTCCCGACCGAACGATAGCTTAAAAGAGCTTTTTCGAAATGATTAATGTTATAGGACTTTACTGGACTGTTTAGTCCAGCGATGCTTAAAAAGCAATTTCTAGCATTGATTATAACATCAAACATCATGCCTGTAATCCCCGTAGGGTTAGGCAGAGGTGTACGTAATAGTACATTTCGCCAGTTATGTTTTAAGTCCCATGTATATGTCCATGGTATTCTAGCATTGAATACCAAAAAACATAATTATTTACTAGCACTTAATTCACAAAAAAAATCAAACTAATCAAAATCCTCTGACAAACAACCGTAAAAGCAGCACCCTACAAAGTTTTAAACATAAACCCGAATACAAATTAACAAGCGAGTAATTCGACGTACATGGCTCGCCAAAAGGCTGAACACAAATACTGTATGGGAACTACTGAAAACGATCCGTCGAGCAAACACGCTGGATGAGGTATACTTCATATGTAGCCGACACACACGACGCACATATGAATTAGACTAGTTGGAAAATTGACTAAAGTTTTCTTTGCAAAAACCTTTTGCCATTTCGTGGCGTGGCGTATGTGCCAGTTAACTGGTTAATGAATTAGATCTCTAAACTCCATACATACTTTGATTTTCAATTATTTATCCACTAGCTGTTGCCCGTGACTTCGATCGCGTGGATTTTTTGATGTATGTGTGACAGACGAAAAAAAAAGTGGCCTTTATGCTATTCCAGACTAATAATCTAACATCCAGATATTATATTCAACCGTTGGCGTGATTGAGTAACAAACATCCATCCATCCAAACTGTCACATGTTTGATAGTAGTATACTCAACGAAAATAACTAATGTATCCTTAATTGGAGTCATGTCTTCAGCAAATTAAATATGAAGCTTTTCTGAAAACCTTTCTATATGCTTATGATCATTCTCACCATAGCACCCAAATACATTCTCTAGTACACGTTTGATGATTCAAAATATCCTTGACTAAAGGTGAGATATAAATATACAAGGAAAACCATAGCTAATCTCACGCATACCCCATAAGCGTGGAGCAACTTCGAACATATAGCACCAAATTAGACTATGCTTGCCTAGCTCCATCCATACATCGTCCGGTCGCAGTTTCCGGAATGGCCGGGGTTAATTGGCAACCACTCCGCCATCCGTCCTAGTCCTACTCGAATGGAAATCACAATTGCACGGGTGGAAATAAAAACGGGATGGGTGGTGGAATCAATTTGAATGCTTTTGTTGTTTGTTACAGAGGTTTTATTTTTGTAATGCTTTTATAATTACTCGTGAAAACCTGTTGTCCAATCGTATTAATATTAATTGATGCACTTATTATTATATCATTATAGCATAAACTTGTTTAAAGAATATTTACTATAACACAGAAGAATATATATATACTATAATATAGAAGTATGGGCAAGACACTCCGTCTTGCCCATACTTCTCCAGACGACACCTACGTTAGTGAAGGGCAACTAGAATCTCAATTGAGTACTTTATGCGTCCTACCCAAATGTCCTTTCTTTGGTATTGATCGTCGTGTCGTTGAGCTCCTTGGGTTACGATTCGAGCTACACGATCACTGACTAATGCTTGCACTGACTGGACAGGTCGACTCAAATCTGTGTGGTCATTTCTTCAAAAGACCATCTCTGACATTAATCTGCATGGTCCTCATATGATTTAACCAATGTCTGGACTTTAAAAGAGACTGTGACCTCTGAGTTTGTTTCGGCTGTTTCTTCTCAGAGTAGTCAGGTACGAAATACCGGCCCCATCTAGTTTTAAAAAAACATGACGCGTAAAAGTGTTTGAAAAACCTATTTGCAAAATAAACATCATTATCATTTAATCAATTCTATTTCACCAAACGTCGAGATTTATTTATTTCATGTAGGTTAATAACATGAATAAATAAAGAATAGCAAAATCCCATATCTTTCCGTGGGTGTCGTAAGAGGCCACTAAGGGACCTACCGGATAATGGGCAGAAGCGTTCTCTGTGAATTTTTTTAACAACTGTACTGCAATCGCCAACCCGCCTGCCAAACGTGGCGATTATGGCAAAACCGGCCCTTTGCGGGAGGCCTATATCCAGCAGTGAACGTCTTTCGGCTGAAATGATGATTAACATAAAAGGCCTGTGCAAATAAACTTTCCAGAATACATTATTTAAATGATTGTAGAAACCACATCATAATCCGTTGCACAGTTTAAGAAAAAAAACGTGAACACACAGACAGACACTAAAAATGACATTCATTCATAATTTGTGTATGTATATAGATAGAAAATACAGAGACATGTTCTTAGCTGTGATATAAGGTTGAGTTTCCATATCAAAATCGTGAGTAAGAGCTTAATATGTCACCTGAACCACGACCCCTATCTCTCAAAACATAATTATATTACGCTCAAAAGGTCTTGTAACAAATCACCTGAATCTCACCCTATATTCTCGATAAAATATAGCTTGTATGCCCAATATATCTACGTAAAATATCGAGGGTTCTGTCAGTTCGTCATATTACTCCTTGTCAATAAGACGTCAATCTAATAAGGCTCTCCCACCCTCCCAAATTATTGATTGACACCTTCTCAAATTGTATCTCGAAATAAAGTGATACAGTATCAAGTATCGCTATTTCAAGGCGTCGCTACCAACTCATAATAAATTGTGGAGATCTTCATGGTTATTAATCATCTGCCTAAATGTCTATAGCATCTGTCCAAGAATGTAGGGGCCGGCTTCCAGTCTAACCAGAAGCGGCTGAATACCAGTATTGTACATGGAGCGACTGCCTATCTGACCTAGACAATCCAGTTAGTACTGGGTAATACGATGTACCTTGGTAAGACTTGTTGTCAGACTTTGGGAAAAGGCTAGGCGGATGATGAATTTTGCGTAAAGAATAAGAAGAATAAGTCGTCTTTACCTTGCCAAATGGCCTTAACGGAGGTAAAAGTTTATATGCATTGAAACACTAATGGGTAAATTTTGCAGTTACGAACTTGGCAAGTAAGATTGTTGTTTAAACAATTTCCGATTATATTTGAAACCTTTTTGAAAGCTCAGCTCAGCTCAGCTGAAAGTTTGGGAGAAAAATCAAGTTGTGATCGCCAAAAGCTTTTCTAAAAGCTTTTTTTGAAATCTGGTACTAAAATAACCGAAGCTTTCAGTTACGATTTAAACAAGTTCCGATTTATATTGTCCGTGATGTTAATTGAGCGAGGCCAACCTAAGGCATCTCCTATTGTTTTATCGGTTACTACTTACTACGTTACTATTATGGAATTTCTCCGTTTAGATTTACCCACTTATGTCATAGTGCTTTTCGTATTATTATTACAACATAGTCTTCAAGTGAAGTTTTTTAGCATTTACTTTTTGCTTAACACGTTAACTGCCAAGGTATATTTCCTGTACCATCCAAATTTCATTTCTTACGTATTGATTCTTGGTTTATATTGAATAGTTATGTTATAACAAAGTGATCCCTTTTCTTTACTTGGATAAAAAAAAACGGTCAAAAAAAACTACGTGCCAGGTGGCGCACTGCGGTCAGTTGAATTCGATGCTTCGGTGTCAGTCACCGGTGCCTGACATGGCCTGAACAGATAGTGAATCTGTCAAGCACCGGTGCCTGACATGGCAGTTAAAGTGTTAAAAAATAACGTAACCTACAAATTGCGCCAGAAGGATTTGCATTTGACCGATGTTATTTGGTTAAAAATAAACTCAACAAGTAGTTACTGTATCACCAGAATTATTTCAGATCAGTTTAAATAAACGAAAACTTCAAACTGTGTACCTAAATGTTACTCTACGTCATTTGTCCAAATGATATTGATAAATATTTTTTTATTTCTCACCATCACATGTTTCGTTTCTCGTAAAGTATTTGTGGATTTGAAATATAAACGATTTAAAAAAAAACTATCTTTACGATCAACTTTTATTTTTAAAGTTTATGTTGTTTTTTTATTGCATTAGCAGCAGTTTTTTTTGTTATATTTTATTTATGTATAACATTTTCGTAATACGCAACTTAGCCAACCTACAAGAAATGAGTGAACGATGATTTTGAATCACAACGTATCATCACACCTGTATTCCTGCACCGGATAGGCAAAGGTATATCTGGAAAACTCTCAAATTTCGCCTATTATACTGATCTTATTGAGGAGCTCGTGGCTAAAACAATAACAGCCGCTCGGGTCGATCTTTAGGTTAAGCCGTGCTTGCCTAGGTTGGTCTGTGGATGGGTGACCACCCATTACATACCGAGTTTCCTCCGTGCCTCGGAAAGCACGTTGAGCCGTTGGTCCCGGCTGTCATTTGAAGATCTTTGACAGTCGTTAAAGTAGTCAGTGGCCTAAAAAGTCTGACAACCAGTCTTACCAAGGGGTATCGTATTTCCCAGTAGTAACTGGGTTGTGGAGGTCAGATAGGCAGTCGCTCCATGTAAAATACTGGTATTCAGCTGCATCCGGTTAGACTGGAAGCCGACCCCAACATAGTTGGGAAAAGGCTAGGCAGGTGATGATGACTGATCTATTGCCATCAACTTGGCATAAATCCAGACTTCGAGAGACTACTGAAAATATCTTTATTGAAAAACCCAATAACACATTACCCGACCTGGAAATCAAACCCAAGGAAGGTCATGTTCGAGGGACAGAACCTAAAATCCCAGCCGCCGCGGAAGACGGGGCCACGTGGTAGCTTCCGGCCACCGATAGGCACGGACCTATGGACGGTGAGTAATAGGCTAGCTCGCCGTCCATCCGTCTTATGACGACCGGCCGTGTCGACGGCGCGTTCGTGTTCCACGCGCGCCTCAAAGAGATGTCAGCAAACAGGGAGGGGCCCGCAAAGGCCGATGCTTGCCAGGGCTGCGGTACTGTTCGAAAGAGATACCGTGGTCCTGGAACACAAAGGGCAAGGAAGGAACATGGATGGGTTTTAGTCAGTACAATTCTGGCACTCCCTTCCGCTCCGCCCAGAGCGAAAAAAAAAAAGGAAAATCATGCTCAGCTGTACCGCTTGCAACTACAAACCAACGAGGTAGAGACTTTCTCTAAGCTACCTTCTCATGATGAGTTACAGGAGCAGTTCACCTGAACCAGAGAGTTCCACCCCTCGAACAACTTGGTTGGAAATAACCAATTATAATATGCTAATAAGCAATACATTTTATGAACTGTGCGCAAATTACATCATTTACATCATGTCGGCGGAAAACAAGCGACTGATGTGGAAACTTTGTCACTGTTTGTGTTTGCGGCGTCGGTTAAACAAATAACTGGGTAGTTTTGAGAACTATCGCACGCTTATGATTTGATTTTGTGTTTGTTACAGAATAACATAATGTGACCTTGACAGTACACATACACAAACACAAATCGGCTTCACGGCTGTCATTCTTGAAAATTCAGAGGTGTATGTATTAGTACACGCACATTTCACCAGTTACTTATGTTTAAGTCTTATGTGATAGGGGGCAAAAATCTAAGCTTCCAGCTGCTGCTGAGGAATTCCTGATGGAAAAACACAAATTCACAATTCGCAATTTCTGACCTGCGAATCGAACCCAAGACCTCATGCTCGGTAGCTTCGCTTGCGACCACTGGACCAACGAGGCAGTTCTACTTAGAGGCAACTTATGTATAGTCTATTTAAAAATATAATGCCACGTGACGGAATTAAAACAGTTTTATAAAGCCGTTAAAACAGTTTTATAAAGCCTAGCATTGAATCTTTATTATCTTGAATGTCATTCCTATCCTTCTAGTATTCATAAATTTCATAACATAAGACTTTACAACAATTTTACAGTCAAAACACAGGTGTCAGACGTTTTTATTGACATTTAAACAATATATTGCTTTGAAGCTTATTGTTTTGTTGCAAAATGCATCAAAATTAATGGTTAAAGTACTTTATGTACTTCATGGAAATGTAAATATGTTGTTACACCCGATAAATACCCAAAGAAACAGTTGAAAGACCAGACACCCTAAGCTGTGTAAGAATCTTTTGGTACGTGGACAATATCGAAACTGACACCGCTTTTTTGTTTTTTTCAACTAAGTATTCAACAACAGCGCCCTTTTTTCAACATTCTCGGAACGCCAAACGATCCTTGTGACAGCGATGAAAAGCCATAGATACATTCAAATGCATTTTAAAAATCGTAATTGTAGATTCGACAACCAAAAGTTAAAGTTTTTTTTTTTAAAGTTAATGGCCTTCTCTTGGTCTCCATATTGTCCTGAGGACAGAGATGAGGTTGATGATATTCGCAATAAAAAGCTAGCAAAAAGGTTAGACCTTTAGAAGTACTTACAATACTTATTTCTACCACCAGGCTTGCTGTGCTCCGGAAGGCGGAACTTAGCATCGCTTTCTGGGAAAATTACAGGGTTCAAGACAAGATTTTCAACTTTGTCTCAAAAGGTCTACATACAACGGTCTCTTAGAGAAGGTAGTGTGGGTTAACTGCCACAAACATATCTACAAATATAAGCGTCAAAAAGAAGTATAATTTTGTTACTCTTTTATTTTTTTCAGGGTTTTAATTTGGTGATTTTTGCTCCTAGTGTCCTGGGGTTAATAACCAGGTCTGGCGAAGTGTTATCGGTTTTTGCATCCGGCGAAATATAGGGGTATTATATGATTAGGCACAAGTGTACCTCTGCCTTACCTTTCGGGAGTTAGAGGGGAGATATATTGATGTTATGTTTCGTTTTAGTGGACAATCCTACCCAATAAAGAATTACCCACCCTCAAAAAGGCGCAATATTCCAGAGGAATAATTCTATCTCTGGCACTGAAATGCCTACCAGAAATACCATGAACAATTCAATCAATCGACACACTATCTACATATATAACGCTATAGATTTGGGTCGCCAAAGGCCAAAGTTCGAAGCGGATGCGAGTTCGGCCAAAAAGAAAAAAAAAAACGGCCAGGATTAAAGTATCGGTAGGTAATCTTTTGCGAAAAAAAATGGGTACAATTAATTAATCTTCTTATATTTTTAATTGGAGTTTTTGGTTGTCTTCAGGTTTCATAATTTTAATGATGAAAATGAATATTTTTGGCGTAATGTATATAATAACGTAGACTGTTGTCACAACTAGAAAGTAGTTCTGCATTCTAGATCATAGGAACAAGATCTGACACCAGGCATGGACTCACTAAAGTTATATTTAGTTGGGTGAGTTAATCAAAATATCCAAACAAACTTCTAATGAGTTTTGTATAGCATTTGTAAGTTTTCAGTGCCAGTAATCCAGTAACTACTATTTCGCTACTACTTTTTCGGTTGTATAACTTTAACTTGTTTTAGATATTATAGTTCACTCATAACTTGAAGTTACAAGTAGAAAGTAGATAAAAGTAAAAAATCATCTTTTCAATTTAAAAAATACCGTACAGCGGCGAAACATTCAATTCTTAGCGTATCGATGGCAAAAAGTCTAAAACATTCAATCATAAATCTCCACAAATCGGAAATAAAGATTATCTCCCACCACAGTCGATAAACTACGCAAAACACATCCGAATACTTCTAAATATATCCGAAACGAACACGTCAACAGTTGCCACGGAACTACTCTAAATATTCATATCAAAAACAAAAACAAACATATACGACCTTTTTCGTCAAATGTTTTATAAAAAAAAAAGAGATTTAAAACTTTTTTTGGACATACCTGAACTCCTTTCTCCTCCGTTTCGGCCATCACTATGTTCGGATGGATGCTCTATAATATTTGAATGTGGCACGTCCAATGCACGGGAGAGACGGGAATGCAATGAAGGAACCGCGGCTATGAAGGGAAGCCGTATACTAACAGCGACGGGCAGTTAGTCAGGGAAACGCTTTGTTTTTTTGTTGCGTTTTGTGTCTATTGAAATAGTTTGGTTAGGATGGGTTTGTTTGTTTTCCTTGTGAGAAAAGTGGTGTAAATGGGAAGTATTTATTTAGATGGCTAAACAGCGATTCAGTAAAGAAACGCAAGTAACAAGTAAGGGAAAACATCATTTGCTGTACAAAGAGCAATACCCACATAGCTTCCTAAAATAAATACTACGATCTAAAACTAGCAAGATACTCGAACTTATTCTACCCTAGAGGACCGTTAAATACCTTCAGGATGGAAAAATATATTTCCATTTCCTTGATCCCTAAATCTTTCTTTCTTTATCGTGTGGTTAGTGCCTAACTTGTTGTCAGAGTTTTTATGCCGCCCATGGGCCTCTGACTTGGCTTTACATGCCGAGAAATATGTCCCAAGATGCTGGTTTCCTCACAATATGTTTCTTCACCGAAGCAAGTAATAATTATACAAAAATCAGAGGTTCGTGTCTTGTTTTTGAACTCCAGACCTGTGAACTTCAGAACTATGCATTAGTAGTTCGATCGGTCACAACACTAGGCTATTACTGCTTCCTTGCTTCTGCTGCTGCTAGATCATTGAATTGTCCCGTTTAACACAGCAAACAATAGAGTCATGACTTCACAGCTCAGACGATTGACGTGCTAATCTCCATTTTCTTCACCTCTAAGAGCCTCTAGCAGCCTCTAAGAAAAATAATGGCCTGTCAACTTGCTGATCAACTAGTCATATCGACCAGCCATGGGTTTTTCTCATACCTTGTCTGACCTATGTACGAAAATGCATGAAACAGAAAACTCCAAATTTAAATGTAGTGGTTGAGACGCTGATATTTTAAACATTGCGTTTCAATGTCTCTGTGTGCGTTCAGTCTTCTCAATTGTTTAGCAAAGTCTATCAGTGAGTGGAAAATTCAATATGTAGGTACACCAAACATGTATTATGTACACATGATCTTTTTATAATAACATGGTTACCATGGAACTCAATAATAAATGCAAATAAGATAAAATTATCTCCTTTATAGAATATTTTGTGCGAAGTGAAATTTTTGTATAGGTTGATCCACAGGTAATTTTTTGTACCTAGGAGTATGTTTATCATCTTAGTATTTGTATTTGGGGATTGCGTAAAGAAAATGAGCTGTTCTCCTGAATGTTCTAATATAATCATTTTTATCATGAATAAGACAGTAAAGTCGACTAAAGGATTAACAAGGATATTTGAATTCTGAGTTTTTATTATGAATTAGATAAGAGAGCTAAGACATCAAAACGATTTTCTTCTCTTATACGAAATAAGACTTCAAACGGAACACAAACTACAGTCAATTCGAGATTTGACAATGGGCATAATGACAGTCACGTACACAAGGTATACCTAAAATGTAATAACATAATTTCAGAAGTTGTTAATTAAAAAAACTTAAAGAAAGTAGAATACTTGAAAAAGAAAATTAAGCAGTTAACAGCTAACTCACGAACTGGGGAACTAAACGATGACGATTGAAATCTCAAAAATAGTACCGAATGTGGACCAGACGACAGGTCAGCGTGCCATTAGTCACGTAGACTAGAGCAAGGAGTAACCGGGGTTTAACACACTTATGGGATGTAAGCAAGAAGATTGTCTACGAAAGCTATTCATAATAATGATTGCCTGTAAGATGCAGACACAGATTATCATAACACAAGAATAAATCAAAACTGACGGAGTCGTACTGTCAAAATTTGTCATTGAATGACGACGACTGTACTCAGGGGTCTGATAGGCAATCGTTCCGTGTAAAATACTGGTATTCATGTTCATCCAGCTCGACTGGAAGCTGACCCCAACATATATGGGAGACGGCTAGGTAGATAATGAGGGATTGGACTAAGAAACAGGAGATAACGTGATTATTGAATTTTTAAATCATAAGACAACAAAATAAAACAACATAAACATCAAAATAAATTATTGAATCTTCTGTTTTCCAAGAATCTTCAAGCAAAATATATATATGCGATCTTGTGTATATGCTTATATCTTAAACACCTAAACAACGTTAGTTACTGGGAGGGAAGTGGGCTTCCGTCAAAGTTTGCTACAAATTGGTTTACCCTTTGATTGCAACGCTTTTGGGAATACATTGGAACTATGACACGAAATTAAAGTTGCTTTGGTGTCGTACTGAATTTTGTTGCAGAATTGTTGATGAAATCCGTAACTACTAGTCTTCGCATATTATTTAGGAGTATACTGGCTGAGATTTGAGGATAAGTAGTTTCTTTTATTTCAAAATAGTTTATATTTACTTCTGAAGCAATAAAAATTGTGGCCACTTTGTTTTTGCAATTTTCTCATTTTAGGGATATTGTTATCCATTTCTTCAATGTCGACTTACTGAACTGTTCCCGTCTGTTGTACTAGTCAGCATTTGTGTATTACGCACTTACACAGAACCATTACTCAGTACCGTGAAAATCTTGAACACAATAAACCCGTAACTAAACGTTGTATCCTTCGTAACACTGGCCATTGCAACCTCTAGTTTGTGTCCAAATGTTCTAAATTAAATACTAAGTGTGGGTGGGGCTATTCCTGACTCTGTTAGAATATCGCCCATATTCTAACGCTGGCTGCTTCCAAGCATTTAATGAAGAGTTAACTATAGACCATTTAAACCAATTGTGAAAATTCTGGAAACCGTATTAAAGGAGTTGTCTTAAGCTTAAAGTTAACCTGTGTTTGGTAACACCGAGATAGATCTGTCTGTGAGGGTGGTGATGCGATGTTCCCTATTGTAGGAAGATTACTTTTTCAGATTCTGAACGTCTTAGCATGACATTACAAGACGCATGTCATTCCGAAGGGTTAGGCAGGGGAGTACTTATAGTCCACCGTTATTTTGACCTTGTTGTGTGTAATTTGAAAGTTTTAGGTTTGCCTATACAGGGTGTAAGGGATATCGACGCACAAATGGTCACCAAGTATTCAATACATCATTCCGAAACCCTCCAAAAATGTATATTTATATGAACATAAATATTTCATGGATAATTTTTAAAACATTTGCTGTTTCCTACATTTTGACCATGTAGCCATTGCACTTTTGTAAGAAACAGCTGAATAAAAAAAAACGATTATAAAATCCTATGTGGGGATGATATTACCAAGGATATGACTGAATTATTTACTGAACACGTGGTAAGAGCGCTAAATAGAATATAAAAATAAATTGCTGTAAGTCTGTAAAATATTGAGCGCAGTGGTGGCCCAGTAGTAGCGACCCCGACTTACGAACAGTAAGTCGTGGGTTCGAACCCAGGCAGGCGCATTACTTTGTGTAATTTATTTCATCACCACTGCCCTCAAAAACGGTGAAGGAAAACATCGTGAGGAAACCGGCATGTCCTAGAACCAAACATTCGAAGACATGTGACATCTACCAATCCGCACTGGGCCCGCGTGGTGGATTATAGCCCATACCCTTTTTTTTTTTTTTTTTTTTTTTTTTTTTTTTACGGATGGGAAATCATCAAATGACTTCTCTCGCTCTGGGCAGAGCGGAAGGGAGTGTCAGACTTGTACTGACTAAAACCCATCCATGTTCCTTCCTTGCCCTTTGTGTTCCAGGGCCGCGGTATCTCTTTCGAACAGCCCGCAGCCCATAGCCCATACCCTCTCATAGAGAGAAGGCCTGTGTCCCAGCAGTAGGAACATTATAGGCTGATGATGAAGTCTGTAAAATACGTGTTAATTATCACATTCTCACATTATCATTGCCACTACAAAACTCCCATCCGTTCCTTTCCCTCTCAAACAAAGTGACTATCGAAGCCCATAACAGGTAGGTATGTGGTACGACTCTCAATTGCTCCGTAATTAGGTCGACCCGTAATTACGGCGCATCCTTCCCGCGCCGGCCATCACGTAAGAATGAGGGATAGGAACATACTGTGGACGAGGGGATGTTCATGTCCTATGTATTTGTATACATTTGTCCGGTATAGTGCCACGGAAGACTCTCTGTAATTAATTGGTTCATGAGTTTTACAACAGCTATCAAGGAACAAGAGTTGGTTGGAATAAGGTGTGGTCGAAATGTGACTGTTTCGGTTATTCTGCGTCCCACTGCTGGGCAAAGGCCCCATGACCTCCAGTTCTTTTGATTCAAGGCTAATGTGGACTACTGGTAGTTGGTTTGTTAGTCAAAACATGTTGTTTTAGTTTTGATCCCAAGTGTTTCAACTACTCTGTATCTGGGGATCGAACCTTCAAAAACTCGAATCAACCCTGTTTATGTTTCTAGATTACATTTCCATTTAAATGATCTGCCTCTCTTCAAAGGTTATAAATTGTTTGCAAGACGATATGATTTAATTTGTAACTATTCTAATCTACCGTTACCAAGAATCGAATCATAGTTACAAGTACAAACTTTGTTTGAACTATATAGGTACTCGCTAACACATAAAACAAGTCTTGTTTACAAAATATAAATCATGGATAAATCGATAAATCCAACAAAACAAATCAGCATCAAGTATTAAAAATAACTGAAACAATTTTGACGAAACTAGCGCCATCTACGTAAGTTTCACGGAAGTGGGAGTAAATTTCAGCGCGTTTGTTTTCAGTGTAATTTCAGCGGCGCCTGTATTTTCAGGTTAATGTCGGAGGAAGCCGCTTGGTGGCGCTGTAAAAGTTATAATATGAAGTACGAATTTTCTTATGAAGGTATAAAGTCGTTACATTTTGGAGGTTCTTTTTCGATTTTCTTAGTTTTTCAGACAATTACATTCATATTTTTGAAGCGAACATTCCAAATTTTATTGAACAAAATTTCAAACATACATCTAATAGCACCTAGGTCACAAGGTCCCCCTAGTTTATGAGGCAGGGTTTTGTACAGCCTTTTCCTAAAATTCAGTGTACCTATGGGGAATGTATTGGTATTGTATACAAAGGTTTTTTGTGCCAATAAACTTATTTTTTTTATATCATTAGTTGAGATAGTATTCACAATAACATCATTATGACTAAGCACTACAAACAGAAAACAGCTAAGCAAAAGATTTGAGTGATATCTTCTGTTTTTTCTTTTGTTGATATCTTCCGTCTGCATATACGTAGCGTCAATTTTCTGACTAACTGATCGACTCTTTGACAATCTACAAGTGCCTGTAAGTGGTTTAATTGAAATAAATGCTTAGACTCGAGTTGAGATAAGAACCAACGAGAATCTTCTCTGGAAGGATCTCGAATTGCACAAGAGCAGAGATTTACAATGACCTTTGTGCGGTCTCCTGAACAATACAAAAAAAACCGGCCAAGTGCGAGTCGGAGTCGCGCACGAAGGGTTCCGTACCATTATCTATAAAAACGGCCAAAAAATCACATTTGGTGTATGGGAGCATCCTTAAACATTTATTTTATTCTGTTTTTAGTATTTGTTGTTATAGCGCGAGCGGGAACAGAAATACATCATCAGTAAAAAAATTCAACTTTCTATCACGGTTCTTGAGATACAGCCTGGTGACAGACGGACAGACAGACGGACGGACAGCGGAGTCTTAGTAATAGGGTCCCGTTTTACCCTTTGG
The DNA here is from genome assembly GCA_950005105.1 of Lycophotia porphyrea. Lineage (NCBI taxonomy): Eukaryota > Metazoa > Arthropoda > Insecta > Lepidoptera > Noctuidae > Lycophotia > Lycophotia porphyrea. The sequence goes on along the minus strand of OX465388.1, from coordinate 18,950,573 downwards.
GTACGGAAATCTAAAAACGATTATAATCCAATCCAGCTGATTGCGGATTGGACTACGAGCAGAGACTGATAAGTAGAAGACTTCCTATTTAACCACGATATTGGCACGATTGAAGTTAGGAATCATAGATAACTATTGAAGATAGGCTGCGGTGTCTATGGGTGAAAGTTTTAATCTTACGAGAAACGTGAGCAAAGGGTGGAAAGTGACAAAACAGTTGAAAGGAAATCATGCCATAATATGTGACTAAAGTTGAAACAATTTCACAGCTCTACAAAAAAAAACTTTTTTTTTGTTGCTCTGGATATCATCGCTTTTTACGTTTTCAAGTGATATTATTACGAATATATTCATGAAAATTCTCAAATCTTATATTTTGAACAATTATCGGCTTATTAAAAATAAAATTTAATTTTCCAGTCATGATTAGGCTTCTGCGCAACTTTTTCGCGCATACAAACATCACGTGATCCCCACCCTCAGACCCCTTGCTCTACAGGACAGATGAAAAAACAAAAAAGATTTTAAAAAAATCAGAGCAAATTTTACAAAATCATTGACAGTTGCATGAATTTTGTGCATAAATAGACCCAAAATCATTTTCATATCTAAGGCAACAAAACTACTGTAAACCAGTGTTTTCTTTCAGCTTTAGTCACATGTGTTTAATCCCTCCTCATCAGAACACGATGAGGCATAAAATGCATGTGACTAAAATGGTAATTAATATACACAGTTAATGATGGATGGAGAGTGAGAGAAAAATCATATAAAAGATAGATGGATTGAGGAATCAAATGAAAGAAAGAGGAATGATGATAGCGTGACGATTGAGAAGGGAGAAAGGCCAAAATTAACGTGTTGCGCCGAGACCAAGTAACATGAAACAAGGGAGGGAAGATACTGATGATGGGCGTTGTTATAATAGCATAGAATGTTCTAAAAGGGGAACTGGAAGGAAAGGGCCTTGCTCTGGTGGATGCTAGGTAGTTGATGACAGGACACGTGTTTGAAACTGAGACAATGTACAGGCTCGAAGTTAGAACGTGAAAGAGAATCATGAAGATCTCAAACCACAAGTGATGTGTGGAGTTGCACTAATATGAAGCATGCCTTGTCACATTGCAGCACAGGAGAAATGTATTTTCAGCGGAAATCTTGGCCGTTCCGCCTAGTTACGAAGAGAAAGGCGAAGCTAAATGCCAACTTTTAATACCTACTCACGGCAGCATGTCGAAATTAATAATGGCTCTGGCCAAATCCGTCCTACAAATTATGCCGTACACACCACTTTAAATGTTTGTTAACTAGGTGCGAATTTGTGGAGAAAACCGGTGCATTCTGATTTTGTAACAACAGAATTATCACCATGAATGACACAACTGCTGGACATTGGGCTCCCCCAAGCTACAAACAAATTCTTCTCGCCAGCTAAAACACTAACAAGTGGTGAAGGGCAGGCGTTTTAGGGACTGCCTTATGAAATTTTGACGTTTAAAAAGTACTAATGCTCAAGCTAATTTGAATAAATGACTTTGATTTTATTTGGTTCCCTGCTCGCATTTTCGTAGCAAAGAACTTGTGCTAAAAAATATTCCATTCTCACAATATAAAGGCAACGTATTCATGCTAACTTGCCTTTTCCTACTCTTTGTCAGCTTCAACAAGTTGATTACATCACAGTGGGGGGCTCGTCCGTTTCTATTCTGGGATCTGGAGACATCCAGCGTAATTGGCCCGACGATGTAACCCACTGGGCTATTTCCATTGTGGAACGGTGTACCCACGTAATAATAATAGTTGATTTGTTTAAGAGTACTAGGGCACAGAGGTCGTGCTGGCAGCGGATGTAGAAATGCTACTTACTATATGTATGTACCTATTGTTTATATATAGCCAAGTCAGAGGCCCATGGGTGGATAAAAACTCTGACACCAGGTAAGGCACTATCCACACGATACAAAGAGACCTATTGTTTGAAAGCCGTATTTGCCACAGAGTTGTACAGGTTATCAGAAAAATGTGGTCATATTTACTTTTGTTTTCATATGATTACGATGCTGGTCCTATGTATGTCTGTACCACGCTCTTAGACATGATACATGCATGATACATACCCTACCTGATACATGCTGTTTTGTATCGATTTGATCTTGGTTTTTTTTATGTTTTGACATGTTGATGTGGTAGTTTAAAACTTTTTCTACAAGTTAATAAGTACTTATTCTAAACAATGTTGACAATGACGAATTGTTTACTCTTGTTCTGTAATTAGCTAATGAGAAAAACACCCAAGTGACATGAAGTGATGGTGAGACAGGACACAGACAGTTGAATAATGAAATTTTACAAAGAGTAAAGATCATAGACGTGAACTTGGAGCTTGATTGGTACCATATCGTACCACAATATTTAGCCCATTTTCCTAATAAGATTCTTTCAAAGTTTTACATTTAAGACCTATCTTGGAAAAAAAAAGTTACTAATAAAAATACTGAAGACAAAAACCAAACAAAGAAGAGCATAATAATGAAGTAAGTATTGCAGATGTTAACGGAAAAGTATGGAATTCGTCATTGTATAACATTCCTAGGAAATTTGTACAATTCGTAAAAATTTCCCGATTTTATCGAGGAAAAAATTCAAAATTTCAATGATGTTTCGGAAAGATTGCTCGAAATTAACATACATTCGGCCATCACAATAATTCGTTACTGCTGTTTCAGTCCAAAATTAACGTATTTCCTTCGTGCTTCCCCTTTATGGAAGCACACTCCCCTTTTGGACAAAATGGATGAAATTATCAGACATACTCTAACGTCAATTTTAAATGTGGCTTTGGACGACCGAGCTTGGGCACAAGCTACTCTTCCTATTCGCATGGGAGGACTCGGCGTCCGCAAAATTTCCAGTATTAGTTTACCGGCTTTTATATCCTCGGTCCACGGCACTAAGAAATTAATCAGGAATATCCTGTCTTCCACACTGATTGATTTTGATGTGCCGTGCATGCCCGAGGCTATCGATGCTTGGAAACTCGCTTGCCCGAATACTGAAGAGCCCGACCATCCATTTTCCCAGAGACGGTGGGACGAGCCGCTCTGCAGAGTAGTTCAGAGCAATCTGCTGAACACATCTGCTACTACTGCTGAGCGTGCGCGCCTGCGGGCTGTGGGTGAGTGGGAGTCGGGTCTTTGGCTTCACGCACTACCGTCGTCGAGCATAGGCACATTGTTCGACGACACAACCTTCCGCCTCGCTGTTTCTTTACGCCTTGGTGCCGCTTGCTGTTCTCCTCATCGCTGTCACTGCGGTGAAGCTGTCAACAACCTCGGTCACCACGGCCTGTCATGCAGCCGAAGTGCGGGCCGTTTTGCACGGCACGCAAATATAAACGACATTATCCGACGAGCTCTTGTCACCGTCGGCGTCCCAGCTGTTTTAGAACCCAATGGCTTGGCACGCGACGATGGCAAGAGACCGGACGGCATGTTTTTGTTTCCTTGGAAGATGGGTAGGCCTTTAGTGTGGGACGCAACATGCGTCAATACTCTTGCGCCATCCCATCTTCCAAGCTCATCGTGCTGTGCTGGTGCTGCCGCTGCGGCTGCAGAGAACCTCAAGCGGCGTAAATATAGAAACCTGTGTGGTAACTATATTTTCGAGCCGTTTGGGGTTGAAACTCTAGGGCCGTGGGGTCCGAGTGCTCATAGCCTATTTAAGGAAATTTCGAAACGCCTAGTTGACGCTTCCCGTGACCCAAGGGCTGGCTTTTACTTTGGCCAGAGGCTAAGTGTTGCCATACAACGTGGCAACGCCGCCAGTCTCTTGGGCACATTACCATCTGACAGCGTTGAGGAGGAGTTTTTCGATGCCCTTTTATAGTTTGTTGTTAGTTTATCTATTTTAGTTTAATAGTTTTTAATTATCAATGTATATAGTTAGTTTAACCTAATAAAAAGTAATTCGTAAAATAGATAGAAAATCTATGATATATTTTGTAGTTTGCAGTTTTCCTAGGAAATCTTTACATTTCCTAAATAGCAATCGGAAATGTATTACATTCTTGATGATCTTAAGTACAGCGGGGATAGCGGTGCGAGGAACGGCTACACACTGCAGTCGAGAGAGTCTATCGTACTCCTATTTTTTACTCGGATTGATTTTAGCAGCCTACTCGTATGTATGTATGTTTGCATTTACGTATATTCCTCCGTAGCACCTAAACTATTCATCCGATTTTGATGAATGACCTGACAACGTATATGCAAAATTTCAGATGATCGGTTCAGGGGTTTAGGCGTGAAAAGGTAACAAACAAACTTACTTTAGCATTCATAAAATTATATAGTTATAGGATTAGCATATATCAGTACCAACCCAGAGTCTAAGTGCCCAGTTGATAGCAATAGGCTCGCTCCCTACTATATATGACAAAAAAAAAATCTAAGTATCGAAATCCATCCATATATCTACAGTAAACGGTAACCTTTTGAGGATTACAAGCATGATCATATATAAAATAGAAAAATCTAACAAACCAATAGACAACGATGATGAAATACAGCAAAAGTGGAACACCCATAAACATGACTTAACACTAAGTGCTATCAATAAAGACGCTGCTATGCCAAGTCTAGACGAGCTAACCGCAGACCTAAAACAACAACATTCAACATGATCCATTAACCAATTAACCATCATTTCCACAAGAAAAACATTGTGTTTCTTATCATCAATCAATCAAAAATACGACAAGTAATTATCTCTAGTAAACCAAACAGTCATTTTAAAAACACCAAATAACTCTTGAATAATTGCATTACAGAAAGTATTTTTACAAGTCAAACAACTTGAGGAGGTGAGGCTAAAAATAGCTAAATCACTTCTGTCGTCTGCAATTATTCTATTGAGTGCGCGGACGCAATTGAGAACGGCGGTCTTACATGCTACGCGAACAACATACCTACAGGGTGTAAACAGACTCTTCACGAAGCCGTGAACCAAGCATTATGTACATCAAACTAAGTAACTTTACGCAAAAAATAGTGCTGGGAAACGACTGCTTTTCTGGGGTGAAAAATCACGTCTTACGGTAGGACTCAATGTAACGCCCTAAAAAAATTGTGCTGATGGGTGGATTGAATACTACGGAGGTCGTGGAGTTGTTTAAAGTGAAAATCTTGCAATAAAACATGTATTTTAAAAAAAAAAGTTGGTGCTTTGACCCCCAATATCTCCATAACTAGAAGTTTCCCAGGTATGGTCTAGAACAAAAAAATGATCGCAATGATGGGGAGAACAAGTGCCTTTCGGCTTCGTTAAGAGTCTGTTTACACCCTTTATATACCTACCTAAGAAGGAAAAGTTTGCGCTTCGGAAATCATGTCAATCATCTGTATGAGGTAATGCGAAGATTACCGAAGTGCAGATATTTTCTGGTTTACTTTTATTTACACAAACTTTCGGTACTCATCCGGATTTATGCAATTAAAACACTGAGAAAAAAATGATAAATCACCTGGAGAAGACAATATTACGAACGAGTTATTAAAATGTGTATCAGAGTTGTAAGTATCACATAATTAATCACGGCCATCCTCCTCCTACTTCTACATCTCTATACCGTTTTTTTTTTTAATTTCAGCTCAGAATTAACTTTCTTTCTTTCCGATCATCTATTCTGTCGTCCTAATTACTATCATTATAAGTTGCAAACTGGTGTTAACCTAGAATGTATAGAATGTCGAATCAGAGCATATTATTACTCAAATTGGCTACAAAGTCCGCAAGATTTAGATTGACACTTGTATGAAATGGCTTTAACGCCCAAAATTGACGTAGGGTGTCTTAACAATTAATGTCCCTGGCCTTACCTATAGGTACAACCATTAAGGAAATTTAAAAAAAGCAAAGCGGCGCGGTGCGGCGCGGCGGCGGCGGGTGGAAGCTCGTATTTTTTGACGTGATAACGTCTTATAAACCGATGAACGGCGCTGCACGCACGAAAAAGTGTCACGTTCCGCCTGAGCCGAGCGTGCAAGCGAGACCGCGGAACAAGCGATAGAGAGGCACGATCGGCCTAAGCGTTCGGCTTGTAACGCATCTATGTATTATGCAAAATAATGTTAATAATTCAATTCATAAAAATATGCAATTTTTCATCAATGTTTTCATAAGACGTTATCACGAAAAAATTATCGTCCGTAAATCGACTTTACAAACAACCATTTTTTTTTTGTTACGTTCATAATTTCTTGATTTTTACTTTATTAAACACGTATTGTCTATAATCAATTTTAAAAAACTTTCGGTTTCGGCTGAAAATCCCGTTTCGGTTTGACACGAAGAAAAAAATCAATATAGGAACACTTTGTGATTTCTACTTATTAGTCTAGTCAACAAGTTCAAAAACGTGTTAAATAGATATAAAGCTCCTAAAAATATGTGCGATAGCTCATTTGATGCGGAATGGCGTCTAGAAAAATGTTTTTAAGGGTTTTTTAGCACATTAAAAATTGCGATTTTTATTAACAAAACCAGATAAAAAAAACATGGTATTTAGTTTTTTTTTTTAATAATTTCTAAAATAGTGATATTTAAGGAATTTTGAAAAAAAGATCCTAAAAGAGGAAGAAATTTCCAATAAAAATCCTAACTCCCGAAACTCTAGCTCTATTATTTATAGTTATTTTTTAACGTCGAAAATAGGGCTTCGCGAGGTCGTTAGGCGCGCCGCCTGAAAAGCCGGTATATCACCTAAAATATTATTTTTATAGTATGTAATAACTATTTAAAAATTTGAATAAATTATGGTGTAATCTAGACACTTGAACGAAAAAAATCTCGGTGAAAAAAAAAATATGTCAATTTTTCAAAATGTTACACCATTGTTAATTACCTATTTTTTTTCAAATCTCTGTTTTTATAAATTACGGCTTAAAAGTTTAAATAATTGGTCTATAAATTTTCCGCTTCGCGGAGCTCTTCTTATTTAGGTACTTAATAAAGTCATGCAAAAAAAATATTTTAAAGTTTGTTATTTTGTTAATTATAATTTTCCAAAATGAACAAAAAATGAAATTTCTGAAAAATGTTATCAAAAATATTTTTTTTGAGTAATGTCTTATTACTGCTGTTTTTGCATCTAATATAGGTAATGAATTTTTTTATAAAAAAAATGTATTGCTCTGTTAATCCATTGGAAAGAGTAAATGATGATTTTTAAGAATAAAATAATTTCTTAACTAATTATTTAAACAATTGAAATATAAAAAAAACGATTATAAACAATAAAAATATATATGAGATTTTTTTTTAATAAATTATTATTTCACACATGCAACAAGATGGTAAAACAAAAATTAAAAAATTCCAAAATGGTCTTATTTGTTTATAATCAATTTCTTAACAAACAACGTAATTTTTTTTTATAATCTTAATTAATACCTATATATAAATATTAACTTTTATTAGGATACTTACTATATACAATAATAATTAAAAACTATTAAAAAAAAATAAACTAACAACAAACTATAAAAGGCCATCGAAAAACTCCTCCTCAACTTATTAGACCGGTTAAGCAGTAGCCAGCCTCCTAGGCTGAACTGCGAGATGCCATTATCAAAAAAAAAAAAAAACCTCCTCAACTCCTCCTCCTCGCTGTCAGCTGGTAATGTGCTGGCGAAAAAGAGACTGGCGGCGTTGCCACGTTGTATGGCAACACTTAGCCTCTGGCCAAGGTAAAAACCAGCCTTTGGGTCACGGGAAGAGTCAACTAGGCGTTTCGAAATTTCCTTAAATAGGCTATGAGCACTCGGACCCCATGACCCCAGAGTTTCAACCCCAAACGGCTCGAAAATATAGTTACCACAAAGGTTTCTATATTTACGCCGCTTGTGGTTCTCTGCAGCCGCAGCGGCAGCACCAGCACAGCACGATGAGCTTGGAAGATGGGATGACGCAAGAGTATCGACGCATGTTGCGTCCCACACTAACGGCCTACCCATCTTCCAAGGAAACAAAGACATGCCGTCCGGTCTCTTGCCATCGTCGCGTGCCAAGCCATTGGGTTCTAAAACAGCTGGGACGCCGACGGTGACAAGAGCTTCGAAGAGAGTCGGATGATGTCATTTATATTTGCGTGCCGTGCAAAACGGCCCGCACTTCGGCTGCAAGACAGGCCGTGGTGATCGAGGTTGTTGACAGCTTCACCGCAGTGACAGCGATGAGGAGAACTGCTACCGGCACCAAGGCGTAAAGAAACAGCGAGGCGGAAGGTTGTGTCGTCGAACAATGTGCCTATGCTCGACGACGGCAGTGCGTGAAGCCAAATACCCGACTGCCACTCACCCACAGCCAGTAGGCGCACACGCTCAGCAGTAGTAGCAAACGTGTTCAGCAGATTGCTCTGAACTATTCTGCAGAGCGGCTCGTCCCACCGTCTCTGGGAAAATGGATGGTTGGGTTCTTCAGTATTCGGGCAAGCGAGTTTCCAAGCATCGATAGCCTAATACCTATATTAGATGCAAAAACAGCAGTAATAAGAGATTACTCAAAAAATAATAATTTCATAAATTTTTTAGAAATTTCCTTTTTTGTCCATTTTGGAAAATTATAATTTACAAAATAATAAACTTTAAAATATATTTTTTGGATGACTTTATTAACTAAATAAGAAGAGCTCCACGAAGCGGAAAAATTATAGAACATTTATGCCGTAATTTATAAAAACAGAGATTGGAAAAAAAATAGAACAATGGTGGTTAAAAATAGACATATTTTTTTTTCACTGACGTTTTTTTAGTGTCTAGATTACACCATAATTTATTCAAATTTTTAAATAGTTATTTCATACTATAAAAAATATATTTTAGGTGATATACCGGCTTTTCAGGCGACGCGCCTATGCCGGAACGACCTCGCGAAGCCCTATTTTCGACGTTAAAAAAAAACTAAATATCATGTTTTTTTTTTATCTGTTTTTGTTTATAAAAATCGCAATTTTTAATGTGCTAAAAAACCCTTAAAAAACATTTTTCTAGACGTCATTCCGCATCGAATGAGCTATCGCACGTGTTTTTAGGAGCTTTATATCTATTTAACACGTTTTTGAACTTGTTTACTAGACTATAGCAGAAAAAGATACATAGCAACCTCGTGATTTATGAAAATTATTCGGAAAAGCGATTTATTCCTAATGGGCTGACCTACATCACGTTAAATGAGTTCAAGATAAAAGAACACAAAAAGAGTTTCGACATGTAATCCCACTTCAACGTCATCTTTAAACTTGTAAACAGTAAAAATAACTTTGAATGCTTTGATATTTTCAATGTTTATTAGAGAAATATAAAAATACAGTTTTATTTTTAAAGCAGCCATGTGAATCTGGGATTGAGCCGTGAACATCAGCTGTGAGAATCCACAAAACTGTGAAGCTGTGCACAACAACTCTGTTCACGTGTGAAATGTGCATCCTTGTTTTGCTTTGTGCTCCTTTGTTTTTCCTTTGATTCGATTTTTGGTGGTCGACAATTTAATAAAAAAAAAATCATTCAAAAAATTAATAAAATTATTATTTTTTTATAAAAAATGCGACCGGTTCCGTACCCAAAGGGAAAAAACGACACCCTATTACTAAGACTCCACTGGCCGTCTGTCTGTCTGGCTGTCTGTCACCAGGCTGTATCTCATGAATTGTGATAGCTAGACAAATTTTCACAGATGATGTATTTCTGTTGCCGCTATAACAACAAATAATAAAAATATAATTGATTTAATAATTAAAGGCGGCTCACATACGAACTCACACACAGAAACGTGTTTTTTTTTTTCGATTTATGGTACGGTTCCCTTCGTGCATGCGTCCGAATCGCACTTAGCCAGTTTTAACCAGGTTTTTTTTATAGGGCCAGTGGGCCCAGACAAAATGACATTGTATCAGCGAAAAAAAGAAAAAGTCACTAAAGTGTTGGATAAATATTAGCTTTCGTTATAGGCATAGGCCTATAACGGAAGCTAATATTTATCCAACACTTTAGTGACTTCAATAATGAAGAATAATGAATGATTATTAATAAAATTATTATTTATTGATTATGAATGATTATTTATAATGAATGATTTTCAATAGTGAAAATCATTTAAAATGCGAAACTCTTTGAAACGATTGTCACCCGCCGAGGCCCTCTGTTGACCACTTTAATGGCACCATTATTGGCGATCATTAAAACCTCATGATTGCAGGTTTAAAAAAAAACATGAGTTTGTAACACGTGCTGATTTCATGAAAGTAAGCGTTTTCAGTTGATTATTTTTACGACAGGAATTAAAACATCAAACACACTAATAGATGATTGAATCCAACGCTGGTCAGAGACTTGACGATGATTGATTGAGAGCATTTGATTTGTTTTCTAAGGATTGCTCTTTAGATGTGTAACACACGTTTTAAACAAAAAATTACTTGATCAACGAAACGAATTTTACCTTGGAACACACAGGAACACTGTATTTTATTAAGATAAAATATTGTAGTTCATAAGTCTTTTGTCAGCAGCTATATTTACTGTGACAGAACGAGTGTAAATTCTAGAGAAGGTTCATACATTTTCTATTCCTCGCAAAAAAAACAGTGTGTATCACCAGATCTATTTACCGGTTCGTCACATCACATCAAAGACTTTTTATCTCACATGAAACGCTTCAATAAACCCGACAGGTTCCGAAACTAGTTTGTGGTCAGCTTCAGGGGTCATAAATCGTAAATATAAACATTTTACACAACGTACACCTTGCGATGAACGAAAATATAAACATTTTAAACATTGAAAACTCGTTAAATGTTTTACGGTAACGCTTCAGCGTGATTTTATATGAAATTAATTATAAATGAAAACAGCTGCCGTAATTTTCTATCCATTCCATCTCATGAAAGTTTCGATTATGTCATTTGTGTCGTGAAATGTTATAGACGGGTTTTCTTTGATGAAAATTGCATGTGAATCTAAAAATTACGCTTGGAAGATAAAATTATGTGTGCTCTATTTGATTTTTACTCCATATTTATGTATTTTTTGTTATAATAATGATTTCATTAGTGTAGGTTGGTTAATATTTTTGGTAAATGTTTAAGTTGTTTTTTCGCATTACCCAGACATTAGATTGTGAAGGTCAGATAGGCAACTCTCCATGTTAAATCAGTTGTATCTGGCTTGACTGGAACCCTATTGAAGTCGGCTTTCATTCCACAGGTAAGAAAAGGCTAGGTATATGATGATATTACTGCAAACCCCAAGCTAGGTATATCAGATGAAGTAAATGTCTTTCGTTTTTTTAATCTTAAATCATCATCATAAATTAAATATATTTCCGAAAATTGATTTTTCAAAACACTTTTACACGTCACATCATGCTATGTTTTAAAGCTAGATGGGGCCAATGTTTTTTTCTTAACTACTCTGAAAGAAACAGCCGAAACAAACTCAGAGATCACTGTCTCTTTTAAAGTCCAGATATTAGTCAAGTCATATGAGAACCATGCAAATATTTTTTCTTTCATCTTTGGCCACCGCACACCTTTTTAAACTGTTCTTGAAATTTTAAACCAGGAAACAGATTTTCAAAAGAAAAACTAAACGTGCACTAAACTAGAGTATCGTCCCTGAGTCAGTAACGTGCGTACGCGCATGTTGTAAACAGACCGTGTCAGTTTGTTTGTTTTTACAACCAACGTGTGTAACTCGCACTAAAATATATTATATCAGTGAGCTCTTCAACGCTTTCTTCTGAGAGCATTTTCTTGCTTTTCGTCAATTTCATGTCAGTCGTGTCTGATTGACAGTTGCTATTTTTAATCGATTTTAAACAAGGAGGTGGTCTCAATGATATTCTTTTTTTATTCAGATATCATTTATTTAGTGTTTTAGGGATTTTTGTGATGTTATGATCACTTATTTGGTATGTTATGTTACAAGAACTTGTGTGTGAAGGACGAAGGACTTCCAAAATAAATAAAAAAAACACTATTCGATGCAAAATCATTCGAAAAGGATTCGATATGATGATCGGTGGAACATGGAAATAATAGGTAAGGAATATTTGTGCGTTGTAGTTCTCACACGAAACATACATATGGAAGCTACGATTCTATTATATTCGTATTTAAACATATTTGGTAGAAAAAACAGTGAAAAACAAACGAGAAAAGTTCCATTTCCCCGTACTTGATTTTATTGGCAAATAACATGACTTGTTTGTTTTCAAATGTAACGGTAATAAATACAACGAGTATTAATGCGCCTGAGCACGACATCGTCGATAACAAGTTGTCACTTAGGTGCACAAGTTGTCACTTAGGTGCAAGTTGCGTCTCTACACCGCAGTGATCCGACCCATCATGACGTACGCATGCGTCGTATTTGCCCATGCCCACCCACGCTTCATCCATAGGATGCAGACACTCCAAAACCGATACCTCCGGAAAATCACCGGAGCCCCTCCCTATGTCCGTAACGAGACCCTCCATCTAGACCTCAGAATCCCTACCATTCAGCAGTTCATGAAGCGCCTCTCCACGCGCTTCTTTGACAGAGCTATTAAACATAAAAACCCCCTGATCGCATCGGCCGCCCGATACGAACCATCGCGTATTAGCATCGTTCGCCGTCCAAGGCATGCACTAATAGCCCCCGATGACCCCACCACCCTCCTCCAGGAAAGTAATAAGGAAACTAGCACAGTCAAAAAATACAAATACAAACCGCCGTCTTTCCGACCCCGCCGCCGTGGTCCGTCGCGACGTCCCCGTTCAAACCCCCCCCGACCCTTGCTAGAGCCAGCCCGCGATGCTGAGCCATTAGTGATAAATCAACCCCTAATTAATCTCATTTAGATCCAGCCTGTCCCCTTGCTGCCCTCCCCAGCGACGCCCTAAGCCGAGGCTCGTACCCCGCAGGGGGTGCCCTTAGCGTGTGGTCGCTTAGTATAGTTTATTGCCCCTGGCTGGAGGCCTTAACTTCAAGGCATCCACAGGATTAGACCGGTTAAGCGGCTACTTCCCATTTGGTAAACTTCCCATTTCGTAAACCTCAAACTGTACCTACTAAAAAGTTGCGTTTGGTAAACATACATTTCATACATTTAGTCCCATTTCGAAAACATTTCAATAATTTTTTGTATATATCCCATTTGGTAAACTTTCAGATGAAATGGGTACAGTCAAGTAAAAAAAGAAAAACGAAACTAATGATAACATTGTCATTTATTTTGTTAAATATTTTTAATCACAGGTACAATAGTCGGATTATGTGTACGTATGCCATTTACACATATTGATATTTAAAAACAGAAATAAAAAGTGGGGTGTACAAATAACTTTCAAAAAATTTAAGAAAAATCACAGTTCGATTTGACTATTTCGATGACAAGTTTTATTTTTTTAATAACATAAGTCAATCTAGATGCGAAATCAACTTATATAAAAAAACAATAATCACAGATTTGGTACTATCTTTTTATGTTAATGTACATTAACATAAAAAAATACATACGAAATCAACTACTTATAAAATATAAAAATAAACAGTCACTGATTTGGTACGTTAACGTAAAAAAATACATACTAAATCAACTATAAAATATAAAAACAATAATAATCACAGATTTGGTACAAGAACATAAAAAATACATGCAAAATCAACTTTTAAATATAAAAACAAATAATAATCACAGATTTGGTACAATAACATAAAAAATACATGCAAAATCAACTTTTAAATATAAAAACAAATAATAATCACAGATTTGGTACATTAACATTAAAAATTACACACAAAATCAACTATAAAATATAATCACAGATTTGGAATATTAACATAAAAAATTTACTACCTACACTACAAAGTTAAAAATCAATAAATAAATTATAAAGTGATACAAGCAATTCTTGATAATTCGTTCAAACAATTTTCCAATGATATTTTTCCACTTTTGTAATCGCCGAGAATATTGTTAATTCGTATATCATTTTGGATAGATTTTTTTCTTCGTTTTGATATACTTTCTCCATTATTATAAAAGCTGTAAAAAATTGTTATGATTAATTAAAGTAATAATGTATAATTTTTATCATATGTGTCGCCTAAAAATACAGGTCATTGAAACAAAAATATGTACCTTTTCAGAAGATTTTCATAATGTTTAATATTGCCTGATATCGTTTCGAAAAATAAAAGAATTGATGGCCTTTTTTCCAATTTCACTATTGAAACTCCAATTCCAAGATTCCATGAGGTTTGTAGTGCGGTGTCTTTGTGCGTAGCAGCACCAAATATTCATCATATCTTCATTTTCCAACCACTGATCCACAAAGTAATCATTGAATTCAGTTATAGCTTTTTCTTCAAAACTGTAACAGAATTAATTCGTTGAAGATTATGATACGAAAAACCATATATTACCTAGTTTCTAACGCATAAAAATGGCTGTAGAAAATGGCGGTAGAAGAAATATCCAGAACTAAACGCGTTCATTTCAATACTGCAAAATTAATTTACCTTTGACTCATAACGTATAGCCATCCATCGTTTATGTCTTCTTTTGGTAAATGTGCCAGAGCCATACATAGTTTGACGTGATAGTGAGATTCTTCATGTTGTAATAAGCCAAGAGATTTTGCCTTTCTTAATAGCGCTCTGCCAAAGTGAACAAAACACCCCTTAACAATTATGTTTGGAAATGTCTTTTTAATTGCATTTATTGGAGCTTTTTCGAAATCCAAGGTAATAATATCGGCTGTCCACTCTGGTAAATGAAATTTTAGTTTGTAAAACAGTCTTTCATATGTAGTTTCTTCTTTGTTTGTCAACACTGCATAAAAAAATGGTACAATATTTGTCCCAGTTTCTGTACTTCCTATGTCTCCGTGTACAACGTATAGTTGAAGAAACGGCTTTGCACAACATTTGAACGTTCCGTCCGCAAAGTAGTGACGGACGTCATTTAAATGTGCAATTGCACTCTTTGAACCAAACACAATCATTCTATTTTCACCGTCAATCTCATCAAACAATAAATTGTCTTTAAAACGGTCAGGAATCACGATTTCTGTAGAGTTAGAGTGCTGAGATTTTGTGATTCCTAGTTGTCTATTTCTGTGTCTATACAATCTGCTTTTAACTTTGTCAAAATTTGGTAATTCTTTAATAATTTCATAACCATTATCTTTCAGCTTTTTAGTACATTTCCTGTATGTAGCTGGAATCGGCTTCAGATCTTCACATATAGTTTGTTTACATTTTTCGATGGCTACTTTCACTTCATTTTTTTCAAAATTCGGAATACAAGAACTGCAGTGAGCATTTTCTCTTAATACATGGCTTCGATTTGAATTCAAAGTTACACTTGCTGAACATCCATCTTTTCTATTAACACAGCGCCACCAACTTGAGTCCTTATTATTTTTCTGTTTATAATATTGATGCCCAGCGCGTAATAAAATTTCACCGCCTCGTGTACTATTAATAATTTTTAAATTCACTGCACCACTAGAAGATCCCTCACCCGACATTGCAACGACCTTGCACTATGCATAAAACGAGTGAACTGATAAGTTAAACCCGGTAATAGATATAATTTACGTATACTTACTTATGTCTATCTCATTCACACCTTTTGTTTAAAACGATGGTAAGGACAATAAATCCCTACCTGAGAACCCGCTCGGTGCTTCTTTTGCGGGAAAAGCACGTGGTATTTATACTTACTTATGTCTATCTCATTCACACCTTTTGTTTAAAACGATGGTAAGGACAATAAATCCCTACCTGAGAACCCGCTCGGTGCTTCTTTTGCGGGAAAAGCACGTGGTATTTATACTTACTTATGTCTATCTCATTCACACCTTTTGTTTAAAACGATGGTAAGGACAATAAATCCCTACCTGAGAACCCGCTCGGTGCTTCTTTTGCGGGAAAAGCACGTGGTATTTTTAGTAGCATCGTGGTATTTTTACAGACTTTAATACGTTTTTTTTACTTCTTCTTGATCAGCCATTCTTTTTGATGGTCGAGATACTATCTCAAGACTGAAGCATTTAAAAATATATACATCTCTAATTTAATACTAATTTGACACTGACTGTACCGTACAAAAATAACAATACTAACAAAGTTTACCAAATGGGATTAAATGTATGAAGCAACGAAATGTTTACCAAACGCAACTTTTTAGTAGGTACAGTTTGAGGTTTACGAAATGGGAAGTTTACCAAATGGGAAGTAGCCGGTTAAGCAGTAGCCAGCCTCCTAGGCTGAACTGCGAGATGCCATTCAAAAAAAAAAAAAAAAAACATCGTCGATATAATAGTTCTGTTTATTTGTTTTCCTCGTAAAGTCGTAGCCGCCTGTCGAATGTGTTTAACATGTTTATAATTCTTGTGTTAACGACATTGTTCCCCGTTTTCACGAACACTAGGTAACACCTATATAAATGGACGCTTAGAACTGTCACACACATACCTAGCTCATATTGGAAGGACTCGTTGCTGTATTTTCTTTCACCAAGTAGCGTTGTATTCGCAAATAAGATCATGTAAAAAAAACCTTTCCTTTGCGAAAACAAAATTCATCTTACTGCAGATAAAAAAAAAATACATTCACTTATATTTTGAAGCCCGCGGGATGCCCTTTAAGATTTGAAAACATCGAATTACAAATATCACATGAAAATCGGTTAAAATCTACTGGCATTGCATTGCATCCACTACAGCTTAACGAAAGCCCAGGATAATTCCGTAACAAAAATAATAACGATATGTCACAAAGACAAATGAGAATCGATGATCATCTGTAAATAGAATGTCAACAAAGTTGTAAACAAAATACTATTTTAAACCCTACTATAATAATATGGATACCTAAATTCATTTCGCAATACATTGACTGCAACACAATACAAATGATAGGGCCGATATTCTGAAGAAGACAGAAACGGTTGCAGCATGTACAATCAGCCTATAATGTTCCCACTGCTGGGACACAGGCCTCCTCTCTCTGAGAAGGTATGTGTCCTCATCAATCACGCGACCCCAGAGTGGAATGTCACATGTATTCGAATGTTTTGGTTCTAGGAAATGCTGGTTACGTCATTATGGGAGCCGTGGTTATGAAATAATTAACTCAAAGTGCCTATCTCACTCAGCCAGGGTGGACCAACGACCTGATCAGAGTACCAGATTAGCAGCAGGCCCTGGACTGGAGAAGGGGCGTGCAATCTAGGAGAACTACACTCAGTGTTGGGTGGACAGGGGTAGAAAAAGATTAGAAGAAGTAAGTGTCTGACAGGGTTCGAACCTACGCGATTCAACTCTTAAGACGCATACTGAGAATAACCTCATCAATATTCTCAAGGTGGTTGCGTCAGGGTAGCCCGCGAAATTCAAATTTTCTTACGTTTTTTTCAATTTGCAGGTCAGTGTCAGGTTGTACGTTGATGAAAAATGAGTCGCACCAGTAACACGTATGTAGTTACAGAATCACAATCAAGAAAATCATCAATATGACCCTGTAAATCCATTTAATCCTATTGAATGACTTTTTCATGAAATATTCATTGAATAGGATTACATGAACTTGACGCAACCGCCTTAACTACATGCATTACGACGAACTGCAATAAACGGGCCAAGGGTACGAACAAGACGCACAAACAAAGTGGTACTCTGCCAACCCTAGCAGGCACGTCATGTCAACGTTACCCCTCGCTGCCAAACTATGCGCCTGTCTAGCCTACACATACACCACGCTAAGTGTGTAGCAGAACGTCCGGTCTGAACAATAATAATAATAATAATATATTGGGACAACCAACACACCGCCATCTGATCCCAAACTAGGCAGAGCCTGTAGTTACTATGGCAACATTGGCAACCAGACAACTGATAAACATACTTATATATTTCTAAATACATACATATTATACATAAATTATACACCCAGATACAGAACAAATAATCGTACTCATCGCACAAAGATTTGTCCTGAATAATGTATGACTATAAATGCCTACTTGGCACTAATGCATCGGAAATCTTCAACAGCTGGACGGATCCCTTAATTATCAAACTAGCGAGTCTCAGGACTAGAAACACGCTTGCCTGGCTTGCAGTACGTGCAAAGGAGCTACCGATCGAAGAGCTTTTTGGCTAAAATATGGGCCAGGACAGGCCATTGTTACACTGCTACTTTTTCACGAAAAACTGGCCAAGTGCGAGTCGGACTCGCGCACGAAGGGTTCCGTACCATTATTTATACAACCATATGTATGTATGGGGACACCTTTTAATTTTCAACTTTTTTTGTTTTGGAATTTTTCCTTTATTTGTGCTGTAAAACCTTGCTTTTCGCCAAATTTCGTGATTCACCTATGTCACTACTGTGAAGTACCATATAGGTTTCCGACCCAAAACCTATAGGGTACTTCCGGCTGACCTAGAATTGTCAATTTTAGTTAAAATCCAGGTACTACAGCACAAGTATAGGGAAAATCCCGACAAATAAAAAAAGTTGAAAATTAAGGTAAGCCCGCTCCTGAGAAACTCGGTGGTGACACACGGACAGACAGACGGATAAGAGAGTGATCTTATAAGGGTTCCTTTTTTTACCTTTTGAGGTACGGAACCCAAAAAATAACCAAACATGAGTGAAACCTAAGTTAAGAAAGCTCTACGCGTCAAAATAAACGTCAGCTAATCTATTTAACCAAACCAAAAGACATCATCCGCTTCAATCACACGCCATTCAACTGGATTTTCAGCAAATCCCACCCAGCTGCTTCAAGCCACCCTGTGAAGATCATTACTCTACCAAGGGCGTCCTACCTTACGTTTTCCGATCTGAGCTAACTAGAGTATATAAATTAAATAGAACTTCTGTACTGACTGTTCTGTCTACAGACAGTCGTAACTACAGTCTAGACAAATACAATGATTTAGCACTTATTTATACCCACATAAACGACAGACGGACGTTTATCGTCTGTCCTTGAGCTTGAGTTATTCTTTCGACTGTTGCCTTCAAAATAGAGCGAAAAAGGTAAATTCGATTCCACGACAAAAAATGCAGATATTGTTTTTTCCGATATAATTTTGAAATGAATTTTCTGAAAGTTTCGAACTAAAACTCTCAGGTTTTCCAAGCCCGAAATCGATTCTACAAAAACATTTTTACAAAGAAAATTTTCCACCGCAATTTCATGTAGCCAGAGCGTGGCAAATATCACGAAGAATAAGAATGGATCATTCGTTCGCTCCTAAATGTAACATTATTTATTTATGACAAGAAAATCATTTCACCCAGGCGTATCATACGTGGGTCGCCACGCTAGACTACACGCATAAAACAAAAATACACCACAATAACAAAATAATAAATGATTATTTTCAGTAATGCTATTATTCGCTAGACTAATATTACGGATGTGCGCACAGTGTGGTGCGTTAGGCGACAATCGCGACAAGTTGGCACAATATTTTACACTTTGTTGTACTGAAATAAAAAAAACAAAAGAGCAATGTTACAATTCTGGTGAACCATAAATAATATTCTATCTATCTATCTTAATACATTATACACATTGACGAAACAGTAAAGCCACTATTTTAGGTAACCACACTTTCGTATCGGAAGAAAAAGTCGTAAATTTTTGCGCAGTGCTACTTAGTTTTATGTACAGATACAGAATGCTTGTTTGACGGCTTCGTAAAGGGTCTCTTTACATCCTGTATATTACGGTACTAGCAGATTTCCACTTGTCATCTGCGTCCAGACTCCAGACCCAGAAACCAAAGAAAAAGTTAAAATGTTACAAGTTGTTAATTATTGTGAAAATCTATTAACGTGAAACACATCACGTTCTCTGGCAAAGAATAGAGAAAAGGTACATACAATGTCAATCGTCACTTAGCTAATAGTAACACACATGTCTGCTGATCCCACTTCCCAGCTCGTCAAACCGACGGAGTGACAGACAGATTTTAAATGATTGTGTTTTGGAAAACTTTCATGAACGTAGGATGATTTTGCTTGTATTTCTTACCTAGTTGTTTTAAAGAAAAAAAACAACAGTTCTAACAATCAGTCGCGGCTCTTCAGAAAATGAGGCTGAGAATCTAAAAGGCTTGCCCATTATTCTTTTTTTTTTTTATAACTGTCTGGCCCACTGCCTAAGAAGAGGATTGAGGCTGGGTTAAGCTCGCCTGTGTACATTAAGCTACTCTCATAACATAACAAAACATCACGCCTGTGATCCCCGAAGGGTTAGGCAGAGGTGTACTTAAAGTAGTACCCCCACATTTCGCCAGTTATGTTAATATTGGTATTTGTTGGTTACTGGTGTTGGTATTAAGCTAAATTTTTGCAATTTCTGTGTATATATTTTAATTTTGGGTGCAATAAAGAAGAAGAGTGCGTAGACAAACTAATTTTCGATAGCGATAATGACGGTGTAAAATTGTATTACGTTTTACAAGCTTCCAAAAAGTCCTTGAAAACGAAACGCTTTGAATGCGCTTGAACCAAATCAGTACTAATTGAATCCCAATTCTTTTGCTATTTGCTTCAAGGGCGAGTTTCAGCTTTCACATAAAACTGAATGTGATCAGCACATTTAAATGCATTCAAGAGCTTGCTTTAGTTTCATTGGCGAAGTGCGCTCTCTATTACAGATATGGCATTTGACTTCCTATATACTTTGTTTCTATATATATTTTGTCATTTCCCATAGAAATTGTTTCTATATTTTGTCAGCAAACCATAGAAATTGACGAACTCCCATAACTCTTCCATTTGTATATTTAAATTGTTATTCAATTTTCCTGTTCAAAAACATAGCAACAGCGACTGATGAGGGTCAGTTTGAAATGTCTGAAGACATCAATAAAAAGTGAATTAAAACCACTATAATTTACGAACAGCTGGTCTGCATGTCGGATGTTACACTGTCAGCTGTAAGCATTGAAAACCGGGACTTCCTTTACGTCAGAGCAAGATTTGTAACACATTTTTTTGTGTTTTTGCAATGTTTTATTGGTCCTTTTTGTTTATTGCAGGCTGACCCCTCTTGTTTTAGTTAGTCGACAGGGAAATCATCGGGAAAATTGGACATAAAATGTATGATCGCCACTTTTAGAGGACTGTAGAAGTGTAGACGGTTCAGCACCAATAATCATTCTCTTGCCCTTATCCTAATTCATTCGGGGTCGGCGCAGCATGTCTTCTTCTTCCATTCTTCTCTATTACTGGTCATCTCATTAGAGGCCTCCTTTCGTGCCACATCATCCTTTACACAATCCATCCATCGTTTCTTTGGTCTTCCTCTACTCTTATACCCCTTCACATTCATACTCAAAACTTTCCTCACGACATTTTCCTAATTCCTCCACATCATATGCCCATACCACGACAACCGATTACCACTCAACTTTTCAGTCACAGACGCCACTTTCAGATTTTCTCTTATGTACTCATTTCTTATTTTATCCATTCGCGTAACACCATACATTTCCCCTTTAGCATTCTCACGGTTCAGCACCAAATTATTCAAAAATTCAATAAACAGCTATGATGAATAAATTACACGATATCAAACTTGAAAACCATATTATTAGTATTATAAATGCGAATATAGTCTACCTTTCTCTTATCTGTCTATGAAGTTTAGCACAAACGCAGACTATACCTACTTTTTGTCCGGCTAGTAAGTTCCCGTGGGATAAAGTCCGACCTTATAGTTATTATATTATACGTGCAACGTTTTACTTTTGAGGATTACGTTTTCATTCCTTGACTTTGACTGTTTACATCCGAACTAGAAACGTTTTTCTTTCAGACACAGAACTTCCCGTTTCAATTTAAAACAATGTTTCTTTGTTGTTTTCTTTTTCTTTTACTTCAAAGTTGATTAAAAGCAGCACTGTTCAGATACGTCATGCAAACATGATATCGTATCTGGTTTATACAAAACTATTCATAACATATACATAGTTATGTGGGCCAGGCAATAGTATTAATCATATTTTGAAACGTTGTAAACTGTATTTTGTAAGTTGAAAGTCAAAGTGAAGTTCAAGAAGAACATACGCAAGAACAACACAGGATTAAGGTATGATTCCGAACTCGGCAACAAGCAGCAGTGCTGTTGCCGCAGTGCTGTCACTAAGGTGTTTTGCTTACATTGCTGCCGCGA
Source organism: Lycophotia porphyrea (assembly GCA_950005105.1). Taxonomy (NCBI): domain Eukaryota; kingdom Metazoa; phylum Arthropoda; class Insecta; order Lepidoptera; family Noctuidae; genus Lycophotia; species Lycophotia porphyrea. The sequence continues at coordinate 18,928,325 of OX465388.1, read as the reverse complement.
CATTGCTGCCTAGCTTGGAATGTAATCTCATATAAGCTTATAGAAATTGTATGGGGACCAGTGGTGTCGTGGCAGCACTGCTGCGGCAGCACTGCTGCGTGCAGCGTGGTTCGGAATCATACCTTTAGGGTGACCGACTTTTTTGATGTATGGCTTTTTATTTTTTTCGGACTAAAGCAGTGTGTCTACATAAGATTAGCGAGGATGCGTAGCGAGGGATGTAAGTGAAATTAACCAATAGTAAAGTTTCTTTTTCACATTTTGAGCTAAGGTCGTAAGGATCTCTGGCCTTGTAATGCATTTAGACTTTTAAAAATAAGGTGCAATAAGGACCTCCTAAAAACTTAACTGTTCGATCTAATTTGCAAATATCCGGCTTTTTTATAAGACTTTGAAATTATAAACTGTGTGAAAAAAATATTTGACGTAGACCAATACTGGGACTCCAAAACGTGTGCTTGCACAGTTTAAAGTTTCTTGAGCCATGCCATGTTTCTTAAGGTGTTGGAGGATTAACACCTCAAGTGGCTGTATGTGAGTAAGTATAGTCAATCCTACAAAGTGCCAGTACCAAGTATACCTTTCAGTGCCCAGCACCCATCATATGAGTCGAACAATAATTCGTTCGTGCGCACAACCCGTACCCATAGCTATGGACTCGCTAGTCGGGTTCAGACGGTGAGTAATGGGCTAGCTCGCCGTCCGTCCGTCTTTTGACGACAGGCCGTGTAGACGGCACGTTCGTGTTCCATGCGCGCCTCAAAGAGATGTCAGCAAACAGGAAGGGGCCCCGCAAGGGCCGATGCCTGCCAGGGCTGCGGGACTTTTCGAAAGAGATACCGCGGCCCTGGAACACAAAGGGCAAAGAAGAAACATAGATGGTTTTTAGTCAGTACAAGACACTCTCTTCCGCTCTGCCCTGAGCGGGAGAAGGCATTTGATGATTTCCCATCCGAAAAAAAAAGGGGTATGAGGAACCGGGTGTAAAGTTTCTCATCCCCATTTGAAAACGAAGGATCATCCAACCAGATGGGTGTTCTGTCTATTGGACTATTGCCCGACGGTTGTTATCGGGTTTTTCTTTATGGTCTTATCTCACAGAGAACTCTAAAAACGCGATGGAGGAATTTAATTTTAGTTCTTTATGTTTGTGTCATAGACAGCGCTACAATACTTTTTGTATGTTTTATCTATGTGTAGGATCTAATGTACGCGTGCAAGCATCGCAATAACTGAGGCGGACATTTTTCTCGACATCATTATTGTCATACTATTTCATACCACAATATTTAAATTGTAATTTATGTATCACGTCACAAAAACTTTTATTTTAATAACTATAGGTTATAATTTAAAATGCTTGTGCGTCACTGTAAAATTAACGACATTGTCTATGAAAGTATCTCATAATTTCTGTCGCAATAACTGAAGAGGATAAATGACTATTGTTATGAGTTTGTTGTTCACTGTACCAAAGTATTGTCTGCCAATTAATGAAAATTAGAAGTTAGTGGGCGATTAACCCAACGGATAAATCTTATTAGTCTACTTTTAAACATCTCACTGGATGAGATGTTTAAAAGAAAAAGAAAATAAAACTACAACTAATGAGGCGATGACAGCCACACACGATGCTTGCTGCGTGACAATAAAGGGTGTAAACAGACTGTTAACGAAGTCGAAAGGCACTTGTTCTCCCCGTCATTGCGATCATTTTTTTGTTCTAGACCATACCTGGGAACCTTCTAGTTACGGAGATATTGGGGGTTAAAGTTCCAACTTTTTCACAAGTTTTTTTTAAATACATTTTTTAAATCTAAGATTTTTACTTTAAACACCTCCAGGACCCCCTTACTATTCAATCCATCCATCAGCACAATGTTTTGAGTGCGTTACATTGAGTCCTACTCTAAAACGTAATTTTTCAACCCAAAAAGTCGTTTCCCAGCACTAATTTTTGCGTAAAGTTACTTAGTTTGATCTACATAATGCTTGGTTGACGGCTTCATGAAGAGTCTGTTTATACCCTGTATGTAGTATACCATTGAGTTATAATTATAATGTATAGGTACTTTACAACTCAATGTAGTTATACTTGCTATAAGTATAGAAAACAAGATTACTAACTGTTTGCAAGTGCAATAAGTGCAAGTGTCAGGAGCAGATACTACTACAGTGGCGAACTACTTATTGCATGCAAGTAGGTGCATAGGGTTTCTTGTCTGTTCTTCTCCATGATAAATTACGATTTAGACGGGTCAAATATTTTTTTGACTAAAGTGACCGACTTCTTGACACTTCAAAATTGCCTACAAATGGATGAATGGAAATGAAGAGTTTTCTAGTATGCAGTAAAAAAACGTGTGTGGCCTACTAAAAAATAAAATATAGCCGCTAATAAGATTTACCGGATTTATTACCCACTCTAATAAAACCTCATAAATAAACCAATCTCCATTTAAAACGAAAACAAAAGAACATCAATCCCTAACAATAATGTTTACAAGAAAGGCCGTGACGTCACGGTGGACCCTGGAGTTGCCAGCAATCTAAATCTGTCGCGACAATGAGAATATTGTTCTACAAATTATTTGAACTTTTAGTGCTCTGGCAATGCGTTCTCGTTAAAAATAAGCGCTAAGCTATTATTAGGTCGTTGTGTAGAAGCTATTGGTTTCATTTGAGAGGCGTACTGTGTTACTTGGCACCTGATGACATGTGTTTACTGACAGACAGTTTACGCCGTGTTACATTGAAGAATGATTGAGGGTTACGTTTTGTAATGAGGTCTGGTTCAAGTCCATGGGATGGTTGTATTTCCGCGTGAAATACGAATGTAATATGCGCAATCCTGGAAGGCTATTCAGTTGAGTCATCATCATCATCAGCCTATTATGTTCCCACTGCTGGGACCTGTGTCCCAGAGTGTAGAGAGGAGGCCTGTGCCTCCTCTCTATGAGAGGGAATGGGCTATAATCCACCACGCGGGCTCAGTGCGGATTGGTAGATGTCAAATGTCTTCGAATTTTTGGTTCTAGTCGGTTTCCTCACGACGTTTTTGAGAGCAGTGGTGATGAAATAAATTACACAAAGTAATGCTCCTGCCTGGGTTCGAACCCACGACTTACTCTTCGTAAGTCGGGGTCGCTTCCACTGGGCCACCACTGCTCTCCAGTTGAGTAATTGAAAGCATTAGCAGCCTGCAGAAATAGCCTCAACTTAGAACTATATTTAAAAAAAAAGAATGATAGATCAAATACTACTTATAACTGAAGCGTGGTCGTTGACTCCCTTTATGTTGTAATCAAGCATGAGGAAGTCCGTCCGTGATCATTAGGACAGGAAGGGTCTGACTTCTGATAAAGCGACCACGAAACAAACTGAAAAACTGAACGGAATTACCAAAAGGCACGTCTGCCCAATGGTAATTGGCTTCAATTTTCCTTTATTTGGTATCTAGTATATACTGAAAGCTGATCACAGCAGCAATCAATGCTGGACTATTCGAAAGAGATACCGCGGCCCTGTAACTCAAAGGGCAAGGAAGGAACATGAATGGGTTTTAGTCAGTACAAGTCTGACACTCCCTTCCGCTCTGCCCAGAGCGGGAGAAGTCATTTGATGATTTCCCATCCGAAAAAAAAAGCAGCAATCAATTGAAAAGCCATGTATATTAAAGTTTCGTGACGCTTGAATGACAAAATTAAATTATTACTTTATAAAAAAAACTAGCGACCCGCCCTAGCTTCGCACGGGTGCAGTATATATATAAACCCTCTTCTTAAATCACTCTATCTATTGTATATAATGCTGAAAACTGCATTAAAATCCGAAAGCGTATAAACAGCGGGAGCGACTTTGATTTTTACCATGTGAAGATTGTAGCACTGTTTTATTTTTTTCCTTCAAAACTTCACCTCTGTATGCCACTTATATTGAGCACCCTATTAAAAATAAAATAAATAAAATAAAAATAGCTTTATTAATTCTTTATTTACATTAATTTTATTACATAAAATATATAATTGAAATAGAATTCCTTCATGCTATATAATCAAAAGAATTTATTATTATTATCAATTTAAATTATTAAAAAATATCTTAGTTCATTTATTCCATCACGCATTTTTTATTTTTATTTTACAATAAACATTATTTTATTCGAGTTTTACCATGCAAATTTTTAATGTAATTATTATTATTAAAAAAAATACACCCTATTAAGCCCCCTATTAAGTCATAATAAATACGGGGTGTAACTTCAAGAAGCCGTTAACCAAGCATTATGTACATCAAACTAAGTAACTTTACGCAAAAATTAATACTGAAAAACGCCTTTTTTTTTGGGGTGAAAAATCACGTTTTACTGTAGGACTCAATGTGTCAAAACATTGTGCTGATGGATGGATTGAATAGTACGGGGGTCGTGAAGGTGTCTTGAGTAAAAAAAATACATTAAACAAGTTTTTTTTTTAAATACTTGTATTTAAAAAAAACTTGTGAAAAAGTAGGAACTTTGACCCCCTATATTTCCGTAACTAGAAGGTTCCCAGGTATGGTCCACAACAAAAAAATGATCGCAATGACGGGGAGAACAAGTGCCTTTCGGAGTCTTTTTACACCCTTTATTTAATTGTTAACAGGTGCACTGCCGAATATAGGAATCGTAAACTGTTTAGTCTGCCCGATATTTGGGTTAAACACCGTTCACGTCATGTATCGATCATTCGATAGTTAATGGTGTTATTTTGAGTTACAATCGATACCTTAGTGACGTTTGATTAGTGTTCCGAGATCGTATTTAGGTTATGTCTACCGTTTTGTCTGTGAATGTGGTTCAACGTTAATAAGAAGAAAAAACCCTAATTGGCACACAATGTATCATCGATCATCGATCAGCTATCAAATCTTTAATTATAAGTAATAATCTCTTGAACCAATTTAGTCAAGTATGAAGGTGATATTTTTTCTAGTGTACAAGTATGTGCAAAAACACTCTTTGTTCCTGCACACTTAAGTCCGATGCGACTGGAATTATTAGGGAATGCAAAATCTAGTAATACCGCGATCTCGCACCATTTCGCAACATTAATCTCGCACACAAAATCATGCGCGATCTTGCAAGATTTGCAAGATTGTCCAGCGACTCATCCGATGAGCTAGGATCCTAGGCGCGAACTAATGTGCCTCGTCGTTTTTCGACGACGAGACATGGACCGATATGGTCGGCTAAAAATCGATCGTAAGGTACAAAAGATATGTGTGAAAAAAAGGTAAAAAAAAGATGAATGAAAAAAAAAACAACTGTGATGGAATCTGATTCAACTACATAGTCAATTCAATCATTAATTCTTCAGAAAAAAATAAATCTAGTCAACAGACACGTCGTGTACTAGGTATCCCAAGCCGTTTAAGATTTTTTTCTCCATACATTGTATGTAACACCAACACAGCCTGATAAGCATTTCCTCTGCTCGGGTTCTGCTAGTAAATAGCATTCGCCAAGCTTACGGTTGGCCACCGATAATGTCACATATACGTGACAAGCAAGCGCATTCCCTGTACGCCAAACGACACAAAGTGACAAAATGGTACGTGAAGTTTTGACTTGGCATGAAGGTTACGCGCTTATGCTCCGGCGTTCAAAAGGATAGTAAGGTATCTTAAAACCGCTATGAGCTCAATTTTTTGAAGTCTTCTGCTTAGCGTATCGATGGCAAAAAGTCTAAATAGTATGTTTTTAAGCTATTGCATAGCTTCTATCGTGGGCCTTGAGCGTGAAGACCGAATCCAGAAATTCCGTAACGAAAATAACCTAACGCGTTAGCTTAGTGTCAGATATTGACAAACCTAGGTTATTATTTTTAATGAGGTTAGGTTGTATAGGTAAAAGCCATACAACCTAACCTCCTAGCTCCAGCAGTAGATTAAAAATAATAAGCTAGGTTTGTCAATATCTGTCACTACGAAAGTGAATAAATAATTATAATTACATAAGTTGATAAAAAATGCTATGCAATAGCTTTACCGCGGCAGTCTCCGAGTGCCACACTTCTTTTTTTTGAAGTGAAAACTTCTTTAGCATCGTTGTGATTTGAAAGTCGATGAAACGAAAAAGCGACAGTAAAAAGAGACAGACACATAAATTCATAAGATTTAATGTGGGAGAAAATGAGATAGGAAGCTACACTACTAGCTAGCTACAAACTGTATTATACAGTGTTTATCTTGAAGCCAAAATTTATGAAGGTTTCACTTCTACCACGTGCGAATTGCACACATGTTTTTTTTTTGTAGTTTCTTAACTCATTGAGCTAATTAAGCTTAAGCTTTAATATGGAAGAAAATTTATAGATACCTACGTAAACAGAAAGATTAAACACATTTAATGAGACCTACACCGTGAGACTACCAGAAAACTGAGCATTGAGCACATTATCACGTACTTGAAAATACTCAACAGTCAAACCCACATAAAAGCGACAATCACTTAGCCACAATACACACAATAAGGTTCTAAACTATACCTGGTTACAGTCTTTTCTCGGGCAGGGTACCATATGGTAAATGTGGCTCACCGGAGTCAGTGGGGACGGGATGCTGGACGTGCGCAGCATGCTCAGCTTGCGTCTCTGCTCAGACGACAGCGATGCTCGTCGGCTCCTGTCAAGCCCATAGCCCGACACATCAGGTGTGTCCAAACTCGCGCCCCGGACGAGGGACGGACGAAACATTGTATAGTGGTTATTAACGAGAAGGTTATTGGTGATTGTTGATTGACCGGTGATTCTGATTAGCTGCGCAAATAAAGTATTGTTTTAATACTTTGGTCGTGAGTGTGGAGTGTTTTGTGTGATTATTATGTTAAGTTATGAAAACGATTGAAGCAGGGAGTGAGATGATGAGACATACCTACAAGCACCTATTCGTTTATTAATTGCAAAGCTCCTCATAACTGTAATTTCTCTGATGATGGTTAAGGTAACTTTTCCTAACATCAGGTTTTTCATGAAAAGTAGGAAACAGAAGCTCAACATAATTGATAAGGATTTTTATAAAAGCTGAATGCAAAAATGGAACATTGTTAGTTTTTAAAATCAGATGGCTAAAGCCCGGTTCCTATATTTAACGAATCGTCGTGGTTGGATAGTAATTAACTATAGTGTAAACTACAATAAGGACGGCGGACGCCTCCATGGGCAGCGATGTGGAACAGAGATGAACTGCTGAAATAATTAACTCCAATATCAGATATTGAAACTTAATACAGCACAGGCTTACGGGCACTCATAATCAATTATATTACTTTTACGTGGTATGTATTATATCTGGCGGATTTCGTTGCTACGCTTTATAATACTTTTCCAAGTAGATTTCAGAAGGCCACGTGCTTAAGAAGCAATCAAATTCAAGTCACATTCTGCTATAACGACAATCAATATCGAAGCATTTAAGAGGGAAATTAGGGGCTTTTTACAAAGCGTGAGGCTGGAAACAAACTTTCTGAAAAATACGGGAATTACCCTTCAGGTGTCATTCACGCCCGAAACCTGATGATGATTAAAAAGAATACATACCTACCTATACATACATACCTATCCATGGAATGTCTTACCCGGTCTTCTCTATTAATATAGATATATATGCTTTGGAATAGGCAACTACATTACTGTCACGGTTATTATGCCCTGACGTGATTTTTTTTTTTTGGTGTTTTTGACAATTCAAAAGTGCCTGGAACTAACTTACTTGAAATTAATCCTTCGATTTTATTTCTTAGAACTTGACTAACCCAATGCTATATTTCATCTACCAGAGAAGATGTAGAACTTAATGATATGATGGAAAAATGACCTTAGGACATAGTGACTTTCTATCTATACATCTTCTATACAGATATATAAAATTGGAGTGTCTCTTTATAATATTAAAATAACCGCTTTTTGTGCATAGTGCATATTTATGGATATATACACGGTACATAAACCAAAACAACATGTTTTACAATTTTTGTCTGTCTGTCTGTTTGTTCCAGCTAATCTCTGAAATGACTGGATCGATTTTAACGGGAATTTCACTGGCAGATAGCTGATGTAACAAGGAGTAACTTAGGAGTAATTATATTTTGAAATAAAAATAGGATCTCACGAAAAAAAATTAAAACCAATGAAAAATTTAATAATATTCGATTCAAATAAGGAAGTTGTATACATACAAATTATGATTATATAATGGAATTATGATTATATCCAAATAATGCTGCCCAAAGTCACCACTCCACGCGGAAGTCGCGGGCACAGCTAGTCAGCAATAAAGCTATCGGAAAAGTAAAAAAGAACATGGGATTTAGTGCTACCGAAAAGCTTAAATGTCAATTCGAGAGTCGTTCTAAAAATACGAAACGCTTTGAAACTGAAAGCGATTGATACATAACTAGGCCCTCTTGACAGCTGTCAAAAATGAAATGTTTAATTGATTAGATTAATAGTGCAGGAGTATAAACAGTAAGATGTAACGAAACAAAAATAAACAAATCAAATATTTTCAACGCCAGTTGAAAATTGTTATAACTACAGAAAACTAAACGTAAGAAAATTTTCAGATGTACCAAATATAATTTGTATTTATGTATCTTTTAAACAACGCAATGAAGCGAAGCTTTTTATATTAAAAATACTATTTTGACTCAAAATAATCAAACCAAGGCCAAAGGTGTAATCTGAAAGTGGGTGATAAATATGATTAGAGTGGTTTACGAGAATTCTGCTCGATTCTGCAATGAGGTTATGTGGATATATTATGTATTAAGACATTAATGCTTTATGTATAATGGTCTTGTTTTAAATTAATGGGCTCACGTTGACATATAGGTACGCGAGTGATGGACTAATAATTAGTCACAAAATTATTTATTGATTTGTCACATGTTTTAGGTAGGTACTTCAATGTTTCGGCAAAGTGCATGATAATTAATTGATGAGCAAGGTTGATGGTTTACGAAATTTAAGTTCGCCTTGGATGGTTGATGAAACTGTGTTTGTTAATTCCTGTACCGTTGAGTGTAATCTACGTTTGTAATCAATTTCATTAGTAAACCTACACATAATTTTGGTTACCAATAATTATAAAAAAACTTAGGCAAAAATAATTGTAACAGCCAATTATCAATGATCATTAAGACCATGTCTCCACAAACAAATCACCTTTTCCTTTCCATTCTCTCGCTTCGTTCCATTTTGTACTAAAAAACCGATCTCCAATCACTTGATATTACACCTATACGAACATTATAATTGTCACTGCTACACTGGTTTATTTTAGCATCGAAAACAGGACTATAAAAACCAAACTGCGTTTTACACGCGCGTTCGAGCGTTCGGACCGCGCACCAGCCGCTCGGCGGGAATCGAGAGATGAACTGAACCAAAGTGTTTCGGTGTGAGACAGATCTGCGTGTGTTGATCGGTCGCCAAAACGTTGCACAATTATCTATCTGACATTTAAAAATGGATCAGACGGTGCGTAGACTGTTTCGGGAGACGGGACGGCGGCAAGAGTCCTGATAATTATATTTTAGGGGGAAGAAAATAAATTTATTTGCACAGGAATTAATTATTGATCCCTTATTAAAAATAACATAGCACTACGCTTAATTTTAACGAAGGTGTACTGTATAGTGCTCCCATATTTCACCAGTTATGCTTAATTCTCATAATTATAAGGTGAGCCTAATACTATTAAATTAAAAGAATTTTATTTATGTTTAAGAATTTTATTAAAAAACTATATCTAAGTACTGAATCAGCTAGAAACGCGCAAAGATAGACTGTCTGGAAATAACAGGTAAAAAAACTGCCAGAGCTTGAAGAAGAAAACAACTTAACAGGCGGCACATTTTATTATTTTTCTTAATAGCCTGTATTCATAAACCCATAGAGTTTCAGGATTATATAATGACACTTAATAATCTTCTTTAAGTATCGAATGTATACTCCTTATTTCAATGCTGCAAGTCTATAAACAACCATTCTATTACTTCACTACAAAGTACATACCATGGTTTAGTGCTTATCTTGAGCACAGTATCTAACATTTAATTGCTGCTATTACGAGCTATTATCGCTTAATAGCCAGTAGGTGAAGACTGGGATGAGATAGCAGACTCTTAGTAATGCTCACTGCTGCATCAACTATAAAGATTTTATCGTTTCCTAAATAAATGGATTGGTATTGCAATTTTGCAGTTTTTGAGATTTTCTTAGTGTAACGATGGTGGATATTTGAGTGTGCTGTATGATTGTCAACTTTTAGCGTTGATTATTTCCGCTATCGATAAGAAAGGTCGTATAATTGGAAATAATTAGGTTAGGTAAGGTATATTTTTCTATTTGAACATTTTCTAAGTATTTACGACGGAGACAAAAATTATGATGACGACATCTATACGTATAGTTTACCTACCTAAACATCATTTTAGTTCTTATTTAAACGTACTGGAAAACGAGGGATACTATTTATAATAAGGACTTTACTTTTCAGGTAATTCAGATCAATTTTGTATGGATCCCATCCATACCTGTAGCGTCCAAAAAATGTGTCATGATTTTATTAAACATTTAAACAGAACACGACACTCAAGGAATGTCAAGACCCACACATTTATTTGGAGTAGACCACACATCATTACAAAAATACAAAAACATTTAGAAAAATAAGAAAAATAAATAGTTTGGCTCAAAGACAAGAGCCGAGCTCCCGGGCTATCACAGTTTGTTGACATCTTTGTATTTGTGTTATTATATTTGTATTTTGTCAGTCTAAATACGGAGCCACTTGATATAATGTATGGTTCAAAGGAACATCATGCTTACACACGTATCTTCAAAGGGTAAGTGAATAGGTATTCTAAAGGGAAGGCAAAGGTGAGTGTAGTTGATATTTGAGATGTGATATCGTTCTTGAGTTGTTCATCCTACGCTGTCAGCACGCGTTATCATGGTAGTTTGTCTTTAAAGGTGTTTTATTTAACTTTGAAAGTGGAGAATGTTTTAATACTCTTGAGCATTTTCTCGTGCATTTACATGTAATGTAACGTTCCCGAGTTTTCGACACAGTGTTCAAAGTAATGCTCACGACGAGGGGCAATTTACCTGTGACTTTCCTTTCTATGTATTTGGCGTTCACTCTTCGTTGTTAAGCACTTCTGTACGCAAACCGACTTTGGCAAGCGCTGCCTAACCTTAAATATCGACCCGTACGGATGTTATTAATGCAAACAAAAAAAAAAAAAAATCGATTCAATAAATTCTAACAATAATAATGTTCTATTTTTATTTTTTATTCTTCTTTTGCAATTCTCAAACTCAAACTCAAAGGCATTTATTTCAATTAGACCTTTACAGGCACTTTTGAATGTCGGAAAAACAAAAAAGGCTAACCTACAGTCACAGTCACAAGGCATAATAACTTGTGAAAGTACTGTAGTTGCTCATTCTTAAGCGTAGATCTCTATGGAGAAGAATGGGCAGGAAACTCCATGGACACTCTTTTCAATCAAAATATGATTACAATTACAATTCTATATTATTCTATACTAACAATAATAATGTTCCTCCTTTATTTATTTTTATTATATATAAATTACATTTTTTTTATTATATCATTTTAATAAAAATACGAAATAGTAGCCCACAAGCACTTGGACCATGGTCCACTCCTAATTTTTAGTCTTTGTCAACTGCAGTCAATATTCCAAATTACACCGGCAATGATCTATTCGACGCAGACACACCTAAAATTGAAATTACTCTCTTGTCGATAAAGATCAACTGTTTACAACGAGCCCAAGTTGTTTATCGATAGTTTTAACGCAAACATTGGCAACACTAGACAAACACATTTTATTGTTTTACTAGGACATGACGAGGATAAGGCTGACCCAGGAACGTGGAGCTTGACACAAGCAAAGAGAGGCCTATAGGCCCTATACCTAGCAGTGGGTGAAGCCAGACTGTGATGATGTTGAAGATACCGTTCCATGATGTTTCCAAAAGAGGAGGTGGTTCCTAGACACCACGTTGGCTTAAGAGGTGTTGGCAACATTGCATTTGAAGCGCCATCTGTGGACGACAGCAAAGAAACTGACATCAATGGAAGCTGTTTCAAATAGCTGCAGTGGGGGTTCCTGACTGAGGCTTTATAACGGCGAAGCACAAGAGGAGCCTCTTGAACTTTCGGATTTTGGATAGTTCACTTTTCTCATACTCGCTCTCATTGATTGTATTTTCTAGTACCTACTTAATTTATTTTGTAAAAATAAATAGTTAACCAGTTGACTGTCTCATTTCCTCTCTGTTGAATTTATTTAAAGTAATATTAGTATTTAACTTAACAGAGGATACATTTTCTGAAGTCAAAGGGGCTGCAACGTTGGGTCCTTCAGAAGTCAACCAACGAGTGGCTGTGGAACGGCGCTTTAACCTAAACTTTCCCGATGACAGCAATATTTTCACCGAGGTTTGAACGATTTATCAAATAGCTCCCTATAGTCTGCGTAGTCTTTTTACAACTATGTTAGGGTTAGTTTTCAATGTAACCAGATGCACCTGAATAAGTACCATATTATTTGGCCTGTAACGACGCCAATCCGACGTCTACAGCCCAGATAATACTTAGGTAACACGATAGATATTCCTTGATAAAATGGATTTCAGACGTCTTCTGGCTAAAGCTAATGATAGCCGGGGCCTACAACTTCATGTGCTTTTCGAAGCCCAGAAGGGTATCGGCCACCCATCCACAAATCGACCAAGGCAAGCGTTGCTTAACCTTGATGATTGACCCCCTTAGATGTTTATTATTAAGTCCCGAGCCCCTAAAAAGTAGAACAGGCCATGTATCAAAAACATTTTGTGGAAAGTATGTTACTTTATATATATTTTGCAAAGGATGTCCTGTTTTCCACAAAAAAAAAACATAAAACTTATTCTAAGATGACATATTACTCTAGTGATTTATTATTCATTCAAATTGGATAAGATTTTTGAGAAACTCCCACGATCCTTACGATTTCAGCTCAGTGTAAAAATAGACATATAAATTGGGTAATTCTTTTTATATTTAGACTGCCTGGGGATTTGATAATGCGGGATTTGAAGGGACTTATGAACTGGGTTCTTTACGCTAATATGAAGTGGCCATGACCCACCGTGGATCGAAGTTTCTGTCTACGATCCACGGTCATGGCTGTTCCGTTCATTATTATAATGTACTCTTGTGACCGTTTTACAAATGAGTGACGTAAAAACGTCACCGAATATTTTCGGAATACTAATATGAAGCCTGGTCCCAGATAAGGTGGGTTGAGTTAGTTATTCATTATTATCTGTTCATTGATATTGATACCAGACCAGAGTGCGTAAAATTATCAAGATAATTACTTTTATTGTTCATTGATCCATGCTGATTCTTAGTTAATCTCTTTATTTGTTTATTTACTTACAAAATATGATAATATAATTTTTGAAATTAAGAAGAATAATAAAGACATTTTTAATAAAAAAATATAAAAAATAAAGAAATAAATAATTAGCGATAGGGATGTTTTCTGAGTAAAAAAATAATAATTCTATTTAGTCCGTCAGTTAGATTATCGAAAAATATTCGATACGTATTTTTATTTTTTTCCGCTAAAAGGTGTACCGAGATGTGACGTCACACGAGTTTTCGACGCACTACATCGTCCTCATTTCTAGTTTACGAGAAAAAAAGTCGACCTAGAAGCAACAAATTTGGCAAGAAGCAATGTTTTACAGCACATGTATAGGAAAAAATCTGAAAACCGCAAATATGTAGTTTAATAATAAAATACCTACAAGTTAATACGGAACTCTCAGTGCGCGAGTCCAACTCGCACTTGGCTGGTTTTATTGAAAAATCGCATTCGGGTAAATCGCTACGTGAATTTTATTGATTATGGTTTTATGATTTTTGTTATTATCAAGGTATAAAATAAAATAATTATCAATGCACCAGACCCGACGTATAAAACATGCAAGCCTATTTTTTTTATCAAGTAACCTGGTTAGCTCCCCGAGCGAGCCTTAACAAATAATTAATTATTAGCAAGATACGTGCGTTAGCAAGGCGGTGCGGGGCTGCGGGGCGAACCTATAACGTCATAGTCAACTATCTATACCTGCTATGGTATTGTAAAGGCTCAGTTTATAGTTTCTAGGCTGCTATTATAAGCATTAGCTTGGGCAATCTGTAAAAAGCACACACTGTCGAACATAATTCCAGTAAGGAATCTTTTTATGGATTTCTCTCTGCACAATACTAGGCTATAGAAAACTCAGACAAACTTTGCAAAGTTTACTTCCAATAACTACGGCACCTAACAGTGGGGTGCAATTTCTTTTCAGGAAGACATTATGTAACCTATTGGGTAAACAGAATTTAATGCAGTTGCAGGTCTCAAGTTCGAACCCATGACACGCATCTGTAATTTTTCGGGATTCGTGTCCGTATTGTACTATTATTACTTGCATCGGTGAACTCGACAGCGTGTAAACCAAAATCAAAAGCCTGCACTGCTAACCACACGTTAAAGAAAAAGAATACATGCTGCTATCACAGAAATTTAAATAAATAGACTTTTGTAGTCTGTGATTATTATCCAAAATGTATGATCATACATCTTTCAGCCGTTTCACTAACAACTTGTGATAAAATAGTACACTGTTCTGTGTACTTATCTGTTGTTGAGCGAATAATCTGGCGTTATGCATCATTATGTGGGGAACTAATGTGAGCACGAAATAAAACTGACTTACTATGTAATTTTCTGAATATTTTGAAATATTTATGAGTGAGAAATTGGGTCTGAAGTAAGGAAACAAAGTTTTTGGATTAGATTCTAAAATACATAGTTTTTTTTATGGTGGCCAATATTTTCAATAATGAATATTTATGAAACATCCGTCCTACAAACTAATCCTAATACTGTTATTTTGATAATAATTTATCTTGATTGACTGCTTTCAAAGATATCTATGAATTAAAATACAAACGGGCACAACGTACTTAAATAATAGTTCCATTTCGCTGGATATGCATTTATCTTAATTATTTTGATTTATTTTACACAGATCAAAGAATAAAACTACAAAACAAAATATATAATATTTGTAACTAAAATATTTGTAAAACTTTTCTCAATCAACATAAAGCACACAAAACTCACCCTTTCAATATATGGCCGTCGTCTTCGAAAAAAGTCAGAAATTCCACACAAATACATTGTTCGCACTTTCACATCAAATTAACAACTAAAGTTATTTATCTACGTATAGTTTTAACAAAAATAAAACAAAATCTTTCTGAGGGTATTGCACCAAACTGAATGACATTGTGGACGATAGCGGCGCGTCTTCTTAATAACTATAAGAATTACTGACACTGCACAGGATGTGGTCAATAGTTAAAATTGGATTGAATAGTTAAAACTGGATTTTTATCATCGATTGGATCATGGGTAAATCGAGATTTAATGTAAAACTTTAGTTATTATCGTGGTTTGGCAAAGGTGCAGTTTCAGTAACTGTGTGTGTATTTTGTTTATCGTTATAGTATCGGTATCGAGATGTTTTTTTGGTTCTATGAACTTGCGTCATTATTTTCTGTAATAATTTCACTGTGCTATCATAAAACTATGCTTTACGAACAAAAAGTAACATAACTTACCAGTACCACCTATTTAACCAAGAAAAACCTGTTTAAGTATAATATTTTTTTAAATAAATAAAAACACCTGTCCAATCTTCATTAAAATATTCAATCATAAATGATAATCATAATTTCATTTTATTTTTTTGAGTGTGGTGAGACAAGGGGGTATAACGTTGCCAAAGCTCAGCAATAAGCAAATTAGGTGTAGCATTGATGACGTCAGTTTCAAAAATATTAGTTAGGCAGATGACATGGTGCTGCTGAGCCCAACGTTCAGAGCGCTTACAGCTTCGAGTTTAAATAAATAGTAATAAGTTGTAACAAAGTTTATAAATTTCTAAACTATAGAACTTGCTTTTCCGATACAAAAGCATCACTTGAAATAAAACATAGGACTTCAAAACCGACACCCGCTGTACAACGAGTTAGTTAAAACTGCTTCGATCCTGAAGGAACCGAACACTATTAATTGTTAGTACTCCGTCCCACTTGGACGCGTTGGACGTGGCAACACAAGCGGCCAATAACGAACCGTTTGTTTTATTGAAGTAATCGATATCATTCTAAATCATGAACATTAATTGTGGGTAGTACAGGATTTTCTATCTATACTTCCATACTATTCATATAAGGTCCCATTAAAATAGGTGGACAAACTTTTAGAAATCATTCAGACCACCAAAATAAGGACAATGGTAAAAAAAAAAATCGCATTAGATACTTTCAAGAAAAAAAATCAGCTAATGAAATTATGCTAAAAATGCAATTTATTACTTTAGGTCAAATTAAAATGACTTGAATCAGTGTTTTTTTACTTGGATATCTTTGGTTAGACGTACTGAACGCTGTGTTAAAATTTGTCCATCTATTTTAATGGGACCTTATATATATATACTTATACTATACTATTACTATATTACTATACTATAATAATATTATAAAGGGGTAAAAGTTTGTTTGTTTATAAGTTTGTATGTAGAGGGTAAACTCCGGAAATAATTATCTGATTCTGAAAATTCTTTCACTGGCAGAAAGGGTTATTATTCGTGGGTGCTATAGGCTATAAATGATATTGATATCGTACATATTAGCCGAGCTATCACATTTTTTGCGGACGAAGTCGCCGGTGAAGTGCTTGAAGGCCTTTGCCCAGCAGTGGGATCACACAGGCTAACAGTAGTAGGTAAGGTTTGCCTTAGAAGAAATATTGTGAGTGTATGATTCTGACAGATTTTATTTCATTCCATTCTAAATTACTAAACTCAGTTTATCTCATATCAGGGACCCCAAGGGGCCGTCTCCATGAGCAAGAGAATCGCGGCGATATTATCGTTGTGCCACGTATTTCTATACCGCTCCGACTCGCTCTTAGGGACCGTCTCTCGGCAAGGGCCGATGCCTGCCAGGGCTGCGGAACTGTTCGAAAGAGATACCGCGGCCCTGGAACACAAAGGGCAAGGAAGGAACATGGATAGGTTTCAGTCAGTACAAGTCTGACACTCCCTTCCGCTCCACCCAGAGCGTGAGAAGTCATTTGATGATTTCCCATCCGAAAACAAAAAAAAAAGGTACTTAGGTATGTACAAGTAATGTATGTAATTAGATACCTTCTTGTACCTTCTTGTGTCTTTACTCTCACCTGTTGGCACTTATTCATTCTGATACATTTGGCAGTAGACATGCAGTAGCATTTTACCGACTCATTACATAATTTATTATTCACCTTTCAGCGGCTAATGAACACTGAAATTCAGTTTGAATGTAACAGGCGCAGAATAGATGAATTTTGGTTCCCTTTTACTAAATGCCGAAAACTTTAACTGTAATAAAATACGATATTTGACAAATTATATACTAAAACCTTCCTCGAGATCTCCCCTCAATCCATTGGTGAAAACAGCATAAAAATCGGTGCAGTAGTTTTTGAGTTTATCGCGAACAGACAGACAGACGCGGCGGAGGACTTTATTATTTAATATGTAGTCATAGTGATAACATTACCCCTACCATGTTTTCCGAAGGTTTAGGCACAGGTGTATCAACAGTACACCGACGTCACCCACCTTTCGCAACGGGGAGAGCTTATTACCATCAATCGGGTACACATGCATGTCTTTGGGCTGCTACTGAGAAATTCCTGATAGAAAACCTAATTACATTATGCCTGACCTGGGAACCGAACCGAGGCTCTCATGCATGCTTGCGCAGTTTACAGTTTGTCTATAAAGTCATTGTATGACTGAATATACAACTTATATGAAATTGGCTCAGCTGCTCGCCTAATTTCAGTGCCAGCTGATTCATAGAATAAATAAGTTGAGCAGATACCTACAATTGTTAACTACTACTGATTTATTTGTTCACGTAACAGTGATTTTATAAATGAGTAATGCCAGAAATAGCGCAGGCCGGTATGCGATTCCTGCCAGGGCTGCGGGACTGTGCGAAAGAGATACCGCGGCCCTGGAACACAAAGGGCAAGGAAGGAACATGGATGGGTTTTAGTCGGTACAAGTCTGACACTCCCGTCCGCTCTGCCCAGAGCTTTGAGCTTTGAGATAACTGGCTCCTGTTCGTCTATCTCTAAAAGGCGTTTACCGACATTATTTATTTTAATTTTACCATGGATTGCAAACTAATCAAGATACCATAATACTCTGCTAAATTATAGACAAATATTCCACTGGGTTCCAATCCTAAATATAACATCTTTCTCTATTAATTTCTCGATAGCATTTAACATTATATAAGTATTAGTTCCATTTCATTTATATTCAGTACTCTAAGTAGTTTTACGAATTTAGAATAATGCAGCGAATTGAAATAACAGAAACGAATTACTCAAAATGTGCCTATGTTAAAATGTGTTTTGGCTTCAGTATCGTGGTTTTTTCCTGAAAATAACAAATGTTTATTGTTTTTATTTTTTGTTTTTGAGCACCAAACATTTGTCTAAACGAATTGTGGTTTCCTTTTATTGTTACGACAGCGTTTAGACAAGCAGATGTTTCATTACACTTTGTTTTTTGCAACGAAATCAATATGATTGTTTACAATGCTGAAAATGTCGAAACACTTACCTGCCTTTAAATATAAAGTTCACAAGATTGGGAGGAGAAATAAAACATTTTTGTTATTTTTCCATGAACTGCATCAACCAACTCATCCTTTCACAGTGCTGCAGATATGCCTGTTCCAAGTTACCTGGTTTTCTGTTCACCATGCTGCTATCTAGATGGACCGGTGAAGCCAAAACCTCGATAACTGGGCCTGACTACAAAAATCCCATAAAAACCCATAGGTAGGTATGGTAACTTCTTTGGCTCCTACGAAGACCAAGAAAATTTCAGGTCTTTTTCCAGATTGAATATCAGATCTCTTGTGTTAATGAACTTTGTCGGGTAGGTAATGATAGTCTGTCCTACAATTGACTGAAGAATACTGATTAGGTAAGTGTATTGTAAACAGTCCTGATAAGTGTTTTTACGTCCAGTTTACTGATAACTGGGTTGGGTCACACGCAGTATCTTAACTTATTATAGGTAAGTATATCAGTGAAAACATGTGACATCATGGCTGACCCGTATTGGGTCCGCGTGGTGGATAACGACCAACTCACTATCACAGAGTGGGAGTGGTTGTGTCCCAGCAGTGGGAACATAATAGGCTGATAATGTACTTACATAGCTGGGCATTAACTCATTAATCCGTTAATCGTTAATTAACCAAGTTAACATTTCGACTAACGGATTAACTTTTAAGTTGACTTTAAAAAATATTAACGGACTCGTTAACTTCTGTTTAACTTCCTCAAGTCCGTTAATCGTTAATCGAGTACCTACTATTTACGAAGCATCGCGCCGCGCCATGCCGTCATGTCACCGCCGTGAAAAACACATTCTGACAAGTAAGATTAAGCCGATTGACAAATGCAGCGCGGCGCATATGTATATGCCGCGAGTAAAACGAAACTTGGTAAGGATTTCCGGTGCGTGAGTGAGAAAAAAAACTGCAAAGAAATTTGATTCATAATATTAGACTAGACATAAATTCAAAAGATTCGTTCAACGATGTGGCATTACTCGGAGAACAGATATTCATAAATCTGTTTATTAAATATAATACTGCTATACCCTCATGTGCTCCAGTTGAACGTATTTTGCCATGGGCAAAGATATTTTTACGCCAAAGCGAGCCTCGCTTTCAGACGAAAACTTCAACATATTAATGATCATGAAGGGCAATAGCCACGTTATGCCAGATGATTAAATTACACACTCCAATTATATGTACACGTGTTCTTTTTGTTCCCAACCCACACCCAAACCAACAGTTTTTATAAGTAGATCATTAGCGCAACGATATAAAAAATGCAATTTTAATTACAGATGAACGATTAACGTTAACTTGCGTAAAAGTTAACTTCGTTAAACGCTAAAGCGTTAAATTTAGGAAGATTTAAATCTTCCTAAATGTAACGCTTTAGCGTTTAACGAAGTAACTTTTTAGTAACGGATTAGCGATTAACGAAGTTAATTATTTGTTTAACGGTGCCCAGCTATAAAGGGTGTAAGCAGACTCTTAACGAAGCCGAAAGGCACTTGTTCTCCCCGTCATTGCGAACATTTTTTTGTTCTATACCATACTTGGGAACCTTCTAGTTACGGAGATATTGGGGGTCAAAGTTCCTACTTTTTCACATGTTTTTTTTAAAATAAATGTTTTAAATGGCAAAATTTTAAACACCTCCAGGACCCTCTTACTATTCAATCCATCCATCAGCACAATGTTATGAGTGCGTTAGATTGAGTCCTACCCTAAAACGTGATTTTTCAGCCCAAAAAAAAAAGGCGTTTCTCAGCACAATTTTTTGCGTAAAGTAGTAAGTAGTTTGATGTAAATAATGCTTGGTTGACAGCTTCGTGAAGAGTCTGTTTACACCCTGTATGTACTTATGTATAAGTCATACAAGTCTCGCGTCGTGACTCAGATCACGAAACTGAACAGCTTTTGTTCTATGGCTTTTGTTCATAAGTTTTTTTTAGTTTTTCAAAACGTGTTGATCAGCTGATCACTCCAATTCCTATACAACTCGTAGAACAAAAGCTGTTCAGTTTTAAGGTCTGACACCACACGAGACACCTAATTTCTGCTTCTTGTCCAGTTAGGTACCTAGTTCTTAACTATAAATACGCTAGCTAGATTAACGGATTTGCAACCTTATTTTATGATCTTAAGTATTTCAAGTAAAACAAATAAAAATAAGAGAAAATAAATTTACTACAACAAACACGATGTGTCCCTAAAAATATGTAGAACAAGAGCCCCAAGATAAATGATAAATGAAGTTTATTTTGCATTGGGTTTTTCAAACACTTTTACACGTCATATTTTTTTAAAACTAGATGGGGCCGGTGTTTCGTATCTGACTACTCTGAGAAGAAACACCCGAAACAAACTCAGAGGTCACAGTCTCTTTTAAAGTCCAGACATTGGTTAAATCATACCATTTACCATTTTCCAGATACCATTCTAGAAGCCCCACCACACATTTAGACTCTGAGCTGAAACGGTGTATTTCATCCAATATTTCGTCATTTTAAAACTTGTGTTACTGTTGTGTCACCAGGTCACCACCAGTCTCAGCCAAAAGTATCTATATTAACATTTATTTATGCATTTTCCAATAAAATTTTGTTATTACCTCGCGTCCTAACCAATGCGATAGGTGGCGCGACGATCGCTTCTATGAGGAAGTGACCTTACAGTTATGTTATATTTGAAGATGGACCATTAAGTCGAGGATCCGTTACTTTACTTAGTGCAAAAAATGACAATATAATGGTGTGGTGCTCATGATTAAAAAATGGCCTCTATTCACCAAAAAAATGAAGAATATTAGCCACATTTTTGTCCACGCTACTTCTAACGTTTCATTTTTTACTATTCTGGCTTTCGTTAACTAAGAAAAGTGGTATATTGATCTCAAATTGGCTAATTTCTACCGAATAATGCTGATGTTACGTCCAATTTTTTTCAGCTAAACGATCTCCGAAAAAGAATCTCCTACGGGGAGCATAGTAGGGTCCATTGGGCTCTTCGTCTTTTAGGGGGGCATAGTTACTCTTGCAGTAGACCCGGACTTGGCCCCTGAGCTCGCGGTGCGGCTTTGCCTTGATAACTGCCATAAAGTGCCTGTAGCCGGCGCCCCCTCTCAGCAGTACGGGAGTTGCTTCTGAAGATTCTATCGCTATATGAGTGATCTGGAGGAATAAAGAAAATTGGATGACTTGGAAATATATAAATTTGACTTTTGATGACTTGAGCAAATGCAAAAGAAAACACTCGAGTAGCCTACCACCTACATATTGTAAACTACGCTACAATCAAACTTATAAAAGTGGTTCGCGGTATTTTATTGCTAATATATTAAGCTCTTAGCTTTAACTTGACCTATGCATGAGCAAAAGAAAACAAAATGTTACTATTATTTATTATGAGCCTGTTGTGTCCCACTGCAGGGCAAAGGCCTCCCTTCCTTTTTTCCATTCTTCTCTGTCTAGAGCTATTTCAGCCCAATCCTTTAGGTAGTAGTCCAGCTCATCGTGCCATCTCCTTCTGGGCCTGCCGCGTCGCCGATTCCTGTTGTTCGGAACCTAATCTGTAGCTATTTTCGCCCAATTCTGATGCGACATGCAGTGTATATGGCCTGCCCAGTTCCATTTTAGTGTAGCGGCTGTGTTGCTTACGTTTGCAATTTGTGTTTTGGAACGAAGTTTACTGTTCCTTATACGGTCAGTAATCTTGACACCGAGCATACTTCATTCCTCGCTGACAGACCCCGAGTGCGGACTTTTGACGTTAATGACCACGTTTACGCTCCATAGGTGAGGGTGGGCAGGACATGTCCATGAGTTTCCTTTTGAGGGAAAGTGGAAGGCGTCCATTCATTAAATATTACTATGTTATAAATGTAACTAACACCTGACGAATTCTAATTAGTCGATGTTTTAAGTTTTATTGGTAATGCTACTCGTAACTGTCTTATTTTCAATTTTCTACGCGTTATTATATTGATCAGCTTACTTGGAAATTGCTAAAAATAATGAAACTTTAATTAGCGGGCGGAGAATTTTCAGCCAGTTCGGGTGAAAAATTCAAATTGGTATTTTGCCCTTTTCGTGAACTGTTAACTAGTACCTCTCAAGAGGAGGTCCCTTGGCAGATCATTTTATTTACGGCCAAGCAGTAACTTAGCCACCAAAGCAAGCACCATTTTTTTTTTCGAGCAGTTTATGGATATTTTTTGTGAGATACAAAGACATACTCACCACGCAATCAAAGACTCCTTGGCATATGATCTGTTGGCCGTCCAGCATTGCTTCATGCTCAAACCTCTTTCTGAAGACCCTCGTATCATTCTTGTTCCTCAACCCCTGGTAGAGGGTCGTGTAATGAGACCTCGCATATTTTGGTGGATAAGTAGGTAGAGGCTGCGGATAGGCAGCCATATCCAAGTGGTTAAAGACTGGACTGAAAATTAAGTCTTCAATTAAGTCTTTGTAAAGGAAAATTGGGCTCCGAACAATTTAAATTTGGTTTGGTTGGTCGAAAAATAGAAGCAACCGGGGTGACGAAGGATGTTCAATCATCGAAGGATATACAGTTGGGGCTAGTGGAATCCATTTTGAAATAAAATAAATTATACTTACAGAGGTTTGTTTTTATTCGTATTCGCATTCGCTGCTGACTTTTTGGATATTTTAACAGCTAGCTTAGCACTCCCCAAACGTACAAGTATTAAATAACAGAGCACGGTGAATAAATCCATGGTAATTCTTATAGTAAACTATTCTTCATAACGATCTAAGAAAAATTAGTCTTGCTGTTGCTGTTGTTATGGTAATGAAGTCGGTTAAAAATATGAATTGATTGTAAAATATTGCCAGTCTGCGGTATTATATACGACCAATATGCCCTGTGGTATTTTACGAGTTTTTTATAGGTACCGCCTACGATTTTCCACCATATGGCAGTTATAAAATTTTCCGTCAAGGTCATAAAAAACAATCTTTCCTAATGGATAATTTTAAATTGCATAATAATTAATTTTGCTTATCATCTCAACACGAGCGTAGATTTCGTTGCGTAGGTACACAAGTACGTTAGACCAAGCTAATCTTGGTTTTATTGCAGCGGAAGTCATTCGATTACTGAAGAACTGCATCACTTTATAAATTTGTTAAATAATAAACATAATAAAATAAAAATAAAGCCGGAACCTGACCCCAACATATTTGGGAAAAGGCTAGGTAGATGATGAAACCTTATTTTTTTTCTTTGAAAGAATATGACAATGGTTGAAAGGGGCAAGCAAGAGAAAAAAAACGTGTTGCACCGACACCAAGTAACAAGGGACAAGGAAAGAAATGATGATAATGATGAAAGAGTATGTTAACAAAACTTAATCAAAATATTTCTAACGCACTAACGAAACGTGTTTTTGACATTGACAGTTTTCGATTGATTGGATAGTCTTGTCATCCAATTTTCTTGCTTTGTATTTTCTGTATTATTTCATTATATTAAATAAATTATGTGTATTATAGGAAAAGCAACGCTATAAAATTTACTCTCTACGCGCTTAATCTGTCCTATTTTCAAAATCACTGAATCTCTAAAATGGACGGTAAGGCGGCATACAACATTGATCGGTTTTTGTAATTATGTTTAATTGTTATTAATATATTTTTGCTGTTTTAGGCCCTTCTGCTAAAAAATCGACATCCTTCGAGACGTTGGTCATTCAGAATATAACCAATGTGAACGAATTGAAGGCTAAACTCGGCGACATCATTAAAACCGGGAAAGATTATGAATATGACGTTTCCTCATGTATAAAATCTTTGATCGTAAGCA
Source organism: Lycophotia porphyrea (assembly GCA_950005105.1). Classification (NCBI taxonomy): domain Eukaryota; kingdom Metazoa; phylum Arthropoda; class Insecta; order Lepidoptera; family Noctuidae; genus Lycophotia; species Lycophotia porphyrea. The sequence continues at coordinate 18,903,677 of OX465388.1, read as the reverse complement.
GTGATCAAGATATTGTACAATTAAGTATAGAAGCGATTGCAGAACTTGTCAAATGTGAAGAGAAGCGAGAGACATACGCTCACAACGATATAATAGGCCCTATACTGGATATATTGAAGAAAGAAACCACTTCAGACAGTGTTGAGCTTGTGAGACAGTGCTGCAGGGCTCTTGGCAATTTATGCTGTGACTGTGACACGGCCAGACGTACGATTGTTACCCTGGGGGGGATTTCAGTCCTTATAAAGTTGCTTGAAAGGAGTATAGACTTGCATTTTGAAGAAATAAAAAAGCTGTCAAGTAAATCACTGCTGAACTTTGCTATTGGTGGTGCTGAGTTTACAGAGGCAATATTCCAAGGAGGTGTAGTGGATTTGATCCAAAAAATGATGTGTATAGAGCTACTGAAGAAGGAGTGTGATGATGATACAGTGTCAACCTGTCTATTGATACTGAGTGTTATAAATGATAACACACCGGAACTGCTGTACAGTGAGGTTGTTAATAAGACGGTACTGCAGGTGCTGAAAGAGACATCTACTGTGGAGATCTCGGAAGTATGTCTGGATCTATTACATGCACAAGCTGAACATGGTAAGAGATTTCAAGAAAAACTGATATTATTTTGTCTGTAATTTGTGAGATATAGCTGTACTTCCTGTGGTTCCCTTCCTGTCCAATCTGTTGCAATTCTATTATTTTGGAATTATATTTTTTTTGTACCCTATTCAAACCTGCTCTTTTCAATAGCAACAACACAAATGACATGAAATTCCAAAGCACATCCCTTTTTGTACAAGAGTTTAGTTACAATTTTAATCTTTACATAGTATAAAACAAAGTCGCTCCTGCTGTTTGTATGCTTAGATCTTTTAAACTACACGACTTCAAGCGGAAGGTTTTGAACACATTGAACGCCGTGGTGGTCACCGGTGACCGCCACCGTACTTTGCACCGGTCACAGGTGAGCCCCACGGCCTGAACAGGTTGTATTGCTGTCGCTCACTGGTGAGCCCCATGGCACAAATGGAGCAACCACCAAATTTTAATGTGCGTTTAATGTGTTAAGTCACATATGTCTATCTTTATTAAACCTGTGCGAAGCTGGGGTGGGTAGTAAACAATAAAATAATTTAAACTCTGTCTCACCCCTGCCCTAAACAAAATGCATAATCAAAACTTAGATCTCTATTAAGAAGAATTATTGGCAAGAAGATAGAAATCTTCATTTTATTCTTTGGTATAGAGATCTTCATTTATTCTTTGTGCATGTGGTGTTAACCTTTAATTAATTGTTGCACTTGTAAATAAGTAATTAAGTTAGAAATGTATGTGTATACAATTGTTGGTTAACCTAAATAAATAAATTTTGAAAAGGGCAACTATCCACAAAGTGAAAAACTAAACAACTCCCTGACAATTCAAAAGTGTTTGCAAAGGGTTTGAGGTGGTAGCGCTAGGGTAGCCCATGGAATATTACATGATAAAGACAACATATTTCATGAAAAAGTCATTAAATAGGATTAAATAAACATAGGGGGTTGTATTGATACCTGCAGGCGGTGAGAAATGGGTTAGCTCGCCGTCCGTCCGTCTTTTGACGACAGGCCGTGTTGACGGGGCGTTCGTGTTCCAAGCGCGCCTCTAAGAGATGTCAGCAAACAGGGACGGGCCCGCAAGGGCCGATGTCTGCCAGGGCTGCGAGACTGTTCGAAAGAGATACCGCGGCCCTGGAACACCAAGGGCAAGAAAGGAACATGGATGGGTTTTAGTCAGTACAAGTCTGACACTTCCGCTCTGCCCAGAGCGGGAGAAGTCATTTGATGATATCACATCCGAAAAAAAAAAAGGGTTGTATTGATGATTTTAATTATTACAATTCTGTAAATACATACCTGTTATGGTTACAAATCATCAAACATCACCAGCAAATTGCAAAAAACATAAGACCTTTGGATTGAGTTATCAATTAAAAAACTACGGCGTACCCCAGGGCAGTGTACTAGGTCCGTTGCTATTCCTATGCTATATAAACGATATACCCTTAACTATAGAACACCCCATGACTCTATTTGCTGATGACTGTACCACCATATTTATAGGAAGAAACTCAGAAAAATATGAATATGATATAAACAATAGTTTAAGTTTAATTATTAAATGGTTAACCAGCAATAATCTTAAAATTAATTTTGGAAAAACAAATATTATGCATTTTAACCAACGAACCAATTCTGTAAATCCAAATGTTAAATACGTTCACAACAACATTGTTAAAATTGACAAGACTAAATTTCTAGGGCTTTGGTTAGATCGGCACATGACTTGGAAAATACACATTGAACATTTAGTAAAAAAACTCAATCAATATTGTTACGCCCTACATAATTTAAATAAAGTCGCAAATCGCAGCACCGTCCTAACCGCATACCACGCATACGTCTCCACAACACTGCGATATGGACTAATATTCTGGGGTAATTCTACGGATAGGGAAGCGGCATTTAAAGCCCAAAAAAAATGCGTCCGTGCATTATCCATGATCCAAAACACTGACAGTTGCAAACCAGTTTTTATTGATCTAAAATTATTAACTCTCCCCTCCCTTTACATTTATGAAGTTGCCATATTTATAAAAAATAACCCTAACCAATTTGAAACCGTATCCTCTAAACGTCACCAAGGTGCACTGAAGTCAAAATCCCATCAAACAGCCCTTTACTCTAAAAGTTTCCTAGGAATGGCACCAAAATTTTTTAATAAACTGCCTAAGTCCATAAAAGCGTCAAGAGATTTCAATACTTTCAAAAGAACACTACATACATTCTTAATACAAAAAGCATATTATTCCATCAATGAATACCTAGAAGAAAAATGAAAACTGTTTTTTATTTTATATTTTTAATACTTTTTATTCCCTAATCATTAGCCTTAGTTCATAAGATTGTTATTAGCCTTGTATTGTTTAAAATTTGTTTTTGTTTAATGTTTATTTTATTAAAGATTTAGTATTAAGTAATTAGTTGTAATTACAGTATTTTTTGTATTTATTTAAGTTCAGTCAACGTTTTTATACTCACAAAAACGTAACCTGCAGTGATTAATGTGTAAACATTATTTGTACGCCTTGTAAGGCAGCACATAGTGAGACATATTTTTTTCTTATAACACCATGTACCTACTTACTTTTACCTATGTGTCACAAATAAACATATTTGAATTTGAATTTGAATTTGAATGTCATGCCCTTGTCATTTTAGGCATAATCAACCACTGCTGTAACCTGTATTTGAATAAAATATATAATATATTCATTTCACTTGCAGAAACAGTAAAAACATTAATAGCCAAAGAAGGAGGAGTGCAGTTAGTGTGTTCCCGGCTAGAAGAGCTGGTGAACGGACAGAATGCTGGGGAGCTGGATTTTGATGATTCTGAAGTAGAAGCCATTATGAAGCAAGCCTGTGAGCTGGTCATCATCGTTTTGACTGGAGGTAAGATATTGGATTCCATGCAGGTTTTTTCTAATTTAACAAGTAGACAATTCTTACATTTTTAATTGAGCTCTGATTTTTTCTAATCCACTTCCATATTGTCTTCTTGTGTGGGGGTCCTGTTTGCCTATATGGCAGCATATAAGCAAATAGGACCCAATATAGCCCAGTGTATGATTGATAATGTATCATTAAACATTTTGTATATTAACAAAAGAGCAACAGTGGGGATTCTTGCCCAAAAATATATGCAACTTTAATTAATCTGCTCAATTTTTTATGCATTATAAACATAAGGATTTACACTGAAAACGGGATCTTTACCATGTTTAAAAACTTATATTATACATACAACAAAAAACAAATTTTCCTCCAGATGAAGCAATGCACATCCTTTACAACAATGGCGTCGGCGAAGTCTACCGAACAGTAGTAAAATGGCTGGAGTCACAAAACTATCAGCTATTGACCACCGCTGTTCTAGCTATCGGCAACTTCGCGAGGCAAGATGATTACTGCACTCAGATGATGCAGGATAAGATATTTGATAAGCTGTTGGGTCAGTGAACTTCAATTTTCTTACATTAATTTGCTTGTAAAATGAATTAATAACTTCAAATCAAGGTTATACCCTTTGTGGCAGTCATTGGTTCTTGTGTAGAGGCGTAAAAAACACTTCCACTCGCTGTAACGCTCTGAGAGAGATCCAGTTATGTCAAGGAAAAATCATATACTGAACATGGTTCTATCTAATACTTACCATTAACTTTACTCAAACTTTGAACTATCTTGAGGTTAACAGACATTTGGATAGCTCTGAAAAGAAGAAGAGAACAAGAAGCAATATTACTCTCTTATTGATTTGTAAGGATGCTATGATAATTTTAAGTTTTATTTTCCAGACATATTCGAAACCTACAACAGCTTCAGTCTACAGATGCAAAGAGAGCCAGAGAAAACGCACCCTATTGACCCAGTCACAGTGGTCAAAGTCCTACACGCGGTGTTGTCCTCGTTACGTAACTTGGCAGTGCCGGTGGCGAACAAGAGGGTGGCGGCCGCGCAGGGCCGGGCGGCGCCGCTGTTGTTGAACGCGTTGCCGACCACTGAGGACCATCATGTGGCCTATAAGCTGCTGGCTACGATTAGGCTGTTGGTGGATGGACAAGGTAAGTTTTTATTTACTTGATATATAATGTTTATTTTGTAAAATGGTTTTTACAAACTCGTTAATATGTTAAATGTCGGTGTGTCTTATCCAACTCCAAATTATATTTTTGGCTTTCATTCGGCTCGTGCCAGTTGTCAAACTCCGTTGAGTGTCTGCTGTCGCTGAATCATGTTCGGGCCGTTTCGTAATAAATCGAGCTAACCCGAGCGGATTTGTTCGGAACATAATGATCATGCCCCTCGCAGAGGGCGTGGCCGTGGCGCTGGCCGGGTGGCCCGGTGCGCTGGGCGCGGTGTCGCGCTGGACACAGGCGCCGCAGTACCTGGGGGCGGCGGGCGAGGCGCCGCGCCTGCTGGCGTGGTGCGTGAAGCAGCTCCGCCACCACTACCAGTGGCGGCACATCGTTGAGGTACCTGCTGATCTATATCATCTCACTCACGTCACTATTATCATCTAACACTAAACGTCGGCATGCGCAGACGAGAGAGGTAGGTCTTAGGTACCCCGGATCCTAAGCGAAGCTATCGCTCGCAGGGATACGCGATCGTCGCTTTTATGTGTCAGCGCGAACGCGAAAGCTTACCTTTTCGCACTTAGCGAAAAAATCGTATCCCTTTGGATGGTTCAGGTTCCTTAAAATGGCTCTTCTTGGGACTCCGGAGAGTGGGAGTGGGGTTAAAATTTATAGTCCAGGAAAATTAATAAAATCAGGGAGAATAATTCGTGTAGTTTTGTAAATTGGTACAATTATACCTTGCGGTATCCAGATGAACATATTAAAAGTCTTCAAGGGTGGGGGGTGTGCTGAGGGTGTAAGGGGGGGTTGAAAGTACCTTTTTTCAGGTTTTTGCTCATGGCGATTGTTTGAAGTGCTGTATCTCGGGTTCTATTAGACCTACAGAGTTACACGCGTCATGTAGTAAGTAAGTATTTTTTAAAACTTGAAAAGTGTTCCGATTAAAGTTCCATATAATGCACCTTTTGGGATTTACAAGCCATAAACTGGAGGTTGTTGGAGCGCCACGCAATTAGCACATGTATGTCGAAGTTGCAAACGTGGTTTTGTATTATTCATATCTATGCAAACTGAATTCCAAAAAAAACTGTAATTACACTGCATGACTGGCCTACATTGCCAGCTTAGGAGATTTTCTAGCTCAACTGCAAACATTAAAATGTAATGTTGCCCATTTTTCTTTCAGGTGGACGGCTGCATATCAAGTCTAGTCAACATGCTAGTAGCATCCCACTCGCTGATGCAGAACGAAGCCATCCTAGCTCTAACGCTCCTCGCAATAGAATCACTCAAGAAACTATCACCCGACAGCCAACAAGAATACGACTACGAACAGAACTTTGTCGCTCAGCTAATAAAGTCTGAAATCGGTAAGCACGTTACCATACTCGTAGACACGAATTGTGCGAAGATGCCGATTGAAGTAGCTGAAAATTTGCTTGCATTCCTTGATATAACATCTAAGAATAATAAACTTGCCTCGGATTATAAGGAAGCTAAAGTTCATGAAAGTTTGATGAAATTCTCCGATTCAAGAAATGATTTAACCTCTGATATGAAAGCCTGCATTTATGGTGTTTTCTCATCAATATCCAACAACGGGAAAAGTGATTAATTAATTGATTTCCTTGACTAAACGAATCTAAGAAAAAAACACCAAAATTTTTTATGTTTGAAAGTCCAAAGGGCCAGTTTTGTTGACTGCGGTATGTGAACATTTAGTGTTATTTGAATGTTAAGTACAATCCGGTTTTGTTCTGAGTGAGTATAATTTGGAACATTACTAATGGATGGCTGATCTGAGGCCGGGTATGGGGTCAAATGAGCACCGACACGTAAACAAATGGATTTGTTATAAAAAAAGGTTAAGCACCCGTATATGTTATGTAAAACCCCAGAGTAAAGGTTAACCCGTATTATTGTGTTAATCAGCCTATAATAACCGGTTCACACACAAAGCTCAGTTTTGTAAATAAAAAATACGCATGAGAGTAACGGAGTAATATTTAAATGGTTAACCCATAAAAGGGGTAAGTATAATAGTTAATCAAAGATATGGGTTATAAGGGTTAACCAGTTAACCTTTTTATTCCGATTAATCGGTCCTTGATTATAATTGGATTGGCAACTTATGTCACACATTTTGGCACTCCAATTGCTCATTAATCCATGGTCTCAAGTAGCTACACACTATTCCTACTAAGCCAAAATATCAGGTCTCAGCCTAGCCAAAAGTATTTGTAGTTAATATTAATTTTCGAGCAATTATTTAATTAATTGTTAAGTCTACTTGCATGTGTGATAATCATGATAAAAATATTACATTTAATTTAAGATCAAGTGGTTATTAGAGCTAGTTTAATTTTAATTATTACTATAAAACTTAAATGGGTTTATGCCCGGTTCTCATATTAATATAGAATCGTCAATTTTAATTTGATTAATGAGTGAAGCCAAACTGTTCCTCTATATCCAAACGGTTGGTAGTCTTGGAGACCGCGGCATTTATAAATCGAGATATTAATTCAATCCTCCTAAATTTTTGTAAGCTTTTTTAAAGTCTCTCTAGTCATAGTTTTAAACTTTCTCTACTTCGGTAAATGCTAGAATTTTGTGCATTAAAACTTTACTGTGTAATGTTTATGCGTATTTTCGTATATAAGACATTTATTTTTGCGATTCTTTCGAATTTTTACATTCCAACCTTTTAAACTTTGCCTTTTTATACTGTCAATGTTATCGATTTACCCTATGATAGCTTGCTTGTGAACTAGCTCAGAAATTAATCACAAATAATGATTTAAAAAAAATTAACTTCGAATATTTTGTTGTAAATAAAATATTTTAATTACTTACTTATTTTTACCCCAACTTGAAATTATAACTTTATTATCAATTTGTACAAAAAAAAAATGTTATTAATTTCTGATCAAGTTAAAAATTTACGGTTGTAATAAAAACTAATCACATACAAATAATAGCAATACTGATGAAATACTCAAAGTACAATGTAGATTCACATAGTGAATTATACTGTAATATTAAATATTTCAATTTTTAATACTTAGTCCGCAACTGTTGCTTAATATACGTCATACCTAGTTATGAAGATAGTGAGGGCACGCCTCTAGTTAAAAAATTAATGTAAATTAGTGAGGAAAAATAAATTTTGACTAGTACATCAGCCCGCAAGGCAGCGGTAAAAACGTGGGAACTACGAAAAAAGATCGCGTTGTTAATGACAAATCTATCAAAACAAGTTGCATGTAACTGTTTTTTGAAGTTATACTTCTTTTGGCGCGTTAGGGAAAAATGATGAGAGTAAATTTTTACGATGCGCGCGCACACCGTCTCGAAGAACCGACACCCTGAAGTTAGCTAGTCAACATACACCCTGAAGTTAGCTAGTCAACATTTTAGTTTTTTTTTTTTAATTAGCTTGTTTAGTAATCTTGATAATATTTATGGAAATGAAATACACCGTGTTTTTTTATCTGTGAGGCAAAATCAAATAGTGATGGTGAATAGTGTTTGCCGACCGGCACGACCCGAATGAAAGCCGAGTTTAGTACCCCTTTCTTATAAGAAATCTTTACGGTTCGGTATAACAAAAATACCCTCAATAAAAGGCTTTCGACGTTCCTTAGTAAATAAAACAAATTCTAGAGGCGTGTCCCTTATTCTTTTCACTTTAATCGTAAGATTTTTGATAATCCGATAGTGCACTTATTGAATAGTTTGAATTGACGCTTGACTCGTGAAAGTGTACAATTAGATACCCTAGAATGTTTAGACTACGCTAAATATGTGTGTTCACTAATGTATTAGTTTTATTTTGTCTTTTAGTCAATTCAATTATACATATTATTGTAATGTGTTCAAGACGGGCCGGTTGCTGTCGTAAAACTTTGTCACACCAAGCATTTAATTAAGGATACTTCGCAAATGAAAGATTCAGTGTGACAAGGTTCTGACTAGCAAATAGTCCAGTTTGTTAATCAATCTTTGTATTGCCAGATCAGGATGTTTAAGGGATTTTACTTAAAAATTGTTATGCAATTTGTTTTTTATTATAAATGTATTTTTGTGTTTTCAAACCAACACTCTTTATTGTACTAGGTTCCCAATCTGGCAACATTTATGTTACCTACTTGAAAGTAAAATATATACAAGTTTTTCTTAAACTTATTAGACTATCCCCTTATTCATAAACGACTTCACGTATTGCCCATTTATGAGAAAAGCAACACAGATTACAAACAAATTTTATTTAACTTGCAATACTAATTTGTTTGAATTAAATCTTGCAAGCTGAATTAGTGTCACTTGCCTTATCTTACGGAGCTGGAATGTTACATCTTGGATCAGTTTCAATGCCAATGCATTAATATATATATTTTTTTAATAAATAAAGGGTGTAAACAGACTCTTTACGAAGCCGAAAGTCACTTGTTATCCCCGTCATTGCGATCATTTTTTTGTTCTATACCATACCTGGGAACCTTCTAGTTACGGAGATATTGGGGGTCAAAGTTCCAACTTTTTCACAAGATTTTTTTTAAATACATGTTTTTAATTAAGATTTTTACTTTCACCTCCAAGACCCCCCTATTCAATCCATCCATCAACACAATGTTTTGAGTGCGTTACATTGAGTCCTACTGTAAAACGAGATTTTTCACCCCAAAAAAAAGTCGTTTCCCAGAACTAATTTGCGCGTAAAGTTGCTTAGTTTGATGTACATAATGCTTGGTTGAAGGCTTCGGGAAGTCTGTTTACACCCTGTATGGTAGTGGCCTTTGCCTAGCAGTAAGACATTAATGCCTAAATAATAAAGATTAATTGAATAAGGGGGTAGGACTAACCGCTCAGCCATACTGGCCTAACACCACCCGTCTGCTGTGACAAATCGGTTGTTGTATAGATGTAATCAAACCACCAATATTATTAATTTTAGAATTAATAAAAGTGCTATTTTCAATTATTTTACACACGCCATATTTAGTGTGATACTTACTTGAAATAGTTTTTTGTAATTTATTATTGTAGGTCGACCAGAAAAAGGAATTGTAGATAAATCCCCACTCGAAAGACTTACTGGTTGTTACACGAAAACTTATTCTCTTGAAATTCATGCTGTCTTTGTCGTCTTAAAATACAGTAGTCTCTGAATTCGGCAGTAAAAGTGAATTTCACCAGTTAACCTGAACACGATCAGCAGCATGAACCGCATCTAAGAGCTGTCAGTTTCAATTGACACTGACAAAGTTGTTAAACCTGGTTCGGTGCGTTAGTCCTTGTTAACTCGTGTAGGTACACCTTTAGAAAAAAGGGGGCCGAGTTGTCGAGGTGTTTTTTTTTACAATTTATTTCTGAACAATATTTCTGTAGAGCTAATACAACTAAAATTCAATGAAAATTATGTAAAACACACCGCTCTCGTATTTTTCTGGTCGGTTTTAAATATTAGCATATTGAGCTTCATAGTTTATTAGTGTTAAACATTAATCTTGTTAATGCACTTTTATTGATATAGTTTTATGGACCAATATTTATAAATAATTATTATCAATACGTTGTCATCAAGATTGGAGCGTCATATTTTTTTAAGATTAATTTTACTCTTTCATTTTATTGAATGCAATTAGGTGTAAGCAAAAATATTAAAAACCCTGTTTTACAATGTATGTTAAGGAATTATTTACCAATTTAAATACCTTTAGCTTCAACAGGCTATAAGAAATAAATATTAACTTATATTATCAAAAATAAGTAAATGTTTAAAGTATCATTTTGTTTTAAACAATACTTACAGATAAATACGCTCATTGTGGTGGCCAAGATTAAGTGAGAATATTATTAAGAAACAAAACTATTAAACCAGTGTCTGGTACTAATCTTGATGATAAATGTATTGAATAACAAAATGCATTGTTATAGATATTAATAGATTTTCGCTAAAATACATTATATTCTACATGTATATCATTTTTATTTATTTAAAGCACTCCCCTTGATGAAATAATAGTCTAAAAATATGTTTAGAAAACGTTTATTTTAATAAGTAAGTATTTACAAAAGTTTAATCATTTAACATTATGGGATGTCTACACAAGTTCACGCATTTTGAGGTTTTTTGGTACTGTATCTCCAAAATTAAAGAGCTAAAGGACGCTATCAGATTTGATTCGTCTTTGTTGTGAAGTTGTCAATACCCTCAGTAAAGCTATATTGGTGCCGATTCCCTTGTTCACAAATTAAACTAAATTTAAGTTGAGTGCATCTTTTTCTTTCTATTTCATTATGAAAAGGATAGAAGATAAATATTAGTTTAGTCCTGTCAAATTAGTCAGCACCTGACGTATTTTGATGTAATTTTAGTAGTCAACTTTTTAATTACGTCTAAATTTATGTCAGGCAGTGGTTAATTTGACAGGACTTAACTAAAATTTATCTTCTGTCCTTTTCTTAATGAAATAGAAAGAAAAAGATGCACTGAACTTAAATTTGGTTTAGTTTGTAAACAAGGGAATCGGCACCATTGTGTAGCATTCAGTAATTGAAAAATAGTAGGTAATAATTAATAACATGTTGTACTGTTGAAACACTAATCAGATATCACAAAAAAAACAATGTATCCTCATACTAAAATAAGAACTAGCAGATTTAAATCGCCTTTATCATACTTAGGTCACGCGAAAGTATTTCCATGTACACAGTCTCATTCACTCAATGATCGTCAACAAAACAGAACAGTTAACATGCTCTGACGCGGTAATCTAATGATTCAAATCTTAATAGTGGTTGCGTCAGGGTAGGCAATTCAAATTTTCTTATTATTTAGTTATTTGCAATTAACCAGTCATTGTTTGGTTGTATGTTGATGAAAAATGAGTCGCGCACGTAACACGTATGTAGTTACAGAATTACGATCATGAAAATCATCAATACAACCCTCTAAGTTCATGTAACCCTATTCAATGAATATTTCATAGGGTGTTATAGGGTTAAATGGACTAACAGGGTTATACTCATTTTTCATCAACATACAACCTGACACTGACCTGCAAATTACATAAAACGCGAGCTATCCTGACGCAACCAACTCAATATTTAAAATGCCATTGCTGTGGAATGATGCTCACTGTGGCTGGAAAACATAATGTCAAAACAGAATACGCTTTAATTACGTAGTATCATCCAGGTCCATGATAGACCTCTCTATCATAGTGGAATGCGTGTTGATGGTCATACGGAACTTGAGCTCTTCATCAGACATCAGGTGGTCTCTCAATATGGGACCTCGGTTGCCACAGCCAGCCACTGCAATGAGAATATAATTTGGTGAGATTGATTTATTTATTTATAAAAAGATTTGTGGTATTACATGAGATGAAGATATTGCTGCATATCTATTATTTTTTATTTAAAAATATATGTGGTACTAGTATTTGTCCGCGGCTTTCGCTCGCATTATGATAGGAAGTTATCCCACTTAAATAAAGCCACTACAGACTCAGGGATAATGCTTCCCATCAGTGTAAGAATTTTCGAAATCAGATCAATAGTTCCAAAGATCACCCTCTACTGCTACTGCTATATATTTAGTTCTTCTGAATATTAATAGACAAATGTGTTGCTGGGGGTATTCTGCTACTTCTCTCCAGTATAAACACTAGGATGTGGTGAAGGGCATTTTGGATGACTGTCAGAATAGGGATGTTTCCTGAGTAAAAAAAATATAATTCTATTTAGTCCGCCAGTTGGATTATCGAAAAATATTTGATACATATTTTTTGTTTTGTCATCATCAGCCTATAATGTTTCCACTGCTGGGAAACGGGCCTCCTCTCTATGAGAGGGAATTTTGGGAGGGGATTTTTTTTGTTTTGTCAAATCAATAAAAAATAACGTAGATAAAACGCATCAAAGTTCATGAGTGGTACTTTTCGCTAAAAGGTGTACCGAAATATAACGTCACACGAATTTTCGACGCACTGCATCGTCCTCATTTTTAGTTTACGAGGAAAAAAAAATACGTATTCAATATTTTTTGGAAATCTATCTGACTGACTAATTATATTTTTTTGGTCAACTACCCTGTTGTTGATGTTCAAAAGGTGCTGATTCTCAAATGACTTGACATGTCTGTCATTCTTGCAGAAAGAGCAAAACAACAGTTTCTATACAAAATGGTGTTTGTGTAATCTTGTATTTACCTGGACATTTGGTTCTAGGTTTGGTTGAAATTAAGTTCAATATGGTTTCCTTTTCGTAGATGTGACCACACACTGAGTTCTTTACTGGATCTGTTACTGGCCGCTTTGTTATTGGGTCCAACTGAAATGAAGAAAAATAATAAAACAATCATGCTAACATTATCACAAGTCATAGAACAAATAGAGTACTTTCGATGAACTGATTTTTGTTCAAACCTAAAATAACAGAAAGTAATACTCACATATTGGTCCTGTGATTCAGTTATGGCTAAGTCTGATTCATCTAAGTTGCCTGTGAAATAATTCATTAATTTTAGAATCTTTAGAAATATGAATCATTGTTATAGGAAATTAGAGATAGGGCTCATCTCTAAGTTCAGATAACTAGCTACTAGCCAATTAAAAAGTACAACAGAATTAATTTTTTTTTTACAATAGAATTAATTTGAATTAAGAATTAATAAATGACCTGCTAGATAAGTTAACTGGGTTGGGACTTATCTGGAAGTGGTGCAGAATAGACTTGAAACACTATATTTTGTGAATAAAGATAAATTCTTACGATCAGCACTTTCCAGTCCTTTTTGGAACCTCTTGTTGAATTCCATCATATAAGGATGATTGTCCACCCGGAGCCGTTTGCCTGCTAGATTGCTTAGGTGAGACTTGAATCTCTCTTCCAGTGTATCCAAATTGGAGGCATCAGTCTCTTGCTGCAATTATTATGTATTAAAATGGTTTTAAATCATCAAATTATTACTTTTTTAGATGTTGCCCCACTCTAGGAATTTCTCCTGTATTGTGGGTGCACAAACATTTAAACTCACATACACAAACAGCCAGACCCGGAATAATTATCTATAGGCCATACAAATATTTGTTCCGTGCGGGGATCGAACCCGCGACACGCAGCGCAGCAGTCAATCGCTCAGCCACTGCGCCAACCGTGCCGTCATAATATATTTACAGTAGTAGTATAAACAGTCAGTTGATAGCACCAAGCTTGCCCGCTGTTACATGGGGCTTAAACAATACAGGCTAAATGTGGGTGTACTAAGAGGTACAGTTCTGCCTAACTCTTCAGAGTTTACAGGTGTGATGTTATAGAACCGCCCCTAAGACGACCGACTGACCAAATATTAGGTCAATGGGTCGTCTTAGGGGCAGATTTAAAAAACCAGAAGGTAGCCAAGTATGTAACAAAAAAACAAGGTAACAAATAAAAAACAATAATGGGAGAACAAGCGACTCTCAACTTTTACACTTGATGTACATCATATACATAAGTGATATTATCATTGCGATGGTATACTCATAGCCTCTTAAATCAACCTTGTAGGCTGTTGCTATGTTGAATATAATGTTCAATGACAATACGGAAACTAGTAAGTGAGGAATAATCTACATTTAGATAACTCATGTGATTCATCACATCAGTCAATCACAAAATGGTACCCTTAGAACTACTCTCAAGAGTTTAGTACTTAATGAAAATTCAGGTCAGTGGATCATTTCACTAAGAAGAGCTTAAGAATTATAAATTGACCTAACCCTGAGTGAATACCATTGAATAAAATAAAAACATAACCTAAAAATTTAGTCTTAGCTCAATTCTCACCTTTGCTCTCTCCATAGCTTCAATGGTAACATCCTGCTGGGCTTCTAAAGTACAATACTGCTGGACACACATCTTCAGCTTATCGAATTCGGCTTCTTTCTCACTATCTAAATATTTTGATACATTATCTGTACACAAATACAGACTCTGGATGCACTGTTTTCGTAGATCTGCTAGATCGTTGTCTGCCATTGTATCGTTCTATAGTAGTAAATAATACAGTTATATCGTTATAATTATTTTTTAAATACTTGTAAAGCAGAATACAACCGAGTTTATTTACAAAAGAAAACAATTCCCGCCATTTTGTATTTATTTTGACTTTGACATTTTGTCTATTAATGTCGCCATACTTTGATTTAGGATTTACCCTAGCTCCTACCCCATTTCCCTTAAAGAGAGAGAGTAAGTGACAGAGTTTTTGACCCAAAACCTTTATCTTAAATGTATATTAAATTTTAAACGTGTGTCTTAAAAAACAGTGATTGGTTTTTTATTGAAATCATCATTTCGAGAATGCTATTTTATCTTTTCTTCTAAGTTCTCTCACGATTTTACACCTTACAATCTAGGGTAAAAAAAATGACCAAGGTCAATAACATGAATGTCATAATGCCAACGATTCGGGGAATGATCTGTAAGTCTACAGCCTAATGGATTTTATCATTCGGGGAGCTTCAGGAAATCCGTCCAAGAGTCGTCTATCACATTACAGAAAATTCAAAGTTAGAATAATTTTGTATTTCTTACCCAATTAGTTTATATAATAATATCATTGTTCTTACCTGTCAGAAGCATGCAAACAAGCATACACCATGCATGCAGCATTCAAACAAACATACACCATGCATGCAGCATGCAAGCGACCATGCAACATACCGCAGGCATGGTTTCCGTTAACGCTCGGCGCCTAAGCGGGCTTAAATTACACTTTACGGGTAGGGCAGACAAGACTACGTGGAGTCGGTTTTGCAGCGATCGTTTCTGTCACTAAATTTTGTAGCACAACAATTGACTTTTCAAGACAACATTTTAATGTATGGTTAAAAATGCTTATTTATAGAAATGTCAATATGCCTAGTAAAATTATTCTATTCTGCCATCATCATAGTATGGTAAGTGAAATTTTACCAAATAATTTAAGAGCTATGATTACTTTTTATTCATTAACTTCTATCTTATCTCACACAGCACGCACAGTGTCATAGTGCACAAGTGAAGTGTTACTATCGTTTAAAGTAGTAATGTAGTGTAAGGTTCTTTTTACTAACTCAATTTGTATTTTATCATATGAATGTTAGTCTTGGTCTATATCTATGGCCCAAAGTTGCCTGGAAATAAATGTTAGTTGTTGTTAAAAGTATGCCATTGTAAATTCGGACATATAACCATTCGGCCAAAAGATAATTTTATTAAATAAATTTTATGCCATAAAAATATTCGGTGTTTGCCAAATAAATTTCGGAGCATCAAGATTCTGTCGGATAGAGAGAACCCATTTATATGTGGCAAGTAGTAGAATGAAATAAAAACAACTCAGTGTCAGTTATATCATAATATTTTTATTGCAAATAATAAGTAAAATGCACTTAAAACGAAAATATAATCAATACATGATAAATCGATAATCTTAACATCTATTAAATAAGTTTCTAATGAGTAAACATAACATTTGTCTCTTATAAACAAAGTATAAATTAAATATTTTTTAAATAACATTGCTAAGGCACGCCAAGCATAATACTACGAGTTACAAGTTAGGTAAGTTCTGCTTTGTTCTACTTACTTGTAGAAAAAGAATCATTACTCCGAACTTACTTTCAGTGAAACTCCCGTTCCACACGTGTTCAAAATCTCGCTACCAATGCCCGGTGGCGTTTCAAGCGCCCAGATAGTTTTATTATTTGCCCAATTGGCGAATAACCACACTTGTCGACGCACACGCGGCTTGAACCGGCCAGAAGACATGCATAAAAGCGAATAGTCCAACGGGGTGTCCAGTCGCGTCGTCCGCACTGAAACTTAAGACGTATTGTATTGCACGGACATATTTTTTTCAACGCGGTTTAAACCGGTTCCACGTCGACAAGTGTGGTCACTCCCTCGGCGAAATCTTGGTGAAACATTTTGGTGTTCGGCTGCAATCCGGATAGACTGGAAGCCGATCCCAACAATGTTGGCAAAAGGCAAGCAGATGATGATTTTTCTAGTCTATACAGTGACTCCGACATGGCCCAGTGCGGCAGACAGTTGCTTGAGATGAATCTTCATATCAGCCGGCGATATGCCGCGGCGAGCCTGGATCACTTTGAACGCGTTCAAGTATTCCAGCTCAGTGAACTGGGCGCCTTTCTCGCGGACTGATGTGATTATTTCCTGTGGATGGTAAAAGGTGAATGTTAGAATTTTATTTGTGAAAATGAAGGGGTGAACAAAGTACAGCAAAAACTAGTTGTCATTTTTTCTATTTTCAAACTTGTGTTATAATTTTTTATTCGTTGTTGCTTGCTGATACTTGTCAAGTCGCTGCACAGAAAATAACTACGGTGGGTGGCCTTTGATAGTACTGCTGTCCATTTTTATCGATTAGCATTCAAGAACGGCGATTTGTTAGTGGCGCTACTATCGCTAGGTTTTAACTTGAAACTTCCTATACGATGATATAGGATCACTCACCTCAGGCGTACAGGTCAGCAGATGCAGATAGGTGTGCGCCCGGTGCAGCCCCCTGTGCGGCAAGCTGAGCGCGGCGAGGCAGTGGCGCAGCGTGGCCAGGCGCGAGTCCCCGCCGCGCGCGCCCGCCTCGCCCTGCCAGCGCCACACCACGCCCGCCGACATCATCTCGCCCACGCCTGACATTATGTACTGGCACAAACAAAAATATCAGATGAAATTAGAATAAGATACAAGGAACAGTCCAAAAATGCTGATCTTCTAACAATTTTTTAAACTCATAAAAATTGAGCAATTATTTAATTACACATAACACCACCACGCCTGTAATTCACGAAGGGTGCCCACTTAATAGTTGAAGCGAGCCTACGAACCGTGCACAAATCTAGACTCTTGATTGAGAAAGATGATATCACTTTTAATCGAATCTAGAACTTCAGGCTCAGCACTTGGACCAAATAAACCCATGTCAGCGAGGAAACCCCATCCAAAGAGTAGGCAGTAAAAATTCTACGTCTTTGAGTCAAAATTAGTCACACGTATTATTACGTGTCGTACTCCGCACGATATATTTAATGATATCCTTAAACAAGAAAAAAGCCAAAACAATGGACTACGTCAATAAATATCTTGTTTAATAAAAAAAGGAAGAAAGGATGACATTAACAACTTTAGACCTATAAGTCTCATGCCCAACCATTACAAAATATTTTCAAGGATTATTCTCGATGGGATTACAAACAGCTTAAATGAGAACCAAGCAAAAGAACAGGCAGGTTTCTGCAAGGGTTTCTCGACCATATATAACATTTTTATAATCAAACAAATCACAGAAGTACAAAAATATGGTTTACCTTACTATCTAGCGTTTGTAGACTATCATAAGGTATTTGACTCACTAAAACACAAAAAGATTTTGTGTTTTAGTCGAGGGGTACTTAAAAAAGTATATTCGGGTTACAGAAAACATCCATGAAAACATGACGGCGAGAATTAAAACGGACAGACCTATTTCTATAGAGAACTATTTCCCACTAACAAAGGTGTCAGGCAGGGCGATCCCTTTTCACCTAAATTATTTTCAGCATCGTTCTTGTAATAATATTTCTTTTTTATTAAGTAAATAATATGTGTAACTAGATTGTAAGATTCTTAACAAAAGCTGTTGTTATTGTTATAATAACGTAAGTTGAAAATGGACTCATTTAATTGTGCAGATACTTACATAATTTTGGTTTCAAATGATAGGATTAAGGCATAAAAATTTCAACAAAAATTAAATCGGTAGGACGACCCATTTTAAAGATGTAGCATACAATTGTTTACAAACTAAACAAAAAGGTAGTGGAGGTGTGTACTCACCGCGAGCCTGTGTGGCGCCAGTACGCTGGCGGCGTGCTCGTGGAAGGCGAGCAGCGCGTGCGCCAGTAGCGCCGCGCTCCTCCTGGCGCAGGTAGTGGAGGTGTGTACTCACCGCGAGCCTGTGTGGCGCCAGTACGCTGGCGGCGTGCTCGTGGAAGGCGAGCAGCGCGTGCGCCAGTAGCGCCGCGCTCCTCCTGGCGCAGGTAGTGGAGGTGTGTACTCACCGCGAGCCTGTGTGGCGCCAGTACGCTGGCGGCGTGCTCGTGGAAGGCGAGCAGCGCGTGCGCCAGTAGCGCCGCGCTCCTCCTGGCGCAGGTAGTGGAGGTGTGTACTCACCGCGAGCCTGTGTGGCGCCAGTACGCTGGCGGCGTGCTCGTGGAAGGCGAGCAGCGCGTGCGCCAGTAGCGCCGCGCTCCTCCTGGCGCAGGTAGTGGAGGTGTGTACTCACCGCGAGCCTGTGTGGCGCCAGTACGCTGGCGGCGTGCTCGTGGAAGGCGAGCAGCGCGTGCGCCAGTAGCGCCGCGCTCCTCCTGGCGCAGGTAGTGGAGGTGTGTACTCACCGCGAGCCTGTGTGGCGCCAGTACGCTGGCGGC
Source organism: Lycophotia porphyrea (assembly GCA_950005105.1). NCBI lineage: Eukaryota > Metazoa > Arthropoda > Insecta > Lepidoptera > Noctuidae > Lycophotia > Lycophotia porphyrea. Next base: position 18,884,531 of record OX465388.1, on the reverse strand, counting down.
GTGCTCGTGGAAGGCGAGCAGCGCGTGCGCCAGTAGCGCCGCGCTCCTCCTGGCGCAGGTAGTGGAGGTGTGTACTCACCGCGAGCCTGTGTGGCGCCAGTACGCTGGCGGCGTGCTCGTGGAAGGCGAGCAGCGCGTGCGCCAGTAGCGCCGCGCTCCTCCTGGCGCAGGTAGTGGAGGTGTGTACTCACCGCGAGCCTGTGTGGCGCCAGTACGCTGGCGGCGTGCTCGTGGAAGGCGAGCAGCGCGTGCGCCAGTAGCGCCGCGCTCCTCCTGGCGCAGGTAGTGGAGGTGTGTACTCACCGCGAGCCTGTGTGGCGCCAGTACGCTGGCGGCGTGCTCGTGGAAGGCGAGCAGCGCGTGCGCCAGTAGCGCCGCGCTCCTCCTGGCGCAGGTAGTGGAGGTGTGTACTCACCGCGAGCCTGTGTGGCGCCAGTACGCTGGCGGCGTGCTCGTGGAAGGCGAGCAGCGCGTGCGCCAGTAGCGCCGCGCTCCTCCTGGCGCAGGTAGTGGAGGTGTGTACTCACCGCGAGCCTGTGTGGCGCCAGTACGCTGGCGGCGTGCTCGTGGAAGGCGAGCAGCGCGTGCGCCAGTAGCGCCGCGCTCCTCCTGGCGCAGGTAGTGGAGGTGTGTACTCACCGCGAGCCTGTGTGGCGCCAGTACGCTGGCGGCGTGCTCGTGGAAGGCGAGCAGCGCGTGCGCCAGTAGCGCCGCGCTCCTCCTGGCGCAGGTAGTGGAGGTGTGTACTCACCGCGAGCCTGTGTGGCGCCAGTACGCTGGCGGCGTGCTCGTGGAAGGCGAGCAGCGCGTGCGCCAGTAGCGCCGCGCTCCTCCTGGCGCAGGTAGTGGAGGTGTGTACTCACCGCGAGCCTGTGTGGCGCCAGTACGCTGGCGGCGTGCTCGTGGAAGGCGAGCAGCGCGTGCGCCAGTAGCGCCGCGCTCCTCCTGGCGCAGGTAGTGGAGGTGTGTACTCACCGCGAGCCTGTGTGGCGCCAGTACGCTGGCGGCGTGCTCGTGGAAGGCGAGCAGCGCGTGCGCCAGTAGCGCCGCGCTCCTCCTGGCGCAGGTAGTGGAGGTGTGTACTCACCGCGAGCCTGTGTGGCGCCAGTACGCTGGCGGCGTGCTCGTGGAAGGCGAGCAGCGCGTGCGCCAGTAGCGCCGCGCTCCTCCTGGCGCAGGTAGTGGAGGTGTGTACTCACCGCGAGCCTGTGTGGCGCCAGTACGCTGGCGGCGTGCTCGTGGAAGGCGAGCAGCGCGTGCGCCAGTAGCGCCGCGCTCCTCCTGGCGCAGGTAGTGGAGGTGTGTACTCACCGCGAGCCTGTGTGGCGCCAGTACGCTGGCGGCGTGCTCGTGGAAGGCGAGCAGCGCGTGCGCCAGTAGCGCCGCGCTCCTCCTGGCGCAGGTAGTGGAGGTGTGTACTCACCGCGAGCCTGTGTGGCGCCAGTACGCTGGCGGCGTGCTCGTGGAAGGCGAGCAGCGCGTGCGCCAGTAGCGCCGCGCTCCTCCTGGCGCAGGTAGTGGAGGTGTGTACTCACCGCGAGCCTGTGTGGCGCCAGTACGCTGGCGGCGTGCTCGTGGAAGGCGAGCAGCGCGTGCGCCAGTAGCGCCGCGCTCCTCCTGGCGCAGGTAGTGGAGGTGTGTACTCACCGCGAGCCTGTGTGGCGCCAGTACGCTGGCGGCGTGCTCGTGGAAGGCGAGCAGCGCGTGCGCCAGTAGCGCCGCGCTCCTCCTGGCGCAGGTAGTGGAGGTGTGTACTCACCGCGAGCCTGTGTGGCGCCAGTACGCTGGCGGCGTGCTCGTGGAAGGCGAGCAGCGCGTGCGCCAGTAGCGCCGCGCTCCTCCTGGCGCAGGTAGTGGAGGTGTGTACTCACCGCGAGCCTGTGTGGCGCCAGTACGCTGGCGGCGTGCTCGTGGAAGGCGAGCAGCGCGTGCGCCAGTAGCGCCGCGCTCCTCCTGGCGCAGGTAGTGGAGGTGTGTACTCACCGCGAGCCTGTGTGGCGCCAGTACGCTGGCGGCGTGCTCGTGGAAGGCGAGCAGCGCGTGCGCCAGTAGCGCCGCGCTCCTCCTGGCGCAGGTAGTGGAGGTGTGTACTCACCGCGAGCCTGTGTGGCGCCAGTACGCTGGCGGCGTGCTCGTGGAAGGCGAGCAGCGCGTGCGCCAGTAGCGCCGCGCTCCTCCTGGCGCAGGTAGTGGAGGTGTGTACTCACCGCGAGCCTGTGTGGCGCCAGTACGCTGGCGGCGTGCTCGTGGAAGGCGAGCAGCGCGTGCGCCAGTAGCGCCGCGCTCCTCCTGGCGCAGGTAGTGGAGGTGTGTACTCACCGCGAGCCTGTGTGGCGCCAGTACGCTGGCGGCGTGCTCGTGGAAGGCGAGCAGCGCGTGCGCCAGTAGCGCCGCGCTCCTCCTGGCGCAGGTAGTGGAGGTGTGTACTCACCGCGAGCCTGTGTGGCGCCAGTACGCTGGCGGCGTGCTCGTGGAAGGCGAGCAGCGCGTGCGCCAGTAGCGCCGCGCTCCTCCTGGCGCAGGTAGTGGAGGTGTGTACTCACCGCGAGCCTGTGTGGCGCCAGTACGCTGGCGGCGTGCTCGTGGAAGGCGAGCAGCGCGTGCGCCAGTAGCGCCGCGCTCCTCCTGGCGCAGGTAGTGGAGGTGTGTACTCACCGCGAGCCTGTGTGGCGCCAGTACGCTGGCGGCGTGCTCGTGGAAGGCGAGCAGCGCGTGCGCCAGTAGCGCCGCGCTCCTCCTGGCGCAGGTAGTGGAGGTGTGTACTCACCGCGAGCCTGTGTGGCGCCAGTACGCTGGCGGCGTGCTCGTGGAAGGCGAGCAGCGCGTGCGCCAGTAGCGCCGCGCTCCTCCTGGCGCAGGTAGTGGAGGTGTGTACTCACCGCGAGCCTGTGTGGCGCCAGTACGCTGGCGGCGTGCTCGTGGAAGGCGAGCAGCGCGTGCGCCAGTAGCGCCGCGCTCCTCCTGGCGCAGGTAGTGGAGGTGTGTACTCACCGCGAGCCTGTGTGGCGCCAGTACGCTGGCGGCGTGCTCGTGGAAGGCGAGCAGCGCGTGCGCCAGTAGCGCCGCGCTCCTCCTGGCGCAGGTAGTGGAGGTGTGTACTCACCGCGAGCCTGTGTGGCGCCAGTACGCTGGCGGCGTGCTCGTGGAAGGCGAGCAGCGCGTGCGCCAGTAGCGCCGCGCTCCTCCTGGCGCAGGTAGTGGAGGTGTGTACTCACCGCGAGCCTGTGTGGCGCCAGTACGCTGGCGGCGTGCTCGTGGAAGGCGAGCAGCGCGTGCGCCAGTAGCGCCGCGCTCCTCCTGGCGCAGGTAGTGGAGGTGTGTACTCACCGCGAGCCTGTGTGGCGCCAGTACGCTGGCGGCGTGCTCGTGGAAGGCGAGCAGCGCGTGCGCCAGTAGCGCCGCGCTCCTCCTGGCGCAGGTAGTGGAGGTGTGTACTCACCGCGAGCCTGTGTGGCGCCAGTACGCTGGCGGCGTGCTCGTGGAAGGCGAGCAGCGCGTGCGCCAGTAGCGCCGCGCTCCTCCTGGCGCAGGTAGTGGAGGTGTGTACTCACCGCGAGCCTGTGTGGCGCCAGTACGCTGGCGGCGTGCTCGTGGAAGGCGAGCAGCGCGTGCGCCAGTAGCGCCGCGCTCCTCCTGGCGCAGGTAGTGGAGGTGTGTACTCACCGCGAGCCTGTGTGGCGCCAGTACGCTGGCGGCGTGCTCGTGGAAGGCGAGCAGCGCGTGCGCCAGTAGCGCCGCGCTCCTCCTGGCGCAGGTAGTGGAGGTGTGTACTCACCGCGAGCCTGTGTGGCGCCAGTACGCTGGCGGCGTGCTCGTGGAAGGCGAGCAGCGCGTGCGCCAGTAGCGCCGCGCTCCTCCTGGCGCAGGTAGTGGAGGTGTGTACTCACCGCGAGCCTGTGTGGCGCCAGTACGCTGGCGGCGTGCTCGTGGAAGGCGAGCAGCGCGTGCGCCAGTAGCGCCGCGCTCCTCCTGGCGCAGGTAGTGGAGGTGTGTACTCACCGCGAGCCTGTGTGGCGCCAGTACGCTGGCGGCGTGCTCGTGGAAGGCGAGCAGCGCGTGCGCCAGTAGCGCCGCGCTCCTCCTGGCGCAGGTAGTGGAGGTGTGTACTCACCGCGAGCCTGTGTGGCGCCAGTACGCTGGCGGCGTGCTCGTGGAAGGCGAGCAGCGCGTGCGCCAGTAGCGCCGCGCTCCTCCTGGCGCAGGTAGTGGAGGTGTGTACTCACCGCGAGCCTGTGTGGCGCCAGTACGCTGGCGGCGTGCTCGTGGAAGGCGAGCAGCGCGTGCGCCAGTAGCGCCGCGCTCCTCCTGGCGCAGGTAGTGGAGGTGTGTACTCACCGCGAGCCTGTGTGGCGCCAGTACGCTGGCGGCGTGCTCGTGGAAGGCGAGCAGCGCGTGCGCCAGTAGCGCCGCGCTCCTCCTGGCGCAGGTAGTGGAGGTGTGTACTCACCGCGAGCCTGTGTGGCGCCAGTACGCTGGCGGCGTGCTCGTGGAAGGCGAGCAGCGCGTGCGCCAGTAGCGCCGCGCTCCTCCTGGCGCAGGTAGTGGAGGTGTGTACTCACCGCGAGCCTGTGTGGCGCCAGTACGCTGGCGGCGTGCTCGTGGAAGGCGAGCAGCGCGTGCGCCAGTAGCGCCGCGCTCCTCCTGGCGCAGGTAGTGGAGGTGTGTACTCACCGCGAGCCTGTGTGGCGCCAGTACGCTGGCGGCGTGCTCGTGGAAGGCGAGCAGCGCGTGCGCCAGTAGCGCCGCGCTCCTCCTGGCGCAGGTAGTGGAGGTGTGTACTCACCGCGAGCCTGTGTGGCGCCAGTACGCTGGCGGCGTGCTCGTGGAAGGCGAGCAGCGCGTGCGCCAGTAGCGCCGCGCTCCTCCTGGCGCAGGTAGTGGAGGTGTGTACTCACCGCGAGCCTGTGTGGCGCCAGTACGCTGGCGGCGTGCTCGTGGAAGGCGAGCAGCGCGTGCGCCAGTAGCGCCGCGCTCCTCCTGGCGCAGGTAGTGGAGGTGTGTACTCACCGCGAGCCTGTGTGGCGCCAGTACGCTGGCGGCGTGCTCGTGGAAGGCGAGCAGCGCGTGCGCCAGTAGCGCCGCGCTCCTCCTGGCGCAGGTAGTGGAGGTGTGTACTCACCGCGAGCCTGTGTGGCGCCAGTACGCTGGCGGCGTGCTCGTGGAAGGCGAGCAGCGCGTGCGCCAGTAGCGCCGCGCTCCTCCTGGCGCAGGTAGTGGAGGTGTGTACTCACCGCGAGCCTGTGTGGCGCCAGTACGCTGGCGGCGTGCTCGTGGAAGGCGAGCAGCGCGTGCGCCAGTAGCGCCGCGCTCCTCCTGGCGCAGGTAGTGGAGGTGTGTACTCACCGCGAGCCTGTGTGGCGCCAGTACGCTGGCGGCGTGCTCGTGGAAGGCGAGCAGCGCGTGCGCCAGTAGCGCCGCGCTCCTCCTGGCGCAGGTAGTGGAGGTGTGTACTCACCGCGAGCCTGTGTGGCGCCAGTACGCTGGCGGCGTGCTCGTGGAAGGCGAGCAGCGCGTGCGCCAGTAGCGCCGCGCTCCTCCTGGCGCAGGTAGTGGAGGTGTGTACTCACCGCGAGCCTGTGTGGCGCCAGTACGCTGGCGGCGTGCTCGTGGAAGGCGAGCAGCGCGTGCGCCAGTAGCGCCGCGCTCCTCCTGGCGCAGGTAGTGGAGGTGTGTACTCACCGCGAGCCTGTGTGGCGCCAGTACGCTGGCGGCGTGCTCGTGGAAGGCGAGCAGCGCGTGCGCCAGTAGCGCCGCGCTCCTCCTGGCGCAGGTAGTGGAGGTGTGTACTCACCGCGAGCCTGTGTGGCGCCAGTACGCTGGCGGCGTGCTCGTGGAAGGCGAGCAGCGCGTGCGCCAGTAGCGCCGCGCTCCTCCTGGCGCAGGTAGTGGAGGTGTGTACTCACCGCGAGCCTGTGTGGCGCCAGTACGCTGGCGGCGTGCTCGTGGAAGGCGAGCAGCGCGTGCGCCAGTAGCGCCGCGCTCCTCCTGGCGCAGGTAGTGGAGGTGTGTACTCACCGCGAGCCTGTGTGGCGCCAGTACGCTGGCGGCGTGCTCGTGGAAGGCGAGCAGCGCGTGCGCCAGTAGCGCCGCGCTCCTCCTGGCGCAGGTAGTGGAGGTGTGTACTCACCGCGAGCCTGTGTGGCGCCAGTACGCTGGCGGCGTGCTCGTGGAAGGCGAGCAGCGCGTGCGCCAGTAGCGCCGCGCTCCTCCTGGCGCAGGTAGTGGAGGTGTGTACTCACCGCGAGCCTGTGTGGCGCCAGTACGCTGGCGGCGTGCTCGTGGAAGGCGAGCAGCGCGTGCGCCAGTAGCGCCGCGCTCCTCCTGGCGCAGGTAGTGGAGGTGTGTACTCACCGCGAGCCTGTGTGGCGCCAGTACGCTGGCGGCGTGCTCGTGGAAGGCGAGCAGCGCGTGCGCCAGTAGCGCCGCGCTCCTCCTGGCGCAGGTAGTGGAGGTGTGTACTCACCGCGAGCCTGTGTGGCGCCAGTACGCTGGCGGCGTGCTCGTGGAAGGCGAGCAGCGCGTGCGCCAGTAGCGCCGCGCTCCTCCTGGCGCAGGTAGTGGAGGTGTGTACTCACCGCGAGCCTGTGTGGCGCCAGTACGCTGGCGGCGTGCTCGTGGAAGGCGAGCAGCGCGTGCGCCAGTAGCGCCGCGCTCCTCCTGGCGCAGGTAGTGGAGGTGTGTACTCACCGCGAGCCTGTGTGGCGCCAGTACGCTGGCGGCGTGCTCGTGGAAGGCGAGCAGCGCGTGCGCCAGTAGCGCCGCGCTCCTCCTGGCGCAGGTAGTGGAGGTGTGTACTCACCGCGAGCCTGTGTGGCGCCAGTACGCTGGCGGCGTGCTCGTGGAAGGCGAGCAGCGCGTGCGCCAGTAGCGCCGCGCTCCTCCTGGCGCAGGTAGTGGAGGTGTGTACTCACCGCGAGCCTGTGTGGCGCCAGTACGCTGGCGGCGTGCTCGTGGAAGGCGAGCAGCGCGTGCGCCAGTAGCGCCGCGCTCCTCCTGGCGCAGGTAGTGGAGGTGTGTACTCACCGCGAGCCTGTGTGGCGCCAGTACGCTGGCGGCGTGCTCGTGGAAGGCGAGCAGCGCGTGCGCCAGTAGCGCCGCGCTCCTCCTGGCGCAGGTAGTGGAGGTGTGTACTCACCGCGAGCCTGTGTGGCGCCAGTACGCTGGCGGCGTGCTCGTGGAAGGCGAGCAGCGCGTGCGCCAGTAGCGCCGCGCCGCCCGCCTGCTCGTCGCCCTCCGCGCCCTCCGCCACGCGCTCCTCCTGGCCCAGGTAGTGGAAGCACTCGATGCGCATCTGTTGGGAGAAAGTTTTTTTTGTTACTTCAACCTCACTTCATATCACTGTCATATTCACTGAAATTAAGTTTAAATTACAACAATTTATATAGCCGAAGACAAATACTACAAACAATAAGCCAAAGACACGATCTATGAAAAATGAACTAAAAGCTTTTAGTCAAGAGAGCGTACAAAGAACTAGATCACACAAAACATGGATTGCAGGACTTCAAGGGAGAACAAACACAACACATAAGAGGTCAGAAATATTACGAATAGCAACGGATTTCTACAAGAAATTGTATAGTCCACAAAACTAAATGAGCAACCTAGTCGACACGAAAATTCCAATAGTTGAGAAAAGGATAAGCGCTATAGACGAAACAAGGCAAGCACTCCCAGACAATGGTCAAAGGCCATGATCTTGCTCTACAAAAAAGGGGACCCAAATAACATTAGAATCTACAGACCAATAAGCCTATTACCCTCATTATACAAATTATTCTCATCTCTTATGGATAAAAGGATAAGAAAATCCCTTGAAAAACATCAACCTATTGAGCAGGCAGGTTTTAGAAGAGGCTTCTGTACTGTGGACCACATCCACTCACCAGAAATGCTGATTGAGAAGTATCAAGAATTCCATAAACCGTTATAGTATTCATTGATTAACAAAACGCGTTCGATACCATACTCCACTCAGCGAAGAAGAGCAATGGGAAGCTCTGCACTCTCAGCAATTAGAGATGAAATACATTAGAGTTTTGAAATGCCTATGACTTAACTCTATGAGTAGAATAAAACTGGAAGCCACGGGACCACCTATCTGTGTTGGGCATTAATCAATTAATATTTTAATTATCTTAGTAATTGATTGAAAATTTAATTGCAATTAATTTAATCACAATTAATTTAAATGCAATTTATCTATTAGTTGCATATTGCAATTAATTTATTTAAATTTACTCATGTTAATTGCAAGATACAATTAAAATAATGCAACTAATATTTTGAATTGTTTTAAGAAACAATTAAAACGTTTCCCACCAATAATTTTTACGTAAAGATACTTACTACTACTAATGCTTGGTTGACGGCTTTGTGAAGAGTCTGTTTACACCCTGCATTATTTCTATTTACATCATTTTAATTTCATTAAAGTTTAATTGCAGGACCAATTAACGATTGATTATTTGTTAATTGATATTTCACAATTTATCAATTGTTATTTTTAATTGTACCTTGCAATTACATTTTGCCCAACACTGCCTATACAAATAAAGCGAGGAGTTAGACAAGGTGATCCTCTATCTCCCACCATCTTCATAGCGGTGTTAGAGTCAATCATTGGCGAACTAGGCTGGAGCAAACTCGGCATAAACATAAATGGTAAGTATATAAACCATTTGAGATTTGCGGACGACATAGTCTTGTTATCAGAAAATGGAAAACAGCTACATTCAATGATAAACTCACTTTAATAACAATTTTAAATTGTATGTTCTCAAGAAAACTTAAGTGAATTGTTATGATACGAATTTATGATTGCATGCATGTTATTTTTAGTAATTATTTTGAACTGTAAGAAATAAAAGGCTTTTTTATTTTTATAGGTCATCTCAACTCACCTCTAAATGCAAAAACAGTAGGCACTTATGCGAGATCTCGTCGAATATCATTGCGGAAGAGGCGATGTCGTTGAGGAACTTGTCAGACAGCTTGGTGAGCCCCCCCGGGCCGCCCAGTATGGAGGGCAGGCTTCGGATATTGGCGCTCAACCAGTCCTGAGAGAAACCATCAATTTATTATCTTACACACCAGTTTAGGTATATGAATTTCTGCGATTAATTAGTTTGAAAAAGCGATTTGGTTTTCTATTGAAATTCAAAGACTTCAGTTTTTTTTAAGTGTGGACGCCAAAATAATCCTTGATGAAGCTGTGATTTAAAATGGTTATTCAACTTTGTTTAGCTTTTGACTGCGGAACCTAATTCGGTTTCTTTTTATTGAATTCTAGGCTTTTGGCCTTTTTAACCTTTAGTTTACCAGAACGACGTGTCTACAACAAAACGACATGACGGGTTTTATTAGATAACTTTAGTTCGCAGATCCACGTTCGCCATACCAAAGGTTAATGAGCGTTTTAGTTGCGAAGAACAAACTATCTTCATGTCTTTCTCTGTTACTTAAAATTACCGTTGCACTAAAAACAACTATGAAATTGCTATAAATAAATCCATTCTCCAAACCAATATTATAAATACGAAAGTAAGTTTGTTTGTTACCTTTTCACGCCTAAACCACTGAACCGATCACCCTGAAATTTTGCATATACGTTGTCGGGTGTACAGAAACGGATAGGGTAACTATCATTCCGTAAACAAGTACTGTTCTCAAGGAAAACAACAATAACGTTCTCATCTCTCTATAGATGGCGCCACGTGTCTTTCAAATTATGATTGAATTACAGGGTGTAAGTGAAAACACCGTTATCCTTGAAATCAGTGGTTTGGTTTCATTAGCAGAACGTAAAATCAATGAAAAAAATAACAATTTTTTTTTTTGAAGAAAATCTCCTATTTTCCACAAGATCGTTTCACCCTAATGCACGCGAAACAGCTGACGGCCGGGCGGCGGGCACTCGCGGTCATACCTACACTACGCCGCACGCGCAACGAACAAGTATGAGTCATGACCTCAGTTAGTCCGCTGTCGCGCTAGCGAGCGTACGTACGTAACCCTTAGCGCCGCGCGCCGCGCGCCGCCGTACCGCTTGTATCTCGCGCGTAAATTTAGTGTACTGAGATGTCTTACACAAACGAACAGTCGATCGAAATGGTTCGGTTTTACGCCATCGCGGGTGATAATCTCAACGAGGCTCGTAGGATGTATTCAGAATTGTTCCCTGGGCAGCCTCTGCCCAATCGTGAAACGATGTTGGCGGCATTACAAAGGGACCGTACATACGGTCAGTTCACCGTGCCGGCCCATGCTCAGGGTCGTGGCAAGCAACAGTTGCCAGTGAGAGCACCCAGAGGAGAGTACCAGGAGGGCAGCCTGTATTTTTTAGCTGAGGCATGTGTGGTCGTAAGTGGATCTCATTTTGAACTGTTGTTAAGATTAATGTAGGTATTAGTTGTGTAGTGGGTGTAGATATTCAATGACTCAATTAGTGTAAATTTAATCGGTGATTTTTAACTGTACGTAACATTGTGATGAACTTATTAACTGTGCCAAAAACCTACCCAATGGTTTGGAATTCGTTTTCTTTGTTATCAAATCAAAATTTACATTTAGGATCGTCACGCAACACCTAATGAAGGTATTTTTGCCTGTCCTAAGCTAGGAAAAGTAGGTATGAAGGAAAAGTTGAGTGCTGGCTAGTCCAATGTGGCGATACCGACTTCTCCGAGGTATTCAGTTGTGGCACGGGAAGTGTGACAACGAGCGTTATCGTGCATAAGGAGGAAGTCATCACCGATATATCCCGCATAAGGAACGACATGTTCCAGCAGAATATCGGAAATGTAGCGGTCTGAAGTTAGACCGCCTTCTCGTCCCCCGCCAGGTACGAAAACAAGCTCCCTTTTACCGTCGAAGGAATTGCCGGCCCACATCATACAAGAACCGCCCCCATAAGCCACTGTCTCAGCGAAACAGCACTGCGCAAATCGCTCCCCAGGCCGCCTGTAGACCCGACCCCTTCGATCGCTGCCGTGCAAACACATTCTGCACTCGTCGGAGAACAGAACTCGCCTCCATTGCTCAACCTCCCAATCAAGATGGAAGCGAGCAAATTGAAGGCGTGCTTGTCGGTGACCTGCCGTCAGTTTCGGGCCTGTGGCAGGCCTTTTTGGAGTCAAATTAGCTTGCTTAAGTCTTCGACGAACTGTCCACTCGCTGGCAGCTACCTCACGAACATTTCGGAGCTCCTGTTGGACGTCGACACCAGTCATATGTCGATTTCGGAGAGAGGTTGACACGATAAAACGGTCATCCCTCTCCGATGTGCACCGGCGCCGTCCAGATCTTGGTCTCGGGATAAAGCCACCAGTCTCCCGAAAACGTTTATAAACTTTCGAAACACAGGACTGGCTTATGTGGAGCTGACGTGCGACAGCCCGCTGGCTAAGCTCTTCTTGCAATAGGGCGACGATTTGTGCTGCTTCTGTAGGTGTAGTATCCATTGTCTTCCAAGTTCAAGGGTCAGAAGTAGCGGAGATGTGTACCGGTCAACGTGTGAAAGCCGACTGATAAAAAAAATCCGATAACACGTGCTTTTATAGGGGGTCAATAGGGTGCAACTCGCGGCGTATCAAACAATTGAAACATATCTTTTACCTTACTTCTTCACGTATTCCGGGATAGCTTCTTAAATAATGGCGTGATGTGGATGAATTTGATATTAATTTAAAGTTTTACCTTTAAAATGGTATAATTTTTATTATTCTTAACTAGTTATTAAGTACTCAAGATCGCGCGGAATCAAGTCCAAGTAAGTGATTCCATACTTTTGCTCGCGAGTGTATATTAATGTCATCTACCCATGGTTTGAGTGACAACGGTCTTTACCCTTACATCCTGTATATTACTACAAACCCGAAACCCGAATTGATTGTCAAATTCAAAATGGCAAATGAGCAAAAGCTAGTACGTCTATAAAATAAAACTTACCATAGTCTCACACAGCACTGCTAGATCAGCGAGCGCGTTGATGTCCGATATGATCTCCTTGCGAGTGACAGCTCCATCACCAAGGCTTGAACCTAGGATCTCTGCTTCACGTTCATATGCCTGCTTTAAGTCCTGGCAAAAGAAACCATGTAGTTTTGTAGGGAAATACGGTAGGTATTAAGGTCGATTTTCGAACAAACTTGCAGGCACATCAACTGAAAGGACTTGGTATGGTAGTGACAAGATGCGAAGAAAAAGCACTCACTCAATTTGATTTTTAGAGTCCGCTTGCACCACATACAAATCAAATAATACATTTAGCTCCATTTAAAACTGCTGCTAATTCACCACAAAGAAGAGAATTATCAAAAAAAAATCGTCATCTTTATATTTGAATCAATATTAAAAATAATGATCAATCGTTTGCAGTTGAGAGAGACAGAATTATGTTTTGAATTCGTTTAGTTCTTAGTTTAGCCCAGTTTACGGATTCAGGGGGTACGATTAGCGTCAAGCGCACGTCATTTGTTTTCTGTGTGAGTACCCAACTTCTTTAATTTGTTTACTACTCAGTCGCTTGAGCATGTAGTCTGTGGTGCAAGCGGCCCTAAGTCAGTTTTAACTACTTCAAGATACTACCAAAACTACATCATGCATTGTACATCAGATTTATATCTTACAAGGTCCTTACAATAGGAGTTCCAAATGTCTACATTTTAGTAATAAACATATTTTATATTTACGTTGGCAACATTCTTTGCATCATGTTGTTCAGTAGTCCAATTAGAAGGCTGTTGGATGGCAAAAATGAATGTTATTATGGAAGGATGAATGTATCTAGTTTGTTCAGTTAACTGGACGTCGCTTTACGCGGAAATAGAGACAGAATAAAAATAGAGTGTGTGCTAAAGACCGCACGGCAGTAGTGAAAACAACTGTCTGTATCTTTCTCGCTCGAGCCTTTCACCTCAGAGCGTGACGAATCAGCCTAACTTACTTCCTACGAAAAAGCTTTCACTTCAAAAAATGGATAGATTTTTTTAAGTATGACTAGTTGTCCCCGCGGCTTCGCTCCCGTCAACTGGCTAACCTAACTACCCTACCTACCCTACCCTACATACCCTACACTACTTACCCTACACTACCTACCTACAAACATACCAACCTACCCTACCTACCTTTTTTTTTTATTTTAAACCTTCCCTGTATTCGGACGAATAAAACAAAAAAGAATTATTCAAATCGGTTCAGCCGTTCTCGAGTTTTAGCCAGACTAACGAACAGCAATTCATTTTTATTTATATAGATAGATATTGCTATAAAGGAAGTGAATTCTGTGATAGCTTATAAAGACGTATGGTAGAAAACAAGGGTTCTGCCGCCCACAAATAAATTGAGGGCAGGAAGATGATTTTGGTTTTCATGATTCATTATCTTACTGCTGAATATTATTAGAACTCTCGATTTATGGTAAGTCAAGGAGTTATGCTCATAATTATAAGACGATAATTGCTGCAAAATTTTCAAATGAAATTATGATTCTTATGCATTTTTAAATAAATTACTGTATAATTTACCTCGGCGCTAAGCTTCGCATCTTGATGAATAGCAGCGGTCCAGTTGGGGAGTGATTGCAGGAAGCGTACTATGTCGTCATCTGCCAACCATCGCTGAGCTCGTGGCGGTCCTTTCGAAAAAATAAAATAATTAAATGTATTTCGGGATGTAAGATAATACGTTGATGCAGTAAGAATTATAATGTTGCTTGCAATTGTTATAAATTACTTTTTTTGTTGGGCCAGAGGACGACGGTGCCGTACAAGAATCGACCAAAAATGTGGATTTTATCCAATTTCATCATCTGCTGAGCCTTTTCCCAATTATGTCTAGGTAAGGATTTCCAGTCTAACCAGAGAACATTTTGATTTACTCGTTTTGATTAGTTTTGATTTAGTGTCAGACTAGCGCAGCGAGCGCGGCGGCAGTAGCGCGCAGGGCCTCGGCCCCGCCGGGCGGTGTCACTGTATGCAGTACCCACCTTGTGCAGTAGTAGGACACAGCCTGGCATGCGCCGCCCGGCAGTGCGTGGCTAGCGCAGCGAGCGCGGCGGCAGTAGCGCGCAGGGCCTCGGCCCCGCCGGGCGGTGTCACTGTATGCAGTACCCACCTTGTGCAGTAGTAGGACACAGCCTGGCATGCGCCGCCCGGCAGTGCGTGGCTAGCGCAGCGAGCGCGGCGGCAGTAGCGCGCAGGGCCTCGGCCCCGCCGGGCGGTGTCACTGTATGCAGTACCCACCTTGTGCAGTAGTAGGACACAGCCTGGCATGCGCCGCCCGGCAGTGCGTGGCTAGCGCAGCGAGCGCGGCGGCAGTAGCGCGCAGGGCCTCGGCCCCGCCGGGCGGTGTCACTGTATGCAGTACCCACCTTGTGCAGTAGTAGGACACAGCCTGGCATGCGCCGCCCGGCAGTGCGTGGCTAGCGCAGCGAGCGCGGCGGCAGTAGCGCGCAGGGCCTCGGCCCCGCCGGGCGGTGTCACTGTATGCAGTACCCACCTTGTGCAGTAGTAGGACACAGCCTGGCATGCGCCGCCCGGCAGTGCGTGGCTAGCGCAGCGAGCGCGGCGGCAGTAGCGCGCAGGGCCTCGGCCCCGCCGGGCGGTGTCACTGTATGCAGTACCCACCTTGTGCAGTAGTAGGACACAGCCTGGCATGCGCCGCCCGGCAGTGCGTGGCTAGCGCAGCGAGCGCGGCGGCAGTAGCGCGCAGGGCCTCGGCCCCGCCGGGCGGTGTCACTGTATGCAGTACCCACCTTGTGCAGTAGTAGGACACAGCCTGGCATGCGCCGCCCGGCAGTGCGTGGCTAGCGCAGCGAGCGCGGCGGCAGTAGCGCGCAGGGCCTCGGCCCCGCCGGGCGGTGTCACTGTATGCAGTACCCACCTTGTGCAGTAGTAGGACACAGCCTGGCATGCGCCGCCCGGCAGTGCGTGGCTAGCGCAGCGAGCGCGGCGGCAGTAGCGCGCAGGGCCTCGGCCCCGCCGGGCGGTGTCACTGTATGCAGTACCCACCTTGTGCAGTAGTAGGACACAGCCTGGCATGCGCCGCCCGGCAGTGCGTGGCTAGCGCAGCGAGCGCGGCGGCAGTAGCGCGCAGGGCCTCGGCCCCGCCGCACGTGCCACAGCGCCGCACGGCGCGGGCGGTGTCGGCGACGGCTCGCCAGCCGCTGCCGCAGCACGTGAAGATCGTGCGGTGACGGGACCTGTGAAACATGTGCTGATTTGATAACCCTGTATAGTGTTTATCAAGATATCTATCATAAACAAAAGTAGTGTCAATTGTTGCCTAATTGGTGTACTTTTTGGATGAGTCGAACAAACTAATTACATTACAACAAGTTAAGTTGTACTCATGGTTAAGATTGGTACTTGAGGGAAGTTTCTTTCGTCGGCCAAGGTGGGTATTTGTAGCAAATGTAGGCACTGGTACCATCAAGACTGCGCTGGTATTGAGAAGGGGGGGGGGGGGCGCACTCCGGTGGGGCTGGGTGTGCACCTGCAGCAGGGCGGGGGGAGGGCGCACTCCGGTGGGGCTGGGTGTGCACCTGCAGCAGGGCGGGGGGCGGGCGCACTCCGGTGGGGCTGGGTGTGCACCTGCAGCAGGGCGGGGGGAGGGCGCACTCCGGTGGGGCTGGGTGTGCACCTGCAGCAGGGCGGGGGGCGGGCGCACTCCGGTGGGGCTGGGTGTGCACCTGCAGCAGGGCGGGGGGAGGGCGCACTCCGGTGGGGCTGGGTGTGCACCTGCAGCAGGGCGGGGGGAGGGCGCACTCCGGTGGGGCTGGGTGTGCACCTGCAGCAGGGCGGGGGGAGGGCGCACTCCGGTGGGGCTGGGTGTGCACCTGCAGCAGGGCGGGGGGAGGGCGCACTCCGGTGGGGCTGGGTGTGCACCTGCAGCAGGGCGGGGGGAGGGCGCACTCCGGTGGGGCTGGGTGTGCACCTGCAGCAGGGCGGGGGGAGGGCGCACTCCGGTGGGGCTGGGTGTGCACCTGCAGCAGGGCGGGGGGAGGGCGCACTCCGGTGGGGCTGGGTGTGCACCTGCAGCTGGGCGGGGGGAGGGCGCACTCCGGTGGGGCTGGGTGTGCACCTGCAGCAGGGCGGGGGGAGGGCGCACTCCGGTGGGGCTGGGTGTGCACCTGCAGCAGGGCGGGGGGAGGGCGCACTCCGGTGGGGCTGGGTGTGCACCTGCAGCAGGGCGGGGGGAGGGCGCACTCCGGTGGGGCTGGGTGTGCACCTGCAGCAGGGCGGGGGGAGGGCGCACTCCGGTGGGGCTGGGTGTGCACCTGCAGCAGGGCGGGGGGAGGGCGCACTCCGGTGGGGCTGGGTGTGCACCTGCAGCAGGGCGGGGGGAGGGCGCACTCCGGTGGGGCTGGGTGTGCACCTGCAGCAGGGCGGGGGGAGGGCGCACTCCGGTGGGGCTGGGTGTGCACCTGCAGCAGGGCGGGGGGAGGGCGCACTCCGGTGGGGCTGGGTGTGCACCTGCAGCAGGGCGGGGGGAGGGCGCACTCCGGTGGGGCTGGGTGTGCACCTGCAGCAGGGCGGGGGGAGGGCGCACTCCGGTGGGGCTGGGTGTGCACCTGCAGCAGGGCGGGGGGAGGGCGCACTCCGGTGGGGCTGGGTGTGCACCTGCAGCAGGGCGGGGGGAGGGGGAGTGGGCGTGTTGTTTGGGGCGGGGGGGAGTGTGCGTACGTATCCTAACGCGGCCGCTCCCAGGTTCGAATCGGTCGAATAAACATGGCTAACGCTCTCTCTCTCTCTCTGAACGGAAAACAAATTGCTATAGAAACAATTTTACCGTCTGCAACGGCTTGACCTTGTCCTTTTCCTGGATGCCATTAGAACTCACGGACTCTATTAGCTTATTGAGAAATTGTGACTACTAGGTACATACTACTCTGCGTGTCTTAGACACTAACGGCATGAAAACTTAATATACAGGATGACTTCGAATAAATGCGACATTTTCGTGTGTATGAACGGCACACATGTATAGATTATGGACGTAACTCCTGCGACTGTAGCTGGCCATCGCATGTTGTGATTGGCTAAATGGCTGCCCAACAAAAGTCAAGATTTGATGAATGAAGACCAGGGTTTCCAATTTGTGGAGATTACCCCGAATTGCGGGGAATTGGAGAAACAGACTAAAAAAAGACACGACAGTTTCCTTAATGACTACTAGAGACAATTAAAAAAACAGGGTGGTATGGTCGAATTTGTACCATCCAAAAAAATGATAAATTGTAAGGAATAGCAAAAGCCCTACAGAAATAAAAACTACAAACATGAATTTTATTTTTCGCTTTGTTTTTTGGGGAGTTAGGAAAATAAGTATTGGCAACCCTGTGCTGTTACTGCCACCATTAGAAATTAAACTTTTCATATAGAGAAGCCAAATTGGTTCATGTGACAAGCAGTTTATTGGTTTGGATCTTTATATCTTACTAAGTTATATAACCCTCGCAATTTGTGATGTGTGTGAACGTTTAAAATATCAAAATGAATAATTTTTTGTTGATCGGCTCAAATTGGACCGATTTGTTGTGTTTATTATTTGTATATTTCCTTAAAAATGTAATTGAATTGTACAGTCAAGTACCACCTTCACGCTTAAAAAGCCGTAAAAGCTTCGTGAGACACACGGTTTCCTTAGAAAACAGTGCGTCAGATGAAAGATACGAATGCGGAGGAATAAATATCCCACCCCTCCTCACTTCATTAACCTTTTCACCGCCACGCCATATCGGTATTCCTATGCCCTGTACGCCAAGCCCGAAAATCTTAATTAAATACCTACAAAAAAATAGGGATTTCAACATTATATCGATACCCATTATTATTATTTTTTTTATCAATACTTGCCAGATAAATGGTCGATCATTAATATGTTAAAAAGAACATTCCAATATTAAATATTTTACAACGTTCCACTCAAGTAGTTCCGAAGTTGTTAATAACATAAAAACAATGATTAAGACACACAACAGTTAAAATGAAATTAACTCTAGGTACAGCACTATTCTCAGTACTGATGTACCTCACTGTCGGGAATAGCCGACATTGGCGCCGTCGACGAGTCTTTTATAAGACATCGTTGCATGTACATTAGAGTTGTACCATAGTGTCATACAGTTTATCGATGTTAGTATCTAATTAAATTCAAAGGCCACAGTAGTTTGTTTTTATTATTCTTGAAATTTACACTTATTGCAACAATTTGGGTTGTTAATGGATTGAATGTAAATAAAACTATTTATTTACCAATCATTTAGTTTAATTATTGAGTTATATTATTAATAATTACTTTGAGATCATATTACTTACATGTCACTTATGAATAATATTATCACGTGATATTATTACATAGCAACAATTTTTATAACAGGAACTTTCTAATATTCTCACTAATCAGATTAATTATATGTATAAAATAAATCAGTGCTTACAATCGTTTATATTTTGTTAGAACAATAAAAACTGTAATGACAAATATTACAATACCTTAAGTTACCTAAATTAATTTAAGAATATAATATACGTCAACATGATACTACATCACTAGCAGTCGGCTCTGCACGACATTGGCGTCATGGGACTTACTTTTTTAACCATAAATTATTTTACTTTTTATCATCAAATATTTAAATGAGGAATATGCATTTTTGTTTACTGTATGCAACTAAATAATGTTTAGACATTCAGCTTTCAAGGTGTATCAATAAAATACATAAAAGTAATGATTTAATAGGTTTATTTTGTATTTTTCTGCGACCTGTTTTTTGTCGAGTATAGCCGTCGTTGGCGCACAGGGCACGCTTGCTCATGTCGGCTATAGCCGACATTGGCGTTCAAAAGGTTAATGCAGCAGAACACCTTCTCACCTGGACAGGAACTGCAGAGGCCAATCTGGAAAACTTTTAACCGTTTGCGGGCCTAGGTTGGCTGCTGCAGAAATAATCTGGTTAAATGGGGTATCATCGACCCGTCCCAAAGAAAATGTCAGTGTGGAGCCTTCTTGCCTATCCTGCACAGCCACCTGCACCTTGCAGGGTTTAAATGAAGCCAACGACAGAGCTGTGCAGGTGGCAATATACTGGTCGGGTATTATTTGAGTCTATCGACACGCAAAGAAGAAGTAGCACACGATACCCACCCAGACTTGACAGCAGTAGCAGGCGGCGGGCCCCGCTCGCGCCAGGCGCTGGGCGCGCGCATGACGTCATCCAGCACGCCGCGCGCCTGCGCCGCCAGCCGCGAGCTCTCCCCGCAGCGCACGTAGTCCGTGATGAACGCGCGGAGCGAGCACTCGCCGCCGCTGGGGGGGAATTAACTATATTTATTTAAGTACAGAAATAACTACAATAGAAAAATAATGATGGCTGTCTTGTCTACTTATTTCGAGCAAATAAAAAGTAAGAAAGTAGACTGTACAATTCAATTTAATTAGTAAAAGAGGGGAGGCACAAAATACAGTTAGGATACAAGACCCACCTAGCTACTCGCACTTAAGACTCGGGTGGTAGGATGAGATAGTTTGAGGTTACTTGTTATTTTAGGGTGAGAGTGTAGGCCCTTGGAGCACCTGGTCCTGCGGGCTCCTCAGTACCGGCGTCAGGTCAGTCCTGGCCGTACTGGTGTCAGGCAGTCTCCGTAGCTTGGAGAGGAGTTCCCGGGCGAGTCCGTTAGCCGAGCCCCGGGATGTAGTTAAGACTCCTAGGAGGTGGAGGGCGCGTCAGAGCGTCGGCGCCCTACCACTTGTCACTGGCACTTGTCCACTTATAGTGGAGTGGACTTCACCGTACTAGTTACTGCTTCTACTGGAATCCCGTCATAAACTAATTGAACTACATCAGCGCCTCCTTTTATAGAGAAATTTTCAGCGTTCTAGAAGTTTCTGTTTCGTTTTACGATTTTAGTTGTTGAAGCCAAAATCATCTGACCTGCCAGGTGTAGTCGGCCAAGACATATAAAACCTCATAACCCGAGAGTGCGTTAAGAAATTTATAATTATCATTTAGTATTCCATTAATCAGTAGACAAACTTAATTCAATATAAATACTAGATTTAGACTAGCCAAAACGATATAAATGTTTTTTTTTAGTAATACATCCTACTGCAACCTTCATTGAACAGGCTGGTACAGAAAATCTAAGAGAAAAAAATAGCCTGACAGCAGTTTGACGTTAATTGTCATTTCTGGAAAATATTATATAACATTTCGTAAAAGGATGATGACCAAGTTTGTATGAGACCCGTCCCCCCCCCCTTCAACAGATCTTTCGTATGTGTTAGTAGGTTCATAGGGATCTATAAAAAGACTAGCAACCAATTTTAACTTCAAAATCCATGGGGTTTAAAAATTACGTAAAGTTATAAAATCAATATAATTTTGTATTGCTTTTTTTTTAATATTATTTAAATTAAAAAATGATAAAAATATTAAAAAAATGTAATTAATATGCACAGAAATAATGTAAAAAATAATTAAAATACTTTGAAAATCAAAAAGTATGGCTTATAAACAGTTATTTTGTACCAAAATGTTAGTATTAAAACATGATTTTTCTCGGAAACCCCACGCTTTTGAGAGTAGTCGCCATAATAAAAAAAGATCACCTTACTAAGCTGTTTTGACTGAGATACATTTTAAATCTGTTGGTCGATGTAAGGGTTGGGGGGACGTTTTGACGCATCGTCCGTTATAAAAGTGGCAAAATTACATTGTTAATGAAGATAATCATGAATGGAAATGTTAATGCAGTGATTTATATCCAAAATCTGTTACCACAGATACTATATTTATGATGATAAGTAACATGAAAGAAATTATGCAATGAAATCGTGAGTAAAAAATGTTATTTATACAATACTAGCTGTCCCTCGCAACTTCGTCTGCGTCAAACCTAGATAACGACAGCAGCGCCATCTGTCGGGCTGATTTGTGAATCTAAACCATCCAGGGTGCCACCCAAAGGCATACAAAAAAAATCATTCAAATCGGTCCAGACGTTTCGGAGGAGTTCAGTGACATACACACGCACAGTAGAATTATATATATAAAGATCTGCATACACAGATACTATAGTAGATTTACTAATGCCATATATGTTTACTCGTGGTAACTTGTAATTGAATCTGATTAGATTCAATTACAAGATCCCACGAGTAAAAACAAAATAGTCAAGAAAATTTTAAGATCGCTAACAAGGTCAAATAAAAAGAGGCCTGAAAAACGGGTCTCTTTAAGGAAAATCACATTGCACAACTACACGCATGACGCGGACCGTCCGTCCGAGCAGTTAAGGATGCCACCTAGCACAACAACGGTAGATGTTAAAATATCCTAGCGCGTAGAAAACTCTACAGAAAACACCTCCTAACACATTTGTAGATACTGCACCGGATCGGCAACGCCTCACCTCATTTTTACTAGATCCTGTTCCGAAGCGACGCCTTTACGGTGCTTATAAGGGTGTCTTGTAGTATGGAGTTTCTTCGAGAGAATCCCGAACGGGTCGAGTTGAAGCCATGCTGATCTCGTACAGTGTTTATAAGTTAGCTAACTCACCCAGTCACAGGTTCTATGTGAGCGCACAGCGGGTGCAGCGCGGGCAGCAGTGCGTGCAGGTGCGCCGGGTCGGGTCGGCACACCAGCGGGTAGCTGTGCCGACGGGCTGATAAGCTGGGCGATACGGCCGGAGGACCTGCCATAACATTCATGAAAGATAAAGATTGTCGGTGAACTTAGTCTTAGAGTAAAGGTAAGAAAGAAAAGTACTCTTGCGCAGGCCACTGTAAATCTAAGCACTCCCAACGGCTAAGTTGCTGTAGTTCAAAATAAGAATGTGACAACAACTTTGACGGCAGCTGGTATTAATTTTTCAAACTCGAAATACGTCTAGCCGCTCTGTTAGTGACAACGTCAGTGACGACACTACCGGTTTGCAGTTTGAATCCGCCGCTCGTCCGAGAACGTGCTGGTCTGTTTTTAGATAATTTAAAAGCGCACATAGAAAATAAATGAAGATCACCAAATCACACTTTGTTTTCCTAATCTTTTAATGGGGTAGGCAACTGTAAATCTAATAGCACTAGCATAGCTTGTATGTACCAAGCATCGTCATTGGTTGAAAATCTGTCAATATCATTTTATATTTCAAAATAACTTAACCTCATTGGTCAGATTGGGACTAAGCTATGGACACGCCATCTACAGTCAGCTTTGTGCCTTCCCCATTGATAACTAACCAGAGAGCTTGAACAGCTTGGTGCGTCGTCTCTGCGGCCTCTTCTTCGCGAAGTAGTCAGCCAGGCGCAGCTCTGTGGTGTCGGTGACCACGGAGCTCACTGAGCGTTGAGCTGCCAAGTTTACGCTCTCGATTTCAAGATATTCCGTTAGGAGGAGTTGTAGCTGAAAGAAAAAAAAATTGACTGTCTGGTTTGTATGTACAAAAAAAAGTGTGTGTGTACTTATTACGCACGTAAGAAGTTATACTTCTTTGGCGTATAAAACTAAAATGTTGATTAGCTAACTTCAGGGTGTATGTTGACTAGCTAACTTCAGGGTGTATGTTGACTAGCTAACTTCAGGGTGTATGTTGACTAGCTAACTTCAGGGTGTCGGTTTTTTGCGACGATGTGCGCGCGCATTGTAAAAATTTACTCTCATAATTTTTCCCTAACGCGCCAAAAGAAGTATAACTTCAAAAAAGTTTCGTGCTCTAACTACTAATGGAGAAACATGGAAATCGTTAAGTTCTGAAGTGTTATCGACAAATTCAATGGTTTAGTACGTCAACAACATTACTACTAAAGATCAGCAGCGAGATCTATGACATCAAAATGAGAACAAAACTATGATGTAAACATATGTATACAACATCCTAGCCACAACCGTCGGGCAGTAGCACACCAGACACAACCCCGTCAACAATAACGGTCGTAGGCTCCTCCCTTTTCAATGGAGTATGAGTAACTTTATACTCAGTTCCTCATACCTAAGACTGCGTTTCAATTGAACATTCGTTGAATGTCTCTAGTATTTAAATACCACCACCATATAACGCAAGCCTGGTGTCTACAGGAAGTACCTATTGCTTTTTGAAGTGAAACTTCTAATGCGACTTCCAACAAGGTTGCGTTAAACTTTTAACGGTACCATGGAGGGGGTATGAAAGCACTGTTGCGTTAAACGTTCAACGCTCCTGGGGAGGGGGAATAGAAAGAGACTGAGCGAGAGTGAATGCGTGGCACTAGAACGCATGCGCGTAGTATACCTGTTTTCATTTCCACATTACGAAGTTTCACTACTTCCGCGCACTATTTTGGTAGGATCATACTTACAACTTGTTGCACAGCGCTCCAGTAGTGCTGCTCGGTATGTAAACAGGAGTCGGGCAAACGATACTTTTGTAACGAAGCCCTCCATAGTTGCAGCAGTCTGGAATAAATTAAAAGCAGTGACAAAAAGGAAACATTAACTGAACATTATTTAATTGAGGTCCTGGATGATAAGCTGGCGTCAGTTTTTGAGAACAGCAGAAGGTTTCCTGTGGAGGACGCGAGGACAGCATGACAGAAGATGGCGCTCACTATACACGGGGAAACTCTTATAACTAGTAACCCTTTAAGGGCAGACAGAACCACCGTGGACGCGGACCTGTGGACGGTGAGTAATGGGCTAGCTCGCCGTCCGTCCGTCTTTTGACGACAGTCCGTGTTGACAGCGCGTTCGTGTTCCACGCGCGCCTCTAAGAGATATCAACAAACAGGGAGGTGATGCCTGCCAGGGCTGCGGGACTGTTCGAAAGAGATACCGCGGCCCTGGCACACAAAAGGCAAGGAAGGAACATGGATGGGTTTTAGTCAGTACAAGTCTGACACTCCCTCCCGCTCTGCCCAGAGCGGGAGAATTCATTTGATGATTTCCCATCCGAAAAAAAAAATAAGGGCAGACACAGAAGAGGCATTAAAATCGAACAGTTGTTTTGTCGCCTGGATGTACCAAATCAGGCCGACGTGAACATGTGTGTAGTACGTACGCTAGCTTAGCATAGCTCCTCATTTTTCACTCAACTCTTCACCGAAGTCACAGTACAAATCACCGACTCGCCGACTCTGTAAAACCTTCGATACCTCCTATCTCTTTCCGTACGCCCGCTCGGAAAATCTTCGCCAAGACTCGTGACGAGTCTGGCGAGAGTTCGCCCTGTCTCTGTCACATATTCATAATCTCATATCTCTGTCTTTCTCAAACTCCCACATTTGTTTTATACTCACTTACCTTTTATTCCGCGTAGCACACGCTCGGAACTCTTCGCCAAGGCTCGTGACAAGCCTGGCAAGCGGTCGCCCCGTCTCTGTCACACACTCGCTGTCGGGTATCTCGCCGTCCTCGTCTACGTCCGCATCAGCTTCCACTTCCCCCTCTTCGATAATACGACGGGAGACGGAGTCTATTACTTCTAGGAGCTCGTTTTGGATTTGGACTTTAAATTTCTGAAAGAAAATAAAATATAAATTGTAAAATCTAAAAGGCGACTGCGAAAAGCATAATTATTGCCATCAATACCCGTCGTATGACGGTGCCAAACTAATGATGCGAGTTATTTCTTTGGTTAAAATGGTTCATATATTTGCTCGGCATACTATTCAAATTGGGGTACATGTTTTGACAACGAACGTTTATTTATTTTTTCACCACATTACTTTGCTGTATCAGTTTTAAAATAAAAACACTTAGGTACTTCACACATTAAAATTCGTTTGCAACTTCAAAACATTAAATACTTTTAGAGTAAATCAGACAGAGGCAGAATGATGTTTTAAATGTGTTCAGTGTTAAATGCATTTACTGGGTTATGGTGCAAGCGGGCCAAGCACACTGAGGTAAAAATTCAGACCAATCTAAATAGATTTGGTTTAATTTTTAAATACATCTGCAAGTGTATTAAGAATAGAGCTGCGGGACTGTTCGATGGCTGCGGGACTGTTCGAAAGAGATACCGCGGCCCTGGAACACAAAGGGCAAGAAAGGAACATGGATGGGTTTTAGTCAGTACAAGTCTGACACTCCCTTCCGCTCTGCCCAGAGCGGGAGAAGTCATTTAATGATTTCCCAACCGAAAAAAAAAGTGTTTAAAGAATGATTCATACCTCGGTAGCCTCCTTCAGTTGCTCCAACACTCCTAAAGCCTCTAGCGATATCATGACTGTAGTCTCAAAGGTCTTGTCCTCTTCAGAGAGAGAGGCTTCGAACTCAGGAGTCACTTCTTGTAAGTATGCATCTGTTACTTCCTCGCTTTTCGTTAATTCTGAAAAGCGGTTCGGTTTGTGATAAACCAGAAAACGTGAGTTGCCTAGCACCAGATTAGTTGACCACATAAAAAAATGCTATGGGAAGCTGTGATTGCATTTTTGAAGTGAAACTTCTAATGCGACTTCTAAGGTTGCGTTAAACGTTTAACGCTACCATGGAGGGGGTATGAAAGCACTGTTGCGTTGGAATAGAAAGAGATAGAGCGAGAGTGAATGCGTGGCACTCGAACGCATGCGCGTAGTATACCTTTAGTTCACTAAAAATCAATTTCTACCCCTTCCTATTTTCATTTCCACATTACGAAGATTCACTTCTTCCGCGCGAAGGGACTCCACGCACAATTTTTTTTTAATGTAAGCTATAACATACATTTACAGCACTCAACCACGCATAGATATTGCCGCGGAACACACTATCGTTAAAAGTTCGAGATTATTCGTTTGTCGTTTGTAAATTCATACATACATCGCTTTAGAAAGTGACTATCTCATTGATATAATTGACAAAAACGACGTTGTATGAAGCCGAATTTTTTCTGCAACTCCATGTAACCTATTTACGACCGGCTGCTGTCAATGAAGGCGTAGTCCAAATGTTACTACAATAATTGAACAAAGTACTTCTTATTAATAATTAGCTTATGCCCGCGGCGTCATCCACGTGGAGTTCGATAATTGAGCCACGGGCATATACTATCGGGATAAAAAGTATCCTATGTGTTAATCCAAGTTATAAATTATCTGTGTTCCAAATTTCATCCAAATCCGTTTAGTAGTTTTGCGTGAAAGTGTAACAAACATCCATAAATACAAACTTTCACGTTTATAATATTATATATATAATATATAACTAGGTGATGCGTGGCTTCGCCTGCGTGGATGCCGGTTATCGCGACCAAAAGTAATCATGAAATTTTGATCCCGTTGCCGCAACAAAAACTTGACAAATTATATACTAAAACCTTCCTCGAGAACCACTCTATTCATTGGTAAAAACAGCATAAAAATCGGTGCAGTAGTTTTTGAGTTTATCGCGGACAGACAGACAGTCCCGGCAGAGGACTTTTTTTATATTTAGTTATATAATAGGAAGGATAGTACGGATGTAGTGATTTTTTTTCTTACCAGCCAGTAACAACGCAGTTCGTCTTCTCGCCGACACACGCCGCGTCAGTGGCGCTCGTTCATCCCGGTATACAGCTTCACTAAGGCGGCGAACTATTACTTCTACTAACTCATGTTTCTTTAACTGAAACCAAAACAGAAATATGCAATGTGTTTTGACGTTTTAACATCTCACTCACTACATAAGCAGTGCAGCTGTGATAGCCTAGTGGTGAGACCGATTGTATAATTATAACTTACTTAAGTGAAGGAAAACATCATGAGGAAACCAGCATGCCAGAGAGATATTTCTCGACTGTATTTAAAGCTGTCAGAGGCCCATGGGTGCCATAAAAACTCTGACATCAGGTAAGGCACTAACCACACGTTAAAGAAAGAAGACTACATTAGCAAACTGATAGTAGATCTGACTGAAGTTCTGCTAGAACTATAGTATAAGCCCACTGGGCGAAGGACCTTTGACATAACACACGTGGTTGGCTACTGACGATTTATTATCCTGGACCATTCAATTGACAGTTTCATTACTTGGGTTTAGTCTGGCTCTTGCGCTGCAAGGAATCCCACCCTCACAAGGTCACATCCACTTTACCTTTAAACCCTAACTGACATTGAGCAGTAAGTAGTAAGTTCATTACCTGTAGATGCTGTCTAGTACCGTTGAGAGCGTCGACATGCGAGAGAGTTGTGTCAGCGGTGTCGAGAGCTGCTTTCAGAGTTAGTGCGGCCGCTAGCACGCGACCAGCGGAGAGAGACTCGCGGGTTTCTCGCTCTGATACTACTACACGTTCGCTATCGACAAGTAATTGTTATTTTATAGTTTAACAATAGACAGACCGGGAAAAATAGGATATGACTGGTAGACCCAAACTACTAAGATAACATCTAACTCATACCTATTAAGTATTAATCATATTATACCTACATATCGTCGCTTGAAAGGTTAAAATTACCAAGCAACATTTTAGGCGATATTGATTTGGTAATTTTTACTTTTCAAGCGTCGATATGTATGTCCAAGTTGGAATTTAGAATCCAACCAATAAAATTCTGACAGGAATATAATGTGAATTCATTTCAAATTACAGCTTATTAATATTTTATTCTATTTCTTTTATTTTATACTATTCGGGAAATTTACAGCTCTTATAACAGTGTTCTTAAACAATACGAATTTGAAGATATAGGTGGTGGTGGTGGGGTTTTATCATAGGTGTATAAAAGTCCCGACCGGGACTGTGACTTTATACTCTTGAAGGTTGGGCCAAATCAGAATGTGGAGCAACCTGCATTATGATGGACCTGTGTGAAATCACTGTGAACTCTAAGTCTGATGAGGCAAAGACAAAGAGACATAGAATGACAAAGAAGATTTACTAGCATTGTACATACATACATCGTGATTACTGAACGCCACCTCCTTCGGTAGTTACCTACCTTTATGGGGATAAGGGCATAATTTTATTTTTGCACCTATGTGCGCATTTAATCAGACTTCCTCATAGTAGCAACAAACAAAACTCACATATCAGTCAACATCTGCAGCGCATAGTGGTGCGTGCGCGCGTCGGCCCACAGGCGGCGCAGGTCGTCGCGGCGCAGGCGCAGCAGGCCGCGGCACGCGCCCAGCCGCGCCACCACGGCGTCACAGTGCTGGCCCCACACCGACAGGGCGGACGTTACCGCGCCGAATTTCTGTGGAAAGCATTGCAGCAATGGTTTTGTTAAAAATTTAGGCTACAAAGGCTGATACTGAGCAGAATTTATTGTAAGTCGAAATTCAATATTATAGTTCTCCAATACACCTGTTTTCTTCACTTACTTACGGTTAAAGTGCAGAGAAGTGGAGGAACAAACTTTAGGAGCAACATGTTAATAAGTATCATTAGTACAGAACCAAAGAAGCTACTTGATAAAGATTGCAACTGGATTAAATAATCCTATCTAATTATGCTGGAACAAGACTCAACCATTTCTACAATAAATGCTGCTATATAATATAATATCATTTAAGTTTACCTGCATAACTTCCATGATCTCCTGTGCATGTTCTTCCACAAGCTCATCAAGTTTTGCATCACTTTTCTTGTACTCCTTCTCTAGTTTAGCTCTCTCTTTCTCTCTTTGTTCATTTGTTTCACTTGCTGAAAGGGTGCGAATCACTGACATAAGCAATCCGCTCTGTGGAGAGTAAAATTCATTTATTGGACATGAATATTTTGTTGTGGCTATCGAAGTCTCGAAGAATAAGTATTTTTGATAGTTTGTGCTACAGTTGCCAAAAAAATTGGCATCCGATAAAGTCCCTTAACGGAATGCAAAACATCAGTTTATGTAATTTGCTATTTACATGCATAAACATATTTGCAATAAGAGTATGATTAATGTTAATAGCTAACAATGACATGTTTTTCTCTAAGAGAAATCGGGCTCAAACAGACCAATACCGATAGAAACTTTGAAATTCCTTACTTTATCTCGTGAATACCGTATATACATGATTGACACTGAAATAATATTGTACTCACTGTTTCTTTTCCTTGTTTTACCCCCCGAGGGGGCTTGGTAGGAGGAGGAGAGGACATTGTATTTGTTTTAGTATTAAAATATGGTGTTTTTCCTTAATTTTGTGATAAATTGTAATGATATCACTCCGCCCCTTGCTTTGTTGCCAAAGTTGTTGTCAAAATCTGACATCTGTCAAAGGCGTTCGGAAATCTGATTAAACCACAGAGGAATAAGCTCTAGAGTCGGCTAAGCTGGACTTCCCCTGCTAAAGTATTTAGGGTAGAAGGGAGCCTCCTGTGGGGGCACATAGATATTTTTTATCATCATCATCATCATCATCAGCCTTTTAATGTTCCTACTGCTGGAACACAGGCCTCCTCTCTATGAGAGGGAATGGGCTATAATCCACGCGGGCCCAGTGCGGATTGGTAGATGTCACATGTCTTCGAATTTTTGGTTCTAGGACATGCCGGTTTCCTCACGATGTTTTCCTTCACCGTTTCTGAGAGCAGTAGTGATGAAATAAATTACACAAAGTAATGCGCCGGCCTGGGTTCGAACCCACGACTTACTGTTCGTAAGTCGGGGTCGCTACCACTGGGTCACCGCTGCTCTCCCTGATATTTTTTATCGCTAATATTTAATAAAATCTACTGTTTTCTAAAAGTGCAATACCTACACGGTGAAAATGTACGGAACAGCTTTTTTTTTCCAAACTTATGAAAAATTAGCTGATGGTTTGCTCGACCTGTATTAAACAAATATCAAAGTAGTCTCAGGCACCGACCACTGCCACCGGTGGCTATTGCGCGCCACGTCCTTTGGTACCGCGCAAAAGGAGTTGGTCAGTAGCTGCGACGACTGGTTGATAGCCGCCACTAGCGCTCATAATAATTCGCGGCCGGTGGCGTGTTGCCGACACTGAGTCGCGAGATGATGCCACTCGCTACACATGTGCGGCGATTCCATACAAAACGATTTAAAAATAATTGAAAACTGCTGAAATAGCTTGTCACCAGCCACCGGTGGCTATAAAAAGTGGCCCGTTTGCGCGGAGCCTAAGGATCACAGTTTCTAGCGGTAAATTCTGAATGACCAAGTTTTGACTCTATAAAAGGAAAATATGAAACATTTTTGTGGTGACATTGGTGGCCTGACACAAAGGATACAATTATTAAACATTATTTTTTTCACGCAATCTCTCTCATTCATACATTAGTTTATTTCTTCTCTCGGAATTTATTTCTTCTTAAAGAACACACGGTGTCGGAGGAGTTTGCCCCCAAACTATGCAAAACAGACTACGTGCACGTCATCGTCCAGTCAGATGTCTACCTATCCGTCACAGAAATCAAGCTCGTCGTACCAAATCTATTGTAATCAGGCACACAACACACAATAAGTATAGGTACAGTCTATCTTATTACTAACCTACTAAAGTGCGTTTTTTAATCCTAGAGACTAAATTGACACATGCTAATGTCAAACTGTATAGATGTGACCATGGAGGTAGGAATACTATGGAGTCGGCATAATTTACTATATATATAATTGCCTATACATTTGTTAGTGAAATCGATGTAGCAATCCTAAAAATATTGTTTTTTCTTTCTAACTTACATTGTCTCACATAAGAAAAGCAGGACGACAATATATTTGTTTTTACTAATTTTGGCAACATTTAACCTGTGACGTCACTAGAATGTACCTGCGTGCCAATCCGCCATGTTTTGTTACGGTCACAGAGTACCTACATTACGTTGAGTTTGCCTTTGTTTACTTTCGCTGCATTAACTATTTTTCCTCAATTTAATGGAAATTGTGCTTGTATTATTTATAAAAGTGAAAAAACTCTAAATTGCGATGCCTCCTAAGTGCGCTGTTGTGGGTTGTGGTGCTTCTAAAAGCCAAAATCGCCCAAATTTGTCGTTTCACAAGTGACTAACCTAAAATTTATTAAAAATATTAAAAAAAGCCTGGAAATACATGAAATTATTGTAGTATGTCATTAAATTGATATGAAATTGTTCTGTGTATGAAATCCGCGTGTAATTTTAGCTCAATATTTAGCTTAAACTGATGTTTTGGGTTTTTGACCATTGTTTTTATTTTGTTTATAGTGATGTGCTAGAAGCTGTAAGAGTAATCGATAGTTTTTTTTAAATCACGATTGATTCAGGCTACTTAGAAAAGAAGCAAAGAAAAGGATATGGTTAGAAGCCATTGGAAATGAAAATTTAATAAGACAAACCAAAGAGATATTTATCTGTTCCTTACATTTTGAAGAAAGTTCATTCAACATAACACTTGACGTTGTAAGATTGAGAGACGATGCAGTACCAATAAATGTTTTAAATATTGTTTGATTTTTTCATTATGTTTCCCTATACAAAGTGCAATCCAATTGACCTTAAAAAAATCCTGAAATGGGGTCATTGAACTCATAATTATGTATAAGTTTTACTAGGGACCAACCCTATTTTTTATGGATGGGCAATCATCAAATGACTTCTCCCGCTCTGGGCAGAGCGGAAGGGAGTGTCGGACTTGTACTGACTAAAACCCATCCATGTTCCTTCCTTGCCCTTTGTGTTCCAGGGCCACGGTATCTCTTTCGAACAGCCCGCAGCTCTAGGGACCAACCCTGAAATCGATAATTATTTAAGTCAGCTGATCCATACGTTTTATCAAGTTTCGTGAACACAGATTTATGAATCAGCTGATTTTTTTTTAACGATTGCTGGTTTGATTCCTTAATAAAAGATGTGTATGTACAGACGCCAGGACATCTAGCTATTACAATCTGTCAAAGGACATGGCTAAATTGAAGTATGGACGACTGCCCCCGCAATGAAAACGCATGTATAAACATGGTACCTAGCAATATGTAATGCTAAATAGCTGAAATTAGTATTTTGTAATTTAAAAAGGTTCAGGAACTTTTAATATTTGCACAATCCTAAAAACAAAATCGCAAATCGCCTACGACAAAGGTACAAAAACTTCAAACAATGACATTGCTATAAACTTTTATCTAGGCGTTTTAATGTGTCTGCGACGATTTTTATTGATAATTGTGTTTTTGACTGGCGATTTTGCACTAAGGTACTTGAAGTAAATATCTACATAGGGGTAATTGCAGCAAAAAAAACTTGATACAACGTACTTTCGGTATATAATCCCCAGCTCTCCAGCAAAAATCAAAATAATATAAGTATTCTGTTGTAAAACCTAAACTACTTATCCAAATGAGTTGAAATAAAGACAGTATTCAGAGAGGTCAGTAGGTAGGCGAGCAAACAATTAGTCCAATAAACAAGCGAGGGTCAATGAAAATCCAAAATAAAAAGCACAACGAATAAGTAAACGGCAGAGCGTTCAAACGACGTCTGACGTTTTTTTTTCTCATAGAGATGGAATCTGATTTAAATCGATAAAATATCGAATGGACTGAAAGAAAAAGAAATTGTTTTTGTCGACCTCGACGGACAGAAAATATGTATTAAGATTGTGCGCCTGAAGTGTTAGTAATATGCTTATCCAGATACAATTAATCAATTAAGTAGTTTCAGAAAATAAATCGTTTAGATAACTGTTATTAAATATCGATTGAAGTTCAACTTATTCGATTTGGCATTTTGGTAATGCAATATGTCTCTTCCCTAGCTGTCAGAATTCCTTGACCTTGTCATGTCAAACCAAAACAAAGCATAAATACAATTAAGAAACTTTTTTATGTTTATTAGTTCACGAAAGTTATAAGAAATTATTAAACACTAAATAATTCATGAATGAATATTTAAATATTACTGGTTAGTGTAAGGTTCCTATATGTGCTAGTCATGTTGGGGGCAGTCGTTTAGCCATCTCCTTTCTTTAATACATTTTCAACTTTATCTCTGAAGCATTAGGTTCAAGGTTGGTTGGGAAAATTGACAGTTTCGGGTTGGTTGACCTGCTGGCGTCTATACATGATACCGATCATTCCATTGGTTTTCGATAGGTGGTCAAAAAATATTTTAATTTGTGCATTTATTCGATAATTCTCTTTTCCCGTTCTCTTTCGCCCTTCTTCATCTTACAAAGGTCAAAACAACCCTAACCCGAAATGGAATAACTACAATGGTGCGCAAAAGTTATAGAGAAAACTTTTTCGATATGTACGTTTTATCGATATTTTTTGATGAAAAGCTAAGACTAGTACAACACTAGGCGGCCATGTTTGGTTACCGTAGGTATGCACGTATTTTTCGTAGGTATGGCAGTTCCATAGGATTCCTTATTCAGAGGATGTGACCAGTGACAGTTTGACATTAGCATGTGTCAATTATTTAGTCTCTAGGATTAAAAACGCACTTTAGCTAGCAAGTTTAGGTATCGGTACCACACAGTTGGGCGTGCACACTCTCTCGCAACAAGGTGGGCCGACTAACTTAGTTACTATAATACTCTATGCGACTACAGTTTGGCCGCTGAGAGAATGCGTTCATGAAGTCTGTCAGTTGGTCATGACTAGTGATGGGCAATAAGTAGCACTATTAATAGATATTATGTTTTATGCAAAAAAACGATAGTTATGTGTTTATCGTAAATTCTTCGCCACTTCAAAGTTACATCGTCCTTTCGCTCACGACCTGTCAGGAACGCATTCTCTCAGCGGCCAAACTATAACTACGCTGGCGGCGCGCGGCAGCGGGGAGCTCCTTGCTCGAGCGGACTATGGACGAAGTAAGTTTGGAGCGGCGAGGGTTATTATAAAAATATTGTGAATGCCTGAAGATGCTCTTTTAAGCACCCAAGAGACAAGAATTAGAATTCCAACTTCACTAAAAATCTACCCTGATTTTCGTTGGTTTTAGGACGAACGAATTGACGTCTATACCAAAATTTAACTGTTTGAATTAGAAAAGTTCGTTTTGTTTACATTATATCGCGATCGTTGAAATTGTGTCTTACCTTGCGATATCTATTATCTACTGAATCTGAATAATACTCTACATTAAAATATAACAAAGAACAAGATTTTATCGTACGCGTTGAAATAATTATTTATGTGCCTTTAAAATGGATTACTCCAGTATCAGTAACAAGACCAACTGTACAGAAGCTGAAGATTTAACAAACGGTGAGCTAAGTGAACGGTATTATTTACTCAAGAAACAATATGACAACCTTTCAAGCAGCTATGAGGCGACCAAACAAGAGTTACACGATGCGAGACGAAGCTATCAGACAGCATTGGATGTACAGAGGCATTTGAACGCAGAGTTAGAAAGTTATCAGGCTGATGAAGCTCGTCGAAAAATTGACTTCACATCACGAATAACAACGCTCCAGGAAGAAATTGCTGAACTGCGGGAAGAGCGCACCGAAATCACCGAAAAGCATGCAGCGGAAGTAAAAAAGCTTGAAATACAAATTCGAACTTTGAAAGAGGAACAATCCCTAAAAGTGCCAGAAAGTCCGGAGCGCGATAATTCAGAATTGGAAGAGGCACGCAAAACTGTAAACAGTGCGTTGTCCGACGCGGCTGCAGCGAAAGAAGCTCTTGAGGAAGCAAAGATGGAAATTGCTTCTTGGCGCTTAAAAGCTGAGGAGTTGATTTCAGCGATGGGAGAGATGCGTGCAGCTGCTGACTTGCGTAGGGAGGAACTGAGGGCTGCCAATGAGCGCGAAGCTACTGCACTTGCTGAGTTAGCAGAAGCTAAGGCTATGCTGCATCAGTGCACAGACACGCAACAGGACTTACAACCTCATGGTAATCATTTCTCATACTTAAGTTTATTTCAGTCAAGGTGATTATGGATTTACAGAGAAAAAGAGAAGTGTAATATAAATTCTGCCACATTAATACAATGTTTTGTTTGGAGCTGGGGGGGGGGGGGTCACAGGGGTCATGACCCCCCAAAATCTAAAAATCATGCACAAATAGCTAAATTGACACTTCTTCTCTGTCCCAACCAAATTTATAGCTACAGCCCTGTGTGACCCTCCCTAAAGTCTTAGGCTTGGACTGTGCCTGGTTGTTTTGCCTAAAATCAAGATCTAACTTGGAGTTTTTTCTATGATTATAATTATATGATAGAAGCCCCAGATATGTTTCACCTAAAATGAGCTACATTTTAGGTAATACATATCTGGGGCTTCTTATATTTCCTATAAAAAACTGTATGTATACATACAACTCAATAATCAATAAATCATTGTGTTTCCAGCTGCTAAAGGCAATTCCATATTTGCTGAAGTTGAGGACAAGCGACAGGAAATGGCAAAGAATCTCATTCAAATGAAACAAATTAATTCTAGGGTAATATATTTTTTTAATTATTTATTAAAAAAAAAAATGATAACATCATTCAGATTAAAAGAATGTACCTATACTTACTCCCAGTTTCTAAATTGAATTATTGAAAAAATTTTATACCACAAACTTAAGAATTTCACAGGCCATGTGGCACAAATCACCAAAATATGTGCACCAGTTTTCAATAACAAACTGAAGAATTATATAAAAAGAGGATGAACATTAGTGTCATCCTCATGTCAAACCCTCAGTGTTGTGTGGAATAACTTTTTAAACAACCATTATTTTACCACAATGGGTAATATATACACAATTTAAATACTAGTTGGCATTTTACTGAAGCAAGAATACTGCGACAAATTGACCTTGAAAGATAGGTAAGGTATCTTGGGAACCAAAAATTGATCCATACTTGTGAAAGTACCTGTGTCATCTTTCATATCTTATTGGCTAAACGGATGTCATTTAAATACATACAGTTAGACCATGACATGGTTCAGAGTGTAACTATTGGTCTACACCATGTAGACCAGTAGTTACACTCCCCTGGGGGTATACTCTGACCTCCATGTGGGCGAAGCTGCACAAAAAAGCTAGTCATGAGATAATTTATATTTGGCAACTTCAAATCCATCAATCGAGAAATACAATAATTTAAAAGAAAATCTGAGATTATTATTACTTATGAAATTTGATTTTCCATTTTACTTTCGTTTAATTTAATTACTTCAATCCATTTGTACACTTCATAAAAAATATATATTTAAATACGACGAATTCACGGTTTTTCCTAAAAGATTTTTGAATTTCCCGTGCAACCACAGATCATACGTCTAACACTTGTGTCCATATTTGTACCTGCGCGAACGGCCGCCATTTTGGTTCAACTTACGTGCCGCGACCTATACAAAGTTGTAACAAAAGATTTATGCTATAATTCCAGTTGAGAA
This sequence comes from Lycophotia porphyrea, assembly GCA_950005105.1. NCBI lineage: Eukaryota > Metazoa > Arthropoda > Insecta > Lepidoptera > Noctuidae > Lycophotia > Lycophotia porphyrea. The sequence continues at coordinate 18,848,330 of OX465388.1, read as the reverse complement.
GAGAGCTAGCAAACAAGCAAGCAGAAGTAGATGCCTTGCTGCATGAGAAACAAACAGTTTGGGAGCAGCAGGCAGGGGCATCAGCTCATTATGACAGAGAACTCATTGGTAAGTTGGCAGCGTAACATCTGTGGGGACATTCCACGAGTATTAATATACATGATGAGCACTGTTTGAAGAATAAGTTAGAAGGAAAGAGTTTTGAGTGTGAATGTGGATGGGCTATAAGAGTTGATGAAGAGCAAAAAAATGATGGATGGAATGTGTGAAGGATATTATGGCTAGAAAGGAGGTGACTGCTGTGATGATGAGTAATAAAGTAGTATGGAAGAAGAAGACATTCTGTACTGACTCCTAATGAATTGGGGTAAGGGCAAGAGAATGCTGATGATGATGATGTAATGTACACGGTGTAACATCATAAACGCAAGACCTCCTGTGTGCTCTCTCGGACCAAGAAACTGATTAATTTTTACCCGACTACGGCGAAGCAAAAAGGAGGGTTATGATTTTGACCGGTATGTATGTGTGTATGTATGTATGTTCATTGGTTCCCTCAGAACTTCTGAACTATTTATTGTTCTACGAGATATAGAAATTCGCAAAAAAAAAAGTTGGACTTTTTATAGGAACTGACGCGATTAAAGGGAGCTGATCAACATGGTAAAACTAAAAGAAAAAGTAATGAATTTCCACTTGGTCAGTTTCATGATCTGAGACACCACACGGGAGGTCTTGCGTTTATTAATTATGTTACACCTTGCATATGTAAGAAAAAATAATAAACAAGAATCAGACCTATAATAAGTGTTACTAACACCTGATCCCTCCTCCATGACAGAAGGCTACGAGGAGCGCATCTCTCAGCTGGAGGGCGCGTGTGAGAAGCAGCGCCGCGAGCTGGCGCGCTGGTTCGGCAAGCTGGGCGAGCCCACCGCCTGTGGCTGGCTGCCCGGGGTGCTGGAGCATTTCAAGTAAGACCACGTTTTGCTTACCTAGCAATACGATATGGCCGCACTAAGTGCCCCGTGAGCTCAGTGCCTAACGGACAGCAACCGGGTCCATTCGTTTCCACCATTTTAGCGATAGCTTAGCCTAATAATAATATCCCCACCGTCGTATCTCTACGTTGACGTCGTGGTGGGGCTTGCGTGCTCCGATGAGCCCTAGGTCTGTGCCGGTGAGGTTTACTTCGCCGAGATAGGTCTAGGGTGAGGGGCCAAACTAAGAGAGATACAATCCAAGCCAAGGTCGCACACGCCGAGGGCTGCATGGCTAGGGGAGAGCCTCGTCGCTAGTGTGCCAACTCTGGATATCAGGGGACCTCCAGTTTTAATTACCCTTACCGCAGTGAACGCAGGTCTCTGCTGTGGTCGACTTTGTTAGTCCCTAGCTACTCGTGGGAATAATATGATAACAAGGTCGGAAACAAAAAAAGTATTCAGGCAAATATGCCTTCTGTAGATGATGAAACATCATCGGTTTCTTCATCGTCCTCACCAAGGTCCATCTTTTCATCAATTGCATCATCACCACCTTCATATTTATCACATTCATCAAGATCATCATCTATATTATCACCAATGGCAGTAGATGTTGTGCTGGAGGCTAATTTAGTCAATAATCCTTCACCCGCTGCTGTCTCAACTACTACGCGAAAAAAATGGAGTAAAGAAATGAATGAATTCATTTAGCGTAACTACCTTATTATCACAAACTTAGAATCTGATACGAAAGCATACTTAACATCATTACATCATCAATTCACAGAAAAATTCCCCACCATGAAAGTCTCCAAGCAAAGAATTGGAGATCAAAGAAGAGCAATAGTTTCCAAGAACTTACTACCTTCCACCACACTCGATACAATTAGGCTTGAAGTAAGCAACCATTTACAAACGCACAACAATGACTTACAATTACAGCCACCATCGGAGTTTCTTTCATCTCAAATAGACACACAACCACACTCACAATCAGAACCTAAACGTAGGATGAAATGGTCCAACGAACTCAACGAAACATTCATAAAATGTTATTTTAGGGCAACAAAGATGGAGACGGATATGACAGTTTGGCGAAAAAATTTGAAAGAAAAATTCATAGAATGTTACCCTCATTTAGCACATTTATCAGAACAGCGCATATCGGACCAAAAAAGAGTAATAGTAAATAATGGTATGATTCCAGAAGCACGGTTACAAATATTAAAATCAATAGTAGAGAATGAATTATTTGTAACAGAGTCTTTCCAAAGGCAAACTGATAGTAGCAGGACAAATGCAGAGGTAGGAAATATACATTTACAAACTATCACAAATACAGATACACTAAATATAGAGATAGAAAATATAGATCCATCCCAAACAGAGCATGTAGGAGAAAGAACAGATAATGATAACTTCAATAATTTAAGTACACACCACCTTATACATCTTGACATGCAACAGACATGCTTAGAAAGAAATCCTGACATAGATCAAATATTCTCGCAAACACTACAATACTACAAAGACACCCATCCATACAGAGAGGAGTTATATACCCAAGCAAAGGACATCAAAAAGGTTAGCGAATATAGTTAATTATATTAACAAAATCATTTTGCCCGAACAAGTTACTAGTGATACAGATTTTAATACTCTCCAGACAGTAATATACTGCGCTGCGTGGACGGCCGCTAAGGCCAATGGAAGTAAAATTTCACTCACGCCTCCTGAAGATAGAAGTAGAATCCATCAAGTTCACATACCAAAATGGCAGAAAAGACTAGAACACAAAATAGAGGTTATCCGAGCTAAAATTGGAAGATTAACTCATTATATGCAGGGCCATAGAAGCAGAAAACTAGTTAAGGCAGTGGAGACAATATTAAAAGACTACAGAACACATACAATACACGAACAACCTAACACACAACTTGAACATTATCTAGACACGCTTAAACAGAAACTAACGGTTGTAAAAAGTAGACTTAATCGATACACTAAATGCACACTTCGTAAAACACAAAATAACCAGTTCAGGAATAACGAAAACTATTTTACCGATCACTCAAAAAATCAACAACAAATCAAACAACATCTAATAATAATACAAATACAGCTTTTCCAACCACTGAAGAGTTACAGCAATTTTGGGCTGGGATATGGGAAAATCCTGTTTGCCATAACGCCGAAGCAGAATGGATTAAAGAAGAGGAGGTAATCCATACAAACACTGATGCGATGATTTTTGTGCCGGTTGAGGTAGGAACTTTTCATGACGTCCTTAAAAGAATACAAAATTGGAAAGCGCCTGGTTCAGATCACATACACAACTACTGGTACAAAAAAATTACAAATACACATCCACACCTCTTTAACCATATTAACGATTTTATAAAAGACCTTACCACGCTTCCCCCATACATAACAGAAGGTAAGACCTATATGCTACCAAAAGATCCTAGCGACTCATCGAATCCAGCAAAATATAGGCCAATTACTTGTCTGCAAACCATATATAAAATAATGACATCATGCATTACAAATATAATTTATAAACACCTTGAAACACAAAAAATATTAACAGAAGAACAGAAGGGGTGTAGGAAGTTAAGCCAAGGATGTAAAAAGCAGTTAACAATAGACGCAGTAATACATAAACAGGTTCAACGTACTAAAAAAGATTTACACACTATGTATATAGATTATAGAAAAGCATACGATTCAGTACCTCACTCATGGTTACTCGAAGTTTTAAAAATATATAAAATACACCCACAGCTCATCACTTTTTTAGGTAATATTGTAGAAAAATGGAAGACGCGATTACAACTGAACACATCAACAGAAATAGTGGAAACAGAATTCATTAAGATCCAGCGAGGAATATTCCAAGGAGACTCACTCAGCCCACTATGGTTCTGTCTAGCTTTAAACCCTCTTTCTAACAAACTAAATGCCTTGAAACCCGGTTATCAACTCCAATACAATGACACAATGACTGACGTACTGACTGACCAACAATCTTGTAAAATAAACCATCTCCTCTATATGGACGATATCAAGTTGTTTGCAACTTCTCCTGATGATTTAGACGAACTAGCTGATATAACTGAAAAGTTTTCAAACGATATAGCTATGGAGTTTGGTATTGACAAATGTAAATATAATTCAATAAAAGCAGGAAAAACAAATACACATTCATACCAAATGCAGACAGGCGCAACAATAGATTCATTAGACGAAACCGGGACATACAAATATCTAGGGTATATACAGGCGTAACAGATTATGCATAAGGGTATAAAAACTACACTCACTAAACAATTTAAACATAGGTTAAAAACAATATTTAATACTCAGATTAACGCTAAAAATACAATTAAAGCAATCAACACTTATGCCATCCCCATTCTTACCTACTCCTTTGGCATTATTAAATGGAACAAGACCGACCTCAAAAGTTTACAAAGGATCGTGAACACCACCCTCACTAAACACAGGAGACGTCATCCTAGGTCATGTGTACAGAGGCTCACACTGCCCAGGAATGAAGGTGGCAGGGGAATAATAGATATCACTAACCTACATAACAAGCAAATTACAACATTAAGAACATATTTTGATAATAAAAGTTGTACTTCAACCCTACACAAAGCAATAGCGTATAATGACAAAAAACTTACCCCTTTGAACATGTATGACAGGACAACACAGAATAATGAACAACAGACTGACCGACAGACCAAAATCGCAGAATGGACCGAAAAGTCACTGCATGGGAGACGCCGACATGATCTTAACCTACCTAACGTAGACAAGTTAGCGTCGAACGAATGGTTGAGGCGTCGAGAACTTTTCCCTGAGACCGAAGGTTTCATGATAGCGATTCAGGACCAGGTCATAGAAACCCGCAATTATCAGAAACACATCATGAGAATTCCTCATACAATAGACATATGTAGGCGATGCAATAGTTCTTCTGAGACCATTCAGCATATCACAGGTGCGTGTAAAGCAGTCGTCCAGACTGATTACAAGCATAGGCATGACCAAATAGCGAACATAATCCATCAAAAATTAGCAATCAAATATAATTTAATCTCCACCCCACCTGTGCCTTATTATAAATACCAGCCCGAAATTGTTCTTGAAAACACCACTCACAAATTGTACTTCGACCGAGGAATTTTCACAGATAAAACTATACACTACAATAGACTAGACATCACGTTATTAGACAAACGTAACAAAACCGCACAAATCATAGACATCGCCGTACCAAACACCCACAATCTTCAAAATACAATAGCAGAAAAACTTTCAAAATATCTTAAAACAGATCTTAAAATCGAAATCAGCCGAATGTGGTGCCTTAGCCAAGTCGCCATAGTCCCTATTGTGCTATCAACAACAGGAGTTATCCCTAAACAACTTCACCAGTCTTTAAGAACACTTGACTTACCACCATATACATTCCAAAGTCTTCAGAAAGCTGCAATCCTGAATACATGCAGGATTGTCAGAAAATTTTGACAAAATGAAAATGAATCTGCAGTCACCACCACAAACACACAACATCGAGTGACCGCACACACACAGTTTAACAGACACAGAGACTCATCATCGCAAAATTCAATCATATCATCATCTCATCATATCACCACTTTCCCGGGGTAGTACTTGGCTTCGGCCCGTGCTATTCTATAAATCCGGAATAAAGCCGAGATACGTAAAAGTATAAAAAAATAATAATAATATAATAATAATATCTTGGGACAACCAACACACCGCCATCTGATCCCAAACTAGGCAGAGCCTGTACTATGGCAACCAGACAACTGATAAACATACTTATATATTTCTAAATACATACATATTATAGATAAATTATACACCCAGATACAGAACAAATAATCGTACTCATCGCACAAAGATTTGTCCTGTGTGGGAATCGAACCCACGACCTCCGTCCTAGCAGTCAGGGGTCTAAACGTTACGTTAGTAGCGTAGCGAATCCCAACAGGTACCACTTAGTCGCGTCCCCTACAGTATGCAATGCCGAACCAGCCACATTTCAGTAAAATATTGTAGGCATACTGATTCCACCAGTGCGCGCGAATGACGTTATCAAATTCTGCCGGTAAGGTGCTTGTGGTGAGTGCCGAACAGAAACAATGCGAGCCGGCGCGTGCGGCACGTGCGGCGCGTGCGGCGCGTGACATGTGCGCTCGCGCGGGTGCGTGCGGCGCGTGCGGCGCGTGACATGTGCGCTCGCGCGGGTGCGTGCGGACATGTCACATGCGGCGTGTGGGCGCGCGACCAGCTTTATCCCATATATCAGTCGTAATCTGTAACTTCCATACCAATATATTTTTGGTGTCCACTCATCGTGCCTCTACAAAGGTATCAAGTTTTCATGCTGCTGAATAAGCTTGCTAAAAAACCCTCTGGGATCTCCTACCATTAAAATTATTAGCTTCTGGAGTTATCTGACATCTCCTCTCTTTGAGCAAATTAACCACCACGTGGGCACAGTGCAAGCCGGTGGCCCCTCTCGAAGCTCGTACCCTAGAAGTGTACGAGCAACATCTTGCTTTGCCATTGACGCTTATCACATATTCAAATTGTTTAAGATCGGAATGCGAGCAACTAAGAGCCGAGGTCCTGTCCCGCGGCGCCGCCCAGCTGGCGAGCGCGGCGCACGTGCGGGAGCTGCGCCGCAAGCTGGCGCTGCAGCAGCCCAGCGCCAGCAGGCCGACCAGTGAGCCCGCTAACAAACCTGACACTACTGCGGACCACAACAACACCGATATTGGCATGCCTAAAGTTGCGAGGCAAGTGAGATGTAAACCTGTTCCTGATGATGTTAGGAAAAAAGTGTCTTTTAATTAAATTAGTTAGGTGCTGTAGTAATATAAGTGCTGTGGATATAGAGACAGATAGAAAAAACAGTAATTGAGCTTCGAAAACCGTCTTTATAGCAACATGACCATAGTATTATAATCAAGTGTACCTCTGCACAGTGATCGTTTGAAACTGCGTTGAAAAGAGCTTAATTTTCTTTATTTTTTGTCTGTTATTAAGTCATTTTTAGACACGGTTGGTCAATAAGTAAAATAAATGTATGAACAGGTATCATAAGTTTTATTTTAGACTGCAATCTACATAATACTTCCATCCAATATCTGTGACAATACAAGTTCATTATTTCGAGACATAACTTACTAAATCTAGAGTGAAACAAAATATGAAATTCAAATACAACAAGATACAACAACAAGATATTTGTTGTGATTTCGTTATAGCCCAATCAACGGGGCTTATGTAACCCAAAAATTCCTCCATCTGTGAAATCTGGCATGTGATGAAATTAGATAATACAGATTACAGATGTACAGACGCCAGCAGGTCAAGCTACCCGAAACTGTCAGATTTTCCCAATCAACCTTGAACCTAATGGATTAGAATCTGTCAGATTTAAAGAAATCTGACAGATTCTAGTAGCTTGATGTGCTGGCGACTGTACAATAATCCAATAAATAATAATAATATTTGTAATTTGTTGATTTTTGCTTAATTACGTAATGTGAAAAATATTTTCGTCCTTTTTCAGACCTTTATTAGTCATATGATTTTATTTTAAAACAGACTTATCAATTATCCAACAAATGTTCGAACGTTCATTATATTTGTGAGGATGTTTGCTGATCTATGCTAGAGCGTAAGGGTTGGCTTATAGTTGACCGCTCGGAGCTTGTTGGATGCCTCTATGGGTGTAAACAGACTCTTAACGAAGCCGAAAGGCACTTATTCTCCCCGTCATTGCGATCATTTTTTTGTTCTAGACCATACCTAAACCCTTAACCTTCTAATTATGGAGATATTGTGAGTCAAATTTCAAACTCTTTCAAAAGTTTTTTTTTTAAATACATGTTTTAATGTAAGATTTTTACTTTAAACACCTCCAGGACCCCCTTACTTTTCAATCACACACAATGTTTTGAGTGTGAGTGAGAAATTGAGTCCTACTGTAAAAGGTGATTTTTCAGCCCAAAAAAATGTTTCCCAGCACTAATTTTTGCGTAAAGTTACTTAGTTTGATGTACATAATGCTTGGTTGCCGGCTTCGTGAAGAGTCTACACCCTGTATACTCATTGTTGGCTTTTACTTGACCGCTCGGAGCTTGTTGGATGCCTTTATATATTTATTCGAACTCATACATATAGCCACAATGAATTCACGGTGACATACCAATAGGCCATTTCTTAGAGAAAATGAGATAGGAGCATATTTTTAGTTTGTTACAAATGACTGTTTTGATTTTTTCGTTTTATTACTAGTGAAAAAGGTATTAATTATTTACAGGTGGTATAAATTATTGATTACAGCTCATAAATGTCATAGTAGGACGAACAGAAATTGATCTCCCTCGTGGACCTACTAGTAGGACCATGAGAAAACGGTGATTTCAGCTCATGCCAAGTTTCACAGGCGGAGGAAGCTCTCCATACAACAAATAGGTTTGTTGACTAGACTATTAGTTTCGATTCACAGATAACCTCCTTTAGATTCTGCATAGAATGCAACTTATGCGCGCCGCACATCCATGAATTAGCACAAATATAACTCGATGCTCGTATTAATCTCTTCAGTGGCCCAGACGTAAAGCTACGGGCACATTACTGTGTCGTGTTGTGTCGTGGCGTGGGATAGGCTAATCAAAACTCGATGTGTTTTACGTCGCCGTGAACAGATTCATATGATTGGCCTATCCCGCGCCACGACACAACGCGACACAGTAATGTGCCCCTAGCTTTAGAGCCGTAGTCACGCTTACAATTTGGAGATTTAATTTATTTACGAAAAAATAATTTTAACGTTATACTTTTATACAAAAGAGTACCTATGCTGTTAAATGGTGCGGATATTTATCCAGGACCTCAAATTATAAAATAATAGGATAATATTCACCTGTTATTCACTTATAGTGGCCGAGCAAGCTGGAATCTAGAGGAGGTTAACTGTGTTTCGAATATTCCAAAGGGGAAGGTCGTTCAAAGCTCATTGTAGATGGCGTGACACTAGTAGCTAGCTCTCAATTCGACCAGAGGTCAAGCTGTTTTGAAATACAAAATTAAGATTTTGACCAATGACCTGTTAATGTCGATGCTCGGAACTAGCTATACCAGCGCCATTCGTTTCAATGTTCCCTTCCCCATGAAAGCCATCAGGTAGGTCACTGGTCAGCCTTCCCGTATTGTACGATACACCTGTAAGGACAATCTATTGCGTACGTTACATTGCGCGCTGCCGTTGTTGCGCCTGCATTACGGTTTATCACACGAAACGTAGTATTTCATGTGTTAAAGAGCCTGTCCGTCTGACGTTTCGACACACAGAAACTCATGACTTGTGTTGGGACATAATTATGATTTTTATCTCGGTAGTACGTTCCCGTGGGATTACTTCCTGATCTCTACGCGGGGAAAGGAGGAGAGGAGAAAATATATTTTGCGCTTTATTAAATTGCCGTTTTTAGAAAGAGGTTTTCGATATGTATTCGTTAATTTTTCGTTTCGATTGTACTGAACAAAGTAGGTAAGTTAGAATAAAATGAGTGATGCCGTCATGTAACGGCCCTCCGTATAGAGAGCGTTTCTGACTCTAAAAACTTTAACTTTGAAACGCCCATCGACTTCTCATTCAGCCGTTAAATGGCAGTATCACTTACCGAGGAAATCCTAAGTTCCTACTTTAAAGTGTACAGTGAACATTCTTTTTTAGGACCGGAATGTTTCAGAAATCCTTGTATCGATTATTGCTATTCTAAAGCTTCGGAGAGATACATTATTTTTATAGCCCATCGGGTTTCGGGAGGTCTCGCAGCTCATGTTCGCGCGCGTGCGCCACGTGGCGGGTGCGGCGCGCCCGCTCGCGCGCGTCCCGCACCGTGCGCGCGCGCAGGCGCACGCAGCCCGCCTCCTGCACGCACGCAGTGAACGCTCCTGGGGTAATAATGGTTTTAGTTTTACCACGCAGTAAACGGACGAAAATAGAACAAAAAGTCATGCATGTTCTCTGCGGTAGGGGCACGGAAATATGTGTTGCATATGTGCGACACAAGCGGTCAACAGGTTAAAATATAAATCGCGATCGTAACAAATATGGCTCTACAGTTATTAATCCTTAAAATCATCAATACAACCCTGTAAGACTAAGTTCATTTAACCCCATTGAATGACTTTTTCATATAATAGTCATTGATCGGGATTAAATGAACTTCATACGACATACGTGTAACGGTCGCGAATCATATTTTGTTCAACAAACTGTCTGACACTGACCTGCAAATTACAAAAAACATACGAAAATTTGAATTTCGCTAGCTACTCTGGCGCTTCCTCCTTATAATAGTTCAATAAAAACCAGTATACGTACTATAGATCCATAGCGTACAGGTATGGTCAACGACACGGCCTCATAATTGGGGAGCTATAATTATGCTGGTGGCTGGGTTTTGGCTGAATGATACCTACCTATAGTATCCGAACACTTGATGACATCGATGCTCGACTTAGCGTCGTCATAGCATTTGATGACCTCTTGACGGCAGTCGGCACATATCGGGTCCACGCTCACCATGTTCGACGTACGCATGTCGATACGGGCTGCTATCGCGCTCAGATCGCCTACAGTTATTCTGTAACAACGGTAAGATATGTGAAGTAGAAAATACCAATCTAACTACACTAAAATCTACCTTCAGTGCAGCATGGCTATTTTGGCACTTGAATGACATTGCCATGTAGATAAGTGAACATTCGTGAAATTGTTTGTGGAAACTATTGAAAAAGAAAGTTAGCGGTGGATCAAAATTGCGACTATGGTTACGCGCTAAAAGGTCCATCATGCATCACTCTAGCATATCTTGTTCCAGACAGTTGATTAACATGGAAAGCTCTCACGAGATACCTTTTGGATTTTCTTGCCTAATGGCTAAGAGGGTGTGACATCACTATCACCTCTACCTACTGAGTATGTATTGCACCTACCACCTACCTAGTTGTATTGCGCTGCTGCTTTCTATTGTTGCGGCTCACATGTTGATATAAAACTCCATGATTTTCTTATGGCGGTAACGGAAGATGGGCGGCGGGCGGCGAAACAAAGGTAACTGCTGCCGTCAGCTGCGAATGTGAGTCGCCGACAGCGAGCGAAGCTGTTGACATATTGTTTGATCAGTATCGTCATCAGCTTCTTCAATAAATGCTCCCAAAATAGGAGTGACCGCACTTATCGGCGCGGCCTGAGCTGGTCAGAAAGACTTCAATTTGAATGCAATAAAAGCGAAAAAGACGTCATTCGACCTCGTTTCATTTCGCACGACACGGCTTGACACTGCGTCGCTTTCATAGCATGGACATGATGGTCACTCCTTTAATAGGCGGGACATTACTAAAGCTTAGGCTGGGAACAGTATCTGATTTATCGACTATTACAGTTTTGATTAAAATATTTTTGTGCGCTTGCCACACTACCCAGAAAACCAACTCTGACGGCATGCAGTTACCAAAGTCCGAAAGTGAAAAAGGGAATATGAAAACATCATTGTTGCACGTGGCAGCTTACAATGCTACATGGTTTTCTTTTGGCGCTGGATCATATTCACACGGGGGCGTTGTACTTATTCGTGAAGGTAGTAAATTAAAAAAAAGTTCAGAACGAATAGGTACGTACCCGGTCATCTCAGAATGGCTCTCATCCATACACTTGAGCTTCTCGATGAAAATTTTGTCCCTGTAGTCACCACGCGGTTTGGGTGTAGTTTGGGATGCTGCCCCGCCGGCCAGGGTAGCATCTTCCACTAACCTCTCCACCTGGGGTCGAATCAATTCATTGTTAATTATAAAAATTATGAAATAAAGTACAAATTCTAATCTCTCCAGTTGGGGTCATAACGTAAACGTAATCAGCCTATAATATTCTCTCCCATTCCTGGGGCACAGTCACACTGTCTGTGAGAAGGAGATAACCGTTGTCCAGAACTTGGGCCCAGTGCGGGATGGATGCTATTCACTGTTGTATCATAATAGCCAGGGCATACCAGGGTCAATTTCTTATTTTTTTTTTTAAATATTGCCCCACTTAAGGAATTTCTCTTGTATCGTGGGTGCGCGTTCACAAACATTTAAACTCGCATACACAAACAGCCAGACCCGGAACAACTATCTGTAGGCCATACAAATATTTGATCCGTGCGGGGATCGAACTCGCGACACGCAGCGCACCAGTCAATCGCTCAGCTACTGCGCCAACCGTGCCGTCAAAATTGCTTCATTGTCAACTGTATAACTGCCAATATAAAGTATAATTTTGTACAAACCATTTTGTTCGAGATGTTGATGTGATTATCATCAGGTTCTTCGTCAAGGAAAGGCTCCGAAGAAGTCTGTTTAGGTGGTCGCTGGAAGGCTGTTGCACGAACTGACTGACTAGCACCCATGCTGGCGGGAATACCTGGTAGAAAGAGATGGAAAATGTAAACAATTATACATTTAATTTGAGCCTACAGATATGTAGTGCGCAATAGAGAGCGAAGCGGTTTTAGAAAATTTTAGAGCAAGGTTTCTCGCCTTATACAAAAAAGTTTGAAAATAGAAAATGTTAGCACCTCATTTGGAATAAGGGTTTCCTTTGACAGTCCCTAGATGAGAAGCTGACATGAACTGAGAGGCTCCATGGATCGTGGGGTCATGGGCACTTGCTCAGAATGGCTACTGGAAAAGAAGGCTTTGTCGACAGAAGATTAAAGGGCGTTTTGAATAATAAACTATAACTGAACGGGTGTTCGAGAGCTACGCGATCAGTAGTGTACTCTATGGCTTTTTTGGTTAAATTTGCCCTTAGCAGATTATGAAGTAAGATGTAGCAGTATGACGAACTTAGATTTACCTACCTAATATACAAATCATCCTTTTATTAGTAACGATTTTAATAGCTCCCACTATTATCATTATTTTGTTGATTGTATTTTTAAGAAAATTACCTACGCAAAACCAAAGATTCTTTCATTTTTAGACAATTTTTCCAAATCTCCACTCATCTTAAAAAGTGCTCCTTTTGCGAAGTGCACCAATTGAGAAGTGCACCAGTTGCGAAGTTCACCATTTGAGCATGGTGTACAAGTTGAGATGTGCACCAAATGCGTCGAACCCATGCGTAGTACTCGCAACCGGCGTGCGTATACACGCACGCCGGTTGCGAGTTGACCAATGTATGAACGTGAACGAGGCAAAAGGAGTTAAGGAATAGGGATCGTAGGCCGTAACAGGTGGCTTTCTGTGGTTTCTGCCTACCCCCGTGGCTATAGGCGTGAATTTATGTATGTATGTTAAAAGAATGAAATATCGTGGTGTACGTTTCAAACCTTCATTCTTATTTTACATGAAAATAGATGAAATCAGTTTTTTAAATAAATGTGCTATCACGATATATGTCTATGATAAGGTTGTCAACTCATAATTAATGCATGACAAATAAGATTTATAATACTGGCAATACCAACAGCTTTTATAATTTGCATCGATCAGTTCCGGGTTCATTAGTGAATGGGTCGGGTAATTATAAAGGAGTTTGACGTTTTTTAATAAAAAACTGATCGGATGAAAAAAGAAATGTTTTGTGCCAGGTCATTTGTATCAGTAACAAACATAATTATACCTACATAAGTACTCACTACTCAGACTTTATTGGACTGTTTAAAACCCCCGGAGTGGACATTTTACTGGTGATGTTGTAAACCAATGCCTGATGATACACCTTGCAGCAGGCATGCCTTACTCCAACTACTTACGTAAACCTCGACTTCCAGTCCAACCGGAAGGAGCTGAATACCCATGGAGCGACTACCTATCTAACCTACACAACTCAGTTATTTGGTATCACAAAACTTCTTGGTAAGACTGGTCTTTCGCGCTTCTGACTACCCTTTTAAAGACTGTCAAAGATCTACAAATGACAACCTAAGGTCTTTACCTATCGCGTCCGGCCCTGGTCCAAGGCATGGTCCGGAGCGAGAGGGAATGGGACGCCGTCACCTCCTTCTGCGAAGCAGTCATGCTAGCGAAGGAGGTGGCGGAGCGTGAGAGGGAGAGAACCTTTCGTCCCAGCCGCCGCGGGAGACGCCTCGGGCATCAGGGGTCACGTGGTGGCTTCCGGCCACCGTAGATGCGGACCTGTGGACGGTGAGTAATGGGCTAGCTCGCCGTCCATCCGTCTTTTGACGACAGGCCGTGTTGACGGCGCGTTCGTGTTCCACGCGCGCCTCGATGAGATGTCAGCAAACAGAGAGGGGCCCGCAAAGGCCGATGCCTGCCAGGGCTGCGGGACTGTTCGAAAGAGATACCGCGGCCCTGGAACACCAAGGGCAAGGAAGGAACATGGATGGGTTTTAGTCAGTACAAGTCTGACACTCCCTTCCGCTCTGCCCAGAGCGGGAGAAGTCATTTAATGATTTCGCATACGACAAAAAAAAAGGCCTAGCACGAGCGCGTGATGTAAATGTAACGTAATACGTCGAGTTTTGAATCGAAAATGCAGAGATTCTATAGAATTTTAGTTAAATTGTTTGCAACAAGCACAATCCGTTGCATCCATAGATATGAATGAATTCTTGAAATAATAGTTAAGAAAATATGAATTTACGTTACGTGTACCTACACCGCGCGCCCGTCTGAACTAAGGGTTTGAACTGGTTTCCTGAGGCACAGAGGGGTCTCGTTACGTCATGCATTAACAGTTAATACGCTCATATTACTTAAAACGGTAGACAGGCGAGGCTAAGGTAAACCTTATACACACGACCCATTACAAAATAAATTAAACTTAGTTCCTATACGATTTATCAACACGAACCACCGAGTCGGAAGTTATAATTATAACACCAAATGCTTTTCGATTTCATCAACAAGCGATTATCGTTATTCATCGCTAAAAGCTACAATCATTGGGTCAATGATGTAATTATAGGGAACCATAGACTCCAGACTCCAATCATGGCCCCGGGGAAGTATTTCCAAAGACGTTGGATATGGGTCCGGATTTCTGTCGAAATACTTTTAACTGCGTGTCTACTAAAAAAAAACAATGTTTCACCGAATCATCTTAGATTTCGTGAAACATTGTTTTTTTTTAATGTTTGTCATTTTTTTCTTGTTTTGAATGAACGTAAATTAGCTTACGATCTGTCACTTAAGACAAAGTTGTAAGTTTCCTTTATAAGAAGGTATGATTGTTTCTACGTAAAGGTACATAATTATTTATAACTAGCTGATGTCGAAGTGGATGTCGGTTATCGCGACCAAAAGTGATCATGAAATTTTGATCATGTTCCCGCAACCCATGGGAAATATCATTATATTTTAGCCAATGTAAACAAAAACTTGACAAATTATATACTAAAACCTTCCTCGAGAACCACTCTTTCCATTGGTGAAAACAGTATGAAAATTGGTGCAGTAGTTTTTGAGTTTATCGCGAACAGACAGACAGACGCGGCGGAGGACTTAATATGTAGTGACAGTGATATCATCACGCCCGAAATCCCTGAAGGCTTAGGCAGAGGTGTAGGTATCCTGTAGTTATACGAAAACCAATTATGTTTAAGTCTCATGTAGTAAGGAACGAGCATATTGCCATCAACTGAGCACAAAAGGGAGTCGCTGGATGCCGGACACGTTGGAAATCGATTGGGGAGGCCTATGTTCAGCAGTGGACAGCAACGGGCTGAAATGATGTAGATAAATGAGCACAAAATATCCAGAGTTAGAACTGCTACTGAATTTACTTTTCCTTCGTTTAAATTCAGCTTGGCCTTCCATATATGTCACAGAATGATTTGTGAAAAAATATCCGCAAAATACTATTAATTAAAAAAAAAATCGTATTGTAAATGTGGTGAAATAGGCACCTGCTTGTGTTTGTCATTCATCTAATTTAAATCACTCCGTACATTTAAATTTTAAAAATATTCAGTTTACATAAGTAATGTATAAAGTATGTAGAATTCTCTGTGACATTACAACCTGTTTTTTAAGTAGGTACCTCCTTACCGTCATGATCTAATTTTAGTTTAGACCGATTTCGGCAAATACTTGAGTGAGAAATATTGTTTTTTTTTTTGTAATAATGGCCTTTTTAGTGTCTTTTGGGCGATGATCACTTTAAATTCGGAAGGTATTAAGTACCGATCGACATTTATTTATTTACGACTATGGCCAAAAGGCATAAGTAATACATGTTCCTTCTTCATAAACATATCTTAACGTCTGTAATCCGCGAAGGGCTAGGTAGATAGTATGTACACCAATTTTCGTGATTATTTTTTTTATTTGGTTGAGAAATTTCGCGCGGTGGTCCCATAATGGTACTTATCCACATTTTATTAACTTTACTTGGGTAGTTTATGAGGTACCTATCTTCTACAATACTTTCAGAAGTCAGCGACTTTGTTTGTTTTTTGGAAGTCGGTTATTTTTTTTGCCAAAAAGTGTTTTTTATTCTAAAGTTGAAACGTTTCTGCCTTCCGGCGTGGATTCACGGCGTGATGCGCAGACGCACCGCGATCTTTCATTTTTAGACCTTGAACTTTGTCGACAGCGCCCATGTAATTGGCGTACGAAAGAAGTAAAGAATGTCGGGTCAAGTTTACTAATAAATATTTAAATCTGCTACTACCGGCAGAACTACAAAGTTTAGTAAATCGATAACGGGCATATTAAAGTATGGATTTTAGAATCTACGCGGAAATGGTAGATCCAGTTCTGTTTAAGGTGGTTGCGTCAGGGTAGCCCGCGAAATTCAAATTTCCTTACGTTTTTTTGCAATATGCAGATGATTGTCAGGTTGTATGTTGATGAAAAATGAGTCGCGCCAGTAACACGTATGTAGTTACAGAATCACAATCATAAAAATCATCAATATAGCCCTGTAAGTCCATTTAACCCTATTGAATGACTTTTTTATGACATATTCATTGAATAAGATTACATGAACTTAGAGAGTTGTAATTCTGTAACTACATACGTGTTACTGGCGCGACTCATTTTTCATCAACCATGGGAGTAGCGCACAGGTTGCGAGTACTGTACCTGACCGTTCTGAAAAACAACAGCTTTTGATATCTGTGGGTTATATTTGGGATCCATGTAGGATGTTGGAATGTCAATGGTTGATTGTCAACGTGCGTTATTTCGGCGTATGTCTCCAGGTCTCAGGCCCATACAATATGATAATACGCATCATGTTGATCCACAGGAACCAGTGACAAACGCTTTCGAAGCGTTTCGTATTTCTACAGCACTTTTTTCCTTCCGACTGCGACAATTTAAGAAGAAACATGGTAGGTACATGGTACATGGTAGAGACAGCGATAGTTTTGTTTCAAATGAAACAAAACTATCGCTGTCTCTCTCCGAGCGTGATTTCGACATTGGTGCGATAAAGTAAAATGCCATAATTCGAGGTTTGACTCTCGACTATTTCCTCCTCCAATATTCGACCAATTTAAAAGATATTTTATAAACTGAACCCTAGTATGTTTTTCGTTTTTCATTAATAGTTATCAAATTTGTACCTTAGGCCTTTGTTGACAGGCGATCTAAATAGGCAATTTTGAGCATTTTGTAAAGGTTCTAGTGCTTATACAGATTATGTATCTTCTAAAAGGAAAACATAGGGACATAGATTATGTTGCTATATATTTAACTGTAAAACATTGATCAAAGCTTTAAAGTCATAAACCAGAAAGAAAACAGACGAGAGCGTTTGTATGGAAAAAATACCACATTTCCTCTTAAACGTTCAGACATTAGGAAGTGTCGAAGGGGCGTTTTGGGGGGCTGTCTCTTGTAAACTTTGACGTTCAAAAAGTGCTGATTATCAGTCTAATTAGAATAAATAACTTTTGATTTTGTTCGTCGTTATTGTAGGGACTTAGGTAGGTATCTAACTACAACCCCTATTGTACCCGCTTAGGGATTGAAGTTTCCATAATTCTTTCTTTTCTTTTCTACGTGTAAGCTTTCTGGTATTTTTATATCAGTCTCATCAGCCATTTTTTACTTTTCTATCATCATTATCACTGACAGACCAGTTTGTCTAGCTGAAGAACTCATGCTGAAGTTAAAAATAGCTTTTCTTAGAAACGACGCTGTTTTCCCAGCACTTCTTTGGAACTCATTACAATTATTTACAATATATTATTCTTTTATTAATTTAAAAGACGTGGCACTTAATCATTGATTGTTTTTCGCAGTCTTTCACGTAGTGCCCTTGAACTATGACAGTAGCACGAGGATCACTACGCTAGCCAGCGTAATCGGCTTACGGCGAGTCGGCGACACTAGTTAGGGGTGCCACGTCAGACATCAAGTATTTTCTACCGGAAAATGTCAGCTTTATAGTGGTTTGAAGGTCTAAATGCAAGTTGCAGCGGATATTTGTTTGGCTGAAATATTATGACGTTATTAGTATGACTGTGCTCTTTTTTTAAAGAGAATTGATACATTACGATTCAGCTATGACTGTGTTTTTTCAAAGAACTTTAGGGTCAACAACGATTTTTGTCACAACATCTATGACGTATTAAGGAATGGTTGTCATAAATTGACCGGTAGTGTTAAAGATCATCAAATACTTTTTAACAGGTCATCGATTAGCGACTAATAATTTGTTTTATGGATTTTAACTAACGAAGAATTGGCGAACTGAAGTGGCAGGGCAAATTGCTCGCAGAAAAGGTCTGGAGTGGCGACCGCGAACCGGAAGACGTTGCGTTGAAAGGACCCATGGCACTAGGTGGACTGATGACCTGGTGAAGGTCGCATGGGACCGGTCAATGTGGCGACACTTGGGGGAGGCTTATGTCCAGCAGTGGACGTCTTTCGGCTGAAGTGATGATGATGATTTTATCTTAGATCTCTAGGACCAGCGGTTCAGGCTGTGCGTTGATATTATTTCATTGAATGGTGTAGCAATGATAGCCTAGTGATGTGACCGTCGGACTGCCAAGTCATAGGTCTCGAGTTCGAACCCAAGACACAGACCTCTGATTTTTCGGATTCATGTGCGTATTGTATAATTATCACTTGCTTCAGTACATGCCTGAGATTATCATATTTCACGACGGCATCTAAAGTCAAATCAAAGGCCCAAGGGCAGTAAAAAACTCTGACACCAGGTTAGGCATTAACCACATGAAAAAAAATAAAAATAAGGGGATCAGTCGGGTAGCGGGTCCGATTGAGCCTATCAAAGTTAGAATCACCATTTATTTTATAAAAATGTTACTACCTCCTAGTTTAAAGCGGACAGGGGTGTACCTAGTACGGACGTTAAGCCCCATCACATCCACCTTGCTAACTGAAGAATACTTGTAAATACCTACTATTAGATTTAGATAGGTACACGGAAACAGAGCTTTTCAAAGATAAGTATCACACAATTACTATTCCAAATACTTTTTTGTATGCACCAGCCATAGAATAAAGCCATTGTACACGACACTATTAGATATTCTTGATTGCCTTTTTTGTCACTGTTACCGAATAACAATATGAGATTTAAAGAAGATGATATAACTTAAATAAGATGTATGGGTGCCACGGGAGGTCCGCCATTATTTTTGGCAACAAAAGACGGAGGGCAATGATCCTGAGTTTAATTTAACATAGAATTGTCATTTGTGTGAGTAATGTAACTTATCTAAGTTCATGGTTTGTATATAAATTGGGTATGTAAACTGTATTTTATTTAAATGTACTTATCTCTTTAAAATTGCCGAAAGGAATGGTCCACCTTGGTAGAAAATTGACAAGGGATAGGGAAGCCGTTGCCCTGCAGTTAGATACCTAATATGGGCTACTTATATAGGATTAGACCTTGAGGTTTTTAAGCAACAAAAGGTAGTTAGTTAAGATTAGGCCTAAAGTTCACCAAAAGGATCAAAGGAAAAAAGCAGAAAACGCGGATACCTTGTGCGTGAAGAAAAAAAAGCACAATTACAGTACAAAGAGTTCCTATCTAAAAGAAAACACAATTCCTATAAAATACAAAATTATCGTTTTAAGGACATAATGATTGTATTTTATGAAAAACATAAAACATTAACTATGAATTAAATTTCCATTTTGCATTATTAACACCACAACATTGTTCCGTAGGTAGCAGATACCTACGGCCCTTTAAAAAAAGATGGCGACGACATTTTTACATAAAACCGTGTCAAAAGTACCCGGATGTATTGCTTCTCAAACTTTATGAGACGGTATTTCGAAAATATTAAAAAATGTAAAGGGTGTAAACAGACTCTTAACGAAGCCGAAAGGCACTTGTTCTCCCCGTCATTGCGATTATTTTTTTTGTTCTAGACCATACCTGGGAACCTTCTAGTTACGGAGATATTGGGGGTCAAAGTTCCAACTATTTCACAGGTTTTTTTTTAAATACATGTTTTTAATGTAAGATTTTTACTTTAAACACCTCTAGGACCCCTTTACTTACTATTCAATCCATCCATCAGCACAATGTTTTCAGTGCGTTACATTGAGTCCTACTGTAAAACGTGACTTTTCAGTCCAAAAAAAAATTCGTTTCCCACTAATTTTTGCGTAAAGTTACTTAGTTTGATGTACATAATGCTTGGTTGACGGCTTCGTGAAGAGTCTGTATATTGTCCAATAAGAATTTATAGCTCTGAATATTATTTGAAAATGAGTATGTAAAAGAAACCGGAAAATTACACTTCTGAAATTCCACGGCGACTTTTTATAGCGATGCAGTAGCGATGCTGTTGCGTGTCCGCATCGATACCGTCGCGAAGCGGTCGCTAGCTGTGTGCCCTCGCCCACGGGCCCAGATTCAGTCGCGATGCAAACGCGGTGCTGGTGCGTTTCTGTCGCGATGCAAACGCGATTCAGTATCGGCACAAAAATACCTAGGATCGCTACAGTTGCAAGATGGACTCTGTTGAGGCAACATTAGTCACGTTGTCTTTGGTGCTGCTTTTACTATGACCTACAACCGTACTCAGATTAATTTGTAAAATATAAGAATCACGCTGATAAGAATAGATTACGAGCATCCGAAGCGTAAGCAACGAAAGCAGCGTCAATATTGGATGCACCCATTTATTATAACCGACACGGTCGCGCGTTTGCATCGATACAGTCGCGATACTGTAGCGCGTTGGAAATGCGACTAACGCGCGTTAGTAGCGATACAGTCGCGCATTTCGTAAACGCGCGACAGCATCGCTACAAAAAGTCGCCGTGGGCGAGGGGCCTGGGCCTTTGCACACCGCGTTTTTTTATGCGCTGACGACGCGAGTTTTTGATTAGCACGTCCGTTCACACCGCGTTTGTAGCGATGTATCAGCGCGTTTATAGCGATACAAATGCAAGGATCGTGTGCAAAAGTAACAAAGCGATTTCAATCTTGCATTTGCTGCGCGTCCTGATTGCGTACTACCCGCGTCGTCAGCGCATAAAAAAAACGTCGTGTGCAAAGTCCCTTAACTAAAATGATTAGACTATTAGGTTCGCGCCATGGTGCCCACGGTGCAATATGACCTGGTGAAGGTTGCGGGGATCCGCTGGATGCGAGTCGCACGGGACTGGTCAATGTGGCGACACTTGGGGGAGGCCTATGTCCAGCAGTGGACGTTTTTCAGCTGAAATGATGATGATGATAATGATATCGATTAGAACTGCATCGTAACAAAATTGCCAGCAGAGCATTCAATTTGATAAAAAAGAAAACAATAAATTAGTTGATGTCTTTTCTACTATGACAACCAGGTAATATTTTAAAGTTGGTTTAAATGTCTTTTTAAATGACCAAAATCAATATACCTAATAAAGATTTATTGAGTAATATTTCAAATTCGTAATTGAAATGTAATATTATCAAGCTTTATTAATGGGTCCTTGTGTTCGTATAGAATTTCAGTTTTTTTTTTAATGTTCATGATTGTCGGGGCATTGGCATCTAAACCAATATAAACATATAGGTAGCTACATACACGTTTCCTACGCTGACAAATAACACAATTCGGGGAAACAGTTGTGTTGATCGATGAATAACTCTTGGTTGTGGTTCTACCCAAAAAGCACAGGCAAAATTGGTTCCAAAAGGGAGGACAAAGTGACACAGGTGACCACTTGTTTTAAAAGGAATTTAACCTGTCTTTTGCTCCAAGCTTGGGACCGTTTCACCTGCTGTAAAAACGTGTATAATGTCATAAGTTTCTACTTTGGGGACACCGGCCTATTTTCTTTGAGAGTGGAGTGGGGCATAATCCACTGTCCTAACCAATGCGTAATTCGTGCATGTCAAAAGTCTTCGAATTTTCTTGGGCATGCCTTTCGTCACGAAGTTTCCTTAACCGTTTTGTGACTCCGTAATGAAATAAAATTATACAAAGTATGTTGCATGTTTAGGTCCGGACTCGTAAGTACGACCAGGCAACCACGACTCTATTTGGAAGCTCTATATTTCTTTTTTTTTATTAGCCTCTTATTATCGTCATCAGCTTTCTGCTCTTGTTCCATTCTACTTGGGGTTGGAGCAACACTTTTCTGACATTCTCTCCTGTCAGATGTCACGGCATCATTTATTCTTCTCTCTTTCATATCATTCCTCACACAAACCATCTATCTTTTCTTTGGTCTACCTCTCCCTCTCCATTCATCCATATTCATACACACCTTTGGTACACCTTGTCTTTCTTCGTGACACTGGTATGAAAGCTTTTTAAATTTTGCTGGCTCAGATACTTCAACTTTATAATTGAAAAGGGCTCGTGCATTTTAGAACCACTGCCCCTCGGTATCATCACAGGAGAAAAATTCATCTGTGACTCATACCGATGCTGATTTATAATGCGAAAACACGAGAATTTTAATTATAAATTATGACAACAGGTTTTTATCTTCAAGTAACGCGGAAGTCGATGGGACTTTTATAGTAAAATTAATTGCCACCCTAAACTAGGAATAAAAATAAAATTTTACAAGAATAATATGAAAGAGCTTCTGTCTGTTTGGTACATTTACGGTAGAACCATTCAAATTTTCAGAGGGGTAGCTTAGGCAGCTATGCAATTCAAGATATTTTTAAAATTTTGATGGGCTGCATGGGTATCTAGAAATACATATAACTAACGGAGGTTATGCGGTTTCACCCGCGTAGTTCCCGTTCCCGTGGGAGTACGGGAATAAAATATAGCCTATGTTACTCGTTGATAATGTAATGAAAGATTTTTTTAATCGGTTTAGTAGTTTTAAGTTTATTCCTTACACATATAAATACAAATTTTTCCTCTTTTTAATATTAGCATAGATTAATGCTTCGCCCTTGAGTACTAAATCTAGAAAAGGACACATCATTTAACCAAGGAACTGTTCGTAAAAGTAAATCAAAGAAGTTACTTCGGCTTATCTGTTGGTAATAACAATGAATAGAACAAGATCGTGTGAAGTTTATAGTTCTTGAAAACTTTTGTTTTGCTACTAAAAACAGTGTTTTGATGGCAAACTCTGAAAATAGTCCAATACAAACAAACACTCGTAGACGAGAAATGACAAGTGTTACGTAGATAGAGGTATATTGAGAATTTTTAAAACAAACGGTCCATTCATAGAGCTGTTACGAGTTATAAATAGCATTTCAATATGTTTGAGTCTGTATTAAGAATAAATAAATATGAAATATGCCAGAAAAAATAACAACGCGGTAGAAAATACTCAAGGCATTAAGTCCGCCTTTGTACAGTTCTACTTGTGTATAGATACGGTTTTTCAGGAAGATTTGTATGTTTTGTAACATCTGCAGCTGAAGTTACGGATTTACCATATCTAATTTATAGGTTTAAAACCTGGAATAGCAACTATTTTAGATTTAAAAAAAGTCATCTAAGAATTTAATAAACTAAGCTAGGTTGGGTACACCTGTAGTCGGAATCTTTTGAAGTATAATATACTTTTCGGCATAAGTATTCGGTGTGAGAATGTGACCTAGTAGCCCTATAACTGGTATAAGGACTTATGGGCCAGTGAGGAATTAAAAAGTGTGAAGAACTATGACTTACTGTAGTCTGAAATCGTCTGAGTCCAAATGAGCGTGGTTAGCAATGCTCGAACCTTCTGTTTAGGTAAAGTGTTCGCCCAGCTGTGGGATGGTAACAAAACGATGACTCAAAAACATCTTTATTACCCAGTTCTTATGTTACATGAAACCTCGAGCTATACGAGCTAAAATTATCTCTAAGATTTATTATTTTACATACAACGTTTTTAAGGATAATCTTCATGAAATAAATTCAATCCGGGCGGCTCCTTTGAGCAAAGCCAATGAACCACAAAATTAGCATTTAGCCACATTATTGACTAAGCTAAGTAAGTACAAAACCAAAAGTAGAAAAAATAATCTCAATAACTAGAAACTAAAAAAATATATCAGACAAAGTCATAGTCAAAAGCCTAGTTTTACCAGTGCGTCATACATCGATGCGTTCAAAACAAACAAATACACGTTTCGGATAAAAACCGCGATGTAAGTGAAACGAAGGTCAAATGTCGCGAAGATGTCTCGGAACAAGTTCGGCGGGGTATGGGGGGTAGGGTGGAGAGGGGCAGTGACGTCAGAGGAGGCTACGATGGTATATAGGAGATGAGCGAGCGCATCAGTCGGTTGTATATTAGTATATTTGAATTGTGTGAGAACTGAAGTTTATTGTGAACGCCATAGGAACAAATATGCTACGTTTTACGATATTAGCCGCAGTGGTGAGTTTCATTTTTTTAATTACCTATAGTTATTGTTTTTGGGATTTTCAGGATTTTTTTATACTGAAAAAGGATATAAAATTGAAAATTCGTTTTCCTCTTTATACGGTTAAGAGGAGTGATGAAAAATCATAGTGGATTGACGTGTAACCTTAAAATCCGTATTAATTTTCGTATTTCAGTTTTTAACCGAAAATACTTTTGTGTACTATAAATCAAAAAGTGTAGAATAGTAAAAAAAAAATATTAGGCCTGTTTATCAGCAAAAGTTGTGCAACAGCCAAAGGCCATATTGATTGCCTATTTTTCCGTGAAACCCAGCTGTCTGTTAATACTATATCTACCTCAAATACTATAAAACTACGACTCGACGTAAAACGTGGGCGATATTGTCGCCATACCGTCTACAATAACCAATACATTTCAATTCATAGTTTATGAATTACAATATAATCTTACTCAAGTAGGTACATAGGTACTTATCATGAGTCTTAATTTCTTTATGAACCTTAGTTTAAAATCATTAACAAGTTACTTATTTACATATTTTACTTTAATATAAAACGACTGTTTGCCGATTACATTAGGTAAAGGTAGATTTTCTTTCATTTTCTTGTGGTGTCAGAGTTTTTATGCCGCTCATGGGCCTCTGACTTGGTAATAAGTAAGTAAGGTAGGTAGAGAGGTACATGTACAGTCAGCGTCACCATGTGAGTACCCCTCTTGAAAGCACCTAACGTTCCCAACTGGGGTACCCAATTGATGCAGCCCACCGTACATATATTATTACCTGGACAAAAAACTATATTCATCACATAGAATTCCAGATGTAGACGTTGATATAATTGTCTTACTTTTATAAAACGGCAAGTTCCATTTGTCGCTGTGAGAGTTTAAACTTCGAACTTAGTGGCGCGCCAGTTAAACCTTGTTTGAACTGTCAAGTGTCACAAATGTCACGTATATGTCATTGTCAGTTTGGCGGTTAAGGTTACCGTAGTACCCGCTGGCGTTTGAGTGGATGAAGTTTTAGTTTAATGAGAATTGATATAAAAAAAAAAAACACATAACCGTCATCACGTTTGTTAATCCCTGAAGAGTTAGCCAGTGTGTATCTATAGTACACCTACATACATTTCATCAGTTATGTTTAAGTCCTATGTAATAGGGGGCGAGCTTATTACCATCAATCGGGCAATAATAAACTTAGAGTTACTACTGATGATTTATGAAGTGCTTAAGCATTTACGAGCGTGTCTAAATAATCAGTTATTGACAATGCTTCTTATAGCAATTTGTGAACTATAATGCACAACACACATAGTATATATTTATGTAGATGTGTGTGTTATATACACGTGAGTATAAACGTGATATATCTAATTATGGGTAAATTGATTTTGATGATATTAATTTATTATTTGCGGCCACTTTTTGTTACTCACCATTATGCTGTTTACACATTGTATGCTTTAACAAAGTAATACATGATTTATGAGAATATAATGCCACTATTATGTTCTCATTAATCATGATTTTTTTATACATGGTTGAAACATATAAGTTTGAAAGAGTATGGATTCATAAAGATTTTATTAAAAAAGAAAAAACTATACATAATTGAGACGATCTGGACACGTACTGCGAAGGCTGGTTCGAGAAGGCACGTGAAACGAACACGAGGAAGAAATTGGGGGAGGTCATTGCCTAGCAGTAAGGCAGTAAAAAAAAAATGAAAAAAAAAAACAATAAATCCCAAAAAAAACACGTCAATTTTTGAAGTGTTCTGAACAAATAATATAAATGCTCTTTTTTCTACTTTTATATTAAGTTCAACTGAATGTTCGTTGCTGTTTTTTTGTGTTACTTAATGATCCTGGAGTAGTATATAAAATTCTTGTGCTTTTTATTTTACTACTGGCTTTTTCGTCTGGTTGGACTCGTGTTGAGGTCGAAAATTATCCCTCGGGAACGTATATCTAGGATATAAAGTCCCATGTAACCCAAGTCTTGCTCTACCTGTGTGCCAAGTTTCGTTAAAATCTGTTAGAGCGTGCAGAAAGACAGAGTTACTTTCGCATTTACTATTTTGGTATTAGGTGATAATAAAACTGACATTTAAATCTTTATACAATGTCAGGGTTGTTATCATTAGGAATGCCACTGATTTGTATTTATGACACACATACATACGTGTGAATTTTTGGAACCATCTCGTAAGTTCTACAAGACCTTGGGGGTCTTTTATTTGAATATTAAGTAGAATTCTTGGTTTTAATTTTAAATTAGTTAATATTTGTTTTTACATTTAATGTTAGTAATGAATTAATGATTTATTAGTCATATTTGGTTAAAACAATATCAATAGATTGTAAGGTCATGAAAGAATCGCGCGTGTTGCTTAGGACATGATTTATTACTAAGCTATAAGATAATTTTATCATAGATTTTTTCGATACAAAGATAGATTATTCTCATAACCGTATTTCATAATTTTAAAGATTTGTAATCGTCTCGAATTTCTTAGTGAGAGCCTGGAGTCAGGTGGAATCGGCGGCGGCGACCTATCGCGTCCGGCCCTGGTCCAAGCCATGGTCCGGAGCGAGAGGGAATGGGACGCCGTCACCTCCTTCTGCGAAGCAGTCATGCTAGCGAAGGAGGTGGCGGAGCGTGAGAGGGAGAGAACCTCTCGTCCCAGCCGCCGCGAGAGACGCCTCGGGCGTCGGGGGTCACGTGGTGGCTTCCGGCCACCGTAGACGCGGACCTGTGGACGGTGAGTAATGGGCTAGCTCGCCGTCCGTCCGTCTTTTGACGACAGGCCGTGTAGACGGCGCGTTCGTGTTCCACGCGCGCCTCAAAGAGATGTCAGTAAACAGGGAGGGGCCCGCAAGGGTCGATGCCTGCCAGGGCTGCGGGCTGTTCGAAAGAGATACCGCGGCTCTGGAACACCAAGGGCAAGGAAGGAACATGGATGGGTTATAGTCAGTACAAGTCTGACACTCCCTTCCGCTCTGCCCAGAGCGGGAGAAGTCATTTGATGATTTCCCGTCCGTAAAAAACAAAAAAAAAAGGTGCCCGATTGGTGGCAAGATACTCGCATCCAATTAGGACTAAAACATAACTAGTCAAATGTAGGTGTCATATAGCCTTGCCAAACCCTCGTGGACAACAGGCGTGATGTGTCTAATATAAATAAAAACACTCTCGTGGCCGGAAACTTATTTTCCATCGCATCACACGCACGCCCGGCGCTCCAGGGCAACCATTCTCTTGGTTGCTTATTATTATTGATTGTTATTGAACGTAATCTATTAGAAGATCAGAGATATTTTATAAAGGCAAGTTTATTATATATATAGTTATTGATAAAACAACCATAATGCTTATACTTAGCAATTCAAAGATATTTAAATTCACTGACAGACATCACACAGACTTAACTGCTGCGTGTGGACTCTGAAGGTATGTTTTTTTGCAGAAGAATTCCTTATAATTTAACGAAAGTGAATACTACGGAAAGCATTCTGAGAAATTGTTCCCTAAATAGTTTAAATAGGGGGGATGCATAAATATATTCATAACATCACCTCAGAAATTAAAGTCGCGGATCGGAGGGTTAGTTACCTATGTAGCACGTAAAAGGAGGTTTATGTATATCAGATAGCATACTATTTGTTAATGATTACTATTCCTCTCAATTAACATTTATTACAGCGATATAAGTACCCGCTTGTCAAGGAGATAGAATTAATTAAAGAGTACAATAATTATGTTTAATAGAATTTATAAACTAAGATTGTTCATTGTATCTTTGACATGCATCTATCTATCTATCTTGCAAGACTTGAGAAAAAAATTATCATGGATTTTCTTGCTATTCAAGTCGACGGTTCTTTAGGTACTCTGAATTGACTACCTTATATTGTTTGAGACCAGTAGGTGGCTACGTTGGTAGCGGAATCAATAGCATCCTAAGTAAATTGCTTAGATTGGTGTTTGGTAACGAATAATAGACACGTATGGAAGAAGAAGACATGCTGCGGGCGACCCCAAATGAATTAGGATGAGGGCAGGGGAATGATAATGAGATTTGAATATTAGCAGGTCTGGAAATGAGCTAAGTGTTCGGGTCCTCTTGCTCTTGAGGAAAATCATCATGGAGTTACTAAAATTATGTAATAATGTAACGATTTACAATTTTTGCCCGCGGGGTGGATTTCAGCCTGTACTGGGAAAAAAGCCCAGTGCTGGGATTGTTATTTCGTTGTGCGGTATGCGCATCTACCACCTTCTTTTAGCCGATGGCACTTCTACCATAAACGCCTTTGCTCAGCAGCGAGAACTGTGTCGATAGTTTTTAATAAGTGAATTTCCACATACCTAATATTGAATCTTCAAAAATATAAACCAGTAACGATAGATTTGTTTCACAATAAATTTGGGCTGATTTCTGACATTTTTGCTTGCCAAGTGACAATATTGACAAGTCTGGAGGACTAGGACCAAAGAGTAGAATACTTAGACTAAACCTTATATAAAGTACACTTTATCGAAGTACCAAAAGGAACTGGAAGAATAGACACTAGACTAGCTTGTGTGAACCACCAAAAAGAACGAAGGTTTGTTAAAAAAAAATAAACAAAAGATGGGTATTAAAAAGTATTTGTAGCATTTCTACGTTTGCAGAAATACACAAATACTACTTACAATACTACTACAAATGCTACCTAATACTGATCGAATTTGTCATCATGACCTTCTTATGACCAAATAATATAATCCAATATGTCACCAATCCATTAGCACGAAATCACACTTATAACAGTTCAGTAGTTTCTGAGAAATAACTAAACAGACAAACTAAAACCCGCTAATTTTACTTCCGCTCCTTGAAATAAATACATAAACTAAATATTAGTTGTCGTTTCCTCAATATTCATGTAAAACATTTCTGCTATGGTATATTCTTCGAATATTCTCCTCAGTAATACATGTTTTTGTTTTAAAAACTAGTCCTTTTGTTTGCTTCGACTTGTTGTAAAACAAGTATCTTCGAAGGTAATGTGTTAATGAGCTAATGACTCTGAGGTTGGAGCAGAGAAACGAATAATTTTTCTTCTTTGTGTTAATGAAGACTTCCGAATAAGGACAATAATTCTTCTACTTCTTTTTTGTTGAATGGAAGTGTAAGTGGTATTAACAAGTTTTATAAGAAACTCATAACTGAAAAAGTTGTGTAAACAGACTCTTCACGAAGCCGTTAACCAAGCGTTATGTACATCAAACAAATTAACTTTATGCAAAAATTATTGCTAGGTAACGAAATTTTTGGGGTGATATTCACGTTTGCAATCATTGTGCTGATGGATGGATTGAATAGTAAGGGGGCCGTGATGGTGCCTTATGTAAAAAAAAAATATTAAAAATATGTATTTAAAAAAAAAAACTTATCAAAAAGTTGGAACTTTGACCTCTAATATCTACGTAACTAGAAGGTTCCCAGGTATGGTCTAGAACAAAAAATGATCGCAAATTTTTGATTTATCAACCTTTGAAATAGAGGCTAATAATGTTAACGTAGGTACGTCATCATTGTTAATAACAAGTTACTACAAGTTATAATTAGGTACTGTGATATCAAAACACCACGAATTAAACCTTACAACGAAAAACATTACAATAATAAGAACATCAATCAATATTTCGTAGATATCCGTGAAACTAATTACCTTTTAAACAAAAAATATTACCGAACATAGCTCATCATTGATTTTAGAATACCGTACTAAAGTATGAAATACCAAATCTCATACATGTTCCGTCTGTCTGGCTCTCCTCTGTGAAACCATTGCAGTCTTATTTTTATTGTGTTGCCATGTCAAACTGTCAGTCAAAGCAATCAGGAAGAAATCCAAGCTGTCTTGAAAATTATTTAAAATAGAGCAACTAATTTCATTTCAAAGCAGTTAAATGAACTCAGTATGAGTTTGCTTATTTGCATTCAACAATAAGGAAAATAAACTTTTAATGTAAATAGCAATATTGTTTACAAATGATTTTGTATAGAAAACTTATGTATGACAAGCGGAAAAAGAACATTAGCCAAATTGGCAGTAGCTAGTTATCATACGGATGCAGGTATTATTATTTTGTACGGAACTCTCTATGTGAATAACCGAGACGGTTCACATAATTGCATTAAGTTTTTTGAAACCCAAATTCATTAGGTATTGACTCTCATTCTTCTATCTGGATATTGATCTTTATATTTTACAATCGTAATTATATACTTAAGAAAAATAATAATTTATCTTTATTTGAACATTATGCATTGTGTTGTTGTGTTACCACTTCTTATAAATGTAGTTTTGAGGTGGAAGTGACAAGTAAGTAAGCGATACTATTGAAGAGAAAGGCAGCTAAATGTATTTGCGAGGGTATTGTCGTGAGCTATCGCCGAGATCATTAGTTATGGCAGCTTCATCCGGGAGATGCGTGGTCAACAATATGTGCAAATCTAAATAGAAATGCCTTTACGAGTAGGAGTTCTAAGTGAGGCTATGTTTGGAAATACCCACGACAACGCGCTCGCAACTTCACACTGACCATGACGTGTTACTAAGGAGTATTTTAGCTACTTCTTCTTCGCAGTTTAAATATTAAAAGTGTGTGATAAGAGAGCTCAAAAATGCCGTATTCTACAGTGAGGAAGAGTAGAAGTTTTTTGTAACAACGATCAGAAATGTCCGATTCTCGTCAGCCTTAAATTTTGAAAATCATCTAATCACATGCCTACACATCATCATACGAAGACATTTTCTCCACATTATCTCCATTCCTACTCAGGAAAAAGGAAAATATCACTATTTTATCCGTCTGTCAATAAGCTAGTGTTGAAATGATAAACGCGATAAAGGAGACAGGTCGTTTTATTTCTTGAAGTTCATTAATATTCATGAGCGGCATCGTTCTGTTCCTGAAGACCTTCGGGCGTACCTTGGGGCTAATGGGTGGTTCGATCCTGCTATTATGATGTTCGTGATGGTTGATAGGTTCGATCAATTTAATTGTATGGAACTTGGAATCCGTGAGTCAGAGTTTTTTTTTTTAATTGGGTTTCGATTCCCGGGACGGGCAAAGTCTTATAAGGTTTTTCCATAAGGAATTTCTCAGTAGTAGCCACAGAGTCGGAATTTGTGCCCGGCTGATGGCAATAGGCTCGCCCCCTATAACATGGGACTTAAACATAACTGGCGAAATATGGGTGTACTGTTAGGTACACCTCTGCCTAACCCATCGGGTATTTTCAAGCGTGATGTAATGTTATGAGTATTAATTTAGTAAGCATTAGAAGTTTGGTTCTTTACAAAACAGTTACTTTTCGTCTTAGTTTTTTTATAGTATTTTAAACCCTAAAGTGTTGGAAATTAATGCGATTTTCTACTTCATTTATAGAATGTCTACGGAAAGCCCTTAAAACCACGCGAACCAGCGAGTTGCTAGTACAAATTAAATTAGAATACAATGAGTTGAAACTAAGAAGGCTAATGAGAGTAAAAGTATTACAGGATTTGTAACATTAACTTTGTGCAAATGTAATTTTAATTCTCCTTCGAATTTTAGTTTTTATAGGCCACGATTGCAAATGTCTTCGAATGCATTAATTACGTGATTCATCATTCCATTCATCATCATTATCAGCCGAAAGACGTCCATTGCTGGACATAGGCCTCCCCCAAGTATCGCCACATTGACCAGTCCCGTGCGACTCGCATCCAGCGGATCCTCGCAACCTTCACCAGGTCATCGGTCCACTTAGTGGGAGGCTTTCCAACGCAACGTCTTCCGGTTCGCGGTCGTCGCTCCAGAACTTTACGCCCCATCGGCCATCAGTTCTGCGAGCAATGTTCCCTGCCCACTACCACTTAAGTTTGTCAATCATTTCATTATTTTCCAAAAATGACGTGAACGAAAATATACTATTTTATAGAGAGACACTACGATATCTATTTGCCTTTACCAACCTGTGAAATAAGTTCTGTTTGCAATCTCACATGTAGAAGATACATATGCTCTAGGGTATAACAAGGCATCACCATAAAAATCATTTTTTTTTATTAGCCTGTTTGAATACCCCACTGGTGGGCAAAGGCCTCACCTTTCTCCTTCCAAACCTTTCTATCCTATGCGATATCTAGCCATGTTCGCCCCGCAAACGAGATCAGATCGTCTAAAAATAAGTATTGCCCTATTTTTTTTTCGGATGGGAAATCACCGAATGGCTTCTCCCGCTCTGGGCGGACCGGAAAAGAGTGTCAGACTTGTACTGACTAAAATCCATCCATGTTCCTTCCTTGCCCTTTGTGTTCCAGGGCCGCGGTATCTCTTTCGAACAGTCCCGCAGCCCTGGATAATCTTTTGCCCTTAGTACATATTCTAACCTCAATCATTAGACTATTGACATTTAGATATCGTTCCGTATTGAAAATCCACGTTCAGTGTAAACCGTTGGAATCGGTCTGATCTAGAACTACGTTTACTTACACAGAATGCTAATTGATTATACAAGGTCAAATTTTAGTGGTCGTGAACCACAAAAGCTGATATATCGCTGGGGTCAAATCTTTTTTATTCGAAAATCTTTCATTATTTTTCCCATTCTTGCATTCTTGTTGAGTTTTTGCATCCTTTCCTACTACATATATAATATTATAAATGCGAAAGTTTGTCAGGATGGATAGATGGATGTTTGTTACTCTTTCACGCAAAAGCTACTAACCGGATTTTGATTAAATTTGGCACACAGATAGTTTAAAACCTAGGTTAACACATAGGATACTATATATCCCGGTAGTAAGAGTGGGAAAAATACCGTACTACACGCGGGCGAAGCCGCAGGCATGAGCTAGATGTCGTTATCACTAATATTTCTCCCTGTTATTACTTCACAGACGAAGTTCGCTGACAAAATAATTTTACAAGAAACCACTCCACGCGGTCCGCTGTTCTGCTCATAGCCACGCAACTTGCTTGCATTATTGCCTGTCCAAGTTCACGGCCTGGCTCCAAACCAGTTTGAAGCTCTTGACTCTTGAGCCACGCAGTGATTTGTGCTTTTTGTGGCACCTTTCTCAAGCTCTTACGTCACAACCTTTAAATCAAACTTGTTACGTATATTTGTGTAAGTGTTTTTTACTAGAGACTGTTTTTTGATTCATTTGAAGTATGTTTTGCTTGAGAAACAGTCGAATTTGACAGTAGTTCTTCGGAACTTGTTCAATTTTCTAATTACCATCTTAACAATGATGAACTGGTATCGCAGATGGCGAAAGGTATAGCTTCCTAAGGCATCAAGGAAATCAGTGAAATTCTATGCATGGATTCGAGGTATTCAGAAAGAGTTTCATGTAAAAGGAAACATAACGCAGAAATTAAAAGCTGTATACATATTGGCAGTAAGATGGGCCTTTTCAGTAGTAAAATTGGCACTTGCTTAAAAACCTATTCTTGAGATCAGCTGCCTATTCAATATATTTCCAAAATACAAATGTCAACCGTGTCAAGTGAGACAATTATGTAAATGAGCATGTAATCAATTTGGTTATAAGAAAAAAAAAAAAAGATAAAGATGCGTTGGTACCTACCTAACATTATTAATGATACAGGATCTGATAAGGTTAGAGATCAGGGTTTGTTAAACGATTAACAGAAACAGATGGAAGGCACTTTCGTGGATGAAAAGCTCTTGAATCCTCTTGAAACTCCTTAAAGATTAAAGCTTTAGGTTAGGTTAGGCAGAGGTGTACCTAATAGTACACCCACATTTCACATTTTAATGTTTAAGACCCATGTAATAGGATATTCACTATGAAAATTACCGAGATATTTACTGAGAAACTCCTCGAAAAACCCAATAAAAATTTGCCCGACTCGGGAATCAAACCTAGGACCTCGTGCTCAGCAGTCGCGATTGTGACCGCTAGACCAAAGAGGCAGTCTTGCGAAAACAAGCATTGGAATAGTGAATATTTGGCCGAACAGAAGTTTTAAGTAAATAATTGATCTGCATGCTAATGATTGTATCCAAGACGTGTAGTTTCTAGTTCTTAGAGAGATTTTAAATCTTTAATATGAATCGTAAAAAATCATTACTTCTACTGTTGTTTACGGCTCTCGAGGTAATTTGACCAAAAAAAACAATTCGAACAATCCGAACAAAAAATAGTTTATTTTAATTGCGATTTTTGAACAGTTTTTCTTGCTTAATTGTTCACACATGTTAAAACACGTGTCAGGGGAATTTCCCACCTAAAATGCTATTATTAGATTTGACTTTAAAAAACTTGATGAAATAGTGTCATTTTGTCCAATTGAATATTAATTCTTGTATGTTACATAATTATTATTCTTGTTTACTTTATTATTAATTCACTCAATCTTGCGATCTATTTTAGGAATACAAAGGCTTGGAGACAGAAAATAAAATATACATATATAAACCTATTAGAATTGAATTACTTTGACCGCAGCTTAGGTCATCGCAAAGTGATATAAATACCTACAGTAATCGGAATAATCTGTAGTTTTTATTCATCTTTGGCTTTATAGGTTTTCCTCAATGTCACGGGTAAGAAATAATAAAACTAGAAGTAGATATAAGCGCGCGTAACCTCCGCATGGCCTATCCAAAAGGGTAGCTTAGTATATTTTTTTCCCAGATGGAGAGGAACTCGTGGCTAAATAATAAGAGCCGCTCGGGTCGATCTTTAGGTTAAGCTGTGCTGGCCTAGGTTGGTCTGTGAGTGGGTTACCACCCATTACATACCGAGTTTCCTCCGTGCTTCAGAAAGCGCGTTAAGCTGTTGGTCCCGGCTGTCATTTGAGATCTTTGACAGTCGATAGGCAGCCAGTGGCTCAAAGTCTTACAACCAGTCTAACCAAGGGGTAACGTATTACCCAATACTAACTGGGTTGTGGAGGTCAGATAGGCAGTCGCTCCGTGTAAAATACTGGTATTCAGCTGCATCCGGTTCGACTGGAAGCCGACCCCAACATAGTTGGGAAAAGGCTAGGCAGATGATGATGATGTATGTTTTTATGACGAGTAATAAAGAAGTATGGAAGAAGAAGACATGCTGTGCCGACCCCAAATAAATTGGGATAAGGGTAGGAGAATGATTCGAATGATTATGATGTATGTTCTTATGAAATAAGACACAACTGATAATTTACTTCTTAATAAAATTATTACCGAATATGGTATAATTCTCAAAGAAAATAACCTAACTAACTAAATTAATTAGCCAAGTAACAGACTTTTAAGCCCGTCCGAGACGTAACTATAATATACAGGGTTATTTGTAAAACACCAGCAACCTCGCAGGAGTAGATTACTAACATCATAAACAACAACATTAGTTCTACGACTTTTTCGAAAACAGGGAAAAAAAAAATCGACTTTTCATACAAAACTCGATCAGCTGTTCGGACTTATGTATCGAGAGTTGAATTTTTTTTGTCTGTTTTCGGAAAAGTCGTTGAACAAATTGGTGTTTTTCAAATAACCCTGCTTTTTTTTGCGTAGTTTTTGGTGCGTAGTAGAAATATATATTATAGCTACGTCTGTGGTGGGCTTTAATCCGAGTCAATCTATAACCGGCAATCACATGTTTTGTTTATTCCTACGAAATACTGTAAAAAAAAATTACGTCTCCAGTCGATTCATCCAAATGAGTTATTTTAATTCAAAGATACAACTATGAGGTGCCGTAATATTTCTACTACTAATGTTTTAGCATACCTATTTATATCCTATCTACATAGTAGTAATCTTAGTCCGTTTTGCAGTATAGTATTTATAATTACGGATCCTCGGCCTTTGTGGTGATATCGAGTTGTATTAACCTAACACACCTTGATCACTACCTTATTATTATTGTCCTTGACTTATTTATTAGGTAGGGTGTATGAATGGCGTTACATCATGTTGTATCCTTGGTGATAGGAGAAGAATTACGGCTTTTACTTGTATTGATGTATATTCGAGAGCAGTGGTGGCCCAGTGGTAGCGACCCCGACTTACGAACAGTAAGTCGTGGGTTCGAACCCAGGCAGGCGCATTATTTGTGTAATTTATTTCATCACAACTGCTCTCAAAAACGGTGAAGGAAAACATTGTGAGGCATGTCCTAGAACCAAAAATTCGAAGACATGTGACATCTACCAATCTGCACTGGGCCCGCGTGGTGGATTATAGCCCATTCCCTCTCTTAGAGAGGAGGCCTGTGTCCCAGCAGTGGGAACATTATAGGCTGATGATGATGATGTATATTCATCCGGTTAGACTGGTAACCGACTGGTGATCCCTATAGTTAGAAAAAGAAAAGGCGGATAGGTAGAAAAGAAAGGCTTAAGAATCTAGAGCTGTGTGGAAGATGGTATGGCTAGATAAGTGACCACTTCATAAGATGGCGATTAATCGAGAAATAGATCGATTGTTAGAGAAATATAGAAGATAAAGACGCTGCGCCCGGTTCGTAATAAAGAATAAGGGCAGGAGAGGATGTTATGAATGACGAATAAAGGACAAATAAGAGAAATTATTGAAAAAAATTGGTTGTCTGTAAAGTTGGTTTACGGACGATAGTTTAACGTGACGTCATAAAATCGAGTGGAAGAGAGAAATTACCTATACAACCTAACCTCCTAGCTCCAGCAGTAGATTAAAAATAATAACCTAGGTTTGTCAATATCTGACACTACGAAAGTGGCGCAGGCGTACAATGAGCGTAACGGGACGGGACACTTTTTCGTGTATGCAGCCGGCGTTCATCGATTTATTAAACGTTGTCACATCAAAAATCTGTTAGGCTATAAGTAACTACTGGAAATGGACTAGAAATTCAGGTGATGTAGAATAGAAGAAGGAATTAGCACAAATAATAGACAACAAATAGCGACAATAAAACTAATAACTAATAATAATAGGTAAAAACAGCGACGACAATTGGAGGAATATTAAGATTTTCTTGCTGGTGAATATTTATAATGAGCTAGTTTAGCTAATTTGAAAATCATGACCCAGACCATTCCAATAGCACGGAATTTAATTAACGAAATCATTTTTTCGAACCTTGGTAACTGAGTAAGAAATCCTAGTTTTCCGTATTACAGACATAATAATTAGGCATGTATTAGCTAATGCAATAAGCGCAGGTCTAGTTTAAAGCAAATCTAGACTTGTTTGTTCTAGCCATCTCGAAGGTCTCAACTTTACAATAGATAAAAGATCAAGACTAATATTTATTATGTAGACTGCTAAGCATGAGGTTCAATTCCCTGATTCAGCAAAGTGTTATTGGGGTTTTTTTTTTACAAGAATTTTTTTTAGTCTGGATTTGTGCAGGGATGATGGCAATAGGCTTGTCCCCTATGGCATGGGACTTGAATATAACTGGCAAAATATGGGTGTAGTATTAGGTACCTCTGCCTAACCCTTTTTTTATATTTTTTTTTTCGGATGGGAATTCATCAAATCACTTCCACCGCTCTGGGCAGAGCGGAAGGGAGTGTCAGACTTGTACTGACTAAAACCCATCCATGTTCCTTCCTTGCCCTTTGTGTTCCAGGGCCGCGGTATCTCTTTCGAACAGTCCCGCTACCCTGGCAGGCATCGGCCCTTGTGGGCCCCTCCCTGTTTGCTGACACCTCTGTTTAACCCTTAGGGGATTACAGGCGTAATGTTATGTCACGTTAATATATTTTATGTAACCAAAAAGCACTTAAATATATCGCGTGAGTTAATAGCTAACTGATTTATAAGAAGACAAACATAAGTCAGCTCCATGTTTAAACTTTATCCATTATTTATGTAAATGGCCATAAAAAATACGCACGTGTTTTATCTACATATAATAACGTACAATATAATCATGTATCATCGTCCACCGCAATATTAGTGATCTTTGTAAAAAACTTGAAAATTATACCTGATCTTTTTTTTCGTTTGTTGTTAAACGGTTTTTGGGTATTTACAAACAGTCACAGATTTTTTTAAACTATGACACGTATTTGAAAGTAAATAAATGACAGTGACTGCCTTGCTGGTCCAGTGGTCGCAAACGCGACTGCTGAGCATGAGGTCCTGAGTTCAATTCCCTTGTCGGGCAAAGTGTTATTAGTTTTTCCGTTAGAAATTTCATTATTAAGTAGCTGTCACGGAATCCGGATTAGTGCCCGGTTGATGGGAATAGGCTCGCCCCTTAATAGATGGGACTTAAACATAACTGGCAAAATGTGCGTGTACTTGTTAGGTACGCCTCTGCCTAACCCTTCGGGGATTACAAGGCGTGATGTCATATAAGTGACAGTTAACGTGTGTATGTATGTTCGACAAAATTTGCCTCCTTATTTACTGTACTGCTTCGAATATAGGTATCAACTTAATTCTCTCGTAACAGGTAATTAAGGTGTTGGATATATTTTTGATAGTTTTTTATAAGAAGCAGCTATAATATTGGTTGTTAGTCGAAGATTCTTTAGTAGGTACTTTGATATTATTATATTCTGATGATCTTTAAGCTTTTTTATCTTAGTTAGTTTTTGTATCAAATCCCTAACGATCTCTTGTTTGTGATATAAATACATAATAACAGTTATTCAAACAAAATAGAATAAAAACTAAAGTAAAGAGTGTAACAAGAGCCATAAGCCACTTGTTCTCCTCGTCATTGCGATCATTTTTTTTGTTCTAGACTATACCTGGGAACCTTCTAGTTACGGAGATATTGGGGGTCAAAGTTTTAACTTGTTCACAAGTTTTTTTTTTAAATACATGTTTTTAATATAAGGACTTAACTTTAAACACCTCCATGACCCCCGTATGTATATTCAATCCATCCATCAGCACAATGTTTTAAGTAGGTACGTTAAATTGTGTCTTACTAATATAGGTACGTAATTTTTCACCTAAAAAAAATGTCATTTCCCAGACATCATTTTTGCGTAAGAGTTACTTAGTTTGATGAACAAAATGCTTAGTTGACGGCTTCTTAAAGGGTCTTGTTACACCCTGTATATCACGTCATTGTAACTGAATACTTTTGTAAAGAAATAACAAATTAATTACTGTAATTTGATCTGCTTCATTTTTTATTGACAAGTTTTTTTTTTTAAATTGGGAAAAAAATGATGAACGTATAATATATTATAAGGCTTTATGGTTGCGTCAAAGTCATTACAATTAATTGTGAATACAAATATAATAAAACATAACTACCTATACATGAAAATGTTTTTGTACTTACTCATGTAGTTGTCAGAAATAATCCTAAGGTACAATAACATTTAAACCTCCGAGTCACGATGTGTAGCGAATCTTCTTTGCCTCATGTAAGCCTGGCTGCTGTGTTCAAAGCAAAGTCGGTCAGTTTTGCTACAGACACTATTGTGCTAATACAACATGCATTTAGTGTATATTTTAGTTAGTAAATAGGTACAGCAAAACATGGTATGTGGTAATCATACTACTGTTGTTACTGAAAAGAAAAGCATGCATTATCAAACGGCCTATTTCCCGAAAACCTCTCGTTTATAATTTAAATATGATGGTGAAGGAAAGGTTGTGAGGAAACCGTAATGTCCTGGAATTTAAAATTGTATAAATGTGTCATCCACCAACCTGCTTTGGTGGATTAGGTACGACTCATTCCCCATGTATTACAGCGCCGTGGACGAAATTAAGGCTGATTTCATAATATGCTGAATAAAAAAAAACAATCGTAAATGAAGCCTCTACAACTACTACAAGAGTTAAATAATGACACACAATGCATGATGAACTCACTATTTTTGTCACACATATAACAGAAAATCATTATCCTGTTATAACAGAAAATCTATATTTACAATGCTTATAATACAATTTAATATTCAATTCTTTTATTTATTCGTCTTATTAAAAAAAACCATGTCATCGGTTGTC
Source organism: Lycophotia porphyrea (assembly GCA_950005105.1). Lineage (NCBI taxonomy): Eukaryota > Metazoa > Arthropoda > Insecta > Lepidoptera > Noctuidae > Lycophotia > Lycophotia porphyrea. Next base: position 18,807,515 of record OX465388.1, on the reverse strand, counting down.
GATTCATTTATTTTCAAATGAAAAACTTGCTCGCGTGTTTTCCAGAACTCACTTTATTTAATTAAAATCGGATTTAGTTTTTACTTACAATATGCTATGACGTGCATTCTTGATTATAACAGTTTTGTGTTATGTTCAAAGATCATTAAAACCGATTAAAGTGATACTGCAATATTGACTGAGAAAATATCTACAATACTGTGGATATTTTTATTATTTCTAGATTATGAACCGGGATAGATGATAAGAAGACAGCATATCAATTAAGCTAAAAGGCTGTTTCAAATATGGAGATAGTATGTGGCGCCTTTAGCGGTATAAGAATCTTCGGAAATCCCCAAGTCTACGGTGGTGATGATAAGAATCAAACAATTCAAGTTCAAATCTATGACCACGAGATGTCAAACGAAAAGACCAATAAACGCATTGCATGGAAAAAAGGAAAATGAAGGGAACGGTGAACTAAATGAATGAGTATCTAAGCTACCCTCTAACTATCTCTCCCATAAATTGAATATAGAACGTGATGCACGTAAATGTAATGAACGGGATAACTATGTTGTTCCTAAGCACACTTAGAATAAAGTAATGATATCATTATAAGATTTATAAGGATAAGATAGATAGATAGGTCCACGTAGCATTCCTGAATTGTTATAAAGTAATGAAAGAAAGTCAGGATATTAAAGCATAGTAAAAATACGCTGTGATTACATTATATCTTAATCTGAACGAGATCCATCTAGTAATATAGATTAGATTGCATGGAAGTCTGCCATTCTTATTTAATGAAAAAACGCTATAAGACTATATGTATGAACGTGGACGAGATGAAAGAAGAATGTGAGGATAGAAGCAGGTTCGGCGTTCTGTAGTTTTTGCTTACCCTCTAGGATAACGGCGTGAGTTTATGTGTGTGTGTGTATAAGACCATATAAGTATGGATTTTGGATGCAGTAACGGCAGAAAATGAAACTAGGATTGTTATTATTAAAACGACAGGTAATTTATCACTTTCTGAACCATGGACCTTCCATGCAGACATAATATATATAACATAGCATTGAGAACAATATGACGTTGTTAACATATCCATAAAAAACGACTTGTAAATTATGTCCAGTTACTTCGTCGATAAATGTAGTGGTTTGCAGATTTAGATCAGAAAAGAAAAAAAAAAACAGAAAAAAAATCAGAAATAATGATTTCAACCAATATAGACAAACGATAAAAACAAACTCATTAAATGAATGTGTTAAGACAACAAGGCATTGAGGCAACTCTCAATGAAGAGGAAGATACGGTAATTAAATAAAGCTGGATGGGTTGTATGAAAAACGGCATAAATGAATAAAAACTAAATGAAAGCGTGAAGAGTTGACGATTGATACGGAGAATGGAAGGAAAACGTGTTGTGCCAAGTTCAAATAATATAGGAACAGAGCCGGGAGATGATGAAGTGAAAACAGTAAAAAAGAGTACTGTCGCAATTAATATGGATGCAGAAATAATAGTAAAACCATACATAGATACAATACTTTATAGTATGGAAGGCCATAGGTTTATGCAATAAAGTGTCTAAACGATTTAGAAGTTTTCTTTAGAATTCTAACATCTTACAGAAAAAACAATAAACTCCTTATAAGATGACGAATAGTCATGAAATTAACGTTGACAATGTTGAAAGTGAGATTAGTGAAAATAGCTCGTTTGATGATACAAATATAGATATGACCTAACTTTATGTTGTATGGCATAAACATCAAGGTTTATTGACAGAGATATTAAATTTCTATTGCATCGATTATTTTGTATCGAACGACAAGACGACCATGTTCCTGTTCTGTAATTTATGAGAAGATTTTTCATGTAGAATCAATCATAATAATTAATAATAATAATCTGTCGTTTTATATTAAAATATTTAAAATTGTAACAAATATGTATAAAGATGAATAAAGGAATAATAATCTTTAAAAATAATAAATAAAATATGAAACTTGAATAACATGTTTTTCAAGTCAGGCTTAGTTAATGAGACAAAAAACAAGTTCAGAGGATAAGAATAGAAAATTAAGGATACAAAATGACTTTATAAGCAACGATGTGAAAGGATTAATAGAGATAAAATAGAAAAAAAACCTATTAAGCGTAGAATTCATACATTCATGCCTTTTTCCAATGGTGATAGACGTAAGCTAATACCACTACCACACGCTACGATCCTTACTTACGTAGAAAATAATAATAATATGAACAACCTTAACTCCACAACGTAATAAACAAATGTGACTGACGGACAAACAGAGGAAAAAAATAACGAATAGGGCGCTGATCTCACCACACATATTTATCAAAATGTAACTTTGTATCAAGACATCCTGCATCTGATATTAACATAAGACGTAGTACTACTTAATTAATAACCTACTATCTGATCATCATAAATATTTATTGGTCTTGTAAGCGAAACTCGTGTTAACTCGTATGATGGTGGAAAATCTTGAATCTAATGGTACCAACTGAATTTGAATGACCAATATGAGCAAGTCCATCATTAACAGTTCCGTTGGTCTATTAGTAGTCGCAATAGCAAATTCGGGGGTGGCTTTGCATAAATAATGTTTGGTACTTTTATTAGGATTTTCTAGGTAGTTGTCGGAATTCCCCATATTACATGCTTAAAATCAGTCAATAATGTTCCGACTGCTGGTACAGATATTCTCGCTATCAGAGAGGGTTCATAATCCACCACCTGAGCCCAGGTTGGTTTGGTACATGTCACTTTCATGTTGGCGAATTTTCGGTTGTATATCGGCTTCCTCACGATGTTTTCCTTTACCGTGATGTAGTGTGTTAAAGAGTCATCATACAGTCCCCAAATATACTGGATTTCAACGTCCGCATATAAGTGTAAAATGGTTAGTGTCAATATGAATATTATGACGTCATCCGTGTGCATGCTGATGTGAAATAAGCATGAATTATGTTAAGGCCACAGTATACATACTCATTGATGTTAGTAGTAGTATATAGTGTTATCTATCTTAACTTGTTTTGCACAATACTTTTGCGGGTGATAATATTACAAGTTGCACATTGTGAAGTTGGTGATAACTGGCATGCAATTTCCTTACAACAAAGTTTTGATAAATATTGCGAAAATGCCCAAAACGGATGTCGAAGACCTGTGGCATCTACAAACTAGCACTGGAGTCTCGTAGCACCCCGTCTCATAGCGACGACGAGGTTCCAGCAGAGAGAACTTAGAAAAATTCGAAAAGCAGTGTCAGAAAAATGCTGGTTGAAAACTATAACCTATTTGGCTAGATCTTTAAAATGGGTTAGCTGATAGGTACACAGCTGCTTTTCACTTATCTATTAATATAGTTTCCTGGGACATTCGTCATTCATGTTAACTATTTCAAGCATCTTGTTTATTCACAAAACCAATAAGATCATCATTCAAAGTAAACAGCTAATCATCAAATATCAATTTCAAAGTCCGGTTGTGAATGAACCGACTGAGCCGTTGATGACTCAGCTTTGCAGTAACTTATTATTTTGGGATCATCTTTTATTTTACCTCGTTGTAATACTGTAACCTTGAAATGAATTAGGATCCTGCTTGACATTGTAATTTATCTTATTATTGGTACTAAGGATGATGAAACTTTCAGTGTATTTGATGGATACTTTTTTTGGTATACATTTTTTCATCAGCTGTTGCGTTGTCATGTAAATTGGAAGAAATTAAATGTTCACTGTTACTTGTTGCACTATAGAAACACTTTTAGTGCTTGGGAAGGTTGTAGCTTCGACAGCATTTTGTAGTAAGCTGCTATTATAAAAATCATAACGATTTGTGCGTTTCCCTGTATATCATTTGGAAGTTGATCTGCTCCAGCCTTTTTCAAGATTGTTACCAATTACTTAGCTTTATCTCTGACCTAGTTTATCACGAGATGTTTTACCTAAAACATATCAACAATTTTCACATAACCTGCTACTGCTACATCCATACTTAAGTCTTGTGTTCCTATTTTCCAGGTGGTTTTCGCCACAGGCGCGCCCCAGAGCAATTTCATCTTCAAGAACGACATCACGCCTGAAGAGGCACAGGGGTACCTCAAGCAGCTGCCTTTCAACGAGCCTCAGCTCTCTGGACGTACCGCTGTCCTGCCCCTGGTGAGTTACCTTAGGTTTATTTTTCAGTTATCAGTAGTACTAGCCATAGGGTATAGGATTTACTACAGCCGTACGTAGTGTAATGGTAAACCCCGCGGTATCTGTCCTCAGGACGTACGACTGTCGCTACTCCTGTCTGTTGCAGTTGTACTAGCCATAGGCTATATAGCTTCAGCCGTTTTATAATGGTAAGAAAGCCATGAAGCAAGGCTGATAGCACCTAACTCTTGGTCACGAACTACAGGCTTAAGCGACAAGTGGCTTCTGACTGCGAGATAAACAAATGAGAGATGACGCTGAACTCGGAGCACATTGCCCTAGGACGACGCTAGGACGTAAAGATAATTTTCTGATGTCAACAGTACTAGCCATAGGGTATAGAACAACTTTAGTGATTTTGTAATAAAAATCAGCAAGGGTAGTAGCGACTTATAGAGGCTACCCAAGTGGCAAATATGACGAACTTCAACTTCGATATCGAAAGTGCTACAAGGATCTCTTGCAGCTCAAAATATAACGTTGACAGGGTGTTAGTTAACATGTCTGTGTGTTTTGTAAAATGTAGGTATTGTAGAAAACAAGGTGGCATTGTTGGTTACGATTTTAAAAGATCCTTGTACAGCTATAAGCAGTTATGGAGACTTTAGGACCATGTAAAACACCATATTATTATTCAGTACCCGTAACAAAAAAAAACGGTAACTTAAATAACTGTTACATTGAAATTTCTGTGTTTTCAGTTATGAGGGCAGGATTTATTACAAACCATAAAACATGATCTGTATCTGATGCCCCAATAAACATGATTGTTAACGGTTTATCTCACATGCATGATTCGGTATTGCCTGACAAGTTTAAATTAAACACGTGTAAAACCGTAAGCAATTATAATGACTGCTTTCCACGAAATTTTTGGTAACCTATTTCATGTAAAATTACTACATTGCCTTGTTAGTCCAGAGGTCGCAAAAGTTACTGCTGGTCATGAGATTGTAGGTTTTAATGCCAGGTTGTGCAGTGATATTGAGTTTCTTAGTAAAGGCCTCGAGTCTGGATTTGTGATGATTTTATGGAACTTAAACATAAGTGGCAAAATATGGCATACCATAGTTACAACTCAGCCTCATCCTTCGGGAATTATAGGCATATGGAATGCTAATTGGATATCTTTTTGTTCTAGGTCCGTTTCGACTCACCAGCGTTTCGTTCCGCTGAGGCTGGCCCAACCCTTGGCCACTACTGGAAGAACGGAAAAGAGATCGAGAACCCTGACGACTACGTTGAGGAGGTAAATAGTGATATTCCTGTATACATCTATTGCTGCTTCAACATATCTGTAGCAGCAACCGCCAACAACCAAAGAAATTGCTCAGAGCAAGTTACGAGTCACCACGACGCGACGGACACAAGTGGCACACGCATGTGTCGTTTGGCGCAAATGATCATTCGTCCAACATTTGATGAAATTATTCTGCTGCATAAACAAATTTCGGGATGATGATTGAGGGGTGGAGGAGCTCGTGGCTAAATAATAACAGCCGCTCGGGTCGATCTTTAGGTTAAGCCGTGCTTGCCTAGGTTGGTCTGTGGATGGGTGACCACCCATTACATACTGAGTTTCCCCCGTGCCTCGGAAAGTACGTTAAGCCGTTGGTCCCGGCTGTCATTTGAAGATCTTTGACAGTCGTTAGGTAGTCAGTGGCCCAAAAATGTCTGACAACCAGTCTTACCAAGGGGTATCGTATTACTCAGTACTAACTGGGTTGTGGAGGTCAGATAGGCAGTCGCTCCATATAAAATACTGGTATTGAGCTGCATCCGGTTTGACTGGAAGCCGACCCCAACATAGTTGGGAAAAGGCTAGGCAGATGATGATGATGATTGATGGGTGCATCAAGATCGCGGGTAAGACCTGGTCAAGACTCGCGCAGACCAAGAAAGCATGGCACAACAGGGAGGAGACATATCCTCAGCAGTGAGTTGTGTAAGGTTAGGCTGCAAATGGTGATGATGACGCAAAGATGGAACTCGTTGACAAAACATGCCAATCGGTCAAAACTTGTTTTCTCTGACTGTTAATTCCTGCATCATGCTAATACCTGACTCATATTTTCTAGGTCTACAATGCAGCCCAGTACCACGGTCAGGACGGTCTAGGTCAATACGCCTACGGCTACGAGACTCCTCAGTCTTCCAAGGTTGAAAACCGTGAAGGCTCCGGTGTTGTCACTGGATCATACGTCTATCAGGTTCCCGGCCAAAAAGATCTCATCAAGGTAAATATAATAATGTACATAATTATGACTAAGTAATTGGATGATGATTAAGGACGAATTTCATGAACGACGCTGGTTTTCAAATGGAACTTTCACAAGAATGTTGATACTGACAGATTTTGAACTCGGTTTTTAATGCTGTTCGCAGTTAGTTATATTGTAACACATAACATCTCGTAAGTTTTAGCAGAAGTAAAATGCAGAAAAGCCTCTAAAACTTTAAATAAAGAAAAAAACACTTTAGAAAAGAAATCGCGTGTCGATCTTAGATTACAACGTTTGGCAGTCTAAGGGATAGCAATTTTATTCAAATCAAGTCAATTTTTCTTTTATTTAACTTCCGAAGTCAACCGACCACTGCCGCAAATGCAGGAGCAGGGCTGGAATTGCACCTCTTGATGTGGTCACTAAAGTACAATGTTGATTATTCCAAATGAATTTTACTAAACACAGTATATTAACTTCCAGGTCCGTTATTACGCTGACAGCCAAGGCTTCCACCAAGAGGACAACATCCCCAAGGTAGTGCTGAAGCCCGCAGAAGAGACCCCTGAACTGAGGGCAGCTCGTCTTGCTTTCGAGAAGGCATGGAATGAGGCAGCTGCAGCCAACTCCAAGGCACCCACTGCCGAAGAACTTAACAACTTCCAGTCAGTATTTAGAACATGTTATTATACACATAACAATACATACAACACATACACATAACAATACATACAACACATACACATAACATATAATACATATAACAAGAATATATATTATATATTCTTGTTATCTAGAGTGAATGAAAACTTTTAGAGCAAAAATGGTGCCGCCACAGGTGAAGGTGTTGTCGAGTCAATCAAAAATATATAAATGACCTGTTTTGTTCTGACTCTGGTAAGGTTCTGCCTCCCAAGCAACGGTTACGTAATAGGCTAATTACAAAAATTAAATAGGACTAACTTGCTGACGTTTATAAAAAGCATAATATGTGCGCCAAAAGAGTCCTCATATAAATCTCCGTACGTGTTTGGTGTGACCCAAACACGTACAATTGATCTTGAACTTGATCGCTCAGGTCTGTCCTTGTCAATGAGCTTGGACTCTCCAAGCTCTTTGACAAGGACATACCAACAGAAAGAAACACGAGTGATTATATTAATAAGGATTCCGTTTTTTCAAGTTTTTCTTAATCTCCAACGTGTTCCATACTGTAATCGAATAAAAATTCGGCAATATAGTTTAGAACTTACTAAAATCGTCATATCTAAATTCTTTTTGTCTCCACAGGCAATACGGCAACTACCAAGGCCAGGCTTCAGAGCCCGAAGGTGTTGTGGTCTCCGCTCCTGCCCCCGAAGGTTACCAGGCCCCCGCCCCTGCCCCTGAAGGTGACCAGGCCCCCGCTCCTGCCCCCGAAGGTGTCCAGGCCCCCGAAGGTGTCCAGGCCCCCGAAGGTGTCCAGGCCCCCGCCCCTGCTCCCGAAGATGCCCAGGACTCCGCCCCTGCCCCCGAGGAATATCAGGCTCGTGATGGCAAAGCCCTAGCCTTCGCTCAGGCCCAAAACTACCAAGGAAACCAACAACAGCAATATAATCAGCCACCGCAATACAATCAGCAACAACAATACACGCAACAGAAGTACGGAGGACAGCAGCAGCAGCAACAGCAACAGCAACAGGTTGGCCCTGACGGCCAATTTGAAGAGCCGGAACCTACTGTAAGTGTCAATATTGTTTCAGAAAATTATAATAAACTAATACATGGTCTGAGGATTGTTGATACAAATTAAACTGTGCCCGAATATAATTTTTTTCAATCGTCGAAGAAACAAATAACGACCAATATGCGTTTACTATTAACATCTATACAAATAAATAAAATTGAAGTGTCTGTTTGTAACATCAAAATTACAGTTTTATATTGAATGCATTTGAAAGTATATACGTCTGGTACTTATAATAACAGAAATACATTTATTTCAATTTTGGTGTGTTTGTTCCGGCTTATCTCCGAAACGGTTGAACCGATTTTGACGGAATTTTTACTGACAAATAGCTGATGTTATAAGGTCTAACATAGGCCATTTTTAATTTGGGAAAAGAGCTAGGATTCCGTGCAAAAAATAAACTCTTGAAAATGGTAACAAAATTTGGTTAAAAAAGGGAAGTAACATTTGTTTATAATAATTTTCCGCGAACAAAGGGCAACAGCTAGTTTGGCATAATTATGTAAACTCGATAACATCAGCCAGTCATCACAGTAGACACAACACTCGTTTTGTCCGAGAATGTACAAAATCAGCAAGGAAGTACAAAATCAGCACTTTATGAACTTATGCCTTTTGTTTCCAGGGTCCTCCTCACGGCTTCTTCTACAGCTTCAACTACCCAGTCTCCATAATCGTTCCCAAGAACGAACAAAACGCCGGCTACCCAGTAGACGACGACACCGTCGGCATCAACACTCAATAAACAACTCACGCTTGACATTTTTGGATAAAACCTCTTTTGTTTAGGTTTAGGTCTTCTATAGATGTGATTTTGCCCAAAAGTGTTTTAGTTTGATAAGTTATATTAAGGCTTGAAAATTTTGGACAATTTATAGAAACTATTTTTGGGCTATAATTTCAACCTGTCTTTAATTTTATTTGTATAGTCTAGTCCAGTCTATAACTAGTACAAAACTTTCTAGGTATTCGATGGGTCTTTGATTTCGCCCATTGATAGTTCAGTAGGTTGAAATCGAAAACGGTCGTGGAATGATTAGTTTTATGAAACCCTTGGATAGCCGATAGTCTAATGAGGTAGTTTGTATGTCACTAGTAACCTAATTACGAGTATACTTATATGTTCTGTCGTTAGATTATCGGGTACTATACAATACGTTGCCATTTAAGGAGTGATTTTATCGCTTTTCCTTATTAGATCCGAAGTAGCAACATTGAAAGTGGAATTTTGATTTATGATTCTGTTTTTTTGTTTGTTTGTAATATTGTTTAATACTCTTTGGTTTATCATTTGCTACTTTGGGTTGGTCGTAATTACTAGCAGCAAGGTTGGAGTTTGATAGTGTAACTTTTTCAGTACTACAAAATTTTGCAATTTCAGTTTTTTTTATCCGTTTTATAAACTTGGGTTGTTTTCTGGTTACACTCTTGAACTCAACCTTGCTAAAAGTTAAGTTTTGTTACCATAACGTCTTAGATATAATGTAAAATATACATATGTATGATATTTAAGCTTCAGTTTATAGCAGCAATTTGTAGTAATTATTATTTTAAAATAATAAAGCATTTTGCATAAAAAATGTTTGTACTCTATTAATACTTCCTCTCCTTGCCACTTCGCTCTGTATAGGTTATGCGTTTGCTTTACCTATAAAGATTGAAAAAAAAAGAAGATGTCCTAGTTTGTACAGCATAATGCTTGAAGATAATAAAATACTCATCTTTAAAATTACTAAATATATTATGGACACAACCATTCTTTACCACCACTTCCTATAACTACAACAGTAGCAATTCCGCATAGCAACTATCATTAAAGTTATCAATATCAATCAGTCTTCCTCACTCCACGACAACACTGTCCACTCACTGATTCAAACCAGGCATGGGTCCAGGGTAAGGCATCACTATTACTGGCATCTGTCCTCTGTTCATCATCGTCTTCATTCCTCCACTTGGCAACTGTCCTTGCGGTCTGAACCATCCTCCGGTAAGCAGGTTCGTTATCCAGGCAATTGTGTCAGGTACATTGATTTCTATTGGCAGGAAGGGGATGTACGTGATGATCTGTCCAATGGAGTATCTTCCTTCATCAGGGAGGTATACTACTGCGTTCTTAGGTTGTGTTTCTGGTGTTTTGGAATTAGCATCTACAACTATGGAATCTTTGTTTTCATCTACATGTCCGTTGTTACTCTTGAGGTTGACGTTCGCTAGTTGTTCGTTGAGGTTTAGGACTCTGTCGTCGGCTTCTGCATTGGGTGCTGCGTTTGGCAGAACGATCACCAATGGCTGCTGCTGTTGTGGCATCCTGGAATAATTGATGAAAGTATGTGTGAATTTTATGCATTGCCTGTAGAATACCGGATTTAATTAACTTGGAGTGATTCTTAGTTTCGATTTTGACGGTGAAATTCGGCGCATTCTGTTGATTCCCCCCCCCCATGACGCAATTTATTTGATTCCCCTGCCCACAAAAATGAAAATTGCTATATTTTCGGAACCAGTCGGCCAAAAGTGATGCCTATTCGTTAAATGTGTCTATAATTAAGTTAAATTTTATGTTTCATTATTGCTTGTAAAAAATTCATTCAAATAAATTACACCAGGGGTCAACAGAATACGCCAAGATTCACCCAAAACCCTTTTTTTGATGTACTAGCAAAATTCTGGTGTAAAACCAGAATCCAGATTATTTTTAAGGTAAAAGGAACACGTCTTGGATGGCTTCCTCGCAAATTGGCGAGAAGAAGCACACCATCGTGAGAAGTGGAAGGAATGGGGGGATGCCTTTGCTCAGGAGTGGGACAGTATGGACTAACTAAAAAAAAAAAAAGGAACATTATAAATGACAGATCGTCCGGGAGAGATTTAAAGCTCGGATTTAAAACTAGACACAGCAAGGTGTGCTCGATTCACGAACAACAAATGCACACAAACCGTAAAACTGGTAACTTTACTTTAACTAGTTTGTTTCGTATAATATTTGTCCTCTTAGCAACGTGTTTAACTAACTGTGACTTTTGTAAACATCTATAAAATTACACCCAAATTCTGCGAATGTCTTGATTACAAACCACAGCGATGATCACTAATGACACCTAGTAACTAATTTTTTTATTATTTTCTGGATATGAAGGCTCTCAGGATATATGCCTTGAGGTAGAAAGGCCATCACACCACCACCATACGAATTAATTGGACTCTCATATTAGAAATTGAATTTGTTGAAGGATCAACATGTAGAACGCACCCTAATGGTATCCTTAGCAAACTAAGATTACACTCACACATTATGTCGGAATCGAGCCTATAAACTAGGAAGATAATATAACATAACACCACGCCTGCAATCCCTGAAGGGTTAGGCAGAGATGTATCTAATAGCACACTCACATTTCGTCAGCTATGGTCAATTCCCAGGGAGAGAAATAAAACAAAATAATATACAAGGAATACTCACATCGGAGGTGACTGCAAATTCGGAGCCATATTCCTCAAGAACGGAAGCTGCGACTGCATCCCATACTGCATTGGCAGGTACGGCAGTTGCATAGGCGCGCTGTACACCGAAGCAATGCACAAGTACAACACTACCACCGATTTGGGATTCATTGTTGCACTATTTTAGAAGAAAGCACTATGTGATTGGTCCTTTGAAAGCTGTCGATTTTGCTCTATAGTCCTCTACTTTAGAGGACTATGAGTTTATCTGTCTGTTTCCAAGTCAGAAGGCCTTGTAGTTTCTATGTCACACGTGGCCGTTGCAAATTGAACGTCGATAGCAAAACACAGGATGAACACACTTATTCCCTTTGCCAGAAATAAAATTTGAACGTCAGATATTGTTTTGGCGGGAAGACTTTGACAGTTTGTTTTTATTTTAATTTTTTTTTCGTGTGTCAAGGAAGCACGAGTGCGACCGTTTGTCTGCCGGTAAGGAAGTGTATGTCTGTATGTGCGTTCCGTGCTGAGTTATTATTCAAGTTGTGACAGCGACCTACTCTTCCAGCCCTGACCTTACGGCGGGCATTGCTTTCTTTTTTGGGGTTCATTGCCTGTTAAAATTACAAATGGTGTGCACAAAATTATCAATTTTTGATTAATGAATTAATAAAAACTTCAATAGGTTACGGAGGAAACACACTAAAGATCAACTGCAACAAACAACTTGACTGTAAAAGTAACAACGACTCGGTGGTTGAAACGATTGGCGAGCAAGAGACGTGAGTTCGATTTCCGATGCGTTTAAAGGTTATCATGCACTCGTTGAGAGCACTGGAAAAAGCCGGAACTAACGAGTTGTGAGTTGTAGATTGCTTCATACCAGGCAGTTAGTAAAAAATATTTCGCGACCACTGCTTTCAAAATGACGAAGAAAACACCTTGTTCTTGAACCAAAATAATTTATGTGCTATACAACTCACTGTCACTAAGAAACCCGACTACTTTCAAGGTAAAATCGACTCCTCTTTTTGTTAGAGTCGGTTAAACTGTAGCCTATGTTACCCGGGCCATAATAACGAATCGATTGACACCTTACTCATCAAAATCGGATAAATAGTTTAAGCGCTACGGAAGAACATGCGTAAATACAAACAAACATACATAGACTGCTAAAATCATAACCCTTCCTTTAGGCTTCGCCGTAATCGGGTAAAAAACATACGTGTGTTACATCCAATTGAGAGCAGCGGTGGCCCAGTGGTAACGACCCTGACTTACGAACAGTAAGTCGTGGGTTCGAACCCACGTAGGCGCATTACTTTGAGTAATTTATTTCATCACCACTGCTCTCAAAACGGTGAAGGAAAACATCGTGAGGAAACCGGCATGTCCTAGAACCAAAAAAAATCGAAGACATATGACATCTACCAAACCGCACTGGGCCCGCGTGGTGGATTATAGCCCATTCCCTCTCATAGAGAGGAGGCCTGTGTCCCAGCAGTGGGAACATTATAGGCTGATGATGATGATGATGATGATGATGTGTTACATCCACCAACATACAATGGGCGCGCGTGATGGTCTACGTTCCATTTCTTCTTCAGGAGACCTGTGTCCCGATACTGGAGTTAACTTAGACTGATTATGTGAATCATTAATAACTGCCTAACTAAAAGTCAATATGAAATCTGTGTTTCTGTCTACCAGAAAAAAAAACCTCAACTGACGGGAACCCAAGAAACATCTGTAGAAACCGATAACTCTACTGCATCATTTCGGGTGTCAAAATGTTTAAAAACATGAGAGTATCATGAAAGCTCCATTTAAATTCCTTTACGTATTGAATGTCAATAGATTAACTAGAAAAAACGATCTAGAAGGATCGGTTTGTCATAGAAATCAATTCTGAAATCTACATCTAGCAGTAAAGCTTTGTTCTGATCTGAATTCGTAATTTTGGGCTTAAATCTTGGTTTTGGATACTGTATAACGGGGCTTGATTCTAGATTCAGCGTTAACAAGTCGGATTTGAAAAAAAAAACAGATTTCTATTCATTTTGGTCATTTCTGTATAGCCTTTTCACCTAACCGGATGCAGCTGAATACCAGTATTTTACATGGAGCGACTACCAATCTAGCCTCCACAACCCAGTACTGGGTACTATAACGGTTTAACGTACTTTCTGAGGCACGGAGGAAACTCGGTAACTAAAGGGTGATCACCCGTCCACGGACCAACCTAGGCAAGCGCGACCTAAACTGAAGATCGACTCACAAGGATGTTATTATTTAGCCAAGAGCTATCCATTATTTTGATTATTTAAGTATTTCATTTTTTAACCACTTTAAATAAGAAAATATTTATCAATGTATTGATAAGATTTAGTTGTACAGCAGAGACAATGTAAGAATGAACGTTTGACTTCTAAACTAGGCAAGAAGCTTGTCATAGAAGCCATTTGTTCCCCAAAGTGAAGTGACATACATCTATACATACAGAAACATCGTATAAGTTGTTTTCATTTTCTTTGCATGTACAAATAGGAAACTAAACTAACTACTTACTACAGGTACATAATTTTGGGGGTTTAGAATCATGTACTGAATCCATGGTTAAAGTTTTCGTTGCAAGGTTCCATGCTGTGAAGAGCTGACGGCATTCAAGTAACTTTCAAGAGACTTGGGTGATGATTTGGATCTTCTTTTTAGTGTGTCATAATGTCGGCAATCTAAACTCACCCCGTCCAGAACTTAACCATAAACTTGGCGCCTTCAGAACTTTCCTATAATGAGTAAACAACAAAGGACACGATATTTATTTATTTGATTGAAAATATTGTCCATGGAGTTTCTTGCCCATTCTTCTCCATAGAGATCTACGCTTTGGAATGGGCAACTACAGTACTTTCATAAGTTATTATGCCTTGTGTCTGTGACTGTAGCTTAGCCTTCTTTGTTTTTCTGACATTCAAAAGTGCCTGTAATGGTCTAATTGAAATAAATGCTTTTGAGTTTGAGTTTGATATTAAGTACCCCGACTTTTACTGAAAACCATTTACAATCAGATGAGTGTCACTGTCGTAGATATTCCATGCTTCGGCCAACCTGTGTAGGAGCCTCACTGCGCTTACATTTTTTATTCTGTCGGTTTGATGATATAAAAAAATCAAACACCCTGTACGAATAAAACAAACGTTTATCTTTGCAAATGTTAAACATAACTTAGACAAAAAACAAAGAGATATTATGTGGGTGTCTTTTTTTAAATTCGAGGTAAAATATTATCATGCATAACTTTTAATGTATTCTCATTAATTTTGTACTTACTTATTATACAAATTACATACCTGCATGTAGTCATTATGAAGCCGTCATATTATATTTATGCAGGTCAATAGCACTGAGAAATATCAAAAAAACTTCATGTGTATTTCATAATTGAAGATTGGGATTTTAATGCGCCGCTGCATGATTATACACTCAGGTGGATAGGGACTAGGGGACGAATAGGGTCTAAATCGTTGACCTATCTCGACCCCAAACACCGTACACTAGTTTCTGTACAAAATCGAATCTTATATTGTATCTTTACAGGTGAATGCTCACTCACCGGGAGCATCTATGTGTATGTAATGTACTCATAACGGTTATTTTTCCTTGCCAGGGCTGCGGGACTGTTCAAATATACCAGGTACCATAAGGTACCCATTCAAAAAAGTAGTGTTTTCTGTTTTCAGACCGCGAAACTGATAGGAACCCTTAAAATCGAATCTTGGATTGTTACATTACTCCGGAGAGGGAGTGCCATAAGCTTTTCGCTAGCTTGTCAAAGTCGCTACTGGGCTCTTAAGTCAACTGATCCCATACAGGCGGAGCCCGCGGGTCCAGTCGACGTAATGCATGTTTGAATTGGTCAACTGGACCTGTTGACCAATTTTGTGATTTGTATAGTCATGTAAAAAAGTTTTCTTGATATTAATCTATATCTATTATTTATAGCCAGTTATATTACAAGTCATCGACAGGAGAACAAAAAGGAGACAGTTTTACAAACATACAAAGGTCTCGTTGTCATCGTAAGAGCGACAGCTGAATATGAGGTCCTGGGTTCAATATCCAAGTCGGGCAAAATGTTATTCCATCACGAATTACAGGCGTGAAGTTTTATAGAATCATAGAACACTTAATTAGCTATTTGTTATACTATTAAACTGGCTGCAATTCGGAAGTTTCAGCTTTAAAACAAATATAAGCTGTTTATATTATGATTTTAAAACATGTGGTAGGTAAGCACTTAACTTGTCATCTCCACAAGTCGTAATGGCTAATTGCAGGCAAAAGATTATTGCGGTAGTGGTTGATGGGTTAACAACCTGTGGTAATGTTTGCGATGGTAAGTTTTACATGAAAATGTATTTAAAGTGACGGGGGGAATGTCAAGATTTCAGTCACTTCTTTAGTTGGTATATCATTATCGTTTTCGCTAGCTCTTGGTCAAAGAATTACCATTTTTTTTTTCTGGAGACCAGAAATGAATTTGGGGAATTTCATATGTTCAAAACTATACAATAACTAAAGTTATAACCAACTATATAGGGCATCAAAAAATTTTTCAACGCTCTGTAATGTGGCCAAAAGAATCTTTGTTACTTACCCGAGACCAGAAAGGAATTCGTTTTAATTCAGTGATTTTTGTAAATTTTCGATTGTTGCTGTGCTTTTTGTCTTTTCAAACCTCATCCTAAAAGAAAGTTACTCGTGGATAATAAGTGTCCGACTCGGTCTGTGAAGTTTGTACATAATCTCCTTCTCAAACATTGTTTACCGAATACTTTTTGCAGCACCTTCGTCTTCTCCATGGCGTTATTTTCACGTAAATGCTATAAAATGTCTGTAGAAACAGATTTACTATATTTGTACGTAGTGTTAAAGCTCCATTAAAATGTCCCACATTTTATCTAATAGGCTCGCTGAAATACAATTCTTGCATGAAATATACTTGCGCGCATTAGCGTCATACCATATTGTTTATGGCACATAATGCTATCCCGAATGCCGGATGAACTCGTATATTTTCTGTACAAAGTATGAGGGTAACTCGAAGTAATGGAGCCTACAGAATTATCAAATGGTCGCCAAGAATATGCAATCAGAAGGGTAAGAATATTCTTTCAGCAAAAATAATGATAGGAAGTTCAAAAATGAACTGAATTAACATATTTTGGCTACCAAAAAGCTTTTGTAAATCCTATTGAATGTCATTGCAGAAATACGGAGGAGCTAGTGGCTAAATAATAACCACTGCACAGGTTGATATTTAAGGTTAAGCCGAGCTCGCCTGGTTCGGTCTTTGGCTGGGTGAACATCATGACATACCGGGTTTCCGTCGTGCCTCGGAAAGTGCGTTAAACCGTTAGTCCCAGCTGTCATTTGTAGATCTTTGACAGTCATTGCAGGTGGCCCGAAAGTCTACTGACAACCAGTATTTCCAAGGGGTACCGTATTACAGTACTAACTGGGTTGTGGAGGTCAGATAGGCAGTCGCTCCATGTAAAATACTGGTATTCAGCTGCATCCAGTTAGACTGGAAATCGACCCCAACAGAGTTGGGAAAAGGCGAAGTAGATGATGACGTAGAAATACGGAACGCTTTGTAAGTAATTACTTCTGGTTTAAGTTCTCTCACACAAGCACATTACGTTGGTTTGCCGTGCTAAACTACGCCTTATTAGAATGCGTGATGCGTACAGCTTTCGCGTTCGTTGCGTATTTGTCAATGAATGATAATATTATTACACTCCATTGTATTAATCGGATTTTTATAGATATGGGTGTCTTCCGGGTGATTGATTTATTGATAAGAATCGGTGAATGAGTTCCATAGTAGCCCTCTATGAGGCATCTATCAAATTAGGCTAATGTGGTTCGAAAAACTGACCCATTTAGTATCTGTTTTATGTATTGTGGGCCCAAGTAGTATATTGTATAAAGCTGGTGCTGCTGCAATGAAGATACAATTTAAATAACTTCAAAAAACTACTACCTTACCACTTCAACCTCACTTTTACTGTAATTGGATTTTACAACTTGTTTGCTTTCTTCGATTGCCCAAATCCGTTTGGACGTAATATCCTCTTTAAAATAATTATAATCTACGTAATTAACACCTGGGCCAAGGAAAGTAATGAGTATTTTTTCTCCTTTGAAGAAAACAGCACGAGGAAATAATAGCGGAGGGGCTTTACCAAGAATAGACTACCATAGGGTTAACATTAAGAAAATACCACCAAACCACCACCAACATAATACCACTGTTTGTCTCTCCATCACCCAAAGGTTGACTGGTAGAAAATGCCTATGGCATTAAATACGCCTCTGTGCTTTGTGCTTAAAGTGTTAAATAAATAAATAAAATACACTCTGCTCCATTGTCTTTTCCGAGTATCGAGTACTTTACTAAGAGCGGAGCTACATGCACCGTTGTGCATACATTATGGTCATGGCATAATCATGCTCTCATGATGTTAGCGAGTGTGCCCGACTAGAGATGCACCTAACTGGAATGCGAATAGTTTGCGTATGACTTCCGTGTTTCGTCCACTTTCGCTGGTATCGTCGCTACCTTACATGTATTCTATAGAAATTAATTCTTCTAAAAAGACATTTGCGAAATAGTCTATTCAGGTCTAAGGTATTGGAAATAGGAAAAGATTAAGAGGAAAGTGCCACCTATCCTATGTCATGACAGATTGCCCCTCCTCAATTTCTCTAAGAATTTTAGCAATGTGCAATTAAAAACTGTATTTTCATGTCCAAAAATAAACTGCAACACCTTTAGTTACCGTTGCAAAAAGATGCTGAATTGCAGATTATAGTAAAGGGTGTAAACAGACTCTTCACGAAGCCGATAGGCACTTGTTCTCCCTGTCATTGCGATATTTTTTTTTATTCTAGACCATACCTGGGAACCTTCTAGTTACGTAGATATTGGGGCTCAAAGTTCCAACTTTTTTACAAGTTCTTCTTTAAATACATTTTTTTAATGTAAGATTTTCACTTTAAACAACTCCACGACCTCCGTACTATTCAACCCATCCATCAGCATAATATTTTGAGTGCGTTACATTGAGTCCTACCGTGAAACGTGATTTTTCGCCCCAGAAAAAAAAGTCGTTTCGCAGCTATAATTTTTGCGTAAAGTTACTTAATTTGATGTACACGATGCTTAGTTAACGGCTTCATGAAGAGTCTGTTTACATCCTGTATAAATTCATCGAAGTAAGGTCTAAATGATATTAAAGGGAACCCTAACACACCTCATAAAATATAAAGGCGTGCAACACAATCAGTGCGCGGCAGTAATTTGGTGCGGTTTAGTAACCGCGCGTACCGTTAATATGTTACACCTTAGTTTATCGCGGCAGCCACAACGCTGTTATGTTGTTATTTATTACTAACTGTTCCAGGGGTTTAAGTTATGGCACTAGTCTTTAAAGATACAGGGCCAGTCTACTTACAATGTTTTAAAGTATAGCCGCTATTGTCTAATAGACTTTTTTTTAAAAAAAACGTTGCCTCACACTAGGAATTTCTCCTGTATCGTGGGTGCGTTTACAAACATTTAAACTCACATACACAAACAACCAGACCCGGAACAACTATCTGTAGGCCATACAAATATTTGTTCCGTGCAGGGATCGAACCCACGACACGCAGCGGTCAATTGCTCATCCACTGAGCCAACCGTGCCGTCCGTCCGTATATTTTAGTATTGTCCAAAGGGCCTATGTAGGTGAAAATCTTTTTTTCAACACACTTGCTCATAAAATGGCTCTAATTTCACCGCAATTAGGCACGTAATGACACCTGTAATCAAACTGTGACTTTTTCATTGCTATTATTCACAAGTGAGTTATAGTGTTTTTTTTTTATTTTATTGGTTGAGTTGCTTTGTTCTTAAAAAAGTTTCGATACAAAAAGAATCGTGTTCTATAGTACAAATAAACTTTTATCAACACACTTATAAAATAGCTCTAATTTCACCGCAATTAGGCACATAATGACACCTGGAATCAAACTGTGACTTTTTCATTACTATTATTCACAAGTGAGTTATAGGGTTTTTATTTTATTTTATTGGTTGAGTTGCTTTGAACTTAAAAAAGTTTCGATACAAAAAAGATCGTGTTCAATAATACAAATAATCTGTCTGATGAGACCGCTATGCCATCAAAAACAGTTAATAACATATAATTTTACTAACTACACATTTACTAATTGTTTTTCTAAATAAACTTCTTATCTGATCTACTAAATAAAATTATTTTTTAGTATTATTCACAAGTGTGTTGAAAAACGTCGTATGATACACGTGTGTATTGGTGATTACCGTCCTCGGCTCTCTTAAGACCCTCACCTAACGGCTCGGGTCTCAATAGCGCCTCAGCGGTAATCACCAACATTACACACTTGTACCATAATGTACTATTAAAGTGATTGGTGTTTCTTATATAATTTTTAATCGGATTGATCTTTTAGTTAGCTTTTGTCAATTAATTATGTTTTTAACTTTTCCACAATCGTTACCGTCAACTAAAACAATATCAGTAAATCCCAGCCCTTTAATTTCACCAATTGTCACTACTTTGTCAAGGATGTCTTAGATTAAAGAAAGTTGATACTTATGACTTGACATAGGCTGCTACTACAAAATATATCATCTGATTTTAATCTGTTGGGTGTTATTAATAAATATTCAAATTCTTTTAGATGCACCATAAGACTAAAGAAGGAATAATAGTTCGAAAAGCATTGACTGATAATAAATATTGCCTGAAAACAAAAAAAGAATCTATTATTATTATACGAGGCATTTTAGTTTGGCTTTGGTTTGTCTATGTAGATACTACGTGAAAGTCCATGCCATCGCATAATCGACAAAGAAGCTTTGCAAAATGCCAATCTTTAGAAAATGCCAATATTAAAATTTTCTGAAACCAAAACCTAACGGTATTTAAAAAAGAACAATAAAATAATCAAGAAAGGTCTCGACAGCAGTTAGCATTGCTAATAAATTGTGTTGTCTACTAGGGTTCAATAAACTCCAGTAAGTGTATTATATAAAATGGGCTAGTTATAATAATTTCAGGCATTTCGAGAGAGCTATTCAGTTAGTGTAGTTGTAGTGGCGTGCCTAGGGGCCTACAATACTGTAAGCGCATTAGCCAATCAGAGTGTCCAGAAACATGAAGAGTAGCACGTTATAAGTGCAATCCAAGCTTTCAGGCTTGTTTGAAAGTACTGCTAACCGCTCAAAAACGCCAGCGGGTACTACGGTACCCAGCAATAGAAAAAGGCTTAACCGCCAAATTGACATTATTGACAATGACATAAGTGGCAGTTGTGACACTTGACAGTTCAAACAAGGTTTAACTGGCGCGCCACTGGCTACTAATAAATTATGCTCCCACATCATTGATACAGCCTGCAGAAAAAATAATAGTCTGTGATACTTAAATAGCTTAGAGGAATTCTTAAGGTTTAAGAAGATTTTAAGAAATTAAGGATCGGGAATATGGTAACAAATTGAGGGTCAACTTAAATTCAAGTCAATCTTACTTTTTACAAGAGTGTAAGCTTGTAAACCTAAAAGCTGGTACTATCAGTTCTTTAGGTTATCGGAACATTAGTTATTTTTCAAATAGTGGTAGGTGGATTTTAAACAATTACAAACAAAATCTGAGTGACGGAATGCCAAATAGTCAGTGACATAAAAAAAATTACCAAAATGCAAGGTATCAGCAAAAAATTAAAATTATTTTATCAACATCTAGTGATTAAATAAACAACACATTTCGGAAGTCTTACATAATAACAAAATAAAGCACCTTTTTACAATCAGAGAGAAAACAAACAAAATACGAAAATAGTCAAATAATTTATTACGAACTCTAAACCTTATTGATATGGCAAGAAGAAACAAAATAAATAAAATTACGACTTCAAGTTACAAACTAAATTAATATTAATAAATGCAGAAATAACTATATCACGATACTAACACCAAACAAAGTCTTCGGAAGCGACAATTCTTTGACATTTCTAAACGAAACGACTTTTTCGAACAACCTTTTTGTTT
This sequence comes from Lycophotia porphyrea, assembly GCA_950005105.1. Classification (NCBI taxonomy): domain Eukaryota; kingdom Metazoa; phylum Arthropoda; class Insecta; order Lepidoptera; family Noctuidae; genus Lycophotia; species Lycophotia porphyrea. Next base: position 18,785,752 of record OX465388.1, on the reverse strand, counting down.
ACTAGCATGTTATATCATACACCGAGATTATAGAACTACTTATTAATATAAAATATTATTATTTTGTATTTCTCCGCAGCTATCGAACATGCTCTAATTATAAAGTCCACATCTGTGCTTTTTGGACCGAATCTCTTTCAGCGCGTCAGCTTCCTACGTTGCTGTCGTCTTTTCATCAGGCTGGCCGTCGTCTACAACCATGTCTATCTCAACTTCGTAAGTCCCAGGCTTGGAGCGTGATGGCCTGACCACTATTCCAGGCATTTTAGACTCTTGCACTCCATCAACTTCGTTTTCCGCATTGTTACCAACAGGCACCTCACCTTTCACTCCTGACGCTCCATCAGGAACAGATATACTGTTGAGCTGGTCTTGGGGCAACTTCACGGACATCAACCCTTGGAAGCGTTGGACGAACATCTCCAATATTGGCCCAAACCTTGACAGCCCGTCGGTTGACAGCAAGAATCTGTCAGACGCTCCTTCTTTGGGTCGGAGCAAAAACATGTTGAAGTTAAGGGTTTTCTTGACCGGCCGGGCCGCTGCCTGCGAGAGGTAGGCTATAGCGACGAGTACGAGCAGTACGCGGGGTGACATAGTGTCTCAGTAAGTTCGCGAGGCGGTAGCGTGCGCCCACGGCGGCGAAAGACTCCACACTGCGCCAGTTGCGTTTTTGCCGCGCATCTAAGCCAAGATAACGGGTCCACGGCAAAAAGATCATAATTGTCTCGCATCGTACCGAACGTCTGATAATTGCAACGATCTCTCGACACCTTTCCTTTGGAAAGCGATTCCATCTTAATTCAAGCGAGTCATCATTATCAGATGCCCAAAATTTGATGAACTTCGTGGATGAGTGTTGTTCACAAAATGTAGTTTTCCAGGAACGTACAGATAGTTCAAGCTTGATTGGTTTTGAATCAACCATTAAAGTCTGAATAAAAAGATACTGATGCCACAATGTCAGTGGTGTGCTGAAGCAGTGAACCTTAAGAAACACATTCTAAGGAGCAGATTTGTTTGTGCTGGAGGTGATATAATTTGCACATTACTGCACATGTAGTTTTAAATCATATTTATGGGCATCCATCATGCGCAGCTCGTGTACGTGATTGATGGTAATATAATGATGCAGTATCAAGGTCACTACAATGCAGGTCATTGAAAATAAACAAAATACGGTTTGGGGGCTTTTTGCTATTGTTATTAGCTTTTATTTGTTTTTAATGATAGAAATTTTGATGACCAATTAGCTGGAACGAATTGTGGCTTTTTATTTTAGCAAAATGGTAAGTGTGTGTAATTTGATATGCTTTACGGTTATTATTTTGGTGAACATGCATGTTTAGAGAATGGCAGACAGTTATGTATTACGCAAAAAAGGGTACCATGATCAGATCGCAGTTTTTTTCTTATTCGTCGTTTTGTTGATTCCAGAATATTTGTGTGTGCGACTCCAGTCCATTCACAGTTATTATGGCCGCATTCCGAATTAAGCTGTAATCGATTTGGACGTCCATAAACCCGTTCCGAATAAGCGTGAGCGCGAGTTCGATATCCCTTGAATCGTCATAGATGACGTCATGACATGCGTCATCTTGCGATTACACCGACCATGCCCCAAATATCACCGTGAGCGCTGTCAAAAATGACAGTTGTGTTCACAGGTTGTGTTGTTTTGTTAAGAACTTAGGCGTCGAATCGTCGTTCTATATCTCAAAATCTGAGTTACCAGAGTCGATAGAGTCATACAACATAACTTCCATTTTCAAAAATAGGTCTTGTGAAAGGTTTTGGTTTGGGGTTATGTATGCTAATCTAATTTGACGTCGAGCGAGTACTGTGAACATGTTTACGAGCGTTCCGAATTGATGACAGCTCTTAGCTGTCATTATCGTGATATCTAAATCGGAACGCAAAATATAGGTGCGAGTGCTATGAGCGATTATTTCGTAATTCGGAAAGCGGCCTATGTCTGTGGTTGGACTGTAGGTAGCTTATTTTTGACTATGTAAAAGTGCCTGTCACGGGTATATATGAAATTAATCGTATAGAAAATTGTATTATTTTGAAAGTCACAATAAATAGTTTTTTTTAGCCTGTATGTCCCACTGCTGGGCAAAGGCCTCCCCTATATCCTTCCAGGTACTCTCCTCCTCACCGCATCAAACCAGCTATACACCTATCATATATCACAAAAAATTGCAAATGACAGCAAAATAAAGTCCAGCGCAAAAGACTAATGGCGAAACATTCAATAATTGAAACAGCATTACAATTTAATTGAATTAAACCGTTCACGTCTATCTTCCGTCAATTATCCGTTATTTATGTCCAATCACATTTCCAATTGGCCATAATTATACGTCCGATTCCTTTGGAGATCATAAACTGGTAACCATTCTTGGAAATGGACAATTTTTGACTTGGATCTGAAGAATTGTTACACATGACAATTTCTATCGTATTGGAAAGGGATAGAGGTGATAAAGATGATTTTGAAGAGAAAATGTAAGTTGGTATATGTTATACTTTATAGGATTGGATACCACCACAGGATGAGGCTCCGTTAGAGACGATAAAATGCAGCTTAAGTGCTAACGGTAGCAGTTTCGCAGATAAAACTTAGATCCCACAAGGAAGTATTAATATTGTTAATGGTGGCAGTTTCACTTCAGGAAGTGTTGGTTAAAATTAATTATTTTATTGGTGTTTTATATTGGTTGAATCGTTTTGTTTTGGCAGAAACTAGTTTTTGGTTACTTTCGTTTTTCGAGGCTCTACCGAAAGTTTAACTTCCTGCGCGGAATTTAACTTTTTATTGCTCTGTGCTTATATGAAATTACAAGAAACTTGAGGTTGTCAAGGATCTAAATAATTAAGTAATAAAGCCCTATTTAAAAAAAATAAGCTTGCGTTTGGCCGCAACTTACCCGATTAGAAGCGATGGTACGGCCTAGCGTAGAGCAGGCTTGTCTAGAAGCAACGAATCCACTCGAACTTAGAAGAGATCTAGATTATAATGATCGGGGAACAGAGAAGCCGGCAGTGAATTCCACAAACTGGCTGTTCGCGCAATAAATGTGGAAACATTGCGTTTTGTTTGGGTCCGTGGAACTTCAACCATAATTGTAGCGGTGACGCTCCACTCGTCAGACGATAGAATGGGGATAGGAGAATTATTATTAGTTTTTTCCCTGATTGTAGGCCATTCCTTTACGAAAGAGTCAAGCTCATGGAAGAATTAGATTGTGTAATTCCAAAGCACACTCTTCGAAATGTAACCGGTAACTTTGCGGTGATATTCAAGGCTTTGGAACTTAACTTTGACAAGGGAGTCGGTTGTCAATGATTCTCAATATGGACTAAATATTTACTCTTGAAAACCATCCTAGTCGTTCAACCTTTGTCGGAAATGTATAAAACTGTATTATGAAACAGGTCTCCTGCCAAGAATTATTATTTTTCAATACACTGTCTCGAAAACTGGCACTGTATCGCACTACTATTAGGTTCAACATGCAATGTATTTCACACTCATCGATTTTTTCATTTACGAATTCCGCCTCGGTTGCAATGGCATAGTTTTTCCACTTGTAAATATTTCAATGCACTATTTTGTTTTTCACCCAACTTCTTTCTAGTCCAGAGAAAAAAAAACCAAATTATAAAAATATTTTTTTACTTTTAGACTGCGAATCAGTAGACTTACATAAGATAGTCCCCCAAAACGGCTGCTCCTCACCACGTCCTAGTGTTTAGCTGGATGAAAAAAACAGGCGCAACAAACTCCCCAGCAACACAAACTGCAACTGTCACTTAAGTTAAAGGTATTACTATTCCGAATACTAACAAAGATGAAGAGGATCATACAATACGTTCTAAGAATCTAGCATAAGCTGACAAAACCGACAGATTTGCAACCCGTCAAATTACCATACTTTACAACATCGACATGAAAACGATAATTCACGGTCTCAAATCGTCAATCTTATTGCATGCAAGAACGAAGTTGACATATTTAATGTAAACGTTTTTCACATTATAAAGGAAAATGGCCTTGATAATATATCTCGGGCAATTTTGCCAATAGTACCAGTCACTTATCTGATAGATAGCACCGTAATTCGCGTTGCTGTTAATTTATTATAGGAGAAAGCGACCGGTCCTGGCGATAGTAGGGCGATGTCGCTCCATATTAGCAGTACAGTTGCTAGTGCTGATTTTCTAAGGAATTTAATGGAAATTGCTGTTTACTTAAGAGTTGAGTTAAGAAGTAAATTAATAAGAGAACGGGGTCATCGATTCGAGAGTATACAGGGTGTAAACGGACTCTTCACGAGGCCGTCAACCAAGCATTATGTACATCAAACTAAGTAACTTTACGCAAAAATTATTGCTGGGAAACAACTTTTTTTTTGGGGTGAAAACTCACGTTTTACGGTAGGGCTCAATGTAACGCATTCAAAACATTGTGCTGATGGATGGATTAAATAGTAAGAGGGTCGTCAATGTGTCTTAAGTAAAAGAAATACATTAAGAACATGTATTTAAAAAAAAACTTGTGAAGATGTTGGAATTTTGACCCTCAATATCTCCGTAACTAGAAGGTTCCCAGGTATGGTCTAGAACAAAAAAAATATCGCAATGACGGGGAGAACCAGTGCCTTTGGGCTTCGTTAAGAGTCTTTTTACACCCTTTATGTGTAGTGTCTTGTAACTATTTTCTACTTTTTCATCTGTTCTATCTCTATGGCCATGCATGTTGTCATATCTTTTTCTGCGTTTGTGGGTTACATTAAAAAGCCAATTGCATACTTATGAACCGTATTAGAATATGAATAGGGTCGCTCCCTATTTACATGGGACTTAAACCTAACTGGCGATATATTGGTGCCTGTTCCTTCGGGTATTACATCTTTGTTATGTTTTGTACCGCAGCGTTATACCAACCGTAAAAATATCCTTAGCCTGACAACAAAAATCAAACTGTGTGACCCATAACAATTTGTACTTTAAAAGCCGATGGAACCACGCTGGGACATGTTTATTGCAATATTAGCCTACTGTAAATTAATGACTTTTGGACACGAATCTGGCCTTATTACGAAGGAAGACATAAACAACTCGACAAATGGTTAAAAAATGTGCATTCTTCTGCTCTTATCCCAATTTATTTGACGTCGGCGCAGCATATGTATTCTCTTTCTATACTTCTCTATTAATCGTCACCTCATGAGTCACCTAGTTTCTAGCCATATCATCTTCTTTCTACACAGTTCATCAGCACCATGTTGTTCATTTCGTTGCGGGATCCATGACAGTTAAATTGTTTCTCTGGGACTTCGTCGAGCTTCATTATCTCGGCGCTTTTCTGGTGGTCGCCACTGTTGATTCTGGCTTTTAGGAGTTGCAGTGATTTGGGAATAGTGTGACGGGCTTGTACAGACGCCAGCAGGTCAAGCTTCCCGAAACTGTCAGATTTTCCCAATCAACCTTGAACCTAATGCTTTAGAGATAAAGTTGAAAATCTATTAAAGAAATTTGACAGATTGTAGTAGCTTGATGTGCTGGCTGGGGTACACAGTTCATCAGATAGTGGGGATCAAAGGATAGAAAAAATTGTATGTTTTATTTTTATGTTGACGCAAGATTGCAGAAATCTGACAATGTGGGATAGACAAATACTCAAATAAAGATTCACACATTTAATTTTCGTAATAAATATAAGAAACTATAGTTGCAATGTTGTTTAACAAATTGGTAATGAACATAACATTACCTACATCATATACATCATCTGCATCTAATACTTTAAGAACTAAAACCACATCGTTCAGTGTTGTTACATCTGAGCGAAAATTTGAGCTGGTATAGTTTCAATTTGTTTAATTACCTTAAACTAATTGCTATTGTTGGGCTACGCTACGCTGTGCTGTGCTACGCTTTGTTTCGTGTTAGGGCTTGTGCTCGGTGGTTCGATTTAGCTTCAACAGCTTCTTTGGTTTCTTCGCTTTCTTGTTTCAGTTGAGCTGGGGCACCTGGAATGTGAAGACGATCAATATCAGCATACTATTTTCTTTTATGCTTTGTCAGCATGTCCTTTAAGGCATTGTACTCCTCAGTCTCTAAATTGTTGAGGCTCTACCTGTAGGAAGTTATATTACCTTCGATACTCATTCAAAGCGTTTACCAGATGCTTTTCCATTTAACGGATAGTCTGACAGATTATTTTAATACTTCTGTTATTATATAATTCATCGTTATCTTCATCCATAACAAATGCCATAAACAATTTTAACATATAATTTATGATTGCTACCAGGGCTGCGGGACTGTTCGAAAGAGATACCGCGGCCCTGGAATACAAAGGGCAAGGAAGGAAACATGGATGGGTTTTAGTCAGTACAAGTCTGACACTCCCTTCCGCTCTGCCTAGAGCGGAAGAACTCATTTGATAATTTCCCATCCGAAAAAAAATGGCTTACGTCACTAGGAAAATTGTTACCATTGGGTGCTCTTGTATTAGCTTGACCTGGGTGTGCAAGTTGGGCAGCTGGTCCTGGATAGACAGCGTGGTTGACTGGTCCTTGGAGTCCGATATTTTGGGAGAAGTGAATGGGTCCTCTGCCAGGTTCACCATGGATTTGTTGACCAGCGCTGTAAAAGAGAAATGAGATATCGCAATTTGCTCATAAAGAATGAAATCATTTCGATATAATATTTATGACAAAAAGTCTCTTCTATAGGGCAAATTATATATTTTATGATGTGTTTCCGAGACCACCTAAGTAAACTTTTTTATAACATATTTGCTCGTAAAGGGGCTCTTATTTTACCAATTTCAATATCGTATGGTACCCCATTACGTACTTGTGCGATAATGTAATGTAAAACGCACGGTTTCAAGATGCTCCGTCAAAAACGGACGGTCCTTTTCTAAATCTTAGCAAAGAGTTTTTATGTCAGAAAAGTGGTCCACATTTTATGAATAAAATTAACTTTGGGAGATAAAATATAATAAATAAACATTAAATTCTTTAATTTGATTAATTTTGACAGTAGATTACAACCATTTATCTGTATCAAAAACACAAAAATATGAATTTACTGTATTAGTAATACTGGCTGTAGTATTCCGCGCACTTTTTCTTTTCAGTGTATTGTTTTTATTTGAAAATGTTGTCAAGTAATGATGATTTTATTAATTCAACACCGCCTGAAGTCTCGGAGGCAGCGAAAAAGGCTACTCTTACCCTCTTGCCTGAAAAATCGACCGATAGATACTTACAAGCGTATCAATATTTTGTTTAAGAAAGTCCGAGTTTTATTTATATCCTCGCAAATATGTTATAAAACGTCGTATGACATACGTGCGCTTTGATAATTACAGCCTCTTTCTTGTAGCCCGAGCCGTAGGCGAGGGCTACAAGAAAGCAATTTCGCCTCGGATGTAATTTTCACCTTACCGCACTTATATCATAATGTACTATTACACTAAGTTTTTTTAATATATGCAGTAAATGATTCCATTAACTTTAAAATAAAGTTTTGAAAAAGCCATGTCCTAGAAAATATAAATGATTGTAATGAATTCTAGTAAAAACAACCAAAGACGAAAGTAGAAAGTTGTAGACAAAGATAATAGTTTAGGTTTCAAAATCAATAAGTCAATTACCATTTTATATCTAAACATTTGTCGGCAATAAATAAAATTGGTATTTTTTTCAATCAGTCATTCACTATCGTTTTATAATATTATGTCTGGTGAACTACAAACTATTGGTAGGTATTCCCACATCAGAGTATGAGAGAGTGCACGTGTGTTTGCGCACATACTTGTTCACTATAGTAAAACTCCTGCGTTTTTGACTAATCTCCTTTGATATTTATTATTTCTGCATATTTCGGGGTTATGGGGTCCTTTGGAATGCTTGGTGCCCGATGCCAACTCGTAGAGGCTGAAAATAATACTCACGGGTTAGCTAGTCCTTGATCCTGGTATATGAGGTCATAAGGTCTGCTGGGGTAGGCGACTGGAGCACCCAGTATTTGTGGCTGAACTAAACCTCTGGGATAAGCTCCGAACGGATTCAGGACGCCTTGACCTTGTGGGTCCAGGAGAACAGCGTTCTGGTAACCTGGTGAAGAAATATTTTGTAATTTTCTTATCAATTAGTTTGTGATCAAGAGATTAGTTAAAACTTAAGAGCCTGGAACTTCAGTTCCAACTAATGGCAAATTGTGAGTTAGGACATGCTATTTTCCTCACGATGTTCTCACCTTATGGCGCTCATTTGTTTTTTTATACAAACTTACCATTTCCAGGGAATCTCCCGTTTCCTTGAGAGCCTGCTGCAACAATGTAGATAGGTTGGTAGCCTCCAATGCTGCCGGGGCTGAAACAAGTAACAGCTCATCAGCACAGCTCATTCACATCAGTCAGTTCAGTCCATTAAGTTTTTTTTAGGGTTCCGTAACCAAAGGGAATATGTTCACAGATGATGTATTTCTGTTGCCGCTATAACAACAAATAATAAATTATAAAATAATTTATATTTTTATTGTTTGTTGTTATAACGGCAACAGAAATACATTATCTGTGAACATTTTCAACTGTCTAGCTATTACGGTTCATGAAATACAGCCTGCTGAGAGACAGCCAGAAGCGTGTTTTTTTCGGTTTATGGTACGGAACCCTTCGTGCGCGAGTCCGACTCGCAGTTGGCCAGTATTTTTTTTGCTTCCTGCTCATTTGGGATATTCGGCGCTTATCTGCTTTTATTTCACTTATTCGTGTGGTAATTGTTGATCTTTTTGTAATGGTTTGTTAACCTGGCCACCTTTTTCTTTATAATGTATTTTCAGTGGGTCATTAATAAAATTATTTTAAATAGTACCTATTGATTTATAGATTCTTACCTGTACCCAGGGATGGGCATGTGGACTATAAACACTCTTTGTCCGGGAATTAAACCAGGTATATTTGGAGCTACTGGATTCTGGAAATAAAATAGAAAGGGTATGTTTTAGGTAGTAAGAGATAAATTATAACGTAGCTTTAATTATGAAATTTGTTCCTAAACTACAAACATGGCTTCAACGCAAGAGTTCTACGTCTGTTTGCTATTTGTTTTCTTAAGGCTCTTGCTATTTTTTTTGGTCTAGTGGTCGCAAACACTACTCTAAAAATATCTTTGTAAGTGAGAGTCTGTGAAATGTCCTCTGTTCGATTTCCAGGTTGGGCAGAGTTATCGAGTGTTTTAATCAGGGTTTCTCAGTCTGGATCTGTGGCGAGCTGATAGCAAAAGACTCGTCCTTTATGACTGACTTCGTCAAAATTTGGGTGGACACAGTAGACCAATAAATAACATATCGTCAGTTATGTCAATAATGATATCAGCCTAATCATTTGGGTAAAACTTGCGTTATGTTTTATTGAGTTGTTATATAGATACCTGTTGTGGGGGCTGCTGCGGTTGCTGCACTCCTGGTACCAGCTCCACTTCACTGTCCGGCTCCAAAGATTCCAGTCGTGCCGGCGCACCGTTTGGACCGTTGACGTTCACTGCAATTGACATAACAACATCATAATCTTCTTTTTTACTGTACAAAGCTATAGATCGGTATACATGGTCTAAACGGACTTTTCACGAAGCCGTCAACCAAGCATTATGTACATCAAACTTAGTAACTTTACGCAAAAATTAATGCTGGGAAACGGCTTTTTTTTGGGGTGAAAAATCACTCACTCACACTATCTAACACATTCAAAACATTGTGCTGATGGATGGATTGAATAGTACGGGGTCGTGAAGGTCTTATGTAAAAAAAATACATTAAAAACATGTATTAAAAAAAAAACTTGTGAAAAGTTGGAACTTTGACCCCCAATATCTCCGTAGCTAGAAGGTTCCCTGGTATGGTCTAAAACAAAAACATGATCGCAATGATAGGAAGAACAAGTGCCTTTCGGCTTTGTTAACAGTTTTTTTACACCCTTTATAACCGCCGATTGGCGTAGCTTGGGACGCCTTCTAGCTAGATGAATCAACAACCATTCGTATTAAGGTGGCTGGGTCATACTAGTTGCAGAAGGCGGACGACAGGGAGGGTGACAGTGCACAGCTTGGGAGATACCTACATCTCGCAGTCAGTGGCGCTATCCTCACACAAACCGCAAAGCTTGACTGCCATGATTAGGACTAATACAGTCAGACAGTCGGCATGCCATAACTTGCGGTAATTTCGCCTAGCCCTCCACTGCTCGCAGTGTACTGCGACAGGCTAAGTTGTATGATTGAAAATCACTTGGACAACATCTTTTTACATGACCGTTTATAAAAAACTGGGTAACACAATCTGCAATGCATGCCGATGACATGATAGATATAAGGTGATTTGTTTTCCTTATGCAGTTAGGAAGGTCTACCGACTCTAATCCTCAACCAGTGATAGACTACAGAGCATGTCATCTCGTGACATGACTGTCATGGTGACATAATCGTGATAATCATCATTATTCATTCACCACACATGTTTAAGATTTTATTGACAGCTTATAGATTTTCCTTAGACATTTTCTCCTCATCATTTGACTCATAAGCTGTTGATTTATCTTTTGTAAATCAAGTAAGATACAAATAAATAGAAATAGATAGAAGTAAGGTACACATAAATTGCTAAAAGAATGTCTTTTCAAAACGGCAAGAAGGTTCAATTTTTGAAAGGACCACTTTTACTAGTTAACTTCTAATGAATTCTTTTCAATAGGTTGGATTGACGATATCGTGAGGACTACGGCTAACGGATGGATAAGGGAGACACAGAACAGAGAAGACTAGCAGAAGAAAGGTTAGACCTATACCCAACAGTGGCTGATTCTGGGCTGAAAATGCATGAATAGGTAATAGTAGGAATGTTTTGTTCCTCACTTCTTACTAGAAGAAAAGGAGGAGGAGGAGGTCCTGGGTTTGATTCCCAGGTCGGGCAAAGTGCTATTGGGTTTTTCCATCAGGCATTTCTCAGTAGCAGCCACGGAGTCTGGATTTGTGTCCGGTTGATGGCAATAGGCTCGCCCCCTATTACATGGGACTTAAAACATAACATGGCGAAATGTGGGTGTACAATTAGGTATACCTCTGCCTAACCCTACGGGGATTACAGGCGTGATGTTACGTGTTACGTTCTTACTAGAATGCATTTATGCTACCTTGAGTAATGTATGAGTAATTTCCTCCTAATATTTTCTTTGGCAATCCCGAACCATGCTGGTGAGTAACAACGTAAATAAATTTAAAAACATCCTTCGACTTTGACTCATTTAGTTGTCAAGGAAAGTTCCTGGCTTTTTATTGCACGGTTGAATAAATGGTTGTTTGCTATGAAACTTACCTTGCCTCTGTTCAGCTGGTCGGTAGTAGTTATCTACTGGCTGCTCTAAGAAGTAATCCAGTCTGTAGTAAGAATAAAAAACATTCAATTATAAGCCTTTGATCTCAACAAAAAATAAGAAAAACAATTGTTAAGAATTTCGAACTTTTGAACCATACTCCAAGAGTCAATTGCGTTTTTGTCAATTCAAAACATTCATATAAACAGAGTTTTGGCGGATAATATCCTCGGGTTTACTGCCCTAGATTTTGAAGCACGTTCTAAAGTAGTTACCATGAGAACTTTATTGCCACCCCCCACATAGCAGCGATGGGAGAATGAACAGAACGAACGAAAATGGTGGGACGAACTGGACACTAGGTGCTAGTGGTCCACATTAACCCTTGATCGAAACAACTGGAAGCCTTGGGGAGCTAACAGTAATTTAGAAACAAAGATGGGTATAGTAAAGGTAGTTACGGATTAATCTGGTGTAGCCTTGCTTGCTGCGGGTATCGCTGCTGCGCGCCGGGAGGAGCGGCACTCACTGCCGCCAACACTGCCGCTACAAGGTACTGCAAATAAAAGAGAAACAATTATGTTGATGTCTATATGAGCTTCTTATAGAGGATAGATGTCGGTCTTCTTCTTTGTATTGTCGATGATTCATAACAACATATGCTTAGCCTTTTCCTAGATTTATTTGGGTTAGCTTCCAGTCTAACTGGATGCAGCCGAATACCAGCATTTGATTGCCCTGATCCTTGGTAAGACTGGTTGTCAGACTTTCAAGCCACTGATGATTACTTTATTATTAATTGAACTTCGACTAGAACTCTGCCACTTCAATAGGGTTCGTAAGTAGACCTCAAACTGCAGGTGGAGTTGGACAAAGAGCAGGATGAGGTAGGACTTTGTTTGTGGTGTGGATCGTTTGAGTTGAAGAGATGTTGTTCAAACTTGGTAAAAACATGCGTGATGTGAATGAATTAATCATGCTTGTTTACGTCTAAACGTTGAATGAGCCAGGTTACTATGCGCTATCGCCAGAAATTCTTGCTTGTGTTATACTCATAGTGATTTACCTTAACATGCCGCCGAGAAATATCTCTCAGGCATGCTGGTTTCGTTTCCTCACGATGTTTTCCTACACAGAATACAGTGATAATTATACAATACGCCATGAATTAAAAAAAAACGTGTCAGAGGTTGAAAAATAATTCTGCAATTTTTGATTTCTAAAACCACCTTAAAACGAAGGACATATTTAAATTAACTTCGTTATCTCGACATTACATCTCATCAGTACATACACACTTACAATTCCATACGTCTTCCTAAGTAGCCTTCGCACAGGTCGCCATCTTTGCTCGTAAGGTCAGGTTATTGCATGCAGATGACATGGACATGGACACAGCATCGTCACACTCGCGAAATTAGACTCATTACCACCTATGTATTGGGAATTTATAATTGTTGTACGTTTTCCTTGTTTGGATAATTGTGGTTTGTTTCCTTAAAACTGGTTATTTTATTTTATAAACAGTGCTCTTTGAAATGCAATAATATTATGTTGAAGAGAAGATTTTCTGACGGAGACATTTATTTAGTAGTTTGAAGTTAAACAATGGTTTTTTATTACGAGCCTCTCAATTTCATTTTGATGTGATGATGAAGTCTCCAAAATATTATGCTTTCAAAGACATTCTTGGTTTTCTAAATTTTCGACCGAGAACGATCGATTTAATGTTTTTAATATCAGCTGTTATTTTCAAAAGAGGATCTTTACGTGAAAAGTCAAACTTTCCCGAAAGTAAGACCAATTCAGCAGTTGACAGTAACAGGCATATTTTAATGACAATGACCAAACTACAAGGAAATAAAATAAATCACTTTGCATACCTTGCTAATGAATTCAGAAGATACAATGTATTACAAAACAAACGCCTAACGCAGCTAATCATCAGAGTTCATTCAATGGATGATCGTGTGTTGTTTATTTTTAATGATTTATGTAACAAACAGATTTAAACGATGATGGTACAAAGAAAAACATGAGTAGGTCAGCTGATTGACATGCCATACAAGTTGTATCGACTTTTATTGGCTTATTCATGATCGTTAACTGTGCAACCCTTTCAGTGCCCAGCACCCGACACGCGGGTCGAACAATAAATTCGTTCCTTCGCACAACCCGTATCCGTAGCTATGGACACGCTAGTCGGGTTCTGGGTATGGATACACGTCATCTATAGCTTATTATAACGACGACTCGGATACGGGTTGTGGGCACGCGAACGAATTTCGCGAAGTTTTCGCGAAGTACTGGGCAGTGAATGGGTTAACTAAGCATAGCTTGGGTACGAACGTATAAAAGACTGTCTGAGATTTAAAGGGATTGCTTTAGTATGAAATGGCATAGCGATGGATTAATGACCAGTAGAGACTAGAATAGAAGAATTGCCATCTTACTAAAACTGTCAAATAATGAGACAGAAGAGAATGGACACAGAAATCAAAATGTGAAATGAATGATACTGAAATGGGAAATCATAAATCATTATCGTGATTCGCCTGCCCTTATCCCAATTTATTTGGGGTTGGCGCAGCATTTGTTTTTTTTACCACAGATCTTATTACCTACTCATAATTTCACCACACACCTCCTTTCTTACCACATCATGGGAAATCACAAATAAATAAGATTTTTTAAGGATTTGGATTAACTTTGAGGTTTTTCAGACCAAAGCTGCCACCGCATCGGCCCGATATAATCATCTGCATAAATCCTTTTTCCAACTATTTTGGGGGCAGCTGAATACCAGTATTTTACATAAAGCGACTGCCTATCTGTCATCGAAAATCCAGTTACTGAGTGGGAAGGTACCTCTTGACAAGACTTAACCGCTGCGGCCTGTATGGCATAAGGCTTTATAGCTGGTAACCAACCAATAAACTAGAAAACAATATTTCACTAGAAGGAAACAACCGTAAAATTACACACGCAGTTATTGAAATTAGCCCGTAATTCGGTTACGCGCTGCCAATTTATTCGTAACATATTATTTAATGGTTCCAGTACAATGGACGGAGAAACAACATGATTTCTCTGTGATTTATATTATATTGTAGTCGGAAGTAGTGCTTGCATATACAAAGTGCATAAGTGGAATCACGTAAGACTATTTTATTGTTGAGCTTCTAGTACTAGTATGTCTATGCATAAGTCTTTTGTAGGGCATTAGGGGTGAAGTCTTTGTTGACCACGGTAAGAAAGTAGGCTTTAAGCACGATGAGTAAATGTCAGTTTTATTAAATATTCCTTGAGTACTGGTTTATTGGGGATTTTAAGTAGGAACCCACTTGTGTGTATTAGGGTTTGTCAAGTTTTAGGAATAGTGGTGTTCCAGCGGTTACGACCCCAACTTATTTGTCGTGGGTTCGAACCAAAGTAGATACTTTATTTAATTTATTTCATCAGCACGGCTATCAGTACAGTAAAAGAAAACACCATGAGGACACTGGTATATCCTAGAACCAAAAATTCGAAGACAATATATATATTTTTTTTAAATATTAAATAGGCCTGCTCTTGACCCCAATCTAGTCCTGAGGACAAAGATGGGGTCGACGACTGAACGAGCTAACCCAAAAGAAGCCTATAATCAACTCGAGATTTAAATAGATTGGGGTCATATGAACTTGGGAACACCGACGCAATATGGGACTACTGACTACCACCGATCCACAGTGGGCCACCCACTTGGATTATAGCCGATCCCTTTAGAAGAGGATTGTGGTTGTGTCCCAGCTGTAGGCACGTTACAGCCTGATTACTGATTTGCAGTGATTTTCTTTGTTGACAACAAGTAAAACATCAATGTTTTTTTTAATGATACACCTCACGTCATGTCTAATGAACTTTGTTTAATTAACATAGGTATTCGCCCGAGTATAGTTAGTTATGGTGATCCGGATCAATTACCTATCATACATATTCAGTCTGTTTGTTCCAAGACCGATCTTTGTTGATTTTTCCCACTAATTGAAGTTAATTGGTGTACTGCACTCATCGTTATTGAATCGTGGTGTTTTTTAAATAACAAGAGCCTTGTGTGATTTGTGTTTTGGGTGTAAAAGATCGAATAAAGTTAAATGAACTTTGTTATTGCAACTCTAAGTATAAATACTTCCGTGTTATGACCTGTTATTCTTTTGTATGCTAGTCTTTAGATTTTTGGTCATTTAGCAGAATGTGATGTCAATAGATCAGTGGTTGTAAAGATCTGTAATAGCGTTTGTTTAAATTTTGAAGAAATCAGCATGAAACGTATTATGGTTGTTGTACTTTTGAAATTTAGCGGGTAAGGGTGGACTCCATTGAATAAACACGGAAAAAATCTGTCCACTGTCCAAAACTCCAATAAACAGTGGTGATCAATGCGAATTTCTACATTCTTTTCTTAAAAAACCGTTCAAGATTGTAATTGTTTAACGGTAAAACTAATAAGAAATACACCACAAGATAAACACCTGCCAATCATACACAGCATCCTATCATCATCTCAGCGGACACCCATCACATCTACGTAATTTGTGACACAAAACGGAAGGAAGCCAGTAAGTAAGTAGCCGTCACATTAGTATGTGAGTGACGTCCGGACCTTCACCCACTTACTATATCATACAGGCTGTACTCGTGGACTCGTGGCCATTGCAATCGTAAACGGAATTTGTCACATACGATGTGATGTTGTGGCCTTGCTGTTATTGAGAGTAAAGTCTTGCTCGAATGTCCAATGAGATGAGCAGAAAACAAATGGGAAAATGAAAGAAAAAAAACTGAAGAGGAATTTGAAGAAGTACCTAATAAAAATACAGGGTGTAAACAGACTCTTCACGAAGCCGTCAACCAAGCATTATGTACATCAAACTAAGTAACTTTACGCAAAATTTTTGCGTGTAGTGCTGGGAAATGACTTTTATTTTTGGGCTGAAAAATCACGTTTTTCAGTAGCACTTAATGTAACGCACTCAAAACATAGTGCTGATGGATGGATTGAATGGTTAGGGGGTCCTGGACGTGTTTAAAGTAAAAATCGTACAAAAAAAACTTGTAAAAAAGTTGGAACTTTGACCCCCAATATCTTCGTAACTAGAAGTTTTCCAGGTATGGTCTAGAACAAAAAAAATATCGCAATGACGGGAAGAACAAATGCCTTTCGGCTTCGTTAAGAGTCTGTTTACACCCTTTATTATGAAAATAATATAATATCACTCGCGTATTCCCCGAAAGGTTAGGCAGAGGTGTAAAGGTACCGTACAGCCACGTTTGGATAAACCCAATAACACTTCGTCCGACCTAAGAATTGAACCTAGTACTATGCTCAGCAGCAGTGCTTGTAACTACTAAACTAGTAATTCAGCCGCGACTTCGTCTGCTAAAATTGTAAAATAAATATAATTTTTATAGCACCCACAAATAATGTAGTTATCGGCCAGTGAAGAATTTTTAGAATTCGATTATTAGTTCCGGAGATTAATACCCCTAAATACAAACGTACAAACTTACAAACAAATTTTACCTATTTTTAATATTGTATAGAAAAGTTGTCGTAATTTTGTTTTTATGTTGCACTTATGTACTCACACTCATTTCTTTAACAACAAAAACATTGAACTTGATTCCTCAAAAAAGATTTCCTCGAAGTCGTAAGTTGATATAACTTTTATGTATGTCATATAAAATTCATATAAGACAGCGCCCTTGACCTTGGCGCCACAGTTTCGTCTGAGTGACACGTCAAGGGATCGTTCAACTTTGTCCTACAGTTTGTCACTGGTTACCTAACCAGTGAGAACCACACAAGGTTGATAAGTTAATGTTATCGGAGCATTGTCTGGGAAAGCTTATTGTTTTGACGGGAGTATATGTTATTGTTTGAGTGGTTATAGTTTTATTTTAAGTGCGAAGTAAATGCAACTAAAATAACTAACATACTTCGTGGGTATTTTACATTATAAAAAAAAATTGGTTGTCTGTAAAGTCAGTTTACGGACGATAATTTTACTTGATAACGTCATAAGAAACATTGAGGAAAAATTGAATACTTTTATGGATTGAATTAATTTATTATTATCACTGAATTATCATTATTTTGTAATTATATATACATAGATGCGTCACAAGCCGAACGCTTAGGCCGATCTTGCCTCTCTATCGCTTGTTCCGCGATCTCGCTTGCACGCTCGGCTCAGGCGGAACGTGACACTTTTTCGTGCGTGCAGCCGGCGTTCACCGATTTATAAGACGTCGAAATCACGTCAATAAATGCAGTAAAAGTTAATTGGGTTACTCAAGATGGCCGGATATGAATAAATAAAATGAGAGAAAGAAAATGGCTGAATATTATGCAAATGGACATATGCGTATTTCGAATTATTAAAAAATATAATATTGTAAAACTCTATAAAAATTTAAAATCACAATTTTTTTGGCAAATATAAGTTGAACTTGATCCATTACCTGGTTATGGCAATTTATGTATGCCACTCGCATACCTGCAGTTAAAAACTCATAAATAAAATCCTTCATATTTCGCCACATTACAAAAATAGACGAACTAGAATCCTCGCCAAATCGTCCTCTAAAACGACATAAAAAGTCAACCAGTTCTATTCATCAGATAACTTGACCACCGTAATTTTCCCTAACACTTTGGTCGACTTGCGAAATTCTTGCAAAACGTGGGTAACAATGACACGAACTGTCACACGCACTTAAACACGAGGCATGGCGGTAAGTTAGTGTCTGAATGATTCCTTTTATTACAACATAGTGTAACGCAAGCTCAAAAGTGTAATTTGGTCGTAATTATGTGTGAGGACAGTTAGGGACGCGCGTCGCTGGCTGTGCCTATATACTACTCTTAGGTGACCTGGTTTTGAGCGCAGGAAACTTGTGTTGCGGTTATCTAGGTAAACGACTGAACGTTTAATATCTTTATAAAATGTTTAGTAGTTAGATTACATTGTATAAAATAATGTTCGTCATTAGATTTTATCATATTTTAATCAAGAGAACGAGGAAGCACGTACTAGCCGGTAATCGTAAATACTATTGTATACTGTTGTTTTTGTATTGTGTGTTGTTTATTGTTATATCATCAATGAGATCGTCTCTTCTTTGTTTAAAAGAATCTTTTGGTTTGATCAGCAAGACACTTTTACTTACGGTTTGATTTTTCCCATATAAATTATAAATTCTAATGCAAACTGTTGATTTTAATACTAACACTACCAACCTTTTATTCACCTTTTATTTGCTTATCTGAAAATACTGTTTCAGTAGCGCCCTTATTAGAACTCTGCCAAATAATGTGTATTCATGGGTTGTGTAGAAGGCAGTCCTAAATTTCAGCACTAGTTCACATGAGCAGAGTGGCGCAGTGGAAGCGTGCTGGGCCCATAACCCAGAGGTCCGTGGATCGAAACCACGCTCTGCTATTCTTACTTTTTTTGATTTTGAAGATTTTTTATTATATTATTATATACCGGTATTTTATGAGTATATTGTGATGTCTTTGTTTTCTTAAGAAAAAACGAATTTTAATTTTTTGCATTTTCTAAACTAATGGCCTTTTTTAATAAATATTCTCACAACACAGTATGCACAACTACTGAATATGACCCCTATTTCCCGGGTATGTCTTGAATGTCAGAAAAAGATGGATGTTGAGGTTCGGGTCAGCTATATACAGCAGTAGCGAAGGATCAATTTTTGTAAGAGGTAAGCCGGAGTACATTTCTTTAATGTGATTATAATATTTGTCTATAGAATACTGATTATGCCATTTTTCAAAGGGAAGCCAGTAGGAATCGAGTTGTATGAAACCTTCGCACACTGATATACAGCTAAATACAGATATCACCTGCCTAACCTTTTCCCAACTATGTTGGGGTCGGTTTCCAGTCTAGCCGGATGCAGCGAATACCTGTATTTTACATGGAGCGACTGCCTATCTCACTGAACTCCCAACCCAGTTAGTACGGAAGATTACGTTAAATGATTAAAATATTGATGACTGAGCTAGTAACTGAAACATCGCACCAATTTCCCCGAAGGCTTACGCAGATGTGACCTTTAAGTACATCCACATTGCGATCATTATTATTTAAATAAATAA
The DNA here is from genome assembly GCA_950005105.1 of Lycophotia porphyrea. NCBI lineage: Eukaryota > Metazoa > Arthropoda > Insecta > Lepidoptera > Noctuidae > Lycophotia > Lycophotia porphyrea. Next base: position 18,766,193 of record OX465388.1, on the reverse strand, counting down.
AATGCTGTTTGTTGGTAAGCACTTTAGAGTTTAGATAAAGTTATTTTTATGCATATACTTGGTACTCCGAATTAAGGTATTGAGGAAAGAATTATTGTATAAGGAAAGAGGTTTTTTGTAATATTCCGTATATTGGGAAATTCGATTTGGACAGGACAGCGTCTGTCGGGTCAGCTAGTATTGTAATACATATTGAATCATAAACAAGACAGTTGGATTGGACTTTAAAATTAAATAAAGGTATATATTTTAACAATAAATCTGCGCAGAATCATCGCAAAAAGAATTAATAGAAGCAGGTTCATGAAAACCTAAAAAAGGAATACAATTTATATCCTTTTATTGTTATTAATCTTCGTATAATACTTGTAGTCAAGAACTAATAACAAAAAGATGTAACTATAATGGGTTTGTTAAAAACTGCATGCGTATAAAACCGATGTAGAACGTGGACGAGGTGAAAGTAGTATGTAAGGGTGGCGCTCTGATGTGTGGGCTGCGGGACTGTTCGAAAGAGATATCGCGGCCCTGGAACACAAAGGGCAAGGAAGGAACATGAATGGGTTTTAGTCACTACAAGTCGGACACTCCCTTCCGCTCTGCCCAGAGCGGTCATTTGATGATTTCCCATCCGAAAAAAAAAGGGTGCCGCTCTGTATTTTCTGCCTACACCCATACTTAGAAAGCCCATTATTAGAAGGCGTGAGTTTATACACGTACATACGTAAAAACTGTATCCGGGAAATGCAAATGTGTTTCACCAAACACAGATTGTTGATGTTACTCTGAGTTTTGTTATGAAAACAAATCTGGAGGAAGATTCGTTAGCTACATAACAATATACCTACCTAATATCATTTGTGAATTTTCAGAAGAGATAAGCAAAAGTGTATATTATCAGACTCACATTTCTAGTCGCATTATAAGGTACATGAAGTAGGAATAAATGACAAGCGTCTCTTTATCACCCTGTGTGACGGAGATCGAACCCAGAACCCTTCATAGTAGTCGCGTGACCACTACACTAACGATGCAGTCAGCTGTCATGCTTATATCATAAATACAATTGTTTATAGTTCAATATAAAGCTATAAAGGTCGGTCCCGGCTTTCATTTGTAGATCTTTGACAGTCGTGACAGTGGCCAAAAAAGTCTGACAACCAGTCTTACCAAGGGGTATCGTATTACCCAGTACTAACTGGGTTGTGGAGGTCAGATAGGCCGTCGCTCCATGTAAAATATTGGTATTCAGCTGCATCCAGATAGACTGGAAACCGACCCCAACACACTTGGGAAAAGGCAAAGCAGATGATGATGAAAGCTATACAGGTCTTAAGGATAAAAATATGGACCCCAAAATGAATCGGTAAAATCTATTTCAAAAGCTTGGTCGGTGGTTAATAACCTCCTGACTTAAAAAAAAAGTACCGGCAACGGTAATGGTAAAAATATACAAGTCGCTAATGTTCTTTACTTACATGCTAATTTAGTTGAAAAAGTATTCAATGGTTTTCCTTGGTATTGAAAAATTTTGCAAAATCGACAGTAAAATTTATCAAAATAAAAAAGTTATATTTTCTTTTAAATTATCTTTTTTTTTTAATTTTCTTTACATGAAAAATAAAAATCGAGAAAAAAAAAACTTACAAAACAAACAGCCATATTTCACAACACGTTTTGACCCGCGCACTATAATGTTCAAAGCAACAATGCGCACACGCCGGTCAGCACACACTTATATGAGACGCGCGAGTTGCGTGCGCGCTATAGGGATAAGTATACCCCTGGCTTTCTGGGAACTTTTTGGAAAAATCGGTTTCCGAATGGTCATCTACAATATGCGAAAGTATCTACACACGTTTTATATCCTGTGTATGAAGCTGGCATAAGAACTCAGGATTCAAGATAATTATAATGTTTCAACGGTTTTAGGAGATGCAAATGAGTTGTTGAAATAAGTGATAGCATTTGCGCGAATGTATCTGTATCTCCCGGGCCCCCGACACTTGGTATTAGTACAGGAACAGTGGTTTTTTAGGTGGTTAGTCTGAAATAACCCTCCGCTCGCCCCAGACGGAAGGTATCTATGAAGATTCATCATCATCATCATCAGCCTATATTGTTCCCACTGCTGGGACACAGGCCTCCTCTCTATGAGAGGGATAGGGCTTTAATCCACCACGCGGGCCCAGTGCGGATTGGTAGATGTCACATGTCTTCGAATTTTTTGGTTCTAAGACATGTCGGTTTCCTCACGATGTTTTCCTTCACCGTTTTTTAGAGCAGTGGTGATGAAATAAATTACACAAAGTAATGCGGCTGCCTGGGTTTGAACCCACGACTTACTGTTCGTAAGTCGGGGTCGCGGTCGCTACCACTGGGCCACCGCTGCTCTCTAATAAAGATTATCCCACATAAGAAATAAAACAAGGATGAATTAATAAATAATAATGATGTAGGTTTTTTAATTAAATCGAAGCTTTTCTTTATACTTGTTGTAGATTTTCGTGTCGAGTTCTTGAATCAACTGAGTCAAATGAGTTGTGGAGCTCTTAGGGCAGTAACCGGTGACAATAACATTTTATTTTTTTATTACAGGTGTGGCAAAACAATTCGCTATCCTATTTAAATGTTGTTTAAAAGTGGAAGAGCGATATACAGTGTTCAAAAAAGACCCACAAATTTAGCAAAGGGACGCACTAATACAGTCTCTGTCAATAAACTCATTTTCAAGTAAAATATGTAGTCATGTGAAAATGCTCTCAATATATATAAAACTAGGTCAATTTGCAAGAGACACTAGAACAATAGTTAAATATTTGCAGATCTTGCAAAATATCCATAAAGATGATATAAATAGCTATAGTTTCACAAAAATACGACAGAAAACGAAACTTTGTAGTCGAATGACGATTTAAGTTGACGAACTTGAATACTAAACGGAAGATCTAGGTTAACTAGGTAAGTTATCCAACTGTTTCCATTTTTTTGTGTATGACATCTCGCAGGTGAACTACTACTATGATGCTATCGTCTGCTTAACTGGACTATCCTGAGGGTGCCTTGAGTGTAAGTCAAGAGTAAAAAAATTAGAATCTAAGCGACTGCATGCTAAGGGCAACCCCTGTGAGGGTGGGCTTAGGGCGTCGCTGGGGGAGGGCAGCAAAGGGACGGGCTGCATCGACAATATCATTATCTAGGGGTTGATTTAAAACTACAGGCTCGACATCACGGGCTGGCTCGAGCAAGGGGGGGGGGGGTATGAAATGCTTCCATGCCAAGTTGGGTTATTCGTTCTAGCTCTGCAAGGGTGCTTTCTAGAAAGGATACATAATCAGCCTATAATGTTCCCAGTACTGATGCTGGTACAAAGGCCTTCTTTCTGTGGGAAGGTGTGGGTCCGTAATTCATCATGTAGGCCCAGTGCGGGTCGGTGGATGCCACGTATCTTCGATGTAGGACAAGCTAGTTTTTTCACGCTGATTTTATTCACTGTATTGAAAGCAGCGGTGAAAAATATCAAAGCCTGCTCGGGTTCGAACCCGCGACCTCAACACATTTCACGCATAGTTAGGTTTTCTTGCGCATTTTCGGTTTATTATTTACAAACACTGAGTGCCTCGTTGTTGGTCTAGTCGTCGCAACCTGCTGCTGAGCATGAGGTCCTGGGTTCGTTTCCCGGGTCGAGCAAAGTGATTTTGGGTTTTTCCCTCAGGAATTTCTCAGTAGAGATTAGATTAGATTAGTATCTGAGCTGGTTTTGTGAGAGCCGAAATGATTTGAGCCAGTCTTTCTTTATCGTGTGGTTAGTGCCTAACCTGATGTCAGACTTTTTATGCCACCCATGGGCCTCTGACTTGACTTTACATGCCGTCGAGAAATATCTCTCAGGCATGCTGGTTTCCTCACTACGTTTTCCTCTCCGAAGGCAGTGATGAGTCTATGCACGCATATGTCAGTAAGGATTCATCAGTTCAATGATTCGACAAACAATACCAAAGAAAGGACATTTGGGTCTATACGCTCTACCGCATAAGCTATCTAAAATGTTTGCTATTTGATGATACACAAAGAAATATTTACTTACTGATAATAAATTCTTGATTCATGACGCTCCATACATCATCATCACCACATTGACAATAACTAGGAAACATTGATGTATGGATAGATAAGTAAGTGATGACTGTTGACGAATGATTATATGCACAAACAAACAAACAATCTCCTTGGGTCTATGTATGGTTTTACTTGGCAGGATACCAAGCAATATAGGCATAGGGAAATTTAGCTGTTGTTGTTCTAAATGTCTATTACAAAAGGTGTGTATTATTTTAATCTTAGTCATCTTCTTAAGTATTGTCAGCCCAATGGTATTGGCCGCCACTTCGAGTTGCATATCGTGATTTCGAACCAAGGTAAGCCCTCACAAAGAAAGAGATACCGCGGCCCTGGAACACAAAGGGTAAGGAAGGAATATGGATGGGTTTTAGTCAGTACAAGTCTGACAGTCCCTTCCGCTCCGCCTAGAGCGGGAGGAGTCATTTGATGACTTAATTCCCATCCGAAAAAAAAAGTAAGCCCTCATTTATTTCTTCAACACTGTTCTCAAATCCCTACGATGGATTTTCTTCACCGTTTCCTAGAATCAAAACTTCGAAAACCGTTCATCTATCAACCTACTTTAGGTTCACATGCTGAATTATGGCTCATTCCCTCGTTAACCAAGTCGTGAAGCTACACCAAGAAACTATTTCAGAATGTAAATGAATATTTCTCTGATTGGCGAAGTAAATATTTTTTTGAACTATTCTTCTTCTTTTTTATCGTGTGGTTAATGCCTAACCTGGTGTCGGAGTTTTTATGCCACCCATGGGCAGGACTTGGCTTTACATGCCGTCGAGAAATATCTCTCAGGCATGCTGGTTACGATGTTTTCCTTCACCGAAGCAAGTGATAATTAAACAAAACGCACATGAATCCGAAATCAGAGGTGCGTGTCTTGGGTTCGAACTCTTAGAATGATTCTATAACTAGTAGTCATAGTGTATTTAACGACTCCGACTGCTAGTTATATAAATATTTCAAGGTAGTATGTACCGGCTTTTTTTTTTTTTTTTCAAATGACTTCTCCCGCTCTGGGTAGAGCGGAAGGGAGTGTCAGACTTGTACTGACTAAAACCCATCCATGTTCCTTCTGTATGTACCGCTTGTCAGTAAATAACGCCTTCAAGATCAACTGTAGCAATTGATTGATCTAGATGAAGAGATACCGCGATTTTTAAGATCACTCAGTAAAAATAAAACCTGCAATTCTGTGAAAATACATTAACAAGTTTTGTTGTACATTTTGTTCATATTTCCATTAATTGGCAAGACAATCAGATACCACTCTTCTCTATATTGTTTTGATAAGTTACCTCATAACAACTGAACAAAAAAAGACATTTCCCACAAATATTCGTATGACATAATATTGTGTCATTGACCCGCCATTCAAACAAAACAAACTCCATATTTCTTACTTTACCGAACTGCTTATGGAAATTACGTAAATGTAAAAGTTTTGTGAACTAACAGATAATGGAAACGGTAATACCTAAGCAGTTTACTCTAGGTGGTTCATTGTTCCCTTTTCTAGTGGACAAGTCAAAAGACGGTTGCGTTAAATGGAGTACCTAAGTTATAACGGTGCTACTAATACTTAAGTAGCCCATTTTTATTTAAATACTGTACGACACCTAAATTATTTTCTAAATATGCAGGGTATAAGGGACACCGACGCACTAATGGTTACCTCGCGCCACGTATCCAGTACATGATTCTGAACCCCCCCCACACCGAGATAAAAATAAGAACCGGCCAAGTGCGAGTTGGACTCGCGTACCGAGGGTTCCGTATAAACTGGTAGGTATTTTGTTATTAAACTACTTATTTTCAGAGTTTTTCCTTTACATGTGCTGTAAGACATTGCTTCTTGCCAAATTTCATGATTCTAGGTCAACGGGAAGTACCCTATAAATTTTGATTCCCTTGAGAGTGTCAAAATAAACGGCCGTACCTTTTTTATGTTAATTTAGAAATAGCTCTTGCACAGCTTCAAGGGACTGTAGACCTGGGTATATGGTTTAATTTCAACTCGATACCTCCACGCGTTCCCGAGATAAAGGGTCTTGACAGACAGACGAACAAAAGTGATCCTGTAAGGGTTCCGTTTTTCCTTTTGAGGTACGGAAACCTAAAAAAATTAAAAAACGATTGGTTCAGAATGACTTTTACTTTAGGGGTAAAAAGGACTAGGAACGTACTCCAAACACTGTGTTGATGGGTCATGGAGGTATTTAAGTAAAGTTATAACATTACAACAGATTTAAAAAAAAAAAAGAAAAAGTGACTTCCAATCAGGCATGCTCCGGAACAAAAACAAAATCTCAGTGACGGTGAGAACATGTGCCTTTCGCTTCTATAAAGAATTTCTACACCCATTTAAGTTTCTGTTAAACCAGAATACAGTACGTAAGTAAACCAGTGCAATGCCATTTTTTCCTAGAACCGTAATGCAAGTCATTATTCTTTTAAACTTCAGAACTGTTGACTCACAAAGGTGAGGAGTTAATATTTTTACTTGTTTTGCGGTTGGCTACCTTGTTCCCGTAAATACGCAGCAGCATGATTTGGCTCGGATGTTTGAAATGACGTGTGTCTATATGCGTCAAAGGGTTTTGTTTAACCTCAATCAATTTGGATTACTGGGGACTCCAGAAAGGGATTTGCACGTTTGATGTGTGGTCTTCGACTAAGTAGAGGGATTCCCTCTTATGTTTTTGTGCTAAAGCCAATCTTAAGTTTAAGGCAGGATTGGTCAATGAAATAAGTTTGGAAAACATATTCGTCAAATATTGCAAATTATTTTCTCCTCACAGTGTTTGGTACGGTACGGTTGGTGAGGTGGCTGAGCGATTGGCTGCTAAACTGCGTATCGCGGGTTCGATCCCCGCACGATAACAATATTTTTATGGCCTACAAGTAGTTGTTCCGGGTCTGTTGTCTGCTGTTTGTGTCATGTGAGTTTACATGTTTGTAAATGCTACCACAATATAGGAGAAATTCCTAGTATGAGGCATCGTTTTCTTTAAAAAACTGGCCAAGTGCGAGTTGAACTTGCGCGCGTGGGGTTCCGTACTCAATAATCTATACAACATTAGACAAAAACGGCATAAAATCACGTTTGTTGTATGGTATCCCTTAAATACATCGTACATCATCTGTGAAAATGTCAACTGTCTAGCTATCACGGTTCATGAGATACAGCCTGGTGACAGACAACAGACAGACGGACGGACAGCGGAGTCTTAGTAATAGGGTCCCGTTGTACGCTTTGGGTACGGAACTCTAAAAAACAAAGGCCAAAATTATGTAACTGCAAAAATCGGGTCATTCTCACTAGTTCCACCAGCAATTAGTTCCATGGAACTCAATTTTTAACTTTAAACACCTCCAGGAACCCCTTACTATTCAATCCATCCATCAGCACAATGTTTTGAATGCGTTACGTTTAACAGCAATATTTTTTGCGTAAAGTTACTTAGTTTGATGTACATAATGCTTGGTTGACGGCTTCGTGAAGAGTCTGTTTAAACCCTGTATTTCTTTAATCTGATTATATTATTTGTCTATAGAATACTGACTGTGCCATTTTTCAAAGGGAAGCCGGTAGGAATCGAGTTCTTTGAAACCTTCGCCACTGGTAGGTTTATGTGTGTGATATATTCACATTTAACTTAGTCAATATTATAAACAAATAACAATGTTTGGTTAAGTCATTAAAATCAAGCGAAGCAGGGGTAGTTCGCTAGTTACCCATAGATGAATAGAGCGGCTGGTGGGCGTTTATGAACCTAAGTATATCACAAGAAAACATCTACATACAACGATTCTCATATTACTCTAAGATCATGTAAATTATGTAAAATACTCTATTTAAAATGAGCAACGTAAGTAAAAAAGTGTAACATGCGTATTATCTGACCATGTGAGAATGTAAATATACAAACACGTGGTATTGGTAATAGTTTGTGTTATAAACACCTTATTAATTCATTTTACTACGCACTAAAATCTAAGGTTTTTAAATAAACAAGGCGTGTGCGATTTGTATGGCTGTGACTTAAGGGCGCGTTTGCAAATCAGGCAAAATTACGCTGTTTTTGGGTACATTTTATGGCATAACTAAACAATATTCAATATAACTAATATCTACCTCGTATAGATTGGTTTTTCTTCTTCAAATGAGAGGAACTTTATTATTGAAAATTCTAGTGTTTTATAATGTAACTTTTTTTGATTGACCTTTCGTTGCCAATGTCCATAAAATTCAGGATACAGGTTTGAGTTCAGGTACATTTTTTGTGCGATTATTAACATATTTTACCATTTCTAAAAATACTTACTGCAATTCTTAATGCAAGTATTTTTTTATATCTAACCTGTCAATTTGCAAACGCGTCCTTAAGGGTGTCAAGAATTTGTTTGTAGGAAAATCTCTCGCAAAATTTGAGTAGGTTGACTGCCTCGTTGGGATAGTGGTGGGAAGCGTGTGGTGCATGGTCGGAAGTGAGCATGAATGAAGCATGAGCATGAGGTCCTAGGTTTGATTCCCGGGTCGGGTAAAGTGGTATTGGGTTTTTCTATCAGGAATATCTCAGTAGCAGCCACGGAGTCTCGATTTGTGCCCGGTTGATAGCAAAAGGCTCGCCTGTTACTTGACTTAAACATAACTGACAAAATTTGAGTGTACCTACTTTAGGTAAACCTCTGCCTAACCCTTCGCGAACAACAGGTGATTAGGTACCCTGGTACTCTGATTAGTTTTCGGTAGTACTGAACAGTTCCATAATTGAGTTAAACTCTTTTCTATCGCTTCCGTAGGATTTTGAAGAAATAAGTACCTAATACCTTTTTTTTTTCGGATGGGAAATCATCAAATGACTTCTCCCGCTCTGGGTGGAGCGGAAGGGAGTGTCAGACTTGTACTGCCTAAAACCCATCCATGTTCCTTCCTTGCCCTTTGTGTTCCAGGGCCGCGGTATCTCTTTCGAACAGTCCCGCAGTCCTGTAACTAATACCTTGTTTCGCGAACGAGTATTGTCAAAAACTGGCGTTGGGTATACCAGTGTGCTTCGAAATTATCCTGCAGTTAACTGCCTTGGGTTTATAATCATGGTTTCATTCCAATGTTCAGGCAGTGTTAGGTTTGTGTAACTAGTAATTTACCATATCTTTTTTTTTACTCTGTTCAGAATACAACACTATGTGGAAGGGCCACCGACGGCGACGCACTAACGCTTATTCTTACGTTTATTATGACGCTTATTCAGTACATCATCTGAACCTCTTGACACAGAAATTTTTCATCGGTAATAAAAAAAACCGGCCAAGTGCGAGCCGGACTCGCGCACGTAGGGTTACGTACCATTATCTATAAAAACGGCAAAAAAATCATGTCTGTTCTATGGGAGCATTGGGAGCCCCCCTTAAATATTTATTTAATTTTATTGTTAAAGTGAATATACAACTAAATATTCTGTGAATATTTCAAGCTTCTACCTGTCTCCGTTATTAATAAAACGGCCAAAAAATCACGTTTGTTGTATGGGAGCCCCCTTAAATATTATTTTATTTGGGTTTTAGTATTTGTTGTTATAGCGGCAACAGAAATATATCATCTGTCAGATTTTCAACTGTCTAGCTATCACGGTTCATGCGATACATGTATTCTAGGTAATGCTATTTTTTTAATTCAGGTTCAAAATGGTGTACTGAATAAATGGTTACAGTTTGTGCGTCGGTGACCGTCCATCTTGTTTAGAAAAAGAAGTAAATAACGGGGCTTGCACTTTTATTACTTATGAAATAAAGTGACACAGCCACATAATCAACGATTAGTAATGCATTTTTTTAGAAATTTGAATGCACAGGGATTTCCTACATGAGTACTTGAATCACTCTTCATACCTATTGCATTGTTTGCTTCTTATTTCCTGTAAGAGATTTATACTTAATTTAACATTATTGTCATTTTCCTTGTTACCTACATGGAAATGAAAGTTTACACAGAAGATAAATTTAAAACTGTGTTTTAATTTCGTGAAAGTTGTTAATGTTTACTCAGGAACTTCAAAGATGATTATTAAAGTTAGTTAAGCATAAATTAATAATTGTAAATTAGATAGAGTTGGTAGGCCCTGGTAAGAAACTAAATAAGTCATGAAACGGCTTACGGAGTTTCCTACTTTGTTTACGGTTTTCAAAATCAATTTATTTTATATTACGCATGATTTCAAAATCATAGAATGTTATATTTTTATACAACTACGGCATTGCCAATAATAGTATCTAAGTACTTTTCGCATCAAAAAATAGTTTCGTGTAATAAAAATAAGGAATATTTTTTGCGTAATGTTTGATATACAGAATGTTTGGCTGATGGCTTTGTGTTGTGATGGGTCTCTTAACACCCTGTATGTGACTCGCGTTTATCTGCTCTTACACTACAATATTTCATCGGTTGTAAATAATCGATTTACAAGGAAACGTGCGGTTTAGTCTTCGTCAGCGCCACTCAAGTGCCTTACTCATTGTTAGTTGGGGAATTCAGCAGTGGCTGAAACCAGAACCGTTTGTCAAACTCGCCAGTACCAATACCACTGTATTGGACAGTCTGACAGCGCAGTTCCAAGCTGCGCTGTAGCACGCCGTCTTTCGTCTTCCACATCCACCTATCTTTTAGATTCCTTAGTTAAGTTATTGTCCAATATCTACCGAGAATCGTAAGACATTTTACCATGGCCTAATAGTTGTAAGATCTCTTGAGCCTGCTCATCAAATGTGTCAAACAGTGGTTTCAGCTGAAAGGGTCTTGATATAAGTAAATAAAACGACAATAGCATTGCAAAATTTATTAGCATTGCAAAATTTATTAGCATTAAGTATAAATAAATAATAAATAAAATGTTTAGTCTTCAAAAGACATTATTATCACACTCATTCACACAGTTATGGCAAATATTATTTTTATAATATGTGCAGACGTGCAAATTCATACCCTTTTGAAGTCGAAATAGATGTCGATTTATTCTACAGTTCGGGTTTGAATTTAACATCTGCATGAAGTCTAATTCTAATGGTAAAAAATGTCACCTGGTAAATATTGCGACGAAAGTTTGCATCAGTGGGTAAAATCTGATGTCTTAAGTCCGTTGTGCCTGGCACTAGATCACAACTAAAATATTATAATGCTAAAGTAAATGCGTAATCAACTGCCTCGTTGGACGAGTGGCCGCGCAAGTGCGATTGCTGAGGGGTTCTGGGTTCGATTCCCGGCATAGGTAGCGAAATGGTGGGTGTATTGCGTATGTTAGATTTTGGCGAGTTGAAAATCTAACAGGACAAAATATGGAAGACGTTACATATGTGTCGCCATATTGGTGAAAACTGGCTTAGGAATCACTGCTTAGTGCTTACCTAAAGTCAATTATGACCAATAAGTCATGATCAACAAATTTAATTCATATTGTAGATAGTGTCGCGCCTATTATTTGTATGCAGGTGTAGATATTCCATGCTTACTGACGGTCAACCAATTTTCAACCATATTAACTCTGGGCATGTTAAAGCGAAAGCCAAAGTATCGAACTAGTTTCGAGTTACATTGTCGTTCCATTTTATTAACACTAACATTTTGCTTTTTCCTAAAACTTTATCTATCATCATCATCATCATTTCAGCCAAAAGACGTCCACTGCTGGACATTGGCCTGCCCCAAGTGTCGCCACATTGACCGGTCATTAACCTTATCTATACTAGAATAAAACTTTGTAAAAAGCTTACAGATCGCCAACCTCGCCTTTAGTAGAGAGGTTACATGATAATAAAGAGATTTATTTAGACTTTCCTCTAGTGTATCAAAATTTTGTTACAAACAAATAATAGGCCCAACCTTCCCGTCACTGTCTAATCAGATCTGAGTATACAACATCTTTCTTTCTTTTCTTTTGTTTTTAAACGTTGCCCCGGCTCTAGTAATTTCTCCTGTATCGTGGGTGCGTTTACAAACATTTAAAATCACATACACAAACAGCCAGACCCGGAACAACTATCTGTAGGCCATACAAATATTTGTTCCGTGCGTGGATCGAACCCGCGACACGTAGCGCAGCAGTCAATCACTCAGCCACTGCGCCAACCGTGCCGTCAAAGTCTCACTTGTTCTAATTATTACTCTTCTTATGATAATGATTAGGTAGCTTAAGATTCAACGATGCGGGGTCTACGCCGGCAATGGCGGTGGCTATGGGCTGGGCCAGGGCTACGCCTGACGCGGCCACAGCTGTAGCTTGCGGTCTTGAAGCTGCCAGGCCGTGCTCACCGATGACTGCGAGACCTGGAAGGAAACGATATAATGTTTAAATTACGTTATGCAAACATAACATCGATCCTGTTTTCCCAGACGTGTAACATAGCAATAGCAAAACTATAATTCATCAATATATTTTTAAGTCTCACAAATCCAGACATCCGTGGCTGCTACTAAGAAATTCGTAATGGAAAAACCCCATAACTCTTTGTCCGACCTGGGACTCGAACCCAGGACTTTATACTCAGTAGACGTGATTGTGACCACTAGACTAGACCAATGAGGCCTTAATGTTATAATTTAATCTTAAACGTTTGTTGAAAATATATTGAATTTTTAATATTGATTATTAGTTTAATTTTATTATTTTTTTATAATAATGATTGATTATTATGTATTGCAATTTTTAATTTTATATTTGATTACGGACATTTTAGATTTTTCTTCATATTTGACAAAATAATATCGTATTCATTTAATTTAAATTTTATGTTCAGCTTAGTTGTAACAGTATTTTGTGGTGTGTGTTTGTCTCTGTTTCTTGATATCCCACTAACATTATTTTTAAGTGTGCTTACTAATTAATTCATTAAATTATGGATGGTTGTGTCTGATGCAAATAAACAAATTAAAATTAAATATCTGTGTCTTTAGAAAAAACTTGCGTTGACTAAAGAAACCATTAAAAACTATGTATATCACACTGTTTACGATCCCAGATTCAAACTGGAGATTTAAAAACTACTATAAAGTACTACACTTATTGAAAACCCCGTTCGCATTTCAAAGACTCATTCTAATCGTAGCGACATCTAACGAAGAAAATGAACACTGCGAAGGTAACTGCGTGTCCAATAACTGTAGCACCATCTACACATCGTTGAGCAGTTGAGCAGCGCTGATGCTTTTATTACAGTTTCCCCCGTATTTCGTTGGCAGCACCGGTGCGTTTTGTACTCAATTACTGAATGTCTGGGTGAAATGACTTACCAAAAGGTTTAGCTTCAGCAATTGTTCCCCTCTCTAGGAAGTCCGAACCGTAATTGTCGTCATTTTCGTCATTAGACGTCTCGATGCCAACGCCCTCTTCTGCAATCTGAATTAAATGAATGTTATTTTAATGTTCTATTTTTAAACTGACAAGTTGTGATGATGCGAAGAGTCTGTTCAGGTTCATGGCCCAGCTATGAACAATGTGTATTTAGGGTACGATGGGACTGACATACGCATTGCGATTATAAATGTCCCTAAATAAAAAAAGAAAAAAAAGACGTGTGGCACTCGGAGTCTGCCGCGGTAAAGCTATTGCATAGCGTTATTTATTCACTTTCGTAGTGTCAGATATTCACAAGCCTAGGTTATTATTTTTAATCTACCGCTGGAGCTAGGAGGTTAGGTTCTATAGGTTACCTAATAATAATAATCTACAGCAGTAGATTAAAAAAAAGACGCGTGGCACTCGGAGACTGCCGCGGTAAAGCTATTGCATAGCATTTTTTATCACTTATGTAATTATAATTATTTATTTACTTTCGTAGTGTCAGATATTGCAACCTAACCTCCTAGCTCCAGCGGTAGATTAAAAATAATAACCTAGGCTTGTCAATATCTGACACTACGCGTTAGGTTATTTTCGTTACGGAATTTCGGTCTCCACGCTCAAGGCCCGCGATAGAAGCTATGCAATAGCTTAATAATAACCTAGGCTTGTCAATATCTGACACTACGTGTTAGGCACTAGGTGTTAGGTTATTTTCGTTACGGAATTTCTGGATTCGGTCTCCACGCTGAAGGCCCGCGATAGAAGCTATGCAATAGATTAAAAAAAAAAATAACAAGTTCCAGAATTACCAGTATTGAAATCTTCATGCCAATTTCACAGTTCAACTACCGGCTCTCTTGACCCTTTCCTACACTACACAAGACCTTCCATTACTACTCCATTCTGAACAATGCCTAGATTTAGCATTGGTGTCAAATTGATTGGTGATTGTAATGCAACATGTTGCTATTAATTCATGGCAGGAATTATCAATTTTATTGTAGCCGTTAATAAAGTAGTGTTATTTCTTCAAGTGTCTTTCTAGAGGGACTAATATGATTAACATGCATTGTCTTATTCTCATTCAACACCATCAACGAGTTTATCGTCTATAACTTGTATAGAAAGTCTAAAGTTATTAAATAAACTTACATAATCATCATCCTCTTCATCCTTACTCCTCACGCTTGTACTCTTCTTGAACAGCTTATCAACATCATCGACCTCTTCAATCAGTTTAATGATGTTCGAAGCAGCTTCACCCAAGGACGCTAACTGAGTCTTAAATCTACTCTTTTCCATATTTCCAAGGGACCCAGTCTTACGACCAAGATTGTGCAGTTTCAAAAGATTCGTTGATAGTGTTTTAAGATTTTGCAAGTTCTTGGCCATTACTTTGGCTAGGAGGTTTTCATCGCTGTTTTTCATTATATTTTCGCTGCTGATGTTCTCTTCTGAAACTATTTTCTCGCCAGTTATTCTGCCAAGGTTATCTTTTATAATTTCCAAGTACTGACCTTTGGCTCCGCCGTAGAACGGTACGTATTGTACTGATGCCCTATAAAGGTTACATATTTTTTTTATTATCTTTGTCTAACTTGAATTAGACATGTAGAGTTATTCATTATGTCAAGCTTTTAAGTATACACAGGTGTTTATAAACATGACCATAACAACGTTTTCTAGACAAGACTATGACTCATAGTCTCAATATCCTAACAGTAACTCCACATTTAGGAATATGTGGGTGTACAGGAAATTAATTCTACTCAATTCATTCGTAGTTTTGTTTGAGCATGACCGTTATATTTATGTCTAATCTAATCCATTTAGGATAGTGACCTATCACAAGAATGTATAAATTATTTTACGAGCTTGAACTTTATTAATCGGAACTTATTTATAATTCTGTTTTTGGACTGGTCTGCTGGTTGACGAACTTTTACTTTGGTGGGATTTGTCTACGTTATTTGAAATTATACGAAATCAGTTATTTGCTATCTTCCAGATACATGATAAAATATCTTGATCTTCTTCATCTTAAGCAGAATGTACTTTGATACGAATTATTAGTAACATTTATGACAATCTTTCAACACTAACATAATCCAACTGACCCTGACATTACAACAAGTGTTTCAAATAAAATAAAACAAACATGACTTCAAATAAAATTTACATTTATTATACTCTCGTCTTTTACATCAATCTTACATTATTCCAAATTATATTCAATTCGAAAACTAATTTTAAGTTGACAGTCAAAAGTAATTTTCGAATCTAAATCTATTAATTTTACTCTTACTGCCTAGTTAATGATATATCGTTATCAATTTGTCATTGATTTACAAATTCGTATAGATAAAGATCTGATTGTGCATGGGCTATGCCTCCAGGACCTGCTATGGCAGTCGCTAGAGGTGCATGGAATATAGTTCCACTCTGGTTCCTCGCTATTATAACTTGGGATACAGGATTCGCCAAAGCCGTCCCTTGCGAATTCTGAGCATGAGCTATTGGCTTTATAAACAGCATGAATGTCGTATCTTTCAATGTTAAGGGCGTTTCTTGAAAATTCATGCCATTATATATGAATTGATCTGAGCTCTTCAGTGATCTGCTCCACTCTCCATCTCCTCGCCGTCCTCGTCCGTAGAATCTAATAAGTGAGAAAGAGAATAGTTTAATGAGAATAAGGAAGACATGATACATGTGGGTTAGTTAGAGATGGTTATCGATTGTAAGGATGGTAATAAATAATAGGACCAGTAGCAACAATTTTTCCTTCGGGTATAGCTTGTAATAATTGTGCAATAGAACCGTCTATTTTACTTTGTTCCTGTAGACGATGAGCGACTGATGTGAGGTCTGCGTCGGAGGATAATGCTACGATTCGTGCGGCTGGTCCGGCTACAGCGAGTCCTCCAGGTTGAGTATAAGCTAGTCCTCCAGGGCCTACAATCGCGGTCCCACCTCTGCCCGCAGTCGCCACTCCTCCGGGTCCAGCGATGGCCACTCCCCCACGCCTAACTTTCAGCCTGTTAATGAAGAAACCGGGCCCAGAAGGCTGCCTGTTCGATTGCTTGTGACCAAACAAATCAAAAAAGTTTAATCGCACGTCTCCGTCATTATCACCAACGGTTTTAGTGTCTTGTGTTTTTGTAGGGTCTCGCTTCACGGGTTTTGCAGTAGTAGAACTAGGTTTTAGAGCAAAGAATTTTTTTAGTTTTTCTGAGTCAATATCTTGTAACTGAGTTCCATGAGCAACAGTGCGTTTTTTAACTGCTCTCTTTTGCCTTGATTTTCCTTTTCTAGGTGGGTTCACAATAAGGTCTCCAGGTTTTTCAATTTCATCCAGATTTTGAATTACATCCTCATTAATTGCCTCATTTGATTTTTGTTTCCTGCAAATATCGGCATTTTGACCGTATTCAATAAAATTGTTCCAGCCCCCTCCATTCATAATACTGACCAATGGGTCCCTTATAAGAACTGGAAATAGTGATGCAAAGGGCCATTGAAAAGGTGGCAGAGATGGGAAAGATGGAAATGAAGGAAAGGGTGAAGGTGGTGTTTGTCCATCTTGGCGAGTTTGCATTTTTGTAGCGTATTCCACTGGATTTATGTAGTTACTGTACATATTATTCATAGATGGCATGACAAGAACAGGCATGTTCATTATGTAAGGCCCAGGAATCATTGCCGCTTGTGCTTGATTTCCAGCCAGTAAAGAAGCCAACTGTCTGGAATATCTGGTTTCGTCTAGATCTTCATTGTAGATTGTATTACTCTCTTGTTGTTGCACATTGTTAGGCTTCTGGTTTAATTTTCCAGAAGCTATGACTTGTTGGAGTTTTTCCAATATTTCTTTGTCGAGGACGTATTCTCCTCCCGTCTGATGGGGAGCGTTCCATTTTAACTGATTTCGCCTGCTCGGTTTCTTGAGAGCATCATTTATAGCTTTTATCTTTTCTAATATATCTCTACTAGTATCTTCGATTTCTCTATTAGTTTCATCATAAGCAAGTGTCCTCTCTTGTCCCGCTGAAGCTTCTGTTAATTCATCAACAGATGTCACTACCCTGCAATGTACATCATCTATAGTAAGTATTTGTGTGTATATTTCTTTACCAACATCTATGATACCTTTATCCATAAGCATTATAGTTTTAGCGTGTAAATCATGAAGCGGTGTTGAAGCTTAGATCATAGTAATTAAAGTGAACCATACCTGAACTACTGCGGTTCCCGTGTAGTTTATCACAAATATTTTATAAGCTCTACTACATAAGTTAGTTGTGCTGGTTCTACATAAAAGTGCATTTCTACTATTGTAAATTCGTCGTTAATTTTTTAAACAAAACCGTAGCAGATTTTTCAGTCATTTTATAAATTCAAAATACACGTTACATTTTATTAGAAACTGACATCATTGAACTTATTTACAAAAATAATTCAGGAATGATACACTTTTCTCTCAATGTTTTCTGTATTAAAATTGTAAAACAAAATGAGTTGAGCTTTCTAATATTTAGAACCTGTGTGATTATTCACAGGTTCTGCATATTCATATTTATTGAAATGGGCAGTGATTGAACATGATGATGAGATCATGGAGCCAATGGGGGCAATGAAATCAGTTTCCAAAATAAAATTAATTATTAGTTCGTGTAAAATATGTATAGTTGCTTTAAACGTAACGTTAACGTTATTAATACTATTATTATCTACAATCATGAATTATTATTTTTTATGAGAGTGACACTTACTCATTATTTGACGGTCTTGATGATACCTCCAGGCAGGAGCATGCGAGTAGCACCTGAAATTAGAAAATAAATCATTTTAGAGAGGTGGGTGAGGAGAGAAAAAATACTGATATTAGGAGTCATCACTGCTGGACATAGACCTCCCCCAAGGAGGTTGTAAGGAGTAACCAGACTAATTTTCGACGTGGTATCAGCTTGGCCCGGTCAAAGCGATAGCTTTGTGACCATGCTTTGTGCTACATAAGCCAATTCTACGTAACACCCTTTATTTCGGTTGGGAAATCATCAAATGACTTCTCCCGCTCTGGGCAGAGCGGAAGGGAGTGTCAGACTTGTACTGACTAAAACCCATCCATGTTCCTTCCTTGCCCTTTGTGTTCCAGGGCCACGGTATCTCTTCAGTACCCACAAAATAATGAAAATCATGGAACAGAAATCATTCTAGTGGCTGCTTGTTTCTAAACATGCTCAAAAGTGTGACACAGTTAGTTACACATCGTCTGTAAAATCCAACAAAACCACAGTAGGTTACTCTTAACTTAATCAGTATTGACAAACAAGCATTCATTAACTATTTTGTACCACATTCAATTCCGATACACTTTCTAGAAAAAGTCATGCATCAAATAACCTTAAACACGTTATTCATTAAGAATAACATAACCGTTTCATTAACTTAACCTACAAATCAAATCACAAAAAACATTCAAAGTAGAACTATGAATAATGAATTGAATTCCCATTTTTACTAAGACTAGGCGATGTTTAAATAAAGAAGTGCTGTGTTAGAATCATCATTTCATCTAAAGATGCAATTCCAACAACATCTTCTTGCCCTTGTGCCAAGTTATTTGGGGTCAGCGCAATACGTTTTTAGGGTTCCATACCTCAAAAGGTAAAAAGAGGAACCCTTATAAGATCACTATCTTGTCCATCTGCCCGTCGGTCAGTCCGTGTGTCACAACCGATTTTCTCAGGGACGGGTGGACCTAGCAAGTTGAAATTCATACCAGATACAGAGGTCTATAGTCCCTATTAGGTGTACAAATATCATTATTATATTGACACTCTCAAAGGAATCAAAATTTATAGGGTACTTCCCGTTGACCTAGAATCACGAAATTTGGCAAGAAGCAATGTCTTACAGCACATGTAAAGGTAAAAATCTGAAAACCGCAAATACTGAGTTTAATAACAAAATACCTACCTACAAGTTTATACGAAAACCTCGGTGCCCGAGTCCAACTCGCACTAAGCCGGTTTTTTTCTTCTATTCTCCCCTGTCATTCATCATGCTATCACCACCTCCCTTTGTTGAGTTGAAATTCTAATTTATCAAAATCTAATAAGGGGTCAAGTTTAACTAGCAAAACTTCATAATATACGTTATGTCTACCAATATCATAACACAATAACATGAAAAAAAAACGGTTTATGAACTCGTACTTTAATTAACTCAAATATCAGCGGTCTTTCCCTCTTTAATCATGTTTCATTTCATCTTGTTTATCAATAAAAAAAAAATCTTGTTGCGGAGTATCCCTAGTTAATTTTACTTTGACTGTGTTCAATTTGGGGTGATTTCGATGTTGTGAAAACAGCCTTAAAATGTATCTGGTATTTTGAAGTGTTTTTCTAATCTAGAAAAGAAAGTGAAACTATTTGAGATGGAAGTGAAACTCCGCGTCCGGCGCCGAAGCACCTCACTATTTACCGGTTGCAATGTTCCTACAAACAATTGCAAGGTATTTTTTTTTTATGAGCACTTGTTTGCCTTGTACATACTTGTAGTAACATCAATTATGTACTTTGTAATGAAGTTAAGAGGGTGTGGCTTTAAATAAGTCTGGTGTCTTGTCCGGGAAGAATTTTTATTGGAATGAAGAGCAGGGACGATCAAGAGTTGATAAGAATGGCAGTGGTCATCAATTTGGCTAGATGGGTGGGTCTACATATAGATATACTTTGATATATATTTATAGTATTTTAATATATATTAAAATTTATAGTATTTTATATATCCTTGTAGACTATCTTAGTTTAAAATTAAAAAAAATATTTACTGATTTATACACCTACCACTGTTTGTCTCTCCATCACCCAAAGGTTGACTGGTAGAAAATGCCTATGGCATTAAGTCCGCCTCTGTACTTTTTGCTTAAAGTGTTAAATAAATAAATGGATTTATCGTTTTTTTTTTTAAAAAGAAAGAGGCAATAATGACCGTGTGTTTGGATATTTGTGAGAGACATGTTTGAATTTGACGTAAGTAAATTGTTCATAGCTAATTATGTTATGGAAAAAAAAAGAAGATTCATAGGTTACTCTGCTCTGGATTGTTAATGTGGTGTTGTCCCACGAAAGATGGGACACTTAATATCGAGTCCTGTTGTTTGTACAATGGCGGACACTCCCGCCTGACCACCACTAAGCTAATATTTGTTTGCACTCACAACATGAAGCGCTCTCTAGCCGGTCAGGGCGTCTCCGCTTGATTCAAGCAAAATTTCTTTGAAATGATCAGGTGGACAAGACCGCTACTGTACATTACAAGAGCTCGTCAAATTTTGGACTGAATCAATATAGATTGACATACATAAACTCACGCCCTTTTTCCATGGGGGTAGGCAGAAACCACAGAACGCCACCTGCTACGATCCTTACATACTCCTTTTGCCTCGTCCACGTTTAAAGGGTGTAAACAGACTCTTAACGAAGCCGAAAGACACTTATTCTCCCCGTCACGCGTCATTGCGATCATTTTTTTGTTCTAGAGCATACCTGGGAACCTTCTAGTTACGGAGATATTGGGGGTCAAAGTTCCAACTTTTTCACAAGTTTTTTTTTGAAATACATGTTTTTAATGAAAGATTTTTACTTTAAACACCTCCTGGGCCCTCTTACTGTTCAATAGATCCATCAGCACAATGTTTTGAGTGCGTTACATTGAGACATACTGTAAAACGTGATTTCCTAGCCCAAAAAAAAAAGACGTTTCCCAGCACTAATTTTTGCGTAAAGTTACTTAGTTTGATGTACATAATGCTTGGTTGACGGCTTCGTGAAGAGTCTGTTTACACCCTGTATACATCTGGTCATACACGCACGCCGGTTGCGAGTACTACACCTGACCTTTCTGAAGAACCTCACCAATGAGGAATTAATAAGAATAGATTGAATAAATAAGTAAATAGAGTTAGTGAAAAAAACAAGTGGAAGATTTATTATCTTCTGCTAATAGTGTTGAATCATATTGTAACTTGCATATTAATTTCTGTTAAATGATTCATAATACAAAAGGAGACGATACAATAACAAATATTTTAAACCTCAACTATTTTAAGTCATAAAATTTTTGGAGCATCGTATCGTAAAGAAGAGTTTAAATGGCCGAAACAGTATAAATTATAACGGAAAACAAATAGGATAATGTGTCGATAAAGGTAACTGTGTCAAGCGTTGATACTGTTTTGGCGATCGGCCCGAGAGAGGCGAGGTCTCATCGAAAACTGAGCGAAGAGGCGGCGAGAAAGCAGGCGAGATGCGTCTGTTACACTGCATATCAAAAGTGTATATTGTACCCTACTTAGTGCACTGACGGTCGACCACTTTTCAACCTTATTACTTAGAACATAAGAGTGAAATGTGGCAGACCCTCGGTGAACTCGGTAGTATAAACGTTATTCTGAAATGACGCCTGTGTTTTAGGTTTAATGCTCTAAAAATATAATTTAACATTGTTGCATTTAAGACAATTACTTGACAGGGCAATTTCAAAATCCTTTAAAAAGCTTTACCTTCCTTTTAAGAATAAAAAAAACCTATCATACGTAAATCCTATAGAAAACATTGCCAGTTAAGTAATGGGAGATTTTCAATGACAATTAAGAAATAAATAATTTTTCATCTGCAACATATTATGTATCACTAACAAGCTTTCCGCAGCGTCAACGATGCGACCACACCTCGTTTTAAACAGCGTACACCTAAGAAGGAAATTACTAGGTCGCGTACACTTATTGTGTTGGTATTTGGCAATGTAACCGTTAGTTTTACTTATTTGTACATATTGCCAATTGGTGGGTACAAAAAATTAGGCCGCTATAGTTGAACGACTGTGTAAATGCCACTTAGTTAGAAGTGTGCTTTCCCGGGCGCCATCTTTGATTTTGTTTTGTTTTGATTGACGTGTTGACGTACTTTACTTGCCCCTTTTTTTAAGTGGCCAGTATTTTTATTTGTTTCGGTAATTAGTCAGAATATCAGTCATAATGATTATCATGCTTTGCGGTTAAAACTAACGGGTTGCGGTTTTTTGGCTTAATGGATTGGGTCGCTAGTTCGAAAGGCCAAACTACATGTTTTTGAATGGAGTTCTTTGAGATTTGTAACATAGAGTGAATCTTATATGGTTGGAAAAAATGATTAAACTTCAAGTACCTAAATTCTTCACACCATGAATTAACCATCATATCTCTTCAGACAATGTTTTTGGCACACGCAGTTTTCACAAACACTATCTGGCTTTTCTTTACCATATAAGGATATAATCATATTCTCTGTAGAAAACTATGAAACTTTGGAGGGCAGAGGGTCATACAAATCTTGCATACGAATTAGTTCTAATCTATGATCCCACTAGAAACTCCACATAACCATAAAGTAGGGGAAACGGAAACAGGGCACTTAGATAAGGTCACATCCACATATCTTTTGAAAGTGTCTTCCTCAAAACCTACATCGCATCTCAGATTAAAATAAGAAATCTGAAATACAAAAAAATATCAACTTAATGTTGGGTGATTGATGGAGACATACGTAAATAATCCCTTGGTTCATTGGTAGAGAATGTCTAAGGCATTAAGTCCGCCTTTGTGTCTTTTTTTTATGGGCAAAAAGTTTAAATCAATAAAAAGTCTCATACAATCAAATACATGGGTTATTAGTAAAGATTTTTTCTGTGTCACTTTCTACATAGATCTCTCATAGTGAAATGAACTGAACAGTATGTAAACGTATTGATCAACGCCCGTTCTAACCCTAAATCAGCTACAACTATCATAGCTATGTAAATTTTGGAGAAGAATCATCATCATCTGCCTAGGCTTCTCCCAACTTTGTTGTGGTTGGCTTCCAGTCTTACCGGATGCAGCAGAATACCTTACATGGAGTGACTACCTATTTCATACCCACAACCTTGTAACTGGGTATTCTCCTTGGTAAGATTGATTGTCAGACTCTTGGGCTTTGGACTACCCATGACGACTGCATATTGATCAATGAATTCGGAGGAGAATCAATCTTTCTTCCTTATAGTGTGGTTAGTGCCTAACCTGGTGTTGTTTTTATGCCGCCCATGGGCCTCTGTCTTGGCCGTCAAGAAATATCTCTCAGGCATGCTGGTTTTCTCACGATGTTTTCCTTCACCGAAGTAAGTGATAATTATACAATACGCACATTAATCCGGAAATCAGAGGTGCGTGCCTTGGGTTCGAACTCGACCTATGACTTGGCAGTCCAACGGTCCAGCATATTTAAAAACAGTAGTACAAAAAAATAGTTTTTTATTTCTATCAGGACTTGAAAGGCTATAACGGACCAAGCCTTTTAACACAAAGAACTGACCTTAGTTCCAGCTAACTTAAAAGGGCAAACCGGTCATATCTACACATGCATACCAATTTGGTACCTAATCTTAGATCTTGTCTCAGGCATGTATCGGTTGTAAATCTTAATTGTTTTATTGTGTGTCTCAGTTTCAACTAAAAGGTGACGAATATTAAGTGTCTACAGATTTGTTACTATTTTTAGAACTTATTTTACATTAAAAAAAAAACATTTTTTTGTAATTTTATTAATGCGAATTATATATTCCCTCTCATAGAGAAGTGGCCTGTGTCCCAGCAGTGGTAACATTATAGGCTGATGATGATGATGATGATGAATTATATATTTAACAACTGTAGCTGAAAATTACGTTCTCTTAAATAATGAAGACTTGCTATGTGTGCTTAAGTTACATTCGCTAGCGTCATTTGTTAATCCTAAATAATAACAACAGTCCATTAATCTTTATGAGAAAACAGGGTACCTCACTTTGACGAGTCAGTTTAATTTTTGCTTATTTCATTGATAAATGATTAAGGGCTTAAATATAATAATCGCATTTACAAATTAAAGAAGGGTTACCTCGGTTACATTTAATATTATTATACAATAGATTTTTGTGTACCAAGACACGTGAAAAATGAAACTAACTTGTTTGTTTACACTTTTATACATTAACTTACGAACAAAACATCGTTAACATTGGTGGAGAATTGATTTGGCAACGGTGAAAGTGTTAGAAAAATTCGACCATTACTTTTATCAATGATCTGAATACAAAGTTTTGTTGTCATGTATAGAAAACATCGAATTTACATAAATTATATTTTTTGGCACATCCTTTGTGAACCTTATGGACGATATAAATTTGAATAAAAATATCTAATAATCCTAAAATTTCAATTCGGCATCATTAGCTTATTTCCATATTTTATTGTGATAGGCCGTAAAAGGAAAGTAGGTTATTTCGTATTTATTTTGATTATTCATTACTTGTGTTTTCATAAATATCGCAGAATAGATATATAATCCAAAGATAAATTTTTAATCCAAAGATTATTGATTATTATTTATTTATTCTTCGTTATTGATATCGAACATCACTTCTGCATTACGCATGTCAATAAAGAATAGTAATTTAATTTTCACACCTTTTGAAATTAGAATTTCAAATTGATGAACATGCGCAATTAGTGATGTGGCTGTTTATTTATTTTTTTATTATTTAACTAATGATGCATAGTAGAAAACGTTAGTAAAAGTGTTACTTATGACATTTTTTTGAAAACAAGTTTCGATGGTAATGGAAAGTTGGAAATTGACGGTAAAGAGGGCAGCAATGTCTAAGCACGCAACGTTTACAATCTCATAGAACCAGTGTAAGCCAAGTTATGCTGTGAGATAATAGTTCGAAAGTGCTCGTTTGTGTGAATTATACGTTATTTTTGGGCTAGTAAAGACTGGTGAGAGGGCAATGACGATTGACCTTGATTGCCATTATTGTGAATCATTGTTGTGGAAAATCATAAAATGTATTTTGGGTAATGTTGACTGACAATTTACTAAAATTACTCTAACATAACATAACTAAAGAATCTTACAAGCTGAAGATTATATGCAGGCGTGTGTAATATTTAACATTTGTAGATGATATGGGAGGATGGAAAATAACATCAAATTCAAGTAACGTGGGACAAGGCAGGAAGACATTGATGTACAGTCA
Source organism: Lycophotia porphyrea (assembly GCA_950005105.1). Taxonomy (NCBI): domain Eukaryota; kingdom Metazoa; phylum Arthropoda; class Insecta; order Lepidoptera; family Noctuidae; genus Lycophotia; species Lycophotia porphyrea. The sequence continues at coordinate 18,740,637 of OX465388.1, read as the reverse complement.
CCAGCACATCAAGCTACTACAATCTGTCAATTTTTTTTAATAGATTTTCCACTTTATCTCTAATGCATTAGGTTCAAGTTTGATTTGGAAAATTTGACAGTTCCGGGTAGCTTGATGTGCGCCTGCACGTAACATTTGGAAAAACTTATTAACGGGCAAAAGCCAAAACTTTGTAAACTTTGTTTACTGTTAAAGTGTTGATGTCAATGATCTTGACAAATACAATTTTGGCTCAAAACACGAGTCACAGAAAAAGTGTGTAAATACGTTTGTTTTAGCTTTGTGAGTAAGACTACGACCAAAGCAAATGTTAGATATGGTAAGGGCTTAGAGAATCATAATGTTTTTGTACATTTATGTTTGTTAACACAGGGTCTTTTTCATACTTTCAATCAATTTAAATATAATAAAACTACCTATGTCTAAATGATGATGAGAACTCTCGTAGTATTAGTACTGTGTCAAGCGTAACATTGAAGTTTTTTGGAAGTTATACTTCTTTTGGCGCATTAGGGAAAAATGATGAGAGTAAATTTTTACGATGCGCACGCACACCGCCACGAAAAACCGAACTGAAGTTAGCTTGTCAACATACACCCTGAAGTAAGCTAGTCAACATTTTAGTTTTATACGTCAAAGAAGTATAACTTCTTACGTGCGTACTAAGTACACACACACTTTTTTTTTTAAATTTTTTTAAGTTCATTTAAGTTCTTATTCATTTTATTTTATTCTATTTGTTTTTTGTAAATATTATTCACGTCTATCTGGCTAGAGATGTAAGTGACATTGAATTGAAGATACAAGGTGCAGCAGTTTCGAACGTCAAGTACGAAAATAGCAATACCTAGAACAAATAGTGACATTTACTATTTTTTCATACCTACAACTACATATTAGTCCATGTTTTAAGTAACCCGTTCTCTTTAATATAGCAGTTTCGCAGGTTATACAGGATGACAAACCTACACTATATATTTATGTATTTTTGTCTTTTTTTTTGTTCAGTAATGATGGTTTACCTTTAACTATATATTTCATTACCTTACGAATTGGCAATACGTTCACTTTTAATTCCTAGATAATGATCCGTCTTCATGCTTTTGTGCTTCAGCTGAGGGGTCAATTAGGCTTATGTTCTTTCGTGGAATAAAGCCCTTAAATATCCACGCTATGGTAATGTTATGAACTTAAACCATCGTTTTTTTTTAATAGGTTTTTATGCGAGATGAGGTTTAAAATTGCAGGTATACCTTGAACAGGGCTGCGGGACTGTTCGAAAGAGATACCGCGGCCCTGGAACACAAAGGGCAAGGAAGGAACATGGATAGGTTTTAGTCAGTACAAGTCTGACATTCCCTTCCGCTCTGTCCGGAGCGGTAGAGGTCATTTGATGATTTCCCATCCGAAAAAAAAAAAAAGTATAAAAAGTACACACCTTCTCACAGAGATCAGTTTCTTGTCCCAGCAGTGGGAACGATAAAGGTCGATTATGCTCATACCATAAGCTTAAAATATGAGGCTTTTAGATTTTTCTGGAGAGCTTTTTCAAGTACAATGTACATACTCGTACCTACTTGCGGTAAGTTGATTCGATAAGTATGTTTCCAAAGAATTCAACTTCACAAAGACAATCATCAAATTGACAGATTGAATTAGTAATGTGCCTTGGTGTATAAATAATGGTAATAATTAGCCTTTCAAAATTGCCTGTAACCAACCTTAAAAGTTTAAACAGTGTCAACAGAGCAGTTTGTTTTTTCTCACTAGATAAAACGGTCTAGTGCGAGTGTTGTATGCTAACAAATTTTGTAAACACTTATGCGTATTTGCATGTCTATGTGAAGACAAGTGTGAACCGTGAGTTACTTGAAGCTTTCGTTTTTTACTTAGTTTTTTTTTTTTACTTTATGATGGTGACTGTTGGTTTACAGTTGAGGTGGCGAATGAGCTTTTCCTTTGAATTTACAGATTTTACTAACGATAGAGTTAATACGAACTGGTAAAATGTGGGCGTATTTTAAGAAAACCTCTAGCTAATTCTCCCAGAAAATAAATGCGAAATGTTTTTTTTTTATGTAATGTTAAAAAGCTAAACACCAAAGGATAAACAATACAAAATACAAGGGAAAAAAACTGTTCATCAAGTCACAGGTCAAAACCTAGTGTGGGAGCCAGGGGACTATCTGTATGTTGTGTTTTAGTTTTAGGATATTTGTAACAATGTTGTCACTGTATTTAAATAAAGAGTTTATTTATTAAAAAAAAAACCTGATAAGCCACTATGATTGTTGTTAATTTGGGAGCCTGTAGGTATATCATTATTTTTAATCGCATTTTATTACGACCCCTTATTCTTATTGAGTACAAAAAGTTAATAAATTTATGATTAAGGTATCAAACGTACAAAAAATGATTCAAAAGGTACTCACCAAAATTCCAAAAAAATAAGGACGCATCATTTTTCCTGGTATAATATTATCGATAAATAAAACACGTTACTACCAAATAATAGAGTATCGGTATTTAAAATTTGAATATGGAACACGTTCGGTCACTCGCGCTGTCCTCTGGCGAGTTCGAAGCTTGAACCGAGCCGCCAGCTTTTTGCTTCGCTTTGAAAATGATTGTACCACGAGTTTTGTTCTCGAATGTAAATGAGTTTGAGTGAATGCGAGATCTGTCGTGGTATATACAATTATACATAGTATATTTTTACATAAAATTAGTTTTTTTTTATATTGAAATTTTAGGGGATGCAGGGGATATTTTTCAGCGGTTATGATGATAACGACAGTAAGTAAATATATTATATAGCATTTGAAACAGCTCTTTTGATCTAGACGTGTTATGTGCAGTAAAAGAAAAAATATTTCTACAATGGTGTTACCACGACAACAAGGTAAGATAATTTTCGAAATAGTAAATTATTTAAAAATCATAATAATATTAAAATACTAGCCTATTGCCACGCTATCCCACTGCTGGGCTAAGGCCTTTTGACATACAGAGTAAACACGAGCATTGATCACCATGCTTATAACATAATATTTATCACCATCGTTCATTTAGTTCAATCAGATGGAACACGATTTGTATAATAATCAACAAATATTTTCAGCATTCATTAAAACTGTTCACTCCATTCCTAGGTGACCTTTACGTAGCACACAACTTACCCCTGAAGTCACATAAAACAAAAGAGAATTACCCTACAAGCTTAAGCAAAAGATAGTGTCAGTCTCACATGCGAGAACAACCAAGATGTTATCGATGATCGTAAGTTCGAGTTACATTAGTACTGAGACACAGGGATGCGAGTTGTGAAAGTGGGCGTACCTCTTAAATTGATTCTTTAAACTAAAAATTAGTCGATATTTTACTAAAAATATCAGCGGAAAGTGGATGTACGTCTTAAATTGATTCTTTAAACTACAAATTAGTCGATGTTTTAGTAATAATATTAGTGGAATCGAGTGATTCTCATCTGCAAATATCTTAACATAAATACTATTACTGTTAGCCTGTGTCATCCCACTGCTGGGCAAAGGCATCTCGCCATGACTTCCAAATCCTTCGATCCAGGGCCACTGGTCGTTGGTTCTGCCCAGCTTATCTCACCATCTCCTGCGTGGCTCCACATCGTGGTTATTTTAGACCACAGCTCGTCGGAATTAAAAAATTAATTCACACTAATTAAAAAACATGTAATTGTTTTTTTTTCTTTATTCTTAATTGTCAACATGTTGGAATTCATGTGTTGTGTTTTAATATGTGAAATGTAGACTTTATTATAATTTATATTTATGTGTCCCAATCAAGAAATATCGTACCTTTTTAATTCTGATGATTTGTCGGTGTATAATATAAACAATTCGTTTTTTGTTGAATTGACAGCGGTTATATTAATCATGTTTCGCAAAAACTAATCAGATCAATTTCTTGAGTGTTTTATTTTTACGATGTCTAACTATTTTAGAATAAGAAGTTTTTGGCAATTAAATTTTATTACGTACTTCATTAAACATACAAGTTTTACATTTATAACGTATAATATAACATTTTACAACTGGCAAATGTTGGTAGTAATAGTACAATTGATTAATTTAGAATCCGTTTCGTAAATTGCGCCATTTTGGATTCCATCACATAACAAAATGTCAAAAGTAAAAAAAATGTTAAATGTTTAGTAAAGAATGAGATGAGGCAGCTATTTCGGATTCCAACAAAATTTAACTACACTATGTTCTTGACGTGATATACTTCAAACTCAAAAGCATTTATTTCAATTAGACCATTACAGGCACTTTAGAATGTCAGAAAAACAAAGAAGGCTACAGTCACAGACACAAGGCATACTTACTGGATTCTTTCAAAACTTGGAAAAGTGATCCAGCGTGACTACACGCACTAAAATATCAGAAAACTATAACACTGATCCTTTCGTGAAAAAATGACATCACCAGAAAAGTGCAACACAAATCACAATTCCCTTCATAAATATCGATATTCCATATTTCAGTACCGCGACCGCCCATCACTATGATACCATCGAATACCGTATTACAATCACTTTTAAATTAACTATACTTGAACTTGACCTTGCACTTTAAAGACTGCTGACCCAAATATCAACGTCCAGTTTTTGTTTATATAGTAATTATTATAAATTATTATTGATAACTGTATGATCTATCAAAATGTAGGTGTTTCATTAGGTAAAGCTAATTAGAATTCTTGTAGCGGTTTTTAAGAAGAATTTTTAAATTACGTCCAATTTATTTTGAAATACGGTGAACTACGAAACTAAAGCTTCTAGTATGAAAAAGAAGTGTCTATTTACGCAAGCCAAACATAGTGATGTTTGACTTGCGTTTGCAAACAGTGCTAAACTGAAGTTTCAAGATATACTGGCTAACTTGTCATTGTGTTTTGACGTTTGATCGATACAACACATTAATTTCAGATGTAAAATTCTATTAAACAGAAGAAAGTAAGTTTTTTGAGGACGGAAACAATAATATAACGGACTCTGTACGAAATATTAGTTAATTAGTTAATTTCGGTTACATAAAAGTGACAATTGATGATAGAACAAGCCGTGTGCCAAAATTACAAGCTTCCATACAAACTTTCAACCCCTATTGTACTCCTATTGATGGAATTTTCAACAATCCTTCCTTTCCTCTTCTTTAGTTCTGTTTCTGTATTACGTTATTCTTCCATTTTATGCCTAATACGTTACGTGTTTTGTCCTAAATTTACCATTAAGATTTGTATCTTTCCACTACTACTGGATGAGCAACTTCCTTTATCTTCATGATCTGCCATTCTCAGATACTTTATCTATTTTATCACGTGACATTTTTTTATAGTTAACTGGCTTTTGCCGGCGGTTTCGCTCGCGTTACTTTAGAATTTGACAGTCAATTCGAATTTTTTTCTGCTTGTAATTCAATCATGATTCAAAAGACACCTGTCGCTATTTATGAGTATAAGAAGGTTATTGTTGTTTTCCTCGGGAATAGTAATTTTTTTCGGGATGAAAGGTACCCTATGTCCGTTTCTGCACATCTGACAACGTATATGCAAAAAATCAGGAAGATCGGTTTAGTGGTTTAGGCGTGAAATTAATTGAAGTGAAATTATAATATATAAAAGTTAGGATTTATATGTGGTGAAAACAAAGCTACTAGCTCCTTTACGTAAATAACACAGAGGGGAAAAAGTGAAATGAAACGAAAACAATAAAAAATCTTAAATATAATTAAGGGATTGAGCTACAGAAAAGCTTATGACGGTTTTAAAGTGTCTCATATATAAGATCGGCTGTTTCAAAGTGTTGGTCGATACTCCTACATTCTATATGTTACATGTTAGAATAGGAACAACATCATCTGCTCCTGTACATATAACTATTAAAACTACTCATGAAAGGTTGCCTGGACCCGAAAAAAATGCTGACCATCATTCATATCTGAGCAACCATCCCGGAACGTTTAAGGACAATCACCTTTATTTTTTCAAGTCCTTTATTAGACATTGCCAAAATCGTTTGATTAATAAATTGATTGCTCTTCTTTTTAAGTATAATATCCATCAAATGGCTCTTTAGACAATTTATTATCTTTGATGATCCTGTCCATCAAGATTCCGTTACGTCTAAGGTATAAACTTGATTTATAATTTCAATTAAGTGCGTTGCTCTTCCAAAACAGGAAATTAGATCATTTTAAGAGGACATTGTAATTGAGTGACGGATCGCAAAGGATTTTTTTCAAGACTTCATACATATTCATCACCTTTGGTGATTAATTCGAATGCTTAGAAAAGAGTGATGATTTTTATGATACTTTACCTATTTTTATGAGTTTTCGTTTCCGAAACTCGTAATTTTATTAGGTAGGATCTTAATTTATTTTAAGTATAAATAGAATGCGTAGGTAATAAAAGTCTTTTATGGATTGTATATTAGTCTTTTAATTGGAAGACTTTCCAAAAGATCTGCGTAGACAGGGAAAGTCACCAGTGCATCAAGTTACTACAAATTGTCAAATTTTCTCATTCGATTTTGAACTTAACCATCAAAATTTTATGGTTTAAAATCATTTGGAGTAATTTGACAGATTGAGGTAACTTGATGTGCTGGCTAACTGCAACTACTGTAACATGTTACTATCTTCTCGTACCGGGACACACGGGAATTTTGCCAGCCTTCAAGATGGCTACCTAGGTCAGGCAACCATTGCAGTGCCTACTTACTATTCTTTCTTTCTTTCTTTCTTGCTGTACACCAATTATGTGCAGTGGCAAGGTGTCACACCATTGGTGACTTTTCTGTTTATAGCTTTATGGAGTGACACGTGTGCGTGTATGGCGAAATGTATGATCGTGGACGAAGCAAAAGGAGTATGTAACGATAGTAGCAAGTCATGGAATGTAGTTTCTGCCTTCTCTCATTAGAAATTGGCGTGAATTTAAATATATGATACATTTTCATGTGTTTGTTTGTCTGTCTTTATTTCTATAATCCAAAAGCTTTTGAGTATTATTCACGAAAACCGATTCATCAAAATAAGAATTCAAATTTGGAAATCCCACTTCGGTTTGAGAGTTACAAGCTTCTGTGCTAATCAATGCAGCCAATTTACCTTCAGCTTGCTAAAAATAAAATGTGAAGTCGACAATCTACTTTTCTGAGGAATTCCTAATAACCATTGACAGATTTATGCACTAACAATAAGATAAGTATGGTGGACCCGGTTCCCGATACCGGTACCCCGGGTACTTACTATTTTTTTTTTTATATTACTTTAGATTGAAATGTTTATATATAGTGAATAAAAATGTAATTAATGTGTATAGAAATAAATAAGGGATGAAAGGGGTATGGAAAAGATTTTTCCTTGAATCACTTGGTTTGTCCATGACCAGATCACCAGACAAGGGCTTGGTTTTACCTCTTCGTAGTATGTACTCAATCTAAATGTAACCACATGCCAAAAGTGCCAGTCTTCTCATTGTTGTTTATCCGTCGGTACTCAAGTGCAAAACTTTAGGTTTTGTAGCGATATTTTCTATTTCCATCTAATATTAAAGATTGAATATAACGGACAACATATTAAACTTAATTATTACAGAATTATTCTAACGATCATTTAGTATCGATTCTGAATTACAATTAATGTTAAAAAAAACTTTTAACAGCATTAATTTATCACAAATTAAACAATAAAATAAAGTTGCTTATTGAATCAAAATCAAAATCAAAGCATTTATTTCAATTAGGCCAGTTACAGGCACTTTTGAACTGTCGACACGACAACAATGTAATGAAGCTACAGTCCCAGTCACAAGGCATAAAAACTGTGAAAGTACTGTAGTTGCCTATTCCCTAGCGTAGATCTCTATCGAGAAGAACGGGCAAGAAACTCCATGGACACTCTTTTAAATCAGTATATTTTTACAAAACCTTGGTTACATCATTAATTCAGTTTACATTGTAGAAAAAATCAACTTGCTTTCCTAAAGATTTCTGAAAACAAATGCTAGTGAACGCTTGAACTTTTTATTATTGCAGACGGACATCATTATCCGAAATTTTGACTTTATAAACTGTTTTATCAAGCAAGCCTCAGTTCCCCTTGTTTCTTTAAACAAAATAACCCATTAAGCAAATATAAAGAATTTATTACACACATCGATCGAGACGGTGCCTAAATAACATCTACCCTACTCAACCCATTTTTTTAGCTTACTGAAAATTTTCATTTTCAGTAGGCTAAAAAATGGGTACACATACACATTTTCAATGAACATGGAACGCCAATTTGCCATAGTTGACCTGGAAGGTCTTTAAATATACTCCAGATAAGATTGGCCGTAAAAGAAAAACCTGTTTAAGAGATTCATAGATGACTCTGCCTTAGAGTGAAGTGGAGTGGTCCACAAACGATGAGAGTGATGAGACACTTAATATCGTGCCTAATTAATTTGTACCTTAAACCTTGCACCGGAATTGATAGCTGTTACTAAAGGCACCAATGTCGTTGCCGTATTCTGGGCCAATTCTATTACATTGCCATCGATACGGTAAGAAGAATGCATATCAAACGAAGCTGTACGTTTAAACACCTTGACATTTACCTTCTTTCTTTACGATACCTCTGATTCAGAGCCTGCTCTATATTTTAATGACATACAAGGAATTAGATCGGTGCTTGATGCTAACCGGCCTTGCAAAGAGACTGTTAAACTACTTCAGGAAGATATTATTAATGATCGCTGACATTTTAACGCCCGAAATAACAGCTTGATTTTTGGACGGTAACTAGAAGGCAAACTGGCACGGACAAATTGTGGAAACGATTCCGGCCACTGATAAATATTTCAGTAAAGGTTTGTTTAAACCTGGTATGAACATTATAACATTGGTATGAAGTGAAGTAACCATTTCTAGAGGCGCTTCCATAATTTGTATGTTAAGATATGCTTAATCCTTTAACAGGACCATGACGTCAAAAAAATTAATACTTTTTTGTGGTACTGGATTCTTAAGTGTTGAAAATGTGTGTATGTTAATGAAGGTCTGTGTCTGTCATAGTTTATTCAATTGATTAAGTGCGTTTAAAATATGTTTACTGTAGACAGTGCAGGCTATGTCCCGGACACTTCCTTGTAACATTTTCAAATCGTATACCGTGCACTATTGACATTTGAAATCCTGTTCTGTCATTCTGGAACTTTTATAATTTTTTCTACCAATCAACTCAGTCTATGGCGGTCCATGGCTGGATATAGGCTTCTTCTAAGCTTTGCCAAAATACGGAGGACAGACTTGTCCCAATTACCTTTTAAAGGTTGTCGGGCTACCAAGGTGTGGGGCATGCTACACTACACCTGCCGATATATACATATATGCGACTTCACTCATTGACTCGTTTGCTCCACCGGGTATCTCTTCTTCGACAAACATGGCCGGTCCACTGCTACGTTTTTTTTACCTGGAAGCTTTAGTGGTATCTTATAAAGATAAGTTTCAAATACGAACCACCATCATCATCGCTATGTACGAAAATGAAGACTAAAACCTTTTTTAATAGAAGATTATAAAAAAAAAAAAATCCTTATTGATGCCTTTTTTTTCCGCTCTGGGCGGAGCGAAAAAAAAAACTACAGGACGTCAGCTACTACGACCCTTTTTTTTCTGATGGGTAATCATCAAATGACTTCTCCCGCTCTGGGCAGAGCAGAAGGGAGAGTCAGACTTGTACTGACTAAAATCCATCCATGTTCCTTCCTTGCCCTTTGTGTTCCAGAGCCGTGGTATCTCCCTTTAGTATATTTTCTTTCTATAATAAGATTGAAGAGTGTTGAGTTCCTTGCAGACCAAGGTACAAATGTTTGTTCCAGGGCCGCGGTATCGCTTTCGAACAGTCCCGCAGCCCTGGCATCTTTATTGATGCCTGAATCTAAAAAATATGAAAATTAAATCTTGTTACGTTAATCTTAAAAGGAATGAGACATTCAAGACTGATTGTTGTCTAATTAAGGCTAATATTATCATAGTTTGTGACAGTTTTGGTCACAAGCGTAGGACGATAACGGTGCCTTGTAATAAATATAAAAGAATGAAGCTGATTATGGACCAGAAATGGCACTTGAATAGTTCTTGCTAAACAATTTTCATAATTTTTTTTAAAGGAATACTTTGTTTCCAGTTCCGAACTTTTTGCCTTTCAAAAAATAAACTTTGAAGTGATTGTCAATCAGATTGGATTTAATTAAAGTTTGATTTGGTTATCTAACAGCGCGTTGAAGTGTGTGTTGTCTCAATACATTAATGTTCTCCCGGATTGGCTGTCATTTGCAGCAATATTCCGAATCCTTTCAGTCTTTGCTTTCTATACAACCAACTTTGTTTTTTATACAACCTTCATCATCATCATCATCAGCCTATAATGTTCCCACTGCTGGGACACAGGCCTCCTATCTACTCGTATGAGAGGGAATGGGCTATATTCCGCCACGCGGGCCCAGTGCGGTTTGGTAGATGTCACATGTCTTCGAATTTTTGGTTCTAGGAAATGCCGGTTTCCTCACGATGTTTTCCTTCACCGTTTTTGAGGGCAGTGGTGATGAAATAAATTACACAAAGTAATGCGCCTGCCTGGGTTCGAACCCACGACTTACTGTTCGTAAGTCGGGGTCGCTACCACTGGGCCACCACTGCGCTCCTTCATTATAACCTTCATATAAAAATAAAGTTTATTTTATTTATAAATGAAAAAAAAAGTGGTCTTCTTCCAACACATAACATCACACATCATAGCCTCCAAAAAAGTTATGCACGTAAATTTTTATAAGCACACACGGATCGCCTATACAGGTTCAAAGGTGTGATTACGTCATAAACGCAAAAGTAGTCATAAGGCGCCCACTGAGACAAACAGTATGCAGTTGATGAGAAATTTCCATATGAGCTGGCAGAACCACAAACTAACAACGTTCTTGTATTATATAAGGCTATGTGGGTCGATGATCTTACAAAAACTGTAAATGAAGAAGGTGGCAGTCCTTTAATGATATTAAAATTAATAAAACCAGCCCATTGTTGTTGCACCTGCAGGGCAAAGGCCTAGAGAGATAGATAGAGAGCAGATGCCAGAATTGATTATCAGATTTACTCAAGGCTAAATGAAGATTGGGCTGCGGGACTGTTCCGATTTGATATCGCGGCCCTGTAACACAAAGGGCAAGGAAGGAACATGGATGGGTTTTAGTCCGTACAAATCTGACACTCCCTTCCGCTCCGCCCAGAGCGGGAGAAGTCATTTAATGATTTCCCATCCGAAAAAAAAAGGTCAAATGTCGATTTCAGGTTTATATTAATTTTTGGTCCCGGTTTCCTCACGATATTTTCCATCACCGATGTCAGTGAATTACAATAATTATAAACTTAGAATATTGTTCAAATTTTGAATTTGAATCCACATCATGAGACCTCATGAGTGGCAAAGTCTTAATCACTGGGCTATCACGATTATTGATGTAATAACACAGAATTCGAAGGAAAACCAATTTGAAGATAGATTAAGTATATTATTTAGAACATCTCTTTCAAATGGACGAATTATAATACATATAACTGAAGAACTGGAAGAATCTAGTTTTTTTATCTTGGCAAGGTTGAAAGGGTATGACAAATATATGGGTAGGAGAAATTATTTTATTGACAGATGTCTAATATATTTGAAAGAAGATAGACTTTCTCAGAAACATCTGCACGTTTCATCCACAGTACTCGTAGACTTTTGAAACGGATATTCATAACTTCATACTGGTTTAGGCTCATGTTTAGCTAAATTAACACTTACCAATAAATCTTTAAAACCATAAAGACTTTATCTTCATGGTTTTCAAATTAACTTATTTACTCTATAGGAGAGAAAGGCACGATGAAATGTTAACTGTAATTAATTATAATGTTAAAAGCTTTAACCTATAATGGACACAACTTTATCAATATATAGAATCATTAATCAGATGAATAATGGATTTCAATGATACACACCTCCTTTAAGATACAATAATTATAATCATTAAACACATGAATTAAGATTTAACTAAATTGATTCTTATCTTAATCGAATGTTAAAAGATTTAAGATAAATCGTTATTGAGCATTTTATCACTAGTGTTTAATTTATCACAATTAATACTCAATTTTAAAACTATAATACGTGTTGCTTTTGCCATAAACGAACATTAAAATGAGCACGTTTTCGGAAATTGTATTCTAAATAGAAAACAAAATTTGCAAAACACTGTCAAGTTTCCTAGTCTCCTGGCTTTTATCTGGTTTCCAAGTGGCTGTCTCACACATCATCATATCTTCCTCAACTTTAGCATTTTCATCTGGAGCTAGCATTTTGATTTCTTGTTTCACAACTGAAGGCTTTTTCTTGTTTCCTTCTCTTTCAATCTTGATTGCTTGGTTTATGTTGAATATGTTCTGTACTGGTTCAGTTCTGTTACCAATTTTTTCGTCTCTGCTCTCGACTCTGATATCGCTATCTCTGTGTGTGACTGTACCTCGAATATTGACTATGACTGTTGGTTTCAGTACTGTTTGTTGTTCCCTGTTCCCAATCTGGCTTTGTCCAGCCATTGTATTAGTCAGCGGTGTAAAATCTTCAGGTTCATTATCAGCATTATCTGTATTAACGTCATCTTCGTTTTCTTTATATTTGTTAGGGTTTTTATTTCTGTTATAAGTTGGCCGCGGCGGACGTTTGTCTTTTTTAGGTTTTGTGGTGGTCGTTTTATGCCTGTTAGTATCTATAAACACCACTACTTCTTCTCTAGACTTGATCTCATCACTTGAATTGGTGTTGATACTTTTAGGAAAACGATACTTCATCGATGGCATTTCAATTCTATCGTTTCTTCTTGGGATATAATCAGCATCACTTGGTAAAGAGGGTTCGTTCTCATATCCGTATCTGACATAATTTGCAGACAAATTGTTTTCATCATTTTGATTGATATCCTCAGGTAACTGAGAGTGGATTCTCAGAGATTCTATGACATCACGGAATAAGGAACGTTTCTCGTGAGTTGTGGTGATTTCTCGATTTAATGTTGGACTTGACCCGCACAAAATGATCATGTACGTGACACAGATGAAACACTGCATCTGTAAAAAGAAAATTGGCTTTATTCACTTCAGCCTTTCCAAGCTTTTTTACCATTATTTTATCCTACTGTTACTGTGAGGCTTTAATAGATTTACTTGTAATATTCTTTATTGCAGCGACAATGCAGTTACGCATAAAAGTAATTTGTCCTACTGGCCTACAAGCCGGTTTGTGGTCGACAGAAGTGTCGGATTGAAGAACAAGTACATTTATTTGAACAAAGTATTTTGCTAAGCAACGATGGTAAACCCGTAGTCTTAAAAATTTTACTTTTCATGGGATGTCTTGTGTAGTTTCTTTGTCTTTCAACAATACGAGAATGAAAGATAAAACGTGTTGCCCTAATCCTATTTAAAATGGGACAAGGGCAGGAAGATGATAGTATTAATGTAGATTGATTTTGATTTTGGAACTTTTATCAAAAGTTTTTGCAATATGTTTTATTGCAAAGTAAGAGGCTTTTGACTAATTTGTGTTTTTTTTTTAAAACGGGCGTTATGATTAGATAAAATATTCAGTTTATTTTTCTTTCTTTATTATTGACATCTACCAATCCGCACTGGGCCCGCGTGGTGGATTATAGCCCAATCCCTCGTATACAGAGGAGGCCTGTGTCCCAGCAGTGGGAACATTATAGGCTGTTGATGAAGATGATGATATTATTGCAAAATACACTAAAGAGTTATTGATGTAAGCTGGTTAAAAAACTTCATTAGAGTTTTAGTTAAAATGCGGCCTATAGACAGTACATCATTCAGAACTATAGAGTATAGAGAGATATAAAAATAGCAGCAGTTCCATTCATTGTGATCGTACAAGGTGTAAACAGACTCTTCACGAAGCCGTCAACCAAGCATTATGTACATCAAACTAAGTAACTTTACGCAAAACATAGTGCTGGGAAACCTACTTTTTTTTTGGGCTGAAAAATCACGTTTTACAGTAGAACTTAATGTAACGCACTCAAAACATTGAACTGGTGGATTGTTTAAAGTAAAAATCTTACATTAAAAACATGTATCAAAAAAAAAACTTGAGAAAAAGTTGGAACTTTGACCCCCAATATCTCCGTAACTAGAAGTTTCCCAGGTATGGTATAAAACCAAAAAATGATCACAATGACGGGGAGAACAAATGTTTTTCGATGTTTTTCGGCTTCGATAAGAGTCTGTTTACACCCTTTATTATGATTCTAAAAATGTTTGTTTGGTGGGTTCATAAATATACTGAATATGTAATAGATGAGTAACGTCGGGAGTGAGGATTTAGGTCATATACGGTTTGGGTGGGACACCCAAACCGTATATGACCTAAATCCTCACTCCCCAATTTAAAATACGAAAGACCCCGACAAGTATGTGAATTCTCTCCTATCGTCGTTTATCGTAACTAAGGGGAAACCGCTGCAAAAAGCTATGTAATTATGAACGTCTGCTTAACCATACATTGTTTCACGGCTCTTAACCTTAAGCAGCGTCTTCTTCCCTTTTAATTTAAGATAATTGATGTAAAAACTCAGGAATAGACAAATAAAATGACTCACCTTGATAGTGTTCCGTGGATCGCGTTCACGGAGCGACTGGTTGCGCAGGAGTGCCGAGATGCGACCGGGAAGCGCGTGCCAGGTTGACTGAACTCGCCTGAACTGAGACAGGGATGGCCACTACCTTGATAGGGATACGTTTTCTATATTGGTTACTTTTATTTTGTAAGGCATTATCGGGGTAATTGTGTTTCAAAAGAAGAACAGGAACAAAAGTTTGAAATAAAACGATGTACTTACAATATTGCATTATACTTGTTCATAAACGCAGAGTAAAGTTACAACCAGTACTTCTGGGTGAAAGTTTATTTTATTTTTATTAATTTTAAGAAAACTTAAGGTTATAACATTTGAGTAGTCGGAAGTAATATGTAGAAAAAGGCAAATTACAAGTTTTCTACTTATATTATAATATTTATATTTGGTATACCTTTTCTGCGTTTGCGTACCCCTTCATAATTAACTTATTTTTAGTTTTGTGACTAACTCTCTTTTCTGCCAACTGTTACTGAAAAAGTTTGTAAATATCGAAGTATCTAAATAAAGCACAACAAGGTCGATTTTCTAGGGTGCACCAGGTGTGTATAGCTTCTCATGAAAGTTACTTTAATCTTTATCTAACTTAGCAGACATATTGTCGCTGAATAGTTTTTGGGACAGTTCTTCTCCACAAAGAAGCGTAGAAAGGCGCCCGGCGGTTTAGAGGACTAGTTTATGTCATTTTGAAGTTCATAATGTGCTAATGGGGCCCTTAAAACCTAATTGTTGATGGCGCGACCATAGCTAGATCTTAATCCGACCAATAAGGTCAAGCTATTTTGAAATATTATAATAATATCTAATATCTTGGGACAACCAACACACCGCCATCTGATCCCAAACCAGACAGAGCCTGTACTATGGCAACCAGACAACTGATAAACATACTTATATATTTCTAAATACATACATATTATAGATAAATTATACACCCAGATACAGATCAAATAATCGTACTCATCGCACAAAGATTTGTCCTGTGTGGGAATCGAACCCACGACCTCCGTCCTAGCAGTCAGGGTCACTAACCACTAGACCAACAGGCCAATTAAATCTCATATAAAATGAGATTACAGATTTTCATCCTAAGACGATGCTTCGAACCAGCTTTGCTAGCCCCATTAGTATCACATCTCATGACTTTGAATACATCTCCCACACTTCAAGTGTAAACTTATCTAACAAACGTATCAATACCTACCAAGCCTGCAGCACCCCTGTCCAGAATAAAATAGCTACTTGTCTTGTCGGGAACTACTAGACTTCTGATGTCCGGAACTGCTTCTATAGTACCATTAAACCATTGCCGATAAGTGAGCTGATTACCAACCTTATTATTATGGGCAAAACGGAGAATTAGGATGACAGTGTAAGGTGGTAATTTTTTGCTTGCAAAGTACGTTTGTGTTGTGGGGTTCAAGATCTGATTATAGGATAGTAAGGTATTGCATGGTTTTTTGTTCGATGCACTTTATTTTTTTTTCTTTGTTACTGATGTACAAAAGCAGTTTAATTTTTAGAACAAATCACGTTCGCTTTGGTGATCCTTCTTGAAAACCAGTCTATACTGTTCCAATGCTGAACAAAAACCTTTTCTCATGCAGAGTATGAGTCTGAGCACTTTAAGTATTTTAGGGTTCCAAACGAAAGAAAATCAGAAC
The DNA here is from genome assembly GCA_950005105.1 of Lycophotia porphyrea. Lineage (NCBI taxonomy): Eukaryota > Metazoa > Arthropoda > Insecta > Lepidoptera > Noctuidae > Lycophotia > Lycophotia porphyrea. The sequence goes on along the minus strand of OX465388.1, from coordinate 18,724,195 downwards.
TCACTTCTCTGGTTTCTTGTATGTGCATATTCTTCAGGTTCTTTTAATCAAGTATTTCTTTAAGCAGTGCTTACACATGCGTGCCTTAAGTAAGAACCAATTACTTAACAAACCTGATTCCCAGGATACTAATAGCTTCCTATCCTATCGATGTGTCATCGAACTATACAGGGTGTAAACAGACTCTTCACGAAGCCGTCAACCAAGCATTATGTACATCAAACTAAGTAACTTAACGCAAAAATTAGCTAGGAATCAACTTTTTTTTTGGGCTGAAAAAGCACGTTTTACAGTAGGATTCAATGTAACGTACTCAAAACATTGTGCTGATGGATGGATTGAATACTAAGGGGGTCCTAGAGGTGTTAAAAGTAAAAAAACTTGTGAAAAAGTGGGAACTTTGACCTCCAATATCTCCGTAACTAGAAGGTTCCCAGGTATGGTCTAGAACAAAAAAAAATATCGCAATGACGGGGAGAACAAGGGCCTTTCGGCTTCGTTAAGAGTCTGTTTACACCCTTTATAAGCCTATGTACGATTGTACAGACTACCGGGGAACGCAATAAAAACTGGATCCACTGCCCACTGGGTCGTACAACTTGTAATGACTTAGCTATTCTGTGGTCTAAGGCGATTTCCCAATAAGTAAAATGGGGTTACTGACTCTTCGATGAAAAATAAAATTGTTTTCGAAATATATTTATTGTTAACGGTTAAAATATCAGTTACCCTGATACATGATAACATATCTGGAAGAATCTTGGCGTACTCTGTTGATTCCCCTGGCGCAATTTACTTGAATAGATTTTTTTACAAGCAATAATGATATATAAAATTTAACTTAATTACAAACACATTAAACGAATAGACATCACTTTTGGCGAACTGGTTCCGAAATAGAGCAATTTACATTTTTGTGGGCAGGGGAATCAAATAAATTGCGCCAGGCGAATCAACAGAATACGCCGAATTTCAAGATTCACCTATTTAAGAAATCAATAACAAAAATGTAGGAACTTATTATACTATTTTAAACAATCTTACAAAATCTAGATACATGTTTGACTTAGCATGCTTCAACGGCATCCAATAAGTATTTGTAGAAGATATTTTGTCATTTTTTTGCTGTATGATATCTCTTCTTTCTCACATAATGTACAATCTCAACATGAATTTCATTCACATTCTTATAAATCAAAATATTATTACAAAACCTTGGTCACATCCCAAGGTTTTGTAATAATATTTTGATTTATAAGAATGTCTATGGAGTTTCTTGCGCGTTCTTCTCCATAGAGATCTAGGCTTTGGAATGGGTAACTACTACTATTATGGGTACTTTCACAGATAGTATGCCTTGTGACTGGAACTGTAGCTTAATTTTATTGGTGTAGGTGATTCGACAATTCGAAAGCCCCGAAGCCTAGTGTCTGTAACTGAACTATTTGAAATAAATGCTTTGATTGATTTTGCTGATTGTTGATGGTTGCCTATCGGTACTGAAAGACTGTGCCAAAAACAAATGATTACATAATAATTGGTTCGGGTTGCCTTTGTTATTTTAGAATACTGTCTATTCAAAGGTGTTGACCGATACATCATAATAAGTGTAGCACCACTAAGTCACATAAAAAGATTAATAGGTTCAAACCCTAGGTTCTAATATGACCTGGAAATCATCTGCAGCCCTCAACATGATATCAAACTTGCATTCCAATGGCTTTCCTAAGTCTTGTACGGAGAGAGGTAACACTTTGAATCGCCGAAGAATTGTTGCTAGCACTGACTTCATTGACAACATTGCGTAGCGGTAACCTGGAGGAAAAGACAAAAAAATGTGAGTGGAAAAAGGTGAAAAGTTGTAAGCAGTTGACGGCAAAACATAGAGTTCTCTTAATTTTATATAATATACCTTTTACACCAATGTTAAGCAAAAAAAAAATTAACTTTGACGTGAATTTATGCTAGCCTAGTACTTTTGGTCGCCAAAAAGACGATTTTCGTCAATATTTTACTTTCGAACGAGCAAAAATATTGGTCTAAGGGCCTGTTTCATCTTTGTTTTTTTTTTACGGATGGGAAAATCATCAAATGACTTCTCCCGCTCTGGTCAGAGCGGAAGGGAGTGTCAGACTTGTACTGACTAAAACCCATCCATGTTCCTTCCTTGCCCTTTGTGTTCCCTTTGTGTTTTGTGTTTTTGTGTTTCACCACCTACGATTAAGTTCCCGTTAACTTATTTGACAGGTCATTTCATACAAACTCTGTTCCATTTTTTAATTTGTTCGGTAAGTAGTGGCTATTCGGACATCGTGAACTAGGCCCTTAGTCCTACCCACTTGACTAGTAGATCTAGTAATTTTATGGTCCGATTGATAGAACCACCGAAAAGAAAAATACCCTTGGTCCTACTAGTAGAACTATGCGGTCGAAGCACGGGCAATAAACGTATATTTTCAGCTACAAGAACGAATATTTCATACCATGAATTGTGTAACTTTTGGTGTAATTTCCGTCTACGAATAAAAATGTCTTACAATCCACTCAAACAAATACATTTTAGTGCTGAAACTAACTGTGATCCAATATTAGCAGCACCTTTGACGTTCCTCAATAAAACGACAGACTCACCAAGACAATTCCTAGGTCCATAACTAAAAGTGAGGAAGGCAGCGGGATGCGTGAGCTCCGTGTCGATGAACCGTTCAGGTCGGAACAGCTCCGCGTCGTCTCCCCAGTACTTGGGGTTGCGGTGGGCCGCGAACAGGCTGATCATGATGCCCGTGCCTTCGGGTAAGATATCTCCTGAGGCTGGAAAGGAGGAGGTGAAAAATAATACAATGTGGAGCGGGACGATCGACATTCCTTTAAATCACGTAAAGAGTGTCATGTTCTTTACCCGTATACAAAAAATCAATCAAATCCAATGAATACTTTAGCCACAGGAAACTATTTTTCATTTTCGTATTTTTCAACATGATGTAGATCTGAGTCCGTAATAATAGGTAAACATTGTAAGGTCAAGAACCTGTGCAAAACGTATGATTATTACTCTCTACGTCTCAGTATGCTTGACAGACAGAGAAAGATGTCATACCATTCCACTCTGACGCACCCCGCCCAGTCTCACAAAATACACGATTAGAAAGAAAAAGAAATATTACTTCCGCAAATTATGCATTAGTGGTGCATAGACAATTGCGAGTGTGTGTGTGAGCGGAATTTTTTCGGCAAAAATTCTCGGCACTCGGTTACTGTGTCAGTCAGTGCATCGCGGAGCCCTTTGAAGTGAGCACACGCTTACTTTTTTATGACAATTGGAGCCGCGCGCGCATTGTCGTAATCCTAAGAAAAGTAGTTGTTAGTGTGATTAAAAACGATTTATGATAGTTGAATTAGTGCATAGGTTAGTGACTTATTGTTAAGTGTGAGTGTAATATTAGTTAGTTAATTAGGCAGTTAATAGGTAGCTAGTTTTGTGATTTAGGTTAGGTTTGTAAGTTTTATAGTTTAATTATGCCTCAAATAAGGTACACAGCTGCCGAGTACACCGACATGGTACTTATTTACGGAGAATGCCACCAAAATGCGGCTTTAGCATTGCGTACATATCGGGAGAGATATGGTGACACAAGAACGTGCCCTACCAACAGCCGTGTTTTTACCCTGGCCGTTCAGAGGTTACGAGAGAATCGGCCTTTGATTCCTCAAGGAGAGGGCGTGTCTTCAAATTCCAGAATCGAGGAGCGGATATTAGAGCATTTTGAAAACCACCCGACTTGTAGCCTCCGGAACGCAGCGCGGCGGTTTCAAGTGAGTCACAGAACTGTCCATAGAATTTTGAAACGGAATGCACGGCGACCTTTCAAGTTCAGAAAAGTTCAAGAACTGTTATCCAGAGATATGCCAGTCAGAGTGTTATTTTGCCGATGGCTTCTCGATAAAATATCAGACGACCCTGACTTCGTATTTAATATTATGTGGACAGATGAGAGCACTTTTACAAGAAATGGTGTTTGGAACAGACAAAATCTAAGATATTGGAGCAACGAAAACCCGCGCCTAAGTCGAGAGTCTTCATTCCAGTACCGGTTTTCACTAAATGTCTGGGCTGGAATTCATAGGAACAAAATAATAGGTCCAGTGTTTATTGATGGGACGTTAAACGCAGATAAATTCTTAGAACTTCTTAGTGGCCCAGTGTCGGACTATACGGACGATTTACCTTTGGATGTGTATGGACCTCTGCGGTATCAATTGGACGGTGCGCCCGCCCATTCCGTAGTGCTTGTTAGACAGCGACTAACAGATATGTTTGGAAGTCAGTGGATTGGCCGTTTTGGACCTATACGATGGCCACCACGGTCACCGGACCTGACACCACTGGATTTCTTTTTGTGGGGGGCCGTAAAAAACGAGGTGTATGCACGAGAAGTGAACACTGTGGACGACTTAAAAATAAGAATAATTAATGCCTTCGACAAACTCAAAAGAATGGCAGATCAAGGGGACTTGTTAGGACGAGTCCGTGAAAATTTAATACGACGATGTCGCTTGTGCATTTTAAAGAACGGTAGACACTTTGAAAATCTAAAAATTTGACTATTGATTTAAATTCTGATTGTGATGTGATATTATGTGATAAATTTTTCAATCAGTGATCTTTTAATTATTAACAACGCGCAATTTAGTGACTAAAAACCTACCTACGTCCACCGACGCCCTGCACCGCCGCCGCGCCCCGCACCGCGCCGCGCAACAGGTCAGTGACTTATCGTAGATAAAGCGTGTTTACTTTTTATGCAGTTGATTCTGCTATTTATTTTGTTTGAAAATTGCAATTTATAAATTTTCCATTAACTAATAATCTTCCGTGTTTTAAAATGTTTCGATGGACTAGTACTGTGCTCGTTTTAATTTAATGTCGTAGTTCCAGATCCACATTGTATACATAAACTCACGACTTTTTCGCATCAAAAAGATAACAAAAAAAAGTGTGTGTGTGTACTTATGTACACGCGTTAGAAGTTATACTTCTTTTTAAAAAAAATATCTGTCGCCTTATCTCAGCCAGCAGTAGATTAATAGTAGATTAAAAATAAAAAACCTAGGCTTGTCAATATCTGACACTAAGCTAACTTCAGGGTGTATGTTGACTAGCTAACTTCATGCTGTTAAATTTAGGTGTCGGTGTGCGCGCGCATCGTAAAAAATTACTCTCATCATTTTCCCCTAACGCGCCATAAGAAGTATAACTTCAAAAAATAATTCTTGTTCCTTTATGTACGCACGACGGCTGATGTAAAAACTACAGGACGTCAGCTACTACGACCCTTTTTTTTTCGGATGGGAAATCATCAAATGACTTCTCCCGCTCTGGGCAGAGCGGAAGGGAGTGTTATACTTGTACTGAATCAAGCTATATAAAACCAGTTTATGTGGATCTCTCATTGTACAGAAAATATGTACAAAGCGAGGACACGTTATACTGGAAATGAAAAGCTTGATGTGCCGCCGTGTGTACAATACAGCAAACATTACGCTGTGACTTTTGGGTCGAGTCGGTATTGGAAGGGGTTGAAATATTCTTGTATGAAGCATTTTCCAACATTTTATTTATTTTCAAAATAGCAATTACAGATAAAATCAATATGAATTAATAGCTGGTGTAAAGAAATTAGTATAAAACGAAATCATAAAGCGTCACGTTGCCGAGATATGTTATGAATATAGTATATATGTTTCGCCTCGTTGGTCTAGTGTTGAGCATAAGGTTCTGGGTTCGATTCCCGGGTCGGAATTTTTTTTATTGGAACCATCTGGAACTTCTTAGTAGCAGCCACGGAGTCTGAAGTTGTGCTAGGTTGATGGCAATAGGCTGGCTAGGCTCTACCCTTATTACATGGGGCTTAAACATAACTGTAGAAATCTGGGGTTACTACTAGGTGTACCTCTGTCTAACCTTTCCAGGATTACAGGCGTGATGTTATGTTATACATTTGACGGCGGGAAAGTTTCGAGGACAGAAGCTAGTTCAATTTATTGTTTACTAGCTGATGTTCGCGGTTTTGCCCGCGTGGATGTCGGTTGTCGCGACCAAAAGTGATCATGAATTTTTGATCCCGTTTCCGCAAACAAAACTTGACAAATTATTTACTAAGACCTTCCTCGAGAACCACTATCCATTGGTGAAAATACCATAAAAATCGGTACAGTAGTTTTTGAGTTTATCGCGAACAGACAGATAGACACGGCGAAGGACTTTGTTTCATTTCAAAATTTTTATCGAATTATCTAGCCCACATTATTCTCTATTACATCTTTAAAGCTTATCAGACAATCAGATCACTTTGGTATAATACTTACGAAGTACAACATCCTTGTCAACTTTCCTCAATAGCGATGATGCTGGGGGGTACAGCCTCAGACTTTCCTTGACTACAGCATCCATGTACTTGAGACGAGATAAATCATCAGCGGTAACGGGTCGCTGAGAGTCGCCGAAAACATCTCTTAACCTGTTTATAGATAAATTTTGTTTAATTAGCCATAAGCACAACTAGCCTTTTTAATGTTCCCATTGCTGGGAAACAGTCTTCCGCTCTGTTAGAGGGAGTTGGCCATAATAAACTAGGCGACCCAGGGAGTGCGCATTTTTAGGTTCGGACATACCGGTTTCTTGGCGATGTTGATTGGTGAATTTAAAAAGGCTGTCTAAGTTGGAGTTGGAGTTGGATCTTCGGCGCGTGAGTTAAGGCGGTTACCACTTGGAAAATACTAGCATTCAGCTGCAACTGTTAGATTGGAAGCCGATCCTTACATATTTCGCAACTGCTGAACATGAGGTTTCTGTCTACCCCCATGGGAATAGGGCGTGAGTTTATGTAATGCTGAACATGAGGTCCTGGGTTCGATTCTTAGGTCCGGCAAAGTATTACTGGGTTTTTCCATCAGAAATATCTCAGTAGCAGCCGTCAAGTCTGAATTTCTGCCCAGTTGATGGCAACAGGCTGAGCCCCTATTAATTGGGACTTAAACATAACTGGCGAAATGTGGGTGTACTATTAGTTATACCTCTGTCTAACCATTTGGTGATTGCAGGCGTGATGTTATATTAGTCTAGGCTGATATTTTAATCTAGTTTGAAGCGTAATTTTGTTAGTGGAGACTTTTAAACTTCAAACGAATGATTAGAAAAATTACTTACTCCTGATAAACTTTCTCTTGTATTTCAGGGTGCCTAGCTAACAACACGCTGGTGAATGAAGACGCAATTGTAGACGTGTCAGTACCGGCGGTAAAGATAACCACTGTTTCTTCAAGAAGTTCTGTGTCGTTGTACCCCGTGTCTCCTCCTGACGACTCGATCATTAGTTCCAGAAAGGATTTGAAGCGGTCTTCGTCTGTAAGTAGATACAAGTGTATTTTAATGTATGTTGAATGAATCAAAGTTTTGGAACCACTCAATTGTTTTAGGCAATTTTGATACTGGCTCAGCAATATTGAGCGGATCCGAAGAAGAGCTTGAGAATGTCAAAATAGTCTTTCTTTTACCTTCTTCATCACCTTTTTTCTTTGAACTATTTCTTTCAGCTATTTCTCTCCGCTTATTTTTAATACACTGTAACACACAAGAAAAATTAATTACAGAAAACAAAATCGTTTATTCTACGTCATGGGAGTTGCTATGAAAATTTTTGTAGGCGGTACAATAAGATTGGCGCAGTGGCTGAGTGATTGATTGCTGCGCTGCGTGTCACGGGTTCGATTCCCGCACGGAACAAATATTTGTATGGCCTACAAGTAGTTGTTCCGGGTCTGTCTGTTTGTTTATGTGAGTTTAAAGGTTTGTAAACGCACCCACTATACAGGAGAGATGTTTACCTTATCAATAAATCCGGAGATCACATCGTTGAACTCCATGAAGTGTTTGTAATCTGGCGTCAGCTTGTACAGTGGGTCTGAATGAAGCCAGGGCTTCAAGATGCGATCTGATATCAGTTTGCAAGCCCCTGTGAATGCTCCTAGAACTTCCTGGTTAGGGTTCCTTTGGGAGTTAGGTGTGATGCCAAGGGCTGTTTCTGAAAATAGAAGTAAAGTTTGTCAGTGTAAAACATTCTCTAAACATACATACATTCACGAGATATTTAAAAGATATCCAGTTCAGCCCTCTGACAGGCGGTGCTTAACGTTTCACGCATGAGCAATGCACCGGATCAGTATAGCCTAATCATGGGCCGTTCACCTTTCTTTCTTAGAAGTTCTATACTGCAGCACATACTCATAGAGTTATAAGCATCGAATTGACTTCATAATCACCTGGTAAAAATTTGGGGAGGGATTTTAGATCCTATGTAGTGCATGTATGGGTGCTTTGAAGTATATGATCTCTGATGGCACGCGAAAGCTACGCAGGACCCAAAATAATGACAAATTATTTGTATGGAACTGACTACCAAATAGTTTTCTTCCTTATCCATTTTTTCGAAGGGTTGGAAAGGGCTGTAGAAGTACACTTACCACAAACAGAATCCATAGCATACGCCATAACATATTGTGACAAGGAGAGGCTTCCATTTCCCGCCACCTTCGCCAACTGTTCTCCCAAGATCATGCTTTGCTTTGAGAATATCTCCGAAAACTTGAGGAGGTTCTTTGGACTGAAGGTTGGCACCAGGATCTTGCGACGTGGACGCCAAATTGGTACTGTAGATGCATAGAAAAAAGTAAAGGCAGTTTCAGAATTCTTTCTTATTTTCTATCTGCGCGTGTAAGCTCGAATTAGCTTACGCGCGAGTGAGTGGGCGTGCGGGGATCCGTCTCTTGAGACGTGTGCTTTAACGTGCGTAACCCTCGCGTTCGTACGAGTTCCGTGTGTGGCAAAAGGCACGTGTAAACACATCTACACGCGCTTCTAAAAACGAGCTTATGCGCACCGAAAATACGCTAACCCGTTCTTAAGGTACGATTCCGAAGGCAAACACAACCGCAAACAGCAGCGGTATAGCCGCTTAATCGCAATGATAGGCTTTCATTTTTGGACAAGCTCGCTGCACTATTCTTAAAACATTGTCACTCCTGACACTCAGAACTGACAGTGGCTACCACCAGAAGAGTGCCGAAGCAATGAAAACGACGAAGTCCTGGGAAACAATTTAACAGCGACAGGGCTGGTCTACATGTAATGAAAACGACCACAAGCGTCATTTTTGTTATCTACAGAACCATTCCCAAATGTACCCGAACCTGGGTACTGAATCTACGAGGATCCGAATAAGATATTGTCGTTTTTCATCGATATTTAGTAAGAATTTCATTACATAACAAAAAAAGTTTCAAGTCAAGGTATTTGTAAGGATGTTAAAAATTCATGATTTTGCTTGCCAAATAAGAAGTGAAAGGGACATAGAATGATGGAAGATATATGACACAACGATTTACAGAATAAATTATAATAAATATCTTCATATGCGTGAAATATGGTCGTTTTACAGTAACGATATCTCATTCAAAGAACTTAGAATAATGAGAAATATATTAATGAACCACGTCAAAGGATGACCTTCTAATGAAGAGATACCTACTTTCCGCGTAGAATGGCCTTCTGGTATGGGGACAACTACTTGATTCTGTAAATTAGTTTTATGGAAAACTGGGTTTCAGCTTTCTCCAAACATCACCAATGCACATACCACAAGCAGTCCTCACAGGCTTCATCGAAGTATGTAGTTACCGGAAGGTAGAACTTAACCCTTGTAAAGTCAACAATAATGTCAGCCGTTCGCAGTCCACTGCTGGACTTTGTAGGTCTTTCCCAAGCAGCGCACAAAACCTAGTCCTCCGTCTTTTGAATCCAGGCACACAGTCTTCACTCTGCCCAGAGCGGGAGGAGTCATTTGTTGATTTCCCAGACGAAAAAAAAAGGCATACAGTCTTTCCGAACCCCTTTTTTTAAGGTCGCCGGTGCAGTTAGATGGAGGGCGCCGTACACTTGCTGATACGCGGTTTTTAGGATGGTTACTAGTTATGATTTACTAGCTTATTTCCGCGGTATCTCCCGCGTGGAGTACGGTTATTATCCCACGGGATCGTACTAGGTATCGGGATAAAAGTATCCTATGTGTTAATTCAACTATCTGTGTGCCACATTTCACCCAAATCCGTTCAGTAGTTTTACGTGAAAGAATAACAAACATCCTCACAAACTTTCGGATTTTATAATAGCAGTAAGATAAATAGTTTGCTTACCATCAGCAACCGCACTGCCGTTCCCAACGAGAGTTAACGTCAGTTTCATCGCGTCATCCTTTTCAAGACAATGCTTCATGACACATTCTGCTACCTCTGGATCTGCTACCACTGAAAAAGTAGATGTACTAAGTACTTTCATAGAAGCAAATTCGGTACGCTTTTGCCTAACCCTTCGGGGATTACAGGCGTGATGTTTTGTTAGGTAACTTACAGAAATAAAGCCTGTGCAGGTTCCATGATGTTGTCACTCCGCCTTGCTTCAGCGCCTCCCGACCAAACATCTCCAGTATTCTCCATCGATCTGGAAAAGTATTAACCTAGATGTTAACACTTCTTCACGACGCATATGAGCATAGATGAGGTTTTGTTTTTAGGAAGCCTGTGGTTTAATCATTCAACTAGGGCAATCAAAATCTACTGAGAGGCTAGGTAACCGGTCAGTGAATATTCGCACAGCGAAATCACTGTGGTTTGTGTATTGTTCCTCGTCTACCTGGTTTCCGAACTCCAAGTTGACTTAGTCCGCGGGGAGCGGGGCTTCCACTGATAGAGCCATACGCTCAATCTCCCTGCCCCCAAGCGCTGGCAGGGACACCCCCCTCGTACAGTGCAGCCACTTCCCATATACGAAGGTCAATGGGGTGTATCCCAGCCAGCACCAGTGCCGAGTTCAGGAAGACTGTGCGGTAAGCTCTGCACAGCTTCTGCGCAAACCCCCCTCTAGACCAGGCCAAGTTGTTTTACTACCGCTACTTTTTTGGCGGCAGGTGCCCAGGCGCTAGCGACGTAGAGAATAATCGGTTCGACCACTGCCGTATAGATGACGCGGATGATCTCCGGGGGAAGGCCCCAGCTCACTTTGGCCGCTCGTGCCAGCTGTTTGTAAATGTTTAGTCCGCTTATTAATTAACAGGACTGACTGCTGCGTATGACGTCCTGGGTTCGATTCCCAGGTCGGGCAAAGTGTAATTGGGTTTTTCCATCGGGAATTTCTCAGTAACAGCCACGAAGTCTGGATTTGTGCCCGGTTTATGTCAATATGCTCGCCCCCAATGACATGGGACTTAAATCAACTACCGAAATGTGGGTGTACTATTAGGTAGGTACACCTTTGATGGGTTAGGCCTTCGCGGATTAGAGGCATGCTGTTATGTGATAGTAAGCTTTTCGGTAGCTTATGTCAGTCCTAGTTTGACATGACTGTGTATACTTTGACATTTATTAATTTGTGCTTATTATTTTTAATTATGATTTTTTTTATTTATTTTTTTACTTTTGACATTTTGTTTAATTGATGCTTTTTTTACACTATGTTTTTATTTATATATGATTTTTTTTTTGTTAATTCGCTTTAAATTAATGATATTGGACTGAAATGATATTCAAAAAATAACACATTGAATTCAAAACATTTGCACGCCATAGTATGTGGCAAACATGTCTGAACGATTTTTTATTTATGTCATCCTACATGCACTTCTTGTATTAATGTATATGTCCTATACACTGTACATGGCACTGTTGTCTAGCTCTGAGCGCTGTTGAGTCTCGGCAGGCGGTTCTGCGCTCTATGCAACCAGTCTCTCCTGGCCGTATTTTCAAGGTCGGTCGTCTATCTGGCTTGTACATAGGTATAAAATTTATAAAAGCAATGTGAAATGTTACAAAGGGTGCCATTTGCTTCGTTTTTTGCAAATCGCAAAAGTTGTATTTTATCCTTGACCTTTATGTAGGTATCTACCTTCCTACCAAATAGTTAACTGGAAATTAAAGTGTTTTTTAAGAGTATTTTTGTTATTATTTCCCTTTTTCTAAGCTTTACGTCGTTTTTCTTCTCCGTATTTCAATCATATTTGCCTTTTGCCTTTGTGCTCTTCTATCTCAATATAATGTCTTGTTAACTATTGTGTGTACATAAATAAATAAATAATATTTAAAACTAGCCGTTTTCCCCGACCTTCGTTCGCGTGAAATTATTACAAAAAAATATTACTTCCCTTTTTGAATCTGATTTTTTTTTAAATTTCAAGGATTTTTTTTTCCACGGAGCCTTAATTCCTACTCAAAAATAAAAGAAACCTGAATTAAACCTTATAACAACAGTTATCTGCTAGTAAAAATCCCGTCAAAATCGGTTCAGCCGTTTCGGAGGTTAGCCGAAACAAACAGACAAACAGTAGTTTACATTCAGACGATAAAAATCTCATTTAAATAGTCAAAATGTACTTACCAGTATCGGTTTTACATTTTAAAAACCAGAACGAATGTCCAAGTATCGGTAAGGACTTCACACTGTTTTTATATAATTTGGAGAACTTTATCCTATGCCTTGCTTTCCATCGTAGCATTAAGCCATAGATTATTATCAGAGCCACAAATAACTGCCAAATCATTTCTCTTAAATTAAATAATTTAAGTTTTAAAAAGACTTAAATAAAATAAGTTTTAAATAAATAAAACACAGGCCTAAACACTACGGTTAATTAAAACTGAAGTCATAAAGCAATAACAATTTTAGTTAAAAATTAAGATAAAATTCAAACGTGTTGTGTTTCAGTTTAAAAACAAAATACTACTGACAATAATAAAAATACTTGTTACGCACAAACATTGTGGCTAGGCAAGTATAAAAAATCCGGTTGCAAGATATAATATATGCGGAAACAAAATGTGACTATAAATGTATTAAATTAATGTTCGTAATGAACTAGGGTTCCTCAATTTAGAATTCAATGCCAAATCATAATAAAAATGTTAAAAAAAAGACGTGTGGCACTCGGAGACTGCCGCGGTAAAGCTATTGCATAGCATTTTTATCAACTTATGTAAAAATTATAATGATTTATTCACTTTCGTAGTGTCAGATATTGACAAGCCTAGGTTATTATTTTTAATCTACTGCTAGAGCTAGCGAACATCTGACACTATGTGTTAGGCACTAGGTGTTAGGTTATTTTCGTTACGTTACGTTACGAAAGTTACGTTACGGTTATTTTCGTTACGGAATTTCTGGATTCGGTCTCCACGCTCAAGGCCCGCGATAGAAGCTATGCAATAGCTTAAAAAGTTTGCTAATTTCAACTAAGTCTAAATATAAACATGCGTATGAATTAGTGTAAGTAAATCGTATAACTCTCGGTATACATAATAGAGTCGACATGTCAAAGGGTTATCAAAGATTAACACAAAAAAAAATTGTGTCTTATTTACATCGCGTTAAATTCAATTGCGGAACCATCACATTGCTTGTTTTATGGATTACTATAGGCCCGTTTCGGCTTCGCACGAGTAAACATTTATTTTTTAAACATTTTAGGATTTTCTAGTAAGAAATAATAATTATGCTATATTACTCAGGGATACTTACTTACTTACTAGGGTGTATTCTAATTGTGAAAGAATTTTTAAAATCGGTCCAGTAGTTTTGAGTTTATTCGTTACAAACATAAAAAAACTGGCTAAGTGCAAGTCGGACTCGCGCACGAAGGGTTCCATACCATAAACCGAAAAAAAACACGTTTCTTGTATGGGAGCCCCCTTTAATTATTAAATAATATATATTTTTATTATTTGTTGTTATAGCGGCAACAGAAATACATCATCTGTGAAAATTTCAACTGTCTAGCTATCACGGTTCATGAGATACAGCCTCGTGACAGACGGGCGGACGGACAGCGGAGTCTTAGTAATAGGGTCCCATTTTACCCTTTGGGTACGGAACCCTAAAAATACAAATATTTCCTCTTTATAATTTTAGTGTACACACCGAGAGCATAGTAGATGATACCGTTCTATAGCATTCCCGCTCTATTTTTGGCACTAGCAACTGATGGTTTTGAGCGACAGAAAAAAATAGGAGCTTGGAAAATTCCGTGCTAATAGATGAGGCCCAACCCTAGAAAGCAGCGGTGGCCCAGTGGTAGCGACCCCGACTTACGAACAGTAAGTCGTGGGTTCGAACACAGGCAGGCGCATTACTTAGTGTAATTTATTTCATTACCACTGCCCTTTAAAACGGTGAAGGAAAACATCGTGAGGAAACCGGCATGTCCTAGAGCCAAAAATTCGAAGACATGTGACATCTACCAATCCGCGCTGTGCCCGCGTGGTGGATTATAGCCCATTCCCTCTCATAGAGAGGAGGCCTGTGTCCCAGCAGTGGGAACATTTAAAAGGCTGATGATCATGATGAAGAACCCTAGAAAGTCATTTGCAACTATTCCAGAATGAACATCGCCGTGAAAGCTAAAATTTCGTCCCGTATCCACGACGGGATTCCAGCCAGTGCTGAAGTTTTTTTTTAAGTAACTAGTTTTTTTTTAATATTTGTAATGCGATACGGGTTTTATTGCTGAAATTGTAGAAAATACCTAAAATATTATAACTCCATAGAATCTTATTCTTGAACATTTCTCAACGATTATGTTAATTTTAAAATGCATTTATGTATGATATTATAAGAATCTTTTTGTGTCAAGCATGATGGATATAGACAATTGTGAAAAGCTTATTTTGTGTTGTTACACAGTCCAAGGCTATAGAAGAAGTTACTTGAAGAGAATGAACAGAACATACCTATAATAGGTAAGTACATAATTTTCAATTCTTTTGAGCAGAGATGGCCTAGTGGCCTTCGGACTACCAAGTCATAGGTCTCGAGTTCGAACCAAAGACAGCTTTGATTTTTCGGATTCTTGTGCATATTGTATAATTATATCAATTACTTCGGTGAAGGAAAACGTCGTGAGGAAACCAAACCAAAAAACCCCTTTTTTTCTGATGGGTAATCATCAAATGACTTCTCCCGCTCTGGGCAGAGCAGAAGGGAGAGTCAGACTTGTACTGACTAAAACCCATCCATGTTCCTTTCTTGCCCTTTGTGTTCCAGGGGCGCGGTATCTCTTTCGAACAGTCCCGCAGCCCTGGCAAACCAGCATGCCTGAGAGATATTTCTTGCCAGTATGTAAAGCCAAGTCAGAGACCCATGGGCGGCATTACAATTCTGACACACGAAAAAGAATCATTAGAAATAAATGTTTTTAGAAAACATTTGTTAGCGTAGTTCTACGTTGGTTATGGCTTTCAACAAGTGAATTTTTGAATTTTGTGCCCATCTGACTCGAAGACTGTATTAGAACCGTGCATTAATGGTGCTGGTGTAGATGGCGCGGTGCGAGGTTTAATAAAGAAGGGTCATAATTAAACTTTAAGTCTACGTATTACCAGTGTGCATTTTTATTTGGGGTGGAAGGGAGACCGACGCGAAAAGGGTTGCCATGTATTCAGTACATCATTTCGAACCCATAGAAATTTTTAATCGGTTATTAAAACAAAAATAGCTGTTTCTTACAAAAGTGCAATACCAACACGGTTAAAATATACGGTAGCTGATTTTATTTTTTAAATTGTCTTTATGTTTTGTAAGTATCTCCAAATGATGTACTAAAGGCGTGGTAAGGTCTCGTACGCATAAACACTCATCGTACTACGATGCGGCACGCACTTACGACGTGATGTGTGACGGGACGTGGCCGCGTCGTAGCACGATGCGACGTCGTATCGTGTAAGTAGTCATTTATTTCGAAACAATAATACATTGTGTAGAAATTTTGTAAAATAGAACTGTACCATGAAAACATTACAATTGAAAAACATGTCGAAGATAAGAATAATAAAAAAACAAACATTAATAAATAAAAAAAAATAGCAGTGAGAATGTCAAAGATGAAACAAAAGAAATGATAATAATATAATTGTTACTAGAGATAATATGTCATTTAATAATCTATGAGTAATACAATAACATAAACAAAATGACATTTAAAAAAAATCAATATTAGTATAAAAAATTCAAAATAATAATAATCAACATGCCATTTTAAATTAATACCAATCTAGAATAATGAGATTACGGTTGTCGCTTGGTCGTCTTGTAGTAGTATAATATAAAACCTTTTACCGCGCCATCTACACATACACTTATCAACTATGTGAGTAAAGCCTTGGGAATCATCTTTCACTTCCGAACGAAGCCTGCTCCTTAGTTGTTCCAATCTGGCGCGATAGATGTCGCTTTATCGAATCTTGTTTACCATTCCGTAATAGCAACGTTTAATATTATGATAATTATCGTTCCAGGATGAGCAGGATGTGAAGGTCATTCCCAAGAATCAAACGAATGACTACATGCATTTAGGACTTACCTTTTTAAATCATAGCTTTTTTTGTCTGAGATAGATTGATTTACATAATTATGTCCCGTTTGTCATTTGTAGATCTTTGACAGTCATTAATGTAGTCAGGGGTCTGAAATTCGAACAACCTGTCGTATCAATGGGTATCGTATTACCTAGTACTAACTGGGCTGTGGAGGTCAGACAGGCAGTCACTCATTGTAAAATACCGGTATTCAGCTGTATCCGGTTAGACTGGATTACTGGATGTCGATCCCACATAGTTGGGAAAAGGCAATGTAGATGGTGATGATAGATTGATGTATTCAAATTGTAAAGCGTTAACAACATTGCTTACATTGTTGTGTAAACAGGCTTAAAACTGTTTTATCACTGCGATATGCACACATAATTTCATAAAAATTGGTTCAGCCGTTTCGGAGGAGTTTGGTAACAAACACCGCACACGAGAATTTTATATATTATATTTACTGTAAATGATATAGGTAACATAATATGTGACCTCTATTACCGGCAAAGACATATAAAACATTTCAAAATAAAAACACAACAAGAAAAAAACAAAACAATCAGTGGCGTGCAGTGGTTCTCCACGTAGGGTAGGCCATGGATACCGATACCCAAATAAAAATCGGTATACATATTTTTAGGTTAATTCTCGTAATTTCGGTACACATCTACCTTTAGACACAACTTGCTTAAATTATCTTATCCTTCATATGATAATTACGTAAACTTACTGCTTTTAACTTCTAACAAACACTCATTATCAGCGCAAACTTCACAACAGAACACCATTTTTAAGTAAATAAACAAATAACACATCAAATCGGTTCAATTTGGCGCGAATCGCGATCAACAGATAATTATTAATATCTGTTCACACACATCAGACATTGCGAGTGTTATAACTTAGTAAGATATAAAAATCCAAAGCAATAAGTTTAAGTTATTTGTCACATAACCTTCTTGAAGAAAAGTTTAATTTCTAATTTGTCAATAAAAGTGACAGACACAGCAGGGTTGTCAATATTTATTTTCCTAACTCCCCTAAAAACAAAGCGGAAAATAAAATTCATGATTGTAGTTTCTGTTTTATAAAGGGCTTTTGCTATTCCTTACAATTTATAATTTTTTGGAAGGTATAAATTCGACAATACGACCCTGTTTTTTTATTGTCTCTATTAGTAATTAATGAAACTATCGTGTTTGTGTGTAGTCCGTTTCTTGAATTCCCCGTAATTCGGGGAAATCTCCACAAATTGGGAACCCTGAGTCATTCAATTCAAATTTGAACTAGCCAATAGCAACACAGCTCCTCTGGCAGGAGACGCGGCCATAATCTATGCATGTGTGCCGTTCATACACACGAAAATATGCATCAGTGTGCGTAAACTTATGAATGCAAAGGTAGGCCCGCGATCTTCGTGCCTAAAAATCCAAACGGAGCGGTGTAGTAACGTATATTGTGAGTTCACACGGGCGCGACAAGTTGCTATAAGTATTTACCAGGAGTTTTAACTTATATTTTTATATGTTGTGTTATTTAATTACGTAGTTATAATAAATGCATTTGGCGTTGTTGGTAGGGTAGGCTAGGCCTAATTGCCTCTATGGACGGCACGCCCCTGCTGTTTTTTTATTGTCTCTATTAGTAATTAATGAAACTATCGTGTTTGTGTGTAGTCCGTTTCTTGAATTCCCCGTAATTCGGGGAAATCTCCACAAATTGGGAACCCTGAGTCATTCAATTCAAATTTGAACTAGCCAATAGCAACACAGCTCCTCTGGCAGGAGACGCGGCCATAATCTATGCATGTGTGCCGTTCATACACACGAAAATATGCATCAGTGTGCGTAAACTTATGAATGCAAAGGTAGGCCCGCGATCTTCGTGCCTAAAAATCCAAACGGAGCGGTGTAGTAACGTATATTGTGAGTTCACACGGGCGCGACAAGTTGCTATAAGTATTTACCAGGAGTTTTAACTTATATTTTTATATGTTGTGTTATTTAATTACGTAGTTATAATAAATGCATTTGGCGTTGTTGGTAGGGTAGGCTAGGCCTAATTGCCTCTATGGACGGCACGCCCCTGAAAACAATCATGAATAATGATTATATTATGACGAGGGTCAAAACAGTATTTATTATGTAGATCAAGTTACGATGTTATTTCCCGTTGGTGATAGTTTATCATCATTAAAAGGCATTTGCAATGAATGTATCGTGAATAGTGAGACACATTAATTATCTTGAAGAGTTATCCAAATGTTGCCGATTTTAGGAAGTTATCTACCTATTTAAGACCGAAAGGGTGAGGCAGAGGTGTACTTATTAGTTCAACCACATTTCGCCAGTTATGTTTAAGTAACATGTAATAGGGGCCGAGCCTATTGCCATCACCGGGCACAAATCGAGACTCCGTGGTTGCTACCGTGAAATTCCTCATGGAAAACTTAACAAAACTTTGCCCGACCCGGTAATTGAACCCAGGACCTCATGCTCAGCAGTCACGCTTGCGACCACTGGATCAACGAGAAAGTTTGCTACAAATATGTTTCTCCGCAGAGCATGGAGATGCCTCGGTCTGCGAACGCAACTGCTAGAGGCATTGGGATCATCTTCCGTAAAAACCAAGCGTGCCACCGTTTCATCATCAGCATCCACAGCCCGACTTCACCCACTGCTGGGTATAGGCCTCTCTTTGCTTGTGCCAACCTCCACGCTCTAGTGCCAGCCTCATCCAGGTTATTCCCGAAATGGCAACAATGTCTGCCCATTTTGTCATCGTTTACTCACTCTTTACGGAACAAGTGGCTATTTAACCGACCTTCTTCAAAAGGGAAGAGGTTCACAATTCGGTTGTATTTTTTTTATGTTTGCGGACGAAGTCGCGGGCGAAGTGCTAGTGTATGATAAGATAATGACTCTGGAAGCCCGCTTTATAATACTAATAAGCTTCCTAATCAACATTAACGCAAAATATGACCAAAATCTTCGAAGTTATGATTTTAATCCAACACCCATATTTCTTTTTAATGCTTTAACGCAGACCCCAGTAAGAAAATTTGAGGTACTCCTATCAAAGTACCCTTATCGGTCAAAGTAGCGAGGTTGAAAGGGCTGCTAGCTGGGAACAAAGGATAATGAATTCTCTATTAGTCCCAGGAGAGAGATCGCAGGTCAGGTTAGCCCTTGGTTTTCTTCTGTAGGGGAAATTTATTGGCTTTTCGTGAGGTAGGTGGGTCTTCAAAAATTCTGGGTATATGAACTTTCTGGGAGAGACATTATACAATATTACCTGTACATGATTATGAACTGTTCGACTATTATCATGATAACCACCAAAAAGCTGGGATTAACATCTTTTAACACCACTTAGTTACCTTCACTATAGAAGCTTTCCCTGAAACCAACAGTTTTTTATCTGCTTGCATTTTTCTCTCTGGCTAAAAATATGTAAACTTGTTGCTAAAATCCGTTATAAAAATATCTCGAGCTCAACGAGGTTTGGAAGTAGGTGAGGAGTTATAAAAATTACACCAAGAAAAAATAAAAAAATAATATCTCGTCAGAGTTTCACATTTTAAAAGAAAAATATTAAAAAATTTCTCCGACCATTTAGCAGTTGCCGCCGGAACATAAGCCCGTTTTACAACCAAGTAACCTTTTACAGGGTTTCACCTCACAAAGTATGAGGTAATTCGGGCATTCCTGGCCGCCGTCACTTAGGGCTGTATCCTAAATAACTGCGCATTTCCCTTGGGAATTTACACCGCCTCTTAAAGACCGATGGTCATTACCACCCCCCACCTCCCCCCATTATTTCCCGTGTCGCGAGCGAACGCGTGCCTGGAATAGTGAACTAATGCTTATTGAAATACACCTTTACGTTTGCATTTATCATACTCCTATCGCAAAGATATAAAGTTTGTTTTCGTTTGATGAGAGTGTAGATAGTGTTTGGTGATCACAGCGCAGCAATCACGGATCTTTAGGGACCGTTACAAACAAGTGTCTTTGTGTGTTCTGTTGGTAGTCCGATTTTACAATGTTCTGTGTAGTTCCTTTGTTAGTTATCTTATTAAGTTTACATTTGGTTCTGTCTCGGAGGAGAGACGTGTAATGCGCACTTAGTAGTAAGTCTCCGAAGAACAGATGCGTAAAGTAATGAGGTCTGAATGTTGAAAGAAAATTTAATAACTTTGAGAGAGAAAAGCGAGTATCGTGCTGTATTAAATGCACATTTCTTGGTTGAATTCTTTCTGCAATCATATTTATTTTACTTTGTGTACCAAAGACAATGCGCTTTTTGTTATCTTGAAAAAATGAACGATGCTACAACGGAGCTATGTTTCTTTTGAGGCAGTGAAGGAAATTGCCGTGGTACTTAAAAATCGCTTCACTAGGAATAGAAATATGTAGTATCAAACAGTACCTACCTACAGGCAAAATCTTAAAACTAGATATAATATTTTATGCAGTCGAGGTACGGAGAGGCGACAATGTGGATAGTCTACTTCATCTTTATTTGTTTGAGAGATAAAGTACATTTTGGAGTTCTATGCTATTCTGTAGAATTACTATCAAATAAACTATATAATAATATGTACATTTCTCAAGCTCTTGCCCGCGTTTTAGTGGGTAATCATTGTTCCTGTACTCCCGGAACAAAGTCCAAAACAAGTCCTAACCTAGGTCTACCTATGATAAAGATATTTCAAAGAAATCCTTTCAGCCGTTTCGGTGGCATTTTTGACTGTCTAGGCTGTCTACCTTTACACGTCTAAACCGTGTATTCCCGCTGTCCCCGTAATCTGTGTCCCCGTCACGGGGACATCAAACCGTCATAGGATTCCTTACCGTTGTCCCCGTTATGTACATATGGGCAACGGGGACAACGGACAATTAAGATATCATGTATCGTTGTCCACTTTAAATTTTTATTTATTTTTTAAACGTGGGTTACGGCTGAAAGAGCTTGACAATTGTAGGTACATATTACTTAATTTATGTGAAAGTACCATGAAACTTGAACACAAGGTACCTAATATACGCTAAGTCCAATTAATTACGAGGTAAAGCAAACAGAGTACAGCTAACTATATACATAGGTATTGAACTAAAGTCTATAATACCCGTAGTTCTAGCTACCACAGATACCGACGCGATTACTTTCGGGGATAACTATAAACTATTGGGGATTACCCTGTTTTGGGGACCTATTACAGAAACGTAAGGAGAATTCTTATGTCTACGTTTTATAACTATAAGGATTTGTTTGGGACAATCTCTGTAGCATTTACTCTTGCATCGCGCAAGAGTAGAAGGTTATTTTAATGTTACTGGTATAAAGATTATTTGATTTGATTGTTGATGAGGAAGGTCAACAATAAAATCAAATACAGTCAACAATCATACCTATACAATACAAATACAGGGTGTAAACAGACTCTTCACGAAGCCGTCAACCAAGCATTATTGTACATCAAACTAAGTAATTTTACGCAAAAATTAGTGCTGGGAAACGACTTCTTTTTTGGGCTGAAAAATCACGTTTTACAGTAGGACTCAATGTAACGCACTCAAAACATTGTGGTGTTGGATGGATTGAATAGTTAGGGGGTCCTGGAGGTGTTTAAAGTAAAAATCTAACATTAAAAAACATGCATAAAAAAAAATGTGAAAAAGTTGGAACTTTGACCGCCAATATCTCCGTAACTAGAAAGTTCCCAGGTATGGTCTAGAACAAAAAAATGATCGCAATAACGGGGAGAACAAGTGCCTTTCGGCTTCGTTAAGAGTCTGTTTACGACCTTTTATGATTGTATTATGATAGCCCTCATAGAGAAGAGGCCTGTGTTCCAGCCATACCATAGCATATCATCATCTTCCTGCCCTTGTCCCATGTTAACTTTATGTCGGCGCAATAGGTTTTTTTTTCCAATCTGTCAACAATTTTTTGAAAATGGGAAATCATCAAATGACTCCTCCCGCTCTGGGCGGAGTGGAAGGGAGTGTCAGACTTGTACTGACTAAAACCCATCCATGTTCTTTCCTTGCCCTTTGTGTTCCAGAGCCGCGATATCTCTTTCGAACAGTCCCGCAGCCACCCTGTCAACCATCACTTTATCATTTACACTTTTTTCTTTTATATCGTCCATCGCTTCCTTGGCCTTCCTCTCCCTCTCCATCTATCAACATTTATATTCATCACTCTTTTAGTCACATGCGATTCGTTCTTCCTCATCACATGTCCATACCAAGACTACCAATAACGATGATGTTAATGACTAACCAATCTATAATGCCCCCAGTGAGTAATATAAGTTGATACCGACTGCAGAATTGGAAAATGTGTGAAAATCATACGCAGTATGATTTTCACACGTATTACACAGAAGAAAAATAGCAAAACTAAAATTGCCTAGTATTTTTTTTGAGTTCTTTTCGCCAAACTTTTCCAGACAAACTGCTTTAAAAAGAGCTCAACGACTACAAAGATTTGTGAGGCAACAACAAATGCTGCAGTTTCAACACAAGTGATAATTGCCACAATTTACTTCTGCTACCGGCCGAAACTCGCTGGAACTCGGACAAGTTCAGTTAATAAACAACGCAAGTGGTAATGTGCATAGTTTTGGGTGTAATCACCGGGGAGCTCGCAAGTTTAACTTAGCTGTAGGGTATTGACGAAATTGCAGGTAAAGACAATGTATGGTGTAAAGTACAAGCTAAGCTGCACTTTATGGCTGTTTTACTAGGTGGATATCAGATAAACTGAATGTTGGTTAAATACGAGTAATATATGCTTTATGAAAGTATTTAATTGATCCCGTGGCTCTTAGTCGCTGAAGACAATGATTTCGTCACTACCAATAACTTAATTCGTAGTTATCTGTTTGAGTAGAGTGTCCACTTTGGTCTTAGTGCCCCCCTAGTATTTCCGGACATCGCCAAACGGTTGGTCGCCTCTTCTCGTGACCAGAGGGCTGGCCTATTTCTTGGTCAAATATCAGCACTGCCATCCAACGTGGCAATGCTGTCAGCCTTCTGAGCACTTTCCCCGTTGACAGCAATGCGGACGAATTTTTTGACGTCATTTAACATTTTACGAGTTACGAGTATATTCGTGAGTTCAAACCCAAGAACGCACACGGAGAGGGTTAAAAGTATTAGGAACCGATCATCCATCAATATGCACTGGGCCCATGTGGTGGACTACCCATTAACTTTAACAGAGAGAAGGCTTGTTCCCCAGTATTAGAAGGCTGGATTATATCACTTTGATGATGAGCACTCAGAAATGTCACTGGGAAAGTGGGCAGTCCCTCTTATAACCTTGTTTACGAGTTTATAAGTATTTTTTCTACGTACATGACCTACGTTGACTGCCTCACTGGTCTAGCGGTCGCGTGACTGCTGTGCATGAGGTTCTGGGTTCGATTCCTAGGTCAGGCAAAGTGTTATTGGGTTTTCCATTTGAAACTTCTCAGTGGCAGCTACGGAGTCTGGATTTACACCCAGTTGATGGCAATAGGCTCGCCCCCAAATAAATGATATTTAAACATGACTGTTGAAATTTAGGTGTACTAAATATTAGGTACTAACTTCTGGGAATACAAGCGTGTTATGTTATGTACATGAGCTGTATTTGCATAGCTGGTACTGACAGGAGTGTAAGAGAAAAAGATACATAACTAAACCTAGCTGTCTCTATCTTTTAAACGCCCCGAGTAAAGTAACTTATCAACACTATTTAATAAACAGTCGACGTTTATTTCATTCAAGATAATATCAAGTCTTTTTGCCTCCAGTTCCTCAGGGAAATTAAACTTTCTCAGTGTGATGTATTACTTATTTTATGATAGCGTTTTTCTGATAGTTTACGTGTAATTTTTGTAGATAAGCTCGCTTATTCGTGTTTGGAATTAAAGATGAAAGCTGTTTTATTCTGTAGTTTTTTCAATTTCCTTATATTCAGTGGTGGTTTATAAGGGCTTCATATTCTGGCATTATTTTAACATCATTATCAGCCTATAATGTTCCCACTGCTGAGACACAGGCCTCCTCTCTATGAGAGGGATTGGGCTATAATCCACCACGCGGGCCCAGTACGGATTGGTGGATGTCACATGTCTTCGAATATTTGGTTCTAGGACATGCCGGTTTCCTCACGATGTTTTCCTTCACCGTTTTTGAGAGCAGTGGTGATGATATAAATTACACAAAGTAGCTTAACAAGTGAAAGAAAATTTCGTGAAACAAATATTTGAAATTGTTAATTAGCAAAAGAGACGACCTCAGTTTGTTCCTTCCGCCATTTGCCTTTTCTGGGATAATTAGGTACTCAGGTGAATGTTATACTGCCTCGTTGGTCTAGTTGTGGAAAGTAAAACTGCTGAGAATGAGGTCCTGGGTTCGATTCCCAGGTCAGGCAAAGTGTTATTGGGCTACGGGACTGTTCGAAAGAGATACCGCGGCCCTGGAACACACAGGGCAAGGAAGGAAAATGGATGGGTTTTAGTCAGTACAAGTCTGACACTCCCTTCCGCTCTCCCAGAGCGGGAGAAGTCATTTGATGATTTATCATCCGGAAAAAAAAGGCAGTGTTATTTGTTCCATCAGGAATTTTTCAGTAGCAGCCACGGATGATCAGTATTGGTGTCCGGTTGACGGCACTAGGTCCCCCTATTACATCGGACTGGAACGTAACTGGCGAAATATAGTTACACTTGTGCCTAACCATACGGGGATGACAAGCGTGATACAAGTTGCTATTACATAAAACTTCCATAATACACGTCACTGCTCACTCATGTCTTACACAAAACCCCCGAATTCAACTGATAGGACCCTTGTGACTGTAAGTAGCTTTTAAAGTACGTACTTAGACGGGCTCAGACTGGCGGAAACTTGTCACAGGCTCGTCACGGCGTCGTCACGGTCTCGTCAACGTCTTGTTTACACGAACATGACATGTTTGACACGCACATCGAGGCACTTTGGGTGATGGGCGAAAGTTTTCCGTAAGTAGGTAGTGTATAAAGCGATTTGACAGTAGGAGAAAAATATAAGGTTGGTTTAGGAGATAAAAGAATTAAATACAGGACGGTTTTTAAGTGTTTGGCCATCTTTAGGCATTGCAAGTACATACGGGGTGGGAGGGCTCCTTCCCACCCCGTATGTACTTGCAATGTCATCCACGCACAAGCGTTTACGACGTGATTAGTACATGATTCCGAACATAGAAGAATACCACTCACATAGAACCCCCACATAAAAATTTGTCATCGGTATTTTTTTTTTAATCTTTTTCCTACAAAAGTGCAATACCTGCACAGTTAAAGTGTATGGAACAGCTGATTTTATACTTCGGGGTTCAGAATGATGCACTGAAGACGGAGTAAACGTTTGTGCGTCGATGGCAATTCACCCTGCATATAAAGGGTGTAAAATAACGAAGTCGAAAGGAACTTATTTTCTCCGTCATTGCGATAATTTTTTTGTTCTAGACCATACCTGGGAACTTTCTAGTTCTGGAGATATTGGGGGTCAAAGTTCCACCTTTTTTTTATGGAAATACATGTTTTTAATGTCTTTTTTTACTTAAGACACCTTTACGACCTCCCTACTATTCAATCCATCCATCAGCACAATGTTTTCAATGCGTTACATTGAGTCCTAACGTAAAACGTGATTTTTCACCCCAAAAAAAATGTCGTTTCCCGGCAATGTACATAATGCTTGGTTAACCGCTTCGTGAAGAGTTTGGTTACACCCTGTAGGTTAAAACAAAAATTGAGGGCGCTGCCCCGGCTAGGGACACCGCGATAATAATACTCACTGAAGTTTCTGTCAGTGTCGCGATCAGTTCGAAAATTATTCTTACCAGTTTGACGAAGCTTTTACTAAAGTATCTGTCCGTGTCAGTGTCTGGAGCTGTGTTCTAAATTGTTCGTAATGGTTTGCATGATCCTTTATTGAACTGAGTTATTTCAATTGATATTTTCATAGACGACCTTTCCGCCTTACTATACATAATAAGGACTTTTAAACAAGAAGCCAACGTAACAAACCTTTTTGCAGTCCATTATGGTTTTTGGAAGTTTTTGCGGTGTGCGGATGTTGGTTTAAAGTCGACTGCACCTGCGATCGATGTTAACTACTAATGTTGGTTTGTTAGTAGGAAAGGTGAGGACATGCATTTCTCCTTTGTTCTTTGTAATGGTTGTTTGTTTTCTTAATTGATAAGCTTGGTGTTGGTTTTGAAGACCTAGTTAGTCCTTTTTCAATTGAGTGTGCGTACATATTCAGTGGACGTCGTGTGGACGTTACGGAAAGATGTTTGTCGAATGTAGTAACGCTACGCGTCTTTATTTAAAACTAAAACTGCTAGAGTATTTAATTTGTTAAATGCTTTTGAAACTTCGTTCACTTTTTGAATCGATGTCAGATATTTAGTTATGAATTTGATAACTGTATGAGGAGCTCGTGACTAAATAATAATAACAGCCGTATGAGTTGGTGTCTCTCATTACATACCGTGTTTCCTCCATACGTTGGAAAACACGTTAAGCCGTTGGCAGATCTTTGACAGTCGTTTAGAGTAGGTAGTCAGAAGCCTGAAATTCTGAAAATCACTCGTACCAAGGCCCCAACATAGTTTGGGAAAAGGCTAGGCAGATGATGGTATGGTTATCGACATAAATTGTTCTCGTAAAACTTATCTGAAAAATATGAATTTAATTTATAGTTTAATAAAAGAAAATGTAGATACGTGTCTATTTTACTACTAGTTTTAGAGCCAACAGTTGGTATATATTCCACAAAAGTCGACCTTATTGTTTTCCCCATCTCGAGAGATAGAAAAGTAACACAATACATACGTTTATACGAAAAATCCCCAGTTATCTCACCGAACGGTAACGAGTAAATACAATATTCAGTATTATTTGAGAAAATGGTACACCAAGCGTCTTTTGGAAACATTTTTAGGGAGCGTACAAACTTGGCGGTTGGAACGCTGTAATGTTTAGTTACTGCATAAATCTCGAGGTTTTTATTCGTTTGTGTAAGTATGACCCATGGAGGAGCTCGTGGCTAAACAATAACAGCCGCTCGGGTCAATCTTTAGGTTAAGCCGTGCTTGCCTAGATTGGTCTGTGGATGGGTGACCACCCATTACATACCGAGTTTCCTCCGTGCCTCGGAAAGCACGTTAAGCCGTTGGTCCCGGCTGTCATTTGAAGATCTTTGACAGTCGTTAAAGTAGTCAGTGGCCCAAAAAGTCTGACAACCAGTCTTACCAAGGGGTATCGTATTTCCCAGTAGTAACTGGGTTGTGGAGGTCAGATAGGCAGTCGCTCCATGTAATATACTGGTATTCAGCTGCATCCGGTTAGACTGGAAGCCGACCCCAACATAGTTGGGAAAAGGCTAGGCAGATGATGATGAAGTATGACCCATACGAGAAAAGCTATTAAATTGATAAAAAGATAATATGGTCTACGTTTTCTCCGCCCAGGAATAGCTGCACGCATGTTAGTATAAACACACTTGAATTTTTTTAAAGACGTGTAGGGTTGCATTCAAAAGGATTGAGTACTTTTGAATGCATAGCACACATCCTAATGAAAAGAATTATGAATATTTTTCGCTAATTAATTTGATAGTTGTTCTTTTTACTAAGCTGTACTGGGTCACTGGTAAACTGCTGCAGATAACGGACCCAGTTTTGCTTTTGCTGTTGTTTTGGCTTAAGTTTTATACAAAAACTGAATAACCTTTATAAATTAATTTTGTTATAAGTGATCTAATGATTGAAATTTAGTGAAGTAAGCTCTGCTCCCATCGCCACTCATAATAAGCGACTGCTTAATGTATACCTAAATAAATATTATCTCACTGTTGGAATTTCAACTCACACCGCTGCCTGGGCTTCAGTGTTCACCAAAGTGCCGGTGATAGAAAGCTAGCATAAGTCATGTCATTATTCTCTTGCCCTTATCCCAATTCATTTGGGGTGCCGCACCTGTCATGTCTTGTTCTTCCATACTTCTCTATTACTCGTCATCTCATCAGATACCTCCTTTCTTGTCGTGCATCATTTCTTTGGTCTTACCCCACTCTTATCTTATTTTTTCCACATTCATACTTAAAACTTTCCTCACAACATTTTCCTCATTCCTCCGCATCACATGCCATACCACGACACCCGATCACCACACAATTTTTCAGTCACCAGCGCCACTTTCAGACTTCCTTTTATGTACTCATTTAATATTTTATCCATTCTTGTAACACCACATATCCCATCACAAGTCATGTAACTGTAAAAGGTACCCAAACACCCCGCGTTGCAACCGCCAGTCAGTATCAACCCTTATTGTCTAGAACGCACAAGAGCGTTTATTAGTGATTTCCCAGCGGTTACGTATACCCGCCTGCAGGGTTTTATTGTCTCTGGGAAACTCCATTGTGGCAAGTTTATCCGTATATAAACACAGTTTCTTCTAAACGAGTGTTTAGCAAAACTTTCCTAAGTAAAAACATGGTTATTAAGGTGGTTCGTAACGTGGTGCTGAAAACATTTTTCAAGCATAAAGTTTCTCCTATTCTCTGTAAAAATTATAAATTACTAGTTTACTTAATTTTGTTGCCTTATAGCATTACTGTCTGCCTTTTCAGTCTGTGTCGTCCTACTGCAGGGTTAGACTTCCCTGTATCTTTCCAATATCTCTATCTTGAGTTAGTCTAGTCCAATCCTGCCAGCAGGCGTCGAGTACATACAGTATGAGGCCACTAAAGGGATGTTATGTCTACGGGAAGTTTTAGATAGATAGATAGATAAAACATTTATTCAGTGCACACAAAAGATAACACCCAACACACAGAAGCACAATTAAAATTAAATGATACAACAAATTACATGAATATGAAACAAGGTGACAATGTCATCATCATCATCATCAGCCTTTTAATGGTCCCACTGCTGGGACACAGGCCTCCTCTCTATGAGAGGGAATGGGCTATAATCCACCACGCGGGCCCAGTGCGGATTGGTAGATGTCACATGTCTTCGAATTTTTGGTTCTAGGACATGCCGGTTTCCTCACGATGTTTTCCTTCACCGTTGTTGAGAGCAGTGGTGATGAAATAAATTACACAAAGTAATGCGCCTGCTTGGGTTCTAACCCACGACTTACTGTTCGTAAGTCGGGGTCGCTACCACTGGGCCACCGCTGCTCTCGGTGACAATGTACAAAAAGAAAAACATATTTACGAAAGAAGTATAGTAACACCATGACATACTTCAAAATCGTTTCACCTTCCTTCATTATGCCTTCGTTTTGAAAGTTTTTTCTTCTTTCTACGTTTATTTCCGACATTGACCTATATTACCAGGTATATTAGGATATATTAGGAATAGGTTTTACCTTTCAAATAAACTTAAAAAATAATTTCACACTCTCAATCCTCATTAATTATTTCAATTCCCGCCCTTTTGAGCCAATTACATTCTAACCAAGAGTTTAAAACCGAAATTAAATTAACCAGTCGTTCCTTATCTTCAAACAATTCAGTTCACGCAATGGATTAATTGGGCTCAAGAGAGTTAGTTAAATTGTCACCTCTGGGAACGTACCAACAAAATTTATATAAAATTGAAACGTGACTTGGTTGTACAGTCACGTTCAGAAAGACGTCAGAACCTATTGATTGAGATTTTATTATAGGCAAACAGTAGTTGATGCACTAAGTAATAACTATACTCACAACTACAAGGCTCTATCGCTCATGTTTTTAAAACCTAGGCTGAATCACAGAATACATAATAGTACAAATAACTGTATTTGGCTTTGGCGTGTGCTAACGGCGCCATCTTTTTTCCCATTTTTTAATACAATATCAATAGAAAGTATCTCAAAGGGTTACCAACCACACCCTCTTGGCATCGTCATTAATGCGCCAACAGAACCTTGCATTGTTGTACCGATATTTTGTTTAGTGTTTCTAAATTTGAATGGATACTGCAAAAATAACCTTTTGAATTTTCCTAATCGTACGACTCATCATCATCAGCCTATAATGTTCCCACTGCTGGGACACAGGCCTCCTCTCTATGAGAGGGATTGGGCTATAATCCACCATGCGAGCCCAGTGCGGATTGGTAGATGTCACATGTCTTCGAATTTTTGGTTCTAGGACATACCGGTTTCCTCACGATGTTTTCCTTCACCGTTTTTGAGAGCAGTGGTGATGAAATAAATTACACAAAGTAATACGCCTGCCTGGGTTCGAACCCACGACTTACTGTTCGTAAGTCAGGGTCGCTACCACTTGGCCACCGCTGCGTCGTACGACTATAAAACAAAAAAAAAAACCTACATCTTTTTGTAAGTCACTGTACCAATGAAGACTTCAGTGTACTTAATATCGTTTTACGAGTTACAGTGTACTTAATTATCGTTTTGTTACATTATATTGTTGATAATACTGTTAAATGCTATAGTTTATCATGGTCAAGTTTGTTTGATTACAATAACAAAATAAAGGGAAACTAAGTTGTCGGTTGTAAACTTCGGAAAACTAGACTTTGAGAACTAGCCAGAATCCTGACTGCTTCGTTGGTCTAGTGGTCGCAATTGCGACTGCCGATCATGAGGTCCTGGATTCAACCCCGGGTCGGGCAGATTGTTATTGGGTTTTTCCATCAGGACTTTCTCAGTAGCAGGCACGGAGACTGGATTTGTGCTCGGTTGATGGCAGTAGGCTCGCCCCTTATTACATGGGACTTAAACATAACCGACGAAATTTAGGTGTACTATTAGGTACGCCTCTGCCTAACCCTTTGGGGATTACAAGGGTGATGTTATGTTACCTAACTACTTGTGGGTAAATAGATACACTATACATTTACTCAGCAGTAGCAGCGTAAGATATTACTGCAACATAACATTTTTTCTACCTGCCGCTATAAAAGGTGTAAACAGACATGTAACGAAGCCGAAAGGCACTTGTTCTCCCCGTCATTGCGATCATTTTTGTTCTAGACTAGACCATACCTGGGAAACTTCTAGTTACGGAGATATTGGGGGGTCAAAGTTCGAACTTTTTCTCAAGTTTTTTTTTTTTAAATACATGTTTTTAATGTAAGATTTTAACTTTAAACACCTCCAGGACCCCGTTACTATTCAATTCATCCATCAGCACGATGTTTTGAGTGCGTTACATTGAGTCCTACTGTCAAACGTGATATTTCAGCCCAAAAAAAAACTTCGTTTCCCAGCACGAATTTTTGCGTAAAGTTACTTAGTTTGATGTACATAATGCTTGGTTGACGGCTTCGTGAGTCTGTTAACACCCTGTATAATATTATGGCTAACCCAGCAAGATAGTTAGCCACACGTCCGTCTCTGAAATTAGCCTGTTTACATGTCAACGTGTCGGGGGACTTGTTCTGGCTTGTCTCGAGTTAGGGGCTTCAATTAAGTGCCTCTGTCCGTTTACATTGAGATAGTGAGGTGTGTTCGAGTGAGGATTAGGGTGGATTAATTTGGTTGTTTCAAGTTGAATTTAAGAATGTTTGGAGAATAATGAATGTTTACACAGTGTAAACTAGATAGGTTAACAAAAACCGGCCAAGTGCGAGTTCTTTGAATTTGTAATTTATTTTTATTATTTGTTGTTGTAGCGGCAACAGAAATACACATCCTGTGCAAATTTCAACTGTCTACCTATTACGGATCATGAGATACAGCCCGCTGACAGACAGACGGACGAACGGACGGACGATCAGCGAAGACTTAGCAATAGAGCGCCGTTGGTTGGACTCAAAAGAAGCCTATTTACGAGACTTAAATAGATTCGGGTACACAAAACTTAGCAACAAAACCAACCACTTTGTAGAATTAAAGAACCAATAGTACCCTTAGCAAGGCACCTAGTTCTGTTTAACAAACTTTATCATAGAATATCTCCACAGAACCACCTCGCTCGATAATCAAAACCCATAACCTCCCAGTAATCAGAGACAGCATAATCTTGAACAAAACAATCTCACATCTATGCGCATAATGCCGAAGCAACAGCGGCATGAAATACGAGTGCATACAATGCCGCGCGGAAGTCTCGGCAGATACCGAGCTAACTCACCTCACACGCTGACAGGTGAGGGCAGGAGACCAGCGGGGATTAAGAGACATTTTGGTTTAAATTCTCAAGAAGCTAATGGAGACCTACTGAAGCTGCCAAACCTGTATCAAAGTTCTATGTCGACTCAATTTAGAATACCATTGACACTATTTTCTTTCTTCATCATGTGGTTAGTGCCTAACCTGGTGTCAGAGTTTTTTTGCCGCCCATATACTCGTACCTCTGTCTTGGCTTTTACATGCCGTCGAAAAATATCTCTCAGGCATGTCTGGTTTCCTCATGATGTTTTACTTCACCAAAGCTAGTCATAATTATACAATAACCACATGAATCCGAAAAATCAGAGGTGTGTGTCTTGGGTTCGAACTCGTAACCTATGGTATGGCAGTCTGACGGTCACATCATTAGGTTATCAATGCTTGACCACTGCTTGTATAATTATCACTTGCTTCGGTGAAGGAAAACATTGTGAGAAAACCAACATGCCCGGCAGATATTTCTTGACGGCATGTAAAGCCAAGTCAGAGGCCCATGAGCGGCATAAAAACTCTGACACCAGGTTAGGCACTAACCACACGATAAAGAAAGAATGCAAGCCTGAAGATGCGGATCAAGATAGCATTTTTGTTCTAAAATAAGATAATCCCTGGAAAAAAGTAGCAACAAGCCAAACCTCCTTATTCACCTCAGTTTCCCTGGCCTCACAAACCTGAAAGCGGAACAACCGGCATGATTCCATTCATCACGTCGACGGCTCCGTAGCTAAAGCATTTTATTAATTTATCTGCCGCGAGCCATTCTACCCGTACCCGTTACCGTGGCTTGTCTGAATCTTAAACTTGTTATTCTTGGAGAAATATGCAAGCTATGTTACCCAGTTTGTAGTTAAAAGTTCGTAAAATGTCAGCTTTTCTTCTTTTGAAAGCAACGGTGGTGGTTATTGTCATTTTTGGAGTTTTAAGAACGTGGAGTATAATGTTGACCTGATTTTTTTTTGTTTCTTACCTGTTTGGGCGTTAACTGTTTAAAAAAAGTTTCCCTTGAATTTGGAACAATTTGATGGTTTGGATTAGCGTTTGCCAATTCATAAACTCGTTCCAGATTAAAATATGGGTGTTCTATACGTACCCACATATCTGCTTTAGCGTTCGGGGATTACAGGTGTGATATTACGAATTATGAGCATTTTCAGATTATGATCTTATTTAATTAAGAGTTCTTATTTAAATATAGATAACCATTCTATGTTAACTGTATAAGAGCGATATCCTTTCTATGTTCCTCTATCTGATAGTCGTCGGAGCCCCGTTGGTTTTGGGGAAACGGGGTATCGTGCCGTTCCCCTAATTTGACCCCATTTGTTAATTTTATTAGGGAAACGCTCATTGTACACGAAATAGCTTTAGCTCTTTATGAAAAGTCTTGTCCGGGGGTAGGTAGTATCACTGCCATTATTTTCTATGGCTAAGCAGCATTGTTTTGTTTTGGCAGGGGAGTGAAACTGCATTTTGTTTCAACCGACTTACAAAGGCACGTGGAAAAAAACATTCCATCAGGGATAATAGCAATGAAAAGATCAAAATGTGTTGGCTTGACTTACCCATATTATCAAATACAATTTTGACTTCCCATTGTGGTACTGGTTGGTGTTGGACGTAAAGAATAGCACCATCCCATATCTTCCCGTGGGTGTCGAAAGAGGTGACTAAGGGACTTACCAGAAAATGGTCAGCAGCGTTATCTGTGCGTTTGTAACAACCGTACTGCTATCGCCATCCCGCCTGCCAACTCAATATCTTAGTATTATATAATTGCATAGCACATGTGTGAGTACTATGTACTGTAAAGCTACCATTTACATTTGGTTATCTTTCATTGACTTGAATTTGCCCTGGTGGCTGAGAGAATGTCATGCTCACTTAAATGTCTTGCTGATGGTGGCGGGTGTGTCGGGTCATTTAGCTTCCTTCAATATGGTTGAGCTGAATGGGGCTGATCCATGCGTCATGCTCGTGAACGGGCGCTGTCAGTTGGGACTGGTCATCTCTAAGCTGCCATGGCTTATTTTAACTACTTACTTTGTTTTTAAATTGTTGATACGAGTATAATCTTTTACTCTGGACGCTCTTAACGTGCACTTATTTCTACATCGTTCTCACATATATGTATAATCTCAATATGAATGATGTAACCAAGATTTTGTGACAATATTTTGATTGAATAGATTGTCCATGGAGTTTCTTGCCCATTCTTCTCCATAGAGATCTACGCTTTGGAATGGGCAACTACAGTACTTTCACAAGTTATTATGCCTTTTGTCTGTGAGTGCTTAGCCTAATTTGTTTATCTAACATTCAAAAGTGCCTGTAATGGTCTAATTGAAATAAATGCTTTTGAGTTTTTTGAGTTTCAAGCGTGGCGATTACGGCGAAACCACGGGTTTTGGGGAGGCCTATAATCAGCAGTGGACGTCTTTCGGCTGAAATGATGATGATGATGGTCGTTATCATCGGTCTGTTAAATGTCGTTGACGAAATACTAAACGCTTTGACAGCAATTGCTATCGATAAAAGGTGTAAACGGACCCCTTCACGAAGACGTCAATCAAGCATTCTGGACGTCAAAATAAGTAACACTGCGCAAAAAATTTTGTTGGAGAACGACTTTTTTTCTGGTGTGCAAAATCACTTTTTATGGTAGTGCTCAAAACATGGTGCTCGTGGGTGAATTGAATAGAACATGAAGGCATTTATAGTAAAAGTGATGTGAAAAAGTGGGAACGTTGATCTTCAATATCTCCTTATGGTGGTTGCGTCAGGGTAACCCGCGAAATTCAATTTCATGAAAAAGTCATTCAATAGGATTAAATGGACTTACAGGGTTATATTGATGATTTTCATGATTGTGATTCTGTAACTACATACGTGTTACTGGCGCAACTCATTTTTATCAACATAAAACCTACCACTGATCTGCAAATTGCAAAAAACCTAAGAAAATTTGAATTTCGGGGGCTACCCTGACGCAACCACCTTAACTAGAAGCTTCCCTGATATGGTCTAGAAAAAAATATCGCAGTGACGGGAAGAACAAGTGCGTCTCGGCTACGTTAAGGGGATATTTCAACCCTTTATTCACCACCTAGCTGTATCTAAAAACCATTATTGTTTTATCTGAAGAAAAACTACTAGGTATCTAAATTCCTTATATTTCATCTAAACCTAGAACATTTTTAGTCAAAAACTAAAATATTCAAATCAAAACCGCTACTAATAAAATATGGATTCGTGTGAACAGCCGGTGCTCTGAAATTCCCCACTTCGGGCATGGGAATATCCAGCGGTAAAGTTTTAAGGGCTGAAAAACCACTAGATGAAATGCTACTGAAATATGCATGTTGGTGGCACGTTATCAAATCTGTGTGAACTGTCGTTAGGGATGGTTTAGGCGTATCTGATAGGATTAGCAAATGAATGTTTGATGATATGGAAAAGGATTCAGGTTTTATGAATGTGATACGTAATGGAAAAGTGATGTGTTGAATTTTGTATCCATCGTGATCGAAAATGGTTGCAAGTTTTGTGAATACTGCATTTTTGTGGCAAGCGTGAAATGTTTTATTATCAAGGTTTTTTTATTAGACCATTCTTCTCCATAGAGATCTACGCTTTGGAATGGGCAGCTACAGTACTTTCACAAGTTATTATGCCTTGTGTCTGTGACTGTAGTTTAGCCTTTTTTGTTTTTCTGACATTCAAATGTGCCTGTAATGGTCTAATTGAAATAAATGCTTTTGAGTTTGAGTTTGAGTTTATTAGGTACCCCTCTGCCTAACCCTTCGGGGATTACAGGCGTTATGTTATGTTAATTCCAATAATATAGACCACCCATGTCCCTTTTGTTACAATCATTCAATCGTATAAAGATATCAATAGCTATATGTTGTTAGGAAAACACTTACGTTATTGTCTTCTACCTGCGCTTATCATAAGTTAGGCAGTCTACTTCATTCATTTTTGACTAAAATATTCTTCTCTCCGGTGGGGCATCCAGTTTCGGAAACCCCACGCATTCACTCGTGAGATTTTATTAAGTACTGGCAAAATTAATTGGATCTAATTTGGCTTTTCTAGCGGCCAGGTATTGTATAAATGCCAATACATTCTGCCAACAGAAAAGGTACTCTGAAATTACAACCCCTAAAACAAAATGAATAAATAACCAGTTTTCAAGAATTCAATTCCAACTTTGTCACGGTTGGTTCATACAAAATTCTCCTACGAACAATGTTCCATACATTCCATAAACAACTTTGACATTTGACGAACGAACATGTTCCACGAACATGTTTTGTTGTTCAAATACGAGTTTCAATTAGTTTTCAAACAATTAAATGGGGAAGTGTACACTGTTCCTACAAAGAGAGACTTTAACAAAACAGTGGAGTGGGCAAAGACCAGCAAACATGAGTATTGTAATGCCGAGTATAATGAACTGACGTTATTAGTACATTTGTTAGGTTTACGACACAACTGGAACTGCTCAAATGCTGAATATAAATAAACATTGCAAACAAACTATCAACCAGCCATATGAAACTGCAATCATACCGAAAGTCACACAAAGACATGATTTTGAATCAAAATTTTAAGACATTGAGACATCCACAACCATCCATGCATCCGGCTCCCGATATACAGGTACTCTAACCTAGCTCTGTACGTAGGGTTTACAATTTTACAATTTTCTGTAACTTCTTTTTATAGCAATGAAGAAATTTATTATTTATCTCCTTCATTTATCATTTTTCTTATTTTTAAAAACAAAAGTATACAATACATCTAAAAATATAAAAAATAGATGGCCCATCAGCATCTGGAACAAGGTCCAGGCTGCCGGTGGTCAGGGCTCCAGAGAGAGGAACCTCCTCAGTATGCGTGCTTTGTCCAGGAGTACTGCTTTCTGAATTAAGCCCTTGACCCACTCGCGCATTGAGAGCCTCCTAAGATTAAGGTCGTGGCTTTTTGCTATAATTTCATTAACCGTATCTACTATCGGTACAATGATTGCAGAGTCCCACATGTCGACAACCTCGTGCTAAATCAAGTTTTTTTTATCATTCTTATTCTTATTATTTATTGCACACAAATTAAAAAAAATATACATACAAATTGCAATGGTATAACTTATGTACAATGGCGAGCTTAACCCAGAATTGGGTTTTCTTACAGCAATCTAAATTTTCCCAGCTTTCACGAGTATCTCGTCATCAGGGACAGTGATGTCAAATTATTATTTATTATTATTTTCCACCAAACCGTTGGATGCGGAATCGACTCCCTCTAACAGCGAAGAGGCCTGTGCCCCAACTGGGGGTAGTGG
The DNA here is from genome assembly GCA_950005105.1 of Lycophotia porphyrea. NCBI lineage: Eukaryota > Metazoa > Arthropoda > Insecta > Lepidoptera > Noctuidae > Lycophotia > Lycophotia porphyrea. The sequence goes on along the minus strand of OX465388.1, from coordinate 18,686,207 downwards.
GAACGTTATGGGCTGAAAAAGTAGTTATGATCTAAGTAAGTACAGGCTGGTCAAGCGCTCTAAACTTTTCTGTTTAACCAATGATTCATGTTCACTATTTGCTGAGGCGAAGCTTCGTGAATGACGTTCTTGTCAAGCCGGGATCTATTTGAAACCATGGTGCATTATGCCTCATATATTGTACTGACACCTATTTGCTTCGCCAGGATTTGTAGTGCTAGCTAGATTTACTACTGCTTTTGCTGTAAGATGTATAGACCCAGGACAATGTACCGATCTATGTATATTGGTACTTCACATTCTCTATTACTATTTTGGAAATAACATAAACACATCATGCCTGTCATCCACAAATGGCTAGGTAAAGGTGTAATAGTACACTCATATTACGCTAGTTATGTTTCAACTCCCATGTAATAGGTTGCGAATATATTGCCATCAACTAGCCACAAACCCAGACTACGGAAAAATGCTCACGCAATTCACTGGCTGCATTGAAAATAGAACCGCATTACCATTGTTTAAAGTAGAAAATTGTATGAAAGTCGATTCGGACACCAAGACTCGCGAATGCTCACGACTGGTGACTTTAAAAAATGGTAATATGGTTCTATTTTCAATGCAGCCAATTAATTCCTCGCGCATTTTTTCGATCTGTATGAACTGACGTCTGTGGAGTATAATTATATACTTGTTTAAACAAGGACGTAATGGTAAAATTATCACAATTCTTCTATAATCATATCTTGTAGTATAGAGACTGCAGCTAACTGTTCAGTGACAAACTTCCTCTTGAGCCTGATAGAAAAACCGCACAAACCTGAATAATAAATGCTCCACCAATGACCAATCACATAGTTATGGAAGGAAACACTTAGACCATTACAAATGTGATTGCTATTAGTGCACCTTCAGCTTAACGACTGTTTGCGTTACGACTCCCCGGTACATAAATATTGGCGTGGTCGGGTCCAAGTACGCCACCATAATATTTACTGTTCATTCCAATAATGTAATTGTTTTAGAGCCTGTTTTAGTATTAATATGCTTTTAGCCGATAGTGCAAATTATTTGATTATGATGTGTTGGTATTGACGTGGTTTAGTGCGGTAATCATTTTCGGTATTGTCGTATGTGGCCAGTGTTTTATTAGACTCCTAGTCTATGTCGTTTGTGAGGAAATATCGTGATGTAGTGTGCTGTTACAAAATTGTTATGTCAAAGAGTTGAAGATATCAATAACACTTATTTAGGCAATATCATTTCTTTTGCGAACCGTGAAGCAACTGGAACAGCTATGGAAACGTTAAACTGAAAGAAAAACGTAAATAATTACATGCTGAGTGTGTTCATGAACACTTTGGGAAATCACGTCCTGAATACCATCTCTTAATATTATCTCCAAATGTGTCGATATTTCGATACTATGTTCCTAAAAGTTCGTGCACGTGCACTGGTGTGGATCTGCCTTTAAAATCCGGCACGGAAAAGCTGCAAAAACAAAGGCCGATCGCTGAATAAAATTACTCAATAGATTCAGATATACAAGAAGCTACGGACAAACGAAGTCACATGAGAATTATCATTTGAATGATTCAAAAGTCTTGCTCCTTTAGAAACCACATCACAAAGACATGCAGTTTCAATAAACTACGCCATTCAAATAGTCAACATACAAACTGCGAATGTAAATATAGTTTTAAAATCAGGATCCAGGTGTGATGAATAATTCAGGCGACGCAGTGGCAAGAGCGAGCGATGCTTCAATATTAAATCTTTGACATCGATGCTCTGAAAACAATGTTCTTATGCTGAGTAGAGATTTTAAATCGATTTCAGATTGTTTTTATTTATTTGAACCTCTCTTTAATCTAAATATTTCAATAGATTGTGTTCAAGTTCAGTACGTGTCTGTACTTTGCGTAAGTTTGATTTGTTTACTTCTTTAGGGCGAGGCGCAATGAGTATGTAAGGATCGTAGCGTGTGTAGTAGTGGCGTTCGGTAATTTCTGCCTACCCCCATGGGAAAAAACCACGAATTTATTTTTGTACCTAAAGGGTGTAAACAGACTCTTAACGAAGCCGAAAGGCACTTGTTCTCCTCGTCATTGCGATATTTTTTTTTGTTCTAGACCATACCTGGGAACCTTCTAGTTACGGAGATATTGGGGGTCAAAGTTCCAACTTTTTCACATGTTTTTTTTTTAAATTAATGTTTTTAATGTAAGAGAGACTTTAAACACCTCCAGGACCCCCTTAATATTCTATCCATCCATCAGCACAATGTTTTGAGTGCGTTACATTGAGTCCTACCGTAAAACGTGATTTTTGACCCCACAAAAAAAAGTCGTTTCCCAGCAATAATTTTTGCGTAAAGTTACTTAGTTTGATGTACATAATGCTTGGTTGACGGCTTCGTGAAGTAATAAATAAAAAGCGACTAACAAAAGGTGTTTACAAGACGTGTGTGGGAACGCGTGCGTGTAACAACGTGGTCGAAGCAAAAGAAATATGTTAGGATCGTAGCAGGTGGCATTCTGTGGTTTCTGCCTACCTCTATGAGAAAAAGTGTGGGATTATAATAAAATTTTAGATAAAAGGAATGTCTTTATAGGTTTTCTGAATATCGTTCCTCTAAATCCCCCCGCTAACAATACGGTCGTCTTTCCCCGGCGTCTGAGCGAAGCGATATCACCCTTCCAGAGAGCTCTACTGGCAGCATTCAAACGCTCATTATTTACTACTGAATCACTATCCACTTACTTATACCCAGTAGGCTTAGGCTTATCTTTTATACTGGAGAATACTTACCTTTTGTCTCTGAAATAATCCTATTACAATAGTTATTAGAGTGTGGTCTGAGTTTCTTTGTACTGTTGTCTGGCAGATTTTTGCTTTCCAAGCTACATAAAGATTTTCTCTGTATTTTGTTTGAAGAATATCATATCATATCATCATAATCTTTATTTGCCAAAAGAATAACAACCTTACAAAAAATTAACACTACTTTTTTTCTATGAAGCTAAAAGATTACATACCCGATTAGTAACTCAGTACACAATAGTAAATTTTAGTTGTTACGAAATCGGTTCGCGCTGACCCCCGTACTAGTTTTAAACTGTATTACGGTGGCCAGGTTTCCTCGTTCTTAGTTAACAACATTAGCCGATTTAAGAGAAATTATTTAGATAATCTCACTTTTAAAGTAATACAAAGTAAAACTGCGGGTAAAATGTATCTAACATTCAATTGTTGTTGACTTAATTTTTTAATTTGTAGGTAGTACAGTAAATTCACATAGTATATATGATATTTACAAGTTACAACTAATAATATTAAAAGTAATTACGCCCAAACATATAAAGAAGAAATACAAAAACAATGACGGCGACCTCTTTAAATATTGTCAAGTAATGAATGTGTTTAATAAAGTTGAATTTTTTACTCTTGCGGAAGTCAATAGACCTGAGCTGCTAACCGAAAGAACAAGACCTGACTTTCTGAGAACAATACCACATAAAAATAAATACGTCCTACCAACATTCAATAATATGTACGGGATGAGGGTTGCAGAATATTTAGTACCTTTCTTTCTCAATAAACTTCCAGAGGACTTGCAAACGCTATACAAAACGAGTTCGAAAAGTTATAAATATAAATCAAAACGTTTCCTTACACAAAACTTCTCCTGAAGTATGTATGTACCTATGAATTATTATCACCATCATTTAAAAGTAAGAATGTATCATTGTAGTTGTAACATTTTGTAAAAGTTATTGAACGGCTCACCAGCACAGAGATAAGCCCTGAGAGGCTTTCGATGTGTGGCTAAAACCAAACTGTATTTAGCTTAAGTTAGATATTAAATAAATAAAATATGCAAAATTTTTGGATGTTAAGTTTTTTTACTAAAAATATAAGAAGAACCAAATATAATTTATACAAAAAAGTAACATGCCTCTTTTTTGTATAAATTATATTTGGTTCTGGTTGGGTTCTTTGGTATTTTGGTTCTTTGGTTGTTATGTTTGGTTGTAAGAAAAACCTTGTTTTTTTTCTTGAAAACGCACTGAAAATGTTAAATTTACACTTCGAGTACTTAGTTATAAGGTACAAGTATGATATAAGGTACTGATGAGTAATTACGAATTAATGTTCATAAAAATAGCAAAATGTTTCTGACCGAGGCTATCAGTTAAATCATTAAAAAACAGAATAGTTAAGTAAATGATAAAAAGACATGTATCGTATGCTTAATCCTCTACCACCAAAAAAACAAACTTCCAGCATAATTTATTCCCTCACCCAAACCAGTCCGGACAAGAACAAGACAAGACAAGGCCGACACATGCCACAGTTGTAGCAAAATGGGACATATTACATGCACTGACACTTCAGCAGTTTGTGAGTTATGTCGTGCAAGCCTGTGGACTATCTGCTTTGTGACATAAAAACGTAAACAGCTTTCCGTTTTAAGGTTGGAAATTGAAATTGTTGTTTGATTTTGGTTTTTATGTGCTTCTTTGAAATAAACGTTACGTAATCATTAGCTGTAGTATCTATGGAAAACAATATAACCTCGGAGACAGACATGTATCATACTATCTTTGTCAAATTAGTGAACCTATTAGAAAGTAGCTATGGTTCCTAATTAGGTTAGTCTCTGCAGCTTAGGTTTAGACATTTCCCATAATGTTTTCTGGTTCCACTACTTTCCGCTTCAGTATTGAAGAAACAAGCAATTGAATGTTTTTAACAGTTTGTTGACTTCGGTGAGTATGAACCATTACAATTGTTACGATTTCCGCTAATGTTTTTCATTTAATTTAAGTTATGTGTTTGAGCCGTTTGGGGTTGAAACACTAGGGCCATGGGGTCCGAATGCCCACCGAGTGTTTCGGGAAATCGCCAAGCGGTTGGTCGACTCTTCACGTGACCAGAGGGCGGGCCTATTTTTTGGCCAAAGAATCAGCATTGCCATCCAACGTGGCAATGCTGCCAGCCTTCTGGGCACTTTTCCTGTTGACGGCGATGTGAACAAATTTTTTGACGCCCTCTAACCTTTTTTTTTTACTTGTACATATTTTTTTACAAATATAGTTAAATTTTAGTTTGTAAATAGTGTAAAGATTTCATAAAAATTTAATTCATTTAAATAAATTCTAAATATTTATTAATTTTCGTCTGCGATTACAATATGAAGGTGCGTTGATATCCTTTATTCATTGATGCATAAACACCTCGTCTAGCAATTCACCCTGATTAATTCTATTTAATTCCTTTTGTTCGCACCCAGCGTCCTGGATCTTCCTTAGTGCTGCATCGACGAATAGATCTTAGAAATCAATTTTATCACTAGACGGGGCGGTCCTTTGACGGTACAATAATTATACCTGTAGGTACTGCTCATGAGGTTGCATGAATTGATGAAGCTCTGAGGTTACCAAGCAAGATTTGCTGTAGTTTGTAGATGTGTGACGACTCCGAAATCCAGCGTTTTCTGTTATACAGGTACATCGTGTATACACTACGAATTCAGAGAATCGACGCTGTATAAACTAACGGATATCAGTGTGGATTTTGCAGTCAGTCGCTCCGGGTAAAATGTTAGTATTTGTCATTTCTTAAAATGCTTTGGTGTTTGTAAATGTTAATTTGTAAGTAACTATTATCTCTTTGCAAAACAGAGGTAAACCTTTGTATGAATAAAAACTGATTCCAAGGAGAGAAGATTTTTTTTTTTTTGAGAAAGTGTTCCTGGTTTTGAAGTACAAATCTCGTGCATTATAATGGGGTTATTGAAATTCGGAAATTTTTGTTCGGCGATTTTGAACATTGGACATTTTACAATATATATTGACTAAGCTTAATATATTCCGAAAAGACTACCCAAAAGTTACCATATAGAGTACAGAGAATAAAATAATTTGAAACAGCTGAGTCGTGCATTCAATTCCTTCAGATCACACCATATGGGCTGATTAGATATTCATTGGATCCGCTCCGGTGCAACCGCCCTCCATGTTCGAGAAAATTCGAGAACCACCAGAAATTCTTTGATATGTGAGCGAAATATTTATTGCATTTACGATTTAAGCGAATTGACTGTCTTTCTTTGAAGATTCTGATGAGCGAAGATTCCGCATTGGGCCAATTCGATGGGATAAAGGTGCACTCTCACAGAGACGAAGTCTGTGTGTCCCTAATCAGCCGACATTGTTCCCAATGCTGGGACATAAGCCTCCCTGTGAAAGGGAGCCATATTCCATCCACGCGAGCAAGTTGCGGGTTGGTAGAAGTCACATGTCTTCGAATTTTTGGTTCTAGGGACATGCCGATTTCCTTACGATGTTCTTCACCGTTTTGAGAGCAGCAGTGATAAAATAAATTACATAAAGTGAAGTTCAGCCTGGATCCTAACCTAACTACGTCAAGTAAATAGGAGCCTACAATTGGGCATACCAGAAGCCAACCAAACAGAAGATGCCTGCTACAAAACATCATAAAGAATTCCAGCACCACTAACCAATCTAGCTTTGTACTAGGTTCCGCACTCACACTGTGACACGGTATACCTTAAGAGAGGTATACCTGCCACAGTCATGTGGTAATCATGTATTCATTGGCTTCGAGTGCTCAGAGCAGTGTCTACTCAGCTCCCTGTGTAATATTCGTACGTAGAGTAGGTACTAGAGTTGAATTTGGGGCTAAAAAGGCAAGAGCCAATTTTCGTTTGAGTACAATAGTGCGGTTTTTAATAGGTATATTTTCCGCTGTCAAAATATAAAATGACTAAGAACAATGCCAAAAAATAGCTGAATATGAAATTACCACGAACTCGCTTTCACGGTATCCTTTAAAATTAACAAAACATAAAAAAGTGTATTTTATTCGATATTGTGCGGTATTTTTTTTAATTTGGTAATATAAAAACAAAAAAGTACGCTTAATAAATAATACCAACCCATATTCACATATTTTTTGACGTAAAAATAAAAACGTTAACCGTTGTTTTAAGCGGACCAAAATGGTTGTAGCAATACGTTATATTTGGTTTATTTAAGAGCAATACAACCACGAACGTTATATTTGTAGAAAATCAGATTTTAAATTTTATGATGCGTTTATTTTCATGATGAATTTAATAATTATAACCAACGATATTTAAACAATACGCCACTAGTTATCTCTGTAAATAACCAAGTATAATAACAATGCTTTTAAGTATGTTATTAAAGTGAAATAATACGTTTACAATGAAAACAATTTCCTTTATGAAGCAATACAAAAGGGAAATAATTACCATATTCATTTCACGGGATCTTTATATCTTCCACGGAAACGCTTCTATGTTTCTAATACTTTACTCGTGCTTTCTGTACTCAATATAAGAGGGCTTATATTTATAGACCACTATCGACCCGCCCCGCCCGTAAATATACATATAAACCTTGCTCTTGATCTCTTGATGTTATGTTTTTTTCATAAATTCATTTATTCATGAAATGTACACCCATTAGCATTTATCACAAATAATTACACAATAGACACTTTAAAATTTAGATTAAAAAAAATATACAATGCAAATATAATTAACTTGAATACAATGATATACAATTCAAATTCAATTAAAAAACTATATTGGTTTCAAGTTCACAATTACACACCAGGGACCAAAAGTGGCTGAAAACACTGTGAAGAAATCTGAAAGTTCAATGTTGGAATGTTTCTTTATGACTTGTTAATACAAGTCGTAAAGAATATATATTTCATTCCATCGTGGGTTCTTAACTAACATACAAAAACCATACAGGCCGCAATCAGTAATCAAGTAGGTACACTCATTCATACTAAATAACTACAATGTAGAATCAGCCCACAGAAAGTTTTAAATTTAATCACTGCAAACCATTTCACTGAACTTGCAACTCTATTTACACCAAAACGAAATTCAATTGCGAATTTAACTCAAAAAGTAACAATTGTACCAATTATATCACTTGAGCAGATTCCGTCAAACACTTTAAGACATTTTAATTATGCATATCGGTGTCGTTACGTCCTTAATGTTATATAGCTTGTACCATTTGCAAATTTAACTGGAGTCTAATAAAGAGATTGTGGCGGTGTTGGGCCAGAGAAGCGGAGAGTTGTGTGGCAAAAATAAAAATACTGGCATTTGTATGCCAGTATTTTTATTTTTCTGTGTGGTTTTTTTATTCAAAATTTTGAAGAATCAAAAATTAGAGAAAGAAACAGAAAAAGTTTTTTTTTGTCTCGCACAAAACCAAACAAAATGATTAAATTAACAGTAAAACAAATTATGAAAAAAGTAATCATAAGAAAAATTAACCATTATGTATTAACTTTATTTTTAAAGAAAGTGGACCTGTCGCCGCACATACTCGTGAGAAGATGTTTTGACTAGTTAGGATGAATATAGTAGGAATCTTTGAATGAAAAGTAAAACACATGTAGTTAAAAAAAGTGTGCAGATAGTAGAAAAAGTTTGCATATAACAATAGTAGTGGAGTGCCTCATTAGTCTAGTGCTGAGCATTAGGTCTTGGCTTCGATTCCCAGGTCGGTCAAATTGTTATTGGGTTCATCCATCAAGAATTTCTAGGCAGCAGCCACGGAGGCGGTATTTGTGCCCGGTTTATGGTAATAGGCTCGCCCCCTATTATATGGGACTTAAAAATAACTGGCGAAATGTTGGTGCTTCGGGGATTACAGGCGTGATGATCTAATGTTATATAATAGAATAGAACCTACACTTATTTGGATTTAGTGTATAGGGTGTGTCTAAAACATACGGATATATAGGTTCTTTAGAACTTGCTACACTTTTTGTGACTTGTTTGGAAATGGAAGTTTATAACTTACTCATTCAAAATATTCATTATTCATTTCATTCACAAACCACTTACCGCATTACATTGATTCATCAGCACCGTCCATATCTGAGGTGGACGGTTGTCCAAACTGTCATGAACGTATAAAGACATTGACTGATGCTTACAATATTTACTGGCCAACGTTCTTTTCATCGTACGAATTCCAGCTTTTGGGGATCGTCATAGACGAGACATTGGGATGCCTTCGTTACAAAAACCACAAATGAGAGGTTGAAATTAGACTTAATGTTACTTATGGTATCAAATTTCTAGATAGGAAGCCATCTAAAACTATGTGTTTGGGGCTTTTTTATTTTTTCGGATGGGAAGTCATCAAATGACTTCTCCCGCTCTGGGCAGAGCGAAAGGGAGTGTCAGACTTGTACTGGCTAAAACCCATCCATGTTCCTTCCTTGCCCTTTGTGTTCCAGGACCGCGGTATCTCTTTCGAAAAGTCCCGCAGCCCTAGCAGGCTTCAACTCTTAACTACATTTTGAACTTAACTTTGTTAAACCTGCAGCCTTCTAAAACAAACCGAATAATTCACGACACAGCAGAGTGAGCCCATTTCCCATTGCTGGGCCACAGGTCTCTTATGAGAGGGAGTGAACTGCGATCCACCATTTCCACCAAGCAGGCCCCGCGCGGCTTGAGATATGTCACATGACTAGCATTTTTTGGTATGTTTGTTTTCTCACGATGTTTTCCTCCACCGTTATTTTTCCAGTAGGGCTGCACGTGGCATTTAAGTGTTGAAACAACATGGCGTCAGAGGTACACACGCGATTTAAATAAAATCGTTTACAGTTAATTTGCCAAAGTGATTTCGCATTCGAGACGGGCTGCAGCTAACGTTCAATGTTTAAATACGTAATTTAGTAGCGCGAGTCAAACATTATATAAATTCGTTAATCGGTTTAAAATGAGATTTAAATTTTGATGAATTATGTTTGTCAAAGGTAATTGGCCTTTATTTACGTTAAATGCAGTTACGTGAACTTTTACAATTAAATTATAGACCATGGGTAAGAATAAATTGTAAAAAAATACGATTCTGAAAGTCTATAAAAATTGAAAAGGAGGCTTTTGTTATAGATACTTTTATATTTTCCAATTCCTAATTGTGTTGATCTTGTAGTCTTAAGAATACCTAGTATCTCCTTTGTCTTGTTTCTTAGGCTAGACTTTTGATAGAGAAATATTATGCAAACTGACATAAATTTTTCTTATAGCAAAATAGTTCTTCTGCGCATGCGGCTTCCCTGGTGGCTCTTAAACGGTACAAATATGTGGATGTCTCTAACTATTCTCAATCTCATTATTTTTCTTTTATTTCTACATTTTTTATAACAGTTCAAATCATTAATTTCTTACTTTTGTATAGATTCTTTTTTACCGATTGTTTGTGAATGTGTGAACATTGTAGGCTTTTTAGATTCCCAGATGCTTGTTAACTTTTGTTCACTCTTATCCTGTTTCACGTTTTTGGCTACTAATGCTGTAACATGATAATATCGTAATACCAAATGATTTGAAAAGAGTAATCATGGATTTTCTTGCCTGTTCTCCATAGGAAATGACCAACCCAAACCGTGCACCTTTTTTTTTTAGACGTTTTATAAGTGTTTTATCACTATCACTACATATTATAAAGTCCTCCGCCGCGTCTGTCTGTCTGTTCGCGATAAACTCAAAAACTACTGCACAGATTAATGACGAGTTAATAATTAGTCAAGTTTTTGTATACATTGGCTAAAATATAATGATATTTCCCATGAGTTGCGGGAACGGGATCAAAATTTCATGATTACTTTTGGTTACGATAACCGACATCCACGCGGGCGAAGCCGCGGGCATGACCTAGTGTGAAATAAAATATAATGCTTTTTTAAAACTATTTTTGTTCTAAGAATCCTCACGCCCCCACTAACTTCATGGCCTACACGTTAAAACGTTGGTTATATCACTTATCGTTGGGCGCAGCTCGCTGTGATGTTCCCGTTACTGCTACACTCCGGGCCCATTCCTAGCCGAGAGTGGTAGAAAATATTCATAGGACGGCGGAGATACTACTGTTTGATTGCGTCTAGCTTAAGTAGCGAACTGAAGTGGTATAGGCCGGCGATATAGAACCGATGACCCTTGGGATAGACGTGTTCTTGAGTGAATAAATGAGCGGCATAATCAGACGCAGATAGCAGATGGTTAAAGATGGAGGTCCATGTCCAGCAGTGAACTGCTGTTGCCTGAAAATGATGATGAAATAAAGTGGCTAGATGATCGATAAGCTTGGAAAGGTGTCTGGATCAAACTTGATCAGTATGGCGGAGAACAGAGGTTTTTGGCGCAGCTTGAGAAAGGAAATACTCAGCAGTGAGCAGTGATACATTCATACCTAAACCACCTTAATTCATGCCTTTTTCCCAAGGGGATAGGCAGAAACCATAGAACGCCACCTGCGGCGATCCTTACATAATCCTTTTGCCTCGTCCACGTTCATACATCTGGTCATATACGCACGCCGGTTGCAAGTACTACGCACCTCACTTTTCTGAAGAACTTCACTAATAAGGTCAGTGTATGTCCTTCTAGGGCGTCCCCTCCAAACGTTCCAAGTCTCATCTGCCTTGTCATTTATCCTCTTCACATGACCAAACCATCTAAGCATACTATATTTAATTTTTGCAGTAATAGGTTGAGTTTATTAATTGGTATTATGCCCGTTTTCTTAAACACTTGATTGGAAATTTAACTCTCGGCGATGAACGAGGGTAAAAATTGCAAAAAATTTAGGCACTCATTTGGATGTCGCCTAGTGTTAGTGAAAACAGGCATAAGTGTCGGTGTAACCTCCTCATTTTTTGAAGTCGGTTAATTAGAGTGACTAATAATAGTTTTTTATTACCAGCAGTAGCCACTTTTATTGGATCTTGATGGTAATGTAAAGCGATGTTTTGCAACAAATAAGTTTTGATCATTTTAGCTTTAATTACAATTCTTGCGGGATACAGCGTAATTTTCAATCTAAAGCAACATTCATCATCTGCCTAACCGTTTCCCAACTATGTTGAGGTAGGCTTCCAGTCTAACCGGATGCAGCTGAATACCAGTATTTTACGTGGAGCGACTGCCTTCTGATCTCCACAACCCAGTTCATACTGGGTAATACGATACTTCTTGGTAAGACTGGTTGTCAGACTTTTTGGGCCACTGACTACCTGTAACGACTGTCAAAGATGTGCAAATGCCAGCCGGGACCAACGGCTTAACGTGCTTTCCGAGGGACGGAGGAAACTCGGTATGTAATGGGTGGTCACCCATCCACAGACCAACCTAGGCAAGCACGGCTTAACCTAAAGATCGACCCGAGCGGCTGATAAATTTTGCCAAGAGCTCCTCTCAATCTAAAGCAACATTGTTCGTTATTAATGGTCCATCATAGTCTATTATAATTGTATAGACACACGACATGACGTGTAGTGAGTGTGTTGACATGTTGGTATTACCTAATCTAGTGTCAGGCGTCGCGGTTAAATGCTTGACACCCGATTAATTTGAGTTGAGCCACTACATAATGCGTGGTCTCCATAAGCATAGGTATGGGTTCCATGGAATTGTCATAGTAATCTAGTGTGAATAGATAAATGACAACCGTATTGAAAGTGTTTTGTATTTCTACAAAGACTTTCAATAAGATTGGCATCAGCTTTTTGATAGTCTATATTAGCTAGTACATACATACATAAACTCACGCCCTTTTCCCATGGGAGTAGGCAGAAACCACAGAACGCCACCTGCTACGATCTTACATACTCCGTTTGCCTCGTCCACGTTCATACATCTGGTCATACACGCACGCCGGTTGCGAGTGTCCTCAGGACAAGATTGAGGTCAAGAGTAGGCAAATAAATTTATCATATAAAAATATAGTTAAAAAAAAATTATGAAAATAAAATATATGAAAAAATATCATCATCATCTGCCTAGCCTTTTCCCAACTATGTTGGGGTCGGTTTCCAGTCTAACCGGATGCAGCTGAATAACAGTATTTTACATGGAGCGACTGCCTATCTGACCTCCACAACCCTGTTAATACTGGATAATACGATACCTCATGGTAAGACTGGTTGTCAGACTTTCTGGGCCACTGACTACATGTAACGACTGTCAAAGATGTGCGAATGACAGCCGGGTCCAACGGCTTAACGTGCTTTCAGAGGCATGGAGGAAACTCGGTATGCAATGGGTGGTCACCCATCCACAGACCAACCTTGGCAAGCACGGCTTAACCTAAAGATCGAACCGAGCGGCTGATATTATTTTGCCACGAGCTCATATATGACAAAATATATATAAAAAAAATATTATTTATATGAAAATTAATTATTAAAAAATGTTTTTTTGCGTCAAAGAAATACCCTGAGGTTCAATTGTTATGACTAAAACTAAGACCACCTTGCTACTGATAAAAAGTATCGTAAATACTTTACTAGGTCGCGCAATTCAAGACCAGATAAAGGAGGAATTCTAAAAGCTTAATTGGTTACCGTAATGTCTGTAATTGACTTCGATTGGTTGGTCTAATTACTGACGTCACCAATTCCCTGAGCCCCGATTGACTGTTGACCTACATTCAATTCGGATTCCTAACTTGTTAATCGCGTTCTATTATTCAAATTAACAGGCAGCCATCTTGACCTGCGCGTGAAAGCTATAAAGGGCCTCTGGGCTCTTACAAAATAAAAATTAACGTAAAATCGAAAATGTATCGTATTAACATTTTAAACATTTAAAAGACTACTACGTCCATGTCCAAAATGTCCATGATAATAAAAACGCGACACTAAGGCCCGATTGCACCATGAATCATTAACTGAGTTTAGTGCTAAACCATTTAAAACATTGTTCTATTTCTGTTTCCTTTCTTAAATCACATAAATTTATTTACGGGTCTGTTAGTCCACTCAAAAACACAACTCACAAAAACAGTCTTACTGCGACATAAACTATCTCACTCAAATGGAATCACCCATTAATTTCTCATCCATTCAGAATTCAACACACACCACTAGAGGACGCTAGTGTTCACATACTCGCCAACTTTTCCACCTCGGAACATATTTCTACCTCTTAACTCAGTATTTTACCCTCATCTTGCGAGTGTACTCCCTGGGGAGGCACGGACACAGTTTAAATTCCTACTGATTTATGTGCTCCTGGTCACTTGAGCTCTGATTTCTGGTGTATGATACTACGTTTTATGTGTGTTGTTTACATAACATCACGCCTGTAATTCCCGATGGGTAAGGCAGAGGTATACACAATTATAGTACACAATTCAGTCCCTTGTAATAGGGAGCGAGCCTATTGCCATTAACTGGGCATAAATCCAGACACCTACCGTGGCTGTTACTGAGAAATTCCTGAAGCAAAACCCCAATAACACTTTGCCCGACCTGGGAATCGAACCCAGGACCTCACGCCCAGCAGTTGTGCTTGCGACCACTCGACTAACGAAGCAGTCAATTTTTGGTAGGACGTTAGTGGAAATAGTTGATTTGGCTTTGATATTAATTAATTACCTATTATTTTTCAAATTTTGCTTAAAAACATTAAAAAAAAAAATTGGCTATTGATATTTTAGATGGTATAGCCAAAAGACGTCTATACTCTATACTGGGCAGTGGTTGAAGCCAGGCTGTGGATGATGAGATGAAAGATGGGTCTTAAATGTAGCAGATTTTAACACACTATTTATTACAAGCCTGTTATTAATGACATATTATGTTTCTTTTGACAGCCGCGCACCAAAAAAAGAGGTCTCAAGAAATATAAAACTAAGCTACCATAAGTCAACGACGGTCAAAGTTTTCGGCCGAATGGAATGCTCTTGAACCTTTTTTCTGATGTCCGTGACCCTTAAAATGTATGGACTTTTAAGGCAGGTAGGTACCTCTATACGTATACAGGGTGATTTTTTCTAGTGAGCGTGAATGGTCATTCAAATATAAATAGCGAAAAATACTCAAAGGAGTCTCGAGCCCGATTTTGATGAAAACTATAATCCATCATTAGAATTTTGGAAAATCAATATTCCTAGCCAGTAATTGAACCCATGGTCATGTTGAAAAAAACACACAAGACATGTCTTATCACGCCATTCAATAGCGTCGCTATAATTTGTTCGTCGGGTCGAATTCGGAGAACTAATGATATACCGCAAACTAAACCCACTTGTAAAATTCACTCTGCATACTTCTTCTTGGGTTTTTCTTCCAATTACAACACAACAACAACTTTATCTAGGAGTTAATCCTAGACAAGCATGTCTAGGAGTCTATCAATCTACTTAACCGGAGAATTCCTTAAAATCAAAACAGATCTGTAACATATATAAAAGATTTCATGTAAGTAGAAAATTTTAGCTAATATCTGTTCCCCGAGAGACTATATTTGAATTTGATTTGATTTTAGTTATGTTTATTCCCAAACATGTGTAGCAAACAGAGCGTTGGAACTAAATTAATTCTAGGAATAGGAAAATTGAAATCTTAACTTAATATTATTATTTATTTTTCCGTTTATTAATTTTATTACATATTTTATTTATATTTTTACTTATTTCTTAAAATAAACAATAATTTATTATCATCAAAAAATATTATAAATACGAAAGCAAGTTTGTTTGTTTGTTACCTTTTCACGCCTAAGCCACTCCGACCATTTTGAAAGCAACCGATCATTCTGAAATTTTGGATATACGTTGTCAGGTGTTCACAAGCAGACATAGAGTGCCTTTCATCCCGAAAATAGCACCGTTCCCGAGGAAAATAAAAATAACGATAATATTATGATAATAGATGGCGCCACGTGTCTTTCGAATCATGATTAATCCGAATTGATTGTCAATGTTTAAATTAGCGCGAGCGAAGCCGGCGGAAAAAGCTAATAAAGCTTGTAGTAACATTAGTAGTAGTGGCGTTATAACTAGAAAGATTCTTGGAATAATAGGAATTGAGTGAAATTAAGCCACTTGGGATTTGAAATAAAGCACGGTGATTATTATCAATTATAAACAGTTGTGTCTAAGGATAATAATGAGAAGTGTTACGGTTACATTATTTTAAATAACATAACAATACACCGGTTACTCTCGAAGGGCTAGGCAAAGGTGTTCCTAACATTATAAGCAGATTTCGCCATGTTTAAGTCCTATGTAATAGTGGGTGAGCTTCTTGCGTATTGAACACTAATTTTTGCCCACGGCTTCGCTTGCGTTAATTTTTCAATTCGGGTTGTACTCTGCTTGTAATAATATAATTAAATCATGATTTGAAAGACACGTGGCACTGGCGCCATCTATTATCATAAGAACGTTATTGTTGTTTTCTTCGAGAACAGTACTTATTTTCGCGATGAAAGGTACCCTATGTCCGTTTCTGTACACCTGACAACGTTTATGCAAAATTTCAGGATGATCGGTTCAGTGGTTTAGGCGTGAAAAGGTAACACACAAACTTACTTTCGCATTTATAATATTAGTCAGGATTAGATAGTTAGGATAGGAATCTGTGAATCGGATTGTTTTTCTCCAAATACGACGTTTCGTGAATCTGCATTGTGACATTCTGCGCCAAAACTCTTGATAAAGCTTAGGAAGACTAAGGAGAGCAGATGGTCGGTGGTATTTCTTCCTCGTGAGATTAGATGGTGAACCTCCTGAACAATTCCGTATTGGCCCTTGACGTAAATAGAATATTAATTTAATACCTAAATGTGACGCAACTATGAATTTGTATTTATTTGTTAACAATGACAGACAGCCTTCAAAGTTTCTAATTAAAACGAAACCATGGATCACAATAGAAAGGAATTTAATTGGATCACAAGCCACGAAATACGATGCTTTGATGAACCGATTTAAATTAAATGTCTCGTGACGGTGTTAATTGTGTTTTCCAAGGAATTTAAAAGCTTTGCAAAAATGATTCGATACAATGGTTCTTTTGACAGACAAATATTTTGTGTTCAATGAATAATCGGAATAATATATATTTGTATAAAAATATCGAGTATTTTTAAGTACAAAACTTGTCACCCTCGGTAGCCGGCACGTTAAGCAGTTAGTCCAGCCTCTCATTTGTAGATTTTGGCAGTCTTTAAGGGTAGACAGACACCCGAAAGTCTGACTACCAGTCTTCCTTAGGGGTATCATGATACCCAGCAACTCGTTTGGTGGAGGAAAGATAACCAGCCTTTCCATGTAAAATACTGGTATTCAGCTGCAACCGTTTACCCGACCCCAAGCTTTGAAAAAAGATTAGGTAGACAACGAAATTAATTTACTAAACGCAGCATGATTTGAAGAGGAATGAAAACGAAAGGAAAAAACTTAAACGTGAAATGAATAATATTAGATTTTTGCTGAAAAATAATACAATAATTCCTTCTGCTCTTCTCCGAACCACAGACTACAAAAAAATTATGACCACATTAACTCATTTAGTACTTGAAGAGAGTCACGTAGAGGTCTGCTTATTTGTGCAGGAGGGAACGTGAGAGGAATGGCGGAGGGCTGCCAGAGATTAATTCGCGTATAGTCGGTGACAACACCACCACTACGTGATCATAATTCATTATAACTAGATTTGTTTACGACTTGCAAGTGGACTGGGAGTCTTGGCGTCTTCTGGGTAATTTACATGACATAATTGTGTTTTGAGGTGTTTTTACCCGACTACCTAAGGAAGGGTTATGTTTTTCGCGCTTATCTTGTATGTATGTATGCATGTAATATTCTATATTACCTCATATCTTCTAAACCACTGCACGGATTTATCTAATTAACATATCGTTAGATTCGTCTTGGTAACCCATGTTCTTAGATAGGTGACGCGAAAAAAAACCAACATGACGCTATAGTTTAAAGAAAATTGGATAAAAAAGCAATTTAATTTAAACTGCAACAGTCGAGACCCATTAAATAATCTAGACTATAATCATTCTATCCAATATGGGTCCCGACTATTGCAGTTTAAATTAAATTGCTTTCTACACTTCTGAACTGAACTTGTTTTTTTTTTTATTTTAAGTTATTATTAGTTATTTTTTACGCTGTCGGTTTTTTTTATTTTTTTGGAAAAAGGGAGTGCAATCTTCAAAGGCTGGTATAGACGTCAGCCATATCTTATTAGTGCCTCATCTGTAGAATTGTATTGTCTGAATTCGCTTTTTTATGGTCAGAAAAACTTCATCTAAAATACTTCGTACCCGTTTAGACTAGAAGCCGTGAACCTTCTCTTGACTTGGTTTAGTATGTCTCACATACACACAAGTTAGATAGGGCCGGATCGGCATAGTTGAGAAAAGATAAAGACAGATGACGTTTATAGACTGAAGAAAGAGTTCAAAGAAAATCCAATGAAATTACTCAGTTTCGACATTTCAGCCGAAAGAAACATTATAGTGTCAGTATATATTATTGAAGAGAAAACTTTTCTTTTTATTTATTTATTCAAAATCTGTTTAAACAATAACATATAAAAAGTCTGCCAAACTGCAAAACAGTTTGTCGGCAGTTGTTCTCGTTTCACAATATCATTATAACAAATTTCGATTTTTATTATAAAACAATGCATAAAATAAGGGGAGTGAGTTTGCAGAAAGAAACGTTTTACACCTATGGAAAATTGCTATTGTCCATAGATGCAAAATGAGCTATGGACACAATGACAGGTAGTGTTTTTTAAGAACACTTTTAAGTTGGTGTTTGGATTTAGCATGCGATATCAGCTGTGTGGGAATCTCATTCACTAATGAGGGTACCACATATTTTCTTGTGCGCTTACCAAAGGGTCATACTTTATTAGGTTAAACTAACTATATACATTGATAATTAAAAACTATTAAACTAAAATAGATAAACTAACAACAAACTATAAAAGGGCATCGAAAAACTCCTCCTCAACGCTGTCAGATGGTAATGTGCCCAAGAGACTGGCGGCGTTGCCACGTTGTATGGCAACACTTAGCCTCTGGCCAAAGTAAAAGCCAGCCCTTGGGTCACGGGAAGCGTCAACTAGGCGTTTCGAAATTTCCTTAAATAGGCTATGAGCACTCGGACCCCACGGCCCTAGAGTTTCAACCCCAAACGGCTCGAAAATATAGTTACCACAAAGGTTTCTATATTTACGCCGCTTGTGGTTCTCTGCAGCTGCAGCGGCAGCACCAGCACAGCACGATGAGCTTGGAAGATGGGATGGCGCAAGAGTATCGACGCATGTTGCGTGCCACACTAAAGGCCTACCCATCTTCCAAGGAAACAAAGAAGTTTGTAACTTTAGGAACAGCAAGTGTTTTCTTTTTAGATAAACGGGTTGGGTAAATATGCTTACGTTCCTGCTTGTGATATTCATTATTAAATTGCTCAGTCAAGATATTAAGTTTACTTTTTATATGGACCACACACACACTCACACACACTTCTTTAGGCGTGTTGGGCATTTTTGCGATGGGGAAAAACAATTGAACTCGCGACATCGTTTAACGACCTCTTTTTCATTGCAGAGTTAGCCGTATTGCTACATATTACAAGCCCAAAAAAAAATACAGTGTATAGTCAAATATATAAGTAAAAGTCATGCAAAAATATTTTCTAAAAATAATCCAGAATCTTGAAAAAAAAATTCACTTGTGTCGGCGGCACTCCCGGAGTGGTTGGTTTTTTTTTAAAAGCGCATAGTTCTTTTTTTTTTCCCCGTGTCATTAATGACTAACCTGGTATCTGATTGTATTTAGTGCTTACTGCTTATTGTAATTCCTTTTATTTGTATTTTTATTGTCTTGCTATTTAGTGATCTTGATTAGTAACCTTCGGTGTTTACCCGTGAGGACCTCTAATGGGGGCTATCGCGCATGAATTCGCCGCTAGAGGCGTTCGTGTAGAGTAAGGTCTTCCGAAATGTCAGATGTCATAGAGATTTCGCGCGTTGTGTGATTTTTTATCAAGTATTTTAACTAATATTTATGATTCTGGTCTAGATTGAGTCATTCCTGATTAATTATGACTTGACGATTTTAAGTAGCAACTTAGGATCTTATTGTTAGTACTTGGAGGTAGAATGATTTTTAAATGTTTCATGCTTGTTAATGTTAGGGAAAATATTTGTAAATATGTATCTGAAGTTTACACTGTATTGATATACGAAGTGAAATAAACTTTTTATGAAGTTATTTGTACTTTAAAGTATAAAATAGAATTAACGACAGGACCTTACTCGACAGTGGCGTCATCTGGTGAGCTTAAAAACGATAGCCCCAATTGGATCTATGTCGCTTACTCAATTGTTATTCATTTATTTTAGCTGTTGGTTCTCTTTTATAATTTAATAATGTTACCACTGCTGGGATACAGACCATTATCTCTTTGAGAGGAAGCGAGCCGTAATTAGCCCAGTGGGAATTAGTAGATGTAACATTTCTAAGAATGTTTAGTTCCAGTGTTCGTTTTGGTCATAATGTTTGTCTTCGCCGTTTTGAAAGCATTGATCGTTACGTTAAAACTATTATTATTTGTATTGGTATTTTACGGTCATACAGGGTGTGTCTTTTCTATAGTCAAGGGTCAATAGACCTGTCTCTGTTAAATATGGGCGTCCTGAAAACGACGCCGTGACGGCCAAAGGGTGCGATGGGATAATTAAAATTATTTATTACCCAACGTCTATTATTAAATAAGGAAGCTAGCGATTAAGTTGCTGAAATAATAACAAGGGAGTAAACCAGTTTGAATGGAAATTACGCTGTTGAAAGCTACTTAAGTAAAGTTGTCTGTCAATTTCACATCTCTCGTGTATCTGGAAGGAAATGAGGGTGCCAGGATAACACTACAATACTCTAACAGCGATAACAATGACGGAAAAGTCAAATTGCGTTGCGACAACAAATGCCAGTAGATGTACATTTCTAACCTGTGGAAAGTTTTTGTAAAAACTATGAAACGCGTCAAAAGCGATCGTTTCTTGTTTAGCCCCAATTTCATCAAATTCAAAACTTTTGATCACAATGTTAGCGAAGGTAGAGTAGTATCACAATACTCGATATAACAATGTTTGGTTACTTATTAAACTTTAAAAATATTTTTTTTAAAAAAAACGCTGTTTTCATAGAAATTTAAAAAAAAAGTTGAGTTTCTTCACAAATTATGTCGAAATTTGAGTAGTCCATCACTCATCCTTCTGCTAAAATCACTCAACACAACCCTTTCTTTACCCACAAACCTCAAAAAATCCCGTCTCGCTATTCGTCCTGCATCTAATTCGTCACTCCGCCATTTGGTCACGTAGTGTAACAGTGATGGCGTCACGCCGTACCACTTCATTACGGCCGTCGTGTGCGCGCATAATGGCATAGAGTGAAAAATGCACAGCCTTACACTAGACCGGTTATTATGTCGCGAAAGCTTTTACTTACACTGTGGTAGACTGCAGTCACAGTATAAAAATGACCAGTTATTCAATCCGTTTTTGTGAAATCAAACGAGTAGACGCGTTCGTGATCGGTAACGCGACGTAAGGTGGGACACCCTTGTGCTGTGTGTTGCCTGGCTGGTAGATGCTGGATGAGAGTCACCGCGAATCATATTGAAAAATTGAATGGCGTGCGATTGTTTACAGAGGCCTTAGTCCTGCAGTGGACAGTTGTATGCATAAAACGCAGGTGTTTGCGTTGTCAACTAAACGTTTTTGTTATGTATCTCTACACACAAAACGTAATCATTTGTCTCGACGCGACAGCCTCTACTTGTTCACAAGTACACCGTTAGAATTCGTGTAATCGTTTTACATGTGTGTGCATGAACCAGCTTTTGATAATTTGTACCTAGCTGAAATACGTTAATGCTGCTACTGGTACTATTAGTCACTGCTAGTCTGCTGTGCTGTGCAGACTGTGGCGCTTTTCTAGTTTTCTTTGTAAGACTGTTCGTTTTTTTGCAGCTATTGTTAGTATTATAAGAGTTAGCAGTTGTTGGTGGGTTCTGGACTTCATTTGTTGGTTTATAAAAAAAATGGAAGAAAAGGTTCTGAGGGAATTCTTTTTTGGTACATAAAAAGGCAATTTTCATTTCATGAATTCCAGTTGCAATTGTCCTTCACTAGGTCATCAGGGAAAGGTTAAGAACCTCTTCACACAAGTATTAAAAGAAGAAATATAATCTCTATCGAGGCTACCTCTACTCG
This sequence comes from Lycophotia porphyrea, assembly GCA_950005105.1. Taxonomy (NCBI): domain Eukaryota; kingdom Metazoa; phylum Arthropoda; class Insecta; order Lepidoptera; family Noctuidae; genus Lycophotia; species Lycophotia porphyrea. The sequence goes on along the minus strand of OX465388.1, from coordinate 18,664,073 downwards.
TAATTTCCTTAAGGGCACGTACACACACCAACAATTTACGAAACATAACTCATAGTAAATACTTGGCACTACAGTCGTCCACGTTCCTATGTAATATATAGCCGACATGACAAGCGGTGCTATCTGTCTCTGGTGTTACATACAATTGACTTTAGTACATAAGCCGTGTGTCTGGACGTTTGAGATGAGGGAAGTGATAGTTTTCTTATCTCTTTCTTTTTGAAGTGAAAACTTCTTTAGCGGCGTTGTGCACTTTTTGGGATGGGTAAAAACGGTTAAACTCGCGTCAAATCATCAGATCGAATCGGCAGCGCAGAGCGCTTGCGCGAGTGTGCGTGAAGTTTAAGCTAGATGGCGTTGTTTCAAGTTTTTTTTCTACGGCAGCGACATCTTTCGTTCTTGCAGAAAGCTATTGAAATTTCTGATATTTAACCTAGATGTCGTTGATTAAAGTTTTCACTTCTGCCGGCACTCCCGGAGTGCAACCAATTTTTTTCATGTAGGTAGGTGAGTAGGTACTTTGAAAATATCTTAGATTACTGGGGGTTGAAAATATTACTCACTTCTTCTTCACTGTAGCTGGCACGAACTTTGCCACTACCATATTGCCGTCGGTCAGTTTGACTGTTTCTTTGGGACACAGAGTGCAGGATACTGCGATGACAATCTACTACATACAGAGTTTCCTCCGTGCCTCGGAAAGCACGTTAAACCTGGCCCCAGCTGTCATTTGTTGATCTTTGCCAGTTCTTACAAGTCGTTTGTTGAAAGAAAGAAAAAACGTTTATTGGCACATGCTCAAGTACACACAATATAAGAAAAAACATGTAAAAAAAGATACAAGATGAAACTTACGAACTAAACAAAACAACTTGCCTGTGTGTACTACAGTAGTACCTAGGGGATATGACTCAGCAAAATAGCTTAGGGTAACGACCGAACTTACGAGTCACACATCGTAGATTTAAGCCGAGATAGGATCTTTTCTTTCTATAATTAATTTATTTAAACTTCATGTACAAGAGTGGTAAATAGGTGGACTTAATGCCACAAGGCATTCTCTACCAGTCAACCTTTGGTTCAAATAGGACAGCATTGTGGTAGAGTACAAAAACAATAAATAAGAAAATTACCATTTTGTAAACTTTTAGTATACACATATGTAAATGGGTACATACTAAAACGTAGATTATATAAAGATATAATAAACTAATATGTATTTTAATACATAAACAGTCCGAAATACGAAAACCTTATAATAATTAACTATGATTCTAATGATGACTAGATAGTAAGACTATTATCACTGCTCCCAAATTATTGTGTGTGAACCACACCAACTACATTCGAAGACATTTGACATCCACAACCCAGCCTAGGGCCTGTGCGGTGGATTATAGCCCACTTCCTCTCAGAAAGTGGGTTTGTAACGTTATAGGCAGATTATGCCATGTACATAATGCTGCATGCTACTAGCTGTAGGTACATCTTTACCTAACCCTTCGAGGAAAATAGCCTTAATTTTGAGCTAGAATTTTAAACAATAACCAGAGTAGGCGCCTTGAAGTGCGAGGGCAAATTAATTAGGTTACCTCTTCAAATTCAGTGAATGCCGTGTTGTTTTCTCGGTAAAATATCAACGTATTTCGGTTCCATTAACGGGGATGTCCCTTAATAGTTAGGGTACTATAGTATAGGGTACAATCATATCAGTGCCTTCACCTACGGCAACTTTTGTCGATTTCCTCCAGTTTATTTTTAAAATTAACCTTTAATAATAACTTTTTAGCCATTGTCACATATACGTGACAAGCAAGCGCGTGCCCTGTACGCTAAACGACACAAATATGTGACCAAATGGTACGTGAAATTGTGGCTTAGCGTGGAGGGCACAATCGTGCGTTTATGAAAAAATGTTGGTCTTGTTTTATTTTCCAGGGTGAAAACAGAGGAATACCTACGTTTGTATGGGGGGGAACGAAGAGTGTAGAACGGAGACGTTTTTCTATCGATGATAATTCACATTTCGACTCGACTGAAGCGCGATAGCACCGTGTTAGTAGGGATACAGAATCGTGGTTACGTAGCTTAAGAGGGCTATCGCAAAATTAAAGAATTCAGTTTAGGTAAATTAGACGGCATGCGGCAGTGGATGCGCAAGTGTGCATCTAGCGAGGTATACTACGCACACATGCAAACAGCTTTGCTTCGGATCCAGGAACAAACCAAAATGACCAAACAAGCTAAGGACCGCCCGTTCCGAGATTTATATTGATTTTTAGCATTGCATAAAACAATTGTTTTCAAGTAGTATTTTACTTTTAAATGGTCTAATTTTTTCAAGCAAGGTAAGATAGTAACCTTATTTATAAAATATTTTTTCTTTGAATTTGGATTATATCTTCATAGATAAAAAACATCATTTCAGACGAAAAAACGTTTTACGGATTTTTTTTTGTTCTGTATGAAACATAAAAAATTGATTAAAGTATTCCAAAGTACAGTCGCCAGCACATCAAGCTACCACACTGTGACCTTGAGCGCCTTATAAGCAACAACAGCGAGAATCGTGCGAAAGAGATAAATATCTTTTTGTCTGTTCTTGCTTGTAATGTTTCGTGCTGCAGTGCGTGCGTTAGGCTGTGTGCGTATGCGCGTCGTTGTGTAGAATAAGATACTTGCTATGCCAAAATACTAGTTTGGCGGATCGCATACTTGAATGGAATCGAAGTAATGGCATGGTAGTAAAAATAAGTTGGCGGTTACGGTACGCCCGGCGCTTGTGAAATATCTAGTATTAGAAAAGGGATTTTTCCTGAGTAAAAAATATGATTACCTACCTATATTTTGTCTGTCACTTAGATCATCGAAAAATATTGGATACGTATTTTGTGTTTTATCAAATCAATAAAAACTTATGAAGATATTAAATGCATCAAAGATCACGAGTGGGGTTGTGATGTCACTTTCCGGTAAAAAGTGTTCCGAAATGTGACGTCACACGAGTTTTCGACACACTGTAGCATCTTCATTTCTTTTTTATGACTGACGGACTAATAAGATTTTTTTGGTCAATATTGACGCTTTGCAATTTTGACGGATTGCGATTTTCATGAATTTGACTGATTACGAGTTTGACCATACGCGACGAAACGTATTCATAGGTAAAATAATGAAAAAAAATGGGTTTCTTTTCGTGTTTGCGTTTAATTAAATCAATTTATTTTTACTTTTATGATAATAATAATATTATATTAGTGGTTTCTTTTACAAGAGCCCTGACTATCGCTAGCTCGGACCCAGTTCCCGATACCGATGGGATTAAATGTTTTTCATATAATTTATTCATTATATTCACTAGCTGATACTCGGGAACTTCGTACGCGTGAAATTATTATAAAAATATACCACCTACTTACTACTATTTGAATCTGATTTTGTTGAGCTACGGGATATTATTTGACGTATCTTACATGATTTCTGTAATAGATAGTGCCTGTGGTGTTAGGAAGGTGTATTGGACGGTATTAAAAAAAATACTGTGGCGGCTTAGGCTAATGATAACTGAAGTAGGTATGTAACATTGTAATCACCTTAACATTGTATTAACAGACTGTAGCAGGAACGTTGATTATTTGTCAATATAATATAATATTCTAAATTACCCATGAACATGCAGCTCATTACTTGCGTGAAAGGAATAGGATAGGCACTACAAATAATTGGTTGGATTGGTCGTTTTAATTTTAGTCGCAACTAGCATAATTCACAGATTCTACATTTTAAAATAACTATACCATCGTTCTCTAAAGATTTATTTTGCTTTAGGGCAGAAAAAAAATACATTTCGTAATCTGAAATCAAAAATGAACTTTATTTTAATGGGAAAAGGTTGATTTGGCGTGGCATAGAGAGGGCATCATGCCATGACAGCGTCCTGTTTTTGATGTAAAATATAGGCGGCCTGTATCACAGAACACTTTCTTCTAAGAAAGTTCAACTACCTTTAGAATTGTTTTATAGGTGCCTAAGAACCACTCTCTCTAACTCTCTCGGTTATGTGACGCAGACGAAGTTGCGCAGCAGGGTAGTATCAAAATAAAATGCGACATAACAATCTTTAACCTTTTATTTTTAAACATTATTATTATTATTATTAAAACTAAACCATACAAACAACAAATAGGTATAAAACTATAAACTATACAAACAATAGAAAATATAAAACTAAACTGACCATACATTAAAAACAACTGGATCATATTTATATTTTAAAGCCGTAACTTAAAGTGTCACCAACAATAGCAAAGAAAACATTATCAAGAATGTAACAATGGTGCGAAAAGAAGTTAATATTTTTTTTATTACCGCTTTAGCATTATTGGAAGAATTATCCATACTAATATTATAAATGCGAAAGTTACTTTGTCTGTCTGTTACGCCTCTTCATCTACAAAAATGACTATATTGTTTGCCCAGTCAAAATTATAATATTCCAGGCAAAAATTTACTCTTGCCTCCTTATGCGCCTGGTTCATTAATATTTTCTTGGCAGGGCGGCAGCATTTTTTCCGGCGTCCTTTAGGCGCCTTGTAACGGTGTCCATTGAAATCTAAAACAAAGAAAATTTTGTCAATTTCAATACTTACCGATTCTTAATTATGACCAATTGTACGGGTCAATTTAACTATAGGGTGACTGGTAATAGTGACCGATACTTAAACACGTGATTCATGATACTAACAAACAACTTTCTATATATTTTTTTTTTATACTGATTCGCTTTTATCACACACATTACGGAGCGGGCTAGCTAGCCGCGCGGGTGCTCTGCCTAACAGCTGATAGGTCACAGGCTCGTGCGCGCGAATTTCATAAGGCTGTTGTGTTATTGTAATAAAAGTGAAAGCAAATGTTTCTTCGGGAAAGTTGTTTGTTATCATGAGCAATCACGTGTATAAGTATTGGTCACTAATTACCAGTCACACTATATATGAGTATGGGACAGTTTCAAATTATTCCTTTAAATATAAACATATACATAAATAGACAATCCGTCGAATTGAGAACTTCCACCTTTGTTGAGATAGGTGCTAAAGAACTGAAGCTTTATCTAATAGTAATGTCATTCACTGAGTCCAATACGTTTTGCTGCTGTAGCTTGCGCAATTATTAGGTATTCCTAGAACGTCCAGGCCACGCGGTGCGCGTAAAACTATGACTATAAAAAAATATATACATGGACTCACATTGTATGCAGTTGAGAACACTCTTGTGCTTAAAAACGGATCAGCAGAGTGTGCAGAGACGATAGCCAACGTCTGCTGCCGTCGTGGCTCTCGCGTAAAGTTGGCGATGTTGCGCTTTGATGGTTCCGCTTAGCCAAAAGTAAACTGTTTTTTTTTTCCTGGAACGAAACAAGTAGCTATTGTTTATTTGCACATTATTACTCAATTGACTACTTATATGCTTTCCTACGATAATTGCTAGCTTATTATTATTTACACACAAACAGCACTAAAAAAGCCTTATCCCTGCAATGTTTCAACAGACAAAAAGAAGTGTCTAATTGCGTAGGTATTTACTTTAAAATCCAACCGGGTCGGGTGCCGACTTTAAAAAAATAACAATAGCGCTTGGGACAGCGCGCAGTGTTAAAAACTTACTATACCGGGAACTCATTAGCAAAGAACACAAGAAAATAGGTAGGTAAAGACATTTATGGGTGTTTCTCGTATTTCGTGCACATTCCATAATATTTATTTTCATAAGTTTAAATTACCTACTTACAACATTTATGAATTAAAATTTCATTATATTAAGTACTGAGTTATTGTTTTTTTTTTATTTTAGGTGTAAAAGCTGTATTTTTGAATGTAGTTTTTTTTATTATGGTTACTGTGTTTAATTTCAGCATGGATATTTTTTTATAAAAAGCAAATGTTTGGGACATTACTAAATAGACTTCGAAGGAAATGACAATTAGTTAAGTTTTCATATAATTTAACTAGCGACCCGCCCCAGCTTCGCACGGATGCAATGTAGATACTAATGTGGGGCAGTGTGGAGTGATTTATATAGGTATATATAAACCTTCCTCTTGAGTTATCTATAGCTGAAAACAGCATTAATAAATCCGTTGCGTAGATAAAAAGATCTAAGCGTACAGACAGCGAGAGCGACTTCATTAATATTTCTATAATAAAGGAGAGTTTATAAAAATATTACATAAGAACTTTGCCCCACAAAACCGTTTTCTCGGTTTATCTGTGGGAACGGAATAATAAGTATTAAAAATAAGGTTTACTAGTGCTGACACTTAATTTCCACTTTTTTGACTTATAAAGTAAGTCATAAATAAACAATAATAATTATCTAATCTATGTATGGACAGTAAATAAAGGAAATTTGTTTTATACTATGCAATAAAGAAAATAATTGTATTATTTTGACTTATAATGTTCCATGCATGTAAGCACAACTTGATTTGGTTTGGCTTTCTTTATGGGAATATAAATATTTAATGAACTATTCAAGGTTTTTGATCTGGACGAGTAATATGCACGAAAAATGAGAAACACCCTTATTCGGAAGATACGGTAGGCACAAAGTTGTTTAAATATTATGGTTTAGGACCATCCGCCGATAGCATATATATATAGCATACGAAAATTAAATTAAATTGGTAACAGTTTTCCAAATAATGTAACACTTTAATGTAATTATCTCACAAATAACATTAGCTCGTATCTATTTTGAAAGTTCTATAGAAAAACACCATTGACACATTTTTTCAATATTAGCTTTTGCTTATTTTAACTTAAAAATTATAACTACAAAAAATATTACTCACCGTAATGCCCGTCTGTCGACAAATATCTATTATACGGCATCCACTCAATCGGAGCGCTATAATGCGCCCCCTTTCAATTCTCGTTAACTGAGGCGCCATAATTAATCATTTAAAAAATATAAAAAGTTCGCCACACACTTCCACTAAGTAGCTACAAGCCGAACCAACTTGCTCCGCGAATTTTTAATGACTAGCGTTATGGACTAAGGGATGAATAAACGTGGCCGGTCGGTTGCGTAGGAGCAAGGAGGTGTGGCCTATTCCCCGTGAGGCATGAATTATTGGCTGCTAATTGTTAGTATGCGCAACCATTGGGCAACTTTGGAAACGTTGAAAAATCCACCAATCACGCCAAGGATACTTTCTTTCTAACACAGCAGTAGCTGTTGTAGTTATAGATATGTATAGGGTTTACCTTGATGTGCTGGCGTCTGTACACCACTCAATTGTACCATGGACATTTTTATATAACATAATATTATTGGTGGATTATAGCCCAATCCCTCTCATAGAGAGGAGGCCTGTGTCCCAGCAGTGGGAACATTATAGGCTGATGATGATGATGATGATGATAATATTATTATATCTTTTATGTAACAAAGCATCAATGACGCCCAAAAGTAGGATTTTATGAAACATCCTTTGCAGAGACAAGTTTTTTATTCATGTACGTAAACAAATTGAAATATTTGTTTAAAACATTCCCGAGAAAAATAATCAAACTTTCTCGCGCATATTTTTTTTTAATTTTGTGGCCATATATAAACCATAATCACACATCAAAAATCGAGTAAAACGCTCAAATACAAGAAAAAATGTGACAGCCCTCTTAATACTGTATCGCTACAAAACTCGCCGTGGGCGAAGGCGGTCGGTAACTATGGTAGGACTCGCTATTGAGGTAATAATTGGAAGAATTATATAAAATAAATAATAACAGATAATTAGCCATCGTTCGACAAACAATACGGTATTTAATACCATGGTTAAAACTTGATGCTTCATTTTCGTTATTTTATTGTTGCTACATAAAATCTTTACCTAAATAATAATAGAATCATAAAATCACCACCCGGTATTTAATAAACAGAGTGGGTTTATACCGGGTGTTGATTTTATGATTTAACTTGGCTATTGTTAATTAGTTATTATTAGTTTAGAATAATTTCTGAAACAGACGCGAGCAGTGTCGCGAGTAAAAGCTAGTTACAAGTTAATATAATATCGAGAATGTAAATCCACAATTCTTTTTATTTTAACTAATATTTAAATCAATTTGCGGTTCGAAAAGCGTCACAATTTTGGTATAAAGTATTTGAAAAAATGTGAACATAATTAACAGCAATCACTACATTGGATTAGCATTTATAATTGGACTACTGCATTATTATATCAATTAATTATTGTGGGTAATAATTACGTTAGGTCTGACCTGTTGGTATGAGTTTTAGATGGTATTTTGTATAGCACTTTGCCGCGAAAAACGAACACTAAATATTTTGCATAACATTGAATGCCAGGGACCTTATGCTCTGCAGTCGCGCTTGCTGCGTCATCTTATGCAGATGTACGCGGCTTTTCCCACGTGGATTATATACTAAAAGCTTCCTCGAGAACCACTCTATCCATTGGTGAAAAAAGCATGAAAATCGGTGTAGTAGTTTTTGAGTTTATCGCGAACAGAGAGACAGACGCGACGAAGGACTTTGTTTTATAATATGTAGTGATGTAGTGATTTTGATGTCTGGCTACAAACTATCCTAACGCATGTTGTACTTACGTTTTCGACTCTCAGTAAGTCTAGTTAATACGGAAGGCACACAAAACGTTTGTTTGTGGGGTCTTGTGATACCTTAGCTAGAGTATTCCGTTGAATGTAGGCTTTCTTGGAAACTACCATGTCTTTGTACAGAGAGGGAAAACTAGAGGACTCTTGTGAAGAGACTATCTATTCCATCTACCTATGCACGGCAGAATGTAGTGCTGATGATACGAGTACCTTAAGATATGATATGGCTAGAAAAGAGGTGACTGCTGAGATGACTAGTAATAGAGAGGTGTGGAAGAAGGAGCTCGTGGCTAAATAATAACAGCCGCTCGGGTCGATCTTTAGGTTAAGCCGTGCTTGCCTAGGTTGGTCTGTGGATGGGTGGGTGACCATCCAATACATACCGAGTTTCCTCCGTGCCTCGGAAAGCACGTAAAGAATGCGTGATTTTTCATTTGTAGATCTTTAACAGTCGTTAGATAGTCAGTGGCCCAAAAAGTCTGACAACCAGTCTTACCAAGGGATATCGTATTACCCAGTACTAACTGGGTTGTGAAGGTCAGTTGGGCAGTCACTCCATGTAAAATACTGGTATCCAGCTGCATCCGGTTAGACTGGAAGCCGACCCCAACATAGTAGGGAAAAGGTTAGGTATATGATGAGAGAGGTGTGGAAGAAGAAGACATGTTGCGCCAACCCCAAATAAATTTAGATAAGAGCAGGAGAATGATGATGATGATGGTACAGACGCCAGCAAGTCAAGCTACCCGAAACTGTCAGTTTTTCCCAATCAACCTTGACCCTAATTGTTTAGGTATAAAGTCGAAAATCTATTAAACAAATCTGACAGATTGTTACTACAATCTGCAATCAAGCTACTCCTTGATATGCTGGCGTCTGTACCTTAAGTGATTGAGAGAGAATTCTTTTAAGCGATTACAAAAAAGTGTTGGATTGTTGGAAGCTAACTAAAGCTTAAGTCAATCCTGGTAATAAGTCTGTAGAAATACGAAACGCTTTCAAATTTTCAAGACTGTAAAACATAGTTTACTCTTTGGTATAGTTCTGCTGCAACTAATACTAATAGTCCTCCTAACCGTTTTTCGGTCACGGCGGTCAATCTTGGTGGAGATTTGCCATCGTCGTGGGAGATATTATACTCCACAAGTGGGTCTTTACTCTCATAGTCCGATCGGACGGACATTCGACACGACCGTAGTATCAAGCGCAGAACCAACGGGCTTAACGTGCTTTCCGAGGCACGGAGGTATCATACCTCCGTGTCCGTGTGTACTACTGAGAAATTTCTAATGTAAAAACCCAATAGTTTTGCCAGCCTTTTTGCCAGACCCGGGAATCGAACCCAGGACCCCACGCTCAGCAGTCGCGCTTGGACGACACCAACGGGGCAGTCTAAGTGCAACTAACAGCATTCTGTAGAAAAGCTTTCCTTACTATCGACAGCCGGCAAAAAAACCAAGCGATTTATAAGTCAGCTAATAATTTAATGGCTTTAAGTAAAACTAATACTTAATTAGACAGTATAGACCACAACCACACAAATCTTCAGCATCTCCTTTAGGAGTTTTTACACAAATCTCCAGTCAGTCTTGTGAGATACTTGTCAAAAACATTTTTGACAATGTTTTCACATGTATTGATCAAATCTTTACAACTTCTCTTCTTCAACCCTTGGCCACCCAATGCTGAGTGTAGGTCTCTTCCAATTCTCTCCACTTTTGGCGGTTTTGTGACATGGCTATCCAGTTTCTTCCGGCCACTTTAATGAGGTCGTCTGTCCACCTAGTCTTACAACTTATTTTGGTTTAAAACGATAAACTAGTAGTTATCACTAGTGGAGTATGTTCTTTATGATGGTGTAAACACGAGATAATCTTCTGTTCTTATTTATTGAACGAACGAAAACGTCAACCACTGAAAATGCTAAAATGAGAACACTGCTGAGTGAAAGGCGACTAACAAGAAGTATTTACAAGGCAGATGTGAGTGGCAACGCCGGGAGGGGACGCCCTAGAAGAACATACGCTGACCTTATTGGTGAGGTTCTTCAGAAAGGTGAGGTGCGTAGTACTTGCAACCGGCGTGCGTGTATGACCAGATTTATGAACGTGGACGAGGCAAGGATTGTAACAGGTGGCGTTCTGTTGTTTCTGCTTACCCCCATGGGAAAAGGGCGTGAGTTTATGTATGTATGTATGCTGACGGTCTCTTGAGCAAGCTAGACTGACAGTAATGAAAGTAACTGAATCAATCTTAAAACAAAAGAGGAAAAGTGTCGTCAATCTATCCCCACTTCTCCTCGTAAAGGAACCTGCATCAGCTACACATACATCGCTCCCCACAGACAACGACAATTTACGAGTAATTCCGACGGGACCCGAAGCCGAGTCACGGTACAAATGACAGACAATTAGCTGCACCTATTATGTTGATTGCGGATAGAGTGCCGCGTTCTAGTGTGTGGATGTTTTTCTGTCGAAGTTTGCTATAAATTGAGACAGAATTACTTTGCTGTCTGTGAGGTTTGAGTTCCGAATGTATTTCTGGTAAATAGAAGACTCATACGCTATCAGAGAAGTCATCATCTGCCTAGCCTTTTCCCAACTATGTTGCGGTCGGCTTCCAGTCAAACCGGATGCAGCTGAATACCAGTATTTTACACGGAGCGACTGCTTATCTGACCTCTACAACCCAGTCAGTACTGGGAAATACGATACCCCTTGGTAAGACTGGTTGTCAGAGTTTCGGGCCACTGACTACCTGTAACGACTGTCAAAGATCTATAAATGATAGCCGAGACCAACGGCTTAACGTGCTTTCGGAGGCATGGAGAAAACTCCATATGTAATGGGTGCTCACCCATCCACGGAACAACCTAGGCAAGCGCGGCTTAACCTGAAGATCGACCCGAGCGGCTGTCATTTTTTAACCACAAACTCCTCTAAGCTATTAGAGAAGTATAAGTGTAATATGAAAAACGGAGTAGACTTCTCACAATTTGCATTTTTTAGTAGGCCAGTGAACAAAATAAAAGTACTAGCAGTAATAGTATAAGTAAGTTTTCAACACAACTGGCAACACATGCTTTCCCCGTGGGAGTACACAAATGATGAGGTACAATTAGCTGCACCTATTATGCTGATTGCGGACAAAGCCCGACACGTGTCCTGTATCGTAAGTACCGGTAACTTACTGTGGAAACGGTTTGGTGATCAGTGGTGTACGTGGGTGGTGTATGGATCTATCTATTCGTGTTAGTGAGATTGCATCCACTATCGAAGAGTTTTCCTTTCCAATTGTGATTCTTGCAATTTAATTTGTTCGTATTCAGCCGTGGTGGCATCACTTGGGCCCCGGCCCCATCAGAATATAAAAAATAAAAAAATACGTAAAAATGTTTATTGCTTCAACTTAATACTATACTTAGTCTAATTACAATGGGGAGCACAAATGAACTTTATGCGACCAAGCTTGAGCCTCCTTTGCCAATTAATTGCACTTGTCTAATTGTATACACACTACAGGAGATAGCGACTACTACCCAAAACTTTTTCGAATCGACGGAGTCTGTGCAAAGACAAATGCGATTTGTCTCTATCGGTTCGGCCATTTATTATACTGGCTGTAAAATGTTATGTGTATGCAGGAGGAAAAATACTCTGTGTTATATTGGGTAGTGAAGTTACAAAATAGGGTTCGTTTAGTGAAATGTGGGGGTAAAAGTCACTTCTGCCTTACCATTTGGTAAAAACAGACGTGATGTTATGTTAGATAGGTTTAGAAATAAACTTAGCTGAACTCGGTAATCGCCGGCTGAATCTACTTTCAGTAGATATTAAAATTACTGTATTTCATTTTTTCAGTAGCTATCTGGAATCCAGATGTATAACCGGTTAATGGCAACAGCCGATAAGGTGGGGGTGAATCTATTACCATTATCTGGGCATCAATGCAGTGATTTGGAAGAAAGGACTAGCAAAACCTCTGTCTACCTCTTCCGTGCTTACACGCGTGATTAAACTTATTTTAAAGGTACAGCTGTAGAAAGACATAAAACATTCCCAATTACTACTTGACCTCTCAGAGAATATCCCCAAGGACGTCACCACAATTCATTCTAACGCCTACAATCAGAACTACCCCCTGCCACCCAAATTGTCTATTGTTCTACAATTTGTTCATGTCGCTAGCCCCTATGGAGACACTGGTCAATACTGCTCATTACGCGAGACAACCCTAGCTACACAACTGTAACAAGGAACATTGAACCTTATTTCTTGGGGAACACAGACATTTTCATCTGTACGATGGTCATTAACAACACACAATTAGGGTTGCTACTGAAATACGCAACTTCAAACTTTATTTTGTAGTTGGTAAGGGTGAGTGCAGCAATACTGGTAAGGTGGTAGTTTAGCAAGGATTAAAGACAGACGAAGCTAAAGGATACGAAGGCAAAGAGGTTGCAAGCGGCTTTGTCTAAGAAGCCATTGGTCTTTTGAAATAATATTGTGAAAGTGTCGTAATATCTGAGAGGTTTAAAGATGAATAGGTTGCCGGAAGTAGTGGGGAGGGTTTTTAGAGAAGGTGAATTTATGTTGACGTTCTATTAACTACTGGACTGTCTTGTCAGCTTTTGAGATAAAGGAAATATGTATCACTAGCTGATGCTCGCGGCTTCGCCCGCGTGGATGTGGGTTATCGCGACCAAAAGTAATCATTACAATTTGATCCCGTTTCCGCAACAAAAAAATGACAAATTATATACTTAAACCTTCCTCAGAACCACTCTACCTATTGGTGAAAACAGCATAAAAATCGGTGCAGGTGTTTTTGAGTTTATCGCGAACTGACAGATAGACGCGGCGGAGGACTTTGTTTTATAATATGTAGTGATTATTTTTGTCATTAGTTATGTTCTTCAGAAAGGTCAGGTCTGTAATTCGTCCTATACGTGCGTGTGTGATCAGATGGATGGACATAGCAAGATTAGTATTTGAGGATCGGAGCAGGTAGCGTTTGGGAAAAAGGTAATGGGCCGGCAATTTAAGCTATTGAACCGATGACCGTTGAGGTACTCGTGTTTATGCGTAGAGACCATAAATCAGCAAACATAAGTTGAGACCCTCGGGTTCAGTGGAGCAACCATCTTCGCAGGGTGGCTGGTAGCAACTGGATGAGAGTTGCTGAAAATCGAGTTGAGTGTCGTGCGATTGAGGAAACCTATGTCCAGCAGTGGACTGCTGTAGGCTGATTATTATGATTTTTGCATTATAATTACCTATGGTGATGATAGAATTCAGTTAGTTATTAAAATATATAAAGTAAGTGAGCTTTTCTCTAATGACATCTCCCAAAAAGGAGGGAAGCAACTTTTGCCTAATCTGAAAGTCAAAATGTTTTTCTAACTACAAGCAAATTACAAATATAAATTAGAGAGGCATTTGAAAACTCATTTGAATTTAAGAAAAGATAAAATTAGACTCGAAATTGTCACCTTCATTATTATTAGAATACAATCAGCATTCCTACTCACCCCACAACGGAGATGAAACAGTCCTGAGTGACAGCTACTTACATCCTCTCTGCATCCGAGACACAAATTAACATAAATATAAGGAAATATAATCAAAATATTCAATGAAACGGAGACAAAATAATTCTAAACTTCGGAAATCTCTGTGAATGATAAACGAAGATTAATATTGCTTTATGGACGGAATAATTATGTTTTATTGAAGTGAAAACTTCTTTAGCATCGTTATGATTTGAAAGTCGATGAAACAGACAATAAAAAGAGACAGACACATAAATTCATAAGATTCAACGTGGGAGAAAATGAGATTGCCAAAAAATTTTTGAAGGTTTCACTTCTACCACGTGTGAATTGCACACACGCTTTTTTTTTTTTTTTTTAAAAGGGCCTGCTATTGACCTCAATCTCGTTCTGAGGACAGAGATGGGGTCGACGATGGAACGGGCTAACACAAAAGAAGCCGCGAACTACATACAACACTCTTCTTTCTCTTCTTCATCTTTTTTCTATTTTTCTTCTTTTTCTCTCTCTCATACTATTAGAACTCGCGACTTACATAGATTTGGTTTATGTGAACTCGGGAACACCAACGCAAGCAGGGAAATACAGTTGGATATGTTAGTCACTGGAGAGCACATGAACGAGCAGCACACCAAAGCTCTCAACAACCACTTTAGAAAGCCATCGACTACAGTCACTGTGGTCGAAATCTGCTGATAACGATGATGCCATCTATCATCGTTATCAGTATGAGTGTTTTGCAGTCAATAAATAGTTCATTTTGATATAAGTGGGGAAACTTTGTTATTGCATTCGAGGCGGAAATACCACCCGAGCTGCAGGCGAGGGTGTTATGGAGCCGAAAACTACAGTAACAAATCCCCACGCGTATCAAACGACGTTTTTCAATACCTATACTTCCGAAGAAATAAAATTTTAGAACGGAAAGTATTTTTATCAGGAATTATTAGGAAACTAATAACTACGGCGCTTTCCTTTCGCCAAATTAAAGAAGAAGCCAAGTTATGATGCCACTTTATGCCAAAAATAGAAAATTCAATTTGTTTTTAAATTACAACACAAATTAATGTTGATTTGTGCATAAAAGTAAATATTTGTTTTAAATAATCATGTTATGATATTCTATTTATGATTTCTCAAAAAATATTAACGCCGTAAAGACGCATAATTATCTCTTTGTTCTCCTCCGAGATTAAAAAAAAAAACAATTACCGCCAGCGATACTCATTTAACCAATTTAGACGAAGTATAAGTGTAGTTATCTGTGGAAATTTTTATTTCCACAGAAAATATATTAAAATCTACGTGTGTGCAATACATTGCATGTTGAACCTAATCGTAGTGCGATAAGAACCAGTTTACGAGAAAATGTAATGAAAAATAGTTTTGACTGTGACATAATAGATAGCATTTGACAGTATGTTGAGATGGCGTAGATGTGTCCTTTAAATTTAATGCGTTTTCAATTAACTGTTAACATCAGGAGAACTATCAATACAACATTGGCATTGCTTACCTTATTTATTTAAAAATAGGATAGAACGAATTTATTCTTTACATAATTTTAGTAAAAACTACCCTCGTTTGTTAAATAATTTTGACCATCGAGCTTTGTTGTGTACAATGTGGTGTAGTTTCTCACATAACATCACGCCTGTAATTCCTGAAGGGATAGACAGAGGTGTAGGTACCCAATTAGTACACCCACATTTCGCCAGATGTGTTTAGTTCCCATGTAATAGGGCGCGAACCTATTGCCATCAACCGGGCACAGATATATGACTGCTCCGTGACTGCTACTTAGAAATTCCTGATGGAAAAACCCAATAACACTGCCCGACCTGGGAATCGAACCCAGAACCTCATGTTCAGCAGTCGCGCTTGCAACTATTACACCATAGAGACAGTTTATATTACTTATAATATTCCATATTATGTTAATTTTACATTTTCCTATCTAGTCATATAATATTTGCCCTAACTAATTCAAAATGTACTATCCTTCATATAGTCCGCACATATCATAAATAATTCCAAGCAACGTTCAACAGGGAAGGTAATTAAATCGTCCGCGTTTCACTCACTCCTCTGTCAACAGATAACGAATGACGATGAACATTTCGGTTTCGTCACAAACGTACACCTTTTTCGCATTTCCTCGCTTATTTGATTATCTTCAACAGTGATTTTGGATGCAGTTTCTTTGAAAGGTTTAATGGATAAGATGACGGAATTAAATGCATCAAAGTTCGACGTCCTTCAGGTAAGCTCACCTACTTTGAATAGTGACAGCTTTTAACTGTTTTCATCAACACTAGGTGACACATTAACTAATGTCTAAATACGCTTGCGCTGCTGGAATTTGAACTTTCGGCTTATATTATTTTGAGTCACTGTAGTATTTTTGAAATTGATTGTTATTTTAAGCTTGTGTCATCTCTCTCCAGGAGCTTCCGCATCGAATACTCTCCACCTTGGGCTGATAGCTAGAATACTCTAGCAGATTCATCATCATCATTTCAACCGAAAGACGTCCCATGCTGGACATAGGCCTCTTACTTACTTTTAGATAACCTTTATCAGGTCATTGATCCACCTAGTGGGAGGCCTTCCAATGCAACGTCTTCCTGTCGCCACTCCAGAACTTTTCGGCCCCATCGGCCATATGTTCTCATCTAGTAGATCACATTTAAAATAATCCAATTTTCTAGTTTGACCACATAGTATTTGACTTTCATTATGATAGTTGCATTAACGTTGATCTACCAGATAAAGTTTTACTACAACCCTATATCGTGATTTTGAGGGAAACTATCCCTGAAGATTTCCCCAACTATAGCGGGTTTCTAAACTTACTTACACACACCAGTAAACCCCTGCGGCCTTTAACATTTAATATGAGAGCCCCTGGCTTCCTTACTCTAATGATTCTTAGATGAGGTCACTAAACTCCCATTAAGTCCAATCTGAACAAAATGAGGCAAAATAAAGGCGAACATAAAAACAATGGAAAGAAACTTGCTTCTCACAAACAAAAGATTGTATAACAAATAAGGAAAAATCATCAAAACCCGTGAGATTTCACTAAAATAAAAGAGCACAGAACAAAATGGATACAATGTTCTTAGTAAATAAATAAATGAAGATTAGAACAGAAGTTTCGTCTATCTACAAACAACTATTGACCTAACCTACCACCCCCACCACCCCCTACCACCTACCTACTTTTAACCTTTTATTTACAAGGCCACAAGTCACATAAAAATATCAGAATAAACATCATTCTCCTCCCTTCATCCCAATTCATTTGAGGTCGGCGCAGCATGTCTTCTTCTTCCATACTTCTCTATCACACGTCATCTCATCAGACACCTCCTTGCTTGCTTGCATATTATACTTAACATAGTCCATCTATCGTTTCTTCGGTCTTCCTATACCCATCCACATTCTTACTCAAAACTTTCCTCACGACATTTTTCAATATCAGAAGCACGGCCTCATGTTCTATTGAATCTTTTGCATTACCACATGGCGATTGGGCGAGCTTTATTCGTTTCTGCATCCACTTCAAAATGTGCGCAATGTTCTTGTTTATAGGGTGTTATTTGTCTTGCTATTGAGTTTTGTAGTACGTATTTATCACGGTAGTCATTTTTCAATTTCTTCTGCGTAGTCACTCATTTTTGTATGAAGTGTACCTTTTGTAATTTTTTTTTTGTGCCAAAATATCTGCTACGAACTAATGGTGGCTCAGAATAAAAACAGACCCGTATTACACTCATACTAATGCTGTTTAAAAGGAGAGAACTTCTTGACGATGCTACTTATTTGATCTGCAGATGTTAGTAGCCTTTTTTTTTGTTTTCGGATGGGAAGTCATCAAATGACCCTTCCCGCTCTGAGCTGAGCGAAAGGGAGTGTCAGACTTTTACTGTCTAAAACTCATTCATGTTCCTTCTTAGCCCTTTGTGTTTCAGGTCGGGGTATCTCTTTCGAACTGACCCGTAGCCCTGGCAGGCCGGTGCCCTTACGGACCCCTTCCATTTGCTGACATCTCTGCGAGGCGCGATTGGAACACGAAAGCGCCGTCGACACGGCCTGTCCTCATAAGACGGACGGACGGTGAGCGATGTTGGTAGCCCTGAGCATCTCTTTGTTCTACATACTTTTTTTTTTGCTTGCTGCGAGCCTTGCATGAATACACAACATATTGTGCAAGATACACAATTTGAAGAATTTTTAAATCTTTAAGATGCCATCAATGATATCAGATATGGCCATCATATGCCTGTTGACGACATTCAACGATCAGGAATGTCTGAAGTTGGCGGCTGTTGTCGATACGTAATGTATTGGTTCATTAGTCTGTTAATGCAATTGAAACATGACTCCTGAATTTATACATTATCCCTTCATTCTTTGATTTGAAAAGGGTATAAAAAAGTTTTAGTCATGCCGATTAAGCGCCAAAATAAAACTGCCGGTATTTTAACCATTCATTTATTTTCTAATCATTAGTAACACAAATAACCAAAATAGAAAGAAAATATATGTTTTTTGGAGATTTTAGAGGTATACTCGCTCACAATGACACAATTCAAGATCTACCTTCACAAAATATGAATATTTCAAAAGTTGTCTTTCTCAAAATGAAAAATACCCACAACCATCTTATAAAACATATAAATGTCAAACAGAATATACAACTTTTAACTGTACCCAAATGAAACCGGCGGCGCTAAAATGGACGTAATTGTCCGATGGTTGATCAGTAATTTTCTTTAATTAAACGTAATGATTACTCATCAAAATCTCCAATAAAACGAAAAAATAACCACGCCGATCCAAATTAAGACTTACACAAACACAGCCCAAACAAATACGAAACTACTAATTTGTTGTGCAAGACACCCTTTCAAATATTTGTCTCAACCTGAGGCGAATTGGCTGTGGAGAACAAATATTACTGATTGTCCCGTTTGGTTGTCTAGTTCTAAACTAGACCTTCGAAAGTCTGGGCGCCTGGTACCTGAATGCTAAAGTCATCTATTTGACATTTTTTTAAAGGTCAAACAAAGAAGAAGGTCATATTTTGATGTAAACTGACTTCTACGTTTATTTGTATGCTTGAAGGATTAAAAGGTATGGCGCCCAGAATCACGGTTTTATTCGTAGAAAAATAAGAAACCTTGTATCTGTAAATAAACATGGGAAAATGTTTGCCCGGTAAACATGGTGCATCAGACGTGGGATAATTAGAGAGACAGAGAGCTAAACACTACCAACTGGACCAGTTAAATGTTTAAACGTAGGTACATAATAAGCATAGTTGAATGTATTCCCATCACTCCTAAATAAACATTGCGAAAAACAACATATGCAGATAAAATAATTCTAGAACCCGACAGGCAAACAAAATCGTACACCAAAATAAAGGTAGCTAGTAGAATAAATAAAACAAAAGCAAGTCACATGTAAATATGTAGTAAAAATAAGTAGGTATTCCGACCCCGACGGAGGAACCACCTTTGTTACCCAAACAGTGCTGATTGTCGCTAAACATACTGGTTGGTTAGTTCGAAATAAAACACAACTTGGTGACCTAGCTACCTACTGTGTTGAACTAAATGAAGCTCTAACTCTTGTTACATAAGGGAAGTTTTCAACAACAGGTTACCTAGAACAGCTCTGCTCAGCTTGTTATATTGTTCTCACATAATTAACGGGCAAGAAACTCGATGAGCACTCTTTTAAATAAAAATATATAACCAATTCGGGTTACATCGGTAATTTTTTGTATCATAAACTCGAATTTGCAATATATGTTTGATTTAAAAGAGTGCCCATGGAGATTCTTAGCCGTTCTTCTCCCTAGAGATCTATGCTTTGGAATGTGCAACTACAGTACTTTTAGCTTCATCTTTCGGTTTTAAACTGAAACTTATGTACTTTGACACTTCAAAACGGCACATTTGGCAAATTTGACGGCACGGTTGGCGCAGTAGATGCGTGTCGCGGGTTTGATCCCCGCACAGAACAAATTAATATTTGTATGGCCTACAGGTAGTTGTTCCGGGTCTGGCTGTTTGTGTATGTGAGTTTAAATGTTTGTAAAGCCATTGACGATACAGGCAGAAATTCCTAGTGTAGAGCAACGTTGCTTTTTTTTTTTTAAAGAGCCTTTTCGTGGTTTAATTCAAATACTTGTTATGAGTTTGAGTTATAAATGAGGATTAATCTTTTGAGTCATTCTTGCATGAAAAAAATACTTATTCGATTAGATTACTTAATGGTCGACCGCCGATTCTTACTACTTCCGACTAAGGTCAAAATGTTCCAATGAAACTGAACACGATTAGCAGATCTGAAGCGCGTTCAAAAGCTGTCATAATTGCTATGGAAAATAGCACTCTTGAACACCGTTCAAAATTAGACGTTTATTGCATAGTCTCAAGTGATATTTTATAAATCAGGATAACTTTAATGACCTACCTTACATTATGCAAATACTTTTTCCAGCCTTCAAATATAAACCTCTCAAAATCTTTCATGTTTGCGTCGTCTATTGTTCTTCCAACTAAGTATTTTCTCTAAAATCAGTTTTATCAAAAGAGCATCGAAAAGATAAGGTATTTTAAAGAATCTCGTAACTTCCAAAGATATTATATAAAAAACGTATTTTCGCCGCGTTTATTATATAAAAAAATACCTTAATTTTCCCGTTTGAACCGCGAACAAATTCTTTAGTAAATCCTTGAACGATCCCGGCTATGTATAAGCTGTGGGTTCACTGATGGCGGAGTTAGAGAGATAAGGAAAATGTGCCTTATAAATGTTTAAATCAGACTTTGATTGGATAAGTGATGGGTATTTAGATATTTCTTTTCCTTAAACAGTCTTATTATAATATATGGTTGTCTGATGGGGTTTTATATTTCTTGCTTTTAGTAACTTCACGTGCAGATAAATTATCTACTTTAATTTTAATTTTAAAAGGAACAATGCTACATGGATCTTTCAACAATTGAATGACATGGTAAGGAGGGGCGTTTTTGACAAACGTTTGTGTAAGTGTTCGTCAAATTGAATTGGAAAAAAAGACAAGATGGCGGACTTTGTTCCAATTTTTACCACTTGCCTAAATATACATGCACACGCATTATATCATGGCTTATTCCCAAGAGCTCCAGATCTATTGTTCTCCAAACAATTTCTCTCCATACATTGATTCCCAACAGCTTCATAATTTTATTAGTGAAATAATAAATAATATATATATTTTTTTTTAATTTGGATTAAAATTATGGACCGCCTGGGAATAAGCCTATAATTATCATATCATACCTACAGAAGTGGTTTACGTTGACTTTCTGACTAGCTTTCATTTAATTCATTATTACATTTAAAACGTGTAGCTAGAAATTTTCTTAGATTTAAAGTCGCTTTTCGCCCTCACTACCAACTCTCCCCTGGGCTTAAATAGGACTTAATTCACTAAAATACAATCCAGTGGGTGCGGTAACTCGGCGGGATCGAGTCTAGCTCTGGCTTTTATTAGATATATTTCTTTTTTCTTTCTGCATTGTCGCACTAGTGTGTTGTCAGCCTATAGTTACAATCCGCTTAGGAATGAAAGAATTCTTGCTGGGAGAGGATTTTTGTTCAGTAGTTTCTTTGTTTTTAGGTTTTTATGAAAGATTCTATTGGGTAAGGGACGAGATAATTAGACGTATGTTAACGAATCACTGATAGTAAATGGATAATTAAAAAACATGTCATCAAAATACCAAGACAAGAGCACCGAAAAGTTACTCACTGTGCTAAACGAGGCAACAAATCTAACTCATGATAATTAAACCTTTTAGCATTTTTTTTTAAATGATCACTTATTTTTCAGTTTTCAGAAAAGTATCAGGTCTTTCATAATTAATTGTTTTTTGGTCTAGCCAGAAAATAAAAAAAATCGATTGACCGACACAACTCAGTAACCATCCAGTTTTGACCTAAAGTTACCTGGGCTTCATTTTTTGTTAATTACCTCTAGTATAAGGTATACTAGAGGTAATTAACAAAGAATTAAGGAATAGGACGAGTTTCCATATCATCCTTTATTTAAAGGGTGAAAAAGACTCTTAACGAAGCCGAAAGGCACTTATTCTCCCCGTCATTGCGATCATTTTTTTGTTCTAGATCATACCTGGGAACTTTCTAGTTACAAGATATTGGGGGTCAAAGTTCCATCTTTTTCACTATTTTTTTTTAAAAACATGTTTTTAATGTAGTTTTTACTTAAGACACCTTCACGACACCCGTACTATTCAATCCATCCATCAGCGCAATGTTTTGAATGGGTTACAATGTCATTCCTACCGTAAAACGTGATTTTCACCTCAAAAAAAAAGTCGTTTCCCAGCAATAATTTTGCGAAAAGTTAGGTACTTAGTTTGATGTACATAATGCTTGGTTGATGGCTACGTGAAAAGTCTGTTTTTACACCCTGTATTATCTGCTATCAATTAGCAATAAAACATTTCCCATTACCAAATAGCACTCAGCTCACCTGAATCGTCAACCCATCAACAGGAAGCAATAAAACGCAACATGTCAAGCCATCAAGTTTCTTCAAGCGAAGAAACGCTTTTAAATTTCCATAGGTAATGGTTATTTGATGGGCTGTATTCTTGATACAAGATGGATGGCCCGAAATATTAACGATAGGGCCGTAATGAGTTCTGGGTTCACTGACTCCTGAAAGCCTTTGAATTGGTGTGCCTACCTCATGTTCGTGTTGGATTGATGGCTCCGATTTTGTGTATCAATCGGGTAATTTGAGTGTTGATGATTTTGTGGGACTAGCATGAATATGTGGAGTAAAGGTAACGTAAATTCGTGCTATTT
The DNA here is from genome assembly GCA_950005105.1 of Lycophotia porphyrea. Classification (NCBI taxonomy): domain Eukaryota; kingdom Metazoa; phylum Arthropoda; class Insecta; order Lepidoptera; family Noctuidae; genus Lycophotia; species Lycophotia porphyrea. Next base: position 18,640,976 of record OX465388.1, on the reverse strand, counting down.
AAAAAATATAATTTGTTTCGTATATTTTGGTTTCTGTTTCTTTTATTGACTTTTCTATTTACGCACGACGACTGATCAAGCTAAACAAACCAGTTTATGCGGATTTTCATTGTTCAAAAAATATATACATTTCGAGGCCCCGTTATACTGGAAATGTAAAGCTTGATGTGCCGCCGTGTGAACACGCTTTTATTAGTTTCACCTGTAACGAACTAACTAACTACCTATGTAAATAAATCGTCGAAGACCTACTTCCTGGTTTCCGATTGGGCTGAAATTTTGCATACAATACATGTTTAGTTTGGATAACGCATGATTAGTGACGTCATTCTAAATCAAATATGGTGGACTGTCAAAGATGGTGGTCTAGTTCTTTCTTATCCATTCCCATGATATGGATATCAAATGAAAGGGTTTGCTGAGTAGAATACGAGTAATAAAATGACATCACTCTAAAGCGCATTATTTTAAACTAAATTTACTATTTTATTTTGATACAAAAACCATTAAGTCGTGCGTCCATGCTAACTGGACTTTAAAAGAGACTGTGACTTCTGAGTTTGTTTCGGCTGTTTCTTCTCAGAGTAGTCAGGTAGGAAACACCGGCCCCATCTAGTTTTAAAAAAACATGACGTGTAAAAGTGTTTGAAAAACCTATTTGCAAAAATAAACATCATTTATCATTTATAAAATGATTTTCTGAGTTGTGGACGAATTAGAGATCAAGAGAGAAGATGTGTGTCCAAGAGCTCATTCACATTATGTGTCTATATTTGGCGCGCTGTTGTGACCACCGGACACGATATTTTGTATAAATTTTTCTTTACAGTAGAAATTTCAAGATAAGAAGAAAATATAACGAGGGAAGACATGAAGTAAAAACCAGGAATTCATTATTTTAAGTCTTCTCTTAGGATTTTACAAAATGAATAGTTCCTTTCTGAGTAAAATACTGGTATTCAGCTGCATCCGGTTAGACTGGAAGCCGACCCCAACATAGTTGGGAAAAGGCTAGGCAGATGATGAATAGTTCCTTTCTGACATTTAAACAGAAACAAAAACTCGACGGCAAATTATATGAAAATTATTCAGACACTATTTCATTTCTGACTACTGGGACATACTGGGACATTCTCCAAAATGACAAAATGTTTGAGGTGTTCTCTGGTAAAGAATAAAATGATTAACAAGGGCCTGCCACAATCAGATACCTGTTTTATACCGACCCCAGCGAAGATGAGTTATGGCGTTTTTTACTATTCGCCAGGGACCCCTAAGAAAAGAGTCAGATTTTTTTCTCGTTTATTTACGGTCCTTGATCCATACACTGCGATGTTTTGTTGGTTTCTATACGGATCAGGTGTTTGTTACTTTTGGGAGAAAAAATAAATGTTGCTCAAGTCTGTATTGTGTTTGAGTCATCATGAAAGATGCGAATTGTGGAGGAACAAACATCCCACCCCTCCTCACTTCATCAATCCAGCAGAACATCTTCCTCCTGGACAGGAACTGCAGTGGCCAATCTGGAAATCTCTTAACCGTCTGCGGGCACAGATTGGCCGCTGCAGAAATAATCTGGTCAAATGAGGTATCATCGACCCGTCCCAAAGACAATGTCAATGTGGAGTCCCTCTGCAGGATATTCTCCACCTCCTTTCTTGAACATCCTGCACAGCCACCTGCACCTTCCAGGATTTAAATAAAGCCAGTGACAGAGCTGTGCAGGTGGCAACATATTGGTCGGGTATTATTTGAATTTATTATATTATTATTTGAGTCTCTCGACACGCAAAGAAGAAGAAGTCTGTATTTATAAATTAATTAATATAAGGTAGCGAATTTGACTGCGACCTACGGATGAAAAGCCCTTTGACTTGGACTTAACTACCTATTTGTTAAATTTTATTACGATCGATTCAGAGATTTACTTGTGGACAGGTAACATTCAGATTTACTTTCACAATTATAATTAAGTCAAAATCAAAATATTTTATTTCACATAGGCCCAGATTGACACTTAAGAAACATCGACAAAAAGGTGCACGGTTCGGTTGGTTGTTTCCTATGGAGAAGAACCGGCAAGAAACTCCATGGTTACTCTTTTCAAATCATTTATGGATGATATTATTATGGAAGAAGTATGGTTTATCTATAAATTAACTTAATCACTTTTAACCATAAATATTTGGACGCCATGACCTTAATAAAGTCATCAGTCATCTTCATCATCATCCACAGCCCGATTGCACCCACTGCTGTGTATTGGGCCTCTTTTTGCTTATGCCAAGTTCCATATTCTTGTGCCAGCCTCGTCCAGGATATTCCCGCAATGGCATCAATGTCGTACCTAGTGATTATAACTGAAATTACAAGTACATCTAGTGATTAAAACTGAATTTTGAGGCTAAAAATGCCTTCAGAGTTTCATTACCACACCCTTACAACCTCGTAAATTGTTTTCCAACAGAACTGCACACTGGAAATAATAAAAGTCTCATGCACATTTCTCTGGCACCATTCGAAGCTCCGTTTGGCACTAAGTGTTAGTTTTAAAACCACGATAGGACCTTTAAAGTGACTTTATCGTTTCTCGATCGTACGCCAGGAATCTTAGTGAAGTTTTACTATGTGAAATGTTAGTTGCAATGGTTGTTTTTCAATCCATCCTTTTATTATTTGCATCGTTTTTTGTCTTTCTTTGCTCGTGGCTAAATGATCAAATCAATCAAAGTCATCTTTAGTCTTCTTTATGTAGTTACCTACCTGATTTAATGTTTGTGTTTATTAATACTTGAATGCAATTTTTTGGGCGAAATGTGTTATTGCACTATATGTTATTTTTATCACCTTTTGTACCACGTTTACTAAACGTGGTAAATTTATCAGCCTAATTTAAGCCATTTTTTTAAAGGAATTTATTTAAATTAGGCTGATAAATATAATCAGTTGTTTGGTAATCGGTTGTTTTGGTATGTGTGTGGTAGGTGTGTGTGAATGAAGAAAATGTCGCGAGGAAAGTTTTGAGTATGAATGCGGATGGGTATAAGAGTAGGATGGACTGTGTGAAAAATGATACGGCACGAAATGAGGAGTCTGATGAGATGATGATTAATAGAGAAGCATTGAAGAAGAAGCATTGAAGAAAAAGCCATGCTGCGCCGACCCCAAAAGAATTGGAATAACGATGATAATGATGAATCAGCACTTTTTAAAAGTCGAAGTTTACAAGAGACAATCCGCTTAAACTTCTGTGAAAAACATAACATCATAACATCACGCCCGTAATCCGGCATATCGGCAGAGGTCTACATAATAGTACACCCACATTTCGCCAGTTATGTTTAAGTCCCATGTAATAGGGGGCGAGCTTATTGCCATCAACCGGGCACAAATCTAGACTCCGTGGCTGCTACTGAGTAATTCCTGATGGAAAAACCCAATAGCACTTTGCCCGACCTGGAATCTAGCCCAGGACCTCATGCTCAACAGTCGCGCTTGCGACCACTCGACCAACGAGGCAGTTCTGTGAAGTACAGGTGGAATTAACTCCCTAGAAATAATATAATAACAGCCACACTTGTCAATTTTCAACTTCGCACAACGCTCGCCGAGATCAGGTAGGTAGTACTAGTATATCTAGAACCTTCCGTGCCCTGGAAAATGCTGCGGTCGGTCAGTTAATGGGGGATCATCCTAATATCCAAGAACTGTGGGCATTGGAAAGTACATTAATACGCTTTTGGTCCCGACTGTCGTTCGTAGATCTTTGACAGTCACAATAGGTTATCAACCAGTCTTTTCGAGGGGATACGTGCTACTAAGTAAAGGAGTTGTAGAGGTCAGATGGAAAAACGTTCTGAGTTTTAAATTGGTATTCAACTTCGTCGCGTCAACGTGGTCTCTCATAATGGGCCTCATCAGAAGGCTTAAAGTCACCCAAAGGGCAATGGTTAGGGCTATGCTCAGAGTTGCCTTGCGTGGTCGAATCAGAAATGAGGACATCAGGTTACCGACGTAGCCCGAACAATTGCCAAATTTAATTGGCAGTGGGCAGGGCACATTGCTCACAGAATGGATGGCCGATGGGGCCGTAAAATTCTGGAGTGGCGACCGCGAACCGGAAGACGTTGGAAGGCCTCCCACTATGTGGATCGATGACCTGGTGAAGATTGCGGGGATCCGCTGGATGCGAGTCGCACGGGACCGGTCAATGTGGCGACACTTGGGGGAGGCCTATGTCCAGCAGTGGACGTCTTTCGGCTAAAATGATAATGATGATGATTCAACTTCAGCTTGTTAGATTGTAAGCTGATCTGAACATACATACCAGTTGGGGAAAGACTAGACAAAATTGTGACCTTTTCTTCAAGTTTTAATTTTGTGTTCCACTTTTAATATTACTAACATGAGCGGTCTTTACTCTTCAACTAGGTATTACGATGTTATCTGTAAGATTATGTACACCTCTTCGCTGCTCTAGTTATAAACCAGACAAAGTTTGAAGTTAAGTCAAACTCCTCGACTTTATGACTAGTTAATAACTTCACACTTATGCTTTAGTCCGAGCTGTAGATCCGAATTACTCTAGATGGACTTCCAGTGCTGTTAAAGTGTATTTTTAACCGTAAAAACCGGCTCCCATAAAAGTCAAAGAAACAGTCTGAAAATAACTTAACTTTATAACGGGACTCGGTGGCAAAAAGTCAATGAAACAAATAAAGTCACTACACATGACTATCGAAAGTAAAGACTTTTAAGTGTTTTTGGAAGACACGTAATCAGCCTGTAGTGTTCCCTGCTGGCAGACAGATCTTTCTCTAAGATATGCTGTTTTTTTTTCTAGTGATTTTTCCAGCTCTTTTTTTAGAGGCTCTTTTTTTGAGAGTTTCTTTTTTGAGAGTCTCTTTTTTTGAGAGTCCTCTCTGGGTCTGAACCTACGACGAACAAAATTGTAAATAGTGGCCATTAACACTGGGCATTCATTCTTTGGTCTAACTTCCAGAGGTGCATGGAATAAGTTGTATAAGCATTTTGTATCAAGAAGACAGGGACAATACCGGGCCTATCGAGGAGGCCAAGCAACCGGTCGTTGAGAACTGAGTAAGGTCAGAGGGCAGAGAATGGGCTGAAAGGTCTGTTAGGGCCATGGTGTATAAAATCAAACTGCAAACGATATAAAGCTTTAACGTCCCTAATTTTCTTGCACAATAGAAAATACACATTCAATGGCAACAAAACTCGAGCCATTTACCCCTAATTATCTCCAACAAACTATTTCAGTAGCAACCTTTTTACTGCCGAGATAACGTCAGCACCGAGTCTAAATCGAGATAACATCAGAGCCGAGTCTAAATCGAGATAACGAAATTATCTAACTTCTTAATATAAATAGAAGTTTACAGTATCTCCGTCTCAAATCTCTCGGCTTAGTGCGTTCGAGTAATAGATAAAATATGTATATAGGTATTAGAAATGTAAATAGGTATTTCTGTGTAGAGGGGGATTAAGTTTTGGGGGTTTAATTTTTGAAAATGGAGAGCGAAGTTTGTTGGATATTTTTATTAGTCGCAATTTTTAGACAATCTAGCTAATAATTTGTTTGATTACAATTATAACATCTTGGGCTAAATAAAATAAAAAAAGATTACAGCCACCTTCATCATTATCATCTTCCTGCTCTTGTCCCATGTTACTTGGGGTCGGCGCAACACGTTTTTTTCTTCCATTCTCCCCTGTCAACCATCATGGAATCATTGACCCCTTTTCTTTCACATCATTCCTCACACAATCCATCTATCATTTCCTTGGTTTCTCTACCTTTCCATCCATCAACATTTTTATGCATCTTTTTCATTTCATTTCATTTCATTTATTTGCCACAAACATGGTTACAAAGGTGTTCATAACAGGACAAAGTCGTTTTCGAGAATTTGTCAAGTTTTGTATACATTGGCTAAAATATAATGATATTTTCCATTGGTTGCTGGAGCGGGATCAAAATTTCATGATTACTTTTGTCGCGATAACCGACATCCACACGGGCGAAGCCGCGGGCATCAGCTAGTATTAAATAAAGCTCGTGGTTACTATGCAGAGCCTACACCTTTGTGAATAACCTTAAGACAACTTTGGTTTCCATATCTAGATTTAGATTTGTATCGACATTCATCAGTTAATATTCAGCTTATTGAAGTGCTCTGAATCTAGTTGAGTTCTAGGTATCTAACGCCCGGGCTGCGGGACTGTTCGAAAGAGATACCGCGGCCCTGGAACACAAAGGGCAAGGAAGGAACATGGATAGGTTTTAGTCAGTACAAGTCTGACACTCCCTTCCGGTCTGCCCAGAGCGGGAGAAGTCATCTGATGATTTCCCACCCGAAAAAAAAGGCATCTGACGCCCATTTCATTAGGTAAACAAAACAAACCCTTATACACAATATATCTACTTATATATCCCCCTTCTATATTCTTTAATAACCCATCTCATTTATCATTCTCATCACAAGCATTATCCCCAACAATTTGGGAGTTTATTCAGAATATTCTCCTCAAATTATTCCGGTATCCACACTGACCTGATTATTTAAAATTAAATACATAGGGTGTGCGTGCGAAAGTAATTTACGCGCCATAGGGGAGTTCGATATGGATCTGGTATTATTTTATTATGCGATATTCACGTGCAAATTATGGAAAGGTTATTATTTGTTAATAGCAATGTTTTAGTTTTATCTTATTGGCAATCAGATGATTAGTAATAGGTATAACATCACGCCTGTAATCCCCGAAGGGTTACGCACAGGTGTACCTAATAATACACCAGTTATGTTTAACTCTCATGTAATAGGGAGCGAGCCTATTACCATCAACTGGGTACAAATCCAAGCTCCAAGCATCCAAGCTGCGTGGCTGCTGAGAAATTCCTGATGGAGATACCCAATAATACTTTGCCCGACCTGGGAATCGAACCCAGGATCTCATGCTAAGCAAACGCGCTTGCGACCACAAAACCCACGAGGCAATCACAGATGATTAGTCATTTTCAGGAATTGCAGATATGGCACGTGTGTCGGATGTGAAATTCTAAAACTTGGGTAAATTATTGATACCATCATCGTATGCATTAATCCAAAAACAAATATTTTCGCATGTATATAAAATAAGAAAAAAGAAATAAGAAAAGAAAGAAATAAATGGCACCGTTAGAACGTCAAAATTACATAAAACTGGCCCAACACACCCGCCTAAAATAGAATAGATAGAAGCAATCTTGTGTTTGCTCACCGAATTAGTGAACGTTTATCTTATCACTTAAGTGCCTAAAAGCATTGTAGCAATAATTACAAGGACAGTCTTAATGTTACACAGATATACTAACCAGTACCTTTGTATTATACAGTTTTAATATCGTTTTCCTAGGTGTGTCTACTGTGAGATGTTTCGTCCAACTACCTGCACTAAAAACTACGGGTTGCACTCCGGAGTGCCGGCTGAAGTGAAAACTTGAAAGAACGCCATCTAGCTTAAATATCAGAAATTTCAATAGCTTTCTGCAAGAACGAAAGATTTCGCTGCCGTAGAATAAACTTGAACGACGCCATATAGCTTAAACTACACGCACACTAGCGCAAGCGCCCTGCGCCGCCGATTCAATCTGACGATCTGCCGCGAGTTTAACAGTTTTTACCCGTCCCAAAAAGTGCACAACGCCGCTAAAGAAGTTCACTTCAAAAACTGTTTGCCAAAGAAAAACCGACTTCCAAAAAAACACTAAAATATTAATTATCTTTATTTTTTTGTATAAAGTTTAGTTGTAAGTAGCACACTACATAAATTCTTGTTATGAAAGGCCACCATAGGCCAAGAAGAAAAAAACCAAACTGCTGATCCGATTTCTATGAAACTTTGGTGGGACTAATCGGAAAGTATATCCTTTCACATAAAAGAAATAATTTGTCAAATCGGTTAATAAATGACGTAGTTATGAGCTAACAAACAAAATACGAAAAAAAAATACAACTGGATTGAGAACCTCCACCTTCTTTTGAAGTTGGTTAAACATATCTTTGAACACAAGTAATGTCTAGTGGTAAAGACTAGACATACTTTGTAAAAGACAATTTTACTTTTTGAAGTCCCCTTTAAATTCCTAAAACATATCTTCTTTTTTTGTATCGATGAACTCAAATTGTATTAGACCAGTATGTAGCGACCTGAGCAGCTTTAACATTTGCTTCCATTAAATCCTGATAGGTGCAAGTGGTTGTGCAGGATGGGCAGGACAAGAGGTGGAGCATGTCCTGCAGAGGGTCTACACACTGGCAATCTGTTTGGGATGAATCGAGGAGAAAGCAAGAAAGGAGCCTCACTGAGCGGCGTTAAAAATAATTCGTTCTGCGATTCCAAACGCTCGGCGCACCCTGGACAGTTAGCAGTCGGTAACGCAGAGTCTAGCTGACTAATCCTTTCACCACGATGACTCAAACTCAAACCCTAAAACATATAATCACCTTTATTAACCTGCAATAAAGGCACAAACATTTTGAAACAACATCAACACATTAACTCGATAGCCCACGAGCGGTTCATACAATATCGTGCACATTGCAGTCTATTTGATAAGCTCATTATTGTAATTGTTTTTATGATGACTGTTTTCGGGATATCAATGTATTGCTCGGATATTTTATTGGAATAAAAAATATTTGGTATACTTTAGAGTTTTTTTATTATTGTCATTGGCATTGCACACATGATGACGTAGATGTAACATGTCTTCGAATTTTTGGTTCTAGGATAAGCCGATTTCCTCACGATGCTATCCTTCACCGTTTTGAGAGCAGTGGTGATGAAATAAATAACACAAAGTAATGCGCCAGCCTGGGTTTGAACCACGACAGCTCGTAAGTCGGGGCCCCACATAATCAACTTATAATGTACCCACTGCTGGGACACATGTCTCCGATCGGTGAGAGCGAGTGAGCTGTAATCCACGCCGCCATCCACCAGGCGAGTTTCGGCCAAACGCAAGCCAATTTCGTGTTAAAAAAAAACGTCGGGCCCAGCGCGAGTTGATATTTTATCAATTCACAAACATGTAAACGTTACAAAAGGAACCACCATTAATACGTGTTAAATAACGACGCTTCTATCATCTAATTTTAATTAAATCAAAGCGGATTAAATCCTTAATTATTAACAAAGCATACATGTAGCGGTTTTAAACAAAAGACGCGTTGAAAAGTTAATTAAGTGGATAGATCGGTTCATCGCACGATACACCGGGACGTGAGGTAAATTAAGTGTCACATCTGATACCGAAAAGTTTATAAAACTTTGAATAAAGCTGGTTTTCAGCTAGGAAATATGTCTGATCTGAATTAATTAAAAGTTAATCAAAAGATTGTTGTACAGATACTGGCAACATTTTTGTCTAGTTTCCTCGATGAAATGCGATTATTGCATTTAAACTGGTCGATCTTCAAGTGAAGCCGCGTTTGCTTGGTTTGGTCCGTGGATGGGATGGGTGACCAACCATTACATAACGAATTTCCTTAGTGCCTCGGAAAGCACGTTAAGCCGATGGTCCCGGCTATCATTTGAAGATGTTTGACAATCAGTGTCAAAAATCAGGTGAGTCGCACGAAAGTCTGACAACCAGTCTTACCAAGGAGCATCGTATTACCCAGTACTAATTGGTACGTGGAGGTCAGATAGGCAGTCGCGCCATGTAAAATACTGGCATTCAGCTGCATCTGGTTTGACTGGAAGTCAATCCTAACATAGTTGGGAAAAGGCTGGTAGATGATGATTTATTTTAATAAGTATTTATCAGTTTTGCTATTCTTTTTCTACCTTAAACTCTACAAACAACATTGTATCAGTTAGTCACGCACCGTAACTTGTAACAAGTCTGTCAGTTAACCCTACTCACTAATTTAATACTGCAAATGCGTTGCGTGCGCCATAACCCTTACATTTAGTACTAATAAGTTGCGCGTCATAATCCACACGCGATTTGTTAACCCCTTCTGACTCACTGGTGTGAGTCATGTGGTTCTAAATACTTTGATATATAAGGAGAAAGAAATGTTAAGCCAAGTCATGGTATGCCAAGTCATAGATATCGAGTTAGAACTTAATACACGCACCTCTAATTTTTCAGATTCATGTGTGTATAATTGTCACTTGAAATCAAAATCAAAGCATTGATTTCAACTAGGCCAGTTACAGGCACTTTTGAATGGTCGACAAGATAAAAATGTAATGAAGCTACAGTCCCAGTCATACGGCATAAAAACTGTGAAAATACTGTACTTGTTTTAGTGAAGGAAAATATCGTGAGGAAATCAGCATGTAAAGCCAAATCAAAAACCCATGGGCAGCATAAAACTCTGAGACCAGGTTAGGTACTAACCACAAGAAAAAGAAAGAAGAAGAAACTTGAGGAAGAAAGTCTGACTTAGAGAACGATCTCTTGTTCGTACCGTGACGCTAGCAATCTCAATTGAATCGACCCAGAACCATGGTCACGAGTAGGGTTGCCAGGTCGCCAAACCTAATAGCCGGACAGACCAGCCAGTTTGGTTGGACATTTGGGTAAAAAGGCCGGACACCCTATATTATTGAAGATTTTGTGTCTCCGTATTAATAGGTGAGACAAAAAATAGTATGTAAAATCTAGCTTTTTAGATGATGACCATAAATCTTGTTCAATTCTAATGAAATATAAATAAAATAACTAAAAATAAACAGTCGACTCGCCTGCGCTCGGCCACGCTTGGCGCTCGCTCGTTTGCTAAATTTAAAAAGCCTAACAAAAAACGAACAAGCCGGACACCATTTATTTTGGCCGGATAGGCAATCAAAAAGCCTAACTATATCCGCCTTTATCCGGACGCCTGGCAACGGTAGTCACGAGTTTGGCACCTGCAGTGGTGTCCATTCTTCCTGTAATGAGCAAACAACAGCATACGCAGGACACGATAACGATTGTGCCAACGTCTTTGGAACAGCTCCACATCTAAACTTATACTATCACTTCGGGTATCTTCCGTGATTAGGAGCTCAAAATAATTAACAATCACGGAAGATAATAATCCCGTAAGTGCATATCATCACTACATATTATAATAAAACAAAGTCCTCCACTGCGTCTGTCTGTCTGTTCGCGATAAACTTAAAAACTACAGCACCGATTTTTATGCTGTGTTACCAATGGTTCTCGAGAAAGGTTTTAGTATATAATTTGGCAAGTTTTTGTTGCGGGAACGGGATCAAAATTTAATGATTACTTTTGGTCGCGATAACCGACATCCACGCGGGTGAAACCGCGGGCCTCAGCCTATAGCATATATAAAACTCAAAACTCAAAAGCATTTATTTCAATTAGACCATTACAGGCACTTTTGAATGTCAGAAAAACAAATTAGGCTAAGCTACAGTCACAGACACAAGGCATAATAACTTGTGAAAGTACTGTAGTTACCCATTCCAAAGCGTAGATTTCTATGGAGAAGAATGGGCAAGAAACTCCATGGACATTATTTTCAATCAAAATATTATTACAAAATCTTGGTTACATCATTCATATTGAGATTATACATATATGTGAGAAAGAGCGTCCAGAGTAAAATATTATATCAACAATTTAAAAACTAAGTAAGTAGTTAAAATAAACCGTGGCAGCTTAGAGATGACCAGTCCCAACTGACAGCGCCCGTTCACGAGCATGACGCATGGATCAGCCCCATTCAGCTCAACCATATTGTAGGAAGCCAAATGACCCGACACACCCGCCACCATCAGCGAGACATTTTAGTGAGCATGACATTCTCTCACCCACCAGGGAAAATTCAAGTCAATGAAAGACAACCAAATGTAAATGGAATAAGATTAGTTTTAAATCGTGGAGCTTAAAACAGAGCTCCACATCTACTCTCCACCACCTACCTTCAAGGTATTTATCTGCTACTTATAATTGCCATCTTCATCATCATTCTCCTGCCCTTGTCCCATGTTACTTGGGGTTCGGCGCAACACGTTTTTTTCTTCCAATCTCCCCTGTAAATTTTATATCATAGTTGACACCTAAATTGTGATAAAAGTTCATTGAAGCCTGAGTTGACTCTAGTCTTATCCACATGGTAAGAACTTTTGTTCGTTATAGTACCTATTGCAATATTATCTTGAGCGTAGAAAAGGTTTGAACAATTGTTTGAGTATGATATTTTCTGTTCTGAATGAAACTTGTTACTAAATTTCAGCAAAATAATTAAGAAGACACTTAAAAACTGGCTGAACGAGTGTCAAGATGGCTTATTCCTAGGCGCTCCATAATTTTATTCCCGGCGGCTCCAAATTAAAAAAAAATATAGTATTTTATTATTTAACTAATGCAACAGTTCCATAATTTTGGAGCTGTTGGGAATCAATGTATAGAGAGAAATTGTTTGGAGAACAATAGATTTGGAGCTCCTGGGAATAACCCATCAAGATCTCTACGATCCTGCCTACGTCTTTTACTCTTTCCACATTCATGCACCCATAAAATTAACCCTAATCCTGTACACAAAGATCACATTGACCACTTTTCACTAAATAGGTTTAACATTCAACATAATATTTCGGTCGATTGCTTCCAATCAAACATAATAATATTAATTAATATTTCGCGTCAATTTCAACCGATTGCATTTAAATACCCCAGATAACTTGTGGCGCCCGTTCGAGTGATTAAAACAAATGACAGGGTGGCATAATGAATGGATTTATTTTATTGGCTACCTATTTTTAATGAGAGTAATTAAATGTTATTATTACAGCTGTTTTATAAAATGTCATTTTATTTTATTGGTAGGCAGTTCAAGTTGGTTGGTGATTAATAGTTTGTATGGGAATTTTTCATGCAGTTATGTGTTCGTATCATAGTTTAGTGTTGGACATGTGCCTCTCCCAAGTTGTACTCCAAAACTTTTTGCATCCAGTCTGATCCAGCACCTTTTTAGGGTCATCGTTTCATCTGCAGTTGCGATGTTCACTGAGAGATTATGGCTATTCAAACAGTTGTTCATTGTAGAGTAAATAGAAACATCGTCATGAGGTTACGATAAAATAATCTCACACAGTTCCTGAAATTAAACAAATTGAAACGTAGGTTTGATATTGCTTGCTTATCTATGGCTACAATGTAAGTGTATAATCGCTGTTAGATTATACATAATTATATGCAGTGTAATAAAATTATCACCATCATACAAGTCAACATAATCTCTAACGTCCACCAATGTAAACGAATCGTTAAATTGAAACGATTAATTACTCGATTAAATCCACTATATTTAGAATACACAACTAAATTAAATTACAAAACCCCAAGCGGTCACTTAAGACCAAGTTATCGTGGAACTGGTTAATCAAAGTTGTACTATTGAAATGTTTGAAAGTTTCCTAAAGTGTATCTGACACGGAGCCCTGAAGGCCTAATACACAAAATAATAGTACAGAAGGTCAGAAGCCAACGGCTTAAGGTGCTTTTCGAGGTACAAGTATTTTACATGGAGCGACCACCATAACCCAGTTATTACTAGGGTAATACGATACTCCTTGGTAAGACTATCCTACCGACTCCATATAAAGTGGGTTAAGGGTAAGAGATTGACGCCGTGTCGACGGCGCGTTCGTCTTCCATGCGCGCCTCAAAGAGATGTCAGCAAACAGGGAGAGGCCGAAGCCAGCCAGGGCTGTGGGACTGTTCGAAAGAGATACCGCGGCCCTGGAACACAAAGGGCAAGGAAGGAACATGGATGGGTTTTAGTCACTACAAGTCTGACACTCCCTTCCGCTCTGCCCAGAGCGGGAGAAGTCATTTGATGATTTCACATCAGAAAAAAAAGAGGGTTAAGAGAATGACTATGATAAGGATGGAGAAGAGCCATTGAGCCGTTGTTCCTGGCTATCATTTAAAGATAGTCTTTAAGGGTAGTGAGACGCCTTTAAATCTGGTCCGAGAAGGCTTTCAAAGAAGTTTCTGTTGCCTTGTAATCAAGTTGACGAGGAAACCTCAAAAGCTGTCAGTTTCTGTAAATACGAGTTTTGAGTCGAAGTAGTAGCAGTAAATGGTGAAGCACTTGATTTATGTAGTTAGTATTGACGACGTCGCCTTGATATTTTCGTGAGTTGGTTGCGTCATTATTTTTTGTAGCTGAACACTGGAAAGTGGCGAAGGTCGGGCTTTTAAGGGGACAGTTGGGAATTTTGATCAAAAACTATTTAATTTTTTTTTTTTTTCATATAGACCATTACAGGCACTTTTAAATGTCGGAAAAACAAAGAAGGCTAAGCTACAGTCACAGACACAAGGTATAATAACTTGGGAAAGTACTGTAGTTGCCCATTCCAAAGCGTAGATCTCTATGGAGAAGAATGGGCAAGAAACTCCATGGACACTCTTTTCAATCAAAATAATGTTACAAAATCTTGCTTACATCATTCATGTTGAGATTATACGTGTATGTGAGAACGATGTAAAAAGGCGTGCAAATTAAGAGCGTCCAGAGTAAAAGAGTAAATCAAAAATTATAAAATAAAGTACTTAATTAAAATAGACCATGACAGCTAAGAGCTGATGATCCAGAAGTGCTGGTTCTCAGCCTAGTTTGAATAAATGACTTTGGTTGTGATTTTGCCACGGCCTGCCGTCGAGGTATCTTCGTGTTCCATCTTGCATGCGACTATGTATTCGCCATGTTTATAAAGTAGACCTTCTGTTCGTACCTTTTTTGTTTGTTTCAAAGGTTTCCGAAGACTTTGGGTACTTTATAATTAGTCTAATTTCTTGATCGTTTTTGACATGCAGCTCATTTAGTTGAAAACTAATTAGGCTTGACTGGAGATTGAAGGTTGTATTTCTAATAATTGTTTTTGTTGATCAAAGTCGATTACAAGACAAACGCCTTCGACTGAAAGCACTGTTTTCTACGAATTTTCTTGTAAAGTATGACTGCTTATACTAAACTCAATAATTATTAAGCATTATTTATTTATTTATTTTGCTTTATTTATCCCTCAAATTAGGCATTATTTGTCTAATATAATAAATCTAGGTTTTATCCGCGCCGACAGTTGTCTCGCAAAAACGTTCTTCCAATATAAAAAAAAACCTCTTAAGTCCTAAGCCACGCCTACTTGTATAACAAATTTCATCGAAACCCATTCAGTAGTAAAGGCTTGAAAGTTAAAGACAGTCGGACAGAGTGGCTTTCGTATTTATAATGCGGATACAAATGGATAAGACGATTCTCACACGCCAACGCTCGTCCGCGCGGTCCTGCGGTTTCGCGTTCTAGGCATCAACGGATTTCATAAAAGCCAATGCGACATGAGATCCGCTTCACCGCTCGACAGCGTGGATGCGCGGTGGAGTGTGAGAGTCGCCAAAAAGACCTAAATAAATAAATAAACATGGTCTTAATTACCCTGGCCAGAGGCTAAGTGTTGCCATACAACGTGGCAACGCCGCCAGTCTCTTGGTCTTTGGACATTACCAGCGTTGAAGAGGAGGTTTTCGATGCCCTTTTATAGTTTGTTGTTAGTTTATTTATTTTAGTTTAATAGTTTTTAATTATTAATGATTGTAGTTAGTTTTCCTATTGAATTAAAGGTTTTAAGTTTAGTTAAGGATTAATTACCGCATTGATTAGCTGTAATGTAGTTGTAGAAATTAAATAATTGAAATAAATAAAAAGTAAAAATATAATAATAAATATTACGTAATTTTTCAAGGCAACGAGGACCGATCGGAAGAAGACCCCTTTTGTGTGAAATTCGAATCTGGATTTTTTATAAGTATTTTGCTAAAATAGCATACTTCACAAAATCCAGATTCTAATTTCACACAAAAGGGTTTCCGTTCGGTCCTCGTTTCGTAGATTCCAAAGGGATTCAAGCCAGGTGCGTTTAATGTTGATAACAACTCCAAGTTAGTTCACAACTACAAGGTAACTACGAGGGAACACCCCTTTGACATTTACCGTCATTGACTGACGCTGTTGCATAGTTTCCGGCTGGATAATTTTAGGGGCACTTAATTATTGTCCTAGTTCGTTGTTGTTAACTGTAGAGCTTGTTTGTACCAGGGCTGCTGGGCTGTTCGAAAGAGATACCGCGGCCCTGGAACACAAAGGGCAAGGAAGGAACATGGATGGGATTTAGTCAGTACAAGTCTGACACTCCCGCTCTGCCCAGAGCGGGAGAAGTCATTTGATGATTTCCCATCTGAAAAAAAAGGGCTTGTTTGTAGTATGTCGGTATAACCCTTGTCTTCTAAACGCACCACTTTATGATTCGGGTGTTAATTAACACGACTTCTATTTAATAATAATAGTATATTCCTCCTCATTGTCCTCTGAATTACTAGGTCAGCCACCATAATATCATCGATGTTTAGCTCTTGCAACCTAGCATGTTTGTTACGAGTATTTTAAAGCATCTTTATTTGTTACGTATATATTATTCAAAGTAAGCTTCTAAAATAATTATAAATAACGACAACAAAGTAATTCTATCGACTTTCAGTTTTATTTAGAAAACTACCTAATAACTAATTTAATTAAGTGATTAATTTATAACTCGTCCTATAATTTATTGATCATAAAATGTACCTAAAATTATCATCAATATCATAGCCAGGCAGGGCGTAGATCAGTGGTATGCTACCTACAGGCCTGAAGTCATTTCCATGACATTGACCTGTGAAATGTTCATGTGTCTATTGTATCTTATATCCTAACTAATTAAAGAACTCAGGACTGCAAAAATTCCAACCACGACCAACAGATTCTCCCAACAAAAATTAAAGAGACCTCCTCGCTCTCATTACCTCGTGTCATGTCGATACTAAACGAAGTTCTCCCAAAGCGAAAGTTCCGACATTTGATGACAAAAGTGAACAAGATTACGAGAAAGTTTTCTCGCGGTACAGTTCTTTGTGAGACCAATTGAAAAGTCTTACTGCAGGGCGCCTTGTTAGAAACATTCTTTTGAGTTTTGAGTTCTAGGATTGCGATCATTGTTAAAAATAGCGAGAGGTTTTGGTGTTGTTATCAATGCAAGGTGAATGGGTTTGAACTGTAGTAAGTATGGGGTAGGGGATCGTAGTTTAGAAGTTGTGTCGTCCACAGTGGGGGTGAATGCGAACGGTATTGTGTTGTGAGATAACTAATCAATTTAGTTTTGGGTCACAGATGTAATTGTGTGGTGCAGTGGTTGAGCGATTAGCTGTTGCGATGCGTGTCGCGGGTTCCATTCCCGCCTGGAACAAATATTTCTATGACCTACAGGTAGTTGTTCCGGGTCTGGCTGTTTGTTTATGTGAGTTTAAATGTGTGTAAATGCACCCACGATACATGAGCAATTAATAGGGAAGGTTAAAAAAAATCGTGTTAAAATAACACAGTAGACAATGAGAGGCCTCGGTGTCAACGTAAATTATACAGGGTGTATACAGACTCTTTACGAAGCCGTCAACCAAGCATAATGTACCTACATCAAACTAAGTAACTTTGCTGAGAAACGCCTCTTTTTTGTGGTGAAAAATTATGTTTTTCATTCAAAACAATGTGCCGATGGTTGGATTGAATAGTACGAGGGTCGTGAAGGTATCTTAAGTAAAAAATACATTAAAAATACGTATTTAAAAAAAAACTTGTGAAAAAGTTGAAACTTTGGTTCGCGCATTATCTCCGTAACTAAAAGGTTCCTAGGTAAAGTCTAGCGAAAAAAAAATATCGCATAAAAAACATAAGCATATATATATATAAGCATATATATATAAAAAACAAGTGACTTTCGGCTTCGATAAGAATCTTTGTATACCCTTTATGAATACATTTATACCCCACGAAGCTACTTTAATTTTGTAAAATTTTATAAAACACGAAATTTTACTTTAAGTAGCGTTTCCTGTCATGTCACATAAATAACTAATAGAAGAAGAAAGCACGTCTCTTTCCTTTCTTTTAGAAATTAAAGAAAAAAAGTAAAAACTTCCTTAAATGTTTAAGCATTTTATACTGTTGTAGTATTATTTCAATATTTTCTTGACTGGCGCTAACAGTAACTTATCTTAATTTAAAGACATTAATTCAATTATTCATTGTGATGATCCATAATTTTGAAGTTCTACGACAATTTGTCGGCTGTAAGCGTAGTTTGGAAGTTCAAAGTTTCGGGCTGTGATAAAATTATGACTTCATTATTATCTTTATGCTCTATTTCCCTCATAGGGTGAGGGTGAATTTAAGCTTCAGAATTTACCAAACAAAGTTTATCAAAAATCGTGTTATTACACAATTGCTGGGAGAAGTTTTATTGACTTTCGTTCACAACTTATTAGTACTTACTACGTGGTGTGACCGTCAGACAGCCAAGTCATAGTAGTCTCAAGTTCGAACCCAAAACATAAATCATCATCTGCCTAGCCTTTTCCCATTACTATGTTGGGGTCGGCTTCCAGTCTAGCCGGATGCAGCTGAATACCAGTAATTTACATGGAGGGACTGCCTGTTTGACCTCCACAACCCAGTTGGTACTGGCTAATACGAAACCCTTGGTAAGACTGGTAGTCAGACTTTTTGGGCCACTGCCTACGTAACGACTGTCAAAGATCTACAAATGACCGCCGGGACCAACGGCTTAACGTGATTTCCGAGGCACGGAGGAAACTCGGTACGTAATAGATGGTCACCCATCCACAGACCAACCTAGGCGAGCACGGCTTAACCTAAAGATCGACCCGAGCGGCTGTTATTATTTGGCCACGAGCCCCTCACCCAAAACATAAATATAAATTAAATATCACTCGCTTCGGTGAAGGAAAACATTGTGAGGAAACTAGTATGCCTAAGAGATATTTCTCGATGGCATGTAACGAGAGGTCACTTTGGCTGCATGTTTTGGGGTACAGACGGCATGATAAGAGGTGGAACATATGACACAGCTACATATCTACACCTTGCCCTATCAGCACGATTGCTAAAAAATTGCTTGATTGTTAAAAAATGATCGCCGTCGATACGGCGATCATTTTTTATGCCGAGGCAAGAAAGTGCTAGGCAGAGGAAATGTATTTTCACGATCCTTCATAATGTTGTGTTTGTTGTCAAGAACACAAGTTTATTTTTTTCTTTCTCTGGCATAATTTAATCTACCATTATGCTAAGTCGATTGTAGATAGTAGGCAAATAGGCGGACATCTTATTGGTTGTCAACCCCTGATTTTCATGACGCCAAAGGACTAGTCTCCTTCATTTATTTAAATAGAATATTAAACAAGATAAAAACCAACTCATTAGGCTCAATTTTAGTCCCAAAGCTGAGATACATATACCATCCTAATTAGCATTATAAAGGTCTACCTATATTTAAAATTCAGGCAAACTCGCTTAAACTTTAGGCATAATTACTCTCATTTAAATACTTTCCTGCTTTCCGACCGTACTCAACTTTTTACGAGGTGTGGATTTTATGTTAGTTATTTTTGTTATAGATCATTTTGGAAGTTAGACAAAAGACAGGCAAGTCATTATTGTTCAATTGTGCTGTAGATTAGTTAATTATGTTCGTGCATGTGAAGATAAAATATTACGTTGTAGGTACAAAATCATGGGTGGGAAAGGATTGTCTTCTTCATATTTCAGGAATTTAATGTAATTATAATATTTTTGACTTGTTTGACTGCTCCGTTGGTCTAGTGTTCGCAAGCGCGACTGCTGAACACGAGGTCCTTGGTCCGATTCCCGGGTCGGGCAAATTGCTATTGGGTTTTTCCATCAAAAATTTTTCAACAGCAGCTACGGAGTCTGGTTTTGTGCTTGGTTGATGGCAGTAGGCTCGCCCCCTATTACATGGGACTTAAAAACATAACTGGCGAAATGTGGATGTAATATTAGGTAAACCTCTGCCTAACCCTACGGGGATTACAAGCGTGATGTTATGTTATGCGTGTTATAATATTGTTATTTCATTTCATTATTATTGAAGACAGAATTGTGTAGAAAAAGGTGATGGTCTATAGATTGTTCTGAATTTTACTGCACAGTATATATAGTACAGGCTAGATATTTATTTCATAGCCTCTGACACAAGAGTCATTCAGTACATAAAAAAAGATGGGTTGCACTTCGGGAGTGCCGGCAGAAGTGAAAATTTGAAACCACGCCATCTAGCTTAAATATCAGAAATTTCAATAGCTTTCTGCAAGAACGAAAGATTTCGCTGCCGTAGAAAAAAAACTTAAAATAACGCCATCTAGCTTAAACTACACGCATACTCTCCGTTTTTACCCATCCTAAAAAGTGCACAACGCTGTTAAAGAAGTTTTCACTTCAAAAACAATGATGTTTAAAATTGATTTTTGGAGCTTGTAGTCATCATCATCTGCCTAGCCTTTTCCCGAATATGCTGGGGTCGGCTTCCAGTCCAACCGAATGCAGCTGAATACCAGTATTTTACATGGAGCGACTGCCTATCTGACCTCCATAACCCAGTTGGTACTGGGTAATACGGTACCCCTTGGTAAGACTGGTTGTTAGACTTTTTGGGCCACTGACTAACTGCAACGACTGCCAAAGATCTACAAATGACCAACCGGGACATCGGCTTATTTTTGGACCTTATGGTATTTTACCGAATAGGGTTTACCAAAAAAATCTATATATATGTATATTGAACACGTATTTTTTCTTTTTTCTCGTAAACAAAGACAATACAATGCGTCGAAAACTCGTGTGACGTCATAATGTCAGTACACTTTCTCTAGCGAGGTGACGTCACAAGCCCCTACTCATAATCTTTGATGCGTCGGTTAATGACTAATAACTTCCAAAAAAAGTGTAGGTATCGTGTTGATGTTAAATACGATTCCATTAGAATTGATTTATTACGAACATTTTGTTGAATCGCATGAACGAACAGTTCCATAAGAAAAATAGTACGAAAAAGTTTATTTTTTCTTTTATTTCCTAGTCACTACGGAAACTATAATTTAGTAAACCACATTTTTAGATATATGATATTTTTTTCAGAAATACCACACTTCTCCGATGCAGCCATATATAAATTATGTTATTTAACAGATGGGGTTCGAAGGATGATTTATATCACTAGGGTTTACCATCATAAGTCATTGTCACGTCGCGTTCTTTTTCACATCACTAGAACATGTGTTCATTATAATAACGGTGTTGGTTTTGCGTACCTACTAGTATATTATATCTTGCTTTTAAAGTTGTAAAAAATGTCTTCCAGATAATAATCCGAATTTTCTTTGATAATCTTGTCTTTATACAGCCTGATGTAAAAAGTTAACCAACGTTCGGACGTTTGGAAAAGAACCTACATCGTTCAGGGTATTTCAGGAAATTAGATTAACTTTAACTGCCTCGTGGGTCTGGTGGTCGCAAGCGCTATTGTTGAGCATGAGGTTCTAGGTTCGATTCCAAGATGAGGTAAAGTGTTATTGGCTTTTTTCTTGAGGAATTTCTCAGTGATAGTCCGGGGTTTGGATTTTTGCTTAATTGATGGTAATTGGCTACCCCTCTATTACATGATTGTTATGTAGAGTCAGTTTTCTCTTAACTTTTTATTTTATTTGTTTATTATTGTTTACAACACACTTTAAAAAATACTTTTGGACAAAAGCCTTAGAGAGCAAATGTATTTATTTAAAATAAAAACCTTTACAATACTTGCTCATCAAAACTTTTAATAAAGACAATCTAGCTCAAATCTTAATCACAAGCATTGTTGTTGATTACACCCGAAGTGTAATAATAGTATAATTTATAACTAGCAGGCTTTGTTTCGTCTCACGCAGACAATGTCTCTGAATTATAAGTTATCATTAGGTACTTACTTACGTACCCTTTAATTAAACAAGACATACATTAATTAATCTTTTGAGGCATTTTGTTGACTAGCTAATGTCAACGGCTTCGCTCGTTTGGACTTCGCTAATTGTCCCTCGGGA
Organism: Lycophotia porphyrea; assembly: GCA_950005105.1. NCBI lineage: Eukaryota > Metazoa > Arthropoda > Insecta > Lepidoptera > Noctuidae > Lycophotia > Lycophotia porphyrea. Next base: position 18,618,949 of record OX465388.1, on the reverse strand, counting down.
TCGTACTAACAGGACAAAAAGTATCCTACGTGTTAATCCGGGTTATAAACACTCTATGTACTAAACATCCATCTCTATGTAGTTAACATAATATACTCACAAACTTTCGCATTTATCTTCTTCCTACCTTTTCTGCTGCCCGTCGTACACAACTAATTGGACCCTCCTTGGGTCTTGAATAAGGCAAACTACAGAGCTGTCTAGGTTTGCTACACATTGGTCGGACAAAATCTAAGTCATCGATTCGACAAGAAAAAGAAGCGTCACCTGCTCTAGAGAAATCATCATCATCATTTCAGTCGAAAGACCAAATGTCGCCACATTGACCGGTCCCGTGCGACTCGCATCCAGCGGATCCCCGCAACCTTGACCAGGTCATCGGTCCACCTAGTGGGAACCTTCCAACGCAACGTCTTCCTTCCAGAGAAATATTGCTCTTATTCTCCTGATCACGTGTTATTACTCACTCTAACTCAAATATCTGATGCAATAGACTGTTGATTGTTTTCACATTATACGAGTACCAGTCATCTTCTTTCCAAATAAACTCCCAAATACTTGTAATTCTATCTCTACCGATAATCATTCAATCCTTACACGAAGCAACAAATAAAACAAACTTTATCTAAACGTCGATAGAATAATCAAACGAGAACAACACCCAAACCTCGAGGCTGTTTCTCAATTCATTTTGTGTTGCAATCTAACAAACATCCGAAACTTATTAAGCTGTTTAAGTACTTCTTAGAGAGAGGGATAGAACGATATTCTATCCTACTCTAATTCCCAGTCACGTACGAGATTCTTCACACGTAGTTTCAGGACTTAATAGGTCATATTCGTATTAATCTCGGCGCAAAGTTGTTGTTGAAAGTGTTGCTACGTTCACTGTTGTGTGTTGAATTAATTATGTTGTGAACGGAAAGATCTAGAAAAGGAAAGAAGAATTAGAAAGGATAAGATTCCTGAAAGGTTAGCACTCCTACTAATGCGGTAAATGCTCGTAGTTGTTAGTTTCAAAGCGAAATAACCATTGGCCATTGGAAAAATGAGTCCTATGCAAAGCCCTCACGGTGACACAAAACTGACGCACCATGCCACTAAAATAGTACTTGGTGTTGGTAGAATAGCAAAAATAGCGAATAGTCAGCATCAACCTAGCCATTTCCGATGTTACAGTCTAACTGGACGCAGCTGAATACCAGTATTTAAAAATAGCGACAAGTGCAGGAGTAGTTATTCACCATTTTTAATGTAAATAGGTATTTATGTTTCACCTAAGAAGGCAAACATAATTTGGAAAAATAGTGCATTCAATCTCATTCGCTCAGTGTAAATGTACTCTTTACTAAACCACGGCTCTCTTGCTAAAGTGTCTGCGTGCGATTTCGAGAACATAAGAACGCCACTGATTCTGCGATCAATGTGGCCGCCTGTTGGGTTCTAGCAATTAAAACGAGCAAAGAAATCTTTGACAAGACGTACCATCTCCTGCCCTTATCGCAGCTTATTTGGGGTCGGCGCAGCATGTCTTCTTCTTCCATACTTCTCTATTACTCGTCATCTCATCTGTCACCTCCTTTCTAACCATATCATCCTTCACACAGACCATCATCATCTGCCTAGCTTTTTCCCCACTATGTTGGGGTTGGGTTCCAGTCTAATCGGATGCAGCTGAAAACCAGTATTTTACATGGAGCGACTGCCTGTCTGCCTGCCGATAACCTGGTGAAGCTCGCGGGGATCCGCTGATGCGAGTCGCACGGGACCGGTCAATGTGGCGATACTTGGGGGAGGCCTATGTCCAGCAGTGGACGTCTTTGGGCTGAAATGATGATGATGATGACTGCCTGTCTGACCTTCACAAACCCAGTTAGTACTGGGTAATACGATACCCATTGGTAATCACTGGTTGTCAGACTTTTTGGGCTACTGACTACCTAACGACTGTCAAAGATCAACAAATGACAGCCGGGACCAACGTCTTAACGTGCTTTCCGAGGCACGGAGTAAACTTGGTATGTAATGGGTGGTCACCCATCCACAGACCAACCTAGGCAAGCACGGCTTAACATAAAGATGACCCGAGCAGCTATTATTATTAGCTACGAGCTCCTCACAGACCATAATAAGACAAAATTATCTACTAATGAATTCCTTCCGATTCAACTAAAAAGGGTTAAAGTAGCACCTTTCAGAATTAGACTGCAGCTGTCAGAAGTGCAGCAGATTTTAACAAGAACTCAGTACAAACTTCGTTCCCTTACATCCAACTTGCATAAAAGCTTAAAATGGCACGGTTCGTGCACTTCCTATGTAGTTAGGTACAGACGTGAAAGTTCGCTGCTTTATCTAGATAAAGAGAATATTAGATCCTTGTTTGGAACACTAATTTCTGTGTATTTTTTGAGGTTTTAGCTGTAGGTGAATGTGTTCCAGCTTAGTGTGTTTTTTGTTTTAAATCTAGTTCTATTTTTAAGTCCACCTTCGTGGTACCTAGGTTTATGTTTCAAAAACTGCAAAAAATCACGTTAGTTGTATGGGAGTCCCCCTTAAATATTCAATTTATTCTGTTTTTAGTATTTGTTGTTATAGCGGCAACAGAAATACATCATCGTTGAAAATATCAACTGTCTAGCTATCACGGTTCATGGGATACAGCCTGGTGATAGACGGACAGACAGACAGACGGATGGTCAGCGGAGTCGTAGTAATAGGGTCCCGTTTTACCTTTTGGGTACGGAACCCTAATAATATAGTCCCGTTTTCTCCTTGGGTGCGGAACCCTAAAAAGGCTTCAAAATTTGACAAATGACTATATTATCAGCAATTGTCCCTGTAAGCTGTGGTAACTTGAAATTAAGAGTTCAGATTCTTATTTTGTTTTATTGTGACTAGATCGTGTATATTTAATTGAAAGTTGATTTGAGAATTTGATCCTTATATTCGACACTAGTGAATGGTGTACTATTACCTACAGTATGGTTTTTTTCTGAAATCAATGGGTTCGATTCTTGGCTAGGAATATAGATTTTCCAAAATTCTAATGATGCATTTTTAGTTTTTATCAAAATCAGACTCGACACTTCTTTGAGTACTTTTTTGTTTTATTGTGACTAGATCGTGTATATTTAATTGAAAGTTGATTTGAGAATTTGATCCTTATATTCGACACTAGTGAATGGTGTACTATTACCTACAGTATGGTTTTTTTTCTGAAATCAATGGGTTCGATTCTTGGCTAGGAATATAGATTTTTCAAAATTTTAATGATGCATTTTTAGTTTTTATCAAAATCAGACCTTCTTTGAGTACTTTTCGCTATCCCTCATAGTTTCGGATACGGCCATCCACGCCCACTTGAAGAATTCACCTGTATAAAATTTAATTTGAACTTTTATAATAATTTTCATTGGCAACCAAACTATAAAAGGTGTAAAAAGACTCTAACGAAGCTGAAAGGCACTTGTTCTCGCTATTATTGCGATCATTTTTATGTCCTACACCATACCTGGGAACCTAATAGTTACGGAGATATTGGGGGTCAAAGTTCCAATTTTTTCACATGTTTTTTTTTTAATACATATTTTTAATGTAAGATTTTTACTTTAAATAACTTCACGACCCCCATACTATTCAATCCATCAATCAGTATAATGTTTTGAGTGCGTTACATTGAGTCCTACCGTAAATTATGATTTTTCACCCCAAAAAAAAAAAAAAACTCGTTTCCCAGCAATAATTTTTACGTAAAGTTACTTAGTCTGATGTACATAATGCTTGTTTAACGGCTTCGTGAAGAGTATGTTTACATCCTAAAGTATTACTACCAATTGTTACAAATTAGCTACTTCATGTAATCGAAAAGTAGCATATATAAACTTCAGTTATTAACATTTCGTTACGTTGAAAATGTCACACTTAGTTCCAGCCAGTGCACACTGCACAGTTAGATGCTCCCGCATACGTACACACGCCCAACTCCACAAGTTCATCAAGAAAAGTTAAGACATTAGTTCAGTTCATGTTAATGAACTACATGTCTTGGTGCACTGGACTGCTTTAGAAGTTTACTCCGGTAAAACTCACGCTTGTCAAACAAGTTATTTAAATTCTAGACGTTCTCTTCACTTGCTTTTCATTAATAAATTATAGTTGTTAGGGTGCATCCAGATTAAGTAACATTTTACAATAAAATTGTGTTTTAAAACATCCACATTATTATAACTGCCTCGTTGCTCTAGTGGTTGCAATGCGTGACTTCAGAGCATGAAGTCCTGGTTTCGATACCCAGGTAGGGCGAACTGTTATAGACAGTGTAAAAGTAACGGAGTCTGGATTTGTGCCCGGTTTTTGGCAATAGGTTTGTCCCTATTACATGGGACTTAAACAAAACTGGCGAAAAGTGGGTGTACTATTAGGTACACCTCTGCCTAACCCTTCTGGGATTACAGGCGTGATGTTATGTTTTATATTATATAATATTGTTAATCTATCTACTCTTGTAAAAAAACTGTTATATAACATGTATTTTAAATGTTTGTTTTCATTGCATAGTGTGTATTCAGCCCTAGAAAAACTTACAATGGTTTACAAACAATCGTTCTACTGAAACTAGAACTTAGACGGTACCCGGTGGGAGAATGACAGTGATATAAGAGGGAGTGCACCTGCGGGTGTGCACACATCTGCACTACAATATCCGCTGCGTCCATGGTTGTCTCCACTGAAATTGGCTGTCATGACTGTACTTCGGTCAAAAAGGCTACAATGTATGTACAATGTATGCCAACCTGACAGGGGTCAGTCATGCATAAGATATAAACTGACAGACACTGGTTTGTTACTCAGAATCAACAATAAAACTGTTCAAATTAAAAATCGAATCACCTCTTTTCTATATCACGGGACTAAAAAATAACTGGCGAAACACAGGCACAAATATAAAATACAAAAAAAAAATACAAACTCCGCCGTCAACTAAGCATTCATATCAAACTAAGTAATTCTACGCAAAAAGTATTGCTGGGAAACTTCAGCGTGATGATAAGTTTATTTAAGATTACTCTTTACACATTCTATGATACAATTAAAATTGCAGAGATTTTAAAACAAAACACTGCTGTAAATTCCAAGCATATGTTTAGTACTTCCAATTCATTAGAACTAGACTAGCGCAAGTTTACCAGTTCATCAAGAAAAGTTAGGACATTAGTTGTACGTAATGAACTACACGTATTGGTTCAGCGGTCAGTTGGTGCTTCGGACTTCGATAAATAAGGAGAGCTGTTTACCCCGCGTTTACACAAGAAGACATGTTTTATACCTTGGTAGAAATGAAACATGTAATATACATGTTGTGGTTACTGTTATTCTTTAGCTTTGTTTATTCTTTAGATTTAAAATAAGTTGTAAAGACAAGTTGTAAACTATATTTGTAAAAAACTTACCGAATAGGTAAACAATCTCAAAACATATCTGAAACAACGTCAATAAATGAATCATTGGTACATGTGTGACATACAACATGTTTCTCCCTCCATCTTATACAAGTTCAAAACATGTTTCACAACATGTTGTAAACGCGAGGTTACAAAGTGTACATTTTTTTTTTTGTTATATTGGCACGAAGTTTGTGTTTGTGTTTCTTTGGTAAAAGTGTTAGTCAATAGACGGGATAGACTTCCTTGGGTGTCTATTGCATATTTCAATATCAGTACTAGCGCACCCTGTAGTGAAAGAATTTTAAGGTAAGGTTGTTGTAAACAACAGTGCTTTTAGAAAATATAAAAACCTATGTTTTTACAGGTAGTTTTTTTATACTAAATAGGCTTGCGTTTGGCAGCAACTCGCCTGAAGTGATGGCGATGCTGCGGCCTAGGGTGGAACACGCTTGTTTAGAAAAAACGATTCACTCGAACTTTGGTTTCCAGTTGTAAAACATGTGAGCAAATGTCATATAAAATGTTGAAAATAATTCTTTCATGAAGCATATACAGGGTGTAAACAGACTCTTCACGAAGCCGTCAACCAATATGTACATCGAACTACGTAATTTTACGCAAAAAATAGTGCTTGGAAACGACTTTTTTTTTTTGGGCTGAAAAATCATGTTTTACAGTAGGACTCAATGTAACGCACTCAAAACATTGTGCTTATGGATGGATTGGATAGTAAGGGGGTCCTGGAGGTGTTTAAAGTAAAAAAAAATACATTAGAAACATGTATTTAAAAAAAAAAAAACTTGTGAAAAAGTTGAAACTTTGACCCCTAGAAGGTTCCCAGGTATAGTCTCCAACAAAAAAATGATCGCTATGACGAGAAGAACAAGTGCCTTTCGGCTTCGTTAAGAGTCTATTTACACCCTTCAGAGCTTTTATTCACAACCGTGGATTTTCCCGCTAGAAAAAATATAGGCTGTTTCACAAAAACATTTTTTCCTTAACCAAAAGTTGGAACTTTTTCCATCTGATTTCTATTTGTACGGTACATTGTCATGGGAATTGCTGCGAAAAATGTAAAATGAAACTCACGTACATATTGTAGTGAGCTGCAACTTACTTCGGACGCCGTGTTGCAAATTGTACTTCAGGGCGTGCATCACTGATAAAATGTGCAAGGTCGGTAATACTGAGCGAGCCACAGTTGGGGAACAGTGAGTCAAGTACAGATTTATTATGTAATGATATATTATTATTACCTACTAACAATACATACCAAAAATAATACTAAGAATAAGTAGATGAATAAAAAAAAAGGGCGTCAAAAAAGCGTCCGCTTTGCTGTCTCGGGGAAAGTGCCCAGAAGGCTGGCGGCATTACCACGTTGGCTGGCATTGCCAATTCTATGGCCAAAAATAGGCCAACGTTCGTAAGAAGTGTCGATCAACCGCTTGGCGGTGTCCCGAAATACTAGGTACTCGGAACCCATGTAGTCCAGTCCAGTATTTCAACCCAAAATGGTTCAAACATAAACGAAGTAATACGATTATAATTGTTCGTGTTTCTAGTACGTGAAGTTTCGTGAATCTATAACGACATTCAAAAGGAATGACATAATAAAAAATGAACTTCCTTGTTAGAAGAAAAAACAAAACATACATGTTTGGTCAACTTCATTATCGCTGATAGTCTTGTAGCAGCACTACAAAAGGTACTAAGCAACATAGAACAAAAAGTACTACAGCGCCATCTATGACGGAGCGATCGAACTAAACAACAAAAATCCTAGATCACGCAAGAAAGTAATCCGCGACATGAGACTATATAGAAGAACCCGACAACAACTGTCGTGCAGTAGCCCACCAGACACAACACCCGTCTGGTCGGAGGATCCTGTCTTTTCTATGGGGGATGAAGAAGTTTACCACCCTGTTCTTCATACCCCTAAAGTGTCTTCGTTTAATGCCTCTGTTCCTTGGCCCTGTACATTTACCTACAGGTCGTCGGTACTTACAATTTCACTTCGCATTTACAGGGTTGATATACCTGCACAGTCTCAACTAGCTAAACCGCAACCCAAATTGCTTTGCTACTATATTGCTTGTACTCAGCAGAAAATCTTGATACTCGTACAGTATTTTCATAGAATATATTTTGCGCCGTTTCATTTCACTTAACTATTAAAATAGATATTCAGACACACAATTTACTACAGTGCAACAAGAATTCGAAAGTCATCCATCATCACGCGATGTATTCTCAATCTCACCATCCAACACGTATGTACAAACGAGCACTTGATTCACTCATCCCCCGTGACAGTGGCTTGCGGTCGGTTTCAGCAATAGCTCTAAAACTTTTTCTGTGTGCGCTTGAGTCTGTAACGAGTTATCGGAACTAGTGGTAATGGTCTGAATGATGCCGAGTTCCAACTCGCCCGATTTGTTCGCGCCTCCCCTCAACGCTGCGATACTATTAAACAGTTTTTAACGCCCGCGATATTCCAGTAACGTTATTTTATGGGAAAACTTTATTTTTGTCAGCTATAAAGGTTTTTTGACGTGACTTTTCGGAGATAATGTGGTTGGACGAGAAAGGAATTTTTGTCCTTCGAAGTTGGAGTTTGACAAAGTTTGTACAGATTGCAAAAAAAAGGGATACGTGATGCAATGTGTCACTTGAGTGATGAGATAGAGGAGGGTTTGTTTGTTTTTATTAAGGCTGGCGGTGTTCTGTAGAGACAGCAAGACATTCAAAATATACAAGAATAATGTTATGCTGGGACTTGACTGAAATATACTGAGAAAGATGAGCGTACACGCGCAGCAGTCGCGTTTGTGACCGCGAGACCAACTGGGTAGTCAAAACTAAACAGATAAAAAAGTAGATAGATGTATGTAGTGGAGTGCAATCCAAATGGTTATGCTCCAGATAGATTTAACTGGCATCCTAAGTTGTTATAATGGATAGCTGCCTAGCTAGCAATACCCACCTAGCAATGCATAGCATGCCTAGCAATGCACAATTGACACCTGAAATCAAATGTATACCTATATTTGATTTCAGGCGTAGCGAAAGCAATGCACACCTGGTGCATTGCTTTGAACCATTCTGGAACTCGATACAATGCATACTCAGACTGTTGATTATAGTGTTAACAAGGTCAATTAAGTTAACTGTGGTGATGGGTCAAACAAAAAAATCTAAACATGATAAAGTTTGACGCACATGACATAGGTGTAATCTGTTGTTTCTATGATCTGTGGGTGTAATATTTGAAATTACTAGTCACTTTGTTGATTCAAGCTGAAGAATGACTATGATGAAGTCTAAAAAGATGTGGATAAACTAACAATCCAAAAAGATAAACAAACAAAACTCCCCAGACAGAAACAAGTTTAACCCCCAACATAATTTACTGAACAAAATCAAGCGTCAATTTTACTACGCGATCCGCACTTTTGACAATATTCACGAAGATTTAGCTACATAATGACGGGCGGTCCCCCAACCGACTGGGTCCCCCAACCGACTGTCGGTCAAAACGTGAATTTTATCACTGGGCCGGATTAATTCGGAATCAATTACGGCCGACGGGGTCTCCATTACATAAACAGGGAACTCATTTAACATGAAATGGGGGAGTTGTAGACTGTAGTGTAACAGTTTGGGGTTATTGGAACATTTTTGCGAAAGTGTTGTTATGGGTGAACCAGCCTGCCTGATTGATGTTTCTAGACGGATGTAAAGCCAAATCAAAGGCCTTTAGACGGCATAAACCTCTGACACCAGGTCAGGCACACGATAAAGAAGAAAAATATGGGTGAAACAGTCTTGTTTAAAAATCGAATATTATAATGTAGTATAACATTCAGTTCTGGAATTGTTTAGTAGCTTTTAACGTTAAATAATGACAAGCCTTCCAGAAAAGAGGAGGCATCATATTCTTCTTCTTAGCGTAGCGATGGCAAAAAGTCTAAATAGTATGTTTAGCCCAAAACTCAGCCACGCGAACCCCGCTCACTGATGCAGTAAGGAAATCATCAAGAGCGCAGGTTATAGGACATGCAGTGGCATCATATTGACAAACTGCTTTGTTAGAAGAAATGTTTTTTAAAAAGCTCTCATTTTATTCTTTGAAAATCGGTTATACTATCGGTAACTGTAATCGGTGGATATAACGCAATCTATAAATATACTCTCTCTTCGAAACTCTCTCTTGACGTATGACTCCTAAATAATAGCATAACACTTCTAACTTTCCTAGAAAAAATATTCCGAACAGAGCATTTTTTCCAAAATGTTTGTCTACATCGTCAAAACTTTGTCAAAGTCAAAGATCTTTATTGTGAGACAGTGGTTACAGAGTTGTTATAGAGTAATTTTTGTGAGCGTTTGCTCTACCATGATTGGCATATAATAGTTTGAACAATTTAGTTTGTATAGTATTGAATTGCCCTAAGTAAGTGATATTAATTCAAGTAGACATTTTAATTGAAATAAGTTATATTTTGCATAAAAACAGTTTGGCACTAACATCACGAATCAGTCGGACATATGTATGATATGATAATATGGTCTATTTACCAAAAATTCAATTTTTTTTTTCTTAAAAAATATAATGTTTTCTATTACTCTTAGGGCCTCTATCACCATCTCCAAGTAAAGTGTAGAATAGTTACTCGCCGATTAGCGTTAATTGGCAAGTTAAAGTGCCGAGTATCTTCTGTCAATTTCACAAGCGAAAACGAAGCTTCGAGTAACAATTTGTTGGTTAAGTGAATGAAGTATGTTACTCGAACGTCGTGAAATTCGTACATGTAGTTACGTGAGACTTTAACTGGCGAGTAGCCTACTTAACACTTTACTTGCGGATAGTGAAAGAAGCCCTTATTTGCTTAGGAAGCTTATTATAAATTCGTGAAGATATTCCGAAGAAACTTAGAAATTTGGTGAAATTTGGTGTAATAGCAGGACCAACTGACCTTATACCCTACAAAGAGGTCAGCAAATAATTGCAGCCGGCAATTTTATTTTATTTCGCCTCTGATTTCCACTATTCAATTATCGGTACGGCTCAGTACTGATGTGATTGGGGTGAGGATTCATGGAGCTTTTCACGGCTTTATGTTGTAAGTGGAAATGAGAAATCAGACGACAGTTGGATAGGATTTAAAAGATGATTTAACATTTTTCCTGTTACTCGAACTTTAACTCAAAGTACATACATTATTTATTCCTATTAAACAATTTACTTACACTTTTGATTGAAAAGGTGTCGGTTATTCAGAAAGTTTTTTTTTTAATAAAAAAATATTGTTGTGTCTTAAATGCATCCAAAGCAAAAAATGTTACATTGTTTAGAAAAAGGGCGCTCACTCTTCTCGCTATTGTTTAATGGAAAAGGTCAAAATAAATTTACAACTTACGACTGAGTTCTGTTGTCGTAAAAAAAAAAACAAAAAAAAAATTTCAATGAACAACGCCGTCAACCAGGGTGTTTTTAAGCCAAACAAAAAAATCTTAGTACGCAGCATCAGTTAAAAAGGCCGCATATTTCCAACATCAATTTCATGAAAGCCAAACAGTAAGCGGCAAGTCTTGGGTACCTCGTAAAAGGGTGAGACGTGTTTATTTCCAAAATTCAAACCCCAACATTTACTTAGGTGAGGGTAGGTAAACAAAAATATAATACGCACCGATGTGATAATACGCGCCTGCTGGAGCGTACATGGTTTGCGCTGAAGTTGATAAAAGTTTTCTTAAAATATTTTTTCGCCCGTTCAAGTTAGGTGAAAAATATGACGGGAACATGGACCTTTTTAAGACCAACAATATCCTTGGTGTTTCAGGTGACTGTAAATGATGTGGCCCTGGGGGTGTAGTCAAAGTGCATTCTATCAACGATAACGATAATAGAAAGTAAAAAAACCGACAAGTGCGAGTCGGACTCCCACTAGGGTTCCGTAGCATCAAACATCATCATCTGATAGCGTTTTCCCAACTATGTTTGGGTCAGTTTCCAGTCTAACCGGATGCAGCTGAATTGCTAGCAATATTTTACATGGAGCGACTGCCTATCTGACATTCACAACCCAATTAGTACTGGGTAATACGATACCCCTTGGTAAGACTGGTTGTCAGACTTTTTTAGGCCACTGACTATCAAAGATCTTTACTTGACAGCCGGGACCAACGACTTTATGTGCTTTCTGAGGCACGGAAGAAACTCGGTATGAAATGGGTGGTCACCCATCCACAGACCAACCTAAGCAAGCACGGCTTAACCTAAAGATCGACACGAGCTAACTTATAGCAATATTTATAAAGCGACTGATAATGAAAATAGAATGCTATCATTCATGCCAATCGCCTTCTTTTAGGTACATTCAGAAAGCCGAGTTCTTTAGTGTTGTGTTGACAGCTTGGTTAATAATGGCTTAGAAATCATAGGCTATGGTGCATGGAAAACTAGACAATACCATACAACTTATCCCATAAACTGACTAAGGTACCAAAAACCACTCACATCGATATTAAACTCTTCCTAAATCATCAATTTCAAAAACCACTGGCAAAGTTTTAAGCGGTGAAGTGAGATAACTTGTGGAAGACCGTATGTTTATGACTCTTGTGCCAAAAGTTTTAAAAGAAAATAATAAATTGTGGATGCAGTAGAATACGGTCATAGTGGTCTGTTGCATTTGGCATGAGGTATCTTCGCAAGATAAATACTAAGTTCGGAGTGCTATGCCATTCTCGATATCATAACTGGAACTATTAAGTGGGGTGAAATTTAGAGAGTCTGGGGCGGAGATGTTGTTGAAAAGTTAACATTGTGCTGAGAACCTTTTTGTTGTGATCAATACTAGAATGAAAAGTTGAAAACCTCAAACGGCGCAAATACAATAACTGAACAACTTAATTCGTAGTTATGTGTTTGAGCCGTTTGGGGTTAAAACACTAGGGCTATGAGGTCCGAGTGCCCACCTAGTGTTTCGGGAAATCGCCAAGCGGTTGGTCGCCTCTTCACGTGACTAGAAGGTGGGCCTAGTTTTTGGTCTTTGGCCAGCATCAGCATCACCATCCAACGTGGCAATGCTGCAAGCCTTCTGGGCACTTTTCCTGTTGACGGCGATGTGAAAGAATTTTTTGACGCCCTGTAACCTTTTTTTTTACTTGTACATATTTTTTTACTAATACAGATTAATTTTAGTTTGTAAATAATATAAAGATTTCTATAATTCTAGAATATAATTTAGAATTTGAGGATGTCAAATGATATGATCTAGATGCGAAATTCCCCAGACCGAGTTGGGTTTGGGTATCGATATAACAAAAAAACAATAATTTATAATTATTTCTTTATTCATAATTAAGTGTAATTACGACTGCAGGCGGTCGTTCACCCTATAATCAACTGTGGCAATTTCTTTGTTTTGTCCTCATTTCAGCACATATTGATAAAAGGATGTGTGGAGACAGTATTTTTTTGTATTACACCTTATAAGTAGTTTGAAGTGGTGGCATGTGTCGTTCGTTAATAGATTTTCCTTTACAATATTTCACTATGTCACTGAAAGTGGGCAGGATATTTTTATTCAGTCATAGAATCCAGTAGCTGAATAATCATTCATGCTATCTAAAGTTTAATCCTAACTATAATATTACAAATACGAAACTAAGTTTCTTTGTTACCTATTCACGCCTAAGCTCCTAAACCGATCATCCTGAAATTTTGCATACACGTTGTCAGGGTTAGAAAAACAGCCGTGTTGACGGCGCGTTCGTGTTCCACGCGCGCCTCAAAGAGATGTCAGCAAATAGGGAGGGGCCCGCAAGGGCCGATGCCTGCCAGGGCTGCGGGCTGTTCGAAAGAGATACCGCGGCCCTGGAACACAAAGGGCAAGGAAGGAACATGGATGGGTTTTAGTCAGTACAAGTCGGACACTCCCTTCCGCTCTGCCCAGAGCCGGATTTGATGATTTCCGATTCGTAAAAAAAAAAAAAAAAGGGTTAGAAAAACAGACATGGTATCTTTTATCCCGAAAAAAGGTATTGTTCCCCCTTGGGAACAGTACCTTTTTTCTTTTTTAGGAAGTTTTTGTTCTTTTCCTCAAAAGAAAAAAAAAACAAAGAAAAACTTTCTCATTATAGTAGATGGCGCCACGTGCTTTTCAAATCATCATTGAATTATATTATTACAAGCAGAGTACAATACGAATTGAATGTAAAATTCTAAATTAACGCGAGTGAAGCTGCGGGTAAGACCTAGTTTTAAATAAGGCTAATTTTATAACTGTCGCACAAAAGTATCGTTCAAAACTAATGGAATCACAAAATTCGGAAGATTTTCGAGAGTTTATTTAAGAAATTCAGTAGTTTCTTCAAGGACACTTTAGAATTCATCAGACTTCTACGTTTATATTATAAATACTTAGTTTGCTGGAACATTATTAATTTAAGAATTTAATTTATAAGAAGCTTTTGAGCGTTTATTTCATTTCTAACGATCATAAAAAATTCTCCCTTCCCCTCTGTTGATTCCCTAATACCTATTACATGGACCTAAAAACATAACTTGCGAAATGTGGGTATACTATTAGGTACACCTCTGCCTTTCGAGCCTTTCGAGCCCCTTCGAGGATCACAGGCGTGTTAATGTTTATAAATTTTCTGTGTAACATTTTTTTGAAGTGAAGACTTCGCGTTGAGCATTTTTGAGATGGGGAAAAACAATTGAACTCGCGACACCGTTAAATGACCTCTTTTTTTTTGCAAAGTTAGCCGTATTGCTACATATTACAAGCCCCAAAGAAACAGTGTGTAGTCAAATGTATAAATAAAAGGCTTATCGTCGGGGATAGTGCAAATCCGCGTATCTAGCATTGGATAATTCCGCGTATCTACCTTTGGATAATTCCGCGTAGCGGTTAAATTAATCATTGTAACGGATGATCTATGGTAAAAATATAAAGAAAACATCAATTATTACTATCTACGTAAAAATGAGGCCATTTGCCCTTAAAATAACGATATTAAACAGTTTTAACCTGCTAATTAGATCAAATGCAGATACGCGGCCTTTACCTATGGTAGATTCGCGGCTTTGCATTATCCCCGACGTTATGCAAAAATATTTCCTAGAAATAATCCAGAATTGATTAAAAAAAAGTTTTCACTTCTGTCGGCACTCCCGGAGGTTGGGTTATTTAAATATAATGTTAGGTTACTTGTAGGTGCCCATAAATTACTTTCTACTTAGCAGTTTTCATTCCCTCAGGAGAAGACTAAAACTAATTTAAGCCAGCCCAATTTCTATACACACACACTTCTTAAGTAAAGCCCCAAAAGTTTCTTAAGATAGAAATTTCAATACAGAATACAAACAATTTAAACTTTACGCCCTAATACAGCTAAGGAAACAATTAAGTAAATAAACTCAATTCAGACTGAATTAGCGAATTCCTGTGTTTGAAATACCCCAACAATATTTTTTCATAAAATAATTTAAGCAAGAGATTCCGCTATAAAAACGTTTTAATTCCCTTTAAACGAAATTAAACACGGAACAGCTTTTCAGCGCTTATGGGGTCTTCCATACCCTCCGGTTAAATGTAATGGTCTTAGTGTGAAAATAGTGGAGATACGGGTCGAAATGTTGCATAGGATCTTTTTATATTGGGTAAGGACTATTGGATTATTAGGAACGTTCTAATGGAGTATACTACCACTGTGACTGTGTGTGTTTAGGACATACTGCAAAAGTGTGCCAATCCGTTCAGTCATCACTACATAGACTAATACGACTTTGTATTATAAAACAAAGTCGCAACCCGCGGTCTTTCCGTATGTATGCTTAGATCTTTAAAACTACGCAACGGATTTTGATGCAGGTTTCAGCAATAGATAGAGTGATTCAAGAGGAATGTTTATATCTACATTGCACCCGTGTGAAGCCAGCGTGGGTCGCTAGTTATCTTGTAAACTGAAAATTCACACTTATTCAAACAAAAAATTGTATCATTAGTAGGTACTTAGGCAATTAGTAAATGATCGAATGAATCGTCTGTCAAAAAGGAAAAAAAATAAAAAAGGCTTAAAATAAATGTTATGTTTTTACATCAGTATTTATTACCTACTTAGGCGATACTGATCGCCCGCGCGGTCGAGCGGAGAGTCGGTGAGCGCCGCTCGTCCGCGCAGGCGAGCGGTGTCGTGTGATAACCGCGTTAGTCTGTTCCGCTAATCTCTCATTTTTCACACGTTTCTATTTGTAAACAGTTCTGGAGTACATTATTATGATTTATTGAAATTTGATTTTCAGATTTCTCGAGTTTTATAAGACAGAGCATGCATGCCAGCATGCACACACCACCCATACGCACATACATCTAAAAAAATATCCGTCTACGATCATTCTAACAACCCGTGTATCCGTCTAATTCTCCCGAAAATAAAACATTTATTTTTACAGTACCTACTAATGTTTTGGTGCTTAATTCATTAGCTCCGACTGAATTACCAATAAATTGCCGAGCCCCCGTTAGGGGTGATCGCATAGAAATTTATTTGCACGCTAACGCCGATGGGAGCGGCTCAATACCTTTCGATTAGCTGGTCACTTCTTATTGAAAATTTATTATTTGGAGTGTAAGTATAGCAGGTAGGTACTCATATTATGTAAACATAGGTATGTAATCCTCTCAATAATATGATCATATTTTCCTTTATTTATTTATATGCATACTTATTACACTTTTAAATATTTCAATCTAAAATAACATAAAAAAAAAACATTTAAAAATATAAAAAATAGTAGCCCACTAGCATTGGGAACAGGGTCCGAGCTACCGGTGGTCAGGGCTCTTGAGAGAGGAACCTCCTAACAATACGCGCCGTGTCCAGAAGTACTGCTCATTATGATTATCATTAGCTGCCTAGTCTTTTCAAAACTATATTGGGGTCGGCTTCCAGTCTAACCGGATGCATACCAGTATTTTACGAGGAGCGACTGCCTATCCAACCCTTGTACACCCCAGGACCTTCATCATCATATTTCTTTAATGTTCCATGTTACTTGGTGTCGGCGCAACGGCTTTTCTTCTTTCATTCTCCTCTGCTAACTGTCACGGAATACCCCAGGACTTAACTCATGGGAAAAATAATAAGCTCCGAACGCCAGCAATTCCTTAGAGAGATGATTAAGTGAATTATGGATTTCGTGAAATGAAGGTGGGTTTTGTTCCTTTGCCGTCAATATGTTTGAACATGCATTTCACCCTGCTTGCACCACAAAATCCTAACTTCCTATTCCTAATCCTTACTACGTATTTATACAACGTGTAATGGAAAGGGTATAGTAAGCCAAAAGGGGGTGACTCAGGTGTTTATTCTGAAACAACTTTTGTTCTAAAACAATGGAAAATTCGCGAAAAAAAAATTTGCTTCTCTATACAAACTTTGTTGGTCACGTGACTTTTTAGTAGGGGATTAGAATTTTTTTTCACGAATTTCCAAAAGTCGCAGAACAAAAGATGTTCAAAATGACGAGTTGTGTGACCCCCGTTCGGCTTACAATACCCTTTCCGTTACACGTTGTATATATTTTAATATTATAAATGCAAAATTAAGTTTGTTTGTTACCTTTTGCATGCCTAAACGACTGGACCGATCATCCTGAACATTTGCATATACATTGTCAGGTGTACAGAAACGGACATACGGTACCTTTCATGCCGAAAAAAAGTACTGTTCCCGAGGAAAACAACAATAATGTTCTTATGACCATAGATGGCGCCACTTGTCTTTCGAATCATGATTGAATTAAAAGTAGAGTACAACCCGAATTGATTGTCAAATTCTAAATTAACGCGAATGAAGGCGCGGGCAAAAGTTAGTACTGAATAAAACCATTTAGGGTTAAACAAGTGACTTATGGTGCAAGCGGATTCAACTTTTAATACTTCAGCATTGAAGTTGGTCAACCAATCGGTCCATAGCACTTTGTAATAGGTATAAAGTTAAAATAGAAATAGAATATGTAAACGAAGATTGCGCCGTCAGTCGTATTCTACTGGGAATTATCCGGGTATAAGCGGTTACAGGCGAGTCCAACCGAGTTCAACCGGGTTACGCGCTCCATCGCTCATGTAAGTCTTCTTCTTTTTTTCTAGTGGCCCGTAGTGGAGGTAGGAAAACGGCTGTGAAATCTAATCAAGCTTTATCTCTTATTTGCAGTTTTCTTTTGTTTCAGTTTTTGATATTATCACTTGTTTTATGATTTATCTTGATTTGTTTTAATTTTGGTGGAAAAGGTAGATCATGAATTGGCTTATTCCCAGGCGCTCCATAATTTTATTCCCGGCGGCTCCAAAATAAAAAAAGAAACAGTATTTTGTTATTCAACTAATAAAATTATGGAGCTGTTAGGAATCAATGTATGGAGAGAAATTGTTTAGAGAACAATAGACTTCGAGCTCCTGGCTCACGAGGCGACGACTAAGAAAACTATATTTAGTACTCAAGTTACGGAACACGTAAAAGGTGGGTAAAAACTCTTTATGCTTACAAAATATCATTTTTTCCTCGTGCTTACGATTGCAATTAACCTGACTTGGAATACTATTTTCATACTGTTTCGGTATTTTCAGTGTAAAATTAGGATTTTCTACCTTTTTGCTTTGAGATATGGTTGTAAATGCACCTTTACGAAACGAGGTACAGCAGATAAATGCTAGTTATATACAAGGTTTAGAAAAGAAAGAGTTGTGCCTTTTTAGTATGATCTTGAAGGCTTTCATGATTACATTTTCCTTTAGGTTTAACTATACTTGCTAATAATGCTAAAATGTGCTAACAGCATTTTCTTACGTAATGTAACAGAATAGGGATCAATTTTCTTTACCAAACATAAATGAAGAAAAGTACTTTCACAATGTCATTATACTCGAAAACCTTGAAGACTTTAATAACTTAATCTCTTTAAAGACGATAATAATATAAACTGTATTTCTAAGAAATTCGGTAAACATACTTTCATTACATATTACAATGGCAAAGTGTAATGTATTTAAAATAGTAAAATTATTTTAACGTAATGAATACGAAGACAATGGTATATATAAAAAAAATCTAGGGTGTACACCAAACAATCGTTACACATAACATAACATAACATAACATCATGCCTGTAATCCCCGTAGGGTTAGGCAGAGGTGTACCAAAAAGTACACCCACATTTCGCCGGTTATGTTTAAATGTACAATAAATAAAGACAGGATTGATTAATTTTTGGTATTCATAACAAAAGATAATTAAAAAAAAATAATGTGGCGATACTTGGGGGAGGCCTATAACCAGCAGTGGATGTCTTTCGGCTGAAATGATAATGATGAAACCAAAGATTACATATGATTGTAATGAGTAAGAGAAATACAAACGGAAAATAAAAAATATCCAATACTTGTCTCGTTAAGGCAAGATAAAATAATAATTGTTTCCTGATTACATCAATTTCAGTAATACATAACCCATCAGTAATCATTAATACTCAGAATGAATTTAATTTGGTAATTAATTTCACATCTGTATGGAATAAATGTTTTTGATTATAATTTAATTAAATATAATTTTTTGATTACCTCGTTGACATAGTGATTGGAAGCGCGACTGCTGAGCTTGAGGTCTTGGGTTCGATTCCCGGGTCGGATAAAATGTTATTGGGTTTTTCCTTAAGTAATTTCTCAGTAACAGCCACGGAGAATTTGTGATACACCTCTGCCTCACCCGTCTGGAATTACAAGGCGTGATGTTATGTTAATATAATTCGCTAAATAATGAATAAATAAGTATTCCGTGTTGATATTTATGTACAGTAGGCCTACTTATAACCAATTAAAAAAAAATAGGAGGTGTACGATGTATTTTTTATCAAAAAAAAAATGTACAAGCAAAAAAAAAGATAAAGCTAATTAGCTTTTGCTAATTAGCTTTATCTTTTTTTTTGCTTGTACATTTTTTTTTTAAAATGTACAAGCAAAAGCGCGAAAGCGCGAAGCGAAAGCGCAGCGTGGGACGGCAGGTGGCCGTCCCACGCTGCGCTTTCCAATGCGTGGTCTCCACTCTAGTATCTGTTTACCCCATCGGCCGTCCGATCTTCGCGCTATGTGACCTGCCCATTGCCACTTCAGCTTGCTTTTAGAATTACTCCTGTTCAAAATTAGTAATTGCAGAGAATTATTTTTCAATGAAAGCATTTGCCTTCCAGAGAGATAGTTACATTACACATTCTACCTCAAAAAGTAGCACAGCAAAATCACTTCAACAAAACACAATTCTATTAAAATTTTCACTCACAACAAAGATGGTGGCCCTGTCAATCCATATAACTAAGTTCACTGATTATTTCAACGAGATGTTACAAAAACAGGAGACCGGAGAGATACGTTTGTTTACTTTGCCGGATTGGATCCCTAGGGGCTAGGTTTTTCTGCACCGCAATTTATATTGTTTTTGGAATCGATTCGACCTTTCCGATTCGTCTTTTCGATCGCAAGTCAGTAGTTTCCTTCTTCCTGGTTTTTAATTTGATTAGAGTCAATCGGTCTTATCCTAGCCTATATGATTAAATGAGTAATCTTACTAATACTATAAATGCAAAAGTTTGTGAGGATGAATGAATGTTTATTACTCTTTCACGCAAAAACTACTGAACGGATTTAGATGATATTTAGCACACATATAGTTTATAACCTAGATACACACACATACATACATAGAAACATAGGATACTTTTTATCCCGGTAGTACGATCCCCTGGGATAATTATCGAACGCCACAAGGGTGAAGCCGCGGGCATAAGCTAGTATATAAATGTATTTGTAATCACGTTCCCGATAATGGCTCTAACGATTTCAGTGAAAGTGGCAGTATAGCGGTTTATGGGAGCGAAAAATCGATTTAGCTAGGTACCATATCTGGGAAAAAATCTTTTTTCTATTTGCACCTGAGCAGAGCTAAGTCGCCCGGGTACTGATATTTAATATACAGTGACATAAATGATCAAATTGGCTTGTAAGGTCAATTTAATCATTTCTGTCGCTGAATCTTTCCGTCCTGTGGTTGAATAGTTTTGAGACCATAAAACTACTACAAAATTACATGGTCAGATTGAAATAACTAGCGAAACTACAAACGTGCGTCGACATTTTATCATAATAAAAAAATATCACGATGGGAACATCAACGGAGTTCAGCCAACTTACGAATTAATTTAATTTTACCTTGATGAGTTTTATTTTGTCCACAATAAAATTAAGTACTCCATTTAGCATTCTATTAAATTTATTTACAAGCCGTAGGAAAACCGCGTTATGTAAAATTGCAGGGACCTCGAAAATTATAAAGCAAAGCCTCATTTTTAATTTTTCATATGCTATATAAAATACTAACGCATCACTATACAAAATACCTCACGATTCTAACCCGCGCCGGCCGCCTGAAGTATTTCATGTACACCTCATACTAGGCACATAAACACAGAAACCGGATGTTTATCTCGTTATCTCATACAGGATTAGTGACGAAACAAGACGCTGACATTCTGGGTGATATTATTTCCCACAGTGGGCGAGGGTTGGGTAAATTAATAACAGTTTTTCCTTATAGTCTGAGTGATGAAGACTGATGATAATAATCTACTTTTTGTACAACTTTGTGAGACACTTGTGATTGGTCAATTCTGTTTTCCCTACTGAATACCTGTACTGTTCATTATTGTACAGTCGAGTCTATAACACCTTCGTAACTTTTTTTTTTTTCGTATGGGAAATCATCAAATAACTCCTCTCGCTCTGGGCTGAGCGGAAGGGAGTGTCAGACTTGTACTGACTAAAATCCATCCATGTTCCTTCCTTGCCCTTTGTGTTCCAGGGCCGCGGTATCTCTTTCAAACAGTCCCGCAGCCCTTGCAGGCATCGAGCTAGCTCATTACTCAGCATCCACAGGTCCGCGTCTACAGTGGCCGGAAGCCACCAAGTGACCCCCGACACCCGGGGCGTCTCCCGCGGCGGCTGGGACGTGAGGTTTTCTCCCTCTCACGCTCCGCCACCTCCTTCGCTAGCATGACTGCTTTGCAGAAAGAGGTGACGGCATCCCATTCCCTCTCACTCCGGACCATGGATTGAACCAGGGCTGGACGCGATAGGTCGCCGTCGCCGATCGCCGCTGCGAGGACACGGCGGCGCTCCGCCCAAGTGGAGCAGACCTCCACGGTGTGCTCCACCGTATCCTCCGGACGATCCTCGCAATGATACACCTTCGTGACCTTGAGGTCTATTTTTGGCTGCTCTATGCTTATTATAATCTGCTTTGCGGATTCTATTGAATCATAATGTAAAAATCATTTGCCTTGAGTTGACGGTTCTTTGGCGGTATGAAGTTTTGAGCCCGTTTTTTTTCAAAGAGATCTATGTCAACTATATAAATAAATTTCTAATTAACTGACCGACTCGTTTATAATGCGAAAGTGCCTGCTAATGTTATAATTGAAATAAATTACTTCGAGTTTGAGTTTTTATAAATGCGGACTTGGTTTCGAACCGGACACTGACAGATACTTCAGTAAGTACTTGCCTGAAAGATGTCCGTGTCCGGAGACGCGTCTGTAATTTTTCCATACCAGTTTGAGCGCACGTTTGTTGCTCTACTTTCTGAAGACATGGTAATGCAACTAAGTTTGTGTTTATTCTCAAGAGGAAATTCAACCACATAATTGTATTTTTTAAGGTCTGAACTAAATATCCAAATAAGCTTATAAAAGATTTTGAAATTTCAAAATAACAGCTTTTTATTGAATGCAGTATATATTTAATTTTTTGTTTGTTTGTCTGTTTGCTCCGGTTAATCTCTAAAATGGCTAGGCTGATTTTGACGGAACTTTTACTGGGAGATAGTTGTTAATATAGAGACTACCTTAAGGTACTTCTATTTTAGAAAAAAGATTAGAGTTCGAAGGTCGACTCCAACAGCTAGTGTCAAAATATAACGCTACGTTCACCCTAGACAGTTATTTTATGCTCCAATATCATCCAGAGCTCCACAAAAAATTCACTTAATCTCCGAAGGCCAGCTAATTGGCGCCTTAGCCACAATCTGCAGGTAAATGCGTCCAGATTAAATAGACCTTTGCTTTCCTCTCAAAATGCATATAAAAATGAAACTCAGAAGATCCATCTTATAAAAGAAAGCCATAGGCTGCATAACAGGCATCGACCGTTCTTAACATGGTCAGCTTATAATGTTCCGATGGATTTCTCCTTTACAAGTATGAGTGGGTTGTAAGCCATCAGGTGTGGTCCCAGTGCGGGTGGGTTTGTCTTCACCGATGGGAATATCAGATTGAATTAGCTGCGGATCACAGCGAGTTGTATCCACTAATACCGTGACCAGCAGCCCTCCAAAAAAGAAAAAAAAAATGTTGCCTCACACTAGGAATTTCTCCTGTACAGTGGGTGCGTTTACAATAACAGCCGCTCGGGTCGATCTTTAGGTTAAGCCGTGCTTGCCTAGGTTGGTCTGTGGATGGGTGACCACCCATTACATACCGAGTTTCCTGTTAAGCCGTTGGTCCCGGCTGTCATTTGAAGATCTTTGACAGTCGTTAAAGTAGTCAGTGGCCCAAAAAGTCAGACAACCAGTCTTACCAAGGGGTATCGTATTTCCCAGTAGTAACTGGGTTGTGGAGGTCAGATAGGCAGTCGCTCCATGTAAAATACTGGTATTCAGCTGCGTCCGGTTAGACTGGAAGCCGACCCCAACATAGTTGGGAAAAGGCTAGGCAGATGATGATGATGAGTGGGTGCGTTTACAAACATTTAAACTCACATACACAAACAGCCAGACCCGGAACAACTACTTGTAGGCCATACAAGTATTTGATCCGTGCGGGAATCGCACCCGCGACACGCAGCGCAGCAGTCGATCACTCAGCCACTGCGCCAACCGTGTCGTCAAAGGTTAATTAAAGGTTTTATCCATTGATCACGGTATCTGTGGCTACTAAAAAAAAGGTTAATATTTTCGTATCTGATCACGGTGGAGCCTAGTTGTTGAAATTTTCCCACATTCATTTCGCGCGGTTCTGACAGTGGGCCTACTGTTTATTCTTACTCTCTTATATTGACTTCAACGCTATCGAGCAAAATGGTTCTGTTTTAATTTTGTTGAGGTTTTCAATCTCCTTGCTGTAATGGCGCGCTGGCCTGTAATCTCCTTGATAAAAGTTAATGAGTATCGTTTGTAAATATAATAGGTTTACCAGATGGTGTATAGTAGGTCATTAGTAAGACTTAATTTTTTTGAGGAACCGTGTTATGTACAGTCAACTTCACGATGTGGGTTCCCTTGAAAGCACCTACGTTCCCAACTGGAAAGAATAGATTTGCTGTGTGTATGTTAAGTTTTATTTTAAAATGAGGAGATAATATAGTAAAAAATAATATGTTTCTAGTTGAGTAATTATGTATGTGTTAAATCAAAAGTTATTCATTCGAATTAGAATGAAGATTTATAGCACTTTTTAAAGGTTAATGTTTACAAAGGAGTGTCCTCCAAAACGCCCGGCATTCGCCATTTCCTAGTGTTTTAGTTGGGAAAAAAAAGATGCCGTGGGAAGTATACTGGGTACCAAACTTATAGAACGCATTAGTAACTCCATACATCGCTCCAAAACAAAAATAGCAGATTCTAACCTTACATGAAGTCACTTGATTGTGTGAAAGTGAAACTGGGCTGGTCACATTTGCTGCATTCCGGAGGCGCAAAATGTTACCACATAGCGGATCCCACCTGGCAGGAAACGATTACGTGGCAGGCGCAGACGCAGGAGATGGCGGGATGAACTGGACCCATTCTTAAAGGATTGGTCTTACTAGGTTGCAAAAAGTAGAAAGAGGGAATCCCGGAGGCCTTATGTTTTTTTTTTTTTTCGGTCGCCGTGAACCCCGACGCCCGAGGCGTCTCTCGCGGCGGTTGAGATGAGTGGTTCTCTCCCTCTCACGCTCCGCCACCTAAGGGAAGGGAGACCTGCAGGTGGACAATATAGGCTATAATGGCAGCGATGTTGAAGATAAACTTAAAAAGTAACATTTGAAATTGAAACATTGATACTTGCCCGGATTTGAACCTCCTAGCTCATGCATGAGAGCCGAGGCCTTAACCTCTGCTTTCTTTATTTTATTAGAATTAAATGGCCCCGAAATCATCAAATGCTCTGGGCGGAGCGGAAGGGAGTGTCAGACTTGTACTGACTAAAACCCATCCATGTTCCTTCCTTGCCCTTTGTGTTCCAGGGCCGCGGTATCTCTTTCGAACAGTCCCGCAGCCAATTCAATGACCCTTGCTTTATGAAAGATCAACAAACCCCACAAATAATGCCTAATTGTAGGACTCAAAAAAAAATCAAATAGATCTTACTTAAAGTGTCAGTTTAGCCGAAATAGAATCCACTATTAAAGTGAATGCAAGTCGCAAGATTATCTCAATGCTCCAGAGCTTGAAGATAAAATTTCATGTCTGCGAGGGATTAAGTTGGGTGAGGAATAGTTATTGTTACTGCAGATTATTTTAGAAGATGACTTGGCGTTTCTTGTAGATGTCGTGTTCGGCTAATGGGTGTCGTTTGCTGGACTAGTTATCAGGGAGCGGTTTTTTTGTATTGAGAGAACTATATAGCTATATTATAGCTATATTATATAGAATATATGACTTTAAAATATTTAAGTGGCAGCTTGGAGTCAGAATTTGTGCTTGGTTGATGGCAATGGACAGATGGGCAGACGAAATTGTTGCCATTGCGGGATTATCCTGGATGAGGCTGGCACAAGAGCGTGGAGCTTGGCACAAGCGAAGAGAGGCCTATACCCAGCAGTGGGTTAAGTCGTGCTGTGGATGATGATGATGATGATGATGGAAATATGCTTCATCATCTTCCTGCCCTTATCCCATTCTATTTGGGGTCGGCGCAACATGTTTTCTTCTTCCATTCTCCCCTGTCAGACGTCACGGCATCGTTTACTCCTTTCTCTTTCATATCAGTCTTCACACAATCCATCTTTTCTTTGGCCTGCCTCTCCCTCTCCAACCATCAACATTAATGTCCATCACTCTTTTAGTCACATGCGTTTCATGCGCATGATGGAAATATGCTTACCTTCCATTAAATCGAACTTTACATAACTGGTAAAATGTGGCTGTACGACTATATGTGGTTACCTAAAACTCTGCCAAACCTGTTGTGGAAAAAGAGACGACTTTGCTCTGTAACAAAGGTATACAGGGTAGCATAGTCTGTTTCTCATTTCAATTACCATTTCGGGTTTATTACGAAAATAAATTCAATGGATATGTTTGGTGATAAAATGTAATGATCATTCTTGATAAAAATGTATCATTTCAAAAGAAGCTTATAATAAAATAATGCTGAACGAAAAAAAAATGTAAGTGCCTGTATTAGTTCATAACCGGCGCATAGTTACAATAAACCTTCTATTTCAATTACGTTTCCTCTTCTAATCTTCCACCCCATACCCAAGAACATCACCATAAACAATGTATACCCTGCCTAAACTCCATTAAAGAAACATTTATCGCTCCCTTTCGACCGTTTCACCAACAAGCTCCTAAATCACACATAACGCTCAATTCTCCAGACGGCCATTTGTAGGAGTTTTGATTGGCTACACGTTCGCCTTTAAGTGGCCGACAATCGGGGAGGCGCTCATTTGGACCGGATTAAGAATTAATTCCCGGGTCCCGAATCCGCGATTAATTTCTGTGAGCTCCCGCGGTTTCGCATCACTAGTTGCAGGGGCGGATTAGGGATGGTATTGGTTCGATTAGCACCTACGTTTTGATGATCATTGCCATCGTATCGGCTCGTTAAAGGCCATTGCACAGTTTGGACCACGTAATTATTTGTTATAGCAAAACGGAACTATGGAAGGGAAGATAAAGACGCTAGAGATTGTGGTGTTAAAGGAGTGGTTATTCAATTATATACGAGTAAGTCATTCATAGTTAGCATAGTCGCTTTCCCAACATTTATTGACGTTTTTCTGAGAACATAAAAATATTAAGTGATTGGAAATACTTACTTTTACCAACATGAAACATCTCAGTTCACGAGTTAGTTTTTCTTTACAATTTTATTTAAAAAACAGTACAAGCAATACCATTTTAGCTCTTCGTTCAAAACAGTTCGCACAGAAAACTAGTACAAAAACCCTCTCAGCCAGAAACATCTGTTACTCAATGCTTTTCTCCAATTCCTAGACAAGATAAACTAAAAAAAAAACTAAATAAACAAAACTAAAAAATCTGCACGAAAAACAGATGTGCAAAGAAAAAGGAAAGCAAGTGTAAGGGCCCGCAGACACGACACTTTAAGGCAGGGATTAATAAATTCTACTTAGCACTTTGGCTTAGCAATTTTACTATCTTTGTCCCACAATTGGCCAACTACAAGTGTAAGAAAGAGACGGGTATTAAACCAAGGCATATGCTTGAAATGTAACAATATCAGCCAAAGTTTAAGTGACCAGCGGTTTAGTTGATTTTTGGAATATTAGCATCCGAACTCAGGTCCACCAAGCCTAGAGTAATGCGGGTTGTGTCAAGCGGTACGCGCGCATTTCGTGGTTTCTTTGCGGTAGTGCTGTTGCATCGCAGGAAGCATCACAGTGACAGGCATATCCTAAGCAAGTTCTTTCATTTGGTTATATTCAACGGTTGGTGCAGTGGCTGAGTAATTGGCTGCTGCGCTGCGTGTCGCAGATTCACTTCCCGCGAGGAGCAAACATTTGTTTAGCCTACGAGTAGTTGTTCCGGGTCCGGCTGTTTGTGTATGTGGGTTTAAAATGTTTCGATTCCACTACACAGGAGAAATTCCTAGTGTGGGGCAAAGTTTACAAAAAAAAGATATTTCCGCTGTTACTGTCTCTCATGTGTTGCTTGAACTGGCTGCTTGTGGTGAAGCGATTTAGCAGCGGCGATAAGTAAGTAATCTAACATAGTCTCACCAAAACACGAATCAGCATTGACGCAGACACCAGATCGCCGAAAGAGTCGTGTCTGCTATTACCCTAACATACTTCCCACCTAGATTCAGCTCTGGCAATATAGATGAACAGGATTTGGTGGTCCAATTCAATCGAATTGAATTTTAATTAAATTACCTGCCTGTTTCTGCGAGAGGTTTAATTTTCTTCCAAAGAGATGAGAGTAGTGAAGGATTTCGGTTTTAAATTACACTCTACACGGAGGATAATTTTGTGCGATTCGACACGGGCTGTATTTAAGGAGTTTATTTTGCAGAGAAAGGTATTTACTTCAGTGTTTTAGCATCGGTGTTTAATTGTTTACGTTAAATATCACCAATTTTGTTTGTAACCAACTGAAAGTAATACTAAGTTGATCAGTTTATCAGAGGCCCTAGCACGAGATTTCACGTTTTCGTAACGTAAATACGACGATTTTTGAGTTGAAATAGAATGATCCTACAGCGTTTAAGTTAAATTGTTTGTAACAAGCACAATCAGTGTCATCCATAGTTATGAATACATTTTAACATATTATTTGTGAAACGGGTATTCTTATTTTTAAAATTGACGTATTTATGTTCCGAAAAACGGCAAAAGCCGTGCTAGGGGATCGTACTTTTTATTAACTAAAATATGCAACCGCAAAACTTTTTGTTTTGTTTTTGATTTGTTTAATTTACACCCTGCGCTCCATAACTCAAGTAGCTGATGTTGGAGTTAAAACAGCCAAGTTGAAGTGGGAGTGGGTTGGCCATGTCACACGGATGCACCTGGAGAAGTGGACGAAGATCGTCACTCACTGGACGCCTGAGGGTGGACATCGCCTGCCAGGGCTGCGGGACTGTACGAAAGAGATACCGCGGCCCTGGAACACAAAGGGCAAGGAAGGATCATGGATGGGTTTTAGTCAGTAATGTCTGACACTCTCTTCCGCTCTGTCCAGAGCGGGAGAAGTCATTTGATGAATTGCCATCCGAAAAAAGAAAAGGGTGGACATCGGCGACGAGGTCGACCGCAGCGAAGTTGGTGTGACGAACTAACTGAAAAGCGTGGCCAGAAATTGCACAGAACAGAGATTTGGAGGAAGAAAGGGAGGCCTTTGCCCAGCAATGGGACACAATGTAACAAAATGAATCTCAATATTTTTTCTAATTATATTTAGCAAGAATTAACTAGCGCCCTATAATTATAGATTCAATATCAGACTTATAAATCTTCCAGCACCAGTACCGTAATATCTTTTCATAATGAGAAGTTGATTCATTCAATGAAGCCTTTTTAAAACTTTCTCATTTATAGCATTGAAGACGAAAAGTCTTTACAGCCTTTTCAATACTTAGTATAAGTACACAGCATCCATAATTATGTTTTTCAACCATCGGTTCTCTTTGCAACTCTAGCCTCAAATTGATTACTTGAAAAGCAATACATCATATGCCTACACTTTTCCCCGCTATTTTGAGATTGACTTCCAGTCTAACCGCATGCAGCTGAATACCAGTATTTAACATGGAAAGACTACTTCAAAAGCACTTGCAGTTGGATTTAATGACAGTCGATGGTCATGTCGGACACTGCGCACTTACTGCCAGCTCAGCTTTCAAAGAACTATTTCAAACTTTTTCCATTTTCAAAAAAGATTTTTACTTTTTTCTTCGGCGGTTGGTTGGCGGGAGTCCAATTGTTTATGGAATGTTTTAGTGAATTCCGTCGAAGGTCCGTGTAAAAAGTTTTTACGGTAAATAGATTTTTGCTACAGATTTTATTTATTTATTTATTATGATACTTGTTTTCAACCAGTCTTACAAAATACTTGTAGAAAATAAGACTTGACAGGTTGTACAAAACATATTCTTTATAAAACATGAGTATTGACATTGTTTCAGGCTCTTAATTTTTTTTTTTTTTTTTAGACCGTGCTCTCCCTCTGCTTGGCAAAAGCCTCCCCCAATTCCTTCTATATGCTCTTGTCCCGTGCCTCCTCAAACCAGTCCATCCGGTATTTTATTTACTTTTTTAATTTTCTTTACAAGTTTTCTATCCGAGAAAAAAGTAGCTACTTTTTTGCACTTCACCTTACATTGTTCAATGTAGTACTTCAGATAACACTTTCAAAACCTATCCATGGAAACACAATAGCCTATTCCCAGAGAACCTCTGACAAGTAATCACAAAGTAAAATGAACCTACACAGGATGTATATAAGCGCTATATACTAAGTTTACCTATCGAACGCGTTCACCTTCCTTCTAATTATTTGTGCTAACTCACACCTCGGCAACTAAAGCCTCTTACGGGGCAATAGAACTAGAGTTACTGGATGTGCTTCGACATAATTACTGGTTTCTTGGTTGTTCTGTGTCTATCGAACCTTGGAAGGGTTTTTTCTGGTTAAAATTACCGCGTAACTTTATTGAGAGGTAGTGAAACGCGGTAATGTCATGAAAAATAGTTAATTTTAATTTGGAAGTTAGTTTATTACCAGATATAGTGGTTGCACAATGTCAGGAAAGATACAATGTTCTGGGCTGTTATTAGAAAATAAAAGAAGAATAACAAAAATCTGCATCATCTATATTACATATCATAAAATTACATATAATAAAACAGTAACTGTGTCTGTACATTGAATATACTAAAAAAAAAAAATTGTGGGGGGTTTAGAAACAGTAATAGAGTACGAATCCAAAAAAAATCTGTCTGTTAGTCTGTTTGTCTGTACACGCTAATCTTTGGAACTACTCGACGGATTTGAATGATTTTTTTTGTTGTATAGGTATTAAGTCTCGGCAACATATAGGCTATAATTTATCTTGGAAAATTGAACACCTGATGCAGAACCGCGACAGACCAGCTAACCTATAAGAGATACAAAAATGGAACCATAGCAAAAATTGTTCCACGTAATGAGCATTTTCTGCTAATAGAATAAATTTGAAGATCTGGAACAGCTGATGTGGATTCCAAGAGCCCAGCTACACTATAACATATATAGGAATGACGTGTTAGCAAGTGTTGTGTTGTGTTGTTGTCAGACTGATAAGCACTCTCTGTGGACGTATAAAAATTGAAGATCTGGAACACCTGTTTTGGAACTCCAAGAGCCCAGTTACACTATATAATATATAGGAATGACTTCTTAGCAAAAGTTGTTCAGCCTGATGAGCACTCTCTGTTGAAGTATAAAAATGGAGATCTGGAACACCTGATGTGGAAATCAAAGCTATCACTAATTTCACTGTTTAATTTCACAGGGTGTGGTGCCGGTGACACTGTGTTCATACCGCGCATACCACTCATCCCCAACAATTTCCCCTTTCAATTTAAGCGCACACAGTTCCCTGTGACTACATGCTTTGCCATGACAATAAACAAGTCACAAGGGCAGACGCTTAAAGCCGCTGGTGTTGACCTGACAACCGGCTGTTTTTCTCATGGCCAACTTTATGTTGGTTTTTCAAGGGTTAACAACGGTCTTTATATATTAGCTCCTGAAGGAAAAACCCCAAATATAGTTTATATAGTTTATAAAGACATTTTTTAAAAGTTATTTGCAATATCAGTGTACCCTTGGGATCCGCTACGGAATAATGGGAAGAAAAGTTTTTTTATTATATAGGTATTAAGTCTAGGCATCATATAGGCTATAATTTATTTTGGAAAATGGGACACCTGATGCAGAACCGCAACAGACCAGCTAAAGTATAAGAGATATAAAAATGGTGCCATAGCAAAAAATATTCTACGTGAAGAGTATTTTCTGCTGTGAGAATAAATTTGAAGATCTGGAACACCTGTTGTGGAACTCCAAAGCCCAGCGACATTATAACATTTTAAGGAATGACGTCTTAGCAAAAGTTGTTTAGTCTGATGAGCATTTCCTGTGGACTTACAAAAATCAAAGATCTGGAACATCTCCAATCGTCTCGCTCATCCCGTTGTTTTCCCGTCCCCGGCCTTAGAATTCTACATCAGACGTTTCAGATCTTCGATTTTGACGACCCCGTTGTCGCTGGCATAAGCAACAGGATCCGCGTACGAAGTCGTGGGCAGAAGCTAGTTTTATAATATAACGGACTCTTCACGAAGCCGATAACCAAGCTTTATGTACATTAATTATATTATTAAACTAAGTAATTTTACGCAAAAATTATCGCTGGCAAACGACTTTTTTTCTTGAGGTGAAAAATTACGTTTTATGATAGGACTCAATGTAACGCATTCAAAACATTGTGCTGATGGATAGATTGAATAGTACCCGGGTCGTGAAGGTGTCTTAAGTAAAAAAAAACATTAATTTAAAAATAAAACTTGTTAAAAAGTTGAAACGTTGACCCCCAATATCTCCGTAAGTAGAAGGTTCCCAGGTATGGTCTAGAACAAAAAAAAAACGATCACAATGACGGGGAGAACAAGTGCCTTTCGGCTTCGCCAAGAGTCTTTTTACACCCTTTAGTTCAAAGTGCTGGAACACCTTTACGAGAAAGAGTTTCCTGTAATCCGCCACGTGGGCCTGTGAAGGTGCCATGTCTTAGAATTTCACTCTTAGAACATGCTGGTTTCCTCACAATGTTTACCTTTGTTTACTGTTTTACTTTTTATCATTTACTAGCTTATACCCGCGGCTTCGGCCGCGTAAAGTTCGGGTTATAAGACGATGAACAAGTTTGTATGAGACCCGCCCCCCCTCCTCCAACAAATCTTTTGTATGTGGTAGTAGGTTCATATGGATCTATAAAAAGACTAGCAACCAATTTTATCTTCAAAATCCGTCGGGTTTAAAAATAATATTAAATAAAAAAATCGCTTATTTCTTTTTTCATATTCGATACAAAAATGTCTGTTAAGTTATGCTGTTGTTATATTATATTAATTTATCACCAATTATACTCGTAATTCTATTGAGCAGTTAACGCCCTAGCCCCAGTGAACCACACAATTGAAATTATATTTGCGCAGCTTCCTACAGTTCGATTACCTATGTATAATAATTGTAATTTTAATTTTGTATTTTTTTTTTCATTTTTTTTTTGTTGTTTTTTTTTAAATATTATTTCAGTTAAAAAATGATAAAAATATTGAAAAATGTAATTAATGTGCTCAGAAATAAATGTAGAAAATAATTAAAATGCTTTGAAAATCAAAAAGTATGGCTTATAAACAGTTATTTTTTGCCAAAATGTTAGTACTAAAACATGATTTTTCTCGGAAATCCCACACTTTTGAGAGTAGTCGCCATAATAAAAAATGATCACCTTACTAAGGTGTCTTGATTGAGATACATTTTAAATCTGTTGGTCGATGTAAGGGTTGGGGGGACGTTTTGACGCATAGTCCTTTCATCCAAATCCTTCGAGTCGCTTTTGCGTAAAAGAGTAAAAAACATCCATTAATCCATCCATCCATCCTTAAGAAGTAAGATCTTACAGTATCCCAGCGATGGCCTCTTCCTGTATCTTCCCGATTCTTAGATCAGCCGGTAATCTAACTGCGTTAATACTTAAAGCTTAAAGCAAATCTCATCTGACTTATCCGCTTCCCAGTTCTGGATATAAACGTTATTATACTAAGGTTGAGTATACTTTCACTATACTATTTCAGTTAGCTATCGATTTTTTAATTAGGCCAATTTTAGATGAGTCCATCTCATCATTGCTGTAATTAGTAATACTATTCTTCACAACAGTTCCCAGGAACTGCCTTGTTGGTCTAGTGATCGCAAGCGCGACTGTTGGGCATGGGGTCCTTGGTTCGATTCTCGGGTTGGGCAAAGTAGTATTGGGTTTTTCCATCACGAACTTCTCAGTAGCAGTCATGGAGTTTGGATTTGTGCCCGGTGGCAATTAGAGTAGTCCCCTATTACATGGGATTTTAACATAACTCGCAAAATGTGGGTGTACTATTAGGTACACCTCTACCTTACCCTTCGGGGATAACAGACGTGATGTCATGTTATGTTTGTTCCCACTAAATTGAAATGTTACTAAGGTTGATCAATCTTACTGTCATAGAGACAAATAGACCTTCGGCCAAAGTGACTAACAGCGACAACGATGATACAAAAGTAAAAAATGTAATAGCTAGTTAGTATTAATACTCACAAACCGACACATTTTCATTTAGTTAAATAAACTTGTTTACGTTCATATTTATAAATAAAATCCGCGATCCTCATTAAAAACACGGCGCATATTCTCATCACGTCTCACGCGACCATGCTTTCTGGTTACCCTATTTGCCATCGTGTAACCCGATACACATCAAAACAACACCTTAGAGATGAAGTCATAAGGTTGGATTTTCAATGGATGTGTGAGGTCTGAATGATTGTGTGAAGGAAAACGTAAGTTTGTCAAACCTTGGAAGCCGGAGGCTGCACAAAATTTCCATTTTCCACGCGATTTACCACAAATTAATGCTTCGGATTCGTCCGCGCTTCGCCGATTTATAGTGAGGATTTGCACCTAACCAACTTAAAGTTAAGTTTTTCTCGGTCGAACGGTGATTGCGGTTTATTAACGGAGTAATAGGTTCGCCTGTGAGGTTTTAACTTTATTTTCTTGGTGAAAATAAGTTTAGAAGCTGTTAGGATTTTATAATTATTTTTATCGAGATATTTTTTGCAGAGTCAGTTGTTAGATTCTATAAATTTCTGTTTCAAAATTTTTGTATTCTTTATTTATGATTTCTAATGTCAACACGTCGACACGTTCAGCGGTGAAGCGGATCTCATGTCACATTGCCATTGGTTTGAATGAAATCTGTTGGTGCCTAACGCATATACCGTCCAACCGCGCGGACGATCGGCCTCGTGTGAGAATCATAACATCACACCTATGATGACAACCTCCCTATATAAATGTAACTTAGTATGTAGGTGATTCATTCAAGGTATTACTTTAAGCAAGACGCTTCTTTGACTTGGTCCCTCGAACACCGAACAGTGTATGGCGACTCTACCTGTAACTGGCGCTGGATCAAACGCGACCCACCTACCGCGCTTTATTTGAAATTTTAAAACAATAGCACTGACAATGTGTGCTAAAGACATTACTTTTAATTACGGACTTATTATAAACGGACGACTCTTTGTGAAAAATGTGTCCGTCAAAATAAGGAGGAGGTATTTCTAAACCAAAATGCAACCTGATGTGTGTCATCATCATCATCATTTCAGCCGAAAGACGTCCACTGCTGGACATAGGCCTCCCCCAAGTGTAGCCATATTGACCGGTCTCGTGCGACTCGCATCCAGCGGATCCCCGCAACATTCACCAGGACATAGTAGGATGCCTTTCAACGCAACGTCATCCGGTTCGCGGTCGCCACTCCTGAACTTTACGGCCCCATCGGCCATCCGTTCTGCGAGCAATGTGCCCTGCCCACTGCCACTTAAGTTTGGCAATTCTTTGGGCTACGTTGATAACCTTGGCTGATGTGTGTGCGGCATACATATTTCGCAGCTATCTTTAAGTCTCATGTAAAAAGGGGCGAGCCTTAAACTACACCAGACCAGATGGAGTCTGAATTTGAGCCCGGCCTGGCTGCCTCGTAATATCGAACTTTAAAACTAAACAACTTCTACAAAATGTAAAATTCCAGCACTACGGTAGCTCAGACTATTATAAAACACGCCTGCTCTAATTCAGAGGCTTATTATCATTTTATCCGTGTCCACAATCAAAATTCACGTCTCACTGCCCCTGACTGACATGCGGCTAACGACCGCCGGTCGCGACATTTGAGGTGGCGCGCGGTGCTAGCGAGTAGCGGAGTTCACTGATCGTTTGAGAAGAGATTTATTTTTTTGTTTTTGTTGGATTCAAGTGGAAAGAAGCTCTTAGCTAAATAATAAAAGCTTCACGGTTCGATCTTCAACACGACTCGAGCTTTCTAATTTAATTTTACTAAAATCTTTATTTTAAAATTTAATTCAATTTTCAATCTAAATTCGTTTTAATCTCGATTTTTTTTGAATTTGGTTTTTATTTTATAAGTGTATTTAACTTGTTTTTACTCAAATTTTTTAATTCTATTTTTAATGTATAATTATTAAATGTTCAATGCTAACTATTAAACTTAATTTTGGCAACATCCAACGTGGCATGGCTGCCAGCCTTCTGGGTACTTTTCCTATTGACAACGATGTGGACGAATTTTTTGACGCCTTGTAACCCTTTTGATACTTGTAGTCTTGTACATAGATATTTTTATTACTATTATAGATTTGTAGTGTGTAAATAATGTACCTATCAATAATAATAGTAATAAAGAAATCCACTATTTTAAGCAATATAATTTTGTCACCTTTTGCTGCATAAGGGAGAAGTCACTGGCCCCTGAAATACAGGTACTCTAACCTAGCTCTGGAGCCAGGGTCTTACATATTTTTGTACCCTGTTTTTACGGCAATAAAGACATGTATTATTATTATCTTCAAGTTTAAACCGTCCTTGCTTAGGTCGGTCCGTGGAACGTCCCTAACATCCCGAGTTTCTTCCGTGTCTCGGAAAGCACGTTCATCCGTTGGTGCCAGCTGAAATTTCTAGGTCTTTGGCAGGCCTAACTGGGTTGTGGAGGTCAAATAGGCAGTAGCTCCATGTAATATACTGGTATTCAGCTGCATCGAAATAGTTGAGTAAAGGCTTGGCAGATGGTGATAAAGTCACACGCACCCCAGCTAAAGTCGCTGCCAATTAGATCGCAATAGCGGTCATTGACCCACTTACATTTATTCAAGTTCTTAACTTTAAAAACCGAAAATAAGTCTGTTCATGTCTTGAATCGTCATCTAAAGGGTAGCTTGGACTGGGTAAGGCATTTATCGCACTTGCGTGCATTCGAAGTATAGTCGCAGTACAGTTTTGCGTTAATCGCAAATTCGCTTGTCGACCATGTAGTGCACATCTTATTGACTGCGTATGATCAGTGGTCCATTTTAATGCACAAATGCCACGATATTTTTAGGATCAGTAAACAGACGAACCCTGAATTTTATTTTCAATTAAATTATAAAATAAATTGATAAAGACTATTAATCGTAACATTGAGGTGTGTTCCGTGTTACAGCGCACTAATTTACATCCGTATAAGCGGAGCGGGTTAGTTTAGATGGGATATTATTTCAACGGTAGATTATTACCACATATCATCCCCAGACACTACTATAGCCTCCTAAACAACGTAGCATTTACGTTTGTTGGACGATAATTTATAACTACTTCATACTTTACCTTTTAACCTTTTTTTATTTTTATTTATTTATATTATAAAGATTTTTTTTATATATTATAAAGAGGAAAGATATTTTTTTTGTATGTAACGAATAAACTTAAAAACTACTGGACCGATTTGAAAAATTCTTTCAGCAATGGAAAGCTACATTATCAGCGAGTAAAATAGGCTATATTTTATCCCCGTGCTCCCACGGAAACGGGAACTACGCGGGTGAAACCGTGTGACGTCCGCTAATCACTGATAAAATTATGACTACTGAAGATATCATAATTTGTTTTTCCCCAACAATTATATATTATTATATATTTTTTTTAGTCTTGTTTCCGATCAAGCCTTTAAAACTATTACTTTGCGTGGTGCCTATATGACCTTGACTACCCAGTTACTGGGTTATAAGCTACCCCTTGGTACGACCGTCAAAGATCTACAAATGACAGCCGAAACCAACAGCTTAACGTACTCTCTGAGACACGGGTCTTGATGTGTATATTAAATGCTTAACCTTCCACAGACCAGCCTCAGCGACTCTTTGCCAAAAAGCGTGAAACTTAATGACGCTATAAAACAAGTAAACGGTTTCCAATACACAAAAAATAATATCCCCCGAGAGTGAGTCACACCACAACCTAACTGCGTTCGGTCACGCGTTCGGTTCCCGGTTGAATCACTGTTTAATCGCTGTAGCCAACTGGATTAATGGGAATTCCGCTGGCAATTTTATTATACGGTACTGTCGGTGACTTATAATTTTATTTTATCGGCTTTTTAATGCTCTTTCATGACTGCGTATGACATTTTGTTGAGAGTTATTTTGGTGAATTGGATACGTGTAAAGGGAAGCGTGTGATATTTTATGAGTTTTTGGTTTCATTATTAAGGGTGTAATTTGTGTGGGTTTTGTGATAGACAATAGTTTTTTTTGTAGAAAGACCTTTAAAGAGAGTAATCCTACAAAAGAATGTGCATTAGCACGAGCAAGAGCAGTGGTGGCCCAGTGGTGGCAGCCCCGTCTTACGAACAGTAACTCGTGGGTTCGAACGTTTTGTTCGTACGTTGTGTAATTTTTTCCTCACCACTGCTCTCAAAACGGTAAAGGGAAACATCGTGAGGAAACCGGCATATCCTAGAACCAAAAAAACGAAGACATGTGACATCTACCAACCCGCACTGGGCCCGCGTAGTGGATTATAGCCATCCATTGCCTCTCATAGAGAAGAGGCCCTGTGTCCCAGCAGTGGGAAAATTATTGGATGATTATGCTTAGATTATGACTATGACCTATGCAGTTCAGTAATCAAACAAATACTAGCAACTCTTACGAACAACCTCCATCAAAGGGAATGCTACGCCGTAGCACTTTTAGCTGTTGCGTAGCAGGTTACGCTTGCTACGCTTTCGTAGCAAATTGTCTGCAACGCGTCAAATGTTTATCATCCTTTTATTTTATCAATTAACCTTGTTCGAATTATTTGGGAGAGAACTTGCTTTAAAATATTATTACATTTCGAAAACAACCGTTAAAAGATCTTTGAAATTTCAAAACAAGTTGCCAATCCCATAATGCTAAATTAAAGAAATCAGTAACATCCATATCAATTACACTAACTATATCCGATTATGCACAACAGAATTAAAGGCGTATTATGAAGACGAATGACCTTAATAGCCTCTCCAGATATGAATAGTCTGGCTGTTTAGTAGGTCAACTATAGAGCGATGAATCGAATGTAGTAGGCATTTATAAGTTGAAGGAATAGGTCTTTATCTAGTACTGTCATAACTATAGCATATCTTCGGCATCAGTACAGGACCTTGTAGGTACCTATATTGAAATACATACTTAACAATATCACATAACATCACGCCTGTAATCCCTGTAGGGTTAGGCAGAGGTGTACCTATTAGTACACCCACAAAAAAAAGCACCAACTACTTGTTCTAATCAAAATGGAAAAATTAAGTTATTGCAATAGGCTCGCCCCCTATTACATAGGACTTAAATATGCGAAATGTGAGTTTACTATTAGTTACACCTCTGGGTAATCCCTCGAGGATTACAGGCGTGATGTTATGTTGTATAAATTAAGTAGCCTGTCATATATTATTAATGTATTATTTATTTATTTGTGTGCCATATAGACAAAATATTGATATAGTTAGTCAGCACGAATGACGCATGGTCAGTAAAACAAGCTAATCTAGAACTTTTGACATGCTTTACGCCTGTTGGGTGTTTAAAACAGTTTTTAGTTTCTTCTGTAAAAAAGGGTGTTGTGCGTTTACAAGGTCCAGTACCGACGCCGACCATATTATGCTGGTCCTTCCATCTTGGTCTGCCGCGATCTCGCCTAGCGTTCAATAAGACACAGTGGTTATTTTACCTCATATGACATGATTTATGCTTTTATTATAGCCAAAATTACATTTAATTTGTATGCCATGTGCAGAACTAGAAATTCAACAGCTGAAGAAACTATTAAACCCTTATCTGGGTTTGTACAATAAATTAGTTCTCACCCGCATGTAAGTTCAATCGAAACTATTTCTCGAGTTCCAGTGTGCCAAGACAAAATTCAGGTGTAGATTGTTAGACGTCGATTTTTACTCTAGAAACTGCTGGTAAAATCGTGAGATCGTATAAAACTTTCTTGTGAAAATTGCAAGTAGTTTCTGGGTATCAAAAAACTTTATTTTGAACTAGCTGTTGCCCGTGAATTCGAATTTTGTTACCAATTTCAAGGGTTTTTTTTTTGGACGGATCCCCATTTATTTATCTAAAATAAAAGTAGCCTAAGTTACTCCTTGTTACATCAGTTATCTGCCAGTGAAAGTCCCGTCAAAATTGGTCCAGCCATTTCAGAGATTAGCTGGAACAAACAGACAGACAGACAAAAATTTAAAAAAATGTTGTTTTGGTATGTGTACATATGCACTTAGTAAAAAGCGGTTATTTGAATATTACAAACAGACACTCCAATTTTATTTATCTGTATGTATGTATGTATATGTATGTATAGATGTATATAGAGGAGCAATGGTGGGATTTAAGAAACATTATGCCGGGTACACAATGGTGTAACGTAAGCTGAAATGTAACACGAATGAGCCGGCCAGACTTATGCAATGCAACATAAAATGTAACCCAACGACAAGGCGAATTCGTTTAATTGCGTGTTACATTGCATGTTACATTTCGTAAGTCTGTACGTGGCTTTATAGACAAATGTAGACTGGTTACTAACCTGTATATAAATGTTTATTGTCACAATTTGTAATAGCATGTAGGTATAGCCCATTCTAAGACCTTTTGATTACGAGCCATGTCCTCTCCTCTCCGTTCAACCGTTTCTACTAGGGTAAGCGGTGACAAGAAGTCTACATAACTAAATATAGAATTTAGTGGTTTACAACACAACATCACCTCTGGAGTCCGGCCCTAAGGCGTGATATAGCCAAAGAAACAATTAGGAACGTTTTAAAGTTAGCGTAGTTTGAGAAATTGGAGGAAATTACCTGAAATATACAGTCCACGACAAAAATTCTCCGTTCTACCCAGACGGAAGGTATCCCTGAAGAATTTCCGCTAACTAAAATATAAAAAACACATGTGTGCAATTCACACGTGATAGAAGTGAAACCTTCAAAAATTTTGGCTTCAAGATAAACACTGTAATAATGCTACCTATCTAATTTTCTCCCACGTTAAATCTTATGAATTTATTTGTCTGTCTCTTTTTACTGTCGCTTTTTCGTTTCATCGACTTTCAAATCACAACGATGCTAAAGTAGTATTCACTTCAAAAACTAGAATTCTCTAATTTAATTTATTATTTACCTTAGTATTTTCTTGTCAAACTCAGGTGTTTTGCAAGTTGTCTAGAATCGACAACAGAGAATATTTCCAAGATCTTCCTTTGTCGATAAGGACTGATAAATAAAATTATGTTTGTACATAATGGTCAAAGAGACAATGTCCTCACTTGTGTGGCACAAAGGACCACGATTTCCATCTGAGACGACGTGCCAAAGAGCTATCAATTTAACACCATATTGGCATGTACGAGTATGATGCATACCGTATAAATATTCTGAAATAGTCTTTGTATATACTGACATACTTATGTGACCCGTCAAGAATAATTTCAAGAAAATTCTTGTCTTGCGAACTAACATACTTACATGAGCTCATTACTTCTCCATAGAGAGTAGACAGGACTAGTGCGCTACCAGAAGAGAAAGAAAGAGAGGGGGTGGTAGGTCTTAGATTATAACAAAAAATAAAATAACAAATATTCAATCACGCATATCATTTTATTAAGAGTGTTGTAGCTAGGCTCTCTTCTATTTTTTCAATTAATTACACATTAATTGACAATAATATAAATTATCCTTACAATTAAGGGTACAAAAATAAAATGTAAAAAATTACAAACTATCTACATACGTAATTACGATACAGGAGAATGTACGTCAATGAACTAAATAAGTAGCCAAGGATGGGAGAATGGTATTTTAGCACAAATATTCATTATTGTTGATAATGAATATTTGTTGTTTTTTTATGATGCTATTTAAATAAAAATTTAAATAATACGCCAAAAACTGTAAACTTATTTAAGTAATACAAAAAAATAGCAATTTAAGGCCATGTTTTTTTGACAATAAAGTTGAATTTCAATTATTCGGAACGTTGAAAAAAAGAAGATTTTTTTTTCATGGTAGGACTTTTTACACGATTTATGAAAGTGAATTTGCTTTCATTTCTAAAGATACTATTACTCCTTCTTTGAAATTACCTTTAACTTACATTTAAAGTAATTTCATTACATTTTGTATGTAGAAAAAGATTGGATTGTCATTCATATTTAATTTAACATAGAAAATGTAACGAAAAAAAATGTTTTTTAAAGATTTTTAGGACAAATTATCATGATAGAGGAAAGAAGACTTAATGTTGTGGTTGAAAAGACTCAATTTCATAATGTATATTTTTTCTATCTACAACCAACTTCGTAAGTATCTATTCAATAACTCCTATTAGATTACAAAGTCTTTCTGTTTTCTAAGATTTTTTTTATGTTAACAAACCTTACAAATTATTTTCTATGTATTATACACAATTTCAATTTTATTGGCATTATTATATCAGATTAAATAAAATGTAAAAAGCATTTTTTGTTTATTTACACACATTGAAAGATAGAAACCACAAAAAAACAATTAAAAAAATATATATAAATTTTCTTTACTTAGATTTTTTTTACAGAAAGATAATGAATGCCATTAAAATTAATAAAAACACGCTGAATATCTATGTGAGCAGAGATAATTCACAAATTTACTAAAAACAGACCAGTTAATGTTTGCACAACTACTATTAGGCATAAGTTAATTATACATTCTCTAAATAACTATTTTTAAAATCCCTATCAGTCTGATTTCAACAACGGTAATGCTACATCATTAATTATTATTTACAGTTATACATATGGATTTATACACCGTGACTTTTTAGTCGTTCACAACGGCAGCCCACTTCATGTATCCAATGACTCCTTTACATTCATAACAAAAGATAGGTATTTATGAATTTAAATAATTTAAAAATAAAGATATTATTCATTGTTATGACGCGTGTTATTGTTGAAACAGCCTGTTGCGAGCAATGATCTACTCGACTCGTGCGCTAGGTAGGTTAACATTAACAGGATGTTTCATAATTGTAATGTTTTATTTATTTTTATTTTTACCTATTATCTTAATTAATGGGGAAAAAAAATCACGCCTGAGAGAGGTATTTCATGTCGGATACATTTAGTGGACCACCTTTGTAAGACGACTAAAAAGTCACGGTGTATATCGATTGTATTTTATTAATTCAGTATAGGTATTTACTGCACCATTAAGAATAGTTACCAAATTAATTTGTTTTAATTACATTTTTAATGAAAACGTAAAATTATATAAATTATAAAATCAGATTATTTTCATTTATTCATCAAACTGAAGCGGAGTTTTACGGAGAAATCTTTAATGATCGAGATTTTAAAACATACGTGAATTTGGAATTTAATTTGTTAACATCAAAATAATTTACTAACGTCTGTTGCAGATAACCGTGAAAAACAAAGATCATCTTCTTTATTTACATAATATTATCTATAACGTAGAATGAGAGAACTGATACAAAATTAAATGTTTTCTTTTTTGGGCAAAAATCGGCTTTGCTTTGAAAAAATCTTTAGTGAAAATACGAAATACGCTTAGACGACTGCAGAAATGAATACAGGAAAGTGTATATTCCGAAAATAGGCAATTATTTGTCTATTTTAAACACAGACATTCTGTTTTTAGCGAGATACCACATAATCATGTATTCAGTTTAGTGTCATTACATAATTACAATACATAGGCACATTACGGGATTATAAAACAACATTTAAATCTATCAACAATTAACTAATCAATCGATGCCTAAGATTTAATAATAATTACCTATTTTAATTATGCCATCAAATCGTCTTTGGCGATTACTTTATTATTTTTATAAATATACAGTTATTATTTTCAATATATCTATGTTATAGCCAATGAATATGTACAATGTCAATTTTATAGGTCTTCATGATTTTTTTACGTATTTCTAATGTTCACGGAGCTCACACTAATTATTCATTTTAATCATTTGGAATCAGCAAATGGGAAAGCTATTTTACAAGCTATAAATACGGCGGCATATTCATGTAAAAAAATGTTTATTATTAAGTAAAGACAGACAAGAAACATTGCTTCTCTAAAATTATTTTACTTACACTGCTTTCCTCGTGAAAATGACACCACATTCTGATGTTTTCGACCTTTGGTCTCAAACTCAAACGCCTTAAATCCTTTGAATGGGACAAAGGAATAAGCTTCAGATTTGACGTAACTATTTCATACGTTATAGTTAGTTTAAAATATTTTACATTTATTATTATTTGCACCATTCCATAAAATAACATGAACGCCTTAAATGTTACAATTAATTTACTTGAGTTACAATAATATTGGCCTTAATCCCGGAAAAAAAATCGCAAATACGACGCCAATATTTTTTCGTTTCATTATTTTTTGGAGCTTTGAATCAATCTTCTCTCGATTTTATGCACCCTATAATTTATTTTACACAATTAAATTTACGCACACTTTATCGCAATATTTTTAAATGAAAATTATTTAAGGCATAACACATCATTCATAAGCCTTTTATCCGTTCTCAACTTCAATTTGAAAGGCCCAAAGCCTAATTAATCTTATAAAATATCATCCATTTAATACTCATTATTTACAGTCCTTAAAATAGTTTTAATTACTTATTATAACACGTCCATATGAAATAGATCACTTAAAGCTAAACTTTTCATTGTCTTTGGAGTGATTTCACTAAAGTCGGGTTAAACACTAAATCGTCTTAGTCACA
The DNA here is from genome assembly GCA_950005105.1 of Lycophotia porphyrea. Lineage (NCBI taxonomy): Eukaryota > Metazoa > Arthropoda > Insecta > Lepidoptera > Noctuidae > Lycophotia > Lycophotia porphyrea. The sequence goes on along the minus strand of OX465388.1, from coordinate 18,574,712 downwards.
ATACTACTGTCACTCGGGCTTGAGCTGTCATCGAGACGCTGGTTCCTCAATTCCTGAAACAAAAAACAATATTTTAGAAACAGGCAAAAAACAAAAACATTTGTGCAATTCACACGTGGTAGAAGTGACACCTTCAAAAATTTTGGCTTTAAGACAAACACTGTATAATGCTTTCTATCTCATTTTCTCCCACGTTAAATCTTATGAATTTATGTGTCTGTCTCTTTTTACTGTCGCTTTTTCGTTTCATCGACTTTCAAATCACAGCGATGCTAAGGAAGTTTTCACTTCAAAAACTCCATTTTGAAACTGTGAACATTTCCACACACACCACGTCTACTGAATGGTAAAACTGACACAAGCTGTGCTCAACGTACATTCGAGGTCACAAGTTCTCCTACGAGAAAGTACAGTCGCCAGAACATCAAGTTATCACAAACTGTCTAATCTTTCCTAATGATGTTAAACCATAAAATGTTGTAGGTTAAGTTCAAAATCGAATGAGAAAATTTGACTGTTTGTGGTACACCCATGATAAAAAGTATCCTATGCCATAACTCATGGTCTCCCTGTATGCCAATTTTGGCGTGAAAGTGCTAACAGATAAACAGAAATACTTCCGCATTTATGTTAGCAGGGGTGGTAACTCCACACCGTGCCAAACATTTCTCAATTACACCCTCCAACACATTCCCCTATCCAATAATTTCGGCTGTGTAATAAGATCTGCTTCCAAAACTACCCATTATTGGTTTTCGATCCTGATAGCCTAATTTAAGCCCACCTTTGCCCCTAATAATTCATTAATGTAATTAATATTCACCCCTTATTCATACGTGGCAGGGTTTAGGTGTTCTATACTTAGGATTAGTTTTAGCATCCCACTTTGTGGTCCTATCTTATAGGGGTTTGTTTTAGTATTAATTTTAGCAAAGCTGATGTGCGGGGTAGGGTTATGTTTAGGCACATTTATCCACAAACACGTAATGGGTTAGCGTGGTGGATTATGCCCGAATCCCTCCCACAGGGACGGAGCCTAAATCTCAGTACATAACATAACATTACGCCTGTAATCCCCGAAGGGTTAGGCAGAGGTGCACCTAATAGTACACCCACATTTTGCCAGTAATATTTAAGTCCTATGTAATAGGCAGCGAGCCTATTGCCATCAACCGCGTACAAATCCGGACTTCGTGGCTGCTACTGAGAAGTTGCTGACGGAAAAACACAATGACACCTGGGAGTCCAGCCCAGGACCTCATGCTCAGCATTCGCGCTTGCGACCACTAGACCAACGAGGCAGTCTCAAGCATGAACCTCAGAAGTGGGAGCTTTCAAAGCTGATTATATCTCTCCGTGATGATGGTTGTCGTCGTATACATGTGTTTGTTTATTATATGTTCTTTATTATGTATATATTTATATGTTTTGTATGTTTTGCTTGCCTAGGTTGGTCTGTGGATGGGTGATCACCCATTATAAACCGAGTTTCCTCCGTGCCTCAGAAAACACGTTAAGCCGTTGGTCCCGGCTGTCATTTGAAGATCTTTGACATTCGTTAGGTAGTCAGCAGCCCAAAAAAGTCTGACAACCAGTCTAACCAAGGGGTACTTAATCCCTATCTAACCCAGTACTAACTGGGTTGTGGAGGTCAGCTGCATCCGGTTAGACTGGGAGCCGACCACAACATTGTTGGGAAAAGGATAGGCACATGGTGACATGTTGTATGTATAAAGAGTTGTTTAACTTAAATTTTGGGAAGAAATAATAATTTAAAATCTCTTCCTTAATTTTTTCGTACAAAGACGAAGGCGTAACAGTATTTATTGTTGTCAAAAGAATCAATTTACACGTATCTTAAAGCAAAAAATTTGTGATTAGTTCACAGAGGCGACAATTCTTTGTCACTCGAGTATGAAAACGGAATATTATTGGGTTCACAAGGAATTTTACATGCATCATATTTGAATATGTTCGCAGACGTAAAATATATAGTTGCTTTTGGGAATTCCTTTGTGCTTTTTAGATTACTGTGAAATATTATACTGAGAGGGTGTTGGACATTTTTGGTGTTCGAAATAAAGTTGGAAAATGAGGGTAGAAGAGAATTTTATGCAGCGCTAGAACTCGGTTGGTTAGTTTTATCCGGAAAGCAAGAAAAGCGCTTTAAGCTTCAAAAATTGCACAAAAGCAGCAGTTTAACAATACTAGTGTTACATTGTTTGCTTTGATCTAAAATAACTAGTTTGATGAGAAAGCTGACATTTTTATCCACGATAAAGCATATTTTGACGTTAGTACAAAGTTATTTTGCTTTTCAGCTTAATTTGAGTCTATCCACTAAATGTAGAGACTTGTACACGGTGTGAGATAAATTGCGACAATTTTTTACCAAATATCGAAGAAGGATATAAATATTATATTTTACTGATACGAACTAACAGTTCCAATACTGGTTGGTCTGCATCCTTGTTATAACTTACATAACATAGCATTAAGCCTGTAATCCCCGTAGGGTTAGGCAGACGTTGTTATGTTCGCAGTTATGTTTACGTCCCGTGTAATAAGGGACGAGCCAATTGATATCAACCGGGCACAAATCCAGACTCCGTGGCTGCTGCTGAGAAATTCCTGATGGAAAAACCCAATAGCAGTAGCCCGACCTGGGAATTGAAACCTGGACCTCATACTAAACAGTCGCGCTTGCGACCACGCGACCGACGAGGCAGTCATATATTGTTATTACTTTGTGCCGTATATTATTATTGCATCAACTTAATACTATACTGTATTGTGAACTTTCCTGAAATCTCTTCCACTGAATTCATGAATTCATCAAGCACTAACATATATATCTTACCCTTGAAGTGACAAGCCTCTGCACGATAATCTCGAGACGGTCACCAGCAGACGCGATGAGAGGCACCGTGAGGCAGCAGTCGTAGTCTACTGTCCTTGTTCCGTTCACCTGGGAAACATGATATAAGCTATAGGCTAAGTTTCTTGAAAGTTTCCTTCGAACCGGTACGGAAAGATTGCAGAGTAAGGTGCGGTCCGCAACCTGTGCTGCTGGTTGACCGCTTTTTAAGTGAAGCGTGAACAAAGGGCCGAGGCAAAATGATATTCCATAAGCGGCACTGAAGATGGAAAGTCAAAAATGTATTAGATTGACCTAAGCTATCGAAAAGTTCATGTCGATCTTCTCGAAAGTTATTTTAGAAATGCCTTGAAAGCGGTTGCAACTTGACTAGGCCCTTTTTTTATTTATTTTTTTCGGATGGGAAATCATCACATGACTTCTCCCGCTCTGAGCAGAGCGGAAGGGAGTGTCAGACTTGTACTGACTAAAACCCATCCATGTTCCTCCCTTGCCCTTTGTGTTCCAGGGCCGCGGTATCTCTTTCGAACAGTCCCGCAGCCCACTTGACTAGGCCATCTAGGTATCGTCTGAGCAAAAATGGCGCTTCGTCGCCCACATCATTACTAACCATGTTATACTGGTTAAACGTAAACCTGTCAATAATAATAAAATGCGGCCGGAATTGTTGAAGACATCAAAGCCATGATGAATAGAAGAAGAATCTTCGAAATATAAGATACTAACAGACGTCACGCGGTTTCACCCGCGTAGTTCCCGTTCCCGTGGGAGTACGAGGATAAAATATTGCCTATGTTACTTGCTGATAATGTAGCTATCCATTACTGAAAGAATTTTTAAAAACGGTCCAGTAGTTTTTGAGCCTATTCATTACAACCAAACAAACAAAGTTTTTCCTCTTTATAATATTAGTGTAGAAGAGGAACTAGCATAAAAGGGATTTTGAAACTGATATTGTTTTCAAGAGTATTCAGTTTGTGTGTGTTAAAACAAAAATAAATAAGAACTTTGCAAATCATGGACGATTAACTGTACCTTGCGTACCTATTACTGTTATATACACAAATTGCAGAGCAAAGTTATTAAAGGTAATATTATCTATAGGTATATGAGGGTTTTAAAAAATGAAGACCTAAAAACTTGGTTTGTAAATAACGAGAGGTCGAAAACAGGGCACAACATTAGGTACACCTGTAGGACGTAATTGGGTAAAATAACTTTGCTTTAAAGCAAAGTCAAATTCTGTATTGTAAATGACTTTAGAATATTCTTTTTGAACTAATTTTAATCAACAAACTTTAAAATATCTGTCTGGGAAATTGAGACGATGCCTTCGTTTATTTTTAATCCACGAACCAATTAGTTTATAATTAGGAACGAGCTCAATTTATATAATTTTTTATATAAAAAATTTGGAAAAATTGCTGAACGAAATGATCATCTTTTTATCAAGATATTTTTTTTATTATGATCATATATTTTCGTTTTTAAAAGCATGGAATATTGTAGAACCTAATTATTATTTTAGATGTTAATGCGAATCTTTGAAGTATTCCCTTTGATATATCGATACTACTTCGTAATAATATGCAAAATATATAAATGAACATACCTACTTAATTACTTGAATACAGTTATACATATGTTTCCCTACCCAGAGTTTTCTAAATAAATGTGTTGAGTATTAAATCTATGTGCTCATCTTCTTGCAGCATTTTCTTAAATAACTAACCTGCAAAATCCTATCATACGGCCTCAACAACCCCACAATATCGGCGGGTCCCCCCTTCCGAATTCGGTTAATATACACTCCTCGTTCATACAGCCCATCGGATACTGAGAAGCCGTAGTCATCATAGATGGCATCCTTATAGAGGATCACGTGGTGTACGGAACCTCTGGCAGGAGATACTGCTTCGGTACTGTAGAGGCCTGTGAAGGAAGAATATGTGTTTACATTATCAGTCCTGTTTACAACATTAGCTTTTTGTTGACCCTTACCCAACAAAGGGGTCATTGCACTTATAATTCTGAAAATCTTTTACTATCGGACCTAATCTGGAATCAAGAATCGCGAATAACTAATGAGACCAAAACATTTTGCTGCTCCATACATTTGTGTCTTAGATCCATGAAATGGATGAAGTGGCAGATTTTTTGTTATATGTATGTGTTACATGTCGGTTAAAGAATGAATGAAAAACTATGCTTATAAAATATACTAGCTGACTCGTGCATCTTCGTCTGCATCACATAACAGAGAGAGGGTTAGAGAGAGCGGGTCGACATTTTTCATTGAGACTCCGCTCCCATGTTGATGTTATACAGCCTATAGCCTTCTTCGATAAATGGGCTATCCAACACTAAAATATTTTTTCAATTCGAACCAGTAGTTTCAGAGATTTGGGCGTTCAACCGAACAAACTCTTCAGCTTTGTAATATTAGTATAGATTTATACAAATGGTCAAACACCAAATGGTGACTGTTTTGTAGGAAATATTAAATATTTATCAGATTTAAAATAGCCATTTTACATGTGTATGCATCATTAATCAAAATTTAGATTAAATTATATGACAAATTAACAGGGTTTTCAGAACACATTACTACGTTAATGAGTGAACATAGGCTGTAGCAATGTCGAATTGCAAAATAAACCGATATGATAATTAGCAAACAGAATATTACCTGGTACTTCATTTTCATAAATAGGACTCGTTGAAAATTGAAAACTGGTTCCGGGAACTCCCGGTTTCATCGGTGATTTCTGTGGCGTGGTCACGGTGTATATTCCATTATTTAAATAATCATTATCCCAATTTGGTCTTCTTGTTTTCGGTGACACAATTCCATAAGGACCCATTTGGACATAGTCACATTTGCAAGAAGACCTTTCCATATTGTGCAATTGACAATCTTTCATGTTTGATGTCAGAATTTCTATTTGCTGAACATCGTCCTCTCTAGTAATATTCTGTTTATTTTTTAGTGTATTTTCAGGAATGATACATGTGTTTTCGTAATGGAAAGTCTTCAGTGAGTTGTTTAGGGAATAGTTTGGTAGTGGCAAGTCGTTGATGCTGTACGGTGCTGCTGAATTGAAATTTGATGCCATGAGTTTGTCTTCGTCGGTTGGGGAGTAAGGCTGCTTATCCATCATTCTTGTCTTGTCTGGTACTGCGTATTCTATTACTTCGGAATTTCCTATAACATAAACTGTATCCTTTATGAATATGGTAGTGTCTTTATACATATTATGAATATAGTAAATAACAAAATCAAAAGGAAAAGGTCGTGAGAAAAGTTTGGAGTATGTCTGTGATGACTATGAAGAGGAAGATCAAAAACGATGAATGGACCGTATGAAACATAGTCATCATTCTCCTGCCCTTCATCATCATTATCATCATACGGAATCACCCACTGCTGGGTATAGGCCTTCCCTTTTTCTCCTGCCCTTATTCCAAATTTATTTGGGGTCCGCGCAGCATGTCTTCTTCTTCTATATTTCTCTATTATTCGTGATCCCAGCAGTAACCTCTTTTCTAGCCATATCATTCTTCACATAGTTCATCCAATAAAGATGAATGAAACATGATGTTATGGATATAAAAGTGACTAAAAAGGCGATTAAAAGAGAACCATAGCAGTAGAGGATTATCCTACGGTATTCCTAAATAAATTAGGGTATGCGCAGGACATGTGACATCTACCAATCCGCACTGGGCCCGCGTGGTGGATTATAGCCCATTCCCTCTCATAGAGAGGAGGCCTGTGTCCCAGCAGTGGGAACATTAAAAGGCTGATGATGATGATGATGATGATGATGCGCAGGAGAATGACGATGATAATGAGTCAAAATAAAAATCAACTATAGTTGCTGCCAGTTAAGATCGCAAAACCTGTCATTGACCCACTTACATTTATTAAAGTTCTTAACTTTGAAAACCGAAAATAACCCTGTTCATGATTTGAATCGTCATATATATCGTCTTCTTCAACATTTTTTCTAATGAAAATCGAGACATGGTTTATTTGTTTTGGTTCGTACGAAGACCTATTAGGGAAAGGGCAATGACCGCTATTACGATCTTAATTGGCAATAACAATAGTACATTAACGATTGTAATTTTTAAGTTAAAATTAAGATAAGAGGTTACTTAAAAATGAAATAAAACTCATGCCTAAAGAGCAATAAATCATAATTCATATAACATCAACACAGATTATGCACGTTTAATATAAAGTGTCTTACCGCAGTTCGCACTGGTCCTGACTGGCGTGTTCTGATCCCACGACTCAACAGCGCTGTCATTGGATAAGCCCGGGCTTGACGTGGAATGACTCGAGTCTCTCGCACTGGATTCTGCACTCTCGAGCGACCCTACGGGGGATTATGGTTTATTATGTATGAGTTATACCGTAATTGCATTCTCTTCTAATCTTTGTAAATTGTTATTTAATGGTTGATTCAATGTGTTTTTCCCATCAGTGAAATTCATGATGTTGACTTCAGTTTTGCAATAAAATACAACACATCTTTACCAGTAGATTGTATCTGTTTTATAAAGTATATAAGGGTTATTTTTGTCCAACTTACAACGTCCCAACTACCGGAATACAGGAGGGTCTCAATCCATCTCGCTGGGCGAAGAGTTGGAATTTTTATGCAATTTACAAAAATTAAAATTAGACTAATTTACCTGTCAGTTTTCTACATAGTTGCAGCTGTACTCTTTGACCACTTTGTTGTAACAATTTGATTGCTTCAGACAAGGGTTTGTTAAGCACACTTTCACCATTAATAGTGAGCAGTTCATCGCCTATAGCTAGTTTTCCACATTTTTCTGCTACGCCACCTGCAATTAAAAGATCGAATTTAGCACCAGGGCTAAGAATATTGTATAAAGAACTTTAGCTTTGATGGAATAAAGTTTGAAATGCCAAAACTGACTCAAAGGTTAGTTTTTTTTTATAATGAAATGTAAAATGATTAAAAGGCTAAAACTACTATACCTTCAACAAGACCACTCAACAGAATAGGCTGCGTTACATCTTCACTCCCAGCAATAGTCAACCCTAGCGGTCCCGTTTCTTGCTTAATCAGCTCCACAGTAAAAACCGCCGTATTGCTATTGTCATTGCTGCCATGACTCCTTTCACTATCCTTAGCACTATTGTTAGGACTCTCCGTATGATGGCCAGAATCTTCACCACTATGTACAACGGCTTTAGTTTCAATGTTGCTAAAACTTTGCAGAGTCAATTTGGCGTTGTGTTTGTGAATATTCGACCAGTCTTCTGTTAGGTCGCGTTTACGAATTTTTAGGGTTATAATGTCTTCTGGTGAATTTTGGAGGATGTTGAAGGCTGTGTCCTGCAATTATGGTTTGATATTAGGAATGAACTCATCATCATTGTCAGCCTATAATATTCCCAATGCTGGGACACAGGCTCCTCTCAATGAAAGGGAATGGGCTATAATCCACCTCGCGGGCCCAGTGCGGATTGGTAGATGTCACATGTCTTTGAATTTTTGGTTCACGATGTTTTCCTTCACCGTTTTGAGAGCAGTGGTGATGAAATAAATTACACAAAGTAATGTGCCTGCCTGGGTTCAAACCCACGACTTACTGCTCGTAAGTCGAGGCCGCCACCATTGGGCCACCGCTGCTCTCAATGTTGACAATCGTCTGTAGTCTCTACGTCAAGTGTAGTGTCAATATTATTAGGAATTTGTTACTAGGCAAGTTGTATAAGTGGTTTAAGCATTACGTATAGTCAAATCTGTGTCGTTACTTTAGTCATCGCCATGTGCTTGATCATATTAATATCACAACAACACGTATACTGTTTTATGCGCTAAATAACTCTTAATCATTGTTTGTGGTTTGTGAAAACGGACATAAATAGGCAATCTTATTCGATTTTTTTTATTTTGGAATTGCGGTTTGATTAGTGATTGACTATCTAGTTAACCTCATCAACGAAGAAAAATGGCTGTGCATTGGACGGTATTTCAATAGGACATATTTGACTCTTAATGTAAAGATTGTAAAGAACGCCCTAAATATTTTAATGAAATAACTAGGCGACTGAGATTATTCCTGTAATTACTTATTCACGTTTATTTCATGTTCCTACTTTGAGTTAGCACTCCAAGTAGTGTAAACATTTGTGTGTGTTTAGATCTCACTTTGATCAACATAATTAATGCAAAAGTTGTTAATTAATTTATCTTGGTATCTTTCTGAGACGTGAAAATTAATTGCCGTCACATTTTAAATTAATTAATTTTGTATGAGGAAAATAAGAGCTTTTTAGATGAAATCATATTACACTTACTATTATTATATTCACGTAATTTACTGTGACATCATCTTAAAACATACTTGTGAGTGTCGAATTGAAAGAATAGTAACACACAATTCACCAAGAAAAATAAAACCGAAAAATTTACCAATGATAAATTGTGCAGCGGCTGTCCATTGATGGCTAAAAGTTGGTCTCCGGGTGCTAAGGCTCCACTCCGATGAGCCACAGATCCTGGCTTGATATCCGATATCACCATGGGTTCTTCGTTGCTAAGTAGTTTCTGTTTACACCCTGTGGAAATATGTACTAGGTTACCAGGCGACTAGAAGAGGCAAGTGGGTCCATGCTTCCTCTCTTTGGACTCACTTGGAAGTATGTATGATAGAGGTGATTAGTTAGGCAGGTTAGTATGTGTATAGAATAGGCGCTCAGCCATCATGTTTGCCTAGTACGTTAAATTCAGTAAGCGAATGTATTTACAGTCCAACGTACCATGACATGCCTTATGCACGTCTGTTTGGCTAACGCAGCCTGGCTGTGCTGCCATGTTGCTTAGCGTGGTATCTGTCAAAAAGACTTCGATGAACCTATCTTCAAAACAGTCATGACAGCCTAGTACTCTAAAAGCTGCAAAATTCTAACTCTAAGTGATTGAAAACCAGAAATAACATGCATGAAGGTATTTCTTTAGATTTTTGAATTACGGGCAAGTAAATGGAGTGAAATTTCGAGAATATTTGGCGATTGATTGAGGAATGGATAGAAACCCATTAAGATCAATAAAGGCAAGACTTTGAAAAAAAAAACGCAAAATACATTGCAGGATAAGAGGCCAAACCTGTGATAGTAACGCCTAATCCAGCTGTAGTCTTTGCCAGTTTCACGTTGAAAACTCCACTGGAAGCTTCAATCGTGTTAGGCATACTGAATTCCACGTTCAGGGTCAAGTACTTAGGGCTGTGGGAATCGTTCCTTCGCTGAAGTATCTCGTTGGCGACGTCCACTGTCAGGTTCTCGTGGCCGTTGATTGACATTACCCGGTCTCTGATTTGAAGGCAGCCGCATCTGGAAAGAAGGTAATGTGAAGATTTCTTGTTGGTGTTTAGAAAATCGAACAATACAAAGCTAAAGAATCTATTTTCCTCCCATTCAAAAAATGGGTTTCTACAAGGATTTTTAAGATAATTGTTCCAGAGGCACAAAAGTGTAATTGCGCATTTATTTTTCTGTAATATTAGTACCCCAACTGCGTAAAATATTTACAATCACAATCAGAAGGCTTCTAAAGGTTTCTTATGCTCATTCTTCGTTTGCTCGACAGCGTAAAAAACGCAACGTAGATTTGTGAGTAGTATTTTAAAATTGTAAAAAAAAAATGAATTTTGGAGTAGAGAGTAACACTGTAGATTTAAAAACAGAAAAGTACCAGTCCTAGAATGTTGGACACAGGATCTCTTATTTCAATGATGAAGTTCATATAACATCAAAAACCACTTACCTGTAAGCCGGTGATTGTGAAGCGACATGGGATATCACCAACATGGCATTGTCTTCATGTACAGCTAGACCAGAACTCTGACCAGGAGGAACTTCCAGCTGTATGTTCAGAGACTCTGTCCTGCAGACCCCCATACTCATGTAGTTTTGTTGACTATCTATTGAGGAATATAGCACAATGTTAGTCAATAAGTTGGTACAGAAGGCGCATGTCTGTGGTGACATTAACAGTATAGGCTGGTCTCGTGGTCTCTTGAAACTAGTAGGCCAGATCAAGGTTTAAGTGTTACCACAAATGTGCAGTAGACTGTACAATTTTATAAGCATAGTAGACTAATGGAGCTCGTGGCTAAATAATAACAGCCGCCCGGGTCGATCTTTAGGTTAAGCTTGCCTAGGTTGGTCTGTGGATAGGTGACCTCTCATTACATACCGAGTTTGCGCTTTATTTAGTCTGTCTTACCAAGGGGTATCGTATTACCTAGTACTAACTGGGTTGTGGAGGTCAGATAGGCAGTCGCTCCATTTAAAATACCGGTATTCAGCTGCATCCGGTTAGACTGGAAGCCGACTCCAAGATAGTTGGGAAAAGGCTCGGCAGATGGAGTAGACTGTATTGGACTCACTACAAATCGAGGTCTAACTTGACTGATGCAGAACGTTCCCGAGGTTGTAAGTTACAGTTCAAAAACTGGCGCAATGGTGGCACCTGGTCCAAAGATAAACCTTGTTAAGTAATAAGCAGAAAATACTAGTGAGTGTTTAGACTATTACAGTGTTTGCCTCCTATTTTCATAATGATACGTCCCAACAGTAGATGTATCTATATAAAAGCCTATCGGCACTTCCCTGGAGACAAATAAAGGAACAGTCAACTCGTAATACAGAAATATTGTTTGGTCGCAGAAACAGTTACAGTACAAATTCTTTCCCTAAATTGTACTGTTGATAAAGCTCAAAATTGCACGTTTTCGACCATAATACGAAAACCACGAATGTCCTGCATTGAAATCCTCGGTATTTAGCGACACTACGTCAGCTCCTAACTAGACTATTACGTGCTCTGTCCAATTAACATAATGTTTTAGAGCAACGTGAGAGGAACGGCGAACAAACTAGGAAGTTGTAGGTCCTAAACAAATATGCGAGGAAGATATACTGAACTCTGTGTTTAGGGTTCAGCATACCAAAGGCTGGCATACGGAACTCGATTACTAAGCTTACTGGTTTGTCGGTCTGTCTATTGGTTTGTCTGTGTTTCGACCTTTCTGGCTGTATGGTTATACTGAACTCTGTGTTTTGGATTCCGCACCCAAAGGCTGAATACGGAACTCGATTACTAAGCTTATCGGTTTGTTGGCCTGTATGTTGGTTTGTCTGTCGGTCCGTGTATCTATCCGTCTGTATACCACGGAAATGCATCGTTTTATCATAATTATCATGACCATGTAATACACATGTAATAAGAACAAAAACAAAAAACACGTACTTAACTAGTTAAATAACGCGTAACTAAGGAGATATATACGTAAATGTGGAAGCTTGTAATTAGCAAATGCCCCTACTTATGCATGACATTTAAGATTGTTATTAATCTTTAAGCTGTCTTTAAAATTAAATAAATAAATATATATAAAAGCAGGTACTCTTAAATCTTAGATAGTACGGAACTCTCAGTGTCTCACCCTTGGCCGATTTTTCTGGTACAAATTAATTACTACGCCTATCCTTTTCCCTTGTTTGCGGAAAGTTTGCCTGATTTTGTTTACGATGACTCTGTTTGGGTTCCGGTACTAATAGTGGAAGGAAAATGTGGTTTCATTAACTTTGTGGATTTTTGGTCCCGACTTTGTAATTAATTGAAGTGCTGTTTTGGTTTTTAAACTATCGTTTGTAGTTTCTTAATTGGTGATTAACTGGGCAGACTAATGATGTTGTTTTCAGTTGTAGCTTTATTGTTAGAACGACTGTTGACTAGTTTCTTAATTAATAAGTTTGAAGTAGATGATTTGTATTTGAATAGTAAGAAAAGAAAGTTGAAACAATAGACAGTTTAGAGAAAAAACGTTTTGAAAACCAAAGTCGATTTAGAAATATGAAAGGCTTTGGAAAAGACGATAAAGCAATTAGTATTAGTGGACTATTAATAAGTAGATAAAATGTCCAAACATCGAATTTTATTAATTTATATCATAAAATAGAGAGCAGCGGTGGCCCATTGGTAGCGACGCCGACTTACGAACAGTCGTGGTTTCGAACCCAGGCAGGCGCATTACTTTGTGTAATTTATTTCATCACCACTGCTCTCAAAAACGGTGAAGGAAAACATCGTGAGGAAACCGGCATGTCCTAGAACCAAAAATTCGAATACATGTGACATCTACCAATCCGCACTGGGCCCGCATGTCCCAGCAGTGGGAACATTATCGGCTGATGATGATGATGATGATCATAAAATACAAAAAAGTAGCTTCCTGCTCACTTCAAATAATTAAATAACTCATCAGTTGTTTGATACGTGAAGACTCTCTCGATTAATAAAAATACAGTAAGCGAACATCAAGTGCCGACCCAGTTCCGGCACACTTGAGTCCAAGTATGGGTGATTTATGAAGTTTAGTTTATTAAGCTGGTTAGCTATGATCCAATATAATGGTCTTCGTAGAATTTTTCAATTTGATTGTGCTGTTTACAGACATTGATTAATTAAGAGAACCTCAAGCGGCGTAAATATAGAAACCTTTGTGGTAACTATATTTTCGAGCCGTTTGGGGTTGAAACTATGGGGCCGAGGGTTTCGAGTGCTCATAGCCTATTTAAGGAAATTTTGAAACGCCTAGTTGACAATTCCCGTGACCCAAGGGCTGGGTTTTAGCTTGGCCAGAGGCTAAGTGTTGCCATACAACGTGGCAACGCCGCCAGTCTCTTGGGCACATTACCAGCTGAGAGCGTTGTGAAGGAGTTTTTCGATGTCCTTTTTTCGTTTATTGTTAGTTTATTTATTGTAGTTTAATAGTTTTTAATTATTAATGTATATAGTTAGTTTATTCTATAGCATTAAACAAAAAACGAATTTAGATAGATATATTTTTTTAAAGCTGTTAGAACAATCTTAGTAGGATTGATTGATTCATTGACAGTTGTGTTAGCCAATAACGAATTGAACTAGTTAATTGTAATATTATTTTTATTTGTATTGTTGATATTGCGCTTTAATTAGTCTTTGTTAAATTAGCGTATTTACGATTTTTTTGAATATAGCTTTCTTGTTTTTTTTTTTAAATCGTTTCCCCACACTCTATTTCTCCTGTATCGTGGGTGTGTTTACAAACATTAAGGCTCACATGCACAAAGAGCCAGACCCGGAACAACTACCTGTAGGTCAGAGGTCGTACGAATATTTGTTCCATACAGGAATTGAACCCGCAACACGCAGCGCAGCAGCCAATCGCTCAGCCACTGCACCAACCATGCCATCATTATCTTGATTTCTTATACCTTCCAATTCTTCACCCAGTTTTTATGACACCAAAGATGGCTAACCTTAATCAGCATCATCAACAATCCTAAACCTTGTCTAGGCAATAATTGTGACGCATCGCTATCAATCGTTCAAGAAGACACGTCTAACTTCCATCTATTAAATATTCTGCTTCTATTTTAACAAAATACATCTACCTAGGAACCTACTGCAATACATAAATTCTCTACTCCATCAAGAGCCATTTTACTCGCAACTTCAGCGCACAACTTCAGATCGATCTTACTCATAATGATAATACAATCGATACCCCATCCAATATCTTACCATAATCGTCTTGTAAACCTAGTTTGGGCATCGAGCTCTGCCTGTAGTTTCTCTGACGATGTTTCTTGGCGTTCAACGTCGAAGTTCCCGATATTGAATTTTCTGAAACAAAGTGTTACTTTATAACGATGGTATTTGCTGTGCACATCTTTATATGGAGTCTTGTCTTTGTTGTTTATTTTTTGTTTTGCAGTGTTCAATTTTATTTAAAGGGTTATTTAGCATAATTATTATTTACATGTACATGCCCACTGGTGGGACACACACAGGCCTCTTCTGAGCTATGAGAGCGAAGGTTTTTTAGTTTTAGGACATTCTCACAATTAAAATCGAAATATTTTATTTCACACAGACTTACATGGGCATCTATAAAAAAAAGGCGAGAAACGGTGCACGGTCCGGGTTGATCATTTCCTATGGAAAAGAACTAACAAGAAACTTAAGTGTTACTTTTTTTCAAATCATTTGGTTTTTCAATATTATCATGTTACAGCATTAGTACTTAAATATAGGGGGAAAGCGTAGGCCCGACAAGAAGTCTGAAATGTTTTTCAAAAGGTAATTTATTTTACTATTTTCCTGAAAGAAACCGGGTCACAATATAATACCGGTTATATTTCAAAAGTCCATCTACTGGTATTTCTAAATTGTGACAAACAAAACATTACGGTACCCTATAGACCGCACCTCATATAAATCTGTATAAAATAGGGTCCTTAGGGGCCTGTTTGTCTTATTACTTACACTTCCGTGTAACTGAAGATTTCTAGAAACTCGCATTAGTATCAATTTAGAAATAGAAAGATTTTGTTGTCCAGGTAATACAGTAAGCAAGGGTACCCAATAACATAAACAGAAGTTGAGATGATTTAACCTGCATATAGGGTATAAAGTATTAATTGCCACTGAGCTTGCAATTAGACAGTTAGGCTATATCTTAGGATTCTTGGTACAATTTCCAGAGTGGAGATAAAGAGTTGATTTGAGGTGTGGTGTGGTATGGGATGGTATACAGGGTGTAAACAGACTCTTCACGGAGCCGTCAACCAAGCATTGTGTATATCAAACTCAGTAACTTTACGCTAAAATTAGTGCTGGAAACGACTTTGTTGTTTGGGCTGAAAAATCACGTTTTGGAGTAGGACTCAATGTAACGCACTCAAAACATTGTGCTGATGGATAGATTGAATAGTAAGGGTGTCCTGGAGGTGTTTAAAGTAAAAATCTTTCATTAAAAACATGTATTTAAAAAAAAACTTGTGAAAAAGTTGGAACTTTGACCCCCAATATCTCCGTAACAAAAAGGTTCCCAGGTATAGTCTAGAACAAAAAAATGATCGCAATGACGAGGAGAACCAGTGCCTTTCGGCTTCGATAAGAGTCTGTTTACACCCTTTATTATTACCATAATTGCCATTTCCTAGTCATATTTGCTCTGAAGCTTCCATCAGAACTTCTTAATTTTGACAGCATCGATGTCCTTACTTCAAAAATAAGTAATAACTCAACCTTCACAAAGAGGACTTGACGGTAGAAGTCTAAACTGAAGTTTAAACTTGAATTAATGTACCTGCTCTGTACATTAGTGGAACCATATTACAGACATCAGAACTTAAGCCTTTTGAGTTATACGAGCCAAGTTTGATGCTCATATATTCGTTCTTGTTAGTCGCGGTTCAAGCTACGAGAGAAAATCTAAAGGATGTATGTCCAGAGTTAGTAAAGTTTTGAAGATGTAGAAACCTTTCCCGAAGATTTCCAGAGTGTTTTCGGGCTATGAAAATATTTGCGCGGAGATTTGAATGACCTTTCCTGGTATAAATTTTCTTGGGTTCCAAGTTAGTGTTTTAGTTGTGGCCAAGTTTGTGAAGCTGATCTTGAAAATACGCGGGAAGTTTAAATTGTGAATTCGGTTACTTCATTTTTATTGGCCGTTTATTTTTCAACAAAAATTGAGTTTTGGTATCCCTTTTTAGGGTTCCGTACCCAAAAGGTAAACAACGGGACTTTATTGCTAAGCCTCCGCTGTCCGTCCGTCTGTCCGTCTGTCTGTCAGGGGGCTGTATCTCATGATCTGTAATAGGTAGACACTTGAAATTTTCATAGAATGTGTAGTGTATTTCTGTTTAAAAAAAATAAAAGGGGCTACTACGATGCGGGTACTATGATGTTTTTACTTTGAAACTTCTAGAAAGCCTTCCGTATTTTTGCAACCAAACATATCCTTAATATACCCAAGGCTAAGAACAAGCTTCTGACTTGTGGAAGCTAGTTCCCAAGTTCGGCCATTCGGCAAGTTGCCTCAGGCTTGCGAAGAATTAACTCAGTAATTATTATACCTCCGGAATTGCTTACGAAAGGTGCTATTGCAGAAATTCTAGGAGCAGGGAAAAGGTATTACAGTTACTTCAGGGTATTACGCGTCAAGTGTTTTGTGAATAATATTCGACATCCGTCGGTGCCGTTGCTGCCATGAATATCCATTTTTGAAGTGAAACTCCTTTAGCGGCAGCGTTGTGCACTATTTAGGATGGGTAAAATAGTTTTTACCCATCCCAAAAAGTGCACAACGCTAAAACGCAAACTCGCGTCAGATGGAATCGGTGGTGCAGGGTGCTTGCGCGAGTGTGCGTATTGTTTAAGCTAGATAGTGTTGTTTCAAGTATTTTTCTACGACAGCGACATCTTTCGTTGTTGCATAAAACTATTGAAATTTCTGATATTTAAGCTAGATGGCGTTGTTTCAAGTTTTCAGTTCTGCCGGCACTCCCGGAGTGCAACCCGTTTTTTTTGTAGTTCCGGCGTTAAATTATTGTAAACTAGCTTTTGCCCGCGGCTTCGCTCGCGTTTATTTAGAATTTCACAATTAAACTCTCAACACAGTGCTAAAGTTTCTATAATAATATAATTAAATCATGACTCTAAAGACACGTGGCGTCATAAGAACGTTAATGTCGCTTTCCTTGGGATGAAAGATACGCTATGTCCGTTTTTGAACACCTGACAACGTATAATAAGCAAAATTACAGGATGATCGGTTCAGTGGTTTAGGCGTGAAAAGGCAACAAAAAAACTAACAAACTTATTTATAATATTAGTTAGGATTAGGATAGGATTGTGGTGAAATGTATGTTACCATTCATGAATTTCGTGAATACTGTGCACGTTGGAGAAGAAAATTGGGTAATAGGAACAGAATTGTAACAAAGAGACGTAGAAATGCAATTATGTACTGTTCTTTCTTCACCCCATATTTTCCAGTGTAATCATACTAAGCAAGATTAAAGTTAAATGAAAACCTAAAAGCTAACCCGGGGATTCGGATGGTTTAATCGTGGTGTCAGTTATAGTTTTTAAGGTTCTTAAGGAACAAAAACCTTAAAAACTATTAGGCAGAGATGTAACTCACCCTCACGCCTCACATAGTACACCCACATTTCACCAGTTATGTTTTAAGTCCCATGTAATAGGGGATGAGCCTATTGCCATCAACCGAGCACAAGCCCAGATTCCGTGGCTGCTATTAAGAAATTTCTGATGGAAAGACCAATAACACCTTGCTCGACCCGGGAATTGAACCCAGGACCTCATGCTCAGCAGTCGCGCTTGCGATCACTCACAAGGAGGCAATCTGTTTGCTTGATATTTGAATAACTTTATTTGTTAAGTTGTTTATATAGAAAGTACCTTTTATTGGGTATGCATAGTACGTATAGTTATTAACTTTCCAAAACCCAATCCCCTTTTATTAATGTTACTAGGATCAAAATACCTATTACTTATAAATCCTCGAATCTTATATACTTTAAGCCTTCTTTTCGGATATGAAATCATCAAATGTTTTCTCCCGCTCTGGGCAGAGCGGAAGGGAGTGTCAGACTTGTACTGACTAAAACCCATCCATGTTCCTTGCCCTTTGTGTTCCAGGGCCGCGGTATCTCTTTCAAACAGACCCGCAGCCCTGGCAGGCATCGGCCCTTGCGGGCCCCTCCCTGTTTGCTGACATCTCTTTGAGGCGCGTGTGGAACACGAACGCGCCGTCAACACGGCCTGTCGTCAAAAGACGGACGGACAGCAAGCTACCGCATTACTCACCGTCCACAGGTCTGCGTCTACGGTGGCCGGAAACCTCCACGTGACCCCCGACGCCCGGGGATATATTTTAAGCCTTAAATCAAAAACAAAAAACCTATTACTTACCTCTAGTAAACCTTCCACAATGTCCAACAACATGTCTGGGTGCCACATGGAGCCTCGTGAACCCCCCCTCACAGTTCTCCAGGTAGCACATCACTTCCTCAGCCGTGTAGTTGTTCCCGTCGATGACATGGTCGTCAAACGCCAGGATCTGGTCACCAGGGTGGAGGGCACCGCATCTAAAATGAGATGGTTTGTTAGGAATGATAAGTTTGACTTGTTCAAGAGATCTTCACGAGCTAATAAAGGATACTGGGGTAAAGATATTTATCAAAACGGTGGTAAGCCTTGTCAGAGTGCGCTCTACGGTGCCCTTTCAATTTCAAAGAATTGTCACTCACAGAGGCTAGCTTTAATTATTATCCTATGCTATTTTGTTTCTTCTAGTCACTGTTAAACATTTCATTACACGAACTCTTATCTACAATGACGGATTTTCCTTGCAAAAAAGGGTTAAATTATCTTCAAGAAAATGATTCTGGAGAAAAATAGGCTCAAGAAAATTATCGTTGTTTCACTCACTTTTGTGCCATTCGAGCATTTTTTCTTAGTGACCATTAAATATTTGAATAAGTGTTGGTTGGTCAGTAAGCTCAACCTAAACCAAAAAGTCGTAAACAAAGGCCACACAATTTTATCGCAGAATTAACTTTGCCCCAAGAACAAAAAAAAATCAATACTTGAAAAATTCGCAATGCGCCTGTACATCTCTCTATCCAGGCTTAGTTAGAGCCCAGTGCGATCTCAGGGCTTAATAAAAGCCTAGGCTTGCAATCAACGGCTCTAAATGGATCTCTATTTGTATTACGTTAAATACGGTATTAGCGGTGTGATATTGTGGTTTTGAAGAGGATAAAAAAGTAATAGAAAGTTATTGAATTTTATTTTGGAGTTTGCACGCATTGGTTTCTTTAACTTTGCTGTTTTTACTAGTTAAGTCTGACACTCCCTTCCGCTCTGCCGAGAGCGGAGAAAGCCATTTGATGATTTACCATCCGAAAAAAAAAAAGTGAAATCACATCACGGATACTTGAAACGCAATATACATTGCCGATCGGATTGGCCGACAAGTCGGCTGATTAGTCACCTAGCTGGACAAAGTCATAGTTGGCTCATCTTTAGGAATAAAATCGATAGGAAACAAAGTTTTGAATGAACTTTACATGTGTTGATTAAAATACAATTGGTTACCTTGAATACTACTAGTACTAATATTACAGAAACAGAAATTTCTGAAAATAAATATGAAAGCATCAGGGCAAAGACGTTATTCCCGACTTCAAAATCTTGTAAACTATTTATCATACAATAGAAAATTAACTGCTTCAAAAGTGTTTAAAGAAGCAATCAACAAAGTTTTCATTTTACCAGCAGCTTTGATTCATAAACAAATTACAAAGCTATACAATAAAAGTTATAAACTATTTTAATTCAAGCAAAATGAGTTTCTTAAAACATTAGCTGAACTTTAAAGTGTCTCGCAATATTATTAAAGTGCGAAGTAAGGAGTTTAGCGCCCTCTGGTCATAGAAGTTTGTAATGAATGTCAATTACGCGAAGATGATGCTTTTAAATAAATAGAAGGATAAATTCTAGTGGGTTTTTGCTTGGTTTTGGATTTTTTTCAAAGTCAAGGGAAAAATGTTACTTTTATCATTCGCTAGAGCAGTACTTAATTATAAGTAATTAAAGTAAACTCAATGTTATTGTTACTCATGATTTTCAAATCTAAGCAATAATAAAAAAAATGTTGTCTGTAAAGTTGGTTTACGGACGATAGTTTAACGTGACAATGTCATAAAATCGAGTGGAAGAAAGATATCTATCTTTCTTCCGCGGTGCATGCGTACAATGAGCGTAACAGGACACTTTTTCGTGCATGCAGCCGGCGTTTATCGATTTATTAGGCGCTGTCACGTCAAAAAAAAATAAACGCCTATATCATTATCATGATTTCAGCCGAAAGACGTCCACTGCTGGACATAGACCTCCCCCCAGTGTCGCCACATTGACCGGTCCCGATCAACGCCTATATAAATACGTTTTAATTATAGCCAGATTCTAGTCGTAAACGATAAAAGTAAATACTGAAGGATCTGTAAAGTATAAGTAATATTACTCACTTTAAAAAAGTACTTTCTAGTCCAATTACCAGGATTATTCCTTATTCATTGAACTTAATAAAGTAACCCCCAAGGGATGCTCACTAAAGCCTGCTTACTCGTATCGGAAAGCTAACATTTTTCTCTAAGCGACTAATGGAATGTAATTAATTTTTCTTTCCTCTCTAATTGATTAAAATAATCGCACCGGAGAGTTGGGAGTTGGAATTTTCATTTGGCTTAAAGACTTGATTCTGGGAATCGACTTAATTTTATTATTTTTGGGCTTTCGCAACGAATAATGTTTCTCTGAAGCAATAACAGTAACTCCGAGTACCTTAATCTTTCCTTATGTGTCATTGGATTTATTATATTGGAAGTGTGACGATACAGGGTTGTGTATCTGTGTACATCATTGGTGACATATTTCAACATACACATTTTTTGTGTGTGACACTGACTCTGCTCTCTAGTTTTTAAACTATTTGGACTACTTTGTAACCCCGTTCCATTTATATAAAGGGTGTAAACAGACTCCTAACGAAGCCGAAAGGCACTTATTCTCCCCGTCATTGCGATTATTTTTTTGTTCTAGATCATACCTGGGAACCTTCTTGTTACAGAGATATTGGGGGTCAAAGTTCCAACTTTTTCACAAGTTTTTTTTTTAAATATCTGTTTTTAATGTATTTTTTTACTTAAGACACCTTCATGACCCCCGTACTATTCAATTCATCCATCAGCACAATATGTTGAGTGCGTCACATTGAGTCCTACTGTAAAACGTGATTTTTCAGCCCAAAAAAAAGTCATTTCTCAGCACGAATTTTTGCGTAAAGTTACTTATAATCGTAATCATTTTTATTTTGTTCCATATGAGGCCTCTTAATTCACAAGATATCTTGTGTCTGTGTCGAAATATAATATCTAGGTTTATTATATACGGACATCGCCTTAACAAAAATCTTAAATTCACTGACGGACACTGGACATTCTACACCTAGATGTATGACGCTAGATATATGACCATTAAATAAAGAGGAGATGAATGTTAACATTATGGAAGTTCGTAATTCCATCGAGCGTACAGCTTGTGAAAATGATTTTATCAATATTTTTTTTAACAGCCTGTACTGTCCCACTGCTGGGCAAAGGCGTCACCCAATTCCTTCCTCGTACTCTTTTCACGTGCCTCCTCGAACCAGCCCTCGCGGTACACGTCCAGATCGTCTCGCCACCATTCCTGGGCCGGCATCGGCGGCGCTGCTGTCTTTTATCCATTAAACTTATAAATTCTTTTGTTATTCCTATACGTGGCTTGAAGAGTCATCAAAACACCTTCACAAAAGCTACTCACCCTGAAAAGCAAAGAGCATGACAACAGCATATTGAATCTATTCCTTTTTAAAAATACAATTGGGTATTGAACCGCTCTAAGACATCGTAGGTTGACAAGGGTCAAAGATCCCTTAGGCGCAAAGGGTTTCCATACATTGACGAATGAAGATTCATGATATTATTTTTAAATTCACTGCAGTGTTTTTCTAAGAAGCGGGCCATTTTTTTTGTGTTTGTCATGTCATTATTTATGGTGACTCTAAAAACCATGTATTTTTCTCTTGGAATTCGAGCTCAGGACTTTCAGGCCATTTGAACAAATTATGAGGACATAGCCGCTTTCAGTTGGATTAAAAGAGATTATCTTACTATAAGCCTGAAGACAACATCGACATCAAAACCACTAATGGAATACAAAATCCCCGATCTAAGACATTTTTCAGTAGTAACCTGAATAAGTAGACTCACCCACTACATGGGACTTAAACATAACTGGCGAAATGTGTGTATATCTGCCTAGCCCTTTTTTTTTTGTTTTTTTTTTTCGGATGGGAAATCATGAAATGACTTCTCCCGCTCCGGGCAGAGCGGAAGGGAGTGTCAGACTTGTACTGACTAAAACCCATCCATGTTCCTTCCTTGCCCTTTGTGTTCCAGGGCCGCGGTATCTCTTTCGAACAGTCTCGCAGCCCTGGCAGATCTGCCTAGCCCTTCGGGGAATAGCGTGTGAACATTTATGTATGACACGGAAATATCAAGTCGTGATAAAAATCATCTACTCCAATAAATAATAACTCAAGAAACGTGGAGGATCATATTCTCGGCACCTTTACTTTTTCTGCCTCGTATCAAAGTGCAGTGAGCTTGAAACTAGGCTAAAGCCGATATCTTGTAACCAATTTAAATATCGATAGCTCATCAGTTATGGTACCCTCACTAATTATGCAGTGGCGCGAGACTTCCACTTCAGGCTTTGTTGATTAATGTGACTTCTAGTAGATGATAGGGTGTTTTAGTAAAGTTATAATATAACCTCAATGCATATTTTAGGAGAGAGCGGAGGGTGGAGAGCGTAGAGCAGCGGTGGACCAGTGGTAGCGACCCCGACTTACGTACAGTAAGTCGTGGGTTCGAACCCAGGCAGGCGTACTACTTTGTGTAATTTATTTCATCACCACTGCTCTCAAAAACGGTGAAGGAAAACATCGTGAGGAAACCGGCATGTCCTAGAATCGAAAATTCGAAGACATGTGACATCTAGCAAACCGCACTGGACTCAGTATTCAGTAAAATTGCTCTTTATTCTTTCATGATAATTAATGTAGTTATTATATGTACATCCTAAAGTTGAAACCAACAATATTATATGGTAGGTATAAGGTAGGTCAGGTTTATGGATGATGTACTTAATAAGATAAAGTCAGTTAGTTTTGATACGATAGAGTAATGAAAATAATAAACAAGCCTGATTCTATAACTGAAAATAATGACGTTTACACATCAGAATAGGTTAGTTAAGTAGGTTATGAATAAAATAGGTTCAGTCAGGAAAAAAAACGATTAGAAAGTTTGTATAAAATGCCGACAGTCGTTAACGCTCTTAAGGAATATTCTAGTAATATTCCTTAAGAGCGTTAACGACTGTCGGCATTTTATACAAACTTTCTAATCGTTTTTTTTTCCAAAATGACTGAACCTATTTTAATGAAACTGCATACGCATAGGCACATAGATACATAGGTCTAAAAAATGTGCTATAGATAAATTAAACCAATTTTAATTTTTCCATAGAAACGGAAAATTCCTTTGTCAAATTTTTAGATCTATGTATTCTGCATATGCGTATAAAGTTTCAATAAAATCGGTTCAATAATTTCGGAAAAAAAACGATTTGAAAGTTTGTATGAAATGCCCTCGTTAAAGCTTTTAAAGTATTGCATGCCGCCACAATAATAGAGCCCAAACAAGTGCCGATACACAAGGAAGAAGTATAAGGAAGAAGTAGTTTCTTTATGAAAAAAAAAAATGCAAAAATCAAACTCACCTGTCACTAATACTGGCCGGCAATATACTATCAATATAAATAGCATTACAGGTCCCAACCCTCTGATACGTATCAGACCCTGAACTGTACACGTCATCAGAAGAACACCTCTGATTGGTCAGGAACAGTCCCAGGTCTTCATTGCAGGGCCTCTCGATCTCGATGAGAAGAGGACCAGTGGCCAACTTGACTGATTCCATGATTGAAACGTCGTATTCTATCGTTAGGCTGGTGAGTTGTGGACAATTTTGGAGGATGTTGTGGACTTCTGAGAGGGTTTTGTTGGTTAGGGAAACCTAGAAAGAAAAAAAAAATATTATTTAATTTTTTTTTAAACGTTTGGGTGCGGTTACATTTAAACTCACATACACAACAACTACCTGTTTAGGACATACAAATACTTTTTCCGTGTAAAGAACGAACCTGCGACACGCAGCGCTGCAGCGTTACTGCGCCATCCGTGCCGTCAAAAGATTATGAAGCCCTTTCTGAATTAATTATATTCTTTTGTCTATGCTAACTTGTTAATGAGACTGGCATCTCTGGCAGATCCTATTAAGTCAAGGGTATTTTAATTTATATACCCGTGAACGAAAACATAACGAAATTAAATAATATTGAAAAAAAATTATCACAGACTAGATAATCTTAACAAAGTTAAGTCAGTTCAACACTCTTGAATTAATTTCAAAGAAAAACTTACATGATCAACCTTCAACAGCCTATCCCCAGGTTTTATCCTGGACGTATTATACGCAGCACCACCAGGCCTCACATGAGTCACGACCAGCGGCTGAGCATCCAAAGACCGGCTGTTCAGTACCAGATCAGCACTAGGGGCCGAGTTCTCCGGTAGACCACCTCTGATGGTGATACCAAGGGAACCGTTGATCTTTTCGACAGGAACCTCTGCTAACTTCGTTGTGATGTATAGTGAATTTTGGGATGCTGAAACAAAGAAGATAATAATGGGTAAGTTTCACTGCTGGGGCACAGGTCTTCCCTTCTGTTAGAGGGGTGAGTCATATCCACCACGCGGGCCCAGTGATGGTTGGTGGATCATGATCTGCCTAGCCTTTTCCCAACTATGTCGGCTTCGAGTCTAACCTGATGCAGCTAAACACCATTTACATGAAGCGACTGCCTATCTGACCTCCACAACCCAGTTAGTAATTCGAAATACGATATCCTTAATACGGGTAATGATGCTGATGATGATGTGATCCGACCGATTTCGGTCAATGTGATTGCTTGCTTGTTCCACTGTAGTTGACGTTCATGCGCACACGTGGCTTATGTAACCTATCTTCTTTGTGAAGCTCCTCGCACATTGCGAGCTTGTGAGCACACCATTGGGTAATACGATACCATTGACTGGTAGTCAGACTTTCGAGCCACTGACTACCTGCAACGACTGTCAAATATCTACAAATCACAGCTGCAACCAACGGCTTAACGTGCTATCCGATGCACGGAGGAAACCGGTATACCCTAAAATTAAGACACAAAGACATACCCATGTCTTTGTGTCTTAATTTTAGGGTATACCCGTTTTCTCTCGATAATTGGCAGTACCTTTTTGAGAGCAGTGCTGATGAAATAAATTATACAAAATAAAGTTTTACTGTACTTTCATTAAAACGAATGGAAGCCTAACCAACTGTGGCCATTTGCGGTCCGCTGGAAATGTTGGAAATAAAAGAAGTGAAATGTTACCGCGGCGGAATAATTCGTCCGTAGTTACTACTACATAGGCAACTACTTTACTTTAGGATAATGGACTACCTACATTATTTTGTACGACGTTAATTTCAATTTACAGGTGTTTAAACTTTTTTTGACCAGACGTATGAACGTGGACGAGGCAAAAGAAGTATGTAAGATATATACATAGAATTGAAGTTACCGCCTCGCCATTTCGATTTTTTTCTTTCGGGTTCCTTATTTCTGACCATTTTTTGCTTTTATTAATGTCATTTTATGTTTATTTTTTGTTTTTTCTTCGAGATTGTTATGGTTTATTGAAGTTGTATCGAAAACTAATAAAACAAATATTCAATATTATAGAGGCATATAAAACTAGAGGACCTCGTGGCTAAATAATAACAGCTACTCGGGCCGATCTTTAGGTTAAGCCGTGCTTGTCTAGGTTGGTCTGTGGATGGGTGACCACCCCTTCATACCGAGTTTCCTCCGTGCCTCAGAAAGCACGTTAAGCCGTTGGTCCCGG
The DNA here is from genome assembly GCA_950005105.1 of Lycophotia porphyrea. Classification (NCBI taxonomy): domain Eukaryota; kingdom Metazoa; phylum Arthropoda; class Insecta; order Lepidoptera; family Noctuidae; genus Lycophotia; species Lycophotia porphyrea. The sequence goes on along the minus strand of OX465388.1, from coordinate 18,548,302 downwards.
CTGTAATTTGTAGATCTTTGACAGTCGTTACAGGTAATCAGTGGCCCAAAAAGTCTGACAACCAGTCTTACCAAGGGGTATCATATTACCCAGTACTAACTGGGTTGTGGAGGTCAGATAGGCAGTCGCTCCATGTAAAATACTGGTATTCAGCTGCATCCGGTTAGACTGGAAGCCGACCCCAACATAGTTGGGAAAAGGCTAGGTCGATGAGAGGCATATAAAACTACTTGAAAAGTTCTGAGAAACACATTCGATAGCAAATACGATACTAAGAAAAATGTACAGGACTTAAAGAGGAGTCAGTTGCTATGCGGACCTATTTATGACAACTAAGGAATCTAACGGACGCATCAATGGAAAGGATGAGCGCCATGGGCTATTTCTGAGCTCATCCGACGACACATCGGAAGTTCTTGCTCAATGTGACAGGTGGCGCTATATATAGCTCTTCTCGGGATCTTAGAATATATTTTAATTACGCGCTATAGATAGCTTCATTTGATCTAGCATTGAAGAAGTGTATTGGCGTATTCTTATTTTGATCGTCAATTTAGGCGCTTCCTCGGGTCTAATTATTTCATGGTTATTGTGATTTTCGTTAAGAACTACAGTTACTTAGGTACTGCATACATTTCGTCCTTGATGATGTGTGTGTATGTTTATTTATGATCTTGAAGTGAATTCTAATCTGGTTACAAAATTAACTAAAAATCTTATTTCTGTGAACTATTTTATTTTTAATAGATAATTACAAATACTAGCGAAAATAATTAACTAATGTCGCGATTAACATGACTCCCTAATGGACCTATCTCATTCAAAGTACCTTCAAATATTTTTACCATCAATCAATTCAAAAAGAATATTAATATTTAGCAATTAAATTAATATAGTTTCAGTTCTAAAGTTTATACTTAATAAAAATTACTTCATAACTAAACTCTGACTATAATTTGAAATCACCATTAGTCTTCTAAAAACAAAATACATTAATTCTAAAATTATCCAGACTTAGAACTTTGTTTAGCAGGATTAATGACCACGGGAGCAGAAAGAGGTGTGGCAGTAGCAGAATGGATTGTCCCCTCGTCTTGTGCAAAATGATGTTCGATTGGTAACGGTTTAATTTATAATGTTTGTTTTAGTTTCAATAATTATACTTGTGAACACACTAATATCTTCTTCAATATTTACTAAGTTCACAGGTTTTCGTGGAGAGATGTAACTAGTTAATCATCATCATCTGCCTAGCCTTTTCCCAACTATGTTGGGGTCGGCTTCCAGTCTAACCGGATGCAGCTGAATACCAGTATTTTACATGGAGCGACTGCCTATCTGACCTCCACAACCCAGTTACTACTGGGAAATACGATACCCCTTGGTAAGACTGGTTGTCAGACTTTTTGGGCCACTGACTACTTTAACGACTGTCAAAGATCTTCAAATGACAGCCGGGACCAACGGCTTAACGTGCTTTCCGAGGCACGGAGGAAACTCGGTATGTAATGGGTGGTCACCCATCCACAGACCAACCTAGGCAAGCACGGCTTAACCTAAAGATCGACCCGAGCGGCTGTTATTGTTTAGCCACGAGATGTAACTAGTTAATAATAGGATAATAATCTGGGCCCTTGCCGTAAATTACAGCCCACTTTTTGTCAAAGGGAGGAGGCCTGTATCATCATCATCATCAGCCTATAATGTTCCCACTGCTGGGACACAGGCCTCCTCTCTATGAGAGGGAATGGGCTATAATCCACCACGCGGGCCCAGTGCGGATTGGTAGATGTCACATGTCTTCGAATTTTTGGTTCTAGGACATGCCGGTTTCCTCACGATATTTTTTCTTCATAATTATGAAGTTTGTGGTCATATTATTAAGGTTCAATTTATAATCTTTGTTTCAGTTTCGATTACTTGTGTAAACATACCTATCTATATCTTCAATATTTACAAATTTGAATAAATGTGGCGACATTTAACGAGTCATTTATAGTAAGTAAATTATTGGACATTGTCGGTGCCATTAAGGTTGGAAAGATCCATTACTAAATATAAAAGCACACAAATATAAGGTGTACTTAGATGCTCCCTTATAATAAGAACATCTAATCGTAACTAATATGTATATTATTATCCTCATTCGAAAACGTCGCCTTTGTACTAGGATTTCCATACTCAATGACAACCTAATGGCCTTTTGTATTTAAATCAATCTTCTTATATCTTTGTACATAATGCTATTCTAGACAATATACTTTGAAACTGGGTCATTGACACAATACAGTGTAAATAATGTATGAATATAGGTCGAATATAAAATTGCATTGTGATCATTTTGATGCAGGTTTATGGTTGAATAGTTTTCAAGAAAAATATGATAATACTCGTAGTTGTGGCTCAGCAACCATGTCAGGGTGGGCTTATAGTCTAACTTGATGCTACTGCTTCCGGACACGGTTGTTTCAGGAGGTTCCTGCACCGAATCGGGCGGGAGGAAACGCCCTGGTGTTATCACTACGAAGATCGCCCGGAGGACACGGTGGAGCATACTGTGGAGGTCTGCTCCGCTTGAGCGGAGAACCGCCGTGTCCTCGTAGCGGCGATAGGCGACGGTGACCTATCGCGTCCGGCCCTGGTTCAATCCATAGTCCGGAGCGAGAGGGAATGGGATGCCGTCACCTCCTTCTGCAAAGTAGTCATGCTGGCGAAGGAGATGGCGGAGCGTGAGAGGGAGAGAACCTCACGTCCCAGCCGCCGCGGGAGACGCCCCGGGCGTCGGGGGTCACGTGGTGCTTCCGGCTACCGTAGACGCAGACCTGTGGACGGTGAGTAATGGGCTAGCTCGCCGTCTGTCCGTCTTATGACGACAGGCCGTGTTGACGGCGCGTTCGTGTTCCACGCGCGCCTCAAAGAGATGTCAGAAAACTGGGAGGGGCCCGCAAGGACCAATGTCTGCCAGGGCTGCGGGACTGTTCGAAAGAGATCCCGCGACCCTGGAACACAAAGGGCAAGGAAAGAACATGGATGGGTTCTGACACTCCCTTCCGCTCCGCCCAGAGCGGGAGGAGTCATTTGATGATTTCCCATCCGAAAAAAAAATGCAACTGAATACGAGTACTTTATCTATCTGCCTTGCCTATCTGAACTCCACAACGCAGTGACTAGATGAGACTGGTAAGACTGGATGTCAGACTTTCCGGCTTCTGACTACTTGTAGCGAAGCGACTATGAAAGACTTTCGAATGACATGTGGAATCAACGGCTTTACGGGTTGTCTGAGATGCGGAGATAACTATTTACTAGTTCTAACCATAACCGTATCTATAAACATGTCAAAGTGATTTCATGAGTAAAAGTAATAGGGAATATGCGTATGATTCAAATAACGCTCAATTTTTTTATATGAACTCTTCTTTCTTTTAGATTTACGTACATATTCATTTTTTTTTAATTTTATTTCGTTTTGATTAAGAAAATAATTATTGAAAAGTGCACAAAATGAGAGGGAAATTCAAATTAGTTGAAACGCAATGCTATTGGTCGGAACGAATTGTGACGTCTCGTAAGTCTATAACAACAAACGTCAGTGCATAGTTGTTGAATGCTTGCGATTAAATTCAGTTTTATTGTGATTTTGTGCATATATTGAAGTGAAATTAGATTTGTTTTCTAAAAGAGTAGTAAAAAGAATCACACGAAAATTACAGATATCGGTTACATCAAGGCACAATCGGACAATCTACCGAAAATTGATATGTTTATGATGGCCACGTATTTCGCCTCAAATTCGGATTTTACGTCTTCTGAAATAAAAGCAGTGAAAGCAGCAAAGTAATTGCACCATAAATATTATGCTTATTAGATCTTTCACGCCTTTGGATAATTTTTACCTATACATCAAGAAAAATAGCATACTTATCTTTTAAAATGTGAATGAGAATTTTAAGGTTATGATTATTTCATGGAAAACCACATTATCTAAATTTGACGATGTTTTCTAATATGAACTTGACAGTGCTCGAGCTGATAGCAATCAAAGGACTTTCATGAACTATTCTATGGTATCAAAATCGTGGGCTACGAGTCATACAACGCTTTTGGATGGATTGGATATGGATTGTATTTTGTTTTATTTTTGGTACAGGCCTTAAATTAATTAAGGCGAAGGATATGTGCAACCCAAGTACCCAAGATGAACCAAAACCTGTATGCAGTGCTGAGTTAGCTCAGGATTCAACTAGCAAGGAAATCCTATCCTCTTCTAACTGAAAAACCAACATAATAAATTAAAATATGATATGAAATCTGTGAAACAGATTGCCTAGCACATTTTTTTAAATACATATTAGTTTGCTATATTCTTTGTTTATTATATTTTGAAAATCTAAAATTCATAGGACATCATTCTTACTACCATAAAACATCCATCCACACACATTCATTCCATTCTAACTAGTAAGTAGGTAAGTCCGACTCAGTCAGTGGTCGTAATTGAACCAAACCTTAGTTCATATAGCTTTTTTCAAGTAAGGTTGTAATGTAATGGAGGATAATTATGACACTTGCAAAGATTAGCTGATAAACAAACAAATTGTACTTAAAGCGAAATAAATACTTTCGCCAAAATGGTCTTCACAACAGTACAAACAAGTTGATGGAGATATCATGTCTCTTTTCATGATTTTACACCACTTTCTCCTTGTGTTCACACCTCTCGGTACAAGAAAATAACACTTTATTTGGTGCATTTCTATTTGTGTTTTTACACAAGGGCACGATACAATACTGAAAAGCCGGTTTATTGTCCTGTTGCATTATTTAATTGAAGTAAAACACAAAATATTAATAGATTTCAGCCCAAAACACTTCTGCATCTATTCACAAGCGCGCTTAAATGGCGGTCGTTTAAAAAGATGATATCAGCCTACTATTTTAAAACTTTTTTTTTGAACCAAATGTTATTTTTTTTGGTGCTGGTTTTTTTGTAACATTTATAATTATATTGATGTAAATAATCATTTAAAAATATAAAAAAATACATGCATATTCCCTAGATACGATTTTGATTCTGTAGTTTTCTAATTGCTTGAAGTTAGATCTGTCAAAAGCTAGAGCTAACTTTGCTTTCTTGGATACTTTGTTCAAATTCTTATCTATTGCATAAAAATGTTGCATCAATAATTATTTATTTAAGCTTGACTATTGACTATAGATACTAGGGTAACAGTCAATTCACCCTTCTACTTATTATGTGTACCAGACAAGGTACAAATAATAAATACGTTATGCCGGAAGATATTATATTAGATATTATTTATCTTTGACAATAGGTATACCAATATACCAAGAATTATGTAGTATCTCTAAAGCCAAACTCTCCAACATAAATATTAAGACAGCAATCCTTATTAAATACTGACTATTTTATACCAGGAACATCTTCGATACAGTTTTGTTACAAAACTCATTAAATAGTCTTTCAAAATAATCAGAAAACACTAAAAATTAATAGGTATAATGGCGTATTTAATTTCTCTATTGACAGTCCCTGCTGAGCCGATATTGGATAGGGAAGAATTGAATTTTCTGATTGTAGAAATGATATGAATATCTCGACTCTAGATTGACGAGGTGACTTAGTGATAAAGCTGGCTTTTTCAAACTGAAGTTAAATTGAGCTCAGGGCATTTTGTAATGGGCTGGGCTGCGGGGCTCTTCGAAAGAGATACCGCGGCCCTGGAACAGAAAGGGCAAGGAAGGAACATGGATGGGTTTTAGTCAGTACAAGTCTGACACTCCCTTCCGCTCCGCCCAGAGCGGAAGAAGTCATTTGATGATTTCCCATCCGTAAAAAAAAAGGTTTACAGATTAAGTGTTTCTAAATAAGCGGAGGATAAAGAAAGCTTTAAATAATAATAATATCAGAAATAACAGTGCTTCGAAATAAACCAACGTTTCATTCTTCTATTATTTACCTTGTCAAACTAAAACCAACTAAGCTGCCATATTTTTAGAGTTGACATTAACTTCAATGTTTTCCGAGGCATAGTTCTAGATGAATCCAATAAAATCAAATCAAAGTCAGAACTGTCTCTTTTTTCTTAGATTTGATTTCGTATATTTATTTCATAGTACGTAATACTCTTTTTACAATAATTCATAGTTCAATAGTCAAAGAAATCACATTGAATTTGCGGAGTACCTACCTACCTATATCATGTTATTTCAATCACGTTTCTTATTTATTTTCTTGCCTATGATTCCTGTTGACATTATGTCAAAACATAGGTAATATTGCTTTTATTATAACCTAGACAAGAGGCAGTCGCTCTCAAAGTGTGTTTTGTAAATACAAAACACTGTGGAAATCCACAAAGACTTTAAACAGAACTGTCATAAGCTTTTCGCTTGTAAACTAGAGTAAGTCCTGTAGCGGTGGCACCATCTACAAAAATAACTACAGCAACATAGTACAAAAAGTACTACACGGCCGACTATGATACAAATTAAGAACTATAACATCAAAATTCTAAATCGCGCTATTTAAGTCCCGTCCGATCCGTGACGATTTTCAACCATTAAATAACATTTACCCGAAGAGTCAATGTGACGTTTAAACAGTCCCTCAAAAACTGTCAAAATCACAAACTTATTCGTCGGATAAAAGTTAACTGGCGATTGAAAGACCAGCTCTTTTTTTTTTTTTTTTTTTTTTCAAATTCAAATTTATTTATTGTTTGTCACAGGTGAAATATTAGGTCTTATGATTACAATATATTGGATCGCTGCAACATACCTATAAGGTGTACAATTTTTGATGCTGGTTCCACATTTATAACATTCACTACATTTTACTGAATTTCAAAACAATTATTCGCTCTAAGTCAGCGTCCATCATTCATCATGCATTAATATAGTTACAAGTTCACGTAGTCAGATAAACAAATTAAATTATCCAATTGATTTCATGATAATTACATGAAACATTGATGTCATTAAAATTAAATTATTCGTTATTGTCATTCAAATTAAATTATTGATTTATGTCATACAAATTAAATTACTCATTCAGTCATTGTCTAAAGGTCAATCAAAGTCATCAATATTTTTGTCATTAAAAAAGTCATTAATTGAATAATAAGCCTTACATATTAAAAATTCCTTTAGACTTTTTTTAAAACTATCTAAGGTTAAAGTACCTTTTACATTTTTTGGAAGTTTGTTATAAATTTTCACACCTATCCCAAATATACTCATTTTAAACTTAACTGTCCTACACTTAATTCCACATAATTCATGTTTATACCGTGCACTTCTCAATGTGTCATATTTACTTAAATCGCGTTTTATCATTACTGCTGCTTCATAAATGTATAGTGATGGAAGCGTTAAAATGTGTAGTCTTGGAAACTCTGTTCTACATGAATCGGTTTGTTTAAGCCCACATATACTCCTAATACACTTTTTCTGGGCCTTAAAAGCATATTCCCTGTTGGTTGAATTGCCCCAAAAAAGAATACCATATTTGATTGTAGACCCTACGTATGCATGGTAAGCGCTAAGTAATGCTCTCTCGTTAACAATTTTTCTTAGCATGTAAAGGGCATATGAAAATTGGTTTAATTTTTTACAAACATGATCAACCTGAAGTTTCCAATTTAGCCCAGAGTCAATATAAATACCAAGAAACTTAGTGTTGTTAACTTCTTTTAATTGTTCGCCTTTGTAATGTATTTTTAGATTTTTCCCCGTGTTAGTATTTTTATTTGTGAAAGTCATATAATTCGTTTTGTCAATATTTATTTTTAGATTATTTACTTTTAACCATTTTATGATATCTTCAAGTGATTCGTTAATGTCGTTTCCATAATTGTCTTTATCTTTGTTCGTAAAAATAGCTGTACTATCGTCTGCAAATAGTATCATTTCCTGTTTTATAATTTTCGGTAGATCGTTTATGTAGATGATAAACAAGAGAGGTCCAAGAATACTTCCCTGTGGCACTCCATACATAATAGTTCTTGGGTCTGACGTATATGTTTGTTCTAACTTTTTGTCATTTATTATTTTTGTTATCTGTGTTACTTGTGATCTGTCAGATAAATATGATTTAATAAGATTTAGTGCATTTCCTCTTACCCCATACTTTTCTAGTTTGTTCAAGAGTATTTGATGATCTACATGATCAAAGGCTTTAGACATATCCATAAAAATGGCAGTTAAATGTTGCTTGTTATCTAGCCCTGTCATGACATTTTTAAGAAAATTTAATAGAGCACTGCTAGTGGATCTGTCTTTTCGAAACCCGAATTGTTCGTCTGCAAATATGTTGTTAGCTTCAAAGTAGTTATATAAGTTATTATAGATTACTCTTTCAAATATTTTTGCAAAGACTGGGATTAGAGCGATTGGTCTGTAATTTTTCATTTCTTCTTTGTCGTCTTTTTTAAATATGGGATTTATGACCGTTAATTTCAGTTTCGAAGGAAACACTCCGTGTTCCAGGCACAAATTAATAATGTGACTAAGTACTGGAGAAATGAGATGCGATACACTTTTAACTATTTTTGTATTAATGTTATCGTACCCCGTACTATTAGTATTTTTTAACATTTTTATTATTTGGTCTACGTCAAAAGGGGTTGTCGGTTTCATAAAAATAGAATTGGAGTTATTATATGTCAGGGTTTTAAGAGGTATACCATTGTCTTTCAGTGTCATTTTTATATCGTCAATAAAAAAGTTGTTAAATGTCTGAGCTATTTCAATCGGGTTTGTAACTATTCTATCATTTAGTTTTATTTGATTTATTTCCTCCTTAGGTGTTACTGTCTTGTTATTGTTGATGATTTTCCACATAGCTTTACCTTTGTTTGTCGCTGAATGAATGTAGTAATTGTTTTGTGCTTTTTGCGTTTTTTTTATTATTGTTCGTAGTCTTTTTGTATATTCTTTATAGTGTATTTTGTCATTCGAATTTGAAGTTAACCTATACTTCCATAGCAATTGACGTTTTCTTTTTGAGCATAGCCTAATTCCTTTGCTGAGCCATTTTGGCTTTTTAGAAATTGGTATTTTTACTCGTATTGTCGGAAAACACAAATCATAGAATAGTTTAAATAGATCGTAAAAGGAATTGTAAGCAATTTCTGGGTCATTACTTGAGTAACATTCTGTAAAACTAAGACTCTTAATGTATTTAATAAATGTTTGAGTGTTTTCTTCACAATAATCTCTTTTATATTTATACCAGTAGTCAATGCTATAACTTTTCTTTACAGGGCATCTTAACAATTGTGCTGTATGATCTGACAAGGAAAGTTCTAGAACGGTAGATTTGGCGCCTCTAATGTTATGCGCTATGTTGTCAATGCATGTCTTGCTACTTAACCTAGTCGGTTGATGAATAGTTAATTTTAAATTAAAACTCGCTAATAGTTGCTCGAATTGTTGGGATATTTTATTAGTTTTTGCCCTGTCTATATTAAAATCACCGCACACTATAACTTTTTTGTTAGAATAACCTACTTTCGTTAGTAATTCTGCTAGTCTAGTAAAAAATAAGTCAATTTGGTCTAGTCTACTTTTAGGAGGTCGATAAACGCATAAAATTATAATTTTATGGTCAATGAGTTCGATGCCACTACATTCAAAAATATTATTGACGCTAAGGCTTTTGGCTTCTGTCACAATTTTAAATTTATGCCTAGATTTTAATAAAATACACGATCCCCCATGTCTATTGCTGCGTGAAAAATTATCCCCTAATGTGTAATTGGGCAGTTTGAGTAGTTTCGTGTCTTCAATAGTCATGTTGTGTTCCGTTATGCATATAATGTCAATTGGATTTTTATCATTCTTATCTCCCAATGAGTGTAAGTGTGCAGTAAGCTCATCTAATTTCGTTATAAGGCCGTTAATGTTTTGATGAAGAATGTTTAAGTTTTTAAACACGAAAAAAACTATTACTGGTTGAACAGTGTTCTTTTCCTAGGTCATTGATTTCTGTCTGAATGCACTTGTCAGCAAAAGTAGGAATAAAATTGGTACGAGTAGCGTCAAACTGTCTCCTAACATATCTATCATAATTTTGTTTATATACCTTGCTCAAGATTTCTTTTAATATTAATTGTGATGTATGCAATGATAAAAAGCGATATTTTGGTACGTAAGATGAGAAGTTCATGTCCACGTATGTTGAATGTATGTAGTGAGAACAGATAAATTTAATTTCATAATTCAACTTCCTTTCGTTTAAATAATTATTAAACAGAACTTCAGATATCATAACATTCGTATTTCTGGTATTATTCAAAAAGTTACTTAAACAGAGTTGAGTTTCTTCCGGATTTCTGTCATTAGTACCTCCCAAAACAATTACAAAGTCGTTTTTATCTAATTTGCTTATTTCAACTTTTTCTGTTACTAAAATTTCCTTTAGGGATGCCCCTGACTTCCAGAAACACTTGACTTGATAATCATTGCCGATAAGTCTTTGCAGGTTTTTTTGAACATAGCGTCCCTGCTGATCCGCAATTATGATTACGTTTTTCTTTTTCTTTTCTTGTTTAGTTTGACATTGGATGGCAATATTACAAGACGTATCGTTCGACTCATCTGGGATCTGCTTAGGCTCTGATGGGTTGATGTTGTTTACAGACCCTGATACCCTGTTCTTTAGTGAAGGTTTTGCCAATATGTCCTGCGTCTCGCTATGGTGATGTATTGTAGTAGTTGTAGTCTGGTCTAAGCCTAATTTATTTCCTGTTTCATCTTGAATAAAACTTGCAAATATTATTTTCTCTTCCTTAGCAGTATCGTTGTTTGTATTCTGTACAGTTGTCACTGATTGCTGCATATTTGTCGTAGGCGTACCTTTATTGGTTTGGTTGGTTTTCCGTTTTCGCCCCGAACGAGGAGTCAATTTATTTGTTTCGGTAGCATTTATTTCCTTGTAGGCATTTATTATTTTTATGTATTTTTGCACGTCCGTTTTTAACCTGAAGTTTTCTGAATTTAAATTTTCTATCTCCTGATGCGCACTTTGTAAATCAGTGGACATCTGTTTAAGTTTCTCCTGTAGATCAATTATTGTTTGGCTGGCATTCAATGAGGTATTTGGTAGACTCATCATGGTCGCATCAAAAAGGGCGGAACTATCTGCAGTTAAGTCACGTAATGAACTGCTTCTGAATAATTGTCGGTTGCGGTAGGTTACGTTTTCATCCATATTATTTATTGCAGTAAAGTTCCCGAACATTTAAAATTTTCCACCAAGTTATATTTTATTTTTAACTATGGTATCACTATTCGTAAGTATTATGCCCTCTGGTGGCTAGTAGTGGCCCTAATTGGTTCGTCTATTCGCCACTTGGCGCGTAATTAGCGCTAGTTGCCCTACAATGATCCAAGTCCAAAGTCCAAAATTTGATATGTTTTTGATAAACGGTTTTTACTTTTGTTGTTTTTTAATGGATTTGTTAAAATCTATTAAAACTGCACTAGTTGTCATTATTTAACGATAATATTTAGCGTTTAGATGTTGTCATACTATTTTGAACACAGATTTATTGTTTACGTAGTCCGTTTAGCACTGAGATAACTGAGTCTATAGGTCTTAGTATTTTTTGTAGCACTTGTCGTAAGTCGTCACAAACACTGTCACGTGAGTATGGTAGTCGTTGCACTAGATCGTACTCGTATTTACACTTTTTAATCAGTACTTTAATTATAATTTATATTTAAATACGCGGCTCATGTAAACATTGCTGGGGTTGCCAGCTCTTTTTCGGATGGGAAATCATCAATATCTCTTTCGAACAGCCCCGCAGCCCAGCCCATTACAAAACGCCCTGAGTTCAATTTAACTTCAGTTTGAAAAAGCCAGCCCAGCCAGCCCTAAGACTACAATAGAAAAACCTGTCATTAACTGTCGGGTAGTAGATGACCAGACACAACACTCATCTAGTCGGAGGATCCTCTCTTTTCTATGGGGGTTGAAGAACACCCTGTTCCATCTTTACACCCTTTTGTTAAAAGCACCATAGTTCTATACATTTTAACTTTTCTATGGCCGCTATCTAGCCTTTCTAACTATTATCCAGGAAAATTTAAAAAAAAACATGGGAAATAATTCGGGTAGTCTTGAAAATTGGTACAGTTATACCTTACGGTATCCAGATGAACATACTAAAAGTCCTCAAGGGTGGGGGGTGTGCTAAGGTTGGGGGGGTTGAAGGTACCTTTTTTCAAGTTTTTGCTCATATCTTGAATATCTGTAGGAATAGCATTATGATTACTTCTGACAAAAGTTTTTACATGAAATTCCCTACATATTTGGTCATATTTATTTTTGCTCTACGATCAATACTTTAGGAGCTACAGGGTGTGTAAGTTTTAACAGAGAGATAAAAATAGACGATTTAAGAAAACAGCGTCGATTTTTCAAAATTGTTAGGGTACTTCCTGAAGTCCTAGAAAGCTGAAATTTGGCATGTAGGCTAGTATTAGTACACAAACAACAAAAGAATTTAAAACTTGGAATTTTTACCTCCAACCCCTTAAACTAGGAGATGGAAGTTTTTATGAGACTTCCGCAAATTTGGTGCTAGATGTCTGAAAATTGATATAGAGACTCCTTGTTATAAATAATAAAATACATATTTCAGGATTTTTAGAAAAAAAATAAAAGGCAAGAAAAAATTAAAAAAAAAAAATCTTAAGCAACTTACATATTAACAGACCCTAACTTCACAAACTCTACACCTCTACAGCTCTGAAAATATTGATCGTAGATCAAAAATAAATATGATCAAATTTATAGAAAATTTAATGTAGAAAATGTTATCAGAAGTACTCATAATGCTATTCCTACTGATATTCGAGATATGAGCAAAAACCTGAAAAAAGCTACCTTCAACCCCTCCCTACACCCTCAGCACACCCCCCACCCTTGAGGACTTTTAGTATGTTCATCTGGATACCGCGCGTAACCGTATCAATTTTCAAGACTACACGAATTATTTCCTCTGATTGCCCTTTTTCGGCTTAATTTGACCGGACTATATTTTGTCTAGCCCTCTCAGCTTTCGATTAAACCAGAGCCATTTCACTTATTTATGGTAGCATTATATGGAGATCAATCTCCACAGGCTCATAATCTACTTTTCATTAGGGAAAAGAAACCTCTTTGCTATTCGAACCCACTCGGTACGTCACAAAAGTATTAATTAAAATTGTTCACAGCTACTTTTTGTAAACTTATTTCATGTTCACCGCATTCACCAAAGGCATAATTATGTGATCACTACATATTATAAAAAACAAAGTTCTCCGCCGCGTCTGTCTGTCTGTTCGCGATAAACTCAAAAGCTACTGCACCGATTTTTATGCTGTTTTCACCAATGGATAGAATGGTTCTCGAGGAAGGTTTTAGTAAATAATTTGTCAAGTTTTTGTTGCGGGAATGGCATCAAAATTTCATGATTACTTTTGGTCGCGATAACCAACATCCACGCGGGCGAAGCCCCGGGTATTAGCTAGTAATATTATATTTGATAACTCACCATAATTAGGCATATAATATTCCACCTCCAGCGACGCCCGTTCCTCCACATTGTCGAGGAGTCGCAGCACCTCATCATTCGTCAGCCTCGCAGTGGAGATGCCGTTGACGCTACAGATCCTGTCTCCTGGAGCCAAGCGGTCTGACTCGTGGGCTACCGAGTCCTTTGTGAAGCCCACTATTGAAGGTACTATGCCGGGTTCCGAGCGACCTGGGGACAAGGAGAAGAAATATGGTGAACATTTTCGAAGTGTCAGGCAGAGGTCCACATTTGGCCAGTTGAGTTTACTTCCCGTGTTATAGGGAGCGAGCCTAATACATCAACTGGGCACATTTTGGATATCTAATAATAAAGGTTCTCGTTAGGCAGCTGGATTAAGGGCTTGATTCAGAAAGCGGTACTCCTGGACACGGCTCGTATTGTTAGGAAGTTCCTCTCTTTTGAGCCCTGACTGCCGGTAGCTTGAAACCTGTTTCCGATACCGGTGGGCTCCAATTTTTATATTTTTCATATTTTTATAATAGGCGCGACGAACTCGACTCTTTCCACAAAGATTGGCATATAACAGCACAAGATAGGGAGAAGTGGAAGGGGGAAAGGGAGGGCTTTGCTCTGCAGTGGGACAGAACGGGCTGATAATTTATATTTTTTTTATAATTAATATTAAAAAGATGTAATGAGTTAGTGAAAAGATAAATAAAGGAAATCAAATAAGCGTGTAACTAGACCCTTAACGAAGCTGGAAAGTATTTGTTCTCTCCGTCATTGCGATCATTTTTTTTGTTCTAGAACATACCTGGGAACTGTCTAGTTTCGGAGATATTGGGGGTCAAAGTTCCAACATTTTCGCAAGTTTTTTTTTTTAAATACGTGTTTTTAATGTAAGATTTTTAATTTTAAGACCTCCACGACCCCTTTTTTTATTTTCTTTTACGGATGGGAAATCATCAAATGACTTCGTGTCATACTTGTACTGACTAAAACCCATATGTTCCTTCCTTGCCCTTTGTGTTCCAGGGCCGCGGTATCTCTTTCGAACAGCCCGCAGCCCTACCTCCACGACCCCTTACTTTTCAATCCATCCATCAGCACAATGTTTTGAGTGCGTTACATTTAGTCCTACCGTAAAATGTGATTTTTCACCCCCAAAAAAAAGTCGTTTCCCAGCACTAATTTTTGCGTAAAGTTACTTAGTTTGATGTACAGAAAGCTTGGTTGATGGCTTCCACTGCCATACACCCTGTATTTTATAAATAGTACCACTCTTTCTGAGTAATAAACCTAAAAGCATGATTAAAAATAAAATATGTAGTAGTAGTCAATGATCACTTAGATGCTTTTAAGAAAATTGAACCACTTTTTTCAAGTCTGAAGTTTGACTAAAATTTTGCACCGTTTGCACAACATTTTGACGATTATATTTTTATAAAGAATTGGTGAATGTTCATCACCATCTGTCTAGCTCTTTCCCAACTGTGTTAGGGTCGGCTTCCAGTCTAATCGGATGCAGCTGAATAACAATATTTTTCGAAGACCGACTGCCTATCTGACCTCCACAACCAAGTTAGTACTGGGTAATACGATACCCCTTGACCAAACCTGGTTGCCATTTTCGGGCTACTGACTACCTGTTACGACTGTCAAAGATGTACAATTGACAGCCGGGACCAACGGGGACAAAGTAAGTTAAGTTATTTTCAGAGGCACGGGGGAAACTCGGTATGTAACGGGTGGTCACCCATCAACGGACAGGTCCTAGGCAAGCACGGCTTAACCTGAAGATCGATCTGTGCGACTGTTGGCTCCATCAAGCAACAAGGTTAACGATACCCGAAAACGTATCACACTAAAAAACTTTCCTAAAACTAAAACCTAGTCATCCTAAAGACGTGTATACCCCACCCCACAAGTTCCGAAACGTCTCACACAACAACCCAGTAACAATGATGCTATACTTTGAAGTGCTAGTGTACGGGGCGGGCGTGCTAACTGAGTCATAAACATGATGCTGTTTGAACCTTCATAAAAGGATCAAAATTGCTCATAAATATAAAATGGCACTTTCTATGGCATCAGTGGCATTAAGCGAGAGGCGAGTGAGACTGGTGATATTATGTGTATGGTCCGAGCGAGGAGCTAGTTTCTAAGCGAGTGTTCTACCCGCCAAGCGAGCGTTGCTGAGCGAGTACTCTCTTTGAAAACTTATGTCGCTGCGACAAACGACAGCGAGTTGTCGACAGCGTTGCAGCGGTGTGAACAGCCAGCTATCAACAATTAATATTTATGTATTCCTTTTACTTACAGCGGGACCTAAAATCCTATTTACTTACTAGTATAATCCTACTTTTAATATTATAAATGCGAAAGTTTGTGAGGGCGGATGGATGGATGGATGTTTGTTACTCTTTTACGCATAAACTACTGAATGAATTTGGATGAAATTTTGCACACATATATGTAGTTTATTACCTGAATTAACACATAGAATACTTTTTATCCCGGTAGTATGATTCCGTGGGACAATAATCGATCTCTACGCGGGCAAAGCCGCGGGCATAAGCAAGTTTTTTATACGTGTTTTGGGCGAGAAAATCGTGTAATATAGTGGTTTCCTCGCTTACGGTGGGACCAATGCCTGAGGCCCGTCATTCAGTACGATGTAGTACGATGTAAAATACCTAGTTTTTACGAAGTGCGGCGGCCATTTTTAGTATCCAAAACTTTTAGAGCATCCAATTTTGTTGGGTATTGTTTTTTTATGTTGACTGTTCCGGAGTGTTTTCGTCGATATTATGTTGTGTCGGTTAGTGTGGGAATTGGTAGATTGGAGTTTTTAGGTCATATGGGAGGCCCGGACCTGATGATCTAAACCAAATTAAAAAGTAATTTAGAAGTTTAGTTTTTTTTTAAAGTAATTACTGTTGTAGAGTGCTAATTACTTCATCTTATTGATTAATCCGTAAGTAAAACGGTCGACTTCGGTGGGAGACAGATGAGGATCAGACGACTGCCGGTGCTAACCATAGCACCTGTCTGGTTGGTAGATCCTCCTTTTTCCATGGACGATGAAGAATTACTTTCTCGCCATCATCTGCCTATGCTCTTCTTAACAATGCTGGGGTTGGCTGCCAGTCTAGAAGAGCCAGATGAAGCTGACCAGCCACTGAATTACTTTAAACCCTACCCAAAAAGATTCAACATAATTGCCATTCCATTGTTATTTGTCAATAAACCATCATCACACAGATTGTGAAAATTAATAAAATACAAACAAAATATTACATTCAGAAAGATTTGACGGTATCAATGTCTCACCCACTTCAAGGGACTTATATTCCCAACGATATAAAACTGTATGTAACTCTTTATCGATCTGTTATCACATGGCTGCCTACAGTTTGGGCTTTGGGGATACGAATTTGGATATTACGCTTGTTTTTATATTTTGGGTCTTTAGGAAAAGGTTTTTTCTGGTTTGATTTCTTTGTCAACCGATCTCGACGAATGTTTAGTACCAAAGTTAATGACATAATATGACGAGATAAATATTTTAATATTTAGAATCGATAAGCGCAGTCCTCTCCATAGAGATCTACGCTTTGCAATGTACTTTCACAAGTTATTATGCCTTGTGACTGGGACTGTAGCTTCATTCTTTTGTTTTGTGGAAAAAAAAGTGGCAAAAAAAATCTTTAAGAAGTATTCGAACGCAATAGTAATGTTTGGAAAAATTCATGTGATGCTTTTCCTAATAGAAGGAAAACACATTCGAGACAGCGTCCGCAAGATGGTCAGATGCAATTAGAAAGGCTGTCGGAGGCAGCTTGTGCCTAGCGGTTCCCACTAAGAAAGTCCGCATAGCTTGGAGACGCGTTATATGCTCCAACTCGAAAGATGTGGTCACTAGCCTCAACTATGAGGAAACTATGAAGTGAATACAGATTAACTGCATTGCAGAATTGATTTCCAACGTCCAAACAAAAATGTGTTATTTTTTTTAAACACTACAAAAACGTGAGTCTTTTAATTAGAACTTATAACTGAGGTATATTTTTTTAACTTTGTGTTAATGAATATGCAGCTGTTTATGAAGTTGATTTCAGAATGGCTAGGACTCTGCAACAGACCCGCAAAAAAATTTAATTCGTTTAACTGTAAACCAAAAAAAAAATAACAGAGTTTTGGTATGTTGTATTTACTGCCGACATAGATCGTATGAACATTATAAATTAAATTTCACATAGCATGTTTCAATCAATTAATTATTCATGTAAACCACACCACAACTAGTAAGATGTACACGTGTTTTTGATTTAGTACATACTCCTGTAAGGATGTACATACAAGGTATAAATAAGGGTAGATAACATTATTACTGTGTGTATTGACTGCCTCGTTGGTCTAGGAGTCGCAATCACGACTGAGCAAATTATTATTAGGTTTTTCCATCATGAATTTCTCAGTAGCTGCCACGGAGTCTGGATTTGCGACTGGTTAATGGCAAAAGCAGTCTATAATGTTCCCACTGCTATGACACACGGCCTCCTCTCTATGAAGGGGAATGGGCTATAATCCACCACGCGGGCCCAGTGCGGGTTGGTAGATGTTACATGTCTTCGAATGTTTAATTCTATCACATGCCGGTTTCCTCACGATGTTTTCCTACACCGTTTTGAAGCCAGTGGTGATGACATAAATTACACAAAGTAGTGGGCCTGCCTGGGTTGAAACCACGACTTACTGTTCGTAAGTTGGGGCCACCATCGCTGGGCCACCGCTGCTCTACTATGGCAAAAGGCTCACCCTAGGGGGCGACACACATGGGACTTGAACATGACTGCCAAAATGTGGGTGTATTATTATTGGAAACACCTCTGCCTAACTCTTTGAAGATTACAGGCGTGATGAAACGGTACAACTAACTCAACAAATCACTAACAACAACTCAACTCAATAAACTGAAACATACTAAATCCCGTTTTCTCTAATACTACGTGCCTGTAAACAATTGTTAGCAATTTGATAGACCTAGATGTTCAAGGATAAAATAAACATTGTCTAGAACTCTGGTTCGTTGAAAGGTAATATTTATACAGGGTAGATTTTTGAGATAAGGTAGCTAGGACCAAGCTAGGACCACATGTTATTTGTTGACTGCATTCACATTTTGAAAATTTACAGGCTGCTTCAATTCTCCGTTTTTTTTCTAAACAGAAGAAAATTTGTTGCGCCGACCCCAAATTGAATGGGACAAGGGCAGGAAGCTTATGATGATGATGAATGCAGTTTTTTTTAAATCACATTATCATTAAAAAAAACAATTTTTTTTTTTTTTTTTTTAACTTAAGCCTTACCCAACCAAATTAAAAAAATAACTAGAAATGATTGCTTTTCTAGTTGGGATTTCTTGAAATCTCCAAAAAAAACTACTTGCACAATCATCTTGCTGTGACTAACTGAAAGGTAAGTTTGAAACAAATAAAAGGTAGGTGAACTCCGACCCGCATATTTTTGAACGGGAAGATTTATGCTGACGCGTCATTGGAAAAGTGTCGAGATATAGGAAGGTGTGTAACAATGTGTCAACATGACTATGATTTAGAAAGTTATAACAAAAGTATTTTTATCAGGCTTTCAGGTGCCCGATTTCCATTATAATCATGTACAAAATCATCAATCATCTTCGGTTAAGCCGCGCATGCCTGGGTTGGTCCGAGGATGGGTGACCATTCATTACAAACCGAGTTTCCTCCGTGCCTCAGAAAGCATGTTAAGCCTTGTAACTGGCTCTCAATAGTAGATCTTTGACAGTCGTTACAGGTAGTCAGTGGCCCTAAAGTCTTAACCAAGGGGTATCGTATACCTGCTAGCCCTAGCAGGTGCTGCGGGCTGTTCGAAAGAGATACCGCGGCCCTGGAACACAAAGGGCAAGGAAGGAACACGGATTTGTTTTAGTCAGTACAAGTCTGACACTCCCTTCCGCTCTCCCAGAGCGGGAGAAGTTATTTGATGATTTACCATCCGAAAAAAAAGGTATTAAGGTTTTAAGTTTTCTTCCTAAGAGTTCATACATGATTTCGCAAAGTGTTACTAATAATAACTCACAAGTTGTTAAAGTAGAGATACGTGTTGTTCTCGTTCTCGTGGGTTTTTCTAGACTTCGGATAATACTCGTAACGTTCGATGACTCGAGCGGAAGAAGTCATTTGACGACTTCCCATCGGTAAAAAAAAGGGGTATCGTATACCCAGTACGATATGATTATGGAGGTCAGATAGGCAGTCGGTCCATGTAAAATATTGGTATCACCTGCATCCGGTTAGACTGGAAGCCCCAGTATCCCCAGCATTGTTGGGAAAAGGCTCGGCAGATAATGATGACCCTGGTCTAACCATGGTATACCTGCGTGCCAAGTATCATGGAAATCAGTTAGAAACTGAAACAGACGGCCAGATAGACAGTGTGTCTTTCAGGAAGGTTTTCTTTTAGGTACGATTATTGTGATCGAAATTAGCTTATACATACTTTTATCAAGAGGGATTTAATTTAAACCAGTTTGAACACCAGTAACTTTTCTTTCAAAGAATTTCTTTGATTTTTTGATGTTTTTTTTATGTTACAATAAAATGGATGAATTGTATGTAAATGTTTATTTTAATGCCTGTGCATAGGGTACTTTAATCTTGTTAACGCTTTACCAATAAAACCTCACATAATCGACTAATAACAAATTCAGAATGCGTCACAATCGGACCGCGGCACAACACAATGCCATGAACCAGTATCTATTATCTGTGCAGGTTTATCCAAAGACCCAACCACAGACAAAATATGTAGAATACAAATTATAATTTCCGCCGTTGTGCAGGAAACGGGAAAGCATAGAGCAGAACGTTGAACACGATGAAATGTATCTTTTGGATCCGCAGCATCCGTTATCTGTGTTATGGTGTTATTGATTGTCTTTTACTAGAAGTAATGTTATGTACGCAGGAAAGAGCAAATCATTGGTGATTATATTGAACCCGAATTTTCCAATGGCTTATGGGATAGATTTTAAGACCTGTGATTTTTCGGATTCATGTGCATATTGTATAATTATCACTTACTTCGGTGAAGGAAAAACATCGTAAGGAAACCAGCATGCCTGAGTGATATTTCTTGACGGCATGTAAAGTCAAGTCAGAGGCCCATGGGTGGCATAAAAACTCTGACTCCAGGTTAGGCACTAACCACACGATCAAAAAGAAGAAGAATGGGATAGAATAGTCATACGGCATCAAATTAATATTTAGGTATCACGGTTTGTATAAATGTCCACAGAGTCTTTGAATTAGGGAGTAAGGTAGACATGGATCTTAAGGGTGCATTACAGCATAAGATAAATCGTCACATCAGAGGTAACGTTTGCGCTACGAAAATCAGCCTTCCAATGTTTCTGTTCTGGTTCTTTCTTCTGTCTATCTCAATTGTAAACTCTGATGTTATTCAGTTGTGAGTATATTTTATTTAAAAACAACACTAGAATATCGCACAAATTCGAGAAATGTACGTCAAGTAATAGTATTAGACAAAATCTTGATTGTTTAAAAACCATCGATGTTTTGTTACAACAGAGTAAAATTTAGCTCTTCTAGCTAGCGTCCTAGGGAACAAAATTTAGTAATTCGTATTAAACTCCAAAATCCAATTAAATTGCTATAAATGCAAGTTTCAGGGTTTTGTTTTAAAGTTATCACATTTTGTCGAAGTAAGTACATAATCCTAGCCAAGTTTATGTTAGCCATTCTAACTTATTTTCTTTTGAAGTTACTTTTGCGAAGCTTAAAAGTTAAGCTAAGATTTTAAACACTAACTTGGCACGTTTTATTAATTTTTAAATCCCTACTTAAAACGATTAGAGTGTACGTAAGTTAAAATGTTAATGCTTTTCATATTGTAATTCTATATTTTCGTTATAAGATAAATTATTCATTGTTTCGCGAAAAGTTTTAATTAAGAAATAAAAAAGGTCCTTTAGAAAGTGACGACTCCTGACTAAACTCAATCATTCAAAAAACTACAGAACCTCGAATTTTGTTTTTCTAAAATCTTCAAAAGAAAGTTCTACAAAAAACGTCAAGCCTCATTTTACAATAAGCCAGCAGTGACCAATTTCACCAAAACTGTCCAATTTTCACCGAACACGGCGACCACCACCAGTTCGGTAGTATTCGTGAGTAGTCGGTAGTATTCGGTTTTACACCAGCATTTTCGACATCCAAAAGCCAACGAAGGATATTTATTTGGGACAACGTAAACAAAAGCCGTATTTATTTAATTCTACAGTAATACAAAAATATTTACGATGAGTATTTCATATTTGTTGGGATCTCGTTTTATTAAAAGGTATATTTTTAACTTTAAGGTAATATGAATAAGCTGCTTACATAACTTTCATTTTAAAGCCTTGATAATTAAATTTCTTGCTCCGAAAGGACGGTTTCGACATTTCTAGAAAACTGCTCGCAGGCAAAATATTTTGAGAATTCTCTCAAAATATTTTGCCTGCGAGCAGTCTTCTGCCTTTAAATATTGATATTGTAACCGGATGTTCGTAACAAAAGCGGGTGAAAAGTGTATACCCCATACACAACTACCTCCGAGTCATTGATAAAACTGACCCAATATCGATAAAGTGATTTAAATCAGAGCTTTTCACTCTAAAAGGTTTCCATCGTGACGGATTATTACAGGCCACAATAACACACACCCATCCACCACATTACCATATAAATATACCTCATAAAACTCCACTAATTTTATGGCAAAACCGTTCAGAACATCGCCATAATCCGTTTCCATTCTAATAAAACTTCCCCTCGATTCCTTACTACTTGGCCACAAACTACGCGCCCACGTGACACGCGTTTTGAGACTAATTGCTTAGTTTGTGCTTGCCATGAGTCACCACGCCGCGAAAGACACACGAAAGAAACAAATTACTTCTTTTGCGAATGTGACGAGGCTGTCACTGTCGGCACTATGCAGGTGCAGCGCGGCTAGCTACACCATACAGCTAGCAATATTCAGAGAATGAGCCTTAGGATTTCCGCAGTAAAGTTCACACTCACTTGGGGCGAGTATATCAAAGTTCAATCTAGGAGGTTGTTGGTTGCTTAAGCGGGCTATCCTGTGAGTGCTTTGAGAGTATGGCCTCCAGATAGGGAAAAATCCTAAACACTACGCAATCTCGCTAAGGGTACAAGCCTCGGTTTAGGGCATCGATGTGGGAGGACAAAAAAAGACATGCTGGATTGGATGCAAAATTCAAGTGACACACGTGCGTGTCGCTTCACCCGATGTTGTGAACGGGGCGATATGGTGTAATAAAATTTATTCAAAGCGAAATCACTAACGACCGGATCCGAATCAGCATACGACTACAGTTTATTCCCTGTAACATGCAGTTTGCGGCTTCAACGACTCACTTCTGTACTAACAGAGCTGTTTGAATCTCGTCCAAAGCTGGCTATGCACGTAATGGCACGGTATTATCGGGTTCACATGCGATCACAACAAGCAATGCACGATTGTAATAACGATTTTAACGTTGACTGCAGTTGTAAATGGATTAAGTTGAAAGATCGTAACTTTTGAAACGCAATTTTGAATGTCTTTTTCCTTTTTCGAGTGGACGGATTTAAATCCGTATATTGATTTGTTTGAGCCCAGTTGGTGGCCACGTTGATTGCGGCTGTGAGGTGCAAGTGAACGGGGTACTAGTCTTAGTTCGCCGTTCTCTTCCCAATAATTTTGAATTAAAGTTTTGTTTTAAAAATGGTTTTGTCTTTCGTAGATTACTCAAACAATTTTTGTCAGTATTCGTAAGCATGCCGTTACAGGCAGTTTCGAAGTTGTTTTTATCCTGATTTAGCATCACTATCAAATCACAGTGACCTTTATTCCCATCGTAATAAGATTGTATTGGGGTTGCTGTTAGAGGTGAAAAACAACCGAAGCGACCATGTGAAACCAAATTAAACATGTTGGAAAACAAAAGTAACGTTAATACTATTATATTTAACTTTTCTTCTCTACTTCTATAACTTCAAAGTCAGATTTCTTCTTCTAAATCGCCTATTAAATTATGTGGATAGAAGTCAACATGGATCTTAGGTCCCTATCTTACTTTGTCATACAAGAAAGCTCAAATAATGGCCATCAATACTACAAGTAGGTTCAACTAACTATCGGTCGTATCCTATCGGTTGCTGGTTTGGCTCGAGGCCAGCAAACCTGTCACTACTTACGTGTTTTCAAGCGTCATTACACCTTGTACTGATACTAGTACAAAATACGTCATATTTTAACAAATAAATTACAGAGGCAGTTTTTGGGGTCTGTTTCCTAATTATACGGATGATGTGTAATATTATTATGTTAGAAGATGAAGTGTGAATGAACTTTTCTTTAACAGCCAGATGCTACTTAGAATGTATTTTACAAAGAATAAACTGTGATACTACACATAATTTAAGTATCATCAGATAATTTAGAGACGCCAGCACATTAAGCTACTAAGGTCTGTCATATTTCTTTAGTACATTTTCAACTTTATCGCTAAAGTATTACGTTCGAGGTTTATTAGGAAAATTTGACGATTTTGGGTAGCTTGATGTGCTGGCATCTGTACATGACAATGGACGACCGTAAAGTTAATGAATATATCAAACAATCAACTCAGCCTATACAGTCTACCCAGCAGTCCACTGCTGGACACAAGTTGTGCCACAACATCGTGTCTTCCGTCTTCTTCTTTAAGTCTGACCCAGACACCTTTTTAAAAACATCAATTCAAATACGTAGCTGGGAACCCCACACTACGCTTGACGATACTCCATTTGCACTCCAAGACCCATAAACGCGAATGAATAAACCATACGCGGTAATTTCTAAACAATTAATCACTAAATTGATTGATAGTGACCTCACTAACCCATTATATTAATTGATGTACAAAAAGCTAAACCAAATTCTACGAAACTGGATCATGTAACAAATGGACAAATAATCAATAAACACCACACTTATGTCCACATACAATTTCCCATTTAGAGCACACAGTGCATAATTCGTTCGTTCGTATTCAGTTGGTGTTGCCATCGATGATAAGGCCTCACTTAATGAAGGTTGATTGCGCGTTTGTGTGCCGCTAATATGGCAATATTAGCAATTTACTGAATTCCAAACGTTTTAAGCTCATACCACATTTATAAGCACTGGGAGTAGCTCGTGGCTAAATAATAACAGCCGCTCGGGTCGATCTTTAGGTTAAGCCGTGCTTGCCTAGGTTGGTCTGTGGATGGGTGACCACCTATTACATACAGAGTTTCCTCCGTGCCTCGGAAAACACGTTAAGCCGTTGGTCCCGGCTGTCATTTGAAGATCTTTGACAGATCTTTGGTAGTCAGTGGCCCAAAAAAGTCTGACAACCAGTCTAACCAAGGGGTATCGTATTACCCAGTACTAACTGGGTTGTGGTGGTCAGATAGGCAGTACGCTCCATGTAAAATACTGGTATTCAGCTGCATCCGGTTAGACTGGAAGCAAACCCCAACGTAGTTGGGAAAAGGCTAGGCAGATGTTGACAGCTTTTAACTGTGCGTTAACCTTTAAAGGTGTGAAGGTGCGGATAAATTTATTTGGCGGTTCCAATTGGTATCGAGTGTGTTCGATCAAATTTGTTATACGCGAACCTGATTTACTGTTGGGTTGAGCGAATTTTGGCAGACGGATGTTATTTTTTGGTGCCGTATGAAGGTCGCGGCTTTCTGTGTTGTGTGATTTGATTTTTAGGTTTTTTTTTAAAAGTAAGATGCCTCCGGCTTGTTGTATTCACCAGTATGTGTCAACCGCTGCAATTAATAAGTACCTATTTTTAATTGAAGGGTCGTTTCAATGATGCACAAAACGCTTCTCAAATCCTCACCTGAAAATATTTTTTAACTTACATAATTATTTTAAAGGGTTTTCACGTTTTACCTCCACACAATAAGTAAAAGATGACAAAATTTCTAGTTTATTTCAGCTACTGCCCACACAACCTAGCCTATTATATTTTTATTTACTGCGATATACTATAAAATATATGACCAACTTTAATATTTTTTACGCAGGCAACATCGATTCCGCCAATTTCCTTCTAGGCAGAGCAAGTCGTGCGTGGAAATTGGCAATCGCTACGATTTTCCTTTACCCTTAAACAACGTTAAAAATAAAAGCTTTTCATATAAAACATATTATACATTTAGTTAATCTCTTTATAATCCCTTTTTGGGATAAATGGAAAGGTGAATTTTATTAATTCGATGTTATGTTAAAGTATTTAGCCGAATGACTTTTAGATATTTCCATTTGTTTTAATAATTTTACATTGTTAAAAAGTGCTTTCATTTTTGTATAAAGTAGTTTTATTAAATAGGCGGCGTATAGTAGGCGTTTTAACAAAGATTTGATTTTCATAATTTGTGTTTTTCTTGCTTTTTACGTATCTGAGGCCCAGCACGTTCAACGACGTTTGTTTTTTTTTTGTACTTGGATTTTTATATCGAAATTACAACCATCCCATAGCATTTTGGTAACATTCGATAAGCGCATTAGTAATAGAAATTATTATAGACTATTAATGTTATGTTATGTTACAATTTACGTGCTGCCCTAGCCCTTAGGAGATAGCTCATTCATTTAGTTTGATAATTATGTAAGTTAAAGAGAGTGTTAGCTAGTAGGGATGAACCCAGCCAGCATCTTAATATAATTAAACAGCAGTTAACTCGATAATCCCTCACATGACCTAATTTGTACGGTCACCATATTTCATAATAACTGCCTGACGCCTGTAACAGTCCACGGCTGGGCAAATCCTATTAAATTAAACATAATCAAAGAAAACACGAGGAAGGGATGCTCTTGAACAGTGTTGGTGAGGTCCCCATGAAAGGAGTGCTTAGTACTAGCAAAACTGATAGGACCAGATGTATGAACGTGAACGAAGCTGATGAAGTATCGTAGCAGGTGGTTTTATAGCAATGATTACCTAGTGGTGAGACCTTCGGACTGCCAAGTCATATGTCTTTAGTTCGAACCCACGCATGCACCTCTGAGTTTTCGGATTCATGTGCGTATTGTATAATTATCGCTTGTTTTGGTGAAGGACAACATCGTGAGAAAACCAGCATGCCTGAGAGATATTTATTGAACGCATTTAAAGCCAAGTTAGAGGTCCATGGGTGGCATAAAAACTCTGACACCAGGTTATGCACTAACCACGCGATAATGAAGAAGAAAGTAGGTGATGTTCTGTAGTTTCTATCCCCATAAAAAATGGTGTGAGTTTATGAACGAGTATCTATATCAGTAAAATAGATTAAACTTTAAGCAGTCTATAGCAACAGCGAACCTCTTTGGAACTTTTCAAAGAGGCTAATTATTGCTTTATGCTATTGTAAACATCGGAAATACAAGATCTCGTCTCTCTCGTCTTGCTAAGTTTAAAAGTTATTGATACTAAGAAGAGAAATCTTCAAGACAACAAAGTACTTTCCAACAAACAGAGAACTATGCTATTGTTTAATAAAATTGAGATACAAACTCACAACCCTTATTGTAAGTCTCCTGATTGTTCTTCTAAAGCATAATAAAAACAACTCTAAACAAAGTGAGAAACGGTTCAAAGTCCATTAACATCTATCAATAGTTTCTTCACCGACAGACAATGTATTTGTAGAAACTAAGCGTTTCCAACTATTTTGTAAACAATTGTAATAAAAGGTCAGAACTGCGTCGTTCTTAGATAGTGTTAAACTTTGGTATCGGTTATCGGTGTATGTTATAAACTTTTGGTATTGTTACTAACTTGTATTTGTTCGTTTATAATGGATACTTTGTAATAGTAAGTAATTTCAAGTTTGGGTGAAAGTCCTTTCATCATTTTAGATGAGGTCCAACAATTTATTATTAATTACCAAGAGTTGATAATAAGAAGAATAGAAAGAAAGAAAATACATTTTATTCTGATTGGCTGATGCGTGTCGATCGGAACAAATATTTGTATGGCCTACAGTTGTTTCGGATCTAGCTCTTTGTGTTTGTAAGTAAGTATAAATGCTCGTAAATACACCCGCGATACGGGAGAAATTCCAAGAGACAACGTTTAAAAAAAAACATGATTCGCATATTATGACTTTCAAGGTTTTAAGTGTGATTGTAGAATCACCCCCTAGATGATAACAGTTAACTAAATCGCCACCCACCGTATTTAAAACTTATCAAACACAATTCAATTGATAACTTCACACTACACTATCTTATCCATCAGAACTCCGACTCTGCAGGCAAATCTCCATAAATGCCAATAATAGCAGGATATATACGCGATGATGGCGTTTGAGACATTTCACATGTAAATGCGATGCGGCTACAGACACGTGACGCTCACAAAAGGCTGCATAGAGGAGTGATTGATATTGTTAGAGATGTGGGAAGAGCAGAACTGTAAGTACATACAAATGTACTTACAGTAATTATTGCGAAATGTGGTAGTATTGGGTTGTTCGATAAAACTATAGTGCTAGTACTGGCAATAGGCTCGCCCCCTATTACATGAGACCTAAAACATAACTGGCGAAATGTGGGTGTACTATTAGGTACACCTCTGCCTAACCCTACGGGGATTACAGGCGTGATGTTATGTTAAAACTATAGTATTACAAAACCAAAATGGTAGAGAATTTAAAAAGAGCATCTACGAAAGTAAATCTTTTTAACACTCTAGTCCGTCTAATCTTAGAATATAGTTCATTAGTATGGAATATTCTAACATATGTTCTGTTGCAGATCCTAATATAAATAAATAAACCAGACGTTTTAACAGAATATTTACACTTGAGGAGATATTCTTACCAAATTCAATATGAGCAAGAGCTTCACCCGTATTCAAATTCACCGATACATAGAACATCGGTATGGCACACAAAGTGAAGGTTCACGAAGAATGCTCGCTGCATCGACTCACGATCGCAATGCCTTTGACCAACTTGTGAAGCAGTTTACTTTAAAAGAAGATGTTCACAGAGCTGTAATGGAAATTTTGGAGTCTTGATATTGGCTGACTTAGAGGCATTTGTATGAAACCCTGTTTAAGCTCTGATAGTCTGCTGTCTTCGGTGATGGAAAATGGACGACTTCAGGTGCACCTGCTTGAAGATAAAAGTAGATGGCGAGCCCAAAAAAATGGACTACCTCAGGGTAGTGTATTGGCCCCACTACTATTCAATATCTACACTAACGACCAATCAGTTAGCCCAAACACAACCCGCTTTCTATACGCTGACGACCTTGCATTAACCTGTCAAGATACCAACTTTGAGGATACTGAAGCCGTACTTTCCACAGCTCTTAGTGACCTAAGCCTCTATTACGCTGAAAACGCTTTAAAACCAAACCCCTCAAAAACGCAATCGTGCATTTTTCACCTGCGAAACAGACAAGCGGGTCGTAAATTAAACATCTCCTGGCAGAGGCTTCCAATCGCCCATAGTGATCACCCGAAATATCTCGGTATAACTTTAGATCGGTCGCTTACATTAAAAAATAATTGCCGAACTATAAAAATGAAGGTGCAGGCCAGGAACAATTTACTGCGTCGCCTTACATCTACCAAATGGGGGGCGTCTCCTCAAGTTCTGCGAACAACTGAAATGGCGCTCTGTTTCTCCGCTGGCGAATATGCTTGCCCAGTATGGGACCGTTCTGCCCACGCCAATCTAGTGGATACAGCTCTAAACGAGACGTGCCGGATTATCAGTGGTTGCCTTAAGCAGACTCCGGTACGAATGCTGTATCCACTAACTGGGATTGCGCCTCCAAAAGTTCGTAGGACCATAACCAGCCGCATCGAGAGGACGAAGCTACAAGCTGACTCACGCCACCCAATGCACGTTTACGTACCAGTGCCCCAGAGACTGAAAAACCTTAAAAGCTTTTTTGGGTGCGTTGGTCCAGCTAATCCAGGTAATAGCAATGCCTCTACAGCGAGATGTGATCTCTGGCGGGAGCTGCTTAAGCCCCCTGATGGTTTCATCGAGCCGTCGGAAAGCCTTCCACCTGGGGATACTTTGCCATGGCCGACTTGAAAATCTCTGAATAGACTCCGAACCCAGGTCTTCCGTAGCAAAGACAATCTCTTCAGATGGGGATTCATAGACGGCTCAGATCTCAAATGTGTATGCGGTGTGTCTCCACAGACAATGGTCCATATCCTATCTTGCACTGTATGCCCTGACACTTGCGCACTTGACGATCTCTTGACTGCATCAGCGAGCGGAGTTCGCGTAGGTGAATTTTAGGCCAAACATATTTAGCAAAAATTTGCCATCGACACGCTAAGAAGAAGGTGATGGAAAACATCGTGAGGAAACCGGCATATCCTAGAACCAAAAATTCGAAGACATGTGACATCTACCAATCGCACTGGTCCCGCGTGGTGGATTATAGCCCATTCCCTCTCATAGAGAGGAGGCTTGTGTCCCAGCGGTGGGAACATTATAGGCTGATGATGAGGATGATGAGTCTGCTGTCTTTGATCAGCATGGTGTGGTAGGATTAACCCATAGTTTGATCAAACCGACGCGGATAAATTAACAGACGCGGTTTCATTATCTACTGGTCTTGGATAATGATAATGTACTGAAGGCAGCAACTATACAGAGTGGAAGTGACACCGACGCACACACATGAACCACGTATTCAGCACGTCATTCTGAATCCTCCAAATAGAAATTTTTCATCGGTAATTATCAAACAAAAAAAAAACAAAAAAAAATAATAATAATAATAAAAAAAAAAAATAAGAAAGAAACAAAATCAGCCGTTTCATACATTTTGATCATGTAGGTATTGCACTTATGTTTCCTACATAAGTGCAATACCTACACGATCAACACCAGTTTAAAAAAAATACCGGTAAAAATTTACCATGTGGTTCGGAATTATTTACTGAATACGTTTGTGCGTCAGTGTCACTTCCACTCTGTATCATCATCAGCCTATAATGTTCCCACTGCTGGGACACAGACCTCCTCTCTATGAGAGGGAATGGGCTATAATCCACCACGCGGGCCCAGTGCGGATTGGTAGATGTCACATGTCTTCGAATTTTTGGTTCTAGGGCATGCCGGTTTCCTCACGATGTTTTCCTTCACCGTTTTTGAGAGCAGTGGTGATGAAATAAATTACACAAAGTAATGCGCCTGCCTGGGTTCGAACCCACGACTTACTGTTCGTAAGTCAGTGTCGCTACCACCTGGGCCACCGCTGCTCGCCACTCTGTATATCTGCTACGATATTTACGCACTTATTATTCACGAAGAGAGCAAAGAAGCAATTTCTGAGACAAAAGCTGCTACAGTTGTCGCAAAAATTGCTCTCAATCATTTAATTGATTGAATAACACCAAGCAACGGTAATTTTAAACCCTTCTAACACAAAAGCAAAACAATTCAAACCAAACACAATAAAATGATTTCCAACCCATCGCGCGCTCGCTATATCTTTAATTCAAAAGATCCTTCTACACAGCTTAAGTGATCTGCTTCCACAATGTGAATTGAGTTTTAAAACTTCCCCAATCGTTACCAACCCGTTAACCAGAGTTTAACAGCGGGTTGAGAATTTAAAGGTACTTTTAATACTTTAAATTAAGTTGACTGTTTCTTACGGTTGTTGCTCAAAAGCAACGTGCTAATATTATTAAGAATTTCGAAGAGGTTTACTGTACGATTACTGGAAAGCCGGATTATTCTGAATATTTTTTAGGTGTTTCAAAGAATTGTGGACTGGCTTTTGTTTTTGTTCGAAATAATTTTAAAGGTCACCTTCTGAACGTGAGGCACATTTTCCGAAAATTAATGTAACTTTTAAGATTCTCGGTAAACGAAGTCAAAGCAAAGTGATTCCTTGAAATAACTCCAAAAAAAATAAAGTTTTTTGAAACTTTATTTTTTTTGGAGTTATCAAAAGATAGTCGGAATTGGATTAGGCCAACCTACTACATATTTTATAAACTGTAGCTTGTAGAATGTCTCCCATAATGTACATTTATACCCAAGTGATCTTCGGCGACAATCTCTCAACAAGAATAATTTGTTAAAGAACGAGACAAGAAATAAAAAACTTTAACACAAAATTGTCCGAAACAAATGAATAAATGGTGACACACGACCACAAATCCGGAACAACAACAAAAATCTTTTATCTATAAACTCAGATCAATACCCCACACATTACATAAATGACACTAACATAAAACGAAGCCGAACAGCATCAATCTCTCAACGCCAATAATTTATTAAGACCGAAGCAACCGTCACTAGTAGTGCGATACATCACAATGAGTCAACTTGCAGTGAATCATATCAGCAGAGACGGTAGGCGTGCTATCTTTAATTCAGTAGCTCAGTGAACGGGGGAGGTGGTGTGAGTGATGGGTTATTAGCGGTGTTGAAGACGTTAGAAAACAATGAATTTACAATTGTATCAAAACCGGCCAAAGATCATCATCTGCCTAGCTTTTTCCCAACTATGTTGGGATCAGCTTCCAGTCTGACCGGATGCAGCTGAATACTAGTATTCTACTTGTAGCGACTGCCTATCTGACTTCTACAACCTAGTTAGTACTGGGTAATACGATACCCTTCGGTAAAAATGGTTGTCAGACTTTTTGGGCCACAGACTACCTAACGATCGTCAGAGACAGCCAGAACCAACAGCTTAAAGTGCTTTCCGGAGCACGGAGGAAACTCGGAATATAATGGGTGGTCACTCATCCACAGACCAACCTAGGCAAGCTCGGCTTAACCTAAAGATCGACCTGAGCGCCTGTTATTATTTAGCACCGAGCTCCTCTAAAAGTTGCTGAAGAGCTCAAAAACTGCCAAAGATAATAAAGTAAAATGACTGTAACTATCTTAAAATGTTACATTAAATAATTTGATTGCTCTCTAACCCCAATGTTAAATAAAACTATAGAATGTTTTTATTTTAATTGGTAAAAAATAAACATTGAATTAATACCTCATTAAACCTTATATTTTTAGGATACCTTTAATTTATTTATTTTAATAAAGGTGATGTTTGTTGGTGACCCTTCACGATACTCCATAAAATCATAATCAAATAAAAACAAAATGCAAACAATTAAATAAGCAAGAATATTAACTGAATGGCGCTCAGAAACATTAATTTATTTACGGAAACCCCACGGTACATAAACCGTATAATTTATGAAGTAAAAAGTACCAAAAATTCGTTGAAAACAACTCATTCATTAGTCGCTATTGGCTCACTTCCATATTACAGATCTTAATCAAATCGCTTCCGCTCGTACTTTAGAGACAGAATAATATATATATATTTTTGTCTCTCCAATGCTCATGTATTTCAATATTTTTCACGCGAAACGAATTGGGATAAGTAGGTACAGCGAGAGTTTGAATCACAATTTTGCTAGATTTTTTTATCATTCTCATTTTAGGGCAATTTTCGGAAAAGCCCCTTCAATAATTCACGTTAAGAAAATGTTAGGGTTTTTGGTTGGAACTGTTGGGAATAAAATGAAAATCTCGCTGTTCCTTTGTTACGGGAATGAATTAGATTTTCGTATGTATGGTGAACAGGTGTTGATCGTAATGTTCTTTACATTATCAAGAGAATAAATTGTGAGTGTTGATTATGTACTGGTATTTGGTACATGGCATTGTTCAATATGTAAATGTCAGTGGAGGAATTTCTTTGCCACCTAACGACTACGGTCGCATATGCTACTACTGAGCACGAGATTCGATTTCCAGGTCGAACAATTATTGTTATTGAGGATTGCGGGAACGGGATCAAAATTTCAGGATTACTTTTGGTCGCGATAACCGACATCCACGCGGGCAAAGCCACGGGCATCAGCTAGTTGTCTTACAAAAGAAAGTTTAGTTTAGTTTAATAATAATAAGATTAGTTTTGTGGAAGTACCCTTAATGAAGCTGAAATGCACTTATTCCCCCCGACATTGCGATATATTTTTTTGTTCTGGACGATACCTGGGAACTTTCTAGTTATAGAGATATTGGGGGCAAAGTTCCAGCTTTTTCACATGTTTTTAAAAAAAGAAGAAAAACGTTTTTAATGCTATAACTTTACTTTAAATACATATACAAGAAATTGTTAGGTACTCTTTTAAAATTAAATAAATAAGTAAGTCGAACAAGGATTTTATTTGACTCGTGTACTCGTATCTCACAAGAGTTTATTGACTTATTCAATTGTTTTGTCATATTTTTTTTTGGAAACAACTTCTACGAATTTCGGTTTCAGATCATTTGACTTTAACACAAAGGATTATTTTGAACTCTGATTCTTTCCTTTGTAATATCATAAACGGAAAAGTAATTCTGTCAGTCTGGTAATTTTTATGGCTTAAAGTACACAACTCTGAATAGACATTAATAAGGCCTATTATTGTCATGGATATATTATTTGTAATAAAAAAGAAAATCCTAATCCTATATTATAAATGCGAAAGTAAGTTTGTTTGCGCCACATACCTATCTTTCGAATCATGATGGAATTATTACAAGGAGAGTGCAACCTGAATTGATGAGCGAAGCCGCGGGTTATTTGGGCTGTGGAGGTTAGCCATCAGATCATCAGCATCATTCCAGCCGAAAGACGTCCACTACTGGACATAGGCCTCCCTCCCTATTTAGATATTTCACACATATGATACTTTTTCACCACGTATAATGTATGAATAAATAATAACATACATGAGTGAACTAACATTTTTTACATAATCAAAGTAGAATGTTCTCCGTAGGCTGTAACTTTGAACTAAACTCTATTCAAATTCCCGTTTCCAATTGAGCGATAATTTTTTGAACAATTAGCAATCGATTTCCACTAAAATAAAAGCTTTTGTGCAAAAAAAAACCGACTTTAAAAAAAAACCAAAATAAAAACTTTTTGAAAAAAAAATAACCGACTGCCAAAAAAAAACGTAAAATAAAATTACTAAAAAAAATTAAAAGTGGAAAATAACTTAACTTTCGGAAGTCGGTGGCTTTGTTTGTTTCATTGGTTTTTTTTTTGCCACCGACTTCCGAAAGTTAAGTTATTTTCCACTTTTATTTTATCCTTTTTAGTTGTTAACAGCATATTTTTAACAAGGAAAAAAATGCCCCGGTAAAAAATATATAAAATGTACTAAAAAATTAGCATAGACAAAACCAAGGTCATGTTGAATGCCCATCAAGATCAGAGACTCTACCACCTTCCAGTTCCATCATCAGACCCTGGATACCGTCTAAAGACAAAACTACTCATTAAGACGAATCAAACGAGCCCAAACTCGATGCGGTTACGTGGTTTTATCACGGAGATCCTATGGTCACCTTACACCTCAT
This sequence comes from Lycophotia porphyrea, assembly GCA_950005105.1. Classification (NCBI taxonomy): domain Eukaryota; kingdom Metazoa; phylum Arthropoda; class Insecta; order Lepidoptera; family Noctuidae; genus Lycophotia; species Lycophotia porphyrea. The sequence goes on along the minus strand of OX465388.1, from coordinate 18,513,240 downwards.
TGTCAGACCCTGGATACCATCTATAGACAAACTACTCAATTAGACGAATCAAACGAGCCCAAACTTGATGCGGTTACATCGTTTTATCATGGAGATCCTATGGCCACCTTCCAGCTTCATCATCACACCCTGGATACCATCTAGAGACAAAGTTCTCGTCAAGACGAATCATACGAGCCCAAATTCGATTGGGTTATGTCGTTTCATAACGGAGTTCCTAAGGCCGCCGTCCAGCTCCATCATCAGATCAGCTCCATGTCATCGATATATTGTACTATCACGCGATATACATAAGCGTGCAAATTTTTAAATCAATCGGAAATCAGGAAGTGTGTCAAATTAAACATGCAAGACTTCAGGCGTCGTCGCGTGATATAGCAATTAACGTGAAAACATACCAAATTACTGTACCGATATTGATGAAATTTCTATGGGACCAATCGGGAAGTATATCCTTTCACATAAAAGAAGAATTTTCCAAATCGGTTTCGAAATGACGGAGTTATGAGGTAACAAACACAAAAAAAAAAAAAGCATACAACCGAATTGAGAACCTCCTCCTTTTTGCAGAAAGTTAAAAATCAACTGTGTGCTAGTGATGATGCAAATGATGATGATAGTGCACAATAAGTAGATTTCTTTTGAAATAACTACATAAATCAATATCATTTAAATAAACAATTACAAAAACAAAACAAACATATAATGATTACTACCATTGAAAACGTCAAGAAAATATTTAAATTTTTGGCACAAACTCTTTCCTGGAACTAAATTTGCACTTCCAAAAACATACACTTTTATTTGTTTACATTCTTGGAAACCAAATCACATACACATTGTTAATAGGTATAGCTCATATATTATACATATATATTTCCATATATTCTATTATACTCGTTACGTCACACGTCAGACGTTGCGTCTTTAACATTATTACCCCCGCCGCCGGGTGAAATTGAAGCTTTAGTTTTGTTGAGAATTAATTACCAATGTTGTTGATTTGCGTTAGTTTGATGAGGAGGGTTGATTACACGTGATTTTGGAATTACATAATGAAGGAGTATTTAGGGCAAGGACGTTGGAAATGTATATAAGTGATAGTTTTTATGGGTAAATGGATAATTTAACACTGAAAGGAACTATGTAAAATATAAAGCACTAGCTGTTGTTCGTGACTTCGTTCGCCTGGAAATTGTCATCGTACTTACGCACCCTACAATGACGTATTGCAGAAGTATAACCTGCAAAGTTTAAAGTCTAGACGAATTATGTTGGAAACAATGTTCTTGTTTGATCTGTGTAATACTTATGACTGTATTGATATTCGCAACAAAATCAGCTACGTAGTACCCAGAACAACGATATGCCGTGGGGTGCGCGCAAGACCTCTATTTGCAGTAAGTTTCTGTCGCACAAACGCATGCTTGCGAGCACCCTACGCCTTACCAGCCAGTACAATAAGATCTTTGAAGACATCGACTGCTTCTTCGTCTTTGCTCAAAAATGTAGAAATCTTACCAACAAAATAATTTTAGAATATAACAGTTAGTTTAGTTAGTTACTTTAATATTTGCTCATTTTCTCTCTCTTTCTCTGTTGTTTGCATGCCTGTCTATGTTTAAGTTCACTTTTAACTACTTTTCTGCTTTAACATCTTAGAATAGCGCACTGTTAGATACCACTTTTAATATTTTGTGAAAAATGTCGTAGTTCATACATTTATAAACCTTGTATATTTATAACTTAGTGTATGTAGTGTGTGTGTGTGTGTGTGTGTGTGTGTGTGTGTGTGTGTGTGTGTGTGTAGTGTGTGTATGTATAACTGTTTATTTTCCCAAATAAATCAAATAAAAGCTGTTCTGGCGTGATTTAGTAACAAACTTAGGTCCATTAATCCAAACTTTTACATTTATAATATTAGTATAGATGAACCGTTTTAAGTGTTATTGGCTTTTTCACTTGAAACTCAGGAGATGGTTGATGGCAATAGTTTCACCTTTAACATGGGTATATATACATAATTGACAAAATTTCGGTCTGCTTGCTGTGTTTACGTAGTGCACAACTCTGTCTATGCCTTCGGGAGAAATACATGCGTGATGTTAAACAATTTTAACTCAGAGCAACCTCATATTGACGTGTTTAATGTATTTAGCAGAACATGGACTCACAACCGGCAAAACGACCGAGAGCTTTGAGCTTTGACCATCAAGCGCTATTGTTGAGCGTCTCGACAAAGTGCCTGATTCGATACAGAAATTAGATCACTTTGACACACCATCTAACACAGCTCTAACCATCGTTAGTTAGAACCTTGTCTCACGAGTGTTTAAACACCAGGAAAGAGCAGGTGTTATTAAATATTTTTTGCATAGAGAATCATTCATTCGTTGGTCATCATGGGCATTTGATGCAGAGGAATAATGAAAACGTGGTGAGGAAACTTTTGAATATTAATATTAGAATAGGAGAAGACTAAATAAATGAGGAATGGACTGTGTGACAGATGATATGACGCGAAATATCATTATCTCATGAGTCACCCGGCTCATGAGATAAAGACTAATAGAGAAGTGTGGGAGAAGAAACATACCCTAAGTATGTTCGGATAAGGGCAGGGGAATGTTGAACATAACATAAATTCCCAAAGGTTAGGCAGAGGACCAGTGGTGTACCTAATACACTCACATTTTGCCAGTTATGTTTTAAGTTCCATGTAATAGGTGGCGAGCCTATTGCCAACAACCGGGCACAAATCCAGACTCCACGGCTGCTACTGAAAAATTCCTGATAGAAAAACTCATTTGTGTCCGATTGATGGCAATAGGCTCGCCCCCTATTACATGGGACTTGAAACATAACTGACGAAATGTGGGTGTAATATTAGGTAGGTACACCTCTGCCTAACCCTACGGGGATTACAGGCGTGATGTTATGATGTTATGTTATGAAAAACTTAATAACAATTTTGCCGACCCGGGAATCGAACCCAGAACCTCACGCTCAGCAGTCGTGATTACGACCATGCAACTAACAAGGCAGTCCATTGTTGGATGATAGGTTAATTGTTTTACACTAGCAGGAATCTTAAATCTCACGCGATATCTGTTCAAAATTACACCTCACCTAACTTAAATCCGCCTTCCCTAATATTCCGCTGTGTATTCCAAAATTTGTTAGATCGAACCCCAGCTGATTGGTCCCGAAGATTACCGTAAGGCACATATTGGCAGAATGTTGGTAATTGGTGTAATAACTAACTTATACGTATCGGTTTCAGGGAAGTAACTCATCAATTTAGGCAGGAAGCGATGTACCTTTAAAGGTCGGATTTCAGAGAGTATTTTGGGTGGAATATGCCATAATTACTGAATATTGTAAGGCTTTGTTGACACCTTTGAGATTGTATATGTATTGTATTTCCGGGAAACGAGATACACTATGTTAACAGCTGTCATTAATGAAGATTTTGACGAGAACAAAGGTTGCTGATGATGATATTTTGAGGAAAAACAATAGCCGTCAGTTTTAGGGACGTACAATGGCGGAAATTCCCACTTGATCACCACTAAGCTCATTTTTGCTTGCACTCACAACATGAAGCGCTCTCTAGCCTGGCCGGCCGTGCGGGGCGCCTCCACATGATTCAAGCGAAAATTGTTTTAACTGATCAGGCCGAAAAGGCCGCGACTGTACCTATATTTTTGTATAGTGTTCAGGTATATAGTACTAGTGGTATAAGTATGATTTGTAATAATCGACGAAGTTGCATTATAAACGAAGAATAAAGTAAGTCAGACGTAAGTCTTTATACAAAATGCATTGGACTATCGCAATGCCCGCTATCAGGTAATGAATTTTAATGAACTTTTTCTTTTACAGTTCAGTACTGAATATTGACCTTCCAATACATTGGGGAATGTTTTACCTAAGATGGTCCATCGACACAACACCATGACATTTTGTAACAGTCTTTAAACAGCATGATCATCATTTTGACGTATCCAGATGCGTGCACAGTCCAGTCGAGTTTACCAATGTGTGGTTTTTGCATAAACAAATCGATTTACGGTTAAAACATAAAATGAAAAAGCCGTTAAATCGAACAGAGTTGTAAATCCGATAATGGCCAGATTTACAGAAAACATTCGACGTTAAATAGCCCATCATAATGATATACGGCTTCAGTAGCCAGGTGGCCGGTATAATGTGAGAAAATTGGTTCGATTCTGTCTCAAATCAGATAAAAAAACTATTATTATTTATTAGTCGCATGATCTCTAAAGAAAGTTACCAATTTAACCTTTTTTTTTCGTTCAAGAAATTTATTGATTCCTGCAAACGCTGTTAGTGTTTTTCATCAAAAGCAAATGAAGTTTCAATAAATAAATCGCTTGCACAGTTTTTTCAATAACAAGTTAAGTCTGGTAAAAAAATATTATTAACTCTTCAAATCTTCGTGTTTTTTTGTCGCATGTCATCAAATGTTAAACACCCAACTTCTATGCACCCATATATACTTCTGCAACACGTTGAAAAAAACATAAAAAAAAATCATACACTGAACCTCAAGTGAATTTCCGATTTAAACCGCAAAAAAACTGTGTCCTACTCTTCGAAACAGAAACTGCAAAAATTTCACTGTAACGATCGCAAAGGCAGCAAAGGTATGAAATACAGTTGAAATCAAAACGGCATATTACCAAGAATCGGTATTCACGATCGTCGATTACAGACATCGTTGCTCGGCATTCGCTTTAATCGATTTAATCGTTTCCTGTATGAACCGTATGCTCCCAAATTGTCTTTGAATATCCTTTAAATGAACGGCACGCTGATTGTGTGCGATGTTTTATGTGCTTTTGTTCGTGGGGAAGCCGCGTAGGTATCGATTTTGGGGCAGGCTTCAAGATATCAGTAACACGTGTGTTTGCTTTAGTTGGAGTTTTTTGAATTACAGAATGTTTACTACTAAAGAGTTTGTTTTATTATTCCAGTCATAGGGATTACTTCAAGTTTATGGGCCTAGTGCCCTTAATATATGTAACAGCTAATTGTACTCAACAATCCCTCTGCCATTGAGACAATGTTTTGTTGATCTTTCATTTGTGTCAGATTATATTGAAAAGCTCATGTTCGGAAACGTTATTTTTTATGAGTGATGAATGACGTAGTTCAACTTACAAGTCGTTAACACTCCTGTTAAATCAAATGCTGCCAGTATTCATTCAGTAACTGTCACTCATAAATCTGAGGAGTGATTTATTTAATTTTTTCATCCACATCTTCAACTTACGATAACCGCTGGGCAAAAGTTCACACGATGGTTGCCGGAAGACGGACGCGGTGCCGCCGAGGCTGGCCCAGAAATAGGTGGCGAGACGATCTGGACGCGTACAGCGAGGGCTTGTTCGAGGAAAAGAGAAAAAAAGTCGTGAAAAGAGCACATGGAAGAAATTGGAGGAGGCCTTTGCCAAGCAGTGGGGCAGTCATCATCTGCCTAGCTTCTTCCCAACTATGTTGGGGTCGGCTTCCAGTCTCACCGTATTTTACAGTTGTGGGACAGTACAGGCTGTTAATAAAATAAATATCTTCAAGTCCTATTTCTCCTATATTTCTATTCCGTCAGGCTTCCTTCTGCTTATGATTGAATTATTCCAACAAAACAGATTAAGTATTTCAATCAAATCAATAATTCTGTCACGGGCTCATATTCCTTTCATTTCGCTTTCCTTCCTAATTCCAATTTCTCGTCTACCTAATGACTATTCAATACCGAACTCCTGAGTTGCCCCAATTCGGCCATCGTTTATTATTAAAATTGCTCCTCCAAGTTCCTAAGCTCGTAACAGATATTTATTGGAGCAATCCTTATAAACAATGACTAAAATCTAATATAGAATGGTGTTTTGTGAAACGTTAGTACAATCTCGTTCAAAATTATATTTAATGCTGTAATTTGGAGAAAATTGCGCTGATTCGGCAGTGGTGTGAGATATAAGCTGTTGGCAGATTGAATTTAGTTTTTTTTATTCTTTGATTGTCATAGTTTTATTGTCGGGTGTACAACGATGCATTTAACATTTTCATGCGAAGAAAGGACATATCCATTTGTCATCAGAATGAATTACCGCAGTGTAGATTTTACTTGAGATATAGATTTCTCTTTTTAAAGCTTTCTTGCTACCTATCAGATCAGAAGGATTACATCACATTTAAATAAATGTTAAAATATGTCCTAACTACAATACTTTTTAGTTCAACATGGATACCGCAAGAAAATAAACGTTGAATCTTCCCAAAAATATACCTACCAAATCATCATCATCAGCCTTTTAACGTTCCCACTGCTGGGACACAGGCCTCCTCTCTATGAGAGGGAATGGGCTATAATCCACTACGCGGGCCCAGTACGGATTGGTAGATGTCACATGTCTTCGACCAAATACCGCATTCAATCGATTTATGACGACTAATAGAAATGGCTTGAAAGAAGAAGTCTTGCTACACCAACCTTAAACAAAAGAGAATAAGGACAAAAAAATATGTGTGTGTACCAGAGTACACAGGTAAGAAGTAAAACTTCTTTACGACATATCATTTTTCTACTATTTGCAACTTCACGAAAATGGGGTAGATAAGGCTTAAGCCCTAAGAAAAACATTTTTTTCCGTATTAAATTAAAGCTATTTTATTATTATAGACATGCTTACAATTAATGAGTAATTTATTTTATCATTGTTCTTATTATAATATCATTGCTATTGTTGTATTTCATCAATAATGATACATTATATTCTTTACATCACTATACTAAACTTTGATAAAAAAAGCAACATGGCGCGTAACCGAAAAACGTGACGATACGTCAAAAAAAATTCTCCCATACGTCGATAACGAAGTTTCACTTAAAAATTAATGACCCGCGTTCACTCATGACTTGTACCCGACCAATTAAAGATTGCAAGTGGTAAATTCAGCAAGTTGTTCGTCGAGACAGGCCGGACATCGGCACTCTGAACAGATGGCCGGCTTAAAGTTCCTCGAGAGCGACTATACATACCTACGTACCTATAGTCGCTACTGACTATAGATACTAACGATGTCCTCTGCCAGTTAAGGGGGAGTTGTGCTGGGTAGCAGTTTCATTTTGTTGAAGGATGCTGTGTGTTTTCTTAGTGAGGGTTGAACAAGACAGAGCTAATTTTGATCAGTATTTGGACCGACTTTTGAACATCTTTTTCCCTTTAAACTCCATATTATATGCATTTAATAAAGTTTAAAGGGTGACTCTTAACGGAGCCGAAAGGCACTTTTTCTCCCCGTCATTGCGATATTTTTTTTGTTCTAGACCATACCTGGGAACCTGTAAGTTACGGAGTTTTTTTTTTTAATACATTTTTAATGTATTTTTTACTTATGACACCTTTACGAGCGTCGTACTATTCAATTCATCCATCAGCACAATGTTTTGAATGCGTTACATTGAGTCTTACCGTAAAACGTGATTTTCTACCCCAAAAAAAAAAGTCGTATCCCAGCAATAATTTTAGCGTAAAGTTACTTAGTTTGATGTACAGAATCCTTGGTTGACGGCTTCGTGTATAAAATTGTATGTATGTGCCATAAGTAGATGTTCACAAAAACCTAATATTTATGTAAATTTACAAGGTGCCAATGTAAAAACTATCAAAGAATGTAATACGAAAAAAATAACAAATTTATTCATTTTACCTTTATACTATAAGATGCTATTTGTTAAATCGATTATTTCTAGCATTTTGTGGATATCATCCACTTTGCCAACTCTATACTACAACCCTCTCTCCCTCAACTCTGCACTCGAACATAGTTACAATCAGTGTTTTAGAACTAATTGCAACTTTGTTCCATCCTTGATCTTAAACGCTATCTGTAAAGGAATGCATTTTAATGCTACGCCGTAGCTGGTCCGCTTATGGCTACATCGTAGCACTCGGCTACGGGACCAAATCCGCTACGAGAAGTAAGGAAACATTAATTTTAACGGCTTTTATTTTAATTTATTTTCATTATTTGTTGTTAAAGCGGCAACAGAATATACACATTCTGTGAAAATTTCAACTGTCTACCTACAGATCATGAGATACAGCCAGCTGACAGACAGACGGACGGACGGACGGACAGCGGAAACTTAGTATTAGGGTCCCGTTGGTTACACTTGGGGTACGAAACCCAATATACATCATGATTGTTTTTCGGGAAGAAGACGCGCTTGAGAATACCAGACCGTGCACTCAGCTTATTGAAATTATTATAAACACAATTGATATATAAACGAAACAAACCAAAACATTTATTTGAAGTAAAACCTTTTACACGCACCTTTGAATTGTCAAGGAGACCGCTAATGTCAGAATGATAAGTATACACATTTTTGTTGCAAACCTTTTTCCTAAACCACATGTCACCACCAGCATTAACCGAAGCCTTAAGTTTACTCAAGACACACTCACCCATCCAGTCAGCTTCCAATTCCCTTTGAGTCCTTTTGCCATCAGAGATTAAACGCCTAGTCACCGTGCTCAGAAATTTCGTCATAGACAAAGAGAATTTTTGATTAGGCCTTAAGTCTAGGTTGAGAGCTAAGGTGGGACTTAATCAGGGTAAGTGTGATCATGTGATTGCCTGTCCAAACATAGCCTTTAGTTGTTAGTGTGGTCTTGTTATTGTGTTATGAGTTTATGTTTTGTAGGCCAGGCTGCTAGACTATGCTTGTTCTTTTGTCTGGGAACTTGACAAATCTGCTCATTAGAGAATTCTGAATATTACTTGAACATTCTTAATCTAAGTTTCGATTATCCTTCGAATTGAAACTCTGCTGTAATGAGATTTATGAACGTTACTTGTAATTTGGTATTGCCATATTTCCGTTTCGATGTTGCACATGTATTTATTATTTTATCTTATTTTATTCAAACTTACAGCTAATATAAACAATATTCTTAAACAATACGAATTTGATGGCCATCCATTTATTTCTGCAGATGTGTGGCAGTGACAGGGATTAGGCCGAGCCAAAGTTCGTAAGTAATTTCTTTAAATCTTTTATGACTTAGATATAAAACGTCATAGTGATAAATAGCACCTAATATTTATTTATAATACAGGAACTAATAAAATAGTGGAACAAATAAGATTTTAATTCACTAGCCAAAAGAAATACGACCATAATAGAAACAAGCACCAATAAGTCCTTAAAAGTCAGCGATGCAAAACTTCGTAAAAGTTGGGACGCCCCTTAACAATTGCGAAGTAAGCCTTAACAATGAATTTGGTAACTGTCAACCTTAGTTGTTCCGGGTCCATAAATATTTCTATTTGCGGCCCGAGGTGGCACCACCGTCCATTTGAAAAGGGTTCACGCACTAGATAAACTTGGTTTGGTGAGTTTAGATTTCAGTAATTAAATTCCGGTTTCGATACCTTTGAGTTTGAGGTTGATAACCGTTTTTTTTTCTTTGGTGGCATAGGTATCATCAGTCCGGAATCACCCACTGTTGAGGATAGGCCTCTCCTTTCTTCTGCCGTTCTTGTCTGTGCTGTGCGTCCCTTAGCCATCTATTTCTCGCGATTTTGACGATATCGACAACGCAACGCGATTTTGGACGACTCTGCTTTCTTAGACCCAACCTTGGCCACCATTCGGTCAAAATCTACATACAAATGACATAAATGCATACTTGCTTGAAATATTTTTATTGTTATTATGATGATTATGTGCGCATGTGTTGACATTTTTATCAAAATTCTTTTGCCATGAGGCAAAGCGGCTTGTTTTTTCAAAAGAATTAATTCTAAAATATATTATGGGCTTTATATTTTAGAGACTAATTGAATCACAACTATTAATTGTTTATCTACCATCTTTAACGTGATGTTAATACAGAAAATAAATGTATACGCTTAAACATTCTCATACATCATGTTCAAAGGATTAAACTGTAAGAACAATATGTAAATGAATGTTAGTACCAGATACTATATAGGTACACCTCTGCCTCGCCCTTTGTGGGTAACAAACGTTATGTTTTATTGTACTAAGTACACCGTAAAAGCAAAATATTTTTAGCTAAAGATGATTGCTCATAATTAAACAACAGATTCATTACTATTCTTCTCACAAAATGCACATTATACAACGAACACTGGTACAGCCACTGACAGAAGTCATTTGATTTGTAAGTATTTTATTTTTTGCTTTCCTGTTTGCTCGAGTATAACAACCGTCACTTTAAATGTGACGTCAAAGTTTATTTTCCTCTTTTTTAACGTTTTTAGGGTTTCCACCGTTTCAAAAAAGGCACTGTTGGCTATGTTGGTTCAGTTTGCATTTGATCTATGATATTTATTACAGCCGCAGGGTTTTTTATGAGCGGTTTGTTTATGATGACGGTTAAAAATGTAGGTTTATGTTTTCAAATTTATTTTGTGATGTAAATATTTCATTTTTTTATATTCACATTTTCCAAAAATTCTGTTTGTAGCTTTCTGTAAATTATTGTTATTTTTTTATTTCTGAAAAGTTTTTAGTAATTTTAAAAGCTATGTCACAAGTAAAAGCAAACATAAATTATTATTTTAACACATCGTAAAGATAGCTTAGAGAAAATTCAAATCTTATTTAAATTCTAAAATAATGATAAAACATAAAAATATTACTTACATTCCCAAGAGTTGAAAAATAAATTCTTTATAAATAATAATCTTGGTACTTTTAATAAAACTGAGCTATAAATTACTTACATCACAATACTTCGCTCAAGAGATTTCATAAAAGTCAATCGCGAGTCAAATCAAGCGTGTTAGTGGTACAGTCATGCACAAGGATTAATTGTCGCTCCTACGACTAAATCCGTTGCCTGAATTGACAAGCGACATTTTCTGGTCACAACTGTCAATTTATTACGTTCGTATTGACGTTTTAAACTGGGGGTTAAACTTCGCCCAGAGAGGTTAAAGGGAAGTTAGCTTCATATTCTATTAAATTATGATTATTTTTTAACCAGTTAGTCTATCAGGCATCTAAAAACACCAAAACTAAAGGAGGCGGAGGAGAAATAAAATAATTTAATTTTCTTTTCAATAGTGTTTTCAATGGTTTAATTGAAATAAGTGGTTTGAATTTGACAACAATTACTTAGGACTGATGTTTTTTTTCTAAAATTCTGACTTTTTATGCCTGATAAAGATAACATTGTTCAACACCGCTTAACATCTCCTTTCTTTCGAATCAAAAACCTATTTTTATCTAGGTACAATATAGCAGTTTCGTAAACTAGACATTGCATTGCTTGTCTTTTTTTGTATCTCGTTAATCAATCAATTAAAAAAGGCGGCTTCATAGAATAGTGTTTTAATTGATTCGTTGAAGTCTTGATTAAAATCGTGTTCTAATTAATATAATAATAATAATATCTTGGGACAACCAACACCCCGCCATCCTGATCCCAAACTAGGCAGAGCCTGTACTATGGTAATCAGACAACTGATAAACATACTTATATATTTCTAAATACATACATATTATAGATAAATTATACACCCAGATACAGAACAAATAATCGTACTCATCGCACAAAGATTTGTCCTCTGTGGGAATCGAACCCACGACCTCCGTCCTAGCAGTCAGGGTCACTAACCACTAGACCAACAGGCCAATCGAATTGTTTTATTGTCGTTGAAATACTTTATTTGTTTAGCTCTATTGTAACTTTTGTAAATAGGTCATCGTACTAATAAAAATAATTTAGGCAACGAAGTTAAAAAACTTAAATAGAGAATAATCTTATTAAAGTGTCTAAATTATGCAAATAATTTCTTTAAAACTACAACTTATTTATTTTTGACTTTGTGACGTTTTTCGTACTATAATTGTTGAGAAGACTTAATAATATTGTTTGAATAATTCTCAAACAAAATTAAGTCCATCTAGTGGCTAAAATGTTAAATATGCACTACCAAAACTCAAAACACACATTATTTTAGTTTTAAGTGTGACTATAAACGAAAAAGTACCAACAACCACGATAAAGTCAAACCGTTAATTTAAATCAGGCCATTATTGTGATTAGATATTTTAGAATGTCAAATTTTACAAGGATGTTGAATTGATCTTAGTATTTGCCTAATCAGAAAGGTACTTTTGTATGGAGAAAAATGTCTGTCATAGTCTTATAAAATATCTTGCAATCTTTTCTAATATAATATAAGTTATCGAAGTTTAGATGTGGAGTCTAATATCCAAAAGATTTTTCCGAGTTAAAAAAATCTCTGATACAAAGTTAAAAAAAACGCGAACAAAGTCCCGGACGAGTATTTTATATTATAATGATATTATGACTGACTGCCTCGTTGGTCGAGTGGTCGCAAGCGCGACTGCTGAGCATGAGGTCCTGAGTTCGATTCCCAGGTCGGGCAAAGTTCTATTAGGTTTTTCCATCAGAAATTTCTCAGTAGCAGTCACGGAGTCTGGATTTGTGCCCGGTTGATGGCAATAGACTCGCCCCCTATTACATGGAAATTAAACATAACTGGCGAAATGTGGGTAATACAGGCGTGATGTTATGTTTATGTATAAGATATTATGAGAGCAATATACGTACAAAAAACCAGTAGAGAGTACACGTGTGGAAAGAAAGTTGAAAAAACACGTGTAAGTACAGAAAAAGCGCGAGTCATCGAATGTTATTAGCCGAACTCTAGAAAAACCCACAGAGAATGAGCACAACACGTTTCTCTACTTTAACAACTTGTGAGGTATTATTAGTAACACTTTGCTAAATCATGTATGAACTCTTAAGGAAGAAAACGTAAAACCTTAATACCTTTTTTTTTCGGATGGTAAATCATCAAATGACTTCTCCCGCGCTGGGCAGAGCGGAAGGGAGTGTCAGACTTGTACTGACTAAAACCCATCCATGTTCCTTCCTTGCCCTTTGTGTTCCAGGGCCGCGGTATCTCTTTCGAACAGTCCCGCAGCCCTGGCAGGCATCGGCCTTGCGGGCCCCTCCCTGTTTGCTGACATCTCTTTGAGGCGCGCGTGGAACACGAACGTGTCGTCAACACGGACGGCGAGTTAATAACTTACGTACACAAATGACAGTGCACATGTGGATGTAATGCTATAGGTCTGATCTTTGGGTGACATACAGTGGTAGATGCCAAAAATGTGACAAGTAAGTCACAAGGTCTCAATCGGTTTTCAATTTGGTCCTCTATTGCATTGAAATATAACAATGTTAGCCACTAAAATGCCAGCGGTTACTGCGGGACCCGGTAATAAAAAACGCTTAACCGCCATTGGGTACTCGAGGCCTCGGGTTCCATAAATTGACATTATTGGCAAAGACATAACAGTGACACTTGACAGTTCAAACCAGGTTTAACTGTGGCGCGCCACTGCTTATTTTGTAAACAGTAATATTCGCAACTGGATGCAAAGCTTACCACCTCCCGCTGGTTTAATCATGCATCTCAAATTCTACATCTAAATGCGCGTAATACGCATTTAAAAGTCATCGTTAACTTGAACTGCGCAAACCTTTTCCTAGCTGTAAATTTATTTGCAGTCAAGAAAAGGAGTTTTCATAAATTCAATTTCGCGGAACCCAAAATTGAATTTCTTTACGACTGCTCCGATAATCAAATGAATAATCCATTTACAACGCCTTGTAGGGTGTCCGGGAGAGAAAAGACGTTTTATAAACTCCAGTTCAATGCTTCTACGGCACAAAATTTTATTTTCAATGTATTTCATTCTATTCGTATTTCGTTGGTCCATTAAGCCACCAGGTGGGAACGGTGTTTCAAGTGGAATTTTTAATATGGTCCCCGGAATGAGACTGTCGGTGACTGTACGTGGTTACAATTCTTTATAAGGTTGGAAGTGTAAGTTATTGTTTTTCGAAGAAAAAATTCAGTCGACTATTTTCACTGTTGTTTCTAGAATTAGATATTTTTCGAGTTTAGAGTAGTGTACTCTAAACTCTAGAGTATATTCGGTATGTTCTACATTTTAGTCTAGTTTTAATCATATTTGGTTGCTCTGGCAAATTACCCAATTTTAAGATTATCCACCAGGATAGATTACTATTTCATTTTCATATCTACTCGAAATAAACAATAAAACCTATTTTACTTTACGCTCATGTTTTTTTTTCGAATATTCTAAAATGCAAAGTAGGTATATGTAATCAGACGATTTGCTACCTTACTGCTTCTTAACGATTTCTTCTCCACAAGTACTTCAGATATAATTAATCTGCACGAATAGTGACTACACATCTATTTACCTTTCTACCTACTCGGCACAACATTCATCAAATTGTAAACCCGTCTTTCATCTCACTATTCTTGTAACTTCAAAGATTAAAAAGACACATCAAAACCAAAATGGCTTCCAACTTTTCTTTTACTCAACCGCGAGAATACACATTCACATTTTCCTTTGTAACCACAATAGGGCCACAAAATTCATACTCCAACAAAACCCACGGTTAAATTTTAATTTCAGTAAGTAGTTCACCAAACGAGTTGTATAAGCCAGGCAGATATAACTCATCTCCGGGTGGCCGTAAAAAATCTTGCGCAGCGTACAATCGTCTCAGCGGCAGTGCATTATACTCATTACCATAATCCCAATTACTTACCATCCGTCGTCGGTATAATTTACCGCTCTGTTACAAGACCTGGGTCCGTACCAACACATCTTACTTCAGCGTGAGAAAGAGATGGCGCTATGCAAGACGTATAGCGATATATCTTTCTCACATTGATGCAATTCCTACTGATACTTATACTTCGTTCGTTCTGACTGATTATATCAGCGCTGAACTCAAATCATTGAACTGATAAAGCTAAAGCTTTGGCATACAGATAGCTATTATGACGTAAGCATCTGCTAAGAAAGTATTTTGGAACACTCAACCTCTAAGCAGGTCAAATATGGGGTTGAAATTTTAAATGAAAATCCGTCGCCGGGTGAATCTGGTGCAGGCCAGCTAGTATTATGATAATACTGATGTAAGAGGTCGTGGTAGGCCCCCTACTCGTAGTTAGGTATGCATTAATTTTTCTGTCTCAGAACTTTTGGAAGTAAAAAAGTTTTTATAGAGTGTTATTAATGGAGGCTTGGAGAGGATTTTTTGGCGGCCAATTTAAAATGAATGGTGCCACAAAAATGTCTCACTGTCAAGTTTGTCCCTTTAGTACACAAGCCTTTAGTAGGTACTAAACTAAATATTTTTGACGGATGAGTCTGTTGTCTTGATACATTTTAGTTATGTAAATAAATGTATATCTTTTTTATCTTAATTTATAAAAATCAAGTGTCATTATATTTATTTATTTATTTTACTATTTATGTACACACAGTAGACAACACAGAGAATAACATTATAAAATATGAGTACAAAGGTACTGCTTATTTCTTAAGAAATTTCTGCCATTTTATATATATTAGTACTCGCTTATCTCCAAAACCATCCTACTGATTTCAATGAAATTTTGTGAATGTGAATGTATGCTCCCAGTTTGAATGATAGTTCGCGCGAAATTGGAGTTGTTAGCTAGTATATTATAGAATTTTATTTTTACTTGGTTCGTCATTCACTGTTAGATAAATAATTATCTCCTTTAGATTATCTCTACATTACTTAATTAAACCTGGCGTATTGAATTACGAAGGTACAACTGACTGCCTGATTATGAGTGTACAAAATGTTCGTGTTTGTGAATTTGTAATGGTAATTCACAAATGACTATTGCAAATTGCTAATTAAATATCTACATAAACCATAATATAATTCTACAACGTAAGTAGGTACTAGTAAGCTAATCCAATAATCATCATTGAATAATTATATGTAACGTTTGCATATCAATCTGTTTGGATCGTTTATCAACATAACATCACGCCAGTAATCCGTGAAGAGCTAGGCAGAGGTGTATCTGTAGCACACCTACATTTGGCCAGTTATATTCAATGATTATGTAATGAGGGAGAGCCTATTGCTATAAACCGGGCACAAATCCATCCAGGCTGCTAATAAGGGTTAAGCGGACTAAAGTGTTAACTAACAAATAGTTTTAAACGAGTAATGAGCGTTTAAAAATAATCAATAATCAAAAATGATCTTAGCAATTAAAGCTTATAGTTAAAATACAATAGATAAAATAGACTTGACGTGTTTTATTTTAATGAATTGATTTATCATCAGTTAAAAACTATGTTCATGCAACAAAGTCGGATTTTTTGAAGTTATACTTCTTTTGGCGCGTTAGGGAAAAATGATGAGAGTAAATTTTTACGACGCGCACGCACACCGTCACGAAAAACCGACACCCTGAGGTTAGCTAGTCAACATACACCCTGAAGTTAGCTCGTCAACATTTACGTTGTATACGCCAAAGAAGTAAAACTTCTTACGTGCGTAATAAGTACACACACAGTTTTTTTATTTTGTCGGATAAGACCTTTGTCCACTTAGCCCTTCTAATATTCAGAAACACCCAATAACACTTCTCCCAACATGGGAATCGAACCGAGACCTCATGTACAGCAGTATCGGTTGCGACTACTAGACCAACGGCAATAGTCGAAGCTATCGTTACGTTCATCAACAAGTTTTCTTATTATGATAATATAATCCCGTTGAGCCATTGTCTTTTATTATTTTTGGTATAAATGCTTCCCCATTTATCCATATTCTTCATATCAGTATGCGGGATTATATCAATATTTATTATTTGGAGTGATTTTTATTATGAGTGACTTTTGTCGGTGATTGTACTCTTGTGTTCAAGCATTTGTTCTTTGTTCTTGATTTTTACTTTTTGGATAAACGATTGTTATTATGATTGACATTTATTAAATTGATAAAATGTATATGGTTTTTCAAAAGCATGCAGATGGTTTTTATTTTATAAAACTTCATCTTATTAATAGATTAAAAGAATAGTTTCATATATCCATTACATACATACATCACGCCTGTAATCCCCGAAGGGTTAGGCAGAGGTGAGATCAGTGCGGACTCTTGATGAAAAGTTGAAATAATTTAATTTATACCCTACACAACCTTACATAAGGTAAAAGATATTATATCTTTTTCCAACAATCTTTATTCACCCTCTCGCTGCTAAAAAGCCCCATTGTCATTTTAGGCGTAAGGCTGGAAGCATGTACATGTACGGAGCACGTGGCGCCATCTGGTGTCAGAGGTGTCGATGTGAGGAAATGGACGAGCTATAAAATTGGTAACGATTTAGGCTTGCCGTAACCGGAGCAACGGAGATGCGTGGTTTTTCGTAGTTTTAAATATTGTTTTTATTGTGTTATGGTGGAGCTATGTTAATCTGGTAGCAACTAAGAATTATGACAATGACTGGCGCCTCGCTTCGCACAGGTGCAATAGAGACATTGTTGGATCCAGGGTTTTTTTTAAGGAAAATAATGACGTCAATTCCAAATATTTAGACTAAATTAAAAAATACTCATACACGTTCCGGAATAAATGCACAAACCGACAGACGGTGTAAGTATACTACCAAGCTCAATTTTTTTTTTAACTTTGTTGAACGTTGACTTAAGAGTATTTTTACTCTCTTTATAACCTTTTTTTTTCTTATGGGAAATCATCAAATGACTTCTCCCGCTCCGGGCAGAGTGGAAGGGAGTGTCAGACTTGTACTGACTAAAACCCATCCATGTTCCTTCCTTGCCCTTTGTGTTCCAGGGCCGCGGTATCTCTTTCGAACAGTCTCGCAGCCTCTCTTTATAACCTCTAATTATACTTTTGTTACAATGAACCTAGATTATGTCAGCAAAACTGTACTTAATTTTTTTTTTTTTAAAACATCTGTGAACGTCATCTATCCAACATTTTTTTTTAAACATCTTTGAACGTCATCTATCCAACATTTTTTTTTTTAAACATCTTTGAACGTCATCTATCCAACATTTTTTTTTTAAACATCTGTGAACGTCATCTATCCAACATTTTTTTTTTTTAAAACATCTTTGAACGTCATCTATCCAACATTTTTTTTTTAAAACATCTGTGAACGTCATCTATTCAACATTTTTTTTTTTAAACATCTTTGAACGTCATCTATCCAACATTTTTTTTTTTAAAACATCTGTGAACGTCATCTATCCAACATTTTTTTTTTTAAAACATCTTTGAACGTCATCTATCCAACATTTTTTCTCGTCATCCTTTTTTCATTTCCCCAACCTATCTCAACATGGTCTCCACATATGCTCTTCGCTTTATTCGGCCATACTCGTTGGGGTTCAAGGCACGTCTCTGGATCGACACGTTAGTGTCGGGTCACAGGACTTAAGTCTGGTATCCTGTGGTCGTAAGTAAAAAAGTCGTTTCTTATAAAATAAAATAAAAAACGATTTTTTACGACAGCTTGAACTATCTCGTTACGCGTGGATTAATCAAAATAAACGCATATTTATCGACACATTTAAAAAGCAAAGAAAAAAAACAGGCATGTTTCATTTATGTACTGTAATAAGAGAAAAGTGTGTTCACAAGTTCCCTGTTTTCTGGAAACTAACATTTGTTGAGTTACCGCTTTTTGACCGCAGCGTCGTGGTCTTTTACGGGTTGACACGGCTGTTGAAATGTTTGATGTGCGCCTTAGTGGTGTCCCTTGGTACGTTTTATTAGGTACTTACATAATGATGGTGTAGTTTTTTGTGTTGATTTTTTTAGCACCTATTTATACAGGTATTCGAGTTGAAATTATGTTAGATATTTCAGCATATCTTTGCTTATGTATTATAATAACATGGAAGTTGCCAAGACATCTGCAGTTAAATAAACGTGTTGATAAGAGTTTTTACAACGGATAATGAAATTAAATAATTTCCTTTATAAAATACTGAAGAGTCAGAAAATGCGAATCACAAAGATTATGGAACCTCGAAATTTTAATTAAATATCGTACCTGTCCTTTCTTTTTATTTTTCTTATAAATGTTAAACAATTTAAAGACAAATTTGAGAAGTTTAATTATTTTATTAATACACTATAGTAACTGTTATACAACCACAATCTTTAACAAAACCCAACGACTTTTAACTACTTAAAAATCCCAAAAACCATTCCAGTACCCACTTCCTCAACAAAAATCCGACGAATTTTTCCTCAGCGTCCATTTGGCAAGAAAAAGTCTCGCTCATAACACTCATCTTCAGACTTTCGCCGTGGCCCGAGTCCAATGAAACCATAATTAGGGCCGAGTTGCGCAATCTCCTTTAAATAACTGGCCCTCTCGATGGGGCGAGCTTCGACGGCTAACGGCTACTGAATGACGGACGGACCGTAATAGACGCAGTTGGAAGAGGTTATATTGGTTTGGCGTATGGTTTTGCTTGGGTATTGTTGATTTTTGTGTTTGCAACAATGTGAGATGGGAAATACATGTGTTGAGTAATATTTAAGTACAGGTCGTCATCATCTGCTTGGCCTTTTCCCGACTATGTTGAGGTCGGCTTCCAGTCTAACCGGATGCAGCTGAATACCAGTATTTTCAAAATCAAAATAAGTTTATTAGTCAATAGTAAGAATTTTTTTTTTTGGAAATTTTACATGGAGCGACTGCATATCTGACCTCCACAACCTAGTCAATACTGGGTAATACGATACCTCTTGGTAAGACTGGTTGTCAGACGTTTGGGCCACTGACTACCTGTAACGACTGTCAAAGATGTGCAAGACCCGGGACCAACGGCTTAACGTGCTTTCAGAGGCACGGACGAAACTCGAAATGTAATGGGTGGTCCATCCACAGACCAACGTAGGCAAGCACGGCTTAACCTCAAGATCGACCCGAGCGGCTGAATATTTAAGTACAGGTAGCGTTACAATTTTGTCTATGGAAATACATCTACAAATCATAGGATGTAAATACTATTCATCACCATCATTCTCCTGCCTTTATCCCAATTCATTTGGGGTCGGCGCAGCATGTCTTCTTCTTCCTTACTTCTCTATTACTCGTCATTTCATCGGACACCTCCTAGTGGTATTTAAATACTACTCAGCGTTTTAAGCAATTGATGGACAATGTGGTATCTACCTACCTATGTTTAATGTACGTAACTGAAGTATAACGCGTGTGTGGCAATAATTTAAATCATTACATGTGCCTGCTGGTCTCGTGAAGAAGTTGTGTGAGCTCGAACATCCCACATGGAAGGATAAAATATACGATGTCAGTGTTAGTGAACGAGATAATTATTTTCAAATTTTCATTCACTTCTTGATGCGGTAGAACGATTCAACAATTTAAATATTTAGTGTGTATCTCAACTCTTACTCCAAGTTAAATAAAATCGATCAGTTATTTTAAATTATTCATTAAAAAAATCTCTTGACTGTCAAAACATTGTTTTATTTTCATCTGCGTTTCGCAACGTGTCAGCTGAATGAAATAACTAAAGCACCTACGTTTACAACGGTTCGATTCACGAAATTCATTGGCAACGCTTACTAGTTGTAAACAAGAGTAAGTACATGATAAGCCTTGAATGGTGGAGGTGGTACATCTGCATTGCGTGCTTCGGCTTTAATAATGTGTTGAAACATTACATGGTTCATTGGGCACCGACTTACATATAATTACGGAAACTAAAAAACTGTAGGACAACTGTATAGCTGTACTGTATAAAAGTTCAATATATACGAGTACTTGACTCAAATGTATGGGATAGCTGATTATTTTCAAACCCACATTTTTGAGACTCGCTGTATTTTAGTACTCTATACATATCAAATTCAATTGTCTTTAGATTTCTTGTGATATTGATGAGATAACCAGGGACATCTATGGACGTCAAATCAAAAGTGCTCACGACGCGCGACGCCACGGATGGCATGGCATGTCGAACGTAACACATTTTTACAGTGCTGAGAGCTTGGCGTAGAGAACACAGTTTTCGTTATTGACGTGGCGGTCAAAAGGTTAAGAGGTGTCGGCTCTATAACTGTGTTTTAGAAGCTGATCTCTACCATAAATGTTCCATGTAAAATACTGGTGTTCTGTTACGTTTGGTTAGATTGGAAGCGGATCCAAGCATTGTTGGGAAAAGCCTAGGCAGACATGATGGCATCATTAAAAAGATGCAGAGAAATTTATAAGATTGCTATGGAAACTACTTAGTGGTATAAAGCTCTTTAGAAGGGAAATAAATACAGCTACTCATCTACAAAATATCGCTTCAATTAGGCTTAAATTTCATATATTTAATAACGGTTAAAGAAATATGCATTTTCTTTCAAATTGATAATTATTACAGGAAAATTAAAACTGATTGCCTAATTAGTTAAAATTAAAACTAAAATTGGCATCATATTTTGTCGAACAAACAGACAGATTCTTTTGAATATAATGTAGCGGTTTATTTAGAACTACTTTCAAGTCTGGTCGCCATTTTTCTATCGCCCGTGACGTCATAATGATGATTTATGAGCTGGGACAAGCTCAGTTTAAAATATTTTGTGATGTTTTTAACAAACTGTAGTTATACACCGTGCATTTAGTGACTAAAATTAACGACATTTCAGAAGAAAATATCAGAAACATAGCTGTTATACTAAAGGCGCACTCTCACCAGGAGCGTTCACCTGTAATGTTACAGTTCAGATTCGAGCATAACATCAGTGAGTAAGAAGAACTGGGCATTACAGAGCGCACCCTGTAAAGTGGCTGTACACTCTCGACAGAGCGCCCTCTCTTTGTCTCTCCCGAGGTGTCTCTCATAGAACCGACACAGGACAAAGATCAAGCAAGGAATACCGAGGCTAGGCGAGCGCTACTATGTACACTTGCACACTTGCCCGGCCGAGGGTCTTGGCGAGAGTGTCATCATCATCATCATCGTTAGCCAATAATGTTCCCACTGCTGGGACACAGGCCTCCTCTCTATGAGAGGGAATGGGCTATAAACCACCACGCGGGCCCAGTGCGGATTGGTGGATGTCACCTGTCTTCGAACTTATGGTTCTAGGACTTGCCGGTTCCCTCACGATGTTTTCCTTCACCGTTTTTGAGAGCAGTGGTGATGAAATAAATTACACAAAGTAATGCACCTGCCTGGGTTCGAACCCACGACTTTCTGTTCGTAGTCGGGGTCGCTACCACTGAGCCACCGCTGCTCTCAACGAGGAGAGTGTACAGCCACCATAACGATACAATTTGTACCGATTACTTGCCTCTGCACAAAATCGATTCTTGGATTATAACATCACAGGCGAATGCTGTCTTACCATAAGCATCTATTTGTAACTTAATGCTCCAAAAGATTTGTTACATTACTGGCAAATAGTCCGGTGGCGGAGCACCTTTAGTTTATTTTTCGAAATTGATCTTGTCGGTTTGCTTATAACAAAAACTAGCACTGCTTTAAATAATGACAAATAATAATTTGTATATCTTTTAGAAAAGTTTTTAATAAAATCATAAATTTGAAATTAATTTTTGGTAGTAACTTATGAAACACAGATAAAACTGTTCTTCTTCTCTTTCGTCGTGTCGATGATTTCCCTTTTTTTGAAGTGAAAACTTCTTTAGCATCGTAGTGATTTGAAAGTCGATGAAACGAAAAAGCGACAGTAAAAAGAGACAGACACATAAATTCATAAGATTTAACGTGGGAGAAAATGAGATAGGAAGCATTATACAATGTTTTTCTTGAAGCCAAAATGTTTGAAGGTTTCACTTCTATCTCGTGGTAATTGCACAAGTTTTTTTTTTGGTTAAATTAGTTTTGACTAGTACTCTGCCACCTCGACGGTGTTGGTACTGGCCTCGGACAGGTCCCTCAAAGTGCACGAGGAACCACACAAAGTGCAGGACAGGAGGTTACTAGGGCAGAACTAGAGAGGGCTTGATCAAGCTTGAATTCAACCAGTCTATTTCGCAACCTCTCTTCACAGAGAGGTTATACATATACATATTCAATTTTATTGCCGATCACCGAGTACTCGACCAATATCTGTATGGAATCGAAACCGTTCAATTCCTATGAAAACACGATGGTTATTTGAACCTACAGTACTAACATACAGAACTATTTCTAGCATTTTAGCTTTAATGAAACGATATCGGGTAGCGAATCCTCACAGTGCGAATTGACACTCGGGAGTCTCTCGAATACAATTTCTACGTTCTCCTTTGTATCGAGTTATTTTTTTTTCTTACTGTTTGCCACGGAGTAATAAATAAAAGTAATGACTTACGAAAATCTATAAATAAATAATAATAATAATAATAATAATTCATTTATTTCAGATAAATTCAATCCATAATCTTAATTAATTCACGTGTTAGTAACAATATACTTACAAACTATGTTAGTAATACACTGACAAAGCCCAAAACAAAAAAAACAAAAAAAAACAAAAAAAAAAAAAAAAAAAAAAAACAAAAAAAACAAAAAAAAACAAAAAAAAAAAAAAAAAAAAAAAAAAACAAAAAAAAAACAAAAAAAATTAAAATAAGAATTGAAAAAAATTGAAATAAGAATTGATTTAATAATAATTTGAACTAGCGATCCGCCCTTACTTTGCGGTTTTATATAACTTTACAAATCATGGACATTAAACCAATATTCTGGAGAGAATTTTCCATATTAATGATGGGGAAGACAGCATCAAACTAATCTGTTACGTAGTCAGACACGAAAAACGACTCCAATTTATAATGTAATGAAGATATGTAATAACAAAATTAGTACAGTAATAAAAATTAAAACAATTTGACTGTAACAAAATAAATAATAATATGTTTATTTTGTAGCCTGACAAAAAAAATATATTTCAAAATGAAAACTAAGAAAATTTTGTTAAATTGCTATTGGCCCGGGGCCCTTAATTACACAATATTCACAGGTGCGTAGTACTCGCAGTGTATAACCAGATGTATGAACGTGGACGAGGCAAAAAGAGTATGTAAGGATCGTAGCAGGTGGCGTTCTGTGGTTTGTGCCTACCCCTATGGGAAAAGGGCGTGGGCTTATGTTATGTTATGTTATTTACAGGTATTTTAAATTTAAATGCAAAATAACTCATAATTAAATTCCTCTCCAAATATCTCTATGATAGTACAGTGCGCCAAGGATTTCAATAGTACAATAAAGCGTGCGTTAGACCGCCAGCGCGTTAGGAATGTCTAGGACATTAGTGATTACCAAGTGGCTGCGAGCTCAGCTCTGTTGTTTAACGTTAAGGCTTTGTTAGTTGTATGGTCTTACTAGCTTATACCCGCAGCTTTGCCCGCGTGGAGTCTGGTAAGTGTACCGTGGGGTCGTACTACCGGTATAAAAAGTATCCTATGTGTTAACCCAGGTTATAAACTATCCGTGTTATAAATTTCATCTAAATCCGGTCAGTAGTTTTTGCGTGAAAGAGTAACAAACATGAAAGATGGTTCAGTGGGATATGTGGTTTAAAAATAAAATATATTTTCTCGTTATTCGTTTACAGGAAGGGGGAAATATATTCTTTGAAAGCTAATATAATTTTGGTACACCATTTTGTATGTCGGTAGGTATAGGCAACGTGATGCGGGAGCCAAGAAAAATAAACTGCAAGTTTAGTTTTTTTTTTCTTTTGCGCTACAATGAAAACATTTGCAGAATAAATGGTTAAAGAAATCGCATAATACCCAAACACTTATTAAAACATAAAAAAGGCTAACAAGAACTATTTTATACATGCCAAACCGAACCGAAACCGAATTAGTATATTACATCTCCTATACTCTTAGAAGATTGATAAGTTTTTAGAAGATGGATTCAATTGTACTACCCTGTATTCAAACACAAAGCAATTATTAATATTGGACCATTACAAGTACTTTTGAATTACAAAAAAAGCAAAAAAACATGAAACTACAGTCACAAGGCATATAACTTGTGAAAGTACTGTAGTTGCCCGTTCCAAAGCGTAGATCTCTATGGAGAAGAATGGGAAAGATACTCCATGGACACTCTTCTAAATCAAAATATTGTTAAACTCACACAACACATCAATGGCAAGACACCAATCGATCGTTAAAATGTAAATCAATAAACTAATACAGCCAATAAACGTATACCAAATTCTACATAACTCACTTCCTATCCGGTACACGAAACTTTGGCCAAACAGTCCCCATAAACATTTACATAAACTATAATAATAGTGGGGGCTCTATCTATCCCTGTTCGTCAATATTTTACCATAACAAGTACATACATAACATAACAGAACATTAAGCCACATTTGTGTTCTCCGAAAGGTTTAGTAGATCTTACCCTACCTTTTAGTCCAGCCACAATTTGCAAGTTATGTTTAAGTAATGCCATCAACCGGGTAGCCTAGACGCTTTTTTTTTTACGGATGGGAAATCATCAAATGACTTCTCCCGCTCTGGGCAGAGCGGAAGGGAGTGTCAGACTTGTACTGACTAAAACCCATCCATGTTCCTTCCTTGCCCTTAGCGTTTCAGGGCCGCGGTATCTCTTTCAAACAGCCCGCAGCCCTGTCAAACAGCCCGCAGTCCTGGCAGTGGAGGCGAGCCTAATGCCATCAACCGGGTAGTCCAGACGCTTGGCTGACAATTATATGTTAAGCCGATAAACAGGAGTTTTTGGTAAGTTACTCGAAACATCAGGAAATGGAAGAAAAATTTGGAAAAAGTCTATGTCCCGTAAGCTCTCCTGTGTGCATGATATTTGGCATGAACTTCTTGATCATTCTGAAAATTGTGGGTAAGTCAAAAATTGTTGATTAGAACAAAATTATTGAACAAAAACCCGAAACTACTGTCAGAACTTGCATACAGCCTTACATCAAAAGGTATTAATATGGCTTGACAATAAGCCAACTATAGTCAACGGTGATTGAAACCGTCAGTGTATGTTAGTACCTAACATAATATACCACGACAGCACAATATGATCCTAATTAATATTAAGGAAGGTTCAAATTGCAAACTGTTACCATGGCACCAAAATGTTCCCATCTTTAGTAAGTACAGTCACGAGCACGAAAATGTATACAATATTAGCAACAATCAAAATCGATTTTCTCGTAAAATAATTATTGCACATAATTAGCGAAATGTTGATGTACGGAGTCATCAGTGGTCGGAGTAGGTAGAGCGGTTTTTGCTACTTGCGACATGCGGACATAACATGGATATGCCAAATATTTCCCGGAATCCCGGGAATTCTCGGAATATGTGCAGTAAAGTATATTTAGTATTGTTTCTAACAGTTTTACTTAATTTAATACATATTTTACGAAGCTACCTCTAACAACATTCCAGGATCCCTGTGTGTGTATATAAGTAAGTATATACTGTTTGGGTGCTCACCTACTACCTGCTCATAACTGCCCACTTACCCATATTAACTCACTTAAATCAATCGACAATTTCAAAATCCCGGGATTTCAGAGGCATATCCATGTTAACATCAATGTTTGCGGTCATTCACCCTAAACAGCTCTACCTACTCCGACCACTGACTATGATACACCCCTGCCTGGCCCTTCGATGAAATATTCAACTTGAAATTTTTAATTTATGT
This sequence comes from Lycophotia porphyrea, assembly GCA_950005105.1. Classification (NCBI taxonomy): domain Eukaryota; kingdom Metazoa; phylum Arthropoda; class Insecta; order Lepidoptera; family Noctuidae; genus Lycophotia; species Lycophotia porphyrea. Next base: position 18,486,602 of record OX465388.1, on the reverse strand, counting down.
TCATTATTTTCATATGAGTAAATAAATAAAAAAAAATATATAATAAATAAATTAAAAAATATAATAAATAAATATATATTATTATTATTTATATTTTATTAATATAATAAATTTCTCTGGTCAAGAAAAGCTAGAGAGAAAAAAGAGTGGAAACAGCTGGAAGAGACCTATGTGTACCGGATTACCGATGGGTGTCCGGGAAAGAGATGTGTTAGTTTATAAGTTACTTTAATTATTTCTTTGTTTAGTGGCAGCAATAAAGGGTTATTATTATTAAATATTAAGTTCATCATAAATGTTCTTTGACACGCTGAGCATGAGGTCCTGGGTTCGATTCCCAGATCGGATAAAGTGTTATTGGGTGTTTTCATCAGGAATTTCTCAGAAGCATAACCAAAACAGTGATTGAATATTATTTATTTTTTAAAATTAATGCCTCGGGCATTTTCTACCAGTCTACCTTAGGGCGATATGAATATTACTTCTAGATGTTGCTAAGTCACGGACACATAGTTCGTGACTATACAAACGCAAACGCAATCAATTCTACCTCGTATAACTACGGCAACAAGTTATAAATAGGCATGTATTAGTAAACAAACTGTTATTGGGGCAAGCCGCAACTCCGGCCGTCCCCATTAGAAAGAGATTTCGTTAGTGATATCATCATTAGAAGTGAGTTTGAGTTATGTGAGATATTGTATTGGTACTGAGACTTAAGTACTTTTGTGCGTGTATAGAGAACATTTAAACTCCGTTCAAGAAATGTCAATAAGCAGTCAGCATTGTTGTGGATTATTGACACTGAAGCTCTTGAACGCGCTTAAGACTGCGGTTTTGGGGGGGTTTACTTTTCGCTCTACGGGGCGATAACATGGTTTTTGGATGGGAAGTCATGAAATAAAACCTCCCGCTCTGGGTGGAGCGGAAGGGAGTGTCAGACTCATACTGACTAAAATCCATCCATGTTCCTTCCTGGCCCTTTGTGTTTCAGGGCCGCGATATCTTTCTAACAGTCCAGCAGCCCTGGCAGGCATCGGTCCTTGCGGGCCCCTCCCTGTTTGCTGACATCTCTTTGAGGCGCGCGTGGAACACGAACGCACCGTCAACACGGCCTGTGGCTATAAGACGGACGGACGGCGAGCTAGCCCATTACTCACCGTCCACAGGTCCGCGTCTATGTTGGCCGGAAGCAACCATGGTGTTTACCCTCAATATTTCCTTCTGTAACAGGTTCGGTCAATCGAATGCTGACAAATTGTAGGCGTGGCTCCGGATACTGGACTCTGACAGATATCACACTGAAATATCTGTCAAACACGTCCACAATTTGTACACATGGCGACATATCAAGCTATGCATTCCCAGTATAACATGGCCAGTCTTTGTACAGATTTCCCGTACAATGAAAGATCCGCATAAACTGGATTTGTATAACTTGATTGGTCGCCGTGCGTTCGTACTAGTTATACCGAACCGATAGTAACCAATGAAACAGTCGTAAAGAACACAGGTTCTCATAACATTAAATAATGAATCTGCATATAAACGGGGTATAAAAACTAAATGCCCTTTTTATTGTTTCTTTCGTCAATGAAAGAGGCGGCAATAGAATACTTTTGAAGTTATACTTCTTTTGGTGCTATAGGGAAAAATAATGAGAGTAAATTTTTACGATGCGCGCGCACACCGTCACGAAAACCGACACCCTGAAGTTAGCTAGGCAACATACACCCTGAAGTTAGCTTCAGTCAACATTTTAGTTTTATACGCCAAAGAAGTATAACTTCTTCCGTAAGTAATAAGTACACACACATTTTTTTTTATACAAAACATTTGAATAATCTCCTGTTCAATAAGATTATCAAATACACGGGCATGTTTAACAACCCAGAAATAGGCACTTAAGCCACTTTCTTGCACGTCATAAGGAAATGCCATAAAACACTCTGAAATACATTTAGACGGACATTTCGATAGTATTTAAGCATACAAAGTTTTCCTGATAGCATTATCACTAGTTGACTCCCTCCCATAGAGAAGGAGGCCTGTGTCCCAGCTGTGGGAACGTTATGACTCATCATCATCATCATTCTCCTGCCCTTAACCCAATTTATTTGGGGTCGGCGCAGCATGTCTTCTTCTTCCATCCTTCTCTATTACTCGTCATCTCATCAGTCACCTCTTTCCAGCCATATCATCCTTAGCACAATCCATCCATCATTTCTTCGGTCTTCCTCAACTCTTAGACCTTGGGCACGAAGTCAGTGGTGCGGGGTGGCGCGGCGGCGGCGGTGCGGCGCGTTCCAATGCGCGGTCTGCCCGCTGGCTTCGAGACCGGGTACAGCGTTGCCGCGCATTGGAACGCGTCGCGCCGCTGACATCGTGCCCGAGGCCTTATAGTCAACCGATTACAACACAACTTTTCAGTCACTCAATACAAGAACAAGGCAAGTAACTGTTTAAACAATAAATAAATAAATAAATAAATAAATAAATAAATAAATAAATAAATACTCATTATGATTATGACTACCATTAGTTAATAAAACTGGTAACTTATATGGAAATGCTTTTTTTAATCAAAATATAACATAACAAAACAGCTACACTTCAACTAACTTACACCAAAACACATCGATGCATTTTTTCTTGGTAAGCAGCGCCACATTTATTTTTTAGTATGGGAATTCTTCAAATGACTGCTCCCGCTCTGGGCGAAGCGGAAGGAAGTGTAAGACTTGTACTGACTAAAAAAACCCATCCATGTTCCTTGCTTGCTTTTTATGTTCCAGGGCCGCGGTATCTCTTTCGAACAATCCCGCAGCCCAGGCAGCGCCACTTAAAGTGTAATACATCATACTGTATAGTTAGACCTTCAAACAAGCTGAAATTATGTCATCGTTAACGATGATGATTGACATGAGCAACCGTAAAGCCTTTGTCAATACTGTTGAAAATATTAGTCTATTAACTACTTTCTTTAGAAGTCCTTAAAAGTGTGTGTGCGTGAGAGAGAGGGAGATAGAGAGAGGGAACAGTCCCTCGATTCCTGATACTTGATCACTCCACCATTATAATTGATTGTAGGCGCCTAACTAGGCAATAATACGGATTGAGGCCGATTGCCATCAAGGGAATAGATGACTAATTTGACTTCAATTATGTAGCTCCCATTTCAGCTGGTTTAATGGTATAATGCCATAGTTTATGTATATTTTGTCCAATACATTGATTTGCACATAACATACTTAAGCGCCTCTAAACCTCGAAGGGTTTGGCAGAGGTCTACATGTAGGTCACACAAATTTAGCACCATACAAATTGTAGGTTATGTTCGAGCAAGTAACAATTCAACAGCTCATTCTCCGTAACAAGACTAGTGCTAGATTGTAAGCAATTCCAATTCCATTAAACATTCCGAGGTAACTGCAAATACGGAGCTAGTGCAATAGAGGCGCGCGGCGGAGGCGGCGGCGTGGCGGTGTTACAAACTCGGAATAAACGCGCACCTCTAGTCTGTAGTCGGTACGTCAGTCACGCGCGCTCAAATGCAAACTAAGACACCTGCGTTTCCCCTCTCTAATCAAAACTGTCAACACTGGAAACAATCCTTGTACAACCGTGGATTGAGAGCAGAGTCGCTCGGTTCCAATTTACACAAATAACAGCCGCATCGCAAAGCTCATTCCGCATTTTCGCGACGCATCCCATTAACCGAAACATCTAATTTTGAAGTTTGTTGGTACGAAACGAACAAACAAGCCCGCACCTCATTAAGCCGTGTTTATTTTTGCATTATACAAATATAAGCTGTTTATAGTCAAACTTACGTCTTTGATGTCGCTTCACGCGAGACAGAGTTGGAGTTTTCGGCGGTTTGGTTTTAACGTTCCTGTAGCAGCTGTATAGTGGTTCTTCTTTGGAAGACTTTTGCTTGAGCAAAGGCAGTTTGAAGTTGGAGAACATTGCCGTAAGCACATCACTTTACACTTAAAAAAAAACACAATCACTATCACGTACGCGAAGATTCCATTTTTGAAATGATCGTGGAATACACGGTTGCTAGAAGCGTGCGTTCCCGCGTCGGTTTCTAAATATTGTGACTTGTTGTTTTCTGAGCACGCGGGTAGTTTATATTTAGATCGCACGCGTCTGGTGTCGGTTCTGGGCGTCCGTTATACATATACATTCGTTTTTAATAAATAAAACTCGATACAAATATTACCGGCAATAAAGTATTATAAATAGTTCGGTCGTCTTTTATCTTTGAGTTAATGGATGGTTCTCTGTGCAGCACGTGTGATTGGTCTTGTTCGGTAGACAGATGTTGTTTGTAATTAATGGTTTGTATCAATGTTGATCTGGTATGTACTCGTACCTGTGACGTAAGGTGCAACAGTGCGTAGCAAGATTTTTGAGTTCATTGACATACTGACATTAAAATTGACATTTGTGGATCCATTCGACAGATGACAGAGTAATTGCTGAAACAATTAAGATAGACAGGTGCTATTTAAAGAAAAGGAAAAATACGTGTCAGACAACACAATAAAAGGTCCCGCAGGCGGTTTGAAGATGAACGGACACACATTCAAACGAACATTACAAAATAATAATAAGTATGTTCCGTATTTATGGTTCCGTACCCAAATGGCAAAATACGGAACCCAATTAGTTGCGCCCGATTTTAAAGTCTACTGTAATGGAGACGTTTAATTATGGACAGAACACAAAGAAAAAAAAAACATGAATCATAGTCCAGACATAAATGTACATTATGGCTGTCTCGCCTCACATTAGTCATACATTTCTAGGAAACTGGCGAGACGTTTAAGTGAATCTCGTCTAGGCATATCTCCATATGCCAGATGTCTCTAAGAGACTGTCAAAACATTAGAAGTTATAACTAAATAATTTATAGAACAAATAACAGCTTTAAAATTGATGGTTTTAAGTGTAACGAGAAACAACTTGGTCAAATGAATTTTATATTAGTCATCAATTAGTGTGTTTGAAGACTGAAAAATAAAGTATGAATGTGGATGACTAGGGGACACCAAAAACTCTATACTACGTATGGGCTGTGTGAAAGATGATGTAGGGTTAGGCAGGCCAATGTGGGTGTACCCAACAGTACGCCCACATTTAAATTTTTTTGTACGAGTTCAGAAAGAATCACCACTATAGAGTGGTATTAACAGGTTATGTTTACGAGCCAGCTTAGCTTCCAGGAAGCTTCTGTGCTTCTGGTCGGAGTTAGGCTGGCTATGTTAGCCAGGACCCCCACGAACAACGGACCAGATGAGAGTCTAAGTGCGGACAAAGGAGTCCCTACTACTACTACTACTGGGGCTAGCTTATTGCCATCGACCGGGCATAAATCCAGACTCCGTGGCTGCTACTGAGAAATTCCTAATGGAATGACACTGCCCGACTTGGGAATAGAACAAGACCTCATGCTCAGCATTCGCGGTGGCGACCACTAGACCAACGGTTAGTTACCGGTGACCGGTGGTTATTTTAGTCGAATAATAAATATATATATGTATATAATTGTTTGGTGTCTATTATGGGTTAATTCGAAGACATGTGACATCTACCAATCCGCACTGGGCCCGCGTGGTGGATTATAGCCCATTCTCTCTCGAGAGGAGGCATGTGTCCCAGCAGTGGGAACATTAAAAAGGCTGATGATGATGATGGGTAAATTTAATTGTATAGATTATTTGTATTTATTTTATACATTTTTTGAACGTGAATAATTACTTATTTTGACATTTATTAATTTATTCTAAATCGATTGTGATTTTACTTTTGACTTGTTTATTTTTTTTTTATTTAGTGTAACTCTGACATTTAGGTTTCATTCATGTTTCTAACGTTATTCAAAATGTATTTGTATTTTTACCTGTCGTTGTTTTATATGGGTCTCGAAACTGAAATAAACCGAAATACTGTAATTTATTTATTTATTATTTATACCATTTATTCGAATTAGTTAGCTCAATGTAACATTTATTGGCAGTGCGATATTCTGATATTTTCCTGTAGTAACGCAAAAAGTGTGCGGGCGACATTACTAATAAAATAACACAATGTTTGAGCTCACATTTTGATCTGTTCACGTTAATGGGGTCATTGGATATTATTGGTATTGTATCTTGTGTTACGAGTATTACGATTACATATCTCACATGTGTACTTTACGTGAAGAACAAGTTAAGATATATTGCTATAGCTTGCTTTTGTAAAAACCATTAGCAAAATAGTAGGGGGAGAGCAGCGGTGGCCCAGTGGTAGCGACCCCGACTTACGAAAAGTAAGTCCACCACTTCTCTCAAAAACGGTGAAGGAAAACATGGTGAGGAAACCGGCATGTCCTAGAACCAAACATTCGAAGACATGTGACATCTACCAATCCGCACTGGGCCCGCGTGGTGGATTATAGCCCATTCCCTCTCATAGAGGCCTGTGTCCCAGCAGTGGGAACATTATAGGCTGATGATGATGATGAGGGGAAGACCAAAGAAAACATAGATGGAATGTGTGAAAGATACTATGGCTCGAAAGGAGATGACTGATGATATGAAGACTAATAGAGAAGTATGGACCCCAAGTAAGTTGAAATGACCTTCAAGCTTCCAAAGACCTACTCCTTCAAATTTCCTCTCACCGTACTGGTTTTATGACCACTTCTTACGCTATCTCAACAATTTAGCTCTGGAACGCGCTACCCCTTGGCATTAAAATACCTGAAAGCAAAATAGCTTTCAAAAGAACAGTTCGGAAGTTCTATTTAAAGTCAGACTAAATTGCTTACTATCTAGTCATCACTAGAGTCATAGTAATTATTATAATGTTTCTCGTATTTCGGACTATTTGTATGTATATATGTCGGGGAATGCCTGGATTCAGTTAGGCTCGAGCATTATGTGGGCAGACGATGGGTTTCGTGCTATGAAAATACATTTGGTACGATACACTGTTTCTAGCAAAACTAACGAATTACTTGAGATTACAACTTAACACAATAACTCAGTACACAACGAATTGAGTACAGTTTCAAGACGTCTCCACTCGGCCGCGATCAGACACTGACTGTCGTCCTAGCGTCGAGCTGTAAACATCAAGACTCTGTAAGCACGCCTCGGTGGGAGTAAGTAAGTCGTCTGACGTCACCATAGGCATACTGCAATTCATTCCAAGTCTATACCAATGACCCGCTCCGACATATACATATATTAGTTTATTATAACTTTAATTATATATGTATTAGTATGTACCCACTTATGTGTATCAATATAAGTTATAGAAATGGTAGTACACAATGCTGTCCTACTTGACCGACAGGTTGACTGGTAGAGAATGCCTTATGGCATTAAGTCCGCCTATGTATCACTCTTGTATATGAATTTTAAATAAATAAATAAGTTGGGATAAGTTAGAGGTCCTTGTCAAAACTGCAGGGAGTCGCTGGATGCAGGTGGTATTGGACCGAACACTTTGGAAATCGATTGGGGAGGCCTCTGTTCAGCAGTGGACAGCAACGGGCTGTTATGATAATGATGATGATGAAGTTAGAGGTAAAAAATATGATGACATTTACCGTAAAACGAATTTGAAATGTCGTTCTGTTTCTGTCAATTTGGAAATGACAGATACAATTTTAAAAGAAAACATGAGCTTTGAAAAAGATCGCTAGATTAACACCATTAGCCATAATTTACAAACGACCGACTTTCGCAACACGTAATTAACAAACTTCCAGCAAATAAAAAAACAAGTGACGAAATACTAACACCATCTATTACATAAATTATAAGAGTGCTTATGTACCTAGAAACCATTTTGGCACAAAAGAATACAGAGTCAAATGTTGAGTCAATGTCATATAATAGAGGATGATGCCAACGATCGCGTCATTTAGAAAAAACACACTCAAAATAATCAGTGGTGGCTCGGACCGGAAATCGGCCATCTTGGATATACGTCAGCGGATAAGACTATGTTTTTTTTGTAAGTGGGTTAATTTGTAGCTGATGGGTGACCACCCATTACATACCGAGTTTCCTCCGTGCCTCGGAAAGCACGTTAAGCCGTTGGTCCCGGCTGTCATTTGAAGATCTTTGACAGTCGTTAAAGTAGTCAGTGGCCCAAAAAGTCTGACAACCAGTCTTACCAAGGGGTATCGTATTTCCCAGTAGTAACTGGGTTGTGGAGGTCAGATAGGCAGTCGCTCCATGTAAAATACTGGTATTCAGCTACATTCGGTTAAACTGGAAGCCGACCCCAACATAGTTGGGAAAAGGCTAGGCAGATGATGATGAGTTAATTTGTAGCTGAAAAGTGTTATTGAATGAAGCCAATTGAAGTCACTATTAGATTATTTGTTTTTAAAGTGAATACCTTTTTTAACATCGTTGTGATTTGAAAGTCGATGAAACGATAAAGCGACAATAAAAAGAGACAGACACATATATATTCATAAGATTTTACTTGGGAGAAAATGAGATAGGAAGCATTATACAGTGTTTATCTTGAAGCCAACATTTTTGAAGGTTTCACTTCTACCACGTGTGAATTGCACACATGTTTTTTTTTTTAGGTTTTTAGTAGTTATACTATTGGAAAAATGATTAGGGTTTTTTACGATACTAGGAACCCGAAGGATGCCGAAAGGGGGCGTTTTGGGGGATGTCTTGTTTATTTTTTGAGGTTTAAAAAGAAAGTGCTGAGTGTCAACCTAATCTGAATAAATGACTTTTGCTTTTAACTGTGATTGATGACGGAATATAACAAAGGCATAAATTTTGTAATATAGGTCAGCTAAAGTTGGTTACTTATCTACAGTTTATTACCATGGGTTAACAATATTTTACTCGGCACATTGATTATGGGAACGCAACTTCATTTAAGACAATGTCCTTTACTCGTCTGCGATGACTTGTATAAGCATATGGTACAAATGACGCAACGGTGGTCAGTCGGTCATGATTGCTGGCTATTTGTTGTAAACATAAGATCAAATGTTGTGGGCGTAGCCGCACGGTTTTTGATCATTTTTTGCTAACTAACAATAATGTTGGAATTTTTGATTTTAAAGAAAGAACCAATGTGAATACCACGACAAAAGAGACTGAAGAAAGATGAAAAATAGAATAAGTACATAAAAAGGCGTGAACTTTAACTAAAAGACAGGTTATTTCGACGAAATTCTCGGAAGAAAAACCATAAAAACAAGGGGCAAAATGCGGAGTTCAAGAAGGTTCTCGGTGTCAAGCAAATTCAGCCAATAATTTACAAGCCAAGTTAGTAAACAATCAAGCAATAGTAGCAATCTCTTTCTGCTGGACCGTTAGCAGAATATGTCCGTATCGTTTGAGGTTAAGATATTTAATATTAATAGTAGTACACGATAGCACAGATCTAGGGGGTTACTATGACGTAAAGCAGTTGTAATTCCAGAGTGGGAAAGAGACAAGCTATACAGGTCGTCTAGCGCCATCTCTTTCCCACACTGAAATGACAACTGCCTTAAGACGTCATGGTAGGCCACCTAAATTATTATGTTCAATATATAGAGCTGTGCTGAGTCGATTTTAGTCTACTGTTTCAGTCGAGTTTATGCTAGCGACTGATAGTCAAATTAATTCATCTCAGAAGAGATTTCTAGCTATCACTAGAATCAATGTAGTTTTCACTAGCTTAGTTGCCTGATCAAAAGAAATAATTTGACATTGACCGGTTTGATAAGAATTCAAGTATTTCATTGTTTTAGAAACCTTTGATTTCATAAACATATTGAATTGTACCTCAAAGTTGGTTTCATAGTTACTAAGAAAAAGACAGAGCCACTTACACTGTGTTTATATAAAGGGTGTAAACAGACTCTTAACGAAGCCGAAAGGCACTTATTCTCCCCATCATTGCGATCATTTTTTTGTTCTAGACCATACCTGGGAACCTTCTAGTTACGGAGATATTGGGGGTCAAAGTTCCAACTTTTTCACAAGATTTTTTTTAAATACATGTTTTTAATTAAGATTTTTACTTTCACCTCCAAGACCCCCTTACTATTCAATCCATCCATCAACACAATGTTTTGAGTGCGTTACATTGAGTCCTACTGTAAAACGAGATTTTTCACCCCAAAAAAAAAAGTCGTTTCCCAGCAATAATTTTTGCGTAAAGTTACTTAGTTTGATGTACATAATGCTTGGTTAACGGCTTCGTGAAGAGTTTGTTTACACCCTGTATGTAGATGCTAATAACAAGTTTTGATATAAAAACCGATTGAAAATTTTCACATCCCAACATCGCACGAAGCTCATCTTCCTACAGAAACTCGTCTATATACACACACACCGCCTCCCTTTACATCAAAGCCCCCCTCTATAATAGTCCTGCAGGGACTAAGAATGGACTCATGAACGTGCGGGGTTTAATTACACACTTAACGAGGCCGATGTCTGGTCGTTAAGACCATGTTTAGTCCAGGTGGTAGTTGACAGGTTGAAAATGGACTAACTTTTGTTATTTGCGCTTACGAGAGCCATGATGTGTTTTTGTTTTCTGGTCGTACGGCCGTATCATGGTTTTTGGATATGTTGTGGTAGGACCCTAAAGTTTATAGGTTTGTAGAAAATGAATGTGGATGAAGTTTGGTGTGATTGGGATTGTAATGGTTTAGGGAAGGGCCAGGTTTTAGGGTACCTTATGTGGTAATGAAAAGCTTGGTGTAATTATTTGGAATGGTTCTTCTGAATTAGAAGGGTAATGTAATAATGGATGGCTTAGTAATGGATGATATTTTAAATTATGCATAAGTAAAATGGGAAATCATAAATCGTGCCTTGGAAAGCACGTTAAGCCGGCTGTCATTTGTACATCTTTGACAGTCGTTACAGGTAGTCAGTGGCCCAAAAAGTCTGACTACCAGTCTTACCAAGAGGTATTGTATTACCCAGTATTAACTGGGTTGTGTAGGTCAGATAGGCAGTCGCTCCTTGTAAAATACTGGTATTCAGCTGCATCTGGTTAGACTGGAAGCCGACCCCGACACAGTTGGGAAAAGACTACGCAGATGACGAGAAGTAAATGGGCCTATAATATTCTTCGAACTGGTGGAATACGTCTTACCTACTTATAACGTTGGTATACAGAACCGTTCTTGTTTTTCTAACAACCTCTTTTTGAGATTCCATACATATTCATTCCTTATAAGTACAATAGATAGAAATAGTTTTCTTAGAACTCAATAATAAAAGTGCTCGGTAAAAGATTTATTTAGACGGAACCCTAATTATATCATCAGCTATCTGCTAGTAAAAGTCCCGTCAAAATCGGTTTCGGAGATTAGCCGGAACAAACAGATTGCAAATGTATGTGTATATCGGATACTAGCTGTTGGCCGCGACCTTCGTCCGCGTGAAATTACTTAAAAAAATCCCCATTATTACAAGCCCTTTACTACCCATTCAAGGGTTTTTGTTGTTTTTTGCACGGAACCCTAATTATTTATCAAAAATAAAAGTAGCTTAAGTTACTCCGGTTAGAGATTAGCCGGAACAGACATACAAACAGACAGATATACAAAAATTGAAAAAAATGTTGTTTTGGTATATTATGTACCGTCTGTACATCCATATGCACTTAGTAAAAAGCGGTTCTTTTAATATTACAAAGAGACACTCCAATTTTTTTTGGATACATAGATGTATAGAAGATGTATAGATAGATTTGCCGTATATATTTTTATAATATTCATTCAGTGAAAAGGTGTTATTTCGATACAACACACAGACACTTTAATTTAATTTATTAGTATACACAAGGTAATACAAAAAAAATATATCAGACTAAAGCCTAGAAAATAATCCAAACCTCCAAATCATAAAATGAACAGATCCACTCAAAATTTCACAAGCAAAGCACCAAAACACAAATACCAACAGCCTGCAACCGGACACTAACGTATGAACATCCAAATTAGTGCTAACATACATCCAAATAATCCACCAAAACTGGTTTAAAATTAATTTCAAAACTCTACTGCCTGCAAGTTAATGTTGTACCAACGTAAATCACTGAACTAAAGCCACTGAGACAAGTTTAATTAAGTCTAAGAAACTTATTACTTACGTAGCGTATCAATGAGCCACCTCGGGTTGGCTTGAACTGTATTTTATTAAGAGGAATCATAGTAGGTATATTATATCCGAGCATGATTTTGACATTGCGATATAGACAACTATAGTAAAATGTCAAAATTCGAGGTTTGACTCTCGACTATTACCTCATCCAATATTCGACCAATTTATTTAATTAAAAGATAAGAAGGTACTGTTTTCCTATGTTTTTCGTTTTTCCTTAATAGTTGTCAAATTTGTACACTAAGCCTCTGTTGACAGGCGATCTAAATAGGCAATTTTGAGCATTTTGTAAAGATTCTAGTGTTTATACAGATGATGTATCTTCAAAAAGGAAACATAGGGGCATAGAAGATGTTAATATTTATTTATTTGTAAAAAAACATAGTATTAAAGTCATAAACCAGAAAAAAAAACAGGCGAGAGCGTTTGTATGGAAAAAAGACCACCCACGTTTCCTCTTAAAGGTGCCGTTTTGAAAGCTACCGTATTGATAGATCACAGCGACCCGACTGATTTCTATGAGTATGTAACTCGAAGAAAATGGCAACACGTGGCAATATTGCCATCTACGGCAGCTGTTAACCGCAGCGGCAGTATCACGAGTGGCTTATATATCTTTACTAGCTGACCCAACAGACGTTGTCCTGTCAACTATGAATGTTGAATTCAAATTGACCTACTACCTACCTAGTACCTACTAATAAAAAAAAATTAAAAGTTTGCCAATAAAATAAAAATAAATATTTAGGGGTGGGTCATCCTTATCATTTAGGGTTATGAAATATAGATGTTGGCCGATTCTCAGACCTACCCGATATGCACACAAAATTTCTTACAAATCGGTTCAGCCGTTTCGCAACACGATAATTTTATATTATTATTATAAATTATATATTAAGAAAGATGTTAAGGACAATAAGTGGCAATTTCAATACAGTACTACCTGCCGCAACTGCTGAATATTAGATCCCGGGTTCGATTCCCAGGCCTGGCAAAGTGTTACTGAGTTTATCCCACAAGGATTTCTCAGTAGCAGCCACCGAGTTTGGATTTGGGCTTGGTTGATGGCAAAAGGCTTGCCCCTATTACATGGATCTCAAACATACCTGGCGAAATGTGGGTGTACTATGAGTACACCTTTGCTTAACCCTTCGGGGATTACAGGCTTGATGTTATGTTATGTTACGGCAGCAGAATGACATAACAATGGTTATATGTGTCTACGGTCCGTCATGGAGATTGAGCTGTTAGTTACGGTTTATCGGGCATCACCAACACTGCGCCCACGTGGTGGATTACGGCACAGCCCCTCCCACAGAGACGAGGCCTGTGTCCCAGCAGTGGGAACATAATAGCCTGATAATGTATGTATGTTAATGTTATATTACGTTTGTGGTCTCGTTCGGAATCGCACCTTAAACTTAGCTTTACTACTGGATTCAAGTTTATTGTTGTCAGTTGATAATGTATGGACTTTAGGTTTTGGTTCCACGTTGCATTAAACTTGTTGTATGGACTCTATGGAAAGCTTAGTATATAGTGACATTGTTATTATTAAAGTTCGTACGAACCAAGACTACATTGGGTTGCAATGCATGTGTAAACGAATAGATGGCCGCTTCAGAACATTTACGTCGTGAGGTGGGATGAAACTTTGAATGGATGGATGGATCGTATCTCTTTTTTAGCTTTTTAGGGTTCCGTAGGTAAAAAAAGGGACCCTTATAAGATCACTTTCTTGTCCGTCTGTCCGTCTGTCTGACTGTCCGTATGTCACCACCGATTTTGTCAGGAACGGGTGGACCTAGCAAGTTGACATTTATACCAGATACTTCTTCTTAGCGTATCGATGGCAAAAAGTCTAAATAGTATGTTTAGCCCAAAACTCAGCCACGCGAACCCCGCTCACTGATGCAGTAAATAAATCATCAAGAGCGCAGGTTATAGGGCATGCAGTGCAAAATGGAAGGTGGGTCATTGTTTGTGGGGCGACGCCGCATATGCACTTGAGGTCTGAGCCGTCCGTGAACCCCCATTTGCAGAGATTTATAGTCTGAGTTCTATAGTCCCTATTAGTTGTATAAAAATCAAGGTCCTGGGTCAACACGGTAAAATGATAAGGGAAATTTAGATTTTCGCGAAAACTTGTAAGTACCAAAATTAACCTTAATTTTTTTTTTTTTCGGATTTTTTCCTTTACTTTTGTTGTAAGATTTTGCTTTTAACCAAAATTGACAATTCTAGGTCAACCGGAAGTACCCTATAGGTTTTGGGTCAAACTCAAACTCAAACTCAAAAGCATTTATTTCAATTAGACCATTACAGGCACTTTTGAATGTCAGAAAAACAAATAAGGCTAAGCTACAGTCACAGACACAAGGCATAATAACTTGTGAAAGTACTGTAGTTGCCCATTCCAAAGCGTAGATCTCTATGGAGAAGAATGGGCAAGAAACTCCATGGACACTCTTTTCAATCAAAATATTGTACAAAATTTTGGTTACATCATTCATGTTGAGATTAAACATATGTGAGAACGATGTAGAAATACGTGCACGTTAAGAGCGTCCAGAGTAAAACATTATATCAACAATTTAAAAACAAAGTAAGTAGTTAAAATAAACCATGGCAGCCTAGAGATGACCAGTCCCAACTGACAGCGCCCGTTCACGAACATGACGCATGGATCAGACCCATTCAGCTCAACCATATTGAAGGGAGCTAAATGAACCGACACACCCGCCACCATCAACGAGACATTTGAGTGAGCGTGACATTCTCTCAGCCACCAGGGCAAATTCAAGTCAATGAAAGATAACCAAATGTAAATGGTAGCTTTACAGTACATAGTACTCACACATGTGCTATGCAATTATATAATACTAAGAGATTGAATTTATACAATGCAAAGATATTATTACAATCTTCTGCAGCTTCCACAATAACTTCACATGGTAATAAATTAGTTTGCCCCTATGCTTGTGGAGCAGGACCAGCAGTGAGCCAAGCATTTTTATCATCAATGTAATCCCCCAACTTATAATATGCTTGCCTACATAGTGTGCGTTTTATACAAGATTTAAATTTCGTCTCGTTTAGTTGTAGAATGTGGGGAGGTATTTTATTGTAACATTTTAAACAGTACCCCATGAAAGATGAGTCTACTTTAGCTAACCTAAAACCTGGCTGTACTAGTTGGTCCCTGTTTCTAGTACTATAGTGGTGCCTGTCACCTCTTTTACTAAATAAATGCAGATTTTTCCTAACGTACATGATGTTTTCATAGATGTATTGACAAGGTACTGTCATGATGTTAATTTCCTTAAACAGTTCTCTTAGAGAGTCACGCCTACGTAGATCATATAAGGCTCTGATAGCTCTTTTCTGCAGAATAAATATAGATTCGATGTCTGCTGCCCGTCCCCATAGTAAAATACCGTAAGACATAATACTATGAAAATAACTAAAATAGACCAGCCTCGCGGTATCTACATCAGTAAATTGACGGATTTTTCTAACAGCATATGCTGCTGAACTCAGCCGTCCTGCAAGAGATGTTATATGCGGACCCCATTGTAGGCTTGAGTCGAGCGTGATCCCCAGGAAAACAGTTTTTTCGACGAATTCTAGTTTCTCTTGATTCAATACTATGTCACTATTACTACTTTTGACATTCGGTAGAGCAAATCTGATGCACTTCGTTTTTGGTCGAAAACCTATATGGTAGTTCCCGCTGACGAAATTTGGCAAAAAGCAATGTTTTACAGCACATATCATTAAAAAACAAAACTGAAAACCGTAAATATGTAGTTTAATAACAAAATACCTACAAGATTATACGGAACCGTCGGTGCGCGAGTCCAACTCGCATTAGACCGGTTTTTAATTGGATTTTACTGAAAACACGCTATTTCAGTTTTTAGCTACTATAAAACTGCTGTCAGATGACAAAATCTTTACAAGTGAAATTCAACCGTAAAAAATAATGGATTAAAATTGTTGCGATCTAGTAGAACACATTTTGTGTGGGTACTAACGGTGATTACGAGGTGACCAAGTTGCCGCAGATTGCAGATTTAACCAAAGAAGTAAATGAGCATTACTTTTTTAGGGTTCCGTACCCAAAGGGTAAAAACGGGACAATTACTAAGACTGGCTGTCTGTCACCAAGCTGTATCTCATGAACCTTGACAGCTAGACAGTTGAAATTTTCACAAATTATGAATTTCTGTCGCCGCTTCACAAGAAATAATAAAAATATAAATTATTTAATAATTAAAGGGGGCTCCCGGGACATACAAGAAACGAGTTTTTTTCGGTTTATGGTACGAAACCCTTCGTCGGCGAGACCCACTCACACTTGGCCAGTTTTTTATTATTCATGTAAAGTATCCTGAATTACCTACGAAGATTGCCAAGCATTTTTTTAAATTGCCATTCCAAAAGTAAACACCAAAGTCTCCTCATTCTAGTATATATTTCGAGACCCGAGATTAATTCTAAAGATAGATAAAGAAACACCGTTCAGATCCTTTTAATCCTAGAAGACTAAGTTCACCGCTGTACTGCCTGTTTCATCAGGATTGGAGTAATCCTTTATTGGAGTCAGCCGATAAATAGGATTGATAGAGTTTAAGAGTGCTCGTGAAACCTGTCTTGGTACCTTTCTACTTTTCTTTAAAGTCACGGCAAATTAATGGGGAGTTCTCTTTTAGATAATTGGTCTTGGATTTGGTTTTAATTTAATTATAATTTGAAAAGTTTTAAAATGTGACTGAAAAGTTTTCCATTTTAATGAAGAAATGAAATAAAAAATCTTTTTTTTTATATTATATATAAACACAACTTACAAATATAAGTACCTATGTAAAAGAAAAAAAAAAAAAAAAAACAAGATTTTATGTATATTTTTTATCAGGCATTAATGTCCCATTACATACATGTTATTTAACCACAAAGTAAGCCATACTATGCTGAATAAATAAATGCCATTTCAGGTCCGAAACCCATATAAAACAACGACAGATAAAAAAAAAAACACAAACTACTGTCAGAATTAGACTAAAAAAATTAACAAGTCAAAGTTATTAAGAGAATCATTTGAGATACACAAACATTGTTATATTTACGATGTTCTAAGATGTAGATAGACCTAAGGCACATTTCAAGTCTCAACAGCGATGTGTCTTGATTATCAAACATTATATTTGATGTCTAACCAGAAGTTTTAGTTCAAACGGATGGTTATAGTTGTCTATTAATTATTGTACTAGTATTAGTAGTATCTAATTATAGAATGACTCTAACCTGACTGATTGGTATTTCACTGCCTCGTTGGTCAAGTGGTCGCAAGCGCGACTGCTGATCATGAGGTCCTGGGTTCAATTTCCGGGTCGGGCAAAGTGTGATTGGGTTATTGCATCAGGAATTGGTCAGTAGCAACCGCGGTGTCAGAATTTATGCCCAGTAGTAGGCAATAGGCTCGCCCCCTATTACATGGGACTTAAACATATAACTGGCGAAATGTGGGTATACTACATATTAGGTACACCTCTGCCTAACCCTTCGGGGATTACAGGCGTGATGTTATGTTATGAAGTATAATTATAATTAAGATAGAAAAAAGCGTAGCACGAAACCAAAATGTTAAATATCCAAAAATATGCTAAATTTGGATACTGAAACAACTATACTGTAGTTCGATTGTTCCGAAGAATTCATAAATTATTAAAATATTCCATTTTTGTACGATTAAATTCAAGTGTTCCACGAAAGAACAACAAGGTATAATTTATTTGCATTAAAACTCTTATGAAAATAGTGAAAAGCCATATTTCAAACCTCGTTCATAAAATAAGTTAAAGTAAAACTTGCGGTAGAAATTGGAGTACCTAAGTTACATGAATATATTTCATTCATAAAGATTTGAAGTAAAAAATATGCTTCGAAAAGGCAATGAAGCGAATGTACCAGAATCTTTTATGAAAAGTTTTACTTTTTTATGGAAATACAGACGAATATGATATAAAATTATTTAAATGTATTCTTGTATTTATTGAAGATGTACTTATGATATTGATACACGTTTATTGAAATATTTTAATAGAATATCGTATTGGATTTTTAGTTTAGTCTGCTCAATGATATGAGGTTTTATAGACGATGTTCTTGGTAATATTACTATCTTGGTATTTCTACTTTATTGAACTTGTGTTTTGAGTATTTCGACGTACTTAAGGATCTGTAAGGATTACATAACACATAACATCACGCCTGTAATCCCCGAAGGGTTAGGCAGAGGTGTACCTAATAGAGCACCCACATTTCGCCAGTTATACGTATTTAAGTTCCATGTAATAGGGGACGCGACCCATGGCTGCTACTGAGAAATTCCTGATCTTAAATCCCAACATCTCTTTTCCCAACCCGGGAATCGAACCCAGGACCTCTTGCTCAGCAGTCGTGCTTGCGACCACTAGACCAACGAGGTAGTCTGTAAGGATTAAATTACGTTTATTTGTTTTAACTTGCCCAGCAAGAAGCAAAGAGCCTTTCGCAAAATTATATAAAGCCCTAAGGTCATGACCGATCCTTTATTCCCTAAAACTTTCTAGGTTCTTAACAAAGTTTGACATATCTTTTATTTCTAAATAATGTCTAAAATTAATCTGAAACCTTCCCATCCACGAATAGTCCACCAAAAAACAAGTCAAAAACATTGAAGTGGTGGAAGAAATTTACAACACTCGCCACCGACAGCCAATTCGGGCGTGTATGATAAAATCACCGAGCAACTTTCAACTGTCTACGCCATCGCCTTTATTTACTAGGCTAGAGAATTCATAATCGTTTACATTTTATTCGGAATAGAGTTGTATAATTTTATCGACAATAACGCTCTTATTTATAGAGCGATAAGGTTCATAATTGCTTGTATTTTATTCGTGGTATAGTCGTACGGTTTACTATGATAGTACGCCTGTTCGACTTTATGGCGACAACTAATATGAAAGAATCAAGTTTTTGTAAGTACCGAGAATTGTTTGTTCTTGTTTGGCGAAGCGATTTAGTGTTAAAATGTTTTGTGGCTCGTATCACTTGTTGTGTAAATAAATAAATACTTGGGAATGGTTTGTATATATTTATTTGATGATCTGAAAAGGGTATTCGTTTGTATAACATGTTACTCAAGTTGGTTGTATTTGTAGGAAAGCGTTTCATTTTTCTTATTCAGGATTTTATATGTGATTTTGAATGTTTCAGGAATGTTTTACGATACAGCCAATGATAAATTCGAGAATAGTTAATTATACGTAGGGCTTTACGTGGAAAATAATGTTAAAGAGCTAGCAGATCAGATAGATGGAACGACATCCTTGAAAGGTGGCTGGGGCAGAATGTATGCAGTAGGCAGAGGACAGAGTGTTGAGGGACAGTTTGTAGAGGCCTAGGTCCAGCAAGGCGGTTGAAATACTCTAACGAACGACACGTGAAGTCAGCTATTCACTTCCTGCCTCAGAGTTCATCGAACTCGTCGTCGCGCTTGCCGTTCGTTACGTGCGTTTTGCCACGGTAACGATACATTGCGTATGAGGAAATAAAACAAATCAAATTTATTTGATTCCTATAATATTCTTGAAATAATTTCTTGTACCGGTCATCTTAGTATGATAATATACTGCGTTCAACCCATCAGGTAGTCCCTTACACGCTGTATATTATGCGCAACGATCATAGCTTCGGAACATTAAACACACAACATTAATAATCCACATAAAAAATAACAGATAACCTCACCACCCAAGCGAATATGAAAACAATAACTTACAAAAGTCATTCATAAGAAACAAAACAATAAATACAACAAAAAAAAGGCGAAGAAAAAAAAAACGTCCCATCAGACAAACAGGCCGTGAGTTTGGCTCACCCCCGTTTACATAAGTCTGATTTATGAACGCTACGCTGGAGCCAAAGTTGTTTAGTACAATGTGCTTGTTATTTACATATATTTGTGTAAATATTACAAGTTACAGACGTAGAATTATGTTGAATTGTAATAGTGGAGTTCGGAACAATTTTGGGTACTGTTGTGATTATAGTTGTGTGATAAGGACTGGTCTCGCTTAAAGCGGTCATAAGAAGGTATTATTAATTCTGATAGATACCATGTGCTAAATTTATGTAGATATACCTGGAATACCTTCATTTTCGGAATAAATATACGAAACATCACAACTACCAACCCCAAAGGGTTAGCCAGAGGTGTGTCTAAAGTAAAAATATTATATTAATTAAACTTATATCTACTTTAGATATTAATTAATATATTATTTTTACTTCTAAATAAATAATATAAATAATAAATAATAAAAAATAAATAATAATAATAAGTAATAAAAAATATTATAATAAATAATATAATATAATAATATAATATTTTTTCTTTCTGTTATTTTTATTTTTTCTTTTTTTTATCTACTTTAGATATAAGTTTAATTAATATAATATTTTTACTTCCTAATGATCTACCTGATAAAAGATAATAGATGACACTGCAATAGTATTAGTTTTCATATATTTTGCTTCTCTCTAACAGGGTCATGTACTCACTAGTTTTAAGCCTAGCGTGTAAAATTGTGTGTTTATTTATTTATTTTAATGCACAATGCATTAAAATAAATAAATAAATAAACATCCACATACAGCTAGTTGACATCAATCAACCATCATCCAACCAACCAATCCCACAAAAAGTCATCAACCAGAATTCTGAATGCTTCAACACACTATTGTGTATTACCCATATTTGCAAAATAAAAATTATATTCTATTCAGAGAAATGTCAATATTCCGTGAAAAAACCCAACCGTCCAAAAACACTTCAGCAGACCTGCGCATACGAACCCAAGATCTTATACTCAGCAGAGCACTTGTGACCGCAATACAAAATTAAAATAAATCTTACACAAATTAAAGGTAGTAAACTCCTGAAGCAAATATCCTTAATATACTTATTTATTAGGTTCACATACGATACATGACACGCAGAGTCAGGTTTTTGCTTTGAAACGCAATCCCAAAATGTATATCGTAAGTTGATATGGGAGATGCAATGTAGATTGGATGAGTATTGCTGCACTGGATCCCAATTAGTAATAAATTGCTGACTGGACTCTTGAACAATTTCACACTAATTACTCTTTAGTATCACGATACGTAGATCTTGGTTTGGTGGGAGATTCTTGGTAATTATTTTGTACGGGAAACTGTAACTTGGGTATAGATGGTGGTTCTCGGGTTTCATGGATTCAGGCATTCCATCTTGATACATGATATGTTGCTAGTGATTACATACAGGACCAAAACGTGGTCGCTTACAATGGGCCTCATCAGAAGGCTTAATGTCACCCAAAGGGCAATGCAGAGGGCTATGTGCGCCGTGTAGACGGCGCGTTCGTGTTCCACGCGCGCCACGCAAGCAAGGGCCGATGCCTGCCAGGGCTGCGGGCTGTTCGAAAGAGATACCGCGGCCCTGGAACACAAAGGGCAAGGAAGGAACATGGATGGGTTTTAGTCAGTACAAGTCTGACACTCCCTTCCGCTCTGCCCAGAGCGGGAAAAGTCATTTGATGATTTCCCATCCGTAAAAAAAAAGAGGGCTATGTGCGGAGTTTCCTTGCGTGATCTAATAAGAAATGAGGATATCCGCAAGAGAATCAAGGTTACCGACGTAGACCGAAGAATTGCCAAACTTAAGTGTCAGTGGGCAGGGTACATTGCACGCAGAACGGATGGCCGATGGGACCGTAAAGTTCTGGAGTGGCAACCGCGAACCGGAAGACTTTGCGTTGGAAGGCCTCCCACTACTAGGTAGACCGATGACCTGGTGAAGGTTGAGGGGATCCGCTGGATGCGAGTCAGACGGGGCAAGTCATTGTGGCGACACATGGGAGGCCTATGTCCAGCAGTGAACCGTCTTTCGGCTGAAATGAATGATGATCCTGATACAACATAAACCGATTTCTGAACGACAAGGTGTGCATAAGAAAAAACGTACTAGATACATTACCCTCTCCATAATAGAAGACACTGGACTCTAGCGGCTTCTATTCACCCGACAAAATTTATAAAGTAGAGCTTCATCATTATTATCAAAAAAAATATTTTATGGATTTGTGCCATACCGAGGTAGGGCGAGTGCAGTAGTGTACATAGAAGCACTGTCTTGTCTCGCCTTGGTGTTCCTCGTTCTATTTGTTTTAAATAATTATTTAAAGTTTCTAATTCACGTGTTATATTTTAGTTAAATGAGCTTCAAGGAGTATGTGTTATCCAATACTTTTAATACAAGAAAGAACAAGCCACCAGAACCCATTATAAAAAGAGATCACATACCACCAATAAAGAACACATATTAACATAATCTATAGCTTCACAAACTGCCAGTAAATTCAGTTAAACTTCCACAGTGTGAGGCTCGGGGTGCTGGAAAAAAGCTCGCCCTATATCATTATCAAAAAGTTATTAAGGCGGGCCTTGAAGCATCCAATTTATTGCCAAAGGAATCGCTGTAGCTGCCAACTTAGGCGTGATTATTATAGTTTATTGGGATAGCACTGGTGATCATAATTTTTGTTGAAAACTTTGATTTAAGTATGGTCGGGTGAGAAAAAAATAATAACGCAGTTGTTGATTTTGTACCGAGATTGGCTTCTTCTCATTCATATCCAATGGAAACCAGTTCCTGTACCTATTAGTGTATCCTAGATTGGAATCACAGACATAATAACCAGTCAAGTTTTTTACCAATATGTTGCGGTCAGCTTCCTGAATACAGCTGAAATATATAAAACATGGTTCTTTTCTTAAAACGATACAACGTCTCAAGGGAATGTGGACAATATTGGCTCTAATCTATCGCCGGAACATTATAGGTTAAGCCGTTTAAAAGATTAATTTTATATTATATTATGTTACAGGTACATACCATCCGCTTGGTGTGGGAGAGATATTTACGCCTGTCAGCGGGCGAACCGAGCATACCGAGGTAGGGCGAGTGCAGTAGTGTACATAGGAGCACTGTCTTGTCTCGCCTTGGTGTTCCTCGCTCAGCTGTACACTCTCGCACTCGAAGGGTGTTGACGAGAGTGTACAGCTACCTTGAGCACTCGCGACAGTTCACCACACCCCTCTTTCCCCGTACCTACCTTAGCCACTGTCTCAATAGAGTGGTACACCTGTAGTTTGATATATTCTTTATGAAAAACGTGTTCTTTAACAATAAGAGGGTCATCCTTTGAAAAGACGATAGATTACACCCACTAAAACTTTTATGACTCTTAAAATTCTTTACAAAACACGTCATCTATAGGATTACAGCTATACTGCGATAGTTTCCCAACGGATACTTCCTATCCTCACCTTTTTGGCACAATTTTATGGGCAACTAAGCCTCTCCGTATGCCTTAATGGGCAAAGTCACTTAGTCTGTTTATTCATGATAGTGTGTAATATACGTTTTTGTAGCGAAATGTTTCACGGACCCAAGTACCTAGTACACTGTGTGTCTTTATACCAAAATAGAGGTTTTCCCCGACTTACAAAAAGAATAAGGTTCTCAATTGGGCTGTTTGTTTTTAATGTTTGTTACCTCATAACTCCGTGATTAGTGGTTCGATTTCAGTGAATCCTTTTTCATTTAGCGCTATGGTGCTAAATAAACTTATTACTTTGATAGTTTATGAGTTACCTTCTTTACCTAATACATATTTTTATTGTGTGTCTATGTAGATGATCTGCTAATAACTTTAAGTAACAATAAATAATGAATACTCGACAAAAAAATGTGTGAGATAGAGCATCATACCGCAACTAAAACGGCTGAAATAACATTTTGCAAAACCGTTTTTTTTTTGAGCTGGTAGGACTTGCTACCTTTCTGAGTTTGATTTCCAGGTCGAGCCAAATGTTGTTTTATTTAAATGTTGTTGGGATTTTTTCCGTCTCAGTCTGGAGTTTGGATTCCTGTCCGATTAGGTCATTGGCTCGCCCTCTTTTACATTTGATTAATTTAGTAGATACCGTGTACCCATTCATTTTCGGAAACACAGGCGGGATGCTGTATCATATTTTTGTTTTACTTTTTTACAAACATAACGTTCACGTTATAGCAGCGTTTGTATATATGCACTATTTCAATACTGCATGGATTTGATTCCCGCACTTACGAAATACTATTTGAATCTTCTGATCTTTATTTATTTTATTAAACTGTTCCGGGTCAGGATGTTTCTTTATATGAGTTTCCGTATCTGTAAAAACATCCATTGCGACAAAATACTACGTGAGGCAATTTTATTACGTTTTTAACCTTTTACAAAAGTGTTGTTTATTTACACTGACTCATATGGGAATATTTCATTACTAACACATCCTAAATGTTAAACTGAAGTGCATACTGAGTGAGATAATTCGCTAGAGAATCGGAATTATGGCGGAAATTTACTGGACGGTCGTTATTGAAACCGGAGATGCATCGTGCATATTGGATCGTGTTAAGTGAGAGTGGATCATGTTGTGGCGGTATTATGGTTTAATATAGGTATTTTAGTTTAAATAGTATGATGATCTTTAGATGTATTGTTTAGAAGTTTGTCGCAACATTTTGCGTAATTGTGTACTGCAAATAGTTAGATTTTTGTTGTTATTTTATTGTAAAATCAAAGCAAAACTTAGGTTTTTTTCTTGGTGTTGGTGGATTATGCCCTCAAACATAAAAGTGTGAGTCTGTGACGCAGCAGAACCACTGTGGAAACATTATAGGCCGATTAAGTATTACAAACCACGAACAGTTCTGAAGTACACTGCACCACACAATACACCATTGATTATGAAACTCACATGGCTTAAAAGTTGACAACTTAGCTCTACCAGAGGGTCTAGACAAAACTTCTCTCTATCAGAGATAACTGCGATAGAACAGTTAAATATCGCTGTAGAAATACGAAAAACGAACTCTATGGATGTCATTACTACTTGTCTAAGCCAGCCCTAATAAAACATATTCATTTCCAAGTAATTAAACAATCAACGAACCGAAAAACCTAATCGATTCTCAAAGTATTTGTCAAACAGCTATTACGCAAGCCTTCGGGAGCGGAAGTGGCGTAAGTAAAGTAAATATGGCGGGCGGATGTGGGTCGTAAGTCACGCCACGAATACCGGGGCCGACATCCGGGCGACTGGCACAAGACTGCGATCGTGTTTGTCTGTTACGCTTCACTTAAACAATTCATTGGTCATTAGTAATTGTTTGATTTGGTTCCAGAGATGAGATTTATTTGGCATAGCTGTCTATGCGTCGATGTTGCCTTACGGCCCATCTCATAACTAAACAATCAATATGCTGCAATATGTATGAAATCTTATAGTTACAGGCTTGTTACCAGTTACTTGTGGTACAAAACTCGTTTGCGTTCAATACAACATGCGGTTTTGAACTTGACATGCTCTGTAAGTAAATGAAGAAGTTGTGCCTACAATTTTGTCAGCAAACATCAACCCCGCATTATAAAACATACAGGATCGGGTTCAAAAAATCCTGCCTATGTTGCTCTAAAGTAAGATGCAAGAGCCGTGTTGACGGCGCGTTTGTGTTCCACGCACGCCTCAAAGAGATGTCAGCAAACAGAGAGGGGCCCGCAAGGGCCGATGCCTGCCAGGGCTGCGGGACTGTTCGAAAGAGATACCGCAGCCCTGGAACACAAAGTGTATAGAAAGAACATGGATCGGTTTTAGTCAGTACAAGTCTGACACTCCCTTTCGCTCCGCCCCGAGCAGGAGAAGTCATTTGATGATTTCCCATAAGAAAAAAAAAAAAAAAAAAGTTAAGATGCAAGACGTTTTCTTTTAACTCTTTACCATTCCTGTTTCTGACGTATCTGCTATTACTAAAACAAATTACGAGAACCTAAATAATTATTATATACAATACTAGAATATTCTTTATTATACATATATACACCATACATAAAAGAAAACATTTCACATAGGGTGACACAATGTACGGTCTTATAGCTAAAACCAATCTTTTCAGATCCAATACCTACTGAAAGATATTTTTTTTTAATTAGTTTACTGAATTATTGAAGTTATACTTCTTTTGGCGCGTTAGGGAAAAATGATGAGAGAAAATTTTTACGATGCGCGCGCACACCGTCACGAAAAACCGACACCCTGAAGTTAGCTAGTCAACATGTTAATTTTATACGCCAAAGAAGTATAACTTCTTACTTGCGTACATAAGTACACACACACTTTTTTCAATATTTGATACCCGCCTCTCTAAAATAACCATTTAATTCAGTAGCTCTAAAAGCACCTACAAGCCACGTTAGTTAAGGTTGCGGTCACATATGACCTGCTAGGCAGCTATGTGATTCATTGGTTGAGTTCACAGTTTCAAAGGCGTTCTACATCCGCAGTCCTGGCCATACACTACAGGTTGGTGCAGTGCAGTCTAGCGAGGATGGTCGAATGTCGAATGACAGAGGTGCCTTTGAATGTTAAATAACTGGGTTAGTTAAGTTATTTGCTTGATGATATTTGAAAAAACAGACCTACGGCATCAATAGGAAATAGGCGATTCCCACATGACACTCCTCGTCCGCGCGGTCAGGCGGTGAAGTGGATCTCATGTCGCATTGGCTTGTATAGAATCCGTTGCTCCACGCGGACGAAAGACGTTCACTGGATCTCCACGCGGCGCACTACCGATACATTTCCTTTGCCGCGTTCATCTGACCGCGCGGACGAGCAGTGACATGTGAGAATCGCCATAGTTGTAGTTTTTGGATTTCTGAAGCCGCTAATGCTGAAGATAATGAATTGTGAAGGCTCAGTGCAGGCCTCCCACAAGGAGGACTGAACTAGTGAATGCCATGGGAATCCGCTACATGGGAAAAGCACAGGACCTAGCGATGTGGTGAGGCTTGTGCTAATGGATGTATTTCTTCTGATAAGATTACGGTGATCTGACGAAGAACATTGAGTATATGACGGCTTAATAAATGGGCTGCGGGATTGTTCGAAAGAGATACCGCGGCCCTGGAACACAAAGGGCAAGGAAGGAACATGGGTGGGTTTTAGTCAAAACAAGTCTGACAATCCCTTCCGCTCTGCCCAGAGCGGGAGAAGTCATTTGATGATTTCCCATCCGAAAAAAAAGGGCTTAATAAATCTGAGACCCAAACAAATATACTCAAGCTCGATAGGTTCAAAAAGAGCATTACAAAGAAGTATATTATCGAAGAGGGAATATTATACCAAGATTAATCTGCAAAAGCGCATAATAATATATAAAGTCAAATACCTTACTCCCCCATGTAAAAAGTTGCACAGAAAACAAAGTAACCATCACTACTAATCTACTAATGAACAATACTACAAAACAAGAAACCAAAGAACAAAACAAAAAGGAACAAACTAAGCTAAGTATAAACGGAAATAAATCCTTCCTCTTACGTTATCTGGGTATTACCGAGGTATCCATTAAGCTAATAACATATGCACACACTGGCTTACTTACTTGGTGGATATAGACGGTATCGTATGATAAACATTTACTTACAGGGAATTATGGTTGTACTGGTGGTTGTTCATGGTTGCACGTGCCTTCTTGGAGAACTATTTAAGGTATCCGGATAAGTCAATCCTTTTTCCCTAACTATGGTTAGAATCGGCTTCCAGTTTAACCGGATGCAGCTGAATACCAGTATTTTACATGGAGACAATGGCTATCTGATCTCCACAACCTAGTAACTTCGTAATACGATATCCCTTAGTAAGACTGGTTGTCAGACTTATGGGCCAATTACTACCTGTAACGACTGCCAGACTTACCAATGACAGCCGGGACCAAAAGCTTTTCCGAGGCACGGAGGAAACTCGGTATGTAATAGGTGGTTACCCCATTCACTGCCCAGTACTTCGCGAAAACTTCGCGAAATTCGTTCGCGTGCCCACAACCCGTATCCGAGTCGTCGTTATAATAAGCTATAGATGACTTGTATCCATACCCAGAACCCGACTAGCGTGTCCATAGCTACGGATACGGGTTGTGCGAACAAACGAATTTATTGTTCGACCCGTGTGTCGGGTGCTGGGCACTGAAAGGGTTACCCAACCGACCTAAGCAAGCGCGGCTTAACCTCACAATCGACTCGTGCGACTGTTATTATTTAGTCACAAGCTCCTCAACTGTATTTCAAAGGTACGAGGTCTAAAAGTGACTGAAAATTCATCTGAACCAACTGGCAAATCTGGTCTCGTGCTCAGAATAATTAATATGAAAAAAAACAATGGGTTGCACTCCGGGAGTGCCAGCAGAAGTGAAAACTTGAAACAACGCTATCTAGCTTAAATGGATGGATGGATGGATGATGGATATAATTGCTAAGCACCACTTGAACAAAGATTTTGGTAAATTCTGGAAATCAACAAACAAATTAAATCATAAGCCGAGCCTCCCCGTGAGCGTCTAAGGTGTACATGAAAAGGGTAGTATTGCGGATCTGTTTCAGCAGCATTTTAGGGTACAATCACCCCTACAAAATGACTCGCAGTTGCCTGCGCCCGATTCTGAGACCGTCTGTTCCGCGCGAAGCGTCACGTTTACTACGAAACAGATTACTGCTACAATTAGGAACATGGTGAAAGGAAAGTCACCCGGGCACGACGGTTTTAGCATCGAGCACCTGCAGCATGCTGGAATCCACTTGCCACGAGTCTTATGTATGTTTTTTAACGCTTATTTACCTGAAAAATTAATGCGTACAACTGTTGTACCGATCATTAAAAATAAAACGGGTGATTCGTCTGCGCTATCAAATTATAGACCTATTTCTTTAGCGACGATAATTGCAAAGGTACTGGACAGTCTGCTTGTATGTCAGCTTGATAAAGATCTTAAAATAAATGATGCTCAATTCGGGTTTCGGCCCGGTTTGTCTACAGAGTCACTGTCTTAGCAGAACCGGAATCGGCTGTCATATTAATGGTGTATGCATTAATAATACAAGGTGTAAACAGACTCTTCACGAAGCCGTCAACCAAGCATTATGTACATCAAACTAAGTAACTTTACGCAAAAATTAGTACTGGGAAACGACTTTTTTTTTTGGTCTGAAAAATCACGTTTTATAGTAGGACTCAAGGTAACGCACTCAAAACATTGTGCTGATGGATGGATTGAATAGTAAAGGTATCCTGGAAGTGTTTAAAGTAAAAATCTTACATTAAAAACATGTATTTAAAAAAAAACGTGAAAAAGTTGGAACTTTGATAATATCTCTGTTGAATATCTCTGTAACTAGAAGGTTCCCAGGTATGGTCTAGAACAAAAAAATGATCGCAATGACGGGGTGAACAAGTGCCTTTCGGCTTCGTTAAGAGTCTGTTTACACCCTTTATACTCGTAAGTTATGCAGACGATATGGTTCTGCTGAGCCCATCGACCAGAGCATTAAGGAAACTGATTAGCGTGTGTGAATCATACGCTAGAACCCATGGGCTCAAATATAATGCATTAAACAGCGAACTTATGATATTTAAAGCAGGCAGTAAATGCTATAGCATAGTTTCACCAGTTATGCTGTGTGGCAGACCTCTAAAAAGAGTTGCAAATTTTAAATATCTGGGTCATTGGGTCTCAGAAGATTTAAAGGATAATGCGGATATAGAACGGGAG
Organism: Lycophotia porphyrea; assembly: GCA_950005105.1. Taxonomy (NCBI): domain Eukaryota; kingdom Metazoa; phylum Arthropoda; class Insecta; order Lepidoptera; family Noctuidae; genus Lycophotia; species Lycophotia porphyrea. Next base: position 18,456,701 of record OX465388.1, on the reverse strand, counting down.
CGCAGGTCGCTGGCTGTCCGATGTGGGACAGCCAGCGACCTACCTACTGTCAATCCTTTTACACATGCAGCCTGTGGGTGAACTTTACGCAAAGGGCATATAGTGGCCTGCGCACACAATATAACAACACGTTCCGGGTGTTGATGGCGCTGCCGCGTTTTTGCAGCGCGTCCGGCGGCATGTTTGCCGACGCGGTCGTCGATTCTTTTCGGCCATCGTGCGCAAGAGATGCGCATCTCTGCTACGCCGTGTTCGCGCCAGCCCCAACACCATTCTTAGAACGTTGGCTGACAGGTAGGGGACAGGGACTCTCCGATCCTGGGGCGGTGGATACGACTGCATGCAGTCAAGTAAACATTCCCCAGGATCGGCGTGCCTCACGCAGGTTACGCTTAGAATAAATGTTACTAACACTAGTTTATAAGTTTTCATTGTTACTAAGAAATATGGAAGTTTTGTTTTCTGAAATAAATGTTTATTATTATTATTATTAAATATCATTATTTCAATAGCTTTCTGCAAGAATGAAAGATGTCGTTGCCGAAGAAAAAAACTTAAAACAACGCTATCTAGCTTAAACTACACACCGCCGATTCGATCTGACGATCTAACGTGAGTTTAACCGCTAAAGAAGTTTTCACTTCAAAAAAAGATCCGTTAACCAATCGAACTAAGCAGTTTCATTGGACTTTTGGATTCATGAAGATTTCAACATTAGATTGAAATAAAATATTAGAAAAGAGACAGAGCTAGTGTCATCTCTTTCCGATACATGACAACTGCTTTAAGACGTCATGGTAGGCCACCTGTTCTAGGTAGCATCAAATCTAATGTCTGAACTTCTAAAGTAACATCACCTGCGATGTTACTTATCTCTGTTTTCAGAGCATTACCCATTTATTTTTATGATCAAAATGACGGTATTATAATAAAATATATTCCCTATAAAAGGTACCAAGCGTTAAGATAAGAATGTTAAAAAACTTCAACATATTGATGAACAAAGTTAGATAGGTTTTCATAAAATGTGTCAGAATCTCTAATTAAAATGTTTTGTACCTATTCAAGTTATAAATTACAACACACTACACTACACATCGACTAAAACAATAATAATAATAATTTATTTATTTGTATAGAATGCAAGTGTTACAGTTATGGTGTTAGTTTCAGATATATTCCCAGTACATTCTGCCTGTTGGCATACAAAAATATAGTGGTTAACTTACAAATAATTTAGAAACTAAGTACTTAAATTCAAAATCAGATCATGGATCAGCTAAGACTAAAATTATTGACATAATATATGAGATAATGTGAAGCAAATATTACAATTCATCATTTATAAAATCGGTAACAGAGTAATAACATTTCTCTGTCAGCAACGACGACAGAAGTTTTTTGAATTTTATTAAGGGCTGATCCTTAATACAATTTGGCAATTTATTAAATATATAAGGTGCCATACCAATAATGTTTTTTTTAAGCAAAGCAGTATTATATCTACCAGTACACAATAGACTCTGATATTTTGATCTCATGGCAGTAGTTCGTATCCTCGTATCATTTAATGCAGGAAATAGATGTTTGTTAGTTTTAACGAAAATAGCTATTTCGAGAATGGATATACTAGGAAAAGTTAGTATTTTGTGTTTCTTGAAAAAAGGAACGCAACTATCTGTAACCTTGAGATTAAAAATGGATCTTATGCACCGTTTTTGGGCTTTAAATATAGACTCCCTTTCGGAACAATTACCCCAGAATACTACACCAAACCTTAGAACAGAGACCACCAAACCGTGATAAGCAACCATTAATGTATCAATGTTAACTTTCTTAGACAGATTGTAGAGAGCATACGCAGACGTGCTTAATCTTTTGCAAACTTCTTCAGCCTGCGGTTTCCAAGTTAATTGACTGTCAATCAATATACCTAGAAATTTAGCCACATTAACGCTATCAATAGTTTGTCCTTTATAATTAATTTTTAGGTTTAAAGGGAGAATTTTTTGATAGAAATGCATGATGTTTGTTTTATTGAGGTTTATGATAAGATTATTATCGTTGAGCCAGTTTATTATTAATTTTAGAGAATTATTTATTTCATCTTCATAAAGCTCTTTATTGAGGCAGTCTATTAGGATCGTACTGTCATCGGCAAATAACACACAAGGGTATGGGATATGTCGGGGTAGATCATTTATATACAGCAGGAATAATAATGGCCCTAGAACGCTGCCCTGCGGAACGCCATATTTAATTTCCCTAGGACCAGATAAATATTTAACCTCACGTTTTGATTTGACGCATATTTTAGAGATTTCTGTATATTGCAGACGCCCACTTAGATACGATTTTATTAGACGTAGAGCATTCCCTCGTATACCGTAAGCATCAAGTTTGACCAAAAGCGTTTCATGGTTCACGTGATCAAAAGCTTTGGTCATATCGGTAAAAATGGCACAAATTGGTATTTTTTTATCCACATTAACCATTATTTTATTTATTAGATCGTATATGGCCATATTTATATTTTTATTTTTACGGAAACCTTTTTGTTCCTCACATAATATATTATATTTTGACAGAAAAGAATGAAATGACTCATAAATTACTTTTTCAATGATTTTGGAGAATACAGGGATTAAAGCTATTGGTCTAAAGTTAGCCATGTCTTCTTTATTGTTCTTCTTATGGAGTGGTTTAACTATTGTGGTTTTAAGGCTATCGGGGAATGTTCCAGCAGATATGCTTGCGTTAATAATGTGGCTTAGAGGGTTAGCTATAGTAGAACAGACAAATTTTATAACGTTTGTTGAAATACCGTCATACCCATAACTCTTCTTGTTCTTTAAAGATTTGATCACTCTTGTAATGTCTTGAGGGACAACAGGAGCCATAAAAATAGAATGAGGGTTATACGGTAATCTTCCAGTATTTTTAGTTGTGTTCAGGGGTGCATCTGAGATATGATCAATAAAGAAATCGTTAAATGATTGAGCTATTTCATTAGGGTTAGTTAATATTAAATCATGTTTTTTTATTCTTGTTATAGGTTCACTTACAGATTTTGTACTATTTATTATTTGCCAGGATGTTTTAGATTTATTTTTGGAATTATTAATTAGAAAGTTGGTCTGTGCTTTCTGGGTCAGTTAGATAATTTTTTAAAATTTTTTTGAGTACTCTTTAAATGTCGTTTTATTTTTACTATTAGGATTAAGTCTTTGCTTCCAGAGTAATTGGCGTTGTTTTTTGCTGCAGATTCTAATACCTCTAGATACCCATTTGATCTTCTTTTCAGATCTTAATGTGACTGTTTTGAAGGGGAAGCATAAATCATACAGGAGTTTAAATATTTCTAAAAAGTTATCATAGGCTTCATTTGGATCCTCTGTGCTATATATATCTGAAAACGATAAGTTTTGGAGATGATTTCTAAAGATAATTAAATTTTTTTCAGATATGTCTCGTCTTGATGTTTTCCATGTTTTAATTTGACTAAACTTACTAACTTTTATTGTAAATATTTGAGCCGTATGATCGGATAATCCGAAGTCTATTATTTCACTTTGACAGCTTTGTTTTGAGTTGTGTGCAAAATTATCTAAGCAAGTTTTACTATGAGGTCTGGTCGGTTTATTTATTTCTAGCTTCAAATCAAAGTTCATCAAAAAATATTCAAAATCCATGCTAATTCTGTTTTTTTTCAAAATATCTATATTAAAATCTCCACACATAATTATTTTTTTGTTTGGTTTGGAAATCTTTTTAAGTATAATATCTAGGTTTTCATAGAATTGGTGTAGATTAGTGATTTTTGGTGGTCTGTACACACATAGGATTGTAAGTTTTTGTAAGGGTAATTCAATTGCGCTACATTCTATAATTCCTGTTACCGAATGTCTCACAATGTCAGGCAGGTCTTTATATTCGATGCCTTTTTTAACTAAAATGCAGGCTCCACCGCGCTTAATGTTTTGTCTAGCATAACATGATGCTAGCTTATAATTTGGTATATGTAAAAGTTTCTCTTGGCCAGATTATGAAATGTTCGGTTATACATATAACATCTAAATTAATTTGTTTACTTAACAATTCCTGTATATAAATAACCAGTAAGTCGGACTTGCTTAGGAGACCGGCAATATTTTGATGCATTATATTTATATGATGACTAAAGAAAAAAATCGCATCGTGGAGATAGTATGCTTGTTTGGTTGTTAGTAGTACTAGTTGAGGCAAAGTTGTCATGAGTCTCGATATTTGTGATTGGCAAAACTTCTTGAGAACCGAATAATCGGTAGTCAGACCTTATTCTGGACATAATCTGGTCAAATATGTTTCTCCATCCATTTTTGTTTATTTTCCCAGTATTGTAGGAGAACATTTCGTGCGATAGGGTAGCATTGGTATCGAAAAAGTATGCATATTCATTATTTTGTATGTCTGACAAGAGGAGGTTATTGAAAAACTCCATTTTATAATTATGTATTAATGCACCTTTTACGTAGATCGGGGTGCAGATAACAATATTAGTGTGGATTACATTTTTCAGCGAGCCGTTTAGGATGTGAAGTATATTTGCATAGTCACCATTTTGCAGATCTTTTTCTCCAATGAAGATCAGGCAGTAGTCATTCATTGAGAAGTCTTTCAATTTGTATTGAACAGTCCTTAAGAAATCTGTTGAGATGAGGTTAGGTACTAAATAATTACAATACTCAAACTGATTAGAGAAGACTTCTTCGATTAAGGGCAGGGTTCCCCTTGTACAATTGCTGCTGATAATTGCAAGTCTATTTTTATGATTCACGCCTGCAATATTTTTGCAAGCAAAGTTATTCACTTGTGCCGCAGTTTCACAAATTTGTAGTTTCGCAGTTTCACAGGAATTAATACGCTCTGTTAGTAATGCGATCTCCTGTTCTGCGATCTGTAATTTCTTTTGAATTATTAGTATTTCCTGTTCCAGGCAAAGTACGTAGTCGCTGGTCTCAACTTTCAATGAAGATGACGGTAAAGAACTCAAGTTGTGTGGCTGTAACAGGGCTTGTTTCTTTTTCTTTGTAACTGAATCCGGATTTTGAAAAATGGTAGAAGATTGGCACAGGGACTTTAAAGTGTTGATTTCCGTGAATAATTTGTTTATATGTTTATGTAGATCAGTGTTTTCTAACAATACATTTTCTAGTTCATTTTCCGTACTTTCCAGTTTGAGTGTGAGTTGAGCGATTGTCTTCTGAATCATTTACAGTTCTGTCAACACTCCTGGATAATCTATTGGGAGTTATATATGACTCCTCAGATGTTTCGCAGTCAGTAAGTATGTGAGAGTCAGATAACATTGTGCTATTTGACTGTATTTTTGGTACTTGTTCTTTAGGTGATGGGGTCTTCAAAACAGTTTGCTTTTTTCGTAGAGTAACGCCGGATGAAATGTCGGTTTTAGCATAATTTTTGTTTCTGATACACATCTTACATCTCCATTTTTGTTTTGCTTCTAGATCCTTGAGCCGATATGTGTGTTCTGGGTATCCATCGCAATCAAGTTCATATCTGTTGTCACAAGCAGAACACAGGGCTGTACTTTTTATGTCTACCTTCTTTTTACATTTATGACATGTTACTAGCGGTGTTATTTTACGACCGTTACTGCCATTGTTTGATGTACTGATTGGTGACATTGCGTTACGTAAGATGATGAATACGTTCCAGAGAAGCTCTTATAATTATTGTAAATTACAAATATGATTTTTTGTTTTTCCCAAAAGTGAATGTTGGTACTGGGGTTTGAACTCGCGACCACATGAACGACGCAAGTTAATAGGCAAAAGTAGCAGTTCTTCGCCACTGGGCCATCTGAGTAATAACTACTAGGTCGAATTTTTTGACTAGTTGCGGCAGATTAAGTTACTTTGCCGAAGTTTGGTTTAAGGTTCAAAATCGCTTTTTTTTTGTCGATGTTACGACGGTTAATGTTCAAAAACAACTGAATCACTTTTTCACTTTTATTTGTCTTTGTTGTTATTGTTTGTTATAATGCACTTTATTAGGTAATTATTTGGGTCACAGAATGTTTTATAGGTTGCACATTAGTTGTTTATTCCAAATTAGCACTTAATTGTTATTGTTTTTGTTATGATTGTTATTGGGACGGATTATGATGTATTGTTTTGGACATAACTTTACTGTTTGTGTATAAAACTCGTTGAAAACACTGTCACCAAGTTATTGCTTCCAGTTTTATCGGTACACTTATTTTTATACACTTCTATACACTAATAGTATTTTTTAAATATTTTTATAACAGAGCGTTTATTTTAACGTCAGTTTGTTCTTTGAAGGAAGATCCCGAGGACATAGACTTTTTAACCCCGGCACACTTTCTAGCAAGTGGGCCTACCTTAACAATCTATGAAACAGAGAATGATCTTAGGACTCGGTGGCACTTGGTACAAAAAATCTATAAAGATATTTGGGCCCAGTGGAAAAATGAATACCTCTCACAGTTATCCATTAGAGCTAAATGGAGACAATCCCAAAAGAATCTCAGTCTCAACGATATTGTTATCATCAAAGATGAAAACCTACCGCCTGGGAAGTGGGCTCTAGGGCGTGTAGTGGAACTGCATCCTGGTTCTGACGGACACGTCAGAGTCGTTACCCTTAAAACCAAAAATGTGATGATGATGAAAACGTGTAGCCATTTTTTTGCTTTATCTAATTAGTAAAAAAGGCTCTATTAAATATTTGTTTTAAAATAAAAATGAACATTTTCTATTGAATATTAACCTAGTTTTTTAAATAATGAAGTTCTGTAAATAAATTATGTCTAGACTGTAGACAAACCTAAGTTTAATTATGTTTGTCTATAAAAAATAAAATTTGGAAAATGCTAATAATAAGTATTTTTTGGCCGTTTAAGCCGTGGGTGGTCATTCAAAAAAGAAATTATGAACCTCTTCACAAAATTGAACTTTTTATACTATAGTAAGCCTAATCTCCTCTTGGTGGACAGACGTTCTCTTTCAAGTGGTCGGAAGAAACTGGATAGCCATGTCACAAAACCGACAAAAGTGGAGAGATTTGGAAGAGAACTACAATCAGCATTGGGTGGCCAAGGGTTGAAGAATAGGAAGAAGAATCTCCTCATAATAGCGTTCTGGTCTACTAGACAGTAGACCGGAATCAGACCAGAGCTTGTGAGAGGCAGTGGGTTAAACTGGGGTTTAACCACCAAGCGTGGATCCACTGGGCGGGTTGGTGTATGTCACATATCTCAGAATGTATTTTCTAGGACTTGCCGGTTTCCTCACGATGGTTTTCCCACTCCGATGCACCGGTTGACGGTGGTGATGAAATTAATTACAGAAATTAAAGTGTCTGCTTGGGCACCAATCCACCACCAGGTGGGAAAATAAGCTAATAGTACCTGGATGACCGAACCGTGCTCAGTTATTTTTTGACGTTTTCTAAAAATGAAACCTAGCTAGATCGATTTATCGCCCCCGAAACCCCCTGCATACTAAATTTCATGGAAATCGTTGGAGCCGTATCCGAGATTCAGATTATTTAGATATATATACAAGAATTGCTCGTCTAAAGTATTAGATAAGATTTCAGTCAATATTTTCATCAATTTCGTCTACATTATTTAAATACTTAGTCTTATTCAATTCCAGTTTTCTATAAGATTTCACCTGTCCATTTTGCAATAACGGTTCTGCTCACTTCACACACAGTACAGTTTTCAATAAACAACAAACGTCTCCACACTTTGAGGATGATAAATTATCCGATGTATGGAGTTATCCGTAGCGCGATTTCCCTAATTAAAATTGATAGTCATATGTATGCATGATTATGCTGAAGTTTGAAATATATTAGTTATTTGCTTTTTCTTTTATTAATTAGGAGAAAGAATCGGGTTATAAATAATAGATACGCTTGCATTTGATCACTTGATGGTAAAATATGAAGTTTACGATTGTAAAAGCATGCTATGCCTAGAGTTATGTTTCGTTCATTTTAAGAAGACAACGTTAATGATATTAATATGAGAATAAATTTGAATTTGAAGAAGATTTGAGCTGAAACTGTCTCTTGAATTTCATGCTGGTACGCACGGCGACCAAATAAGAAAAACAAAACCAGTTTATGCGGCTCCCTCATGGTAGTGGAAATCTATACAAAGCGAGGCCATGTTGTACTGAAAATGTATTCCTTGATGTGCCGCCCTGTGTACAAACTTTAATATCTTACAAGGTAACTATATGTAGTTAGGGTACTTTTGTGTAACTCTGTAGAATTCATTTTCAAGTCACCAAGTGATCTTGCTAAAGCAATAACATGGAAAATAAACGATCAAAAATACTAACTAACACATTACAAAGCAACATTAATTAAAACTGCGACCCCTATCTACTCAGTATCGTCGCAGTATCAGTGCGGATATCGCGACAAAGAGATTTTAATGAAGTTAATATTGATAATGACGTGTTCAGGTAGAAAATACAGGAACAGGGTTCATAAAGCCAATGCCATTGAGAATAATTATTTTATTTATTTATTTATTTATTCAACGAATTCAATCAATGTACACAGTCGACGTATTGATGGAGAAAGGTAATGGGAACGCCGGTGTTTTATTTGTGCTATTGTATACATCTGGCGATTTCTCGTTATTGGAGATATTATTGGAAAAGGTGAACGTTTTACAGGTGTTGTTTTGAATGTTTCGGAAAATATTGATATTATGTGAAGAGCAGGAATGTTACATTCACTGAGGGTCTGCCACGTTTCACTCATATGCCCTAAGTTATAATGTTGAAAAGTGGATGACCGTCGGTGAACTCAGTGGTACGCACGACGACGTCTGATCAAGCTATACAAACCAGTTTATGCGGATCTCTCATTGTACAGAAAATATATACAAAGCGATGCCACGGTATACTGGAAAAGTAAAGCATGTATGTGACTAAGAGAGAAATAAATATACAGTGAAGTACGTGAAGGTTGTTGGGGGAAAACGAGATCTAAGGAAAAAATGACGGAATGTGTCGAGCCATGACTGTCAAGCGCGCGTCAACTTCTATGTTTGGTAAACTAAATTTTCAACATCCAAAATACACATCGGGCCCGCGTGATGGATCATGGCCCTTGCGCAGAGAGGAGCCTAATGTCCAGCAGTGGGAACAACAAAGAGTGATTATTAAATAGGATCATTGATTGACTTGCGTTAAATTTTTCCGTGTATAATCTTAGTTCTAGAATCCGGGCAAAAAAATCATCATTCAAAACACTTAACGAACAACTAACACAAAGCCAGAACGAGTAGGTACCAACAACAGTCTAAAGAAACGTCTTAAAAACATTTCGACAGTTTACGGTTTTGACTGTTCCAAAAGTTTAACAAAAGATTTATTCTCGTAAAATAAACGTTTCAAGTACAAGACGTTGATTTACTTTGTTTTCAAGCAAACTGTAACTTTGATTGTGAGCTAAGAGAAAACTACATTTTTGGAAACTTCCTCTAAAAGAACCTTTTTGAGGTTGATCGTTGATAGTTCACAAAGGCCTGCCAAACTCGCAACTTATTATTAGCGTGAAGTTTATTGATACTAAAGGTTTTTGAGTGTTGATATTGTTTGATTAGTTAAACAACTTTGTTTTTGATGTTGTGATTAGGTTTAGAAATACAATGTTTTAATATTAAGGGAAGTTATTATTGGAATTGTTTTGTTGTTTATTTTAGGTTTATTTCATGGAAAGGATAATACAGGTATTTGGAGTCACTGACATGAGCTTAAAGAGTCAACAAACTGAGATTGGAGAACCAAGAATAATATGATTCGAGTCTCTTTTGACACAGAATAGCTAAACTAACCGATAATGAGTACTTATCACCAAATCGACATTTTTGGAATTGACAGGTGATGCCGGTTTCATGACGATATTTTCCTTTGCCTTTGTGAGAGTAATTTTATTGCGATGATACACACAAATAAAAGCACATGTTTAAAGATAAAGATACTACTTCACTTACATACTACTGGACCGACTCAACTCAAAAGAAAAATAAGCGCTGTTATACCAATTTATTTTTATTTCATCTACAAGTATGACAATCTCTACGGCAATGAGGTGACAATGAGACCTTAAAAGCGACTTCCTCAATCATCCAACTGCCTACCACTGCTCTATAAGAACACTCATCATCACCTGGTTAGCCTTTTCCAAACTATGTTGGGGTCGGCTTCCAGTCCAACCAGATGCAGATGAACACCAGTATTTTAAATGCAGCGATTACCTATCTAACCTCCATAACTCAGTTAGAATTGGGTAATGGATACCCTTTGTCAGACCGCTTAATAATCTAACACTATCAACGATTTTTAAACCAGAATTTCACCATCCCACATAGCCAAAACACCATCAGCATGACTTTATTCATAAAATCAAACGTCCCCAGTAATAAACGTTTACACCGCACTTCTGGCGCCCGAGACATGTCTGAAACTTATAATGAAAGTCCGTCCAGGCGGACTAGGCAACTTTACATACGGAACGTAAGTGTTGAGACAGTTAGTACTTCATCATGTTATATTTTCAAATTCAATTGTCTTTTAGCTTCGTGTTTTAAGTAAAGCTTGTGAGGAGCTCGTGGTTTAATAATAACAACCGCTCGGGTCGATCTTTAGGTTAAGCCGTATTTGCCTAGGTTGGTCTGTGGATAGGTGACATCCCATTACATACCGAGATTCCTCCGTGCCTCAGAAAGCACGCAAAGCCGTTGGTCCCGGCTGTCATTTGTAGATCTTTGACAGTCGTTAGGCATTCAGTGGCCCAAAACGTCTAACAACCAGTCTTACCAAGGGGTATCGTATTACTCAGTGCTAACTGGATTGTGAAGGTCAGATAGACACTGCGCTCCATGTTAAATTCTGGTATTCAGCTGCATCTGGTTAGACTGGAAGCCGACCCCAACATAGTCGGGAAAAGGCAGGCAGATGATGATGATGCTCTAGGTAAAGCTTTAGTTGGGTAGAGATAAGTAATATAATTATTTTTTTGCTTTTATTTTTCAGGTGTTAATTTTTGTTTTTTTCAGCTTCTAATATTTATACCTACCTTGTTAAAATAATTTACCTCGTTGTTCTAGTGGTCGCAAGCACGACTAATGAGCATGAAGTCCTTGGTTCGATTGGGCAAAGTGATATTGGGGTTTTCCATTAAGAATTTATCAGTAGGAGCCACGGAGCCTGGGTTTGCGCCCGGTTGATGACATAGGCAGCCCCCTCTTACATAACTTGCGAAATGTGGATGTAAGTACACCTCTGCCTATCCCTTCGGGGATTACAGGCGTGATGTGATATGATGCTATAAATAAATCGCACAGTACTGGCGCAAAGATTACGTACTCTGTGAAGAAAATGTTGCCTATTGCTTATAACATTTTCTGTGAATATAGCTTTCGTCATTCGTTTCCATCATATTTTTTTTTTTGTTTTTTTTTTTTGGAAGATTACATAAATGGAGTAATTTTGGAAGGTTCCTGTTTGATAATAATGTCTTTGCTCTCTAGGTAGATAGACCGTAAATATGTTAATTCAATCTACAATGTAACTTTATCAAGTAAAATTCTCTGTCGCTCCTAAGTCCCACCCTGTTGTCACGAATTCTCATTTTTTATAATCTTGCCTTATTTTTACGACACAGTAAATTATATGAAAAATGATGAGCTCCTACAATATTCAGGACTCCAATATACAGGTTTTATATGTGTAACCGACCTTCTAATTTTCTACTATAAAATGCTATTTCATCTGATATCGACAAGCGACCCTCGTAATAAAACATGTACGCATCAAAACACTGCGAACGATCTAGGTCTACGAAGATCACAAAGATAATTTCAACATAATCTCAAACTATAATAGCCCATATCCCGTTCAAAATAGAGGCCTCGCTGACCGAAACTACCTTTGGTAATTTATGATCACATCAAAATAGACGAGTTCTCAAAGAGAAATCAACTTTATGACTTCCAAAATTAAGCCCAAATTGCTTTGGGCCCGTAAATGGAGTTTCACAGCGTTATAGGGCCCAACAAGTACATACATAACGCTTGAATGGTGTCAGATATTCGTTTTAGTATTCGCTGAGTCTCGAAAAAATCTGATAATATTTCTATGGGTTTGAGAATGGTGGCTCTCAATAAAACTTATCACAGGCCTGAAGTGAAGACTTGATCACTCGCAAAGATTAGGCTCTCGAGAACTGAGTTTTATTTCTTATTTTTTACGATTTAGGGTATTCGTTGCCTAAGTACTACCCTTGATTTACGACAATCTACATAAGTCTTTATATGCCTATATAAAAAGTAAAATTCAGTAGGAGCTACAAACGTAGGTAGGTATATAATGATCAAAGGATTCGGATCAAATAAGCTCAGATTCTTGCCACAAACTTTTTTGAACCTTAAACCAACCTTTTTGTATTTGTTCGGACTTACTAGTTAGGTACATACATAATCTATTTCAGGATTATTTATTTCTTCAAGTATCCCTGTATGTACCACTTTCCATACATATTTAAGAGTTCATATATTTTCTGTTGACAAAGTGCGGTCTAACCAAAGGTTGGCTCTCAAATCTTATTCCTTTTATGTCAGGACGAGTATGCAAAAAAATGCTCATAATATTTTATTGATATTACCAACAGCTACTGCGTTTTGCTTAATCAATACGAAGGCTTATATGGAAGTATATTCCGCCATTTTTATGAGGTCTTTTGGCTTGCGAATCGGTGGGAAATAGATCTATCATTTTTGCTGTGGAATTTTTCCATGCTGGTTTTTCGAACAAAGGAAAATATTTCGTAGGAGGATTACTGCTAAAGTCGGAATTTATTTAGAGCTGATCAGATGTTATTAATAATAATGATATAAAGGGTGTAAAAAGACTCTTAACGAAGGCACTTCTTCTCCCTGTCATTGCGATCATTTTTTTGTTCTAGACCATACCTGGGAACCTTCTAGTTACGGAGATATTGGGGGTCAAAGTTCCAACTTTTTTTTTTAAGTACATGTTTTTAATGTGAGATTTATTTTTTACTTTTAACACCTCTACGACCCCCGTACTATTCAATCCATCCATCAGCAAAAGGACAATGGTGAAATCTTAGCTGAATTTAATTTGACCGTCTAAAGGTGACTTATATACGAATGAAAAAAACGTAGAAAAATAATGGAATTGCCATTATTTTTCTACGTTTTTTCAAAGTATCACAATAACTAGTTAGGGCCGGATAAAAAAATATTTTAAATGAAAAGTTATTTGACTTTTTCATTGACATTTAGTGCTGCCATTTTATATTCATTCTGCTTAGTGACAGTAAGTACAGCACTATTGTATTATAACCAGTTGTAATTTATTATTGTTAAATTAAACTAAATAAATGAATTAACAATACTGTTTATTTCTAAGTGGAAGTGTTCCTTGCAGGGAGGTAAAAATGTTGTACTGTAAAAATAAATGAATTACTTTCAATTAATGACTGGCAAAAAGACTAATATCCCAAATCTAAAAAAGATCTCATGTCACTCTGTAACATGAGTGACATGTTTACAAGACATTGCATGCTTAAATAATTGAGAAAAGAAAATACTAATGCAATGTTGCCCTTTTACTTCCTCGAATTGGAATTACCATAGGCATAACCTACAAAAGTTCATCACTGAATTTCTATTATTCTCGGCTTTCCCGAACAAAAATTCTTGCACAAACTGATTCAGAATTTGATGCCGAGTTAAACAAGATATTTTTCATTTAAAGACGCAAGATTTTAATCTCAGCTAAATTAATGTATGGGTGGCTGCCATTGTCCTTTTTTGAGTGCTTTACATTGCGTCCTACCGTAAAACGTGATTTTTAACTCCAAATAAAAAGTAGTTTCCTAGCAATAATTAATTTTTGCGTAAAGTTACTTAGTTTGATGTACTACAAAATTCTTGGTTGACGGCTTCGTGAAGAGTTTTTTACACCCTGCATGTATGTTACCATTATTAAATCGGTAGATGGATATAATCTGCTAGTGGTTCTTCAGAAAAATATTGTCAAGTTCTTTTTAATGAAGTTTCCTTCTTTTCAACCTTTAAAATTCATTTCCACCACGAAGCGGTAGTTTTTTTTTCTGGAACTACAAGACTAAGGCTAAGGTGGCGTTAATAGCAGTTCAACAACCTCTCTCCTCAGAGAACCATCAACGTAAATAAACCAGCGCTTTTATTCACAATAATCCTCTTTCAAACTTATCGCCTACGACGAGAAAACTACCATTTAAAGTTAAACTTTTCTTCTTTTAACACAATAATTTTTACTTACACTAGTAGCAAACTAAGTTATACAATAAAGGCAACCTGACACATTAATATGAAAAGTTGAAATTTTTATCGGGTCATAAATCACTATTAAACGGTTCAGAGCCCAGTATCTCCATTTTCCAAAGTTGCAATTTTAAAAATGTTATTTGTCGCGAGATTGGCAACGTTGCCTGGGGCCGCTGCAGGGCTGCTTCTAACAAAATACTTCACGTTTCTGGAGAAATGTATGCAGTTGTGACAGGTTATTTTAAATTGCATGACTTATGCCTCACGTTGTAGGAAAATGTTGCAAGGAAAAGATTTTAAAATAACCCAAAATACTGTAGGGTAGTGTGGGTAACGTTCATCAATGCTAAATATGAGAAAAGGACTTTTCTTTCGTGGTTGAGGCAGAGAGAAATGATATTGAACAAAAATCAAAGGAAAAAAGAACTCCACAGAAAGTGGTTTAGACGGCCTAAAGAAAGAGATTCTGTCAGCTTTATCGGAAAAGTAAAAAATGTTAGAATTGACATAAACTATCAAAAACAACCTTGTTGATAGCTGTTATATAAATATTATAATCTTATCTTGATAAAGTCAAGAAAACCATTTTTAGCAATAGAAAAGAATTTGAACGAAGTGAGAACCGTCAAAGAAAACAAAACTAGAATTCTTACTTCAAGCAATTACTATAAACTACAACAAAATTATAAATAATTTCTTTTTCTCAAGTATTTTGATTTGCTTTTACATACGGGCGTTATACTCATTGGAAGCGATTGCAGCCTGACCGAGCACTCAGAACAGAGACAAGCTGTTCTTACTTTGAAATCATTGCATCACTATCACTACATATTATAAAACAAAGTCCTCCGCTGCGTCTGTCGTTCTGTTCGCGATAAACTCAAAAATTTCTGCACCGATTTTTATGTTGTTTTCACCAATGGATAGCGTGGTTCTCGAGGCAGGTTTTAGTATATAATTTGTCAAGTTTTTGTTGCGAGAACGGGATCAAAATTTTATGATTACTTTTGGTCGGGATAAACAACACCCACGCGGGCGAAGCCGCGGGCATCAGCAAGTTATTAATATAACTTTCTTCTGAACGTTACTTGATCTTCTCGTTATTATTCATCTAGGAAGTTTTGTAAGTATAATATGCACTATCGTTGACTCTAGGATGGTTTGTCAATACCTGTGGCATTACATTGAAGAAGCTCTTCTACTGAGAATCTTCTGCCTAAAGTATGTAGTTTGCTATAAGGTTTCATGTGAGCACAGGAGCCTATAGCTTAACTTCGGGCACTTTGCCAATACTAAGCTCCATGTAATTATTGTGAACAAAAAGAAGTTTAAAACACGTTAAAAAGTACAGACATTTTCCAAAGTTGATCGTTTAAATATTTAGGACGTGATTTACTGTATTTTTCGTACGGAGTCTTAAACTAGTAGAACCTTAAAAACTTGTATGTTGATGATCTTGATTATGAGTCTTCTTGAATACGGGTTGACGAAATAAACACAAGTATTATGATCCTTTCTTTTATAAACAATGTTTAATCAGTAGCTGGACAGAATGTAAATTGTAACGCAATTGAGAACGATCCAGTACATCCAGTATTATTTTATCGCAGTATGGGATTTTTCATCGTCTTCTATATCCCACGACTTCTTATGCTACTTACTTTGTGATTGACGCTAAATTTCGCTTACCACATATCGACGGCAGCAAAGAAAAAACGGCTATCTACAAAATCACTAGTTTCCGGGGAGCGTTTTTAACTTCTACAAGAACAAAGCTAGCTTCTTCAATTTGTAATAATTAAACATAAAAAAAATCATAAAAAATGAAAAAAAAAATATAACTGGATAGAATAAAGAATTCTGAATTCATTTATGTTAAGAAGTGAATTTGGCAAAAAATGCAGTTGTATTTTTGTTCTTTGCTGCCGTCGATATGTAAAATCCATACCCACCGTTTTTTTAATATTGTCTTAACAATTACCATTGTTTCGTAGTTCTTCCTCAACTCTTACGGCATTCATACTAGTGGTACCTGTATACCGCCACATACGAACTAAACTGGCATATTCTACATTGCGATATTAAAGTTTCAAGCATTATCATATAATTACGCAAAAACCCGACAACAACCGTCGGGCAGTCTATTTTTATTCTGTATTTTTTAGTTTATTTTTACTTTGACATTTTATTTAATTTTAACATGATTTATAATTATTGTGATTGTACTTTTAATTGTATTTCTGAATTTTTAATATGTATTTATTAACCTTTGATATTTTTATGCCTTTTGGCGGAACACAGCTCGGATCTAATTTATTTAAACATCTTCTGTATGTACCCTTTTTTTTCGGATGGGAAATCATCAAATGACTTCTCCCGCTCTGTGCAGAGCGGAAGGGAATGTCAGACTTGTACTGACTAAAACCCATCCATGTTCCTTCCTTGCCCTTTGTGTTCCAGGTCCGCGGTATCTCTTTCGAACAGTCCCGCAGCCCTGGTCTGTATGTACCCTGTGTTCACGAAATAAATGAATTTGAATTTGGATTTTGCAGTAGCCTACTAAGCACAAAACCCGGTTGGAGCTCTTTCAATGAAGGCTGAGGAACTTTACACTCAGTTCCTTATACCTCTAAACACTACAAACAAAGTTAGGAAACTAAATTCTTGCAGCCCTGTGCTATGTACTCGCCGCATCGTGCATCGTCTTCCCTCCAGCCACGCCTTTCACTGCTGCCATTTCGCGACACCCTTCGTGTTATTGCGATATTCTTGGGTTTTTGGGTCATTTTAAACGGTAGACGCAATCTGTCTACATAATAGTATACTTATGTAAAATCGCACGGGACCGGTCAATGTGACACTTGGGGGAGGCTTATGTCCAGCAGTGAACGTCTTTCGGCTTAAATGATGATAATGTTGATGACGATGTAAAGTTAAATCATAACTGGCGAAATATATGCAATGGATGTTTGGACTTCTAATTTACCTAATAGGCACATCAAATTCAAAAGAAAAACTCGTGAAATATGAGCTGATGTAAATACGTTATTAACCTGAAGCACAGCTAGATATCCAGTAGCAAAACGTTCAATAAATAGAAATAGATCTTCTCTTCTCTAGATTGTATAAAGAAGTTGAAATAACATTACTCCTTTTGAAATTGGTACGAAGGTGAACGATCTAGAGAAAATAAACTTTGAATAAGTTGGATGTTTGATGTCTCTGTACATGTGTAACGTGAACTTCTACATCGATCAATGTGTGGGACAGGTTAGTTTATCTTTTTACTATTTTAAAAGGAAAATGGGTATTAGGTATTTTCTATTTTTTTAGGATCTATTCGATAGCATTACAATACCTGCAAATAATGTAGCTGCTATGTATTTTCAGGCTACTGGTAGATTAATGAACACGGAATTAGTAACATAGCTATTGAGTAAAATGTTGAATAAAACACTTTTTATCTTATTTTTTTTAAATTTAAACTATGTTAGACCGGTGTCTTTTTTTACTACCCACCCTAAAAAAACAAAACTGAAAAACAAAAGTGACCAAGTGCGAGTCGGACTTGCGCACGAAGCGTTCCGTCCCATAAACCGGAAAAAACACGTTTCTGGCTATTTGTCACCAGGCTGTATCTCATGAACCGTAATAGTTAGAAAGTTGACATTTTCACAGATGATGTATTTCTATTGCCGCCAAAACAAAAAATAATTAAAATATAAATTATTTAATAATTAAAGGGGGCTCTCATACAAGAAACCCTTACCATAAACCGAAAAAATCACGTTCCATACACACAGACAGACGGACAGTGGAATCTTAGTAATTTGTCTCATTTTTACCCTTTGAGTACGGAACCCTAAAAACTGCTTAATTTTACCTAGGTAATACTACGATACCAATTATGACTTGAGTTAAATAAGCGGCTTCCGTAGCAAACAACACAAAAATGTCAAAACTTAAACGACGCAAAGTCTCTTAAAGTAACACACACCATTGTACAACAGTGTAATGTTTTACAGACTGCTTCCTGCTTAATTTTCATAAGCAGCATGTTAACTAGGTATACAAGTCAATAAAAAAGTGTATTTAAATAGGTATAAATCGGTATTTACGTGTCACTAATTAAATAAATAAATAACTACTTACATAACTCTCCCAATGAGGAGTTCGTGGCAACATAATAACAGCCGCTCGGGTCGATCCATAGGTTACGCCGTGCTTGCCTAGGTTGGTCTATGGATGGGTGACCACCCATTATATACCAAGTTTCCTCCGTGCCTCGGAAAGCACGTTAAGCCGTTGGTCCCGGCTGTCATTTGTACATCTTTGACAGTCGTTACAGGTAGTTTAGTGGCCCAAAAAGTCTAACAACCAGTCTTACCAAGAGGTATCGTATTACCCAGTATTAACTGAGTTGTGGAGGTCAGATAGGCAGTCGCTCCATGTAAAATACCGGTATTCAGCTGCATCCAGTTAGACTGGAAGCCGACCCCAACATAGTTGGGAAAAGGCTAGGCAGATGATGACTCTCCCAATGAGAGGCAGATCAGTATTTGAGACACTTCACCCTTTTCAAACGATTGAGTGTCAATTATCTACCTCCATCTGTCAAATGTGTTTGTGATTTGTCGAAAACGAGAGAGAAAATCTGCTTTGTTTTGTTTTTCTGGCATTATCAATTACGAAACTTGTGATAGCAGCGTCGAACGATAAATCATAGACTATGAAATAGAGATTAACCTATTAACAAAGAAACTGACTGCGTTTTTTTCGTAAAACAAACCGTTATATTTTGTTGCGGAATTTTAGTCGACACTGAATTTTGCTGAACAAGAGGCCAGACGATTTTTTCAAGATCAATTAAGTCCTTGAAAACGTTCACTTGAGAAGTATGTATTGCCACCGTAGTTATATGAATAGCTTTATGAGAAGTCCTAATCTTACCGACGTCCTATATTTCGACCAATCAAACTCGAGAATATTGTTACACATACTTGCATAATAATTCACCCAGCACAATGCTATAATCAGCGCTCACATGAGCAGCTAATCGCTTTAACAAAGTCGCAGTGACGCCATGGAGAATGTGTGACGTGTGTACCGCTAAGATATTGTACACTGTATACATCTGCGTGGGCTTATGTGTATTGTTTCATATTTACGTTCTTTGTGAAGGAAAAGCATTATAGGTAATAACGTGATTGCCATCAGTAGAATTTGCGGTGGTTATTTGAAAGACTTGATTAGAGTCAGAAGTCATAATTACGTATCAATTATAGTTATGTTGTAACAAAATTATATTATTAGTCACTATTCTTCTGTACCTAATATTAGGTTAAAGGCTATCTTTCACTTGTCCTTCTAGGAAGTTGATTGTATTAGCAAAAGTATTTTTTATCAAATCTGAAGTTAGAATTGTCTCCACATTATTGTCAAGAAACTTAGTTATTTTGGTAATAATTGTCAGATACTAGGAAAAAATGTCTTAATGATCAAATAATATAATGATTAAAATTATTTAGGATAAACCAGCTGAAATGTAGTTATTTCTTCTATTATATCAAAATAGAGAAAATGAGTCTGCCAAAAATAACCATAAAACAACAATCCACTGCTAAGATTAAGCAAATGCAGTAAAAAGAAAGATTAAATAACCTTAGAAAGAAACACTCTAACACACAATAACAACTTGAGTTCATTTAATTGAAAAACTTTTTGTTGTTCAAGAAAAAAAAGCGCTTTAATTTCATTAACGTGGAATGACTTCGCTTTGTTTCTCTGTTACTATCGTGGATAAAAAGAAAACTTATAGCGGCTTGATTGCTTAAAGAAATTGGGACTTTGTTGTTTGAAGCGGCTGGAGAACAAAGGTAGGGGGGACTGGTGATGGAAAGGTCGGGAGTTTGTAGCTCACTTAGTTCATTCTATGTTTAGTTGTGAAAGGTGGAGTATTTTCAAAATGTAAGAAGAAATAAATATCCATCTTTTAAATGATTTTTTTCCCTTTACACCACAGGATAATGCATGTAGGTACTGGGAACCAAAACTAAATAAAAAAAAAGTGAAACCTTCAAAAATTTTAGCTTCAAGATAAACACTGTATAATGCTTCCTATTTCATTTCCTCCCACGTTAAATCTTATGAATTTATGTGTCCGTCTCTTTTTACTGTCGCTTTTTCGTTTCATCGACACAACGATGCTAAAGAAGTTTTCACTTCAAAAACTACAAACTAGTCTCGTTTTGGGACTGCGAAAGTCAGTTGCGTTTCTTATTTCAAAATTCATACCCACAAACATTTTGTTTTTGTTGATACCCAACAGCTCTAGATAAAAAAATTACATTTCAATAATTTTGCAAGCCTAGTAGCCCGTTTCAACAAAGTCTTTGTAAAAGATTATTTCCGGATTTTCTGCTGAATTACTGAAAATGAGCGAGCCACCTCACCAAGTCATTACGAACGATGACGTGGCTTCTCTCCTAATTCAGAGAAAAGGCGCTCTTAATTCGTACCCAAGTGTCTTGATACCTTAGATCCTTGAGGATAATCTGGTAAAGCTACCAAACCATTTCCTGAACTTAATCCATCCACAAATAGGATAAGACCCATCGAGTTGGAACGAATCAAATGAATCGACGATCGAATTACTTGCTAAGACACTTGTGTCCTTTAATTTGTTTCTAGGTCTCGTCATGATTTGTTGAGACAAATTGAGTGTCTGTGTTAGTTCTCTTGCAAACTGATTGGTTGTTGGACAGTTGAGGAATGTTAGTAGGGTACTACTCCACTAGATACATTATAGCACTTGTGTTGAAACACGGTTCTGTTCGAATATTTACTGCCATTCCAAAATGGGACACGTAAAAGGTTTCCATTCAAGATTAAAATGTAAAACAAGCCTAATTTAAAAACAACACGTCTAGCATTTTTACATCTATAAATAGCGCTTTTACACACATAATTCGTTCTAATTGAGTAAACCCTAAAAATACACAGCCGTGCAACCAAAAATAACCATATACATTTAAAAATACAGTGTCGTGCAAATAAAATGAGCCGTTACATTATTCTTGGTACAATTTTACGCAAAGAAACTGTGAGTGGCCAGAAAAACTGCATATATATCGTATAAATTCACACAAATTCTGACGGCTACGGTTGATTTGTGGCCGCGGGAATCCACTATAAATCTCCTTTCTTTGCTTTTTTTCGTTTATGTCATAAGCTTACAGCGGGTGTATCGCGCAATTGCGATAAGAACACTTACTTTCACACACACACACACACAGTTCAGCCTAAAGACGTCCACTGCTGGACGTAGGCCTCCCGCAAAGGGGGGTTTTGCCACTTACTATCATGCTTAGTGAATTAAATAAGTAATCAGTGTTTTTTTTTTATTTATTAAAATATGTCTAGCATATCGGCTTATCTATTCAAATAGCTTGTTGACACTGAGATTATGATGGATAGTAAAATTACTATGTCAGGTTATACCTAGTAATTTTCCGGGCAATAAATTCTCATAATCTGAAAGTGACCTGAATCAAAAGCATTGTATAATATTTTTTAAAATGTTCTTAGTATTCAAGACTTTGCCCATTTTCTGGAAAAGAAAATGACATCTTGTTTGTTTCACACCATTATCGCCACCTCTCATCCGTTCCCCCACACCATGGCAAAGGCATTCCCTTTGTTCCGTGCGCAAGTTTATTATTAAAATGTTATTAGGAAGCCGAGTGGATACTGCCATAGCTTATGACTTGGCAGACACTGAATATTACTTTTTTTAGCCTACTTCAAAAGGAGGTCTTTCCTGCTTGTTTCGTACTACAATTGACATTACAATACACTGCCACTGGCTGGTTTGTTCTCGAGGAAAGAAAAACTCGTTTTATCATGAATAGCTTCGTGTTGTGTTAGCTTTTCTTTTTTTGAATTGTTTTTGTGTGCCAGTTTTGTTTATTATTTCGAAGAAAAATCATTGCTTAAAATCTTTTTAAAACTTTGAATGCACTTTGTGGCCTAGTGAGCGCAGTTGTGATACCGTAGTTTCGACCTTGACTTCGTGTCGTCAGTCACTTCAACAGTTTCAAACGCAAGCAGGCACTTGACATAATTTAATTACGAAATAAATTAACATCCTAGAATCAAAAATTCTAGACCTGGGTCCACCTGGTGGCACTCCTCTCACAGTGAGAAAGGACGTCAGAGGTCCAGCAGTGGTAACATTATAGGCTGAAGATGCTATGGCCAGTACAATTCAATTTGATTACACTTCATTATAAGGTATTCCAATGCGTTAAGGGTACACAATGAATACAATCCCGTATGACATAATTACCTACATATGGTTATTATGTCTGGCAGCCGTGTCTGTTATTGAATGCAATTAGATAAATGTCTTATGCAAGATCAGGGCATTAGGTGGCGTAATATTGAAGGTATGTTTATTTGTATTGAGACTGATTTCGGTACAAACGAAAGATCCCTTTTCTACTATATTGAGACGACAACTGATTTGTTTTTATTAATTTATTCAGAAATATATATCTGACGCTAATAGAGAAGAGTAGCAATGGAAGAAGCCATCATGCCTGTATGATTAAATGAATGAAACTGACATGTAAGGTTAGATGACGTTTTGTAGTTTCTGCAAAAGGGAACAGAAAAATAGGATGCTTACATTAGTATGTATGTCAAAAAAGAAGACTATGCTGCGCTGATCAATAAATTGGTTAAGGCCAGAAGAATGATAATGATGATATGCTATAATAATAACTTTACACACACACAAAGCATCACCCATTTACTCTTAAATGGTATAGCTATTTACAATTCAAACGCCAATGAACCCTGAAAACATTTACCTGGACAAACAGCCCCCGTATTACGCCATTGTTTGAAGTGTACCCAGCAATGAAATAAAAAGGGCTCGTTTTAAACATTTTGTCAGCAAAAAAGAAAGTGCTAATGTTGGGCCGTTAATATAAAAGTTGTTTGTATGTGGCCATTAGACAGTAGCCGTCATGTTTATAGCCTGTACCTTTTTTTTATTTTGATGAATATTTTTTTTGGGTCAGTGATTTTGGTCGGTAGTGTAACTTAGTAACATTTTCATGGTTTTATCTAGAATTTATTCAAATGTGTTTTATTTTGATAAATGTTTTTTTTATTATTATCTTCCATTTGATACGGAACAAATTCCGAGTAGGAAGAGGAAAGCATTATCATTCAAGTATCTAATAGTACTTAATTATAACTGACGCCGCAATTTTGTACTTTTTATTAATTTCATATAACAATTTCACTAGAGATAATAAAATTTAAAAAAATATATAGCCTTTTCCTTATAATTAATACATGCCTACTTAATAAAACTAAATTGATTTAATACATTTTTACTCGCATTTGAACGATCATCAACTGGATGTTTGAACAGCTTGTTTTGTAGAACAGCTTGTCTGTCGACAAAGACCTCCTCTAAAGATTTCCACGTAATCCTATCTCTTGCTAAACAGGTCCATACCGAGAGAAATTAGTAACAGGATGGTATCCAAAAGATAGCAAAAGAAACAGATGCAGACAAATCAAAAGATGGGAAGATGACATCAAGAAAAAAAAAATAGCAGGTCACTAAAGATAACCAACGTCAAAATTGCCCCGTCTATCACTGTTATTAAAAATGTTCGCTTCGAAACAACTAAAATGTAGTCAATTCAAATCCAGACACAGCGGCGCAGTCCTATTTTGAAAACAAACCACAAACCAGCCTTAATAATAGAAATAAAACACACATTTGCTGCCATGCGTCAGACATTAAAAATAATTGTGTTTTTACTCTTATTACGTTATTGCACGTAAACTTTACCGTTGTCCCGTGCCTATTATTTATTTGTACTCTTTTGGACCCCAGAGAGAAAATTACCAGGTCATATGGACCCGTGAATTTAGTAAAGTCACGTTTATTTAGAACGTACGATAAGTGTTGGTGTAATTTTTGTCCTTTAGAGGCTGTTATTTAAATTGATCGTGTTACTCTCTGGGGTTTAAAATATGAGAGGTGAGATAACCTTGTTATGGCGTTTAACTTTAACACTTTATTACTGGGGGTCCAGAATTACTTGTAATCTTGTGGTTGTAAGTAATTCTTTACGCTGTTTTTGACCCTCCGGCCTAAACTAGCAATTGTTTTAAAGCGTTTCATGTTTTAAAAACATGAAACGCTTTAAACCGTATTGGGACTCTAAACTCCAGGACTGATATAAACTTTTCGGTAGTTTATATCCACGGAAAGATTGAAAATGTGTTGTATTGATATCAATCTATCTTTCACTCTTTCCGTCTTCGTATCGCTGCGCTGGTAAAAATAACTTTATAAAGGGCCTCATACCTACCAAATAACCTGTTCCTTAATTTTGACGTTAGAAAACATTTATATCCAGATGATTAATCAATCTTTAACGACCGAGTTTCTATCGAATATCACATAAAGATTAAGAAGCTGCAAAATTAAATAACAATAATCGTAGCGAGTCGGCTATCTGCTACGAGAAGCCGGCGTAGCAGTGACCTCATCGCGTTAGCTACGGCGTAGCTCGTAGCATCTTTTATTCTTGACATTATTTATTACGTTTACGTTTATTATTACGTTTCTTCTTTCGAGATAAAAGTCAATAGTGTATGATAGTGAAATACTAACCTACTATGTGCTATATGCATAAAATTGGTAAGTCACTAAAGACGTAGTCATCGTCCACTGGATCTCCATATTGTTTACTCTTGCAAACCTACTGATAATCGTGTTGTAGCTACCACAGATTCGTCTATTTGATGACACATTTTCCTTCTTCAACACGACTGAATCGAACATGAATTCCAACCTTAAATCCGTCCCATAAAAAGCACAACTACAGGCTCATAAATATGAAAACTAGCATACATAATTTAACAATGATGTATAGGAGTATAATAAAAATCGGGGACAGAAATCCATTCAGATCAGTAGGAAACCCTGCGTCCTTCGCTAATCCCCACATAAAATTGCCGAAGAAAAAGCCTGTAATCGAAGCACCCAGTCGTAACGCCGGTCCTTCTCTTACAAGGGTTTTAGAATGGCCCGTTTTGGAAATAGGCCATACATTTTAGAAGGACTGACAGCCTATTAATGGCCTAGTAGGCTGGAAATGGATAATTTGTGTCTTAGATTTCTTTTGTAAAGTTTTGGGATACAAATGGTCCGGCTCTCCGGGGAATTCCGTGGGACTTAGAAGATACTGGATTAAGTCGGGGATTGAAAAGTAGAAGGTTGAAAGTAAATGACCCTATTTTTCGATGTTAAAAGTTTTTATTTTTGCGATTGTATAAAATGTTTTTGTAATGTTTACATTTGTATTCTGTTATCTGAGGGATAATTAGGATAAGTACATATTTTGTGATTAAAAATTAGTTCATAACTCTCGTAACTCTCTCGAGGAGCTCGTGGCTAAGTAATAACAGCCGCTCGGTCTGTGGATGGGTGACCACCCATTACATATCGAGTTTCTTTCGTGCCTCGAAAAGCACGTTATGCTGTTGGTCCCGGCTGTCATTTGAAGACCTTTGACAGTCGTTAGGTAGTCAGTGGCCCAAATAAGTCTGACATCCAGTCTTACAAAGGGGTATCGCATTACCCAGTACTAACTGGGTTGTGGAGGTCTGATAGGCAGTCGCTCCATATAAAATACTGGTATTAAGCTGCATCTGGTTAGATTGGAAGCCGACCCCAACATAGTCGGGGAAAGGCTAGGCAGATGATGATGAAATCAGTTATAATTAATTTAGAGATAATGAAACGAAAATGGTGTCTTGCAATTTCTGTTATGTTATGTTACGTTACAGGTACTGGGCACTTTTTAAGATGCCTACCTCGTAACATTTATGAATTACGATCTAGATGGTAAGAAAGAAAGATTACAATATCATGTAAATAAACATATTATTATTCCTCCACATAAAATATAAAAACTACCTCTATTTTCCCAAAACGCAACTGATCCAAACAACCCCATGGACCCTTAAATATTAAAATCGGACCAAAACTGTCGGTTGTATAACTGGAATTTTATTCATAGCATTCCAGGGTATTTCGAAAGCAATTTTCGTTGTTATCATAAAATTGGTAGTCCATTTGTGTCACCTTGTCGACTCATGAACGAATGAGGTTCGTTATGCAATAATAGGCTTCACGCCTTTTCGCCGACTCCGGAAACGCGTGACAGGAAATCATATTAAAATTTCTCAGATTAATTGAATAATGGGAGATTTGGAGGAAATAGGCTCGGAGCCCTCGGTTTGTATTTTGAGTTCAATCATGATAAAGAATTGAAGAATAATCAATTTAAGAGAAAAATATACTTTTTTATAAAGAATGAATTAAAAATTAAGTTTCATCATCATCATCAGCCTATAATGTTCCCACTGCTGGGACACAGGCCTCCTCTCTATGAGAGGGAATTAAGTTTAGTAATAGAAAACTAATATTCACCCTAAAGTATATAAAATAATTTTAATTTGATCACCATTGTAATAGATAAAATTTGTAAAAGAAAACATTAACAAATGTAATCAGAAAATATCTGGAAACGAACACTAGCCAAAATAATTATGTATGAGAAGTTAAAATTAGAAGTTTTTAGTTTCGTAGTTTGTAAACTACGAAACTAAAAACTTCTAATTTTAACTGGATAATAATTTGGTTGCTTCCCAGATTACAGAACCAACAAAATATTTTTATCGATATTTAACGGTCATATGGCTCACCCTTTATTCACTCAAATTGAAACTCACGACATTACTGAACTCATAAATGTATATAATAATGTAGTATAATAATACGCACTATGAGTAAATGTCATATAATTAAAAAATAATTACACACATAATTATTTTGGCTAGTATATTTTCAGTGATATCCATAAATAATTCTGGAACCGGTAAATGGAATTGCTGTATCCGATAGGTCTGTTTATGATTTATTTTGTTATTAAAATTATACATAATTTATTTTAATATTAACATTAAATTACCAGATTACAAAGGATCTTGGAAGTTTAGGTCAATAATATTTGAACAGTTTTTTTCCTTTTTATTATTTTAATTAACCTTAATATTAGGACTGCCTCGTTGGTCAAGTGGTTTTAAGCGCGACTGTGGACCATGAGGTCCTGGGTTTCGATTCCCAGGTCGAGCAAAGTGCTATTGGGTTTTTCCATCAGAAATTTCTCAGTAGCAACCACGGAGTTTGGATTTGTGGCCGGTTGATGGCAATAGGCTCGCCCCCTATTACATGGGACTTAAAAAAAAACATAACTGGCAAAATATGGGTGTACTATTAGGTACACCTCTGCCTAACCCTACTGGGATTACAGGCGTGATGTTATGTTATTATATAATATATAATTCCGTAAAACAAAATCAAAAATTCCCAAGCCCGGTGTCGCTCAGTTGGCTATGAAAAGAAAATAGTGACATTGTAGCGAACGTAATGCAATAAATCCTTTACAAAAAGCCAATTTGTTTCGACGGAAGGATACATCTCATTTTTATTTGTTTACAGAGAAAAACACGCCTGTAAAAACCTAAAGTTGTCTGATACCAAGTATGATAGGTAGGAAATATTTAACACCACCTCGTTTTATATTAAACTTTGTTGCTTACGTTTTTTCCTTGTGATCTTCATAATTATCTTTAGAACATAATTTTAGCTTTACCATTTCATTATTTTAATGGCACCACGTAGTTTTAATCACGTTAAGTATCCTAGGTTGAAAATGCAGCAACAAACACATTTACAAGATAGTCAAAATATTTTGTCCGCCTCTGAATTCTGAATTTGAAATACTTGAATATATTATGTGTCTTTCCTCTGACGTGGTTTGCGTTTAGTTACAACGAAAACGTTGGTTTGTGTCTACTCTACATTCTTTTGTCGAAACTTAAACGTTTCTGTTCATCACATGACCACTCATGTGGAAACATGACAAAAGAAAATTGTGCTGCATTGAGCTACCGAAGGGTTTTCATCAAATGCGCATAGTGTTTTATAAGCGGAGAACAAGTCAAGTAAATATTTTTTTGACATTGTTTTCCCTTGTAAATTGTGAAGTGAAAGACAGTGAACGTATAATTATTATTAATGCAAATTGGAAGAAAGTTTTACACAAAGTAAATGGTTTAACTTAGATGAGGGGCTCCTTATCACATCAGTATGTGTCTATTTCCCATATTGCAATGGTGTTAGAATACAAAAAAAGACTTTCTAAAATATGATACCTGAACGAACAGAAAGATGTAGACTTTTTCTTAAATTACATTTTACTCAAATAGTAAGCAACTTAAAATATGTTTACAATAAATAATCCGAAACGAAAACGTCAGCAAAAAAACCTTCTACTTTTCTATTACCCAACAAATCCTATTCAAAACAACAAAGAACCTTTTAAACTCATGACAAGTACATCCTTTATTGTCAAGTAACCTATGACATAACAAGAAAATATCAAATACCGCCACTTTCGACATCAAAGTATATTTTTCCAAATATGAGGGTAGGAGCTGCGAAGCAAAGATTACAAAATAAGTGGGTAAAGGGTGGTGGGGGTTGAACTCTCACCCATCCAATACCCTGCCGGTATTCACGAAAAATATGTTATTTGAAAGGTGGAATATTTTTAAATGTGATTTTGAGAAGGTATAGTTTCTTAGTGGTCGAATAATAGTTTGGTAAGATTTGAGAAAAATGTTGTTTGGGTTTCCTGTTTTCTAACGTTGTGAAATTATTTTTGATCGTACAACGCATTGTTATTATCAAACGACGGTAGGTATTTTGTTCCTTCGCTATGATATTCATCATCGTCATTAGCCCATAGCAGTCCACTGCTGGACATAGGCCTCCTCAATCGCACGCCACTCATCCTGATTCTCAGCAACTCTCATCCAGTTGCTACCAGCCACCCTGCGAAGATCGTCACTCCACCGAGCCTGAGGGCGTCCCACCTTATGTTTGCCGATTCGCGGTCTCCACTCAAGAACACGTCTACCCTAACGGTCATCGGTTCTACGGTTAATATGATCGGCCCATTGCCACTTCAGCTTACTTATTCTGTGAGCTATGTCGACAACTCTAGTTCTCTGTCGTTTCGGATGCGATACCTCAGAGAGACTCCGAGCATAGCCCGTTCCATAGCTCGCTGAGCGACCTTGAATTTATGGATCAGTCGTACCGTAAGTGTCCACGTTTCAGCCCCGTAAGTCATAACAGGCAGGATGCACTGGTTGAAGAAGTTAGTCTTTAGGCTCTGTGACGCTATGATGTAAATTAACAATTATTCAAGTATGTTGTAACATCTCTATGAATAAATATATACAGGGTGTAAACAGACTCTTCACGAAGCCCTCAACCAAGCATTCGAATAGAAAGGGGGTCGCGGAGGTGTTTTAAGTAAAAATCTTACATTAAAAACACGTACTTAAAAAAAAACTTGTGAAAAAGTTGGAACTTTGACCCCCAATATCTCCGTAACTAGAAGGTTCCCAGGTATGGCCTAGAACAAAAAAATGATCGCAATGACGGCAAGAATAAGTGCCTTTCGGCTTCGTTAAGAGTCTGTTTACACCCTTTATATACGAATAAATAACATACATAGCACGTGAAGTTTTTCATTATGCAGTTGATTGCTTTACAAGCAAACAGCACTGGGCATCACTTCTCTCTAAAAGTAACCCTTTCAAGTTAAACTTTAAAAGGTGAGAACCATTTTGTGGGTTCACGACTTTTACCACAGTATATTCGAGGGAAAAACAGCCTTTCCCCATTTTACAAATATTTTAAGTCTCCGAGGGAATTCGCGTTACCGTCTACGGTATGGTGCGAGCCCGAAAAATTGGATCAACAATTTCGACACAGCAAACGGGTTCTGCACAGCTCATTGGAATATAAAATTGGCTTTTTGAAATAAACGAGCCGGTGGCGTTTAAGTTGTGTCTCACTTTGAGGATATTCGGACATAAAATTAAAGTTTGGCGATATTTAAATTGCTTTCTCTCGTCCTATTTTTATTTAAAACTATGTTAAATATTGCCCGGAGCTGTAAGTAAAATAGACTATTGTAGGCACCTTTTCAATTTATTTTGTAGGGATGTAGGTACTTGAAATTATTTGTTACCTATGTTTCTTATAGCCAAGGGAAATAACATTGCATCGTGACTATAATTTAACAATCTCAAAGCAAAAAAAAATAAACCATACAAATAGAAAATCATAAAAACATAATTACTAAGCTCTGCATTCGTATTTTTTTCCAAGCAACTGCTAATTAGTGAATAAATTCCTTATTCGCTTACTTGATAATTACGTAGAACTATTTTTACAATTTCCACATTTTTAGTGTCCCGTACCTCAAAAGGTTTCTCAAGAACGGTTGGACCTAGCAAGTTGAAATTTATACCAGATACTGACATCTATAGTCCTTATTAAGTGTATAGTCCCGAGTCAACACGATAAAAAGATTTTCGCGAAAACTTGTAAGTACCAAAATTTACCTACATTTTCAACTTTTTTAATTGCCGGAATTTTCCTTTTACTTCTGCTGTAAGACCTTGCTTTCAACCAAAATTGTCAATTCTAGGTCAACCGGAAGTACCCTATAGGTTTTGGGTCGAAAACCTATATGGTAGTTCCCGTTGACGTAGAATCACGAATTTTGGCAAGAAGCAATGTCTTACAGCACCTGTAAAGGAAAATATCTGAAAACCGCAATTATGTAGTTTAACAACAAAATACCTACAAGTTTATACGGAACCCTCAGAGCACGAGTCCATCTCGCACTTGGCCGGTTTTTTTTACTTCATATCTTTCTTTCTTTGCTTCACGCCAACGTTGAATGGGAAAAATGTCCCTCCAAATGATTTAAACCTACAAATTTAATTAGGTCGAGTTCGTTTTAAACAAATAGCGATCCCTAAAAAAACATGTTCTACCGTAAATTAAAAAGCTTGGAGAACAATTCAAGTTGACGCGTTGAGGCGATTTTGATTCAAATCAAATCAAATCAATCTTTATTTGTGAACACAGGTATTACAATAAAGGTCTTATGGATACATTTTAGTGGAGCTCTATGTCCTACCAATGAAATTGGTGTACAAATATTAGTTTTTTTGCGAATAAGTGACTTACAATACAAAGACAAGTTCGAGTTAGTTCGAGTTTGAATTAAACGTATTAGTCATAAATAATTAATCAATTATAGTTTATTTTTACATGCATGTTATATTTTATCATATTGAAAATAATGTCAATTAATAGGTTCTTTTACATTTTTTTACTTCACCGCGATGGTAATGTATATAACGTTTATTAATAAGTCAGTAAGTTAGGTATCCTGCAAAATATTTAAAGAAATCTTTGTTTAAATTTAAATTTGGCTAGAAAACAGTTTATTAAATTTAATTTTAAGGTTTATCTTATTAACTACGCAGTTAATTAAGTGCTTTCAACCTACGCAGGTTGAAGATGTTGAAGGTATTTTTAAAAATAAGCATAGTAATTATAGTATGTTCGGTAGCTTGGACCCTGTTCCCGATACCGGTGGGCTACTATTTTTATATTTTAAAATGTTTTTTTGTATATGGCTTTATATTTAAAAATGTAGCAAATATGTATAAAGATGAATAAAGGAAATAATATGTAGTATGTTCGATATCCACATTGTCGCTTTACATCAGGCAGGTTGCGGGATGATGCAAGCCTATTTCGCTGAAAAAATAAAGTTCTCTTCGTGATTGAATAATAGGCTATTTTGCTGATCAGCTTTCTTCTCATGTTTAAAAACAAAGGTTCTTCTTCATCGTGTGGTTAGTGCCTAACCTGGTGTCAGAGTTTTTATAGCACTCATAGGCCTCTGACTTGGCATAAAATAAGATTTCATGTTGACTTTCTTATTCAAAACACTACTTTAGTAAATTGAGAATTGTGTTTTAGAAACCTTAATTTAATAAAATAACCCGTAGATTTGAAAACGAAACTTATTACTGAAGTTAAGTTAAAGAAAACAAGGTCGAGAGACAAAATTTTTAAATCCAATTAAACTATTTTCAGACTTAGTAATAAACTTTAAGAGCCCACTTAACTTAATGAATTAAGAACCATAATTCACGTCCGAACAAAAAGATCAAAAGAAAAACTTTTGCAGACCATTATGAACCGAACTTACGTGTAATGTATAAAATTAAATCAATAAGGGTTGAAACATAATAGTTCGGTACAAAATCCTCGATATGTTAGCTTTTGGATTATATCAAACTTTATAGTAACTAATAACAATGTAGAAATTTACTTTCACCTGTAATACAAACAGCGATGTTTGTTGACTTTAATCCTTCAATCTGGTACATAATGAATGTATGTCTTAAAATGGGTAGGTATTTGATATAACCCGAATTATAAAAGGAATACATTCTAGGAATACAGCTAGCATACATCGCTTCAGGAAAATTTTAGTAATAGCTACCTAAAGGTTTGCAGAACAAAGTACGTATTGACTTAACAAACATTAAGTATATTACAAATCAAAATTTCTTCAGAATTTCATCATATTTTTGTCTTTGTTTACCTTTCTAGACTTACGATTATTCTTGGAAAGTTTTTGTTCGGTTATTATTAAATCTTCTGACGTATTCACATTTATTTACCTGGAACAAAGAATAAAAATGGTTTAGATATTTAAATTAGGTATTACACAACTTAAGTGTAACAAGAAAAAAACTTAAAGAACTGTCTTAAATATTTATTGCAGAATAAATAAAAGACTAAATTTCATCATTGAAACTAAACGTGATCAACTCTTTGAAGCTGCCAATGCTGTGGAAAATTGAGAGTGAAAAACTCCTGACCGCAGTTTAGATGTACTGATCGCAATTATCTTTGGTGAGAGTCACTCTAACACCCTTATCTTTAAACAAGTCATAGTGATTACTTGAGTAAAAGGCATTATTTAAGATTTTTATTATGAAGTTTAGTAATTGCTTAAGTTAGAACTGGAATTCTTAGCTTTACTTTCTTAATTACTTGACTTAAACTCAAGTAATATCGTTAACTTGACTAAAGATACGGTTGTAAATCATCACTGTTCACCGTTTTTTAGTTTTAAAATTAAGCCTGCCATTCATCACTTCAGCGGTAAGTCTATTTTTCATTTAAGCTTGCGGTTAGTGTATTTTTCATGCCTGTGTAAACCGCTGCCGTGACACCTGGTGATCAACGCACAAAACATCGCATCTGGCACCACTTCCATCAACCCTGCGGGTCCTCCAGCACCTAGGGTCAACTTCTCGGCTCCAGAGTCCTCCACAGCTACGCGTAGCTCCATAGTACTTGACGCGCTTACCTCCTTAGAACAAAGAATTTATGAAGGCCTTTTACCAATGACCTATAATAAATTTATTTTGAAAGTGTTTATTGAGTTGGTTTTTCTTCATTTAGATTACCAAAACTTCTAACGCTTCATTGGCAAGCAAGCAAATGTTACGAAGCTTCAAAAAACAAGAAAGCTTTTTCATTCGAAAGAAAAACAATCAATCTAACCTTACATAACTCTCTGTAGTAATGCCATTCCATATTGGCTTAACCAGTTATTAAACGACGGATATTAATAGAGGTCCAAATCAATACTTCTAAGTCATATATCATGCTTTTATCTCACAGTGCTGATAGGAGACGTCAATCAATCATGCACTGCATTATCTGGTTATAGATAGAGAAAAATGGCTTTTTGGCTATTAGAGGCTGCATTGTGTAGTCATTTTCAGTTGATGGTTTTGTAATTTAGTGTAAATGTGTATTTTTGTGTCATTGCCATGTTAAAAGAATCGGTTTCTGTTATTATTAGCTTTTTGTTATTGTTAAATGTTACCACACTTCAGGCTCACAACATTACACGTATTGGCCTTCTTTTAAATATTACTCGAATGTGTTTATATGTTTGTTAGTGACGTGACATATTGTTTGCGAGGCTGTGTTTTGACTTTGAAATTAGAAGGGTGAAGAAAAAAAACAGAATCCGCTAATAAACGAGCACTATGAATTGGTTTCACTCTTTAGTTTAAAAATAAAATCATTGGATAACTTTAAAAAAAAAGTCCGTTGTTTACTCGACTCCCAAATTGAAGCACTCTTTTAATAAAAATTCCCTAGAATCATATTTTATTCGTTCAATAAATAAAGAGTTCATGAACGAGAAAAAGTTAAATTAATCACTCTTTTATTCAAACATCCCCAAGCTAAATTACTACGACCCAACTTCGGAATGACGTGGACCACATCACAGATTTAATTTTCATAACCTCTTTATAATTCTAAATTCATCCATAAATTAACTGAAAACAAACTCGACCGCGAAACATTGGCGTCTGCCCAAACTGGCCCTGAAAAACTCCATCTGAATTTCAAATGCGAGACATCCACGTTACCGAAATGTTATTTCGCCGCTGACACTTTTGGTTGACACAAGCAAGAATCACCTTTATGCTTCAAGCTGTAGAGTTAACGTGGACTGTGTGTTTACGCTGGTAATTGGCTAAACGCTCGGATGGACTACATTTTCATTTTCTGTGGATAGAATTGTGTAGCTACGCCATTACGTGATGGGGATAGTTGTGCAACTCTAGCAGTGGCAGTAGGTTTATACCGATTGAATTCCAAAAAGTGTAATTTTGGGATAGGTGACACAAAAATAAGCTCAATTCCTAAGCGACAACGACAAGTCATGTTCGAATGTAGTTATTATGAATGGAAATTTTCATTCCATGAATATGAGATTCTTATTAGTTGAACCAGTTTCTATGGAAATGTAGGTAGGAGACTAAAGTACAAACAGAAGGACGGTGAATTTGAATGAGACTGGTACAAAAACGTGGGAAGTGACTAAAGTGAAGATAGGCCTATAACCAACAGGAGGTGAAGTAAGGTTGTAGATGATGATGATGAGGGTAAGAAAAATGAAACAGTGAAATCCAAAAAATGAATGGAAACGGAACATTGAACTGGAACGAAAGAAGAACTATAAAAACAGCATGAAATTCTAAACTATAAATATCTAACCCTATTATTTATGCCGATGAACATTTACCTAAACTAAACCCAGAACCCTAATAGATTATACCCACTCCAACCACGCACAAATAGCCCAAAATTGTATCAAACAAATTAAAAAAGGGTTTTCCATATCCCAACTTATCCAAAACAACTAACCCTCTTTTGAAAACTATTAAAGCAAACTCCGAGTTTTCCTTACAATCGCAACAGCTGCAAAGTTAGTGCATTAACAATTTAAAAACAAAGAGCAAGCAACGCTAAGTGCACATGCTGACTCCGACAATGTATTTCTTGTTGTTACATTGTGTTACACTGTCGGTTTTGTTTGTATCACTGTTTATCGTCACTAAAGGGAACAGCCAATCTAGGGAAAACAGTGTGTTTTTGTCGTTTAAGTTTGTGATGTCGTATTTGTTTGAGCAATAATTGTTAGTATTCAATTGTCATCAAATATTTGCTTATATTAATTTTAACTATAGATCTAGCTAACTGATTCTGTTAAATTAATTACTCATTGAATTGATACTCGATTATTTAATCACGAACTATCTAAGTGCTACTCAATACAGATACCAATAGATGGCGCTTATCTCTGCAGTTAATCGATACAAATCATTGTAATAATACTGCCAACTCACAGATGGCAGGATCAATATTATGATGAATGAGAAATAAGTTGGTTATTAATTAGATTAACTAATATTCTTAGCAGATAGACACTCTTGTGTATATGATATATTTCTCCCTGAAGTTTGATTTAAAATTTTGAGGATACAATTTAAGTTACTGGATCAATATGGCAAACCTGACTGAGTAGCCGGTTATTGGGCTCAGGCAAGGCCTCAGACGAGGCCCAAGAGCCTCAGTTAGAATATTACTTACATGAATAATAATACTAGGCCTCTCAGAACTGTCTCGAATATACAGACTGTTGATTATACTTGTACGGCTACAACTGTTTAGTTTTGCATATTTTACAATAAAAAAACCGTCTTACTCTTATTTCTTCGTCATTTTTTGACACTCTTAAAATCAAATTAGTTATTACAAAGTACTGTGTACATTATTGTGGATTTATATATTCGAAATCACATAAACACCTCTTGTTTAAAGTAGTTAGGTATAGCATTGATGACAACAGTTGTATCAGTTGTTTAATATAGTATTTGTATTATATAGTGTAAAAAGACTCTTAACGAAGCCGAAAGGCACTTATTCTCCTCGTCATCGCGATTATTTTTTTGTTCTAGACCATACCAAAGTTCCTATTTTTTTTACAAGTTTTTTTGAAATACATGTTTTTAATGTATTGTTTTCACTCAAAACACCTTCACGACCTCCGTACAATTTAATTCACCTATCAGCACAATGTTTTGAATGCGCTACATTGAGTCCTACCGTAAAACGTGATTGTTCACCCCGAAAAAAAAAAGTCCTTTTCCAGCAATATTTTTTGCGTAAAGTTACTTAGTTTGATGTACAGAATGCTTGGTTGACGGCTTCGTAAAAAGTCTGTTTACACCCTGTATTACATATTTTTTTTTGTATTATATTTTACTGGTTATTTGTGAATGTGTGAAAATTGTAGGTCTTGTAGATTCATAAATGCTTGTTAACTCTTGTTTTACGTTTTTGTGACATAAGCTACGACATATTTTCGGGCCTATGCTGCTTCTCTGGTCATATAGCCATCAATATTCATAGTCAAAACTTTCATCACGACGTTTTCCTAATTTCTCTGCATTACATGCCCATACCAGGACAACAGACTACCACACAACTTTTCAGTCACCGCCGCCACTTTAAACTTCAATAATTTATTTATGATCATTGGCATGGTATGGTATAGACATGTAATGAGGAGGGATGAAACGTATGTGACTAAAAGAGTGATGGACATCAATGTTGATGGTTGGAGAGGGAGAGGCAGGCCAAAGAAAAGATGGTTGGATTGTGTGAAGATTGATATGAAAGAGAAAGGAGTAAATGATGCCGTGACGTCTGACAGGGGAGAATGGAAGAAGAAAACGTGTTGCACCGACCCCAAATAGAATGGGATAAGGGCAGGAAGATGATGATGATGATGATTGGCACAAAACGATTCTAAGACAAAACACTACAAGAAGAGACACCTCAAAGAAAAGTACCCCCCCAACAATTTTCATATTAACAAGCGGTCACGATCATGCCTAAACGGCTACAAAGGCCACCCAGCAAGCTTTTAGATAATTAAATTAAGAGGAACCGCATTCATTAAGTCTATTTGTTTCGTTAATAAACCTAATGTTAGCAATTGTTTCTAGGATAATCTGGTACGGTCCCTTGAGTAAACTGTATCTTTGCTGAGCGGATAGATATTACATATGCCCGTGGGAGGAATATAGGATATAGTGGTTTTATTTTATCAGTTGGTGTGGGATTTATTAATGAACAGGATATTGCTGTTATAACCACCCTGTTCACTTAATGAGTATTGTAAGTGATATTTGAATTGGCTTTCGTAATAAATTAAATTAACTTTGTAAGAAAGAGAGTTATTATATATTGTAACTTTTTAAGCATGAGTCAGAAAGATGTGGTCATCAAACTCATCATTTTTTCCATGAAACCAATATCGTAATGATCATCATCTCATCATTTATCATCATTTCAGCCGAAAGACGTCCACTGCTAGACATAAGCTTCCCCCAAGTGTCACCACATTGACCGGTCCCGTGCGACTCGCATCTAGCGGATCCCCGCAACCTTCACCAGGTCATTGGTCCACCTAGCGGGAGGCCTTCCAACGCAACGTCTTCCAGTTCGCAGTCGCCACTCTAGAACTTTACGGCCCCATCGGCCATCCGTTCTGCGAGCAATGTGCCCTGCCCACTGCCACTTAAGTTTGGGAATTCTGCGGGCTACGTCGGTAACTTTGGTTCTCTTGCGGATGTCCTCATTTCTGATTCGATCAAGCAAGGAAACTCCGAGCATAGCCCTCTCCGTTGCCCTTTGGGTGACTCGTTTCTACAAGATATTCATCTAGAATGAAGGTGAGCACTAAAAAGAATCGGGAACTCAAAATAAATAGTACATAAGGTTCCGTTTTTTTTATTAATTATAATAAAAATAATTTTGAAAATTCATCCCCGATATAAGGAGGTTAATTAGGAAAAGAAAGTTAAAAGGAAATTCATCATAATTATTAACCAAAGGCAGTTCTACTCGAGCATGTTGCTAATAAAAACATACATTTGAGCCATGATCACTTACTTCACTGTTATTCCAAACGACGAAAAAGATAGGAACTAACGATAACATTATTGATACCCACTATGTTTGTGAAAAAAATATACGCGAGGAAGGGTAAGAAAATCACAAGACCGTCACTGAAGACGATGTTTATACGTAATCAGGCGTGTGGGTGCCAACGTACTCGCACGAGGCATCGCTAAACGAAATTAACCATTCAACGTCACACCAATTTTGAATTTTAACAAACGCATTTATATGCATGAGGTGTAGTATTTTCATCGAATCCGTTCGTCGCCTTATATTTTATTTATTTTCTTGGTTTATGAACCTCACGGTGTCGTATAGTTATAAACGATTTTATGTTTGAACGCCGTTTGCCTTGATATACTGAAGGGACTGAGTGAAAATGGTCTGTCGTTTTTGGAGGCTGCACCGCGTTGATAGGCTCCCGTATGAAGTGTCATATCTGTTGTAACATGTTCTGTGATGGTGAATTTATCACTGGCTTCGATGATTGAGAAATATGGAAAGGTACTTTGCTAAAAGTATATTCTGATTGACTGTAACTTCGTGGGGTATCATGACAGTATTGAAAATGAAATGCAATACTGCCAACAAGTCCTGGTTTGATGGTGCCACGTATGATAAACGTAATACACTTGCATGATGCTAAAATGAAAATATTTTGTACTAGTTTTTGCCCGCAGGTTCACTTGCGTTTATTTAAAATTTGACAATCAATCTAGGTTGTACTCTGTTTGTAATAAAATAATTCAATCATGATTCGAAAGACACGCGGCGCCATCTATTATCATAAGAACGTTATTGTTGTATTCCTCGAGAACGGTACTTTTTTTGGGATGAAAGGTACCCTATGTCCGTTTCTGTACACCTGACAACGTTTATGCAAAATTTCAGGATGATCGGTTCAGTGGTTTAGGCGTGAAAAGATATCAAAGAAACAAACTTACTTTCGCATTTTATATTAATATTAGTTAGGAGGATTGATTTCGAGAGTTGTGTACATCTGTAAAGACAGAGTTTGAATGAATAATAAAATCAGTCAAAGTAAAAATAATAAGTTATCCAGTAAGAATGCAACCATTTCGAACGAATCAGATCTAAGTAATAGCCCATAAAACGCTAAGATGAAGATGAGATAATGAAATCATTCAAATAAATCAATATCAAATCCTTATTTTCTCACTTTCTCCGACTTCCGATTCGTAATATCGCGCCTAAAGCGGCATTGTTACAGTTAATAATCGTATTATTGGATCCATAAAATTTTATGTTAACTATTATCGTTTGATTCGATGGTTGAAGGGGCATCTCCACTTGTGTCATTATATCCTGGTATTCGTTATACGCACAAAGAATTTGGAGCTAATATTATGGCGAAATTCGTCCTAAATATTCTGAGAATGTTCTTATCAAGTATTAGGTATCCTTTAGAATATCTTCTAAAGTTTGTTCCCGGCTATTCCAGATTTTCTTTCCCATATTAGACGGGATGAAGTTTTTTTTCTAATGTTCTTATTATACGTTCCCGACTCTATTAGTGTAGATTTCTATCAGATTTTTAAACTTTTTCTCAATAAAAACTAATAGTATTGATTCTGGTGTCTCAGACGTATTTAGTGGAAAATTTCTGCTTGCGTTATATTGCCATGCAGATAAAGTCCAAAATTGAACACATTTTTAACCGACTTTAAAGAAGGAGGAGGGATTCTCAATTCATCAGTTTTTTTTATGTATGTTCACCAATTACTCGAATTCGCCTGAACCGATTAGGAAAAATCTGTTTACTTTGAAAAAGTATGCTCCCAAATTGGTCCCATACAAATATTGCCATGATCTGATCATGGACTTCGGAGATATGAAATGGAATTCTTCAATAATAGACAACAAATCTGTCGTGACTGCTGCAGTCGCTTGGATGGTTATTGTTTACACAACATCATAACATAACATCACGGCTATATGCTCTTAGGGGGTACGTAGATGTGTACAGTTCACCCATATTTCGATAGTTAGGTATGTTAACAGAAAATCAAAAATAACTAGCTTCAGAAGTCGGTTTTATTTTCTGCAAGAAAGTTTTTTTGTTTTAATTTTTTGAAGTTATTCACGGATTCAAGTGATACGTATTATAGGTATGTTTCAGTATAATTATCGAAATGCAGAGGCGTGGAAAATTAGGAAATGGGTCAAATGAACCAGGTCAAATTAACACAACTGTGTATGAGCATTATGAACAACGTAAATAATTATATTGGACAGAAAACGATGACGTCTTAAACAGGGCCATGAAACAAAAGGTAAATGAATTTTGAAACAATGGTTTTTGGAGATGAATTGAGAACAATGGTGGTAAAAAATAATTTAAAACTAGCACGTCTTATGCCTGGTTCATATTTTTCCAGACCAATCGTCGAATCCAGCGCTGGAATTCTACTGGAATAATATGAACCAACACTGGAATGTATCCATTCCAGTAAGCGATTCAGTCCAGTGACTGAATTTATTTTCTACTTTTTTATCCCAATTCGCCCATTCCCGCACTAGTGACATAGTGTAGACGGCCAACCAGTGCTGTATTAAACGTTGAACAGTGAACCCGTATTGTTGTTTCTTGTGAATAGGTATTGTTATAATTCTTTAATTCCTAATAATTACTGGAATAATGTAGACGCTATGATCCAGTTCAACACTGAGCTTGGTTAAATTACTGGAATG
This sequence comes from Lycophotia porphyrea, assembly GCA_950005105.1. Classification (NCBI taxonomy): domain Eukaryota; kingdom Metazoa; phylum Arthropoda; class Insecta; order Lepidoptera; family Noctuidae; genus Lycophotia; species Lycophotia porphyrea. The sequence goes on along the minus strand of OX465388.1, from coordinate 18,415,203 downwards.
GAATAATGAGAACCACCCGGGCATATTTAGTGAACACATCATATAGAATAGATGCTGCAGTATTTTTTACCTATAACTGTCTGTTTGCCTTTTAATACCCTCAAGACAAAATTGCCTCACTTTTTCCAGGTTTTTTTACGCTACGCAATTCCAAAAATTACCCCTTAAAATATTCCACAAGTCCCATAATATTTTACACGCCACAAAATTCACGTCAACACTCTTCATTCATCAAAACGAATTCACTCAACACATCAGTGCATGAAAGAATGAACAAAAAAAGTCAACTTTTGTTCCTTGAATAGGTAAGTCAACTTTTGTTCCTTGAAGAGGTATGACTTCAGTACATATTGTGATGAAACTCGTTTATGTTTCCGCTGCAAATTCTTCGGTCGACATTATTGAGACTTGTGAAGAAGATAAGAAATATGTCTGGATGCTGCTCGGATGTTATTTTACTTTAAATGATTTTGAAGATACTGAACTTAAAGCTGGTACAACAGTTTTTTGAAAAATATATAAAGAATTAGTCGAAGTATAAAATAATTCAGGCGCTGTCAATCAAATTCACACAGTCAGGTTGTCTGAATGTTTTACTAATAACCGACGGTTTTAGTTTAGTAAGTTGCAACGGAATCAAGACTAAATTTTAGATGACAGACCACAAATGTGTGCCAGAGTAAGTACAGTAATCACAGTGTCATGTTCAGTATTTTCTTTGAATAGGAAGGCCAATCAAAGACTGTATGATGAATGACATGACAAAAGAAGCAGTCATTAATGACAGTGTGAAGGTTGATAGGAGAGAATAAGAAAAAAATATGTTGCACCGACCTCAAGTAAAATGAGACAACGGCAAGAAGATAAGTATTGTTTCCAGAATGACATGCAAATGGATGCAAATCAACAAAAGTACGAAATAATTAACTGAACCAGACAACAATAAGGAACGAGGCAAGAAGCACCCACAAAAAGGCAACCACATAACTAAATTACCGCTCATAACACACGACAAATTCTCGACTTACAACGCCATAGTAACGGTCCGCCACTTGAGGCCGCCATCTCTTTTTGCACGGTTATTACACATGACACGCTACGCTTAGCATACGTCCCGAGCTGCCACCCTCTAATTTTATTTAGCATATGAAATTTTATCTCCAACACATCAAAGGGACTTTGAAGTAACTTTGAAATTTTGTCGCGTCTCCTCAGCTGATTGTTTTCGCGTATATTTTTTGGGACTTTTAGTTTGCCATGAGGGCTTTAATGAGGCAATGTTTTGTGAGTATTTTTAATCCTCTCCTTGTAGCATTTTAAGCTTTTAGCGTGCGTTTTACAAAGGAGTTACATTTGTCATTATAAATCAAAGGGTTCCTTTTTTAACGCGCGTAATTAGCTTCACCTGTAATTTAAGCTTGCGGATACTATGGTGGTTAATTAAATTTTCTGCTATGAAGGTATTAATAAGAATTTTTAGTTCTACAATTTTTGCTTCTATGGAACCATCTGATTCTCATTTCGTTTATCAGCTGTCAGTAGTACAACTACAGCAGCAGTTAGATAAGCTTATCTGTTAATTGTGTCCATCATCTAGTTTGACAAAAATATTATTCTAATTACAACCCTAATACCAAAACCATAACTCTCTATAATAATATAAAATAATATAAAATTTCTCACATTCCCCTTCACCATCAATATCATTATCTACATCTAAAATCACTGTTCCATCTACCCTTTCACCCGATTTTAATTCCATATAATCATACGCGTATTAAGCTGTATCCACGATTACTCATATTTCATCTCAGCATATTTCCATTAAGAATTTCATTTACAATATTACAAGAGGTTGTTTGGGGACGTCGACCTGGCACTGTTGGCCTCAACGAACTTAAGTTTTTATTTACATGAAGGATGATAATAAAACCTTACACCGAATGACAATGGGAGTTCATTTTCTTCTAGAAAATTGTTTTCGAGATTATCTTCTTTCGTGGTACTTTTTGCACTATCCTCTTACGGATATGTGAGATGTAGCGGAATGATAAATTGTATTTTGGCTTTCTTTTTGAGATGGAAGAAAAACTTGACATGTGTCTATCTGTTTTTCAACATCTTGAGTGAGCTGTAAAATCCAAGTGAAGGGCAGAGATGCGATAGATTGACAAGTTATTACAACAGCTTTTGACCATTTACGTTGATGTTATGTGTGGCGTGCTAGCGTTATGTACTTGTATATTCTTCCTGTTTTGCTGTCTTTTTCTTGTTTAATAATTAAATTATTTTCTTCAGTCACTTTGACTGCGGTATCAGTAGCGTTCATTACGTTCTAAAATAAGCAGTTTGGGGAACACTTTGGGCACTCCACTTCACTTCATATTTTCCTATATCCAATCATACTAACCGTTCCCTTATCGTACGTCAATATTATGACTTATTGTCGTTCCTCTTATATATATATATATATATATATGTATTCTATCTTTCCTAGTTCAACAATCCAAAACTAGCAGAAAATGACACCAGTAAAAAGCAAAAATAAAAAATGCACTCCTCCATTTGAGAATCAAGTCGATCGCGAACAGGAGAGAGGGAAAGCGTGGCTATTTTCCACGTTTTAACATTTAACAAGTAGAACAGCGAATCCCGATCGTATAAAAATAAAATAAAAAACAAAGGAACTAAATTGGCATTCAACTGCAACGCTCACATCCCCCAAGTGGACAGAGCTATCTGAATTTCCGATGAGTATGTCTGTTAGTCCAACGTTCGATTCCCGTTTTGTTATCGCTCCCTAAACGTGGGGATGTTTCAGTTCTCGATACCCTTTTCTCCTTCGTATGTGAGTTTACATTCTAACAATCTTTATCGACAAACGTTTTGAATTCAAGAAAATTGTTGCCGTATTTGCTGACGGCGAATTCTGTTAAAATGGGAATGGTTTTGAACGTGTTCTGATTTTTGGTATGATCTCAAAATAGCAGGTAACTTAGTGAAGTAATAGACGGTTGTTTATGCGCAATTTTTTTAAAATAACTATTCCGATATAATCTTGAATACAGGAACAGATTTTCAGATCGAAATCCCAAATCATAACATGTAAACTATCAGGTGACAGCCCGCCCTTTACCTAATTTTAAATATTTATGCCAAAATCTTATGATTCCGATACAGTTAGACTAGAAGCCGGCCCGACGGTGATTTAATCTAAACATCTGAATTCAAACGAGACGAAATAATGTAGCAAAAACATATAGCCAGAACAATGATCTTCATTCAATATAAAACTTATGCTTCCAGCACTCTGTCGAGTACTAGAAAACAGTACCAGAAATCAGATGCAGTGACTTCAATATTCTCGTATCATTCCTTGAATGTGGGGGAGGGTTAAAGGTTTCAATACCTTTTCTCTTCCCCGAGCACTATGTACGGCATTATTAAATCTGCATTATTACAGTCTTTATCGAGAAACGTTTTGATTTCACAAATTCGACTGTGTATTTGCTAAGCGATAGAATAGTTACCTACTGTTTTCGAATGTGTCTTTCTACAAAACGTTACCTAGTATCCAATTCTTAAAAAATCAACCTAAGAAAGGACTGTTTGTAGTCTATATATCGGATTTAGTGACTTTTCTTAATCTTTATTGAAAGCCTGTCTTATAAAATTGGTTGAGAAATTTTTGAAAATGGATCTGAGATACGAGCACTGTTGAACTCGTCCACCTTGCAAACAAGGAGAAACATTTGAAGCTGATAGCCAACCTACGTTTTTTGAAGAAGCATCAGAGAACAAAATAGTCTGATGCTCTCCATAACGTCTAGATTTATGAAACATGCCAACTAAACTCAAGATACATTCAAACTAAAGCTTACTAAACGCTGTAACAAAAATTCCTCATCTAATAAACCAATAAAGCTAATTATAACTCCCACAATCAAACATTAGCAGGAAACACTTAAATTCAAGCGTGCTATTAGAATGGGTGCGGGCAGAACAATCAAAGGTAAATAAACAGGAGAAGTATGTAGGACGGAATAACATAGCGGCGAGCCGTGCTCCCGACAACTGAATGTACGGGACGTGCCTGAGGTTAGGGCTGTGGTAAGAATTTTAAATTTTAATAATATGTATCTATCTATTAAAAACAGTTATTATAATAATGTTATACCTGCGATCAGATGACACAAAATAAATTAAGTAAGTAATTGAATTTACAAAAAAAATACAAAAAGCCTAAATTACGCTGTGATCTCAAATAAGAAAATACTTTTGTTAGACAAAAAGTGATTAATAAAATGTACACAATTACGCTGTGGTTTCAATAAGAAAATACTTTGTTAGACAAAAAGTGACTAACAAAATGTACACATAGAACTGTGATTAGGTATAGCTTTACAAACAAAAGAAAAGGTAAGTCATTGCTGCCTAATGGACTTGAAACAAAAAACGACGTTTCTTTAAAAATGTGATAAATCGAAGTTAATTGATGGTAAGTAACTAATGCATCTTTTGCCCGAAAACCGTGGTAAGTAATGTTGACTTTGAAACTAACTAGAATTCTTAAACTAAAGACGAAAGAACAATACTTATTTCAGTTTGAACGAACTGAAAGTCTCCTACAAAACACTGACTTTAATAGGTTTGCATGTAGGGGTATATCTCTAAATATATCAAAGCAGTTCAATCTGTGGAATGTATCTAATGGCTCTTTGATTTTTTTCCCTTTCTTTAGATTTATGTATTTGCCATCAATGTAGGTACAAGTTTAAGATGTTACAATAGCTGAAGGTTACCGCTACATTCTACCTTACGGCATGAAAATTCATACAAACTAATAGATTAGATACAATATTATTATACATTAACAACTAACATGTCAACAATTTTTTAATTACTTTATGGGTAGCTGCTATGATTTGAGTGAACTAAATAATAAAAATAACTAAAATATACAACTTTTGTTGATTTCAATTTAAAAATCTAGTTGTGTTTTGTGTGTGAACATCTCTTATTTGTCCCTATTTTGAATTAAAGTCTATTGTGTACAAAATATCTTTCATTTTAGTTTTAGGCTTGCCGCGCTAAATAACCCACGTTTAAAAAATAAATAAAAATGTAAAGAAGACAACGATACGTAAAATCTTAACTGTCCGTTGTCCCCGTTGCCCGTATGTACAAAACGGGGACAACGGTAAGGAATCCTATGACGTTCTGATGTCCCCGTGACGGGGACACAGATTACGGGGACAACGGGAATACACGATTCTAATTAACACTAACAAACATTAGATAGATTATGCAGCACATAGGCTGACTTGCTAAGTTTATTACAAACGTCTTCGGCATGAGGTTTCCAAGTAAGATTGCAGTCAATTAAGATACCTAGGAATTTAGCAATATTTGTTGTTTCAACATTTTGTCCATTATGACTAATGTAAACATTAAGAGGGCATGTACTTGTCTTTGGTAAAAACGCATTATCATCATAATTCTCTTGTCCTTATCCCAATTTATTTGGGTTCGGCGCAGCATGTCTTCTTCTTCGATACTTCTCTATTACTGGTCATCTCATCAGTCACCTTATTTCTAGTCAAATCATCCTTCACACCGCCCTTCCATCGTTTCTTTAGTCTTCCTCTACTCTTATAGCCATCTACATTCATACTCAACATTTTCCCCACTACATTTTCCTTATTATCAATTAAAATATTACCCTCTAATTACAACCCACCAACCCTGGCTGCAATTGCAACATGTAATTAGAAGCGTTGCGAAATTAACGCGGCAACCGCTTTCAAAACCGAAACAATCGCGATCGCAGAACAACTAGAAATACTGTAATTTATGTTACGTCTGTTTCCAAGTGGCTTTGTATGCTTGTTAGGGGTAAGGTATTCGAGGGAGACGCCATTTTAAATTGAGAAAAGGTGCGATGTTGTTTTGTTTTTGTTTTCGAGCATACAAGCAATAGCATCATCATTTATGGAAGTCGGAAAATACAACGTTTGAATTTTTTCAGATCATGTTTTTGAGAAACGTTTTAAGTAAAATTTAGAAACTCAAACTCAAACTCAAAAGCATTTATTTCAATTAGACCATTACAGGCACTTTTGAATGTCAGAAAAACAAATAAGGCTAAGCTACAGTCACAGACACAAGGCATAATAACTTGTGAAAGTACTGTAGTTGCCCATTCCAAAGCGTAGATCTCTATGGAGAAGAATGGGCAAGAAACTCCATGGACACTCTTTTCAATCAAAATATTGTACAAAATCTTGGTTACATCATTCATGTTGAGATTAAACATATGTGAGAACGATGTAGAAATACGTGCACGTTAAGAGCGTCCAGAGTAAAACATTATATCAACAATTTAAAAACAAAGTAAGTAGTTAAAATAAACCATGGCAGCCTAGAGATGACCAGTAGAAGCTCTTTCTGTAAATTTACGATTTAGGATTTAATTTGCTCAAAAGATTGTTTACGTCTTTCGGAACCACATTAAATTTTACGTAGCAGCGTTTCCACACATAACATCACGCCTGTAATCCCCGAAGGGTTAAGCAGAGGTTTACCTAATAGTACACCCAAATTTCGCCAGTTATGCTTAAGTCCCATATAATGTGTAGCGTCTCCATTGCAGTTTAAATGGCATAACATTCAGAATCAGAGTTACTTTTATTCCAAAACACTGACAGGTCTACCTAACTCCTAAAAGCACTCTGAATCAAATCTCTCTAATAAACATTAAAACAAAATCTTTTAACATTCCCGGAAAATGCATTTAATTTCAAAAAACCCCTAGATTCTCGTTCCGGCACGTATTCAAGCGTTTTAATTCAAATCAAACGTATCCCTTTTATCCAAACTATGCAGAACCACGGACCTTATTCAACGTCAGAACAAACTAGATATCGCATCTGAATTTCAAATGTGACACTGCGTAAAACTACTTGTTTTTAGTAGTAGAAACATTATTTTTAAAGGTCTTCTCTGGGTAAACGGATTCTGCATGCAAAGTAAATGTTATCTAAACTTTGGTACCATAGAAGTTATTTTTCTGTAACTGTTTTTTGTAAGTTTGAAATATCTTCTGTGATGTTTGTCTAGAAGTTGCCAAAGAACCTTTTGTGAGAAACGTCGGAAATTAAGCGAATTAAAGTTTATTATAACCACGACTTTCATTTCGAATTCATAATAATTAACATAACGCATGTTTTCCAGAAGGGTTGGGTAGAGGTACTCGTATGTATCTTTAGTAAAACCATATTTCGCCACTTATTGATATGTCCCATGTACTAAGGGAGCAAACTGAGAATCGAAATCAGGATCTTATGTTCAGCAGTAGAGCTTGTGACACTACTCTAACGCGGCAGTCCCTTCTAATTCCTTAATGTTCAGTTATTTTTATGATCATTTCAGACCGTATTCATTTAAGAGTGTTTAAAAATAGAATTCACAACAGATCAGCCAGCGATGTGCCTGATACGAAAAAATCCAGTAAAAACTCCTTCGTACACTTTTCAGGCTTTTAGGATCCCAAAAACATAAGCCTTAGTGTAAAGTCTAAGAACCTTATTCCGTGATAAAAACGGGACCTACATGGCCAGGCCTCGCACGTAAAATAAAAATAAATTGCTTATTGCCTCAGTAATATTCTGTTATAGCAGTTACCTTTGTATTACAATGTGGCGTACTTTTTGAAGTTTACAAGGTGCTTCATGTTCTTATTGGGTCTATTTTTAAATGGAATATTGTGATGTAGGGCGCCTAAGTTATTTGTAAGGAAAGTTATGAGTGGTTGATGTAATTGAGCAAATTTGGGTATTTCCTCTTATTGGGGAACTGTAAATTTATAGAGATTTTTTTGTAAAGGAAACATATTATATATTATAAATGTAGAAGAAGTAGATTACTGACTGCCTCGTTGATCGAGTGGTTGCAAGCGTGACTGCTGAGCATGAGGTCCTGGGTTCGATTCCCAGGTCGGGCAAAGTGCTGTTGGGTTTTTCCGTCAGGAATTTCTCAGTAGCAGCCACGGAGTCTAGTTTTGTGCCCGGTTGATGGCAATAGGCGCGCCCCCTATAACATGGGACTTAAACATAACTGGCGAAATGTGGGTGTACTATTAGTTACACCTCTGCATAACCCTACGGGAATTACAGGCGTAATGTTATATCATGTTAAGAAGTAGATTATTGGTGATATTTTCCAGAAAGATCTGGTGCGTAGTACTTGCAACCGGCGTCTATGATCAGATAATGTAGTATGTAGATGAAACAAAAAGAAAAGGATCGTAGCAGGTGGTGCGCTGTAATTTCTGCCTTCTCCCATTGATTAAAGGTGTATATGCAATTGAGTATGTATGAAAGAAATAGAAATGCGTCACTAGACAATCCTAATTTAAATTTAGAGCATCTGTCATCAACAATGAACTAACATCAAAATATGAACCCATTAACACTGTATAAAATAAAAAACAAACACGCTAAAACATAATATGAAATGCATGATTTACTCAAGCAAAACCAAACGATAAAAACATCTTCAAAAACAATTTTATCTCCCCCATAAATCCACGTTTAAGACCATTCTCAACGAACGCGTTTAGCCAAATTCTTTTCACCACATCAAAGCCGAGGATCAAGGGGCATTTGAAATTCTGATGCGGTTTTCTTGTTTGCTCCACTAACGGCCATCGTGGCCTGTAGTGGGATAAGGACATATTTTGCTAGATCGGTATGTGCTTTTACTAGGTGTTTCGCCTAGAGGATATTGTTGCGACATTTTTTCCGATTCTTTTCTGTTTTTTGGTAATAGTGGTCTTATGTTTGGAAAGCTGTTGACTTAGTAAATATGGAGGTATGATTTTTTTTTTGAGGATTGTGCGGTTTCGTTTGTATAAATTTTGTGCTTATTTTTTTGATTGAATCTTTTGGTTCGAGAGTTTACACTGGTGAAAAGGTGCCGAATATTTTTTACTCTATTCAATCAATTACAAGCTTGTTTTATATCAGCTAAGTCGGTACGTAGATACTGCATAATAAGGCAAACATTGAATTAAAAAGAACAATTTCAACACTACTATCGAATTAAGGAATAGTTTTCTTTTTACATAATTGATGAAAACACTTTTTCGCAAAAACAATGAAACACTGTATTGTTTTTGCAACAAAGTGTTTTCATCAATTCACTCATCTCTGGCTTGAAAAGTTAATCTTTGATCCTTTTCCATTTCACTTATATTATTACGCCAACAGAATGTTTATTAAATCTCATCTACCTCCTTTTCTAAGCACCATCCATTAGTACAATTTGAGATAGAAGCTCTAAACTTCAGCCATGATTGATTGTCAGCCACAGGCCGGCTTGTCAATGAGCCGGAGAACAAAGCGAAATGTTCTGTGATTGGGTACCATTTGCCAATTGTTTTGGTCAACCCTTTGTAACTGCAGCGTAGTAGCATAACTAGGTACTAGGAATATCAAGAGAAGCTGCAGAATTATCGATGATGTCGAATTATCAGTCGACGATAGACGAAATTTAGTTCATAAGGAACATATTAAAAACTGTTTTGTGAATGATGATGATTTTAGAAGTCGTTTAAAAAGCTATATCGCTTATAAAGGATGTGTATCTTATTTCAACTCATTCTTATCAATCAGCTACAGTTACTGACAAAACTCTCGCTCGCACCAAGTTGAACCAAAGTAATTACACTATGTGTCTATATACGAGTATGTTAGTGCTCAGTCGCCTTCGTTACGCAGTCAGGTGCCAAAGTAATCCGGTTATCCGGTTCACTCTATACGGCAATACAAGCGATGGTAAAAAAATTGTAACTGTTTTATTTCAAAATAAAAATAAATTTTATACAGCCAGAATGTTAAGTAATTTGATAGAATATTCATCATCATCAACCTATAATGTTCCCACTGCTGGGACACAGGTCTCCTCTCCATGAGAGGGAATGGGCTATAATCCACCACGCGGGCCCAGTGCGGATTGGTAGATGTCACATGTCTTCGAATTTTTGGTTCTAGGACATGCCGGTTTCCTCACGATGTTTTCCTTTACCGTTTTTGAGAGCAGTGGTGATGAAATAAATTACACAAAGTAATGCGCCAGCCTGGGTTCGAACCCACGACTTACTGTTCGTAAGTCGGAGTCGCTACCACTGGGCCACCGCTGCTCTCAATATAATAATATAGAATATTAAAGTAGTGAAACTGTAAACATTAAGTTGTATCTTTCGCATTGACAACATGAAATCAAATCAATCATTATGAAATTGTGTTTTTGTGTTTATTATCGTTTCAGTAATGAACTTCTATCACTTCATAAACTTTAATAAAAGTCGGCAAATTTTTTAGTAAAAATTAAAACAAGTATTCATAAAAGTAAGCCAAACAATAAATACAACATCTAATTATCCACATCTTCGTCTAAAAGTCTCCCCCGAGTACATTAATAAAATAACAATAAATTGTTACCAACTAGCTGTCAAACAAAACATCCAATAAAATACTAAATTCCCTGATGACTGCCAAGTAAGGCATTAGTCGTATTCCAAAAAAAGAACCGCCGACCCAACCCGCAGCCTAAACTTTCGGAACGAAAAACTAGAAACTTTCTTTTTAGTCTGAAGCGAAAATGTCCAAAAGCGTAGGTATTTACCTTTTGGAGTTTGCGCTAACTTTTTCCCTGAAAACCTCTTTTGAATTGCCTGTGATGTGTTTACTAATGCTGGTGAAGTCTGCCCACCGGGCGGACTAATGGGCAGACTGGGCGTGTGGACTGAGGTGTCGATAGACGGACCAATATTTAAAAAGGTAAAAGTAGCATCGATATGTGTAATCCCCTTAGGGTTAGGCAGAGGGGGACTTAATACTACACCCACATTTCGCCAGTTATGTTTAAGTTCCATGTAATAGGGGGCGAGCCATTGCCATCAACCGGGCACCAATAAAGACTACATGGCTGCTATCGACAATTTCCTGATGGAAAAACCCAAGAACACTTTGTCCGACCTGGGAATTGAACCCAAGACCTCGTGTTCAGCAGTCGCGCTTGCGACCACTAGACCAAGGAGGCATAACAAACGAATTAATGAATAATCTGCAGAGCAGATTTTTATTTGCTAACGATCTTTTTGTCTTAACAATTCAAACTCAACACATCTGTGTTGACTTTGCTGAACTATGTTCAATGGTGTTTATTTATTTATTTAGGAAAAACAAGCAGTAACATATTACAGATTTATAATAAGCTTGTGTTGGTGGTGGTGGTGGTTGTTTGTGTAATGGCCATTATTATTTCTCAAAAACTTATTTACCTTAATTATTTAAGCTCTAATATGGTTTGGCAATAGATAATATTATGTTTGAATTTGCTATCTCAAAACAACATAAATAAAATATCGCAAAACATCACCATATTTTCTGAAACAAATAAAGTAAACAGCAAAAGCGATAGTTCAGTATTTTATTACTTTTCTTTGCATTCTCCGTATACTTTACTGACGCAATATTCCTTAACCATCTTAAAAAAAAGAACGGAACTAAGACGTACGTGACTTTCCTACAAACGCGGACTTACACAAAGAATATGTTTATTTCCTGCTGCGAAACTGTAGTTTGTTTAAAACTTAAATGCTTAAATATTTTTCTTGGTACAACTATCACGTAAGTAACATCAGAAGTTCATACTTATAACGTACAAAGAGGATTTACTTGAAAACTTCAATCGCAAAGATTAACACTCATGAAGTTAAGAGGAGAATTTTCACAAAGAAAATTAACTAAGAACAACAAACTTCGACGCGGCTCCGGCGAAAATGTATGTTCTGTGCAGACTGACTGTACTTATGTAGGGCTGTGCTGTCAGCTGCTACACTTCATACGACACTTACTTTTCACATAATTAAATGGAGATAGTTTGCGTATTACGGGGAAGGAATTGGCTAGACTTCTTTGAGAAAAACTGGTCTTAGCAGCAGAAATATTTATTTGAAATTTTGTGGCAAAGAGAAAAGAAATTGTAAGTAATTTTATATGACATAAATATAGGTTTCCAAAGTTTAATTTCGACCATATTATAAAGGGTGTAAACAGACTCTTAACGAAGCCGAAAGGCACTTATTCTCCCTGTCATTGCGATCATTTTTTTGTTCTAGACCATACCAGGGAACCTTTTAGTTACGGAGATATGAGGGGTTAAAGTTCCATCTTTTTCACAAGTTTTTTTTAAATACATGTTTTTAATGTAAGATTTTTACTTTAAACACCTCCAGGACCCCCTTACTATTCAATCCGTCCATCAGCACTATGTTTTGAGTGCGTTACATTGAGTCTTACTGTAAAACGTGATTTTTCGGCCCAAAAAAAAGTCGTTTCCCAGCACTAATTTTTACGTAAAGTTACTTAGTTTGATGTACATAATGCTTGGTTGACGGGTTCGGGAAGAGTCTGTTTACACCCTGTATTATTGTAAAAGGTATTTTAGGCAATTTCTGATAACTGAGCCTTACCAATGAGACTTCTTATTAGACAGTATACTTCTGCCTTAACATGTGAACTCATATACCAACCTCTCTTACCTGAAAACCCATAAACCCACATACCAACCCCTCTCACCTGAACACCCATAAACCAGAACTATGCCGAAACGCAGCATCCCTAGTCCATATAACCGACTGGAACTAGTTTAAACTAGTATTATAACGATAAGACAGCGGGCGGGGCGTTTGTTCCGTGCGACGTACGAAAGCACTTCGTGTGAAACGTTGCTCGGTGGCTTATTCATACACTTGTACAGGCGAGCACTGAACGTATTTGTGATTTTGGGTTGTTTTGCTTCTTCTTAGTGTATCTATGGCAAATATGCAAGGTGTAAACTTACCCTCTACAAAGCTGACAACCAAACATTCTGTACACCAAACTTAGTCACTCTACTCAACAATTATTGCTGGGAAAATTATTTTTGAGAGAAAATTCACGGTTTGTTTTTTGTACTCAGTGTAATGCACTCAAAACATTATGCTGACGCATGCATTAAATAGTACAAGGGTTATGGAGATATTTTATGTAAAGCTATAAAATTAAAAACTTGTATTAAAAAAAAAAAAACTTGTGAAAAAGTTGTAACTTTGACTCCCAATATCTCCGTAACTAGAAGGTTCCCAGGTGTGGTCCAGAGCAAAAAAATATCGCAATAATGGAGGAACAAGTGCCTTTCCGCTTCGTTAATGGTTACCCATTATTTGGCCGAAAATTCAGCTACACTCAACTCCGCACACTGATGCAGACATAAGTTCATTATCTGTGGCGAGACGCCGCATACGGAGAACGTATTAAAAGGTTTTTTTTTGCTCTGTCCCACTCCTGGTCAAAGGCTTCCCTCGACTCTTTCCATTTTTAGCAAACCCGCGCGTTTTCCTACCAGTCCTAACAGAACCGGTCCAGTACGTCCCGCCATCTCCTTCAAAGGATCTTATTTGTATTCTTCTTCTTAGCGTGTCGATGGCAAATTTTTGCTAAATATGTTTGGCCGAAAATTCAGCTACGCGAACTCCGCTCGCTGATGCAAATTTGTATTTAATAGGTAATGACATTTATTAGGTTTAACTAACTATATACATTAATAATTAAAAACTATGAAAATAAAATAAATAAACTAACTACACACTATTCGAAAAACTCCTCCTCAACGCTGTCAGCTGGTAATGTTCCCAAGAGACTGGCGGCGTTACCACGTTGTATGGCAACACTTAGCCTCTGGCCAAGGTTAAAAGCCAGCCCTTGGGTCACGGGAAGCGTCAACTAGGCGTTTCGAAATTTCCTTAAATATGAGCACTCGGACCCCACGGCCCCAGAGTTCCAACCCCAAATAATTGAATCCTTTTTTTGTTTCAGAAAAGATTTAATGTTAAAATAACCGTATACTTCCGGAAACTGGGAGTGTACAACGACTTTGAACGATGTCGATGTGGTGACGCGGTTTTAAGTTCCGACAGCTTGAAGTTTTGAAATCGGCTTCCGTTATTTCTGAAAGCTCTCGAGTTGTATGTCGGAAATATTTACAATATTATAAGGCTGGATGAAGAGATGGATACTATCTCGTTCGTCTTGTGGTCGCAATCGCGAGTGATGAGCATTAAGACCTGGGTTCGATTCCCGAGTTATTGGATATTTCCATCAGTAATTTTTCAGGCACGGAGTAAGGATTTGTGCCCAGTTGATGGCAATAGACTCACCCCCTTTTACAAGGGACTTACACATAACTGGCTTAAATGTGGGTGTACCATTAGGTAAACCTCTGCCTAACCCTCTGGGGATTACAGGCGTAATGTTATGTTATATAAGACTGAATGGGTAATTCGTGGTTAAAACTGAATCGATCTAGAGCTAGTCATCATCTTTATCATCACAACTGGCAGCCTCGGATTTTTTCTCCAAACAAACTTCTTCCGCGAACAGTTATTTCCACGAGCGTACCTACGTCACTTGCTAGCCTAGCGGTGTTTGTACTTGCTGCGGCATCGTTAATTAAGCTATTTCAAGCTATTATACGCACGGATCTGGTAGTAATTCAAACAGAATTAATATATTAAGTAAATTAAATCTACTTACGACGCCTGAGTACAAAGAGAAAGGCACGGGGTATAAATCGATAGGATTCTAGGTTCCGAACTTGTTCCTAAGAAATAACCAGTGAAAAACAAATTCTCGGAAAAACTAAAAAAAAATGTGAATTTTCCAGAAAAAAAAAACTTTTGACCAACCGGACCAACTTTTTTGATTTCCGGACGATTAATTCTAAAGCTTACCTAATTAAATCAACTAATCTCTTCGTCTCCTTGGGTCTCCCATCTTTGAAAATTCTTTTCCCGATTTTATCGAGGAAAAAATTCAAAATTTCAATGATGTTTCGGAAAGATTGCTCGAAATTAACATACATTCGGCCATCACAATAATTCGTTACTGCTGTTTCAGTCCAAAATTAACGTATTTCCTTCGTGCTTCCCCTTTATGGAAACACACTCCCCTTTGGACAAAATGGATGAAATTATCAGACATACTCTAACGTCAATTTTAAATGTGGCTTTGGACGACCGAGCTTGGGCACAAGCTACTCTTCCTATTCGCATGGGAGGACTCGGCGTCCGCAAAATTTCCAGTATTAGTTTACCGGCTTTTATATCCTCGGTCCACGGCACTAAGAAATTAATCAGGAATATCCTGTCTTCCACACTGATTGATTTTGATGTGCCGTGCATGCCCGAGGCTATCGATGCTTGGAAACTCGCTTGCCCGAATACTGAAGAACCCGACCATCCATTTTCCCAGAGACGATGGGACGAGCCGCTCTGCAGAGTAGTTCAGAGCAATCTGCTGAACACATCTGATACTACTGCTGGAGTTTTTCGATGCCCTTTTATAGTTTGTTGTTAGTTTATCTATTTTAGTTTAATAGTTTTTAATTATCAATGTATATAGTTAGTTTAACTTAATAAAGCTAGACACAACAAGCATTTTATTGAAAAATTATAACAAAATGATAAAAATTTACTAGTTTCCGTACTAATCATTTCATAACAAGTCCACCTCCACCTATCAGTCATTAACAACTGCAGTTTCAAAATTCAAAAGTTGCAGTAACTATAAAATGAGGTCGTGAAAAACTTTACAAAGTAGAACTTTTTCGATTCATATTGCCTGAATGTTTGGTACGGTGACACCCAAAATAGTGTAGTTTAATCATTAGCTAGGAAAACTCAAATAATTAGCCGGTAAAATAATAGAACATATTTCAGTATGGACTGCCTCGTTGGTCGAGTGGTCGCAAACGCGACTGCTGAGCACGAGGTCCTGGGTTCGATTCCCAGGTCGGGCAAAGTGTTGTGGGGTTTTTCCATCAGGAATTTCTCAGTAGCAGCCACGGAGTCCGGATTTGTGCCCGGTTGATGGCAATAGGCTCGCCCCCTATTACATGGGACTTAAAACATAACTGGCGAAATGTGGGTGTACTATTAGGTACACCTCTGCCTAACCCTACGGGGATTACAGGCGTGATGTTATGTTATGTTATGTTGTTATATTTCAGTATGTATATTGTTTCAGAATTCATTCTGAAACAATAAAGAAAAGAAGTAAAGTAAAGGAGATCATTTTTTTTGGGCCTTTTCTGAAAGTTAAAATGTTTAAATTATACCAATAAAAAAATGGTACGTATCTCCTTTTACGCCTTGCTTGCTGGCAAAACCACACAGCAATCAGATTGATGATCTCAATAAAGTCATTCTGCCTACCTGTTTATAGCCAAGAACGGACCCAATGATCCGATTTCGATTTCCAGTTTCCTAAAAATTACTGGTAGAAGCAGCTTTGTCAAGGCCAATAAATCTCCTATGTGACCAATAACCCTTTCTCCTCGGACGCATACAAAATGTGCACAAAAGCGACCAAAAGCTACCAAAAAATTGTCTTTCAATCGCATGTCAGTCATGCGTGAATGGCTGACACACGATGAATCCACGTCGCACCCATCCTGGTCAGAGTGACGTATGACGCAGATTTTTCTGCTCATCAATATGCCGAATATGGAACGATATGCACAGGTTTTTATTTAGGCCTTACTGCAGACTCTGCAGAGAATGCATCTTTTACCTAAATACTTTGCTTTTTGTTGGAGACTTCGCTTCGATATTTCTTCTTTTAAGCTAAGCAAAAGGAATTAGGGCTCGCGAAACCCGCATAGGGTTACTAGGAAGTGATGGAGTGCGTTCGTTTTGTTAAACTGTATTATGTTATTGTGTTCCATAATTTTATTAAATGACTTTAGCTTTTGCTTTTGCTGTTAAGATCAGAAACCTTTTTGAACTTGCTCAAAACATCTTGAGAAAATATGTCCAGACATCTGAGATTTGCTTTCAAAACGTTTCATATTTCTATAAAAACATAAATGGTTTTTTCGTAAATTCAAATCCAATGCATTTTTTACTTTTTCCATGTTACTTACTTTCAAACTAAACCAACTTACCACTAACTCAAAACTTATGAGTGTATATATAAAAAAAAACTTACATAACATAACATCACGCCTGTAATCCCCGTAGGGTTAGGCAGAGGTGTACCTAATAGTACACCCACATTTCGCCAGTTATGTTTAAGTCCCATGTAATAGGGGGCGAGCCTATTGCCTTCAACCGGGTACAAATCCAGACTTCGTGGCTGCTACTGTGAAATTCCTGATAGAAAACCCAATAGCACATTGCCCGACCTGGGAATCGAACCCAGGACCTCATGCTCAGCATACGCGCTAAAAAAACTTCCAACTTAAAAAAAAACTGACTGCTGAAGATAAATCTGTTTACGCTTCTTACACAAGCTACCCAAACCCAATTCACCCATCTTTTTCACAACACAAAAGTTATCGAAAACCTGTTTCCTTTCAACAGCGAAAACTTTAACAATATTTAAAATCCCTACTGAAAGGAAACAGGAAATCCAAAGCACCAATTCCTTAAAAAACTCAATTGGACTTGTGATGCAAATTCTCAAATCTACTTTACCGCTTCGGAGCTCGCGACAGAATTAAACTCTATTTAGATATCCACGATTTGCTGAGTGATCTAACTCGTCCATGAAGTGGTTTTAACTTTATTTTGCGCGGAATTGGTTTTCAAATGAGACTAAGTTTAAATTACTGGTGTGCTTTGTAAGGCCTTTTTTGTGCTGGGAGTGAAAGGAGTGTGGTTGTTTTTCCGTGATTTAGTTCTTTACAGGAAATGCGGGAATTTTTCTTGTGATCACTTAACTTAAATAGAAACTTTTAACCACTTCTTTGACACTCATATCATAATGCCATTGTTATAAATCGATTGATGGAGCTGCGAAATCTGGCTGGAGTATGAAATGATGACGTGATTTTGGAAAACGACTTGGATGCGTACTGCGAAGGCTGACTCGAGGTGGCACGGAATAAAGCTCCTCGAAGAACTTGGAGGAGGTCTTGCCCAGCAATGAGATAATATAGACTAATACAATAAAAGAGATTTTAATTGCTTTAAACGGACATGAAATTTCAAATAAATCAATAATAAACACCCACACGAAAGATAGGTAATGGGAAAATTTACAAACCCGTTCTCGCTTAAGTTTAATTTGTTATTGCCGTGTATCAAAACCGTATTTACCTGAGCATAGCCGGGGGTGTGCCACGTGCAATCACAGTTTGTCGCACAACTTTGTCGAAAACGGTGACACACTTATTTGAGCACTTTGGAAATTGGGTCATGCATTTTTTTCCGATAGACATAAGTATTGGAAAAGTGTCATCTGAATAATTTACAATAGGCTCCACACTGGCTGAACCAGTGACCTTTTGAGAGTCATGGAAATCTATGATGATTGAGAAGAAGGGCTAGCTGTGGACGAAATCCGGATGCGATAATGAATATGATGAATATAATATACTAATAATATTGCAAATAAATGATTACGATTATGAATGATTTAAAGGCGTTCCTAAAAATCCATAAATTCAAAGACACCAAGGAACACGCAAAATATTTTTTTTACAGAAGAATGTCAGGCAAGGTTGGTTTTAAAACGTTCACAACCTTCTTATCTGCCTAACATTTTCCCAACTTTTTTGGGGTCGGCTTCCAGTCTTACCGGATGCAGCTGAATACCAATATTTTACATGGAACGACTGCCTATCTGACCTCCATAACCAAGTTAGTACTGAGTAATACGAAAAATTTCTTGGTAAGACTTGTTGTCAGACTTTAGGGCAACTAGACTAACAGACTAACTAGTATACTTAGAACAAAAGGTTCACAACAAAACCTGCAAAATTTGCAAAAAGTATAGTGCAGTAACACATTTTAATTTTGCATAACCACACTTTAAAATTAATAATAAATTAAAGAATACAGGATACGGAAACAAAGATGTATGATCGTACTAAAGTAGTAAAACTACACGACGGAACTGTTCTAATAGAAACATAATTTGGTATCAAAATGTAGGGTGCTCATAAATTTTAATAAAACGTGGACGTTTAATCCGGCCGCGGACGTGTCTAGCCCCAAGTTGTGTTTGCACATGATATGATATTTTATTCATTGTATTATATTTTGAATTTAAATGGGATTTTCGTGATTTGAAAATGTGATTTAAGTTTAGGTTATAAGCGGGTTACCATCCTGTGTGGCCACTGGTGTTAATGGTAATTTGTAAAAAGATAATAAAAGATAGGTACAGAAAGCTAATGGAATGCCAAACTGGATTGGATATTTACAAATTATTATGATAGTCCCTACCTGGTAATAAATATGGCAAAACGAAAAAGTTCGGCTTCATAAAGCGTCACCTTCACCTCGATCAGTCTCTGTTTTAGGCTCTGAAACTTTGTGTCACATGACTGCGACGCGATTTTAATGCTAAGGCAATTTTAGAAGTTTTCCGTCCAACTAGATCTTATTATAATTTCAGTATTACGTATACTGCTAAAAATATTCACCAGTCCATAGTTGAGTCAGTGCAAGTCTCATTAAAAGTCAGACGTGCGGTCACCGTACTCGCTAAGCCGTATCTCTCGGTGTATGAAATTCAAATACTGACCCGTTTGTAACCTGAAATACGAATAGTTGACTTAAGGCGGATAAAGGTGGGTATGTTTATCGTTTGCAGTTCATTCTGGTTTATTTAGACAAGTAAGTAACAATAGAACCTTAGCTGTGGGTGAAATAATAAACAGTATTTATGAGTGCAACGGTGGCCCAGTGGTAACAACCCCGACTTACGAACAGTAAGTCGTGGGTTCGAACCCAGGCAGGCGCATTACTTTGTGTAATTTATTTCATCACCACTGCTCTCAAAAACGGTGAAGGTTAGAAACATCGTGAGGAAACCGGCATGTCTTAGAACCAAAAATTCGAAGACATGTGACATCTACCAATTCGCACTGGGCCCGCGTGGTGGTTTATATCCCATTCCCTCTCATAGAGAGGAGGCCTGTGTCCCAGCAGTGGGAACATTATAGGCTGATGATGATGATGAGTTCAGCGGATCCTGACCGGTTAAACCTAAAGCTCTGGCTCGAATGGGACACGTAATCGTAAGGCTTTCAAAATACTATGTTCGTGAAAATGTAAAACGTTGATCAAAACAGTAGAAGAAACTCACTTTTACAAATTGCTGTCCGTAATCTATCATTGCTATAATTATGTTATTGTTTCTAATATTTGATTCTAATTATTTTTATTTCAATGAATATTTTTTCCTAGTGGATTTGCAGTGGAAATTAAGTCTAAAGTTATTTAAAGGCTTTGACCGGTATTTTCATTTTTGTATGATTATCACGCACTGCAATGCTATTGAGCATTAACAATACTGCAGTAATCATTATTGTGGTAGTAATTTTGTATGTGGTTTTATTTCGGCTATCAGCAAAATATTTTGTGTTCTGCTCTTTGCATTTTAAATTTAATAACAGTCATGTCCGGTACCAAGGTACTGTTATGAAAATTTACTGATTAAAATCTGCTAAAATGGCGAGATGTACATAACAAAATAATACAGTAGCCTCGCAAAATGATTAGCTTCCATAAATCCTTTTCCCAACAACCCACAAAGTAAAACATCACAATTTTTACAAATTAAACTTTAAAGCCAGCGCAAACACAAAATTAAATAAAATGAAGCTAGAAAGGTCCTCTCCACAACACATTAATTCCAAACTTAGGTACATAGAAAATAAAGGTCCCATTCCCAAAACTTATGTAACACCCCCGAGTGCGGAGCTAAATAATCATAATTTATATCTCGCCACATATAAATTAACACAGGAAGCCATTATCAGGCTAACAGATGACAAGCGAGGCATTAAAGTCTAAAATTGTACAAAACTAATTACCGCGAAGACCGTTTGTAAAGGTGGCCGCGCTGTGTAGCTGTAATGTGAGTCGGAGCTAAGTTTAGGTGTGCTGTAAACTTGCGATTTGTCGCAGAAAAGTTGTGAGAGCTAGATGTACAGTGGCTTTTATGCGACAAATGCTTGTGCTCTGCTTGGAACATATAATATCTTGGGACAACCAACACACCGCCATCTGATCCCAAACTAGGCAGAGCCTGTACTATGGCAACCAGACAGCTGATAAACATACTTATATATTTCTGAATACATACATATTATAGATAAATTATACACCCAGATACAGAACCAATAATCGTACTCATCGCACAAATATTTGTCCTGTTTGGGAATCGAACCCACGACCTCCGTCCTAGCAGTCAGGGTCACTAACCACTAGACCAACAGGCCAATCATATAAGGTCTGTGAGTGATATTACCCTAGTACTAAGTACAAATTGGTCTGGAAACATTAATAATCGAAGAGTAGGAATAGTAGTCAAGAATCATCATAATCATTTTATCCCAATTAATTTATGATGCGTACAGCATGTCATCTTGTGGTCGTCAGGAACGATCAGGTACTTATATTGTGCCTTTTTTCAAAATACTTTTCTTTCGTAGTTTCGTAATATGGCGTATAGCAGCCAGGTGGACTCTTTTGTGAATCTCCACTAAGCTAACTTGCGCTTAAGCGACACTAACATCCTTCCACAGCCACGAAGTATTTTCAGTTACAACTCATAAAATGTCTACCGCTTGCAAAAACCTTTTTGTTCTTCCCTTAGCAACACTATATTAAAGCGTAACAACTGAAGATGTAGTGGGTCTTTGAAGTAGATGGAGAGGACGACGGAAATGTTGCCAGTGGCGATAAATATCTGGGTAATGGTGCACCGTAGCCAATCGGCACGGTTGCTATGCTGGTCGCGGTTGATTAACTAGAGGAATGATCACAAAAAGGCATCGGAAAAGGATCTACTAAATATAATTTGAAAAGATTTTGTTGTGACGATGAGGAAGAACTAGGAGGTTATGAAGATATTGCGGATAGTCACATTGGCTATGTAGATAACGTAACCGTACAAAAAGAATAACACAATAATGTAAACGATGTTGCTTATTGTTATATTATTCTTAAGATCATTAATTTAAAGGAAGTTTTAAGAACAGACTTTCTGATTATTAAGAAAAGATAATATAATAATTAGATAAAACAGAGAACTCTTTTAAATCTAATGAATTGCAGTTACTACAAAAATTAACATGAATAAAAACCTACATTAAATATATCATTTGTAAAGTAAAAATTCATATGAATACTCCAAAGAATTCTCCTTCAAAGTCTGCAGTGAATCTATTATTACTAGATTATTCAAAAGCAATATTCCCCTTTGAGCGATAAAATACGTGCAAATTTCATATTTGATACTCATACGGGTTGAGGGTCTTTATAAGTTTCTGCAACGTGAAACCTCCTTTTGGCTTCGTCTATGGTGAGGAGCTTACGCGGGCTTACTTTGACAACAACCTTATGGCAACAAGAATAAAGATAATTGTAATGCAAAATCAGATGCAAAAAATCGATTGACGTGAAGAAGCGATCGTCAATTATTTACCTTTTAGAGATACTTCAACTTTCTGATGGCTGGTAAAACAAATCACAACACGTTGTTAGGCCCGGACTCCATCAAAGCAGAGACGAGAGAAGATGTGCAAGATTCGAACAATCACAAAGGAAATGATAGATTTCAACCAATGTGATTGGTCGGTTTCCACACGCCTCTTAACAGCTCCACTCGTCTCCGCTTTAGTGTTCCAGTCCTAAATCGCGCCCGCATTTACCCTGGATGAGGCTTTTATACTTTAACGTATAGTATTTTGCGTAGCTTGCAACCAAATCTGTCTTGCGCTGCTATCTTATTAAAGCTCATTTCCGCATTTGGGATTATGAGGAAACCAGTAATGGGATAGCCTTTATCTTAACAAGCTTTAAGATAACGAGGGAAATTGCGTTTTAATAGTGTAATATTTTACCTGTGCAATTTAGAATACAGTTTAATTAAGTATAGCCACAAACACAACGATGAATATAAGCTTTTGCCTGCATTGAATTTAAAACACACGTACCTATTAAACCAAGACAAATGTACGTAAGGTACTTGTTAGAGAAACATATATAACGAAAAAGTTTCCTTAGCTCTTCTTCCAGGAATGTAAAAAAGCCTGCACATGTCTGAAAATAACTGAAAAACGCCAATTTGAGTCCAACTGTACGGCGTCTATTCATTCCAAACGTTTGAATTAAAAAAAGAACACTAGAAACCGTTGCTATCCTAAACTAGACCGTGAATTTGCGTGATAAGATTTAATACAATTTGCAAACCACTCCTGGTTGTACTCTTCTCAAAAAAACATTCAAATTTGAATTGTCAGGTACCATGAATAGAACTGAGATTTCTTTGAGGTTCTGTTGGTTTAGTTTTAACGCTCGCACGTGTGGAACATGTGAATTATGCACCTTTGAGCGTCGCGTCGAGTTTGCAAACTAGATTGACAAACGTATCAAAAGGATTCAGTTTTTATGAAATTACTGACTAGTGCAGATCTAAAAACTATTACTTACACCGTGCAAAAAGACGTATACTTTATCGGACTTTGAAAGAAATGGTCCAGCAATTTGTGTTGCTGTTAAAATCTGTGTAAAGGGAAAAAAATAATCACCTCTGTGTGATACGGAAAAGTTACAATTAGAAATGCAACATAACTATATTTTACTGAGACGTTTCTCGGAAAAAAATCTTTATTTGACGGGTCTTTTCAATCAAAGCATTCGACAACCTATCAATAACATCAAACCACTGTATACAACCAGTCAACAGTTTACAGAAACCCAATATTCATCATGACACTATCGATATTGTTCACTTTTGGGTTTTACTTAATTTCACGGTAGTCAAAGTAAGTGGGTCCCGCCGGGTTCACCGCTTGGACTGCTAGTTTTTCAATTTGCTATGTTGCGATGCGCACATGGGCTGTATTGCGATTTTATTCACTCCACCGTTCAAATAGGACGTTTTAGATTGCTGCGATTCAGATGCAGCTTTTGACTGTTAGTATTTGCGCTATTAAAAAGATAGCAATGCGGAACCGGAAAAGTAAGAATTTTTGATAGATGAAAATGTTTCTACCAGAAATATTAAGGGATTCTAACTCTATTGCTCTGTATAAACTTCAAAAAGCCCAAATGAATCAAAAATATTCTTCACCGCTGTTCAATCAAGACTCTTACACCAATAATATAATTTATTATTGTACATTGATTTATTCGAAAATGTTTAATTCATCCGGGATCCCTTTCAATATTTAGTTTCAGTTTTGATCATCCGTAATAAACAAAGTTTGTTTTAATTACTTTCGACCTAAATAGTAATTCCAAATATTTTTGTAAGTTCAATAAGTAAATCGGCTTCACTCTGTTGTTAAAGAAAACTATTTCGAGTCTTTTTCTCTTTATGATATTTTTATTAGTGGCAAAACACCATTTCCAGCAAAGAATAATTTCGCATCAAGAAAACGTTAGGACCGATATTAAAAAGACAATTTGAAAACTTATTTCCTAATAAACGTTCTTCCCCATTTACAAAACAATATAAGAAGAGCCTTCATCCTCCGCTAATATAATAAGTGCGGCGTCTTTTCAGGCTATCGAAATTCTGATCCGGTTCGAAGGACCTGCAACTGACTTCCCGCTGGCAATGTGCCAATAAAATAATATAACTATCCCGAACATAGCTACCCGGCCACCCTCTTAGCCTTTTGTTACTAACTACCCCACTTGGTCCGTGGATGTTAATGAGCCTAAAACTTTTAGCCTAAATAAGTAAGACAACTTAGTTTCTCGAAAAATCACGAGTATGAAGATAAATGGTTTGGGCTAAATTAAATTAGTTTACTACGAGAATTTTGGTGACCTAAATGGATAGGAGGAAGACGAGATGTCGTCTGTTTACAATTTAATTTTCATCTTATAACATAACAATATTTTTAGAGGATTACGGAGAATTTGTCTGGAATCTTAATTTTCGTTTTATTAAGAAAATTTAAATTAAACAAAATTTCGTTAGGTTTACTCAAGTAAGTAAAATTACAAAAAGCATCTTTGCATACTCCAATTCTAATATTTTTGGCCAGAATACTAACTCAACACAGTCACACACCCAATAAAAATATTGATATTTTATACTACATTCACCCTAATCTCAATTCATATAAAAGTTATTGTATTTTGTCTACAACGCTGCTACGCGGCAAGCATTCATATTGCTATATCAAACAATATGAAAGTGAAACAGCCTCTTGGAACGTTCAGACTGTTACATAAGCCAGTATATTTTATACGGTCTATATCTTTTTAAAAGGTCAGAGCAACTAGCATAAGATATTTGCATTTCCTCTTTCTTTTCTTACATTATCTCGATCATAATAATGGGGTATATTTTTCATGAGGAAAATACTGCCCATGCTAATCTCGGAGTGAAAGAAAAAACAGTATACAGTCTTATCTAAATGAAAGAAATTATTTTCCTGTCTAACTTGGAGGAATTAATCAGGGAAACGAATCACCGTTAGGGGATAGATGTGGCAACAGTATAATCTAACCGCGTCTTGAACATTGTTGCGATGTTTTGATGTGTTTATTTTGTGTTTGGGAAGTAATTTACTTCGCCGCTCTCCTGACACCGCACTTGACATCACCGAGGAACGTGACCAAATGTTGCAAGTTTGTTTTTACATACATACATAAACTTACGCGTTTTTCCCATGGGGGTAGGCAGAAATCACAGAACGCCAATTGCTACGATCCCTACATACTCCTTTTGCCTCATCCACGTTTATAAATCTGGTTAACACGCAAGCCGGGTGTGAGTACTACGCACTGACCTTTCTGAAGAACCGCACCAATAAGGTCAGTATATCCTTCTACAGCGTCCCCTCCCGGCGTTGCCACTCATATCTACCTTTTGTAGTCGCCTTTTACTCATTCTTTCCAATTTTTGCTACTACATCTTTTTTGAAAACCGCAACGTTTCCGTATAACCTCATTCCTCAATTTATCATTCAGAGTCATGTCAAAATGTAATGTAATTTGTGTGTAATGTAATGTCATTCGTTAATGTAAGTGTTGTTGAAATATACCTACTTCCAAATATGGACACGGTTCAGTTCATATAGTGTTAGGATATTATTTATATTTATCATCATCATCATCGATAACCAGATTTTGTACAAAGATTCTCTTTATCCATTAACGCCCACCTCAGTTCTCCAAAATTGAAAATTATTCTTGTAAAATACGAGTTAAAACTGCATCATCATCATTCAGACAAAACCATCTACTTCTAGACCCAACTCCTCTCAACAACAGCCGAGTATTTTAATAAAAACATCCAGCAGAGAGAAAACACAATGAACACAACATTTTCAATACTCAATATTACTTGGCGTCTGGCAATTTGTTGTACTTACACGTACGTTACGCGTAGGCATCACGTAGGTCACACGGTTAAGTAATAAATGTTGTAAGTTACTTCAGGCGATACCATCGCCTTAAGAGGCATGTCACCACAAATTGGAGTTCTACAATTTATTGAGTACAGCGCCTAAGTAAATTGCTCTTAAAAAGTTTGCAGACAAGAGTAGTAGTGAAAATGATTTAGCGAAACATGTTTGGCCAGAAATTTGGAGGTTAAATAATGATAGTCGCATGGGTTGATATTCAATATTAAACAACGCTTGCGAGGCTGGTTATTGGATGGGTAACAAACCAAGATCTTTTTATCTCAAGGAAAGTACGTTAAGTCGTAGGTCCCGACTGACTTTCGTAGATTTGATAGCCGTATCGGGGAGTTACCAGTCCGAAAATATGAGTCAGCTATAAGGTATCTAAGGTAAGGTAGGTCAAAGGGGTATCGTGTTACCCAGTAACTTGTGGAGGCCAGATAGGCCGTCGCCTCATATAAAAGGTTAGGCAGACGACGACTAAGCCGGAATATGACTACTAATTATGACTACCATTATTAACGCGAAGTTTGTGCGGATGATAGATGGATGAATGTTTGTTAATCTTTCATGCAAAAATGACTGAACGGATTTAGATATTTGGTACACAGATTCTTTATACCCTGGATTAACACTTAGGAAACTATTTATCCCGAAAACGAGGAAACTATTTTTTTTATGTAATACGATACCGTAAGTCAATTACCGAAGTCGCGGGATTAGCTATAGTACTCAATATAGGCAAGTAACACTACTTATTTATTTATTTAATAAAGGTTTACCAACAGCTTCTGTGTACAACGATCACAAGCAAAGGTTATACAATATTGGACTTACACAGTCGCCAATTACTGGTTAACCATCATTCGCAAAAATAAGACAGTGATAACATAATTAGAATATAAAATTAAAACGAGTGGCTCTAGAAATAAAATAAAACTAAACCTAAATAACTACACAATTAAACTTCTCAAATCTATGGGTATCAAATTTAAAAATTTCAGAAATAAAATAAAAACGGCATCACTATAATTAGCTTACCAATTACGACTAAAATTTAAAAAAAGACAATATGTTAAGATTAATAACAATAAAAATGAGATCGAGACTGATAGCATTACTATTAAAATTAAAATAAAATAACATAACAAGTAGTGGAATAAAATAAAAACTAAAGGACTAAACTATTCATGTTCATACTAACATAAGAAAACATTGTGTTATGATTTTCGGGAATCCAGTAGTTGGGTTTTAAAGTTTTACTTATAAAATATTATTCCCAGGGAATCCAGAAAATAACGCACAACGTAGATGTAAAGCGTACCTCAGCAACCTTTCTAATCAAATAAGCCTTATGTGCATAGGAAATGTTTCATACTAATCTTCCCTTTGTACAAACTTGCATGTTGCATTATACAAACGCGAATTAATAACAGCACACAATGCGTCCCATACAAGAGAACGTTTAAAACACTTTATTCTTGAATATAATATTGTGTTGAGGATTTCATTATAAGCGTTGTTATAGGAATTTGTAAGGATTTTGCTCCGCTAGCTTTCCTTTTGTCCTCCACTGGCATTGTTTAAGTAAATGTCGTCACTTATAAAATAAATATAGGAAACTAATATTCTTAAAGCAGCTTTATTTTTATATTGTGCTTCAAGTTCCGCGCTGGCTTGCTCTTTTTCTCTTTGCCATTCCAAGTTGAGAACGCTTAAAAGGTTTTTTGAATGTAAAAAATGTTTTTTGCGATCATTTAACTTAATGTAGTCATTATATTTTATTTTTTAGGTTTTTTGTTTGAACAAGTTTTCAAATTTTAAATACTTCATCTAATGTGGTGTATATCTGCATAAAAATTTGCTTATCTTAAATTAAACTCATTAAGTTCATGATTTGCAAAAATCAGCATTCAAAAATAAAATCATAAATGTAACCGATACAAGAAATTTCATAAAACCCATCCAAGGTCCCCCTTTCAAATCTTACAAAAGAAATTCCACAATTTGTCCGAAATCAGAAAGCAAGGGGGTCTCAAAAAGGTTGCTAATGTACACGTAGAATAGGTAGAGTGACAAAATTCATCACGGCTGTACTGGACGTATACGGTGCTAATTTGCACGGCTAAATGGGGATGCTACGCCCCAAGAGTATTACCCGGTTAAGTTACAAAGAGATGCAGCTGATTGATAATGTTATGTTGAATGATGTAGCTGTATTCTGTGGGGTTATATTAGTAAACAGAGATGCAAAAGGCAGGCTTGTTGGCGGTTAGTTGGAATTCGAATTAGAGTTTGGCATTAATTAGTTTGGATGACTTGTGGAATGGGATCAGCTCTGGAATATTTTGACTTTACTGCTATTTCATACAAAACTTACCCATTCAAACCTTGATTTTCAGTCCAATAGCAAAATATGTTCTTATTTCGGTTTGCCTTCACTCTTTAAATAAAATCACCTGCCTATGCAAGATAGCCTCTTTAAAACAAATCATTTCTACAAACGCTTATATCTACTAGTTACATACGGCGACACTTCAAGTCATACATTTCCAGTATCACATAGCCTCGCTTTGTATAGATTACCCGTACAATAAGAGATCCGCATATACTGGTTTTGTATAGCTTGTTTGGTCGTCGTGCGTTCCTAAATACAAATCCCATATTTTACATCTCCAAGTACATTTTTACGTTTCGTTTTGATGTACTAATAAAAAGCAACGCTCATTGCATTTTATGGATGCTACAAAGTATGAAAAATATTTTCTCTCAAGTTACATACGTTTGGTAAAATCGTTTTATTGCAGTCCCATTGTTTGAGTACAAGATTTTATGTGTGTTGTGTTTACCGTTTAATTAATAATGTGTGTAAAAAAAAACCATTCTACCCGTCTTTGCGATATTTTTTTGTTTTGGTCCATACCTTCCTGAAACTTCTAGATACGAAAATATTGGAGGTGTGTCAAATTTTGCAAAACTTTTTTTAAGATACAAATTTTTAATTTTATAACTTTACTTTGAATACCTCCATATCCCCTGTATTATTCAATATATTCATTAGCACTATATTTTGATTGCATTACCTTGAGTCCTGCCGTAAAACATAACTTTTACTCCAAAAAAAAGTCTAAAGTTTCCCAGTATGATTTTTAAAACAATGTATTGTAGAAATAAGTGTAATAAAACCCAACGAGTACATAAAAAAGGACGAGAGGTACCTCACTTCATGATATTAAAAACAAAAAAGTGCTCGCCATGAATGAGTTAACAAACATGAGGATAATCCCAAAGGGTTGGAGAGACAAAGGCGTTCGCCACACGTCAGATAATGTCAGTCGAGTCCGAAGTGAAGGTTTAAGTGTTTTTGATGAAGATCCTTCAAAATAATCATGGATATAAAATGTGACTTTCTGTGGGAGAAAGGTACGTCCTGATTACATTTGATGACTATGCATGAAGAAACAGCATTGTAGGTTACTAGGTAGGTAGGTAAGTACACAGATGTAATAACTCAATACCAGAATGGAAAAGCAATGTTCCATGATGGTAAATTGAGCAGTTTTCCTGCCAGGGCTGCGGGACTGTTCGAAAGAGATACCGCGGCCCTGGAACATAAAGGGCAAGGAAGGAACATGGATGGGTTTTAGTCAGTACAAGTCTGACACTCCCTTCTGCTCTGCCCAGAGCGGAAGAAGTCATTTGATGATTTCCCATCCGAAAAAAAGGAGATTTATTACCATTATGTAGCTATTAATGTAACTATTAATTTTACACACAAAGAAGAAAGATTCTTGACATACTAGGCTAGCTTTGTGGCAATTAATCTATATTGGTACAGCAAACATGAAACCAACAAACAACAAATCTTCAAACTTAAATATTTAATTATTGACTTCAAAACTTCAAACATAATAGTCAGCTCATTTTCTCTCATGATAGCCTAGCAACACACAGAAAGTCAATCAATGAAACTCAAATACAGCTTACGCAAGCCAAAAACTTATTTATTGTTAATCCGAGCAAATAATGCTTAATCTTTCCGTAAAGTCGAGCGTAAGGAGGCTGAGATAAAACAAACGGTACTGTTTAGTAAGCGTAAAAATACAAAAGCCCTTACTACGAGTTATCGTTCTCCTTCACGATACCCTCACGATATTTTCATTGTTACTATATATTTAGAGGATTGTAATATTCTGCAACTTCTTTGATTGTTTTATGAGTCGAGCTACCGACGATACGATAACTGACATAATTGCATCAGGGAACGCTTGGCGTAATGTAGTGGGCATAAAAGTTCTTTGCTTACATCGTAAGCGCGTTATACAGTGGTTATGCACCGTGTAGTGTAGAATATATGATTGCACTGGCTAAACCGGTTCACTCAAATCTGTGTGGTTCTTTCTTAAAAAAAAATGTTTTTTGTTTTCATGTGATTTGACCGAGATTATGTCTGGACCTTAAAATAGACTGTAATTTCTGAGCTTGTTTCGGCTGTTGCTTCTCAGAGTAGTCAGATACGAAACACACGTCATATCTAGTTTAAAAAAAGTTAGTGGAATTAACTCAAATTGTATGCGGCCAGTATGTAGCCACCTGTACAGCTCTATCATTGGCTTCCTTAAAATTTGGAAGGCGCAATTGGTTGTGCAGGATGGGCAGGAAGTGAAGTGGCACATCCTGCAAAGGTGCTCATTACGCCTTGTGACTGCAACTGTAGCTTCGACAATTCAAAAGTGCTTGTAACTGGCTTACTTGAAATAAATTATTTTGTTTTTTATTAGGTGTAAAGAATGAGCATTGGAGTTGGATTAAAGGAACAAGTGCCATTAGGAACATGTGTACCGGTTGGTGTTGTATGAGGAAGTTGAACCCGTACTGTGCCCACGTGATGTATGGCCTATCTCCTCTTATAGATAGGATGCCTGTTTCAAAACCGTGGGAAGCAGGCATATGATAAATTACTGCAGAAATGAATCAAAAAGATGATAATTATTAGTGTTCTCATGCTTGCTATGAAACAAAATTATAATCACTATTTTGGCCTTTTAAAAGTGTTACTTATACCAAACCTTTTTTGACCAGTCCTTTGACAACTTATAATATTAAGTACCTTCATATAAAAATGATGTTTATTTCAAATCCAATAAAGTTTAGCCTTGGAAGGCTATATTTAGCACATGAAAAACTCTTGCTTCTGCGATAAGGTTTATTTTAGGGTAAATTTATCTCAAAAACAGGGGGTTCTGAGAACAGATTGTTGATATTTTCTTCAAAGTATCTTATCGAACAAGGTAAATATTAGTCACTTATTCCAAGACGAGTAATTAATTATAGACAAATAAGAAGCATTTCTCAGAAAGTACTAAGTTCTTTTCGAAGCGAAACCTTCTTCCAGTAGGTTGGCCATGTTAATTTAACGAGTACTCTAGCTTTCTTACACCTTATACTAATGTACTACCTTAAACGCATGTCAGAAAACGTATGAAACCCAAATCGTTTTTAAAGTAGATTTATTCAGGAAACTGAATATTTCAATTTTATTGTTTTATTTCTGTTTAATGCTCAATGATTATTGGTTTTCTAAAGTGCTTATAGGTCTACTATCTACATATTTTGTTGGTATCAAGATTAATATCTACTGAATTCGAGAACAATAGGTATTAGTTCTAAACTGGATATCTACGCAGATATAGCTAATGAGGATTAATAATAATGGACTAAGCTTTTAAGTCTAGACGAAGGACCAAATTGCTATAAGATTCTATTAATGTTTCAGTTTTACGCCGTTTCCCTTCGATACTTTTTCACAGAAAAAGAATACTTTTACATGATTCTGGCCTCCTGGTATGTGAGACTTGACCGCCATTGATACTGGCTTCTCATTTGTCCATGCCTATTATTCGAATGTAAACACGCACAGTAATCTGAGGCTGGTTATACCAATATACCTCAAATATATAGGGTGTAAACAGACTCTTTACGAAGCCGTCAACCAAGCATAACATATAACATAAGTAACTTTACGCAAAAACTAGTGCTCGGTAACGACTTTTTTATTGGGCTGAAAAGTCACGTTTTACAGTAGGACTCAATGAAACGCACTCAAAACATTGTGTTGATGGGTGGATTGAATAGTAAGGGGGTGGGTCCTGGAGGTGTTTAAAGTAAAAATCTAACATTAAATACATGTTGTATTAAAAAAAAGGTGGAACTTTGACCCCCAATATCTCCGTAACTAGAAAGTTCCCAGATATGGTCTAGAACAAAAAAATGATTGCAGTGACGGGGAAAACAAGTGCCTTTCGGCTTCGTTAAGAGTCTGTTTACACCCTTTATACATTCAAAGAAGGGTAAACTCGCACCAGCACGAGTTTTTCACCATAGAAATGCCTATTCCACATTTTTGTTCATCAAAAAAATTGTGTTCAGTAAAATGTCTGGTTTCAAAACAAGAAATAAAATGTATCATCTTTGAATGCGACCCATCTCTCAAAATCCTCTTAACCCACTCCGATATTTCAAGTCCGTAAAAATATCTTTTATAATCCCAAAAATATACTTTAATTGGGGCCTCCAATACATAAAATAGGCGTCTTGTCACCATGGAGAGCATTTGAAATGCCCTGACGTAGAGGTTTGAAGCCGAACACTTGGGTTTGTTAGCTGACGTCGGGCACTTGAGGGAACAGCTCCTGTTCACGCTGAGGTAGAAGTCGATAAGTTAACTCGTTTATAAATTAACTAGAGGCAAGATTATGCACACGTTTTGTTTGTGGAAGATTCTTGAATTATGTAGTTATAACAAAAAAATAATATATCGTAAAAAAAAATACAAATTTGATACAGAAGGAGGTCAAGTGAGAGTTCCAGGAGTTGCACGAGATTCATCATCATTTGAATCTGGTATGACCCGATGTTGGATATAAACCTCCCCTTTCTTCTGCCATACTTTTTGGTTCTGTGCGTCTCTCATCCATCTTTTTCCCACGACTTTGACGATATCGTCAACCCAAGTTTAGAGAGAGGCTTCAGCCATTTTAATTTTGAGCTATCCTGTATTCTGTTGTCTAATTTAATGTTGCAGATCTTAAAATACTAGGTATCTAGTAAAAAGAAACAAAACTTGCGGTTTTTCAATTGAGTAGCCAAGAATAAACGAAATAGTTCAATAAAAAACACATTACTACAACACCAAAACTAAAAGGAACTACAAAAACATATCCGACCGACAAGAAAACTTTAAAACTAAGCCAAAATTCAATTTCCTATAAGACGATTGAATTTAGTTCACTTAAAAGTGGAGCACGTGACCTCATTACAATTTTTCTCGAGTTCGATACATTTGTTGTTCAGGAAAGTGTTTAGGAAATAAAAGTATGAGAGAAAGAACGAAACTGGACAGCAGCCAGACGGGATCTTAAGGGATTTCTGCGTGATAGTTATTGGGTTGAAAAAGGGAAAAGTGCCAATGTAATGGGATATTTCAGGGGTATTTGGTGTAGTGCTTTATGTGCGATATTTTATTGGATTTTTGTCTGCAAAGTACTGGCAGAATTGTTGATGTTTTGTGATGTATGGAGTAAGTAATATTTTATCACAGTTCTTTTACCAGAGGTTCTGATTTAATGCTTGGGATTTATGTGTATCCAAATAAAGATCAAGGGGCTTATTTTTCCTGCCAGGGCTGCGGGCTGTTCGAAAGAGATACTGCGGCCCTGGAACACAAAAGGCAAGGAAGGAACATGGATGGGTTTTAGTAAGTACAAGTCTGACACTCCCTTTCGGTCTGCCCAGAGCGGGAGAAGTCATTTGATTACTTCAGATCCGTAAAAAAAAGGGGCTTATTTTTTAGTACATAAAAATGGACAATTTCGATTTTCTTGTTCAAAGTAGAGTCCGCAGCAAAGGTGGTGTGACCATCTGATCCTGTTTGCGGGGTGAACGTGACTATAGATCGTACAGGATGAAGAGGTTTTGAAAGAGAAAGGACAGCATATAGGTACATAAGAATCCTTGCTGGGCAGCAATTGGACTGTTGATAGGCTGTTAAAAAAAAAATAGTGCGTGGAGTCCCTTTGCGCGGAAGAAGTGAAACTTCGTAATGTGGAAATGAAAATAGGAAGGCGTAGAAATTGATTTTTAGTGAACTACAGGTATTCTACGCGCATGCGTTCGAGTGCCACGCATTCACTCTCGCTCTGTCTCTTTCTATTCCCCCTCCCCAGGAGCGTTGAACTTTTAACGCAACAGTGCTTTCATACCCCCTCCATGGTAGCGTTAAACGTTTAACGCAACCTTGTTGGAAGTCGCATTAGAAGTTTCGCTTCAAAAAGTCAAGGTATATCCTAGGCGCAGTAGACCGGTCGGTAACACTTGAACCTTGCGCTGGCCCAGCGTAGTAGGAAGTTTTAATAACTTTAATTAACTGTTACCACTGCAAAAACTCCCATACCATACGGACCTATAACCTAGGGTATTTTCATCCATAATCATTTTCCTAAAAGCTACACTTATTTTCCTTTCATCATCATCATCAGCCTATAATGTTCCCACTGCTGAGACACAGGCCTCCTCTCTATGAGGGGGAATGGGCTATAATTCACCACGCGGGCCCAGTGCGGATTGGTAGATATCACATGTCTTCGAATTTTTGGTTCTAGGACATGCCAGTTTCCACATGATGTTTTCCTTCACCGTTTTTGAGGGCACTGGTGATGAAATAATTTACACAAAGTAATGCGCCTACCTGGGTTCGAACCTACGACTTACTGTTCGTAAGTCGGGGTCGCTACCACGGTGCCACAGCTGCTATCTCTGTCATAAGAATCCTTGCTGGGCAGCAATTGGACCATTGATAGGATATTAAAAAAAAGTCAAGGTCGGTCGCTAACACTTTAACCTTGAGCTGGCCCAACGTAGTAGGAAGTTTTACAGGTGACCTTTAATGAACTGTTGCTACTGCAAAACCTCCCATACCATACGGACCTATAACCTAGGGTATTTTCATCCACAATCATTTTCCTAAAAAGTACACTCATTTTCCTTTTTCAGCAGGTAATAAAATATTTCCATAGATACGTTTCGTCCAATAGGAATGAAGCTCAAGATTGTTCACAGTCGCCAAGTGGTATAGAGTGTCAATTCATAGTAGGAAGAGGGCGAAGTTAATTTTCTTCCAAGTACTCTCTATCAAAGAGCAGACTAAAAATAG
The DNA here is from genome assembly GCA_950005105.1 of Lycophotia porphyrea. Taxonomy (NCBI): domain Eukaryota; kingdom Metazoa; phylum Arthropoda; class Insecta; order Lepidoptera; family Noctuidae; genus Lycophotia; species Lycophotia porphyrea. Next base: position 18,379,502 of record OX465388.1, on the reverse strand, counting down.
GTTGCGATATTACGCTGATAAAAATCTGAAGGTTTCTGCGTAGGGGCTCAGAAATTATTACATCAGCTAGATTATTAATAAAAGCGCAGATTAACACTTGGTTTCTAAATTGAGAATTTGTCAAACTTTTCATTAAAACTAGGAAATTTAAAATTTCTTGCGATGAAAACGTAACAAAATTTAGGATTTCGCTTCGAGTTATTTCCTTTGAAGCTGATTTCTTCAATATAACCCATATTGAAGAAATCAGCTTCAAAGGAAATAACTTTAGACAATGCTAAAGAAGAGTTTGACAAGTTCTCAACTTCAAATTCTCAATTCGGGAATCGAGTGTCTGTCCATACTTAAACTAAAGTTAATCATACAGATAGGTTCATAATGTTATTTTATAGGTTCTTTTGCCTCATCGGTAATCGGGTGCAAGGCTTGTTACTTCTTGAGGTGATGGAACATTTTATCCACCATTGACCCTAGTTGATTATTCCATCGTATAGGTACCTAGTTTATAAAATTAAAGTAATAGAAAAAACATAGATCTTAAAACGGTTTCCACGCAAAAAAACACCAAGATTGATTTTAGAAACGACAAAAATATTTATTCTCTTTTAAGCGGAAATGCGGATTGTGGTCTTATTCCATACAAACACTCTCGCCTGTTTTCCTTCTGGTTTATGACTTTACAGCTATGATTTTTTACAGTTAAATAAATACCAACCTCTTCTATGTCCCTCTGTTTTCCTTTTTGGTGATACATAATCTGTATAAGAAAACTTTTACAAAATGCTCAAAATTGCCTATTTAGATCGCCTGAAAACAGAGGCCTAGTGTACAAATTTTACAACTATTAATGAAAAACGAAAAACATAGAAGATAGATATAAAATATCTTTTAAATTGGTCGACTATTGGAGGAGGAAATAGGAAATATAGTTGTCCTTATCGCACCAATGTCGAAATCACGCTCGCAGAGCGACAGCGATCGTTTTTTCAAATACCTACCATGTTTTCTCTTAAGCCTAGTCAATTATTCACTAAGTTATTTCAGTACTGTACCTGTAACAAAAGATTAACTTTTATTAGTAAACGTTTGTCAAAAAAGTTAGCGAAATGAAAAATTGAAATAAAGGAAATTAAATTCTATAAATCACAATATATTATAGGCCCAAAACAAATGGTAATAAAACATAATTTGGGGTCCTGAAATTCATACTACTTATCAAACAATATTTGCTTTATGTTTTTGTGAACGAAAATAGAAACTCTTTGACTCGGTTGCTATCCGACTTTTATGAGTTGAATGTAGGAAAAGGTTTGCCGTGATGTTCGCGTTGTTGATATGATACTAAGTCATTTATGTAAAGAAGTGACAGTGTTGTCAATTGTTACTTGGCTTTCATTACTTTATGTGCCGTTTTTGACACTTCCATCTGGTTGTCGCTTTTGATATCAAACATATACTGAGAATTTAAGCCAGCGTGAGAACGATATATCATTAATGATATATCAATTGATAGAGTATACAAATGAATTTAATTTGATAAGGGCAAATCCTTGAAAACAAGAGAAAAACCTAACCACAGCCAACACGTCAAAACAAAATGCCTTGTTCAGAAATTTCGTGACAAAAATCAGAACATGAAAGCCACTCGTGCCGGCGACGTGACAACAGCGCGTTTTGACTTGGATGACGCGAATCGAGAGGCCTCAAGCGTCGGACCGCAACCGCTGACGCATTCACTTTGAACGCCAAACGAGTTGGCTCTTAAAAGATCCGCAAGTTTGACGTCAGTGTCCAAGTGCCCTCTACCCGTCAGAGAACGTGTCTCGTCAGTTTTTTTGATACCCCCACTCAGATCAAAGGAGAGGTTATTGATCAAAGTGGATGTACGGAAAAAATCCGGACGATAATGAAAGAGGAGGAATGCTATAGCGTTGGAAATAGATGTCAAACATAAGGGTCTGTTGGCGATGCAAAGACAATCCGGTAAGGGTTTTTTTAATAATTTCTAACATAACATTTGTAGCCTATTCTATCCCCGAAGGGTTAGGCAGAGGTGTACCTAATATTACACCCACATTTCGCCTGTTATGTTTAAGTCCCTTGTTATAGGGGACGAGCCTATTGCCAAATTCAGACTTCGTGGCTGCTACTGAGAAAACCCAATAACACCTTTGTCCTACCTGGGAATCAAACCCAGGATCTCATGCTCAGCAGTCATGCTTGGGACCACTAGGCCAACGAGGTGGTCATGATTTCTATTTCAAGAATAAGGCTCTTTTTCAAATTCCTTTCTACACAGCACTTTTTTGATTTATCTTAATTAATCTGAGAGAGGTTTCGGCACCAATTATGAAGACCTTTTTACCAAAAATAGAATTCGTCGCCAAAGGTAAATTCTTTAGAGATAACAATGACTGACAATTGACATTAATATTCCAGTAGTTGTCTAAGTTTAATTTCTTTCATTATGTGCTAAGTGAAAAGTTTCTTTGTCTCCTTCATAATGATGTTCAGGCAGATTAAAATTGGAAATTGGGCAAGGGGCCGAAGTCATTTGTTTTGTTCTATTTGTGTCAATTCGCCTGTCATTTTACCAACCGCTTCCCTGAGAAGTTTCTTTCCTGTCTAATTTAAAGTCCAAGAAAAATGTTAATGGAGTTTTGAATTACGTTTAATTAAATAGGACAAAAAGGTTACGGTTTGAATTTCAGGAAATATCTACTGCCATGTTTCAATGAAATGGAAAAACTTTTTAATTAGTTATTATTTCCTTTATTTATATTTATACATATTCGTTACATTTTTAAATATTTAAATAAAAAACAACATAAAAAAACATTTAAAAATATAAAAATAGTAGCCCACCAGCATTGGGAACAGGGTCCGAGCTACCGGTGGTCAGGGCTGTTGAGAGAGGAACCTCCTGACAATACGGGCCGTGTCCAGAAGTACTGCTTTCTGAATCAAGCCCTTGATTCAGCTGCCAAGCGAGAGCCTCCTCAGATGTTGGTCGAGGCTCTTGGCTATTAAGCCATAGGCCGACACGACTATCGGCACAATGACTGCTGTACTCACGTCCCACATGTCGACAACCTCGCGAGCCAGATCTAGATACTTGAATTGTTTATCTTTCTCTGCTTTCACGAGGTTCTCGTCATGGGGGACTGTTATATCAACAATCATTGCGCGACGCTCCAATCGATCTATCACTACAATGTCAGGCTTATTGGCAACAATAGTCCTGTCAGTGATGATAGATCGATCCCAATACAACGAGCATAATTAGTTATTATTATTAATGTTGGTTTGTAACCGAGGTTATTTTTGTGTTTGTTCAGCGATAATTCTGTACCTCCTGAGCTGATTTCGTGGATAATGTTTTTATTGGAAAGAGCGTAACTCGGGGTGGTCACATATTCATTTTAATAATATCTTGGGACAATCAACACACCGCCATCTGATCCCAAACTAGGCAGAGCCTGTACTATGGCAACCAGACAACTGATAAACATACTTATATATTTCTAAATACATACATATTATAGATAAATTATACACCCAGATACAGAACAAATAATCGTACTCATCGCACAAAGATTTGTCCTGTGTGGGAATCGAACCCACGACCTCCGTCCTAGCAGTCAAGGTCACTAACCACTAGACCAACAGGCCAATCAATTTGGTGACGTTCTGATGAGTATTTTTTAAGGTAACTTTCATAATGTGTATACATATTATGACAACGTTACTTGTTGATGTATAATAATCCCATCACAGAGTTACTCAGTTAGAGTTATCAGTGTAACTCTTCAGAGTTTTGTGAAGATGTGAGGAAGACCTTCGGAAACAGACAATGGGGCAGCAAATGTGCTGTGATTGCTGCAATCACATCTTTATGTATTGTTTACACAATTCCTTTAGACAACACGCCTGTTTACTTTGTGTACACCCAGGTGTACAGTACACCCACACTTCACCACTTGTGCTTAAGTTCCATGTTATTAATTATACAATGACCTGATTGTATTGTTAAACCGACTTCTAAATTAGAAAGAAAGAAGAAGCTTCTTATTTCGTGTCAATCTTTTGTTAATTGGGAAGGTGCTACCTTCTTTAGGGGTCTAAAGAAGGTAGACCTTCATCTATGTTGATTATGCTACCAGTTACAATGTGCCACAACTAAAAATGGCAAAAAACAATTACACAAAACTAGCCCACTTCTGATAGGTAATAAGGTTCATCATCATTATCATATCAGCCCGTTGCTGTCCACTGCTGAACATAGGCCTCCCCAATAGATTTCCAACGTGTCCGGTCCAATGCCACCTGCATCCAGCGACTCCCTGCAATTTTTACAATGTCGTCGGTCCATCTGGTAATAAGGTTATTTTGAACTTTTTTAGTATTTTTAACCGACTTCCAAAAGGGTGAGGTTGTCAATTCGTATGAATTATGTTGTTTCGCGGGGATCTCGTTTTAAATTTGGTGAAGATCTGATGTTGATCTTCGGAGATGAATAAAGGAACTCTTCAATAATTAACGACAAATCTGCCGTGCTGCAAGCACTTGGATGTTTTTTTGCTTACACAGTATTCTAACATAACATAACTCCTGTATGCTCTGAGAGTCTACACAGATATGTACATTACACCCAGATTTCGACTGTTAGGTATGTTAAGTTCCATTTTATTGAGACTAAACCTATTACCACGAAATGTATTGTTAACAATGTAAAATAAATGCATAGCACATATTTGTATAGGATATTAAAATTAAAAACGGAAAAATAAAAAAAATAAAACTTTTTTGCTAAAAAATAAAACCGACTTCAAAAACAGAAGTCATTCAGAAGTCGGTGACTTCTGTTTGATTAATTCAGTTTTTTTGTTACCGACTCCTGAAGCTAAAGTTATTTTTCTGTTTTTTTTTTTAAAGTCAGTTGTATTTTGTTAGAGTTGTTCCACACCTGCAACAACGGTTTATCATCATGAACCAATGAGTCAATCAAAGACCATTCATACTGTTGCCAAATTAATGACCGATGTAGGTATAATCTTTTCACCCTTTATTAAACTTCTAGCGAGTACTTGTAAGTCTCGAATGTAGCTGATATGAGAACCATACACGTGCCTCTGAGGCTTATTACTCGAGGCATTGTTACCCCTCATTAGTGTAAGATTTACGATGTAGATAATATAGCACGTGACATTTTCCGGGACAAAATTAGAAGAAACTATCTATTATTATGGTGAAATTATGTATGGTGGGCTGCATCAATTGGGTACCCCAGTTGGGAACGTAAGTGCTTTCTTTCAAAAGGGGGTACCCACATCGTGACGCTGACTGGATTTTCTTGTTTTGTTTCTTTTGGTTCCAAAATTAATAGTAATTTTAAGTAGGCCAATTCAAATTAGGTTGATAATCAACACATTTAAAAGTTAAAATTTATATCTAATATTTATTTTGTGTTTTTTATTTGTTACCGGACTGCCAAGGAAGGGTTATGTTTTTCGCGCGTATCTTGTGTGTATGCATGTAATATTCTTTATTACCTCATATCTTACAAACCGCAGCACGGATTTATTTAATTAACATATCGTTAGATTCGTCTTGATAACCCAAGTGCTCTTAGATAGGTGACATGAAATAAAAACCAACGTGACGACTGTGAAACACTATAGATTAAAGCACAAAAAAAAAAAAAATGATACTGCTTTATGGGTATCAAATTAAAGGGCTCATCATGAGGATTTTAAAATGGTATATCATGACCGTGTAACTAAAAGGTGTAATTTTAATTTTTTCGTTTTTTAATAAACATTCTCCGCCACTTCCTAGTATTTTAACTGGGAAGAAGAAGTGTTTCTAAAGCTAATGAAGTTTCCGTGAAGTCACTTAAATAGATGATGTTCTATTTTTACACCTTTATTATTTTAAACCTTCGTGGAAATGGTGCGCCTATTTCGTAGAATTAAAATACCCAAGATTTGCCAAAACTGATAACAGCTTTTATTTTTTATTCAAATGCCAAAGAAAGTTGCAAAGATCAAACCAACCTCACTTTCTTAAATCACGATAACTTTCAAAATGTCTTCCCGCAGATTTATCTTCTTCAAAGAAATATTATTTTTGGTTTGTTTCAAAACCGTCGCAAATTCAAAGAGCTTTTCATTATAAACAAGACTAAGTCCTTGCATCTATCCTCATTAAAATTGTATTGCATTATAACGAAGGAAAGGATACTGATAGATAAACGATGGTTGCTCTTACAAAGATGACAGATTTACCAAACAAAACCTTTACTTAAGAGAAGTAGGGTACATTTTTGAATTGTGACGTATATAATTATGTTGCTAAGGCAACAAAGTTAAAAGATGTCAAAGGAGTGACATGAAAGCGTCGAAAGACGAAGTTACATCAAAGCATGTTCTTGTTTTTGATATGATTATGAGTCATGCGTAAGAATGTTGGAGAATGTTTTTGTAAAGGGTTCGTCATGACAATATAAGATTCGTTGGAAGTATAATCATACAGAACGAAAACGTAAATAAGTGTTCTAAGGATAAAGCTGACTTGCAGCTCTACCGGCACTTTACTGTAGCAGATGCTGATTCTGCCATTGCTGCTATGAATCATGACCTGGCTTGTATCAGCGCCTGGGCTAAGTCATTTGGTTTGCAAATTAACCCAACTAAATCTCAGGCCATGATCATTGGCAGCCGATTTGTTCGTGGTGCTGCCGTTGTTGCATCTTTGATGCCGTTGTACCTCGATGGTGTTCGCATCGATTATGCAGATACCGCCAAAGATCTGGGTGTAACTATTGATTCCCATCTGTCGTGGCGAGCTCAAGTCAATGAGGTTAGCCGTAAGGTACACTTCTCTCTTCATTCGCTGAAATGCCTTCAAAGTCTCCTACCTTTGAAGACTAAAATTACTTTGGCTCTAACACTTATTCAGCCGATAATAGATTATGCCGATGCCTGCTACCTGGATGCTACTGAGGAGTTATTAAATAAGCTTGAGCGCTTGCAAAATTTATGTATTCGCTTTATTTTTGGTCTCCGTAAATATGACCACGTTTCTCACCTTCGCAAAGAACTCAAGTGGCTCCCAATCCGCCTTCGCAGGAACACTAGGATCCTCTGTCTCCTCTTCAATATCCTGCACAACCCGTCCTATCCTTCTTATCTGCGCGAGCGTTTTTCTTATGCCCGCTCTACTGACGCACCGCACAGTGGAACGAATGTATGGGAGCGGTTGGACGTAGACATGTCCGAAAAAAAAGAGTAAAATTATGCCAAACTAATGATGCCATCTTATTCGATTACTTAATGCCTTCATAACTTGTGGTGATGAATTTCTTCATAACTCCCATATTTCGGGAGTAATTTGAGAAAATGTGAAATTTTACTATGAAAATGAGTGTATCGAGCTCTCTCCCTCCTGATTCCGGGCTTGTTTCAAGTAGCGGTCTCTAATATCATAATGCTAATACTAAGAGCTATATTTAATACTAAGACACATAGTGCGCCAAATGTGCACTTTCTGGGATAAAGAGTGATGTTTATTTTATAACACAATTTTTTTTATTTTTTGTTTATTTTGTTGATTAAAACCGTTTTTCTAAAGGTTTACCTTATTACAATAACATTTCTGAGCAGCCAATTAGAGAAGATATAAGCTAATTAGGATATATAATTAGGGACTTAAGGTTTACATATAAAACTGATGCACTAATGATTACTGATAAGAACATTGCTATTATTTAATTACTAAATGGCTCTTAATACACTAATTTAGCATGCATCATTTACTAATTATCACAATAACTAATTACCTTGCAATATTTAACAAAGGATACCTGGGATACCTGGATTTTATATAAATAGGTCACTATTAGTAACTTTAAAATCAGTGTTGATTTACACCTCGTTGTATCCAAGCTAATCTCGCAATGTATTTTCCAAATTTTAATACAAATCTTGATATTCACGTTGCTTTATGCGCACGCGCACATAAAGATTTACGCGACTTTAACTATTTGTTCAGTGTTTTAAAAGATAACAGTTGTGTTCAGTTATGTGAAAGTGCTGAAACAAGTTTAAAAGACTGGTGTCGTCGATTTTGCTACCGCATTTATGCAAAATGGACACAGTCTGGAAGAAGCACAGATAAGTTTCGGAAGAAACATGAGATTTGGCTACAGGCTGCAATTCAATGGCCGGAATTACAGAATGAAAATATGGAACCTTCTACAGAAAATATAAGTGACGTCATCGAGCCCATAATTTCTCCTGCTAAATCTGATGCTTCAACTTGTACACATCCTAGTCCTCGTAAATCTTTTGAGGACCTTAGTAACCGGCAAAAAAGAAGACGCACTGAAGATAGTCTTTCATGCAGCAGTAGCAGCGCTGAAATTATGTTTTCGGCCGAAAGGGCGCTTCAAAAGGCAGGACAAAGCGATACAGCTTATGTTATGAAATACTTGACGGAGAATCCAGAAGAGGCCTCAAAAATCAAAGCCTTCATTGAAGGTAAATCAATTCAGGTACGGGAAATATCCCCTTTGAAGGCATTGGCTCTTTATGTATCGATGAACTTATCGAAATGGCGCTATAACACTCTTCGGGATTTCAACACTCAAGAAGGAGCTCTTCAATACCCGAGTTACTACATGTTGGTTAAAGAAAAAATTAAGTGCTATCCGGCCAAAGAAGATCTCACAGTTACAGAGAGCTCTGCAAAAATCAAATTACAAGCCTTGATGGATTTAACCTCAAGAAGACTTATTAGGTCGTTAGAAACCCCTGTTGATCCCAATCAACAGCTCGTATTGACCAGCAAATGGGGTTTTGACGGATCATCTAGCCAAAGCATTTATCATCAAAGGACGAGTGAAGATGAGCAAATCGATCTTGCTAGACTAATCATAAAATTACTTTTTATGATTAGTCTTGTACCACTGCGGCTCGTCACAAAAGGTGTAACAATTTGGGAAAACGAGCGACCATCTTCCACTTCATTTTGCCGGCCAATATTGTTTAAGTTTATAAAGGAAACCAAAGAAAATGTGCAGAGAGAGATGGCTGAAATCGAAGCAGAGATTGAAGCCTTAACTCCATCCACCATCACTGATGGAATTAGTGTCAAACACCAACTGCTGTTGACAATGATTGATGGTAAAATTCATTCCATTATATCCGATACAGCAGCTTCAGTGTGTGACATATGCAAGGCTTGTCCTAAAGAAATGAATAATTTAGAGTTAATCAAAGATAAACACGCAAACGAGGACATGTATAAATATAGCTTAAGCACCCTTCACGCTTGGATTCGCTCAATGGAATGCTTATTACACATTTCCTACAAATTAGACATAAAATCATGGCAAGTAAGGGGTGATATAGCAAAAAGGCAAGTTGATGACAGGAAGAAAAGAGTTCAAGAGGCTGTAAGAAGAGAAACGGGCTTACTTCTCGATGTTGTGAAACAAGGCAGTGGATCCACCAACAATGGCAACTCGGCAAGGAGATTTTTTGAAAACTACACTAAATCTGCTGAACTGACCGGAATAGATGCTATGCTTTTAAGAAAAATCTGTGTGATCTTGCAGTGTATTTCATCAGGAGAGAAGATCAACGTAACTAAATTCCGAGAGTTCTGCTTTGATACTGCTAAGCTTTACGTGGAGTTATACCCATGGTATTATATGCCTTCTTCACTTCATAAAATTTTAATGCATGGGCCAGACATAGTTCAGAACATGTCAATTGTGCCCATTGGTTTTCTATCCGAAGAGGCATCTGAGACTAGAAATAAAGATTTTAGAAAATATAGAGAGGGGCATTCTCGAAAGCATAGCAGTATCTCATGCAATGAAGATATTATGCACAATCTTTTACTGTCTTCTGATCCACTTGTTACAAGTATCCGTCCAAAAGGAAATAAGTTTGTAAAAAAATCTTCTTTTAAGGAATTTTATGAGCTTACGGATTCTGAGAAAAGTGATATCGAATTTGTTAACATAAATGATTTAGCGGACATCGATTCTGAATTTGAATTAATTGATGATGATGATGATGACGAAGATAATTAAATGATGTTATTGTTTTAAAATGTGTAACTTAGTAAATTAGAGCTTACATCTTAATTATTTATTGTACTTTTAATGAAACTAGGTAATTTATTATCAACTTACTTAAAAGTCATACTCTCATCAGTTCTTGTGAATATTTTTGTTAATATATATTTCTGTATATATATAATATATTTATAGACCTCTTAATAAGTCTGTCTGCGGTTTAAAGTAAATACAAATGGGGAAAAAACGTTTTTTTTTTTTAATTTTCATTTCCTTTTATCCCAGAAAGTGCACATTTGGCGCACTATGTGTCTTAGTATTAAATATAGCTCTTAGTAATAGCATTACGATATTAGAGACCGGTACTTGAAACAAGCCCGGAATCAGGAGGGAGAGAGCTCGATACACTCATTTTCATAGTAAAATTTCACATTTTCTCAAATTACTCCCGAAATATGGGAGTTATGAAGAAATTCATCACCACAATTTATGAAGGCATTAAGTAATCGAATAAGATGGCATCATTAGTTTGTCATAATTTTACTCTTATTTTTCGGACATGTCTACGTCCAACCGCTCCCATACATTCGTTCCACTGTGCACCGTGTAGATCGCACCTTAGATCCCTACTTAAATCCCATCCTCATAAATCCAGCTATTACTCATACTCCTTCTCCGTCCATGCTGTAAGGTTGTGGAACTCACTTCCGCCTAGCATTCGTGATTTGAAGACCATTTCACTGTTCAAAGCCAGAGTGAAAGATCATTACCTTTCCTCTCAATTGCTATAATTTATTATATACATATATATTTTTACTAGTATAATATCGTTTGACTTTAGTAAGCTTGTTAGAAAAACTACTAACAGCGTAGTTAATGGGATTAAAATATCAACATTGAAGAATAAATAACTCTATTTCAAATTATTCACCTCCATTAAATCCTCTCATTTAGCGCAAAAAAATTGATAAATCTAAATGTAGCTGCTCGTTTTGATGTACAAAGCGTGAAATCAAACATCTTCATTTTAAAACAAACAAGCTTTTGATTATTAATTATGCTAACGTGTTAAAATTCGCTGAACATTTGTTGCATCATACTGCATAATCCAAAGCAAAGGAAAACTTTCCCCATCACAACATTAGTCCAATAAACACTGAATTAACAAAGCTCTAACTTTAACACAAAACCACGAACTAACGCGAAAACAACATGTCCAGATAACCACGTGTATCTGGCGTCTAATAACTAAGCGAGTTGTATTCAAAAAACCAAATTAACATTTACATCTGCAACAATCTGTACTACCCAAAACATTAGGTCCTAATTTCATTGTCGAAGCTCACGCGGTTAATGCAATTCTCTATGGAAAAAATGGAATGCAATTTTCATGCAGACAATAGACAGAATTAACCGTTTCGTGACATCAGCGTTTTGAAATTTAACATAGGTTTTATTTAATGCAAATTGTTAGGTTTTTAGGGTTCCGTACCTCAAAAGGTAAAAAAGGAACCCCTATAAGATCACTTTCTTGTCCGTCTGACCGCCCGTCGGTCTGTCTGTCCGTGTGTCACCAATTATTTTCTCAGGAACGGGTGGACCTAGCAAGTTGAAATTAATACCAGATACTGAGCTCTATAGTCCCATTAGGTGTATACTAATGAAGGTCCTTGGTCATCACGATAAAAAGATATGGGCAAATTTAGATTTTCGCCAAAACTTGTAAATACCAAAAATTATTTTTCAACTTTTTTTATTTTCCGGCATTTTTCCTTTACTCTTTCTGTAAGACATTGCTTTTAACCAAAATTAACAATTCTAGGTCAACCGGAAGTACCCTTATAGGTTTTAGGTCGAAAACCTATATGGTAGTTCCCGTTGACCTGGAATCACGAAATTTGACAAGAAGCAATGTATTACAGCACATGTAAAAGAAAAAAGCTGAAAACCACAAATATGTAGTTTAGTAACAAAATACCTTCAAGTTTATATGGAACCCTCGGTGCTTGAGTCCAACTCGCACTTGGCCGGTTTTGAGGTGTGATATTACAACGGAGCATTTAATAATGAAATGAACGGTTAACTAGCTTTAACTGTGTTTAAAAGAAAATAGTCACTTTAATTTTACATAGTGAAATGGTGTCAGAAGTTGGAAAGTGTTTTTAAGTAGGTCTTAAAAATTAAACAATAATATATTAAAAGAAAACCTTTAAAAAACATTAAGAAAAACTTTTCCTCATTTACGCTATGTATCGGTAAAGGCGAAAATTTCTTAAATCAGTAGTAAAACTTAAACACATCATCATCTGCCTAGGCTTTTACCGAATAAATTGAGGTCGGCTTCCAGTCTAACCGGCTACAACTGAATTTGACATGGAGCGACTGCCTATGCGATCTCCGCAACCCAGTTAGTACTGGGTAATACGGTACCCCTTGATAAGACCGGTTGTCAGACTTTCGGGCTTCTGACGACAACAGTCGGAATCAATTAGGTCGACGTAAATTCCTAGGCACCCCCTTGTATCTATCTATACTTCTGTATAGAGCACCCATCCCTAGACCGCCTTTACAAATCTTTGATCAAACCGTATGATCATTTTAATTTAGCCAGGAGGCGCAATAAAAAAACGCAAATTAATACATTCATACTGAAAGGTATCTTGGCGAACTTACATGTACCTGATGTTCTTGAAACATAAGTATATTCTGTATTTTTTTTAATACTTTTATATAAACAATTCCGATTGTGTCTATTACGTACATCCCTTTCTTTGGTTGACGTCTTATTGATCCCCTAATCCTTTATCAAAGGCTGCCTACGTACGAACATCAATCGAAAGATTATCATGCCTCTCTAGAATCGTTATATTTCATACTTGAGACAGAAAAGGATCAATATATAAAAAAAGAGACCGCAAAGTCTATTCTTCAGACTAATTGAAATTACCTAACTCTAACCAAATTAACCGAAATATGCTATTGAGGCCAGATTTAACCAAATAGACTACAAATCAGATTTTAGCAGTGATAGTCTAACCTGATGTACTGTGATCGTTAAACTGCCAAGTCATAGGTCTTGGAACCAAAACACGCACCTCCTATTTTGCGGATTCTTGAGCGTATTGTATCATTATCACTTGTTTCGGTGAAAGAAAACATCGTGAGGAAACCAGCATGCCTGAGAGAGATATTTCTCGACGGCATGTTAAGCCAAATCAGAGGCCCATGAGCGAGATAAGAACTCTGACCAGGTTAAGCCCTAATCACACAATAAAGAAGAAAGTGTATGAGCTTTTATTATAACACTTTGATAGAAGAGCTACTACCGAAACAAAACAATTAATAAAACAATACACTTTCTTAACAACGTAGCAATAAAAAAAACAATAACACAAAACCCTCAATCAAATCAAAGCCAGGACTTTTCCAATTAACTCCGCAACAAAGTCCAAGGGTTATAAAATCTCGGCTAACCCTCCCAGGGTGAAATGACAGGGGAAAAACCTGAAACATATCACTGATGTTATCAGAGTAACGTGTGTCCATTTATCAACAGGGTTGAGGTATTGCGTATTATTCGTACAATATCGGGTTGGTCGAAGTTGAAAGATCCAGCGGTGTCAAGGCAAAGCGGTGATATATTTTCTTGGAGATTTTGTTTTTCAGCACCTACAAGTTTAATAAATATTATACCTGATTATCATCGATCAACTTAAAGTTTGGTTTACTTCCATCATCATCATCATCATCATCATTTCCGCCGAAACACGTCCACTGCTGGACATAGGCCTCCCCCAAGTGTCGTCACATTGACCGGTCCCGTGCGACTCGCATCCAGCGGATCCCCGCAACATTCACTAGATCATCGGTCCACCCAGTGGGAGGCCTTCGAACGCAAGGTCTTCCGGTTCGCGGTCGCTACTCCAGAACTTTTCGGCCCCAACGGCCATTCGTTCTGCGAGCAATGTGCCCTGCCCACTGCCACTTAAGTTTGGCAATTCTTCAGGCTGCATCGGTAACTTTATTCTTCCATAATTAATACATAACCGCTATTTTGTTTTAAATGAAAGTATAACAAATCTGCACTATAAAAAAACTCAGAATAGAAGAACTTTCGAAATGTCAAAAGTTTTAAAAGTGAAGTCCTACAAACACCGAGCCTCTTCATAACTTTCAGGTGTTCAAATCCTCTATCTTTTCTGCTTCTTTTTTTTCTTTTCTTCTTTTCAGTTCCCACTCTTATATCTCATACCTTGTACCCCATCTCATGTTTTCAAGACGTAGAGTGCGTGTATAATGTATCTTGGCCGTGCATAATATTAAAAGTAATATTTCAGCAGCAGAGTGGTGTTCCCCTCACACCTGTAATACTCGAAGGTGTACTATTCATTAGGTGAACGGTGAACCACATTTTATGTGGCCCTGTGGTGATATTATGTTATTACATTGTATGCTTGGGTGCAATAACTTTGTTTTCCTAGTTTTATTTCTTTCTCTATTTTGTGCATAAACAAACATGAAAGCGTTCTAAGCAGAAGCTGGTAAAAATTGTCATACTGACAGGAGCAAATAATGTTTTAATTTTATTTTATTTATTTATTTATTTATTTATAACCAACTTATATAACTAACAGTTTACCCCACACATATAAGTAATTGATATTTTATCTGTATATTTCCCGAATTCCACGGATGATTGTCATTTTTGAACTTATACTTGTTTTGGCGCGTTAGGGAAAAATCATGAGAGTAATTTTTTACGATGTGCGCGCACACCGTCATGAAAAACCGACACCCTGAAGTTAACTAGTCAACATACACCCTGAAGTTAGCTAGTCAACATTTTAGTTTTATACGCCAAAGAAGTATAACTTCTTTCATGCGTAATAGGTACAAACACACTTTTTTTGAAGTAGTGTACAATTTTACATATACTTGGACTGATTTGAAATATCTCCTTTGGATGTAGGGGTAATTCAATACTACTGATTCCATTCCGAAAATTCTTTCATTAATATAGGGATCTACATTGTCTTTGAGTTTATATCATAGGATATATTTTAAATGTTCTCGTGGGATAAATTCCGACCATAACAAGTAAAGCTGCGGGAAAAGCTAGTATGAGATATTTCTAAATGATGACCCCATTTTAGTGATGTCCTCCTAAGTATAGTAGTTATTTCTTTTGACTTGCACCAAAAGCCTGCGTGCTTCTAAGTCACGGAGAGCAAACGTACTGTATCCAAGCCCTACATAATATCGAGCTCAATTTATCAAGAGTTGAGCGAGTGCTTTTCTGTAAACTCGTCCATAGAGTAAGGAATCCGCGCGAATTGAAAGTCATTTACAAATCTCCCAGGCAACATATTTGCTTCAGCAACCATCTTCTATATTAGGAAATAAAAGAATAAAATCACCACTAGCTATAATGGCTCTAGATGTGATAATCGCGTGACACTATCACGCGATTATCACATCTAGAGCCATTATAGCTAGTGGTGATTTTATTCTATATATCATAATATATGGAATAAAATCCGCACTGTACCTAAAGGAGATACCCTAAAACAAAAATACTTTTCGAGATTTTATTTTACCACTTTGTCGGCGTAACTAATCTGTATATTCTTCACAAATTACAGCTTTCTAGTACTAAGAGTCTTTGAGCTAAACTGCGGACAGACAGACAGACGGACATGGCGAAACTACAGGGAATAAAAACCAAGACATCATGCTCAGCACTCGTCCATGCAACCACAAGACCGTCGACTAACCAATTTTAAACTTTATTCAAAAATTGTAGATTCAATTCTTTATGAATTCTTTATGCAATTCCAAAAAACTTTTGAGTTTGAAGAGATGCATTTTGTTCGGTTTCCAAAGTTCAACTCATCGTCGATAGTTTAATACTAGTCGACATTACGTCACGATAAAAAAAAAACTCGAGCGTGGGTTTATTGCGTTAGACCTACGTTGCAAGTGACGATACTAATACTGTTAGCCTGTGTTATCCCATTACTGAACTTTCAGTTATTTCAGTCCACGGCCAATATGAACCACTGGTTGCTGATCTTGTCCAGCTCGTCCTGCCATCTTCTACAAGGTCTAAGCGTGACGCCTTCTGGCTGTGTCAGGGCTCCAGAAAGTGCCTATTTTGGCCCACAGCTCATAGCAAGCGATGATACAAGTTAGAATTTATTAAACGTATCGTACAAACGAAAGTTGTAGGGTAGTAAAGTAAGAAGACACAACATCGCTTCTATAAATTCTTAATCTATGACAAGACCTTGTATTAGTATTCCATATGTTTTTCAGTTCCTAGTCACTACATTCTTTAGCCTGAAAATTCACAAAGTCATGTACCTCAATTTAGTTTTATAAAAGGAGAAAATTGCTCAAGTCATTTCGTCTTTATTGAGAGGCCTTCGTTGATGACTATATTTAAGAGTATCTATAAAGACTTTGATGTATTTCTTTTTAAATTATATTTTAATCTTTCACTCACTGTCAAGATTTTATTTTATTGCCTAAGAGATATTTTCACGAGAATGACTAGTTTAATTGAGAAAATTTTTTATTCAATTACTTTCAATGAAATATTCAGTAAAAAGATTTCGTTCGAAAAATTTATCAACTTAGAATTTTATTTTATCTGTAAACCAATTGTGAAGAAGCTATTGAAATTTTAAACGAGTAGTACTTTTATTTTATTGAAGTCTAAAGATAGACCTCACCCACAGTCTATCAAAAGTTTCGGATTTCTTTTTGTAGTGTTAATTCATTTTGAAATGAGAAAATCTAAGGTTAATCCGAACCTAATATTGCGCCAATTCCATCGAAGCAAATGTCCTAAAACAAGCATCTAGGGTATCATAGAGCCAACTCAGAAACACATTCAAACAAGTAATTTAAAGACACAATATTAAGTTCCAGTACGCCCCAAAATAAAAAAATTAAGAAATAATTTCTGTCCTATGTAAACTCTGCTTAGCAAACTCGACGAAATATTTGTAAACTGTGCCTGAGACAATTTTCTCTAAACGATTCTGGCTTATCGTTTTAGGTCTTAGAAATCAAATAAGGACATCCGAGAGACAGTACCCTCCTAGGAAATTAAAGCTAGAATCATGAAAAGGCAAAGTTATTACGAATCGAGAACAGTTTTCGTAAGCTTTGATAATGATTTTCTTGAAATGTCTGTACATTCAGATTGTAATTTTTAATAGGTAGGTAACAGATAAAGCATTTCTCCTTCTGAAGTTCTAGTTGAATTCATACAAGGAATAATAACATAACATAACGAGTATCAGTAAGAGAGAGAGAGTATCGTATGTGTATCAGGACGGTGACCAGTCGGTTCACTTTCAAAGTAAAAGCTCGAGAGCTGTTGAGTTGTTTTAGTTTTTTTTTTCCTATCTTATCTTTAAATATTTTGTTATATGTATGTATATACGAGTATGTATTTATTATTATTATATGTTTATAAATATTTTCTAGTCTCTTTTTCTGTTTTTGCACCTACTGTGTATTGTCTCTGCATCACCCTAAGGTAGACTGGTAGAAAATGCCCAAGGCATTAAGTCCGCCTTTGTACAGTTTTACTTGTGCATAAAGTTTTAATAAATAAATAAAACATAACATCATGATATTTTCAACAACACAAACGATTATTCCCAAAACCTTTCAGAACCGCAGACATAGGCACAAAAAAGGAATATGACAAATCGCTGTAAGAAGTCCCTCCATTACAAGAGGGACCTACAATATTTAAAGCCCTTTTTATTCATACAAAAACATAGCTCCAATAAAAATGGTAGCAGCAATAACAGTTAGGTTTGTAGTGGGAAACAAAACAATGATGAACGCAAAGAATATTTGTGTGAATTTATATCAACCTTTGTTCTCCGGATGGGGAATGCGCATTTTGTTTATGGGACACACGGCTTGGTAGAATAGCCAGCAACTTCATTAATGGAATTTTCTTTTAGCTTCTTACATCAACGGAAATGACCTGTTTTTAATGTTATTGGGGTTGATTAGGTTTAAAACACAGTCTTAATTAAACAATTATCAAGACTTTAAAAATCGTGAAATTTGGAATAAAAATAACACAACATTTTGTATGCGTTAAAAAAGAAGATGCTGCCAAGAAATAAAAAAAAATGTCGAATCAATTTACCTCCACATAGTTTTTTCATCGACTTCGACGCCGCGAACTTCAAACCACAATGGCAATTTAGCTACACCACAAACTTCAGATCTCAATTGCAATTTTCACACCTCATAAGGTATAGCGCGGAAATTTGATCCCGTGAGCACGAACAAACTCGATTGCTTCAAGGATATTCATGAAAGTTAGTACACTTACGATAGTGGATAGTTTCCGTCGCAATTTATGAATAGCTGTGCAAAGTAATATCGAAGTCGCAAATCACAAATGTCTAATGTGTAACCGATTGGTTAGTCAAATATTGTGGATACAATTTCTGGTTCTACGATAGATTGTGCCAAGTAATATGGAATAAGACCTATTTAGTAATTATTTAATAATTCCCTCAGTAAATATTTAAATGCATTTTCTTGGAGATGAAAGTTATCAATCCATTGACTTCAAAATTCAATAGCTTTGAACAGTACCAGCACAGCAGCAAGTTACGTTAAGTTAAAATTATATCGTGCCAGAGACACGAATAAGAAAGCAAGCACAAACAATAAATTGTCTAAAACAGCTTTCTCAGATCATGTTAACAACTAAATCCCACCCAGCAGTACTTCCTAAACCATTTTTCCTGACCTTGACCGCCATTTCGCTCGCTATTCCTCCGACCCCTATGTATGTAGTAATAATGGAACACTCGCATAATAAATGGCGACACGTTCGTAAGGTAACATCGCTCTTTCATTTTTCTCACGGTCGATTAATCTTCGTGCTTGGGGATGCTTCTGGTTGGTTATTCGACGAGTATATATCGACAAATGGCCGGGAATTTATTGTGTGCGGTTGGGTGGTTCCAGAAGTATGGTAAGTGTTAGGGTTTAGAAGTTTTTGGGAGCATGTGAGAAGGAATAAAGATGTCAACGTGGTAAATGAAGACAGCCTTTTTACAGTCAGGTAGGGTCGGCTTCAGTCTACCAGGGCTGCGGTACTGTTTGAAAGAGATACCGCGGCCCTGGAACACAAAGGGCAAGGAAGGAACATGGATGGGTTTTAGTCAGTACAAGTCTGACACTCCTTAAGAAGTCATTTGATGATATCTCATCCGAAAAAAAAGGGTCGGCTTCTAACCGGGTACAGCTGGATAAGAGTATGTAACATGAATAGACTGTCTATCTGCTCTCCATAAACCAGTTACTGGGTTGCTTGTCACCACCATTAAGGACAGACATAGATCTAGAAATAATAGCCAGGAACAAGTGGTGCGTAATCTAAAAAGTATCTGCTTTTATCATTATATTATTATAGCTAGCCCATATTGTCCCACTGCTGGGCAAAGGCCTCCCTCCATTCCTTCCAACGGTCGCGATTCTGTGCTACTTCTTTCCAATTCTCAAGGAAGACATCCAGTTCGTCCCGCCATCTCTTACGTGATCTGCCGCGACCCCGCGTCACGCTTTTATCATATTTTTCGTATATATAGGGTGACTGGTAATTAGTGACCGATACTTAAACACGTGATTGTACTCATGATAAGAAACAACTTTTACTATGGGACTAAACCTGAAATCGTGAAAAAAATCTGCTATTCAGTAATTTATGTTCGCCTAACTGGTCAAAATGTACTAAACAGCACATTTTTTCGCGATTTCACTTTTGGTCCCATAGTAAAAGTTGTTTGTTATTATGAGTACAATCACGTGTTTAGATATCGGTCACTAATTACCAGTCACCCTATATATAACCACCGATACCGATATTTTTAACCACTATGTCTAAAAGAGCAAAAGCTATTAACATCAAATCGTTGATCCTTACTAAATAAACCTAGACACCCTTAAAGGTCAATGCTCATAAATAGATATCATTTTCTGATTTATACGTACGTAGGTTATAACTATAAAGGGTGTAAAAAGACTCATAATGAAGCCAAAAGGCACTTGTTCTCCCTGTCATTGCGATCTTTTTTTGCTCTAGATCATACATGGGAACCTTCTAGTTACGGAGATATTGGGGGTCAAAGTGTCAACTATATCACAAGTTTTTTTTAAATGCATGTTTAAATTATATTTTTTACTTAAGACACCTTCACGACCCCCGTTCTATTCAATCCATCAGCACAATGTTTTGAATGCGTGACATCGAGTTAAACGAGATTTTTCGCCCCAAGTTTTATTGCTAGAAACATGAATGAAGTCTAAATGTCAGAATTACAAAAAAAAAAAAAAAAACAAAAAAAAAAAAAAAAAAACAAAAAAAAAAAACCTCAAAGTAGGCTTTCAGTCTAATAGGATGCATCTGAATACCATTATTTTACACGGAACGACTGTATAGAATACGTATTACGATTCGAAGTTCAAATATTATTAAATAAACTAACAATACTTGATGCTAATTTGGACTTGAGCTTAGCAATTATTTAGGATTAATTACATCACAACATCCTAGCATTGCTTTGACAATTTAGCAGCGGCATATTGCCCTCTCATAGAGAGGAGGCCTGTGTCCCAGCAGTGGGAACATTAAAGGCTGATGATGATGATGATGATATTGCCCAAACCAAAGATAATGTATATTAGAATCGAGATGAATTTCACTTCGCTATCAGTAATGCGATCAATTGTGATGCTATTTGCATAATTGGCTCTAATGGTTTCAGTGCTAAAATACTTTGGAAAACAAGGAATAATTATGAATTTTAGGGTGTACTGAAATTGAAGCATTGAGGTTACGTTTGGTGTAGATAATATACTTTATATTTTCTTCTTCTTAATGTCAAATTATTTTGCTATATTAAATTTGGTTTATATTATCTACACTTTATTTTATTTCTTTAATTTGTTAGTAGTATCGAGGCATCAATCACTAGGGCTCTAACAAAATACCAGCTGTGGCAATTTTTTAAGAGGAAATGTGGGTGGTCTTTTTTCCATACAAACGCTCTCGCCTGTTTTCTTTCTGGTATATGACTTTAAAGCTATGGTTTTTTACAGTTAAATAAATAACAACATCTTCTATGTTTCTTTTTTGGAGATACAAAATCTCTATAAGCTCTAGAACCTTTACAAAATGATCAAAATTGCCTATTTAGATCGCCTGTCAACAAAGGCCTAGTTTGACAACTATGAATGAAAAACGAAAAACATAGGGTCACAGCATATATCCTTCTTATTCTGTTTATGAAATATCTTTTAAATTGGTTGAATATTGGAGGAGGAAATAGTCGAGAGCCAAACCTCGAATTATGGCATTTTACTAAAGTTGTCTTTATGGCACCAATGTCGAAATCACGCTCGGAGAGAGACAGCGATAGAGCGATTTTCAAATAACTGCCATGTTTCCTCTTAAATGTTACAGCACTATTTTGATATGGGGATAGGGGCTGGGCAAAGGCCTGTCCTATATTCTTCGAGTTACTCTTCTCCTGCGCCACCTCGAACCAACCTTCGTAATGCGCGTCCAAATCATCTTGCCACCTCTTTCTAGGCCGGCCTCGGTGGCGCTTCTTATGTTCATGCTAATACTACACGTGATATTTATATGATTTACGTGCAAGTTCACTTAGAAAATTAGTTATCAATTTTCGGACAAACCAATTAATTTTAGATAATTGATATACACAATATTTGGATTACTCAAATCTTTCACAAGTAAATAAATAAATAAAATGGAAAAGAATTATAAAATTCCATTGATTCATATTCTAAAAAATCTCAATCCTTTATGCGAAGGTGGGTCAGTTAGTAGCTATCACTCACTGTACATAAAACATTTTGTTCAGCAACATATTATCGATAAAACTTTTTAACAACCAAATAATCAACTTCATGCAAACAGCAATTAAAGGCCCAAACAACCAACATTTATTTAGAAAGTAACAAAGAACCTTTAATACATCAAAGTGTTTAAAACATCTTGATTAAGTACCGAATTGTAGTGAATTACACAATTCGTGTGAGGAATAGTTGGAGATATCTTTAGGGATGTGCATATTCGTCCTCGGTGAATAATTCGGCCATTTTTTCGGCGAGGACCAAATATCTGTACATCAATAGTTCGCCCTAAAAATTTTATATCGCTATTTTTCTATGACTAACAATATATTGTATGTGACGACAGGACGACGAAAAAAAGTGACGTTTGTTGCGTTACTTGTACAATATTTAAATTAATATTTAAATAGCTGCATGCCTACATAAAGTTTTTGAGTTGGATCTCAGACTTCTGATATCCCTTCCCTTAAACCTTGTACTTAATTATTACTAGGGACTAAAACTTTAACGGAAACTTTATTTATCTTCGATTTCACTTCGTGGTCACATCAAAAGTCCGATGAAGCTAACCAATATAGCCCTATTGGTATCGTGGAAGAAGTGCAAATGGTACACAACATGGTGGACATAATAGTGAACACGTTGATAGATGTGGTACAAAAGTGTTGGAATTTAGACCCAGAACTGATCATAGGATCCAGGTCTCCAGCCAGATAGATCGGCGACCAGGTCAGAGTGGCAGGCAAGAGCTGCTTACGGGAAGCTCAGAACCAGGTAATATGGCGTGCAATGGAGGAGATTTACACTCGTGTTCAATAAGAAATCTGAATATAAATGTGGATGGATGGTGAGGAAGACCAAAGAAAAGATGGATGGATTGTGTGAGAGAATGATATGAAGGAAAAAGGAGTAGAAGATAGCGTAACGATTGACAAGGGAGAATGGAAGAAAAAAACGTAATGCGCCGACCCCAAATAACATGGAATAAAGGCAGGAAGATGATAATGATGTTGAAAAAGAAAACTGCAGCAAGAGGGGTTAAATTACCACTCCTATTCACGTTCCTCAGCTTTTAATACTTAAACTCCACAACGTAGCTATAAATCCCTATTGTGACGTCTATGCGCTATCTTGATTTAGGAATAAAAGAAGCACTTAAAGTACTGCGTACGTGTTACGCTCTTGAATTGGATTCTTCCTCCTACATACAAAGAATGTGAAGTATTTAATCTTATTCAACAAGGAATATAAAAGGATTCTGGAGTGTTATACTAAATCACGGCGCAAGCCAATGTATCAGTTTGATTTTATTCGATCGTTTTTGAGACAGAAAGATTTTTAGGTGGTTTCTTTGTAATAAAATTCATAGATACACTCGACATTAAACATAGTTAGTATGTTATAATCATTTCACAATATTTCCACTGCTGAAACACAGTCCTCCTCTCTATGAAAGGAAGTGGGCGACCTGCCAGGGCTGGGGGACTGTTCGAAAGAGATACCGCGGCCCTGGAACACAAAGTGTAAGGAAGGAACATGGATGGGTTTTAGTCAGTAAAGTCTGACACTGCCTTCCGCTCTGCCCGCAGCGGGAAAAGTCATTTGATGATGAATGTAGATGGCTATAAGAGTAGAAGAAGACCAAAGAAGCGATGGATAACAGTGTGAAGGATGATACGGCTAGAAAGGAGAGTGCTGCTGAGATAATGAGTAATAGAGAAGTATGCAAGAAGAAGACATGTTGCTCCGACCCCAAATAAATTAGGATAAGGGCAGGAGAATAATGCATGATGATATCGATTCTAGGATATACGATAGATGATATCGATTATAGTTATATAAAGCCAGAAACATTTAGATAGAAATAGAATCAAAGGTGTAGTTATGCTTACGATTTGTCCGATAAAGGCCTCATTAACATCAAAATAGCTGCACCCACTATCACCAAATTCTACAACTTACTCAAGATTAAAAGCTGATCCAATCATCACCTATCGTCAGTTCTCTATCAAAGAATTAAATCATTCGATTCGCCCTATCGTCTCAGCAGCTAGTAAAGCTTCTGTATCATTTTGTCACTCACCCAGACGTTAACGCAGTGATCTTGCCAAGTTAAAGCCAGTAGTATTATATGGGCACACGGTTCTTAGTATGGAAACTATTCGTATATAATCCACGTATGCTGAGAGACAGACGTCCTCTTTGTAAGAAGTGATCCGTATTATTTATTTCCAGTAAAAGAAAACATCGCGTGCAAAAGTCTCAACAACCAATACAAAAAACAATAGCCTCAAACCAGAGTTTGAGAGGGTATCGAGGCTTTTCGCACGGTTAGGACAAATCTAATAATTTAAATCTTTGTTCTCAGCCTCGTATCTCGGCCTCGGCCAATTCAATGATTGCCCAGCACTATCACTCGCCCACAAACACCCACACGTCACTCTAAACTAACTAGTTAAAGGAACATTTATTTAATTAGTGAATTGCGTTCACCAAAACTTTGTAGGGATAAACAGTCCTTTGTAAATTGATAGAGATTCTTCCAAGATAACGCGGTGTTTAGATGCCATTAGATGAATCAAGGAGATTAAAATGATTGGTTTATGCAACCCAAGTACGTTCATGTATACAGAGAAACAATATACCTAATTAATGAATCACACAATGGTGCCGATTCCCTTGTTCACAAACCAAACTAGGGAATCGGCATCAATGTCAGTCAATCAATGACAATTGGTTGACTAACATTGGTTGACACTTGCGTGACCATAGAGTGGCTCTTTCTTTGGCCAAAGAATTACTATGGCCACTCAACCAACGTGGCAATGCTGCCAGTCTCCTGGGCACTTTTCTGGATGACAGCAATGTCCTCCACATTGCTCCACTCCACATTGCAGTACTTAGACGCCTAAGCGCCCTGTTGTTTAGTTTACATAAGTCCCTTTTTTTGTAAATATTTAGTTTGAATTATTCTTTATGCAGATATAATTCAATTAAATAATTTACAGTAAATATATAATTACATATTTTTTTCATGTTAATTAAATATGAATTCCTCGCAAATTGGCGAGAAGAAGCACACCATCGTGAGAAGTGGAAGGAATGGGGGGAGGCTTTTGCTCAGGAGTGGGACAGTATGGGCTAATTAAAATAAAATATATATTAAATATTAATAATTTGATGTTGTGTAGGTTCCATGCAAAGAGATTTCAAATACATTCATTATATAGATGTTATCAGACAAAATGTCATAGAACAAACGAGATCCCATGTTCCAGTGACGCCATGAAGTAAAATTCCATATACTATTATTAATTTAAAAAAAAGTTACACAGGAATGAGATGAGCGAGCAACAATAAGTTTGGTCCTTGCAAGTATATTACGACTTTGTTAGTTTTTTTTCCGATTTATCTTAAGTTTATTTGTATGCCTTTGGTTTCATCATAGAATCTACGGCATGTTATCATGCATGACAAATTTATAGAAAATTCAGTGACCAGTGGTCAAAAGTTTTTTTTGGTATTCTTTGATTTTCTGTTCTTACTGAGCGAGTCTGATTCTTTCAGATGTATAATATTTTACAGGTCAACACTGAAAAGTTGAAAAGGGCCTATTATATCAACATCAATCAATTTGTTGGTTTATTTTTGATATTACAGTCACTTCCCATGAATACCTATTGCGACATAATAATCCACTAGGAACTCGTCTTACAGGATATGTAAACCCAACGGAAGAGTATTTACGTGCCCATATTCAAAGCTAAGATACGCTCTGTGAAGTACAACAGTATTATTACAGCTTAACAACGACTATCTATCATCCTTAGCTATATATTCTCCTAGCTCCTTGGGACTTATGTTATTGCCGGCGAGTTGCTTACCCAGCGGTCCATTTACTTAATTTCCTGCATTCACTATTTCTGTATCAATTGTACTTCCCATTTCTATATCACTTTTGTCATTTACTTTGAGTGTTACTTCAAGTAAAAAAAATCATGCAATTTTGTTGTTCTTTTATTTTGACTTCAGTGGGCTCGAACAAGTGGTATTCGCTTCCAAAGGGTTTTATATACTTGCAACTATGTTAAATAGAATTGACTAGAGCTTAATAAATTTTTGACTTTTCACTTATTAGGTCACTTCCTCTAGGTGTTCTGTTCTTCAATACAACACCAGTATTTTTCGACAGAAACTTCGTGCTCATGTGCTTAAGTGTGTTTTTAAATTCTATTGCTAGAAATAAAACAGCCAAGAAAGTTTAATAAAAAAAATTGTAAATAAAAATAGAAAATAGACCTTCAGGTTATTTAAGTTATACGTTAGAATTTGCAGCCGATACCAAAGCTAACTTAATATCTTGTAATTATAAATCAAATGAGAAAAAAACACCTTGCAGCAACAACATAAATGGTAAGCCACTTTGTTACTGCAAGATGTTTTTTTAAGGTAATAGTATAGTTTATTTATTATATTTTATCTCCAAAAGTTAATTATCATAAAATGTTGACCAATTTTCTGACATAAAAACTCTTTGCTAAGATTAAAAAAGTACCGTTCGTTTTTACGGATCATCTTGATAAACCGTGCGTTTTATGTAACATTAGCGCACAAGTACGTAATGAGATACATTACGATATTGAAATTGGTGAAATAAGAGACCCTTTACGAGCAAATGTGTTATAAACAATATTATAATTACAGGAATAAACTCACTGAAGTCTTTGTTAAACAATTTTGCTTCAGCAGCTAAAATGTCTGCAACATGTGGTACGTTTCCTACTTAGCATTTCTACTTTAATTTTGGCCAGAATATTAAACTCACAAATCCAGAGCATATCTAAACAAGGCTATGCTCATAATTAAGTAAATTCAATCCGACTCTCAAGGCCGCTTTAAATGATGCGTACGAAAATTTGTTTCAGAAATATCTTAGCGTGGCCTGAATCCGCATACTTGCTTAATATAGATCAAAATCCTTATTTGACCCGAGGATATTGTATATAAGTGTTTTTGAGAAACCTGCGGAATTTATGGACCATATAATTCCCTAACGTATACGTTAGGGAATTATTTAGCGCGTCCCGGTATTTCCCGTTTGTGATACGGAAATTTTCGGGAATTGCCGATTTGAATTGATAGAGAGGCGTGAATACTGAGCAGTACCGATTTTTGGTGTTAACTTTGCTGACTTGTAAGAAATGGTAGCAGAATAAATATATGAAGTACTATATGTGCGTTCGTCTGCGTGGAATAGTGACTTTGGGCAGCATTTTTTGGATATAATCATAATTTTATATATAACATTATTATGAAGTTTCAGTCAATGCTACTGAACAGAGAAAGATAAATATAGATAGATATAGATAGTTTAACAAATGTTCGATCATCATCTGCCTAGCCTTTTCCCAACTATGTTGGGGTCGGCTTCCAGTCTAACCGGATACAGCTGAATACCAGTATTTTACATGGAGCGACTGCCTATCTGACCTCCACAACCCAGTTACTACTGGGAAATACGATACCCCTTGGTAAGACTGGTTGTCAGACTTTTTGGGCCACTGACTACTTTAACGACTGTCAAAGATCTTCAAATGACAGCCGGGACCAACGGCTTAACGTGCTTTCCGAGGCACGGAGGAAACTCGGTATGTAATGGGTGGTCACCCATCCACAGACCAACCTAGGCAAGCACGGCTTAACCTAAAGATCGACCCGAGCGGCTGTTATTGTTTAGCCACGAGCTCCTCAGTTTAACAAATGTTCGATATGATTTTTAAAATTGGCAGAACTTTTTTATTTATGAACCGACTGACATGAAACAGACACTAAATGTTAAGAGAAGCTTACCACAATATATTAGTGAAAACCACATCTTAATCAGATAAGCCTATTTCTGAGATTAACGTGCACAAACGCACAGACAAACAGATTAACAGATAAACAGACAAAAATTCTAACAATCATTGTTTTGGGTGCTATTTGCGTTGATAAAGGCCCCAATATTTTTTTTTCTCATATATCTTCCATGTACAGACAGCGATCCGTTACATTTTTTTATTATATTATATGTATTGATGATGATTGATAGTAAAGAAAAACTGAGTATACATTAATGAGTAGGAAGAATTTTGTTGCAGTTTTGAGCCAAACCAGTGAATTGTTTTCAGTTAAGTATGCCTACTTTCTTTATCCGTTTGAGACTGTGTCTTATGATAATCTCTCTGAGAAGGATGTGGTAAATAGCTTTAAATAGTTTTCTAATGAATTTGCTCGAAGGAGCAACACAGCTCCGAGAGAAGTAGGAGGAATGGGGTGAGTTCTTTGCCCGGGGGTGGAAAAGTTGAGCCAGCAACAATTACTCTGTTCACTTCCGCTACGCTTAAGGACGTACCACTTAATTACAAATGTAAGTATGTTATGTTATATCAATATAAAATATTGCTTAGATCCCAGCAAACCAGTAAGCAGAAGTCAGAGGCCAGTCTCGTAAGATCCAGAGGAATTTATAAATATTGGAGCCGACGGTCGATCGCGTCGCCCTCAGGAATGACAGCCGCTGGCTAAGATTGCTCAAATCGAGAGCAATAATGTAGGACCCACGTATACGATGTCCTAGATACTGAAGCATCTCCCTTATTTGTTACAAGTAAGTTTTATGTCAGAATTGATATTGGGCGTGAAAATATTACTGATCTAGCTGTTGCCAGCGATTTTTTCCAAAAATATGGGATTTTAACACGGATTTTTCTTCGGAATCAAGAGGTTAAATTGTCAATAATGAGATCCTCCTCCGAAAGTCCGACAACCTGTCTTAACAAGGGTATCGTATCACCCAGTACTAACTGGGTTTTGGAGGTCAGATAGGCAGTCGCTCCATGTAAAATACTGGTATTCAGTTGCATCTGGTAAGACTGGAAGCCGACCCCAATAAAGTTGAGAATAGGCAAAGATGGTGCTGAATGTAAACCTTCGGTTTAAAGATATTACTACTGGTAGTAATGTATTCTCTAATATATTTACTGTTTACAAAAATTGTGAGCAAGTAGTACTATGTAAATAGTTTTAACAAGTTTCTAAGAATATTTCCTATACATTAGGCAAAAAAATTAGGTACCAGGTAGGTATTAAAACTGGGTACGAAGAAATATAATAACCAAATTGAACTGAGACCTACATTCTCTTTGCTTTTGATGTATATTTAATAAGTCATGTCAAAGTGTTACAGGTATTACAGAAAAACAGCCTAAGTGTAGAAAATAAACATTTGGAATTAAAGACACAAGTATCTTACCGTCTGTAATGTATTTATATTTACTTAGTATTTTGTTGAAACGTGGTATTGATGTTTTAAATAATATAAACAATTTATACAGTCATCCAAAGGAACAAATTAAACAAATATTATAACGTTTTAGAAGAGAATGTTCGTAATTTATTCAAGTTCGTAAAAGCAGTACATAAAGTTAATTTTCATTTAATTCAAAGATCAGCATTATCAGTAACATTATTAAAAAGTTAAATAAACGCCCCATATTACTTTGAGAAAGAACGCCGCGACCCCAATGACAGTAAAAGTTTTTGAAATTTCAAAACAGAGAAGAAAAAATAAAAAGAAAAAACTTTTAAAATTGTACTGGCAGTGGCGAAGACTTCCGCTTTCGTGTTGACGAAAATTTTTGCCGGTTTCGAAAGTTTGGGGAGACAATATTATTTGGAGATAGCAGAGATTTTGTGTATTAATTTAATTAAAATATTGTTTTGGGATTTGCGAATTATTCAGTTATACATATTATTGTTATATAGTTATGTATTGACATTTCGAAAAATATTCAAAAATGCAATCATTTAAATCGTCAGATTCGCAATATCATGTTTTTGTTTCTTTGACATAATGAATTTTGAGTAGCATTGTATCAGTCGGTTCCATATAAAAAAAAAAACAGCAATATTGTTCAAGGCAACATCAGAAATTAAGTCTAAAAATACCAATATATTATATGCTAACTTAGGATGGGTCTAATCTCAGCAGTAAACTACGATAGACTGAAATGGTTAATTGTTATTACGAAACTAAGCCAATTTTGTTGTCATACATAAAGCTAAAACTTTAATAAATATTTAACATGTATTTAGCATGAACAAACAATACTTTGCCTTTAGATTTTCGACAAGACCCAAGCAAAATACCGTTGCCCTAAATTATAAGCCCTAAATCCTTATTCCCTAGAAAGCTGGAGGCGGCTTATAATAATAAGCCGATTTCAACCCAACACGCTCTCTATTTCAGTTCAGTCTTAGTATTAAATATTGCTGGTTTGTTTATGTATTTCTAAGATGTTAAATAAAATATAAGATTTGTTTTGAAATGGTCGTGCACTCGGTTCTGATTTCAAAATTTCAAGTTGATGGCTTGTCATTATTTATAGTGGTGCGTCTTGAAAAATTAGGAATTTTGCGAGCCTTAGTCTCGGAATCCAAATTTTCTGTATTTGTTTTTTTTTTTGCGTTAGTAAATTTTTATTAAAATAAAAGTTGGTTAATTTTTTAGACTTTTATTTGCCATCAGGCCTAGATAAATAGCAATTGCTTTTATAGCTTTTCGTATTTTCTATGACTGTCAACGAAATTGTCACAAGCTTTTGGGTAGCATAATTATAATATGTCAATCCCATACATTTTTGACATCTCTCATCTCATCTTCCACTAATGTCACTTTATTTGGGCGAGTGTGCAAGTCCACTGGTAAAGAACTAGTATTAGCCGGCCTGTTAATTTTGATTCAAAGTGTTATCACTGACTGGGCAGCGGGACTCTTGGCCCTGGAACACAAAGGGCAAGGAAGGAGGTGTGGTTTTATTCAGAACAAGTCTGACACGATTCCGCTCTGCCCAGAGCGGGAGAAGTCATTTGATGATTTCCCATCTGAAAAATATCACTGACGTGCGGCCTGCTGAAACTGCGCGCTTTAAAAAATTATGACTTCATGTTTATTACAATATGTGGCAGTTTAATGAAACACACTAGGCCGAACAAAGAAGTTAATTCACAGCACGTTTTGCTGACTATAAGTACGATTTTATGTACAGTATTCAATCTAAAAGCCTAGGCGTGTCTGGAATTTCAATTAGTTAGGGTTACAGCTAGAATTAAAGCTGTGACCAGCAAAAACTATCTGAATTATTCAAATGTTCTGGAATATTTTAGTTAAATGAACTATCAGCTGCGGTCATTTGTTTTTGGAATGTAGACTATTGTTCATCTCAATTCGATAAATAGTTTCATATTAATCTACCAAGACACTTCGTTTTCCCTAATCCCCAAAATGATTACCCAAATTTCCTTATAAATCACTGCAAGGGTTGCCCAACCCTTTCATCATACGAAGGCAAGCCTAAAATCATAATATATCCAAATGAAAATTAAAATCGCCTAATCCTACTCAATGTTAATCTCATTGCCATACAAATTACTTCGCACCCGACACATTATACAAAGTTGGGGTCCGAAAGTACCCCAATCACGCGTTATGGGGGTCCAGAAGACGTAGGGCCTCTAATTCCGGATTTAATCATTATAATCGGCTGCGGTCACGGTAACATTTGAATACTAGAGTGATTCTAACTTAGATTAGTTGGTTGTTGTATAGGATTGCTTCGATGGATGACAAGAATTTGATTTACAAACGAAGATTTGGTGCTTCTAGTTAATTTTGATGGTTGGTGTTCATATTATTCATATCGCTGTAATTATTCGGTAAATGTTAACTTTAGCAGGGTAGTTTATCTTAACTTAAGACCATTGTTTTGAGTTAACTGTGTCACTTTAATGTCAACTGCCATTAAAGTAATACTTTATATAAATAATTAAGTAAATAATAAAAACAAGATAATACCTCTCGCTTTATAGATTATTTTGAAGACAGATTTTTAGTGTTAATAAAGTCATCATCATCTGCCTAATTTTTTCCCAAACATGTTGGGGTCGGCTTCCAGTCTAACCAGATTTAGCTGAACACCAGTGTCTCAGCCTGTCTGACCTCCATATCCCAGATTACTGGGTAATACGATATCCCTTAAGACTGGTTGTCAGACTTTCGGGCCACTGACTACCTATGACAACTGTCAAAGATCTACAACTGACAGCCGGGACCAACAGCTTATCGTGTTATTATTTAGCAACGAGGTCCTTAGATTTGTAGTGTTCATAGATTATAAAGTAAAATAGTAGTTAAGTAATGTGAAAAAAAAAGTATTTCTTATCCTGCTAACACAAATCCAAGTGACTCGCTTGTAAGTTCGCGTCCAACAAAACTTTTGAACGATGGAGTATATTGGCGCTTGTCTTACGACAGATTATGTTGTTTTTGTTTATGTTTGGGTGGGAACAAAGACTATCATCGTTAGATGTGACCAGATGCCGTATGAACCAGTGAGAACGTGGCGAAAAGAGTATGTAACTTGTGTTTCCCCCCATCTTTATTGAAAATAAGAGTGAGTTTATGTGCATGTGTGTGCTCATACTTTACTCAGATCTTGCAAAAAGTGTTAGTGTATGTTGTGTGTGTGTGAGTTGTATCTGTTCTAATCCTGCATGGCACGATAGATTCAGGCTGCGGGCTGTTCGAAAGAGATACCGCGGCCCTGGAACACAAAGGGCAAGGAAGGAACATGGATGGGTTTTAGTCAGAACAAGTCTGACACTCCCTTCCGCTCTGCCCAGAGCGGGAGAAGTCATTTGATGATTTCCCATCCGTAAAAAAAAAGACGATAGATACGGTTATTAGTTTGAGTGAGCAAGTCAAAGAACCAGACAAGTGAACTTTTTTTGGTAGGGCGAATCTAGTCGATTTAAATCTTAGGGCGTAGTTTTGTGATAAATTTTTATTATGTGTGTGTTTTCAAGTGATTACTTCAA
The DNA here is from genome assembly GCA_950005105.1 of Lycophotia porphyrea. Classification (NCBI taxonomy): domain Eukaryota; kingdom Metazoa; phylum Arthropoda; class Insecta; order Lepidoptera; family Noctuidae; genus Lycophotia; species Lycophotia porphyrea. The sequence goes on along the minus strand of OX465388.1, from coordinate 18,346,570 downwards.
ACTGTTTGTCGTCTTTTGTTTTAGTCAGTAGTTTGGGTATAACTGGGTCATTGAGAGAGGGGATAGTCCCCGTCACTGTTTTTGCCCGAAATCAGAAATCCGATTTCATGGAAGTTGGAAACAGTGACTGATATTTAGCTGCATTTGATTCGTCTGGAAGCCAGTATTATGTAGATTCCTCGCAAAAGTTTATTAGATGAAAACTTTACAAATTTCTGGGATTTTTTGGAAGAGTCTTAATAAAATCAACCTTCGAAATTGTACGCAAGAGGACCAATCAAGGTACACAAAACCAGTATAGGCGGATCTCTCATTTTACGAGAAATCTGTACAAAACGAGGCTATGTTAACTGGTAATGGATATCTTGATGTGTCGCCGTGTGTATTACCAGTAAGCGCTGTGCCACTATCACAGCCTTATTCTGAGAGACAGCAATTTGCGTGGATGTGACGCAGATTTTTTTTGTTCTTAACATACATAACATAACATCACGCCTGTAATCCCGGTAGGGTTAGGCAGAGGTGTACCTAATAGTACACCCACATTTCGCCAGTTATGTTTTAAGTCCCATGTAATAGGGGGCGATATTGGGGGGGGGGGGGGTATTGCCATCAATCGGGCACAAATTCAGACTCCGTGGCTGCTACTGAGAAATTCCTGAGGGAAAATCCCAATAGCACTTTGCCCGACCTGGGAATCGAACCCATGACCTCATGCTCAGCAGTCGCGCTTGCGACAACTCGATCAATGAGGCAGTCCAGCAGTTTTTTTGTTCTTATTTTCCTTTATTGCCCTTTGAAGTATTTTACAGTACTTATCTATTATCAAAAGAAGCGTTCTAAACCTCCTGACATTATAAGCCGAATAAACCTCACAACTTGACTTACAAATAGCTTTAGCTCACATTGCGTAAGATTTCTACTTAAAAAGAAAACAAACGCATTTATTTATAATACCTAATTCCACTGCCAACATACAAGTGTCTGACACTCGCCTCGCAATTTGTGTCGCAGCCTGAATTCAATTTAATAGTGTCGTGTTAACGCGTCTAAACTACTAACACTGTCAACTGGAAAGCCCATCCTTCACATTTTCCAATTAGAGTTCTGGAAACTGTGGAAACTTTTATTAGAATTAATGTCACACTACCGAGGAATGTTAGTGCTGTTCCCAAGTTATAGCGAAATCGTATTGGCTTTTATAACTGTCTAAACTTTAAAATATAGTGCTAATAATTCTGGCTATCATTTACGGGGCAGGGGGAAATTTTACGGGTCTCTGGGTTAACCTTTGGTTGACTTCTGTAACTAAGTCGGCCGGCTATAAGCTTGTAATCTTCTTGCTGGACCTTTTTGCATAGTTACCTAATGTTAGAGGTGCTTTTGTAGGTGTAACACTAAGTAATGAAACAGTCAGTTTATGGCTTTGTTCTTTGAATTCGTTTTTGCAGGTCAAGTGTGAATGTTTACTTGTTTACTGCAGAAAATGTTCAGACAGTTAAGTAACTAAGTTTTCATTACAGATTTATTTATTTGTTCTTCATTCATTTATACAGGGTGTAAACAGACTCTTCACAAAGCCGTCAACCAAGCATTATGTATATCAAACTTAGTAACTTTACGCAAAAATTAGTGCTGGGAAACGACTTTTTTTTTGGCTGAAAAATCACGTTTTACAGTAGGACTCAATGTAACGCACTCAAAACTTTATGCTGATGGATGGATTGAATAGTACGGGGGTCCTGGAGTTGTTTAAAGTAAAAAACTTACACGTATTTAAAAAAAAACTTGTGAAAAAGTTGGTACTTTGACCCCCAATAACTCCGTAACTAGAAGGTTCCCGGGTTCTAGAACAAAAAAAATGATCGCAATGACGGGAAGAACAAGTGCCTTTAGGCTTCGTTAAGAGTCTATTTACAACCTTTAATTTTTTTTTTGTTCTTTTTTAATCCAATTTAGTGCAATTATTTTACACGAGCATTTGATAGATGCTACTTATAAACTGCAGAAGTAACCTTTTTGGAATGATTTGCTTTAGATGGCTACAGAATAGTGCTATTAATGACCAGATAAAACAAAAGGTACTTTAAAAGAATGTACGTTCATATTTCACAGTGTTATTTTAATCTGTAAAGTAGGAAAGCACTCAAGGAAACACCACCTTCCAACTATCTAAACGAAAATGTAGTTTTCAACGCAAGACTTCATATCCTGCGCTCATTAATCTACGTTATCTGAAGCGCCCAAGTTGTTGTGACCTACTAAACTTGCCACGTCGGTTGAGCACCGAAATGTTTTAGCCTGTCTTGTGTCAGATTATATTTTTGTTTTTGTTTGCGAAATTTTGGTTTTGTGTGTGGTTTTGGTCTTACGGGAACCCCTTTAACACACACGTATGATCGCTAGACGCTTAGGCTCATCGGTTCGTCGACAACCAGGCGTCCACCCAATATAGTGACGATAGGGCGCCAACGCTCTGACGCGACCCTACACTTCCAAGGAGTCTACTGCATCCCAGGGCTCCGGGCGCCTTAAGCTTGTGACTGCTGTTAAATTACTGTGTGGGAATCAAACCCAGATACTCATGCTCAACAGACCATGAGTATCTGGGTTTGATTCCCAGGTCGGGTAAACGTTGTTGTTACCGAGTTTTTAAATTAGGAATTTTTCAGTAGCAGCCACGGAGTCTGGATTTGTGACCGGTAAATGGCAATAGGCTTGCCCCTATTACATGGGTCTCAAATATAACTAGCAAAATGTAGGTGTACTATTAGGTACAACTATGTCTAAACTTCCGAATATTACAGGAGTGATGTTATGTTATAAATGCTAGTTTCAGTGCTTATATAAAGGGTGTAAACAGACTATTAACGAAGCCGAAAGGCACTTGTTCTCGTCATCACGATTTTTTTTTTTTCTAGGCCATACATTACGGAGATATTGGGGGTCAAAGTTCCAACTTTTTCAAAAGTTTTTTTTTTAAATACATGTTTTTAATGTAAGATTTTTACTTTAAACACCTCCAGGACCGCCTTATAATCCATTCATCAGCGCAAAGTTTTGAGTGTGTTACATTCAGTCTTACAGTAAAACGTGATTTTTCAGCCCAAAAAAAAAGTCGTTTCCTAGCACTAATATTTGCGTAAAGTTACTTAGTTTGATGTACAGAAAGCTTGGTTGACGGCTTCGTGAAGAGTCTGTTTTCACATATGCGTTGAAGTTTTGACAAAAACATACTTATAACCAAACGTGATTATCATGTATCATTATCGGAGTATTCCCATTTGAGCACCGATTTCAAAAGCACCAATGCTTAGCGCCAAAGATATCCCCTTTGCTCAAACAAGTAAATCTTTGGTGTTCTTGAAATCGGTGCTCAAATGGGAATACTCCTCATTATCTCCCATACGAATGCGAGTGCAGGAGCCATGTTTAGAGCGGTTTGTAAAGGATTTTGACTAATCGGATTGAGGTTCCGTGCGGTGTTGCTTCTAAGTTTGTATTATCTTTGGCGCTCACTCATATAGATGCAGAGCTTATGTGTAGTTTCGTATGTTAGAGACGTCATTATTTTGGTTGCTTCTCTGCTTGCATAATAATGTTATTGTTATCTGTAATAAAAATTAATTGGTACATGATTGACTGTTGACCATGGTGAAAACACTGAACATTCTTAACGTTTATTTATTTCATTACAACGGTTGTGTTTACAACCATTAAAAAAAAAAATACAATATTGGCTTACTCTTGACCAACCAATTACAGTAACTAAAATTATAGAACCAAAAATTCGAAGACATCTGACATCTACCAATCCGCACTGGGCCCGCGTGGTGGATTATAGCCCATTCCCTTATAGAGAGGAGGCTTGTGTCCCAGCAGTGGAAACATTATAGATTGATGGTGATGATGATGATGAAAATTATAATACATATTAAAATATACAATATAACAAAGTAAAGCATTTGAAGCAATTTCATGGTGTACCTATTAAACCCCATCAAAATAACATCGTACCTTTTTGGTTTAGATAGTTTAGATTATCGATAACCACGTCTGTCGATTTTCGCTAGCTTATTTATTATGTCTCTGAATTCTCTCTGAGCTAAGCATTGAAAACCAAACTAATAATCATCTGTCTTGCCTTTTCCCAACTATGTTGGGGTCGGCTTCCATTCTAACCGGATGCAGCTCAATACAAGTATTTTTCATGGAGCGACTGCCAATCTGACCTCCACAACCCAGTTAGTACTGGGTAATACGATACTCCTTGGCAAGACTGGTTGTCCGACTTGTGGGCTACTGACTACCTATAACGACTGTCAAAGATCTACAATTGACAGCCGGGACCAACAGCTTAACGTGGTTTCCGAGGCACGAGGGAAACTCGGTATGTAATGGATGGCCAACCTAGGCAAGCTCGGGTTTACCTGTAGATGGACTCCGAGCGGCTTTTATTATTTAACCACGAGCTGCTTTGAGATTGAAAACCAAACTAAGACATGGTGTCACCTAGTCTTGCTGATTACGGGCATTAAAGTCTGATATTAATTAAAAACTCTAAAATAACCACCAGCAAGTCTCCTGCAACTCCATTACCATCAAACCTCGCTTTTAAAACAACTATAAACAGAACTGCGTGCAACGAGCACAATTGCTTACAAAGAGAGCATTTTGCTAAACAAAACTAAATAAATTGCTCGTAAACTGGTGTGAGCTCCGTTTTACGAGCAGGTGGTTGGTTTTTCTCCCTTTTTGCCTTTAGGAGGAGAATGAAGAGTCAAAGAGCAATAAGATCCAACTTGATTCGAAGATGCAAATAGAAGCGCTTGTATTATGATAACACGGAAACGCCTTGCGGTGCAATTCTGTGAAACGGAACTTGGTTTTATTTTTATTTTATTGTTATATTGATTAAGCTAGTACAAATATTTTCCAATGTATTAGTTATGTTGGTTCTTTCTAGGCTAACGTAAGTTATGAAGCACGGGGTAAACGTATAACTTTCTAGTGATAACAATAAGCTGTAATCGTAGTTAACTACTCAAGTATGGAAGAAAATACAACAGTTGCAAAAAGACTGCAACATTTCTTCTAAGATGTAACGTTTTTGTAAAAAGTTGATCGATCGATGCTATCGATCGATGATAGAATGGATTAGTCGAAAGACAGAAACTATCGATTGACATCGAGTAATCCCGTCTACGATCGATGGATTGGTGTGGTAATACCCTTTTTTTCCGGATGGGAAAACATCAAATGACTTCTCCCGCTTTGGGCAGAGCGGAAGGGAGTGTCAGACTTGTACTGAATAAAACCCATCCATGTTCCATCCTTGCCCTTTGTGTTCCAGGGCCGCGGTTTCTCTTTCGAACAGTCCCGCAGCCCTGGCAGGGTGTGATAACACCCTTAAACTGATTAATTATTAAATTATCGTTTTAGTTTTACAATTGTGTTTCGTATTCATATGTTTCCGTACATTATTTTACTTGAAACAGTAGCCAAAACCATCAAAGTTGATACTATACAATGCACACGAGCATAAACGTTTTCGAAACAATTTCGGTTTGGGTGTAATAGTCTACCCATAAAAGCTTGGAACACAATACTTTACGACCAACAGTTAGGTCGTATTCTTAAACTTATCTTTACTGCCTAAATCCCTTAGGTGTTTAAACCTAAGGGATTTACGTACGTGTACGTACGTACGTAAATCCCTTAGGTTTACTATGTCTTCACAAATCTGACAAACACACCAATTTTATTTATATCTTTATCATTTAAGTGGTACTTTCGTTAGTTGTAAGACAACACGTACATAAATGTGAATGCAAAAATTAATAAAAAAAATTCGACTGCATAAAAAATCATTCTATTCAATATGAGTCCCCCCGACTATTGCAGTTTAAAATTGCTTTCTACACTTCTGGACTGAATTTGTTTTTTTTTTTCAGTTTTTATTTAAAGTATTAGTTAGTTATTATTAGTTATTTCTTACGCAGTCGGGTTTTTTTATTTTTTCAATTATTTTTTTTATTACACTTTTTGGTTACGGTTATGATATACCATTTTAAAAACCTTATGATGAGCCCTTTAATTTGACACCCATATTGCAGTATCCCAAAATTTTTTTTTTTTTTACTTTACACTATAGTGTCTGACAGTCGTCATGTTGGTTTTTTTTTCGCCTCACCTATCTAAGAACACTTGGGTTATCAAAACGAATCTAACGATATGTTAGTTAAATAAATCCGTAAAGCGTAATATTACATGCATACATACATACAAGATACGTGCGAAAAACATAACCCTTCCTAGGCAGTCGGGTAATAAAAAACATTCTGAAAAAACTGTGGCCTAGTGAGAGTTTGACAGAACAAACATAATTAACATCAGCTCCTGTGATGATAAAACAGTAGGACAAGCAAGACACTCACAATGGGCCTCATCAGGAGGCTTAAAGTCACCCAAAGGGCAATGGAGAGGGCTATGCTCGGAGTTTCCTGCAAGAGAACCAAGGTTACCAACGTAGCCCGAAGAATTGCCAAACTTAAGTGACAGTAGGCAGGGCACATTGCTCGCAGAACGGATGGCCGATGGGGCCGTAAAGTTCTGGAGTGGCGACCGCGAACCGGAAGACGTTGCGTTGGAAGGCCTCCCACTAGGTGGACCGATGACCTGGTGAAGGTTGCGGAGATCCGCTGGATGCAAGTGGCACGGGGCCGGTCAATGTGGCGACACTTGGGGGAGGCCTATGTCCAGCAGTTATGTCTAACGGCTGAAATGATGATGATGATGATGATGAAGCAAGACAAGATATCAAGTGTCCCATTGCATTGTTTGCGGGGGGTAATATAACATTTCTTATCATACAGGGTGTAACAAGACTCCTAACGAAGCCGTCAACCAAGCATTCTGTACATCAAACTAAGTAACTTTACGCCAAAATTATTGCTGGGAAACGACTTTTTTTTAGGCTGATAAATCACGTTTTATAGTAGTACTCAATATAACGCACTCAAAACATTGTGCTGATGGATGGATTGAATAGTACAGGGGACGTGGAGGTAAAAGTAAAAATCTTACATTAAAAACATGTATTTAAAAAAAAACTTGTGAAAAAGTTGGAACTTTGACCCCCCATATCTCTGTAACTAGAAAGTTCCCAGGTATAGTCTAGAACAAAAAATGATTGCAATGACGGGGAGGACAAGTGCCTTTCGGCTTCATTAAGAGTTTGTTACACCCTACCTAATTATTTAAATGTAAAGTACCAAACTCAAAGTAAACTAACATAATATCACGCCTGTTTTTCCTTGAAGGGTTAAGCAAAGGTGTACCGACCTTTAGATATGTGTACTTGGGAATCAAACCCAGAACCAAACACAAAGGCAGGCATCGTTGGGTCTGGGGCTGCGGGACTGTTCGAAAGAGATACCGCGGCCCTGGAACACAAAAGGCAAGGAAGGAACATGGATGGGTTTTAGTCAGTACAAGTCTGACACTCCCTTCCGCTCCGCCCAGAGCGGAAGGAGTCATTTGATGATTTCCCATAATAAAAAATAAAAAAGGCATCGTTGGGAACGTAGTAATACCTCGTAAGTATTAACGTTACCTTAAGTAGCCATAACCTTATAACAACAAGAGTTTAGTACCTACCTATTCTTAGCCCTAAAACCAACAGCAGCAATGTACAAACAGTTAGGGGCGTCGAAACCATTAATATTATTTCATAGCAAGTACCTAATTAGCGAACTGGGTTTGAACACCACAACAGTGCATAAATTCTAACAAAGTAGACTACATTATTATTTTGTTCGTTAAAGTGCAAGTACGGGATATTGGAGTTTATTACCAAGTTTAGGTACGGTTATGTTATTTTATTATTTGTGTAGACAAAGAAAATAGGGAATTTGGCCAAAAAAATGTAATGAGTCCGTCAGATAGATTTCTAAAAAATATTGCGTATTTTTAAACGGTTTTATTTATTTTTACGGTTTTCGGGAGCGACCAATGCTGATGAATACATAGAATAGTACCGTAGCACAGTGGAACGAATGTATGGGAGCGGTTGGACGTAGACATGTCCGAAAAATAAGAGTAAAATTATGACAAACTAATGATGCCATCTTATTCGATTACTTAATGCCTTCATAAATTGTGGTGATGAATTTCTTCATAACTCCCATATTTCGGGAGTAATTTGAGAAAATGTGAAATTTTACTATGAAAATGAGTGTATCGAGCTCTCTCCCTCCTGATTCCGGGCTTGTTTCAAGTACCGGTCTCTAATATCGTAATGCTATTACTAAGAGCTATATTTAATACTAAGACACATAGTGCGCCAAATGTGCACTTTCTGGGATAAAAGGAAATGAAAATTTAAAAAAAAAAACGTTTTTTCCCCATTTGTATTTACTTTAAACCGCAGACAGACTTATTAAGAGGTCTATAAATATATTATATATATACAGAAATATATATTAACAAAAATATTCACAAGAACTGATGAGAGTATGACTTTTAAGTAAGTTGATAATAAATTACCTAGTTTCATTAAAAGTACAATAAATAATTAAGATGTAAGCTCTAATTTACTAAGTTACACATTTTAAAACAATAACATCATTTAATTATCTTCGTCATCATCATCATCATCAATTAATTCAAATTCAGAATCGATGTCCGCTAAATCATTTATGTTAACAAATTCGATATCACTTTTCTCAGAATCCGTAAGCTCATAAAATTCCTTAAAAGAAGATTTTTTTACAAACTTATTTCCTTTTGGACGGATACTTGTAACAAGTGGATCAGAAGACAGTAAAAGATTGTGCATAATATCTTCATTGCATGAGATACTGCTATGCTTTCGAGAATGCCCCTCTCTATATTTTCTAAAATCTTTATTTCTAGCCTCAGATGCCTCTTCGGATAGAAAACCAATGGGCACAATTGACATGTTCTGAACTATGTCTGGCCCATGCATTAAAATTTTATGAAGTGAAGAAGGCATATAATACCATGGGTATAACTCCACGTAAAGCTTAGCAGTATCAAAGCAGAACTCTCGGAATTTAGTTACGTTGATCTTCTCTCCTGATGAAATACACTGCAAGATCACACAGATTTTTCTTAAAAGCATAGCATCTATTCCGGTCAGTTCAGCAGATTTAGTGTAGTTTTCAAAAAATCTCCTTGCCGAGTTGCCATTGTTGGTGGATCCACTGCCTTGTTTCACAACATCGAGAAGTAAGCCCGTTTCTCTTCTTACAGCCTCTTGAACTCTTTTCTTCCTGTCATCAACTTGCCTTTTTGCTATATCACCCCTTACTTGCCATGATTTTATGTCTAATTTGTAGGAAATGTGTAATAAGCATTCCATTGAGCGAATCCAAGCGTGAAGGGTGCTTAAGCTATATTTATACATGTCCTCGTTTGCGTGTTTATCTTTGATTAACTCTAAATTATTCATTTCTTTAGGACAAGCCTTGCATATGTCACACACTGAAGCTGCTGTATCGGATATAATGGAATGAGTTTTACCATCAATCATTGTCAACAGCAGTTGGTGTTTGACACTAATTCCATCAGTGATGGTGGATGGAGTTAAGGCTTCAATCTCTGCTTCGATTTCAGCCATCTCTCTCTGCACATTTTCTTTGGTTTCCTTTATAAACTTAAACAATATTGGCCGGCAAAATGAAGTGGAAGATGGTCGCTCGTTTTCCCAAATTGTTACACCTTTTGAGACGAGCCGCAGTGGTACAAGACTAATCATAAAATTACTAGCAAGATCGATTTGCTCATCTTCACTCGTCCTTTGATGATAAATGCTTTGGCTAGATGATCCGTCAAAACCCCATTTGCTGGTCAATACGAGCTGTTGATTGGGATCAACAGGGGTTTCTAACGACCTAATAAGTCTTCTTGAGGTTAAATCCATCAAGGCTTGTAATTTGATTTTTGCAGAGCTCTCTGTAACTGTGAGATCTTCTTTGGCCGGATAGCACTTAATTTTTTCTTTAACCAACATGTAGTAACTCGGGTATTGAAGAGCTCCTTCTTGAGTGTTGAAATCCCGAAGAGTGTTATAGCGCCATTTCGATAAGTTCATCGATACATAAAGAGCCAATGCCTTCAAAGGGGATATTTCCCGTACCTGAATTGATTTACCTTCAATGAAGGCTTTGATTTTTGAGGCCTCTTCTGGATTCTCCGTCAAGTATTTCATAACATAAGCTGTATCGCTTTGTCCTGCCTTTTGAAGCGCCCTTTCGGCCGAAAACATAATTTCAGCGCTGCTACTGCTGCATGAAAGACTATCTTCAGTGCGTCTTCTTTTTTGCCGGTTACTAAGGTCCTCAAAAGATTTACGAGGACTAGAATGTGTACAAGTTGAAGCATCAGATTTAGCAGGAGAAATTATGGGCTCGATGACGTCACTTATATTTTCTGTAGAAGGTTCCATATTTTCATTCTGTAATTCCGGCCATTGAATTGCAGCCTGTAGCCAAATCTCATGTTTCTTCCGAAACTTATCTGTGCTTCTTCCAGACTGTGTCCATTTTGCATAAATGCGGTAGCAAAATCGACGACACCAGTCTTTTAAACTTGTTTCAGCACTTTCACATAACTGAACACAACTGTTATCTTTTAAAACACTGAACAAATAGTTAAAGTCGCGTAAATCTTTATGTGCGCGTGCGCATAAAGCAACGTGAATATCAAGATTTGTATTAAAATTTGGAAAATACATTGCGAGATTAGCTTGGATACAACAAGGTGTAAATCAACACTGATTTTAAAGTTACTAATAGTGACCTATTTATATAAAATCCAGGTATCCCAGGTATCCTTTGTTAAATATTGCAAGGTAATTAGTTATTGTGATAATTAGTAAATGATGCATGCTAAATTAGTGTATTAAGAGCCATTTAGTAATTAAATAATAGCAATGTTCTTATCAGTAATCATTAGTGCATCAGTTTTATATGTAAACCTTAAGTCCCTAATTATATATCCTAATTAGCTTATATCTTCTCTAATTGGCTGCTCAGAAATGTTATTGTAATAAGGTAAACCTTTAGAAAAACGGTTTTAATCAACAAAATAAACAAAAAATAAAAAAATTGTGTTATAAAATAAACATCACTCTTTATCCCAGAAAGTGCACATTTGGCGCACTATGTGTCTTAGTATTAAATATAGCTCTTAGTATTAGCATTATGATATTAGAGACCGCTACTTGAAACAAGCCCGGAATCAGGAGGGAGAGAGCTCGATACACTCATTTTCATAGTAAAATTTCACATTTTCTCAAATTACTCCCGAAATATGGGAGTTATGAAGAAATTCATCACCACAAGTTATGAAGGCATTAAGTAATCGAATAAGATGGCATCATTAGTTTGGCATAATTTTACTCTTTTTTTTCGGACATGTCTACGTCCAACCGCTCCCATACATTCGTTCCACTGTGCGTAGCCCATGGAAGTATTTAAAGTAAAGTTACACCGGGACGGGCACCGGCACCGGAATATAGTCCGATGCATTTAAGGAGACTGTTGGAGGCAGCTTGTACCGAGCGCTCCACAGTACAGAACATCGTGTTACTTGGAGACGCGCCGTATGTGGTCGCGATTATCAGCAGTTACGAAGATGGTGAAATAAGTTCTAAGTGCGCAGACAAACACTTTATGGTGTCAGCGCAGATATAATTTTGTTGTGCCAATATCTCATTTTATTAAAAATCTATTATTTCTTTCAACATGTAACTATAATGACGTCAACTTCACATCGATAACCCTTTTCGCACCTTTTTTATTTTTAGTTAGCCTGAACTGTCCCACTTCTGGGCAAAAGCCTCCCCCATTCCTTCCACTTTTCCCGATGTTGCGCCTCTTCTTGCCAATTACTGAGAAAGCCATCCAAGGCATCCCGCCATCTTCTCCTCGGTCTGCCGCGACCCCGTCTAACTGTCTCAGAGCTTCAGTTTTGTGATATGCGGGCCCACAGCTTTGCGGCATGGCCTGCCCAGTCCCACTTGAGTTTGGCAGCTTTACGAGCTACGTCAGCAATTTGAGCGCAGAGTGGTGTTCCTTATTCGATCGGTAAGTTTAACGTTGAGTATGCTGCGCTCCAGTGCTCGTTGGCAAACCTTGAATTTGGACTTATCGCTCCAATCACAAAAAAAAATTACCCATGGATTAACCGACCAGCCCTTTCACACAAATTCATGACCGCACGACCCATGATTGAATCCCGAGCACCGGGCGGAAGAACCCATTGAGCACTTGAGCATTTTACTAAACAGCGCAAAATACTTGAGTCGTAAACGAGAACAGGATACTCAACTTTACGACAGTAGTGTTTGCTCGTATTTTTCTCGGTCGTCGGTAAAACAGAAAATTTTAAAACCAGTGGAAATGTCTCGGCAGCTGCGCGGTGTTAAATGTTACATGGAGATAGAGGTGTAAGATGTGGCTGAGAACTATTATGCAATTGTGGATTTTCTAGTTTTCCTTATAATTTTGACGGCACGGTTGACCGATTGGCTGCTACACTGCGTGTCCCCGGTTCCATTTCCGCACGGAAACAAATATTTATATGGCCTACAGGCAGTTGTTCTGGTATTTAAAATAAATAAATATTCACAAACAGCCAGACCCATGTAGGTACATACATTTATGTACACACAAAATACTTAACAGGAAAATTAAATTAACATAGAAGAGCACAAAGGTACTGCTTATTTCATTAGAAATTTCTTCCGGCAGACCTGCGAGAGGAAAGTGTGAATATGTGAGTTTAAATGTTTGTAAACGCATCCATGATACAGGAGACATTCCTAGTGTTGGGGGCAACATAAAAAAAATAACTTTTATCACTTTAATGCCTCTCTTCCACGTGATTTAGACGCAATGCTTAAATATTTGAAAGTAAACGTAAAGATACTCCTACTTTTCATGTGCTGAACTGAGCTATACCTTCAAAAATAACCAAGAAGCGGCAGCAAGCTTATTACGAATAATCTTATGTTAATAGTGGAACTACCTACCTATTTGCAAGGTTTCTTATCGGACGTATACTGCCAAATGGTTGTATTATCATCTTCCTATTCTTTTCCCATGCAGCATGGGGTTAACGCAACATGTTTTTTCCTTGCCATATATATTTTTTTATTACAAGATGGGCTTGCTCTTGACCTCGATCCCGCCTGATGGAAAGTGATGGATGAGGTATTTTATGGAACAAGCGTACCCAGAAGATAAAGCTCACTCAATATAAAGTATTAGAAACAAATTTTACCTTTTTTCACCCAACCACTTCCAGCAAATTCCCCTAGACCACTCCGTCAGAACACATGAAACTATTTTTACTCCCCCACACGTACAAATTTAGTCCCTCTTAGTAGCTGTGGGGTACTAATTGACGCTTTAAATCTGTCCTCACCCTTAGAACTTGTCGTACGTTTATGATTTTATCCACGTAACTAAATGTTTGCCCTGACTTCGTCTGTCAAGGGAGGAATGAACTTGTTTTAATAACGTTTATGTTAGTGTGGTTGAATGTTTCGCTATTTATTTAGCTCTTGCGGCTGTTTATTTTAAATGTTTTGGTTGATATTTTCATTCACATTCCTAATTAGTTATGTTAGCGTTACAGGATTCGCATTTTAGGGTTGTTTTCACGTACCAGCTAACGAATTCATTTAAATGCTTATGTATTCATGATTTAAGTATTATTAAGACCATATAATAATTACTTAAGCAATACTAAAAACAGTAGATAAGTCATAATGAAAATGTTAATTGGTAGCAGCTTAAATTGTAGTAGTTTACACGATTTTGATACCCCAGTTAAAAATTTTTAATTATTGTTTATTATGGAAAAAATAAAAAAATATCCGACAGGTCTGATTTTATAAATATTTACGTACATGAAAAGTTTAAGAATTTGCTAAAATTCTTGGTATTAATCTTTGAAATTCTTTAGATCTTAGTAAACCGGTCCCCCTGTTAGCATACATACCAAGTTTTCAGGGTAAAAACGTAAACTTTTGATGACCAATCAGTAAAACGTTTCTCCAACTTACAAATCACATGGGGAAACCCGATTTTTTTTCTTGGTTTGCAAGAAAAAATCCGGAAATCCTGAATAAATGATGAAATGCACTTTTTAACGAATCTCTAGTGGGTCTTCTCATTTAAGAAAATATAAACTGCCCACAAATGTAGGAAAACAGATCAGAATTCAGTTAAGACGTTCTCCTAAACATTTTAATCAAGTTATTTATTGCTTGTGTCAAGTAAATGAACATGAAACTACAACCCAATTGGGGTAGCAGAAAAATGTTTGTATAAAGGGTGTAAACAGACTCTTAACGAAGCCGAAAGGCGCTTGTTCTCCCCGTCATTGCGATCATTTTTTTGTTCTAAACCATACCTGGGAACCTTTTAGTTACGGAGATATTGGGGGTCAAATTTCCAACTTTTTCATAAGTTTTTTTGTCAATACATGTTTTTAATGTATTTTTTTAACTTACTTAAGACACCTTCACGGCCCCCGTACTATTCAATCCATCCATCAACACAATGTTTTAAATGCTTTACATTGAGTCATAACGTAAAACGTAATTTTTCACCCCAAAAAAAAAATTTCGTTTCCCAGCAATATTTTTTGCGTAAAGTTACTTAGTTTGATGTAGATAACGCTTGGTTAAAACTGCTTCGTGAAGAGTCTGTTTACACCCTGTAGATGTTGATTTGATGGTAAAAAAGTGACGTGGTAGAATATTTTCTGCTAACACATTTATATATTTATATATTATTATTATTCCGTTTATTCATATATATATGTCGGAGTTGGTTGTCAATAACAATAGTGGGTACTCACCAAATCTTGTTATGAATTGATTTTGTTATTATGGATTTAAGTGATGTTTATTATCAATTGATGTCTATTAAATCGAAACATAATTTATCAAGTACTACCGTTTGGTTTTTGGCAACTTATTTCGATAAGTGTGACCAGTAATTTGTTCAAAATAATTGATGAGATGTTTTTCTAATTTTAAAATGATTTACGTTGTAATTTCATTATTGTTTATTTACGACAATTATTCTTGTATTATTTGATTACGTTATAATGTAATTCTTATTAGATTTAACGCGTATTTGTATCAAGTGAACACGTGACATTCATTCGAACGTCAACGGACAGAGTTATGGAGGGATTGCAAAGTGGGGACATCGTCCTTTAAAAGAGCGTGCAGTCAGTAAGCTCGTCAGTCGGTCTTCGGATTCGACTCAATACAGAGCTCCCCTGCTCCCGACAAAACTGTCGGTTTATTTGGTACAGCGCTGCTGTATATTTTACATAGCTGTATTCGTCTTGCTATTAGTGAGCGATACACTTGTAATTGGGTGGCTTGGCCGCTGTACGAACTGTGACCTTAAAAAGTCTGTTCGCCTAACTTTTTACTTGTTTTATCTTTTTTCTCATTACCATTTTAAATTGTGTGTTGTGTACTATTTTGATTTTATATTGTGTACCTACTGTAATAAATCCTTTGTAATTGTTTGTAGTCTTGTTTATCCCTATAAAATGGGAACTACAAACCCTGACGATATACCCCTCGGCACTCCTGATCCTACATATACATATTTTTTAACATTTTTAAATATTTCTTAAAACAAACCATATAAAAACATTTAAAAATATAAAAAAATAGCGGTCCGCCGGTGTCGGGAACAGGGTCCAAGCTACCGGTGGTTAGGGCTCCAGAGACAGGAACCTCCTCACAATGCGAGCCGTATCGAGGAGTACTGCCTTCTGAATCAGGCCCTTGATCCAACCGCCTAAGGCGAGCTTCGAGAGATGGTCGTCGAGGCTCTTAGCCATAAGGCCATTGGCCGTCACGACAATCGGCACAATGATAGCCGAGTTCACATTCCACATGTCGACAACCTCGTGCCAAGTCGAGATATTTTATTTGTTTCTCTTTCTCAGCTTTCACGAGGTTCTCGTCATGCGGGATGGTGACATCGATTATCATTACGCGGCGCGCTGATCGGTCTATTACCACTATGTCAGGCTTATTGGCTACAATAGTCCTGTCAGTAATGATAGACCGATCCCAGTACAGCGTGACATGGTCTTTCTCGAGAACTGGGTCGGGCACATACTTGTAGTACGGTACCTCAGATTCCACAAGTTTATATTTCAAGGCAAATTGCTGGTGAATAATCCTGGCTACTTGGTTGTGCCTGTGCAAGTACTCGCCGTTAGCCAGACGAGAACAACCAGAAATAATATGTCTAATGGACTCACCCGGACGGTGGCATGCCCGACACACGTCAACCGTCCCGTCCTTCATAATATATTTCCGGTAGTTGTTCGTCAACATAACTTCGTCCATAATCGCACAGACAAAACCTTCAGTTTCCCCAAAGAGGTCGCCGAAACGTAGCCAGGACACGGACGCTAGAAAATCTACATCGGGCCCATGAAGAGCCCGGTAGAAGCGCCCGTGAAGCTCCTTGCCTTGCCATACTTCCTTGCGGTCATCGGTAGTAAGTACTACAGGTTTGCGCCAGTTCTCTTTAGCCATGGATAGCGGGGTCAGTCCCTTGTCCACTGCGACCACATCTCGGTGCATACCCACATCGGTTTCTAAAAAATAATCTCTGAGACTGCACACCTCGCGGTTGTGGAGGGTCTTCGCATTTAAAAAGCCTCGACCTCCGCACTTCCGCGGGATGTACAGTCTCATGACTGATGATCGTGGGTGGTGCATCCGGTTTGCCGTCAGCAGTGTACGGACTCTCCTGTCCAGGGTATCGAGTTCCGTCTGAGTCCATTTGAGTATGCCGAAAGAGTACATTAAAACCGGCATGACCCAACCGTTGAAGGCGCGCACCTTGTTCCCACCTGAAAGAAGGCTATTTAATACCTTCTTCAGGCGTCCAAAGAAGCGCTCCCTCAACGATTGCTTCATGTCAGTCACATTAATGCCCAACGCTTCCGACATACCCAAATACTTATAGCTTTCGGCTGAGGAGAGGGATCTCAGGTGTATGGAATCAGAGAGCTGAATTCCCTCGGATGCCATAATCTCCCCTCGCTTTACATACATGACTGCACATTTGTCCACACCAAATTCCATCCTGATGGCGCTACTAAAAGTTTCAGTTACTCTTAGTAACTCCATCAGCTGCAATTTGTTGGGGGCAAAGAGTTTCAGATCATCCATGTAGAGCAGGTGAGATATGACCTGACCATCTCTCCTCAACCGGTAGCCTAGACCTGAATCCTCCAGCAATGTGCTTAGAGGATTCAGGGCTAGACAGAACCAAAGTGGACTCAGACTGTCACCCTGGAATATTCCCCGTTTAATCCATATAGGCTCACCGTTCCCCTGGATCTGTCGACATCCTGGATATCGAAGGACAGTCTTCCATTGCCCCATACACGACTCAAGGAAGGTACGTAGAGTTGCATCAATCTTATACAACTCCAGCACCCTCATGAGCCATGTATGTGGCACCGAGTCGTAGGCCTTCTTATAATCTATCCAGCATGTCGCCAGATCCTTGCGAGAGCGACGAACCTGTTGGCTAATGGCCATGTCGATGAGGAGTAGCTCCTTAGTACCGCGGGATCCATTCCTACATCCATTTTGAGAAGCAGACATAATGAAGTTTTTGTCAATGTGTGTATTAATTTTCGCTCTCAAAATGGATGTAAGAAGTTTATAGACCGTCGACAAACACGTGATCGGTCTATAATTCTTGGGTTCCGCGGGACTACCTGACTTATGGAGCAGGTGGGTAACGCCTGTTGTTAAAAACTGTGGTAGTAACCCAGACTCTAAGGATGACTGGAATTGGGATGCCAGGCAAGTAGTGTGAACTACTAAGCCATTTGAGCCAGAAGTTATGCAGTCCGTCCGGTCCCGGTGACTTCCAGTTCGGTAACGGACGAACTGATCTGGCTACATCTAATGGTGTAGCCACAACTGGCTCCATTTCTGGTATAGGTTCACACACTCGCTCGACATCACGCATCCAGTCAGCCTCAGTATGACAGACGGGCACCGACCAGATGCTGCGCCAGAAAGAACTCGTGGCGGCATCATCTGGGCGGCACACGTCTGTCATATTTTGCTCGGTTCGCTCCCAAGCTCTGTATACCCACCTTTCATCGCTCTGGAACATGCGATTCTGCGAGTACCTATCAACCCGCCGCTTATACCGCCGAATACGATTCGCCCATGCATAAACTTTCTGCTTCAGGAAGTCAATGCGCTCTGTGACACGGGACATGTATTCTTGAGGGCTGAGTCCAGTCCCCGAGAATGCCCGCCTCACAAAGCGCATCACACGTGGTCGAGTATTGCCCTCCCTGAAGCAGTATAGTTTGCCGATGAGTACCCTGGCCCCGTCGATACGGCGCTCGATCCTGCGCTGCCAGGCTGGTACGGCTGGTCTTGGTCGAGTAGCTACGTCACAATTTGGAAACCTGACATTAGCTAAACGACATGCCGCAACAGCCCCACAGTACAGGATCGAGTGTGTATCAACGAGGTCCTCGCTACTCTCGAATATACTCTTGAGTTGCGAGTCCAACGCACACACCAGCGCCCTATTTTTCTTATGCATGGGTAACCGTGGTAATCGGGGCCTAAGTTCGGTAGGATTGAATCGATATTCGCGAAGCGCATCTTCCAGAGCGCTCCTCAAACGGTCGTTGCACTGGCTACTTACCGTGGCAACCCTATCATCTTGCTCTTCAACTGCTGGACTAAAACGCAGTGGGATTGGAATAGCTGGCGCTATTATTATTATTCCTTTATTCATTTTTATCCTTATTATTTACATTTTTAAATATTTTACTAACAAAAATTACAATATACAAAAACATTTAAAAATATAAAAAATAGTAGCCCACCGGTATCGGGAATAGGGTCCAAGCTATCGTTGAAGGAGCGCTTCTTTGGCCGCCTGAAAAAAGTATTTAATAGTCTTTTGTCAGGGCTCCAGAGAGAGGAACCTCCTAACAATACGAGCCGTGTCCAGGAGTACCGCTTTCTGAATCAAGCCCTTGATCCAGCTGCCTAACGAGAGCCTCCTCAGGTGTTGGTCGAGGCTCTTGGCAATTAAGCCATGGGCTGATACGACTACCGGCACAATGATCGCTGAGTCCACATCCCACATGTCGACAACCTCGCGAGCTAAGTCAAGATACTTGATTTGTTTATCTTTCTCGGCTTTCACGAGGTTCTCGTCATGCGGGACCGTAATGTCAACAATCATTGCGCGCCGCTCTGATCGATCCACCACCACTATATCAGGCTTATTGGCTACAATAGTCCTGTCAGTGATGATGGATCGATCCCAGTACAGTGTGATATTGCCATTATCGAGAACTGGATCGGGCACATACCTATAGTACGGCACTTCCGATTCCACAAGGCTGTATTTTAGAGCAAGTTGCTGATGGATAATCCTGGCTACAAGGTTGTGTCTATGCAAGTACTCTCCGTTAGCCAGACGAGAACACCCGGAGATAATGTGACGGATTGATTCGCCTGGACGGTGGCATGCCCGACATATGTCAACCGTGCCGTCCTTCACAATAAATCTCCGGTAGTTATTCGTCATCATAACTTCATCCATAATTGCACAGACAAAACCTTCGGTTTCTCCAAAGAGGTCCCCGGAACGTAGCCAGGCTACGGACGCTGATAGGTCTACATCGGGCCCATGCAGTGCCCGGAAAAAGCGTCCGTGAAGCTCCTTACTCTGCCATACTCCCCTGCGGTCGTTAGTGTCAAGTACTACAGGTTTGCGCCAGTTCTCTTTAGCCAAGGAGAGCGGGGTGAGGCCCTTGTCCACCGCGACCACATCTCGATGCATCCCCACGTCGGCTTCTAGGAAATATTCCCTGAGACTGCATATCTCGCGATTGTGAAGAGTCTTAGCATTTAAAAAGCCTCGACCTCCACACTTCCGCGGGATATACAGTCTCATAACCGAAGAACGTGGGTGATGCATTCGAAATGCCGTCAACAATTTGCGGACCTTCACATCCAAGGCGTCTAGTTCTGTTTGAGTCCATTTGAGAATGCCAAAAGAGTACATCAAAACCGGCATGACCCAACCGTTGAAGGCACGCACCTTATTTCCGCCTGACAAAAGACTATTAAATACTTTTTTCAGGCGGCCAAAGAAGCGCTCCTTCAACGATTGCTTCATGTCAGCAACATTGATGCCCAGCGCTTCTGACATACCCAAATACTTATAGGTTTCGGTTGCTGAGAGGGATCTAAGATTTATGGAATCCGTGAGCTTGGTTCCCACAGATTCCACAATCTCCCCTCGCTTTACATGCATGACCGCACATTTGTCCACACCAAATTCCATCCTGATGGCACTACTGAAAGTTTCAGTTACCTTCAGTAGCTCCATCAGTTGCAAATCGTTGGGGGCAAAGAGTTTCAGGTCATCCATGTAAAGGAGGTGAGATATAACTTGACCACCTCTCTTCAACCGATAGCCTAGCCCTGAATCCTCCAGCAGTGTGCTTAGAGGATTCAAGGCCAAGCAGAACCAAAGCGGACTCAAACTATCGCCCTGAAATATTCCTCGCTCTATATTTATCGGTTCGCTATTCCTCTGGATTTGCCGACATCCTGGATAGCGAAGAACTGTCCTCCATTGCCCCATACATGATATCAGGAAGGTGCGCAGAGTTGCATCAACTTTATACAACTCTAGCACCCTCATGAGCCATGTATGTGGCACCGAGTCATAGGCCTTCTTATAGTCTATCCAACATGTCGACAGATCCTTTCGTGAACGGCGAACCTGTTGACTAATGGCCATATCAATGAGGAGTAGCTCCTTAGTACCACGGGACCCGTTCCTACATCCATTTTGAGAAGCAGACATAACAGAATTTTCGTCAATATGTTTAGAGATTTTAGCTCTCAAAATGGAGGTAAGAACTTTATAGACCGTCGGGAGACACGTAATAGGTCTATAATTTTTGGGTTCCGCAGTACTACCTGATTTATGGAGCAGGTGGGTTATTACAGTCGTCAGGAACTCGGGAAGCGACCCTGACTCTAAGGCTGACTGAAATAGGGCTGCCAAGCGAGCGTGCGACCTCTGGATCCATTTAATCCAGAAGTTATACAGCCCGTCCGGTCCTGGAGATTTCCAATTGGGTAACGGACGGACTGCACGAGCTACATCTTGGGGGCTGATTGTGATCGCCCCCATTTCTGGTATTGAATCGCACGCTCGCTCGACCTCCCGAGTCCATTCACCCTCGGTATGACTGACAGGCACCGACCAGATGCTGCGCCAGAAAGAGCACATGGCGTCATCATCCGGTAGACACGTGTCAGACACACCTTGGTCCGGTCGCTCCCATGCTCTATAAACCCACCTTTCATCGCTTTGGAATGTGCGATTCTGAGTGTATCGTTCCACCCGCCGTTTATACCTACGAATACGGTTTGCCCATGCATACACTTTCTGCTTCAGGAAGTCGATGCGCTCTGTGATACGGGACATATAGTCTTGAGGACTGATTTCAGTCCCCGCAAATGCCCGCTTCACAAAGCGCATAACTCGAGGGCGAGTGTTGCCCCCCCTGAAGCAGATTAGTTTGCCGATCAGCGCTCTGGCCCCACCAATACGTCGTTCAATCCTGTACTGCCAAGCTGGTACGGCTGGTTTCGGTTGTTTAGCTCTGTCATCTGGAAATTTGACTTGAGCTAAACGACATGCCGCAACAGCCGCACAATACAGGATTGAATGAGCATCAGTGAGGTTTTCGCAGTTATCAAAATAGTTTGACAACTGCGAATCCAGAACAGCCACCAGCATCCTATTTTTATTATGCATGGGCAAACGAGGTAAGCGTGGTCTAAGTTCGGGTGTCATGAACCTATATTCTCGAATCGCACCCTCCAAAGCACTCCTCATATCCTCACTGCACTGGGTACTTACATTAGTAACCATGTCATTACTCACGTCGTTATCGCGATTTCGTATTGTGGTGGTAGATGGTAGTGGGACCACACCCTGCGACGGCGTGGCAATGACATGGCTACTCTGCATTTCAATCCGCAAGCGATCAAGCACGGTGTCATCCAACATACGATTACGCTGGATGACTCGCACCTGATCCGATAGTCGTTGTGCCGACACGTTGACAGCTGGCTCAAGCACCTGAAACAGAGAGCATCCGAACACGGTACGCGGTCAGATTGTTTCCCCCCTCTGTAGCCCCATAGTATGCGCGCATGACGTTTTCATTAATGGATTGCGTCCATCGCATGCGCTGCACACTTCCGCCGGGAGCTGGGACCCTATCAGAGGCCGGTGGGCCTCGAGGTCCTAAGCCGTCCGGTGGCCGGCGTCCTCCCCGTCGACGAGCAGGTGGTGGCGTCGTTGGCGGAGAGAAATTATTATTATTATTATTTCTGCTATAGAAGATAGTTTAATATGTTTATTAATCAATTTCCTAGGTTATACAAAAAAGCTAATGTACTGAAAGTGAAACGCTGTAAATAGTACTACCAACGTTAAAACATTATAATGAGTTTCGTTAACTTAATATACTTTAATCAAGGTTTAACCATTTTTTTTAACCGCTATAAAGCTAACCACAGTTTTCTGCATTTATAAAGCGATCCTTCATGTAGCAGTAACGCTTAAACAAGTTTATATCAGAGAGAAACACAACTTTTCTCCTCATGTTTTGAACACAACCCTCGCTGCGTTTGTGGTTAATTATGGTTTTCTTTGGTTATAACAAGTTTAACGACTTGTTTCCTGTTTGGTGCCGAGTAACCTGTTTCTGTAATTAAACGTTATGAAGGATCTTGGTTTCTTCATTTTGTTAAATGGCACAAGTGTACGAGATCAGATTTTGATTTTTGCCTGACGAAAATAACATTTTTGTTCAATAATTTTACTAACTTATTGGTTTTGTGGTTGCAATTGCGACTGCTAAGCGTAAGGTCCTGGGTTCGATTCACAGGTCAGGCAAATTTTTCCATGTTTCTATCAGGAATTTCTCAGCAGCTTCCACGGAGTCTGAATTTGTGCTCGGTTGATAGCAATAGGCACGCTATTACATGGGACTTAAAACATAACTGACGAAATGTGGATGTACTATTAGACCAGGGTAGAAGCCTTTAAAGATAATAAAAAATGAAACAAAATAATAGTAGGATGAAACCCATTAGAAAAGGAGGAGAATATTATAAAAATGAAAGGAAAAATAATTTACGGGCGATCTGAGGTCGGGAAGGGGATGGGGGTGAGTTTTTAAGGGCAAAAAACGGTTTTTCTCGATTTCCGGCAAAACTAAAAGTCCTATGGAAAAAAGTCAAATGGCAAAGTTGTAGGTAATAAAAAGATCTAAAACTTTTGTACTTACACTTTTTTCACATAACCTCAAAATTTATGTGAAATATTCAAAAAACCAAGTTTTTGGTTTTTTATTTTTATCTTTTACAATTTTGTTTTTCTTTTCACGAAATTTGGTGAAAACTTACCTTTTTATGTCCCAAATACGCTGTAATTTATTTGATTAGAAGTATTTATTTTTTCACCTTATTTTGAATTAATATCGAAAAAGCACCTTAATTTTCAATCGAAAATTCACCCATTAAAATATGTTTTTTTCAAAAAGTTGGTATGTTTTCTGTTCGTTAAAATCTCTACTTCCCGATGGTGAAAAAAAATATATATGTTACTATAGTAAATCTTCTCAGAAAATGCAAAACAGAATCATCCATACTGATAATCTGAAAAGACAAAATCGAATTAATAATGCCTTCACAATTTTATCGTGATTAGGTATACCCCCATGAAAAATAATATAAAAAAATAAATGACAAAATGTATAAAAAATATATTTTAAATATAGAAAAAATGTATAAATATATTAAAAAATATATTTTTAATAACTAACTTTTGGCCGATTTTCATATATATTTTATACATTTCAAATATATTTCAGATATATTCAAAATATATTTTTTTTATCTGTTTAGCTATGTTTTTTATGTCTTTTAAGATATATTTTGAATGTATCTAAAGTATATTTAAAATATATGAAATATACATGAAAATCGGCCAAAAGTTAGTTATTAAAAATATATTATTTTTCATGGGGGTATACCTACTCACGATAAAATTGTGAAGGCATTATTAATTCGATTTTGTCTTTTCAGATTATCAGTATGGATGAATCTGTTTTGCATTTTCTGAGAAGATTTACTATAGTAACATATATATTTTTTTTCACCATCGGGAAGTAGAGATTTTAACGAACAGAAAACATACCAACTTTTTGAAAAAAACTGATATTTTGATGGGTGAATTTTCGATTGAAAATTAAGGTGCTTTTTCGATATTAATTCAAAATAAGGTGAAAAAATAAATATTTCTAATCAAATAAATTACAGCGTATTTGGGACATAAAAAGGTAAGTTTTCACCAAATTTCGTGAAAAGAAAAACAAAATTGTAAAAGATAAAAATAAAAAACCAAAAACTTGGTTTTTTGAATATTTCACATAAATTTTGAGGTTATGTGAAAAAAGTGTAAGTACAAAAGTTTTAGATCTTTTTATTACCTACAACTTTGCCATTTGACTTTTTTCCATAGGACTTTTAGTTTTGCCGGAAATCGAGAAAAACCGTTTTTTGCCCTTAAAAACTCACCCCCATCCCCTTCCCGACCTCAGATCGCCCGTAAATTATTTTTCCTTTCATTTTTATAATATTCTCCTCCTTTTCTAATGGGTTTCATCCTACTATTATTTTTTTTCGTTTTAAAAATTATCGACCCTGGTCTATATAAGATACACCTCTGCCCAACCCTTCGAGAATTACAGACGTGAGGTTATGTGTTAAAAACAATACTCCCATTAATCCACTCTCCTAAAAAATGTCCTAACTAGCAAAGAATGTCGAACGGAAACTGCATGAGAACGCATGAAGGAAGTCGGACGATATTGTAAAGTCGTTGATAGCAATAGGCACGCTATTACATGGGACTTAAAACATAACTGACGAAATGTGGATGTACTATAAGATACACCTCTGCCCAACCCTTCGAGAATTACAGACGTGAGGTTATGTGTTAAAAACAATACTCCCATTAATCCACTCTCCTAATAAAATGTCCTAACTAGCAAAGAATGTCGAACGGAAACTGCATGAGAACGCAAGAAGGAAGTCGGACGATATTGTAAAGTCGTTTCTAATTTGAGTGAACACTTTTGCTTGCCAGACATATCAGTGCGGGCGGTACACTGTGCCACATTGTAGTTCATTATCAGTAGTGTTTATTGTATTAACTTTGCATTAATTCCAAATTATATTAGGAAACGAAACTTTCAAAATCAAAATCAAAATATTTATTTCAGGTAGGCCAGTTACAGGCACTTTTGAACTGTCGAAACAAAGACAACAATAAATTGAAGCTACAGTCTCAGTTACAGGGCATAATAACTGTGAAAGTACTGTAGTTGCCCATGCTCTAGGGATATAGATATCTAAATATAACAAACTCATACTTTAAGTAGGTCATTACATAACAGTGCTGGAGTCATAGACCCAAAAATATTACACACTCCTGCGGAGTAGCACAAACAATATTTATTTAACCCTATATAAAATTTGATAAATCAAAACTTTGATTAAAACTTTGATTTATAATGTGTGTGTGTTAATTTAAATGTGTGTCAAAAGAACAACAACAACTGTTTTCAGAAGGAAGATTTTGAAGATTCCATTTTCAAATCTTTCAGCAAATGTACAATAACGCAACAGCATCTCGTCCTAAAACCAACACTATTAAACTCACAGCCAAGCAAAATACTCCCTTAACTACAAATCGCGGTCATTTAGTTACCCAGTTTCCGCCGCCTCCCACCCATACATTTCACATCTCACTATAAAGCATCCTCCTTTTGTTCCAACCAGACCTTCGACCATTGTTTGTCGTGCGTAAGTGCATAATGCTGTGTACAGATTTAGCGATGGTACCGTTTGACGTGGTAATTACGCAGTAAATCCTCAAGCGGACGAAATTAACTCGCGCTTCTGAGCGTGTTATGAAAATGCACGCCATTGTACTGTGTATTACACTTTTTTGTGTAGTTGATGGGTTGATTTTTTCGGTAAGGTTTGTATTTGTGAGGCAGAATGTGTTAATTATTAAACGTATTTTTTTCTTCAATTATTATTTTATGATGCAGTATATTATTATTTTATAATGCAAGTGCGTAGTACTCGCAACCGGCGTGCGTGTATGACCAGATGTATGAACGTGGACGAGGCAGAAGGAGTATATAAGGATCGTAGCATGGGGCGTTCTGTGGTTTCTGCCTACCCCCATGGGAAAAGGGCGTGAGTTTATGTATGTATGTATCTTTTTCTTCTAATATCCTGGTACTGATGGGATAAGGACAGGAATATGATGATGATCCTGGTACTGATTGGGATGTGGTAGTCAGATAGGCAGTCGCTACATTTAAAATACAGGTAATCAGCTGCCTTCGGTTAGATTGGATGCCGACCCCATCATATGTAATTGGGAAAAGGCAGATGATGAACCCGGTACTTTTTAAATCTTACTGACCTGTTTTTGGCCTAAAGGTCTGAATAAACCGATAGGGACAAGTTGCGGACGGAGATCTGGATACCGGACAAACAATTTTACTGAAGTATCTGTCAGTGCTAATGTCCACAGCTGAAACTTTACTGTTAAGCATTAGTTACTTCCAGATTCGTCTCCTAAAAGATGCTCTAACATCCCATATTGACAGAGTAAGATTTTTATCAAAATCCAAAAAATATTTTTATTAAATAAAAATATTAACCAATTAAAATATTGGTATTTATTTTGAGGGATTTTGATAAAAAACAATCAAATGAAACAAATGTTTCATTATGGATAAACTAACTATAAACATTAATAATTAAAAACTATTAAATAAACTAACAACAAATCTTTTAGACTAATTTACTTTTCTAAATTAATGCACTCTATTCTCTATTCTAGAAATAGCTAGACTTCAATACATTCAATATGTCATCAAATAAAAAGCTTAATACAACTCGATAACAATACAAAATAACATTTCTTTATTAAGGGAGTACGGTCGAAATATTGTATGTTATCAAAAATAGATTTTGTAAGATAAATCAAAATGCTTTTTTCTTTAGCAAGTCTGGTTCCCTCGGAGAATGTTAACACAATACGATTTATTAGAAGAATAAAGGCGATTTTCTATCATTATCTACCGATGTTGGGTTCTAGAAAAAGGTAATTAGATTGCAAACGAGGGTTTTGTTTGGATTTTGTTTGTTGTTTCGGTTGTTTTGGTATAGACTTACGGTTCAATTTTCAATAGTAACGCAGTGTAAACCAGCCATTCGGTCTCATAGCTGTACTGTATTTTTTAAGAAGCATTGTACATACCAATAAAAAATATTTTATGATTATCTTTAAGTCCATTATTGTCGTTGGGAATTCAGGGGTTAATTATGTAAAATATTCTAATAAAATAATTATAATATATATTTTTTTAAATTAGAATTAGGAATTTCTCAGTAGCAGCCACGGAGTCTGGATTTCTGCCCGATTAATGGCAATAGGCTTGCCCCCTTTTACATGGGACTTAAACATAACTGGCGAAATATGGGTGAACTAGGTACACCTCTGCCTAACCCTACGGGGATTACAGGCGTGGTGTTATGATGTTATGTTATTCTAAGAACTTTTTCAAATAAAACTGAAAACGATTAACACATGAAAACCACGTTCATGAGCTGTTAATAGCAATATCCCACATCAATGTTGGCTCTTGAGCACAGTTTAAATTGTACTATCGCGCTTCGATGAAATTTGCCCTAAGACCCGTTTTTGCTAACCCGTTACTGGGTTAACGCTGTTCAAAATCAATTCCAAACTAAACAAGGAAGAAATGAGACTACCAAACAAAGAACAATGGTCGAACTCAATCCAATTAGATATCCAACGCCTAGAACCCTTGCATAAAATTAACACCATCAGCATGTATATCACCAGATAACACGACAAATATTAATTTACCGATCGTCACAGTTCCAAATTAACATTTTAAATACATTTACTACGACGCCCGGGCATGCCTAATCGCAATCAAAGACCCGAAAGTTGGTCTCTATCGATTAGACACCGCATCTGTCCCGGGAGAATCCAATAAATATGTAAATTTGTTCAGGATTAACCCCGATTGGCGAAAGAAGCTTGGTCGTGTAAATTCTGATGAACTTGCTGAGAGTAATCATTTTTTGAACGTTATTAAATTTAGGTTTTTTTTATTTATTACCCTTTTTGGTTAGACGGAAATTGGGGGTTGAATTGCATCACCACTGATTGGTTGATTGAGATTTATAAAAATAACAGGAAAATAAACTTAGTTTATTTTTGAGTTATTTATGTACTGTTCAATATTTATTCGGTATTAATTTAGCTCCGTAATCTTGTACGAAGAAACATCTTTGAAAAAAAACATACTGCAGCACACTATGGTTATTGACTGCTGTAAAAGAAAATTTTGAGTACCCATAAACAACGTAATTAATTTTAACATTTTTGATCTTATGATAACAAGATTTTTGCAAGATGCTAAATCTAGGCTAGAATGGGCAAAACACAGAGAAATAATTTAACAAAGTAGTTAAAGAAGACTGGGTGTATTTTAACCCTAAATTGTTTCCACCGCTGCACTGGGACCCAGACTTCCTCTGTAGCGAAGGAGGTGGCGGAGCGTGAGAGGGAGAGAACCTCACGTCCCAGCCGCCGCCTGAGACGCCCCGGGCGTCGGGGGTCACGTGGTGGCTTCCGGCCACTGACCGTAGACGCGGTCCTGGAACACAAAGGGCAAGGAAGGAACATGGATGGGTTCAGGTCAGTACTAGTCTGACACTCCCTTCCACTTTGCCCGGAGCGGGAGGAGTCATTTGATGATTTCGCATCCGAAAAAAAAGGCTTCCTCTGTAGGAGTGAGTGAGCCATAATGTTCCACATGGGCCCAGTGCGAATTGGAAACCTGGATGAAAAGGCCATTGTCAAATTGAGAGCTCTGTTTTTAATTGAAAAATTGAAAAGAATTGAATTTTCCTTTCGATATCACTCAGATATTCACGAACACATAAATAGCATCTCTGGAACAGGCTTTACGAAACTCCATAAAAGCTTCACACGTCCACACACATGTGCGAAAGGCAATCTTTCACAAAATAACCACTCGCTTGAAGAGATAAACCACAGGAATATGCTTTTAATTCCAGCGTGTAGCCCAAAGAATTCAGCGGTCATAAGATTTATAGGGCCCGTACAATTTATGTGCCGCGCCACAACACACGGCGCCTATGGGAGGCAAACCATAGTGTTATGGGCTATGGGTATTTACTTCGGGTAGTCCATTGTTTTATGATAGTATTTCATTTTAGGGAACGAGATTAGGATGTGGTTGGTTTTAGGAGCTGGTGGGTGGGTCTGGTATATCTACCCACCCCTCCACCCACCCGCCCTTTTTTATTTTGTTTTTATTGTATATACGGCTTTAATACTTATTTTTAGATCAGTATTAATTAGATGATTTTATTATTTAGTCTGACTAATGTGAAACACCGTCGATATATGTTTTTGTTATAAATAATTGACATATTTTAGACAAGTCTAACAACATTTGTAGAAAAAACTACTTCAAGTTGTATACCTATTTGTTAAGAGAGCTTATAACTATTTGTAGCAGTTACGTCATCAAATATCACCAGCCGTGGGTCTCATGTGGACCATTTGGCTTTCTGTACATAAAAACCTAATATTTAAATCATTAGATTCGCCGTACAGCACTAAAAAAGGTTTCATTTATATTTTATTGATAATGACAATATATAAGTAGCTCGTGGCTAAACAATAACAGCCGCTCGGGTCAATCTTTAGGTTAAGCCGTGCTTGCCTAGGTTGGTCTGTGGATGGGTGACCACCCATTACATACCGAGTTTCCTCCGTGCCTCGGAAAGCACGTTAAGCCGTTGGTCCCGGCTGTCATTTGAAGATCTTTGCCAGTCGTTAAAGTAGTCAGTGGCGAAAAAAGGCTGACAACCAGTCTTACCAAGGGGTATCGTATTTCCCAGTAGTAACTGGGTTGTGGAGGTCAGATAGGCAGTCGCTCCATGTAAAATACTGGTATTCAGCTGCATCCGGTTGGACTGGAAGCCGACCCCAACATAGTTGGGAAAAGGCTAGGCAGATGATGATGACAATATATAAGTACTCGTATAATCTTTTTCACTCATCGCTCGACCTCGTGGCTAAATAATAACAGCCGCTCGAGGTGGATCTCCAGGTTTAGCCACCCTTGCCTAGGTTGGTCCGTAGATGGGTGACCACCCATTATAAACTGAGTTTCCTCTGTGCCTCGGAAAGCACGTTAAGCCGTTGGTCCCGGCTGTCAATTGTAGATCTTTGACGGTCGTTACGGGAAGTCAGTGGCACGAAACTCTGACAACTAGTCTTACCAATGGATATCCTGTTACCCAGTACTAATTGGGGTGTGGAGATCAGATGGGCAGTCGCTCCATGTAAAATACTGGTATTCGACTGCATTCAGTTGGACTGAAAGCCGACCCCAACATAGATGATGATGACTCATACTGAAAATCGTATCTATCGTAATACGGGACGTGTAAGTAACGCCAGCGGGTACTGCGGGACCCGGCAATAAAAAACGCTTAACCACAATTGTGTACTCGAGGCCCCGGGTTCCTTAAATTGACATTATTGACAATGACATAACAGTGACACTTGACAGTTCAAACAACGTTCAATTGTGGCGCGCCACGGCTTTGTACGGCGAGGCTACGTTGAATAAAACCACATAGAATTAAGTAAATATCGATACTTTCGTGTGTTATATCGGATATTCCCCACACAACCGTTTGCCTTTCACGTTTAAACCGAGCTTATCAAGTGATTAGTGCTAACACCACTAATGAATTTGATGAAGTTCCTGTAATATATATCAGCTTGCTGTTTAAGCTGGCGAACATCGGTTCTGCTCTTATCATAGGTAGACAACAGACTGGGAAGAATCACACTGCTAGGTAGTCCCAGCAGAACGAACAGTAGAATGAGCGTGATTGAGTAAATTAGTACATTGTGTGAGCAAAAATAAATGAAACCTGTTCGGATTGCTGAATGACACAAGTTTTGATTTTTTTGAAGTGAAAACTTCTTTAGCGGCGTTGTGCACTTTTTGGGATGGTTAAAACTGTTAAACTTGCGTCAGATCGTCAGATCGAATCGGCGGCGCAGGGCGCTTGCGCGAGTGTGCGTGTAGTTTAAGCTAGATGGCGTTGTTTCTACGGCAACGACATCTTTCGTTCTTGCAGAAAGGTATTGAAATTTCTGATATTTAAGCTAGATGACATTGTTTCAAGTTTTCACTTCTGCCGGCACTCCCGGAGTGCAACCCGTTGTTTTTTTTTATTATTACGGAAGAGTCTACTTACGATGTTTCCATAAGAGGTATTTAGACCATAGAATATTTGTTGGTTTAACTTAAATAGTAGTCACCTTGAAGAATATTGGAAATAGATAGTACTGTTAAGTACAGAATTAGCACTGGATGGATGAAATGGCGGCAAGTCACGGGAACAATATACGACTCCCGCATTCCCCTTGAACTCAAGCGGAAAATTATAAAATGTTGGTAAGACTGTTAGGCCTCAAAAGGGATGAATGAAAGGCAATTAAGGGGAAATTTGTGGTATAACGCAAATTGATAAAATAAGAAATGGGTACATAAAAATAAGTCTGAAAGTGACGCCTGTGACTGAAAAGTTGTGTAGTAAGTCGGTTGTCGTGGTTTGGCATGTGATGCGGAGGACTGAGGAAAATGTCTTCAGGAAAGTTTTGACGATAAGTGTGGTTGGCTATACGAGTAGAGGAAGACCAAATTCAAATTCAAATTAGAAAGTATTTGCTGAGATGACGAGTAATAAAGAAGTATGGATGAAGAATACATGCTGTACTGAACCCAAATAGGTAAATTGGGATAAGAGCCCCAGAAGAAGATCGCGAGGATGAACTGGATTAAAGGATTAGCGTACAAAATTAATTAATTATTGGACATGGGACAACTTAGACGTATTAAAATAATTATAATTATTAATATCAATTCATTAGATTTTAAGTTTTTAGGGTACCTTGCCAGTTGACAGCGTTAAGGAGGAGTTTTTTGCGCCATTTTTTATGTTTATTGTTAAGTTCGTTATTTTAGGTTATTTTAATGTATTAATTAGGTTCAATATTACTCTAGCCTTTTTTTTTCGGTTGTGATATCATCAAATGACTTCTCCCGCTCTGGGCAGAGCGGAAGGGAGTGTCAGACTTGTACTGACTAAAACCCACCCTTGTGAGGCGCGCGTGGAACACGAACGCGCCGTCAACACAATATTCCTCTAGCCTTGAAGAACGCTTACGTTCAACAATAGCCTTCTTAGGTATACAGGGTGTTTGGCGCATGGACCGACACAATTTTTCCAGGGATTTGGGAGGTCATTAGCTAGAAACACACAAAAACAAAAAAAAAGTTAAAAAAAACAAACAAAAAAGTTATTTCGAATTAAAGGAAACATTTTGGGCATTTTTTTCATTTTTTTTTTTAAATCATATGTAACCCACCGTGACATTTGGGACAAAGGGTGTATGGGTAAAACCTAGCTAATGACCTCCCAAATCCCTGGCAAAATTGTGTCGGTCCATGCGCCAAACACCCTGTATAAAGTAAACGGAACACTTATCGCTTTTCTCAGAACATTACACAAGTTGTAACTTATTAGTAACACTTGGCTAAGTTCCCGTAAGACGTTTTCCTAGAAAAAATGATTTCTTACTTCTTCAGTTACTCTTGTGATTTAATCCGCTTATGAGCAAGTTTGCTTTAACTCAATGTTAGGTAGGTACATGCTATACTTTACTTTTATGAAAGATCAATTATTTTGTGAAACAATGGCGATCTACACGTGTCAACCCTTTGTTTTGGTAAATAGAATAAAACATTGATGAATGAAAGTACATTTACTAAAACACACGTATCGTTTACGAAGCAACCACCAATGTAAATGTGGAAAAATGTGGAAAATCTGAAGTATTTTAGTGGAATGTTTTAAGAGCTATTTTTTCGATTTTCGAGAGCAGCGGTGGCCCAGTGGCGACACCGACTTACGAACAGTAAGTCGTGGGTTCAAACCCAGGCAGGCGCACAACTTTGTGTAATTTATTTCATCACCACTGCTCTCAAAAACGGTGAAGGAAAACATCGTGAGGAAACCGGCAT
This sequence comes from Lycophotia porphyrea, assembly GCA_950005105.1. Lineage (NCBI taxonomy): Eukaryota > Metazoa > Arthropoda > Insecta > Lepidoptera > Noctuidae > Lycophotia > Lycophotia porphyrea. Next base: position 18,313,135 of record OX465388.1, on the reverse strand, counting down.
GTCCTAGAACCGAAAATTCGAAGACATGTGACATCTACCAATCCGCACTGGGCCCACGTGGTAGTTTATAGCCCATTCCCTCTCCTAGAGAGGAGGCCTGCGTCCCAACAGTGGGAACATTATAGGCTGATGATGATGATGATGATTTCGATTTTCATAGCGGTAAACAATGTATCACTCATTCAAGTTTATTTTTAACAAATAAGCTGCAAGTTAATAAAATTTATTGTTGACACATTTTATCTAGTTTTATTACATCAAATAAATCCTTACAAACATACAATGTGTGAAAAAAACTCTACGGCTTTACCGTATATTATACAGGGTGTCATTAATCCGGTGACACAGCACATTACGGCAATACGGTGCGTGTATGACGTCAGAGGCGTGAAAAACAGCTCGAATTCCCCTATTTATGCACGTGGAACGCGATTTATCTTGCAGAGTTAATTTTTGAATTAAAAGCGAAAAATTCCCTCAGTACATGCCTTTGATTCACGTTCGAAATTATGCTTTTGAGAATATTCATACGGGATTTTAAATTCATGGTTCAATCAATTTTATTCTTACTCCGGAAGCTTTCAGCAAAGCTTGGGGCACAGGTTCACAGGACCTGGAAAAACTATTTTACAGTTTTTATTCACTTTATTTTAATCTGCGAATTTAATACTTTAACTGTAAATCCCCTTTCTTCAATCAAAATATTCGAAATTACCACCAAAAATACTGAATTGCACACTAAATTTGCTCATCAAATAAATCAATTATACTATACTGTTAGATCTTTAAAGCTTAACTGTTTTACTGAATGACTATCTGTTAACTAAAATTAAATCTAAAACTAACCACCAGATTTAGTAAATGATCACCAAAAATACTAAATGATCACCAAAATTAAATCTTTATTTTAGTGTGGAAACTCGATGAAGCCCCTTCTATTTCTGACTAAAGGGTTTAAAGGAACCTAACTAACCTAACCTCGGGGTGCCCTAAGTTCCCTATCGTCGCAGATCGTTAAACACCGCGACTTCACCGAACCTCGACAAAAATTTGGTGACCAATTCAGTTGTAATATTGAATAATTTGTGTGCAAATCAGTATTTTTGTTTAACGCAGTAGGTTATTAGTGGAGAAATTTTGTTTGCTTAAATTTCTAAATAGAGGTGCAGTTAAAAAATCCCCAATTTAAATTAGCCCTCGGTTTAGGGCATCGCTGGGGGATGACAGCATGAGACAGGCTGAATCGAAACAAAATCATAATTTAGGGATGAATTTCAAACTAATATATATAATAATAACTATATTAGCATCGCCAGCTGGCTCGAGCAATAACCGGGGCATAACCGGGACATTACAACGGGTATCGATAGCGAGAACGAATGACGGCGGTTTGCGTGAACAGTGCTAGTTTTTCTACTGCTTTCCCGAAAGAGGGTGATACCGTCATCTTGAGTGACGCGTATGCCTTGTCCGGCGAACATTATTGATGTGAGAGGATCCGTATCGGGCGGCCGATGCGAACAGGGGATTGGGGTACCTTATAGCAGAGTCTACGAAGAGTTTGGAAGACGTTTTACGAACTGAAGGACAGTAGAAGATGGGCCTGCTCTTGACCTTGATCCCACCTGGTCTAAAGCGATGGATGAGGTCTATGATGGAACGAGCGTGCCCAGAAGAAGCCTGTTCACTCTTGCTTTGAAAGCAGACGGGTTACATGTGGGAGGGAACACGGATGCCGGCAGAGAGTTCCACACCTTGGCTGTGCGTATAATAAATGTGGAGGAGAAGCGCTGAGTACGACTAGTCGGGATATCAACAAAATGTGGATAGTACGTCTGCTAGTCCGGTGGTAAAAGTGATGGTCGAATCAGGTCGTGGAACTCCTGCGCACACTCTCCGAAGTACAGTCTGTAGAAGACCGACAGGCAGGCACCATTACGCTGATGAGCTAGGATGTGAAGCGTGGCTACCAACGTCTCGTCGCCTATAAGTCTTTTAGCTCTGCGTTCCACCGAGCACCGCATCCGAGTGGGCGAATAAGACACAGGTGTATGTTACGATGGGATGCATCACCGCATATGTAGAGGCACAATTTCCAGAATACAACTTTAAAAATTTCCTTTGACATTAATATTTTTCTGCCCATTAAAAAGAACCAATAACGCAATTCCACTTCGAATTATTATTCCTTCCTAGAATAAATGACATCACCAACGATTGCTATTGGAGGCAGAGATTAAAGATAATTCTTGGAAACCAACCGAGTGCTGGAAAATGAGAACATTTTTATTACAAAAATGAGATTACATCAGTTCATATGCTGCTATTTATATTCATCGTAAATCTAATTAAGAACTAGATTTATAAATATCGTTCTCTACTTTTGATTATCACAATATTGGTTTTCCTTGTGGAGGATTTAATTTACATATTTTTAATACAATAGGGTTTTTTATTTTGCATCTGACCTAAATACTAAATTTATAATCATTTCTTGCCTACCGTAGTCAGTTTCTAATCTAAAATAATAATTTGATATTTTTGATGTTTTGAAGAACAAGGGAACAACGTGCTACAAGAGGTTCTAGCCTGGATATCCACGCCGATAATAGTCTAACTGGGTTTTCCATTAGGAATTTCTCAATACCACGAGTGGGGATTTGTGCCTGGTTGATGGCAATAGGCTCGCCCTCTGTTACATAGGACTTAAAAATAACTAGCAAAATGTAGGTGGACCTTAAGTACACCTTAAAGACGTGAAGTATTATAAAAAGTAGATAAAATATTCGTCCCCTTTGAGATCTTATCCTGGTATGTATGCTTAATAGTACTTTGTTTCATCAAAGAACGTAAAATAACTTAAGTCTAGTAAGACTACAAAGATTATAAGTACCTACACGTTATATGAGAAATCTTCTTTGCCGGAGTTTCCTCTGCCTTTTTACTAACGACGTTGTATTTACGACGGCAAGCTTATTCTGGATTTATTCATGATTCCTGTTAGCAACATCTTTATTTTTGTTTTAATAAACTGAATTTCTGTTACTTAATATTCTGTAAGCCAAAACGCGACGCGACGCAACAGCCAGTCTTCATAAGGTGAATCCTGTTACCCAGTTACAAAAATATTACAAAAAATCGGTGGTCAGATGGACAGTGGTTCCAATCTCAAACCATTTCGCAATTTTAAAATGAATTATATATTTACAGGCTTTTTGAATTATCAATGTGTGAATCTGTTAGTTCAAAACGTGGATTAGAACGGGCAGGCAAGTCCATGGACACTCTCCGTGTAAAGTACTGGTATTCAGCAGCGGCTGGTTAGAATGAAAGCCAGCCCTGACATGATCAGGAACAGTCTAGGCAGATGAATAAGCCCATGCCTACAATCCCCGAAGGGAAGCAGAAGAGTTCTTACAAACACTACTTTACAAGAATACAGCCAAAGTCTGTACACCCACACTTACTTTATTAGTTTTACGGATTCGAATAACGTTATAATACATCTTTTTGAGAGTAAATTCCTAAAATAATTAATTTCAAGTTAAGTTAAGTTCAACATGCGTCGATACTCTTGCACCATCCCATTTTCCAAGCTTATCGTGCTGTGCTGGTGCTGCCGCTGCGGCTGCAGAGAACCTCAAGCGGCGTAAATATAGAAACTTTTGTGGTAACTATATTTTCGAGCCGTTTGGGGTTGAAACTCTGGGGCCGTGGGGTCCGAGTGCTCGTAGCCTATTTAAGGAAATTTCGAAACGCCTAGTTTACGCTTCCCGTGACCCAAGGGCTGGCTTTTACCTTGGCCAGAGGCTAAGTGTTGCCATACAACGTGGCAACGCGGCCAGTCTCTTGGGCACATTACCAGCTGACAGCGTGGAGGAGGAGTTTTTCGATGCCCTTTTATAATTTGTTGTTAGTTTATTTATTTTAGTTTAATAGTTTTTAATTATTAATGTATATAGTTAGTATAAACAACAGTCGGAATAAAATCTATTTCAAGTTTATTTCTAGAGCGACACGTGGAGAATACTGAGGAATGAACATTGAATTACTCTTTAAGGTTTCGTTGCTCAAAAGGAAAAAAAAAACCCTAAGGCTCCATTTACAAAATGTTTACAACGATTTTTATGAAATTGCCGCACACCTGTAGCGAGTGGCGACCACTAGTGACTCAGTGGCCGCGACACGCTATCATCGGTGGCGGCCACTCGCGACTCAGTGTCCGCGACACGCCACCGCACCGGTGGCAAATTATAAATAAATACCAACAACTCGTGGCAGCCATCTTCGTTTGCGCAGTACCAAAGGACGTGGCACGACAGCCACTGGTGGCCCTTTTGCGCGGAGCCTCATCCTTATCCGCCTATCTGTCTAGAAGTCTGTGTGTGAAAGCCTTTTTTCTCAGGAACGTGTGAAGGTCTCAAGTTCGAATTTATATTAAATACTTAACTTTATTGTCCCATGAAACTGTAAAAAAATCAAAGAACGAACGAACAAAGGCACTTAATATATGATTTGTGATATTAGTTTTACATTTTAAACAACATAATTATGCCTTTGCAATTTTGCATGAATTATGTGATTTGATAAAATAATCATAACGGGCGGCCCCCTTTGTTTCTGGCCCTAAAAAAATCACCGCAAATTATATAAATACTGTACTATAGCACATACCTGCCAGTTTAAGTCCGATGCGTTTCCCTGGAGGTTTAATTAACTCTATGTGAGTCCTCCGCAGACCCCGCTCTGTGCACAGTCCGGAGTCAGTCGACAACGAAGTCTGGGATTTGAACACTGGAACAAAGGAAATTGGGTATTAACATCTTATAATTATGCTAATTTCTCACCCACGACTTCGTTCGGAATTCCATAGATCTTTATTTTTGAAAGCCAATAAAAATTGTGATTTGTAAGGTAAAATTAATGTCCTACGACTTACATGATAAGTGCAAGGTTTTTGTTCAAGCGCATTTGTTAAAATCAAAATCAAAGCATTTATTTCAAGTAGGCCAGTTACAGGCACTTTTGAACTGTCGACAAGATAACAATGTAATGAATAGCTACAGTCCCAGTCAAAAGGCACAAAAACTGTGAAAATACTGTAGTTGCCCATTCCCTAGCGTAGATCTCTATGGAGAAGAACGGGCAAGAAACTTCATGGACACTCTTTTAAATCAGTATTTTTACAAAAACCTTGGTTACATCATTCATGTTGAGATGGTACATTATGTGAGAACGATGTAGCAAGATGTGCAGTGTGCACGTTAACAGTGTCCAAAGTAAAATAAAAAAAAAATAAACAATTCAAAAATAAAATAATTAATTCAAATAAGCCGTGGCAACCAAGAGATGACCAGTCACAACTGACAGCGCCCGTTCACGAACATGACGCATGTATCAGCACCATTCAACGTTACGCTTTGGAATTGGCAACTACAGTACTTTCACAAGTTATAATTCATTGTGGCTGTGACTGTATCTTTGTTTTTTTTTAAAGTACAGCTGCATAGTGTTTAATTGAAATAAATACTTTGAGTTGAGTTTCTATTTCAACGCCCAGGCCGCCTTAAAAGAGTAGTTTTGGAAAATTTATCTTTACGTACTATCTGTATTGTTAACATAAATTAGTATTAATGTCAAATTTAAAATATTTTGAATAAGCTCTCTATTTTAGAGTCCAAGCCAACAAAACCTTCACTAGCCGACCGAGATTACCACCAAACTTCCCCAACATAACTCACCCCACTTCTCCTGTTTTAACCGAAAAGTAACCTGCAATTTCCCGAAAACAACGCCCCCACAATACCCGAAAACGGTACAGTTTCGGTACCGAAACATTTAACTAGTGGACGCACAAATCTCGCCACGATCGTTTGCGCCCAACTTTTACTGTAACTGCACTTGTAAACTGCGGAGCCTCTCTTAAAATAATGCTGGGAGCGGGTATCGATAGTGACTTGTGGCAGTTTGGAACTAATAAACGAAGGAAAAGGATCGATGTTATTGTGGAGGTGGTACGATTTTTAGGGTTCCGTACCCAAAGGGTAAAAACGGGACCCTATTACTAAGACTTCGCTGTCCGTCCGTCTGTCTGTCACCAGGCTGTATCTCATGAACCGTGATAGCTAGACAGTTTCACAGATGATGTATTTCTGTTGCCGCTATAACAACAAATAATAAAAATATAACTTATTTAATGTTTAAAGGGGGCTCCCATACAAGAAACGTGTTTTTTTCGGTTTATGGTACGGAACCCTTCGTGCGCGAGTCCGACTCGAACTTAGCCAGTTTTTAGATATGAGTTGATAGAAAGTAAGGAAGTAAGGGAATTAAATTAAACAAAATCTTATCTGCATTTTTAATTAAGTATGCACAAGCTTAGACTAAGTAACAAAAGAAGCAGAATGCAAGGATTCTAATAGGTGCCATTCCGTAGTTTCAGCCTACCAGCCAAGAAATCTGCGTGAGTTTATGTTAAATCATTACTGTTGAAATCTGAATTACAATATTAGACCAAGCATTGTAATTCATTTCTATTACACAACAACGCAATTGATACTATAAGCAAAAATGTCGCCATTGATACAATGCAATGTTTGGGTGCTCAAGTGACGTTGACAGCGAGGCGCTGTTGGTAAACATATTATATTGTTAAATGTACTCATAATAAACAGCCTGCAATAAATAGCCTGAAATAAATGATGTTTATGTAAAACATATTCAATGGCCCATAGATATATACCTTATAAACTGGCATATGTAAAGTAATTACAAAAACAGTATAAGATTAGACTTAAAACTATGTTAGTGGCACTTCACTTGTTCACATTTCACTTGTGCTGGCATAAAGTAACGTATGTATGAATGAACAAGATAGCATCGTTAGTTCCAATTTTGGTAAAGCGCTGAAAGATCTTTGTATACTATAGATCTCCCGCCTATATCTGAACTAACAAACCAATAAACTTTTTAAGATTAGTATACAACGTGTAACGGAAAGGGTATAGTAAGCCGAAAGGGGGTCACACAACTCTTCATTCTGAACCACTTTTGCTCTACGACTTTTGGAAATTCGTGAAAAAAATACTATAAGTAATAAGTTTGTATGGAGACGCAATTTTTTTTTTTTTTTTGCGAATTTTCCAAAGTCTTAAAACAAAAGTTGTTCAGAATTACGAGTTGTGTGACCCCCTTTCGGCTTACTATACCCGTTCCGTTACACGTTGTATATGTCGCCACGATGGAAACAGTTTTCAAAATTTTTATAAAAGAAAACAAATCTTTACAGTTTCCATTTCTTAAAATCTTTGTGACACTTTCAATTTGTTAAATCATTAATCACACAAAACAAGATCGGGGCGAACATTTTTTCGTAGAGGAAACAAAAATATTGTAGTTTGCGACTTAAGTTCTGTGCAAGTCATAAAATGTAAGTGGATAAGTTTCCCTTTGGATTATTTCTATTTTTTATTATTTCCACTAGTTTTTTTTATGTAAGTTGCAATAAAAATAACCGAGTCATACATGTTTTATCTCAAATTGAGGGTCATATAAATGAAGCACACATTATTACTTGGTATTGTAAATAATATGTTAGCTCTTACCCACGGCTTTGCCCGCGTGTAACCAAGAAACTACCACATGGGAACGTATTACTGGGTAAAATACTCTTAACCCAGGTCAAGATTTACATGTGTGCCAAATGTCATCGAGTTCCATTCAGCCGTTAAGGTGCTAAAATTAGACAGATAGACCAACACACAGAGTTAATTTCATTTATGTTTAGTGTTACATTTATCTATATCTATAATAATATTATAAAGAGGAAAGATTTGTATTTTTGTATGTAATGATCGAACGAACTTAAAAACTACTGGATCGATTTGAAGAGTTCTTTCGGCAATGGATAGCTACATTATCAGCGAGTAACTTAGGCTATATTTTATCCCCGTACTCCCACGGGAACGAGAACTACGCGGGTAAAACCGCGTGACGTCCGCTAGTAGGGTATAAACAGGAACGACTCCAAACCCGTAACAGTAAAAGCAACCAAGTTTTCTAAACAGTCGATACCCGAAAAAATCTCTTCTAAAATTGGAACAGTTTAACAAATACGGTACAAACTTTATACCCGCTAACGCCTTTAACTCAAGCAATTACGTTTTGAATTGTTGTTTGCAAATTTCAGCGGCTTCGCGGGTCGTTAGCAAAGCTTGACGTTTCATTTTGAAAAAGAAGGATTGCTTTTTATCCATTTCTAATTTTCTACGGAACAGGCTCGTCTAACTTTTTCTGTCGTTTCCACAATTACCAGTACTTGTCCTCCTTTCACGTAATTATTCTTATAACGAATGTCATTAATATTCCGAAAGTAAAAGCCTTTGTTGGTGTCTTTTATGTTTTATCCTTTTAAGGTTAAGATGGATTGAATTTACGCTTGTTTTTGAATTATTCGAGGCGTCTTCAGCGAAGTAGGTTTCGAGGAAATTCGTTGTTGATAACTTATTTATAGTAAGCCTCAGTTGTTTTCCATAATTTTCAGACTTGATTTATGATATTATATTTTAAATGGTTTCTTAGGTCCATCGTACAAGACGCAAACCATCACAAGCTAATTAATAACGTGTTTGTAAGCATTTGACAGATCTCTCTAGTGTAAATTGAACATTGACACTGAAAAAAAAGTAGTTGCCACAGTCAAGATTTTGTTTAGATGGACTAACAATAAGAAACTTGTTTGCATCTGAGCCTATCAAGCACAATGAACAGCGAATACTTTGATTTGATTGAGATTTGAAACGGGATCTTGTTTGGAGTTACCACAAAACCTTTTTGCAGCAATCAAGTCAAAAGTAAGTTAGTTGTGTCAGTCAAGCATTTTGATTACTTCAATAAAGATTGTGTCTTTTTTAACTCTTCTGCAATGATGTCATGTTAAGGGTAATCAAGTAACTTGTTTGAGCGTTCAATCATTTGAAATAGTATTGCTGCAATCATGTCGTGATGATCAACTTAACTAAGATTTTGATTAATCTAAACAAGATATCGTCAATCAAGCTAAAAAGTCACTTTATTGGCGTGCATTTTTTTCAGAAACACCATTTTCAATGTCATCGTAGAAGGCAAATAACAGTTACTTTAATATCAGTTTTTACCATTATAAGCTTACATAATGAGCCTCCGAGATCATGGCCCAAAATTGCAGTTTTGACGTTTCAAAACTACTGAAACAAGGGTTGTTACAAAACTTTTAATATTCACGTGACGTTTGTTCCAACAATTCTAGTATTCAAATAATATACTAAAATGATGTCACTTTTTGTTAAGTTAATGGCTGCTTTAAAACAATAGCCAATTAAGTTGGTTACGAAATAATTTTGTAATTGTACTTGTTACTAAATCCTTTTAGAATTGTGTTATATTGTTTCAGACAAAATAATTTAGGTACGAAAATGTTGATAGAGATGATGAGTGGCTTTTAACAAAGAACCTTTGATTAATTAAATTTATTCATGTAAATATTTAGACAGATTTTTGTAATGTTAACCCTGTTGTAAATGTAGATTTATAAGAAAATTTGGTAAATTTCTATCAAATAACAGTATTGTTTTAGCAATATAATAGCTATGAATTAAAGTGGGTGTATCAAAACATCTATTATAATGTACCTAATACTTTGGCCGGTTTTAACTTAGTCTCGTTGCCTAACTGGTTGCCTAAATATATATAAGATTTTATTCAAGTATTCAAATAAGTGACACTTACATAAAATAACATCACGTACGTAATCCCCGAAAGGTTAGGCTGAGGTGTACCTTCCTAAGAGTACCTACGCACACACATTTCGCCTTTTTTTTTTTATTTTTTTTTTTGCCATCGGCCGGGCACAAATCCAAACTCAGAGGCTGCTACTGAGAAATTCCTGATAGAAGAACCCAATAACTCTTTGATCCACCGGGGAATCGAACCCAGGACCTCATGCTCAACAGTCACGCATGCGAACACTGGACCAACTACTAGATGACCCTTAGTATTAGTGAAACTACGCATTAATCGTTTGCCTATAAGTCTTATGATGTTTATAATCAAGGTATAAAACATAGTAAAATAAACAAATGAATAAACACTAAAGACACAATATAGCGTATTCTCTGTAGAATACGTAACAACAATGACTTAGCAAACAAAAGTAACAATGTTTTGTTCAGTTAAAACGGATAAAACAATTGTGTTAAGGCGAACCCGAACTAGGGAATTAGCCGACGTTCCACGACGACGTATCATTTATCAAGAGGTCGAAATAAGAAGTACATATAAACATGAGTAAATTGCCAGCACTCGTTAAAACCACTAAGGGTGAGGTTACATTAACGAGCGGTAGCGATTAAGAAACTACTTTTTTAATATGGATACTTAAGGAACCCTGACAAGTGAGTTTTAGGTGGTAGGTGTATGCCGAAGCAGGCAAAGCCACTGCGTTCCAAAAGTAGACTCAAAACATCTTCTGTCCATATTGAACATTTTTCACATTTTTTTTTTAAACCTTGCCCCACACTAGGGATTTCTCCTGTATCGTGGGTGCGTTTACAAACATTTAAACTCACATACACAAACAGCCAGACCCGGAAGAACTACTTGTAGGCCATACGATCACTCAGCCACTGCGCCAATCGCGTCGTCAAAAGTAGTAATAGTATTTATTGTGCGTACCGCTAGTCTATGGAATTCACTGTCAGTGTCTCTATTTCCCGATGACCTGGATCTCTCAAGTTCTAAGTGATTTCTTCCACCATAGGCCCCATCATAGCTTTAGATGGCATGCAAAAAGCAAGCCTATTTAGTGTGATAAAAAATCTTGAGGAAATCGGGAAGCCTAAACCAAAACTTCTAAAACATTTGTGATATTAACCAAACTGCACTGACCCTGATAAATTACGGCCCACCTCTTCTCATAGAGACCAGAATTTAGTCCCAACAGTAAGAAAGTTATGGGCTGATATATACTACGAAAACTTATTGAAAAAAATAACCCATCCTTATTCAGACTGCCAGGAATATTACAAAAAAATAAAAATAAAATAAAAAGATATTTGAATTTAAAACAGTAGGCAATTTCAAAAGATTTAGGTAACCTTCAACCAATTTAGGTAACCTTCAACCAAAACTTGATTTGGTATTCCGTGGCATTAAAATCATTTCGCTTTGTTCCGTTTGTTACATGAAAATACATTTAAAAGAATCGTACAAATTGACGAATTCCTTCTTTGATTTATATGTGAATATTGAAACATACTCGTAATGCTCGACATCAAATGATTCTCGTATGTTTACACGATTCAACTTTGTCGTTTCAACCAAATTGAAAGGCAAAAGCTTACCGTTTATAGGCGGAGCTTGCTCGCTTACAGAAACAAAAAACAATCAGTCTTGGCACGCCGCATCCAAAATGTGCCGTTACGGCATCCAGCCATCCTGACACTGACACCGCAAATACCCACATTTATTTCTGGTCAGCTTTGAACTTAATTAAAATACTTCGTATTTATGTTCTTATTTATCTGGCTAGCCTTTTCCCAATTAGACTTCCAGTCTGACTGGATATAGTTGCATACCAGTATTTCACATGGAGCGACTGGCTATCTGAAGTCCAGACCAGGAGCCCAATTACTGGGTAACACGATACCCCTTGGTAAGATTTGTCAGGATTTCGGGTTCTAAATGCTCCAATGGTGGTTCCAGGACCAGTGGCTTAACGTGCTTTCCGAAGCACGGAGGAAACTCGGTATGTAATGGGTGATCACCCATCCACGGGCCAACCACGGCAAGCGTTGCTTAACTTTGAAGATCGAACCGCGCTTCATCCGAATGCTACTATTACTGTAAATACTCACATTTATTTCTGGTCAGCTTTGAAATTAATTAAAATACTTCAGAATTTTACCGAAATTAATTGGGCCATGGACCGGATTGAATCAACTAAATCCATCCATCCAATTTACTAACGTTATTCACTTGACGAAACAGTTCTCATGATTCATGGACCAGATAAAGTCCGTAGCGCCTGTAATTTATGAATTTTCATTTAGGTAATACAAAATGTAAAATGTGGGTTATAAATAGAATGTTTAAGTTCTTTAGATGACGAGTGATGCGGAGTTTTCATTGGAAAGGGAATTCAAAATTTCGGGAGAGGAAAAATATTTTCCAAGCTCTATTCATAGAGCAAAACATGTTTAACCATTCATGGTTAAACATGTTTTCATTATACGCAGCCTAGTTGTAAAAAGAACTCATAATCTCGACATAAAAAAATCTACTGCACTCATGACTGACTCATGAGACATGACTGTATGACTGCCTCGTTGGTCGAGTAGTCGCAAGCGCGACTGCTGATCACTAGGTCCTGGGTTCGATTCCCGGGTCGGGCAAAGTTGTATTGGGTTTTTCCATCAGGAATTTCTCAATAGCAGCCACGGAGTCTGGATTTGTGCCCGATTGATGGCAATAGGCTCGCCCCCTATTACATGGGATATTATCATATTCTTTGTATGTTGGTAAACCTTACGCTATATCAATTTAATGTAAATTATGAAATCAACAAATGAAGGCAAACTTTATTTATTTTAATGGTGTCTCACTGACACATTCCGATGAATCAAAGTTGAACTGTGAACCACAAACGACGCCGTGGGTACTACTAACACATTCCTGATGGACCCAAATACAATAGAAAAACCCAATAACACTTTGCAAGGCCTAAGAATCGAACCAAGGACTGCTCAGCAGTCGCGTTTGCGACCACTGACCAGCGCGGCACGTCCTAACACAAAATATAGTTATTTCTGCATTACGGAGTTCTCAATATTAATGATATGATGGTTTGATTACCTTTACTGAATAGATGAACACTACATGAACAGTCTTTGAATTAATTGGCCCTTTTGATACATGGCTGCATCAACCGTATCCATGCAAAACAAAAACTAAAGCAAGACAACATAACACAATTCAGCGTCAAGGAATTCGGCTGACGATGCGAATACCCTTGATTTATTTTTAGCGAAAGACTGTTCCGCTAATTAACGCTTCCGAAATATCTTTGCAATGAGATATCGGTTAATAAGCGAAACCAGTGACAAATTTTGAATAATTATAATTATTAGAGATCATGAATTCCTATTGTCACGGTTTTGGAAAATTGAAAACTAACAAACCTACACTGGGCTCGCGTAATGAATTATAGCCCACTCACTCTTTTAGAAAAGAGGCCGAAGTCCCTAGGTAATATTCAGTTAATTTAATTAAAAGTATTAGTTTTATTAGTAGTATATAAGCATAAGTAACAGCCAACCAATCTTACCGTCATCATCATCATTTGCCTGACGTCCACAACCCAGTTAGTACTGGGTAATACGATACCCCTTGGTAAGACCGGTTGTCAGAATTTTTGGGGCACTGACTATTGCCTGTCAAAGATCTAAAATTACAGCCGACACCAACGGCTTTACGTGCTTTCCGAGGCACGGAGGAAATGGTATGTAATGGTTGGTAACCCATCCACAGACCAACTTAGGCAAGCATGGCTTAACCTAAAGATCGACCCGAGTGGCTCTTAATTATTTAGCCGCGAGCTCCTCTCAATCTTAAAAGTACCATTAACTCGAAAAGAAGAAGAATGAAAAATAGAATAGAATAAAAAATGGTGTTTTATAAAGCAATCTAAAATACAATCTTGATTTTCTCATCTAAAATAATTTAGCTCACCAAGAAACGCTTCTAATCCTATAATTTTCTTCGTTAATTTCTAATTTCCCTTGTCTAATTGGCATTTCAAATACAATCTGAAACAAAAGTTTGCCACAATTTATGAACGAGTTGTCTGCATAAATTCGTGCTCATAACTTTTGATAACGAGTTGGGGTTGCACTCATTTGTACCCTAAACTTTCCTCAGTTTTGGGGGAGAAATCAATGTACCCGCCTTTTGTTGGCGCCCGCAAAACTGACGTACTTACTGTTCTGTGTTCAGTCTCTTGGTTTTGAAATAAGATTTAAAAGATTGCCTTTTGATATTGCAATAAAGTCTTGTAAAATTGTAGTGCGAAAGAAATTATAAGTATAATCAAGTCGTAATCATTTACAAAAGACTTTTTTGATTATCATATTAATTTGTTGCTTCAACCCAGATTTAACAAGATGCTATACCAAGACCTAGCTTAGCGCATTGATGAAATAAACGACTCAAAGTAATCCGCGACCCATCAATCGTAAGTCCCGTTTCCATTGAGTTATTAACTGAACAGCACATACCTGACCTAGCTTAATAATTCTTTTAATTTTCAACTGCTGGGTGACAGATCTTCTCAAGGTGTAAGCAACCACAAACCTCACCTTATTAGATGCCTAATTATATCAGAAAATATTCCAAATAACAGCATTGCTTCATTAGTCAGCGCATTCAATATTCCCGCAAAATAATTAAATTTTACACACGCGTACGTAATCAAATACATCCAAAGCAAAACAAGGCATTCGAAAAAAACAAGAACAAAGAAATCCATCCGCCTTTCATTAGACGCTTTATTAATCCCCCCGAACAATACGTACTTTAAAAGTGGGACATGCTCTATAATCCCCGTTTATTCGACTCTATAGAACTCTGTGCTATGAGACGGGGTCACGTAATCCATTACCATGGAGGAACGTGACTCTTTCAGACGGTACAGTCTGTAGGTAATTTTATTTACCTTCTTGAAGATAGTGTGGTGTAAGATATGAGAGGAAGCGGGTTTGGCGAGGTTTGGAATATTAGGGCAAAACTTACTAAAGAATCTGAACGCAAAGAAACCAATGATGACACTGACAACTCTTAAACTCGGTTTAGATGTGTTCATCGCGGTTAGTTTCGTAGATGCATAAGTATCGTCACAGAGGCGGCATTCCGGAGTTTCCTGCCTAAAAAGAAATTGAAAAGATATCACTAGGACAATCTTTCAATAGTTAGGGAGATGTTAAGGGAGAAAAAAAGTGACTGTATGTATGTTGTGGTAAAGACCATTTCTATTACAATTTTTTAAGTATAACTTCCAATCCAGTGGCTTAGACCACACCCTCGTCGGAAACTTGTTTCGTTTTGTTTGTCACGCGAAAGTTTCCGAAGTTTACGCGATGTACTGTAGTCTTGTTACATTTTTTATGCTTGCTTTACGCGATGCAAGAAAAGTAGCCTTTGTTTAGATACTCTTGCTTCCTAGTTTCAAGAACTTTGAGATGTTGGGGTGATAGTGTTGGAATTCAATTTTGGATGGATTATGCAACTTTCAGTGGAAGTGTTATTGCAGATAGATTCCATAATGCAATAGTGATGTTCAGGGGTCACGGATTATTAGGTAACCCATTAGGTGCCTGCATAAACACAAATTATATACAGCTCACTCAAATAACATTATTTAGATTGGATCAGAAGTTAGTTGTCTTACTAAAAACAAACTAAACATCGCGCCTGTCAATAGCAGACCAGGTGCCAGTGCCAGATTTAAGTGTCATATCATCATCATCTTCCTAGCCTTTTACCAACTATGTTTGGGTCGTCTTCCAGTCTAACCGGAGGCAGCTGATTACAAATATTTTCCAAAAAGACTCCGAAAGGCGTCTGGAGACGCTAGGCAAGTCCTGATAACAAAACAAATATTCATTTAGCTATTATGTACCTATACTGATTACAGGTTAATGATAGCATCGTGACAGTATCATGACCCAGCATGCCTGAGAGATATTTCTCGACGGCATGTAAAGTCAAGTCAGAGGCCCATGGGCAGCATAAAAACTTTGACACCAGGTTAGGCACTAACCACACGATGAAGAAAGAAGACCAATATTTTACATGGAGTGACCTCCAACCAATCTGAACTAAGCAAACCAGTTAAAACTGAGCAATACGGTACCCTTTGGTAAGACTGATTGTGAGACTTTCGAGCCACCGACTACATGAACCGACTGTCAAAGATCTACAAATGACCCGGTCAACGGATTGACGTGCTTTCCGGGGCACGCAGGAAACTTGGAATGTAAATAATAGTCACCCATCCATGGACCAACTTAAGCTAGCGGCTTAACCTTGAAGATCGACTCGTGCGACTGTCATTAAGTACCTAATTACCTAAATAATTTTGTTGAAAAAAATGTATTAAAACAAGAAGGAAAAGGGAGAACAGATTAAATAATAATTGCTGAAGATTTATCACTATCTTATGAATATGACCGACAATCCCACACGTTGTGTTAACCAAGTTTAATGTAATTACTACCCACCATCGATATTTCATCCAGAAGGGTAGCGTGCGTGCCCTTATGTGAGGTTATGAGTCATTAGGGGAATAGGGCTTAAGCGCGTATTGATTAAAGTTTTACGTTTCTATGAACATAGTATTTTGGAAGCCATACTATGAATTAAAAAAACCACACAACAAACTAGAAACCATTATTTCTCGAGAAAAACGCATTTGAATTATTCTAAGTGTTTACATACATATGAATATTACTTATTAGTGCCGGTGACATATTGTCACGAACTGTATGTCACCGGTTTCTGTAATTATATCCACACTAAATACTGGCAGGAAATTCGCCAAAGCGATGAGCGAAAAGCGAATTTATTTGTTTATTTTCCATGAATAAAAACAAACCATGAATAAAAGTAATTTCTATGTCCTCAATGACCAACAACAAAAAAAAATACAATTAATTTATTTCAGACTTGATCCATACACTACAATTTAAATTAAAATAAATTAACATTACAATTAACATCAGGAATTAAAAATACATTAAAATTATAATCAGTATCAAAAATTAAGGATGAATTAAATTAAAATAAAAAAAAAACCTAAAAATTTAAAATAAAATTACCAGTACCAACAACCATTAAAATTAACATTAAAATGCATACAAATTAAAATATAATCAAATTCAATCATATTATATGCAAGAATAACTTAAAAAGAAAAATCTTACATCAACCTTAAATTGCTCTTATTAAAATATATGACAGCTGATTTAAACAAAGTTTACTTAATTATGTTAATTGCCTAAAAAGGAAAGGGCAAAGCCTTTTAACCTTTTAGAGGCACCCAAGTTAAACGGACAAATTTTTAAATGGTATTTCTAAGACCATTTAATTTTTACTCCTAATACCACTTCGTTAACTTTAACTTAACTGAAAGCCGGTTTCTGAAACTACAAAGAGATTCTAAAAATCTTTTATTAAGATTGACTTAAAAATCGTCTTGAAAAAACTGAGAATCTAAGATAAATGGTACTTGTTAGTTTTTGAATTTGGATTGTGGTTTGTTTGTCAATTAGCGTCGAATTTTCTTTATTTCACATGTTATTGCTTGCTGCTGCGACCACGTGTTTGGCGGAAAATATCTCACGAGAAGGTACCCACTGCCAGAATAAAAGTAATTTATGTGTCGACTCTTAAATACCCATAATTATTATTATACAACAATAAATAATAAAAAAAATCGATTAAAATAGTGAAATCAGTAGAAAATTCAATAAAAAAATCCTTAAATCATAACATAACATCACGCCTGCAATCCCCAAAGGGTTAGGCAGAAGTGTACCTTATAGTACACCCACATTTCACCAGTTCTGTTTTTTAAGTCCTATGTTATAGTGGGCGGCCTATTGCCATCAACCGGGCAGAAGTTCAGACTCCGTGGCTGCTACTGAGAAATTACTGATGGAAAAACCCAATAGTAGTTTGCCCAACCCGGGACTAGGCCAACAAGGCAGTGAAGTATAGTTCTTCTTCTTATAAAACACCTCATCTATCACACCTTCTGTGATAAATATGGCGAACCAATGGAATGACTAAAAGGTAAACAATTCCTCACATTCAATATAGAAAGTAAACAGTTTACAATTAGTATTGTTGAAAGCACCCCAGTGGTCAGAGAGTGAGTCACCTGTCCAGTCCATTATGACGTCACACGGTGTGTAGTAATGGAACTTTTTCTGTTCTAATTAAATTTTATAGCAGTGTGTGTACTTACTAGACTAGCTTTGCTTGTGCTGAAATAGAGGTATTCCATCCCAAGCGTACAAAATAACGGCACGCTTTTAAGAGCACGAAAACTGTTCCACAAAGTGCACACAGAGGAGCCCGTGGTAAAAAAATAACAGCCGCTTGGGTTGATCTTCAGGTGAAGCCGCGCTTGCCTGGGTTGGTCCGTGGATGGGTGACCACTCATTACATATCGAGTTTCCTCCGTGCCTCGGAAAGCACGTAAAGCCGTTGGTCCCGGCTAGGTGGCTGTCCAGTGTAGATCTTTGACAGTCGTTACAGGTGGCCTGAAAGTCTAACAACCAGTTTTACTCTATTACTCTATCGTATTACCCAGTAGTAACAGGGTTAAGGAGGTCAGTTAAGCAGTTGCTTCATGTAAAATACTAGGATTCTGCTACATCCAGTTAGACTGTAGGCCGTCCCTAACACAGTTGGGAAAAGGCTAGGCAGATGATGATGCACACTTAGAGACAGTGATTTTGTTTATAATATCGATATTTTAAAAAACTTTGAGTTGGCGCAAGAAAGGAGTATTTGGAAGGATTTAAGGGAGGCCTTTAAAAAAATATTTAATCACACCCAAAATGTACAGAATTTTATTAAAATTTGCCATAAAAAAATTCAACAATCAACTCAGACGTACTTAAGTTCTAAAAGCCCCAATTCTAAGTCAAGAACACAGTGCTTTAAAATTCTCACTGTGTGATGTATAAATGGAGTGCTCTCTTCGTAAAAGTTCAAATTAGCACTTTTCGCTGCTCTTTTTAAAAAATATTAAAAAAAAGAATCTTTATTGACAGATGACTTAGCAACCACTTGTCAATAAAGATTTTTTTGTAATATTTTCTTGAGGGGACAAAGGGTTAAGAGAAACAAATAAGTTAGTGGTTACGTTAGTCAAAAATAGCAACTTTACAGGAGGTCTAAAGTGGCCGCAATCAAGTTAAAATTCCTAATATGGCCACAGACACAGTTAGGTTAGCTAAAAAAAAATTAAAAAAAGTAAAAATCGTTACAAAATTCATATTATTCTAAAATTATATTATTATTATTAAAGCGGCTATTTAAGGCCCATGAACAGTGAAAAAACTGCACAATTATACCTAGGTAATGGTACAATACCGTTTTATAATTTGTTTTTACTTCAAATTAGTTGGTGACGTTGCTTGTTTCTGTGATTGACTGAAACGACGCGTCTTAAGAATCTCTTCTGATTTCCGCAAGCGACATCTAAACTGCCAAAAATTTACTTACGTGATGTTAGAACTTCAGCGACGATAGGTAATCAGCCTTTAACGTTGTCTTTGCTGGGATAAAGGGGTCCTCTCTGTGACCACGGGGGTCCAATACGGTAAGAGTAAGTGTAACAGCGGACAATGAACTATTAATTAATTGATAAGCAATGTTACTCACTGATGACTAACATCGACCTTTTAGAAAGTGACTATAAAAATACCCTAAGTTCTTCACGTCATTGCGATCATTTTTTTTTTTATATAAACCTACCTTTTTCTACGAAACCTAGTTATGGAAATATTTGGGGTCAAAGTTCCAACTTTAGCACAAGTTTTTAAAGTTATTACCGTACTTCAAATACATCCATGACCCCCGTAAAATACATCCACCAGCACCCAAAAAAAGTAGTTTCCCAGCAATAGTTTTTGCGTACAGTTACTTAGTTTGATGTACAGAATGCTCGGTTGACGGCGTCGTGAAGAGTCCGCTTACACCTTTTATTGTATACTGAGATCTAACAAAGTTTAAACTAACTGATCGTGGTAATAATGTACTTCAATATACTTATTCATTAGGTATTATGTATAATGTGCTATATTGTTGAAAGTGGTCTTTAAAATTTTCAAAACATTGAATTCAAGCAGTAAGCCTCCTGAAGCGTCAAATATAATGGTGAAGACAATAATATTTTATCTAGCCCTTGATTTTTTTACTGTCATGCCCACATTGCCCATAATAGTACCAAATGGCAGACAGACTGGATGTAAAATTAAATTGCTTGTTTAATAAAATAAGGAGCAGATTTTTAGAATGTCGTCGGCGGATTCTTTTAACAATTATTAAAGTAAATTTTTATGAAAATGATTTTAACCTGAATTAAAAGTAGGTAATTAGTAATAGCATTATCACTAAAAAAATGCACGCCAATCAAGTGCATTTTTAGCTTGATTGAAGATATTTTGTTTAGATTAATCAAAATCTTAGTTAAATTGATCATCACGACATGATTGCAGCAATACTAGTTCAAATGATTGAACGCTCAAACAAGTTTCTTGATTACCCTTAACATGACATCATTATAGACGAGTTAAAAAAGAAACAATCTTTATTGAAGTAATCAAAATACTTGATTGACACAAGTAACTTACTTTTGACTTGATTGCTGCAAATAGGTTTTGTGATAACTCCAAACAAGATCCCGTTTCAAATCTCAATCAAATAAAAGTAGAAGCTGTAGTATTGAGCTTGCTAGGCTCAGATGTAAACAAGTTTCTTAGTCAATCTAAACAAAATCTTGATTGTGGCAACTACTTTTTTTCAGTGTAGGCAGAATTAAACAAGGCTAAGAAGAAGGTAATGACAAGAACCATCATAAATTTATACTAAAACTAAAACAAAATTATAACTAATGGATTAACAATAATTTTCAAAAGAATTAATGTTAGTGTCCATTACTTTACAATCATGATCCAAACTAAATTCCACCCTTCCAATATAATTTCACAAAAAATATACATTAACGCAGTGCACATACTGAAAATTCTTCAATTAGCGACAAAACACGACAAATGTGTGTTACACAGTTTAAATCCTTAACTATTCACTTTGCAAGGTTCATATTCGCTTACACTAAACTCTTCACCACCTAAAGTACACATTTATATTTCACAGAAATATTATTAGACTTTTAGAGGACACAAAGCTAACCCCGCTTTTATAATTAGTCACTAAAGCTCGTGAATCATTCAGACATCCTGCCTTGCTAAGAGGAATTCATATTGGACGGCGGATTGACAAAAAGTCCTAAACGCCAACGCCAAAAATAAAATGTTCCCGCTTCGGCAGAAAATATAAAACGACAACGGACGTTTAGATCTATCTTAATTTAGAGTGTGGGTAGTGACAGTTTGTTAGTCTAATGATTGTGAAGTTATGTCTAATGTCTGTCAGTGAATTTGAACGATATGCAAAGGATTATTTGCGCTTTACGGATTTTAATTTTAGCTTTATTAATAATAGATTAGTGAGATGATAAGTGTTTCTGTGTCTGTTGAATTATTGATTATATTTGTCAACAGATCTTGATTACTTAGTGGGACACGAATAGAATAAAAGGTGTAAACAGACTCTTAACGAAGCCGAAAGGCACTTGTTCTCTCCGTCATTGCGATCATTTTTTGTTCTAGACCATACCTAGGAACCTTCTAGTTACGGAGATATTGGAGGTCAAAGTTCCAACGTTTTCACAAGTTTTTTTTAAATACATGTTTTTTTTTTACTTGAGTCATAACGAAGACGTTATTTTTCACCCCAAAAAAAATGTCGTTTCCCAACAATATTTTTGCGTAAAGTTACTTGGTTTGATGTACATAACGCTTGGTTAACGGCTACGTGAAGAGTCTGTTTACACCCTGTACACTGTAAGATTATCTAGTGCAATTAATTTACGAGAAGTTTTGTTATTATATTTTGATAATGTGTAACCGTCATCCGTATTTTAATAATTACCAACCTAAATACATCTAAAATAAGTTCGCTGTTAAACACAGGTTTAAGCGTAATGCTAATTACGTCTCTAGCCTATTATTACACTATTGAACTATTCAAATATTTCAGTCAATCATCGGTTTCAGTCCGGCTTTTATTTATACTGTGTTGCTGATTGATATCTCCTGTCCAAAGGTGCTATAAAAATCGTTCTAAACATAAAACATCCATTTGATTATAAATAGTTTATGCTTACAATAGTTTAAACATGACATGACGAGGCTAAAGTATATATCTTTATGTTGTTTTATAAATAACAAAACACATTACATAACACCACGCCTGTAATCCCCGTAGGGTTAGGCACAGGTGTACTTAATAGTACACCCACATTTCGCCAGTTATGTTTAAGTCCCATGTAATAGGGGGCGAGCCTATGGCCATCAACCGGAAACAAATCCAGACTCCGTGGCTGCTACTGACAAATTCCTGATGGAAAAACCCAATAGCACTTTGCCTGACCTGGGAATCGAACCCAGAACCTCATGTTCAGCAGTCGCGCTTTCGAACACTTGACCAACGAGGCAGGCAGTTTTATAAATAAACAGTTGCTAATATCGTATTTAGATTATGTTTACATGGAAGTTTAATAGTGTCTTTTGATTCATGATTTCAAGCAGTTTTTATGTCATTCATATGCGATGATATTTGATGACTGGTATTGAAATTACAGAAATACCCAGCACCGCACACTCTACTCATGATTTTCGAACAGATGAATTTCGATTTGATTTAAATGCACAGAAAATGCACTCTACTGTATATTCACCAGTAATTTTAATAACCTTAAAGCATAATAGCCATTATTCTTGCAAGGCACTTAGTACATTTTTCTTTTGTAGCTTTTATAATATACGTTGACAGGCGGGAGCAGAGACTTTGTTCCAACGTGCTTGTTTAATTCATTTCTAATTAGCGACGAGCCACGGTTACTGAGGAAAAAATGTCGCTTGAGTACGTGTGAATTTTAGTAAGAATAATATTTTTGGGAATGTTTTGTGGAAATTATTATATTGGTGAGGGTTATTAAACTCCCAGGGCTGCGGGAATGTTCGAAAGAGATACCGCGGCCCTAGAACACAAAGGGCAAGGAAGGAACATGGACGGGTTCTAGTCAGTACAAGTCTGACACTCCCTCCCGCTCTGCCCAGAGCGGGAGAAGTTAGTTTTTTTTTTTAATTTGATGATTTCCCATCCGAAAAAAAAATGGTTATTAAACTTATTACGGGATATCTTCCGTGATAATTCATTATTTTGAGCTCCCGATATTTTGACGCTGTTGTAAGTGCCATGATCGCGGGATGTCCCGTATGTGACAGTATAAGTTTAGTTTTAAACCGTGAAAACTTATAAAAACAGTGTTTCAGGGTTATTGTTTTGGATTATGAAGATTTTCAGGGCCGTCCTAAAGCTCGTTCTTCGTTCTCGTGTCTTTGTGATAAAGTTAATGGCACGTTCGCTCACGTCTTGTCTTCAACACAATCGTTGCCTTCTTTGACCTTCCTTCCACACAAACATTATTTGCTTTCATTAGTCAACTGTACTGCAATAATCTTGACTCAAGCATTAACAAGCTAATCATTGTCATACGAAGTGAGGCTCCGTGCACGACCTTCGATGATGCAACTAGAGATTTGAGTCAAAATCGCGCTCACGTCACTTGTTTTTTTGGCGTGAGTACGATTGCCCCACAGGTTACGACGCGGTGACTTGTGGTCAGGCCATACCGTGCCATGCTCTTCTTTCATTTCTTATCCCTAAAGTCACAGTCGCAAATTGCGTGTCACCTGATCGCGTAACTCATGGCCAAGCTTAAACAAGCTAATCATTGAGTTACGTACTAATAAGTCACATTGCAGAGTCAGTCAACTCGCCAAGTCACTGTTCAACCATTTGTTTGTATAAATTCATTTCAATTAAGAAAATACAGCCAAGTAATGACAGCTGATCAAATAGGTTCGTAAATCCGTAGCAAATTCACTCACATAGACAAAGTTAACTAAACAAAAAATAACGCCTGTAATAATAGGCAAAGATTAAACCCACATTTCACCAGTAACATTGAAATTCTATGTAACATGATGATAGTATGTATATAGTATTTAATATGTATGTTTATCTAAAAAGGTACTGTATGCATTACGTATATTATATTATAAATGTATTTTGTTTTGTTCTGTTTATAAAATAAGTTAATTTAAGTTTTTGAATGTACTGTTTGTGCACGTAGGTATTCCTATCCTCTTCTGCAAATCTCGCAATCAAGGTAAGGTTTGCTGTAAGAAAACCCACTTCTGGCTTAAGCTCGCCGTTGTACATAAGTATATTGTAATTTTGCTTGTATATCTTTTAATTTTGTGTGCAATAAAGAATAAGAATAATAGGGGTGGAGCCTATTACCATCAACCGTGTACAAATCTAGATTCCGCGGCTGCTACTGAGAAATTCCTAATAGAAAACCCCAATATTAATTTGCTAGCTGAGAATGAAATCCAAAACGTCATGCTCAAAAATAGCGTCAGACAAAGGAAACAGTTAAATTCTTTCCAATTAAGAAGAAAATACAGCCAAACTAATGACTGCTGAGAAAACAGATCTGAGCGTAATTCCATAGCAAATTCATTTAATGGACTCACTTTGTCAAAATAAATTTTCAAGTTAATAATTCATCATCAGCATTCAAACATTCAATTCAATGTTTTAGGATGATCTAAATTGAAACGGAACGGAACGGCCGGGTTTCGGAATTAATCTCTTAAGAAAAGTTTTTCTTTTATTATTGAAGATATTTATCAGCTTTGACGTTTTAATCTAGGTTTCTTTGTACAGATTGATAATTTTCTTCTCTTTTTATTTTTTCTTTAATTAGTATTGGGAACCATCTTTTGTCCGCAACTTTGTAGGCATGAAAGAAACATAATTTCAAGATATTTTCCTACGGCACTCGGCAACAGCGTATCGTTCAATTAGTGATGAAAAGATTTTTAGTAATCCGATCAGGGGGGCTTAAATGGCCGCGGATTATAATAGAGTAATCACTAGGTACATAATAATATTATAAAACAAAGTCCTTCGCCGCGTCTGTCATACCAATGGATAGAGTGGTTCTCGAGGAAGGTTTTAAAATATAATTTGCCAAGTTATTGTATAACCATGGGTTGCGGGAACGGGATCAAAACTTCATGGTTAGTTTTGGTCGCGATAACCGACATGCACGCAGGCAAAGCCGAGGGCATCAGCTAGTAAATTATAAATCTTAAAATGGCCACAGATGCAGTTAATACTATGAATTGTCACTTCGTAACCACTATACGAATTATAACGTAATCTTCGCTAAATTATAATCCTATTATTATTCTGCTAAAGCGGCTATTTTAGGCCCGCGGCTTCGCCCGAGTGAATGTCGGTTATCGCAAGCAAACGGACTCTAAACAGACTCTTCACGAAGCCGTCAACCAAGTATTGCGTACATCAAACTAAGTAACTTTACGCAAAAATTAGTGCTGGGAAACGACTTTTTTTTTGGGCTGAAAAATCACGTTTTACGGTAGGACTCAATGTAACGCACTCAAAACATTGTGCTGATGAATGGATTGAATAGTAAGGAGGGCCTGGAAGTGTTTAAAGTAAAAATCTTACATTAAAAACAAGTATTAAAAAAAAAACTTGTGATAAAGTTGGAACTTTGACCGCCAATATCTCCGCCACTAGAAGGTTCCCAGGTATGGTCTAGAACAAAAAAATTATCGCAATGACGGGGAGAACAAGTGCCTTTCGGCTTCGTTAAGAGTCTGTTTACACCCTTTATATTAAAACCTTCCTCAAGAACCACTTTATCCATTGGTGAAAACAGCATAAAAATCGGTGCAGCAGTTTTTGAGTTTATCGCGAACAGACAGACAGACGCGGCGGAGGACTTTGTTTTATATTATGTAGTGACAAGTAATTTCCTCTATTCAAACCTCTAAGTTCAGATTGCCATATTCCTCATTCTTATGGCAGAGGATAGGCAGCTTATGGATCTAAGAGAACAAAATAATCAAGTAAATAACATTGACAACATAAGATGTATGTTGCCAAGAGCCTTCAAACATTTTACTACACAAATGAACAAGCACGAATGTTATTTATTTTCCTTGTAATTTTAATCAAAAATTTTATCTCACCGCTTGACAACTCGAACAATACTCAACCGTTCAACACACCGAATTCAACCAATACCTATCTTCGAAATTTTAGTAATCACAGCGAACAGCTGCGAATTATCGCTTTGGAGACACGCAAGCAAACAGGAGAATTACAGAAGCTCTAGTCTCCATGAAATTAGATGTAGAAAGGATGGGGTTACTCAACATGGCAACATAACATCACGCCTGTAATCCCCGAAGGGTGAGACAGAAGTGTCCCTAATAGCAGACCCTCATTCTGCCATTTATGTTTAAGTCCCATGTAATAGGGGGCGAGCCTATTGCCATCAACCGAGCACAAATCCAGGCTCCGTGGTTGCTACTGAGAAATTTCTAAAAGAAAAACCCAATAGCACTTTGCCCGACCCGGGAATCAAGAACAGGCCCTAATGCAAGTATCTCTCTAAGGCATTACTAAATACATTAAAATACGAGAAAAGGTGCTAAAGGGGGGGGGGGGAGATCATGACGTAATCATCATCTTCAATCTCCTTCCCCGCACCCAACAACATGGCGTCCCGTCTAAAATCAAACGATACTGTTATGACATTAATTAACAAAAGAGACGCGATTTCCAGGATTTACCTGTAATATTAAATAGCTTTACTGGAATGGACCTAACATTCCAGTGAAGAAGAGAGAGTTTCCAGTGAAGTAAATATCATCTAGTTTTCCTTACATTGACAGCCTGTTTCTAGGAAATTTTCATATTTGGCTCGTTCCAGGTACATGGTAAATAGTGATGCTAGCAATTGCTACTGCTGCTGCTGCTGCTGTGTGTTTTGCTATGCGATGTATGTTTACTGTTTTTTAATTTTTATTTTGTATGCACGTCATGTATCTGCGACAAATAAATATTTTTTCTTTCTTCTTTCTTTCAACTTGAGCTTACAGACATGCTTTCAAAGTTCTTTACTCAGATGTAAACCTTCTATATCTTTTAATTTCAAGAAATACCAAAATAAGAGAAAGCACCTGTTTTTGACGCAAACAATATCTGTTGCTTCTCTTTATGGAAATGTGTCTCGTTTAAAATTATTTTACTGCCACGTACGTCCCTTAGACTTGATTATCGTAAATATGTGACAGTTAGCAGATATGAATGACGTTTATTGGTGCATATTTTAGGGTTAATGTGAAGATGGGCAATTCAAAAATTCCTCTCGTCCCAGCCGCCGCGAGAGACGCGTCGGGCGTCGGGGGTCACGTGGTGGCTTCCGGCCACCGTACACGCGGACCTGTGGACGGTGAGTAATGAGCTAGCTCGCCGTCCATCCGTCTTTTGACGACAGGCCGTGTGCGCGTTCGTGTTTCACGCACGCCTCAAAGAGATGTCAGCAAAAAGGGAGGGGCCCGCAAAGGCCGATGCCTGCCAGGGCTGCGGGACTGTTCGAAAGAGATACCGCGGCCCTGGAACACAAAAGGCAAGGAAGGAACATGGATGGGTTTTAGTTAGTACAAGTCTGATACTCCCTTCCGCTCTGCCCAGAGCGGGAGAAGTCATTTGATGATTTCCCATCCGAAAACAAAAGGGTTAATGTGAAGACGGGCAATTCAAAAATGCAAAACGAAAAATATGTTCAGCATCACATGACTCCGCATTGTATAGATTTGCCGTACAATGAGAGACCTGCATAAACTGGTTTTGTATTGCTTAAATGGTCGTCTACGTACTTATGCAGATCTGAGTTGTACTGACATTCAGATGCTCGGTATTGTCGATTTAAGTAAGTGGGTTTGTTTGAATGAAATTGCTGTAGGTAATATATACATTTACTGCAAAATTTACTCACAGCCACAGTATAATATTGTAACAAAACCAAAATACGAGAAGCAAAAACAATTTCTAAAGTCAAACAGAAAATATACAAAAGAAACAGTGTAAACTTTCCTATCACACAATAACTTCTCAGCGAAAGAACCACTTAGGTATTCTGAACAATTTTAATTTACTCACTTAATATTACCCTAGAAAACTTTTTACCCAACTTTCCATCTCCGAACTAACTTCGGGTTGATTTTCAAGATAATTTTTGCGAGGCCCCTGAAAAGTTTTAATGTACCCAAACCCACCAGTTCTCTTTACCATGAAATTCGAAAAAAAATGTCCATAAAATTTTTAGGACATCTTTTGGACATAAAAAGTAAATTAATCTAAAAGTTCTATGGAAAGTCATTGAATGTTCAGGGTTGTAAAAAATTATGGCTATAAATGTGTCACCATGGATTTTAGTTTTGTCTTATCCTAAGGGCTTTTGACGAATACCAAAAGATAAGAACGACAATGACGATCGTAAAAGTGGATATCTCTTTATTCGTTTCAGGACAACGAATATAGCTTTCCATTTGGATTGTGCTTGATCTTCGAGAGATATACATTCCTACATAATGTCAAGCTTAAAATTAGTAAAGTAAATGTAGAAATAACAAAGGACATACAAGTACATTATAAAGTCTATAATACATTGCCAAACTTTAAGTGAACTCGAACGATCAGAAAATGTTTTTTTATTCTTTAAACTTTGAATTGATAAAATACATAATTTTTGAGCAACATTAGGTACCTACACATATAATTAAAAATAATAATAATTAATATCCTTATTGACAGGTGATTGCTCAGACATCAGTGTAACCCTGGATCTTCTACTAAGAGTTCCTGTATCACAAACGCCAGACCTCTCAAATTACAGAGAATATATAAAAAACGATAGACAAAAAAATTAGATACATTATAAGATATGGCATGCATTAAAGGGTTTACAAACATAAAAAACAGAGTAAAAAATAAAACAAAAGTGACAATAAATTATTATCTAGATATTGTTGGTTTAAAAAGCATATGGATTAATCAAATCATTTTAACCTGCACGTGTAGAAGTTTTTTGATTCTCCTGGCGGAAACCTTACACCTAATGCACCCACAGGTTAGTCCGGTTAAGCAGAAGCCAGCCTTATAGATTGACCTGCGAGACGCCATTAAAAAAAGCTCTTTGAATAGATTTCAGGTAACGATTGTTATTCTTGGGTAAAATAACAATACACAGGGAACCTCTTATTGAAATATCACCTGAGATTGTTCGTTCTGGATTTCATTAATTTTTTTTAATGAAAATTACTGTTAAGTTGATTACTAATCTGAATTCAAATAAACATTCCCGTCTAAGAATTTTCAAACAATATTATCATCTAAATTCAGCACCAACCTATAGCCAACAATGAATTTCCTTTTCGGCTTCAGAATAAACTCCACAAGCAACAATATCAAATAAATACACTTCAATTCTCATTTATTCAAGCAGTATTTCCAGAGAATCCTTCTCGAGGTGACCACTGCCTTAATACGCTCAGAACCACTTACGCCAGTGAATTATTGGTTAGTTACTTGCTCACTCACCGACAAGCTTTCCTCTAACCCCTTTTACTGCTGGCACGGAATACTAAGCAGCAAGTCGTATAGTTTTCTTATATTTCCAGACACTGGTTACGGAAACCAAATTACTCTTATTTATGATTTGAAATAATTCTTGTAGATAATCATGGCGTGTCGTAAAATAATTAGTTTAATTATTTTTGTGTGACATTACTATTAAATATTTTCTATAATATACGTATACGTATATAGATGATACGAGACACGATAATGCACATGACACAGTCATGATGAGGAGCTCGTGGCTAAACAATAACAGCCGCTCGGGTCGATCTTTAGGTTAAGCCGTGCTTGCCTAGGTTGGTCAGTGGATGGGTGACCACCCATTACGTACCGAGTTTCCTCCGTGCCTCGGAAAGCACGTTAAGTCGTTGGTCCCGGCTGTCATTTGAAGATCTTTGACAGTCGTTAAAGTAGTCAGTGGCCCAAAAAGTCTGACAACCAGTCTTACCAAGGGGTATCGTATTCAGTAGTAACTGGGTTGTGGAGGTCAGATAGGCAGTCGCTCCATGTAAAATACTGGTATTCAGCTGCATCCGGTTAGACTGGAAGCCGACCCCAACATAGTTGGGAAAAGGCTAGGCAGATGATAATGATTTTTTTTTCTCAGGTATTCCTGAAGACGGTGGCCAATGTCATGATGAAAGCCTCAAGAAGCTGGATGTGAGAAGTCTACGATATTAGTCCAGCAGTGGACGCCTTTCGACTGATTCGCCTATAAGTTTTATGTAACCACGATAAATAAGTACAAGTTTTTCGCTTAGTATACAAAACAAACCTTTACATTTTAATAATTCGTTTTAGTCAAAAGAGCAATAGGCTCGCCCCCTATTACATGGGACTTAAACATAACTGGCGAAATGGGTGTACCTTGTTAGGTACATCTCTGGCTAACCCTTCAAGGATTTTAGGGCGTGATGTTATGTCAGCAGTGCATAAAACACACATACCTACCGGTACGACTTATATCATTCTTATTCTCATTCTTTATTGCACACAAAATAAAAATAAATATACATACATACAAATTGCAATAATAATATAATATAAATAATTGCTAATAATAATAAGCGTCGCGCAATGATTGTTGATATAACAGTCCCCCATGACGAGAACCTCGTGAAAGCAACGAAAGATAAGCAGTTCAAGTATCTGGCTCGCGAGGTTGTCGACATGTGGGACGTGAGTACAGCAGTCATTGTACCGATAGTCTTGACGGCCAATGGCTTAATAGCCAATAGCCTCGAACAACATCTGAGGAGGCTCTTGGCAGCTGGATCAAGGGCTTGATCCAAAAGCAGTACTTCTGGACACGGCACGTATTGTTAGTAGGTTCCTCTCTCAAGAGCCCTGACCACCGGTAGCTCGGACCCTGTTCCCAATGCGGGTGCTGCTGCTGTATGCGGCATTATTTTTTTATATTTTTATGTTGTTTTATATTTAAAAATGTAATGAATATGTATAAAGATAAATAAAAGAAATAATAATTGTTAATATATATAATTGTTTATGTACAATGGTGAGCTTAACTTAAAATTTGGTTTTGCTGAAAGAAAACCAAATTTTAAGTTATTGATATATATATATATATATATATATATATATATATATATCGATTGCGAGATTTGCAGAAGAGTATACCTGTGGTCATTAACAGTACATTTTATAACTCAAAATATTTTTTATCAAATAACACTGTTATGCGTCTATTCAAAAGCTGCCTGTACAAACCAGCATATTCTGATAAGCCGATGTGATTGATTGATTGACCTGGCATCACACTCAAAAAGGAACCTCCACATCACGCCATATTGAAGTTCAAAATATTCCTCTTCCATTGTCTGCCGTATTTTTCACTAATGCACTCTTAAAACTCAATTTTCTCCAATAAAATTCTAGCAAAAAGCAACGTTATTAGGAAAATAAACATACATTCTTTCACATTTTATTTTCTGGAGGCACAGGAAAAAGCCTTTCTTCTCTCATTTAGAAGCTTTTAGCAGAAATTCCGGAGGTGTCCAAGAGTGCCGTACTAACGTCGAGGTTTTCATGTTTAATTAAAGTCTTCTCTAATTAGTTAGCACTATAACTAAGGCAAGGAAATGTAAGAAATATCAATGAAAATTTTCGGTAGCAAACCGAATTTTGAAATCTTTTTAAGACGACGTTGTAGCTGGTTTTCGGAGTTTCTTTCATAAAAGATGTTGTAACGTCACATAATTATACACTTTTCTTGTAGTCGCAAAATCTTCAGAACGCCTTACATTACTTACATTTTCTTCGTTCATGTTAAACTTTGTGTTATTACGTCAAAATTAAACAAAAAGTACAAGTAAGGGGTATTTAATCAACTCAATGACTTTATTATTTACAAGCTGATGCCCGCGGCTTCACCCGCATGGATGTCCGTTATCGCGACCAAAAGTAATCATAAAATTTTGATCCCGTTCCCGCAACCCATGGGAAATATCATTATATTTTAGCCAATGTAATCAAAAACTTGACAAATTATATACTAAAACCTTCCTCAAGAACCACTCTATTTATTGGTGAAAACAGCATGAAAAACGGTGCAGTAGTTTTTGAGTTTATCGCGAACAGACAGACAGACGTGGCGGAGGACTTTGTTTTATAATATGTAGTAATATAGTGATGTAGTGACTTGTATAACAATACGATTTTTACGAATCATGGCACATGAAATCTGGAGCCTAATCAATCATACATTTGTTTACTGAACATATTAATACTGAAAATATAGTATACAATGTGTTAACTGACAAGGCTTGTCTCAATTTGTTTGATAAAAAAAATGTATTGCATTAATTGGAGCCCATTTCACTTATTGCTTCAAAAACAGAATTTTATTGTGTTATCCGCACACTGTTACATGAAAAACATGAGCCGAAAAAAAACATATTAAAAAATAAAATGTAAACATTTTTTTGTCCAAAACAACAAATAAAATAACTCATCAAACTGGAATTATAAAGAGTACTGAAAACAAAATACAAATATGCAATTTTTACGATGATACAAAGATAAAATACTTTATTTGTGACACGTTCCCCCGGGCCAATGTTTTATGTTTCTACTATAATGGACCAAGTTATATAATTTGTATCTCCCTTGTAATATGTAGAAAATACATGAAATACAGCACAATATTTTGTTTTACTGTTAAAGCTTTGTGAGAAAAATAAATTTCTTCTGGGAGCTATTTGTTCTGAACGAAGTTAGTTGTAATCACAATTCTAGATTATAAATTAGAATTGGAATAACAATTTAGGAGAATACCCCTTTTTTTTTACGGATGGGAAATCATCAAATGACTTCTCCCGCTCTGGGCAGAGCGGAAGGGAGTGTCAGACTTGTACTGACTAAAACCCTTCCATGTTCCTTCCTTGCCTTTTGTGTTCCAGGGCCGCGGTATCTCTTTCGAACAGCCCGCAGCCCAGGAGAATACCCCTTGAGTGTGAACCTCATAACTTTTTCGTTCACCAGACCAAGATGGATGTAATGTACAGAAGATCAAAACATCGTTAATACCACGTGTCATGAGTGATTTAAAAGTGAAATAAGCCATGTCACCATGTTGGGACCTTCATTCTCCAGGGCTGCGGGACTGTTCGAAAGACCGCGGCCCTAGAACACAAATGGCAAGGAAGGAACAAGGAAGGGTTTTACTCAGTACAAATCTGACACTCCCTTCCGCTCTGCCCAGAGCGGGAGAAGTCATTTGATGCTTTATCATCCGAAAAAAAAGGGGCCATCATTCTATAGAAATTACTCGCCGTTTTCTAATGTGACAATTTGAATAGGCCCAGAATTTGACTACAAGTTGAGTTGATGTTGTACATGTAGTACAGCAAATGACGAGACACTTTAAATCATGTCCTGCTGTAGAGCAGTGATAGCCTAGTGGTGTACACATCGGACTGCCAAGTCATAGGTCTCTAGTTCGAACCCAAAACACGCACCTCTGATAATTCGGATTCATTATTTATTTACTAATACAACTTACAATGATCATTACAGGTAATCTTATCCTAATTCGATAGTGTGGCTACAACTTTTATAACACATAACACAAGTTTATTACACATAAGACATAACATAAAACATAACATCACGCCTGTAATCCCCGTAGGGTTATGCAGAGGTATACCTAATAGTACACCCACATTTCGCCAGTTATGTTTTAAGGCCCATGTAATAGGGGGCGAGCCTATTGCCATCAACCGGGCACAAATCCAGACTCCGTGGCTGCTACTGAGAAAATCCTGATGGAAAAACCCAATAGCACTTTGCCCGACCTGGGAATCGAACCCAGGACCTCATGCTCAGCAGTCGCGCTTGCGACCACTAGAGGCAGTAAGAAACTAAGTTTAACAAAATTTTGGCGAATTCACTCAAAGTGCACGAAAAAATACCAATTCCCCGCAGTACTCCCGGGTTATGAGCTCCACCACGCAATAGTGTCATGTGCGTCATCATCATCATCAGCCTATAATGTTCCCACTGCTGAGACACAGGCCTCTTCTCTATAAGAGGGAATGAGCTATAATCCACCACGCGGGCCCAGTGCGGATTGGTAGATGTCACATGTCTTCGAATTTTTGGTTCTAGGACATGCCAGTTTCCTCACGATGTTTTCCTTCACCGTTTTTGAGAGCAGTGGTGTTGAAATAAATTACACAAAGTAATGCGCCTGCCTGGGTTTGAACCCACGACTTACTGTAATGTGCGTATTGTATGATTATCACTTGTTTCGGTGAAGGAAGAGATCGTGAGGAAACCAGCATGCCTGAGAGATATTTCTTGACGGCACTTAAAACCAAGTCAGAGGCCCATGAGCGGCATTAAAACTCTGAAACCAGGTTAGGTACTAACCACACGAAAAAGAAGAAAAAAGATGTCCTGTTGTTTGTCAAGTGCGTTACAAGAACTAACATCAGGCCTGTAACCCCCGAAGGGTTAGGCAGAAACGTACCTAATAGTACACCCACATTTCGCCTGTTATGTTTTTAAGTCCCGTGTAATAGAGGGCGAGCACAAGAACTGAAGGTGTCAAACTCATAAACAGCAATTCTATAAAAGCAGATATTCGATAAACAATTCAAAGACTTGTATAAATAAATTTGAAACTTTTCCATGTAACGCAACAACTTTAAACGGCTGCAAGCTGTGGAAAATACAATAAATCATTACGTTAAAAAGAGGAGGCGCGACAGATAGATTAGGAAGAACTTTTACAAAATACAAATAATCCTTTAAATACACCGTTCTTTACCAAAAACGTCCGCGTTTATTATGCAAAATTGTATGTCCTTTTTATCTTTTAAAATTTATGCTAACGATGGGTGTTAGAATGAAGAATGGCTTAATGCAAAATCAGGGGGATCCGATAATTATATTCATGTTGCTGTAAACGTTTGCTGAGTACAGGTTTATTTTAAGGTTTTTATTTTTAATGGTTGTTACTCTTACTTGTTTACACGCTGCTTTCTGTACAATAAGCGATTACCTACATGGGACGTTACCTTGATTGATTAAAGCATTTCTTAAATACATAATTATATTTCAATTAAGTAAACCATTTACGAGCACTATTGAATTGTAAAGGAGTTGGTCAGTAGTTGCCATTTTTAAATAGAAGGTTCCATTACCGACAAAGAGGTTTAAAACACCTAAAGCCTTCATTGGGAATATTTTCATCCAAAAATTAGCATCCCGAACATTTTTGATTTTGACAAACGAACGCTACCTGACAAGCGCGTGACACTAGATAGAACGATTTGTTACTAAATGGTAACAAGTATCGAATTACGATTTTGTTCATGTTGTCTCGTCTATTGCTCGTAAATATTTGAATGCCAAAAAAGGTTTCAGGGGTTTCAGTAACTCACATACTTAGTTGCTTTGCAAAGTGTTCAACATTCCACTAGAAAACAAACTATTGCTGCTCCAAAGTCTCAAAATGTTACAACATCTTATAAATATTATTTCCAGTAAAATGCCCCATTAAATAACTATCAAAGTAATGTCGTTTATGCAGAGCCTCGGGTCGTCAGCATTACTCAACGTACTCATGCATGCGCTTTCATTAGGGGAGTTTTTCATTTCAACATCATTTGGCCGAGGTCCAAATTGTTCGGGATACTCCCAATTCATCTTACTCGGCGAAATGTTGTTAAAAAACTTCTCAAGGCTTGGCCGGTATTTATTATTTATTTGGGCTTTTTATTGTGTAGTCAATAATGTTTGTTAGTGATGTATGGAGCTTGAGAGGTTTCTCATATACTTAGTAAGTTGATTGTAGAGGTCAGATAGGAAGTCGCACCATGGAAATTACTGGTTCTCAGGTGCATCTGGTCAGACTGGAAGCCGATTCCAACCTAATTAGGAATAGGCTAGGCAGATGAAGATAACATCAACACAATGTGTATGGAATTGGAGATAGATGTGTGCAAGAAAATTAGTAACCTCATTAAAATCAATAAAGTATTTTTATTCAGATGTCCGCCAACACAATTATCCCATCATAATAGATATTCAGCTTGTCACTGCTGATGATGTCGCCAAGAAATATTATTCTTAAATCTCCTCCCACAAATTAACCCAGGCCCCACTTAAAAACACGTTTGAGTACTTCGTCAAAAAATCCGTCCTTGGACAATTAAATTCACTCAACGCAACACTGGGTCACAGAAGAGATAAATACAGAATGTCAGCTTCATACAACGACCGATAATGAAGGCACACATAGACATACAAGCATCCATGTACAGTGAGTGCACATATCATGACAGACATGGGGAAACAGGTTTCAGTCAGTATCAGTTTAGTGTGCATCATTCGTGTGAAATGCGACCACAAAACAATCATCATCTTAGCAACTATATTCGAGCAGCAGGTTCGTGACACTAACTTAACTTTATTACGGATAGGCTTTAACAAGTTGCTTTAAATTAACAATCAATCTTATCAATTAATCGTATGCAACCAACATCAATCCTCTAAGGAAGAGTCCTTCGACATATATGTTTAAGGTCGCCGAACCTAAGTATGTTTATTCCAAATCATTTGAATGAACATACACACCAATGGATCAGAAAACATACCTATGAAACACTTTCATTAGAATGCTACTTACAAATTGAGTGATTTGATTCAATTTATAGTATACAAACATATCACCTTTGTTTTATCAAATGACTCTTCTCATAGAGGGGTACTAATAATAATAATTAATACTACTAATAACTAATTTACTTTTTAAATGATCGTGAGACCACATAGGGAACGCCTATGTCCAGCAGTGGACGTCTTTCAGCTGAAATGATGAGACAACATGAAAAAGTTTGTTCACACTTTCATCAAAAATATATGGAAAGTATTGCATTTTTTTTTTATGTAGACTCACCCTTCTGGGTTTATCTACTCTGTGACTGGGTCATTCTCTCCGGGTTCTCGTGCATTTTTTTACGTGTCAGGGCAAAAAAAATAAGCTTGAGACAAAAACAAATCATCCTTTGTGGCGCTCCTTTTGTCGCCTGTCCCCAAAATGTAACCGAGTGAGATCTTAATTAAGAAACTGGGTGATTCGGTTGAAGTGTGCCTCATTTTGTTATGGTAATGTCGGGGCTTTTTGATTTTTCGTAAAAATGAGAATAATGGAGTAATTTTTTTTTTTTTTTGTTTAAAGTAGGGTGTAATTATAAACTCGGTATTTTCTTTTGTTTTTATTTAATCTGAATCAGCAGAATCATAATTTTATAATAATACTAGCTGACCCGCACAACTTCGTCTGCGTCCCATAATGCAATTAAATAATAATGCGACTATAAATTGAGATGTAAGCCATCCTATCTTTCAGGTTGGATCAAACTACACGCGGTATGCAAATTGATTAAAATCGGTTAAGTAGTTTAGGAGTCCATCGTGGACAAACAACGTGACGCGTAATTTATATATATTAAAATGAACATGTTACAATTCATCAAATGGTCACAGAGTGACAATTAATAATATAAGCAACGTTTGCGTATTATCCTATTTTGATTACCTTTTTAGGGCTCCGGTTTCTGGTGGCAAGGTGATTCGATTTTTACTTGACGACTATCCAAAGGAATATTTTCAAGAGCTTTAAACCATTAAATTACTTTGATTATTCGAATGCCGTCTGTAAGCTTATCAAGATTTTTATGCTAAAAATACTCCGGTTTTCTTATCTTGACATCAAAATGTTCCCTAATGTTGAAATAGGTCACGCAAGTCCAGTTCAGTCCAGTTCCCCTAGCTCGTTTGTCGTCCAGTCGGTCAAAGTAGGTTACACGCCCCATTTTATTTTGTATAAGTATAGGAACTAAGTCTGTCAGATGTCAATGACCTTTGGCATTGGTTATTGTCACGCTATCGCTTTCCTTAAGTGAGGGGAGAGTTTGATGGTTGTATTGAGATGTTAGGCTTTCAGATATTTTTGTAAGAAACATGTCGTAGTATGTTTTTACATTTGTAAATCAGACGGTAACAAAGTTTATTGATTGAGTTGGACAAACCATAGATATTGTGCCACTGCAGGGCAAAGGCCTCCGGCCGTCTTTTGACGACAGGCCGTGTAGACGGGGCGTTCGTGTTCCACGCGCGCCTCGATGTAAGCAAACAGGGAGGGGCCCGCAAGGGCCAATGCCTGCCAGGGCTGCGGTACTGTTCGAAAAAGATACCGCGGCCCTGGAACACAAAGGGCAACGAAGGAACATGGATGGGTTTTAGTCAGTACAAGTCTGACACTCCCTTCCGCTCTGCCCGGAGCTGGAGAAGTCATTTGATGATTTCTCATCCGTAAAAAAAAAAAAAAAAAGGCGAAGGCCTCCCTTATTCCACTTTTTGCAATCTAGTACTATTGTAGGCCAATCCTTTGTTAACGAGTCCAGCCATCTCTTTCTGAGACCGATAAGTACAGCTAGTTTTTATAAACCTCAGAATTTTTAAACTAGTCTTAACTATAAAACCAAACTTTACAGTATGTCTGGCACTGCAATATACCTCAAAGCGTCACAACCAGCATGACATCAAATTAAGTTGAATTTATATTCACTTAAAAACTTCACAGAGTAAAAAGTTGTTAATCTATTTCTAATGGTGACATCACTAAGTTAGTACTTTACCCACATGTGTAAAATTAAGGTATATTTAACACACAGCAGTGGCTCAGGGATTCAAAATCTCATCTGCGACCAGCACAAAACTAACTTTCAGTCTAAACTGTTACTAGAACTATACGACTACCTAACAACAATATAAGTAGATCTTAAACAATAGCAGAGGACGTTGGACACCGTCAAGTATGTAATGGAATTAGTAATTGACGATCTTGCTACTACGCCTAGACATGTGCAACTAGATATGACTGTAGTTCTACAAAATATTACAGAAACTGTCGAAGCAATTTGGTGATATGTCATCATCATCTGCCTAGCTTTTTCCCAACTATGTTGGGGTCGGCTTCCAGTCTAACCAGATACAGCTGAATACCAGTATTTTACATGGAGCGACTGCTTGTCTAACCTCTACAACCCAGTTAGTACTAGGTAATACGATACCCCTTGGTAAGACTGGTTGTCAGACTTTTTGGGCCACTGACTACGTAACGACTGTCAAAGATCTACAAATGACAGCCGGGACCAACGGTTTAACGTGCTTTCCGAGGCACGGGGGAAACTCGGTATGTTATGGGTGGTCACCCATCCACAGACCAACCTAGGTAAGC
The DNA here is from genome assembly GCA_950005105.1 of Lycophotia porphyrea. Classification (NCBI taxonomy): domain Eukaryota; kingdom Metazoa; phylum Arthropoda; class Insecta; order Lepidoptera; family Noctuidae; genus Lycophotia; species Lycophotia porphyrea. Next base: position 18,273,888 of record OX465388.1, on the reverse strand, counting down.
ACGGCTTAACATAAAGATTGACCCGAGCGGCAGTTATTATTTAGCCCCGAGCTCCTCTATTTATTTGCAGGATATTGTGTTATATTATCAGCTAAGTTTGATGACATGGCTTTGGGCCCGAAAGTGGAATAGGTTGCGCTGTTTCTACCCTATGAATTTAAATAACGATTATATTTTCAGACCAGTGCGCGGTGGTGTCCCAATGGTAAATTGGTGATATATATTTCATCACCACTACAAATAGACAGCAAAGGAAAACATACCAGGGAAACCGAGATGTCAAATAACCAAAAGTTTGAGGGCCATGCAAAACCGGTTTTACATCAACATGCTATGTACTATGCGTGGTGTATTAATTAGACAGCAATGATCAAGACGGGCAACATTGAACAAATAAATTAACTTTTTGAAAAAAATCTTCCGAAATCCAAGCACGGAATTTCAAACAAAATTGCATTTTGTTATTTTAAATTCGCCAAGTCAGTTCACAATATAGGAGAATATTCAAAGGCGAGTCTTGAACGAAATTGCCAAATCATTGCTTACTTGGGCATGGACAGCGTCGAGTTAAGCACGGACACTATTGAATTCTCAAACTGTATTTTTGGCTAGATATTTTTAAATTAGTTTTTCATATTGTCAAATTTTCTTTGGAATAAGATTTTTTCTCTTATTGAAACACCAGCTTCGCAATTGCGTAACACTTGCAATCACAATTTGAAAGATTTTCAAGGTCATTCCTAATTCAATAAATACTTCATAATTATGTTTCAAAAATTCGTCTGCTCAACCATAAAAATAACGTTTTTTTATTGAATAGTCGAAAATTAAAAGCATTGCCACTACAAGTACTTATGTTATTCAATTACCCCGCAGAATTTCTTTTAAAAATAAACTTTCTATCGGGCTTGGTTTTAATTAAATTCCGTATTGTGGGAGTGTAACTAGTAGGCCTGCAAGCTTGGCAAGAGCTCAGCTGCAAAGTTCTTCTTTTTGGGTTCCTTTCGGACAAAGGTACGAAGCCTGGCTGGACCGCAGTGGCCCACTGCTATTGTCTGAAACTCCTTTTATTTTTTACCATCACTCGCGTCGTGAGCCTTTATATTTCGTACTGTAGTTTATTGACAGCGATTTTGCCATTCAACAGTAAAGTAGAATTTTTTTCAAAAACAAATTAAAAAAAACCCAAACACTCCGAGAGTTCCGACAGAAGTGTTTTTTTTTTTTCAATATTCTGGATTATTTTTAGAAAATATTTTTGCGTAAGTCTGTTACTTATACATGTGACGTATTTGAGATGCTCACAATAACCCTTTCATTTGATATGTAACAAGATATAGAAAGACTTTTTTTTTTCTAATGTACCCCCAAAAGTGGCCCCCATGTTTCAAATTCATTAATTTACGTTACACGACCGTATTAGGGTCACCGACTTACATAAATGTGTTCCAAATTTCTACTGAATCGCTCGAGTAGATTCGGAAAATTTGGCTGTGACAGACGGACAGACAACAGTAAACCGAGTGATCCTATAAGGGTTCCGTTTTTTCAAAAAAGGTAGGGAACCCTAAAAAGAAACAAGCCCAAGATCGAGATTTAATTAGAAGCATCGGTAAGTTCAGCGTTCACAGACAATGTCTCAAGAAAGTTTTGAATACTTATTCTAGCGGAAAAATGCACCGCATGCTACTGTACTATCTTTGACCTACTTCCACCCAAAGCTAAGGGAAGTTGCTCTTACAGAAACCATTTGTACTGTCGCTTTGATCTTACATCATCATCTGCCTAGCCTTTTCCCAACTATGTTGGGGTCGGCTTCCAGTCTAACCGGATGCAGCTGAATACCAGTATTTTACATGGAGCGACTGCCTATCTGACCTCCACAACCCAGTTACTACTGGGAAATACGATACCCCTTGGTAAGACTGGTTGTCAGACTTTTTGGGCCACTGACTACTTTAACGACTGTCAAAAATCTTCAAATGACAGCCGGGACCAACGGCTTAACGTGCTTTCTGAGGCACGGAGGAAACTCGGTATGTAATGGGTGGTCACCCATCCACAGACCAACCAACGCTTTGATCTTACACAAAAACAAAATTACACGAAAGGTTGAAACTAATTATAAAACACAAATAAACTCGGGTCGCGTCTCATCAATATACATAAAGTGCTTATCTGTCATAACATAGCCTGCTTCCCTTTCCAAAAAAACATAATTAAAAACACCACGACGAGAGAATTTTATAAAGAACCGTTTTACCCAATTACCTTGACTATGAAACCGAAATATTCGCTTTGATGTCGCAAGTTAAGCACGGTCCTGTGACAACCCGTTGATTAAAAATTAGGAGAAAAAATCTCTTTCATCATACCTTTGACGTATAAAGGCTTGGTCACAGAATTGATTTTTGAACCGACAAATAGTTTAAACAATATTGGAGAAGTTTAAAAATTGTGAAAGTTATGTCAAAAGCATTGAGGCTAGTACAAAAAAGAGACAACGAGAATTTAGGTTTAGTTTTGGCTGATCTAGGCACGTAGGTATTTTTCTCGATATTGATTTCAATCAAAGCAGTGGTGGTCCAGTGTTATAAATGCCTTTGTGGTGTAAACTTACGAGATTTAAGTTGCGGGTTCGAACCCTAGTCTGGCGCATTAATAGTGTAATTTATTTCATCACCACTGCTTTCAAAACAGTGAAGGAAATCATCGTGAGGGGACGGATAGAACCAAAAATTGTTAGAGTCAAGATATCAACCAATCTACATCCCATTCCCTCTCTAGAGGGGCGCCTGTGTTCCAGCAGTGGGAACGCTATAGGCGAATTATGCAATTTGCTCTAAAATATTTATTTTCCTGCCTAGCTGCTTCCTAGTAAGCTGCCTAAGTGCCTATGAAATTTTGCAAAACGAACATGCTGTTGATTTCTAACAAAATTGAATTTCTGTCTTATCATATTAAAAATCGAGAGAAAAAATAAGCAAAAGATCAAAAAGAACGATACATCAACTGCAGACTCAAAACGGTCAATCCCTTGTCAACTGAACTTGACTGGAGGGTAACTGTGTGCCTACCCTTACCCGGGGTAAGGAAAAATGTGATTCGACCAAAATGAGTATACAAAAAGGGTGGCCGGTATTTTGTTTAGCCCAGAAGCTTTATATTTTATTATTATAAAAGTGTGGGTTTATGAAGTGTTATAGCAGGGTAAATGGGTACTCATACATATTTTGGACAGTAACGAAATATAAAATTAATTTGTTATTTTACGTTTTTATATCTTTATCATTTTAGTTACTTGATGGAAGTGGGAGACACATGGTATACTAATGTCTTCTACCTAAGATGTCTAGACATCGAATTATGTATACTTTTAAGGATTGTATGATAATTTTGTTGAAATTGTAATATTCATTGTTGTGTGATTTTTAGAATAAGACGTACGGAATATTCAAGTGTGACTATCAGATCAGTTGTTGAGAGATACTTATTATTGGAATTCGATACACGAACGTCAGTTTTAAATATTACAACGTATTGTTTTGTAGCTGAACAAGAGAGAGTCTTACACTTTTCCTTCTACACATTCTATCTAGAAAATGTCTCAGTATTAGAGATAATGAATTTAGTCTCAATGTCAAATTCGTGTTATTCAAAACGAAACGATCGCCGTGTTTAAATTCCTAGGTGACTTCATTTTTCCCTTATTCTTAAGTCACTCCTTTTTTGTCAACAACACGCACTTGTCTATCTTCAAAGTTTGATAAATGATCTGCTTTATCATCATCCATTTTTTGTGTTTCCCGTTCAAAAAAGTGATTAACGAGTTGAATCAGTAGCGAGAATGTGAATATGGCAACAATTTTTAATACGAGCAGCTCAAATTACATATTCAATTCCCATATCAAGCCGAATCTATGTATGCATAATATTATTTAATAGGAAAGTGTAAAATATTTTAGATTGGGCTTATGAATTTACTTGGTATTATAACATGCCTACACTCCAACAATAACATGATTATTTTTACATTTTATTGGACCAATACGTGTAGGTTTAAAAAAAATATGTTCCAGTTACAGAGAAAACAATAGAAATTCTGAATTAGCTAAAATCGTTAAAAATCAAGTAAAACTCACCATCCAATTCATATCCTTGCCCACCCCACTGCGGCAACTCCTGAGAGTAAGACTTGGGGTCGCTGCGACTGCCTATTGATATCTTAAGGCTTTTCCACAACTTCATCTTGCCCACATATTTATACACAACACTAACACTATTCTGATGCACGTCACTGAATCATTTTGTCACACACACTGTCACTTTCAGTCGGAAAAATCTGAAACAGAAGAAAAATACGTTAAAATTCATCAGAAGCTTTTCTAAATACCAAGGAGACGGGTTAACAGCATAGACGTCTAAGACAGGAGAAATAACCCAACTTGATTATTATTAATTACAAAACCAGTATCTCAAAGCGAAATGGACTACAAATTGCATTTCGGACGCACCAACAGTAATTGTTCACCATGGCCATAGTATAAATATAAACAGTGAATCAACTAGGCCGTTTAGTTGTGAAGTTGACCGCTGGTGTTACGATCAACAATTTTTTTTGTTATGTTGCACTACGCGTATAAAATAACCACTTGTCTCAACGAATGCGATTGGCCGGAGCTACAACAAAGTTATCTGTAACCTGAAGCGTGCTTAGCATCTGTGTAAACGCATTGCATGTGTCGAGCCTATTCCTTCAAATTGTTCAAAAAACAACAAATACCAAGCCTATAATCCCCAACGGATTAAGCAGACGTGTACCTAACAGAAAAGGAAAAAAATAGAAAAATGATTTATTGTTTTTGCCAAGTTCTTCTCACAAACTAGTGATTGGAGTTTCCTTTTAGGCGTCTAAAGCCTGTGTTAGGAGTCTCCACTCTTCCATAGCATAAAAAGTTAACAAACTTGTTTTTAAGCAACACACATTTTGCTAGTTATGTTATGTTTAAGTCTCTGTAATAGGGTTGAACCTATTGCCATTAGCCTAGCGCTGGGGCTGCCGCACAATGGACAAACTCCTGAAGAAAAAACCAGATGACACCGCTCTGCAGTCGCGATTGCGACCACTAAACTAACTACGGAGGCGACAATTTGTTTGTAGTAGAAATACTGTATGTCAATACGAATATGTGTACTGTACCTTGTCTATCGTCACGGGTCACTAGAGCCCGTCGATCAACAGACAACGATATGGTTCCTTGAATACAATGGAGCTCAGACGTATACTTTTTAATGGATTCGTTCTACATGCTTCCATGAATATAAAATGACATTGTAAATAAATTATTCATAAATCAAAGTGTGATGAATGAGTGTAATGAAAATGCCAGTAAAGATTATACAGGGGGTCACATTGAATTGGTAGGTATCTAAACACAATGAAACAAAAGAAACTTACAATTTCATCTAACTTCACTATTTGCGCAAGTGGCGTCATAGTCAGCATCGTCGATGAGTTTAGATTATCAGATTTTCAGGCCACTTACTACCTGATAAAATACCTGACCTCCACAACCCAATTAGTACTTGCTAATCCCGGTACTAATTGGGTTGTGGAGGTCAAATAGTAGGCGTCGTCCATTCTAGGCCGCACACAGCTCACATCGGGCGAGTTGCGGCCAAACGCAAGCCTATAATTTCGGTAGCTCAGTGGTGCTGGCCCCGATTTACGACTAAGTCGTGGGTTTGAACCCAGGCAGGCGCATTACTTTGTATAATTTATTTTATCACCACTGCTCTCAGAACGGTGAAAGCATCGTGAGGAAACCGGCATGTCCTAAAAACATAATTTCGAAGACACGTGACATCTACCAACCCGCACTGGGCGCACGTGGTGGATTACAGCCCACTCCCTCTCAAATACAGAAAGCCTGTGTCCCAGCACATTAAAGGCTGATTATTTCAGCTAAACCCGCATAGACTAGAAGCCGACCCCAACATAGTTGGCAAAAGGCTAGGCAGATGAAAATTGGGTTAGATATCAAAATACATCTCGTGAATGAAGTGTCGCTAGATAATTAAATATGACCCCATATACCAACCAAAGCGTAGTCAGCGCGAAATGTGAGTAGTCCGTCAACAGATATTACGATTCAAATTTGATGGAAAATGATAAGTATTATCGGTATGTAAGCCAATATCTTTGTTTTGATACTGTTCGGGATACAGAGCCCATAAAGCTTATGATTGAAAGCTTGAAATTGTATGATATTGGCATGTGTTTCACGTTTGGAATTAACTAGCTAATTATTATCTCAATCAACTAAGCAATGTTGTCATTATAATTATTCACTTTGATCAAAATGTAACAGACAATTTGCATCATCAGGATTGACTAGAGTGTTTAAATTATGAGTTGACATACAAGTGATGGCGTAATTGATTTATTTTAAAGGCTCCCTTACGGAGACGCGGTGCATTGTGCGGCGCGGTTCGCAATAAATTAAAACATATGGCGATGTATCGAAAGTGTACGCGCGTTTGCTTGAAATGCAGCGTTTCTTGCCACGGTGCCTATAGATGACATGGCCGCGACGCACGCGGATTTCGCGTGGCGCACGCAGAGTTGCGGCCACCCAGTTCCTATAAAACTTTATTCACGGAGAAGCGGCGTGTAAAACGTAGCGATACCCGCGACGGACACGCGGCGTCGCAGGCACCGCTTCACGCCTCGCGTTTCGGTAAACAACATCGTACATTGTCATATGATTGTGTTTGCGCGTGTGATAACGTGGATTGCTGCACGCGCCGCCTTCACGTAAACGGAAAAACGCGCAACGCACAAAGAGACGCCATGCCGCACACGAAGCGCAACGCACCGCGTCGCCGTAAATGACCCCTAAACTGATTTACGGAAGACCTGGAAGCCTAGGTAAAGTGAAATTTTCTCAGCAATAACGATGAAAATTCAAAACTATATTGTAAGCTACCGAAAAGCTTAAGTCCATATAGAAAATCTTTGTAGAAATAGAAAATGGTTTGAAAGCCATTGCCTTTTGTCGTAGGTCCTCAGCTCTGACAATCAGTATCATGTACAACCAATGTTTTGGCTGGGAACACAAATAATATTATTCCTAAACCACAATCTTTCATCCTGCCACTTTCACATAAGGAAAATACCATATTATATCTTCGAACTTGAATATACTTCGCTGTCAAATAAACGTATGCCATATAATTGCCTGTTCATAATCCAAGGCTTCCTTCATTTTTTATGTATTTATGGGTAATCATACCCGATATGCTTTACTGGGAACAGCCCAGGCTTTCTTTTTTATTTACCCTACTTCGAGTGACTTGCAGAATCGAACGCCTTTCTCGAGTGTATTCAGATAGTGATGTGCACTATGTTGTCGATAGTTTGAAATTAATATTTTTTACTCAATTACGGTGAAGCAAAAGGAGAGTTATGATTTTGATTATGGAATAGACTTAACAATTTCTTGAAGTGTTTTTAATGGTTTGATTTTGTGTATTCGAACTTCGATCATCATGCGATATGGAGTGGAGTTACGACATGAAGTTTCTTGCCCATTTTTCTCGCTTTGGAATGGGCTACTACAGTAATTCCACAAGTTATTATGCCTTGTGTCTGTGACTGTAGCTTAGCCTTCTTTGTTTTTCTGACATTCAAAAGTGCCTGTAATTGTCAAATTGAAATAAATGATTTTGAGTTTTGAGTTTGTATTACATTTTTTTTTATTTGCTACGTATTTCTTATAGTATCCTGCAGCCAACAACCACAATATTTACCAAACTTAACAAAAACATCAAACGACATAAACCACGCAACATCTGCATCAAACTCATTTTAACTCCTAACAAAAACACTTTGTTTTTGTAGGCACCGCTTTGGCACACGAGGCGCGGGGCACATTTTTTTTAAATCGATAACAATGTCGATAAAAAAAAACCGAGTTATCAAGTCCCTATTCTTTCCGGACTTACCGAACTTGAACAAAGTAAAGCCGGAGATCAGTCGACTGTAACAATGCGGAATCATAGTGATGTACGAAAATACTCCCCCTACAGAACCGAACGAGAATACCGTTCAACAACAATGATTTGTATATATAAGCCAGAATTATTAGCTATTAGGCTTAATCGACATAATATTTGCTTTTGGGTAATTGAAGAGAGAATGTATTATTGTTGTCTTCAAGACAATTGAGGCTCCAAAAAGTGACTGACAGACTTTGCTAGTGAAATTAAACGCGATCATCTCATCAAAATCACGTTCAGGAGCTGTCAGTTGAGTGTCACAATTGCTATGGAATTTTTGACACTAACAGCCATTGAACGCAGTTTAGATGTGCTGATTGCGTTCATTTTCTTTTGGTGAAATTCTTTATATAAGTGGTTTTCACATATATCACATTAAAATAAACCGCTCAAGTATACCTATTTATTTACTAGAGATAATAAATTTTAATAATATGTTCTTCTATACTAGGCATTTCAATTGAAAGGCACTCATCTTCTTTACAAACAAAATGTCTATAGACAAACTAATAGGCTTTATTCTATTCAAACCAACGTAAATTATATTTACATTAGAAAATCAAACGAACTAACTAGCCCACAAAGATATTCACTAACAAACCTTCTATTTATATATTCTTTTACAATTCGCTAATTGTAACGTTCCATTCAAATAATAGAATTTAAATTTTCAATTCAGTTAGTCTTGTTGGTTTCAAGTCAATCTAGATAATAGGTCCCCGTTTGTCTATAGATTTGTTCGACCAAATTAGTTTGAAATAAACGAATAACCTTTCAATAAATACGGTTTTGTTTGAAATACAATGAATAGAAAACAAAGGTTTATTTCATAATTTGGTAGAATACTTTTTTATTGTACAAGGCCACAATTACGCCGATAGAACTAAGGCAATCGAATTGTTGATCATCATTTTCAATTTGATAAGAACCTCATTTATATAATAATCAATATTGATTAGTTTTTGTCCTTCTCAGGCTCTCTGTACTTAATGGCCTCTTAGACGCTAAGGCTGACTGTTTTCGCGAACGAATGAATGAAGATCTGTCTGTATTATAAGTCTTTTACGAATAATCCCACATGGTACAATTTTAATTCATTTATACGATTTTCCTGACTAACCAATTTTTCCTAAACAACCAGTAATGACAAAGATCAGAATATTATATTACCCTAATTGAGAAAAAATATGAAATACATTCCCCGTTGGTCTAGTGTCATGAGGTCTTGGGTTCGATTCCCGGGTCGGGAAAACTACTATTGGGTTTTTCCATCAGTAATTTCTCAGTAGCAGCCACGGATTCTGAACTTCTGCCCGGTTGATGGCAATAGGCTTACTCCCAATTACATGGGACTTAAACACAACTGGCGAAATGTGGGTGTTCTATTAGGTTCACCTCTGCCTAACCCTTTCAGGATTACAGTAGTGATGTTATGTTATAAAATACATAGCCATAGCATGAACGTAAGCACAGTTAACCTTTAACATTCCCACAGCTGGGATGTGTCCCAGCCTCCGTTCACTAAGAGGGAAAATGACAAAGTACCTGTAATTCATCACACACGCTATCGTAAACCGACTAGATACAATGTACGATATAACAAGTTCTAACAACGTAACTCAAGTTAGAGAAACCAGGGGTAATCAGTTAACTGGCGCCGTCTCGTAACAGGGGTCGCGCGGTCAACCAGATTAGCGTTGCCGGGCGACGGATCTCTATTGTGACTCGCGGGTTAGGGTTCCGTAGGAAAAACCTTTCGAATGTGGCTTGGTCAGACTGAATGCGGAAGACGAGGTGTGGTGGGGTAGTTTGGAAGGGCCTATATTCAGCCGAGGACTGCGTTAGGCTGTGTTGATTAGGAAATTAAAGAACTCAAATAGTTTCAATAAGTTTTTCTGTCCACTACTGTAACTTTATGCTATCCTAAGGAACATGGATGGGTTTTAGTCAGTACAAGTATGACACTCCCTCCCGCTCTCGAGAAGTCATTTTTGATGAATTCCCAGCTGAAAAAAGCGTTTCGTTTCTATCAGAGATGAGCGAATATGCGTAGTGAGAGCCCCATCGACGCGCTGGTGCTTATGTGCGACAACTGCTACTCTCTGATGAGTTACTGGCGTGAACATATTATGTACCCGCTGCTGGCAAACAGTGGGCGATCCACCACACCAGCCCCATCGACGCGCTGGTGCTTATGTGGGATGTGCGTGAAACTAACCAATATTTTCGCTTCTTTTTCACAGGTTGAGCTACTCTAGTTAAGTGATTGGTTAGTTTTACACACATTCCTTGCTACGCATCCTCGCTGATCTCTGGGGAAACAAGGCAAGGTTCAATCGCTAAGAGACCGATTCTTACATGCCACTTTCGCTTTTAAGATCTTATTTTTGGCTGCGTCTTCACTCCTGTTGTAGTCGCAAATTATCCTTCGGTAACGTCTATGAGATATTTTCTGGTACTACAGACACCTTCAATTTTCAGTTGTTTTTATTAGTACTTTGAAATACTAACTTATTTTTGAGGCTGATTAAAATAAAGCTAAAATATAAATCCCGACTACGGAACTCCTCACAGAGCGTGACCCGATGCTCTTGACCGGTTTTTCTATTATTATTTTAATTATGAAGCTCTCTGGATTAAAGAACAAAACAAGGAAATCGCCCAAGCGAATGAATTGTTGGTTGAAAACTAAATTGTGGCTATTAGCGATGAAAATGGAACAAGTTGGTAAGCTGAAAGTTGTAGTTGGCTTTTCAGGGGCTAAAATCGGGAATTTGGTTTTGAACTAGTGGATGATTTCAGATGTTTTGTAGCTTTATATTTTAGACAATTCTGTTGTTATCTGATTTACTGATTAACAGATAGAACATACCCTAAACAATAATTGAACATAGTAACATAATTTAGAATGTGTTACTTCTTCTTCTTTGCGTGTCGATAGACTCAAATAATACCCGACCAGTATATTGCCACCTGCACAGCTCTGTCATTGGCTTCATTTAAATCCTGGAAGGTGCAGGTGGCTGTGCAGGATGGGCAAGAATGGCGGTGGGGCATATCCTGCAGAGGGGCTCCACACTGACATTGTTTTTGGGGCGGGTCGATGATACCCCATTTGTTTTAAGTAGATAGTAAATTGTTAAATACTATGATGGCAAATGTTGGTCCCGCGGGAGAACAACCATTAAAATTTCTTTCTGCTAACTATGTATTAATATTAAATTTGTAATAATACAGGATGTAAACGAATTCTTCACGAAACCGTCAACCAAGCATTATGTACATCAAACTAAGTAACTTTACGCAAAAATTATTGCTGGGAAATGACTTTTTTTTTTGGTGTGAAAAATCACGTTTTACGGAACTAAACGCATTCAAAACGTTGTGCTGATGGATGGATTGAATAGTACGGGAGTTGTGAAGGTGTCGTAAGTAAATAAAAATTGAATCTTCATCCATCAGATCCATATCGGAGTGAATAAGTGCCTTTCGGTTTCGTTAAGAGTCTTTTTACACCCTTTATCGCATAGGTTTACTATTAGATTCCATGTTCACTATCAAGGTTCCGTAACCTTATTCTTGCTCCTCATCCTCAGTAAATCAATCTATTTATTCCTGAAATATATGTATATACGAGTAGTATCAATTAAACCCCTTTTTCCCTCAAAACATTTTCAAGAAAATTATTTTCGGTTAGCAACGACCCAGTAGAAAAAAGGCTTTAACGCAAAACACGTTTATTAACTCAAGTCGAGGTAAAAACGAAACTTATAATTGCTCGTTGAGACAAATTTGAAAAGTTGAGCAAAGTTTCAGAAACGCATCTGTTAACTTGAAACATTAAAAGCAGATGATGGAACGTTAGGATCGAGGTTTCGGTATAAAATTATAATAATTGGAAAGGTGTTTTCCTTGATATTTTCGGCTAAAAATAGATTTTTGTTTCCATGAGATTTGCCTTAGAGATTTCGTTCTTTATTATGGTGGTCAATATTAATCGTATTATTTGAATCTAACCGACGATTAATATTGAGTAGTCTCGTTGCTATAAAAAGTTACCAATTCATCGCTCTCTAGTTTATTTCTATGGATTCTAAGGAATTTAAAACCACTGAGGAATACTATATTAAATAGTAAACGCTTCACTGAGATTCTCTTCATAGTCCATTTATTGCAAGCACCTCGTAATCCTTCAAGTGTAAGTTTACGATCTGCACCTCAATTATTTATACTTTTAAGACCCAATTTACCACTACTAAAAGTGCGGGCTACAATGTTTCTGTTAAAAGCTTTATGAAAGATAATAATTGAAGAAAATGAAGTCATAATTATAATAACAGATATAAAAATTATAACAGTAATAAAAAGAGGATCCGTAGCACAACAATTAATGTTTCTCTTGACGACAGATAAAACGGTGTTAGCACCGTTTATGCCGAAATTTTAATGATTTCACGCTAATCGTCGCGCACTGTCAGTTAACGAAGGGTCTTTCCCTTACAAACGTACCGACATACTGAACGAGAATGATAAAGAGTTGGTTGGAATGGAAGAGGGTTTTTGAGAATTAAGGCATAGGCATAAAAATAGTGCAAGGATATACATTAGACGTTTATGTTAAGGACAAAATACTGCTTCTATTACCTTGTAAAGTGTTTCAAAGAATAACAAGTAATAGCCACTTATACGTAGTAGCTCTTTGACTTTTTATTCACATTCTTTCTATTTGAGTGGGCCATTGTTGGTCTTCCAAATGCTTGATGCTGATGACATCTGCAGAAATCTCAGAGGTTTCTGATCTGGAGTCATAACTCTTATCATTTCATCAACGTATAATTATTCATGTCTAAATAACTACCTACGGTCACAGTCACAGATGAGATCATAAGTGGTATAATGTAGTCAAAGACAGTCTTGAAACTTATAACAAGACACAAAAGATGAGCAAATTCATGTTTATAAATCAACAATGAATGGGCCAAGACAGTGTATCAAACCGAAGCAGATGGATAAAATAGACTTGAAAATAACAAATATAGGTAATTATCATTACTGTTGGGAAATAAACTAAGTTTTTCCCGTTTCCAAATCCGTACACAAAAAAAAGGAAATGAGGTTGAAACCGTCAAAAAAATTAAACTTATTTATAAACTTTACGTCCCCGAGAATTCTCGGGATAATTAAAATTGTTATAATGTGTCGTTTATTCTGAAAGGACCTTCATACATTATGAGGATTACCGTTTACGTTATAATTAGGTAAACACACTGAACTGGAAAATTACTGAGTAATTTGTTTATATTTCGTGGAATATTATTCATGTGTAACACCTGCCTCTTAGAGCAAGAATAATAAATTCAGACTTGATTGTCATTTGTTTAACCAGGTGTTGGTGTGGTCACTTATCAGACAAAATATAGTCTCCACAAGTGACGATTCCATAGAACCTACTTATTGCGCCGATTGTTTGGGGATTCAGCCCTGGTAACACCTCACGTCACGTCACGTTAGTTAGCAAAGCACGGCTTTATACAACACTTAGTACCTACATTATTCATGACAATCCAAGAGAAAATGAACACAAAGTCAAAGTAGACAGTTTGTGATTTGAGCATTGGTTTCACAACCATGACTTGGCCTAAATACTTACTAGTCTTCTTACCCAGTTATAAAACCATTTATTGACACCAGTTAGTAATTATAATAATCCTTCTACATTTTTAATTATTACAACATTTGCTAAAGCACACGAAGATAATTATTTCAATGCAAATATACTACACAAAGGTACTGTAGTTAACGAGGACGTTTCAAATCCTGGAAACCAGAGTGAAATTGCTAGTTAAGAAGACATTAACTTTAGCAATTCCATCCACGTTAACAAAAACAGATTCAAAAAGACAGTAGATAAGGTCGAATATGCAATGAAAAACGTTAATTCTGGATTTGTTAATTGTAACAAATCGTTTGAGTTCAAACTTAGTGATTCATGTGTTGGAATAGAGCCAGTACAAAATGTAATTCAAAATTACTTAAAGTTGAACTTGTAAAAGCAATTTATGCTGTAGTTTTATTGAAATATTTGAAGTATTTATGAAAGCTATAAATATGTCGCGCAAGTGGCAAAATGTGGAGAAAATTAATAGAATTAGCAGTACCATCTAAATGCAGAAGATGAAGAGTTGCTGTCACCATAAAAAACTAGAAGGGCAAAGAAGATTTCGCTGTTTCTGTGGTACAAAAGTTTGTACCGCCGCGTTTGTTTGTTTGTTTGTGACTAATGACTAGACAAAAGTTTTCTCCACGTCAACTTACCAACAAATATGCAATAAGCTTAAGATTTATTCTAAGTACCTTTTCCACGCTAATTCCCTAGTGAGTAACGAGTCTTGTTAACTCCCATTCAAATATAGCCCGCGTTAGTTAAAACGTGTCGTATAAACTGGTCCACAGAAAACTAACGGCCCTGGATGAGGCCAGGAGACGGTTTAAACAAAGCCAAATAGATATATGGGTGACGACCTCAATTTACGACGACGGCGAGATTGTGAATGACTAAACAACCTGTATTGTGGTGGCTAACAATAAATATCAATGTGACGTAAAAAGACGTAATTAAACTGAGTTAAATGCTTTTGTCATTCAATGGAGCCTGTTTTTAATTTTTATGAGGTTGTTAGGTACTTCGCAACGTGGTGAATATTACTATCCTGGATTATAATTAAAAAAGAAGCTCGCTATTGGTTAACAGCGACCGAAAAGAATTGCAAGATAGGAAAGAGCAAGAAAATTCTCAAAGGAGGAAGGAGTCTTAATCAACAAAATATTTATTAAAGTACGGTATGTATACCTAAGAGCTATGAACACAAATATTGATGAATTAAGAAAAAGAGGGAGACCAAAGAAAAAAAATAACATTGCGTAAGCAATGATGTGAAAGGTAAATGATAGGATGACTGTTGACAGTGGAGAATGAAAGGCAAAACGTCTTGCATCGACCCAAAATAAAATGTGAAAAGAGCATGAATATAATTACGAGTATCATAACTAACAACACAACATAAAAACTAATTACACCCATTACAAACCTAACCGATGACACTAAACATAACCCTGACAAACATAACCACCGTTGTGTTACATTTCAAAATCCGTCAATTCGAGTAGAGGATAATGTAACAAGTCACTTAACGAAATGATCGGATTATGTTTCATTGACATCACAGTGGATGATTCATGTTTAGCTGGCGACTGGCCAAACGGTGCGCTTAAATAGACGAGACTGTACTAGATTAGTTGTGTTGTAGGGAAAGTTAGTATCACTGCAAATACTGGAGACACAGTCATACACTTTGAGTTTGGTGATATTACTACGACTGTAAATTGTAATACAGAACTTCGTAGATTAACTGCAACCTGTGCTGAAGTGCTGTTGACTGTAACGTTGTGTACCAAAGAAAATGTCGCGAGGAATGTTTTGATTATTAATGTAGATGGTTTAAAATACCAAACGACTTTGGGGTATAAAATTGAAATTGAGAACTCTGAAGATTAAATGAAATCAGCAATGGAAACTGAAGACGTTGTTTTGAAAATTTGAACTTAAATCAGATTCCATTACAGAGATAGCTAAAGTACAAAATGGTGATAGAGTGACAGTTGCCGGGAAATAATGCAAGAAAGATTTTACGCCGATCCCAAGAAAAATAGGAAAGGTGAAAGATATTATTTTATCATCGATAACGATGGTGCCAATATGATAAATGTTGGTACTATGTTAATACTATTGACATAAACTAGCATTGTACATACAAATCCAAAATACTTTTAAAAACAATTGCGATTGTCTTGCTGTCACAATAAAATGTGTTTGCAGATGATGTTGATTGTTTGGCCACAACTGGATCTACCCCAAGTCTTATCAAGGAAAATAAAAAAAAACATGCTTTAGAGTAACGTCATTTTATTTCTAGTATTATTCTCAGCAAACCTTTTCATTTGAAACACAAAACATTGAAATGTATACACAATAACTAGTCTGCCATCTTTCGGAATCAGCCATATTGGATTTAAAATGAAGTCACTTAGCTAACCATGCATTGTCATCTAAACTCAACATGATATGCAAAATTTGAGCTTAATTGGAAACCAGGAAGTGGGTCAAATTTACCTTCTAAGATTTTTTTACATAGTAAAAAGGAAGAATGTTTACCAACATTTTGATCATTGTAAATGAGTGGAAATCCTAGTGTTTCAGTACAGTTGTATAATCTGAAACCACCCCACGTGCAGTAGTAACGCGTTTCGTTAATGAGCACATTATGCATAAGTAGCAAGTAGTAGTGTTGCTCACGTAGTGTGTATACGAATGGAACTGTTTGTTGTAGAGGATACTAGTTTTTCTTTACATTCGAGTCAGAGTTTGGTTTTGGGTGCAGTGGGATCCAGATTGAGCGTGATAATCTTTGTGTAGTTGAAAATATGAAAAAAAAGAATGTGTCCATGGAGTTTCTTGCCCATTCTGCTCTATATAAATCTACACTATGGAATGGGTTACAGAGTATGGTATTTTTACAGTTATTATTCCTTGTAGCTGGAATGTAGCTTCTTTATTTTGTATTTTGTCAGTTAAAAAGGGCCTGTGATCTCTTTCAAGTGAGTTGAGTTTGCTTTTGTGGGCTATATCATATTCATTTATGGTCACAGTACAGGTTACTTGTATATTAACATGATTATTGATGCAAGCTGTCTCAACAAAAAATATGTTGACATTAATATTGCATTTCCTACACTGTGCCAACTAATTTACGACCACACTTACACTTTTGCTGACCTCACAACCGAAGTCAACCGTCACAATAAAAAGGCATATAAACTTACCTCACCTAACATCCATTACTCACATTTTATCAATTTTATTACATCACATTAAACGTTTCAGCCAACAGATTTCTCTCGGTAAACAATCGATTAAAATAAATCATTTGCCGTCGCTCGCGGCATTCTTTAGGCAATGTGCGGTCGCGTCGAAAAATATTTTGATTGCGAAAATTCTGCACCGATTTTGCAGACTCTCTGGAATTTACTTCATTTAATGGACCCTTTTCATGAAAAATCTTGTGGGAGTTTTTAGGAATTTAGTTTTTAAGTTTTATTTTCGGAATTTCTCAGCAACAGCCACGAAATCTCGATTTGGGCCTAATTTGATGGAAATAGGCTCGCCCCTTTGTATCTGAAATCAGTCAATCGAGTCAAAACATTAAAAATTATAGTGACGATTTAAAATTCCATTATTATTCAATGCTATTCAGTTCATTTAATTAATATTTTTAGGTTCGATCGTTTTACTCGACTGTCATAATAATGCAGAAATAATTTAGTTAGTTTAATTTTGTTTTATTTATTTTTTTTATTTATTTTTTATTTATATTAACATTCAATTTACTTCAATCATGTTCATAATTATCTCTTACTAGCTACCCGCCCCGACTTCGCACGGGTGCAATGTAGATATAAACCTTCCTCTTGAATCACTCTATCTATTAAAACACCCGCATCAAAATCCGTTGCGTAGTTTTAAAGATCTAAGCATACATAGGGACAGACAGACAGCGGGACGACTTTGTTTTATACTATGTAGTGAGTAGTGATAGTGAAGAATCCATTCGTTATATTTTTTTCTGTCCAATATTAGTATTTTACTATTTACGGTCGTTCTCGGAAAAGATCACCAGAAATAATTTAATAGCAATCTCAAGTTCAGTTACTTTAATCATACACTTTACATAATCAGCCTACAACGTTCCCAAAGCTGGGCTATGGTCTCATGCAAAGCCACTCTTTTGCCAGTTTTTCTGTAGTCAATAGGCAATAGGCTCGCCCCCTATTACATGGGACTTAAAAACACAAGTAACTGGCGAAATGTGGGTGTACTATTAGGTACACTTCTGCCTACCCCTTCGGCGATTACAGGCGTGATGTTATGTTTTGTGACGTTATGTCTCTAGTCAATCTCTTAGAAAAATCTTGCAAATAAATATTACCAAAAAGAACAATCAAATCGGACTTCTCTGTAAAAAGTTATGCGGGGTCATACACAAAAAAAAACTATGCGATTGGAATTGACAATCGTCGGTTAAAAACGCCTTTTAATTATTTACTTTAACACTGTCTACTAAAGTATATAATCAAATGTAACCCAATTCCCCACCATTTGTAGATCAAGATGAACAAAGTATTTGACGTTAACAATAATTAAGATCGACCCTTGTTCTAACCCTTTCATCGCTAATGATAATATTAGGTTACAACCCTGTGGCATTCGGGTTGCGATGACAGGGGAATCAATATCTACGTGTAATAATAGTGTCAATAATGTAAAACATCTCATATTATTTCTTATTATAGAGGTATCTGTCATGTAGTATTGTAGATGCCGATACTTAAATATAGTCACAACGGTTTTCATAAGCTTTTGGGATGAAGGTTTTATTCAAAGGTAGTTAAAGGTATATTATGTAATTAAGACAAAACTTGCAGGTCTCGCGGGTCTTGGTCTGACAACCAGTCTTACTAATGGGTATCGTATTACCCAGTACTAACTAGGTTGTGCAGGGCAGATAGGCAGTCGCTCTATGTAATATACTGGTATTCAGCTGCATTAAGTAAAACTGGAAGCCGACCCTAACATAGTTGGGAATAAGCTAGGCAGATGAAGATGATGAAGATAAAACTTGCAGGACAATCATACCATATTGACCTTGTTGGATTAACGTCCTTTCTTGTAATTATTACGAACTAGCCACTTCAATAGATAGTCAACTTAAATTAATATGAAAATGTACAACTCATCTCTTGATTCATTGTGTGGTAAAAAAAATAGTAATATTTTTCTTGTCAATTTACTTTCAAAAGCAAACGTACCTTTGAGCACGACCTTTAAAAACATTCACCCACGATAATTTATAATTAAATCAAACTTTTTAATCACATCATTCAACCCTAAATTACTTCACAATATCATAAAACAAACAATAATTAATTTATTAAATTTTATAACCCCAGTCAGCCATGACAGTTCACCTTTATCAGTCGCCACGCGATGTCACCATCTGTTTTCGTCACATCAAACGCGTTTACATTATTATAATTTATAATTACTTTCGAGTGGCGCCCTCCCACGGAGTTAATGTGTATTTATGGTCTGGTCGATAATTTTGGTTAGTTACTGAAAATAGATTATTGATATGATTTTGGGTGGTGTGTGGGTTTTTGTGGTCGGTTTTCATTATGTTAGTAGGAAACATTACATAAACCATTTCCTATGTTGATATTTCCAAAAATAATTATTGGGGCCTTGTTTTTATTTAAAGAAATACGCATTGACTTAGTCTTTACCTTATATTCTGATCTTTAACATGGTTTACAAGTGGATCCATATCTTCCTCGAAAATTATAACTGAAGGAAGTTTTACGATGGAATCACAAAAAAATAATAAAAATGGTCCCCAACACAAATTCATAAATTGAACAAAGTTCAACCACAAAATATCCTCATCACCAATACATCGAAATAACAAAGCAATAACAATAGCGATTACGTTATGAAAATCACTTTATTGTCATAATCTAACCGATACCACCCCTAATTCTGATAATGAATGAGAGCCCACAAGATACTATCAGAATGTAATTTCCTCCACGAATCGGATAGGATTATGTTTATGGTTATTAACATTTATTATGTTTGTGGTTAATTATTATCATTATTTAGTGGTGTTTGCAGTTGAAGGGTTAGTTGGTAATGCTTGAGATATTGTGGTTAAGATTAAATTATTGAGTTTGCAAAGGTAAGCAAATAGACAGATATGACGACATTTGAAAATCAATTTATTACAAGTGTGAGTTTAAAAACATTCCACTGTGAAACTCAAAGTCAAACAAGAACTTTATTCATTAAAATGGAGTCGGATATTTATTATGATGTTTTATAAAACATGAACATCACCGTTCCATATTTGGTTCTAAAAAAAAGCAAAATATTCAACAAGATAAAATACATATAAAAAATATTTATCATAAGGGATAGGATTAAAGGCCTTCAAGCAATTTCCTGAAATAACACAAATTAATGATGGATATTTTATTAACCAAGTCATTTGTATATTACTTTGACTTACTTTTACCTAAACCAGACCTACCTTGGCCAGAGGCTAAGCGGCTGCCAGTCTCTTCGACACATTACCAGCTGACGGACGTTGAGGAGAGTTTTTTGATGCCTTTTGACAGTCACTTTTAATAAAAAGAACCTCCTTTTGTTTTTAGTTTATTTATATAAAGAAACATTTCGAGAATAAAGATATTTATTTGGCAGAAATAATATTCTTAATTCTCGCGCGAGTAAAATAAAAGTGATAGATTGTGTTATTAAACCTAATACTTTTTGTTACGCGTTTTGTTTTAATTGCAAATGGGTTATAAAATATTCATATTATCATTGTATTACACCTTTTAAACAACTAAGTTGCGTTTTGAAATTTTTAGCATAGAAGTCATTCTACAAAAGAAAATTCATAATGTATTATGTCAACTTTTTTATGACATCTTAAAGATTTTTTTTGAAGTGAAACTTCTTTATCGACGTATGGGAGAAATTTTGTAGCAAATCGTCACGTTTTTCGGTTACGCGCCATGTTGCTTTTTTTTTGCATGTAATATATGATAATAAAAACAACAATATATTAGTTTTGAAGTTTGGTTTGAAATAAGAATAACAATATATTAATTTGAAAGTGATAAAATAAAAAGAGTTATTTTCGTGAAGTTGCAAATAGTAGAAAAATGATATGTCGTAAAGAAGTTTCACTTCTTACCTGTGTACTCTGGTACACACACATATTTTTTTTTAATATGTTCAATGTCTTAGGATAACATAGAAGAAACAAATTATTTTAAAATATGGATCTTTTAGAAGAAGTGATAACATGTTTTTAGCCCCTGATACCAGTCACCATTATAGCTCACAAATTGTCAGTTCACTAATAATTTCAACGTAATTACAAGTAACGATAATACGTTTGAGATAGCTGATCTAATAAGCCCATAAAGCGAACATTACATTATCAATATATCATATTGATGACTCCACTAACTGCGTCAGTAACCACGATAGAGCAATTAGCCTCTCTAAACATACCTACTTAAGGTTCATGCACACACTTCAGTCACGTCAGTGATCATCATTATCATCTGCCGAGCCTTTGCCCAAATTATTTATTTATTTATTTATTTATAACCAACTTATGCTAACAGTTTACACCACACATAAGTTATTGGTTAAACATAAAATTAAGTAGAACTACATAAAATTTAAAGTCAGTTCAAAATCAAAACTGGAATTAAAAACAAAACAAAAATAGTAATAATATTAGAAATTAAACAATATGGTAGATGTAAGAATAAAAGTAAATAAAACAGTTTTAGTAGATAGAATTACAATGCAGAAAATGAAATTACAATAAAAATAAAAATACACTTTGTTTACCCAGAGGAGATAGTACTGGGAGCAGCAGTGGACTCTAGGTATCGAGATGCGGTGTTGAGGAGACTCAGTTCCGTGCTTGCAAAAATATCCATAGATTGGTCATAAATTAAAATGTTATTGATATGGGTAAGGGCAAGAAATAATGGGCTGGTCTTAAGGGTTGTGGTGCTGGTTTGAGGTATTGAAAATAGAGGACGTTGGCGTGGGCGAAGAGTGTGTCTGATAGGTAGTGGAATGTTAAAGGGGACGTATTGTAATAACGGCGTATTTAAAAGTGAACCACGAATTAGGCGAATGACATATTTAATGAGAGCAAGATTTCTTCTGACTTCTAAGCTCTGGTATGTCACCATGCCTAGCACAAATGGCGTTGGGTACATATATGGATAAAACCCATATATTTTTAAGCAGAGGTAGCGGATAAAAGACTTCTGAACCTTCTCAATTATTAGTTTATAGACCTTTTCATGGGGGTTCCAGATTGCACTGTTGGTTTCAAGCAAACTGCGGACGAAAGAGTTGTAAATAAGGGTAATGTATGTTGGAGTTGGCTTCCAGTCTTTCCGGATGCAGCTGAGAACTAATATAGAACAAGGAACGACTGCTTGTCTGACCTCCACAACCCAATATTATTGGGATACTCTTTGGTCAGGCTATTCCGGCAAAATATGTCATCATACTTCTGGTAATTGGAATTTCCCAAGTGTCACTCTATGGACCGGATTCGTGGTTTTAACATCCAGCGTATTTCTAACCTTGGCAGGCAAAAAATGTGTTTGTAGAAGACCACCCACCACCTGCTTGACGGTTGTAAATGACTTGCAAGAAGCTCAGCTCGACCCACCACCGCATAAAACCGTGCTCCGTGGAAGAAATGGCCATAAAAGGAAGACACCAAGTAGTTTAGGAGGAAGCGAAGAGTCATTCTCGAGATGACCGGCGCGTTTCAGTCAATAACGTGTGACCGGTAAATAGAAACGTATATTTAAAGGATTTTGACACAGCTATTTATTTGCAAGGAACTTGTCCGTGATTATGCTACTACTAGCTTATGCTCGCGGCTCCGCTCGCGTGGAGGTCGTTAATTGTCACACAAAATCGTGCTACCGGGTAAAAAGTATCCTATGTTAATCCATGTCTTAAACTATCTGTGTTCAAATTTTATCCAAATTTGTGAAGTAGTTTTTGCGTGAAAGCGTAACAAACATCCATCCATATATTCATCCTCACAAACTTCCGGTGACTCCGCTCTTCCATTTAACAATTAAGATACTTTTTTATATATTTAAATGTTTTTTTTTAATACTTATGTTTTAAGAAAAATGTAAAAATATAAAAAAATGCGTACTTAAAATGAATAAATGGAATAAGATAGTTTAAGTAATCTAAGCAATCTGATTTGCATTTGTCTTCTAGCTATACGTTTGAGATACCCGGATCAGGTGTTAGTTGTTCCGTAGATGTATCAAATTCACCATCTATTGACATTACACACCGTCACGTTGACGTGACATGATGTGTGTACACACACCTTTACTTCCATCAATTCAATTGAAATAGGTACGTACATAATACAATCTTGACTAAGCACTTACGGCTCCAGATCAAAGAGACATCATCAATTTGAGGTCTACTTTAATTAATGTACCATTATGATGTACCCTAACGTTTGTACCAAAAACCCGAGTCCCAATTGACGGTGTATAGGGGTCAATTGTTTGATACGATCGTAATGAAAGTCTCATAACACTGGGAGTTTCATCTTTCCTCCTTTGTCAATAAGAAAGATAATTCTTTGATTGTATCCGTGACGGAGGATCTAATTGTTCGATTCACTTCACTTGTTTAGCCATTAAATAACGCTGTAAGTTTATCAAGATATTACTTTTATTGTGTTAAAGGGTTGATTTTTATATTAATGGTTTTGAGTGATGGATGGTCGTGACATTGATAACATCAGTTTGTAAGTGTTTTGTTAACTTATTTAAGTAATTTGACAGCTCAATGGGTGTTAAGTTTAATCAGATAATGGTCTTTGATTCTCTGATATACAAGTGATGATAAACTAATAATTGGTATTTTAGGGGCCAGAGTACCTACTGTAGTGTATACGGAGTCTACACTACCAAATTATGCGCTTGTAAACTGGTAACTCTATATATTTATACATTTACTATCAATTAATATATGTTTTTACATAGTTCGATATTTTTCTATCTGTCTTTCTGACAATCCCTCGTTTTTATTTCTTTTACATTCAAAATGTATTTACCTTACTAAGCTGCCAGTATCAATCGGCTGCCAGAACGATATAATTATCTTCAAAGGACCTCTACAGTACACACGGTGCCATATCAAACTATACATGTCTAGTACCGTAGTATAGCATGGACTCACTTTGTAGAGATTTCCCGTACGATGAGAGATCCGGGTATACTAGTAATAAGATAATAATGTATGTAGTATTATTGATAATTAATTAAATAATTGAAAAGTCAACTGATTTAACGCCTTTATTACATAAAACATATTAACACGAATATGATTTAGTAGTTAAAGGACCCCAGTCAACGATAGATATTAATAGTGCCAAAATAACATTGCTCGGTGGAAAATAAGCTACAAAAAATTATACAAGTTTGCTGTTTCAAAGGGCATTGACTTTTTATACATAACATAGGTACCAGAATTATTGAACGACCAGTGAGCCGTCAAATTAAGGTATTAAAGTTTAACAATCCGCTTGCGAAACTGATGATATTTTAATGAAATTCCAGATTACTTCCACATCACTAAAAAGCCTTCAATATTATGGTAAATGGGTAGTATACGTTCGCTAACCCTTATATATTAATAGACAATGATTATTCTAAACAAAACATTTCTTGGAAATCTATAATATAACTAAAGGGCTATTGAAGAGGTCATGAGAGGTCTCAAATAATAACCTGGTTACTAGAACTAATGGAGAAATGTGATTCGCCTGACAAACATCACACATACTTGTATAACATTTAGTAACGAAATTCCAAGTAATGCTCCAAGAATCGAGAAATTTATACCCTTTGGGACAATCAGCGACAATTCACAGAAACTATAAATATAGATATCCAGGATGTCAAAATGGGGAGTCGTTAAGATATACTCTTTCTCTTTCTTACATTCATTTTTTCCTATTTTCGTCTCTGTTGCACCCATGTGACCTAGAAGACGCGTTTTGGTTTGGGTTTTGCTCTTCCGGACTATTCTCGTTTTGTAGTTGAGAAATACTATCCGAAGTGGTTTCTTGTTATGTTCCACTATAGGTAGCGGTTACCATAGTTCTTTGTAATTTTTAAATAATTATTGTAATTTTTTTTTTTTATTCCACTTTACACTTTTAAGAGCAGCGGTGGCCCAGTGGTAGCGACCCCGACTTGCGTACAGTAAGTCGTGGGTTCGAACAGGCAGGCGCATTACTTTGTGTAATTTATTTCATCACCACTGCTCTCTAAAACGGTGAAGGAAAACATCGTGAGGAAACCGGCATGTCCTAGAACCAAAAATTCGAAGACATGTGACATCTACTAATCCGCACTGGGCCTGCGTGGTGGATTATAGCCCATTCCCTCTCATAGAGAGGAGGCTTGTGTCCCAGCAGTTGGAACATTATAGGCTGATGATGTTACACTTTTATAGCCAAATACAATGCCAGTGTGGCACAACCACCAGCGCCTTCCAGGACAAACGGGGACAATGATAGAGCTGTACAGACAGCTATACACTGGTCGTATATAGTTTGAGCCTATCGAGATCCTGCCAGGGCTGCGGGCTGTTCGAAAGAGATACCGCGGCCCTGGAACGCAAAGGGCAAAGAAGGAACATGGATGGGTTTTAGTCAGTACAAGTCTGACACTCCCTTCCGCTCTGCCCAGAGCGGGAGAAGTCATTTGATGATTTCCCATCCGTAAAAAAAAAAAAAAAAAAAAGCCTGTCGAGACTGTAAGAAGATTATACAGCCGTGATACAGCCATTCCTGTTTAGTCAGCAAATTAAAAAAAAATATCGTCAGCAAAAAATATTTAGAACAAGTTAAGTTTTAAATTAAATATAGCAACATGATATGCCTATGTCTGTCTAACTGATGTTTAATTAATAGTAAGAACAAGCAAGTATATAAACGCTATATCACACAGTTTACAGATCAATAATTAATTTACACGGGAATTTGAAACCAATGAGCAGATTTCTTTGAATCTTTTCTTAGGCATCACGTCATATATAAGTTTTTCAGCCTACTGAACATTGGACATCAAAAAGAACGATGCAGACTTAACAATATTCTTTTATGTCATCTGTCTGTCCGTCCGTGTATGATTTGTATGTCTGTATAAACTATGAGTCAACCATAAATATTGGAGATGGTTGTCGCTTTTAGCATGGAGGAAGTCGTTTAAATATTTTAACTTATGTGCGTTTGGATTTTTCTGTTTAGATTTTAGAAGAATATGGTAGTCATTTATTTCAATTTATCCTTTGGTATATATGATTATTAAACTCTCGTTAGGCAACTGGATTAAGGGCTTGATTCAGAAAGCGGTACTCCTGGGTACGGCTCGTATTGTTAGGAAGATCCTCTCCGGAGCCCTGACCGCGGCGAAGCTTGGACCCTGTTCTCGATACCAGTGGGCTACTATTTTTAATGTTTGTTTTTTTGAATAATATATAGGAACAATTAAATATGTATGAAAATGACATTCTGCTCATCTTTGATACTATTTTCTGCTTGTTAACTAACAATATCTCGTCTTAAGGCCACAGCACACAGAGGGAGAGCTACATTAATGTAAGTCCATTAAAAATAGTCTTTTAAAATAAATAATCGTGACTCTGCTGTTAATAAAATTCTTATATGTATGTATGTTTTGCTAATAAAGGGTGTAAACAGACTCTTAACGAAGCTGAAAGGCACTTGTTTTCCCCGTCATTGCGATAATTTTTTTGGTTCTTTACCATACCTGGGAACCTTCTAGTTACGGAGATATTGGGGGTCAAAATTCCAACTTTTTCATAAGTATTTTTTTAAATACATATTTTAATGAAGATTTTTACTTTAAACACCTCCAGGGCCCCCTTAGTATTCAATCCATCCATCAACACAATGTTTTGAGTGCGTTACATTGAGTCCTGTAAAACGTGATTTTTCAGTCCAAAAAAAAAAAGTCGCTTCCCAGCACTAATTTTTGCGTAAAGTAGTACTTAGTTTGATGTACATAATGCTTGGTTGACGGCTTCTTGAAGAGTCCGTTTACACCCTGTATTATGTCATCTTAAATGATAAAATAGCCCCAATGAAAAAAAAAATGGAAAATCCAAATGCCAACGTCTATCCACATAAGACTTAAGGATCTTTATTCTCCCAAATACAAAGTCAGTGAGGATACCACTTACTCCCTTCAATCCATTGTTTTATACGATCAAATACCGTCAACTCTTGTGTTTAAGGAGTTGCCTTCGGTTTTAGTTTTCCCATGTTTTATGCATCGAACACTTATTGATTTTGAGAGGTTTGGTTTGAGCTTTGTGTCAGTTTTGTAAATCGACCGATGGTTTTATGGTAATTTTTGTCTAGCTACGTTGTGGTTGACTAAAAGGATTTATCAGATAATGTTTTGTTTGCAAATACCAAGGCAATGACAAAGAAATTTGTTTTAAAATAGAAATATCTATGTAACCATTCATATATATCAGCGCGGCAAGTGCGTCACACACAATGGCCATGTCATTTATTTATTTATTTAAACTTTATGTGCAATAGTAGTACATAGACGGACTTAATGCCACAAGGCATTCTCTACCAGTCAACAATCTATCTTGAATTTTCAAACCAACATTGTTCAATGGAAAAAAAACAAACAAAAAAAAGTACGCTGGGCTATTAGAGTGTTGGAAAATTCAAAATAAAATTGGCCAAAGAAATTACTTGTAGAGGCAACTCAATTTGTTTCCTCGCAAGATTAGTCTAGCTCATTTCATATAAGTAACGATGCCTATAGGCTCAGCTACTTAACCACTCACGCTCCGCTAACAAACAATTACCATTCCTTTCTCCCAAAACATTGTTCTTGTATTATTGTAGCACTCACGACAACAAAATTTAAGTAAGCATACTCCAAATAAATTGAGGAAACACTACCAAAATCCGCGCGTGTAAGATATCAGCATGTACCAGGGACACAGAATGCTACAGAGGGTATATTCTAAGCAACGAGCGAAACCGCACGCACACTTAGACACGCTTCACGTACAGCGAGAGCACGCGTTCTCTACTGGCATTTGTTTGAGATCGTTGTGCGTATGCGTCTATGTGTGAGTGCGTCTGTTTTCATTCGTTGTAGGAAGTCGACCTTCCATCCTATCATGTGCTTATACTAAAGTAGAGTAGATAGATACTGTCATCTTCCATCGCTCGACGCTCTTGCTTTTAAACGGCAATCGTCTCAGCGCTCTCAAAATATTCACTTAAAGGTGGTTGTTAGGAAGAACTCAGACGCGCCAGTGGAAGAACCACAATTTGTGCGTGGTTTATGGTGAATGATAACTTTGGGGAATATTTCTTTTGCATCTTTAGACTAGGAACTTTAAATGCTGGCTGAATAAATGGTTTATCTGTTATAGTCAAGTAGGCGGAAAACACAGAATCAGTCATCGTAGCTATGGTTAGGGAGAAGTCTATATTCAAAGGACGATTTTCAGCTGAACGATGATTGTAAACCTCTAAGTGGAAAAGAAAAGCAGCTTTTTTCATAGTATTGAATGATGAACAATGTACTTTGACTTATGATCAGACAGAATTACTTTTAATGTTTAAAAAGTAAGTAGGTGTAATAGGCGTCTAGTATTGTTTGTATATATATGTGGTAGACATTTATATTTATTGATATTATTTTGTAGTTAAGTTTTGTAGTTAGTTTAGTAACTTTACAGTAGATTTATCCTATTTCTTTTTTTCTTTATTTTTTCTTTAAGCAATTACTTTGTTATGTTTTACAGTCCCATAAGTTCAAGGTTGTATCTAAGTCAACAGCTCACTAACTCCTATAATACAAGCTTGACTTAGTTTAAGAGTTAGAGAATTATCATTCTATGTGACAGCGTACAACCTCAAAACTAAGTTTGTAATTTGTTACTAGATTAAGAAATTGTTGTACCTACTTTGATGGAAATAAAAATATTTATTTATTATTTATTTATTCTTGGGCCTGCCTCGGTGACGACGACCGTCTTCAGGCACCCACTGTGTGGCGATTAGACTCGTTCCTGACTGATTGGCCAGAGGAGGCAAAACACCGGGAGAGTTGGAAGAGAATGGGGGAGGCCTTTGCCCAGCAGTGGGACAGAACAGGCTAATGAAAAAAAAAAAAATTTATTTATGTCACAGAAATTTTATTATTGAATATCTATTGGCAACAGACCTTGAGAAATTGGAGCTCTCATTTCCAAACGAATGAAGTTTAAGTTCTATAACAATCAACCCAGTACTTTTATTCTATATTCAGAGTATTACTCCGTGTACGTGTGGTGTGAGGAGACGCTTGTTTTTCTCGACTTATCTCGATGCTGAATAATTTTATACAAACGCCTACGAATTTCTTCCGCATCTATTTGAATAATGCTAAGTCGCCCGCTTATTAAATTCACTCGGTTTTGTCGGAATGTGCGCGGTTATATCGATAAAAGGATCGGGGTGATTACCATTATTCGATTACTTGATTTTATTTTCTATTTTTGCATTTATCTGCTTGTTGAAATTATCAGCTGTATCTTCGAATTACCTATTATGTGCTGAATTTTTTTCACACATATTTTTGAATAAAATCATCGATATTTGAGGGGCATCGTCAGTATTTGCAAGTTCATACATACGTAGTAACATCACGCATGTAATCCCCGAAGGGTTAGCCCGCCACACTAGGCTCAAACCACTGTACCTCCTGAAAACCAGAAGGGTTAGACAGAAGTGTACTTAACACACCCAGACTTAGGCAGTTATGTTTAAGTCTCATAAGATCTGGGACTCTGGCAGTTATGTTTAAGTCTCATATAAATGAGACTTAAACATAACTGCCAAAGTCCCAGATCTGTGCCCAGCTGATAGCAATAGGCTCACCCCTACTAAGGGGTGAGCCTATTGCTATCAGCTGGGCACAGATACAGACTCTGTGGCTACTACTGAGAAATTACTCATAGAAAAACTCTATAACTTTGCCCGACTCAGGAATCGAACCCTCGACTTCATGCTCAGCAGGCGCGGTCCGCTATCCGCAATTATTTTATTAAATTAGGCTGGGATTGCCTTTTTTTTACTTTTTGCTTGCACGTTGTGACTGCTACAAGCAGGTTACCACTCAACATGATTCTGTGCTATGGGCATACAGCACAGCGCCGTTTTTCAGTGGTTACCTGTTAAAAAACGTACGGAACCCAAGACAGCATAAGTATACAGATAAGCTGATCTTCCTCTTTTCTTATTATGATTATACCAAAGACCGTAATGATTGGAATTAGACTAAATGGTGCGATATTGGCTGAAATAAAAATGGATAAAGAGGTAAACATACTGCGTTAATTTGGATCTGAGATAGTAGCAGAAGAATGTAGCGATAAGTATTGACAACATGCTCCAACGTATAAGGTGTGAGAAAAAAAAATCCCGAAAAAGATCCGAAAAAGCTAAGCCAAGCATATTCCATAATTCAGCAAACGAGATCTTAAGTGCTGTGACTATCTTACTCTTAACTTTATAAGATTTCGCTCACGATAAGTGTCATACCTGATAGATATAGTACGCAGTTATCGAAAGTAGCATCGTAGAAGATCTTATGAAACGTTATTACACTACGACTACGAGATACATCTCAAGTCGAGACACGATAAACCTATCGAACTAACGTGTCACCTTCACTAGGCGTCACCTAAATGGATGCTAAGGGATTTTCAAAGTTCTATCCAGTGCCGAGAGTCGAAATTCCAACAGTACAGTATCCATTTAGGTATCGCTTAGCGTTACTGAAATTGGGCATTACTAAAGAGCGAACATTTGTTGAATATCTTCAACGTAATATCTCAGATGATATCGAAAGTAATGCTGACATGTAAAAGGAGTTGGCAAGTCGATTGACTTTGACTTTGAAATGAAATTTGACAGAGAATAATATAAGAATGGCGTGGGTTCCAATGTCATATTTATATCTGATGCTTTATTTATATCTTTGACAGCGATAAACAAAATGATTGAGGGATTCTTCTGTTTCTAAAATCGAAGGTAAAACCTCCTCCTACATAAGGTAACGTGTATACACGAATCGTGGCATCAGTGTCGCAGAAACATCTTGACTTAAAAAATATATTCCAGAAGGTTTGCGTGTATACAGGGTGTAAACAGACTCTTCACGAAGCCGTCAACCAAGCATTATATACATCAAACTAAGTAACTTTACGTAAAAATTAATTTTTTGGGCTGAAAAATCACGTTTTACGGTAGGACTCAATGTAACGCTCTCAAATCATTGGGCTGATGGATAGATTGAATAGTAAGGTGGTCATGGAGGTGTTTAAAGTAAAAATCTTACGTTAAAAACATGTATTAAAAAAAAAAAGTGAAAAAGTCGGAACTTTGACCCCCAATATCTCCGTAACTGGAAGAGCTCGTGGCTAAACAATAACAGCCGCTCGGGTCGATCTTTAGGTTAAGCCGTGCTTGCCTAGGTTGGTCTGTGGATGGGTGACCACCCATTACATACCGAGTGTCCTCCGTGCCTCGGAAAGCACGTTAAGCCGTTGGTCCCGGCTGTCATTTGAAGATCTTTGACAGTCGTTAAAGTAGTCAGTGGCCCAAAAAAGTCTGACAACCAGTCTTACCAAGGGGTATCGTATTTCCCAGTAGTAACTGGGTTGTGGAGGTCAGATAGGCAGTCGCTCCATGTAAAATACTGGTATTCAGCTGCATCCGGTTAGACTGGAAGCCGACCCCAACATAGTTGGGAAAAGGCTAGGCAGATGATGATCTCCGTAACTGGAAGGTTCCCAGGTATGGTCTAGAACAAAAAAATGATAGCAATGATGGGGAGAACGAGTGCGTTTCGGCTTCGTTAAGTCTTTTAACACCCTTCAGAGTAAAAAATAAAATAATATTTTTCAAGTCTAACCGTACGAAGCAGGGATAGGTCGCTAAGCATCTAATTGAAGATGAAAGATTTTCTGTAATCCATTTCAATCGCTAGCATAGATTATTTTCTTCACATATCTCAAACCAGTCCGAGCTCCATTCATCTAGCCATCCTTCCTCACGTATAAATAAATAGCCCGACTTAAACTCAATGTATGTGAATTTACGTATTTTTTCCCTGACGCCGTTTGGTCCGGTCCGATACATCGTAAATCTGTAATCCGGAAAAATTGGCTGCGGGCACACCGGTACGGATATGTATGTACCGGGTACGAGTTTTACACTTCATTTGTTTGACGGATAGCTCCGGATTCCCGAAAGTTATTTTTGTTCAATGAAAGCGATAGAAAAAATAAAAATAGGGCAATACAAAGTAAGTTTTGAGTGTTGTTGAAAAATAAAGTTTATTTATAATGCCTACGTAATGAGTGCTGTATTTTTTTAAATATTTATAAGAAAATCATGATCTGTAGAAAATAATCTCACTACAAATTTAAAGGTCTCAAATATCTACCATTTATTCTTCTTCTTTATAAACCCGAATCGGGCCGATCAACATACGCGGGGTGATGTGGTTAGTCCCTAAACCTCGTGTCAGAATTTTTATGCTGTCTTAGCTTTACATGCCGTCAAGATATATCTCTCAGGCCTGCTGGTTTCCTACCTATGTAGGTTAGGTATGTTGGCAATGTTATAGACTCATTAAATTAAAATAAAAAACATTTCCTCTTTAACTTTCGCTTTACTATGCGATGCGTTGACAAAACCAAAATCCCCATCAGCCATAACTACTCTTAGTCTACCGAGCAGGTTTACTTGTAAAACCACGTGACCGCTATCCAACTTTTCCACAAATATCAATACATTTTTGACAGGCATTAGCGGTTGGAAATAACACACGCGTCAGTCATACCGAATTCAGCAGCTTTTGCGAGGAATGCTAAAAATGATTTTCAATTGTGGTCCTGATGTTGGTTTAAAATGAATATGGTAAATTAGAGTGGTATTAATGCACAGAGCTACAAAACCAACTGAAAACAATTATATTATTAGCACAATCAGTGTCTGAATTTCTAGGCAAGCGTTCCACCCTAGGCCGCATCATCAGTTCACATCAGGCGAGTTGTGGCCAAACGCATTTTGTGGAAAAAAAAGATGTACGTAACAGAATGGGTAATACACTACGCGAGTTTTATGACTTCAAATTTTAGGACATCCTGGACACGTTTTAAGACATGCTGGTTGGGTTGCCATACCATGTTTTTTGTTTCACTCGCTCCTATTACATAAACATAACTAACTAAATGTGGGTGGTACTTTTAGGTTCAACTCTGTCTAACCCATCGGGGATTACGAGCGTGATGTTTATGTTATATTATGTAGTGAAAAAATAAATTACACAATGTTAACAGTCGGCCTGAAAGTGGTTGCGACACTGTTAAACCTTTAATCTGCAGTGTCCCAAAAACAAAAGATTGATTCCCACAAAACATAAACTATTTTTAATTTATTATAATTAAAAATTGTTACTTTCAAAGTAATTACTGCAGGTACCGCCTTCAAGGATAAGCTCGATTTTACCTAAGCTGGGACAAAGGGAATAATTAATGGAAAGCTCTTTCGTAGAGGACATCTAAGGTTTCTTTGACCGCTTCAAAAAACATGCAAAGTGATATTTTCTTACTGAACAAAAATATACATTTAATATTGTTTACTGTTTGCGGTTTCCTTTGCATATTCTAATCCCTAGATCACAATAAGAAGATTGATTGATTGTTTCTACTCTTTATTTATTTTATATTCTTTTCAGACGTTTTATTTTCGACCTCCTTCTGGACCACTGTATCTGTACAGCCGACAATGTTCGTGACTTTTCAGCCTTATTAGTAAAACTTTGTTGGGTGCATATAATTATAAATAAGCTCATTAGTAACTTTAATTATTATAAAAAAAAAAAAAAAAAAACATTCAAAGGAGAATGACCAAATTGGTCCAAAAATTCATAAAAAAAAATCAAGTGTGCCCACAGATTTACTACATAGCTCATTTGAATGACGGGTTCAAATGCAATATATTCTTTTATAGAACCGAAAAAAACTGTTCCACAGGATCATAGATATTAACTAAAACCTGAACTTGAGAAAAAGTTGCACATGAGAATAAACGAATTTTAAGAAAAAAAAATTAACTATGTAAACTTCGGAAACTATGTCATTTTTTATTAATTATTCATTTTATTATTTAGTGACTAAATATAAAACAACCTGTTTAATGAATAGAAATAAGATACATAACAAATTGATGCAAGTAATAGTGAATCGTTGCAGTATTAAATTAATTAATTCAAGATTATTTGAGATTAAATTACACAAGTGGTTAAGTGAATGTAATTCCTACAGTCTTAGGGAATTTATGAATAAAAAATATTGATGCATTGTAATTTTTAACATTTTGCTAAAGCCTAACATTTTGCATGCTATGTTTTAATTTGGCTAAACATGTTTGAACAATTCTAAATTTAACACCATTGTATACCATGTTTTATGCAAATAAATTATTTATTATTATTTAAATATCGTTGAATTATTCTGTAAATGTGGGTTAGAATTTGATGTACATTTGCACACATAGTTAGTACAACAGTTTATGTCAACCCACAATAGAGTCAAACCTGGGGGCAGCAGCTTTTTTTGGACTAGAGCCCTTAAATTTTTGGTCATTCTCGTTTCTCAAGTAAATTGATACCAATTAAAATTCTTGTTATACTAGAGATTTTAACAGAATCTTGTTGACAAGGTAAATTTCACCTTTCCTACATTATTATCTCGTTTATTTTCTTTAAATTAACCATTAAAATAAACCTTGAAAACAATCTTCTTTAAGATTTTAATTTTTCAATGTCATTATCGTCAAAGAACTCTGACACGTGTAAGGAATAATGATCGTCTTTCGCATTTTTCACTTTATTTGAAATCCTCCCATATAATTAAATTGTCCTGTATAATTTTTAAACCATCTCCGTTATCAATAGAATATATCAGATATTAATTTCTTAGTGACAAAGACATTTAAAATACATTCCTTGTGAACCAAGGTCAGATACTGCAGAATCGGAGATAAAATAACGATAAAAGTATGGACGTATAGCAGAATATCAGAAAAAAAAAATGGAAAATATGTAATCCGAAGTCTCAGTGATTTCTTGAAACACATTAACATAAACCCCAAATATAACACATTACCTTACCACAGGCATTAACACTAGAACGAAACTTGCGAGCAACGATTTTGTGCGCGTTGTCCCGTCTATTGCAAATATTTGGTCACTGACTTGGGGACTGCCTAGTTGGTCGAGTGGTCACAAGCGCGTCTGCTAAGCATGAAGTTCGATTCCCAGGTCGGGCAAAGTGCTATTGGGTTTTTCCATCAGGAATTTCTCAGTAGCAGCCACGGAGTCTGGATTTGTGTCCAGTTGATGGCTATAGGCTCGCCCCCTCTTACATGGGATTTAAACGTAACTGGGGAATTGTGGGAGTACTATTATAGGTACATCTCTGCCTAACCTTATGGGTATTACAGGCGTGATGTTATGTTATGTTTATGTCTTGGTCACTGTGACAAAAAGCATTTAAAGGAGGTAATTGTCAGTAATTATTGACAGCTTTATGAACATAATAATACCAATTAAGAAGACCACAATATCTTAATCAATTATTACTGTTTCAGTGGCGTTAAACTTGTCACTGAACGTAAGTATGTTTTTTATCCTTTGTTGGATACGATCGTTCATGTCGTTATTAATGGTTGGTTCATTGAATTAATGAGGTGGGTCTCGAGGTTTCTTAATAACAGCCGATATTCAAAGTAAAGCAGTGCTCGCTGAGGTTTCAGC
The DNA here is from genome assembly GCA_950005105.1 of Lycophotia porphyrea. NCBI lineage: Eukaryota > Metazoa > Arthropoda > Insecta > Lepidoptera > Noctuidae > Lycophotia > Lycophotia porphyrea. The sequence goes on along the minus strand of OX465388.1, from coordinate 18,238,185 downwards.
GGGCGAATTACTTCTCGCAAAATCAGCAGCTGTTTACACGGCGACACAGCATTACAAATTAAAAAAAAAAAAAACTAAAATTATTATTTTTCAGTAAAATTTTAGGGTCGCATGTTTATAACCCAATGTTCATACGGTTAAAAACTGTTGAATAAATATATTCAAAAATAGATTAAAGATATCTTTGTGAACATGTTGTTAAAGAACGTCTTCTTAAACGTATACACTTATGCAATTTGTTTCCGTTTTCTGACTCAGGTGGCGTTGTTGCTTTTTCATCATGGTATACAGATGTCATGTCGTTTTTGCTGAAGAATAAATATCGTGTGCGTAGAAATCTAACGTGAGTTTTATTGAAATATTTTCGAAACACAATAAAAACTGTTAGAATAACACAAGTGGAACGTAATATTTGTGAGATTACTTTAATAGAAGAATAATAAATTTTGGGTACGACTAAGTAACAATGGCGTTCACAAAGCAGAGCGACAAAAATAAAAAGTAACACAGACTATAAAGTCTAGAAAAGGTTCGAAGTTACCACAGATTATACATCAATATTTCAACAAAAACAAATGCTAAATGACCTAAAAATTGTACTGCAAAATAAATGAAACTTAATAAAACATTTTTTTATTAAAACGAATCGTATCTACGTTTCGTGTCCGTGCTTTTAACCGTTGAGGAGTTCTCTCATGGCTAGCCGATTTTGGCTGTAGGATCAAGTCATGGCTGTCATAAAAATGTTTTATCACCAAAACCAAACGTTCAAAAAAATTCAGCTCAATCGGTTGGGGGAAACTGGTTTGAAATTCACTTGCAATATTTGGCCAATACGTATACCAACAAAATAACTAAGAAGGCAAGTTACATAAAGCTTATAATAATGTACAGATGAACAACGTGTGAACGGAGACTCATCGTCCCTTTTGGCACCGCACACCACCTGCCTCAGACATCACCTACCTACCTACCTTCGTAATGGCGTTCACTTCTTACAATGGACGATACAGGAAAATATTATACACCGATATAGTCGGTGAGCTCCCTTCATCATACTTCAATACTATCTACCAAACCCCATTTACATATTAAAAACTTTCCATTGAATTTTGGAACTTATTACCATAAGTCAAAGGAAGAAAATTCTTCAAAACTCACCCAAAAACGATTATAAAAGTCGTCCGCAGAGAAAATTTGTCTAAAGAATTTGTACGTTAAAATTGAGATAAGAGGCGAAAGGAGATACATCTTAGTCCTTAAATTACCTGAGGATGGCCTTATAAGTAATATTAGACCGAAATATCACCTAAATTTATATCAACTAAAATGAATGTGGGTACCCAATATAAACAGGGTTCTCTCATAATTCTTTGGTTTAGGGTCCGGTTGAAAGGTGATATTGTATTGTAAAATTGATCCCAAAGCTATGTTTTATGTAGAAATCATAATATATGTAGGTGATACATATTTATACTAGATAGGAATACCATGATAAACGTGACTTGTTTGAAGACGCTTAAACAAGTTATCTTAAGGTATCTTAAGGAAGGTTATCTTAAGGAAGCGCAGGGTGGTTCGCGAAATTCAAATTTTCTTCATCGACCATTTCACGAAACAGACATTCAATGGGGTTAAATGAACCTAGAGGGTTATATTGATGATTTTCATGATGGTTATTCTGTAACTACATACGTGTTCCTAGCGCGACTCATTTTTCATCAACATACAACCTGACACTGAGCTGCAAATTAAAAAACCCAAGAAAATTTGAATTTCGCAGGCTAGTCTGACGCTTCCACCTTAATGTAGATAATTATACAATATATAATTTTAAACAGTATCGGTATATAAAATTATATATTATATTGTGGGTTACAATGGACAATGCTTAAGTAAACTCCAGTATTTAGTAACCCGAGGTAAAATTTTTCATGATTTTGAGAAATGAAGATAAAATTAAACAGCAAATCATTAATAATTCAAACGTAGTCCTAGTAAAATCAACTAACCAACGTTTCCTGAGGACAGTCCTCACCAGTCCCAACATTTATTCAACAATTTAAACAAAGACCAAGGTTATTATTAAGTTCCCCTCCAAGAATTTCTCGGCAAATATTTGAACGACGAAAAAACTATGAATTACAAAAGTTTCCTTACAAAAGAAATTCAATTTATTTAACGACCAACATTTAGTTTTTCTAATTTATTTTTTACTTTGCAAGTTTGACGCTTCTCCTCGTAAACACATCCCGACATGCTTCATAAAGATGTCTGAGTTAAAGATGAGAGGAAAAATAAGTATTTTATGTGTTTCGTCGCCATTTAAAAGGAAGAAGTAATCTTTGAGCAGGGTGGGAGTGGTGGTATCCTAGTGGCAACGGCTTACGTGGGTTCAAACCCAGGTGTGTTTTGTAGTTATTTGCCGACATTGCTTTGTGTCTTTATTATATCAACACTGCTCGTAGAACTACAATTTCGGAGTGAGAGCACCATTACACACTGGGCTCGTGTGCTAGGTAGCGGGAACGTTATAAGCTGAATATGTAATACTAGCGGACGTCACACGGTTTCAGCCACGTAGTTCCCGTTCCCGTGGGAGTACGGGGATAAAATATAGCATAATTATGTTACTTGCTGAAAATGTAGCTATACATTGCTGAAAAAAAATTTCAAATCGGTCCAGTAGTTTTTAAGTTTATTCGTTACATACAAAAATACAAATCTTTCCTCTCTATATTATTAAGTATAGGTTTATGACTTGAAACCATATCAGCCGCATGCACGATGACCGCTAGGTAAAAGTCTCCTTACGATGGGTACCGAAAGGCGGACGGCGCCACCGTGGCAGACCAAGAAAGAGGTGGCGAGACGATCTGGACGCTTACCGCGTGAGGCTTATTCGGGAAAAGAGTTCATAGAAGAAATTGGGGAGGCCTTTACCCAGCAGTGGGACAGTACACTAAAGAAAAAAAAATAGTGCGTGGCCACTATTTACTGTCCCACTACTGGGTAAAGGCCACGAATAGAAAGAGACAGAGCGAGAGTGAAACTTCGTAATGTGACGCATTTTCTCTCGCTCTGTCTCTTTCTATCCCCCCTCCCCAGGAGCGTTGAACGTTTAACGCAACAGTGCTTTCATGCCCCCTCCATGGTAGCGTTAAAAGTTTAACGCAACCTTGTTAGAAGTCGCATTAAAAGTTTCACTTCAAAAAACGATATCACTCTTTGTAATGATAAAAAAAATAAACAAATACTTATGTACACGAAATTCACGATCAAAAGTTACGAGGTACGAAGCGCTGACAAAAACAAACATGGCAATTTCACCAAAAATAAAAACCAAAACACATAACAAAACATGTAAACTCAGCAAAATGAAGGCAAACATAAAATATGAACAATTCACAATATCTCTAGAGATTTATGTAAGGTTTATAAAATTAACAATTTGCTTTCAGGCTTTGATTTAGTGTTTTAATTCAAAACGTTATTCTGTTGATTTGTTCAGTAAACTCTTGTTCTTCTTTATGGTTGACAAGGGAATTCATTGCAACGATTTCTTGTTTCACAGGAATTTGACTTGATTTAGACTAATAGGAGAGAAATTCGGATCAATTAAAAAATAACACCATATCCACTCACATAACATCTATGGATGTAGAAGGTAGGTTTAGGAAGTACGTCATTGTAAAATGAATAATGACACGGAAGCAAACTCGTACCGTATTCAAATTCAAAGCAATTACTACTGTACACAAAAAAAAACTGACATGAAACAGGAATAAGAGAAACTCAAACTTCAATAGAAGTGAGAATTTTCATTTTGTTCTTTGCCATCAATAAGGTCGCAAAACAAATCTTTTTATAAACCTAGCAACAAAGCTTCAGAGACGCAACCGTCGATCTTTAAAACAAAGAAACAAGACAGTTCGCTCTAAAAGACCAACAAAGGAAACTCCAGCAAAAAAGCAAACGCAAGCTAATACTAAAGTTGAAAAGACTATCGATCACAAATCAGCAAAGTAATTTCCTCGCTTCCTGGATTATGGACTCTTTGCAAGAGAAAAAAATCCATAAAAGAGAGATAAATTAAAAACCATTTTTCAAGTAATTCCCTGGTGTGGGAACGGACGGTGTAATCTATACAAATTGGACGACCTCGCCACACGTTCGTACATCAATAGGGGATTGCCCCAAGCCATTTTTGTTTATTCCATTGATGGGGTATTAATATTTGCATATCAGTTATGGGCGCAAAAAATAACGAGTGAAAAATTATCAGCTGATGGATTGGTGAATATTTGCGTGTTAAAAGCCTTTGGGGAATGATTCAGTAAATAATATTATTACCATGTCAAAAATAAATGTCATAGTAGTCGAAAATGAATTGCGTAAGTATTTTGCTGTTATACTTTTAATACGTGAAGCGGAAATGTTATTTATGGCAAAAAAATTAACTATATTCAAGTCAATTAGACCCATCATCATCTAGTTAACCTTTTCCCAACTATATTGGGATACGATATCCGTTGGTAAGACTGGTTGTCAGCAAGCAATAAGAACCGATTGGGCCAAATAAATGTTAACAATACATCTTACAACTCCCGAAGAAAAAAAGTCCTTTATCTTTACACAAAAACCAAGATAATAAAATCAATACTTCCGCCTACAAAAGAGTAAATCCCGAATATAATATCGTACATGACAGGAAAACCGAAAGAAAAAGAGGTACAACTACAGTACCCGTCATTATCTATCAAAGAACTACGCAATATCCGCCGCAGTCTTTTTTTTTTGTTACTTTCGATACCCGGCCCCAATAATTTGAGCGAGTGTTTCATCCGGGATCAGCGGATCAACAGTTTAACTGTCCTTTTCTGTTACTAACTAGTTTCCCAAATGAAAAGGGTGGTTTACTTTGTTCCTTGGTAGTTTTTTTACTGTTTTTTAGGGTTCGGTACCACAAAAGCAAAAAGGGAATCCTTATAGGATAATTTTGATGTACGTCTGTTTATCAAGACCCTTAAGAACGGGTAGAAGTAAGAAATTTGCCAAGAAGCAATGTGCGAGTCCAACTAGCACTTGGCGGCTTTTTTTTGTGGTTGTTAAAAGTGGCTGGTAATTTTGACATGTTCATCATGAGCTCTTTCTACCGTTTGTGCTATTGTCCTTTGATCTGCGCGAGAATAAACCAGATCAATCCGCAATCTTCTGAATGTTTTCTACCCATCTGGTTATTTCTTTCGGGCTCTTTTTTGATTCGGTTACAATATAGTTTTTTTCTTCCTTTCAAATTCCATCATTACTTATCAAAAAGTTCAACAATATCCATAGCCATTTGAGTGAGTGCTTATACGGGATCAATAGTTTAAATGTCCTTTACTGTTACAAACTAATTTTCCCGATTGGAAACAGTGGCGGTTACTTTGTTCCTTGGTTGCTGTGTTATTAATGTTCGGGGTAAGTTGCGGTTGGTATTTTTTACAATTTCTTGGTTTTTCATTGATTCAGTCGCAATAATAGTTTTTTCTTGCTTCAAAGTTCCATCATTACTAAATAAAAAGCAACGTAATATCCGCAGTATTTGAGGTGTTCATCCAAGATCAATAGTTTAAATATCCTTTTTCTGTTACTAACAAGTTTCCTGGCTCTCTAAAGCGTTCACTTTGTTCTTTGCTAGTTGCTTTGTTATTGTGTTCGTGGTTCCCATTTGTAGTTGGATATTACTATTTGCACTTCGTAAATTTTTATTTCATAATAATTCTTAGAATTGAAAACCATTATAATTTCAATACTATCTTGTTTTACCAAGCAGTACTCGAACAACTACTGAAATTACGAGTTTCCAGAGAATTGAATCATTCGAGCATTTATCTTTCATAAATACGTGTATGTTAAACATAAACAACATGCCTGTAATTCCCAAAGTATAAGGCAAAGCCTATTATTTATTACCTGAGGGCGAGTCTGGATCCAGGGCTGAGGGACTGTTCGAAAGAGAAACCGCGGCCCTGGAACACAAAGGGTAAGAAAGGAACATGGATAGGTTTTAGTCAGTACAAGTCTGACACTCCCTTCCACTCTGCCCAGAGCGATGATTTCCCATCCGAAAAAAAATAATAATGGCGAGTCTGGATTTTAGCCCCGCTGAACGGCACAAATCCAGACTTCATGGGTGCTACTGATAAATTCCTGATGGGGAAACCCAATACCATTTTGCCCGACCAGGGAATCAAACCCAGGACTGGTTCATACTTAGCAGTAGCGTTTGCGACCACTAGATTAACAAGGCGGACAATTCATATGTCTATGTTGTCTATCAATATTAAACATATTGAAATCTGAAATTCTGTCAGTACCTTCATTGCCAAATACCTACTTTAAAATTTCCTATGAAACCTTCTTCTATAAAATAAAGGACTAAAAAATTAAATGGCGACGTTGAAGGCACTTAAATTTTTATTTTCATAGCATCGTTTAATTTTTTACGAGACCATTGACAAGTATTAATTTAGGTTCTTTAAAATTAAACGATGAATGATGGGACAAATTTAATCTACCTCACCGCAAATGAGTTGGTACATTAAATTATTCTTTTAAACTTACAAGTAATTTGTCTTCAATTGCTTTAATTTTATACTTTAATATACCGCTGTTTGGTTTTCCCTTGGTAGATTCAAAACTGTTGAGCCAGTCACAGATATTATTTGTCTTGTCATTATACAAAGCTTTATGCATGCCATGCATTTTAATGAGCCGTGGTGGTGGCTTTCATGCTGCAGTTTGTGGGTTTGAACTCGTTTCGTGTAATTTTGCTCATAACTTCTGTTTTCAATTCGATGCAGTAAAGTATGTTCTGGAACGAAAAATTCGAAAATATTGTGACATGCACCAACCCGCGTACGTTATGGCTTATTCGCTCTCAAGGAGGACCATTGTTTCAGCAGAGAGGCTAAGTTTGACACAGATCTACGCCAAGTCTTTTTAGGTAATACACTAGAACTCAATAAAAAGCCTACATACATTTGCTACTACGTCTAGTTCAACAATTTATGTTATATTCTTATGTTCTTTAGTAGGGTGTGGGTTATAAATTGGAACCCACTGGATACAAACTTGAACAATGTAGACAGGAAGGAGGGTTCGAGGGAAAAGGATTAGTTTCTAGTAACAGGTTGCTAGCATATCACGGGAACCCATGTCCCTACATTAAGTTGTTAGTCGCAAATTGTGGTGGAACTACTCAGCTGTTCTTTTTGTTCTTGCCTCAGCAAGAATATGTGTGAAACGACTTTTTAATGAATAGTTTTTCCTTAAATTGAATTTTGAATTATTGATTTATTGAATACTAGCTTATTCCCGCAGTTATGCACGCGTGTAGTTCGGTAATTGTCCCACGAGATCGTAACCTGCTAAAAAGTTAGAGGGGTGAAAAAACTACTCTGTTTAGGGTATACTGCCAATCTCTGGTTCTGAAAAATACTTTACAAATATCACAAGGCCTAACTAAGTAATAAAAAAGATCTAGATGGAACTGTTAACACAGAGTGTAAACAGACTCTTCACAAAGCCGTCAATGACGGCTTTGTTATCAGTTTCTCAGTTCCAGCCACGGAGTCCGGAGTTGTGACCGGTTGATGGAAATAGAGTCACCCCTTATTACATGGGACTTAACAGTACACCCACGTGGTTTACATGATGATGTTATGTTAATTATTCATTATTGTAAATACATAAATTATTATGAAATAAATAAATATATTATACAAAATTAAAATATATATTAATTTAGTAAAATCACCAACATTTTAAGCATTATTGAGCTATTTTCATAAACTAGTTGTTATCAATACCTAATACCCAGGTGGCTGATGCTGCCCATCCGTTAGCAGACTTTTACGACACCCGAGAGAATTGAACCCGTGATCTATTTGTTGCCAAAACGACGGCGTTCGTTACATTAGACAGCAGACACTAATTAATTTACATTTTAACCTCAAAATTAAAACAACATGTTGAGCATGAGGTCCAAGACCCTTTTATATATTTAATTAATACTAGATTACAATAATATTGCTTTCAGGAGCGGTGGTAGGTCCTCTGGGTTCAATTCCCAGGGTGTTTCCATCAAAATATTTTCAGCTGCAGCCTAGAGTCATTATTCGTGTCCGGTTGATGGCAATAAGCTCGCCCCATCTGACATGAATATAGTTGCAAAAAATCCGTTTTAAACCGGTTTATATAGATGTAAATTAATCGTTTTAAACCGGTTTAAAACGGTGTTTTTGCAACTATAGACATGAATAATAACTGGCGACTACTTACTATACAGGGTGTAAACAGACTCTTCACGAAGCCGTCAACCAAGCATTATGTACAGTCGCCAGCACGTCAAGATAAACCCTATACATATCTATAACTACAACAGCTACTGCTGTGTTAGAAAGAAAGTACACTCGGCGTGATTGGTGGAATTTTCAACGTTTCCAAAATTACCCAATAGTTGCGTATACTAACACTTAGGAGCCAATAATCATGTCTTACTTGTAATAGGCCACACCTCCTTGCTCCCGCGCCCTTCGTTTGTTTATCCTTTAAGTCAGTCAATAAAAAATCTTGGAGTAGGCCGGTTCGCGCAGTGTTATGTTCGTAGTTTTGTGTGTTGACAATATTTTTAAAACTATAGATATTAGGGCGCCGATAATAATAATATTATAGAGAGGGACTCGACTGAGTGGATGTGGTGATAGAAATTTGTCGGCAGAAATAACGGTGAGTAATATTTTTTTATGATTATAATTTTTAATTCAATACAAAGGCTAATATTGAAAAAATGTTGAAGCTTGTGAGTGTTTTCTTTAGATGGTTTTATGACTCTTGATGGCTAAATCCCTTACGTTCTTATTACCGTCTTTTCCCGATTTTTTATATGACGTAGGTATTATAACAATTTCTTCGTTATTTAGAGAATGAATCGAAAAATGATCTAAGATTTTCTAAGTATAATTATATTAATAATATTAGAAAAAAAAACAACGTTATTCGACAATAAAGAAACTCAGAAATATGATGGAATATGCACGAAATACGAGAAACACCCATAAATGTCTTTGCTTCGCCATAACTACCTATTCGATAGGTATCTTTATTGTGTTCTTTCATAATGAGTTCCCGGTATTGTAAGTTCTTAAATCTGCGCGCTGTTCCAAGCGCCATTGTTTTTTTTAAGTCGGTACTGATTTTATTTTAAAGTCAATACCTACGCAATTACTCGACTTTCTTTGTGTCTGTTGATAAGGGATAATTGCAGGGATAAGGCCTTTTTAGTGCTGTTTGTGTGTAAATATATATTTTCATAATAATAAGCTAGCAATTATTGTAGGGAATCATATTATAAGTTGCCTATTAAGTAATACTAATAATGTGCAAATAAACTATAGCTATTTGTTTTGTTCCAGAAAAAAATAGATGGGCGGCTCTATGCAAGAGCCACGATGGCCGAATAACCTCAGCTGCATACAATGTGAGTCTATGTATACCTTTTTATCACACTTAACACCCTAACTTATTCATATTTTTTTATAGTCATAGGTAGTTTTACGCACGCCGCGCCACGCGCCAGCTTATACTACATACTCAGTGAATGTTATTAGTATTATTACTATTAGATAAAGCTTCGTCTTTACCACCTACAATGACGGAAGTTTTCAATTCGACGGATTGTTTGTTTATACCTATTTTGAAGAATAATTTTTAACCATCCCATACTCATTTAGTTAAGTTGGCCGTACAATTTTTTTTTTAATTGACGGCGCGGTTGGCGCAGTCGCTGAACGATCGACTGCTGCGCTGCGTGTCGCGGGTTCGATTCCCACACGGAACAACAGGTAGTTGTTTCTGGTGTTGGTCTAGCTGTTTGTGTATGTGAGTTTAAATGTTTGTAAACGCACCCACGATACAGGAGTAAATCTTAGTGTGGGGAAACAATTAAAAAAAAAAAGAAATGTCATAATAAAGAATCAAGAAGCAAGTATTGAATTTTACTTCTTTGTTTTAGATTTCAATGGACGCCGTTAGGCCTTGACGAACACCGAGCCGGCCCCGCGCCCCGCACCGCGCGCTAAAGCGGTGGACTCCGCGGCCGCTACCGCCCCGCGCCCGCTGACTTCGTGTTCGTAGTCAGGAGGCGCCGGGAAGAAATATTGACTGTATCTTTAGATGACGAACTTCAATGGCAATAGTAAATAATGCACTTCATTCACCCGGGGTTCCGTAGAAAGCTATCTTATTTGTTAATTCCATGATCTATTTATGTGCCAAGTTTCACTAAAATCCGTTCAGCCATTAAGGCATGAAAAAGTAATAATTATCAATCCATTCTCACAAACTTTTAAATTAAATAGTAGCACAGTTTTATAAAAATTAAGTAGTATTTCAATATTGTTATTATTTTATTTATCAAAATAAAAGGTTTAGGTATTTCCAGCCACTTTCTCAAACGTTTATTTTTCCATTGCTCGATTGGGGAAAGAAGTATATTTCTTTAATATCGGCATTCAGCACGGGTTGACAAGGGATTTTAGTAAGCGCGAAAGATTTGCGATCTTATTTCATTATAAATAGCGTTCACATTTCGGGATGCTACGGCATGCCAGAACGTGCCGGAGGTGAACGTGCAGGCTGTGAGATTATAATGAGAAAACAAGTGAGTGAACAACAAAAACACAAAAAAAACCCTTGTCATGCCGTGTCGCAGTGGGCGTCGGGCCTTATTATACATATAGCCCAGTCAAATTATACTAATTTGGTAAAATATAATATAATAGGTAAAAGCTTACTTTTTTTGGTGGCAGCATTTAATTCTGCGTGGCAGTCATTAGTAAAAAAAAGCTTGTTTCTAATCTATCGCATAGTTTAATTTTATATTTTCTGTGGTTTGTATAGTTTACTTATATTTTAATTTAGACTATTTGATTTAAGTTTTGAATTTTAAAAATATTAATGTTTAGTAATAAAATTATTAAGATTGTTATTCCGCATTTTATTTTGATATTATTCCTGCGGTTTCACACGCGTTCTCGTATGACCCTATCCTATGTCCTTTTCTGATACATTAAATTGATTATAAGCTTCCATAGGTATTTTAGCCATTGCGCCGACTACCTGTTTTTGATGAGAAACATATACATATAGTAAAACCAGCCTCACGAGAAATGACACACCACATCAAATCAACCTCTTCCCAAAAAAATAAAGTTATAATGTTAATTTTTGATCGTTTGTTGATCTGTTTCGTTTTTGAAAGTTACCACATAGGGTCAGTTCACACCGAGATCCAACGCGACGCGACGCTGCACGCACATCGAGGCAAAATAAACTTTATTTTCTACACGAAAAGATACACATTTCATTAGATGCGCTGCGCGCTGCCGCCGCGAGACCCGTCCGATGAAATGTGTATCTTTTCGTGTAGTAAATAAAGTTATATTTTGAGTGGAGGATGCGCGCAGAATCGTCGCGTCGCGTCGTGACTCGGTGTGAATTTTTCCAACAAAAACGACGCTATACGACATAACTATTAGGTTCATTTTTAGGTTTCTTTTATTATCCGCGTCCTTGCCACAATACATTCCTGTAGCCAATATGGAATCGATTTTTTACATAATTTGAATAATGGTTGAAACGTTAAATTGGCCAGTAAGTCATTTCGTGTGGAAGTAGCGAAATTTACTCGTCAATCGGTTCTAGTTAGATTTTTGGTTATGAAACTTCGTATTTTTTTTCTGCTCTAAAGTAAAATAAATCCTATCTTTAGAGGTAGGTATATTTTAAAATGTAGAATCTGTGCCTTATGCTAGTTGTAACTAAAATTAAAACGAGCAATGAAACGAATTGTTTATTTATAGTGCAATTTGTTCGTATTCCTTTCAAGCAAATAAGGAGATTCAGGCATGTTCATGCGCACGGTACGGTGATTACAATGTAAACATACTTCAGTTCAGTTACTTCAGTTATCATTTCATTTCTTCATTGTCCAATACATCTCGCTACTTACCAACAGCTACTATTACAGAAATCATAGAAGTTACGTCAAATAATATCTCTTTTTATTCATTACGAATTCAAATATTACATAAATTTAGTTTAGTTTATTTATTTAAATTTGTCAAAAATTACAGGTCAGGTTAAAAAAAATGTAAAAACATTAAAAGCATATAATACAAAAATGATCATAATCAAAATTCCGAATATAGATATTTCAAATCTGCCGGGCGTCCCGTGACCGCTAACTTATTTTTACTACCATGCCATTATTTCGATTCCATTCAAGTATGCAACCTGCCAAACTAGTTTTTTGGCAAGTATATTTTATTCTACACTACGACGCGCATACGCACACATCCTCACGCACGCACTGCAGCACGAAACATTACAAGCAAGAACAGACAAAAAGATATTTATCTCTTTCGCACGATTCTCGCTGTTGTTGCTCATAACGCGCTCAAGGTCAAAGTGTGGTAGCTTGATGTGCTGGCGACTGTACATCAAACTAAGTAACTTTACGCAAAAATATACCCCTTAGATATCTACGCCCCTTCCTAACCTTACGGTCGATTACGTGCGTGATGTAATGCTAAGTTTTTATTAAAACAAAAACCCTTTACAAAATAAATATTCAGTGAACCTAATTCAATTTAATGATACTTGAATTAAATACTGTTGACTAAAGTCCGCGAAAGATTTTGAATTCTAGTAGCTCTCGAATTAATTATGCTAACTTCGACATTAATTCTACGTCTAGACAAAAAGAATAGTGTTGAAATATGACTGAAAACAAAGTAGAACTTGGAAGGTTGGAAACAGTTTATAACCCCGTGTTTACACAAGTCGTGAAACTTGTTGTCAAAAACGTGTCGTGCGGCCAATAAACTGAGAAGATCAACAAAAACCCGTGCTTGGATTCCTCGAAGGGTAAGGCAGAAGTGTATTTAAAGTACACCCAATCTGGTCTTTTCAGACCGGTTGATGGCAATAGGCTCGCCCCCTATTAAATGGGATTTAAACATATCTGGCGAAATGTGGGTGTACTACTAGGTACACCTCTACCTACCCCTTTTGGGACTACAGGCAGGCTATGGAGGAGGCCTTAGCAGTGGGATTTTAGAGGCGAGGCCATTTGCAATAAAACGCGATGGATAAAATGAACCTGTTTTAAGTCAATTAATCAATAATTTGAGCTATAGATTACTTTATATTGAAAGTTCGCTATTATTCAGTTTTATAATATGTATTGCATTAAATCAGCAAACCGCATACAAATTAAAAAAATAAAAACATGTGTGAAAACCTATCCCATACAATTTACGTTGTGGCAAATAACTATTTTGTTCTCATTTTTGACAAATGTTCTTTATGTTATGTATACAACTAGTTCTAAGAACTTGTTTATTGTGTTATAAAACAAAGTATAACAGTAGACACAAAAAGTAAAATACGTGTTTTATGTTTTACCGTTTTAATTTCAACATGGCGTGAACAAACGAAGTCTGTTCTTCGACGTATTTATCTGTTAAAGATTTAATCACGGTAAGAAAAAAGAGAAAACAATTTTTCAAAACTTTTTGTTTTTATATTAAATGGGCCTACTCTTGATATCAATCTAGTCCACGAAGAAAACCAACTACTTTAAAAGAAAAATGTATAATTTTTTTATTTATTTCTTTAAAACGTTGCCCCATACTAGGAATTTTTCCTGTATCGTGGGTGCGTTTACAAACATTTAAATTCACATACACAAACAACCAGACCCGGAAAAACTATCTGTAGGCCATACAAATATTTGTTCCGTGCGGGGATCGAACCCGCGACACGCAGCGCAGCAGTCAATCGCTCAGCCACGGCGCCAATAATATTTATTATTTATTGTGAATAAAGTTTAATTAATTACTAATTTTAAATTTAATTTAGTGGAAAATAATTAATACCTGTTTGAACTAGATCTGGTATCGTTAATTAATCTCGCGAAACTAACTAAGAGGTACGATTTACTAATTACCACGTAAGAATGGTGGTAAGTAATATAATTATCGACTTAGAAATTAGGTAATATCGGTCTACCTCAGGTTTTTCAAGATTATTATTAAGAATTAGCTTTTCCCCGCGGCTTCACTAGCGTTAATTTAGAATTTGATAGTCAATTCGGGTTATACTCTGCTTGTAATTTAATCATGGTTCGTAAGACACGTAGCGCCATTTATTTTCATAAAAACGATATTGTTGTTTTCCTCGGGAATAGTAATTTTTTTTCGAAGTGAAGGTACCTTATGTCCGTTTCTGTACACCTGAACACGTATATGCAAAATTTCAGGATGATCGGTTCAGTGGTTGGGGCGTGAAAAGGTAAGAACCCAACTTACTTTTGCATTTATAATATTATAAATATTATAGTGAGTTAGAATGTGGATATCAAGCCCGTATTGTCCAACTTCTGGGTAAAGACTACCCTTCTTCTACCCCTGTCTCAGTTTTTTTAGAGTAAATTATGAATCTACAGAAACCCTTCTCAAGTTGAGTTTATCATCATTTAAATAAACTTAAACACAGACAAAACACACTATGTAGTTTTCACCAGGAAATCATCTCAAAAAAGATGACAAACTAAATCAAAATAAAATTCATCAAGCAGTTTTGAAGTAACAAATCGAAAACACGAACAAACAACATTGTTCTAAAGATTGTCAAAGTAAAGGCCATCGATCAAACGATTTCACTAAAAATTTAAACAGTTCGCAAACCGTCAACGACTCATAAATCGATTCGACAGCCACAATAAGATATTTTCTCTCAACACACGATAAACAGTGGACGTACCCGCTTTTTTCCCGACACAAAGCGAAGTCATAAACTCTTTCCTTTCAATACGTCGAGTAAGGAAGCAGATGGCTTAAACAGTGTCGATTTCAGAAAGTCGATACTGTTTTAATATCAACATATCGATGCTGGCAACAATGAGTTCGAATTATTCGAAAATTAAAATTGAAATCAGATTTAAACGAATGTATTGTTTGTGTATCGTTTCTTTTGATGGATATTGATTCATTCGTTGAAATTGGTTACAAAAGTATTATTAATTATCTTCTTCTAATATTTCTAAACTCCTTGAATGTATCGGTCTTATCAGTTAGCCTAGTATATTTCTTTGTGTTTAATTATTACAGCATGCATCAGACCGATATCGTCAGTGCGGAAAAATATTCAGCTGTCCCACGCAAAAGTTCAGCAAAGGACATCTGATCCATGGCTATTTCTAATCCTTGGTCCGGAGCGAGAGGGAATGGGACGCCGTCACCTCCTTCTGCGAAGCAGTCATGCTAGCGAAGGAGGTGGCGGAGCGTGAAAGGGAGAAAACCTCTCGTCCCAGCCGCCGCGGGAGACACCCCGGGCGTCGGGGGTCACGTGGTGGCTTCCGGCCACCGTAGACGCGGACCTGTGGACGGTGAGTAATGGGCTGGCTTGTCGTCCGTCCGTCTTTTGACGACAGGCCGTGAAGACGGAGCGTACGTGTTCCACGCGCGCCTCAAAGAGATGTCAGCAAAAAGGGAGGGGCCCGCAAGGGCCGATGCCTGCCACGGCTGCGGGACTGTTCGAAAGAGATACCGCGGCCCTGGAACACAAAGGGCAAAAAAGGAACATGGATGGGTTTTAGTTAGTACAAGTCTGACACTCCCTCCCGCTCTGCCCAGAGCGGGAGAAGTCATTTGATGATTCCCATACCAAAAAAAAAATGCTAATTATTTCTCATGATGAAAGGGATTCACTTGATGGTCTGTACCACTCTCTTAATTATAACCATACATTTCTTTTACACGCTGTAAATTGTCCCGCATACTCTAAAAACCTCAAGATTAATCAAATACCATATCAAACAGTCACTAATCGAATATAATCCTAAATTAATTTACAAACAAAATCGATACAAAGCCCAACCCTAGATAAGGGTGCTAGAAATAAAACTTGGGGTAAAGTCGAAAATCACATCTCAGAGGTTCGACGTATTGAGCTGAAAGCTTAAGTTCGGGATAAAATGATCGGAGTAAATGAACGTTTTAACGTAAAGGGAAAAATAATTTACAGTTTCTTGGAACTCCCTTTGACCGGGGATGAGGAGGATCTATTATTTTGGCTCTAAGTAGTTTTAGCATTAAAGCTACAAATTCATGTAGTTTTAAATGATGATTATATTTAATTACCCATTGTTCAATCGGTCAGATTTTGTACTAATTTCTATAACAGTGAGTGCACCGTAATCCATCGGGCAGCTGATCCAGTGTGGATATCTTACCTTTTACAATCATTTGTATTCAAACACAATAAAATACAACACATACGCAGTACATGACTTCGTTGTTTAAATGGTTTTGGCATCATAAACTTATAGGTGGTCTAACAAAAAGAATAATCTCATTAGACCTGAGCGCCGTAGTTCACCGAACGGGGCCTGGGTGGGTTGCCATAGCAAGATTAACAATGGGTAATTAAATATAATCATCATTTAAAACTACATGAATTTGTAGCTTTAATGCTAAAACTACTTAGAGCCAAAATAATAGATCCTCCTCATCCCCGGTCAAAGGGAGTTCCAAGAAACTGTAAATTATTTTTCCCTTTACGTTAAAACGTTCATTTACTCCGATCATTTTATCCCGAACTTAAGCTTTCAGCTCAATACGTCGAACCTCTGAGATGTGATTTTCGACTTTACCCCAAGTTTTATTTCTAGCACCCTTATCTAGGGTTGGGCTTTGTATCGATTTTGTTTGTAAATTAATTTAGGATTATATTCGATTAGTGACTGTTTGATATGGTATTTGATTAATCTTGAGGTTTTTAGAGTATGCGGGACAATTTACAGCGTGTAAAAGAAATGTATGGTTATAATTAAGAGAGTGGTACAGACCATCAAGTGAATCCCTTTCATCATGAGAAATAATTAGCATTTTTTTTTTGGTATGGGAATCATCAAATGACTTCTCCCGCTCTGGGCAGAGCGGGAGGGAGTGTCAGACTTGTACTAACTAAAACCCATCCATGTTCCTTTTTTGCCCTTTGTGTTCCAGGGCCGCGGTATCTCTTTCGAACAGTCCCGCAGCCGTGGCAGGCATCGGCCCTTGCGGGCCCCTCCCTTTTTGCTGACATCTCTTTGAGGCGCGCGTGGAACACGTACGCTCCGTCTTCACGGCCTGTCGTCAAAAGACGGACGGACGACAAGCCAGCCCATTACTCACCGTCCACAGGTCCGCGTCTACGGTGGCCGGAAGCCACCACGTGACCCCCGACGCCCGGGGTGTCTCCCGCGGCGGCTGGGACGAGAGGTTTTCTCCCTTTCACGCTCCGCCACCTCCTTCGCTAGCATGACTGCTTCGCAGAAGGAGGTGACGGCGTCCCATTCCCTCTCGCTCCGGACCAAGGATTAGAAATAGCCATGGATCAGATGTCCTTTGCTGAACTTTTGCGTGGGACAGCTGAATATTTTTCCGCACTGACGATATCGGTCTGATGCATGCTGTAATAATTAAACACAAAGAAATATACTAGGCTAACTGATAAGACCGATACATTCAAGGAGTTTAGAAATATTAGAAGAAGATAATTAATAATACTTTTGTAACCAATTTCAACGAATGAATCAATATCCATCAAAAGAAACGATACACAAACAATACATTCGTTTAAATCTGATTTCAATTTTAATTTTCGAATAATTCGAACTCATTGTTGCCAGCATCGATATGTTGATATTAAAACAGTATCGACTTTCTGAAATCGACACTGTTTAAGCCATCTGCTTCCTTACTCGACGTATTGAAAGGAAAGAGTTTATGACTTCGCTTTGTGTCGGGAAAAAAGCGGGTACGTCCACTGTTTATCGTGTGTTGAGAGAAAATATCTTATTGTGGCTGTCGAATCGATTTATGAGTCGTTGACGGTTTGCGAACTGTTTAAATTTTTAGTGAAATCGTTTGATCGATGGCCTTTACTTTGACAATCTTTAGAACAATGTTGTTTGTTCGTGTTTTCGATTTGTTACTTCAAAACTGCTTGATGAATTTTATTTTGATTTAGTTTGTCATCTTTTTTGAGATGATTTCCTGGTGAAAACTACATAGTGTGTTTTGTCTGTGTTTAAGTTTATTTAAATGATGATAAACTCAACTTGAGAAGGGTTTCTGTAGATTCATAATTTACTCTAAAAAAACTGAGACAGGGGTAGAAGAAGGGTAGTCTTTACCCAGAAGTTGGACAATACGGGCTTGATATCCACATTCTAACTCACTATAATATTTATAATATTATAAATGCAAAAGTAAGTTGGGTTCTTACCTTTTCACGCCCCAACCACTGAACCGATCATCCTGAAATTTTGCATATACGTTGTCAGGTGTACAGAAACGGACATAAGGTACCTTCACTTCGAAAAAAAATTACTATTCCCGAGGAAAACAACAATATCGTTTTTATGAAAATAAATGGCGCTACGTGTCTTACGAACCATGATTAAATTACAAGCAGAGTATAACCCGAATTGACTATCAAATTCTAAATTAACGCTAGTGAAGCCGCGGGGAAAAGCTAATTCTTAATAATAATCTTGAAAAACCTGAGGTAGACCGATATTACCTAATTTCTAAGTCGATAATTATATTACTTACCACCATTCTTACGTGGTAATTAGTAAATCGTACCTCTTAGTTAGTTTCGCGAGATTAATTAACGATACCAGATCTAGTTCAAACAGGTATTAATTATTTTCCACTAAATTAAATTTAAAATTAGTAATTAATTAAACTTTATTCACAATAAATAATAAATATTATTGGCGCCGTGGCTGAGCGATTGACTGCTGCGCTGCGTGTCGCGGGTTCGATCCCCGCACGGAACAAATATTTGTATGGCCTACAGATAGTTTTTCCGGGTCTGGTTGTTTGTGTATGTGAATTTAAATGTTTGTAAACGCACCCACGATACAGGAAAAATTCCTAGTATGGGGCAACGTTTTAAAGAAATAAATAAAAAAATTATACATTTTTCTTTTAAAGTAGTTGGTTTTCTTCGTGGACTAGATTGATATCAAGAGTAGGCCCATTTAATATAAAAACAAAAAGTTTTGAAAAATTGTTTTCTCTTTTTTCTTACCGTGATTAAATCTTTAACAGATAAATACGTCGAAGAACAGACTTCGTTTGTTCACGCCATGTTGAAATTAAAACGGTAAAACATAAAACACGTATTTTACTTTTTGTGTCTACTGTTATACTTTGTTTTATAACACAATAAACAAGTTCTAAGAACTAGTTGTATACATAACATAAAGAACATTTGTCAAAAATGAGAACAAAATAGTTATTTGCCACAACGTAAATTGTATGGGATAGGTTTTCACACATGTTTTTATTTTTTTAATTTGTATGCGGTTTGCTGATTTAATGCAATACATATTATAAAACTGAATAATAGCGAACTTTCAATATAAAGTAATCTATAGCTCAAATTATTGATTAATTGACTTAAAACAGGTTCATTTTATCCATCGCGTTTTATTGCAAATGGCCTCGCCTCTAAAATCCCACTGCTAAGGCCTCCTCCATAGCCTGCCTGTAGTCCCAAAAGGGGTAGGTAGAGGTGTACCTAGTAGTACACCCACATTTCGCCAGATATGTTTAAATCCCATTTAATAGGGGGCGAGCCTATTGCCATCAACCGGTCTGAATAGACCAGATTGGGTGTACTTTAAATACACTTCTGCCTTACCCTTCGAGGAATCCAAGCACGGGTTTTTGTTGATCTTCTCAGTTTATTGGCCGCACGACACGTTTTTGACAACAAGTTTCACGACTTGTGTAAACACGGGGTTATAAACTGTTTCCAACCTTCCAAGTTCTACTTTGTTTTCAGTCATATTTCAACACTATTCTTTTTGTCTAGACGTAGAATTAATGTCGAAGTTAGCATAATTAATTCGAGAGCTACTAGAATTCAAAATCTTTCGCGGACTTTAGTCAACAGTATTTAATTCAAGTATCATTAAATTGAATTAGGTTCACTGAATATTTATTTTGTAAAGGGTTTTTGTTTTAATAAAAACTTAGCATTACATCACGCACGTAATCGACCGTAAGGTTAGGAAGGGGCGTAGATATCTAAGGGGTATATTTTTGCGTAAAGTTACTTAGTTTGATGTACAGTCGCCAGCACATCAAGCTACCACACTTTGACCTTGAGCGCGTTATGAGCAACAACAGCGAGAATCGTGCGAAAGAGATAAATATCTTTTTGTCTGTTCTTGCTTGTAATGTTTCGTGCTGCAGTGCGTGCGTGAGGATGTGTGCGTATGCGCGTCGTAGTGTAGAATAAAATATACTTGCCAAAAAACTAGTTTGGCAGGTTGCATACTTGAATGGAATCGAAATAATGGCATGGTAGTAAAAATAAGTTAGCGGTCACGGGACGCCCGGCAGATTTGAAATATCTATATTCGGAATTTTGATTATGATTATTTTTGTATTATATGCTTTTAATGTTTTTACATTTTTTTTAACCTGACCTGTAATTTTTGACAAATTTAAATAAATAAACTAAACTAAATTTATGTAATATTTGAATTCGTAATGAATAAAAAGAGATATTATTTGACGTAACTTCTATGATTTCTGTAATAGTAGCTGTTGGTAAGTAGCGAGATGTATTGGACAATGAAGAAATGAAATGATAACTGAAGTAACTGAACTGAAGTATGTTTACATTGTAATCACCGTACCGTGCGCATGAACATGCCTGAATCTCCTTATTTGCTTGAAAGGAATACGAACAAATTGCACTATAAATAAACAATTCGTTTCATTGCTCGTTTTAATTTTAGTTACAACTAGCATAAGGCACAGATTCTACATTTTAAAATATACCTACCTCTAAAGATAGGATTTATTTTACTTTAGAGCAGAAAAAAAATACGAAGTTTCATAACCAAAAATCTAACTAGAACCGATTGACGAGTAAATTTCGCTACTTCCACACGAAATGACTTACTGGCCAATTTAACGTTTCAACCATTATTCAAATTATGTAAAAAATCGATTCCATATTGGCTACAGGAATGTATTGTGGCAAGGACGCGGATAATAAAAGAAACCTAAAAATGAACCTAATAGTTATGTCGTATAGCGTCGTTTTTGTTGGAAAAATTCACACCGAGTCACGACGCGACGCGACGATTCTGCGCGCATCCTCCACTCAAAATATAACTTTATTTACTACACGAAAAGATACACATTTCATCGGACGGGTCTCGCGGCGGCAGCGCGCAGCGCATCTAATGAAATGTGTATCTTTTCGTGTAGAAAATAAAGTTTATTTTGCCTCGATGTGCGTGCAGCGTCGCGTCGCGTTGGATCTCGGTGTGAACTGACCCTATGTGGTAACTTTCAAAAACGAAACAGATCAACAAACGATCAAAAATTAACATTATAACTTTATTTTTTTGGGAAGAGGTTGATTTGATGTGGTGTGTCATTTCTCGTGAGGCTGGTTTTACTATATGTATATGTTTCTCATCAAAAACAGGTAGTCGGCGCAATGGCTAAAATACCTATGGAAGCTTATAATCAATTTAATGTATCAGAAAAGGACATAGGATAGGGTCATACGAGAACGCGTGTGAAACCGCAGGAATAATATCAAAATAAAATGCGGAATAACAATCTTAATAATTTTATTACTAAACATTAATATTTTTAAAATTCAAAACTTAAATCAAATAGTCTAAATTAAAATATAAGTAAACTATACAAACCACAGAAAATATAAAATTAAACTATGCGATAGATTAGAAACAAGCTTTTTTTTACTAATGACTGCCACGCAGAATTAAATGCTGCCACCAAAAAAAGTAAGCTTTTACCTATTATATTATATTTTACCAAATTAGTATAATTTGACTGGGCTATATGTATAATAAGGCCCGACGCCCACTGCGACACGGCATGACAAGGGTTTTTTTTGTGTTTTTGTTGTTCACTCACTTGTTTTCTCATTATAATCTCACAGCCTGCACGTTCACCTCCGGCACGTTCTGGCATGCCGTAGCATCCCGAAATGTGAACGCTATTTATAATGAAATAAGATCGCAAATCTTTCGCGCTTACTAAAATCCCTTGTCAACCCGTGCTGAATGCCGATATTAAAGAAATATACTTCTTTCCCCAATCGAGCAATGGAAAAATAAACGTTTGAGAAAGTGGCTGGAAATACCTAAACCTTTTATTTTGATAAATAAAATAATAACAATATTGAAATACTACTTAATTTTTATAAAACTGTGCTACTATTTAATTTAAAAGTTTGTGAGAATGGATTGATAATTATTACTTTTTCATGCCTTAATGGCTGAACGGATTTTAGTGAAACTTGGCACATAAATAGATCATGGAATTAACAAATAAGATAGCTTTCTACGGAACCCCGGGTGAATGAAGTGCATTATTTACTATTGCCATCGAAGTTCGTCATCTAAAGATACAGTCAATATTTCTTCCCGGCGCCTCCTGACTACGAACACGAAGTCAGCGGGCGCGGGGCGGTAGCGGCCGCGGAGTCCACCGCTTTAGCGCGCGGTGCGGGGCGCGGGGCCGGCTCGGTGTTCGTCAAGGCCTAACGGCGTCCATTGAAATCTAAAACAAAGAAGTAAAATTCAATACTTGCTTCTTGATTCTTTATTATGACATTTCTTTTTTTTTTTAATTGTTTCCCCACACTAAGATTTACTCCTGTATCGTGGGTGCGTTTACAAACATTTAAACTCACATACACAAACAGCTAGACCAACACCAGAAACAACTACCTGTTGTTCCGTGTGGGAATCGAACCCGCGACACGCAGCGCAGCAGTCGATCGTTCAGCGACTGCGCCAACCGCGCCGTCAATTAAAAAAAAAATTGTACGGCCAACTTAACTAAATGAGTATGGGATGGTTAAAAATTATTCTTCAAAATAGGTATAAACAAACAATCCGTCGAATTGAAAACTTCCGTCATTGTAGGTGGTAAAGACGAAGCTTTATCTAATAGTAATAATACTAATAACATTCACTGAGTATGTAGTATAAGCTGGCGCGTGGCGCGGCGTGCGTAAAACTACCTATGACTATAAAAAAATATGAATAAGTTAGGGTGTTAAGTGTGATAAAAAGGTATACATAGACTCACATTGTATGCAGCTGAGGTTATTCGGCCATCGTGGCTCTTGCATAGAGCCGCCCATCTATTTTTTTCTGGAACAAAACAAATAGCTATAGTTTATTTGCACATTATTAGTATTACTTAATAGGCAACTTATAATATGATTCCCTACAATAATTGCTAGCTTATTATTATGAAAATATATATTTACACACAAACAGCACTAAAAAGGCCTTATCCCTGCAATTATCCCTTATCAACAGACACAAAGAAAGTCGAGTAATTGCGTAGGTATTGACTTTAAAATAAAATCAGTACCGACTTAAAAAAAACAATGGCGCTTGGAACAGCGCGCAGATTTAAGAACTTACAATACCGGGAACTCATTATGAAAGAACACAATAAAGATACCTATCGAATAGGTAGTTATGGCGAAGCAAAGACATTTATGGGTGTTTCTCGTATTTCGTGCATATTCCATCATATTTCTGAGTTTCTTTATTGTCGAATAACGTTGTTTTTTTTTCTAATATTATTAATATAATTATACTTAGAAAATCTTAGATCATTTTTCGATTCATTCTCTAAATAACGAAGAAATTGTTATAATACCTACGTCATATAAAAAATCGGGAAAAGACGGTAATAAGAACGTAAGGGATTTAGCCATCAAGAGTCATAAAACCATCTAAAGAAAACACTCACAAGCTTCAACATTTTTTCAATATTAGCCTTTGTATTGAATTAAAAATTATAATCATAAAAAAATATTACTCACCGTTATTTCTGCCGACAAATTTCTATCACCACATCCACTCAGTCGAGTCCCTCTCTATAATATTATTATTATCGGCGCCCTAATATCTATAGTTTTAAAAATATTGTCAACACACAAAACTACGAACATAACACTGCGCGAACCGGCCTACTCCAAGATTTTTTATTGACTGACTTAAAGGATAAACAAACGAAGGGCGCGGGAGCAAGGAGGTGTGGCCTATTACAAGTAAGACATGATTATTGGCTCCTAAGTGTTAGTATACGCAACTATTGGGTAATTTTGGAAACGTTGAAAATTCCACCAATCACGCCGAGTGTACTTTCTTTCTAACACAGCAGTAGCTGTTGTAGTTATAGATATGTATAGGGTTTATCTTGACGTGCTGGCGACTGTACATAATGCTTGGTTGACGGCTTCGTGAAGAGTCTGTTTACACCCTGTATAGTAAGTAGTCGCCAGTTATTATTCATGTCTATAGTTGCAAAAACACCGTTTTAAACCGGTTTAAAACGATTAATTTACATCTATATAAACCGGTTTAAAACGGATTTTTTGCAACTATATTCATGTCAGATGGGGCGAGCTTATTGCCATCAACCGGACACGAATAATGACTCTAGGCTGCAGCTGAAAATATTTTGATGGAAACACCCTGGGAATTGAACCCAGAGGACCTACCACCGCTCCTGAAAGCAATATTATTGTAATCTAGTATTAATTAAATATATAAAAGGGTCTTGGACCTCATGCTCAACATGTTGTTTTAATTTTGAGGTTAAAATGTAAATTAATTAGTGTCTGCTGTCTAATGTAACGAACGCCGTCGTTTTGGCAACAAATAGATCACGGGTTCAATTCTCTCGGGTGTCGTAAAAGTCTGCTAACGGATGGGCAGCATCAGCCACCTGGGTATTAGGTATTGATAACAACTAGTTTATGAAAATAGCTCAATAATGCTTAAAATGTTGGTGATTTTACTAAATTAATATATATTTTAATTTTGTATAATATATTTATTTATTTCATAATAATTTATGTATTTACAATAATGAATAATTAACATAACATCATCATGTAAACCACGTGGGTGTACTGTTAAGTCCCATGTAATAAGGGGTGACTCTATTTCCATCAACCGGTCACAACTCCGGACTCCGTGGCTGGAACTGAGAAACTGATAACTCTTAGCCCGACCCGGGAATCGAACCTAGGACCTCATGCTCAGCTAACGCGCAAGCGACCACTAGACCAACGGAGCAGTCAGTTTTGCAAAATTTTAATAATAACAGTTTATTTGTGAGTAGTATGTAATGGTGCATAAAAATCCCAAAAAATAAAGAACTAATGGAGATAGTAAGCCATTTTATTTTGCTCGGTTGCGAAATCATCAAATGACTTCTAAAACCCATCCATGTTACTTGCTTGCCCTTTGTGTTCCAGGGCCGTGGTATCTCTTTCGAACAGTCCCGCAGCCCGAGATAATAAGCCTTACATTACACAGAATTGCCATCGTTACTCAACTTTAATTGTAATACCTAGTGTTATCTTTGTTACACAATGTAGACCTCATCATTATCTCTCTCATCAAAATCAATCAAAATCAAAGCATTTATTTCAAGTAGGCCAGTTAGGCACTTTTGAATTGTAGACAAGATAACAATGTAATGAAGCTACAGTCCCAGTCACAAGGCATAAAATGTTGCGTGGTTTATGTCGTTAGATGTTTTTGTTAAGTTTGGTAAATATTGTGGTTGTTGGCTGCAGGCTACTTAAGAAATACGTAGCAAATAAAAAAAAAAATGTAATACAAACTCAAAACTCAAAATCATTTATTTCAATTAGACCATTACAGGCACTTTTGAATGTCAGAAAAACAAAGAAGGCTAAGCTACAGTCACAGACACAAGGCATAATAACTTGTGAAAGTACTGTAGTTGCCCATTCCCTAGCGTAGATCTCTATAGAGAAGAACGGGCAAGAAACTCCATCATATTCTCCTACCCTTATCCCAATTTATTTGAGGTCGGTGCAGCATATCTTCTTCTTCCATACTTCTCTTTTACTTGTAATCTCATCAGACACCTCCTTTCTTGCCCTAATTACACACAGTCGATCCATAGTTTCTTTGGTTCTTCTAATCTTATACTGTTATAAGTATAAAATGTAGATAATTATTGATCATATGAAATCTTACGACGTTAAGTAGAAGAACTCCTTGATTTGTAATAGACAGACAGACCTAAACACATGCACTGAAATGGGTGTATCTTGAAATTCGGCGTATTCTGTTGATTCCCCTGCCCACAAAAATGTAAATTGCTCTATTTTGAAACCAGGCCGCCAAAAGTGATGCCTATTCGTTTAATGTGTTTATAATTAAGTTAAATTTTATATTTCATTCAATATTTTTTTATTTACTGTAAAAAAATCTATTCAAATAAATTGCACCAGGGGAATCAACACAGTACGCCAATATTCACCCAAATAAGCCTTTGGCAAATCAAAGTAGTGCGAATTCAGTAGATTTCAAAAACTGGATCACCTAATCGAGTACAATGAAATGTCAGAATTGGAACAGATTGTCAATCAACGCGAATAATAGACAAAGAGCGATAGGATTAGATTTACGAGTCACCTGTCAAATGCTCTGAGAGCCGTTCGTCTATTGACGTTTGAAAACGAACTTTTTGAAATCTTCTGCTAGCTTTTCCGGTATGAATTCCGAACTGTGCCTAGCAAAAATCCTGTGTCCAAAGTCAAAAAGCGTATTTTAATATGCTTTTTTTCAGGCTACGTAAAAGCGGGAAATCTAAAATAAAGCTAACTTATTACTTTGTACGTGGTTTTATATACAATGCTAATGCAGGCATTCATTTAAGAAACGATTTTTCTATTTTTCATACTTGTATTCAGCTAAGTAATAACAGTCGCACAGTTTCAAGGTTAATCAGCGCTTGCCATTGCCGGTCCATGGATGGGTGGTGTATCAATTACTTACCGTGTTTCCTATGTGACTGGGAAACCACTTTAAGCCTGTGGTTTCGGCTGTTTTTTGTAGATTTTTGACAGGTAATCAGTGGCCCAAAAGTCAGACAACCAGCCTTATCGCCTTATGGGTTGTAGATGTCAGATAGAAATTCGCTTCATCTTAAATACTGTTATTTAGCTGCATCCGAATAAAATTAAAGGCGACCCCAATATATGATAGTTAAAAAGCGTTAAGTACATGATGAGTAAGCCTGGAATCTTGTTAGAGAGTTAATTGTTTAACCACTGAACACAATATCAGTATGAACTGAAAAACATCCTGTGTCAGAGTTATAAATCTAGAGCATAAAGACAAAGGCGATGATGTCACTTCAGAGCTGAATGTAAACAAGGAGACAAGAACAAACATAACTACAGACAAAACAGACATTGTTTGTAATAATAATGCTGTAACAAATTTCATCACAATGACATGTAGTTACAACAAATTAATAGTGTATTGATATAAATTCATTACAGATGTAAGTGTCGCTCAGTGTGTAAGCTGTCAACAGATTTGTTTGTTTCTGGTTTAGAGATTCAACAACTCAGTATTAGAATGTTTAAATGGGACAAATATAATGACCACCAAACATAACTTTGTGACCACTAACAACTATCACCTAAAATATCAATTGATCACCATATTTAGTAAATGAGCACCAAATTTTGATGAGGTGGTTGATGACAAACTAGTTTTGCCTAGGCCGACTTGGGGCACCCCGACCGATTTTTTTATAAACCATTCAGAAGTAGGAGCCCCGCAAAGCGGGGCTCTGTTGACCGGGTCCCCCTCGACTTGAATGCAAAAGCATAACAGTTCAATTTCTGGTGGTCATTAACTATTTATCTATATTACATATTTTATAATATATCTATCTGGTTCTAATTTCACGCTAAAATGGGGATCTAATTTTGGTGATCATTTACTAATTTTGGCAATCAAGTGATTTTTTTCCCGCTACATTTTACTAAATCTGGTGGTTGGTTAAACATAAGCCATATTTAAATGTAGTTTTAGAAACAGAGATACACATTTCCATTACGTTGAATAGGCTTTTTTTGCGAAAAATGATCATGGGAATTTTTCTATGAACTCTGGGCGTAAATCAATTATGTTGGACTTACGCCCGTTTTGAAAAGAAATAGCACAAAGGCATATTATCGTCTGATAATTTGTTACTATTTTGGTTGATGGTATTGCTTTTGTGATAATATATTTGCTACAAAACTTATTATCCTAGTCGATATCACTTCACCCACATACTTTACACCAGTCAATGTATATCCAGCAACCTCAGGGATTACCCCATTGTTACCGCGGGGGATCAATATTATTATACCCCAAGCTAGCAATATTGGGAGCCGAGTTTAAAGAGAGTACACATAAATCCCTTTTGTATCAATTTTCCTCATGCTTTACCTTGTAACGATTATTTTCGAGAAAAAAATGTTGTGCGTTGTCAACAAAATATTATTTGATTGTAACAAAATATTATTTTGTGGGACTTTTTGTTGTGAGTCCGTTAGACAAGGCGGATTATGGAAAATCTCCAACATAAATCTTTTTTGAAAAGATTTGGGAGAATCTGGTTTGATATGTCATAGATTCATGAAAGCAGGGAAAAATAGTATATAAATCAGTAGTACGCACCTGTTTACTACTAACGAAACATGAGAGATATTTCATAATATTTTCCCACGATTAGTTTACTGAAAAAACGAATTTAAAATTAATCAGAAAGAATACTCCGAAAACCAGAGCATAAAATCTTGGAAGACAGAAAAAAAATCTCCTAAAAGGTTTCTTAATTCAATTCGTCAAGCCCTAAGTCTACACTTTGACCAAATGAGCGAATCCTCAGACAAATACTGACCCATTGACCTTTATTTATTTTCTTACGCGCTTTTTCCAAGATATCCTTAAGCCGGGAGCTAAGCATGGTCTTTGTTTAACACTGAGATAAGGCCACCGTCTGATTTGAATTAGGGAATTGAGGCCCCGAATCAGGGCGTCGTACTAAACCCATTTATTTGCAAATAATTCAGACGCAGAATTTTTGGTCATGTTTTTAAAGCGGGGTTTAGGAGTACCCAATTATTTGTTCGGGGATGTAAGGTTCAAATAGGGGCTGTTATGTAAAAATAATCTGTTTTGTTTTACGAATTACGCATTTTGGGATATCATTTCCTTTATGTCATTATAATATATTTTACAATGAAAACGAGCATGTTTTTAAATCTTATTTACGAATAAATTTCAGTATAAATAAAGAGCGTAAAAAAAAATTAATAGGAGTATGGGTTGATGAAAAAGCACAACAAATTGAGGTGAACTAATTGCTGGAAAACCGTCCTTTAGAATCCGTCTTAATGAACTTATTGAACGAACTCTTCAGATTGATTGGAAAGGCTAACATGAAAAATTAGGAATGCACCAATAATTTTGTTAAGAGTCGGTTTCATCAAATTTTTATTAATAATGTGCACTAAGAATTGGTATCTTATGGGATTGGTTTTATTCGCCTGTGTAAGCGTACCTAAGTCAATGTTGTCTAATAATCAAATACTTTCATAATCCTAGAACTCTTCCAAGTTTTGGCGAAATCTAATAATAATAATAATAAATGAATAAAGGAAAATAATAATAATAATGTCAAATTGACGTGACATTAAATTTTTTCATCAAATTCATCTTTTAATATTTTCACAAAATTTTACCAATAAAACGGATTACCTTATATAAATAATGAAGAAAAAAAAGAAACCAATACAAATAAAAGTGAAATACTATTACGGAAAAACCAAAAATGAAAAATAGAACGAATCAAAATGTCACCAATGTTAACTAGAAGCCGAGCCAAGCTACAGCAAGCACACCCATCATCTCCGGGCTCGTCGCCGAGCTCTGCCTCGCAGCTGCCGGGTTGCGCCACATCCGTGAGCACCGTGTCACCGGTCGCTGCAGTTGCGTCGAGCTCGAGCGACGAGTTTTTCTCCCCGCCGTCGACTCCGCCACCACCACGACGACGAGGAAGAGGACGGCCACCAGCGGGCTTGGGACCTCGAGGCCAACAGGCCCCGAACAGGGTTCCCGCTGCCGGTGGAAATGTGTCGCGCATGAGATGGACTCAGTCCATGAATGAGAACGTCATGCGCGCATATTATGGGGCTACTGAGGGGGGAAGCAACTTGACTGCGTACCGTGGTCAGATGCTCTCTCTGTTTCAGGTGCTTGAGCCGACTGTCAGCGTATCGGCGCAACGACTGTCGGATCAGGTACGGGTTATCCAGCGTAACCGTATGTTGGATGACAACGTACTTGATCGGCTACGCTCCGAATCACGGAGTAACCAAGTTACGCCTGCTTTGCCAATGATTGCGGTGCAGCTACAAAATGTATCCAGTGCTCCGCCGCGATCCGACCGCGATGGTGAAGTGGACGATGACGAAGTTATATCCGTGAGTACCCAGTGCAACACACAATTGAGGAGCGCTTTGGAGGGTGCATTCTGGGAGTACCGTTCCACACCGCCTGAACTTAGACCACGTCTACCTCGTTTGCCTATGCACAAGAAAAACAAGGCGCTGGTGTGTGCTCTAGATTCGCAGCTGTCGAACAGCTTTGACAGCAGCAAAGACCTCGCCGATACCCACTCAATATTGTACTGTGGAGCTGTAGCGGCATGTCTTGTAGCTCATGTCAAGTTTCCAAACAACGACAGAGCGACCAAAATTAGTTGTTCCAGCTTGGCAGTGCAGGATTGAGCGGCGTATCGGTGAGGCTAGAGCACTCATCGGCAAGTTAATCTGCTTCAGGGAGGGCAATACTCGCCCTCGAGTGATGCGCTTTGTGAGGCGGGCGTTCTCGGGAACCGATGTTAGTTATCGAGATTACTTGACCCGCATCACAGAGCGTATCGACTTCCTGAAGCAGAAGATCTGTGCGTGGGCAAGCCGTATTCGTCGGTACAAGAGGCGAGTGGAGCGATACACTCTGAATCGCACATTCCAAAGCGATGAAAGGTGGGTATATAGGGCTTGGGAACGACCGGACCAAGGTGTAACTGACACGCGCCTGCCGGATGATGACGCCATGTGTTCATTCTGGCGCAACATTTGGTCGGTGCCTGTCAGTCACACTGAGGGCGATTGGACCCGGGTGGTTGAAGAAGCGTGTGATCCAATACCAGAAATGGGGGCAATCATCATCAGCCCCCAAGACGTAGCTCGTGCAGTCCGTCCGTTGCCTAACTGGAAATCTCCTGGGCCGGACGGACTGCACAACTTCTGGATCAAGTGGTTCCAAAGATCGCACGCTTGCTTGGCGTCCCAGTTTCAATCAGCCTTAGAGTCAGGGTCGCTGCCCCAGTTCTTGACGACAGGAATTACCCACCTGCTCCATAAATCAGGTAGTACTACGGAGCCCAAAAATTATAGACCAATCACTTGTCTACCGACGGTCTATAAAGTTCTTACATCCATTTTGAGAGCTAAAATCAACCAACATATTGAGACTAATTCTATCATGTCTGCCTCTCAGAATGGATGTAGGAACGGGTCCCGTGGTACTAAGGAGCTGCTCCTCATTGATATGGCCATTAGCCAACAGGTTCGCCGCTCCCGAAGGGATTTGTCTACATGTTGGATAGATTATAAGAAGGCCTATGATTCTGTGCCTCATACATGGCTCATGAGGGTGCTGGAGTTGTACAAAGTTGATGCAACTCTGCGTACCTTCCTGATGTCATGTATGGGCCACTGGAGAACGGTCCTTCGCTATCCAGGATGTCGACAAATCCAGAGGAACAGCGAACCGATAAGGATCGAGCGCGGTATATTCCAGGGCGATAGTCTGAGTCCATTGTGGTTTTGTCTAGCCTTGAACCCACTCAGCACACTGCTGGAGGGTTCAGGTCTAGACTATCGGTTGCGGAGAGATGGTCAGGTTGTATCTCACCTTCTTTACATGGATGATCTGAAACTCTTTGCCCCCAACAACTTGCAACTGATGGAGCTACTGAAGGTAACAGAAACTTTCAGTAGCGCCATCAGGATGGAATTTGGTGTGGACAAATGTGCAGTTATGCATGTAAAGCGAGGGGAGATTATGGAATCCGTGGGAATTCAACTCTCGGAATCCATACACCTTAGATCCCTCTCCTCAACCGAAACTTACAAGTATTTGGGTATGTCGGAAGCATTAGGCATCAACACTACCGACATGAAACAATCGTTGAAGGAGCGCTTCTTTGGCCGCCTGAAAAAAGTATTAAATAGTCTTTTATCAGGCGGAAATAAGGTGCGCGCCTTCAACAGTTGGGTCATGCCGGTTTTGATGTATTCTTTCGGCATACTCAAATGGACTCAGACGGAACTTGATGCCTTGGATAGGAGGGTCCGCGTACTGCTGACCGCAAATCGGATGCATCACCCACGGTCGTCGGTGATGAGACTGTATATCCCACGGAAATGCGGGGGTCGTGGCTTCTTAAATGCTAAGACCCTGCATAACCGTGAGGTATGCAGTCTCAGGGAATACTTCCTAGAAGCCGACGTGGGTATGCACCGAGAAGTGGTCTCAGTGGACAAGGGCCTCACCCCGCTCTCCCTGGCTAACGAGAGCTGGCGCAAACCTAGAGTATTAGATACTAATGACCGCAAGGAGGTATGGCAGGGCAAGGAGCTTCACGGACGCTTTTACCGGGCCTTACATGGGCCCGATGTAGACTTCTTAGCGTCCATATCTTGGCTGCGCTTCGGTGACCTCTTCGGGGAAACCGAAGGTTTTGTCTGTGCAATAATGGACGAAGTTATGATGACGAATAACTATCGGAAATACATTGTGAAGGATGGCACGGTTGACATATGTCGGGCATGCCACCGGCCGGGAGAATCGATCCGACACATTATTTCTGGGTGTTCTAGTCTAGCTAACGGAGAATACTTGCATAGACACAACCTCGTTGCCAGGATTATCCACCAGCA
This sequence comes from Lycophotia porphyrea, assembly GCA_950005105.1. Lineage (NCBI taxonomy): Eukaryota > Metazoa > Arthropoda > Insecta > Lepidoptera > Noctuidae > Lycophotia > Lycophotia porphyrea. Next base: position 18,205,155 of record OX465388.1, on the reverse strand, counting down.
ACTTGCTTTGAAGTATAGCCTTGTGGAATCAGAAGTGCCATACTATAAGTATGCGCCCGACCCAGTTCTCGATAATGGTAATATCACGTTGTATTGGGATCGACCTATCACCACTGACAGGACTATTTTTGCCAATAAGCCTGACATTGTGGTGATAGATCGATTGGAGCGCCGCGCAATGATTGTTGATATAACAGTCCCGCATGACGAGAACCTCGTGAAAGCAGAAAAAGATAAGCAGTTCAAGTATCTAGATCTGGCTCGCGAGGTTGTCGACATGTGGGATGTGAGTACAGCAGTTATTGTGCGGATAGTCGTGTCAGCCAATGGATTAATAGCTAGTAGCCTCGACCAACATCTAAGGAGGCTCTCGCTTGGCAGCTGGATCAAGGGCTTGATTCAGAAAGCAGTACTTCTGGACACGGCGCGTATTGTCAGGAGGTTCCTCTCTCAACAGCCCTGACCACCGGTAGCTCGGACCCTGTCCCCAATGCTGGTGGGCTACTATTTTTTATATTTTTAAATGTTTTTTTAAGTTGTTTTTTATTTAAATATTTAAAAATGAAAAGAATGTGTATATAAATAAATAAAGGAAATAATAATAATATCTTGGGACAACCAACACACCGCCATCTGATCCCAAACTAGGCAGAGCCTGTACTATGGCAACCAGACAACTGATAAACATACTTATATATTTCTAAATACATACATATTATACATAAATCTCCATCTAATCTATCCAGTTCAGGCTCTGCTACGAACTGTAAGATGTGAGAAGATGGGTTTGGTATGGGAATTCTGTCTCTGAGCTTCTTAGGTCCAGATTTTATTCCATGCAGCAAATGCCTGCAGTCTTTTGTAAGAAGGATAGCGCAAAACGCTATTCTTCTTAGCAGTAGCAGCCGCGGAGTTTCGATTTGGGCCCGGTTGATAACCATAGGCAAACTCCTATTAGTACTTACTTATTGGAACTTAAACATACTGATAACCTGCGTCATGCCACTCTCATGACTTCCAGACCTAAATATAACTGGTGAATTAATATGGGTGTACGATTAGGTACACCTCTGCCTAACCCTTTGGGGATTAAAGTTGTGATGTTATGTTATATGAAGAGTAAAATAGTAAAGTTCTTCCTTTTCTTTTGCCAGTACCTACACAGAAACATCAAAATAATATTTTTTTAATAATAACACAAAACATAATACCCACAAACTACCTTTGTAATTTTCCTCAGAATTTTACGAGCAAAATTTGCAGCCTGCTGTAGTACTCGTACCGTAGGTATGGTCATAAACGTCTGCTTAGAAAAATGTTCCATTCCTTATGTGCCATAGGCTTACATTGTTACACTTGTGTTTTAAACTAGCTAGCTTTTCTAGTTACGTTATCTTTCCCATCTTTCTGCATTTCACTACCTTGTTCACCAGCATCTTACTAATGTTATAAACGTCGTAGTTTTTGAGGATGGATGGATGAATTTTGTTTCTCTTTTATGCAAAAACTATTGGACCAATTTTAATGAAACTTTAGAGCGATATATAGCATATACATCAGTATAAAATATATTAAGCTATTACTTTTTGTAAAGATACTATAGCAAAACAAAAATAACGCGGGTGGAAAGTAGTGCTTTATAGTTTAAAGTGAGAATTGTTCTTTTAATTTTTAACACTTTTTTTTTTGTATTTTATTTGTTTTCTTTTTTATGTCTAGGAAACAAAAGACAATCGCATTTCTCATGGGTATCGTAAAATGTGACCAAGGGATGGAAAAGGAATATCGGTTGATCAGAGGCCAATTGTTTCTTGTTTATCTCTATAGATACAAATAGTACGATGAACAACTTGACCTTTTGTTTTTCGGATGGGATATCATCTAATGACTTCTCCCGCTCTGGGCGGAGCGGAAGAGAGTGTCAGACTTGTACTGACTAAAACCCATCCATGTTCCTTCCTAGCCCTTTGCGTTGCAGGGCCGCGGTATCTCTTTCGAACCGTCCGCAGCTCTGGATGAATAACTTGACCTTAGATCTGTGGAAGTAGCAATATTTTCAAATTGATTATTTTCAAATGCTTAAGGTGTGCAGATAGTAAGAAGCGGCACAGGACCGGGACCGATGATGGTAACATTGGAAGGAGGTTTTTGTCCAGTAGAGGCATACCTATTACAAGCTGACTATAGTAATACAACAATGTTTAAGATAAGCATTAATTAATAGTCACGGATTTTAGTACAAAATCTTACACTAACACAAAAGAAGCAACATTTATTTCGAAATCTCTTCGATGTTCTTTTCATTATTTAGATTTCTCTTCATTTTACAATAAAGCTTTAACCATACTCGCTATTCTTAGCTATTGTATAACCCTGCCAAGTTTAATAGCTGTACGATAGTCAACAAACTGCACTTACAGTACATCCTCTTAGTGTTACCCGAAGGAATCATTATTATTGTGGGCACTAAAATTGTTGGAGCGTAACGTTCATCCGGGCATGACACGTGTTTACAAGGACAGTTTAGCATATGCACTCTTGCAAGCTGTAATGGACCTTCCATCTTTAGTAATAGAGTGTTTAATAACTGCAGAAGTTTTCAAGGCATGTGCTTATAAATGACATATACTGCAACGTTTATTCACGAGAAAATTGCAAACTTTGCTATGTGAGCAATCAATTTTGACATTGTTTTTCAGTTTTAAATATATATTTTTTTACTAGCCTGCTCTGTCCCACTCCTGGGCAAAGGTCTCCCTCCACTCCTTCCGTCTTTCGCGAACCTGCGCGTCCTCCTTCCAGTTCGGACGGAACTTATCCAGTTCGTCCCGCCATCTCCTTCGTGGCCTGCCACGAGCCCGCTTCACTGTGTCAGGGCACCAGTTACCTGCTATTTTGGCCCACAGTTTGTCCGGCATGCGGCAGACACGTCCTGCCCAGTCCCATTTGAGTTGGGCAGCCTTCTGAGCAACGTCAGTTATATTGGTTTTAGAGCGCAGTATTGTGTTTCGAACACGATCCGTTAATTGAACACCTAGTATACTGCGCTCCATTGCTCGTAGGTAAACCTTGAGTTTTAAATAATATTTGCGAAAATTATTTTTGTACATACATACATAAATAAACTCACGCCCTTTTACCATCGGGGTAGGCAGAAAACCACAGAACGCCACCTATTACGATCCTTACATAGTCCTTCTGCCTCGTCCACGTTCATACATCTGGTCATACACGCACGCCGGTTGCGAGTACTACGCACCTGACCTTTCTGAAGAACCTCATCAATTAGTTCAACTTCTACGGCGTCCCCTTCCGGCGTTGCCACTCACATCTGCCTTGACAATACCTTTTGTTAGTCGCCTTTCACTCATCCTCTCCACATAACCAAACCATCTAAGCATGCTCTTTTCATATTTTGTCACTACATCTTCTTTTGAACCGCAACGTTTCCGTATAACCTCATTCCTCACTCTATCATTCACAGTTACACCACACATGCTTCGCAAAGAACGCATTGCCACAGCATGAATTCTACTTTAATTTTTATGTGTTTTCAAATAATACTTTTCCGTTCCCGTTATACTTTGATAAACATTTTATAATAACAGGTAATTTCATCACTACATTTATAAAACAAAGTCCTCCACCGCGTCTGTCAGTCTGTTCGCGATAAACTCTAAAACTACTACACCGATTTTCATGCTATTTTCACCATGGGTAGAGTGGTTCTCCAGGAAGGTTTTAGTATATAATTTGTCAAGTTTTTGTATACATTGGCTAAAATATAATGATATTTCCCATGGGTTGCGGGAACGGGATCAAAACTTCATGATTACTTTTGGTCGCGATAACCGACATCCACGCGGACGAAGCCGCGGGCATCAGCTAGTTTACTTATAAATCTTGAAATACACAACATCCCATTTTCCCCGAAAAGTTGGGCTGATGTTACAGAAAATCGTATTTCTTGGAAAATTCTATTAAGGGGTTTCTTCAAGAAGATGGATTCCTGTGATCAAGTATTTGCTAACAACAAATAGCTGTTCCAGTTATATGGTCAATATCTACCTACGTTACATAACTTCACGCCTGTTTAACCCGAAAGGTTCGACAGAAGTGTACTTAATAGTGCACCCACATTTCACCAGTTATGTTTATGTCCCATGTAATAAGGGGCGAGCCCATTTGCCATAACGCGGGCACAAAAAAACAACTGTGAAATTCTTTATCGAATAACCCAATAACACTTAGCCTGACGTGGGAATCGAACCCAGGACCTCATGCTCAGAAGTCGCGCTTGTGACCACTAGACCAACGAGGAAGTTTCGTTATATTTGCTACAAAATAAGGAGTAACCAAGCATTTAATTTCTCCCTTCCCACATAAATTAACATTCTCAAAACCATCACAATATTTATTTTTCTGAAACAAATAATTGTATTACTGTTGACTATATACAAAGTTTGAAACAACTCTTTGTTATGAAACAAAATCAACGAGCTTATTACAAGAAAATGTATATAACATCTTTAATTACCGCCCCAACATTGTTTTCTAGAAATAAATCGATAGCTTTAACAAACCGTCTTTAAAAATTAACTTTAACACTTGATCCTTACAGTTCAATATAGTTTGTATCTACGTTGTTAGGGCGATGATCGCAGTAGGCACCAACGTGTCGATTAAAGGAACTGTTTTAGTAATTAACGCTTCGTAGTTGGAATAAGACCAAAAGGTTGGATCTCACTACATTTTTGGACTTGTTTGTCTTTATATGTTTTATAGGGTAATGTTTAGTGAACGCGTTTGATGACGCTGTTTGCCTTTTATAAACATCCCATTCAATATTCTCGTGTATACTTAATTGTTTTATTATATAAAAGAACCTTGAAGCATTATAATTTGACACTCAGAGCAGAGTCTGTAGGTAGAACCAAACACCTACACAATAAAATTATAATTATGGGAATAATTTCAGTTAGTCAAACATTATTTTGAAAGGTACTTGGGCATTAAAGGTTTGGTTTCTGAGGCACAATAGTAGCTCATTACTGGATTTCTGACTAATCATCTATTAAAGATAGTGCTTGAAGTGAGCTTACCAGGGGGCTATGTACAGTTAAACCAGAAAAAAGCGCTATGCGCTTCAGTTATATCGTGTTTTCAAATTAGCATGTTTCACGCCACAGATTAACCCCCAAACGAGACAATGCTTCTTACTTTTGTCATACTTTTTAGTAGTGTAAACCACTGTGTAATTTTGAAATTGCAAAGAGTTTAGAACGTAGACGTAGATGAATCAAGGTCATCGACATAGCCCAGCGGATAAGCAAGCTGAAGTGGCAATGGGCAGGCCACATAGCGCGAAGATCGGACGACCGATGGGGCAAACAGATACTGGAGTGGAGACCACGCATTGGAAAGCGCAGGTGGGACGGCTACCTGCCAGATGGACGGACGACCTTGTTAAAACTGCAGGGAGTCGCTGGATGCAGGTGGCATTAGACCGGACACGTTGGAAATCGATTGGGGAGGCCTATGTTCAGCAGTGGACAGCAACGGGCTGAAATAATGATGATGAAATAGTTTAAAATTAAATTTTGTAATGAAAACATCGCGCGTTTATTAAATTATCGAAGACAGATACTTTTTCTTGGAGTTCTGTACTTAATTATACGGACTAACTTCAGATCAAGCAATAATGTAGTCGATATCACACAATACTGCACAAGCAAAACTGCAATAAAAAACAAAAATGGAATAAAAAAGCAAATATTCCAAAAGCAATCCTTCTATTGAGTCAGTTCTGCCCAATTTTATTACCTAACGTATTTTATTTGTTAAATGGACAGTTTATTGGGACTCCATTTTATCGCGACACTTCACAATGAAATATTTCAATATTCAGTTGAAATAAAATATTGGACGTTTTATTCACATTTTAGTTTTGGGTGCTGTTGACTGTATTGAAGTGGATGGCAATTTGTGAGAGTAATTTTATTATAATGAATCATGATCGATCATGTTTCAGAGCACCGGTCTCTTCTTAAGTGGTTGCCCATACGTCAGCGTAGAGAGCAAAGGGCGCTCACCACCTTGTTTTCTTTCCTTGTTTCTCCCTCTTCCCCTAGTTACCTTGCTCCCCACTTTCAGTACATTTGTGCCAACCACAATAGGAATCTGCGCTCATCGCAAAACCGAGTTCTTCAATGTCCCTCTCACCGCACTGACTTCATTCACCGATCTTTCTTCGTCCAGTCTATTTCTCTGTGGAATTCGCTTCCCCAGGAAATCAGGATGGCCACCAATCGTCTATCTTTTAAATTTAAAGTTCGTGAGTACATTCGAAAGAAGCTGGCAGTTTCGTCACAACGTTAATGGATTCTCCATTGTTTGTCTTTTTATTTTAGTATACCCGTGTAATTGTCTATCTACATATAGATATACTTTGATATACATTTATAGTATTTTAATATATATTTATAGTATTTTATATATCCTTGTAGTCTATCTTAGTATAAAATTTAAAAATATTTTCTAATTTATACACCTACCACTGTTTGTCTCTCCATCACCCAAAGGTTGACTGGTAGAAAATGCCTATGGCATTAAGTCCGCCTCTGTACTTTGTGCTTGAAGTGTTAAATAAATAAATAAATAAATAAATAAATAAATAAATAAATAAATAAATGAACTTTCAGGAAAACTGAATTTTCAACTCGAACATCACTGACTTCGATGCATAAAAACTTCATGAAGAAGCATGGATTCATCATAAACTAGGTTTTGCTTGCGGCGTCGCTCCCGTTTTCTACGCAAATAAACCCACGGGAACGTTTCCTATGTAGCCTACTACTACACTTGGGGATTTTATGTAGCTTCTCGTTAGTGAAAGAATTTTCACAATCGGATCGGAGTAGTTTCGAAGATCGGGGGTACCCTACATACAAACTTACTTTACAAACAATCGTTACCTCTTTATAATATTATTATTAGTATATAGATTAATGTTGGTCTGAAATTGGCAATCCATTTTGAGCAAGCGTGATGAACAGGACGAATGCAGATGTGTGAATGTCTCTTCAGTGTGAGAAAAATGCATTTGCCATGCAGTTGGACAATTAGACTAGAACTACTATTTGTTCGGAAGATTTAATGAACCATAAAATGAGGACAGTTAAAACTTCTTTGCGACCGGATTCCTGGTCTCGAAAAGCAACTATCATCAAAGACAAAGTTACCAAAGTATTTCCGAAGTAGGTTCTTTAAAAATTAAATATTGTAGATTTTCTTACAAAAGTTGCTGTGAGCAAAAAGCAAAAAACGTGCTAAATTTTTGAGTAGACTAGAAAAAAAAGAAACTTCATTCTGGGGGCCTGATAAGGTCAAGATATTTAACAAGTTGGTATAATTTATAAATAAAACAACTATTCGACCTAGAATACCCGATTGAAGAAACAACTGAAACGATTTTTAATTAGCACGGATAAACTGTCAGATACCTATTTTTTTAGCGTAGGTACTTAGTAGAACAAGGGATTTTTTAAACAGAATACTCGGCTAAGGTTCAGTCAGACCTACACAGCGGTAGCCGATGCAGCTCCAGTTGCTGAGAGGTCGGATACTGTCCGGTGTCCGTAGCCAGTCCGCTATATTTTGTCCGTACCAATAGGGATGTTTCTTGAGTAAACAAAAACGAGTATGCTCTAGACCACACGACTGAAGTAATACTTAAACAAATGCCGAACAATCGTCTGTCAAATTAAAAAACGGAACTCTCTCTCTCTTTCTATCTTCACTAACTTCAACTTCCGTTTGCCTCGTAACGTAACGCATTCACCAGCTTAGCCTCCGTAAAGAAGTTCAGAAATCTGTCTGACGGACTAATTAGATTTTTTTGGTCAACTACCCTATTTGCCATTCCTTAAATATGGAGATGAAATTATGTAATTCGATGCTTTGATCGCTTTTCTTGCTTTTAATTGCTTCTGGCAGATCAGTTTACAAAAACGATGTTGTTATTTATATTTACAGACTTCGCGAAAAAAAAAAATATACGTGTGGCCACACAGAGAAACAAGCTATTTCTGGCCAAAACCGTGACACGATAGAAACCTTTTCCAAAAACAGTGTTACAAAAACAATGTGGGTCGTTGAATAGCAGTTGTTTTAACATTTCTATTGAATTGTATCATGTCACTCAGGTGTCACCTGTAGTCCTAGTACTGGCAATCAATTTATTTTTAGATTTTCTTTGTATTTTTGAACATCACTGAAATATGCCGGCGGAAAACATCGTGAGAAATATTTAACATCATCTGCCTAGCCTTTTACCTGTTCATGATAAGGTTGACTTTCAGTCTTGGACTTCCAGAACCCAGTTAGTACTGGGTAATACGATACCCCTTGGCAAGACTGGTTGTCAGACTTTCGGGCCAATGACTACTTAACGACTGTCAAAGATCTACAAATGACAGCCTGAAATCTATTTAGTAGTAAAAAGCATCATGTATCATCATCATATTTAATGTTTAATACAGATTCAGGCTTAAAATCAACTCTTATCAAAGTTATAGTATTTAATTATATAATTATGTCCGATCAGGTCATGTACGGACATAAAATGAATCACAAGCGCGCCAGGTGGTGACATCACGCGTCACAAGTTTGCCAACACCGCAGCGTGCTTCAACAGAGCACTGATGTTTTCAGCTCGATGACATTAGGGCAAGAGTCAATGTCTGATCGCGGCCGAGTTGAGACCTCTTGGAAATATACCCAATTCATTGTGTCCCGTTTTATTGTGTTAAGTTGAATTCTCAAGTACTTTGTTAGTTTTACCAGCAACAGTATTTCGCACTCAGTGTGTTTCCATAGCACGAAACCCATCGTCTGCCCATATAATTCTTAAGCTTAACGGAATAAATCCTGACAGTCCCGATCCCGACATATATTTCTTCCTTAAGTGTTACATGTGCCTAAACATTCCCAGTCACTGGGACTCAGACCTCATATCTGGGAGAAGAAGTCGGGCATAACCTAACACGCAGGCCCAGTACGGGTTGCCCATAAAAATTTATTTATTTTGACGAGCACAACAACCTCTTAAGAGGTTTCCAACATTTCAATTACTGATTGTATAATACCCAGTACTACAAATGTGTACACATGATTATTTCGATTCAATTAACATCTTAAACAATAGCATAATGAATCACTATGTATATATAACTGATTGTTGGAACAATTATCTTACATCATGCTTACTGTGTGCGTATTAGATTATGGTTTGGGGTGTTGCCGCACTAGTGGAATAGTTACACAACTTTTGTCGTGTTTAGAAAACATGTGGAATTCCTCAACCCGTATTCAGTCCATTGTCTCTCACAGAGGGAGACAAGGCCTCTTTTATGTAGAATGGAACGGACAAACAGTCACCACGTACTCAGTATATAATAATTCTTTTACTGAATATGTGGTAATCGTGTCTGTGACGGTGTCCCTTTTACCCGACACCCAGGGCGAGGTGTTCTTTCTCAGTAGCAGCTACGGAGTCTGAATTTGTGTAATAGGCTCGCCCCCTATTACATGGGACTTAAACATAACAGGCGAAAGTGTATAAAGGGTGTAAACAGACTCTTAATGAAGCCGAAAGGTACTTGTTCTCCCCGTCATTGCGATATTTTTTTTGATCTAGACCATACCTGGGAACCTTCTAGTTACGGAGATATTGGGGGTCAAAGTTCGAACTTTTTCACAAGTTTTTTTTTTAAACACATGTTTTAATATAAGATTTTTACTTTTAACACCTCTAGGACCTCTTACTTTTCAATCCATCCATCAGCACAAAGTTTTGAGTGCGTTACATTGAGTTCTACTGTAAAACGTGATTTTTTAGCCCATAAAAAAGTCGTTTCTAATTTTTGCGTAAAGTTACCTAGTTTGATGTACATAATGCTTAGTTGACGGCTTCGTGAAGAGTCTGTTTACACTCTGTATAGGTAATCTTCTAGCTACAGAAACCAAGGTTACTAAACTATCAAAACTTTTGTCTCTCCCACCTAAAATCAGCATGGAAATATATTCTCATTGCCATTATCATAAGTCATCATCAACATAATGCTGTATTACATATGCACCCCTACAATGTTACGCAAAACACAAACCTATTGTAATTTACTTATAAACGCAAATTGCGTGAAACAATAGCGGAATGGCAACAATTTCCATAGGCAAATAAAATCGGCCGTATAAATTATCGTCTGATGTCCAATATACAACAGAATCTCAACAATGTTTCGACCTTAATCGGAGTTTAGGGTAGCCGTTTATTAGGACTAGTGGTGAGGGCCATCGATTTGATTCGATGATATCGATGTACAATAATTCTACACCTGCATTACTTGGATTCACGCCTGTTAGGAATTCCCGGATAGGTTACACAGAGGGTGTACGTAATAGTACACGCACATTTCGCCAGTTATGTTTAAGTCCCATATAAAAGGGGGCAAGCCTATTACCATCAACCGGACACAAATCCAGACTCCGTGGCTGCTACTTAGAAATCCCTGATGGAAAAATCCAATTATACACGTGCTGAAATTATTAGGTTTTCCATTGTTTCAAACTAAACGAAATTTCAGCCAGTTTACTTACTAACTAGGTACTTAATTTTGCTAATCAAACTCAAGTTATGAGTCTCGTGTTTTCATTCTAATTTTACCACAGTTTTAATTAACTAGAGATATAATTTAATTTAAAGTTCGATATTTATTTCCATCGTCTCTATACTCCATACTCATATTATAATCTATACTCTATCACATCACATCACACCATCAGCCTATAATGTTCCCACTGCTGGGACACAGGCCTCCTCTCTATGGGAGGGAATGGGCTCCACCACGCGGGCTCAGTGCGGATTGATAGATGTCACATGTCTTCGATTTTTTGGTTCTAGGAGATGCGGGTTTCCTCACGATGTTTTCCTTCACCGTTTTTGAGAACAGTGGTGATGAAATAATCGCCTGCCTGCGTTCGAACCCACGACTAACTGTTCTTAAGTCGGGGTAGCTACCACTGAGCCACCGCTGCTCTCTATTCTCTTTATATTATTTAAAGAGGAAAGATTTTCATGTTTGTATGTAACGAATAAACTTAAATACTACTGGACCGATTTGAAAAATTCTCAGCAATATTGCTATAACTACATTGTCAGCAAGTAACATAGGCTTTCTTGGTTTGTGGGTGCAGATATGCAACGAGGAGACATTGTTACTGCTTTCAGACTGCGTTCGGGACATGTTCCGTTGAATAGCTTTGCCTTTCTAATGAGAAAGAGTGATTCGCCCAATTGTTCGGAGTGTGATACGGTAGAAGATACCACCCATATTTTAGCGGAATGTGTCCGGAACGAGGTTGACAGGAGTAACTTTGTCGTAGAAAATTGTTTTAATTCTTCGGATGTGGGCATAAACAATAGTATTTTGGCGGCCCCCTTGTCCAGGACAGCCAAAATACTATACAACATTGTAAACATAGGTATTAAGCGAAGATAGTCTTAGAATGCCCCTATGAGGGTGGCATGATCATGTCTGATCAAACCCTCTATAAACCAATAAAGAAAAAAAAAAAAGTAACATAGGCTATATTTTATCCCCGTACTCCCACGGGAACGGGAACTACGTAGGTGAAACCGCGTGAGGTCCGCTAGTATTTTATATCTACATTTTGTCCCATCCCTAGTAGCTTACCCCTATCGTAAAACAGGAGATAATGTACGCTTTGATAATTTATTTTGCGCATCATAAAACAAAACACTTGAAGATACAATGTGTGCTGTGTAAAAAGTGTTATGTTTATCTGAAAGTATTATCTGTGGTGTAAATCAGTCTAGTTTACAAAACAATAAATTAAGGGTTCACAAAGATGCCTGCCAGGGCTGCGGGCTGTAAGAAAGAGATACCGCGGCCCTGGAACACAAAGGGCAAGGAAGGAACATGGATGGGTTTTAGTCAATACAAGTCTGACACTCCCTTCCGCTCTGCCCAGAGCGGGAGAAGTCATTTGATGATTTCCCATCCGAAAAAAAAAGGGGTCACAAAGATCATAGCAAAAAAAAAACGTAAATGTAGAATGTGTGTTAGGTAGTGTATCTTAACTATAATATTATAAATGAGAAATAAAGATCGTTTGTTGGAGTATTCCCATTTCAACACCGATTTCAAGAGCACCATAGATATTCCCTTTTGAGGAAAGGGAATATCTTTGGTGCTCTAAAAATTGGTGCTTTTGAAATCGGTGCTCAAATGGGAATACTTCTGTTAGTTACCTTTTTACGCCTAAACCACCAAACCGATCATCCTGAATGCATTCTATTATATAAGTTGACAGGTGTACAGAAACGGACATAGGATACCTTTCATCCCGAAAAAAATTACTGTTCCCGAGGAAAACAACAATACCGTTCTTATGATAATAGGCGGCGCCACGTGTCTTTCGAATCATGATTGAATTATATTATCACTACCTTTTGCCCGCGGCTTTGCTCGCGTTAATTTAGAATTAGACAATCAATTCAGGTTGTACTCTGCTAGTCTCAATCAAACAATTTATTTTTAGCACATCATTGATTACTTAAGTATTCTTATTTTGTCCCTAATTACAAAATTCAATGCTCTCAATTTAAGCAAAAGACGAATTACAGTACGGTTGTAAGCAAAAAACTTGAACCTTATTCTTTAAATTAAGAATAAGAAAACAAAGTGAAGCTCTTAGCTTTTCTTTATCTGGTCATTGAACTAGGAACAGAGCGGGAATGACGTGTTTTCCACAAATTCTTATAAACATGCTTTTAACGACGAAGAATATACATATTTGTACTACTGTAGTATACAGAGTGTAAACGGGCCATTCACAAAGCCGTCGTCAGCATTCCGTACAGTAACTCTCCTCAAAAATGATTGCTGCAAAACGACTTTTTTTCTTGGTAGGATTGAATGTAACGCACTCAAAACGTTATGTTAATGGATGCTTTGATTAGTAGAGTGGCTATCGAGGTATTTAAAATCAAGTTATAACAAAAAAAACCTGTGAAAATGTTGCAACTTTGACCTTCAATATCTCCGTAACTAGACGGTTTCATACAAAAAATATTGCAATGACGGAAATATCAGTATCTCTAGGCTTCGTTAAGGGTGTTTTCACACCCGGAATATCCTAATATTGCGGATAACTCTGCTTGCGCGATGTAGAAATGTTGTGACTTCATGTATGAAACGAAGTTCATACATAACATAACATCACGCCTGTAATCCCCGAAGGGTTAGGCAGAGGTGTACCTAATAGTACACCCACATTTCGCAAGTTATATTTAAGTCCCATGTAATAGGGGTGAGCCTATTGCCATCAACTGGGCACAAATCCTGACACCGTGGCTGCTACTGAAAAGTTCCTGATGGAAAAACCCAATAACACTTTGCCTGACCTGGGAATCGAACCCAGGACCTCATGCTCAGCAGTCGCGCTTACGGCTAATAGACCAACGAGGCAGTCGACGAAGTTCATACGTGGCGCTAAATGTCATGGCATACTTTCCCCGTAATTTTTTTTTAATGCAAAATAATTTACGAACTCCCTCACTCTTGCCAAAACATCGTAAAATTAAAAGTCAATCATCGAACGTATCCCGGTCTATCACAATAAAAAACGTAACAAAAACAAAATAAGAAAAAAAAAAGTTATAAAACGGATTCATTATTTACGCTGTACCCAAGATGTTTACGATGTTATCAGAAAAATATAAACCAAAATGTTCTTCAGACTAGTGCAGGGTTTTACGTGCAAAATATTTTATGGCAACCAATCCGGAAGAAGCTCTCTTTCCTGAAGTATGCTATCTTATTTCTGTGTTCTTCTGATTGGAATGAAAGAACGTCAGGTGTTATGCAAAACAAAAATATTTAACTAGAAATTGGACTTCACCGTCTCGAGACAGACCAGGTCCTAATACTGGACTATTATGACAATACTATTTATTGGTTGTAATTAACCAGGAGAGTAGTAGAAAGACTAGGAAGGCCTTTGCTCTGCTGGGATATAGCAGGTTTTTAATAATAACACGAAAAGGAAGTTAACTTTCGTTAAAGTTTATATAATCATTTTAACTATGTACCAAAACCTAATATTTATTATTTGCTGCTCAATAAATTAAAATGCCATGCACTTTGAAAGCCTGATAAAAAAGCTCATCAAAGATAAACATAAATTCTACTACAAAATTATCTGCCAACCGCCTCCTTCCAAAATTAAAAAAAAAAAAACCAGCGCTGTTAATATTACAAAGCGCAAAGTAATTATAAAAACCAAAACCTTCTTCAACCTAAAATTGGAACAGCGGGCGACTTTAATTAGCAAGATGCTAACTACTTTAGCAAAATTCCCCGAAAATTTTCTTCTCTACAAAATGTCTTTGAGGACTATGCAATTAGCAATGGTAACGGTTGGTTTACCATTATAGGGATTGTGAAAACAAACAAATTGCCTTCGTCTTATTTCTGAAATGTTAAACATATAAAAACTGTAATGTTCTACCACAGAATTCAACTTCACAATTAGTATGATCGCCCCAATTTTATATTTTTAAGAAACATTCACAAAAAATACGCATTACCAACTGAACAGCATCCACCTTTCAAAGTCATCATGTATCAATTCTAACCTAATATTTCTATTTTTGTATTGTAATAAGTTATTATGTGTACCTGATATCTGCACGCCCCAGTGGCAGAATATGATGAGACTTTTATGTTATTTGAGACCTTGTATTGTACCATGTTCGGACAAATAAATGAATTTGAATTTGAATTTGAGTCAATTAAGTGCCAAAGAATCCTGGAAACTATATACCTTAGTCAATTTCCAATTAACTGGATATTGTTGTAAGTAATGAATTATGAGCTAGACTACGAGTATCTTGTCTTTATACTGCACCACTTTTAGCGGTTTAAAATCTATACACAGTAGAAGGGACACTGACGCTTCCACTGTTACCTCGTATCTAGTACCTACATCATTCTGAACCTTCAAATCGAATCAAATTCAACATCATCATCTGCCTAGCCTTTTCCCAACTATGGTGGGGTCAGCTTCCAGTCTAACCGGATGCAGCTGAATACCAGTATTTTACATGGAGCGACTGCCTATCCGACCTCCACAACCCAGTTAGTACTGGGTAATACGATAACCCTTGGTTAGACTGGTTGTCAGACTTTTTGGGCCACTGACTACCTGTAACGACTGTCAAAGATGTACAAATGACAGCCGGGACCAACGGCTTAACGTGCTTTCCGAGGCACGGAAGAAACTCGGTATGTAGTGGTCACCCATCCACAGACCAACCTAGGCAAGCACGGCTTAACCTAAAGATCGAATCAAATTCAACGGTAATTTAAAAATAACTCAGCTGTTCCAAGCGTTTTAACCGCATGAGTAATGTATTGCAGTTTAGTCACAAACAGCTGTTTATTTTTTTAATAACCGATGAAACTCGCTACCCGTTAACCGGTAACCGTTTGCATTCCACATATTTAGGTGGTAAACTTATAGTTAGATCATTCAGGGTGTAAACAGACTCTTCACGAAGCCGTCAACCAAGCACTAAGTAGGTACATCAAACTAAGTAACTTTACGCAAAAATTAGTGCTGGGAAACGACTTTTTTTTGGGCTGAAAAATCACGTTTAACAGTAGGACTCAATTTATCGCACTCAAAACATTGTGGTGATGGATGGATTGAATAGTAAAAGGGTTCTGGAGGTGTTTAAAGTTAACATCTTACATTAAAAACATGTATTTAAAAAAATGCTTGTGAAAAAGTTGGAACTTTGACCCCCAATATCTCCGTAACTAGAAGGTTCCCAGGTATGGTCTAGAACAAAAAAATGATCGCAATGACGGGGAGAACAAGTGCTTTTCGGCTTCGTTAAGAGTCTGTTTACACCCTTTATGTACCCGGTCGGGCACAGCAAAATAAGCGAGTAAAGAGAGGAAGTATTTGTAAATTATATTCTATAACATCACTTAGCAACTAACACCTTTAATATAAAATATAAACAGGTATCTATTGAGAGATGTAATAATAATAAAAAAATAAACCCTGTTCCTGATACCGGTGGGTTACTATTTTTTATATTTTATATATATATTTTTTTTTAAATATTATAAAAAATGCGTGAAGAAAATGAATAATCCGAGTTTAAAAAAAGAATTAAAATGTTTTGATAGATCTAATATAGTTTATTTTCTCGAATATATAAATTATGATATTCTAAGTCTATCATTAAGATATTCGTTTACCTAGCTATAGTTAGTATGTTAGAGATATAGCGGTCTAATATAAATCTCCGTACAGAATTATACAATGTATAGAAAAACAATAGAGTGCCAGCCTACTAATATATCGGCCAGGAAACTGGGGCAAGCTCACACAAAAAGTTTAATTACAATATACCACGGGGGACTATTCCGCGTCCAATTGATATATTGTTTGTTTTGCACCCATATCCGACCGTTTTGGTTTATGTAAATACTGGCTGTGTCCCGTGACTTCTGTATGGGAGAGAAAAAAAGTAGCCTTTGTGCTATTACAGACTGTAATCTATCTCTGTGGCAAATTTCATCCAGATCTGTTCAGCAGTTCTGGCGTGATTGAGTAACAAACATCCATGCACCTAAACTTTCGCATAATATAAAATAGTAGTAAGATAATAGGATCTAAATACCGACTATTGTTTTCGTGATAAACTTTTTATAACAGTGGTTTCGCAATTCTAAAGTTTAAGCAATTTTACATAATCTTTAATGACTCCAAAGTGTGAATGTATGTAAGATTTTAATGAAAATTCAAAACATAAGGTATGTAAGTAAACATAAGTATGAACTTCCTCTGTTTGGATAAAGATAATATTAATCATCATCATCATCTTAGCCGAAAGACGTCCACTGCTGGACATAGGCCTCCCCCAAGTGTCGCCACATTGACGGGTCCCGTGCGACTCGCATCCAGCGGATCCCTGGAAGATAATATTACTAGTTTTTAAGAATTATGGATTTGGAAACTCAACTTACTACCTTTTATAGCAGTGTAATATTTGGATCTTATATCGACGCAAAGTATTTCAGATTTTATTTTATGAAAATCATCATCATCATCATCAGCCTATAAATGTTCCCACTGCTGGGACACAGGCCTCCTCTCTTTGAGAGGGAATGGGCTATAATTCACCACGCGGGCCCAGTGCGGATTGGTAGATGTCACATGTCTTCGAATTTTTGGTTCTAGGACATGCCGGTTTCCTCACGATGTTTTCCTTCACCGTTTTTGAGAGCAGTGGTGATGAAATAAATTACACAAAGTAATGCGCCTGCCTGGGTTCGAACCCACGACTTACTGTTCGTAAGTCGTTTATGAAAATGGTTCCCACATAAATAAACACGAACAATTTTACCTAGTCATGTTTTGTTATATATATCTTCACACGTAACAAAAGCATCACCCTCAACATAATATTTAAAAAGATATTATCACAACGGATTGCAAAAATAAGTTTCGTCACAGTACAGCTTACTTCTACCCACACCCTAACGCAAGAAAGCGTAAGTGATACATTTCCTTTACATCGAGATTTTTATCACTAGATTACTTTGATAATTTAATAGGTGATACTAAAAATAAGCACTCTTTCCTCGCAAAGAACTTTGAACTTAAACTTAAAGTAGCTAAAGTTGAAAATTGAATGTCAGGTGTTACCCTTCTAGAGTTCCCTTCAATAAATTCAGAGAAGAAATCGACAGAATGTCCCCTAAACATTTCCCTCATGTTTTTATATGGGATTCCCATTAAATTAAACATCAGCCCCTTACTTCTTGCCCCCAAAACAATAATATCTGTGCGGGAAATAAAACGACACTTAGATTGCTTTATTATTCTTAAAAATTTATTTATGGTGCAGTTGTGTTTTTGTCACAGAGCAGCGGTGGCCCAGTGGTAGCGACCCCGACTAACGAACAGTATGTCGTGGGTTCGAACCCAGGCAGGCGCATTACTTTGTGTAATTTATTTCATCACCACTGCTCTCAAAAACGGTGAAGGAAAACATCGTGAGGAAACCGGCATGTCCTAGGACCAAACATTCGAAGACATGTGACATCTACCAATCCGCACTGGGCCCGCGTGGTGGATTATAGCCCATTCCCTCTCAAAGAGAGGAGGCCTGTGTCCCAGCAGTGGGAACATTAATAGGATGATGATGATGTGTTTTTGTTGTTAACAGAAGAGTGCGGTTAAAGCATGCGTCATGTTTCTCAGGGCTCCAATCTCTAACCAAAACTTAAATATTATTAGAGTTTCTAATAATATTTTTTTATATTTTTAAATGTTTTTTTTTATATTGTTTTATATTTGGATATTTAAAAATATAATTGATATGTGTAAAAATAAATAAAGGAAATAATAATAATATCAAATATGTATAAAAATGAATAAAGGGAATAATAATATCTTGGGACAACCAACACACTGCCATCTGATCCCAAACTAGGCAGAGCAAGATTTATATATTAAAACTTTATGCACAAGTATAAAAAACTGTACAAAAGCGGACCAATAAAAAAAAGGAGAATATTAAAGACCAAACCAAAAGAAATCTTTCTAAACAATTTTAACTAACCCAGCTCATTTATTAATTTACGACATCAAAAAACTGTAATAAGTTTTGATGAGGAAGCTAACTTAATTAAGACAAAAATGTTATTACTCACCATATTCATAACAAGAGTTTCTGGTTCTGGGTTCGATTCCTGGGTCTGGCAAAGCGTTTTTGAGTTGGTCTATCAGGAATTATCCAATTGATTAATAAGCACGCACGCTATCACATGGGACTTTAACATAACTCGAAATGTGAGTGTACTTGGGTACACCTCCACCTAATCCTTCTTCCTGCGGGGATTACAGGCGTGATGTTATGTTATATTCTGTTATTCATAACATTTACTGCGAAACAAAACTTGAAGAAAATAAAATAAATAGCAAACGTGTATCCACATCTAAACAGAAAACGCCACTCTTCTTTTAGTGCGCAAGTAATACTAGAGGAACTGGCCGCGGCGGCGACGGTGACATATTGTTACGATCCTTTAAACAACAGCATTACTCGTACATCTGGCTTGAAACCCAGCAAATAACGGAGAGATCAGAGACCTTTTATAAATGTGAAGAGTAAACTGGAGAAGATAACTTAGAAAAATATCTGTGTTGGTTTAAAAAAGTCATAATCATATTTGTCATTTTTATTCTCAACTAGACGGCCCTATTGAAGATCATCATCTGCCTAGCCTTTTCCCAACTATGTTGGGGTCGGTTTCTAGTCTAACCGGATGCAGCTGAATACCAGTATATTTCTTATTTGGATCACTCCAAATAAGAAATATACCTATATGACCTCAAACCCAAGTTACTATTGAGTGGGTCATACCATACCCTTTAGTACAACTGGTACAGACTTTCCGTGGCCCTATTAGAGATCTATAAATGAATTGGCGAATGCACACTTTCCGATCATAAACAGGCTTCGATCAATGTTCAATTATTCTTCGTTTCTTATACATATATTTTTGTACGTATTAGTTGCTCAAGCATGAACAAACCTCATGATGTTGACGAGCGACTGTGAACGTCATAAACACATTCAAATGGCATTTAGGAGCTGATAGTGTCCATATTTTGTAATAATAATGACACTGACGCTTTTGAAGGCGGTTTAAATGCACTGACCGCTGACAATCGGTGAAATTCGCTCTAAAAACAATTCCAGACCCAATTTTAATTGCAGAAACTATACCAGAAACATCGTAACCAAGCATCCTAGAACCCCATGCTAATTCACCGACTTAATAGTAAAATGTATTGAAATATAATAAAGGAAACAAAGAGGTAGCCGACTCGCAAAGCGGATAGAACAGCTTCGGGAACAAAGAAAACTTTGCAGAGCCGTAGTGCTGTAGAACAGTAACGATTTCGCTAATTCCAAACTCGTGGATAGGGGCAATTGATTTGTATAATTGTGCAGATTTCTCTATAGGAAATTGTGGATAGTTCGGGTTTTGGAACATTGAACACTGAAGTAATTGTCACTGTCCGTAGTTCTGTAGAATTTGGGATTAAAATCGATCGAAAGCAATTTTGATTTGTGTGAATATGCCGTGTTCTATAAGACTTATTTATAATCTTTTATTTAATTTGCCTTGTTAGTTACTTAGTATGTAGAAGTCAAATCTTGTAACTAAATTTCAAACCAGTTCTCCCCAGGTAAGTGAGCTGAAATTTTGCTCACACCTTTGGTTCTGGTGACAATACATTTTTACGACAGATATGGCTTAATCCTGCACCTGGGATCGCCTCTTCACGAAAAATCTCCTGAACGGTTAATAGCACGGACACAAAACTTTGTATGCGCGTTAAATGTTGATGGATAAACAATTTATTCTTCTTTTCAATATAAATAAAAAAGTTTTTTTTGTTTATATTGTGCAATAGGCTTGCTCATCTTTTTCACTCACTTCGATTTGGTAGAGAAGAATCATGCGAAGATTTCATACATTTTTATAAATCTTCTTAAATCATAATCTTCATAAATGTCTGTTAACTCTTCCTTTAAATTCTGAAGGGTTAACGGTAAGAAAAAGGGATATTTTACTTAAATGAAGATACTTCATTAAAGCGAGCAGCGGTGGCCCAGTGGAGCGACCCCTACTTACGAACAGTAAATCATGGGTTTGAACCCAGGCAGGCGCATTACTTTGTGTAATTTATTTCATCACCACTGCTCTAAAACACGGTGAAAACATCGTGAGGAAACCGGTATGTCCTAGAACCAAATATTCGAAGACGTGCGCTACCAATCCGCACTGGGCCCGCGTGGTGGATTAGGGCCCATTCCCTCTCATAGAGAGGAGGCCTGTGTCCCAGCAGTGGGAATATTATAGGCTGATATTAAAAAGCAGATCTTTTACACTAGAGAAAAGTTATAAAATAATTAACGGTAAAGTTCATCTTGAAACTTAAACCGATGTTCCAAGAATCACTAAACACAATAATAAATAATAGTAGACTAGCAATAATAGTTACAACAAACAAACACGATACAGAAACAGCAAGGCCAATGTATTGCAAGTAGTGTACGTTTACTATGCAACATATATCAAACTATATTACTCAATTCGACGGGTATAGTCTGGTTGCAACGGCCAATCAGCTGTGTCTATGAAACGTCTGATAGACCAGAACTTTGGTATTGCTAAGGGTCGCATAGCCTTTTGAAGATAGTCGCTAAAATTTATAAATAAATTTGTGTATTGATTTATTTGTCATGACTTAGTTTTAAGTCTTAAAATAAGTACAATTATTTTAGTACATTGTCTTCACGTATTTGGGATCGACGCAGTATGTCTCATTAAAGTCGCACCTAATATGATTGTACAACTATGTGGTTTGAAACATAGTAGAAACATTTTAAAAGATTAACTCTGGAGTTTCGTGCCCATTATTCTCCATTCAAAACTACTTTCGCGAATGGGCATCTAGACTCATTTCTATTTCTTAGTTTTCGACATTCACAATGGCTTCTTATGGACCCTTACATGTTTCTCTAACTATGGCAACAATTTTCACTAAAAAAACTGGTAAATATCCAGCCTTAGGAACTTTTCCTGAGTCAATTTCAAGTTGAAATGAACTGTAAATAATGTAATACATTAAGGTCGGCTTCTAAGCTCACTAGAGGGATCTGAATATCAGTATCTTACTCGAGGAGACTGTCTTCTGACCTCTACAACCCAATTAAGTTTCAACCGGCAGACACCCTTGTGTCCTAAGGCTATAAGCTCAAGAGCCAAGGGCAATGTAATTAATTTTAGAACATATTTTTTCTGAAGATTGTTGCAATATGCTTGCTTTGACCAGGATTGAACGTAAAATCTTTTTTTAAGAATTATTTTTTTAATTATTATTCCCTGTCAGGTTTTAGCTCCAAAAAGGAAGCAAGGACCACAATATTGTTGGAACAACAGGTCAAGCGTAAACTTTTTAAAACAAATGACATATTATATGTCATTTGTTTCACTAGTCGAAATAGTGGGAATCGACATTCTGGGAATGATTCAAAATAAAAATACAACAGAAGAAATTAATGTTTAAACACCTTTTTAGGGTTCCGTGCCCAAAGGGTAAAACGGGACCCTATTACTAAGACGGTCCGTATGTCTGCCTGGCTGTCTGTCTGTCTATCCGTCTGTCACCAGGCTGTATCTCATGAACCATGATAGCTAGACGATTGAAATTTTTACAGATGATGTATTTCTGTTGCCGCTATAACAAAATAAATACTAAAAACAGAATACAAAAAAGTGTGTGTGTGTACTTATGTACACGCGTTAGAAGTTATACTTCTTTTTAAAAAAAAATATCTGTCGCCTTATCTCAGCCAGCAGTAGATTAAAAATAAAAAACCTAGGCTTGTCAATATCTGACATCATGCTGTTAAATTTAGGTGTCGGTGTGCGCGCGCATCGTAAAAAAATACTCTCATCATTTTTCCCTAACGCGCCATAAGAAGTATAACTTCAATAAATATTTAAGGGGAGCTCCGATACAACAAACGCGACTATTTACCGTTTTTTTTGTTCGAAATTAATAACGGCGACAGGCAGATGCTTGAAATATTCACAGATTTCTCAAAGATCAAATTTTGTTGTATAAATAAATAATTAAATTAAAATAAAATAAATAATTAAGGGCTCCCATACAACAGACATGATGTTTTGCCGTTTTTATAGATAATGGTACGGAACCATTCGTGCGCGAGTCCGACTCGCACTTGGCCGGTTTTTTTTTAAACTAGCTCATAGTTAGCTACGCCATCAACATGCAGTTTACTATTACCGCAAAATGATCAAATTACATCGATCACATTCACTGTGATAACACTAGGCAAAATAGTACCTCAACAATCCCACAACAAAATGCACAAACAAACAACATAACACATTTGCAATATATTACCCGTATTTTTACGTTTCTACTGCAGCAACAGAAGTTAAAACTATAAAATACTATTAAAGGAGTTACAAAGCTGACAGCTAGACGCTGGCAGGGAAAGTTTCCATTAAAAACAAAGCCTTGCATTTGTAACAAAAAATATTATTCTTTGTGGAATCGCTTGGAACTGAAGCAAGGGAATTTATTAAATAGTTCCTTTTAATGTTACAAAGTAAATTGATAGTCTGTTGAGGATCTTAAGTGTACGTTTGTAACGGTTTTTATTCTTTTAGTAGATTTTTGTTTCAATTTAATTGGATTTTACTTTCATGAATTTACCAGTATTACTTAAAGTTTTACCCAGTTACTGCACTGTGGAGGTCGGTTAAGCAGTTGCTCCTTAAAAAGCTACTATTCATCAGCCTCTGGCTAGACTAGAAGCCGACCTTTAGGTAGGATTTTTTTAATAATAGTAATTATTATAGCTGGCCCATTTTATGCCACTGCTGAGCAAAGACCTCCCTCCATTCCTTCCAACGGCAACGATTAGAAGCTACTTTAAATGTTTTGTTTGGTTTTACATAGTTTCCTCTCCGGCGATTGTTAGAAACGTATAACTGACATTTCATAAGTTAAGTTAATAATAATAAGTTTATTTGCTCCTTAAAAATATAACATGTTGAATAGTATTTAAATGCAGTTACAATAAAGCACAAAGAATAAATATGAGCAACTGCGCCTGAGCTAGGCTGAGCCTGTATTTCAGGTCACAGTTCTCTTCCCAGAGTTATGAGCGGTATCAACAATGGTTGGACATTTTTAGTTAATCGCTTTTTTATATAAATTTAGATAGTTTCGCTCATAATACTAATTTTAAATTATTTTTAGAAAAATGGCTATTTAATCACTTTCGTTATGATTTGATGTGTGACTACAGACTATTCAGGACGGGAAGCGCTGTCTTTCTGTGTTTTATTCTTATTTTCTTACTGACCCTTTTTGTATACGTCCGTTTCCTTATTTCTTTTAAAATCGATGTAAATCCGTGGACAATAGTGTGGGTTATGCGTTTGCTTATACCTAAGCTGAATGTCAATATTGTAACGTGTAACTGTTTTTTATCCCAATTTAAAATGTACCTCAGTGGCAAGCAGGCATATTACTGTAAGGCAGCCATTTTATGACATGATTTCTTTTGGTCGCGATAACCGACATCCACGCAGGCGAAGCCGCGGGCATCAGCTAGTATATGAATAAGATTTGAACGCAACAGAAATCTGCACCTCTTTAACAAACAGTGACAAGATAATCAATTAAGTTACAGATAGCCAACAGCAAATTCAACGTAGGGCAGATGTAAACAACAGGATTCAATCCACAAAACAATTTTGCTTCTAAAAATGCAAAACCGATGTTATCTCGTCAAAAAATTGCTTGTGGTTACCGTTGTGGAAAAATGTAAAAAATGTTAAAACAGAGGGTAAATCTAGAAATTGCAGTATTCGGAGATAAAAGAAAACAGATGTGGAGGTGTTTACACCTAGGAATATGTATACATCTTGCTAGTACTCTTACTAAATTTCAAATAACAGTATCCCAAATCACTACTTATAATAAAACAAAGTCCTCCACCTCATCTGTCTGTCTGTTCGCGATAAACTCAAAAACTTCTGCACCGATTTTTATGCTGTTTTCACCAATGGATAGAGTGGTTCTCGACTAGTAGGTATTATTGTACCTGTTGCTAACCAATTTATGTACAAATCCAAATTCCAAGAAGCAGTTTACTTTTAGAAGACAAACTTGGAAATGGCAAGAATACTTAATATTTATAGACACATAACGTCTTTCCCCGAAGAGGTATAATATATTTATATAATAATACTTGCTCATCACGCACAATGGTCCAGCTTTAGGGACTAAGTGCAGAAACCAAACCCTTATAGAATAGAATACTAGCTCATGCCAGCGGCTTCGCCCGCGTGAAGTTCAGGAATTGCCCACGGGATCTTACTTCTCGGATAATAAGTTATCTATGTGCTTTACCAGACTACAATCTATCTCTATCTCTGTGCTAATTTTCATCCCGATCTGTTCAGCCGTTTTGGCGTGATTGAGTAACAAACATCCAGTAAGATAACGGGGTGGAAGGGACACTGACTCGAAAACGGTTACCACGTATTAAGTACATCATTTGGGGACTCCAAATGATGTACTCCATATAGAAATTTTTCATCGGTAATTAAAAAAATATCACGTCCCGTACGCCCTGCGCCACATGCGCGCCATGCGCCCGTCTACGTGAGTTGAGAATTTTGGAAAAACTGTGATATACTAACATGTCTCATCATTTCAATCGAAGAGTGTGTACACCAATTTTCGAGTCAATCGACCCAGAGAATATGGGTGGAATTTCAAAAAACCCTTTCAAAGTGGTTACTTACTCTTCACAAAGAATACAGCCTTCGAATGTCATGTCTTTAAGACCAGCGGTTTAGACTGTGGATTGACATATCAGTCAGGGGATGATTTTGGAAAAACAGTGATACACGTTTTTCATAATTTTAACTGAAGAGTATGTACACAAATGTTTAAGTCAATTGACGCCGAGAATAAAATGTTTCACTGAAAATTCAACACCCCATTTTACCCTCTTAGGGGTAAAATTACGTAAAACCTTTTCTTAGTGGATACCAGACCAGACCAGTGGTTTGGGCTGTGCGTAGATATATCAGTCAGTCAGTCAGAAATTTGAATTTTATACTATGTATAGATGACACTCACTTTTTTCCAGTTTGTCAATTCAGGCCGAGCCTATTGACAAATACTCGTCTAACCTCCGTGATGCTACTGGAAATTCGTGAGGGAAAACCCCAATATCATTTTACCTGATCTAGACATCGAACGTCTTCGCATTTTTAACCTTCAAAAGTGTCCTTATTATACAGGGTCGAATAGAATTCACTACCCAAACTCGTCAGACTTGCTCATAGATACAGCTGTCACGCTTGAATCACAGAATCAAAGAGACAGTCAATATAAATTCTTGATTCAAATGCCAGCGGTATCACAACGAATCGATCAAATTGAGTTCTGTTCTTGGAAACTCAATATTGGTTTCATCAAAATTCAGGTAAATTTTAATATAGTCACTGGAGACTTGACCTCAAATATGTTGTGCCTCCCCAGACAAGAGTATACGAGCTTTTTGACATACAGGCTGTATTCCTAGAGGGCGGGCACCTTGATCAAGATCATGAACTGAGTTTTGTAGATTCCTTTGCGATTTGTGACCCAAGGGCTGGTTTTTACCTTGGCCAGAGGCTAAGTGTTGCCATACAACGTGGCAACGCCGCCTGTCTCTTGGGCACATTACCAGCTGAAAGCGTTGAGGAGGAGTTTTTCGATGCCCTTTTATAGTTTGTTGTTAGTTTATTTATTTAAATTTAATCCTTTTTAATTATTAATGTATATAGTTAGTTTATCCTATTGAATAAAAACCACCCCTTTGCGATTACTTTTTCATTGTTCTTAAAAATCAATAACGCAAATATTAAGTGAATTTTCTTTTCTTATCTCGTCATACTTCGTAGATAACCCATTATCTTAAGATTTCAAGAAAATTAACTGCGTGTCGACGACGTAGTTTGTTTACGTCGATATGTGATAGATAAGTGTAGGTTTAATAACCGCGTCTTCGTAAACATTTATGATGTTGTTTTCTATATCACCCCTAGTTATATGGGTCCTTATTTCCAATAATTTTATATAAGTCATATTTTAGGATGAAATAATAGTGTACGTACCCAATTAACACTTTAAGTTGACACTCACACTACCTGCAAACAAACAAGTTAAACCATTAACTATCTGTTTATGACTAAAACACGATACACAACAACACATTTACCAACACCTATAAACAATAAAACACACACTATAATTAAACTCAAACAGCCAGCAAATGCGATAGCAGTACTATAAATACTATAATTCCTTCGAGAACATACTGGCTCCATGAAAGAATATATTTTTCCTGTGGCCGCTTCCTCCCATCCGTTTGAGGTTATCTTAAAGGTTCGACCCGGGTAGTCTACGTATTGGATCTTATGTAAAATATTCGGATTTGCCTGCGTAGGAAGACAAATTGCTACTTAATTTTGGATTTGAATTTTTTTCGTGGACTTATCTCTGGAAGAAGCTAGTTTGCCTAAAGCTTGCTGAGGTCAATGTTTTATGTAAAGAAAGATTTATTCCCATAATCTTGAATACATAAAGAATTCGGCTTTAGTTCGCTAATAAGCACACGATCAGTGCTATTAGCAATGTTGGCTTAAAAATCATAAACATATGCTTCAAACGTCCTAAAGCTGCTTTTTCTAGATCTTAGTCCCCTTAGAATATACCAACTATTTTTTTTTTGTTACCAAGTTACTCTTAAACAACATTATTTCTGCAGTGTGTTGTTTTGTAGCTATTTTCGGTAGCAATAAAATTTTCATAGTTTCGCCTACAATTATTTTTACTGACAAGACTCCCGTAATAGACATCTGCCACGAGTGTGTGGGACGGCAAGCTCCTGAAACGCTATATTATATTTCATACCATCCCTCAATACCGTCGAACTATACTTTGCAACAGCTGATACGCAATATTTTTACTTTGATTCCATAATACCTTCAAACTTATACGAGGCAAGTTTCTCCAATTTGGGCTCTTCAAAGGAATCACGTCAACACCCCACATGCACACTTAATCTCGAGGAAAATACTCAATAAGTTCGTTTTCGAAAAACCATCTTCCGCAGATCACGACTTATCCACACTTCGGCATTCAGTGCGGGCTTTGGATCCCCCAGTCCGGAAAGGAATTTTTATTATCAATATCATGGTGTTGAACTATGGCGATGTTTATGTGCCCATATTATTTATAGTTTTCGCTATTTGTGGGGTCTCGTGTTTATTTATAATGTTTGTTGTTCGCAGTAAATTGGATTACGGCTTCGGGTTTCTTGCCATCGTGTTTTACGGCGTGATCAACAGTGTTTCCAGATTTGTGAGATAGAAATAAAGTGGGAAATAAATGTTTCATTTTATTTCGGATTGAAACGATTTGTGGAGAAAGTGAAATGGCTGGGGGACCTAGATAAGTTGGAGATTGAAGGCGTCTCATAAAACATTGTCTGACTGATGTGTGAGGTCGCCCGAATGGCGAAAAATATAATAGATTCCGTAATACATGATGTACTGTTAAAAATATCGACTTCGTTGTATAATAAATGGGTTAGTTTAATCAAATAGTACTTCTACTACTGTTCAAGCGAGTAGTATTTACTATGCCAGAACCGGATCGGCTCTACATTGCTTAAACTCAATTTATAATTCCTATATTTTTCAAACCTTCTTTTGTCTTAGAACTCCAGCCGTACATTTTTCTCTACCAAGATTACTCGAGCATATTAAATTTCAAAGAACAGACAATTGGAAATAGTTGTGAAGATCTGTGTGACCTCTACAACTATTTAATTATCATAAAGAATCGTAATTTAATACACAAGTGAACTACTTTTGTAATTTCGTTCAAACATTTGGAATTAATAAAATCTTCTTCTTCTTTTCGTGTCGATGATGAACTCATAATCAAATAGATAAAGTAGGTACAATAAAAACAAATGATGTTATAGTCAAGACAAGTAATAGAACCACACCAAACGATTTTAGAAGTGAATTCTGCTGAAAAGCTAACCTTACGAAGTTTACAGAAAGATCAATAAGTCTCTGACATGGGCTTGGCTTGGCATCGGCAGAAACGACTAAAGTGCCCTCAAAATGTATCATATTACCTACAAATGCTGTAAAAGATGATGCAAGAGGAACAGAATGGAAACAAAGAATAACAAGGACGCATATAGCTTAAAATTTAAAGCACCATATAACAAGAATTAGAACTCCATAAACGTTGCCAAAAAGAAACAAACAGTTATGCAGGGAAGCACTATCAAACATTTTACAAGTACCAATAAAAACAATGATGCAGAACAATGGAGACTATAAGTTTTATCGCCAAACATATATTATGCAATAATTCAAGCGGGGAATGCAAGTGTTTGAGAAAGTTCCGTAAACTGCTACTACTGTTCCACCAGTTTCCAACTTGTACGTTTGGCTGACTTGCGAGAGCAAGCCTCGACGAAATTCGTAGAAAATGAAGTAATTTAAAAGTTCCCTAGTGGTATTAAGTTTTGCATCATTGGCGCCTGTCGAACCGCAAGGATAAGCATTTTATTTTTGATTTAGGGACGCTGTGAAGAAAAAAGAAAGGTATTTCTGTTATGAGAAATGGAAGACGTTTTCATAGTGGTTCTAAGAAAGGACCTTATTGAGCCATCGGAATTGTTTCGTGATATCTTCTTCTTAGCGTGTCGATGGCAAATTGCACGCTGATGCAGTCAAGAGATCGTCAAGTGCGCAAGTGTCAGGGCATGCAGTGCAAGATGGAAGATGGGCCATTGTCTGTGGAGACACACCGCAATGAAATGCAATCGTGAAATGCAACGTTAGAACTTCATTCTAATTAACATTATAAAAATTCTGTCTGTTGGTCTGTCAGTTTATTACCACTTCTTGCCTAATTGATTAATCGAATTTCAATGATACAGGTAGAACATAACTTACATAACCTGTGTTAATATAAAATATACTCTTTGTCTAGTAGTACCAACTTGACTGTGGGGTAATTTCCGACCTGCACGTGGGCGAAGCCGGGGGAAGAAACAAGTGTATATATTTTGTGTTCAGAAAGGAAATTCGTTTATGCTAAAACAGACTAACGTTACGGAAAAATCACAGAAATAAAAAAAAAATGTGCAAACTTAGTAAAATTCTTCGTTTAAAGCATACACCAAATTAAAAATGCTGCAATTCCAGTTGTAAACAAGTCTCGAAGTATTAAGGTGCTCACATAGTACCATCACATAGTGAGCTTCAGTGGATTTTACAATTTTTACATACACCTGAATGTATGTAAAAATAGGATAATCCACTGAAGAAGGCTATCGTGTGTACGTATTACACAGAAACAAAAAAGAGACTTACCAGAATAAGAGAAAAGGTTCAATTTTACTCTGACGATGACTATCATATTGGAATTTAATCATAATCATGACGATAATGAAGACCTCAACGTTAGGAGATAAAAAAATAGAGATATACAACATTCAACATAAATGAACTTCTCAGTTTACGCTAGTGAACAAGAGATAATGATAGGCTAGGCTTAACATGGCATAACATAACTGTTTAATTTTCTGGGTGACTTTAATGTTTCGATCATTAAACACAGCATTTTGTCGACTCTAAGGCTTGATTCATTTAATCTATCTAAAACCCCTAGAGGAAAACAAAAAGATAAAATAAGCTACGTAAACTTTAGACTATTAGAAGTTAATGATCTGATACTGATATTGTTAGCCCCCATGGCTTCCAGTTGTTTCGATCCAAGCCCAATGTGGACCACTGGTCTTGTCCAGATCGTTCCGCCATCTTCTACGAGGTTTGCCGCAACGCATTCTGGCTCATTTAATAATCTATTTTACAGAAAAAGGATCGCAGTTTCTACCACCTTCTAATATCATTATGGAAAAGTTGTTAAAGGTTTTGTAAGATGATTTTACGCCAAACATATTTGGACTATATCACATTAGCTGGTTTCGTGTAATCCTTTGTTATTATTTGTGTATTACTTTGTATTGTTATAGGTCAATGTGGTTCTTTGGTTAATGTACGTATGAGTTAGTAGAAGAGATAAGTTAGTACCCAATCTCTTTGATCGCCGTATCAAGCCATTCCTCTTGACTTATAACATCCTAAGGACTATGAACAAGAATTTATGCATGCCAAAGTTATTCATTCCGCTATCTTCAAACTTTGACCGTTCTCAGGTATAATGGATCCGATGAAATTTCAATTATGGCAAGGAAATGTTGAATGGAGAAAAAATAGCTTGACGTAGGTAAGGTAATAGCCATTAAAAATCCAATTTAATTGACTTAAGGGCGCTCGGCTTCCTTCTCAAATTAGTCGCAAGGGCAATCGTAAAAAGAAACATTCGTTTGATCAATTGTTCTTTATTCCTTTAGTTTGCTGAAGATTTTTTTTTCTGAATTATAAAACTTCTACAATCTTTATTATTGAGTTACGAAGTCCTAGCTACTAAGTGGTTTTCTGTCTCTATTTGATAAAATCATATAATATGCAATGAATCCTCCGTCCATGAAGAAGAATACATCGTAATAATTTGCCTAGTTTATTTCACACAGAAACGCAGATAAGACAATAAAACATCTCGCCCAAACTGGACCAAATAAATAGGAGCAAAAAAATTGGTCCTACCCTAAATGTATTACCCAATCTCAATTTTAGTAAGACTATTTTATTTCTAGCGTTTTGTTTCATGTTAAATGCGAGAAAGAATGTTTCCAAGTTCCCAACATTTTTCCTTTAGATTCTGGCATTCAGCCAAGATCCACCTTTCGCCTGGAGTTCGTGCTTAGCCAGATTTGAGAAAACTGATACTGACATTTTACACTCGAGCGTCCACAACTATCAGTTCCAAAGTGTTGGTAAAAAAAGCAGTTCTTTCATATTTTTCAAGTGTTTTTTAATCTCTCAGTCGTCTTCCTTATCGTGTGGTTAGAGCCTAGCCTGGCGTCAGAGTTTTAATGCCATTCATAGAACTTGGACTTGGATTTACATGCCGTCAAGAAATACCTCTCAGGCATGCTGGTTTCCTCACGATTTTTGCCTTCACCGAAGCTTCACAGATAAGTCATTTCTTCAATAGTTTCGAAACTTGAAAATAACAAATAGTGCCCTATACAGCAGCAAATAGCAGCTGTGTGTGTGTGCGTTTTATGCTAATTTATAAGACAACTAGCTGATGCCCGCGGCTTCACCCGCGTGGATGTCGGTTATCGCGATAAAAAGTAATCATTAAATTTTGATCCCGTTCTCGCAACAAAAACTTGACAAATTATATACTAAAACCTTCCTCAAAAACTACTCTATCCAGTGGTGAAAACAGCATAAAATCGGTGCAGAAGTTTTTGAGTTTATCGCGAACAGACAGACAGACGCGGCTGAGGACTTTGTTTTATAATATGTAGTGATAGTGAAAGTGATGTAGTGATATTCAAGAATGGTATTATAGGTCACCGACTTATAATACCGTAATAACACCCAACACTCATAATTCTCTGAAGTTGAGTTGACTAACACAATTTCGGCCGACGATCCGGTTTTTCTAGCATCCTAAAGTAACAACCGTAGGGTCCTAAGTTATTCCAACCCGCTTTTCACGTAAGCACCCCGCAGAGGCCTTTGATATACGGGTCTGTTCGCCAAGATATTTGATTATCCTTACCTGCGTAGGACAACGATTTTTTCACTGTTACGAACGAAAATTTTGCGAGGATTTTTTTTCTCATTTTTGCTGACGGTAGCTTTAATATTAAGGATTTTTTTTGTGAAATTCTTGGAGTTTAAAATGAGTTTTGATGAAAATTGCTTTGTTTGATGATGATGAATTATGGTTAATTTGTTTTAAGTGGGATAGGCAGGGTACTAAAGGTGAAGATCAAAGGGGTCAAGACAAATGTCTACAGGGTGATTGGTAATTGGGTGCAGGCCTTGAAATGGGTGATACTAGAACTCATTTGCAACAAATTTGACCCTGATAACTAAAGGTCCTATCTGAGTGGTTTCGGAGTAATCGAACTTTTAAGTTTTTTTGGAAATTAACTCCTCTCGACCAAAAATTGATAATTGTGACAAATTTACGTCGCGTCGCTCAGAGCTCATATGATACTTTTCAGAGAGCGCATAAACGAATAAATATTTCGAAAACTAATTCCTCAAAAAATAACCCAAACCTTTGGTTTAACAGCGTCATAAAGATATAATAATGTAAAAAAATTAAACCACCCTTGCTTTTCAAGGCAGTTTACTCAAAATAAATGACACTTAACGTGCAAATTACAGAAATGACTTCCTTGTCTTAACTTTCATAGCGTTTTGATACCTTACAACTTCTACTTCTTCAACCTTTGGCCACCCAATGCTGTCTTCCAAATCCCTCCACTTATGTTATATCACACCACGAACGGGACGGAGGAATGTGGGAAGACAATCCTCAGATCTTCGGATCTTCTTCTTAACATATTATTATAGGGTGACAGGTAATTAGTGACCGATAATTAAATACGTGATTGCACTCATGTTAACAAACTACTTTCCCAAAGAAACTTTTTTTTCTAGTCTATATTAATAGGAAAAAGTTCAAATGTGTGTGACCCTAAATTTAACCACGCAAACTCCGCTCATTGACAGTAAATAGATCATCAAGTGCGCAGGAGCCTCAGACGATTGTGATCCAATTTAGGTAAGTTCCATTGCCTACAGTAAACTGCGATTTGCAGAGTAAATTGATGGAGGCAGCTTTAAATTCAAAATAGTTCCGTTATGGCCATTTAATCAAAGTATTTTTTTAGGCAGTGGCGCGCCCTAGTTAAACCTTGTTTGAACTGTCAGTGTCACTGTTATGTCATTGTCAATAATGTCAATTTAAGGAACCCGGGGCCTCGAGTACCCAATGGCGGTTAAGCGTTTTTTAATGCCGGGTCCCGCAGTACCGCTAGTTTGTGTAGTTCGATAACTTTGCTAATAAGGTTCTTAGTAATACAATCTCTTCTATGTAACCCTACCCAGATCAAATTTTCACTTTGAAAGCCGCACGTAGCACACCGTATATTTCATTTTAAGATTATCTAATCAGACTATCTTATATCCTTCCTTGAGAACGTTCTAGCCCGGAATACCGGAATCCTTTGACTATAATTGAGTCTCTTCAGATATAACTACAAGTACATTGTAAGAGGAAGCTACAACCTAATTTAGATAGGTCAGTTTTGGGATAGAGTCAAGCACTTTAGTGTGTAATGTCATGTAATTTAAGGGTTAAGATAACTGAATAAGTGTTGCTTAATTTGTAAGCAGAATTAAGTAGTTGAGGTTTATCTTACATTATGAATTGCCTCGTTTGCGTTAATTGCTATATCTTGTTTCATAAGGCCAGGTAAAATGTGTTTCGTGAATTTTCGAGAAGAGATTCAACATCGAGAGGACGGACTTTGGTCAAGAATAGGACAATTCATGCTGACAAAACAAAAAAAAATACAAAAATGTTACAATAAAAACATCATTTTGGGACCTTTAAAATATAATAAACTTCTATAAAAATCTTCTCTGTATTGTTCAAAATGGTATATTTTAGTGGCTTATCTGACGGACCTATTGGGGTACCATTTTGAAGAGATAAAATGGTTTGATATCTCAACAAAGAAGACGAATCCTTCCTGGAAAAAGTCTCTTTATAGCAGATCCACAGGGCAAAGCTAGTTAACTATTCTCCTTTTCAGAAACATAACTGCTATAAATAATTCCGGCCCCATATTAAGCTTTGACAAAAACTTTGAATCGGGTAGACTCAGTAAAAAGTTCAGGAGCACTGAACGTTCCGTTCTTACTATCAACCTTAATGTTTAATGTACGTGATCCATTAAGGGGGTAGGTAGGAATAGTGGGATCGTACTAATTTAATACTTAGGATAAAAATTGAGAGCAAAAAATTGGAAGCGAAAATCTTAAGTTTTGTAAAAATAGAGAAGCGTTATAAGATGAGCGTCATTTGGAGCATGACTCAATATCTTGAAACTGAGCAGCATCCGCAATGCTTAAGAAATAATCAAAGGTACTTTAAAGACGTGAAATAATATTCATGTTGTAGAAAATTGTGACTAAGCAGTAGAAATCATTCAAATGCACGTTAAGATGCATTCAGACAGCACTTGTAATATATGCTAAGGTATCCTGACATATAAAAATGTATTCGTGACAAATGCTTCGGTACCTTTTGGAACCATGTAGGTACCTATAGCAGTAGACATCGTATTTAGTCAAAGACAGAAAATATGATTCAAAATACCTCTAAAATCATTTCAATGGTTGGGTAGGACTTAGACGGCGCTTGAAAAAAATGCTGCAGTTCACAAAAACGATGGCGTACACGACAAAGAATACTATTTGTTAGTACCGACACAAACCAACATAATAGTTAGTACACAATAAACTTTCAAAATAGCTTTCCATAACAATAAAAAAGGACCGTAAACTGAAGCCACAGATTTGTGTTGTGGCCCAACGGGACTACATTGATAAAAATAAACGCTCCCAATCTCTTCGGAATTGAATTTGGTAAGAACGCATAAGGATCTTTATGGGAAGAGTTTTAAAAGTAATTCTTGCACTTAAGTGCGATGGATCAAGTAAATTTGGTTTATGTTGCAGGAATAGTAAGAAAGTGGTTCATGAGAAATTGTAGTCTGATGTCAACGGTTGGATGGTTCATTGGCATCAACAGCGATACAACATACCAACGTTGAATGATGATAATATTTTCTTTAAAGTTTCCAATAAATACTTTTTGGATTATGGCTTGGTTTGCTCGGATAAGACTGAAAATGAAATTATCCAGAAAAAAACGGGAGTTACCAACATATCTAGCGAAGTAAGCATGCTGAACTGGCCATGGCTGTTAGTCGAAGAAGCGGTTTTCGATTGAGTATACAAAAAAACGGCATGCCTAGCAACAGCCGCTTCCCAGCTGAATGGAGCGACGACATGAAAAAGGTAGCTGATGGAGACTGGATTTGAAAGGCCGCCACTCGGGAGAAGCATATGCCCCTGTCCAGCAGTGGACAGCCTATTGCCAACTTGACTGATTTGGTTAAAACAATATGGTCTAAAGTTTTGAGATAAAATATAAGCTACTACTTATGGAAAAAAATTGGCTTCTCGCAGAAATTGCGGTAACGGAACATTTCCTCAAGTATTGAAGAAGATTTCAAGCAAGAAGGCTAAACAACCTATAAAACAAAGTTCACAACAGACTGTTTTCGACATTAGCTGCCTATAACCGCTACGAACTAAAACCAATTACATTTTGTGATCGTAAATCTTTGTTGTAAGTTCACAAATCATAGCAGATTGTCACCCAATCGTGCCATGGACAAAAACAACAGTAAATTATAAGTCTTGGTCTGCCATCTGAGCCGACTTCGTAAGTTTTTAAAAGTATTTTTTTAAGTACCTAGTACTTCCACTTTTATCCGTTTTCGCTAACATTACATGATATCTAAATTTATTGCCTCATAAATGCACACTGGTGGATTTTAAACTGTCTGCTCCGGGTCGGGCTTCTTCTATCCTGGTAAAGTAAAACGGGCGTAATACATATCCTCTAGAGCAGTACCTGAGTGGTTATATTGAACTCCGAGCTTACTCAATTCATGTTTGTGAGCAGATTAGCGTAAGGCAGCTGAACACGACGCCAAAGAATAAAAGACAAAGTCCAATTCTTCTTTCTTATCGCCGTGTTGATGATTACAAAAAGCAAATTGCATGTTTTTGCAAATTTTCTAACCTAGAAGCAAATACTCTTCCATTTGGCCGACGCTTGCGACCTCATTATTTGGCAGAAAGCAAGGTCCCATAAACATCATTCAGCGGTAAAAAAAAACTACTGTCAGTTTTTATTTTTCAGTTGAATATTTTATCACGTTCATTTTAATATCATAAATCGCCGCAGTTGTTTTGGACGTGCTGTAGGTGAATTTGATTTAATAGAGTTGACATTTATAGCCTGCGTGCAATATATTGTTGATTTTTTTCACAGATAATTGGATTGGAATAGTGATTGAATATCACGTTTAAAAATAGCCTAATAGTTCCTGGGGTATTCTGAAATAGAATTATAAAATATTTTGAAAAGCTAATTTACAATTTAATTATTTATTATTTTCAATTCATTATATTATTCGTTTTCCGCAAGTTCCTGAAATAGGACAAGCGAGGTCGAGGTCAGTCACCCCGTAGTTACCTTACCAACATTGAATATTCATTATAAAGGAAAATCTCAAGTGATGTTATAAAAGGGTGCAAAATAACACGACAAGTTGCTTTAG
Source organism: Lycophotia porphyrea (assembly GCA_950005105.1). Taxonomy (NCBI): domain Eukaryota; kingdom Metazoa; phylum Arthropoda; class Insecta; order Lepidoptera; family Noctuidae; genus Lycophotia; species Lycophotia porphyrea. The sequence goes on along the minus strand of OX465388.1, from coordinate 18,167,987 downwards.
ACAGTTCATCGTCCACAAAATAATAGTTTATGATGTCACAGCTATTTCGGTGAAATGCTTTCGTTTTCAGGATTCTATAGTATGTATTGTTCATTGTTCACGTTTTAGAGCAGCTGATGGTGGTTTCAAACATATTATGAAGCAAAGAATTTATAATTGGTGCCGTATAAATTCATTGAATCGAGCAGAAAAAACAATTTGCTCCTGTTTTATTTTATTAAGGTATTTAAAGATTAACAGACTGTACTCTGGCTAAAAGCGTTTTCGATTATTATTCTGATTCTTGAAAATGTTAAACAGCCTGGAACTTGCCGACAGTTTAAAGTTTATTCTTTAGGTACTATAGAACATTGCCAGTTAGAAATACACTTATAAATATCGTACTTAGACACATTTACTACCTAAACATAATCATCATCATCATCTGCCTAGCCTTTTCCCAACTATGTTGGGGTCGGCTTCCAGTCTAACCAGATGCAGCTGAATACCAGTATTTTACATAGCGACTGCCTATCTGACCTCCACAACCCAGTTAGTACTGGGTAATACGATACCCCTTAGTAAGACTGGTTGTCAGACTTTTTTTGGCCACTGACTACTTAACGACTGTCAAAGATCTTCAAATGACAGCCGGGACCAACGGCTTAACGTGCTTTCCGAGGCATGGAGAAAACTCGGTATGTAATGGGTGGTCACCCATCCACAGACCAACCAAGGCAAGCACGGCTTAACCTAAAGATCAACCCGATCGGCTGTTATTATTAAACCACGAGCTCCTTATCGGTATCACTACCTAAACATGATACCGTTGTAAATTCCAGCATATTGACCAAAAATTAATTTTATGACACAAGTACCTAGTTAATCTCCTTCCAGATCCTATAACTACCACCACAATCATCTTCAGAATTGAATCAGAGAATTTTGGCAGAACTTGGTTTGCTCTTGACAACACTGGTTTGTAAATCGTCTAAACTCAAAACAATCTGTTATTGAATAGTTGAAAAGGTTGTGCCAGACTTATTAATTTAAATAAACCCAGACTTGCGGCTTTAAGACTACATTGAGGTCCATTTTCTTATTAAATAATAATTTGAATAATACAGGGTGGAACGACGATGGGACATACAAATTTTTCATCGGTAATTAATATGGTGACCGGTAATTAATATGCTGACCGGTAATTAATATGCTGACCGGTAATTAATATGCTGACCGGTAATTAATATGCTGACCGGTAATTAATATGCTGACCGGTAATTAATATGTTGCCCGCGACCTTCGGCTTCGTTCGCGTGAAATTATTATTAAAAATCCCCATTATTATGAGTACTTCCCAATTTGAATCGAATTTTGTTACCAATTTCAAGGCTGTTTTTTGTTTTGCACGGAACCCTAATTATTTATCTAAAATAAAAGTAGCTTGCTAGTTACTCTTTGTTACATCAGGTATCTACCATTGAAAGTCCTGTCAAAAGCGGTCGAGCTATTTCAGAGATTAGCCGGAACAAACAGACAGTACAAAAATTAAAAAAAAATGTTGTTTTGGTATATGTACCGTGTATACATCCATATGCACTTAGTAAAAAGCGGTTATTTTAATATTACAAACAGACACTTCAATTTTATTTATGTGTAGTATGTATACGGGGTGTAAACAGACTCTTCACGAAGTCGTTAACCAAGCATTCTGTACATCAAACTAAGTAACTTTACGCAAAAATTATTGCTGGGAAACCACTTTTTTTTTGGGGTGAAAAATCACGTTTTACGGTAGGACTCCATGTAACATATTCAAAACATTGTGCTGATGGATGGATTGAATAGTACGCGGGTCGTGAAGGTGTCTTAAGTAAAAAAAATACATTAAAAACATGTATTTAAGAAAAACCTTGTGAAAAAGTTGAAACTTTGACCCCGAATATCTCCGTAACTAGAAGGTTCCCAGGTATGGTCTAGAGCAAAAAAATGATCGCAGTGGTGGGGAGAACAAGTGCCTTTCGGCGTCGTTAAGAGTCTGTTTACACCCTTTATAGAATGTATAGAATATAGAATAGATTATCATCATCATCATCATCACCCACTGCTGGCTGCTGGGTATAAGCCTTGTGCCAAACTCCACGTTTTTGTGCCAGACAGCCTCATCCAGGATATTCCCACAGTGGAAACAGTGCGTCGACCCATCTGTATTTTTTAAAATTTAACATTTTTTAACAACCGATGTAAAATTCCACCCTGTATTATATTCTGGGCGACTTACTAAAGCTTGTTCATTATAAACTTAAATAATTATGTTTGTAAAATCTGGTCTAGATTTTAATTATAGTGGGCCAAAGTTTAGTCAGTACCGAAGTGATCGAAAAACGTTTAATGAAAGAGACGCTTTATCTGAAATCAAAATCATAAATTCGTTAGGAATGGTGACAATATTATAGCCCCAATTTAAATAAAGTTAATAGTCTACTCTTATTTTAGTAATTGGTAACATTTTTAACCAAATTTAATAATGCTTATGTTTTAGTAACGACGACGACAATAGGATTTTTTCTCTTAAATGCATCATCATCATCATCAGCCTATAATGTTCCCACTGCTGGCACACAGGCCTCCTCTCTATGAGAGGGAATAGGCTATAATCCACCACGCGGGCCCAGTGCGGATTGGTAGATGTCACATGTCTTCGAATTTTTGGTTCTAGGAGTTTTCCTCACGATGTTTTCCTTCACGGTTTTTGAGAGCAGTTGTGATGAAATAAATTACACAAAGTAATGCGCCTGCCTGGGTTCGAGCCCACGACTTACTGTTCGTAAGTTGGGGTCGCTACCACTGGGCCACCGCTGCTCTCAATTATTATTATTGTTTTGACATTTTTGTTCCTCCGGCTAGTATTATTTTGATTATTCTATATTATGCCTTTTATGTTGATATAAGTACCTTTAGTGGAAAACCTACAAAAACAGTTTAATTGTGGGTGGCAAGCAGCTAAAAGCATTAATAATCTTATGATGACTACCCAAAATGCACCGACTGTGCGTTACTGACATTTTTTTACGGTATTTTTTAAGAAAATCAAATAAAAACATAACTTGTTCAAAATACTACCACATTCCATCAAAAAATCTCAAAATTTTTACATTTTACACCTGATAAATTTGTATTAGGGTAAAATAATTCAACCCATAACATAGAACATCACGAAAGTGTAAACACATAACCTCTTAAACTTGTACTCGAGGGCAAGGTGCGGAGCGGAAGTAAGCGGGGCGGATGTCGTTAAAAATAATGTCCATTTTTACAGTTTGAGTGGCTAAGGTATTTTTCTATGTATTAGAAGTTGCATCTATACAGATTAAAGGTCAGTATGTTCGGGTTTGTGATAACATTTGACGGCTAGTAGTGGTATGTATATTCAAAGGAAACTCAAATAATTTTCAGAAAAAAAGGCTACTTTCTCATCATCATCATCATCATCAGCCTTTTAATGTTCCCACTGCTGGGACACAGGCCTCCTCTCTATGAGGGGGAATGGGCTATAATCCACCACGCGGGCCCAGTGCGGATTGGTAGATGTCACATCTCTTCGAATTTTTGGTTCTAGGACATGCCGGTTTCCTCACGATGTTTTCCTTCACCGTTTTTGAGAGCAGTGGTGATGAAATAAATTACACAAAGTAATGCGCCTGCCTGGGTTCGAACCCACGAATTACTGTTCGTAAGTCGGGGTCCCTACCACTGGGCCACCGCTGCTCTCTCACTGTCTAGAAATCCTAAAAAAATGTCCGCAGTTATTGCAATAAAATGAAAATTGTCAACACTGCAGCAGTCACGTCAGTTACTTATGGAAACATTTTTGTGAAATTGACTAGAATTTAAATAAACGATATAAGTTCTCGTTTAAATTCAAGTCCATTGTACAAAAATGTTTGCATAAGTAACTGTCTAAAGTCAAGTAATTATATATCTATAATCAAGTTTCCAACAAGGTACGATTAATGTTTTAGTTAAAAAGCGGATCTTCTTCTACAAAACTGATACCTATTCAATTTCAGTATTCCAGACAATTTTTCCAAGAGTTCAACAATTTTATCCTTTGAAAGTTTTATGATTGGCCTGAACTATAACTCAATTTGAGAACAAGAATTTGCTTAACTCGATCGTATGATTTGATTTGCTGAGTCCAGTCCACAATTTGATTATCAAATTGCCTTTGTTAAATCGTTCTCTTGATTAAACTTGAGCTTCCTAGTTGGTTTCGAATTGCTTGGGTTCATGGAGTAGACCAATTATGAAATAATATTTTGAGCAAATTTGTATTGTCAGTTAATTTTCATCAAAAGATTCTGTAGTCAAGAGCTCTGAGACTATTGAAAAAGCCGAATCTCAAAGTAGGTTCGAGAGAGAAAAAAAACACTTCGGGAGTGCTGACAGAAGTGAAACCTTTTTTTTCAAAATTCTAGATTATTTTTAGAAATTATTTTTACATAAGCCTTTTACTTATACATTTGACTATACACTGTATTTTTTTTGGGCTTAAAATATGTAGCAATACGGCTAACTCTGCAACGAAAAAGAGGTTGTTTAAACATGTCGCGAGTTCAATTGTTTTTCTCCATCTCAAAAATGCCCAACGCGAATTTCAAAATTGTAGACACTCATTGATGCAATTATAACATCACGCCTGTGTTCTTAGGGTAAAGCAGGAGTATAACATACGCGTATTTCACCAATTATGTTTAGGCTCCACATTATATGGGACACAAATTAAAACTCCGGACTCTGACACTCCTGACAGAAATATCACACTTTACGCAACTTAGGAATCGAAACCATGACTGGACCTTACGCTCAGCAGCCACTTGTCAACAAGAATGTCTATTGATAAAATATTCCTTAGTAAACAAAACATTGGATGGCGGATGGGGCCATAAAGTTCTGGAGTGGCGACCGCGAACCGGAAGACGTTGCGTTGGAAGGCCTCCCACTAGGTAGACCAATGACCTGGTGAAGGTTGCGGGGATCCGCTGGATGCGAGTCACACGGGACCGGTCAATGTGGCGACACTTGGGGGAGGCCTATGTCCAGCAGTGGACGTCTTTTGGCTGAAATGATGGTGATGATGATGAAACAAAACATTTAACTTGATTTTCAGAAGTGTTAAATAACTTTTATACGGATACTTTTTCTACAAACCAATTCAGTAAATTCCACAATAAAAACTTCTGTTAAACACAATTTTACTAAAACCGCAACCATGTAGTTCCAACCGCTAACATTTTCAACTGGTTCCACTACACTTTTCGAGTAAACAGTGCCGGGGCAAGTGCGTCCATGTTTAAACTTTCAGTTCGAGTTGAGAGTCAAGAGAGGAAGGCTGCGACGCTCCCAAACGCAATGGTACTTGACGATGGAACCACAAAATAGGTAGACACAGAAGTACAGCTACAAGTTATCATCTTCCAGCCGTTGTTCTTTTTACCTTGGGATCGATGCTGCACGTTTTGCTTCTTCTACTCTCCTTTTCATTCATATCGTTCCTCACACAATTCGTTCATTGTTTTCAACTTCTCTCTTTGCATCAACGTTTACATTCATCAGAAGACCAGCTGAAAATCCTGCAATTGTACAACAAGTGCAAATGAAATTTAAAACTGCCATTCGTTTGAAACAATAGGCGGTCGATCAACCCGGGTGCTGACAAGTCGCACCTTTAGACACGGACACTGAAGTCTTTTAGTGTTCTATGTCCGTAGACGGCCTGTTATTTGTCCGTATCAGTTTGTTTGATCCTTCTGACATCGGCGTACATTCACATTTGTATGTACAGTTGCCAGCTCATCAATTTGCTACAAACTGTCAAATTTCATTCGTTTTTGAACTTAAACATCAACCTATAATGGTTTAAAATCATTTGGAGAAATTTGACAGTTTGTGGGAACTTGATGTACTGACTGTACGTTTGCCTATTTCGGTTGTTGCTAGGAGTCGACCTTCTGACATCTCTATCGCGTGGTGAACTCTCTATAATGTTCTTCCTTTTAAAATAGCTGAGACGGAGATATTTTGGGGAAAATAAATTGCTTGGCATAGGATTTAGAAGGAAGAGTTAGTGCTGGAGACTTAGTTTGAAAATATGCTGGTAGGAAGGTCGTTATAGGGTAAGAAAAACGGGGCAAATGGTCTGAATCTAAAATTATTTAGGCTGCTCTTATAAAATACAGGGTGTAAACGGACTCTTCACGAAGCCTTCAATCAAGCATTATGTTACATCAAACTTAAGTAACTTTACGCAAAAAATATTGCTGGGCATATAAGTTTTTTTTTTGGGGTGAAAAATCACGTTTTACTATAGGACTCAATGTAACGCATTCAAAACATTGTGTCGATGGATGGATTGAATAGTACGAGGGTCGTGAAGGTGTCATAAGTAAAAAAACTACATTAAAAACATGTATTTAAAAAAATACTTGTGAAAAAGTTGGAACTTTGACCCCCAATATCTCCGTAACTAGAAGGTCCCTGGTATGGTTTGGAAAAAAAAAATCGCAATGACGGAAGAAAAAGTGCCTTTCGGCTTCGTTAAGAGTCTTTTTACACCCTTTATCAAAGGGAGGTATTTGGATAATGGAAATCAAAATCTGGCAATAACTGCGTCGTCATTGCTTCCCCTTGATTTTAAGGTCTACTATCGGCTAACAAATTGTATATCAGAAATACGCAAAGAATTAAATAATTAAAAAAATAAAGTAAATATTCTAATACTCAGTACATTACATGGGTTGAATGTTTTAAGACCTTGGAATGGCTCCAACTGCATTTTGCGACCGGTGAGTGTATTCGAAATTTTAGCGCGCCTTAGTTTATAAGCTTGACTAGAGAATTGCATAATGTGAATGAACAGAAAATAGAATTGAATCATGAACATTTTTGAAATTGTTCTTGACCCAGTAATGTGGAATTTATATCTATTAAGTTAAAGTCACTTTTCAGGTACTATGGATTTTGATGCAATGTGCAACATAATTTATACAATTCGCTTTGGAATCTTTGTAAATAATAAAGTCAAAAAAACCTTTTTGACTTTATTATATCCGCTAGTAATTTAATAAAATTTTAACTTTGCTAAACAACATCTTAGAGCATAAAATTACTGTTCACTGCCAGATAATATTCTACTGAACATTTTCTCAATATAAATCGATGGATCGCAAATCGGCAGCCATAAATCAACTCACTTTGATTAAAAGCATATCGAATTTCCTCTCAATTTTCTAAAGAAGTTACGATATTAATCGTCACGAACCGAATCCTATGAGAAATCCTTAATAATATCAAAATATGAACAGGTTTTTTGATCTAGATAGCGAATTAGATAGGCACTCGTTCAGGCTAGTTTTTACGAACACTAAGTAACGCTTAATTTTACTGCGTTGTCGGAATTTCAACTCTTAACTCTAAGCCAAATGCCGAAAATCCAACAGCCAAGCGCCGTTACTTAGGTTTTCATTTGGGTGTTGCTTAGTGTTAGCGAAAACGGGCATCAGACTTTATTAAAATCCCTATAGGTATAACAAGCCAGCCCACAAAACTAATATAATTCGGTCACATTAACTAGGGTAAACATAATTTGCGAGTTTACATCAAAAATATTATTTTTCTGATATCAACCAGTAATCTAAACACAACTTTTTTTTTTGGGCCACGATCCCGGTATAAAAGCTATTACGAGTTTTCCAACTTAAATTAAGTAAGAACTTGAGTTGGAACCATGTTTTTTCATATTTGGGAAAAGTTATGTTTTATTTAGTGACGCCACTGCCCGCATCTTGGTGCAACTTGGTCTTTTTAGTTTAAACTTAAAGGAACTAAAAGGATACATTATTACCCAGGGCTGCGGGACTGTTCGAAAGAGATACCGCGGCCCTGGAACACAAAGGGCAAGGAAGGAACATGGATGGGTTTTAGTCAATACAAGTCTGACACTCCCTTCCGCTCTGCCCAGAGTTGGAGATGGCATTATTTTGATGATTTCCCATCCGAAAAAAAAAGAAAAGGATACATTATTATGTGCACCTTTCATGGTTCCTGAAGTAGAAGTGTGTAGAACTTTTAACCAATTTTAGTCTATAATTCTGTTTAGGAAAGTAATACAGTCATAGTATACATCACATGCACTCATGCATGTGATGTATACTATGACTGTATTACTTTCTTTAATTCATGTTAGCCAAGTATTTTATCTAAGTTAAATTACAAATTTTAATAACTTTTACTAACACTCCAAAACCTACCTACCTTCGACCAAAGAGATTTAAAAGTAATTAATGCCTTTGCCTTCGACAAAACATAGTTTTTACAACTGTAGAACGCGATGAGAAAAGAAAGAAGTATGTACTAGGCTGTCATACATCTAAGATTGTATTCTGTTCCGGTTTTTTTCCCGTTCGTCGCCAGTGGTGGCGAAGTCGGTGGTGACAACTGGGAATAGACGATAAATTCCCGGATATCGTGACCAGTGGGAGCAAACAAAAATTTATGTTTCGAGAAAATCGGATCACGGTATCAGTGGATACAACTCGCCATGATCCATGGCTAATTCAATCTGATTATGTGATCGGTGGAGACAAAACCTATTCAAAGGTAAAATCTATAACTGTTTACTGCGGTTAAACGTAACCTTGTCAAAGCGGGGTGACCGCCCGTCACCACGTGGGGTAAGATGATTGATAGCCCCCTACTTACGACTGTAGGGGAATCCTAAAAAACTAAAATAGCTGGACAGCCACTTGACAGACATACGGGGACAAATCCAGGCTCCGTGGCTGCTACTGAGAAATTACTGATGGAAAACCCAATAACACTTTACTCGACCCAGGAATCGAAACTAGGACCACATGCTCAGCAGTCGCGCTTGCGACCACTCGACCAACGAGGCAGTCTGTTCTTTTAGGTGTTTTCTACCAGTCAACCTTGGGGTGATGCAGAGACAATATACAGTAGGTGCAATAACAGAAAAAAAGACAAGAAAATATTTATAACTAAAACATATATAAATAAATACATATATACATATATTATTATGTGTACCAAAGATATCCAACACTTCTATCAGATTACTCTCACATTTCTGCTCCCAGTTTTATTCTCAATACAACTAAATTGAATGCTCTCACAGATTCCTTTTAAATAATTCCACTGATGCATCCAATATTCAGTCGAGACTCTTCATAAACGTAATATTCTTTCACATGTCCAAGGATTCCTTTGTAAGAGGAGTTCATTTTATATATTATGTATGGAGGAGCTTTTATATAAAGTCCTTCGTAACTGACAGAGCTAGTGTTTGATTCAATTCTGTAAACTAGATTGTTAGGGGTGCAACATTTTCGTTTATGAAACAGTAAATGATATATTTTTTAATTTTTTATAATATCTAGCCTCTCTATCAATTTTTCGTGTTATGAACATGACATGTTTTATTTTCAAATAAATTAGAGCACGAAATAATGCAAAAATACCCTTAATGAAGCTGAAGTCACTTATCCTCCCCGATATTGCAATTATTTTTTCTAGACTATTCCTTGGAACCTTGTAGTACGGAGATATGGGGTTAAAGTTCCAACTTTTTCATAAGTTTTTTTTTTTTAAATACTACTTTTAATATTATAACATTACTTTAAATACTGCCACAACCCCCGTTTTTTTCTACATTTTCTACATTTTGAGTCCAAAGTAAAACGTGATTTTTCATCTAAAAAAAAAAAGATTCCCTGCACTAATTTTTGCTTAGAGTTAAGTATGTACTAAGTTTGATGTACAGCAACCAAGCATTAGTTGTCGGCTTCGTGAAAGGTCTGTTTACACCTTGTATAAACTGATGATTTGAAAATGGACTGAGATAAAACACCTATACTGTTAGGAAAATACCTATTAGGTAAAACACAAATGTTATGAGAAATAAATGGAGAGCTACAAATGCCGAATCAATTATTTGGACAGCTGATCGACGTTCTATCCTAATAACGCAGCTTTCGACAAGAATAACTATCAATGGGATTCTAAATGTCTGAAAATGCGGGATCCCGCGTGGGGCAAAACCCCGGAGCGAAGCCGGGACATTTGACAGCACTAGTGGGTGCATTCCAATCAATACCAGTGGCGCGACACTGAACATTTTCGAACTAAAAACTGGTTTATTTTAGTTTGAAAATGGTTTATTTGTCGCTAAAACTTTTACGCTGCGTTTGGCCGATGTTCGATTTAATAAATCGAGTCTATTTGATTTATGTGCGTAAACGTTTTTTAAATGTTGGTCATCAAAATTGTCGTTTTAATCTATTTTTGCTTTCGTGGTAGTTTTTCATTCAAGGGGATTTTAACACTGCACCGATAACTAATAGCTAGTCTACTCCAGAGGGCCTTTTTTTCAGGGGGTTAACCTCCAGAGGGTCTAGACCATATTACATTCTATCAGCAATAGCAATGCAAAAGTCAAATGTATTGCATTGACATACTCTAGCAAAAACATTAAAGTGTCAAAAGATTTATAATATTAAGGAAGAAATGGCTTTTAATCTACAGTTGTACTACAAAACATAGGCTTATATTGAAAGAATCTAGACGTCGATTAAAATAAGCAAAGCGACGATGATTAAAAAGTATAACATTTTTTAGGGTTCCGTACCCAAAGGGTAAAACGGGACCCTATTACCAAAACTCCACTGTCCATCTGTCTGCCTGTCACCAGGCTGTACCTCATTAACCGTGATAGCTAGACAGTTGAAATTTTCACAGATGATGTATTTCTTTTGCCGCTATTACAAAAAAAAAAAATACAAATTATTTAATAATTAAAGGGGGCTACCATACAAGAAACGTGTTTTTTTCGGTTTATGGTACGGAACCCTTCGCGCGCGAGTCCTACTCGCACTTGGCCAGTTTTTAACCCTCATGTAATATTCTCACTATGTGTAACAATATGATGTATGTGAAACACATGCAATCTCGCTCAGAGAATTTAATCCTTATTCAAGAGTTCTGTCAAAGTAATTAGTAGAGAATGGAGCAGCAAAAGATAATTATTGTCTACATAGTTAATTAAATATACATTACTTATTCTGACGTATGTACGTGTGATGTCGGTTGACCACTTTTCAACCTGATTACTCAAGGAATAAGGGTAAGAGTGGAAGGGCGTCAGTGAACTCGGTAGTATACAGGGTGTAAACAGACTCTTCACGAAGCCGTAAACCAAGCATTATGTACATCAAACTAAGTAACTTTACGCAAAAATTTGTGCTGGGAAACGACTTTTTTTTTTGGGGTGAATAATCACGTTTTACAGTAGGACTCAATGTGACGCACTCAAAACATTGTGCTGATGGATGAATTGAATAGTAAGACGGTCCTGGAGGTGTTTAAAGTAAAAATCTTACATCAAAAATAAGTATTTAAAAAAAAAAAAACTTGTGAAAAAGTTGGAACTTTGACCCCCAATATCTCCGTAACTAGAAGGTTCCCAGGTATGGTCTAGAACAAAAAAATGATCGCAATGACGGGCAAAACAAGTGCCTTTCGGCTTCGGTAAGAGTCTGTTTACACCCTTTATGAACAGAATTGGAAAAATAATAAAAAAATGTGTGCAATCAACCAACTTGTTTGCTAGATCCGGTGGAACCAGATCCTACACAAATATAGTTTTAGGGTCTTTAGATACCTAGTTAAAATTGCATGCTTGACGCAACGACAACCGCGCTTTGTCAAAGTGCTGCCCAAAATCTCTCTTGGTCTTGCGAAAATGTAAGAACAAGACCAAGACCGACTTTCCCTTTAGCAGTTCCCACCAGTCTGTAATTACTTTCTTCTGTAAATATAAAAGCGCACACAAAGCACGTAATGTAAAGATGTAGCGAGTTTAAAGCCTACTTGTCAGGCACCACTACTTGTCATGCATCCGCACTTATTCGAGTCTTAGTCGCCCTACAAGCATGGTAAAAATATAAAATTTCTTGCGGTTCTTTTAACGGTTTACAACGAAGCTTGATGTGCTTAACTAAAGCACATCAAGCTTCGTTGTAAACCGTTAAAATCGAGTTTTACAAGCACGAAAAAGCTATTTGACCACCTAAGGACCCTTAACATGGAGTTTGCAACAGCTCGGTCTATGGGCACACATGGGCCTAACTATCAAGAGTGGTTGAGGTTCAAAATTATATTGCTATTAGGATCTTCGACTACTTAGGGACTTACATGGGGTTTACAACAGGTCGGTTTATGGGTATACATGGGCCTAACTATCAAGAGTGGTTGAGGTTCAAAATTATATTGCTATTAGGATCTTCATATCTGGCATTGGGGCAGATACGTTGATGATAATAAAGATGATGATCTTCATAATTTGCCTAGACTTTTCTAAACTGTTAGGATTAAAATACCGGTTTTTATTACCTGAACCCACTGCCTTAGTGCTTATCAGACCTCCACAATCCAGTTACTGTTAATAACACAGTGATGATCACAGTATTCAGTCAACAAAATGCAAATTCATCATTTTCCTAAACAGCATGCGCAAAAACAAAAAAAAAATTGAACAAAGCATTACTCCCGAATGAGCAACGGAATACAGTGAGGAAAAAATAACAATTCCATTAAAGTAATGAATACTTTTCACTGGGCTCCAGGTCTGATCCATGGGATTAAGTACGATATGAGTGGTCCGTAATTCAATATCAATACCTAGATTTGAAACATTAACTCTCAATATTATTGTGATTGAAGCTTTTGTCGGTTTATTTTTATAGAAATATATGGATTATATGTTGTAAGACAGAAAGAATAAAGTAGTTTTTCGGTTTGAATTGAATATAATGTGGTAATATGTATCATTTTCTTCCAAAGATTTTATAACGTGCAAACTATTTTTTGTTATTTTATACGACGTAAGTATAAAATAAACTTAGATTATACGACGTAAGTATAAAATGATAATTTGTTTTGAATATTATGATGGGTGTGTGTGATTCTATAATCAGTTTATTATGCTTAAATCATTTTATTATTTGTTTACCTTCGCGTTGAAACTCTCTCTCTTGAATAATATTGGGTTTTCGTATAACATTAATAATGTATTTATCTACATAATGTGTTTTCAATAAAACATGATTGTTTGAATATTTAGAGAATAATTTATGGTTTTTGTTTTGTTTGAATAATTTTAACAAAAACAATGAAACCTAACAAAATTGGGCAATTTGAATATCGCACAGCCGAATTCATTTTATAAACAATACAAGTATACCGTTACTGGAATTATGTTGATGTACCCTTTTGTTTGGTTTTAGATGTTAAAAGAGTTATTAATAATTAATCAATTAGGAAAAGAGTGTTTTTAAATCTGAAATGACAAGAAATAAAAGGTTTCGGTCATGTTATAAATTGAATCTCACCAAATCTCTAATATTCTTTTTTTATGAGAGATTTTAACTGTTTTAATCAAGCCAAGTACGCACATAACATCACGGCTATAATCCCCGAAGGGTTAGGCAGAGTTGTACCTAATCGTATACCCGCATGTTTCTAATCATTTTTAAGTCCCATGTTCTAGGGGGCGAACTTTTTACCATCAACCGGGCATACAAATTCCTGAGAGAAAAACACAATAACACTTTGCCCTACGTGGAAATCGAACCCAGGACCTCACGCTCAGCAGTCACGCTTGCGACCACTAGACCAACGTGGCAGATTTTACAAACAAACAAGCACATTCACTTTAGGTACCTTTTATTAATCAATTTGTTCTTACAATGGATGACAGATTCGTCTAGCATAGTTTTTCATCAATGCAGTTGGAATACTCAGAAATTATTTACTAATACTATCGCAGCTGCTAACAATCGTTGTTTTACGCGCAATTGATTAATACGAATGGATTGATCGACTCAATTAAACGGCCAAATGGCCCCTAATTGTAAGCACATAACTCGTATTTCATTTGTGTGGATATAATATTATCATCAACCTAAATAATATTCTATTTTAACCTAATAAAGAATTCTTGTTTTTAGATAATTGAAGTAATAAACCTTCTCAATAATATTCTTACAAATATTTTGAGTAAATGTGTATCGATAGAGTTGAAGCAATTAAGTCCAGTTTTGGTATATCGGTCGTTTTGCTTTCACTAAATGCATCTAATTCCAAACGTATTTAAACATCATTCTCTTTCTATAATCCTAAAGCGACAGATAGAAACAAAACGATTTTCAAAGTGTGGCAAGCGGCACCTAAGGCTCCGCGCAAACTGGTTACCGGTGGCCGCCACCGGTGGCTGTCGCGCGCCACGTCCTTTAGCGCAAAAGAAGGTGGTCAGTGGCTACCACGAGTGGTGGCGTTTCGCGGACACTGAGTCGCGAGTGGCCGCCACCGGTGGTAGCGCGTCGCGGCCACTGAATCGCGAGTGGTCGCCACTGGCGGTTCTATACGAAACGTTTTAAATATCATGCAAGCAGCTTGTCGCTAGCCACCACCGATGGCCCGTTTGCGTGGCACCTAAGGCTCATGCCACAATAGAATTTTACGAAGTTTAACATAAAAATCATAAATCTTTATTAAAGTTTCTTGACGATTCTTCATGAAACATGAATAACTTAGTAAGAATGTCCTTACATAATAAGACAGAGACATTCAAAGCAAAATGCATTGCAAATCTAATACCGGCTGACTTCACGAAGAATCTTCATAAAGGAAATGTCACGTTAAAATAAGTAAGACATGGTAAAATCTGGTTCTAGTTTTATGTAACTCACAACTGGGGAAATCGGCCTCGAAGATTGAACAACCTGCATCTTTGTAGGTTGAATTGAAGTGGAGAATGTTTTTTTGTTGGACGGTGGGCTTATTTATTTAAGTTATTATTTTTCTAAACCAATATTATAAAGAGAAAAGATTTTTTTGTTTGTTTGTTTGTTTGTACCGAATAGGCTTCGAAACTACTAGACGGATTTGGATGAAATTTGGAACACAGACAGTTTATAACCTGGATTAACACATAAGATACTTTTTATCTCGATAGTATGTTCCCGTGGGACATTTATCGAACTCCACGCAGGCGACGCCGCGGGCATTGAGCTAGTTGTGTATAAAGGGTGTAAACATACTCTTAACGAAGCCGAAAGGTACTTGTTCTCGCCGTCATTGCGATCATTTTTTTGTTCTAGGCTATACCTGAGAACCTTCTAGTTACGGAGATATTGGGGGTCAAAGTTCCAACTTTTTCACAAGTAAATACATGTTCTTACATCCTTTATAGGAATACACCCTTTTGCAAGAGCTCAAAGAACCAAATAACACTTTGCCCCACCCGGGAACCAAACCCCGGATCAGTTGTAGTAGTAAACAAACATTAATATATTTTTTCCCAGAAATATTAATATCATTAAAAGAACCATCGAAATCCCGAACATTACCCACATAATAAATAAAGGGTGTAATGTTCTGCGAGCAGCTATAAGACGTGTTAAATTGAGCTTGAAAAATCTACCGTAACGCACATATCCATACGGTTTACGATTGTAATCGTGAAAATATATCCCTTTTTTTTAAATCGTCTGTCATAAATATTCTTCTTTCAGAATAATATATGTTTTAGTTATAAATATTTTCTTGTCTTTTTTTCTGTTATTGCACCTACTGTATATTGTCTCTGCATCACCCCAAGGTTGACTGGTAGAAAATGATCAAGGCATTAAGTCCGCCTTTGTACAGTTTTTATTACTTGCATAAAGTTTTAATAAATAAATAATAAATAAATAATATGAAAGTGTAGTACTAGTATTTTTCTCTTTACTGTCAACAATTCATATAGTGTGAAAGTCTCGAGAAGAGCTTACTATAGAAATGATCCTATAAAGTAAGGTACCTACTACTAGGTCGGACGTAAAGGACGGCGACTAAGGGACTTACCAGAGAATTGGCCGCAGCGTGCTCTGTGTCTTTGTAACAACCGTACTGCGATCGCCAACCCGCTTGCCAAGCGTGGCGATTATGGCAAAACCCCCCTTTAGGGGAAGCCTATGTCCAACAGTGGACGTCTTTCGGCTGAAATGATGATGATAATGTCAACAATTGCCAGCCAAGTCTGTCACTCTAATGCTGGTTCTCGCGCTCCTATGCGTCAACTTGTGGATTCTCATACCCATAGATTTGAGAGCATTGGTATATTTAATCTCTCCGCTAAGAAATGTAGGGAATTTGTAATCAAATACTTCGTAATATTGTTTTTTTTTTCAACTTGAACGTCGAGAATCGCTGTTTTTATGTATTTTGAGTCACGTAGTATTAACCATAAGCTAGTGATCAGTGGATTATGGTGTTGGTAGTGCAATTTGTGCTATTATTTTAAGCTTATATACAGTGTATAACATGTCATTATACTACTATACTGTTTTTATCCCAAATAAATAAATAATCCCATAGATAAGCAGTTATAACGATTCCGAGAGCAGCGGTGGCCCAGTGGTAACGACCCCGACTTACGAACAGTGAGTCGTGGGTTCGAACCCAGGCAGGCGCATTACTTCGTGTAATTTATTTCATCACCACTGCTCTCAAAAACGGTGAAGGAAAACATCGTGAGGAAACCGGCATGTCCTAGAACCAAAAAATCGAAGACATGTGACATCTACCAATCCGCACTGGGCCCGCGTAGTGGATTATAGCCCATTCCCTCTCATAGAGAGGAGGCCTGTGTCCCAGCAGTGGGAACATTATAGGCTGATGATGTGTGAGGGTGTAGTCTGCGTATGACAAGCGTACCGTCAGCTGGATGGACCGATTAACTCAAGAAGGGGTCTGGGACAGATTGGATGTGGTAGGTGGAAGACAGAGCGTAATATATCAATCAATTCAGCCATCAATAAGGTCAATCAATTTTGATGGACCTTTTTATAAATATTGTTTTCTCAAAATTCATAAAGTTAAAACAGATTTTATTAGAAAGGTTTTTCTAGATGTTAATGTTCAAAGACACCACAAGTAAAGAAAGGAGGTGTAAGTATGTAGTTTCATGAAACACCTAGCAGAACAAAGCTATAGCTTTAGCTAAACTAACACACAACAGGTACCCCGTTCTGCACCAGTATCTGTGTACGGCACTATCTAGCTTAACTGTTAGTGTCACTTCTCGTTTATCAGCTACATCTACGCGACATTTCTTGTTCTTGGCTTCAGCTGGAGAGCGGTTTAATAAAGCGAATGTCCCTGTTTCGCTAGACAGTGCTACCTCTCGATGTAACTGTTAGTAGTTCTATATGTAGGTATTAATAGCACGAATAATATGAACGATTTTCGTTCTTTTAATTATATTAATAAGAGTATTATAAATGCGATGTGACTGTCTTTCTGTTACCTTTTGACTGGTATACTGACATGTGCTGGGTTAGTAGTTAGGATACTTTTTATCTCAATTGTGGGCTCCCTTGGGATGATTATCCGTATTCTAAAAATTGTACTTCTTTATTATCTGAAGCATAAATATAAAAGAACTACCTTCATGTTAAAGTCCTGTATATTTCAAAAGCTCTAATAAAACTCGTTATGATTACTAGAATTTTTTTTTTTTGCTACAAGTACGTATTTTGTAAAAACTTTCACAAAAACAAGCCGATCGGTAAGCCCACGTACGCACGGGTGATTTTTTTTATCGCGCACGTTTTTTTTCAACTGTCGACATCGAACAAAAAAATCGCACATGCGTCGTGCAAACGTAAAGCTTACGGTCCTGCCAGGGCTGCGGGCTGTTCGAAAGAGTTACCGCGGCCCTGGAACACAAAGGGCAAGGAAGGAACATGTATGGGTTTTAGTCAGTACAAGTCTGACACTCCCGTCCGCTCTGCCTAGAGCGGGAGAAGTGATTTGATGATTTCCAATCCGTAAAAAAAAAAAAACTGAACAAAGCTTTCCGTGTAAGTTTTCGTAAACGTATTTGCTTTCAAAACATCTATTACTACCACATCTAGTTTTTAGATATCGATGATTGATGATGTGTCAAAATTTTCCATTTGTTGTGGTGTACGCCTTTATGTGATTTGGGAATAGGAAATGTATGCGATGCATGTATTTGATGGCAGGTAATATTTTTGCACATGTGAAATATCATGTTATGAATTGCTGCGGTACTTTTTCGATTAGGACACGTCAGGGACAAGAAACATGGTTAATTATAAGGATGACGAAGCGAATGAGAAAATCGGAAAGACCATTATCTGCTGACCAAGGGAAATGCGTGGTTTACCATAGCTACAGACAACTGTAATTTAAATGCTCAATCAAAACAAGTTGTAAGGTATTAAATAACTTACCGACTTACTTTCTTAATTAGCTTTGCTTCAAAATATCCCGGTATTTAAGTAAATATTAATGAATTAAAACTCACGACGTTTTTACCAAGGTATTTGCTACAAAAAAGTCAGACTAAATTTTTTTTTTTACTACAGAATAAATGGTAACATTATTAAAATCCAAACTAGTTGCAATATACACTGCGGACCATTGTGACGAGGTCAACATAAGAGTTTAATATAACTGAGCGGTACAATAATATTGAGTAGAAAACGCAATATTCAATGTGGCCAGATAATACAAAACGTGGCCCATTCGGTTTTGCTTACAGTGTATATTTTATGAGTGATTTTACATTATTAGATTTTCGAGATGGATTAGTGGGTGGTATTTTTAGTTGAGCTCATTTCTAATGATGAATCAGATGAGTTTATCTTAGGATTGGAATTATTGTAAGTACGCGTAACGTAAGAGGTTATTATAGTCTCTCTAAAAATAAGCTATTCGATCACCTTGCAGTGTTCAAGAAAGTGTTTTGTAAATCTATTGGCAGGTTCGAAGCATGGCTGAAATTAATTGGATTGCAAAACATAATGCAATGTAATCGTTTAGTTTTACAGCTACCATATCTTACTTAAAATAAATACATTGGTATAATACATACGTTTGAGTATAATGATACAATGTCATCATCTGCCTAGCCTTTCCCCAACTATGTTGGGGTCGGCTTCTAGTCTAACCGGATGCAGCTGAATACCAGTATTTTACATGGAGCGACTGCCTGTCTGACCTCCACAACCCAGTTAGTACTGGGTGATACGATACCCCTTGGTAAGACTGGTTGTCAGACTTCTTGGGCCAGTGACTACCTAACGACTGTCAAAGATCTATAAATGACAGCCGAGACCAACGGCTTAGCGTGCTTTCCGAGCCACGGAGGAAAATCGGTATGTAATGGGTCACCCATCCACAGACCAACCTAGGCAAGCACGGCTTAACCTAAAGATCGACCCGAGCGGCTGTTATTATTTAGCCACGAGCTCCTCTATAATGATACAATGTATGTACAATAAATACGTAATTTATGCGCTATCCAACTTAAAGTTCTTTTTCTATCTAAATTTTTTGATTACCAACTTGAACAGAAAAGCTGCTTTTACAGTTATTTAATTTTCAAAATTACAAGGCATTAATAAATGTTAAAACTTGTGTTAACACAAACTGTAATAAAAATGATACGAACGCTAAATGAAAGTAATTGTCAGTGTTCATAGTAACGTTCACTTTAATGTTAATTGAATCAAAACATAATTAGGAGAATTTCATTCGAAACTTTTGAGGCGCCAAGACTCTGCTGCAGTGCATTTTGCAATTTATAGCTCATAATATTTTAACTGACCGTCTGTGTTGGTCGAGTGGTTGCGCTTGCGACTACTGAGCATGAGGTCCTAGGTTCAATTCCTAGGTCGGGTAAAGTGCTATTGGGTTTTTTCCATCAGGAATTTCTAAGTAGCAGCCACGGAGTCTGGATTTGTGCCCGGTTGATGGCAATACGCTCGCCCCCTATTGCATGGGGCTTGAAACATAACTGGCGAAATGTGGGTGTACTATTAGGTACACCTCTGCCTAACCCTACGGTGATTACAGGTGGGATGTGATATTTTAATACTTATTCAAATCTATTGTCTTGTCACTGTGATTTTAACTCGATATTAATTATTCATGATGTAAAACAAGGTAAATGTAGTAAGAAAGGGATGCGAGGGTGAATATGAACAAAACTTTGAACTGTATTTCAACGATAAATACAAATAATTTATAGCTAAGGTCATATAAACATCATTATTGCTTAAAAAATACAAATGAGCTCTTTTACACTACCAATAACATTGCATTACATAACATCACGCCTGTAATCCCCGTAGGGTTAGGCAGAGGTGGACCTAATAGCCCACCTACATTTCGCCAGTTATGTTTAAGTCCCATGTAATAGGGGGCGAGCCTATTGCCATCAACCGGGCACAAATCCAGACTCCGTGGCTACTACTGAGAAATTCCTGATGGAAAAACCCAATAGCACTTTGCCCGACCTGGGAATCGAACCCAGGAACTCTTGTTCAGCAGTCGCGCTGGCGACCACTCGACCAAGGAGGCAGACCCATTGAATTACTGACGTGAAAATATTTTTCAAAGTTTCTTCCTGATTCACCCATGTGTCCCTATTTTCCCCATTTTACCGATAGTACCTAGTTTTGCTATTGCACTTCGAAAATATGAAGATATTACCTACTAAACTTTAAAGTGGTTAGTAGCGAAAGTATAATTCTCTACATTTTGTGAAAAAACTAACACAACTTTACCAAAAATATTTACATTACCAGACACTCTCAAGAGCCCACTTTTCCATTACCTAAAAGTATAATTCAGCCAGTCGGCCACTGCTTACAAATTACGACTTGAAGCATTCAATTTGATCTCGAGATGACCCTTTAGTAAGAAGGTCGGAAAAACAAACGGCTTTTACAATTGCTAGTAGCACCGCTCTAGGACTGCGTAATGTTATTCGGCACACTAGCATTATACACTCTGTATTTGTGTCCCAGACTACTTTGCAAGGGATGAAACCTAAGAGATGTTTTAAAATGAGGGTGGCAGCGAAAATGAGTTTTGTTGGTTAGATATAGAAAAAACGAAAAAAAAGAACAAATGTCAGAAAAAGAAAGGAAATTTGTCTGGTAGAAAATGCCCAAGGCATTAAGTCCGCCTTTGTACAGTTTTTACTTGTGCATAAAGTTTTAATAAATAAATAATAAATATAGAATTTATCTGAAATAAACTATGGCGAATCACGCTTGTGGGCACATCAGTGCCTAACATTCACACTGCTGGTACACAGCCCTCCTCTCTATGAGAGGGAGAAGGTCATATCTATCACGAAGATCCAGTGCGAGTCGGTCTCTGGAGAAATCGCTATAAATTTGTAAAACTCGATGCTTTAGTAAAGTGCAGACGATAAATTAACATAGGCTAACAAAATGATAAAAATGCAAATATTTGATACAACACAACAAAAGAATCATCGCAGTTTTAAGTATCTAACTAAAAATTCTGTGACTACAGCTAAAATACTATACGAAAAAATAAACTTTAAAAAATAACTAAACAAAAAAAGAACAAAAACTACAAATTCTAAAATCATATACTAACCCGCAGACTTCTTTTAACTTAACACCTATATAACTGATAAGGGTTGACAATGCGATACTATTACCCACTTGGAATAGTTGGGAGCAATTGAATAAATAAACAAGCATACAAAATTAAATTTCAACACAACAGCTAAGCGAAAAAAGAATATTCACGAAGCAGATAAAGAGAAAACCAATTTCGGTGAGAAAGATAAAGAAAGTAATATGTATGTGTTTGTTGCTAAGAAAAGATATTAAGGCAAAGGTGTAAACAGAGCTTAAGAAGAAAAGATTTGAAAGTTACAAGAATAGGTAACAAAAAAGAATTGTATGGGAGCAACCTTTTATTTGTTCAACCAGTAAATTTGATCAAGACATAATCATAATGAATAATAAATAATAAATAGATCATAATGAATATAAAACAACTATATATTTACAACACGTCATGTATTTTAATCAGAAATATTCTCAACAAAAGCGTTCACTGAAACTTAACACTCACCCAATAAACAAGTTAGTCAACGCAGCACACGCCGAGCAAGCTCGCTAGTTTTACCTAAAACAAAAACTAACTATGGCAAAAAAATGCTAACTTTTGAAGGACAACTCTATTATTATAAATTACCGTGCTGTATGTGTGTGCGTGTGTCGGATCATTTAGTTCCCTTCAAAATGGTTGAGTTGAATGGTGCTGATACATGCGTCATGTTCGTGAACGGGCGCTGTCAGTTGTGACTGGTCATCTCTTGGTTGCCACGGCTTATTTGAATTGATTAAAAACAAAAAAAACAAAAAAAAATAAACAATTCAAAAATATAAATTTTTGAATTGTTTATTTTTTTTGTTTTTACTATGGACACTTTTAACGTGCACACTGCACATCTTGCTACATCGTTCTCACATAATGTACCATCTCAACATGAATGATGTAACCAAAGTTTTTGTAAAAATATACTGATTTAAAAGAGTGTCCATGGAGTTTCTTGCCCGTTCTTCTCCATAGAGATCTACGCTAGGGAATGGGCAACTACAGTACTTTCACAGTTTTTATGCCTTGTGACTGGGACTGTAGCTTCATTACATTTTTATCTTGTCGACAATTCAAAAGTGCCTGTAACTGGCCTACTTGAAATAAATGCTTTGATTTTGATTGATTTTGATTTTGTGATGTATGTAAACTCCTTCAATGCATTCAAAACTTAACTTAGCCAGTACATAATTGCGGATCGATCACTTCTGGAGAAATGAATGACAACGACAACGAAATTTTGTAATCTTATTCATTATTATGTATGTTTTTTAGTATAGTTCTCAAGTAAATATGTTTTTATTGGAATAAAGTTTCTTTAAACCAAAACCGAAAGAGATAAAGACAAAAGTAATACAGGAAAAATATTGTTAATTGTTATATTACAACAAAAATGTATCCACCTTACAGGTTTTGAAATCCCTTCTATTCGATAAGTAAGTCTTTCAAATTAAGCTTTACCGATTACGCCAACAATCAATCTATCCTAAAGGCAAAATACCCGCATATTTTTCTACTTGAAAAATTCAAGCAAAATCACTACTTCAATAGGGATTTCTACTTGAAAAACTTGAGAAAAGCTCAAACGTTGGCGGTCCCTTTTGTGATGTTAGCCATTGAAGTGAACAGAGACTGGTCTGAGTCATGCGATACGTGTATTTTGATTAAATAGTCGTTGGAATTTTCCTTTTTATTGCGTTTCATATTGTGACATTGACATTGTTTTTGTTTTTGTTGTGCAGCTAAGTATACTTTGACATTTCTTTTGGGTGAATTGTTTTTATTACACACCAGCGCATTTATAAGTATGTGTTTATCTGCTGGGTATAAGCAGTGTTACAAAACGCCTGTAATTTCATAATAATATCTACAGTTCACCCACAGTTTGCCAGTTATGTTCAAGTCTCAAATAATAGGGGGCTAACCAATTGCCATCAATCGCGCACAAATGAGCTTATACGGAAAATCCTGATGGAATAACTCAACAACATTTTACAGATAGATTTTTCCGATATGAAATTGTTCCACTGAAAGTTAAAATTGAAACAGAACTAAAAACCTAAAAGTGAACAGAGTGGTACTGAATAGCCAATTATTCAATTTAAAAGTCCTAAGCAACAACACTGTTGCTACCCGGGGTCAATATAACAGATTGGCTTTACTACCTCGAAGCTCTGAAGGATTAGAGTATAAACTTAACTTTGCATAACCGGAGGCATATGCTAATCTCCTGGGACATGGTGAAACTAAGACCGTACTTCAGCCATATATAATATCCTTACCATAAATATATTTTGGTCATGTGGTAGCCTAACTAAGAATAGGATACTCAAGTTCTTCCCATGGGTGTAGTATGGGGTACTTATACTGTGAATTGTTTTAGGAGGTTGTAACGTGATTATTATGTGAAGTTCCTAAAAGGATCGCAGTCTTCCACGTTGATATACGTACATAAATCAAAGTTCATTATGAATACTCCGTTTGCTGATTGTAGTTACACATATACAAACCAGTGCTGTTGAATAATTATTTTAACAAGTAAAGATCAGTTTACACTTCGTCTTCAAATATTTTCAATAGTACTTGTATTTCTGAAGTGAGTTTATCTAACGAACACTCACTGCTGTAAAGTTAAATAAAACAGTTAAAAACTAAGAATTAAAAAATTGAAGATAAATGGTACATTAAAAGTTACCATATACACTAATAAAAATAAAACATTATAATTTCATCTACACGGTACAGACTAAAAGTTCAATACGAATCGATATGTAGGTAGCCGAAACAGGAATCCAATATACCTATCGATATTGGCAACAAGAGTGATGTAACTTAGTTATTACGGGAGGTTCACCAATCCGTAACATCACACGATGCGGAAATAAAATCGTATAGCAGAAATTTTGCTACATAAGGAAAAATCTCGATGCCTATTTGAAGCCCTTTTCTGTTGTGGGATTAACTGTGTACTTGGTATGAGCCTTAAGGTTGGAGAAACCATTCAAAGATTACATAACAACCACAGGTAAAATCTTTTTGATCTAAAAAATATGCAGGAAAATATAATTCATAATAAAATGTATGGTGTAGAGGTAGACCAAGAAATGATGGATGGATTATGTAAAGGATGATTTGAAAAAAAAAGGAGATGTCTGATGAGATGACGAGTAATAGTAAGAAGAAGACATGTTGCGCCGACGCCAAATGAATTGGGATAAGGGCAAGAAAATGATAATGATGATTAAAATATATGGTCACCAGTTGGCCTGTACACTTATAACTTGCAGATGAATGATAGTAAAATGGAGCAGTCAAAGTTTAGTTTGATTTACTACATGAACTTACTAACATCGCTAATATTGTAACTGGCTGTTATTCCATTTCCTAGAATACATTCTTCAGTATTATGCGCGTTAATATTGTTCCACTGAAACGTAGTATGACTGACAATACACCAGACGGCTAATTCAAACAGTATATTCTGAGTAACAGACGAGTAACAATTAAGACAAGCAAAAGATTTTATTTCTAAAAGAGTAGCTGTGCACATAACTTTGCCCGTTCAGACTTTTTTGGTTTTACTCGGCTCCACAGCGAGCTGTTAAATAGCCGATAATGTTTCTTAAAAAAATGATTACTATTAAATGTTAAAAAAAAAGAAACTAAAATCCGATTAGTAAGTAGTTCAAGAGTTTCAAGCAAACGAACTCTGCAACTATATTATATTAATATAGATAAATTACCATAGTTTGATCAAAAAATCACTTTGACTGCTTATAGTTTACTTGAAATTTGCGCATGGTTAGCCATTCTTAATGTACTTAATGCTATAGAGCTATTTGTCTTCTTAGTGGTTCAAGAAAACAAGTCGTTAATCTTTTGTGTTCAAAAATTTTGGGTGGAAAATAAGTCTTGAGATTGCGTTAGTTTTAATTCTGATAAAATCTGTGAAGAGTTGGCAAGGCGTCAGAATTGTAATGCTTTATAGGTGAATGAACTTTGAGGGGATGGAGTTAGGTATATTATTCAATGAAGATGCTATAGCTAATTACGGTAACAGTGATCTAGTAATGGCCAATGTAAATAATCACATTACTGATTTGTGATTCAAAACAGAAGAAAATTAAAGACACTAACTTACATTTTTGGTAAAACATAATAAAGTGTGAGAAACACTAAAAAAAACCTACTTATCTGTTTTTCTCATAAACATAGTAGACGCTAATGGAATTTATAAAATGAAAGTGGACCAAGTCGTCTTTCAGCATCGAATTATACACTCTCGCGAAAGCCATTACGCCGTCCTTTGAGTCCTATACTTATCTCAACTATTTCCCTGTTAATTTGAAGCATCTGATCATAAGGCAGCAGTGACAGGCTTTTATAAAACCCCCGGAGGACATAATAAAATGATGTTTAAGGTGAAAGCGTCAAGATAGCCCGCGAAATTCGAATTTTCTTACGTTTTTTGCAATTTGCAGGTCAGTGTCAGGTTGTACACTGAAATAAAGTACACACCAATCAAGTGACTTTTTAGTTTGATTGACGATATCTTGTTTAGATTATTCGAAATCTTAGTTAAGTTGATCATCACGACATGATTGCAGCAATACTAGTTCAAATGATTGAACGCTTAAACAAGTTTCTTGATCACCCTTAACATGACATCATTGTAGAAGAGTTAAAAAAGAGTCAATCTTTATTGAAGTAATCAAAAGGCTTGATTGACACGAGTAACTTACTTTTGACTTGATTGCTGCAAATAGGTTTTGTGATAACTCCAAACATGATCCCGTTTCAAATCTCGATCAAATAAAAGTAATAGCTGTGATTATTGTGCTTGATAGGCTCAGATGCAAACAAGTTAAACAAAATCTTGATTGTGGCAACTACTTGTTTTTTTCACTGTATATTGATGAAAAATGAGACGCGGCAGTAACACGTATGTAGTTACAGAATTATAATAATTAAAATCATGAATACAACGCTCTAAGGTCATTTAACCCCTCTGAATGACTTTTTCATGAAATAGAGAATGAATGGGGTTAAATGAGCTTCGAGAGTTGTAACGTCATCACGCCTATAATCCCCGAAGGGTTAGGCAGACGTGTACAACACCCACATTTTGCCAGTTATGTTTAAGTCCCATGTAATAGGGGGCGAGCCTATTGCCATCAACCGGGCACAAATCCAGACTCCGTGGCTGCTATTGAGAAATTTCTGATAGAAAACCCAATAACACTTTGCTCGACCCGGGAACCGAACCCAGGACGTCATGCTCAGCAGTCGCGCTTGGGACCACTAGACCACTAGACCAACGAGAGAGAGTTGTTTTGTATTCATGTTTTTTTTCAAAAAACGTCGAGTTTTGCGGCCTACCCTGACACTTCTACTTTAATAGAATCCAAGAAGTGCTGCAGAAAAACGTAGTCTATAAGGTCTTTTCATTCTTCCTTTTTTGTATCAAGGACATAATATTTTTAACAAGCTTCTGATCTGATATTCCGAACACGGTAGGTTTATTTTAATATTCAGTGATATTAGAAATGTATATTGAGAATCATTTGAAATTAAAGCCAGACAAAACAAAAACAGGCGCCTTTAAGATTATTAATATTTTAGTTCTATCGTCTATTTATAGACAATAATTATGAATTCAACGGAGCAACTGAAAACAATAAATATACATGTCTCATTACTATTCCCCCAAAACAATCTCATAATCAAAATATTTATTACTTTAACAGCAATTTCGATTCGAGAATTTCGAAATCACAAATCAAGCTTATCCGCGACACGAATGCAAAGGAACACACATCTAAATCTCAGCTGGAAAACAGTCGTAAATTTGGACACAATTCGCTAGGATCCCTACTGACTGACAATGAACTAGAAACGCCACTAAACACAGAGTCCCGTAGAGTCTTTATGGACTTTCAGCCAAACGAACTGATTAGTTTGAGGCTGTGTGTCGATTAAATTCGTTATTTACTTAAGAACCAAGGTTACCGACGTAGCCCGAAGAATTGCCAAACTTAGGTGGCAGTGGGCAGGGCACATTGCTCGCAGAACGGATGGCCGATGGGGCCGTAAAGTTCTGTAGTGGCGACCGCGAACCGGAAGACGTTGCGTTGAAAGGCCTCCCACTAGGTGGACCGATGACCTGGTGAAGGTTGCGGGGATCCGCTGGATGCGAGTCGCACGAGACCGGTCAATGTGGCGACACTTGGGGGAGGCCTTTGTCCAGCAATGGACGTCTTTTGGCTGAAATGATGATGATGATGATTTACTTTCGTAATATTCTTTTATGGGGTCGTTTTTGATGGGATTTGGGGACTTTAACATAGCTGGCGAAATGTATTAAAGGAGCACCTCTGCCTAATTATTTGAGGATTACAGGCATGATGTTAAGGTTGCTATGTATGATAAAAGAAAATCCATATTTTCCATTGTTTGGCTCGCGGCTCAATTATAAAAGTCGCTCGGGTCAATCCACAGGTTAAGCCCGCGCTTACCCTGGTTGGTCCACGGATGGATAACCAACCATTACATACCGAGTTTGCTCCGTGCCTCGGAAAGCAGGTTAAGCCGTTGGTCCCAGCTGTCATTTATTGATCTTTGACAGTCGTTACAGGTAGTCAGTTGCCCGAAAGTCTGACAACTAGTCTTGCCAATCCCAGTACTAACTGGATTGTGGAGGTTAAATAGGCAGTCACTCCATGTAAAATACTATTATTCCGCTTCCCCGCTTAGACTGGAAGCCGACCCCAATATAGTTGGGAAAACGCAGATGATGGTTGTTTTAAACAACAAGGTATTGGTGAATTAGGACTGCGGGACTGTTTGAAAGAGATACCGTGGCCCTGGAACACAAAGGGCAAGGAAGGAACACAGATTGGTTTTAGTCAGTACAAGTCTGACACTCCCTTCCGCTCTGCCCGGGCGGGAGAAGTGATTTGTGGTTTTCCCATCCGAAAAAAAAAAGGTATTGGTGAATTTATGAAAATTTCTTACGAGTAACCCAAAGTGTTTGACTTACATTTTACCCTCCTATGCATATAATTTTACTTAACAAAGTAAACTTTACTTTAAGTTTATAAAATCAACCGGCACGCTTCCAACTTTACGTTTCATAACATCCCTTCAAAATCAAAACTCAAAAGTATACATAGGTACATATACATCTTTTGAAAGCATTTCAAATACTTGTGCTGAAGAGTGGGGTGATGTCAATGCGTTTAAAAGTCTGCGAAGTGACTGATGTGGAAACATGCGGCTTTTGTATACAAATATCGCGCCTATCGTGTGCGTCTAAATGTACATCGCCAGTATAAGCTGACTTCGCATCGTATAGAAATCCATGCAAAGGTAGATCAGTTTCTAATGGAAATTATGTGAGTATAGCTTGCCATGTCACCGTGTACCTATAATACCAAGTATCTTTGTGTTCCTGTATCGTTACAAAGAGTGTATGGAATAAGTTTATTATTGTTTTGCGAATTTTCCTTATGAGGTAGATAGCTCGAAGCAATATGGTTTGTTTACGTAAGATAAGAAGAACACCTTTGGAAGACTTAAAAGCCAAGCCAATCAAGTAAAGGAGACTTTTCTTGGAAATGCATGATATTTTACATAATAATATATTATTTGTATTTATCATATAAATTCAAGACGTTTGTTTAGACTATCTATAATTTTAAGCAGGGTCAAATATACTACCTAGCGCAACACCACTGCAAACCGTTAACGGCCTAATAAAGAGATTATGCAGTTACAAATACATATTATGCTACAAGTACTTTACCTATAACCTAGAATTCACAAGAAGGACAGTCATGAGAATGTTTTGAATTCAACAATATTAATGTCTGTAATAAACTTGAACTTAGTTACCGTCCCTCCTTTAATGTACACAGAACGTAAACAGCCTAATGATATTGACCATAACCCCAAATAATTCACATGTGTCGTTTCCCCGAAAGCTGTTAAATCGACAGAGTTATAGACCGACACACAACAGTGTCCATCTAGATTAAATATCGTAATTGCTCGCAAATAGTGATAGATTGATTGCCCATCCCTTAGGACCCGCAATCCGATCGATGTTTGGCTACAGTTAAAACTGTTTGAATACAACGCGGGAAGTAAATATAGCGCGTGGAATAACAGTGGCAACGGTTATTAAAAAACTTAATCGAACACGACAAAACCGTTGACAGTATGAACAATATTTTCTGTCACCTAAGATTTGTCACTAATCTGCAATACCTTAATTACAATAGCTATTGCCAAAAAATATATTAGTTATCATATCATATTAATCAATTGTTGTGGAGGTCGGATAGGCAGTCGCTCCATGTAAAATAATGGTATTCAGCTACATCCGGTTAGACTGGAAGCCGACCCCAACATAGTTGGGAAAAGGCTAGGCAGATGATGATGATGATGATATCATATTAATCAAAACGGTCTCTACGTATGAATCATCAAATTAATGTAAATATGTATCTTAAATTTTAGCTTGATCACTGTTTTTCTTTCACCTAAATACATACAGACTAAGGTCTGTCCTCAAAAAAGTAAGTCACGGGCAGAAATAATATATTTGTATCCAAAATGATAGATCTGTCACCTAATTAATAGATAGTTTCTTAATTCTATAAAAAATTAGTAATACTAGTAGTGTATAGTCAAGTTGTCCTAAAAGTCTTGCTAAAGGCCTTCAAGGCCTTTAGCAAGACTTTTAGGACAACGGAGCGACGACGACATTTGTGGCAGAAAATGGGTGTGTAATATTAAATGCGAGCGTAGCGAGCGTGCGTCATGGAGTCGTCGCAGCTGACAGAATTATTTTTTAAGGTATACATTTTGACGTTATTTAGCTATTCAATTTAGGTGATAGGTCTACTATTTTAGGAATCAATATTATTTATTAGATCATTGAAAATGCATTTATTAGGTTAATGATAAAATCATATTCAAATCAAAGGACCGCTCACAATAAATTGAAAAAAACAAACACTTAATGGTTTTTCTAGTAAATCATCACTAAATATAGATATAACCGTGGGGTTCCTTGCCGGATTTTCTCCAAGGAAACAATCAACCCGAACCGTGCGATTCACATCTCGACTTGGTTTGAATATAAAGTAATGTATATGATCTGTATGTCTAAACCTCTTCAGTATAGATTCCGGTATTATCTCGTAGTTAATTTCATTCTAATTCTGTTTATTTTGTGTATACCTAGTGCTTATCCGGACTCTATAAACCAATCCCTCAGAGACACTACAGGAGTGACAAAATGTAACAGCCCACTGACCTTTACAGTTTATGACAAGGCGCCGACACAATTTATTTTCCCTTCACCCTAAAAGCAGTAAGGAAAGAAAATGTAAGTAATTTTACATTTTCAACAAGAAATTGCCAATGACGGTTAAATAAACTGAAATTGTGGATGACGTGCCCTTTTTATTTTTGGCAAAACGGCGGGATTGCTTACCTCAATCACTTTTTATGTTAAACAGTTTTTGATGGAATCATTTAAGGCACCTAACAGTTTGTGATGGTTGATGTTAAGTGCACACTTTGACATGGAAAATGTGACGAGTTTTGCTTTAGTGGCGTACCGAAACAATGTCGAATACTGGAAAACTAAAAGACGAGTTCAAAAGGAAGTATTAAAATTATCTAAAACTACTTTTGCCCGCGGTTTCTCCGAATTGGTCATGAATAAATTATCCTACGTTAACCAGGATAGAAATGTATCCTATGTTCAGTTATTTATTCATTTATTTAAACTTCATGTACAAGAGTGGTACATAGGCGGACTTAATGCCACAAGGCATTCTCTACCAGTCAACCTTTGGGTCAAATAGGACAGCATTGTGGTAGAGTACAAAATCAACAAATAAGGAAATTACCATTTTGCAAACTTACACATAAACGGGTATATACTAATACATATATATATATAAAGATATAATAAACTAATATATTATGTTATAATACATACAAATAGTCTGAAATACGAGAAACCTTATAATAATTACTATGACTCTATTTATGATAGTAGTTGAATAGTAACATTGATTTTCTACTATATGTCTTGATTTATTTGACTTACTTTGGTGGTAAAGAATACGTATTGAATCTTAACAAAACCGAAGACTTTATTGAACCCAATGATAACTAATTAAAGCAAGATGGTTCATTTGTCACATTTAATTGCCCACACATTCGTTTCCAGCGTGTATTTAATCATCGTTTCTTTTAACAGGACACACGGCAATACATCAAGCTATACATTTCCAGTACAACATGGCCTCGCTTTCTATAGAATTCCGTACAGTGAGAGATCCGCATAAACTGGTTTGGTCGTCGTGCGTACCTTTAGAAATAATAGAAATATTTACCTAAATAATTTGTGTGAAAAAGGGAATTTGACGGGTGAGAATATAATTTCAATGGGCGTCCACGATTTTACTCAAGAGGGCCAGGTCAAGTAACAATCGCTTTCAACGTGTTTGGTATTCCTACAATTACTTTCAAAAGGATTTATATTGGTTGTTGATCGTATGTCAGTCCGTTCCCATCCTTATTTTTTACTTTTTTTCATCTTTGTCGCTCATAAAATGTCACCATATCAAAAACTTGATAATATACAGTACTAGTTTGTGCCCGCGGCTTCGCTCGCGTTAATTTAGAATTTGACAATCAATTCGCATTACTAAAATTTCTATTATAATATAATTCAATCATGATTCGAAAGACACGTGGCGCCATCTACTATCATAAGGACGTTATTGTTGTTTTCCTCGGGAACCGTATTTTTTTTCGGAATGAAAGGTGTCCTATGTCCGTTTCTGTATACCTGACAATGTATATGAAAAATCTCAGGATGATCGGTTCAGTGGTTTAGGCGTGAAAAGTTAACAAACAAACATACTTACTTTCGCATTTATAATATTAAAGTTAGGATAGGATTAGTTGAAAGTAGCGCTGCTTTTCCAGAAAAAAAAGCATCGATATGTCAAAATGGTTCATTTTATTTTTGACGTCACGGTTGGCGCAGGGGCTGAGCGATTGACTACTGCGTTGCGTGTCGCGGATTCGATCCCCGCACGGAACTTATATTTGTATGGCCTACAGGCAGTTGTTCCGGGTCTGGCTGTTTGTGTATGTGAGTTTAAATGTTTGTAAACGCACCCACGATACAGGAGAAATTCCTAGGGTGGGAAAAACTTTTTTCTTTTGTAAAAAAAAAAAAAATTAGTTCTCTGTATGGGCCGTCGGCACAGATAGGTTGGTCGAAGAGTAATAGTGACTGATCAAGTGAACCTGGATATAAAATGGGCAGGTAATCAATCACTTGAGTACTTTAGATATTAAGTTATTTAGTAATCTGAGCCCATTGATCACGTGGACGGTGAGTAATGGGCTAGCTCGCCGTTCGTCCGTCTTTTGACGACAGGCCGTGTTGACGGCGCGTTCGTGTTCCACGCGCGCCTCAAAGAGATGTCAGCAAATAGGGAGGGGCCCGCAAGGGCCGATGCCTGCCCAGAGCGGGAGAAGTCATTTGATGATTTCCCATCCGTAAAAAAAAAAAAAAAAAGCCCATTGATCACTTCCTAAATTAATTAAACAGGCTGTTATTGATAGTGTCATTGTAAGTTCATAAGTACAGCTCACACGTAGGTACACCTGGGCAATTTAGTTTAAAATGTAAGTGTCTTATTCACTGCGAGTATTGCCTTACTCAGCGAGGTATCATGTATTTATTTCCTGTAAATTGTGCTCAAGATAGCTCTTTATTTAGTCAACTTAATCATAGTGAAATGGTCGATACATTCCCAGTTAACGATCCTATACAACACAAACCCGAAAACAAAACAACCCACAGCGTCACCAACGCCAAAACTCATGGAGAAGTCACCAATAAATCACATTTGGACTCAACATCGCTCCTAGGATCAACCCAAGCGTTAGAACGTGTGATACTAGTTCCACAACAGGAACAAATTGCTGGCATCATGTACAATAGAATAGTACAGAAGTTTGGCTGCATAACATCAAGCTAAAACATACGCACACATAGAAACGATTCACGTACAGTGAGTACAAGGGGGCAGGAGCGACTGGCATGTTAGAAATCTGAAAGGCTCCGGATATAAGACCAGACAAACTGACATTCTATCAGAAATAATGACGATGGAGCAGGCAAGGACTTGCAAAAGGCTACTGGAAAGCATAAGTAAATCCTTTTGGAAGTAGTTGAGAAAATAGAAAACGCTTTTGAAGCGGTTGTTACTAATTTAGACCCTCAGTTCGCAAGTCAGTTAAAGTTTTCATTTCTGCTACTGATATTTCAATGACCTCAAGTACAACTACATTTTGATGACACTTCAATTAAGAAATTGGTAAGAGATCTTCGCAAGTTACTGAATCGCAAACTCACTCGCTTTAAATCAGGAGACCATTTTTTTTTACGGATGTGAAATCATCAAATGACTTCTCCCGCTCTGGGCAGAGCGGAAGGGAGTGTCAGACTTGTACTGACTAAAACCCATCCATGTTCCTTCCTTGCCCTTTGTGTTACAGGGCCGCGGTATCTCTTTCGAACAGCCCGCAGCCCTGGCAGGCATCGGCCCTTGCGGGCCCCTCCTTGTTTGCTGACATCTTTAAGGCGCGCGTGGATCACGAACGCGCCGTCTACACGGCCTGTCGTCAAAAGACGGACGGACGGCGAGCTAGCCCATTACTCTCCGTCCACAGGTCCGCGTCTACGGTGGCCGGAAGCCACCACGTGACCCCCGACGCCCGAGGCGTCTCCCGCGGCGGCTGGGACGAAAGGTTCTCTCCCTCTCACGTTCCGCCACCTCCTTCGCTAGCAAGACTGCTTCGCAGAAGGAGGTGACGGTGTCCCATTCCCTCTCGCTCCAGACCATGGCTTGGACCAGGGCCGGACGCGATAGGTCGCCGCCGCCGATTGCCGCCACGAGGACACGGCGGTGCTCCGCCCAAGCGGGGCAGACCTCCACCGTGTGTTCCACCCTGTTATACGAGTATCAGGAGTCTGTCTTTGTTTATTGAATATTGCGTAAGTATCAGTCTAGCCTTTTCCTAACTATGCTGGGGCCGGCTTTCAGTCTAACCGCACATAGCTGAATACCAGTATTTTACATGGAGCGTATCCTGTATGTGTGAGTACATTTTCTCTTGTAGCATGAAGGCAAACTTCTGTATAATACCGTGCATGTAACACATTAAACGTGCAAATTAAAGCTGAATCCAGAAATTCCAACTTTCAAGTCCACATGGACTTTGCAACGGTAATTAAATTCTGTATGAATCTATATTCATTTAATTAGTTAGAGAATGTACTATGTGAAGAATTTGCATATCTCCCGTTTAAATTTTGATGTAGTTAGGTAAGTTATGCATTTGAAGATAAAGTCTTGATAATAATATTAGTGAGGGATTTAGTTTTAGGCATGAATTTTAGGGAAAGAGACTAGAGAATGCCGTTTACCGTTTTTAGCGTTCCGTACCCAAAGGGTAAAAACGGGACCCTATTACTAAGACTTCGTTGTCTGTCCGTCCTTCTGTCCGTCCGTCTGTCTGTCACCATGCTGTATCTCATGAACCATGATAGCTAGACAAATGAAATTTTCACAGATGATGTTGCCGCTATAACAACAAATAATAAAAGAAATGTGTTTTTTTCGGTTTATGGTTCGCAACCCTTCGTGCACGACTCCGACTCGGCCAGTTTTTTTCAACTTTTAGGTTCGGTTTCCAATCTAATTGGATGCAGCTGGATACTTTTTATTTTATACAGAGCGTAAATGGAACCATCACAAATACGTGAACCAAGCATTCTGTTCATCAAATACATTCTGTGCCTCTCGCTTACGTTAAAGGGTGTTCTGATACCCGTTACAATGACAGTTTACGTTGCCACCCTTTTCAGGATTCTGAATACCCATAAGAGAGAGAGGAGGACATCAGAGAAGGTCATCAGAAGTCTCAGCCCTTTGCGTTGGTCCGACCAGATAAGCACTTCTCTCGATACAAAATTTCATGATGCTCTTCACTTGGATAGACAGAGATAGCGTAACATCGTCAAGGAAAAATGTTTTCAAGGGAGGATCACGACCCTCAGTAATGAGGAGCAGGACTTGAGGAGGAGGAGGAATGCCCTTAATGGCCGTCAAAAAACTATTAATGATAACCAAGATATACGGTTTAACATCATTTCTGAGAAACAGACGGGCCAGTGTATATGGTCATCCATCTACGGATCGACCATGGTAAGTGTTGCTTAACTCGTGCGACTGTTGTTATTTAGCCACGTGGCCTAAATCAAAGAAGATAATGGGATTGTAACTACTTGATTTAGATGTATGTAGGTAATGGTCGCAGTTATCCATTAAAACTGAAATGATGTAAATGAAAACAGATAATGATTGTATTGCTTGTAAGTATTGCATTTTGAAATAAATTCTTGCTAATGGTAGCTAAGGACATTATTGCAGTTACATTAACATTGAACTCATCAATATAATTCTGGCAAAACCCCATTTTGCCTTTATGTAGGTTCGTTAGTATTTTAGTAAATGTTGGTTCTGTTTTTTGTTTTGGCATTTAACTATTTTTAACTTGAAGAAAACTAAGAAAAATATTTTATTTACGAACAAGAATAATATTTTATTTTTCTGTTCTGCCGAAATGTGGGTGTACTTTTAGGTACACTTCTGCCTTACCCTTCGGGGATTACAGGTGTGATATTATGTTATATTACCTAAATAGTTTTAAAATGTATTTATTTAGATTTGTTATCATATCATTTTTGTTTGTTTGAATAGG
This sequence comes from Lycophotia porphyrea, assembly GCA_950005105.1. Lineage (NCBI taxonomy): Eukaryota > Metazoa > Arthropoda > Insecta > Lepidoptera > Noctuidae > Lycophotia > Lycophotia porphyrea. Next base: position 18,131,567 of record OX465388.1, on the reverse strand, counting down.
TTCAGAAGTACGTTTATTACACTGTGGCTTTAAAGAAAAGTTTGGTGACCTTTAAGAGCGTTAACGACTTGCGGCATTTCATACAAACTTTTAAGGCGTTTTTTTCGAATTGATTGTTCAATCGATTCAAATTAAAACTCTTTGAGTCACACTTTTAATCAGATGACTTTATAATATTAACATTATATATAACATTTTGTTTAGTTAAGGTTTAATTATTAAGAAAAAAAAATATTTTCCGAAAATACCTAAAAAGGTTTTTGAGGAATAAGGGAGCTAGTTTACTAACCACCATGGCGGTTTTCACAAAACACGGTCAACAATGAATTTAAAAAGCATAATAGTCCAGCGCCCTATCGATAGATGACGTGGAAATATTTTTAAACAACCTAGAATACGTGGTTAGAAAACTAACCACCAAGACTGAAAGAGTTAAACTTCATACGCATAAGCAGGATACATAGATCTAAAAATTTGACAGAGGACTTTTCGTTGACATCTAAATTAGACCAATTTTTATTTTTCCATAGAAACAGAAATTTCCAATTACCTTTTTTTTTTTTAAAGTTGTGTCATTTTCGTAAAGTCTTCTGTCAACTTTTTAGACCTATATATCCTGCTTATGCGTATGAAGTTTCACTAAGATCGGTTCCATAATTTCGAAAAAAAACAACTTGAAAGTTTGTATGAAATGCCGTAAGTCGTTAACGCCTATATTAAGGCGTGAAAGGTAAAAACAGATAGTTTCTAATGCATTTTAAATATTGCTATAGATTTGCCGATGGAAAATCGGCCTTTACAGATATTATACTTTGTTGATTCTCAGCAGTAATTGAATATTGGAAACATTTCATTGATTTATAACAATCAAAATTCGCCAATAGAATTTAATTTCCAAAGAGTAATTTATCATATTCGATTACATACCAATACAAATATGTTCCATACAATTTCATCCAATAATAAAAATCCAGTTATTGTGGAGGGTCACTCCTGTCAACAACACAAATCGATTTGTTGTATAAAACTAGATTTTTGTCGCTTCGATTATCCACATCAGAGGATTTTGATGGATTATAACGATTAGAGTATTAATCATTTATGTGTTATTTGTGATCACCGACATCAATATACTATAATAGCAGTGATAGCTTAGTGGTCTGACCCTCGGACTGCCGAGTCATAGGTCTCGAGTTCGAACCCAAAACACGCACCTCTGATTATTCAGAATCATGTGCGTATTGTATAATTATCACTTGCTTCGGTGAAGGAAAACATCGTGAGGAAACTTGTGTGTCTGAGAGATATTTCTTGACGGCATGTAAAGCCAAGTCAGAAGCCTATGCGGCATTAAAACTAGTCACGTTAGGTACCAACCATACGATAAAGAAAGAAAAATTATACTAGAAGAATTTTACTAGATTATACGTAGTTATAACTATCTAAAAGAGCTAAGAAATTAGTTACCAATGACTACTGTGATCGTATGTATTTAGAGTAAATATTTTTAATAACAAAAATTATATAAAAAAAAAAACATTTAAAATATAAAAAAATAGTAGCACATCGGTATCGGGAACAGGGTCCAAGCTACTGGCTGGCAGTCAGGGCTCCAGAGAGAGGAACCTCCCAACAATACGAGCCGTGTCCAGGAGTACCGCTTTCTGGATCAAGCCCTTGATCCAGCTGCCTAACGAGAGCCTCCTCAGGTGTTGGTCGAGGCTCTTGTCAACTAAGCCATTGGCTGAAACGACTATCGGCACAATGATCGCTGAGCTAACATGCCACATGTCAACAACCGCGCGAGCCAAGTCAAGATACATGATTTACTTTAAAAAATGTATCATTAAGTTGTTACTTATATGTATTTCAACCTTACTTAATCTGGGCAAAATATTTAGTAATATAGTTGGTACCTAACATTTGAAAAACGTAATTAATTTGAAAGCGTGTACCTGCTAAAACCAATTTCGAACTATACTGGTAAGTCGATTTAATCATTTTCAGTCAACAGGCTGTTATTAAATGGGTAGGTGTGTAATTTCATCTAAATGTCAAGTTATATAAATAATTCGGGTGGTTATATTTCACAAAGATAGATAATATAAACTTGATACGACTCTGGAATTAGTAACCGACTTCTAGCCTAGGCTTGAAGGACTCATAATTAAAATTTTCGTCCGTACCTACCTGCAATGCTAAATTAATAATAATATAATAAGCCCTAATTCTCCATAGCATTAAAAAATATTTTATAATATTATCTGCTTTAGACCTAAAGTGTTTTATTGTACCCATAGTTAAACTTTCGTTAGTATGTACCTACTATAATATAGGCTAGTCACTTATATCAGTACATTAACCTAGGATGTTGTAATTTTTATTATATTTTTCTACTAATATAAGAAAACGAGTTGAGGAGCTCGTGGCTAAACAATAACAGCCGCTCGGGTCGATCTTTAGGTTAAGCCGTGCTTGCCTAGGTTGGTCTGTGGATGGGTGACCACCCATTACATACCGAGTTTCCTCCGTGCCTCGGAAAGCACGTTAAGCCGTTGGTCCCGGCTGTCATTTGAAGATCTTTGACAGTCGTTAAAGTAGTCAGTGGCCCAAAAAGTCTGACAACCAGTCTTACCAAGGGGTATCGTATTTCCCAGTAGTAACTGGGTTGTGGAGGTCAGATAGGCAGTCGCTCCATGTAAAATACTGGTATTCAGCTTCATCCGGTTAGACTGGAAGCCGACCCCAACATAGTTGGGAAAAGGCTAGGCAGATGATGATGATGATGAGTTGCGAAATTTCAACCGTCGGAAATGAATAGTTTCGGAGTTATTAATTGTAGAATTATTGATGAGATTGTATTGAAAAAGACGACATTTCACACCACAGACTAATTTGGTTTATACCTAAGACTATTTGGGCATAGAGTATTATGTATAACATACGTGTGGAATGTTCAGTGAGCAAAACACACAACACACTACAAAAAAAAAAAAACGGATGAACTCAGAACCGACTTTGTCAACCACGACACGCCGTGGTCTTAAATAACTTTGTGACCACTAACATCTATCACCTAACATATCAATTGATCACCAAATTTAGTAAATGAGCACCAAATTTTAATGAGGTGGTTGATGACAAACTAGTTTTGCCTAGGCCGACTTGGGGCACCCCGACACGGATAGGTTTTTTATAAACCATTCAGAAGTAGGAGCCCCACGATGCGTGGCTCAGTCGACTGGGTCTCTCTCGACTCGGATGCAAGAGAATAATAGTTCAATTTCTGGTGGTCATTAACTATTTTTGGTTCTAATTTCACACTAAAATGGGGATTAATTTTGGTGATCATTAACTCATTTTGGCAGTCAAAACTGTTTTTTTTTACATTTTACTAAATCTGGTAGTTCGTTAAACATAAGCTAAAAAATCTAATAACTCCGACTGAAACAGTGAAATTACAGGTAGGGGGTACTCCTTCTCCCTCCGCCCTCATAAGCAGGTGCCCTGTATGTATAAAATTACTGATTTTAAAGCTTTTATGAGTATAACCCAAAAACAAATAGGACCATTTTAAAAAAAATCATAAAAAAAACTATGCATTTCCGACGAATTCCCCCTCCCTCGTGGGGGTTCCCATGGCCCCCCCTCCCACCCCTCACTTCCCCCTTCCCCTACCTAAATGTACTTATATTAGTGTCCTTCCATAATATATAATTCAAATATTTCTGCCATTTTTCTTTATTTATTTACACAAATAAATAAAGAAAATCAATTTTCCAGGAACACCACAAACGAAATTCCTTGCACAAAACAATTGAAGATTCAAAGAGTTCCAAATTCAAATTACCCTACACTTATAAACACATCACACAATTCAAACGCAGAACATGTCGCCATTTATTAATGTTTCAAATCAATTTTCTATTGGGTACGGTTGATGACAGTTTCTGTCCGAACTTTACACTGGGATGTCAGTCTATGAACCCTTAGTACCGTTCCTTTGATCGGTGAATTTTCATGAATATTTTCATTTACATTTGCATCCTATAAATCTTGTTTACCGAGGGATGCTTATTGGAAAATTCTTCTTTGAAGTGCTATTATTATGCATGCATTTTTTTTGTAGTTTATTTATATTGACGGGTTAAAGGTTTAAGTTTTAAGTAGCGAATTTGTATTATCTAATAGTGATACCTTAATATATGTGCTATTTAAATTTTAAATAGCAAAATAAATAAATTTGAATAGCAAATCAAAATTCAGGAAAACCTTGCCAACTTAATATTGCTTATGAATATTAATTACAGTCAAGAAAATTATTCTGTTAACACCTTTGATTAACTTAGAAACAACGGTAATGAGTTTATATTTTGAAACCAACGAAACATTAATTAAACTCGACATAATTTCGGTAACCCCCAAATGAGGGTGTTTAGTAAACAGCGTGAAGAGAAAATACTCACTTTTCGTTCAGAAAATCCTCTCCAAATAAAATCAAAATATTCTTGAAAACTTTTCTCAACTGTACAATTTCACTTCATTCAAAGTTACACTGAACAACTGAACAAATGTACTAGTCACTTTCACTTCATATACAAATATAGTTAACCGTCAAATAGACGTTACTATTTTCGTAACACAACTTGAAAACGGGACGCACGTCCTACCCCGACCGCGGTCAGGATCAAACTGAGTTGCCCCGTCATACACAGTGCAACGAAAACGGGCAAAGATTCAAGTCTGTTCAGCCAAGCAGCAAACTTATTGAAGCATAAACAGGATAATGTTATAAATCTGAGGTCGGTCAAATGGTTGTAAACTCGTATGTAGTCAAACAGTAAAACATTCTTTGATCTAGTCGTGGTCTCTGTTTTAATAATATTTTTGTAAGCGACTGACTGTTCAAAGTTTATTTTGCGGTCTTTCAGAAGAAGTTAAAAAGATCTTGTCATTTGCAACATCGTGTGGTGTGAGGATTTCTTAATGTTATGAAATCTGTTTTTACTGTGGATGTTTGATGAAATCTTTCTATCAGAGGCTGTTAAAATTAGTCGCATTTTCACTCAAAGATTTCGCATACAGTACATTAATAGAAAATGTGCGATCTTTAAAAGACATTCAATTTTCTTAACCTTTTGAACGCCAGAGCGCACGCACGCGCGTGCCTTCCACGCCAATCCACAATTTCATCAATTATTTTGTCACATATTTGTGTCGTGTGACGTACAGGGCAAAAAAAGCAAAAAGCAAGCGCGTCTTGCTTGTTAATTAACATCAATATTACTTCAAACATGATGATGTTCCTTCTTAACTCTGACTCAGATTCCTGGACTCTGAGGGTTAAAAGGTTGGAATCATGCCACAACATCAACTTTAAGTCATTCGTGGTACGAGTTCGAACCCATCATCTACAGACCTGCCTGAAAGAGGACTTTTGGCCGAAAGGTGTCGTATATCGACGTTTCCGCGGACGATTACGCGACACCTCGCAGCGAAACACTACGCCGTCAACATTGGGTGTATAGTCATAGTTTTATAAGATTTTTAAATATGTATTAGTTTATTATAGTATAAAATTATTTTGTATATTCTATTTATGGGCCTTAGATGTCTGTTAATAAAATGATTATTATTATTTCGTTTCGTTTAACTATGCCAGAAATAACTTAGATTCTTACAGTAAATTGAAATCTGCCACCTAAATGAATGGACACTCTAACCAGACATTTAATTTTACATCTACCAGACTACGAAAGCGAAAATTCATTGCGAACGAATCAATCAGAATGATACGATATCTTAAATTGAAATGGCTGCGATCAATTACATCCCAACTTTTAAAGGGTTGCCATGCGCTACCCTTTCAACTTTCTCATTCTCAAAGGCTTAAAACTCCTGGAAAGTTATCTCGAAGTGATTTTATTAGAATATTAAAAAGACCAGTTAACGTAGACCCTCAGGACTTCACTTTAATTGAGCGCGACCAATCAGAAGTGTCGATCATGTCGTCCAAAGAACGCTGGACGCTGTTACGTCTCGACATCTGCAAGCCTGAGGTTTACAAAACTAAATTCCGAATATCTTATTTCTGAACAAAATCTGTCATTTTCGCATAATTTTCAAACAAGTTGGGATGTCTTTTAAGAAAATTACTCGAGCATTGAGGGTCATTAGTGAATATTTTGGGAGTAGAAACTTAACTGACAAGTTTTAGTTACCGAATTTTAATTGCAGATGATTATAATTATTATGAGATTCGAAAGATTATTTTGTATCGCATTGTATAACGGGCTGGTGTCCGCAACTCCACGCCCAAAGCGTGTATTTTACTTAAGAAAAGATTATTTATTTGATTACTTAAGAAAACTTTCAGCTAGGATACACATAATTGGCTATTAGTGAAAAAAGTTATTTTACAAGTTTTCCATGACAGTATTAGATTAGAACAAAACTCTGCCTCTTGTTAAAAAAAAGAAAATGAAAATAAAAATCTTTATTTATCGAAAGATGGCTTATTTATCAAATAGCGATACGAATTCGACCCAATAGGTTTTCCAAAATATACTGAAATAAAAAACATGTCATACAGCATAATTAGTGTACTATTCATAGTTTGATACTTTACTATATGTCATACTTTTTGAAATGCACACATGAAGTCTACGAAAATATTTCAGCAAAAATGTTCTCGCAAGTATTTTTGTCTACCGTCAAATTCAATACAGATGACATTGTTATTCGATACGGTTGAAACGTAAAAATAAATAAATACGACTACCAACCAAGAATCCGATTTAGCATTTAATTTAAAATTCTGCTTTCTGTTCTATATTATGAGATTTGGTAAAATGAGAGGAAACATATTGAAATTTTAATTTCATTACAAGGGACGAAATTAATCTGTTGGTGAACGTGAAAAAAAGTGATTAATTTTTAATCAAAATAAGGCACCAAGAGATTAATTTGAAATCTTAAATGTTTAATAAGATTATTTTGAATAAAAGTAGACAGAGTATACGTCATACAATGCTAGGCCAGTGGCTAGCATTGCTTGGAGTTTCAATAAAAGAAGAGGCCAGCTTACTCTGGTTTATTAATTATCACTGACGTGCGGCCTACCGTTCCTTATTTAGGAAGAATATTAAACGAAATTATCAGAATTTTTCTACAGCTTTGCTCGCATTACTGTCGGAAATTATCCGACAAAAACGTTTTAAATACAGCCTTTGACAATCGGGGATAATTTAGCTTCCCCGTAGAGAAAAAAAAACGGAATCGCATCAGCAGTACTCCCTGCATCCAAAGTCAAAACTTACCTCATCATCAACAGCCTATAATGTTCCCACTGCTGAAAAAACCTACTAACAAACTTTTAAGAAGCATACAAAATGAACGTCTTCATTGTTAAAACATAATTACACACACACACACACAAACGCATTATTCTTGTCCTTTTCTCACACACTTTGTCTACGTTTCTTTTTCATTTCTCCTTTTGCAGGTCTGCTGGCAGAAATTTCTTAAGAAATAAGCAGTACCTTTGTACTCATATTTTATAATGTTATTCTCCTGGGTTGTCTACTGTGTGTACATAAATAGTAAAATAAATAAATAAATAATTATTTTATAATTATTTATGCGATTGGTCATACTGTAATTCATATAATTTGCACAACCAATGACATTCTTTCTGGCAGACTAAAATTGCACTCCCTTGGCATACAATCTCGTTACATATTTTTCACACAATCTGTCCACTTCACGACTGCAAAATTAAACAAAGCCCCTTTCATCTCTAATTATGACGTAACACAACGTAACTTATATCTCATCATCACTTGGAACCACTTGACATACTTCTGACAAATCCCACACCATCAGACGAGCCGCCTCGCATTCAAACAGTCCTGCTTGACAGTCCCATCTGACAGTCGCGTCTGACAGTTCTGCTTATTTTCATATTTCGAAGCGCATTCATTGAGTCATATTGACGGCGGCGTTCGACAAATCACAGTCGTTTCGACAGCGAAATGACACGATATCGAGGGAATAAACGTCGGATTTTCACTGGTGGGGTCAGTTTGGATTGCAGGATGTACTGATTAATTTTGTATGGATTGTTTACGATATGATGTAGTAATCTTTAATCTTGTAGGTTACTTTAAATATTGTTCTTGCCGAAATCAATAAGCTAAACTGATCATAAAGAAAAAAACTGATCACCCTGATCTGAAAAGATTATTATAGTAAAATAGCATTTTAGTTTGCAAAAACATAATATTAATGGGATTAGGAACTGATTCTATTTTAAATCCAATCTAATATTATAACATCAGAATATCACGCCTTACTAGATACTTTTTAAATCTGTAATTTGCTCCTGTACAATAATTACCGACCATAACGTGGGGGAAGGCGGGGGAAAAATTACGGTGGACAAAATTATGTGTAAACATATTGGCAAATAACCTGTGGAACAATTTTAGTGTGCAATAAAATAATCCATCTTTAAACGTATCTATTGTCATTGCTGATCAAATCTTTACATCACCCGGTAACTACTACATAGGAACACAATCTTCAACATCACAAAACTATCTTCTAACGTCTAACCCAAACAAATACTACCCGAAAGAATTTTATTAACTACAATACACACAAACATTCTCTTACAAAAACACGAGCGAAGAACGAACTTGAAGACGAAATCCTTAATAAAACGGGGTTTATATTTAGAAAACTATTTTTATAACGGTCTGTCTTTCGCCCCTTTGAACGGACGGTTCACGGCAACGCAAGGAAGCTGTGTGAAAGAACTTCATTCATAACTCTGGTAAGTTTGCACCAAAAAATCTCCCTAATAGCCCATTGTCTTGAACTTTGACCTTTAACCGTGTAAATTATAAATTGTTCTAGAGCTCCGCCTGTTACGACAAAGTTTTGAGCTACGATGTTTTATAGTTGATTTTTTCTTTTCACGTGTGTGTAGATTTTTTTGTCTTAAAGTGTAATTATGATTGAAGACTGTGTCGGGGTAAAAGTAACAGTTTTAACCTTTACTGTTTCGCGTTAGACTTAGTGCTCTTGCTAAAAAATGCTGGTTATTTTCAAAAATTCGTCGTCTTTTTTCAATAAATCTAGAATATCATGACAGATTACCTTTTACAAAACAAACACGTACGGGAGGTTACCTAAGTTAATCTAGCGTTATGCCCCAAAACTGAGACAGGCAGCGCCATCTATCACATCAGAATGAAACCGTAGGTGTGACGTAGATGTATCGTATCATCGTAAATTGATTGATATTTTGTTCCTACATCCATCTGAAAAATAAATATGGACTTTTTTATATTGTTTGGTGTTAGTTTTGGATAACATCCAAAGGAAGAATTGTAGAAGAGATCTATGAAAGTCACGAGGGTCATGTTTTGACTTAGGCCAAGATTTCTAAACGTTACTTCGCACATGCTTCGGGCGGGATAGACATGTTCCTCTATTTTGCACTTGAAGTTTGACAGCTGTGCTGCGGGACTGTTCGAAAGAGAAACCGCGGCCCTGGAACACAAAGGGCAAGGAAGGAACATGGATGGGTTTTAGTCAGTACAAGTCTGACACTCCCTTCCGCCTTCTGCCCAGAGCGGGAGAAGTCTTTTGATGATTTCCCATCCGAAAAAAAAAAGGTTTGACAGCTGTTGTCGACAGTGACAGAAATAACGCTTAGCCAAAGTACGTACTATGTAACGCTTATTAGATATCAGCCTTAGAAAAAATCAAAGGGAATTTAGCGTAAGCTTACGCTTCTATCTGTCTAAATCGTGCATTTCGGTGTTATTTTGACTGATCGAAGTGCAGGCTTACGATAACTCTCATCTTTGTATGAGTCTGTATCCTAACGCTTATAGGATACACCACTGCACCTTAGAAGACTTTTAAATGATACTGACGCCGTGATTAACGGGCCACCGACGAAAGATAAGACTTATCATCGACATGAAAGAAGAAAGAGAAGACGTTTAGTCCCATGAAAATCGTTGACAAACTTGAACACCACTCCATAAGTCGCCGAAATACGACAAACAAATAGTTGGACATAAAACATTTCTGCCACGTCAAATGTTTGACCAAACCTCGGTTGGTGGGGAGTGTCTGGCAACCCGCCAATAAACATGAATCATCGCGCTCGGCACAAACCACCGGCGATTTGTCAGCATTACGCTAGGGAGGCGACGCCGACGCAAGGGACATGTGTGAATGAAATAAGGGGCGCTTTTTACCGCGGTTCCTCTAATTTTTGCTGTTCGGTGATTAGTAATGGTGATAAAAAATCAATACCACACGTCGGAGTGTTGTTCGAGTGATTCGTTTTTAATGTTTGTTTATCAGACTAAACAAACATTAAAGGGATCATAGGCATTGATTTTATTATCAATAAACACTTAAGTTTAAAAAGATCAATATTCCTTTCAAGATTTTACAATTTTGTCTAAACTAATTAGTAAACTGCAACACAAATCACAAGTTTATTCACCTTTACACACAGAACTATGACCGTCTTTAGACAACTTAGAGCAATTAGTTCCAGTCACGCATTTATGTGACATGACAAGTATCATAGTCTTTTTAGCACCATTACACCTCGACCATTCATTTAAACTTTTCTTTGTCTTAAAATACTATAGCTGAACCCTAAAATAGTAAAAGCAGATTAAAAAAATTATGTTTAAATATATTATTTAAATTCAGTTTGCCGACCTTTGCGCGCACTACTCTAGTATCTCTAGAGACGTTATGTTACACGATGACATGTGTCATAAATTCATATTTTTTATTATACTTGTTTAATTTAATACACGTTTACACACAGCACAGCCCATCTCTAAAGACATTACGGCGACTAGTTTCAGCCACGCATGTGTGATATGACAAGTGTCACACTCTTTTTTGCTCCACCATATCTCGGCCATCTTTTTGCATTTGTCATGAAAGTCCTTTATCGTGTGTCCCTAATGAATTTTGTTTTATTAGTTAATCGTTTTAAACGAGACTCGGCGAGCCTTTGAAGAGCGGATTTTAATGTAACCTTTTTGAAGATGTGCAGATATATTTTGATTTACGTCTTCGTTTTTATGTGTTAAGTTACACGTGCTTACTTTTTCAGTTATTTTGTTTTTTGTGTGTATTGAGTATGTTCTAAGTATAACATTAAGAAAAAGACGGCCTTGTGATATCGAATCATAAAAGTGTCACCATTATTTATATTGTTGACAGAGAAATCAAGAATTTTTGACTTTAATTAGACTTGACTTGATGAGTGCGTAAATAAAGACTAATTACTGGTGAAATATTTTAATTGAAATGCATTTACTTGTTGCGTGTGGTATTACTGTTGCTGATTCACGTAACTTCTTTATTTTTGTTTTAAAGGTTGGCAAACACGCCGGTTGCATCGGTCCACCTGATTGAAAATAAGGCCACCGACTTTTGGCACCTGCAACACACCAACATCAAGGCAGTTGATGGGACTTTTATAAAATAAGAAGGCTTCCATATAATTAATTCTCACCAAAACAAAGAAAGTAAGTGTTATTCATAACTTTCTATACTAAAACTAAAACCCAAAATACTACGGACAAAAGTGAACAGACTGAAACAGCAATTTGTGAAAGGATATCTTCGGAAAGTTTACATACAATTATACACCTCTATTATTATCATTCACTTCATTAAATTAGATTTAACTCAGTGGTAATCAAGACTTTTTTAACTATAATGCAGTACTGCTATTATTAATAGCATCCCAGCAATTTGTGAATAGTTATTCAAAATCTCTAAATCACTCTTGAATAAACAACCGCATAAACTTTAAATTCACTTCAACTCCGGTAGAGTTGAAGTTTAAATATTAAATCCGTTAGTTTCACAGTCAACCATTTAATACTATCTACTTGCTGTCATCTTGCACCATCCTGTAATTAGCAACAAGATTAACAAAATAATGCACTAAATCGCACTTAGGGCCTTAACTCACCACGAGTTTTTAAAGCGATGCAAACACCACACGGTCGCGATATAGACGCGATGCGATGTAACCACGATTCTGTATCGATACTATTGCACTTCAGTCCCGATGCAAACGTGCGGCACCCTCTCTCCGTTTTCCAATCTGCGTTCTTTCTGAGGGATGTAAAAGTAGTATCCGAAAAAAAAGTCATACCCAGCAATATTTTTTGTGTAGAGTTACTTACTTAGTTTGATGTACTGGTGCTTTATTGACGGCTTCGTGAAGGGCTCTTTAACACCCAGTATATCCTCAGAAATCGCTCTACATCAGCTCATAAAGAACTCGCCAGACCGCTAACTCAATTGTTCAACCGTATAATAGAAAGTTCTAAGACACCGACGCAATGGTCAGAATCGAGCATAATACTTATTTATAAAAAAGGAGACCCAAGTGACATTGCAAATTATCGACCGATAAGCTTACTGCCATGCTTGTACAAGTTATTCTCCTCTCTTATTAACCTAAAAATAAGTACCACACTGGAAACTGCACAACCCATGGAACAGGCGGGATTTAGAAAAAGCTTTTCGACAGTAGACCATATTCACACTCTAGAACGTGTGATTGAAAAATACACAGAACGGCAGAGACTTCTATATATTGCGTTCATAGATTATAAAAAAGCCTTTGATACAATATCACATCCAAGTATCTGGAATACACTTAAAGAGCAGGGGGTGAGACGTGAATACATAGAGGTATTTAAAAGTATATATATGAAAAATACAGGTGGAGTAAAACTGGAAAAAACTGGCCCCAGTTTTCCCATTGAAAGAGGAGTCAGGCAAGGAGACCCAACTTCCCCAAAGCTATTCATTCCTATTCTGGAGTCAAAAATAAGGAAACTTAACTGGAAAGGTTGGGGCCTGAACATCGATGGCAAATACCTGAGTCACCTCCGTTTTGCGGATGACTTGGTACTCTTATCGGAAAAGAGTACCCAACTTCAACTCATGATTCAATCACTGAATATGGCTAGTAAGGAAATAGGTCTAGAGATGAACCTCGAAAAAACAAAGCTAATGACAAATAGACAGGAGTTGGCAATATCGATTGACAGTGAAAGACTAAACTATACAGAAAAATATGTATATCTAGGCAAACAAATTTGCTTAGACAGGAGAAGTAATGAACTGGAAATAGAGAGGAGAATACAACTCACCTGGAACAAATATTGGAGCCTCAGAGAGATCTTCAAATGCAACATGCCAGTAAAAATTAAAACTAGAGTTATGAACTGTTGTCTTATACCATGTCTAACATATGCGTGTCAGACCTAGAAATACACTTCTAAGATAAAAAATAAAATTATCACATGCAAAATAAAATTAGAAAAATTCAAAAGATATGACGCACCAAAATAAGAAAAATATCAAAAGCCACCGATTCTCTGAATTATGCTAAAAAGCTGAAGTGGAATTGGGCAGGGCACGTAGCGCGACTAGTAGACGACAGATGGACCATAAGAGTTACGTAGTGGAAAGGCCCGGAAGGGAAACGCCACAGAGGAAGACCGTACACGAGGTGGGAAGACGACATAAGAGAGACAGCTGGCCCACACTGGATGCAAAAGGCCTAGGATAGAGACAAATGGAATTCCTTGGAGGAGCCCTTCACCTGCGGAGGGGTTCTTGCAGATTAGCTTAACAAGAAAAAAAAAAAAACCTTTTTTTAATACCTAGATTAGAAGAAAATTGTGTTATAAGTAGAATATCATCATGTAAACCATTTAAAATTGCAAGAAATATAAGGGAAATAGTGGCGCGTTTGCATCGACACAGTAAGGATGCTAACGTGCCTTTGCATGCTGTCGCGTGATGCAAATGCGACTGACGCGAACAGAAGCGCGTTTACAAAACGCGCGATAGCATCGCTACAAAAAGTCACTATGGGCGAAGAGCCTTAGACTAGCAAAGGGAACTAAAATTATAAAGTGAAGATAGCGTTATTAACTGTTAATGCTATAATAGCCGGAATATTCTAGCTGAATGCCTCGCTAGCTGTTAGGTTTTATTTCTAAAAGACTACCGTAATGGAGGTACACAGTTACAGTATATCCGCTTCTGAGTTAGAAAATAATATTAGCTGGAAAATGACATTTTTAGTACACTAGATGCTTGCAAAAGAATTCGTACCTGTGTCTACCTGTCTGTTACCTTTTCACGATGATATTTTGGAATTAGACATTGCCATACATGATTGTTGGTCACGGTAATATGTTTCTGTGAGATACTATCCAAAAACTACACGTATACAGGGTGTAAAGGGACTCTTCACGAAGCCGTCAACCAAGCTTTCTGTACATCAAACTAAGTAACTTTACGCAAAAATTATTGCTGGGAAACGATTTTTTTTTGGAGTGAAACATCACGTTTTACGATAGGACTCAAAGTAACGCATTCAAAACATTGTGTTGATGGATGTATTGAATAGTACGGAGGTCGTGAAGGTGTCTTAGACAAAAATGCAAATGAAATAATGTTTTTTAAAAAAAACTTGTGAAAAAGTTGGAACTTTGACCACCAATATTTCTATAGCTAGAAGGTTCCCAGGTATGGTCTAGACTCTAGAACAAAAAATGATCGCAATGACGGGGAAAACAAGTGCCTTTCGGCTACGTTAAGATTGTTTTTACACCCTTTATACTATTATTGTTTAGCAGATAAAAGCAAAAATAATAGAAAGCTTTTATGAACACAAAAAGCCTACATGCCTATTCAGTTCTGCATTATTAGTCAGTCTTCTCAAAATCAAAGGGATTGCATGAAATCGTTGAGCTGCTGCAGTCGAATATTGTTAGAAAATGTATATAAATAAAATTGAACAACGTTTTAATTGTTCAGAACCTTCTGAAAATATCTTTCCTATGGCTATCGTTCGAATATTTTTATCTTTTTAAAGCTTGTGAACGTGTGTCGATGAGGTTACGTTTATTTTATTAAAGAGGAAAATAAATTAATTGTTGCTTGTATTTTTTTTAAGAGAGCGGAACATTCTCAATTATAATAATTCTGGATAACTTTATGCAAGTGACAGTGTGTTGTCCGTTGTGAAAAGGTAATGTTATGCTTCAGTAGATGGTAAATTAAATATTAAGCAATAATGTACATTTAAAGGTTGGTTTCTCAATTAATTGTTCCTAGGTAGAGAATAATAGATACTTCACCAGTTTCTAATTATTATTATTGTTTCATACATATGACTAATCGTTGTGCGCGGACTCAGCAGTCACTTTTTTTTGCTGTTTTTTTTTTGTTGAAAAATGCAATTTACCTTCTTTATATTTTAAACAATTCATAGAAGAATGACAAATTTGGACTAACTCAAATGGAACAAGAAACCGTTATCCTTGAACCCTTTTTTTTTTGGATGGTTAGTTATCAAATGACTTCTCCCGCTCTGGGCAGAGTGGAATGGAGTGTCAGACTTGTACTGACTAAAACCAATCCATGTTTCCCTTCCTTGCTCTTTGTGTTCCAGGTACGCGGTATCTCTTTTGAACAGTCCCGCAGCCCTGGCAGGCATCGGCCCTTGTGGGCCCCTCCCTGTTTGCTGACATTTCTTGAGGCGCGCGTGGAACACGAACGCGACGTCAACACGGCCTGTCGTCAAAAGACGGACGGATGGCGAGCTAGCCCATTACTCACCGTCCACAGGTCCGCGTCTACGGTGGCCGGAAGCCACCACGTGACCCCCGATGTCCGGGGCGTCTCCCGCGGCGGCTGGGACGAGAGGTTCTCTCCCTCTCACGCCCCGCCACCTCCTTCGCTAGCATGACTGCTTCGTAGAAGGAGGTGACGGCGTCCCATTCCCTCTCGCTTTCATTTGCCGCGGCAGCGGAGTTTCCCCCCGGCGTATCCGCGCACCACTCGTGTAGGCGCGCGAGGACTATCGCCTCCAGATCCCATGGCGGCAGTCCAGCAACGAAGCTCGCCGCATCCTTGAACCCTTAGGCTACGAACGCACTGGCAGGCTTGCTAAGCGCCTAGACTTTAGAGCCTTTAGTGACTTAACATTTGGGAAATTGCTATATTAGGCTCCAAGCGCACGGGGCACCCGGATGCGAAAATTCGCCACTCGCTAGTGTCCAGGCGTTAAGCAAGCCACCTGTCAGTGCGTTCGTAGCCTTAAACTACGTCACCACTTTTGGCTCTAGACAATTTATCATGAAAACTACACATGCACATCACTATCAAATGATTATACCTACATAAACCAAATTTTGAGGAGCTCGTGGCTAAAAAATATCAGCCGCTCGGATCGATCTTTAGGTTAAGCCGTGCTTGCCTAGGTTGGTCTGTGGATGGGTGACCACCCATTACATACTGAGTTTCCTCTGTGCCTCGGAAAGCACGTTAAGCCGTTGATCCCGGCTGTCATTTTAAGATCTTTGACAGTCGTTAGGTAGTCAGTGGCCCAAAAAAGTCTGACAACCAGTCTTACCAAGGGGTATCGTATTACCCAGTACTAACTGGGTTGTGGAGGTCAGATAGGCAGTCGTTCCATGTAAAATACTGGTATTCAGCTGCATCCGGTTAGACTGGAAGCCGACCCCAACATAGTTGGGAAAAGGCTAGGCAGATGATGATAAAGCAATTTTTAAACAAAAAAAATCACCTGGTAAACTTAGCAAGTTCAACAATAAATCTCTACTCAAACTAATCATTCTACCCTGTCTCCTACAATCTCTCAAAACTATTCAAAATCACAGTCATACAAAGTGCAACACAAAAGATCATTAACACAACCACACACTCATACAGACCCATACAAACAAGCCACGACTCGACACCGCGGGTGCGCTAATAAATGCAATTAGAATTCACTCGCGCCACGTGAGATATATCTTTAAAGATGTGGTTTGGTGCAAGAAGTAAGAAAGAGCATAGAAAATAAAATTAAATAAACAATTATAAATTAACAAATATTTTGAATAATAATAATAGGCACACAGGTTAAGCAGTGCTAATCCAGGTCGACCCGTGTATAATAGGTGATGATCCATTATAGCATCGATGTCGTGCGTGCGTCGGAAAGCACGCTGTCATTTAAGGATAGTCTGAATGAAGTGTGTGTCAGTGTGGATTTTGGTAGTCTTGGTATGGTTATGTTATGGGTCTTTGTTACCTGAATTAAATGAAATTATAAATTATTATACCCTTTATTTATTTTTACACATATTAAATACATTTTTAAATATTCGAATATAAAACAATATAAAAAAAAAAAAAACATTTAAAAATTTAAAAAATAGTAGCCCACCGGAATCGAGAACAGGGTCCAAGCTACCCGGAGGTCAGGACTTCAAAGAGAGGAACCTCCTAACAATACGAGCTGTATCCAGGAGTTCTATTATTACTATTATTTGTAGATATTTGACAGTCGTTACAGGTAGCCAGTGGCCCGAAAGTCTGACTACCAGTCTTACCCAGTAGCAGCTGAGTTGTGGAGGTCAGATAAGCAGTCGCTCCATGTGAAATTCTGGTATTTTACTGCTTCGATTAGATTAGTAGGCGACTCATCCCCAAATAGTTGGGAAAAGGCTAGGCGGATGATGATTTATAGAGTTAAAAAGTCTTCACCGAGGCAGGCCTAGAAAACGAAGGAGCGACGATCTGGACTAATATCAAGAGGATTAAAGGAATACGTAGAAAAACTTTTGCATAGCACTGGACCATCATTGGTTACCTAACCAAAAAAAAAAAAATTAGATTGAGTCCCAAGAGATATTGAATAATATCATTGGAGCTTCAACACGAAGATTCTACGAATATTTTAAGACAGTGAATGTCACAGAACAGACACGTAAAATAGATTTACAGCTGGAGCGGTTTTATGTTATTCTGTAACTATATTTCTATGAGTTTCACTGGTCATTTTCATTTTATTCCATTCATATCATTAAAAAAAAACATTGCCCCACACTAGACATTTCTCCTGTAACGTGAGTGTGTTTAAAAATATCTACGAGATACACAAACAGCCAAACTCGGAACAAGACCCGAAGATCATACAAATATTTGTTCCGTGCGGGGATCGTACCCGCGACACGCAGTGCAGCAGCCAGTCGCTCAGCCACTATGCCAAACGTGCCGTCAAAACACACACTGGTACACTGGTTCACATTAGACTGAAATTAATCCAGTCAATTTAGGCCACTACTGCCAGCTTGTTTCAGTTACACCCACAAGTTACCTACAACCTTCACCAAACCACAAAAAAATTAAGTAATTGAAACTATTTTCATCAATTTTATTTTATAGCTTCTCTGGGTAATTTCATCGAAACCTACAGTGTCTGGCCTCCTTCACAATATACGACTATAATTATTGAGACCAAAGCCTTATACATCTAAAAATACTGCCCTCTTAAGGAGTCCGTACAAAGGTTGGCTATTACAAAGATCATTGCCCTCAAAATCCTGTCCCCGGTTATCTTTCACTAGATCTAACAAACCATGGACGCTTCAGGACCAATGAGGCGTCCCTCATAGGCCAGCTTAATATAATGGCCCATAAAAAAAGGTTAAAGGCCGTTCACGTATTGGCTACTAAGTCCAGGATTTAAGTGCTTGTTATTAGGCTGAAATGTATTATATTATTTATGGATGGATGAAGAAGGAAGTGATTTAGAGGTTGGGTCGAAAACGGTGAGTAATGGGCTAGCTCGCCGTCCGTCCGTCTTTTGACGACAGGCCGTGTTGACGGCGCGTTCGTGTTCCACGCGCGCCTCAAAGAGATGTCAGCAAACAGGGAGGGGCCCGCAAGAGCCGATGCCTGCCAGGGCTGCGGGCTGTTCGAAAGAGATACCGCGGCCCTGGAACACAAAGGGCAAGGAAGGAACATGGATGGGTTTTAGTCAGTACAAGTCTAACACTCCCTTTCGCTCTGCCCAGAGCGGGAGAAGTCATTTGTTGATTTCCCATCCGTAAAAAAAAAAAAAAAAGAATGGGTCGAAAAGAGGGAAACCAGTCCTCTAAGTGGACTATTTTTCCTATGTTCAAGACTGAAAAGGTGATAAAAGTTTTATTGATTTAGACAACGATTTTGACGATGATGTTACTATGAATGCACACTCCAGCAAAACTGTTACTTAAACATATTTAAAGATAAATTTCAACTAATACAGTCTATAGTTGGTGCCCGTAGTTCTGCTTCACATAGTAAATGATATTCTCTTTGAAGAGGTAGATTCGCTTTGCCTTTCTATGTAGCATCGGGTTTAGAGAAAATCCGTTGAGTCATAATAACTAATGTGTACGGAAAACCCATTAAAACGTTCATAGCGTTCGCCATTTACTCGGGTATTAACGTTGCTCCATAGATGCACCTTCCATTTCAGGCATTCGCTGCATATTTGGTTTGGATATATCCTCGATAAATGCTGAAGGATTTGATATTGATATTAAACTGGATCTGGTTTACCTGTCTATACGTATAGTGCTTAAGATTTCGGGAATTGGATTACTGACTAAACTATAACATCAATTACGGGATATCTTCCGTGTTTCGTGTGTTTTTTCGTGTGATAAATAATAATCACGAAGATATCCCGTAAGTGATAATATAAGTTCAGATTTAAACCGGGAAAACTTAAAACAGTGTCTGGATTATTGACGATGATGATGGCGTTTAAGGTATTATTGTTGGGGTTGGTGTTGTATTTTACTAACAAAGTTATAAGTTTCTACCTACTAACATAATATGGACTTGTGTATATTTATCTGTACGTCTGAAATAAATATTTTCAATTTCAATTTTCAATTGTCCCTCGGCCCGCAAGCGTCGATGCCTGCCAGGGCTGCGGGACTTTTCAAAAGAGATACCGCGGCCCTGGAACACAAAGGGCAAGGAAGGAACATGGATGGGTTTTAGTCAGTACAAGACTGACACTCCCTTCCGCTCTGCCCAGAGCGGGAGGAGTCGTTTGATGATTTCCCATCCGAAAAAAAGAAAAAAGGTATTGTCCCTAGTGATTACTAATGATATATGTAGCTTTCTGTCTTAATTTAACTCTTTTTGTATTAATGCCCTTTCCCTTGCTTTACCGAACAGTTTCCCTAATAAAATGCTCTGAAAAGCTTAAAAGTATTTAGTCTGGAATTTGTTTATACATAACTCAAGAAATCTTTCGATAAGATTTTGCGTGAATAAATAAATCTTTAAAGCACCTACGACCTAAACTATTGTTATCTACTTTATAGATTTTTACCTTACCCACACATTTTGGGTTTAAAAAGAATCCAGAATATTCGCAGAAACATTACTTTTTGATCGATGAGTTTCACAGATGACTGAACTTTGACACAGGGAGCAGACGAATGAATATTGGAATTTTAAGAATAAAAATGCTATTATGTATTTTATTGCGATTTAAGCTATTTTATATTTTAATGGAGCTATCAAGTATTATGGTGAGATGTTGATAAATTGCATTTCAATGACATGGACGCGTTGAATCGTCTTATATATTTTATGTGAAGGTAGTGTTATTATGTGTGTTACTATTATTCTGTTTATTGTGTGTTCTTGATCATTATTATTTTTTAATAATAATAATTTGTATTTGATGCTCTTTTTAATGTATAATGTTTTGTGTTTTTACTTTTTTCAAAATCTGACCTGTAATTTTTATTGATTTTGATTTTATTAATAAATAAATTAAACTAAACTAATAGACGGAATAGTTTAAATGGAGCCATAAACTTCAATCAAAATTATCCTGATCCAGTGCGCTTTTAAACAAACATAGATACATACTTAAACTCACACCGTTTTCATGGGGATATTCAAAAACTACAGAACGCCATTTTCAAATATGACACTAAGGGTATCGTATTACTACATACTAACTGGGTTGTGTTAAGATAGGCAGTCGCTCCATGTAAAATATTGGTATTCAGCCGCATCTGGTTAGACTGGAAGCCGACCCCAATGTAGTTGGGGAAAGGCTAGGCAGATGGTGATGACAGAACGCCGTTTGTTGTGATCCTCACATATTCCTTTCACCTCGTCCACATTCATCAATATGGTCATACACACACCGATCCGGTACCAGCGCCCTTAAAATGCTTGTTTAATGAAGCTCCAGGTTCAACTGTACTGAAACTTCTTTCATAATGAAATCCTGTACCCCAAACATACTTCCAATCAAATCTTGCAGTCTAATTATTAATTTAGATCAACACAAATTTTATACTAAAGCAATGTGAAAGCTACTGTAATTGCTTAATCAATAATCCTAATCCTAATTCTAACTATCCTAATCCTTCTTCTTCTTCTTCTATCTATAATCTATCTATCTATATCTACAATATTATAAATGCGAAAATAAGTTTGTTTGTTACCTTTTCACGCATAGAGCACTGAACCGATAATCTTGAAATTTTGCATATTGTTAGGTGTACGGCAACTGACATAGGGAACCTTTCATTCCAAAAAAAAGTGCTGTTCCTGAGGAAAACCACAATAAAGTTCTTATGGCAATAGATGGCGCCACGTGTACAACCCGAATTGATTGTCAAATTCTAAATCAACGCGACCGAAGCCGCGGGCAAAAGCTAGTATAGTAGTAGCAATAGGTAAACCTCTTCACAAAGATTATGCAGACACTTATATACAGAAAAGACAACACGATTAGAATTATTTTGTACAACATTATTTTATGCATTAAACTTGCACCACACAACTGAAAACGTCTCCTCATGAAGCCAACACCGAGGAAACCGACAGAAACCAGCATAGCTTTGACGCTTCACTTAAATGTATACTTATCTGGCCCTTTACGGTCTTTTATGTACTGAAATGATATGATAATAAAGCTGAAATTAGAGTGACGAGAAATCCAATGACTTGTTCTTAGCTTTGTATCCGACTAGGCGTGATTCATTAGCATTTTAGCATTTCTAGAATATGCATTTAATTATGGGCTTTATGTCTAAGCAACGACTGCTTCTAGTGGTCGTAATCGCGAATGAGCAGGAGATCTTGGGTGCGATTCCCGGGTCGAGCAAATTGTTACTAAATTTTTCCATCAGGAATTTATCAGTAGCTACCACGGAGTGTGCCCGGTTGATGTCAATAGCCTCGCCCCCTATTACATGGGAGAAATGTGGGTGTACTACATATTAGTAACACCGTTGCCTAAACTTTGGGGGATTACAGGCGTGATGTTATGTTATGTAATAGATAATGATCACATTAGCTAATATACTCAAATCCTGATCACTATCCAAAACCGCATCATTTGACATTGAAACACAATCTCATGCAGCGAATCGTAGCAGTGACTGTCTGTTTTGCATTCATGCCTTGATTGGCTTCATCAACCAATGAATGTCTATCTCTGAATTCCTCCTCTTCAATAAATTGCAAGTACTAACGACCGCTCCATTGAGGCCGTAACTTTTACTAGGCACAGTCGATTGGTGATTGCCAAGTAAAACTATGTAGAGAAAAAAATGGTAGTGAATATAGAGATTTTCAGTACAGAGCGTTATTGATGCGAGGTTTTTTTGCTACTGGGTTTTATTAAAGCATCGTTGGAAAGTTCTTTAAAATGTGATATTGCCATTGCATTTATTGATCTTGGATGAAGCTGGCGCTTGGCACAAGCAAAGATAGGCCTATTCCCAGCAGTGGGTGAAGTCGAGCTGTGGAAGATGATGATGAAATACTTCACTACATCGCAAAACAATTAAAGCACAAAACAAAATGTAAATTAATAACAACACAGGTCTCTAGAGCTTTACTCGTTTAACTACATAATATATACCTTGTGTACTCGTATACTCTTGGCGGAGCGGAAGGGAGTGTCAGACTTGTACTGACTAAAACCCATCCATGTTCCTTCTTAGCCCTTTGTGTTCCAGGGCCGCGGTATCTGTTTCGAACAGTCCCGCAGTCACATAATATATTTAACTGAATTATCCAATATTTATTAATTTACTATTCCATATTTATTCATTTACAATTTCATCAACATCTCGCTGTTACCCGGGACGCAACACATTTGTTTTCTTCTATTCTACCCTCTGATTTATTCTTTCATATCAGTCCTCACATAATCCATCCATCTTTTCAATACATTTTTTTCCAATTTAACCAATGTGTGAAGACTTAGTAATGTGGATGACATAATTATTTTATAAAAGGACGCTATAGGACGTTATAAATATTTACTCCATCGAAGATCAAAAGAAATACTACACAAATAAAAATACCTACATAAGTACGGTAATCCATCATCCTCTTAAACCTACAAAGACGCACCACAAAGTAACTTTATAATATTTTATCCAACGTTTTCATTGCACTTCTCGTAACAACTCAGCTTTATTGCAAATGGTACTCGTCTGCTAGAATAAACTTTTATAATATCAGTACAAATAAAAGAGCACATTCGGATTAAAAATGATTATGTTTCAGGACATAAGGGTATGCGTTGTCATGACAACGGTTTCAGTTTCATAAGTATTTATATTGTATTCGTAAGTTGTTTGGTTAAGACTGTTCACGGGCATTTACAGTAGTTCATTTTCAGACAGCAAAGTCATATTTTGGTTTCTTTTTTGAGTGTAGGTTAAACCTGGATGAGGTTGATGCAGGCAGAGATTTGGAAGTTTGGTGCCCGGACGCGGGCTAGACGGGTAGCGAATGTGATGCGTAACAGTTCTTCTCATCCACCAAGGCGACAGTGGGCTCTCGGGGCGATGTGTTTTAGTCACTTGGGGGAGCCGCCAAGACAAGCCGTCTCCCTGGACGGTGTGGTAGGCGTCAGGCTTTTATCCCGGTTACTAAAAAGTAAATACGAGATTAATTTGCAAAAGCGAAGAGAGACCGACGCCTAGCAGTGGGTGAAGACAGGCTGAGGGCGATGATTATGATATTGCATCTCTTAGTTTTTGCTCAAAATCCGTTTGAAAATTCTAAAAATATGTAACTTTCGATGTATCAGATTTATTTTTACAATTTACCATTCCATTTAAAAACCCATGCATACTTTATACAAAACACGAACTGAATAGAGTACCAAGAAATATTGTTATTTTTTTGTTAATATTCTATTCATAAACAAAAATTGCAATATCGTATAACATGCATGAGTGATGGGGCCGGACTTCAAATAAAACCTGTTTTGTTGAAAATGATACATTGCGTGATATGAACTTTAATATTAAAAAAAACTGGTGGTTTGTTTTCACCGATGCTTTGTTTTATTTATGTATGCCTGCATTTTTTTCTGCCTTTGTTGTGGTACGTGTGGATTTACAGCTACTCATCTCATGTGCACAAAATATTTAAATATATACACATAACATCACGCCTGTATTCCCCGTAGGGTTAGGCAGAGGTGTATCCTAATAGTACACCCACATTTCGTCAGTTATGTTTAAGTCCCATGTAATAGGGAGCGAGCTTATCGCCATCAACCGGGCACAAATCCTGACTCCGTAGCTGCTATTTAGAAATTTCTGATGGAAAAACCCAATAGCACTTTGCCCGACTTAAGAATCGAACCCAGGACCTCATGCTCAGCAGTCGCGCTTGCGACCACTCAACCAACGAGGCAGTCAAATATAGAAGAAAAAATAGAACAATAGAGGCATTTAAATATATAGGATTGAAAAATATATTTGTTTTGGCGTGGATATCGAATCTGTAACGCAAAAGTCTACGCCACAAGCCATAATGAAATGCCTGCGTGGATATCCAAATACTCTAGGTTATATTATACCAAGAAACTATCATGTATTACCTTTCAGTCGTTAAGTTATAGAAAGGTGACTGATTACCATGTAACTATATGAAAATATTTCTCTAGATGGCGGTATTGGCACCACACTTTTGTTGCTGCAACTTGCAGTTGTCGTGAATAAATCAATAAAGAGTGTGGACAGTACACCGACACACAAACGTTTACCATGTATTCAGTACTATCACTCTGAACTTGAAAATTTCTATGTAGATGTAGAAATTTTTCCATACATTTTGACCGTGTAGATATTACTTTTGGAAACAGCAGTTCTTTGTAGAGGGGTTCGAAATGGTGTATTGAATGCGTGTCAAGCGCTTGTGGGTTGATGTCCTATTCGACTCTGTATTAAAATTCCTAATATCTAAGAAATAAAATATTTTCCAAAAAATAACATCACAATTTACGTTATTAAAATTAAAATATCTTCGTACCACGAAAGAAATATCACAGCATATTTCCTTCCTCTAACTTTGCCATAAATAATGATTTTTTAAAGTAATTTGACACGAATAAAAATTGCTTTTGGATTAATTAACTTTTGGATAATAATATGGAGTCATAATTAATTACTTTTCCTTCATAAAGTAGAGCTGCTGCTTAATAACGTCAGACACGCGTTAAATTACGAGATACGATACTAATTAGCTTTTTCGGAAATACTTTTAAGTAATTTAAACTACGAGAATCATGTTCAGGAATCTATTTACGGAAGAGCTTCCAGAGATTTTTGATTTTATTCTGGGTATTTAAAGAAAAATAATTATGGAAAACAATACTATTTAAAAACAAACAATGTAATCAGGATATATTCCGTGACAAATGACTTTACATTTCGTCGAGAAATTCTCTCAGGCATGCTGGTTTCAGGGCTACGGGACTGTTCAAGAGAGATACCGCGGCCCTGGAACACAAAGGGCAAGGAAAGAACATGGATGGGTTTTAGTCAGTACAAGTCGGACACTCCGCTCTGCCCAGAGCGGGAGAAATCATTTGATGATTTCCCATCCAAAAAAAAGGCATTCTGGTTTCCTCACGATGTTTTCCTTCACTGAAGCAAGTGATAATTATACAATACGCACAAAAATCAGAGGTACGTGTGTTGGGTTCGAACTCAAGACCAATGACTTGGCAGTCCGACGGTCACACCAACAGGCTGTCACTGCTACTGAATATTGCTTGTTTGAATTGAAGGAAGTAGGACCTCCTTACCTTTTATATATCTAGGTTTACCTTACCGATACGGGCTACATATTATGACATTGTGCTCATAGCACAAGTAGTGCAGTACCCAAAGGGTAAAACAGGACTCTATTACTAAGACTCCGTTGTCCGTCCGCCTGTCTGTCTGTCTATCTGTCCGTCTGTCACCAGGCTGTATCTCATGAACCGTGATAGCTAGTCAGTTGAAATTTTCACAGATGGCGTATTTCTGTTGCCGCTTTAACGAAAAACCCTATATGTGATATTTTTGCTGTTTTTGTCTAATGTTGTATAGATGGTACGGAATCCTTCAAGTGCGAGTCTAACTCGCCAGTTTTTAATTTCTACGGTGGCCTATTAGGCATCGTTGCGATTCCAAAGTGGGAAGAGTGTTACGAGTATTGACCATAATTTAGACCGAATTCCACATTTTTCTTTTTGATTACAAAAATTTGATGAACAGCGCCCCACACAATATCAGTCCCAAATTAGACTTAAATGAAAAATGTAATAAACCAGCGTGCCACCTGACCGACTCTTATATTTCAAGTCCCTATACAGTAATCAAATCAACGTTAGCCGGTAACGCGGCACGTGTACTCGAGTGGGCTCTCGATACCGGGTGGTACCGACAGCTTTATCGATTAAAATATACTCGGTATTCCACTTATTCTACTAATATTATAAATACAAAAGTTTGTGAGGATGTATGTATGTGCTACTCCTTCACACAAAAACTACTCAACGGATTTGGATGAAATTTAGCACACAGATATATTATAACTTGGATTAACACATAGGAGTTTTTATTCCGATAATAATCCCGTTGAACAATTATCGCACTCCAAACGGGTGCAACCGCGGGCATAAGCTAATCTACATCTATAAATCTATACATTTATCTATACATCTATACAGTAGTAGTAAAGATTTGTATGTTTGAAACGAATAAACTCAAAAACTACTAAACCGATTTCAAAAATTCTTTCACCATTAGAATGCTACATTATTCCTGAATTGTTACTCAGGGCTAGGCTTAGGCTACATTTATTACTAGAAAAAATTAGGGGGCGGGGCTAATTAGGGGAAAATAAATGTCCATCCGTGTGAAGCCGGGATGGGCCGATACTTCCGTTATAAATAGAGGCGTTGACAATGGTCTTGAATGTTGAATAATACAATTCAACATTGACATGGCTTTTAGTCTAGCTCTCAGATCACGTGAAAAGTTAACCGACCGCTTGGCGATGTCTTGTGTAACTCGATGGGGAATCGGACTCCAAATATAAGAATTCCCAAAAAGGCGTTATATTCGCGGCGTTTCAGGACGTTTTTATTTTCAAATAATATGTCAGTAGTAACTTTTATCCTAGTACTAATAGATACTATAATATATATTAATCGCCATTTAGATTGCAACCGCTGTATCCGTATAAATTTCAAGTATTTTGAACAGCCGTCAAAAACTTTACTCTTCTGCAGTCTTATGTCTCTGAGGAGCTCGTGGCTAAATAATAACAGCCACTCGGGTCGATCTTTAGGTTAAGCAGTGCTTGCCTTGGTTGGTCTGTGGATGGGTGACCGCCCATTACATACCGAGATTCCTCCGTGCCTCGGAAAGCACGTTAAGCCGTTGATCCCGGCTGTCATTTGAAGATCTTTGATAGTCGATAGGCAGTGGCCCAAAAAGTCTGACAACCAGTCTTACCAAGGGGTATCGTATTACTAACTGGGTTGTGGAGGTCAGATAGGCAGTCGCTCTGTGTAAAATACTGGTATTCAGCTGCATGCGGTAAGACTGGAAGCCGACCCCAACAGAGCTGGGAAAAGGCTAGGCAGATGATGAGTCTTCTGTATCTGTAGTCTTCTGTAGATTGCTCACATAATGACTGTTGGTCTACTAACGCTCCTTTAGCTCTAAATACAATCAACGATTTGTGGTGTAAAGTGGTTTACGTAAATCGTTATACTCCAAAAAGAAACTAACGCAGTCTGCATAAGAAATAACACAGTATTCGAAAAATCACAACCAATCAAAAAATATTCATCAAAATACGGATAGCAACATCATGTTACATAAATATTGGCAATATTTTGATGGACAGATAGACTGGAAGTTGTACTGGCGCGGAACTAGAGTAGCCAATCATTACGGTGCAAAGCTGGGTACGGTCCGAAAAACAAGTCAAACAATTTTTGTACGGTGCAAATATTTACATAGCGATATTTTTTGGTGTAATTTACATAATTTTGGTAAAAATATTTGCATGGCCTATATTTAGATATAACTGTTTCGATGCTACGTATATTTTTCAATAAAAAAAATGATTTTTATTTTTAAATTTAAAAAGCAATATAAAGTAAACAAAATAGTATTGAAAATATATCTTCCTGCATTAACTATAGCCTAAAGCGTAACAGATAAAAAAAAAATTGTGTAGGTAAATAAATGAGAAAGAAAACACATTTATTTGGCACATGCCACAAGTGCACACAATTAAACAAAAATAATATAACAAAAAGAAAAAAAAAATTGAAACTAAACAAGAAATGTAACACTGTGTGCCTCACGGCTGCGCCAAATAGGCCCAGTTCAGCAAAAAGCCGGGCAACTAGTGTCCGACGTGGGTTCTCTAACTTTTATACAAGAGAGAATTTGATTGCGGTTTTCATTGTGTGTTTTGTATAGCAAAAGGTTTTAGGTCAGTCAAATTCTTATAAGCACAAGAAAATAGAAAAAGTCACATAAATAAATATATAGCACAAAAACAGAATTAATTTTAAAAACCCTACTTAAAGATGGTAAAGCCCGCCACACAACTCCCTAAACACTGAAAGTCCCGAAAGCCAGAGTCAACCGTAGCGACCACCACATAAGCGCCAGTGCAATAGAGTTTAAATCTCTTGCAACGAAATTAATCAGAAAAGAATAGACAATATCTACTTCCCGCAATGTCATCATAATAGAGAAGACAGTATTTTTTAAACTTTTTGAGACATAACACAGAATAAATCAAGCTTAAAATCTCCCAAATGAAATCTTTCAAATGTTAGGCTCAAATGTTTAGGTATTCCTATAGTACATCCATATTTTGCCAGCTAGCATTACTCTCAACCTGTCACATCCATACTCCAGGTTACAAGTAAGAGATTCTTGTTAAAAAAAATCCACCCACCGACATAAGAATCAAACCTATGAGGTAATAAGAGGCAAAAATCTGTTTGATCTTCAGCAAAAACGAACCGAAGATCTTACAAATTGATTTCACTACCTTTAATTCGATCCAATTTCACTCACATAATCTCTAGTATCTTGACATTTAATTAAGGGGTCGTTCAAAAACTTGCGGAAAGCCCTCACAGAATCATCAACCCAAATAATAAGAAAATAAGAGGGGACTAGGAGGAAAATCGTATGATATCTTCCTACCCAGTGATGTGTTCTGACAGCTACTGGGTACGAGTCCATTTGTTATCTGGGATTATGGAACAGGTATATTAGGTACTGTACTTATTGTATGGTTTTGTTTTCTTTCGGTAAATTAAGTGGTGAATGTATTTGGAGGATTTTAGCGGGCATTCGAGTTGTAGTTTTTATTTATTTTATTTATTATGTGTTTTCTTTCTTAACCCCTAAAATAACCCTTTGTCCTGTTTCCTTTTTATGAATAAGTACATGGTAAACAAAAATAGCTAAAATTAATTGTTAGGTAGGTACCAAAGGTTTATTAAGAGATTACTTATTTTTATCAACGCTGTATGAGGATTTTATAAGATATAAATGGTGTAAATAGACTCTTAACGAAGCCGAAAGGCACTTGTTTTCCTCGTCATTGCGATATTTTTTTTGTTCTAGACCATACCTGGGGAATCGGACTTCAAATACAAGAATTCCCAAAATGGTGTTATATTCGCGGCGTTTGAGTTTCTATTTTCAAATAATAAAGGGTGTAAAAAGGTTGCGATCATTTTTTGTTCTAGAACATACTTAGGAACCTTCTAGTTACGGAGATATTGGGGGACAAAGTTCCAATTTTATCACAAGTTTTTTTTTTTAAATACATGTTTTTAATGTAAGATTTTTACTTTAAACACATCCAAGACCCCTTACTATTCAATCCATCCATCCGCACAATGTTTTGAGTGAGTTACATTGAGTCCTACTGAAAAACGTGATTTTTCAGCCCAAAAAAAAGTCGTTTCCCAGCACTAAGTTTTGCGTAAAGTTACTTAGTTTGATGTACATAATGCTTGGTTGACGGCTTCGTGAAGAGTCTGTTTACACCCTGTAGTACGAAACGTTTTAATTGGGCTACCAAATTTTATTATGATTTACCGGAACATGAGTATTATTTGTACAACAGTTTCTATCAAAAAGCAGTAGTGTTTATCTTTCCTGAGTACATGTTCTGGGTGGCTCTGCTGGAGAGCATACTCTCTCAATCTGATGATTGAGAGTGTTAAGTGTAGAAATAATACTCATAAAGATGTAATCGATCTCAACGCTATTTCATAACTAAAATCAACATTTTACAAAGTTAGTACCGGATAGCTCGATAGATGGCGTTGGGGTCGAATTACATCGCGATATGGTTTCGTTACACGGCAAACTAGACATGGTTCGGTTTAACAAATTAAAATTGTCTCGCTCTGAGGTACTGCATTTCATTTGAGTATCCCTGGCTTCAAGGCACCTTGTACTGATAGTGTACATGGTCCTTACGAGCCGAAGGGCGTTTTTGGAAGAACACAAGTAACAAGTTTTAGTTACGCTACTTGATAAGAGGTGGCGCTAGTAGTCGGTGAAGTTATCACAAGTGGCGGATTATGTGCTGAGGAGAACTTCGACTTCGACTGGACTTTGTGAGTAGTGAAGTGCATAAGTGGACACAAAACTGTGAGTACATTCAAGTGTTTATTAAGATAGTGCAATATTCGGGAATTCAAGTAATTGCATGGACTTAGTAAAATCAGTGTGCGATCGGTCAGGGACTTAGAATAGTTTCGATAAAAACGACCAGACGTCGAATCTATGCCCGATTTTGCACCTAATTTGCAAGTGTCAAAACACTTAGAAAAATTCTCTCTTGTTGAGACTTTGAAAAATTACACTTCACTGGACTTAAAAAATTCCGCACTTGTTGGGACTTTGAAAAATTCTCTCTTATTGGGACTTTGAAAAATTACGCTTCACTGGACTTAGAAAATTTCTGTCTTGTTGACACTTAGAAAAATTCCCACTACGTTGTAATACAACATGGAGAAGGAACTAAAAAGGCTGAAGGATCTTAAAGGACAGATTGAGAAGGGCTTCATAAACTACAAAAAGTCGCCGAAAGACCGAATAAATTACACTTATGTGGAGACACGTCTAGAGACGTTAGAGACTCAATTTAAGAATTTTTCGGAAAAATATGAAGGAGTAGTAGGCGAATGTGAAGACGACGAATTATATGTATTCTTTCAGGAAGACGTTTATGAAAGGGTTTATGAAACGTATTTAATGTACAAGGTTGAATTAAAAAGTGCTCTGTCTCAATTAAAGGTTCAAAGTTCCAATAAAGAAGTTTGCGATGGTTCATCTGACAGTGTAGTAAGGTTGCCAAAGATTGTTTTACCTACTTTTAGTGGCAAATACACAGAGTGGTCGTCGTTTCGAGACTTGTTTCTATCATTAGTCCACAATAATAAAAAACTTGACGACGTGCAACGTCTTCACTATTTAAAAACGCAGCTGTCAGGTGAAGCAGAGCAGCTTATAAGGCATGTTCCTATAACTGATCTAAATTATAAGAAATGTTGGGAAATGTTAGAACATAGGTTTAACAATAAGAAATTTATGTCCACATGTATTTTAAATCGACTATTTGGTCAGCGTAATATTGTAAGCGAATCATCGAAGGCACTTAAAGATTTACTTGATGTTACAAGCGATTGTTTGCATGAACTTACGAATATTGGAATTGATGTAAGTTCGTGGGATATTATTGTGGTTTATGTTGTAAGCTTGAAGTTGGACGTAGAATCTAGGAAGCAGTGGGAACTGCATGTTAGTAAATCATCCGACGATCTACCCACTTTTAAACAGTTTTGCGAGTTTTTAGAGACACGTTTTCGTGCCCTAGAATGTGTTGAACCTAAACATAAATCAAAAGTCAATAATAATTCTACATCTCAAGCTAAAGTAATGCATGGTACTACTACTAACGTTTCATGTCCACATTGTTCTGAGAGCCACAAGCTCAGCAATTGTAAGAAGTTTTGTCAGCTAGATATTGATGGACGTCGTGCCACTTCACAATCTTTGGGTGTCTGTTTTAATTGTTTGGGAGGTAATCATACTTCCAAATTTTGTCGTGTTCTTTCAAAATGCCGTATATGTCAGCGTAAGCATCATACGTTGCTACATCCTAAGAACCTTGTTGGAGCCAGTGGGGCTACTACGTCAGCGGATCCTGTTATCCCACCTGAACGTACTTCAGAGCCAGTACAGGAGGTTAGTGCAAATATAGCAACTCATTTTGTGAATGGACAAGCGCAGGGTCAAGTCTTGTTAGCCACGGCTTTAGTAAAGGCCGAATCACAGAATGGGTGCTCTCAAATTTTGAGAGCTTTGTTGGATCAAGGATCACAAGCATCCTTCATAACTGAGGCAGCCGCGCAATTGCTTCGCCTAAAGAGAGTAGTTTCGAAGACTACTATTTCAGGTATAGGAGGGGGGAATGGCAACATCGTTTCTAAACATGTGGTGAATATTAATATGCAATCGTTGCAAGATCCCTCTTTTACCGTGAATGTTACTGCGCACGTACTAAGCTCACTGACCTCAGTAATGCCAGATACAGATTTTGAACTTGAAAATTGGCCAGAAATTCACAGTATACGTCTAGCGGACCCAAAGTTCAACTGTCCTAATAAAATCGACATTTTATTAGGAGCTGAAACATATTGCCGTATTTTAAAGGAGGGTCTGATCAAGAGCCCAGCGGGCTCTCCGGTCGCACAGGACACGCATTTAGGCTGGATTGTGTCAGGCCATGTTAGTAGGATAAACAAGATTCTAAACTCCCATAATAATGTGATCGCGATGCACACTCAAATTGAAGAGAACGAAATGTTAAAACGTTTATGGGAGCTAGATTCTGAACCTGCTCTAACGAAAAGGCTTCTTACACCTGAAGAACAGGCCTGCGAAGAGTTTTACGCAAAGTCGACGGAAAGAGATGAGAATGGGCGTTATGTCGTAAAATTACCTTTTCGTTCAGAAGATCCACCTTGTAAATATGGTTATTCTAAAAATATAGCTGTAAAAAGATTGCTAGGATTAGAAAGGAAGTTGGGTAGGGATCATGAATTAAAACAACAGTATACTGATGTGATAAAAGAGTATTTATTACTGGGTCACATGGAGAAAATTATCGACGAGGCTGAAAGAAATAAAGGTGATGCGGTTTACTTGCCCCATCACGCAGTGGTTAGACAGGATAAACTGACCACTAAGGTAAGAGTGGTTTATGACGCGTCGTGTAAGGGGACAAACGGGGTTTCCTTAAATGACACCTTAATGGTAGGACCCACTCTTCAGGCAGATTTGAGACATATTGTCATGAGATGGCGACAACATCCGATCTGTCTGACCGCCGATATAATAAAAATGTATCGCCAAATCAAAATAGCTCGATCTGACGCGGATTTCCAAAGAATTGTCTGGAGAGAGGATCCTGACAAGGAGATAGAGGACTTCCGACTTCTGACTGTCACCTTTGGCACTTCATGCGCTCCTTACTTGGCTGTCAAGTCGTTACATCAGGTTGCTTGCGATGAAGGTAGCAGGTATCCATTGGCTGCTGAGAGGGTGAAGTCTGATTTCTACATGGACGATCTGATGACTGGGTGCCAATCTGAAACAGAAGTAAAAATAATTTATAATGAAATGAATAGTTTATTAGCGAAAGGGGGGTTCCAATTGCAGAAGTGGACAAGCAATAGAATGTCCTTATTGGAAACCTTAAAGGAAAGTTCTGGTAGAGACTTGGAAATTAAAACTGATAAAGTAACTAAGATTTTGGGACTTACCTGGAACCGGAACACGGATGAGTTTGATTATTCTGTAAAGATGTCACCTCCCGCTGCACCTGAAACAAAAAGAATGGTCATATCCGAAATATCAAGACTTTATGATCCGTTAGGATGGATAGCGCCGTGCATTATAACTTCAAAGGTTTTCATACAAAAGCTGTGGATTAGTGGTATAGGCTGGGATGATGAACTGCCACCAGATCTCTCACAAGAGTGGAGTTATTACAGATCAGAATTGGAGAAACTGGTGGATTTTCATATCCCCAGATGGATAGGCAGAAGGGAAGAAGATATTGCTATAGAGCTACATGGCTTTTGCGATGCGTCAAATATAGCTTATGCGGCTGTGGTTTATTGTCGCATTGTGGATGCTACTGCGCAAATACACTCGCACCTCATAACCGCAAAGACAAAGGTAGCTCCTATTAAGCAGATATCCATTCCACGGCTGGAATTGTGTGGTGCTGTTTTAGTAGCAAAATTATTAATTGAAGTAGCTGAAGTAATGAACGTTCCAAAGGCTAATATTCACACTTGGACCGATTCATCTGTTGTTTTAGCCTGGTTGAATGATCATCCAAGCCGTTGGAAAACTTACGTGGCCAATCGCACTTCAGAGATCCTTAGTTTGTTAGACAATTCACAATGGGCTTACGTTAAATCTAAAGAAAATCCAGCGGATATCGCTTCTCGTGGAGCTCCTCCAGCAGTTCTACTTAGGGATGATCTATGGAACCGAGGACCAGTTTGGTTAAGAAATGATCGGATAGAGTACACAAGACCTAGCGCAATATGCACTAATGAAGAGAAAAACCCTGTTAAGGTTCATACTGCCAACATAGTGCCGGACTTCGAAGTAATTTGGGGAACTAGGTATTCATCATTGACACGTTTAGTGAGGGTTGTTGCGTACTGTAAAAGGTTTCTGCATTCAGCTAGAACTCGTAAAGAAAAAATTAAGGTTACTACTTACCTGTCAGCTTCCGAAATTCGCGAATCCTTGAATGTGTGTATCAGACAAAGCCAACAGCAATGGTTTCATGCAGAGTTGACGGCCCTGAAAAATAAAGTTTCATTAGACAAATCGAGTCCTCTTTATAAATTAAATGTGTTTCTTGACCAATCTGACATATTGCGCGTTGGAGGAAGGCTGCGACATTCTCAACTACTCGATGATACAAAGCATCCAGTTGTTATTCCTCATGACTCAAGTTTGGCTAAGTTAATTGTAGCCGACGCTCATGAAAAGACTTTTCATGGAGGACAGCAACTGGTACTCAATTTTATACGCACCAAGTATTGGATTAGTCGCGTAAAGAATATTGTGAAAGCTTATATACGTCGCTGTGTTCCCTGTATTCGATATGCAGCAACCACGAAACAACAGTTTATGGGAGAGCTCCCAGCTTGCAGAGTAACACCCAGCAAACCGTTCCTTAACTCGGGTGTCGATTATGCGGGCCCCATTAACATGAGAGTCTCGAAGGGTCGCGGGCAGAGATCGTATAAGGGATACATCTGCTTATTTATATATATGGCCACACGCGCAGTACACATCGAAACTGTCTCAGATTTAACCACTGAGGGTTTCTTGGCAGCGTTCAAACGGTTCGTTGCGCGGCGAGGCCAATGTCGTCATATATGGAGCGATAATGGCACCAATTTTGTGGGCGCTGCCAAGGAGCTACAAATCCTTTTCAATCAGGAAAGCTCGATGTTTAAAGACATCGCAGCTGCTCTTGCGATCTCTCAAACAGAATGGCATTTTATCCCTCCCCACGCTCCAAACTTTGGTGGACTGTGGGAAGCAGGGGTAAAAAGCGTAAAGCATCATCTGAAGCGTGTGATAGGTGACTCTACGTTGACGTTCGAAGAGCTGTCTACCGTCCTTTCGCAAATTGAGGCATGCCTCAATTCTCGGCCCTTGTCTCAGGGTAGTACCGATCCAGAAGATCCTGTACCACTAACTCCTGGCCATTTCTTGGTGGGTCATCCATCGGTAGTGGCTCCAGACTACAATTATGAAGATGCCACAATTAGTACTTTGCGTAGATGGCAATTAGTGCAACGTATGGTGCAGAACTTCTGGCGGAGATGGAAACAGGAATATTTGACAAATTTCTTCCAACGGCATAAGTGGAACATTCGTAATCCTGATTGTAAAATAGGTGATGTAGTTTTAATAAAAGAAGATAACTTACCTCCGGCTAAGTGGTTATATGGTCGAATTATGCAGTTACATCCGGGCAAAGATCACTTGACGCGCGTTGTCACTGTTCGTTGTAAAGGCACTACGATTAAACGTCCAATTTCGAAATTGTGTTTTCTTCCTGCTACTGAATAAGTCAATTTTATGGTAAAAATAGGAATTTTGAAACTGTGAGCTTGTATACCTATATTGTGTTTGTTGTATTTTCTGATAAGGTTGTGGTTTTAAGGTATTTCCTTGTTGTATTTGTGATTTAAAAATGTGTTGTAGTCATCAAACTTATTACCTAGTGTGTTTTTTGATCGAGTTCATACGAACTCCACATTGTCATGAAAAAGGTTCACTTGTATGTTGTTCTTCTAGGAATTTGTTAATTAATAAGAATTTGTTGTATTTTTCATGTTTTAATGAAGCCGTATCTGTCCACTATATTGTAAACCAATGTAAAGAAGCCATCCACTACTTAATTATTTTTGTAATAAATTGTCATACAGTCCATTGTTCTTGTTGTTGCTGAGTTTTTTCATGGTGGGCGGTGCGAAAAGGAAAATGTTCCTTTTGGTGGGCGGAATGTTAAGTGTAGAAATAATACTCATAAACTATTTCATAACTAAAATCAACATTTTACAAAGTTAGTACCGGATAGCTCGATAGATGGCGTTGGGATCGAATTACATCGCGATATGGTTTCGTTACACGGCAAACTAGACATGGTTCGGTTTAACAAATTAAAATTGTCTCGCTCTGAGGTACTGCATTTCATTTGAGTATCCCTGGCTTCAAGGCACCTTGTACTGATATTGTACAGAGAGAGTATGCTATATTATATAGTGTGTTATATAGTATCGGCACCATTGATGATGAGCTCACAAACTAAACTAAATTTAAGTTGAGTGCATCTATATCTTTCTATTTCATTATGAAAAGGACAGAAGATAAATATTAATTTAGTCCTGTCAAATTAGTCAGCACCTGACGTAATTTGATGTAATTTTAGTTGTCAACTTTTTAATCACGTCTAGACTTGTGTCAGGCGCTGGTTAATTTGACAGGACTAAACTAAAATTTATCTTCTGTCCTTTTCTTAATGAAATAGAAAGAAAAACATGCACTTAACTTAAATTTGGTTTAGTTTGTAAACAAGGGAATCGGCATCAATGTCTATTTTATCATTATCCAATGCACGTATAGCGATAACGGTATACGTACATTTTAAGTTACGTTTAAATTGTTTGAAACGAGATCATTATAATAATTCAATAATCAGCTGTTGTAATTTGACATCCATTTTATTTATAATTGACAGATTCTCTTGTGCATACGTGGTAATTATAAAAATAATTTTAATTAACTTGACAAATCTGTAATTACGGCTTGTTACCATCACTTGAAGCGTCATTGTTTTAACAAGAACTCATTGGTAAGGAAAAGTGACATTGACAGCTCATGAATGTGTTACATGATAAGTTTAATGAATCATCATCATATTCCATAGCCCTGCTTCACTCATTGCTGTGTATAGGCTCCTCTTTGTTTGTATCAATCTCCACGATTTTTTTTAAACTTGAATGATGTCCTTTCCATAAAGTTTATTTATTTATACAACTTACAACTATCATAACAGGTAATTTCCTAATTTGATTTTGATCGTATGCAGCGATTTCTGACAAATGGATATTTTTTTGCTAGCTGTACTCAACGTCCAATGCATTGAGGTTTTCTTGGTGGTTTAATTCAATTTATTAATACATAATATCATAACTATATTATGTATACATATCCAGATTGCTGATGTAGCCATTTCAATGCATATAATAAGTAGTTAGGAGCAACTTGGGGCAAAAAAAAACTGAAAGCAAAAAACTCTTGGTTACAAATAACACGTTCAAGCAGTACATAATATGTTCAAGTATAAATTAATGACAGAAAATGTTAAGCCCATCCAAAGTCGCTGCTGTGCAACTTGTAGAGCGTCTCATAGCCCGATTCCGTTGAACGAACTTGGCTTGAGGGCGCATATACAAAAACTGACCAAGTGCGAGTTTAATTCGTGCACCGAGGGCTCCGCACAAACTTGTACGTATTTTTTTTATTAAACTACATATTTTTATGGTTTTCAGATTATTTCCTTTATGTGCTGTAAGAGATTGCTTCTTGTCAAATTTCATGATTCTAGGTCAACGGAAAACCTTGAAAGTTTTGACTCTCTTGTGACATCACAAAATTTGTGACATAGACCGCGCTGACTAAAAAATTTTTTTTTTTTATAACTGAAAGGACTACGGTCTCTTTCAGCTATGAAATAATTAAAAACTTGTGTACCCGAGTATTTGATTTGATTAACTACCTCTACG
The DNA here is from genome assembly GCA_950005105.1 of Lycophotia porphyrea. Taxonomy (NCBI): domain Eukaryota; kingdom Metazoa; phylum Arthropoda; class Insecta; order Lepidoptera; family Noctuidae; genus Lycophotia; species Lycophotia porphyrea. The sequence goes on along the minus strand of OX465388.1, from coordinate 18,092,905 downwards.
CGTTCCTGAGAAAAAAGTGTCTTAACAGACAGGCAGACAAGAAAGTGATCCTATAAGGGTTCTTTTTTAGGGTTCCGTACCCAAAGGGTAAAACGGGACCCTATTACTAAGACTCCACTGTCTGTCTGTCCGTCTGTAACCAGGCTGTATCTCATGAACCGTGTTAGCCAGATAGTTGAAATTTTCACAGATGATGTATTTCTGTTGCCGCTATAACAACAGATAATAAAAATATAGATTATTTAATAATACAAGAGACGTGTTTTTTTTTCGCTTTATGGTACGGAACCCTGCGTGCGCGAGTCCGACTCGCATTTGGCCAGTTTTTCCTTATGAGGTACGGCGCCCTAAAAACACCAAAGCAAAGCAGTACCGCCTTAGAATGATTTTCCTTAACTATAGCTACCCAAAACGTCAATAGGATTTGCTTCATCGAATCAGACACCATTCAACCCAGCTATTATCAAGGGGGCAGTACCCCCAAGTCATCGCCCCAACTGTAATTTTGGTATCAATCATATATTATAGTAACACTAATGACGCATTTGTTGGGGTGATCAGAATAACCACATACGAGGGAAAGTGAATAATGATAACGTATAATGGATTGTAGGTACATAAAAAAATGTGTGTGTACCAGAGTACACAGGTAAGAAGTGAAACTTCTTTACGACATATAATTTTTCTACTATTTGCAACTTCACGAAAATGGGGTAGATAAGGCTTAAGCCTTAAGAAAAACATTTTTTTCCGTATTAAATTAAAGCTATTTTATTATTATAGACATGCATACAATTAATGAGTAATTTATTTTATCATTGTTCTTATTATAATATCATTGCTATTGTTGTATTTCATCAATAATGATACATTATATTCTATACAAAAAAAGCAACATGGCGCGTAACCGAAAAACGTGACGATACGTCAAAAAAAAAATTCCCATACGTCGATAAAGAAGTTTCACTTCAAAAATCTACTACTTAATACAAGGTTTAAACTGACTCTGCACGAAGTATCATACAACTAAGTAAATCTCATCATCATTATCATCATTTCTGCCGAAAGACATCCACTGCTGGACATAGGTCTCCCCCAAGTGTCGCCACATTGACCGGTCCCGTGCGACTCGCATCTAGCGGATCCCCGCAACCGTCACCAGATCATCGGTCCACCTAGTGGGAGGCCTTCCAACGCAACGTCTTCCGGTTCGCGGTCGCCACTCCAGAACTTTAAGGCCCCATCGGCCATTCATTCTGCGAGCAATGTGCCCTGCTCACTGCCACTTAAGTTTGGCAATTTTTCGGGCTACGTCGGTAACCTTGGTAAGTAACTCTACGCAAAAATTATTGCTGGATTACGACTTTTTTTCTAGGTTGAAAAAATCACGGTTTACAGTAGGGCTAAATATAACGTGCTCGAAACATTTACTGATTGTATATTACAGGCGTCATAGACATATTAAAAGAAAAGTTTTTTTAAAACTTTTGCAAAACTTTTTGGTACTTTGTCCTCCAATGTCTCCATAACAGGTGGCAACTAAGTTCAGACCAAAAAAAAATGGTATATCGAGGATAATAATGTCTTAGTAAATGGTCTTATTAAACGCATTATTATAAATACGAAACTAGGTTCCCAGGTATGGTTTAGAACAAAAAAATGATCGCAATGACGTGGAGAACAAGTGCCTTTCGGCTTCGTTAAGAGTCTTTTTACACCCTTTATCTATCTGTCTTTATTTAACTTTGTTTTGTCATTGTACTAATCGCGTTTTCAGACGTTCGACCACTTTTCAACGTTATTGCTCAGGGAATAAGGGTAAAAAGTGGTCGACCATTTACGTTTTACTAGATGTGTGACCTTGAATGAATCAAAAAAAAGGATAGTAGCAGGAGGCGGTCTGTAATTTCAGCCTGTCTTCCTTGAAAAATATGTCATAATGTATTTTTTCCAATTTACGTTTACGTTAAGTTGCGTTCACGTTACGTTGACGTTACTTTTACGTTAAGTTTACTTTACGTGGCGTTTACGTTTACGTTACGTTACGTTTACGTTACGTATTTGTGCTAGGGCCTCTCTGTTTTCGTAATATTTACTGCGCGATCCATCATTGTGAGGTAATTAAATGAGCTGTGAGCTTTATACTGAACGCGAGCTTAAAAGTCAAGCGGCTTTATTAAAGTTAATAATGTTTATGTCGATATTTAAGTGGTATAATGAATAATGAGAGTTATTAACATTTTAATTAATAAACATATGGGTTGAAATTCTATAGAATTAGATTAGCTAACGAACGTGATGGCTAACGATAATTTAATATGTAAAAAACTACTAGTTTGTAAAGTCATACTAGAGTCTGACAACTAGTCGTAACTCGTACCAAAAGGTATCGTGTTACCCAGTATTAAGTTGTAGAGGTCAGTATTGTATCCGATTATACTTGAAGTCAACCCGAATATACCTAATTGAGTAAAAGCTACGTATGATAAATTACTTTTTGTTCGTATAAACTACCAAAATCGGAATGTATATAAAGGAACTTCGCCCGCTTGAAGTGCGGTAACTGTCCCACGGGATCATTATTACCGGGACAAAAGGTATCCTATGTGTTAATCCAGGTTATAAACTAACAATTTACTAAATTTCATCCAAATCCGTTCTGTAGTTTTTGCGAGAAATAGTAACGAACATCCATCCATTCATCGTCACAAACTATCACATTGTCATTTGTAAGATGCGTAACAGATTCGCAATGTCTTAACCCCGCAATATTGTCACGAAGGTAGATAAATATTATTGAACGTAAACCTTTGATAATATACGGACGGATCACTAGCCAAGATCAATAAAGTTAATACCATCTTGAATATTCATTGATATAAACTTTACTACTAGTGTCCACGTATAAACATAATTTTATATGACATAAAAACTGAGTAAGTTATGCGTTGTAGCTGCGGTATTTTGTAGTACCTTTTTGATATAAGTACATAGTACGTAGAGAGTGTAGTATATTTAAATATACAGTGGTGTCATAAATGTTTATTATCTCCAGGAAAAACTGAAGGTTTTCCTTAGTTTAGCAGTAGACTCTGTAGCTGATATTTATTGTTATGAAAACTTTAGTCAAACATCAAAATGAATATGAATTTCTTTGATGATCAAGGTTCCAAGGGATGCAAAATTGTGGCGATCGCACAAGATAGAGAGGTTTAGGATATAGAAAGGGGAAGCCTTTGCCCAACAGTGAGACAATTAAAAGGCAAACAAAAAAAATGTTTACGTTAATGTAGGCAAGGCATGTCTGTCATATGCCGAACGAGCTCTGGGCTCATTAAACTCAGGATTGGTGCCCTGAAACAGTGTCACGGCGTCGAGGCAGACCACGAAGGAGATGACGAGACGAACTTGATGTCTTCTTTGAGAGTTGGAAAGAAGTAGCACAGAATAGTGACAGTTGGAAGGAATGGAGGGAGGCCTTTGGCCAGCAGTATGACAATATAGGCTAGATATAAATAGCTAATAAGCTAATTAATAAATAGCTTATTATTATTATTTACTTTTTTTCCGAATAATCCGGGAATTCCGGGAATTCATCAGATGACTCCTCCAGCTCTGGGCGGAGCGGAAGGGAGTGTCAGACTTGTACTGACTAAAACCCATCCATGTCTCTTCCTTGCCCTCTGTGTTCCAGGGCCGCGGTATCTCTTTCGAACAGTCCCGCAGCCCTTCCCTTAATTTACTTGACAAACAGATTTGCATAACTATTTTAAATTCACATAATATTAACACCTAATCACTAACCAATCCGAAAACCTCAGCAATCATTATTTAGCCAAACTCGCAGGTATGCAGGTAACTAATTCACACATTAATAATTCATTTATTCAAATGGAACAGTTGTTGTGATATCGCAATCAAAGTGTAATAGTACAAATGCAAATGGATTTTAAAGCCTCATGATGAATTAACATGCGGTTGAATGAACATTTACGCCTTAATACTTATTTTAGCTGTTATTTTTAAATACGTAGAAGCTTTGATTTTGATTGGGTAGAAACTTTGTCAGTAGTTTTTTTTTCGAGTCGCTAGCACGACAGTTTTTTTTTTTTTGCCGAGAACTTCACCACTTCCATGGCGCCGTCGGTAGCAGCGTAGAGTTTAATTAATAGCTTTAAATGTAGTTGCTTCAAAAATCATTATCAACTACTGAAACTGGATAGAATACTAAATTATTTTTATATTTTTGGGAGTGTCATACTATCCAGCCAGTTGCAGTCACATTTTAAGGTCATGGTCCGCCTACTTTGTGCAGAATTGAAAATACTCGTATTCTGAATTCAAAATTAAATACTTGTTTGATAAAATGGTTTAACAACTTAAAGTGGTTAACCGCTTTTATACCACAGCATTTTATCATTTATTATGCATCAATCCGAAATGTTTTTAAAATACCTTCTAGTTTTGAGAAAGAGGTTCAATTCCAGGGTCTGGCAAAGTTATATTGGGTTTTTCCATTCGGAATTTCTCAGTAGTTTGTACTGAGTCTAGATTTGTGCCCGGTTGATGGCAATTGGCTGGCCCCCAATTACTTTAACTTTTAAAATAACAATGACAATTACTTTTAAAATAACTGGCAACATGTGGGTGTACTATTAGGAACACAGGCGTGATACTCCGTTATATTGTATCGAGAGATTTTTTCGACAACTTCCCAGAACTTTAAGCTCCGAAAACATACCAAGTTTCTGATTCTTGGCTCCGAAAGTAATAGTAGTAGTCGACTCACATTATTATTATAGTAGCTACTAAATTATTCCAAATATACTATTATAATCTACTGCCGAACTTAGTAATTAAGCACACAATAGGGCTTCATTAAAACATATTATTAAACAGATTGAAATAATCTGCCGTTGAACTCATTTGACCATTAAATTGTGATGGTATAAAATAATTGGAAATTGTGTGGGAGTAAAAATACCCTCAACAAAATAGAAATTTGTTTTCCCCATCATTGTGATATTTTTTTTTGTTCTGAATCATGGGTACCTTCTAGTTTGAGGGTCAAAGTTCCAAGTTTTTTTTTATTCGAAGTTTTTAATTTTTATTTATTTATTAAAACTTTATGCACAAGTAAAAAAAAACTGTACAAAGGCGGACTTAATGCCTTGGGCATTTTCTACCAGTCTACCTTGGGGTGACAATATACAGTAGGTGCAATAACAGAAAAAAAGATACACTAAACTAAAACATATATATAAACACATATAAATAAATACATATATACATACATATAACAAAATACACAATAAAACTAATGTTGTACAAATATCTACAAGACCTCCGTACTATTCAATGCATCCTTAAGCACAATGTTTTAAGTGCGTTATATTGAGTTTAGTCTCAGTGTTAAACTTAATTTTTCAAAAAAAAATGATTTGATATTCAGAATGCATGGTTGACGGCTTCGTGAAGAGTCCGTTTACATCTTTTATATTATTTAAAATATCATAATAATTATGAGTGAAAGACGAAACATGGGGGTCATAATTATGATTGTTACTAAAGGTACTACGCTGAGGGCTGCGGGCTGTTCGAAAGAGATACCGCGGCCCTGGAACACAAAGGGCAAGGAAGGAACATGGATGGGTTTTATTCAGTACAAGTCTGACACTCCCTTTCGCTCTGCCCAGAGCGGGAGAAGTCATTTGATGATTTCCCATCCGTAAAAAAAAAAAGGTACTACACTGAAAGGAGATCCCTACATCGATTAATGAAGATGGAAAAAAATAAATCGGGATACTTAGATGATAAGAAATATTTTGATATCTGAGTTTACACTCAGATATCAAAATATTTAAGATAAAAAAATATTAAAATATTTAAGATATTTGGAGGATTATACTTTTACAAGTATAATCCTCCTAAAATTATGAACCCATGATTAGTGCTTTATTAAACCGCTAAGCCAAATAGATTGCAATAATCCTATAGCATTTTAGTTAATTTGCTTACACCGCGCGCTATTGTTAGGGCCTCAAAGGAAGTAACACTGGTCAACATACAAAACTTGAATTTAAGACTGTTCGAAAGAGATACCGCGGCCCTGGAACACAAAGGGCAAGGAAGGAACAGGGATGGGTTTTAGTCAGTACAAGTCTGACACTCCCTTTCGCTCTGCCCAGAGCGGGAGAAGTCATTTGATGATTTCCCATCCGAAAAAAAAAGAACATCAAAATATGAACTTAATTAATAAAACATATGTACGAAAAAAGCAACAAGTTTAAATGAAGTTTAAAGGAAGCAAGCGACAATGTACGCCGGGGTCGCAGATGCCGGGCGATCGATCATCCAATCGTCGTGAATCGTTAAAACGCTCTCATCAATCACCGCCTCTAATCACGGGATGAGTTTTGGCTGAGATGGGAAGACTGCGGAGGCTGAATTAAGAATTTAGATGCATGATTTTATTTTCATCGACTCCTGTGAAGAATTTGATGCAACAAACGCTGGTACTTTTGTTTTTTTAAGTGAAAACTTCTTCAGCGGCATTGTGCAGTTTTTAGAATGGGTAAAAACTGTTAAACTCGCGTCAGATCGTCAGATTGAATCGGCGGTGCAGGACGCTTAAACTAGATAGCGTTGTTTCAAGTTTTTTTCTACGGCAGCGACATCTTTCGTTCTTGCTGAAAGCTATTGAAATTTCTGATATTTAAGCTAGAGGGCGTTGTTTCAAGTTTTCACTTCTGCCGGCACTCCCGGAGTGCAACCCGTTGTTTTTTTAATGTTAATAATTTATCTATTCACTTTGCCAAGGAAACACACAGTTGCGGCAATCATTGTCATTATTATCACTGTCACTTTCATCCAGCAATCTGCGGTTGCTGCTCGTCCACACATCTGGCTGTCACTCTGCCAAGGCTCTGTACATAACTATAATTTGTAAGACAGATTATATTTTCGCTGCTTTGCTGTTACATGATCTGAGCTTCCCTTGATTCAATTTACAATCGTTTTATTATACAAATTCATTCTCATATTATTATTTATACTGAAGCAGCAAAAACTACGATGCTTTAAAAACAATCATGGACAAAAAACGACATATCATTACCTCCCCTTTCATACAGAAGAACTTTTAAATGTAAATTATTTAACTTTCTTTTAAACAAATGTTATTACTTGGTTGAAGACTTTATGACTGAAAAATTTTCCTGAATATTTGACATTATTGCCTATAATCATAATTTATCTCTTTGACTTCACTGAATTTTGTATCTTGACATATTATGTAATTAATCTCGTTGACTATAATAATATATTGTTCAATTTATTTAAATTATTTGTAATTATAATTCTAATTGTACTGATTAATAACTGAACTTTAATGTAATAATGACCTATAATTTTAATAGCCATATTTGTACGCCGGAAACGGCAGAATATTATGATCGTAATATATAATGCATACAACAACTTTGTACATACAATATTCTCACAAATAAATGATTCTATTCTATTCTATTCTATTCTACAACATAACCAAAAGACAAAACCGTTAATCAGCTACTTACACCAGACCAAACACCATATAAATAACGAAGGCTTATCTACAGAACTTCTAACATCTTGTAATGGGGATAGGACATCCCGTATCGATGCGGCGATCTCGACAGGCGAACATTTGTCTTGTTTGGCTGGCCATACGACGTACAATTAAATAGTTTGTAAGTTAAGGCAGAAGGAACACTGAAATGAGAAAAGAATATGAATTGTATGTAGAAAGCTATTTTGCCAATAAACATTAGGCTCACCTTGTCATCTGAAACTGAAAAATACGACCAGCACCCCAGCACCTGATTTGTTCCCATACTGCAATACTTAGAAGTATTATATTTATCAGGGTGAATCTTGGAAAACTCTGTTGATTCCCCTGGCGCTATTTATTTGAAAAGATTTTTTTACAAGCAATAATGAAATATAAAATTTAACTTAATTATAAACACATTAAACTAATTGGCGTCACTTTTGGCCGGCTGGTTACGAAATAGAGAAATTTACATTTTTGTGGGCAGGGGAATCAAATAAATTGCGCCAGGGGAATCAACGAATTTCAAGATTCACCCATCACTGAATTTAGCGCAATTAGAGGAAAGCCCTGCTGGTTTTGCTTAAATCAAAATATAGACCAGCCTGAGTTGATGATGGTGATGCTATCTAGCAGATTTCGGCCACAGCACTGCAGTCGATGGCTTTCTAGGGTAGTTGTCGAGTGGTTAGCATATCCAACTTTGACCGAAAAATTCCGAACTCAAAGCGGACATGCCAGAACACCATAAACAGGTACGGGAAGCCGTCGCCTCCTTCTACGAAGCAGTCATGCTATCGAAAGAGGTGGCGGAACAAGAGAGGGAGAGAACCTCACGTCCCAACCGCCGTGGGAGACGCCCCGGGCGTCGGGGCGTTCCCCGGCCACCGTAGAGGCGCGGGCCAGTGGGCGGTGAGTAATAGGCTAGCTTACCGTCCGTCCGTCTCATCGACGGCGTATTCGTGAGAAAAAAGATGTCAGGCTTCGGTCCATGCGAGCCTCCGCAAGGGCTGCCTGCCGAGCCTGGGGGACTGTTCGAAAGAGATACCGTGGCCCTGGAACACAAAGGGCTAAAAAGGTATATGGATGGGTTTTAATCAGTAAAAGGCTGACACTCCCTTCCGCTCCACCTAGAACGGGAGGGGTCATTTGATGATTTCCCGACTTTGTGCCTGCTTTTCTCACACTAAGGGGTCAATTTCGTATTTTTTAAGAGTCTATTCTCAACATCCTTGAAACGTAAAAGCTGACCACCACTTTTCCGTTTGCCTGAGTAAAGCTATTAATAAAGATTCAAATAGCACATGAGTTTTTTTTGCTTGAAGTGGAACTTCTGTACTCTCTCATTCACGTCGAATAAGTCAAGGCCGATGGCTGATTGTAAACGGACATTCTAAGACTTTTTGCGGGCATAATAAAGGTTTTTGTTTATTGATATCCTGATGGATTAATCTTGTTTGATTGATGATATTCTAGATTTGTTGGTAAAAGAGAATTGTGCGTCAGATGGTCAGTGTCGTTAGAAATGTCTTGTTGGAGGCTGTGGGAGGACGGGACATCTATCACTAGGTTTCATGAAGCAAAGTTTTCTTGTTACTTCTTTTTTTTTTTTTTTTTTTTCCTTATTAGAAAGAACCAAGTTCTTACTAATTAATTGCAATCTAGCCTAAAAAGACTAATAAACAATTTAAATCTAACTTATTATGCTACGTTAAGAAAATTATGTTAATGCTAAGAATAGTGTCCATAATTAGGTATGCACTTTTACACACGTTCGTAACACTTCCTTAGAGTCTGGTAAAATTGATAAAACACTTTCTTCATGTGTTATATAAATAGCACAACATTGTTACTATTATTGATTCACTTACACTACACTAATTCAAATGGTTTAGTTCTCTTTAGTCTACGCACTATGTCTGTATTGTCTAACAGCTGGATTGCCTCAACATTCACGTGTCGATGGAGTCTGTGTTCGTGGGCTTCAGCAAATTTTTGTGTGATGGTTGTGACGAATTCCATGTCGAGGTCACGGTGGAGGTCATCGTTTCTTATGTACCAGGGTGCATTTACAGCAGCCCTGAGTACTTTATTTTGGAACTGTTGAATTATTTTGACGTTGGTTGGCTTAGTACAGCCCCAAAGTTGGATACCATACGTCCAAATTGGCATCAGAATATGCTTGTATATTATCAACTTATTATGTATTGATAAACAGGATTTCCTTCCCAGTAACCAATACAAACGTTTATAACGAATATCGAGTTCCTGTTTTTTCTTTTTGATATGGGCTTTCCAACGCAGCTTGGCGTCGAGAGTTATGCCAAGGTATTTGGCTGTATTAGCATAAGGTATTTGCATACCATTTATGTAGAGTGGGTGGTAGTCACTGTGTTTGTTTGTGAAGTTAATGTGAACTGATTTTGACTCATTCAGATTGATCTTCCACTTTTGTGTCCAGTCGTAAACTTTGTTCACAGCTAGTTGAACTTTCTCTACTGCTTCTCTGTGGCTTGATCCGGTGGCCATAATAGCAGTATCATCTGCAAAGGTCGCTATGGTGTTGTTTTCCAGCTCTGGGATGTCACAAGTGTATAACAAGTACAAAATTGGGCCAAGTACACTTCCTTGAGGCACCCCAGCTTTTATGGTTTTTAGCTCGGAATATGCGTCCTCTTGGCGTATTCTAAACATTCTTTTAGTTAAATACGACTCTAGGATATCTGCAAATTCTGGTAGCATGCGTCTGAGCTTATATATGAGACCCTCATGCCAAACTTTGTCAAAAGCTTGCGCGACGTCTAAGAACACGGTAGCACAGACTTCTTTATTTTCTAGCGTTTTTTCAATAACATTAGTTATTCTATGTACCTGGTCTAACGTTGAGTGTTTTTCTCTGAAGCCAAATTGGTGATCTGGAATTAGGTTTTTATCTTCTATTACTGGTTTTATCCGTTTTAGTAACAGTTTTTCAAATAACTTTGATAGTACGGGTAACAGAGAAATGGGTCTGTATGATGATGCTTCGTGGGGAGGTTTCCCAGGCTTCGCAATCATAATGACTTCAGCAACCTTCCATGGCTCAGGTACATATCTTAAGATAAAAGAAGCATTTATTAGTTTGGTCAGCTTTACTATGGCTTTGCGTGGGAGGCGTCTTAGAATTTCCCCTGTGATGAGGTCGTAGCCGGGAGACTTTTTTGAGCTAATGTGGTTTTGAATTTCTCTCATTACTTCCTTAGGAGTCACAAGGTTGATTCTTTGGTTTTGTGATAAATTTACACTCTCATGTATTTCTACAGAGCTTTCGTTGGGTTGAAAGGTTTCTTCTAAATGTTGAGCAAAGCGGAACGCCTTTTGGTCATTGCTTATTGCCCATTTTCCGTTGCTATCTCTGATGGGCGGTATTTGTATAATCTGCCTTTTTAGATTTCTCGTCGCTTTCCAAAGTGAGTAATCCGTTGATTTGTCATTGGTAAGCTGAAGAAGGTTGGTATTCAGAGATTCATCCTCAAATTGTAGAATTTTTCTCTTTAGTCGTTTAGTTAGGTTATTTAGTGTTGTTTTATGACGCGGGAACCTTGTTTGCTGCCACAACTTCCTTTGTTTTCTTTTCTCTGATAGTAAATCCACAATTTCTTTAGGATAGATAAATCCCTTATATTTGCGTTTTAGCTGAGGTGTATTGCTCCACGCACATTGTTGAATATTAATAATAAATTTGTTTACTTCTGAGTCAAGCTGATCTTGCGTTTTTATCGGAGTTTTAAGGTCGATAATATTATCTAGATCAAGAGCAAAACTGTCCCAATCTGTAGACTTATTAACCAAGGTTAAGTGGCTTTCTTTTAGTAGGATTTTTTGACTTAGCATTAGTATAATCGGAGAATGGTCAGAGTTCATAGTAAAACTTTCCTCCAAACTGATGTAATTGGTGGATATATTTTTGCAGATGAAAAAATCTATAAGATCCGGTATTTTCTGGTGGTCAGTGGGCCAGTATGTAGGTTTGCCTGTACTCATTACTTCACAATGTGTTTCTTTAACTGCACTTAAGAGCTGTCTTCCTTTAGTTGTGGTAAGTCTTGAACCCCAATGCGTATGCTTAGCATTAAAATCGTGTTGTTGTCTTGTTACTTCTGAAATTAAAATACCAGTGACAGAAATGATTTTACATCTTGTTTTGATGATGGTTGAAAAGTTGATTCTTGACATACATAAATATATTTTTGTTAAGAATCTTTATTCTGATTTGAAAGTTACCAAAAAAGTAGAAATATGTAGTCTGTGTTGTGCCAGTTATGAAGTGCGTATCTACATTTTATATTTCGAACATATCCAAGCATTTGTTTTAAAAAGTATCAAAATAGCTTGTTAACTCGTACATGTACTTTTTCGTAACTTTCGGTTATTTAATCCAATAAATTAATAATAATATAATAATATTCCCTTTCATAGAGACGAGGCCTGTGTCCCAGCAGTGGGAAAATTATAGGCTAATGATGATGATGAATCCAGTAAAATGAAAACTACATCAATCCAATCCTAAATCCATAATAATATTTTCTTAGAACTTAATAAATAACCTAAGTGTTTCAGTTCCTATATTCTTAAATCGTCCTATTTTTAAAAGCAAACATTCACATTGATCTCAACATTCTCAACGTAAGAGCCTTTTAAAGTACGCGTAGGAAAGTTACAAGGATTCATGATAACATTTATGTAGAAGGCACTTAAATGTTGAGATAAGGTTTAGCACATACTGAGGTAAGGAGACATCTAAAATGATTTCATTCTATCTTAGATCTAGGCTTTGTGTAATTAGAATGTAGCAATTTATCAGCCTGGATGTGGAAGGCGAAAGACAGGACGTTGTAGCGGAATTAGGCAGAAGCCTACGTCCAGCACTGTGATAGGCTCAGATTGACTTTCAGCCTGTTATTTGTTCTAAATGCGTTAGATATGGAAACCGAAACTTGTGCAGCAATTTCTCAATAAATGCTTCTTCTTCTTTTTTCATTAGAACCCAATAAACTGGACTCACTGATAGACGGAATTCATTGTATTAATAAACCGGTTCTTGAAAAATAAACACTGATGAAATTTCCTTTCAAAGTAAACGTACTAACAACACCCACAGTAAAGGTTGCATTACACAGTCCACAATCACCAAATTCCCTACACAAAATGCCAAGCTCTCCCAAAAGTCCCGACCCACACATTTCCTCTCTGCACTTTTCTAACAACAGGAACTTAACTTCAATTTGCAACATCAAGTTTATTGTAAACCGATAAAACTGTTTCCTACACTGTACAAGAAACTTTTCAACGTACCAGCTCACTATAAAGTGCAATAGTATTAAATTAAACGTCAATTTTGTAATGAGAAAAAGAATTTATTGTAGTTTTCTCTCGAGTTAGGTAAGATTTTTCTCCAATTTAAGACACAAGTTATGATCTAGAAATAAAGATTGCACGTGCTACCGTCAGTGGGGATTTTTTCGCGAAATATTCTTTACGGGCAGAGGTGGGAATGAAAATATAATGCATATCGTGGTATCTACGGAGAATAGACTGCGCCATATTTTTCCGTGAAAGTCTTTGCGGTTCTAGGATTAGAATTTTTATAAGTAGAAAACTACGACGGGTTTACATAAGTATGTAACTGTTATAACCTGAGGCTGTAGTGTGATTGGTCTGGAAAAAAACTATTTCGGTTCCACGTTCATCTATACACCCAAAAACCATTGTTTTGATCAACTTTTGTAATATTTTGTGTCTCCTATCGATACACATTACCAATAGCCAACTTTATTAAAAACAAACCGGCCAAGTGCGAGTCGGACTTGCGCATGAAGGGTTCCGTCTATCATCATAGTAGGGGAGCCCCCTTTAATTTTTAATTTATTATATTATTTTTTCTTAAAGCGGCAACAGAAATACATATTTAGTGAAATTTTAATTGTCTGCCTATTACGGATAATGACATACAGCCCGCTGACGGACGGACGGACGGACGGACGCACGGACGGACGCACGGACGGACAGCGGAGGCTTAGTAATAGAGTCCCGTTGGTTAAACTTTAGGTACGGAACCCTAAACAGAGATCAATTATTCCTTGGGGTATTTCTGTGGCACTACTTGCATCGAACAGCTCCAGAAGAAAATAACCTTAGTAAAATTCTTACTTTAAAAATTTGGTCTTATTCCAGAAACAATGTATTCTCCATCCAATAGACCAAGAAAACGCTAAACCAGCAGCATTAACTTAGTCTAAATTCCCAAGCTTGCAAGGAAACTTCCTCATAACTCAAGTATTTATGATGTTTGTGCATTCCGTATGCATTACCAACATCCGCACACATTTTGTTGGCAACGCAACGTTCTCCGTAACTTATATCGATGTGCCAGCAATCGAACAGAAAATTATACGTCGCATGTAATCTGGGGATGAAGTTGCAATTTCCATCATGTAGATAGTATGTAAACATGTATAAAATTAGATTTATTATCGTGTCTTAAAAGTAAAGTAAGTTAAAGTTGTCAAGTTATGGCTGAAAATCATATTGCAATACTTAAGTCGGTCTATCTTTCAATATTAACCGGAACTGCCAAACAGTTTAGTTTATTAATTTTAAATGCAATTGTTTAATCGAAATTAAATTGGCAAATAATGATCAATTTATTTACTTAAAAAAAGCAGAACCAACAGTCAAACAGAATCAGATAAAAGCATCAACAAAAAGAGAACGGAAAGTTGACTTGACTGAAAGTTGACTGCCCATCCGATAGAAAAAGTTGGCCACCATTGAAGGATACCTGTAAAATTTAAATCAACCACAGTATGCAATTTCTAAAGTTGGTCATTAATGATCCATTTATAAATGTCACCCCATACCATAACATCATGCCTCTAATCCCCGAAAGGTTAAGCAGAGGTGTACCTAAATAGCCTGGTATACATTTTGCCACTTATGCGTAATTCTTATGTAACAGTGGGCGAGCCTATTGCCATCAATCGGGCACAAATCCAGACTTTGTGGCTACTACTGAGAAATTCCGGATAGAAAAACCCAATAACACTTTGCCCGACCTGGGAATCGAATCCAAGACCTCATGTTCAGCAGCCGCGCTTGCGACCATCGTCCCATAACTAACCCCGAAATAACAAATGCACCAATAAATAACTAATAAACCCCATAACAAAAACCAGTCTTGCAAGTTATCTATCAAAAGTACTAGGAACATATGCTGTACAAGTAGTTTGATCAATGGCGCGTCACCGTGAGATATAGCGATCGACACGGACCAAACAAATAGCGTTGGTGAGCCAATGCATACAGATCTGGATGGGACTGGGATGAAGTGGCGCTGGATGAGACACGTTGTAACCAGCGAGCTTAGTAGATTCTGTGAGACTGATGTTCCATGTAACATTGTCTTTATTGGTGCAAAAATGCACCCGCGGAGATTGCGACAACTGATATGATGACATAGTGAAAGCGCTCCGTGTCTCTGGAAGTTTATAAGAATATAACAGTACTATCCCATTACTGACCCACTGCTGGACAAAGGCCTCCCTTGTCAGGCCAGAGAAGGATCACGAACATGTATCACCACGCTTGCTCAAGTCGGGTTGGCGATTTCAGACTTCATCATCATTATCTGCCTGGGCTTTTCCCAACTATGTTGAGGTCGGCTTCCAGTCTAACCGGATGCAGCTAAATACCAGTATTTTACATGGAGCGACTGCTTATGTGACCTCCACAACCCAGTTAGTACTGGGTAATACGATACCCCTTGGTAAGACTGGTTGTCAGACTTTTTTGGGCCAGTGACTACCTAACGACTGTCAAAGATCTTCAAATGACAGCCGGGGCCAACGGCTTTACGTGCTTTCCGAGGTACGGAGGAAACTCGGTATGTAATGGGTGGTCACCCATCCACAGACCAACCTAGGCAAGCACGGCGTAACCTAAAGATCGACCCGAGCGGCTGTTATTATTTAGCCACGAGCTCCTGATTTCAGACTTATATTAACTTAAGTCCAGGTTTCCTCTCAATGTTTCGCTTCACCGATATCCTAGATACACTTAGAAGGTACAATATGAAAAGAAAAAGTCACATTGATATTTGCCCGGATTTGAACCCTTTCTCGGTGAGAGGCGAGGCCTTAACCAGCCATCACTACGAAAATACTGTCAACTATTTTATTATGCCTGTCATGTAATTTTTTTAATGGTAGTCTTCTTCCTGACTAAAAATCTCAATGTAAGTAATTTACACGGAGAATATTTGGAAGGAATATAAAGAAAACTCTACTCCCATCCTTCTGATACACCTTGCAGGTCGCATCTAAGGAACCTCCTTAAATCCCTTCGCCACTCTACTGATTTTCTACTCCTACTTCTTTACTGTACACGCTGTGTGGTGGTGGGATTCTCTTCCGCCTGACATTAGGGACTGCCAAACTGTTGCAGATTTCAAACGAAGAGTAAAGGAACACTATCTTTCCAATCTGCCATAGCTGCATAGGTATTTATTATTTTATAATATATTTTATTTTATATTTGTGTTATATATTTTGTCTTTGTTCTTGTATGTATGTTGGGAATATATTCTTATATTGTATATTGAAATTCGTTATTTACTTTATGTTTCTGTGTATTCTATTTTCTATTCTTCTTTTACACACTGTGTCTACATCTCTTCTTCTCTTCTCTCCCTTCACGGGTATGCTGGAAGAGTTTTCTTTAAAAATAAGCATCACTTTTGTACCTAGTTATCTGTTCCTTTCTTCTTTTCTGTATTTATTGTGTACAAAAACTGTTAAATAAATAAATAAATATCGTAATATAATGATGCAGGATTAACTACTATAGTAGCTGTACGTACTAGTACCCTGCCGGTTAGTCAGTGGCTGTTCCATTTTCTCTTGACCCATGATGTCCGACTGTCCCAAAACTGTAATATATTATAACAACCAATAGCGTAATCAATCTTCAAGGCAGTCAGCCTCCCTCAAGTTTATTTAACTTGTATGTTAGGACAATAGCTGAAGATCAATTGACTACGTGACCGAACATGACCTTCAATGTAAACAGAAAATGTATTGAAGACTGAAAACATTTAGTCTTTATTATGTCAATAGGCAGACAGATAGTTCGACAAAATGTTTGAAGTAAATATGTTCGTGTAGACAGTATTTGTGTATGATGTATAGCAATACGTATTTCTTCATGTCTCATTGTTGGGAACAGATACTCCATAAAAATGTTTTAATTAGAGAACATGCAGTGATATTAACCTTGAAAATTTATTGCAAACTATTGCTATTTTTCATAATTAGTAATGGATGACCGTTTACCTAAAAGCAGAACGTACATTTTGAAAAAACTAATATTTAAATGTGAAAAATGTGTGTATTTCTTTGGTTTGATTTGATTCCATATTCAAAATTAAAATCATTATCAAAATATTATCATGAAACACTGAAAAACTGTGTAACTCTACTGCCAAATTCCATACAATATCCAAGACAAGATGTCAAAAAAAAAAAACCGGACAAGTGCGAGTTCGTCTCGTGTGGAGAGTACTATACCTACTTCATGTATTTTTCAAAATTTGCGGCCTTGTAGTTTCCGAGTTAAGGGGGGAAATTGACAATTTTCGCCTATTTTCTTAAATGACTTCACTTCACCCAAAAGTGGCCCCCATAATTAAAGTTTATTCATTTACGTTACAGGTCCGTATTAGGGTCACAGACTTACATATGTGAACCAATTTAAAACTGAATCGGTAGAGTAGATTCGCAAAAAATCGGCTGTGACAGACGGACAGACAGACAGACAACCGAGTGATCCTATAAGAGTTCGGTTTTTTCAAAAAAGTTACGGAACCCTAAAAATCAAAAAGTTTGTTAGAATATGGTACAATAGATGTTACAATATTGGTTCCAGCATAACCTGCCATAATAATTAGGGCGTACATTACAAATATTTCTACACAAAAACAAAGCTTATATGACTTACCTACCCACTAGTCCACCACAGTGCTCGAAATTCTGCCTGAAATTCACAATATCTGGATCGTAATAGACGTTGAGCTATTGTTTCTAGATAGAGCCAAGAATTTGCAGGTGAATGGAGTTCTGCGAAGGTATTACCTTCCTATTCTATGTTCTGGGAATTAATTATAACTATGAACCTCAACTGAACCTGTATTTCGATTGTTCAGCCGTAGATGGAGTAGATTATATTTCTAACTGTATATTGCCTAGCAACACGGTATATCTTACTATCGTATAGAACATTTACCATCTTAGGACATATGTAGATGGAATACAGGGTGTAAACAGACTCTTCACGAAGCTGTCAACCAAGCATTATGTTCATCAAACTAAGTAATTTTACGCAAAAATTAGTGCTGGGAAACGACTGCTTTTTGGGCTGAAAAATCAAGTTTTACAGTAGGGCTCAATGTAACGCACTCAAAACATTGTGCTGATGGATGGATTGAATAGTAAAGGGGTCCTGGAGTTGTTTAAAGTAAAAATCTTACATTAAAAGCATGTATTAAAAAAAAAACTTGTGAGAAAGTTGGAACTTTGACCCCCAATATCTCCGTAACTAGAAGGTTCCCAGGTATGAGCTAGAACCAAAAAATGATCGCAATGACGGGGAAAACAAGTTCCTTTCAGCTTCGTTAAGAGTCTGTATACACCCTTTATATTACAATTGACGGGTGCACAGTGTGAAGAATGATATGGCACGAAACAAGGTGTCTGATGGGATGACAAGTAATAGAGAAGTATGGAAGAAGAAGACATGCTGCGCAGACCCCAAATGAATTGGAACAAGGGAAAGAGAAAGATGATGGAATATATTACAAGGAGCTCGTGGCTAAATAATATCGCCGCTCGGGTCGATCTTTAGGTTAAGCCGTGCTTGCCTAGGTTGGTCTGTGGATGGGTGACCACCCATTACCTACCGAGTTTCCTCCGTGCCTCGGAAAGCACGTTAAGCCGTTGGTCCCGGCTGTCATTTTGAAGACCTTTGACAGTCGTTAGGTAGTCAGTGGCCCAAAAAGTCTGACAACCAATCTAACCAAGGGGTATCGTATTACCCAGTACTAACTGGGTTGTGGAGGTCAGATAGGCAGTCGCTCCATGTAAAATACTGGTTTTCAGCTGCATCCGGTTAGACTGGAAGCCGACCCCAACATAGTTGGGAAAAGGCTAGGCAGATGATGATGATGGAATATATTACAATTATTGTTTTTACCATTTAATTATGCTCCTTATTTTAACATAGACATGAAATGGAAGGGATAATAATGATGCTATCCAGAAAATTTCGGCCACAATAAATGCATTAAATTTGTATGACTCTTGTCATAATGCAGCCTAAGACCAGCAGATTCCTTCTCTACATCTTCAACTAATAACACAACAAAGGTTAGTTGGAATTGAAGTGCGCCCACATCACGCCAGTAATGTTTTAAGTCACATTTAATTACAAAAGAAACGGTTTTGTCAATTAATGTTCAACAATTAAAACTTTTAGTCTAAAAAAACTGGCCATCAACAAAAATCTAATGAAAGAATCATTCAATGTTAGAATAAAAACATATGCACATTGCTTTAAAAAATAACAGAACAATTCTCACATTCACCTTTCCACAAACACAGAAAGACAAACTACCACAACACCGTAATACACGCTATTGAACAAAGCCAAACGCTATCAAGTAAACAATTGTAAAAGATAATTAACTGCTGAACAAGAAACAGCGCCAATAAGAGTAGTGAATTAGCATTCCTAGTCTTGTATGCAAGCTGATAAGAAGGACCCCTACTGTGGGTTGCAGTGAGGGTTTTAACTCTTTCAGGCACACTTTTAATCAGATGACTTTAGAAATAAAACAATTGGACATTTTGTTTAGTTAGGGTTTAATTACTAAGAAAAAAAAAATACGAAAACACCAAAAAAGGCTTTTGAGGAATAAGGGGGTTAGTTTACTAACACCATGGTAGTTTTCACAACACACGGTCAACAATGACTTTAAAAAGCATAATAGTTCAGTAAATTGTCGATAGATGACGTGGAAATATTTTTAAACCACCTAGAATAAGTGGTTAGAAAACTAACCACCAAACATGAAAGAGTTAAAGTGAAATAAATGATAATGGAGTTAGTGAGTTTTGGCGTGTTGTTTGTAGATCTTTGACAATCGTTGTCTGAAGCCCGAAAGTATGACAACCAACTATGCAAGAGGTTTCGTATAACTCTGTTCTGTCTGATGAGAGTCAGTGCGACTGCCTTCGCACAGGCCGTAGAGAGTTTTGTTATGAAAAAACACAGATATTCAACTGCATCAAGTTAGATCCAAAGCCGACCCCGATATAGATGGGAAAATGCTATGCAGATAAAGAAAGGAGAACCATCTGCTTTATGAGAAGTTTAGTTTCCCGGTTGGTGGCAATAGATTCGCCCCCTATTACATTGGACTTAAAAAATCTGGTAAAATGCGGGTGTACCCTAAATGGGGTCACCACTTGACTGTCTAAACGCTCTGGGAAAAAACGAGTTACATAATATTATGTTTAAGTAGAAAATGAAAAATTCTGTGAATAAGTAAGTAATTAAGTATGTATATTTCTTTTACATTTTTTTAGCATATAACTTGTGTAAACAATCGTTGGTGAACCAATAAATAAATATGCATAAAGCATAGGATGTTATAAAAATGTTATAGAGCAGGACACATTCCGCCATAATTATAGCATGCAAATTTAAGGTAGCTACCATCGCCTGGATGGCTCAGTTTCCCACATAGTTTGTTGCAGTTTGACAACTGTAGCGGAGTGGACAACCTCTCTGAAACTGTTGAACAATAACTCAACTGCAACCAAGTATGCCAATATCCTGATTGAATAACTACGACGTGCACTTAGCTAGACCCTGTTTAGCTGAGCGGGAAGTTTTAATACACTCGTAGGTAATGATTTTAAGGATCAAATTATTTTCAACATAATTTTATGCATAAAAGAGTTCAGCAGTGTGTACAATTGTACCTTTTGTATGTTATTGGTTTGCGGAGCCTCGGAAAGCACATTAACCCGTTAGTGCCGGCTGTTATTTGTAGATTTTTGACTGTCGTTACAGGTAGTCAGTGGCCTGAAAGTCTGACAACCAGTCCTTCAAAGGGGTACCGTAATTCCTAGTACTAACTGGGTTGTGGAGGTCATATAGCTATATAGTTCAGCTGCATCCGCTTAGACTGTAAGCCGAACCCAATAAGGATAGGAAAAGGCTAAGCAGATGATGTATGTTATTGGTTTGCAATCAATTACTAACCTTTCTATGTGTCACTTGGCCATGAGCCGCCAATTCAAGCTATAAGCGAGTTGTGAAAGAAAATTTGGAATGAAAAATAAAGTGTTGAAGCATGTCACGGGTCGCCACGAAGCGATCTGCCACCCGACGCGCGACGGTCGATGCATATCGCATGATCGCATCTCTTTACGCTTGCTAGGTGGTGGTTAACATAATTTTATTATATATCAGGAAATTCACTTTTTTGCTGAGTAACATTGCAAGTCACATGTCATAGAGTGGGATTTTCTAATTAAGGTGCTCATTGACTGGGCTGCGGGCTGTTCGAAAGAGATATCGCGGCCCTGGAACACAAAGGGCAAAGAAGGAACATGGATGGGTTTTCGTCAGTACAAGTCTGACACTCCCTTTCGCTCTGCCCAGAGCGGGAGAAGTCATTCGATGATTTACCATCCGTAAAAAAAAAAAGATGCTCATTGCCTAGTCGTGAGGATCCAAATCCGGATCTAATGTCAACAGTCGCGTTTTTGGCTACTTAATCAATCAGGCAATTTAATGATTGCCTGATTGATTAACTAACTGTATCACTTCATCCAATTTCCTATTCAAAACTATAGTAAACAGTTCCCAAGTATGCCAATATCACAAACTAGCCGTGCACATTGTGAGGTGACTACGTATCGAGTTCGGCTCAAGGCAGTAGTCGTACGAACACTCTCTGTTATGCAGATTCTATTAGACAGCTCTGCAGACATGTGCGCTGTTGCTGGCTGTTTACACGCTTGTATGAGAAATTGTAGCGTCACTTCTATTGTTTCAGAGGAGGTTGGGTGAAGGAGGTTTTTTTTCAGGAATTTAAATTTGGAATGCCATATTGGGCATCAAAAGTATAAGTATATTGTGGTATAATTTTAGTATAGTAATAATAATAGTATAATTTTTATGTCTTACGGCGCTAAGACATAAAAATTGTAAAATCTTGGAACCCAGGGCCAGTCAATGAATCTGTATAACGAGTGTTGGACTGCAGTATTAAAAGCTCAAATAAAAAAGTAAAAAAAAAAATTGTCCGATCTCGATTACAACCATTTTTTAACAACAATTTACTGGAAAATGGTGGTGGAAGGGGAAAATGAAAATTTTAATAGTAAAGATTTCAATTTTATATTTAATAAATTATATTTGAATAGTAACTTTAATGGCTGCCTCGTTGTTCGAGTGGTCGCAAGCGCGACTGCTGAACATGAGGTCCTGGGTTCGATTCCCAGGTCGGGCAAAGTGCTTTTGGGTTTTTCCATCAGGAATTTCTCAGTAGCAGCCACGGAGTCTGGATTGGTCCCCGGTTGATGGCAATAGGCTCGCCCCCTATTACTTGGGACAGAATGGGACTTAAGCATAACTGGCGAAATGTGGGTATACTATTAGGTACACCTCTGCCTAACCTTACGGGGATTACAGGCGTGATGTTATGTTATGTTAACTTTAATGTTAATTTATTGGATTTTTGCAAAAAAATAACGTTTAACAAAAAAAAAAAATCTTCAACTATATACATTATAACATTATTGTTAATTAAATTGTCGTCGTCGTCAATTTCGTGGATGTAGATTGTAGGTGAAGTATTGCTACAGCTGTCACCATTGCATTCTAAGCAAGCAGCAGTGCAGTTTAATCGTGTCATGCTTTCTGGCGGAACCACCTTGGCCTTAACAAGTATAATGTTACATAAAAAAATGTATAGGATGTCTATAAAATTCTAGTCCTATTAAAAAGTCTATATCTCCAGTTTCGACGTAAACTTTAATTTAAAGTGGTTGCGTTGCAGAGTATCCTTCCCGGCGCAATTACCATCATATATCTATAATTATACATAGTATAAGCAAATATATAGTATCAAATAATTCTATAACAATTCTATATTGAACTAGTACCTTTTTTTTTGGATTGGAAATCATCAAATGACTTCTCCCGCTCTGGGCAGAGCGGAAGGGAGTGTCAGACTTGTACTAACTAAAACCCATCCATGTTTCTTCCTTGCCCTTTGTGTTCCAGGGCCGCGGTATCTCTTTCGAACAGAACACGAACGCGCCGTCTACATGGCCTGTCGTCAAAAGACGTTAACACCGTCCACAGGTCCGCGTCTACGGCGCATCCCGCGGTGGCTGAAACGAAAGGTTGGAGGACCTCCACAGTGTGCTCCACCGAGTCCTCTGGGCGATCCTCACAGTGGTAACACCCGGGCGTTTCCTCCCGCCCGATTCGGTACAGGAACCCCCCGAAACAACCGTGTCCGGTGAGGACCTGCGTCAGGCGGAAGGTGAGGGTGCCGTGGCGCCTCTCTAGCCACTCCTTAAAGAGGGGACTTATCGCCACTATTGTGGCGGGTCCTGCACGGGGTTGCGAAAGACGCTCCCTCCATGTTGCCATGAGATCGCGCCGGAAGTCTGTTCGCTGTGCGATGATTTGCCGCGGCAGCGGAGATTCCCCCCGGCGTAGTGCCTCCACGCGCCACTCGTATAGGCGCGCGAGGACTATCGCCTCCAGATTCCATGGCGGCAGTCCGGCAAGGAGGCTTGCCACCTCGCCGGAAATCGTGGGGCTCGTTCAAGTAGTGGGCGGCTCGCTGCCTCAAGGAACGCGCCCACACCAGGGCCCCGTAAAGGGCCATGGACCACACGACCACCGCGCAGAGCCTCCAGCAGGAGGCGTTTAGACCACCCAGGTTGGGCAGGAGCCGCCTGAAGGCAGCCCCGGTCCGTTCCAGTTTGGGAGCCAAACGTCGGAAATGCTCCACGAAGTTCCACCGGCTGTCGAGGACGAGCCCTAGGTACTTCAGGGTCAACTCGACGCCAATGGGAACCCCTCCCGCTGTTACTATGGACTCCGACGGTGGCGCATTCCGAGGCCCGTGAAAGCACATGGCCTTGGACTTGTGCAAAGCCACCTCGAGACCCAATTGCCGGATCCTCTCCACGACTATCGCAAGCCCGCGTGTCATCAGTTCGGCGGCCGCCTCGTGTGACCTCCGCTGTGCCAGCACCAGCGTGTCGTCAGCGTAGCAAACCCCGCTGACGCCACTAGGGAGGTCGGCGCGCAGTACCCAGTCGTAACCGATGTTCCACAAGGGCGGCCCCAGAACCGATCCCTGTGGAACTCCGCACGATATCTCTCGCCGGTTCCACTCTCAGTCCCTTGAGACTCAAGATCAAGTTTGTAATAGGTCTCCTTTTTAAAGTATAACTTTAAACTAATATTAATAAAGGAAAAGACCAAAAAAATAAAAAGAGATCGCACAATTTTTTTTTTTAACATTTTTCTATATATTATTAAAAACACATTTCCAAAGTTTATATAAAAGTTCATTGACTGGCCCTGGATTCCGAGGTATAAATGTTACGGCGCTCCACTAATAATCTTACTAAATGCTCTTTTTCCATGGTTTTTTGGCGGTGGGCGTAAACAATGTGAAAATGTCTTTAAAAAAATTGCGGCATTAGTTCTTAAAAGACCCGTCAAAAAATTTATAGCTGTAAACTATTGGAAGGACGTCCTTAGAAGCCAAATTGGACACTTTTACCTTCCCTTTACAGGTTACGCGGTTTATAGATACTGTGCGTAAGCTAATATGTAACACAATTTAAAAATAAATAACTTGTGTTGACTGCGAAAAAAGTTATCAAATCTTTTTCAGGACTTCAAAAGTTTGACTCTGCGAAATGCACTTAGCAACGTAAAATATTCTACTTTCTTGAATATGAAAATTTTGTAGGCACCCTTATCTTTAAACGTTGGGCCACTAAGTACAGAGGAATAAGCAATTTCGTTCATTGATTAGCAACAAAAGTTCTTATGTTGTTTCTGATTTAATAGCATCTTACTGTGATTTCCTCAGATTCGTTTTAGAAATCGATGCTGCGTCTTCCTCGTGTGAAAAAAAATGTGTGCGTGTAACCTTTACGCGCGATTGAAGTAAAACTTCTTTTTCTTTTATTATTATTTATTGATGAAAGAGTAAAATGTTCCTGGGACTCTGCCATTTCATTTAATATTCACTATTTCATTTTATATTCTATTTAAAATTCATTAATATCACTTTCATATTTTATAAATATTTTCATTTGTTAAATAAAATAATTGAGAGTAGCAAATTGAAGGTTAGATCAGCACATGTCAATATAATCTTGTTATTGAATATTATAGAATGTCGCAATCGTCAGAAAATTTATTATTAATTTACTTATTTTAAAAGTAATAAACAAACAAGTATATTTAGAGATTTTCAAAAAATTTTGCAATTTAAAATAATGTTTTTAAAACTGTTGAATTTTTCATTCACTTTGCTATTCACAATTGATCCGTTTGAAAATTTGGAAGACTATAGTAAGCGTTACTTCCGTCAGAAAAAAAATCTGAGTTACTCCCTAGTCGCGCCTAAAGAATTTTTACTTCAAAAATATATATAGATCTCGAGATATTAACTTTTACAACACATTTAAACTCACGTTTATTCCTTTTATGGTTTTATATTTTCACGGTTTACAATTAAACTTATATTGTCACTTACGGGTATAATGTTCCTTTTATTTTCATCATAGCTATCTGGGGTATCGTATTATCCAGTACTAACGCGTGCCTCAAAGAGATGTCAGCAAACAGGGAGGGGCCCGCAAGAGCCGAATCATACCAGGGCTGCGGGACTGTTCGAAAGAGATACCGCGGCCCTGTAACACAAAGGGCAAGGAAGGAACATGGATGGGTTTTAGTCAGTACAAGTCTGCCACTCCATTCCGCGCCACCCAAAGCGGGAGGAGGCTTTTGATGATTGCCCATCCGGGGTAACCAAGTCAATGGCTTTTGAGGGTCGCTTTACGATGACCTTCCTCCTTGTGCTTCTTCTGTCGCCACCATCGCTTGAAGATCCCATGTTGTTCTATGGCCCTAACTCCCAAGTAAGAGACAAAATGTAGGGCAAGTGAGCGGCCCAAGTTAGCTGCAGAGAAAGTTTCCCAACAGTCCGGACGGCTCGTGTACCGGATAATAGCAAACGTCTGCTCTGCATAGTGTATTGTGACTAAAATGTGGAGTTTTGACTACAACTATATAATGCTAAGGCTAGTATTTAACTGCAAATAAAAAAAAAAAACCTTTTTGTATAAAAAAAAATCCCAATTCAAAAATAGTTACTTCAAAATACATATAATTATTATTTATTTATTTATATTCTTATTTTTTATTATTTGTTATTTAAGCAACAAGTTCAGTTTGTGATGCATCGCTGTTAATTAAAAAGCGAAGCTTTTTTACGAACGCATATCAAATAATACCTAGCGCACGATATAGTTTGTAATTCATTTTTGTTAAAATAAAGCTTCTATGTTTTTAACATGTATAGCAACTTATTTAAATGAAACACCATTTTATCTTCTCATAATAATCTAATTATTCACTAATTAAAACACAATGAGATAAACATTCTCACTGGCACGGTTGTGTAATAAACGGTATAATGACAGATAGTATAATATTACTTGAAATAACTTTGAGATTATATATTTATCATAATATGTTATAAAAACAAATAACCTAATTTCATGTGATCTAATGTTATATACCCTCCTTTAAGATTTATTACATTTATAACATAATATAATTTGTATAATGGTATTTTTATATAACGTTCAATTTATCTAATATTCATAGGACTTAATTTTCATATTTAGTCATTTTCAGCGAAAATTCTGTAATTAATAAGTAAATATCAGGAAAAATCATACTGTTACTACCTCAAGTAAGCCCAAATCATTAACCAACAATAGAGGTGATCTGGTGCTAATGGTCACTGTTCTAACCTAACCCAAACCAAATGTTTCACAAACACTTACACCCTCGCAAGCTTTGCGAACTGCACCTCGCTTTCTCGCTCGCTCGCACAGTAGGCACTTATTCAACTGCAAAATGAAAGAAAGCGCGCGATATTAGTTTCGTAATATTAGATGAACCTAAAAAAAATGCTATATAAATAGCAATACTTGGCTTTAATGATCATTCAATTTGCTGAGCGCGTTTTCTGAAATTGTAAGACATTTATGTTGCGCGAGTTTTGAGATGCTTAATAGAAAACATGCAGAAATAGATATTTTGCCCACAGCAGTCCATAGGCCTCCTAAATAGCAGGCCACTCTACTCGATTCTCAGCACACTATATGAACCCAAAATTAAATTATGGGTCAATATTTTGATATGGAATGAACAAGTTATTTGAGCTTATAAATATTACGTTGGTTTTGTTGTATTCGTACAATTAGTTGCTATTTATATCTAGGTGCTAACAGAATTAAACCAATAAAGTGAACTATAACAAGTAATCACTTTAAACTTTATCTATCACGATTCCACAAACACACTCTATTTTATTTGAATGAGTGAACGGGAATTCCATTCATTCAAAAACACATTAATTCAGGCGGGTTCAAAACCGCGACATCAATTTCGCGTTTCGCTCCTACACCCCACGGATCATTACTATCACCGATTTTATACCGCAATACCAAACAGCCTTTATGTGAATATTTTTGGGTTAATATCTTTTACATGAATATTTTATACGGCCTTGTTTTTCGTTTGTATGAGCAAAATATAATAAGCTAATGCTAGGATATTAAATAAACGAACGTGACTGAAAAAAAAGGTCGTAAATTGTGGTTTTGGTTATAAAATCTGATAGCGTATCGTGTCATAAAAATACTGGCAGGTAGTATTAGCTTTGAGAAGATTAACAAAAAATACCTATCTAAGGGCTGGTTTTTTAATCGCCAGTTAACTTTTATCCAACGAATAAGCTTGTCATTTTTACAGATTGTGTATACAAAAATTGTCAAAATGACAAACTTATTCGCCGCATAAAAGTTAACTAGCGATTGAAACACCGGCCATCAGTACAAAAAAAATCGAATAACATATTGTTCCCAATGTTACCACCTCATCAATGATTATAAATAATCCATCTTCTATATCATGTGTGTAAGTTAGTTTTAGAGTGTAATTGGGAGTTTTTATGCCGCCCATGGGCCTCTGACTTAGCTTTACATGCAGTCGAAAAATATCTCTCAGGCATGCTGGTTTCCTCACGATGTTTTCCTTCACCGAAGTAAGTGATAATTATACAATACGCACACGAATCCGAAAAATCAGAGGTGCGTGTCTTGGGATTGAACTCGAGACCTATAACGAGATGAAGACGATTTACATCATAAATTATTTATGATTCTACTAACCCAGTCATTACAACCAAACTTACGTAACGGTAGGTTCTGATAAATATAATGTAACCATAGTAATATTCCAGCTCGACGCTTGAAACTTTCAAGAAGAAATCAAGGAAAAATCTTCCTTTGAAACCGATAGAAAGAATAAAACGTCCGATATAATTTCCAGTTCGTAATGAAACCCAACGGGTGTCATAAGCGGTATTCCGCTGAGGTCTGTGCATCTAAATCATAACCTCTTTTTCACTCAAAAGGCGTCAGAAAAATCCAATAAAGCTCTTTGTGAGCCCATCCGGCGTATAGAAGTAAATTAAACGAGCGCCCTGGGTGGCCAGGTGTCGAGAATTTTTGATTTTTAACCTAGGTAAGTTTTTGCTGATTTTTAGTTAGCAATTTATTGTTTGGTGTTGGTACGATAATCGGTATTGACGGAAATATTGCACACACATTTTGCGTTATTTAACTCAATGGGAAAACTTAGACCTCAAATATATGTACGAGTATGTATAGACACCAGCACATCAAGCTACTACAATCTGTCAAATTTCTTTAATAGATTTTCCACTTTATTGCTAAAGCATTAGGCATAAAACTTGACAGCTTCATGTAGCTTGATGCGCTGGCGTCTGTACAGTCGAATCTTAGCCTTGTCAGCCTGTTTTCCTTCTTCAAGTCCTGAATTTGGTACATAATACCTTTTGAAACAATACTAAGCAGACTATACATAAAACCCACATGTATTCGACGTATTACTCATAATGGTGTGTCAATAATACAGGGGGGTTACTGTGACGTCTTAAAGCATTTCTGTGTGGGAAAAAGATGGCACTAAACGACCTGTATAGCTCTGTCTCTTTCCGACACTGGAAATACCATTACCATGGTAGGCCACCAGATTCTATTGACCAATGGGCAGACAAGAATACCTCAGAAGGTGACGAACTGGTTTCGGTTGTGACTTTAATTATTACTTTCGTTGTGAAAAAGAAAAAAAAAATTTTGATCTATTGACCTACATGTAAGGCAGTCTTCAAGTAGCTCTTCACATGGTCATAATACCATATCCATGATTTAATCTAGTATTAACTTTTCAGGTGCTTCAGCGACCTTCTTAGGAAAGAACACCAATAAATTGTTCTGAACAAAATTATAACTCTTAAGTAATTAGAATAGACAGGCATCATTGTTATTTCCATTAATACATTTACTTCCTATAATCCGGCTAAAGCCATTTGCGTGGCAACACTATTGGGACATCAATAGTGTTGCCAGGCAGACGGATTTAATCTCCAACCCCGGTAATTAAAGTGTCGATGAATAATTCAGTTTGATAGTGGACGATTTTTGATGTGAATGAAAAATTTAAATTACTGTATGCAAATTAATTTCGGTATAAGAAACTACGGTATATTAAGTTACTTAATAGTCACATAGAAATATTTCAAATTAAAACTGGACGTTTCTTGGAAAGTTAATCATTATGAAAAAATAAATAATTATGGAATAGGTAAATTCTTATGAAATATATAAGTCTCTTGTAAAGTTAATAACTTTCTAGGCAAGCTTCTTGTTTCTTAGAAATGAAGACTGTTAGGAAGCCATGATTACTTTTTGCTATAGTTTCAATATTTTCCTTTGTAGCTGTTTAATGGCCATCACCATAACTTTCTTAAGATTTCTTTTTTTAAGGTCAGCCTGCTCTGTCCCACTGCTGGGCAAAGGCCTCCCCCATGGCTTTCCAATCCTCTTTGCACTTTGCTCTCCAACCAATCCGTTAAGAATGAGTCCAGATCGTCACACCAGCATTTCTTGGGCCTGCCTCGGTTACGACGGCCGTCTTCAGTCTTAAGATTATATATACATAATTAACTCACGCCCTTTTCCCATGGGGGTAGGCAGGAACAAAAGAACGCCACCTGCTACGATCCTTAAATACTCCTTTTGCTTCGTCCACGTTCATACATCTGGTCATACAGGCACGCAGGTTGCGATTACTACGCACTTGACCTTTTTGAAGAACCTCACCAATGAGGTCAGCGTATGTCTTAAGATTATATTGCCTTTATTTATTTCTTTAAGAAACATGAATTCCTCATTTATTTGTCTTTTCGTCGGTCTAGTGGCTCTAAGCGGTTCTGCTGAACATCAGGTCCTCAGTTAGATTTTAAATTTGTTTTTTTTTTGTAGAAGCACGGATCTTAGGCTCGTCCCTCTAAGGATGTATAGGTGCTTACACCTCTGATAAACCCTTCGGAGACACCGATGTCATGTTAAGTTAAATTCAAACTCAAAGCATTCATTTCAATTAGACCATTAATGAATGTCAAAAAACAAAAAAAAAAGCGAAGAGCTACTGTCACAGCCACAACGCGTAATAACTTGAGAAAGTACTGTAGTTGCACTAAGTGTATGTAAAATTATAAGTTCATAAACTAAAATAGTACATTAGCGTACATAATAGCTAAATTTATTCGAAAATGAACCACCCACGTATGGGCGCGGGCGGGTGCTTAATAATTATTGTGCATCAAAATTCCTCCAGTGGTTTAACCAGTACCCCTCCTGGACGCAGCCTATGAATAAAAATGTGCCATCGCACGTTATTCACCTCGTCTCCTCTGGGACAGGATCGAAGCGAATGTCTAAACGAAGTTTTAAGTATTTAAGAAGTAGAGAGATTATTAAGTTTTTTTCTATTATTGAGTGGATACTACGACATAATATACATAACATCACGCCTTAATCCCCGTGGGTTAGACAGAGGTGTACCTAGATAGTACACCCACATTTAGCCAGATATGTTTAAGTCCCATGTAATAGGGAGCGAGCCTATTACCATCAACCGGGCACAAATCCAGACTCCGTGGCTGCTACTGAGAAATTCCTGATAGTAAAACCCAATAACACTTTGCCCGACCTGGGAATGACACCCAGGACCTCATGCTCAGCAGTCGCGCTTGCGACCACTCGACCAACGAGGCAGTCGATACTACGAGCACCATATTAAATGTGCATCTTTGAAATTCAGTTATGATATTATTAAACGAACACAGTCATAGTTCATCATCTTCCTGCCCATGTTATTTGGGGTCTGTGCAACACGTTTTTTTGAGGTATTCATCAAAGCGCAACGGTTTTTAAGCGCAACTAAATTGTTCCTCGAAGCGTAACCATTTGAACAATTTGTATTAGTGAGCGCAACTAATGGTTGCGCTTCGAGGAATAATTTAATCGCGCTCTGAAATAGTTGCGCTTTGAGGAATACCCCGTTTTCTTCCATTCTCTCCTGTCATTCATCACGCTATTATTTACTCAGTCTTAATCATAATTGTGAAATATCAAAATAAATAAAATAAGCCTTTATTGCTGTTTTACAATTCTAACATTATTGTTACTGACGAACGATTTTTTGAATAAAAGATTGTACATATGTTATGTAAAAACATCACCGTGTTCCTGCCCTTGTTCCATTCTACTTGAGATCGGCACAACACGTTGTCTTTCTCCATTCTCCCCTGTCAGACGTTACGACATTATTTACTCCTTTTTCAAAACAAACAAGTATATTACGGGCCTCCTGATAGTTAGTGGTTACTATCAGAGATGTTTCGGATGTGGTATTTTGTATCTTGATACAGTTTATACGGATATGGATATAGAAATAATATTATATCGGTTTTGGATACGGTTACGGATATGTAATTATTTCGGATTATCCGTTAGTTTCGGATAGTTTCGGTTACGGATATAATAAAAAAACTAAATAGTTATGAAAGAGATTATGTTTTGACAAGAAATACCAAACAAACTGCAAGATGCACATGGCGCGCGAGCGGTGAAACAAAAACCTGACGAAACATGTCGTTTTATTTAGACTCCGCCCTTAAACGAAACTATCCGAAACTTGTGAAACGGATACGGTTACGGTTACGGATATATTTTTATTTCAGATATCCGATAGTTTCGGTTACGGTTACAGAGCTCCATAACATCCCTGGTTACTATTATCTATGGACATAATTACTATCTAGAGGCATCGAAGATGTGATGCCATCCTAGAGAAAATACTGCAATGTCTATACATTTCCAACCTCCATCAATACCGTTCAAACCAGACAATAACTACGCTGTTTGAGGTTAGGATTCGAACCAGTGTAAGCTATTTCCATCTAAAATTACACTACCAGCGTATAAATAATCTTGTTTGTTCATTTAGTATACGATATCCGTTGTATACGTCGGACTGTGCAAATGAGAGCAGCTTAGTTACCGGCTCAGCCTAAAGCTTAGTTTGTTTGACTTGGCTCAGGAGTGGGTGGTTACTGGTTAGGTTGCTGCAGAGTCTCGCATATTTATAGTCGCATATGTACTTAAGTGTGCTACAGTTCATAAATTACACCTATGGTTGTTATAGTTGCAAACCTGCAGCAGTCACACTATTTACAATATTATAAGTCCACTGTTATAAAATACGGTCCTCTCAAAAAGCTACTTAAGGGTATCCTGAGCCTGGGCTGCGGGACTGTTGAAGGAGATACCGCGGCCCTGAAACACAAAGGGCAAGGAAGGAACATGGATGGGTTTTAGTCAGTACAAGTCTGACACTTCCTTCCGCGCTGCCCAGAGCGGGAGAAGACATTTAATGATTAACCATCCGAAAAAAAAAATGTATCCTGAGCCATTCCTAGCAATTCAATCCTAGATTTCTCAGTAGCGACCCAAAGTCTGGATTTGTGTCTAGTTCATGGTAACAGCGCAACTCGCGTGTGTGTACTAAAGGTGTACCTCTCTTTTCCCATCGAAGAATACAGGCATGTTTTATGGGTACATAAAAGGGATTTTTTTAATCTGCATTAAACTGTTTTAAGGAGGATACACAAAAGTAGCCCGCAAAATTAAAATTTTCTTATTTATTATCAATGGGATTAAATGAACTTAAAGGGGTTGTATTGATGATTTTAATGATTATAACTCTATAAAGCCATGTTTATTACGGTCCTGAATCCAATTTTTTTCAACATATAGCCTGACACTGTTAAAAACGTAAGAAAATTTAAATTGAACCCTGGCGCTTCCACCTTTATAAGGATTATTAATTTCCTCTAAGCCATTTACCTGTTTTGATGAAGTTTTCTCCGAAGTCATAAAAATAATTCCACATTTTCCTATATTTTCTTCTGCTAAGTTTTATTCAATTTAACGCCAGCCAACGTTGCTAAAAACCGATGTTTAAGTTAGGTGCAACTTCCTGCTGTAGAACTAATTACGAAGTTTCCGCCACGTTTTTCTTGCTCGTTTCATAGTTTCCTCGGCTAAGTGTTAGGTAATAATCGAGATATGGAAAAGCTATTAGAATTTAATGAAAAATTTAAGTATGAATAATAATATTACCAATTTCGATCTAGAGGAACCGATGACGCTAGCAGACTTGATGCAGAAATCAGAGGTCAGGGAGTTGGCGTTACTTGAGAGAGGTAAACGTCCAATATTACACATATTACCTAATAAATGCTCAATTATTCAAACACACATAAATAACAAGAACGTTTCATAAACAGTGAACTAAACTGAATGTAAAATACTTAATTTAAGTTGAGGGTATACTCACATAATTTCACTCCGCGAATAAATAACACAACACCAATTTATCTCGTCTGCTCGACGTCCGTATGTCACTACAGGGATCCAGCAGAATATCAGCGTCAGGTGCATGCCTGACACATGCTGAGCTGGACTCCCATTTGGTGCAACTTAGAGACACACACCGCACCTTGTAACCCGTTATTTTTATTTGAAGTATGTCACGGTGATACTATACTTCTTTAACCAATGATATTTGTCTGTAACTAAAAATGATTTTCCATTTGTATATTGGCACCTTAATTTTATATTCATGTAAATTGTATTCTTTAATAGAGCTTCTGTGTGTTGTGATGTGTCTTTTGTGTGCACTGAATAAATGGTTTATCTATCTATCTATCAATATAGTCGTGGTTGATTGAAAAAAAATCCTTGAATTTTTAGGCTTTTCTGGACTTCCTAGCTGGCAGACTTTCTTCTACGCTGGCAAAAGCACGTTTAGTAACTTCGGGTCTGTCAATCTCTCTAGCTTAGCTTTACTTAGTGAGTCGATGGCTAAAAAACAATCAAATGTACTTAGCCGAAAACTCAGCCACCCGAACCCCGCTCACTGACGCATAAGAATAACATTGTTTCGTTTGCTTTAAGGAATAATACATCATCAAGACGTCCTTTTAAAAGTCATCAGAAAAAATAAAAACATGATTATTGAAATTTTCTAAGCACTTCAAAGTACGGCTCCTGTTATGGTGTATTTAACGAACAAATCGAGCCATAACACGAAACCGTATCAAATCAATATCACATGACTGTAAGCTGAGGCGTTGTAAGGGCGAATGTACACGAACTGTATGTCATGTTGCAGTTGCAGTATATGCCACGAGATGTAGTAAGTAGTCCTTCGACAGCGCCCAACAGTGACCTTAGTGCAACGAAAACAAACATCATTGTGATTTTTGCAAGCATTTCAGTTGCAGCTACCCAATTGCATCCTGACTTTAACGGATAAAAACTGGGATATTTACAGAGATGCAAAATCGAAGGTTTAAAAAACATTTAAAAAAATGTAGTCGATAACTTTTTTTGGTTTTTATTAACAATTAGCTGTCCCTGCCCTAGACCTTATAACATCAGCTATGTGCCAGTAAAAGTTTCGTTAAAATCGGTCCAGCCGTTTTGGAGATTAACCGGAACAAACAGATAGAAAGATAGACAAAAAAATTAAATAAATGTATTTTTGCTAAAGTACTGTATATATGTTTAAATACATTCAGTAAAAAACTGTTATTTTGAGGTTACAAACAGACACTTTTATTTATATATTTTTACACTTTTACTTTTTTTTCACTTTTATATATACACAATTTTATTTATTTGTATAGATGTATCGATAAACATTTTTCTTCCGTATTACGAGTTCATGTGTATTACAATTTAATTAAAAATGCAGGGTGTTGCAGTCACTATTCTTTCTGTATAAACTATGCCGTCTAATCTGGGCCTAACCTCAGACTGTTATAAATCCTCAAGAAATTAAGTATTTGACATGTGTAAGAGTTTCGTTTCGGAGTTCACTGCAAAAGTGCACAAAAAAAAACTTGTAAAAAACATAAACGGAACATGTGGTTACGGCTAAGATGCTACTTTTGAGTAGAGTAACCAAACGTTTAGATTTGAAGTGGCCATACCGACGATTAATTTGGACTTGTCAAATTGTCTCTATGTTCTGTTAAATTAAGTAGGTAAGTAGGTGAGTGTATAAAGACACTAATACACACTGGTTTGGATAATGTGCAAAGACATTTTATAAATCCATTTTTTTTTTCTTGTTGGAAATCTTCCAATGAGTCCCGGTCTGGGTGGAGCGGAAGGGAGTGTCAGACTTGTACTGACTAAAACCGATCCATGTTCCTTCCTTGCCCTTTGTGTTCCAGGGCCGCGGTATCTCTTTCGAACAGTCCCGCAGACATAAATCTAACTCTGGGGTATACATTGAAGATACATAATTATAGGGTTACTTAGTAGTCAGGACTAGAGCCAACAAACTAACTATCTAGGATGCACAACACTGAACAGTGTTCTCAGATAGTTGGGGAATCATGCCAACGAGCAGCAATACTTCACGCATATCTTAAGAGACGGGGATATCCCAAAGGTTGAGGTACGGACACACAATACAGACAGACGGACGGACTATGAAGTAATCTAATGATTCTGTTTTTCCTTTTGAGGTACGGAACCCTAAAAACAGAATTAAAATGGATTGTGTGCCTCACGGCTGCGCCAAAACGGCCCATTTCTTCAATAATGCCAAACAGAAATGCTGTCACCCTACATTTAACAGAAGTCAGATTTAATATATTTTGAAACCAAACATATCGTTAGTGTGAACAGCTAAATATTTGGATTTCGATCAGTTTTTTTTCATCTGCTGTTTATTCAACCTCTTCTGGGAATAAACATACAAATCATTAATAACTCATGGGTAAATATACAATTTAAGAATGAAAAGAGCGCAACGTAAGCTGCCATCCATGAAGTTACCTGGTTACTGGTAAATACCAGTAACCAGGTACTATATAGCCAAATGGCTATAATATAGTCTAGATAAACAGACTTTTAGAATTTTTAATTGACCTGAAAAAACAATTCATATTTAAATTTCATTTCATTAAAATTTTCTCTGTTCCATACAGGAATAGAGAAAATTTGGACAAAAGAAAGTCACTCTTCTTCTGGAAGGACCAGGCTATGTCCAACGTAAAAGTTGAACTGTTGAGTTTATTTTCACATGCAATTCTGCTCCAGAAGATGGCGGAACGAGCTCGACAAGCCAACGACCAGTGGTCTACATTAGCTCTGGATTGAAACAACTAGAAGTCATGGGGAGAGGTCGGCATGCAGTGGAAAGAGGCAGGTATCAGTATCCTTCAGAAGGATTTTTTTTTAGCAGTATCAAAACAAAACTTTAAGTAGCTTATTTAAATTGGGCAAGGAAACAGCAGTTTTTGAACGTCAAATTGAGAGGAATTACTTAAAAAGTCTCCAAAAATGTCTTACTTAATTTTTACAGCAATAAAACTCAAAAGCATTTATTTCAATTAGACCATTACAGGCACTTTTGAATGTCAGTAAAGCAAATAAGGCTAAGCTACAGTCACAGACACAAGGCATAATAACTTGTGAAAGTACTGTAGTTGCCCATTCCAAAGCGTAGATGGAGAAGAATGGGCAAGAAACTCCATGGACACTCTTTTCAAACAAAATATTGTACAAAATCTTGGTTACATCATTCATGTTGAGATTATACATATGTGAGAACGATGTAGAAATACGTGCACGTTAAGAGCGTCCAGAGTAAAAGATTATATCAACAATTTAAAAACCAAGTAGTTAAAATAAACCATGGCAGCCTAGAGATGACCAGTGCCAACTGACAGCGCCCGTTCACGAACATGACGCATGGATCAGCCCCATTCAGCTCAACCATATTGAAGGGAGCTAAATGACCCGACACACCCGCCACCATCAGCGAGACATTTGAGTGAGCATGACATTCTCTCAGCCACCAGGGCAAATTCAAGTCAATGAAAGATAACCAAATGTAAATGGTAGCTTTACAGTACATAGTACTCACACATGTGCTATGCAATTATATAATACTAAGAGATTGAATTTATACAATGCAAAGATATTATTACAATCTTCTGCAGCTTGCACAATAACTTCACATGGTAATAAATTAGTTTGCCCCTATGCTCGTGGAGCAGGACCAGAATATTTTTTTAAATAGCCTTACCGCC
Source organism: Lycophotia porphyrea (assembly GCA_950005105.1). Classification (NCBI taxonomy): domain Eukaryota; kingdom Metazoa; phylum Arthropoda; class Insecta; order Lepidoptera; family Noctuidae; genus Lycophotia; species Lycophotia porphyrea. The sequence continues at coordinate 18,055,328 of OX465388.1, read as the reverse complement.
TTACGTACACTTGTGATTTGAAAGAAAAGCTATTGGCAACCAGTTATGTCAAACAGTTCATAAAATTCAACTTCCCAAACAGTTGGAAATGCCAACAAAATTACCAGTAAACATTTTTTTTCCTTCTCGTTCTATATAGAAGTCATACAATAATATCAGCACCTCATATCCGGCTCATAAAGCCGCTAATGTATTCGTTTCTGGACGCACCATTTACGCCGTATTTATCCCGGACTGCGGTGCACATACGGGGAAACAAAGTTATGATGCTGCTCGTAAAATATCGTTTTGTAAGTTGGTAGGTATAAATATTATGTCAATATTTCTTCAAAATTTAAGAGCCGTTAGAGTTGAGTTTTGACTTAAGACAGAACGAGACACAATGAATAACCTAATAGTTATGATAGATGATAGTTGCCCTGGAGGGCCAAATAGCATAAATTACATAACATCATGCCTGTAATCCCCGTAGGGTTAGGCAGAGGTGTACCTAATAGTACACCCACATTTCGGTAGTTATGTTTAAGTCCCATGTAACAGGGGACGAGCCTATTGCCATCAACCGGGCACCAATCCGACTCCGTGACTGCTACTGTGAAATTCCTGACAGAAAAACCCAATAGCACTTTGCCCGACCTGGGAATCGAACCTCATGCTCAGCAGTCGTGCTTGCGACCTCTCGACCAACGAGGCAGTCATAAAATGCATGAATTTGTATGACTTAATAAGCATGTCATGGACGCCAATCTCATCAGGGACTATCTATCGACGCAGGAAATGTATTTTTATAGTGCACCAGTTTATGCACATGCACAGGTGCACTTTCTCTTCCCTTACTATCACTATCTGATGGAATGCTAATTCGACACCACCGATGGGAGATCCGTCGTAGGACCAACAGTATAACTTGCTTTCAGAAGCCCAGGGGTATCACACATTCACACCGCCAACTTCCGAACTCCTGTTTGCTATTAAGGAATAACTAAGTCTGTGACGGATCTGAGAACACACTATTTCTTATTTTTTTTTTTTTTATTTATTTTTTTTTTTTTTTTTTTATTTTTTTTTTATTTTTTTATCTATCTTAATCGTTTGTTAAAACGTAAGTTCAACGTAAGATATATTTTTTTTTGTTTATACAAAAACACGATCACAATAATTTCATTTGAGCCTAAGGAATTTTGAGAAAAAAACATCATCGACATAAATTACAAGCATTTTCCGAATCGCAAATGTAACTTTGTGATACGGCCAAGAAATCATAGCGAAGTTGAAATGCCCTGCGGAACGGCACCGCATATTTTTGGCACAAAAACAAATGAGTGCAGTTAAATTTTAAATGCATTGTAAATTTTTGTAAATGCACTTCCTGGTTTTGATACTAGTATGATCTTTATTGCTGTTCTGAAGGGTATTATTTGTGGTATTATTGATGTTCATGTAGTTTATTTGAGTGCTTTTGCTATGTAAAAGCTTTCAGTTTGTTCCGATTGTGTTGGCCTTGATTCTTTTTTGTGTTCGGCACGAGTTGGAAGCAGTGCCAGTTTTTTTCATTTTAAAGTGACTACGAATAGTCGCCCGAAGCATTTTGACAAACCAATTACAAGGATAGCTATCTACAAATATCTGTCTGTTTGCCAGTTTTGCGCTGAAGGCTTGCAACCAATAAAAGAGCTGCCACAAGTGTCGATACCTTGTGAGCAATCTGCTACACCACCCAGCCTTACAGGCTGTTTTCTCTTTTCCCCTGCCGTTAAAATATAGCAGTTATAGCCTAACAGCCATAACTTGGCACCCTGAAATACTAAATGTAGAAATATAGATGATTGATAGGTGATACAGGAAGTTACATAGTATCCATTAACAATGCCTAGAATATAATTGTGTATATACGGCGCCACTTATCTTTAACTCTCTACCTTGGGGTTCCCGGTAGGTTCCATAAAATCTTCTAAAACAAAAATGTTTTGGACAGTCACCCTTTTTCATTCAAAATAATTCCAGCCAAACACTACATGATACTTCCTAAGAATATTATTAACATTCACACTACTGATATAGTTTCCCTAATATTAAGGTTTCGGGAGTCATAAAGGACAATTGCTATGTTCGGATCGTGCAAATAGTTAGAATTTGGGCAAAGGTTGCGGGTGTCGTGTTCGATGGGTATCTTGGCTTTTATGGACTGTCGTGGTGTTTAATGTTATTATGGGACGTGGGATCAGGTGGCGGTTATGCTTTTTATATCCAAACCTTTATGATATAACTTTTAATATAGATAAAGTGGACTCTTATTATTCAATTTCAAGTTTATTCAATAAATTTTACAGAATATCTTTTAGGCTATATTTTTCACATCATCACATCATCAGCCTATAATATTCCCACTGCTGGGACACAGGCCTCCTCTCTATGAGAGGGAATGGGCTATAATCCACCACGCGGGCCCAGCGCGGATTGGTAGATGTCACATGTCTTCGAATTTTTGGTTTTAAGATATGCCGGTTTCCTCACGATGTTTTCCTTCGCCGTTTTTGAGAGCAGTGGTGATGAAATAAATTACACAAAGTAATGCGCCTGCCTGGGTTCGAACCCACGACTTACTGTTCGTAAGTCGGGGTCGCTACCACTGGGCCACCGCTGCTCTCGCTTTTTCACTATATACTAAAACAATTCAACATCTAGTAGCCAAACTAGGTACTATCTGTAGAACTAGGTACTATTTGTAGCAAAAACCTGTATTTCAGCTGTATTTTTTCTTTGTGTGAAATCCCTGGCAATAGAGACAGTTATTGATTTATGGTAGACTAGCTTTTACCCGCAGCTTCGATTGCGTTAATTTAGAATTTGAAAATCAATTCGGTGCGTACTCTGCTTGTAATTCAATCATGATTCGAAAGACACGTGGCGCCATCTATGAGCATAAGAACGTTATTGTTGTTTTCCTCGGGAACAGTACTTTTTTTCGGGATGACAGGTACCCTATGTCAGTTTCTGTACACCAGACAACGTATACACAAAATTTTATGATGGTCGGCTCACTTGTTTAGGCGTGAAATGGTAACAAACAAACTTACTTTACAAAATGTCAAAATACATGCACAATTACAAAATCTATTTTTTCATCTAAACTGTTTCAGACATGGGATCATTCTTAAGGTGCGGTCAAACAGAGCAACTGAAACTCTGTAATGTATAATAAAGTATCCGTCAAAGCCCGGTATTCACAGCCAGTCCACAGTCAGGCCTGGTTGGTTTAAATGCACCTTTTGTAACTAAGCAGTAGTACCACTTTTCCTAAACAGAAATCTAATGACAATATTATGACAATGCTTTTCGGGTGTTGCTCGGGCTTCTGGGGTTCTGGAGTGCGTCGGGCATGTTTGGCGCACGCATAGACAGTTTCGAGGCTGTCATGCGCAAAAGAACGGCATCCCTAATGCGTAGGATACGTGGAAGCTCCAACAGCATCCTGAAGGTTATTGTGGAGAGGCCAGACTGCCCTTTTCTGATGCACTGGTCCCGTAGACATAGCTGCGGGCCCGGGGCTGAGGAATGATATTTGAATGACTTCTTAAATAAGATTAATAAGAATTGTTTCATTTTAAGTCGTACTAACAAAGCTCTTAAGTATCACACAATAAAGTTTTTAATTTTGATTTGAATAATATTAACTGCTACAAAAAATCAATCAAAAAAATCAATACACATCTCAATAAAGTGTTGATCTGATAAGTTTACAACAGTGCCGCGTTAAACTGATACTGCAGTTTTACAATGTAGCTGCAAATTCATACAATGTTACATGGACGGGGTCCAACAGTTAACGCCGTGTATATTGTTTTCGTTTATAGGAAACTAGCAATACAACTTTTATGATCAACATTATGTTTGAACTGAAAAAAACAAAAGTCTTTACATAACAGTATACGGGGTTGTAGCAAAACCAACGCGAAAACGGTTACCATGTATTTAGTACATCGTTCTGAGCCCCTCTATATAGAAGTTTTACATCAGTTATTAAAAAAAAAAAACCGCTATTCCATACAGTTGCAATAACCTGTAAAACAATACATCTATTTTGGCTTAATCCTACTAATATTATTAACTAGCGACCCGCCCCGGCTTGAGTGCTATGATTGTAGATATAAAACTCCCTCTTGAATCTATCTATTAAAAAAAACCGCATCAAAATCGGTTACATAGTTTTAAAGATCTAAGCATACATAAGGACAGACATACAGCGGGATGACTTTGTTTTTTTATACTATGTAGTGATAGTCATACGAAAGTTTGTGAAGATGGATGTATGGATGTTTGATACTGTTTCACGCAAAAACTACGGAACAGGTTTGGATGAAATTTGGCGTACAGATAAGTTGTAACCTGGATTGACACATAGAATACTTTTTATGCCGGTGTACGATCCCGTGGGACAATTACCGATATCCACGCGGGCGAAGCCGCGGGCATAAGCTAGTATTATCATAAAAGCATCACTTTCAACGAAATCTTTGTTTTCTCAACAGTTAATTGTATTAGGAATACATCAATCTTGTCAGACCTTTGAACTCAAAGCTCTCTTTAAATCTTTTATTTCTAAGTTCAGACGTCTAAATTATCAAATAAATCATCCACAATACAATCTTTTACCATCTTTATATGGTTAACTGCGCTACATTACTTTGATTTATCTATGAATTTCAACCGATCAAATAGTAATAGCACACTATTTGATTGGTTGCAATTCATAGATCAATGTGATGTAAAACCAAAGATTTGAATCGTGAGATCCTAACGTATAAGCAAGGAATTTTATTTTCAATAAACTTTTGCAACCAATTTTTTCCTTTTTCGGATGAAATCATCAAATGACTCCTCCCGCTCTGGGCGGAGCGGAAAGGAGTGTCAGACTTGTACTGACTAAAACCCATCCAGGGCAGCTGTATCTCTTTCGAACAGTCCCGTAGCCCTGGCAGGCATCGGCCCCTGCGGGCCTCTCCCTGTTGCTGACATCTCTTTGAGGCGCGCGTGGAACACGAACGCGCCGACACCACGACCTGTCGTCAAAAGACGGATGGACGGCTAGCTACCCCATTACTCACCGTCCACAGGACCTTTTGCAACCTTAGAGATGTCATTTTTGGCATTTGACCCGAAGAAACCGTTGGTTGGTTGGCTCTGAAGAGAGCCGTCTGAATGTGAAAGGATTGATCGGCTAGACTCTGAGTTACCAAGTGGTAGCTGTCCAGGGTGCTCAGGGTGTTTGGAATCGGAGTACGATTTATGTAGTTTAATATCACTTGGGGATACATAAACTCACGCCCTTTTCCCATGGGGGTAGGCAGAAACCACAGAATGCCTGCTACGATCCTTACATACTCCTTTTGACACTTTTAGTTTGTTGAAAATACCATTTTAATAGTATTGTCTCGTTTACTCATACTGAAAAGTGTATTAATTCTATACGGTATTTATAAGCTAACTTTTGAACCGAAATAGTAATACAGTTAGGATCATCATCTACCTAGACTTTTCCCAACTATGTTGGGGTTGGCTTCCAGTCTAACCGGATGCAACTGAAAACCAGTATTTTACATGGAGCGACTGCCTATCTGACCTCCACATCCCAGTTAGTACTGGGTAATACGATACCCATTGGACTGACTGAGAGACTGGTTGTCAGGCTTTCGCGCCACACCTGTAACAACTGTCAAAGATCTACAAATGACAGCCGGGACCAGCAGACTAACGTGCTTCCGAGCCACGGAGGAAACCCGGTATATTATAATTATTACCCATCATACAGATCGACCTAAGCCAAGCGCGGCTTAACCGTGAAGATTGAACTGTACGGCTGTTATTATTCAGCGACAAGCTCGTCCTCACAGTTAGGATACTCCTTACGGTTTAAATCTTCATCTAAAACCAAATATTACATCCATAAATCTTTACACATCTGAACCAAATTAAAGAACATTCAGAATTTAACAATCGTAAAAATATCTCGATTTATTCTCACTTTATATCATGGTTTGACAGATAGTGTTGGGTACATTGTGCAAATCCACCCTCATCACATTCACTTGTTACATCGCACTCCCATTGGAAAATCAACCTTATATCTTTCTTGACAAGGAGTTTAGATTAGGAATCTGCAGTTTTACGACCGCATTGTAAAGTTTGCATTACGATAGTTGGTATTCCAACCACGTACGGTTAGCATAGCCCCTGAATAGATATCTGCTAAAATGATACGACCCTCTCGATGCCAATAAAGCCTGATTTATATAAAATACTTGCAAATCCAGTTGGAATTTTCGAAAATTTTCCCCTTTATCTCTCATGTTGATCAGTTTCGTCTTCCATCTTATTTGTGACGAAGAATATATTCAAGATTGAAAGATTTTGTTTGAGCGATAGCAAAGCGCAGTGAATCAGCGGCGAACAAAACTTATTTAACTTTTACACGAGTTTTTCTCGTGAAACTGAAACTGAAATCGGATGGAAACTGAATTTATTGGATATATTTAATATCTTGTGCTACTGCAGTCTTATTTTCAATTCAAATTTTCTTGGTTTATTTATATATGTACTTACTTTAAACCACGATCTTTAGTCATCTTACCGTGTCAATGACAATTCAAATTGAGGCAGCACAAAATTTGGCAATGATTTTGGCACTTTCAGTAGCGTCCATCAGCTCCTGTGATGTGCAAACACCAGGATAGGCAGGACACAACATTAAGTGTCCCATGAGACCACATTTATACTTCAGGACAAAGTCATCTAGGAATCTCCACCTGAATAGATTTTTCAGGTTTCACGATCTTAAGACAAAAATAATCATTGGAGCTCACTAATATGAAATAACAATAGAAAAAAAATCTTGAATAGATTTAAGTCTAATTTTATTGGTTTATATTGTATGTAGTTCTGCTCATAAATGTATTTTCTTTTACTACCAATCATACGACCTAGCCTTATCACATAACGCCTAAACATACGTTGTTGTTTCTCTAAGTACATACTATAACATGTGGGTCATCAAAATATCCAAATTTATGTTATAGCTAGCCTATAGGTGCGGTCCCAGCCTAACACTTTGGGAGGGGGGTCACTCAGGCCCGTAGCCAGGAATTTGGTTGGGACGGAGAAAAGTGTCAATTTGGCGTCTATTATTTCTGGATTTGGGGGGGGGGGGGTTCATGTCCCCTGTGGACCCCCCCCTAGGACCAAGGCGTGGTGACCCACAAAACCTTATTTAGGACCCCAAAACCAAAGCCTTGCTTGTGTTACAGTATTGGCTACCTTTCTCATAAATGCGTGACTGGTATTATTATCAATATGATAACATTTTATCATGTAGGAGTACATGCGTTGATCTATGTTCGAGGAAACTGTTAATACGGCGATGTCAATTTTATGGTAATTTCTCAGAATATGGGGGAATAACATTTCCATAAAGTGCCACGGCACGTTGCTTTTCAATTTGTCGGATAAATGTCAACGTTCTAAGTTCACGTGATTTCAAAATTAATATAAACCTGCTTATTAATTTATTTTTGTTATGACTAAAGAAAATTAAAATGAAATGCTACATATTCCTATTATTAAAAAAATCTCTTGACATAGGTACTTCTTTTTATTTATCACTCGTTAGTAGAATCATTTCAATATGAGCTAAAAGATACTGTTCTCTGAGATAGTGAGCCAACTGAACGAAGTGAAGAAAAGCCGTGACGATGGATGTTCCGTGTTATTTAAAACATTTACAGCCTTTTATATTAAGCCTCTTATATTAAAGTTTTCGTAACACTAGAACGAACACCCAATATCTGTAGTCTGTTCTCGATAGTAAAATAAATAGAAAGTTCCCTATCTACGATCTTGCCAAAACGAAGTGTAAATCGAAAATGACCTACGGAAAAACTTCTAGCTGCCCCGAAGTAGCTTGCTTGTTGAAGAATATAATCTATATACTCGTATATCATAATTCTGTGCATACAGCTATTTATACAGTCTTCCCTTTTCCTTACTCACACGCACATACACCCACCACACACACACACCCTCCACCACCTACACACATACTTATATACACACACACACGTACTAACCCCTGATGAAGTAGGCACATCACTGTTGTAATGTGCATTCATAACTTTCTTTTTTTCTTGCTCACTTACTTACCGTATTAATTTGTGTACAAGTCCAAAATTCATTTTTAATGTGCTTCCGAAGGGGTGGAGACCTGGTGTCCTGAAATACAGGCCTTACGTCTACCTTAGGCACCAGTCTCCCACAGTATAAAAAATGCATGTATTGTTCACGAAACATAGTAATGTACCTATTTATTGTGGTGGGAAATCAATCTTTATCATGTCAATATTCTGCAGCTCAATCACCCTAAGCCGAGTCCCCCATTAAACTCATTCATACAATAGCGAACTTAGGACAATGAATATCAGCGTTAGGTACAACTTAGTTGAAAGAGTCTAACACGAATATTAATAAAGTTTCACACATTTATACGCACATAAATTGCTCTTGTGAATATCACTTTTTGCATTAAGTACTGTTGGCGGAGAGTTATTATCTTCTTGAATGTCTGCAAGGGCTTTTATTAAACTTCAAAGTAATATACTGCCTTGTAACGAGACTTGTGAATGAAGGGAAAGAAAGTTTAACTTAAAAAGCAACACAATTGGAATTGCAGTTCCGACTGCTCAAGAAACAGTAGAGCAATAATGAAAAAAAAAAAACAAATAATTAAACATATTTTTTGTACTTTTTAGCCAAATCCGAACATCTAAACTGTCATTCTCCTCTCCCCAACCCGGTGAAGGATGTGGTGGACCCGACCTGACGATCAAGTGTGCAAGGTGTCCCTACTCCTGCATATTTGAAGTGAAGAACGTCACTGAAGCCGAGATCAATGTGGCCACGGAATGGAACAAACTAATCTAGTTAACAAGAAGAATGCATCATCTGAAAAAACAAAAGAAGAACCTGATCTCAGCCGTTACTATCTTGCTTCGATACAGGGTGATCACAAACACGCATTGATAAGATTTTCACTGCCGCAATCGGCCAACTTTATGTCCGAAACATAACAAGCCCAACAATAACCAATCGCCTTCAAAGTTATCAAATGCCATAGCGATTGCCAATAGCAACCAGTTGCTTATGTCATGGCATCTCACATACCCTCGCTCTTCACAATGCAGCACAAAGCTGAACACTTTCTGATCCGTCGACGGGCTTACGTTTTCTATTTTATGAACATCCCCATTGATATGTGTGGGGTGTGCGAAAAGCAATCTTCTGTGTTGACTTTTAGGGTTGCGATTCAATTCCAGTTGTGTGTGGGAAATGTGTTACAAAGCTTTTGAGGTGTGAGGGTGTTGTTGAGCGGGAGCGGAGAGATTTTATGTAATACAACGAAACAAGATGAATTACTAAAAACAACATTGATTGCATCTCCGGTGAAATAATTTATTGACTTAAGATGTTTTTCAGTTTGCAGGAGAACAAAGAATGTCAATAACATTTAGGGGAAATATTAGATCCGGAATGAGATCAAGAAGAAAGAGTCGGAGGTTTCTGTTAAACCATTCCTCTAAAAATTCACATAAACTAGGTACTACTTTATTAATTTCGCGTGTGTATTGCATTAAATATGGTCATCGTTAGAGTAGGTTACGGCAATTTTTGCGTTGATTGTGACACTATCCACTATCCATATCTAACCATTTAGCCAGGAGCTCACGTGATAGGCGTAAGCAACAGCGAATGCGGAAAATAAACAAATGAAAAAAGTTGAACTGCGATGCGCTGATACTCAAGCGAAGAAAACAAAAGAGAAGCGTGTGTAGCTTGTCGCAAAAGACATCGCCTGATTTAGTGAATGGGGCGAAACTCAACACCAAAGCCATCCCCTTACGCTTTAATTTGTCCCCTACTATCAACTTTAATCCCACCCGCTCCGCTCGCCACGCGTCGCAGCCACATAACAGTGACAGTTTGAGATCAAGTATGATAGCAATTTCCTGGACGCATCGAGTTTTAATATAAACGTTGTATCGAAAAGGGATGTAGTTGGACCAAAGAGTTGGGCGCAGATTCGACCGGGTTTTGTAGGTCGTGACATACTTAGTTTTTATTTTTATCGGTGGAACTTTTTTTCTACGACAGCGGGAGTAGATTTTTGGTATGGTTACCAGTGAAACTGAATGAGATCAGCAAATCTAAACATGTGTTTAAAGAACCGCCAGTGTTAAGAGGAAATGCGGTAGATATTTAAAGAAACTATCGCTGTCGCTCTGCGAGCGCGATTTTTACATCGGTGCGATAAGGACAACTACAGTAAAAAGTCATAATTCGAGGCATGACTCTCGACGGTTTCCTCCTCCAATATTCAACCAATTTCAAAGGTATTTCATAAACTACACGTACACTAGACCTCTGCTGACAGGCAATCTAAATAGGCAATTTTGAGCATTTTGTAAAGGTTCTAGTGCAAATACAGATTATGTATGATCAAAAACGAAAACATAGGCACATAGAAGAGGTTGATATTTATTTAACTGTAAAAATCATTTTTAGCTTTAAAGTCATAAACCGGAAAGAAAACAGGCGAGAGCGTTTGTATGGAGAAAAGACCACCCGCATTTCCTTTTAATATTCCATAGCAACTATGACACGGACAGCTATATTGAACGCTTTTTTATATAGATTTGGTGAATACAATTTATGAAATTAATACAATTGCGTATGATGATAGACAGTCCTTCAACTGGATCGAAGATCAAGATTATCTAAGTACATTTCATTCTGGTAATTGCTTGCAGATAAGACCGAACAAGAAAATATTTTTCTGATAAAACAATAAAAACTTCGTCTCTACGAATGACTGAATGAACCGATTGATTTTAATTGCATGTGAAGTTACTGTCAAGGGTATACAAAGCTCCCATCCACTATGAATCCGTGTGAATACATAGTCTTTACCACGCGTTTGGATTCTCAGAGCGTTCGGTACAAACACGAATAAAAACATAGACTACAAAGTAATGTCTCATCTGAATGCAACAGTTAGTTGATCTTTTCCGTGCGGTTAACAATAGGAGTTCGTTGTGCAGATATGTTTACATGCAGTCTTGATACTTTCGTGTATAGCAGGTTATTCTATTTTCACGGAAAATATTTTTGTGGATTAAACTGTATCGAAGCTTACGTACTACATATGTTGGTTTCAGTAGTGTTTCGAGATGTTCAGAATAACTTAAATATATACGATTTTAGTAAAAAAAACATTAACATTGAAATAACCGATTTTTTTTATTAGTAGGAACTCCTCGTAAAAGAAAAAAAACATGTCTTTAACCGTTTTCTTTAGCAAGACGAAACAGCCATCAATCATCATCGTCTGCCTTGCCATAACTCAACTATTTTGGGGTTGGCTTCGAGTCTAACTGGATGCAGCTCAATACCAGTATCTTACCGGCAAAGCAAGGTAAACTACCAATAACGTATTGAGATAGAGAAGCTTTAAAGTGAGCGTATGACGATACTTTCTGTTACTTAGTTACATTTATTGTTCAAGGTAGCCGCACGGGTCGATCTTCGAGGTTAAGCTGCGCTTGCCCAGGTGGGTCTATGGATGGAGTTTCCTCCTTATCTCGGAAAGCACGCCAAGCCGTTGGTCCTGGCTATCCTTTGAAGAGCTTTGACAGTCGTTACTGGTAGTCAGTGGCCGGAGAGTCTGACAACCAGTTTTACCAAGGGGTATCGTATGTAAGTACTAACAGGGTTGTCGAGGTCAGATAGGCAGTCACTCCATGTAAAATACTGGTATTCAGCTGCATCCAGTTAGATTGGAAGCCGACCCCAACATAGTTGGGAAAAGGCTAGGCAGATAATGAAGCTAGTCCACAGCGATACTGCTGATTAAATTGCAGCTTCCAGATTTGTCAGCGATAGAAAAGTCTTATCACACGTTACTTAAACTCCACTTATCAACTATAACTAAATTGAAGGCAGGTTTTCGAATCCGTAAACAAAATTACGCGTCCAGTAACTTAGTTTCGAATTAGCGTCCAAGTTTTAAATTCAATATATTATTTCGTACGGACGGATTTCAAAGTTTTTATTAACCTTGTTATATACTTTGCTTGGTGCTTGGGTAAATACTAAATAGGGTTTAGGGAATAGATTTATGTACAAATAGGAAGATGTGGTCTAGAGTGTCTTTAGGCATGAAAAACGATTTCTTTTTTTAAATCACCAGTAAGGTTTTGTGGCTTTACACAAGTCGAGTTTCTTAAAAAGATTTTAGTTGTACACATTTCCTTTAACTATATCCCATACTTTATGTAACACTACAACAACTTCATTGACATAAACAAACTGGATTAACATTTTGACCGCCACGGTCACATATACGTTACAAGCAAGCGCGTGCCCTATACGCCAAACGACACAAATATGTGACAAAACCGTAACTGAAATTGTGGCTTGGCGTATTAGGAGGTACGCGCGTGCGTTAATGCTCTAGCGGTCAAAAAGTTAAAAAACCTACCTGATTTTGAATAGCAAAATTCATAAAATAGATATGAAGCGGGTGTCTTCTAATAAATGAAACAAAACACATAAATCGGTACAGTAATCACGAAACAAACTTACATACGTGAAAACTTAACGAATGCATAACCTCTTCCTCTTTCGATCTTTAAACGTTACAGTACCATGCTGAGATTGGCCTATTTCATTTCCTTTATCTTTTACATATGTTAACTTTTTTTATAATTTTGTTTCCTTTATTTTTTTAAAAACTATTAAACTAAAATAAATAAACTAACAACAAACTATAAAAGGGCATCGAAAAACTCCTCCTATTTAAGCCTATTTAAGGACATTTCGAAACGCCTAGTTGACGCTTCCCGTGACCCAAGGGCTGGCTTTTACTTTGGCCAGAGGCTAAGTGTTGCCATACAACGTGGCAACGCCGCCAGTCTCTTGGGCACATTACCAGCTGACAGCGTTGAGGAGGAGTTCTTCGATGCCCTTTTATAGTTTATTGTTAGTTTATTTATTTTAGTTTAATAGTTTTTAATTATTAATGTTTATAGTTAGTTTATCCTAATAAATCCTTTTTTCAATATTCAAATATAAATCAGTATAAAAAAAACATTTAAAAATATAAAAAATAGTAGTAAAATTTTGCTTTATTGTTATTTTTTTTTGTGTTGTCCTTTGTGAGTCTAATAAATACTTTTTCTTTCTTTCTTTAAGTCTGAGTGGTGAATTATATATTTGTACTTTTAAAACGAAATTAAACTCAATACACCCTTCCATAAGCTAAATATTATGTTGAAGTTGTTACAGTGAGGTGATTATAAATTATTCATACGCGTTTTACAAGTCAAATTGTAATCAATTTATTATTCACGAATTATTGTAAATGCGAACATGCTATGTTCATTGGGACGTGTTTCCATGTTGACGATGAGTTTATACATAATTCAGATTATAAACAAAATGTTCTAAAGTTATAAAATTCTACACCAAAACGGCATTTATGAAATGTCAGAATTTAATTGAAAGACTAGCAAGACACTCCATGTTTTTATTATTAATTGAGCTTGATGTGTCCCACTGCAGGGCAAAGGCCTCCCTTCCCTCTTTCCATTTTTCTCCGTCTTTGACTATTTGGACCCAATCTTTTTGTAAGACTCCATTTTCACGGCACGCCATCCTTCTGGGACGCACACTTCATTTTTTACTTTTTAAGAATTTTAGTTTTAGGTAAAAAAAAAATATCATTGAATAAAACCTGATTGTGGAAAACTGACAGAAAACTACTTATGTTAATTTTAGTAATATCTAGACTTAGCCTGGATCAGTACAGACTACAAATTAAGATATTTGTTTATGTGAAAATAGCTATGGTCAATTTTTACTAAATCAATCATGGACCTCTCCACCATTTATAATAAAAATATAATTTGATCCACCTTCCTTCACCCACCTGATATATATATAAAACATAATGAAACTTCAGAAACTTGTCTAATAACACGAAAAAGTCTGGAATAAAATAAAAACTAGAGTTAAAGTGACATCAGCGCCATCTGGTCTCACAGTCGGACGGTATAATTTTTACAATCTTCCTTTACATTCTTTTCCATTAGTTGCACTTGGTAACAACGTGATATTGTTACGGGAATTCCTATACTTTTATTTGGTTAACTTATGTTATTACTTCATTAGTTTTTTTTTTTGTTACTACCTCGTTGGCGTCCTGGGCTCGAGTCGCCGGTCAGGCAAAATAGTCTTGGGTTTTTCCTTAATTCGTTTATCAGGAGCAGCTTTAGGTGTAGGTACATTTAAGGCCAGTTCATGGAAATATGCTCTTGAATCTTTTTCTTCTCAGATACTAGACTAAATGAGACTAAAAAATCAGCTGGCCAAATGCGACGTTGCTGTACGTATAGCTGAGCTTAAACTTTTGTGGTTTAACAGGCGTAATGTCGATTGTGTGATTTGGAATAACACTTCTTATTTCTTCAAGCCTGCCAAATTAGGTTCCCAATCAGATAAACTGCAGTCTAAAATTTTACCTGCCACGACCACCACGATACATAGGAAGTCATTCACTGGGGTCTTTAACGATTCGTTCATGTCTTCTTTGTCTTGTCACATTGAGAAAACTTTGAACAAGGGATGTCTCTTCTAATGATACATGCACTTTGATAGAAAATAAATCCAATTAGTTATGAATTTCCTAGTTGGTTCCATCATGTTGAGTTTCTTCAAAAGCATCGTTATTTGTTAGAAAATATAGGATCGTGTAGATAAAATTGTATTGGGGTATCGGGTACCTTAATGAAAGCTGCCACTTTGACCCTTGTCATGTATGACGTGCAATTGATAATACATATATCACCTTTCTCTGCTAAAAGTGTTAGCTATGGTCAAAGTTCAGCGGTGTTCACTTTGGGATTTTGTGTCGTCAATGTGGGAAATTATTTCCTTATACATGCCATTCCAAACTAATATCAAATCAGGAACAGATATAAATTAAATCCACTTCAAATTGTGATATTACCTAAATATCATCAATATAGGTTACAAGGTGTTTTCTTTTTTTTCATTTTATCAAAATTTACACAATTACTTCGTAAATACTTTTTTAAATTAAATGTGATACCTAAAAAGTATTGGCTTTGCCAAATAAATCTTCAAAATAAAGTGATTTCGACTAGTAAATAATTATCTGAAGATATGAATAGAAACTTGCTGATATCCCGTTACCGAATCTACCCAAATCAAACTTTAGATCTAATTCACTCTATAAATATTTCCCAGATCTTTGAAAAGCAGCAAAGCCTAAAAGATTCCTTTCAATGAACTGTCAGTTCCTGATGCTGGATTAGATAGTGAGTGAACTAAGTTAGCCGTTAGATAGATTAGGGCCCACGCCCACTGAGACTTTTTGCAGCGACGCAAAAGCAAAACAAACGCGATTCAGTCGCGATGTAGTCGCTGAATGTGTACCTTCGCCTTTTTTTTCGATTCTGTATCGCTACTATCGTGAAGATGCTGTCGCGATTCAGTATTAATTACAATAATTAACCGTTCCCCCGATGTCGACAAAAACGTAGTTCATGCTGAGCTTTTCTGTAATTAATGAGGCGCTTAGACTTAGACAAATTATAATGTAACAGTGTACCTACTCATTGCTGAAAAGCCTAATATTAAATAAAAACAGTCGCGCGTCTGCATCGAAGCTGAGGCGCGTTTTCATCGATACAGTAGCGATGGTGAGTGTTGACGCACACCGATGCAAATGCGACTAACGCGCAATAGCAATATTGCAGAAGCGCGTGAACGAAACGCGCGACAGATACACTACAAAAATCGCCATGGGCGAAGGCCCTAAGTTAGCCGCTAGATAGCTTAGCAACTGGGGCTTGGAAACTGTGGCGTTATTAGCTGCCCTCAAAGTGTCAGTCTCAGACAGTTGTTATCGGTTTAATGAAGACTGGATATCGGTTTGAGATTTTTACATTTCTTTGAATGGCATTATCACTTGGATTATTTTGATTGATTGGATTCATGTTGCGGTTAGGTAGTCATCCTTTTGGTGGATGTTTTTCAAAGATGTAAGACCATTTAATGTGTGATAATGACAAGAGATGTTGTGACAGCACTGATAATCATCTAAAAATTGATTCGATTAATATTGGTAACATTTTAGTAAATAACAAAAGTTTAGGAAATAATTCGGAATATCATAACCTTGCTGAAATCACACCGATATAAAAGCAGTGACTTCAATAAAAGGATTCGAAAATTTACTTTGTAATTTTTCATAAACCCCATTGAGATTTTATCCACATGTTTCATGGTGTTTATTCACTTATACGAGTACATACAAAAATGCTTCAACTGCTTCGGCTTCCATTCTAAATTGAGGCAGCAATACCAGTATATATTTCACAATAATATGCTACAACAAATTGTATAAAATCAAAGTGCTGTTTAAACACGTTTGCGATACTTACCTGCACAAACTGCAGCACATAGATAATACTTACTACCAGCTCTTGCACTTCATTAATTTTGCCTTACGAAGCTCGAGGCCACTTTAGCCCGCTTTGTGTTAGTACCGGGCTATTGCATTAATTTAGTTCTATATGACTTCTTGCGGTGCCACCCAACTTCCTCTATCAAACGTTTCGAACTACGTGTGTTTGTTAAACATTGCAGGCCGGTTAGTTACGAGATTTATGGAGGCATACTTTGGTACATGATACATGACTTTTGTTACACGTGTGTGAGGTAGATCATATTTTTTTTTTTTTGAGAATTATTAGAATTTGGATATTTTTTTTATTATTTTGTAAAAAGAGATATTGGAATAAATCAAAGTTCGTTTTAAAGACTTGTGCATAATATGCTCAGATTATGATGAGGTTGCTGCTGAGATGACTCATAAAATAGAGAAATATCGAAGAAGAAGAAATGATGCGCCGTCCCCAAAGTATCCCTATCTAAGGCAGAAGAATGCAGATGCTGATGATATAATAATTATGATAAAATAATATACAGGGTGTTTGGCGCATGGACCGACACAATTTTTCCAGGGATTTGGGAGGTCATTAGCTAGGTTCTACCCATACACAAAAACAAAAAAAAAGTAAGAAAAAAAAAACAAACAAAAAGTTATTTCGAATTAATGGAAATATTTTGGGCATTTTTTCATTTTTTTTTTAAATCATTTGTAACCAACCGTGACATTTGGGACAAAGGGTGTATGGGTAAAACCTAGCTAATGACCTCCCAAATCCCTGGAAAAATTGTGTCGATCCATGCGCCAAACACCCTGTATATACAAAAAAATTGAAGTGTCTGTAATATCAAACTAACAGCTTTTTACTTGAAAGTATATATGTACAGTAGTACTTACTTATGGTAAAAACACATTTTTTTCCATTTTTTGTCTGTCTGTCTATTTTTTACAGCTAATCTCCAAAACGGCTGATCCGATTTTGAATGGACTTTTACTAGCAGACAGCTGATATTATACACAGGCTAATTTTATTATGGTACCGTGCAAAAAAATTAAAACCCTTGAAATTGTTAAAAAAACCGATTCAAACG
Organism: Lycophotia porphyrea; assembly: GCA_950005105.1. Lineage (NCBI taxonomy): Eukaryota > Metazoa > Arthropoda > Insecta > Lepidoptera > Noctuidae > Lycophotia > Lycophotia porphyrea. The sequence goes on along the minus strand of OX465388.1, from coordinate 18,037,658 downwards.
GCTAATCTCCGAAACGGCAGGATCGATTTTGACGAAACTTTTACTGACAGGTAGCTGATATCATAAGGAGTATCTAAGGTTACTTTTATTTTAGAATAAGAATTAGGGTACCGTGCAAAAAAATAAATCCTTGAAATTGGTAACAAAATTCGATTCAAAATGGGAAGTAACATTTCTTTTTTAATAATAATTTCACGCGAACGAAGGTCTCAGGCAACAGCTTGAGTAGAATAAATAATGAGCTGTGGTCTGTGCCAACATTTGGCATCCATGATCCAGTCACTGTTGATCGAAACTCAAAACTTTACCTAAAATTCCGAAAATTACCATAAAATATTTATATTTTAGACAGTCTCTGGTATCATTGACAGGGTTGATTACGATTGATCCATGATTCCACGGAGGCCGAGTTTAAGGCCTGATCAATATCTGTTAATTTTCAATAAGAACCGGCCGTCAGTCTTGGGAATAAGGAAAATAATATCTATGAAACATGAGCCGTCAATATCCGTAGGCTTTAGCCTTGTTGCTACTTCATCAATTAAGATGGCTTACTTTATGAAAATGTAAAGCCTCATAACAGTCTTAAACTCAAATAAAACAGCAGAAATCATCCAAAACAGCCAAACTTCGACAGTTTAAAAACTTTGGTGAGCATTACTTGCTTTTTTCTTATCATAAGTTTGCATCAGGGAACGCTTGGCGTAATGTAGTGGGCATAAAAGTTGTTTGCTTACATCATAAGCGCGTTATACAGCGGTTATGCACCGTGAAGAATATCATTTTGAGAGTACATTGTTATTACGCTTTTGGCGCGAATTGTCGTGCGCCATTTTTGTTGTAAAAATGAGCATTGTTTGAAGAGGGCTGGAGTTATGATGAAAGTATTTTTCAAGATGCTATACCGAGTGTAAACAGACTCTTCACGAAGCCATCAACTAAGCATAAAGTACATCAAACTAAGTAACTTTACGCAAAAAATATTGCTGGGAAACGACTTTTATTTTTGGGCTGAAAAATCACGTTTTACGGTAGGACTCGATGTAACGCACTCAAAACATTGTGCTAATGGATGGATTGAATAGTACGGGGATCGTGAAGGTGTTCAAAGTAAAAATAATACATTAAAAACATGTATTTGAAATTTGAAAACTTGTGAAAATGTTGGAATTTTGACTCCCAAAATCTCCGTGACTAGAAGGTTCCCAGGTATGGTCTAGAACAAACAAATGATCGCAATGACGGGGTGAACAAGTGCCCTGCTTGGAGTAGCAGACATATTATTTTATAAAGTACTTTTTAACCGACTTTCTTCAAAAAGGAGGAGGTGCTCAATTCGGTTGTATGTTTTTTTTTTTTGTGTTTGTTACCTCATATCTCCGTTGTTTCTTAACCGATTTGAGAAATTCTTCTTTTATGTGAAAGGATATACTTCCCGATTGGTCCCATAGAAATTTCATGAAAATCGGTTCAGTAATTTGGTATGTTTTCACGTTAATTGCTATATCACGCGACGACGCCTGAAGTCTTGCATGTTTAATTTGACACACTTCCTGATTTCCGATTGAATTAAAAATTTGCACGCTTATGTATATCGCGTGATAGTACAATATATCGATGACATGGAGCTGATCTGATGATGGAGCTGGACGGTGGCCTTAGGAACTCCGTTATGAAACGACATAACCCCATCGAGTTTGGGCTCGTATGATTCGTCTTGACGAGTACTTTGTCTCTAGATGTTATCCAGGGTCTGATGATGAAGCTGGAAGGTGGCCTTAGGAACTCCGTTATGAAACGACATAACCCCATCGAGTTTGGGCTCGTATGATTCGTCTTGACGAGTACTTTGTCTCTAGATGTTATCCAGGGTCTGATGATGAAGCTGGAAGGTGGCCATAGGATCTCCATGATAAAACTACGTAACCGCATCAAGTTAGGGCTCGTTTGATTCGTCTAAATAAGTTGTTTGTCTTTAGATAGTATGCAGGGTCTGGTGATGGAGCTGTAAGGTCGCCTTAAGAACTCCGCTATAAAACGACAACCCCATCGAGTTTGGACTCGTTTGATTCGTCTTGACGATTACTTCCTTAAAGTTCTGGTTACAATATAAAAATTAATTCATGATTAGAATTTGTGTGGTATGCTAAAAAGTCTACAACTAAAAAGGGTTAAATAAAAAACTTTCTGCGAAAAAAAACCGACTTCCAAAAAAAAACTAAAATAACCTTTTTTTAAAATTACTTTCGGAAGTCGGTAACAAAAAATGACAATGAAACAAACAAAGTTTTTCAGACACAAAATCGCAACATACCGGTGAGAACCATCAGTCGACGAACTTATCGCTCAGCAAAAAGTATGATAAAGGCAATAGGGAATCGCGTATAAAGAGCTGGTAGTAGATAAAATATTATTCTACCACTAATCATAAAAAACTGATTGCTCTAAGCTGTCATTTTCCCAGACTCAAAATGACCGAATTCAATTTCGATCAAATAAATCGAAGTTTTTTATCTCCTGGCTAACAAACTGTCTCTTCTATAACTGATTAATAAAGCCGCGAGGACCTCTGCTCTGTGGACCCATTTGTTCGCTTCTTGTTCAGACCACCATTTATTAGAGGATTCCATTATTCAACTAAGTAATTTCGTATTACTGTTCTTATTTTTATCTGGCCAGCGATTTTGAAGATCACTCTGACCGCAATGATTAAATTGTTTTATTTATTTGCAGAATTTGCCTGAAAATGTCAAATGGAACCACCATTATTATTACAAAAAGGTTATTTTCTTAAAAAAAACTTGTTTTTTTTTGTGCTTTGTTTTTAAAACATATATAAAATTATTGACATTTTATATGTATGTACATATATGATTTATTTTTATTTTTAGGAACAGATTAATCTGGTTATGTAAGTATAGGTACTGATATTATTATACAGTAATATGTTTAATATAGTCTACTCTCATATATCTACTTAAAGAAAAACTAGTTAAATACTAGAAGATATTGTACAACCTTCACCCCAACATTATTTTTTTATTAGCATCAATTTTACATTCTAGTTAACTGATTTATTAAGTACTCATTTATTTAAAATCTTACGTTTATTCAGTAAGCATTCATAAAGAACAATTTAGATTTTACTAAATGTAATCTATGACCCTTTTAGAAGCACTTAGGCAAGCATAAACCGTTATAAACTACCCATAAGCCTAACGCTTTCGCGCCTGCTGAAAAATAGCAGAATAACACATTCAAAACTAATTGCTAATCATTTTACCATAGGCGCAATTTATATTTACGTTACAAAGCCGACTTAAAGCCAGGGACGGCTAACATTGCGTTGTAAATTGCAAATATATTAAAATAAATTGCCAGAATTAATATTTGCTGCATTATTTTAGTGAAATATAATCCGGAGTTTTGATAAAGAGGATGGTTATGCAAAGTGTGGCGGTGTGTTAGGGACTTTATTCCGAGAACTGTTCTCTCAGTTTTCGGTTGAAATTGTGGAAACATACTGGAATTGTAATCAGGCTGGAGGTGTGCCTACAATTTTAGGGATGGAGTTTCAAGGTTCCCAGTCACCCAATTACATCATTATTTTGTTATAAACGAATTTAAAAGGAGATCGCCTAGGAAACGACGGCGCTGTATTCATATTGAGGCAGAACATACGAGTGTAAATAGGTACCTATAATAATATTTTTGCAGCATTCCATTGCTCAACATTCCTAAGTCTTTAAGCTCACAACTCATCTCGACAACCTGCATCAAACTGCTGACAGCTACCCAGGTGAGATTGTAAAATGCATAGGCACGAATAAAACTGGACAGCGAGCCACTTGTTTATCAATAAACGGCAAAGAACACGAGTTTCACGTCAAGAAGTAAAAAACCGGCCAAGTGCGAGTCGGACTCGCGCACGAAGGGTTCCGTACCATTATCTATAAAAACGTCAAAAAAATCATGTCTGATGTGTGGGAGCCCCCCTTAAATATTAATTATGTTTTAATTTAATTATTTATTTTTAAAGTGAATATACTTACAACTAAATATTTTGTGAATATTTCAAGCGTCTACCTGTCGCCGTTATTAATATCGAGCAAAAAAACGGCAAAAAATCACGTTTGTTGTGGGATACCCCCCTTAAATATTTATTTTATTCTGTTTTTAGTATTTGTTCTTATAGCGGCAACAGAATACATCAATCAGAATACATCATCTGTGAAAAGTTCAACTGTCTAGCTATCACGGTTCATTAGATACAGCCTGGTGACAGACGGACAGACAGACAGACGGACGGACAATGGAAGCTTAGTAATAGGGACCCGTTTTACCCTTTGGGTACGGAACCCCAAAAATATTTAAAAAAAAAACGCTTTAGAGTGTCGTCATTTTATTTCTCCTTTTTTCAGTAAATCCTTGCATTTGATACCGTTATTGTGGGGATGCAAAAATCTGCCATATTTGGGAGTCCGCCATATTAGATGTAGAATGACGTCACGTAGCTAACCATTCATTGTCACCCAAACTAAACATGTATGCAATATTTCAGCTAAATCCCAAACCGAGATATCGGTCAATCTTAACTTCTAATATTTTTTACATAGTTAGTCACAGGTGGACCTAATAAAAGCGTGTTAAAATAAGTTTTCCGAGGCAGTAAAGATTCAGTGTAACTGTTGTGGACAGATTATGAGCCAGACATTCATAGATATCCTAATATACAGAAGTATCTATCAGTGTCCAGTCTCCGCACCAAGTCAGCAAACTGTCCGTACCGGTTTGTCTGAACCATACACGTAAATATATGCTAACATGCTCGCAATGCGCGAGGAGCTTCACAAAGAAGATAGGTTACATAAGGCACATGCGAGCGCACGAACGGCAACTACAGCGGAGTTGAAGCAATCGCCTTGACTGAAATCGGTCAGATCACATCAGCATCATCATCAAATGAATATAGTCGTAGCCATAAACTCGCGTTTACCATCACCTTCCAACCCCCTATGTTTTCGCTCTCATCTAATGGGCTACGCCGACGGTTGTTTAGCAAATAAAAACTTTCACCGCGAAGTTAGCACTCCAACACTTTCCGAGCCGAGTTGAAATATACAAATTAACCGTTTCTGATATTCCTGTCTAAGTTGGTTGGTTGAGTTTATGAAGTTATTTGTAATAACAGACAGGTGCTATTTGTTGATCCGTTTGCTTGGATAGACTAACTAATTGGCAAGATGTTGCCGAAGCTTCTATTTTGGGTAAGTTAATTAAATCCAAATCAAAATATTTTATAGGCCCAGATAGACTTATAAAACGTCGACAAAAAGGTGCACGGTTCGGGTTGGTCGTTTCCTATGGAGAAGAATCAGCAAGAAACTCCATGGTTACTCTTTTCAAATCATTTGGTATTACAATATTATCATGTTACAGCAATGGGGGAACAGCGTAGGCCCGACAATAAGTCGCTGCGCATTACACAAAAACAATCGGTAAAAAGAATCTATACAAAGGTATGTCATCACTTCATCAGTGTTGTAACTATTCTGAGCAAAAGATGTATAAATGATTAAAATTTGAAAACTATTTAAAAAAAAATTGATTAGAAAGAAGAGAAACAATGAGATTTGAGAATAGTTAGAGACATCCACATATATGTTTGTGCCGTTTATGAGCTACCAGGGAAAGTACTAAAGACCTATAGAAAAATATATTCATGGGTAATATGCGCGTTGTGATAACACCATTTTTATCAAGCCGTGTTCTCCCACTGCTGGGAAAATTGGGTCTCCGATTCTTTTTCCACTCAGCAAGGTCCCGACCCAGTATGTATCAATTCCCCCTACAGGCGTCAAGTTCGACCCGCTTTGTACGCCTGGGTCATCCGCGATGCCGTTGGACGTTACACGGACCCTGGGCACGTTGTGTAACTATTCATCACGGAAGATGCACAACGATAAAATAAATGGGTAGGTACCAACAATGGATTGTTCGACAAGTCTAACTTTTCATAAAATACATAATTTTAAACTAACAAAATATTTTTTGCAACATATTATTTGGCATTATAAATAAGAGGTAGTGAATGTGGTGGTATGCACAACTTACTATCCTGCTTACCCTAACTCATGATTTAGAAACGTGATCGTAAAATTTACTTCAACGCCATCTTTCCAATTTTGAGCACACTACGTAGTGGATCCACTCTGCTCCTGATTCAGCATAAACGGTACTTAGTTACTTACTTATAATATAGAGAGCGCTTTTCTCAGCAGGTTGCAAATCACAGATGGCGCTACGTGAGCGTACCATAGTACAGTCGCAGTGTTTTTAGTGATATTCGATTTCATATAGACAAACCTACCTTCTTGAGATATTTGTACACAGAATATGCAATAAGGTAATTGCTAGATTAGCTACTGTACAATTTGTATCACAGCTTACGTAAACTACACCAGTTTCACTATTCAAATGAACAATCATGATTATAAGAAAAATGCATTCGTGGTACTCGTGCCTAAATAATTACAGTCACTGCGGTCGATCTTTAGGTTAAGCCGTACTTGCCTAGGTTGGTCTGTGGATGGGCGACCACCCATTACATACCGAGCTTCCTCCCTTCCTGCCGTTGGCTTAACATGCCTTCCGAGGCATGTCCCGGCTGTAATTTGTGGATCTTTGACAGTCGTTACAGGTAACCAGTGGCCCAAAAAGTCTGACAACTAGTCTGACCAAGGGATATCGTATTACCCAGTACTAACTAGGTTGTGGAGGTCAGATAGGCAGCCGACCCCAATAGTAGGGAAAAGGCTGGGCAGATGATGATGATTATGAGAAAAGTGCTTTCAAGTCTTTCGAACGTCGATTTCGACGGATACTTCATGAACGGCCTCATGTCTGAGCCACTGAGGTGCTTTCAGAAGAAAACCTTTACAAAGGCAAGGAAGGTCTTGTATGGACTATGGAATAGGTACTTGTAGTTCAACACCACACGCTAATTGATATGTCGTGAAAGTGATTGTGCTTCAATGTTTCAATCAATGTCAGACTTTAATAATAATATTGGCTACTACTCGACGACAATCTTTCAAGGCTCTCCTTAGGCGGTTGGATTAAGGGCTTAATTCAGAAGGCAGTACTCCTCGATACGGCTCGCATTGTGAGGAGGTTCCTGTCTCTGGAGCCCTTACCACCGGTACCTTGGACCCTGTTCCCGACACCGGCGGACCGCTATTTTTTATATTTTTAAATGTTTTATTTTTTTATGCCGTTTTATATTTAAATATTTAAAAATGTAACAAATTTGTATAAAAGAATTTAAATATTGATTTAGTGTAATTAAAGAGAGGCAATTTCATGAACTTTTAATAGTTTAACCATAATATCACGCCTATAATCCCAGAAGGGTAAGGTCACTGAGAGCATCCATATTAGTAGAGCTACTCCAGAGATATTTAATCCCATGTAATAAGACAAGCCAAAAACAGCACACAGCTCCGTGGCTGCTACTGAGTAATTAATGACGTGAAAACTCTTTGTTTTTGGGAGGAAACCATCTTTAACCACCATCAATCATCAAAACGCGAGCGTAATTGGGAATTGAATCCAAGAGTCCTCATGCTTAGCAGCCACTAGACCAATAAAGCTAACAGGCTGTCAATACTTAAACCATTGTTAGATTATCATAATTTGGACACTTGACGATATCGTCAAACTCGCGAAAACCGATAAGGGACGCACCAAACAGATAAGAATGGTAGAACAAAAGGGAAGCCTAGGAGTATATCCAATAGTGGCTGCTTTCGGGCTGGAAAGATGGCTTGGCTTGATGATGATGATGTTGAATTTGGAGACTATTCAGCCTTAGTTGATGACTCTAATATTGTACAGGTTATTCCCAAGAGAGTCTAAGGCGTTCTTTGAACACTACTATAGTCTATTATGATATTGCTTTATGAGTTGCGATACAAATATCACACGCTGTCGCATAATGAAATAAAAGGCTATAGACTATGACATCTACCTAGTTGATAAATTAGGAAAAATTACAATCTTTTTCAATAGTTTGTATAATTAGTAGGTATTTCTCTCGTGATTGTGTTCGAACCACTTAAATTCCTATAATTTTTAAAAGATCACATTGTGCAGTCATTCAATTTTCTTATAACGATGTCTTATTTGAATTATGACATTGGAAATACCAGTATAATGCTACAGTTTAGGGTCTTTAACTTCGGCGGATCACATGAAATATATGCATAACAAACGCTGGGTAAGTGTCCACGTAATGGGTGCCAGGAATGGAAGTTCCCGCCAAGGTCGGCTTATAAGGAGGCCCAAAAACAGGAAGAAAAGAGTACCTGGAAAGATATTATTATGGGGTAGACCTTTGCCCAGCAGTGGCACATTAATGGCACAAAAAAAAACAATCTTCAAGCGCAAGCAATTTTGCAAGACAAATATATAATATTTCTTCAGTTTCTACAAGCAAGCTTGTATTTAAAATAAAGTCATCCTTTAAAACCACAACGGAATCATGTCAGCCCACAAAATGAATAGTTTGAAGGCTTTGTTTAAAGCCTGTAGCAACATCGTTTAGTGTGTCAAGTATGAATGACCGCCTGCTTATAATTGCTCGTCTAACCACAGCTTTTAACTGCTTAAGAATAGGCGTAGACTCGGCAACGGTTGCTAATGTACCAACTCATATTTTAATTTTTGCATACCGTGTTGTCTTTACATCTTTTACAACTGACACTTAATCCCTTGAATTTATAATTAGTTTGAATTTGAAATTTCTCTTTAGTTTAGGAAAAATGTTCAAAATACCGTAGGTACATGTTTAGTCCGTAAACTTACTTACATCCGTCTTTACAAATTTGCAAAAAAAAAGGATACAAACTCGAAATTGGGTTTTAAAGAGTCCTGTCGAATGTAGTCATGATAGTCTCAATTGTGGTAAAATTAAAAGGGACCTTGTATAGAATAAAAAGGATTTATTATATTTCTTAAAGATTTTTTTTATTGAAAGTGGAAAGGAGAAAGATCCTTACAATGAGGTAACATAGGGCTCATAATAATCAAACAAAGCATTATAAAATCACCCTTGTGTTTCCAGCTTCATCTCATCGAAACAAAGCCGTAAAATTTGCGCCATAACTTAGCATCACTTTGTCAAGTGAAAGGCCTGTCCTTGCTATGTTTACAGTCACCATTTTTACACCATAAATCATGGCATCATAAGTAATACACACTTTGTCTCTTTGTGTTTGGTTATGGCAGTTCTGCTTGCGAAAGAAAGAAATATGTGACTTTGTATTGTTGAGATATAAAAGGAAGTATGTTATTATCGAGTGTTTAAATTAATGAGGAGATACAATTTGGGTTGTGAAGACTCGTGCGTTTCTATTGAAGAGAAAGACGGCTGGATTCTCTTTGGACAAATGTAACTCATACAATCACTCACACATACCCACACACACGCATGTTTTCAGTTATAATAAACGTTATTGTAGTAATTAAAAAAAATAAGAATTGTACTGCTTTACTTTACTGTAACTCTTTGTAAGGGAAAGGGACTGTTATTCCTTAATACAGGTTATTCTATAACCTAGCTAGGAAAGCAGAACTTCACCCACCAGATTGTGATCAACATGGTACAAACTTAAAAAAAAAATGGTCACAATTTTACAAGTGTCATACATACTTACGTATTTGGACTAGAGTCATGCTTTGTCTGTTGATTAGGTGAGTTTTAGGGATCTACTGACCCAAGAAATCATCTCTTACATGAAGATTATTTAATTAGTGGCTGTTAGATTGATAAGCAGCTCTATTTTGGAAGTTAGATTAATTTTGCAATATTTTGTTTATTTTAGTATTACTCAGTCTGTATGGGGAAGACCTATCGTCTAGCATGACCTACGCATTTACTTTTCTTTTAAATTATCTGCTGTTGGCAATTGGTAATCATTTCTTCGTCTTTGGACATTTGCCTTGAAATAGTTGATATTACAAATAGGTATTACCATCTGCACTCCACTTAGTTGTATTTCGAACTTACTTTTGCCCGCGGCTTCGCTCACGTTGATTTAGAATTTGACAATCAATAAATTCGGGTTTTACTCTGCTTCATCATCATCATCATCAGCCTATAATGTTCCCACTGCTGGGACACAGCTGCTCTTTGAGAGGGCTCTGCTTGTAATAATTATAATTCAATCGTGATTCGAAAGACACGTGGCGCCATTTATCACCATAAGAACGTTATTATTGTTTTCTTTTCGGGAACAGTACTTTTTTTCGGGATAAAAGGTATCCTATGTACGTTTTTATATACCTGACAACGTATATGAAAAATTTCGGGATGATCGGTTCGGTGGTTAAGGCGTGAAAAGGTAACAAACCAACTTACTCTCGCATTTATAATAATATATTAATATATATAAAGGTAGGATGGCTTGTAAAACAGATTTCATGCAAAATCTAATTAGAAATTCCAAATTAATATTTTTTTTATCGTTTTCTGTTATGGAATGCAAACGAGTTGGAATATTTTTATATTAAGCCTGACTTCCGCTATTTTATTTTATTTTCAAAGTAGTCGCCTGGCATAGAACCTGTATTATACAATAATTAGTATCAGTATACCGTTATATTTGAGTGTCTTTTGCACTGTAGTAAAAAACTTCTATAAGGTCTCGTTTGCGAGATATAGAGGATCAGAAAAAGTAAGATTGTAATATGTTTATATTTTTTAAAGATCGAACGTAATCGTTTAACTTCTGGATATCCTTATACGATGGTGGAACTTCGAACTACGAATTCAACGAAGTCTGCAACCTTGGTGTAAAGTCCTGATCGCCCAGATATGACTAGATGGGATTAATCATCTCATTTGGAGCCTCATGCGTCAAATACTTTCTGATTTGCAGTTCGAGCGATCTTGAGAGGTTAGCATCAATGCGTATGACCTTTATTAAAATTCTCTATCAAAACCCAAACAAACAAATTGCCCGCTTCATTAAAACCGAGATATGCATTTACGAAACGTCGACCATGAAACTGGGCCGTTCATTCTTTTCGCGTTAATACACAATAAGAATATTTGGAAGTCTAACGAGTTTTGCAACTCCTCATGGCAGAGGGCGATTGATAGAATGTTATGCATGGTGACGCTACACCAATAAATTGAACACTTTTTGTCGAACCGTGTATCTGATGAAGAAAATATTGTTGGATTTTGTGAGGAATTAGGTTTGGCTGGTTTATTATACATCGTACACAAATTATCATAATTAAAAACATAAAAGAAATGATCATTAAGAACACAATAAACAGAATAATAAAATTACATACATAATAATCACATTAAATTACCTGAAAGAATTGTTTTAAAACCATTCTTTCAGGTCATAATAACGCCTGATCGGTTAACCAACATTTGAGTTCAGCCTTAAAAATATTGTTTGACGTCGCGCTCAGGATATTAGTCGTTAGGGATAGTCAAAAGCCCGAAGAATGACAACCAGTCTTACCCTGAGGTCCCATGTTACCCAGTAGTTGAGTTCTGTAAGTCAAATAGGCAGTCACTCCATGTGATATTCTCATATTCCCTTTATTATTATTTTATTATTTTTTTCTGGATGCGAGACACACGGGACAGGTCAATATAGCGACACTTGGGGGAGGCCTATGTCCATCAGTGGACAACTTTGAACAATAAAGATGATGATGATGAAGATATTATGTTATTCTGTAAGGTATTTAACGTTACCTGATAATAAATGAATGTTAATGTTATGTTCAAATCACTTCTATTACCTTTTTTTTGTTTTCGGATGGGAAATCATCAATGACTCCTTCCGCTCTGGGCAGAGCGGAAGGGCTTGTCAGACTTGTACTGACATAAACCCATCCATGTTCCTTCCTTACCCTTTGTGTTCCAGGGCCGCGGTATCTCTTTCGAACAGTCCCGCAGCCCTGGCAGGCATCGGCCCTTGTGGACCCCTCCCTGTTTGCTGACATTTCTCGTATTCCCTTCAGCTGCATTCCGTTCAACTGTAAGCCGACCCCAACAGAGTACCCAAGATGGTTGAGATGAAGGCTGGGCAGATGATTTTGGGATCCCGCCATTTTGATAATTGCCGATGTATCTACCGTGGGCTTTTGTTCAATTCCATAGCTTTATTTGTGGCAAAAATGGCTTAACCATAGGTATTGTACACGTAATTATCTACGTAATTAACAATAACACAGGTTATTAAAGAGTTAACTGTATCAATGACCATCAAAATAGACATTATTTTAGTTTTTTTCTTATCTAGACAATAACAGTTTACTTGGTTCTATGGTGTGTAATTGTTACTTTGGGTTCGTAATTATTTCGCTAGATATTTACTGATAACATTTATTGTAATGTATTTTCTGGCAAATTGAAAAGAAAAAATACAGATGATTCCCGTAATAACGCTAGTTTTTTTTGGCTGTTTTGTAAATCAATTCGATAGGTGTATTTAACTGTCATTGGTTATAAACAGTTGGTATCTATACCTTCTTGAGTTAAATGCGTGAAAAGGTGCCTTTTACTTATTCCTCATTCAACATTTCCTAACTATGATGCGAACAGCTGCCAGTCTAACCGGATACGCTACCAATTAAAAAAACTACGTAACCAACTCTTCTGCTAACTCCACCGCTCTCTGCTTCCGTCCGCTTAGTGTGTTGTGCAAGCGCACTCATCGCATCCCGTGATGCGCAGACGCACGTCGCAGCGACTCGAAGGTCAAGGTCAATGATCTTCACGTACAATGTAACAATTAAAAGTGTTAATTAATAACAATATGGATCAGAGGCTGCTTTTTATTTATAGATAGTTAATTGGTTTCGGTTATGTGATCGAAGTTTTAATGTGAAGGTTGAGGTCAGTTGAATCCCAAAACTTCGGGATTAGCTGACGAACTTACTTTTTTGTCGTTTCTCAATCATCCAATATTATTTTCTGAGTTAATGTGTACAAAAAAGTCATTTACTTTAAGAAACATTCATCATCATCATCATCAGCCTTATAATGTTCCCACTGCTGGGACTCAGGCCTCCTCTCTTATGAGAGGGAATGGGCTACAATCCACCACGCGCGCCCAGTGCGGATTGGTAGATGTCACATGTCTTCGAATTTTTGGTTCTAGGACATGCCGGTTTCCTCACGATGTTTTCCTTCACCGTTTTTGAGAGCAGTGGTGATGAAATAAATTACACAAAGTAATGCGCCTGTCTGAGTTCGAACCCTCGACTTCCTGTTCGTAAGTCGGGGTCGCTACCACTGAGCCACCGCTGCTCTCAGCCACAGCTGCTCTCTAAGAAACATTGTAACAGATTATTACCTGTACTTTTATCGTTACAACGTTTTTTTTAAAACGAGGCACGATTGCTTGCAAAAACTTCAAAGCACAATTCATCCATTAAATCAATTCCGATTCTAAATCAAGCATAACAAAAAATTGCTCTCTAATAGAGTTCCTTTACTTTGATGGACTTTGGGACTAAATTTAGAGGAGGTCATTGTTCTGCAGCGACTTTAATACTTTCGACTGACCGTGGAAAACCCTGTGGTTTTACGCCTACCATTAATGTCGTGGTTACATGAACCCGGATATAACTTGAAACAAGGCCGGATTTAGAGAAGGCCCTAAATTATTTTCCAAATAAAATGAACAATTTTTTTTTCAGCCGAGTTTTTCAATAAATAATTAATTTGAAAACAAGTAGATTCTTTTAGTACTTAACAAAAATTATCAGGGCCATTTGAGATTTTGATATTTTATTGATTGCCTGATTGGAGTGAACAAATATAGATCGATGATTTCTGTTAATATTTAAGAACAATATTATAATCATGTTTGTACAAAGTACTGTAGGTATATGTAAAACAGCGAAAAAAAATATCAAAGGAGAAGTTGTTTACTAGTGTTTAGTAGTCGGAATTTGATTTTTTTCCGAAGTCTCTTTTATGGAGGCTAAATCCGGCCTAAAGCTTATACTGTGACTTCCGAGATAATTGCAAGCGCTGTTGAAATAATGAATAATCAGGGATGTAAGTGACAGTATACGTTTAGTTCTAAACCGTGACAGCTGAAAACAGTGTTAGATAACTTGAATTGTTTCCTTACCATCAAGTTGTCATCCACATCTATCCTGTGCCAGAAACGTAGGACTCAAATCTATCAAGAAGCTCTCTGAAAGGTCTCTTCAAAAAAACCCATGAAAACCTAAGACCTAGAGGTAAGTTTACACCTATTCTCAGATATACTATAAACTCTTGAATTAATATTGTCATATTAATTAAATTACAAATAGAACAAACATAATGCTAAACAAAAGGAAGACTAAAAGTAAGTACCTACATATTTACAACGACAACAATATATAGTTTGTAGGTATGTGTGATGTAAGTATTAGTTCTTAAACCATACTAGATTTAATTGTTTCTAGTTCAAGCAGCTGATGTTGTTCTTATTTTTCTGTGTGGGCAGTGCTGTGTTGTTCACACCATCGCCAGTCTGTTTTTTATAAGTGAAGACTTGTGATTGGCTGTCAGTTTAACTCACTATTTTATATTCTGTTTTGTTTAGCTGTAAGTCTTCCATAAATAAATACATAAATATTGTCATTCTACAAGTTTATTCTTCAGAAAATAATGTGTCATGCACTAGTAAAATATGTTTCGTACCTGACTAGATTATAAATTCGCATATTAATTACTTGATACTCGTTTATTTTAACTTTATGATCTAGGAAAACGCTCGTTAAGTGAGAAATATTGCACATTGTTAAGTGTCGTCGTTGTTAAGATTGATGAGTAGCGTCATATGCCAGATTGGTCATAAAATATAATTGAAATATGTGCCAAGTGTTTTCCACTAGGGCTGCGGGATTGTTCGAAAGAGATACCGCTGCCCTGGAACACAAAGGGCAAGGAAGGAACATGGATAGGTTTTAGTCAGTACAAGTCTGACACTCCCTTCCGCTCCGCCCAGAGCGGGAGGAGTCATTTGATGTTTCCCATACGAAAAAAACAAACATACCACGGTAAGAACCAACACCCAGCTACCGTGCCTAAAAGACTTGGATCACTTCACACAGACCATGCCACGAAAGGGAGCCCCACCTGCAATCAACAGAGGCTAAACAAAGTTTCAGTAAAGGTACTCTTATAATTTTCTTTTTTTTTTTTTTCATTTATTCATTAACAATAAATTGTGTCTGAATGTGTTACATAAAAATAAAAATACATACTTAAGACAAAAAAAAATACCTACACCATCACTATTACAAATCAAATTAATAAAAATCACAATAATTAAACAATGTCATAATATGCAATATGATCATTAACTAAGATACTAGTGTTAACTAATTTTATAGACCAACCATAACATAAAACAATGTTCAGTGATAAATAAATCATTTGAAACAGAAAGTCATAACTACTATTTCAATTCATCCATTGTGAAAAAAAAAAAAAAAAAAAAAACAAATAATTTGCTATAAGACTCATTAAAATGTTTAAACAAGTCATACTAAAGTCTTATGGAAGGCAGATAATGATAAGGCCAGTTCTTCCAACCGTAACGTAAAGCTACTTGGTGAACTCTCCCGCTTTTAGCACGTCCCGAAGTATCTGATGCGAACTGCAAGATGATGACGATGAATCTCATCATAATCATCATATTGATGACAACGATTTATTCGGAGCAAGAAAAGACAATTTTCTACAATGCTTTTGATTATGATGATGACCAAAAATGTTTAATGATGGTGTTACTACTTCAAAGCTTTGAATCACTACTATTGAAGATGTGCAACTATAAGAAAAGACCCTTTAGTCCTTTCCGCCACGCAGAACCTAACTAGTGTGCTCGCTCTACCAAATAAGGGTTCTCTGCGACGGTGGGATAGGAGCATGGAAAAAAGTGATTCCATGCAGATAGATCCGGCTCATCCTTTATAAAACTGTAGTTGTAATGAAATTGTACTTATTACGGTAAAAAAGAAGGTTCACAGCTCGTCATGAAACATTCCGATATTTGTTACTTTATCATTCTCGGAAGGCAATAAAATGCCTATTCTGAACTAAAGAAATAAAAGCTGGTGTACCAAAAGGAAGTGTTTTAGGCCCGGTCCTGTACCTATTGTACACATGTGATATACCAGAACTAGAAAATGCAACTATTGCTACTTTTGCTGATGATACCGCAATAATGACCACAGGATCCAGTCACAAAGAAGCTGTGCTAAAAGTACAAAAAGCAATAAATCAATTCTATGATTGGGACAAAAAGTGGAGGATCAAGTTTAATGAAACAAAATCCGTTCACATTGATTTCACTAACAAGAAATCGGATACAAGCCAGCCAGTACTTAAACAACAAAAGTGTACCATACGGAAACACTGCCAAATATCTTGGTATGACCTTGGACGCAAAGCTTCGCTGGAAAGCCCATGTCAAAAAGTTTCTTTTTGACATGGGATTTCCATCGCGCCATAAATCTTGCATAAAAAGGTAGGACGACAGACCGATATTTTTTTGGTTCTAGGACAAGCCGTTTTCCATAGGTACGATGTTTGGCTTCAGAATAGAATAGAATAGAATATATTTATTTGTAAAACATGAGTATACAACAAATAATATGTTCAAGGTTTTAAATAACAGGTAGATCTGCATGTTTCTGTCATCTTCACCTTAGATTTTTTTTTTGAGCTGTCCCACTCCTAGGCATAGGCCTCCCCTTTTTCGTTCCACTTTTCTCGATGTTGCATCTCTTCTCGCCAATTAACGAGAAAGCCATTCAAGGCATCTTTCTCTCGGTCTGCCCCGGCCACGTTTAACTGTCTCAGGGCTCCATTTTTGCGATATACCACAACTTTGCCGGCGGCATACTGCAGACAGACTTTTATGTTATGAAATCTAGTCGAATAACCTACCTACAAGCCTTACTTCTAACAACTAACACAGCAAGAGACTATTTAGTACCGAAACCATTCTTCATAATTTCCCTACAGAACTGACAGTTCATTCACATTATTGTATAGAGCGTCTGTTTATGGTGACTGTCATGTCGAAAGTGTTAGGACGGCCTTCACCCAGTCAGCTTAGTGTCTTTAAGTGTTTAGTAAATGATTTATAGAAGTCAGGATGAGTCGACAGATTTGTCTTTTTGAACTTTTAGATTGGAGTTCATGGCTAATCTTTATAATGAGCACCTGTGGAAGTGGATTTAGATATCCACTAGTTATTGCACGCATAATTAGGATAAATATTGACAAATTAACAGCTTTGCTTGTAAAGATAACATAGAGTGTGTTACGAGTTATTTTTCTACTACCAAAATGTGGATGCAGCAGCCACAGCAACTGTTAGAGATTGGCATTGCCAACAACACACCTAGGGTCACCTGTCATCATTTACTTGCTATACGACGCAGCATTGTCTTTTTTCGTATTGTTGGTATATATTTTATAAAATGAATCAAGCTCATTAGGGTTATTAGGACACTTACGATGTTTGACGGCATTTGGCGATTTGTGATAGAAAATGTGCGCTTATCATAATTTCGCCGCTACTGCCGCCTCTAGAAGTTACTACCGCGGCGATTTCGTACTCTGTGATCATGTCTGTGATATATAAAAACTTAACTCTTTTGTTTACTGTACATTCATAAGCTTTTGGATAGACTTAGATCGTTCGTGTAAAGACGTCGTGACTGTCTAGGCTAATGTGAAGATGACCTTAACCCAATCAATTTTAAAGTACTATTTTAGATGATTGTAGAAATCAATGATGACTTGACAATTTGTTCGGCCTTCTGTTTTCTTTGTAAAGTGTTGAAAGTACTTGATCAATGATTTACTCATCTATGTGTCATCGATTATCTTTCAATAATAGAAGAATAATATAATCATCTTCAAAATAATTTCTCAATAATAAAAAAAATGTATGTGTTTATTTGCGATGATAAGCCTTTTGCAATATGACTTACTACATTTTTAAGGTTTTCCATAGTTGCATTAATAATATTTTTGTTTTGCATAATAGTAATAATGCAATTATTATCGTGAGTAGAGCCTTAGTTTAAAATAATGCCCATGTCTTCAATTGCATCCTGTACAAAGCAGTAAGCAATAAATTTAATAATTATGTTTTTTTGCCAAAATCGACACCATCTGCCATACGAGTGTTTATTTAAACCTTCATTAACCATTTCGTAGAAATGCGTAGCACGATACTTAAAACTTTTTGGGGTTTTCTAATATTTCACGTACGCTATCTAATATTAAAACACAATATATTCATGGTCACTGGCCTGGTAACGAATATAGTAACCACGAAAAATGTTCTAGGAAAACTATACTGTGGTGAAAACCGCTATTCACACTTACTCATATGTAACATAACATCACGCCTGTAATCCCCGAAGGGTTGGGCAGAGGTGTACCTAATAGTACACCTAAATTTCGCCAGTTATGTTTTAAGTCCCATGTAAAAGGGGGCGAGCCAATTGCCATCAACCGGGGACAAATCTAGACTCCATGGCTGCTACTAAGCAATTCCTGATGGAAAAACCCAATAACACTTTGCCCACTTACTTATATTTGTTTAAAAATTACAGCACAGTACATTAGGTCCCATTAAAATAGATGAATAAATTTTAACACAGCGTTCAGCACGTCTAACCAAAGATATCCAAGCAAAAAAACACTAATTAAAGAGTTTTTGTTTTGACCTAAAATAATAATTGCCGGAATTTTTAGTGTATTTTCGTTAACTGTTTTTTTTTTCTTGTAGGTTATCTGATGCGTTGTTCTAATTTTTTTTTTACCATTGTCCTTGTTTTGGTGGTCTGAATGATTTCTAAAAGTTTGTCCATCTATTTTAATGGGATCTTATACAGAGTGTAAACAGACTCTTCACGAAGCCGTCAACCAAGCATTATGTACATCAAACTAAGTACCTTTACGCAAAAATTAGTGCTGGTCAACGACTTTTTTTTTTGTCTCAACTGACTTTTTTTTTCTGACTCTATGTAACGCACTCAAAACATTATGCTGATGGATGGATTGAATAGTAAGGGGGTCCTGGAGGTGATTAAAGTAAAAATCTTACATTAAAAACAAGTTTAAAAAAAAAAAACTTGTGGAAAAGTTGGAACTTTGACCCCCAATATCTCCGTAACTAGAAGGTTCCCAGGTATGGTCTAGAACAAAAAAAATCGCAATGACGGGGAGAACAAGTGTCTTTCGGCTTCGTTAAGAGTCTGTTTACAACCTTTATAAGAGGGAAACACGTAGACCTACTTTAGAGCCTACATTTTGCTGACATGATAAGGTCACAGGAGTTCCAAGAAACAATAAAAAATGACCTCAAGGATGATGACAAGATGAGCTGGACAAACCTAACGACCAGTGGTCCACATTGACGCTTTATCGAAAGAACTGGAAGTGATGGGCTGAGGCCCTTGCAAGATGACGCTGGCTAACAAAATCAAAAACGAAATAACGAAACTATATTTGCTGTTACCAATATTCTTGATTAAGAACTCAAAGGATTTTAGTAAGCTGTCTGACATTCACAGCTGACGAAGGTGTAGTCAATTAATTGGCTACTTCCCATTTGGTAAACTTCCCATTTCGTAAACCTCAAACTGTACCTACTAAAAAGTTGCGTTTGGTAAACATACATTTCATACATTTAGTCCCATTTCGAAAACATTTCAATAATTTTTTGTGTTATATCCCATTTGGTAAACTTTCAGATGAAATGGGTACAGTCAAGTAAAAAAAGAAAAACGAAACTAATGATAACATTGTCATTTATTTTGTTAAATATTTTTAATCACAGGTACAATAGTCGGATTATGTGTACGTATGCCATTTACACATATTGATATTTAAAAACAGAAATAAAAAGTGGGGTGTACAAATAACTTTCAAAAAATTTAAGAAAAATCACAGTTCGATTTGACTATTTCGATGACAAGTTTTATTTTTTTAATAACATAAGTCAATCTAGATGCGAAATCAACTTATATAAAAAAACAATAATCACAGATTTGGTACTATCTTTTTATGTTAATGTACATTAACATAAAAAAATACATACGAAATCAACTACTTATAAAATATAAAAATAAACAGTCACTGATTTGGTACGTTAACGTAAAAAAATACATACTAAATCAACTATAAAATATAAAAACAATAATAATCACAGATTTGGTACAATAACATAAAAAATACATGCAAAATCAACTTTTAAATATAAAATCAAATAATAATCACAGATTTGGTACAATAACATAAAAAATACATGCAAAATCAACTTTTAAATATAAAAACAAATAATAATCACAGATTTGGTACATTAACATTAAAAATTACACACAAAATCAACTATAAAATATAATCACAGATTTGGAATATTAACATAAAAAATTTACTACCTACACTACAAAGTTAAAAATCAATAAATAAATTATAAAGTGATACAAGCAATTCTTGATAATTCGTTCAAACAATTTTCCAATGATATTTTTCCACTTTTGTAATCGCCGAGAATATTGTTAATTCGTATATCATTTTGGATAGATTTTTTTCTTCGTTTTGATATACTTTCTCCATTATTATAAAAGCTGTAAAAAATTGTTATGATTAATTAAAGTAATAATGTATAATTTTTATCATATGTGTCGCCTAAAAATACAGGTCATTGAAACAAAAATATGTACCTTTTCAGAAGATTTTCATAATGTTTAATATTGCCTGATATCGTTTCGAAAAATAAAAGAATTGATGGCCTTTTTCCAATTTCACTATTGAAACTCCAATTCCAAGATTCCATGAGGTTTGTAGTGCGGTGTCTTTGTGCGTAGCAGCACCAAATATTCATCATATCTTCATTTTCCAACCACTGATCCACAAAGTAATCATTGAATTCAGTTATAGCTTTTTCTTCAAAACTGTAACAGAATTAATTCGTTGAAGATTATGATACGAAAAACCATATATTACCTAGTTTCTAACGCATAAAAATGGCTGTAGAAAATGGCGGTAGAAGAAATATCCAGAACTAAACGCGTTCATTTCAATACTGCAAAATTAATTTACCTTTGACTCATAACGTATAGCCATCCATCGTTTATGTCTTCTTTTGGTAAATGTGCCAGAGCCATACATAGTTTGACGTGATAGTGAGATTCTTCATGTTGTAATAAGCCAAGAGATTTTGCCTTTCTTAATAGCGCTCTGCCAAAGTGAACAAAACACCCCTTAACAATTATGTTTGGAAATGTCTTTTTAATTGCATTTATTGGAGCTTTTTCGAAATCCAAGGTAATAATATCGGCTGTCCACTCTGGTAAATGAAATTTTAGTTTGTAAAACAGTCTTTCATATGTAGTTTCTTCTTTGTTTGTCAACACTGCATAAAAAAATGGTACAATATTTGTCCCAGTTTCTGTACTTCCTATGTCTCCGTGTACAACGTATAGTTGAAGAAACGGCTTTGCACAACATTTGAACGTTCCGTCCGCAAAGTAGTGACGGACGTCATTTAAATGTGCAATTGCACTCTTTGAACCAAACACAATCATTCTATTTTCACCGTCAATCTCATCAAACAATAAATTGTCTTTAAAACGGTCAGGAATCACGATTTCTGTAGAGTTAGAGTGCTGAGATTTTGTGATTCCTAGTTGTCTATTTCTGTGTCTATACAATCTGCTTTTAACTTTGTCAAAATTTGGTAATTCTTTAATAATTTCATAACCATTATCTTTCAGCTTTTTAGTACATTTCCTGTATGTAGCTGGAATCGGCTTCAGATCTTCACATATAGTTTGTTTACATTTTTCGATGGCTACTTTCACTTCATTTTTTTCAAAATTCGGAATACAAGAACTGCAGTGAGCATTTTCTCTTAATACATGGCTTCGATTTGAATTCAAAGTTACACTTGCTGAACATCCATCTTTTCTATTAACACAGCGCCACCAACTTGAGTCCTTATTATTTTTCTGTTTATAATATTGATGCCCAGCGCGTAATAAAATTTCACCGCCTCGTGTACTATTAATAATTTTTAAATTCACTGCACCACTAGAAGATCCCTCACCCGACATTGCAACGACCTTGCACTATGCATAAAACGAGTGAACTGATAAGTTAAACCCGGTAATAGATATAATTTACGTATACTTACTTATGTCTATCTCATTCACACCTTTTGTTTAAAACGATGGTAAGGACAATAAATCCCTACCTGAGAACCCGCTCGGTGCTTCTTTTGCGGGAAAAGCACGTGGTATTTATACTTACTTATGTCTATCTCATTCACACCTTTTGTTTAAAACGATGGTAAGGACAATAAATCCCTACCTGAGAACCCGCTCGGTGCTTCTTTTGCGGGAAAAGCACGTGGTATTTTTAGTAGCATCGTGGTATTTTTACAGACTTTAATACGTTTTTTTTACTTCTTCTTGATCAGCCATTCTTTTTGATGGTCGAGATACTATCTCAAGACTGAAGCATTTAAAAATATATACATCTCTAATTTAATACTAATTTGACACTGACTGTACCGTACAAAAATAACAATACTAACAAAGTTTACCAAATGGGATTAAATGTATGAAGTAACGAAATGTTTACCAAACGCAACTTTTTAGTAGGTACAGTTTGAGGTTTACGAAATGGGAAGTTTACCAAATGGGAAGTAGCCAATTAATTGACGGAAACCCTATGAAATGCATGATGAATGAATTATTAAATAATTATAATTTCTTTATTTAGCCGTGAACTTATTTTATCCATACTTTTAGTGGAAAAGTAGCTGCTATTTAGAGAAATGAATGTTACCGGTGATGGCAGTTGGAATAAATTTGCGACTGAAAGGTGTCCAAACACTGGAAAGTCGGTTTTTCGGCGGCGCATGGGCAGACGACATTGTTGCCATCGTGGGTGTATCCTGGATGACGCTGGTTGGCTGTCTACTACAGGAAACTCCATGTTCCACAGCCCTACAAGATAGTTTAATATGAAACCATCTCAGACATTAATCTGCATGGTCCTCATATGATTTAACTAATGTCTGGACTTTAAAAGAGACTTTGACCTCAGAGTTTGTTTCGGCTGTTTCTTTTTAAAGTATTCAGGTACGAAACACCGGCCACGATCACCATTTATCATTTATAAACAATTTTCAAAAACGATTTTTTTACAATATTTTCTCATTACATTTTTTTTGCACCTACACCTACAGTAGGTCACAAAGATCGTGAATTTCATCAAGGAAGCATCACCAAATTGTATAAGTGACGATATTACATTTTTTACACTAACAAGCTATAATGAACCCTATTTACTCACGCGAACATTTTCAAAGAATATGACATTATTTTAAAGATAATAACTATATTATTGGCATTGAATCTTTACAGTTTCCCACATGGTGATAATGGTTTGGTAATGATGGTCAAATTGGGTATTTAACATAACATGTATTTGACACGGATGTTGAGATATTTTTAGGGTTACGTGAAAAGAACTAGCGCTCTTCGGCCCTTTCATTGAAATCCTGATGCCGAGGAGAGAAACGGCAATTGTTTTTAAAATAGGTCGTATGTCTATGACCACCTTCACAAGGATTTATATAAGCTTTACGCTCCTTCAATTATGGGAGACCACAGCATGTAGATGTAACTGGCAGGAAATCAAGACGTATAGCTTGGGTCAATTCAACTTTCCATCCTCACTGATACAAAGTCACAT
Organism: Lycophotia porphyrea; assembly: GCA_950005105.1. Classification (NCBI taxonomy): domain Eukaryota; kingdom Metazoa; phylum Arthropoda; class Insecta; order Lepidoptera; family Noctuidae; genus Lycophotia; species Lycophotia porphyrea. The sequence goes on along the minus strand of OX465388.1, from coordinate 18,013,828 downwards.
TGTCTGGGCCCACAGGCATGTAAAAGTCCTCAGTGTTCATGTAGCAATGATATCCCGGATCCTTCCTATCGAAAGACCCATATGTTTATAACAATGAGTAACTCGCGTAACGAACCTTCCTCATATAACACGTATCACGCTTAACCAGTTTGAGATTTTGGAGGCCCAATTAGCAAATTCTTAAATGATGAATTTGTTCTCTGGAGATTGGTTCTTCTTAAATAATTAAGGTGACTTGCGTATCGGCAAACCTAAGGCCGAGAATTCAGTGGCGGTCCAGTGGTAACGGCCCCGATTTACGAGTTTTAGATCCTGGGTTTGGAGTCAGTCAGGTACGTTACATTGCAGAATTTATTTAATCTGCATTGCACTAAAAAGATCAGCAAGTCCTAGAACCAAAAGTTCGGGTGCATTTATGACATCACCTACCAAGCCACCACGCCCATATGCACCTAACAAGCCGACTGCTGCCGGCCTCACTAGAGGAACAAGGCAGTAAGCCACACTAACTAAATCACGGACCGCAGCCTATCAAAGACAGCAGGCCTGTATGCTCCAGCAGTGGGAACCTTAAAGGCAGAATAAGTATTCTCCCTATTCGAGTAATACCGTACTACACAGACATCTACTGCTGGTGTTTGTGTTTTTATTAATCACATATTTAAACTATGATTTACGTCATTTAGGTACATAAATATTAAATAGGTTGTAATCTACAGATCAGTAAATCTTCTACATTCCTCTGAATAATATAGAAATAAAAAATACTTTGGTGTCTATGGAAAATTTTTCGTTCTATCGTAAGTTAACTGTTTTGATCATTAGTATGTCGCCTTTGGAATTTCAGAAGTTACATGAAGTTAAATGTGATAGTTTTGTCTACGTCTCACTCTTACTTCCGTTTACCAACGACGCTGCGACGACTAGATTAGACGTGGTCAGATAGGCAGTCGCTCCTATGTAGAATACTGGTATTCAGCGGCATCCGGTTGATTTCAACATAGGAAAAAACCACGTAGATGAATGAATGAATGAATGATGAATGATCTATTGAAATAAAATCCGATGAAAGTGTAAGCAAACACTGTAGTGTTCTGGTTTATATTGTCACGAAAAAAAAGTATTTATTTATTTATTTACACACAAAATACTTAACAGGACAATAACATTAACATAGAAGAGCACAAAGGTACTGCTTATTTCATTAGAAATTTCTTCCAGCCTGAGACCTGCGAGAGGAAAGTTGGATTAGAAATGTAGACACAGTGTGTAGAAAAGATAAAACAGGAAAATTTCAACTAGAAGTTAAAACAAAAATTAGAATGATTGATTTGATGGTTTGATTTGATTTTTAGTATTAGAAACACATTAATATGTATTTTTAGAAGTTAACAACTTTATTTCTCTAACAATTATTGTTTTTAATGAAATTAAGAGGGAACAGGGGTTGCGGCCCTCCATGTGTATTCTCCTTCTTTTTCTTGAAACATTTTTTTTTTCATACAATTAAGGTCTGCTGTAGCCACATCCCTGTCATTATCTCGAAAAATACCCTATTTTTACGGCCGTGATTAGAGGACTACCAGACAAATTCGAAAAGATTTTAACATAAAAGAAATTGATATGAACCTACAGTACGTACTATACAGTCATACTCTTTCTTAAAATTGTAACGTCAAAAATAATTGAATCAGCTCAATTTTCGAGGAGAAAAAGAGGAATATGAACTGTCGATCTTGTCGATTTTTTTGTGATATAATCGGTCTGAGCTGCAGCTGTCCCCATCGTACTCTACGGAAGCAGGCTTGACACAGTGCGACGGCAATTTCTTCAAATAGCTACCTCGCCGGCCCTGTTCATTCTTAATAATCAAACTTGTACTAGTCTGAATTAGATTTCCTCTCACACAAAGGTATTATTAAGTATAATATCCGTTAGTATCCCTTCCAATACATGAACTTATCGATCGCACAAACCGCATCGTTTGGGAGACCGATTAGTGGCGCAACTTACAAGGTCTTCGATAAGGTAAACTGTATAACACTTTCATTTGGTCATGCATAATGTAGTGTAGGCAAAAAGTTTCAATTACAATTATTATATTTACGGCCTTTTTTGCAACGTCCGTATAAGACTAGTTGAACAAATGGCAGAAGGGAAGCAGTAGAGTTTTGAAATTAGTAGAATAGAATAGAATAGAATAGAATCTTTATTTGCTTAGAATGTAGGTACATAAAAATAAGCTGGAAAATAATATATACGAATCCATGTACATTCTGCCTTAATATAGCATGCAAATATAATACATAGCAGAGAATAGTAAGCATAGGTATTACAAAGAATTATCATTTAAGAAATCCTGAACAGAATAATAACATTTGTTTACAAGTAATTCTGTGAAATGTTTTTTAAATTTTTGCAACGGTAAGTTTTTCATTTGTTCAGGTATTTTATTAAAGATTACAGGAGCCATACAAATCACATTTCTTTTCAATAAGCTAGTTTTAAATACACCCGTGCATAATAGATTCTGGTATTGAGATCTCATAGCTGTAATTCGTTTTCTAGTTTCTAATAAAGTTGCAAATAGACATCGATTTGTTATTACGAATATTGCTAATTCGAATATATAGAGACATGGGAAGGTTAATAATTTATGAGACTTAAATATAGGAACGCAACTGTCTGTTACTTTAAGACCAAATATAGCTCTCAAACAGCGCTTTTGAGCTTTGAAGATGCTTTCTCGTTCACTACAGTGACCCCAAAATATTATACCATATCTTAATATGGAAATCACTAGACCATGGTAGGCTACTAATATTGTCGGTAGATTTACTTTTTTCGATAGATTATGCAACATAAATGCAGCTGTACTAAGACGTTTACATATATCTTCTGCTTGCGGCTTCCAGGTTAGCTGGCTGTCAATTGTGATTCCTAAAAATTTTGTACTGATTACTGTCTCTATAGTTTGACCATTATAGTTTATATTCATATCTCCCGTAGATATTCGTTGGTAAAAATTCATGATTTTAGTTTTTTGGATGTTAATATCTAAATTATTATTGTCAAGCCACTTTATTAAGCTACTAATTGTATTGTTAATGTCACTTAAATATGATTCTTTTTTGTTACATGAGACAATTGATGTGCTATCATCTGCAAATAGTACCATCGGATAAGGTATATGACGTGGCAGGTCATTTATATATAATAAAAATAGCAAAGGTCCGAGCACGCTTCCCTGCGGGACACCATATTTTATTTCTCTAAAAGACGATAGAAATTTTAATTCTCTTCTAGATTCCAAACACAGGCTCGATACCTCCGTACATTGTCTACGACCTTTTAAGTACGTTTTTATTAAATTAAGGGCATTGCCACGAATACCGTATGCGTAAAGTTTGGTTAGAAGGGTATCGTGATCTACACAGTCAAAAGCCTTCGTCATATCTGCATATATTGCGCATACAGGTATTTTAGAGTCCACTTTTGGCATTATTTTATGGAGAAAGTCGAAAATAGCCATGTTGATGTTTTTATTTTTTCTAAAACCCTTTTGTTCGTCACATAGTATGTGGTGTTTTGTTAGAAAATTGTAAAGCGATTCATAGATAAATTTTTCTATGATCTTTGAGAAGATGGGAATTAGAGCAATTGGTCTATAGTTTGCCATTTCGTCTTTATCGTTCTTTTTATAAATTGGTTTAACTATAACAGTTTTAAGACTTTCTGGAAATACTCCAGAGTATATACTTGCGTTAATGATATGAGCAAGAGGCGCAGCTATACAGTCAGAAACAAATTTTACAACTGTGGTTGAGATGCCATCATACCCAAAGCTCTTTTTGTTTTTTAAGTTTCTTACCACACTTGTGACATCTTGAGGAATAACTGGATTCATAAAAATTGAATGTGGGTTGATAGTTATGTTGATTTTGTCACCTGAAGTACGTTTTGGTCTATCCGAAATCTGGTCTATGAAGAAATTGTTGAAAGATTCAGCTATTTCATTATGATTTGATATATTTTTTTTCCCTTTTTTTATTTCAGAAATGGGTTCTCTTGCAATTTTATTATTATTAATAATTTGCCAGGCAGTTTTGGATTTATTTTTGGAGTTATTTATTAGGTAGTTATTCTGAGCTTTCTGGGTTAGTTTAATGATTTTCTTAAATCTCTTTGAGTAATTATTAAATTTCTTTTTATTTTCACTAGTTGGTTTTAGTCTCTGTTGCCACAGTAATTGTCGTTGTTTTTTGCTACATATTCGAATCCCCCGAGAAACCCATTTCAATTTTTTTTCAGATCTTACAGTCACTAATTTGTGAGGGAAACAGAGATCATACAAAATTAGGAAAATTTCTAAAAAGTTATCGTAAGCTTTGTTAGAATCTTCAGTGCTACATACATCAGAAAACGATAGGCTTTGGAGATGTGTTCTAAACTTTTTAAGATTTTCCTCAGTAATAGCTCGTCTTAATACTCTCCACGATTTTATTTGTCTGGGTTTATTAACTTTTATCTTCATTATTTGAGCTGTATGGTCAGACAATCCGAAATCGATTACTTCATGTTGGCAGTTTTGTTTAAAATTGTGTGCAAAATTATCTAGACAAGTATTGCTGATAAATCGAGTCGGTTGATTAATTTCTAATTTGAGGTTGTAGCTCCTGAGAAAGCATTCAAATTCTACTGTCATTCTATTCCTGTTTAAAACATCTATATTAAAGTCTCCACATAAAATTACTTTTTTGAAAGGTTTGATACACACTTTTTTCAAAATAAGATCTAAGTTTTCATAAAACTTACTTAGGTTACACAATTTAGGAGGTCTATAAACACATATAAATATAATTTGTGAAGGTAATTCTATGGCACAACATTCCAGTATTCCCGATATCGAGCACTTCATTATGTCAGGTAGTTCTTTATATTCATGTCCAGCTCTTATTAGGATACAGGCACCACCACGTTTACTATTCTGCCTAGAATAACATGCTGCTAACTTGTAATTAGGTATATATAATAATTTTTCTTGGCCTGACATTATAAAATGCTCGGTTATACACATTACGTCCACAACTTTCTGTTTACTTGACAATTCTTGGATGTAAATATTCAATAAGTCTGACTTGTTTAGAAGTCCGGCAATGTTTTGGTGCAGAACATACATGTTATCAGAGAAAAAACTCACGACCCGGGGACACGGTGTTAATAGTAGTAGCCTCACATTCTGTGAATGAGCTCTCAGATATAGTTAGCAGTAGGTTGTGGAATACATTGCGCATTCCACGGTCATTTAACTTTCTAGTGATTTTTGAGAACATACTAAAATATAGTCAATATTTCAAGTGTTTAATGCAGGAAGCATTGAACACTTGAAATATCGCCTGCAACCTGAGAGTTCCAGGTTGAGAAAACTAAGTTACTGAGGTATGCCTCAGACTGGGCTCATCATCATCACTTCAGCCGGAAGACGACCACTGCTGGACATAGGCCTCCCCCAAGTGTCGCCACATTGACCGGTCCCGTGCGACTCGCATCCAGCGGATCCCCGCAACCTTCACCAGGTCATCGGTCCACCTAGTCGAAGGCCTTTCACGCAACGTCTTCCGGTTCGCAGTCACCACTCCAGAACTTTACGGCCCCATCGGCCATCCGTTCTGCGAGAAATGTGCCCTGCCCACTGCCACTTAAGTTTGGCAATTCTTCGGGCTGCGTCGGTAACCTTGGTGAGACTGGGCTTGCCATATCATAATTCAAGTGATTCACACATACATACATAAACTCACACCTTTTTCCAATGGGGATAGGCAAGAAAACACAGAACGCCACCTGCTACGATCCTTACATACTCTTTTTTCCTCGTCCTCGTCGCTAATTCAATTGATGTGAGAATCCCTAATTTTATTGATGTAAAAATAATGACATAACTTAGAAAGCGTTGTAATTCATCTTACTGACAGATCGCTTTTGGCAGCCTATATCGCCCCCAACATGTCCACCGGTCTCTTGTTTGCGAGATCATATTCAAGGCCGTAAGACTCACCCAAAATATAAAAAGTGGGGACAACGCCTCCATGAACACATAACTATGTATCTGTCACTATCTTTCAACTTCTGATCGGATATAGGCGTTGCAACATAATCGTTGTATAAATGTTGGAACTTACACTTGACATTGAGTATGGTGCGGCTTATGTAAGGTACTTGGTGAGCGCATCGGTTTTAAATGCCACCAGTCATGGCTTTTGATGATCGATAAGTTTATGTTTATCTGGTTTCCGAATCGTTTTGATAGAATCCGGACATGGCATTTATTTTTTCTTGAGAATCTGATGATTATAAGAATATGAGATCGTAGCATAGGTCTACATCAGGCAAGTTGTGGTCAAACGCAAGCCTACTTCGTGTAAAAAAATTACATCACAATTCAGAGACAATAAGCAGGGAGGACATTTTACCTTTTTAGTTTTTATTACTTTTCCCCATGGCAACGTAAAAAAAAACCGTGCTTATTGCCTATGACGCAGCCACGATAAATGCCTAGTCCATACTAGAAATTTATGGTGGCTAGCGTTTACAGAACAACACACTTAAACAGAAAACATTTAAATTAAATACACATACAGCTAGACCGGGAACAACTATCTATAGGCCATACAAATATTATTTTGTTCCATGCGGGGATCAACCCGCGACACGCAGTGCAGCAGCTATTCACTCAGCCACTGCCCCAACCGTGCCGTCAATCTGATGGCAATATGGGCTTTCCAGCCTATTACAAGTAACTAAAACATAACTAGCGAAGTGTGGGTGTACTATGATACATCATCAGCCTATAGCAGTCCACTGCTGGACATAGGCCTCCTCAATCGCACGCCACTCAACTCGATTCTCAGCAACTCTCATCCAGTTGCTACCAGCCACCCTGCGAAGATCGTCACTCCACCGAGCCTGAGGGCGTCCCACCTTACGTTTGCTAATTCGCGGTCTCCACTCAAAAACACGTCTACCCCAACGGTCATCGGTTTTACGGCTAATATGACCGGCCCATTGCCACTTCAGCTTGCTTATTCTGTGAGCACTATGGTACACCTCTGCCTAACCCTTCAGGAAAATACAGATGTATTATAAAGGTATCTTACAAATCTATAACTAACTCTGATTTACTTCCATCTTTTCTATTTAAAATAAAACTTTGCTCTTAAATATTAACTCGTGTCGTAACAAACAAACAGAAGCCATATTTTTAAACAAACAAGAAACGCATGTACTTATTCTATGTACACTTCGTATTATGTATATTTACTTTAGTCTTTTAACAAGTTGGTTGATAGTATACGGATCTAAAATTAACTGGACAAGCCACATTCTCTCACACGTAATTAGCTTATAATGTTCCCACTGCTGGGACGCAAACTCCGATCACACAGATCACAAAATAAAATAATTTATTTCAAGTTTTGTAGTTTTTAAATAATATAAATAAAGAATTTTGCCTCTTTATTATTATTTTTTTCAAGTAGGCCAGTTACAGCCACTTTTGAACTGTCGAAACAAAGACAACAATAAAATGTAGCTACAGTCCCAGTCACAAGGCATAATAACTGTGAAATTACTGTAGTTGCTCATTTCAAACCGTAGGGGGCAAAAAAATCCATGAACGCTCTTTTAAATCATAATACAGGGTGTAAATAGACTCTTCACGAAGCTGTCAACCAAGCGTTCTGTACATCAAACTAAGTAACTTTACGTACGTACTTTACTTTAAAATTATTACTGGGAAACAACTTTTTTCTTGGGGTGAAAAATGACGTTTTACAGTAGAACTCAATGTAATGCATTCAAAACATTGTGCTGATGCATGGGTTGAATAGTACGGGGGTCGTGAAGGTGTATTAAATAAAAAAAAATACATTAAAAACATGTATGTATTTTAAAAAAAACTTGTGAAATAGTTGGAACTTTGACCCCCAATATCTCCGTAACTAGAAGTATGGTCTAGAACAAAAAAAAATATCGCAATGACGGGGAAAATAAGTGCCTTTCGGCTTCGTTAAGAGTCTTTTTACACCCTTTATTGTCCACTGCGGGAAAAGGCTAGGCAGATGATGATTGTCCACTGCGGGTTGATTGATGCCTTTTTTTTTCGGATGGGAAACCTTCAAACGACTTCTCCCGCTCTGGGCGGAGCGGAAGGGAGGTTCAGACTTGTACCTACTGACTAAAACCCATCCATGTTCTTTCTTTACCCTTTGTGTTCCGCGTATCTCTTTCGAACAGTCCCGCAGCCCTGGCAGGATTGAGGGATGCCTTTTTTTTTTTTTTTACGGATGGGAAATCATCAAATGACTTCTCCCGCTCTGGGAGAAGTCATTCATTTTCGATTTTATGGTGCAAGGACATAACGGTTTCCTCACGATATTTTCCTTCACAGATTTTAGTTCACATAATAAAGGGTGTAAACAGACTCTTAACGAAGCTGAAAAGCACTTGTTCTCCCCGTCAATGCCATCATTTTTTTGTTCTAGATCATATGTGGGAACCTTCTAGTTACGAAGATATTGAGGGTCAAAGTTCCAACTTTTTCACAAGTTTTTTTTTTTTAATATATGTTTTTAATGTAAGATTTTTACTTAAAACACCTCCAGAACCCCCGTACTATTCAATCCATCCATCAGCACAATGTTTTTAGTGCGTTAAACTGAGTTCTACTGTAAAACGTGAATTTTCAGCCCAAAAAAAAAGTTGTTTCCCAGCACTAATTTTTGCGTAAAGTTACTTGGTTTGATGTACAGAATGCTTGGTTGACGGCTTCGTGAAGAGTCTGTTTACACCCTGTTTGATGATTAAAGTTACACAAGTGCTTATCTAGGTTTGAACTTACCACTTGTTAGCCCATTTTCATAGAAGAAGACCTATTGTATTTTTTATGAACTTGACTGGACAAAATTAGACCGAGGTCAGATGACCGTTCATTGGCCCAAACCATAGCAAGAACAGATGCACCAAATGTAGGATCCGTAACAGATCAGAAGGTTAAACATCTGTCTAACTGTATCTTATTTAAACAAAAAGGTGTAGATATGTTAAGAATACTCTAATTTAATAAAATTTGTAAAGGAACAAAACATGTCTTGAGGCTGTGAACCGTTCGAAAGAGATACCGTTGCCCTGGAATACAAAGGGCAAGGAAGGAACATGGATGGGTTAAGTCAGTACAAGTCTGACACTCCCTTCCGCTCTGCCCAGAGCGGGAGAAGTCATTTGAGGATTTCCCATCCGAAAAAAAAAGGCTGTAATCTTAAAGAAATTGACGACCCTGACACATGACCGTAGTAAGATAAATTTCCCTGTTCATATTAAAATCATTTCTATAATACAATATGTTACACCACATCAATCAAAGCTGGACTGTTCCGTCGTTAATTATTTTCCGCAACTAATATTATTTCTAAGTTTAACCTAAGCTAACCCAAAGAGGCGCAGACACATTTTTTTGGAGTATTCCCATTAGAGCACCGATTTCAAGAGCACCAAAGATTTTCCCTTTTGAGCAAAGTTAATATCTTTGACACTAAGCATTGGTGCTTTTGAAATCGGTGCTCAAATGAGAATACTCCATATTTTTGTATATGTGACGCAAGTAGTGACTATGTGGCTAAAAATATTATATTGACAGGTTATGCGTTATTTCCCTCCTACCACAATCGCCTAACCTTTAGTAAAAAATGGGAAATACAATTCTATCAAAGCTTACGCAAGCCAAAGATCAGATGATGCATTCAATAGCCTTCGCCGGCCTTATTTGAATGATCATAACTTCATAATTTGTCACTGGATTTTGACACTATAACATTATTAACTCAGCCTAAACGAATAATCGCGTGGCTACAACACCTGGTGCGACTGCGAGAAAACCAATAAAAGAAATGGGGATAAATATAATGACCACCAAAAATAACTTTGTGACCACTAACATCTATCACCTAAAATATCAATTGATCACCAAATTTAGTAAATGAGCACCTTTTAATGAGGTGGTTGATGACAAACTAGTTTTGCCTAGGCCGACTCGGGGCACCCCGACACGGATAGATTAGGTTAGAAGGGTATGGCGGGGTATGAATGAGCGAGCAAAGCGAGCGAATAGACCCCGCCATACCCTTCGTGGTTATTTTTTTATAAACCACTCAGAAGTAGGAGCCCCGGCAAACGGGGCTCCGTCGACCGGGTCTCCCTCGACTCGGATGCAGGGCATAACATTTCAATTTCTGGTGGTCATTAACTATTTTTGGTTCTAATTTCACGCTAAAATGGGGATCTAATTTTGGCAATCAAAAGTGATTTTTTTGCCGTAACATTTTACTAAATCTGGTGGTTGGTTAAATATAAGCAGAAAAAAATTGCTTTGAGCATTCTACGAGTCACCACGACACAACTTGTGACGCGACGCAGCCGCGTGTACGCAAGGCGAGTCGCAGGTCGCGTCCAAATCGCATTGCTATTAAGTCGTGAATGTGTGTTTTAAAATTTGTAAAGCTTCCGGAAACAATAAAATTATTTTTGTTGAGATTGAACTTTGATAGGTCAAGGTTTTAAAGAATGCAATTAAGATATGTGTGTATGCTTAGGATTTTTTGCATATTTATGACAGATCAAGGAGTTAATTTCTAAAATAACTTATTATTATTTTTTTTTTTTACTCTGCTCAAACAAAATTAAAAGTCACGTCTTAGCCAAATAAGATATTATAAAAACCGGCCAAGTGCGTGTCGGGCTACTCAAAATGTAAGGTTCCGTAGCTGCCCATTAAAATATGTGGACACTTCCCACAGTCCGATTTGTCTCCGGACGATGATTTTTATTGTGATAATTAAAAACGAACTAACATTTGCAGTTGAAAAACCTGTGCTCCCATACTTTGTTTAGGAAAATATGTTATCCAAGTACATTTTATAAGTTGGTCGACTATTACTCGTAAACTTGCAAAGCCCACATAGATGTGATAGTTTTCCTTTTTATTTCTTTTTTTATATACTATTATATACTACCACCGTGAGTTTTTTTTACATACCCAAACACAACAGTTTAACTGGTAGAGGACACTAACTTGAGTCCAACAAAAATTAAAGCTTGAAAAATCAAACCCCTTAATTAAAAATTTATGTGACCAAAACTCGCAATATTTTGTAAAGACACACACACACATCATCCCACACTATGGGGTACGTAAGAATAACCCTAAAAAAATACTTTTCGATATTTTATTTTACCACTTTGTCGGCGTAGCTAATCTGTATATTCATGCCAAATTACAGCTTTCTAGTAAGAGTCTTTGAGCTAAGCTGCGGACAGACAGACGGGCGGACATGGCGACACGACATGGACAACGACTTATTTTATTGGGGTAAAATTACAAAAAAAATACGTTTTACGGTAGGACTCAATGTAACGCATTCCAAACATTGTGCAAATGGATTGAATAGTACGGGGGTCGTGAGGATGTCTTATGTAACAAAATTACATTAAAATAATGTATATAAAAAAAAAAAAACTTTTGAAAAAGATGGAGCTTTGACCCCTAATATCTCCGTAACTAAAAGGTTCCCAGGTATGGTCTAGAACAAAAAATCACAATGACGGAAAAAGCAATGTGCCTTTTGGCTTCGTTTACGAGTCTTTTTACACCCATTATACAAGTATTTTTTTAAGGAATTGCATTTTCATTTATAACTTTAAACTCAATAAAACGAAATTGTAGATTTTTGAAATTATTTCACACATTTCATGACTATTTTCGTGTTCTATTCAATTTTTTAAAGTGTTAATAACACAATTACGGTTTGCAAAATAACATCTAAACGAATTGATTTCTTTATGTTATTACTGTCATTCACACTTGAAAGATTTCTTGTGAGGTAGTTATTACGAGTGCATTCATAATGTCAAATACCAATTAATTAAGCATAAGAATTGAAAGACCGCCATAATGGTAATAGGTGTGTAAGAAAATATTTCAACATACGTATTGCTAAACTGTTTGTGTACCTAGACTAGAATTTAGAAACTTAAGCTGGGCGCAGACAGCTGAAGTTTTTCTGCTAATTGTGGTACTCCCTCGGGTTATCCATACAAGGTCGAAGGGACACCGTCACACAAACGGTTTACAACGTAATCAGTACCCAAGCCATTAACTTTTTCAAAGGTAATTTAAAAAAATATCAGCTGTTCCATACATTTTGACCGTAAAGGTATTGCATTTTTGTAGGAAATAGCAGATTTTTCTTAAATTACCGATTAATTTCTGGGTGCAGAATGCCGTACTGCATGCGTAGCATGACCATCGTAGAAACGGGTTTTGTCGACGGAAGAATCGACAAAATGACAGATCAACAAAAGAAATGTAATTTTGTTAATTCTCCTGCGTGGTAATTTAATACCTAGTTAGTCAAAAAGTCCTGAAAATGTTTTACCTTCGTAGAATAGAAAAAAACTCCTTTGTTTCAAAACACACATAGTTCAAATGTACTAATGCCTCACCTATTGTTTTATTACTAAATTGACCTAATAAAGACATTGTATCAGTCTTTGATTTCTTAAGACATTTTTGAACCTTAAATTTTTTACTGTCATTCAAAAAAATTATTAATTAATTTACTAAAATTTCAGCAAAATTCGAAGTGGTGAATCGGTTGAGGGTTTCCCCCTTAACCTATAATGTTCCCACTACTGGGACAGGCCTCTGTCTTCTTTCAATTTTTGGCTGTAGGACACTTTCTTCACGCTATTTTCCTTCACCTTTTTGAGAGCAGTGGTGATGAAATAATTTACGCAAGTAACGCGCCTCATTGAACTTAAATGGAGTTGGGTAGGCACTAGCAAGATGTGGTGATGGCAAGTGGAGTAAAGCTGTGACTGTCTACGCATGGTATGCTACGACTGTTTGGAGGCACGCGGTGGCTGAGGAGGCGCGCGGTTTGCGGCATCATCATCAGGCGTCGGCGGCGACTGAGGGGCGCACGGGCGGCGCGGTGCTCGCGCGGTCCCGCGCTCCGATCGTCGCGCCACTCAAAATCTTACCACGACGAAAAGCACTGCGCCTGCATTAGACCAGATTTACCTATATAGTCCACGGTAGCAGCGTCAGCAGCGACGGAGTTTTGTCCAAGGACTGGAAAGAGAGGTGATGGTCGTTTAGTGGCGAAATGGACAAACGACATAAGAATGTCGTTCCAGCTCCCAATGGCTCTTGCTATCGCGGGTATATCCTGGATGAAGCAGGCATGGGAACGTAGAATTTGGCATAAGCAGACAAGGCTATACCCAGCAGTGCGTGAAGTCAGGCTATGGATGATGAGGATAAACGTGCCTGCCTGGGTTTACCATCACATATAGATATGAGAATGAAGGAAGAGAGAGTGTTCTATAAAAATGTCTTAGCACACACAGCATACATGTCGGGAACTGTCTGGATTTATTTCGTTAGGCTCGAGCATTATGTGGGCAGACGATGGGTTTCGTGCTTTGAAAACACAATGGGTGCGAAACACTGTTTCTAGCAAAACTAACGAATTACTTGAGATTACAACTTAACACATTAACTCGAGACACAATGAATACAGTACAGTTCCAAGAAGTCTCAACTCGACCGCGATCAAACTCTGACTGTCGTCCTAGCGTCGAGCCGCAAACATCAAGACTCTGTAAGCACGCCTCGGTGGGAGTAAGTACGTCGTCCGACGTCACCACAGGCGTACCGCGATTTATTCCAAGTCTATGCCAATGACCCGCTCCGAAATACATATAACAAACTTCGTAAATCTATAATAGACAGTAATGACATAAATATATTTAAGACACAACTGAATAAGTTTCTAATAAATAAAACATAATCTAGTATAAAAGAGTACCTAACGGGTAGAAATATATGATTGTATAATTAATATTGTTTGACATTGAGGTGAATGCTTTCTACGTCCGATTTTATTTTATTTTATGTGATTTTGTTTGATTTTGACTTAATTTCATTTTGTGTGATTTAATTTGACTTTACTTGATTTAATTTTATTGATTTATTTGATTTTATTATATTCTTACCGTAACGTGCCTACTTACAATTTTGCATACCTTTATCGGTAGAGCATAGTGAGCTGCGTATTCACTCAACATCTTGCTTTGATTTGATTCAGTGTACCTGTCTTTGCGTACCCGAGATTTCCTTCATCAAAAGCTTGTAGTATCAAATTATCCTCATAGCGGCCTTGGATTAAGAAACTAATACTAAACGTAAGTACATAAATTATATTGGAAGAATCTTTGCTATAAATCATCACTATAAAATATAATAAGTATATCACACGGATTATCTGCGATTTTTTACCTCGCTAGATTAATTACTTGACAGTACTAATGGACGGGTTTTCTAGTGACATAAGAAGAAGGATAATATTTTGAAAAACCCTGACTTTAAAAGTATTGTATCTGCAAAACTGATGATCAATTATTAAGCACTCAATTCTTTGCCAGAGGTTCAGAATATTCACTTTGAAGCTATTATAATTATTAGACTGGGTATTCAAGATTTTGATTTAACTTCATCTTAAATACTGGTATTCAGCTGCATCCGGTTAGACTGGAAGCCGACCCCAATATAGTAGGGAAGAGGCTAGGCAGATGATGATGCTGGTGATTTAGGTTTTTGATTTCTTACTGTCAATAGCCATGATCTATACCGGTATACTACGTATAACGTAGAATGCGCAAAACCTGAAAATAGTTTGATCAAAATAACGAGCAGAATCAATTTAACCATTTTTTAAAATAGGTCACATTTTTCAAAAAATCTTGATTAAAAATATTGCCCTGACAATTTATTTAACTATTTTTTTCTCTCAATATTAGGTCAATTGAATTAAAAAATGTTTGGGGTGTCTGAGGTTTTGCGCATTTAACGTTACACGTTGTATATCGTGTAAAAACACAAAAATGCGGTTAATCTTATCAGTTTTATTTATAGGTGTTTAAAATTATCACCACATTAATCTTCTCTAGAACTTTGGACCTCAAATTCTCCACAGTCCATTTAAGTTAATTTAGAAATGCATTATTTTAAATGATATGTGCATTCAAATAACTATTTGAGAGATAGAGCAATATCTTAAAGAAGAGTAATAATTATTCAATTACTCCGTCGATTAGTGTTACATTTGTCTTTTTTTTATTTTTGGATTGCCAACGAGGTACTTTACAATTAATCTTATATAAAATAGAATAAGAATATGAATAAGAATAAGAATCATTTATTTGCATAAAATACAGGTGTTACCAGTTGTTACAATTGGTGGTTTAGGCACAAACCATATTTTGCCTTTTTAGGGCATGCAAATATTATACATTATTATGTAATGCGTATCTAAATTAAATATTACAACTTTTACACATATTGCACATAAAACTATACATATATCTTAAAATTAAATTTTGTGTTGCAGAAATTCTTGTAAATTGTAAAAACAATTTTCTGTCAACCATTTACGCAATTTATTTCTAAAATATTTAAATGGGAGTTCTCTTATATTTCTAGGTAATTTATTAAATATAGAAATACACATATGAAACACATTGTTTTTAATCAATGTTGTATTGCAGAATGGTATCATAATTTTTGTTGGATCTCTTGGCCTCTGCTTAGTGTAGCTGTCACCTTTGAATTTAAAAAATTCACTATGTTTCCTTACAAATACCGATACTTCAAATAAATACATGCTGGTCAATAATTTAAGTTTTTTAAATAAAGGCCTACAAGATTCTAGAGGACCGACACCGTAAATAGCACGAACACATTTTTTTTGTACAATAAACGCCTTTTCATAGTCTGTTGAATTGCCCCACATTATTAGTCCGTATCTTAAAATGGATTCAACGTATCCACTGTATGCTATGCGAGCAGTTTTTTCGTCTGACACAATACGAAGTTTCCTTAACGCATACACAAATCTGTTAAGTTTACTGCATACGATGTAAATGTGTGGCTTCCAATTACAAAATTTGTCGAGTGTTATACCTAAAAACTTAATACTTTCTGTTTCTTCTATATTTTTATCTTTAATTTTAATGTTAATACTATCAGAGGGTTTGCATTTGTATGTACTAAATTTAATGAATTTTGTTTTTGAAATATTAACACATAGATTATTACATTCAAGCCAATTTATTACGGACTGTACAGCTTCGCTTATTTTGTTTTCATGGGTTGAATTTTTAGTTTTATTGGGCACTATAACAGAAATATCGTCGGCGAATAAGACACTATCGTAGTTTAATGAATCGGGTAAATCATTGATATAGATCAGGAATAACAAAGGCCCCAGAACACTCCCTTGTGGTACGCCATAATTATTGAATGTAGAAGAGGATCTGTAGACAGTGGATTCGAGATTTTCATTTATATTTGTAACTTCTACGCATTGCTGACGTCCTGTTAAAAAACTTCTAATCCAATCTAAAGCGACGCCCCGGATGCCATATTTTTCACATTTGTTTATTAAGATGTTATGATCCACAAAATCAAATGCCTTACTCATGTCGAAAAATACTACTGCAACCGGAATTTTTTCGTCTAGGTATTCTGTGATTTTTTTAATTAAGGTAAATGCTGCCAAAGAAGTGGATTTATTATGTTGAAAACCGTTTTGTTCCTGTTTAAGAATGTTATGCTTATTTAAAAACCCTATTAAACGACTATAAAATACCTTTTCAAAAATTTTGGATAATACAGAGACAAGAGTAATAGGGCGATAATTATTTGGGTCTTTTCGATCACCTTTTTTGAACAAGGGTTTAACTATGGAATGCTTTAAATTCTCTGGAAATATTCCTTGTGTCAAAGAATTTTCTAAAATATGATTTAGAACAGGCGCTATGACATGAGCACTTGCCTTAATAACGCGAGTTGAGATAGAGTCATAACCTATTGCGTTGGTGTCATTTAAAGATTTTATTGTATTTATAATTTCCTGTTTTGTGGTCGGTCTCAGAAAAATTGATTCATCATTAATAGGGATTTGAGATTGGCGTTGTTTATTTGGAAAACTTGAGTTATGATCATTTGCAATCTCAAACTCAAACTCAAACTCAAAAGCATTTATTTCAATTAGACCATTACAGGCACTTTTGAATGTCAGAAAAACAAATAAGGCTAAGCTACAGTCACAGACACAAGGCATAATAACTTGTGAAAGTACTGTAGTTGCCCATTCCAAAGCGTAGATCTCTATGGAGAAGAATGGGCAAGAAACTCCATGGACACTCTTTTCAATCAAAATATTGTACAAAATCTTGGTTACATCATTCATGTTGAGATTAAACATAATTATGTGAGAACGATGTAGAAATACGTGCACGTTAAGAGCGTCCAGAGTAAAACATTATATCAACAATTTAAAAACAAAGTAAGTAGTTAAAATAAACCATGGCAGCCTAGAGATGACCAGTCCCAACTGACAGCGCCCGTTCACGAACATGACGCATGGATCAGACCCATTCAGCTCAACCATATTGAAGGGAGCTAAATGACCCGACACACCCGCCACCATCAGCGAGACATTTGAATGCATGACATTCTCTCAGCCACCAGGGCAAATTCAAGTCAATGAAAGATAACTAAATGTAAATGGTAGCTTTACAGTACATAGTACTCACACATGTGCTATGCAATTATATAATACTAAGAGATTGAATTTATACAATGCAAAGATATTATTACAATCTTCTGCAGCTTCCACAATAACTTCACATGGTAATAAATTAGTTTGCCCCTATGCTTGTGGAGCAGGACCAGCAGTGAGCCAAGCATTTTTATCATCAATGTAATCCCCCAATTTATAATATGCTTGCCTACATAGTGTGCGTTTTATACAAGATTTAAATTTCGTCTCGTTTAGTTGTAGAATGTGGGGAGGTATTTTATTGTAACATTTTAAACAGTACCCCATGAAAGATGAGTCTACTTTAGCTAACCTAAAACCTGGCTGTACTAGTTCGTCCCTGTTTCTAGTACTATAGTGGTGCCTGTCACCTCTTTTACTAAATAAATGCAGATTTTTCCTAACGTACATGATGTTTTCATAGATGTATAGACAAGGTACTGTCATGATGTTAATTTCCTTAAACAGTTCTCTTAGAGAGTCACGCCTACGTAGATCATATAAGGCTCTGATAGCTCTTTTCTGCAGAATAAATATAGATTCGATGTCTGCAGCCCGTCCCCATAGTAAAATACCGTAAGACATAATACTATGAAAATAACTAAAATAGACCAGCCTCGCGGTATCTACATCAGTAAATTGACGGATTTTTCTAACAGCATATGCTGCTGAACTCAGCCGTCCTGCAAGAGATGTTATATGCGGACCCCATTGTAGGCTTGAGTCGAGCGTGATCCCCAGGAAAACAGTTTTTTCGACGAATTCTAGTTTCTCTTGATTCAATACTATGTCACTATTACTACTTTTGACATTCGGTAGAGCAAATCTGATGCATTTCGTTTTTTTCCCATTTAATACTAAATTATTCGCGGTGAACCAATTATGAACCTGTAGTAGAGCGTTATTTACGTCGTCAAGATTTGTAGCACGTCTGTTTATCTTAAATATTAAAGAGGTATCGTCAGCAAACAACACCATCTGTGGTTTGTTTTTAAATAAATGGGGGAGATCATTTATATAGACTAAAAAGAGGAAAGGACCTAATATCGAACCTTGCGGTACACCCATACTTACTTTTAAACCCATTGAATTGACACCATTTATTTGTACTTGCTGATGTCTATCGTTCAAATATGATTTCACTAAATTGAGCGCAAGTTTACCTAAACCGTAATGTGCAAGTTTTAAGAGTAGGGTTTCGTGGTTTACGCAATCAAATGCTTTCGAGAGGTCACAGAAGATTCCTATGGCATCTTGTGCCTCTTCCCACGCAGTAAATATGTGTTTTAATAAGGTTACACCGGCGTCAGTCGTGCAACGTCCTTTGGTGAAACCATACTGTTTCTCATGTAAAATTTTATTGGTGTTAAAGTGGTTGAGCATTTGATTAAGCATTACCTTTTCAAACACCTTGCTAAAAACCGGCAACACGGATACGGGTCTATAGTTATTGGTGTCTTTACTGTCCCCGGATTTGAAAAGTGGTATTACCTTGCTGTATTTCATAAGGTCCGGGAAGACTCCTTGGTCCACACACAAGTTAAATATTAATGCTAAATACGGTGCTATAGTCTCAATAATAGCTTGACAAACTTTAATCGACATTCCCCTTAGATCTTCAGTTAATTTTATTTTGATTTCCTTAAAAGCTTTAATGACTGCTATGGGGTTTATATGCTTAAATTGAAACTCAACCGGACAGGCTGAAACGTTAGCTCTTAATAAATCAATAGAATGCAAGGGTGAGGAATTTAAGGTTTCAGTAGTTTTAAGTGGGATACTAGTAAAGAAATCTACAAATTCTTGAGCAACTTCGTCTTCAGAGGTTAGAAGACCACTTGTTGTCTCTAGTGTAATATCATTATTATATTTTTTATTTCTATTAGTTTCACTATTGATAATTTTCCAAACCGTCTTAATTTTATTATCGGCGGATTTAATTTTGTTGCTAATGAATAAGGCTTTAGCTACCTTACAAGTGTTTTTAAAAATTTTTGAATAAGTTGCAACATATTTATTAAAAGTTTCCGAGTTCATGTAAGGCTTAAGGCCGTACAGCTCAAACAATCGCTCCCTACTTTTCCTAATACCCTTAGTTGCCCAGTCACTGAACAAAAACTTAGGGCAAATAGATTTAGTTTTCATTTTTAATGTATTATTGAACTCGGTGTAAACTACTGAAAAGAATTCCTCATAAAATTGATTTACATTTTCAATAATATGGCCCGGGATACCTAAATTACTAACTAAGTTATTATTAAATTTATTCAAATTACTAGGTGTTATTTGTCTAGACTTTATCTGGATTTTTTTTAATGGTGTGTAGGACTCGAAAACAACGGTTTGACCGCTATGATCAGAAGGAAGGTAATTTACAATGGATTTATCCAAGTAGTCGCAGCAACAAAAAACATTATCAATACATGTAGCAGTATTTGTGGTAATTCGGGTTGGTTCCGAAAACACGTTTAACAAATTAAATGATTTAAAGAGATGTAATAACCTACTGCTATTTGAATTTTCATCTAAAATATTAACATTAAAGTCACCACAGATAACCAGCGATTTATTGCCAGTTGCAAGTTTCGCTAAAGCATCTTCCATTACTGACTCAAATATAGAGTAGTTTTGATAATTTGGGGGTCTGTAAACGCACACTATGACATGCCTATCCAGCTCAACACAAGACAGCTCAATATTATGTTCAACCGATAGATCAACAATATCACTACGACTCTTAAATTTAATACAATTTTTAACTAAGATTATGGAACCCCCACGAATCTTAACTTTCCGGTTAAAGCAACTGCCCACACTGTAATTTGCATAATTAATTAGCGTTTCATAGTCTTTTAACCAATGTTCAGTGAAACAAACAATTTCAAACTTTGTTTTTTCTAAAAACAATTCAATTTCAAGTTGCTTTGAAGAGAAACCTTGAATATTTTGGTGAAATAATTGCATAGAATTCTGCTTAACCCCTTTTTTACATTTAGCTATTTTATAGCAAGAAGGCACATTGTTGTTGATCGGTGTAACATTAATGTCACTGGTATCTTCTTTTGTCGTACTAACTAGTTTAAATGAGCATCCGGAGTAAGCCCCAAGACGCCCATGCCATTAGTTGACCCCACTCGAGAATATTCATTAGTTAAACATGAATCCTCCCAGGAATTGTAAAAAGAATTATAAATAAAATTAAAAGAATTATTAGTATCATTACTAATAGTCGCAGTGTTGATAATAGAACTAAACATTGACATACTACTTATGTCTGAGTGAATATTATAAACTAATAGCCTAGCTATTTTGTGTCTACAACTAATAGGTAGATACACTTTACCACGCGTCGACTTAAGTTTACCAACAAAACTGTTGATATCAAGGTATATAAGCCTGTCACTATAGTGACCTACTAAGAAATGAACATGCTTATTCAGCATGTGAATATAGTTGTTTTTTCTGTTTGACAATTTTTCAAAATATGGAAAAGCACACAATATTACTTTACGACAATTCAACTTTAACAACTCTGTTACACTGTCTGTGATATCTTGTTTTGTAACTTTTGAACTATTTCCTATAAATATTGTTATATCAGTATTAACATTATAAGCATTTCTAGTTACCGATGCCATTATCTGTTTGTATGTTGACCCTGGCATACAATGATTTTGATTGGAAGAACTCAGGTTATTATTTACTAATTTACCTACACCTCTTCCTATACTATCTGAGAACATTATTGAGTAAGAACGATCATGACTATCAAATAACTCAGGCTGAACCACATGTAAATAATCTTGTGTAAAATTAGTTGATTCTTGGTTGAGTATGTCCTGAGACAAATTCTCAGTCTGGGACGGGGCCTCCGTTACCTCAGGCTGGACAGAATCATTGTTGGTAACTGTCTGACAACTACATTGACACATTACCAACTCATTTGCTGCAAGAATATGTTCCCTAATTTGGTTCTGAGAACTCACATACCTACTAGAAAGGGAACTAAGAGAGTCCTGAAGAACCTGTATTTCAGACTGCAAATGCTGAGTATCAATTTCATATATTTTTACACTGTCTTCTAATTTTATTTGGTAATTATTTAACTTATTAAGTAAATCAACACGCTCTTTCCTCAGTGGAATATGTTTGGAAAAGTATTTATGTTGTTTCCTGAATTGATTACATTTTCAATATTGGTAAAGAACTCATTAAATGTTGATGCTATTTTAGTGGGGTCTTGAATTAAATCCCCGTTGTTTTGTATCGATGTTATACTATTT
The DNA here is from genome assembly GCA_950005105.1 of Lycophotia porphyrea. Classification (NCBI taxonomy): domain Eukaryota; kingdom Metazoa; phylum Arthropoda; class Insecta; order Lepidoptera; family Noctuidae; genus Lycophotia; species Lycophotia porphyrea. Next base: position 17,991,828 of record OX465388.1, on the reverse strand, counting down.
ACTGTTCTAATCCTATCATTGTTGTTTTTTATTATGCTCCAAGTAGCTTTTCCTTTGTTGTTTGCTTTATTAATAAGTTTCTTATTAATGTTTTTTTTTGACCATACTATGCATTTTTTAAGTATCTTTTCATAACTATTATATTTTTTGCGTGTCTCTTTGTTTTTATGTTTGTAATATGAAAATCTCAAATGTCTTCCAATAGCACTAGATTTTTTTAATCCTTTAGTCAGCCATTTTGGTAATTGTAAGTTGGAACTCATTTTAGTTTTGTAATAAGGAAAACACAGTTTGTAGAATAGTATGAATTCTTGGTGAAAATAATTGAAAGCTTTGTTTACGTTAGGCTCTGTGTAAACTTCTTGCCAGGATAGCTGTGTTAGGTAATATATAAATTTTTCTATATTTTCATCACTAAAATCTTGTTTTTGACAGTACCAATGTCGTTCAATTTTCTTGAAGTCTCCAGGAAATTCAAGTATTTGGGCGGTATCATGATCCGATAAATATAAGGGGATTACTTTACCAATAGCGTCATCATGGTTGCTTGAAATAAGATCTATGCAGTTGCTTTGACGTGTTGGTTCAGTTATGTGTAATGTTAAGTTAAAATTAGATAGTATGTTTTTTAAGTTTATCGTGTTGTTGTTGTTTAAAAACATGAAAACTACTCGAATACATGATGCTTTAAATATACAATTTAATAGAAATTAAAAATAGGAATAAATACATTTAAACAAACATGCAATTATTAAAGATTAAAAACCCAGAATATAGTCAAATCAAATTAAATTAAATTACATAGTAATATAATAAATCAATAATGGTTGGAATTGTGAATAAAATAGTGATAATACAGGGTGTAAACAGACTCTTCACGAAACCGTTAACCAAGCATTATGTACATCAAACTACTTACTTTACGCAAAAATTATGGCTGGGAAACGACTTTTTTTTGAGGTGAAAAATCACGTTTTACTGTAAAACTCAATGTTACGCATTCAAAACATTGTGCTTATTGATGGATTGAATAGTACGGGGGTCGTGAAGGTGTCTTAAGTAAAAAAAATACATTAAAAACATGTATTTTAAAAAATACTTGTGAAAAAGTTGGAACTTTGACCCCCAATATCTCCGAAACTAGAGGTTCCCAGGTATGGTCTAGAACAATAAAATAAACGCAAATACGGGGAGAACAAGTGCCTTTCAGCTTCGTTAAGAGTCTGTTTACACCCTTTATATTACATATTTCATTAAATTAATTAATGAATAATTGGAATGATAATTCAAACGTCATCTAACTGAAAGTGGTTATATATTTTCCTTTTAAATATCGTAAGATTATCGTGATTGGTGTCGAGTTCAGATTTGCGCCATATAGCGTTATATAATTTGGTTGCTCGCGTAAGGAGACAGTTGTCACCTAAGTTGGTTTTGTGCGTAGGTTATCCGAACAGATTATTGGTATGTAACCCCGTAACCTGCTTGGAACATTGATTGATATTTTTGACAGAAGGTCGGTATTCATTTTAGATGTCATTAATTTGTGAAAGAAGCATAAATCCAGTACTTTTCTGCAATTGTTGAGACTTTGAAGTTTAAAGTGAAGAAGACGGTCCTTGTAGGACTTTAATTGTTGCGTGGTTTTGTTTTTTAAACATAAATGATACAAAAACCTCCTTTGGACTCGCTCAATACGCTGCTTATGAACATTGTAATGAGGTGACCATACCTGTGAACAGTATTCTAGATTACTGCGAACCAACGTCTCGTATAGAATAATTTTAGTCTTAGGGTTGTTGAACGGTTTCGAGGTCCTTAATACAAAACCTAGCATTTTGTTTGTATTTGATATTACCTTATCAATATGGTTACTGTACGTTAATTTGCTATCCATCAATATTCCTAGGTCCCGGATACTATTCACTTCCTTGAGAGTGTTGCCCAAAATTGTCTATTTCGTACTGTAAACGTTTTTATTGCGACAATATTTTATATGAAAACATTTTTCAATGTTTAAACTCATCCTATTTTCCTTGCACCACTCAACTAATCGGTCTAAGTCAGCCTGTATTAAATAATATGCTGGCATAGATTTTATAGGCAGAATCAATTTGAGATCGTCTGCAAATAGATAAGATGCTGCGTGATGGAAATAATGTATAATGGTGTTAATAAAAATATTCAATAGCAATGGCCCCAAGTGGGAGCCTTGGGGTACCCCAGACGTCACATGAAAATCCTCAGATCGGTTCCCATTCATAACAACGTATGACATACGATCACTAAGGTATGACTGAAACCACAGCAACAGAGGACCGTGGATTCCGAAGTTCTCAAGTTTTTGTATTAACAGTTGATGGTCCACTTTGTCGAACGCTTTACTAAAATCAGTGTACACTGCGTCAACCTGAATCCGTTGGTCTACATGCTCTATCACATTTTCTGTGAAAGCTACCAAATTAGAGTGAGTGAATCTTCCTTGAAAAAAACCATGCTGATTGCCTACTATGTGATTTTTCAAGTTGTTGTACACATTGAGATAAATAACAACTGAAAAACTTTAGGGACAATGGAAATTATCGCTATCGGTCTATAATTTTGAATATCGTTTTAAAAATATTTTGACCATTTTCCATGCAGTCGGAAAACGACCTGTTTGAAGTGAGCGGTTAAAGATATAGGTTAGGGGAGTAGCAAAAGACTTCGCACACTTCGCAAGAAGAATTAGGCGAAGCTCATCAGGACCTGGTTCTTTACGTACATTTCAGCTTGCTAGCAACCATATCCTCTGTAAGTGTAATGTGACTCAAAACATTCAGGTTTCCGCAGTGTAATGAACTGTTCGATGTATTAGTTTGCTGTTTAGGGTGGTTCTGATTATACACTGATGAGAATTTTTTTTTTGCGTACAGTTTACAGATATCGGTACTGTTGTCAGCTACCTCATTGTTTAAGATCATTTTTTCCGGGATTGTACTTTTAATTTTACTTTAATTTTATGTTCAAAAGTATTAAGAATTAGTTTTTATTTTAGTCTCTATTGGTTTAATATAGTTCATGTAAGATGATTTGTTTAATAACCAGCACCTCTCTTTCAACAACCCTAAACTAACCTTATCCATAGCGTTATTATATTGTTTAACTCGTATTCTTAAATTGTTTGTTTGCTTGAGTAGTTTAATGAGTTCTTGCGTAAACCACGGAGGATGTTTATTATTATTTACTTTGTATGAAAAAGGAACGTGATAGCTTATCGCAATCATGATCTTTTCGTAAAATACTTCAACCATATCGTCCCTCTCTAGTGCTGTAGTCCAGTTAATAGAGTCGAGTATTATTCAGTAGCAGGTTTAACCAATTAAATACGAACTATAACTCAGTATGTATTTGGGCAGAGTAACGTGCTTATCTCTAGTTCACAATATAATGTCCGTTAAAAATGATTTGCGTCCCTTTTATACACTTAACCGCCATATTCAAATCAACTGTCAATTACTCACTACGTTATGAAATACTAAATGATTGTTATACAAATCAAATAAACGACTTATGAGAAAATAAATACAAAGAATATTATTTAGATATTAATGAGAATAATTATAAAAGTATTTTAGGAATAATCAGCGATTACTACGTCATAACCGTCGCGTAGCTATTTGGTACTTGTTAACACTCGGCCATCCTGCATAGGCCGTGTCCCACGGCCCTCATTGCTTCCTTCAGCGGCTTGCACGACGTCCTGAAATAGAAATAATGTACAGCAGTAACTTGTTGTTTGTGAAATATAATTATTAATGTTTTAATATATTAGTTAATGACTTTGGTTTACGTTGTTTTTTTTTCTACTTATCACATAGCCTTAAGATTTGTTTTTATGTGTCCAGATAATGTATATAGTTCCTTTTGTAGAATATAGGTCAGATCTCGCATTATAAGTATTGCACAGCTATCTTCACAAATGAAGTCTTGGTCACACAGCTAACATATGGACTTGGTCACAAAGCCGTCCTTATTATGGACTTGATCACAAAGCCGTCCGCGTCCCTAATATGGACTTGATCACAAAGCTGTCCCTGTTATGGACTTGATCACAAAGCCGTCCTTATTAATCACAAAGCGGTCATTAACATGAACTTGTACACACAGCTTGATCACACAGCGCTATTGCCTGTTGTCTCTATTTTTAAGGACTTGATCACATAGCCATCCCTATAATTATTAACTAGATCACACAGTAGTCTTTACTAATAGATTTTAGATCACGTAGTCATAAAATATACTGATGGACTTGATCACACAGCTGTCCTTACCTCGTAGTATCATATCGTTATATACGTTGTGGATTTGTTGCCAATAATTATTGTCACACATGAAATTATGAAATGATTTAGTGATTGGTTTAATTCGAAGAAATAAGGGGTTCACTGTATTGTGTTTACACTTTTTGGTTCATGAAACTTAGCTATAAGATAATACAAGATTCAAATAATGAAGAGTCACACATCTGCAACGATCAGTATATTGTGTTAATTAACTTTCAAGAAGATCAATCAAATCGTCTCTGTCTACTTCACGGTCACTGCCTGAACTGTCGTCCTCAGATATAGTTGGTTTGTATGGCCGAAGAGTTTCTCCACGGACTACTGCGCTAAACTTTTTGTAGCCTTTCATACCTTTTATACTCGAAATTGTATATCGGTCCAACGACTGTTCGGCCTTAGATATTTTGTAGGGACCTGTATATCGCCCAATAAGTTTTCTAGTAACCCCAGTGGTTGCATCTCTAGCCACACCACCTTTCCAAAGAACTAGTTGACCTACGGTGTACTTAATACATTTCCTACGTTTTTTGTCGAATCGCGTTTTCATGGAAGTCATATTTCTATCGATACGGAGCTTAGCAGTTTCCCTATTGGCCTGTAGTTGGTTCTGTTGAATCTCAGAAGTAGAGGGTGCGTCAGACGGAAAGGATGGATACCTAGAATTAGTATGACCGAACATAAGGTTAAATGGCGAAAAGCCAGTAGTAGCATTGGGTGTATTATTGATTCCCCATACTACATCATCTAGCTTACTATCCCAAGTACATTCGCTTTCGGATATAGTGTTAAGACCATTTAATAATGTGCGATTTACTCGTTCGACCTGCCCGTTGGAGCGAGGACTGGCTATAGCATTTAATATATGTTTGAATTGATTTTCCTCGGAAAATTGTTTGAAGTATCTACTCGTAAAAGCTTTACCTCGGTCTGTTATTATTCTAACTGGATAGCCAAACTGCATAATAATTTCTTTTAGTAATTGAATGGTTACTATTGAACTACAATTTTTAGCTGGTCGGGCAAATACAAATTTAGTAAAAGCGTCGATAACCACCAAGATATAAGCATTTCCTTTACGAGTTTTGGCAAAAGGACCTAAATGATCAGCATGCAACGTATGCATAGGTATGGCTGGCTTGTTAATTGGATATAATTCACCCTCCAACCTACCATAGTTGCCCTTATTAAACGCACATTTTAAACAAGAGTTTATATATTTTCGTATAAATCTAGTCATGCCTTCGAACCAAAATTGAGCCTTAATAGAGTTTTCACATTTTTCAAGACCGGGGTGGCCTATCTGGTCATGAAGCTTTTGTAGTAATCCGTATTTAGCTAACTTAGGGATCACAAACCGCTCTCCAGCGACAGTTTTCCTATAGAGTATATTATCTTTTATTATATAATTTGCAGATAAACTTGAATCGGAATTATCACGAAGTCTAGAAATAATGTTTTGTATATTATCATCTTGTATCTGGAGGGTTATCAACCAATCGGAATTATCAATCATAAGTATTGCATTAGTCGCGGGATTCCTGCTTAACGCATCTACGTGCCTCATGCGTTCCCCTGGCCTATATTCAATCTCAAGATCAAATTCTTGTATTGTGAGCCACCAACGAGCTGTTCGTGGAATTAAATCTCGTTTTACAAGAGTGGTTCTTAATGCTGAGCAGTCTGTAATGACTTTAACTTTAATCCAACTACAGCGAGCGTTTCAAGCTCGTAACTATGGTAATGCTTTTCTTCATTACTTGTCACCCTACTAAAATAAGCAATGGGTTTTAAGCTATTATCTATTTGATATTGCATAAGGATTCCACCTAAGCCTATTTTGCTGGCGTCTGTGTACAATTCAGTCTTTGCATCAGAGTTGTAAATTGCTAAAACTGGCCTTTCTATCAGACGCTGCTTGAGGCCTTGGAATGCATTTTCTTGATCAGAACTCCAATGCCACTTGACATCCTTTTTCGTGAGTTCTGTTAAGGGGCGAGCAATTTGGGCAAAATTTTTAATAAATTTTCTAAAATATGACGTCAAACCGATAAATTGTCTAACCTCATGTACATTCCGCGGCCTATTATATTCTGCGACACATTTTATTTTCGCTTGGCCTGGTTGTATTGTCCCAGCTGAAATTTCATGGCCTAAGTACGTAGCGCTATGTTTAAGAAAAGAACATTTATTTAAATTTAGTTTTAAATTTGCCTGGGTCAATAATTTTAATACTTTTTCTAAAAGCACAAACCCTTCCCGAATTGATTCTGTAGGTAACATGACGTCATCAAGGTACAGGGCAATATTTTGATCGACTCTACCTAGCGTCATTTGAATTAAACGAGAGAATACTGCTGGTGCATTGGCCAGACCAAAGGGCATTTTTAAAAACTCATATTGGCCTGATGGAGTAACGAATGCAGTCTTTGGTATAGAGTCTTCATGAAGGCTGACTTGATAGTACCCTTGGGCAAGGTCAAGGGTGGTGAAATAGAACTTGCCTGATAACTTACTAACTTGATCTTCAATATGTGGTAAAGGATACCTATCTTTCACAGTATTAGCATTTAATGCCCTATAATCAACACAAAGCCTGTAATCCCCACCCTTCTTCTTAACCAGTACCACTGGACTAGCGTAATCAGACATTGACTCTCTAATGATACCGGCTTCTAATAAATCTTTAACTTTTCCCTTAACAATTTCATTTTCTTTATGCGACAATCTATAGGGCTTGCAAAAAACAGGCTGGTTATTGATTGTACGAATATGCATCTTTATAAGATCAGTACAACCTAAATCTTTAGTACTTCTGGCAAATGAGTGAGCATACTTATTTTAAAGCTCTAGTAATTGTTTGTTTTCATTATCACTAAGGTGGCCCTTATCAATATCTGTTAAGCTAATTTGTATATTATGCGTGTCTGGACTATCTATGGCTAGTACTCTAGACTCACTACTAAATGCTGGTATTGCTACCAACTCCGCTCTAGCTATCAACCTATGAGATTCCCAAACGACATTAACGTGACCTAGGTTCACAACTTTTAAATAAGAATGGTTTGAATTAATAATAGCTGAAGGTATTAAATACGTTAAATTACCTAACTGCATCCATACTGTGTGCGTTAAAAATGTGTGCTCTTTTCCAATGTTTTGTCTGCAGTCAACATAAACTTCTATATATAATTGATTTTGCTTTGGTATTATAACATTATGCTTTATATAAACTGGAAATTTTTCAATAAAGTCCATTTCATGTAATTTTATATCCGTAAATATATCCTGTATATGTTCACTTGGAACAAAACGTACAGAAGAAGCAGAAGTGACTAAACTAACATTCTTACTATTAATCATTGTTTGTCCAATTAATAGCTCAATATCTGACGTAATATGAGTAACTATTTCGACTATTCCATCTAATTTTACATTATCTATCAAAACACTTAGGCAACATGAACCGAGTGAGTTTACACATGCTCCTCCAAAACCTTTCATGACGGTTGCACTAGGCTCCATATTAATTTGCAATTTTTCAGCTTGTGCGAGACAAAGCATGTTGATTTTACTGCCAGTATCTATGTAAGCTCTGAGCTCCTGTCCATTTACCATCACAGTTCTTTTGTAAACGTCAACGTAAATATCATAGGTAATATGCAGTACTTTACGAACCTTTTGTGGTTGCTGTCGCGAACTCCCGGCGCCAAACCAGCAATCCCCCGTCGTGTGGCCGCTGCGCCGGCAGGTCTCGCAGCGCTGCCGCTGTCTGCAGTCCCGCGCCTCGTGGCCCGGCCGCCGACACGTGTAGCATATCTTCGGCTGAAGCTGATGGCCCGATGTTGAGCTTTGTGTGTTATTGCTCGCTCCTCTTCTCCACGTACTCGTCGATTTCCGCGCAGTTTCTACTCGCTTAAAATTTTCCAATGAAGATAGGTAGCCATAGTATAGTTGTTCAGGAGTTCCACAACTATATGCTTTGGCATTAGCTCTCAATTCAGAAGGTAGTCCACGTATTATGCAGGAAATAGCATCTTCACCGTTAATGTTGCATTTCTTCAGTAGGGATAACTTTTCGTGATAATACTTTGTCATCGTCTCTCTGTCTTCCTTTGTCCTTGCCAGCATACGTTCCAATTTTTCCACGTAGTCAGTTGATCGAGGAAAAGCGACCTGAAGCATTTCCTTCCAGCCATCCCATGTGAAATTGTAGTTGTCAAGGTCGTCGTACCATTCTCGAGCAGCGCCACGCAACCGCAGTTGCATGATAAATGTTCGATCGGTGTTGTCCCAGCCATAGACATCGCCTAGTTGGTCTATTTTGTGGAGCCAACCTATAACGTTGCTGCTGTTGTCTTCGGGTCGAAATTTAGGAATAACTTCGGCATCACTGGGAGCAACATGTCGTTTTTTGTGCGACTTGGCCTTATGAAGGTCTTCAGGGAAAAAAAAAATCACTATTGTCATCTTCCGAACTGGTTGACTCACTGCACTTTTGTTTGCGTTTCCCCAAACCGTGAAAATATGGTCCTGACATTTTATCGGAATCCCACTTCTGAAATATTATTCAGTAGCAGGTTTAACCAATTAAATACGAACTATAACTCAGTATGTATTTGGGCAGAGTAACGTGCTTATCTCTAGTTCACAATATAATGTCCGTTAAAAATGATTTGCATCCCTTTTATACACTTAACCGCCATATTCAAATCAACTGTCAATTACTCACTACGTTATGAAATACTAAATGATTGTTATACAAATCAAATAAACGACTTATGAGAAAATAAATACAAAGAATATTATTTAGATATTAATGAGAATAATTATAAAAGTATTTTAGGAATAATCAGCGATTACTACGTCATAACCGTCGCGTAGCTATTTGGTACTTGTTAACACGAGATTTGGTGTTATAGCCTCGTAATCAGCCTTGTGGTAGTTACGGGTAGGCAACATATTGCAGTTCAGAGTTCCCTCAGGTTGTATATCTATTGTATATCTATAATTGATCATCAGAGGAGGGTGATGCATGTCTAACTTAAATAGAGGATCATTGCATTCGTTCACACAAGCTATTATGAAACGACAGATCGATAGAATTATGTTTTTTTTTTAATAGCGATCAGTACCCCACCCCCAGTTCTCTTCCTACAGAGCTCATTAAGTTGACGGTCTCTTCTATACACATCGTAACGGTCATCAAATAATTCTGTACTGGATATATCCTCATTTAGCCAAGTTTCCGTAAGAATTATAACATCGTAATCATTCATTAAAATATTGTTTTACAAATCATGCGTTTTTGTCTTCAAACCTCTTGTATTTTTGTAATAAATTTGGAAATCTGCGAATTTTACATTATTTGTTCATTTGAGCAGAGAGGCTAGGTCCTTTATAAGAAGACGTTTAGATGTTTCGATTTTTTTTGCAAAAGTACGACCATTTCACACTCATACAAATTTGTAGTTCCTCTTCCTTGGCCGCCATCCTGGTAGCATGGTAAAAGTTTCTATTATGTGGGGCTAAGTACTCAGCTACATAGACAGGCTTTTATCTCCTGATACGCCCAGGCGGGCAGTGTTGAGCTTATCCGTCTGATTAGCTTTATTAAATTTAATGACGGCTGCTAGAATTTCGTCGCGTACAGCAGGAGAAGAAAGTTTAACAACTATAGATTTAGGACGCGTACCCTCAGAGTTTTGTTTAGCAATCCTAGTAGTCATAACGATATCATTTTTTTTCAAAGGGCATGATACCACTTTACATAATTGCTTCACTGTAACATTAAGATTCTCTGATTTGTACTCAGGCAAATTTAGGATTTTTAGATTGCGCATATTGTTCCATCTGATTCAATCTAAGAGTTAAATCTTTTATTATAGGTGTCATGTTGTTATGTTCTTTCTGGAGCTGATCTATTTGCTTTGACTTTTCTTCAAAAACCAATTGCATGTCATCATATTGCTTGCTTGTAAGCTCCAGACAGTCTTTCATCTGGCTTAGCTCCGAGCTGATGTCCTTAAGTTCGGCTCTCACGCTTTCCTGCACAATGTTACTGGTATCGGTGGTTAGTATTCTCCGTAGTTCAGTGCGTATAATGTCTCGAATCACTTCGTATGTAATTAGCCGATGGGTCGCTTCGTCATCGGATTTCTCAGTCGATGTTTTAATCGAGCTGTTGATATTTAGCCGAGGACGTTTACCCATTGATGCCTGAGTTCCATCTATGTTACCAGTTTGACTTTTCGAGGGCCGTCGTAGGTCCCAAAGAAACTTACAAAAAGAGTTACAGTTGCTGGGATTCGAACTCGGGTCACCGTTTACGCTGATAGCAGATAGACGCAACGCGCTATTTGATTTTTTCGTCTCTCATTTAGTAGTTTTAACCAATAATCATGAGTGTTAACCATGCCTTCAGACGATGGATTTTTGACCGCGGAGTACAAAAATCTACTAGGTATATCTCTGTCTTAGCCCTTTGGTTTATACAGATGAAATGTGTTATTTAGGTAATAATCATCTGCAAAACGCATACAAATTTAAGCAGCGTTTGCGAAGGTTGATCTATGGATGTGGAGGGCTGTGTGACCATCCATTACATACTAAGATTCCTTCGCGCTTCGAAAAGCACGATAAGCAGTTGGTCCTGGTTGTCATTTGTAGATCTTTGACGGTTGTTACAATCAGTGACCCGAAAGTCTGACAACCAGTTTTACAGAGGAGTATAGTACCCAGTACTAACTGGGTTGGGAAAAGGATAGGCAGATGATGATTACGCAACAAATCATCACCCATGTATCCCACACACTCAAGAACGACAAAAAATTTCGAAAGGGCATCGTACTTTCGGGTTTTACGATCACAATGAGTCACTTAACCAGAGGCCCTATATAAATAGGTTGATTTTTGAAGTAAAACTTCTTTACGCACGCTTAACTTGGAGAGTAAGCTGGTGAATAGGTTACATTACGAAGCGGAAGTTGAGAAGGAGATATAAGTTAATGAAGATAGAAAGAGAGAGAGAGCTACGTTTTTTATTTGACAGACGATTGTTCGGCATTTGTTTAAGTTTTACTTCAGTTGTGTGGTCTAGAGCACACTCGTATTTTTTACAGCTAAATTGTTGAAAATATTATGTATGAAACGAGTATTTTTAATTATAAAAGTGACGTATTTTTTACGTTACGTTTACACCGCACGCTTGTGTTAGGGCCTCTGGTCAAATCTATTTATAATACTGTTACTTCGGTAATCGTGTCCCATCATTTGAAAAAAACTTTATTGCCAACATCATTATAAAAAAAAACAACTATTAAACTGAACAAAACTAAACTGGCAAATTATGGAAACTGTCGAATTGGCCCAACTGTTGAATTCACATAACTGTCCAATCAGTGAAATTGACTAATCAATGAAATTGTCAAATTAAATAAACTGCCGAGAGAGGGAAAAAAAAATCCAAAAAAAAGGGGAACTGAGCAGTTTTTCGCGGACTCGTAAATATAACTGGACACGGACGTTTAACAATCAAAATTAAAATCAAGTAAACAACATAATATTTATGAGTAAAAATATTACTTCCCTATTTAAATCGGATTTTGTTAACAATTTCATGGGGTTTAATTTTTTTACGGAACCCTAATCCTTTTTCTAAAATAAAAGTAACCTAAGTTACTCCTTATAACATCAACTATCTGTTCTATATAGTTAATATAGAGCAGATAGCTCATAAATTATAATAGTTTCGTCAAAATCGATCTAGCAGCCCAAAAAATTAAAAAAAAAGTTGTGGTGGTTACCTGTATATACTTTCATATGCATTAAGTAAAAAACTGTTATTTTGAAATTACAAACATACACTGCAATCTTATTTATTTGTGGGATACCATGTACAGTCAACCAAATAGATAAGTATGCATGCTCGTTAGATATAGTTGCAGTTTTTTTAGAAACTGTTGCACATTTTGAAATGAAATTGAATAAATTTAACTAATTGTTTATTTTTTTTTACATTTTAATTTCATTCGACAACATCGATGGGTTGTTAAGAAAAAATCAATTATATCTTTCGACCCTGGATACTTATCTGTTTTGTTGATTGCATTTAATTATCCATTTCCCACATTAATTCACTGTCAGTCAACGCAATGTCTAAGCCGGTAGGTCTAGAAGCATGAAATTTTGCGCAACAGTTTGATAATTTGAGTAATAAAGCGTGATGTTATGTCTCTTATTGATTTTCGTAAGTAACATAAATTAAGTGTCACTGGCAACTTTCCGCTAAAAATAATCATCAATGTGCATTTTCACAAACCTCCAAACAGCTTTAGTTACCTATTATGCCTATGCATACGCATGGTTAAACTATGGCGTTATACTATGGGGAAACAGTACACACGCACCTACACTCTTCACACTGCAAAAACGACTGATTAGAATACTAGCTAACTTAGAAGACACAGACAGCTGCAAACCACATTTCCAAGAACATAAACTTTTAACCCTTCCCTCTATATATATCTTGGAAATGTGCAAATTCGTAAGAAACAACCAACAATTATACACTACACGAGAAGACATACAAACTAGATTTACACTACGACACAAAAATAGGTTAAACCTACCCGGTTCTACGCTGAAAATGCACTCAACAAGCGCTTTAGTAATGACAATAAAAATTTACAATAAATTACCTGAAACAATTAAAAATGAAAAAAAATATACAACATTTGTCAATAAATTGAAACATCTTCTAATTTTAAAATGTTACTATACTGTTAACGAGTATCTAAGTGAAAATGTGAAATAGATAAATAATATAATTATAGAAAATTCATAAATGTAATAAATAAAATAGCCCTCTTCCACTATTCTATTTTGCTGTGCCCGTCAGGGTCCACAATGATCCAAAGCAATGTATTGTAATATATTATAAGTACCTACCACCTAAGCTCACATTGTGGAACGCAATAAATATATTGAGTATTGAGTATTGAGTTTTATTTGGATCATTGGAAGAGTAAACTGGCTGTTGGCATCGTGTGGATACAAATGGCAGGCTGCCAGGCTGATCCTTTCCTTTTCTATATTTAACGCTACATGTTGGTGACGTAACAACTAATCTAGATCTAGAGCTTCTCAAGTTACTTAACTTAAGGCCCATAACCTCATGTTGTTTCGAAAAAGGGCCGATTTAAAAAAAAAAGAGTCGCTGGTCCTGCTTGTCCCGCCATCTTCCGCTAGGTCTGCCACGATGGCTTCTACTTTACCTAAATAAGAATATTTATATCAGAATATCACATCTGTAGCGGCACTACAACAAGTTACAGCAGCGTAATACAAAAAGTCCTACAGCTCCATCTATAATACAAATGAAGGCTTAAGACTATTACAGAGAAACCCTAATTCTAATTAATTTATTTTGTGAAAATAAGTAAACAGTAAGTGGTATAATATATAAAAATCAGAAATTCTCTATGTCCCCCCGTTAGGCAAAATTTTTCTCCAATTAGGTGCTTACATCAAATTAAATTAAAAAAATAGAATAAAAAATAAATAACGATGCAATTTGGTTCATTAAATAATTAAATTCATCAAATAACCAACATAAAACAACAAACGATAGCATAAATATAATTTTTCATAATTTTTTATGTCACCTATTTCAAGCTGAAGAACTTTAGGCTGAAGAACTTTACACCCTGTTCTTTATACCCGTACATCTCAGTTATCCCCGAAGGGTTAGGCAGAGGCATACACTACGGGGTGTAAACGGACTCTTCACGAAGCCGTCAACCAAGCATTCTGTACATCAAACTAAGTAACTTTACGCAAAAATTATTGCTGGGAAACGACTCTTTTTTTGGGATGAAAAATCACGACGTCTTACGGTAGGAATCAGTAATGAATTCAAAACATTGTGCTGATGCATCCATCAGCACAATGTTTGTCCGATTAAATAGTACCAGAGTCGTGAAGGTGTCTTATGTAAAAAAAAATACATTAAAAACATGTATTAAAAAAAAAACTTTTGAAAAAGTCGGAACTTTGACCCCCAATATCTCCGTAACTAGAAGGTTCCCAGGTATGGTCAAGAACAATAAAATGATCGCAATGACGTGGAGAATAAGTGCCTTTCGGCTTCGGGTGTATTATAAAGGGTCTAAAAAGACTTAACTTTTTACAGCCTTTATAATACACCCGCATTTTGCCAGTAACGTTTAAGTCCCACCATGTAATAAGAGGCGAACCTATAGGCATATCCAAACTCCATGCTGCTACTGAGACATGCTTGGTCTAAAAAGCCTAATACTTATCAGGGTGCCCGACCCGGAATCGAACCCAGGCATACTCAGCGGTAACCATTACACCAACGATAAATCCAACGCCAAAAACACAAACATATAATCCTTCTTGTTCTTTCTTGAACAACCTTTTTAAAAAAACATGACTAAATTAAATTACACTACTCCATGACAGTTTTCTGTCAAATTGTTGTTTACAGTTTTATTTATTTATTTATTAAAACTTTATGCACAAGTATAAAAAAACTGTACAAAGGCGGTTTTATATTTTGAAGTATAAATTTTATGTAATTGATGACTATTTTTGCTTTTACTATTTTATAAGTGCAGTGGTGGTACATGTTTAATTTTTGTCTAATGATCATATTGGCACTGTTCATTTTATAATGTGTTTTATAAGAGTTGTTCCTAAATCCAAATTTGAACGAGCAATTTTTTTTATATGTACTTGATAACCCAAAATAAGTTTTCCTGGAGGTATGTCGTCATATTGCCATAATTTCTTAGTTAGAACTAAGTACTGTTATATTATTTATTTATTTAAACTTCATGTACAATATGATACATAGGCGGGTTTAATGGCACATGGCAGTCGACCTTTGGGTTAATTATGAAAACATTGTGTTATGATACAAAATAATATCTGAAAAATAACTTCTTGTTTTTAATTCTAGGATCATTATCTTTTATTTGGGTGGGAGTCGCGCAGTCTAAGAAAGCATAGCAGAAAAGGGAGCCGACCTATTCCCAGCAGTGAGTGGCACAAGGCTGGCAGTATTGATGACGATAATGATGAAGGTATTTGTTGATGAAGACATTAGAAATGGAGCGTTCAAAGGTATGAAATCAATGAGGATGGGAACTCAGAAACTAATGGTGCTAGCACAGCTGGTACCAAGCATCGTCATTGGTTGAAAATCTGATAATTGAATTATATATTTCAAAATAGGTTGACCTTATCGGTTAGATGAGACTTATGGTCGCGCTTTCTACAATTAGTTTTTAACAATATTCCCCATTGATAAATCAAGATCATCCTTAAAAAATCAAGTTACTTAACAGTAAAGAATTATAATACGTGTGTAATTACTATCACTTATAAATATATCACGTATCGTCACGTAGTTTCATCTACAGAATCTTTATCGTGCGCGCGCGGTGAATGTTTATTACAACGACGCTTGCGCGGCTCCCCTGCATTTGGTTCCGATCTTACGAGTCGCGAGCTTGCCCGCACGCAGCCTCCAGTGCACCGATATTTACGAAAAAAAAGAACTTTAAAAATAATTTAAGAGACAATAATTATTTTTGAAAAACTTACTTAGGTATGTGTAATTTTAAAGTGTAGTGCATAATCGACACTGCATAATTATTGCAGTTAATTACTCTAATTAGTGTAATTTAGGCAGTGGCTTTGGACTATTTGTAATTAGTGGTGGAATTGGCAAACATGAATGGTAAGTTATTGATTAATTATTACATAAGTCTTGGGAATGTCTTCGTGAAACTATGTCGGTAATTAATTGATTACGATTATTAACATGTTCTCATTATTGGTGTCACATTCTAACTTTTTCTTTGATGTCCGCATACCCTTCGTGAGAGACAGTAACTAATTATGAATTGTCTTGATACGAAATATTTCTTCAAGCCTCATTGTCCTGTGTTAGATTATTTAATTATACCAAGCTTGTTAAAGATTTTTGTGTTCTGATATTTTATCATTTATTAGGCACAGAATACGTATAAATCTAAAAATAAAATTTAATAAACATTTTCTTCATAATTATAAAGTCCAAAAAAAATGGTTTCAAAACTGCTTCAAAAACTAAATCAAATCCTGGTAGGTGTCAAAGAATAATTGTATTTTTACATCAAGAAAACCATTAATGTCCAAAACATTTCTATCAAACAATTTTTTACTTCTTATTAGCATAATCAATGTACGGACTAAAATGTTGCGTATAAGTTCGCACTACAACAATAAAGAATGTCACCATCATCCTGAATTGCTTATCGCTTATTCGGTATAATCGTGATGAAACTTGCTAATGTAATTCAATTAATAAAACAGGGAAAACGTAAAATAATATACATACATGTATAACTGTCATAGTGTTGTCAGTTTTCAACAAAATTTTAAGACTCTTTGACTCTTGAAGGATGATTTATAGCATCCAAATTGATTATTTATATGTCTCTATAATTAATATTAAAATTATAGGCATCAATCATTTTGAAACAAAAAACGATGCGAACATTTCAACATACCAACATTTGAAAAATATATTCAAAATACCACAAACATTTCATCATACTAATAATATTTTAAAAAGAAGATTCATTCAGGCTGCACAAAACCTCAATACGAGTATTTAAGGATCGTGGCAGGTCGCGTTCTGTATTTTCTGCTTACACCCATGGGAAAAAGGCGTGAGTCTATGTAAGTCACGGAATCAGGGTTTGCAAAATAAAGTATAGGGGTATTAGTACTTAAACATATGTGGCGAAATGTGTGTGTGTAAACGGGTGTACTATTAGGTAAACCTCTGCTTAACCCTTCGGGGATAACAGGCGTGATGTTATGTTATGTTATGTATGTAAGTCTTATCTTATCTCCTTTGTAAATCTTAATGTGTAATTGTTGGTATTCCCAAATAAATAAAATAGAAATAAGTAGAATCTCAATAATCGATATTTTTTTAAGAATACCCTAGAATCGAGATTCAATACTTGGCCTATCCCAACAATGGATGTCCGAGCCTTGATCCATTAAGCCTGATTATAATTCAAAGTATGTAAGTATGAATTGATCACTCCATGACCTGTTAA
Source organism: Lycophotia porphyrea (assembly GCA_950005105.1). Taxonomy (NCBI): domain Eukaryota; kingdom Metazoa; phylum Arthropoda; class Insecta; order Lepidoptera; family Noctuidae; genus Lycophotia; species Lycophotia porphyrea. Next base: position 17,974,364 of record OX465388.1, on the reverse strand, counting down.
TCACAATAGGTGCCTATAGACTCTGTGTCCATTGTTCACATATGTGGAAATAATGATATTTTTATTAGATTTGTAGTAGAGCATGTTTTCTTGAAGGCATTTGCATATAATACGTTATTCATCTCTGGACTGCCGCGTTGGTCGAGTTGTCGTAAGCTCAACTGCTGATCATAAAGTCCTGGGTTCCTGGATTCGAAAGTGTTGTTGGATTTTTATCTGGAATTTTTCAGTAGCAGCCACGGAGTTTAACTGGCAATAGTGCTCGCCGCCTATGGGACTAAAAACATAACTGGCCAAATGTGGATGTACCTACTATTAAATCCACCTCTGCTTACCCTTTGTGGATTACAACCTGATGTTATGTTTATGAATCTAGATGAAGATTTCAAAGCAGCAGTTCTATAAGTCAGCGGTTGATTAGTGTGTGACTGATGATTTTTTTGCTTGAATCAGTCTGTTCTAATAGCGCCACTGCAAGCAAAACTTCTAATGCAAATATCTAATGAGTATTCATCAACTCGATGCTAACAAATTGTTCACAATTTCAGATTGATTCACGAGAACAGGCCATCGCTTTGAAAGCGGTTTTTAACTGGCCCGACTTAACTGAACTCAATATGAATGTCAGTTCAATAAAAAAAAAAAACATTGTTATCTCTGAAATAATATCTATGCCCTTCGATTCGTTAAGTATATCAAGAAATCAATATAACCCAGTCGCATGTTTAGGGCCGTTGGTCGTCGATTCAACCGTATTTTTGTTACTATAAAAAATATATTTTATTATTATTTTTTTGTTACTTTCAACATGCTTTCAACCCACGATAGATTTGACCGGCAATTATAACCTTAAATAAAATACCAGTTTTCTTTGACAAAAATGTCAAACTAGTCCACCACGTGTTAAATACTTGATGGTGAACAAGCATGTAACACGTGGGAAAAACCCGTTGGGATTGAAAACCCATGACAGTTTACTATTACGAGTTTACTACCATAGGACCTATTAACGAGTATTATAGCAACAGATTATTACGGAGGCGCCAAGGTCTCTCTAATTGAAGTTATCAATGAAATGGACGCAATCATTGCATGTTGTGCCCTTGGAATTTGAATTAAGCTATGATTTTTCTTGCCCTTGCTGGCTACACGATCGAAATGTTTTGATTAACTAAATTGCAGGTGGTGAAACAGGCCCTTATACTGCTTAGTATTTAACAGATTCAAATAATACACTTATAAATAAATATAAAAAAATAACCTAAAAAATCTAATTAAAAAATCCTTACAGTATCTAATTTATCTCTACATCTGTACATCTGTATCTGTACATCTGTACATATAAATAAAATTGGAGGGTCTATTTGTAATCTTAAAATAACCGGTTTTTACTAAGTGCATATGGATGTATATACGGTACATATACCAAAACATTTTTTTTTCAATTATTGTCTGTCTGTCTGTTTGTTTCAGTTAATGTCTGAAATGGCTGGACCGATTTTGACAGGACTTTCACTGACAGATAGCTGAAGTAACAAGGAGTAACTTAGGCTACTATTATTTTAGATAATAATTAGTGTTCCGTGCAAAGGAAAAAAAAATCCTTGAAGTTGGTAACAAAATTCGATTCAAATAAGGAAGTGCTTATATAAAGGGGATTTTTTAATAATAATTTCACGCGAACAAAGGTCGCGGGCAATAGCTAGTCTTAAATAAATAAGATATTTTTCCAAGTGTATTAGTTGAATCTGTTGAATAGTTAGCAGTATAAGGCCCTGTTTCACCACCTGCAATTAAGTTCCCGTTAACTTACTTGGCAGATACTTACATGATTCTGTTCCATTTTTGAATATATTCGGTAAGTAGTGGCTATTCGGCCATCGTGAAATAGGCTTTATTCATAGTGGCTATGACAGCCTCATCTATACATAAAAAAACTGGCCAAGTGCGCGTCGGACTCGCGCACGAAGGGTTCCGTACCATTATCTATACAATATTAGACAATGGTAAATTGCGGTTTACGATTTATGACGTATTAAAAAAAACTACTTACTAGATCTCGTTCAAACTAATTTTCAGTGGAAGTTTGCATGGTAATGTACATCATATATTTTTTTAGTTTTATCATTCTCTTATTTTAGAAGTTACAGGAGGGACGACACACATTTTACCACTTTGGAAGTGTCTCTCGCGCAAACTATTCAGTTTAGGAAAAAATTATATTACAAACCTCAATACCATTTTTTTGAAGACCTATCCATAGATACCCCACACGTATGGGTTTGATGAAAAAAACATATTTGAGTTTCATTTCTAAGTATGGGAAACCCCCAAAATTTATTTGTTTTTCTTTTTCTTTTTTTGTGTGAAAATCTTAATGCGGTTCACAGAATACATCCACTTACCAAGTTTCAACAGTGTAGTTCTTATAGTTTCGGAAAAAAGTGGCTGTGACATATGGACGGACAGACGGACAGACATGACGAATCCATAAGGGTTCCGTTTTTTGCCATTTGGCTACGGAACCCTAAAAATATAATAAAAATATATAAATATAATAAAAATATATAAACCCTAAAAATATAATATAATAAAAATATAATAAATATATAATAAAATTGAAGTATATGTTTGTTATTTCAAAATAATATCTTTTTACTGAATGCATAATATAAAAGTAAATACCTATACGGTACTTACAACTTTTCCTTTATTTCCTAGAAGCTTATTTTTATTAAAATAGTTACTTTCAAAACCCATAGCTATTTTATTTCGTTGACGTAAAACAAAAATTTATAAATGACAATTTTGTTTTTTTATCTGTGCACTATGGTTTGACAAGTCTAAACACATTTTCATTAAAATCATCACTATAATCAGCTGTTCACAAGGACAGAAGTAAAGTACTACTTACATGCTTATAAGCCAAAACGTAACAATTGTAAACTAAACAATTTGTAACGTTTACAAAAACATGTATTTCTCACACTAATTTCTCACGGGGTCAGAATTGCGAAGACGTTGCGAGTTCAAGTTGCTTAATGTAAACAAATAAGTCTGATCGTGGAATATGATTATTTGGTTCCAACAGCTGCAAGGTGGAGTGATGTACAGACGCTAGCACATCAAGCTACTATAATCTGTCAAATTTCTTTAATGGATTTTCTACTTTATCTCTGTAGCATTAGGTTCAAGGTTGGTTGGGAAAATTTGACAGTTAGTCTGTACTACCGAGTTCACCGAGGGCCTACTATTTTTCGCTACCGTTTCTATGAATAAGTGAATATGTATTGTAAAAATCGGTTGTGCCATGCAATTTGAGAGTGTAGACCGTGTGGGCCACTTTAGGAGACAGCATTTTCCTGTCAGGGCTGCGGGACTGTTCGAAAGGGATACCGCAGCCCTGGAACACAAAGGGCAAAGAAGGAACATGGATGGGTTTTTAGTCAGTACAAGTCTGACACTCCCTTCCGCTCTGCCCAGAGCGGGAGAAGTCATTTGATGATTTCACATCCGAAAAAAAAAACAATGGAGAGCTTTTTTTTGTAATTTCAGGGCTGGTTCCGTAACATTGAGTTCACCCCAAAAAAAAGTCGTTTCCCAGCAATAATTGTTGCGTAGAGTTACTTAGTTTGATGTATATTATAATGCTTGGTTGACGGCTTCGTGAGGAGTCTGTTTACACCCTGTATAGTAAAAAATCAATGTACCCAACTCATTAATCTGTACATAATACATGCTTAACGGTCTATAGCAGTATTTAAAAATGTTTTTATAAATAATTAAATAAACACATTAATATAAAATTATTCAGAAATTATACCAACCGTAACCTTTGATTTAAATTACATAAGTTTGCGTGAATTACGTAACTCTTTATTTTTTATAAAAAGAATAACAAAATTGCGATGGAAAAATATCGCACTATTAAATTAAAAATAACTTATTTATTTAATGATTTGTATGAACTACTGTGCCTAGTGCGTAGAATATATTTATTAATAGAAAAGCAGGGTATCCTTGGTTATTTTAGAATTTTGACAATATGTTGCGTTTGGAAAGGATAACGTAACGAGCTTAGGCATTCAAGAACGATGCTTGAAACTGGATTTTAAAGTTTGTGATTTTTAAAATCGTGTTTCCTTTTCTTAATCCTAAGATTTGTTTTAAAATGCGTGCCTACTGGACTGGATGACGATTTACTTGTTACGTTCATTAGTCGTTTACACCTTAACCAACTTACTTAGAATCATATTGGTGCCGATTCCCTTGCATTGATGCACTGAACTTAACCAAATTTAAGTTCAGTGCATTTTTTTCTTTCTATTTCATAAAGAAAAGGACACAAGATAAATTTTAGTTTTGTCCTGTCAAATTAACCGTCGCCTGACACAAGTTTAAACGCGATTAAAAAGTTGACTACTAAAATTACATCAAATTACGTCAGGTGCTGACTAATTTGACAGCACTAAACTAATATTTATCTTCTGTCCTTTTCATAATGAAATAGAAAGAAAATGATGCACTCAACTTAAATTTAGTTTAGTATGTGAACAAGGGAATCGGCACCATTGTCTCTGTTTCAAAAGCCATCTGAAGCTGTTCAAAAGTGTAATGTATTCCTCTGTTCTACGCACCACCTGTCAATCAACTCATCAATAAACTCTTGGTATCTATGAGTAATTAAAATGCCATATCTGTAAGTTAATCACATTACATTACCATTTATGTATTAATTATCATAGACATTACCTGTCTATGTAGAATTCCGCGCTTTTTGTGTAAAAGTGTAGTTCTCGAACATTCTTTATTAAAGTATTGATGAGATACTCCCTGATCTATATATTTTAAGTCTATTTTTCTTATAAAACCAAAGATCAAAAATCATTAGATTCGTCTTACCGCGTCAAAAAATGTTGAAGTGGATGCTTCTTACGATAGAAGATATTGTTTAGAACTCATACTTCTCCTTTTTCTTCAAGAGTTGATGAATCAGATTTGGTACAACCAGTACAAGCGACCTGGACAGCTCTGTCGTTTGCCTCATTCAAATTCGGAAGGCTAATTCACGTAATTTTATGACGCGCCGATGAAGTTGTAGTGTTTGAGTGATAAACGGTATTCTTGTAATCTTTGAACTACGCGTAAGCTACGCTTGAACTGCACGTCATCTTTACGACAGCCAAACTCTACCAAACTTACTTATGGTGTAGCCACATGAGTAAAAACATATTACTCACTAAATAATCGAATAGAATCGATTACATTTCAATGATTAGACGTTATTATCATTTTTAAACTGTTATTTTAAACGTCAAACGAATAGTAGAATACCGATCATGTTGCGTTCCGAAGCACGCACCAAAAACACGCAACAGTAGAGTGCCGAGCGTGTTCAGACACGCTCGACTCACAGCGGTAGAGAATACGAAAAGCGTTGTTTTGATCGAAACTTAACTGCAACTGCACTGCAACAGCACTTCTTTAGCTACGTGAATTAGCCCACTGGAAGTTGTAATAAGTTGTGCACGATGGCTCAAACTCACATTGAAAATAATAATTCCATACGGAAGTGACAGCTCTCTTTTCTCGGTCGAAAACTTTTTGCGCGTCCTTAAAACAACAACAACAACATACATTTATTTCCAGGCACCTTAAAACTACATAGTAGTTAACACTTAGTAACACTTCACTAGAGAGCAGCGGAGGCCCAGTGGTAGCGACCCCGACTTACGAACAGTATGTCGTGGGTTCGAACCCAGGCAGGCGCATTACTTTGTGTAATTTATTTCATCACCACTGCTCTCAAAAACGGTGAAGGAAAACATCGTGAGGAAACCGGCATGTCCTAGAACCAAAAATTCGAAGACATGTGACATCTACCAATCCGCACTGGGCCCGCGTGGTGGATTATAGCCCATTCCCTCTCAAAGAGAGGAGGCCTGTGTCCCAGCAGTGGGAACATTAATAGGCTGATGATGATGATGAACACTTCACTTGTGCACTATGTCACTGTGCGATCATGCGGGACTTGCCCGCGACGCTTGCCTTGCCCTTATACCATTTAATTTGGGGTCGGCGCAGCATGTCTTCTTCTTCCATACTTTTCTGTTACTCGTCATCTCATCAGACACCTCGTTAGCCATATCATCCGTAGTAGGTACAGTGGGCATTTAATTAATTTACATGTTTGGTCCAAACTGCAGTTTAGCCATAATTGTTGATAAGAATTTGACTTCGCAGTTCGCATGTGTATGCATAAAATTGGTCTGATTATCTGTCAAACTAGCAACAAAGTATCGGGGCATTATAACTGTCAAATTACATACGTTCTTAGATAATAAGTCTCTTACATATAAATCGTGACTTATAGTATCGATTCGTATAGCATTCATGTTGCAATACCTCTATCTCGTATATCTGACATGACTTATTGCACTAAGTTTCAAAATCGGAAAACGTTTTTCATTATCTGTCAATGATTTTGAAATATAACAGAGTATTCTTCGTAAAGTTCGATTTGGAGATCGCTAAATCCGATGAACTTAGATATTAATAAAATACTTAAAAACAATAATGGCTTTGCTCACATTGAGGTTGGAAATTACTCCATATAGGCAGTGGCGCGTCACAGTAAACCTTGTTTGAACTGTCAAGTGTCATTGTTATGTCATTGTCAATAATGTCAATTTAAGGAACCCGGGAATTCGAGTACCCAATGGTGGTTAAGCGTTTTTTATTGCCGGGTCCCGCAGTACCCGCTGGCGTTTTAGTGGATAGGAACGTACTATAGGGTGTCATGTCTACTGTTCCAAATAAATAAAAATAGGAGGTAGACAGTACAATTAAATTTAATAAGATTAAGAGGGAAGTAAGTTAAAAAAATACAAGTCTGCTAAAAAACACACACCTATCTACACGCACTCAAGAACTGGGGTAATAGGTGGAGAAAGTACTTGCTGTTTTCCCGAAGGGGGTAGACCCTTGGAGCACCTGGTCCTGCGGCTCCACCGAACAGGCGTCAGGTCAGTCCTGGCTGTTTCGGTGGCAGGCGATCGCAGAACTAGGAGTGGAGTTCCCGGGCGAGTCCGTTTAGCGGAGCCCCGGGAAGCTTGAAGAGAACAGGAGTTCCGGGCCAAACTCCGTTTAGGGGAGCCCCGGGATGGAGTTGCGACTTCCGCGTGGTGGAGGGACACGTCAGAGCGTCGGCGCCCTACCACTTGACACTTTCACTAGTCCACTTTTAGTGGGGTGGACTGCACTGTACTGGTCGCTACTGAAATCTCGTCGTAAACTAGTTTTAGTTCGTAAGCGGCGTCTTTTATAAGGAACTATTTTAGTGTTCCAGAACTCTTTGCCTCACTTTACGATTATATTTGTTGTAGCCACATTTCGTCTGACCAGCCAGGTATAGTTGGCCAAGACGTATAAAACCTCACAATCCAAGAGTGCGTTATGAATTTTAAAATTAACATTTAGTATTCTATTAGTCAGTATACAAACGTAATACAATATCAAAACTAGATTTAAACTAGCCAAAACATTTTTAACTCATTTTTAGTAATAAAATCTAGTACAACCTTCATTTAACAGGCCGATATAGAAAAAGGAATAAGTAACTTGACAGATTGACGTTGCTTGTCATTAGTGAAAAATATTATTAAAAGTTTATAAAAGTGCTCAAATTACAATGTTAAACTGGAAATAAATGGATGAAATTGAATGGATAATGGATGCCGTGATTTATACCTACTTTCTGCTACCACAGAAGGCATATTTATGATAAAAATGAGACGAAGGACACATGGTCTGTAAATTGTACGTATAATTGTTTTTTATCGTATCTGCTTTATAGCAGAATACTATAAGGGATAGAAAGTATTTCATGTCCATGTAACCCAATGGTCAGGATCCAACAGTATGCTACAGAAGCGGGCTGTGTGCAGCTGACGCGGTGCAGGTGGACCCTGTATACATAATAATTTGTTAAGTTGTGAAAACGTAATAGACAGATTTACTTTTCCTATTAATATGGATTATTTTCCTATAACAACTTCGATCCGAGAACCCGAAGAAGTTGCGTTGGAAGGCCTCCCACTAAGTGGACCGATGACCTGGTGAAGGTTGCGGGGATCCGCAAGATGCGAGTCGCACGGGACGGTCAATGTAGCGACACTTGAGGGAGGCCTACGTCCAGCAGTGGATGTCTTTCGGCTGAAATGATGATGATGAAGACTTCGATCTGTTTTATCAAGTGTTGTATGTACCTATAGTTGTTATATTGTAGCATCTAATTACAAAGATAAACTATAAATAAACACATTTCAATCATACATAACAAGTTTGCAAGTCTCTTAGTATGTCAGTTACGTCAAATGTTAATGACATTGTAGTCTTTATGTAATAAGGTAAACAATCACTGTTAAGCTTTATACTTAAGAACTCTGGTTTTATTTTTACCTTGTTTATCCAGGGCGATAAAAACACCCTTAACGAGGGGCGGTATTTGGTACTCCCGTAATTTCGATATTTTGGTCTGTTCTGGACCATAACTGGGAATTTTCTAGTTCTAGCTTTTTCCTGATTGTTATCAGGAAAAAGCTAGGCAAATGATGATTAAAATACTATTGCTAATTTTAGCGACAATATTTGTGTAAATAAATAAAAGTACATTAATTTAATGGACGGAGTTTATTTTAATTTAAAAAAGAACTGGCTAAGAGAGTGTTGGGCTCACCTAACAAAAATTTCAAAGTGAGCCTCACTGAGCAGTCTGTGGAACGGTCGCTGGCCTGCCATAATAACGGTATAATGCTTAATTATTAAACCTGTGCTATCTCCTAAACTATACATCTAAAAGTAAAACAAAAAAACCGGCCAAGTGCGATTTGGACTCGCGCACCGAGGGTTCTGTATAAACTTGTCGGTATTTTATTATTAAACTACATATTTGTGGTTTTCAGGTTTTTTTCTTTACATGTGCTGTAAGACATTGTTTCTTGCCAAATTTCGTTATTCTAGGTCAACGGGAATCATATACTTATATACTTTATAGAATATATATTTACTAGAATAGTCAATTTTGGTTAAAAGCAAGGTATTACAAAACTAGTAAAGGGAAAATTCCGGAAAATAAAAAAAAGTTGAAAATTAAGGTTAATTTTGGAAAATCTAAATTTGCCCATATCTTTTTATCGTGTTAACTCAGGACCTTGATTTCTATACACCTAATAGGGACTATAGACCTCAGTATCTGGTATAAATTTCCATTTGCTAGGTCCACCCGTTCCTGAGAAAATCGGCGGTGACACACGGACAGACGGACAGACAGATGGACAAGAGAGTGATCTTATAAGGGTTTTATTTTACCTTTTGAGGTACTGAACCTTAAAAAGATAAGTTTATAAAGGTTGCGATTTTCCTTTCCAGGGAATTAAGATGAATCGAATCTTAACACTCAATACAGAATAAGCAGAAGTTCTTTAGTAACCTATTCATATAATTAAGCTAGAATAATGAGCTAGGAATAACAATTATACAATTTATCATGTTTCATTAAATGACCGTGGGAAATATTGATCAGCACATTGTTCTACATTTTTATTAACGATGGAAACTTTATTTCAGTCTTAGAAAAATATAAAGACACGCAATATGAGAGAAAAATCCATTATCGAAGATATCTGTGATTTTTTTCCCAAAGACATCCGATAGACCTCACAAAACGAACAATATCGTAATGTACGAACTTGAGTGTACCATTTCAAATTTTGCTATTTTGGCCTCTTTTTCTACTAGCATCACAATACTACTTTATAATCTCTTTGTTTTATTTATCTTAAAGAAAAAAAACCTATTTTTTTATTGACGAAACAGTTTGTAAGGTGTTTGTGAGAACCATGGCCTGCCTAACTTCCACTATTTTATATTATTTTCGAAATAGCAGCTATGAAACATTTGAGAATTTTACTTTAATTTGAGCAAATATTTCTAATAATCTTTTCTTCTAATAGTTACGCTTCTCAACATAGAATCAATTAATCAACTAGATCGATTTAGATGCGATTTTCATTTTATTTTTAATATTTAATCGGAGCAGAGCTCGGACGACTGTCTGACGAATCAAGTCAACTAAACACGTGCATATTTATTAGATCAGAGACCCTAGCACGAGCGCGGTGTTGTAACGTAAATTTGTCCTTTAGAAAAAGAAAAATACTCGTCTCACATAAAATACTTTCATAATTGATGTATACCTATGGAAAATACAGATTGTGCTTAATGCAAACAATTTAACTAGAATGCTATAGAATAGTTGTATCCTTACTAATATAATAAAAGATATATTATAAATTGTGTAAGAATAAAAGATATGTACGTTTTTGTGAACAATAAATAAAAATAAAAAATAAAAAAATGCGAAAGTTAGATTTTTTTGGTTTGTTACCTTTACACGCCTAAACCACTGAACCGATCATTCTGAAATTTTGCGTATACGTTTTCAGGTGTACAGAAATGGACATAGGGTACCTTTCATTCCGAAAAAAAGTACTGTTCCTGAATTAGACAACAATAACGTTCTTATGCTCATAGATGGCGCCACGTGTCTTTCGAATCATGATTGAATTACAAGCAGAGTACAACTCGAATTGACTGTCAAATTCTAAATTAACGCGAGCGGAGCCGCGGTCAAAAGCTAGTACTTTCATATTTTTTTATTAATGTATTCATATCTATAGAAGATACTGATTATGATTGTTGCAAACAATTTAACTAGAATGCTATAAGATATTTGTTTATTCGATAAAATCGACTTATTTACGCTACGTTTTACACCGCCGCGCCCGCTCGTACCAGGGCCTCAAGTCGCTTACTAAATAAGACATATTAATATAATGACGTGTAAACGAGCGTAAGGGAAGTTTCCGTTTAGTTCCACTAGTAGATACGTTACTGGGTATATAAAGTACGTCTTAATTGACGTCTTCCCCATTAGCTTGTAAATGTGTGGAACATGTTGATGGTAATTAAGTTATATAGTTTTTCATTTGTAGTTTTTACCATATAAGTGTTGGAAAATTTGGAATAAACATTTTTGCATAATGAAAATTTGCATGTGTGAACATTTATAGAGAATAGAGAAAAATCTCTAGGGTGTGTTCACACTCATAAAACATATAATAAAACATGGTTATTTATCATGATTCAATAGTGAGATTAGTAATGTTGTATTACTTACATACATACATGTGGGATACAAATGTTGTCTAATAAAAATGTCTAGTAAAAGTATGAACGCAGCTTATAATTGGTAAAACGGAACGCATCGAATGAAAGAAAGAGAAGTATAGGTGCGAGTGAGAGGAAGAAGAATGGAAGACGACTAGATTACGACGGACGATGTTTTTTCTTACGATATAATTAAAATGTTTTAAAAATATTTCCCAAGTTTATTTTGCCCTACAATCCCACATACATACATAAACTCACGCCCTTTTCCATGGGGGTAGGCAGAAACCACAGAACGCCACCTGCTACGATCCTTACATACCATTTGCCTCGTCCACGTTCATACACGCCGGTTGCGAGTACTACGCACCTGACCTTTCTGAAGAACCTCACCAATGAGATCAGCGTATGTTCTTCCATGTAATATTTAGACGTGTTATATGGGAAAAGTTTTGTAAAATTTATTTATTTATTTATTTATTTAAACTTCATGTACAAGAGTGGTACATAGGCGGACTTAATGCCACAAGGCATTCTCTACCAGTCAACCTTTGGGTCAAATAGGACAGCATTGTGGTAGAGTACAAAAACAACAAATAAACAAAAAACCATTTTGCAAATAGTAGTGATACACATAAACGGATACTTACTAATACATATATATAAAGATATAATAAACTAATATATATTATAATACATACAAATAGCCTGAAATACGAGAAACCTCATAATAATTACCATGTCTCCAGTGATGACTAGGTAGTAAGGAATTTAATCAGACTTTAAATAAAACTTCCGAACTGCCCTTTTGAAAGCCATTTTGCTTTCAGCTTTTTTAATGTCAAGGGGTAGCGCATTCCAGAGTCTAATTGTTGAGATAGCGTAAGAAGAGGACATGAAACCAGTACGGTGAGAGGGAATTTGAAGGAGTAGGTTTTTAGAAGCTCGAAGGTCACGACTGTGAGAACTGCCCAACACTTTGAAATATTTTTTTAGGTACTTGGGAGCACAAGGATCGTTTATAATAGTGAAGAGCATGCAGAGAGATCTGAGGGACCTCCTGAGTCGGATAGGCAGCCATTTAAGCTGAGGACGGTACGAAGAGATGTGATCGTATTTACGAAGGCCAAAAATGAAACGAATGCAATTGTTGAGAAGACGATCCAATTTGTTTAGAAGTTCTTGGGATAAATCAGAGTAACAAACATCAGCATAGTCAATAATGGGAAGCACAAGTGACTGGATCAAATTTAATTTAGTGCTAGATGGGAGGAAATTTTTAAATCTATAGAGAGACCGCAGTGAGTAAGTAACTTTCTGGCTGACCTGAGCTACCTGCTTATGCCAACTGAAAGTCTCATCAATATACAGGCCCAAGTTCTTTACGTGAGGTGAGAGAGGGATTACAGAGTTGCCGAACATAAGCGGCATTAGCTGGCTAGTGTCCAGATTTCTCAAATAGAACGAACTACCAATGAGAAGGGCCTGGCATTTCTCGACGTTGACAGCAACCCCAAATTTGCCAGACCAATCTCCGATAGTTCGAAGATCAGCATTAAGTTGTGAGATGCAACTATCGAGGTTGGCGACGTCGGATTGAGCGTAAAGTTGCAGGTCATCAGCGTAAAGATGGTAAGAGCACTTGAGGATAGTAGTAATAGAGTTAATAAATAACGAAAATAATAGAGGAGACATTATACCGCCTTGTGGAACACCAGTTACCAGGTCGCACCAGTCAGAGTAATTCTGATCAGCACGCACCGCCTGCTGGCGACCACGAAGATAAGAAGAAAACCAATCACGTGACAACGAAGAGACCCCAATTTGAGACAGTATGGCCAGGAGAATATCGTGGTCAACGGTGTTAAAAGCGTTGGAAAAATCAATTAAAACCAACACCGTAACCCTCGAATTCTCCAAGCCATCTCTAATATCCTCTGTAACATTAAGCAAGGCAAAAAAAAAAAATGTTAACTAAAATGTTACTTAATCTGGACGCCACCTTAAGAAATATAACTGTCTGAGTGTAAATATTCATTTTTACATAATATAATTGATTGTTGTGTGGTTTCAGTTTCCCCCAATGGAAAAAGGCATGCAATTATTTAAGAAACTACAAAATAATGTATGTTTGGTACCTAGAACTGTCAACATCTATCATCAAAATGATCGCCAAAATCATTGAAGTATTTATTGTTTATGAACCAGCGAAAATGAAACAGTTTTTAATAAATTGATTACATTTTACTGGCAGACATATGATAACTATAATTTCATATTTGAATTTAAAATAAATGATTAATTGAAATCATTTTAATGGAACTCAAAGGCTACAAGTTAAAAATAACCAAATCTAATATCATATGCTATTTAATTTTGATATCCCACACATATTGATTATAATCACATAAATCATATTGTAGATAGGTTTAGAGTTTAATTTAATTTCAAAAATATATGTTTTTTGTATGTAAGTACTAGTTATTGTAAGCGTCCCAAAACGTCAAAAAAAAAAAATATATATTAATGAAAATAATTGTTGCTAGGCAAGCAGAAAGGTTACCATGATCTGAAAATAATCACAATAAGATAAGTTTTTCTTTTTGAGCTAGTCCTCTTAATTATAAATTTAATGATAGTATAGCTATTGTCTTATAAAGGAGCATATTGTTACTCATGAACAGGATTGTGGAATTCAGATAGTCGTTCCATGTTAAAGAATTGGTTTTCAGCTCCATCTGGTTAGACTAGAAGCCGACTCCAAGATAATTGGCAAAAGGCTAGGCAGATAATAAGGTAATAGAAGTGATCCGCCGTGTCCTCGTAGCGGCGATCGGCGGCGGCGACCTATCGCGTCCGGCTTCAATCCATGGTCCATCCAGAGCGAGAGGGAATGGGACGTCGTCACCTCCTTCTTCGAAGCAGTCATGCTAGCGAAGAAGGTGGCGGAGCGTGAGAGGGAGAGAACCTGTCGTCCCAGCCGCCGCGGGAGACGCCCCGGGCGTCGGGGGTCACGTGGTGGCTTCCGGCCACCATAGACGCGGACCTGTGGACGGTGAGTAATGGGTTAGCTCGCCGTCCATGCGTCTTATGACGACAGGCCGTGTTGACGACGCGTTCGTGTTCCACGCGCGCCTCAAATAGATGTCAGCAACCAGGGAGGGGCCCGCAAGGGCCGATGCCTGCCCGGGCTGCGGGACTGTTCGAAAGAGATACCACGGCCTTGGAACACAAAGGTCAAGGAAGGAACATGGGTGGGTTTTAGTCAGTACAAGTCTGACACTCCCTTCCGCTCTGCCCAGAGCGGGAAGAGTCATTTGATGATTTTCTATCCGAAAACAAAAAAAAAGGTAATAGAAGTGATTTGAACATAACATTAACATTCATTTATTATCAGGTAACGCTAAATACCTTACAGAATAACATAATATCTTCATCATCATCTTTATTGTTCAAAGTTGTCCACTTGACTTAGGCCTTCCCCAAGTGTCGCTATATTGACCGGTCCCGTGTGTCTCGCATCCAGCTGATCCCCGCAACCTTCACCTTAAGAAGCTACTAAGGGACTAACATATACACAACGATAGAATTATCGTAAAAATACAAATCGAGTTAGGTACTTAAATCTATTTACGTATCACTTTAATGCACTATGAGACTGCGTTCATGTGGCACTTGTCCGTGGAAGCGTTGGAATACCACTCCCTGCGGCCTCTTCCGAGACGAGGTGCAGATGACATGTTGGTATTGGCACCACAAACGCCTGAAAGACTTTAAATCTGACGTTTTCTCTTTGCTCTCTTTTAGCAGTGAAGCAGTCTAACTCCTCAACCTTTTTCTTCAATATCATCACAGAGTCACCTAGGCTATGTTTAACCGACTTTCTTCAAAAAGGAGGTGTTCTCAATTCGGTTGTATTTTTTTTTTGTGTTTGTTACCTCATAATTTTACCTCTGTACCTCTAAATTACTATACCATTCACTGATCACATGGAACTTTTTCATACAATCAAATAATGATTACCTAAATTAAATTCTAATAAATCAAAGTCATTAACCTCTTATGAACTTTAGATAGTTACTGACGTTTTCAATATTATCCTGCCAACCGTAACCAATAAAGATACTGCTTAAGAGGGCTATTACAAAACAAAAAAACTCAGTTTAGGTTAATTAGACGGCGTGCGGCAACGCATACGCACGTGTGTGTCTAGCGAATTACGCTACGCACACATGCAAACTGCTATGCCTCGGATACCAGGGACAAACTAACATGACCAACCAAGCTAAGGACCACCCGTTCCGCGATTTATATTGATTTTTATCATTCCATAAAACGTTTGTTTAAAAATATTATTTTACTTTTAAATGGACTAAGTACTTATTTTTTTTAAGCAAATTATAGTACATTTTCATATAAGTGGGGAAACTTTATTATTGCATTCGAGGCAGAATTAACACCCAAACTGCAGGCAAGGGTGTTATGGAGCCGAGAACTGCAGTAACACATCCCCACGCGTATCAAACGACGTTTTTATGATTGGCCTGTTGGTCTAGTGGTTAGTGACCCTGACTGCTAGGACGGAGGTCGTGGGTTCGATTCCCACACAGGAAAAATCTTTGTGCGATGAGTACGATTATTTGTCCTGTATCTGGGTGTATAATTTATCTATAATATGTATGTATTTAGTAATATATAAGTATGTCTATCAGTTGTCTGGTTGCCATTGTACAGGCTCTGCCTAATTTGGGATCAGATGGCGGTGTGTTGGTTGTCCCAAGATATTATTGTTTTCCAATACACTTTCGAAGAAATAAAATATTTGAATGGAAAGTATTTTTGTCAGGAACTATTAACAAACTATGATTTATTTTGCTTTTTTTCCGCCCTTTGCTTTCGCCATATTTAAGAAGAAGCAAAGGTATGATGCCGCTAAGCAGCCTAATATGAAAAAAAGAAAATTCACATATTTTCGAATTTAGAACACAAATAAATGTTAATTTGTTCATAAAAATAAAATACTTGTTTTAAATAATCATGTTTATTTATGCTAATCTATTTATAAACACTATTTAAATACTAAAAAAATATTTACACCTTAAAGATGCATACCTCTTCGCGGAGATTAAAAAAAAAACAATCACCGACTCCTTGAACCAATTTGGACTTAGTATCAGTATAGTTATCTGAGGAAATTTTTATTTCCGCACGTGTGCGGAAAAATATTAAAAAATCCACGCGTGTGAAATACATTGCACGTTGAACCTAACTGTAGTGCGATAGGAACCAGTTTTCGAGAAAGTGTATTGAAAAAATACAACCTTTCTTATTAAATACTTTTTGTTTAAAGGAGACATTTTTTTTGTTTGGAAAATAGGCCCACCACGTAAATTTTAGCGCATAGTAATGAAACGTATATTGATTTCTTCCTTATAATCTCTAGATTAGGGTGGTAATATTAGCTAAGCTTTGTCTAACCGGAATATTGAGAAATTCGAAAATGAAAACGTGAATCTAACAATAATCTCAAAACGTCAATATTGTCTCTAAACGTATTAATAATATTGTCGTAATATTATCTATTATATACTGTTGTAAAATTGTCTCTAAATAATCTCAAAACGTAAATATTTGATGTATGAACGTGGACGAGGCAAAAGGAGTATGTAAGGATCGTAGCAGGTGGCGTTCTGTGGGTTTCTGCCTACCCCCATGGGAAAAGGGCGTGAGTATGGATGTATGTATGTATGTCAATATTGTCATATTTGAAAACACTTTCACGAAAATGAAAAGAAACTGTCAAATGAAGTTGTCGGTCAACCACCAAAAAGGCGAAGTTAAAACGTTCCGTTTCGTACCATGATAATTGCTAACCCTCTACTTATTTTCAGCAAAAACCTTTAAAAATAGCATTAGTCCACAGTTTAATATTATTTCGTCTTTTATTCTATTTCTATTATAATTAAAGCAGATGTTATTACTACTGGGTACCGTACTATCTTTTTAAACATCGAAACACGCACCTATTCACGTAAGTATCAGCTGTCAAATAACATTAACGATTACAGTAATTGACTCGCAAAAAAAATTCAAAACATAATTTATTTAATATGATTTCAAGATTCCGGTTAAATTTCTGTGTGATCTTTCGTTTATTACTATAATAAATTGGTTACTTTTTTGTGTATTACGAATATTATACGTAAGATACAAGTGGGCCTAAAAAAAATTGTCTCCTTTGGATTATAATTATATTCATCATCATTGCTGCCGAAAGACGTCTACTGCTGGACATAGGCCTCCCCCAAGTGTCGCCACATTGACCGGTCCCGTGCGACTCGCATACAGCGGATCCCCACAACCTTCACCAAGTCATTTGTACTTTTTCTCGCTTCACCGGCTGAACAGATGTCGAAGAAATAGAGTAAGGACATAGGATACTAATTATTATCCGGGTATCGTTCTTACGTTTCCAGACTAATATTCCACCTCAACGAGAGCGAAGCCCTGGGCCATGGTCTATCTCTGTTCTAAATTGCATCCAAATCCGGTAGACCTTTAATGCGCGTAAACATACTAACGAACAGACAGCCACACAGACAAACACAGTTCTATTATTTTCGAATTTAATTATTACTAACTATTACCCTCCACCTTTGTCCTCGTGAAATTATAAATATTACTTCTCGATTATAATCAGATTTTGCAAACAATTTAACGGGTTGTAATTTTTTGCACGGAACCCTAATCCTTTTTCTAAAATAAAAGACGCCTAAATTTAAAGTACTTCTTTTCGTACTTCGTACCTTAGCTATATGCCAGTAAAAGTCCCGTCAAAATCGGTCCAGCCGTTTCAAATATTAACCGGAACAACCAGACAGACAAAAATATTTTTTTTTCGTTTTATGTACCGTATACTATATTATGCATTCAGTAAAAAAAACTGTTATTTTAAATTAGAAGCAGGCACTCCATTTTATTTATTTGCATAGATGTATAGATTAGCATAGAATAATATTATTAATATTTAACAAAACCTAGGTGGGTCGATTTTTTTGATGACCAGTGTAGTATTTGTGACTTCCTAAGCAGTCTTGATAAGGTCAATGTTTCTTTCGTAACGTAAGTTGCGCAAGAGTCCCAATACTTACGTGCCTGTGGAATTTCATTGATTTAAATTATGTAGATCGGAACATTGATAGTATTTCTCGCACGTTGTTCTTGCGGTTTTGAAGATGAATATAATGATGATTTAATCGATCTCTTTGTTTTAATGAGTACCTACATTAGTCATGATTGTGCGGTTTAAAGATAAATAAATAACTTTCACCATGTATTTATTATAGTATTTGGTGCACAAAAAGAAGCTTCATACAGGTGGCATTAGGTAGGTTACCAAAAGATATTGGTACCACACTCGTTCAGTTTCGTTTTTCTACAACTACTTATGGTATGAGCCACTTATTACCACTTTAAGTGTCAGTTCAAGGTGGCTTTTCTTGTCAAGAAAATTTGCATCGAACTGTCAAAGTCAGTCATTTATTTTTATTCATATCGTATGTGTTTTTTCCGCCTCCACAGATAAGCTGGTTGTAGTGCACAACAGTATTTCGATAGCATATGCCAGTTTCAAACAGTTTTTCGGTAGCTTATTTCAGTACACTTTGACATTTGAATATCACTGCTGAAATACTGAACAGCTGTCTGGTTTTCGCGCCGAAATCTTATAAATTAGATAAGCTAAAGATCTAAAACCGTCATTACTCAATTCCTTACAAACTTTTCTTAATGGCTGTCGTTTAAATAAATAAACAATTAAAAGCAAAGATTTATGGGTACTAGTTTTTGTCTAGACCTTCGGTGTGCCTATCCACTTGACATATTTGTTTGGAAGTTAGGAGTTATTAGTAGGTATATAGTGTAATTAAAGAGATATTAATAAGAATTTTGATTGCGTTTAATTGGTTCAAGTTTTGCAAATATCGCTAAAACTCGAGCATTAATTTATCAACGCACAAGGTTGAATGTCACCGAGGTGGTCTGAAAAATGCTAGCGTGACAATTTAGACTCGTTTCTGACTATAGCCTGAGAAGGCAAAACACTGGGAGAGTGGGCTAGGAACGGCCTTTGCCCAGCAGTGGGACAGAATAGGCTAATTAAAAAAGGTTTAATAACTGTGAAAGAACTGTAGTTGCGAAATTCAAAAGATTATAAAAGATAGTTTCGGTAAAGCCAGCGCTGTGGCTTTTACTGATACATGAGTCATAGTATTTTGCTGAGGAGTGGCCGCTCGCAGGAAGGTTTTCGAATCAGTATTATTTAGGCTTGGTTGGACATCAAAAATCTTTTAAATATTTTATTTCCCATAGGCCCAGATGGGCACTTATAAAACGTCGACAAAAAGGTGCACGGTTCGGTTGGTTGTTTCCTATGGAGAAGAACCGGCAAGAAACGCCATGGTTACTCTTTTCAAATCATTTGGTGTTACAATATTATCATGTTGCAGCATTAGTACTTAAGTATGGGGGAACAGTGTAGGCCGGACAATAAGTCACTGCGTATCTAAGTCACATCGAATCTGTGACTCATATACATCATCAGCCAATTCTCCTAGCTCATCGGTCACTTTCGAAAGAAATATAATCTGCTACAATGCCATAAAATGAGGGTTAATAAAAAATAATAAACAAACTATAGAATACATAGGTAATAATTATAACTAACAATAACGGGTTGGTACAATTATAACTGCATGATATGCAAATAATATTATGTAAGATACTCGCTTCTACAAGTTTAATGGATGTTATGTTAATGTTTATAATATACAGGTTGTATTGATATTCAAAGTTAAAGTCAAAGCACACATATAAACTCGGAAAGGGATCGTCACCGTATCAACTCGAGCCACTCAATATGCTTTATATAAAACTCCCTACTGCAATGCACATAATCGGAATCGTAACGTTATCACCTCGCTCGCCTCGGGACAAGTTCACGAACGGCGAGCCGTAAGCGCGGCGTCGCTTAGCCGTAGCCGATTCGACGTATCGGACCTGCTGATCCATTTTGGTAACGTGCTTATATAACGTTGACGCCTGTTTGACGGCGAAGCGATACGGTGACGATCCCTTTCCGAATTGATATGTGTGCTGTGACCTTAAGTAAGAACGTCCACGTTTTTATAATTTCATCCATCTGTCTCACCAGGTAATAATCTATACATAATATATATATATATATATTTTTTGTAAGTTATTTTTTTCATTGATAGAAAGATACATTATTCTTGCTTAGGACATAAATTGTATTTATATCACGCATATTAACCAAGCTATCACAATTTTTGCGGACGAAGTTGCGGGCGAAGTGCTAGTATGTTATACAAAGGTAATCAAAAAAATAAATGAAACGGTTTTATATCGTCTCTAATAAGTTCACGGTAATACAAGTAGCCTGTTCCATCATTATTGAAACTTCCATTTTGAATAACTATTTTTACTAGAATATTTTGGTACTTCCTAAAATAGGTTTAGATTATAGGGCACTGTATCTACTGGTAAATTATTACATTAAATGTAAAATTTCATTACCTTTTAAAAATAAAAAACCAGAACTAAAAATTTCGTTTTACGATTTATTTAATTTCCTTCAAGGGAAAATTAATTATGTATTTACTATGGACGAATATCGTGAGCCAATTAACTATGGTTTAATTTTATGGAAT
This sequence comes from Lycophotia porphyrea, assembly GCA_950005105.1. Taxonomy (NCBI): domain Eukaryota; kingdom Metazoa; phylum Arthropoda; class Insecta; order Lepidoptera; family Noctuidae; genus Lycophotia; species Lycophotia porphyrea. The sequence continues at coordinate 17,953,407 of OX465388.1, read as the reverse complement.
TCATTAATCAAGGTTTAAAAATATTGTATATTTTGTAATAGGCATCATAAAATATGATTTATTTAATAGGCCGTTCGTTTCGACACATTAAAATACTTTAATACACACGCGTACAATTAAGCTATTAGGGACCGTTTACTAAACCAATTTCCTAATACTTTCTAAAGAAACATAAACATCATAATATCACGCTTGGAATTCCCGTAGGGTTAGGCAGAGGTGTAGGTACCCAATTATTATATAGTACACCCACATTTCGCCAATTACGTTTAAGTCCCATGTAACAGGGCGCGATCCTATTGACATCAACCGGGCATAAATACAGGCAAGATTAATTATAACGGACAACCTCTATTGGAGACAGAGGAAACCATTTTTCTAGGAGTAGCACTGGACGGCTACTTGTCCTGGAAACCGCACGTAGAAAAAGTTTGCAACAAATTAAATAAATTCGTTTATGTTCTCTACACACTGCGAAATACCTCGTCGCAGAGTACCATGTTATCTGCGTATCACGGCTGTGTTGTTTCTACGTTACAATACGGCCTCATACTATGGAGTAACTCAACAGATGTGGATAAAGCTTTCAGGGTACAAAGAATGCATCAGAGCCATTTGTGGCATACCACCATGGAAATCCTGTAAACCCTGTAATCCTGTGTGTACATTACCCAGTATGTACATTTTAGAATGCGCTAAATTTATCCGACAGCACTTTGACTTGTTTAAAAAGGCTGAAGACCGTTGTCCTCGAAAACTAAGAGATCCAGATAGAATAGTTCTGCCTAGAGCGCCAAGGACTTCTCTTTATAAAAAGAACTCTTTTAATATGTGAGGACTAATTTATAATAAAATACCAAAGAACTATAAAGAGTATAGTAATAAAATTATTACTTATAAAGTTAAAATTATGGCTGCTGGAAAAACGATTTTATTCTATTAATGAATTTATAAATCATGTTAATAATTAATCTAATTTATATTAAGGTAAGATAATTAATGTTTTAAAGACATTAATATTGAAGACTTATATACTCTAACATTAAATTTGCATGTCATATATATCTGACTATGTATTAGGTAGCTCAACTTACTTTAAGACCAATATGTACTAATAATATTGCAAATAAATGATTATGATTACGACACCCTAAGCTGCTACTGAGAAAACTCCAGATGGAAAAATCCAATAACACTTTTCACGACCGGTAATCGAACCCAGGACCTCATGCTCAGCAGTCGCGCTTGTGACCACTCGACAACGAGGCAGACAAAAAACTTCAATAAATCATTTTTTTTTACTTTTTTACTGACTGTCAATGAAATAGGTAATCGTGCTACAAGATTGCAGATTTCCATAAGTCTTTTGTCATGCATTACGTACGGAACCCTAATGTAAACATTGGGAAAAAAATATTATCGACACGGTCGCGGTCTGTGCATGTAATGAAATATCTTGTTCATTGATATAAGAAGATTGCTCAATGCCAAACTACTGTAATAATAACCTTCATCTTTATAATATCCGTTCACCTTAATATTATTATTAATTTTATGTTCAAAACTAAGCGCAGGTTAAGATTGGGCCTACCGTAAAATGGGGTGAATAGGAGCAGGGCTGAATAGAGACTCAAACTCAAACTCAAACTCAAAAGCATTTATTTCAATTAGACCCTTACAGGCACTTTTGAATGTCGGAAAAACAAAGAAGGCTAAGCTACAGTCACAGTCACAAGGCATAATAACTTGTGAAAGTACTGTAGTGGCTCATTCCAAAGCGTAGATCTCTATGGAGAAGAATGGGCAAGAAACTCCATGGACACTCTTTTCAATCAAAATATTATTACAAAATTGAGATTATACATGTATGTGAGAACGATGTAAAGAGGCGTGCGAATTAAGAGCGTCCAGAGTAAAAGAATAAAACAAAAATAATTTAAAAATAAAGTACTTAATTAAAATAAACCGTGACAGCAAAGAGATGACCAGTCCCAACTGACAGCGCCCGTTCACGAACATAACGCATGGATCAGCGCCATTCAACTCAACCATTTTGAAGGGAACCAAATGACCCGACACACCAAGACATTCGAGTGAGCATGACATTCTCTCAACTGCCAGGGCACATTCAAGTCAATGAAAGATAGCTAAATGTAAACGGTAGCTTTTCAATACATAGTACTCACAGACAAACTTTAAAAGGGATTTTTACGTTAAATTGATATGATATGTTACCTATGGTTAAAATTGGTCTAGTAGTAGTTTCGGAGCTTGTTTGGTACAAGCATACAAAAAAATTTTTCCTCTTTATGATATTGGTATAAAAATCAATTTGAATACACAATTAGCGAATGCGGTGTTATTTCACAAGTTTAAATGAGGAATATAATTACACAGAACCATTGAAGTGCGTGTCTGAAGTTTTCTTTTTTTGATCCAACAAGATTACATGTTATTTGCATGTCTTTGTTAAGGCTTACGTAAAATCTCAGTTGAAGGCAAATTAGGCAATTTACGGTACCTTTATCACACTGTGAAGTGTTTTTAATTAGCGGTTGTTCCGCCCTGTGGGTTTTCAATTACTAGGTTTTTGTTTGCAACAATGGTCATATAGGTTCATTAAGTCGTCGGAAATGGCACCGATCTTTGGAAGCTTCATCTTCTGTGCGTCAATGTATACAGGATGTAAACAGACTCTTAACGAAGCCGAAAGGCACTTGTTCTCCCAGTCATTGTGATCATTTTTTTGTTCTAGACCATACCTGGGAACCTTCTAGTTACGGAGATATTGGGGGTCAAAGTTCCAACTTTTTCACAAGTTTTTTTTTTTTAATACATTTTTAATGTAAGTTTTTTACTTTAGATACCTAGCCGCAATTCGGTTATTAGCCGTAGCATATAAAGGTATATGCTACGGCTAATAACCGAATTGCGGCTACACCTAGTTTTAGCCGGCTACAACTAGGTGCAAACTTAGATGTATCCTACTTATCCTCGGTTAGAACTAGGTTTAGCCTTCATCATAGGGGCTAGAAATAGGTACAGCCGCACACCGATGGTTAAACTTAGGTATATCCCATTTATCATCGGCTAGAATTAGGTTTTCAGTTCAGTTTTTATTTTGGTTTGTTCTGTTTGTTATTTTCCTCTTTTTACTATCAGAATTATTTGAAGAGCATAGTCACAATGAAACCTAATCTATTTCAAACATTCTTTGCTTATCTAAAAAAAAAACTCTCCAACTAAACGCAAACAAGCTCCAAGCAAACTCCTCAACTGTCTTTTTCCATACAAACGCTCTCGCCTGTTTTCTTTCTGGTTTATGACTTTGAAGCTATGATTTTTTTACAGTTCATTAAATATAGCCTCTTCTATGTCCCTTTGTTTTCCTTTTTAATTGATACATAATTTGCTTAAGCACTAGAACCTTTACAAAATGCTTTCAGTTTATGAAATATCTTTTAAATTGATCCAATATTGGAGGAGGAAATAGTCAAGAGCCAAATCTCAAATTATAACTTTTTACTATAGTTGTCCTTCTCACACCAATGTCGAAATTACGCTCGCAGAGCGACAGAGTTTGTTTCTTCAAATACCTACCGTGTTTCCTCTTAATAGCACGATACGAAACTTTGTATACGCGTTCAACCTTTATAAAAAGTAGTTTAAAACATAAAAAATACAGGTAAAACAGAGCATATCTAGGTTATAGATGGAAAGTACTTGCTTAGGTACTGACTCCAGAGTACAAGCAAGGTGGTCGTTAAAGCAACGTAAGGATAATTTGCTCGATCTACGCCTAGAGAACATAACTCATTGTTTGTGTCCGTACCCTTTAATTTTTTATTAAGAAATTTTCCTTTGTTTGTCTTAATTTTATGTGATCAGTCGTGAATTGTGGGTTTCAGTAATTGTGGATTCGGTTAAAGTAATTGCTTGTTAGGCAAACTTTATTTCAGACCGAGGGATCGAACAAGAAGATAGAGAATAGAGATGGTTTTATGACACCTAATAAATATATATATTTTTAATGCTATTTATTGTTATCGTTTTTGGTATTTTTATGATTTTATGTATTTTCTTGATCTTGTATGTTTTTGTTCTGCATGTTTTATATGATTGCATGTCACTTTAAAATGTATTCATGTTTCAAACACTATATAAATTGTTCATGATAAATTAATAAATAAGTAATATTGACAATTTTTTATATTTTTAAATGTTTTTAATATTGTTTTAAATTTGAATATTTAAAAATGTATTTTATATGTGTAAAAATAAATAAAGGAAATAATATTGATTGGAAAAATAATGATTATGAAAAATAGTTCTCCTTTCTTAGAGTGGGATTTTATTAATTAATTATTTGCGATTTCAAAATATTTGAGCTACTGTGGATGGCACGAGCAACTCAAAATGGCCAATTTTTTTCTTGAAGATGTTGCAGTTAATTTTCTTTAACACGTCGAAATTGTAAGGGTTTTGCTTTTGCTATTTGGCTACGGAACCCTGCTAACTACAGTCAGATATTTAAGGGCTTTTTGACTGCCACTGTATAATCTAGCTACAGACAGACGCATTTTCGGATTAGTATCGATTTTAAAATTATAATTATTTTTTGAAAATTCCTATGTTATAATGTTATTTTACTTCCTCTTCCGGTGATTGCTTATAAAATAATATTTGATATCATACTTGATTACCTTGAAAATACACTTTAGGAAAAACAGGATATCAAAATTTGCAAAAAATAGCATTATACATTTTAAATACAAATATTAAAACTATTTCTGGTCTAATACACAAACAAGCCTAAGTTCAAGGTCGGTTGCTATGGTGCTAGACTATTCCAAATAATATTTACTTTAAATTCTATTTTTGAAGATTAGACTGGTTTTTTGATAGCTATTACCGTATTATTTTTTAACATCACATCTAAAATTAGGACGCCCCTGTGAAATCTTAACATCATATTACAAAATAACATAACATCACGCCTGTAATCCCCGTAGGGTTAGGCTGAGGTGTACGTAATAGTACACCCACATTTCGCCAGTTATGTTAAAGTCCCATGTAATAGGGGGCGAGCCTATTGCCATCAATCGGGCACAAATGCAAACTCCGTGGCTGCTACTGAGAAATTCTGGATGGAAAAACCCAATAGCACTTTGCCCGACCTGGGAATCGAACCCAGGACCTCATGCTTAGCAGTCCCACTTGCGACCACTCGACCAACGAGGTAGTCTAGTAGTAATATTACAAATGCGAAAGTAAGTATGTTTGTTACCTTTGCCTATACCACTGAACCGATCATCCTGAAATGTTCCATATACGTTGTCAGGTATACAGAAAAGGACATTATATGCCTTACATCCCGAAAAAAAGTACTGTTCCTTAGGAAAATGACAATAACGTCCTTATGATAAATAGATGGTGTAACACGTGTCTTCTGAATCATGATTTAATTATACGGGGTGTAAACAGACTCTTCACGAAGCCGTTAACCAAGTATTATGTACATCAAACTAAGTAACTTTACGCAAAAATGTTTGCTGGGAACCGTGTTTTTTTTTTTGGGTTGAAAAATCTCGTTTTACAGAAGGACACAATGTAACGCATTCAAAACATTGTGCTGATGGATGGATTGAATAGTACTGGGGTCTTAAAGGTGTCTCATGTCTTAAGTAAAAAAAAATACATTATTACTGAACGATTAGGTTCAAGGTTGATTGGGAACATTTGTCAGTTTCGGCTAGCTTGATGTTGGCGTCTGTTTCTATATGATCCTACTACTATAAATGCGAAAATTTGTGACGAAAATGTGAATATATGTACGGATATTTGATAATTATACATACTTTCACGAAAAAACTAATGAACGGATTAGAATGAAATCTGGCACACAGATACTTCACGGCTTGTATAAAAAAATATACACGTTGACTTGAAAGAACCACAGGGCAAAGTCCACAATTCGACATAGACCTTATATAGATCAGAGTACATAAAACTGTTTGTTAATTTACAACCTATATCTAATGAAGTTCGTATCACGATTCCGTTTGTTTGACCACCGTGTATAAGTATATGCTTTGTGGGTTTTTCAATTGTATAATCGATTGTAAATATGTAAACGTAAAATATTTATTAAGTGATCATTGTTGTAATTGCGAATATCTAGTCGAGATCATCATTATTATTCTCGTTTGCCCATACAACAATAACTTCTTTCTTTGGCAGCATACGCACTTTGGTACTTTGGTACTTACTCTGCAGCATTTGCAGTAGTTCAAAATCCACAGGTTATATCATTCATTTTTACACCAACCATCAGCTCTGTCAAAAAGTCGGTAAAGGAAATGATGTCATAGTTCACCCAAAAATCTAAGTGCAATTGATACGGGCAAACTGTGTGTATTATCTCAAAAAACGTACATAAGTTGCAACATCCTAATCTGTGGGATATCGGAGATATGGGCTGTCAAAGTTACAAATAATTCATTTTTTGACTTGGGATTTTCACAGCTATGGTGCTAAAATAGCCATGCTATCGATTGTATTTCGTACAGTCAGGGTCACGATGTGGGTACCCTTCTTGAAAGCATCTACGTTCCAAACTGGGGTACCCAATTGATGCAGCCCACCGTACTAACGACGTCAATAGTGCTGTACAATATTTGCCACGAAAGATGAGACTTAACCGCGCCTCTCGCACTCTTTCTTTTCCCGCGCCCAGCATCTATGACGTCGTTGGTAATAAAACAACCGACAGCATGACTATTTTGGCACCACATAATGTGAAAAAGACAAGTCGAAAAGTTTATTTTTTGCTTACTTTGACAGCCCATAGCTACGATATCCCACGGGGTACGTTTATTTAGATAGTTCTAGGGAATTCTTGTGCACACAGTTTGACCGTATCGATTACGTTTCGATTTTGCATTTTTGGTCCATACATTTTGGACCATGTCCTTTCATTTCGAAATTGACTTTTCAAATAAATAACTACCTTAAAACATTAACACTGCGTTGTTTTTCACTTGAGCCTAGTGCTTATTTACCAAACCGCAGGTACAATTTCTATGGACTTTTCATACAGGATTTATTCCGGAAAGTACACCTGTACACATTATATTACATAACTAATTGTTGCCCACGACCTTAGTTCGCATGAGACAAAACAGCCGTATAAAATTCGCGCGTGCGTGCCTGTGACCTATCAGCTGATAGCCGCGTGACGCCATTCTATCTCATTACTATCGTACCGTGCAACAGTGGGTAGGCAGAGCACCCGCGTGGCTCGCAAGCCTGCTCTATAAGCAGCGCCCGCACCACAGGCCGGCCGCCAAAAAATAATTCTTTGGGTAAGTTGTTTGTTATCATGAGTACAATCACGTGTATAAGTATCGGTCACTAATTACCAGTCACCCTATATATATTATAAAGAAATCTTGATGTTTAGTCAAGTCATTGAACCGTGCGAGGCAGGGGCTGATCGCTAGTATAAAGTACGGTTTCGATCGCAAAAGAAGTAATGAGACGGATATGGCTAAGCGAAGCGGACTTCGTTTTTATGAAATAGGTTTGCATTTCCACCAAGCAAGAGTTTAGCCATCTGATTCCCGGCGCAAAAGAGAAATTAAACAAGAATGAGCAGAGCGAGCTCATTTTTACTCTTTTTGCCCGCTCAGTCATTTCCGCTCGACTCTTTGTTGGTGTAAAAAACATGTAAGCAGTTTTCTCTTGCAAGGTTAAAGAAGGCATTAATGGGTCCGCTTCGCTTGCAGTGGAAACTGGGCTTTACAGCAGGGATATTATGGAGCTCCGTAACCGGAACCGAAACTATCGGATATCCGAAAAAAAAAATATCCGTAACCGTAACCGTATCCGTTTCACAAGTTTCGGATAGTTTCGAATAAGGGCGGAGTCTAAATAAAACGACATGTTTCGAGAGGTTTTGGTTTCACTGCTCGCGCGCCACGTGAATCTTGCAGTTTGTTTGTTATTTCTAGTCATAACATAACCTCTTTCATAACTAGTTAGTTTTGTATTATATCCGTAACCGAAACTATCCGAAACTAACGGATAATCCGAAATAATTACATTTCCGTAACCGTATCCGAAACCGATATAATTTTATTCCTATATTCATATCCGTATCCAGATCCGAAATATCATATCCATAACATCTCTGCTTTACAGTCAAGTCAACCCTGTAAGACTTTCCTTCAAACATTTTCCTCTACGTAATTTCATCTCAATGCACGCCATCAATCAACATAAACACAACTGTCATACAATACGGAACCCAGCTGTCAAATCGAGGCCAAACCTTCTCAGTCCACCATTACGTTCCGTTTTAGTGATCTTTAATTATTTGAATGTCACTGGCACGCACTGCGGCACGTGTTATTGGTCTGTTGCAATCTTTGATTAGATTTTTATTAAGTTGTAAGTGAAGGTTTAGAGAAAATGCGTGAGGTATTGAATGAGTATTTAGTGTTTGACACGATTCGAGTATATGTTTTTTTTATTGACCAATCCTTATGCCTGTCCCAGAAGGTTAGGCAGAGGTGTACACATTTCGCTAGTTATACAGGGTGTAAACAGACTCTTCACGAAGCCGTCAACCAAGCATTATGTACATCAAACTAAGTAACTTTACGCAAAAATTAGTGCTAGGAGACTTTTTTTTTGGGGTGAAAAATCACGTTTTTCTGTAGGACTCAATGTAACGCACTCAAAACATTGTGCTTATGGATGGATTGAATAGTACGGGGGTCCTGGACGTGTTTAAAGTCTGTAAAAATCTTACATTAAAAAAATGTATTAAAAAAAAAACTTGTGAAAAAGTTGGAAGTTTGGAACTGTTTACACCCTTTATGTAATAGGACGCCTAGCCGAGCAATTCGCCATCACATCTGGGCATGAATCCAAACTCCGTGGCTGTTACTAAGAAATTCCTGATGCATAACGTAATAACACTGCCCAACCTGGGAATCGAACCCAGGACCTCATGCTGAATACTCGCCCTTACGACCACTAGAAAAGTGTTTAGATACATAACATATTTATATGACCTATAAGGTTCCCACTGCTGGGACACAGCCGTCCTCTCTGTGAGAAAGATTGGGCTATAATCCATTGATGTATCTGTGATTTGCCGACATCACATGTCTTCAAAGTTCTGGTTCTAGGACTTGCTGGTTTCCTCACGATGTGTTCTTTCACGGTTTTGAAAAAGTCGTGTTTTGTTTGCTTTTCCCACGTAGGAAACTTATAAGGGGCATACCCACGGTGGCGCACGGATAGGCTACGCACGTGTGTTAAGCTTGCAAGAAAAAGTATGTGGTTTTTTCCACTGCAAACCACGGCCACGCTATGCCTCAATTGACGTCATAAGTACACGCGTGGCTTGCTCGAATAAGGCGCTCACATAGCTCAACGCTGTGAACGCCATGCACGCTGTGCACGCGGTACACGCTGTACACGAATATGCCCACGAAATGAAAAAAAAATGCGAAAATACCCACGACTATGCCACGGTGAGCCACGCACGCTACAGTTGTACATACATGTGCATGCGTAGCGTGTACGGCAGTGGAGCGCCTGTACATCTACACTTTTTAACCGGCAAAAAAAAGGAGGAGGTTCTCAACTAAACGTGTATTTAAATAGGTGTTATTTAGACTCAAAGGTTTTTTATTAACTTTTGCTTTTCAGATTCCGTCGGTTAATTTTTTTGTTTGCAAGTTTTAAGATACCAAAGTACTTTTTGCCGACGTTTGAAAACTTTTTTGAATGTAATTATTATGCTTGATCTATTTGATCTTGTCTCAGTACGGTTGACTAACCAAGCTGAGTTGAGCTAAAAATGTCAAAAGTTTTGTTTTAAACCAACTTTAAAAAAAGAGGCTATTTTAAATAATCCTCATTTTTATGCAATCAAAATTATTATAATTATTATAAATATATGAATTATATAAATATATTATTTTAACCTTGTGTGTCAGTGATAGAACTTGACCTAGGATATTTTATTACTAAGTTATGCCATCGTGTTAAACCGTGAACTCTAGATTATTCAAACCGTAAAATGAATAAACAAAATACTAATAATTATTATGTATACCAGTTTTGATTAAATAATAAATAACTTACTATGCAAATGTTGTTTTTTGTCCTCAAAATACTGCTTACATAATTGATTCAGTTTTTTGTATTATTAAAAAATAAGATTTCATAATTACATTTCTTAAAACCTATAATAAATATTATATTATATGATGAATTCAACCAACGTCACTCCTAGATCGTTACACGTTTTAACAAACATTATAAAACATGAATAAATGCCAAACAACTTTTCAAAACCTCGTATTTATTTTGCTTGCCTATTACTGGTAAACATTTTTGAGGCACACTTTGACCTTAACATTTCAATTCTAGATTCTAATAGATAGACCTTTTTTGTACAGCTTGGCAAAAAAGAGTTTGTAGTGGTGACAGGTGGTACTAAAATATTTTCTAAAGTAGAAGTAAGTAGTAGTACACATTAACGTACGAGTCGGGTTGATATAAATAAAACAATGACAATAAATTATATTTTTCAAGTCAAAAGTATCAAAACCAGCCGAGTCATAGTATATGGGGTGGCTATAATTATGACAAGTAGTGGCGCCCTCATTTATTTCACATCCTTTTTTGCCAAGCTGTACACGAAAATCTTCATGCAACTAAATATTGTTTTAGTAAGATATAATTAAGTATTTTTCGTTTTTTTTTTTTTGTTTTTTGGACAGTTATATCATTTGAAATCATTATTAAATTAGCTAAATGAATATTTAAGGATTAGTGATCCTTAAATATTCAGTTAGCTAATTTTTGTAACTTTAGAGATATCGTCTTTTAAAAAAATTCGCCACAATCGCCAAAGGAGATATCGTCTTTTAAAAAAATTCGCCACAATCGCCAAAAGGCCTCAACGGACGTGCGTATGTGCGCACTACAATAGCCGCCACCGGATTAAGAGTTAACAGAACATAATATTGTAACTCTTTTCTTGGGTGCGTGGGTCTAGCTAGCCCAGCCAATATCAACGCCTCCACAGTAAACTGCAATCACTGGTGGGAGGGGTTGAAGCTCCCTGACAGCTTCACCGATCTGTCAGAGTCTTCCACCTGGGCACGCGTTGCCGTGGCTGACTTGGAGATCTCTAAATAGGCCATAGTCCATAGACGGCTCAGATCTCAAGTGCGCATGCGCTGAGTCCCCACAGACAATGGCCCACACACCATCTTGCACTGCATACCCGATCACCTGCGCACTTGATCTATTTACTGCATCAGTGAGCGGAGTTCGCGTAACTGAGTTTTGGGCCTAACTCACAATGAACTTTTTGCTGTCGATACGCTAAGAAGTAGACCCCTCTCCCCCCTCCCCCCTCTCTCTCTTGTCTGCCCTCTTTTTTGATGTGTTCTTCCCTAAAACGCAATCACGTTAGTTGTCGGCCCACCTAACTTGCTCATGGCATTCTGGATCACCATACCTTCTTACCACATCAACGATCGAATCTGCAGCATATATAGCATGCCTTGTTCCATTTCTACCATACTCCCATCAGGGCTATGCTAAATTTAGACTGATTCAACGTAAATAACAAACATCACATCACGCTTATAATCCCCGAAGGGTTAGGTAGAGGTGTGTCTAAAGCCCGTGTACGTAGAGCGCATTGGTTTGCGTACTCGGTTGCGCTTGTCCTGGAACGCCATGTTCATACTTGCAGAACTCGTGCCGTGCTCACGCCTGTTCGTTGTCTGTCTGTTTTTGGTCGCGCGTCAAAGAGGACGTGCACATCCTGGTACGCAATATTTGAACGTCAAAATAGATAGACACGCGTCTTCATCGAGTTTCAATAATGAAAATGTTATCAAATTATCTCAACTTTACAAATTTCATCAGGTTTTGTGGGATAGCACATTACTTAACTATCAAAATAACGATTTATTTTGACGGGGTTTTTACTAGCAGATAGCTGATGTTATAAGGTTTAACATAGGCTATTTTATTTTAGAATAAAAATTAGGGCTCAGTGCAAAAAAATAAAACCCTTCAAATTGGTAACAAAATTCGTTTAAAAAAGGGAAGTCATATTTTTTATAATAATAATTTCACGCGAACGAAGGTTGCTGGCAACAGCTAGTATGAAATAAATTACGAGACTCATGTAGGTACTAGACTTTGGTACACACTATGACCCCATAGCATGGTATTTTTCCCATCTGCGCGACAGAACTGATAGCTTTCTTTTTTTTTCACTTTCTGCCTAACCTTTGTTTACATCAAACCTTAAACCAGTTTAGACATATTCCAATACAAAAGTTGAACTATTTACCCACAATTAGTGACAAGGTTCACACATTTACTTTATTTACACGTCAAATATGTTGGTGTTTACTTACATTGGAGAGTGCAATGACCGACTGTACCTTGACATTGTCCAAGTTCATGTTCTCAAAACGAGACTTCGTAAAAAAAAAATAGTTTTTGGGTCGAAACTGGTTTGGAATAAAAATAACTTTTTTCCTTCTTCTCAACTGGTTCCGAACAGGAATAATTATATTGACCATCAAAAATAACTATGTGACCATACCTCTATTACCTAAAATATACACCGTGACTTTTTAGTCGTCTTACAACTGCAGTCCAATTCATGTATCCAATGACTACTATACATTCATTACAAAAAAATAAGATTAAATAAATACCGACGGACGGTCGTCGGTGATAAGACTGTATAATATCCCAAGGAAATGCGGGGGTCGTGGCTTCTTAAATGCTAAGACCTTTCACAACCGTGAGGTATGCAGTCTCAGAGAATACTTCCTAGAAGCCGACGTGGGGATGCACCGAGATGTGATCTCAGTAGACGAGGGCCTTACCCCGCTCTCCCTGGCTAACGAGAACTGGCGTAAACCTAGAGTATTAGACACTAATGACCGCAAGGAAGTATGGCAGGGCAAGGAGCTTCACGGACGCTTTAAACTTTCTGTAGACTTCTTAGCGTCCGTATCTTAGCTGCGTTTCGGTTACCTCTTCGGGGAAACCGAAGGTTTTGCCTGTGCAATAATGGACGAATAACTATCGGAAATACCTTGTAAAGGATGGCACGGTATTATGTCGGGCATGCCATCGTCCGGGAGAATCGGTCCGACTCATTATTTCTGGGTATTCTAATCTAGCTAACGGAGAGTACTTGCATAGACACAACCTCGTTGCCAGAATTATCCACCAGCAACTTGCTTTGAAGTATGACCATGTGGAATCAGAAGTGCCATACTATAGGTATGCGCCCGACCCAATTCTTGATAAATAATATCACGTTGTATTGGGATCGACCTGTCACCACTGACAGGACTATTGTTGCCAATAAGCATGACATTGTGGTAATAGATTGGACTGGAGTGATTGGAGCGTCGCGCAATGATTGTTGATATAACAATCCCCCATGACGAGAACCTCGTGAATGCAGAGAAAGATAAGCAGTTCAAGTATCTAGATGTGGCTGGCGAGGTTGTCGATATGTGGGATGTGAGTACAGCAGTCATAGTGCCGATAGTCGTGTCAGCCAATGGCTTAATAGCCAGTAGCCTCGACCAACACCTAAGGAGGCTCTCACTTGGCAGCTGGATCAAGGGCTTGATTCAGAAAGCAGTACTTCTGGACACGTCGCGTATTATCAGGAGGCTCTTCTTTCAGGAGCCCTGACCACCGGTAGCTCGGACCCTGTTCCCAATGCAGCTGGGCTACTATTTTTTATATTTTTAAATTTTTATATTACATTGTTTTATATTTGAATATTTAAAAATGTAAATAATATGTGTAAAAATAAATAAAGGAAAAAAATGTAATATAATCAGTAAAAAAATTAAACCTAAATTAAAAAATGAAAACCTAAAATTACAATGGTTCTAGATATTTTAGTCATTGCAGTCATGACTAAAATAGCTAGAACCATTGTAATTTTCTTTCTTTACTATGAAAACAAAAGTAAATTGATCACCAGATTTTAATAGGAATTATATTGCGCTATTCTTATGATTATAAAATTAACATTAAATTACCTAAGTAAGTACTTAGCACTTATTGAGAAGACTGGCAATTTAATTTTTTTTTTAATTATTAACATAAATGTTAATTACAAAGAGTCTGATTTTTTAAGTTTTTTAAAATCTTAAGAAAAGCATTATTTCTTAATCTTATTGAATAAACTCGAAATAGAAAATAATATTTAGTTAGTAGTGGTTAATAATTCGAGTCCTCAAAAGGTCACATCGCTAGAAACGAAAATTCGATTGAGAGACTAGTGGTTCAAGGCCAGGTGGAGGGCAAGAGATCACGCGGTCGATCACCGACTCGCTGGACTGACCTGATCAAGACAGCTACTGAGTCCACCATGGTACAGTGTATTCGCAAAGTCTCCAACCGGCAGAAATGGTAGCAAATCGCTGAACGAGCAATCCTCGGGGATATCAACGACCCACCGAACATATCTCCGTGTACCTCGTCTGCGCAACCACGACCACTCTGATAAGAGTGTTTCGACTAAGAAGAAGGTTTTTTGGGTTTATAATAATTTATCTGGAATAATTTACTTTTAAAGGATAAAAAAATGTTAAATGTTTTAATGTAATTTAAATATTGTTAAATGTTAGTTGTTAAATGTTTTAATGTAATTTAAATATTGTTAAAAGTTGTATATTTAAATATTGTTAAATTTTTGGTAGTCATTAACTATGTTTGAATTTGGAGTTGGTTAGAAAAACAAGTTGTACAATTTTTGGTTCTAATTTCACGCTAAAAATGGGGATTAATTTTGCTGATCATTTATTATTTTTGGCAATATAAAGTGATTTTTTGCCGTAACATTTTAATAGATCTGGTGGTTAGTTAAACATAAGCCGTTACGAACCGCGAACCCGCAGTTTCAATGGCGGCAAAAGGGGGAAAACCATTGTTGTTAATTTTTTTATGTTTTTGCAATTATAGAGCTGTTGTAAGTTTGACTTTTCGTGGATGAAATATTAATTAGTGAGACCGCTTTTATTGGTTAACCTTCTATTTAATTGTTTATATAATATTTCTTTTGAAGATTGAACAAATCATATTTGCGGTTAATTTCAATTATTTTACTGCAGCGCTATCATTTTGGGTATAAAAAATATTGAATTAAATTGTTAATGATATACACCAATTAACATTTAAAAGCTTTAAAATTAAATCAAAAGATCACAATAAAAAATAAAGCACTCATCAGAAGTCGAATTGAATTTTATTTCTTAGATAATCTGCGGGGTAATTGTTTAACAAACTCACTGTAGTTTATCACTTGATTCGGTGAAGGAAGACGTCTGGAGGAAAACAGCATTCCAGAGAGATATTTCTCGACGACATGTAAAGCTAAGTCAGAATCCCATGGGAAGCATAAAAACTATACACCAGGTTAGGCACTAACCACACAATAAATAAGATTTTGAAATATTTGTGTATGTGTGTATGTTTACGGTATCGACCAGATAATATTTAAAATTTTCAAACTTTAATGGCTTACCAAATTCCTTTAACCCTTTTACCAGCAGAAGGATCCAAGTGTAGCAGTAAAATAAAATTTGGGGTATGGTTTAACAAAATTAAACTTTAATTAATACGCCTATTAGATGGTGGCACGTATATTGCCGTCATCAGTAAAAGGGTTAAAATCCTTCAGATTGTGACAGAAAAGTCTATTACACAATTGAATGCTGGTTACCCAATTTCTATGACCTGACTTGTAATTTATTCTACGTATACCATGAATTGTGAATTTTAGAACGTGATGGTCACATACTTGCAAAATTAGTAATTCAGTAAGAGATAATAAGTACTGATGAATGTCGGCAATGGTCAAATAATGGCTAATTTACCACGTTACCACAATTTCGAGAAGCAATTCTTTCAATTATATCATGGTAAGTTCTTGCTAACGATGCCATCATTGCAATTTGTTCATTTTTAATAGGTTCAGAGGTTTCATCGAAATGTCTTTTCCTATTGATTTTGAAATAAGTAAACACATTTTTTGTTTAAAAGTATAACACATTTTGTTTTTTGAATTTTCAATGTTTTTGTTTTAAAACACGGCAGAGATTTTTTCTTAAGTAGTTTCAACATAAACAAAGACACTGAATTTATTTATTTGATAGTTTAATCAAAACAATGGACAGTGAGGGACCTAATGCCATAACTTTATTATTGTCTATACAAGAATATAGACAATAATGAATTACACGACTCCAGATTTTTTTTTAATATATTAGTTGAACTTTTTCTTTAGATGTAATGTCATAACTTTTGAATTTATCATAACATTACCAAAGATTAATCAATAATCCTACAATAACAAAAAATATATTTTTATAAAATCAAAAAAGATGGGCACTTATAAAACGTCGACAAAAAGGTGCATAATCGCGAATTATCATCATTCGCAACAACATTAAGAGACGTCATTGACATTTGCAAACGCATTTTTCATAGAGTAACATTGTAAATCTAGTGATAGATCGAATAATGTTTTTTTTTTTATATTCGATCTATCTCTAAAATAAAATTTAAATGTTGTTCTTCGGTAAACGCATCACTTCAAAACCGCTAGACTTCTACTATTATTACTATTCCTGTGCCACGACATGAAACTTCTACTAGGCCAAAACTTCATGACTTCCATTCCAATCCATATTCTTTCGATCTAAGACTCTCCGAACCGTTTTTTAAATGTAATCTTAGTAGTCCGAAAAAAGTTTCGGGAGGGTTTTATGGGTCTCTGCCAGTGCTGCGGGGCTGTTCGAAAGAGATACCGCGGCCCTGGAACACAGAAGGCAAGGAAGGAACATGGGTGGGTTTTAGTTAGTACAAGTCTGGCAATCCCTTCCGCTCTGTCCAGACCGGGAGAAGTCATTTGATGATTTCCCAACCGATAAAAAGTGTCTTATGTGTCCGCTCGTTAAAAATAATTCATTAATGTAATAATAATTATGTAGTTAGTTAATAATAATTGTCATCGTTAGCCAAAGTAGAAAAGCGTTGAGTAATATTTCTGATGGAATGTTGCCTAAGAGAACTTCCACAATTAGAGATTAATATTAAAATTAATAGGCAATACGAACACAAATCACCTGAAAATATTGCAACTGGGAATAGCTTCTTATTAAATGTTATTTGCAATAGGCAAGATGATAAAACAACACACAAGGAATACAATGTTACGTACTCAAAATCAAAATCAAAGCATTTATTTAAATTAGTCCAGTTACAAGCACTTTTGAATTGTCAACAAGGCATAGAAACTGTGAAAGTACTGTAGTTGCCCATTCTTTCAGCTTTAGTACTATTTCATTATTTATTCACTTTCGTAGTGTTAGATATTAACAAGCCTAGGTTATTATTTTTAATCTACCGCTGGTTAGGTTGTATAGGTAGACCTATACATCCTAACCTCCTAGCTCCAGCGGTAGATTAAAAATAATAACACACTACGTGTTAGGCACTAGGTGTTAGGTTATTTTTGTTACGGAATTTCTGGATTCGGTCTCCACGCTCAAGGCCCGCGATAGAAGCTATGCACTAGCTTAAAAAAGGTGCTGGTAGAAAACATAACCTCCTCATTTTTTAAACATAACATAACATCACGCCTGTAACCCCCGAAGGGTTAGGCAGAGGTGTACCTAATAGTACAACCACATTTCGCCAGTTATGTTTTTAAGTCCCATGTAATAGGAGGCGAGCCTATTGACATCAACCGGGCACAAATTCAGACTCCGTAGCTGCTATTGAGAAATTCCTGATGGCAAAACCCAATAGCACCTTGCCCGACCTGGGAATCGAACCCAGGACCTCATGCTCAGCAGTCGCGCTTGCGACGACTAGACCAACGAGGCAGTCAACAAGTTTTTTTGCACATTAAATTAAATACACATCTCTTAAAATAATTTGTAAAGGTTTTTAGAGGGAGATACCGTGTTCGCCAGACCTATATCATTTTATAAAAGCTTAAACATTTTCTGCGGAAGTACCTTAAAAGCGGTAAAAATAATTGGATATTATCAAAAG
Organism: Lycophotia porphyrea; assembly: GCA_950005105.1. Lineage (NCBI taxonomy): Eukaryota > Metazoa > Arthropoda > Insecta > Lepidoptera > Noctuidae > Lycophotia > Lycophotia porphyrea. The sequence goes on along the minus strand of OX465388.1, from coordinate 17,935,257 downwards.
TCAGTCGTGGTGGCTTTGGCAGATATCAGTTAACAAAGGTGTGCTAAATAGCTTGTAAGTTACGTCATACCTAAAGTGTAATTTTTTGACATTACATTTTTTGACGAAAAAAATATTGTATTCATTTAATTTAAATTTTATTTAGTGTTCAACTTAGTAATAATAGTATTTTGTGGTGTGAATTTTTCTCTGATTATTACACACGCACGCACGTATTATTTTGATTTTTTTCTACTAACATGATTTTTAAGTGCACTTACTGATTAAATCATGGATCGTTGTGTCTGATACAAATAAATAAATAATATAATAAGGGCTAGTATGAAGAGATACCGCGGCCCTGGAACACAAAGGGCAAGGAAGGAACATGGATGGGTTTTAGTCAGTACAAGTCTGACACTCCCTTCCGCCCGGTGCGGGAGAAGTCATTTGATGATTTCCCATCCGTAAAAAAAAAGGGCTAGTATGAAGATTCGCCGTCTCCGCAGGTAGACACTTTGAGTGGTGGAAAAACCCCGCACACACCTTTAAAGCAGGTATGTTAAATTGTAAGTCATTTCATTCCACAGAAAAAAGGTTTAGATTTTATAAAAGGTCTGGCGTTTATGGGATCTTAGTCCATTTATTTCGTGACTCTTTCCCGTATACAACAAATCCATTCGACTTTTCTGGAAAAGACCGTTAAATTCATATCTTTTGTGTTATAACATTATGATGTAAAAAATACCAATAAAAATCAAATAAATGCATATAAAAACGCAAATACTTTCTATAACGCGTGTTAAATCACCAAAAATTATCATTAAGCTCTCATACCTCAGTATCTAATGACCCAAAGTCGTATAACAAGTGGGCCAGTGTCATCTCAAGGCTAATTATGTTTTTTCGCAATATACTAATTTACTTTTAATGCTGAATTTAGTATGTTTGTTAGTTTCCGATCGCCTTCTGCCTGAGAAGTGCGTTGTCTCAGTGACTTCGAATTTTATTTATAGTTGTTTTCGTATCATTGTTTTTCGGAGTGCTGTGTTTTAGTTTTAATTTTGGATTTTATTTTTAAATATAGAAGCTGTGTGTCGAGGTCTTTATATTTATTTATATTTTAAGTCGTTTGTTGAAATTATTTTAAAATAGGTAATTTATGCCATGGATTATTTATTTTAAAGTAGACTTTAAATTAAATTATACGAGTAGTATATAAATCAGCTTTCTTCTGCTCTTTGTTCTCACAAACTCTTAACTTACGTATAGTTACAATATTTTTTTAATATTTTTATTAAAAAATATTTTAATTAAAATATTTATCAATATACTAAGTATTTAGTTTTTTTTTTATATTTTAGTCGTGGAGGACATTGTTTTAATTTTATTTTCTCCTCTTTTCAGGTCCAAACGCAACCATGTCGTTCGTGGACTCGTACCGAAAATTCATGGAACGCAACAGCGGTATGTTTTTTTTTAATTAATATTCCAGTAGGCATGGGTCATTGACAGTTTTTTAGTTAATGTTATTTAACTGTAAATAACTGCAAATAACAGGTTTTAAAACTTCAACCGTTAACATTAATCGACAATATAATATGTCAACGTTTTCGATCAATAACAATTTTATTGCAGATTAAGTTGAAATTTATTGATTTGAGAAGAATTTAGATTATTTATTTTTTACTTAATTTTTTTATTGGATTGGACTAAGCTTTTTTTCGTACTTTTTGCCAAATTTAGGTCTGGCTGGGTAAAAATAGTAACCAGGCATACTTCAAAGATCATGATTGTATATAATTAACAGACATGAATAAAATAATATTGAAAAAATGCGTTGACTCCGTTGACGTAAATTGACAGCTAATATGAAACCTGTTAAGAAATTAACACAAATGAATAAAATAATATTGAAATAAGGCGTTGAGCGCATTGATGTAAATTAACAGATAATATTTTCAACTTGCTAAGAAATTAACAGAAATTAATAAAATAATATTAAACTAATGCGTTGAGTGCGTTAACGTAAATTGATAGCTAATAAAGGGTGTAAACAGACTCTTAACGAAGCCGAAAGGCACTTGTTCTTCCCGTCATTGCGATCATTTTTTTGTTCTAGACCATACCTGAGAACCTTCTAGTTACGGAGATATTGGGGGTCAAAGTTCTAACTTTTTCACAAGTCTTTTTTTAAATACATGTTTTTAATGTATTTTTTTTACTTAAGACACCTTCACGACCCCCGTACTATTCAATCCATCTATCAGCACAATGTTTTGAATGCGTTACATTGAGTCCTACCGTAAAACGTGATTTTTCACTCCAAAAAAAAAAGTCGTTTCCCAGCGATAATTTTTGCGTAAAGTTACTTAGTTTGATGTACATAATGCTTGGTTAACGGCTTCGTGAAGAGTCTGTTTACACCCCGTATTTTCAAACTGTTTTGTCATTAATGAATAACAGTTAACACGTTGACGAATGAAAAGTCGTTAAAAAAACCGTTTATTGATTCAACGCCCACCTTTATATTCTAGAACATAAAGTTCAATCTGTTTACAATGAGGATAGGCAGAAACTATAGAAGGCCACCTACTACGATCCTTCCAAATCATAAAGATTTAAAAACATTGCGTGCGCGCGTATAAATCAATCAAATAATTTAGAGGCTAGCAACATTTTATAATAATTATGTCAGACAGTATAACAAGTTTTTTATACCTACATATCTGTAGAAATGTTATGATAAAGTCTTAGGTCTTCAGGTCAAGGTCACTCTTATTAATAAATAATATCGAGGGCAGCCTACGGTTACCGTTAACTATTACGTTATATTATGAATGAATTAACTGCATTATATTATTGTAAGGTCAAACTTATGTTGTTTTGACTAAAGATAATCATAGTGTTTAGTTTTCTTTTCATTATTTTTAGAAATATTCCGGATACCCGGCAATAGGAGCTTATTACTAATACTTACTGTTACTTTATTTTTATTAAATGGTGATTTTTCAAAGCTGTTACTAGTACGGGGATCAGAGCGAATCATTTCTGTGTTTGCAACTCAATACGTACATAATAAGTACCGACACGTAACAAAGAAAATTGTAACTACATCAACAGCTTTTTTTTTAATTTACTGAACTGTGCAAGGTTGTAATTTTGATTTGGCAAATAAAGAAGTCTTTTTTTTTTGTTAGTTGACACTTGCCGTGACCCAAGGGCTGACTTTTAACTTGACTAAAGATTAGCGTTGCCATACAACATGGCAACGCCGCCGGTCTCTTGGGTACATTACCGGTTGACAGCGTTTAGATGGAGTTTTATGACGCAATTTTTTATTAAAAGCTCAAAAGTAAAAATATTTTTTTTTCCTTTCTTTAGTTAGTTAATTTATTTAATTTATAATAATTGTATACGGGGTGGAAGGACACTGATGCTAAAACGGTTACCACGTATTTAGTACATCATTGAGCCCCACTACATTGAAAATTTTCATCGGTTATTAAAAAAAAAAACAGAATATGTTCCATACATTTTAACCATATAGGTTCACTTTTGTAGGAAACAGCTGATTTTGAGTAGCAGGTCCGATAATTATCCGTACTAGTTTTACTTATCCTTGACTCCACAAGGAAATAATAATAAACACACGAATCTCTTACAAAACGCCATAACAAAATCATGACATTTACGAAATAATGCGATAAAAATTTGTAATTGACGTATATTGGTAGAAATCAAATTAGTTAAAGATGTTAAAATATAAATTGCCACATCATGTTTATTACACACATTAACGATAGTGCAATTTCTTAAATGAGACATTAGTTATTTTTTAATCTGCAAACATAACAATAAAATAAAAAAGTGCATCTATGCAACTACGCTAACCAACCGTACTTTTTGACATGGAATCTTATGTATAATGATGACGAATCGGGAACATGAATATTAAATAAAAATTCAAGTATGAAAAAGAATTTGGTGACCAATCGAAACAGTGACGAGTCCGGAATTACTCTTTTAGATAACTAAGAATAAATTTAACTAGGTTTTCTTATCACGTGAATATTTTAATATGCAATATTTTACTATATCAAAAGATTGAAAAGAATCGTTATTTACCAACTAAAATGTTTAGACTGCCTCGTTGGTCTAGTGGTCGCAAGCGCAAATGCTGAGCATGAGGTCCTCAGTTCGATTCCCGGGTCGGGCAAAATGTTATTGAGTTTTTCCATTAGGAATTTCTCAGTAGCAACCACGGATTCTGGATTTGTGCCCGGTTGATGGCAGTAGACTCGCCCCCTATTACATGGGACTGGCGAAATGTAGGTGTACTATTAGGTACACTTCTGCCTAACCCTTCGGGGATTACAGGCGTGATGTTATGTATGTATATAGTATGATGTGTTGTGTTATGTAATATGTTAAGATGGATTACTCTTGGCAAAAATAGGTGTTTCACTATAATATAAAGGGTGTAAACAGACTCTTAACGAAGCCGAAAGGTAGTTGTTCTCCCCATCATTGCGATCATTTTTTTGTTCTAGACCATACCTGGGAACCTTCTAGTTACGGAAATATTGGGGGTCAAAGTTCCAACATTTTCACAAGTTTTTTTTGAAATACATGTTTTTAATGTATTTTTTTTACTTGAGACACCTTCACGACTCCCATACTATTCAATCGATCCATCAGCTTAATGTTTTAAATGTGTTACATTGCGTTCTACCGTAAAACGTGATTTTTCGATCCAAAAAAAAAGTCGTTTCCCAGCAATCATTTTTGCGTTAAGTTACTTAGTTTGATGTACATAATACTTGGTTAACGGCTTCGTGAAGAGTCTGTTTACACCCTGTAGAACATTATCAACGCTTGGTGGCTTAAGTATCTCTAAGCGTATTTACAGTACCTTCGACTTTTCTCAAATAATATATAATAAGACTATTTAGGATATTTTCGTTAATAAAATTAACCGGCATGAAGAATAACTAACCAAATTCATTGAACGTGAACTTTTTAATATGTGAATTATGCTTAAAATATTTATATAATAAACTAATAATATATAAAAGAGACCACAAAAAAATAATAACTGCTAAAAAAACTTATAATAAGTTGTGTTTTGCAAATTAGATAATAAAATCCGTCATGCAAGTTCATAATAATGGCGACGTTTTCTAAAATATAATTTGGCGATTAACATACATACGACTTTTAAAAATATATTTTTATGAAGTATATTTAGATATTTTACTTTTCTGTTTTTATAAACTCCAAATCATGATTTAACAATAATTTGTAGTTTAATAATAACAATTATTATTATAAAATAACCCTTATTGTAAATAAAAAAAATAACAATGCTTAAAACTTAGTTTTGATTGCTAAATAATTTACTTACCTCTTATCTTATGGTGTGTAATAATGAGTGATTAAAATAATTATAATGTAAAAATAATTAGTGTGCTCAAGTTTCAATGAGTGAGAGTTTTCAACATGCATACATGTATAATGATTTGACCATGGTTATTGTAAAGTAGGTCTAAAACATAAGTAACAAAATTATAATTTTGACAGTTGCCAGCGCTTCAATTTCGAAATTGTAAACGAAAACGCCATTTGGGAACCCGGCCCACTGAACCCTAAAATTCTAAGAAAAACTTATAACATTTTTTAAATAAATAAAATAAAATTGGTAATTAGCTTTTCCGGGATTGTAAAATTATTGATACTTACATACAAATACAGGAGATAGACTCTTGCTGCGGTACTGTTCGAAAGAGATACCGCGGCCCTGGAACACAAAGGGCAAGGAAGGAACATGGATGGGTTTAAGTCAGTACAAGTCTGACACTCCCTTACGCTCTGCCCAGAGGGAAAGAAGTCATTTGATGATTTCCCATCCAAAAAAAAAAAGGTGATAGACTCTTAAGCAAGTATGTAGACTCTTAAGATTATGAAAACATCATGTTGACATATATTATGTACTTACCTGTACCTATGTCAATAGTTCAACAAACAATTACGAAACGGTTTGCTCATTAACTAGTACATTATACAGTATGATCGAATATGGTTTAAGTACATTATCAGACACGAGTAAGTATTGGAGTTAACATAGTTTTTTTTTTAATCGTTGCCTCACACTAAGAATTTCTCCTGTATCGTGGGTGCGTTTACAAACATTTAAACTCACATACACAAACAGCCAGACCCGGAACAACTATCTGTAGGCCATACAAATATTTGTTCCGTGCGGGGATCGAACCCGCGACACGCAGCGCAGCAGTCTATAGCTCAACCATTGCGCTAACCGTATTGTCACCTACTGCCATTCTTTTTAGAAATATTTTACTTACTAGAGAAGGTAGAATACGGTGGAAAAGTTCGTTCGAAAATAATCTGATGGACTAGGAAGCTATACTCAGTATTCCTCAGGCTTTTAAATAATTTCCTAAAAGGACGTCAAAGAGGAATCGTCGTATGCATTGTAATTCATACACACCATATTAACCACTAAATGATAAACGATGAATCTTAAATAATAACAGCCGTTGGGCTTGATCTTTAGGTTAAGCCACGCTTGCCTAGGTTGGTACGTGGACGGTTGACCACCCATTACATACCGATTTTTTTCCGTGCCTCGGAAAGCTTGCTAAGCCGTTGTTCCCGGCGGTCATTTGTATATTTTTGACAGTCGTTACAGGTAGTCTGACAACCAGTCTATCTCAGATAGGCAGTCGCTCCATGTAAAATACTGGTATTTTACTGTATCCGGTTAGACTGGAAGCCGAAATAAGACTAGGCAGGTGACGATGACTTTATGTTGACCATGTCATTCACAAAAAATGACGGGACTTAAAAAGTTTTAATGGCAGTCGTGACTCGTGTCTTAATCTTATTTTTTACGAAGATTTCCCCGCGGCTTCATTCGCCTTAATTTAGAACTTGTCAATCAAATCGGGTTGTACTCTGCTTGAAATAATAGAATTCAATCATGATTCGACAGACACGTGGCGAATAGAATGATGGCTATTACCATGAAAACGTTATTGTTGTTTTCCTAGAAAGCAGTACTTTTTTCGGGATGAAAGGTACCCTATGTCCGTTTCGGTACACCTGACAACGTATGTGCAAGATTTCAGGATGATCGGTTCAGTGGTTTAGGCGTGAAAAGGTAACAAACAAACTTACTTTCGTATTTATAATATTATTAGTAAAGTAATTTAAGGATACAGGTTGTTGGTTGTTTGTTGTTGTTGTGGTTGTTAATAAATGTATGTTGTTGTTGTTCCAAAGTCACTTCCCACATTTTGTTCCTATTGCCATGCGGATTTAGGTATGATATTATTTGCTTAGGTACACCAAAATATTTGTAGAAACAATAGTGGGGCCATTGTGTGTTCGAATTACCATAGAAATATTTGTTTTGAAGCCAGTTTTATTTGGGCAGCACCATAATCAACAAACCATATGATAATTTTAATAAAGCGTTCTTTGTCGTATTGAAGCTAGTGTAAAATTCTTTTGAAAATACATAACATCATAATTGTTTTTTTAACCGACCGATTAAAACGATATCGGTTAAGAGATCAATCAATTAACGACCACCAACAAAATTATTTTTCACACAACCACGTGAAATCCTGTCTAAGACGAAGATTTGCATAGATCAACAGTATGGTTTCACCAAGGGACGTTGTACAACTGACGCCGGGTGTAACCTTATTAACAAACATATTTACTGCGTGAGAAGACTCCCAAGACGCCATTGGAATATTTTGTGACCTCTCCAAAGCATTCGATTGCGTAAATCACGAACATCAATATAGGAAATGGCTACAAAAATATTGAACTAAACTTTATTACCAATGTTGATATACTCAGTCATATCAGAATTTGACTGAGTATATCAACACACTGTACTTACACTGTATCACTGTAATGTTGTAGAATAAGGTCAAATAGGGTCAAGGCGTGGGTAAGGTGTGAGGAGCTCGTGGAAAAATAATAACAGCCGCTCGAGCCGTGCTTGCCTAGGTTGGTCTGTGGATGGGTGACCACCCATTACATACCGAGTTTCCTCCGTGCCTCGGAAAGCACGTTAAGCCGTTGGTCCCGGCTGCCATTTGCACATCTTTGACAGTCGCTACAGGTAGTCAGTGGCCCAAAAAGTCTGACAACCAGTCTTACCAAGAGTTATCGTATTACCCAGTACTAAGTGGGTTGTGGAGGTCAGATAGGCAGTCGTTCCGGTTAGGATGGAAGCCGACCCCAACACAGTTGGGAAAAGGCTAGGGAGATCATGCCGCTTACAAAAACGATGTTATCATCCTAGTAAATATTCATATTATATCATTGGAATCCGATACTGTAACGTGTTTTACTAGTTAGTATTGCCCACAGATTTATAAGTAATACGTGATAAGTTTTCTAAGTACATGCTTAATGGTAGGTCTACCCATGTCATTGTTTTGTTTAAACTTCAAAATCTGCGTAGAATTCGAGGTTCGTCATTCGAAATCCTTGAAAGACAATGCTATAAAAATGAGAATATCTTAGCATAAGTCCTTGAGTAATGTAACCTGGAATGTGAGGTGTGTTATAATCTAGCTTAGCGCCTTGATAATCCAGGAAGTTTTAAATTTCTTGCTGTAGTATTCGCGGGTTTTCAATAGGCGCGAACACTATGGGTTCTGTGTGTAATGTAGTGTGTACATACTACAAAATTATACGCTTGTAAACTGGTAAATCTTTATATTTATACTTTGAAAATCAATTATTATATAGAATAATAGAATAAAATTTAAAGAAAGTATTACAGCAAAAAGTGTACATTTAGGCCCAGTAGTACTATTAATATACAATGGTATAATTAGTACTTATAAATCAACTATAACTTAATATATTAAATATATTCAACATAAGTGAAAATGTTCAATGAATGTTTGGTAGCGACCTGCCCGATCTAGGTTTATTTGAACCTGTGTTTCAGGCTATCACTTTACAAAAAACAATTAAATTAGGACAGTAAAATTATGATATATATTGTATGTTTTTACATTGTTTTATATTTTTCTATGTGTCCTTCTGACAATCCATCATTTTTTTTATTTCTTTAACATTCAAAATGTATTTACTTTAATAAGTTGCCAGTATCAATTGGTTGCCAGAACGATATATCGTCATAGGACCTCTTCAGTAACGTGAAGGGCAGGCTTTGAGGTACTCTTAATAGGGCATCCTGGTTCTTTGTTTGAGCAGTTTTTAGCTTTGTGTAGTACTTTTTACCATCATGAGTTGTGTTGCCTTTCATTGAGAGCGGCCAACCCGTCATAATTTTCATACAAACGCTCATACGTGATTATTCCGTTGTAACACATCTATCTGTGATTTTTTTCTAACTAAAAGGTATCACGTGCACTATATCTAGGTTTCTATGAAAGCAAAAAATAAAAATTTGAAGAAACAAATTCAGTATAAGCCTCCAAAAATCTGCTGTTTTGCACAAATTTTACCTGAAGTTTGGCTGTTCATAATGTACGCATAAATTGTAAAAGTAAAGAAAACATCTTTATAGAAACCTTGCACATGTAATGGAGATTCTAAATGACAAATATTTTTTTCACAAACTTGTAAGGCTTATTCAAAAACACTATTTACACGTATTTCCTCGAACAAGTTTTATGACATTTTTGAACACTATTTTTCGTTCAATGTCATCGCGTTAGGCGGTATGAGGTGCGCGGGAGACGGGTCGTGCTGGGTCGGGCGGGGTGAGACAGGGGAGTTGAAAGAAGACCGCCGCTCTGGCTCTGGATGAATAAAATAAGCTTTTTGGCCATGTTCGCGTTGACCATAGACGGACCAGGAAGTAAAGTATCAGAATCTGAAATCAGTCGATCTCAGAAATGTATTATTATCAAATTCAAAGTGTTTATTAAAGACTTTTGAGCGAATAAATATATTTCGGCTAAATCAATCCAAGATTGCGTCTAAATAAAGCGGAAATATTGAACACCTTATAATTACAATAATAATCATATTTGTGTGCGCTACGGTGCGCGGACGCATGCCCGGTCGTATTGTTATGGTCATTTGTTGTGATGCCATATTGAGTCATATGGCGTGTGTCGTAAGCTATGGTTGTTGATTGATTTGTACTTTGTAGAAACAGCATGGTATGTTATATAGATTACAGAAAATCTGTCTTGTTATTTATAATTAATTATTGCAATATCTACAAATTACGCGAAAATCTGCTGCTCAACTATTATTTATTCATTTATTTATCAACAACACTGAGACAGTTTGTTACAAAAAGTATACCTTACAATTTAGGGATTACATAACATAACATCACGCCTGTAACCCCCGTAGGGTTAGGCAGAGGTGTACTTAAGTACCTAGTACTCCCACATTTCACGAGTTATGTTTAAGTCCCATGTAATAAGGGGCGAGGCTATTACCATCAACCGGGCACAAATCCAGACTCCGTGGCTGCTACTGAGAAATTTCTGACGGAATAACCCAATAGCACTTTGCCCGACCTGGGAATCGAACCCAGGACCTCACGCTCAGCAGTCGCTTGCGACCACTCGACCAACGAGGCAGTCCATATGGGATTAATATCATCATCTGCCTAGCCTTTTCCCAACTGTGTTGGGGTCGGCTTCCATCCTAACCGGAACGACTGCCTATCTGACCTCCACAACCCACTTAGTACTGGGTAATACGATAACTCTTGGTAAGACTGGTTGTCAGACTTTTTGGGCCACTGACTACCTGTAGCGACTGTCAAAGATGTGCAAATGGCAGCCGGGACCAACGGCTTAACGTGCTTTCCGAGGCACGGAGGAAACTCGGTATGTAATGGGTGGTCACCCATCCACAGACCAACCTAGGCAAGCACGGCTTAACCTAAAGATCGACCCGAGCGGCTGTTATTGTTTAGCCACGAGCTCCTCTCGACCAACGAGGCAGTCCATATGGGATTAATAATGAAACTAAATTAGGAACTACATCTAGGGGTTAATAGTAAAACTAAAGGAGTCAATTATTCTAGTTAATCTGACGTCCCAGCTAAGCTATATATCTCTATCTCTAGGCTACACAGTTATCTAGCCAATGAGTAATTCATTTTTGTTATAGACTATTTTAAGGCTAGTATAAACTGCTTGTGACAGTGTTAGTTTAGTTTTTGTTATATTTAAATTCAATTTGTTTTTACAGTCAATGCGTTTTTTTTAACACATTCAAATGAATAAAAACATTAAGAATAATTATATAATTTGATGTTCATATTTCTTATCTCTAGTTGGTTCATATGATAATGAAGTTGATCCTGTTTTTTGCTGGACAAATACTCTAAAATATTATATAACGAGGTCATTGCACTTTTAAGGTTGTTGATTTTTCTAGAAATCTAGCTGTTTTTGCCAGTTTGTCATTATTTTTGTTAGTAGCTAGAAAAACTAGATTTTCGGAAGAGAAAAACAACAGTTTTATTAGTAAATTTTATTGATCTAGTATTGAAATTAATCCGTTTTATGCATACAAAATTGTTTTTACAGTTTACAAGAATTTCTGCAACACTAAATTTTATTTTAAGATATATGTATACCTATTTTAAATTAGCTTATGGAAATATTTGTTATATTTCACTTACATACGCATTACATAATAATGTAAACTTATATTTGCATGCCCTAAACAGGCAAAATATGGTTCGTGGCTAAACCACCAATTATAACAACTGGTAACACCTGTATTTTATGCAAATAAATTATTCTTATTCTTACGATGACAATACTTATAAACCAGCTCTATCTTGATTTTTGCTAACTGTGTAGTTTTTATGACCTCTACACTATCACCGACAAAGCCGTGGAAGTGGCGGAGGTTTTTTGGGCCAATAAAATATGATGATGATGCCATGTAGCCGATTTCGGCCACAGCGACTGCAATCGATGGTTCTCTAGGGAGGTTGTCGATAGCTTTGGTGTGGCTAAGCATATCCAACTTTGCCCGAAAAACTCCGAGCACAAAGCGGACTTGTCAGAACACCATTTACGAAATTGTAGGGTCTAGCTGTAGGTGGCCTAGCTTTAAGGTCATCACGCTTTAAGTCTAGCTGCGACCTTCTTTCCTCTTCAAAGACTTTGACCTCCCGAAGCTCACGACGTCTCCACTCAAAATATACTTGAGCATCCGTTGCCAGTTTACGTATTTATGAATAGGGTAGTAAGTAAAAGCTCCGAAAAACAAACAAATATTGAGCATACTCTAAACAGGAAGTTTACTGCTTTAAAAACTAATTTTTCCGACAGCTAAACGGACAAAGAAACCACCGAATAAAATCTTGAAAATTCCGTAAATCCAGCATTTGCTGGAGCACAATTTTTCACCAGCTTATGAATATGAATATTATTACCCATGAAAAAAAACATTTAAAAAATAATAAAAATAAACTAATTAAGCTAAGCATTATTGAAGTTTTATGGTATGTATATTTTTTTTTTTTTTTTTTTATATATTACGTGTATTATATTGTATATAATTATGTAGTTTAGTTTATAAAATTTATTAATTTAAGTAATAAATGTTCTGTAAATGCACATAGGTTTATCGTCTTCTGCAAATTTCGCAATCGAAATTAGGTTTGCAGTAAGAAAACCAAATTCTGGGTTACGCTCGCCATTGTACATAAGCTATATTATTGCAATTTGTATATATATTTTGAATTTTTGTGTGCAGTAAAGAATAAGCATAATAATACGGTACATCTCTGCCATGGCCTTCGGCATAACACGCGTGATATTATGTAAGTCCATGCAATCAGCATTTTAATATAGGAAATCGTAGTTTCCTCGGATCAATCAGGGTGCAGTTTTTTAATTCGTTCATAAAAACATCGCTTCCAAACTTATTACAGAAATACCGCATTTCCCTGCAGTTAATTTAACTTAAATTGGTAACCGCATGAGAAACTTTTAAAACCAGTTCAATTTATGCTTTTTTAGGGTTCGATACCCATTGCGTTTGTGGGTAACCACCAACCGCAATACCGCATTTCCCTGCAGTGGAATTTAGCTTAAATTGGGAACCGCATGAGAAACTTTTAAAACCAGTTCAATTTATGCTTTTTTAGGGTTCGATACCCATTGCGTTTGTGGGTAACCACCAACCGCAATACCGCATTTCCCTGCAGTGGAATTTAGCTGAAATTGGGAACCGCATGAGAAACTTTTAAAACCAATTTATGCTTTTTAGGGTTCAATACCCATTGCGTTGGTTACTAAGCCATTGAAGTTGTCCGTCCGTCGGTCCGTCCATCCGTCCATCCGTCTGTCCATCCGTCCATCCGTAGGTCCGTCTGTCTGCCAGCGGGCTGTATCTCATAATCTCATGATCCGTAATAGATAGACAGTTGAATTGTTTACAGAATGTGCATTTCTGTTGCCGTTTTAGCAACAAATAAAAAAATATATAAAAACCGGGCTGCAACAATGTTACGGAACCTTTCATTTATTTATTTCTTTCCTTTTTTTGAAGTCGGTTAAAAAAGGAATAAGTGTGTGGTTGCAAGAGCCGTTCTATAGTTTTTTTACTACTTTCATGAGAAATCTTGTTAGTTGACGTAATTTGTGTGTAGTAGTGTTACAATTATTGCCATACAAGACACACTATACTTTTTTAATGAAAATTAAACAATGGTTGTTAGCTAATTTCCACGTAAAATAAATGAGTTTTCACTCATTTTAATTGACGCATTTTTCTGTTTGTCGCGATATGCAAATGTTGAAACTGTCTTGGCTTAGGCACACATTCCTGCATTGTAATTACTGTGTATTTTAATGATGAAGTTTCAATAGTACCTACCGACATTGAAAGACATTTCAATAAATTAAATGTATGTAAAAATAGAACTATTTGCGCTTTCTAATATTTAGTAACGCTCAAACATGACATCATGAACCTAGTTTTTTGTAAAATTTGCAAATTTTAACGTTACGGCTGTTAAACAAACGTATTTTCATACATATTATATAATATGCTTTTATTATTTATACATTTTAATAAGATAATAATATAATACCTATTGAATGAAAAAAAACTTTAGATCAAATTGAACCAACTAGGTACTGAAGTAGATTTTTATTAAATTATGCTTCTACGTGTAATATTCATCACTCAAGCTCTGAATAACGAAGAAGACACATAATCAAGATCTGTTTTACAGTCAGACGGCTTAGGTTTTGTATATCGAAACAGGAAACCATGACGTCTTAAAGCAGTATTGTTTTAATGTCACTCCAACGTGAGAAAGTGACGGAGCTATAGAGGACGTCTAGCGCCATCTCTTTCCTTCTCTCGAATAAGATTAAAGCTATACTGCTATAAGACGTCATGGTAAGTCACCTGTTGGTGCCTTTTGGATACAGTAACATAATTAAATAGAAATGGTCGGGGAACCTTTTATCCTACATGTAAGTTACTACAATGATACTAATCCACAATGCCTTCCTCTTTCCAGATCCTCGGACAGAGAACTGGTGGCTGATGTCAGGACCAGGGCCTCTGCTGACTATCCTCGCCACTTACCTCTACTTCTGCAACTCCGTCGGCCCCAAGTACATGAGGGACAGGAAACCTTATGACTTGAAGAATGTGATGATTCTGTACAATGTATCACAGATATTGATGAGCATTTACTTGGTGTATGAGGTAAGATGTAAATACAATTAGTACTTTAGTTTTGCATACTGGTTAACAAGGTCTTTATAGCCGCTGCAAGAATGACGATGATAAATACGATGCTTACGAAATAAATGAGTAACTAGAAGATATAAAGTGATAGGGCAAACCGCATTGCTCTCGTAGTGGAGTACGGCCTTCCTTAAGACAGAGGACGCCTGGGTCCCAGCAATGGGGATGTTTAGACAGCTGATTACGGTTAGACCATGTGACATGGAATAACATACTAATACATCTTGCAATGCACTGTCTAAGTCAGATGATAAGCTCCAAGAAAGATATTTCATAGTAATAATGCTTAGTGTAAAGACGATTTGTGTCGAAGTCATGTCCAAATATTTTGGTTGCTTTTCAAAACTGTTAGGTACTATGAGTCAAATGCTTTGCTTTGTTGGCTTAATTTCTCATCAATTTTGTTTCCCCCTTCACAGGGCTTAGTCGCTGGATGGTGGAACGACTACAACTTCTCATGCCAGCCCGTAGATTACTCCAACAACCCAAAAGCTACCAGAGTAAGTATAAGCGCCCCACAGTTTAATGGATAACAATCTTTCACCCCGTTGATCTCTGCTAGATTGACTCCTGTTCCTTCAAATGATAACCGGCCTTCTCCGTTTTGAAACCCAAAAAGGAAATAAAGGGTGTAAACAGACTCTTAACGAAGCTGAAAGGCACTTGTTCTCCTCGTAATTGCGATTTTTTTTTTGTTCTAAACCATACCTGGGAACCTTCTAGTTACGGAGATATTAAGCGTCAAAGTTCCAACTTTTTCACAAGTTTTTTTTGAAATACATGTTTTTAATGTAAGATTTTTACTTTAAAGACCTCCACGACTCGCTTACTATTGACTCCATCCATCATCACAATGTTTTGAGTGCGTTACATTGAGTCCTGCCGCAAAACGTGATTTTTCAGCCCAAAAAAAAAAGTCGTTTCCCAGCACAATTTTTTGCGTAAAGTTACTTAGTTTGATGTACATAATGCTTGCTTGACGGCTTCGTGAAGAGTCTGTTTACACCCTGTTTATTGCTCAAAGATAATTTCTATCACCAGTTGATTGAAATAAAATCAGACTCTCCAACATTTGCGCGGGTGCTAAAATATATGACATTATGATGATTTATACTTTTGCCTCATTAGTAATGGCGTTGCCTTAGTATGATATGGTTGTCCTAATTATCAATAAGTGAAATTAGCAGACATGATGCCCAGATCCTTAACGGTTCCTTAAAATCTTTTACAGATGGCAGCGGCAGTTTGGTGGTACTTCGCAGCCAAGATCATTGAACTTCTAGACACAATCTTCTTCGTGTTACGGAAGAAGAACAGGCAGATCACATTCCTGCATCTGTACCATCACTTCATGATGCCCATCTGTGCTTGGATCGGTGTCAAATTCTTGCCAGGTATGTCACAATCCAGAACCAAAAATTCGAAGACATGTGACATCTACCAATCCGCACTGGGCCCGGGTGGTGGATGATAGCCCATTCTCTCTCATAGAGAGGAGGTCCCAGCAGTGGAAACATTATAGGCTGATGATGATGATGTCGCAATCTTCTTTTGTACGATTGAAATATGGTTTAAAAGATCTATTATATTCAAGAAGAGTATATAAAAGTGGAAAGAGAGTTACCATGTTTAGCAGTAGAAACTAAAAGCTTAAATATAGTATTGATGATAATGTTGAAAATACTTTACCGGAGAAAGATTGAATTCAATTATCACTGAAACTAAATCCAGCGGTGAAAAAAAAAATGAATGCTTATATAGCATTCAAAATTTACATGTTTTTAATTTTTTTTACGTATAATTCCAGGTGGACACGGAACTCTCCTAGGCGTGATCAATTCCTTCATCCACATCATCATGTATACCTACTACCTGATCTCTGGTCTTGGACCTCAGTACCAGAAGTACTTGTGGTGGAAGAAGCACCTCACTACCATGCAGCTGGTAAGTTGAATCATTATAAACATCTGGATATTTCAATGGTCTGAGCAAACTACCAATTCGATGGACAAATATTTTTTAAATAAAGTCTTTTTCATGCTAATAATGATACGATTATTTTTTATTACACTTCAAAATCTTTAACTGTAGCTGTTATTGAAATAGCACTGATAACAATTATAATAGATATATCACCGACAGAATTAACAAATAAGCCTAACACGTTCGCATAACCTGAACCTTATTTGTTAAAAGTTACGCTTCCAAGGATTTGGACATTAGAATAAAACTGAATTAGAACAAAGCAAATAAGCATGAATTATGTTAATTCGGATAATTTGCAAAGTATACAATGTAGAGTATAAGCAAATAGACACAGCCGGTATTAACGTAATATTTACTGAAGAAATGAATGTTAATAAGAATATAAACTTCCGAATTCTTAACTTAGACAATAGTGATGCATCAAAGAATGACGTAATCGGTCGTCCAGAAATTATAAATGAGATATACAAACACCCAACTTTCATAGTTGACATACTACAATATGTACCGCAGTTGCAGTATGCTCAAATACATTACCAGTTTCTTATGCTTTGACATCAACTAGCTAATTTACAACTTATTTTAAATCAAAATGATTCTCATCTACCTTTGGTCTAGTAGTCGCCAGCATGACTGCTGAGCATGAGGTCTTGGGTTCAATTCCCAAAAGTATTATTGACTTTTACCATCACGAATTTCTCAGTAGCACCCAGAAAGTCTGGATTTGTGTCCGGTTGATGGCAATAGTCTCGACCCCAATGCCCCGGCATGGCGGGATTGGAGGCGTGATGATATGGTATGATTCTCATCTGTTATTTTTTTCTTTCAGATCCAGTTCTGCATCATCTTCTACCACAACTTCACAGTCATGTTCAGCGACTGCAACTACCCCAAGGGCATCAACTTCTTACTCTCTCTCAATGCTGGTCTCTTCCTTTACATGTTTGGCAACTTTTACTACAATAACTACGTGAAAAACAGGAAAGTTGCTCAAACTGCCCAGGTCCACCAGGTCACCAGGCCCATTGCAAATGGAAAAGCGAAAGAGTGCTAGTACAAAGACTTGATTTATTGTGATTGTATTAGTTTTATTTGAAGTCAGCTTCTGACTGACTTTTTTTTGTGTGATAGATTTATGTGTTATGGATTTTGAAGATTTTGTGTAAATAGTTTCTAGTAGATTTAGCGGCCGATCACACGGTGGTGTCCTGCATTTCATTTTACTGAGTAAAGTTGGGATCACTTGTCAATAACCCAATGTTGATATCATCATCATCATCTGCCTAGCCTTTTCCCAACTATGTTGGGGTCGGCTTCCAGTCTAACCGGATGCAGCTGAATACCAGTATATTACATGGAGCGAACCCAATGTTGATATATGTAGTAAAAAACAAATGCAATATGGAGCTTCCATGTTCATCATCTGCCTAGCATAACTATGTTGGGGTCGGCTTCCAGTCCAGTATTTTACATGAAGCGACTGTCTATCTGACCTCCACAACCCAGTTAGTCCTGAGTAATACGATACCCCTAGGTAAGACTGGTTGTCTGACTTTTTTGGACCACTTACTTACCTTACGACTGTCAAAGATCTTCAAATGACAGCCGGGACCAACGGCTTAATGTGCTTTTCGAGGCACGGAAGAAACTCGGTATGTAATGGGTGGTCACCCATCCACAGACCAACCAAGGCAAGCACGGCTTAACCTAAAGATCGACCCGAGCGGCTGTTATTATTTAGCCACGAGCTCCTCCAATATGGAACTGCCATGTGATCCCAAAATTATCTTGCAAAATATCGAACGCCGTGTGATCGGGGCTTAGAATAGTGGTTTTGGTTATGTATTCTTTATCAAGACCAATAATTACATTATTATTATGTACTATTTGATGAACTTTTACGTTACTTCTTAGTCAACATGCACAATTTTCAGAATCTATAACACTTTAAAATAAGTTAGTATCTTATAGATATTCGAATAGACTTCCACCATTTCTTATAGGCTTACGACTGTATATTTGTACAAATAGTTTTAATTGTTGGTTAAAGTATAATATATTATTATATCAATGAAAACTATTTGATATTTGCCCTAATTTCGACTGTTAAAATGTATGTTACCTCTTGTTTTGTGTATTTGTGCAGGGTTAGCAAGAATCTTTTGGCACTAGCAGAAGGGCGGCATTGTTGTTGTTCTAACATTTGTGCAATTGTTTTGTTAAGAAAGTATAGAAAAAAAAATGACGTTGTTGGTTCTGATTGTGGCTGCGCGCCAAGAGATTCTTGTACATCTATAACTTTGTAATTCTCGATTTTTCAACGTTAAGATATTATTATTACTACCTGCCTTTATCCCATGTGACTTGGGTTCGGTGCGGCACGTTTTATCTTCCACTCTTATCTACATCAATCTTTGATACTATTTAATTTACTTGGTTTTGTATTCGTTTTCCCTTTCAAGTAGACATTAATTTCGGTCATTTTGTTTCTCTTTTTTTTTACTAAATGGCAATTTAATATTATTTTGATACAGAGCAGCAAACATTCGTTATTTTGTTAAGTTTTTTCTTGTTGAATCAGATTTAAATGTATTCTGATATTTATACAGTTTGGTGTTTTCTTCTTTTTCATATTATATTTATTATATTTTAGAAATCATTAGTTCATTGATCATCATTTTGATTTTGACTGAGACTCGTACAACCCGCGATCATAGCGCTTGCAATAGCGTCAAAATATCGGGAGCTTAAAATTATGAACAATCACGGAAGATATCCCGTAAGTGACAGTATGAATTTATATTAGAAATGTGTTTGAAATGATTTTTTATAATTATTTATTTTTGATTTTATGTTTTTATAAGATTATATCACACATCAGTATAATTATATACTTATACTACTTAACTGGCTTGGCAGACTAAGCTGAGAGGCCTTGGCCCAGCAGTAGGACAGTTCCTACTGCTGGACAAAGGGTTCCTTCGATTCCTTCCAACATCATTAAGTTTCACGATTTTTACAGACATGTTTGTCGTGCTAAACTCAAATAAGGGACCAAAAAACAGGGTTTGTAATTATTAAAATGTACCGTTTTTATATTGATATTCGATCTTATAAATATTTTTATTTATTTTATATCAATAAAATTGTAAATTGATATTATACACAAATAAACACAAGACTTGGTATTTTAAGACGATCTGAAATATATGGGTAATTTTATAAAAAAAATCTGTTGTTTATTTCCATTCATTTCCTCTAGTTTGAGTGATAAAGCAATTACGAGATCTACATACAGATCACGAAATAATAATCAGCTGTTCCATACAAACTTTAATCCATACGCGCCAAAAATTTATGAAACAGCTTATTTTTTTCGCGAACACGGCGGTGATTCTACATATAGAGAAAGTTATTGAGTTGGATGGTTTGAACCCTTACTTAAGAATACACATTTCTTATACACGATGTATATTCGTTTCGCAAACATAAAAAGCTGATAGGCGACCAGGCACTGGTAACGAAGATCTACAGCGTGGTTCATTGGTGAAACATTGCTTGACTACTGGTCTTTTACAGTTTGTACCTCACGAATGAATCCCACCATCTCCTAGCTACCTGGTTACCAGTTACGTACGTTCTGCAGGGTACGTCCTTTTTTTTCGGATTGGAAATCATCAAATGACTTCTCCCGCTCTGGGCAGAGCGGAACGGAGTGTCAGACTTGTACTGACTAAAACCCATCCATGTTCCTTCCTTACCCTTTGTGTTCCAGGGCCGCGGTATCTCTTTCGAACAGTCCCGTAGCCAGGCATCGGCTCTTTCGGGGCCCTTCCTGTTTGCTGACATCTCTTTGAGGTGCGCGTGGGACACAAACGCGCCGTCAACACGGCCTGTTGTCAAAAGACGGACGGACGGTGAGCTAGCCCATTACTCACCGTCCACAGGTCCGCGTGTACGGTGGCTGGAAGCCACCACGTGACCCCCGACGCCCGGGGCGTCTCCCGCGGCGGCTGGGACGAGAGGTTCTCTCCCTCTCACTCTCCGCCACCTCCTTCGCTAGCATGACTGCTTCGCAGAAGGAGGTGACAGCGTCCCATTCCCTCTCGCTCCGGACCATGGATTGAACCAGGCCCAGACGCAATAGGTCACCGCCGCCGATCACCGCTACGAGGACGCGGCGGTGCTCCGCCCAAGCGGGACAGAGCTCCACAGTGGGCTTCACCGTGTCCTCTGGGTGATCCTCACAATGGTTTGAACCCTTACTTAAGAATACACATTCCTTATACACGATGTTTATTCATTTCGCAGACATAAAAAGCTGGTAGTCGACCAGGCACTGGTAACGAAGCTCTACAGCGTGGCTCATTGGTGAAACATTGATTACTGGTCTTCTACACTTTGTACTTCGGAGACTGTACACAGGAGCTGCACGAATGAATCCCACCATCTCCTTAAAGATACCTGGCTATCAGACGTTCTGCAGGGTACGTCCTGCACTTATTCGTTGTCCCTTAGGTAGGTCGATAAGTCTCCGCAGAAAAAATGACTGTATTGGATCCCGCAACGAAATTAATCAGGAAATTAAAGCGGAGGGGAAGTACAAAAATAATTTCCACTCCACTTCAAACCAAGCCGGAGACAGAACAGAGCTAGGCAAATACGCACAGAGGGACGTAATCGACGCTTCTTCTCCACATTTAAAATGCACACGGCTAAACTGTGAAAACTCTCGCCTATTATTTTCCCTTACGTTGGGATATACTTAGTTATCGCTACATATCTTCGACCACGACCGTGATAACGTGACCAAATACAAACTTAAATCACTAATGAGTAGCCAAAATGTCACAGCACTAGTATTCCAATGGCGGTCCGTTCACGACGCAAGGTAGAACGTCCTCAGGCTAGGTGGAGCGACGACGGTTTCTGCAAAGTGGCTAGTAGCAGCGGGGTGAGAGTAGTAAGAATCAAGCGTAGCGTGCAGTTGGCGAGGTGTATGTTCAGCTGTTGAATTCTGTAGGCTGATGATGACACGACGCTTGTCGCTACTGTAGACGTCCTATGTTGATATATCGTTCTGGCAGCTGATTGATACTGGCAGATTAATAAAGTAAATATATTTGAATGGAAAAGAGGAATAAAAAAATGATAGATTGTCAGAAGGACTAAAAAATATGGAGGAATATGAAAAGATGTATTAATTGATTTAAACTAAATATAAAGAGTTCAAGTTTAAAGGCGTATAATTTGGTAGTGTAGAACTCCGTACACACTACACTACTAATCACAAACCCTTTTAGAATAAGTATTTCACTCTTTGACACAAAGTAATTTACTAGGGCAGTAACATTCTAGCTGCCTACTTGATAATGATTTGAGTTTGAAATAATAGGTTTATAGTATTATAAAAACTCCTGGTGAAAGGCCGCAAATAACCTAACCTAACACTGATCTGCAAGTTGCAAAAAACCTTTAAGAAAATTTGAATTTCGCGGGTTACCCTGGCAATTCTACCTTAACACCAAGAACTGGTTACTTTTGAGTAACATCGTGAACTAGTGGCCTAAAGTCAAAATTAAACAAAGACGCCAATGTTACACAATACGTCAGACAAATTAAGTAGACGAATTATTCAATGCAGATTGAAAATACGCGGAAAACATTTGAATACATTTGAGTAAACGAATCTATTGTCCCCAAATATTTTGCCTGTGCATGATGAGTTTGTACATTTGTTAGTATGATTGTAAATGAATAATTTAATTCAAAAAAATATCGCACTTAAATTGCTTTGAAATTGAATTCACCTAAATCACACCATGGAACTCTTTAGATAGATACACTACTCTGTCTAGTACCGATAGTAACAGTTTCACTCAGTGAATTGCAATGATTCAAATACGGAAAATGCATGCATGTCATACGAGTATCGATAATCAAAGTAAATAGATTACTATAAAATGACCTAAATTTTTATGAGCCTAAAAAAACCTAAAATATCAAAAATCTCCTAAACGCTGTCAACCGGTAATGTGCCCATGAGACTGGCGGCGATTAGCTTTGCCCGAGGTAAAAGCCAGCCCTTTCACTGGAACAACTACAACTAGTACTTAGTCAAACTGAAAGAAGGAGCTAAAAATCTACGCAAGCCGACTTTCAAGTTGCCTTTTTAACTTTTTGTACAACCTTCGATTTGGTCCATAATACATAGATTTCAAACTCTTTCCTGTTATATTACAGATGGGGCCTTTATTACGTATCAATTATTAATAAACTAACTATATATAATACTAATTAAAAACTATTAAAATAAATAAACTAACAACAAACTATAAAAGGGCATCGAAAAACTCCTCCTCAACGCTGTCAACTGTGCCCAAGAGACTGGCGGCGTTGCCAAATTGTATGGCAACTCTTAGCCTCTGGCCAAGGCAAAAGCCAGCCCTAGGGTCACGGGAAGCGTCAACTAGGCGTTTAAAAAATTCCTTAGGCTATGAGCACTCGGACCCCACGGCCCTGAGTTTCCTGCATTATTGATTTGGATTTCTAAGCACGAAACAGAATAACTATAGTAACGAAACAGTAGAATTGCTCGTCTGATATATGGACCGCAATAGATCTCATCCCTTCCTTCCTTCGCACCAGGGAAGAGGATATCCACTAGTAAGAAAAAAAGCGCCACATGAGTCCTAATTCCATTAAAGCCATTCAAATAACATCATATAATATATATATATATATATATATATATATATATATATATATATGTGAAACGGATGGTCGTATTCCAAGCCCGGTCTGATTGTTTGATACCCAGAATACTCCGTTCTGTGGCTGTCTCAGAGCCTCGAGCGTGGATGTCTGCAAAATTTTCAAAGATCGTGTTCGAGATACCGTAATATGTCAGGATGAGACGTATGCACATCTTCTCTTAACCTCAACGGACAAAGGGAGATCATCGCCTAATTCAAGATCACCTCAGTCAAAAACCAAGAACTTATAAATTCAGGGACTAAGTTTCCATCCACGATTAGAGAATGACGTTACTGAAACTCGTAGTTAAGGAACAGTTACATAATTATTATAAATTATATAACTGTTCCTTAACTACGAGTACATGCTTTAGCAAGTCATGTCATATTTAATTATATTCAAGGAATTAATTGAATCGTTTTTACTTGGTAATAAAATGAATGCGCGGTGATTTCTAGGTTTAGTTTTGATTTCGTGGTGTAAAGAAAGGTTTGGTTCGTAATTTTGAGACGGAATAAAAAATTGTGTGTTAGTTTGGACTTAGAATTATATTGAAGTCAAGATGGCGTCGCTTCTAGGGAAGATACAGGAGACTTACCAATTTATTTGTTATGATTTGTGCGGTAAGATTTTCATTCTGTTTTTGATCTCGTTAAAACAATAATTTTCGAAATAAATTATAACGACCAAATATTATATGAAACATTTTCTGTGAAACGAAATTCTAGGAATTTTCTGTCTACGAAACAAGGGAACAGCAATAATATAATTCGATCGTGATTTGAAAGACACGTGGCGCCATCTATTATCATAATAACGTTATTGTTGTTTTCTTCGGTAACAGTAGGTACTTTTTTCCGAGATGAAAGGAAAATTTCAATATGGTAGGGTGAAATGTGGTTTAGGTGTGAAAAGGTAACAAGCAAACAAAAAACATACTTTGACATCCAGTGGTAGCGACCCCGACTTACGAACAGTAAGTCGTGGGTTCGAACCCAGGCATTACTTTGTGTAATTTATTTCATCACCACTGCTCTCAAAAACGGTGAAGGAAAACATCGTGAGGAAACCGGCATGTCCTAGAACCAAAAATTCGAAGACATGTGACATCTACCAATCCGCACTGGGCCCGCGTGGTGAATTATAGCCCAATCCCTCTCATAGAGAGGAGGCCTGTGTCCCAGCATTGGGAACATTAAAAGGCTGATGATGATGATGATGACATTTTTTTTAAATATTAAGTGAGGAATAGGATTATGACCAGTTTTCTGTCCTATCATCAAACTCTTGACTTCATTGAATGGCTGTAAGTGTCGAACCTTTTTAATTCCAAGTTTTATTCTTAGTACCTGGATGACCGAGCTTTGCTCGGTAACTCGGATAAAAGGATGTTTTCTAAAAATGAAACCTAGCTACATCGATTTATGCGCCCCCGAAACACCCTGCATACTAAATTTCATGAAAATCGTTGGAGCCGTTTCCGAGATTCAGATTATATAATGATATATATACATATATAAACAAGTATTGCTCTAGATAGATTAGATATATAGTTAGGTGCAAAGTTATGCACACTGAATTGCAATAAAATTTGGAGAGTCATCCAATTTCAAAGACGAGTGCGTCTTTGGTTTAGCCGGAGTGTTTTTTCAATGTCAAGCTGCACCCACATTTTGTCTTTTCACTTTTTCGACACGACATTTTGTGCTATTCATCAATTTATGAAACGTACATTCCATAGCGATTATAATACACAGACACCCATGTGGTCGTCTGCTTTGTTGCTCACGTCTGAATTCCTGAGTCGGGGAAAGTGTTATTGGGTTTTTTATTAGTAATTTCTCCGTAGCAGCCTTTGTCAAGTTGGTGGTATGATATTTCTGATCCCCTGGGCCTCGAAAAGTCGTAAAGCCATTTTTCTTGCGCCAACTTTCTTCCCAGGCGTGTCAGTATTCCATCCCACCGAGCTGCATCAAATACTGGAATAGTTTTTGAAGTTATACTTCTTTTGGCGCGTTAGGGAAAAATGATGAGAGTATTTTTTTACGATGCGCGCGCACACCTACACCAAAAACCTACATCGTGAAGTTAGCTAGTCAACATACACCCTGAAGTTAGCTTAGTGTCAGATCCTCCAGCGGTAGATTAAAAATAATAACCTAGGCTTGTCAATATCTGACACCAAGCTAACTTCAGGGTGTATATTGAGAGAAGGCGACAGATAAATTTTTTAAAAAGAAGTATAACTTCTAACGCGTGTACATAAGTACACACACACTTTTTTTTTGTATGTGCACTACTCCTGCGTACTTGGTAACTTACTGCGTAAACTTTGTCATTGGCCGCCTTTGATCGAAATCGTTCGGAAGGATATTATCATAAATTGTAATTCAAAATAACACGTGGGCCATTCCTGTAACTTTTGGCACAATGTGGAAACATTTTGAAAGGAAATAGCCGAAAGGGTCAATACTTATCAATATTCAGCATTTCAGGGTCAACATAATGAATAAAAACAATAGCTTTTCGATTTGTAAATGTTAAGGCTAACTAATAAATTACGCAAATGTTTATTTATTCAAAAAGTGGGTGAGCTAATTACAACATGATTTGTAAAAACTTTTGTAACCAAAAGCTTTAATAACTAGCAATTAGGCTGTGGTGTGTGTGCTCTAAGACGAGCATATACGTTCATCATAATTGAAGGCGTATACAAAATTTTGTGTCTGTGCTGTTGTTTGTTGAGGAGTTCCCCCACGGAGCCAATCCTGGGTGTAGAATCAGGTCACGCTAATAATAAAAAAGCATGGTCATCTTTATCATCATCATCATTCTTTTGCCCTTATCCCAATTCATTTGGGGTCGGCGCCGTATGTCTTCTTCTTCCATATTTGTCTATTACTCGTAATCTCACCAGATTACTCCTTTCTTGCCATATCATTCTTTACACAATCCATCCATCTTTTCTTTGGTCTTCCTCTAGTCTTATACCATCCACATTCATACTCAGAACTTTCCTCACGACATACGATAACCGATCACCACCCAACTTTTCAGCTACCGGTGCCACTTTCAGACTTCCTCTTATGTACTCATTTCTTATTTTATCCATTCGCGTAACACTACACATCCCCCTTTTGCATTCTTATCTCAGCCACATGCAAATGCCTTTCATTCATCCCTTTTTTGGGCCAACATTCAGATCCATACAAGACAGCAGGACTAATTTAACTTGCTCTCATCAAATTTTCTTTTTGGTTTAGTTTCGATGAAGATTTATAAAACAATAGCTAACTATTGTTTTGTCAATCTTCATCTTAAGTTTAAGGGGAATGCGGATAATCGAAACTAAACCAACAAGAAAATTTGATGAGAGGAAGTTAAATTAAAGCTTTTAAAAAATGGCAATCACGGACTTGCTAAAAATATTATACTTGATCATGCATGTAGTGCCAACATCCTTTTGAGACGCCTTAGGATTTTGATTGTTTCACCAAGTGATATCTTCAGGATTATGCTCAGAGATCTTACCGCATCAAACCTGCAACGACATTTTTAGCAAAACATTCAACCTAAAAATCCTACAACGTGCGAGCAGAGCGTGATTAGCAATATACAAGAATCCGACTACAATTGTAACATATTACTAGCCCATCAGGTCACAACACCGATAAGGAATTTTAGGTCCTGTTCCTCATTCCTCTTTAAAGCTATATTGATAATAAATAAAGCTATATTGCTTTCCAATCACACACATGTAAACACAGAGTGGCGATTTTGTATAATATTTTAAAAAGAGTAACCATGCTTCTTTCTCCATAGGAAACGAACAACCCGAACCATGCATCATTCATCATCGGTTTCATAAGACAGTGATGGACACTTTCTACACGTAGATTTATCTATACTTCTATCTATATTTCTATACTATCTATGCTAATAATATAATAAAGAAGTAAAATTTGTTTGTTTGTATGTAATCTAGGTAATCTCCGGAACTAATGATCCAATTATAAAAATTTCTTCCACTGGCAGAAAGCTACAATATTCGTTGATGCTATAAGGTTATAGTCGCGAGCGAAGTACTAGTGTGGAATAAAATTATTTCAATTTGTCTAATTGTTTATTTCTTTTCTTTTCAGACCCCAGAACAGTAGATTGGTGGCCATCACCCTTAGTAGTGCAAACTATTATACCGTTCTACTTATATTTCTCGAACAGTTTAGGACCGAGATTGATGAAAAATGAAAAACCATTCAAGTTGAAAAGAGTCTTATTTTATTATAATATATTGCAAATATTATTTAGCGGCTACATATTTTATGAGGTAAGTTTAAGTTTACAATTATGATTTTTATTCGGTAACTATTTTAGTAACATCAAGCAAAACAACAACAGACTATTTAAGTTATGCCAACACTATTCGTTACTCGTAAAATCTACAGTTTTGATACAGTCTATGGTTTTTAAGGCTTTAGTGTCTGTCAATATTGTTACAAATCGTGATTTTGAACCGCAAAATATTGTTATTACATATTGTGGAAACGAATTTGAACTTTAGTCTCACTCGCCTAGTGCTTTTGTACTATTTTCGTTCATGCGTAAACATTGCATTTAGATGTGTCATAGTGTATGTGAAAACGGACATTGATCA
This sequence comes from Lycophotia porphyrea, assembly GCA_950005105.1. Lineage (NCBI taxonomy): Eukaryota > Metazoa > Arthropoda > Insecta > Lepidoptera > Noctuidae > Lycophotia > Lycophotia porphyrea. Next base: position 17,907,107 of record OX465388.1, on the reverse strand, counting down.
AGGAAATTGTAAGTGTTGTATACAAGATGTAAACAGATTCTTCACGAAGCCGTCATCCAAACATTATGTACATCAAACTAAGTAAATTTACGCAAAAACTAGTGCTGGGAAACGACTTTTTTTTGGGCTGAAAAATCACGTTTTACAGTAGGACTCAATGTAACGCTCTCAAAACATTGTGCTGATTGATGGATTGAATAGTAAGGGGGTCCTGGCGGTGTTTAAAGTAAAAATCTTACATCAAAAACATGTATTTAAAAAAAAACTTGTGAAAATGTTGGAACTTTGACCCCCAATATCTCCGTAACTAGAAGGTTCTCAGGTATGGTCTAGAACAAAAATATGATCGCAATGACGGGATGAACAAGTGCCTTTCGGCTTCGTTAAGAGTCGTTCTGTTTACACCCTTTATAATATTATCCTTTGCTTATGGAAACATTTTTTCTATTACAGGGATTAATGGCCGGTTGGTGGCCGTCAAGTGATGGTTACAATTGGACTTGCCAGCCTGTCGACATGACCGATAACCCACAATCGCGAAGAGTAAGTTGACTTCAAAATGAATAAAATTAGGTAGATATCGATACCAGCCGCATGGATCGATCCTTGTCGAGGTTGGTACGTGGAAAGGTGACCATCTTTTAAATACCAAGTTTCCGCCGTGCCTCGGAAAGTACGTTAAACCGCTGTCATTTGAGGACTTCGACAGACTTTACAGGTAGTCAGTGGCCCGAAAGTCTGACAACCAGTTTTACTAAGGAATATCGTATTACCCCGAACTAACTGGGTTATAGAGATCAGGTAGGTTGCACGTAGTCAGATACATCTGGTTAAACTGGAAGCTGACCCGGACATTCTATTCTTCTTATACTTTATCGTCCAACCTGGGTCCGGAGTCTGTTTAAAGACTTCCAGGTTTTTTTCCAGCAAGGAAAACCTGCTCAGGTGGAGATTCATTGTTGACTCTGCCCTGGAGTGTAAATGTGGTGCTGTTTCACAAACGATGGGCCACTTAATATCGTGTCCTGCTTGTCCTGTCACTTGTTCACTACAGGAACTGATGGATGCTACCGAAAGCGCCAAACTAGTAGCTCAGTTCTGGGCCGACACAATATAGATTGCCATCGACACGCTAAGAAGAAGATACTTTATTGTACACAACATTACAAATAAATATACACCGTGTTCCGGACGATATAAATAAACTTCGATCAGACAGTCAGATCATGGAAATAAGCATTTTTCATTAGGGACACATTAATAACAAATTCTTATTTTTTGTTAATTTTCATACAAGCTAAATACCTTCTCAGGTTCTCTTCAGATTCGGCTTCTTTTTCTTTTCAGTTTCTGTGTATATTTCAAGCGTTTGCCTGTTGCCGTTATAAATATCGAGCGAAAAACGGCAAAAAATCACATTTGTTCTATGGGAGCCCCGCTTAAATATTTATTTTATTCTGTTTTTAGTATTTGTTATTATAGCGGCAACAGAAATACATCATTTGTGAAAATTTAAACTGTCTAGCTATCACAGTTCATGAGATACATCCTGATGACAAACAACCAGACAAACAGACAGACAGACAGACGGACTGTAGAGTCTTAGTAATAGGGTCCCGTTTTTACTCTTTGGGTACTGAATACTAAAAATACATTAAAAACATGTATATAAAAAAAACTAGTGAAAACGTTGGAACTTAGACCCCAATATCTCCGTAACTATGTAGAAGGTTCCCAGATATGGTCTAGCTAGAGTCTAGAACAAAAAAATGACCACAATGACGGGGAGACCAAGTCCCTTCGGTTTCGTTAAGAGTCTTTTTACACCCTTTATATTGGGTATCTTCTATTTCTGAACCCACTTTCAATCAGTTTTCTTAGGACAAAAATTCACCTCACAATGATTTTTAATGTTTCAGATGCATAATGCTTTTTGGTGGTATACAGTGGTGAAATTCATAGACATGTTGGATACAGTGTTCTTTGTATTGAGGAAGAAGGATAGACAGATCTCTTTCTTGCACGTATTTCATCATTCGATGATGCCTCTCGCGTCTTATGTTGGCCTCAAATATTTTCCAAGTAAGTAAAAATATTTTATTTTTTGTAAGCTGACACATTTCTTATGTCCCAAGTCATGATACAGATTATAAATGAACCTGCCAGTGTCACAGGCTCATCTTCAAAACTGAAAACAATAATTTGTATCATTTGGTGTTTAATTACCAAACGCCTGAACATTACTTTTGAGCAACATTATTCACGTAAGAAGCTCGTTTTGCTAAAATTTTAAAATTATTTCTTTCTCATTCAGTAGTAATTCTAATGGATGCCCTCCATCCAAGAATGTAAATGAAGGCAAACATACATGCCTGCCAGGGCTACGGGTCTGTTCGAAAGAGATACCGCGGCCCTGGAACACAAAGGGCAAGGAAGGAACATGGATTGGTTCTAGTCAGTACAAGTCTGACACTCCCTTCCCCTCTGCACAGGGCGGGAAAAGTCATTTGATGATTTCCCATCCGAAAAAAAAAATGCATACATAACCCCTAGCCATTTTCCCATGAATGTAGACAGAAACCTCAGAGCGCCACCAGCAACGATTCTTTCGTACCTACTCGTTCATACATCTGGACATGTACGCACGCCGGTTGCCAATACTACACGCCTTTTTTTCCGGATTGGAAATCATCAATTGACCCCTCACACTCTTATTATAGAAGGCATAATTTTGACAAAATCCTAAAGTGTATTCTATAATTTTCCAGATGGCCACGCTTCTCTGCTTGGTCTCGTCAACTGTCTCGTCCACGTCGTGATGTACACCTACTACCTGATAGCAGGACTCGGGCCTAAGTACCAGAAGTATCTCTGGTGGAAGAAGCACCTTACTACCATGCAATTGGTAAGTCGATACTTTCTAGTACGTTTTGGCGAAATATTTAGGTCTAATTTCATCCGTGATACTGAACATGATCAATACCTAAATCACGTTTGAGAGCTGCTATTGTCAATTTTCTTTAGCATCGATGACACTGACAGTGATTCTTGAACGCAGGTTAGATGGCTTGATCGCGTTCAGTTTCATTGAAGATAATATTAAAGTTATTTAACGATAAAACAAATTGATATGAGACCATTACTATTGTTTTGCATACCTCAAACAATACTTTAGTGTTTCTGCTACACCTGGGTGGTAACCTTTAGTACAAATAATGATTAAATAGTTTTTAACCCCACACTTTGCACCAAAACTAAATTATCTTTCATTATTTATGTTTTTTCTTCCTTTCCAGGTCCAATTCAGCATAATTTTCGTTCACAACTTGGTAGCCCTTTTGTCCAAAGACTGCACCTATCCGAAGTGGATCCACTGCGTAATTTGCATCCAGAGCCTGGAGTTCCTTTACATGTTTGGAAATTTCTACTATGTGAACTATATTAAGAACCCAAAACAAGATAGTGCAAATGGAAGTGTTAAATCAGAAACTGGCAAGAGCAAAGTGAACTGAGCCATATTTATGGTATTTAATACTGCTTTTCCAAGAAGTTATGCTAGTTGTAGGATTCTATGGAAGATGGTTATGCCGCGATCAGATATGATTCACAGATACCACCAATTTTAGTGAACTGAGCAATTCCCATCAGTTACAGCTGATGCATATTTATTAATATAGCTGATGAACTGCCTTTTATGTGTAGTCTAGTGTAGTTTGTCCAAGGAGCTCGTGGCTAAATAATAACAGCCGCTCGGAACAATCTTCAGGTTGAGCCGCTCTTGCCTAAGTCGGTCTCTGGATCCATTACATAATGAACGTGACCGGTGTGAGCCGCGTCGGTTTTGAAGTGATTTTTTTTCAATCTTCGTTAGCTTTGAGTCATATCTGGACGCGAGTAGTGATTGTAGTTTTATGAAATTATTAGCTAAGTAGAAAATGTTAACTGTTATGTTTTAAGTGTTACTCAAATCTACTACAAGTTTAATTTTATTACACTCCTAAAAGCTTCATCGACCTCCACGGATATGCTTAACAAAGCCGTACCATATCAGCTGAAAGATGCCATCTGCTGTGCATAGGCTTCCCCTAGCGTCGCCACATCTACGAGTCCTGTGTTTCTTGCATCATGCGGATTCTCGCGGCCTGCACCAGAACCACTATGTGAGAGGCCTTCCAACGAACAATAGAAATAAAGGTTGATGGTACAAATGATCTTGGAATATGATAGTAAGAAAAGATGTAATCAGAAAAACAATCGAACGCTGCAAAGAAAAATAAATTATTTGGGAAATGTCTTTAATTTTATTTTAAGTGCCGAATTGCCCTTTTAACGCTTACAGTGCAACATTCATGTGGTCGATTCTGTGTCAGTATTTTCGTGTCTAAGCATTGAATTCATAACCATTATTTAGTATTTACATACTACATATTATTTAAACTGAGACGCAATTGATTAAAAGAGTGATGAATATGAATAAACGGACAGATTGTGTGAGGAATGTAAGGAAGAAGGAGTAAATGATTGCACGACCGTTGAATGATCCTTCTCTCTCGATCGAGATAGTGATTTTAAATACCTAGAGAATATTCACTTTTCTCAAGGCCTTGGTAAATACAACTACGTGAGTTATGAAACAAAATAGATGAAATTTAAAACCAGAGTTGAGTTATCATTGCAATCGGGATAATCCGAAATAAAAGAAATTACAGAACAGCATGCCTGTGATTCCCAAAGGGCCAGCCCGAGGAGTACCTGATAGTACAGGCACATTTAGGCAGTTACAAGTTTATGTTTAAGTCCCATGTAAAAAAAGGGTTAGCCTCGACCCTTTTGCCGTCAACCGGGCACAAATTCAGACTCTACGGGTGCTTCTGAGAAATTCATGATGGACAAACCAAAACTTGGCAAATCTGGGAATCAAACTCAGGACCTTACACTCAGTTGTAGCACTTGAGACCATTAGACTATAGCCTGCCATAGCCGATAGGTTATGCAAAGTTTACAGGCATGCATGGACGTGGCTTTTGCATGAAGGCATGCACATTTAAAACTGTCATGCATAACTTAGCGTGTGTGCTTGCTTTACGAATTAAAAATAAATATTGACTCTCTTCATTGTTAATGTCGTCGCATATCTCGCCGCCGAGCAATTTTTTTTTTCTCCAGAACTAGGACTCTTCTTTGTCACTACTTTGATCACCGCACATTGCTAGGTGTCCTGCCCAACCTCATTTGAGTTCCATAACGCGATTTCCAATACCGTTGGATCGTGGATCTACGAACTCAATTATTTTTTCTAAAAAAATGTCGTATTGTTGTAGATCCACGTTCATTAATGAATAAATAATAGACTTGCTTGTCTCCAATCATATGAGAGTGAGTATATTACTGAGGTAACTACACCTCAGCTTAACCCTTGGGCGATAACGGGCGTGATGAAATGTCTGTGTTCTGTCGAACTCCGAACAGAATACGTGTATTTCTGACCATTTTAGATCGCGGAAAAATCACGTCCTATAACATCTCGATAGGCAGTCAGATAACTCACCGTAGTTGGTCTGAGTTAGCACGCAGGACGACTGGCACAATTTTGTGTTAGTGTACTTCATTTATTTGTGTGTCATCAAGTTAGTTTTTAAGCTACTGCCCTTGATCGTGTTGTTTCGATTCTGCCGCTAATTTTGAACAGTAAGGATTTAGTTGTGTGCTAGAGAGTGTCTTAGTTTTGTTGCAAGCTGTAAATATATACTTAACGAAACGCGACCAGTTTCTGAATCGAAAAAACAACCAAGTAAACCGTATCATTATGTTTTTGTGATAGGCATTAATTAAATCTTTACTAATATTATAAATAGGTAAAGTATGTATGTTTGTAAAATTAAATATAGGGGGTATATTCGACGAACTTACTGATCCAATTCCGAAAATTCATTCAGTAATGAGGTAACATTATCCTTATTAAATTATCTACATTATTCCCGAGTGTCTAAATGCTATAATACAAACGTTCTCGTGGGATAATTTGCAACAAACTTAAAATAGGTAACGTGTTTTATCCAAGAAACAGGGTGCATTTCGTTTCGTAATTTTCCCGATTCCTCATCCAAACAAAAGACAGTCGTGTAAAACAAGTGAAAAAAGTGCCTTTAGTAACTATTTTGATCTTCATTCGTTTGTAGCAGATTAGTTTAAAAAGTGCTACAGTGACATAGTACAAAAAGCACTACACACCCTCGGCGTCATTTATGACAAATATGAAGAACTTAAATATAAATTCAGAATACTAAAGTTATCGGCGTAGACATGCGACTTTACAAATCCCATCAGAAAATAATCTAATAGCGCAAAGTGAATTTATGAAATATTTGACGAACCAATCAATCGTTTGTAAAAGATAGGTCACTTTTTAAAAAGTCTTGTTCAAATATTTAGGTGTATCTACCTTAATAGTTTGTTTTTTTTTACAATTAATTTAGTTAGTTATATGAGCGTCTACAATATTAATTAGTTGTGGTATTTCGTAGTAGTTCTCCTGAGTTCTAACTGTACTTGCCCAACAAAAGTTTGGCCAAACGGAAATTAATACACGCATACTCAATTTTTGGCGAAAGGGTCAGACTTAACATGTGAAGAAAGAATTCCGGCACTTTTCCGGTATTTTGTTTAGTTAGCGAATCGCCAAAAAGTCGAAACGGTATGTTTATGTCTGAAACGAGTATTTTCAATTTTGCTACATCCACTGCACGCTCAAAACTAAAATAAGTAGTGTTTTACCCTTTGGAAATATACTAAAATGCAAAAGGATACGTTCACTTGACTCTGTGCAAAGATTAATTTGGCGTACCCTGCTCTCAAAAACGGTGAAGGAAAACATCGTGAGGAAACCGGCATATCCTAGAACTAAAACTTCAAAGACATGTGATATCTACCAATCCGCACTAGGCCCACGTGGTGGATTATAGCCCATTCCCTCTCATAGAGAGGAGGCCTGTGTCCCAGCAGTGGGAACATTATAGGCTGATGATGATAATGATGATGATAGCCAGTCAGAAATATTTAAGATGTAAAGGGTTGTGGGATGCCATTTACTTAAGAGTAAACTAAAGTAAACGCGTTAATTCTGGTCGAAAGCCAACAATATTTGTTCTGAAAATAACTTTGCGCTTCCCCGGTTGTAAAATAAAATATACAAAAAGAGAAGTACGTGTCTGGGTGGTACTCTCATTCTGCCACAGATTCTGTGTCATTTGGTGGAGTGGGAAGTCCGGTCGCAAGTATCCGTATTCATTCTCATCGAAAAGAATTTAAAGTAATAATAAGACTGTAATAGCTTGGATTTGTGTGTTGTATGTACAATGGTACATGTTTTTTCAAATAAATAAAGTGCGATTGCACCTATCAGTTTAGTGATTTGCAATTCTAAATTACAAACAGATGCAAGAAAATGCTAATCTGTGCGCATAAATTTGATGATGCTAGACGTCCTACACTATCATTATGCCCCCTGTAGGTGGGTTACAATAGTAACCCCCCGGTAGTCTTCTAGAATTTAATAATTAGTCCAATACAATTTGTTCCAACAAATTCAAATTAAAGGTTTACCGGTTTATTCTATAAATTATCTGTTAGTGTTTTTTTTTTAAGGTTTAGATAGAAGAATTAGGATAAAAAAGACGATATTAGGGAAACCTATGACAAACACTTTCTCTTCTTTTTATTCTCCCTGTTTTTGTTTTACGTTTTTTTGTAGTAAGCTACCACGTCTTGTTAGGCCTCCGCTGTCCTCCGATATTTAAGTACAAAAACTGAAAAACGATAATACTTATTGTAAAACCAAATATTTCATAAAGAGTAACCATGGAGTTTCTTGCCGATTTTTCTCCATAGAAAACAATCAACCCGAACCGTGCTCCTGTCTTGTGGCGTTTTATAATTGCCTATGTAGGCCAATGTGTAAAAAAAAAAAACGATTTAATTTGAAACATTTATGTCTGGTTTCTTCTGGGGTAAGGCTTGGCAGATGATGATGTCTGGTTTCTGAAAGTACTAATACTAATATCGGCTAAAGTTACGAAATAAATAATTGGAGATAAGAGATGTTATGGATAATGGTATTTCGGACCTGGATACGGATATGAATATAGGAATAAAATTATATCGGTTTCGGATACGGTTACGGATATGTAATTATTCCGGATTATCCGTTAACTTCGGATAGTTTAGGTTAGAGATATAATAAAAAAACTAACTACATAGTTATGAAAGAGGTTATGTTATGACTAGAAATAACAAACAAACGGCAAGATTTGCGTGGCGCGCGAGCGGTGAAACAAAAATCTATCGAAACATGTCGTTTTATTTAGACTCCACCCTTATAAAAAACTATCCGAAACTCTCCGAAACTTGTAATACGGTTACGGTTACGGTTACAGATAATTTTTAATTCGGATATCCGATAGTTTCGGTTACGGTTACGGAGCTCCATAACATCCCTGTTGGAGATCGCGATAGTAAAGATATCAAAGATACAGCACGTTTACGTCCAGTATAAGAAAACGTGCCCATCTTTGATTTTCATTCTGTCGACAGAAAACCAGGAATTCACTTACGGTTTTAATTACCAAGTAATTATTTTAATCACTATAATTAACAAATGAGAGGCTTTTTAGTTACAGTAATTAAAAGTCAGTTAGATAATGATTCAAGAAATTTGATATGAAGTTATTTTGAGTACTTTTTGGCTATTTGAATTTTATATTCATCGTGTCAGACAACTATTTAACCTCTTCACCATTTAAAAAAAATACCATCTAATTCTAGATCGCTTAGTATTTATCCGAAAATGTCACTGTTCTTTCGCAGGTCTAACTAAATTGATTTAATTTGTTTTGTTTTCACTAGTATGTGAGTGAGTTCGCAGTTTACTTTAAAACTCTCAGAGTAGGAGTGAGTCGGCTGCGGCTTATACGCATTATTTGTTTAAACAAAATGGGGGAATTACTGAAAAGTATAACCGAAAAATACAATTATGTGATACATGATTTGGCTGGTGAGTTATTCATATTTATTAATTATTTTTAATTATAAACTGTAATAATTTATGAATATGTTTTTGCATAATATTATCTCAAACGGTGTTTTTGTAAGCAAATTCAGATTCTTTTGATTTGCCTAAATAAAAAAAAATACTCAGTTTTACCAAGTAATAAATATTCCATAAATATTTAGCTGATAAAATAGAATTTTTATTTTGAAGTTTGGAGTCAAGTTATCGGTTTTTAATAAAATCCTCATTGATGGAAAGTTTTAAAACTTTTCATCATAACAAGAAAAATATTTTGACTTTCCATAGTGCGTTATAGTGTTTTTCCGGTGCGTTCCCACTAGTTCTACTATACTAAACAGTTCTACGGTAGAGATAATGGGAATATTTTTTCCTACTATTCCTACGATTTAAGGTGGTACAGAATCTTAAAACTAATAGCACTAGTTTTTCAGCAGCTGTGTCCTTCGTCCAGCTGTGGATGATTTTCTTTTTTTTTATAATAATATCTATAATAATATCTTGGGACAACCAACACACCGCCATCTGATCCCAAACTAGGCAGAGCCTGTACTATGGCAACCAGACAACTGATAAACATACTTATATATAACCACTAGACCAACAGGCCAATCAAAAGAATATATTTATAAAACGTTGCTCCACACTAGGAATTTCTCCTGTATCGTGGGTGCGTTCACAAACATTTAAACTCACATACACAAACAGCCAGACCCGGAACAACTATCTGTAGGCCATACAAATATTTGTTCCGTGCGGGGATCGAACCCGCGACACGCAGTGCAGCAGTCAATCGCTCAGCCACTGCGCCAACCGTTCCGTCAATTTTGTAATGGTGATGAGTCTGAAGTTTAACTGGAACCTTTTATTTCCAGACCCCAGGACAGCAGACTGGTGGGGTGTGTCAAACCCCATGGTGGTGATCTCAATCGCATCAGCTTACTTATACTTCTGCAAGTCTTTGGGTCCTCGGCTGATGAACAACAGGCCAGCTTTTGAGCTGAAGACTGCGCTTATGCTGTACAATATCTTTCAAATTCTCTTCAGTTTGTTCTTGGTATATGAGGTAAGTCATTTATCGTCGAGTGCTGTATAAAGGGTGTAAACAGACTCTTAACGAAGCCGAAAGGCACTTGTTCTCTCCGTCATTGCGATCATTTTTTTTTCTAGACTATACCTGGGAACCTTCTTGTTACGGAGTTATTGGGGGTCAAAATTCCAACTATTTCACAAGGTTTTTTTTTTATACATGTTTTTAATGTAAGATTTTTAGTTTAAACACCTCCAGGACCCTTACTATTCAATCCATCCATCAGCACAATGTTTTGAGTGTGTTACATTGAGTCCTACCGTAAAACGTGATTTTTCGGTCCAAAAAAAAATTTGGTTTCCCAGCACTAATTATTGCGTAAAGTTACTTAGTTGGATGTACATAATGCTTGGTTGTCGGCTTCGTGAAGTCGGTTTACACCCCGTAATTCTTTACAGCTCAATAATAACGTTGTCAGAAACTCACGCTGTGCACTGTTGGTAAACATTTGTGAAATAGCATTGCATTTTTAAAAAAAGAATAAGATGGCGGCGTTAGCTTTGATTAAAGCCACGCGCCAAAATAACCATGTAACTCTATATTATTATCTACTAGCTAATGTCTGCGGCTTCACTCGTTTGGACTTCAGTTATTGTGCCGAAGGATCGTACCCGGGATAAAGCTTATGTGTTATTTCAGACGAAAATCTATCTCTGTGTCAAATTTTATCTAGCTCCGTTAAGTTTGCGTTAATAATAGTAAAGATCGTAAGATGAAGTAAATTGAGATAAGGGAGAGTCATGAAGTTAGTAAGATCACAGTAAATGTACGCGTCTGTTCTCCCCGAAGCAGGCAGTCTTTTCGTCAGTTATGTTTAAGTCACACTCTCCCGCTCTGAGCAGAGCGGAAGGGAGTGTCAGACTTGTACTGACTAAAACCCATCCATGTTCCTTCCTTGCTCTTTGTGTTCCAGGGTCGCGGTATACTTTCCCGACCTTAGAATTAAATCTTGGACCTTACCACTAGACCATCGAGGCAATCAAAACAAATTACTAGACTTTCCTGACTAGATTTTAGGTTTTTTTTTTCACAAGTGCCTTTAATTTTATTATTTGATTTATGAGTAATATGTCTGAAAGACGCAAATCCTAGCGACCGTTTTTTTTTTAAGATCGTTTTTTTTTGTTAGCTTTACTTCCTTTTTGTCTGCCTATGTGTTTTTGTTTGTAATGACCAAAGAATAAAAATGAATAATAAGTTGCCTCTTTGAACTGCTCAGATGGGCATTATGGACGTATGGACATGACGTATGTCCATGTCAGATTTGTTTGAAACGCACGTACGAAGCAGAGGAATTTAACAGAGGTCATTATCAACTAAAATAATAAATTAAATCAGAAACAATAATACTGGTAATCATGATGATACAGCAATTTATTGCAAATGCAATGAATTTTCATTTAACATAAAATATGTAAGGCGCCAGACTACCTACAAAGCAAATGGCTCGAGTTCATGTCAAATAAACACTAACCAGGTATAATGACGCGTTGGTTTCTCGCATGGGTTTCTCGTCGCGTATTCCACAGAGCCTAAAGACAAAGGTCTTCAACCAGTGCGTCCTGCCTGTTATGACCTACGGGGCGGAAACGTGGACACTCACGGTATGGCTGATCCATAAATTCAAGGTCGCTCAGCGAGCTATGGAACGGGCTATGCTCGGAGTCTCTCTGAGGGATCGCATCCGAAACGAAGTGAGCCGACAGAGAACCAGAGTTGTCGACATAGCTCATAGGATAAGTAAGCTGAAGTGGCAATAGGCCGGTCATATTAGCCGTAGAACCGATGACCGTTGGGGTAGATGTGTTTTTGAGTGGAGACCACGAATTGGCAAACGTAAGGTGGGACGCCCTCAGGCTTGGTGGAGTGACGATCTTCACAGGGTGGCTGGTAGCAACTGGATGAGAGTTGCTGAGAATCGAGTTGGCGCGCGATTGAGGAGGCCTATGTCCAGCAGTGGACTGCTATAGGCTGATGATAAGGTTTAATGACACAACACTTTGGTTGGAGGTATTGGCCTCCCGCACTACACAGTCACGACGACCAGGAGTATTGGCCTTAGAAGCTTCGACCAGGAAATGCGATGAAAGATTAGTCACAAGACCGGGCGTCCGACCAGCATTGTTCAAGATAGTGCGACCGGTTTTTGTGACAAATCGTGGTCGTGGTGATCCCTAAAAGCCTAATGTCAATCATGTTATACAGGGTGGAAGGGACATCAACGCTAAAATGGTTTTCACGTATTCCGTACATCATTCGGCATCAAGCACCAGGGTACAATATTCAGGGTGTACTGACAGGGTGCATTCAGCTCTATATTTTGAATCATATTCTACCGAAATTTTTCTCCGGTGTTTTTAAGTTTTTTTTTTAGTTACTTTTCCTTTATTTCAATGTCAAATTAAATTCCCTATACGCAGCACTCTATTTATGTAAATAATACGGTTAAAATCAAACAATGTATATTGAAATACTCTAACGAACGACGCGTGAAATCAGCTGTTCACTTCTTGTCTAGCTACAGAGTTTATTGAACTCGTCGTCGCGATTGCCGTTCGCGTATAAAGAAATAAAATAAATCAAATTTTTATTTATTGTATATAGGGTGACCGATACCTAAACACGTGATTGTACTCCTGATAACAAACAACTTTTACTATGGGACCAAACCTGAAATAGCGAAAAAAAAGATCTGCTGTTTAGTACATATTGACCAGTTAGGCGAAAATAAATTACTGATATACTAAATTCACCCCATTAGTTTGTGGAGGGCTGTTCATTAGAAAGCTAAGCTACAGTCATAGACACAAGGCATAATAATCCTGTAATACAACCCTACACTTCCGGCAAATTGCAAAAAACTTTAGGAACTTTAGGAACAATTTCTCAAAAACTTAATAACCCCTTATTCTGAAGTGACGTTCCAGAAAATAACTATACTGTTCAAAGTACTGTATAAACTGATTATTAATTTATTAGTGACAATGCACTTGACCTCATAGACATTCATTTGAATAAACGTCATACAATCGAAAATAATCATAAACTATTGACTACTAATAAATTGTAACCTTGTAATTACCTCTATTTTTCTAAATAAGTATTGTCTTTCAGAGTATATTGCGAATAGCTATGTAGTTTCAAGTTTTCTATCATTCAAGCCTTCCGTACATGGTTTTCCTAACAGAATCCATCAATTTTTTTAAGCCTTCCTCTTCTTCTCCATCCACCAACGTTCATATTCATCTCTCTTTTAATCTCATGCATTTCATCCCTCTTCATCACCATATCTAACAGCCCATACTAACCTAGATGCTAGATTTGGTTTTCCCCTACTCCTGTCTCATGTTTAGGGTCCCGTACCTCAAAAGGAAAAAACGAAACCCTTATAGGATCACTTCGTTGTCCGTCTGTCTGTCAAAACCCTTTACCACGGTAACACGTAAAAAGATCGAGTTGAAATTAGAACCATATACTTAGGTCTACAGTCCCTAGAAACTGTGAAAAAACCACACTTCTTAGTTTACGTAAAAAAAAGATACGGCCGTTTATACCGCAAAAAACGTAAATTTCGACACTCTCAACGGAATCAAAATTTATAGGGTACTTCCCGTTGACCTAGAATCATGAAATTTGGCAAGACATAATGTCTTACAGCACATGTAATCTGTCGACTGTAAATATGTAGTTTAATAACAAAATACTTAGTTATTATACGTTTATTCGGTGAGCGAGTAAAACTCGCACTTGGTCGGTTTTTCTTCCTCTGCATTACTTATTGTTTTTTATATCTTTTTCAGGGAACAGTATACGTATTTTCTAAGGAGTGGAGCCTATCGTGTGAACCAGTCGACTACTCCAACAAGCCTAGAGCATTGAGGGTGAGTTTCCATTTAAATTTTATTTTGTCATTATGTGTCATAAAACAAGATTCACTAACTGAATTTTGCCTTTAATCTTAAGTTTTTCACTAGAATGTTTACTTTGTGATTATGGTTATTATAAGACTATATACACCGTGACCTTTTAGTCGTCTGACAACGGCAGCCCACTTCATGTATCCAATGACTACTATACATTCATTACAAATAAAATGATGCATAACGTAGTTGAAACATTCTGTTGAAAGAAAGAAAGAAAGAAAGAAAAAGTATTTATTGATTTCACAACAGGACACATGAGATACACTTAAAAACTTGTTGCGACCGAAGATCTATCTACTCGACTCGTGCGATGGTTAGGTATGTTCTACTGTTTGATACGTTAACATTATTAACAGGATGTTTCATAATTCTAATATCTTATTTATTTTTCTTTGTACCTATTATCAAAATTAATGGTAAAAAAAATACGCCTAGAGTTATTTTATGTCGGATACATTGAGTGGACCACCTTTGTCAGACGACTAAAAAATCACGGTGTATACATATAAATGTGAAGAGTAAAGTCGTTAGTTCAGTATATAAGTCTTGGCCTTAGTGAGGTAATAAAAAAAATATTCTCTTCCTCATAAGAACCCAAAGATATGATTTTTTTATTATTTGTAGTGTAATGTTCGGCTTCTACTTAATCGAACGAGGCACGACACCGACGCGACGGTGTCAGAGTTCAGTGACATAAATAGCCATTACAGTACCATGTAGAATTTTAAATTGTGAATATAATTTTGTACATACCCACAATACTACATTTGTTTTAATCAGCCCATACTGTCCCACTCCTGAGCAAAGGCCTCCCCCCACTCCTTCCACTTCTCACGATGGTATGCTTCTTCTCGCCAATTTGCGAGGAATACTTCATTTAAAAAAAAGAAAATTACAATATTCGTATCGAATTACGCTTGCAGATGCAAGCGTAATTCGATTTGAGGTGAGATTTCATACTAATATGGGTTTAAGAAGTAGGAAAAAAACGAATGTGGTTTATACCATACGACTGAAGTAAATCTTAAACAAATGCCGAACAATCGTCTGTCAAGTTAAAAAATGTAACTCTCAACTTCCGTTTGCCTCGTAACGTTACACATTCACCAGATTAGTCCCAAGTCAAGTGTGCGTAAAAAAGTTTTACTTCAAAAAATCACTGATAAAAGTTGGTGACTGAAATAACGGTGTTCGTAAGCCACTAAAGGGACTCTTAACGAAGCCGAAAGACACTTGTTCTACCCGTCATTGCGATATTTTTATGTCCTAGACCATACCTAGGAACCTTCTAGTTACGGAGATATTGGGGCTCAAAGTTCCAACTTTTTCACAAGTTTTTTTTAAATTCATGTTTTTGATGTAATTTTTTTACTGTAATCACCTCCACGACCACTACTACTCAATTCAACCACCAGTACAATGTTTTGAGTGCGTTACATTGAGTTCTACCGCAAATCGTCATTTTTCACCCCAAAAAAAAAATCGATACCCAGCAAAAAATTTTGCGTAAAGTTGCTTAGCTTGATGTACATAATGCTTGGTTGACGGCTTCGTTAAGGGTCTTGTAACACCGTGTATGTACTGTGTTCACTTATTTGTAAGAAAACCTATCTCGTTCCAATCCCTGTATACCTTAGCAATATCACCATGATCATCATCAGTCTGAACAGATCCTCTAAGCGTTGCCACATTGACTGGTCTTGTGTCTCTCCTTCAACGGATTCCCAAGCCTGCATCAGGTTATCGCTTCGCTTTGTGGGAGTCCTTCCAAATCTGTGCCTTCCTGCATTTGGATGTCTCTTCAGGATCTTTTTCCTCCATCAGCAATCAGTTCTGCGAACAATGTGCCCCTACACTTGCCACTGTTGAAGTGAAAACTTCTTTAGCATCGTTGTGATTTGAAACTCGATGAAACGCAAAAGAGACAGACAATTAAATTCATAAGATTTAACGTGGGAGAAAACGAGTTAGGAAGTATTATAGTGCTTATCTTGAAGCCAAAATTTTTGAAGGTTTCACTTCTACCACGTGTGAATGCACACATGTTTTTTATTATTTTACTAGCCTTTGCTGACACTGTCTCAAAACAGTCTTCATGGTGTGCGTCTAAGACATAGCACCACCTCTTACTGTTTTTGTTGACGGCGCCTTCCATCTTCAGAAACGTAATGCGTGAAATCTCTTGCTCAGTGATCACATAAGTTAACAAATTCTTCTGGTAGAAATATCTTTTTGTAATATTTGTTATTTTTCATTTCGTTTCCAGATTGCGGCCGCATCATGGTTCTATTACTTTGCGAAAATCACAGAACTTCTGGACACCATCTTCTTTGTTTTACGGAAGAAGTACAATCAAGTGACGTTCTTGCATGTCTACCATCACACTATGATGTCTATCACCGTTTGGATCGGAGTTAAATACGTTCCAGGTGAACTTATGAACTGTCCATTTATTTCTCTCGAAAATAATACTAACGAAAATAGCCCATATTATCCAATGACTAGAAAGTAAACATACAAAAGTCTAAAGTTCTAAATTAACTGTGAAAAACATTTTATGAAATTCACATTCTTAATTCAGTAGTCATCAAATTCAAGTACTCCCAGTAGCAGCTACACATGAATTTTCCCGTACTACGATTTAGTTATAAATGTCTATTCAAATTCCACGAGCTTTAATAGGATTGGCATACGCTTTTAGTAGCTTAACTCTGACTGATACATATTTGTCTTTTTATCAGCAACATCGCTTATAATTGTGACTTTGTTAACGCCCTAGTCTCAATCACATTGAAATAATCTTACCGATTGAAACGCTTAGGGTTGAAACGCTGGGGCCGTGGGGTCCGAGTGCTCATAGCCTATTTAAGGAAATTTCAAAAAGCCTGGTTCACGCTTCCCGTGACCCAAGGGCTGGTTTTTACCTTGGCCAGAGACTAAGTGTTGCCATACAACGTGGCAACGCCGCCAGTCTCTTGGGCACATTACCAGCTGGCAGCGTTGAAGAGGAGTTTTTTGATGCCATTTTATAGTTTGTTGTTAGTTTATTTATTTTAGTGTAATACTTTTTAATTATTAATGTATATAGTTAGTTTACCCTATTGAATAAAAATCATCTTATTGATAAACTTGATCATAATTCAATCTTTCTTTCATTCACAGGAGGACACACCATCTTCATGGGATACCTGAATTCCATCGTCCATGTCATCATGTACACGTACTACTTCATCTCGGGACTTGGACCTGAGTACCAGAAGTACGTGTGGTGGAAGAAGCACGTCACCATAATACAATTGGTAGGTAATCTATTTTTATATTTGGCTATTGGTGCTCACCAGGAAGTCGACCGGCGACCCCAACATAGTTGAGAAAAGGCTAGGAAGATGAGGGTGCTCACCAAGAAGAAGGAGAGTGATGAATATATGAATATTGATTGGAGGAGCTCGTGGCTAAATAATAACAGCCGCTCGGGTCGATCTTTAGGTTAAGCCGTGCTTGTCTAGGTTGGTCTGTGGATGGGTGGGTGACCACCCATTACATACTGAGTTTCCTCCGTGCCTCGGAAAGCACGTAAAGCCGTTGGTCCCAGCTGTTATTTAAAGATCTTTAACAGTCGTTAGGTAGTCAGTGGCCCAAAAAAAGTCTGACAACCAGTCTTACCAAGGGGTATCGTATTACCCAGTACTAACTAGGTTGTGGAGGTCAGATAAGCAGTCGCTCCATGTAAAATACTGGTATTTAGCTCCATCCGGTTAGACTGGAAGCCGACCGGAACAACATAGCTGGGAAAAGGCTCGGCAGATGATGAATATGAATATTGATAAACAGATTCTTCACGAAGCCGTCAACCAAGCATTATGTGCATCAAACTACTTTACGCAAAAATTAGAGCTGGGAGATAACTTTTTTTTTGGAGTGAAAATTCATGTTTTACAGTAGGACACAATGTAACGCACTCAAAACATTGTGCTGATAGATGGAATGAATAGTAAGGGGGTCCTGAAGGTATTTAAAGTAAAAATCTTATATTAAAAACACGTATTAAAAAAAAACTTGTTAAAAAGTTGGAACTTTGACCCCAAATATCTCCGTAACTAGAAGGTTCCCAGGTTTGGTTTAGAACAAAATAATGATCACAATGACTGGAAGAACAAGCCTTTCGGCTTCGTTAAGAGTCTATTTACACCCTTTATGTAGAGAAAATGAAGGAAAAAATCGAGTTCTGCTCACCCTAAGTAATATGGGGCTAGAGTAGGAAAATGACGGTGCTCACAGTTTTAGACATCAATTTTTGTAAGAACCTATCATTATGGTAATGAAGACGGGCGTTTAAAAAACGACTAATGGAATTCTTTAGATGGTTGGCAAACACCAGCTTTTTCTGTATTGTGGATACAAAAGACTGCGATTACCGTGTCAAGTGCCAATAGTTGAGACAAATGCCATTTTAGCGTAATTGCCGACTATTCAATGAATATGGCAACAAAACTAGCTAGCCACAATCGTTATTATCACTAAAAAAAGTAGTTGCCACAATCAAGATTTTGTTTAGATTGAATAAGTAACTTGTTTGCATCTGAGCCTATCAAGTACAATGATCACAGCTACTACTTTTATTTTATTGAGACTTGAAACGGGATCTTGTTTGGAGTTATCACAAAACCTATTTGCAGCAATCAAGTCAAAAGTACGTTAGTTGTATCAATCAAGCATTTTGATTACTTCAATAAAGATTGTCTCTTTTTTAACTCTTCTACAATGATGTCATGTTAAGGGTAATCAAGAAACTTGTTTGAGCGTCCAATCATTTGAAATAGTATTGCAGCAATCATGTCGTGATGATCAATTTAACTAAGATTTTGATTAATCTAAACAAGATATCATCAATGAAGCTAAAAAGTCATTAATTGGCGTGCATTTTTTTCAGATAGTTGAAAATCGGTTAACGTAATTTTCACGAAAAATTGACACCCTGAAGTTAGCTAGTCAACATTTTAGTTTTATACTCTAAAGAAGTGTAACTTCTTACGTGCGTAATAAGACACACACACTTCTTTTTGTCTAATGCTTTCATTTTCTTTCTTTTCAGATCCAATTCTCCATCATTTTCGTCCACAATGGTGCCGTTTTCTTCTACGAGTGTAGTTTCCCGAAGTTTCTCAACTTGGCCTGCATGATTAACTCCACAGCCTTTTTGTACATGTTCGGAAAATTCTACATCAAAAGTTATAAAAAGGACCAAGCTCAGAAGAAAGCTGATTTGGAGAGCAAAAAAGTTACTCCAATTTCTAGCAAAGTCAATAACAGCTACAGTAGAAGAAAACTTGCAGAAAAATCAAGATAACTAATGTTGAATTATATTACTAAGGTTAAATAAGTTAAATGGAGTATCTGTAAAATAAGTTATTACCAAATTTTGTATTAAATTACATCTACTTATTTTTTGTTTTCTTTTTATTGTTCACAGAAAAGCATTTACAATTGAAAATGTGTTTCTTGACTTTGTAGGTAGTTTTTGAGTAGTAGCAGTATTTAACATACCTAACTGTCGAAATGATGCCCATTCCCTCTCATAGAGAGGAGGCCTGTGTCCCAGCAGTGGGAACATTATCGGCTGATGATGATGGTGATGATGAACTGTCGAAATGTGGGTCTACTGTCCACATCTGCGTACCCCCTCAGAGCAAACAAGCGTGATGGTATGGTCTGGTGTTGTGTAACAAATGTGTTGTGTAAACCATAAACATCCAAGCGATTGCAGCAATCACAATAGATTTGCTGTCTATTATTGAAGAGTTCCGTTCTATATCTCTGTAGTCCATGTCCATGTCCATGTCTTCCAAACAGCAAAACAATATTCAAAATCGATCCACAATTAACCAAGAAAACCGCATAACAAACATACAAAAAAAAACATATTGTGTGCAATTCACACGAGGTAGAGGTGAAACCTTCAAAAATTTTGGCTTCAAGATAAACACTGTATAATGCTTCCTATCTCATTTTCTCCCACGTTAAATCTTATGTGTTTGTCTCTTTTTACTGTCGCTTTTTCGTTTCATCGACTTTCAAATCACAACGATGCTAAAGAAGTTTTCACTTCAAACAAATAACATACAGTCGAATTGATAACCTCCTCCTTTTGGAAGTCGGAGAAAAAAGATGTCAAATATAACTTGTATACCTGTGTCTTTCGCTGTCAGTACAAGCAACTGCTCGGTTGCGAAATGTTGAAATAAACTGTTACTGTGCCAAAAAAATAATTACGTAAGCGATATTGAATTTTCTTGTTTCGAAATATTTCATGTTTATCGACTTACTGGAGTCGACTTCCAGCACCGTTTTTTTTTTGTTGGATGGGAAATCATCAAATGACTCCTCCCGCTCCGGGCAGAGCGGAAGGGAGTGTCAGACTTGTACTCACTAAAACCCATCCATGTTCCTTCCTTGCCCTTTGTGTTCCAGAGCCGCGGTATCTCTTTCGAAGAGTCCCGCAACCTTGGCAGGGCTTCCAGGACCTAAGAGTCGTATTTTGCTAGTTCCAACCTAAGCAGGCACATTACTTTGTGTAACTTCATTACCAGTGCTCACAAAACAGTGAGAGAAACATTGTGTGGACACCAGCATTACTTAGAACTAGTGTCCAACTGAAGGTTGATTTCTGACCGACTGATTAATCGGCTTTCGCCCCATCTTTTGGCCGGAGGCGAAGATTTAATAACCCTATGAAATTCAATATCAATTCGAAGTGTGGTTCCTACCCCCCACGCCGATTCTTTTTCATCGTGATCGCGTGCATTCGTAAAATTTCGGCACTTTCTCGAATGTTTCCGCATCCACGTTGTAAAGGTCTATGTCCCAGCAGTGGGAACATTGTAGACTGATTATTTTGAGACACAAATGTCACATTCGGACAAATGAAGCGCACTCCAACAGACACGAAAATCTTCCAGTGGAACGCTTTTTCACACATAATCATTCCTGTAATCACGACTGTAATCCCCGAAGGGTTAGGCAGAGGTGTCCCACATTTCACCAATTATATTTTAAGTCCCATGTTAACAGGGGGTAAGCCTACTGTGAACAACCGGGCAAAATTCCAGACTCTTTGGCCGCTAATAAGAAATTTCTGATGAATAAAAACCAATAACACTGCCCAACCTGGTAATTGGCTGCGGGTTGTTCGAAAGAGATACCCGCACGGCCCTGCAACACAAAGGTCAAGGAAGGAACATGGATGGGTTTTAGTCAGCACAAGTCTGACACTCCCTTCCGCTCTGCCCAGAGCGGGAGAAGTCATTTGATGATTTCCCATCCGAAAAAAAAAACCCGGTAATTGACCTCAGGACTTCATTGGTACTCAACAGTCGCGCTTGCGACCACTCTACCAACGAAGCGGTCAACGCTTTCCATAAATTATAATACATGTGCCTAATTAACAGTTGACATTTTGGGGGATTTCAGTGTGGGGAAGAAATTGACCTATACAGAAGCAACTGTAGCTACATCTGTACCACACTGCAGATGGATAAAAATAATAGGAGATAATGGTACTGTTCCTGTACTTTATTGACTACTTATGGCTCCACAGTGAGTCATTATTTTTTGGATTGAAAAGAGTGTCGATAGAGTTTCTTGCCCATTCTTCTGCATAGACATCTACACTTTGGAATGGGCAACTACAATACTTTCACAAGTTACGAGTATTGTGTCTTGTGTCTGTGACTTTAGCTTAGCCTACTTTGTTTTTCTGTCATTCAAACGTGCTAAAATGCTTTTGAGTTTGAGTTTGAAATGGAAATTACATTACTACATTACATTAAATTACTATTCTCTGCGAAAGTTTCTGAGGATGGATTTATGGATGTTTATTACTCTTTTACGTAAAAACCGCTAAACAAATTTGGATGAAATTTGGCACACAGATAGTTTATAACCTGTATTAACACATGGGATACTTTTTATGCTATCCTGTAGGACAACTACCAGACTCGACGCGGGCGAAGCTGTATAAGTTAGTGGGAAATTCAACTGATTAACATACAATACATACTTAACTGCAACGAACAAATATACAGCGAGTACGGTTCGAACATGACCAGCATTATTTTAATTTTCGAATATTATTCATTCAATAAACGACAAGTCGATGACTGCCTCGTTGATCTAATGTCGCTCGAGGTATTGCTGACTAATAGGTCTTGGGTTCGATTCCTGGCTGGATTCAAGAGTTTGTCCAAAATAAAAATATTTTATTTCACATAGGCCCAGATGGGCACTTATAAAATGTCGACAAAAAGGTGCACGGTTTGGTTGTTTGTTTCCTATGGAGAAGACCGGCAAGAAACTCCGTGGTTACTCTTTTCAAATCATTTGGTTTTACAATATTATCATGTTACAGCATTAGTACTTAAGTATGGTCCATCAGGAATTTCTCTGTAGCAACCTGGAATCAGTCTAGGTAGATGGACCGATGACCTGGTGAAGGTTGCGGGAATCCGCTGGATGCGAGACGCACAAGATCAGCCAATTCGGTGACTCTTGGAGACCTATGTCCAGCAGTGGACGTCTTTCGGCTGAAATGATGGTTTTGATGAACCTGCAGTCTGAATTTCTACTAAGTCGATGGCAATAACCTCGCTTCCAATTATACGACTTGAACATGACTGGCGTAATGTGGGTGTAATGTCAGGTCATCTACCTGACCTTTCGAGGAAAATAGGAGTTCATGATATGTTTAGTAAATCTAAAAAAAAGTATTGTAGAAAGTAGAAAAAAAAACAAGTGTGCTTTAGACCACACGACTGAAGTAAAACTTCTCCTTTAATTTTTTCCGTTCACATCGTAACGTAACTTTTTGTAACGCATTCACCAGTTTACTCCCCAAGTCAAGCGTTCGCCTCACCCGAACGCGTCGTAACGCTTTCGTAACGCATTCACCAGCTTTCTCCCCAAATCAAGCGTTCGCCTCGCCCGAACGCGTCGTAACGCATTCATCAGCTTACTCCCCAAGTCAAGCGTTCGCCTCGCCCGAACGCGTCGTAACACTTTCGTAACGCATTCACCAGTTTACTCCCCAAGTCAAACGTGCGTAAAGAAGTTTTACTTCAAAAACTCAATTCTCCTGCCCAAAGTGCCACGTATGCGCCGGGCTACAAGCAATGTAGGAAGTGCTCTCATTTACAGGTTGTAACATAATAAACGTAAGACGTCGCGTGTGGTGTCTTATACCATAAAACTGAGCAACTTTTTCCCCAACTACGGCGAAACCAAAAGGAAGGGTTATGATTTTAGCGAATATCTATTCTGTTCTTCCGTAGCGCCTAAACTATTCATCCGATTTTGATAAATAAAGTGTCAATCGATTCGTAATTATGGCTCAGGTAACATAGGCTACATTTTAACCGACTTCAACAAAAGGAGGAGTCGATTTTATCTTGTAAACCCCGATTTTAAATAGGGCGTTATTTTTCAGTAGTCGGGTTTTTTTAGTTGTAGTATACGACACAAATTCTTGTGTCGTATACTACAATATATATATGTCGTATACTGTGTCACTTTCGGACATTCAAAACTTTTTTTAAATTTATATAATAAATATAATATGTAGATAAGCCGATCGCGTCAGTTCCTATTGAAAGCCCCTTTTTAATTTTGTTCAGTATCATGGTCCGAGAAACCAGATAGGAGGTAGGTTACACCTTATATAAGGACCTAAATTGTCGCGTAATCAGGCTGAAAGGTATTAATTATATTAGGTGTAAACGACATTCATCATGAAATGATTTGTAAAAAAAAAAACCGGTCTTAATAAAAACCGGTAAGCCTTTCTTTTTTTTCGCATGACAAATCTTCAAATGACTTCGCCGGCTCTGGGCAGTGCGGAAGGAAGTGTCAGACTTGTACTGACTAAAACCCATCCATGTTCCTTTCTTGCCCTTTGTGTTCCAGGGCCGCGGTATCTCTTTCAAACAATCCTGCAGCCCAAAAACCGGTAAGCCTGTTCACCTGCTAAGCGTTTCTTGGGGTCAGTTTCTTGTCTAACTAGATGCAGCTGCATTCCAGTGTTTTATATAAAGCGTCTCAACCCAGTTAGTACTTGTTAATACGATACCCTTTAGTGAAACTGGTTTCCAGACTTTCGGGCCACTGAATAAGGTCTAGTAATGACAGCTGGGACCAACGGCTTAACGTGTTTTCCGAGGCACGGAAGAAATTTGGTATGTAATTGATAGTCACCCATCTACAGATCGAGTTTGGCAAGCAAAGCTAAACCTTGAAAATCACCCTTTTTTATTTTTATTTTTTTTCGGATGGGAAGTCAAATTACTTCTGTCGCTCTGGGTAGAGCGGAAGGGAGTGTCAGACTTGTACTGACTAGAACCCATCCATGTTCCTTCCATGCCCATTGAAAATCGCCCTGTGCGGCTATTATTATTGAGCTACGAGCTCCAAGCCTGCAAAAATGTACGGAACACTAATTATTTATCGTCACTTGGAATAGTCACCGACTAGAATTTTTTAAACTATATTTAAATTAGCACAATTTACATTTTAAAACTAATTAATTAAGAACTACAAATAAGCGAAGTTTTAAACTTGCTTTCATTATAGCTACCCGCTTATAGAGGGTTCTAAAAAACCTAAGTGGGAGCTATTTAATTTTTTTTTTAATTATCTGGTGTTGGTGTATGAAAGAGACAATGAGGTCAATTATGAACAATATACTCAATACGTATAATTATGTACTTAATGATTTGGCAGGTATGTGTTTTATTTTTTAACAAAAGAGTTTAGCCTTATTTAAATTAATAGAGAACAATGAGTAGATTTTAAGTCGATTTGAATATTATTATATTGACTTAGGACCGTGCTTAGCTGTTTTTTTTCCTTTTATAAAATTGAACCAAGGATACTTTTAAAACTATAGCTACTCCACCAGAGTTTTAAAGATATTTATTTTTGGTCCATAATTTCTTCAAAAAGTTCTTGAATGATTTCAATTTTTTTACCACAAAGTTAAACAAATGCAGATTTTTTTATTTGTATCCCCATTTTCTTCTTGTGTACGAGGCTTATTCCCAGGCGCTCCATAATTTTATTCCCGGCGGCTCCAAATAAAAAAAAAAGTGTGTGTGTGTGTACTTATGTACACGCGTTAGAAGTTATACTTCTTTTTTAAAAAAATATCTGTCGCCTTATCTCAGCCAGCAGTAGATTAAAAATAAAAAACCTAGGCTTGTCAATATCTGACACTAAGCTAACTTCAGGGTGTATGTTGACTAGCTAACTTCATGCTGTTAAATTTAGGTGTCGGTGTGCGCGCGCATCGTAAAAAATTACTCTCATCATTTTTCCCTAACGCGCCATAAGAAGTATAACTTTAAAAAATAGTATTTTATTATTTAACTAATAAAATTATGGAGCTGTTGGGAATCAATGTATGGAGAACAATAGATTTGGAGCTCCTGGGAATAAGCCGTGCACAATAAAATGAACTATTAACAACTTATCTATTTTTCCCCAGATGCCAGGACAAAACATCTGCCGTTAATGTCAAGTCCGATACCCGTTATAGTTACTCTAATAATATACTTGAAATTCTGCACCGACTATGGACCCCGTTTCATGAAAAATAAGAGAGCATGGGATCTGAAATATCCCATGATGGTGTATAACATATTTCAAATATTGCTAAGTATTTTTATAGTTTATGAGGTGAGTAAAAGTTTATGTATTGTAAAACGGTGAAAGAAAACATCGTGAGGAAGCCAGCATGTCCTAGAACAAAAATTCGAAGACATGTGACTTCTACCAATCCGCACTACCCATTCCCTCATAGAGAGCAGGCCTGTGTCCCAGCAGTGGGAACATTACAGGCTGATGATGATGATGGTGAACAGTTTATGAAGTTTGTGAGTTTGATAGTTACAAGGATTAATCGTTTTTATAGTGTATACAAGAAAACGGACATAAAGGCGCAATAACATGGTAATACATAAAAAAAAAACTTAGTGCAAAAAATAAAACCGACTTCAAAAACACAAAAAAGTGAAAAATAACTTTAGCTTGAGAAGTGACTTTTGTTTGTGTTATTCAGTTTTTTTTGTCCCGACTTCTGAAGCTAAAGTTATTTTTCACTTTTTTGTGTTTTTGAAGTCGGTTTTTTTTTTGCAAAATGTTTTTTATTATTTTTCCCTTTTTAGTTATCCTATACAAATATTTGCTATGCATGGTAACTGCTGTAAATCGTTGAGAATTTCCCTCGACTGTCTATGGTCTCCATCAACAGACTTGTAATGGCACTTATAAACCATATGGTTGCAAATTTCTCATCAATACAAATTAATCAAGCCCAAACACCAGATAATTGCTGTTAACCGTTGTGGAGTTCCCTCGACTGTCTTTCGGCTCCATCATCAGATCGACTCCAGACCTTCATTTAATAGTAGTGCTTTAAAATATTTAATGAAAAAATTAAGAAACCCACTAGTCACCACCACGATTTTCGATTTCTCTGGGATGCCTTCATCAGATCCTGGTTTCCTTATCATGGTACCACCATTGGGATAAATCTCCTTTCCAACAAAAAAAATAATCATCAAAATCGGTTCATAAACGACGAAGTTATCCGCGAACACACATTAAAAAATATATATATACTCGTAACTAGCCTCCTTCTTTTGAAGTCGGTTAAAAATAGAAAACGAACGTGGTTTAAAACACATTTTTTTTGAGGAATTTGACCCCTCTAAAGCAGCCAATTACATTCTAAAATAACAAATTCAGGGAGATATTCGATAATTAATTAATTCGTGCATTCGTGTCGATTTTTAATTTGTGCAAAAACGATGAATTGGTTTGACCACAAAACTTGTAAGGAAACAATAAATTATTACAATAATTAGTAATAATTTGCGATCGCTATGCTGCTGATTCATGTACGATAATGTATACCAATACACATTTAATAAATAAAACTAGAAAAATCTAAAATGACCACAACGCCTGATGTTAAAGTAATCTTGCCTGCAAAATATTTGATTTCGCGGATTGTAAAAACTCACAAGAGCACATTCACTATTATATTTGGATAGGCGCTCTTTTTCGCTACAATTTTTTATTTAAATGTGGTATTATTTTATGTTTCAGGGACTTCACTACCTTTTAGCCGAGAACTACAGTTTTATTTGTGATCCCATAGTAGAGACAGAAGATCCCCGTATTACCAGGGTAAGCGACACATTGATCAATAATTATAATTAATTGTAATAGTAAAAGAGAGGGTCGCGAACTACTGATACGAAAACTTAACAATAGGGCGCACTATACAGGGTGTCTACCCATACACCCTTTGTCCCAAATGTCACGGTTGGTTACATATGATTTTTTTTTTTAAATGAAAAAAATGCCCAAAATATTTCCTTTAATTCGAAATAACTTTTGTTTGTTTTTTTTTTGCTTTTTGTTTCTTTTTTAACCTAGCTAATGACATCCCAAATCCCTGGAAAAATTGTGTCGGTCCATGCGCCAAATACCCTGTATGTGATAAAATTCCGTCTCCAAGTGACACATTGAGATTGCGCAAGCGACTGCGAAGAAAGTAATTGAAAGAATTCGTTCAGTGCATGCTACGGATCACGCGAGGGAGACGCAATTTGCGAGACGACCATGGGCATCGTATGATGGAAATCGCATCGTTTAGGGTCGTGAAGGAATCAATTGCACTTTATGTGTCCAATTCATCAATAGATAAAAAAAACTAGGTACTGGTGCCGATTCCCTGGTTTACAAACTAAACCAAATTTAAGTTCAGTGCATCTTTTTCTTTCTATTTCACTAAGAAAAGGACAGAAGATCAATTTTAGTTTATTCCTGTCAAATTAACTAGCGCCTGACACACAAGTTTAGACGTGATTAAAAAGTTGACTACTAAATTACATCAAATTACGTCAGGTGCTGACTAATTTGACAGGACTAAACTAATATTTATCTTCTGTCCTTTTCATAATGAAATGGAAAGAAAAAGACGCACTCAACTTAAATTTAGTTTAGTTTGTTAACAAGAGAATCTGTACCACTGCCAGGTTTTGTCTCAAACCAATTTACATTATGTTTTACAGACAGCTGTTTCATCATGGTGGTACTTCTTCGGCAAGCTGACAGAACTCCTGGACACCGTGTTTTTTGTGTTCAGAAAGAAAAGCAGACAGCTCTCAACACTTCATTTGTATCATCACTCAATGGTGGCCATTAGCTCTTGGGTGGCCACAAAATATTTTCCAGGTAAGCCAAGTGATGGGTAGCCCTGTAAAAGAATAAAAAGAAACGAGTGTGTGTGTGTGTGTGTATGGTCTAAACCATACGACTGAAATAAAACTCAAGCAAATACCGAACAATCGTCTGTCAAATTCAAAAACGTAACTCTGTCTCTTTCTATCTTTACTAACTTATATCTCCCTCTCAACTTCCGTTTGCCTCGTAAAAGTCGTAACGTTACACATTCACCAGTTTAGTCCCAAGTCAATTCAATAGAGCGTTGATCAGTATGGTGGGATTTATAAACATCACATCATTTATTTATTTTTGTTTTCGTATGGGTAATCATTAAATGACTTCTCCCGCTCTGGACTGAGCGGAAGGGAGTGGCTGAAACTGACTAAAACCCATCCATGTTCCTTCCTTGCCCTTTGTGTTCCAGGACCGCGGTATCTCTTTCGAAACGTCCCGCAGAACATCACCTCTTCATTGTTCTTTTGGCGCTTGCATGACATTGACAGGACGGTGGCGCTGCTGTTTGTAAATACTTTGTAAAATTGCCTGTGGAAATTTTATTGAAAACAGCGTCTTTAGTTTCAATGAAACCTTTGTTTTAAAATAGCAACAGTGAATGTGCACGTCATACAAACTATCTAAATTCATGCAGGCGTTGTTATTCTACAGACACGCAAACTATGACTGCCTCGTGTATCTAGTGGTCGCAAACGCGACTGCTGAACATGAGGTCCTGGGTCGATTCCCGGGACGGGCAAATTTTTTTTTGGGTTTTTCTATCAGGTAACTTTAAGCAGTAGCAGCCACGGAGACTGATTTGTGCCCGGTTTAGGGCAATAGGCTCGCCCCCTATTAAATGGGACTTAAACATAATAGGCGGGATGTACTATTAGATACACTTCTGCCTAACCCTTTGGGGATTACAGGCGTGATGTTATGTTGTAAGATAACGACTAAGCATAATTGTTGTCAATATGCAACATGCTGCGCATCACGTATGCCATAATGATCAATTATGACAACTTGCCGCTTATATTCACGGATACGAGGTGCATTCCCGTTGACCCCTACCACCCAGTGGTGGGGTCAGTGGGAATTTATTAAAATAATTCAAATTGTTCCCATTGACCCCACCATGTTTTTTGAGTAATAAAAAGGCTCTGAACACAGTTTCAAGGGACTTGTAACTGGGTTGTGGAGTTCAAGTAGGCAGTCACTCCATGTAAAATACCGGTATTCAGCTTTATCCGATTAGACTGGAAGTCTAGACCTAGTTCCGAAAAAGCCAGGTAGGTGATAATTTTCGTCAGTGTTTATTACCTAGCCTTGATAGTTATTAGGATCAGCATGATGCAGAAGACAAGTGCCCCATACTTGTCTTGTCACACCAGGTGTTTCTTCGTTCGGTTGTTGATGTTTTGGATCTTCATTTATTACTAAGACTCCACTGTCCATCTGGCTGTCTGCCACCAGGCTGTATCTCATGAACCGTGATAGCTAGACAGTTGAAATTTTTGCAGATAATGTATCCCTCCCACACAAAAAGCGTATTTATATTTAACACGGCGGCAGTTAGACACTTGAAATATACACAGAATATTAAGTTGTATATTCACTTTAAAAATAAATAATTAAATTAAAATAAATATTTAAGGTTGGTATAATGGTACGGAACCCTTCGTGCGCGAGTCTGACTCAAACTTGGAAAGTTTTTAGTCATTTGTATCAAAACTGTTTTAGATTAAAAAATAATTTACTGATTTCTTACAACGTTTTATTTTTCCTTTCAGTTGGCCCTATAATCCTGGTCGGGACGATGAACTCATTCGTCCACATATTGATGTACACGTATTACTTCTTGGCTGGTCTGGGTCCACACTACCAGAAGCACTTGTGGTGGAAGAAATACGTCACTATGATTCAATTGGTAAAATTCTGCACAAACATTTCTAGCACGAGTTTTCTCTAGAGCTGTCAAAGTTAACTTAAGAAAGTCTATGTTGAGCAGTAGACCGCTTTAAGAAGGAAACATTATTTTCTTCAAGTTGTTAGTACTCTTCCAATCGGATGGGCCAGTGGGTAGCCACGTGGTAGTAGCGGTCTTTGAGTCTTTAAAACTGCATTCGTATGCCCACTAGGACAGTGCAATAAGTGAGTCATAAAATAGACAGCACCGCATTCACATTGTGTGTCGGGCGAGTCTATATGGCCTATCTAGTTACGTAAGAGATTGCAAATGATTGGTGATCTTCATGGTTATGGCTGTCTTTAAATTTTTAAACCGACATGATCACTAACGTTATCATTAACACTGAAAACGGTATATCCAGTGGTTCAACTGTGTAAAAACCAAAAAAGTGCCGAAAAAAGTTGGCGAACGAACATTGAGTTTCGTGAGTCAGGAACAGTATCGAGTGTTGAGTGACAGTGGTAGCGGTACTGAGAGGGCTGCGGGACTATTCGAAAGAGATACCGCGGCCCTGGAACACAAAGAGCAAGGAAGGAACATGGATGGGTTTTTGTCAGTACAAGTCTGACACTCCCTTCCGCTCTGCCCAGAGTGGGAGAAGTCATTTGATGATTTCCTATCCGAAAAAAAAAAACGAATAAGAAAGAGGGTAGGCCAATTTGTCTTCTCATATTTAAACACCCACCAGCAATAACTTCAGTTTATCCGTAATAATGGAACTTGCAACAGCACCGAAATATCGAGAGCTCAAAACATAAGTAAACATGGTAAATTTCCCGTCTTCAGTGATAATGCTGGCTGGTTATCTTTTCGAAGGAATAAATGGAACATTTTGAAATCATATTAAAATCATAATTATGATCTCTCATTCTCTGTTTATATTTTCAGATACAATTCAGCATAGTGATAGTGCACAACACGAATGCGTTATTCCACGACTGCAACTACCCCAAACAGGTTCACATTTTTGTGTTAGCTAACACATGCTTACTATTTTATTTGTTTAGCAATTTTTACTATAACAATTATATCAAAGTTCATCCTAAGAAGACTGAAGTCACATCTAAAAAAACAAAAGAAGTAAATGGTCGTAAAGGGAAGAGGTTGAGCGTTGGACAATAGATATAATATTCATTTGAAGAAGGATAATCAAGTTTTAGGTACACCTCTGCCTACCCCTTCGGGGATTACAGGCGTGATGTTATGTTATGTTATGTAATCAAGTTTTCAGCTTGTCATCCTATATGAAAGAGATTTTATCAATAAATTGTTGAAAATTAGACTATTCTTTATTCATTTATGACTAACTACTGCACACACAATAACAAGATATATTTATAACAAGTTTTTTCTCAAACTAGTTATTAAGTGTTTACAAGACTACTTAGAGTGAGGTCCTGGGTTCGATTCCCGGGTCATGCAATGTTTTATTGGGTTTTTCCATTAGAAATTTCTCAGTACAATCCACGGTGTCTGGATTTGTGCCCGTCCATGACAATAGACCTACCCCCTCAGGCTCAGTGGAGCGACGATCTTAGCAGGGTAGCAACAGGATGAGAGTTGCTGAGAATCGAGTTGAGTGGCGTGTGATTGAGGAGGCCTATGCCCAGTAATGGACTGCTGTAGGCTGATGATGATGATAATAAGCTCGCCCGTATCACATAGGACTTGAACATAACTGGCAAAATATGGGTGTACTATTAGGCATACCTCTGCCTTACCCTTCAGGGATTACAGGCGTGATATTATACTATGTTTTATATAGCAAAATACCCTATATATACACCGTCCAGAACAAAGTTTCTTAACAATGTTCAAAAGAGACGGACACACAATTACTTATAAAGGCGCATAGCCACGGCGGTGCACGGATAGGCTACGCATCGCTTTGCACGAAAATGTATGTGATTGTGTCCACTGTAAACCACGGACACGCTATGCATCAATTGACGTCATGAGTACATGCGTGGTCTGCTCGAATAGGGCTCTCACATAGCTCAACGCTGTCAACGCGGTACGCGGTAAATGCGGTACACACTATACAAGAATATTAACCCACGACTTAGCCGCGGTGGACCACACACACTACAGTTGTACATAGTTGTGGGTGTGTAGCGTGTACTGCAGTGGCAACATAAACCCACGTTCCTGCTAGGGCTGCGGGCTGTTCGAAAGAGATACCGCGGCTCTGGAACACAAAGGGCAAGGAAGGAACATGGACGGGTTTTAGTCAGTACAAGTCTGACACTCCCTTCCGCTCTGCCCAGAGCGGGAGAAGTCATTTGATGATTTCCCATCCGTAAAAAAAACCACGTTATCAAACAAATGAATCCACGCAGCTAAAATGTGTGTGGCCATGTACAGCATGCGCTGCGGAGATTTACGCCTTTATACTATGTTTTAATAGTACCAGGCCAGTCTTGCCGATAGGAGTCATGCTCATGCCACCATCTTCGCCTTGGTCTGCCGCGAAGTCTGGGTCTAAAATACTGTTAGCCTGCGTTCGGCTGGGCAAAGGCCACTTCCCATGTATTCGTGGGTTTAACCAATTATTAAAAAAAAAACCGTTGTTATTATATGGTTTTTTAATTTATAATGGGTGCATTAACAGAGCTTCTACATGTAGGTATCGATATACCTAAAAAACTGTACTTAATAACGTAGTAATGATGCGCGTTTAAACATAAAATTACTCAACTCTACACTATTCTAGTAGGATTGTGATGATCTTCACGTATTTAGCGTACTCATACAATGCTCGAAACAAAGGTTAATATCACAGTGGTTATGGCCTAATGTGGTGTCCAACAAACCTGTAGATATTTCCAAAGAACTCGGCACACGACCGCCTCATCCATCCACCAAATCACATCAAGGTATAGCAGAGCGAGAGAGATATAATAAAATAAAGCTGAAGAGTTTAATTGTTTCTTTGAATGCGCTTATCTCCGGATTTTTCAGTCAGATTTGAAAAAAAATAGGTCGAAAATTTTTGTGTCAAAATATTCCCAATGTCCGCTCTAATAACGGACATTGGGAATATTTTGACACAATTTTGATCCCGAACATTGTCGATTTTGACACACGAATGCTATCTGTCAAGCAGGCAAATGATAATACATAGAACGCTTTATCACAAAACCGCCAAAAGTGGAGAGATTTGGAAGAGACCTACACTCAGCATTGGGTGGCAAAGGGTTGAAGAAGAGAGAGAGAGAATAACAAGTTATGGATTACGATTTTCTTCATCTTGTCTCGTCTATTGCTCGTAAATTATTATATGAATGTCTTTGGTTGAATTAAAAAAAAAAATTTAGGAAGCGCGCGCAATTGGGCACTAACGCGTTTGAACAAAAAAAAAATCTTCATCTTTAATACGTGGTAATACGCCCATTACATTGTATAGTTCTCCACAAGTAAATAATACCTTAAAATTAAAATAATGGTTCGAAAATGTAAAATAATGATTTGAAAATGTAAAATAATGGTTTCTGACAGCCAATAAGACTATCAACTTGATGACCAGCAATTTTCGTTACTCGCGTGAAGGAAATAAGTGACGCGCGTTCACGTTGCTTGATACAAGTCACGTTGCAATAAATCATCGCCAGAGACTGTGAAAGAGCTATGAAAGTTACAGCCTAATTAGCCAAAAAATACTCAAGAGGTAGAACAAGTCTTTTTCAGTAAGCGATCAGCTACTTGTGCCCCTCGATCTCATATAATATCAACTAGTTATATAAACCCAAGAAGAATCTTGTATAATCTATACATACATACATACAATACACTTGTTATGGAAATACCGACGTGAATCTTCAGTCGAAAATAAATACGCATTCAAAAACTATTCATTAAAGTTCAGGAAAATAATTAAATTAACCCAAAGAGCACAAAACAATTACTTTATAAACACTTCCAGTAACAAACACACAATATCGAGCCAATATGTAAAATTAGAATTCAAGACACCGTCATTAGTCACCCATCACAAATTGCAAATGCTTTTAATAATTTTTTCATAGATCAAATACAATCCAAAACTCCACCAACACGGGTATCTGCTGGTTTAATTAGCAACACGCATTCAATGTTTATGGCTCCAGTGCTACCTCAAGACGTAATAAGAGTAATACAAGCACTAAAAAATACAAACAGCGTTGGGTACGATGGTGTAGATACAAGAGTCATAAAATATTATTAATATTGCTTTACACTTACGAGTATGTCAAATTATAAATTTATGCATTAGCTCTGGAACATTCCCGAACGGGCTAAAAACCGTTATTGTAAAACAACTTAAAAAAAAACGATAAAGAGAGTTTAGTTAACTATACAGGCTGTAAACAGACTCTTCACGAAGCCGTCAACCAAGCATTATGTACATCAAACTAAGTAACTTTACGCAAAAATTAGTGCTGGGAAATGACTTTTTTTTTGGGCTGAAAAATCACGTTTTACAGTAGGACTCAATGTAACGCACTCAAAACATTGTGCTGATGGATGGATTGAATAGTAAGGGGGTCCTGGAGGTGTTTAAAGTATAAATCTTACATTAAAAACATGAATTTAAAAAAAAATCTTGTGAAAAAGTTGGAACTTTGAGCCCCAATATCTCCGTAACTAGAAGGTTCCCAGGTATGGTCCAAAACAAAAAAATAATCGCAATGATGGGGAGAACAAGTGCCTTTCGGCTTCGTTAAGAGTCTGTTTACACCCTTTAGACCTATTGCCCTAATTCCCATATTTTCAAAAGTCATCGAAAAGATAATTTGAGTCGATCAATAAGTTTTTATTTAAATATAATATTCTATGTGATGAACAAAAAGGATTCAGGAAAAACAAAGGTATAAATATTGCTATTTATGACTTGCTTAGTGTAATAATGGGGAATGTTGATAAAAAACTACCAATCTGCGCAATCCTTACAGATATGACAAAAGCTTTCGACTGTGTCCATCACGAAAAACTGATGAATAAGCTTGACATGTATGGAATAAGAGGAAACGTACTTGATCTAATTAAGTCATATTTAGATGGCCGTAAACAATACACGGAAATTTCAAAAATTTGCATTAGCACCAGGCGTGAGAAAAAATATAAATCCGAAGCAAGAATTATAAGACATGGTGAAATTATAAGACAAAGTGAGCTAAGAACTCCACCTTGAGGTACACCTCAAGGTGGAGTTCTTAGCTCACTTTTATTCTTGCTATACATAAATGACCTACCTCATCACATTAAACACCCCATGGTCTTATACGCCGACGACAGTACCGCACTAATTAAATGTACAGATTTAAATAAATATGAACAGGACATAAATAATACACTTAAAGAAATTGTGAATTGGCTTGACAAAAATAATTTAGTAATTAACCTGCTACGAACGTAATGGGCTTTTATCAACGCACAACAGTACCGTGTTGTGCGTTGATAATATAGCGATAGAATATAATAACTGTAGTATTGACCAAGTAAAAGTTGCGAAATTTCTAGGTATACTGATAGATAGCCAGTTGACGTGGAAACCTCAAGCAGAAGAAGTGTGTAAAAAACTGAACATATCTGCATATGTCCTACACAATTTAGCGAAAAAGGTCAACATCTCCACAACAGTAGTTGCATACCATGGTCTAGTCGCATCCATTTTAAAATATGGGATAATCTTTTGGGGAAACTGTACGCTACGAGAACAAGTGTTCAAAGCCCAAAAACGTTGTGCAAGGGCAATACGTAACATGAAAGTGACGGAAAGTTGCGTGCCTGTGTTTAAGTCCCTAAAACTTTTAACTTTCCCGAGTATGTATATTTTAGAAATCGCACTCTTTGTTAAATGTAACATGAACCTTTTCACTTCAGTGTCAGAAACTAGGAAAATACCTATATGAAGTCAGTATAAACACTACATGTTGAGGCATGTAATACTGCACTGCTTAAAAAGTGTGATTAGTATGGGCCCAATATTTTTTAATACAGTACCTAATATGATAAAAAATTACACAATTCAAAATTTTAAAAAGAGACTGACATCACTATTGATTGTAAAATGCTATTATTCAGTAAATGACTTTTTAAATGACACTGACTTGTGTGTTGAATAATTTAATGTAATATAATTAACTAGCTGCCGCCCGCGACGTCGTGTGCGTGAAGGCTCTACAGCACCAAAAATACCTAAGATGCCAGTTTCGCTGGCACACATAGCATTGTCAGCAAACAATTTTTAAAATAGCATTAAAATATAAGTTTTTTTGCAATCGAAGCAAGTGAAGAGAGTTATATGCTGAGTTCAGTCATAAGATGCGACTGAAGGAAATAGAGAAAATAATGCAGGAATACATTCCAGGACACAAAAGAGTAAAAATACGTACAAAGGTATCATCCCTTACAACACTTCCCTCTAAACAAATCAATCACGCATATAACGACTGAACTGATTTGTATGAATTTTCATCAGACGATAGACTGTCTGAAACTGTTGCACGTAATGCTTCATTCAGTTATTGCTAAGACGCAGTGATGGCAGGCAGAGTAGAGCCCTCACTGAAGGGTTACCGGGAGAGGGTAGACGAAGTCTTGGCAGACAAAGAGCCAGATGGATGTAGGGCATTCAGAAATCCCGAGTAAGACCTGGACCTTTACTCAGCAGTGAGTTTGGAGCTCCGACAAACAATAAAATGTCGAAAATAAGGTATTATTATTACTGCAAGCTTATCTTATCTAAACGGAAGTGTAAAAACAAAACAATTGAGCATAGTTATGCCAAGAATGGTCATGTCATCATCACTGTAATTTCAGGAAAAATTGTCGTACGACGAGAAAAATGGTTGATCAATTGTCTCAATTGCCTCACTAATTACGCGTTATGACACTTGCTTAGGCTTTGATTAACACCGCGATAAAAACAATAATTGAACAATTATAATATAGAGTCTGAGAGGATACGGACGATACGGAGTCTGGATTTGAGCTCGTTTGATGGCAATAGGCTCGCCCACTATTACATGGGACTTAAACATTACTGGCGAAATGTGGGTGTACTATTAGTAACACCTCTGCCTAACCCTACCGGGATTACGGGCGTGATGTTATGTTATAATATAGTTGCCGAGCATGCTCGTGGAACATAACATCTATAATATAATCCATATTAGTATTATTAAGCTGAAGAGTTTGTTTGTTTGGTTGAAAACGCTATTCTCGGGAACTACTACTAAATTATTTTAGTGTTGGATAGCATATTTATCGAGAAAGGCTATGTTTCATCACGCTATCATTAGTAGGAGTGGAGCTTCAATGAAAAATGTTGCAAAAACGGTTAAAATTTATGTATTTTGAGCTTCCGTTGCGTGCACTGCATGTTACTGCGCATTCAAGGTCAACTTACGTGCCGCGAGCTGTAACACACATATTTTCGTGTCTCAATCTATCTCAATCCATTAGGCGATTCTCACACTGCCCCGCATGATGCAGCGCGCACAGTCTAACACACAGAAAATGCATCCATTTTCTGTGTGTTAGACTGTGCGTGTTTTCCATACAAACGGAGATACTTACAAGCAACGGAAGAACACGCATCCACGCGCTACGCTGCATCATGCGGGGCAGTGTGAGAATCGCCATATTGTACCTGCGCGGACGTCCCCCATTTTGGTTGAACTTACGTGCCGCGATCTATAACAACTTTCCCAAAGAAACATTTATTTGTAAATATTAAAAAAAATGTTTCTTTGGGCAAGTTATTTGTTACCATGAGTACAATCACGTGTATAAGTATCAGTCACTAATTTCCAGTCACCCTTTAGAAAACTAGTCAAAATCTTTTTGAAATTCGTTCAATGTCGTCGCAGCAAATAGAATAATCCGATAAAAGAAGTCTTACTAGTATTTTTAGTGGCTGACTCAGCTCCAGTCAAGCGCGTCACGCCTACTCAGCGCCATTAGTCTCACAAACTAGTAATTAAGTCAATTCCATAGACAAGCGAAGTATCTATGTGACAACTCCCAATGAAAAACTGTCAATTTTGGACCGACATTTTGACATAACACTTAAGGTGGTTGCGTCAGGGTAGCCCGCGAAATTCAAATTTTCTTACGCTTTTTGTAATTTCCAGGTCAGTCTCAGGTCGTACGTTGATGAAAAATGAGTCGCGCCAGTAACACGTATGTAGTTACAAAATTACAATCATGAAAATGATCAATACAACCCTCTAAGTTCATGTAATCCTATTCAATGAATATTTCATGAAAAAGTCATTCAATAGGATTAAATGGATTTACAGGGTTATAGGGTTGGTTCATGATTGTGATTCTGTTTTCATCAACATACAGCCTGACAATGACCTGCAAATTACAAAAAACGGGCTACCTTGACGCAAATTTAATGAATGTTATTAATGTAATGAATGCTATTTAATGAAAATTATCCATTACTGATAACATCAAACTGCATAGTATGATTCAAAATAGCCTTATCGTTGTTATTCACATCTTATCGCCCTCTTTAGTTTGTTGATATTGGCACACGAGCAGGTGTTAGTGCTACAAACTGTCTAACACTGTTATTTGTTATAGTTGAGTCATATTGTCGGACTCATTGGTTAAAATATTTCCGTGAATTACAGTAGGTACCTATTTTTAGCAAGGTATTATTGATAATGAGTAAAGTGAAATAAGGAAAAAATGGATGTATTTTGTGAGGAATTATACAGGGTGTAAACAGACTCTTCACGAAGCCGTCAATCAAGCATTCTGTACATCAAACTAAAATTATTGCTTTAACTTAATTATTAAAATTATTGCTGGGAAACGACTTTTTTTTTGGGATGAAAAATCACGCTTTACGGTAGGACTCAATGTAACGCATTCAAAACATTGTGCTGATGGATGGATTGAATAGTACGGGGGTCGTGACGGTAACTTAGGTAAATAAATTACATTAAAAACATGTATTTGAAAAAAATCTTTTGAAAAAGTTGGAACTTTGACCCCCAATATCTTCGTAACTAGAAGGTTCCCAGGTATGGTCTAGAACAAAAAAAAATATTAAAAATGCCTTTCGGCTTCGTTAAGAGTCTTTATGAAAGAAAAAAGAGTAAATGACACCGTAACAGCTGATAGAGGCGAATGGCAGAAACAAACGAGTTGACGCATCTCGTTTTTGGCCTTTGACTCCCTGCTCGTGTCCCAAATAATATGGGACAAGGGCAGGAAGATGATGATGTATGATGTTAATTGCTATTCAGTAGTCTCCGTAGTCTGCTCTCAAATTTATAAATTCATAGTGAAGAAACCGGCATTTTTTAGAACTAAAAATTCGAAGAAATGTGATATTCAGATTATGGTGAATTCCCTCTCAGAGAGAGGAGGCCTGGGAAAACCACCAATAACGTTGGAAGCTGATGACATGGTCTTTTGATCTCTACAAGGACACTGGTGGAAGTTTCCGTATATTCTGCTTGAAAAGGATTCATCCTGGTGTGAGCCGGAAATAATACCTACTACAATCAAGGAACATTAGTGAGCGAGCAGAAACAGCGTATCAAATGTATATGGAAGGATATTTTATTAATATTTTATTTTCAACTATGTTGGAACAGTTGTTGTATATGTCATGGAACGACTGCCAATCTGACCTTTATAGCCAGATTATGGGTAACAGCTAACGATAGCTTCAAACGAATAGGTACAAAATAAAACTTATTACCTATAATTACAAAAGAACGGGTACATTCAGTTTTATTTTGTTGTTGGTGAAGTCGCACGGGACCGATCAGTGTGGCGACACTAGGGGGAGGCATATGGTCAGCAGTGGACGTCTTTCAGCTGAAATGATGATGATACCCCCCTTTTTTTTTGTTCGGATTGGAGATCATCAAATGACTTCTCCCGCTCTGGGCAGAGCGGAAGGGAGTGTCAAACTTGTACTGACTCAAACCCGTCCATGTTCCTTCCTTGCCATTTGTGTTCCAGGGCCGCGGTATCTCTTTCAAACAGTCCCGCAGCCCTGGCAGATCATTGATCATTGATCTTTCATTGTGATGATATCCCCCTGACCCCCATATAATCTTTTTGCGGTAATCGTAATCGGAACTAGGGCTGCCATATTGTTTTTCAACACAATGTTTACGGACAATTGTATAAATGTTGACCAACAGCCCTCTTGTCGAGTGCCAAACACAATGCAGCACAATAGTGACATGTTTATATTGTTTATTTGTCCTTATGAGCATTATTCACAATTACCCATAAG
This sequence comes from Lycophotia porphyrea, assembly GCA_950005105.1. Lineage (NCBI taxonomy): Eukaryota > Metazoa > Arthropoda > Insecta > Lepidoptera > Noctuidae > Lycophotia > Lycophotia porphyrea. Next base: position 17,866,529 of record OX465388.1, on the reverse strand, counting down.
CAAAGAAAGGTGTGTTTTTCCTACTTTTTTATATTTATGTCTGAGGACAGAAGAGATGAGGTCAACGATGGAACAAGATGCAACTCGCGACTTATATAGATTGGGGTCAAATGAACACCGACGCAGGCAGTAAATCGCACTCCTTGGCTCTGCGCATAATAAAAGATGCAGCAAAGCGCTTCGTGCAAATGTGTGGAACATCGAAAAGGTATGGGTGATGCGGATGAACCTGCAGTTCGTCTGGACTCCCGATTGAAGAAGAGAGAGAGAAAGAGATGGTGGAATGAGCTCGTGGAGCTCTTGAGCACACTTACTGAAGTACAGTCTGTAAAAGACCGATAAACCTACAAACCATGTTATAGGATTCAGGTCTTTGTGCCTAAGGTCCCATTAAAATAGATGGACAAATTTAAACACAGCGTTCAGACGTCTAACCAAACATATCCAACAAAAAAAACACTGATTAAAGTGATTTTATTTTGACCTAAAATATTAAATTGCCGGGCATTTTTAGAGTATTTTCGTTAACTGTTTTTTTCTTGTAGGTTATCTAATGTGTTTTTCTTATTTTTTATTATATACCCACATAATAAATTCTCAGAATAAACCTGTCTATTGGAACAATGACTAATTACTAAGAGTAATGAATTACCAATTCGTTACCTAATGACACTATGTTTTATTTATTGTTTCCGAGTCGTCATGGAAGTCATTAATAAGGATTACCCACAAATGGATCATCGTTATTGTTTTTAATTATATTTTACAACGGGCATTAAATCTTATAGATTTTATATAACTATCGAACGGGACAAGAGATTACATATTTTGCTGTTAATTTCATCCATCATTATAATAGCCTTTCTCTTCATAGCTGAAAAAAAGGCCAGACAGAACACCTATAGGACAGCTAGTGGGTAACTTTCAGGCTCTTGAACTGTAACATTTTTTTGTAAGTAAAAACTTCTTTAGGCGCGTTGGGCATTTTTGAGGTGGGGAAAACAATAAAATCGCGACACCGTTAAGCGACCTCTTTTTCGTTGCATAGTTAGCCGTATTGCTCCATATTACAAGCCCAAAAAAAAATACAGTTTATAGTCAAATATTTAAGTAAAAGACTTATGCAAATATATTATCTAAAAATAATTCACACCCTTGAAAAAAATAATTTTTCAATTCTGTCGGCACTCCCGGAGTGGTTGGGCTTTTTTTGTTAAACTAAACTGTTCCACTGCTGGGTAAAGGCCTCCCCACATTCCTTCCACCAACATTACATTAAAAAAAAAAACAATTTAGCTACCATTTTCAAAAATGAGGTTGATACATAAATCACAAGAGAGATATATCAACCTCATTTTTGAAATTGGAGGTATAGATAAAATAAATTGACAGCATTGTCAAGGTGACGTGTTGTGAAAACTGTGGTGAAATTAAATGATAATTAATAAAATTATCATTATAGCTAGCCTGTCCTACTGATAACAAGTCTCCCTCTATTCTCCATTGGTCCTGGTTCTCCGCCATTTCTTGGCAAAACGCCTTGCCTTTCTGATAGCTGGTTTGTTTACAAAAAAAAAAAAAACTAGACAGCACTCTTGCCAGTATGGTAACTACCTTTTCAGAAATATCAAATCAACGTTTAAAACTACTTGAGATTACTGTACTGTAATCTAGAATTAATCACGAGAACTATTATCTAATAAGCTAATAGTTAACTCGGCCGGTTTCATTCAACTAATTAAATTGTTATTAATCGATCAAACTACCCAGGGTTTAAATTGTCTCACTATCCAAAAATAATATAATTTCACTAAAATATATTTTGATTGTTTTCTGAATTACCATTCATTGAAGGATAATCTTTATAAAAAAATAGCCGTCCAATATCTCAAACAGTTGGCGAAATATAAAAGTTAATGTAACTTCATGTGTGTTAGTCCGTAAGTAACTCTTGCGCAGGCTAGACCGATTGGCTTGCGAAGCGGAAATTAATTAAATCACGTTTATTTAAATTTCTGAATTAATATAGGACAATATAAAACAGTAGTTAAGTGTATTAAAAAAGTACATGAGTGGATAAAATAGTGATCATAATAAAGTGTTATTTTTGAGGAAACAAAAAAATATTATTCCCGAAAAATGGCGATGGTGCAACAAGCTCTGCAAGGATATCATTATGTATTTGAGGAATTGTCGGGTAAGTTTTATTTATTTATTTATTTTTATTTTACAATATTATTAGTACGAAGACAAAAAAAAATTTCAAGAGTTTTATTCACGATACATTGGCAATTTTTTTATTATGGTTAAAATATGTTTCGGTTTTAAGAAATATTTTAAATTATTATACTGAAAGAGAGATAAAAGAATTAAAATCGGTGAAAATGCATGCCATGTTGTCAAATATATTATTTTAATAAACTTTTCCTTATCATTGTGAAACGCTTATGATACGACTGGTTTAAATAATGATGATGGTATTCCTGTTTAATATTTTATTATTTATTATATAGTTACATATTTTAGATTTTTTGTGGTTGATTCAGGTTTTTATATAAATGTATTGCCAATTTCATAATAATTGTTGATCCAGATAACTGCAGGCTCTATATCAACCTATAATACCCTACATCGCGCTTGTATTTCTAAGATGGGCAGGCAGAAATAAAAAATACACAGATACTTAGCCAGTTAAGTATTTTACCAGTAAGGTCTTATGAAACAACAATTTAAGAATTACATACCCCAGGCTGATCGTAAATTGTCTAACAATAAATGAAAATAAAACTAATAGCACTATACGCGAACTAGGGATACAAAACCCCTGAATATGAACAAATAAGTATTTTTGACGTGACAACGTCTAATAAATCGATGAACGCCGGCTGCATGCCCGAAAAAGTGTCCCGTTACGCCCATTGTCCCGTTACGCTCATTGTACGCTTGCGTCGCATCTATCTCTCTTCTACTCGGTTTTATGACGTTGTCACGTTAAACTATCGTCCGTAAACCAACTTTACAGACAACCAATTTTTTAAATATATTTTTTTACAAAGTATAATATTTTGATTTTCTCCAAAACACTACAGCTCAAAGACTTCCTGCAGTAAGCTAAGGCAGGTCGCGAGTGGCGTATACCTTCGAAGATCCTATGAATGTTCTTTTTCCTTTTCTAGACCCTCGCACCAAGGATTGGTGGCTAGCAGGAGGACCTGGTCCTCTTCTGACGATACTGGCGACGTACCTATACTTCTGTACCAAAGCCGGCCCAAGATACATGAAGGATAAGAAACCATACAACTTAAAACATTTGGTGATGATCTACAACGTGTTCCAGATCGCCATGAGTATTTATATAGTTTTTATAGTAAGTACCATAATTCTATACTAATATTATAAAGGGGTAAAGTTTGTACGTTTGCATGTAGGGGAAAATCCCTGAAACTACTCATCCGATTTTAATAACTACTGGGACGCTACATTATCCTCGACTGTCACAAGCTATATAATCCTATATAGCTGGTAATTAGTGACCGATACTTATACACGTGATTATACTCATGATGAAACATTTTTTTTAATACTTTTAATATAGCAACAATCTAAACATGTAGCTGCCGACACTACTTACGTACACCGATAACTAGCTAACTAACTAGCTGCACGGGTGATCTGCCTACCCACTGTTGCACAGTACGATAGTAATGAGACAGAACGGCGTCACTTAGCTAACAGCTGATAGGACACTTCATTTGTATACTATATGACACTGTGCGTTTATGTGGCACTTGCCCGTGTAAGCGACGCGGCGACGGAACACCACTCCCTGCGGCCAAAAGTCCTCTTCTAAGGCGAGGTACAGATAACATGATGGCATTCGTACCACGAACGCCTTAAAGACAACATAAAGGCCCTTCAGTTATGGATGAAATTCGCGCAGAGATATGGTATACCATAACCTGGATTAGGATACCGGGATAACTTTGAAAATGTGGCTGCTAAGGACAGGATGTTGAAGACGGAGAACTGTATTTTGTAGAATGTGTAGAGAAGGGCTGAGGTCGGGCAGTGTATTACTGAGTTAAATCTTTTCAACCTTATTTACTTATGGCATAAGGGTGAAAAGTTGCAGACCGTCTGATAGTGAACTCGTTAGTATTCCAATAAGCTGAACTGCTTGATTTTTTGGGGACTGACAAAATTTCGATCCATAAATTTTACCGAATGCGTCGTCCGTGGTTAAAAATGACATTGTAGCTTGCTTAACTCACAGACGAAACATGTTTTCAATGCCAGGAGTGGCTTCTTCAATTTGACCTACATGCGTACCTTCGACAATTATAATGAAGTATTGCTTTTTAAGGAATTAAATGAGTTTTTTGGTCCGTGTTCTCATCGTTGCCTTCAGCGCATCTTGAAAAACCGGTTGCCGACCAGCGTCATTACCGAGTTTTCAATTTTAATGTAAAGAATCTCTGATCAGGGGGTCATCTTGGGCTGCGGGACTGTTCGAAGGAGATACCGCGGCCCTGAAACACAAAGGGCAAGGAAGGAACATGGTTGGGTTTTAGTCAGTACAAGTCTGACACTCCCTTCCGCTCCGACCAGAGCGGGAGAAGTCGTATATGATAATTTCCTATCCGAAAAAAAAGGGGGTCATCTTAGGTATGTTCAATAATGATTTGTGGTTTGCGGACAAAGATAGGATGAATTAGTTTCAGTGCTTATCTAGAAAATACTGTTTTTAGGGTTTAGGCGCATTAGGGCTAATTCTCATTTTGGCAACCGACTCGCTAATGGACTACTTCTCATTATGGCCACTTCTCATTTTGGCTACTTCTGATTAGGGCTACTTCTCACTTGGGTTACTTCTTACTTGGGCTACTTCTTACTTGGGCTACTTCTCATTAGGGCTGTTACTCATTAGGGCTACTTCTCAAAATTTGGGAATGTTTATTGAAATAAGTACTGTCTTTATGTATATAAACATGTTTATTCATTCATAAGAGATCAATTACATTATTTTAAGAATAAATCAACATTAATTGAACCAATGTAATAGGTAAGCATACAATATTATAAGTATTACTTCTTGTAGTTACTTTAGTCTGGTTTGAAATTAACATTTGTTTATTTATAACATACACAAATCAATAGTTAAAGGATAGGTAAACATTACCTAGGTGTCACTTCTTTTAATTACTTTAATTTCAATAAAATCAACATAAATCCACACAATAATCAACAAACAATATTAATTAGGTATATCTTTATATAAGCATAAATGAACACAATAATTAACAATCAGTATTAATTATATTCCTTTATATAAGAAGCTGGTAATAATTCATAACTGTTATTTAACCATTTTTTAGTTTCGTAAGTACTTTTTTATACTTTTTATCGAAATTAATGTACTTGTTATTCTGTTTTTTTTTTTGTTTGAATATGGCTGTTCTTGAGCTTGGAGTCAAAATGCTTGGCTTCTTTTCGGAGCTTCTGTAAGAATAAAAATAAACTTGGACGCTTGGGAATTTTCACATTTATCCGATGGTGCCACCCCTCAAGACCGTTGTTAGTGCGGTGGCGTTGTCCAGAGCAACTAAGAAGCGCAGGGTTCATTCTTGGATACCACTGTTTTGCAAAGTAATTTAAAAACGTTTGTAACGGTAACAACGATTCATTTTCAATAATCTCTGTTAGTTTTAGGCAACCCTCTGGAATATTTTCTGCGGGTGAAAGTGGTAAAATAGCTATTTTTCTTATCATCATCATCATCATCAGCCTTTTAATGTTCCCACTGCTGGGACACAGGCCTCCTCTCTATGAGAGGGAATGGGCTATAATCTACCACGCGGGCCCAGTGCGGATTGGTAGATGTCACATGTCTTCGAATTTTTGGTTCTAGGACATGCCGGTTTCCTCACGATGTTTTCCTTCACCGTTTTTGAGAGCAGTGGTGATGAAATAAATTACACAAAGTAATGCGCCTGTCTGGGTTCGAACCCACGACTTACTGTTCGTAAGTCGGGGTCGCTACCACTGGGCCACCGCTGCTCTCAATTTTTCTTATAATCTGTCTTGTTTCTTTTCTTTTAGTCAATTTTAATTCTTTCGCCTTCTTCCAGATAGTTTTTTGATAGTGAAAATAACACCCGGTTATTTGCGCATCAGGGTACACGGTTTTTACCGCGTTCATTATACCTAATTCATAGTCACATTTAAAGTTAGAAAATATTTATTTTCAATACACTTTTAATTATGTTGAAAAGCCTTATATACGTCTCTTGATTTTTATTTGGAAGTAACGCATACACTACAGGTAAAATTTGTGTGCTTTTGGAATCAGAACATAAATCCACATGTAAGGTAAAAAGTTGGTAGAACGGCTTGGGTACAGATTTAAAAATGCCATCTGCAAAATATCGGCGGTTATGTTTACGGCGACGTAAGCATAACCGCCGATATTGATCGAACATGTTTATATACATAAATACAGTACTTATTCCAATAAACATTCCCAAATTTTGAGAAGTAGCCCTAATGAGTAATAGGCCTCATGAGAAGTAGCCCAAATAAGAAGTAACCCAAGTGAGAAGTAGCCCAAGTGAGAAGTAGCCCTAATCCGAAGTAGCCAAAATGAGAAGTGGTCATAATGAGAAGTAGTCCATTAGAGAGTCGGTTGCCAAAATGAAAATTAGCCCTAATGCGCCTAAACCGTTTTTAGGGCTAGGTACTAAACATGACTTTATGAAGGCATCATGTTTTTCATTTATTTTATTTACTTTTTCAGGGATTAAACTACTTCTTCATGGAAACCTACGAAAACAAATGTTATTCAGTGGATTACTCGGAGAGCGCCAGAGCTGTGAAGGTTAGTAATCACAAATTAACTAAAACCCAGTATCCGAAATTAAACACATATACTTACCAGTGGCGAAGGTTCCATAGATCTCGATTCCTACCTGCTTCCCTTTGAAAAATGTCACAGTCAGTATTCTATACACACATAATATAATCACATTGAAGATATACAGGGTGTAAACAGACTCTTCACGAAGCCGTCAACCAAGCATTATGTACATCGAACTAAGTAACTTTACACAAAAAAAATTGTGCTGAAAAACGACTTTTTTTTTGGGCTGAAAAAAATATGTTTTACAGTAGGACTCAATGTAACGCACTCAAAACATTGTGCTGATGGATATATTGAATAGCAAGAGGGTCCTGGAGGTGTTTAAAGTAACAATCTTACATTAAAAACAGGTATTAAAAAAAAAAACTTGTGAAAAAGTTGGAACTTTGACCCCCAATATCTCCGTAACTAGATATGGTCTAGAACAAAAACATGATCGCAATGAGGGGGAAATCAAGTGCCTTTCGGTTTCGTTAAGAGTCTGTTTACACGCTTTATACACCGGCTTACCTCTTACAAAAATTGACTCTTCGCTACTGATACATACATACATACTCACGCCTTGTTGGTGGCCAGGGCGCGCTCTTAGGACGTCTCACTCACATCTGACTTGTTAAAATTATTTTGTTAGTCACATGTCACTCATAATTTTTAAATGATCGAACCATTGTTCTTAACTGAACGGTTTTTAGTTTGTTTTGAGCGACAAGATGGTCCGTATCTCTTTACAGACTACTCAACAGAGACAATGACGAATACTCCCACAATGATCTAAGAGACGGTGTATTGGCATATATCATGAGTGGAAATGATTGATAGGACCTGGTTTTCTTGTGTTTTCATAATAACTTATCGCTTGTCGATTTCCTCAAATTCTGCAGTTTTTGGCAAGATAATTATACTTTTTCCAATTTTCGTCACTACATCTTCTTCTAGTAACTAAAATGTTAAAAATCTTATCATCATTACAGCGACAATTTATAGGTAAACACTACATATTTTTGGCAGATCGGCCTTAAAAATACGGGAACTCAGGTTGCAGCAAAAAAAATCACAACGCGGGCCGGCACGGTAACCCAATAATTTTAAGAAAGTGGTTTAATTTACTTGCGACGACTTTAAAGCAATCTGGTGCACTCACATTTTTTTTTGCACAATTATTTTTAAGTTGCCAATTTTACGGAATTATGAGGTCAAACTGAGGAGAGTTTCACCTTACCTACGCGTTTTTTTTTACTTTTTGTGATGCACTTATAGTTTTATAATGTAAACTGGACTTAAACGGCTCCTATTAGCTTACTTTTTAGGGTTCCGTGCCTCAATCGAAAAAAACAGAACCCTTATAGGATGACTTTGTTGTCCGTCTTCCTGTTTGTCTGTCTATCAAGACCCTTTCTCTCAGAAACGCGAAGAGGTATCAAGCTAAAATTAATATCAAATACTCAAATTTACTACCCCTTGGAGCAGTGAAAAAATTAAACTTGTAAGTCAACGTGATCAAAAGATATGTAATAATATAATATAATAATATCTAGGGACAACCAACACACCGCCATCTGATCCCAAACTAGGCAGAGCCTGTACTATGGCAACCAGACAACTGATAAACATACTTATATATTTCTAAATACATACATATTATAGATAAATTATACAGCCAGATACAGAACAAATAATCGTACTCATCGCACAAAAATTTGTCCTGTGTGGGAATCGAACCCACGACCTCCGTCCTAGCAGTCAGGGTCACTAACCACTAGACCAACAGGCCAATCAAATGTTCGTATATGTCGCATATTTTACGATTTCACAAAGGAATCAAAACCTAAGAGTTTCTTCGTTGATCTAGAATCATGAAAGGCAAGAAGCTATCTAAAATCCGTAAATATCTAGTTTAATATTCTATTCTCACATAATATACCATCTCAACATGAATGATGTAACCACGGTTTTGTAAAAATATACTGATTTAAAAGAGTGTCCATGGAGTTTCTTGCCCGTTCTCCTCCATAGAGATCCACGCTAGGGAATGGACAGCTACAGTACTTTCACAGTTTTTATACCTTGTGACTTGGACTGTAGCTTCATTACATTGTTATCTTTGTCGACAGTTCAAAAGTGCCTTTAACTGGCCTACTTGTAATAAATGCTTTGATTGATTGATTGAATAACGAAATACCAACAAGTTTGTACGGACCCCACGGTGCACGAGTACAATTCGCACTTGGTCAGTTTTTATGTTCTTTTGTCTAGTCCTCATGCAAGGTGCCCATGATTTGTGGAAACGACATCTCTGCAAACACTTTTCAAATTGCTCAGATCAAACTTACCCTTTACGCTAAAAAGTTTGGCAACCCCTCAATAGATGACGCTGTCTAATCTTAGAATTTTATGGTTAAACCTACCTGAAATACAGAATTCATTAGCACATGTGAACATTGGACTTTGCTCCAATTGTATTTATCCATAAACCCGTATTTGAGTAGCATTTATCCTTGTTACATTAAGAATCTTCAGTTAACAGTAACGTGTGATTGAAGTTTGAAACAATAAGGAAAATAATAGTTATTAATGTATGCTCTTTGTAAGCACTGCTCTGTAAATATTACACTGTTTTATAAACGTTATTATTCTAAGTTTAATTATACTATTTACGGTAACTTAATAAATATTTAATTACACATCGGTTGACAGTCAATATTGTTTTATAATTAAGTAGGAAATACATATGTGTTGAGCTCCTTGAGTTATAAGTCGAGCTCACGATAACTCACAAATGCTTGCACTGACTGGACAGGTCACTCAAATCTGTGTGGTTCTTTCTTCCAAAGGCCATTTCAGACACTAATCTGCATAGTCTTCATGTGAGACCAAGATTATGTCTGGACTTTAAAAGAGACTAAGAACTCTGAGTTTGTTTCGGCTGTTTCTTCTCAGAGTAGTCAGGTACGAAACACCGGCTCCATCTAGCTTTAAAAACATGACGTGTAAAAGTGTTTGTAAAAACCTATTTACAAAATAAACATCATTTATCATTTATTTATCATATAGGAACTATGAAACAATCTCTAGATTTTTTCATAGTTCATGTTATTCACGTGAGTATTTCAGGATGCTTTTATGAAAACCATTTTTTTAAAGTTTGACATTGAAATATTTGGTTTTATAAACAAAACTGCCCAGCTCAATGTTTGCAAACAGTTTAGAAATAAAAACTGGCCAAGTGTGAGTCGAACTCGCGCACGAAGGGTTCCGTACCATAAACCGAAAAAAACACGTTTCTCGTATGGGAGCCCCCTTTAAATATTAAATAATTTGTATTATTATTATTTGTTGCTATAGCGGCAACATAAATACATCATCTGTGAAAATCTCGATTGTCTAGCTATCACGGTTAATGAGATACAGCCTGGTGACAGACATACGGACGAACAGACAATGAAGTCTTAGTAATAGGGTCCTGTTTTTACCCTTTGGGTACGGAACCCTAAAAAGCAGATTATAGTTCAAAACAGAAATATCCAAGATTCGATTTTTATAATAATTATGATTCATTTATTTGCGATAACGAGAACACTATGATAGGTGCTAAATGCAATTTGAAATCATCATCATTCTCTTGCCTTGCCCAAATGTATTTGTGATCGGCGCAGCATGTCTTATTCTTCCATATTTAAGGAGTGTAAAAACCGAAAGGCACTGGTTCTCCCCGTCATTACGATCATTTTTTAGTTCTAGAGCATACCTGGGATCCTTCTAGTTGCGGAGATATTGGGGGCCAAAATTTCAACTTTTTTTTTAATTTTTGCGTAAAGTTACTCAGTTTGATGTAGGTATATAATGCTTGGTTGACGGCTTCGTGAAGAGTTTGATAGGTAATTTACTAACGTAAAAAACGGCATGTGCATGTATCTGTTTGCCGTGGGAGGCACCTTGATTAAGATAACAGAGATAACAATAGAAAGGATTTCAAGGTCTCGTCTAACTATTATTATTTAAGTGTGTATGAGTATGTCAATATACTACGAGTACATTATCATTAACACTGAAAACGGGATATTCACCATCTTTATTATTTACTTTCAAGTTTAATTTATTTATTAATAATTACACATCAGATTTAGAAAAAAGTAAAAACACAAATCAATCATTATACATTAACACCATGAAGAGACTCGTACATCAAACACAAATTAACATAATTAAAATAAATAATTATTAAAAACACATAATAAACAGAATACTAGAAACACATACATATTAATATAATACCTGGCCTGTTAGCCAGCATTTGGGTTTGGCTTTAAAAGTATTGTCAGACGTCGCGCTCAAAATATTATCCGGTAGCCGGTTGTATACCGATGGACCCATAACATGAATTAACTTTCCAGACTTAGTTATGGTGTGTAGGTAGCCAGCTAATTTGTTTCTACCACGAGAACAGTAATTATATCTAGCTCCGCGTTTATTGTATTCGTCGAGAGCCTAGAATCTAGTTGTTCAACTGTGTAAAATACCAAAAAAATGCCGAAAAAAGTTCGCGATTGGACCTCAGACCAAATAAAAAACTAAGACACAGCACTGTCAACAGTGACGTGAAGCCGGTTTCGTAAACACGACTGTGTGCACTGTGAGCTTAGTTTTTGAGCGTAGTTTAATTAGAGTTTGATGTAAATTTGTGCGTGTGAGCGTGTATGTGTATGTTTTTAAATTGTTGATATAATGTTTTACTCTGGACGCTCTTAACGTGCACGTATTTCTACATCGTTCTCACATATGTATAATCTCAACATGAATGATGTAACCAAGATTTTGTACAATATTTTGTTTGAAAAGAGTGTCCATGGAGTTTCTTGCCCATTCTTCTCCATAGAGATCTACGCTTTGGAATGGGCAACTACAGTACTTTCACAAGTTATTATGTCTTGTGTCTGTGACTGTAGCTTAGCCTTATTTGTTTTTCTGACATTCAAAAGTGCCTGTAATGGTCTAATTGAAATAAATGCTTTTGAGTTTGAGTTTATGCACAGAGCGAGGCGTACTTTTGCGCATGCTTCACTGAATTGTTCGCAGTGCCATGTCTTGGTTTTTTATTTGGTCTGAGGATTGGACACACTGAGGTTCATGTGTCGGGAACAGTGTCAGGTTTTTAATGATAATGGTAGCGGTCCCGCAAAAAACGAACAAGAAAAAGGGTAGATCGATTTGTCTGCTCATATACAGGTACCCGCATTAACTTCAGTTTATCCGTGATCATGATGCTTGCAACAGCGCCGAACTCATCCAGAACACAAAACAAATACTAAACATAATAAATAGGTATCCATAATATATAGATGTTTTCAGAGTTGTAATGATAGCGTAGAGACCATATACGTTTAAACACAAAAATATAATACATGATATACACATGTTTCGTCGTTAAACCTTTCAGCCGCAAACTACATTGTTCAAAGTCAAGGGGTTACCTTGAAACTCAGTTTTAAGATTAACATTTATAGCCACAACTACTTACTTGAAAAGAATTGAAAAATGTTTACGTAGTCTGCTCTTTTGTTCCATTTAGAAACACTTTTTGAAATTCTTTTTTTTTCGTAAACACAAGTTTTTTCATCTGAAGTAAAAGGTCGGTCTTTAGCGAGGTGAATTCAGCATTTTTATTAATTTTAAGTGTTGACAATACTATGTTATTCCAGAGATTTTGTGAGCAGTAGTCGCACAGTGGTAAAGGCCCGGTTTACAGGTCCTGGGTCGCAGGTTTGAACCTAGGTAGGCATTAGACTTTACATAATATCATGACGCCGGTGATCCCGGAAGGGTACTCATGTAAACCCATTCGTACATGAGCCTTTTGCGATCAACAGGGCACAAATCCAAATTCCGTGGCTGCTACGGAGAAAATCCTGATGGGAAAACCTTATAACATTTTGCTTGACCTGAAAATCGAACCAAGGACCTCATGCTCAGCAGTCGCACTTGCGACCACTAGACCAACGAGGCAGGCATTCAACTTTCTGCTGTTATTTCATCAGCTCTCAAAATGGTAACAGAAAACATCATGAAGAAACTAGAATCAACAATTCGAAGATGAGACAGTTGGGCCTGGTCATCTCTGAGCTGCCATGGTTTATTTTAACAACTTACTTTGTTTTTAAATTGTTGATATAATATTTTACTATGGAAGTTCTTGACGTGCACGTATTTCTACATCGTTCTCACATATGTATAATCTCAACATGAATGATGTAACCAATATTTTGTAACAATTATTTGATTGCAAAGAGTGTCCATGGAGTTTCTTACCTATTCTTCTCCATAGAGATCTACGCTTTGGAATGGGCAACTACAGTACATTCACAAGTTATTATGCCTTGTGTCTGTGACTGTAGCTTAGCCTTCTTTGTTTTTCTGAAATACTAAAGTGCCTGTAATGGTCTTATTGAAATAAATGCTTTTGAGTTTGAGTTTGAAATCCAATAAGGCACAGTGGACTTGTGTGGTGGATTATAATGAACAAATCAAAACAAGATGATTTTGCTTCATCATCTGATTAGCCTTTCCCAACTATGTTTGGGTCGGCTTTCAGTCTAACCGAAAGCAGCTGAATACCAGTATTTTACCTGGAGCAGCTGGCTATCTGACCTCCATAACCCAGTTAGTACTGGGTAAAATGATACCCCTTGGTACGACTGGTTAACAAACTTTCGGGCCACTGACTATACTTGTAACGACTGTCAAAGATCTAGAAATGACAGCCGGGACCAACGGCTTAACGTACTTTTCGAGGCACTAAGGAAACTTTGTACGTCCATTACGTGGTCACCCATCCACGTACCAACCTATGCAAGCACGGCTTAAACTGAGGATCGATCTGAGCGGCTGGTATAATATAACCACGAGGTCACGAAGATGATTTTGCTTATCACATCAATTCCTTGTCGGTCGATATCCAGACATGTCGCAAGTGACGCATTTGGGAGACCCTGAACACTACGCATGATGTCGGTCTTACAAAATTTTGTATTGTCTATCGAAATTAGAAACCTTCAAATGATTTCAATTGATCTACTAATTAGACAAAGAAGAAAATTTTGTAATCACTAGCATTGTTAGATGATTGTCGAAGAATTAATTAAGGATGCTAAAACAGCTTTTATTTAGGTAGAGAGATTACACAAAAAAAAAGACAATGCTGCGCCGAACCCAAATAAATTGGGATAAGGGCAGGAGCATGATCAGATTTGAGAACAATAAATGTTAGTATATTTCTAGGTACACCTGCGGATCAGAAATAGAGACTGTAAGTCTCTAAAACCAACATAATATAACAGAGCGGCCATTATTTCCAAAAGATAGGCAGAGATGTACCTAGAAGTATACCCACATTTCGCCAGATATGTTTAAATCCCATGTAATTGGAGTTTTGCCATCAACACAAAACTACACTCTATGGCTGCTACTGAAAAAAATCTGGTGGAATAACCCAATAACACCTCACCTGAAATCGAAGCCAACTGACCATTAAGGCAGTCGGCTGGAAATGCTGATTCAGCTGCATCCTGTTAGACTGGAAGCCGACCTAAATGTATGTACTTGAGAAAAGGCTGGGCAGATGATGACTGCAGAGAATGTGAATTCAGCATTATGAACTTATATGATTCTAACACTTTGGTCCCTTTTTTATTTTTTACGGATGGGAAATCATCAAATGACTTTTCCCGCTCCGGGCAGAGCGGAAGGGAGTGTCAGACTTGTACTGACTAAAACCCATCATGTTCCTTCCTTGCCCTTTGTGTTCTAGGGCCGCGGTATCTCTTTCGAACAGTCCCGCAGCCCTGGAACACTTTACTCCCTTGGTTTGTTTTCTATCGCAAGTGTATATGGGTGGTAATTCCTTTTTTTTCTTTTTTCTTATTACAAGATGAGCCGGCTCTTGACCTCGATCCCACCTGATGGAAAGCGATGGATAAGGTCTATGATGGAACGAGCGTGCCCAGAAGATGCCTGATCCCTTTCAATTTGAGATAGATCAGCAGCTTTGTTAGACTCATACCGCTCAAATATTTGCGGTAAATAGTAATTAAATAGCAAAAACTATCGTTAACGATCCGAAGAGTCTTTGCAATTTTCTCGAAAAAGTAATTCACTTTACATATTGTGTTTTTTTTTTTGGTATTCTTACCATACACCGAAATTTCTTAGTAAACATGTAATAGAAGTCCCGGTATGGTTTGAAATATTAATTGGTTATTTATAATTCGGAGTCATAGCGTAACGACCCGTAATTGATCTTAATTGAATAGGACAGTCTTCCTCGGTGTTCGCCTTCTAAATTTACCAATTTGGCCTTGCTTAAGTACCTATAGTTAGCTGTTTCCCGTGACCTTGGTTCGCGTGAAATTATTATAAAAAATATGAATTCCCTTTTTAACCCAACTTCAAAAAAGGAGAAGAAGTTCTCAATTTGTCGGAATGTTTTTTTTTATGTATGTTCACCGATTACTCGAAGACGTTTGAACCGATTTGGAAAATTCTCTCTTTGTTTTAAAGAGTATATTCCCAAGTTGGTTCAATAGAAATATCTGATCATAGAATTTGGAGATATGGAACGGAACTCTTCTATAATAGACAGCAAATCTATCGTGATTACCGCAATCGCTTGGATGTCTTTATTTTGTTTACATAACACTACAACGTAACATCACGCCTGTATGCTCTGAGCGGGTACGCAGATGTGTACAGTACACCCACCCACATTTCGACAGTTAGGTATGTTAAGTTCCATTTTATTGGGATAAGCCTATTACCATGAAATGTATTGTTAACAATGTAAAATAAATGCATAGCAATTATTTGTATAGGATATTATAACTAAAAATCGAAAAATAAAAAAACTTTTTGCAAAAATCAAAACCGACTTCAAAAACACAACAAAATGAAAAATAACTTTAGTAGTCATCTTTGACAGTTATTACAGGTAGTCATTAGCCTGAAAGCCTGTCAACCAGTCTTACCAAGGGGTATTGTGTTACCCAGTACTAACTGGGTTGTAGAGGCCAGAGAGGCAGTCGCTCCATCTCAAAATATAAATGTGAAATGTGAGGTTCCTATAAGATGTACCTCTGCCTATCCCAACTGGGACTTCAGGCGTGAAACTTACAGCTGTTGTAACTAGCTACTGTTTTTTTTTAAGATCGATAAGTTAAGAAGAAGCAACAGTTTTTAACTTATTTTAGTAGGTTTTATTCCTCATAATTTGTACCAATATTAATGGCCTAAATATTGGCCAATGAATGTAAAATTAGTTCTTGCTTCTTAAAGAATTTAAAGTTCAATAGAATTTTAATTAATATAAGTACCTAATTACTTCATTACCTTGTCACACAACTTTTGCTGATTAGACTGGGCATTTGGTTGGTGTAGTAATTAAACTGATAACAGCCATTATCAACGCGAAATCTGTATCCTGAATAAAACATAAAATAAATAAAATATTAGTGCTGTAAGCTGTTCGAATTTCTATGTATTTTCCTCATTCCGTATTTTTTCAAGGGGTATTGTTTTACCCCCAGTAACTGGGTTTGGCGATAAGATAGACAGACGCTCTTCATAAATACTGGTTTCCAGCTGCATCCTTTAGACTCCAGTAGTTAGGAAGAGGCTCGGCAGATGATAACTCCGGTGCGATAAATTTAAAACAAAATCTGATAGTTGATATTTATCTTGAAAAATCTTAACAATAAAGTATTTTGGTGTCTGATGACGCCAAAATACTGAATGATGATCATTCATCATCATCATCATCATTCATCATCATCATCATCATTCCTTTAGTCTTATCCCAATTTATTTGGGGTAAGCGTAGCATGTCTTCTTCCATACCTCTCTATTACTCGTCATCTCAACAGTCACCTCCTTTCTAGCCATGTCGTCCTTCACACAGTCCTTCGTTTCTTTGGTCTTCCTCTACTCTAAAGAATAAATAGATATACAGAAGCAATGTTACCTTGAAAATGCTACCGCAGGCGAAAGCAAGAAATAATCTACAACACGGTACAAAATTACTCGATGTCAAACAAACTCAAATTCCGTAGAAAAATCACGTAACAGCAATATTTGCTTCGTAAACATTTATTTCGCTGGTCGTTTGGAATTTCATATGCGTCACTTGGTATTGACCTTAATAATCATTAAGTTCTAACAAATGACTAATTACTGGTTAGAAGTATTCTTTTCAATTTGTTTCCGAATTCTGGGGTTTTTGTTACATATTTGTACTTATACAAAATGTCTATCCTAAATTTTCCTACACAAGAACTATACTGTTTATCTGTTTTTACCCGACTGACCCAGTAAGAGGGTAATGCTTTCATTGTTTCATTTTGAAGTGAAAACTACTTACTACTTTAGCATCGTTGTGATTTGAAAGTCGATGAAACGAAAAAGCGACAGTAAAAAGTGACAGACACATAAATTCATAAGATTTAACGTGGGAGAAAACGAGAAGGAAGCATTATACAGTGTTTATCGTGAACCCAAAATTTTTGAAGGTTTCACTTCTACCACGTGTGAATTGCACGCATATTTTTCTTTTTTGTCTCAGTTAATTTTAAGTCTAGTTTGCACCTAAGCAGTCAGCGATTCCTGTGCTTAGTATAAAACAATCTAAATTGTTAACTTAATTTACTTTGAATTATTAGAGACTTTATATCTATGTATTTAAAATTTTTCCTGCACTCATAATTTTGTATATTGGTGCTGCAAGATGTTTCTCTTTTATCCTAAATGTTTGCACAAACTAGGCACATTAACATTGACAGTAATAACTAGGTACTACGTAACAATCTCAGGTTTTTCTATGAATTTGTGGCGGGGAATTACAATATATTGACTATGTTTTTCCTTGAACGGTCACTGATTTTCACTACACACACTTACAGTTACCCTTAAACCACCACGCCCGGGCATCATGTTTGTTCCATCACTTACTCTTAGGTAATCCACAATACCGTTGGACGTTTTCAGGCAGCCATGTTGCATAGTTCTTCGCCCAGCATTCAACACGTGGCAAACGATTTGATGGATCATTTTTAAAAAGATGGTTAATAAATCATTTTAAGTTGTTTTTTTTATTTTATTATTGAAACCTTTTAATTTTCTTTTTCAGTGGGCTTCTGGGGTCTGGTGGTTCTTCTTCGCGAAGATCACAGAACTTCTTGATACAGTCTTCTTTGTGCTGCGCAAGAAGGATAGACAGGTCTCGTTCCTGCATCTGTACCATCACACTATCATGCCCATTATTGGATGGATCTCAGTCAAATATGCTGCAGGTTGGTTACAAATATTTGACATAATGTAATAATGTATGTCTATTGCGCATGACAGCCTTTACTTTGTTGGTCATAGCTTTAAAGGTTCAGTAGCTTGAATATCATCAGAAAAAACATAACATCACGCGTGTAATCCTCAAAGGGCTTAGCAGAGGTATGTTTGTAAGCCTTAAAATACACTGCCATGTCGCCAGTTCTGTTTATCTTCGCGTACCTATGTGATACGCCGTCACCCATATAGTATGGGAGCTAACCTATTGTTGTCAACGGTTTACAAATCACTTAGTACCTGCTTTGTATCTTAAGCAAATAAATCATAATTTTATTGGTGAAATTCCAGGAGGCCAAGCAGTTCCCGAGGGCTCCATCAACGCGTTCATTCACGTCGTCATGTACACGTACTATCTGATCTCCGGTCTTGGACCTCAGTACCAGAAGTACTTGTGGTGGAAGAAGCACCTCACTAGTATGCAGCTGGTAAGGAAAATGTTGAAATATGGCTTGTTATTCGACGGAGAACAATACCCTAACTAAGTGAGAATGGGCAGAATGTGGCAGTGTTGCACCTTGCAACCAAACTTCCTCATTGGCGGTTTCACATTATCCTGCTTAAGTTCACAGCTAAACGTAGTTATAACTCTTAATCGCAATCGCTGTTACTCTGATTGAACTGCTACCAAGTAACCCTGCGACGTTCCATCTAGGTTAAGAACTCAGGCTAGATGGATCGTCAGGAGGGATTGTCGCAAAAATAACATTTTAGTTTTTCTTATGCCTTAATAAAGAAGACTTACCTGTTTATATTCTATTACTAAAGCATACCATTCCAGATAAGTAGAGCTGTCATTACAAGCTGAAAGAAAAAGACCTCCATGATTGCATGCAAAATTTTCTTAAGTGAAATCATCACTTTTTCTTTCTTGACTCAATGCCTTTTTCTTCCTTCCAGATTCAGTTCTGCATCGTTGTCTACCTGAACGTAAACAGCCTATCCTCGAGCAACTGCAACTACCCCAAGTATTTGAGCAGCCTGGTGATGTTCAACTGTTTAGCTTTCTTCTACATGTTCGGAAAGTTCTACTACGTCAGCTACATGAAGGGAAGCAATGGGGGTTTTGAATCAGCTTGTATAAAAAAAAACTAAGTTAATTTTTAGAGTTGGTTATTTTGTAAGACGAGTATTAGTTGTAGCAGTAATGGCTGTATTTTGTTCGAGATAAATATGCTTTGTCTAATAGATGATGGAATTGGCATCGACCCACAAAGAAAAGTTTCATAAGCTATTTAAGACAAAAAACAGATTTTGTTTCCTTCAAAAGTGATACCTACACGGTCAAAATGTACAGAACAGCAGATTATTTTACGAGGTTTTCATTTGTGTTTCGATGTCTATTCCAACTGTATAATTATGTTTTAAGGGAAAAAGACACCTGTACACATTTTTAGAGTTACTGGTATGTGCAATGTAATGACTGTGTACATGACTGTTTCATGATGTTAGTATAGAAATAAATTATTTAGTAATTAAATGATAGTTTACTTAGACGCAGCTAAAGGTACAATTTTGAAGGCGACCGCAAACGTTCACGGCATCGGCACGGTTGACGCAGAGGTTGAGCCATTGGCTGCTGCACTGCGTGTCGCCGGTTCGATTCTTGCACGTAGCAAATATTTGCATGGCTTGCAGGTAGTTGTTCTGGTTTTGACTGTCTATGCATGTGAGTTTTGAATGTTTGTAAACGCACCCTCGATACATACAAACTAAATAAAAACATTTATTTGTTTCTTAAAATACTCTATTTCAAAAATTAAAATATACAGGTTCGAATTTTTAGACAATATCTGTCCAAAAAATGTTTAGTTAAAATAATAGTTTATATAGAAATTAATCTGAATATTTTTACAGGCGTCATGTTTTTTATTATAGCGTTTTCATCAAGTTACATGGAAACTGTCGCAACGCTCAGATCTGTCATTGTGATTGGCCGACTTTGCCACGGCTTTGCGGATGCTGCCGTTCGGATTTGTACCGTAAACATTTTTGACTTGTAGCCTTTGGATTATTTTATGAAACAATCTTACGTAAGTTAAGAAGGACATTTATTTATAATTTATTTGATTTTTAAGGCGATAAGGAGATAGTGATGACAAAGAAAAACTCTATCTATTACTTACCTATCGACGATATTCACGGTCAAGAAACGTACAAAAATAGGTCTCTTGTTAATATATTAATTGCTGACTATTCACACAGTCAGCCAAAACTCTATGAAATAAAACACCCGTTTTTTTTATAAAGGGTGTAAAAAGACTTAACGAAGCCGAAAAGCACTTGTTTTCCTCGTCATTGCGATCATTTGTTTGTTCTAGACCAAACCTCCGAACCTTCTAGTTTCTGAGATATTGGCGGTCAAAGTTCCAACTTTTTTTTAATTTTTTTTTTTTAAATACATGTTTTTTTTTTTACTTAAGACACCTTCACCATCTTCGTACTATTTAATCCATCCATCAGCACAATGTTTTGAATGCGTTACATTGAGTCCTACTGTAAAACGTAATTTTCCACCCCAAAAAGAAAACTCGTTTCCCAGCAATAATTTTTGCGTAAAGTTACTTAGTTTGATGTACAGAATGCTTGGTTGACGGCTTCGTGAAGACTCTGTTTACACCCTGTATATTCGCTTATCGATGGAATTTTAGTTTATGGCTAAGCAATGATTTTATTTTTATGATGATGTTTCAACTAACCGTGAGGTGCCTGTCAATAAAATGTGTACTTCTGACGCAATTGTGTAAATTGTACTCCAAAATGGCAAGGCGCTGCAATTTTTTTTTTTAAATTATAAAACATAAGTAAGTTGTTTTATAACAAAATATGGATCACTGTTGTCCGAAATAAATATTAATTTAATTTAATTGAATAGGAAATAACAACATTATTTATTATTTTGTATATTTTTGTAAGCGTAGAAGTAAAGTATAAGATATTTCTAGTAAAAGAAAATTCATTTGTAAAAATGGTAGTGATGCAATTCAATTTTAACCTTTATAATAATGACGTGAAAGTTGTTTTATGCGTCACAGTGGAATGCAGTAATTATAATTACATTTGATTAAGTACTAAAGTGCATTAGTATTATGATTCATTTTCATACATGCGACTGTGGTTTTTGGAAATCTTTTAGGAGTGAAAGTAGCAGCAAGATTAATAACTCAGAGCGGGTTTGACCACAAAAATTTAACCGATCATCACATCTAAACGGTGTTCAAGAGCTGTAAGTGTCAATATGCCATAGCAATTATGACAATGTGATTGTCTCTGTCTTACTCTCGTGAGCGGGTTAGGTTTCTTGATCGCATCCTGTTTCCTAGGTGAAATTCGCTATATGTAGGTTCAGTTGCCATGACATTAAGTTCCCACAAACTGTCAAATTTCTCCAAATTATTTTATACCACAAAACGTTGATGGTTAAGTTCAAAATCGAATGAGAAAATTTTACAGTTTGTCGTAGGTAATTTGATAAGCTGGCGACTGTATTTATTTATTACGGTCAATCAAGTATTAAATGAGAAGTAACGAAAAAAGAGTCTATTCGAAACATTTCTATGGGATAAGGTTACCTTTTTCGAAGAATACATCATTATCAATAAAATATTTGATTTTAAAGTGTTGATCCCATTTAATGTTATACTTTAAAATCCGGTCAGGTCATATGTGACGCGGAAAATGTCTGAAAATAGTATTTTTGGAATTGGAACAATCAAATCTATTCATTTTTTACGGGTTTGGTCTTAAACAAGAAGTCAAAAATGTTGGTTATATCTCGTAATATCAGTGTATTAAAGCAAAACTTTAATTTTTTAAAGTTGGACGCAGAAAGTCTATCATTTGACGTATTAAGTTTTTTTTTTGATTACTTTAATCCACTAATTGATTGCACATGAACTCAAAGCTAGCCTGCATAAGTTACTTTTAGTTTTCATATTTATTTAAGTAATTCAAGGAGATAATAATTTATGAACAAGTTTTTAATTTTCACATTGCAAGCGGTTACTTACTTTTTTTTTTTGTAGTTATAAGAAAATACACTTAGTTCAAAGGTTTTTGTAAATAGAACACCCGTATTTTGTATTTTGTTTATTTTGTTTAGAAATATAAAGTACCCAACATTTTTATTTTGTTTTCATTTAAATCACTTTGTTTTAATTTAGGAATTTTGGGTCGAGTTGGTATTGGAACGGGACAGCTGAATATTTTTCGCAATAACACTGGATGCGAGTCGCACGGGACCGGTCCCTGTACAGCAGTGGACGTCTTTCGGCTGAAATGATGATGAAGATGATGGTCCCAAGGACAAAGTTGTTCAGTTCGATGGACTGTTCCTCCACATAACTAAAACAGACAGAATTGTGTTGCTGGAAAGTTTGTTCCGTTTTTTTTTTCTTTTTTTTTATGACGGGTTATCATCAAATGATCCCTCCCGCTCTGGGCGGAGCGGAAGGGAGTGTCAGACTTGTACTGACTAAAACCCATCCATCTTTCTTCCTTGCCCTTTGTGTTCCAGTGCCGCGTCACGCGTACAGTCCCGCAGCTCAGTCACCTGTTCATACCAGCTGAACAAGCGTTTTGTAAGACGTATCTTTTGTAGTTTTGTTTTTAAAAAAGAAAGATAAGAAAGAAAGACTTCTGAAAAGATGATTGCTGAAGATGATGCTGATTTTCAACGTTTCTTTGTTTGAAGTGAAAACTTCTTTAGCGGCGTTGAGCACTTTTTCTATATGGGTATAAAATCTTAAACTCGCGTCAGGACACGTGACCTGATCGAAAAAGCGTAAGACGGATGGAGAGTAGACAGCTATCCCAACAAAATAATTTATTATTTATTTATTTTATTTTAAGCATTAAAATTACTGGTGAATCAATTTAGCGAAAATTTCATCAATGTATATACAATTACAATATTAAATTATTGTTTATATAATTATATTCATTTTATTAATTTTATTGATTCAAAACTGTTCGTTTCTTACTTTAGCTACCATAAACCTATCGTATCAGTTTTAGAGATTGGCGATGATAGTTCTGGTAATGATGATGGTGAAAAAGTCGTTGAAATTATGGATGAAAGTTGATTTTTCGGGTTAGTCCCGCTATGGTATGGTCCCGGTATGGCACCCTCTTAAAATACCTATCAAAAAGTCCCGCTATGGTACCCTTCAGTTTTTGGTACTGTTGTAAAGAAAAGTTATACAATGCGTTAAGAAAAAAATAGTATAAATAAAAAATATCTTTTCTTAACTATTATAGTTAAGCAAGATAATATTTATTAATACTATTTTTTAAACAAATCACGCTCGGTAATTGTCGTTTCACTTCAGGTAGTTACCTGACCAACCGGTTTTTTCGTAAAACAATAGAGACGAGCCCTTCCTCGAATTCGTATCTAGCTCTTCCCTTTTGTTTTTATGAAAATAGAGAGAGACAGTATTATTCCGGGTTTAGTTTGCTATTTGCAGCTGTACTTTTGCGATATGAGTAATTAGGATAGCTTGTTAGTTTATCTATTGCAATGTCTGGGTCAAGTAGTTCACGTGGTGTAAATTTAATAATTATTGACAGTCGACGCGGTGGAAAAACTTTATTACGTGCCGGACATAAATATATTAAACGCAGAGAAAATAAAAATTCAAGTACTTGGCATTGTGTAAATAGGAGAAATAGTATTAAATGTAGTGGATATATAACTATTGAGAATACCAATAATACAATAATTAAAGATTATAAACACAGTGATCAGTGCGTGCCACATTTTGAAGACAATGAAGTTCAAATGGCTATAAGTGAGTGCAAAAAAGAAGTAAATTCAAATTACGGATCAGTACAGAAAATTTTCGAAAAACACATGGGTAACTTAAAAGACAAAGGGTTACACCTTACAGGAAATGTTCCTGACTATAAAAAATTAAAAACAGTATTATACAGACACCGAAATAAGTCGTTGAACGTACCAAAAACACAATTTAAGAATGTGGAAGAAATTATAATACCAGAAGAATTTAATAAGTATGTATTGGCTGATTATTGTAATGAAGACTGTAATCGAATAATTATATTTTCCTCGACAGAAGTAAAGGAATATATAAAATGTGTAACGCATTACTTTGGTGATGGCACTTTCGACGGCTGCCCAAACCCATTCGAACAAGTTTATGTCATTCATGGAGACATGGGAAGCACTGAGTTATCCACGAATGTAGCACCATTATTTTATATTCTGTTAAAAAACAAAGAAGGGAAAACTTATGAAAAAGTTTTCGAATTGATTAAACAAACTTTGCCTGAATGGCGTCCATCGAAATTTACCTTCGATTATGAAATAGGAGTAATAAATGCAGCAGCGAAGATTTTTCCTGATATCAAAATAAATGGATGTAACGTACATTTTCAAAAGAACGTTATCAAAAAAGCGAAATCTTTAAATCTCATGGAACACGAAGAGTCCTCGAACCATGTTAAGCAATGCATAGGCTTGGCGTTTTTGCCAAAACAAGATATTGAAGACGGCTGGCTGCATATAATGGAAAATAGGTATAATATCTTGGTTACTTTCCAAAATGATGTTTGAGTACTTAACTCTAATTATATGGCAAAAAAGTAAAGAACAACAATATCAGTAAGGACCTGTTAATTTCATTGCTTTACAAGTACGAACGTTTAATAAGTATTTTTTTCAGTTTCGACGATGAAGCTATGACCAAATTCAATGACTATTTTGTCACTCAGTGGCTTGAATATCCAGACCTCATTTGGTGTTGCCATAATGAACGCCATAGAACAACTAACTTGGCGGAATCATGGAATGGCAGATTCAACAAAATTATTGGAAAAAATCCCAGTTTATTATTGTTTCTGCAAACAATTGGCAACGACACATGTCACTTTGATATAAAACAAGCCAAGTAAGTTGTATTTTTTAGACAATATTTTTAAGCAGATATAATATTTTTAAAAGCAGATATATATTTTTTTACATAATACGAGTACATAGAAGAATTTGAAAATGGATTTGATTTTATTTATTTTGGTAGATATTATTGGTTGTCGCCTTCTATTACAGACGGTTACTGAAAAAAATATAGCTTAACTTAAATAACTGATGATTTTTGTTATAGCTTTCGACTAAAAAGATCACCTATAAATTCAAGAAAAAGAACAAGTATAGAAATCGACCGCCAGATTCAAAAGCTAACAAAAAGTTACGAAAATAAAGCTATCTCCATTGGTGATTTTCTGATTAACATATCAAAGTCAACATTTCGATCAGAACATTTAAAAAAATAGTTTATTTTAATTTTGTTTTTAGCCTATTAAAATGTTTAATACTTTTTCTCGATGTTGATTATTTTTTGTAGTTTATGTTTACAATTTGCGCCTTTTTCTCCATGTTGATTATTTGTAATTAATATATTTGTCTAGTTGGTTGTTGATTATTTTTGTAGTTTATATAAATTTACAATTACTGCCTTTTCTCAATGTTGATTATTTGTAACTAATATTTATGTCTGGATGTTGTTTTTATTTGTAGTTTATAATATTTACAGTAATACTTTTCTGAGATGTGGATTTTTTATATCTTTTTTATTGTTGATTATTGGTAATTAATATTGTTGATTATTTTAAAAATTACATTGCAATTAATATTTCGTTTTACTGTTTGATATTTTTTTATAAATATTTTGAATTAATAAAAGACTGATTTAATATCGCAAACAGACGTTTTATTGATACACTCCTAAAAGTATTTATTTATAGATACACTTTTCTTTTCAGTTGTACCTTCTATTGTCTAACGTAGATCTAAAAGATGGGTACCATAGCGGGACTTTTTGATAGGTATTTTAAGAGGGTGCCATACCGGGACCATACCATAGCGGGACTAACCGGATTTTTCGGAGAGATAAACTTTTTAATGTAAAATAATTGTAATAGTTTTAAAGTGTTAAATTTTTAATGTAATATAAATTGTCATGTTTGTGTACGATAGCGCAATAAATGAATATTGTATTCTACCACATAAATGATAGTACTTTTATACTGATAAAGCAATTGGTGCAAAATTATTCCCTAACCATTCCAAAATATCAAACATGCTCAACGTTAATTAATAATCAAGTTTTCACTTCTGCCGGCACTCCCGGAGTGCAACCCGTCTTTTTTTTTTTTAAATGACGTTGCCCCACACTGAGTTTCTCCTGTATCGTGGGTGCGTTCACAAACATTGAAACTCACATACACAAACTGTCTAACATAGTATAATTATAGTCTTTAGAACAACCTAACAGCTAAGTATACTAAATCGTCTTGGATGCCTCCACATTTTGAATTCGGTTCACTAAAATCAATGAAACATCACTATGAGGGCGAAAGAAAACGGCCCATATTCCAAGCTACATACCACGAAATACACTCGAAATGAATTTCAAACTTTATGACGTTTAGTTAAGGTTCAAAATATTATACCTACATCATCGACAATGTCAATGACACAAACTAATTGACTTTCTAAATACTTACAATGACTCCTATTTATTTTAATTTCTGAACATGTTCAGTGGCCCTGCATAAAAAAGAAAAAAATGTGTGAAGTCGCATTTTTTGTGTGTATCGTATACACCACTTCGTTCTCCTAAACTAGATTTTGAAGGTAAAATTTACAGTACCAGTATTCCGAAAGTTTCTTTTTTTTATTTCGATAGAAATACAGAAACCTCGATGTTTTGACATAATATATCAGTTTGGAACCGCGAGTGACGCTGGTTGAAATAAATTAAAATAATAATTTCGTCTCATTAGATTTGAATGGAAAAATTTTGCAGGCTGGGATTAGATCTCTAAAATAGTTTGCCATTTGATAAATTAATCAGAAAACATGTAATTTTAAGTTTTATCCTAACTTTCAAGATCTTTGATTTGTTTATTTAACTTTGTTTCTCTATTGGTGAAACAATATCAAGGCAATAAAGAATGCAGACAACGTTGTATCACCTGTCTTTCACGAAATCCTAGTATTTCTGGAACAAACCATTCGTAATCCACCTCATCATCATTATCATCCACCCTTGTCCTATCTTACTTAGCGTAAGCGTAACACGATTTTTTACTTCAACCCTGTCATACCTCACACAATAGGGTATGTGACAGGAAGTCAAAATAGTTACTTTTTTATGAACTGTCAAAACGCAAAATGTGTACGTGATTTGTATGAAATAGCACGTTGTGACGTCATACTTATTTGGGATCAAATGTAATACTTATTATCAGTAAATCAAATTTTACAATTATATTGTCCCCCAATATTTAATTTCTGTACGGTGATGTTAGTTTTTAAGATGAGTGGCCTTATTTCTACGTATTTTTATATTTTATTTTTGACCTTGTCAACTAGCCTATTCATCCATCTTTTATTTCCCTTTTCGCGCCTTCTCCATCCACCAACTATATTAACTCTATAACTATATTCATCTCTCTTTTACTCTCAAGCTTTTCATCCCTCTTCTTCACAAGCCACACCAAGACAGATATATATATATATCATCATCATCTGCCTAGCCTTTTCCCAACTATGTTGGGGTCGGCTTCCAGTCTAACCGGATGCAGCTGAATACCAGTATTTTACATGGAGCGACTGCCTATCTGACTTCTACAACCCAGTTAATACTGGGTAATACGATACCTCTTGGTAAGATTGGTTGTCAGACTTTTTGTGCCACTGACTACCTGTAACGACTGTCAAAGATGTGCAAATGACAGCCGGGACCAACGGTTTAACGTGCTTTCCGAGGCACGGAGGAAACTCGGTATGTACTGGGTAGTCACCCATCCACAGACCAAAATAGGCAAGCACGGCTTTTTATATATATATATTTATAAAAAGACCCCACTTCTAAAGACAAAACGAACTTTTCCTTTTGTAATACGTTCTTCGAACAAAATTTGGTGACATGAGTAATTAAAATGCAAATTTATTGATACCCCTTAACACTGATTCAACTATCGCATGAAATGTAAAATAACCGAGTTAGTCGTATGATAATGATCAGTCTAGTAACAGCTCTGTTAAAAATGTAAATGATTAAATAAAAACAAAACAGGATAAATCGAACAATGAGGATAGGACTGTTTCTGTTGAAGATAAATTCAGAATAGAAATAAATAATTTGAGAGACACAAAAGAAGTATTTTTAGTCAGTGCTTCAGAAGAAAAGATCCATTTTGAAACAACGCAAGGTTTCAATTTGAGAAAAGATGGCGGCGATTTTGAACCAGGCATGGCAAGGATATCAATTTTTGTTTGAAGAATTACCAGGTAAGTCTTCTGTTTACTAAGCTTCACTATCTCTTCGCTGTCAAATGTCATATTTAATTTGTTCTAAATAGTGTTGCCCAAATGCAAAACCAAGATGAGACTTAGCCAGTCTTGGTCTTGGTATTGTGCTCTCAGTCTTGGTCTTGGTCTCGCAGCAAGAGTTTCGCAAGTCTTGCAAATACCTATTAGCCTATTACTATTTATTAAACACGTTAGTTTAGATCTTAGAACAACGTAACAGAGTAGGTACATTTTGAGCTTAAATTGACATAGGCATAGTGAACCACCAAATCAATTAAATTAACTTGACAATAATTTTAAAAAATTACGGATTTGGTACTAACTTTAGCTAGGTAGGTACCTTTAATGATTTTCTGTACGTGTTTAGTGGCTATCCGAAACTCTTCACACTCAGTTAGCGGTTAAAATAATCATCACTTACATGACTAACATACTTTTTATGTTCATCTCAACTTCATACTTCTAAATAATAAAATTTGTCGTCAGTTAGACCAGCACAAACATGTTAAACATGAATGAAATTTTTGATAGGTACGTCAGCGTCACGATGTGGGTACCCCTTTTGAAAGCACCTGCGTTCACAACTGGGGTACCCAATTGATGCAGCTTACCGTACACTATAATTTGTCAGACATGTCATTTTTTGGATATCTATTGTGGCTTGTGACGAACGAAAATTGTTTGTAGCGATTTTAAGCACCTAATATTTATCTATCGCATTTTCACTGTAAATTAGGTAAACACTGCAATTTATTCACATTCACACACAACAGCAAATCACTTCAAAAAAATCAGCTGATTTATGCAATAAAATATTTTTTTTTTTTTTTTAGCAGCCTGTACTGTCCCACTGCTGGGCAAAGGCCTCCCCCAATAAAATAATTATGCGGCCAAAATAAGGAAGTGTGTGTGTGTTGAGATTGGCAATTTCATTACAGTGTGCGTACATTTTTTAGGCAATTTGTCGTACTCATGACTGGTGGGCCTTCCTATAGTTGCTGCCAGTTAAGATCGCAATAGCGGTCATTGCCCTTTCCCTAATATTTCTTCGTACGAACGAAAACAAATGAACCATGATTGTGTCGTTTTTCATTAGAAAAAATGTAGAAGAAGACAATAGATGACGATTCAAGACATGAACAGGCTTATTTTCGGTTTTCAAAGTTCAGAACTTGAATAAATGTAAGTGGGTCAATGACCGCTATTGCGATCTTAACTGGCAGCAACTATACGTACTATCGTAAGTATGTGTAAGTAAGAAACCCTACCAAAATAGGTAACAATTTTGTGTGCCTCTGTCCGTACGTCAAATACTGGAGACACTTGTTGCACAATCTTTGATAAACCGCGGCGTCTTTGTAGGCAAATTATCAAATAAGTAGGTACATAATACACCGATCGACAAACGGTTTATCCGTGGTATCATGACAGTACCTTGTCAATACATCTATGAAAACATCATGTACGTTACGAAAAATCTGCATTTATTTAGTAAAAGAGGTGACAGGCACCACTATAGTACTAGAAACAGGGACGAACTAGTACAGCCAGGTTTTAGGTTAGCTAAAGTAGACTCATCTTTCATGGGGTACTGTTTAAAATGTTACAATAAAATACCTCCCCACATTCTACAACTAAACGAGACGAAATTTAAATCTTGTATAAAACGCACACTATGTAGGCAAGCATATTATAAATTGGGGGATTACATTGATGATAAAAATGCTTGGCTCACTGCTGGTCCTGCTCCACAAGCATAGGGGCAAACTAATTTATTACCATGTGAAGTTATTGTGGAAGCTGCAGAAGATTGTAATAATATCTTTGCATTGTATAAATTCAATCTCTTAGTATTATATAATTGCATAGCACATGTGTGAGTACTATGTACTGTAAAGCTACCATTTACATTTAGTTATCTTTCATTGACTTGAATTTGCCCTGGTGGCTGAGAGAATGTCATGCTCACTCAAATGTCTCGCTGATGGTGGCGGGTGTGTCGGGTCATTTAGCTCCCTTCAATATGGTTGAGCTGAATGGGTCTGATCCATGCGTCATGTTCGTGAACGGGCGCTGTCAGTTGGGACTGGTCATCTCTAGGCTGCCATGGTTTATTTTAACTACTTACTTTGTTTTTAAATTGTTGATATAATGTTTTACTCTGGACGCTCTTAACGTGCACGTATTTCTACATCGTTCTCACATATGTTTAATCTCAACATGAATGATGTAACCAAGATTTTGTACAATATTTTGATTGAAAAGAGTGTCCATGGAGTTTCTTGCCCATTCTTCTCCATAGAGATCTACGCTTTGGAATGGGCAACTACAGTACTTTCACAAGTTATTATGCCTTGTGTCTGTGACTGTAGCTTATCCTTATTTGTTTTTCTGACATTCAAAAGTGCCTGTAATGGTCTAATTGAAATAAATGCTTTTGAGTTTTTGAGTTTTTGAGAACGTCAAATTTTCCCAATCAACCTTGAAACTTAATGCTTTAGCGATAAAGTTGAAAATCTGTTAAAGAAATTTGACAGATTGTAGTAACTTGATGTGCTGCTACTGTATCATAATATTCATCATCATCATCAGCCTTTTAATGTTCCCACTGCTGGGACACAGGCCTCCTCTCTATGAGAGGGAATGGGCTATAATCCACCACGCGGGCCCAGTGCGGATTGGTAGATGTCACATGTCTTCGAATTTACCATAATATTGACTGGCGTTAAAACTTTTACTAGACCTACTCGACTTGCTGTTAGTTTTAAATTTTGCTGAATAGAAGAATAATATAAACTTTGAAACATCAGTATCTACATAATGTTTGTATAATTTTGTTGGCTACAATTTTAAGTACATGCCTACCAACCTACTAACGTTAGATGTACAATGTTAGATGTGACTTATACAAGGATATATTATAATAGGTCAAGGTATGAACTTTGCTAGAAAGTTATGCTAGGTACTTACATTTCTATCACATGGGAAAATATTTGTGAGTTACACGCTACTTATTAAATAGTCAAAATATAATAATCAATACTTTTAATGTTAATTAATGACAATACGGGTTTGATACTGGGGAACGTCTATCAAAATCGGGATTGAAAGGAAATACCTACTAACTTAATAACCCCCAAATCTCAGTTTGACTTTACTGCGAGACGCAAGAGTCTCGCAGGCTTAGTCTTGTTCTTGCTCAAATCATGCACGGTTCAGTCTTGGTACAAAAAGTCGGTCTCGGTCTTGGTCTTGTGAAAATGCAAGAACAAGACTGCAAACCAAGACCGATTTTGGGCAACACTAGTTCTAAAATTAGAATTTAAGTATGTCAGCTTGTTTATCTAAATTCTCGATTGCATTGTTTTCACGATCTAATTTACATAAAATAGACGTACATAGTTGCATAGACTTGGTTGGCGATAAATCAAGAGTATTGTGCATTGTCTATACAGGGTGTAAACAGACCGTTCACCAAGCATTATGTACATCAAACTAAGTAACTACGCAAAAATTTGTGCTGGGAAACGACTTTTTTTTTGGGCTGATAAATCACGTTTTTCAGTAGGACTCAATGTAACGCACTCAAAACATTATGGTGATGGATAGATTGAATAGCAACGGGATCCTGGAGGTGTTTAAAGTAAAAATCTTACATTAAAAACATGCATTTAACAAAAAAACCTGTGAAATAGTTGGAACCCTAATATTTCCGTAACTAGAAGCTTCCCAGGTATGGTCTAGAAATGATCGCAATGACGGCGAGTACCTTTCAGCTACGTTAAGAGTCTGTTTACACCTTTTATATTAGGCATTGAACTTCTTGTACTGGTTTACTAAAATCATCATCAGCATTAACTTGTTCTTCTTCGTCTTTTGGTGCTTCTACAATGACTGGAAGTTGGGCAACAACTCTGAATATTTCCCCTTGTCTTGTCACTGGTGACACCAGTTTATATACAGATGTTTCTCATTCAAGACTTTTTTCTTCCGACTATCAGTTTACTTATTGTTTTTCAATTTCAGATCCCAGAACTAAAGAATGGTTACTTGTAGCTAAACCTTACCAAATAATAACACTACTTGGCATATATTTAATGTTTATACTCAAATGGGGACCCAAGTACATGAAGAATCGCCAACCTTTTAATTTAGATAAAGTTCTAATAGCGTATAATGCTCTTCAAGTAGTGGCTTGTATGCATTTGTTGGTCAACGTAAGTATTTCGCTACTATCTATTTGAGTTTGGCTATGTATCCCCGCGTCTATAATGGTGCGATTCCACCAAAAAATGTGCGCGAACATTTGCGCCGCACATTTGAATATTGTACTGACTCTGATTGACTGTGTCTGTACTGATATGTACTGAGCTGTAGATGAGTTTCCACTGGCTAAGCTGTGCGTAACTTTTGCTCACGTACAGTGCAACACATTTGTGAACGAGCATACGTGAGCCCATGACCAAAATATTTGCCTCATGACCAAAATCGTATCAAAAAATACTTATGAATCTACATGAATAAACATATTGCATGAATTAAATAGGTTTAGGTGGTATTAGGTTGCCCAAGTATAACCAGGCAAGGGTCACGGCTGTCTCAATTTATATGTAGTGTTGACGTAATTTTATCAGACAACATTTACTAAGCTTGCTAAAAAATATTTTTCAGTAAACAGATGAGTGAAGGTCGGTGTCCTAGACTACTAAAGTAAATGTGCGAATACTGAGTGCGTGTTCACTGATGCGACTCCACCTTTTGTACGTGTGCGCACACAAATGTTCGCAGTTGTGCGCGAACATAGCGGTGAACACGCGGACATTTTGTTCATGTTTACTTGAGCGAGTTCACCGAAAGAAACATTTGTGTGCCGCACACCAGTAGAATCACACGTAAATGTTATACATTTACTTTCGAAAAGATTTGTCAAAAACAAGTCGTCTATAGTTAACGAATCGTCGTGGTATACAAAGTACTATCCGTTTTCTAGTACCGACTGCGAGTCGTAAATACCGTTCCACAAAGTACTTCCTTTTATTGCTTTCGACGATTGTCCGTTGGTCATTGAAATACCGAGCCTTCTTCACTTGTTTCGTTATAAGCAATTTAAATTTAAAATAACACAAAATTCAAGATAAAATAAGTTAGATTTACATACAAATTAATCTTTTAGTTTTATGAGATGTGTAACTAACTATACCATCGCAGGCATCTGCATAATTTTTTTCTTTTCCTTACCAAACACAATTGAATCCAGCTTACAAATAATAAGAACGGAACGTTATAACAGTTCAGCGCGCGCTCTTGACACTGACTTTTGACATCCGTCAAACAAATGTCGGGATCGAATCAATGTTAAATTATATTCGATCAGCCAATTCTTCTGCATTGCTTCTGCATCTTTCTTTACTTTACGGTTAATATCTGTTAATAATATCACTATCTGAACTCGACATTTCAAAATTAAAAAGCGAAAACAGTGAAATACTTTAGAAGATTTACTCTAACTGACCGAAATCGGCAGGTAACCAAATGACATTACGAATAGTAATCCTGACAGTCTACGGACGTTTAAAATATTTATAGGAACATTATAAACTCTCATCACCATACAATACGCCTACAGGTACCCTCCCATCCGTTAGTAGCCAGCCGTCAGTAAGTTGCACGACGAAACGTTTTTATAGGAACGGTTTTAGCTTACGCCTCGTATATAAAACTACTATTCGTAACTAAAACGGATCTTTTCTCAAATAAAGGAACCGGGCATATGTCATTCATGCATAGCCGACAATTTTGCTCACCATTTTGATAAGTTACAGTTTTGTATCTAGTCTTTGCGACTTGTTTTAGACATAAACGACAAAGGAAAATATTTCTAATTTTCTCTGTCGTAACGCAACAAAAATAATGCATGTTTCATATCTTAGTGTGAACACGACCCTGTGTTCACACCAAGGTATGAAACATGCATTATTTTTGTTGCGTTATACTTGTTTACAACATTTACAAGTTTAACTTTTGAATAATTAAATGTTATAATAAAAACAAAAAACTTTTTGCCTTTTTTATTAAAAATTATTGAACAATGTGAATGATTTTCAATTAAAATATTTCAGGGTCTCCGTCTAGCCTGGGGATGGGGTGCAAGCTACAAATGGATTTGTGAACCGGTTGATTTTTCAAATGGACCAAAGCCCTTGGAAGTTGCACGAGCGGTTCAATTTTATTATATACTTAAAATCGTCGATCTTCTAGATACAGTAAGTTAATTATTAATTTTCCTTTATTTTTGCTGTTAAAAGATTCCTGAAGAAAACATTTATGAAATGCCCTATTATGCATATATTACTATCAATAACTAAGCAAGCATTTTAGTTAATTTTAAAACGAAATTCGTGTTTTTATATTTAGCATACGTGTTTGTGTTGTGCACTCCACAATCGCTGGTAGTAGCTCTTTGTTTGATTTTTAGGGTTCCGTACCTGAAAGGCAAAACGGGACCCTATTACTAAGACTCCGCTGTCCGTCCGTCTGTCTGTCTGTCCGTCTGTCACCAGGTTGTATCTCATGAACCGTGATAGCTAGAGAGTTGAAATTTTCACAGATGTTGTATTTCTGTTGCCGTTATGTTAAATATATCTACTAAAAACGGAATAAAATAAATATTTAAGGGGGGCTCCCATACAACAAACGTATTTTTTTGCCGTATTTTGCTCAATATTAATAACGGCGACAGGTAGACGCTTGAAATATTCACAGAATATTTAGTTGTATATTCACTTTAAAAATAAATAATTAAATTAAAATAAAATAAATATTTATTTTATTTTAATTTGTGTCGAAAAATGAGTCGCGCCTGTAACACGTATGTAGTTACAGAATTACAATCGTGAAAATCATCCAACCCTCTAAGTTCATGTAATCCTATTCAATGAATATTTCGTGATAAAGTCATTCAATAGGATTACATGGACTTACAGGGTTATATTGATGATTTTTACGATAATTCTGTAACTACATACGCGTTATTGGCGCGACTCATTTTTCATCAACGTACAACCTGACACTGACCTGCAAATTGCAAAAAAACGTAAGAAAATTTGAATTTCGCGGGCTACCCTGACGCAATTAACCGCCTTAAGCAAACCGACCGTCACGCAACTCGTTCATTGTTTCCAGCAAACCCCAATGCGTACGCGCCTCGCCTTCTGGGTTTCCAAACAAATAAGTGACACTCGACATTAGTAGAGCTTTCTGTCACCGTTTTTTTGTGTTCCGAGTTTTTTTTTTTTTGTATTCTGTTTGTTCAGAGATCACCTCTTGTATGTAAACAAACTATTTACCTCTTCATAACATTCGTTTACATTTAGATTTTGATAAATAATTCTGTTTTGGTCTACAAATCAAATTCTTTAAACAAAACTACGAGTATTACTAGTTTAAACAAAATATTTGTAATGCGAATGGACACTGGTAGTGTGAATTTCAATCCAATTGAATGTTCCGAAATTAAATTCAAATTCATTTAGTAAAATTCCGAAACTAACATATTAGTCCATTATGCAGGTATTTATGCCTTAGGTGCCGTTAGGTGGTGTAGAAAATGTTTATATTTGTATTGCTTAAGTATAGTCATGAAAAATGTAAGTTTTTGACCTCGAGGAGTCACGGCGTTAGCCGCCATCTTGAATTAAAGGGGCCAAAATTTGTTCTTTTTTACATAATGCTTCAATCTGACAACGCGGTTGGCGCAGTGGCTGAGTGATCGACTGCTGCTCTGCGTGTCGCGGGTTCGATTCCCGCACGGAACAAATATTTGTATGGCCTGCAAGTAGTTGTTCTGGGTGTGGCTGTTTGCGTATGTGAGTTTAAATGTTTGTAAACGCACCCACGATACAGGAGAAATTCTTAGTGTGGGGCAACGTTTAAAAAAAAAACTTGACTTAATGACAAAAATGTCTATCAGAAGTATAATACAATAAAAAAATTAATTGGTATGTATTCTGTACGTCTTATACATAGATACAAAGTTACAAGAGAGAAAAGGAGATCGGGCAGACTTTTATAGACTCTGATCCAAGAAGCTTTGTTGGTTCTAGGTTACTCAGATCACTTGTTGTGTTCAACAAGCTCATGGAAATTGTTTAAAAAAAGGGATAAATAAAATAATGCTTGCAATACTAGATAAGTTATAAAAGTGATATTCACCAATACACCTGGATTGGTAAATATATAGTATCAAGCCTTCATCACGTCATCACTGATAAACATAAGCGTATCCTTCACAAACATAATTCTTAAAAAAAAAACAATCTATTTATTTTCAAAAACTTTCACATTAATTATACACAAAAAGAATAACCCTCAATCTTTTTGGGGCAAGATTATGTGCGCTATCGATTAATATTTAGGTTACTCACTCACATTTCTTTGTCTGATAGTGTACCCACACGTACCCCCTTCGAGTTTTCAGCCAAAAAGATATTTTTTATTTGACGAGGTTTTTTATTTTCTAATTCTTTGGCTATCTCCTTAGGTAATTTATTCAAAATGCAAGCAAAAGGGGTAAGCAAACATGTATCATCGTACCTATGCCAAAATTCACAGATAGTCTCATTAGTTATTACGGGTTGAAAACGATTTGTTACACGCATGATTTGTTAGGAAACAAATCGTTTCTTCACGACTTTATTTCATAAAGGGGTATGCAAACATGTTTCATATTATTGAGTACATTCCACAGTTGGTCGCATTAGGTGTTATGTGATGAAAGCGATCCGTTTACCCAAGTCTTGACACAGCAAAAACCTTAGGGTTGTCTGAGTGTATTCTTACAAGATAGTTGTACGTACAATCCAAGGGGCATTAAACCAACGATTCAATCACCTATATTATTTATTATTATAGCTAGCCCATACTGTCCCACTGCTGGGCAAAGGCTCCTCTCCATTCCTTCCAGCGGTCGCGATTCTCTGCTACTTCTTTCCAATTCTCAAGGAAGAGATCCAGTTCGTCCCGCCATCTCCTGCTTGGTCTGTCGCGACCCCGTGTCACTGTTTCAGGGCTCCTATCCTGAGCTTTACGGGCCCACAGTTCGTTCGGCATGCGACAGACGTCTGCCTCTCAAAATTGATGTAGGAACGGATCCAGTGGTACTAAGGAGCTACTCCTCATCGACATGGCCATTAGCCAACAGGTTCGTCACTCTCGCAAGGATCTGGCGACATGTTGGAAAGATTATAAGAAGGCCTACTACTCGGTGCCACATACAAGGCTCATGAGGGTGTGGAGTTGTACAAGATAGATGCAACTCCACGCGCCTTCCTTGTGTCGTGTATGGGGCAATGGAAGACGGTCCTCCGATATCAAGGATGTCGATATATCCAGGGGAACGATGAGTCTGTATGGATTAAACGGGGAATATTCCAGGGCGACAGCCTGAGTCCACTTTGGTTCTGTCTAGCTCTGAATCCTCTAAGCATATTACTGAAGGAGTCAGGTCTAGACTGCCGGTTGAGGAGAGATGGTCAGGTCATATCTCACCTGCTTTACATGGATGATCTTTGCCCCCAACAAATTGCGACTGATGGAGTAACTGAAACTTTTAGTAGCGCCATTAGGATGGAATTTGGTGTGGACAAATGTGCAGTCATGTATGTAAAGCGAGGGAAGATTATGAAATCCGAGGGAATTCAGCTCTCGGATTCCATACACCTGAGATCCCTCTTCTCGGCCGAAAGCTACTTGTATAAGTATTTGGACATCGCAATCGTTGAGGGAGCGCTTCTTTGGACGCCTGACGAAGGTATAAATAGCCTTCTTTCAGGTGGGAACAAGGTGCTCGCGTTCAACGGTTGGGTCATGACGGTTTTAATGTACTCTTTTGGCATACTCAAATGGACTCAGACGGAACTCGACACCCTAGACAGGAGAGTCCGTACACTGCTGACCGCAAACCGGATGCATCACCCACAATCATCGGTAATGAGATTGTACATCCCGCGGAAGTGCGAAGGTTGACGTTTTTTAAACGCGAAGGCTCTCCACAACTGCGAGGTGTGCAGTCTCACAGAATATTTTTTAAAAACCGAGGTGAGTATGCACCCTGCTTTCCATGGCTAACGAAAATTGTTGCAAACCTGAAGTACTTACTACCGATGACCTCAAGGAAGAATGGCAAGGCAAGGAGCTTCACGGGCTATTCTACCGCGCTCTTGATGTGCCCGATGTAGATCTTCTAGCGTCCGTGTTCTAGCTACGTTTCGGTGACCTCTTTGGGGAAACTGAAGGTTTTGTCCGTGCGATTATAGAAGTTATGTTAACAAACAACTTCCGGAAATATATTATGAAGAACGGGATAGTTGACGTGTGTCGGGCATGCCACCGTCCGGGTGAGTCCATCAGACATATTTAAAAAATGTTAAAAAATGTGTAGATAAAATGAATAAACGGAATAATAATAATACATTTGTGAATACATAAATGTATTTAGAACTTTATAAAATATCCTGTAGATCAGTGTGCCTCTTGGCATAGGCCTCCCCTAATAATTTCCACTGGGTTCTGTCTCGTGCTAATGCTCTTCTCCAATGGTGTCAAGCCGTGAGCTTCAGGTCGTCTTGCCAACTGGTTTATTGGCGATCTCTTTCTCGTTTTCCGAACCTTGGGTACTAGTCTGAGACTATTGTGCTCCATTTGTTTTGTGGGTCTCGAATCATGTGGCTGGTCCATCTCTACTTCTGTAGGACTACTTTAGTTTTTTCTCTTATTTTGCTACTTCTCACTTTGTCCTGTTTCTTTATTCCTGTCATACCTGTCATTCCTGGCTCTTTGGCATTGTTCCAGTTTTTCTCTGTGGTGTTTGGTGAGTGACCAACTAACAGAAAGGGGGTACACAGACTCTTGACGAAGCCGAAAGGCACATGTTCTCCCCGTCTTGCGATCATTTTTTTTTTGACCATACCTGGGAACCTTCTAATTACGGAGATATTGGTCAAAGTTCCAACGTTTTCACAAGTTTTTTTTTTTTTAAATATATGTTTTTAATGTATTTTTTTACGTAAGAACCTTCTAGTTACGGAGATAATGGGGGTCCCAACTTTTTCACTTTTTTTTTAAATACATATTTTTAATGTAAGATTTTTACTTTAAACACCTTCAGGACCCCCTAACTATTCAAGCCATCCATCAGCACAATGTTTTGAGTGCGTTACATTGAGTCCTACTGTAAAACTTGATTTTTCAGCCAAAAAAAAGTCGTTTCCCAGCACTAGTTTTTGCGTAAAGTTACTTAGTTTGATGCACATAATGCTTGGTTGACGGCTTCGTGAAGAGTCTGTTTACACCCTGTATTTAAAGTAAAGCAACTGATCATTCTCCCGCCCTTATCCCAATTCATTTAAGACCAGTGCAGTTGGTTTTCTTTTTGCATACATCTATCTCTATTAGTCGTAATCTCATTAATTAATCATCTTATTGCTAGCAGTATCATCTTTCTTACAGGCCATCCATAGTTTATTTGGTATTTTCCTTTTCCATATAACCAGCCACATTCAATTTCAAAGCTTTTCACACGACTCATCAATTTCAGCAATGAAACTGAATACGGTCACTATATTTAAAGTGCGTTTAAGAGCGGTCAATCTCATCACTGCTATGGATTATTGACAATCACAGTTCTTAAACGCGGGTTAGATGAGCTAAATGCGCAATTCTCCCAATTGCACCAACCACATTTTGTCTCTATATCACCCAAAGGTTAACTGATAGAGAATGCCTTTGGCATTTAGTTCGCCTCTGTTCACTATGATTGTGAGCTTAAAGTATTAAATAAATAAATAAATGTGCTAAGTTTTATTAAAGAGATTTATTATAAGAACATGAAATTATAGTGCAAGTTCATTAAACAACGGTATTCTTTTAAATAGTTTATAGGTTGGTCGTAATTTCAACCGAAAGTCTCCCACTGCTGGACATAGGCCTCCCCCAAGTGTCGGCACATTAACCGGTCCCGTCGTATAGGGGGTTGCGTATTGAAAAAGTATGCAACACCCCATATATATCTTCTTATATATATACCCTTTCATATATCCTGAAACCTCCCAAACCTAAACCTATCACCCGTGGTATGATCACTACTCTTCTGGATGATCTCCTACCTGCGATTACCCATATTGTTAATTTCTCCCTGATTTCCGGAGTATTTGCTTCCCTGTGGCGCAAAGCTTATGTTTGGCCACTACCCAAGGTCCTAATCCCTCTCTTCCTACCCATTTCCGTCCCATTTCGATCCTTCCCTTTCTATCCAAAGTGCTTGAGGCCTGTGTGCACAAACAATTTTGTAATTTTATCCATCGGAACTAGCTTATCAGCCCACTTCAATCTGGGTTCAGGCCAGGGCACAGCGCTGTTTCCGCCCTTCTTAAAGTGACTGGTGATATAAGGGCAGGACTGGAAGACACCAAGGTAACTGTACTAGTGCTGGTAGTTTTCTCGAATGCCTTCAATACCGTTAGTCACGACTGCCTTATAGCCATTTTATCCCATATTATGGTCTTTCCCGGAGCACTGGAATGGTTCTCCACTTACCTTCAGGAACGGCAGCAGTCAGTTCATGTTGGGGATCCCTCATCATGTTGGTGTGATTTGGCAGCTGGTGTTCCTCAAGGCGGCATTCTTTATCCTCTTCTATTTTCTATCTTTATTAATCTCTTAACTTCTGAGCTTCAGTGTGCGTATCATCTGTATGCCGATGACTTGCAGTTGTACTATCAGGGGAGGGTTGACGATATACCAGATCTGATCGCCAGTTTAAATAGGGGCCTGATGGCAATAAAAACCTGGTCCAATAAATTTTGTGTGGCAGTTAACCCGAATAAATGTCAAGCGATCATCATTGGGAGTTCTCGCCGTCTCAGTAAGTTGGGTGGTATAACCTTGCCACCGGTTCTTTTTGACGGTACAGTCGTTCCTTTTAGCGCTGACGTAAAGGATCTAGGCTTACACATTGATAGCTCTATGAAATGGCATACACAAGTCGCTCGTGTCAGCCAGAAGGGTACTGGTACGCTGTGGGCTCTGCACCGTTTGAAAAACTTTTTACTATCTACATATTTTTTATTCTTTTTACCATCAAATACGAAGACAATGCTTGTACAGTCCTTAATTTTTCCTATCATCGATTATGTGATGTTTGCTACTTTGACTTGAATGCAGATCTCCTCGACAAGCTAGACCGTCGTCTAAATTACTGCATTCGATTCGTTTTCAATTTACGTAAATACGATCATGTCTCAGAGCACCGGTCTCTTCTTAAATGGTTGCCCATACATAGCATAGGGCGCTAACCACCTTGTTTTCTTTCCTTGTTTATCCGTCTTCCCCTAGTTACCTTGCTCCCCCCTTTCAGTATATTTGTGCTAACCATAATAGGAGTCTGCGCTCATCGCAAAACCGAGTTCTTCAATGTCCCTCTCATCGCACTGACTTCATTCACCGATCTTTCTTCGTTCAGTCTATTTCTCTGTCTGTCTGTAAATCAGGTGGCAAACAATCGTCTATCTTTTAAAATTAAAGTTCGCGAGTACATTCGGAAGAAGCTGGCAGTTTCGTCACAACGTTTCGTTCGTTTTCTCCATTGTTTGTCTTTTTATTTTAGTATATCCCTGTAAATGTCCATTTACTTAATATACATATACTTTGATATGTATTTATATAATTTTATATATCCGTGTAGTTAATATT
The DNA here is from genome assembly GCA_950005105.1 of Lycophotia porphyrea. Classification (NCBI taxonomy): domain Eukaryota; kingdom Metazoa; phylum Arthropoda; class Insecta; order Lepidoptera; family Noctuidae; genus Lycophotia; species Lycophotia porphyrea. The sequence goes on along the minus strand of OX465388.1, from coordinate 17,824,149 downwards.
AAATTAAAATTTATTTGCACATTTATACACTTACCACTGTTTGTCTCTCCATCACCCAAAGGTTGACTGGTAGAAAATGCCTATGGCATTAAGTCTGCCTCTGTACTTTGAGCTTGAAGTGTTAAATAAATAAATAAAGTATCTGTGAGTCGTTCCAAAATAAATCGCATAAAATATAACGTAGCGACGAGAGTAAAATATTTTTTCTAAATATAGAATAGGTATATAATAAAATTCTAAAGATAATATATACACATAATCATCACTAAAATATTTGCTAGGTGGCAGATCGTAATGTATAATTTATGACTGAATTTTATACATATTGCTAATGATAAGAGACCTTTGACTATAAACAAAATAGGAATCCACATTTTTCATAGAAATTAAATAAGGTAATTTAATCTAGCCTTGTATTTCTATGAATCACAATAGTGACCTGTGAAGCTGAAAATTACCAAACAATGCGGTTGTAGTAATTAAAACTGATTTGTATACTTGTGTTGAAAGAAACATAGTCTTCTTATAGGTACAATGTTTGTGAAGAAAGGACTTTGAATAAGGCAGCGGTCGAGCTGGCTAATGGATACGTTATAGTCAATGTTGCGACCCTCGCACAGGGCACTTGACTTATTTTCCGTCAGCCATTACGTTTGTTGGGCAAATTACAACACCAAAATTACGCATTTCTAGTACTAGTTAGTAAAAATTATATTATTATCGTTGCCGATAATAATCGCCAATCTGTGAATAATACCAGCACTAGAACCCACTAGAAAGCTGTGCAGTAATCGGTTAACGTGGTATGGACATTTGTGATGCGGAGGAATGAGGAAAATGTAGTCAGGAGAATGTTGAGTATGAATGTAGATGGCTATTAAAGAGTAGACTACATTATGCGTCCTTTTATTTGCTGATAACGAATGTTTGTTTTTACTTGACATTTATACTTTTCAGGTATTTTTCGTGCTTCGTAAGAAATTCAACCAAGTGTCTTTCCTGCATATCTACCACCACACCGGGATGTGTTTGTTAATATGGGGCGCGGTCACTTATTTACCAGGTAATAATTTATTTATTTATTTGATTCTTGCACAGAGTACAGTCAACAGCAAAAGTAGATGATCAAAATCAGAAATTCAATACTAATGAACGGAGTTCGCGTCAGAACTGTGTGGCGTCGAAGTGAATCAAAAGTATGTGATTGGAAATTATACCAAACATTTACTACTAGTACAGCTGCCATATATTTGTGATCAGTTTTGACTCCAAAAGTTAGAAACTCAATTCGCACTGTATAAGGCCGATTAGCGCCATCTAGCGATTTGTTAATGAACTATTTAGTATAAGATAATCAAACAGCAAAATCAACGAACGATATAACATAGTGTGCAAAGGTCAATAAAAAGGTGTGTGGCCCTATTAATGTATTAAATTGTAAAATAAAATATACTAACACGAATTATGTGAACTGGAGCCGGAGGATGCAGAAAAAACCGGCCAAAAGCGAGTCGGACTCGCGCACGAAGGGTTCCGTACCATTATCTATAAAAAACGACAAAAAAAATCATGTCTGTTGTATGGGAGCCCCCCTTAAATATTTATTTTATTTTAATTTAATTATTTATTTTTAAAGGGAATATACAACTAAATACTCTGTGAATATTTCAAGTGTTCACCGTTATTAATATAGACCAAAAAAACGGTAAAAAATCTCGTTTATTGTATGGGAGCCCCCCTATATTTATTTTATTCTGTCTAGCTATCACAGTTCATGAGATACAACCTGGTGACAGACGGACAGACAGACAGTGGAGTTTTAGTAACAGGGTCCCGTTGTACCCTTTTGGTAAGGAACCCTAAAAACCAAATCATCGCGCCTCGTGTCGGCCAGGGTTGCGATGCGCGGAAAGGGGGTCAGTTGCAGTCAGCTTTCCTTGCATTACACCGACAAGTAATAAGCGATCACCCTGTTACACCAATTTGTAACACACGTAGTAGAATAGTTTTAAATATTTCTCAATTCTATTTTCAGAAGAATTTTTTATTTGTTAGTTTTGTAACTTTGTCATTTAGATTATTTATTTAATAATATATTTTTGTATCTTTTTAATTCAGCGCCTCATTATAAACTCTATTCCTCACCAACACTGCCATCTACCGCAATCTCTAAAAGCGTGGGAAACACCTAGATGAGGAACGCGGGAAATGTGGTAGACGAAAAGGGGCCTTATGCGGCTGATATAGTGACGATGATAATTAAATACAGTCACTTTTCATTTCTGCAGACGTAATCCCACCAGGATCTACAAATGGTACTCAACACACTCCCTGACTTGACTAAGACATGTTTCCATCTATATCCTGGGCATGGATATCACTAACATGCATGGAGTGTGGAATGCAGCCCGCTCCCGCACAGAGACATAAAGTGGAGACCTGTGTCCCAGATGTGAGAATGTTGTTGCCTGAATTATGCTATAGCTCGGAAATCTCTATGCCCAATGCACCTGTGTAAAGCAGGAACAGATATCTATCCTCTAACTAACTAGCAACCTAGCTTCGCACTGGGTTCAATTATAAATGACAGGGCCACCCATCGGGTCCAAAACTATACTATCTTTTAATATGGGACTAACCATATACATTTTATTTAAACCGGTTTGGTGGTTTCCGAGATTAGCGTGTACGGACATAGTGATTAGTGACGCGTGAATTTTATATATAGAAAGGACGATTCCCAACTTCATTTTATAAATAAAAAACGGGTTCCACTCCGGGAGTGCCAGCAGAAGTGAAAACTTGAAACAACGCCATCTAACTTAAGCTATATGCACACTCGCGCAAGCGCCCTGCGCTGCCTATTTGATCTGACGATCTGACGCGAGTTTATCAGTTTTTACCCATCCCAAAAAGTTAACAACGCCGCTAAAGAAGTTTTCACTTCAGTAAATAATTGACAAATATCTCAACTTTCAGGTGGACATGGGACGAGCGTTGGCTTGATCAACTCATTTGTACATGTCGTGATGTACTCGTATTATCTCCTGACAGTAGCCATGCCAAGTATCAAGAACGCGATGTGGATAAAGAAACTTGTCACTCAGTTGCAAATTGTAAGTAATTTTTATAAATTTTTCTAACTTCTATGCAGAGGATTGGGCTCAAACAACTAAAGAGAGAGAAAGATGGAAAGGGAAAGGAGAGGCTTTAATTCTGCAGTGAGACACAAAGTGCCCATTATAATAAACATTTAATCTTTTTAGTGGCTTAAATTCCAATAATTTAAATAACCTACTAAGATAATGGGAGAATGTAGAACAGTGGGACGTATTATAATGTTAACACAGACAAACCCTATTCAATCGCTTCAAAGTAAACCTCAATTTGGTCTTTCTTAATTTTGTCACCAGACGGCGCTATTTCAGTTTCAGTACAAATTGAAGTTTACGTTAACGTAAGAGAATAGGTAAAAAAACATTTACCCTGAAACCATCTTAAGTAATACAGCATACACCTGATAAGTGGATAATACAAAAAAAAATGATAAAAATCTCACCATAACCATACAGATGACACTTATTTATACAGTTCTTACTGAAGAAGTTAATTGATGAACCAGCCAATTTACATCAAAAGATATCATTTCAAATTACAAATAGTTGAAGTTACTGTCATGAAACATTTGTACCATTTTTAATTTATAATGGGAATTCGCATTACCCTGAATCATTGTTAACTTCAGATAGGCAGTCGCTCCATGTAAAATACTTGTATTCAGCTGTATCCTATTGGACTGGCAGCCGACCCCAAAAAAGAGAGAGTGAGAGTGGGAAAAGTCTAGAAAGATGATGATGATATATTCCTTATTATTCTTCCGTTTTCAGATGCAATTCTTCTTGTGTGTAGTTCACATGACCGCACTAGTGTTCAAGACTGACTGCGAGTACCCGCGTTGGGTGAGCGCCGTGTTCTTGCCACAAAACTTCTTCATGATGGTACTCTTCATCGATTTCTACATTAAAACTTACATCATCAAACCCAGAAAACAGCTTAAAGCACAAATGAACGGTAACAAAGGTAACAATCAAAATAATGATAAAAGACACAATAGTATAGCAAATAATGATGTCGCAAAACCTAAAATTGAAAATGGCGTTAATAAATTAAATGAGAAAGAAATAAATGATGCTAAGATTTATCTTAAGAATGATTTAAGTAAGCTTATTAATGGCAATGATGTTTCTTATAACAATAATAGTAATGAATTCAGCGAAAATGTTAACTTTTTTGAAAATGGCAAGGAAAAATGTACATGTGGAGCTGGCAAATGTAAAATTAATTGCCACAAACATTATAAGAATGAATAATTGTTTAACTTTATGTTTTATTTAGGTACTAAAGAATAAGATAGACTAGATTAAAGTAATTTAATAAATTTAGTACTATTTAATATAATAATATTGGTGTTTTTGTTTCCTATCAATTGATATCAGGGGGGTTACCATGACTTCTTAAAGTAGTATTGTTTTAATATCACTCTAGTGCAGTGTGCTAAAGAGACAAAGCTATAGCGGATGTTTAAGGCTTTCCCACTCTGGAATAAGATTAAAACAATACTGCTTTAAAACGTCTTGATAGGCCACCAGATCTTTTCATTAACTTACTTATTGTGACTAATAGTGATAATGTTATGATGTGTACACTTTATTTGGATCTGTCTCACAGCTTCCCGTAAAAAATACGGTATAATATTTTTCTCTACCACGTTGTTTCTGCTTTACATAGTCATCATGATTATACCAGCAACATTCACTACTAGACTAGACTTTACCAAGGGCCCGATCCTGTGCTCCTTTACATTCAGTGGATTCCTTCCGACCTTCATAGTCTCCTTCAGAAATTATTTAAATAACTTTTATGCTTTACTGCATTTACATCTATAAGTTGAAATCTTTAAAACAAAATGAACTAAATACAAAAACAAAATATCCCGTGATTGCAATATATCGTGCTAACAATACAAGTCCAACTTGCATAACAGGTAACAAAACGTCTGATTATAATGAATTACTTAACAATATTCTAAATTGTGTGAGTCACGCAATATCAGGGAATATGCAAGTGGGGTGTCTGTGGGGTGCGGTGTCCGAGTAAGGCTTTGTCGTGGGTGAAGCGTTAGCGGGTGCCGAGGCGGGCGAATTGTCAAAGTTTTTATAAAACCGGCGTTTCCATGTAATATAGTAACAATGCCGGGCGCCTAGCTCAACAAGGCTGAACGATTTGCTGAGTTATGAAAGTTATCAATATTTCACAACAATGCTAACATTAATATCTCTTGATCACGGTTTAGATGTGCTGATCCCGTTCAATATTTAAGGTGAAATTCGTCCTTGTCGGCAATGCTCTCACTTTCGCAGTTCTACAAAATTCAAATCAATTCAAGATCAATTGCTTCCACCTAGCTATGGATTAAGAAGTGTTTACAAAAATACTTCGGATTCTGATTAAAATTGTGTCCTACTACTGGTACTAGGGTACTGGTTAAAAAGTTAAGTCTGTTTTACCCTTTAGAAACAAGTTTAGCCTCTGCTTCTAGCTACGACAACTCGGCCCCCAAATTACTGCGGCCACCAAATCGCTCCTGCTATCGCCCAAGTCTCCGCGCTTGCACCCTGGACGAGGCCTTAGAGGGACCGCGAGACAGTGGGGTATTTCCCAGTTTAGGCTTTGTGTCTGCAGGATATGTGAATCATTTATATTTGTGTGTATAGGTTTCGATTGGAGGTGACAGCGAGACAAGCTTTATAGTGAAACAGTTGAATATTCAGAAGATCTGTACACGTAAATTCAAACACTGTTCGACATTAGATTTGAATAAATTCTGGTTCATATTGATTGCTGAAAACAAAAAAATACCAGTCAATCAACTCTCACACTCTCACACTCAACAACTTGTGATAACTTTTTTGAATTTCACAACGCACATTATTATATCACTTTTTCATGTTTTTTTTTTTATTGTAGAATATTTTAAAAATATCAGGCATTTATTCGTTTGAACACTAAAATGGACTGCGGACGAGTCGTATATCAAAAATTATTCCATAAGTTCTTTTTTCGAGATCAATCAAATAATGGATTTAGGAAGAATTAGTGCTCTTGGTGTGAATTCGCAAAAGTTTGGTTTAACTTAGTTTCTTACGTGTTATTGTTTCGTGTTGTGTTGTGTTGTTGTGTGTGTAACTTGTGCTATGTGTTATAAGAGTTGTAGCCACACTATCGAATTAGGATAAGATTACCTGTAATGATAGTTGTAAGTTGTATAAATAAATAAATAAAGAACTACAGAGCTAAGTAGAAATGCACCTAAAAGGCGGGTTTACTGCATCAAACGTCGGATCAGATTGAAACCATTACGCTAAAAGTCAACGAAATCGTATAAAAGATAAGGGCAGGGTTGTCTTCATTCGTCTATCACAAATCCCTTAAACATGTAGAGTTACAATAATTTATCCTAATCAGCGGATATTGGCTGATATAATGCTGACTTTTATTGCTATATCAAAGCCAGGATTACAAAAAAAGGGCTGCGGGACTGTTTGAAAGAGATACCGCGGCCCTGGAACACAAAGGGGGAGAAGTCATAAGATGATTTCCCATCCGAAAAAAAAATAAGGCATATGTGGCATTCACCAACAAGCAACGGGTCCGATTGGAGAAGCATTGCCTCTTACAGAACAGAGTACTGTATTCCAGTAGTGAAATCGTTGTAGGCTGATAAACATAGGCAGTATGCTTAAGAGGTAGTTTTCGTAGAGGTAGTAGGATGTTAATCTTACTTAAAAAGCATACTACTTTGTAGGTCGAGTGGTTGCAAGCGCGACTGCATGAGGTCCTGGGTTCTCTTCCAGGGTCCGGCAAAGTATAATTGGGTTTTTCCATCAGGATTTTTCTCAGGCACGGAGTCTGGATTGTACCTGTGTTCCAAATATTTCAATTGTTACCAAAGAGTTAGTTTTTCTAGAGGTTTTTGTCTCTGAACCACGTTATAAAAACACAATTTGGAATCACTATCACGATCACTACATATTATAATTTATAAAACAAAAGTCTTCCACCGCGTCTGTCTGTCTGTTCGCGATAAACTCAAAAACTACTGCACTACACTACTACTGATTTTCATGCATGTTTTCACCAATGGATAGAGTGGTTCTCAAGAAAGGTTTTAGTATATAGTTTGTCAAGTGTACATTCGCTAAAATATAATGATATTTTTTGGAGTTGTCGGAAGAAAATAAGCCGTCTGGGAGCTTTCAACGAAAACGCTGCCTAAACCCTTTGAGATATAACAAAATGATGTATGGTAGAATTCTGTATCTTATATAGGTCTACAGAAAAGTCCGCAATGGCATATGTCTATCTCTTAAGGATAACATACTATATCCATTTTAATACTTTACAAAATGGGTAATTATAAAGCGGTAATTGGAAAGCTATTTACACAAATAGGGTATTAATGCTTCTCATTTTAAATAAGTTAGAGGCTTTAAGCATTTCATGCACATTATTTTGCTCTTTTACACTGTTATGAGTAGGTCACATCACTATTGATGTCACAACACTAGTCGATAAGCGGGCAGCCAAGATGGCGGTCTGATGTAATACTTTCTTTAACATTAAAACATAATAAATAAAAACAAGTTTAATTTATATACACCGACCAAAACATGGTGTCAGAATTGGTTTCTAATCTATGTGTCGTATAATCATTGCATGAATTGCATCTTGAGTCATTGTGCAGTGAAAAGCTCGTGTGAAAAGTCGGCGCCATGTCTGATTCTGATGAAAAACAAAAGCCCAAGAAACTGTCTGGAATGTCTAGTCCGCAGCCCATGGTAATGAAAGGTAACTTGGCTCAACAGTGGAAGAAATGGGTACAGTCGTTTAAATTTTATTTACGTGCGTCTGGCTTGGATGAAGAGAGTGATGGCAGAAAAGTAGCTTTATTTTTACATGTAATTGGTGAAAAGGGCGTGGATATATTTAACACATTTGGAATAGACGAGGATAACATTACTTATAACAAGCTTATAGAGTTATTCCAAAATTATTTTGCCCCAAAAGTTAACCTCACATACGAAAGTCATAATTTTTTCACGTACAAGCAAGGTGAAAATGAAACCCTAGATGATTTTGCTTGCACACTTAAATTAAGGTCACAAAACTGTGAGCTAGGGCAGCTGCAAGAACGCCTAATAAAAATAATGTTTATATGTAACATGCATCAAAAATACAACTTTATCAGAGAAAAATTATTGCTTGAAGATAAGCTGGATCTTGATAAGGCCTTAGAGATGGCAAAGGCCATGCTTGCTTCCAGACATCAAACGGATGAATTGACAGCAGAACAAAGTTCAGTCTTGTATAATAAAAGTCAGTCACACTCAAGATCAAAGTCTAACTCAAGGAATGTCAGTCAACATAGTCAGCAGTCAAGACAGGAAGTTTGTACAAGGTGTGGTCAGGTGCATCGTTATAAGTGTCCAGCATTAGGTGTAAAGTGCAAAAAATGTGAAAAAGTTGGTCATTTTGCAGCCTGTTGTCGTTCATTTCAGTCAAAGTCAATAAGATATGTACAGTCGGTTAGTAATAATATTAAGCAACAGGTACAGTCGGAACAAGATGAATTGTTTATAGGTCATATTCAGTCATCCAAGTCGTCGTCAAATGAATGGACAATTAATTTATATATAAATAATTCACAAGTAAATTGTATAATTGATACGGGCAGTGATGTCAATATTATGTCAAAAAGTGTTTATGATTCACTTAATACCAAGAATGTATTGATTAGAACTGATGTAAAAATTAAGTCATACACTGGTAATAGTCTAGAGGTACTAGGTCAACAAAACCTAGAGTGTAATTTTCAATTTAATGACTTCTATATGACAAAAAATATTAATTTTATAATTGCGAATGTTAATTCTCCGACTGTATTAGGTAAACTTACTTGCACAGAAATTGGATTAATAAAAAGAGTTTTCTGTGTAGATACTACAAGCATGCAAACGTCAGAAAGTGACATTAGTAAATTGTCTTCTGAAATATGTCAAAATGAGTCAAATTCAACTAATTCCAGTCAATCACTGTCATTTCCATTACAGTCAAGCCAGTCACAAAATAGAAATAAACTTGTTGAATGTAATAATTCTGTTTTTACCGGTCTTGGTTGTCTTCCTGGTGAATGTCACATAAGTACAAATCCTGAGGTCCAGCCAAAAGTTGATGCTCCGAGGAAGATACCATTTGCATTACAGCCTAGACTTCAACAAGAACTTGAAAGGATGGAAAAAATGGATGTCATTACCAAGGTTACAGAGCCTACTGAATGGGTGAGTTCTTTAATCTTAATAGAAAAGAAAAATGGTCAATTAAGGGTATGTCTAGACCCCCGTAATTTAAATCAGGCAATTAGGAGGACTCACTATCCTATTCCATCAGTAGATGTGGTTCGTGCCAAGGTAGTTGGTGCAAGATTTTTTTCCACCTTGGATGCAAGTAGTGGATTTTGGATGTGTAAATTGAGTGAGAAGAGTTCTTACCTCACAACTTTTAATACACCTTTTGGCCGATACCGCTTTAAACGTCTTCCATTTGGAGTCAGCTGTGCTCCTGAGTATTTTCACAGAGTTATGACTGAAATGTTTGGTGACATACCAGGGGTGGCAGTATACAGCGATGATATTTTAGTAAGCGGTCGAACACTACAAGAGCATAATGAGCGTCTTAATATAGTATTTAAAAGAGCAAAGGAATATAATGTCAAGTTTAATAAAGAAAAATGTTCATTCATCAAGGAGAGTATTAAATATCTGGGTCATATTTTTTCTGTGGACGGAATCGCAGTTGATCCAGATAAAGTCAGAGCAATCAAAGAGATGCCCTCTCCCAACTGTCTAAAGGATTTACAAAGATTTCTGGGTATACTTAATTATTTAAGTCCTTTTATTAAAAATATGGCAGGTGAGACAGAAATTCTACGCCAATTATTAAAAAAATCTACTGATTGGCAGTGGACTGCCAATCATGAAACAACATTTTGTCGTCTGAAGCAATTAATATGTCAAGTTCCAGTGTTGTCACATTTTAATGTTCATAGTCCTATTGTTCTACAAAGTGATGCTAGTAAGAGTGCTGTCGGAGCGGTGTTGTTACAAAATCAACATCCAGTATATTATGCTTCAAAAACGTTAACAGATACACAACAAAAAATGGCTCAGATTGAGAAAGAACTCTATTCAATAGTTTTTGCCTGCATCAAGTTTCATCAATTTATATATGGACAAACTGTAACTGTAGAGACAGACCATGCTCCTTTAATAACATTGTTTAAAAAGCCTTTAGTCGAGGTCCCAACACGTCTTCAAAGAATGATGTTGAAAATACAACCTTATAGTTTAAATGTAGTCTACAAGAAAGGTAGTCACATGTACATTGCTGATACCTTGTCAAGAGCAGCACTCTCTGAAACAAGTTCAGACGAATTAGATGATGATGTCATTGTTCATGTAAATTTACTGATTAAGTCATTACCAGTGTCTTCAGAACGGTTACAGTGGTTAGTCAGAGGCACTAATGAAGATGAAAGTCTGCAGATTTTAAAAAAATACTGTAAAGAAGGATGGCCGTCAAGTAAAACTCAAATTCAAAATGATCTGCATGAGTATTGGCAGTATAGATTTGATTTACATACAGAAAATGATTTAATTTTCAGAAGTAACAGTATAGTCATACCTAAAAAATTAAGGCCAGAGATTTTGAAAATAATTCACAGTGGTCATCTGGGAATTGAAAGGTCAAAAGCGTTTGCTAGAGGACATGTTTTTTGGCCATTTATGTCAACTGATATAAAAAACATTGTGCAGTCGTGTCATATTTGTTTGTCACATAGAAGTGCAAATGCTCCAGAACCACTTCTTCCACATGATGCTACATTACTTCCGTGGGAAAAAGTGGGTGTTGATTTTATGGATTATAAATCTAAAAAATACATAGTAGTACAGGATTACTATTCGAATTATATTGAGTTGATGACAGTGGCAGGTACTAATGCCAAAAATGTAATTGTGTGTCTTAAAAGTATTTTTAGCAGACACGGCATTCCGGTGGAGCTGTTCTCTGATAATGGGCCACCATTCAATTCAGCAGAGTTGAAGAATTTTATTTGGGAATGGGGAATACATCATAACACATCAAGTCCCTATATGCCAAGGTCAAATGGGTTAGTAGAGTCGGCAGTAAAGATATGTAAACGTTTTCTAACCAAGTCTGAGGAGTCGGGGACAGATCCATATCTGGCTTTACTGCAATTTAGGAATACACCTAGAGGAAATCTACCATCTCCAGCACAGTTATTAATGTCACGGTCACTTAGAACACAATTACCAACAGTCACAAAAAACTTAATACCAAGAACAGTCAATTTTCAAAGATTTGTAAAAACTAAGGAAGAAAATAAAAATAAAATGAAAAATTACTATGACAGAAAGACTATATCATTACCAGAGCTACAAGAAGGAGATGAAGTCTATTTTAAAAAAATGCCAGATACTCCATGGATTACAGGCACAGTAAGGTCCAAATGTGACCAGCCTAGGTCTTATACTGTTGAAGGGTCGGATGGATTTATAGGAAGGAGAAACAGACAACATATTTTAAAGTTTTCCCAGTCACCTCAAACGGTATCTGAAGATATGTTACGAAAAAGTCCAGATATCAAAATATCTCCCAATTCTCATACAGTAGCACCGTCTATTGAAGAGTGCAAAACTCCTGTTGAAACGCGCACTAGGTGTGGAAGAGTCATAAGACCACCAAGACGGTTAGATTTATAATAATAAATATTTTGTTAAATAAGCAAACATTTTAACAATGACTGTGACGGACTGATTGATTTAGTTAAGTTTAGAATATATTATATAGTTAAGATTTATTGTTTAAGTTTAGTTAGTCTTATTTTTATGTTACCATAACAGTGTTTGTTGTCAAGAGTTATTGTTAAAAGGTTTAGGAGTTTTGTCAATTTTTGTAAACTATCTCAAGCTATAAAAATATAATAATTTAGCTTTTTCTAATAAGGAGGATGTTATGAGTAGGTCACATCACTATTGATGTCACAACACTAGTCGATAAGCGGGCAGCCAAGATGGCGGTCTGATGTAATACTTTCTTTAACATTAAAACATAATAAATAAAAACAAGTTTAATTTATATACACCGACCAAAACATACACCATATAATTTACACGAATATCTTAGGAGTAATCGCAAAAAAATTACGAACGCAGAAGGAGAATTAAATTCTAGCGCCTCGCTTCGGTTGATGCAATCGCTGTCACTTGGTGTTTGGGTGTTTGTTATTAAATCAGGCTCTAACGAATGAAAGGATCTGGCTGAGGTACAGGGATATATTATAGCCTGAAATAAGGCATAGGCTACTTTTTATCCCTGGAATAGGTTACCACTGGTTGCGGGAACGGGATCAAAATTTCATGATTACTTTTGGTCGTGATAACCGACATCCACGTGGGCGAAGCTGCGAGCTCAGCTAGTAGAAAATAAAGGAATGGCGATTTTGCTACCGTCTTTATCACAGCGGCAATGAAACGTCTGCTTCACCAGCAAGTGAATTGTTATTGAGGGAAGCTATTTACGTCCTTAGCAATTATAGTGTCTATTACAATCTGACAAGCCAATTATTTCCCGATGTTATGTCAATCAGTCTGAATTATTTAACACCCTGGTATTATTAGACTCATCAAATATTACGGAGTTCAATGATATTTTGTAATGAGTCGTTGACAGAAATGTCAGGAACAGCGTTCTGTTACCATGGTGCTCCGTGGGTCCTTTTCAATTGAAACACTTTATTTTGTTACACTGAATTCAATGAAACTTGCACACCAAAAATTACAATGAGTCGGAAAAAATGGTAATCGAAAGAATTTTGTAGGTTGACTGCACTGCTTGCATGACGATCAGTTTTATATAATACATGAATTCTCAAATATTCGGAAATTACTTATAACAAAAAAAGCCGAAAGCCGAGTCCGAAGCCTAAATTGATAAGGTTCAGGATTTTTACCGAACAGTGTTATGGCCCAGTGAAAAGCGAAGGAACTGATATGTTGTATTAGATTTGAATCCAGCCTAGTCATCAACATCCACAGCCCGACTTTATCCATGCTGGATGTAGGCATCTATTTGTTTATCCCAAGCTCCACGTTCTTATGCTAGCCTCATCCAGGATATTCCCGCAATGCAACAATGTCATCTGCCCAATATGCCGCCAGACAACCAACTTACTGCAGTCATTACTGGAAAGAGATATGTGTGTGTCTATGTTATGTGGCGTCCAATGAGACGCCACTCGACCACAGCTTTACTTCACCTGCCATCACCGCGCCTTGCTAGGTACTTCGTAGGTAGACCTTGCTACGCTTCGTGCTAATTCAGCCTTTCATTACCACTGCTCTCAAAACCGATCTGATCAGACCGATTAGGAGACACGTGACGATCCCACAACCTGCACTAGGTCCTCGTGCCTCGTGCCTCGGGCCCTCGTCGTCTCGTAGGCCTCGTAATTTGTATTATATCATATGTATGTTAGTTTGTAAGGTATATATCTATGGGACAAAGTAGCCTGAAAGTAAATGTATGTTATCGTTGTTGTTGTAGTGGATGACGGCCCACTTCCTTTTACAGAAAGGAGGTTTGTGTTCCAACAGTGAGAACATAATTGTCTCATTATGTCGGGCTGATTTTTTTCTCTTACGTTTATAGAGCCGCTATTCTAAGATAATGATTATAACTAATATATGTATAGGGCCCGCTAAATAAATCATGGAAACTATGGACTTACGCCAAAACAGCGCAATATCCGAGCTCAAGATGTTATAAATCGATCATTTGCCATCTGTCTCATAATTCACCTATTAAAGCCTTTAGCTTAACCTGCAATGGCAACCCTGTTGGCAAGAAGTCAGTTACCAGAAAAAAAATCATTGACTCCTTATCTTTGACTGCCATCCTAAAATATTGATTTTAGTATTCACTGAAGAAAGAAAAACCGGAAATCTACCGAAATTCTGGAGTATTCCCATTTGAGCACCGATTTCAAGAGCACCAAAGATTATCCCTTTTGAGCAAAGGGAATATCTTTGGCTCTAAGCATTGGTGCTCTTGAAATCGGTGCTCAAATGGGAATACTCCGAAAATCTGACAATCCGTCCGAATATATTGACTGTCTTGAAGCAAAGACATCATTCTAGATGCAAACGCGTCTACTGAGCATGAAGTTTTGGGTTTGATTTCCAGACCAGTGTTTCTCCGTGACCGTAGCACCAGTTCCTTCAATAAATGGTGATGGCGGTTTGTTTCAAGTGTTGTATGCGGCTACCGTGAATCACAGCTTCGATATACAATTTACAATTATCATACAATTTACATTACAATTTTATTTTATAGTACCACTTCCATGTTTTTGTAATACCCTGAATATGAAGTTTCACTGTGCAAAACCACGGACGGCCTTAGATATTAATAAACTTTTATACGACTTAAGAGTACCTTGGAAAACCGAAGAGTTCCGAGATTGGTTTTAATAATTATTGACGGTAAGAAAGGAAAACTCACACAAAAAGCATTCGTTTTCTCGATGCTCTCTTACTTTGTTGTAAGAGGCTTATTAGCTCTATGATCTTTTTTTCTAGCACTGATGTAGCTATACCTTCTATGAATTTCCCATAGAGACCGCAATAACACGTCGTCATCTTAAGCCCAGTCTAAAGCCAACTGTCTTGAGTTCTGCTTCCAGTCTAACCGGATGCACCTGAATACGAGAAGTTTACATGATGCGATCGTCTATCTGATCTTCAATATCCCCCTTAGTAAAACTGCTTGTTAGACTTCTGGGTTTTTTGTTACCTTCTATGGTAAGTAATGCAACGAGAAAATACAGGGTGTAAACAGACCCTTCATGAAGCCGTAAACCAAGCATTATGTACATCAAACTAAGTAACTTTACGCAAAAATTAGTGCTGGGAAACAACTTGTTTTTTTGGGTTGAAAAATCACGTTTTATAGTAGGACTCAATGCAACGCACTCAAAATATTGTGCTGATGGATGGATTCAATAGTAAGGCGGTCCTGGAGGTGTTTAAAGTAAAAATCTTGCATTACATTACATGTATTTAACAAAAAAACTTGTTAAAAAGTTGGAACTTTGAGCCCCAATATCTCTGTAACTAGAAGGTTCCCAGGTATGGTCTAGAGCAAAAAAATTACCGCAATGACGGGACAACAAGTGCCTTTCGGCTTCGTTAAGAGTCTGGTTACACCCTTTAAGGTAATATGGTTCCTTTAAGCACCTATTTAGTACGGAGCCCTAGAAATTAAAACATAACCTGAAACTATGGTCAAAAGTTCGATATTCAAAAAGATTGATTTTATTTCTTGTAACAACATTAATAACTACTGTTATGATGTGATTTGTTACTTTTGCACGCAAAATGAATGAATGGATTTGGATGAAATTTTGCAAACAGAATGATAGTGACTGCCTCGTTGGTCTAGTGGTCGTAAACGCGACTGCTGAGCATGAGGTCCTGGGTTCGATTCCCGGGTCGAACAAAGTGTAATTAGGTTTTGTGTGTTTTTTTCCATCAGGAATTTCTCAGTAGTAGCCACGGAGTCTGGATTTGTGAACGGTTGATGGCAATAGGCTCGCCGTCTTTTACATGGGACTTAATCATAACTTGCGAAATGAGGGTGTACTATTAAGTACACCTCTGCCTAACCCTTACAGGCGTGTTGTTATGTATGTATGGAGAATGATAGTTTATAATCTGGATTGATCCCGTGGGAGAATAACTGAAGCGGCTGAAGGACATAAGTTAGCCAAACATAATTATCAAGACTAGGCAGGATTTGACAAATTAAAAGAATAGGACCAAATAAAATTTTAATCTTTATACTTACAATAATAATTCATAATTAAAAAAAAAAGAATATTATGTAAAAACTGTTCCTAAATATAGAGTCTTTAATATTCATGAATACAGTGCAAGGCCCTTGCAATTTTTAACGTTTTGTTTTTAAATATTTGCTAAAATATCCTAGGGCAGGGCAAAGGCCTCATCTTATACATATATACTACCGCCTTCCGGCAGTAAACACAGCATGAATTTCAGTGACTGAAATTTATTTTACTCGACTTTGGAAAAACAATTTTGAGATTTGGATGGTCTCGTGGTCTCAAGCGCTACTGCTGAGCGTGTGGTTCTGAGTTTAATTCCTAGGTCGGGCAGTCTTTGGGGGTGTGAAGAACAGGGTGTAAAGTTCTTCATCCCCTATAGAAAAGGGAGAATCGTCCGACCAGACGGGTGTTGTATCTGATGGGCGTTTGCCCGACAGTTGTTGTCGGGTTTTTAAATAGTTATAGTCTTAAGTCACGGAAGACTTTACTTGTGCGATCTAGGCAAATCCTAGATCGCACAAGTAAAGTTTGTTTAGTTCGTCCGCTCCATCATAGATGGTGATGACTCTTTGTAGTGCCGCTACCAGTCTTTTTGATTTTTCTAAACGGAATATCTCAGCATCGCCGGCCAAAATTTTCAGTACAAGAGATATGACTGCAATTAATAATGGTGCGCAAAGTAGCGGGGAAAGGCGGTGATGGCCGGAGAAAAAGTTTTGGCTCATGCTGGACAGGAATCACGAGTGCTGCTAAGGTAGAGGATTTGGAATATTTCCCCTAGTCTTTCGTCGGAATATTTCCCCTTGTCTTCCGCGAGGTGGTGCAAAAGACAAGGGTAAATATTCCGAATTGATGGCCTACCGTATGGACGGTAACACTGGAAGCAGAAGTAGATAGTAATAGGCTCAACTTCCTTAACTTAGTAAATAAACATAAGTGGCATCCTACTGCTCTGCTTAAACGTTTGGGGAAACATGCGTCATATTATCTATGTATGTATGGTTGTTTCACAAAAAAGGTCAACGAGCTGGAGTACCATTTCAGTTACTTTTTAGACAGGTTTACGAATGGCCTGTTATCCTTCATTGCGGAGGCGGCAATGCGCGAAGTATTCCCATCACTTAGCTCACGCGTTGTTTTGGATGAAAAGGGCAAAATACGTAAACAAAGTAGATCGCAGACATCTACTCTGGGCATGAGACTTCATCCACGACACAGGCCTTTTTTTTAGGATGGGAAATCATCAAATGACCGCTCCTGCTCTAGGCGGAATGGAAAGGAGTGTCAGACTTGTACTGACTAAAACCCATCCATGTTCCTTCCTTGCACTTTGCGTTCCAGGGTTGCGGTATCTCTTTCGAACGGTCCTGCAGGCCCACTACACAGGCTTGGGACACAGGATTGGTGGATGATGGTTTCCTCCACCATTTTCAGAACAGTGGTGATAAAATACATACACCAAAGAAAGTCGCCTGGTTGGGTTCGAACCCACGGCCTCTCTCTTAAGTCAGTGACATTACCGCTGGTCTACCACTGGTCCTGCCATCACTGTAGAAGGATGAAAGTGATGGATGAGTTTAGTACCTAACTACGACAGCAGTTACCTTGAATCAACTCGACCGTATGTCTGAAACTTTCATCGAACGGTGACGTCGACACTATACAGGAAATATTACATTACATAAACTTAATATCACGTCTGTAATCCGCGAAGGGTTAGGCAGAGGTGTTCTGAATAACAAAAATAACACCCATTTATTTCAGGCTACTTTGGCCCATAGATATATACCTTACAAACTAACATACGTATGATAAAATAGAAAATATGTTAGGAAATAAAACCTTAAAACTATGTTAGTAACACTTCACTTGTGCACTATGTCACTGCACGTTCATGTGGCACTTGCCGTGGAAGCAACGGAACACCACTTCCTGCGGCCTAAAGTCCTCCTCCAAGACGAGGTGCAGATAGCATGTTGGTTTCGCACCACGAACGCACGAAGGCACGTTTCGATGGAGCCTTACCGCAGTAGTTTTTATTGGTACGTTGACGGTGCTTCCTCTTCAAAACTCTCACAAAACCATCATCAGCCCGAACTGGTGCTTTTTCAGGCACGGGTTCCCCAGCGGGAGCAGTTATGCCCGCGACCACGCTAGCCTTTCGCCAGTTATGATTTAAGTCCTGTGAATGAGGGGGCAAGCCTATTGCCATCAACCAGGCACAAATCCAGACTCCGTGGCTGCTTCTAACAAATTTCAGATGGAAAAACCCAATAACCCTTTGCCCAACTTGGGAATCGAACCCGGAACCTCATGCTCAGCAGACGCGCTTGCGACTACTACACCAAAGACGCAGTAAATATTACTATCGAGTTTAGCACAGAAGCTGGTGTCTCTGCTGACTCCTTAACGATTTCTAAATCTTGCGTAACGAGGGATTCGTATTATACAATACAAAAGGAGGAAAAATGTGGATTCTGAAAGAAAGGCCTCTGAATTTCGTCCAAACTGTCTAGTGACACACGAAATACAGTCATTGTTTAACACCGATATATTTAATTAGCCCAGGTAACAATGAAAGCGCAAGTGAAGTAGGACGGCACAATATCTTAGGGACTACTGGTTACTACTTATGTCTCTTACATCGCGTGCTATGCGCTTATTTTATATGTTGGTTCGGTCGATACGCCGCAGTGCTGTTTAAAGCGCCGACCTAAACGCACGGACTGAGTTTAACTTCGGTTAGTTGACGAGAGTTCGTGCCAACTGCTGTTGCGTTCGTAATATCGTGGTGAGTTTCTTTCTTAAATATTTAATAATGCTTTTTGTTGTTTAGAAAATTGAGGAAAAGTGCTAGTATTTTTCTATCGGAAAATTAGAGAATTTTCACGCGTTAGAAATTAGAGAAATGCGATTATAAGTCTGTTCCTAATAATTTAATTTTGTGTCGTGTCTATTATGTCAAAAGTGTATTGTTATACCATATTTTCCGCACTAGTGAAAATTGTTTCATTTTTCGTTGTTCTTATTGTGTAAAAATAATGTATATCAATTACTTTGAAAGCGTTTGTTGTGAATAATGTTGCTTGTCAGCTGTAAATTGTGAAAACAATTTATGACTTTCCTTCTTCTACGCAAGGAACTTTTGTTGAAATATTCTAGAAACGAAGTGAAATATTTCATACTTACTAAAGAGAAACAATGGTCCAGTTTATTTTCTACTGTAACTGTTTGTCAAAACTTTTCAGGTAGTCTAATCGTTATTTTTTTATTCACGTAATAGTTCTTACCAATTTTACCCAACTTAGTTTTTCGTATAATTGTTTTGTTTTATAATTTTCAATTTAATTGTGATGGACTAAAGGACCTATTTCCTCGTGTGTTTATTTTATCATAACTATGAATAACTACAATGCATGCCGACTATTTACGATTGCAGTAAAAATTACGTATTCATTAACTTTTTATTTAACTGAACCAAGTAAAGGTAAGCATAGATTATTTCTGAGCAGGGATTATCAAACTTACTGTATGCCAGCTGGTATTTTCATAGTTTAAAATTTAGCTTTTCGTATAGTATCTAGATTTGTAGAGCGCGTTCAATAAACATCAAAAACAGACTGAAAATTACTTCTGAAAACGCAACAAGGCTAAAGGTAGTTAAAGTAGGGGAAATTAATAGTTTAGTAATTTGAAAACCAACTTAAATTGTTTGTTTTTTAAATCAAAACAGTAATTCTTTGACTGTATTTTCTTTAATTTGTTTTACGGCAAATTGTCGTAATCGATTTTTACTTTCCTGACTGTATACCTATTTTGTTTTATATAATACTAGGTGTCCCGCGCAACTTCGTCTGCGTCAAACCTAGATAACGACTGCAGCGCCATCTGTCGGGCTAATTTGTGAATCTAAACCATCCAGGGTGCCACCCAAACGCATACCAAAAAAATTCATTCAAATCGGTCCAGCCGTTTAGGAGGAGTTCAGTGACATACACACGCACAGTAGAATTATATATATAAAGAGATATAATTCGTTATTTGTTAGTTATGTTATCGCATAGGTCAAACTTCAAAGATAAGCAATGCTTGCCTAGGTTGGTCGGTGGATGGTTGACCATCCTTACATACCACCCAAGTTTTCTACAAACCTCGAAAAGCAAGTTAAGCCGTTGGTCCCGGTTGTCATTCGTAGATCTTTGATAGTCGTTACAGGTAGTTAGTGGCCCTAAAAGTCTAACAACCAGTCTTAACAAAGGATATAGTATAATCCAGTACTAACTGGTTGTGGAAGTCAGATAGGCAGTCGCTCCATGTAAAAACCTGGTTTTCAGCTGCATCCAATAAGACTGGAAGCCGACCCATATATACTCGTAGTTGTGAAAAGACTAGGTAGATAGGTAGATACTCGTAGGTATTATATTTTAATTTTATAAAAAATTTACTTGTATTTGCATATTTGATAAAAAATATAGAATGGTCACCTGAAGTTTAGCAGTAAACTTTATCTACACAACGGCAGTATAGTAGGTCACGTAAGCCGGACCTAGACTTAGATACTAACGGATCTAACGTCTACCTAACAACTTGCTCTAAATCGGTATTTTTACCGAGTATCCTTTATTCCCATCTACCCCTATCGGTCTGTCCCCAGTGGTGGCAGTTGTAACTATTTGTTGCATCTACCACCACTGGTGGTGGTTTTCGTCAATTCAGTCGCATTTGCCGCCACATCTGTCCCCACTGGTGGCAGATGACACTTAAATTAGTGGAATCCTCCACTAACAAATTAGAAAGAAGGAACAAATAGTTGCAACTACCACCAGTGGGGACAGATTGGTGGGGCTAGACGGGAATTAACCGAAATTACGTGACTGTAGTTCAGTTTGTTTTACGCTAGCAATGCTGATTAAATTTCTAGCTAACATTTCAGGCCGAAAAACTGGCGAAATTGTTGCAAGTACTTAGTCATCACCATCGACTACCTTGTCGAACTATGTTGGAGCCGGTTCGTCTAAATCATATTCTATTAAATAGCAATATTTGTAAAATATACATATTTGCAATCATATTCTCGAAAACGGCTGTAATGATTTTGATGAAAGTTTCAATATAGTGGTTTACGGGGGCGAAAAATCGATCTAGCTAGGTCTCATATCTAGAAAAAATCGTCTTCTCTATTTTCTCCAGAGTAGAGCTCGGTCGCCCATATACTTTATATTGGGCCAGCAGCCCAGAGAGATGGATTTAGGCCCTCTGGCTCAAACAGAGAGATTACTTTTGTCTCAGCAGTGGGAATACTACCGGGTAACTATATTTGTCCTTCCGTCCTATCCGTGACTACAAGAAAAAAAAAATCGAAACAGATCGCGGTTTACAGAGACAAGAAATAAAGTATATGTTACTGCAGGTAAAGCAGTAGGAAGAACACTATCCCCAAATATCGACATCAAACGCCATATTGTCTTCCAGTATCTAACCGGGCGAACGATAGGTGGGTAGCTGAATTCACACACAACACTTGACTCAACATGTAATATAATGTCCTGTTAAGTAATTTTGTACACACAAATTACTTATTATTAATACATCAATAAATAAATAAATAAAAATCAACTGTTTTATCTTTACATAAGTATGTAAATAAATAAATTTGATATAAATTCGTAATGTTTTTTTTTTAATTATAACTTCTTTTCGTTTGGGAAAGTAGACAAAAAGAAAATCAGTTTCGAAAAAGATTATACTTTATTTCTTTTTTCTGTACACCGTCATCAGGTTCGATTTTTTTTTCTTGTAGCCACAGATAGATAATATCGTGATCAGTGATCGGTAAAACCATAAATTATTTTTTTGAAGGAAACGGATCACGGTATCAGTGGACACATTTCTTGCCGGTTCTTCTCCATAGGAAACAACCAATATACGTGATACTTAACTACACCCCCTTCACCCTAGTGATATTTCATGATTTTTCCCGAACCCCTCCCCCCTTTTGAGCCTCACGTGATTAATGGACGACCCCTCATTGCATTTTTTTTTAAATCATATTAACCGAACCGTGCACCTTTTTGTGGACGTTTTATAAGTGCCCATCATTATGGGCTTATGTGAAATAAAATATTTAGATTTACAACTCGCCGTGATCCATAGCTAATCCAATCTGATAACGTGATCGGTGGAGACAAATCTGCAGAACGTTGTATTTATAGAAAATTCTCATTAGTATCAGCTGGGCATCAGCTGATCAAGCTCATTATTTGGCCGTTCTGTCTTACAATGTCCTAGATACCTTTGTATCTCTAATATTAGAATCTCTAATATTAGTTGTATGACTTAATAATGTGGATCACTTCTAATTTCGACCAAATCTCCTATGGGCTTGATTCCAATTTTTGAGTAGGTGTTGCAGGTGGCTGACTGGATAATCAATTATGAAAATGTGAGGCTGCGACACAGTTTTGTAACTAATGTAGCTATTTAAGAACGCAATCAATTTTTGAAACATGTTTTTGGTCCAACAAAGATTATTTGATTTGAAAAAAAAAAAGGTCCCATAATGATTGAAACTCAAAGTTTGGGATTTATGCTTTGCTCATTGTATACATACAGGCTCTCTACCAACTAATCAGCCTATAAAGTTCCCACTGGTGGGACACATACCTCTCTATGTGAGGGAACCATATGCCGAAATATTCTTCAAGGGGATCCTTTGATCAGGCGGGTGTAGTTTGTGGTGGGCCACTGGCGACTGCCGGAGTTCTACCCTGAAACTATACGACAGTTACAACAATCTTGATTGGCAGCATGTTTTCTGAGTAACTAACTGCGCTGGCGAAACATCATGAACCAGCTTTTTGCTTAACCTTTGCCCATTGAAGCTGCCACCACACCACGTACTACTGCACTATCCATCATGTTTTTCAACCCCAAAGAAAGCACGAAAGATAAAAAATCACGGCAGGTAGACCTACGCTATGTAGCTTGAGGTAAGTGACCTATGACCTACAAATACTCCCTTCCAACCGCCTTATAATTCCGTTACAAAGTGGGTTTATGCACGGCAATGAGGTTCATTAAGGTATAGCTTTGTAGAATTATATTCCCTTCAGGTCAAACCATCTAGGAAAAAAAACGTCCCCTAAAATCTCACGGTTTTCTTGTGTTTAAATTCTTTAAAAGTGAATAGTCGGGGAATATTATAGGAATGAGAGATATTCCTTTTTAGGGTTCCCATATCCAAAGGGTAAAAACGGGACCCTATTACTAAGACTTCTCTGTCTGTCCGTCCATCGGTCTGTCACCAGGCTGTATCTCCTGAACCGTGATAGCTAGACAGTTGAAATTTTCACAGATGATGTATTTCTGTTGCCGCTGTGACTACAAATAATAAAAATAAAAATAATTTAATATTTAAAGGGGTCTCCCATACAAGAAACGTGTTTTTTTTGCAATTGGCCAGTTTTTTTTTAACTGAAGAATAGTACTGTAATAATGCGCTTGATAGGCTTCATACTACACAAAGTATACTTGATAAATTATGGCCAAGTAACACTGATAGATATTTCAGTAAGAAGTGATAGCCTAGGGGTGTGACCGTCGGACTGCCAAGTTATAGGTCTTGAGCTCGAACCCATGATACGCATCTCTGATTTTTCGGATTCATTCATCCATTCATTTAATTCCTCTTTAGTGAAGAAAAACACCATGAGGACACCAAACCAGCCTGAGAGATATGAGACGGCATGCAAAGCCAAGTCAGAGGCCCATGGGCGGCATAAAAACTCTGACATCAGGTTAGGTACTAATCTAACTTCAGTAAGATACCTTTCAGTGTGCGGTTTCTGTAACGTGGGTAGATATTTTAGGGAATAGATACGAGGTCATCTAAGAATTTCTTGAGCTGAAGAGCGTACATTGAAAGAATTCAAAAATCCTGCCTAATCGTATGGTATGTTATAGGCTATTTTTTTCTCTGTGTTGGTTCATTTTCGTCAACTACACCGAGTTATGTAAATATTCTGAAGCCTTTCTCGTAATTCGAATGGCATCCTGGTCTGTTACCTCTTTGCTTACAGGTTGCTCTGGGTTTTGCAACTACTTTTGTCTAGCTATTGTGGAGTACTGTAGTGTCAAGTGTGATCACACAGTTATAAATTCATAGGTCGAATCATCAATCATCATCATCACTAGCCTTTTCCCAAATTTGTTAGGGTCGGCTTTCAGTCTTACTAAATGCATCTGAATACCACTATTCACATAGAGCGACTGCCTATCTGACCTCCACAGACCAGTCAGTACTGGGTAATACGGTACCAAAAATTCATAATCATTATAAATTCATCAGTACATTGCAAGACGTTCCTTATGGTATCTGGTGTAGATTTTAGATTTAGAGAAGTATGGAAGAAGAAGACATGTTGAATCAACTCCAAATAAATTGGGATAAGGGCAGGAGAGTCATTTTTTTATTTTTATTTTCCTTTATTGGCCAACCAACAATTGTTTACACTGTAAATATTTTGAGTAATTATCTACCATTATATAAATTTAGCGTAACAATTTCTTACAGGTTAGCACCGCATGCCCCATAAACATATTAGATGTGCCACAAGCACTGTAATATAAATTTGGTTTCTAATTAACTAAAATTAACAAGTTTAAATTAACATTATGTGAATGAGTATAAAACTAATATTAACAGTAAAAATAAAATCATGATGGTGTAGATTTTCCGAACAAAACTATTGGCAAAACTTGCGATCTGTTTGTATTATCTTGGTTTTCCGTCTGCCGACAAATAACAGTAGTTTTCCATCGACACAAGCCAGGCGTATGTTCGATGGTCGCATCGTCGAGCCCTTAATCGCATAGACATTTGCATCAATTTATCGTTTCTGGGATCTAAAAGTGTTTCACCTAACTGCTATATAATGGCTAATGTGAATACTTTTTGGAGTTACAATGTCATTATCATTTGATTTAATGCTGCATATATCATGGTTCATGATTTCATGGTTTTAATCTATCTCGCAGCGTCCGGTTATCTGCCAGGGCTGCGGGCTGTTCGAAAGAGATACCGCGGCCCTGGAACACAAAGGGCAAGGAAGGAACATGGATGGGTTTTAGTCAGTACAAGTCTGATACTCCCTTCCGCTCTGCCCGGAGCGGGAGAAGACATTTGATGATTTCCCATCCGTAAAAAAAAAAAAAAGAGTCCGGTTATTTATACCTCTATACCAATATTATAAAGAGGAAAGATTTGTTTGTTTGTTTGTACTGAATAGGCTCTTGATTTGGAACACAGATAGTTTATAACCTGGATTAACACATAGGATACTTTTTATCCCGATAGTATGTTCCCGTGGGACATTTATCAAACTCCACGCGGGCGACGCCGCGGGCATTGAGCTAGTTTGTAATAATTTGTTTACTTAAGAGAACCTGTGCCGGACAAATGACTTCGGGAGGATGTGGAACAGCAGTTGTCGATCAAGACTTTTAAAGACAGAGTGCTTATAACTCAATTCACTGACGGCCTAATTGATGATGACAATTATTATGGTAATTAGAAGCCTAAGTTCACGCGATATAAACGAATCGTTAATTAAAACGATTTTTTAATTGAAAATACAACAAGCATAATTAGTATCACGCATTTCCCCTAGTCTGTTCCCCACTATATTGAGGTGGGTTTCAAGTTTAACCCGATACAACTGAATACCAGTATTTTACATGGAGCGACTAACTACCTTTTCTTTATTACAAGTTGGGCTTGCACTTGACCTCGATCCCACCTGATGGAAAGCGATGGATGAGGTCTATGATGGAACGAGCGTGCCCAGAAGACGCCTGTTCACTCTTGCTTTGAAGGCAGACGGGTTAGATGTGGGAGGGAACATAGATGCCAGTAGAGAGTTGCACACCTTAGCTGTGCACATAATAAACGTGGAGGAGAAGATCGCTGATCTCCACAAACTAGGAACTGGTATAAACGGCACCCCTAAGGAAGACTATCAAAGATATACGAACGAAAGTCGGGCCCAAATGCTTAATATGCTTTTCGAAACAAAGATGATAGATTTAAATGAAACCAATGACAGAGCTGTGCATGTGGCAACATACTGGTCGGGCATTATTTGAATTTATTATATTATTATTTGAGTCTATCGACACGTAAAGAAGAAGAAGAAACAAAG
Organism: Lycophotia porphyrea; assembly: GCA_950005105.1. Classification (NCBI taxonomy): domain Eukaryota; kingdom Metazoa; phylum Arthropoda; class Insecta; order Lepidoptera; family Noctuidae; genus Lycophotia; species Lycophotia porphyrea. The sequence goes on along the minus strand of OX465388.1, from coordinate 17,797,908 downwards.
AATCTCGGTATGAAAAAATGATCACCCACCAGTAGACTGGATCTGCAATCGTTTAAGTTTTAAATTAAAGATAGACTCAATTAGAATTCCAACTAAGACGCATCAGGTGTTCTCTAATGGTATGCAAAACAGCATTTTGTATTACCACCACTTTTGATAAACATTCATTATTTATTCTTCTGAAACGCTATAAATAAATGTAATACAACGACACAAACCCTAAAAGTCTACCGCTGAACATTTTTGCCTCGCCATAAACCGTTCTAATTTACGATCGATCCTCTGGGGAAAACGCAACGTTTTGCGTAAAGCGGTGTTCTACCCTTGGGACCAGATTTTTGCCGTAAAGTGGATTGACCTACCTGGCTTGTTGGTATTCTTTTGTTTTTTGGTAATGGTACTTTACTATCAATATTAACTCGCTGATGCCCGCGGTTTCGCCCATCTACATGTCGGTTATCGCGCCCAAAAGTAATCATGAAGTTTTGATCCCGTTACCGCAACAAAAACTTGACAAATAATATACTAAAACCTTCCTCGAGAACCACTCTATCCATTGATGAACTGTATAAAAGTCGGTACAGTAGTTTTTGAGTTTATCGCGAACAGACAGAAAACGCGGCGGAGGACTTTGTTTTATAATATGTAGCGATTGATTATATCTGCTACTCAAACACTGCTTTGAGCTTTTACGGTTTAAAACTAATATTGCGACGCTGTTGCAAGCGCCATGATCACGTGATGATACCCAAGGAAGATGGCGGTATGGGGTGATGATGGATTTCGCGATCATGGCGCTTGCAACAGCGTCGAAATATCGGAAGCTCAAATAATGAACAATCACGGAAGATATCCCGTAAGTGATAGTATAATTTTATATCTGCTACTATTTTGGTTGTTATAAAAGCTCAAACTATTACCATAACTTCGACATTCATACAAAAATAATCTACACAGTCAAAATGTATGGAACAGACGTATTTTTTTTTACAAAAGTTATACCAATGCAACACCAACACGGTCAAAATGTATGGAACAGATTATATGATATATTAATGAAAATTATGTGCTGAATTCATGCTTCAAGCATAAATGTGAATAGAACTTTTGATTAAACTATTCTTTCTATATCGTGTGATGAGTGCCTAACCTGGTGTCAGAGTTTTTATGCCACACACGGGCCTCTGACTTGGCTTTACTTGCCGTCGAGAAATATCTCTCAGGCATGCTGGTTTCCTCACGATGTTGGTTAGAGTGAAGTCAGTAATCAATTTCTAACCCCTTATTGAAATTTATTAGGATAAACTAACTATATACATTAATAATTAAAAACTATTAAACTAAAATAAATAAACTAACAGCAAACTATAAAAGGGCATCAAAAACTCCTCCTCAACGCTGTCAGCTGGTAATGTGCCCAAGAGACTGGCGGCGTTGCCACGTTGTATGGCGACACTTAGCCTCTGGCCAAAGTAAAAGCCAGCCCTTGGGTCACGGGAAGCGTCAACTAAGCGTTTCGAAATTTCCTTAACAAGTTAACTGCCATGTCAGGCACCGGTGCCTGACAGACTCACTATCTGTTCAGGCCATGTCAGGCACCGGTGACTGACACTGAAGCATCAAATTCAACTGACCGCAGTGCGCCACCTGGCACGTAGATTTTTTATACCGTTTTTTCATCCAAATAAAGAAAAGGGAACACTTTTTTTTACATAACTGTTCAATATAAACCAAGAATCACTACGTAAGAAATGAAATTTGGATGGTACAGAAAATATACCTTGGCAGTTAACGTGTTAAATAGGCTATGAGCACACGGCCCTAGAGTTTCAACCCCAAACGGCTCGAAAATATAGTTACCACAAAGGTTTCTATATTTACGCCGCTTGAGGTTCTCTGCAGCCGCAGCGGCAGCACCAGCACAGCACGATGAGCTTGGAAGATGGGATGGCGCAAGAGTATCGACGCATGATGCGTCCCACACTAAAGGCCTACCCATCTTCCAAGGAAACAAAGACATGCCGTCCGGTCTCTTGCCGTGCAAAACGGCCCGCACTTCGGCTGCATGACAGGCCGTGGTGACTGAGGTTGTTGACAGCTTCACCGCAGTATCCAATACCCAAACATTAACAATGGTAATGATGATGAAAATTTGCAAATAATTTCAATCAACGTAAATTTATCGTACACCGGTACGATAAAAAAAAAAAAACATTCCAGGAGTGAAAACTTTTTTTTTTCAAGATTCTTGATTATTTTTATAAAATATTTTTGCTTAGGCCTTTTACTTATATACTGTATTTTTTTGGGCTTGTAATAAATGTAGCAATACGGCTAACTCTGCAATGAAAACGAGGTCGTTTACAGGTGTCACGAGTTCAATAATTGTTTTTCCCCATCTCAAAAATGCCCAACGAGCCTAAAGAAGTTTTCACTTCAAAAAAACACAACGCTTATCATCAAATACCAATTGATGTAAAAAAAATTGTACAAATTAACTAAATCTTTAACACGAGGCAACAACGGTACGTCATCGTGAAACCTTACTGAAAAATTAAAGGAAATATGTGCAAAAAGTAAGAAATTTTGTAGGGCTTTACTTATAGGAATGACGGAAGGACTGATGCCTTTCAAAGGTTGATTTTTCAAGTAATGCTTACCGAGGTTGGTCCGTGGATGGGTGGCTCTGTGTCTTGGAAAGCACGTTAAGCCACTGGTTTCAGCTATAATTTGTTAATGCTGTTTGGTTTTATTAACCTCCGACGCAAAAAAGGGGTGTTGTAAGTTTGACCACTATGTGTGTCTGTTTCTGGTGCCGTAGCTCTTAAAAGAGTGAACCGATTTGGATGCGGTTTTTTTTATCTGAAGTAGGTTATCAAAGAGATACATGTAATTGAATGTAAGCGAAATAATAGGTAGTCAGTGGCCCGACAGTCTGTGTGTCTGTGTCAACCAGTCTTAAGAAAGGGTATCGTATTACACAGTACTAACCGAGTTATGAACGTCTGATAGGCAGTTGTTCTATATAAAATACTGGTATTCAGCTGCATACGGGGAGACTGGAAGCCATGGTTGGGAAAAGGCTAGGCAGATGATGATATGTTTTCTCTGTAGTGAATCGTATCAAAACCAAACAGCGTGAAAGACTTTGAGGACTCAGGAAGCTTAAATGTTGTTAATTTCGGAAAACTTAAGCTTTCAGTATAAACCTCTACACTTACTTTAATCTTCTGGTAATAATTTCATAGCAAGTCCACTTTGGAATCTGGTTAAAAATGTTCAAGCTGCTAAACTTGCCAATTACTTGGAGCCTTTTCCGTTTCTTTTAGAGCAGTTCTAGCATAATCAAATTGTTTTAAAAAAAGTGGCAGTTAAAATGTTAATAAGCATTTTTTCGCGAACAATTTCTTTAAAAGTAACACTTGAATCGATCATGATGTTTATGAATTTCTTGAATTGAATATTCGCTTTTCAGACATCGCCATACAAAGACAGCATGAAAATGACTCTGGTGCTCTTAATTACGGAGAAATCTTCTTTTTTTATTTCCTGAGCTTACAACTCACTAACGAACTTATTTTTATATCGAGAAACAATTTTCGTGTGCCTTGGAGATACCTTACAAACCACAGGTGTTTCTGACCATGCATTTTTGTTTCACATTCGATCAAAAAACAAAATGCATCTTACCGTGCCTTACTGGAACTTTGAATCCTCATTCAGAGTTCTTGAAAATGCAAAGGTCAGAGAACAGCAGTCAGTTCACGTAAAATACTGATATTTTGACGCATCTGGCAACCCCAAGGCCGTTCCCCGTATATTATAACTGGTATAATTTTCTCTTTATGAAAAAATATTAATACAATCCTGTTCCCAAGTCAATTTGCATTACAAATCAGCCAAAAAGCGTTCACTGTGCAAATGAGACTTTCATGAAATAAGCTTATAATATGATTAAACTTGGAAAAATGCCTTAATTTGCCTAATTTTGGCAAAGTATTATATTATTATCGTCATCATCTGCACAAATAATCATGCTTATAATTATCATAAAGTTGTGTATGTGGCATCCACCCACCCACACTAGACCTGCGTGGTGGATTACAGCCTATTCCCTCTCATAGAAGGGAGGACTGTGTCTCCTCAGTGGAAAAGATTATTCCCACAAAGGGAGATACAGGAAATGTGTTTTTTTCGGTTTATGGTACAGGTTTCTTGTATGGGAGCCCCCTTTAATTATTAAATAATTTATATTTTTATTATTTGTTGTTAAAGCGACAACAGAAATACATCGTCTGTGAAAATTTCAACTGTCTAGCTAATACGATTCATGAGATACAGCCTGGTGACAGACAGCCAGAAACATGTTTTTTTTCGGTTTATGGTACGGAATCCTTCGTGCGCGAGTCCGACTTGCACTTGGCCAGTTCTTTTTGGTTCTTTGATATTCCTTAAAAACTTGTTCATCCTTACATTTTCGCAGTGATCTCTATCTATTTATCCGTATTTGCGCTTATGACTCGAGAACCACTTATCTGATTTACGTGATTTATTCTTAAGTGATAGATTATGGTTCTCTAGCTACTTTTAGTACGTATACGTAAACCCACGCAAGCGGCGCGTTAGGAACAGCTGGTGGCTAATATGTTGAGACGTTTAATAGTAATACCTTGGGCCTTTTATTTTTTTTTGGATGGAAAATCGTCAAATGACTTCTCGTCAGACTTGTACTGACTAAAACCCATCCATGTTCCTTCCTTGCCCTTTGTGTTCCAGGGCCGCGGTATCTCTTTCGAACACTCCCGCAGCCCTGGCAGGCATCGACCCTTGCGGGCCCCTCCCTGTTTGCTGACATCTCTTTGAGGTGCGCGTGGTACACGAACGCGCCGTCAACACGGTAAAACTTTGGGCCTCGATTTCTTTTGTTGTCTTGGTTCTATGGCTAACCTAATTTGACATTTTATGATTAATTGGTATTTGGATATGAGGGGTTTATTCTAGTCGGAGTGGCTATAATGGACCACCGTGAACCTCACCATTGAGCTAGTGGTCAAACGCTACAACACCTACTTTGAGATTTTATTTGTTATGGTCATCATTTTCTTGCCCTTATCCCAAATCATTTGGGGTCGGCGCAGCATATCTTCCATAATTCTTCTATCACTCGTCATCTCATCAGATACCTCATTTCAGGTTTTTTTTTTTTTAATTTTAATAATGTTTTTAGAAAATGTGTAGTTTTTATTGATGTAATGTCAGGTTAGTTTGAAAGGTTTTTTTTTGTTATATTTGTTTATTATGTTATAATCTAGCCTAAAAAGGCTAATACGCAATTTTAATCTAACTTAATTTGCTAAAGGTAATTATATCTAAGAGCCCGTCCATTGCGTTTACTTAACGTCGTTCACATTGTTCTTGTGTTCATATAATAGCTAGGCACTATATTACACTCACGGTAAAGTCACAAATATGATGAGGAAGCCGATGTTCATGAGCTTCTACATATTTTTGGATTATGCTGTTTACGAACTCTATATATTCAGGTCCCGATGGATGTCGTCAATTCTTATGTACCAAGTCTGAGTGATATAGTTTATTTATTTATAACAGCATAAACTATCATTACAGGTTATCAGTTAAGTCTGTTCTTTAAAATAAATAGTTAAACGTTTCTACGGGGCTTTTCCCGTCGCCGCCCTACGTAGTATGGGGTGTTGTTTTTTTTGTGTTGTTGAGTTCTATTTTAAGTGTGTATTTAGTTTTTCCTAAGATGTTTTGCGTTTTTTTTTTTATTGTAATATATAGGAAGAATGGGATATTGGCGCAAAAAGGGTTAATACGTGTTCAGCGTATTCTGTACATCATACCAATCGTGCCAGATAATCTTCAGATGCGTAGTCATTTGGTGGCACGGTTGGCGCAGTGGCTGAGCGATTGACTGCTGCACTGCGTGTCGCCGGTTCGATCCCCGCACGGAACAAATATTTGTATGGCCTGCAGATAGTTGTTCCGGGTCTGGCTGTTTGTGTATATGAGTTTAAATGTTTGTGAACGCACCCACGATACAGGAGAAATTTCTAGTGTGGGGCAACGTTTTTTTTTAAAACAAAAAAACAGAATTCAATGTTTGCTGTAACTCAACTCTACTGAAAACTGCAATTTATCACGCCAACCTAGTGCTGGTTGTTACTTTGATTTCTTATTAGAATCAAACCGGTTCCCTCACAATGTTTTACCAATAGAATCAATCAATGATTAAATACAAACTTCAGCCTACGTAACCGTAGGTATACGTATGAAAGGACCGTCTTCATTTGTTTAAGTAAACAATAGATTTGTGTTATCAGGCCATATACTTCGCCGCTTGATTCAATGCAGATAGGGTTATGAAATGTTTATATAATTAAATTGTTCATTCCAGGTTACTGACACTGTTTAGAATTAGTTTAAATGTCGTTTCGTTGTTATTTATTGTAATCATGATTTATATAATGTGTCGGTGTGTTTTCAAACATTATATATAGGACTTACAGGGGCTTTGCTGAGTGTAAAAAACGGACGTTGATGCGAAAACTGCTACAATAAATATAAACCATTATTCTAGTATATAATTAGGTGCATTATTCAGTTTTATCAAATAACAGCTGTCGAATACATTTTGAACATATTAACAGCAGGCTACTCCGGTCGATCTTAAAAACTCAAACTCAATTAAACCATATTACAGGCACTTTTGAATGTCAGAAAAAAAAAGAAGGCTAAGCTACAGTCACAGACACAAGGGATAATAAATTGTGAAAGTACTGTACTTGCCGATTCCAAAGTGTAGATCTCTGTGGAAGTCTCCATAGAGATCTCCGCCCGTGGATGAGTGGCTAGCCATTACATACCGAGTTTCCTCCGTGCCTCAGAAAGCACATTAAGCAGTTAGTCCCGGCTCTCATTTGTAGACTTTTGATACTCGTTACAAGTAGTTAGTGACCGGAAAGTTTGAAAACATGGAAGACATGAAACAAAGAAGGAACATGGATGGGTTTTAGTCAGTACAAGTCTGACACTCCCTTCCGCTCTGCCCAGAGCGGGAGAAGACATTTGATGATTTAAAATCCGGAAAAAAAAAATAAAAATAAAAAGGGTGCTGTTGTCAGACCTAATGAAATGATTAGTTTAATTCTTTGAAAAACCCTTCAGTGAGATACGAGAGAACCTCAACTGCTGAATATGTATGTTTTCCTTTTTTTAAAAAAAAATCGTTTGTAATTACCAAAATTTGTTAGTTATTTCGTTCTTGTAGGTCAAGCAACATAGTCTAAATTCCAATTTGATGCTTTCATCAATCGCTGTAAATGGCATAAATACGTATACACATACATACATACATAAACTCACGCCCTTGGGCAGGCAGAAACCACAGAACGCCACCTGCTACGATCCTCAGAAACGTTCTTCAGAAACGTCAGGTGGGTGGGTAGTCCTCGCAACCGGCGTGCGTGTATGACCAGATGTATGAACGTGGACGAGGCAAAAGCAGTATGTAAATACATATATTTACAAATATTACTATGAAAATAATAAAAAATGTACTAATCTGTTTTAGTTTTGTGTGCAATTTTGAAACAGAAAATAGAAATAGGAAGAGTTATTAAAACAAACCATATGCACATGTGAATAAAATATATTTTTAGGGTTCCGTACCAGAAACTGCAATGCTCCCTTACAGGATCACTTTGTTGTCCGCCTGTCCATCTGTCTGTCCGTCTGTCAAGCAAGATCCTTTTCCTCACGAACTCGTGGAGTAAAATGCGCTTCTCATAATATCACGCCTGTAATTCCTAAAGGATTAGGCAGAAGTATAACATGGCTGTGGATTAGGTGGAGGTGGTTAAATTGCCTAACCCTTATACTGTTCTTTAATACTGTCCATACAGTAGGCATCTACCTATGGGATCTAGGTTTCATCGTTACAAAGCAGCACATTCATTAAAATTCTACATAAACAAAAAAATTGCAAAATCATTACCTACACGTATAAAAGTACATAATAATTAATTATAATACATTCTAAAATAATCATGAACGTGTTTTAGCTGCACTGAGGTCGCTAGGTCCCCAGGGCCATATTGTAAACACGCCCTCCACATCGGTCCCCAACGGCGGTTTACAACAGTGTAAACACTTGTTTGCAACAAAAATTCTTTTGACCTTCAACGTGGATGGACGCGCGTTGTTAACCGCGTGTGGACGGCGGCGTTGTAAGCACGTGTTCCAGTGTAAACGCTTGTTGTAAACCACGAAAGGGCAGTTGCGCGCAGCAGCAACCGTTGCGTGCGCACGTATGCACAAAAATGGTGACTACTCGGAAAACAGAAGTTATCCGAGAATTGATTGAACTCGTTAGGGACTGCTGTCTTTGGGACACATCTTCCGAAACACTGAGGAAGTTACGCAGGTAACAAAAATCAAGTAGAGTCATTAAATTTAGATAACTAAGTTTTTTCCCATAAACTAATGCTTCATCCATATTCTTTGGTTTTTTCTCCTCACTCACAAGTGCTAATGCCACGCCATCTTTTTGAAATTCAGATAGCCATATCGCAATGCGTGCTTGCAAACAAAGAGTCGACAACACACTGAGGTTCCCTTGATGTCAGTGTGGACGCAAACACCAACCGTGAGCTCCACAAGCCTACAACCAAGGTGACTCCTGTTGGAAGCTTGCTTTCAACAGTCTGGCTCGGCCTCTGGAACAAGCGAATTTAAAATGCTTCTTTGCATCGACCTTCACACCGCGACCTAAGCGACTGACATGCGAACAGGTGACTGTCGCATTCATTTTGTTCGGCTGGAACGCTTCGTCTACTCTGCTTGTCAAGCACACCATAGATATCGAGCGTCAAATCTGGTTTAGCGTGAACATTCAATGCAACATCCAATACTAACTTTTCTTTACAAAGCGATAAAACGCCCCGTTCACGACCTCACGCAAAGCAACACGCGTGAGCTTCACTTTCCTTCTTGTCATTACCGTCGCTGAATCGTTGCATGCTCTGAGCAAATTTTTTCCTTTATTCTCTTCGCATTTAGTCGCTTGAGCATGTAGTTCGTATATATCGCTTAGGTATATACTGACCCTTCGTTACTAAGAGGTCTACTTGTAGCCTGTTGTACCGTTTATCAACATCGCACAACCGCCTGAATTTTGCTTATCGGGTTCGCCTCTAGCTACATGCTCAAATGCAACGCATCGCGCTACTGCGGAGACAACCAAATAAAAGAATGGCTTAGAGCACGCCTTAATTCATCGCGCAACTTCGATGCGACGGTACTCACGCAAAGGACACAAAAGACGCACGCGCGTGTTAATTAAGTTCCTGTTGTCCACCTGAGGTCGTGAACGGGTCGAAAAACAATCATTGCTCGCTTAGTGCGACGCAACTAATACTAACTTTTCTTCCCAAAGCGATATAAGTCGCTCGTTTGTTCCATTTACCAACATGGCGTCCATCTGAACTTCACCTCAGTCTATTGAATTAAACAAGTGCCGCAATGCGGCATTGCTCGGACTTGCAGAATACTGTCTGATATTTTATTTAGACATAATTGCATTGAAGCTTGAAGTTCGGCGAGGTTTGCCGGTGAGCGTGTTTGGGTGATGGCTGGCCTATTTAAGTGAGTGAAAAGTCATATACAGTACAATACCGACGTGTATTTTAAATCCTTGCTAATATTATAAACGCGAAAGTTTGTATGTCAAAGTTTGTATGTAACATCAGTTAACTTGTGTATAGCCTACATACGTTATTTTGTACACATCATTCTAATAAACGAAACAATATTTCACAACTGAAAACGCCTACTAATAAATGCATAGCAAATAATCTTACTTGCCATAAATTTAATCAAAAATACATTGTTTTGTGTGCGTTTCATGAACAAAAATACGAATTTATTACATTCATTGCTAAAAAATTGGATTTAAATCGGTGCTCTTTACGCTTTTGCAAATGTCAACAAAATAAGATACTTATTTTTCTAAAGTATATACAAGTTCAGCATTATGTTTTGGTGTAAGTTCATTGATCTGAAAAGCGTCAGTATGAAGGTAGGGAGACTTGGCGAGACAACTCGTCGCCACTACTAGGTACATAGGTACCCACATATATATTTTAGTTCCTGCTATCTGACAAAGTACCTAACTTTGTCTGATAGCTGAGAAAAGTAAACGACAGATTTACATGCCTTCTTCATAGTTGATCCAAGCATGCCTTGTATTATCCCTGATATGAATGAAATAAAGAATTATGACTAGGTAGGCTGACGTTGACTGGTAGAAAATGCCTATGGCATTAAGTCCGCCTCTGTACTTTGTGCTTGAAGTGTTAAATAAATAAATAAATTATGCGAATTCTAAAATTGTTTTTTTCTTTTTTTTTTTTAAAAAAAAAACGTTGCCCCACACTAGGGATTTCTCCTGTATCGTGGGTGCGTTTACAAACATTTAAACTCACATACACAAACAGCCAGACCCGGAACAACTACCTGGAGGCCATACAATTATTTGTTCCGTGCGGGAATCGAACCCGCGACACGCAGCGCAGCAGTCGATTGCTCAAACCACTGCGCCAACCGCGCCGTATAAATGAAATCAAATAAAAAGGTTTATTGCAGAAACTTGTACAACTTACAGTTTATCTTAAGGGACTTCCTTTTAAGTAAAAGATATACCTGTGCTAGGAGATCCCGCTCTTCAATGTCAATTTTTTGTAATGATAAAAGTGGTATAAAAATATATAAAGGGTGTTTTCAGACTCTTAACGAAGCCGAAAGGCACTTGTTATCTCCGTCATTGCGATCATTTTTTTGTTCTAGACCATACCTGGGAACCTTCTAGTTGCCGAGATATTGGGGGTCAAAGTTCCAACTTTTTCACAAGTTTTTTTTTTAAATACTTGTTTTTAATATCAGATTTTCACTTTGAACACCTACAGGACCCCCTTACTATTCAATCCATCCATCAGTACAATGTTTTGAGTGTGTTTCATTGAGTCCTACTGTAAAATGTGATTTTTCAACCCAAAAAAAAAAGTCGTTTCCCAGCACTAATTTTTGCGTAAAGTTACTTAGTTTGATGTACCTAATGCTTGGTTGACGGCTTCGTGAAGAGTCTGTTTACACCCTGTAATAATAATAATAGAATTTAAACAAAAATATACAAGTAAAAATCTAAAACTAAACAAGGTAAGCCTTGAACTATATATCATCATCATCTTCAGCCTATAATGTTCCCACTGCTGGGACACAGAACTATATATTATACTACATTTAACAAAATAAAATACACCTTATCTCTATAACGTAAGAACAATGTTGTCTTTCTTTATTTTATGTCCTCCTGAATTCAGCTCTACGTATCAAAGTTCCTATTGTTTCTATCCTAAAATTGCTTGATCAATTTATGTACCGATCACATATTTGCTATTGCAATCGTCTGACCGGTCATAAGAGTTTTAAAGCCTTTAAGATTTCAAGAGAATAAAAGGGTCTCCTTTAGGTTAGATTATTAGTATAAAAGGATTCTTGTAACTCCGTCTCAATATTCCCATAAAACTAGATCATAGGAACATTTTGGCCAACTTCAGACAGAACTATGACTATTACTGACCGAATCGCATGGTTCTGCTCACTTTCCTAGATTTTCGCGAAGTGTTTAAGTTTGAGTACATTCTTATGGATGGTAAACATGCGAATGTTCTTTATACATGACTGTTATAACTTCGAGTGTTGTTTTAAAATTATGACCTACATTTGTTATTTGATTTACAAACAGGCTTTATCATAATAACATCATTTATACATACTCATCATCATCAATCAACACCACATAACGCAAACTGCTTCAATCCTTTTGCTGGAGTGGACCATACCCCTTTTGCTGGAGTGTCCAAAGTATACACTAAGTATAATATTACTAAGCCAAAAAGAGACAAAAACTAGAACTAAAAAACCAATAACAGTTGGGTAATTCTTTTTAATTCTTTCAAATTAAATCAATTACATTAACACGTAAATTAAGTCTTGACTAATTAACAAAAACAATTAAAAAATGTAGGTACCTACACAAAATCAAATATAAATATTTAGTAACAGCCATTAATTCAATTACTTTTATTTTGGGCACATTACCAGCTGACAGCGTTGAGGAGGAGTTTTTTGATACCCTTTTATAGTTTGTTGTTAGTTTATTTAATAGTTTTTAATTATTAATGTATATAGTTAGTTTATCCATAATATTGTTAAGAAACATGTAAGTGACGGTGTAATGACAAAGTAATTTGTACGTAGCCGTGCGTGACCAGACTGAGCGATCGTGTGAGTACTAAGAATTAATTGAAGGGGGGAATTTGTCGATATGTTTGTCGGGACTTTCGATTTTGAATCAATAAATACAGGGTGTAAACAACTCTTCACGAAGCCGTGAATCAAGCATTCTGTACATCAGACTAAGTAACTTTACGCAAAAATTAATGCTGGGAGATAACTTTTTTTCTGGGGTGAAAAATCACGTTTTACAGTAAAACTCAATGTAACGAACTCAAAACATTGTGCTGAGGGACGGATTGAATAGTAAGAGGGTCCTGGAGGTGTTCAAAGTAAAAATCTTACATTAAAAACACGAATTTAAAAAAAAATCTTGTGAAAAAGTTAGAACTTTGACCCCCAATGTCTCCATAACTGAAAGGTTTCCAGGTATGGTCTAGAACAAAAAAAAATCGCAATGACGGGGAGAACAAGTGCCTTTTGGTTTCGTTAAGAGTCTGTTTCACCCTTTATAACACATAACAACACGCCTTTATTTCACTAAAGGGTAGGCAGAAGGTGTTTAGTATGCAAGGTGGAAGGGACGCCGGCACATAAACGGTTACCGTATTTGACGGTACATTCTGAATCCCGCCACATCGAAACTTTTCATAAAAACAGCATACATCCATTTGTGTGATTTATAGAAAATAGTAGATTAAAAAAAATATCCGAATAATTCAGGTTCAGAATAATGTAATGAATACATGGTGTAAGTTACCTTTTGTGCGTTGGCGTCCCTTTCACCCCGTTTGCAAACTTTATCAAACTCATGGCATTTACGGGAACTTTTAAATGTCAGAAAAACAAAGATGGCTAAGCTACAGTCACAGACACAAGGCATAATAACTTGTGAAAGTACTGAAGTTGCCCATTCCAAAGCATAGACGTCTATGGAGAAGAATGGCCAAGAAACTCCATGGACACTCTTTTCAATCAAAATATTGTAACAAAATCTTGGTTACATCATTCATGTTGAGATTTAACATATATGTGAGGACAATTTAGAAAAACGTGCACAGAGTAAAAGATTATATCAACAATTTAAAAACAAAGTAAGTAGTTAAAATAAACCGTAGCAGCTTAGAGATGACCAGTCCCAACTGACAGCACCCGTTCACGAACATGACTCATGGATCATCATCAAATCATCCACCTTTCCATCAACAACCTCACAAACTTTCGCATTTATTAAGTACCTATTATCGTAATGATCAACCCTCTTCTATTTTTATATTGAACCATTATGGAATGTAATTTCAATCAATGTCGAAAAACTGTATTTTCCCAAAGGGTGTTACCGATTAGGCTTCAAGGAAAACCTTTCCAATTTTCTGATTTAATATTGGTCGTTTAGCGAAACGATTTCCAATATTTTTATATTAAGGGAATTGAAAAAGACCTGGGAATGATAAAATGTATTATCATTCCTGTCATTTCTGAAGAAGTTAAACACCCATACAGTAAACCCATATTTCGCCAATTTCATTTTCGTTTCCGTGGCAAAAGGCATCAAAATGTCAAAACTGCCAAAAAATTACACGACGAAATATTCCTATCAGCCGTGCCGTATCTATATCATCATCATCATCATCAGCCTATAACTTACCCACTGCTGGGACACAGGCCTCCCCTCTACGAGAGGGAATGGGCTATAATCCACCACGCGGGCCCAGTGCGGATTGGTAGATGTAACATGTCTTCGAATTTTTAGTTTTAGGACTGGCCTGTCCTCGCGATGTTTCCTTCACCGTTTTTGAGAGCAGTGGTGATGAAATAAATTACACAAAGTAATGCGCCTGCCTGGGTACGCCACGACTTATTGTTCGTAAGTCAGGGTCGCTACCACTGAGCCACCGCTGCTCCGTATCTATAATTTTCACATATTTCAATCAATCCATCGATACTTTCTTTAATCTTTATTTTACCTACACTTAACTACAAGTTAATAAAAATCTTGACCTTTCACTAGCAGGCCATACAACTTTATAATCACTTAGTACTATTATAATAATAGTAACAACATACCTATGACGTAGAATGTACTATTAATAAGAGTTCATGGCTTAGTCATAGGATCGATATACATGGGGCTATTTTAAGCGGTTAAGACAGTGGTCAGGGTGTTTGGAGTAGCACGTAGGTAATTTATATAAATTGTGAGCTGTTGTTGAAGGGAATATTGAACTTTGCATTTATTTTTAGATATTCTGTATAATTATGCTTGTTACTAGCTATTTTAATGTGGGACTTCAAGGTAAAACCATTTATAGTGACGGCAATTAAATAGCTTTTATAGCTCTGTTTATTAAAATAGTCCAACTTACTAGAATAATTAGTTTTAGTTTAATGGTTTGTTTAGAGTTTCTGCGTCGATATATGGAAATAATTTATAATAGTTAGATATATAATAGTTAGAGTAGAAGACTTATCGATAGTACTGTGCCCTTATCTACAACCCCAGAATGTAGACTATGATGTCAAAAATAGAATCTGCCAAATGTAGCCTAAACGGATACGAACTACACTTCATATCTGACGTTACGAAAATCTTACACCACGCAATAAGAGTTATTCGAAAGAGTAATAATATATTTGATTATACAAGGTGTAAGATAATAAATGCAAGACCTACGACTTTTGTCCTACGATATCATGAAATTCACAAAAAAATATTAGACTTTCTATAGGAACTGAAGCCATCAGCTGTATGCAATGTATGATAAACTAAAAAAAAATTACATTGATGATTGAACAGAAATTGTTCAGTTTCATGGTCTGAGACACCACACCAGAGTACTGTATAGAAACCTAACATCCATTGTTCAGCCTAGGTCCAGGTTTAGCCCTCTAGACACAACACACTGCCGTTTGGTCGGAGGAACTCAAACTCAAATTCAAACTCAAAAGCATTTATTTCAATTAGACAATTACAGGCACTTTTGAATGTCAGAAAAACACAGAAGGCTAAGCTACAGTCACAGACACAAGGTATAATAACTTTTAATTTACTGTAGTTGCCCATTCCAAAGCGTAGATCTCTATGGAGAAGAATGGGCAAGAAACTCCATGGACACTCTTTCCAATCAAATAATTGTTACAAAATCTTGGTAACATCATTCATGTTGAGATTATAGATATGTGAGAACGATGTAAAAATACGTGCACGTTGAGAGCGTCCAGAGTAAAAGATTTTATCAACAATTTAAAAACAAAGTAAGTAGTTAAAATAAACCGGGGCAGCTTAGAGATGACCGGTCCCAACTGACAGAACCTCCCCTTCCAATGAAGAACGGGATAGAGGATCTTTCCACTCTGTTTTTCATACTACTAATGGACCCATCATATTAAGCTTGTTTCTAGGCAGACAAGATCCTAATCATCTTGTTATGACTACCCTCTAAAAGAGAGTGCTTTATGTATAAGTAGTATGTTTTATTTTATGAGTGAGTCCTTTATTTTGACTTGGGTATTCTGTTTTCATGTCATTCCTAGAAACGGATATCTTTGCCTGTAAAGAAATCTGTGTAAAAAGTTTATCACTATTTTTTTTATGGATCCCAACTACTTTGGTATGGGCATTTGTAATAGGGGGTAACCTATTAATTGGTCACAAATCTAGACTACAACCTAGCTACGACCTACTGAGAAACTTCGGGTAGAAAAAAATGATACTGCCTTACCTGACCCAAGAATCGAATCCAGGAACTCATACTTCTTTACCCTTTCTTTTAAAGTGAAGTTATCTAAGAGCCAGGTCACCTTTGTGACAGCTAACGACCTGGGTATGATGCGCCCAGGTCGCGCTTAGTAGCAGTTAGCCGCTGACATAACTGGTCACAACAGTTAATCCAGCCAAGAATACAGCCATAACAGTATGTATTGGAATCTAAACTAACTACTAGGATGGATGAATGCATGGATGCATGTGTGTTTGTCTCTTTCATGCGCAAACAACTAAACGGATTTGAATGAAATTTGGCACACAGATAGTGTATAACCTAGATAAAAGGAGTCCTTAAACCTTAACCCATGTCAACATCAGATTACTTTTATCCCAATCGATCCCGTGGGACAATTACCAATCCCCACGCAAGCGAAGCCTCGGGATAAGCTAGTATTATAATAGAGATACAAAAGAAAGTCTGTCTACAAATGTCAATATTCCCAAGCATCTGACGCATCAAATGTGCCTTTTCATGTCACTTCAAAGTCGACGTGCAATCTTCATTTCGCAGGCTGTATAGTGGTCGATTAACTCGTCCTCTTTATCAAGGTAGCTATGGTTATGTGACTTTATGGCTTGTATTGTTAGGAGTCAATGTCGATTTCTTAAAAGTACGCGTTGGTTTTGTTGCTTGTATCCAGTGTACGAATATTTCCAGCTTTATCAGAATAATGTTTTGTATATCCATCAAATTTACGTCACGTATTCTGTATATCATTTTGAACCCGCCAGTGCTGTTCCATACATTTTGACCGTGTAGGTATTGCACTTTAGTAAATTTTTTTTTGAGAGCAGCGGTGGCCTAGTGGTAGCGACCCCAACTTACGAACACATCACCACTGCTCTCAAAAACGGTGAAGGAAAACATCGTGAGGAAACCGGCATGTCCTAGAACCAAAAATTCGAAGACATGTGACATCTACCAATCCGCACTGGGCCCGCGTGGTGGATTATAGCCCAATCTCTCTCATAGAGAGGAGGCCTGTGTCCCAGCAGTGGGAACATTATAGGCTGATGATGATGATGATGATTTTTTTTAAATAATCGACGAACTTATGATGTACTGAACACGAAGTGGTAACTGTTTTCGCGTCGGTGTCCCTTCCTCCCTGTATAATTTCGGGTATTAGTGTTCATTCTTTGAATATATCGTATCGTGTTTGACATGAGGCGCTTCTTAGAAACCAACCCTTACAAACGCCAGAGCCCTCCGAGAACCAACATATTTTCAGAAAATAATTATATTTTGTGTGTCCAGCCATTCTAATATTTAGAATCATTATATAATCTCAATGCTGGTCCTACTCCACAACCATAAGGGAAAACTAATTGATTACCATGTGAAGTTATTGTGGAAGCTGCAGAAGATTGTAATAATATCTTTGCATTGTATAGACTCAATATCTTAGTATTATATAATTGCATAGCACATGTGTGAGTACTATGTACTGTAAAGCTACCATTTACATTTGGTAATCTTTCATTGACTTGAATTTACCCCGGTGGGTGAGAGAAATGTCTCGCTGATGGTGGCGGGTGTGTCGGGTCATTTAGCTTCCTTCAATATGGTTGAGCTGAATGGGGCTGATCCATGCGTCATGGTCGTGAACGGGCGTCGTCGGTTGGGACTGGTCATCTCTAAGCTGCCACGGTTTATTTTAACTACTTACTTTGTTTTTAAATTGTTGATATAATATTTTACTCTGGACGCTCTTAACGTGCACGTATTTCTACATCGTTCTCACATATTATTATATTAATAATCTCAATATGAATGATGTAACCAGGATTTTGTAACAATATTTAGATTGAAAAGAGTGTCCATGGAGTTTCTTGCCCATTCTTCTCCATAGAGATCCACGCTTTGCAATGGACAACTACAGTACTTTCACAAGTTATTATGCCTTGTGTCTGTGACTGTAGCTTAGCCTAATTTGTTTTTCTGTAATTCAAAAGTGCCTGTAATGGTCTAATTGAAATAAATGCTTTTGAGTTTGAGTTTGAGTTTAGATTATGGAGATACCTAAGTATAGTATAAAATAATTCAAAGCAATATAAACGACAAACAAAATTAAAGCAACGATTCAAATGTGCTTGAATATGAAGCCGGTACAAAGACAAATTCAAATGCAGGTGAATCCGAAATAAAAACTGAAACAAAAGAAAGTCGACTTTGATTCCTCAAAAAGGTGCCAAGCTCGTTTAGCCATTTTCTTCAAAGTGTGAAAAGAAGAATAGAAGCTGATGTCTAGATTACTTAAATCCAGAACTCGCTGCATACTTTATATTTTTATGTTCAGACATGGCAGAGCGCCAACCAAGTTTGAAAAGAAACGGGTCTTATATTTATTCGCATTCAGTGCAATTTTACTGACTACGGGTGACTTAATCTTGGGTAATTTATTTTGTAGATTAGTGCGTCTTCTAGCTAATGGGATGAAATTGTGTTTTAAAAGCGACAATACTTTGCCAGTGTTGTTAAAAGCAAACGAGAAAACTACTGTTGAAATGGGGCATTCATTTTCATTACATGTCATTGTGAATAACATAGTGTTTTCTTACCTCGATATTCTAGTGGTTGGAAACTTACAGCTCCGAATGAGGTCTGGGTTTTATCAGAAGCATCTCGGAGTTTGACTTTGTTCCCGTTTGATAGCAATAGGCTCGCCTAATACATGGGACTCAAACATAACTGGAGAAATAAAGGGTGTAAACCAACTCTTAACGAAGCTGAAAGGCACTTGTTCTCCCCGTCATTGCGATCATTTTTTTTTGTTCTAGACCGTACCTGGGAAACTTTACGGAGATATTGGGGGTCAAAGTTCCAACCTTTTCACAAGTTTTTTTTTAAATAGATGTTTTTAATGAAAGATTTTTACTTTAAACACCTCTAGGACCCCCTTACTATTCAATCCGTCCATCAGCACAATGTTTTGAGTAACGCACTCAAAACATTGTGCTGATGGACGGATTGAATAGTAAGGGGGTCCTAGAGGTGTTTAAAGTAAAAATCTTTCCTGCTGTAAAACGTTATTTTTCGGCCCAAAGAAAAGTCGTTTCCCAGCACTAACTTTTGCGTAAAGTTACTTAGTTTGATGTCCATAATGCTTGGTTGACGGCTTCGTGAATGTGAAGAGTCTGTTTACACCCTGTATGTACCATTCACCTTTGCACAACGCTTAAGGGAAACAGATGTGAAGTTATGTTATGTTTTATTCATAAACATTTGGATGCTACATGTTTTAATCGTGTTTCTATCTCATGTAGCTGCGGCACTTTCAAAACCTTGCTACAATTTATTTACTCCATCCAATTGTTTCGACCCTTTCTAATCCAAACAAGACATCTCATACATCATTCCAACACAACAGTCTTCAGTTAAGGTCTACCTATAAAACGACACTTCACCGTTTTATAGCCCACAATTCTAAAGCAACTTGACTCGTCACCTGCCTCCATAGACGTTAACTCAAGTGTAGGATATGCCTGAATACACTGACTAACGAGAACATTGACACAGATAAAATGTAGGACTATAAGAGAGACCTTATTATACAAGGTGTAAGATAATAAATGCAAGACCTACGACTTTTGTCCTACGATATCATGAAATTCACAAAAAAATATTAGACTTTCTATAGGAACTGAAGCCATCAGCTGTATGCAATGTATGATAAACTAAAAAAAAATTACATTGATGATTGAACAGAAATTGTTCAGTTTCATGGTCTGAGACACCACACCAGAGTACTGTATAGAAACCTAACATCCATTGTTCAGCCTAGGTCCAGGTTTAGCCCTCTAGACACAACACACTGCCGTTTGGTCGGAGGAACTCAAACTCAAATTCAAACTCAAAAGCATTTATTTCAATTAGACAATTACAGGCACTTTTGAATGTCAGAAAAACACAGAAGGCTAAGCTACAGTCACAGACACAAGGTATAATAACTTTTAATTTACTGTAGTTGCCCATTCCAAAGCGTAGATCTCTATGGAGAAGAATGGGCAAGAAACTCCATGGACACTCTTTCCAATCAAATAATTGTTACAAAATCTTGGTAACATCATTCATGTTGAGATTATAGATATGTGAGAACGATGTAAAAATACGTGCACGTTGAGAGCGTCCAGAGTAAAAGATTTTATCAACAATTTAAAAACAAAGTAAGTAGTTAAAATAAACCGGGGCAGCTTAGAGATGACCGGTCCCAACTGACAGAACCTCCCCTTCCAATGAAGAACGGGATAGAGGATCTTTCCACTCTGTTTTTCATACTACTAATGGACCCATCATATTAAGCTTGTTTCTAGGCAGACAAGATCCTAATCATCTTGTTATGACTACCCTCTAAAAGAGAGTGCTTTATGTATAAGTAGTATGTTTTATTTTATGAGTGAGTCCTTTATTTTGACTTGGGTATTCTGTTTTCATGTCATTCCTAGAAACGGATATCTTTGCCTGTAAAGAAATCTGTGTAAAAAGTTTATCACTATTTTTTTTATGGATCCCAACTACTTTGGTATGGGCATTTGTAATAGGGGGTAACCTATTAATTGGTCACAAATCTAGACTACAACCTAGCTACGACCTACTGAGAAACTTCGGGTAGAAAAAAATGATACTGCCTTACCTGACCCAAGAATCGAATCCAGGAACTCATACTTCTTTACCCTTTCTTTTAAAGTGAAGTTATCTAAGAGCCAGGTCACCTTTGTGACAGCTAACGACCTGGGTATGATGCGCCCAGGTCGCGCTTAGTAGCAGTTAGCCGCTGACATAACTGGTCACAACAGTTAATCCAGCCAAGAATACAGCCATAACAGTATGTATTGGAATCTAAACTAACTACTAGGATGGATGAATGCATGGATGCATGTGTGTTTGTCTCTTTCATGCGCAAACAACTAAACGGATTTGAATGAAATTTGGCACACAGATAGTGTATAACCTAGATAAAAGGAGTCCTTAAACCTTAACCCATGTCAACATCAGATTACTTTTATCCCAATCGATCCCGTGGGACAATTACCAATCCCCACGCAAGCGAAGCCTCGGGATAAGCTAGTATTATAATAGAGATACAAAAGAAAGTCTGTCTACAAATGTCAATATTCCCAAGCATCTGACGCATCAAATGTGCCTTTTCATGTCACTTCAAAGTCGACGTGCAATCTTCATTTCGCAGGCTGTATAGTGGTCGATTAACTCGTCCTCTTTATCAAGGTAGCTATGGTTATGTGACTTTATGGCTTGTATTGTTAGGAGTCAATGTCGATTTCTTAAAAGTACGCGTTGGTTTTGTTGCTTGTATCCAGTGTACGAATATTTCCAGCTTTATCAGAATAATGTTTTGTATATCCATCAAATTTACGTCACGTATTCTGTATATCATTTTGAACCCGCCAGTGCTGTTCCATACATTTTGACCGTGTAGGTATTGCACTTTAGTAAATTTTTTTTTGAGAGCAGCGGTGGCCTAGTGGTAGCGACCCCAACTTACGAACACATCACCACTGCTCTCAAAAACGGTGAAGGAAAACATCGTGAGGAAACCGGCATGTCCTAGAACCAAAAATTCGAAGACATGTGACATCTACCAATCCGCACTGGGCCCGCGTGGTGGATTATAGCCCAATCTCTCTCATAGAGAGGAGGCCTGTGTCCCAGCAGTGGGAACATTATAGGCTGATGATGATGATGATGATTTTTTTTAAATAATCGACGAACTTATGATGTACTGAACACGAAGTGGTAACTGTTTTCGCGTCGGTGTCCCTTCCTCCCTGTATAATTTCGGGTATTAGTGTTCATTCTTTGAATATATCGTATCGTGTTTGACATGAGGCGCTTCTTAGAAACCAACCCTTACAAACGCCAGAGCCCTCCGAGAACCAACATATTTTCAGAAAATAATTATATTTTGTGTGTCCAGCCATTCTAATATTTAGAATCATTATATAATCTCAATGCTGGTCCTACTCCACAACCATAAGGGAAAACTAATTGATTACCATGTGAAGTTATTGTGGAAGCTGCAGAAGATTGTAATAATATCTTTGCATTGTATAGACTCAATATCTTAGTATTATATAATTGCATAGCACATGTGTGAGTACTATGTACTGTAAAGCTACCATTTACATTTGGTAATCTTTCATTGACTTGAATTTACCCCGGTGGGTGAGAGAAATGTCTCGCTGATGGTGGCGGGTGTGTCGGGTCATTTAGCTTCCTTCAATATGGTTGAGCTGAATGGGGCTGATCCATGCGTCATGGTCGTGAACGGGCGTCGTCGGTTGGGACTGGTCATCTCTAAGCTGCCACGGTTTATTTTAACTACTTACTTTGTTTTTAAATTGTTGATATAATATTTTACTCTGGACGCTCTTAACGTGCACGTATTTCTACATCGTTCTCACATATTATTATATTAATAATCTCAATATGAATGATGTAACCAGGATTTTGTAACAATATTTAGATTGAAAAGAGTGTCCATGGAGTTTCTTGCCCATTCTTCTCCATAGAGATCCACGCTTTGCAATGGACAACTACAGTACTTTCACAAGTTATTATGCCTTGTGTCTGTGACTGTAGCTTAGCCTAATTTGTTTTTCTGTAATTCAAAAGTGCCTGTAATGGTCTAATTGAAATAAATGCTTTTGAGTTTGAGTTTGAGTTTAGATTATGGAGATACCTAAGTATAGTATAAAATAATTCAAAGCAATATAAACGACAAACAAAATTAAAGCAACGATTCAAATGTGCTTGAATATGAAGCCGGTACAAAGACAAATTCAAATGCAGGTGAATCCGAAATAAAAACTGAAACAAAAGAAAGTCGACTTTGATTCCTCAAAAAGGTGCCAAGCTCGTTTAGCCATTTTCTTCAAAGTGTGAAAAGAAGAATAGAAGCTGATGTCTAGATTACTTAAATCCAGAACTCGCTGCATACTTTATATTTTTATGTTCAGACATGGCAGAGCGCCAACCAAGTTTGAAAAGAAACGGGTCTTATATTTATTCGCATTCAGTGCAATTTTACTGACTACGGGTGACTTAATCTTGGGTAATTTATTTTGTAGATTAGTGCGTCTTCTAGCTAATGGGATGAAATTGTGTTTTAAAAGCGACAATACTTTGCCAGTGTTGTTAAAAGCAAACGAGAAAACTACTGTTGAAATGGGGCATTCATTTTCATTACATGTCATTGTGAATAACATAGTGTTTTCTTACCTCGATATTCTAGTGGTTGGAAACTTACAGCTCCGAATGAGGTCTGGGTTTTATCAGAAGCATCTCGGAGTTTGACTTTGTTCCCGTTTGATAGCAATAGGCTCGCCTAATACATGGGACTCAAACATAACTGGAGAAATAAAGGGTGTAAACCAACTCTTAACGAAGCTGAAAGGCACTTGTTCTCCCCGTCATTGCGATCATTTTTTTTTGTTCTAGACCGTACCTGGGAAACTTTACGGAGATATTGGGGGTCAAAGTTCCAACCTTTTCACAAGTTTTTTTTTAAATAGATGTTTTTAATGAAAGATTTTTACTTTAAACACCTCTAGGACCCCCTTACTATTCAATCCGTCCATCAGCACAATGTTTTGAGTAACGCACTCAAAACATTGTGCTGATGGACGGATTGAATAGTAAGGGGGTCCTAGAGGTGTTTAAAGTAAAAATCTTTCCTGCTGTAAAACGTTATTTTTCGGCCCAAAGAAAAGTCGTTTCCCAGCACTAACTTTTGCGTAAAGTTACTTAGTTTGATGTCCATAATGCTTGGTTGACGGCTTCGTGAATGTGAAGAGTCTGTTTACACCCTGTATGTACCATTCACCTTTGCACAACGCTTAAGGGAAACAGATGTGAAGTTATGTTATGTTTTATTCATAAACATTTGGATGCTACATGTTTTAATCGTGTTTCTATCTCATGTAGCTGCGGCACTTTCAAAACCTTGCTACAATTTATTTACTCCATCCAATTGTTTCGACCCTTTCTAATCCAAACAAGACATCTCATACATCATTCCAACACAACAGTCTTCAGTTAAGGTCTACCTATAAAACGACACTTCACCGTTTTATAGCCCACAATTCTAAAGCAACTTGACTCGTCACCTGCCTCCATAGACGTTAACTCAAGTGTAGGATATGCCTGAATACACTGACTAACGAGAACATTGACACAGATAAAATGTAGGACTATAAGAGAGACCTAAGGGAATTAACCTACAATAGTTCACATTGCAACAAAAACACTTCAGAATTACTTTATAACAACAATAGAATACAACAAAAACCACTTTATCCGTTCTAACCTAAAGTAGAGAATCCAATGGTGATGCGATAGAATTTATGCATCAAAGGAAATCGATGTCACGGAAGCACCGTGTCAAGATGTATCAGCGATCATGAACAACTTATCGCACTGTGTATAACTGTGTTAGTAGTTGGAAAACGAATTCTGAGACACAATGCAGATTGAGGGATTACTTTTAGATAACTGTTTGTAGTTTTATGATGATGTGATTAAAATCAATATAAATAAGTAATAATAATTAGTAATTGCAGTCTTCGAAAGTATAAAGTCGTAAAGTTTAAGAAAATGTGAAGACTTGATTTCACAGAGCTTATTACATATTATATCAGCTTGTGTTTTTTTATTTTATAGCATTGCAGCATAGTTGTCTGGCCAGTCATCATCTGCCAAGCCCAGTCATCATTTTTCAAATATGTTGGGGTCGGGTTTCAGTTTAACTGCTATACCCCTTGATAAGACTGGCTGCTTGACTTTCGGGCCACTGACTACCTACCTGTAACGACTGTCAAAAATCTACAAATGATATATCATTAGATTATCAGGCTATCATTTGTAGATTTTAATCCATTGTTTATAGAGTGCTTTCCGAAGCTCGGGGGAAATATAATCAATAGGGTATACCAATATAATCAATAGGGTAGTTTATCAAAAAAATGTAATAAGTCCGTAAGATAGATTTCCAAAAAATAAAGGATACATATTTTTTCACTTTTCACGTAATCAAAAAAATTTTTTTTTTCGTTTATTTTGTTGGAATGTAACAGCTGTTGTGTATGATAAACCTTATGTTGTTGACGGGTTGGAGATTGTGATGACGTACTCATATACCTATGAGTGCATCATTGCAATTTTTAACTCGTTATATTATGTTTCTAGTGTAACTTTTTTTTTTTTTTTGTATTTCTGAATCATTGTGACGGCCCGGCCCGCCGCCGTCGCCGCGCGTGACCGGAGCGCGGCGACGCACAGTGGAACGAATGTATGGGAGCGGTTGGACGTAGACATGTCCGAAAAATAAGAGTAAAATTATGACAAACTAATGATGCCATCTTATTCGATTACTTAATGCCTTCATAAATTGTGGTGATGAATTTCTTCATAACTCCCATATTTCGGGAGTAATTTGAGAAAATGTGAAATTTTACTATGAAAATGAGTGTATCGAGCTCTCTCCCTCCTGATTCCGGGCTTGTTTCAAGTACCGGTCTCTAATATCGTAATGCTATTACTAAGAGCTATATTTAATACTAAGACACATAGTGCGCCAAATGTGCACTTTCTGGGATAAAAGGAAATGAAAATTAAAAAAAAAAAACGTTTTTTCCCCATTTGTATTTACTTTAAACCGCAGACAGACTTATTAAGAGGTCTATAAATATATTATATATATACAGAAATATATATTAACAAAAATATTCACAAGAACTGATGAGAGTATGACTTTTAAGTAAGTTGATAATAAATTACCTAGTTTCATTAAAAGTACAATAAATAATTAAGATGTAAGCTCTAATTTACTAAGTTACACATTTTAAAACAATAACATCATTTAATTATCTTCGTCATCATCATCATCATCAATTAATTCAAATTCAGAATCGATGTCCGCTAAATCATTTATGTTAACAAATTCGATATCACTTTTCTCAGAATCCGTAAGCTCATAAAATTCCTTAAAAGAAGATTTTTTTACAAACTTATTTCCTTTTGGACGGATACTTGTAACAAGTGGATCAGAAGACAGTAAAAGATTGTGCATAATATCTTCATTGCATGAGATACTGCTATGCTTTCGAGAATGCCCCTCTCTATATTTTCTAAAATCTTTATTTCTAGCCTCAGATGCCTCTTCGGATAGAAAACCAATGGGCACAATTGACATGTTCTGAACTATGTCTGGCCCATGCATTAAAATTTTATGAAGTGAAGAAGGCATATAATACCATGGGTATAACTCCACGTAAAGCTTAGCAGTATCAAAGCAGAACTCTCGGAATTTAGTTACGTTGATCTTCTCTCCTGATGAAATACACTGCAAGATCACACAGATTTTTCTTAAAAGCATAGCATCTATTCCGGTCAGTTCAGCAGATTTAGTGTAGTTTTCAAAAAATCTCCTTGCCGAGTTGCCATTGTTGGTGGATCCACTGCCTTGTTTCACAACATCGAGAAGTAAGCCCGTTTCTCTTCTTACAGCCTCTTGAACTCTTTTCTTCCTGTCATCAACTTGCCTTTTTGCTATATCACCCCTTACTTGCCATGATTTTATGTCTAATTTGTAGGAAATGTGTAATAAGCATTCCATTGAGCGAATCCAAGCGTGAAGGGTGCTTAAGCTATATTTATACATGTCCTCGTTTGCGTGTTTATCTTTGATTAACTCTAAATTATTCATTTCTTTAGGACAAGCCTTGCATATGTCACACACTGAAGCTGCTGTATCGGATATAATGGAATGAATTTTACCATCAATCATTGTCAACAGCAGTTGGTGTTTGACACTAATTCCATCAGTGATGGTGGATGGAGTTAAGGCTTCAATCTCTGCTTCGATTTCAGCCATCTCTCTCTGCACATTTTCTTTGGTTTCCTTTATAAACTTAAACAATATTGGCCGGCAAAATGAAGTGGAAGATGGTCGCTCGTTTTCCCAAATTGTTACACCTTTTGAGACGAGCCGCAGTGGTACAAGACTAATCATAAAATTACTAGCAAGATCGATTTGCTCATCTTCACTCGTCCTTTGATGATAAATGCTTTGGCTAGATGATCCGTCAAAACCCCATTTGCTGGTCAATACGAGCTGTTGATTGGGATCAACAGGGGTTTCTAACGACCTAATAAGTCTTCTTGAGGTTAAATCCATCAAAGCTTGTAATTTGATTTTTGCAGAGCTCTCTGTAACTGTGAGATCTTCTTTGGCCGGATAGCACTTAATTTTTTCTTTAACCAACATGTAGTAACTCGGGTATTGAAGAGCTCCTTCTTGAGTGTTGAAATCCCGAAGAGTGTTATAGCGCCATTTCGATAAGTTCATCGATACATAAAGAGCCAATGCCTTCAAAGGGGATATTTCCCGTACCTGAATTGATTTACCTTCAATGAAGGCTTTGATTTTTGAGGCCTCTTCTGGATTCTCCGTCAAGTATTTCATAACATAAGCTGTATCGCTTTGTCCTGCCTTTTGAAGCGCCCTTTCGGCCGAAAACATAATTTCAGCGCTGCTACTGCTGCATGAAAGACTATCTTCAGTGCGTCTTCTTTTTTGCCGGTTACTAAGGTCCTCAAAAGATTTACGAGGACTAGGATGTGTACAAGTTGAAGCATCAGATTTAGCAGGAGAAATTATGGGCTCGATGGCGTCACTTATATTTTCTGTAGAAGGTTCCATATTTTCATTCTGTAATTCCGGCCATTGAATTGCAGCCTGTAGCCAAATCTCATGTTTCTTCCGAAACTTATCTGTGCTTCTTCCAGACTGTGTCCATTTTGCATAAATGCGGTAGCAAAATCGACGACACCAGTCTTTTAAACTTGTTTCAGCACTTTCACATAACTGAACACAACTGTTATCTTTTAAAACACTGAACAAATAGTTAAAGTCGCGTAAATCTTTATGTGCGCGTGCGCATAAAGCAACGTGAATATCAAGATTTGTATTAAAATTTGGAAAATACATTGCGAGATTAGCTTGGATACAACGAGGTGTAAATCAACACTGATTTTAAAGTTACTAATAGTGACCTATTTATATAAAATCCAGGTATCCCAGGTATCCTTTGTTAAATATTGCAAGGTAATTAGTTATTGTGATAATTAGTAAATGATGCATGCTAAATTAGTGTATTAAGAGCCATTTAGTAATTAAATAATAGCAATGTTCTTATCAGTAATCATTAGTGCATCAGTTTTATATGTAAACCTTAAGTCCCTAATTATATATCCTAATTAGCTTATATCTTCTCTAATTGGCTGCTCAGAAATGTTATTGTAATAAGGTAAACCTTTAGAAAAACGGTTTTAATCAACAAAATAAACAAAAAATAAAAAAATTGTGTTATAAAATAAACATCACTCTTTATCCCAGAAAGTGCACATTTGGCGCACTATGTGTCTTAGTATTAAATATAGCTCTTAGTATTAGCATTATGATATTAGAGACCGCTACTTGAAACAAGCCCGGAATCAGGAGGGAGAGAGCTCGATACACTCATTTTCATAGTAAAATTTCACATTTTCTCAAATTACTCCCGAAATATGGGAGTTATAAAGAAATTCATCACCACAAGTTATGAAGGCATTAAGTAATCGAATAAGATGGCATCATTAGTTTGGCATAATTTTACTCTTTTTTTTCGGACATGTCTACGTCCAACCGCTCCCATACATTCGTTCCACTGTGCGACGGTTCGCGCTGCCACAATATTTGCCACTTTTTACTATCTAATTATTTTGTGCTATTACTATTTGAACCAAAAATGTATTATGACGAGCGCTAATGCCGCCGACAAACTGTTACACAGTTTGGTGGGTGCATAAAATGTACAAAATGTTTGGTCCTAATTAAATGTTTTTTTTTTTTTTTTTTTAAATGAAGATACAGTGCGTCGAAAACTCGTCGTCACTATTTCAGTACACTTTCAGTACACTCGTGATCTTTGATGCGTTTTATCTTCGTCAGTTTTTATTGATTTAATAAAACAAAAAATACGGATCCAATATTTTTCGAAAATATAACTGACGGTATTTTTTCTCAGGAAACATCCCTTGTGACAATGGAATTTTAATTCTTTCATATGGATAAGTTAATTCTTTCTCAAACATGATTATTTTTTGTCTTTATTTAGAATACAGAATAAATAAAGTACTGTTATTTGTTTTTAATTATCTGACCGCCGCCATTTTTCTGTTGTGACTTAATACAAAGACCTTTTGTGACATCATAAAAGTTTCGAGTCAAAAAAGTTTTGTTGATTGATACGTCTACATATACGGAGGAGTCGTGAAAATAAACTCTTTGTTCTTTATTTATGTTTTCTTTAGAATAAGGTACTGTTATAATTTCGAAGACAAATACGTCTGGCAGATTGTACTGCAAGTATACCGTGACAAGACTCATGGTCACGAATAGAGCCAAATCTTAAAAGTTCACGAATTACATTGTGTAGCCATTGTCATTTTAGGCTTAGGAATATATAATATGTGAAGAAAGTCTTTCGTGTGTTTCCGCATAACAAACTTATACCTGTGATCATCTGCCTAGCCTTTTTCCAACTATGTTAGGGTCGGCTTCCAGTCTAACCAGATGCAGCTGAATACCAGTTTTTTACATGGAGCGACTGCCTATCTGACCTCCACAACCCAGTTAGTACAGGGTAATACGATACCCCTTGGTAAGACTGGTTGTCAGACTTTTTTTGGCCACTGACTACCTAACGACTGTCAAAGATCTACAAATGACAGCCGGCTTTCCGAGGCACGGAACAAACTTATACCTGTAGGGTTACAGTATTGCTTTATTGTCATTCCTGTGTAGGAAAGAGACAGAGCTATTACACGATGTCTAGCGCCATCTCTTGTCCACACTGCTTTGAGACGTCATGGTAGTCCACCTGAATAGAACTGTTGTTATTTAAAAAAGTTTGGTGACAATTGGTCTAAGATCGTGACGAATATTGAGTTGACCTAGAACTAAGTGTACCGTGACATTTCTCTTCATGTCACTTCGGTTTTTCCAAAGTTAACCTATATTTTTACTTCACTTATTCACTGTGTTGTGTTTCGGCAAGGCTTGGGTTTCCTTGAATTTCATAACTTGTGTTCATTCAGCTGACCAATTTTTTTATTTTTTTATTAGCATCTTTGAGTAAAGGAGTAAATGATGCCGTGACGTCTGACAGGGGAGAATGGAAGAAGAAAACGTGTTGCGCCGACCCCAAATAGAATAGGATAAGGGCAGGAAGATGATGATTAGCCTCTTTGAGTGTCCCACTGCTGGGCAAAGGCCTCCCGTTTCTCCTTTCAAACCTCTCTGTCCTGTGCGATATCTGGCCAAGTTCGCCCCGTAAACGAGATCAGATCGTCTCACCATCTGACCAATTATTTTGATTTATTTCGAGCTACTAATCTGTAATCTTAATTTGAATCAAGCAAGCTGTTGTTTAATTTTACGTAAGACGATGGTAAATACTTTATTATATTGTTGTCCTATAAAAATTCCTATACATCCCGCTTAAAACTTATCCCGCGGGATAAGTTGTCCGCATTAATATTTTTATTATTTTTCTTTGGTCAACTCATACCGCTTTAAAGAAAAGGTAAAATGTATTGTATTATTTGAAATATTTGTACATTCATGAACAAAAGTGTTTGGGGAAAAAATTAAACACCCATAGCTTGGTTAAGCTGATATAATCAAAAATCACAGTAGTTTCATTTATAGAAATTAAAAAAAACAATAACTATTAAAATTGCCCTTGATTAATATTATTACACTGTAAAGTATTTAAACAATCAGAAATCACAGTTTTAACTATCAAAATCAATAAATTAAACATAAAGAAACTAGTCAAAATCTCAATAGTTTCATTAAAAGTTACGTATAAAAATCTAAATTTTCTAAAAAGAATATTTAACAATCAAATCTATAACATTTATCAATCAAACTAAATAATTAACAACTAGTTTTTAGATTATAACTGGTTTACTTAAAATTAGTTAAAATCACAGTCGTTTGATTAAAAATCACGTATTAAAAAATGTAAATAGTCTTAAAATTTGAAATAAAACTAAAAAATTAACAATTATTAACAACTATTTGGATTCTTAAGATTTACTTAAAACTAGTTAAAATTATACTCTATGATTATAAGTCCCAAATAAAAATGCACGAATATAAAAAAAAACTTACAATTAAAATCTGAATAAATAATCATTAAAATCAACAAGATTAAATATTTGACATACCTATATAAAATAAAATTATAGATACAAAATTTACGACGTCATTTAAACATAGTCAACTTCTTAGTTTTTCTAAACAATGTCCTACTGTGATTTAACCGGTGATTAGTTGGTTTATGGCATAGTCAATTTTTTTCTTGTTCTCTATAGTTTCAGGCAATCTCGTCGAAATTTTGAAGCCGCCTGTAGATTTTCTTATAATGGAGGCGAAGAAATGTATATCTTTGATTAAGCCCTCCGAAAATTGAGCAATATTCGGTTTTGATTTAATATATTTTTTGATGTGCCCGTTTCATATTTCTACAACATTATTTGTCTTATTCATTTGCCGGAATGTACACCAAGTGTCTGCGAGAACCGAATTTTCGAGCCAAGTTTTCACGAAGTAGTCATTAAATTGTGTGACACAGTTGCTGTTTGGAGCTTCCTCCATCACGTAGAGCCATCCTTCATTAACTAACTCGGATGGGAGATGAGACAAAGCAGCACAGAGTTTTACATGAATTTTGCCTAATTGTGTTTTGCATACACCTAGCGCCTTAGCTTTACGCCAGAGACTGCGATTGAAGTGGAAATAGCAGCCCGTTATTTTCACACCCGGGAAGTTGCTTCGAATTGCCAATATAGCTGGAACTTCAAAATCAACTGTAATGTCATTGGGGTCCCACTCAGTTATTTGACTTTTTATTATTTGAAATAACAGCTCGTACGTGGACATTTTCTTATCAGGTAACAGAGCGTATATTACTGGAATGACATTAAGATATTCTTGACTGCTTCCAAGCTCAGCGTGAATAGTGTACAATTGATAGAATGGCTTTGGACAAACTTTGAATGTACCATCCATGTAAAATTTCTTACAAGTTGCCATGTATTTTTTCAATTCATTATCAGCAAATATCAGAATACGCGTTTTCCCATGTGCGTAATCAGCAAATAATATCTTTTCAAATTTTTTCGGCACTTCAACATCTTTAGCTTTTGCAAAAGTTAATTTTCTTGCTCCTATTGATTTATTTCTTTTTCTATACAGCATTTTTTGTACACTATTTAGAGCTGGCAACTTCTTTATTAGATCTAAACCACGATCTTCCAGAGAAGCCATATTTTCTTCAAATATTTTTGAGATCGGATCAGACAAATTCTCCTGTACAGCCTTTGAGCACTTCTCCATTTGCATTTTTATCTCAACTTCTGTTGTATTTAAGGGTTCATGACTATGACTCGTTTCATTCATTATCACATTAAAATCAGAGTTAGTTTTTATCGTCGCAGAGCATGTTTTCATTTTCGCACACCGCCACAAGATTGATTTGTCATTATTTTGTCTTTTAATAACGTATTCATAGCCATGTCTTGTTAACTTTTTGGAACCTCTTTGAGTAGTACTTATATTTAGAGATAGATTGCCACGTGAAGTTGAAGGGCTATCTTCATACATTTTGATGGTTGATTCTAAGGGGAAAAATAATAAGCATTAAAGATTATTAAGTACTACGTATAAAATTCAGTACTTAAATAATTTATTGGGAGAGAATGCTTTAAGATATTCAGTTCAAAATTTGTATTTTTGATTCTGCGGGACAAAAAAAAGCTAATAAAAAATAAATTCAATAGCTAAAACCCGACTACTGAAAAATCACGCTCTCAAAAGTTTGAAACAAGCATTCTCATCTGAAATAGTTATGTACAAACTATTCAATATTTAACGTCTATT
Source organism: Lycophotia porphyrea (assembly GCA_950005105.1). NCBI lineage: Eukaryota > Metazoa > Arthropoda > Insecta > Lepidoptera > Noctuidae > Lycophotia > Lycophotia porphyrea. The sequence goes on along the minus strand of OX465388.1, from coordinate 17,764,815 downwards.
AAATAAACAACTTACCAACAAGTAATATATTTTAATGTGATGTTTAGAGGATAGCCATGGTCGTATGCTTTTATATGCGTATAACAAAAATTAAAAAAAAACCTACTTTAGTAAAAACAATTATTAAATTTACTCACCCAAGGAACGAATTGAAAGCACTTATAACTTGATATTGATAAATATGTATGTATTTAACTGTTCACAAAAAAATCACACATTCACACACATTCAATCACTTTAACACAACTAAGTACGAAAAAATAGAAAGATGCACTCAACCCTTCCTATTGTGATAAGTTTCTTGTCTGTGATTGGCTGGAAGCAGGTAGTCGTATTCGCATTTCCCGATGAGTTGACCTTGAACTGTCCTTTACTCAAGCAATAGATTAAATGCAATTTGTACGTTTGTGGTTGCGTTGTTGTATTACACATAAAATATGCACCAGGAAATCATTGAATTTAGTTTTAAAGCACTTTTCTTCATGTCCGTACAAGACGTAAAATATATCAGCGGGATGAGTTGTCCGATTCAAAAATTCCACTAGGACAACTCATCCCGCGGGATGGGATTGAGCGGGATGAGTTGACCAAAGACTCAAAAATTCACTCGGAGTTCAATATTCCAATTAATTTTATTGTTGTTAGTAAATTAATTCTTGTCAGCTATCAGTAACTGTACCTTGCGTACAGTTAAAACTAGCATTTAAGGATGTAGTCCGTGAAATTGGAGTAGTCTCATTTGAGCACCGATTTCAAGAGCACCAAAGATTTTCCCTTTTGAGCAAAGGGAATATCTTTAGCTCTAAGCATTGGTGCACTTGAAATCGGTTCTCAAATGGGAATACTCCGTGAAATTTATGTTTTTACGGTTTTTGCATTTGCAGGGTAGTTTCAGGTTGTATGTTGATTCAAATATGATTCGCGGCCGTATAAAATATGGTTTTACTGAGCTATAATAATCAAAATCACCAATACATTATACATTAAATTAAATAAACTTAGAGGGTTGTATAAATGATTTTAATGTTTGTTATTCTGTAAACACAATACGTGTTACGAGTGAATCATTTTAACGTACAACCTGACGCTGACCTGCAAATTGCAAGAAAACGTAGGAACATTGAATTTTACGGGCTACCTTGGCGATTTCCCCTTAATCTGTTTTCTTAAGGTAAAATATGGTTATATCCCTTTCGTGAGACGACATTATTTAACACCTTATCATCGAACCCGATCTGTAGGGTAGCAAAGCGGATAATTTGTAGGTCAGTTGGGGCTCCATTTATAACACGAAAACCGACAATATCAGTATCGATGGCTCCGGCTATTTAGATAAAGCGGAGTATTTGGTTATATGATCAATAATTATATTTCCTATAATTATTGACCAAATCATATAATAAAATCTCATAGAATTACTTAAAACTCGAGAAGGCATTGGAGATGTCAAACACTTGAAAAGGATGAATTTGCATAATTATGAAATTCAAATCAGAAGGTCTACTCTATAAGCACGAAAGCCTTAGTTTCGACCGACGTTACAGGCATTTCCTAGTCCGTATCACCTACGGAACAGACCGGGTCTATGACCAGTGATTGTTGCCAGTGATTACATACGGGACCGAAACGTGGTCGCTCACAATGGGCCTCATCAGAAAGCTTAAAGTCACCCAAAGGGCAATGGAAAGGGCTATGCTCGGAGTTTCCTTGCGCAATCGAATCAGAAATGAGGACATCCACAGGAGAACCAAGGTGACCGACGTAGCCCGAAGAATTGCCAAACGTAAGTGGCAGTGGGCAGGGCACATTGCTCGCAGAACGGATGGCCGATGGGGCCGTAAAGTTCTGGAGTGGCGATCGCGAACCCGAGGACGTTGCATTAAAAGACCTCCCACTAGGTGGACCGATGACCTGGTGAAGGTTGCGGGGATCCACTGGATGCGAATCGCACCCGGTCAATGTGGCGACACTTGGGGGAGGCCTATGTCCAGCAGTGGACGCCTTTCGATGATGATGATGAGGGTTCACTTTCGAGCTACTTTCGAACGGGCCTGTATCTTTGTTGACGGACTTAGAGAGTAGACCCCCGGATGCAATGCGCAAACGTAGGTACCTTATTCTTATTTTGGCAGACACGCCGCATAGCAAAAATCCTCTCATACACTGCAGCTGAACCGCACTACACTTTAGTGTTGCGATGTGTTGCGGCCTGTAGTACTTTAAGTATGCAATTCTTCATGCTTTGTAGCCATCATCAGATCTAACCTTTTCCAAACTATGTTGGGGTTGGCTTCCAGTCTAATGAGCGACTGCCTATCCGACGTCTATAACCGAGTTAGTACGGGGTAATACGATAACTGGGGTAACTCGGATTTCAGGCCACCTATGACCACTGATGAAGATCTAAAAATGACAGCCAGGACCAACGGCTTAACATGCTTTCCGAGTACATCAAGCTACCCGAAATTGTCAAATTTTCCCAATCAACTTTGGACCTAATGCTTTAGCGATAAAGTTGAAAATCTATTAAAGAAATTTGACAGGTCGCTGGCAGTCTGTACTAGTGGCACGAGGTCATTCATCGTAACATTCTACTATAAAGCCCGGATCATCCACTACTTGCAACATCTAATACCTTTTGACGCATTATGACAAAAAACGTGATACAATCTAGAAAATTCCATTAGTAACATTCGATCAAGGATAGCGAAAGGTAATTTAGGTCAAATGGTGTAATGTAACTAGGACTTATCGGTGGCTAGACTGAAGCCATGTAAGTCTAGAACAGGTGACCTGACATCGTGTGTTATTGCTTTAAGTTTTATCGGTTTATAGTATAGATAGTTAAGTTCAAGTTATGTACACCTCTGACTGCCCCTACAGGAGACCCAGGCTTAATGATTTGAAGTTTTGAAAGTATTAGAAGAGTGGATATGTTTTAATTGATTCAGCCTTGCCATTTTGGCGACAAGCAAATATGATTAATCTAATATTAGGGATATTAGATCAATCATAATTATGTATCATTGGCGACAAGTTTGCCCTTAATTAAAGATGCCTATTGTTATCATTTTACTTTTAACTTTAAACCAACGGTCAATAGTTGAAAATTAAGCAAATTGGTCACGATGTTTCATTGAAACATGCCAGGATAATAAATCAACTAAACCAAAAACAATTTTAAACAACATGGCAAAAGACTTTATCCTAACTTTAATATTTTATATTTTATTTTATATTTTATAATACTATAAATTAACTATATACATTGATAATTAAAAACTATTAAACTAAAATAGATAAACTAACAACAAACTATAAAAGGGCATCGAAAAACTCCTCCTCAACGCTGTCAGATGGTAATGTGCCCAAGAGACTGGCGGCGTTGCCACGTTGTATGGCAACACTTAGCCTCTGGCCAAAGTAAAAGCCAGCCCTTGGGTCACGGGAAGCGTCAACTAGGCGTTTCGAAATTTCCTTAAATAGGCTATGAGCACTCGGACCCCACGGCCCTAGAGTTTCAACCCCAAACGGCTCGAAAATATAGTTACCACACAGGTTTCTATATACTATAAATGCGAAAGTAAGTTTGTTTGTTACCTTTCCAAGCCTAAACCGCTGAACCAATTATCCTGAAATTTTGCTTAAACGTTGTCAGATGTACAAAAACGGACATAGGATACCTTTCATCCCGAAAAAAAGTACTGTTCCCGAGGAAAACAGCAATAACATTCTTATGATAATACATGGCGCCACGTGTCTTTCGCTCCGATCCGAATTAATTATCAAATTCTAAATGAACGCGAGTGAAGTCGCGGGCAAAAGCTAGTAATATATAAATTCAGCTTTCTATTCCCCAAATAGCTAGAGACTCAAAGATTAACTTTCCTTGGTACCGCTAAAATCTTTACGTCCCTGAAAATTGAATACAACGTACTCTACATAAGAATATATCCGTCGGGAAATAAGCCGCTTTATACAACGTCTTCAGATGAAGTTGCGAACAAAATATTATATAAGAGCGTAGGTAATATTAAATTACTATTATATAAGGATTTTATTTAACCTGAGCTTGAATTCTAGGGTCTGAATTTAAGCAAAGTGAAATTAGATTTGGGTTATATAAAACCTCTTTGCTACTCTAAGGGCCAGGATAAATTACATTTTCCTTTTGAAATAAAATTATACAGTTAATTACTTACTATTAGTAACAGGTTCTGAATGTATTATTAATGCGTGCCTAATACAGTAATATGAGATAAAATAAAATATAACAGGAAACGTAAAATCACAATAAACCAATGACCACGAAACTCGTGAATATTAAAGACGGTTTCACCCGCGTAATTCCCGTTCCCGTGAGAGTACGGGAATAAAATATAGCCTACGTTACTCGCTGATAATGTAGTTATCCATTGCTGAAAGAATTCAAATCGGTCCAGTAGTTTTTTAAGTATATTCGTTACATGGAAAAATACAAATCTCTCCTCTTTATAATATTAGTAGTATAGATATTTCCTTTTTTTACATTCTATTCTTAGGTATCGTGAACAATTGTTTCCACTGCAAAAGAGTGAGCTAGAAAACGATACGACACTTATCAGGCCTCATCGATAATGAAACAGGAACTTAATCATTTTTATTAGGGTTCCGTACCTCAAAAGGTAAAAAAAGAACCCTTATAAGATCACTCTCTTGTCCATCTGTTTATCTTTATAGAACCAGTCATCATCATTCTCTTGCCATATCTAATTGGGGTCGGCGCAACATGTCTTCTTCTTCCATACTCCTCTATTACTTATTATCTCAGCAGTCACCTCCATTCTAGCCATATCATTCTTCACTCAGTCCATCCATCACTCCACCAATCTAACGACTATATCTTTGGAAGTAGGCGAGGGAAAGCCCCTGGTCTTAGCGGTCATCTACCTGATTATTTTTGAGGGCTTCCCACAACACACGCTACGATACGATAGGCTGTACAGTCGTTTACAGTTTTCAAAGTTACATTAGCTTATAACTCTGCCCACCCTTACTTAATTCCTTCAATTGTACCTACGCACAACTGTTACCCGCGAAATTAAGTAAAAATCAATAGTTTTGTCCGCTGAATTTCATGCGAAGGTCATGCGGACTGATTTAGGGAAGTGGGGTGAAACGTTTTGTAGACAGCCAGTCTGTTTTGTTTGACTCGTTTCGTGTTATGTAAGCATTGTTAGGCGTGTGGTTTCTATGTCATGTTTTTATTTTTGTACATACCTACCTGAAAAATCAAACTGTAGAGGCACTTTTCATATAATTCGTGTATATTTTGGTTGGGTAGTACGTAAATTCAATCTTACATAACTTTAAGGTACCAATCATCCTTAAAATGGATTTCCAAATAAACTGTAAGAAATCATTCAAATGCAAAAACTAAAATCATAAATAAATGAAAAGAGGTTGTCTACCTAAATGTAAAAACTTTTTGTGTAACAAAGTTTTCTACTTGACACATTGTTATAAGAATAGGTACTGGCCATCGATTTATACCTCTGATGGAGGCACATAAATAAAAATAAAAAAACAGTTGTAAAATAAACTTCAAAATGGCGGCCGCAAGCGAAATTTTCTCTTGGACTTTGTTTTTAATTGCGTATTTCTATTATTATTTTATTACAGAATACGGCCCAACAATGAGCTATCTGGAGAAAGTCGACCGATACCTGGACTCCCTCAAAGTAGGAAAGAGTAAGTAGCTTTTCTATAGTTTTTCCACGTGGCGTGGGTCTTACTGATCAAAGTCAAACCGTTGTCAATGCCCACGTTTCATCAAAATAACATTTATTTTACTTCTATGCCTTCGTGAGAGTTCATTCAGTTACGATTAATGGTGGTCTGTCTAATTAAATACAATAATATTGTGTTCACATTCTTCATGAACTTTCTTTACCGAGATGCAATGTTCCAGCCATTTTGAAAGAAAATAATTAGGTATCTAATCAATAAAAGAGTCTTTTTGAAGGATTATCTTCACTCAATTAATCTACCTTCTTTAAAAGTTTAGCTATCGTTGTATTCCCCTGAGCCGTATACGAGTACATTTTTTTAACGTCCGGTCAAACCACTACGGTGGAACTGTTAAAACGGATAATTACAGACACTTCAGTACATTGTCTGTCAGCTACTAGTGCCCATAGTCGCATCCACAACTATTTATCAGTACCGTTTGACCAAACCTTAAGTCCTGTGTGAATAGTTTGTCATACGACTCAAACTAAAGATACAGTAAGATAATAGTCTTTATAAACACCGCTTCTAATTTCAGGTGCCTTGGTAGACTCCTGGTTCATGATGTCGAGCCCCATGCCGATACTATCGGTGGTGGTAGCCTACCTGATCCTGATTCGCATCGGCCCGAGGATCATGAAGAACCGACAGCCACTACAGATGAACAGGCTCATCGCTTATTATAACGCGTCGCAAGTGTTTTTGGCGACTATGATATGTTTTAAGGTAAGCTTTTTACTTTTATTATATTGTTAGTGAAAAATAAAGTGCGTGGTATATTATTACCTCGTCCTGTATTTTTGACTTTAGATCTAGATCTGAGAAATCCTAATTTTTGACTTTAGATCAAAAATACCCCATGTATTTTTGATCTAAAGTCAAAAATCAGGGTGCATTTCAGCTCATTTAAAAAGCGCACTGTGAGATTTTAGCGCTTAGACAAAAGTTTAAAAAAAAATTATGGGTGGTACAGACGCCAAACAGGTCAAACCCAAAACTGTCGATTTTCCCAACCAACCTTGAACCTAATGCTTTAGAGTTAAAGTTGAAAATCTATTAAAGAAATTGGACAGATTGTAGTAGCTGGATGTGGCATCTGTACATTGCGTTAAAAAAGCACTGAATCGAACGTGGAGTGTTAAATACGGACGTGATAACCGTTTTTGTGTCGGTGTTCCTTCCACCCTGTATGTATGTATTATACAGGGTGTAAACAGACTCTTCACGAAGCCGTTAACCAAGCATTATGTACATCAAACTAAGTACTACTTTTTTCGCAAAAAATATTGCTGAGAAACGACTTTTTTTTTGGGGTGAAATATCACGTTTTACGGTAGGACTCAATGTAACGCATTCAAAACATTGTGCTGATGGATAGATTGAATAGTACGGGGGTCGTGAAGGTGTCTCAAGTAAAAAAAATACATTAAAAACATGTATTAAAAAACCTAGTGAAAAAGTTGGAAGTTTGACCCCCAATATGTCCGTAACTAGAAGGTTCCCAGGTATGGTCTAGAACAAAAAATGATCGCAATGACGGGGAGAACAAGTGCTTTTCGGCATCGATAAAGAGTCTTTTTACACCCTCGTCACGTCGACACGAACGAAAGACTTGGAAACCTGCAGCCGGCTGTGCTAGGTGTCCATGTCTTGGCTGTGAACGAAATAAAGGCGCTATCAAATTTTCAATGTTCGGTTGAGCATCAAGGACTGAAATTCCAACAGTGTAATAATACTGCCCTAACAAGAATGGCTAATTAAAGTACAAATAAATTAGATTTATTGCGATACAAATACTGTAGCAGAAACAAAATGTAATTAAATAATGGATGTTATTATCAAATAACGTTCCGCTACTAGCATGGGATGCCTGTCACATAGAAGAGGAATACTATCGTGAATTAAATGTGTATTACTAACTACTAGTATATTATACTAGGGACAGGACTGGCCACGTCTGCCGCATTCCAATGATCTGTGGGTCAAAATAACCACTTTCTGGAGCCCTGACACAGCCAGAAGGCGTCGCGGCAGACCTCGTAGAAGATGGCGGGACGAGCTCGATAAAACCAACGACCTGTGGCCCACATTAGCCCTGGATAAAACAACTAGAAGTCATGAGGAGAGGCCTTTGCCCAGCAGTGGGATGACGCAGGTTAACAGTATCAGTAATAGTATACTAACAGTTGACACCTAACCTACAACTGGTGTTGACCACTGCCATTGAGCTGCTTGTATTCAATGTTGTTTACATTCGATAATCTATGTATTAATTGATTGGTTTATACGGGGAGTAATTGTTTACCAGAACTACTACTAAATTGTATTTCGCATGTACTGTATAATAATTTCCATTGTTTGCATAGCATCAAAACATAGATATTATTTAGAAATAAACTCGCTTTTCGTTTCTACTTGTGTAACCCACGTTGTGCTTTTAAGAGCGTCCGTTCAAACTTGCGTGGTTGCACGGAGCGGGGGGGTGCCCGCGGTCAAAATGTCCTTAGAATAACCTGGTCGCACTAACCCACGCTCGCCCGCTACTTTTAGCACGCACGTGTTTTTGCGGACGGCCAAGAGGCCTAAAATGGCCGCTGTAACCGATTCATGATATGATAACAATATGAATTACGCTACGATTCGTAAAATGGCCACAAAGTGGCAATTCAATATAATTTAACTGCGTCTGACCATTTTAAGAATTTTAACGAGGTTCATATAGGCCACCGGTCCAAGTCTCTGGTCTCCAGTCTTGCTTGACTGGAGACCAGAGACTTGGACCGGTGGCCGCCACCAATGGCTGTCGCGCGCTACGTCATTTGATACCACGCAAACGAAGGTACTCAGTGGCTGCCACGAGTGGTTGGTATTTATTTGTAATTCGCCACCATTCCATACAGAACGTTTTAAAAATCATGTAAACAGCTTGTCGCCAGCTACCGGTGGCCCGTTTGCGCGGAGACTACGCACTGTATTTTGATGCAGTTTTTACCGTTAAAGAAACATGTTTCGTAAAGTCGAAAAAAAACATTTCAGCTTTCAAATAAAGTGAAATAATTAAATTTCTTCTTTATCTCGTTTCAGGTTTTCAAGTTGAATCTCTTCAGAGATGGCATCATTTATGCAGGGTGCCGTTATCCGTCCAATACGCAAAATTCTATGGTGAGCCAATTTAATTACGTTATTAAATAATCGCCTGTTAAAGTCTGACCATTGGGTAAATACTATTTCACGCCTGCAATCGCTGAAATGATGAGTAGATGTGTAGGTACCTAATAGTACCCACATTTTGCCATAAAGTCCCATGTAAGAGGCGAGCCCATTGCCATAAACTGGACACAAATCCCGACTCCGAAGCTGCTACTGAGAATTGGAGCCTTATACACATTCGGACACGTTTTTAAGTACAATATTCAATGCTCAGCGATTGTAGTCCACTGCTGGACATAGTGGTCCGACCACAGAAATATGATACGTCAAACATAGGACAAATGGTTGATAAAGTTAAGAAGCCCATAACTAATTATAGCTAACTTCGTGTGAATATTATCCAACAGAAACCTATCTAACCAGATAGATATATCAGTTAATATCGTATAGGTATAAGGCCGCTGCCTCGAATTTAGCGGGCAGCGGGGCGGCGGCGCCGGCGGCGCGGGTGGTCGCCGCTTGACTGGAGTGCACCGCTCGTTGCCCGCTCCCGCGCCACTGTTTTCGAGAACCGGTCCATTTAAATGTACGCATAAGTGCGCTCCCGCGCCGCCGCCGCCGCCGCCCCGCTGCCCGCAAGATTCGAGGCAGAGGCCTAAAAGCAAGCATTTCTGTTTTCCAGTTACTAGACTTGGGTTGGTGGTATTTCTTCGCGAAATTCACTGAACTTCTAGACACAGTATTCTTCGTTCTACGAAAGAAGGATAAACAGGTAAGTTTAGATATCTTTTTTATCTGTAAAAAACCCTACCTGAAGCTCTTATATGCTACTCTATCTTAGTACATCAATGGATTCTCTGTTTATTGGCCACCGCGCAGTATTATTGACCTGGGATATTAAATTACGCCTGCTATTTTTCAACTCTTGGAAATTGGATATTGGAGAAACCAACACCTCGTCCAACGAATAATACTTTGAATTACGAACGTGTTTAATTATATTGAAGTTAAACGAAATAAACACAGTTATGCTGATTAGCATTTACCCAAAGTGTTTAATAGACACTATTACACAATCTTGACTAGATTGTGTCACCCAAATAATAATTCTAATCACCTACTTTCTCATTCCAGGTGACCTTTCTCCACGTATACCACCACGTGATCATGGCTCTCTACTCCTGGAGCTACCTGAAGTTCGCAGCAGGCGGGGAGGGCGCAGTCCTAGCGCTCCTCAACTCTATCGTACATGTGGTGATGTACTCTTACTACCTGCTATCAGGGCTTGGGCCAAGGTTCCAGAAGTATCTGTGGTGGAAGAAGTATGTTACTAAGCTGCAATTGGTGAGTCTGAAACAGATTTTATATTTTTATTTTTGGTGAATAGACTTCATTTGAGTACCAAAAGGCTACAAAATGATGGCCTAAAGGTTCAAAAACACATATAAACATGCATGCCAGTGAGATAGGATTTGAACTAAACCACATTGATATTAAAAATCATGATTTTGTCTTCGGATATCTAACGATTAGAATACTGTTCATCATCAAGGCAAATTCATCATCATCATCATCATAAGCGCACAGCAGTTCACTGCTGGAAATATGCTTTAATAGCACGTCATTCAACTCCTGTCATGCTTCTGCTGCTAGACACACTGCGAAGATCATCATCATCAGTCAGCTTCTAGTCTAACCGAATGCAGCTGAATAACAATATTTTGCATAAAGTGACTCCATATCTACCTCCACAAATCAGTTAGAACTGGGTAAATACAATACCCCTAGGTAAAACTGGTTGTCACACTTTCCAGCCTCTGACACCCTGCGAAGATATATTAATTAATAATAATATATTAATAATAATAATAGTCCTCATTACAACACACCCTCAACATAACACATCACACGCTGCATTTACTCGTAAATGTAGTTGGAAGTACCAGTTAGCTGAGAAGCAAAAGCACATCCCAAAAATAATAATAATATCTTGGGACAGCCAACACACCGCCATCTGATCCCAAACTAGGCAGAGCCTGTACTATGGCAACCAGACAACTGAAAAACATACTTATATATTTCTAAATACATACATATTATAGATAAATTATACACCCAGATACAGAACAAATAATCGTACTCATCGCACAAAGATTTGTCCTGTGTGGGAATCGAACCCACGACCTCCGTCCTAGCAGTCAGGGTCACTAAACCAACAGGCCAAGATCGCTGCTACCTATTAGATTATTTTAATAAATTAGTTCTGATTTGTTTTTTGTTATTTACAGATTCAATTCATCCTGATGCTGACGTACTGCGCCTGGACACACTTCTCCCCGCGCTGTCAGTACGCCTCCGGCTTCACTTACTTCATCTGCTCCAACATCACCGTCTTCCTCATCCTCTTCCTCAACTTCTACACTAAGAGCTACAAGAAGAGAAACCTCGAGAAGAAAAATATTGAAAGGGAAATCAAAGAAGAATACGATAAAGCTCACAATGGAGTCAAAACAAATGGTGTATGTAAAAATGGAGTCAATAATAAAAAAGAAAACGGGGTGCATGGGAGTGATTGCAAGAGTGTTTCTAATATAGAGGAGATCCCTTGCGAAGTCAATAAGGCTTGCGGTGATTACGTCAAAGACGGCAAATTCTTCCTCTCGAGGCGGACGCCGAAATTACCGTGCGGCGGTGAATTTGACTTCGATAGTATAATACAGAAATGATTCATCATGGTCAAAGACTACAGCTAGCGGTTCTATTGAGACTGATGTATGTGATGACATTGGTATTGTTAAAGCCTAAGATTTTTGTGGAGTTTGGAAGTTAGATAAGTACGCTTAAGTATTCGCTTCACTAGGACTCTCTCAAATTGAAGAAAGGACCATGATTGGTGCTATCATTTGTTAGAGCCGTTAATTTTCAAGTGGGGTCTAAAATTACAGCATATCGTAGTTCGTATTGCAAAATTAATGAATTTAAAAAATTATCGTACCAGTGAGAAGACGCTTTAAATTTACAATAAATTGCCAACCGCACAATTGTTAATGTAGATTTTAAGGTTAAGCATTTGCTGTAAATATAATACGTGAATATAATCGTGCACTTATTCGATACCAGGTTTTAGTTTAGAATTGAGACCTTTCATACATGGACATTGATTCGACGTCAATGACAGATGTATTATTTGTAAAATAATGAACGTTTTAAAAGTACTTGTTAAGGACTACACCGCTCTAAGCAATGCAAGATATTGTGTGCACAGCACTTGAAGATCAGTGATTTCTTGCCTACCATAAAATATTATTAAGTGTCTTACTTTCTCTGAGTTGTATTGCAATACGCAGCCGTCCACTTGGATTATAAGATTTGCCAGTGACTGTTAAATTTGGAAGTTTTGAAGTTCTTTCGTCCTAGCGTTTTTCAAATATAAAAGCTATTCATGTAGCAGGCTTGTCATCATTCCCTACATCTATAATAAAGATTGGATCTGTAGTAGCATTACCTTTGCTTTTTAAGTCACTATAGGATACAAAATGTAAAGAATACGATTCCGTATGATCTTTTTTTATTACTTTGTTTTGCTGCTTCTACGGAATCATTACTTTAAGCTGACGACTGTACCTAGACCAAAGCAAAGAGTTAGAAAATCCATTTTTTTTTGCAGACATGCCTTAAATATAAAAAAAATTGCTCCAGTCCGATAAAATTATATATTTTACATTTAAATAAGGTAGCAGTTGTATTCCCACTGTCGATGTTGTTGTCATTGCTTGTGTCAATATACAAAATTTTGTAAGAAATCTGCAAAGTAAAATTCGTCATAATTCAATTTGATTACCTACCTCTTTGCAAGCAGTACTCAGCTTCAAGTAGCGCGGGACCACTTTATTTACTAACAATGATAGACTCGAAAGTAGCATAATGTATGAAAAGCCTCATAATTATCAATTTAAGTATATCTACGTTTTAAGAAAAGTGTGCCAGGATATATCTCATATTCAAGGACCTGTAATTTTGTTTTAGATTAAGTCTGTATAATTAGTTAATTTAATAATTAATTTTTCAATTAGCATAGATTTGATTTTGTACTTTTAATGCAATTAACAATAGTACAAAATAATGTTAATTTTAAGAAACTAATAAAGTTTAAATAATATTTCTGTATTTTAATTTATAACCGTCAGTTTCTTTAAAAAGTTATGAAATGTTTAGCAACGAAATATCATTCATGGCTGTCATGTAGATCAACTGATTATAATTCATTTATTTATTACCTAGTAAATAAATAAATTAACTAGACCAGCTGCTTACAAAGTCAATCTAAAATATATCAAAAGGTATTGTCTTTTTTTCAGGTAAATAGGTAATGTTATGACGAAAGTATATGACCAGTGTGTGTTGCCAGTGATTACATACGGGACCGAAACGTGGTCGCTCACAATGGGCCTCATCAGAAGGTTTAAAGTCACCCAAAGGGCAACGGAGAGGGCTATGCTCTGAGTTTCCTTGTGGGATCGAATCAGAAATGAGGACATCCGCCAAGGTTACCGAGGTAGCCCGAAGAATAGCCAAACTTAAGTGGCAGTGGGCAGGGCACATTGCTCGCAGAATGGATGGCCGATGGGGCCGAAAAGTTCTGGAGTGGCGACCGCGAACCGGAAGACGTTGCGTTGGAAGGCCTCCCACTAGGTGGACCGATGACCTGGTGAAGGTTGCAGGGATCAGCTGGATGCGCATCGCACGGGACCTGTCAATATGCCAATATGACACTTGGGGGAGGCCTATGACCAGCAGTAGACGTCTTTCGTTGTAATGTTATTTCCATATAGTGAATGTCAACTTAATCATAGGCTGGTAACTGGATGAGAGTTGCTGTGATTCAAGTTAAGTGGCGTGCGATTGAGGAGGCCTATGTCCAGCCAGTGATTGATAGTGGTTAACTTTGACTAGATGGCTAGTACATTTTTGAAAATATCATAAAAATGTTAGAAATGAGCGCAAACTGACATTTCTTCGTTGGTTTTCTGAAACAACACACGGCACAAACATTTGTTTACCTAACTATTTATTTATATATACATACAAAATACTTAGGATTAGGATTAAGATTAAGAACACAAAGGTACTGCATGTGTTCCAGCAGACTTGCGAGAGGAAAATTGGATTAGATTAGAATTTCATGTTTAGAATGCAATATATTTCACCTAGCAGTGAACAACGACGAAAGTATTCAATATATAATAAATTCATTTGTGGATTCCGCTGCTCATTGTCTGACAATCAGTCTTACCAAGGGGTATCGTATTACCCAGTACTAAATAGGTTGTGGAAGGTCAGATAGGCAGTCGCTCCATGTAAAATACTGGTATTCAGCTGCATCCGGTTAGACTGGAAGCCGACCCCAACATAGTTGGGAAAAGGCTAGGCAGGTGATGATATCGGTACTCTAGAAAGGAGCTGACTGATGAGATGATGGGTAATAATAGAGTATGAGTATGGAAGAAGAATAGGTACATATGCTGCGCCGACCGCGAATAAATTGGGATAAGCAAGAGAATGATGATAACGATGTATTGTATATCAGCTAAGTGGCCTACCATAACGTCTTAAAGCAGGAGTAATTCCAGTTTGAGAAAGAGATGGCGCTAGACGACCTGTATAGCTCTGTCTCTTTCCCACATTGGATTACTCCTGCTTTAAGACGTCATAGTAACCCCCTTGGTGTCCGCAACTCCACTTCCTAACCGTGTAGGTATGGCGAAAAGCATTTTTGAAGTGAAAACTTCTTTAGCATCGTTGTGATTTGAAAGTCGAGGAAACGAAAAAGCGACCATAAAAAAAGACAGACACGTAATTTCATAAGATTTAACGTGGGAGAAAATGAGGTAGGAAGCATTATACAGTGTTTATCTTGAAGCCAGAACTTTTGAAGATTTCACTTTTACCACGTGTAAATTGCACACATGTTTTTTTTTGTTACACGTGTATCAAAAATTCTGTCTCGTATTCCTATAATGTTGATCGATAGCCGTACTTTGTGATTATATGTGTAGGTAATTTGTTCAAAATCATTCTTGCTGTTGGGTGGACTACCAGATAGTGTAAACTGTAAACTGTTGACCTTTTTGGTCAACAGTTTGCAAATCAATTTTTTTTTTTACTGTTGATTCTTCTTTGGAGTCACCAGTGCCAGCGATAAAAAAAATAGGAATAGTAGAAAAGCAATCTTATTCAGCATACTCATAATAATGTGTACTGTTTAGGACTTCCTGGTCTGCATAAAGATCTTGACTCCAGTCTTGGTAAATATTCAGTAAAACCTCCGGATCACAATCCGGATAAGGATTGTAACTAGTCATATAACAAGTAATAGTTATTTATGATACTAGTGCGGTAAGTTGGTACCAATTTCTGCACGTGTGTCATACAATGTTTTTCAACACATTTGCGAGAAAACAGTAAAATATGCAATGAAAAAACTTTTTTAATAGCAAATAAGAAATTATACAGATAGGTCACTACTCTGGGAAATTCATAGTAAAACTTGAACAATTATTGAAATTCAGTGAAATTTGCTGCTTTGCAAGCTTAACTGACTGACTGACATTATTAATATCACACGTATTATAGTGAACGGGAGAATGTGGCGTAAACTTCGGCGACGACGGCGGTGACATCGGTGGCGGCAGAGCTTGCAGTAGTTTTTAACATTGAATATACAGTGTGTAAACAGACTCTTCACGAAGCTGTCAACCAAGCATTATGTACATCAAACTAAGTAACTTTACGTAAAAATTAGTGCTGGGAAACAACTTTTTTTTTGGGCTGAAAAATCACGTTTTTCAGTAGGACTCAATGTACCGCACTCAAAACATTGTGCTGATGGATGGATGGAACAGTAAGAGGGTCCTGGAGGTGTTTAAAGTAAAAATCTTACTTTAAAAACATGTATTTAAAAAAAAACTTGTGAACAAGTTGGAATGTGTATATGTATATGTCCGTAACTAGAAGGTTCCCAGGTATGGTCTAGAACAAAAAAATTATCGCAATGACGGGCAGAACAAGTGCCCTTCGGCTTCGTTAAGAGTCTGTTTACACCCTTTATTAACCACATACTTCACACGTAATTCATTGAAATAAACCATCAAAACATTTTCAGAGAATGATTGAGTAATAATAATAATAACGGAGAGTACTTGCATAGACACAACCTTGTAGCCAGGATTATCCATCAGCAACTTGCTCTAAAATACAGCCTTGTGGAATCGGAAGTGCCGTACTATAGGTATGCGCCCGATCCAGTTCTCGATAATGGCAATATCACACTGTACTGGGATCGATCCATCATCACTGACAGGACTATTGTAGCCAATAAGCCTGATATAGTGGTGGTGGATCGATCAGAGCGGCGCGCAATGATTGTTGACATTACGGTCCCGCATGACGAGAACCTCGTGAAAGCCGAGAAAGATAAACAAATCAAGTATCTTGACTTAGCTCGCGAGGTTGTCGACATGTGGGATGTGGACTCAGCGATCATTGTGCCGGTAGTCGTATCAGCCCATGGCTTAATTGCCAAGAGCCTCGACCAACACCTGAGGAGGCTCTCGTTAGACAGCTGGATCAAGGGCTTGATTCAGAAAGCGGTACTCCTGGATACGGCTCGTATTGTTAGGAGGTTCCTCTCTCTGGACCCTATTCCCGATACCGGTGGGCTACTATTTTTTATATTTTTAAATGTTTTTTATGTCGTTTTATATTTAAATATTTGAAAATGTAAAAAATATGTATATAAATAAATAAAGGAAATTATAATAATATCTTGGGACAACCAACACACCGCCATCTGATCCCAAACTAGACAGAGCCTGTACTATGGCAACCAGACAACTGATAAACATACTTATATATTTCTAAATACATACATATTATAGATAAATTATACACCCAGATACAGAACAAATAAATCGTACTCATCGCACAAATATTTCTCCTGTGTGGGAATCGAACCCACGACCTCCGTCCTAGCAGTCAGGGTCAGTATTGGGTGAGTATTTCTTTGAGTCTTTCATGCTATAAAACTATTGTAGGTACTTAAATCATTAAAAACGCGCTCTCGCGATTTTGGCGACAAGAGGCCGTTTTCTACAATTTAGGCCTCACTCAAAATATCAGGTGGAGTAGATTCCATATTAATATCAGATTCCTCGCTTGAACTCATATTACTATTTTGTCTGTAAATATCAGTCGGAAAGTCGCAACAAACTTTGACGTTTCTAATATGAAAATGGCGCTAATTTGCAAATGGCGCCACATGCACGTGGTGAAAATTAGAACTACATATTTCGTCTCATTTACTGTTTAGTATTAAAGTGAGACAAACGTATTGAGAAAAAGCGCTTCCAAAGAGGTTCGATCAGTCAGCTTACATAATATCTTTGGTGGAATTCTTGAAATATTTTTTATGAAAATTAAAAAAAAGCCGTAAAGAATACGCACGCTGCTATACAACGGGGCGTGCGGTAAAATAGGTACTTAGGTGAAAGTACCTATTTTACCGCACGTTCAGTTGCATGGTGCGTAATTTTTAACTTTCGAACAAAGTAAACAGGCGTCGTAAATGCGTTTTTTGAGCAAATGTGTTGAAAAAAACATTTTTGAATTGGAATAAGGAGATCAAGGAGAAAGATATCTATTGAATGTAATGTTAACACCACTGTATATACCCTTGACCAGCAAATAAATGATTTATGATTATGATTATAATGAATAATGTGACGTTCCCAGTGGAACCATACCTTATATGGCATTATTAAAAAAAACCAGCCAAGTGCGAGTTGGACTCGCGCACCGAGGGTTCCGTATAAACTTGTAGGTATTTTGTTATTAAACTACATATTTGCGGTTTTCAGATTTTATCCTTTACATGTGCTGTAAGATTTCTTGCCAAATTTTGTGATTCTAGGTGTTGACCTACAACGAAAATCTAAAGGAGGATGGCGAGTTTGGACCCACATTATTTATAAATTAACTAAGTGTCATTCACTTGCAGGATGAGGATTATATAAAAAAGAGTATATTGAGTCACTAGGTGATGGGAATTAAAAGTTAGAAGTGATTTCTATTTACATAAGAATAAGAATTATTATTTTCTATACGATTTTGTGGTTTCTTGACGACTTGGCTTTACCTTTGGACTGACTATTCTACATACCGATTTAGACTATGATTATAGTTTCATCCTAATATCAGTCTAGCTAGACTATGCTTACAGTATTAATTTAAGTACCTACCTATATTTAGCAAGAGAGAAGCAAAAACACGATGGTAGTGTTGGTAAATATTTCTATTCTGTTTGATCACCTTTTTTAAACTAAATAATACCTAAGTACATAAAAAAAGATATTGTATGATTAAATAAGGACTTTATTAGATTCGTTTTAGGTTATAATCTTTTACGTTGCATTATTTTTTCTCCCAGCCTCTACGACTTACTGCCCATTTGCTTTTTTACTAGTTTTATATAGTTCTACAACTAGTTATTAGTTTCCATACTGTACGATACTCCAAACAGTGGGTCTCATTGTACATGCAACCTCGCCACCCTCCTTTCCCCATATCTTTTTATCGTGTTTACTCAGGACCTTGATTTTGTATTCACCTAATAGGGACTATAGACCCGATACCGAGGGTATCTGGTATAATTTTCAACTTGCTAGGTCTACCCGTTCCCAGGAAAATCGGTGGTGACACACGGACAGACAGACGGACTAGAGAGTGATCTTATAAGGGTTCCTTTTGAGGTACAGAACCCTAAAAGCCATTATCATTTTGCTCCTAGGACCTCATGTTCACCAGCAGTGCTTACGACCACTAGACGGCAGGCTTAATAACCGAATCTGAAAAACTTTATCCATTTACAGTGCACTCGTTTTATGCTGAGAAACAGGTTTGTGACATGTGTGTGGGAAAAGGAAGAAACAAGACACAATGTTTAACTTTAATTTAAGTAAATTTTGCTTACGACTTTGTCCGTGTGGAGGTATCCTACACGAACACATATTATCATGACATTACGGCTGTAATCCCCGAAAGGGTTAGGCAGAGGTGAACCCACATTTCACCAGTTATGTTTCCAAGTCCTTTCTAATATTGCGCGCCTATTGCCACCAACCCGGCCCAAATCGAGACCATGTGGCTGCTACTGAGAAATTCCTGATGAAAAAACCCTAATAACACTTTGCCCGACCTAGGAATCGAACCGGGGACCTGAAGTTCAGTAGTCGCGGTTGCGGCCACTAGACCAACGAGGCAGGCCACGGTATCGTGAATCATATATCAACCCAAATCTATTCAGCCCACCAATATGTAGCCCAAAGCTGGGCAGAAGGTAAGATCTGTTTATATAACTTAAATTGAGGTTACAATATTTTTTCTGATTCCAGATTTCAACATTCATGTATTACTACTTCCTGCAAAAGTGACAGAACTCTCCGACACAGTATTCTTCGTGTTAGAAAGAAAGAGAATCAGATCACCTTCCTCCACGTCTACCAACATGCGATGATAGTAATCGCGAGCTGGTCGATCTTGAAGTATGAACCGTTTTTTTTATTTTTATTAATGGCATCTCTCAGTTCAGCCTAGGAGGCTTGCTACTGCTTAACCGGTCTACTGAAGTATGAACCGACGTATCCAACGATATTTATACGGAATATCAATTCGTGTGTCCATGTGATCATGTATGGTTTTTATGGACTATCTTCGTTCCCAAGTTTAGCAAAGTATTTGTGGTGGAAGAAGTACATTACGAAATTGCAATGTGTGAGTTACTCACATGTAACATAACATCATGCCTGTAATCACCGTAGGGTTAGGCAGAGGTGTACCTCATAGTCCACCTACATTTCACCAGTTTTGTTTAAGTCCCCCGAAACACGAATAAAGAAAAAAACGATTCTATTCCGTTGATCACTTTCAGCAGTCATGAATAGCGCCTGACGCTTTAAGAACTGCATACTGTCTTTAAACTTACAAACTATTTTCTCTCTTCCAGGTACAATTCATTCGATTCATTTTGTAATGATGTACACAACATCAGAATGGTACGCCTTCGTATACCCCTTATGCTTAACAATTACAATCAATACGACCTTATTTATCTTCCTGTTTGGGAAGTTTTACATTGAATCTTATTCTAACAAAGATAACATAGAAATGAACGGAAGAAAAACTGATCAATAGTACTTTTAATATTCGGAAAGCAGTACTCCTGGACACGGCACGCATAGTGAGGAGGTTCCTCTCTCTGGAGCCCTGACCAGCGGTAGCCTGGACCTTGCTCCTGATGCCGATGCGCCTAGGTGGTTAATAGACATAGAATAAGACTGGTTCTTTCTTTGGCCATAGAATCAGCATTGCCATTCAACGTGACAACGCTGCCAGAATATTTTTCCTGATGACAGAGCGATGCGCCATTTTGACGCCTAAGTGTCCTATTGTCGTCGTTCCATTATAATTATGCAGGAACTTTCCTTTACGTATTTTTTGAAGTAAAACTTCTTTAGGTGCGACTAGGGAGTAACTCAGATTTTTTTTCTGACGGGAGTAACGCTTACTATATTTAAAAATGGAACGATCTTATACTCAAAAGCATGGCAACCAAGGAGCCAACTTATCAAAGGTTTTATTTAAATATCGAATTGGCTTGCAAATAGAAAGCAGTTTATTGAAAAAAAACAAATGAACTCATCAACTCGAGAAAAAATATTGTTGTTTGTGTGCATCATTGATTTTGAAAATTTTAATTCATTTCCTCGCATTATTTGCATGCCGTTTTTAGTAGGCGAAAGAACTATGTTTGTGTTAAATCTGTAAAACACCATATTTCAGGCAAATAAAGTCAAAGTCAAAGTTTTTGAAGTAAAAATTCTTTAGGCGCGACTAGGGAGTAACTCAGATTTTTTTGAAAATCTCTAAATATACTTGTTTATTTATTACTTTTAAAATAAGTAAATTAAAAGAAAAAGAAGTTTTACTTCAATCGCGTGTAAAGGTTACACGCACACATTTTTTTTTTCTACTTGTCGTCTGTATATAAATATAACCCAAAAAGTAGTAGTAAAGTAACCTTAAAGTACCTATTATTAACGGGAACGATTGAAATTTGTATTTGCATCATAAATTAAACTTGACTTTCAAACACATACATTGAATGTGTTCGTAAACTCGCAGTGACAAATCTTTGCTCGAAACGATTTTGTAGGCGTTTTTTGAACGATATGATTAGTAAGGAGTGAAAACAATGATGAATACTTAATAGAGTAGGTATTACTGCGACTTGATCTACGAAAAAATACAAAAGACTACTTACTAGGTCAAGTACAAGCATACAATGAATTAACTATTACAACAAAAATCGAATGACAATGTTAAAGACTGCACAAAATTACGATTCTGGTAAAAACTACTCTCTTTTAGGTTCCACAAACTGTGGAACTTGCATCTTCTTTTTTTTGTGATTCCCATCTCCCGGGTCCACCTAGGAGTTTGTCGTCTGCTTATTCGGACGATCCTGTGGAAGTCTTACGTGTAATGGCTCCAGCCTGAATCAAAAAACTCGAACACGAAATGATTACACGCATCAAGGCCCCAGTGAGGTTCAGGTGTGATTTGATAATTAAAAATAAGTTTTTGTATATAAATGGTTATGGTAATTAAAATACATAATGGTTATGCAAGACGGGCAGAATAAAACAATGACTATGATGAAGAAGACAAATTACTCATTGAATAAGTCGAAACAGCTTTTTGAAGTGTGACTCCCCACTCACTGACGAGCGCACAGTGTTTTAGAAACCCCAATTTTGGTACATGCCTTTTTTATTGCAAAAATCATTAGTTTATGTCTTTCCAAGCATTACATTAAAATTCCGCCATCGATACGACCTTTAATTTTTATGGAAAAAAAATCTGAAGTTTGCGTAAATCTGGGTCATGAAAATTGAAAAAAAATGATATAAATTAGTCTAAGCTATTTACTTGAAATTTTATTAAATGTGATGTTTACAAACATAATAACAAACATTGTGGCCCCATTTGGACTTCCTAATGTGGATGGGTGAAATAAAGCCATTTTTATCAATTTTTTTTTATTTTTTTTTATCGAGTTTAATGCTGTATTAGCAAAAGATTTCTATACAGTATATTCTTTATACACACATCTACCGATAGTTTTTAAATCACAAGATAATTCTGCATTATTTAGAAGTTATTAGTAATTTAAATTTTATCCGGATTTTGTGGAGCTAGGGTTGTCCACTCACCGGAAAAAAATATTTAGATTTTGAAAATTTTCTTTGACTTTAGATCCTACGACTATTTAATATTACCCGGATAAAAGTATCGTAAGTATCCGGATATGAGAAAGTGACAACCCTAACCAAAATGAAAAATTATACGCTAAGAAGGAAGTACGCAAGAAGTTAAAACAATTATTAAAATGCTCAATTGTATGCTTATCCCTTTTCATTTATATGTGTCAGTAAAAAGTTAAGAAGAAAAGGGGGTATTGTATGACTACATAAACAATTTAAAAAAAATTAGTAAACCTTAGTGTATTTAATTTAATTCATATTTGAGCCTTATTTATACTTCTCATGAAAAGAAGGACATTACTATTATAAATGACCCGTCTTAAGGAAATCAGTATATGTAGGTACTATAGCATCATGTGAGGTGTTAGTACTACCAGGGCTGCGGGACTGTTCGAAAGAGATACCGCGGCCCTGGAACACAAAGGGCAAGGAAGGAACATGGATAGGTTTTAGTCAGTACAAGTCTGACACTCCCCTCCGCTCCACCAAGAGCGGGAGGACTCATTTAATGATTTCCCATTCGAAAAAAAATTGTGTGTTCGTCCTTAAATGCACCGACAAAATACGCCAAACAACTAACTTCTTTTACAAAACGCTCCCGCGCATACTAGCACCACACCTCGCTCAAAACACCAAATTATAAGCCAGCTGTAATGCGTATATCAATTGCGGGTATATAATCGATCTGATAAGACGTGTTCAAGTGCAACAAAATGGAAGTCAATAATGGAATAATTTTTATGGATGGAAAAAATGGAAGCCAAGAATTACTAGCATCGGTTTCAGAAAACAGTGAGTGAATTTTATTTAAACTTTTTATTAATGAGTTATTTGTGTTGGTATGAAGGTGTGCTTTCATAATTTATCTGGATATTGAGGTAAACGTACTTTCTTGTCCTTTTACGAAGATAAAGGTGCTACTGAGTTCTCCATGAATGATTATTCTGTTTAATCATTTCGCACATATTATTTAGTTATTATTGTATCAATGACTAATGGTGTAATATGTTATAAGACTGGGAAAACCTTAATCATTTCGTCTTACCAATTTGCATCGCAGGAAATGATCTCACTATAATCGATTGTCGTTGACACTTCCAATATTTAGAAGATTAGTCGGTGATTTTTTAACCGTCTATATTATCAAGGTCGTAGGTCTAGTTTTCGACTTTATTTGCCTTATTTTAGTCAACATTGTAAAAGCGTCATTGTGCATACAATTTCTTACGGCCTCTGTACGTGACAAATATAATCTTCTAAATACATAAAAGCGAAAGGTCACGAAATTTCAAAAACTGCTTAACGAATAAAGATGAAATTTGACAGGAAGATAGTTTAAAGTTGGTAGACGTCCGCTAAGAAAGGATTTTACGACAGGGCCGGATTAAGTAGGTCTAAGGGCTCTCGCAAGTATCGCCCAGAGGACACGGTGGAGCACACGATGCAGGTCTGCCCCGCTTGGGCGGAGCACCGCCGTGTCCTCGTAGCGGCGATCGGCGGCGGCGACCTATCGCGTCCGGCCCTGGTCCGGCCCTGGCCAGTCCATGGTCCGGAGCGAGAGGGAATGGGACGCCGTCAACTCCTTCTGCGAAGCAGTCATGCTAGCGAAGGAGGTGGCGGAGCATAAGAGGGAGAGAACCTCTCGTCCCAGCCGCTGTGGGAAACACCCCGGGCGTCGGGGTGTTCACGGTCACGTGGTGACTTCCGGCCACCGTAGACGCGGACCTGTGGACGGTGAGTAATGGGCTAGCTCGCCGTCCGGTCGTCTTTTGACGACAGGCCGTGTAGACGGCGCGTTCGTGTTCCACGCGCGCCTCAAGGAGATGTCAGCAAACAGGGCGCCTCAAAGAGATGTCAGCAAACAGGGGGGGGCCCGCAACGGCCGATGCCTGCCAGGGCTGTCGAAAGAAATACCGCGGCCCTGGAACACAAAGGGCAAGGAAGGAACACGGATGGGTTTTAGTCAGTACAAGTCTGACACCCCTTGTGTTCTGCCCAGAGCGGAAGAAGTCATTTGATGATTTCCCAACAGTAAAAAAAAAGGTTATATGAATCCGGCACTAAAACGGCAGTTAAAATATGAATTTGACGTATCAACAAAACATTTTGAATGATAGTACTAGATATTATCTACACTTATAAATACATATTATAAAGTGGTAACATTTTTACGAAGTAGAGAGTGCCTAATATTTGGAACTTCTGATCCAATTCCAAAAATTCTTAGACTAATGAGAAGTTACATTATTCCCAAGTGTTATAGGCTTTATTTAAAATGTCCTAGTGTGATAATTTTCAACCATAAAAAGCTGGTATTAGCTTACACTAAAAAAAAATACCTTTACGAGCATTAGAAAATAAACAGTTGAAACTAGGTGCATACTAGATAAATAGAGACTGATATTTACTAATTATTTAGCAAATAAAGGTTATGTACTGACACACAGGTATTATGTACTCGGCAAAGTACAAAGTTACTGTGTATCCTGCTTGTTTATATAGAAAAACTGACCAGTGCGAGTCGGAGTCGCGCACGTAGGGTTCCGTACCCATACAACATTAGACAAAAACGGCAAAAAAAACACGTTTGTTGTATGTATTTATTTTATTTTAATTATTTATTTTCAAAGTGAATATACAACTAAATATTCTGTGAATATTTAAGCGTCTACCTGTTGCCGTTATTAATATCGAGCAAAAAAACCGGCCAAGTGCAAATTGGACTCGCGCACCGAGGGTTCCGTACAAACTTGTAGGTGTATTTTGTTATTAAACGACATGTTTGTGGTTTTCAAATTTTTTTTCTTTACATGTGCTGTAAGATATTGCTTCATGCCAAATTTCGTGATTCTAGGTCAACGGGAACTACGATTTCGACCCAAAACCTGTAGGGTACTTCCGGTTGACCTAGAATTGTAAATTTTGGTTAAAAGCAAGGTCTTACAGCACAAGTAAAGGGAAAATTTCTAAAAATAAAAAAAGTTGAAAATTAAGGTATATTTTGATACAAGTTTTCGCGCAAATCTATAGTTTGGCCGCTGAGAGAATGCGTTCCTGAAGTCTGTCAGTTGGTCATAACTAGTGATGGGCAATAAGTAACACTATTAATAGATATGTTTTTCAACCGACCCATAACAATAACATTAGTTTTAATACTTGTTTGCCTGGTTTCTAATTTCTGTATTGTTAAATACAGCGTTGCGTTGCGTTGCGTTGTTGTTGCTAGTTATAGCGTGAAGAAAATAAAAATACAATAGTAAAATTCTGAAATATTTAATATAAAATAAAACAGTAATATTTGAGTAGTTGCGACTGAGTTCAAATTTAACAAGTTTAATCTGAATCCGATTCGCTTGAAGAGGTGCCGTCTTCATCAGCTTCGCCAACGCGTATTATTATATCATTATCAATCAAAGTATTAATTCATTCGGTCAAAGTTTTCTAAAACTAAATCTTTCGTTTTTCGACGACCTTTGCCCAGTCATCTTTTGTGACTTTCCCGCAGCTTTCTTTTAATAGGTTCATCATCCTCTTCGTGCCGAATGGCGAATTATTCATGCATTTTATAATTATAATGAAAAATGTATTATGATATGTATAGTTTAACGACAGATAACGTTTCAACTGCCTAGTTATTTTTGGCACATCACTACAAAAATAAACATTTGACGTAACCTTGTAACAATGCAGGATGAATTATAAAATACATTGTTTTCTTATTTATTAAACATAAATTTTATGCGAAATAATAACATTTATTGTAACTTGATTTAATGATATCGTTTTTAATAATATTATTTGTCAATAGGGCAAAACAATGAAAGTTATATGTTTATCGTAAATTTTTCGCCACTTCAAAGTTACATCGTCCTTTTCCTCACGACCTGTCAGGAACGCATTCCCTCAGCGGCCAAACTATAAATTTGCCCATATCTTTTTACCGTGTTGACTCAGGACCTTGATTAATAGACCTCAGTATCTGGTATAAATTTCAACTTACTAGGTTCACCCGTTCCTGAGAAAATCGGTGGTGACACACGGACAGACGGACAAGATAGTAATCTTTTAAAGGTTCTTTTTTTTACCTTTTGAGGAATTACGTTTGTTGTATAAGAGGGGGGCTCTTATACAAATAAGAATAAAATAAATTTAATATTTATTTTATTCTTATTTTAGTATTTGTTGTTATAGCGGCAACAGAAATAATATATCATTTGTGAAAATTTCAACTGTCTAGCTATTACGGTTCATGAAATACAGCCTGGTGACAGACAGCCAGACAGACAGACGGACAGTGGAGTCTTAGTAATAGGGTCCCGTTTTTCCCCTTTGGGTACGGAACCCTAAAAAATACTTTCATTGAGAGGCCAGCTGGAAAAAAATCTAAGTTCACTGACGGCCAGCCACTTTTCACCCTTATGACCTAAGTAATAAGGTTGTAAAGAGGTCGAACGGCATTGAGCTCGGTAGTATCTACGCCTGCAAAATGCAAGATAAACTACTCAAAACTAAATAGGGCCCACCATGTTTTTTTGCTGCAACTTTAAATTGAACCTAAATATTGTTTTTCTTTTTTTATGAAAATGTAAGTTTAAGTGTAATGTAATGTAAGTTTCAAAAAGTAACAATCGTTTTATTGGAGACTAGCATTTCACCAGCGACTTCATCCGCAAAAATATTGATAGCTCGGCGATATAAATATAATTTATAGCTTCCTGTCAGTGTGCTTTCTGTCAGAAAGAATTTTTAGAATTGGATCATTAGTTTCGGAGATTACCCCCTACATACGAACAAACAAATGTTACCTCTTTAAAATATTAGTATGTATAGATATCCTTCACCTTAAACCTTTAAGCCTATTTCAGCTAATTCTACTTTAAACCGCCAACATTTGAACGCCGCCAACATTCGAACTTATTCTTTCTCTTAAATTCTACCCCGGTGGTCTCGCGATACCTGTAAGGCCAGAGAAAGTGAACCTGAATTTGCAAGTACAGTTACGCGCTACAATTTCTCCCGCGGACGGATAGGTTCCGAGATTGACCGCAGTGGTCGAAATTCGGTCAGGAGGATAAAATTTAATTAGTATGAAAGCTTCCGAAACAGGTATCGTATTTACTGCACCTACCAGTGCCGTAACTATACTATTCGAGGCCCGTGGCAAATTCATTGGATGGGGCCCCAGTAAAAATCGTCACGTTTTAAGTTATTTTTTATAAATCACTGAAGTAGCTATACCCAACAGTATCACTAAATAATATTGTGTGCATTTTATAATAGTAATTGATCCTTTTCTTATGAATGCGTTTGAACTTTTATATGGTTTTTAATTGTGTCTATCTTTAATTGATTTATGTATGTACTTATATAATTATGTACTTATATATTTGACTGCCTCGTTGGTCGAGTGGTCGCAAGCGCGACTGCTGAACATGAGGTCCTGGGTTCGATTCCCAGGTCGGGCAAAGTGCTATTGGGTTTTTCCATCAGGAATTTCTCAGTAGCAGCCACGGAGTCTGGATTTGTGCCCGGTTGATGGCAATAGGCTCGCCCCCTATTACATGGGACTTAAACATAACTGGCGAAATGTGGGTGTACTATTAGGTACACCTCTGCCTAACCCTACGGGGATTACAGGCGTGATGTTATGTATCTATGTATATTTACAAAATTTTGTTAATTTGTTTGATTACTTCTGACCCGGGGGTCCAGTAAGGACGGGGGCCCGTGGTATTTTGCCAGCCCTGCCACCCTATAGACACGCCATTTGCAACTACATACTCGTACACTCAACATTGGGTACCCGGCGACATAACCGGAAAACTTCTCAGCTAGTGTAACT
Organism: Lycophotia porphyrea; assembly: GCA_950005105.1. NCBI lineage: Eukaryota > Metazoa > Arthropoda > Insecta > Lepidoptera > Noctuidae > Lycophotia > Lycophotia porphyrea. Next base: position 17,736,675 of record OX465388.1, on the reverse strand, counting down.
GTTTACACGAAAAGGACATACAAATTGTTCAAATAAAGCTAATTAATTTGTAAAAGTCACGTTACAGAGTTAATGTTTGTGTAGACTTTGAAATTGCATCTTGGGTTTATTTTAAAAAATGATCTATTTTCATTGGTTTTCTACCAAATTAACACATGCAAATTAACACATGTATGTGCATGCTTTTTTATCAGTAACTTCTGTTTATTCACTTCTAAAACTTCAGAACCGGCTCTTCCTTCAAGCTCCAGTTTTACTCGTATTATTGCCCGGATATAAAGGGTGTAAACAGACTCTTAACGAAGCCGAAAGGCACATGTTCTCTCCGTCATTGCGACCATTTTTTTCTTCTAGACCATACCTGGGAACCTTTTAGTTACGGAGATATTGGGGGTCAAAGTTCCAACTTTTTCACAAGTTTTTTTTTAAATACATGTTTTTAATGTTGGATTTTTATTTTACACACCTCTAGGACCCACTTACTATTCAATCCATCCATAAGCACAATGTTTTGATTGCGTTACATTGAGTCCTACTGTAAAACGTGATTTTTCAGCCCAAAAAAGTCGTTACCCAGCACTAATTTTTGCGTTAAGTTACTTAGTTTGATGTACATCGTGAAGAGTCTGTTTACACCCTGTATTATTAATTACTAAAGGTACTTAATCATTCCAAATAATCTAAAGGTACTTAAATATTCCAACGAGTTATAGTATTAATACCTTTTACGAAGGCTTACATACCTTTGCAGGTTCGATTTCCGCAACGTAATAATTATGCGCGATTTATAGATAAAAATTGAAATTGTTTCGGGTCAAATATTTTCTAAAACTCTATAAAAAAATGTCTCCTGCAGCACTGCTCAAAAAAATAATTCAATCACACATTCGACTTTGTTCATAATATTGCTCAACTGACATTGCCCTTCAGACTACAATAGGTGTAGCTACAGGTTAGAGGCCACAACCCTAAATTAAGTCAACTCCCTCAGGGCCTAACCGCTCGGTCAAAAGCGACACGGTCAAGCAACATGCGTGTTACAACAGTGACTGCAGAAAAATATAATGAAAGAAATGGATTTAGAGTTTTCCACTTATTTATTTATTTATTAAAACTTTATGCACATAATGTACAAAGGCGGACTTAATGCCTTGGGCATTATCTACCAGTCTACCTTAGGGTGATGCAGAGACAAAACAGTGGGTGCAATAGTATGGATAAATTCCAAGAATAATACATAATAATAAATACATACATACAACAAAATATACAAAGTGAACAGAGATATAAAATACATAGATGAAGAAAAACAACAATTTAATTGTGAGACGAGTCTGCCAACTTCTTATGAAAGTGTTCGCGAACTTTTACCTTAGAAGTGAACTGACTGGTTGCCGTCCTGATATTCATAGGGAGCGCATTCCAAACGAAAACCGCCTGGACAAGAAAAGAAGATTTAAGAAAACCAGAGCGGTGAGTAGGACATCGTAGAAGACGATTATTATAAGACCGAAGAGTCTTGCTGTGCGCAGAGTATAAATATTGGAAGTGAGAAGTCAGATAAGAAGGAGTGGGTCTGTTTAGAAGAGAAAACAAGGTTGTCAAAGCTCTTAACGCTCTGCGCTGTCTGATGGGTAACAATTTTAAGTGTGACACATGAGCGGACACAATGACATGATGACATGATCACTACTTACGAAGAATTAATACGAATCGAATGCAGTTATTTAGAAGTCAGTCAAGTTTATTGAGGAGATCTGATCATTCAGGTCATAGTAACACACATCGCCATAGTCAAGTACGGGGAGGATAAGGAACTAAACATTACCTTTACGTGTGATGGGAGAATATTTTTCAATTAATAAAGCGACCGCAACGTCCCAGTGACATTTTTGCTCACAATCGCGACCTGCTTCCGCCAGTCCAGGCAAATGTCAACATACAAACCCAGATCCTTGACATCGGAGTTGAAAGGAATGACAGTGCCATCAAAAGTTACCGGCAGAACCGTTAAACCATTCAGCCTCTGTAAGTTATGGGTGCTCCCTATAATAATAGCCTGACACTGGTTGAGTTACTTATCAGTGCGACGCGACTTGTGGTGCGATGGTACTCGCTCGAAGGAAACAAGTAGTGTGCGAGCGAACATTCCGCTTCGGTTTCGACCAAATTCGCCAGTAAAACCACCCTAAACCGCTCCGCTAGAAATCGACTTTCCGCTGCACACTTGTAACAGTGACCGGTCGTGAACTATGGCCCTAAATAAACGAAGTGTTCTTTTTTTGAAACTCGATAATTATGGATACTGTTTACTTTTCTTTTTGTTGGAAAAGTAATAAGATTTTGTGGTTGGCTGTTTGAGAGTCAAATTATGTAATTTTGGAAATGCAATTATGCTTATTTGCGGTAACAGGTTACAAAGTCAAAATGCAGGAAATTCATTTTTTTAATGTTTCAAAGAGAACAATGACTTATAATAATTAAATATTAATTTAATCATAAAATATTCTGTGTTGTTGAAAAAAAGGAGCTTATAGGGAAATCCCTTTCAATTCATGAATGAATTTTATATATTTTACATAACTGGAACCTACTTAGAAGTCCTTTTAATTTCATTGTTAATATTGTAATAACTTCATCATAATTAAAAATATTTTATAAAAAAAAAAAAAAAAAAAAATGTAGTATTGTATTGTGTAATGTATTCGGCCTGACGTCAGGACCAGGGTTAACTAAGTATTATTAAAAAGAATCCTGCATTCCTATCTACAAGAATAGTAGGTAAAATGAAACAGGAAAAAATTACTTATCCTTTCTATACTCGTGTGTTGTTTTTTTTTTATGATCTATAAGTGACCGTTGTAAGGAATAAAGGGAAGCCTTTGTGGGACAATACGGGTTAATATAAAAATGCTTTGTCCTGAATGACTGACGGATCAACGCACAGCCTAAACCGCTGGTTGTAGAGACCTGAAACTTGGAGGGTGTGTTATTTTTATGACGTAGACATCCAATAAGAAAGGAATTTCCGAAATTCTACTCCCAAGGGGGTGAAGTTTGTATGGGACAACGTGATTCCTTGGTTCAATCAACTTAAAATTTTGCATGAACATTCTTTAACAGAATTGATGGAAGATGTGTTTCGTATTTTATTGAAACTCATCGCCTAACAGGGTTAAAAAGGGGTAGAAAGTTTTTTTGCGGGGTATTTGCATCGAAGTTGATATCAATACTCCTAAGTGCAAAATTCAATCCGATTTTATTCTAAAAACAATCTGTCAAATATGTGGCCCGAGTGTCAAATTGACTAGATATATTTTTCCGGTCTGAATTGTATTTTAATCTAAAACAGTTAAACAGAAAATCAATTTGAAATACAATGAAAAGAAAAAAAAAATAGATACACAGTTACTGGACTTTCATCGAAATTGACCCATAAAATAACCACATCGATTTTATTCAATAAACGTTGAACTCACTAAGAGCTTGGTGCAATGCAATACACTTCTCTCCTGCCTGACGATGACCGAAGACATCTCGGTGGCATACACGAAGTATCACAATTATAAATAAAAGCGTTTTTAAATTAGCGCAATTGATAGCTCACGTCACGAAGGTAGGTAGGTACTGGGTACATTCTCAATGACCAGGAGCAGGCCAGTTGGCGCAGATCCCGAGAATTCCAATGATTCCCACGGACCTGCGTATATCGTTTAAGCGACTCCACACATAACATAACATCACGCCTGTAATCCCCGAAGGGATAGGCAGAGGTGTACATAATAGTACTAATAGTTTATGTCCCATGTAATAGGGGGTGAGCCTATTGTCATCAACCGGGCACAAATCCAGACTCCCTGGCTGCTACTGAGAAATTCCTGAAGGAAAAACCCAATAACACTGCTCGGCCTGGGAATCGAACCCAGGACCTCATGCTCAGCAGTCACGCAGTCTCTAAACGACTCCAGTTTCCCGTAAAAACATAATTCGCCCTGACTATTAACAAGTCCCAGTGACAAACATTCTCTTTGATTGCCAAGGCCTGTATTTTCCACCACGCGGACGAAGTCGTTTGCGAAGTGCTAGTTATATATATAAATAAATCAATAAGCCCATTTTGTACTTCCTGTAAGCTGCATTATTATGCTACGATTATTTCAGAACGAATACTGTCTCTGTGCGAATAGCACATATTGTCGTATTAGGCGAAAATCGGCCTGTTAGACCGACGACGGTATAGCGCTAGGTGTAACAAAAGTTATCTTCTATGACTTTGTACGGAAATTTAAATTATGAAACTTATGACTAGAATGATTTGTGTTTACAAGGTATCTCATAAGGTATCTCTTAGAAACTGTAGGTTTGTTAGAAGAAAAAATGTATCTTTACTAAAATTTTACTTCCTTTTACAAAAAATTCACTATTTATCCGAGACTACAGTAAAAAGCAATGAATGACTCATTTAATGATCTGTATATTGTCGGTAAATTATCATATTTAGTATATCCCCAGAGTACAAAATATCCCCGTATAAATTATTTGAAAAAATACCCCGAAATGGAGGTCTGAACTTTCGGGCTGTCAGACCGTACGCGAGTAAAGGTGTCATTAAATTTGGCGCCAGTATAAGAAGGTTAATTAGTAATATCATTAAAACGCATTCTGCGAATGTAGGTACGCATGACGACCAATCAAGCTATGCATAACCAGTATAAGCGATCTCTCATTATGCGGGAAAATTATACAAAGCGAGGCCATGTTATACTGTATATTATTATGTATAGCTTGATATGTCACCGTGTGAACATGTATCAAAACCAGGTAAGTTATTAATTAAAGGGCGTCAAAAAAAAAACTATCTCACCGCTGCCAACAGATAAAGTGTTCAAAAGGCTGGCAGTGTTGCGACGTTAGATGGCAATGCTGATTTTATGACTAAGAAATAGGCCAGTACTAATATTATAATTTCTTTATTTACTTTTCTTACAAATAATTTACATTTTTAAATGTTTCTTTAAAAACAGGAAAAAAAAACATTAAAAAATGTGAAAAATAGTAGCTCACCGGTATCGGAAATAGGGTCCCAGGTCAGGGCTCCAGAGAGAGGAATCTGTGTCCAGGAGTTTTCTGAATCAAGCCCTTGATCCAGCTGCCTAGCGAGAGAATATTATTATTATAGGCCTTTTAAAGTTAGTAATAAATGTAAATATGTGTGTATTATAAAAAAACCGGACAAGTGCGACTTCGACTCGCGTGGAGAGGGTTTCGTACGTTAATCATCTATGAGTTAACGCAAAATATTGAATTTCCTATGTTACTTTTAACTTTTACTTGATTACAGGAAAACCTATAATAAATCTATGGGATTTATTATAGGTTTTCCTGTAATCAAAGAAAGAACAAAGAACTATTATTTGTATTTTATTTTAAATATCGGCGTTGTTGTTTCTTAATTAAGGGCGGGGAGGTCACTGGTCAATTTTCGTCTATATTCTTAAATAACTTCAAAACTAGTTACCTAAAAATTATATAACAAACATATATTTGAGATGCTCACAATGAACCCTTTCATTTGATATGTAACATCATTAAGTTTTCAAAACTTTTTTTTTAATTTTCTTATTAAGCGTCCAAAAGTGGCCTCCATGTTTAAAATTCGATCGAGTAAATTCGGAAATATTTGGCTGTGATAGACATACAGACAGGCAGACAACGGACTGATCCTATAAGGGTACTGCTTTTTTTCAAAGAAGGTACGGAACCCTAAAAACCTACGAATAAATTAATTGGATTTGACCTTTAACTAAGAAGGAAAACGCTCATATTGTATTGACCGGAAATGCAGTATGAGTCACAATCCCGAATCTTCTCTATGCTTATTGGGTCTTCCCAAATAATATCCAAATCTTCGCATAAAAGGACCTTCTGCACAGCGTAGGCAATAGTACGTCGCCTCTCATGTAGTGAGCACAACGTCGTTAAAAATCAAGTGGATTAACACACTAAATATATAATATTTTTTGTACATAAATTAATGTTCAATATGAACAACACTATGGGATATTCAAGTTAGCAAGATTGGATTATTTTGCTATTTAAATATCGAGATGTTATATTTTGGTATGGACTCAATTTTCGGTCCCATTTTTTTTCGTTAAAGTATAAGATCTTAGAACAGTAGTCGCCAAGTGGTATCATACCGATTTGAAGGCCGCGTGTTCAAAAACTGGCAGTAATTTCACCTTGCGTAATTTATTTCATTACCAATGCTCTTCATCATCATCATTCCCTGCCCTTACCCAAATTTGTTTGGGGTAAGGGCAGCATGTGTTCTTCTTCCATACTTATCTATTACTCGTCATCTCAACAGTGAAAATAGTGAGGAAACCGACTTTTCTACAACGAAAAACTCCAAGCTCTGCACCAACCTGCCCTGGGTTCGCGTAATGGACGGTCTATTTGCGCTGACAAAGGAGGAGAAGACTTTACCCCAGTCATGACCGTTAAGGCCTGTTTAATCTTATCAGAGTCTTCATTATTTTACAGCGGATTTCGTAAACACATGGATCCTGATGGGCTCTCCGCTTCCAGTCACAATGATCTTAGCGTCATACCTGCTGTTCGTGTTGAAAGTAGGACCAGCTATCATGAAGAACCGCGAACCTTTCAAACTGCACAGTATCATGCCGCTGTACAATGCCGTCCAAGTTCTGATCTCGTGTTTCTTGTTATACGTGGTAAGTATTTGAAGATTATAAGGAAATGCGGTAGGTATTTGAAGAAACTATCGCTGTCGCTCTGCGAGCGCGATTTCGACATTGGTGCGATAAGGACCACTACAGTCAAAAGTCGTAATTCGAGATTTGGCTATTGATTATTTCCTCCTCCAATTTTCGGCTAATTTAAAATAAATTTCATAAACTGATTAAGAATAATATACTGTGTCCCTAGGTTTCTCGTTTTTCATTAATTGTTGTCAAATTTGTACACAAGGCCTCTGTTAACAGGCCATCTAAATAGGCAATTTTGAGCATTTTGTAAAGGTTCTATTGCTTATATAGATTATCTATCATCAAAAAGGAAAATATATGGACATAGAAGAAGTTGATATTTATTTAACTGCAAAAAATCATAGCTTTAAAGTCATAAACCAGAAAGAAAACAGGCGAGAGCGTTTGTATGGAGAAAAGACCACCCGCATTTCCTCTTAAAGTTGAACGTCGACTGCTACGAAGATTTGAACAGAGAGATAAACAGCTGCGCGGTCTGTTTGCCGACCACGCATCTGTGTGGAGCGTGGCTTAGTGCACGATCCTTTAAATTTTTATACAAAGTGAAGCTAAATTCACATACGGGGCTTAGCGATGGGCTGCTATGGAGAATCCCCGCCTTTAAAAAAATGTTGGGTTTCCATAATTTTTAAAGTCTCTCAAAGTTTAAAAAGCTTACTATGAGTGTGGCGTAATGTGATGTTTGTGCATTTCAATAATAATTTTATAAAGTATTTTTCTACTAGTCATGGGGTGGTGAGTAAGGTAACAGAGGGTGTATAACATAAATATCAGGTCAATGACCACGTAATAAAATTCGTAGGTCGACCTACATAGTGGTCGTGGAAATAGTAATTACTGGTTTCATGTATATTATTTAAGTTATGTTGGTCTAGTTTTTTTTTGTATTTGCAGTGTGTAAAAATGCTGTCTGAGAATGGATTGGTGCCAAAAACTTGCGTCATGGAAACGGACTACAACAGAAGAAGCGTAAGTGTCATCATTTCTCTCCGTCTATCATCATGATTAGTGTTGCCCAAAATCGGTCTTGGTCTTGCAGTCTTGGTCTCATTCTTGCATTTTCGCAAGACCAAGACCGATTTTGGGCAACACATTGATGATCATTCTCCTGCCCTTATCCCGATTCTATTGGGATCAACGCAACATGACTTCTTCCTCCATACTTCTTTCTCTATTACTCCTCATCTCGGCACAGTCTCTCCGTCTGTTATTTAATGACTGTTTGTTTAAGAACGACACGCTTATCATTTCAAAAGTAGCATTTTTTTTACATTATTTCAGTGTACGAATGAGATGGAGCTAGACGTCCTGTATAACTCCATCTCTTACACACACTGCTGTAAGAGGTAATTTTATGAGCCCAGGTCACATGTAGTTTGATACTACTCAACCAAAATTTCCTTAAAAGTATTGCTGATTACTGTGCTCCGTTAAATGACAATAGATTTCGTTGAAGTTCAGTGTGATGTTCTTTAAATTCTTGAGAATAAGACGACAGACAGATTCCAGACAGTTCACAAAAGTAATAAAAAGCTCAAAAAAAAACTCAAAGAAAACTCAAAAGCATTTATTTCAATTAGACCATTACAGGCACTTTTGAATGTCAGAAAAACAAAGAAGCCTAACCTACAGTCACAGACACAAGGCAATAACTTGTGAAAGTACTGAAGTTGCCCATTCCAATTAAATTAAACCAGCATAAATGCATAGAATATCCTTTATTTCACACGAAACGGATGGAATTAATAACCCAAAAATTCTTCAAATTGCAGATAACAGCAGCAATGTACTACTACCTACTAGCCAAATTTTCAGAACTCCTCGACACAGTATTCTTCGTACTCCGGAAGAAGTACAACCAAGTGAGCTTCCTCCATGTCTACCATCATACCCTGATGGTAGTAGTCACATGGATAGCCTTGAAGTATGAGCCGACGTATGCCCTGCTGTTCCTGGGGATGTTGAACTCTTTCGTCCATGTTGTCATGTATACTTATTACGGACTGTCTTCGTTCCCGAATTTGGCAAAGTATTTGTGGTGGAAGAAGTATATTACTAGTTTGCAACTGGTGAGTTTGTAATTTATTATGTTAACGTATTCTATTTGCTTCCATGAGTATCGATGAGTAAAGGGGTCCAAGTTTTGCGTACTATAAAAAAATGCAATTACTAAAACACAGCAAAAAATAAATTCTCTAAACATTAATTGATAGGTAGTGCCCATAACAATTATCGGTTGCATCTTAAGTTTCGACAAGGCAATGACAACAAAGTTTGCAAAAGAGAATAATATGTTACCAACGTATAAGGTAATTTATTATAAGAACATTTTACAACATTGTGTAAAAATACTCCTTTACAAATATTAACTACCGAAATGAAATACGCTGGTTCTCGGTGGTAAACAAAGGTATATCCGGCTCAAGTAGGAGTATTTTTACAAAATTATGTAAAATTACTCCTTAGATATTACCATAATATTCTTCTATAAAGTTCAAAGGATGTGAAGTATCTATGGCAGACCAATAAGGCTAATAAATGTATGATTGCTAGGACAATTCTTGATATTGTCAGTTAATAAAAATACTTAGTACTTTCATCAATGTATTTCATTATATGGGGAGTATTTTTACACAAATTTGTAAAATTCTCTTAAAAAAATGACCTCATACGTTGGTAACAATTTCTCTTTTCTCCTTTATCCTCTAAAACCAAAAGGACGGGTTGAAAATTGGCTCTGTAAAAAAAAACGTTCGTTGATTTTTCGGTGCTTCTTACAGGTTAGATAAACCTGTGAAAAAATGAGAAGTTATGAAAAAAATGGTCCTCGCTTCAAAGAGTCTTTATGAGCCGTCCCTGCCTTCAACGTTTGTCTGTCATTAAAACATTAGCATTTTATCATTTTTCTCTTTCAGATCCAGTTTGTCCTCATCCTCACCCATTTCGGAGTAGCCTGTGTAAAGTCAGACTGCAAACCTTCATACATCATGAGCGTTGCAATGGCAATCAACATTTTCCTTTTCCTCTATCTCTTCGGAAGCTTCTATGTCAGGACTTACAACAAGAAATCGATCGCTAAAGCTGAAAGCAACAAAAAAATTACACTTGCTAATGGAACCAAGGTAAATGTATCAGAAAATGACACAAAAATGTATCAAAATGGGAAGAAAGTTCCCAATGGAAATAATAGCAATGAAAGCAACTGTAAAAGTGCCTCAATAACAGTCAACGATACGTTTAGAATAAGATTTAATTTGACATCGAATAAGTTAACATAGGATTAGTATTTAATTTAAAACTCAGTTTGTGATAAGAATATTTAATTTTGTAGTAGTATTAGAATTACTTTATTTAACAATTGTGTCACATTGAAGGATAAAAAATAAGCAATAAATGACAAAAATCATGTTTTTTCTTGTGTTCTTTCCAATAAAATGGATACATAACCTCTCCCACCTACAAACTCCATAAGATAAGGTTTATAGAAGTTCGAGAAAAAAATACAACAAAAATACATTTGTTGTATGCGAACATATTAAAACATATGAACTATTTACTTTATTTCTAGACCATCTTTGAACTACTAGCTAGTGAGAGACCTGAATTCAGAAAAGTTTTATCAAGGGTACTGCTAGTAATGCCTTCATTACATGTGCCAGCTCAGTGGTAAGTCAGTGCCAAGACAACCTTACTACTTGGAAAGTGCACTGGGTCTAGTGCAATGTTTAACTCCTCTTTTGGTCCTGTCGGCACTATACTGAATAGGTGTCATCAAGGCCATTAGTCATTGTAGCCTTGGGACATTACTTGACGCTTCACTGTCAAAGATAGAACGATGTTAGGGTGACCATACTGCTGTTCCTGGGACCAGAGAAAAGCTCCGCAGATCATCACTGTCCTACCCTTATCCTAACTTATTTGTGGTCGGCGCAGCATGTCTTCTTCTTCCATACTTCTCTATTTTTTGTCATCTCAGCAATCACCTCTTTTCTAGCTATATCATCCTTCACACAGTCCATCCATCGTTTCTTTGGTCTTCCTCTACTCTTATACCGACCCACATTCATACTTAAATCTTTCCTCATGATACTTTCATCATTCCTCCGCATCTCATGCCCATACCACGACAACCGATCACCACACAACTTTTCAGTCACCAGCGCCACTTTCAGACTTCCTCTTATGTACTCATTTCTTATTTTATCCATTCTCGTAATACCACATATCCCCCTCAACATTCTCATCTCAGCTACATGCTTATGCCTTTCATTCATCCCTTTTGTGGCCCAAAATTCTGATCCTTATAAGACAGAAGAAAGTTTGTTAACTGCGGGGGTTCCGAAGTTAACAAAAGCCACACACTCAAGTCTATTCTTCTTTTTAGCGTGTCGATGGCAAATTATCTAATATGTTTGCGCAAAACTCAGCTACGCGAACTCCGCTCGCTGATGCAGTCATTGTTAATTGCGCAGGTGGCAGGCTATGTAGCGTAAGATGGAATATGGGCCATTGCCTGTAGAGACACGTCGCATACACACTTGAGATCTGAGCCGTCAATGAACCCCTATCTGTAGAGATTGTCTTTGCTATGGCCGACTTGGTTTCGGAGTCTATTTAGAGATTTTCAAGTCGGCCACGGCAAAGCATGTTCAAGTGGGTCGATCTGTTGTTTATTGGTCTCACACGACCACAATTCCTAATCATGCTAACTCGCTACAACAGTGCTCCTGACAGCTTTGGGTCACGGCAGCCAATCTCAGTAGAGATTAGCCATCGGCAAGAGAGATATTATAGTGAACACATAAATAGGTACACTCTCTCTTTTATTGGTGTTGTAGTCCGATGTGACGGCATCCCGACACGACCAGAGTGAAGTCAGGTGCAGGACTGCACCAACGGCTTTACCTGCTTTACGAGAACTTCCAATTGAAAAACAGACTGAAATAATGCTTGTAAGAAGATCATGATTTACATACATCACACATGGAAGAATGTACTGAATCTCTTTTATGTTTCTGCTCGTATCATCTGACACTGTTACCATCTGCCGTGGTAATATCAGTAAATTAATCCTGATACCTTTAAACGAGATCTGAATCTCAGAACTCCAACAATTTTCATGAAATTTAGTATGCAGGGGGTTTCGGGGCCGATAAATCGATCTAGCTAGGTCGTCGTTTTTTCCGTGATACCGTGCAAAGCTCGGTCATCCAGGTACTGAGTTATTAAGTAAGTCAATGTCCTTGGAAATTATCTAAGCAATCATAAGTAACAAACGTTAATGATGAACATGGTTGACCTCAAATATTTATTATTATTCTGATGTGAAGAATTGTTCAAACATTAAAATTAAATGAAGTCATGGATTTTTTTTTATTTTTCAAGCCTTTGATAAATGAGTATTTTGAGAATCAATGAATTTACGACACATAGGGAAACGTAAGTAATTTACGTATCTACGTAGGTAATTACGCCGAGGTGGCAATGGGCTGAACATGTTTCTCAAAGGACTAATGACAGATGGATGAAAGATTTATAGGGCAAGCGTATCGAAGGACACCCTCCAGCCAGATGGACAGATGAATAGGGTGTTGTGGTGCAGCTGAGGAGAGGCCAATGTCCAGCGGTGGACTGCAATAGGTTAAGTTGGACAAAACTTACTAGACAACTTTGTGATAAGTGTTTTAATCAATTTCATTGACTTTTATTATTTTAATGAATGTCCAATTAATTGATTTACGGATAAATATGTTAATTGCTTTTGTATATGTTAGCTGCATTATTATGCTACGATTATTTCAGAACGAATACTGTCTCTGTGCGAATAGCACATATTGTCGTATTAGGCGAAATCGGTCTGTTAGACCGACGACGGTATAGCGCCAGGTGTAACAAAATTTATCTTCTGTGACTTTGTACGGAAATTTAAATTATGAAACTTGTGACTAGAATGATTTGTGTTTACAAGGTATCTCATAAGGTATCTCTTAGAAACTGTAGGTTTGTTAGAATAAAAAATGTATCTTTACTAAAATTTTACTTCCTTTTACAAAAAATTCACTATTTATCCGAGACTACAGTAAAAGACAATGAATGACTCATTTAATGATCTGTATATTGTTGGTAAATTATCATATTTAGTATATCCCCAGAGTAAAAAATATCCCCGTATAAATTATTTGACAAAATACCCCGAAATGGAGGTCTGAACTTTCGGGCTGTCAGACCGTACGCGAGTAAAGGTGTCATTAAATTTGGCGCCAGTATAAGAAGGTTAATTAGTAATATCATTAAAACGCATTCTGCGAATGTAGGTACGCATGACGACCAATCAAGCTATGCATAACCAGTATAAGCGATCTCTCATTATGCGGGAAAATTATACAAAGCGAGGCCATGTTATACTGTATATTATTATGTATAGCTTGATATGTCACCGTGTGAACATGTATCAAAACCAGGTAAGTTATTAATTAAAAGGGCGTCAAAAAAAAAACTATCTCACCGCTGCCAACAGATAAAGTGTTCAAAAGGCTGACAGTGTTGCGACGTTAGATGGCAATGCTGATTTTATGACTAAGAAATAGGCCAGTACTAATATTATAATTTCTTTATTTACTTTTCTTACAAATAATTTACATTTTTAAATGTTTCTTTAAAAACAGGAAAAAAAAACATTAAAAAATGTGAAAAATAGTAGCTCACCGGTATCGGAAATAGGGTCCCAGGTCAGGGCTCCAGAGAGAGGAATCTGTGTCCAGGAGTTTTCTGAATCAAGCCCTTGATCCAGCTGCCTAGCGAGAGAATATTATTATTATAGGCCTTTTAAAGTTAGGAATAAATGTAAATATGTGTGTATTATAAAAAAAACCGGACAAGTGCGACTTCAACTCGCGTGGAGAGGGTTTCGTACGTTAATCATCTATGAGTTAACGCAAAATATTGAATTTCCTATGTTACTTTTAACTTTTACTTGATTACAGGAAAACCTATAATAAATCTATGGGATTTATTATAGGTTTTCCTGTAATCAAAGAAAGAACAAAGAACTATTATTTGTATTTTATTTTAAATATCGGCGTTGTTGTTTCTTAATTAAGGGCGGGGAGGTCACTGGTCAATTTTCGTCTATATTCTTAAATAACTTCAAAACTAGTTACCTAAAAATTATATAACACAAATATATTTGAGATGCTTACAATGAACCCTTTCATTTGATATGTAACATCATTAAGTTTTCAAAACTTTTTTTTTAATTTTCTTATTTAGCGTCCAAAAGTGGCCTCCATGTTTAAAATTCGATCGAGTAAATTCGGAAATATTTGGCTGTGATAGACATACAGACAGGCAGACAACGGACTGATCCTATAAGGGTACTGCTTTTTTTCAAAGAAGGTACGGAACCCTAAAAACCTACGAATAAATTAATTGGATTTGACCTTTAACTAAGAAGGAAAACGCTCATATTGTATTGACCGGAAAGTATGAGTCACAATCCCGAATCTTCTCTATGCTTATTGGGTCTTCCCAAATAATATCCAAATCTTCGCATAAAAGGACCTTCTGCACAGCGTAGGCAATAGTACGTCGCCTCTCATGTAGTGAGCACAACGTCGTTAAAAATCAAGTGGATTAACACACTAAATATATAATATTTTTTGTACATAAATTAATGTTCAATATGAACAACACTATGGGATATTCAAGTTAGCAAGATTGGATTATTTTGCTATTTAAATATCGAGATGTTATATTTTGGTATGGACTCAATTTTCGGTCTCATTTTTTTTCGTTAAAGTATAAGATCTTAGAACAGTAGTCGCCAAGTGGTATCATACCGATTTGAAGGCCGCGTGTTCAAAAACTGGCAGTAATTTCACCTTGCGTAATTTATTTCATTACCAATGCTCTTCATCATCATCATTCCCTGCCCTTACCCAAATTTGTTTGGGGTAAGGGCAGCATGTGTTCTTCTTCCATACTTATCTATTACTCGTCATCTCAACAGTGAAAATAGTGAGGAAACCGACTTTTCTACAACGAAAAACTCCAAGCTCTGCACCAACCTGCCCTGGGTTCGCGTAATGGACGGTCTATTTGCGCTGACAAAGGAGGAGAAGACTTTACCCCAGTCATGACCGTTAAGGCCTGTTTAATCTTATCAGAGTCTTCATTATTTTACAGCGGATTTCGTAAACACATGGATCCTGATGGGCTCTCCGCTTCCAGTCACAATGATCTTAGCGTCATACCTGCTGTTCGTGTTGAAAGTAGGACCAGCTATCATGAAGAACCGCGAACCTTTCAAACTGCACAGTATCATGCCGCTGTACAATGCCGTCCAAGTTCTGATCTCGTGTTTCTTGTTATACGTGGTAAGTATTTGAAGATTATAAGGAAATGCGGTAGGTATTTGAAGAAACTATCGCTGTCGCTCTGCGAGCGCGATTTCGACATTGGTGCGATAAGGACCACTACAGTCAAAAGTCGTAATTCGAGATTTGGCTATTGATTATTTCCTCCTCCAATTTTCGGCTAATTTAAAATAAATTTCATAAACTGATTAAGAATAATATACTGTGTCCCTAGGTTTTTCGTTTTTCATTAATTGTTGTCAAATTTGTACACAAGGCCTCTGTTAACAGGCCATCTAAATAGGCAATTTTGAGCATTTTGTAAAGGTTCTATTGCTTATATAGATTATGTATCATCAAAAAGGAAAATATATGGACATAGAAGAGGTTGATATTTATTTAACTGCAAAAAATCATAGCTTTAAAGTCATAAACCAGAAAGAAAACAGGCGAGAGCGTTTGTATGGAGAAAAGACCACCCGCATTTCCTCTTAAAGTTGAACGTCGACTGCTACGAAGATTTGAACAGAGAGATAAACAGCTGCGCGGTTTGTTTGCCGACCACGCATCTGTGTGGAGCGTGGCTTAGTGCACGATCCTTTAAATTTTTATACAAAGTGAAGCTAAATTCACATACGGGGCTTAGCGATGGGCTGCTATGGAGAATCCCCGCCTTTAAAAAAATGTTGGGTTTCCATAATTTTTAAAGTCTCTCAAAGTTTAAAAAGCTTGCTATGAGTGTGGCGTAATGTGATGTTTCTGCATTTCAATAATAATTTTATAAAGTATTTTTCTACTAGTCATGGGGTGGTGAGTAAGGTAACAGAGGGTGTATCACATAAATATAGGAATATCAGGTCAATGACCACGTAATAAAATTCGTAGGTCGACCTTCACAGTGGTCGTGGCAATAGTAATTACTGGTTTCATGTATATTATTTAAGTTATGTTGGTCTAGTTTTTTTTTCTATTTGCAGTGTGTAAAAATGCTGTCTGAGAATGGATTGGTGCCAAAAACTTGCGTCATGGAAACGGACTACAACAGAAGAAGCGTAAGTGTCATCATTTCTCTCCGTCTGTCATCATGATTAGTGTTGCCCAAAATCGGTCTTGGTCTTGCAGTCTTGGTCTCATTCTTGCATTTTCGCAAGACCAAGACCGATTTTGGGCAACACATTGATGATCATTCTCCTGCCCTTATCCCGATTCTATTGGGATCAACGCAACATGACTTCTTCCTCCATACTTCTTTCTCTATTACTCCTCATCTCGGCACAGTCTCTCCGTCTGTTATTTAATGACTGTTTGTTTAAGAACGACACGCTTATCATTTCAAAAGTAGCATTTTTTTTACATTATTTCAGTGTACGAATGAGATGGAGCTAGACGTCCTGTATAACTCCATCTCTTACACACACTGCTGTAAGAGGTAATTTTATGAGCCCAGGTCACATGTAGTTTGATACTACTCAACCAAAATTTCCTTAAAAGTATTGCTGATTACTGTGCTCCGTTAAATGACAATAGATTTCGTTGAAGTTCAGTGTGATGTTCTTTAAATTTTTGAGAATAAGACGACAGACAGATTCCAGACAGTTCACAAAAGTAATAAAAAGCTCAAAAAAAAACTCAAAGAAAACTCAAAAGCATTTATTTCAATAAGACCATTACAGGCACTTTTGAATGTCAGAAAAACAAAGAAGCCTAACCTACAGTCACAGACACAAGGCAATAACTTGTGAAAGTACTGAAGTTGCCCATTCCAATTAAATTAAACCAGCATAAATGCATAGAATATCCTTTATTTCACACGAAACGGATGGAATTAATAACCCAAAAATTCTTCAAATTGCAGATAACAGCAGCAATGTACTACTACCTACTAGCCAAATTTTCAGAACTCCTCGACACAGTATTCTTCGTACTCCGGAAGAAGTACAACCAAGTGAGCTTCCTCCATGTCTACCATCATACCCTGATGGTAGTAGTCACAGGGATAGCCTTGAAGTATGAGCCGACGTATGCCCTGCTGTTCCTGGGGATGTTGAACTCTTTCGTCCATGTTGTCATGTATACTTATTACGGACTGTCTTCGTTCCCGAATCTGGCAAAGTATTTGTGGTGGAAGAAGTATATTACTAGTTTGCAACTGGTGAGTTTTTAATTTATTATGTTAACGTATTCTATTTGCTTCCATGAGTATCGATGAGTAAAGGGGTCCAAGTTTTGCGTACTATAAAATAATGCAATTACTAAAACACAGCAAAATAAATTCTCTAAACATTAATTGATAGGTAGTGCCCATAACAATTATCGGTTGCATCTTAAGTTTCGACAAGGCAATGTCAACAAAGTTTGCAAAAGAGAATAATATGTTACCAACGTATAAGGTAATTTATTATAAGAACATTTTACAACATTGTGTAAAAATACTCCTTTACAAATATTAACTACCGAAATGAAATACGCTGGTTCTCGGTGGTAAACAAAGGTATATCCGGCTCAAGTAGGAGTATTTTTACAAAATTTTGTTTTATTTTTTTTTAGAAAATTTTACAAAATTATGTAATATTACTCCTTAGATATTACCATAATATTCTTCTATAAAGTTCAAAGGATGTGAAGTATCTATGGCAGACCAATAAGGCTAATAAATGTATGATTGCTAGGACAATTCTTGATATTGTCAGTTAATAAAAATACTTAGTACTTTCATCAATGTATTTCATTATATGGGGAGTATTTTTACACAAATTTGTAAAATTCTCTTAAAAAAATGACCTCATACGTTGGTAACAAATTCTCTTTTCTCCTTTATCCTCTAAAACCAAAAGGACGGGTTGAAAATTGGCTCTGTAAAAAAAACGTTCGTCGATTTTTCGGTGCTTCTTACAGGTTAGATTAAACCTGTGAAAAAATGAGAAGTTATGAAAAAAATGGTCCTCGCTTCAAAGAGTCTTTATGAGCCGTCCCTGCCTTCAACCTTTGTCTGTCATTAAAACATTAGCATTTTATCATTTTTCTCTTTCAGATCCAGTTTGTCCTCATCCTCACCCATTTCGGAGTAGCCTGCGTAAAGTCAGACTGCAAACCTTCATACATCATGAGCGTTGCAATGGCAATCAACATTTTCCTTTTCCTCTATCTCTTCGGAAGCTTCTATGTCAGGACTTACAACAAGAAATCGATCGCTAAAGCTGAAAGCAACAAAAAAATTACACTTGCTAATGGAACCAAGGTAAATGTATCAGAAAATGACACAAAAATGTATCAAAATGGGAAGAAAGTTCCCAATGGAAATAATAGCAATGAAAGCAACTGTAAAAGTGCCTCAATAACAGTCAACGATACGTTTAGAATAAGATTTAATTTGACATCGAATAAGTTAACATAGGATTAGTATTTAATTTAAAACTCAGTTTGTGATAAGAATATTTAATTTTGTAGTAGTATTAGAATTACTTTATTTAACAATTGTGTCACATTGAAGGATAAAAAATAAGCAATAAATGACTAAAATCATGTTTTTCTTGTGTTCTTTCCAATAAAATGGATATATAACCTCTCCCACCTACAAACTCCATAAGATAAGGTTTATAGAAGTTCGAGAAAAAAATACAACAAAAATACATTTGTTGTATGCGAACATATTAAAAAATATGAACTATTTACTTTATTTCTAGACCATCTTTGAACTACTAGCTAGTGAGAGACCTGAATTCAGAAAAGTTTTATCAAGGGTACTGCTAGTAATGCCTTCATTACATGTGCCAGCTCAGTGGTAAGTCAATGCCAAGACAACCTTACTATTTGGAAAGTGCACTGGGTCTAGTGCAATGTTTAACTCCTCTTTTGGTCCTGTCGGCACTATACTGAATAGGTGTCATCAAGGCCATTAGTCATTGTAGCCTTGGGACATTACTTGACGCTTCACTGTCAAAGATAGCACGATGTTAGGGTGACCAGACTGCTGTTCCTGGGACCAGAGAAAAGCTCCGCAGATCATCACTGTCCTACCCTTATCCTAACTTATTTGTGGTCGGCGCAGCATGTCTTCTTCTTCCATACTTCTCTATTTTTTGTCATCTCAGCAATCACCTCTTTTCTAGCTATATCATCCTTCACACAGTCCATCCATCGTTTCTTTGGTCTTCCTCTACTCTTATACCGACCCACATTCATACTTAAATCTTTCCTCATGATACTTTCATCATTCCTCCGCATCTCATGCCCATACCACGACAACCGATTACCAGACAATTTTTTAGTCACCGGCGCCACTTTCAGACTTCCTCTTATGTACTCATTTCTTATTTTATCCATTCTCGTAATACCACATATCCCCCTCAACATTCTCATCTCAGCTACATGCTTATGCCTTTCATTCATCCCTTTTTGTGGCCCAAAATTCTGATCCTTATAAGACAGAAGAAAGTTTGTTAACTGCGGGGGTTCCGAAGTTAACAAAAGCCACACACTCAAGTCTATTCTTCTTTTTAGCGTGTCGTTGGCAAATTATCTTATATGTTTGCGCAAAACTCAGCTACGCGAACTCCGCTCGCTGATGCAGTCATTGTTAATTGCGCAGGTGGCAGGGTATGTAGCGTAAGATGGAATATGGGCCATTGCCTGTAGAGACACGTCGCATACATACTTGAGATCTGAGCCGTCAATGAACCCCTATCTGTAGAGATTGTCTTTGCTATGGCCGACTTGGTTTCGGAGTCTATTTAGAGATTTCCAAGTCAGCCACGGCAAAGCATGCCCAGGTGGGTGGATCTGTTGTTTTTTGGTCTCACACGACCACAATTCCTAATCATGCTAACTCGCTACAACAATAGTCCTCCTGACAGCTTTGGGTCACGGCAGCCAATCTCAGTAGAGATTAGCCATCGGCAAGAGAGATATTATAGTGAACACATAAATAGGTACACTCTCTCTTTTATTAGTGTTGTAGTCCGATGTGACGGCATCCCGACACGACCAGAGTGAAGTCAGGTGCAGGACTGCACCAACGACTTTACCTGCTTTACGAGAACTTCCAATTGAAAAACAGACTGAAATAATGCTTGTAAGAAGATCATGATTTACATACATCACACATGGAAGAATGTACTGAATCTCTTTTATGTTTCTGCTCGTATCATCTGACACTGTTACCATCTGCCGTGGTAATATCAGTATATTAATCCTGATACCTTTAAACGAGATCTGAATCTCAGAACTCCAACAATTTTCATGAAATTTAGTATGCAGGGGGTTTCGGGGCCGATAAATCGATCTAGCTAGGTCGTCGTTTTTCCGTGATACCGTGCAAAGCTCGGTCATCCAGGTACTGAGTTATTAAGTAAGTCAATGTCCTTGGAAATTATCTAAGCAATCATAAGTAACAAACGTTAATGATGAACATGGTTGACCTCAAATATTTATTATTATTCTGATGTGAAGAATTGTTCAAACATTAAAATTAAATGAAGTCATGGATTTTTTTTTATTTTTCAAGCCTTTGATAAATGAGTATTTTGAGAATCAATGAATTTACGACACATAGGGAAACGTAAGTAATTTACGTATCTACGTAGGTAATTACGCCGAGGTGGCAATGGGCTGAACATGTTTCTCAAAGGACTAATGACAGATGGATGAAAGATTTATAGGGCAAGCGTATCGAAGGACACCCTCCAGCCAGATGGACAGATGAATAGGGTGTTGTGGTGCAGCTGAGGAGAGGCCAATGTCCAGCGGTGGACTGCAATAGGTTAAGTTGGACAAAACTTACTAGACAACTTTGTGATAAGTGTTTTAATCAATTTCATTGACTTTTATTATTTTAATGAATGTCCAATTAATTGATTTACGGATAAATATGTTAATTGCTTTTGTATATGTTTAAAAAGAAGTACAATAAAAACGGAGAATTTAAAAAAATACCAACTTGACTAATAATGATAACGAAAAATGCATGCCAATATAACTAGAAGGTTCGAACTAGAATACTATAATGATCAAGACCAAAAAAAAATTCGCACAGATGGGCAAAAACAAAAGTGCCTTTCGGTTTTGATACACCTATTATACCACTTGTACAGTACCTACTCAGTTTCTCTTTTCAAATGTAAAATTTTGCACAACATTGTCAGTCTCATAGAACTCGTACTTTACTCATTTTGTGTATCTAAACTAATATTATAAAGCTGAAGAGTTTGTTTATTGGGTTGAACGCTAAGATCTCAGGAACTACTCGTTCGAATTGAAAAATTCTTTTAGTGTTGGATAGCCTATTTATCGAGGAAGGTTATAGATTATATATCATCACGCTACAACCAATAGGAGCGGAACATTCATGAAAAATGTTGCAAAATCGGGAAAAACATCTCCTAATCTTTTTAGAGCTTCCGTTGCGTGCGCTGCGTAAACGGTTAAAAAATTTCTCGGTTACATTGTTACTGTGTAACATAACATTTGGCCTGTATTTCCCAGAAGAATTAGGCAGAGGTGTACGAATATTAATAGTTCACCAACATTTTCTCATTTATCGGCATCAAAAGGCTTGGTAATTTTATCAATTCACAGTAACCGTGCTATTGGATATTACTTAGCCACGAACGAAGCCATGAGTCCTAACCTACAGTGCTCAAACCTGGTCGCCTACCCAATGGCAGGAAGAATAGCCTTATGGGTGGTTGGCTGTGCGGTTTGATTTTCTGAAGACTTTCGACGTAGCTTGCCAGTTGTACTAGAGCTCCCTTGCGGATAGGCAATTAGATTCAATTCTAAACCCTGATTAAGTTGCCATGATATTCAGAAGTGTGTTCTTTTACTGTGTCTTTGATCAGACGACGTCAATGCATCTTTGAATAGATAACAAAATCGGTACTCAAAACTTTTGTGCGAATTCCTGCCAGACAAGAAAATATACAATTAGCTAATGAATTACTTTAAATAGGGGCTGGCGAATCACAAGCAAGATCATCACCATTTGTCTGCATTTTGCCAACTAAGTTGGGGTCGGCTTTACGTCGCATGCAGTGAATGCCAGCATTTTACATCGAACGTATCTGACCTCTTCAACTCAGTTACTGGTTAATACGATACGCCTAAGGGGCTGATAATGGTTGTCAGACTTTCGGGCTTCTACCCGTATTGACTGTTAAAGATCTTCAAACGACAGCTGAGACCAACATCGTAACATACTTTCCGATACACGGAGGGACCTCGATATGAAATGTATGGCCACCCATCCGCGGTCTACCCCTCGGAAATCGTTGCTTAAGTTCAAAGTTCAAACTGAGCGGCTATTATTATTTAGCCACGAGTCCAAACCTACGATGCTCAGACCTGGTCGTTCACCCTATTGAAAAGTTCCG
Source organism: Lycophotia porphyrea (assembly GCA_950005105.1). Taxonomy (NCBI): domain Eukaryota; kingdom Metazoa; phylum Arthropoda; class Insecta; order Lepidoptera; family Noctuidae; genus Lycophotia; species Lycophotia porphyrea. The sequence continues at coordinate 17,714,163 of OX465388.1, read as the reverse complement.
TCTTGGAGCCAAAGGGCAAGTAGCAATGGGATGCAGCATTTTGGGTGTAACAAGACAAAACAGAGTTCAAAACACCACTCTGTGTTCTAAACCGGGATTAATGGACGTCGGTAAGAAGCTGCAAGGCTGAAATGGCATTGGGTGGGTCAGAAAGAAGTGGAACAGCCCTGGACGACCTGGACGCTTACCACGACAGCTGGTTTGAGGTGACGCAGGAAAAGAGTTCCTAGAAGGAATTAGGGGAGGTCTTTGCTCAGAAGTGGGACAACATTGGGTAAACAAAGAAAAGGGGAGTTGAAGCAAGACATGGTAAATTAAATCTCACAAGTAACTTTGATTCGTTTCCAAATACATTGATATTCCGAACACATAGACGAAATCACATAATTGATCCAGGACAGGCCTTTTATCGCAAACAAATAATCAAGTCGATCGCGTTTTTATTGCATCACAATGCACTATTACTTATACTGAATTATACTAAACTAGCTGTGCCCGCGACTTCGTCTGCGTGGACTTAGATCTTTCTCAGACTGTTATTGTAAAACGCAACATGAATTTATCTGTTCGTAAGTGTGACAATTTACACCATTATTTTGGTGTTTGTTAATTTGGCAGGTTATAGACTTGATTCAAACTGAAAACATTTATTTAAAATAGACCCGTAACAAAGTGCCTGTGCAAGTAACAGGCTGAGAAAGATCTAAGTCCCCGCGGACGAAGTCGCGGGCACAGCTAGTCAACGATAAAATCAAAAGTAGATTGGTTGGCCCTTCGGTTGTTTCTTATTCTGTCGTGTTCTTTTTAACTGGTTAGGCTCCCGATCATTCTATCAAAACTTCCGAGCGATTAAGGCTAAACAGGTTTAACTACGTCAACAATAATAATTGTGAAAAGGAGATATAATTTTAATTAATAACATAATTGTCTTGAGAAACCAAAATTTGCAAGCATCTCGTAATAATTGGATTGAAGGTTGAAAACGAACTGCTAGTTGATATTTTTCTTAAACTGTGGTTATTTTTGACACCCTCACCTTGCCAATGGATTGGCGTAAAGCTGATTTTCATCTTAATGGACTGACAATCTGTTCAAAACATGTATTTCGCTGAACAATACAACATTACACCGTAGTTATTTATCGCTAACCGCAAGAGATCATTTCCTTTAATTCAGTTCTATTTTTACTGAAACCCATTTCAGATTTCTTGGTAAATATTTAAATTATATAAAATATTAACACGTCACAATTATGGGGTCAAAACTGTTTTGTTGGGTTTCATGATATCAAACAGGGTTTCTAAAAATAATCATTAAGGAATCATTGTGTACAAGGAATTAGACCGGCAGCACGTGATCACGCATACTTTTAAAAGACAGAAGTTGTAAAGGTGTCATAGGTATATTCATAATAGGGAGGGACCCGCAAGGGCCGATGCCTGCCAGGGTTGCGGGACTGTTCGAAAGAGATACCGCGGCCCTGGAACAAGGAAGGAACATGGATGGGTTTTAGTCAGTACAAGTCTGACACTGCCTTCCGCTCTGCCCAGAGCGAGAGAAGTCATTTGATGATTACCCATCCGAAAAAAACAAGGTATATACATAATGACGATGTTGATGATTATTTATTTATTTATTTATTAAAACTTTATGCACAAGTAAAATTACTGTACAAAGGCGGACTTAATGCCTTGGGCATTTTCTACCAGTCTACCTTAGGGTGATGCAGAGACAATACACAGTAGGTGCAAAAACAGAAAAAGAGACTAGAAAATATTTATAAACATATAATAATAATAAATACATATATACATACATATAACAAAATGTATAAAGTTAAGATAGGGAAAAAAAAATAAAACTAAAACAACTTAATTCTGAGACGAATCTGCCAACTTCTTATGAATATGCTCTCGAGCATCGATCGATCTCGATTATCTAACCTCAATGAGCTTTATGCTGGTTTAAGTTTTTAAAGTAACATGGTTACTAAAACTATAATCATTAACATTGACAGCGGGATATTATACCATGTTTACAATTTGTTTTGAGTTCCAGTTTTAAGTTTTCAGTGTTTATGTTGGTTTCTTAAATAACCACTTACTAAGTTTACAATTTGATTAGAGGAGCTCCTAGCTAAGTAATAACAGCCGCTCGGGTCGATCTTTAGGTTAAGCCGTGCTTGTCTACGTTGGTCTGTGGATGAGTGACCACCCATTACATACTGAGTTTCCATTTCATGTAAAATACTGGTATTCAGCTGCATCCGGTTAGACTGGAAGCCGACCCCAACATAGTTGGGAAAAGGCTAGGCAGATGATGATGTTCACTAACACTATAATCATTAACATTGACAGTGGGATATTTTACAATTTGTTTTGAGTTCCCGTTTTAAGTTTTCAGTGTTTATACTGGTTGCTTATGTGACGTCTTACTAAGTTTACAATATGAAAAGCACATAATTTATTTCTACGCCGTGACTTACGGTTATATGGCATTGGTAGTTTTGATACGATTGTATGTAAACCAATAAAGCTACTTACCGAATCCTTAAGACCCTTCATTCTTCCGTCAGGATGTAGAGACTATTGAAGCTAATAATTTTATTAAGACAATGTTTTTTGTTGTTTAATTGGCCCTACCCATATCTACATAGCGTAAAATACAGGCTGCATACATTTTACATTTGTAATTATTTATTTCGATATGACCAAAGGTCCATTTATTTTCGCAGCTGTAATTTTAATCAAGTTCGTTTTTTTACTATAGGACCTAAATACCACATGAAAGGAACCATCAATGCGACGCGACATAGCGGTGGTGAACGGCAATTGAGATGCATTATTAATATTAACGTGAATGTCATCAAAGAGATCATCATCCGCCTAGCCTTTTCCCATCTATGTTGGGGTCGGCTTCCAGTCTAACCGGATGCAGATGAATACCAGTATTTAACCTGGAGCGACTGCCTAATCTGACCTCCAAAGTCTTCAAAGAGATGTTATCCTTGTATCCGTATTCATCGTCCATTTGGTTAATTTCACTCCAAAATTTTTGGGTAGAAACAAATAAAAAATACTAAATAAATTCGAACTTATATCATGTTGCCACTGTCACGCCGAGAAACCGTCACGTCAGAGGTGAAATTATAATGAACCTTAATGGTGGCAAAGGTTGGGCCTAAGAAACTAGGGCTATCCAAAAGCGCGTTGGGATGGCGATATCGTCAAAATTGCGGGACACAGATGGATAAGGGACGCACAGCACAGAGGAGAATGGCAGAAGAAAGGGGAGGCCAACAGTGGATGATTCAGTCAGTTTGATGATGAACCTATAATTAACCAAGCAAACCAACCGCCAAAAACAAGCACTTTAATTTCAGAGTTCATGTTACTTTTGAGAAACTCTTGATGCTTATTATAGCTAGTTAGTAAGATAGAAGAATCAAGAAAACGTATGTTTTTCACGACTTTTTGTTTTGAAATGTTGTCAATGAATCATAATATGAAGGTCTAGGGTACGGTTGGAAACAATGACGGTTGCGTTCAATTTCGGCCGACGTACGAGGCTTTGGCCAGCGACCCTGCCCTAAGACCGAAACTCGGACACTTTGCGTTCTATTGTACTTACTTACTCAATTTATGTAAACTCAAAAGGTCGGTCATCATCATCATCATTCTTTTGCCCTTATCCCTGTTCATTTGTGGTCGGCGCAGCATGTCTGCGTCTTTCATACTTCTCTATTAATCGTCATCTCATCAGAGCTCTCCTTTCTTGCCATATCATCCTTTACACAGTCCATCCATCGGTTCTTCATGTCTTTGGTTTTCCTCTACATTCCATCCATCCACATTCAAGATTGATTTTTCCATCAGGAGTTTCTCAGTAGCAGCCACGGAATTTTAATTTGTGTCTGGTTGCTGGAAATAGCCTCGCCCTTTGTCGCATGTAACGTACACATAACCCTTTATTCCTGTCTACCCCTACCAGTCTGTCCACACTGGTTGCAACTATTTGTTATATCTACCACCACTTGTGGTGATTGCGTCAGTTCAGGCGCATTTGCCCCCACCTCAGTCCCCACTGGTGGCAGATGACACTTTAATTAGTGGAATCCTATACCAGAGGTGGCAGACTCGACGATTAAGTAGGCGCCTGACACCACTAAGTATTTCAACTAACAAATTAGAAAGAAGGATAGCCTTTCTTTCTAACTGGGTGCACTTGGGTAAGTCCATCTCTGCCTAATCCTTTATGGATAACTGGCGTGATATTATGTCGATATTGTAATCCCACATGCAAACGTGGATGTTTGTATTTCGTACATATGTCGTGATTCCCCCATAGTGAATTCTTGAAAAAAGGTGCGAGGCTTCATTGGAACACAAGCCAGTAGCCGGTAGCATAGCCGGTTTTGGAAGAACCACATTTTTTGACGAAAGACGTGAATGAATATTTTGAGCACATGCCATCAAAATGTTTATAGAATCTTCAACCCTAGCGGTCTCAATTATCAGGATCATAAAATTGGCTGCAAGTCTTGCTCGAGATCATACATTTGTTCACGTATCGTAAATGAGATTGTCTAGACAGATTTCATAAAATTTGTCTTCGCAATCGGGTTATTCAGGTCAGTCAAAAAACAGTAGTGTGCTAACTTCTATTAAAAAAAATCTTTATGGACTTGAAATCAATCAATCCGTGCATAAAAATCATATTATCAACTTATACATTTTTGTATTGATTGTATAAGTTATGATGTCTGCCATTTTTCATCAATATAGGGAAAGGAAGAGCATGCATCCAATTTGTCAAGTTTTTGTTGCGGGAACGGGATCAAAATTTCATGATTACTTTTGGTCACGATAACCGACATCCACGCGGGCGAAGCCGCAGGCATTAGCTAGTATTAATATAAAGGAGTCTGCCTACTATACCGTACCGTATCATGACCGCGCAAGAACGGTTATCAGATGCAGTTATAACGGTTTTAGAACGGTCATCACACGCAGTTAAACCCTATATTCTTTGTTCCGTCACTGTCGCGTGCCATGCACGGAGGGAGAATGTTTTGCCGATGCCAATACACTATGTGCATGACCCCGCGACGGGGTTGGTCGGTGACGAAACAGTCTACTGGGCATAGTCTCATAATTTTCAATACAAAGAATAATTCAATTCATAGGTCTCAAGTTTGAACCCAAGACACGCATCTCTCATTTTTCGAATTCATGTGTGTATTATATAATTATCACTTGCTTCGGTAAAGGAAAACATCGTGAGGAAACCAAACCAGCATGCCTTTTTTTTTGGATGGGAAATCATCAAATGACTTCTCCCGCTCTGGGCAGAGCGGAAGGGAGCATCAGACTTGTACTGACTAAAACCCATCCATGTTCCTTCCCTGCCCTTTGTGCCGCGGCCGCGGTATCTCTTTCGAACAGTCCCGCAGCCCTGGCAGGCATCGGCCCTTGACCAGCATGCCTGAGAGATATTTCTCGATGGCATGTAAAGCCAAGACAGGCCCATGGTACGCATAAAAATGTTGACACCAGGCTTATGCACTCACCACACGAAAAGAGAAGAAATACAAAGAATATTTTATGCCTGATACGTTCATGGCATGGTATGGTACGGTGTAGGCAGAACCCTATAAAGTGAACGTGATGTGACAAGCCCAGGATCGCGTCATGTCCAAGACGCCTTTTGGCTGTTATATGCTGATGCTGTCGTGACTTAACAAAGAAAAAAAAACGAATATGACTAAACAGGCATTCCCTTTCGTATTTCAGCAAAGAGGAGGTCACCACCAGTGCGTTCACCTGTTAACGACCCTTTTACATAATTATTAGCTTCTGGTTATTGTTTTAAAGTAAAATTTTGAAATCATCGTTACTGAACAAACAATGGAATTAATTGTATGGCTTAAAAAAATCTTTAATTATAAATTAAAGGTCAATTTCATTTAGTTCCGGAATCAATCGTTTGGTTGATAGTTTTAATACATTGGTCTTTCATAAGTTAGTAAATAAACAAAATAATACTATACACATTTTAGGGTTCCGTACCCGATGGGTAACCAACAGAACCCTATTACTAAGCCTCCGCTCTTTATCCGTCTGTCCGTCCGTCTGGTTGTAAGCGGGCTGCATCTCATGATCCATGATGATAGATAGATACTTGAAATTTTCACAGAATGTGTTTTTCAGTAGCCACTATAACACCAAGTAATAAAAATCATGCAATCATCATCGAGTCCGACTCGCACTTGGCTGTTTTTTTATTCATACACGTTCTCAGCCAAAAAAAATTTCGCCGTTTTCCCACTTATAAGTAAATAATGACTGGTTATAATATCAATACACGAATCCTTCGTATTACCTAATTGATACGGCATATAATAGTTAAACCACAGTGTACATAACTAATCATATACTTGATTGTGTAGAATGTTTGCTTTTGGCAGATTATTCGAATTTACAACGTGTTAGAGATGATTCCATGATGATTCATAATAATCCTAGTGTGGAAACATAAATGGAAAAAAAATACGTCCGATATTTTTTTCTTGTTTGACTACGGATAGTGAGAAAAAAACGATGTTAGCCACAACGTTTTTAGGGTTTCATACCCAAAGGGTTACCAACGGGACCCTGTTACTAAGCCTCCGCTGTCCGTCAGTCCATCCATCCGTCTGTTCATCCGTCCGTCTGTCTGTCAGTGGACTGTATCTCGTGATCCGTAATAAGTAGACAAAAAATAATAAAAATAAGTCAAAATTTAAAGGGTTATCTCTTGTGCGATGGTACGGAACTCTTTATGCGCGAGTCCAACTCGCACTTGGCCGGTTTTTTATAAAGAATGAAAGTGGACTCTGTTACTGTATCCTAACCAAAGCGATTGATCGTGTGATTACGTAATCCTCACGTGTAGTTTTGTTTCCCCGTGTCCTAACACCAAATTGATCGATTACTTACTCGAATATGTTCGGGAAACCGGAAGGCGCCATCGGTCAGCACGATGATGGGTTCACTAATAAAAATCAATGGGTCTGGCGCGAAAATCAAATCAAATCAAAATGTTTATTTGCTAGAAAACATAGAACATACTAGGAAAGATTTTATAAAGTGCTTCTTCTCCCCGTCATTGCAATCATTTTTTTGTTCTAAACCTGTTTTGTGGAAATTTCTAGTTACGGAGATATTGAGGGTCAAAGTTCCAACGTTTTCACAAGTTTTTTTTAAATACATGTTTTAATGTAAGATTTTTAATCTTTAAAGACCTCCAGGACCCCCTCACTATTCAATCCATCCATCAGCACAATGTTTTGAGTGCGTTACATTGAGTCCTACTGTAAAACGTGATTTTTCAGCCCAAAACAAAAAAATGTTTACCAGCATTTTTTTTTTTTTTTTTTTTTTAGTTCCTTAGTTTGATGTACATAATGCTTGGTTGACGGCTTCGTGAAGAGTCTGTTTACACCCTGTATAAGTGTGACGATCGTTTTGCGCACCCTGAGGCGACAGCTAATGATGAGATAATGATTCCCCTTTTCATCATTATTCTCCATCCATGTGATGGGCAGTGGATCAGCGCAGTATGTTATCTTCCTCCAAGCTTCTCTAGTCTAGTCTTAATCCCAGAACTTACTCACTTACTAGCCATTATCATCTTTCACCCAAAACCCTGACGGCAATAATACATTTTTACTGTACAGACGCGCAGGTCAAGCTACCCGAAACTGTCCGTTTTTCCCAACCAACCTATTGCTTTAGAATTAAAGTTCAAAATCTATTAAAGAAATTTAACAGATTGTAGTAGCTTAATGAGCTGACATCAATAAATAACTAACCAATGTATCTTAACGCCATCTATCGGTATTTAAAGTATCTACGTCAAAGCTTAACTCAATGACGTCACACGAAGGCGCTCTGACGCATGTGAGAAAATATAGACCTAATTTATCTAATAGAATAAAACAAAAATCCTGTAACGATAAGGATAATTCGATAAACAGTAATCGCTTTTCTGAAGAATGTATGTACGGTCAACAAAATAGATAAGTAACCACGGTCGTCAGATATAATTGGAGTTCTTTTTTAACAATTAGATCATTAAAATTTAAACTGAAGGAATTCTTTTATATTATAGAAGGGATTCTCAATTAACCATCTGTGTAAAGCCCTTCTGAAGCGGACCATTGCAAGTTCTTTAATTTGGTTAGGAATCTTGTTATATATCTGAATACACATAGGACAGCAACTCCGCCTATATATTTCAGTTCAGTTTCGATCCTGGTAACTTATTTTGTTTGTTGACTGTACCTACGGAGATCCCATAATGCGTCATAGATTGATCTTGTGTGTGTGTGTTTGTGTGGTTTTCTCAGAAACTACTGAGTAGAATCTGTTGCCGATTTTTGTTAATGTTTGATAGTTCTTGGGATTCAGTTACGTAGTATCCGCATAAGCGTGTAATTTGCCGACTTTTTTGTGGCTACGAATCGCCAATTCAAGGCGCATGCCTAACCATCCTTTGACAAAAAATCAACCAAATCGATCTTAAATGACAAAAGTTAAAATAAAAACGGTAGAATTTCAAGTAAAAACCACAGCTTTTAGTAAACACAGTAGTTTTTACCCTTTTTTATTGTCACGTGTAGGGTGAAATCTGTTTTTCATAAAAACCTGTAATTTATTACATCTCAGTTCATTCTTTTGACGTGATATTCATGATTAAGATATTCCAAATATACTAACGTTAGACATGTCAAAGCAGACTCCATACTTCTTGCAAAATGCCATTCTATAAGACCACTCTGAAAAATGTTGAAAAACTGATAATCCCGTGATAACACACGGTTTTCTACATTTTTAAAACTTCGCAGTACAGTTCAAAGAGCTCTAATTACGTCGGCAAAAACATTAATTACGTGATAGGTTTAATTTATTTAAACACACATTATGCACAGTTTGTTCCGTCATTGCATATATGATAAACAATAATTTTGCGAGCTTTTCTTTAGTTTAAATTCCGTAACCATTGAAACGCACTTATAAATTATTATAAAGGGTGTAAACAGACTCTTAACGAATCCGAAAGGCATTTGTTCTCCCCGTCATTGCGATCATTTTTTTGTTCTAGACCATACCTGGGAACCTTCTAGTTACGGAGATATTTGGGGTCAAAGTTCCAACTTTTTCACAAGTTTTTTTTTTTAAACATGTTTTTAATGTAAGATTTTTAAACACATCCAGGACCCCCGTACTATTCAATCCATCCATCAGCACAATGTTTTGAGTGCGTTACATTGAGTCCTACCGTAAAACGTGATTGTTCAACCCAAAAAAAAAAAGTCGTTTCCCAGCACTAATTTTAGCGTAAAGTTACTTAGTTTGATGTGCATAATGCTTGGTTGACGGCTTCGTGAAGAGTCTGTTTACACCCTGTATAAGCAACTTCCGCTCAGACTACTACTACAACATACCATCACACCTGTAATCAAGATACAAAAATTGTGCAACTGGGTTTAAACTAGGAAAATTTCAGTGCTATAAGCACCAGTTACTTTCGGCACCACCGCGTTCCTGTAATTTTGGATAATAGGTACCTATAGTAAAAACACTTGAACGCACGGAAATTTGTGATGATAGTCTATGTGAATGGTCTCTCTGAGATCTGGCTAGAAAAGAGAGGACGAGTACATAATAGAGAAGTATGAGAAAAGAAGACATATTCGGACCCCTAATAAATCGGGATGTAGGCACGAAAATAACGATGATGAAGAACTGGTGCAAGCAATAAGAAAGGCTCCGAGACGGACCGGAGCCTGAAATACTCTGACCCGAATCCAAGACACGCATCTCTCATTTTTCGAATTCATGTGTGTATTATATAATTATCAATTGCTTCGGTAAAGGAAAACATCGTGAGGAAACCAAACCAGCATGCCTTTTTTTTTTGGCTGGGAAATCATCAAATGACTTCTCCCGTTCTGGGCAGAGCGGAAGGGAGTGTCAGACTTGTACTGACTAAAACCCATCCATGTTCCTTTTTTGCCCTTTGTGTTCCAGGGCCGCGGTATCTCTTTCGAACAGTCCCGCTGCCCTCGCAGGCATCGGCCCTAGCGGGCCCCTCCCTGTTTGCTGACATCTCTTTGAGGCGCGCGTGGAAACCGAACGCGCCGTCTACACGGCGTGTAGTGAGGCCTCACCGCCCATTTACGACCTCAAACTGTGTTTCTGATGAGGCACGTGCATGTGTCATTTGATTACTTAGCGTGACTACCGACGCGTAGCGGTGACTCCCGGCAAAAAAATATTTTTTCTTGTTTTTTTTTCCGTAATTGCTGTCGCAACACGTCTGTACTTGACATGACTCTGGGCCGTCCCGATTCACGATGTTGACACGGACACCGAGACAGACTGGATCCCGGAGAGCTCTGACCTGGATCCAAGTGATTAGGCCTTAAACATAGTGACGTCGCTGCCGCAACATGCTAGTCGCTTTTTAGCTTCATATCTGGGATCCGATGCAGGCGGTATTGATCCACGATGTTGTACAACACGGACTCTGAGACGAACCGGAGCCCGGAAAGGTCTGACCCGGAACCGTGTGGTCAGGCCTCAATCATTGTGAATGTTCGGAACAAAAGAACTATGTAGGTATGTGTAAAACAAAACTTCTGTTACTTTTACAAATGTTTCGATGATGCAACACGAGCTTCATGCGCTTTGAAGCGCTTTAGGCTCCACATAATAGCTGGCTTTGTCATTGAATTGCGCTGTTCACATCACATAATCACGCATATAATTCCCGAAAGGCTAGGTAGAACTGTACATAATAATACCGACATTTTGCCATGAGTCCCATTTAAGGAGAGCAAAATTAAAATCAGAGCATTTATTTCAAATAGGCCTGATACAGTCACTTTTAAACTGTCGAAACAAAGACCACCCTAAAAAGAAGCAACAGTCTTTGTCACAAGGTATAATAACTGAGAAAGTACTGTGGTTGCCATTACAAAGCGTGAATCTCTATGGAGAAGAATTAACATATTACCATCATCCAGGCACGATTCCAGACTCTATGGCCGCTACTGAGAAAAATTCTGTTACGATTAACAGGTGCGCTTGCGACCACCAGAGCAACGAGGCCGAACATTCATGTACACAAACCGAAGTAGTTGTAATGCTGTTGATTGCTTCTTTTTTCTCAATCATAGCCAAAACAAGAAAGTGTGCGTAGTTGCGCACAAACACTTGCTAGGTATACAAAACTCATTTTCATTAACCTAACCTTAATCCAATTTAGGTATTTCGGGTCAGCGCAGCATATCTTCTTTCCTACTTCTCTATTACTCAGACACCTCTTTTTTGCCATATTTATTTATTAAAACTTTATGCACAAGTACGGACTTAATGCCATAATATGCTTAATGCCATATCATCTTTGGTCTTATACCCATCAAGATTCAGACTCAAAAATTTCGTCACTACATTTTCCTTATTCCTCCGCATCACAAGCCATTCAAAACTAAGCTTTAAAAAAAAAAAAAAGGTTATAAAAAAATGCACTGACGTCAATGAAAAAGTGATTGTGTAGTACTTAGGGCCACTAAAAGAAATAAATTATGAATAAATAAAATGTAGGACACACTTTATTTATTCAACTTAATCGATCCCTTACTACTTTAAATCACGGAAACTACCTTCGCAATACTTTAAAAAGCGGATGACTTTTGAATTTAAAATAATCCTTATTTAATAAACGGTTCTATTTATACGATTGTTATTACGTTTTTAAAGGTCATTCATAAAATGCTGATAATGTTTTGGACCAATCTTTGTGTAAGTCACGAGCAATTAAATGTACACTTCATCATCATCATCATCAGCCTATAATGTTCCCACTGCTGGGACACAGGCCTCCTCTCTCTATGAGAGGGAATGGGCTATAATCCACCACGCGGGCCCAGTGCGGATTGGTAGATATTGTACACTTAGATAAATTCAAAACAGATTTCCTGTTGCTATATTGATTAAGGTTTAACGAAAAAGGTCTTATCTCGAGTAGAAACTGTTATTTCACGAGAAAATTGCTTTAGAACTTTACTTAGTGTATACATTTAATTGCTCGTGACTGTTCATATAGTATTCATTGCGGGTAATACAATTTGTATCAGTAATTGTGTTCAATTTCATTTTAGCTACGCGTAACCAAAATGTAATGCCAAAAAGGCAATAATTCCCCGAAACGATCTCGAACGCCCGTATCGCCTCGTTATCAACGTTTTCCCTAGTAACTCTAGCCCCTAACAATGATATCAGTGGTCCAACAATGGTATCAATGAAACAATACAATCATTTGAAGAACTTAACCGCTAAGCAGATTTGAATGAAATTGGCACACAAGTAGACCATTGTAAAAATAAAAATGTCTAGACTTCAACATAACTGGTAAACCGTAAGTAGCAATAGCCTAGTGGTAGTACCGTCGGATTGCAAACAGGTCCTAGGTTCAAACCTAACAAAACCTCTGACTTTTCGGATTTATATTCGAGCTTGCCTGAGATATATGTCTCGACGACATGTACCTTAAAGCCAAGTCAGAGGCCCAAGGGCGGCATAAAACTCAGGCACAAACTACACGATACAGAAAAGAACATAACTGGTGAAATGTGGGTCTACTATCAGGTACACCTCTGCCTAAAACCTCAGGGATTACAGACGTGATGTTATGTTATGTTAATATGTAAAAACAATCATATTATGATGGCGATGACACCATGAAATCATTCAGATAGATTCATGTCATTTTAGGCTGAAATTTTTAGCATTAAATAAATTTAGAGAGACTTATAAACGTTGTTTAATTTTTTGACGTTCAAACATTGCTTAACTAGAAGCAACGGTTATAAAAAGGCGAGAGTGGTTATCGTTACTTCTGGTTAGAGTTAGTTCGAGATAAAGGAAAATAAGTGTTTGATTTAAAAAAAAATAAGCATCGTTTTATTTTTCTACAAAATCTGTTGTGAAGTTCTTGTACTCCCAAAAGTTACTTGAATAATTTCTTCAGATGATAGATGATACGTCCCATTATCATCTATAATTTTTATTTCGATTGTTTGCACAGTACTCTATGGCATTGCTAATGTTGCTATTGACTGATTCATCTATCAATGTATGTACCGGCCAAATACATGGATTTCAGCCAGCAAAGATTGGTTACACTATCAGTTATTTCACTAGCAGTTTATTTAAATTTTATTTTATAAAAACCAGAATTTTAATTATATGTATTTTGACGTTTCAGTCATGACGTGCATGAGAACAGCTATTTTTAACTTATGTCAACGGAGTAAACAGCCCAGCGCGGCGGTTTCATGATCGCTCTGTTAATAATGAGTCACATGTTCGAACCCGGTATTATTTTCGTTTTGAAATTTTTGTGATTTTTTTTTTTTGATGCTGAGAAATTTCCGTTTTTTTTTTGTAAAAATAGGAATAGGAATGCTAACGTTGTCAGTTACCATTCCTATTTTTCTCCTTTTAGTCTTCAAATATTTCTTAAAAAAGTAAGAGAAAAATTGGGATAAGGGCTGTACGATTACATCGCACATTTATGTAGATCGCTAGCATAAGCATTTTTACCTTACTGCTTCAGCGCAGGGGCCTTATCAACGGCGTGGGGTACATAGCAAACAGTTTGTTTGGAGTGCTAGACGAGAATTTCGCTGAGAAATATCGTAAGGATATTTCCCTCATTCGAGAGAACGAGAAACATATAGTTTCTCTTTGAAGAAATCAGACTTCACTCATGAAAGCAGAAAACAACCTTCTTAAGCGTACAGAGCATGATATGAACCAACAACTAAAACTGATAAATCGTCACATGAACAAGTTAGACGAAGCAGTAGGCCAACTGAAAAAAAAACATTCAATCAAACAGTGTTATTAATTACTTCAACATGGGAGCTATCATAGCAAGTAATATGATGTACAATTTGAAGAGCATTCAGAATATGTTATTGGACACCCTCACAGATATTTATAATGGTCGTTTCAACTTACACTTGATTACACCTGAACAACTCATCAACGAGCTAAGCACAATTTCTAGCAAGTTACCCAAGGACGTCTTCCTACCAATTGACAACATACACAAAACTTCTGGAGGATATTATCATTTTTGAGATCAAATTACCTCTTATCAGTCGAGATTCATACGAGATCCTCAAGATAATACCGATCCCCAAGACAACAGGCCGAAATGATATGATCAGTTTTATCTCAGTATCTGAGTACATATCTATCAACATGAAGAAATAAACCTATACTAATATTATGTCTGAAGAAGACTTGAGATCATGTCTAACTGTTTCGGAAGTTTATTACTGCCACATCTTAAGGCCCATATACCAAATTCAAGGAGACAAGAACTTCTGTGAGACAGAAAATTCGGACTGCAAAACGATATCAAGTTCCTGTAAAAATAATTGGCAAGAAACCTACACATTAAATAGTTATTTTTACTTTTGTTGTGATAGGTGTCAAGTTCGAACAATATGCGGCGATCAAGTAACCGTGCACACCAGTTGACACAAGCCGGACTTGAATATAGGTCAGTTATGCATTATCAAGACGGACAACTTTACCATATATTCACTCAAACCTTACTTAAGTGAAATGAGGACTAAACCAGATATTTATGCACCAGTAATTGCCCCTATTAACCACATCATCAATATCAGCAAACCTAAACTAGTTTTGGAGAACAAAAAACAAGATTTAGAACGAGAAATCGGCGAAGTAGACACAAGGATACAGTCTATGAAAAAGACTGATGTGATGTTACCTGATGATCTATCCAATCACGATATTCATCACTACGTTATGATCAACACTTTATATGGGATAGTGGGGATCGCTGTAATAATTATTTTAACTCGCCGTACACAATGTAAATGGCGAGTTCCGACATCACCGTCACCGTCCGTCGCTGAAGAGTCAAGAACATTGCCTGCCGCACCGCCCCGCAGAGGCGGTACAAGTGAAAAAAGTGGATACCTCGACAGCGTGCGCATCCATGTTCCTCGCAACCCTCACGTGAATATAGGAACTTCCCCTTAGATATAAAAAAAAAACATGTTTTATAATCTGTTTGTATTAACATGTAATTTTAAACTTTTATTAATTTTTGTAAATCAAGTTCCTCTTCATCCTTCCTATCTCGTCCGGAAATATGTACGATTACATCGCAGATTTATTTAGATCGCTAGCATAAGCATTTTTACCTTATTGTAAAGTGAATATTTGAATTATAATTGAGTACACTTTCGTCCGTTTTATTGTAAACACCTTTGTTACAATTAATAATTACTTTATCAAGATGTCAGCAAGAATATTTTTTTTCCTTCGAAAGTTATCAAATGTATTAGCAAGCAAGGGCTCGCACAAGGGCAGAGGAATGCTGATGATGATGATTTCTCCAAAACGTAGTACAGCGATCAGAAGTCTGATAGGTTCACAAGTTCTTGCTGTACTCTTCTCTTTTTAAAAATATCATTAGTCCACACGCAGTTTGGATTTAAATATATCGCAGAGAGTTCTTTTATTTATTTTGGAATTTCTTTGTTTTTTGTTGCTATTATTTTTAAGCATTTTGAATCTAAGTCATATGCTACAAAAAATAAGCCTGGATTATGAAAAGCCTGTCAATGTAGATAGTTTTAATTGTTTAGCGATAGTTCTGCAAGATGTTAAAGGATTGATATCGCAAATCACGTAGAATTTATTGCAGGTCATAGTGGTCGGAAGCGAGCACGAATGAGGTCCTGAGTTAGATTCCTGGGTCGGGCAGTGTTATGTGTTATGAGACTGTATATCTCGCGGAAGTGTGGTGGTCAAGGCTTTTTAAATGCTAAGACTTCAAAATCGCGAGATATGCAGTCTCAGGGAATATTTCCTAGAAACTGACGTGGAAGTGCATCGAGATGTGGTCGCGGTGGACAAGGGCCTCACCCCGCTCTCCTCGGCTAAAGAGAACTGGCGCAAACCTGTAGTGCTTGACACTAACGACCGCAGGGAAGTATGACAGAGTAAAGAGATTCACGGACACTTTTTCCAGTGTAGACCTATCAGCGTCCGTAGCCTGGCTACGTTCCGGGGACCTCTTTGGTGAAATCGAAGGTTTTGTCTGTGCAATTATGGATGAAGTTAAGATGACAAATACTACCGGAGATTTATTGTGAAGGACGGCACGGTTGACTTATGTCGGGCATGCCACCGTCCAGGCGAATCAATCCGTCACATTATCTCCGGTTGTTCTCGTCTGGCTAACGGAGAGTACTTACATAGACACAACCTTGTAGCCAGGAATATCCATCAGCAACTTGCTCTAAAATACAGCCTTGTGGAATCAGAAGTACCGTACTATAGGTAAGTGCCCGACCCAGTTCACGAGAATGGCAATATCACACTGTACTGGCATCAATCCATCATCACTGACAGGACTATTGTTGACATTGTTTGTATTGTGACAATAAGCCTGATATAGTGGTGGTGGATTGATCAGAGCGGCGCGCAATGATTGTTGACATAACGGTCCCGCAAGGCGAGAACCTCGTGAAAGCTGAGAAAGATAAGCAAATTAAGTATCTTGACTTGGCTCGCGATGTTGTCGACATGTGGGATGTGAGCTCAGCATCATTGTGCCGATAGTCGTTTCAGCCAATAGCTTAATTGCCAAGAGCCTCAACCAACACCTGAGGAGGCTCTCGTTAGGCAGCTGGATCAAGGGCTTGATTCAGAAAGTGGTACTCCTGGACACGGCTCGTATTGTTAGGAGATTCCTCTCTCTGGAGCCCTGACCGACGGTAGCTTGGACCCTGTTCCCGATACCGGTGGGCTACTATTTTTTATTTTTATGTTTTTTCAATACCTACTTATGTTTTAAGAAATATATTAAATACTAGCTGATGCCCGCGGCTTCGCCTGTGTGGATGTCGGTTATCGCGACCAAAAGTAATCATGATGATCCCATTTCCTCAACTCATGGGAACCTAGTTTGCCCATTTTCAAAGTATTAAAATGCATATAGTATATTATCGGTTTAAAGATTCTTTAATTATTCTAAAAGAACATACATTGTTCACTTGCAATAAATAAATAAATACATAACTAAGGTAAATTGTAGTCCAATAGTTAACAGTTTTGTTAGCTTAATACAGGTGGGTACGATGTCGACATATTATTGTGAGTAACTTAATAGTTTTGTGTTGTTAGTGACGTGCTGCGTGAGTTTAGCTTTAAATAGGTTGAAAGAAGATGTGTTCCTGATATCTGCTGGTAGACTGTTGTAAATTGAACACCTTCGTACTTTATATTTTTCCTGCCATATTGCGTCCGCGGGGGGCGCGTCTGGATTTGGTTAGGGTTTCTTTGGCTGTATTTGGATGTTTTCGTGTTAAAGGACAACTGTGTGTGTATGGTTTTGTTAAGAATTTTTCGAATGAGAACGCAAGAATTGAATGTGTAAAGTTGATTAATGCTCATTAGTTTCGTGTTTTTGTATAGTTCGAATGTGGGTGTGTGATAATCGTAGTTGAATACAAGTTTAATTATTTTATTTTGTGCTATTTGTAGATCTTAGAGATCCTTAAGAGATAGACATAAGCCATCGCGGATTTGTCTGTAGACCTATATAAGATATACAATTCTACCATTCATCATTTTGTTATATCTTAAAGGGCAGCGTTTTCGTTGAAACCTCCACCAGACGGCTTATTTTTTCCAAAACCTCCAACATATATCATACATACATATTTTAGCCAATCTGTACAAAAACTTGACAAATTATATACCAAAAAATTCCTTTAGTACCACTCTATCTATTTAAGAAAACAACATGAAAATCAGTGCAGTAATTTTTGAGTTTATCGCGAACAGACAGATAGACGCGGCGGAGAACATTGTGTTATAATATGTAGTGATGTTGGGTTCGGCTTCCAGTACAACCGGATGCAGCTGAATACCAGTATTTTACATGGAACGACTGTCTATCTGCCCTCCACAACCCAGTTAGTTCTGGGTAATATGATACCCCTTGGTAGAAATACAGTGAAATTAGTGATAGCTTTAATTTCCACATCAGGTGTTCCAGATCATCAATGTTTATACGTCAACAGAGAGTGCTCATCAGGCTGAACAACTTTTGCTAAGACGTCATTCCTATATATGTTATAGTGTAACTGGGCTCTTGGAGCTCCACAACAGGTGTTCCACATCTCCAATTTTTATACGTCAACAGAGAGTGCTTATCAGTCTGAACAACTCTTGCTAAGACGTCATTCCTATATATGTTATAGTGTGGCTGGGCTCTTGGATTTCCACATCAGCTGTTCCAGATCTTCAAATTTATTCTCTTAGCAGAAAATGCTCATTACGTGGAACAATTTTTGCTATGGTAGCATTTATGTATCTCTTATAGTTTAGTTGGTCTGTTGCGGTTCTGCATCAGGTGTTCAAGTTTCCAAGATAAATTATAGCCTATGTGTTGCCGAGACTTAATAACTTTGCAACAAAAAATAAAATCATTCAAATCCGTCGAGTAGTTCCGAAGATTAGCGTGTACAGACAAACAGACAGATTTTTTTTTAAATATATTCAATGTACAGACAGTTTTTTTACTGTCTTATTATATGTATAGATTTGAATTGCCATACAGTAAAAATTATTCGAAAATAGTTTAATTCTTTGTTGGGGTGCACATTATTCGTGGATATTTCGACTTTTCCTTATTTCAACATCATTGTATACTTGGAATAAAGCTATATTTTACGTACAAAGATACAAAGTTCAAATATATATAAAGATGGGAGTGGTAGTATTTTCAATTTTTTAAAGATTGGATCACAGTTTTGTAATGGTTGGGCTTTAGTCATTGATCGAATACATTTCTATTGGGCTCGGAATGCTCTAATAGTATCGACGGAAATTCCCATATGGTGATTTTAAATGTGACTGCACTTGCATGTGAATTTCAAAGCAAAATATTAATGATAGTCAACGCAAATATGGTGAATAGGCGAAGGGCTTGCTTTAACAGTATTATTTACATCGATCAGCGTGATACCTGCGTCTGTCTACTCATCAATAATTATTTTTTTGCTCGTTCATCAAAGTCCTTAAAAAAGTATACGCTGCAGCAATCATGGTCTATCTTCGGAAATATGAAATCTAATATTATTGCTCTGTTCTTCTTCTCCTTTCGTATCGATTGTACGATTTATCAAATTATTGACACCCAGGTGGCTACATTTATCGCGGCGTCAGTTGCGATTTTGACAGAAGTCCTTTAAAACGCGGGCACGGATACTTTGGACGCTCCAGCAAGTCAGGTCGGGTGCCGCGTATGCACATTGAGCTGCTAAAACCATGGAAGTACATGCCTATTATGTACCACCATGGTTAGAATATAACAGAATTACAGTTAAAATCTTTTAAAAACTTTAGAGTAACATAAATAAGACGAAGTGCGACGAAAGTCGAGAGACTTCATAAGTGCGCAATGAATGCATTGAAAAACCAAACTTAGAAGCTTTGCATCTGTGGGGATCACACTGCGGTCGACGCTCGTGTTAATTCGGAAACATGAAGATTACCGAAGCGCACACTCTTTCTGGTTCCGTTACTAAATACATGAAATTCAAGCGTTTACAGTATGTTTCAGTAACGGGGTTTTTGCATATTCTCACTTTTGTTTTCAGAGTTATTATTATTTTTATTTTTTTTAAGAATACTCGGTGTCAGGAACATAGATTACGAATTCTTCTTAGCGCGTTGATGGCAACCTAAATTGGAAATTGACTATGAGTTTATTTATATATTAATAATTAGAACAAAGATGTACAATAGGTTTTAATTAAATTAACAGTACCTAAGTCAGTTTATTGGTACCTATATTATTTTGTTGAGGATTTTAGGAACATACTACAACTTCACGTTCCCATGTAATGTTCCCTAATAATGCCAAAAGAATATGCGCTCACGTGACCGAAGCCGCGGGCACACCTAGTATTAATATAAATGCAAAAGTAAGTTTGATTATTATCTTTTCACGCCTAAACCACTGAACCGATCATCCTGAAATTTTGCATATACGTTGTCAGATGTACAGAAACGAATCATTTTTCATCCCAAAAAAGTACCGTTTTCAAGGAAAACGACAATAATTTTATTATGATAATAGATGGCGCCACGTGTTTTTCGAATCATGATTGAATTATATTATTACAACAAGCAGAGTGACCAGCTGATATGTCCTGCCCAGTCCCATTTGAGTAAACTTAAATAATAGTTGATAACCACACCATCGAATTAGGTTTAAGAATACTTAAAAGGATAGTTGTAAGTTGATTATATAATATTGCATAAATTGCATGCTAATGTTTACAAGGTGGGCAAAAGTCAAAGGATCCAACAAAATTAGCAATGCCAAGATGTAGAACGGCGTACTGCAATAAAAACAATAGTCGAATGTCGAACAGATATTTAATAATATTCGAAAGTTATTAGAGAACTGAGAACCAACTTATTTCAAAAGCATCTTAGAGCATGGTTCGTCGGAAACTGTTTTTATAGTATTAAGGAATTAATGAATTATGGGACAAATGAGAAAGTTGCATGACAAGAAAATTCAACGGGTTGTATTTAATGGCCGGCCTAACTTAAGCCATTTAATTTTTTTTTTGAAAGTTCGGCCATACATAAAACTTATATTAATCGATAGCTGGTATCAATACAAACCAGTTTTGTATGAGACAAAATGTTATAAAGTGTCACGTTTCCGAGATATGAGCTATCAAAGTTAAAGACAATATCTTCAGCACAACTTTGAAATTTAAAAAATTGTTTTTTTATAGTACTTATGAAATAACAATTTTTAATTTATGTGTATAAACTTTCATAAGAATGCTTCTAAGCTGTAACAGACACTTCAATATTATTTATTTGTCATCATCATCTTCCTGCCCTTATCCCATTCTACTTGGGGTCGGCGCAACACGTTTTCTTTTTCCATTCTCCCCTGTCAGACGTCACGGCATAATTTACTTTTCTTCTTTACTTATCTTTTCTTTGGCCTTCCTCTCCCTCTCCATCCATCGACATTCATGTCCCTTTTTTAGTCATATGCATTTCATCCGCCTTCGTTACATGTCTATAACAGGCGCTACTTTCAAACTTCCTCTCAAACTCAAACTCAAACTCAAAAGCATTTATTTCAATTAGACCATTACAGGCACTTTTGAATGTCAGAAAAACAAATTAGGCTAAGCTACAGTCACAGACACAAGGCATAATAACTTGTGAAAGTACTGTAGTTGCCCATTCCAAAGTGTAGATCTCTATGGAGAAGAATGGGCAAGAAACTCCATGGACACTCTTTTCAATCAAAATATTGTTACAAAATCTTGGTTACATCATTCATATTGAGATTATACATATATGTGAGAACGATGTAGAAATACGTGCACGTTAAGAGCGTCCAGAGTAAAATATTATATCAACAATTTAAAAACAAAGTAAGTAGTTAAAATAAACCGTGGCAGCTTTGAGATGACCAGTCCCAACCGACAGCGCCCGTTCACGAGCATGACGCATGAATCAGCCCCATTCAGCTCAACCATATTGAAGGAAGCTAAATGACCCGACACACCCGCCACCATCAGCGAGACATTTTAGTGAGTATGACATTCTCTCACCCACCAGGGTAAATTCAAGTCAATGAAAGATAACCAAATGTAAATGGTAGCTTTACAGTACATAGTACTCACACATGTGCTATGCAATTATATAATACTAAGATATTGAGTCTATACAATGCAAAAATATTATTACAATCTTCTGCAGCTTCCACAATAACTTCACATGGTAATCAATTAGTTTGCCCCTATGGTTGTGGAGCAGGACCAGCATTGAGCCAAGCATTTTTATCATCAATGTAATCCCCCAACTTATAATATGCTTGCCTACATAGTGTGCGTTTTATACAAGATTTTAATTTCGTCTCATTTAGTTTTAGAATGTGGGGAGGTATTTTATTGTAACATTTTAAACAGTTCCCCATAAAAGACGAGTCTACTTTAGCTATCCTAAAACCTGGCTGTACTAGTTGGTCCCTGTTTCTGGTACTATAGTGGTGCCTGTCACCTCTTTTACTAAATAAATGCAGATTTTTCCTAACGTACATGACTCTATTAGACTCATTCCTTATTTTATCCATTCTTGTCACTCCACACATCCATCTCAACATTCTCATCTCCGCTACATGCAATTGTTATTCATCCATCTTTTTCACAGCCCAACATTCTGATCTACACAGTATGACAGGTCTTATTACGAATTTTATTTATTTGTAAATATAGATAATTTGTAGGTCGTATTTTTCAACCTCCTTAGGGATTTGTAATCATAATTATATTGTATGGCCCGTATACAATATAATTATGATTACAAATCCCTAAGGAGTTTGAAAAATACTTGTATCGTAATTGAGAGTTCAAAATATTTTTCAACTTTTTCCAATCTTACACTAAATAAAAATTGTTGCTCATAACGATGCATTGAAATTAATTAGAGCTAGCGTAATTTCATTGAACTATTAACGAATCTATGGCATAATTATGATTATTATACGAATATACGCTAATGCAATCTATTTCCTAATTATAATTGCTTATCTTTAGCTTTGTCTGGATTTGTGCCCGATTGATGGCAATAGGCCCACCCCCTATTACATGGGACTTAAAAACATAACTGGCGAAATGTTGGTGTACTATTAGGTAGACTTCTGCCTAACCCTTCAGGGATTACACGCGTGATATTTTGTAGCTTTGACAATCGTTACAGGTAGCGGCCTAAAATTCTGAACAGCAGTCTTACCAGGGGTCATTATCCAGTAATAACAGGGTCGTGCAGGTCAGATTGTCAGTCACTTCATGTAAAACACTGGTCTTGCAACCAGTTAGACTGGAAGCCGACCCCAACGTAGTTGAGAAAAGACTAGCCATGGAGAATAAATTGTATAATAAGCTGGTGTCCGCAACTCCACGACCAAAGCGCGTATTTTTCGTACGGGTTAAATTATAATGATGAATATACGCTAATAGATAATAAAACTATTAATTTCCCCGATAATTAACTCAATGACGCAAAGTTATTATCTAAACCATAATTCATTGACCGTAATTTCATAGGCTTCTAACAAATCCGTCATATTTTTCACAACTTACAATTTCATATACTGAAATGCAAGACAACACTATTATATATTATATGCCTCATAACTGTTGATATTTGTTGTTACGAACATAGTATTTTAGAACTTTTCTTTATACTTAGTACCTAAACAAAAGCGCACTGTTTAATTTTCGACTTTCAGCTCAGCGTCAACAGATAGATATTATATTTCGTCAGTGTAATAATATTTTAACCATCATTTAAAAATCGCTTATTAGAAGTTAAAATGAGACCAAAGGTTTCATTCCATACATGGGACACCCACCAACAAAATTTAACTGTTTACATTAACACGCATTCTTATGAATAAAAAATATCTGTAAGAATCATGAACAAGTTAGCACGGAAACTGTTATATTTTTGGCAAAACCCCATAAATGGCGAGCAAAATTAAACCGGAAACCCCTTGTCAAAACACAGACTAACATGCGTAACGTATTAATAAAAGGCTCCCCGCAAAATTAAGTCATTGTCTGAATACATTTGCACGACAGTGTACACTTAGGTAATGTATTAATAAGTGGATACCATATTTTTCATCATATTGCAAACAGACTTTGCGGGCGGCGGTCAGTTTCGAATAATTTGAAAAGCAATTCGAATATTGTTCTTTTTTTTTGTGTGGTATTTTTGGAATAGTGAAGTGAGTGTGTTGTTTTGTTGCCAGTGAGTACTTTATTTTTAATTTGTTTTATTTTCGTTTAATTTTCCGGAGGAATGACATTGGATTTTGTGAAAGGAACGGCTGCTCCCTTAGGGATATATAGGGATAATTGCGGTACATAATATATTGTCTGTGCTGAAAAATAAGTATTTTGTGTTATATTTGATTAGCTTTGTTTTATGACAGTTAATAAATAGAGGGTTTCATAGTAAAAAACAATTCATCATTTTAGGTTTTATAATTTCATTGTATACTCCTTTAATAATAATAATTTTAAAGGACATTTAAAACAATATTTCTGAATGAAAAACAAAAATAGATCAACAGTCAAAAATCCGAAAGAAAATCCTGAAATATTCATTGTTTGTATTGTTATTTCTCGTGTTTTAGATACCAACGCCTATGTTTATTTTTCACGTACACGTAACTATTGTGCATTATTCATAAGATATTTCAGAATTCAATGGTAACACCATAATATTTTATATTTTATCTTAGTCACGTGTGATAAAGCAACAATAGGTTCTTGAGCACAAGTGGTTTTGTCATAGATAACACTAACACATACAATTTAAGCGTAGTGTTTGATCTAAATATATTGTGTGTATAGTTTTATGACTAACACACTGACAGGCTGGCAACACATTGTATATTATTGAGAATGCTTTGAGTTCCTGTTTTCCTGTTAGGATTATCCGGTAGTAACACAAATTACATAAGTACAGTCGCTAGCACAACAATATTACCCATAAACTGTCAAACTGTCTCATTCGATTTTGTACTTAACCTTCAACATTTTATGGTTTGAAATCGTTTGGAGTAATTTGAGAGTTTGTGGTAACTGGATGCATAGGCTACTGTTTGTAAGTGTCATCAGATATTTCTTTAGAACGAATTGTGTGCGGCCCATTATGAAAAACGAACTTACACTATTTAAACAATTTAGATGATGTTTTTATTTCCTCTCCTAGCTCACCTTCGTTATATCAGGGAAATCTCTAATGGGCTGCGGGACTGTTCGAAAGAGATACCACGGCCCTGAAACACAAAGGGCATGGATGGGTTTTAGTCAGTACAAGTCTGACACTCCCTTCCGCTCTGCCCAGAGCGGGAGAAGTCATTTGATGATTTCCCATCCGAAAAAAAAAACAAAGGGAAATCTCTAATGCAAATATTTATGCTTCGAAACCCCGACGCTTGACACTGCATTTATTTGTCAGTGTTTGTAACATTTTCAACAACAAGTGACACCTCAATATCTGAACGTTATTGTGCACTTCGAATTTTGAATCCTCTACTAACCACTAAGAATTGAAATTCCATCGGAGCAATAGCTTAAAAGTTATTCAAAACGAGTATTAGGTGACAAATCAGTTGGCATTGGCATCGTTATCCTTTGAAGCAGAACACAGTACCGATTACCAAGAAACAATAGTAATTATTACTTCTCCGGCCGAAAACCTTTTAAAAATTGACTCTTCTACCTTCTAAACATGATCATAATATGCCTAATAATGGTTTATTCCCGGTCGTCCCCACCTCGTCGTCCCGACTGAATAATTTAAAAAGACTGAAGCACAGGTAATCAACGAATTTACAATAATTCTCTCAATTGACTCTCGGTCTATAGCGGAACGAGTGGGAAATAAAAAGTTCTAATCGTCACTACTGGGGAGGAACGAAACTTTTTTTCCCATTCGTACCCAGTGGGGACGACGAGGTGGGGACGGCCGGGTATAAACCCTAATAATGTATCCACTGCTGGGACATGAGCCTCCTCCTACATGGCCGTCGCCAGGGGGCAGCGGGGCTAAGAGTCCGGATTTTTTCTAACAGAGAGGCTATAATTCACCACGCGGGCCTTCACCCTTTTCTACCTTTTACCATTCCCAAACCCTAAAGTCTAAGTCTTATTAGGTGTTCTATTATTTGTGCAAGTAATAACAATATTAGGTATGCCATACAGAAAACTTTATGGCATGAATAATTTTTACATGTATTATTATTACCCTAATACTTCCACCGACAAAGACTTGTGAAGTAATAAAAAAAAATTAAACAATTTGAAAAAAGAAAACTTTATGAAACAAAATGGTTGTTCCTTTAGAAGTAACATGTAGTTATTACATTATGTATTTCACCGTATGTTTGTTGAAAATAACTCTTCTCTTGGGATTGGAGAAGTCCACCATTGAGCACTTTAATAATTTCACATATTAACCAGAACACTACAACACTTAACTGAGGTAGTAATCGACAAATAGTTTCAGAGCTCAGCTTCAATGCTAAGCTACCTCGCTTCAACGAAATTCTGCAAGTTTTTTACACATGAAACATTTTTATTACGAACCTTGCCCGCATCGCTCCACAATTTTGTCCTAATGGCAATATAGACATAGATTCATGGCACAGCTTAACCGCAAACCTACCTCGCACATAATATCTGAGTGATTACCTCTGGTGGATAAATATCCTTACTCTTAAGGACTGAAAGGTGGACCAATAAGGTGTGACGTAACCCGACTCATACATGTTTATGTCCGATGGCGTTTACTGGCATTCGTTCAGACCGTCAGTCTGTGGAACTTACTGTTGGCTTCTCTGTTTCCCGATCATGACAATCTGTATCTCTTCAAAGTTCTGGTGAGTAGGTTTTTCCTAGGCACGCGTACTACACTCTAGACCGCATCATCGTATCATATCGGGCGAGTTGCGCCCAACGCAAGCGTGTTTAGTATTTAAAAGGAGCGCTGTTCTGATTTAATATATCGTTTTAAAAAGTTACTGTGCATGTGATTTTAATAACGTAATCAGCTTTAAATGAAAAGGGCCAGCTGACGCGTGACAAGCCTTATGGCCTTGTGGAACATAATTGAGCATGATTCTCAGAAATACTAAAAAAATACAGCTATAATGTAAAGTTTGGTTCACATTGGGCCGATTCCCTTGTTAACAAACTAAACCAAATTTAAGTTCAGTGCATCTTTTTCTTTCTATTTTATTAAAAAAAGGACAGAAGATAAATTTTAGTTTAGTCCTGTCAAATTACCAGCGCCTGACACAAGTTTAGACGTGATTAAAAAGTTAACTACTAAAATTACATCAAATTACTTCAGGTGCTGACTAATTTAACTTGCTTTAACTTTTCAAAGTACCTACATAAAAATAGCTTTGGTCTTGAAAAACCGTTGAAAGGCCTTTGAAGTATTTGGGCTGCGGGCTGTTCGAAAGAGATACCGCGGCCCTGGAACACAAAGGGCAAGGAAGGAACATGGATGGGTTTTAGTCAGTACAAGTCTGACACTCCCTTCCGCTCTGCCCAGAGCGGGAGAAGTCATTTGATGATTTCCCATCCGTAAAAAAAAAAGGCCTTTGAAGTATGATAAATAGAATCAACTAACGGCAAAACTAAGCACAGAAGTAATGTTGAGTTATTGCTGTTTTTGGTTACAAAAATGTCGCATCATCTGCGTGTAATTTTTGTTTTTCATCGTTTTTTAATACACATAAGCGCCATGATCGCGGGATATCACCGTGAAAGCTTAAAACAGTGTTTGAATTAATATGTCCTTCAAGCCTCGGATGGACTGTCTGGCGACCAGTGAGTAGTTTATGCGTAAAAATGAGTCAGAAAATCAGGCAGAACGATACGTAAAGTTACTTTCGAATTTATAGTATTAGTATGGAGCTTAATTAAACAAGCCAGCAGTGCCTTTTTGTATACAAAACATGGTAACGACTGATCTCCTGAATTCGTAAACAACTAACCTAATGTCCAACTACGGCTGTTAAATAAAACAGGGTGTGAGCACAAAGTGCGCGCAGTGTGACTGTTCCATTTAAAGTATCAGTCACCGACATAGTTCTCCTCAAACGCGAGTGGGGCCGCGCCCTTATTGCCCACACTGACCCACATTTCGTCACAACATCACCGAACCCTAAGCGAAACTCTTTCGTACCGCGTCCATCAATAATAAAATGAAACAAACCGTCCGTGTCAAAATACTCTGTCAGTCGTCCACAAGTCATTGAAATTTCTATTTAATGTATTAATCTATTACTGTGACTGAAAGATTATTTTATTAGTTTTTTTGTGCATTTTATGTTTTTGTGAAAATGTTCTTTATTTTTAAAGGGAGTTAAAAGTTTTAGTTTTTCGTTTAGTGCGGATTCCCGTCTTCTGCTGGATATAAAAGCAGGTAGGTGAATGTGTCTTTAGATTCTTGGACTCTAGTCTTTTTGGACAAGATTTATTTAGTAAAAGCATTATCGAAACAATATTTATGGGTTATCTAATATCTTCTACTTTGTATGTTGTGCAAAGAGCCTGATCTTTCTTCTCTCGACTTCCTGCCTAAGGAACTACAACTTCGTGAGTTGTAAGTCTATAGGTAAATACACTCAGTGATATAAACAGTCTGTTGTTTCTAATTTTGCCATGGTAAAGTGCTTCAAAACATTGCTAGTCGTTTAAAATAGATTCCATCTTCCATATTTTGTTTTAAAAACCAAGATACGACATTGACGATTGTAATTTAAAAACCAAGTGCTGAAATTGTTATGAAACGTAATGTAGAGTAACTTTTAAATTGTGTTTTTAGTGTAAGTAGTAAATGATTTGTTTTATTTAAAAAAAAAAACAACAAAAAATCAGCTCTCTATTCCAGTTACAAGAGAATTTTTGAAAATGTTTTATCTATGGTCCACTGTTAGAGTTACGATAAATCTCTTCCCAGCGTCGATATTATTTCGAATGAATGACGCATGGTGTTCACTCAAAAAGTACTTCACATAAAACTCGACAAGTTTTATGAAAAAGTTATAAAATGCTTCAATTGTAATATTTACACTACGAAATCAGGTGAAAGATAACAGAAGAGTCTAGTGGGCTGAAGATAAACCAGCTTATCTTAAGTAAATGTTACCGACTAGTAAATCATTTGAGATGTATATATGTTAGTATACTGGAGTTATGTTGACCTTGTTTGCTTCTTCCTAAGCCACAGACTAACATTACCCTGCTGTTAGAGCTGTAAAACAGTGCCAGTAGATCCAGTTGCTATGCCAGTTATTTATTTAGGATATGGTGCCATAACCAAATATTTAATGTGCGAGCTGTGTTTCAATTTTGGTGGCCAGAAAGTACAATCCATCCTAATATTAAATGTGGAAGTAAATCTGCACTCCATAACCTCTAATTGATGAATATTAAATTTGACAAACATTTAATCTGAGACTTGGAGGAGGACATAGGCCTCTTTTGTGCTGGAGAATTTATACATATAAAATTATTTCCAAAACGAATCCATGGTCAAATGCTACTTTGCGAAAGGGACATTCTGAGAAAGGGACATTTTGCTACCTGTAGTCATTTTGAGAAGTGTTCATTTTGTGACAGAGTCGTATTTTGTGAATCTATTCCTATAATTATCTCAAAATAATAGTCCTCTTGACCGTTTTCGGTCATGACGACCAATCTTAGCGCATATTAATTATCGGCGCGGGAGATATTATAGTGCACAAGTGTGTGCGCAGGCACAGGTGAACTCTCTGTTCCTTTACTCTCATAGTCTGATGGGACGGCAATCTGACTCGATCGGAGAGATATTAGGCGCAGACTTAACGTGCATTCCGGGGCATGGTGTATCATACCAAACTCCAGGCTACTGCGTCTACGGGACTGTTCCAGGGCTGCGGGACTGTTCGAAAGAGATACCGCGGCCCTGGAACACAAAGGGCAAGGAAGGAACATGGATGGGTTTTAGTCAGTACATGTCTGACACTCCCTTCCGCTCTGGCCAGAGCGGGAGAAGTCATGTGATGATTTCCCATCCGAAAAAACAAAAAGGCTACTGCTGAAAAACTAATGGAAAAAACCCAATAGCACTTTTTCCCCAATCGAACCCAGGACCAATGGGGCAGTCAACTAGGTATATATTTTTTAATTTGCTTGATGGGTAAATCAGAGTTCGGTTTGTGATCTAGCTAGATGATTAACTAATAAGAGTTCTGATGAGATCAAAACTAGGCAAAGCTATCCTGATAAAATTCATGTAAATTAACTTCTGCTTCTTAGCGTGTTGATAATAATCTACATTGTGTTGGTCTAGAACTTAGCTATGAACTTGATGCTATCACTAACGTCTATCAATTCCAGTAGCGTGCAGACATCAGGACACGCAGGACACGATATCAGAAACAAAATCTAAATATTTTATTTCATATAGGCCCAGATGGTCACTTATAAAACGTCGACAAAAAGGTGCACGGTTCGAGTTGGTCGTTTCCTATGGACAAGAACCGGCAAGAAACTCCACGGTTACTCTTTTCTAATAATTTGGTATTACAATATTATTACAGCATTAGTACGTTAAGTATGGAGGAACAGCGTAGGCCTGACAATAAGTCGCTGCGTATTGCACAAAAAATGTAATATAAGATAAAAAATTAACAAGCATCTGGGAATCTACAAAGTCTACAGTGTTCACACATTCACAAACAATCGGTAAAAAAGAAAATATACAAAGGTAACAAAACAAGTGACACAAAATATTGTTATCAGTACTGTAACTATTCTGTGTAAAAGATGTACAAATGATTTGAAAACTATTATAAAAAAGTCTGATTAGAAAGAAGAGAAAAAATGAGATTGAGAATAGTTAGGGACATCCACATATTTGTGCCGGTTATGATCTACCAGGGAAGCCGAAGGAACTAAAGCCAAACTTCTTTATCTTCAACCTAGTCCTTGATTTCGTCAGGTGTCCTATTCATGATAAATCATAAAATTCAGTAGATAAGTTATATTCAAAAACGCGTCAACTTTTATTTAAATGTAGATTGAGACGATATTTCCTAACAATCGTGTTTGGGTCGGCTTTCAGTCTAACTGGATGCAGCTGAACAGCAGAATTTATATAAAGAAAGCATCTACCTAGCCTATCTGACCAGCTCAACCCAATAACTGGGTTCCACGATATCCTTTAGTAAAACTATAAAGGGTTTAAAATAACCTTAACGAAGCCGAAAGGCACTTGTTCTCCCCGTCAATGTGATGTTTTTTTTTCTGTATCATACTTTCTTATTCCGAAGATATTGTAGGTCAAATTTTCAACGTTTTCACAAGTTTTTTTTAAATACTAGTTCTTAAGGTTATAGGTAAATTCACTTTTAATACCTACATGACCCGTTTACTAATGCACCCACCAGCACAGTGTTTTGAGTGCGTTACATTGAGTTTTACCGTAAAAAGTGATTTATCACCGGAATAAAAAAGTCGTTTCTCTGCAATAATTTTTGCGTAGGGTTCTTAGTTTGATGTACATAATGGTTTGGTTCGTTTACACTTTGTATTTTGGAACACACCTCTGAAAAAACTGAAACTCAATATTTCCTAATGTTAGTAGTCAGTGGAAAATTAATACTGGTTAGATGGTAGATAAGGTACACATTCAATTAAATGCTTTATCTCATGTAGCGTCTTTATATAACAAACTATGTAGCTGATACCGACGGCTTCACCCGCGTGGATATCGGTTATCGCGACTAAAAGTAATCATGAAATTTTAATCCCGTTCCCGCAACAAAAACTTGATAAATTATATACTAAAACATTCCTGGAGAATCACTCTATCTATTGGTGAAAACAGTATAAAAATCGGTGCAGTAGTTTTTGAGTTTATCGCGAACAGACAGATATGATAGTGGTGATAGTGGTGTAGTGATAGTGATAAGTTGCAATCTTGCCGCCTGTCATATTGGAAACTGATAAGTATATTGTATTAACGGTCTACGGTTAACGTGTAAGGTTGTGTGTTTTATAAATTTGCACATAAAATATTCAATGTTTAAAAAAAAATGTTATTACTGTATAGAAAAGGCCTTTTGCTTTTGAAGTACACACGGCGACACATTAAGCTATACATTTCCAGTATAAAGTGGCCTCTCTTTGTATAGGTTTCCTGTACAATGAGAGATCCGCATAAACTGGTTTTGTATAGTTTGATTGGTATGCATACAGTCGCGGCAATTTATATATTTTATATTTTGTAAATTTAAATGATCATTTAAAAAAAAATCGCTTCAATCATGTGGAGGCGCCCCACCCGGCTAGAGAACGCTTCATGTTGTGAGTGCAAGCAAAAATGAGCTTAGTGGTGATCTGGCGGGAGTGTCCTCGATTGTACCTTACTATCACGCTTGCTTCAGCAGTAGATACTATCAGACTGCTAAGTACGGATTTCTTTACGATATTTTCGTTCAATATCAGCTAATATTTAAAAACATATTATAAAATAAATACATAATCTAGTTAACTAACTCACTTATATGTCATGTTTTGACTACATAGAACGTGCCTCCGGCTCCAGTCAATCACAAGCGCTCTTGTGTCTCTAAACCAGTGTTGTGATAATATTATTAATTGAATTGTGCTCGTTCTCAAGTCGTTGTTAAAACAATAGCTAACGATTACGGATTTGTATGTAATTAAAAATACAAAGATTCGATTTATAGTTAAATACTTAATCGTTCGAGAAATTTGAGTGCTGATGCTGGTAAGATAACTCTGACTAATATTTATTTATTACTATTGTTTTCGTCATTTTAACAACAATCATTTTGTGGGCCAACGTCGTAGATTTCGGCCCACTTGTTTTCATAGAATGGAAGTGTGTGTCCCAATCTATACATCTATATCTATACAGATAAATAAAATTGGAGTGTCTGTTTGTAATATTATAATAACCGCTTTTTAGTAAGTGCATATGGATGTATACACGGTACATATACCAAAACATTTTTTTTTTCAATTTTTGTCTGCCTGTTTGGTCCGGCTTATCTCTGAAACGGCTGGACCGATTCTGACGGGACTTTTACTGGCAGATAGCTGATGTTATAAGACCTAACATTGGTTTTTCTTTTAGAAAAATAATTAGGGTTCGGTGCAAAAAAAATTAAAACCAATAATCGTAAACTCTGCGAACTGAACAATAAGTTTTTTTGTTAAATACTACGCAGACGAAGTCGCGGGTAACAGCTAGTAAACTATAAAGCAGATTATACAGTATTCAATACCTAGTTAACTTTTCCGGCGGCTTCGCCTACGCGGACCTCGTATATTATCCCACGGGAAAGTACCTGCTACGGGGATAAACTTAGATAATGGTTTTTTTCGAGTGGTAAACTTTATCGAAATCCATTCTGCCGTGAAGTGTCAACAGATACACAGACTGATCGACAGAAATATGAATTGTTTTTGAATTTATATTGTTTGTATCAATGTATTTATTAACAATTCAAAAACAATCGTGTCCACACGTGCATTAATTAATTAATGCTCACACAAACTTCAGTTTTACCTAAAATTTGCCTGTTTTACCAGTCAATACCATAAAAAACCTACTATAGACGGATCACTATAATAATGCCACTCATATGACTCGTATTTCCCTGTAGACATCCATTGTTTTACATATTTAGAACGAGAACCTATTCACTGTATTCTTCAAGAAAAAAATATCTCTCGATGTAAAACATGAACATGACTGCCTCGTTGGTCGAGTGGTCGCAAGCGAGCATGAGGTCCTGGGTTCGATTACCAAGTCGGGAAAAGTGCTATTGGGTTTTTCCGTCAGGAATTTCACAGTAAGTAGCAGCCACGGAGTCTGGATTTGTGCCCGTTTGATGGCAATAGGCGCGCCCCCTATTACATGGGACTTGAACATAACTGGCGAAATTTGGGTGTACTATTAGATAAACCTCTGCCTAACCCTACGAGGATTGCAGGCATGATGTTAGTGTTATGAAAACATGAACTTTTTTTTGAATTTTCTCGCAAATTGTCAATGTGAATGGATCAAGGTGATGCGAGACACTAGTAGTATTGTAAGCGATAGACCATTGTCAATGAGTTGACCTTCCCGCATTCATTCATAAGTCACAAGCAATACAATGGCATACAAGTAGGCATATACTTCGGTGGGTGCAATTACGTCGTCCATGTCTAAATCTATTGAATTTGGATGATTTTGCTCGAAATAATTCGGCTCTATTGTTCTATTGTCTTTAATTGTCTTCTTCGTGATGATCGCTCGAGTATTCCAAAATCTGTTGGCCTAACACTTGGTCATTTCTATGGTCAGTATGACTACATGTTTTGAGGCACAGTGGGCAGGGTAGGAGGTGGGACATAGTTTCAGACACAGTTTCACATCCACTCTCTGGATCTCTTCAAAGTTCGCGTGAATCAGTGTTTTTTAGGCAAGCGTGCTCCACCCTAGGTCGCAACATCGCCTTAAATCAAGCGAGTTGCGGCTAAACGCAACCCTCTTTTTTGTTTTTTTTGTTAGCCTGAACTATCCCACTCCTGGGAAAAGGCCTCCCCCCATTCCTTCCACTTTTCCCGATGTTGCGCTTCTTCCTGCCAATTACCGAGAAAACCATCCAAGGCGTCCCGCCATCTTCTCTGTGGTCTGCCGCGACCCCGTCTAACTGTCTCAGGGCTCCAGTTTTGTGATATGCGGGCTCAAAGCTTTGCCGGCGGCATCCGGCAGATATGGCCTGCCCAGTCCCACTTGAGTTTGGCAGCTTTATGAGCTACGTCAGTCTCTTTAGCATTAAAAAAAAATTCACAGCTATTTAGGTCATCTTAATTAAAATTTTTGTAAATAGAAATATTCTTTGGAGACAGCCAAGGTTAAGTTTCTTCTTTTTCGTTTCAAAGTTTTTTTGCAAAAGATCGTACAAATAACATGCACGATGTTGGCACAACAGCTGACTGCGTAGGAGTGTCAGACGGATGCTTACCGCCGTCACTTGCAGATTCTCAGATACACTACTTCAGTACCATCGTTTAGTCATAAACGCTGCTTGATCAGCATTTAAAAATAAATCCTATTTGTTATTTCATAAACAATTAATAAGAATTTCAGTTGCGGCGCACGAGTGCTATTCGCTTGAATACGTGCAATCAATATAATATGAATTTCTTGACTAATTAAATGATTGTATTACTACATTCCTCTGAACTTCATAATAGAAAACATTTTCAAATATTATGAATTTATGAGTAAGCGTTTTGTAAATATTTTTAAATGGAAATGTTATCGGTTTTCTCAGGCCTTATTCTACTAAATACAATATACCTGATCTACCTAAATCTCACAAACTCACATCTTTTTCCATTGAGGTATTAGTTTCCATAGGCTAGGACTGTAACACAGAACGCCACCTGCCACTCATTGAATCAATTGCATATAAATCTATGATCGCATGACATTTAAGATACAGATAAGGTAACTCCTCAATAGACTAAAAAGTTTTCCACAGTTTTGATATTCGTGTAGTACCTATTCCTTGATTTGACTGATAAAATGTTATTCTGCTTTATCTTTTACACTTAAGCTGTCCTTCATCTGCGTGAAGGCCTCCTCCAACTCTTTCCAGGAACACCTTTCGTCACCTTGTACTAGCTCTTGTAGTAGTTGTAGCATGGGAGCTAGTGTCCAACTCACTGTCTATGTTAATTTAGCAGCATCTGCGCGAAGGCCTCCTCCAACTCTTTCCAGGAACACCTTTCGTCACCTTGTACTAGCTCTTGTAGTAGTTGTAGCATGGGAGCTAGTGTCCAACTCACTGTCTATGTTAATTTAGCAGCATCTGCGCGAAGGCCTCCTCCAACTCTTTCCAGGAACACCTTTCGTCACCTTGTACTAGCTCTTGTAGTAGTTGTAGCATGGGAGCTAGTGTCCAACTCATTACGGATTTGTATGTAATTAAAAATACAAAGATTCGATTTATAGTTAAATACTTAATCGTTCGAGAAATTTGAGTGCTGATGCTGGTAAGATAACTCTGACTAATATTTATTTATTACTATTGTATTCGTCATTTTAACAACAATCATTTTGTGGGCCCACGTTGTAGATTTCGGCCCACTTGTTTTCATAGAATGGAAGTGTGTGTCCCAATCTATACATCTATATCTATACAGATAAATAAAATTGGAGTGTCTGTTTGTAATATTATAATAACCGCTTTTTAGTAAGTGCATATGGATGTATACACGGTACATATACCAAAACATTTTTTTTTTCAATTTTTGTCTGCCTGTTTGGTCCGGCTTATCTCTGAAACGGCTGGACCGATTCTGACGGGACTTTTACTGGCAGATAGCTGATGTTATAAGACCTAACATTGGTTTTTCTTTTAGAAAAATAATTAGGGTTCGGTGCAAAAAAAAATTAAAACCAATAATCGTAAACTCTGCGAACTGAACAATAATTTTTTTGTTAAATACTACGCAGACGAAGTCGTGGGTAACAGCTAGTAAACTATAAAGCAGATTATACAGTATTCAATACCTAGTTAACTTTTCCGGCGGCTTCGCCTACGCGGACCTCGTATATTATCCCACGGGAAAGTACCTGCTACGGGGATAAACTTAGATCATGGTTTTTTTCGAGTGGTAAACTTTATCGAAATCCATTCTGCCGTGAAGTGTCAACAGATACACAGACTGATCGACAGAAATATGAATTGTTTTTGAATTTATATTGTTTGTATCAATGTATTTATTAACAATTGAAAAACAATCGTGTCCACACGTGCATTAATTAATTAATGCTCACACAAACTTCAGTTTTACCTAAAATTTGCCTGTTTTACCAGTCAATACCATAAAAAACCTACTATAGACGGATCACTATAATAATGCCACTCATATGACTCGTATTTCCCTGTAGACATCCATTGTTTTACATATTTAGAACGAGAACCTATTCACTGTATTCTTCAAGAAAAAAATATCTCTCGATGTAAAACATGAACATGACTGCCTCGTTGGTCGAGTGGTCGCAAGCGAGCATGAGGTCCTGGGTTCGATTACCAAGTCGGGAAAAGTGCTATTGGGTTTTTCCGTCAGGAATTTCACAGTAAGTAGCAGCCACGGAGTCTGGATTTGTGCCCGTTTGATGGCAATAGGCGCGCCCCCTATTACATGGGACTTGAACATAACTGGCGAAATTTGGGTGTACTATTAGATAAACCTCTGCCTAACCCTACGAGGATTGCAGGCATGATGTTAGTGTTATGAAAACATGAACTTTTTTTTGAATTTTCTCGCAAATTGTCAATGTGAATGGATCAAGGTGATGCGAGACACTAGTAGTATTGTAAGCGATAGACCATTGTCAATGAGTTGACCTTCCCGCATTCATTCATAAGTCACAAGCAATACAATGGCATACAAGTAGGCATATACTTCGGTGGGTGCAATTACGTCGTCCATGTCTAAATCTATTGAATTTGGATGATTTTGCTCGAAATAATTCGGCTCTATTGTTCTATTGTCTTTAATTGTCTTCTTCGTGATGATCGCTCGAGTATTCCAAAATCTGTTGGCCTAACACTTGGTCATTTCTATGGTCAGTATGACTACATGTTTTGAGGCACAGTGGGCAGGGTAGGAGGTGGGACATAGTTTCAGACACAGTTTCACATCCACTCTCTGGATCTCTTCAAAGTTCGCGTGAATCAGTGTTTTTTAGGCAAGCGTGCTCCACCCTAGGTCGCAACATCGCCTTAAATCAAGCGAGTTGCGGCTAAACGCAACCCTCTTTTTTGTTTTTTTTGTTAGCCTGAACTATCCCACTCCTGGGAAAAGGCCTCCCCCCATTCCTTCCACTTTTCCCGATGTTGCGCTTCTTCCTGCCAATTACCGAGAAAACCATCCAAGGCGTCCCGCCATCTTCTCTGTGGTCTGCCGCGACCCCGTCTAACTGTCTCAGGGCTCCAGTTTTGTGATATGCGGGCTCAAAGCTTTGCCGGCGGCATCCGGCAGATATGGCCTGCCCAGTCCCACTTGAGTTTGGCAGCTTTATGAGCTACGTCAGTCTCTTTAGCATTAAAAAAAAATTCACAGCTATTTAGGTCATCTTAATTAAAATTTTTGTAAATAGAAATATTCTTTGGAGACAGCCAAGGTTAAGTTTCTTCTTTTTCGTTTCAAAGTTTTTTTGCAAAAGATCGTACAA
Organism: Lycophotia porphyrea; assembly: GCA_950005105.1. Lineage (NCBI taxonomy): Eukaryota > Metazoa > Arthropoda > Insecta > Lepidoptera > Noctuidae > Lycophotia > Lycophotia porphyrea. The sequence goes on along the minus strand of OX465388.1, from coordinate 17,676,166 downwards.
ATAACATGCACGATGTTGGCACAACAGCTGACTGCGTAGGAGTGTCAGACGGATGCTTACCGCCGTCACTTGCAGATTCTCAGATACACTACTTCAGTACCATCGTTTAGTCATAAACGCTGCTTGATCAGCATTTAAAAATAAATCCTATTTGTTATTTCATAAACAATTAATAAGAATTTCAGTTGCGGCGCACGAGTGCTATTCGCTTGAATACGTGCAATCAATATAATATGAATTTCTTGACTAATTAAATGATTGTATTACTACATTCCTCTGAACTTCATAATAGAAAACATTTTCAAATATTATGAATTTATGAGTAAGCGTTTTGTAAATATTTTTAAATGGAAATGTTATCGGTTTTCTCAGGCCTTATTCTACTAAATACAATATACCTGATCTACCTAAATCTCACAAACTCACATCTTTTTCCATTGAGGTATTAGTTTCCATAGGCTAGGACTGTAACACAGAACGCCACCTGCCACTCATTGAATCAATTGCATATAAATCTATGATCGCATGACATTTAAGATACAGATAAGGTAACTCCTCAATAGACTAAAAAGTTTTCCACAGTTTTGATATTCGTGTAGTACCTATTCCTTGATTTGACTGATAAAATGTTATTCTGCTTTATCTTTTACACTTAAGCTGTCCTTCATCTGCGTGAAGGCCTCCTCCAACTCTTTCCAGGAACACCTTTCGTCACCTTGTACTAGCTCTTGTAGTAGTTGTAGCATGGGAGCTAGTGTCCAACTCACTGTCTATGTTAATTTAAAATAGTCTTATTTTTGAACAATGCACTTTTCTATTCATTACAATTATTTAACTTTCAAGCATCAACTAACTTATGTGTAATTTCCAATATAATAGCATTGTACCTAGAAGTAGCACTGTTTTCATAATTTTCTGTAAATACACCATGGGATTCCTCATTATCTATTCTCACGACCACTCGACTGTCATAACTTGTTATGTATAAGATCACTATGAAATCACCTATTGTGCGGTTAATTTCATTCGTATTGTTATTTAAATATGGATCGTAAAGGATCTTTTTATAATTCATAACTCAATTCTACATTTTTCATCACATTTTCTTGATTTATTGATGACATTGTTCTTATTCTTAGTATCTGTAACGTTTCATCATCATCAACATCATTCTCCTGTCCTTATCCTAATTCATTTGTAGTCGGCGCAGCATGTCTTCGTCTTCCATGCTTCTCTATTAGTCGTCATCTCAGCAGTCATCTCCTTTCTAACCACATCATTCTTCACACAGTCCATCCATCGCTTCATTGATCTGTCTCTTCATCTTCGTCTTCCTCTTCCTTTTCATTTTATTATAAAACTGTTAACAATTTTGTAAACAATTTCAGTTAAAAGTGTTAATTAATACTGTTGTTTCGCCTGTCATCAGCACCGTCACCCATTGGTGTTGTTTTCTTTTCCCCAAATACTTTGAATTCGGCGTTATTCCTATGCCATTTGCTTTCACTTATCTCTATCAGCTGTCATCTTAGTGTTCACTTACTTCCTATCTATATCTTCTTTCAGACACTCTAGCCAATTCATCTTTTTTGACAGGTTTTTTGCATTATATTTTACAGAGACGGTAGGTATCTCTACACTGTAGGTCGGTCTTGCGAAGTCATGGAATATTCTCAAAAATATTATCATTAACACTGAAAATGGGACGATACTAAATATAGACATTAACTCATAGTTAGTCCACAGTGAGTTTTGATGCAATCAAATCCATTGGTTATTTAGGAGAATCTGAGAGTTTTTAAGGCCGAGACCTATAAACGTTACTTGACTTATTATTTTCTTCTCTAACATGCACTTGTAGTTTAACTGTTGTACGACACTGGCAGGAATAACGCTTAGCCTAAGTCTAGTCCAACCCAGATCTCAAAGATCGGAACTTATAAACCAGGTATATCAAAAATGGCAAGCTAAATAGTCATTCATTGACCTAATTAATCTGACATTGTTTGCACTTGTCAGTGCAAAAATCTTAAATTGATTTAAAATCAGTTACTAACATAGATTCAAATATGAAATTCTACAATATAGGCATTTTCAAATTTGAATTGGTTGTAGATAAACCTGGATTATTGGCAAGGCAATAATAGCTCATAGTCTGCAAAGACTTTTTGTGCATCTGAACGACTTTGACAGGAAATGCTATTTACATTTCATTTTTATTAAATGTATTGAAAATGGCAGATTTAGTTCCAAGTTTGGCCGTGTTCCAAAGATTCTTGTAGAACTATAGATCTTATCTTCAAAGCAACAAATGGGTCACATGTCGAAGTGTCACCATATTTTCGCTTTGCTGATGGAATTAGAAATGGTTCCACTAATTGTTTTTCCCTCGCAACAAATATTGCGAAGGAGAAGCAAATAATGGCACAACTATAATAAAATTACTGGTTCTGTTCCCATTTCTGAAGTCAATGTTTTCTATGAAGACAGTTTTAATGCATCAAGAAATCTAGAGTTACAAGGATATTTTGACGTTCAAATGACATTGACTTATCTGTTGTCGGTGAGCATTTGTATTTTATTTAATGGTCTTGAAAAAAACAAAACAATATGGCGCGATTGTTCTCGACCGGTACCGCGCCGAAAGTAGAAACTTTTGGCGCGGTAGTTTTGGCGTGTACAACCAAATTGACCCAGTTTAAATTTCGTATGACCTGTTCGTTATAATTGTATGACGAACTGGTCATGATCCAAAATTTAAACTTGTATTCACTCGATCTTTTTGTTCCGCCGAGAAAGTTGTGTTAACGAATCTTACTCGCGTGTACAAAAAGAAAAAAAAACATGGCGTCGGCCCAACAGTCTTTACTCGCAATTTTATATTATGTCATAAGGAAAACGCAATATTATGACTATGACTGACATATTATTTTTGTGGATCGAATTACGGAAAATGAAAACCCCCTCTCACAGATATAAACTATTATTTTTAAGTCATGACAATAATTTAAAGAAACCAAATTGTTCATTTAAACGTCTTCACTGAATAAAGTTACCGCGAATAAATTAAAAAGCAAATAATAGAGTAACACTTTTAAATAGAAGTTTGTCTACTTCTGTACCAACTCGAGTTATAGCAAATAATATTATCCTCTAACCCAAAAAGATAAATTAGCCTGCCAGCCAGTTTGGTAGCGCAACTGACTGCAATGGATAGAGTGGGTAAACGTTTAGTAGCTACGGTTCTTTTAAAAGCTTTTTTATGAATTAAGGTGGAGCGTACGGATAGCCCGCGAAATTCAAATGTTCTTACGATTTTTGCAATTTGCAAGTCAGTGTGAGGTTGTATGTTAATGAAAAATGAGGCACGCCAGTAACACATATGTAGTTGTAGAATAACAATCATTGAAATCATCAATATAACCTTTTAAGTTCATGTAACCCTATTCAATGAATATTTCATGAAAAAGTCATTCAATGGGGTTAAATGAACTTAAATTTGGTTGTTGTGTTTTTTTTTAATTGAATTTTATTGATGATTTTCATGATTGTAATTCTGTAACTACACACGTGTTACTGGCGGGACTCATTTTTCATCAACATACAACCTGACACTGGCAATTTGCATTGCAAAAAACTTACGAAAATTTGAATTTCACGGGCTACCCGTAAGCTTCCATTTTAAGCATTCGGTGTTGAGCTATCTGTTCTTCTTTTTGTTCATGTCACCGCCACGGCAATATTCTAAATATAGTTGTCCCAATACAAAGTATTGACGACTTCATGAGTAAGAACGTAGAGGTCATCTGGCTGTTACAGTATCCACACAATTACTAGGTAGCCCTATAATTGCTGTTATGACTAACAAAATGAATAACCGCGCTGTCGAACTTATCATTATTATAATCTACTATCAACAGATTATAATCTACTTCGCTACGCTTTCGTTTTATTATACGTCATTTATACCAATAATATTACTTTTATGGAGTTACGTTTGCATGCCTAATATTATTTTAAATGCGAAAGTGACTCAGTCTGTCTGTTTATTTGTTACCTTTCCAGACCTTATCTGTCTGATCAGATTTCGATGAAAGCTCACAAGTAAATATAATACTATTTGGCTTAGTAATACGTTCCGTGGACGTGGATGAAGCCACGTGAAAAAGTTAGTACAAAATCTTTTAAAATGTAAAAATTTAGACACGTGTAAAAATCATCATCATCATCATCATCAGCCTATAATGTTCCCACTGCTGGGACACAGGCCTCCTCTCTATGAGAGGGAATGGGCTATAATCCACCACGCGGGCCCAGTGCGGATTGGTAGATGGCACATGTCTTCGAATTTTTTGGTTCTAGGACATGCCGGTTTCCTCACGATGTTTTCCTTCACCGTTTTTGAGAGCAGTGGTGATGAAATAAATTACACAAAGTAATGCGCCTGCCTGGGTTCGAACCCACGACTTACTGTTCGTAAGTCGGGGTCGCTACCACTGGGCCACCACTGCTCTCAAAAAAATAGCCCATAAAAATAGCCATCATTATTTTAGGCTGGCGTCAGACACCCACCATTTTAAAGAACAAGTGATGATGGTGATGATTCAGCGATTAGCGAACACTTTAATAGTAGGTTATTCAAAAGATAATGACAGACAAACTGAAAGAACCACTTCCTTCAGGTAATCGTTATGAGATAAAATCGAGGCGTTTAAATGAATAATGTGGACATGCTTCTGGATGTTGTAGAATCATAATAAATAATAATACCGGCCTATTACTGTAATAAAAGGCCCCGCTCATAGAGAGGACGCATGCGCATGTATCACCATCCAAGCTCAAGGCAAATTGACGGTTTCAGACAATTGTTGTTATGCATTACTGCCTAATGCCAATCCTCTGGTTGGTAACCAATCCGCACTAAGCCTATCTAGTGGATCACGCAACTCGCTCTCCTCCTCAGAGAGACCTGTGTCCCAGCAGTGGGAACACTATAGGCTGATAATGCAATACTTATTCTAACTGGTAGTATATGGGTGACCTCAGGTTAATCCCTTTTGCGTGTGTACTTGTATAGCTCGTGGCGAAATAATAACAGCCGCAGTGGTCGCCTAGGTTGGTCTGTGGATGGGTGACCACCCATTACATACCGAGTTTCCATTTCCATAGTGCTGTCATTTGAAGATCTTTGACAGTCGTTAGATATAGTCAGTGGCCCAAAAAAGTCTGACAACCAGTCTTACCAAGGGGTATCGTATTACCCAGTACTAACTGGGTTGTGGAGGTCAGATAGGCAGTCGCTCCATGTAAAATACTGGTATTCAGCTGCATCCGGTTTGAGCCGACCCCAACATAGTTGGGAAAAGGCTAGGCAGATGATGACTTGTGTAGGCATTATTTTGGTTTAGATAATCTTTGTCAAGATGTAACTGTTAGTGTCTATAGCAGGTGTTCGGTAATCATTCGTATCTATCCACTTCAGTGTACTACGAGTATTATTCATCACCATGACTCATGAGTCAATTCGGTTTGTAAATGAGTTTAGTTTGGTCGTCACGTGTTTGTCACAGCTTCTTCTATTTTTAACAGAGCTCACGTGAGATTAAAGCGTTTGAGGAAGTTGAATTCATTCATGTCTTTTCCCTATGGGGGTAGGCAGAAACAACAAAATTCCACCTGATTTTATAATATGATCAGTCATTAGTCATGTCAGTTCTTGAACGACAGTCATATTCATTTCGATTAATGTTATCGGTTTCACTGACTTGTTATTAGTATCGGATTAACCTGAATAGATTTTGATGATAAATGGAAATATTTTTTCCGTAAAAATACAAAGATATCTCTGTATGTTAGTTTTTGTCCTTTTGTATGTGTGTGTGTATAGTGACAAAATATACAAAGGTACGTACGTATACATGAAATCGCACCTTTTTCTTTTGGGGGTAGGCAGAACTATGCTTGTAGTCTCCTTACAAAGTTATTATTTGAAGTAAAAATCTTATAATCGCCCAAATGTTGACTGGTAGAAAATGCCTATGGCATTAAGCCCACCTCTGTACTTTGTGCTTGAAGCGTGAAATAAATAAATAAATGTTCTGTGTACTGACAGTCAATAAGTATTGTATCCCTATAGGTATTTGTTTTGTTAATAATATGTGGTTAATGAAGTGGGCTGCAGTATTGTGAAAAACCTCAAGTCTATACGTATGAGGTTAGACATAACACTTGTCTGGTCGGAGGATCTTTCCTTTTCTATGGGGGATGAAGAGCTTTACACCCTGTTCTTCATACCCCCAAATACCTAATTATAGACAAGACAACTACCTATATTATCTGCCTTGTCTAATTGGGTAGGGAAACAAAAAATCGGCAAAAAGTACGCCCCTTATTAGAAAGGATTTAAACATAATTGGCGTAATGTGGGTGTACTATTAGGTACACCTCTGCCAAACCCTTCGTAGATTACAGGCGGGATGTCATGTTACTTGCTTTTTCCTCTGTTTATTATTCGTAATTTTCTGAAGACGCTATAGCACCCTTGACACAGGGAACCATGAAGGATTGCGTCCATTATTTATTTATATTTCACGTCTCACCAAAAATGGGTTCAAAAATAAATAAGACTCATCATACCATAATGAGTATCGTATAATAATGAAGGATGGGTCACGAAATCTTTCCTTGTAGTCAATTAAAGTGACAAAGAGCGGATGACCCGACCACCTTCAAGCCTTTAAAAGCATGGATGGCAGGTTAAAACGTCTGTAATGGTAATTACTGTATTTTTGTCTGACGCAATGAATGTGTTTTAAATAACCTTGGACTTGAAACGAGGACATAATTAAAGTAAGAGTTTGTTTGAGGGCCTCGATCCGCAAACAGAATCTGGTTTTGGGGGTCGCGGCCGCGTATACGGAAGCCCTTCTACTTTGGACGCCTACTATTTTGAACGCCAGTATACTTCTGAGCTGTGAAAGGGCTTCATCATCATCAATCTCTTGCCCTTGTTCCATTCATTTGGGGTCGGCGCAGCATGTCTTCTTCTTCCATTCTGCTCTATTACTCGTCATCTCATCGGATACCTCCTTTCATGCTGCCTTTGTGGAAGGGCTTACTAGCATTAACTTCACATAAAGTTACTTTTTAAACCATTCCGTTATTCGGAATTCGAACGATCTAGATTCGGATATTGATGCCGTTGTGTCTGCGCTATGCTCCCCTATCTCAGATCACAAGCGGCACATGCCAAGAGAGAAAGAGAGAGAGCGATATCATGCACATCGCTCTGTTATTTGTTTTAATTTAAATTAGTTCCGTCGTCGTAGTCCCGGTGTGCAAGGCTCCTATTTCAGTTTGCCAGGTTCAAAGTAACCTAATACGAGTCAGGGTGCCCCAAGTCCCGAGCTCACTTCGCTCGTTCCGGTAGGAATTCATTATGCATGACGCTAGTATTGCGTTTGGAATGCCTTCGGCATTGCAAAACTAAAAGCAAGATAGTATTTAATCTATCAAACTGCGCGTTCAATTGCTTACACTAAGGTTATTATTTTGTTACTGACTTGCTGCTGTCAGATGTAACATTAAATACTTTTAAAAGAAAGAGAAGAGAAGGCCCGTATTGTTCTACTCCTTGGCAAAGGTTTCCTTCCATTCATTCCATGGTGTGCTTTTTCTCGCCAATTCAAGAGAAATGTCATCTTCTCCTCGGTCTGCTGCAACCTCGTCTAGCTGTGTCAGGGCACCAGTCTTAAGATATTCGGGCCCACAGCATCCAGCAGACATGGCTTGCCCAGACCCATTTTAATCTCACAGCTGTATTAGCTACATCGACATTTTTCGTTCTGGACCGCAGTAATCCTAGACCGTTATCGATTTTTTGATGATTCATTTTTAAATACAGCGAATTCCAAACATATCATCATTAATTAAGTATCCATTGTCACTGAATTGGATTGATTTCGAAATTAGTTAGACAAATTAATTCTGTTCATTACTTTACACTACGAAGAGAGATGTTTTCTCTTAATAGGTTATACTCGTAAATGTGTTATTAGAATCTACCAGCATTTTGGAGATGCGTGGATTTCTGTACTTCATGTGATTTTTTTTTAATTATAATAGTGACTGAACACTCTCACCAAGACACAATTAGGCAGGGTGAGTGCGAGAATGTGCTGTTAAGAGAATAACACCCAGGTTATTTATGAGCACTCCATAAATACACGGGTCATCCCACTACTGGCCTCCCCGTATAACCTCCAAACCTTTCGCTCCAGGGCTTATAATGTGGACTACTGGTCGTTGGTTCTGTCCAGCTCGTCTCGTCATCTCCTGTGAGGTCTACCGCGTCTTCTGGCTGTGTCAAGGCTCCACAACGTGGTTATTTTTGGTCCACAGCTCGTGTCGGGCATACGGCAGGTCGCATTATAAGCTAGTCTAAAAAATAATACTAGTAAGGGTTATAATAATTCAATCGACAGAAGAAAAGTCTGCAGACGCCTTTTGAAGCAACATAATTAAATTATTCTGAACAAAATTATCGTTTCAATTTTAGGTTTAAATTCACTAATTAGTTACTGTTATACGGAATAACCAATCATGGTTGCTAAGTTTGTAGTATTACATTTTCCCATTAGATAACGACGGTTTAATGTTAAAATAATGTACCTATTGAATGTAGTTAATTTTGTGCGTTCGTGAAGACTTGTTGAGTTACTAACGTGAATTATTAAATAATGTGACTTGTGAAGCAAAATTTTTTTTTTTTTTTGTGGTAGTTTTAGTGTCGTGTGTGATTGCGCAAATAACAACTAATTGGAAGGTACACACTTTTGGTTGAATTAAACTAGAGGAAGAGTTTTTTGACGCCCTTTTTTAAGTTTATTGTTAAGTTAGTTACTTTAGGTTATTTTTATATAATATTTAGCTAAAAACTCGTGGCTTCTTTGTTGCCGGTCTGTCGCGTCTTTCATAACCGGTCTGTTGCGTCTCTCATATCGATGACACTTCTTGTCAAATTATTTGACCCCAGTGTAGGTTAGTCACGGCAAACACAGCGTCAGTGGCATTTTTTTATGTCTTTTAACCTACGGGCACATTACTGTGTCGCGTTGTTACGTGGCGCGGGATAGGCCAATCAAAACTCATTGTGATTTTACGTCACCGTGAACACATTCGTATGATTGGCGTATCTCGCGCGACACAACACGACACGGTAATGTTCCCGTAGCTTTATACTGCCGGTGTAGGGAGACCGGGCACTCCTGCACGCGTAGCATGACCACCGTAGAAATGGGTTTTATCGACGGAAGAATCGACAAATTGACAGATTTCTTTGGTTGATCTGTCATTTTGTTAATTCTTCCGTTGATAAAACCAGCAGCAAGTCGGATATTGTCATTATAAACATGTAGAAATTACCCTATTGGAAACTGTAGCCTGCGATGATTTGACGACGCGGTTGGCGCAGTAGCTGAGTGATCGACTGCCGCGCTACGTGTCGCTGGTTCTATTCCTGTACGGAACAAATATTTGTATGGCCTACAAGTAGTTGTTCCGGGTCTGGCTGTTTGTGTATGTGAGTTTAAATGTTTGTAAACGCACCCACGATACAGTAGAAATTCCTCGTATGGGGCAACATTAAAAAAAAAATGATGATGACACTGCCATCTAGCCGATTTCGGCCACAGTGACTGCATTTTTTGGCTTTGTAGAGTGGGTGTCGAGAGCCTTGAAGTGCTCTCAAGTTGCTAGCTTAATTATCCAACTTGGGCTAAAAACTCCGAGCACAAAGCGGATACGTCTGAACACCATTGACGACATTGAATTCAAGCTATACTTGACCTAACTATAGAGTTGTATGTCACGTTTTTATATCTGGATGAATGTTTACGCTTATCCTGACATATATTCTATTATTTCAAGCATTTTTATTATATATTTTACAACTAAAATGAATGAATTCTTGTTACAGTTGCAGTGTTAGTGACGCGTCACACCACGATCATCATGAACTCAGTTATTGGACTCAGTCCAAAGAATCCCAGCTGGGATTTGTACAAGAGTAAATGTGAGTAGTCTTCTTTAATAATAATAACATTTTATCCCACGTTTTATTATTATCTCACTACTATTATGAATACGAAAGTTTGTTACGATGGATATTTGTTACTCTTTCATACAAAAACTACTCAACGGTTTTGGCACACATAAAGGGTGTAAACAGACTCTTAACGAAGCCGAAAGGCACTTGTTCTCCCCGTCATTGCGATCATTTTTTTGTTGTAGACCATACCTGGGAACCATCTAGTTACGGAGATATCGGGTCAAAGTTCCAACTTTTTTTTGTGTAAAGTTACTTAGTTTGATGTATTACATAATGCTTAGTTGACGGCTTCGTGAAGAGTCTGTTTACATCCTGTATCTATACTATTATTCTAAAGAGGTATAATTTGGTTGTAAGTTTGTATATAGGGGGTAATGTCCCGAACCAATGATCCAATTTAAAAAAAAAATCTTTCACTGGCAGAAAGGTACGTTATTCACGGGTGCTTTAGGCTGTAAATTATATTTATATCATGCAAATTAGCCGAGCTATCACAATTTTTGCGGACGAAGTCGCGGGCGAAGTGCTAGTTCATAATATTAACTCCGTCTGGGGAAATTTTAAGAATTTTAACGTGAATCGAAATGGAAACTCCTCGATATGGAGTGTAAGCCAAAATGATATGAAATAAACTTATTATATTTTTTTATCCTATAACGATTCCGCTAAAGTGGCCATTTTAGGCCCCCAGTGTATATAAATGGTGTGTAACAAATACACTCGACTTCCCACCACATTATTGTCTACACGTGTACACAAATAACAAACGAAGCGGTGGTCTAGTTTAGTGAAACGGATGAGCGTTGTTACACTTTCAAATTGAAAAATTTAGTGGACACGTGTTGGGAAATTACTGTGCAGGGTTCGAAACTAATACAAATGACCTAATAGGCTATTTCATTTATTTACGTTCAGACACAATGATCCATAATTTTTTTAGTAGGTAAACTTAAAATAATGTTATTAATTAAAAAATCAGAGACAAATAAATACAAACAACACAATAATGCTTACTAAATTTACCATCAAAATAATACATAAAATTAAATGAACACAATAATTTTTCATTTCAAGTAAAATTTAAAATATCAACAGTTAAAAAATAAATAAAAATAAATTAAATAAATAATTCAAATTCAATTCTAAATCATCAGCTGTGGTTCACATCGATTTTGAGAAATAATACCGCACTGTTTCAATTATTTACTATAGAAAACATTGAAATTCTTCCTTCTTAAAAGTAATTGAATTATTATAATCTTTTACAACGGGGCCATCTCTGCATTTAATTTGATACTTAGATTTTTACACATTATGTATTTCCAACAACGTCTTATAAGATAGTGCCAAATATAACGTATACCTTTTTTAGTTTAAAACTTTTTTCTCAATGGAAAAAATCTTATTAAAACTTTTTAATTTTTAAATATATACGACTCGAGCTTGACTATATTTTTTTTGCGAAATTTGAAATATGTCAAATAATAGTTACACGTCAAAATTCCACATAGCCTGCCGCGATAGTAATTTACGTACTGATTCTGTTATTTTATTTTATTTACCAATCACTGCTTCACATATTATTATCTGGAAATTGGTTTTAAACAGAAGACGCAATGTTGAGTCATTTTGATAGGTCGACTTACATACTTTATGTTTAGAGGGATTCAAAAATTTACAAGTTTACATAGATATCTATTTCGTCCTTCTTAAAATTGTAAAGTGTAAACAGATTTTTTAATATTTTTTTACTCCTCATGGATGCCGTGCATATCAGGAAAAAAACGAGTAAGTTAAGCTCTGGCTAAACCTATGCATATCCCACTCGGGATATGGGATGGAACTTACACGCGCGACGCGACGATCATGTCAACTAACCTGTAATAAATTGAAGTGAACTTTCGCAAATGTTCACGTGACTTCCTAATCATAAGAACAATTTTAGTGACACCAGTAGTTGATCCTACATCTTACGTATTAGTGAGGCCAGATCCTTAGACACATCAAAAACCCAGCACCCACATCCTGACTTTTGGTAAAGGAAGAATACTCCTATGGAAGCTGCAGTCAAACCTGCTAATGATGCCTTTTTTAGTTTATTGATAGCTGATTCTTATTTCAAGATTTAAACACATGTGGTACACAATCGTCCTTGACATTTAATTAAGAAAGGACGCGTTATAACAATGAACATTAAATAAAGTTCATAGCAACGTTAACCACTCAATTAGTTTGTAAAATCTTTCTAAATTCACAATCTATTTCTAACATTAACACAGTTAAAAGATATCAATTATATTTAGATGTTCTGTTGAATTATATTACAGAATGTTGTGTTTTGCTGGTTGCCATGTAGACAGAGTTGTAAAGGATCAAACCGCGCGCGGGATCCGTGACGAAGTTCATTAAGAGGGAACAGGGGCTGCGATTCTCCATACAAATGTATTCCTCTTTTTTCTTCCTGAATAATGTTTCTAGAGCACTCATTTTTTGTTTTATCATAACAAAATCAAAGTACTACTTTGATTTTGTTATGATAAAACAAAAAATGAGTGCTCTAGAAACATTCAAAGTGTACTTTAGACACGTCCCTGTCATTTCCTTTTTCAACAACTAATAAGTAAAGATGCGAATAGGATGGGATCAGTCAATGTGGTGACAATTGGGGGAGGTCTATGTCCAGCAGTGGACGTCTTTCAGCTGAAATGATGATCTTCCAAAATGACAAAAATTGCCCCATTTTTACGGCAGTGCTTAGAGGAAACCAGACTTGAAAAGTTTTAACTTAAAAATAATTAGGATGTTCTTTCTTAATAAATTAATGCCAAAAATAATGGAATCGGCTCAGTTTTCGAGGAGAAAAAAGGGTAACAAGAAACGTTGATCGGTCGTAATCGGTCTGAGCTGCAGCTGTCCCTATCGCACTCTACGGGGGCAGGCTTGAAGCAGCGCGACGGCAAATTTTTTTGGCCCTGTTTCCTCTTAATACTACCAAACTTGTATGGAGGTGTTCAAATTGGCGCGAATTGTCGCGTGACTTAATTCATGATCATTAAAATAAATTGACGTGCGGTGTCGTGACCCATATCCCGCGGGTTCACTATGTCAGGTCATGCCCCTATGGAACCGATCCGTCTTACACGTGTCACTTTTACGTAGTCCTGTAATGAAATTGTAATATGTCAATAGGACTACTAGCAGGGTTAATATAACTATTGGAGGCAGATGGCTACATACTGGTCGAAGACAATTTGAGTTTCATCGACACGTAAAGAAGAAGAAGAATAAGACTAGTGGAGGGTCTTTGTTTCCCATAGACAATGATCGGGCAGTGCTCTATGCCCGGTTAATGTCTATAGACTTGCTCCCTATTACACGGGACTTAAAACAGACAAAATGTGGGCGTCCACCTTGGCCTAATCTTTCGGGGAAGCAAGCATGATGTCATAAGTGATTGATGATATACTAACATGTACCATATTTGTCATTCCAGATGAAGAAATCGACGAGCTCCCATTCATGGCCTCACTTGGCCCAGTCGTCACAATCCTGGCAGTGTACCTGGTGTTCGTGCTGAAGATTGGGCCAGTGTTCATGAGAAAACGGGAGGCATACAAACTAACACATTCGCTACTTATCTACAATGGTATTCAAGTGGTTTTATCAGCATTTATGGTGTATAGGGTGAGTCTAAACTGATTATTTAATTGATTATTTCGCATACCTCCTACATTCGTTTCTACTAAAAACTAACAAGCGATACAACGAACCATACCAACTATTGTTATAACTCTGATAGTTACTCTATTTGTTGTCATGTCTATCTATCTGGCTGTTACCATTTCTAAATGGCTGAACAGATTCGGAAGAAAGGCACAGGGATAGACCCTAACCTGGGTAAGAACAAAAGATACCTTTGTCCCGGGCGTATGTTGCCGCGGGATAACTATGAACCACTCAGATGAATGAAACGGCTGATATAGTTGACCTAGTTTTTTCTATTGATTACTTTAAGTATGCAGTTCCCGCCGATATAAGTTAAGATAAGATAAGTTGGTAGGTGTAAATATTGAGGCTAACATACCGACGTTATAAAAATGGTTTTCCCGAAAACTGTTTAATGTCAACTTTAACTCGAATTAATGAAAGTAAATATGCTCAGCATGAACGAAGTATGTGTTAAACAATCTTATTAATTATTTAAAATTACGTAACTTTAAACGTGTTTTATTAAACACTTGAACTTACAAATTATTTAGTATAAGCGTTTGCGTTGTGGCTTCGACCGTGTGGAGGCCGGATAGAGAACTTAAAATCGGGATAAAATGTATCCTATATATCCTTGACTATGGTTTACCTGTCTGTATGCCAAGTTTTATAGAATCAGTTCAGTTGTTTAAGCTTGATCATCATCTGCCTAGCCTTTTCCCAACTATGTTGGGGTCGGCTTCCAGTCTAACCGGATGCAGCTGAATACCAGTATTTTACATGGAGCGATTGCCTATCTGACCTCCACAACCCAGTTACTACTGGGAAATACGATACCCCTGGGTAAGACTGGTTGTCAGACTTTTTGGGCCACTGACTACTTTAACGACTGTCAAAGATCTTCAAATGACAGCCGGGACCAACGGCTTAACGTGCTTTCCGAGGCACGGAGGAAACTCGGTATGTAATGGGTGGTCACCCATCCACAGACCAACCTAGGCAAGCACGGCTTAACCTAAAGATCGACCCGAGCGGCTGTTATTATTTAGCCACGAGCTCCTCGAGTTGTTTAAGCTTGATAACAGGCACATAAGAGTTACTTTCGCAATTTTACTATCAGCAAAAATAACTTCATTCGTTAAACAATCTTTAGCAATGTGATGTTTTAAACTTCTTAAAAGTAATAATCAGAATTTATATTCCTTTGAAGAGCGCCTGATAACTTTCAACTAGCAATAGAAGGCTGCCATATTTTGCTAATATATTTTGTAAATTGGGCTGTACACGTCTAATAGCGTAGGGTTCCATGATAAATTATTAATGTAATTTCTCCTATCATAAACACTTATACAACGTGTAACGTTAAATGCACAAAACCTCAGACACCCCAAATGATTTTTAATTCAATTGACCTAATTATGAGAGAAAGAAAATAATTAAAAAAATTTTAAAGGTTTATGTTGATTTAGTTTTATTTTCAATTCTGATAGTTTCTTGCGTCTGCGACGATGCTCGGGTCGCGGGAAGAGTCGGTAGGTAGGTTTATCACTGGGCCGCTGCGCCCTATTAATAAATAGACAGGACAATATTTTTAGTGAAGATTTTTTGAAAAATGTGACCTATATTAAAAAGTGATTTAATTGATTCTGCTTGTTATTCTGATCAAACTATTTTCAGGTTTTGCGCATTTAACGTTACACGTTGTATAGGTAGACTCGATACGGCCAGCTATAATGACCTTTGGGTCGGTGAGGAAACTGGTCCGTTATCCCGGTTTGACGCTTCCTGCTCAAACTATACACGTGTAACCTGTAGTGTGACGCCAAAATAATGCAAATCACAGGGCACTTAAACTCTAAAGGTGGCAGTACTAATACACGTGCCGTTGAAATGGCGTGGGCGCACAAATTCTGTCACTGACCGCCTTGAAAGCGTTAGATTCTATACAAACTCAAACTTAATTTAAATCTGCAATTTTGAAACTTTACAAGGAAATAGAATTGGTTATATTTGCTAGTTGTTATACGTCATTTGTGTCATGATCCAAGTAAACGATATCACGCTTGGTGTACAGACGCCAGTATATCAAGCTACCCGAAACTGTCAAATTTTCCCAATCAACCTTGAACCTAATGCTTTAGTTATAAAGTTAAAAATCTATTAAAGAAATTTGAAAAATTGTAGTACCTTGATGTGCGTGGCGTCTGTACCTACAATTTGGAAAGTGTTGACAATGCCGCATCTAGCAGCGGTTGCCAAGGCTTGTTCGTGCTGTGCAATACAAATAATAATATCAATTCCTTTATCTATTGGAATTGGATTGGAATTGGATGTTCTATGTATAAACGGATGGCCAATGGGGCCGAAAAGTTCTGGAGTGGCGACCGCGAACCGGAAGACGTTGCGTTGGAAGGCCTCCCACTAGGTGGCAGATGACCTGGTGAAGGTTGTGGGGATCCGCTGGATGCGAGTCGCAAGGGACCGGTCAATATGGCAACACTTGGAGGAGGCCAATGACCAGCAGTGGACGTCTTTTGGCTGAAATGATGATGATGATCGATGTTCTAAATGTTTTTTTTTTGGTTTCCAGTTCCTGTCAGACCTCATACACATGGGTTTAGTACCTAAGAAATGTTACATGAACGAAGACAGTTCGAGAAACAGAGTAAGTAGCTACCATTTTTTTTTCGATTAATTAACAAATTGAACACAGTGACTCTAATTCACTAAGTAGCTCTCACTCTCGCTCATGCTCCAAAAGCACAGGCTGTCATGGATTTTTGTAATAATTTAAAACGGGAAGATCTTAGTACGTCCAAAACACACCTGTTCATTTTCTTGACTTTAAAAATCAAGTAATTTATCCGAATTATACTAAAAATGCTATAACTTTTGGAACGTCAAAATTAAAGAGGACAGTACCCCAAACCGCGCAACCCACACTACTTCCTAGTATTTTGAATAATCAGAAGAAGTGGTGAAACAAACTCCTTATTAACACAATTGTGAATCATTAGGGAATTTCCAAATGATTTGCCTAATATTTAATGATTTTTAAATTACCCGTTCATTACCAACTTAATTGTCTCCATTTCAGATCCTGTTTGACACATACCTGTACCTAGCAGCGAAACTTTCAGAACTTCTAGACACCGTTTTCTTCGTCTTAAGAAAGAAGACTAGCCAGATAACATTCCTCCATCTATATCACCACACGGTCATGGTGATTGGCACATGGACTTTGCTCAAATATTGGCCGTCGCACACGCTTATATTCATCGGGTTCTTGAACTCCTTGGTGCATGTCTTCATGTATACGTACTACGGCTTGGCAGCGTTGGGACCAAATGTTGCCAAATATTTGTGGTGGAAGAAGTATATGACGAAGTTTCAGCTGGTAAGTTTAATTTGAAGATTTATGCTTGTTTTTTGGAAATATTATATCCTATCTGGTGGGCCATGACAAGAGTCACAGATACACGACAGCTTAAGACTGTCCACAGCTGGACATAGGCCTCTCCCAAGGTGCACCACCCCCTTTCCTCCACGTTTTGGATCCTGTCCCAGCCTCCTTTTAATGGTAGCTAGGGAGTTGGCGATACGCGGAGAGTCTGACATCAAATTGTCAAGACAAAACGCCTCAGTATGGCCAAAACGTTATTAACACCAACGACATAATAAAAAACCATTTACATCACATTTCCATACTTCAAAAACTCTTTCCTTTTCACAGGTCCAGTTCGTGTCTATCATCGTTCAATACATAGCAACTGTGAGAGTATCGGACTGTCCCCCAGCAAAGGGAGTCGCCATATTCGTCTCATGCAACACAGGGGTCATTCTCTTACTCTTTTTAAACTTCTACAGACAAAACTACAACAAGAAAAGAGGCGGATTAGCCGCGTTAACTAAACTTCCAATACCATCAGTGTGCCTTCATAAAGAAGACTAGAGATCATTTTGAACTGTAGTCAATGAAACTGGTGCATAATAATTTTAAACACGAGTGTGAGTTTAAACCTCGCCAGTGTTTTAATACCTAGTAATGAACAGTTTTAAATACTACTATATCTAAACCCGAGATTTTCGAGTGATGTTATTCAAAAACAATAAAATATAGCTAAAATGGCGCCCAAATCCAACATCCGCGCCCCGCCAGAGAAACCGATCAGCTGTTGCGATGGTGTGCCGCCATTTTACGACGATTTGGCCAGTTTAAAGTTGCCCTTCCTACTAGAGATGTATGAGGATTTCTATCGAGGGATGTGTCTACCAATCATATACTCGCAGCTAGCCTTAACTCAAGTAGTGAAAAATGATATTATTTGCGCATCACTCTGTAGACATCCTGAAACATGTCTGGTTGAAACGGGAAAAAGGGTTTTCGACCCTGGAATCCGTCATTTTTTTTGTCTATTCGTAGCTAGCATCAATACAAATTGAGTTTTTTTTGACACAAAAATATCACATTTTCGAGATGTATCAGCTTTGATTGCTTTTAATATTATAGACTATACATATTTCATAATCTGACATTAATTAAAATTACGATTTATGATGAGTGTATATAAATTATTTTAAGTATATTTAACGAAACTTCTGTGATTTCAAGGACGTTAATTTATATGTCATGTAAAAGTTCTGGAAATTCTTTCGTGATTTTTTGTTTAAATTACATTTGGTCACGATTATTGTAAATAGTATTTAAAAAGGGTACAATAAAATTGAAAACTTTAGCAAACGCATTTAAAATTCTCAATTTTTTTGTACACATGTAGGTAAACTGATATAAAATTCAGTGTTGGAATAAAAGGAACGCAAGTTTCTTTAGGTTTTTTAGGCTGTGAAGTTATATGGAGGTTCTTTAGAATTTTAATAATGACTTAATGAGTGCCTTAAAAGGTACAGACGAGCACTTACATGTACACACTAAGCAATTTATAAAAGTGATTTTTCGACCCGTATTGATTGCAACAAACTTCATATTGCTACGAACATAGCATTTAAAAAAATATTGTTACTAAACATTTTTATAACAAAGTTGTAATCGTTGTTCTTCGAGAAAATCGCTTTTGAATTTTGCTAAGTAGATGTTATAAATATTTTGCTAAGTTAATTGTAAGTGCCCGTGTCTGTATTCTTGGTATGAAACTTTTCGGTAAAAGCCAATTTATTGTGTTTTTCACAAGGCTGTTGATGATATATTTAGGTATGAAGTCTAACGGATAAACGTAAGTATTTTAAGGTTTAGAAATAAATTATTACATCGAATAATGAACCAAATTAAGGCCATCGTAGTTGGCTTGGGGTCCAAATTGTAATATTTGTAAAATCATATTTATTCAGGAATTTGGCACATTTCGAACTCAATGTGTTCATTTAGACTTATATAAATATCTTGTTCTATTTAACATTTGTTTGCATTGTGTAAAGGGTGTTTTGTCTCCTTTATAAAATTAAAATAGTTGTGAATCATGGAGACATAATTATGTCATAATAGGGTGACTGGTAATAGTGACCGATACTTATGCACGTGATTGTACTTATGATAACAAACAACTTTCCCAAAGATTTTAATACTTCTAATTTAGCAACAATCAAAACATTTTCATACGGCTGCTGTGTTATTGGGATAAAAGTGAATGAGTATTAAAAAAATGTTTCTTTGGGAAAGTTGTTTGTTAACATGAGTGCAATCACGGCCGTGTTTAATTATCGGTCACTAATTACCAGTCACCTTATAAACGTAAGTTGCATATAAACGAATGTCGAATTACTTAGTTACTTGATAAAGAGTACTTTATCATGTGTAAATGAGTTGGAAATTTTAAAATAATGCTTACTAGAATGTCAAATTACACAAGATGTCGAACATAGTTTTAGTTTGTGACTCTTTTAACAGTGTGAAGTGTAAAAACTATTTATTAATCGGTACTTATCTAAACGAAAATTATTTGTAAATTATCGAGACGAATGAATGTTAGCTTAAAATAAAAATGATTTTTATCAAGTGTATATCAGTTTGTTTTTTTTTGTATATTTATATTTTTCATTTTTACATAGGTAAACGAATTGAAATACCTTGGAATGTAAAAAAGAACAAAATTGGTCAATAATATTGGTGAAGATACTAATGCCCGTATTTACCGATATAAATCGTCACCCAAACGAGTGGCTAAATTGCACTGTTGGAATTTTGTCTGCGTCAGAATGACCGGACCAAGAGAGATTTTGGAGTTTTGAGCAATACTAAAGAAGTTTTTACACCTATTTCAATGATGTTTCGGAAAGATTGCTCGAAATTAACATACATCGGCCATCACAATAATTCGTTACAGCTGTTTCAGTCCAAAATTAACGTATGTCCTTTGTGCTTCCCCTTTATGGAAGCACACTCCCCTTTTGGACAAAATGGATGAAATTATCAGACATACTCTAACGTCAATTTTAAATGTAGCTTTGGACGACCGAGTTTGGGCACAAGCTACTCTTCCTATTCGCATGGGAGGACTTGGCGTCCGCAAAATTTCCAGTATTAGTTGTCATGCAGCCGAAGTGCGGGCCGTTTTGCACGGCACGCTAATATAAATGACATCATCCGACGAGCTCTGGTTACTGTCGGTGTCCCAGCTGTTTTAGAACCCAATGGCTTGGCACGCGACGATGGCAAGAGACCGGACGGCATGTCTTTGTTTCCTTGGAAGATGGGTAGGCCTTTAGTGTGGGACGCAACATGCGTCGATACTCTTGCGCCATCCCATCTTCCAAGCTCATTGTACTGTGCTGGTGCTGCCGCTGCGGCAGCAGAGAACCTCAAGCGGCGTAAATATAGAAACCTTTGTGGTAACTATATTTTCGAGCCGTTTGGGATTGAAACTCTGGGGCCGTGGGATCCGAGTGCTCATATCCTATTTAAGGAAATTTCGAACCGCCTAGTTGTCGCTTCCCGCGACCCAAGGGCTGGCTTTTACCTTGGCCAGAGGCTAAGTGTTGCCATACAACGTGGCAACGCCGCCAGTCTCTTGGGCACATTACCAGCTGACAGCATTGAGGAGGAGTTTTTCGATGCCCTTTTATATATTGTTGTTAGTTTATTTATTTTAGTTTAATAGTTTTTAATTATTAATGTATATAGTTATTTTGGTACCAGAGATCAAATAATTAATAGCAGCTAATTGATACTGGCAGCTTAATAAAGTAAATACATTGGAATGGAAAAGAGGAATAGAAAAGATAGATCGTCAGAAGGTTCCATATAATAGTGGTGAGTGGTAAAATAGTGGTAGTCTATGGTCAGAAGTACAGATTAGAAAGACGAAGTATATTATTATACCATGTATGAATGTAAAAAGATGTATTAATTGATTTAAAAGTAAATATAAACACTTCAAGTTTAAAGGCGTATAATTTGGTTGCGTAGAACTCCGTACACACTACAGTGCCTACCTCGTTAAAGAGGGAAACTACTACGAAGAAAGTGGGCTGGCCACTTTCTTGAGCATATAGAAAATTCAACAGTGCTTTTATTGGCATTCATTTAATGGGGGCTATCATTTTTAAGCTCACCAGATGGCGCGACTGTCGAGTAAGGTCCTTTCATTCATTCTATTTTATACTTTAAAGTACAAATAAAAGTTTATTTCATTTCGTATATCAACATAGTGTAAACTTTAGATATATATTTACAAATATTCTCCCTAACATTAACAAGCATGAAACATTTAAAAATCATTCTACCTCCAAGTACTAACAAATAAGATTCTAAGTTGCTACTTAAAATCTTTAAGTGAAAATTAATCAGGAATGGCTCAATCTAGACCAGAATCATAAATATTAGTTAAAATACGTGATAAAAAAGCACGCAACACGCGAAAACTTTATAACATCTGACATTTCGGAAGACCTTACTCTACACGAACGCCTCTAGCGGCGAATTCATGCCCATTACCATCTTGTATTTTACTTCCCCACACAATATAATATGATATTAGCTACGTCTAAGGAAAATCATAGACTGAGTGACTGCCTCGTTACTGTTGAGCATAGCACCTCATGGTCCTGAGTTCCATTCCCAGGTCAGGCAAAGCGTTATTTGGTTTTTCCATAAGACATCTCGGTAGCAGCCACGGAGTCTCTTTTGTGCCCGGCTCGCCCCTTAGTATTTACCAGGGCCTTATTTTAATATAGCTTGTAAAATGTGAGTGTGTAATTAGACTCTGGTCAACCCTTCCGGGATTACGGGCGTGATTTTATGATAAGAGAAAAGTAAAACAAAAAAATATAGTAGTCACATATATAATATTATTAAACATTACAAACCCGATTACGCAAATGTACAATTATTTAATGTATAAACGTGCAACTACATAATAAAAGATGCTTGAACGATTACTTTTAATATTAAGGCAATGGCACACCTAATTGTATCAGATTAATATTTAGTTTAGTCTATGATGTCATAAAGAAGTATAACGCTGATTTTGCTGTCAATCAACTAATGTTAAATGAGTGTTGCTATATTTTACTGACAGATAAAACGAGAAAAGGATGGTGGCAGAAAAAACCTCTGAAAGACCTTTTTCCATACAAGTTTGGATGTTACATTAAAACATTTACATAACATCATAACTTATAAAAAAAAAGTTCAATATTTGACAGCTTGCCATAGAATCAATCCTTTCCTATTTTCCGGGGAAAACAATCTAGCAATTGTTCAAAATAAACTTAGTTAACTCAAATAAGGATCAGCTTCAATATCCTCTGGTATTCTTAATCATTTGACAGGGGAGAATGGAAGATGAAAACATGTTGCGCCGACCCCAAATAGAATGGGATAAGGGCAGGAAGATGATGATGATGATTCTTAATCATTTGACACTTCTGGTACAGTCAAGTGTGCCACTACCTTTAGTCACATTTTGGTATTGAGCTTAAAGAAATCTAAATCGCTATACGTCAGCTAATTGTAGAAAACCAGTATACCTAATATAAGTAACCTTATTTTAAACCTGTAGAAAAATGTCATTTGGTGGTAAAGGCACTCCTTCACCGGAGCATTTGCCTGCAATGTAACAATCCCAGATTCGATTATGCGCAGAAACAAGTGATTGTATCATTACAGGTTCTCCTCACTCGTTGATGTCATGCTCGAATCAGATTTGACATACTACAGGCAAATGCTCCCGGTGAGGAAGCGCCTTAATAGTTAGTATTCTGTTTGATCAATTGCGAAAAAATTTTTGCTATGGAAACTCTATTTCTTTATCGTGTTATTTCCTAAGCTTTTAAGCCGAAAATAAATAGCATATATTTAATAAAGTTTAATACCGAGCAAGGCCGTAAAGCAATAGACATTTAAAAAGTCTAATTCTAATATATTTATTTATGACGATCGTATGAAACGAGTTGGGGCAGCCATTTTAGAATTATTTCGCATTTAGAGTATCAATACATTCTAAATGATAGAAAAGTTCGAGTATCTATCATGGAACCCGATAAAGCTAAATAAACAATTCTCTAAACAGCAATTTAGTTTAACATAGAAGAAATATTCTAAATCATTGGAAGACAATTTAATTATCACGATTTATTAGATACAGTAGTTAAATTGACAGTATTTCGTGAACTCTAAAGAAATCTACAGGAATCCACAGTTTCACATTTTCAAAGATCAACAATTTTATAGTATGGTAACTATTAGAGCAGTATTAGAATGTTTTCGAACTTATAAATAAGCGGATGATTTTCCTTACAGCTTTTTAAAGCACCCATATAGCATGAAGTATTATGAGTGACCAAACATTTTAACACTTATTTTACGATTTCCAAATATTTTTAATGGAGCAGACGTATCAAAGCACGGTAACTTCGAGTTGCATGGCATTATACTCAGACTATAAACTAACTTCTTAAATACACGATATAACAATCTATAGTATATACATCGTAACATTCTTATTAATAAATGAAGACATAACATAATTAAACAATAAAAAATCCAACAAATTAGAAGTACTGAAAACAGCATTGGGTAACATCTACAAGATGTTAGATGATGAAAAAGTACATACTAATCCAGTAACCGTACAAGAAAGTGAATTTAACTTAGAATTTGTTCAGCATTCGTTACATGGATTTCTTCTAAAAGTAATCAATATTCAAAATTAGCTAGAACTAAGATTGGTATTGATGGTATTAAACAACAAAAATATTTACATGTGCTAATCACATTGTTTAATCGACCTTTTTACCATTGGGTGTACCGTTGGCTATGCCATTCGCTTTGCCATTGGCTGTAC
Organism: Lycophotia porphyrea; assembly: GCA_950005105.1. Lineage (NCBI taxonomy): Eukaryota > Metazoa > Arthropoda > Insecta > Lepidoptera > Noctuidae > Lycophotia > Lycophotia porphyrea. Next base: position 17,652,052 of record OX465388.1, on the reverse strand, counting down.
CGTTCGGTATGCCATTAGCTTTGCCATTTGCGATTCCATTGGTAGTGACTGTACCATTCATGTGACCATTGCTCGTTATTTCTTTAGCGTCTGATTTCTTGTCACCTTTCTTCTCAGGTTTGCCATATGCCTTGTAATAGAAATCGTAGAAGAGATAGTAGAAGAAGATGGAGTTAGGCAGAGTGAAGACGACGGACCAGCGAGGGTAGCCGCAGTCGTAGAACAGGAGCTGAGCGGAGTGGAGGAAGGCAATGCAGAACTGGAGCTGGAAAGAGAACAAACACAAAGGTAATAATGGTATCAGTAACAAGAAATATTTGAAACCTGCTTTAGCGAAACGCCTGATTAAATTGTAAAGCAACAACATCAAATCAGTCAATTAATGATATTATGCTTTGTAATTCATCTGTTCAAAAAAGAAAACTATATAGTTATGAAATCCTACCATTTGCAGTGTGGTGATGTATTTCTTCCAGAACAGGTACCTCTGGAACTGAGGACCCATAGCGGAGAACATGTAATACGTATACATGATAATATGGACGAAGGAGTTTATCACTCCTATAAGAGTCCCATGCCCTCCTGGATAGTACTTCGTAGCTCCCCATGATATCATGGGCATCACTGTATGATGGTACAAATGGAGGAAGGTGATCTGCCTATCCTTTTTCCTGATGACGAAGAAAATCGTGTCGAGGAGTTCAGACATTTTTGCCAGGAAGTATATGTAGACGCCAGTTGCAACCTGGAAATTAGAAAATATGCTGTTAATAAAGGAATTCGTTCGTAGATAGTTGACAATAGGTGATCAAGTGAAACACGAAAATAATAGAGCAAGCCAAATAAATTTCCCGATTCTCACATATGGAATATATGGCCGCGATTTTAAATCTAAAAACGTTCTTCAGCACGAACTTAGGCTAAGTGTTATTTATGTCACTGTTGCAAGACTCTCAGACTACAGCAAGACAAAATCGAACATAAGTAAAACAAAGCACTGAATAAGTGTTCCTAAACCAAAATAAAAATATTATGTAAAAACTTCTTGAACTTCATTAAAATCTCTTCCATCTTTTCTTAACTCTCTCTCTATGTGCTTATTCCTTAATTTCTCTTGCCTGTCTACTGTTTCTTGTGCTCCCCTTATAATGTCAGTGAAATTTTTTAATTGGCCTTCTTTCACCAACTGTCAACTTTAAGCAAGGAAATCACCATCACCACCATCATATCAGCCCGGAATCACCCACATCTGGGTATAGGCCTCCCCTTTTTTCTGCCACACTTCCCGGTTCTGTGCGTCCCTCATCCAGTACGGAAAAAAAAAATATCGTTTGTAGATTCAGCCTAAGACTGCTGAAAGAATGAAAAAGAATAAAAAAAGAACCTTATGAATGAATATTGCGCACTTATAAATTAGCATTTTATCTTAAATCAGAAACTTTAACGAAAAAAAATACTACTAAAATTTTATTGCCTATACTTTGATGATCTTTTCCCTCATAAACGATAATTAAACAGAATGTGATTAAGTAGAGCGTTCATCATCTTATTCTCTCTTATGATTGGTACCGTAGCTACAGTTAAACAAAATTAAACTGTAATAACAGTACTTTCAAGATTACTGTGTCTACCCACTGCTTTCAATGACTCCATTTTATGAATATTTGTCATTGCTGCTCTCAATTTAGGTTTTATTATCAGCTTAACCATTTCTACTAATTGCTCAATTTGACTACTGAAGACGCCAAAGTAGTAGCTCAGTTCTGGGCTGACTCAACTTAAATTGCCATCGACACGTTTATAAGAATTGCTAAATGTACTCTTTGAGGCATATTGGTAGCAGTATTGATTTCTGTAGTGTCTATGATAAAATCAAAGGCACAACTGCACCGTGTGCTTTTCATTGAGACGTTACTATTCCAAACAAATGAGCATAAGATACTAGATAATCATTGGGTGATTGGATTTGGTCTTAGTTTTTGTACCCACGCAATTTAAATTGAGTCTTATCCAAACAGTCGTAACGATAATTTTACACTACCGAATGAAATTACATCCTTGTATCGTTGTTGGTACCAACACCAGAGGGATAGTGTTAGGTGGGCTGAGGCTAAATCGGATGTGTACAGGCTGGAGTGCGGGGTGAGGCAGGGGGGGTTAAGCTCACCACGCCTCTTCAACTTGTACATAAACCGGCAAGTCGGTGAGCTTAGCAGCACCAGAGTTGGATGTCATATTGATGACATTTGTTTGAATAATATTAGTTATGCTGATGACATGGTGCTGCTAAGCCCATCGATCGGCGCATTGAGGAAACTGGTGGCTATTTGTGAGTCCTATGCAGTGTCCCATGGGCTCAAGTACAACGTTAAAAAAAGTGAAATTATTATGTTTAAGGCGACTGCCGTAAACTATTCTGATGCTCCCGGTGTCTCGCTCTGTGGCACTCCTTTAGCATGGGTGACTAAATTTAAGTACTTGGGCCATTGGGTCACTGATGATCTTAAGGACAATATAGATATAGAGAGGGAGCGGAGGTCGTTGGCTGTTTGATGTAACATGCTGGTTCGAAGATTTGCACGTTGTACAAATCAAGTTAAAGTCACTCTTTTCAAAGCTTTCTGTCAGTCATTCTACACGTGCAGTCTTTGGACCAGTTTTACGCAGACGACATACAGCGATCTGCGTGTCCAATATAATAACGCGTTTAGGATACTATTGGGGCTGTCGTGGCGTTGTAGTGCGTCCACTATGTTTGCGGAGGCGCGCTCAGATGATTATTACGCCATTATAAGAAAAAGGACCGCCTCCATAGCCAACCGGTTAAGCTCCGCCACCAATAGTCTCCTGAGTGTGTTCTCAGATTGGTGGGACTTCCCTCTGCTGCGTCACTGGGTGAGGATCCATACCAATTAATCTTGTTCTTTATTATTTCCTTATTACTAACACTAGTTATTAAGTTATTTTGTTGTTACTAACACTATGGAATCATGTCTGAAATAAAGAATTTGAATTTAAATTTACTGCAAAGTGTAACTCAGTGGATAAATTGCTCATAATTATGCATGCATCTTGATAGAAACAAACACGATGCAGGAACGCCGTCTAGCACGACAGCATTATGTATGAAACAGACGCTGTTGTTATTGATGTTCGTGCGTTTCCGTACAACTTCGGCAATCTAGATAATGTAATTGTATTACTGCTTGATGTGTTTATATATAGTCATTGTGGTTTACTCTTGTACCTCCTTTTACTTTTTTAGATTTGTTTCGATTTACCGTGTCTCTACACAACAGTATTTTATGGACTCTTTTTATTTGTTGATATCAATATATATTATCATTTTTTATTCACCTTGTTCTGCCGAACCGTGCACCTTTTTGTCGACGTTTTATAAGTGCCCATCTGGGCCTATGTGAAATAAAATATTTTGAATTTGATTTTGCGATTTATCATCTGCCTAGCCTTTTCCCAACTATGTTAGGGTCGGCTTCCAGTGTAACCGGACGCGGCTGAATATCAGAATTTTACTTGGAGCGGCTGCCTAACTGACCTCCACAACCCAGTTGGTACTTGGTAAGACTGGTTGTGAAACTATCGGGCCACCTGTAATGAATGTCAAAGATCTACAAATGACAGCCGGGACTAACAGCTTAAGTGAGTACTTTATGCGGCCTACCCAAATGTCTTTTCTTGCAATGCTTGCAGTGACTGGACAGGTCCACTCAAATCTGTGTGGTTATTTCTTCAAAAGGCCATCTCAGACATTAATCTGCATGGTCGTCATATGATTTAACCAATGTCTGAACCTTAAAAGAGACAGTGACCTCTGAGTTTGTTTCGGCTGTTTCTTCTCAGAGTAGTCAGGTACGAAACACCGGCCCGCGGCGCCATCTAACTTTAAAACATAATATAAAGTTACGTGTAAAAGTGTTTTGTAACACCAATTTGCAGAAATAAATATGATTTATTGATTTCATTGGCTACCTAACATCATTATAAAACCCTCAAACCGCACAATTATCTCATTATTCTAGATTAGCATCATTTTCTTGTTATGTATGGGATTTCCCGGCTTCGAAGGTCAATGAAGACAAGAAAACTCAACTGGAAATTATAAATCATGATGTTGATGTTATCCGATACTTAATAAAACGGAATTAAAGTTATTTTGCATTGTGCAGCCGTTTTTTATGTTGTGTCATTGATGGCCTTTGTTTTTTTTTTATTATGGGTTGGTACATAGACTGCTACCTTTTATTTAAAGCGGTACCTACTCAGGCTATAAGTAATTAGAGAACAATTAGTTTTGATGGTACGGTTTGCGCAGTGACTGAGTGATTGGCTGTTGTGCTGCGTGTCGCAGGCTCGATTCCCGCATGGAACATATATTTGTATGGCCTAAAGGAAGTTGTTCCGGGTCTGGCTGTTTGTGTGTGTATTTAAATTTTTGTTAAAAGCACCACGATACAGGAGAAATTCCAAGTGTGGGGCAAGGTTTTTTAAAAAAGAACATAGAAATTAGTGGTCTTTCTTAAACGACAAGTTAGTAAATACCTAACATATTTCATTTCACATTTAGTTTTAAACATTATTTATCTAAGCATTTTTGGAAGGCTGGTCATCATTATTTCAGCCGTAAGACGTCCACTGCTGGACATAGGCCTCCCCCAAAAGAGGGAGGTTTTGCCATTATCGCCACGCTTGGCAAGCGGTTTGGCGATCGCAGTACGGTTGTTACAAAAGCACAGATGACGGTGCTGCCCATTTTCTGGTAAGCCCCTTAGTCGCCTCTTACGACACCCACGGGAATATATAGGATGGTGCTATTCTGTACGTCCGACACCATACAGTTCAGTATTGCTGGACATAGGCTGAGTGATTAATTGATTATTTTCTCTTTGCCTAAAATCATAAATTATTGAGCCCTGAAAGGAGCACAAGAATTGATGCCACAACACGAATATTAGAGATACTTACTCTCATAGCCTCCGGCGTTTTGGAGAAGTCAACCGGTTGGCATTTCCAACTGTAAGTCCTCAACCAGCCCGCGGCGAGGCCCTGGAAACATAAATAGGAAACATTTGAATATATTGAAGAGATAAAAGGAAAAAAGTACATTAATATTATGTACTTTGAGTCTTTGACACAACTATCGTTCAACAAGCTCTTAAAATTTTATTGTTTTGTATTTTTGCCGTTGGTCCAGGCTGTCATTTGTAGATCTTTGACAGTCGTTACGTAGTCAGTGGCCCAAAAAGTCTGACAACCAGTCCTGCCAAGGGGTATCGTATTACCCAGTACTTACTGGGTTGTGGAGGTCAGATAGGCAGTCGCTCGATGTAAAATACTGGTATTCAGCTGCATCCGGTTAGACTGTAAGCCGACCCCAATATAGTTGGGAAAAGGCTAGGCAGATGATGATATGGATGTATACACGGGACATATACCAAAACAACATTCTTTTACGATTTTGCCGGGACTTTCACTGGTTGATAGCTGAAGTAACAAGGAGTAACTGAGGCTATTTTGATTTTAGATAAATTATTAGGTTTCCGTGCAAAAAACAATAAAACCCTTGAAATTGGTAACAAAATTCGATTTAAATAGAGAAGTGCTTATAATAATGGGGATTTTTTAATAATAATTTCACGCGAACGAAGGTCGCGGGCAACAGCTAGTTGCCAATAAAAACTGATAAGAGATTAACGAAATGTTTCATTAAGCCTTTTAAGACTTCTCTTTTGTTACCAAACTAAGCAATTTAAGGGGGGCAGAGTTCACTTTGGCAGGAATAATAACTTTTCTTCCAGTTTAGATGCTACGGTGTACGTAAAATTCAGGTTCTTCATCAGTGACAACATTTGTTAAAAGAATATATCATAACATCACGCCTGTAATATGTATGTTTAAGTAATAGGGGGCGAACCTATTACCATCAACCGGACACAAATTCAGACTTCGCGGCTGCTACTGAGAAATTCCTGACAGAAATACCCAATAAAAGTGTTATTGGGTTTTTATGTCAGGAATTTCTCGGAAGGCTTGACCTGGGAATCAACCACAGGACCTCGTGCTCAGCAATCGTGATTGCGACCACTAGACCAACGAGGCAGTGTATACCGTGCGGTATCACCGACGTATCGTTATATAACTCTACCTGATATAGCGCGATTTATTATAAATAAATTAATAGTAAAATAAGGAACTACCAACCTCATGGAATAACCAAACGCTGACAACAACTTGCAAAAAATTATAAACGATTAAAGTCTTCTGTAGTTGGAAGGGTTTCTTGTCTGCCATGTACCTCGGCCCCCATTTCAGCGAGAAGTATAAGTACAGGCCGATGATAGTGAGGCCGGGGACTGGGTTTGATATCAGGAACCAGTCGTTTGTTCTGGGATCTGGAAATAGGGAGAAAGTACTCTGTTAGTGGTCACAAAGTAAACGGCCGCTACTCCATGTACCATTCTCATCGATAACACTCTGTCGATGAGAATGGTACATGGAGTAACGGAATACCCCACTGGGTTTCCCTCAAAGCGCAACTGTTCTTAAGCGCGTCCAACTAAGCGCAACTAAATTATTCCTCGAAGCGCAACCATTTGCACAATTTGCTTTTGTGAGCGAAGCTAATGGTGGCGCTTCGAGGAATAATTTAGTTGCGCTTAAAAACAGTTGCGCTTTGAGGAAAACCCCGACAAAGTACAGGCGAAACGCCTTCTGCATACGTAGTGTTATAGCTTTCAATAGTTTACCATCACACTGGATTTATTTTGCAACAGCGCACACAAAATTAGAAAGATTTTAAACAAGGAGTATTTTGGTGACAACCATCAATAGCTTTTAATGATGATATTGCACGACTTGACATACCTATATGTCTACATTGTAATCTTATTACTTATTCAAATCGCTGTAACTGGTCAATGCAAATAACGCGTCACTAAGTAGATATAAAGGTACATGTGGAAGCTTGTAATTAGCAAATGTCCCTACTTATGCATGATATTTAAGATTGTTAAGAGTAGTCTGTAAGCTTTCTTTAAAATTAAATAAATAAATATATAAAATGAGGAAGATGGCTGTTCTTCGTCGTTTTCAAAAGGGGCTGTTTGAACAGTGGTCAACTCAATCGCTTTTTTAGTGTCCTCTTAGACATAGACATGTCTTTTTTTTTTACGGATGGGAAATCCTCATATGACTTCTCCCGCTCTGGGCAGAGCGGAAGGGAGTGTCAGACTTGTACTGACTAAAACCCATCCATGTTCCTTCCTTGCCCTTTGTGTTCCAGAGCCGCGGTATCTCTTTCGAACAGCCCGCAGCCCTACATAGACATGTCCTAAGTTGCACTATCACGAATATATAATAAAATACCCAATGAAATAAAATGTATGCCATTGCAGAAGTTTAAAAATCTCTTAACGAGTACTCGTAGTAACTCGTCAAGAGTATAATACAATTTTTCAAGTAGTAACCACTACTTGAAAAATTGTATTATACTCTTGACGAGTTTCTTAATGACAAATCTCTATAACTATGTATATAATGCTGACATACATTTTAATATTTTACATTAATATCTTAATCTTAAATTAATCTTTAATCTTTCCAATTGAATTGACTTTAAATTTTGACATGAAATGAAATTGATTAAGTATGAATAATATCTTGGATCTTGACACAAGGACGTGGAGCTTGGCCCAAGCAAAGAGAGACCTATACCCAGTTTGCTTTCATTCCAGCTGTGGGTGAAGTCGGGCTGTGCACCATTCATGAGTTATGGTACTCAAATACGTTAATAATTATTTTGTAATATATTTTAATTTAATAGTAGGTAACCACTAGAAAAACGTTTTTTTTTTTTTTATAATTTGTATGTCAATTGGCAAAACATAGCGCTGAACCTAATTTTTAAGATATTATACGAGTATGTACAATTATTACCTACGTTTATGAATAAATGATTCTGTTTCTGCTACAACACCCTGTCCTCTGATTTGAAAAGATATTTAGCCCTAGCATAATGCGTGAAGACACAGGAGTTTTTTTTTTTCATTTGAGATTATTATGTAAGAATTCCTCTCAGGAAGTCACGGGGTTATTCATTTTATAATGTTCTAAATTACTGCGTAGGTTCATAATCTAAGCAACAATTGAGGAGCTCTTTGTCTAAACTTTTCTTTTCTTACGTAAAACAACACTATCATTAACCAAACATTAAAATAATAACATGTGTCGGAAATGGTCTCCGTTTCGGAATTCCTATGTTATAAAGAAAAAAATTACATGCTTTTAATGTTTTGCTATAATTAACAAAATGGTTGTGTATTAGATAATAAGCCAGGCAAGGTTTTTTGACAAATTACATGTGTTGATGTTTCATTGCTAATTAAGTCTAAGATTTTTCAAGAGTAATTTGAAATGAAAGTGAAATTCAGAGCGTGTCTGCTAATAATCATTGCTATTGCGTAATACGAAGTTACATAGTCGTCATGATTATCAGTATCTACTGAAAGACGTCCGTGTTGTACACGAGACTTTACGAAGTGGGATTCTTTTACACAGTCGATATGAACTATAAATAGCTCAATTTCCGATTAGAGGTTTCTCATATTTCAGACTATTTGTATGTATTATAATATATATTCATCATCATCATCATCATCAGCCTTATAATGTTCCCACTGCTGGGACTCAGGCCTCCTCTCTTATGAGAGGGAATGGGCTATAATCCACCACGCGGGCCCAGTGCGGATTGGTAGATGTCACATGTCTTCGAATTTTTGGTTCTAGGACATGCCGGTTTCCTCACGATGTTTTCCTTCACCGTTTTTGAGAGCTTTGGTGATGAAATAAATTACACAAAGTAATGCGCCTGTCTGGGTTCGAACCCTCGACTTACTGTTCGTAAGTCGGGGTCGCTACCAGTGGGCCACCGCTGCTCCCCTAATATATATTAGTTTTTATATCTTTATACCTATATATGTATTAGTATGTACCCGTTTATGTGTATCATTACAAGTTAACAAAATGGTAATTTCCTTATTTATTGTTTTTGTACTCTAGCACAATGCTGTCCTATTTGACCCAAAGGTTGACTGGTAGAGAATGCCTTGTGGCATTAAGTCCACCTATATACCACTCTTGTAGATGAAGTTTAAATTAATAAATAAATTAGAAAATGTTGGTTAGCAAGTAAGATGATAAGGCTGTCAGCCAAGAGAGTGGACGCTATTTTACTTTTATTATTTTTGGCACTTGTTCTTATATACTTTTAGTTGAGGACGGTTCATCCACAACTAACACCATCCAACATCAACGTCCATCAACTATTTCTCGCTAAAGATAGAGGTTCAGTAAATATCTAAGAGTATTCAAGTTTTAACTGAGAGATGAGCCGTCACCCAGGTGGTCTGTGAGGTGGACGGTTGGTAAGAACCGTTATAATGTTTTTAGATTTCCATCCAGGTTGGCAAATTGGGTCTAGCTACTGAGACAGATCTTTAGCCTAAATCTCCGGGAATTCGGCGCTGTTATGACCTGTTATGAATTTCGCGTTTTACAATAAACAACCTTCGAAACAATTTGATGAAACCAATCAATTAGCGTCTTACACAGTCAGAAGGTTAAACTAATAAGAAAAGCTTTCATTTCTGAAATGACATAATTTATGTTTGTTTTCAGTTTAACATAATTTACATAGCCGGCAATTGAGTAACTATTATAGCATTACATTTGGCACATAACGATAGCCAATGAAGCAATGACCTCGACGAAATGTCGTCAAAAGCAGATGAATCCGTGATGTCTTTTATGGATTTGTTGCAGATTTTTAGCAGGTCGTTTTAGGTCATTTTCATGCAAGTGTGTGAATTTTGTCATTGCACTTAAAATAACAGCCTAGTCGATAATTTTATTGTTTTTAGTGATACAACTGATTGTAAAATGTCGCTGTCGCCAATATTTGAGATGTCAAAAATATTCTTTAGATACAAAAACACATATACACCAAAATTACATCATAGAACGATATTAAATAAAATTACCTAGCTTGTGTTATACAACAAACTATCATTAGTGCTATTTTCCTCAAAGTCTAGCTCAATTATTCTTTCACTTTCTTTCTTTCATAAGTGCTCTCGAAAGATTCACTCTTCAGAGCACTTAACTGATTGTTTTTATTTTTAAAACATTCTCTTTCATTGTTATGGTCATTGACACCTACAGTAAGTAAATTACTAGCTCGTTAAGTATGTCCAGTGATTGCCAAATAATCCATGACCCTGCATGGTTACTTTGCAGTCATCGGAATTGTTAGTACCTACCAACCTTACCAACAGTTTTAGTTTTGCACGGCGTTAGTTTGATGAAGAAAAACATCGTGAAGAAACTGTAGAGAAAAGACTTAGGAGACAAAATTCAAACGCTTATGAAATCCACCAACCCACATTGACACCGGATGCTGAATTAGGCCTCACTTTTTCGGGCCGCGGGACTGTTGGAAAGAGATACCGCGGCCCGGGAACACAAAGGGCAAGGAAGGAACTTGGATGGGTTTTAGTCCGTAAAAGTCTGACACTTCCTTCCACTCTGCCTAGAGCGGAAGAAGTCATTTGTTGTTTTTTTCCCATCCGAAAAAAAGGCCTCACTTTTTCTCGCAGAGAGCAGGTTTGTGTCCCAGAGGCGTTATAGGCCAATGATGATTCTGTAATGATTAGTAAAGAATTACTTACCAGCCAATTCGACGAATAAGTGATGGTAAGTTGTTGAAAAGGAATTATTGAATAGTGCCATCTTCAGGTTTCTAAGTTCTGACTGCAGAGTTAACTTCTACTCGTTTGTCATGAAAGGTTCCCCTGCATTGTATGGTAGAACGGATCCGTTATATGCCTGTGGACAAGAGAGAAAGATTATAAATAAATAACAAATTAAATTGAGAAGTACCTATAAATAAACATTATTTGTCCCAGGGCTGCGGGACTGATCGAAAGAGATACCGCGGCCCTGGAACACAAAGGGCAAGGAAGGAACATGGATGGGTTTTCTGATGATGTCTGACACTCCCTTCCACTCTTTCCAGAGCGGGAGAAGTCATTTGATGATTCCCACCCGAAAATATAAAATAATAAACATCATTTTATATCCATAATCAAAACAATTTTAAAAACAAATTATGTGCAAAATGTGTGACATCAGTAAACGGAAAAGCAAGTTGAATAATTCACTGAAATTTATTATAGTTACGTCTTTTGTAAGAAACTTATGGAAGATATAAAAAGGGGCGTGATGCCGAATAAACTGTTGTCTAAATTAAATATATAGAAATCGTAAGTAAGGAAGAAGGTATCTTATACAATTATAACCGATGTAGACATATAATAAAATTCAGACAATAACGGACAAGAATTCACTAGCAATGACTAAGAATAATGACCCAATAACAAATAATATGTCTAGGATAACTCTATTGGCGCCAGACGAAAAAATGTAGATGAAAGCTTAAGTAAACTTTTGTACCTAAATAGACGTGGAATTTGTGTAATAGTTAAATTGAATTGAATATTTACATTTTTTTTTCATTCCAAAATGATTTACTTAGTACAAAAAAAAAGTGAAATTAGCTAATAAATAATTTGCGTATCAAACCAATATAATTGGTTGGTAAATGAGAGGATCTCTATAAGAGATCCTCTCATTTGAATTATAATAATATTAATTCCTTTAATACGATAATATAATCAGATTGTGTTATATTGTAGAATAAAATTGTAGTTATCTGAATACATAGATGAGGTCTGACGTAAAGCCTATCAACTTTCGCTTGCGCGATGCGATGACCTTTGGCCTTTTGGTTTCTCGCCCCAATCCTTCGAACGAGGTTTGCGTTTAGATGAAATCTTTATTTCCAATTGGCCAAAATACATTAGAATACGTTTTATCATAGAATAAACGTAAGGAATGGTAATGTTCTGATACGGATTATTGATAATTAATTTTATGGTGTCACACTTTCTAGTTAAAAAGATAATAATCTAAATCGATCAGAATACATTATTAAAAAATGTAGGAGAAAATATTCTGCTTACATAAATGTTTATCACTAAGCCTGCCTCATCCCACAGCTGGGGAAAGGCTCTCCCCATATTTAAAGTTCTTTTAATAAAAATGTTTGTAACTAACAGAATTTACAGGAACAATAACATAGAAATATCGCCCTCAATCGAACTTTATCGTACACTGCGGACGAATACCCTAAACTGATCCATCACTTGAACCAAACGCCGCAACTATAACCTTATAGGTAATACCTACTACGTCAACACATCTGCATAACTCCATGAAGCACTATAGGAAGACATTGTAGGAAGCACTATATATGCAGTTTACTTTCACATCATCATTAATATTTTCATTTATATTTGTTTTATTCTACCGCGAGGCGAAGACACGTCCGTTCGCTCCGAAATCGTTAGCGCGACTGAGCTTTTATACCCCCCTCCACCCGCTTTGGAAGTGGCTGTGGTGAGAGGAGGGGAACATTTGCGTGGGGTGGTTTGGAAACAGGGTGTTTTCCAAACTGTTTTGTTTGAGTAGTTAATTTTGCCCGACCAGAATAAGCTTGTTTTGTCTGGCGTCCTTTATGATGGGAGAAAGTGATATGCAGATGTCTGTTGTGTAGTCATATAATATGCTAAAGATGTAAAATTTTAGCATACTATATACATTATTATGACATACATATTTATATGAGGAAATGTGCATATTTTGAATGGTTGACTAAAAATCTACGACATAAGGTTTTAATTATTTACAATCTTAACCCTCAATTGAAACTAAAAATAGTTGGTAAGGTACACAAGTTATTGAACCAGCAGTATCTGTTATTTTAGCCAAAGTATTACATCAGGTGGAAAGAGATGGCGCTAGACGACCTAAATACTTTCATCTCTTTCCAACACCGATTTTGGTGTTTGTTATTAAGGACACCAGTATGTAGAACATGTATTTAATTCTTACATTTTTTAATTTACCGTGTAAAATATACAACACCCTATCAACGATAGTCTCTCCCCGTTCAAACAAATATTTTGTAGATGTAGACACCCCTGTATACAGGTTGTAACTGCCTACAGTGCTACCGTCCGCCACCCCTCAGCCATTCAGCCACCCTCTGCCTTTTTATCTCAATATGTGTTTTGAATATTTTTAATTTTAGTGTGCTGTAATGAGTCTCTTTTCGTATGTTTATATTTTGAGTTAACGTATATTCTGTGTGTGTTTTGGTTATTGGGATTCAAGCTCATAATTAAGAATTAATTTTGGATTAAAAACTTTGAGATTTCCCAGATTAAATCTTGATAACTAGCGAAATGAGGGTGTACTATTAGGTGCATCTCTGCTTAACACTTCGGGGATTACAGGCGTGATGTTATGGTAGTTTAGAAGTCATCAAACATTTTACAGTGTCGGTATCCATCAGTGTCATTATCATCATCTTTGGCCGCCTTGTTCCAGTTAATACTGAGTAAAGGCCTCGTTCCTTAAATGCCTTGCTTCTCTGGCCTATGCGAGTCTTACCACTCTACCAGGTTAAGCAGATCTTAGTTACTGAGATTATCTGTATTATACAATGTATGTATGGCTGACGTCTTTAAATATAGAAGAGGTTTTGTTAAACGAACATTGTCGCTGAGGAGATTGTGGTATCGAAGCCAAATAACAACGTAATACTACAACAGCCGATATTGATGAACAACTTAAATCCATTGACCAACACACACACACGCACACCTACTAAATTAACACAAATTCCATTAACAAACAATTCGTTAGCAAATTATGAACACGCAGAACTGAAAACGGATAAAATGCAATCAATAAGTAGTAACATCCTTCGATTGCGGTTAACGATGGAATTATTGTGAAAACATCTACATTGCATACATTTGTGTGTTTAATTTTAATTGTAGGGTTTGATTTAAGAGGTTAAAAGAGTTAGTTTTTAAGGCTGATATATTTTGTAAGGTTATTTTAAAAGGATAGCTAATCGGCAGGGTTACAATGATTGCTAAAGAGTAAATCATTTCGCTACCACTGCTTTCAGAATAGCGAAGAAAGACATTTTGAAGAAACTCGCATGTCCTAAATCCAATATGGCGGAATTCCAAAGATGGCGAACTTATCTTTTCTACACTCCCGTAGTATGAGTATCAAATTAAAAGGGTTTACTGAAAGATATACGAAAACATACATTTAAAAGCTTGTTTTAAAAAATGACTTTTTTTTTACTTTGAGCTAGTTTTTCTTTCTAACTAACATCTTCAAATGCTTAGTGATAAATTTAAAAACAATGAAACATACTACAGACCCCTTATTGTATCTACCAGTGATCCACACTTGGTAGACGCCAAGTGGGGATTATGGCATAATCCTCCCTACGTTGTTCATTGCAAGCTGGGACACGATCCCTCATTTGAAGTGAGCTGTGGGGACGTTATCGTGTCACATTTTATCAAAAGCCATGCACCACTCTGGGGCTATGTTTTGCGGTGCAAATTGAATGAGGCCTTCATCCAGCAGTGGGCAACGACAGGCTAATTTGAGGGGCTATTCGCCTAAAAGCAAGAGGAGTGTATACGAAAACTGTCGAGAAGACTACAAAAAATAACTCAAGACGTTTGTATGGAAGGAGATTTTGAAGAAGACACTACTGATGGATGGGACAAATGCACGAATATCTCCATGCATTTTCCCATGAAAACCGAAACCAATCTTTTAAAACAAAAACAAACCTTTGCGTCATACAACACATAAATATACATATAATTTTCGCAACGGAACAAGTCATTCATACTCAACATCGTAAAACGCCATACAACCACCAATACATGATACCCCCCTCTGCTTTTCAACCGCACTTACGCGGAACTCGACGGGGTGTCGCCTCTATTTGCATAGGTCTTTGAAACTAGTCGTAGCAATACAAACCGGCTTAACACGTGCAGTTGCAGAAAACCATGACAGGTTAAACATAGAGGTGAAAATTGAATGGGATGACCACATTAGTGTTGTCCAGACTGTGTCGCAAGTGTTTCGCTCTGCTGGCTGTCCTAAATACTTCGGTCCTAAGATTGCCGTTCGGAAATCCCTTGCTCTCACTCTTTGAGTGATAAGTGCCTGTTTTATGCGTTTGTAATGTGATTTTGATACCCCGATCGTCAGCAGTATTAGAAGCGTCAATGGTCTCATTTTGTGGTCTTGCTCAATATCCCTTTCAGATAATGTCTTTATTTCGTTTCGTTTTGCGATGACGTCAATGATACTGTCTTATAATCAAAGAAGTAAAAACTATTCAAAATAGATACATCATCATCATCATTCCAACCCGTTGTCTGCCGTTCACTGTCCGCTGTCCACTACTGAACATAGGCCTCCCCAATCGATTTCCAACGTGTCCGGTCCAGAATTTTCAAAATAGATTGTGACTAGAAAAATCATTGGAACAGTTTCATCAATAAATTGGTCTGTTTTGTGCCAATTTTAAGCATACCTACTTATTAAAGTGTAGCATCTTCTAGTTCAAGCGCAGTTTTTTTCTCTTTTCATAGAAAGAGTATTGTCAAAATACCTTTATTCTTGCTCTCTAACTCCGTCGAGGGCCTAGATAAATTTCAATCGCTTTCAAGGCATTTCCTATTTTCGGCAGGATTAACTTAATGCTTTTCAATCCAATATAATTTGAACTTTTCGATCACCGTTTTGACTGATAGAATGTTATTTTATCTAGGTTTTTAAGTATCCATTCGAACATTGGCAAAAACATAACGACCACAAGCGCCCTTTCTCCTCTGAGGTCATATTATGCCAGTATCGTATCGTTAACGTCCCGGACGTGTCTATGTAAACCAAGCTTCCTTATTTAGTAGATATTGGTATTACGTAAGTGACATGTGTCTAGACTCTAGACTTTACTTCCACTAGGCGTCAGGTGGTACATAATAAAGACACACCGAAGGGTTTTCAAAGCTCATCCCAGCTTCGAGGGTTGAAATTCCAAAAATGCAATAATCTGTAATACGATGAAAATTCTGGTAGATTGTCTAGTGAAATTATTCTACGTACATATATTTTTGAAATAAAAACGACCATTAAATAAAAGCGTTGTATATTTTAATTAAATAATGTCACAAAGTTTATTTTGACGATAACGATTTTCAAGATTACTCTTAAATTTTTTACAGTACAGCTATTATTTTGCTTTACAATATTCTAATCTAATGTACATCTCTAGAAATAAGCTGGATATTAACATTCTCCGGTCTCACATTCAGTATATGTTTCTGGAACACAAATTTTTCCATCTTGCTTGGACTTAACTGTGAAATGTCTTAGAATATGGACTAAACCAGCCAGTACTTGTAACTTAGCATATCTTGCGCCAATGCACATCCTATTACCCATACCAAAAGGCATATATATATCATCACTGGGTTTTCTATCCTTAGAAAATCGTTCTGGGTCAAATACCTCTGGGTTAGGGTAAAATCTCGGATCGTGATGTATTTGATAAATTGGAGTAAACATTTTTGTTCCCTTCTCTACTTTGATGTTGCCAACTTGTAGTACTGTATCCTGAACGCATTGTCTACTCACATATCCATTAGGTGGGAGTATCCTCATCGCCTCACTGAGCACCTTATCAACATACTCCATTTCACCGATGACTTCATAGGATATCTTGTTATTGTATTTTTCAAAATGCTCGTCTATTTCTTGGTGAACTTTTTCTAATATATCTGGGTGCTGGCATAGTACAGTCAATGTTGAGAAGATGACAGTGGCGCAAGGTTCAACACCGGCTGCAAAGAAGAATAGAGCTTGTGCTGATAGTAATCCGGTCGTAGGTTCCATTTCACAACCTGTTGTCTCATCCTTCATGATGCCATTCCTTTGTAGACTGATACATAAGTCAGCAAAGTCGTGCCTCTTGACATTCTCCGCTTCTCTCTTCTTAATCACTTGTTGTATTGCACCTCATGCTCCTTGAATAACGTTATTCCGAACCACTTTGATATCTTCGGACTAATACCGACCGTGACAAATCTCAGGGTATTCTTGAATTTCGTTGCTGACAGAGCTGCACCAACTTTTAGGAAAGGTGAATCAAAGATTGACTGTGATCCGATACCAAAAATTGCCCCGCAAACAGCAGCGTTGCAGAAAGTTATAAGTGTATTGTAGAAATCACCTTTCCATGCCTTGGGGTTGTGTTTCAAGTAGTCAACAAAGTCTTGAGCACTTTTGTCCATGATGTAGTACATGTTCTTTAACTTAGCTGCTGTGAACAGAGGATTCATGTTCTTCCTCATCAACTTCCATCTAGGCCCATTCATAAAGAGAATATTATCAGACAGTTGGTCACCTTCGACGCTTTCCATTCCTCTATGATGAAAAGATTGAAAGTCAGTATGTAAAACTTGTTGCACGTTCTTCGGGTCTATAACTAACAATGCAGGAGTAAACAGTTGTCCAATCCCTACAGCCGGTTGATCTTTATATTCTTCGTATATTTCACCAAATACTTGAAACAATGCATTTTTCGAAGTGAAGAATTTCCAGTACGAGCCGATCACTTTGCTTTTACCGTAGAACTTTACGCCATGTTTCTTCCAGTAGTTATACCAGAAGTGGAGTTCCAGTAGTGTGTAGGTAGTAGTAGTAGGACGCTCCAATGATGGAGCGTCCTACTTGGTAAAGAAACAATAGTATTGCGACTATCGCTATTAAAATTATTGGTATTAGCATTTTTATGTATCGGACACGAGTTCGCCGTGTAAAATTGTAGAAAACACTAGCTGGTCGACTTTTTATGTCCAAACTATATATAAATGAATGTGTCGGTACATATTATCGGTGCGATTCGGCTGCTTCTCAACTCGGGTTTTTTTTTAAATCAGACGGTTTTTATTGGTCCATGTATTTTAATATTATATTTCACAAGAGTTTTATTTTTTCAAATTTGAAACAGTGTCTACTAATACATATTGCCATTTCAATTACACATGCTTATCAGTAAACTTTTTATTTGCAGAATAATTATTTTAATAAAACGATTTTAATCTTGTGCATTTGACAATAATTGCAATAATTTTAATTTGGGTGATTTGGAAGGCGTCCCACTAAGTGGGCTGATGACCTGGTGAAGGTTACGGAGATTCGCTGGATACAAGTCGCACGGGACCGGTCAATGTGGCGACACTTGGGGGAGGCCTATGTCTAGCAATGGACGTCTTTCGACTGAAATCATGATGATAATCATGATTTAAGTGACTCAATTTCGTAAAATTACGAGTTAGGAAGTAGCCTGCTTTTAAATCATTTGGTTTTTGTTGAGTCATTATAAGTATACAACGATTTCTACGAATATTTATTTAGGGTTATCACCTAGATTACCCTTTAATTAGCTTTTGATCGGCTAAAAGCCGTTTTATCAAGATAATTGTCCGATAACGGTATTTGAGTAACTTAAACTTTTTGAGTAGTTAAACTCCAGTTATGTACAGTCAACAAAACAGATAGGTATGCAGGGTCGAAAGATATAGTTTTAGTTTTTTTAGAAACTGTTGCACATCTTCAAATTAAATTTGAAATAATTTAACCAATTGATAATTTTTCTTCATTTAATTTTAATTTCATTCGAAAACATCGAACGGTTTTTAAGAAAAAATCAATTATATCTTTCGACCCTGCATACCTATCTGTTTTGTTGACTGTACATAAATTAAAGTGGTCATCACTCTCCACCATGGGCATTTAGATAATAATCATAAACCTAATCTGGTTTTAACGTAACAATTTTGGGAACCTGAATAGGTGCAGCTAACCGCATATCGGCGGTAACATTGTGGACCGGAAGTTGGCTTAGCTTAATACAGAGTTTAAGGTGGAAACGTTAGGGTAGCCCGCGAAATTCAAATTTTCTTACGTTTTTTGCAATTTGCAGGTCATTGTCAGGGTGTATGTTGATGAAAAATGAGTCGCGCCAGTAAAACGTATGTAGTTACAGAATCACAATTATGAAAATCATCCATATAACCCTGTAAGTTCATTTAACCCTATTTTATGACTTTTTCATGAAATATTCATTGATTACATGAACTTATAGGGTTGTATTGATGATTTCTTCAGCTCTTCATGCCATCTCCATCTGGGCCTAATGCACCGCCGGGCGTTGTTTGGAACCCAATTCGTTGCCACTTTGGCCCAATTTTGATGCGACACATGTGCCGTAGATGTGGCCTGTCCTGTCCTGTGTTAGCTGGGTAATTTTAATCATTCTACAAATAAAAATCAGACTCAACACGTTAACAGCAATATTAATATTTGTTATGAGATCACAATATTTGCTAAGTTGAATATCAGTATTTGATGTTTTTACAAAATCTTACGTTCGCTGACTTCGACGACTCTGAGTAGAATTTTGCGTGAGGTAATAATATTTATAATCTGACACTAAAACTCCTCTTCTTTAACGACGAAAAATTTGAGGAGGTCCTCAAGTGGACACGTATTTTTTGTGTGTTAGTTGACAAACGTTTTTTTTTTTTATAAAATATATGTATTAACGCAATCAATTTTAAATATGACGTAAAAAATTAACTTTAAAAGTAGGCATTGTACTCATGATTATGAACAACTTTTATTATGGAGACTAACGCTGAAATCGCGAAAAAAATGACAGCTTTTCCATACATTTATGCACACGTAACTCAATAAAATGTGCGGAACAGCTGATTTTTATTTCGCGATTTCAGCGTTCGTCCCGTAGTAAAAGTCAGCAAAAAAAATCAGTTGTTCCATACATTTATGCACACGTAACTCAATAAAATGTATGGAGCTTATTGTTTTTTCGTGATGACAGCGTTCGCGCCATAGTAAAAGTTGTTGATAATGATGAGTAAAATGCCCACACGAAATTTTTAAAGTGCATTTTTTAACACCTTATATAATAAAAAATTAAAAAAGAATACCTCGACAAGACAGCTTACCATTTAATTAACATGTAATTTCATTAGTAGATCAAATAATTTCCGTAATCATTGGCATGTCTGTCATTAAGAGGAAATGAGACACTTATTTAAAGATCATAACCGTATCGTTATTTAATCGATACATAATGTAATGGGCCATAAAGATCGTCCTCTCAATCAGAAGTCAATAAAGATGAAGAAGAAGATTATCTAATACCTACTGGTATTGAGTAGCCTTTTTTTTCGGGTGGGAATCATCAAATGACTTCTCCCGCTCTTGGCAGAGCGGAAGGGAGTATCTGACTTGTACTGACTAAAACCCACCCATGTTCCTTCCTTGCCCTTTGTGTTCCAGGGCCGCGGTATCTCTTTCGAACAGTCCCGCAGTATTGAGTGGCTGACTTCGACTCGTCTAGTGGTTGCAAGAGCGACTCCTGAACATAGTTCTAGGTTCAATTTTCTGGTTGGACAGTAGCAGCCACGGACTCTGGATTTGTTCCCGATTGATGGCAATGGGATCGCGTCCTTTTAACAACAACAACATACATTTATTTTCAGGCTACTTAGGCCCAAAGATATATACCTTACTGACCACCATACATAAAGGGTGTAAACAGACTCTTAACGAAGCCGAAAGGTACTTGTTCTCCCCGTCATTGCGATTATTTTTTTGTTCTAGTCCATACCTGGGAACCTTCTAGTTACGGAGATATTGGGGGTCAAAGTTCCAACGTTTTCACAAGTTTTTTTTTTAAATACATGTTTTTTTTTTTACTTAAGACAACTTCACGACCCTCGTACTATTCAATCCATCCATCAGCACAATGTTTTGAAAGCGTTACATAGAGTTATAACGTAAAACGTGATATTTCACCCCAAAAAAAAAATGTTGTTTCCCAGCAATAATTTTTGCGTAAAGTTGCTTAGTTTGATGTACATAACGCTTGGTTAACGGCTCCGTGAAGAGTCTGTTTACACCCTGTATAATATAATACAAATTGTGTTAGTAAATAAAACCTTATAACTATGTCAGTAACACTTCACTTGTGCATTATGGTTCTTTTAAATGAGACTCAATCATAACTGGCGTAATGTGGGTGTACTATTAGGTACACCTCTGCCTAACTCTTCAGGGATTACAGGCGTGATGTTATGTTATGTAATATAGAGTAGTATACACCTGGTTTATACATAACTAAATTAACCGACTGTCCTAGATAATTGTACACACGCATGTGTTTTAAAGGTCACCTTTTGGCATGCGATTTTGTTTCTTACATCACAAGACAATGGAGTTATTATTCGATAAAACAATTTCAGTGCTTTCTTTTTTGAATTAGATGAGTATCTTTTTTGACCTTTTCAAATTGGAATTTTGAAAAGTTTTCTATGAGTGAAAGTTTTTGCTTTGTAACGCTACAAAGCAAAAACTTTCACTCATAGAAAACTTTTCAAAATCACTTACTCAAATTTAAAGTAATTTAGAGATAGAATATATACAAAGTCTAATCGCAAGCAACTGAATACCAGCATGGAGCTACTGTCTGACCTACACAACCCAATTCCTGGAAAATACGATACCGATATAGACTGACTGTCAGACTTTCGAGACACTGACTATCTGTAACGACGACTGTCAAATATCTACAAGATCTGTGTCATAGAACTGTCAGTGTCATCATTGACACTGACAGCTCATAAACGCAGTTTAGATATGTTGATCGCGATTTTTATTTTACTGGGGATAAGCCTATTACATTTATATATCAATGCCTATTACCATAAAATGTATTGTTAACAATGTGAAATAAATGCATAGCAAATATTTTTATAAGATATTACAACTAAAAAATTAGAAATGATTGTTATTTTTTTTATTTAGTTTTTTTTTTGTCACCGACTTGAAGATGACGTTATGTTTCGCTTTTTTGTGTTTTTGAAGTCGGTTTTATTTTCTTTTTATTTGTCAATGGCGAAATTGACCCTTATTTAGTAAAGTCGTTGTATTACATTACATTACATAGTCACCTATTCATTAACGTAATTGACGTAATGAGAAACTATTTTTGGTAAACTATACGTGACTGGGAACACACAAATCGATAAATGTTGCTCATACTGTAAGGTAATTTACCAAACACAATTTTTTTATTGATGGTTTTAATCAATTTTCACGTTTATATCTTTAGTTTTACTCAATTATATGATTTTCTCGGAGGAGCTCGTAGCTAAGTAATAACAGACGCTCGAGTCGATTTTTAGGTTAAGCCGTGCTTACCTAAGTTTATTTATTTTAGTTTATTTTTTATTGTATAGGAAACACCCTACCTATATTTTTTTTGTAAATTGTTAAAACCGTAGAGTGTTTTAAGTTGTTTGCCAAATAGCTATAGGAAATTACATTAATTACGTACCTAAAGTACCTACTCTTTTGAAATACTTTGTTATTGTATTCCAGTAGAAGCGCATCCGTACTCAGCAAAATATAATTTGAACATCTTTAAGACAATGCTCAATTATTTTTAATTAGTTTGCACAAAATATCCGAAATCTTTAATAAAATATATGGAAGCTCAATCAAAGGATATTCCAAAGTTATTAATTAAGTTATTAGGGTTAAGGGTATTTAAAGGTTATTTTTATACTGACTGAAGTTACATACATGAATGTCAGGTATCAAACATTTTAGTACAACTGCATTTTTTTTGTTGCGACGCCGTTCTCTTTAAAGACTATGGTATAAAATACTCACACACGTCAGCATTTGTCTTTTTTTTTTTCCTTTTGATAATATTGTTTGGCAGAACACGTATATAACATAGGTGTAAAAAGGGCGTAAATGGACTTAATTATGCTCTTTGCAACCGGAGGCACTATTGCGCCCTCAAACAAATAAAAATACTATCGAACTATCAAGAAAAGAAAGAACGATGACCTTTTCTTTTCTAGCGTACTTAAATAAAATAAAAATATGAACTATCGCATACCTCAACCACAACTGAGTGTTCACAGAGCAAAACTGAATAGTCGAAATAAATATCTGACGCTAGCGAAAGTGAGAGGCTTGACTCTAAGATGAGAAACTAGTCCTAGGTGATTATAACGAGATTCTTTTCTGCCTATGAATATTTAGATTGAATACATAACATAAAATCTAGCTTCAATTCCGCGACGGAGTAAGCAGAGGGGACACCAGCACATCAAGCTACTACATTATGTCAATTTTCAAGTGTGCAAGGTTGATTGGGAAAATTTGACAGTTTCGGCTAGCTTGATTTGCTGGCGTCTGTACATTGTATTGTATAACAGGCTGGTGTCCGCAACTCCACATCCAAGCGCGTATTTTGCGTGCAGGTATGACATATTATTAGTTTACCGAAGAATGGATCTGCTTTTACGCTAAATCTGGCCTGAAGAAAGCGATAGAATAGAATAGAAGCTGTTCTTGCTTTCAAGGCTGATGGGTTATAGGTCCTGCCAGGGCTGCGGGCTGTTCGAAAGAGATACCGCGGCCCAGGAACACAAAGGGCAAGGAAGCAACATGGATGGGTTTTAGTCAGTACAAGTCTGACACTCCCTTCCGCTCTGCCCAGAGCGGGAGAAGTAATTTGATGATTTCCCATCCGTAAAAAAAAAAAAAAAATGGGTTATAGGTACCTATAATTCACAAGTTCTGTTGTAACAGTCACTTATTTTATTATGATAATAATACCAGCCTATAAAATTCTACGGAGACAAACTGTCTCCTTGCGCTCGAGGATGCGAGAGCACCCTATTTAGTACTTAAAAGCAACACTGATACAGTTCTTTATTTAGTGACATCTTAAAAGTGCGCAAAAATCTTTCTGCTTGGTGAAAACGGACCCGTGATTGGGAAGCCTGGAGAAACCCAGTAACACTAGGCCTTTCCTTGGAATTGAATCCAGCATACCATCTCATCAGTTATGTTAGAGAGTAATGCGGCGTTCAAACATGGCAGTGAATAATAGATCAGAATTTATCATGTTGTTGTTATCCAGTATGCCTTTATCTCAGTTGGCAGAGCTCCAAGTATCGATCCAATGCGAAGCCTAGTAATTATATAGTTGGTAAAGTATTCTAATTTATTGTTTAGGTACGCACGACTATTGTATAAGTATTCAAATTACAATATAATGGAATGTTGTTAACATTTAAATTCATTTTATTTTCAGCTAACTATGGCCCATAAATAGAATACGTACAAACTCTTTACGAAGCCTAGCATTATGTAAATCAAACTAAGTTTACTCAAAAATTAGTGCTGGGAAACAACTTTTTTTTGGGCTGAAAAATCACGTTTTATGGTAGGACTCATACAAAACATTGTACTGATGGATGGATTGAATAGTAAGGGATTTTTAATTTAAACACCTCCGCGACGGAGGTGTTTTAATTAGAAATCTTATATTAAAAACATGTATTTAAAAAACAAAACTAGTGACAAAGTTGGATCTTTGAACCCAATACCTCCGTAACTAGAAGATTCCCAGGTATGTTCTAAAACAAAAAAAATATCGCAATGACGGGGAGAACAAGTGCCTTTCGGTTTCGTTTACAGTATTTTTACACCATTTATATCTTATACTCTATTTAAACTAATACCTATTAAAAACCGACTAATACTATGACTATACACACAATGTTGATGGCGTCGTTTTTTGCTACAATGTGTTGCGTAACCGTCCGCGAAAACGTCGATATACGACACGTTTCGGCCAAAAGTCCTCTTTCAGGCAGGTTTATAAATGGTGGCTTGGAACTCGTACCACGAATGACTTAAAGTTGATGTTATTGTGGCGCGATTCCAACATTTCAACGCTCAGAGTCCACTTGGTCTTCACTTTCATATACAGCACGACTTTCTCAGTTGTAGTGGAATGATGCAGGCGCAAAAGGTACAGCTATAGCAGGACGGTATAGTTTAATGGAAAAAAAATGGTGACCCAATTTACTAGACCTAGAAAATGAACACCAAAACCTTCTTTTCCTAATTATTACTGGACAGATATTGCTTGAAAATTGGGAACAGGATTACCTTCTACTATGCCCCATATTATAAATGGCATGACAAGGAGGAATGACTCATGGCATAAGGTTCTTATATGTTGGATATCGCAATTACAGTACCAAAAGTAATAATATCTTGAGACAACCAACACACCGCCATCTGATCCCAAACTAGGCAGAGCCTGTACTATGGCAACCGGACAACTGATAAACATACTTATATATTTCTAAATACATACATATTATAATAGTACATTATGGTACAAGTGTGTAATGTTGGTGATTACCGCTGAGGCGCTATTGAGACCCGAGCCGTTAGGTGAGGGTCTGAGCCGAGGACGGTAATCATCAATACACACGTGTATCATACGACGTTTTTCAACACACTTGTGAATAATACTAAAAAATAATTTTATTTAGTAGATCAGATAAGAAGTTTATTTAGAAAAACAACTAGTAAATGTGCAGTTAGTAAAATTATAGGTTATTAACTGTTTTTGATGGCATAGCGGTCTCATCAGATAGATTATTTGTATTATTGAACACGATCTTTTTTGTATCGAAACTTTTAAGAACAAAGCAACTCAACCAATAAAATAAATTGAAAACCCTATAACTCACTTGTGAATAATAGCAATGAAAAAGTCACAGTTTGATTCCAGGTGTCATTATGTGCCTAATTGCGCTGAAATTAGAACTTTTTTATGAGCAAGTGTGTTGATAAAAGTTTATTTGTACTATTGAACACGATTCTTTTTGTATCGAAACTTTTTTAAGAACAAAGCAACTCAACCAATAAAAAAAAAAAAAACACTATAATTCACTTGTGAATAATAGCAATGAAAAGGTCACAGTTTGATTACAGGTGTCATTACGTGTCTAATTGCGGTGAAATTAGAGCCATTTTATGAGCAAGTGTGTTGAAAATAAATTTACACCCAGATACAGAACAAATAATCGTACTCATCGCACAAAGAAATGTCCTGTGTGTGAATCGAACCCACGACCTCCGTCCTAGCAGTCAGGGTCACTAACCACTAGACCAACAGGCCAATCAAAAGTTAGTCCCAATATCAGGCCTTTGGGTCTAGATAAGATTACATTCTACCAACGGTATCTATGATGGGTAATTCAAAAGATTTTGGACACATATAAGCTACCGAAGATCTATATCAATCCTTTTGATAGCCATTGTATTGTGTTCTAAAAGCGACTGCCAGGTGCCAGCAGATTCCCTTTCAACCACCATTGGATATATGCGAGCGTATACCACCCATTCGATGCTATGTTGGTCTAGTAGTCGAAAACTGCTGAGCATAAGGTCCTAGGTTCTATTCCCAGATCCGGCAAAGTGTTATTGGGTTTTCCCATTAGGAATTCTCATTTAGTAGCAGCCACAGAGTCTGGATTTGTGCCCGGCTGATGGCAATAGACTCGCCCCCTATTATATGGGACTTAAACATAACTGGGGTTGGATGTACTATTAGGTACAGCCCTTCAGGTATTACAGGCAGGGTATTATATTATGTTATTGAACCATGCGTATTTCAAAAGTCATTTAAAGACAGACAGCCTACTTAAAAACAAAAATATTGTTTTACACATCTCTGTCATGACGCGTGTGGTTTCGTCTGCAATTCTAGGCTACGTAGAATTGTGGTCTAGGCTCAAACATATCTGTGGTCGTTTAAGACGTAGGCTGAAACGTTTAGTGGTTTAAATAATTTGCAATACTTGAACTAGGTGCGTTATTGACCTGAAACTTTACCTAAACATTGGACTGAGGCAAACTGTGGTTCTAATGACAACTGTAAATACGAAAATGTTGTCACCTTGAATGGCTGGGTATTTAGGTAATTTTAAGGTAAATCGGAGAGTGGTGGCCCAGTGGTGGCGGCCCCGACTTACGCACAGTAAGTCGTGGGTTCAAACCCAGGCAGGCGCATTACTTTGTGTAATTTATTTCATAACCACTGCTCTCAAAACGGTGAAGGAAAACATCGTGAGGAAACCGGCATGACCTAGAAACGAAAATTCGAAGACATGTGACATCTACCAACCCCGCACTGGGCCCGCGTGGTGGGTTATAGCCTCTCATAGAGATGAGGCCTGTGTCCCCGCAGTGGGAACATTATAGACTGATTATGCTAAGGTGAATCGTAGCAAACTGTAGTCTGCAATCTGAATAAAATAAATGAGAAACCTACATCATCTCTGCTTAACCTTTGGAAAAAACAGGCGTGATTTTATGTGTTGGCTATACTTATAACTCTGAATAACTTTTGTGATGTCATTTAACTACTAAAAAAAGCACTTCTCGAATATATGTGAATGAATAAAGGCTTGCTCAAATAATCTGGTATCGTCAGTTTACATAATTTTCAAGATATACACGAAAACAAGACTAGGCTCTATAAAAAAAACATCAAGGTCGTAATCATTTTGAAATCTATCATCATCTATGCCTAGCCTTTTCCCAATGTTGGGTCGGCAGTCTAACCGGATGCAGCTGAATACCAGTATTGTACATGGAGTGACTGCCTATCTGACCTCCGCAACCCAGATAGTACTGCGTAATACGATACTCCTTTTTTTTTCGGATGGGAAATCATTGAATGACTTCTCCCGCTCTGGGCAGGGCGGAAGGGAGTGTCAGACTTGTACTGTCTAAAACCCATCCATGTTCCTTCTTTGCCCTTTGTGTTCCATGGCCGCGGTATCTCTTTCGAACAATCTCGCAGCCAAATAATACGATACCTGCCTTTGGTAAGACTGGTTATCAGACTTTCGGGCCAGTGACTTCTTAACGATTGTCTATCTACAATTGACGGCCGGGACCCGAGGCAAAAAAGAACTCGGTATGTAATGTTTGGTCGCCCATCCACGAACCAACCTCGGTTAGCGAGCGGCTTTTATTGTTTATTTAGCCACGAGCTCATCTAAAAAGCTATTAAAGAACCGTCCATAACACAGTAGGTAACTCCGACCAACACTTATAATCTAAAGTCTCACTCGCGTGGCTTTCTCAAAATTATTCTATGTTTTCACAATAAGTGGGCGAGTGTGCGGAAATTTGGGAAACCCTTGCTAATGCCATGACATAACTTCCGGAAAGAAGTAACTAGTTAATTTATGTGTATTATATGACGTAGATAAGACGCCTTTAACCGTGTTACGTAAATGACGCGAATTTGGACGAAAGTCAGCTTTCCACAAAAAAATTTGCAAACGTAGTTGGTGGAATCTTGTGTGATTCGTGAATGAATTCTGCATTTCAAAGTATGCTTAGCTATAACTTGGTTACCTACTTAAATAAATAAGCCTTTTTGTTGGGTTTTTTTTTGTGTTTATATTATTATTATTACCGGCATGTCCTAGAACCAAAAATTCGAAGACATGACTGTGATATCTACCAATCCGCACTAGGCCCGCGTGGTGAATTATAGCCCATTCCCTCTCATAGAGACGAGGCCTGTGTCCCAGCAGTGGGAACATTATAGGCTGATGATGATGATGATGATTATTACTAGCTTCTGCTCGCGGCTTCGCTCGTATTAATTTCGAATTTAACTATCAATTCAGGTTATTCTACTTGTTATAATATAATTAAATCATGATTCGAAAGACACGTGGCGCCATCAAATATCATAACGAACGTTGTTGTTGTTTTCCTCGGGAACAGTAGGTACTTTTTTTGGGATGAAATGTACGCTATGTCCGTTTCTGTACACCTGACAACGTATGTACAAATTTCAGGATGAATTATTTATTTATTTATTTAAATATATGTATTATACGAGTACATTGTAATCTAATCAATTTAAAACAGTTCCAAACCCCAAAATATTTACATAAACTATGCAAAAATTTGATACTTTTGACCCCTAACTATTGTATTGTTTAATATATTTTAATTTAAATCATTCATTTCATTGTGATTTCAAAATATTGAAATTAATTCGGCAAATATAATATAAATATAATAAACTTGAACCAAAGAAAAACTAAACACTAACAACAAACAACAACAATAGCAACAATTGTCTTTATGTTAAACGCTGTTATTAATTATTATATTTAGGTATCTACATATTGAGTACTAATTTCAACCCGCGACTTCTTCCACATCGAAGAAACATACCTTATAGCAGTCGGTCATAGTGTAGCTGATTGTTACGTTGACCCCGTGGTCGTCAGCGCGAATGTTGAGCGTGAAGTCCTGGGTTCGATTCCCGTGTCGAGCAACAAAGAGTGATTAGATTAGAGAGCAACTAGGAGTTTCGACGTTGGTGATATGATGCCCCCGGCCTGGGAAACCATGTTAAGCCGTTAGTCCTAAGCCTGATGTTGCCATCCCCTAACCGGGTTTCATACTGAACTTACTTACATATATATAAAGGGTGTAAACAGACTCTTAACGAAGCTGAAAGGCATTTTTTTTCCCCGTCATTGCGATCATTTTTTTGTTCTAGACCATACCTGGGAACCGTCTAGTTACGGAGATATTGGTCAAAGTTCCAACTTTTTCACAAGTTTTTTTTTTAAATAAGTACATGTTTTTAATGTAAGATTCTTACTTTAAACACCTCCAGGACCCCTTTACTATTCAATCCATGCATGAGCACAATGTTTTGAGTGCGTTAGATTGGGTCCTACTGTAAAACGTGATTTTTCAGCCCAAAAAAAAAGTTGTTTCCCAGCACTAATTTTTGCGTAAAGTTACTTAGTTTAATACATACATACATAATAAACTCACGCCCTTTTCCCATGGGGGTAGGCAGAAACCACAGAACGCCACCTGCTACGATCCTTACATACTCCTTTTGCCTCGTCCACGTTCATAAATCTGGTCATACACGCACGCCGGTTGCGAGTACTACGCACCTGACCTTTCTGAAGAACCTCACCAATGAGGTGTACATACTATAATGCTTGGTTGACGGCTTCGTGAAGAGTCGGTTTACACCCTGTATGTAACACCAAAATGTACACATAAATGCATTAAAGAGTTTGAGTCTGATCTCTCTCCGGTAGGTTTGCTGTCCCATCGGACTATAAGAGTAAGGGACGAGAGAATGCATCGGCGCCTTCGCACACACTATTGTGCACTATAATAATTATCTCCAGCGCCGATGGCTAAGCTCCGCTTTAATTGGCCGCCGTTATCGAAAAAGTCAGTCTTTATTTCTCCTCTTTTCATAGTTCGATTCTGCACTTTCAGTAGTTCGCGGTGTGAACCGAAGTTTGAAAAGAGATGAAGCGATTCTCGCCGAGCTCGCTCACTCGCTCGTTAACTCGCTTCAATAGTGCAGCATTACATCAATGATTTTTTTTGATATCCGATTAGAAGGTTCGATGATTGCAACCAAACTTACAAACATTAAAATATCAGTATATATTTAAGTACTGCCCTTGTCTATTGTTGAAAACGCACTGACCAGCCAAGGCAAACCTCGCAGAATCGTAAAGTATCCATATTTTAGGTCATGCGGTTTCCCAATACCTAAACCTAACCAAAGACAGGTTCCGCAAAGCTCAATGTTTCAATGCTCAATAAATTTTGATGGGAAGCGGCCACAGTATAGATGTACGTCAGTAGGTCAATGCAAGGTGTCCCCGAATTCTTTTCTAATTGAAAATGTATGCATTACGAACGTTACGTGATTTGAGACTGCGAGTAATTACTGAACAGGTTTTTACCGTAACTTTGGAGGCGAAATGGATTAGCATACTGATTTTAAACAAGTTTCACACGAGTTCTACACCAAAAGATATAATATTTGCACCTGGTATTTCATGAGTGTGAGTGCCAGAAAACAAAATATAAAAGCATTTACTATAATTTATAGCCTGCTATAATTATTAGGTATCGATTAAGTGTCTTATAAAAGCCGAAACATCTTTTTGAAGTCTGTCTCCCCACTCACTAGCGAGCGGTTCACAGAAAGACTAAAGCTGTGACAGGGCAGTCCTTATCTAACCCATTCGTTCTACCTGCTAAAAATCTCTCACCTAGACATGAGTTGCCATAGCTGATCTGGAAGTCTTTAAATAGACTGCTGCTCAGGTGGAGATTTATTAATGACTCTGCCCTTTTTTTCGGATAGGAAATCATCAAATGACTTCTCCAGCTTTGAGCGTAGCAGAAGGAAGTGTCAGACTTGTACTGACTAAAACCAATCCATGTTCCTTCCTTGCCCTTTGTGTTCCAGGGCTGCGGTATCTCTTTCGAACAGTCCCACAGCCCAATGACTCTGCCCTGGAGTGTAAATGTGGTGCTGTTCCACAAACGATGGGGCACTTAATATCGTGTCTTGCGTGTCCTGTTGTTTGCTCATTACAGGAACTGATGGATGCTACAGAAAGCGCCAAACTAGTAGCTCAGTTCTGGGACGATACAATAATTGCCATCGACTCATACGCTAAGAAGACGAAGTGCCTTATTCATTAACTTATAATAGAACTCACTGTTAGTACACATTGCTTCTCAACGCATAATGTACTAACTGGTTTCATGAATAATATAGCAGTGGGAGGGTGATAGCTTTTCAGCGACAATATTAAACAATTACTTTACGAAACGTTTACTGTTTGCTTTGGTTATTCAATAAAGGAAGGTACCTACCATCGCAAACGTTTCACATGTGCATATTAATGTACTTTTACTATTCACATTGTAAAGTAAATACGTGTCATTATGTTACACATTTTTTGCAAATACAAACTCACTTTTCATTTCACTTAGCACCATTGACCTACTGAATGCCCTGTACTACGTCACAGTTAACTTACGCCAATACAGACCTTTTAGTTATCGAAACAAGATCTAAATTAGCATACATATTTCACGCAATATGAGTGCCTACTTGTGACCACGGTTACGAAGTAAGCAAATACCATTTGGTGGCAGTAATAGCACTGGTAGGCATTTCTAGACAACCCAATGCCCTACTTAAACTGCAACGAAACTTACTGTTTGTTTACTATGCGGTTCAAGTTGTATTATGAAATTAGTACCTATTGTTTTAATACTAAATAATAGTACATATTATTTCTAGAAGCCTGGAGTCTATATTTACGGCGTGGGTCCCCTATAACATGGGACCGAAACACAACTGTCGATATATAGATATACTATTAGGTACTCCATATCATCTGCCCGTCGTGGGCAACGAATTGCAACCGCCAGGAGTTGAATATGGCAAACGACAGAGCAATCCAAGTCGCTACGTACTGCTCGACTTTTTTTGAAGTTATACTTCTTTTGGCGCTTTACGGAAAAATGACGAGAGTAAACGATGCGCACGCACACCGTCACAAAAAACCGACACCCTGAAGTTAGCTAGTCAACATACACCCTGAAGTTAGCTAGTCAACATTTTAGTGTTATACACCAAAGAAGTATAACTTCTTACGTGCGTAATAAGTACACAAACCCTTTTTTTTTCAACTTCGTGTCTTGGTGACCAAGATACAGCCTGTGCTTAGTTTAGGACCCGCTGTTAAACCTCCCAATATTCTGTTAGTTTTAACTTAACAACATATTCTGTGTAAATCTGATCATCGATTCCAGACAAAGCGTTAGGGAGAGCTAACTCATCAGGGTTTCCAGGCAGGATGGGTTAGGTTAGGTTAGGTTAGAGATGACCTATTTTCCCAGCTATTAGAAGGTTCCCAGGTATGGTCTAGATTCTAGACCATACCTGGGAACCAGTACTTCTAGTGTTATTCGTTTTTCACGTTTTAATTTTTTTGTGTGCTGGTTCGCATTTGAAACTTTCAAGTATGTTATAACAATAATTTTCTTGGACATTTCCGGCATCTTGCAATACAATCGAATATTATGTTTGTAACACTATAGCCTCTTTTTCTTGCATTTTTATGAGTTACTAAGGGAAATAATTAATTCATAATCATATTATACGTTACATAAAACTGATGAAGCAATACTGGATATTATAATCAGTGTTTCTGTGTGAGGTAGGAAAACCACTATATTGTTAATTGTAGTGTTATTGTTTATTGTTGTTGTTGTTATTGTTGTTTGTTGTTGTTGTTGTTGATAGGTACTGTTTAAATTAATATTACTGTCCTTAGATGACCAGCTTATCCCTTTATAATTAAGTAGCTGGGTGACCGAGCTCTTGGGCTGCGGGCTGTTCGAAAGAGATACCGCGGCCCTGGAACACAAAGGGCAAGGAAGGAACATGGATGGGTTTTAGTCAGTACAAGTCTGATACTCTCTTCCGCTCTGCCCAGAGTGGGAGAAGTCATTTGATGACTTCCCATCCGAAAAAAAAAGGTGACCGAGCTCTAACGTGACTATAAATCATATATACAAATATTGTTCATTTAGTAAAGGATATCTTATTTTGTATAAATGAAGTTAATATCGCACTTCATGTAGCTAAAGTAATTTCTCAAGAAAAAATAATCTAGATCAATACCTACATACTGTTATCACAACGAAAGAAACTTTGAGACACGTTGTCCTCTATTAAACTGGTATTAAAGACCGTTTTCACCGGATGAGGTGAAGATCTTCGAGATCTCGTAGTTAGATAACGGACAAAATTGGCAAAAAAAAAACAATCCCAAAATATAAAAAGTTTCATGTTTGAGCCTACCTATTTGATTTTAAATAATTTTGTGCAAAAAAAAACTATATCCTTATAAAAATATAGAAATCTATTAAAATGTTACGCATGTTTTAGATAAGAGGAAATGCGGGTTATCTTTTCTCCATACAAATGCTCTCGCATGTTTTCTTTCTGGTTTATGACTTTTTACAGTTAAATATCAACCTCTTCTATGTCCCTTTGTTTTCCTTTTTTATGATACATAATCTGTATAAGCACTGGACTGGAACCTTTACAAATTACTCAAAATTGCCTATTTTGGACCTCTGTCAATAGAGGTCTAGTATACAAAGACAGTATAAAGTATATATCCTTCTTTTTTTTAGGTACTATTTCCTATAGTAGTAGAGAGCCAAACCTCAAATTATAACTTTTTTTTTTTATTTAGTTTCTTCTAAAACCTACCGCATTTCCTCTTAAGTTGTGAGATAATTTGATCATTAATTAAATAACTATGTTACCGAGTGAAACAAAACAACTTACACAAAATTCAAGTTACGTAATACAAAATCTGCGTCTTAATTACTATTTAACATTTAATTGTAATCTCATTTCGTTGTACAAGTTTTATCTGTACTGCAAGTCTGCAAATGGAAGTGAGAGAGCAAATCTATGTTGATGATTATCTTTTGGCATCATGATTTTATTCAATGGTCAAGTTAATTAATTTTACACGTAATAATAAAAAGGAATTTAAGAGCGTTAACGACTTACGGCATTTCATACAAATTTCAAGCCTTTTTTTTTCGAAATCATTGAACCGATTTTAATGAAACTTCATACGGTCTAAAGATTTGACAGAGGACTTTTCAAAAAATAGTGTGTACAGCTAAATTATACCAATTGA
Organism: Lycophotia porphyrea; assembly: GCA_950005105.1. NCBI lineage: Eukaryota > Metazoa > Arthropoda > Insecta > Lepidoptera > Noctuidae > Lycophotia > Lycophotia porphyrea. The sequence continues at coordinate 17,617,499 of OX465388.1, read as the reverse complement.
TTTTTTTCCATAGAAACAGAAATTTCCAATGTTTTTTTTAAAGATTTTCACATCTTTGACACATTTTTTTTCACATTTGACATCTATACTAATATTATAAAGAGGTAATTATTTTTGTAAGTACAGGGTAATCTTCGAAAATAATGATTTAATTCTTTTAATTTTATTAATTATATTTATATCATGCATATTAGCCGAGCTATAACAACGTTAGCGCACAAAGTCGCGGGCGAAGTGCTAGTATTATGTAAAGAACATTCATATGACTTATTCATATACCTTGCAGATCATGAGTGGATAAGGTATACAGACCAAACTACCCAAAACTATCAGATTTTCCCAAAAAACCTTGAACCTAATACTTTAGCAATAAAGTCGAAAATCTATTAAAGAAATCTGACAGATTGTAGTAGCTTGATGTGCTGGCATCTTTTTTTTTTTCTTTTTGCCATCGATACTAAAAAAGAAAAAAATCAGCATCATTCATCATCCTCTGCCATCTTGAGTATGTGTTAGCAAATATCGATCTAGTACCCAAGGTGCTTCAACTTGTTGTTGACCGATGTCGACATTGCTAAAATAAGTCGGTCAATAGACTTGGGAGTGTGTTGATTGCGTGTTAAAAGATGTGTGTGAATTAATTATTGCCATTCTGTTTATTTGGTGAATATGTTTCTATTTTATAATTACATAACATAACATCACGCCTGTAATCCCCGTAGGGTTAGGTAGAGCTGTACCTAATAGTACACCCACATTTCGCCAGTTATGTTTATGTCCCATGTAATAGGGGGCGAGCCTATTGCCATCAACCGGGCACAAATCCAGACTCCGTGGCTGCTACTGAGAAATACCTGATGGAAAAACCCAATAACACTTTGCCCGACCTGGGAATCGCACCCAGGACCTCATGCTCGGCAGTCGCGCTTGCGACCACTCGACCAACGAGGCAGTCTATTTTATAATTGTTTTCTAATTATATAACATTACTTAACATCATGCCTGTTTTCCCCGCAAGGTTAGACAAATATTACCTACTAGCTTATGCCCACGGTTTTGCCCGCATAGCGTTCGGTAATTGTCCTACGGGATCCTACTACCAGAATTAAAAACCGTAGCCTTTATGCTAGTTCAGACTTTAATCTATCTCTGTGCCAAATTTCGTCCAGATCCGTTCAGCCGTTCTAGCGGGATCGAGTACCAAACATCCATTCATGCATCCAAACATTCGCATTTGTGGTTGCTACTAAAAAAAATCTGATTTGTCTGTAACACTGTGTTCAACCTAGAAATCAAACCCAAAACCTTAAGCTAAGCATGCTTAATTTATTAACTTCAACTTTCAAGCATTACATCTCACATATGTTAAACATCAAATCGATATATGTTACTAACAATAACATTAAAAAGCACATTAAAATTACATAAAAAATAACTCACTTAATCAATGTCCGTTATAAGAGACTTCAAGGCCTCACTGATTCCAATTACCTCATCCAGCCAGTGGAAACGCTCCCTAAGCACACTTTCCCCTTCTATTACACTTTCGACCATGTTATGAGACACACCAAAAAACAACGTCTTGCTTCTGTTACACTGCAGTGACTCGAAAGTGTACCAGTAATTTGATACTACATAATATGCCTCTCGCAATTTGTAGCACTTGTTTTTTTTTCAAAACAATGATGCGTGAGTTTTTTTGAGACGTACTCGTACACTGGCCACCAGTGACGTACCAGATGATGGATTATTGGGCCGCCGGACATAAATGACTTGCTCGTGTCCATTGGTTGCCGCATTGTTTTTTTATCCATTGATTTTTGCAACCATGTATGGATGGAGAGGGAGAGGAAGACCAAGGAAACGATGGATGGATTGTGTGACGAATGATATGAAATAAAATGGATTAAATGATAGCGTGACGGTTGACATAGGAGAGTGAAGAAAAAAACGTGTTGCGCCGACCCCAAGTAACATGAAACAAGAGCAGGAAGGTTATTTAGGTTACTGCAATTATTTGTATAAATTGTCCATCATCTGCTTAGCGCTTTGACAGATAATGTACTGAAATATCACTACATATTATAAAACAAAGTCTTCCTCCGCATCTGTCTGTCTGTTCGCGATAAACACAAAAACTTGACACACAACAAAAACCGATTTTTGTGCTGTTTTCACCAACGGATAGAGTGGTTCTCGAGGAAGGTTTTAGTATATAATTTGTCATGGTTTTTTTTTGCTGGGAACGGGATCAAAATTTCATGATTACTTTTGGTCGCGATAACCGACATCCACGCAGGCGAAGCCACGGGCATCAGCTAGTTTGACAAATATTAAGTCCGGTGTACTCTTCATTTGACCCCATTTTTTAAGGTATTGTGATTAAATACTTGAGGAACTGACGATTGCTTTTTGTTTATAGCTTTCTTGACTATTGTTGACGACCGTTATCTTACGTGTAAGAGTCAAAGTAAATAATGCTCTTGATTGATAACGTAGTTTTGTGTTGTCAAATAGTTTTCCGACAGTGACTTCTAATAAAAGGCAGTCACGGTTGTTGAGCAAATTGACTGCTTACCAACTAATAGTGTCTTTAAATTCAGATAGTTTTATGAAATTGTTAAAACACGGTACATTGACGTTAAGGGGCAATTTGCTTAACAATTAATACGACCATCATTTACAAGTATATGAACAAGAGCTCGTGATTTTCAACCCATAGCAATAATAATTAATAAGTACACACTTTTTGACAGAAATAGTAATATAGACCATTAATTTTTACGGAAACCTACGCCTACCTAGTTATTTACTGCTCAAACAATAATAATAGCACATTGTTATAATACAGTTTCACTAATTACTTGTATGACTATTTTTGAAATTGAATGTTACGTAGTTTTAACTGTTACTTTTTTTTTGAGTACCATTTCAATTAAGAAACCAAGTAATTTTATAGTATTAACTAACAGTTGCCGAGGAAAAAATCTCGCATTTACATCTAGGTAACATCAACGTGTTAATTATTGAGTTAAATAGTCCTTCAATTAAATTACAACTTCAATCGATGTCGTTAGTTGTATGAGATGGTTAAATTGACGTAGGGTTAATTTTTTGGGTTAATTTGCTTTCCAAATAATCTCCTTGACGTACTAACCCGAAAAGATCAACATTTTATCCAAATGTATCAACCGGGCAACCAAAGAAATTAACTTGTGACTTCAGTTGTAGTTTTACCTTTTCATTTTAATTGTGTTTTTGTTTTTATGCACACTTGTTTTTCCAATTCACTAGAAATTTGCAGAATAATCGACATCGGCTTTGCTTGCCATTAAATAAAAGATACAAATAGATAAAATTTCCTTGACATTACATATGAATACTTAAATGGGTATTGCCGATCACAATTTGTTTTTTTTTTTGCATTTTTGGAGACTCTGGTGCGACAATCCATAGATTTTGACTCTAAAGCAAATGGCTGGCTCTAACCTTTGGTTTTTAAACCAATATAAAAAAAAATCTTCTCTGATCAACTAGATATTTTGTTACTAATGTAATTAAAGTATGAATAAAAGTCGTTCTATAAAAACACTGCAACTCAATTATGAAACAACTGGAATTCAATTATGTACTCTATTTTTTTCAAAATACTGGTTGTGTTCGTTTGTCCACGTATTTGTTAAACCAGTTTGAGATCTACTGTTGCATTGGTTAGAGACTTTCTCCGTAATTATGACAAAACTACAGTTAGTCAGTTTTATTCTTGTAGATACACAACCTGGTTAAGGTTATAATATTTTGATCTTGAAATTAGTGTGAACTTGTGTGTTTATAGATTACATAACATCACGCCTGTAATATTCAATGGGTTAAGCAGATGTGTACTTAATAGTACATCTATATTTCGCGAGTTTTATTAAAGTTTACAGATTGGTAAACATAATTTTGTAATACACCTTTGGGTGGCTTAAATAAACCCAATGCATTTTAGATTTTTCTTATATTTTCATTACTGATTTTTATCACAATCATAAACACGTGAATTTGCGAAATCTTTTGCAAACTGAAAATTATCATAATATCTATCAAAACAAATGCAAAACAACGTTTTATGCAACATTAAGTTTTCCATAGACTTCAAAAAATATCTTTTTTACATAATATTATAATATGTATTTGGGTTAAATATTTTTATGATGGAGTATTATGTAAAGAAGGCCACTTTCGCAGCCTAGTTCCTATTTACAGAGTCGTGAAGATTTATTATGTGGACTTGTGCCTACGTAGGTACTTTAATTGTGTAATGTGAATATGTCAGGTAAGTACACTTTTAAGTGGGTCTGCGTATTAGATAACTTATGTATTTAAAACTGAGTGCGTTTTGTTTTTACATAATTTACAGTAGTTGTGCCCTTTGGCTTTGTGTTCATTCTAATTAGTTTAGAAGTTGCAAGTAACCTTTGCATATACATAAAATAATAAAATAACGTGACAATATAATTTAGTTTAAAATAAGAAATACATAGTAAGTACCTTCTCTAAGTTCTTAAGAAATAGTTAAAGTTTTTAATAAATCTCAGTTCTCCTAAAATACTATCGAAGACTGCACAAGGCAAATATTTCTACTTAAATGAAAGAACGAAGCAATATGAAACTTCATGAAGTGACGAAAGCCCGAAGCATTTCAGAGCGGAATGAAATAATGACGGCTTAATTTTTTCTATAAAAAAAAACATCACCCTTCCAAAGAGCTCTAAACCTACGCTGAAAAGTATTTATTAACTGTAAATAATAGACAACTGACAATGACCCACAAAACAATACACCAAGTAGATCATTACCAATATTATTTACATCCTAATCACTGCTATGCAATTGGTTCAAGAATACAAACAAACACATTCATTTGAGCAGAACCTTGTTTTCGAACGAATAGGGGTGAAAATCCTTTAATTTAAAATGAAGTTAACGTAGTTTAGAATTCGCGTGCTGGTGTGTCATTGAGCCTATGTTTGTCCGTCTGTAAACTGGTGATTATGTGACGTCATTTATAACATCCTAGTACTTCGTTTGTGGGTCAGACCCTTTAGTGTACTGCTTAGAAAATGATGCAAAATAGTTTAGCTCATCGCATACAAAAATCAATCCTTATCGATTCAGGTAACCGTTAGTTTCAAAAATGAAATCATTTGGTATAACTTGGTCCCTAAATTTTAGACTAAATAGCCAAAACCCACAAGACGCCCACTATATCTTAGACTAGCACTTTGCCCGCGACTACGTCCGCAAAAATTGTGACAGCTCGGCTCATAAGCATGATATAAATATAATCTATAGCATATATCACCCACGAATAATGTAGCTTTCTGCCACTGAAAGATTTTTTAGCATTCGAATTCAATTGTTCTGGAGATTACGCCTACAAACATTCATAAACAAATTTTACCTCTCTATAATATTAGGTGTCTCACCAGTGAGAACATTATAATCTGATTAAACTATGCACACGGATCTCACCGTTTTTAAAGATGTCAAAATCCATGACATAATAAAATGCCCGCATTATTATAAAAAAAAACATAAACAATCTTCATACAATTGAGACCCACGTGCCAAAAAGATTAGAATTAAATAATAGACAACACAACTAACTTTCACTACCACACTTAACTACTCTGATCTTCGTAACGTAACATGACGTCATAACAAGTTACTGATCCAAGAACTTCAAGCACCATTACAAGCAATATTCTACTATGAAGAGACTGACAAGTGCAGGGCGGGGCAAATGTACAGATGTGACATACCGGAACAGGTGTTGATGCAACATTTATAATATCTGCTGAAGGGCTCAGGTGAGCAACTTCCCACTTTACCTTTGCTGGTACTCAAGCCTTTTTGGTTGATAGTGGGATTACGACAGACTTTTCTCCATAGGGTTGGCTAAAGCGCTGATAGGCCTCCTAAACATACTTGACACGAGAAAATACACCTAGTATTTCTTACTCTAGATATACTTGAAACAAGCAAATAGCCTTTCTTACTACTTCTCCCAAAGGCTGGCTTTTACCTTGGCCAGAGGCTAAGTGTTGCCATACAACGTGGCAACGCCGCCAGACTCTTGGGCACATTACCAGCTGACAGCGTTGAGGAGAAGTTTTCGATGCCCTTTTATAGTTTGTTGTTAGTTTATTTATTTTAGTTTAATAGTTTTTAATTATTAATGTATATAGTTAGTTTATCAAGTTAAAAACTTAAATTAAATCCTTTCTTACCAGATTAAACCAGACAATGCTGCCCTACTTCCAATAGCCATATCATCCTTCACCCAGTCCATCTATCGTTTCTTTGGTCTTAATCTAGTCTTATAGCCATCAACATTCATACTCAAAAATTCCTCATTCCTCCGCATCACATGTCCATACCTTACTTCCTACCACCTTCGACTAAACGCAAGCAAGTGCATTTCTTAACACTGTAAAACTACATGAAAGCTTTTACACAATATCTTAGACTAACGTAGTGTTGATCTGATAGATTCCTCGTCAATTTAATAAAATCTTCGCTTGTCTCTCGACTCATTATCTGTGCATCCCTGCCGTTAGGCATCGATCTAAATTGTTCGTATTGTCTATTTTTGCCCACCTTAAAATCTACTTTGATAAACCGTTCACACATACCTAGCTATGTCGATTAGGTGTTACGCAACCTCTTAATATTTTTGCGTGCGATCATTTTTAGGTTAGACACGCAAGAGGGAAAGTCGAACAAGTTGATGGCAGCTAAATTACATACATGTGGGCAAGCTATTATGTCAAAGAAAGAGCTTTGAAGTTGTACCATAACTTATTCGGTAATTATTCTTTACTATTGTACTGTTATTTTGTCGTTACAAGGAGCTGTCAGGTCCAGGGCTGCGGGACTGTTCGAAAGAGATACCGCGGCTCTGGAACATAATGGGCAAGGAAGGAACATGGATGGGTTTTAGTCAGTACAAGTCTGACACTCCCTTCCGCTCTGCCCAGAACGGGAGATGTCATTTGATGATTTCCCATACGAAAAAAAAAAAAAGATCTGTCAGTTAATCGTTGTCGAAGTACGAGTACCTATAAAAGTATAAAAACTGACAACAGTAGTTAATCAATTTTGAGTGATTTAGGAAAACTGTAAGTTTTTCAAGATACGAGTTGCTTATGTGCAAGCTGTTGGCATACAATTCAGTCAACGTTGACAACGTTGTCACACACTGACCTCGTTTAGTATCAAACTCAATGAGATAGTGGAACTAAGGTGAATTATCCAGTATGGATACGGAAACCCCTAAAATTTAAGAAGTTTTTTTTTTAATCATTGCCCCACAATAGGAATTTCTCCTGTATCGTGGGTGCGTTTACAAACATTTAAAGTCACATACACAAACAGCCAGACCCGGGTCTAATAATAGATACAATTTTTTTTTGTCTGAATTTTTAACCAATTAGGATAAGCAATCCTAGAAAAAAATGGAAGAAGAATAAATCAGTGCAAACCAGCAAGTTGGTTCACCTTTCCTAGATTTCTCCACAATCAATAGAAATAGGTCACACAAGAAACCAGCCAACACAAAAGGGTCTGCTGAACGAAATAACTTTGCAATAGGGGTCAAAGGTTGTGCGGCAAAAGTGATTTCAAAAGCCGCAAGTCTGTCGTCAGCATTTATAATGTGCTGTCCTCAATCATACCTCACGAATAGTATTCAAAGTAAGTCTGACTCATATATAATGCAAGCTTTTTGCATAAATGTCAAAAAGTTTGTAGCCATTAATCTTTTCCAATCTATGATAATTTTATAAAGAGGTAATGTTTGTAAGTTTAGATGTTCGGGGTAATCTTCGGAACTACTGGTCCGATTCCGAAAATTCTTCCACTAATGGGGAGCTACATTATTCCCAAATATCATAGGCTATATTTGAAATGTTACATAGGGATAATTTTGGACCTACAAGGAGGGAAGCGGCAGGCAAAAGCTAGTTATGATATAAAACTTTATCATTCATTTATACCATGACTAGCGACCCACCGCGGTTTCGCACGGATGCAATGTAGATATAAACCTTCCTCTTCAATCACTCTATCTATTAAACAAACCCGCATCAAAATCTGTTGCGTAGTTTTAATGATCTAAGCATACATAGGGACAGACAGCGCGAAGCGACTTTGTTTTATACCATGTAGTGATGATGCCGTGTCGTTTGAATGAAATATGACACACGGATGGGCTATAACTATAAAGGTGCTGAAATAGGATATTTTTTATCCTAGTACTACGTTCCCGTAGGTTAATTTCAAGCGAAGCTGCGGCGAATAGCTATTGTTATACCCCAGTAAGCATAATTTTGCAGTATGGAAGATCTACTAAGACATGATAGACACCCATAATAGGATGGCCATTCCATTTCATTTAATTGAGACTTACTGTTTTGTAAAAAAGGTTGCCTGACCATACATGCTGAACAGAAGGTTGGCCAATTTGGAATGAATATACCCAAGTTTGAGAAAAAAGACTCAATGTAAGACGATCGTAATAATAACGAAAAGTTTTTTTCACTTGTTTAACACGTCTTTTGTTTCGGTGGTGAATCGCGAAAGTGGCGTGCCAGAATGTAGCCATTCTTTCACAGCACTATTTTGTATGTATCTACGCACACTTTTGATGACTTGTTTGCTGATGTATCTATACGGTGTCGTAGGTATACGGGGTGAAAGAAACACTTACCACGTACTCAGTACATCATTCTGGACCACTTAAAGATTGGAAATGGAAATGATGAAAATTTTGTCATCGGTAGGTAAGTTTTAAAAAAATCACCTGTCCACACGTTTTACCCACGTACTGATTGCACTTTTACCTACAGGAAACAGTTGTTCTTTTTTTTTTAATTAACGATAAAAAATTCTATATATATTCCCCCACGGTTCAAAATGATGTAGATGTCTCACTAAAACTAACCTTTCTTGACAGAGAAGCTGACAACCTTACAGGCCTAAATCTTCTGGCCACAGAGCGGCACGTAAACCTGATGTAAATCGTTCGCTACTGAGTACGTGGTAACGGTTTTCGCGTCAGTGTCCCTTCCACCCCGAATTAAATACTAAGACTAGATCTACGAGTGAAAGGTTAGATGCTATACTTACCTATCTATATCCTACTTCCCTCAACCTTTGTAAACTTTGTAAATGCCGCGCCGTACCGTCATCTATAAACCTTCGTTTTGAATCGCCATTAGTGCGGTTACCATAATTTCGAAATTATGGAGGTGTTACTACTTTGCACGCGATGTACTTGTTTATGGGAACACTGAAAGCAATGTCCCATCTTAAGGTTAGTTTCGTTAGAACAAAATAATTCCTGATATGTACTAATTTTTACAAATAGCTTTTAATTTGTAAAATTGACCATCAAATTACGTTTGAATATAAAAAAAAGCATATTTAATTTGCGAGATGATCTAGACGCGTTTCACGAAGGCTGGTTCGAAGTGGCTCAGAAGAAGATTATCTGGAAGGACATGGGGAGGCCTGTGCCCAGCAGTGAGACATACAAGGCATGATTGGTGATCATCTTACTGGTGAATTGAAAATGACCGCAATTAGCACATCTAAACTGAGTTCTAAAGCCGGCAGTGTTATCATTCCTGTGGATTATTGAGATTGAAAGCTTTTTAGCAGTTTGTGTTCAGTTATAATATTGGAAATCGGACTTAGAAGTCTATTGAAGAAATCAGAAAAATGAAACTGATTAAAACAGAGAAAATCAAATCTTTTTTGTAAACATATATTATACAGGGGTAATACAAATAAATAAAGTCAGTTCATCTGTGTCTAGTGTTTATACATACAAATTAAATCAATGCTTATAATCTGTTTTCCATGAAAATTTAATATTACAAAAGAATACACAATGTAAATGAGTAGACCGTAAATAAAGTTCCAGAGAACGTGAGGTCAGATGAGACTGACACCAGATTAAATTGATACTTCAAAGAATGTAGCTTGACGAACCATGAACCACCAAAAACGCCATGACAACAAAAAAACCGGTGAAATAAAACATAAACAAAATGTACTGCAACACCGTTAGGCCGCTGCCTCGAATTTTGCGGGCAGCGGGGCGGCGGCGGCGGCGGCGCCGCACAGTGGAACGAATGTATGGGAGCGGTTGGACGTAGACATGTCCGAAAAATAAGAGTAAAATTATGACAAACTAATGATGCCATCTTATTCGATTACTTAATGCCTTCATAAATTGTGGTGATGAATTTCTTCATAACTCCCATATTTCGGGAGTAATTTGAGAAAATGTGAAATTTTACTATGAAAATGAGTGTATCGAGCTCTCTCCCTCCTGATTCCGGGCTTGTTTCAAGTACCGGTCTCTAATATCGTAATGCTATTACTAAGAGCTATATTTAATACTAAGACACATAGTGCGCCAAATGTGCACTTTCTGGGATAAAAGGAAATGAAAATTTAAAAAAAAAAAACGTTTTTTCCCCATTTGTATTTACTTTAAACCGCAGACAGACTTATTAAGAGGTCTATAAATATATTATATATATACAGAAATATATATTAACAAAAATATTCACAAGAACTGATGAGAGTATGACTTTTAAGTAAGTTGATAATAAATTACCTAGTTTCATTAAAAGTACAATAAATAATTAAGATGTAAGCTCTAATTTACTAAGTTACACATTTTAAAACAATAACATCATTTAATTATCTTCGTCATCATCATCATCATCAATTAATTCAAATTCAGAATCGATGTCCGCTAAATCATTTATGTTAACAAATTCGATATCACTTTTCTCAGAATCCGTAAGCTCATAAAATTCCTTAAAAGAAGATTTTTTTACAAACTTATTTCCTTTTGGACGGATACTTGTAACAAGTGGATCAGAAGACAGTAAAAGATTGTGCATAATATCTTCATTGCATGAGATACTGCTATGCTTTCGAGAATGCCCCTCTCTATATTTTCTAAAATCTTTATTTCTAGCCTCGGATGCCTCTTCGGATAGAAAACCAATGGGCACAATTGACATGTTCTGAACTATGTCTGGCCCATGCATTAAAATTTTATGAAGTGAAGAAGGCATATAATACCATGGGTATAACTCCACGTAAAGCTTAGCAGTATCAAAGCAGAACTCTCGGAATTTAGTTACGTTGATCTTCTCTCCTGATGAAATACACTGCAAGATCACACAGATTTTTCTTAAAAGCATAGCATCTATTCCGGTCAGTTCAGCAGATTTAGTGTAGTTTTCAAAAAATCTCCTTGCCGAGTTGCCATTGTTGGTGGATCCACTGCCTTGTTTCACAACATCGAGAAGTAAGCCCGTTTCTCTTCTTACAGCCTCTTGAACTCTTTTCTTCCTGTCATCAACTTGCCTTTTTGCTATATCACCCCTTACTTGCCATGATTTTATGTCTAATTTGTAGGAAATGTGTAATAAGCATTCCATTGAGCGAATCCAAGCGTGAAGGGTGCTTAAGCTATATTTATACATGTCCTCGTTTGCGTGTTTATCTTTGATTAACTCTAAATTATTCATTTCTTTAGGACAAGCCTTGCATATGTCACACACTGAAGCTGCTGTATCGGATATAATGGAATGAATTTTACCATCAATCATTGTCAACAGCAGTTGGTGTTTGACACTAATTCCATCAGTGATGGTGGATGGAGTTAAGGCTTCAATCTCTGCTTCGATTTCAGCCATCTCTCTCTGCACATTTTCTTTGGTTTCCTTTATAAACTTAAACAATATTGGCCGGCAAAATGAAGTGGAAGATGGTCGCTCGTTTTCCCAAATTGTTACACCTTTTGAGACGAGCCGCAGTGGTACAAGACTAATCATAAAATTACTAGCAAGATCGATTTGCTCATCTTCACTCGTCCTTTGATGATAAATGCTTTGGCTAGATGATCCGTCAAAACCCCATTTGCTGGTCAATACGAGCTGTTGATTGGGATCAACAGGGGTTTCTAACGACCTAATAAGTCTTCTTGAGGTTAAATCCATCAAGGCTTGTAATTTGATTTTTGCAGAGCTCTCTGTAACTGTGAGATCTTCTTTGGCCGGATAGCACTTAATTTTTTCTTTAACCAACATGTAATAACTCGGGTATTGAAGAGCTCCTTCTTGAGTGTTGAAATCCCGAAGAGTGTTATAGCGCCATTTCGATAAGTTCATCGATACATAAAGAGCCAATGCCTTCAAAGGGGATATTTCCCGTACCTGAATTGATTTACCTTCAATGAAGGCTTTGATTTTTGAGGCCTCTTCTGGATTCTCCGTCAAGTATTTCATAACATAAGCTGTATCGCTTTGTCCTGCCTTTTGAAGCGCCCTTTCGGCCGAAAACATAATTTCAGCGCTGCTACTGCTGCATGAAAGACTATCTTCAGTGCGTCTTCTTTTTTGCCGGTTACTAAGGTCCTCAAAAGATTTACGAGGACTAGGATGTGTACAAGTTGAAGCATCAGATTTAGCAGGAGAAATTATGGGCTCGATGACGTCACTTATATTTTCTGTAGAAGGTTCCATATTTTCATTCTGTAATTCCGGCCATTGAATTGCAGCCTGTAGCCAAATCTCATGTTTCTTCCGAAACTTATCTGTGCTTCTTCCAGACTGTGTCCATTTTGCATAAATGCGGTAGCAAAATCGACGACACCAGTCTTTTAAACTTGTTTCAGCACTTTCACATAACTGAACACAACTGTTATCTTTTAAAACACTGAACAAATAGTTAAAGTCGCGTAAATCTTTATGTGCGCGTGCGCATAAAGCAACGTGAATATCAAGATTTGTATTAAAATTTGGAAAATACATTGCGAGATTAGCTTGGATACAACGAGGTGTAAATCAACACTGATTTTAAAGTTACTAATAGTGACCTATTTATATAAAATCCAGGTATCCCAGGTATCCTTTGTTAAATATTGCAAGGTAATTAGTTATTGTGATAATTAGTAAATGATGCATGCTAAATTAGTGTATTAAGAGCCATTTAGTAATTAAATAATAGCAATGTTCTTATCAGTAATCATTAGTGCATCAGTTTTATATGTAAACCTTAAGTCCCTAATTATATATCCTAATTAGCTTATATCTTCTCTAATTGGCTGCTCAGAAATGTTATTGTAATAAGGTAAACCTTTAGAAAAACGGTTTTAATCAACAAAATAAACAAAAAATAAAAAAATTGTGTTATAAAATAAACATCACTCTTTATCCCAGAAAGTGCACATTTGGCGCACTATGTGTCTTAGTATTAAATATAGCTCTTAGTATTAGCATTATGATATTAGAGACCGCTACTTGAAACAAGCCCGGAATCAGGAGGGAGAGAGCTCGATACACTCATTTTCATAGTAAAATTTCACATTTTCTCAAATTACTCCCGAAATATGGGAGTTATGAAGAAATTCATCACCACAAGTTATGAAGGCATTAAGTAATCGAATAAGATGGCATCATTAGTTTGGCATAATTTTACTCTTTTTTTTCGGACATGTCTACGTCCAACCGCTCCCATACATTCGTTCCACTGTGCGCCGCTTGACTGGAGTGCACCGCTCGTTGCCCGCTCCCGCGCCGCTGTTTTCGAGAACCGGTCCATTTAAATGTACGCATAAGATCCTGCCGCTCCCGCGCCGCCGCCGCCGCCGCCCCGCTGCCCGCAAAATTCGAGGCAGCGGCCTTATAGTTAGCCAACGTGCCAAAATGTCGGTCACATTTTGCTCACATACGTCAGATTTGCTATCTGTAATCTTTAGAGACAGTCAGCTAAAGAAAATGATGGCGAAATACTGACCGAGTACTTTATCTATCCACTTCCAGACTTGTCTTTTAGAATATATTTCCAGATTGGCATTTTGATTTTAAGACTACTTTTTCGACGCTCATTTGTAAGCATTGTAATTAGTTTTACCAGATACAAAAAACTTAATGTCTTTGAATTTAGCTAGTCTTCCACAGACAATTAGAAATATTTCGCATCTTTTTTTGCTTACTACGAGTACTTATCATAAATCATAATATTTTCTCCAAAATCAACTTTCAAAATTCGCTATGTGTGTCAAAACTCTTTAGGTAGACACACCCATTCAGTATTGCTCAATTTTATTTTATAGGTACCTATCTTCCACTATGAAAGTATTTGCTTCGAAACTCTTAAAACGTAACTCCATGATGCTATTATCAATCATAATAAAATGTATGTCTTCTGTCTAGTAGGCCATTCGTACTAACTTGTAAGCGGTTCAGCGAGTTCAACATTTACCATGCACTTAAGTTTACATAACTATTACATGGCTGGTAATCATTGACGTCTGTTGTTAAATACTAGTACCAGCTGTATTCGGTTAGACTGGAAGCCGACCACAACATGGGAAAAGGCTAGGCAGATGATGATACACTGCTAACCTTTGTTGAAGAAAAGTTGGTCATATTTGTATAACGTGTATAGCTCTTTCATGTTTAGCACAAGAGTCAATATATATAGTGTTACTAATTAACATTTAATAATATCCGTTGGAAATTAAAAGAACTGTTTTAATGCCGTAAGATATTTGAGATCGACACGTCAAAATTTCTGTCATACTGGGCCCGCGTGAGGCCTATTCCCTCTAGAGAGGAGGCATGGGTCCCAGCAGTGGCCATTGAAGGAAAGAAAGTTAACAATGGACAATAAAGAACTTAAGTTGCTGATTAAAGACATTCCTAATTCATCATCATCTGCCTAGCCTTTTCCCAACTATGTTGGGGTCGGCTTCCAGTCTAACCGGATGCAGCTGAAATACCAGTATTTTACATGGAGCGACTGCCTGACCGACTGACTGACCTGTAATGAGTGGTCACCCACAGACCAACCTAGGCAAGCACGGCATAACCTAAAGATCGACCTGAGCGGCTGTTATTATTTTGCCCCGAGCTCCTCCAAAAGACATTTCTAATTGCACGGATTTAAAACTAAGCAATCGGTTAAATTGGTATCCATTACAAATTCTCTTCATTAAATGAACCATTGCAATAACAACAAAACATTAACGTAACACATAACTGAATAAACGAAACTAAAGGGTAACGTTTTCATCAGCCGGATACCGATGTGCAAGTATACAGGATGTTTAGAAACCAATGCACTGGACGGTTGTGAAACCGTACTTGTGTTAGTTTTCACAAATTAGTACTGGATTTGTTTGTGTTGTTTTTACACAATGATTTATCATTTTAGCCTGTATAATCTATATCATATTAGCCTATAATATCCTAACTATGACCGATGACCTGGTGAAGGGTGCGGGAATCCGCCGGATGCAAGTCACCCGGGACCGGTCAATGTGGCAACATTTGGGGGAGGCCTATGTCCAGCAGTGGACGACTTTTGGCTGAAATGATGATGATCCTTACTATTCGGACACAGGCATGTGAGACGGGGTGGGTCATGGATATGTCTTCGAATTTTTGGTTCTACGACATTGCAGTTTCCATAACTATCACTGTTTTGAGAGCACTGCTGAAATAACTTAAGGGCCTGCTTAGATTTGAATTCACGATCTTAATATCACTATCGTTACCAATCCGCCACAACTGCTGAATAAGTTTAACCTGTATAATAGATACGATAAAATATGGGCTGCTTCATTTCCAGTTGTGATGAAACATGAGAAACAGTTCATAAATGACTCAGCATGGCAAGTTCATGAGTAGCATACTAATTGAATGTATACAGATATACACAATAGATAGTCTAAATAAGGCTTATCTAGATTGGAAAGCCTGTTCTCATCAAGACGTACTTGGGCTCATATTATTTTGAATGAAGTAAGATTAAATATCACACCCTGTGGAGAATTAATCTGTGCCAGTTGGTCCACCAAATACAGTTTATGCTTACTCTGGGGGCACAGGATTACTTCTAGTTAAATATCATCTTTTTGCTCACTGTATTTTGCTTTTCCATGTTTGTATGTTACCTGACTTGTATGTCAATGAATATGTCAGTAAATCAATTACTCTAAAATAATTGTTAATAGAAATAGACTAACGACGGATACATACATTGTCGTCTTTATTACTAAGTTAAAGGTATTTGCGACGGATCTGGCATGGCCCATCGCTGCCAGACGAAAAGGCGAGAACTTATGCAACTAACCCTGACTTGGTCATTCACACTTTAATGTTAATTATATCCCATTCCAACAACATTGTGGTCAAGAGTAGGCCCTTTGAGTATAAAAAAACAACGAAATTTTCATAACACTTATATTTTTTTGACACAAAACATACTTTGATAGCATTTAAAAAGATACTCATCATTATAATCCATCTGCCTCATAATGGATATAAAAAAACTCCTAGCTAATACAAATAATATTTTGTTAAAACCATATTCATCAATATTATTTTGATTGATAAACAAATCAACCAACTTGCAGCGACAGAGTACTGCAAAACTAAAAATGATTTATCAAACTCGTTAGACAAACAATAAACTTTTACAACTTGTTTACAATTGACACTACTTTCTTAACCTCTCCTTGAAATATGCGACAAATAACTGTTTACACTTACATAATGCCCGGAAAACACACTATATGTTAATAATTGATATTACTATTCTATTATATCATCCACTACATAGTATCGTACAGTATA
Organism: Lycophotia porphyrea; assembly: GCA_950005105.1. NCBI lineage: Eukaryota > Metazoa > Arthropoda > Insecta > Lepidoptera > Noctuidae > Lycophotia > Lycophotia porphyrea. Next base: position 17,600,781 of record OX465388.1, on the reverse strand, counting down.
GTAGCCATGACCCCTGAGTAAGTAAACAACTATCACACTTTTCCGGAATCGATTTCCCTTGAAAAACTTCAGTACCTAAGTACCTAATTATATTCAGGGATCCCATTAATATTTTCATATCTGATTTGCTGGTAATTTCTTTCCGTTATTTACTGTGACCCATAAAACACATTTTGGAGGTTTTGGCTTAATAATAACAGCCGCATGGGTCCATCTTCAAAGTTAAACACATGCTTACCCAAGGAGGATCCGTAGATGGGTGACCAGCCATTACATAATCAAGATTCCCCTACCCCTAGGAAATAACGTTAAAACGTTTCCTCCTAGCTGCAGCCACGGAGTCCAGATTTTTGCCCGGTTGCTGGCAATAGGCTCGCCTATTACATGGGACTTAAAACATAACTGACGAAATGTGGGTGTACACCTCTGCCCAACCCTTCGGGGATTACAGGCGTGATGTTATCTAGTTCCTCCTGGCTGTCAGTTGATCTTTGACAGTCCTTACGGGTAACCGAGGCCCGACAGACAACATCTAATTTTTTTAACTGCATCCGCGTAAGACTGAAAGGTACCTACCTACCCCAATATAGTTTAACACACACACAAGCTAGAAATCCAATCATAAATTACAGAATGTTGGCCAAGATTCATTAAGAATTTGAATAACATGATCAATCAGTTACATCATGCATCAAGCGTATGCATCCTCATGCATTTAATTTGCACGCAAAACCAAATACTGCCGATTCACCATGTCTAACAAAACACTATGTAATTATTCAGCGAACGAACTCTGAAATGCCGTAAGAGACATTGAGAGCGATGTCGCATTTGCAACGTTCGGTTCATCGCCGAAAGCTGAAAATCCAACACCACGGTCCTTTTCTCTTACATCTTTTCGGCTTCATCGTATTCTCAGGTGCAAAAAAAACATGCACACGGCAAACACTTGCATTTTCTAATTCCCACACAAAAGTGGTAATGGTCAGTTGTCGAATTATTAACTTAAATTTAAGAAATTTTGCAGAAACATCATAATTATGTTAGGTTCGGGGCAATTTGTTTTTTGGTTACTAAAAATATTAGAAGACTAGCTTATGCCCGCGACTTCGCCCACGTGGAGTTCGATAATTGTACCACGGGATTATACTAGCGCAATATAAAGTATCTTATGTGTTAATTCAGGTTATAAACTATCTGTTTGTAAATTTTATCCAAATCCGTTGAGTACTTTTTGCGTGAAATAGTAACTAACATCCATCCATCAATCCATCTTCACATACTTTCGCATTTACCTGTATAATATTAGTAGGAGTAGGGTAGGAAGTGGGATAAATCAAATAATTTGAACGTAGCTCTCTCTGTATAGGGATCTAACTAATATAATGAAACAATTGAAACCTATTAATACATCGACAGTTTTACTGCAGGCATTTACCATAACAATAATTTTATGGGGGTAAATAAGCATACTATTTTTACCAGTTATTAGATTTCTAAAATATATACTAGTAAATTCCATGCAAAACTAGTTTTGTTTCACTTTTTATTGCTGTATATAATAATATATAATCTAAGCATCGAGCCCATCAGTTAGTTTGGCGATAAGTTAAAACAGTATCTATGTAACAGTCTCTGTTAGACGACTTTCATTCTTGTAATATCATAAAAATGTTAATTCGATTATGAAACTCTATTAGGCCTAAACTACATTATTCACGGATGTTTAATACAAGTAAAAGTTATAGATTTATGAATTTTAAGATGCACATCCATATTGTTTAATAGGTATTAAAATTTATTGATATGAGACTCCTATGGCGGATGTTACAAATATAGATATTGTTAAGATGACCGCATTACATACGTCTATAGATGGAGTTGATGCGTTTGACCCCCTCACTTTTATGTAAGTAACACCGTCGCATTTGGAATTATAGAAACCAGAAACAGGTAAAAAATATTTCCGTGGCTATCAGACCACTCTCATCTTAAGTCAAGATAACAGAAACTAGTAACATATAACGCTTTTTGGATATAGTGTAGAGGATTATAAAGATGTAATTTCCAAAGTAACCGCAAACGATCTGAAGTGGCACAGCCAAACACAGACAAACTGCAGTGATACAAACGGTTCCTTTGGAACTCTATGAAAACCACAACAGGGTCAAAGGTAGCAGAAGCGTACGTACTACCGAGTTCATTGAGGATCTGCTACTTTTCACTCTTATCCCTAAGTAATAAGGTTGAAAAGAGGTCCACCGTCAGTGAGTTCGATAGTACACACGGCAACACATCAAGTTATACAAATCCAGTATAACCTGACCTCACTTTGTATGAGCTTTCCGTACAATGAGAGATCAGCTTAATTTGGTTTTGCATAGCTATCGTCGTACGTATCGGTTAAAACGGGGTGAATAGGACTGCAGGGGCGATTAGTGACAAAACTTTGAAAGGGTTTTTTACGTCGAATAGATATTATATATATCACCAACAAGGTCTCTGAATAATTAGGTATAACTAACTTGATAAAATAGAGTACTTTTTGGTAACATAATTATCATTTAATCATATCAATTGAACTTTAAAATACTTTTCAAAGTTGTTTGTCGTATGTTTGTCAATTTAACCCTGCAGTCCTATTCACCCCGTTTGACGGTACCTCAAGACAAACAAAAACAACATGTAAACATGTATCAAAACTTTTCGAAACTGTGCGACCCCCAATAGATTTAACATGGGTTAAAATAAATCTTTTGTAAAGAGGATGATTTTCGTTTTTGAAACTGCAAAAAAATACGATAAAATAATCATGATCACATTGCATCAACAAGCAACCAAAATCACTCACAACACTAGAATTACTAACCCAGCTATTATTACAGAAACTATGATATAAAAATTTGATGTATTGCAAATTACAGCAGCTCTTTATAAGGTTACTAATACTTGGAAAACGATTATTGTTGATTTATATTAATTTCAATTTAGCTGCAACCACTGAAAGTGGTAATAAAAATACTGTGCTAGCTATATGTACTTTTAATATGGTAATAAACCAATAATGTTCGTATGAACTATTAGTAATAGTATATATAGAAACTAAATGTTATCTGATTAATTTTTTTCTCTCATTTATAAATTGTTTTTTAAACGGTAATTTGTTTTTAGAAGCAACAATCAATATTTGTGAATGGCTATAATAATGTTAATATTGAAACTTTTGCACAGATGTTCATAAAATTGTATTTTGGGGATTTTTTTTTAAATTGTACTTTATTAGTGAATATTATATAGGTGAACTTGAAAAAAAGAACAGTCATTTATGACCCAAACCCGACACGAAAGAGATATATCTCAGTTTTTTTTTAAATATATTTATTTTAAATATAGCTAAAAAATATATTTTATATATTCAAAATTAATGGCTAACACCAAAATATTGCCTTATGTTTTTGTTCCGGCGATTTTTTGAATACCCCTTTTTCACAAATCTAATGATGCAGTTTTTGGTTTTTATTAAAATCGGGCTCGAGATTCCTTGGAGTATTTTACTCTATTCCTCATAGTTTCGGATATGGCCATCCACGCCCATTTCAAAAAATCACTTTGTATATTGTTCAGTAGGAATATTTGAGCTCTAATGGAGCTAAAAGGTTGAAGACTGATTTTTTTATGTTTTTATCCAAATTGACGTCTTTTTAAATTGTAATTCATTACATCTAATTAATTAAAAAAAATATTTCAAAATCAAACGGCAATATGGAGGTATTAGCCACTGATATTCAGAATAGTGTTAATTTATTCCTGTTATATTTAACATTGCAAAATAACTGCGTTCTTTTTGTGTCGGGCTTGGGTAAATTTCCTAAGGGCCGTGACCCTTTTTCTTTAAACAATACAACACACAAGGCTGTTACTGTTACATAACACAAATTAACAATAGAAATAAATTCTTTATCAACCTTTAATTGTCTCCCATTTGACCTTTTTTTGTTTTATTCGTCCGACTACAGGGAAGGTTTAAAAAAGAAAAGAAATAGGTAGGTAGGTAGGGTAGGTAACGTAAAGGTGGTGTAGGGTATGTAGGGTAATTATATAGGGTAGGATAGGGTAGGTAGGGTAGAGTAGGAAACAAAAAAGCTAGATGAAAAAATAGAGAAAAACTAAATGATACATTAAGTGAAACTAATACCTTTGAAGCTTTTTCAAAATTTTATAGCACGTGACTTTAGTTCTGGTTTATTAGCTGATTTTATGCATGTTTTGACCATTTAGTCATAGCGATACTATTTAATCAATTGCCTTGCAATCTAACCGCATAATCGACCAAACATTATTTCATATTAGTATCGAATTTTAGATACCAACTCCAGCTTTAGATCAAATCCTATAAAATGATTACCGTTATCATTAGATTGACATACATAGCTTTAAGCATGACACCGTTTGGAATGTTGCAGGTTACGCAACCAATTTCAAGTTTAAAGTCTCGCCGACTCTCGCCCTACAAACCTAGAGACAGATACTTCAAAGTTATGGCATAATTCTGTCTTTTTTATGTTCATGGAATAGATATTTCTTTATTTCCTACAAGTCTTAGAAAACACCTTAAAATAGTAAAGCATTATTCAAAGATTAAGGTGATAGATGGTCTCACGACAGTAAAAAGGTGACTGGCTCAGACTGGCTGTCGAAAGACATGGAGTGGTGGCAGAGACCTATGTCCGAGTGTGGATTGCGAAACGATGAGTTGATTAAAGAGATTAGGATCCACCAAGTCATGGCCCGACTGGAGCTAGAGCACTAAAAGGAGCAGTAGAACTATTAAGGGATGATTATGCCGACAAAGCACAGCTCTACCGAAAATGAGGCTCTGAAAGGCCGTAGCATATCGGTCACAGAATACCTCCTTGAGGAACTCCACTTAAAAACCTAGTTTATGCTTCCTTTGGAAGTAAAGATGTTGGGGAGATATGAATAAAATATTAAAGTCTAATTAAAAAGTTTATAACCCATAGTATTACGTGTGTATCAACTCTTCTGTATTTTTTAAAAATTACGAGTGTTTAATAAGAGACTTTCAATGTGTCGGTAAAGTATGTGCGTAATGACGAAATATAGTTACGAAATGAACAGAAGAAGGAGTTCGAGTAAAGCAGAATAGAGGCTTTGCTTGATATAAGAAATCATATTTCTATAAATGAGCTTAAAAAGGTAAATTTTGGGAACCAATTAATTGAATGAAAAGAAATACTACTTTGAAAATATGTTCACCTTAATGCCTCTTGACAAGAGTGGAAAAATCAGTCTTCAAAGAAAAGTCATGAGATTCCAGTGCATAATGGAGATAAGGAAGAAAATGTGAGTTCTGTCATTCTAGAGACAAAAATATAACAAATGTTAGCATTGGGAATGTAAAACTTCAGCGTAGTTGTCAAAATATTCAGTTAAATTATGCATTATATTTTGACGATGCCTGCCGGGACTGCGGAAGTATTCGATAGCGATACCGCGGCCCTAGAACTAGAACTGGCTAAGAAGGAACATGGATGGCTTTTAGTCAGTACAAGTCTGACACTTCCAATCAGCACCGCCCAGAGAGTGGATATTTTCAAATGACTCCCGTCATTTGAAAATATCTAAAACGAAAAAAAAATGGCAAAGTAAACAAGTTTACGATTACATGTTGAGTTTGCCATTTTTTTTTCAGAAGAGAATACTTAAATGATCTGATGCGGTCGGAGGTCAGTTCGTGAGAAAACTATGGAGTCTGAATGTGGCTATGAAATGTAGGGGCTCATGGCTAAGCCATAGCAGCCGCACGGGTCGATCTTTGATGTTACGCCGTGCCTGCTTAGGTAGTCCATGGTTGGACCATCACACCGGGGTCAGAACATGATGACAGCCAATCTCAGCAGCTAGAGCAGACAGGGTATGCCATGCAAGTTGCTACTAGACGCAGATAAAGGTAAATGTATAGTAAAGAAAGAACATGCTGCACCAGCCATTAGTACATTGTAATTAGGGCAGGAAGACGTAAAAACAGTATGAATATTCTATTCTGAGCCACCAAACAGCCAGATGGGTGCACGACCTACCGAAGAGCAAAGGGAAGAGCTGCATGAGGCTTGGACAGATACGGGAAACATTCAAAAGAATCTTTAAAAATTCTAGTCTCCAATGTGACCTCCGTTGTGTATTTTCGAACCACAAGATTCAGACGGTACAATCACGACCACAATCATAACCTAGGGTTAGACAAAAACATATCCTGCAATTAAATTGACATGTAAGCGTATCAAAGTCCATGCGGAGTTACAACATTGAATCATTGTTTGTATCACGCATTTAGATTATGATCTTAGCAAACTTTCAAATTAATACCTACTGAATAAAGTAAATAAAAATAATCATAAAATTAGTAACGTAGATGACGAAGACGGGTGTATACGAAACGTTGGGTTAAAAAAACTGAATCTTATTGCAAAAGTTCAAGATAAAGAAAGAATAATCCAGATTTAAAACTTGTTTTTAAACTAATCATGAAGAGAGGCATATTCCCTACATCTTTGCCCTGATTTACTAGAAGTCGGGGAGCATGTTTCATCATCAAAGCATCCAAGTCGAAATACTACTGACAAAATTATTGTAAAGTTTGAAACAAATGATGATTTTCCGCCTCAACACCATCTTTGGCGCCATAAACAATCATGCTCAACCGCATAGGTTTAAAACGTTATTGCTAGCCCCATTGAGCATTGAGTATAATACTTGCTCAACCTGCCATACGATACCTGTTTACCGGTAGTTGCAATAAAGTGATCAGTTTAAAGATTGCAAGAACATATGGTGACAAAGTTACGCATCGCGCGTGCGTCTTAAAATGTTTTGAGATACGGAAGCATTTTACTTTTCTCATGTACTTCAGCGACATATGCCTTATTTTAGTTTTTCTAGCCTTAATTATACTGATTTTAACATAGAACTGCTCGATTGATCATCTGTTAAGTAGTAGTTCGTAATCAAACTTAGTTCAATATCCAACTGCTTTATTATTTAACTGTATGGATTTATTTTTATTTAAATTTCCCAAATGAATATCAATTAGGATCTCCAATAGAGTATTTTCGTGAGGCAACTGAAATGTAAAAAACCCTTTTTTTTCAATATGAATCATTTAGTAGGTAAAAGTCTGCCTGTAGAAGAATAAAATATTGGAAAAACATTACTTACTTTTGATGAATTTAAATGATTTCAACCAATAATTTTCATGGATTTTCCGAGACGGTAGGTTATTTTCTGATGCTACAGCTTTAGATTACTAATTCCAAAATTAGTTTTCTGTGTAAGTAGCGTTTCTCTTAATAATTGTCAATTGTCTTAATGTTGTAGTCGTAGAGCTTTAAGTCTATACTAGTTGAGCTGGTAAATTGACGTTGTAAATAGGATGTTTTCGTTTTTGCACGCACACAAAACACATTTTTTTCTATTTTTTATGAGCCCATGGTTAGAAATCTTAATGAGGTCCTAGTAATAAACTAGAATGTTTATATCCATTCTAAGATTCACAAGTGGAGAAGGACCTCCAATTTCCAAACGAAACTAATACTATACGTAAGTGCAGCACGATTTTTTAACATTAACATCTCGACGTAACTATAAAGGGTGTAAACAGACTCTTAACGAACCCGAGAGGCACTTATTCTCTTCGTCATTGTGATCATTTTTGTGTTCTAACCCATACCTGGGAAACTTCTAGTTACGGAGATATTGGGGGTCAAAGTTCCAACGTTTTCACAAGTTTTTTTTTTAATAGATGTTTTAAATGAATAAGACTTTTACTATAAAAACCTCCAGGACCTCCTTACTATTCAATCCAGCCATCAGCTTAATGTTTTGAGTACGTTACATTGAGTCCTGCTGTAAAACGTGATTTTTCAGCCCAAAAAAAAAAGTCATTTCCCAGCACTAATTTATGCGTTAAGTTACTTAGTTTGATGTACATAATGCTTGGTTGACGGCTTCGTGAAGAGTCTGTTTACACCCTGTATTCGATGTCACAGAAATTTTAAATAATAACTATAGCCCACACTATAAATTTTACTTTCAGCATATAATTACTTATCTAGGTTACCGATATCACACATTTAGCCAAATTATACTTTCTAATGCAAATCACACATAAAAAAAAAACAAAACACTAACCTTCGCTTTTTGATGCGATCGACGGACGAAAATGTGGAAATACTATAAAAAATTATATTATGAAAATTTATAAAAAAAAGATCCTTTTTACAAAATTTCAAAATCACTCGCGATTTTCGAGTCGCCCCAGAGGTGGCACGAGCGACTAGCGCGGTGATTGGAAGACAACTGAGGCTGTTACTTCGAACCTGCCCGCACGCAACGGACGTAGCCTCCGGATGAATGAAGCCTAGTTTACAAGAAGTAGGTGCCACTAGGGTTTACAGAACTAGTTCGTTACATACGACACATGTATTATTATATTATCTAACCGGTACATATCTATCTATACATACAGATTTTGTTGGTCTGTCTGTCTTTCTGTCTGTCTGTTTGTTCCGGCTAATCTCTGAAATAGCTGGACCGATTTTGACGGGACTTTCACTGGCAGATAGCTGAAGTAACAAGGAGTAACTTAGGCTACTTTTATTTTAGATAAATAATTAAGATTCCGAGCAAAATAAAATAAAACCCTTTGAATTGGTAACAAAATTCGATTCAAATAGGCAGGAAGTGCTTATAATAAGGGGGATTTTTTAATAATAATTTCACGCGAACGAAAGTCGCGGGCAACAGCTAGTTTCTAATGAGTCCCATTAAGTATACTTTAACTTATAAATACCTATAATACGTAACGTTTAATAAATCAAACATTACGTTATTCGGTAGAGTTAAAAAGGTGTGTTCAATTCGGGCCAAGTGCAATTTACGATTTCATTTTTTAGCGCCATGTCCGTCTGTCTGTCTGCCTGCCCGCAGCTTAGCTACAAGACTGTTAATACTAGAAAGCTGTAATTTGGCATGAACATACAGATTAGTTAAGACGATCAAGTGGTTATAATATTATCTAGATTTTTTTTAGGGTATCTCCATGTAGTTACACGTAAAGTGGGGATGTTTTTTTTCTCGCTTGGAAGATCTCTAAAAAATATTGCGAGTTTGTTCAAATAATTTTTCTATTAAGGGAGTCGTTTGTGAAATATTAAGCTTTAAAGTGCTAATTTTACTTAGACTCAAGTATCCCTCACTCTACCAGCTAAACGATTGTGTTTGGGTGTGTGAAAAAATTTACAGTGGCTAAATAGCTAAATTAAAAGGAGAACTATCACGGCTAAGAAGGCTTTACAAGTTTACGAGTAATAGTCGACCAACTTATAAAATATACTTGGATAACATATTTTCCTAAACATAATGTATTGCAAGGAGCAAGGGTTTTTCAACTACAAATGTAAGTTTGTTTTTTTATTTGAAGTTATACTTTGTTTGGCGCTTTTGGGAAAAATGATGAGAGTAAATTTTTACGATGCGCGCGCATCACTGTCACACAAAAGTAACAGGTTGAAGTTAGCTAGTCAACATAAACCCTGAAGTTAGCTAGTTTTACTTTACTTCTCCCAATGTTTGTTTACTTTCGTAGTGTCAGATTGACAAGCCTAGGTTATTATTTTTAACCTACTGCAGGAGCTTAGGTTGTATAGGTAATTGATATTAGACCTTGTTATAAACTACTGTTCTTTTTTATGTTCTAGAAAAGTATACCTTCTAATGCGTGTACATAAGTACACACACACTTTTTTTATTAATATGGGCAAATACGGAACCCTATATTGTGCGTGAAGCGACACGACTGGTTTTTTTAATATTATAACTGTGTTTAATGAATAGCCTTTGGGACTAAACATGACGATAGAGGGGTAACATTATAATAGAAATATACATACGAGTACCTAAATTGTCTACCCGACTTTGCCCATCCGGGGATCAAAATTATCCCATAAAAGCATACTACCGCGATAAAAAGCATGTCGTCATAACCTAACCAGATCACGGTTAACCTGTGCACCAAATTTTATCTAAATCTATGTTTTTTTTGCATTTATATTTTTAATAGGAAATAGAAAGGTTTATAGAAGGAGGTTAGGTTGGTTTTCCATGTTAGGTAACAAAAACCTCGAAATCACATGCATTAGAATATTTCTTAGGTCAAGCACTTCTGCTTGACTTGACCTAAGAAATATATAAATATGTACATTTATGTCATCCTAGTGATCGAATCACTTCCTCACCAAATATTTCTATGCTAATTTAATTTAATATAAGCTAATCATAATTTTTTGGCCAAAGAATCAGCATTGCCATCCAACGTAGCAATGCTGCCAGCCTTCTAGGCACTTTTCCTGTTGACAGTGATGTGAACGAATTTTTTGACGCCCTGTAACCCTTTTGATACTTGTACATATTTATATTACTATTATAGATGTGTAGCTTGTAAATCATAATTGACATTTTTTATTTCTAGAACTAAAATATTTTGATTGGCATTTAAAAATATTCCATCCATTTTAATTTGCAAATGTGTCAAATGCACAGTTTTTTTTTTAAAGTTTATTGAGTGATTGAAAACCCAGAGCTGATTATTAACATCAATTCTTACGGAAAGACAGTGCTCGGTGTAAACCACTCTAGAAGCAAGCAAGTCCAGCACAATTATTACTTCATAAATCATCCTTGAAAGGGAATTGAAAGGAAAATACGGTTTGTAAAACATGAAAATCAGTCAGTCTTGATAAGAATTTGTGTGATCAAACTCAAACTCAAACTCAAAAGCATTTATTTCAATTAGACCATTACAGGCACTTTTGAATGTCGGAAAAACTAAGAAGGCTAAGCTACAGTCACAGACACAAGGCATAATAACTTATGAAGGTACTGTAGTTGCTCATGCCAAAGCGTAGATCTCTATGGAGAAGAATAGGCAAGAAACTCCATGGACACTCTTTTCAATCAAAATATTGTTACAAAATCTTGGTTACATCATTCATGTTTCATTGTTGGTATACTACAACTCAAAACCCCGACTACTAAAAATCATGCTAGAAACGAAGTCGGTTAAAATTTAGTCACTTATGATACCTGGCCCATAATAACGAATTCATTGACACCTTATTCATCAAAATCGGATGAATAGTTTAGGCGCTACGGAGGAACATACGTAAATACTAACATACATACATACAAAGACTACTTAAATCATAACCCTTCTTTACCGTGGTTTATAATAGTTGTGTGGTTTATTTTTTACCTACCCTAAATTTTAATTAATAAATTTAATTGCCAGTCTACTTTTTTTTGTTAGGGATAAATAGACATGACAGTCTTCGGCGTAGTCAGGTATAAAAACCTACTGATGTTTTTCGAAAATCAAGAGTGGCCCTAAGCCATCAGCAGGCAAGGTCTGAATTGAAAAATACTTGGTAAGTGTACTTCCAATATTCCCAAGAAAATAAACACGGATTGAAACTATTAATAGTTATTTATTCGAATCAGTTGTAAACTATTCCTTATTCGTTTGTTAGGTCATTATAATTACCACACAGTCGATTGGTAATCAATAATCATAGTAGGTAAATATACAAGAGTTATTGTGTATACTGATATTAACCTATACGTGGAATGTCATAATGGTAATATTAGCAATCTTTATGTAATATTCATATTACTAATATTCAAAATTTGAATTTTGTTTGTTCTTCTTATTTGCACTGTCTCCTTGATGTAGGTGTAGCAAGCACGACTGCTGAGCAAGAGGTCCTAGATTCAATTCCCGGGCCGAGCAAAGTGTTATTGGGTTTTTCAATCAAGAATTTCTCAGTAGCAACGGACTCTGGATTTGCACCCCATGGGACCTAAACATAAGTGGCAAAATGTGGGTATACTATTAGAATCACCACTGCCTAACCCTTCGGCGATTACAGGCTAAATAATAACAGCCGCTCGGATAAATCTTCAGGTCAAGCCGCGCTTGCCTAGGTTGATCTGAGGACGGGTGACCACCCATTATATACCAATTTTCCTCCGTGCCTCGGAAAGTAGGTGAAGCCTCTGGTCCCGGCTGACATTTGTAGATCTTTGCATTCAATACCCCGAATGACTGACAACCAGTTTTACCAAGGGCTATCATATTGGGCTGTGAAGGTCAGATACGCAGTCGCTCCATGTAAAATACTGGCATTTAGCTGCATCTGGTGAGACTGGGAGACGATCCTAACAGTTGGGAAAAGGTTAGGTAGATGATGATGACTCAGGGATACTGCAGCTTCCCATTAATTAAATAATTCCCCTTCATCCAAACTTACAAATATTTTTCAACTTTATCTCATTATAATATTAGTTATTCTTTTGCCCTTATCCCAATTCATTTCGAGTCGGCACAGCATGTCATCTTCTTCCATACTTCTTCTATTACTCGTCATCTCATCAGACACCTCTTTTCATGTCATATCACACACACAGACCAGCCATCGTTTCTTTGGTCTTCCTCTACTCTTATACCCATCCACATTCATACTCAAAATTTTCCTCACGATATTTTCCGCATTCCTCCGCATCACATACCATACCACGGCAACCGATTACACACAACTTTTCAGTCACCGGCGCCACTTTCAGACTTCCTCTTATATCCTCATTATATTATATACTCAAACGAGGTCTCGAATGTAAGTTTGTTTGTTTGTTACCTTTACATGCCTAAACCACTGAACCGATCATCACTAAATTGTGTATATACGTTTTAAGGTGTACAAAAACGGACATAGGGTACTTTTCATCACAAAAAAAAGTACTGTTCCCGAGGAAAACAACAATAACGGTCTTATGATAATAGATGGTCCCACGTGTCTTTCGAATCATGATTAAATTATATTTTTACAAGCAGAGTACATACAACCCGAATTTATTGTTAAATTCTTAATTAACGCGAGCGAAGCCGCGGGCAAAAGCTACTAGATTATAATCCGTGACCAATGGGAAACTAAAGATGGTACAGTACACGCACAATCATCCACCTTCAGGCACTAAGTCATCATCATCTGCCTAGCCTTTTTCCCAACTATGTTGCGGTCGGCTTCGAGTCTAACCGGTTGCAGCTGAATACCAGTATTTTTCATGGAGCAACTGCCTGTCTGTCCTCCACAACCCAGTAAGAACTGGGTAATATGATACCCATCGGTAAGACTGGTTGTCAGACTTTTTGGGCCACTGACTACATAACGACTGTCAAAGATCTACAAATGGCAGCCGGGACCAACAGCTTAACGTGCTTTCCGAGGCACGGAGGAAACTCGGTATGTTATGGGTGGTCACCCATCCACAGACCAGCCTAGGCAAGCACGGCTTAACCTAAAGATCGACCCAAGCGGCTGTTATTATTTAGCCACGAGCTCCTCCAGGAGGGACTAAGTGCGGAAACCAAATCCTTTGACTAGAACTAAAACTAGATGGTACAGTAAATTTCACTAAATCTTCTGCCTATGACAGGCGTGCCCAAAATAATATTCTAGTCTGGGCATAACATGCTTTCTCAAAACATTGTATAATCTTTATATAACGAAATATTAATATTATTGTGTAATACTTCTAGACTTTTTAACTAAAACTTATGTTCGTGTTTTGTTAGCCTAATTTTAACATTCGCATAGTCGCATATTTATGTAAAGTAGAGGAGACTTTATAGTGAAAAAAATATTATTTCCGGTGTTATAGGTGAAGCTGTTTATATTAATGTGGTCTGTCCTAGTAGTCACGAGGGTTAGGTGAATATTATGAGAGCCCATGAAGAGGATGCACCTTAATTGAATATTCAGTTGATCGTCTATTATTTGATTGATAATATTTTTGTACATTTATTTTTTTTAAAGATATACGCAGTTTGTTATTTACTAATTATATGTTTTATTTATTATCCATCTTAATGAGTAATGTACATATATGTTACGGTAAGTAACCGAAGTGCGGCTACACCTAGTTTTAGCTGGCTACAACTAGGTGCAGCCGGCCACATGCGGTTAAACTTAGATGTATCCTATTTATCTTCGGTTAGAACTAGGTTTAGCCTTCATCATAGCGGCTAGAACTAGGTACAGCCGCACACCGGTGGTTAAACTTAGGTGTATCCTATTTACCATCGGCTAGAATTAGGTTTTCAGTTCAGTTAAGCATTTTGGTTTTGTTTTGAGATTCTTATTTTGCGTTTCCCGATTGATTCGATTTCGTAACACCCCCGTAGTCTAGACATGTTACCCCAGACAAGCCATGTCAGTCTGAAACAAGACTTATAATTGTGTTGAATTATATCATGTACTGAAATGAAATGGCGTACTTAATGAAATTTAATTTAATTATTATTAATTTAATTGGTAAGACAAGTTGTCAGACTTTCGGGTCACTACTGTCTAAAGAACAATTGTCAGCCGGGACCAACGTACTTTACGAGGTACAGAGGGAACTGGGTTTGTAATGGGTGGTCACTCCTATTATTTCACTTCGGCACTATGTATCTACAATGTGCAAGTACTAACAGGACTGAGTTCCATGATATGTGTCACCCCTGACTGCCATGCTCGCTTTCATGCATGCTCATCTATGCTCTGCCTAGTAGAAAGTAGTTGTAGGTACTCATTTAGTTACTTTGTGGACGCACCCTTTCATCAGTGTAACAGTGTTTTCATACAGATGAATGGGCAATAAGACGTCGGAAGTGTAAATTAGTCGCGTAATTTCGCTAGGAGGTTTTCACGCGCGCTTGTCTACGTCTCCGTTCTTTTAATTCTGCAGAGAAGATTTATTATATTTTGAGTTTTATTAATTATACCTACCTATATTATAGAATTATAAATGCTACTTCAAAATCCCTGTCTTTTATTTTTTCATTATAATTGAAACAATCGAGAAACGCAAGATAAGAATCTGAAAACCAAACCAAAATGTTTAACTGAACTGAAAACCTAATTCTAGCCGATGATAAATAGGATACACCTAAGTTTAACCATCGGTGTGCGGCTGTACCTAGTTCGAGCCGCTATTATGAAGGCTAAACCTGGGAGTGATATGAAAATTTGAATGACGTTATTGCGACGCACGCTATTTCGAAAAACTTTACGATTAAGTCGAAAACCGCTATATCGATTGACGTTGTCGCGAACACCGTATAGCTGCCCACTTACATATACCACAAACGAGATTGCTTCAGAGACGCTCAAATACATAGCTGAATCATAATAAATACTAATATTAATCATTTATACTTACTGGTATAGATAACGAGCTCAGTGTCAGTTTTATCATCGTAGCTAGTTCTTGGTAATCACTGGGTCGCGAGTTCGATCCCCAGACAAATTCAGATTGGAATACGCCATTCCCAACAGTGGATTTCAATACCAAGCTTTCGTTCTATAGCGTACCATTCTAACAGTTTTTCGAATCAGCGTGTTCGCGACAGCGTCATTCGATATATTCATTTTCGACTTAACGAGTTTTCGAACTGGCGTACCACTCGTTAAGTTTTTCAAAATAGCGTGCGTCGCAATAACGTCATTTAAATTGTCATATCACTCCCGCTAAACCTAGTTCTAAACGAAGATAAGTAGGATACATCTAAGTTAAACCGCATGTGGCCGGCTATACCTAGTTTGTAGCCGGCTAAAACTAGGTGTAGCCGCACTTCGGTTATTAGCCGTAACATATAGAAACAATACAGGGTGGTAGGGTCACTGACGCACGAACGTTTATTATATATTCAGTACATCATTCTGAGCCGATAAAATTTTTCTATGTTTCTATGTTCTACATATAAATTTTTCAGTAAATTAAAAAAAAGAAAACTACTTTTCATTTTGACGTAGACTGAATACGTGGTAAGTGTTTGTGCATCGGTGTTCCACCCTGAATATCTTCTTAAAAGGCAAGATGAACTCTTGTCTCTCAACAGTCGCAGCTGAACACTCAATAAGAGTATGCAGGCTCTCTAAAGTTGTCATCATCATCATCTTCATTTCAGCCGAAAGACGTCCACTGCTGGACATTATAGGCCTCCCCCAAGTGTCGCCACATTGACCGGTCCCGTGCGATTCGCATCCAGCGCATCCCCGCAACCTTCACCAGGTCATCGTTCCACCTAGTGGGAGGCCTTCCAACGCAACGTCTTCCAGTTCGCGGAAAGTTGTCAAGCATAAATAAAAAGAATTGTGTTTCACATGTAACTTACATTATTCAAGTTTAGACAAATAAACTTGTGGCGGCATCGGCACTACGAAAAGTACTACAGCGCCATCTATGTCACTAATCCAGAACTAACATCAAAATTCTACAACGCACGACCACACCGTAAGACGATATAGAAACACCCGACAACTATCGGGCAGTAGCCCACCAGACTCAACACCAGTCTGGACGTAGAATCCTCCCTTTTCCATAGCGATGAAGAACGTTACATCTTGTTTTTCATACCCCTATAAACTTCTACCTATTACAATCTTTGACAATAATTGTAGTTTGAAATTACTTAGAGCGAGGCCTCATTAGTGCGTTGCGTTGCATCGTCGCTGCGTCAACGCTGCGTCGTTTTACATATATTTTTTAGTGACATGCCACATTATGCGTTGCATCGTCCTACGCGACGTTTCAACGCAGTGGCGGATGAGAGTCGAAGCGGGGCAGGGTGATGCGCTGCACTGTCGGAGACCCGGTGCGACGATGGACAGTATTCCACTGCCAAACTAGACTTTTGTTTCGACGGTGGCGTAAAAATAGAAACACAATGGAACGACAATGGATCTGAGCAAACGTGTTCTATACACGTTTGCTCATATCCATTGGCGAATGAAGACTGAAATCCACACTGAGACACTGCGTTAGTGTACTGCGATGGCGTGCGTCGCCCTCTTGCGTTACGACGTCGTGCGTCAACACTGCGTCGTTTTACATATATTTTTTAGTGACATGCCACATTATGCGTTGCATCGTCCCACGCGACGTTTCAACGCAGTGGCGGGTGAGAGTCGAAGCGGGGCAGGGTGATGCGCTGCGGAGCTCCGGTGCGACGATGGACAGTATTCCACTGCCAAACTAGACTTTTGTTTCGACGGTGGCGTAAAAATAGAAACAATAGAACACGTTTGCTCAGATCCATTGTCGAATGAAGACTGAAATCCACACTGAGACGCTGCGTTAGTGTACTGAGATGGCGTGCGTCGCCCTCTTGCGTTACGACGTCGTGCGTCGGCATACAATGCGTCTATCCGTTGCGGCGACGCAACGTAACGCCGCACTAATGAGACTTCAGCCACGCCTCAGCTAAAAAGCCCAATAACACAAAAAGTTTCGAAAATTTTTCAA
Source organism: Lycophotia porphyrea (assembly GCA_950005105.1). Taxonomy (NCBI): domain Eukaryota; kingdom Metazoa; phylum Arthropoda; class Insecta; order Lepidoptera; family Noctuidae; genus Lycophotia; species Lycophotia porphyrea. Next base: position 17,583,360 of record OX465388.1, on the reverse strand, counting down.
AATTTTTAACTAGTTTCGCTTTGAAATTGTGGTGACCTTTTTGAACTGGAGACGTTCAAAAAGGTCACCACAATTTCAAAGCGAAACTAGTTAAAAATTCAAATGATATGTACTGCAACATAATATACGGCGTAATAATCGATTGTATATTTATACCTACCTATAAATAGTTTCAGTTAGGTGAAGGTTTTGTCATGTTAAAGTTAAACAAGGGTGTGGTCCTGGCGTCTGCATCGTGCCCCACCGCTACGGTATCGTCACACCGGGCTTAGCCAGGAGAGTACCGTGCAACTCCCAAGTGATCTTAGAGAAAGGTCGTGACCATAAACCTACCTACCCCTTTTTCATTTTATGAATATATTTTTTATGTTGACAAGTTTTTGTGATTTCATTACTACGACCTCCACCACGAAAACCCTTTCCGTCACAGTTTAATCGTACATAATGTATTTTTCAGTTCATTGGAATGAGGAAGTCCTTGGGATAATTTAATTTTCCTGTTTTTAACCACGTGTCAAAAAAGTGGAGATTATTTTTTCGATTGAATAAATGACTTTTTTAGGGTTCCGTACCCAAAGGTTAAAACGGGAGCCTATTACTAAGACTCCACTGTCCGTCCGTCTGTCTGTCCGTCTGTCACCAGGCTGTATCTCATGAACCGTGATAGCTAGACAGGTAAAATTTTCACAGATGATGTATTTCTATTGCCACTATAACAGCAAATACTAAAAACCAATTAAATAAATATTTAAGGGGGCTCCCATACAACAAACGTGTTTTTTTGCTCGATATTAATAACGGCGACAGGTAGACGCTTGAAATATTCACAGAATATTTAGTTGTATATTCACTTTAAAAATAAATAATAAAATTAAAATAAAATAAATATTTATGGGGGTCATATAACAAACGTGACGTTGCCGTTTTTGTCTAATGTTGTGTAGATGATGGTACGAAACCCTTCGTGCACGAGTTCGACTCGCACTTGGCCAGTTTTTTATGTTTGTTCGGAGAACCACCAGTCTGTGAAATTCATCTCTGTTCCCAGATAACTATAATCTGGATCTATTCAAAGTTCGAGTGAATCGGTTTCTTCTAGGCAAGCGTGCTCCACCCTAGGTCGGGTCATCGCTACATATCAGGTGAGTTGCGGACAAACACAAGTCTATTGAGTATAAAAAAAGTTCACGAGTAAACATTAAAACACTAGCTTATACCCGCGGCTTCTCACACGTAGAGTTTTGTAATTGTTCCACGGGATCATACTACCGGGATATAAGTATGCTATGTGTTAGGATATAAGCAATCTGTGTGCAGAAGAACATCATTCAAAACGTACCAAACAATCCATCCATAACATCCTGAATTAGTTTTTTTCCTGTATATCCAAAACATCGAGAAAAGTGGAAGGAATGGGGGGAGGCCTTTGCCCAGAAGTGGGATAGTTCAGGCTAACAAAACAAAAAAACCTAAACATTAATAAAACCCTCCCACAATAGCAACAAGGTAACATATATGCTCGTAGTTAGTTTTGCACTTTATTTAAAAGGATTGGTGATGTCTTTCACACATCGACGCCTTTATGCACCTCAAACACTCATAAAAACCTTTACGGCCAAATGTATGGAACAGCTGTTTTTTTCTAACAACAACAAAACAACATACATTTAATGTTGAGTCCAGCCAACCGCAACGTGCACGTTTAAACTTGAGCATTAAACTTGTCGAGTACAGAGTTTCAGTAGAATATGAGGCCAGCTAATGCTGGGCTGCGGGCTGTTCGAAAGAGATACCGCGGCCCTGGAACACAAAGGGCAAGGAAGGAACATGGATGGGTTTTAGTCAGTACAAGTCTGACACACCCTTCCGCTCTGCCCAGAGCGGGAGAAGTCATTTGATGATTTCCCATCCGAAAACAAAAAAAAAGGCCAGCTAATGCTACTTTTGTACCTATTAATGAAGCCAATTGTACAACCAGTGTAACAGATTCCATGAGGGTCTTATTAGGTCTTAAATTCAAGAGTAAATCTTAAAATACTTTATTCTTAAAATTACATCAATACACATTTACAGCAAATTATCTTGTTTTAATTAATCTCTCGTCAACAACAAATTCCACATTCCCATTCTTCTGTTCTTCTCTATTCTTCTTAGATTTGCTTTTGTAGCTGCTGATGTAGAAGTTCAAAAACAGAGCGAAGAAGGAACAGATGAGAAACATGCAGAAGTTGTGAAAGAAGTTGGGGATGGGGCACGGAGACCACTTCTGTTGGAAGTGGAGGTGGGAGACCACTAGGATGAACTGGATCTGTAAGATAGAGAAGATATTATTGCAGTACAAAATACTTTTGAAGATATGATTCTTTGGAAAGAGTAAATAGTAGTAGTATTTTGTTGAAGTATTAATAGCAATGATATAGTCATAACTGACATAATCACATCATCCTAAGGTAAATAATTTGAATAGGTTGATTCATCCCACAAAAGATCGTAAACAGAGTGACCTTTTTGTTTGAAGACAGGCAATATTAAAGCACACAAATAATATTATTATAGTTAGTCCATATTTTCCCACTACTGGGCAAAGGCTTCCCTCCGCTTCTTCCAACGGTCACGATTCTGTGCTACTTCTTTTTTACTCTCAAGGAAGACATCCAGGTTGCCCGCCATCTCCTTCGAGATCTGCCGCGACCCCGTGTCATTGTTACAAGGCACCAATCCTGAGCTTTACGGACTCACAGCTCGTTCGGCATGTGAAAAGTATGGGCAGCCTTTTGACAGCTACATCGAAGTTTTGCGTTTTGGAGTGTAGTGTTTCGAACAAGATCTGTTAATTTTTTCAGCTAAGATACTGAGCTCCATACCACGTTGGCAAACTTTGAGTTTGGACTTTTGGATGTTATTCAAAGACCAAGTTAGTGCACCGTAGCTCAAGATGAGGAGAATACACATGTCTATTAATTTTCGCTTCAGAGACATGGGCAGAGTGCCCTTAAATACTCCTTTATGTACCAGTAATTCTAACATACGTTACGTAAAGTACACATAATCTACCTATAATGTTTCCACTGCTGGGACACAGCACAGGCCTAAAAGTGAAATTATCTCTCATATTAATCTGTCATGCAAGTGCAATATTTCTTTAGTCAAGCCAACTGAAGCCAATCATGGAACAAGCAAAAGCATTTGATACGGTCAGACAGATTTGTAACTTGATGCAAGTTGAAGATGTCATGCTATCATTAGACTATAATAGTGTGAGAATATCACAGTGCCGTACAAATTTTTGATGGATAGCTGTAGTAACTATGTTGTTTAATTGAATTATTCACGCAGGGTTTCTGTTATCTACTATTAAGCCGCAATGTTTATTTTAAAAGATCATTTGTCTGTGGTAAACGCTTCTTACTCGACTGCGGCGAAGCCCAAATGGAAGGTTATATCTTTTCTACTGTTACATACTGTACTACTCTATCTTTATTTTCAGCCACGGCAGCAAAGACTCCCTTTTCTATTTCAACTCAACTGGACATTAACTGGACTACCCACCATCGCGACGGTTCTACAGTATAAAGAGGTTAAGCTAATCTTATTTTATTTTTTTTATTTAGTAGAACCAACAATCACACATTATATATTACAAAAAAAATGAATTTATAGAGTTATACAAATGTGCAACCAACAACGTTCTCCACAGATACACAAAAGACAAAGACAATGTCGATGAAGTAAAATCGGACAGAATAGACAATTGCATGAAAGACACTTAAATTACAGCCACTAAGGAACACTAAAGATAAAGACATATTTATTATTCACATAGATCCTGGATTGTGTGAAATATTTTTTTTATAAAATAAATGATCCAACAGATAGTGCAAATACATCCCAGTTAGAGAAAAAAATATTAAAATTGCCTAAGAGACGACGTAGAGGTGCCAAACTTGCATTCGTGCGACTACGAGTGACGGCGAATACAGGTCGTGTGCGCACCTCACGTCCCTGAATCGGTCCTAGAGACAACAAAGCACGACTTCTTGACCCTTATTACAGGGTGCAAGCTATTGTACTCCTTACATATTCATCTGGGTCAAGCATGAAGAAAAATCTAAAGTAAAGCTTATTTTAAACTATTTTCTTGAGATACCTACACTGAAAAAAAGGTGGAAGCCACAATCAAGATTTTATGTAGATTGACTAAGTAACTTGTTTGCATCTCAGCCTTTCAAGCACAATGATCACAGCTACTACTTTTATTTGATTGAGATTTGAAACGGGATCTTATTTGGAGTTATCACAAAACCTAATTGCAGCAATCAAGTAAAAAGTAAGTTAGTTGTCTCAATCAAGCATTATGATTACTTCAATAAAGATTGTCTCTTTTTGAACTCTTCTACAATGATGTCATGTTAAGGGTTATCAAGAAACTTGTTTGAGCGTTCAATCATTTGAACTAGTATTGCTGCAATAATGTCTTGATGATCAACTTAACTAAGATTTTGATTAATCTAAACAAGTTATCGACAATCAAGCTAAAAAGTCACTTGATTGGCGTGCATTTTTTTCAGTGTAACGCGACATTATTTTGTGTGTAGTAGTAATATCTAAACCAGTAAGGAGAACCTAAAAAGAACTTACCAATTGAACTTTAGTCAAATGCTTCTTCCACCAGATATACTTCGCATACTCTGGACCAAGCGATGATATCCCATAGTACGCATACATCAGAACATGGACCAGACTATTCAGCATCCCCACAACCACGAAGTTATCTGTAGGATGGTGCATGAAGTGCAGCCAGGTCCACGTGACCATGGAAGTGTGGTGGTAGAGATGAAGGAAGGTGATCTGGTTGTCTTTCTTGCGGAGGACGAAAAATACTGTGTCTAGAAGGTCTAAGTGCTTCGCGATGAAGTATGGATAGATATCGCTGACCACCTGGAAATGGTAAAATAATTGTTTTAATTAGGTATTACGAAAATACATTTGATAAATATGTAACAAGAAAATCCCGCATCATTTTGCTGTCCTAGAATGGAGATAAAGTACAGGCAAGCTAGTCCATTTACCCGGGGACGCTCTTAAACAACACACAGTAAAAAATTTGGTTGAGGCAAACCTAATGTGAAAAGCGGAGGCACAGCTTGGGGGAGGTAACTCCATAAGTGGACTGCGATAGGCAGATTTTGTGACATGCATGCTTTTAACGTGTCTTAGTACCTACCTAACATCAGATTCAGATTGAACAATACCAGCTAGGATCATTGTAGCATTCAGAGACCGAATGTTGAACATCACGCCTGTAATTCCCGAAGGGTTAGGCAGACGTGTACCTAATAGTACACTCACATTTTGCCAGTTTTATTTTTAAGTCCCATGTAATAGAGGGCGAGCCTATTGTCATCAACAGGGCACAAATCCAGACTCCGTAGCTGCTATTGAGAAATTCGTGATGGAAAAACCCAGTCGCACTTTACCAGGAATCGAACCCATGACCTCATGCTCAGCAGTCGCGCTTGCGACCACCAGACCAACGAGGAAGTGAGGTGTTTTTTTTTTAAAGAAATATAAAGGAGGTTTATCGACATCAGTATCTAGGTTATAAACACCAGACGGCCAGGAAAGAAATGCCAACAGAGTTGTGTACGTATCGGAAAATAAGAAAAAAATATTGGTACCCCTTGTAAATCATCTCCTTGTGGACATCTCGTCGTTATAACATTATGTCTGTAGATATATCTCAAGTACTGAAACAAACAGGAAAATAAATCGCTTATAATAAAGAAAATTAGGTTAGAAACAAAGAAGAAATAAAGGGATCTTGAGTACTAGACACTAATCCTTATAATGAAGATGAGGTTAGGCGGGAATTGCAGGAAAAAAACTGGCCAAGTGCGTGTCGGGGCCACGCACAATGTACCATTCCATAGTTGCCCATAATAATAGCATTAGGAGTAAATTTATTATGGAACTACAGGATAGGGAAGAAAAACAACTTTATGTTTGTCTAAATTAATTAATTGAATCCCAAAAAAGAAGCGGCAGTGCGAGAGAACCCCTACAATAGGGATGTTTCCTGAGTAAAAAAAAAATAATCTTATCGAAAATATTGAGCACGTCAAAATCAATAAAAAAATTACGAAGATAAAACGCATCAAAGTTCATGAATGGGGGCTTGTGACGTCACTTTCCGCTAAAAGGTGTACCGAAATGTGACGTCACACGAGTTTTCGACGCACTGCATCGTCCTCATTTTTAGTTTAAAAGAAAAAAATTAAATATACGTGTCCAATATTTTTTGGAAATCTATCTGAAGGACTAAATATAATCGGACTACACAAAAACAATAAGTCCAGTCCAGTAGTCTTTACAATTAGTCCGATTACATTTATGATCATGCAATAGGAAGCGAGCCTATTATAATCTATCAGGCACTAATCCACACTCTTAGCTGCTACTGTGAGATTCATGATGAAAAACCCAATAACATTTTACCGGAGCAAAACATCAAACCCAAAACTACGCCCAACAGTAACATTAGACCACAAGGCAAATGCATGTAAAAATCCAACTTACTCCTACAAAAAGTATAATAGCAACAAGTATCACTTACAATGAATACTACGTATACAGAGAAGGTGACTTGAAACGCGTTGTAAGCCAGCATTATATTCTTCAGTTGGTACGGCTCTCTGTTTTTCATAAACGTTGGTAGTACCTTCACAACCAGCGTCAGGTATAGTCCTAGAACTATGGCCAGACCTATCAAAGTTTCTTGCAAACTCCATGTTGATATTGATACTGGAATCAGAAGTATTACTCAATAAACTAACAATAGTGTTTACTTTTTTATTCCTGGGTTATTATTAGAGGCAGCTCAGGTATTTTAACTGCACAATGGGTCGAGGAATCTGATAATAACTACTGTTTTCAACGAATTGGGTTCAAAATGGACTAGTGTAGGGGTTCTATGAATATAATCTCTTTCCAATGTAGTCTGCGATAGTTATAATATAAAACACTAGCTGATGCCCGCGGCTCCAGGGCTGCGGGACTGTTCGAAAGAGATACCGCGGCCCTGGAACACAAAAGGCAAGTAAGGAACATGAGGGTTTTAGTCAGTGCAAGTCTGACACTCCCATCCGCTCTGCCCAGAGCGGGAGAAGTCATTTGATGATTTCTCATCCGAAAAAAAAATGCTCGTGGCTTCGCCTGCGTGGATGTCGGTTATCGTGACCAAAACTAATCATGAAATTTTTGATCCCGTTCCCGCAACAAAAACTTGACAAATTATATACTAAAACCTTCCTCGAGAACCATTCTATCCATTTGTGAAAACAGTATAAAAATCGGCGCAGTCGTTTTTGAGTTTATCGCGAACAGACAGACAGACGCGGCGGAGGACTTTGTTTAATAATATAGCAAATAAGTAGTGATAATGATAGTGATAGTGAACAATGAAAAGAAAAGTGATAGACGACGAATTTATAAATGAAGAAATTGACTACGAGTTCGTTTAATACTTAAAATTACCTGTTAGTAAACTACCTGTTACCTGTTAGTACATCTTTGGATGTACTAACAGGTTTTAGTTTAAATTAACAGTAAGTCGGTATCATCATCATCATCATTCTCCTGCAAGTCAGTATTTTGGTACACTATTTGTAGAAGATGTTAAAAATATACTACGACTTCAAGTTCCCTGATAATGCCAAAAGGAAACGCGCTCACGTGAGCGAAGCCGCGGGCACAGCTAGTAAATAATAGCTGCTTTTAACTGTACCGAAAATGACTTGGAAATGAGGAGCTAAGGCTCCTCATTAAGACAATCTTCTTCTTCTTTGTCGTGTGGTTATTTATGTGCCTACCTTGGTGTTAAAGTTTTTATGCCGCCCATGGGCCTCTAAGTTGGCCTTTTGACCTGCCGTCGAGAAATATCGCTCAGGCATGATGATTTCCTCACGATGTTTTCCTTCACCGAAGCCAGCGATAATTATACAATTCGCACAAGACTCCGAAAACTCAGAACTGCGTGTCTTGAGAACTTCGAACTTGAGACCTATGACTTAGTAGTCCAACTGTCACACCACTAGGCTATCAGTCTATCACTGCTTACTGCTTATTCAGACAATGAAAATTAATGAATGATCAATGGTGACTAGTTGATTCAAATATTTTGGCAAAATAAAGAAAACTGTTTACTTTATAAGCGGCATCATTGACTGAGAACTTTTTTATTATTTACTAGCTGACCCGCGCAACTTCGTCTGCGTCACATAATGCAATTAAATAATATTGCGATTATACATTGAGATGTAAGCTATCCTATCTTTCAAGTTGGATCAAATTACACACGGTGTGCAAATTTGATTAAAATCGATTAAGTAATAGTTTAGGAGTCCATCGTGGACAAACAACGTGACGTGTAATTTATATATATTATAGCTGACCCGCGCAACTTCGTCTGCGTCACATAATGCAATTAATTAATATTGCGACTATAAATTGAGATGTAAGCTATCCTATCTTTCAAGTTGGATCAAACTACACACGGTGTGCAAATTTGATTAAAATCGGTTAAGTAGTTCAGGAGTCCATCGCGGACAAACAACGAGACGCGTAATTTATATATATACAAAGATTAAGAGATATGGATTCAAATAGTCCAGATGTAAGCGTCAATGTTTAAGATGCTCGGTTTTCAGTTTTTGCTGTTCTATTTTCAGGTATGTATTAATCACTTACGATTTGAGCTGCTTATGGCAAAATCCTCCACAATATGTTTCAACCCCGCATCCATTTCGGTATCAAGACAATTTTCGCTTGTTTTATTTACTACTGCAACTTACTCCATATCACGTTTAGCTTTATCACGATTGACACTGTAAGTGAAGATATCAAAGGAAGTGTAAATAAAGAAATCTATGACAATTAAATGTATTCAGCTGTAAACCGGTGCGGTATACGTTTCCTATTGTATTCTAATAAAGTGCGTTCTATTTTTTGTTCAGTATATTAAATGATTGGACTGTCCGGACGTTACATTCTTTGTGTCTTTCTAAACTGTCTGTGTCTGTATCTGTTCACAAAACTCCTCATCAATCATTGAGAAGTACAGTTGCACCAAGATTAAACTTTCGTTTAACCACACATTTTTCGAGATTGAACTCAATATAAACTCGGAACTTTAATCTTACTAACTCATAGCCTATATTCCCTCATAGCCTTTAATTCTTCTCTCAGTGCGGTTTTCTCCGGCCAATCTGTTACAAGAGCTTCTAAGCGTTTTCTAGGCCTCCCTCGAAAAGTTAAACTTCAAGAAAATTAAAACAATTTGACCAATATCATACCGTAATAGTAGTTTTCGTCAGCAAATTCCTTAACTCCTTGATCTTCCTGGGAAGGTATCTGAAACTACTTGGACTACCTATCTAAGAACAATCACACTTAGCTCACCGTTGATATGCGACTGCTATATGGCGATAGCAATGGCCACCAATCAGTAGGTATTTGTTTAACTTTTTTTCTTTCCACAATTAGACCTTTGTTACTTCAGAATCATAATGTTGTGACAACTTTTATTAATGGCATGTTTGAAAAGAGAACGATGCATATCTAAGGAATAATAAATAAAAACACATCTTATAATGGAAAGGTCAAAGAGTTTGTTATGAAGAGATCTGCATTTAAATACGTTCAAACCGCAGGCAATGGTTATCTACTGAATAGCTTGCAAGATGAGATGACCTAGAGTCACTTTAGTGAGTTAAGACATACGTCCTCTATTGACGAGTGCCAAGATATCGGAGATTACTTTCGTGAGGATCACAGTGTGAATTCTACTGTTCTGCTGTGAAGTTATAAGCAAACTCTTTAAACATGAACAAGACGTTGATCGTCGTTTTAGCTGTGTCCCTTGTCAACATACACGCCTATGTGAAACGCCATGAACGTACAGCTGCTGACTTCTCGTGGTATATGTTTGAGAAGAAGTTCACAGACTTCTCCAATGACGTGAACAAAAAACTGGCTGTGGCAAAAAAAGGCTGGGATAGATTTGCACACAGAATGAGTAGTGTGATGAATCATATGAAAGGAGGACGAAACAAGGGCAAATGAGCAGAGACAGATTTTAAAAGAGCTAAGCCTAAAAATAAAATACTAGATTTAATCAATTTATTTTTATTTTAAACAGTCAAGTTTGTGCCACAAAGGTTAACAAGGGAATTGAAGTTTTGTATATATTTTTAGTGTCATTTTTTGTACTATAAAGCATATTTGTACTTTCATACTACTTATAGAGTTTTATTACTTTTGCCTAATTCCGTAAAGAAATCCTGCGTACGCCCATGGTACTAACTAAACACAGAAATCTATTGTATTTAATCAATGGTATATTTTATTCCCTATGCAGGGTTCTGTTATAGTAACTGCGTATGCGGATATGGTATATAAAGGGTGTAAACAGACTCTTAACGAAGCCGAAACGCACTGGTTCTCCCCGTCATTACGATCATTTTTTTGTTCTAGACCATACCTGGAAACCCTCTAGTTACGGAGATAGTGAGGGTCAAAGTTCCAACTTTTTCAAAAGTTTTTTTTTTTAATATATGTTTTTAATGTAAGATTTTTACTTTAAACACCTCCAGGACCTTCTTACTATTCAACCCATCCATCAGCACAATGTTTTGAGTGCGTTACATTGAGTTCTACTGTAAAACGTGATTTTTCAGCCCAAAAAAAAAAGTCGTGTCCCAGCACTAATTTTTGCGTAAAGTTACTTAATTTGATGTACATAATGCTTGGTTGACGGCTTCGTGAAGAGTCTGTTTACACCCTGTATATATAATGGTTTTTCATTTTATAACTTCTTTCATGTTACTTATCATCATAAATATAGTATCTGTGGTAACAGATTTTGGATATGAATCACTGCATTAACATTTCCATTCATGATTTTGGTCATTAACAATGTAATTTTGTCACTTTTATAAATTTTACGAAATGTTATATAATATTTTTCAGAAATGACAATTAACATCAAGCTGTCAAGCCTATTTCTTTCTCTTAAGTTTTTTGTACCAGCCTATTCAATGAAGGTTGCATTGGGATGTATTACTAAGAGGTCATTTATATCGTTTTGGCTTGTCTAAATCTAGTTTTTATATTGAATTACGTTGGTCTACTGATTGATGGAATACTAAATAATAATTATAAATTTCTTAACGCTCAGGTTGAGAGCAGCGGTGGCCCAGTGGTAGCGACCCCGACTTACGAACAGTAAGTCCTGGGTTCGAACCCAGGCAGGCGCATTACTTTGTGTAATTTATTTCATCACCACTGCTAAACATCGTGAGGAAACCGGCATGTCCTAGAACCAAAAATTCGAAGTCATGTGACATCTACCAATCCGCACTGGATTATAGCCCAATCCCTCTCATAGAGAGGAGGCCTTTGTTCCAGCAGTGGGAACATTATAGGCTAATGATGATAATGATGATGACTCTCGGGTTGTGAGGTTTTATGTGTCTTGGCCGACTGCACCTGGCGGGTCAGATGATTGTATGGCTACAACAACTAAAATCGTAAAACCAAACGGAAGAATATTGCAAGTTATAGAACACTCAATTCCCTATAAAAGGAGGTGTTGACGTAATTCAATCAGTTTACGACGGGATTCCAGTAGAAGCAGTAACTAGTAGGGTGAAGTCCACTCCACTAAAAGTTGACAAGTGCCAGTGACAAGTGGTAGGGCCGACGCTCTGACACGTCCCTCCACCTCCCAGGAGTCGTAACAACATCCCGGGGCTCCACTAACGGACTCGCCCGGGAACTCCTTTCCAAGCTGCGGAGTCTGAAACCAGTACGGCTAGGACTGACCTGTCGCCAGTACGGTGAAGCCCGCAGGACCAGGTGCTCCAAGGGCCTACTCTCTCACCCTAAAAAACAGCAAGTAACTTAAGAACTTTCTCCTCCTACTACCCGATTCTTGAGTGCGAGTAGGTAGGTGTGTTTTATATAATATCTGTATTTCGTATCTCCCCTCTTTTTATTTATTAAATTTAATTGTGCAGTCTACTTTCTTACTTTTTATTTGTTCAAAAATAGTAGACATGACACTGTCCAGTATCATGTCCTTTATTGCTATTTTAAAGTGGCGTACAGGCAAATTAGGACACGGTTTCCAAGATATGTAAATGTGGAAATACCAAAGTGGTCTCATGATGAATTCTTGATATATGGTAAGCAGAAAATTTATACTTTGATAACAATCATAACTTTTATTTATTACAGGCGCTGGTTCACAATATATGCACAATCTTATAAAAAAGTGTCTGAAGTAGGAAGCTCCCGAGGATCCTCAAGGTCGAGATCACTTCTCCGGCTCCTGAAGTGAAAAAAAATCTTAATGCACGTAACGCATATGCTTTGAGATAAATAAATTTGGTCACTTGCATTGTCTAATTCAATAGTGTATAACTTGGAATTATTAACATTCATTATTTAAGCTGATTTGTCATCGGCATCATCATCAATGGCAGCCTTGTTTCCCCCACTGCTGAACATAGGCCTCCTCTCTTAAGTAACATGATACCCTGGTCTTCTGACGTCACATGCAGGTATTCCCTAGGTATTATAGGTCTTCCTCCTATTGGTCTACCAACGCCTCTTCTACCAATCTTACGGCAACCATTCTGTTAGGGCTCTGATCACCACCTTGCATGCTTTAGATGTTATTGTACATCCAGTTTAGTCCTAAAAGACGATACCTTGAAAAAACCAGACATTTTAGGAGTAAAACAAATACCAAAGACGCGCGAGGAATTCCAGAGGAAAACGTAAGTGACAAACACAATAGTAATTCTTAAGGAAGCATGTATCAAGAACAAGTAAATGAGTGCGTATTTAAATGATATGACACAACAGAATAGGGAACGCAATTATGGACTGTTATACATGCATGAGTGACTGTTCCTATTTGGTAATGCAGATTTTATTTCCAGGTTCGTTCCGATTAATTAAAATAAATAATCAGGTACTTGATTGGAGTCCATAACAGAACATAAGTGTGGTTAGGCTCGAAAGGACATTTGAGGCAAAGATTGTCACCAAAGCAAATATATAGCCGATTGTCACCATTGTTAATACGACGATTATTGCATCGATGATGATACTCCGAGAGTGTACACAAACTAAATGGACTGGCGAGTACGCTATCCAAAAGTGTATACTATCGAATGTAACAAGCCCTTTATCAGAATACTGCAGTTTTAGAAGGACGTACATCATGACGATGCTCAACACGCTTGTGGAGACCAACCCTGAATTTGACTTGTTTTCTGATGAATGGCAGACGATAATGTTAGAATGTTTGCAGTTCTGTGAGAAAACAGTCTGTTTGCTACCTTTTCACGACTAAACGGCTGATCGGATCGTAATGAAATTTGGCAAAGAGATATATTTCAACCCAAGGAAGGACATAGGCCATATGCGGGGGTGAGCAAAATTGCATTATGTTTAAGTTTGTCAACTGTTTGACAACTGACAACTGTCCTGACATGTATTAGAATAGAACAGCTATTTGTTATTTTTAGACCATTTGTCACCGAAGCCAGCAACCCGTCGGCGTCAGCGGCCGCCCTGAGAACATTGGCGTGCAAGATCGAACCTCTGCTAAGATATTACCTTTTTGTGTTTTTTTAAGCTGTAACATTTCAAAAATATAACCATGGTTCACAAGTTCGATCCCCAGCCGGTTTGCACTTTTTGTAAATAGATATATTATGTTCATTTTTTTTATTTTTTAAGATTTCCAAATCATTACCAAATAGTTTTATACATACTTTTAATTGTTTCTAAGCATTCAAGCGGTGTTTCATTGTAATCGGTGCTCTCTATCAAAAGATATATGCGAGTGTCTCCGGGTATTTTTTTATGGTTCCGTACGCAAAGGGTAAAAAGGGACCCTATTACTAAGACTCCGCTGTCAGTCCGTCTGTCTGTCTGTCCATCTGTCACCAGGCTGTATCTCATGAACCGAGATAATTAGACAATTGAAATTTTCACAGATGATGTATTTACATCATCAGTGAAAATTTCAATTATTTGTCGATAAAGCGGTAATAGATATCTATTGCCGCTTTATCAACAAATAACAAAAATATAAATTATTTAATAATTAAAGGGGGCAGCCGTACAAGAAACGTGTTTTTTTGTGTCTGGTACGGAACCCTTCGTGCGCGAGTTTGACTCGCACTTGGCTAGTTTTAATTTGGTAAACATCACGTGTCAATTATAAAACCAGTGTGGTAAGATTCAATTCACAAATATTGTGAATAAATTAGAGAAGGTTTTAGTTTATGTTTCATTGTAATCGGTGCTCTCTAACCTAGGATATATGAATTTAAAGTGTTCAAGAAGAACTTACCATCATTATGTAAGATACGAGGGTGGTTTGGTAAATCCGTGACTTTAGGAAGATGAAAAAAAATCATGAATTTTGGTTTTATTTTTATAAATAATCTCCTTTTAGCTCTATAGACTTCGATCAACAATATTCGAGCTTCCTCAATCCATAAAAATAAAGTTTTTGTCAAACCCTGAAAAACAGGCGTCTATTTCAGTTATCACTTCCGTATTAAATCTTTAATTTTTTACAAACTACAATTAATATATATTAGTTTAAAAAAAATATGTACAAGAAAAAAAAAGTGTGTCAAAAAATTCGTCCACATCGCCGTCATCAGGAAAAGTTTCCAAAAGGCTGGCAGCATTGCTACGTTGGATGGTAATGCTGATTCTTTAATTTAATCTTCCGTCTGTTTAATTATTTTACCACGTAAAAAGTAGTGTTGAATTCGCGCTCTCAATTACTTTTTTTTTTCTATTTTCATAATATCGTAAAAATCCCTAATAAATATTTTCAGTATTTTCAGATTCTTTAGATTAAGCTTGCTGAAAAAAAAGTAAATGAGTTTTAAAGCCTGATAAAAAACTACAAGATATCAGCAAGAAGACAAGTTGTTGCTTTATGTTTTGTTAGTTTTTTTAAACAAAGTATAAAGCTTCAGAGATCATTCAATTGTGAGTAAGGCAATCTAGATCACCACTATCCCAAAAGAATAAAGAATTTAACCTAGAGTATTCTTTTAATGTAAATATTTTTATTTATAAGAAAAGAATATATAAACACATTTGCCTTTTTAATCGCAACTAAGAGTTGAGCAAACAATGCCATGCGTTTTGCTATTATAATATGGATAGGCGCGCTGAGTTTTTATATAATAATAGTTACAAAGACAGACAGATAGTAAGATATATATTTTTCGGTGGTACCCTTCTCTAATCATAAGTATGATACACTCATTTCAATATATTTTTTAAGTTCTTTTCAAATTGTCTAGAACTTACCTATAGAAATCTATTTTAAACAATTTTCTTGATAGAAAACCCTCTACTGTCTATAGACATAAATCCGTAAGAAGAAACCATAGGTTAAAGGCATTAGTAAGTTTTCAATAAAATGAATATTATAACAAAGCAAAATCGAAAACGTGATAATTCCATACCAAATAAAACGTTAATATGTATGTACAGCTAACAAAATCACTAAACTATTACAAAACTTGACATTCGACGTTGGGGAGTATTCCCATGAGCACCGATTTCAAGAGTACCAATGCTTAGAGCCAAAAATATTCCCTTTACTCAAAAAGGAAAAATCTTTGGTGCTCTTGAAATCGGTGCTCAAATGGGAATATCTCCGATGTTGGTAACCTATGTAACAAGACAATACTTCCAAGAAAGCTATTACTAGAGCTATTAATTGAAACACAATGTATTTTAAGGCTGCGTTGTTATTACAGCACAGATGAGCGAAGCAGAGATGGAAGAGAGATAAAGATGAGTAAAGCGAGATGAATGCGATGATGACATGATTATTGCCCCGTTCCAAGACGGGGACATTTTGTGTACAAAAAGTTACCTCACATCACATCACACATCATCAGCCTATAATGTTCCCACTGCTGGGACACAGGCCTCCTCTCTATGAGCGGGCCCAGTGTGGATTGGTAGATGTCACATGTCTTCGAAGTTTTGATTCTAGGACATGCCGGTTTCCTCACGAAGTTTTCCTTCACCGTTTTTGAGAGCAGTGGTGATGAAATAAATTACACAAAGTATTGCGCCTGCCTAGGTTCGTTACATAACTTGGAAACTGTGTCCTAATTTGCCTGTACGCACTTTAAAATGGCAATAAAGGACATGACACTAGATAGGACCCTGCAAAGGGAAGCAAATATACCATTGATTAAATATAATATATTTCTGTGTCTAGATAGTACCATGGGCGTACGCAGGATTTCCTTACGGAATTAGGCAAAAGTAAGAAAACTCTAAGTAGTATGAAAGTACAAAAATGCTTTATAATACAAAAAATTACACTAAAAATATATACTAAACTTCAATTCCTTTGTCAACCTTGGCGGCACGAACTGGAGTGTTTAAAATAAAAATAAATTGATTAAATGTAGTATTTTATTTTTAAGCTTAGCTCCTTTAAAATCTGTCTCTGCTCATCTGCCCTTGTTTCCTGCTCTGTTTGTCTCTTTCATATGATTCCAAACTTTAGTCATTCTGTAGACAAATCTATCCCAAAACGAAAAAATGACGTTTTTGCCTGAGCCATTTTTCTGTTCACGTCATTGGAGAAGTCAGTGAACTGCTTCTCAAACATATTCCACGAGAAGTCAGCAGCTTCACGTCTATGGCGTTTCATATAGGCGTGAATGTTGACAAGGCACACAGCTAGAACGACGATCAACGTCTTGTTCATGTTTAAAGAGTTTGCTTATAACTTCACAACAAAACAGTAGAATTCACACTGCGCTCCTCACGAAAGCAATCTCCGATATCTTAGCGCTCGTCAATAGAGGATGTATGTCTTAACTCACTAAAGTGACTCTAGGTCATCTCATCTTGCAAGCTATTCAGTAGATTACCATTGCCTGCGGTTTGAACGTATTTAAATGCAGATCTCTTCATAACAAACTCTTTGACCTTTCCATTACAAGATTTTTTATTCATTATTCCTTAGATATGCATCGTTCTCTTTTCAAACATGCCATTAATCAAAGCATTGATAACATTATGTTTCAGAAGTAACAAAGGTCTAATTGTGGAAAGAAAAAAAGTTAAACAAATACCTACTGATTGGTGGCCATTGCTATCGCCATATAGCAGTCGCATATCGACGGTGAGCTAAGTGTGATTGTTCTTAGATAAGTAGTCCAGGTAGTTTCAGATCTCTTCCCAGGAAAATCAAGGAATTAAGGAATTTATATAATTTAAGGATTATTTGCTGACGAAAACTACTATTACGGTATGATATTGGTCAAATTGTTTTAATTTTCTTGAAGTGTATTATTTTTTCGAGATTAAAGTTCTGAGTCATGGGCCACAGTTTTCACGCAGTGGATGCCAGAAGACGGGCGTCATCACCGTGGGAGGCCTAGAAAACGCTGGCGTGACGACTTAGAAGCGCTTGTAACAGATTGGCCGGAGAAAGCCGCACAGAGAGAAGAATAGAAGGTTATAAGGGAATATAGGCTAAGAGTTAGTAAGATTAAAGTTCCGAGTTTATATTGAGTTCAATCTCGAAAAATGTGTGGCTAAACGAAAGTTTTATCTTGGTGCAAATTTACTTCTCAATTATTGATAAGGAGTTTAGTGAACAGATACAGACATAAACAATTTAGAAAGACACAAAGAATTTAACGTCCGGTGGTGACACACGGACAGACAGTCCGACGGATAGACGGACAAGAAAGCGATCTTATAAGGGTTCCTTTTTTTACCCTTTGAAGTTAAGGAACCCTAAAAATCAAGAAACCTTTAAAAAAAAACGTCACCTAAACAGGAACTAAACTAGTACGTATATTTGTTTATATCACTTTATACGAGGTATAGACGCCAGCTGGTCAAGTTACCCGAAACTGTCAGTTCTTCCCAACCAACCTTTAACCAAATACTTTAGAGATAAAGTTGAAAATCTATTAAAGAAATTTGACAGATTGTAGTAGTTTGATGTGCTGGCGTCTGTATCTTCCTATCTACCCATGTAGTTTGTTTTGCTTTAAAACAAAAAACAACAAATCTTCTAAGGTCATTTAAAATAATGAATCAGGGTTTATCTCCTGACTTCCTCAAACTTATTTTTGATAAAAATCTTTGAAAAACAATACAAAGATGTAATTTACCAAGTAATCAAAACTAAGTACAGTATCTTTTGTTTCCGTGCGTAACCCTGCAAGCGTTTACTAATTGGTTTAGTCATGGTGAGATGTACACAAGAATCTTTTAAACTGGCATTTAGGCTGTGTTCACTCTCCTGCCAGGGCTGCAGGACTGTATGAAAGAGATACCGCGGCCCTGGAACACAAAGGGCAAGGAAGGAACAAGGACGGGTTTTAGTCAGTACAAATCTGACACTCCCTTCCGCTTTGCAGAAGACATTTTATGATTTTCCATCCAAAAAAAAAAGTATATGTCTGAGCTGTCACTGAAATCCTAAAAACCTACTACAACTGACTCACTGCAAACGAAACTGTTAAAAGGAAAGAACAAGGTAACCCCAACACCCAAGTATTTTCAATTACTTACTGGGGCTGTTTAAACTCATGTATAGCATGTAACTTTTGAGACACAATAAACATTTAAACGATGTTTACAGTTTTCTTTGACTGATCACTATAAGCAACACATTAACTGAACAATCGTTATTATTATTTAAACTTATTAACATAACATATGCAAATATAGAAACAAAATGAAGAAATCATGCATGTCACGGTCGAGCGGAAATAGGATAATAGATTATTAATTCAAGTAAAGTCAGTTTTAATTTTGATAGAAAGTTGGAAGGACTAACTAGTTGGGAAGTTGTGTAAATGTCAGATCAGTTGCGCCAGACTAATGTTCTAGGTCATCATTGGGTAAGCGCAATCTAATTTGATATTATCTCAGAGAGCTATGGAACGAGTGATGTTGGGCATCTTCCTCTACAACCGGGTGTAAAACACCAAAATATGGAAACGCAAGTACATAGCAGAAGCGATATCAAAAAGAAAGTAGAAGTGGGCGGGCCCTAAATACGGCAGACTGGATGAAATTTTATTTTGAGCTAGACGCAAGTGCGAGGTATCCAGAGACGCATCTCCGCGCGGACTAGTGATCTACGAAATAAAACGGGATAGGTGCCGAAGAAAATTCTGGACTTTTGGTCAAAAAACAAGATGAGGGAAGAAAGTGCTGGAATGGAGAGCACGGACGGGTCTTGCGAAAATGCAAGAAAAAGACCAAGACTGCAATACCAAGACCGATTTTTCCCTTTACCAGTTCCCGCCAGTCTATAATTACTTTCATCTGTAAATATAAAAGCGCACACAAAGTAAATATATTATAAAAACGTAATGTAAAGATTTAGCGAGTTTAAAGCCCAAAATCGGTCTTGGTCTTACAAGCCCTATTTTTCATTTTATTATATATATATATATTTTAGCTGATTACTAGTATTTTCCATGGAGCGACTACCTATCTGACCTCCCGCCTCACCGTAACGACTGGCAAAGATCTACAAATGACAGCCGGGACCAACGGCCTAACGTGCTTTCTGAGGCACGAAGGAAACTCGGCATGTAAAAGGCAGCACAACCACCTAGAAAGCCATCTAATGCAGTCGCTGTCATAGCATCATCATTATTAAGCAAAAGCTGCTTACCCTTCCGACTCTATATATATTTGAAACCTGCAAATTCCTAAGAAATAACTATTTGCTTTTTGAAAAAGATGAAAAAGCTATGTCAAAGAGGAAGATAGTACAAAAGCCACTAACAGTCCCGTGTAATAGACTAAAAGTATGCGACAAAAATTGTTATACCATGGCGGTGAAAATATATAACCACTTAGCTAAAGAATTTAGAAGTGCTACAGATTTAGAATTTAATAAAAAAGAGATGTTTTTATTCCATTAATGAATATTTTGAGTGTAAAATGTAAAGCTATAATTATTATGACATCTTCGTAACGACATTACTTAATAATACTGGAACAATTTTCATTCTCGCTATTTTTTTTTTTTGAAGTTATACTTCTTTAGGCGCGTTATGAAAAAATGATGAGAGTGAAATTTTAAGATGCGCGCGCATCTGTGACACAAAATTAACAGTATGAAGTTAGCTAGTCAACATACACCCTGAAGTTAGCTTAGTGTCAGATATTGACAAGCCTAGGTTTTTTATTTTTAATCTACTGCTGGCTGAGATAAGGCGACAGATATTTTTTTTAAAAAGAAGTATAACTTCTAACGCGTGTACATAAGTACACACACACACTTTTTTTTATTTTTTACATGACATAATTATTGATCGCTATTTTTTTTTCTATTTTTATTTTTATATAAATTATTATTATAATTGAATAGAATTGTATTTCCTTTATTTATTTATATACATATTTTTTACATTTTCAAAGATTTACATATAAAAAGACATAAAAACACATTTTAAAATAGTAGCCCACCGGTATCGGGAATAGGGTTCAAGCTACCGGCGGTCAGGGCTCCAGAGAGAGGAACCTCCTAACAATACGAGCCGTGTCCAGGAGTACCGCTTTCAGAATCAAGCCCTTGATCCAGCTGCCTAACGAGAGCCTCCTCAGGTGTTGGTCGAGGCTCTTGGCAATTAAGCCATGGGCTGATACGATTACCGGCACAATGATCGCTGAGTCCACATCCCACATGTCGACAACCTCGCGAGCTAAGTCAAGATACTTGATTTGTTTATCTTTCTCGGCTTTCACGAGGTTCTCGTCATGCGGGACCGTAATGTCAACAATCATTGCGCGCCGCTCTGATCGATCCACCACCACTATATCAGGCTTATTGGCTACAATAGTCCTGTCAGTGATGATGGATCGATCCCAGTACAGTGTGATATTGCCATTATCGAGAACTGGATCGGGCACATACCTATAGTACGGCACTTCCGATTCCACAAGGCTGTATTGTATTATTATTACTATTTTTTGCATTGTAATAAATTTAAATTATGAAATTATTATTAGTATTGTATGTTGTTATTGCGCTAATTATTAAATGTGTACTGCATGCTGGAAGGATAACCAATATGTAAAATCAAAGCATTTGTACGGCTAAAATGCCAAATATAGTGAAACGCATTAACCTTAAGAACTTATGTTACCTATATTCTTGCAAATAAATATATAATTCATTCATCGTCACTCATAATTGGCAGTTTCGATTTGCAATCTTAAAATTACCCATACTTCTATCTTTCTCTATTTAGGAGTTTCCTGCTGAGTAAGTCCCTTATATTAAAACGGAAATATAAAAACTCTTTGCCAGTTTTTCCTCGGACATAACTTAAAACTTCACCAACCCCATACCAAGAAATAAACGTGTCTATGTCTGGATTCCATGCTCAATTTTGCTTAAGCAACTGCACTCAGTATTCCGTGAGAGTCGCCGATTTAGATGCCTGAGATAATTCGGACGTAAGGATAGTGCGTTACTCGCTTTGCTACTTGGACCAGTTTCCTCATCCGTGTCACAATGTGTGTGCGCGTAGTACTTAGTGTACTACAGCCACTGCTTACATGAATACTTGTTATTAGGCTAAGTAAAAACATCACGCTTATTGCTTGTAACTTGGTCTACTGCAACACATGACATTAGGAACCAGTTTTTATTTTTGGGTGCAAACTATACAAAACAATAATTAGTAAGTAACTTAAGGGGAAACACGGTAGGTATTTGAAGAAACTATCGCTGTCGCTCTGCGACCGTGATTTCGACATTGGTGCAATAAGGACAATTATTATTATGTAATAAAAAGTCATAATTCGAGGTTTGGCTCTCGATTATTTCCTCCTTCAATATTCGACCAATTTAAAAGATATTTCATAAACTGAATAAGAAGGATACATAATGTGTCCCTATGTTTTTCGTTTTTCATTAATATTTTTCAAATTTTTACACTAGGCCTCTGTTGACAGGCCATCTAAATAGGCAATTTTGAGCGTTTTGTAAAGGTTCTAGTGCTTATACAGATTATGTATCATCAAAAAGGAAAACATACGGACATAGAAAAGGTTAATATTTATTTGACTGTAAAAATCATAGCTTTAAAGTCATAAAACAGAAAGAAAACAGGCGAGACCGTTTGTATGGAAAAAAGACCACCCACATTTCCTCTTAAGTTGTTAGTCCAGTTAAGTCTACACACAAGTTGAGTTAGATACGTGTCTGTAGTAATCGAACGCCATACTACGGCTGCGAGAGCGTGTTACGATGCTACAAATAAAGTTGACCATGTTGAATGACAATGTTAATGAAGTGCTGAGTATACTAGGTGCAAAGACAAAGTGTTGATAATCAATTTGGTATGATAAGGCATTTAACAGCCATCGATTTAACACTAGAAACAGGCTTTAGTAATGAAACAGAAGGTTTTCCGCGCCGTTTGGGATCAATCTGAAATGTGACCCATTTCTGGCAAATCAAATAGTTATGTATATCCATCAGTCATTTTGCCATAAGAACACTTACTTTTAATTACAGAATCAGTTGTATTTCATTGATGAAGAAACCATAAGTTGACATAAACGTACCTTGACCGACCATTGTCAAACGTTACGACAATTTTATAATGTTTTTTGTTTGTACGTGTTATTAACGAAGTTTTTAGTTTCAACAGCTGATGACAATTGTTTTTGTTGATGAATCAATATCTCCGAATTGATTGAGATTGTGTTCTTGCTACAGAAGTCAATCATTTTGATTGACTAACCATTATCGAACTGACGAAGATTGCCAATTATTTTTGAAGTGAAAACTTCTTTAGGCGCGTTAGGCATTTTTTATACGGGGAAAAACAATTGAACTCGCGGCATCGTTAAACGACCTCTTATTCGTTGCAGAGTTAGCCGTATTACTACATATTACAAACCCGAAAAAATTCAGTGTATAAGTAAAAGGCTTATGCAAAACTATTTTATAAAAATAATCCTGAATGTTTTTTTTTTTTCTAAATTTGGTACTACTGTTCTAAATGTCTTTGTGTATTTTTTTCCAGGTTTGTAAGTTTCAATTTGGAATTAGGCAGAATACTTATTAGAGAACACTGATTTTTCATCTTGCTTGTCTGGCCGAGCCCAACATAGTTGGGAAAAGCCACAGGTGTGACGATCTCAAGCAACGAAGACAGAAAACAGTGCAAAGGGAGGTGCGTAATCATATGACTCTTTCTGCATGCGAAAAAGAAGAAAAAGTTATTTTTTTTGTTAAATACAAGAAAGAAATCAAAGCACTTCTCTTTACCCGACTACGGCGAAGCCCAAAAGGGGGCTTATCCACACATGCTTATCAATCAAGAACAAATGATTGACACAAATCTCCACCTTTTCCACGACCTAAACTTTTGTCAACGGACACGTTTACAACCATCTGACACCACATAACCTGCTTTGAAGGCCGAAGGCCATACAACTATACAACTCAAGGTCGCATAACCGCTGAATCGAACTTCTTAGTAATGACCTACAATGCGAGGCATAACGGTTTGTAAATGACTTATGTAGTTGCGGTAGGTACGTAACCAATGTAAGAATTTAAGAGTTTGACACCTCACGCCCCCCGGGACGAGGCCTGCAGGTCAAGTGGGCCGGCACTAGTCCGGGGTAGCAGAATTCGCATAAGATCCCGTTGCTCCCGACGCAAGTGTGTGAAGGAACAACGGTGTGGTTTTAGTCAGTACGAGTCTGACAGATCCCTTCGCTCTCCCCAGGGTGAACGACATCGACGAAAAAAAAAAGGTACTTGACCAATGTAAGAACTTAAGAGGTTTAAGGTAAGTGGAAGTGCTACGGTAAACCAGAGGTTGGGGTGGAATCCTGCTGTTTTTCATATCACTTGATCATCAACATCAGTATCATTTCAGCCAGTAAGTACTCTAGTGAGAATTGGAAAAAAGGCTGACTCTACGCCGCCACACATCCATGAATTCCACATTCATCGGATTTTCTATGACAGAATATGACTGCACCTACCGGGGTATTGCAGTGCTCACAGTTTATAGCGGTTTTTTTTTTTAATTGAACAGTCATTGGTGCTGCATTATGTACTCCAAGATCGCCTGCAGATTCTAGCCTAGGCAGTTACCTACGCCTTTCTGCGTCGTTAAGCTTAATTTTTTTTGGTTAATCAGTCTGATCTGTCTTTTTCTAGACAGTGGCCTGCCCCTATACTTTTCTAATTGAAAGTTATCTAATAATACGCGCCTGTAGCATCCGGTATACATCACCAGCTCAGTTAAAACCTTCATTTAACAGAAAATATATTACGAAATTAGACAACTTAATTTATGGTGAACTCTTCGATGGCAATAAAATGGTTTTTTTTTATAACATGAGACTTGGCGGCTTATATCAATAGCTCTTAGAATTTGTCAATATTAAATGACTTGCTGCTTGTCGTCGCATATACACGACCGACCAAGGTAACTATCACAGTCGGAACAGAAGGCCATGCTACCGCTAATTCAACTCATCTCAGTAATGACCTACTTACTTCTAAGTATTTCGGAGATGACGATGCACTTCAATGAGTTGCGAGTAAATATTGGAACGAAGCACTTTTGTGTGGAGCGGAGTTTTAAATGCAGTGCAAATGATCAGGCAAATTAAATGTTGTTATTGTTGATTGCCAGGTTGCGTCAGTTTTTCCAAACGGATAATTTATGAATGCTTATATTACCAGATCATTCTCACCTTGTTCTAATTAACTCTATTTATCTCCTTAAAGTCCCATCACTTAAAAAAAAGGCAGGTGCCTAATCGATTAAATGAGAATAGCTCTTTTTGTGTGCTGCTCTTCATGGAACTCATAATATTGAATCGTCTATATATCTGAGGAAAATTTTGATCCGTTAACTAATTCAGTAAGAGCAGAATCTAACAAAGACCAATCGAGTTAAAAATAAAGTTTTAACTAATTCTGTTCCGTCGTATCCGCATCTATTGATAATGTCTGAAACTGTTCCTATAAAGGACCACTACACTGCCGTCATAAGGAAAAAGGGCACAACTGACATTTTTTTCGAAATTGAGCTAAAAATTCTGGCAGAATTGCCTTTTTTTCTGATTCCGAATATGTATATAACTCAATTTCGGAAAAAAATGTTAGTTGTGGCCTTTTTCCTTAAGACGGCAGTACAATCGATCTTACATGTAAGTATTTTGGATGGAATGCTTTCGTGAAAATGGCACTACCATGTATATTGGCAAAGACGTGAAGGTAAAGCACAAAAGATTATTTGCCTGTCACTCCGCAAATAAAATCGTTAGCCTCAACAAAATTGTATTACTGGAAAGACGAAGAGAAAAACCATGAAGGGACGGTAAATGCAAGTGTAGCGAATGGCAAACAAGGATTTAGCAAGAGTACAGAGATATCACAATAAATTGCATTGGACAGTTTCATCATAGGTGCCCTGACTTGCGATATGGTGAGCACGTCTTACAAAATCATTTCTTTGTACTGTTTATATTATGTGTCAGTCTCTAAATGATAACTGGACATACAGATTACAGATGTTACAATGAATAGTGTGAATAATTTGCGAGTACTACTGTTATGATGCTTGAGGGCAGGGCAATCAGTTGAAGGCTGATAATCAATAGACTGGAATAGAAAGTTTTTATTTCAGACCGGAGTCCATAGGGTTAGTAACAATTTTACTTAACTTCTAGTGTTAGTAGGTTACAGACATAAATGAACATATACAATTAAAATTCAGCATGGAGCCGCATCCACCTCCACAACACCTCCACAACTGTCAGTGCTGCCGCGAACATGAGTCATCAGGGATGCAATAGGAGTCTCGTTGCAGGTTCAAGCTGCGATTACCACGAGTGGATGAATCTTCAAGACCCTTCTCAGCACCATCCAGGTCCGCAGACGAAGATAATTATGGTCGAAGAGCTTTAATAATGGCTACCGGATCAACCCGGTATTAACAGATATCGGACACTAAATCCTGACAGATACTTCAATTCATTATCTTTCAGAATCGTCATCCATAACCTGATTCTATGTTGTTTACATGTAAATTTATCTGTATTTGAATACATGTTCCACTTTTACTGCTTTTCAGTGCAGTTTTCTAGGATGGCCTGCAACATCTTCGTGGAATTTTCGCTGATGACATGATCTGGCATATGTTGCTATATTCATACATGCTAGTCTCCGAAACTAGCCTACCGATTTCAATGAAATTTTGTGAATGGTGCAACTTAAAAGATTGGATAGTTTTGGACCCAATAAGTGGATAGGATAAAAATGTGTTGATTACTGTTACACAATATACGCACAAATATTTAGTTTCTGATTCAGTCATAATGATCACTCAGCACTCATAAATACCGTGAAGCTATGACTGATTTATAGAGGTTATGACACAGAAGCCGTGCTTGTAACAGTAACGAATTAGTTTTAAATGCTGAATTAGTTCTATCAAAAGCTTTATTTTGTGTTATGTAAAAAAATCTCCTAGCTTACATAACTTGATCAAAAATTAAATAATCATAGGGTATGTATATGATTAATGTCTTCCACAGATAACCTTGAAGTGTAGATTCGAAAACAAGAACTGGATTAATTTGGCGCTTGAATAATGATTATATCTGGAAGAATTTGTATGAATTCTTTTTATTTTTAACTTCGATGGTGCTATTACATTTTATTCAGCGAAATGGTACTTCAACCAATAGGCTACAAAAAAATTGGTGCTTTGCCACTGCCAGAGTCATTGTCGGTGGCAGCGAGCGCAGTTATTATTTATTCTACTAAAAATAAATGCCACAAAAACTCTTTACAAGCAAACTAATTTCAGCTTGTTTTGAAAAAGCAAAAGAAAGGTCACAGAAGAAAATAAAACACCTATTATAAATATTCTGTGCTACTTCTTTCCAATTCTCAAAGAAGACATCCAGTTCGTCCCGCCATCTCCTACGTGGTCTGCCGCGACCCCGTGTCACTGTTTCAGGGCACCAATCCTGAGCTTTATGGGCCCACAGTGCTTTTGGCATGCGACAGACATGTCCCGCCCAATCCCATTTAAGTTGGGCAGCTTTTTGAGCCACATCAACGATTTGCGTTTTGGAGCGCAGTGTGGTGTTTCGAACGTGGTCTGTTAATTTTACACCTAAGATACTACGCTCCATAGCACGTTGGCGACCGTTGGAAGGAATGGAGGGAAGCCTTTGCCCAGCTGTGGGACAATATGGGCTAGCTATAATAATAATAATAAATGGCCTTATGGCTAAGAGCCTCGACGACCATCTCTCGAAGCTCTCCTTAGGCGGTTGGATCAAGGGCCTGATTCAGAAGGCAGTACTCCTGGAAACGGCTCGCATTGTGAGGAGGTTCCTGTCTCTGGAGCACTTACCACCGGTAGCTTGAACCCTGTTCCCGACACCGGCAGCCCTTATATTTTTAAATGTTATTTTTTTATATTGTTTATTTTAAGAAATATGTAAAAATATAAAAAAAAAATAAACAAATGAATAAACGGAATAAAAATAATATTTATTTATTTAAACTTCATGTGCAAGAGTGGTACATAGGCGGACTTAATGCCACAAGGCATTCTGTACCAGTCAACCTTTGGGTCAAATAGGACAGCATTGTGCTAGAGTACAAAAACAACAAATAAGGAAATTACCATTTTGCATTTTTTTTTTTTTTTTTAATATTATAAATATTACGACAGCGATAAAGTATTTACAATAGGTACTATAAAACCCAGGCCTCTATTATTGGCAAATCACCTCCCAATGTCAAAGTTTCCTACCGATTAGCCTCAGGCATAAACCTACTTCAATGTTTTTTTACAAATGCCCATAATTAAAATCTTTTTGTAGGTGAAGGAAATCAGGAACCTCTACTATTTTTAAGTGTGAACCATCTCAAATTTTAGATAGGCTTAACGATATGATAATTAATTATGAAAAAACATTGTTACGATGCGCAACGTGTTCGTGGAGACCAGCCCTAGATTGGACTTGCTTGCTGATGAATAGAAGACGATCATGTTAGAATGTTTGTGGTTTGTGATAAAAGGATAACTTAATTTAATACATATTAAATTACCACTCCACACTGGGCCCGCGTGGTGTATTATAGCCCATTCCCTCTCATAGAGAGGAGGCCTGTATCCCAGCAGTGGGGATATTATAGGCTGATTATGATGATGAATTTAATATTAATATCTTATACTGTGTAAATTGTAATGCCTACCAAACGGTGAAGGTTCTGTGTAGTAGATTAAGGTCGACTGCACCTTGCAGAGAGAAGGCTCGAGTTCCAGCATGGTTAAAGGAAATGTAACTGTAGGAATCATCGATAACAGAGGGTGCAGACTACTAGTCTACGGCGCTGAAGTCAAAAATGTATTGGATCGACTACCGCTACCGAAAAGCTTATGTCTGTTCTTGACGGCACGGTTGGCGTAGTGGCTGAGCGATTGACTACTGTAATACGTGTAATGGGTTCGATCCCCTCACGGAACAAATATTTGTATAACCTACACTTAACCGTTTGTGTATGTGAGAAAAAAGCTATTAAAAATGGTTACAGAAATACGAAACCCTTTGAAAGCGACATCCACCTGTTTAGACCATTAGGACGGAAGGGGATCACCCCACAAAATGTGAACACCCTAAAACCATATAATACTGTGAGATATCATGTTTTGGTAAATGACCTTGACAATAAAAATATAGTGCTTTACGACCTTTAACAGCGTCTGTACCTACCCTGAAAATTCCACCCAAATCCAACTCCAACTTTCTAGCACGTAAAATAGAAAAAAATAGAAGCATGTTCTAATACAATCCCCTGGCTACAATCACTGGTTAAGACATAGCCGGGGTTGTGAAACACGCCTGTCGAGGCATTCAAACTCTCAGTAGTGAACGAGCCACGGTAACATTTGTGCAACTCCTGCGCACGCGACCTTCGCAACGGCCTTGGGTGAGTGGCGCAATTGAACTTGACCTTGGATAATTTTGTATTTTATTTTTAGTGATGGATGGGCGATTATTTTTGAAAGACCTTGACTTTTGTTTCGGGTTTTTGAGAGTGTGATTATTTTGTTAGTTTGAACTGATTTTGGGGATGTGTAGAATGTCCTTTAATGTAAGGTAGAAAGGGTTAACTTCGAACTGTATTTTCGTTTGAAATAATCAGTTTTTTTCGTCAGAATCAAATCTGTTGAAATGACATTCTATTCAACGAATTATTTATAGAAATTAAGTACAGTTTAGATTCTCTTATGAAATGATATTTATCATGGTCATGCGTTGATTCTCGGTCTTAATCTACATACATATTCTTGAGGTAGGTCGGCGTTTTATAATTGATAGTATTAGAATTTTTACTTTCGGTTTTAGCCTTGAGTTTTTCGTTCATAATCATAAATCATATTTATTTCTGTAAATTGGTTTACAAAACACTTTTACACGTCACTTGGAAATGAATCAGAGATATTTAAACCGCCAAGCGATTACATCCCTCCACGTAAGAGCTCCTCGGTTTTAACGATTATATTTACGGCCGTTTCGAGTACACTTTTCTTAAGTACATACTATCATCGAGATTTTTGTAATTTTTCGGGTTAATACATATACCATAAACACATATTTTGCGTTTATACGCATTTGTCATATTTTTTAACAGGCCTGTGGACTTTTTAACAAAAAACCATTTCCTATCCTCAAAGTGTTATTTCATTTGATTTTAATCGTTTTAGCCATCATAAAAATAACTACCTACTAAGATTAATGTTTGAATAATAGGTCGATTAATCAAAACGTACAATGTTGTTTTATAGTATATCAACATCATAAAACAAAATTATATTTTATTTTTTATAGGAGTTATGTGAATAATGTTCTTTTACATAACAATGTTCCACAATACATAATTTTGAATTTCATATTAATTTTAAATAGAAGATACGTAGTAGGTATTTTTTTTTTCTTACAAAAAAACCGACGTACGATAATTAACTCTATAATAATCTTAAAATCTCTTTACACGAATACAGGGTGTAAAAGGACTCTTAACGAAGCTGTCAACCAAGCATTATGTATATATACATCAAATTAAGTAATTTTACGCAAAATTATTAGGTACTGGGAAACGACTTTTTTTTTGTTGGGGTGAAAAATCACGATTTACGGTAGGACTCAATGTAACGCATTTAAAACACTGTGCTGATGGATGAATTGAATAGTACGGGGGTCGTGAAGGTGTTGTAGTACGGGGGTCGTGTGTATTAAAAACATGTATTTAAAAAAAAATCTTTAACTTTGCCCTCCAATATCTCCGTAACAAGAAGTTTCCCAGGTATGGTCTAAAACAAAAAAATGATTGCAATGACATGGAAAACAAGTGCCTCCGTTATGAATCTTTTTACACCCGCGAAGACATATCATCACATCATGCGAGGGGAGGGGTCAAGGTTAGGCAGACTTAGTAGGTCCACAGTTAGACGTTAAACAGTAAAACAAGAAGATACTGATGACTTTGACGTATTGAGTAAAGCAGATGGATTCTTTTGTGTAAAACAAAAAGATTACATACACACTTTTCCCCGGTGATCTTATTGTTAAAAATATAATATAGATAGATTGTCTCAGTTTGAAAAATAATTATATCCCAGTGTTTTTACCAATATAATATGTTCATTAAATGCCTGGAACAGATATATATATATATATATACTACAATATAGATAAAAATACTTTAGCCGTAATGACAAAAACAACTTCTTTAAACCTTTATAACTTTTGTCCAAAACTGCTGAGTAATACGCACCTTTTAAATTTTTGCTATAGAAGATTTTTACTATTAAATGACATAGATTTTTTCAAAACTTTCTTCTTGAAAAAAAACCTTATTTGTCACAAAAAATACATAAAAAAAGCTTCATCCTCATAAACCCACGAAAATAAACATTTAAATCACTTTTCTCACGAGTGACAAAAAACCATGGATCATTCAAACTTGCTCTACTGTCCGCTACGCACTGTGGGGGTCACAGTACAGCATAATGGTTGTGCAGCCTCAATTACGGCAAAATTAATGAGATCTCGTCACTAACATTAACAATGTGACAATGACACGTGTCCCTTTGTCATACATATCTATATTGTCTGTCAGTTATTTTACAAGGTTTCTTTATGTAGACCGCGGGTGAAAGAAAATCATTCGTTTGAGTGGACTTGAATAGATTTTTTCCGTGAAATGAAATACTGCACCCATACTATATTGAAAGACTATATTGAAAGTGGGTTGTTTCATATTGCAATAGTACTTTTCAGTAGTATAATAAAACTGGCCAAGTGCGAGTCGGACTCGCGTTCGAAGGGTTCCGTACCATAAACAAAAAAAAGACGTTTCTTGTATGAGAGCCTTTAAATATTAAATAATTTATATTTTTATTATTTGTTGTCATAGCGGCAACAGAAATACATCATTTGTGAAAATGTAAACTGTCTAGCTATCACGGGTCATGAGATACAGCCTGATGACAGACAGACGGACGGACAGACAGCGAAGTCTTAGTAATAGGGTCCCGTCTTTACCCTTTGGGTACGGAACCCTAAAAATGGTAAAAATAAATATTCCGAACCTTATCTTATCCTAAAAGAAAATATTTTATTGAAACTAAACTTTATTTAATAATGATTTATGTTCCGACAACAAGACTAACCCTTTATTATGTTGCAAAACTAACTATAAAATGTAAGTTCAGTATATTTAACATTTGCTAGACAGTCAACGACCTGCCTAATGCATGCGCTATTGCAATATAAAACCTCTTTGCTGTATCTGGAAGTGATTGCTTCATACACTTCTGGTGGATATATCGAAATGTTAACGTACTTAAGGATTAGTGCAATGAATATTTTGAAGTGTTTTGAGTAGAAAACTGAAGGTAAAAAGCCTGGTCTGTTCTAGGTTATATTCTGTTTTGGTATCTGGGTAATTTAATTATTTTGTTGGGATTGGAATTAAATTAAAAGTTTCAGATACACGCACCCGGTAAGAGTCCCATCTCATTAAATATTGCTTGAGTTGTTTTGTGCAGTATAGAGACTTTTTATAGTAAGCTAATACTATACCAAGTAAAAAAAAATTATATAGTAATTTTGTATACATTTTTTTTTTGACAATCCAATGGAAGCTTATGTGTATGAACACAAACTTCTGGTGGATATGTCGAGATGTTACCGTGCTTAGATATTAGTTAATAGTTTTAAGGGGTTTTAAGGGATTGCCGCCATGGGATCTGGAGGCGATAGTCCTCGCGCGCCTACACGAGTGGCGCGTGGTGGCACTACGCCGGGGGGAAACTCCGCTGCCGCGGCAAATTGTCGCGCAGCGGACAGACTTCCGGCGCGATCTCATGGCGACATGGAGAGAGCGACTATCGCAACCCCGTGCAGGGCACGCCGATGCAGGGCATGGCGATAAGTCCCCTCTTTGAGGAGTGGCTGGAAAGGCACCACGGCACCCTCACCTTCCGCCTGACGCAGGTCCTCACCGGAAACGGTTGTTTCGGGGTTCCTGCACCGTATCGGGCGGGAGGAAACGCCCGGGTGTTACCACTGCGTGGATCGCCCAGAGGACACGGTGGAGCACACGGTAGAGGTCTGCCCCGCTTGGGCGGAGCACCGCCGTGTCCTTGTAGCGGTAATCGGCGGCGGCGACCTATCGCGTCCGGCCCCGGTCCAAGCCATGGTCCGGAGCGAGAGGGAATGGGACGCCGTCACCTCCTTCTGCGAAGCAGTCATGCTAGCGAAGGAGATGGCGGAGCGTGAAAGGGAGAGAACCTCCCATCCCAGCCACCGTGGGAGACGCCTCGAGCGTCGGGGGTCACGTGGTGGCTTCCGGCCACCGTAGACGCGGACCTGTGGACGGTGAGTAATGGGCTAGCTCGCCGTCCGTCCGTCTTTTGACGACAGGTCGTGTAGACGGCGCGTTCGTGTTCCACGCGCGCCTCAAAGAGATGTCAGTAAACAGGGAGGGGCCCGCAAGGGCCGATGCCTGCCAGGGCTGCGGGCTGTTCGAAAGAAATACCGCGGTCCCTAGAACACAAAGGGCAAGGAAGGAACATGGATGGGTTTTAGTCAGTACATGTCTGACACTCCCTTCCGCTCTGCCCAGAGCGGAAGAAGTCATTTGATGATTTCCCATCTGTTCAACAGTACTGACATAAGCAATCTAAACATGATCGCGGGCCGGCTGGATTGTGCGATCCTTAACCGATGCTGCAAAATTTCTGCTGGACCTGCAGGTTAATATCGTTGTCTTGTATATTGTATGTTGCTTTCCTTTCTTTATCTTGACTTTATCTATGTTTGAATTTAGTTTACTAACATAGGAATAAGTCAGATTGTTACTAACACATGAGTTTTGTTACTTGAATAAATAATTGAATTATTATTATAAGTGTTTCAGAAACATAAGTTACTCTAATCACATTTGTGACTTCTTCATCATAGTTATCGCTAATAGACTGGCGGCACGTTGTTTCGGCTCCAAAATCTTGATAAGAAGTGCAAATATTTCCGTTATGGATGTGATGTTTCAGAACAACACATCCGACACAACCCAGGCCATATGAAATAATTATATAATTGCCACACTCAAGTTTTGCAAAGAATTG
Source organism: Lycophotia porphyrea (assembly GCA_950005105.1). NCBI lineage: Eukaryota > Metazoa > Arthropoda > Insecta > Lepidoptera > Noctuidae > Lycophotia > Lycophotia porphyrea. Next base: position 17,549,545 of record OX465388.1, on the reverse strand, counting down.
TCGAAACATAAATATTACCCTGCACTACAAACAGGACTTACAGCGATGTCAGATTTTGAAGAACTATTCTGTCACGACGAATGACTTGTTTATAAACGCTATTCTCATGCAAACATTTTTATCCATAGTGACTTACGAGTATATGTCGTTCTCAGTTTCTTACAACATTCAATCAAGATTATGCTCTCTGAGGGCTTGAGGCGCTGCGTACTGAAACACAGGCTATAAACCTAATTCGGTAGCAGATGCTAAAAAATAGACACAATTGCAGAGATTATACTTTTAAGATTGATATTGTGTGGCTTATTGACAAATTGTGTGAACATATATATATTTTTCTGGTCTAATAAAGATTTTTATTTTTTCTCTAGCTTGCGATTTACGTAACAGGTCATTAAATAAGTAGGTATTGCAATATATAATTTATTTGATCATTAAATTAAGTCTATTCATTGTATGAAGAGGTCAAATATAATAAGAAAATTGATTGGTTACAGTCTCAATACAAGTTACAAACAATAAAATTATTGTTGGTGCCATGTTATTAGTATATAACGTCATCGATTAGCATCTAGTCATGAAATTATCAATACATGCAAGTTGATAATAAACTTCCGGGTCAAAAACTGTAATATCAATCATCTAATTTCATATAACTTTAACCCATGCAGAAGAAATGTATCTAATTCATAATTAAATAGAGGTAAGAATTAACCCATTCAGTGCCCAGAATCCAGCATATGAGTCGAACAATAATTTGTTTGTTCACACAATCCGTATCCGTAGCTATGGACTCGCTAGTCGGGTTCTGGGCATGAATACAAGTCATCTATTATAATGAACTATATAATGACGACTCGGATACGGGTTGTGGGCACGCGAACGAAATTCACGAAGTTTTCGCGAAGTACTGGGCAGTGAATCGGTTAAAGGATTTCTCTAACTGCCTCGAGTTTAAACACATCAACAGCCTAGTCTTTTCCCAACTAAGTTGGGGTCAGCTTCACGGCTAACCAGATGCAGCCAAATTCCAGTTAAATACTACATTTTTGAAATATTACCATGATGTATAAATGAATGAATGAATGAATGATATATTTATTTGCAAGAATATAGGTAAAATAAGTTCTTAAGGTTAATGCGTTTCACTATATTCGGCATTTTAGCTGTACAAATAATAATATTATTGGTATAATATTGGTTATCCTTTCAGCATGTAGTACACAACACATGCACGCATGTATATGTATATGTTTGATTATAATCAAACTATGCTGAAACTGATACCTACCCAAGACTTTGACCGCATTTTCCGAGAGGTATACCAAGGGAATACTCAACTACCCATATTTTACAATAAGCTATGTGTACCTACAAAAAATAATGTCACTAAAAAACGCATTGTTTTTTAACAAAAAACATTGTTGTGTACTAAGTAGTAGTAATGTGGCAATACAGCAGAGAGTTTCAAGTCACCATTATAGTAGCAGGCTTCGAGGTCAGTTTTACTTTATTGAATAGGGTGAGTAGTGAATACAATTGGTAGTTGACTTCGCTTCAAGTTACACTTGGTTTGTGTGACACGTATGATCGGAGTTCACATACAAAATTTTCACATAACATGATACCTTTTTTTTTGAAAAAAATCGTTTTTCCACACTAGGAATTTCTCCTGTGTCGTGGATGCGTTTACAAACATTTAATCTCACATACACAAACAGCCAGACCCGGAACCACTATCTGTAGGCTATACAAATATTTGTTCCGTACGGGGATCGAACCCGCGACACGCAGCGCAGCAGTCAATCGCTCAGCCACTGCGCCAACCGTGCTTTAATCATAGCATGAGGTTCTGGGTTCGATTCCCAGGTCGGAAAAAATGTTGTTTAGTTTTTTCATCAGATATTTCTTAGTATCAGCCACAGAGTTTGGATTTATGCCCGGTTGATGGCAATATGCTAGCCCCCTATTACATGGGACTTAGACATAATTGGCGAAATGTGGGTGTACTATCGGTCCACTATTCCTACCTTGGGTATTATTGTTTTTTTTTACTCTTTGATATTATAAGTCTAGTCGTCTATAGAACGTTAAGATTTTGACCAAATTCGGAACAAAAGAGATATGCATACATAAGTTTATAGACTACGTATTATGTATGTACCGATATACATAAAGTTAGACCTTGATTGTCTAAGATCAACCAATCAATAATGCCTAGTTGACGCTTCCCGTGACCCAAGGGCTGGGTTTTACCTTGGCCAGAGGCTAAGTGTTGCCATACAACGTGGCAACGCCGCCAGTCTCTTTGGCACATTACCAGCTGACAGCGTTGAGGAGGAGTTTTTCGATGCCCTTTTATAATTTGTTGTTAGTTTATTTATTTTAGTTTAATAGTTTTTAATTATTCATGTATAATTATAGTTAGTTTATCTTATTGAATAAAAATAGTATCAATAATTAAAGTAATTAATTGCTGATAATTTGTGTCAAAAGAATGCGCATTGTGTAATTACAAATGTAATCATTTAGTTACTAAGATTCATAATTTAAGATCTTTTTTACTAACAGAACGATTCTTTTGTGTTAGACAGAAAGAAATAAACTAAAAAACCTAACCGACGACGAAATTGAAATCGCTTCCATTGCTTGAATTTCAGGCACAATTATAACATCAACCAAATGTTACTTCAACGTTACAAAATGATTACTTTGTGATAGATTTGCAATCGTTTGCATCAATTTTGTCTCCAATGGTACTTAGGTACATTTTTTTTTCCTTTTCGTTACATTTTTTGGCACAGTCGTGCGTCTGGTCATTCCGTTTGGTTGTCACAGTTAAAATTGCAAGCTAGTTAAAGTTCGCTTAGACTGATTTACAACTTAGTATAACAAGTAACTATTTTAACAATACGCATTGGTTTTCCTTTGATGACCATTTTAAATTCATACATTTATGGTCGTGATTCTCAAGTACCTTTAGGAGGAGCTCGTGGCAAAATAATAACAGCCGCTCGGCTCGATCTTTAGGTGAAGCCGTGGTTGCCTAGGTTGCCTATGGATGGGTGACCACCCATTACATACCGAGTTTTCTCCGTACCTTGGAAAGCACGTTAAGCCGTTGGTCCCGGCTGTCGTTTGAACATCTTTGACAGTCGTTATAGGTAGTCAGTGGCCCAAACCTGACAACCAGTATTACCAAGAAGTATCGTATTACCCAGTATTAACTGGGTTGTGGAGGTCAGATAGGCAGACGCTCCATGTAAAATACTGGTATTTCAGCTGCATTCGGTTAGACTGGAAGTCGACCCCAACAAAGTTGGGAAAAGGCTAGGCAGATGATGATTCTTAAGTACCTTTAGTTCCTGAGAAAGTTCTGAGTATGAATGTGGATGGGTGAGTAGGGGAAGATCAAAGAAACTATGGATGGACTGTGTAAAGGATGATATGGCAAGAAAGGAGGTGTCTGATGAGATGACGAGTAATAGAGAAGTATGGAAGAAGACCCTATGCTGCGCCGACCCCAAATCAATTGGGATAAGGGCAAGGGAATGATATTCTCAAGTACAGACGCCAGCAGGTCAAGCTACCCGAAACTGTCAGATTTTCCCAATCAACCTTGAACTTAATGCTTTAATAATAAAGTCGAAAATCTATTTAAGAAATCTGACAGATTGTTGTAGCTTGATGTGCTGGCGTCTGTACCTTCGACTTACTTTATAGTTTTGAGTAAGGTGTTCCGTAACCGAATAATAGTTTGACTGTAAGATGTATACGGTTCTATTTTAGTCTGCGGTTATTTTTTTGGTCATAACTCTGTTTTATTTCTTGGATGTATTATGCAAAAGTCACGCAATCAGTTATTATTTATGGGTTAGTAACAAAACTGGCGGAAGGCCTATCTGATATTATTATTATCTAAGTGCTCATCTACTTGGGTGATTGTGTCATTGTTGCATGACGAACATGGATGAAACGAAAGGAATAAGTAAGGATCGTAGGTAGGTAGCGCCCTGTGGTTACAACTGTACATTTGTTCTAAAATAAGTATATTTTAGTGTGTCCGTGTTGTTCTTCAAAACTGCACCATAGATTGTCATGCAGTTTTAACCATTATTGAGAGAAAATATTTATATATTTAATTATATATATATATTTTTTTTATATATATTTTTTTAATGAATATTCATTAAAAAAATATATTTGATATTAAGTCATAAAAGACGTAAGAAGCAGGGGTGGGTCGCTAATAAATCGTAATTACAATGCAAATTGAGTGCAGCTAAGATCATGGCTATATGCATTTAATATTACTACTAATTGGTTTTGACACTATCAGATAACAAATAATTTGTTAACATAATTTGCCAACAAAAATTATTGCGTTAATAATATTTACCTTTGTAATAACTTTATCACATGGTAAATTCAATGTAATATGTATGAAATAATTATAACGAAATAAAGCTAGGCTAAAATCGGATTACAGGCTATACATATAAAAATCGCTTTTAAAGAGCACAGTCTTTTTAACCGTTTCTTGTTTCAAAAAGCTACAACGTTTTTCAACAGAGATTCACTGCAACTTTTTAGTGGCCTATGGCAATTGTAAAATCCCCAATTATAAAATGTCCTCCTTATTAGATAGAAGACAGGTTCTAGATCTCACATTTCTTCACAAACTGTTCAATGAGGTTGTTGACTATAGCGAGCTTCTTGGAAAGCAGCATAAGTGCACCATCTCGCTTGCCGCGCAAATGTAACAATAACTTTTTCTATGGATCCAAAACAAACCTCGGACACTTTGCCGTTTTGCCAAGGCTCTGTAGGCGGTATAACGAAGAATCGAAGCGTAATGAACTGGATATTACATGCAAAATGGCTAGGTTTATAAAAGACTTATATGTCACTGTACCCAAGTCGTAATATTATGATTATTATTTTTTTTTCTATTTTTTCCATTATTCAGTTCATATTTTACGTAAGGCACCTTGTTTCCTTTGTTTGTTATCCGTGTAATTTATTTTGATTTATCTAGATATGTCACTTTATCAAAACTGTATGTACCTAGAATATAAGTGAATGATGTGGTCTCCTATAATGGGGGCTATCGTTTTTAAGCTCACCAGATGGCGCCACGGTCGAGTAAGGTCCTGTCATTAATTCTATTTTATACTTTAAAGTCCAAATAACTTCATAAAAAGTTTATTTTATTTCGTATATCAACATAGTGTAAACATCAGATACATATTTACAAATATTCTCCCTAACATTAACAAGCATGACACATTTAAAAATCCTTCTACCTCCAAGTACTAACAAAAAAGATCCGACGTTGCTACTTAAAATCTTCAAGTCATAATTAATCAGGAATGGCTCAATCTAGACCCAACCCAATTCTGGGTTAAGCTCACCTTTATATAAGGTATTTAGCATAATTTTGTTTGTATTTCTCTTTTTTGTGTGCAATAAAGAATAAGAATAAAAAATAAGAACTAGACCAGAATCACGAATATTAGTTAAAAAACGTGATAAAAAAGCACACAACGCGCGAAATCTCTATGACATCTGACATTTCGGAAGACCTTACTCTACACAAACGCCTCTAGCGGCGAATTCATGCGCGATAGCCCCCATTGGAAGCGCACACTTTTATTTGTACCTGTTCTGTGCATACTAGCATGACATTGTGTAGTTTCTGTTGGAAATCCATATAAATAAATAAATCCTATCCCATTGATAAACTTAAATTAAACAACAATGAGATAAATTAAAATATACGTAATCAATGTTCGAGTTTTAACTTGATCACAATCATCAAACCGTTTTTTAATGTTGCAAATTTTCCGCGGTTGTATTTTGTAACCTCTTAACTCTGTAACGTTACGTAACGCGTTGCGTTTCAGTAACGTTTTGGTGAGTTAGTGCTAACGCGGACTTGCCGGTCGCAAGTGATAATTAAGGGCGGGTTCTATGCTTAGTTAACAAATATTTACATGTGAATTGAAAAAGTTTGCAAGTGTTGAATTTGTGTATAGTTCGTGTGAGTAAGGTTTATTTATTTTGTTTAAAATATTCAAGGTTGAATTTTTTTTCTATAACATGAATAACTTGTTCAAATTATTCTTGAGTCTTATCAGTGATAGCTAAATAACGTATTTATCGATTTATACCTCTGGGTAACCTTTCGTGAAAATAGGTGTCATGTGATATTGTGTGGGGTAGCCCCACGGCGGCGGACATCCATTGAGGATTTCCAAACAAAAAAAAAAGATTTTCCAAGCAGGTGTGATGATAAATCTTCTGAAATATATATATAAGGAATATCTTTTCAATCACATGTTAAAGTAGTATTAAAACACAATTCAAGTTAACTCAGAAAAAAGAATTATACGAAGTAGGTACAGACGCCAGCAAATCCAGCTACCCGAAACTTAACTCAAATTTTCCCAATCAACCTTGAACCGAATACTTTATCAATAAAGTTGACAATCTATTATATAAATGTTACAGATTGTAGTAGCTTGATGTGCTGGCGTCTTTACTTAGTATTCCAAGAGACAATAGGACCATTTCTTTGCCAATACTATTTCATAAGTACTTAGTATTTAAGTGTTAAACCAAAGTTACTAGTTCTAGCCTAAAAGAGATAATTAAGGGCAACATTACACGATGGTGAGTAATGGGCTAGCTCGCCGTCCGTCCGTCTTTTGACGACAGGCCGTGTTGACGGCGCGTTCGTGTTCCACGCGCGCCTCAATGAGATGTCAGCAAACAGGGAGGGGCCCGCAAGGACCGATGCCTGCCAGGGCTGCGGAACTGTTCGAAAGAGATACCGCGGCCCTGGAACACAAAGGACAAGGAAGGAACATGGATGGGTTTTAGTCAGTACCAGTCTGACACTCATTTGATGATTTCCCATCCGACAAAAAAAACAGGGCAACATTACACTGTCAGCTGTTTAGTGTTGCAATTATCTTAGTTTAGAACTTAAGACATTGTCTTAGTTTGTCGAAGTTAGGCTGAATAACATAACAACACGCGTGTAATCTCCGAAAGGTTAGGCAGAGGTGTACCCAACTCCCCATATTTCACCAGTTATGTTTAAGTCCTATCTATTGGGGTGAGCCTATTGCCATCAACCGGGCACAAAATACACTCCGTGGCTGCTACTACAAATTCCTAATGAAAAAACTCAATACCAATTTGCCCGACCCAGGAATCGAACCTAGGAAAAACCTCATGTTCAGCAGTAGCAATTGCGAATACACCAACAAGGCAGTCGAATAACGGAGTTAAATAACTTCTAAAATTAGCCATTATTATCACCATCATAAAAATAATTGATTGTCTTTAAAGTTGGTTTACGGACGATAGTTTAACGTGACAACGTCATAAAATCGAGCGGAAGAGAGATAGATGCGGCGCATGCGTACAATGAGCGTAACGGGACACGTTTTCGTGCATGCAGCCGGCGTTCATCGATTTATTAGACGATGCCACGTCAAAAACATCCTTAATAGTTTAATTTAAATGTCATCTCATCAAAACCATAACATTCCATAAACGTTGGGGTCACTAGACCCTATGAAGGTAAATTATATCTAATGTTATTAACCTTATGGCAATGAAAATAGGAACGCTTACTAAATATAGATTCTCCAAAAATAACCCATAACTATTTCCATAATGGCTTTTTTGGCGCGTCCTTGAATTTAAATGACTCTATTACCGATTTTGAAAACCATTCAATCATTTTGTATTTATAAATCTGTCTGCGCTATTTTGGTTTTCGAACCGCACCTAAACTGGTTTTTGTTTCGACGGACTAGACAGTATTAGGAAATATTATTAGGAAATATTTATAGACTAGCTGATGACCGCGACCTACGTTCGTCCAAATTATGACTTCCCTTTTTGAATTCAAGTTAGAAATTTCAAGGGTTTTCATTTTTTTGCACGGAACCCTAATTCTTATTTCTTATTCTAAAATAAAAGTAACCTATGTTAGACGGTATAATATCAGCTTTCTTTCAGTAAAAGTCCCTTCAAAATCGGTCCAGCCGTTTCAGAAATTAGCCGAAATAAACAGACAGACAGACCGACAGACAAAAATTGAAAAAAATGTGTTTTTGTTATAAGTACCGTATATACTATCATATACATTTAGTAAAAAGCTGCAATGTATGGTGAGAGGTAAAACTCGCTCGCTAACTGGCGGTGTAGCCTGCGCTCAAGATTAACGATACGTCGTTAAATTACTTTAATAGATCCGCACGCAAAATACGCGCATTGGACGTGGAGTTATACAATGCACAATAACTTATAGACTGTAAATCAGAAATAATTGTTAACTATGGTTTTAATTTGGGAAGACGCTAACTATAGTATATCAGATACCCTGCAGACAGAAATAGGAGAATCGCGTAGCGGGGCTACGTCGACTACGTCTTATTACATTTTGTTATTTATCTTAACGTAGATTTTATTCCTATTTTATTTATTTTATAGGATAAAACGCGATTTAAACTGGTGGAAAAATATTGCGTCAGCGAATGTTGCATTGATTTTCGGAATTTTCAGTATTTTATTCGGTCGTTTCTTTGTCCTTTAAGCTGTCGCAAGATTAGTACTTAAAGCATATTTCATATTTTGAGTATGCTCTTTTTTTTTTCGGAGCTATATATATATATATATATATATATACTCGATAAAAGCTTGAGAACCTGCTCCTTTTTTATCGATTAAATACAAGGTAAAAGTTTACATTCAGGGAGTATAGGTCTTATAAAAATGAATAATTCTTAGGGTCAAAAATATGAAAAGATAAAAGATGCTCTATACCCGCACAATTGATTCCTGTCACTACAGTGTCCAAGAGGAAAAGGCCACTGCTTTCATTTGGCAAAACAGCAAGGTTGCTATTGCAGCCTAATTTTAAATTGACGTGATTGCATGGATGTTTTAGAATGATAGGCTATTAAATTATTATGACCTGGATTCTAATAAGCCAGTTATGTATGCATATTTTTATTTATCATATTTTTTTAGCAATATAATTTAATTAAATCTTTAACCTAAGTTGGCAGTGGGCAGGACATTGCTCGCAGAACAGATCGCCGATGGTGCTGAAAAGTTCTGGAGTGACGACCGCGAACCGGAAGACGTTGCGTTGGAAGGCCTACGATTAGGGGAACCAATAACCTGGTGAAGGTTGCGGGGATCTGCTGGATGCGTGTCGCACGATGTGGCGACACCTGGGGGAGGCCTATATCCAGCAGTGCACGTCTTACGGCTGAAATGATGATGATGATGAATCTTTAACTGACAAGTAACAGAATCAGAGATTCTTGTATAGTTACTGCTTTGTAAGTCTAATGGTCGCAAGCGCGACTGCTGAGCATGACGTCCTGGGTTCGATTACCGGGTCGGGCAAAGTGGCAATAGGTTTTTCTATCAGACATTTTTAATAGCACCCACGGAGTCCGTATTTAATAATAACTGGTGAAATGTGGATGGACTTGTTAGGTACACCTCTGCTTTGGGGATTAGAAGGCGTGATGTTTTGTTATGTGTAAATTTATTTACCTTCCAACAAACTTAGTAAATCAGTACATTTACAATAACTTAGCAGACGTAGTAGGCAACCTTGTGCGGAATAAAGATACCGAGCTACTTTAGAAAGGACAATGGACAATTTCAGTGCATTTGACAAGGTATGCGTCAGTCAATGAACTCTTTTTCTCAAACAATAGATACAATTTATTTTTGACGAGGTTAATGATTTATTTTCGGTGTAATTATTCTAGGACTATTATATAAGTGTCACATACTTATGTACACACAAAATATCTAACAGAACATTACATGAAGATAGAAGAGCACAAAGGTACTGCTTATTCATTATGATTAGTAGTTCATTGTGTGTGTAGTATTTTTATCATTATTAGTAAAATTATAGGGATTTTTTCTATTAAAGGCGTAAACAACTCGATCATCATTCATCAACATCACCATCATCTCGTGCGCCATTCTTCCCTGGGTGAGTCTCAAACAGGGCTGAATCAGATTCACATTAAAATGTAATAAAATGTTTAGTAGCTGTGACAATTTCACTAGGATCATCATCATTTCAGCCGAAAGACGTCCACTGCTGGACATAGGCCTCCCCCAAATGTCGCCAGATTAACCAATCCCGTGCGACTCGCATCCAGCGAATCCCCGCAACCTTCACCAGGTTATCGGTCCACCTAGTGGGAGGCTTTCTACCCAGAACTTTTCGGCCCCATCGGCCATCTGTTCTGCGAGCAATGTGCCCTACCCACTGCCACTTAAGTTTGGCAATTCTTCGGGCTACGTCGGTAACTTTGGTTCTCTTGTGGATGTCCTCATTTCATGTCGCTAGGATTACTAAATTTAAAACAATAAATCATTTCGGACTTGTCTAGTGAATGCAACGAAACTATCGCGCCATAGTCAGTTGCACAATGACTGCACCAAAATATCTGTCTGGTGCACCAGTTATATAATCTGAAACTGAATTACTCCTGCAACGTAGACGAATCCTTTCACTATTGTTTGATTGTCTCATAGACTATTGTTTAGGTTTTGTTTTAATATACGTCTAGAACCCTCATCTCTAATTAAGTTTGAGTACCATGTGGTAGGGGCGAGATTATTCTAATAACCTCATAATATTTTGCCTAACCTGGGAATCGAACCCAGGTGGTCATGCCCAGCACTAAACGTTCCAGTGTTTTATTTCAATAATCACAAATTCATAAATCATGTTACCCAGTGGCTTGTGGAAGTTAGATAAGGTATAAGGTCCTTGTAAAATACTGGCATTCAGGTGCATCCTATTACATTGAAAGCCGATCCCAAACATAAAGGTTGTAAAAGGCTAGACAGATGGTAAAATCCTAGTAATACATGTTCTATAGTCGTGGCTAAATAATAACAGCCGCTCGGGTCGATGTTCAGGTTAAGCTGTGCTTGCCTAGGTTGGTCCGTGGATGGGTTATCGAGATCCCTCGTAGAGCACGATAAGCTATTGGTCCAGGCTGTCAATTATAGATCTTTGACAGTCATTAAGAAATTTTTGTACCTACTTTGATGGAAATAAAAATATTTATATTTATAAAAATATTTATATATTTTTTTATTAAGTAGTCGATGGCGGTATCTTGTAACCCTATACTAACTGGGTTGTAGAGATCATGAATAGGCAGTCGCTCTTTGCAAATTGCTGGTATTCAACTGCATCAAGTTAGCCTACCTCAACATAATTGGAAAAAGTCTATGATGATGATGACATATAGTCGATAATTCATGTCGTGCCTCTAAGCCCTGCCTACAATAAGTAAGCGTGGGATTTCTAAAGGTAATTAACTTCGTCGTTCAAATTCCACAGTAGTTTATATACTAAAACAACAGCTGAATAAAGGCCGCGATACGCAAGGAGTGGCTAGACATTGGCTAAAATTGCATCACAATAATATCAACGTAAATCTATACGAATATTATGAAGAGGTAAAATTTGTTTGTAAGTTTGTATGTTGTTTGTTGGTGTGTGTTTGTATATAATCTACGGAAATACCGATTCTGAAAATTCTTTCACTAACGGGAGCTACGTTAACCCCAAGTATCATAGGCTACATTTAAAACGTTCCCCTGGGTTAATTTCCGTATCAAACAGGAGCGAAGCTGCGAGCAAAATCTAGCAAAGAAAAAAGTAAAGTGACAGCCTCGTTGGTCGACTGCTGAGCATGCGGTCCCGGGTTCGATTCCCGGGTCGGTCAAAGTGCTATTGGAGTTTTTCCGTCAGGAATATCTCAAGCGCAGCTACGGAGTCTGGATTTGTGGGGATGATGGCAATATGCTCGCCCCCTATTACGTGGGACTTAAAAACGTAACTAGCGAAATGTGGGTGTACTATTAGGTACACTTCTGCCTAACCCTTCGGGGATTACAAGTGTGATGTTAAGTAAAAGAAAAAAAAAATGTCATAAAAGTGTCTAGCAGTCTGTTTTTGTTAACCTCTTAGAGTTCGATTTTCAAATGGTCACAAGGCATAGTAGTAATGTTCTTTGGTTTTCCGTTTTATTTCTTTTTCTTTAGAGAGAGATATTATGTTCTAATGATAGTCCAGTTTTACTAATAATCTTTTAGGTACTGTTATAATGTTTGTTTTAAAAAACATGGTAAGACGAACTCTTCGTAAAAACATGGTACTAGACAAAGCTGAAGGTGCAGCTAGATATATTACAGTAGCTAACAAATATACAGGGTGTAAACAGACTCTTCACGACGCCGTCAACCAAGCATATGTACATCAAACTAAGTAACTTTACGCAAAAATTTGTTTGCTGGGAAACGACTTGGGCTGAAAAATCACGTTTTACAGTAGGATTCAATGTAACGCTCTGAAAACATTGTGCTGATGAAAGGATTGAATAGTAAGCGGGACCTGGAGGTGTTTAAAGTAAAAATCTTACATTCAAAACATGTATTTAAAAAAAACTTGTGAAAAAGTTGGAACTTTGACCCCCAATATCTCCGTAACTAGAAGGTTCCCAGGTATGGTCTAGAACGAAAAAATGATCGCAATGACGGGGAGGACAAGTGCCTTTCGCTTCGTTAAGAGTCTGTTTACAGCCTTTATGTATGTACCTATACATACACTACGCACGTATTGGTTTGTATACAGAGACGCGAGAGTGTAAACTCACTTTAAAAAAAATACTTTAAAAAAATATCTGGGCAGTAGTTACTGCACTGTAACTGTATTGTTTTAGCAGTAAGCATCATTTTCGTTTAGCAACTGTCAATACCGATATTGTGTGGTATTGACGATGACTTTATGTCGTAGCAGTATGGACAATTTTCGTAGAGCAAGTGTCAGCTGGCCTGCGGTTGACCATATATTGCACTAGATTGAAACGATACAGGTAACCGAACAACTAATGTCTTTCAACTAAATATCTTTCCTATACTACCTACATAGTCCACATAGTTTTACTACAAATATAGTCTTTTTAGAACGGGACCACACGAACAGATATCCGGTCTAACGTCCGATCGCGTGTCGCAAGTGTGTCGCAAGCCTACAGACACTTGTCACTTGGCTAATATTGAAGGTTAGCCTCGCGATGTTTGAGCTTATGTTGTAATTCGATAATAGTGTGAAAGTGGAATCATTGAATGGAAACGTGTAATTTTAGATTCCTTGTTTTGTTAGTTGAATTGCTAGTCTGGTGTTATATCTGATCGTAGATGTTATTTCAAGAAAGTAAGTCTGAGAAACTACTGTTCGCCTCCAAAACTGAACTATGATGATTCATCATCTGCCTAGCCTTTTCCCAACTTTGTCGGAATTGGCTTCCAGTCTAACCTGATGCGACTGAATACCAGTATTTTACATGGAGCGACTGCCTATCTTTCCTCCACAACCCAGTTAGTACTGGGTATAAATACGAAAACCCTTGGTAAGACTGGTTGTCAGACTTTCGGGCCACTAACCTGTAACAACTGTGAAAGGTCTACAAATGATAGCCGAGACCAACAGCTTAACGTGCTTTCCGAGGCATGGAGGAAACTTGGTATGTTGTGGGATGGTCACCCATCTACGGACTAACCTAGGCAAACGCAGTTTAACCTTAAGATCGATCCGAGCGGCTGTTATTATTTAGCCACGAGCTCCTCGCTCTAGTACCGATTATGAAGAATAACGCTATGGAAATACTGACAATTATCTAATTAAAACAGAAATCGTTGGTCTTCCTTTATTCATTTTGCTTCGTCCTCGTTGATAGTCTGGTGATATGGTTGGTGAGATGGTCAGTTGCGAGCACTATGCTCCTGATGTTACTGAAGAATTTCACTAATAAGATCAGTTCTTTACGTAAACATCGCCAGACATCATCTTGCACAAGTTGTGCCATTCATCCTCGGTCCACAGTCGTGGCAATTATGAATGCGCATTTCCTAAAAACATCAAAACACCATTTTATAAGTGCCTACTATAAGTACTCCGACAATGACCCTTACCAATTAACCTAAGTTTATTTAATTGCATTTCATCAACCACTCGTGGGTCATGTCAAGACACGCGATTGTGTCCACCATGTCGAAAATGGTGGGTTACTACAAAATAATCTGTTACTTCCAAAAATATATTTTCTAAATTTGTAATGTGTCATTTCCTTACAAAAATCAAGTTCTCAAAAACCTTGAGGTATTTTGAGGATCGTTTTTTTGGATCTATATTAAATTATAGAGTTGCATGAATTTGGTTTTGATCTCGCAATCAAAAGCGCTTCTTTTTTTGTCTAATCAAACAACATAATTAGAATTCATTTTAGTTTATTAGTCTTCTTTTTGGTTTTATTAGTATTCTTTTTGGTTTGATTTTAATATTTCTAAGAAAAAACATTTAAAAATATTAAAAACAGTGGTGCGCTTGGAGCAAGATCCAAGCTACCGGTGGTTAGAGCTCCAGAGACAGGAAACTCTTCACAATTCGAGCCGTATCAAAGAGCCTTCTGAATCAGGCCCTTGATGCAACCGCCTAGTGAGAGCCTCGAAAGATGATTTTCGTGGCCATATTAGGTATTGTTATAGCTGTTTAAGTTTGTTGAAAAAAAGTTGAAGGATGACACTAAAAGTTAGTTTATCCAAACCACGTCTTTTCAATACCATATCACTCTATGAGGAAGCAAAGGTGCTAACTGTACGCCAGTTGTACGTATACTTACTGTACTTTTTAACCTACCCAAAAAAAGGAGAAAACGCATAGGTCTCTCCAGGAGAAACTTCACAGTATGTGGGACGACTGCGGTTGGTACTTTCTTCGCACAAAGATTCTTCCCTTTTCGTGGAAGTGAATTGTATAATACACTAAATAAAATTATAAATATAGCAAATAAGTAGTGAAGTTGAACGTTAAACTAAACTTCAAATCGTTATGAAGCTAAACTTGTGATGTAATTTGTGGAAATGAATAAACGTTTTTTTTATAAATGATGCCGTAACATAACAATCATAGCCTCTAAAAAAGTAGTTCGAAAAAACTTAGCTATTCAATTTCTGACTCAATCTAGTTCCCCAACCCCCATTCTATCATCGGCCGAGCAGAGATACGGCGAAGCGTCACCGGTATATGGATGAAATTCTACAGACCCGAACAAAGCGCTATGCATCCAGATTTAAAGTGCGAACCGCTGTGGAAATCACTAGTTTCTCCGTTTACCGATCATTGAAATCTAGATCTCTTCAAAGTTCGAGTGAATCGAATTCTTCTAGGCAAGCGTGTGTTCCACCCTAGGCCGCAGTATCACTTCAATCAGGCGAGTTGCGGCCAAACGCAACAAAGCAAAGCCTATTTACCATACGCTCTCACTTCACACCTATCATTATCTGCCTAGCCTTTTCCTAACTATGTTGGGGTCGGCTTCCAGTCTAACCGGATGCAGCTGAATACCACATATTACATGATTACACACCACATCTTACCACGTATTTCACATGGAGCGACTGCCTATTTGACCTCCACAACCCAGTTAGTACCTACTGGGTAAAACGATACCCCTTGGATAGACTGGTTGTCAGACTTTTGGGCCACTGTCTACCTATAACGTCTGTCAAAAATGTACAAATGACAGCCGGGACCAACGGCTTAACGTGCTTTCCGAGGCACGGAGGAAACTCGGTATGTAATAGGTGGTCAGCCATCCACAGACCAACCTAGGCAAGCACGGCTTAACCTAAAGATCGACACAAGCGGCTGTTATTATTTAGACACGAGCTCCTTCACACTTATCATCAAATCTTAATATGTCATCACATTTTCGCAAGAACCAACGCGTTCAAGCTGTCCTGCAATATTTGGTCGTTCAGACCTTGGATCAAAGGGCGGGGTCAAGGTTGAGAATTGCGCACTCTTCTCTAAATATAAATGTTTATTCGGGTGATTATGATTTATAGAATTCTCGCGTGATGAGGATTTGGAAAGCTGACTGGGTAAGTGAATGGAGATGCATTGACCAGAATTGGGTGTTATTTAATTTGTAGTTATAGTTTATTAGCGGACGTCACGCGGTTTCACCCGCGTAGTTCCCGTTTCCGTGGGAGTACGGGGATAAAACATAGCCTATGTTACTCGCTGATAATATAGCTATCCATTGCTGAAAGAATTTTTCAAATCGGTCTAGTAGTTTATAAGTTTATTCGTTTCATACATAAATACAAATCTTTCCTCTTTATAATATTAGTATAGATGAAGATACTATCTTTTTCAGGGTTCCGTACCCGAAGGGTAACCAACGGGACCCTATAAATAAGCCTCCGCTGTCCGTCCTTCCGTCCGTCTGTCTGTCAGTGGGCTGTATCTCATGATCCGTAATAGGTTTTACAGAATGTGTATTTCTGTTGCAGTTATAACAAAAAATAATAAATGAAAGAGGGATCATAATTTATTATTTGTACGGAACCTTTGATACGCAAATCCAACTCGCACTTTCAAGGTTTCACCACAAGCAATTTTTAAATTCCATTCAATTCAATTCTTCATTGCATATCACATGTGTTTTACAAGGTCTAACAAATAATAATAAAGTTCACATGGACCCCGTCGGGCACAACAATTTATAAAATATTGACAGTAGCATTAAAAATTTTCAGTAAGTCCAGTGTCTGTTATCATGCCCGGTTGGTGGAAATAGGCTCGCCCCTCTATTTCATGTGACTTTAATGGGACTGTTGAAATATGGGTAGGTACAGTATAAGTACCTTTTTTTCTGATGGGAAATCATCAAATGACTTCTCCCGCTCTGGGCAGAGCGGAAGGGAGTGTCAGACTTGTACTGACTAAAACCCATCCATGTTCCAGGGCCGAGTTATCTCTTTCGAACAGTCCCGCAGCCCACAGTATAAGTACCTCTGCTTAACCCTTCGGGAAAATCAGGTATGATGTTAATTTAGGTATTGTTAGGATAAATATTATTGACTGTTTTTATTTATTTATTTGATTAAATGACTGCGATATTAGTACTTACTGTCCGTTTCTTACTTTTCATATTGCTCAATTGCCTGTCAATGAACGAACACATATTATAGTGTTTAATAGTGGCAATTATTAAAGCGCACACTTAAACAAATTGATTAATGACGGTTTCATATGCTACAATTACTCTTACTAACGATCAAAACGGAAATCATTGACGGCCTATTCTTAGGTAAGTACTCACCCTTATGCTCTAAGCAATAATGTTGAAAAGTGGTCGGCCCACGTACCTTTGATTTTTCGAATTCATGTGCGTATTGTATAATTATCACTTACTTCGGTGAAGGAAAACATCGCGAGGAAACCAGCATGACTGAACTGAGAGATATTTCTCGATGGCATAAAAAGCCAAGTCAGTGGCGATGGCCAAGCCATGGGTGGCATTCAACTCTGACACCAGGTAAGGCATTAATCACACGATAAAGGAGGAGTTTTTCGATGCCCTTTTATAGTTTGTTGTTAGTTTATTTAATAGTTTTTAATTATTAATGTGTACAGTTATTTATTCTAAAATAGTAAATAAACCCCCAAGACGAAGTAGGTATCCAATATAAATATTTTAAGTAATGTCATAGCTAACAGAACCGGCATTGTCAATAAAGTTAAGACTCCCAAGATTGAGGGTAAACTTGAACAATGAACTTGTTTTTTCGTTGCATAAGGTCCCACGAAGTCTAATTAAGACACATTAACTAACCATACATTGTATACTGGTACTCATAGTAATGTTGCATTGATTTTATCTGAATTATCTCGAGTTCGATTTTGCAATGCGCTACTTTGAAATATTATTTTAACATGAAAAAACTTGGTGAATAAATCTAACCAAAACATTGGTTACCATGACTATAGCAGCACTGTAAAAAGTACTACAGTAACAGAGTACAACAACCCGACTGCGTAAAAAACAACTAACTAATAACTTAAAAAAAAAAACTGAAAAGAAAAAAAATAAGTTCAGTCCAGAAGTAAAAAAAACAATTTAATTACTACAACATTACAATAATTGCATTATCAATACACACATAATAACTGCAACAGTCAGGATCCATTAAATAATCTAGACTAAAATAATTCTGTCCAACATGGGTCCTGACTATTTTCGACTGAAATGATGATAATGAAAACTGTTAAGTTAGAATTCTTAGGTTGCTGTTCTTGACGGTTCTTACTTTGTTCAAATTCATGTCTATTGCATAATTAAGGGTGTAAACAGACTCTTAACGAAGCCGAAAGGCACTTGTTTTCCCCGTCATTGCGATCATTTTTTTGTTCTAGACCATACCTGGGAACCTTCTAGTTACGGAGATATTGGGGGTCAGTTCGAACTTTTTCACAACTTTTTTTTTAAATACATGTTTTTTATGTAATATTTTTACTTTAAGCACCTCCCCCTTACTATTCAATCCATCCATCAGCACAATGTTTTGAGTGCGTTACATTGAGTCCTACCGCAAAACGTGATTTTTCATCCAAAAAAAAAAGTAGTTTCCGAGCACTAATTTTTGCGTAAAGTTACTTAGTTTGATGTACAGACGCCAGCACGTCAACCTACCCGAATCTGTCAGATTTTCCCAAACAACCTTGAACTTAATGTCATAGAGATAAAGTTGAAAATCTAGTCAAGAAATCTGACAGATTGTAGTAGCTTGATGTGCTGGCGTCTGTACATAATGCTTGGTTGACGGCTTCGTGAAGAGTCTATTTACACCCTGTATTAAGTAATTGCTTTTATTTGACTGTATCAAGTCAGTTGACAAAGCAGAAGTAATGAATTTGACTAGTTAGTAAGTTAACTTGGCATACACTAGCATAAAGTACTCTTAGGCAAAGTGTACGAGTATGTACCTTCTCCTTTCCATTTAGTCGACCCCAAACTTAAACCTTTTGACATTCTCTTCACCCTTTAAACTCGTTACGATCGCTTGCAAATTAATTAATTTCACGTTAATACCTTCATTGATTTGTTTTGAAATTCATCTGTCATCTGCCTAGCCTTTTCCCAACTATGTTGGGGTCGGCTTCCAGTCTAACCGGATGCAGCTGAATACCAGAAAAATGATAATTTTACATGGAGTGATAGCCTATCTGACCTCCAGAACCCAGTTACTACTGGGTAACACTGCACAATACCCCTTGGTAAGACTGGTTGTCAGACTTTCAGGCCACTGATTACCTGTAACGACTGTCAAATATCTACAAGTGGCAGCCGGGACCAAGCCACGACTTTTCCGAAGCACAGAGGAAACTTAGTATGTAATAAGTGGTCACCCATCCACAGACCAACCTAGGCAAGCGCGGCTTTTCCTGAAGATTGATCCGAGCAGCTGTTATTATTTAGCCACGAGCTCCATTTTGAAATTAATCAATTAATAGAAAAGTTGATCGACTACAACCTTGAATTTTTAAAACTGATTAGGCTTAATCCTTTTTAGGGTTCTGTACCCAAAGGGTAAAACGGGACTCTATTACTAAGACTCCGCTGTCCATCCGTCTGTCTGTCTGTCCGTGACAGCACCAGGCTGTATCTCATGATCCGTGAAACAACAAACGTGATTTTTTTGCCGTTTGTCTAATGTTGCATAGATAATGGTATGGAATCCTTCGTGCGCGAATCCGACTCGCAGTTGGCCAGTTTTATATTATTTTATAGCATTTACATACTAGGTAGTAAATTAGGCTTATAAATATATTACGATAAGCTTGAAAGATTTTGCATATGTGAAAATATCAGAACGGCAAGATAAAATGTTGCCTAAAATGTTTACAAACCAGTAAGTAGACAGTTTTCAGTAACAGTTAAACTTAACTAGTTAAGTAACTGGTTTAACTACACTGGTTTAAACATAACTAGTTAAGTAACTGGTTTAACTACACTGGTTTAAACTTAACTAGTTAAGTAACTGGTTTAACTACACTGGTTTAAACTTAGCTAGTTAAGTAACTGGTTTAACTACACTGGTTTAAACTTAACTAGTTAAGTAACTGGTTTAACTACACTGGTTTAAACTTAACTAGTTAAGTAACTGGTTTAACTACACTGGTTTAAACTTAACTAGTTAAGTAACTGGTTTAACTACACTGGTTTTAACTTAGTTACTTAACTAGTTAAGTAACTGGTTTAACTGTTACTGAAAACTGTCGGAACTGAGAAACAGCCAACGATTTTCAGAATAAAACACACCAACGAGATCTGTGCATGACGAGATGCGTGCAATACTTATGCACAGATCACGTTGTATTATGGGGTAGGTCTATTGTTAAATATTGACTTTTAGTATTAATCAACGCTAAACCATCACATTCGGCAAACGTATAGTAGCCCTGCCCCGCCTTAAAGCAGTATTGTTTAAATCAGGGATGTTATGGAGTTCCGTAACCGTAACCGAAACTATCAGGTATCCGAAATAAAAATATATCCGTAACCGTAACCATATCTGTTTCACAAGTTTCGGATAGTTTCGTATAAGAGCGAAGTCTAAATAAAACGACATGTTTCGACAGGTTTTTGTTTCACCGCTCCCGCGCTACATGAATCTTGCAGCTTGTTCGTTATTTCTAGTCATAACATAACCTCTTTCATAACTAGTTAGTTTTTTATTATATCCGTAACCAGAAACTATCCGAAACTAACGGATAATCCGAAATAATTACATATCCGTAACTGTATCCGAACCGATATAATTTTATTCCTATATCCGTATCCAAATCCGAAATATCATATCTATAACATCTCTGGTTTAAATCTTATTCCAGAGTGTGACAGAGATGGATCTATACAGGACGTCTAGCTCCGTCTCTTTCCCTCTCTAATAACTACCAGTACTATACTGACAAAACCTTGTATAAACCATCGATAGCAAAATTGTAACCATAGACTCTTAATCTACAGGATGTAAACAGACTCTTCACGAAGCCGTCAACCAAGCATTATGTACAGTCGGATGAGTAACTTTAAACGACTTTTTTTTGGGCTGAAAAATCATGTTTTACGGTAGGACTCGATGTAACACACTCAAAACATTGTGCTGATGGATGGATTGAATAGTAAGGGGATCCTGGAGATGTTTAAAGTAAAAATCTTACATTAAAAACATGTATTTAAAAAAAAAACTTGTTGAAAACTTTCGGAAGTCGGTGACTTTGTTTGTTTCATTGTCATTTTTTGTCACCGACTTCCGAAAGTAATTTAAAAAAAAGTTATTTTAGTTTTTTTTTTGTGTTTTTTTGGAAGTCGGTATTTTTTCGCAGAAAGTTTTTTATTTTACCCTTTTTAGTTGTAGACTTTTTAGCATACCACACAAATTCAAATCATGAATTAATTTTTATATTGTAACCAGAACTTTAAGGAAGTAATCGTCAAGACGAATCATACGAGCCCAAACTCGATGGGGTTATGTCGTTTCATAACGGAGTTCCTAAGGCCGCCGTCCAGCTCCATCATCAGATCAGCTCCATGTCACCGATATATTGTACTATCATGCGATATACATAAGCGTGCAAATTTTTAATTCAATCGGAAATCAGGAAGTGTGTCAAATTAAACATGCAAGACTTCAGGCGTCGTCGCGTGATAAAGAAAACATACCAAATTACTGAACCGATTTTGATGACATTTCTATGGGACCAATCGGGAAGTATATCCTTTCACATAAAAGAAGAATTTTTCAAATCGGTTAAGAAACGACGGAGATATGAGGTAACAAACACAAAAAAAAAAACATACAACCGAATTGAGAACCTCCCCCTTTTTGAAGAAAGTCGGTTAAAAAACCATTCAATATCCTAACATAATTCGTGGCACATGTCTTGTCATCGTGCATGCTGAACTCTGCCAGCGTGACGAAACGGACGGACGGACACAGCACAGAATTATGTTGGCGTGTACGGACATCCTTGACCCAGTACCACCAGCTGGGTTTGCTGTGGGCAATTAATGTTATAACATTTTAGTGAATATGTTTTGTATGCTGTGGTTGGTATTTATTCTTGAAAAGATGTGCTATGGGTGGCCGATATTTTATTCAATGTCATTTTTCGAACCTATTCTTTTGATGCGCGTTAGGGAAAAATGATGAGACTGAAATTTTAACATGCGCGCGCATCACTGTAACACAAAAGTAACAGGTTGAAGTTAGCTAGCCAACATACACCCTGAAGTTAGCCTATACAACCTAACCTCCTAGCTCCAGCAGTAGATTAAAAATAATAACCTAGGCTTGTCAATATCTGACATTACGAAAGTGAATAAATAATTATAATTACATAAGTTGATAAAAATGCTATGCAATAGCTTTAGTGCGGCAGTCTCCGAGTGCCACACGTCTTTTTTTTTTCTTTTTACGCCAAAGACGTACGACTTCTAACGCGTGTACATAAGTACGCACACACTTTTTTCTTTTTGTGTGGCTATCGTGAAATTCGCTGTCAAGGATTTTTCAGAAACATGACGATAGGACATTGTCTGGTCTCACAAAATGAGTGATCAATGATTAATCTTCCTCCTGGACTGAAATTGCAGTGGCCAATCTGGAAATCTCTTAACCGTTTGCGGGTTCAGGTTGGCCGCTGCAGAAATAATCTGGTCAAATGGGGTATGATCGACCCGTCCCAAAGACAATGTCAGTGTGGAGCCCCTCTGCGGGATATACCCCAGCTCCTTCCTTGCCTATCCTGCACAGCCACCTGCACCTTCCAGGATTTAAATGAAGCCAATGACATAGCTGTGCAGGCGGCAATATACTGGTCGGGTAATATATTATTACAGTCTATCGACACGCAAAGAAGAATAAGTGATCAATAAAATTCAACAAAAATCGGAATAATTTATAATTCAAGTATTTTCTGTAGTCAGTTAGCTGTCCTATCACCTCAATAACTGATTACTAAGCTAAGCGCCCTGATTACTATATAATGTCGCAAAAAGTTTAAATGGATATCATCATTGTTAACCAGTCTTTTATTGACTATTTTCTCCAGAATTTTGGAGACTATACTTAGCAACGCAATAGACCTGTTTTCTGCCAAGTCTTTGGGACCGCTTTTATAGGTAGGAGACACTGCAGCTAGTACATCATGAAAATGACATACGTTTCAGTTTGTTTTCAGTTTTATATTCTCCTCCATATTACCCATTGAGGATAATCTAAATCAGCACCTACAAAATACGTTGCAAATACCTAAGTGAGTCATTTTAAACTACCATTTGGAGTACTATCTAATAGTAATGTTGCGATACTTCTAGTGCACCGGTAGAGGTTGCGAGCGCCTAACAGCGCAAAACCAACCAGTTTCCCTCGCTCACTGACGCAACTTGCGTGAGATGTAGCTGATTCATACTTTTTCTGGCATTTTCATTGGTAAATCACTGCTTAAGTGTGTAATTTCGTTGATTGGCGCAATAGCTAGTCATGGTTACTAGCTACCACTAGACCCGGTGTGCCCAGTGTCACCTTTGTTCAACAGATGCAGTCAGTCTGTATACAGTGGGCACTCGCCTATCGCTTCTGTTTTTGTGTTAAGAATAAATTGTGGATCAGATAAATTTTGCCGAAGTAGAATCCTAGCAGAATGCAACAAAGGTTTCAAACAGCTTCGGTAATAATTTTTCTTAGTAACGCATATATTTATTTGTTAAAAATATTTGCCATAAATTCTCATGAACCACCTAAACCACTGCAAAAAAAAATTCAGTAGCAGTGTTTTTTATTTTGCGCCGACTCAAATCAAATCAAGAACAACAATTGGCTGTTTCATACAAAAGTACATACCGAGCTGTTTTTTTTTTTCATAATCGTTTTTTTTACACATGGGACCACTAAACTTATTTTAGACTGTTCAATATGAAAATGACAAAAAGGGCCATGTTTTTAGGGTTCCGTACCCAAAGGGAAAAATGGGGCCCTATTACTAAGACTTCGCTGTCTGTCTGTCCGTCTGTCATCACGCTGTATCTCATGAACCGTTATGGTTAGATAGTTGAAATTTTCACAAATGATGTATTTCTGTAGCCGCTATAACAGCAAATAATAAAAATATAAATTATTTAATAATTAAAGGGGGCTCCCACACCAGAAACGTGTTATTTTTGGTTTATGGTACGGGACTAAACTAAACTAAACTGAACCCTTCGTGCGCGAGTCCGACTCGCACTTGGCCAGTTTTTTTAGGTAGTAAGCCCCCCTTCATTGACCATATTGTATTTAATTTCAGTCAAAACATAAGAACGCCCAATCCCCTAGCCGTAAAGGTTGTCTGAAGGACGTAGACAAGTTCTACGTACCCACATTCGTCGTAGGCGTGACCAATACCTGTTCCAACTCTCTCTGTTGCAATATATAACCGAACATTAGGTAGCAGAGTTGTTTTAAAAATAATTTGACCTTACTTTTAAAAATAAAACCATAGCTAAAATCGTTGTGTAATGGCTTCGGTAAAAATAGAATGATAGTATCTTCTCTCTATTTTTTACTGTTGTCTGACCTTCGCATTCTTTAGACTGTAATCATTTGTTAGTTCATATTGAAACTGCACAAAGTTATTGCACTATAATCTTGCTTTGAATGTTGGTGGATCATAGAAGGAACGGACCACAGATGCAGAGAGACAACACTTTGGCCTTGCGCATATTGAAAGGAGATGGATCGAGAGCAGTGGTGGCGCTCCTGACTTACGACCCGAGTAAGTCGTGGGTTCGAACCCAGGCGCATTACTTTGTGTTATTTATTTCATCACCACTGCTCTCAAAACAGTGAAGGAAAACATCGTGAGGAAACCATATCCTAGAACCAAAAAATCGAAGACGTGACATTTACCAAACCCGCGTGGTGGATTATAGCCCATTCCCTCTTACAGAGAGGAGGCCTGTGTCCCAGCAGTGGGAACATTATAGGCTGACAATGATGATGATGATGATAATAAATGATAAGATAAATGTAGTTATTTTTTTTAAGTTATGTAAAATAAAATTTTATTATTAATGAATGTCATAAATATCCTAATAATAATTTACTATAGTTCTATAGTAACGATTAATATAAGATTTATTATTTTTATAGTAATAGATGTTTGCACACCTGTTAAAGTAGGATATGGCTGAAAGAACTTAAGTTGTATCACCTCATGTACCCCATATTCAAGCAAATTAATTAATTCAAATCAAATCATTGATTTGTTTTGAATAAATAAGGAGGAGAAGCGCTGCGTAAGACTAGTCGGGATATCAACCAAGTGCAGATGGTTCTCTGCAGTACACACCTGTCACCACCGTTGCCTCCACAGCGAGATGTGATCTCTAGCGGGAGCTGCTAAAGCCCCCTGACGGTTTCTTCGAGCCGTCTGAAAGCCTTCCACCTGGGGATGATTTGCCATGGCCGACTTGGAAACCTCTGAATAGACTCCGAACCCAAGTCAGCTGTAGCAAAGACAATCTCTGCAGATGGGGGTTCATGGACGGCTCAGATCTCAAATGTGTATGCGGTGTGTCTCCACAGACAATGGCCCATTTTCCATCTTGCACTGCATGCCCTGACATTTGCACACTTGACGATCTCTTGACTGCATCAGCGAGCGGAGTTCGCGTAGCTGAATTTTGGGCCAAATATATTTAGTAAAAATTTGCCATCGATACGCTAAGAAGAAGACCACCGTTAAAATCTGTATACAGTCTGTCCCAGCATCATGCAGCTATTTCAGGTGTTCGGTTTAGCAGTCGAGAGGATTGTTCCACTATACGTTTGCATATTGTTATATCAAAGTAGTGTTGGAGTTTTATGCTCACTTCAAACTAGTTCTTTTTCTCATGTCTGTGTAGTATTTCTCATATAACATGTAATGTTGTTTATTTATAAGTATTATACAGGGTGTAAACAGACTCTTCACGAAGCCGTTAACCAAGCATTACGTACATCAAACTAAATATCTTTACGCAAAAAATATTCCTGGGAAACGACATCTTTTTTTGGGATGAAAAATCACGTTTTACGTTATGACTCAATGTAACGCATTCAAAACATTGTGCTGATGGATGGATTGAATAGTATGGGGGTCGTGAAGGTGTCTTAAGTAAAAAAAAAACATTAAAACACGTATTAAAAAAAAAAAAAACTTGTGAAAAATTTGGAACTTTGACCCCCAATATCTCCGTAACTAGAAGGATCTCAGGTATGGTCTAGAACAAAAAAATGATCGCAATGACGGGGAGAACAAGTGCCTTTCGGCTTCGTTAAGAGTCTGTTTACACCCTTTATAATTTTAATTGTTGCCTGTTTTTTAATAAAAAATTGGGACTATCCCATGATATAATAAGATTATATCACACTTATAAATCTTCAAGAATTTTTAAAACTTATCTTCAAAGGTTTTTTTTAATAATTAGCGTTACACGGAACAACTTTAACAGGTTTTTATGGTTGAGTTTTAGATACTAGTTTATTCTTAAGGTATCACCTACTAGATTTATTTATTTATGCACACACAAAATGCTTCATAAAGAAAATAACCTTAAGATAAAAGAGCACAATGCGGTTTGTTTTGACGACATAATATATGCGTAGAAGGTATTTTGATGCACCATTCAGAGTTTAATACTAAGGTTAACAACTCCTTGGTGCCAACCTACAATTAAAAAAAGATCGGTGAGGAATCATTTCTTATTTAGTGTTTATTCTAAGATAAATTAGCCGATTTCATTATTCAATTCCATTTTAAAAATAGCTACAAAGGCTGCCAGGCTCTAAGCTATTTATAATCAAGGGCAACGCCTCTCAAAATTGTTCAAAAACGTGGGCCTAAATATAAAAGTTCAAAAATAGATATTACAATTTGGGCCTCGAATATTTTGTATTATAATTAATGACTTGGACTGAGGTCTTGAATTTGTAATGATAGCTTGTAGTTGATGCATTCTTTTGTTTTTGAATATTTAATCATGCATTAAGTAAGTTGGACTTTTTATCCATGTGTGTTTTAGATTTATAGCCTTAGTAACTGTTCCTAGTTCCTGAAAATGTATTAAAACTAAAATAAATGCATACTATTTGCTAAAGGATTAACACCCAAACAAAATTAATTAAATTATTAGTAGATAAACTAATAAATATTATTAAGTCATTCATGCATGAGTCATTTTCTACCAGAAAATAAACACATACATGATAATAACCGTAAAATATGATTATGTTATAATAACGATTTACCAAAATAACTATAATTAAATAAAATTTAATTAATAACCGAATAAATTGCAATTATTTATGGTTGCTACGACATTCTTAGGTAAATAAACGTTTTGCTTGTTTTTCTAGTAGTTGCAAGCGGAACTGCTGAGCATGAGGTCGTCGGTTCGATTCCGGGGTCTGGCAAAGTGTTATGAGGTTATTCCATCAGGAATTTCTCAGTAGCAGCCACGGAATCTGGATTTATTTGGTTGTTGGCAATGGGCTCGCACTCAAATGGGACGCACACATAACTGACCAAATGTGAATGCACTATTAAGTACATTCCTGCCTTAAACATTCTGAAGTTTGTCTGACATTTTCCCTACTCGTTCGTTCGTTTTCGTATGCAGCTAAATACTGTAATATACTACGGTAATAACGTATTTAACACAGAGCGTTAACCTATTAGACCTCAACAAAACTGGTTAACACGTTAATCTTGGTGATAGCTGGGACTAACGGCACACGGTGGGCTGAAAATCGGCTTTCATAGACTTAGGGATTTCAATTTGCAAGTGCTTGTTTTTATGCCGGATATCGCTTCTATTAGTCATTACTATGTACAAAAATGACACCCGAGTTAATTCTACCCAAAAACGAAGGAAATATAATTTTTTTACGAAAAATTTGTATGAAGCTAGTATGAAAAATCGAATTATCTCCTAAACGGCATGTTTAACCGTAATATCCTTGGAGATGGTCTTAGTGCTAATTATTTATGATTTTTTGGTTGGCGATTGGACGAAAAATTTAATGCCGTTTTTTTTTAAAAAATCGTCAAAATATTTTTATTTATTTTTACATGTAAAACGATCCCTTTTAGTGTCTAAGTTAAAAAGTTCGATATGTTATTAACCCAAATATTAAGAACACACGAAACAAGAAAAATAAAATAAAAAAATTGCTGTTTTTGACACATTTATATTAATTTAAATAAAAAAAGATTTATATTGAAGTAACATATGAAGTTATATTTTATACAAAATAAGTTAATTTAAGGAATTAATACTAAGCATTCGTAAAATAAAGTAAAATAAATAAAAAAAATAAAACATATCATTAAATATTACAAAAAAACCCAAACACACTCAAATACAAATTTACAAATATGTACATATATATCTTTTTTACAAATTTTCCTTATCACTCTCGTTGTCAGACTCCAATTCTGAGTCAGCATCCAGATTGGATATATCCAAAAATTCGAACTCAGTTTCCTGAAACTGAATTAAGTCGAGAGTTTCAGCAAAAAAGCTCTGCTTTTTCTTGGCATCTAACTTAGGCCTTTGTGCACTTAGCAAAGGGTCCGAAGAAACAACAAGCATATTTAAAATGTCTTGATTGGAATCCTGCCTGCTTCTTTTCCGCGAATGATGTTCTCGAAACCTCCTAAAATCTTTGTTTCGAGATTTTAAATATGCTTGTTGTTTCTTCGGACCCTTTGCTAAGTGCACAAAGGCCTAAGTTATATGCCAAGAAAAAGCAGAGCTTTTTTGCTGAAACTTTCGACTTAATTCAATTTCAGGAAACTGAGTTCGAATTTTTGGATATATCCAATCTGGATGCTGACTCAGAATTGGAGTCTGACAACGAGAGTGATAAGGAAAATTTGTAAAAAAGATATATATGTACATATTTGTAAATTTGTATTTGAGTGTGTTTGGGTTTTTTTGTAATATTTAATGATATGTTTTATTTTTTTTATTTATTTTACTTTATTTTACGAATGCTTAGTATTAATTCCTTAAATTAACTTATTTTGTATAAAATATAACTTCATATGTTACTTCAATATAAATCTTTTTTTATTTAAATTAATATAAATGTGTCAAAAACAGCAATTTTTTTATTTTATTTTTCTTGTTTCGTGTGTTCTTAATATTTGGGTTAATAACATATCGAACTTTTTAACTTAGACACTAAAAGGGATCGTTTTACATGTAAAAATAAATAAAAATATTTTGACGATTTTTTAAAAAAAAACGGCATTAAATTTTTCGTCCAATCGCCAACCAAAAAATCATAAATAATTAGCACTAAGACCATCTCCAAGGATATTACGGTTAAACATGCCGTTTAGGAGATAATTCGATTTTTCATACTAGCTTCATACAAATTTTTCGTAAAAAAATTATATTTCCTTCGTTTTTGGGTAGAATTAACTCGGGTGTCATTTTTGTACATAGTAATGACTAATAGAAGCGATATCCGGCATAAAAACAAGCACTTGCAAATTGAAATCCCTAAGTCTATGAAAGCCGATTTTCAGCCCACCGTGCGGCAGTGACTTGAATAGCTTTTGAAACATGGAGGGGTCTCGATATGTCATAGAAGGTCACCTAACCACTCACAAACCCCGGCAAGCGTGATTTAACCTAGAGCATTGATCCGTGGGGCGTTTTTTTTAGCCACACACCTATCAGAAGAAAAAAATATCTCAATATTCCTAACTTAACTTCGGAATCTTACTGTGACGATGGATGGATGTTTATTATTCTTTCACGCAAAAACTATTGAACAGATTTATATAAAATTTGGCAAACAGAAGGTTTACAACCTGGATTAACACATAGGATAATTTTCATCCCGGTAATAGAATCCCATCAGTCAATCACCGAACTCTACGCAGTCGCCGCCGCGGGCATAATATTCTTAACTCAAACCGTAACTAAAATACATCTCACAGCATTCCATTAGCCGGGAACCGGCACCACAATATCGGAATCGAGCGTGTTGCAACCGTCTATAATGTTGCAACGCTACCTTTCTAGATATATCCACGGGCTAAGTGAATTGTGGCGATAGGGAGCGAAATCCGAATGCCCGCGGCCCGTGACGATCGCTTCCGACCGTGTGGCCACACTTTTATAATTTTATCCTTGGAATAGTTTCGCGCAAGGTTCGGATGCGAATTTCGAGCGATTTTTACTTTGTTGCGTGATTATTATGTGTGTTGCAAAGAAAACTATGAGTACGCCGCCTATACAAGTGATCAATCAAGAGCCAAATGTATACTGTCACTTACGGAATATCTTCCGTGGTTGTTCATTACCATGCCTGTACTAAAAATATTTGCACGACTGATAAGTCGAATATGTATATATAGATAAGTGAGACTCAAATTATTTTACCAGCTATCATCTTCATCATCATATCAGCCCGTTGCTGTCCACTGCCCAATAGATTTCCAACGGTCCAATGCCACCTGCGTCCAGCGACCAGCTATTATGTACCTATATTCTAGCAAATAAATCAATTAAATTCATCATTCATTCTTATATTCATTTCATTTCATTATTTTTACCTCCCGATATTTCGACACTGTTGCAAGCGGCATGATCGCGGGATGACGGAGAATGCGGGTGGACGGTGAATAAACTGTAAGGTACAGACAAATCTGTCTACCTTCTTCGCATTAGTTTAGTTTTATTAAACCATAACATAAACATAACATCACGCCTGTAATCCCCGAAGGGTTAGGCAGAAGTGTACCTAATAGTACACCCACATTTCACTAGTTATGTTTTTAAGTCCCATATAATAGGGGGCGAGCCTATTGCCATCAACCGGCCACAAAACCAGGCTCCATATTGCTGCTATTGAGAAATTCCTGATGGAAAAACCCAATAGCACCGACCCGGGAATCGAACCCAGGACCTCATGCTCAGCAGTCGCGCTTGCGACCACTAGACCGACGAGGCAGTCAAGTTTTTAAACCATGAAAGCTTATAACAGTGTTTAATTAAGAGCCAGTACAGATTAGTCCAGTTTCTTAGTATCTAAATTATGATTTGTTTGCTTGAGACTCCTTCTAGTTGCAATAAGGTTCGACACGTGTCACCCACTATGTCTTGCGCTACTATTCCTCTCAGACTGCTATTTATTGGCAGTGTTCAGCACTCTTATATTGTGTCCCACTGCTGGGCACAGGCCTTTTTTTTCAGATAGGAAATCATCAAATAACTCCTCCCGCTCTGGGCGGAGCGGAAGGGAGTGTCAGACTTGTACTGACTAAAACCCATCCATGTTCCTTCCCTGCCATTTGCGTTCCAGGGCCGCGGTATATCCTCCTCCCACCAAACCTCTCTGTTTTGTGCAATTCCTGGCTACGCTTATCCCGCGAACATGATCAGATCGGCACACCACCTTAGCCGCGGTCGGTCTCGCATAGGTGGCGAACTCTTATCTCCTTTTCCTAACTTTGTATTCAACAGAAGCCCCAGTTTTTTGTTGCTACATAGAACTAATTTACGGAAGTGTCTCCGAGGCTTCTCTAGCTTCATTGCAAAGGCCCTTTTCTGGAGTTGTTGTGGTTGTAAATAGTGTGACGCGGTCCCTTATACACTAACTTACGATACAAATTCATTGATAAAACATTTGAGGTACCAATTTTTTGAATACCAATTAACATGTCATTTATTGAAACCCTTTTTATGATCGTGCGATATGATGATATGATATGATATGATATGATATGACCGGTCTTAATCATACATTTCTGACCTCTGTAGGCAGGTGGCTATTTTAACACTTTTGTCCAAGGTGACAAAATAGTCTCGTCTATAAATTAATGAATGTATTAATGAGCAGTAAATACCAACCTAAAGGCTTAATTGCAGTTACTTAATTACACAATTACGTTTACTTAACTTTATAGCTCCTATTAGTAAAATCATGCTTTGTTTTATTACTATAGAGGCCATTTATTTTACCTTGTTACATTTAAAGGTAGGTATGTGATATATTACCTCAGAAGTTTCCACATGGGGGGTGTGACTGGGTTCTCACGAACCCAGTCAACTTGGGGTCGTCACCATTAGGCTACCATTGTTCTTTTAATAGATTACTGTAACCCCCAATTAGGTTTTTAACCTTAAATAACTCAAAATGAATATCTTCAGAGTCATCATTATTAGGCAGATTGGTCTTTGTTTAATATTTTGGGTTCAAAGGTCGTATGAGTCGACTTCCTGTTTATCCTTTAGTCTTATTTTGAATTCAAATTAACTTCAATATCTCATAGGTTGGTAACAAAGGTATAATAAAATGAAGATCTTCTCAAAATTTTAGCTTTTAAAGGATCAGAAACAAAAGATTGTCAAACACACTTAATATTATTCTTTAATTTTAAGAGAGATAGAACATATTTTTGTCCCGCATTTACGGAAATTACGGAGTAATGAGTAAATGGAATGTTAGTTTGGGATTTCCCGTTGGCACTTCTATACAAACTTTTAACTTCTATTTAACACCTTTAGAGAACGAATTTTCAAAAATACTTAATGACTGCTCTCTTGTTAAATCAGGAACTCTTGCGCAAAGTTTCATGCTTCTTAAACCGCACGGCACGACGGCACGGTTGGCGCAGTGGCTGAGCAATTGACTGTTGCGCTGCGTGTCGCGGGTTCGATCCCCGCACGGAACAAATATTTGTATGGCCTACAGATAGTTGTTCCGAGTCTGGCTGTTTGTGTATGTGAATTTAAATGTTTAACAAATTTAAGTTTTTTATTTCGTAGAATTCCAACTTCTCATAACGCATAAGTGGAGGAATAATATCATACCAACAAAAACAATCCTGGTCTACAAGTGTTATTTAAATGTTTCACTATTTCCAATTCGAAAAAAGTACCTTCTGACCAATACCCAACTAAAAATTGTTCTTGTCGCTGTCTGAACAGGAAATCTTAACAAAGTAATCAAACAATCGTCGACTATAAAGAGCAGCTATAAACAAAAGATCAAAGTATACTTGCAGCTGCGCGATAACACGACCACTTCATTTACTAAATACTCTATGGCCCCGTCTAATCACACGTGCAAATCTCGTCCATTCATGTATAATACGAATTTTCGTGATTACTTTTATCTGTATATGAAATCTGTGTGTCCTTCCGTCCGAGGTTGACGTAATTGCGAAATGTGTGGTTAATCATACCAAATGCTTTTGCCGACGCACGGTTTTAATGTCGGTACGCAAATGTATAAAACAAAGAAGTTAATTACAATCTTTTATACAGTTTTATACAGTTAGTTAATTTTCCTTCTATTCGTCATCTTTCCCTTGTCATATGTTAGAGAGAGTCTGCGCAACACGTTTTCTTCTTTCATCCTCTACTATCAACAGTCACACTTTTATTTGAACCCCTTTTTTATGGTTCCGTAGCCGAATGGCAAAAAACGGAAACCTTATGAATTCGTCATGTCTGCCTGTCCGTCCGTATGAACTATACGGTTGAAACTTGGTAAATAGATGTATTCTATAAACCGCATTAAGATTTTTGCACACAAATAGAAAAAAAAAACAATAAATTTTGGGGATTCCCCATACTGAAACTCAATAAATTGTTTTCATCGAACCCATAGGTGTGGGTGGGGTATTTATGGATAGGTCTCCGAAAATGAGATTGAGGTTTCTAATTTTTTTTTTTTTCTTAAAGTGAATAGTTTGCGCGAGAGACACTTCCAGAGTGGTAAATGTGTGTGTCCCCACCTGTGACTTCTAAAATAGGAGAATGATAAAACTAAAAAAAATATATGATGTACATTACCATGCAAACTTCCACCGAAAATTGGTTTGAACGAGATCTAGTAAATAGTTTTTTTTTTAATACGTCGTAAATCATAAACCGCAATTTAGTCTAATGTTGTATAGATAATGGTACGGAACCCTTCGTGCGCGAGACCGACTCGCACTTGGCCAGTTTTTTTTCACATTTGTCCTTACACTTCATCGCCATCTTCATCAATAAACCAAAATCGACTGATTTCCAAATATGTTATTGCATTCTACTAGATGTCTACTCATGCTAAGAAAAGGATCTATGGGTAAGTATCTATTTTAGAGGTCAAGTCTTAGAACCTCTGCCCCTAAAACAGGTATTTAAATCTATCGGTTTATCGTTCTTGATTCTAACAACGGTTTTACGCCGTGCATCTTAACTGCAGGTTTTATAACTACAATATGTACGTGAAAGGACAACGTATATCCCAGATAAGAAATCCCCCCATTCCATATGACGACTTGACGTTGAAATGACGAATTTCCATAAAAACTTTCATCCCCTACTTAACCCTTTAAGGGGGTGAATTTTCCAAAATCCTTAATTTATGCTCACCTTCGTTATGAAAGGAACTCTGATGCAAAATTTCGAGCTTTCTGACATAACAGTTTAGTCCGTGCCGTGCATTGTCTTAAGCAAGTGAATTCAAGATTCACATAGTGGATAGGTCAATGTTGATGGACAGAGAGGGAGAGGGAGACCAAAGAAAAGATGGACATATATGGATATAAAAGAAAAAGAAGTAAAAGATAGCGTGACGATTGACAGGGGAGAATGGAAGAACGTGCTGCGCCATCCCTTAGTAACATGGGACAAGGTCCCTTAGGGCAGGGAGTTAATGATTGTGGATAGGTCAAACAAAACTCCATACTTCGTTTATCAACAACAATTAATAAACTTCTCTTTTGGAAGTCGTCGCAAGCGCGACTACTGAACATGAGGTCCTGGGTTCGATTCCCAGGTCTGGCTAAGTGTTACCTGTTGAGTTTTTCCATCAGGAATTTCTCAGTAGCAGCCACGGATACTGGATTTGCGTTCGGTTGATGGCAAAAGGCTCGCCCCCTATTACACGTGACTTAAACATAACTTGCAAAATGTGGGTGTTATATTAGGTAAACCTCTGCCTAACCCTTCGGGGATTACAAGCGTGATGTTATGTTTCTGAAGTAAGTACCCGCAACATAAAGAAATCCTGTGATTATGTACCGATTATTTTCTTCAGCCACTGTACCGTTATAAGACATTGACGTCTGATACTTCCCAAAAAAGTGTACTGTAAAAAGAAAATACAGTTTTTTAAAACTAGAACTGCAATTAAGCTTTTTAAACAGTTATTTTGTCAGACATAACAGTTACTTAGGTATTGACGTCATTATCACCACGATTATCGTTAAACACTATTATACGCGTCATTTAGTCGCGGCATTTTCCACCTGATCATTTACAAAAAAATTCGCTTGTATCATGCCCGGCTAGAGAGCGTTTCACGTTGTGAGTGCAAGCAAAAATGAGCTTAGTGGTGATCAGGCGAGAGTGTCCTTGACTGTGTATATTAAGTTAGAAAATTTATAATATACAAGGTGCAAACGGTCCGTTCACGAGGCCGTCAACCAAAGAGCTCACCTTCCTCCTGACGCAGGTCCTCACCGGACACGGTTGTTTCGGGAGGTTCCTGCACCGAATCGGCAATCGGCGGCGGCGACCTATCGCGTCCGGCCCTGGTCCAAGCCATGGTCCGGAGCGAGAGGGAATGGGACGCCATCACCTCCTTCTGCGAAGCAGTCATGCTAGCGAAGGAGGTGGCGGAGCGTGAGAAGGAGAGAACCTCTCGTCCCAGCCGCCGCGGGAGACGCCTCGGGCGTCGGGAGTCACGTGGTGGCTTCCGGCCACCGTAGACGCGGTCCTGTGGACGGTGAGTAATGGGCTAGTTCGCCGTCCGTCCGTCTTTTGACGACAAGCCGTGTTGACGGCGCGTTCGTGTTCCACGCGCGCCTTAAAGAGATGTCAGTAAACAGGGAGGGGCCCGCAAGGGCCGATGCCTGCCAGGGCTGCGGGCTGTTCGAAAGAGATACCGCGGCTCTGGAACACAAAGGGCAAGGAAGGAACATGAATGGGTTTTAGTCAGTACAAGTCTGACACTCTCTTCCGCTCTGCCCAGAGTGGGAGAAGTCATTTGATGATTTCCTATCCGAAAAAAAAGGGCAGAGTCATTAATGAATCGCCCCGTGAGCAGGTTTGTAAAAAAAAAAAGGCCGTCAACCAAGCATTCTGTACATCACAAACTAAGTAACCTTACGCAAAAAATATTCTGGAAAAAGAACTTCCTTTTTGGGGTTAAAAATCACGTTTTACGGTAGGAACGCTCAAAACATTGTGCTGATGGATGCATTGAATAGAACGGGGGTCCTGAAGGCATTTTAAGTGCGTGGAGTCCCTCCGC
This sequence comes from Lycophotia porphyrea, assembly GCA_950005105.1. Lineage (NCBI taxonomy): Eukaryota > Metazoa > Arthropoda > Insecta > Lepidoptera > Noctuidae > Lycophotia > Lycophotia porphyrea. The sequence goes on along the minus strand of OX465388.1, from coordinate 17,513,263 downwards.
GCGGATGAAGTGAAACTTCGTAATGTGGAAATGAAAACGGGTATACTACGCGCATGCGTTCGAGTGCCTCACATTCACTCTCGCTCTGTCTCTTTCTATTCTACCTGCCCAGGAGCGTTAAACGTTTAACGTAACCTTGTTGGAAGTCGCATAAGTTTCACTTCAAAAAAAACGTGAAAATGTTAGAACTTTGACCTCCGATATCTTTGTTACTAGAAGATTGCCAGGTATGGTCTAAAAAAATATATATCATAATGACGAGGAGAACCAGTGCCTTTCGGTTTCGTTAAGGGTACTTTTACACTCATAACACATTTCAACCCCTTACGATTCGTATCAAATTATTCCTCTACAATGTTAACAGTATATACACACACTACATTATAATAAATAGATTAATAACGATTTATTTATTATCAATGCAGGTGCAATATGCAACAAAGATTACAGTTAAGATGAATCAAATTGTTCTTGTTTGTTGTTTAGGCTAATTAAATAATAATTGCTAGGAAAAAAACAAAGCAAAAAAACTGTTTTTCTCAGGAAAAATACTAACAGCCGTCATAACTTGTTATAAATATAGTTGAAGACGAAAACAAAATATATTTTCATGGTTGGACAACAAAACATTAGTTATAATATCCTCATTTTCATTTGCAAGATTTGGTTAAGTATTTTTATTCGACTGTAATGTAATAATTATTCAAGTAAAAATTGTAACGTAATTAATAACGATCCAATAAAAAAAAGAAATATTGAATAAGGAATTTAGAGATCCTACCTATATCATTTTTAAACCGCAGGCAATCGCTGAAAATGGTACTCGTAGTTGGCTCCCGTAGCCAGTGCTACGACGGCCTACGAAAAAATGCGTAGCAGCTTAGTACAAAAACATTGCCTAATCTTATATTCATTTTTGACTTCAATTTGTAAAAACACATATTATGTTCTAACTCAAATTCATTTATTTGTCTGAATATGGTACATTACATGGTCTTAAATTAATAAATGATCTCATCACATTTTGCCACGTGGGAAGTGCAAATATTAGGTACCTACACAAATAAATACTATATAAAAATGAAAATATTAGGTAAGTATTGATACCATTGAGTAAACAAGTACGAAATAATCTTACGATATGAGTCATGTCCGTTAAAAATATTATGTTGAAATGCTTGAAGTTCCATTTGCTGCTTGGTGAATATGTAACTTAGCAAAAATAATTTTATCTCCAAGTCCCTGGTTATAATAGCTTCCCCGATGATAAGAAGACATTAGGGCTATGGTTTACAGTACCCTAAAAAAATACGGAACTAAGTAGCATATTTCCGGGAACTAACGAAGTTCACAAAACATCAACATAAAAAATAATCATATTTTTTGTTTAACTGCGTTTAAATCCGAACAGTCGTTTCATAATTATAACCAGTTTGCAGTAAGACAGTGTAATTTAATTTAAGACCCAATAGCCATCATTATAAGATAGCGAATTGTTGAGGGATTCCCATAGTCCGAGATAACCGTTAGTTTTTCAATGTGGAATCTTACTGGCTTGATGATTAAATTATAATTATACTAAAAAAATAAAGGTAAGTTTACTTGATCAGTCGATGATTGAACAGCTTTTGTTTATAAAAAACTAGCTGATGCCGGCCGGCGGCTTCGCCCGCTTGGATGTCGGTTATCGCAACCAAAAGTAATCATGAAATTTTGATCCTTTCCTCGCAACAAAAACTTGACAAATATATATTAAAACCTTTCTCGAGAAAACTCTAACCATTGGTGAAAACAGCATAAAAATCGTTGCAGTAGTTTTTAAGTTTATCGCGAATAGACAGACAGACGCGGCGGGGGACATTGTTTTATAATATGTAGTGATTTTTATGACAGTTTCGCGTATCATCCATTTCTGTACCTCAGAAAAAAAATTACTTAGAATGCTGGAATTCAACTCTGTCGAAATCAGGCGTAATTACTTTTTACCTACGTTGGTTGTCGTGTCTTTTGCGGTCAATCATAATCATCATCTGCTTAGCCTTTTCCCAATTATTTTGGGGTCGGCTTCCAGTCTAATCGGATGCAGCTGAATACCAGTATTTTACATGGAGCGACTGTCTGTCTGTCCTCCACAACCCTAACGGGGTTGTGGAGGACAGGAGGACAGTACTGGGTAATACGATACCCCTTGGTAAGACTGGTTGTCAGACTTTTTTGGCCACTGACTACGTAACGACTGTCAAAGATCTACAAATGACAGCCGGGATCAACCACCTAACGTGCTTTCCGAGGCACAGAGGAAACTCGGTATGCAATGGGAGGTCACCCATCCACAGACCAACCTAGGCAAGCACGGCTTAACCTAAAGATCGGCCCAAGCGGCTGTTATTTTTTAGCCACGGGCTCGTCAATCAAAATAAGCATAAGTCATTTAATCAAATTAGGCTGAAAAAACAGCACCCCAAAACGCCTCCCTTTCCACCACTTTCTTGTGTTTTAGCTGGACAGAAGAGATGAGTCTGACTACCCCCAGAAAACGTCATAAATAGTTAACACTAGCTGATGCCCGCGGCTTCACCCGCGTGGATGTAGGTTATCGCGACCATAAGTAATTATGAAACTCCCGTTCCCGCAACAAAAACTTGACAAATAATATACTAAAACCTTTCTCGATAACCACTCTATCCATTGGTGAAAACAGCATAAAAATCGGTGCAGTATATTTTGAGTTTATCGCGAACGGACAGACAGACGCTGCGGAGGACTTTGTTTTATAATATGTAGTGATTAAAAAAAATGAAGAACTTTATCAATATCTGTTTAAACATTTGAGGTTGTCGAACGTTGTTTAAGCAGTTGAGGACAACTGACATCCAGCAACCCGCATTTCGTCCACGCTGCATGATAGCACATCTCATAGAGAACAGGCCCGTGTCAGCAGTTGATATGTTTTTCTTTATCAGCTCTGAGGACGCTGGTAGGTAATTTATGAACCGCAACAGAGTTCAAACAAAACCGCAAAAGTAATTGCACAGTAAAAAGATCTAACAAAAACCAAAAGATTATCTCTTGTATGAATGTGCATTATTTCACAGTACTGACGTCATCGTTTCTTGGCATTCACGTCTTTTGTTTCTTAAGTTTTTACTGAGAAGAGTTCATTGGTCACTCAACGCATTGTTTAAGTTTTTATTTAGAACCGTCAAGTATGAATTGACATAACTTAAGGCCTTGAGACCATATATAAGGTCTCATTAAAATAGATGGACAAACTTTTAGAAATCATTTAGACCACTAAAATAAGGACAATGGTAAAAAAAAAAAATAAGAAAAACGCATTAGATGACTTACATGAAAAAAAAACAGTTAACGAAAATACACTAAAAATGCCGGCAATCTATTATTTTAGGTCAAAATAAAATCACTTTAATCAGTGTTTTTTTTGCGTGGATATCTTTGGTTAGACGTACTGAACGCTGTGTTAAAATTTGTCCATCTATTTTAATGGGACCTTATATATTGTCTAGCCTAGCCTAACCTTTTCCCAACTATATTGGGAGCTTTCCGAGGCACGGAGTAAACTCGGTGTGTAATGAATGGTCATCCATCCATGGACCAACCTAGGCAAGCGCGGTTTTACCTGAAGATTGATCCCAAGCGACTGTTATTATTTAGCCACGAGCTCTCCCTCTGGGTCTTGATACCATCTTAAAAATAAATTAAAACCTAATGTGCAAATCCTTACGACGTTTTTTAAAATAAATCGCTTAAAATACATAGACCAAATTCGTAAAAATGTTTTGCAATAAGTAGCTTAACATCATTGTGTCCAACAGTGGGGTGATGTAAGCTAACAGCCCAACAACCCGTACCATAAACCGAAAAAAACGCTTTTCATGTTTGGGAGCTAGCTCCCTTTCATTATTAAATAATTTATGTTTTTATTATTTGTTGTTAAAGCGGCAACAGAAATACATCATCTGTGAAAATTTCAACTGTCTAGCTATCACGGCTCATGAGATACAGCAGGGTGACAGACAGTCAGACAGACGGACAGCGGAGTCTTAGTAACAGAGTCCCGTTTTTACCCTTTGGGAACGGAACCCTTAAAACTACAAAAACAATTTAAATATGGTCGGGATTCATTCTATGAGACTCCATAACGACTAATAACGTCATGGCCTTGGATCGGGTTCAGCTGCTAAAATGAGATGAAATTATGCTAATCTGGTGCATAGCTTATAAGAGTGTAAGTTCATCTTACCATGGTGGCACACAAAATTTACCTTAGATCTAAGGCAACCCTGACATATTCGAAAACTCATATAAGACAACATTTTTACTGTCAAGTTACTTTTGAACTTTGTTACTAAATTTAGAATCACGTTAATAATAGGCAACCTACCTTTTCCGCAAAACACCACAAACTTTAGACATTGACCACAAAACTACGCAATTTCCTAAAAAACAATGTCAAGTTCGCATCAATTTGAGACATATTACATAATGAGAGTAATTGGATTTGACCTTATCTTAAAATATCCGGTAATTATTTGACGTTTTGTTTTTAGACGGTGAACTGTCAACGGTCACTTTTATGCTGCGATGACCGCATGGATGTGATGATGACGAAGACGTGATAGCTTTGACAAGGGGGGGTCTCCAAAGTAAAAAAACAGAGCTCTAACGTCAATTTAATCTATTATTTACAAATTAAACATTGCCTGCGACTATAACACGCAAGTTTAATCGCGGGTATAATATATAACTTAGGTTACTCTAGTAAGATGGATATGAATGGGGGGGTCCGGACCCCCAAAACCCCCCCCTTATCCGTGGATGACCATAACAACAATGTCATCTATTTTCGTGATTTAAAAACAACATGGATGTTTGTGGTTTGCCAGGGTCAGAAGTATGGTACAAGGACTGCGGTTTTGTCTCATTAACTTATTGTTTAATGGGTGCCTTAGGCAATAAAACAACAGTGTGTTAAGTCAAGCGGAACTGACCGAATGTTTACCCCGAAAATTCTGCCCGTTTTCTATTTCCACCATCTTCGTCACATTTCCTTTATCACCCTCCTGTATCACTTACTTATTCATCATAATCATCACCATTTCAGCCGAAAGACGTCCACTACTGGACATAGGCCTCCCCCAAGTATCGCCACATTGACCGGTCCCGTGCGACTCGCATCCAGCGGATCCCCGCAACCTTCACCAGGTCATCGGTCCACCTAGTGGGAGGCCTTCCAACGCAACGTCTTCCCGCGTTCGCGGTCGCCACTCCAGAACTTTACGGCCCCATCGGCGATCCATTCTGCGAGCAATTTGCCCTGCACACTTCGGTTACTTATTCATCAATATTGTATGTCTAGCTTAGACAACGATTTATATCGAATTTTAGGTACTTATAATATTGAACAAACCTCTTAAAAAACTGTTTTTATGGATGGGTAAAGGTTTATTTTGCTTCTACCTTAGTGCATTTGTAAATGTGGTAATTTTTAACAAAAATAAAATACTCCTTTTCGGGTTTTGTCACCGCAGTCGACAAGCTTCGTGGATACCTATTCCTCGTGTATTACCAAGATTTACCTAATCTTGATAAATTCACATCGGGACTTACAAAGAGACTGTGACATTTAAGTTTGTTTTGTCTGTTTTTACTAGTCGAACTGGAAAAACCAACCACAAAAATAAGTAGTTTTAAAAACAATCATACTTTATGTAAAAATAGAAAGCATAAATAAAAATAATTTAGATACAATAGTCAAGTAACCAATATCTAGCTAGAGCAATAGACATCTAACCCAACTAATGCACCTATCAATCCTTTTTCTTCAACTAAAAAAGTCAATTACCAGCAACAATAAAATCCATACATTTAATTAAATTGACCTTTCTGTAATCACGTATTTAATAGAATGACTGCAAACACGTGATGGTGTTAAAACATTACCGATCATCATGATCGTTAATGATCACACGATATTCATTAGTATTTCCCTAATTAGTATTTATTACTCACGTTGGTGGAGTTTTCCTGATGATCGTTTAGCCGTAGTAATTTTGTTAATTGAGGGTATTCCTCAAAGCGCAACTGTTTTTAAACGCAACCAACTAAGCGCAACTAAATTATTCCTCGAAGCGCAACTACTCTATTTGAACAATTTGAATTTGTGAGCGCAATTAATGGTTGCGCTTCGAGGAATAATTTAGTTGTGCTTAGTTGGTTGCGCTTAAAAACAGTTGCGCTTTGAGGAATACCCCGTTAAGCGAAGCGCAACTATACGATGCCACGATAACAAGACATGTATAACATGCTAACTAACTATGACAGTAAATTCTTTTAAAACAAGGCTAGTGTGGACCACTGGTCGATGGTTAGGTCCAGTCCGTCCTGCCATCTTCTACGAGGTCTGCTACGACACCTTCTAGCTGATTCAGGGCTTCTTATAATGGCTATTTTGCTTACAGCCATACGGACCTTAAAACGAAACTTAATAAATGAATGTGTACAGTTCACATTTACTGTAAAAAACTCTGAAAACACATTTGTAAGGAGTTTTGAGTACGAATTTTGATGGATGGATTGTATAAGGAACTATATGAAAGAAAATGGAGGTACATGTAAACGTGACGGCTAAAATGGAAGATAACAACGTGTTGTGCCGACCCCAAGTATATGGGACAAGAGCAGAAAGATGATGATGACCTCCTATCTTCCTGGTTCAGGCCAGTTATGGAAGAAAAACAAACGAGGGATTGTTTTTCTTCCATAACTGAATTTCAAAAGTCAGTAAAATAAGGAAAAAAAAATCTGAATCTTACAAAACAGATAACATAATTTTCAGCATATTATCTTCTTTAGGTGAGACCTCACATACAGATAAGTGTAAGGAATTGCACTTTTTATTCTCAATTCAACATAATTCAACTGTCATTAAATATGACTTATGGAGTAGTTAACGCAACTATAAACATATTGTTTAGTTCATAACAATATATTTAATGTTGGTGCCAAGTAAGGAAGCAGGTTTAATGTGATAATTGTATTATTTTCCAAAGTTAATGAAACGGGCAACATTTTATTTAGGTTTACGATGGATTTTGATGAGGAAATACGTGGGTACTCATGACTGGAATAAGACCAAAAAAAGCGATCGCTGAATAATACTTCGTAAATGAGAAAACAGAACTCAAATTGCTGATGTAGCTTATAAAGCTGACAAACTCAAGTGGGACTGGGCAGGGCATGTCTGCCAGCAAAGCTGTGGGACCGCATATCACAAAACTGGAGCCCTGAGACAGTTAGACGGGGTCGCGGCAGACCGCGGAGAAGATGGCGGGACGCCTTGGATGGCTTTCTACGTAATTGGTAGGAAGAAGCGCAACATCGGGAAAAGTGGAAGGAATGGGGGAGGCCTTTACCCAGAAGTGGGCCAGTAAAGGCAAACCAAAAAAAAAATGAGGAAATAAAAATGTTACCTATTGATTTTTAGACTACGTATTGATACAGATCTGCAAAATGTGTTAATTTTCACACATGATGAATTATTGGTTTTTCTGAGGTTTATCCGATATCCGTTTTAACCGGGTTATAGGTGTGATGTTAGCCTCGTACAGAGGCCACTCTTTTTCTGTAGGGTTTTCCTTTTTAAATTATTCAAAGCAGCTGGAAGCCACGATTTATTGATAAATAGCAATAGGCTTGCTCTGTGATACGAAACTTGTACCATATTTAACTCGCTAATTAGTACCTATAACTGAATATATTTTCTGATTTCTTCGAGGCAAGCGTGCTCACCATAGGCTCTCATCGCTTTACATCAGGCAATTCACCGCAAAACACATGCAAGCCTATTTATTTAGTGTAAAAAAATCTTTACCTATCCTATTATCTTTACCTATCCTATATTTCCCGGCTGTTATTTGAAGATATTTAAAAGTAGTTGCATCTGGTCAGAACTTCGAAACCCTAACAACCTATTAAATGGTATCGGTGTAATCCAGCAAATGGATTTTAAAGGGCAAGGGATTTATTTTAACCTTAATTCAGGGTGGAAAAAAGATGGTGCTATACAGGACGTCAACCTCCATATGTTAAGACCTCAGGTATGGTTGGTCATCATGGTAGTCCACCAGATACACAGTCGCTCCATATAAAATGTGGTTGATGGGAATTCAGATGAGTTTAGTTAAACTGGAAGCCGTGCTCCTCCCACTAGGTGGACCGATGACCTGGTGAAGGTTGCGGGGATCCGCTGCATGCGAGTCACACGGGACCGGTCAATATGGCGACACTTGGGGGAGGCCTATGTCCAGCAGTGGACGTCTTTCTGCTGAAATGATGATGATGCTGATGATGGATTCCGTGCCAACAAAATTTAGAATGACTAAGATGATGGATGTATATAATGTGTGTTTGTATGTCCGCGATTTTCTGAAATTAAAATGACCCAATTTCAACAACGCACGGCGACCAAACAAGCTATACAAAACCAGTTTATGCGGATCTCTTATTGTACGGAAAATCTATACAAAACGAAGCCATGTTATACTGGAAATGTATAGCTTGTGTACTTCCGATAAGGTTACCTACTTACTTTCAGAGGTTTCTTATACTATTATTTCTCTTGTTCCAGCTCCCATTCCCTTGAACCCTACGATGTTGTTCAGCATACTAGTCTACCTCTTCTACTATACGACGTACATGGTCCTGCTGGCCATTGCTGGTCTGTGGTGCTTTGAGGAGTGTGCGCTGACTGAAGACGAGGAGTACGAGTTCTACCATCAGCATCGAGCTATGCCGTACTGATTGATTCTTGTGAGTATACTTTTATTATGTTACCAGCACCGCCCCGGCTTCGCAAGGAACAGTTTGCTACGGAAGAAAATGAGAAGAACGCTTAAAAAGAAACCGACTTTAAAACAAAAACACAAAAGTCGGTTATTTTTTTTGGAAAAAAATATCACCAACTGCCAAAAAAAAACGTAATAATAAAATTCCAAAAACAAAAACTGGAAAATAACAACTTTCGGAAGTCGGTGGCTTTGTTTGTTTCATTGAATTTTTTTTTGTGGAAAATTCATCTTTTATGTGAAAGGATATATATACTTCCCGTATATCCTTTCACATAAAAGAAGAATTTTCCAAATCGGTTTCGAAATGACATACAACTGAATTGAGAACCTCCTCCTTTTTGAAAAAAGTCGGTTAAAAAAGATAATAAAGAAAACATCAAAATTTTCTTTTACACAAACCTTGCCCTGACAATGACCGATTTTTTTTTTTATAAAATTACGAAATTGGCTGGGCTGTCTTCCATGTACCTATTGACTTATCATATTATGTATATATTTTGATTCTTAAAGTTTGCATCGTCTGTATATCAAATAGAAATGGAAAGTGGAAGTTTTTGCTACTAAGTTTATTGCAGCATTTTATAAATATGTGTAATCTATATTTCGAACGATGATATAATTATTAAGACCTTGTGAGACATTTTTTTACAAAGCTTTGACAGACGACAACAGCTGATGTTATATTCTGTTGTTTAAGGTATATTTTCTAATGATTTAGATTCCAGAACATAATACAAAATTATGATATCATGCAGTAATAATAGATGGATTAGAAACAAATAGAATTAGCATAAAATCGATGGGTTTTTATTTTCCACAGGACTTAAACTTGTTATTTTACAAAAAAAAACTAGACTTGTAAAAAATATGCGCTAATTAATATATTCCAAATATTTTATTCATAAAAAACACCGAGAATTACCTGCAGTCATCCTAATCTGTCTGTCTGTCTGTTTACACCCTTTATATATATATATAAAGAGTGTAAACAGACTCTTAACGAAGCCGAAAGGCACTGGTTTTCCCCGTCATTGCGATTTTTTTTGTTCTAGACCATACCTGGGAACCTTCTAGTTACGGAGATATTGGGGGTCAAAGTTCCAACTTTTTCACAAGTTTTTTTTAAGTACATGTTTTTAATTTACGATTTTTACTTTAAATACCTCCAGGACCCCCTTACTATTCAATCCATCCATCAGCACAATGTTTTGAGTGCGTTTCATTGAGCCGTACTGTAAAACGTGATTTTTCAGCCGAAAAAAAAAATCGTTTCCCAGCACTAATTTTTGCGTAAAGTTACTTAGTTTGATGTACATAATGCTTGGTTGACGGCTTCGTGAAGAGTCTGTTTACATCCTGTATATATATATATATATATATATATATATATAATTATAAATGTGAAAGTAAGTTTGTTTGTTTGTTTGTTTGTAATCTTTTCACGCCTAAACCACTGAATCGATCATCCTGAAATTTTGCATATACGTTGTCAGGTGTACAGAAATGGACATTGGTTACCTTTCATCCCGAAAAAAAGTACTGTTACAAACAACAACAACTTTCTTATGTTAAAACGCCACATTTACAACAAAAAAATGATAAATTCTAAGTTACCGCGAGCGGAGCTGCGGGCAAAAGCTAGTAAGATGTATTGGTAAAGACATTAACATTTTCAATATGTGAATTTGGCTCAAATTTTAATTCCCACTTGAATACAAACCATTATCATCATCATCATCAGCCTACAGCAGTTCACTGCTGGACATAGGCCTCTCCAATCGTATACCAATTTGCTAGATGACTCTATGATCAGCAAGACAGTTTTTCATTATGTATACTTACTTTAACAGGCAGATATGTCCCTATTCCACACAGGTAGTACATACAGGGAGTACGGGACTACGATGCAAATCACGTTTCTTGTATGGGAGCCCCCTTTTATTAAAAAATAAATAATTTATATTTTTATTATTTGTTGTTATAGCGACAACAGAAATACATCGTCTGTGAAAATTTCAACTGTCTTGCTATCACGGTTCATACAGACAGACAGACAGACGGACAGTGGAGTCTTAGTAATAGGGTTCTGTTTTTTAACCTTTGGGTACGGAACCCTAAAAACAGCAAATCTATCATTTTGATGTGTAGCTTTTTATTTTTTATTTATTTATTCAAAATCTGTTTAAACGATAACATATAAAAAGTCTGTCAAACTGCAAAACAGTTTGTCGGCAGTTGTTCTTGTTTCACAATATCATTATAACAAATTTCGATTTTTATTATAAAACAATGCATAAAATAAGGGGAGTGTGTTTGCAGAAAGAAACGTTTTACACCTATGGAAAATTGCTATTGTCCATAGATGCAAAATGAGCTATGGACACAATGACAGGTAATGTTTTTTAAGGACACTTTAAGTTGGTGTTTGGATTTAGTATGCGATATCAGCTGTGTGGTGTATCTTTCTTTTTTTTTTTTTTTACGGATGGGAAATCATCGAATGACTTCTCCCGCTCTGGGCAGAGCGGAAGGGAGTGTCAAACTTGTACTGACTAAAACCCATCCATGTTCCTTCCTTGCCCTTTGTGTTCCAGGGCCGCGGTATCTCTTTCGAACAGCCCGCAGCCCTGGCAGAGGTCATAGAAACCTTAGGTATTAAGATTAACAATAACATAAATGTTAGCGTTTCGCATTACTCACGATTGTTCAATAATTTTATTAATTAATTCAAAGCGTTTAAACAAAACCTCTGTTACTTATGTAAGGAGGTTAATTTTAAACCGTATGTTAATGATTTCCGGTGACCCTTAATTATTGTTATTTTAAACAATTTTTATACGCGGTTTCATCAATGTATTAAAAGTAACATTTGTAATTTCCGTCAAAATTTTCTTTGTTAGATTTGTCCAATTAAAGTATTATATTTGCTTGCTCACATCACAAAAAAAAAATGTATTCAGCTGCATCCGGATAGACCGGAAGCAGCTGAATGCACGTTGGGGAACATTGGAAAAAGGCTGGATCATCTCCCAGCCTTTTGATGATGTTTATTTGCTTGTTCAAATAAAAAAAGAGCACTTTTGGGAACATAATATTATCGCAACTACAATAACTGATGGCTTAGATGAACCTGCAGTATACCAACATTTCGCTAGTTATTATTCAAGTCACGTGTAGTCGGTGATAAGCCTATAACCATCAACCGGGCACAAATCTTCAGCTGATAAATTACTGATAAAAAAAATAATAATTTGCCCCCCCCCCCCCCCAGGCAATCGAACCCAAGATTTCATGCTGAGCAATAGCGCATGCCCCACTTGATCAAAGAGTCCCTTTCAAGCTAGAAACATAAAATGGTAACTGTGAATTTGCTATTTTCTGTCAGTTTTGGTTCGTTTTCGCTTCTCAGTTCGTAGCAGTTAAAGTCATCGTTATCTGCCTAACTTTTTCCCAACCATGTTGCGGTCGGCTTTAAGTCTTTCGGAAGTAACTGAATACCAGTATTTTACATGGAGCGACTGCCTATCTGACCTCCACATCTAAATTAATAGGTAATACGATACTCCTTGGTAAGACTGGTTGTCAGAGTTTCGGGCCACTGATTGTCAAAGATCTACAAATGATTGTCAAAGATTTCTGAGACCAACGGCTTAACGTGCTTTCCGAGGCAGGTAGGAAACTCAGTATGTAAGTGTTAGTGGTCACAAAGTTATTTTTGATGGTCATTATATTAATCCCCAATTAAAATATTTTTTAGTGCACAACATTCTGCTTCATTGAGCTTCGAAGCTCAAACACTAATGAGGTGCCTTTAATAAAACCCTTCCGTAAAAACATGAGTCTAGCACAAGAAAATAACTATTCAATCAACAGTTACAAAAACCACAAAACATCATTAGCAGATAGGTATTTACTTGAATATGAGCAAAAAGTATCAAACAAATATTTTATTCTATCATTAATAAGTAACAGTGATTCGACGATTGTATTGTATTTGCTTGTTCCGGGTTCAAAGTATGAGAAATTAAAATGAAATGAAATAAATAAAAATTATTTATAATTTTTACAACTAGTGGCTTATTCTTGGCTTATTTGTGAACTGAGTGAGGTCATTAAGTCTTACTAGTGGTTGGAGCATCCTATTAAGCAAATAAGCCTGCGTTAAGATATTCCGCTCTTCCGTATCCGTTACAAAGGAAAAGATAATGAAGGGTATAAAAAGACTCTTAACAAAGCCGAAAGACCCCGTTTGGTTCCCCCGAAACGCCCGTCCGCCCGTTCCCTGTTGATCTTGGTTTCCCCGTCATTGCGATTTTTTAAGCTATTGCATAGCTTCTATCGCGGGCCTTGAGCGTGGAGACCGAATCCAGAAATTCCGTAACGAAAATAACCGTAACGTAACTTTCGTAACGTAACATAACGAAAATAACCTAACACGTAGTGTCAGATATTGACATTATAGGTAAACCTATACAACCCAACCTCCTAGCTCCAGCGGCAGATTAAAAATAATAACCTAGGCTTGCCAATATCTGACACTTCGAAAGTGAATAAATAATTATAATTACATAAGTTGATAAAAAATGCTATGCAATAGCTTTACCGCGGCAGTCTCCGAGTGCCACACGTCTTTTTTGTTGTAGACCATACCTGGGTATCTTCTAATTCCGGAGATACAGGGGGTGAAAGCTCCAACATTTTCACAAGTTTTTGTTTTTTAACTCATGTTTTTTATTTATTTTTTTACTTAAGACAACTTTATAACCCCCGTACTATTCAATCCATCCAACGGCACAATGTTTTGAATGCATTACTTTGAGTCCTACCTAAAACGTGATTTTTCAGCCCAAAGAAAAAAGTCGTTTCCCAGCAATAATTTTTACGTTGTTACTTAGTTTGATGTACATCATGCTTGGTTGACGGTTTTGAAAAGGGTCCGTTTACACCCTATATAATTTGAGTTCATAACTAAGATGTACCCAAACATATACCTTTACTTTTGAGAATCTCTGATTTTTTTTCTGAAGACTTTATGTTGTCACAGTGATAAGAATAATCTTACTACTTTGATAAAATAAAATCATTGTCATGTCGTTCATCACTTTTGAATATCCATGAAATGCTTTATCTTGTGAACGCAGTCACAAAATATAATTGACGTGTTTTCACGTACAAAATGCAAATGCATTAAAAATAAAGACTTACGGCCCGTATCACAGTACGTGGGTCGTGACCACCCAAGCGTAGCGCATGCGTTAGGTAGACGAGTACCTAATAGTACACCCAAATTTCGCCAGTTATATTTAAGTCCCATTTAAAAAGAGACGAGCCTGCTGCCAACAACCGGGTGCAATTCCAGGCTCCGTGGCTGCTACTGAGAAATTCCTGATGGAAAAATCCAATATCTCATTGCCCGACCCGGGAATCGCTCCCGGGACCTTTTGTTTAGCAGTCATGCTTGCGACCACTAGACCAACGGGGCAGACAGTTCGGTATATTTCTTCAAAAGTAAAACAAAACTTTGCATGCATCTAAATATAATTATGGGTAATAAACTTGAGCCGTGAAAAAACTGAGTTCATTAAGTTAACTGCATACATTTAGATTAAAATTAATGTACAAAATAATATCAATGAATCATTCATAAATGCAGTTATTGCATTAATCTGCAATTAATCGATTTATAAAACCGAGATTAAGAAAAATATTTGGAATAGTTAGTTAGTTTAGTTTTAATATCGTTTTATTGGTTTTATCTCATTGATATTATTTATTACCATTCCAATTTCATCAAGTATTCTTTAGAAAGAGGACGATTTCATTGAATTGGCTTATTAGAGTTCTTTATCTAAGTCAAAAAGTACAAACGATAACTTCACAAAAATTGGCCTTTTACAATAGCGACATAATAAGTTATTTAATTTTGTTAATCATCATCAGACACCCTCTTTCGCTGCAAACCCTCAGGAGTCTGATGAGATGACGAGTAATAGAGAAGTATTGGAGAAGAAGACATGCTGCGCAGACACCAAATGAATTGGGATAAGGGCAAGATAATGATGATTATGAAGGTTTGCAGCATATAGATTACGATAGAACGAATTGTTGCTGGAAAGTTAAATTCGACATTTGTTTTTCCCGGCTATAGCATTAAGAAATAGCGAAGGACGGGCGTCTTTGAAACCCTGTCTTAGGTATGTAATTGTGACCTTAAAAGAGTATTCTTAGCCAATTCAATTTTGGACTTCTCTTATACAAGGTCACTTCACAAAGCCTACGCAAAAATTATTGCTGGGAAATGACCTTTCTTTCAAGGGTGAAAAATCGCGTTTTACAAAAGAACTCAATGTAATGCACTGAAAACATTGTGCTGGTGGATCCACTGAATAGTACTATTAAAAGAATTTTATTTATATTTAAGAATTTTGTTTAAAAAATATACAGGGTGGAAACAGACTCTTCACGATGCCGTCAACCAAGCATTATTTACATCAAACTAAGTAACTTTACGCAAAAATTAGTGTTGGGAAACGACTTTTTTTTTGGGCTGAAAAATCACGTTTTACGGTAGGACTCAATGTAACGCACTGAAAACATTGTGCTGGTGGATTCATTGAATAGTACGGGGTTTAATGGAGGTATTTAAAGTAAAGTTTGAATTACTTGTGCAAAAGTTGGAACTATGTCCCCTTATATCTTCGCAACTAGAAGGTTCACAGGTATAGTACAGAACATAATAATGATCGCAATAATGGGGCTTTTTGGCTTCGTTAAAGGAATTTTTACACACATTAGTCTTGCTCATTTCGGATTCTTTTAAAACGCATTAAAAACCCAGCGTATGTAAGACAAAAAATAACACAAACGCACATTACGATACAGAAACATATTAATGTAGTGTAATCAAAGCCGTCATTATAAGACATAATCATTGAGATTTTCATACCAAATGCGTCATCGTTTTAACTTAAGGCACAGCCTCATCGCACCATACGCCTGTTATGAATCAGTTCAGATTAACATAACATAACATCATCGCGCCTGTAATCCCCGAAGAGTTAGGCAGAGGTATACGTAATAGTACACCCACATTTCGCCACTTACGTTTTTTAAGCCTCATATAATAGGCTCGCCTAGTGCCACCAACCGGGCACGAAACCAGACTCCGTGGCTGCTACTGAGAAAATCCTAAAGGAAAAACCCAACAACACTGCTCGCCCCGGGAATCGAATTCAGGGCCTCTTCTTCAGCTGTTGCGCTTTCGACCACTATACCAACAAGGCAGTTCAGAGTTAAGCGTTATAATTATCAGTGAGTAAGGTGAACCGAGCATTACAATACGCTACCTGTAATAACAATTTGTAACAAGTGATCTTTATCAAATCTTGTATTGTTGCATTGCAGGCGAATGCTCACTCACCGGGAAGATCTACACATGTGTAATGTAATGCTCAAAATCCAATCTTGGATTGTTACATTACAGGATTTACAGGCGAATACTCCAGTGAGGGAGCGCCTTTATTTTGAGTTGTTATGATATAAGGTACCTACTTCATAGGTAATTTTGTTGTTATTTAACATTGTAACAAAACAACTCCAACATTTTTACTCGTGTCCAACTCTTAACTGATCTGCCAGTCATCAGAGGCAACTGTCCGGAGTGTGGCGGACGTATTTAATACTAATTGCATCTAAATTAATGCCTGAATATTATACTACTGTTAGAATTTAAACTCAGAATGAACGCGTTTTTCGCACGAAATTAAATTTATTACCTAACTAAAAGGCGTCTATTTATCATCATCATCATCATCATCATCATCAGCCTCTTAATGTTCCCACTGCTGGGACGCAGGCCTCCTCTCTATGAGAGGGAATGGGCTATAATCTACCACGCGGGCCCAGTTCGGATTGGTAGATGTCACATGTCTTCGAATTTTTGGTTCTAGAACATGCCGGTTTCCTCACGATGTTTTCCTTCACCGTTTTTGAGAGCAGTGGTGATGAAATAAATTACACAAAGTAATGCGCCTGCCTGGGTTCGAACCCACGACCTACTGTTCGTAAGTCGGGGTCGCTACCACTGGGCCACCGCTGCTCTATTTATCATGTTATCATATTTAGCACCTAACCATTTGGTGACGCAACGGTATATGTACTTTTACGCCAAGAATTATTTTTGGTACTCTTCACCATAATTGTAAAAAATACACATAGATAGCTTTATTTTGTTCCTTAAACAACAACAAAAGCAATAACAAATCTAAGGGAACCCCTTACCAGAGGCCCTAACACCAAAAGTTCATTCCCTCTAAAAACCTACGATCACCATGGAAAACACCACTTTTTACTAACCCCATGACTCGAGAAAGATGTTGTTTACGTCAAATTATACGTTGGTTTACTGCAAAACATTATCATTATAAGTTAGATAGATCGCAGAGCGAAGAATGCGGTAGAAGCACCGCCACTAAAAATAATATATGAGTGTTGTTTTAAAATGCACGGACGCATTACTTTTCGCACGTTTTCGTTGTTGTTTAAAAACAGCTAAGTTAGTATTTCTCTGCCAAGTAAACCTCGCTGAAATGAAACTATGTAAAAAAGTAAAAAGCAGCAATAAATTATTTAGAGTGAGTATTTACATAAACATTTCATGAAAGTAAATGTTTGGTAAATAAAAAAAAGAAGTAATAATTTCCACAGACTAAAGATACCTATTATAAAATAGAGGGTTTCTCACTGATATTTACAGATGCAAGTAATGCATTGAACAACCAGTCTTATGTAGTTTCGCATAAGTCCCGGCGGTAAAACAAAATTTGTGCAATAAAATACAAAGACTGCACAAAATTACACAAGAACTGTAACATATTATATTCCGCATGAAAATTCTATAATAAGAATATGATTGAACTAGAAACACAATTAAACCAACATAATTCTTGAACAAGGATGTTCACATCCACCTTGAAACAAATTACGGAATAGAAAACTTATATTTTCTAGAAACATCAAGGTTTCCCCCTCCCTTAATCTCATTACTGACATGTCCCTTCTGTGCATTCAGTAGTCTATGGCAAGCAGTAACAGGCTGTCGTCACACAGAACCGGCCATATCATTGTATATATTGAAATATACGAGGTGATACTATCTTGAGTCTGCAGCAAGCCTTCAGTTTCCTTCTATGAGAATTCAGAATGCTTCATACTGTAAAGTGGTGAATAGTGAAGTGCTCTTCTGATTTGTGTTTAGAGTAAATTGGCAAGAGATAAGTGAGTGATTGTGACTTTGAAGTGCTATTGGTATGTAGCTTTTTAATTATTTTAGTCATGCTTTTAGGGATGATAAACAGAATTAATAGACATTTTATTTTAAAGTCTGTGCATAATTAAAAAAAAAAATATAATCTTGACTGAAAAACATTACCTACCTAAATTCAAAAATAAATCTCGTGGAAACCGTGAAAATCGTCTATTGTTCTCATAGTGGGAAAACACTAAAAAACATTAAAATCAAAAATATTTTTACAAAATTTACATTAAGTTTTATGCTGAACATTTTACGTGCGTGGAAAAGACATCAACGAATAAACTGCAAAAATAAATTCGGTAATAACGTTTTCAACAATTTAACATATACTTACCAAATGTGGTAGTTTAAATGCACATAAAATAATACTTCAAGGAAGTAATTAATTAACGTTAACAGACATTTTCATATAAAACAATTATGTTGGTTTAATTTGTAAAACAACACAAGACTTACGTTGGTAAAGCAACTAAATAAACATATCAATAATATATTATTTTAATTTTCTTGAACAAAGAATGAAGAAATAATTATGATATATGACCAACTTGACAATACACACAATGTCATTGATCATTATTTTAATACCTCTCAGCCACTACAGTGTAACAAATTATGTGTCAGACTATTAGATTCAAAAATTTGACGAGTTGATTAACATTGGCAAGGTTTATTCATCAAATAAAAATATGTTGCTGCTATTTTAAAACTTAGTCTGAATATTATCCTAGATAGAATTCAGTCTAGTTAATTTACATTAATGAAATATAAAAGTGATAGTTTGATTAGTCTAATAATCGCGAGTGTGGCGATTGAAGGTCATCGTGTTAACAAGAATTTATTACTTTTTATAATGAAAAATGCAATTTAATTCAATGCCAATAAATTGCACAAGAAATATAATTATCATTGGAACTAAAATGTCACGCGTCGTCAAAATCGGAATGAATAACACTATCCTTTTTTATCAATACGCGTCATAAAACATTTATGCATTTTTTACCAACACCGCAAGTCTTTTACAATGTCATTAGAACGCCAAAAGGTGCCACCATACGTCAGGCTGAATATTACTGTCAAACCATCACAGTTTGTGACACATTTTAAAACCGTTCAATTACTGCAACTAACTTATCGGCGCAGGCTTGATAACATAGGACTAAAATAGACGTACCAAGTTTCACATCTCGATGCAAATGTTCTTGACAAGCAACGCTATCTTGAACTGCACACTATAAGTGGTCATACTGTATATCCTAGTTAAACGAACAAACAAAATCTTTTGTAACACTTCCTTAACGTTATGTATGTATTTTGACCTTAGAGCCATAATTTACTTATCAGGCAAAATAATATTTATGGGAAAAAGGGTAAATTAAAATAAAGCATTTTTTTCTGTAGCGGAATTATTCACATAAAGTCGTAGCAGTAATTGCCAATGTAAATTTTTCATGAGCAACAGATATTATTTTATGTTGAAATAGTTAATGTTATAAGCAGCCACTGGCTGTTTTTATCAGATTAAACAATTAAATTACGCGAATCATTTGATGCTAAAGTTTTTACAAAGATTATTAGTTTTAAAATCTGAAAAGATGTCTAGAATAAAAAAAATAAACCCAAGTGACACGACTTGCTTTTAAGGTGAGCCTTTATCGCCGCACTCAAAGTACGCTAGTGCAAAATAAAACTGTATACAAACTGCTGCATTTTTTATCATTAGACTTTACACCTCAGATCAAGGTAGCCTAAAGTTTAGTTAGCAAAGTAAATGCACTCGTAAATTACGCATTTACTCTTGCAATACACAAATTGATAGCGCCAATCCTGAATATTTGTTTAACTCAAACTTCAAGGTAACCTAACTTATTATATTTTAACCAGTGCCCCGACCTTCTACATTGCATAAATTTGATTGCACACACTCTATTAATTTTAACAGTTTTAGGCTAAAAATAACCTGCTCATGTGAATACTAAAAATATAGCCGTGAAATTCTTTTTTGTGCGTCCATTTAGTCAATTGATTCTTCACGTCAATTATTGAGAAAGAAACGTAGAAATGTGTGTAGTGTTTAATTGCATTGTATAGTTTTGAGTTATTAAATGTTGGGTAGTGTGTTATTGAAATAGGTAAGAAATCTTTAATTATTGTATTAAGTAAGTGATGACCTGCAAATGGCAAAAAACTTAAGAAAATTGGAATATCGCGGGCTATCCGGGCGCTTCCACCTTAAATCAAGCAGTCACACACTCTGTGTCAACTGTCAAAATACTTTGAATTGTGACGGCTAGTAGACGATGGTGACTTTACCAACATTTTTTTTCCCTTATTTATTAAACAAAAGTAAATCATAAATCCAACCTAACAAATTACTCCGATGACGTTAATTTGCAACAAATCTACTTTTTGCAGTCATGATGACCTTAAACCAAATGCCTCATCTAGCAGGTATAATGATTATAATACATCCTTTTTGATGGGGTTTCCCCTGAGTATGGAAATTTATTTGTCGTTAGTCAGTATTATTGCGTTGTTGTCTTGTTTTCGCTCAGTGTGATCTTGCGTGATGAGATGGGTACTGAGATTATCAATACTGCGTGAGCAATGATTTAATTCTTTGTTAGTACTTGCACGTATCAATATGTCTATGGTTATTTTTTTACTGGTTTTTGTTCCTCCGGCTTCTCTCACGTGGGGTTTAATATTGCCACGCAAACGAAGTACCTGGATTTAAAGGTATCGTATGTCCAAGCCCTAGCCATGGTATAGCTAAATGCCATTAAATTCCGTGAAGTCATTTTTAAGGCGTGAAATGGTAAGACAGTATAGAGAGAATTATTTCAGCATTTGACCTGGTGAAGGATGCGGTGATCCGCTGGATGCGTGTTGCATGGGATCGGTCAATGTGGTGACACTTGGGGGAGGTCTACGTCCAACAGTGGACGTATTTCGACTGAAATGATGATGATAATAGATAGAATGGGTAGGCACAACTTTCCTATTTTCTTTGGGTTTTTCTTGTTCTATGCAATTCCATGCCATGAAACTCCTTAACTATAGTTATACTTATTTTATTTTATATATATAATATTATAAATGCGAAAGTAAGTTTGTATGTTTGTTTGTTACCTTCTCACGCCTAAACCACTGAACCGATCATCTTGAAATCTTGTATATACGTTGTCAGGTGTACAGAAACGGATATAAGGTACCTTTCATCAAAAAGAAGTACTTTTCCCGAGAAAACAACAATAACGTTCTTATGACAGTAGATGGCGCCAGGTGTCTTTTGAATCATGGTTGAATTATATTATTACAAGCAGAGTACACACGGCGGTACATGAAGCTGTACATTTCCAGTATAACTTGGTTTCGCTTTGTATAGATTTCCTATACAATGAGAGATCCGCATAAACAGGTTTTTTATAGCTTGAATGGACGTCGTGCGTACAACCCGAACTGATTGCCAAATTCTAAATTAACCCGAGCAAAGCCGTGGGCAAAAGCTAGTCAAAAATTAAAAAACCAAAGGAATCCATTATCAATTCACGTATAAACGCTAATACGCTAATTTCAAAACACGTGTGCCGTTTCTAATTCTATGTTATACGTATTAGCATATCCATTGTCTAAAGTGCCATGCAATGTCAAGTTCAGGTTTGATACACCATTTCGTTTGTATAATGGCGCTATACTATTATTAATCATGCGAAAGTGGGTGTGTCTATCTGCCTGTATGGTTTGTTATGGCCAAAATAGCTGAATGAACTTTGATGTAGAGCTGGCTTCTTTTTCCGAAAAAAGTTGTCGATTCCAGGAAAATTATGTTAAGAATGAAATAAGAGTTGATAATAATACGTTCTACTCAAACAGTCTTACCAGGGGGTATCGCAATACCCATTACTGGGTTGTAGAGGTCAGATAAGCTGTCGCTCCATGTAAAATACTGATATACAGCTGCAACAAATTAGACTGGAAACCGACCCCAGATAGTTAGAAAAAGGTTCGACAGATGATGATGAAGACATTCTACACGATTACTGACGGACTGGACAAGTCCTCTCTGATCTTTGTGATTCTTTCCTGGACAGACCATCTCATACATCAATGTGCATGGTCCTTATATGACTTGACCAGATTATAAAAATCTGGACTTTAATTTTTTTTATTTTTTTTTATTAAATGAATGTTGTTTTTAAAAGAGACACTCCTAGCTCCTCGCCGTTGTACCTAAGCTATATTATTGCAAGTATATAATTTATTTTGTGTGCAATACCTTATATTATTCTTATTCCTTATAATTATTATTGGTGAAATTTTGTTACATTTACTTTCTTCTATTTTACAGTTTTGGTGTGTTTCTGTATATTGTTTCACTTTATTTGGTTATGGTTTTATTTTTCTTCATTAGAATAATATTATTATTTACTCATTCTGTTTTTAAAACACGTTTAAACTGAAAAACAAACTCCTCTTCATTTAAATGAAAATTACATTTACATGCAGAATTTATTTATTCATAAAGTCACTATATATGGCAAGTTTTTGTCTGGAACTTAGTTAACCTGTACCAGTTAAGTTTTTGATTAAAAAGGGTTTAGTATGTTCAACAATAAACTTTTGCTCAGATAGAATCAAAAGTCAAAATAATTTGACAAGTAGGTACACAATGTCATTTTGACCGGTGATTACCGGTTACCTTAAAATTAAATGTAGTTATTTCCTGTATTTATTTTTATAAACAGCTGCGTAAATTTGTATTAGATAACAATATCAATTATTTGGTTTTTGCTGCTATTTTTTCTTTTAGATAAAAATAACCGTTTATAAATAAATTGTTTAATAAGACGTATGATTATTATTGTACAAAAGTACACACACTTAATTCAAATAGTATTTTTGACTTAATACAAACCTGGCACGCATAGAACTAACAACTAATTCGCAATTTAAAAAAGTTTTTGGTGATCTTCAATTTTTTTACCAACCACTTACCGACTGAGCAAAATTTGTTTTTTTTTCATTAGCAAAATGTTTCTATAGCCATACTAATTACATGTTTTTATGCCAGTAACAACTTTCTACGATCACCGACAGATTTACCAAGGGGAGTGAGTTACTAACTGTTGCAAAATATTTCCAAACAACATCTGTTTACTTTGACATTCAGTTAGAATAACTAAACGATAATATTTACATTAACAGTGGGTATTTATGAGCTAATTTAAATACAACTTCGTAATCCACTTATTTCTTTTCAGTTCAGTTAAAAAATACAGTTAGGAAAAACATTCGCCATTGACATGTTGTTCGGCAAACAAAATAATATATTAGACTAGCTTTTGCCCAAAGCTTTACTCGCGTTATTTTAGAATTTGACATTCAATTGGTGTTTTACTTTGCTTGTAAAAGTATAATTCAATCATGATTCGAAAGACACGTGATGCCATCTATTATCATAAGAACGTTATTTTTGTTTTTCGGGATGAAAGGTACTCTATGTCCGTTTCTGTACACCTGACAACGTATATTAACAAATAAATATATAAATCCATATGAATACGAATGTAACTCTGTTTTGGACGGATTTAGGACATAATACGTCCTAGGGACTAGTTATGCCCTTAACAAAAAAATTCCGACCTAAACTCGAGCGAAACCGGGGACAAAATCCCATACAAATATGCTAACAATCATAAATAAAACATATTAAAGTTATATAATCAGTGATAAAGGAGTGTACTTACTTACTAAAGTTAACGAGCATACATATCATATTCTTACGCTTCTTATATAAAACGAGAGAAGCAACAAGTTAATATTGAAAAAATGAAAGAAATGACAGTTACCAAAAATAAACGAAATTTCTGTAGGTATAATAAAACGGATTATAAAATCACAATAACATTGAGTCATCCATGGACGTAAAGTTGGTCTATATGTGGTAATTGGCTTCGTCCATCCTTTGCGGAACATCTAGAATTATTACCGGTTCCTGAATCCGCTGTACTTGATAGTTAAAACTAAGGCTGTAAAGGAATGTATTCAGTAAATTATAATATCGTAAACTAGTTATTAAAAACTTCACTCCACATTCATCTCAGCCAGAAACTCTTAATAGAGATTCTTCTTGTTATTGGATGCAGTGACTGTAAAATGTTCCCGTTGAAGTTTCCTAAGACATTTAATTATTTGGCTTTGGCAATCAGTCAACTTAGTGTTGTAAAACCTACTTGCTAAGATACTTTTTGTTAGGTTTTAAATGTCATTTGTAATGTCGATAAAAAGCTATTCGATGTTTAAATTCTGTACTCGTAACTAGAAGTTTGAATAGCAACGATCGTACAACGTTTACTGAGTTTTTTATTTCGCTATTTCCACCAATGATATATAAACTATAGAAACGTTACCCGCACTCTGTAGTGGCAACAAAAATACCGGGTAATTGTCCTGAAACCCTTTAGTCGCGTACCAACCAGTGCCGCAGCTGTACGTAATACTAAATTAACTTGTGTGAATTACTTCCTCAAAACCAAAAACAAAATGCCATCCTGTGTTTTTAGGAAATGTAAAAATTATACTGCAACAAATAAAGATAAAAAAGTATCATTTCATTTGTAATTGTCAAGAAAAATGAATTTTATTTTATTTTTTTCGATGCATTTTAATGGCGACCGGAGCCTGAGGTAAGTGACGTGCCGTACGTACAAGATGACAACGTAACTAAAGAAATATATTTATCTCTCTCTAACAACAGGAATTCCGTAGATGACATTTAATGTTCCTTCCTTTTTCCCTCGCTAGCGATAAGTTTTACGCTGTTTTCGAGTGCCGCGATGTTCATGAATGACGCGTCTATTTATAATACGTCATTGATTTCCACACTATTTATTTAGGAATGTGATTCTTCAGACTACAATCACAACACTTAGCCTTCGCAAACCACAGCATAGTTCTTCCAAGCTACGCCATATCATAGCCTGGTCTGGCATCATCACTTTTGTTTTCCGCATGCAGTTAGCATTTTATCATCGTCAGCCTATCCAGAATACTTAGTTAAACTAAATTTTGATATGATGATTGAGAAACAAAATAAGACGATTTGGGTATTTTTTTGCAGAAAGTTTATTCAAATAGAAAATAATCTAAAGCTTTCAACCACGATGTTTTTGCAAATAATGGTATGCAATATAAATATAGTTTTTATGAAAATGTTATCAAATCAAGAGGAGCTCGTGGCTAAATAATAACAGCCGCTCGGGTCGATCTTTAGGTTAACCCGTGCTTGCCTAGGTTGGTCTGTGGATGGGTGACCACCCATTACATACCGAGTTTCCTCCGTGCCTCGGAAAGCACGTTAAGCCGTTGGTCCCAGCTGACATTTGAAGATCTTTGACAGTCGTTTGGTAGTCAGTGGCCCAAAAAAGTCTGACACCCAGTCTAACCAAGGGGTATCGTATTACCCAGTACTAACTGGGTTGTGGAGGTCAGATAGGCAGTCCCTCCGTGTAAAATAGTGGTATTCAGCTGCATCCAGTTAGACTGGAAGCCGACCTCAACATAGTTGGGAAAAGGCTAGGCAGATGATGATGAAAATGTTATCAATATCAAAAATAAATTAAAGAAAAATGCAGACAGCTCGTTCCATCGTCGACCTCATTTCTGTCCGGACAAGATTGAGGTCAAGAGCAGGGCCATTTAATAAAAAAAAAATAGTTTTGCTCAAAAAAAAAGAAAACAGAATTCCACGCTCCATTTCAAAAACAGAACAGCCCTCACGTGACTATTCTGATAGAACTTACATATATTACGTGCATTACCTCACTAATCCGCCTGACTATCCTTAACATCGAGGCTTCCGTCAGTTGGAACTCACTCAGTTTTCGCCTCTATCCTTGAGTGTGCCGGTTGCAATATCCGGCTAGTTGCGTGTGCAGCCACTGTGCGATCCTATTGCACAATGCTCTGAAATGCACGGTCTTTATTAATAAATGCATTGTGATTTCTTTGGAGATTTTCGGGAATAGGTTCTTTAGTAGGCGTTACGGGTAATCGGGGTACTGTGTTACCCATTCATTGAGTTGTATGTATAGTTGTAAATAAACCGTTTTAAACCAAAATCCGTGGTTTAAAACCCGTTTTAGATTTGTTTAAAACGGTTTAAAACCACGACCACATGGGCCATACATTGATTACATTATTTCATTTCATCAACATACAACCTGATACTGACCTGCGAATTGCAAAAAACGTAAGAAAATTAGAATTTCGCGGGCTACCCTGACGTTCCACCTTAATATAGGTTGATTTTAAAACATTTTTATTTTAATTTCCTTTGATATATTTTAATTCAGGAAGGTGTGGTCTAACCACTAAGTATGGTTTTAATTCGTTTTAAACCAAAAAGATGGTTTAAAACCAAATGGTTTAAAACGTTTAAAAGCCGTTTTGCATCTATAGTTGTGTGTCAAATAGTCTGTCGCTGCAGCTGAAATACTGCTATACAGCTGCATCTGGTTAGACTGGACGCTAATCCCAACGAAGTTTGGGAAAAACTAAGCAGCTGATGAGATTCTTTAGTAAGCGATCCCATACAGTGTATGCACTTTTATTATAAATCCATTTATATTCTTCGCCTGTTTGTTCAGCCTGACAACCAGTTGCAGGAAAACTTTTTTATAGACATAAAAAACCATCACAGCCTAAAACCGACACAAAAAAAACAGTTTTCACTTCTAACTTACACTGAGGCGTATTATAAGTAATTAACAGAATAATAGGCTGACGATAAAAAAGCAAGCCGTCTGCGACTGGTTCTAATAAACAATTGAAAATAATTAGCCTACCAAAAACAAAACATGTTTAGTCGCCATTTATTTTTAAAATGAACAAAAAACGTCTGGGAAGTTTTGATAAAACACGTCTGGGTTAGATTCTTATTGATGATTCTAGAATGAACCGTTCCTCAGGTGATTACAAAAAATACGTATGTACCTACATGATTACATTAATCTTGGGAACATTTAAATTTTATGGGCATATTAATTTATTACCTTTATTACGTAATCGTGTTAAGTAATGTACTTAGAACTAACATAACCTGATGGAATATTGAAATATCCCAGCAAAAACTAGGCATGTGGAAAAAAAATTAGTCAAGCCTGCAAAAAGTCTTAAATCTTTGCATTGTCAAGTCAAGACATGACAAAAATACAAACAGCGCAAAGAAATATGCCAAATTGAAAATTTTGCTGTTCCTGGATTTATTGTCAGAAATCACTTTTAGTCTCGATATTCAACATCTTAAAAGGTTGAGAAATTCGTGAATAAACTTTGAAGTTAAAAAATAATAAAGTGCTGGTATGTACAATTATATCCAATCTAAGAACGCAGGACTACACGATTGCTTACAAACCTCGAATTACCTAAAAGTATAAAAAACTACATATTTATATGTTGCAAGTATACGTATATATAACTTGAGATTCTAGGTAGTCTAGTCTAGACTGAACACTAATTACAATACCTAAGTCATAAATAACCGGTGAATTGGTCCAGATAGAACTGTTTCGAAATATTATTGATATCGCAATACGAACGTGGGTTTTTAACAAAATACTCGCTTTTTATTTTTAGCATGTCGATGGAGATCTAAATTTTATCGACCCAGACTGATCCACTAGTTTGGTGCCCTCAGTAGCGTCCGATCACAGGATCTGTCCGTAATTAACAAACAACAGGAGACACAGGGCACGGTATTAAGTGCTCCATCTTTGTGGAACAGTACCACATCTTCGCTGTAAGAATATCACTTTATCTTGTCTCTAAGACGAAACGATTGAACTTCATAAGTTGTCACAAATGCTGATGGAAATGCTCCAGAAATGCTTATATAAGGTCCCATTAAAATAGATGGACAAATTTTAACACAGCGTTCAGTTCGTATAACCAAAGATATCCAAGCAAAAAAAAACACTGATTAAAGTGATTTTATTTTGACCTAAAATAATAAATAATATTTTTAGTGTATATTCGTTGACTATTTTTTTTCTTGTAAGTTATCTAATACGTTTTTCTTATTTATTCTTTTACCATTGTCCTTATTTTGGTGGTCTGAATGATTTCTAAAAGTTTGTCTATCTATTTTAATGGGACCTTATATATTCCTTCCTAAAATTTTCCATGTACAACGCGTTTTCCTCGAAAGGGTTCTAAGACCCCAATCTGGGCCACTCTGACACTGACCATAAGGGCCGTGATGTAGACCGGTCCAGTCAACACGAAGGTCAAGTTACAAAACTTCTTTTGTAATTCATATTATTATGAAACTCAAGATTCACTGGTACAGTCACGTGCACCAATATGTCTTCATCATCATCTGTCTAGCCTTTTCCCAACTATGTTGGGGTCGGCTTCCAGTCTAACTGGATGCAGCTGAATATCAGTATTTTACATGGAGCGGCTGCCTGTCTGACCTCCACAACCCAACGTGCACCAACATGTACCTAACTAAATTCAAAAAGCGTTTTGTTTTTTTTTAATAATTGAAGCTATTTCTAGAAAACATTTTTTCCATACTAGGAACCCGCCCGGCTTCGCACGGGTACAATGTTATTCATATAAACCTTCCTCTTGAATCACTACATCTATTGCAGAAAACTGCAAAAAAAAACACTGATTAAAATTCGTTGCTTAGTTTAAAAGAGCTTAGCGTACAAAAAGCGGGAGTGACTTGGTTTTATACTATGTAAAGATAAATAGATATGGCTTCAAAAACACTATATTCGTAACAAAAAATAAATAAAAAAATATATATTGATAAAATTTCTATCAACACATAAGCGAAAAATCGATGTTGAATCTTGTGTTTTTGGGTAGTTGTAAAACATTTATGCTCGTGACTGTACCAAATGTATGAAGAGTGAAGAAATTAACCTTTTATGTGCCTGCAATTTATTATACTCGAGTTAGATGTATAAGGTTGCCTGTCAAATTAATTATGTGCTCTAAATAAGTTATGATTTATGTATGTTATACTCCGACTGTACTATGACATTGAAATTCTTTTTTTGTACAATGCCCTAGTGATGAATTTTTGACGTGACAACGTCTAATAAACCGATGAACACCGGCTGCATGCACGACAAAGTGTCCCATTACGCTAATTGACCCGTTACGCTCATTGTACGCTTGCACCGCATCGATCTCTCTTCCACTCGATTTTATGACGTTGGCACGTTAAACTATTGTCCGTAAACCAACTTTACAGACAACAAACCAATTTTTTTCTTCAAGTACTATTTTTTTTGTGCCTGATTCATTTATTTAGTAATATGCAGCGTGCTTGTGCCGAAGGGTTAGAAAGACGTGTACTTAACAGTACACCCACATTTCGCCAGTAATTTTTTTAAGTCTCATGTAATAGGGGACGGCTTCATTGGTCTAGTGGTCGCGACTGCTGAACATGAGGTCCTGCAGGGCTCCATTATCAGACTGGATAAATTTCACACACCGCACACCGTCATGAAAAACCGACACCCTGAAGTTAGCTAGTCAACATACACCCTGAAGTTAGCTAGTCTACATTTTAGTTTTATTCGCCAAAGAAGTATAACTTCTTACGTGCGTAATACACACACTTTTTTTTTTATTACTGTATGTTCTGTTCCCACAGACAAACCGTGAAAACGGTTTTGTGGGGCATAGTTCTTAAGTAAGATTTTTATAAACAGTCTTTTAATAAATAATAATAACACGGAATCTGCAACATATTACAAAATACAGATTCTGTATTTCGTGAGAAGAAAGATCAAGGAAAAAAACAATATTTCGTGGCCCACAGCTATTTAAATATTGGTTTTGCTTGTCTGAAATAATACGATATAGAGCGTAACATTGCGCAAGCTTTAACTTGAACTTGGTCAATTCTATTGTTAGTGTAGAATGGCTTACAAATGCATCGAAGAAATTTTGCAAGAAACACAATGTTGCAGGCGGAAAGAGAACATTGTATTGGTGAATGTTGTTAGCTATAAGTGTGAAATAAATAATTAAATAATGATTGGATTAACTACGAGTTCCCTGCTTTATACTAACTCAAGTCTTAGTACCAAAGAACATGTTTAGACAAACATAACACAGAAAGGTAAAACATAGTCCCAAAATAATTACACCAAAAATAAATAATTTAAGACATGCAAAATAAATTGCACCTATTGTATGACAAAAAGAGTTCATTGACTGACGCATACCTTGTCAAATGCACAGAAATTGTCCATTGTCCTTTCTAAAGTAGCTCGGTATCTTTATTCCGCACAAGGTTGCCTACTACGTCTGCTACGTTATTGTAAATCTACTGATTTACTAAGTTTATTGGAAGGTAAATAAATTATTACCTAACGTAAACATCCCGCCTTGTAATCCCCGAAGGGTTAAGCAGAGGTGTACCTAACAAGTACACCCACATTTCGCCAGTTATGTTTAACTCCCATGTAATAGGGGCGAGGCTATTGCCATCAACCGTGCACAAATCCAGATTCCGTGGCTGTTACTTAAAAATCAAATTCCTGATGGAGGAAAACCCAATAACATTTTGCCCGGCACGGGAATTGACCCCTGGTCATCATGCTCAGCAGTCGCGCTTGCGTCCACTAGACCAACGAAGTAGCAGTGTGGATATTTAACCTGCTGTATGTTTTTGTTACCCTGGTACCAACTAATTGCCCAATACTGTCTCCTTAAACTTAAGTACTACCTATGGACTAATTATATTTTCAGTAAGAAAACTTTTAGCAAAGCCATTTTTTGTACAGGATGCACCTGCCTCCACTTGAACAGTCTATTTTCCAAGTTAGCTTAAATTAATAACAATTAAATAAAATTAACCAAATTTTTAAATTAATAAATAATTTTGAAAGAACGTCAGTGTTAATGTGTTATATAATGGGACTAATAAATTATTGTATTTATACATATTAATAAAAAATATCTTTCTTGAGCACAACGCATTCTGAATTCAAATCTGACTATGATTTTTAATAGGTATATTTGTACCAACTAGCGAGGCAATAAACCAATTAATATCACATGAAACGTGTATCAGAATTTGAACCTTATTGCAACATAAGTTTCGGATCAAATGTGAATAATCTTTAATCCTCTCACGGTTTTTGAGATGACATTAGAACTAATTCACTAAAACGAGTTTCAATAGGTCCAAAAATAAATCTAGATTCTTGTGTAAAATAACCTACCTCAACCAGTTATATCTAAGGCTTTTTTACTTTAAGACCTTAGTTTTTGTTTTTAAGCGTCTAGACGATTCGGTCATCTATAGTATAAGGCAATCTTCTTGAAAGCTTTTTTTAAATCGCAAACCGTACTCAAACTGATCAAAGTAACTATTCTAATCCAAACTAGTTGTTCTTTTTTACTCAACGCTGCATATTTAATATCTGATTAATAAACCTACGCGCACAACGAATTAACCAATCATTAGTGCTTACTAGAACTCGATAGAAGACCTCGTGGCAATTTTCCATTTCCTGAAATATCGTGATAACTTCTCATGAATAACAAACGTCTAACATTAGCTCCGTGCCCACTGAAGTGTAACACCGAATCACAGCTAATCTCAATCAATCACACATATAATTACATGCACGCATAGGCCTTCGAGTTTCCTAGAATGGTTAGAAAACTTTAAAGTATGGATAAATGTGTTTCGTGTATTGTTTGGTCTCACCGTCGGTTTTACGTCGTAAGCTCATTTTGTATTATTTGCTTGACTAATACTACTAAACGGAGGAGTAGTGATAGCTAGTGGTGTAACTGTCGGATTGCCAAGTCTCGAGTTCGAACCCAAGACTCAGATTAATGTGCGTGTTCTAAAATTATCACTTGCTTCGGTGAAGTAAAACATCGTGAGGAAACCAGCATACCTGAGAGATATTTCTCGATTGCATGTAAGCCGAGTCAGAGGCCTATGGGCGGCATAAAAACTTGTCATGTCTACTATTCCAATTAAATAAAAGTAGGTGGTAGACAGTACAATTAAATTTTATAAGATAAAGAAAAGGAAGATATGAAATACAAGTCTGCTAAAAAACATACACCTAACTACACGCACTCAAGAACTGGGGTAATAGGTGGAGAAAGTACTTGCTGTTTTCCGAAGGGGGTAGACCCTTGGAGCACCTGGTCCTGCGGCTCCACCGAACAGGCGTCAGGTCAGTCCTGGCTGTTTCGGTGGCAGGCGATCGCAGAAGCGGATATGAGTTCCCGTGCGAGTCCGTTTAGCGAAGCCCCGGGAAGCTTGGAGCGAAGAGGAGTCCCGGGCCAAACTCCGTTTAGGGGAGCCCCGGGATGGAGTTGCGGCTTCCGCGTGGTGGAGGGACACGTCAGAGCGTCGACGCCCTACCACTTGACACTTGTACTAGTTCACTTTTAGTGGAGTGGACTGCACTGTACTGGTCGCTACTGAAATCTCCGTCATAAACTGGTTATAGTACGTAAGCGGCGTCTATAAGGCAATATTTTAGGATTCTAGACTTCATTGTCTTGTTTTACGATTATATTTGTTATAGCCAATATTCGTCCGACCTGCCAGGCGTAGTTGGCCAAGACGTATAAAACCTCAAAATCCAAGATTGCGTTATGAATTTTAAAATTAACATTTAGTATTCTATTAATCAGTATACAAACGTAATACTTACAATATAAAAACTAGATTTAAACTAGCCAAAACGATATAAATGCTTTTTTAGTAATACATCCTAATACAACCTTCATTTAACAGGCCGATATAGAAAAAAATAAAGAAAGAATAAATAAGCTTGACAGCTTGACGTTGCTTGTCATTAGTGAAAAATATTATTTAAAGTTTATAAAACTGCTCAAATTACAATGTTAAAATGGAAATAAATTAATGGAATTGCCTGAATGATGAATGCCGTGATTTATACCTATTTTCTGTCACCACAGAAGGCATATTTATGATCAAAATGAAACGGAAGGACACATGGTCTGTAAATTGTAAGTATATTTATTTTTTATCGTATCTGCTTTATAGCAGAATACTATAAACTTTGACACCAGGTTAGGCACTAACCAAACGATAAAGAAGTAGAAGCAGTTGACTGATTAATGGATCTGCTGCCCTATTTCAAAAAGTCCATTTGCGTCAACTGGCTAACTACTAACTGTCTCCAATTTTGCAAAGTTTGTCTTACATATCATTGCATTGTGAGTTCGTCTATGTTCTATGTCTCGTTGCAATGTTAAAACAAATATAAAGTCTCCATTTGTATTCATTTTGGTGAAAGAAAGTGTTCAAGCAAATATTAAATCTTTGTACATTCTGGGAGAAGCTAAGCTCACGAGAGTCTGTCTAAGTTAACAGGTACATGACTAAGCTAGGTTGTACCTAAACCTCAGTTAAAAATGAAACCGTTTATTTACCCCACTGCATGTACCAACTATATAATTAGTTAAATGTAAAACCTCTCACGTCTTCGCCAAACAAAATGAATAAATCAAGTCTAGATAACGACTGCGCTAATGCAACCACTTGCGAAATAAATGCATTGCAAATGCACGGTTGAATTATTATCCCACTCATTATTTTATATTCATAATTTACGAAACAGAACCAGTGATTATGCGAAATAAGCTATAGTTTTCACTAGATAAGGGGTAATAATAAAATAAGGGAGGTCGCTACTTGGATCAATGTATATTCAGCCTCTAATGTTCCCACTGTTGGGACACTGGACTCCTCTCTATGAGAGGGTGTGAGCTATTATCTTCTATGCGGGCCTAGTGGAATGTTTGGTTCTAGGACATGCCGGTTTCCTTGAACCAATGAACGGATAGACAGGATCTATGACTTGAGTATCATTGAAGAGTGATACTTAATTCTAACATTTCAGTTTTCACAATACTAGCTATGAGTATAATACGATAACATTTAAATATGTCCGTATACAAGATCTTACTATTCATCAATCAGTTTTGCAACTCTCCGTCTAGTTCAATGTAATTATTCGTCTACTGCAATATCGAACCAAGATTAATAAACACGTATTCTAACAACTAACGTTTTAATTTTGGCACGGATTTAAGCAGTTCTGGTTTGAAATGTTACATGTTTGTATTGCACATGTAGGGTTAAGAATATCGACCGTCAGGTAGACGCAACATGCTTGAAAATAGCTAAAGATGTGCTTACATGTGCAATTTATTGCACCAATCTTGGCAATAAAATTGGGGTAATATTGAGCAATTTACGGCTATTCCAAGATTGTATGGAAATTGTTAATAGTTGTGCAGTTTTAACTACCCACGTAAGTTGGGTCATCCTTAGAAAATTCTTGCTTACTGTGATCAATTTTCATAAATTATAATGCCTAAAAATATGTGATTTACTTTTTCATATCATAATAACAGGAATTCATACAATCATTAACATTTTCTATAACCATCCTTCGTAATGAAATATCCTGAAGCTTCCTAAAGTCACAATAAAAGTAAAAAGCCTAATTATAAAGTTCAAATTACATTAACTATTTAAATACTCAGTTTATTTCCACAAGCGTAAACTTAAGTTAAGAATAACGTCATTTTAAATCAGCAGACCCGGACGCAGCTAGTAGCGATTTTTTTGCTTAAGTATATGTATTGTGCAAAATTCGCACGCAATTAGACAAAATATTTTGTATCAACTGATAAAGATTATAATATGGTTAATTTTTTTTTATAAAATACCGATTTAATGCGAACGCACAAGGAGTTAAATTATAATTCCTTTGTTCATTATATTCCTTTGTGCATTTAAATAATTTATTTCGCATTTAAAAAAAAAAATCTTTTCTCAATATATCTTTTTTCAGTCTTACAAAGACCTCTTAGCTTAACCAATTAGCGGATGCACTTAAAAATTTTCCTATCTCGCGATTCTTTTACACACAATAGGCCTTAAAATAATCTTGTTACATATATTTTCCACTTATATTACTGACATCGGAAAACAGTTCTTCCACGTTTTACCCGTGTACTGCGTCAAAACTCTAAAAGCGGATAAGGTATTGATATTTATGAACTGTCAAAACTTAGATAATTATTATGACAGATGTCATAATGCGTTCTCGAAAAATTAATTAAGATTAACCTTTGAGAGGCCTAGAATAAGCAGGTCAGTTATAAAATGGCATTTTGTAACTGAAGCAGCGTTTAAAATTTTATTGATAGGTTTTGAGTTATTTATGGCTCAGTTAAATCTTCATACTAAAATTGTTAATGCGAAAATAACTGTCTGTTAGTGTGTAACCTTTTAAAGCCTAAACCACCGATTAGTTAGTTAAGAAATCGTTATAATTTAGCTAGCGGTAACCAAACTAACTTACGTGTTAGGTGATAGTAATAATGATAATGGAACATATTAATATTGTAAAACCAAATAATTTCAAAAGAGTAACCATAGAGTTTCTTGCCGGTTCTTCTCCATAGGAAACGACCAACCCGAACCGTGCACCTTTTCTCGACGTTTTATAAGTGCTCATGTTGGCCTATGTGGAATAAAATTTAGATTTTGATGTAAAGATGTAATCTGTTGGAAATTTTCATTTATAACATAACATAACATAACATAACATCACACCTGTAATCCTCGTAGGGTTAGTCAGAGGTGTACCTAATAGTACACCCACATTTCGCCAGTTATGTTTAAGTTCCATGTAATAGGGGGCGAGCTTATTGCCATTAACCGAGCACAAATCCAGGCTCCGTGGCTGCTACTGAGAAATTCCTGATAGGAAAACCCAATAGCACTTTGCCCGACCTGGGAATCGAACCCAGGACCTCAAGCTCAGCAGTCGCGCTTGCGACCACTCGACCAACGAGGCAGTCCTTTTTATTTCATTTCAATAGACAATATAGTAATCTACCGCTGTCGGGAGCAGGGTTCAAGCTATCGATGGTTAGACTCCCGAGACAGGAACCTCCTCATAATGAGAGGCGTATCACAGTGTACCTTCTAAACTCTTCTAACCGCCTAAAGAGAGCCTCAAAAGTTGTTAGTAGATAGGTAGTTAAGGGAACGTACCCATACTACGTGACCTATTTTTACATTTTTTTAACCCCCTCCCCTCCCCTTGATGACCACCCCTTTGCTAAGACCCACCCCCTCCCGCACAAGTTTTCACGTAGTAATTCAGTTATATAGGCTTTAATAATGTTTTGCAAACAGAAAGTCCAATAATTGGCTCACATTTGTCACATTTTTTTTTTACGCACATTATTGAGTCAGTGCTGCCACTTGTGAATTTGAAAAGCGCCATATTTGAATATAACCCGAAAAAGCGTGAGATTTTTCTAGAGATTATTGACTACGTAACGAAAACCCAAGACCACCCTGTGACCAAGTGTGGTATTTTGAAAGACCCCTTCCCCCCTTGGAGGGGCACGTAGTATGGGTACGTTCCCTAATCATTCCAAATCTTTAGGCGTGTACCTTACGACAGCATACATCAATTAAACAACTCATTATTCTACGAAACACACCTTTACTTGCATTTTCCTATACAAATGATGAAATGACAAACATCTTGAATGCCATACTGTTTAGCTGGTCAACTGGGTGAAGGTTCCAGTGATACGCATCACGTTCTGTTTACTGGCGTGATTTGGCTGAAGATAAATAATTTCTTCATCTGTCGATAGTTAATAGTTTACGATTATACCTTGAGGGTTGATAAAATTGAATGTTAAATGTACTACATAATTATAAAACAAAGTCCTCCGACGCGTCTGTCTGTCTGTTCGCGATAAACTCAAAAACTACTGCACCGATTTTCATGCTGTTTTTACCAATGGATAGAGTGGTTTTCGAGGAAGGTTTTAATATATAATTTATCAAGTTTTTTATACCACGCGGGTGAACTCGCGGGCAAAAGCTAGTACATTTATAAATGAAATGAACTAAATTTAGTAACTTAAAAATTAACTTAATAAATTTAACTTCTATTTTAGTTATTAACGATGGAATGTGACTTGAAATTCGTGAAAAAAACTAGATTTAGAATTAATGATTTAATATTGAACTTACAATGAGCTATGGGTGCACAAAGGAAGAAAATCCCTCAAGAAATATTATAATTCACTTATCAAACCAAGAAACGCTGGTGTGACGATCTGGGGGGTTACCATGACGTCTAAAAGCAGGAGTAATTTCAGTGTGGGAAAGAGACAGAGTTATACAGGTCGTCTAGCGCCATCTCTTTCTCACACAGGAATTACTCCTGCTTTAAAACGTCATGGTAGGCCACCTGGACTCATTCTTAACGGATAAGTTGTAGAAGGAAATAATGTTAAACAAAATTGGAAAGCCATGGGAAAGGCTTTTGCCAGCAGTGGGACTGAATAGGCTGATATGAAAAAATTGGTTGTCTGTAATGTTGGTTTAAGGACGATAATTTAACGTGACGTCATAAAATTGAGTGGAAGAGAGATAGATGCGGCGCACATGGGTACAATGAAACGTACACGTAAACGTAACGGGACACTTTTTCGTGCATGCAGCCTGCGTTCATCGACTTATTAGACGTCGTCACGTCAAAAAACTTGTGTTGTAAACAGTAACTAAGTTGTGAAGGCTGTCGGTCATTGTAAAATACTGATATTCTTCATCCAGATACTGACTGGACTATTGTTTAATTAATGTTCAAAAACAACTCCAGAATCATTGATTTTTATTCTGTTTCCTATCTAGATACGTTAAAACATAACATTATTACCATCATTATCTACAAATGCAATTACTACATATTATGTGCATTTGCATGCAACTCTTTGTTCTATCGCAAACGATTAATATCTTGTTAAAACAATTAATTGCAACCATTACAAACCTTACTGGAACGATTTCAACTTGCGATATAATTATATCTAGTAGTATTCCTCTCGGCATCACACTCTTGGCATAGTAACCTTAGTAGTGATTCTTCTCATCTACAAATAATATTTATTCAAATATTAAATTAATTACACCCATAATTATTGATAGTTGACCATTACCTATTTGTATCTAATTAAAATAATCAACAAAAAGAATAAGAATAATTTATTTAAAAAGTATTACAATAAAAAGCGTACATTGAGCGCAGTCGTATTATTAACATACAATAGTATAATTAGTACTTAAAAGTAAACTATAAATAAAATATATTCAACAGGTGCAAGTAATGATATTAAAAATGTACTCAAAAATAAATGAAGGAATAATGTTCAATTCAAATGTTTGTTAGCGACCTGCCCGATCTTGGTTTATTGGAACCTGTGTTTGGGGCCAAACCACCCAATTAAAAAGTGTACAGCTCGCTATCATTAATAGTTGCCAAAGTACGCTAGGCCTCAGGCAATTTTTGTAAAGGTTCTAGTGCTTATGCAGATTATGTCATTGTATCATCAAAAAAGAAAATATAGGGAGATAGAAGAGGTTGATATTTACTTAACTATAAAAATCATAGCTTTAAAGTCATAAACCAGAAAGAAAACAGGCGAGAGCGTTTGTATGGAAAAAAACCACCCGCATTTCCTCTTTACTGGACTATAAATACTGACGAGCTTACCGAGTCCACGCTCTTTTACAAGACGATGCCACTTTGCAATCCCTCCACGACAACTCTGTCCGCTGACGCACGGAAATACGTCACGTACTTCATATAAAATGTGCTAAAATCTAATAAGACTTACATTATAAAGTAATGGAATAATACAAGAAAAATTGTCGTAAAAAATCAATGGTAGTACAAAGTAAATCATTTTAAAATTAAAGCAACATGTCATCAATTGTTTTGAACAAAACTATTGGGCATACTTATCGAAATAAGTTGCCTAAAATCAATTAGAGTACTTAATAAATTATGTTTCAATTTATTAGACAGTAATTGATAGTAAAAATCATTTAAAATTATCTTTATTTATTTAATCTTTTTTTTTTATTTAAATTAAGAATAAGAAAACGAACTCATAACAAAATTTGGTGACTACCCACAATCGTAATTGAGAACCAACTCCGACATACTTATTGTTTGCTTGCCATTGGAGATTGTCAACTTCGGTCCAAGTGTGTTGCGGATCTACATTGCACCTTAAATGACAGGTGTCACCGAGTACAACATTTTTTACTATGACAGCAAAAAAAAAATCCCAGAGTAATTGACATTTTTGACATTGAGGTGTAAAAGACGTCACCATAACATTAAAATAAAACTGCAGTTAACAAAACAAAGCATTATCATAATTTTGGTTAATTATTTTAACATAAATATTCTTAAAATTTCACAATTAAAAAATTACCATTTTTGAGCTATATATTCACTAAACATTCACAGACAATTTCTCAATAAACCATCTAAGGTTAAAAATAGTATCGAAGTTTATGAATAGAAAATGCCAAAACATTTATAAATGAAACCTTGAACCAATGAACCTTGAATGCACATTATGCAAATTATATGAAATCATAACAAGGGCTATGAATAAATCATACAAAATTAATGTTTTGGAAGGAAATTAAACAGAGGAACTAGCCTATTATGTTCAATTTGAATGGATGCAAATCGTTAATGATGACTTTGATAAAACAATTTCATAATAGGCGATAAATTTGTAATCATTCTTTGTTGAACTTCATGTTCCCTTACAACTGGCTTCTAATGCTTGCCAAATGAAGTAGTCATTCACAGCCTATACTGATACTAATAATGTTATCCAGCGTCATCCCACAACTGGGCAAAGGCCTCTCCCCATGACTTCCAGTTGTTTCTATCCAGGGTTAATGTGGAACTCATTCCACCATCTTCTACGAGGTCAGCCGCGACGCCTTCTGACTGTATCAGGGCTCCAGAAAGTGGCTATTTTGGCTCACAGCTCATGTGGCTTGCTGAAATGGCATCAGTCCCACGGTTCTTTGAGCAACGTCAGCCCATACAATTATATTTTCATAGCTTTTATATATTTTCTTCTACATTATTCTGACTTACAAGAGATTTAGATTTTATAAAATACCCTTGTACTTCTCTTTAACTTTATCTTCTAAGTTAGCCACACAACAGTAAAATAAAAATACAAATAATAAAATATAATATGAGCACTGAATACGCGTAAGTGTACGTTTTCTATTACAAAACCGAACCAACTGACATTGACTGTGAGAAAGTGTTACAAGTTCATACAATATGTTGAGTTGTGGTGAAAGCGACTGGTGGCGCCGCCCAACTGAGCTTTGACGAACTGAACACTGTTTACACGATGACTTAATGTTAGGGATATGTCTGGAGATAGATCGGTATATAGTACCTATTAAAAAGTTTGTTTGACACTATTCTTCATAACAGTTCGATATTAAAATCCAATATCAATATATATTAAAATATGTAAATTGTATATATTGACGACATTTACGACTTTTGGTAGGCCGAAAGTAGATTGCGTAAAGTTATTAATAAAAATATTCCACCACGCTTAAATGAAGCAATAATAAATGGTTTCGTTTTTTCAAAACAAAAGTCTTAATTTTGCAATTAATCAAAACTTTAATGGCTATGAATTAATCTGCGGTTCATTTTTATTTTTGTTTATATTCTTTGACATCAAAACATAAATTAGTAAGCTGTTAATTTCTGCCACCGTTTTTCTGGAATAAATATTGTTTTATCTCTAGAATCGATTAGATAGGTACAGTCACGGCCTTTTCCACCTGATCACATTTTTTTTTTCGCTTGAATCATGTAGAGACAGAATCATGGTGAGCAGTGGTGGCCCAGTGGTAGCGACCCCGACTTACGAACAGTAAGTCGTGGGTTCGAACCCAGGCAGGCGCATTACTTTGTGTAATTTATTTCATCACCACTGCTCTCAAAAACGGTGAAGGAAAACATCGTGAGGAAACCGGCATGTCCTAGAACCAAAAATTCGAAGACATGTGGCATCTACCAATCCGCACTGGGCCCGCGTGGTGGATTATAGTCCATTCCCTCTCATAGAGAGGAGGCCAGTGTCCCAGCAGTGGGAACATTAAAAAGGCTGATGATGATGATGATGATGTAGAGACGCCTGGCTAGAGAGCGCTTCAATGTTGTGAGGGCAAGCAAAAATGAGCTTAGTGATGATCAGGCGGGAGTGCCCAACATTGTACTAGAGAACCTCTAGAATTGTATTCTGGTAACGGGTACGCATTTTAATTTAGACTATCACCAAATTACTTAAATTTAACGAGGGCATTTTCAAAATAGTGACAAAACATTGTTCTTGTTGTACATGGTCAAGGTTTGGATTTATTTGTCAGGAACTCAAACTTATTGTTTGTCAATTGAATAATCTAACATAATAATATCAGTATAATAAAACACATCTAAAAACACGAATTGTTGCTTGTGTGTTTATACACACAAGCAACAATTTGATATTACGTGCTTTTATAAGCACGTAATATCATGACGCAACGATTGACGACGACGATTGACGATTGATTGACGCGATATATTGTATTCATTGTTATTTTTGCAACTTAACCTAAAATGAAATCGTAAAATATTCCGGGACTTCAAAATTGAACAACATTTGCACTGAATAGAATTTT
Source organism: Lycophotia porphyrea (assembly GCA_950005105.1). Lineage (NCBI taxonomy): Eukaryota > Metazoa > Arthropoda > Insecta > Lepidoptera > Noctuidae > Lycophotia > Lycophotia porphyrea. Next base: position 17,471,439 of record OX465388.1, on the reverse strand, counting down.
TTACACGTGCATTTTATAAATAATAGTAGAACAATTTATTCAAACTATGGGATTATCCAATGACGTAAAGACTGTCTTTAACTTTATGTGTTCCGTCTAAAGGTTCTTTACTCTTTGCCCATGATTATGCAATTATATAAGGTAACAACAACAATATACTTCTTACAATTATTTTATTGACGTATGAATGACAGACAATATAAATATTCCACTTAATTGAAACTCATAGATTTTTTTTTTTTGAAAAGTAATGGAAAATATACCAATTCGAGATAAAAAAAAATGTAACAATCAAGCATCTCTAATAAAATAATTGTAACAAAAATACACTGCCCTGCTTAAATAGTTTTATTTCAAAACAACTAATATCTTATCCTAAGGTCAAATCACGTGTAGTCCATGATCACAATTGTCCACAACTCCGCATTATTGTAACGGGTAAACATTACAGATATCCGAAGGTCGGCAAGTCCGAAGATATATTGCTAAATCTTTATCACTTGTGCGCCCAAGTGCACGTTGCACAATATTTGACGACCGATGTGAAGCGAGCGCGGATTTGCGACCGGACATTTTACGTTTTCACTAGCTTAGCCCGCGGCAGCGTTTGTGCTAAAAGGTTTCGGAAGTTCAGTGATGAATAGTACCTATAATTTAATATGGTAATCCTTGGGTTAAAGGTTACATATTGATTAGCTTATTATCATCAGCCTATGACGTTCGCGCCATTGAGACACAGGTTTCATTGCAATGTAGGTACAAGTAGCCAAAAAGATTTTTTGACTGTCTGTTTCATCATGATATCAGCCCGGAAACTCCCACTGCTGGGAGTTGTAACATAGGCCTGTACTGTCTGTTTAACTTTTTAAAATCTGTGAGGGTTTTGAAAGGTAAAAATGGTAAAATTTTTATTCGTCATATACCTAGCCTTTTCCCAACTGTGTTGGGGTCGGCTTCCAGTCTAACCGGATAACGCACCAGTACCAGTATTTTACATGGACTGCCTATCTGACCTCCACAACACAGTCAGTATTGGGTAGTAAGATACCCCTTGGTAAAGGTATGATTCCGAACCACGCTGCACGCAGCAGTGCTGCCGCAGCATTGCTGCCGCGACACTACTGGTCCCCATACAATTTCTATAAGCTCATATGAGATTACATTCCGAACTAGGCAGCAATGTCGCGGCAGCAATGTAGCGGCAGCACTGTTGCGCATCAGTGTCACCCTACCGCCGCGACAGACCAGTAGTGACGCGTCTGCCACCGCAGCAAGAGTACCTACGTGAATGTTGACATGTAAATTGACAACAAAAGGATGAATTTCTCTGATTCAGAAGAGGAACAGTTAATTTCCTCTTCCAACAGTATAAATATAAGTTAGTCATCAATCGACATCTTGTCAACTCGAAGTAAACTAACGAATACGTAACAACGCATCACCACGAACGGAGCGACACTGCCGCCTTGCTCGGAATCAGCACGGCAGGCCAGCACCTTAGTGGCAGCACTGCGGTAACAGCACTGCTGCTTATTGCCGAATTCGGAATCATACCTTAAGACTGGTTGTCAGACTTTTAGCCCAGTTTTTTAGTCAAATTTCTATTACCATTTTATTTTCTGTAAAGTTACTTGGATTTTTATTTTTGAACTTACCTTGTCACTTCACTATAACTTTTGTTGATGAATTTTAAAGTTCGATGACCAAAAAATTACATCTTAAAGTTTTATAAATAAATAGATAACAAGAAAATAATGATTGCAAAAAAGTTATCATAAAAAATAGATACACTGTATTTTCTACACCGATAATTTGAACACTCATCAAGCTTAGGTATCACAGAGAAAAAGCTTAATTGAAAGAAGTAAATGACCTCTGCGCTTTTTGCAGGATATAATCCGTATTTTCCCCAGATTTTTTACAAAGTTCTGTTGAATTTTTTGAGCCTAGATTTGTGCCCGGTTGATGACAATAGGCTCGCCCCCTATTACATGGGACTTAAGAACATAACTGGCGAAATGTGGGTGTACTATTAGGTACACTTCTGCCTAACCCTTCGGGGATTACAGGTGTGATGTTTATATGTTCTCATTGGGTCAGGCAGAAGTGTACCTATTAGTCCACACACATTTAGTACCTTCGCTGTGTTTGAGCTTATATGGGGCGCGCCCAGACTCCGGACAGCTATTAAACAAATCCAATAGAACTTTGGAGGATCCGGGAATCGATCCCAAGGCTTCATGTTCAACAGTAGAGCTTGCTACCAAAGACCAACGAGACCTAAATTCTTCATCATGATCATCATCTTCCGGCCCCTTTCAATGTTATTTGGGGTCGTCGCAACACGTTTTTTTCTTCCATTCCCCCTGTCAATTGTCACGCTATCATTTGCTCCTTTTTTTCTTCATAACATTCCTAATACAATCCATCCATCCTTTCTTTGGCTCCATCAACATTAACAGGGTGTAGACTCTTCACGAAGTCGTTATCCAAGCATTATGTACACCAAACTAAGTAACTTTACGCAAAAATTATTGCTGGGGAACGACTTTTTTTTGGGGTGAAAAATCACGTTTTACGGTTGGAACTCAATTTACATTGAGTCCTACCGTATAACGTGAATTTTACGCATTTAAAACATTGTGATGATGGATTGAATAGTACGAGGGTCGAGAAGATGTCTTAAGTAAAAAAAAATACATTAAAAACATGTATTTAAAAAAAATAACCCCCAATATCTCCGTAACTAGAAGGTTCCCAGGTATCGTCTAGAACAAATAAAAATTATTACAATGACAGGGAGAACAAGTGCCTTTCGGCTTTGTTAAGAGTCTTTTTACACCATTTATATTCACCTCTCATTCATGACCATACCACGACATTCGATTCCTTTTGAACTTTTCTGTAACTGGTGCAACGAGCCAATACTTTTTAGTTTAAAATTCATCATGATTTTGTTTATTTAAAACAAATCATTGTTTTGAAGTAGGTGTTAACATGTTATGTACTCAACTTCTCATTAATTTCAGGAAATCCATATTTTACCAGACAATTAATGCTTGTATAGTACAAACATTAAAATACTTAAGACGTACATTTTGACGCCAAATACATCCCACGTAGTGTCATGGGCATATTTCGTTCTTTGTCCTTTTAACTATTCTCACGTTTTTACGTGTAATTCTTTTCTAATTAACCTAGTATTTTCGTGAAGGCTATGTAAATACTAGACATACAAGAAAGACGTTATTAATAAACAGTTAAGTATAAATAGGAAATAAAGACTGCAAACATAAGTTTCATAAGTCTAAGCAAAACGCAAAAGAAAAGTATATATGTACTTCTAGAATATTTGTATTACGAAAGATATATAATCTTTCGTAATACAAATATTCTAGAAGTAAAAATCCTTCCTGTACATAGAAATGAATGTAACAATATTTTATCTAAAAGATCAAAGACTTGCGTGGAAAAACCATTGGTGTGTACTTACGGACCCATTGTATTAAGTAATTTCAGCAAAATGACAAAAAAATATAAAACAAAACTAAAACACTGCGCTACGTAGTTGGAAAATACAGTCGCACTTTGAATTCCACAAGAAATCTGACCGCTCTAAAACACAAGGGAATACCGGTTTTTTGTGCAGGTCAAAAGGTTTAATATTCTTTGACGCCGTCATGTTACTTGTGTCCTTGTGTTCGCGTGGGAGTAGGAAGGCTTGTGATTGGTGGAGTAAGCGCGGGCTATTCAATTGTGGCTCGGATATCGGCGTGCGCACACTTTCGCAAAACTTCAGTTAAGTTTTCGCTTTCATCCGCTGAGATGATGTGCGCACGTGTTTAGTATTTTGACCAATAATAAATATATTGAAGAAATATGCTGGCGACGAAATACTATCGGTAAAAATATTTTAATCGTGACTTTAAAATCTAAATTGTTTTTAAATATTTTCATAATATTTTTATTTCTGAGTATATTTATGAATATTTATTTTAATTATTAAATTAAATTAATATTTACTAAAAAATAAGGATATTTAGTGACAAAGCAAAATTCAATTCCTAAAATAAGAATTAATAATTTTACAGTGTATGTAATGAAAATCTGGTTAACGACTTAGATTTAGTTTTGAATGTAATATTTAAAAAGTTGTTCGTCTTAAAATATTCAACAAACATTTAAAATTTTCAATTACCCATTCAGGCACTTTTGTCTCAAACAATTTGCATTTACAGCTCATTTACTTAAATGCTTTCACTTACTTTCATAATTTAACTTATTTTCTTTTTATTTCAGGTGACAGCTTGCTCAGCGCAAATTGTTACCAGGACTGTCAACGAGAAAAAGACTTCATAATAGTGAAGTGGCAGTGACAAGTGAGAAGTGAGACTGACACAATAGAAATAATAATAATTATTTTAATAATATTAGTACAGTGACTAAAAAAAAATTGTAAAAATGACAGGTTTTGTGAAAATTGCCATAGACGATTATTATTCAGACAGCAATTGGACGACGATTATTAATAAATATTGGATGCTAGCAGAAAGAGTATCAGGTAAATATTTTTTCTTATTTTATTTTATATCACTATTATATTGATAAACATTTTCTAGACCTCCATGACAATAACTAAGACCCTAAGAAACTGTATAACTCAACTAACACAAAAAAATAATGGATTAAAATAACTAGTGCCTTCGTAGTTAATAGTTTCTTAAAAGAATACAAACAGCAAATTTTTTCTGCATCTAAATAAATAAATAAGGACTAAACATATCAAGAATATACAACACCCACTTCCATTCAATTATTTTGACAAGCTAACAATAGATAATACATTGCCTTATTAAATATTTTATCAGAGATCACAAATCTTAAAAGTCATGGAAGAAAGTTTGTAGCATTCCTAAGCAAGCACTAGGTTTACTTTCTAGATTTATTTGACGTCTATCTTGAGGATAAGATAAAGTCTAGTCTATGTATCAATTATTGAGATGCTGTAGAAGATTATTGCATTCAAAAGGTGTGAACCCCAATGTGAATAACCCCAAATAAATTACTGCTAGTCTTGTTATTTATTTATATAGATAGTATTACATTTTTTAATTAACTAAGTCACAGGGTTTTCTTTTGCAATCAACCAGTAATGGAAAATCTATGAGGTCACAGCTAGTTCACTTCACTCAAATCTATTACTATCATATAATATTATAAAGATGAAAGATTTTTATTTTTAACGAATAAACTTAAAAACTACTGGACCGATTTGAACAATCCTTTCAGCAATGGATAGCTACATTATTAGTGAGTAACATAGGTCATTTTTTATACCCGTACTCCCACGGGAACGCGAACTACGCGGGTGAAACTGCGTGACGTCCGCTAGTATACTATTTTTTTTTAAGTAAAGTAGACGCAAATAAAATAAGAAATAACCCACTCAAACTTAAAAGGCGTTAAACATTATAAGCCCTTTCACTACACAAGAGAGACCGACAAACCAACCTCAGACAATCTTCCGTTCGTCCAACGGAACGCAACTAACTCTCAGCACATACAAAGAATATTATTTACAATACCTGTACTACCATGTCACGCGATATATCATAAACCTTTTGTATTAAATAATTGTATAACAATGGCAAATTGTTTCCGCCAAGTTTTATTGTACCATAAAGACCTGTTAAAGCTGGTTAAGGTTAGTTAGACAAGTGTTTGTAATAAAATGAGGTTATTTATTGCAAGCTGTATTTATCTAGAATCTTACCAAGGACGGGAACTTTCAAAGACTTCTTCTATTGGTCCTCGTATTGGAAAACAGTTCATGCTTTGGTGAACATACTAACAAATCGGCAATGTGGTAAGTAACTTGTCTTGCTGGACAGGACCTCTAAAGCAATTAAATATGGAAAAAAATACACAAAAAATTAAGAATAAAATCTCATAGAAAGGATGCCAAAGGCTAAGGCTAAACAATATTAAGTAACCGTAGCTAAAAATAAATAGTTACGAAAATAAGGTCCAGATAGTGTTTTAATTTGAATCTTAAGTGCCAAATTGAGTCACACGAATAAAAAATAAATTAATCAAAAACGACCTTGCATCGACGAAACTAATATAATTTGTTAAATATTAATATAATATCTATGCTATGCAAATCGAGAGTGAAAGAAAATGCAGTATAATTCTGAGATCCCGTAAAACCGGAATAACTAGCGACTGCCTACAACTCCGACTAGTTAAAGTGTGTCAGTAGTGGTACGGTCTCTACGATGGGTTAACGAGACGCTTACTGGCTTAATTGGCATCGTAGAACTCGGACGGAATGAATATGTATAATTTTATTAATTGGGATATAAGACAAAGATATTTAAGGCGTAAAAAAGAAAGAAATGCTTCGTCGGTTAAGCAACGGAACTGGTGGACACGAGGCTTGGATACGATCCAAAAGTAGGGCCAAGTTTTTTTGGTACAGTTCTGTCCAACTGCTGAGCAAATGCCCTTCTAGCCTAGGAATTTTTTCTCTTCTCATGCTACCTGCACTCAGCCCTAACATCTTATTAGGTTTTCCCAAATTCAGTTACTCAATATCGATTCTGGATTTGCACCCGATTTATAATTTAGGCTTAAATCTAGGAGCTTTGCAGTACGTGCAAAGCTCCTAGATTTAAGCCGCTGCCTCCCCATTAAAAAAAAAAATCTTACACGTCAAATTAATTCCCCAGTATCTGGGTTTTGACAAAAGATAACAGGATAGAAATAATGCTTCAAAATCTTGCGCATAATCAACTAAAAATCTTTAAATAAATAAAAAACGGAAAGAGTTCATACAATGCAAATCACAAAAAAAAACATAACGTTTAAAATTCTAGGTTTTAGTGTCAATGTCAGATCTGAGAGTTTTCGTTTTCAATGTCATTACCTAATGCATTAGAACAACTTGTTTGCGAATCAAGTTTTTAAGTTATTTTTTTTTTGTAGTAGATAAAAAAAAAGTTTAATATGTAATTGGAATTATTTCTTAATTGTTGATAGTATTAAAATTAATGGTAGGGGGTAGGTATTCAGCTTGCTTTATTTCTTTATACATTTAGCTCTAAACGAATTTATAATAATTTCTATTGTTCCATTTCTGTTAATAGTTTGATCTGGATCTTTTCAATGTTCAAGCGAAACGATTTCTTCTAGGCAAGCGTGCCCCACCCTAGGCTGCATCATCGCTTCACAAAGGCGATTTGCATTCAAACGCAAGCTATTTTACTGTAAAAAAAAAAAAAAAACAAAAAAAGCTGGCAAAGACAGTATTCAAACTTTAAATGTTACCGTAATTTGTGGTGCGTAAGCTAATCGGATAATCTAAAAAAAAAAGTTCTAATATTCAAAATGCGCAGCATTATATCAAATATATGACCATCATCTTTTTATATATAAAAAAAAACGTCTACTTAGAATATTTTAATAGAAAGATGCTAATGGTATCTTTGTCCTTCTTTTGTAAGAACAATAAAACATGTTAAAATTAATTGTAAAGGGTGATTGTGCAAACTAAACGCAATAGCACTTTAATAATGGTGTCAAGGACTAAATCTATAAAACAATTATTTGAACAAGTTTAACCATCGGAACTGAAGTATGAATCAGGTGTTCAAATACTTCGTGGTAACTAAAATAATAATCTCCCGATTGAATTTCGGCCACTTTAAGTGGTCGATCTGAACGGAGTTTAACCAAGTTCGCATAATAATAATAATATCAAAATATTACAATGCACAAGTTTGTGCGCAAACGCAAGTGCACTGTCTTGTTCTCAACTCTCATAATAGGATGAGATGGTAATCCAACTCAACCGAAGAAACACTGCTACTGAGAAATTCCCGGTGGATGAACGATTTCCAACCGAACCCATTTCTCGGGATTCAATCCAGAAACTCGTGCTCACCAGAAGTGCTTTTTTACACAGACCTACGAGACAGTTCTCAATATATTAATTTCTAAATAGAACATGAAAGAAGCTTTCAGTTCTCATTTATAAAATAATTACGAAAAAAGATATCTAATTGATAGCAAAACAATAATAATTATACATGAATAGTGAATCAATTAAATGTTTAGTTAGTAGTTTTAATAATGTATGGATAGCCTAAACAATAGAAAGCAATACATCATCTTAGAGCATATGAGGAACAATGATACGCCACTTTCACATTCTGGTTTCACGCAGTGAGCTACGCTGACCACGGTGATGTGACCACAGGTTGCATTCGACCATTATGATGGTTTATAACATAATTTATTTACTTCGCATCATGAAGAAAAGTTCGAGATTTTTTTACATAAAACCTTTTTTTTGCAAGCATGTTAAGATTAAACAACGCATAAAACAGAACGTATCGATATTAATCGCAGTAGTTATTTTATAATCCTTTGTATTTTGTTAGCCTTTTTTTTACGGATGGGAAATCTTCAAATGACTTCTCCCGCTCTGGGCAGAGCGGAAGGGAGTGTCAGACTTGTACTGACTAAAACTCATCCATGTTCCTTCCTTGCCGTTTGTGTTCCAGGGCCGCGGTATCTCTTTCGAACAGCCCGCAGCCCGTATTTTGTTAGCCTTAGTTATTCTACTTCTGGGTAGGAATTTCCGCCCATCCCTTTCACTTACTTCCCTCGATTTTGCATTTCTTCTCGTCTATTGCAGGGAAACTATCAAAATACATCATAGAAATAGTTATTCCATAATAGTAATCGAACCAATGACTTGTTACGCGTTGATGTCTTTTTTACTGAAAATTCTCACAGCTCGCCAAAAAATTATAGTGTTGTTTTAATCGAAATTATAATGCGGATTATTAAAATTGTTATTTAATTTCGTAATAATATGACACTATCCGGTAATTGCACCGTAACTGCAATTGGTTAGATGCATTATTCATATCTCTTGCAATATCCATTTTGTTCACAAAACCCTATGGATTTTAAGCTTTGGCTTTATGTGCACTGAGTATATAATCAGTAGGTCTTAACCTTTTAATCATAAATCTCATTTAATCATCATGATGAAATATCACAACAAAAAGCAATGAAGTCGTGATTTTTAAAGGACAGAGTAAAATTTAAAATCAGAATTATTTTACCCAGCAGTTTTGACAAGTCAATTATTTTCTTCTATTTTTCCTGTTAAATGTCTACATATTTGATTCAAAATGGCCGACATTGTCAAGTAATCAGTGCATCGCTTGATGAAGTGCTTTCACTTTCAAGGGCTTCGTAGTAAAGTTGTAAATTGTATAATATAATTGTAATTGCTGTAACCGCTACATCATAACTTACTGTAATTGCATTCTCTCTTTACTTGGTAATTCACACAACGGCAGCAACTTTCTATTTTGGATTAATTGTTATAATTCTACGTTTCTAAAATAAATACAAAAATGGTGTGAGACTAGGTGTTAAGTAATGAATTATTTTTTTTTAAGAAAAATGTCTTGTTGAAAGCATTCATACATTTAAATAAGAATTACACGGTGGTAATTACAAAGACAGAAATGAGTTAATTATTTTTTACTTTAAAAAAATCTTTTATGCTGTGTAAAATTAAAAATGAATTCATTATTATTAAAAACATGTTGCCTGTAATTTATAATAATGGTTACACGATTTAATCTCTTCCTTGACATTGCTATTAGAAGCAAGGTTAGCTACCGTGTTACCGAGTCATATGATTAAAAGTAATTTTCTTACATTTATCAACACAACAGAAAACAAACAGTAAAATCACAGAAAAATAAAGACAATAAAATATCAAAGTAATTAATGAATGAATGCTTCAAGAGCAAAACCAGTTTAAAGATATGAATGGAAAGATGAATGAATTAAATTATTTTATGATGATTGCTATACAAGTGATTTTTTTAATCTAGCACTGTGAATGAAGAACTTATATTAAAGCGTGATGAATGATGGACGTTGACTTAATGATTTCAATGTTAAATAAATATGGAAACACCATTAAATATGATTCAACTTATAGGTTACAGCGATCCTTTATCTTATCTTCTTTCTTCTTAATATATATAAATTACGTGTCACGTTGTTTGCCCACGATGGACTCCTAAACTACTTAACCGATTTTAATCAAATTTCCACACCGGGTGTAGTTTGATCCAACTTGAAAGATAGGATAGCTTACATCTTAATTTATAGTCGCAATATTATTGACGCAGACGAAGTTGCGCAGGTCAGCTAGTAATATTATAAGAACTGATGTTTCACCAGTGACAAACAATAAATGAATTTGTAATGACGAGGAGAACAAATGCCGTTTCGGCTTCGTTAAGTCTTTTTACACCCTTTATAACGCGGCCTCAAAGAAGAATCTCCGTGCGGCTTCATTTGTCGCAAGCACTGTCTTATTCTGACTCATCTATTAACATCCTACCCTTTTATTCCAGACCCCCGAGTCCAAGGATGGTTCCTCTTCGACACACCCCTGCCCACTGTGGCCATGGTGTGTGTCTACCTGGCCTTCGTGATGGTGGCTGGCCCACTATGGATGGCCAATAGGAAAGCGTTCCAGATACAAAACACCTTGGTGGGGTACAACGCGTTACAAGTGTTGCTGTCTTCTTATATGTTCTATGAGGTGAGTGTCTCTTTTCTTATGATTATTATTAATTAATTTATTTATTTATGTACACACAATCACATTAACATAGAAGAGCACAAAGGTACTGCTTATTTCATTAGAAATTTCTTCCAGCAGACCTGCGAGACGAAAGTTAGATTAGAAATGTTGACCCAGTGTGTAGAAAAGATAAAACAGGAAAATTTCAATTAGAACTTAAAACAAAAATTTTGCTATATAAAATAAATATACACACAAACATATACACATAAAATACTAATATAATAAATATATAACTATATATATTATATAGAATATTACAATATAGAGGAGAGATAACGCTCTTTGACTTGCTTTTTGAAAACAAATATAGTTTTAGAATCTCGAATGTTATTATCATTACATGCCGAGTTTCTTTCGTGCCTCGGAAAGCACGCTAAACTGTTGGTCCCGGCTGTCATTTGTAGATCTTTGACAGTCGTTACAGGTAGTCAGTACTAACTGGATTGTGGACGTCAGATAGGCAGTCGCTCCATGTAAAATACTGGTGTTCAACTGCTTCCGGTAAGACTGGTAGCTGACCCTAACAAAAGTTTTTAATGCTTATAACTTTACACTAAATACCTCTATGACCCTCATACTATTGAATGCATCGATCAGCACATTGAGTTGATAGCGTTACACTGAGTCCCATCGTGAAAAGTGATTTTCACCTTAAAAATGTCGTTCCCTAGCAATAATTTTTCCGTAGTTACTTAGTTTGATGTACAGAATGCTTGGTTGACGGCTTCGTTAAGGGCCCGTTTACACCGTGTAAACAACCACTGCACCTCATAGGTCACGTCCACATAGAACGTGCTCAAGTGCAATTGCACACAATTACTACTTAGCTTTGTATCGAACAAGTTCAATGATTAAATAATACTACTGTCAGTACACTAGTATTATTTTATCATTGAACTTGTTCGGATCATGGTTAAATAACAATCTTACAATAATAGTAGGATTTCCTCTACTATATACGGTCCCATTAAAATAGATGGAAAGACTTCTAGAAATCATTCAGACCATCAAAATAAGGACAATGGTAAAAAAATAAATAAGAAAAACGTATTAGATAACTGACAAGAAAAAAAAAAACAGTTAACGAAAATACACTTAAAATTATTATTTAAGGTCAAAATAAAATCACTTTAATCAGTTTTATTTTGCGTGGATATCTTTAATTAGACGTACTGAACACTGTGTTAAAATTTGTCTATCTATTTTAATGGGACCTTTTATAGCATATTTCCGAAGTTTATTGAACAACTTTTTGATACACCATATACCCACAGTTTTTAGTTTTTACTGTATTGTTAGTACTACATAAGGCGATTACTTCAACAACAAAACATCACGCCTGTAATCCCCGCAGGGTTATGCAGAGCTGTACCTTTTCAAGAGTACACCCACATTTCGCCAGTTATGTTTAAGTCCCATGTAATAGGCGGCGAGTCTATTGCTATTACTATTTCTTTTTTCGGATGGGAAATCATCAAATGACTTCTCCCGCTCTGGGCAGAGCGGTAGGGAGTGTCAGACTTGTACTGACTAAAACCCATCCGTGTTCCTCCCTTGCCCTTTGTGTTCCAGGGCCGCGGTATCTCTTTCGAACAGTCCCGGCAGTCTATTGCCATCAACCGGCATCAAATCCCGACTCCGTGCCTGCTACTGAGAAATTCCTGACGGAAAAACCCAATAACACTTTGCCACAGCAGTCGTGACTGCGGCCATTAGCCCAACGAGGCAGTCAAGTCAAGCTTTAATGTTACCCGAAAAACACGATACCTAAAGCTAAAATAGAGTTTGACAAATTTGTAACTTCAAATTTTCAGTTCAGTTAAAGGTCAAATTGTCAACCTGTTTATAATTCGTTTTGTTTTTCTTTTGTAAGCACAACACCTTCACATGAATGGCCACAAACAATTTAAAAAGGCCTAAGACAGTAAATTATACATTGTACCGTCTAGACACCGAATAATTCAATTAACGCCCAGAGGCCATTAAATCAAAAATACAAAAAACAACTTTTATAAATTCGAAATATTAAGTTATTAACTACCAAACATAATAACCAATAAATTAATTTGATACGCAGACTTTTTGCGTTAACTGGTCAGTTAAAATTACGCCCACTAATTAACAAAACTAAACAATTGCTAATTTGTTTAAAGCTTGTACAATATAATCGTAAAACTTTTTGTGTTTGAAGTATGAATTAGGCGTAGAGCGCTGTATCACGAGCAAAGTTATAGGTACACTGACTTTTTTAATGTAGTAGTTCTAATTTCATGTCGTTACGAAAATAGTCAATATTTTAGGACCCCTTTTATGAAATATGGTTTATCTCTATGTTATAATTGTTATTCCACGAGAAAATGGCTTATCAGTTTATGTAAGTAAATCCATATTGGTGCCGGTAACTACGGTACTTAGTCGTCGTAAGAAATTTTTAATTGCTTTTGAATAAATAAATGAAATGAACTCATATGAAGTACCTATGAGTTTTATAGCTATGCAGCTATAAAACTCATACTTCTTATAATTTCCTTTAATTATTGAGCTCCGTAGCTCAATAAAAAATGTTTATTTTCACAGTTTTATTGCACCTTTCAGTTTTTTTTTTTGTGACGAACATTGGCCCCAAATGGCCGTAACATTGAAATGTCATATTGTCATATTCACACATTGCCACATACTCGCTTTGTTTACTAGAAAAATCGCTGCACGATTTAGGTTTAAAACTTTTAAAAATCTTATAGGTTTCAATTTGCATTAACAGTCCGTTATTTGAGAGAGATTTATATTAATTTTGTTTATTAATAATAAACAAAATTAATATAAATCTACTCATAAATAATATCTACTTAAATATCTAAATACAAGATTTACTTCCTTAATTTCAATATTATTATGTTTCTAACAAAAAGCGCTTCATCCTCTCCTCTAAAAAACTAACTTGCTGTGCCCGACAGGGTCCATAATTGTTTCTCATTAATTTACCTACCAGCCTTGTATACATTATGGAATGCAATAAAGTATTGAGTATTGAGTATTGAGTATTGAGAGTAGATTAGAGTTTGTTAATTCAGTCTAACAAGACATGTGTCTCTCCAAAACTAGTATATATACACATCTGTTATTTATATTAGGTTTTATCATAACATTCAAACCTAATTTTTTTGGTTATTTGCTAAATGTCACTAATTCTGACACACCTTACATTATTTTGTTCGTACGTTAACAGGCAGTTCTATACCTTGTCTTATTCATACTCTGAGCGTTGCTTACATACAAAAAAGGCGAAACAATTAACTAATCGATTGTTCTACACAATCGTTAAAAGAATCACACGGTTTAGCAACATGACATGTCAAGGTAGTTTGACAATTTTTTAGGCCCGTGACGATGCTGCACATGACACCTTAACTCTTATGTGCAAGAAGTTAGGGTCGAAATTAGATTAGATAAGAAATCACATCACATCATCAGCCTATAATGTTCCCACTGCTGGGACACAGGCCTCCTCTCTATGAGAGGGAATGGGCTATAATCCACCACGCGGGCCCAGTGCGGATTGGTAGATGTCACATGTCTTCGAATTTTTGGTTCTAGGACATGCCGGTTTCCTCACGATGTTTTTCCTTCACCGGTTTTGAGAGCAGTGGTGATGATATAAATTACACAAAGTAATGCGCCTGCCTGGATTCGAACCCACGACTTACTGTTCGTAAGTCGGGGTCGTTACCACTGGGCCACCGCTGCTCTCAAAGAAGCTCTCAAGATAAGAAATAGTTTAGAAGAATTGAAATTGAAAGTGTAGGTAATTTTACGGGTTTTAAAACGGTTTTCAGTTACAGTTAGTTACTGTAGAGGTTTTATTTATGTAAATTTGTTTTCGATATTTAAGTTATGTTATGAACTTTCAGCATTTGAAATCAATGTTCTGTACCTAAATACGTAGATAGAAAGAAAATATAATGACTTCTTTGAGCTACTTGATAAGTGTTTAATAGGCTTTAATTCTATCTATACACGCTATAATCGGACACCCGCCAACATTTTATGGATGTGTTTAATAATGACAAATATTGACAGCGTGTAGGAGCAAATTAAAATAATAAACTCGAGCGAAGCCATCGGAGAAAGCTAATACCTACATCAACACATCGATGTTACGATTGATTGTCTAGGTTTTTGCAAAGTAACGGCTTTAAATGATACTTCGGCAGTTTCAAAGAAAGCATTAGGCATTTCTACGTCGTTTGTGAAAAGTTAAATTAAACGTTGGTAGATCGAAATTCGATATTTTTTACAAAACTTCCGCCTTCGTCGAAATTTCTTTTAATGTAATCTATACAATTGTAATCTCCGGTTACTTTGGAAGGCAGGCCTACTTACAGACTATCTCTCTGTCTATGTCCGTTGTCCTGTAAGACCCAGCCAGTGACCAAAAGTCCTTTTAGCATAGGATGCGAAGTCAAAAGGCGAACTAACGAAGAAAATCTAATGGTCTCGTCACAAAATTCTGAAAACCAGCAAACTCTGAAAGTAACTCCAATCCACTAAGTAACTTTACGCAAAAATTAGTGCTGGGAAACGACTTTTTTTTGGTCTGAAAAATAACGTTTTACAGTAGGAGTCAATGTAACGCACTCAAAACATTGCGCTGATGGATGGATTAAATAGTAAGAGGGTCCTGAAGGTGTATAAAGTAAAAATCTTACATTAAAAAACATGATTTAAAAAAAAAACTTGTGAAAAAGTTGGAATATCTCCGTAACTAGAAGGTTCCCAGGTATGGTCTAGAACCAAAAAAATGATCGAAATGATGGGGAGAACCAGTGCCTTTCGGCTTCATTAAGAGTCTGTTTACACCCTTTATATTTCGCCAAAACCTAAACTCCAAATAGTCAAATAAGATCGTACCTATGAGCACACGGCGTGACCACGCTGCGTGAAGACCACGGTCCATTGATTATTGACGCAACATCTGACAGTGTGGCAGTATCTGTGCAAAATAGTCACCAAGTAATAAGGTCAAGGCGATTACAGGTTGCAGATCTAGAAATTGTTTCTTTCTTTTTCTGCGATTTTCTTCAATTTTTTTTTTGGTCGCCGTTGTGTTTCTTCAAAAAGACGTAACTTTGTTGAGTGTATAATCACGTTTCATGCAAGTCATACTCTTGCATCTGACATTATTTTGCTGGATGGTTTGTTCCACCCTTCTCCCTAGCTAAAAAACTAGGAAATGGTAAAGGCCAGGTTTTGGAGACTATCACAATATTTAATTTGACATTGAAAAGGTGCCGATTCAATGCCTTTTAATTATATTTCTGACTCTAATTCAACACATAATATGTACACATAACATCACACCTGGTTAGGCAGAGTCTGAGCGCAACTGCTGAGCATGAGATCCTGGGTACGATTGCCAGGTCGGGCAAAGTGTTATTGGGTTTCCTCATTTTATCAGAAAATTTCTCAGCAGCCACGGAGTCTGGATTCGTGCCCGGTTGATGGCAATAGGTTCGCCCCCTATTGCATAGAACTTAAACATAACTGTCGAAATATTGGTGCACTTACACCAAATTTTGCTAGAAATAATAGATTCGGTTAGGTTGAAGGGTAAAATTACACAGAAAGATGTTTTACTTCGTGTCTAGTATTGGCAAAAGTCTTTTTGGGCCACTGTAACTGGTAACGTGTTTTAGTGCCGTGTAACCAGATGGGCTCTTGTTCTGTAGAGAAAGAAAAAGGCAAATCTGCTAAGTCCCGACTCCTCTCATACTTTCTGCTCAAAATTAAAGATGGACTGTAACCCATCAGTTTACTTCGACGTACAAAAAACCGCACAGTGCTTAAAACAATAGAGTACAAAATAAACATCATTAAAGGCACAAGCAACAAGTTGCCTATCTATCAGCCATCTAAACATTAAACCTATTTACACCAGGAGGTATAATATTCATTACAAAATTTACACAACCTTAGACGGTACGAATAGATAGTCCAATATTCCATACAAATCGGTCAAGGCAATATTGGTTTACAATATACAATAGACATAACGTGAAATAAACGTTACCGAATAATTACTATCGGTAACTTTATTGTGTTATCGATCGTTAAGAATCTAGTGTGAGTGCTAGATGCAATTTAAATGTGGTCTAGGTTATTTGAGAGTATTGCACGCAGCGAAACCGGTGGAGAAAGCTAATACCTTCATCATCACATCGATGTTACGATTGATTGACGTGGTTTGTGCAAAGTAACGGAATAAAAGTTACCGAATAATTACTGACGGTAACTTTATTGTGTTATCGATCGTTAAGAATCTAGTGCTAGATACAATGTAAATGTGGTCTAGGTTATTTGAGAGTATTGCACGCAGCGAAACCAGCGGAGAAAGCTAATACCTTCATCAACACATCGATGTTACGATTGATTGACGGGGTCGTGGAAAGTAACGGCTATGAATGATACTTCGGCAGTTTTAAAGAAATTATTAGGTATTTCTAAGGCGTCTGTGAAACGTAAAATAATACTGTGGAAGACTGAAATTCGATATATTTACAAAACTTCCGCTTTTGTCTGACTGCCTCGTTGGTCGAGTGGTCGCAAGCGCGTCTGCTGAGCATGAGGTCCTGGGTTCGATTCCCAGGTCGGGCAAAGTGCTATTGGATTTTTCCATCAGGAATTTCTCAGTAGCAGCCACGAAGTCTGAATTTGTGCCCGGTTGATGGCAATAGGCTCGCCCCCTATTACATGGGGCTTAAAACATAACTGGCGAAATGTGGGTGTACTATTAGGTACACCTCCGCCTAACCCTACGGGGATTACAGGCCTGATGTTATGTTTATGTATGATGTTTTATGTTCCGCTTTTGTCGAAATTTCTTACAATTTTCTCTATACAATCTTAATTTCCAGTTACTTTGGAAGTCGCCAACATACTTTACAATACAGTAATCAAACGATATGAGTTAATTCATATCGTTTGATTGCTGTTTGGCTGTTATTTATACAAGGTGTCAACGGTCCCTTCACGAACCCGTCAACGAAGCTTAAGCTCTATAAATCAAACTAAGTGACCTTACCCAAAAATTGTTACTAGGAAACAAGTTTTTTTATAGGATGAAACTACTCGTTTTACTGTACATCTCAATGTAACGCACTCAAACATTCTGATGAATACTTGCTTCTTCATAGTTTATTTTTAGTTGTAGTACTTAATTGGGCAGAGACTGGATAAGTCTATGGCATTCGTCGGTGGAAATCCCTCGATAGGCATTATACTTCTGGCTACTTCAGATTCAAAACAAGAGTTATATAAGTTTCAAGTCCTTTATTACTAACAAATAAACAAACCAACCAAACAATTTTTTTGGGCATTTTTGAGATGAGGAAGAACAATTAAACTCGCAACACCGTTAAACAACCTTTTTTTGTTACATAGTACAAGCCCAAAAAAATACAGTGTATAGTCAAATGTAGAAGAAAAAGGCTTATGCAAAAATATTTTCTAAAAATAATCCAGAATTTTGAAAAAAAAAAAAAAAAAGTTTTCACTTCTATCGGCACCACTCCCGGAGTTTTTTTTCTTAACTTGCCCTCTCCCTTTTTTTGGCAGCCGAGCGTCCTCCTTCCAACGTTATAAGAATATATTCAGTTCACCCCCCCATCTACTATATGGCCTTTTTAATATTTTCTTTTCTTTTTTTTAATGTATGTATTTCTTGTCCTCAGCACTTGGCGTCAGGATGGTGGGGAGACTACAGCTTGTCGTGCCAGCCCGTGGACTACAGCGATAGTGAGAAAGCAAGACGGGTAAGCAATAATGAGTCTTATTACTGTTATAATGATAAAGTGTGTCACAGAGCTCAGTAAGTATATAGGACTATGAGCGTTACCATAAAAGGCTAGTAGAGTTTTATTGAAAAAAAAAACTCGGACCTAATGATTGAAATTTCAATAATTTTTGTACGTCGATATTGGATTAACAATAAAAACAACAACATACATTTATTTTCAGGCTATTTAGGCCCATAAATATATACCTTACAGACTAACATACATATAATATAATACAAATTGTGTAAGTAAATAAAACCTTAAAACTATATTAGTAACACTTCACTAAGTAAAAATTAACAAAATAAAAACTCGTACTCGCTCGTGTCGTATTAAATACGACAATACCTCGTAAAGAAATTCAGCAATAATATTGTACAGTGAAACAGAGCCTGAGTATAGCCCTCTTCCTTATGCATCCCTTTAACTGTGATATTGGTACGATAGTCCTCAACATAATACCTTGTTTTACACCAATAGATCATAATGTTTCAAATGTATTATACCCCGTCAAAAATTCGAATTCGAGTTTCGAACCAATCCGCAATGGGCCCCCGTGAAGGATAGCCTAATTCCCTCTCATAGAGAGGAGGCCTGTGTCCCAGCAGTGGGATCATTACAAGCTGATTATGCTATCCTGTGCTATGCTCTATCAACCTACCTCATAATGTTTACTTTAAGAGAAATCAAACAGCTTAATTCATTGACTACAGCGTAATTTAAATATCACCTCTTCAGTAGCGCCACTTGATCTCATAATTCGCCAAAACTGTCACCAGTAATGCGAAATCAATAAACTTTCTACGTTTGCATACATTTATCAAAGTATCACCGTCTAACGAGACTCTCCACGCGTCTTAAGGTGTAGAAAGTAAAACCACCATTATAGCATACATAGATTATGATATTATGACACAGAAGGTACATTCAACTTAGGTACCATGTACATTTTACGTATAGGTAATAGAGCCTTGTGTGTGATGATATGGCTAGAATAGCTTCGACTAATAAACAAAGAAGGTAGAAAAAACTGGTCATAAACCGAAAAAAGCACATTTCTGGCTGTCTGTCACCAGGCTGTACCTCATAAATTTCAACTGTCCCGTTTTTACCCTTTGGGTACGGAACCCTAAAAGCATGCTATGCTCCTTTGGTGAAAACACGCGTGATTTTAGATAACGTAAATTTAATTACATTAAAGCATCCCATCTTCCAAGCTCATCGTGCTGTGCTGGTGCTGCCGCTGCGGCTGCAGAGAACCTCAAGCGGCGTAAATATAGAAACCTGTGTGGTAACTATATTTTCGAGCCGTTTGGGGTTGAAACTCTAGGGCCGTGGGGTCCGAGTGCTCATAGCCTATTTAAGGAAATTTCGAAACGCCTAGTTGACGCTTCCCGTGACCCAAGGGCTGGCTTTTACTTTGGCCAGAGGCTAAGTGTTGCCATACAACGTGGCAACGCCGCCGGTCTCTTGGGCACATTACCATCTGACAGCGTTGAGGAGGAGTTTTTCGATGCCCTTTTATAGTTTGTTGTTTTTTTATTTATTTTAGTTTAATAGTTTTTAATTATCAATGTATATAGTTTGTTTCTATAATATAAAAAGTACTATCTTCGATTACATTAAAGCATAGCATTTTGGACGTTTTATCTGATCTTAAAACTGTGTAAAGTTCCGGAAAGATGGTTTCTAAGTGCTAAGCATTTTTTAATGTACACGTGTTTCTATTTTTAATGCACATTCGTCATTAGTTTGGTTAGGTAAGAGGCTGATTTTAAGGTGATGTCAAAAATGTTATGTAATTTAAGATTATGCAATGTGCATTCTTCGCACTTTAATTTTAAACTTAGATCTTTTATTTAACATGTGCGTTAACTTATGTACATTCTTACAAACTGTTTTTTGGACAAATTGGTAACCAGTCGGCTTACGTTTTGAACATTAAACGGCGTTCTTGTTCAAATGAACTTTTATATGTTATTTATGTTATTTACGTAATTTCCAAAATATAAATTTGAATTAATTTTTTTATTACAAACGCCGATCAAAAATCAACTTAGACGATAATAATAACGTAGGCCACAACGTTATTATGTCGTCTAAGTTGATTTTCATCAATCCAACACGTAAATAGTTTAAAATTTATGTCCGTTTTCAGTTTGATTTAAGGGGAAGCGTCAGGGCAGCCCCTAAAATTCAAATTTTCTTACGTTTTTCAATTCAACGTTTACGTTACGTTTTGTAATTTCCAGGTCAGTTTCAGGTTGTTTATTGATTAAAATAGGATTCGCGACCGTAACAAATATGGTTTTACAGAGTTATAATCATTAGAATCATGAGTACAATCCTCTAAGTGCATTTAATCCCATTGAATGACTATTTCCTGAAAAAGTGGCTACCCTGAGTTGTGGCAGGGCACCCCTTTAAAAATAAGCAACATCTAAATGTAGTGCAGAAGATACTAGACATATGGTGTCATCTAGTATGGTAAAGGAAGGAGTGTTTAAGTATACGTAGTAAGTG
Source organism: Lycophotia porphyrea (assembly GCA_950005105.1). Taxonomy (NCBI): domain Eukaryota; kingdom Metazoa; phylum Arthropoda; class Insecta; order Lepidoptera; family Noctuidae; genus Lycophotia; species Lycophotia porphyrea. The sequence goes on along the minus strand of OX465388.1, from coordinate 17,450,394 downwards.
GCTTCCGGCCATCGTAGACGCGGACCTGTGGACGGTGAGTAATGGGCTAGCTCGCCATCCGTCCCTCTTATGACGACAGGCCGTGTTGACGGCGCGTCCGTGTTCCACGCGCGGCCTAAAGAGATGTCAGCTAACAGGGAGGGGCCCGCAAGGGTCGATGCCTGCCAGGGCTGTGGGACTATGGGACTATTCGAAAGAGATACCGCGGCCCTGGAAGACAAAGGGCAAGGAAGGAAAGTGGATGGGTTTTAGTCAGTACAAGTCAACACTCCCTTACGCTCCGCCCAGAGCGGAGAAGTCATTTGATGATTTGCCATCCTAAAAAAAAAAGTATACGTAGTTACCCAACCGTGTCCGTTGTTATTTCTGCCTAATTCTTTAGTCTATGCCTAGAGGCGTCAAGAACTCAAGACCGTCCAATGGTACCGACTTCTCGACACATGGCTTTCGAATATTTTGTTTATATACAAAAGTGAAATTGCTTAGTTCGCTATTTTTTGTTTGTATAGTGAAAAGGAGAAGGCTTTGGGTGTGCAGAGATGTATTGCTGATGATTTTAAAATGTAATGGCTTTGGAATGGCAAAAACTTTGGAAATGAAACTCATGTCTTCTGTCATATTTGTGGTTTATAAGAGTCAGTTTACTTTTTGAAAGTCAATTAGGTTTGAACTTACACTTTCAGGAAATTACGAGTAAGATAGAGTAAGATGGATACAGAGATAGTAAGATAGATAGAGAGATTACCTACCTACCTATTACCCCTAAATCACATATGAGTACTTACTTAATTTTCTGTAATTTAACGCACGCATTTAACTATTTTCCTTAATCATTATTTCGCGGATATTGGTGTGGGTTACACGTTTATTTAGTTCATAGCATATTCTGTCATATATTTTTTGTAATGTGTAACTGTTAAATGTCCCAATAAAGTCTCTTGGGCACATTACCATCTGACAGCGTTGAGGAGGAGTTTTTCGATGCCCTTTTATAGTTTGTTGTTAGTTTATCTATTTTAGTTTAATAGTTTTTAATTATCAATGTATATAGTTAATAAAGTAAAATAAATAAAATAAAATAAGATTGACTTCAAGAAAAACATTAAATACTTTATTGCATTCCATATGTATTACATAGATGGTGTAATAAGTAAAAGATCTATATGTCGGGCACAGCAACATTTAGAGAGAGAAAGAGTAGCAATTCAATAAATTATTATGAATTATTAGATGTGTTTCATCATCATCCGTCTAGCCTTAACCCAACTATGTTGGGGTCGGCTTCCAGTCTAACTGAATGCAGCTGAATACCAGTATTTTACATGAAACGACTGCCTTTTTGACCTCCACAATTTAACCCAACTAGTACTGCGTAATAAGGTGATCTTTGGTAAGGGACTGATTGTCAGACTTTCGGGCTACTGTCTTACTGTAACTTAATTATCACCAGTGGAGACAGACCGGTGAGGGGTAGATGGTATTAAACCGTTTTAGTCAATCTGTTCTTCTTCTCTTCTTCAACCCTTGGCCACCCAATGCTGAGTGTGGGTCTCTTCCAAATCTCTCCACTTTTGGCGGTTTTGTGACATGGCTATCCAGTTTCTTCCGGCCACTTTAATGAGATTGTCTGTCCACCTAGTCAGTTCTCTTCCCATATTCCATCCTGTCTACGGCATATATGGCCCGCCAACTTCCACTTTCGTTTTGCTACCACTTTTTAGTCAGTCATCATCATCATTTCAGCCGAAAGACGTCCACTGCTGGACATAGGCCTCCCCCAAGTGTCGCCACATTGACCCGTCACGTGCGACTCGCATCCAGTGGATCCCCGCAACCTTCACCAGGTCATCGGTCCAACTAGTGGGAGGCCTTCCAACGCAACGTCTTCCAGTTCGCGATCACCGCTCCAGAACTAGTAGTAGTAGGTAGTCACAGTCAGTATACACTGAAAAATATCCGTTAATACGTAGATGGGATTGTACAAATACTACCCTGACTTAAACACAGTTCAATTCTTTTCTTCAATAATTCAAATAAGGTAATGCCGACTATCTCGTGTCTATAGGTAACATGGAATCGATTTTATCCGTAACAACTGATAATTAATTTGAACAAATCACTCTAACACACTAATTGGTTTCCAAAAACGGCTCTATAAATCATCGAATTCAGAAGCTTAATAAAAGATTTATTTTCCGCATCATTTAGTCATGCTTGTATCATTTGTTTAAATTAATTGATTACCTTTTATATTTTGATAGCAGACCTACCTATTTTTTGGAACCAGTTAAAAATACGAATTTAGATAAATATTTGAGTAAGGTGCATTGGCTAATATTTCTTTTGTATTTATAATTACCTAGGCCGACTGTCCACAATTAGAAGTTGTCTAGTAGTAAACACTTATTTACTTAATGAAATTACGTAGGATACTATAATTTTCATAAGTTTACGATGAAAGCCATAGTCCATTTAAAAAATCGGTAAATCAGTATTTTTAGAAAAACTAGTATTCATAAATCAAATTCAATGTCACTATATCTTATAAAAAAAACAGTGTTCACGAAACATAATATTGATGTTCTTTTTATGAATACATCTTTTTATAAATGTATAAATCTTTTTCTAATAACTCATAAGAGCACTAAGCACACAAACCTTCAATCGGACCTGCACACTTACATAAATACCAATTTATCAAAATTTTAAAATAAAATCATTACCTATTCATTTTTTCAAATCCTATTCTTCTATGCTAATTCTCATATCATTGGCCTCAGGTATGGCAAATCTGTTATTATACAACAATTATATAATACAAACTCGTTTCGCACCGGATATTTTACGATTTATTTATAATTTTAAATATCAATGTCATGGCCGTTGACCCAGTAACTGTTTATGTTAAACTAAAAGGATAAAATATCAAAAAGATTTGCGTATTTTCTTATGAATCTTCTGTTTGATGGATGGAGAGGGAGAGGAAGACCAAGGAAACGGTGGATGGATTGTGTGAGGAATGATATGAAAGAAAAAGGAAAGGAGTAAATGATAGCGTGACGGTTGACAGAGGAGAATGGAAGAAAACTGGCCAATTGCGAGTCAAACTCGCGCACGAAAGGTTCCGTACCATAACCCAAAAAAAACACGATTCTTGTATGGGTGCCCCCTTTAAATATTAAATAATTTATATTTTTATTATATGCTGTCATAGCGGCATCACGAATACATCATCTGTGAAAATTTCAACTGTCTAGCTATCACGGTTCATGAGATACAGCCTGGTGACCGACAGACGGACGGACAGACAACGAAGTCTTAGTAATAGGGTCCCGTTTTTACCCTTTGGGTACGGAACCCTAAAAAAAGAATAAATGATAGCGTGACGGTTGACAGAGGAGAATGGAAAAAAAAATGTGTTGCACCGACCCCAAGTAACATGAGACAAGAAGAAGAATTTCATGGCCTTTCCATAGATAAAATTATTGAAGTGAAAACTTCTTTAGGCGCGTTGGGCATTTTTGAGATGGGGAAAACAATTGGAGTCGCGACACCGTCAAACGACCTCTTTTTAGTTGCAGAGTTAGTCGTATTGCTACATATTACAAGCTAAAAAAATACAGGTTAAAGTCAAATGTATAAATAAAGAGAGATAGAGAGAGATTTATGCAAAAATATTTTGTAAAAGTAATCCAGAATCTTAAAAAAAAAAGTTTTCACTTCTGTCGGTGCTCCCGGAGTGGTTGGGTTTTTTTTATTTTTAGATATTCAATAACGGAATCCTAACTCGTGAGGAGATGAACTTTAAATATTCATTTGAAGTCCTATAAAAATATTGTTTTAGAAGATTTTATGCGCGTTTTAACAAACATACACATGTATATCTAAATAAAAGTGCGCTCTTAAATTCTCAAAGCTCGGCACAGTGCATAAAGTTGAAAATTCAGCGCACTTTAATTCAGGCACTTTAATTATTTTCAGACAAAACGGGTATTAGCGCTTCCATAGCCTATTCAATAGCTTTTGTAGATCACACTAACATTGTAGAAAACAAACACTTGATTAAATCAAGAACACTATTCGCATCAGCCGTAAGTGTAGTCAAAATATTGGTTTTGAAGATGTAATAGTGTTTAAATTCTACTCAATTGCAGATGTTGATTAAACTTACAATATGTTCATTGAATCAAGTGCTGGTGTTTGAGTGTGGGTGAGATCAGATTTTAGGCTGAAAATATCGAATAGTTAGCACTTTTTGCATCAATAATTAATGTTGTAACAAACCCGCTTGTAATGTATACGGACCACCAAACGATACGCCATTGAACTTGAACTCTCTATATTTTTATTTAAAAAAATAGTTAATACATGTTTTTACATTTATCGATATTTTTCTATCCGTCCTTCTGACAATCCATCATTTTTATTTCTCCTTTACATTCAAATGTATTTACTTTATTAAGCTGCCAGTATCAATTAGCTGCCAGAACGATATATCATCATAGGACCTCTGCAGTACTAACCGGGTTGTAGAGGGCAGTTAGGCCGTCGCTCCATTTAAAATACTGTCATTCAGCTGCTTTCGGTTAGACTGGAAGCCCACTCCAACATATTTGGGAAAAGGCTAGGCAGATGATGATGAATACCTGCCTCGCCTTATTAAATTAAAGTAAATGACTGACTGCATCGTTGGTCTAGTGGTCGCAAGCGCAACTACTGAGCATGAGGTCCTGGGTTCGATATCCAAGTCGAAGTGTTATTGGGTTTTTCCACTAAGAATTTTCAGTACCAGCCACCGAGTCTGGATTTGTTGGCTCACCCCCTGTTGCGGTGGTGTGCTGTTAGAAATACCTCTGCCTAACCCTTCAGGGATTACAGGCGTGATGTTATGATTAGTTAATGTAAATGCAACATTAACAAACAAATCATGAAATGCTTTGAGCTACCATTTCTGTCCATCGTTTGAATTTAACGGAGACAGATTGATGTTTAGCGCACCAGGGCTGCGGGCTGTTCGAAAGAGATACCGCGGCCCTGGAACACAAAGGGCAAGGAAGGAACATGGATGGGTTTTAGTCAGTACAAGTCTGACACTCCCTTCCGCTCTGCCCAGAGCGGGAGAAGTCATTTGATGATTTCCCATCCGTAAAAAAAAAAAAAAATGTTTAGCGCAACACGCATTTTAAGTTCCATGGTGCAAGCGGGCTTCCTGTTTAAAATTTCTGCTTCCTAAAACAAACGAATAATTTGAACTGCAATTAACTTCATGAAGGAAGTATATAACAGGAAACTAAACAACTAATCATTGTGTGTTTAACACTTAGACTAATTACATCTCATTTTGATATTATCAAAGCCACTCATAAGAATAACACAGGAAGAGACCTTGCATTACATTTATCTAACTGACACAATGTCAGATTTTACACTTATAAAATACGTCACCTCTAAACTATAAATCCAAGATACTAAACTACTAAACTTTAAATAACTTAAGTGTTATTTAGCTTATCAAATCCCCAAACAAGCTAATACTTTCTCCGTAATTGATATTACCAAAGTACTCGAACTTTAAAATGCGGGAAAGCAGTTAGTCTGCATTAGACGGGTAACTCAACACATAGTACATATTATTAAAACTTGAACCACTAGTTTGATAACTAATAACATCAACACCTTGCTAATAATTCAGACACAAATTGTTTGCAGTACAAAAAAAACGTGCGAATTCTGAGGAGCCAACCGAAACGATAATTTCTAGTTTTTGGTTTTGTTTGATGAAAATATAAATAAATTATATATAAAATAAAAAATAAATAAAAAAAGAACAATATCACCAACTAGCTAACTTCTCCACTTTGCTTCTTTTCTTGTTCTTCGTTTCTTCTTCTTCCAAATATCGAAATATCCCTATACTGAAATATCCCTATACCTTGAAACAAATTTTTAACTGATTCTTGTTTTTTATAGAAGAAGACTTATCAATCATTCACGAATAATTTGATGTAAAAAAAATACAAGAAAAGGATTTTTTTGTTTCAAGGTAAAGATTTTTCGATATTTCGGAAAATTTTGTAAAACTGTAGATCCGTAAGATTTTGCTGAACATATATTGTGTTGTTTTGGTAGGTATTGACCCAAGCTACCACCCCCTGCAGTATGTCGTGCTATTTACTGGACACCCTGAATAAATATATGTATCTATATTTTCCTGATTTGTAACCAATAATTACTGTTTTATGTAAAGCTATATAGATAAAATATCAAAAAGATTTGCGTAATTTCTTATTTATCTTCTAGTTGATGGATGGAGAGGGAGAGGAAGACCAAGGAAACGGTGGATGGATTGTGTGAGGAATGCTGTGAAAGAAAAAGTAGTAAATGATAGCGTGACGGTTGACAGAGGAGATTGGAAGAAAAAAACGTGTTGCGGCGACCCAAAGTAACATAAGACAAGGGCTATAGATGATGAATCCACGAGATCCAATACTTCTTACACATACCAAAAATTGCTGATTCGCGTTCTATTGTCCAGTTTCCTCGTACTCTCACAAACATTACGAAGTGTGAAAGAAGCCATCAAACTTTAGAAAGTGCGAACAAACCCACATAAAATATTTTCAAAACGAATAATCAAAAAGGATTGTCTGTGGCTTAGTATGAAAGAGAAACGCGCGCTTCAAAAATGCTAATGTAGTTTTTAAACCACTTTTGCCATGAGTTCTTGAACTTAAACAATTTAACTTTAAAATTCACACTTAGATGTCACATCCTGGCGACTAATGATCCTTATATTAAAAGTAAGAATGTTTTGAAATAGATTGTAAACAGAGTTTTGATAGCTATCCAGCTGATTTACATTGTTTTAAACTTTCACGGTGTATACTTAAACCCACACTGTCACTTACAGGATATCTTCCGTGTTTTTCAAATATTGTGAGCTTTCGATATTTCGACGCTGTTGAATTATCCTACTAGTATGTATAAAGGCTGTAAAAAATTCTTAACGAAGCTGAAAGGTACTTGTTCGCACACTTTTTTCTAGAAAATACCTGGGAAACTTCTAGTTACGGAGATATTGGGGGTCGAATTTCCAACTTTTGTACAAGTATTTTTTTAATAGGTTTTTAGTATTAATAGGTTTTTAATGTGTTTTTTTTTACTTAAGACACCTTTACTATTCAATCCATCCATCAGCACAATGTTTTGAATGCGTTACATTGAGTCCTGCCGCAAAACGTGATTTTTCACCCCAAAAAAAAGTCGTTTCCCAGCAATAATTTTTGCGTAAAGTTACTTAGTTAGATGTACATAATGCTTGGTTGACGGCTTCGTGAAGAGCGCATTTACAGCCTGTATATAAATGCTACAAAAAACTGACGGTTACATGCTTTGAAACCTACTGCTCACCCAGGAGTATCGTGTCATCCAATAAGTGGCTGTGGAGTTCAATGTAAATTCTATTATCCAGCTCCTCTCGCTTGGCGTAATCTCCTTTTCAACTACATAATTATGTCAGAAATTACTACATTATGATTTCAGTGGCTTACTTTAAGCTAAAACACAACCCAGTTAGTACTGTGGTGGTCAGATAGGCAGTCGCTCCATGTAAAATACTAGTATTCAGCTGCATCAGGTTAGACTGGAATCCGACCCTAACATAGTTGGGAAAAGTCTAGGCAGATGATGGTGATGGCTTAGTTTGAGCTTAAAACATAGGTAAAACGGTTTATTATAATATTAACTGTACCACGTCGTTGTCAAGATAGTGTCTATTAATCTAATCAAGCAAACGAAGGTTATTCCTAAAAATTTCTTCCAAAAAGGTAATTCGTAGAACCTATAATAAGTAAAATTAAAAAAATATATCTACTGATGTCATTGTCACAAATAATCTTCTTATTTATTTTTTGCGACCAGCATCCTTCCGCCAGATAACGACACAAAGCAAAAACAGCCTATTTTCCTTATTCAAATCTCTTGGTATTCACGACTATTTGTTAGGAAATAATAAGACCTTTTATGGATCTTCTTCGTATTCAAGTAACCTATTGCGCAGGAGTGGGGAAGGGTGAGCTTTAATGCTAAAGATGAGTAATGGGAGGATCGTCAAGTAAATTATGTACTTTGGATGTTACAAGCAGGAAATATTGCGTTTTACTGTGGCATTTTGAGGATGGCGATGAAAAGATGTGACTGCATGAGGATTATAGCATGTGCCGAGCCTTTTCCCAATTATGTTAGGATCGGCTTCCAGTCTTACCCGGATGCAGCCGAATACCAGTATTTTACATGGAGCGACTGCCTACCTGATCTTCACAACCGGAAACGGACTGGAAGCAGACCCCAACATAGTTTGGAAATGGCTACGCAGATGATGATTGACTTCAAGAGTATTAATGTTACCTATTTCAGAACAATTACGTATTATTATTACGTTTTGAGTCCTGATGTCGTTAAATTATATATATGTGGTCTTTTTGTGGTTGGAAGAATCATTCCATACACATAGATAGCCAACTTTTGGACTTCGTAATTGGACATGACAAGCGCAGATCATCGAATAGATTGGAACATGGCTCTGGCTATGATAGGCACAGTTAGGGGTCCTATCTTGGTCCAATCTTTTGGCGTTCGGATCTTACAATAAGTTGTTCCTCAAGGCTGTTAGTTGGGACTGGTCAACTCAAAGCTGGCATGGTTTATTTTAACTATTTACTTTGTTTTTAAATTGTTGATATAATCATTTTTCCCCTAGACGCTCTTAACGTGTACGTATTTCTACATCGTTCTCACATTTTTATACTCAACATGAATGATGTAACCAAGCTTTGGTTTAATTATTTGATTGGAAAGAGTGTACATGGAGTTTCTTGCCCATTCTTCTCCATAGAGATCTACGTTTTTGAATGGGCAACTAAAGTACTTTCACAAGTTATTATGCCTGGTGTCTGGCACTGTAGCTTAGCCTTCTTTGTTGTTCTTTAGAGTTCTTCTTTTGAGTTTGAGTTTGCTCTGTTATCGACTTCCGCATCCAATCTTCTTCTACTTTGTTATGTCGTTAGAACAGAATAAAAATTATCATCCAGGACCTCACCTCTGACGCCACCAAAATACATTTAAAATCTCACTCTCAAATGGTACAGGACTATCACACTTAACAACAATTTTGTCATCAATAAAACCTATAAAAAAACGAGCTCAGCTCGAGTCGCGATGTCAATTTCACTTTCAACCGGAGAGCGATGACGTAATAGCAGCTGAACCGAGGCGGCTTTCACTGAACCGTTGTGCGGAAGCAAGTTCATTCCGACGGTCAAGTGCGCTGCTGTTGTAGACCTTGGCGGTCTTGTACCTTTGGTGATGTTCAGTGCGATGATTGATGGATCTGAAAATCTTTGTAGTAAACTAAACTAAATCATTCGCTGGGGTCATGATATGATTGTATCTACGAGGACGTGTATGGAAAAGGAAAAGTCCTCTCTGATTTTTTTTCACTTTTGCCGTAGATGTAACAAGCTTTATAGATAAAATTTTAATTTCTTAGAGTAAGTTTAAAAGAGTTGACGAAGTGTCGTATCATATTTGTGATGAGTTTTATCGTGGTTGATTCTGTCATTTCTTTTTACTAAAAGGGCCAACTATAAAATGGGCCAACTCTTGACCCCAATCTAGTCCTGAAGACAGAGATTAGGAACGAGCTAACCCAAAAGAAGCCAAGCTTCTATAATGTGCTCTACTGGCAGTAAAGTTTGTAGTGAAAACAGTTGTTTAGAGCATTCCCATCACATACTATTCAGATTCAGATTTATTTATTTGCCATCAATGTAGGAACAAGTTTAAGATGATACAATAGCTGAAGGTTACCGCTACATTCTACCTTACGGCATGCAAATTCAAAGAAACTAATAGATTACATACAATATTATTATAAATAAACAACTAACATGTCATTCTAATTAACACTAACAAACATAAAAAAAGGAAATAATAATCAAATAGTCAATTGCACATAAATAAATCTTGTCAATAAAATGAATTTCATTATCTTGGAATTATAATTAAGTGAAATATTATTTTACAAACATAATGTCATTTACAAATTTTATTGTTAATTTTTTTTATCATTTAAAAAGTCATTGATACAATAATAACATTTTCAACACACTTGCTCATAAAATGGCTCTAATTTCACCGCAATTAAGCATATAATGACACCTGTAATCAAACTGTGACTTTTTCATTGCTATTATTCACAAGTGAGTTATAGGGTTTTTTTATTTTATTGTTTGAGTTGTTTTGTTCTTAAAAAAGTTTCGAAGCAAAAAAGATCGTGTTCAATAGTACAAATAAACTTTTATCAACACACTTGCTCTTAAAATGGTTCTAATTTCACCGCAATTGCGCACTTAATGACACCTATAATCAAACTGTGACTTTTTCATTGTTATTATTCACAAGTGAGTTATATAGGGTTTTTTTATTGGTCAAGTTGCTTTATTCTTAAAAAAAGTTTCGATACAAAAAAGGTCGTGTTCAATAGTACAAATAATCTATCTGATAAGACCGCTATGCCATTAAAAACAGTTAATTATAATTTTACTACTCAACTTCACATTTACTAATTTTTTTATCAAATAAACTTTTTATCTACGAAATAAAATGATTTTTCAGTATTATTTTCTTCACAATTGTGTTGAAAAACGTCGTATGATACACGTGTGTATTGATGATTACCGTCCTCGGCTCTCTTAAGACCCTCACCTATCGGCTCGGGTCTCAATGGCGCCTCAGCGGTAATCACCAACATTACACACTTGTACCATAATGTACTATTATCCAATAATAATGCAGTAAGCTTAGATTTAAATGTTCGAATAGGGTGTTCTTTGAAACTGTGCGGAATTTTATTGTATATGATAGGTCCCATCGACATAATATTACTTCTATGGTCTATCAATATTCATGACACTGATAAAATTTATCTCGATTTTTTGTAATATAATCAACAATTAAATAAATAAGCCATGAGAACCACTTTCCATCAGGTGGGCGTCGGCCACTTTATCAACTTCAACAAAGCATTCTGCTGATGATGTTGGCACTAACCTATTGTTACTCACAGTTTCTGACAAATAACAACATTTTAGATCGATATAAGCTAAGAAGAAGTCGAATATTTCCAGTCACTTCCACTGAGGTTTATGACGTAGGTACCTAACATGGTTTTTATGCACATCGTGGGGTTTCGAATACACTGGCTTCCAAACTTCTAGAAGAGAGTTCATGTTTTACACCATGGTTCTAATTTTTAAAAACAGAAGTGTCAAGTCAACCATCAAATTCTGATACTTGGAGCTCGCTTGCCTAGAAGAACCGATTCACTCGAACTTTAAATATATATAGATTATAGTGATTAGTTCTTAAATGTGCTGCGAGTTGTATACAGAGTGTAAACAGACTCTTCACGAAGCCGTTAACCAAGCATTATGTACATCAAACTAAGTAACTTTACTCAAAAATTATTGCTGGGAAACGACTCTTTTTTTGGGGTGTAAAATCACGTTTTACGGTAGGACTCAATGTAACGCATTCAAAACATTGTGCTGATGAATGAATTGAATAGTACCGAGGTCGTTAAGTAAACTTAAAGGTTCCCAGGTATGGTCTAGACAAACAAATTTAACAAAATCAACAAAACAAAATCTAAACTCAACAGCAATTAAGGCAGGTTAACCGTGAAACAAGTTAAGTAACTCTAACCACCTAATAAGAATAAGTAGAAAAATATAGCTTTAAAACGTGTAGTCCAAATGTGGGTCCAAATGCTTTATGCATTTGAACTACTTACATAAAATGTCGTAATTTAAAAAAGAAAGCCTAAAAATATAAGAAAAGCAATAAATGAACAAGAAATTCCGGTTTGGGCGCATACCTTCGAAAATCATTTCCGAATGCGAGTGTAATCAAGAATGTATGTCTGCAGTAATGCTTATTGTAATGATTTTGAACAACAAAGTGTATTTAGAGATGCACGATCCATAACGGAAGGTTCCGGCAGAGTTAGTCTTTGAAATATTGAGAGTTTTGTATTTGTATAGGAGATAAATCCAGTTAGTATTAGAGAGTGTTACAGCTGGCAATATTTCTGTCTATTATAAATACACCTATGCGCACAACACTACACACAGTTGCGATGCTACAATGTTCAATAATCCATATTACAGTATAGCATAATCGGTCTATAACGTTCTCAAAGCTGGGACACAAGCCTCCGGGAAGCTTAACCCACCACGCGTGGGCCCAGTGTGGGTTAGTCTTTCAAATAGGCTATTTTCTCTCCATAAAACACAAGTCCTAGTGTTGATATCCAAATTTACAAATTTTCGCAACTTATAAATGTCTTCTCCCCAGATGTTACATCTATGCTGGGTGTACTACTTCTCGAAGCTGTCAGAATTCGCAGACACGGTGTTCTTCGTGCTCCGTAAGAAGAAGAGTCAGATCACCTGGCTGCATCTGTACCACCACTCTCTGACGCCGTTCGAGGCGTGGCTGCTTGTGAAGTTCATTGCTGGTAAGTGTACTTTGTCCATTTGGGTATACTTAAAACTCTGGTGGGTTACACCGGAGTTTAGAGAAATATAAGCATTGATCGATGGGGTTATTAATAAATATTTAAAAAAATGTACTGTAACTGTCTAGTATCTGTTTACTTTGATATCCGCCTGGATTCCGAATAGTATCAATGAAAAGATGCCTGCAGGTAAGCATATGCCACTATTAAACATTGGCCTCTAAATTGTCGGTCAGAAAAAAGCTAATAAATTGATCGTGACGATGGCAATCTATATAAATTCAACCCGTCCGAAGGCAGCGTCATAGCTTCTATTTTCGAATACGTACTGACTTAAGGAAACGGAAATGCAATCAACGGTCACTGAAACTTTGTTCTCTACTGCATTTCCGAATGTGGTGATCTAAAATTTGGTTTGAACTCTCAGAAATCTAAACGAGCCAAAGTTCGTTAATAGGAGATACGGGCATAACAAACACACCGTTATAAATTAAAAGTGAAAACATTTTAGAGCCATAGAAGTGATCAATAAATCAAGGTCAAATAAAACATGTCTTGTTGTTAATAAACACGAACTGGTAATAGGAATAAGTTATGAGCTGATGATGAATGTTAATTATCAGTAATTGAGAGTAGTTTCACCGGATAAACATATCATTAGATTGTAATCATCTAAGCCACCAATAAATGGAAGCGCAAGGTGATTAAGGAAATCAAAAATTTGTTATCACGATCATTATTTGCATGTCTGTGCGTGTGATTAATTTATCGATTTATTTAACCGGCAATCCTTAGTATGTCACATTTCACTAGCTTTTTCCGTGCCTCCGAAAGCACGTTAAGCCGTTGGTCCCGGCTATCATTTGAAAATCTTTGACAGCCGTTACAGGTAGCCAGTGGCCTGAAGTCTGACAACCAATCTTACCAAGGGATATCGTATTACCCAGGACTAGCTGGGTTGTGGAGGTCAGATAGGCAGTCGCTCCATGTAAAATACTGGTATTTAGCTGGATTTTTGACGCAGCCGTGAGGCACACAGCACAAAAAAAGAGAAAATACATGGTATCATATATTTTCTCTTTTTTTTTATTAGTCATTTATTTTTTATTTTGTATATTTTTTATTTTGTATATTTTTTATTCAGTGTGCTCAATGAACTGACGTCAAATAAACTTAATTCTTTCTTTCGTATTGGTTAGACTGGAAGCCAAGCTGATAGTTGGGAAAAGACTAAGTAGACGATAATTTTTAAATTTTTTTGAAAAGGCTTTATCTTTGACTATATTCCATAAACACCATTCATTGCAAATCAGAATATTTACACTATTGCGTTCATAATAACTTACAGTAGTTACGTTCAGTATTTCCTTGGTAAAGGTTACAGGAAAACACGTCGCAAAGCATTATAATCTTTAACAATCAGTAAGAGCAGTTCATGATCAGCGATGGTTTTCTTTTATTTTACTACTAGCGTTTCCCACGGCTTCACCTGCGTATTTTTTGCTTTCGTTTTTTGTTGTAAAGCTTAACTTTCGGTAATATCGACATCAGTTGGTTGTTGAGTTGTACTTTAAGTATTTTCCGTATGAAAAAATATTTCCAAAGATGTTCACACTTATGGCTTTTAAGTACGAGGAAGTGAATTTGTCTTTTTGCGACTTTTTGCTGGCTTAAAACGATAAATAGGTAATAATAAACCAATAAAGATGTCATGGACAAATAAGCCGGCTAAGTGCGAGTTAGACTTGCGCATGATGGGTTCTGCACTATCGTAGTAGGGGAGCCCCGTTTCATTTTTTTTTTTTATTATTTGTTGTTAAAGTGGCAAAAAAATACACATTCTGTGAAAATTTCAACTACCTTTCCAACTGACTTTTACTATCTATCATGAGTGTTCACATTTTAAAAATGACTTTTTGCTAAATAGACGTTCGGCTATACAGACCAGCTGATAGTTGGATGTTTTGCTACATGGACTTTATGCTAATTAGACTTACTGCTCATTAGACGTTTCACACTGTTGGACTTTTAGCTACTTAGTTACCTTCTGATCAGGAAGGCTATTACGGATCCTGAGATACAGTCCGTTGACAGATAGACGGACGGACGGACGGACAGCGGAGGCTAATAGGGTTTCGTTCCCGTTCCGATCCCGTTGGTTACCCCTTGGGTACGGACACCTAAAAAGTATCATAATTTATGTTGTAACTTCTCACATTGAGGCGACCTACTAACTGAAGATATGGCTTGAGCCAGAAATTCTTCAGCCTCTTCAAAAAATAGCGGTCAACCATATGGAAGCGATTTGCTCGGGGCAGGGGGGACGTATCTATAACACACTAGCTGTTGCCCGCAACATCGCCCGCGTGGCTACCTCCCTGCCAAATTTCAAGTTTGTAGCACAAAAAATGAAGGACTCTCATACAAACCTGCGAGAGCCCTTAGATCTCCTTTATCCGGCCTTGTCGCAAAATCCTTTCTTAGCAGACGTCTACTAACTATAAACTACCTCCCTGCATAATTTCATCTTTAAGCGTCAAGCGGTTTCGATATTTCGTGATGAGAGACCTTACGCTTTTATAGATTACGAGGCATTTTCAAATAACCCCGTCGACCCGTCCCTATCCTAACCAGCTTTCTTACAGCATTAATACCAACTTTCTTCAACTATAACTAATATCTTGAAAATGTTCTAGGCGGTCATGGAACCTTCTCGAACATCGTGAACAACCTGGTGCATGTCATCATGTACGGCTACTACATGCTGGCGGCGATGGGACCTCAGTACCAGAAGTATCTGTGGTGGAAGAAGCACCTTACCACTCTGCAACTAGTAAGTAACCAGTCAATTTTTTACAATATATATACTATATGTATATACAATATAATATATACAATATATATATAATATATACATTTTTCGATAGGTACTTGAACTGTATGAGAAGATAAAGTTTTCTTTGAGAAAGTAGACGTTTTGTAACCATTTGAATGAGGCTAATATCACATTTATGTGCCTCTCCGAATACTAGAACAACTAGTTATTCAACTTCGTTTTTAACCCCGACCAAAAAAGTTGGGTTTGAAGTGTGTATCTGTGTTGACATCTGTCTGTGGCTCCCGAACGGTTGAACCGATTTTGATAGATTTGTTTTATTATGCTGATTACGATTTCCGAAAAATGGCAGACCAAGATGATAGAGGGCAGCTAAGATCGATTCCTCCAGTTTAACCAATCTTCTTTGAATAACACAAGAGTGTTATTGACACATCCACCCTTTGAAATGAATTCGGTTATCATTAACACTAAAAACAGGATATTTACCATATTAACTATTTATTTCGTCTCTGTTGCAAGCGCCATCCATGATCACAGTTAAAAAAATGTATAACTATTATAAAAAAAAAACCTTTATTCAAATATTGAGGATTTCACTGAACGGAAAAGGACATGTTCGTTCACATTCTGCAAACTCTCAATTTGTTGCGGTTCTGTACTAAACTGGCCTGTGTACTACACTAGAACATCTTAGTATTTTCCTTTACTTTTCGCAACATGTCGCTGGAGCTAGTACTTAATTCCGACACTATGAACAGACAGACCCACACTTAGTTATCTAGATAAACTACAAGCACGGTCTACTTAGCGGTTACCTCGCTAATTAACAGCACGAACAGCCTAACTAACTCTCTTAGAATATTTCACAAGCGAACCGTTTCGTTGCATCGATGAAATTGTTTAACACACTTGTAATAGACTAATTAAACAATTTTCAAAAAAATATAATCAAAAAATTAAATACTTATTTTTTTTTATTAAAATCAGCCTTGTACATTATTTACAAACTACAATTTGAAGAAAGTTTTTTGACATCCGATGAGGGTTTTGGCTGTTGATGTTTTTGCAAGTTTGTATTCTGTCCTTTTTTAGGTTGAAAAATCACGTTTTACGGTAGGACTTAATGTAACGCACTCAAAACATTGTGCTGATGGATGGATTGAATAGTAAGGGGGTCGTGGAGGCGTTAAAAGTAAAAGTCTTACATGAAAAACAAGTAAGTATTTAAAAAAAAAAAAAAATGTCGTTGGAACTTTGGCCCCCAATATCTCCGTAAACGGAAGATCCCAGGTATGGTCTAGAACAAAAAAATGATCGCAATTGTAAGTTAAGAGTTTTTTTACACCCTTTTTTTTCGGATGGGAAATCATCAAATGACTCCTCCCGCTCTGGGCAGAGGCAGCGGAAGGGAGTGTCAGACTTGTACTGACTAAAACCCATCCATGTTCCTTCCTTGCCCTTTGTGTTCCAGAGCCGCGGTATCTCTTTCGAACAGTCCCGCAGCATCTTTTTACACCCCCTATAACTTACATAATAATATGAACACTAATGAACACATGGTACATTAACTATTTGTTTACACTGAAATCTAAGTAGTATTTGCCTCCTCGGTGTAGGCCTCCCTCATTTTTCTCCACATATTTCTATCCCGGGCTTGGGTCATCCAGTTTGGTCCAAATTTTTCTCTGAATATGTCTTTCTATCTTTTCTTTGGCCGACCTTTACTTCTGGTTTTGTCTCTAGGTATCCATTCAGTATAGCCTTATTAGTCCAACTGTTGTTTTCCATTCTGCAGATATGGCCAGGCCAGTTTATTTTTATTACATGATGGGCTTGCTCTTGACCTCGATCCTACCTGATGGAAAGCGATGTATGAGGTCTATGATGGAACGAGCGTGCCCAGAAGATGCCTGTTCACTCTGTTCACACAGTTCCATTTTAGTACCCTTATTCTTTTAACAATATCCATCAGTTTTGTGTCTTGTCTGATAGTTTTATTGTTCATTCTGTTTTTTTTTTTGTTTTATTCCTAACATACTTTTTCTATTTTCCTGATGAAATTATTCCATAAAACCACATTATTTTACCTAAAATTATGCAGTCCCATTAAAACTAGACTACAGTAAAGCTGTTACTGCGAATACTTCCGTCACCAACGTGGAACCACCAATAAGGATCGCTTACCGCGCCTAGCATTCCTTTCCACGGAGCTGCGCTTGCGCAAGTCGGTAGGATATACCACGCACGATGCAGGTGTACTGCGGTTGTAGAATGAAATATTAACCTCATTTAAAGGAATTGTAAAATGATATCACTGTTTTATGTCTTAGGATATTAGATCTCCCCATACAAATCCTTGGCTAACGTTCTTAAAATTATTCAGAAGATATTTTTTCAGCATTAGTTGTATATTTTTCTAAACTAGAACATTCTATGCAACTTTCAACAAAACTACGAACGAAATGATGAAGTTAGTCCCTCGTAAAATTCGTTTGCAGCCTATTGACAATCGACTCATCGTCGTTTTTAAAAACTCACCCCAACATTTCTTTCAAATTCCATCCATCTTAAACTCGATGTAAGTCTTCTCCATTAGTCCGTAGGAAAAGTTTCTAAAGAACCCATGGCCTAATTAACAAGTTATTCCCAGCAATATTCTTTGCTTAAAAAAAGCTAATTATGTATTAACCAATGATTCGTCCTAGTATTTCCAGAAGCGCAGTCTTAGTAACTCGTGTGCCATGTAGCCAGAGTTGCAACACGAGCCAGCGGAACGCGTATCCTTTCTCCGTTAGCGTTAGCAAACACACGTTCTATAAAATGTTTTACACTTAAATTAACGTGGTTACTGTAACTACCGGCCATCTTAGCTTAGTGCAACGGTGAATTAAACCCTCTGAGGGGGGCGAAGATTTAAATCGTTCGATTCACGTTCCCTACTGTGTACAGGACTCACTACAGACTACGGACACTGAACACCAAAACTCGGAACGGCTGTTCGGAACCGAAGTTTGCCTGTACTAGTTCGATCGAATAGAATCGAAGAGAAGATGGTTTAACACATACAATGTCGCAACACTATGCGACATAGGTATGGCATAGGTATGGCGTTTCCATGTCACTACATGAAAACGCCATACCTATGCACATTCTCAGTACTGATTCTCGGTACTGAGACTTTTGCGAGTGTGGTGACGACAAATCTAACAATTTCAATCTTTGGATCATTCATCCCATTTTTGAGGCAAATAAATCCTTCTAATCATAAGAGAAATTATTATTAGCCAATTGAGATTAAACAAATTTTTGGTCGTCGTACAAATTTCGTTCTGGCGAGACTTTTTTGTCATAGTTATGCACTAGGCGTAGCGTAAACACCAACCTTGTTCAACAATTTCTGACTTATGCCAAAAGTGTTGGCCATTTAAAAGTCATACCGCAAAAATATTGGGTTTTTAGATAATGCCCCACTCAACTTCAATTGTACTCGTACTTGCTCTAAAATCTCAAAACTGCTGTTTTTCTAAACTGTCTTTTTTTTTGGGGACGTGCTACGTTAATTGCCGTTTACGGGTTTGGCACATTATTTTATCTGTGAAATCGAAAAAAAGTGTGTATTTTTGTAACAGGATCTTACAAGCTGTCGTGATGGTTGCAGATGCTAAATTCCTTATTCTTCTGCTAATTTTCGCCTGCGGCGTTCGGGGTTACGTAATTGAGTTGTTAACCGTGGTTGTTGACTAATGTGATGATTGATAGTATAAATATTTGCTTTATAATCTATATATCTAATACTTTTAAACGAGCAAGTCACTAATAATCTGACTCTCGGAAACGGCTCCAGCGATTTTCATGAAATTTTAGTATGTTGGGGGTTTCGGGTTCGATAAATCGATCTAGCTAGGTTTCATTTTTGGAAAACGTTAAAAAAAACCGAGCAAAAAGATATATAACTGTTCAAACAGTAAGACCGCTGCCTCGAATTTTGCGGGCAGCGGGGCGGCGGCGGCGGCGGCGCCGCTTGACTTGAGTGCACCGCTCGTTGCCCGCTCCCGCGCCGCTGTTTTCGAGAACCGTTTAAATGTACGCATAAGATCCTGCCGCTCGCGCGCCGCCGCCGCCGCCGCCCCGCTGCCCGCAAGATTCGAGGCAGAGGCCTCATGGATAATTTGTACTTACCGGATTTATATTATTTGGTGTAATACTATTCATGCATCATACTATAATTCTCAATCATTGAACATGCTCATCCTGCATTTATAAACAAAGTAATTTGTAATAAAACAAAAATAATAACACCTTAGGTGTTTCATCGAACATTACATACATGATTTGTAACGGAAACACATTAAATTTTCACATAATTTCAATTGCTTTATTAAAACCCAAAAATTATGTTGATTGCAAAACGAAAAGATATTAATTTTCTTGGAAGCCCTTAATACGAAATATCTCTTCTTACTTCAATCTACCTGTGAATCATGAAATCCATTTGCCACACGACAACAGAGAAAGTTCGGGAAACTTTCTCCTTTTTTAATTTAAACTAATTAGAGCCCTCTTGGTGTATAATATAAGTAATCTAAAAGCCTATTAACATAACGCATTCTAGAGTGGATCATTCCATGATCAACTCATGTCGGTATGTGAGCGATATGCGGAGGCCCACGGTCTCAGATATAATTAAAAAAAGAGCGAGTGTCTGTTGTTCAAGGCAGGCACTAAAGACTATCGCGAAGTGCCGCCTGTCAAACTCAGTGGAACTGAGTTGGTATGGGTCAAATCTTTTAAATATCTGGGGCACTGGGTCACTGCAACGCAGACGGACAATGTTGACATGGAAAGGGAGCGTAGGGCGCTGTCAGTCAGGAGCAATCTGTTGATCCGTAGGTTTGCAAAGTGCTCGAGAGTTGTAAAAAATACTCTGTTTAGGGCATACTGCCAATCTTTTTACACCAGCAGTCTATGGGTCGACTACACGCAAAAGGCTTACAGCGCCTTACGCGTCCAGTACAATAACGCATACAGGGCGTTGTTGGGGTTGACACGATACTGTAGCGCATCAGGTATGTTCGTAGAGGCACGTATAGACGATTTTTACGCAATCATGCGAAAGCGTGTCGCCTCCTTGATGCAGCCAGTGCGGGGCAGCACTAGTGTTTAAGATGTGTATTACTAACTAATTGGATTGTATGATCTGTAAAATAAATTTATTATTATTATTATAAGCTTGTGGGTTAACTTGTGATGAGGTAATTTATTAGAACCTCAGATACATAGGAAGATAACCTCTCTTGTCATAGACATCTTTACTGCTGGCTAAGGAACAGCAATAATAACTGAAACATTGAATACTGCAGACATAAAGTAATTACTTTAATCGTATGTTCACTCATAACATTGTATCTTTATTCCAGGTCCAATTCTTCATGGTGCTGTTCCATTCGATGAGCGCCTTGGTGTACGACTGTGGATATCCTAAGTAAGTGTTTCAGACCAAAGAATCTCTTAACATCTTGGACATCTTTTCATGTTCGTCCACAATATTCCTTTTATTAAACTATATTCTGGTTATTTCGTATCGATGGGGGGACATGCCAATTATCTTGGGCCCAGTAGGTTTGTAGTCTTTATATGCCTTCTTAAATGCAGGTGTAGGAACACTTCAAACACTCCACTAAGAGGTTGTGCATTGATCTGGAGCCCCGCAATCACGAAGAGTACAGGAAAGATCTATAAAATAATTCCTCAAAAGATTTATGTGCCTGACCCATTCATAAAACCAATCATGTATTTGTGAATGTAAAAACTCCACTATCAAACGAAAAATCAAACGAAAAAAAGATTGAAAATACTTCATCTTGCAAAGTTCGAGCCAAAAGCACAGGGCTTTCCCTAAACTATAATGTGTTAATACTGGCTACGCAATTTTACGTCGTGCGCAATCAACAGGAGCGTTGGAATCATATCGGTCATCTAAGCGCATGTGCAACTTTGATGCTGATATTGTGTTTTTGCTAGGTATGTTTCTGCAGTTGTTCTAAAGCATGATGCACGAAGTATATCAGGAAATGTACTCGAATAATGTGTAAATCATTTATCCATTGCAAAATAATATGTTTCTTATGAAGGATGTTCTCAAATATGTATTGAAAGACTAATTTCATATTTAAGTCCTGTTTAAAATCTTTATCAATCGTCTCGAATAAAACCCTCACCACTTCTATCAATTCAGGGGAATTAAATAAGTGGCAATCGGTTTCAAAGCGTTTCATTTTTCTGAAAGTACTTTGAACGAAATTGATATAAGCTTTTGTTGTTTTGTTATGACAGTTCTATACATTTTTTATTTTAAATCATTTTTGGGAAAAGTGGAAGGAATGGGGGGAGGCCCTTGCCCAGGAATGGCACAGATCAGGCTAACTAAAAAAAAAATATAACTAATTAACTCCGATTGGTAGAATATCAGGTCGTCTTCTAGGCGTTCTTGTTTGCACTAAAAAAATATTTATTTTGTTTCAGATTGATTGCTGCTGGTTTAATCCTGCATTCCACCATCTTCATCGTCCTATTCATGAACTTCTATCTGCAGGCTTACAAAGATAGGCCGAAAAAGAAAGCCCTTCCAGTGGCTGCCAACAATAACAACAACGATGAAACTCATATCGCCAATGGAATGATCAAGAGTGAGGCTAACGGACATGTCAAGAACGGTGATCTCAATGGACACCTTAAAAACGGAGAAATCAATGGTCACCTCAGAAACGGAGACTTGAATGGACACCTTAGAAATGGTGGCCTAAACGGACATATCCAAAACGGTGACCTAAACGGACTTATCAAGAACGGTGACTTAAACGGTCATATTAAAAACGGAGACCTCAATGGCTATGTGAAAAATGGAGACCTAAACGGTTTTCTAAGACATGAAGCCAATGGACACCTAAAAACCAATGGCCATTTACAAAATGGCTACACGAACGGTCAAGTGATACATGGCATAACAGATAAAGAAAAAGTGCAATAGCCCACAATTTATTGTTAGGTTAGATTGTATACTTTTTATAAATTCCATTTGTATAGAGAGTTGGAGGTACTTGAGTTCTTTTTCGTCCCTTCTTGCTTAGTGAGAAAAAAACTAAGTAGATGGCTGTAGAAAGTATAATTTCAATGAGTTGCGCTGCGTGAAGCTTTCAACTAACTGAATCAACATCACGTTTTATGTAATTATAATGTGACCAACACTATCATTCTTGTGAATTTCTTGATAGATAGATACCTAAAACGAAGCCTACACTCACGAGCAGTATGAAAACGATTAGCAAACTGGAAGATTTAAAAGCAAATGTCTTGTGGACTGAAGATTTCAACTTTGACATTATAATCTTTTACTTAGCGTGTCGATGGCAATCTATATTGTGTCGGCCCAGAACTGAGCTACTAGTTTGGCGCTGTCGGTAGCGAAATTGGAGACCACGGGAAATTCGCATTTAAAAATAGTAATTTTATCCAAAACAAAAAAAAACATATAGATAGAGATAGAGCAGGAGAAAATCACTTTTAGTAGTTGCATAATATTCGTAGATTGACATACGGCGGCACATGAAGCCGTACATTTCCAGTATAATTTGGCCTCGTTTTATTTAGATTTCCTATAGGTACAATGCGAGATCCACATAAACTGGTTTAGTATAGCTTGATAGGCCGTCGTGCGTAAATTGTACGAGTACACAATGATAGGCCCAGAGTATTCACGGAACCAGCTGTTTCTAAAATTTACTTTCGACAAATTTAAATGGACTCCACAGACTCAACCGTACACTCCTGAACTCTAAACAAAATAATATTGTACAGAACCAGTGTATAAACAATTATTTCATGCTAGCTATCTTTAACCCCAAAATGGTCCACGTTTTAAAATTATATCAATTAGGTTTGTAAATAAATTCGTGGCAACGAATGTCTTGACTTCAAAAATTGTTAAACAATTTTTCTTTTTACTCCTTTCTTAACAATTTAATGTTAAAACTACCTCATGAGTGGACTTATTCATATTTTACGTATAAGATTTTAGCCTCGAACTGCTAAAGTTTAAGTAAGCCGCATAATGAGGCCAGTGCTCAAATAATATTAAAAAAAATTAATATATAAAATTTTGTCCTTATTTTTTGCGAAATCTTTGCTCACTAAAATACTTTATATTATAAAAAGACTCGCCTTTACATGGCAAAAGTTCTAATACTTCCGTCCATACTAAGCTTTATTTAATTGTAGGTAACAATAGCTGTAAATAAAGTTTTAAGTTATTTTTTGTTCATGAAAGTACAAGTAATCATATAGGTACGTGTACTTCACAAAACTCATAAAAGACAAAGTTTTTTTTTAATATTTATTTTCCCGATTTTTGTTTTGTTTTTATTGCGAAAAAATATAAAAATCAAGTACAGTGATTGCTAAAATAGGTATTATTAAATAATGTAAATATAATTAAATTGATGAGATTAATTACATCTTATGTGCGTGATGGGAGTGATTTTTGATTATTTTTACAAAATAATAATTAAAAGTTTATTATATTTTTGTATTTTATCATTCTCGGTGGGTGAATGGGAGGAAACTCCCTTAAAAAGAAATTTTTATATAATTGCTAAATAAACTAAGAAACCAGTCAGTTTTAGCGAAATTTTAATGATATTATAAATAGGTGTTTTATACATACATAGACTTAATTATTATAAGTGATATGTGGTAAATATTGTATACCCTTTTATAAGATAAGTTTCAAAAATAAAATATTTGAAATTATGATGTCTTTTTATTGTGTCAGTTACCTATAAAAATAACCTGTTAGTATTTGGAGTTTGGTAACTATCTGACTGATTGGCCAGAGAAGGCAAAACACCGAGAGAGTTGAAAAGGAAGGAGTCCTTTGCCCAGCAGTGGGACAGTATAGGATAAAAAAAAGGCAACCAGCACAACTTGCGCTAGATCGCTAGCGCAAGATTGACTGATCTCGATACTTCAACAAAAGCCCACTAGTGTTCCCACAGGCCTCACTGAGAGAAGGAATGAACCCAAGCAACTCGAGAAGCTGGTTGGCGGATTCCACAAGTCTTCGATTTTTTGGTTCTAAGACGTTCTTAGGATTTACGAAATTAATTAACTTCTTCTTAGATTTTATTTCAATTGTCTGATCCTATGAAAATAGAGTGATTCCGTTGATCGATTTCACATCTATTGGCTCTACATCCAAGAAGTAGGCTTCCTACTTTTATATTATAAATGCGAAAGTTTGTAAGGATGAATTAAAGTTTGTTACTCTTTCACGCAAAACTGCTAAACGGATTTGGATGAAATTTAGCACATAGGTTGACTTAGATCCAGGGCTGCGGGACTGTCCCAGGGCTGCGGGACTGTCCCAGGGCTGCGGGACTGTGGGACTGTCCCAGGGCTGCGGGACTGTCCCAGGGCTGCGGGATTGTTCGAGGGCTGCGGGACTGTCCCAGGGCTGCGGGACTGTTCGGAAGAGATACCGCGTCCCTGGAACACATAGGTTGACTTAGATCCAGGGCTGTGGGACTGTCCCAGGGCTGCGGGACTGTCCCAGGGCTGCGGGATTGTTCGAGGGCTGCGGGACTGTCCCAGGGCTGCGGGACTGTTCGGAAGAGATACCGCGTCCCTGGAACACAAAGGGCAAGGAAGGAACATGGATGGGTTTTAGTCAAGTATAAGTCTGACACTCCCTTCCGCTCCGCCCAGAGCGGGAGAAGTCATTTGATGATTTCCCATCCGAAAAAAAAAAGGTAGACCTAGATTAAGACATCGGATACTTTTTATGCCGGTAGTTGATTCGGTGAGATAATTATCGAACTCCACGCGGGCGAAGCCGTGGGCATTACTTATCTTGCGGAAAGGCCCCCTGCTTATACTACACTTAACTTTTATGCTAGTACTCTAGTCAGAGCCATCTGTCGACGTAACTTAGTAACAGGTGAGCACAAAGTTAAGGTTCATCGCCTGCAGTAGACATCCGAGTCTTATGTTACGCTACTCTGTGTGCGCTTACTTTCGCTGCGTTATGTGAGTAGTTTAGGGTTGGGTATAGATGTCGCTACAAGTAGGTGGTGACTTTTTTCTTTTTACTGATTTGATGGAATTCTTGTAGCTAGCCATTGTGATTATTGTTATGGCTTGAAGTGGAACTACTCGTATTTTTATAGATATAGAAAGTATGGGTACGGATTTTTAGTGATTCGTGAGTTTATTGTTTGGCAAAAAATATTCATTCAATTTTAGCCGGGAATAACCTAAGTAGAGTTTTTTAGTTGCAGTTTTTAAAACACTCTTTGAAAAACCAAAACAACGATTATAGATAATGGAGTAATTATTTATCAACACAATTTTTAATCACCCAAAAGGGTAATTTCCCTAAAAATCACAAAGCACCTTAAATAGCCAATTGAAAGAATTAATTGCAAAGAAAATCGAGCCTTTAAAATTTAACGTTGTGTCGATAACAAGTTGGACCCTCGCTAAACCTTAATTATAGCCCTGCAAAATGTCAATAAACCTGACATTGGAACATTTTTTCTTCCCCTTTCTAATTTGTTAGCCCTAAAATCGTAACCCTACTCAACCAATTTAACCTAACCTCTAAAACTTACCAAAATGTTATACCAGATAGGTCTTTATACATTGGTTTTGTAACGTGTATTGAGAAGGGTAGATACGGGGTTGAGGCACGCACTACTCTGTCACCTTTTGTAAATGATGGTAAGAAAGAGACAGAAATAGGGTTGTCCTTGTTTATTGACGTTACATTTCACGGTATATGGGGGTTGATTTGACATTTCATGTTGCTAAAAATATCGAGCAGTTCTTAAAATATTTAAGTACTTGAAGACATAAAGTGCATTTTATTGAAATTCTTTGCTAGTGATTTTAATAAAAAATAAAAGCTTCAAATTCAAGTTTTAACGTTTCATAACTCTTGGAGTGCATTTAAATAAATTAAGAGATACCTTTAATTAATAAAGAAGTGTCAAGTGTTAACTTACTTAATCTTTTGCACCTAAATAATTAGTAATGTTTAGTCTTAGTGCAATAATTAGTTGTAACTGAGTAAATAACTGATTCCTATTTTATTATTCATTATTATTTATCTGCAATTTTGAATTAAACTTAAAGAACCTCATCGGAAATTGAGTGTTCCTTCAAATAAAAAAGGAAAAACTACAAAAAAGATAGAACGGAGTTCCAAAATATCTGTCCAAACCGCTCTTCCATAGAACTTCTCCTCAAACAATCAATATGCCCCGTAAAACGGAACGCCAGTTCGCCGGCCGGGACGAAAACCCTAGCCAGGGGTAGGTACCTTCACTCAGTCGAGTGCGCGTTGTTACCGCGCACGCACGCGCGCCGCGTCCCCGCTCCTCAAACACACACAACAAAAAACCAAAAAATCTTAACAATCAACCCAACGTGAATAGCATTAGTGCTATAGTGTACCAATAAGTGTTATTTGTTAACTATTACAGTGTAAACAACCAGTGACTCAGTGAAAATCGCAACAGAACATCGCTCAGCGTCCAACCATAATGATATAAAACATTTTCTACGATAAATCGTTTGTTACTGTGTTTTAATCGGTAATGTGCCTTCTTTGAGGATTACTTGTATTATATATTAATGTATTATGTTTGCCGACCGCAATGTGGGGTTGGAAATCTATGGAATATGCTAATAAGTTGGTTTCTTTTAACCCGCACACAAAAAGGTCTGCACTAGACACTGCAGTGCGATTTGTGTTGCAAATTTACCAGAATTTATATCTTTTCCGTCTGTACGTACTATTTTATCTATTTTCATTACCTAACTCGGAGTTTTGTTCGGTTTCTGTGAAGTATGTAGGGTGGCTTCTAATTTAAGTTTGAAATTTTTGTTTCGAATTCTGTTCTTATCAAGCCTAAATTGTTTCTACTGTGTTTCAATTAATTGGTACGTTGAATTTCGAAACAAAACTCTAAAACTCGCCAAGTGGACGAATTCGCAGTGAGAAATTCGATTACAAACAATTTTCACTTCATAATAAGAACGGGTAGTGTCATTTCCTTTGTGCCAATAGTCTATTCGCTCTAATTTCCTGCTTTGCTAGTTATTAACGTGTCTGCATCAGATCTAGGTTTAGATTTGTCGAGCTCAATCGGTCTATTAAATTCGATTGATTCGTACGTCAATTTGAATTTCAAATCAATCGGTTATTTGTTTTGCTTCGATAAATTGATTGTCTTTTAGTAAACACGCCGTGATTATTCTAAAAGGCGGTGAATAACTTTTGTGTTTTAATGGAATTGATCAATAGAACAGTTACATTAATAAATAACTGAAGAAATTAAATTCGAGGTTACTTCAGTTTTTTGTCGTAAGGGTAGCAATTCTGATGACGTCAAATGAAAAGGCTATGAAGCAAAACAAGCCGGTGCCTTTGGTTAAATATATGACTAGCATGGACATTATGTAGATTCTAGACGTAAGTCTAAAGAAGACACATTACTAAGGAGCGACCATCTACATTATTGTTTTAGTTTAAACGAAAGCTACAGTTGGAAATGTTTGAGCTACTTCAGCTACTTTTAACTACCTATTCTAAAATAGGTTAACAAACGGGTAATACCAGTAAAACCTTAAATATATTTACTTTCAGGTGCGTTCGAACTAAAACCACAACAATATTCTTTGTGGCAAAAAATAGATTCAGCAAATTGCATTTCTTATCAAGCAATCTTCCATTGTTCCGGCGCATAGCTAGTGGCTACGGACCTTAAAATCCCGGATCCAATTTCAAGAAATAACTTTTTATAAAGAGCTATGCACATGTATGATAACAGTAAATCGTAAAATTTACCCAAGAGCACAACAAAAACTGTTATATAAGAGGATAAAAATGAAGATACGAAAGACAATAAAACTAACTACGTAATACTAAAGAAAGAAGCTCAAAATTCCATTGAAGCTATTACATACTCCGTGACCCAGACCTTAGCAGTAAAGCCAAATCGATATGAAATTGATAACGAAGTGAAATCCGAACGGGTATTTAAATTGGAGTTAGAGAAATATTTCAATAAAAAACACAGTATAAACGATGTTTTACGTTTTTGAAAGAATTGAAGTAACATTGGATTTGCTTACATAGTTTTTAGGAAAAAGGTTTTTATCATCATCATCATCAGCCTATAATGTTCCCACCGCTGGGACACAGGCCTCTGCTCTGGCTGGAGGCCTTAATTTCGAGGCATCCACAGAAAAGCCCGGTTAAGCAGTCGACAACCTCCCTAGGTTAAACTGCGAGACGCCCTTCACAAAAAAAAAAAAAAAAAAACACAGGCCTCCTCTCTATGAGAGGGAATGGGCTATAATCCACCACGCAGATTATAGCCTATTAATACATTACAAATAATGTGGATTCAAGAGGAACTACCTAAAGGACAGTTCTTTGCTTTTCAAAAGACTTCTTTCTTCGAAAACATATTCAGGAAGTGCCATCTCAATTAAAATGTCCCGATACGATCATTCGAATCAGCAAACCGTCTCAAAACATCACTTAGCATTTTACGAAGGTTTTTTACTTGGAAACGATGTACAAATCGGTTTCCTTTCTTCGTAACGTTAGGCCAGTCTATTGTTGTCACGCCAATCTCTCTGAAATACGTCTTCCCCAATTCTTATTGATAATTCAATTTCGTCAATTCGATGTTTTCTGCCTAGATTTGTGAGGGCTTCACAAGGGTTCATTCTAGGCCTAGTCTTTTGAGTAAGAATGCGGTGTAGTTATGCGGTTATTGTATTATGGACCTTAGTTACAATAATAGTCTATCCTCTATCTAGTACTATCCTCTATCCTATTATTATACGTCCATTACTGCAACCTTTGTGAAGAACGGCTTTGTTATTGTCTTGTATGACTTTAAAGGCCCTCACGAAACTCACATTGACAACGTTTGAGTGCCATTTAAGTTGTTAGAGCAAGCTATTGAAGAAAACTGCAACATTGAATGATAGCACTTGAAGAAGATATTTACAATGGACAATCTATTCTAAGTGCATGAATGATTCGGGTTAATGAAATAAATAGCGAAGCAACAAACAAAACTATTGAATGTATTCCAAATATAACTATGTCATTTATTGATATAAATGGAGCGTCTTAATATAGATACTGATATAAATGTGAACGAAATATATTAACCTCGTTAACTTTGTCTGTTAAATAGATAAGCTTCCGAAATAATAGGGTCCCAGACAAACAATTCGAAATGTGGAGCTCGGTATCTATCGAATTAACTATTTTTGGCTCAATCGGGAGCAAACAAAAGTTTCCTTTATACCGTTCGATGGAATGATACTACAATTAGATGAAAAAAGGAAGCATGAGTACAACCAACAAAAGAAAAACCAATACATCTTCGGTGCCAAAATAGAATAAAACACGCGAGCTTAAAAATAAAAGCATACGAGAACTATCCCGACGACTTATTTCTCGTCCGGAAGTTATCAGTGCGACCGGTTATTCTACAACAATGAGGCCTGTTCTTCTACGTACCAAGTTATATGAAGATGCAGAAGATCCACTCTTAATGAGACTTGGAACACAAGGAGAGACGAAGAATTAGCTATACAGCCTCTTGCAATCAATTTGGTCTTGCTGTGATTGTCATTTGTTTAATCTTTCAATAAACTAGGATCTTTGTTTTCAATTGTATGTTGAACTAACTTTTGCCCGCAACTTGATTCGTGTTATGATAGGAAATTATCCCATTCGAACGTTTTAATTGTACCTTATGACACTCTGTGTGTCTTCCACTAATGTATGATGCAGCTCCGAAGATTACCATAATAAAAGTGTAAGGAGATTGTATAGCTGGTGTTCTGATCTTATTTGCTCTGTGCCCGTCTTCATTTGGATCGTGTGCGTATGCGTATGCGGCGATGTTGTGGCGTTTTTATTGGAGCAATGTTTATTTATTTATTGGTTGGTTTTGTGTTGTTTGAAATTGGAGTAAGAAGTTGTTTATAGTCTTGGATTATTGTATTTACTTCGTGATTTACTGGAGTGGGTTCTTCTATTTCTTTTACTGTTAGGTATTGCCCCTTCTTGGCTATTGTAAGTTATCTTTTGTATTATGTCTTGTTTAAAATATTCAGTATTGAATTAAGAGTCGTGGTATGTTTTAAAGCAGATCAGTACTTTTTGGCTGTCTTTTGTGTATTTTGTGTTTATATTTGAAAAGTAATTCTTTTCCCCAACCGTAAGTTCTTGTCTCTCATAGAGAGGAGACCTGTGTCCCGGCAGTGGGAACATTAAAAGGCTGATGATGATGATGAAGTTCTTGTCTCGTCATGATATTATCTACCTCCTACTTCTTCGCATACATTTTAATCTCCATCATTGTTTTATATATATATAATAGTTTGAAATTATATTAAAAAGTTAACTAATATCAATTACATTTTATGTACATTTTATGTTAAAATGGGATGGGCTAAAATGGGATTGGGCGGGTCACGTCAGCCGCATGCACGATGACCGCTGGGCAAAAGTCTCCACACAATGGTTGCCGGAAGACGGACGGCGCGGCGCCGCCGAGGCCGGCCCAGAAAAAGGTAGCGAGACGACCTGGACGCGTACCGCGAGGGCTGTTGCCCAGCAGTGGGACAGTACAGGCTGCTAAAAAAAAAAAAAAACATTTTATGTACATTATATACAAACTACAAATATAACAAAAATAATGCTAAAAAAGGGAAGACTAAAAGTAAGTACCTACATATTTACAACGACAACATTGTTTTAACAATTTGGCTCAACAATGATAAAACCAGTTCTTTCCAATCATTCGTATCGCATCTGTGCGTACGAGTTGATTGAGAGCACGGTCTGTCTGACTACGTTGCATTTTTTTTTATTCAGGTTAGCATTTGTTTGGTCTCGATCAACAAGCTATCGAGTAAACCCCATTGAGTTGAGGTTTTGTGTTGCGGGAAATTGGACTTGCTTTTATTTTTGTGTGAAAGAGAAACGAGTGAAATAACGATTGGAGTTTTTTTCATTCTTTCGTGTTTTATTGTTGTCTCTATTAGAAGGAAACATGGTAGTTATTTGAAAAACTATCGCTGTCGCTCTGCGAACGTGATTTCGACATTGGTGCGATAAGGACAACTATAGTAAAAAGTCATAATTCGAGGTTTGGCTTTCGACTATTACCTCCTCCAATATTCGCCAAAGAAAAAGATATTTCATAAACTGAATAAGAAAGATATATACTGTGTCCCTATGTTTTTCGTTTTTCATTAATAGTTGTCAAATTTGTGCACTAGGCCTCTGTTGACAGGCGATCTAGGTGTTTATTCAGATTATGTGTCATCAAAAAGGAAAACATAGGGATAATGAAGAGGTTGATATTTATTTAACTGTAAAAAAACATAGCTTTTAAGTCATAAACCAGAAAAAAAACAGACCACCGTTTGGAAAACAGACCAGCCACATTACTAACATATCTAAAATATAAATCACGACTATTTTCTCCAAAAGGTTAGACAGTAGCGTACCTAACCTATTATAATACTTCTACACCAAAAATATGGTATTACACCAATTATGTTTAAGTATTATGTGATATGGGAGCCAGTCTAATGCCATCAACTGAGTACAAATCAAGACGCTACGGAAAAAATCCTAACGGAAAACCAATAGCAGTTGGTGCAACCTGGGAATCGAACCCAGGACCTCAAGCTCAGAAGTAGCGCTAGCGACCACTAGAGCAACAAGGCAGCCATGTATTTATTTTCCATCAAAACATGCAAGCTCACTAAACAAATATTCTGCACCCCAAAATTCGGGGCCCGAAATCAATCATTCATAGCCAAATGTTTAACCCTAAAAAAACCCAATCATGCGAAAAAACGATCTACGTCTGAACGTCATTTCCTTACTAAACGGTTAATGTATCGTCCTGTTTATTTTGGACCTTATTGCTTGGATTTTAAGGGTTATTTCGAATGTGTAAGTGAGGTCACAGATGAACTAACACAACACGTGTCACGTTGAGCCCTTAAAGATAAAAAATGTTTGAGTAAACGATGCGAGTAGCGTTGTATTCAATTAGTGATGTCATTTCTGTTAACCAGAATATTAGAAATAAAAGAACACCTGGAATTGGTTTTTTATTAGACCTTGTAATTCGTTGTACTAATTTTGATAATCTTCGAGTGGGATATTTTCACCCACAGGGTTACCTTGACATTCAAAATAATATGAGGCTAGCGGCGAAAATAAAACTAGCGCAAATATTGTATGATTATTTAATCTTTATGGTATATTATATTTGTTATATTTCTGATATATTTCGGATTCTAGATTTTTACCATATTTAAAAAAAAATATTTTTCACGTTTATTTATGCGCACCGCTAGCCTTTCCTCTTAAATATCGCCCAGTTTAATATAAGATTTTTTTCAGTACTGAAACAAGACAAAGACGGCTGATGATCAATTCTTTTAAAAAAAAAAAAAAAACGTTGCCCCACACTAGGAATTTGTATGTTCTGTATCATGGGTGCGTTCACAAACATTTAAACTCATATACACTAACTGCCAGACCCGGAACACCTACCTGAAGGCCATACAAATAATTGTTCCGTGCAGGGATCGAACCCGCGACACGCAGTGCAGCAGTCAATCGCTCAGTCACTGCGCCAACCGTGCCGTCGCCTTTCGACGGTTGTTAGGTGACGGAACTAGACAGACATTTTTCTCTGTCGTTATATCTTCGAAGTCCCCAAACAATACAAAACTTAAGATAATCAAGACTACAAAGTGTTATCAATTCAAAAACAACGAACTTATTTTCCTGCCCTTGTATTTAATTAGTCTCAACCATCACCAACGAAAACAACCTCAGAAACATCTGTAAACGTAAAAACATCGATAAACAACGAAATAATCTTTGTGGCTAATTGCTTTTCCTTTTGTATTGGCGAATTAATTAGCAATAATGGTTGTTCCCCTATTTTTCACTCCAAGGGCCTTTCCACACGACGTTTTTTTTATGCACTGACGACACGCATTTTTGATTAGCGCGTCCTCTCTACATAACATAACATCACGCTTGTAATCCCCGAAGGGTTAGGCAGAGGTGTACCTTACTTATAGTACACCCACATTTAGCCAATTATGTTTTAAGTCACATGTAAAAAAAGGCGAGCCTATTGTCATCAACCTGGGACAAATCTACAGATTATTGTTAATAGTTATAAAATCGATGCGGCTGGCCAACGGTCTCTCTAGATGGCACATCGGATTTCCCATACATTCTAAAGGGGCTATACAATACTATACATTGGTTCCTGCCGTTCTTCACTTATTTGGGGAATAAGGGACACTTTCAAAATCAATATGCGTGGTTTGTATTATTAGAATTTTAATAGGACAACGCTTGTTGTACAATATATTTTTGCTGTGGTATTTTAAATTGTGGACAAGCTTTCGCAAATGATAAAACAATTAAAATGTGTTAAGTCGATCATAGAAGGATCGACTTAACACATTTTAATAGTTTTGCCGAATTCTAAACTGGTTCATATGACATTAATAGAGCCTTCTTGATGAAATTCCGACATCTTCAACAGACCTATCCTTTGATACGGGATATAGTATAGTGCATAAGTTTGTAATTGTAGATGTACTCTGTACGGTTAGGGAACTTACACCTTGAGTTGATGCTGATTGATACACTGCTGACTGATCTATTGATAAAAGTATGATTGCATGATGGATGAGTGCACGCAGTATGAATGCTATTCGTGCACTAAATTGGCCGGCCTGGCGCAGGTAAAATGCTGACATATTGTTATGAAAACTGTGCTGTGCTTGCACTATACATGCTCAGGTGCACAGGATGATATGAATCATGGTTACTGTTCTCTCCAAAGAAATGTAAATAATTACGAGTGATAGACAGGACAAGACAAAGAAAATCGTAACCTACTTAGTAACGAATCGGCCTGTCTCGTTTCAAACGCCGGCTTGACAGGTAACATTCGTGTGTCAAAATCGAAGTTATTCGGGATCAAAATTTTTGTATGACAATATTCCGAACGTCCGCTCATCAAATATCTTAGCTTCTCTCACACTCATATTCTACAGGCTGTAAACAGAATCTTCACGAAGCCGTCAACCAAGCATTATGTACATCAAACTAAGTAACTTTACACAAAAGTTATTGCTGGGAAACGACTTTTTTTTCGGGGGTAAAAAAACACGTTTTACGGTAGGACTTAATGTAACGCAATCAAAACATTCTGCTGATGGATGGATTGAATAATACGGCGGCCGTAAAGGTGTCTTAAGTAAAAAAAATACATTAAAAACATGTATTTCAAAAAAAAAAAGTTGTGAAGAAGTTGGAACTTTGACCCCCAATATCTCTCTAACTAGAAGGTTCACAGGTATGGTCTAGAACAAAAAAATGATCGCAAAGACGGGGAGAACAAGTGCCTTTCGGCTTCGTAAAGAGTCTTTTTACACCCTTTAAATCGAATGTAACAACAATCCGACAAGACTGAAGAGTTCAGGCACTGGACCACCAACTTAACGTAACAGGTTAACTTCTAAACCCCAAGCTGCTACTGACAAATTCATCACAAAACGAACAAAGATGGAACCTCGCATGTGAACAGCTTACACATAAAACCTCCCAAGAACGAAAAAAATATAATAAATAACACAGAAACACAATTTATTGCATCTCATGCAATAGATATTTACAACCACAATATAAAATGTATTCCGCCATCAAATCATTTGATACCAGATTCCCATGATAATTATATGGAGTATTACAGTAACAATAAAAATTTATAACACGGCTCGCCATGGGAGATATGCGATAAATATCGGTTACTCATAGCACCGCATCTAAAACGTTACGGGAAATAGTGTTTTGATGAAACATATAGAAATATGAAACGTTTTAGAGAGGCTCGGGGGTTTACTGCAATTGAAAGGAGAGAGACGGAAAGAAATCCTTTTTTTTATTTAATAAGGAATATAGTGATAAGATAGCCAATAATAACTACATTTTCACATGAAATTCATAATTATGGTTGAAAATTATCCTACAGGAATGTTTTAAATGTAGCCTATGTTACTCGAGGGTAAGGTGGCTTCCCATCAATTTAAGAATTTTCGGAATCCGATCAATCATTCCGAAGATCTACATCCAAACTTAAAAACTTTACCTCTGTAATAATGTAATAAAGTTTAGATTAAGTTAATAAGACAAGATAAAGTTTAGATGAACTGCAATCATACGGTCTGGGTTCATAATAGGAGAATTATAAGATGAATTACAATATAAATCACGTTAAAATTATTAAAATGGTCACAGACAAAGTTAATTTCGTAAAATTGTCACTTTGTGACCATTTTTCGAATTGCAATATAGTTCATAATTATTCATCATCATCAGCCTATAATTTTCCCACTGCTGGGACACAGGCCTCCTCTCTATGAGAATGAATGGGCTATAATCCACCACGCGGGCCCAGTGCGGATTAGTAGATGTCACATGTCTTCGAATTTTTGGTTCTAGGACATGCCGGTTTCCTCACGATGTTTTCCTTCACCGTTTTTGAGAGCAGTGGTTATGCTAGTCGCGGTCAAGCTTTTATCTATCAAAAGTATTTTCTACATATCACTATTATAATAAATCTCAATCACGAAAACAAATATTAGAAAAAATTACAAATAAAGTTTTACGATTATACAAAAATCTTTTTATCCAGAAATATTGCAAAAAAAAAAGACTGATTATACAAGGTATAAAAACTCTGCTGTGTAGTTTTTGTCTTCTTTAAATTTATAAATAGAACAGTTCGCAGAGATAAGTCAGCTGTTTTATAACCAGTACTTATTATGCAAAAAAAAAAAAAAAAAAATGCAATAAATGAATGATTATGATTATGATTATGAACGGTTGTACGTAAGTGCCACCTGTCACAAGCATTCCGATACAAAGAGGTTTCTTTGAAAAAAAAAAACAACAAAAAAGAGGAAACCACTTGAATGTAACAGCTATAATCATCGTAATAAAGATCAATTTTGGAAAATGATGATCGTGTTTGGGGGTATAGTTTTCCAATCATTGGACGCAGCATGAGCCATAACGGTAATCGCAATGCCGTATTCACTCACATAGAGTGAATAGAAGTAACCTTTTATGAGAACACTCTTTGGCAAAGGCCTGCCGTCATTCCTTCCACTTCTCTGAATATTGTGCTTTTATTCGCCAATTCATATGAGCATAATCAATTAGCCTAACTGCCCGCCTTACTATGACACCGGCCTCCTGTGTATGAAATAATGACCACACCGCTGCTGCTCAAAGTATCTCCTGAACATGAAAGCTTCAACTAAAAATCGAAACCGAGTGCAACCAGAAAACAACTGTTTCAGACACAGAAAAAAGAAACTGTGCTTACTGGACATTGGCATGTGTAAACACCGGGTCAAATTTGACCAAGTAAATACAACACAAAAAATAACATGGGAAAAACCGCAGAGTAAGCAACGCTTCCCCCATAAGTTATAAGTTCCCCTTTAGTAAGGGTATTTAGTGGCAATAAAACCAAACATTTAGAAGAGATCCCTTAAACAAATAGACGACAAACAAACGTAAACACTAATACTGGGCACAATAGATAGAATTTAACTGTTGTTACATTACAGCACCATTAGTTTGATGGAAACACCGCAGTAACCGATATCACTCTTTGTTTTATTTAAAACTAGGGATATCTCTACTTCGCACGGGTACATTGTACTGATGGGGATCAAAAGATGGAGGTTTCTGATGAATCTCCTTTATTTTATGCCTGTTTTTAATTTTTCTCAATGAAGTATACATATAATACAGTCTTTCACATAATGCCTCTAATTTCACCAGGCTCGTATGCCTGCACAGGTATTTTTAACTTTGCAACGCTTCAGCAAACCCTTGACGTTTCAAATGTCTAAACGTAGTAAGTAACTGCACTTTCCGTCGTTAGTGTGCATGGACCTGCTTACTAACTAAAACATTTAAAACCTTTCAATATCAACATAATAGTCTAGATTAAGCCCTACTCAGCTCTTCGGAAGTGCCGAATCCATATAGCTTTATGTACCTCAGTTTTTAAGCCAAGATTAAGCCCCTAAACACACAAAGACCCTTATGGCGTACACATAATATAGTCTATTCCCTTTGTAATAGGCAAGTAAAATATCTTTCGGTACCAATTCTATACGATAAGGAATCAATAAGGTACAGTCACGAATGTGTTTTTGAAACTATACTGCGCTGAAATTTAAGGGAGGAGTTCATAGCTAAATAAATAAGCCGCAAAGGTCGATCTTGAAGGTTAAGCATCTTTTCCCAAGGACAGTCCGTGTATTGGTGAAAATCTATTTATTACATGCCTCGAAAAGCACGATAAACCGTTGGTTTCGCCTGTCAGTTTTAAATCTTTAGCAGTTGACGGCATTTAGAAGAACTAAAATCTGACAGCCAGTTTTGGCAAAGATATTGTGTTACCCAGACGTTATTTGAATGAATCTGATTCAGATTCGCACGACAAACGGGGACAGGATGACGACCTCATCATTGTTGGAAACGTGTTAGTCAGACGATGATGACTTTGATGAAATAAGTCTCTTTCCAAAGTTACAACCGTTATTTTACGATAATACTGCTTTTGAATTCGACTTATTTGTAAGGTAGCTCGTGATTATACTAATCATAGACAAATAGCTCAATAAATTAGCTATATTATTACTACATCTTTTCCTACATACATTTAAAGATGTTTTGAGGGACTCTATTAACTGGGGACTGTTTCTTTCTGTAAAAACCTCTTCAGTTTCTGTCATTGTATCGTAGAATCGATCTGTATTTCTTTGGAACTGTTGTCTATTCCTGGCTTGTTATATTTGGATCAGGATTGAATAGTGGTCTTATTTCTAAAGGAAAAAGGTCCTTAAACCTTAATTAGTTTGATTCAATGTCCATCAATGCTTTTGGTGGAATATTTTTTAGTGATAGCGAAAAATTGGTTCGTGTCCCTGTTAATACTACTACTGTGGGATTATAGTTGTATTCCATTTAGGACGATAAAAAGTCTATGTTTGGGGTACTTTCTTGGGACATACAAACACATTACGCGGCAAAATTATAGTGTGGGTCCGTCCCACAGTGGTTCATAATGATGAGTACAACCATCTCGAACTGCTAAATCATAGGTCTCAAGTTCGAACCCTGGACACGTTCCTCTGCTTTTTCGGATTCATGTGCGTATTGAATAATTATGACTTGCTTCGGTGAAGAAAAACATCGTGAGGAAACCAGCATGCCTAAAGAGACATTTTTCGACGGCATGTAAAGCCAAGTCAGAGGCCCATGGGCGGCATAAAAACTCTGTCACCAGGTTAGGCATTAGTCTATAATTATGGTTGAATATTTGTCCTGAATAATGGTGGATCTTCGATTATGCACATCATGAGATTAAACAACTGATACATTTATAACGCAGACTGGCACATCCACCAACCCTATAATCATAAAAATCTCTACACCAGACACAAAAAAACGTAACTCCCAGTATCCCATCAGCAATTTTTAGTCCGAAACCTTTAATAATTCCTCAGAACGTCTCTTTCAATACAATTCCTCTTATTTGTCCCTCCGTCCCTCTTGATTGACGTGTGGAGTGCGGATGCGGTCCCAGTTGCGTCTACCC
This sequence comes from Lycophotia porphyrea, assembly GCA_950005105.1. Classification (NCBI taxonomy): domain Eukaryota; kingdom Metazoa; phylum Arthropoda; class Insecta; order Lepidoptera; family Noctuidae; genus Lycophotia; species Lycophotia porphyrea. The sequence goes on along the minus strand of OX465388.1, from coordinate 17,411,150 downwards.
CATAGAAGTAATTTTAGTAACATACAGTATTTCAACTAAGAACAAATGTTCCGAATTGACTGTAACATGCAAAGCGTTTACTCGAAAACTAAGCATGCTCTTGGTTACTCGGTGAGTAAATCGGGGAAATCGAAACAAGTGGTAATGTTTTATGTATTTAGTGCAATATAACCAAAAAATGTTGATTACCCTAATACAGGAGCAGCAGCTCCTGTACGAGGCCAAAACGCCGTATCTCAGTATGGTGCTGTTACATTAAAAAAAAAGTTTTTGCTACTAGCTTAAAGACTTGACAGCGATGTAAGGACGGAAAAACTGTTGTTGGTTTACTGGTTATCTTAATACAGTGTCTAAGCTAAGCTGCCATGAGCACATGACGTCATAGCCTCCACTACAATGTGCGTTTCATTTTCTAAAATTAAACGCTCCCCGACGTTTACATAGTTTTGGCTTTAATATGTTAGGGTATTGGTTTTTCTGCCGGTTCTGTCGTGTCACATGTCAAGAACTATATTCGTGACCAGCTTCGTCGTAAGTTAATATGAATTCACTGCATTCAATTCATTACTACTATCTTGTGAACTTCTATCCTCTTCTGCAAATCTAGCTGTCACAATGACGTTTGCTGTAAGAAAATCCAAAGATACGAGTTATGCATAACCAATATAATCGAATCTCTAATCGCACGGGAAATCTAAACAAAGCGACGCCATGTTATACTGGGATTATACTGGTATAGCTTAATATGTCACCGTGTGTACAATAAAGAATAAGAATCCATCAATTGTAGTTTCTTATATCTGTGAGCCTGCTGTAGACTTGATTGTAAAGTTAATACTTAGTCGGAACGGGAACATATCCATTAATATGAGATGCTTTAACCGTTTTGCAAACCGGTTGTAAATAACCGAGATAATTATCGTTCCTCCACAATGTTAGTATCTTCAATAAAAATGAATGAAGAATAGCAATGTTTTGAGAGCGAAAGCTGCTTAAAACTTTGATCATTCGTATAAGTCCCATCAAAATTTTGTAGCCTAATCTTTTACACAACTCAAAACTCTATGTCAAATATCGAATACTATTCCTACAACGTTTCCAAAATATGACCTTAACCGTTACTATTTTGAAAACAAAATTCCAAATCGCGTGTTCCATTTGGTCACGGTTCTCGTTAAAAAAATCGAGTATTCGGAACAAATCGATTGTAGGAATCACTACTTGATTCCTAAATCGGTTATTGACTTGTTGAGTTATGGCGTAAACAATGATAAAATTATGATGTTAAGGGAATTCTGTTATGATTTTTTTAGTGAGTGAAATTGCTGTATTATAAAGGGTCACGTTATATCGAACGCTATGACACGATAGTGCTGTATTAAGTATTCATGGAAGATCAAAGTGAATGTTTCTATCAATTTCACGTTACGACAAAGTCATCACATTTTCGATTTAACCGCAACAATTTCGTACCTTGATATTTCCGTTTTCCCGTCCTAACCTAATAAAAAAGAACCCACTCTCTTGATTCAACACTCTTTTGTTTCAATTAAAATTATAATTCAAAATAAAACGACAGACATGTCTTCTAACAGCCACAACTAAATCGAAAACGCATCGATACAAAAAGGGCAATAAAGGAATTCATTACAGAGTAAAAAAAGAACATTTTATTGCACATCGGGGCGCACAGAGGGGGCTCAATCCGTTTGGAAATAAGTCGGTCAGACGGCCAGTGGCTGCATGGGAAATGCAAGGGACGAGTAACGCATGACTTGGTAGGGAGATGTGCTCTAGACAGGCTGGAAACTGTGGCATTTATTTATAACATATATCTTTTGAATTGAAAGCTGGGGATCGTGGAGATAGTAGAAGAATATTTATTTTATTTATTTATTTTATAACTAGCTGATGCCCGCGGCTTCGCCTGCGTGGACGTCGGTTATCGCGACGAAAAGTCATCATGATGATCCCATTTCCTCAAGTCATGGGAACCTAGTTTGCCCATTTTCAAAGTATTAAAATGGATATAGTATATTATCCTTAAGATATAGACATAAGCCATCGCGGATTTTTCTGTAGACCTATTGATATACAATTCTACCATTCATCATTTTGTTATATCTTAAAGGGCAGCGTTTTCGTTGAAAGCTCTCCCAGACGGCTTATTTTCCACATCTTCAATTTTTATACGTCAACAGAGAGTGCTTATCAGTCTGAACAACTCTTGCTAAGACGTCATTCCTATATATGTTATAGTGTGGCTGGGCTCTTGGAGTTCCACATCAGCTGTTCCAGATCTTCAAATTTATTCTCTTAGCAGAAAATGCTCATTACGTGGAACAATTTTTGCTATGGTACCATTTTTGTATCTCTTATAGTTTAGCTGGTCTGTTGCGGTTCTGCATCAGGTGTTCAAGTTTCCAAGATAAATTATAGCCTATATGTTACCCAGATTTAATACCTATACAACAACAAAAAATCATTCAAATCCGTCGAGTAGTTCCGAAGATTAGCGTGTACAGACAAACAGACAGATTTTTTTTTTTGATTCGTGCTCTATTACTGTTTCTAAACCCCCCACAATTTTTTTCAAATATATATTCAATGTACAGATACAGTTTTTTTACTGTCTTATTATATGTATAGATTATTATATGTATAGATATAGATGTCGTGAGGATTGAATATATGGATGATGTGAATAGATTCTAAGTACACCTCTGCCTAACCGTTCAGGAATTACAGGCATATAAAATAGTTTCTGTAATTATGTAGGTGTGTAATCTACCGTACGCAAAATAAGGTCTTGGGACGCGGAGTAGAAGACACCAGCCCGTTAGAATACAATGTATACTATTGTAAGATATGGTAAAAAGTCATTTTAAATAATAACATAACATCACGCCTGTAATCCCCGTAGGGTCAGGCAGAGGTGTACCTAATAGTACACCCACATTTCGCCAGTTATGTTTAAGTCCCATGTAATAGGGGGCGAGCCTATTGCCATCAACCTGCTGCTACTGAGAAATTCCTGATAGAAAAACCCAATAGCACTTTGCCCGACCTGGGAATCGAACCCAGGACCTCAGGCTCAGTAGTCGCGCTTGCGACCACTCGACCAACGAGGCAGTCTAAAGTCGTTTAAATAATAAATATCATAAAATGGTGAGAGTAGCCTCCAGATAAGTCATAAATAGTCATAATACAACTATGCATATTCAAAAGAAACATACATCGCTACATCATCTTACAAAAATCATTTCACGTCATGAATAGAAATTAGAACGAGGATATCTTTTGAATGTTTTTTTTTTTTTAATAATATTAGTATAGATTCCTATAAGGTAGGTCACGTAATCATCAGTCCTGTGAACTATTTGACTGGGACGTGACAGAAACTGGAATAAAGATACGAAATTTATCTCAAAAGTTTCCCGAATAAGACTTTAATTTATTGGTCAAAGTTGGTGATCGATTTCACTTTGAATTGAGATTGAATCGATTGGAAAATCTATTTGACGAAAAAGGAATTAACTGTACTATAGTCACATTATAACTGACTATGAAGACATTTTGTTTGTACCAGACGTTTTGTTGCTCTATTATTAAAAGTTTTTCAAATGCATGGATCCTTCATCATAATCTGCCTAGCCTTTTCCCAACTATGTTGGTGTCGGCTTCCAGTCGAACCGGATGCAGCTGAATAACAGTATTTTACATGGAGCAACTTCCTATCTGGACACCACAACCAAGTTCGTCCTGGGTAATACGACACCCCTTGGTAACACTGGTTGTCAGATTTTACGCTTACATCCCTAAATTATTATACCAATGACATTACACCAACCGTGATCTTCTCTCTAATTAGACGCTTAAGGTGGAACGTCAGGGTAGCCCGCGAAATTCAAATTTTCTTAAGATTTTTGGAATTTCCAATGCAAAATCAAAATCAAAATATTTTATTTCACATAGGCTCAGACCTATGACCTATAACCGTGCACCTTTTTGTCGACGTTTTATAAGTGCCCACACTTATAAAACGTCGACAAAAAGGTGCACGGTTCGGTTGGTTGTTTCCTATGGAGAAGTACCGGCAAGATGGTTCACTCCATTGTCAGGTTGTATGTTGATGGAAAATGAGTCGCGCCAGAAACACGTGTGTAGTTACAGAATTACAATCATGAAAATCATCAATACAACCCTCTAAGTTCATTTAACCCCATTGAATGACTTTTTCATGAAATATTCATTGAATAGGGTAACTACATGTGTTACTGGCGTGACTCAGTTTTCATCAACATACAACCTGACACTGACCTGCAAATTGCAAAAAACGTAAGAAAATTTGAATTTCGCGGGCTATCTGTACGCTTCCACCCGTACGCTGGGACACAGGCCTCCTCCCTTTCAGAGGGAGCAGGCTATAATTCACCACACTAGCCCAGTGCAAGTTGTAGATACCACATCTCTTCGAAATGTTTGGCTTTAGGACGTGCCGGTTTTCTAACGTTTTTTTTTCTTTCACCGTTTGGGGAGTAGACCCTTCATTGTTCGAACTTTTCAAATGAACTAAATTTATTTTTGTGTATTTACAAGATCATTATTACTCTCATGTCTATTCTCCACAACAGCTAATCTTCGGTTAACGGTTACTTAAATGTGTAATAGTTAAGTGTCACTTGCGAATCTTCCCACGTATATTATGTAGTCAGTCGAGGGCCAGTCTTGTGGGTGAGGGTGAAATAATTACCTATCTTCAATTTTTATTTGCACTATTAATCTTTTCATAATATCTCCTGCTTCTCAGACTGCAGTTAAAAGGGCACTAATGTGTTAAAATATCTGTAGTTTTGATAATATTTTTTCATTAGGACACCTAAAGTAACTGTACGGGCAATAACTCCGCACACTGAGATGTAGTATGTAGATGGACGAATCACACGGGATGTGTACAGGAAATAAAATCACTGTTTTGGGTCCGATAATGATCGACAGTTTATTCGGTGAAACATTAAAATATATAAATACCTGTGGCCTAATACTTGTGGCGGGCGTAATAGCCTAGTCAGCGAATTTACCTGAATAATCGGTGAATTGGCAATTGCTTGTTCAGGTAAATACTAAAACAATTTCTATCATGTGGCGATGCTCGTACAGTAACTATCATTGGACAATGTCATTACAATCTGCGGCCAAAGTTGAAGGCTTTGATAACAACGAGAACGATGATAAAAAAGTAATAAGTTTAATAGCATCAATTCTGTTAAAATTTTACGAAACTCTTCCAAAGCAATTGGAGCTAGCTAAGGCTAGGCTATCTGGTATAATTTATCATAGTTCAGTCTTTGGACCCTTCAGTGCGTGACGATACATTTACACCTCTGCACAGTAATTGTATAACAGCCTTGTATGTCCCACTGCTGGGAAAATGCTTATCCCATATGCTACCAGGTACTCTTGTACTGCGCCACCTCAAACCAGCCTTCATGATGCGCTTTGATTTTAACAACTGCAAACTTGTTACCCTCATACAAAATGAGTCCTACGTCATTGATCATTCAATATGGCTGCTACAAGACATTTTAATGACAAACATAGTCATGGTCTTTTTTTTTCGGATGGGAATTCATCAAATGACTTCTCCCGCTCTGGGCAGAGCGGAAGGGAGTGTCAGGCTTGTACTGACTAAAACCCATCCATGTTCCTTCCTTGCCCTATGTGTTCCAGGGCCGCGGTATCTCTTTCGAACAGTCCCGCAGCCCATAACTTTCTAAGCCTACAAGATCAATTTTAACAACTGAAATCTTGTTATCTTCGACCAAAACGCGTCCTACGTCATTGAACATTCAATATGGCTGCTACAAGACATTTTGACGACAGACAAATTCATGGTCTTCAGTTCGTTTTTCCGTAGCTTCATTTTCTTCAGCTCTCATGTACTTAAAAACATTCCGTACAGAATCTAGCTCATTAGCTATCTGATTTGGATCCTCGCCAATACAACATACTCTATATGTTAATCATTTTAATTTATTGTCAGCTAAAAATACGGACTTGACGGCAAACCGTCGTGTCGAGATTTGTATCTTATTTGATATTCAAACGTGGCCCAAGTCTTGGGAATAGTAATAGAACATAAGTACAGTCGTGCTGGTCTTTGTGCCGTATGTGCAGGTAGGTGGGTCGTGTAACGAAGTATTCATAGTTATGCCTTACAAGTTGCGAGTAACTTCCGAAGCTGTCCTTTTGTTTTGAGTTGGAGTGTGTCGTAGATTTGATATAGTGGTAGTTGTAGTTAATTCATAGGGATGCTTATCTGTTTATTAATACTTGACTGCAGTCTACAAGATATAAGTGTGATATACTAATAAACGCAGCGTGAGCTTTAAGAGGAAATGTGGGTAGTCTGTTTTCCATACAAACGCTCTCGCCTGTTTTCTTTCTGGTTTATGACTTTAAAGCTATGATTTTTTACAGTTCAATAAATATCAACATCTTCTATGTCCCTATGTTTTCCGTTTTGAAGATACGTAATCTGTATAAGCACTAGAACCTTTACAAAATGCTCAAAATTGCCTATTTAGATCGCCTGTCAACAAAGTGTACAAATTATATAACTATTAATGAAAAACATAGGGACACAGTATAAATCCTTCTTATTCATTTTATGAAATATCTTTTAATTGTTCCGGGTCGACTACTCCTACTTATCCCGGGGAGAGAGTGCAGTAATTCATCTACTTACTGATAATTTGGTAGTTTTATTCTAAACCCTAACTAGTGTTTCTAGTGAACACCACAATTAGTATTGTTTTTAGGTTCTGTGTCGATTTTTCTAATTTATCTTAATTAAAACAGAAGTAACAACATATACTTGACAAGGGGAGCCTTTTCTACACACCTGCTCTTAACCATGCCCAAAAATTTCCTCTGTAAACCTAGCCCAGCATGTATACTAAAACATCCCAAAAACGTTACTATAAATATTTTAACCTTAAATTTTCTATAACTTAAAAGTAAAAGACACGATCAGCCACAAACACCTGCCTAACTTTAACTAATGCTGTAACTAAAGGTGCATTCGGACCGGTTCGACATGAATCACTCGGTTTAGTGGGCAGACGGTTTTATTGTTTATTTATATTTATTTTATTTCTTATTAACAGTTTGTATGTTAATTTGTAAGCTGATTAAGAATGATAAACGGGGGATTAGTTGATTATTGAAAAGGTTTAGGTTTAATAAGAAGGTAAAGCAAATTTACGTACTAAAGCTAATGTAAATGAAGAAAAACTTTGCATCTTGAACGAATAACGACTTCAACAGCATGAGAATAAAGTTAGTTTCTGAATGACGAAAGATCAAGTAAATTGAGTGAAGATTTCTAATCCTACAGTATGTTATTTCTGAGGAGTTCGTTTATGTAAAATGTAAACTAACATAGTAATCATCGTATGATTTATGTGAGAAATACTCTTCGCTTTGATCGGCTAATCCTGAAGCTATTCCCATTGACGTTTAAGATTCCAAAGTCATATTAAGAAAATTAACTACATGGACAAAATAATGAAAAATGCTGATGTTTCTTTTGCAAGTTAACTATAATTATGCTCTAAGTTTGTCTGAAGTATTAGTATGTCGTGAGTCTTTGCAAGACCATAGACCCAACAATAGGGATGCTTCCTGAGTAAAAAAAATATAATTCTATTTAGTCCGTCAGTTAGATTATCGAAAAATATTTGATACGTATTTTTTGTTTTATCAAATCAATAAAAAATAACGAAGATAAAACTCATCAAAGTTCATGAATGGGGGCTTGTGACGTTACTTTCCGCTAAAAAGTGTTTGAAATGTGACGTCACACAAGTTTTCGACGCTCTGCATTGTCCTCATTTTTAGTTTACGAGAAAAAAAAATACGTGACCAATATTTTTGAAAATCTATCTGATGGACTAATTAGATTTTTTTGGTCAACTACCCTAATCGTTGACTAGTCGATAATGCCAAGTATAAAACAATAATATACTAACATGAAGACTAAATCAATAAATACATATTCAACTAAATAAAGGAATTATGGCGTAACATAAGGTACGAGTACTTTGAAAACGACGAATCCTCATAAACTACCTACACCAAATTTATACAGCAGTAATAAAACTACACCCAAGTTTTTTTCACATCACGCCAGAAGCTATAGATCAATAAAATTAGCCACCAATAATCGTGATGAGAATATTTATCACCATTCGACATGACATAATAACATGATAGGCATCGTAAACGTGGATTGGTAACACCCTAACTGCGAACTGCTTTTCTTTATTTTATTAGAATTCAGTAATGAGGATTTTGTGACTAAAAATAACACGCGTCGATCTTCAAGGTTAAGCCGCGCTTGCCAAGATCGGTCTGTGAATGGGTGACCATCCATTACAAACCAAAGTTTCCTCCGTGCCTCGAAAAGCACGTTAAGCCGTTGGCGGCCTAGGCTCTCATTTGTAGATCTTTGACAGTCGTTACAGGTAGTCTGTGGCCCGAAACTCTAACAACCGGTCTTACCAAGGGGTATCGAATTACCCAGTACTAACTAGGTTTTGGACGTCAGATAGACAGTAACTCCATGTAAAATACTGACATTCAGCTGCATTCGGTTAGACTGGAAGCCGACCCCACAAGAGTTGGGAAAAGTCTAGAAGATGATGATGTTCTCACGAAAAAGAAGGGAGAAAATTTTAAAAGGAGCGAAAGCGACCGTTTCTGGAGGGTCTTGCCTGTTCTTCTCCATAAAGGGTGTAAAAGACTCTTAACGAAGCCAAAAGGTGCTTGTTCTCCCCATCATTGCGATCATTTTTTTGTTCAAGACCATACCTGGGAACCTTCTGGTTACGGAGATATTAGGGGTTAGGGGCCAAAGTTCCAACCATTTCACATTTTTTTTTTTAAATCTTTACATGTTTTTCATGTAAGATTTTTACTTTTGACGCCCCCATGACCTTAATATTCGATCCATCCATCAGCTCAATGTTTCCGTAAAACGTTGTTTTTCAGCCCAAATAGTCTTTTCCCAGCACAAATTTTTGCTTAAAGTTACTTTGTTTGATGTACAGTCAGTGTCATGATGTGGTTACCCCTCTTGAAAGCACCTACGTTCCCAACTGGGGTAGGTACCTAATTGATGCAGCCCATTTTTTTTTTTCGGATTGGAGATCATCATATGACTTCTCCCGCTCCGGGCAGAGCGGAAGGGAGTGTCAGACTTGTACTGACTAAAACCCATCCATGTTCCTTCCTTGCCCTTTGTGTTCCAGGGCCGCGGTATCTCTTTCGAACAGTCCCGCAGCCCTGGCAGGAATTGATGCAGCCCACCGTACATAATGCTTGGTTGACGGCTTTGTGAAGAGTCTGTTTCCGAAGAGAGATTTACGTATTGGAACGGGCAACTAGCTTTCACTTCATGCCTAATTGCCGACTTCTTAACATTCAATTCAACAAAATAAAATCATACAATAATACTAAAATAGCGAAGCCTAAAATAATAACGTGAGCACCGGACGCAGAAGTTTCGCCATTTATCGAAGATATCCAAAACAATATTTGAATCAAAAACAGCAACTGTAGAAAATAAACAAGAATAGCAATAACGAAGCTTCAAAAGAAATAATAGTTGATCCAATAAAGAAATAGACCTCATTCATCGCTTTCCATCAAGCGGCATCGAGGTCAAGAACAGGCCCATTTTGTAATAAAATAAAATCTTTTAAAGCTTCAAAAATTCTTTTCGTAAGTACCCATACTCCCACATAAATTCCGGGTAACAATGCTTACTAAACATGCTCAATTGGAAAGCATTACTTCGAATCATCGGCACTCGAATATTTTGACATGTCAATAGTCTTGGGAAGATACCAAACCTCTTTGGTACAGGCTTTTGTTAAACAGGGCCAACTACCTGCCTTGAACTTCAATAGATGAATCCCATCACCAATGTTGGCGTGTTTGTGATCTACATTGAAAGTTTAGTTTGCGTTACTGTAGATGTCTTATCTAACAATGCAACAATGGTCGATGAAGTTGGGCCAATGTTGGCGTGATCTATTTACTTGTTTTTTTTTTTTTATAGTAAAACTACGCCTTTTATTAAGAGGTACAGGGTATATTTTTAAAAACCAATTATGTTGTAAAGGTGTTTCGGAGTGTTAAGCAATGTGGTTTGGTTTTTTTTTGGGTTCTTTTATAGATTTTTTTTCGTGTGTCTATTTTAAACAATCATCCTGCATTCGGTGGTTCAAGGTGGGAAAAAGGCAATGTTCTCTTGGTTCACATTGAAACTCCAAGCCTTTTCCAACTATTTTTGGGTTGGCTTCCAGTCTAACCGGATACAGCTGAATACCAGTATTTTACATGGAGCGACTGCCTATCTGACCTCCACAACCTAGTTAGTACTGGGTAATACAATACCCTTGGTAAGACTGGTTGTCAGACTTTCGAGCCACTGACTATCTGTAACGACTGTCAAAGATCTACAAAAGACAGCCAGGACCCACGGCTTAGCGTGCTTTCCGAGGCATGGAGGAAACTCAGTATGCAATAGGTGGTCACCCATCCACAGACCAACCTAGGCAAGCGCGGCTTAACCTGAAGATTGATCCGAGTGGTTGTTATTATATAGCCACGAACTTCCCCCTGTTGTTGTATCAGTTATACAAAAAAAGTTTACCTTAATATTGTAATACAGTATCGACATAAATATTATTTTACGAGATTATAACAATTTTAAAGACTTTGATACCTTTAAAAAGTCTGTTAAGTTGAAACGAAAATCATAAAGTACTTTGTAACGAGCTACTAATCCATCAACTTACGCATTAAAATTTATAAGATCGTCGTATTAAATAAATATTTTACGACATTATATTTTTCCCCCTGTATTAAATGAGCATCAAAAAAGCTTTAAATTTTATACATACTACGTTAACGCCCACTTCAGCTTATAGAAGGTAACTTTCCTCTGCCCACCTGGCTTGTTTGCATGCCGAATGGTTAAATATGGCTGATCTTTGATATTTTGTAACAACTGTTGTGTATTACCAATATTTGCAAAATTCTATTCTAATCCTTTCTATTCTATTCTATTGTACTCTATTCTATTCTAATCTATTCTATTCTGGCAATTACTTGAATACTAAGCTAATCCTGTCAAATAACATCATAACTGTTTTTTCGAAAGGTTGGGCAGAGGTATACGCCCACATATCGCCAATTATGTTTAATTACCATTGGTCGACCGGGCTCAAATTCAGACACTAGGTTGTGCTGAGAAATACTAGACGGAAAAACCCAATAACACTGCCCGACCTGGGAATCGAGCCCAGGACCTTATGCTCAGCAGTCGCGTTTGCGATCACCGAGACCAACGAGTCTCTGCAAAAAGTAAGAGTCTTAAGGTGGAAGCGTACGGGTAGGCCACTAAAATCAAATTTAAAAAGGTCAGTGTCAGGATGTACGTTGATGCAAAATGAGTCGCGCCAGTAACACATATGTAATTACCCTATCAATGATTATTTCTTGAAAAAGTCATTCAATGAGGTTAAATGAACTTAGCGGGTTGTATTGATGATTTTCATGATTGTAATTCTGTAACTACACACGTGTTACAGGCGCGAATCATTTTTCCTTTTTCCTTAATCATTTTTTCTTCAATAGTTTACCTTTATCGCTAGCGACGGAACACATGAGCCTGCTAAGACAGCAGGACAGGAAATTGAAGATTCCCTTGGCTTGAAATGAATAAAGTTTAACTACATTTTTATATCATTCAAATTAAAACTGTAGTAATGACACACAAATCCCTCGCTGCGCATCCTTGCACAATGAGAAACACCTTTCTGGAAAAAGTATAGTTATCCGATCAAATTAAGCCGAATATGGGCAATCAGGGGAAATAATTCGTGTAGTTTTGAAAATTGGTACAGTTATACCTTGCGGTATCCAGATGAGTATACTAAAAGTCCTCAAGTGTGGGGGGTGTGCTGAGGGTGTAGGGGGGGTGTAAGGTACCTTTTTCAGGTTTTTGCTCATATCTCGAATATCAGTAGGAATAGCATTATGAGTATGAAATATGTATTTTATTATTTATAACAAGGAGTCCCTATATCAATTTTCAGACCTCTAGCACCAAATTTGCGGAAGTCTCATACAAACTTCCATCCCCTAGTTTAAGGGGTTGGGTTGGGGGGTAAAAATTCCAAGTTTTAGAATTTTTGTTGTTGTTTGTGTACTAATACTAGCCTACATACCAAATTTCAGCTTTCTAGGACTTCAGGAAGTACCCTAACAATTTTGAAAAATCGACGCTGTTTTCTTAAATCGTCTATTTTAATCTGTCTGTTGAAACTTACACACCCTATAGCTCCTAAGGTATTAATCGTATAGCAAAAAAAATATGTTCAAATTTGTAGGGAATTTTATGTAGAAACTTTTATCAGAAGTACTCATAATCCCCCTACACCCTCAGCACACCCCCCACCCTTGAGGACTTTTAGTATGTTCATCTGGATACCGCAAGGTATAACTGTACCAATTTGCAAAACTACACGAATTATTTCCCCTGATTTTATTAATTTTCCTATACTATAGCAGCAGTGGAATAGTGCATGAAGCTGTAGGCTGGCAAAACAAGTGAATGTGAACTTGTACCACGAACTCTCAATTGGAAACGATAGTTATCGCTACTTGTACTAATTTTACTGTCGCTAAATATCATAATTATCTAACGCGTATACAGGACCTGTGTATTTCGATAGGTATGCGATATGACATTTAACGACAGTTAGTATGGGTAGCGATAGCTATCGTTTTAAATGGCGGGTTTTTGGTACAAGTTGACCTTCATTTGTTTTGCCTAGTTTAAGTGACTATAGTTATCATTTATTGCTAACCCAACAACTTGTCACTAAAGGCATATAATAACGTCATTTAGCTATAGAGCCATAGACGGGTAAAACCTCCGAAGTTATGATTAACAATAATAACTATAAGTGAAAACGTTGCTCCATTTTAATCCGTCATGCATTTTTGTTCCTCCCCCTACGCCCAGCTAAATGCCATTTATTTCGATCCACTAAAATTCCAGTAAAGAATAAAACACTCGATCAGCGCGACATTTCAAGACAATGGCAACACGATAACTCACTATACAACCAAGTTTTGTGATAAAATAACAAAATTCTACATCCACAAACCATTTGAATTACGACCTTGCCACTGCGAGATAAGGTGCACAGTAACCGTAAAGTGAAACTGGCGAGGATTATACCCCTGGCACGCGATCTCCTGATTGGTGGAACAAATATAACATTATTAGACATGGAACCACGCTCGAAATTACGATCACGATGTGTTCAATCATAGTACTATTAGTATAATAAATTTTAGGGTGTGCGTGAGCGCTTGTAGGTCATTCGGGAGGCTTTGGCGCATGATTGGTTACTTAGAGTCCCTTCTTTAAAATATCTCGATTAGTAAGAGTACGTTAAAAGGAGAAGAAAAGGAGACTGCCTTTTTGGTGTAGTGGTCTTAAGCGCAACTGCTGGGCATGAGGTTCTGGGTTCGATTCCCAGGTCGGGTAAAGTGTTATTGGGTTATTTCATCAGGAAGTTCTTAGTAGCAGCCACGTAGAATGGAATAGTACCCGTTTGATATACAATAAAGTTAAGGACAAAGTATGTATTCTTTAAAGATATGTAAGTACTATGTTTAATACAGGGTGTAAACAGACTCTTCACGAAGCCGTCAACCAAGTATCTTCTACATCAAACTAAGTAACTATGCAAAAATTATTGCTGGGAAACGACTTTTTTTTTGGGGTGAAAAATTACGTTTTGCGGTAAGACTCAATGTTACGCACTCAGAACATTGTGCTGATGAATGGATTGAATAGTAAGAGGGTCCTGGAGGTGTTTCAAGTAAAAATCTTACATTAAAAACACGTGTTTAAAAAAAAACTTGTGAAAAAGTTGGAACTTTGACCCCCAATATCTGCGTAACTAGAAGGTTCCCAGGTATGGTCTAGAACAAAAAAAATGATCGCAGTGACGGGGAAAACAAATGCCTTTCGGCTTCGTTAAGAGTCTGTTTACACCCTTTATTAACCGCCATGATTACAGGGAGTTTCAGTGCAGGTCCCTTTTGAGAGAAACACCCTGTAATCCTTAGGCAATATTACTCGACAGTTGATTACCCCATTTCCGTTACAAATGATAGTAGTGACACACTGCACCAGTTCAATATCAGTCGTATAGAGTCGGCACATTTCCACGCGCCCATACACTTAAATGGCAGTTAAAAGTATAATTATGGAAAAGAACTTGTCAGTTTCAATATGGCGACAAAATATGACATATTTTTGCCTCAGAACTCAAGTATATGCCCCATTAAGTATATGTATAATTTGGGTCATTACGAGATAAAAAACGAAAAAAATACTGAGCTCATAGCGACAAAATACGAGTTTTTCTCATTTTGTAAACCCTTTTAAAATAAATAACAGGTTGTATACTTGTAAGTCTTTACAATACACAGAAATACAGGCCACTTATAATGCAAGACATACTTTTTAAAAGATTCCACAATTTTTTTTAAATAGAATGACATGCCAGCTGTTAGTTGATGAACCACTAACCAGCCAGTACGAATAAACCATTTACGAACGCAAAAGTTTGTTGCCATGTATACACAGATCACGGAATCGCTGAGCCCCGCAGCTTTTAGAGGCGGTTGTACTAAAGGTTCTAAATTCAAAGGTTGCAGGAACTCTTTCAAAAATATGGCACTGAAAGTGAGTTAAGCGTACAATTACAGCCATGGACCGCCTTCAAGCCAGGTCCAGTAAACGAAGACACACGCTGGATTTATGTCGAAAGTGTTGACAGTGCCATGCCGCCTCTAGTAGCGGCCTCTGGGTCATCTCTGTAGTCTGTGTATATGTTAATTATCTCAGACTCGATAAAGCCAGTTACAATAAATTAGTCACAAAGAGATAATTTCGTTAATGCCCGTAAATCCACTAAAAAGCTCACATTTGCCCCAAAGGCCATTATTATGGTTAGTGCTAGACTATATAGGTACAGACATAAACCAGATTTGATGATGATTTCTATGTAAAGTGTCAGATATAATTACTGTGTGAATAAGCTGCTGACCACTGAGTAATAAAGTTGAACGTATCAATAAGATTCAAAATTCCTCTGTCAGCTTTTCAGACCATAAATCCTGCATATTATGCGTATAAAGTTTTAATAAAATCGGTTCAATAATTTCGGAAAAAAAAAACGGTTTGAAAGTTTATATGAAATGCCGTCAGTCGTTAACGCTCTGAAAACAGTGTTTGGAAACAACACTGACTTCTGGAATACGCTGAACAAATAATAATCGAGATACTACAAAATATATTTCTCCCAGAATAAAGAAACAAAGAATGAAAAAATGGTACGGAAACTAAACTGCAGCTGGATTTCCGCACAAAAAAACTTTTGTTCCGTTACTATTGTAAAACAAACTAAATGTTTCATAGTTGCCACGGTTACGATGTTTATTCCTGTCTTCACTATAGTGATCGAAAGCGCGACTGCTGAGCATGAGACCCTGGGATTTGGTTTTGGGTTGAAAAGATTTTAAAACTTTAATTTTTAATTTACTTTAAAATTTTTATTTTTTTTAGAATTTGAAATCGTTTGAACAGGAGCTTATAGTCAGAGAGTCATGAGATGATGGTGATATCATGGGTAATAACTATGGACAGCTTGTCAATAAACAGACGCAGGCCTGGATTACACCAAAGTGGAGAGGAGCGGAGCGGATAGGAGACCTGATTCCCTCTGCTTCTTATTGTCGGGCCTACGCTGTTCCCCCCATATTTAAGTACTAATACTGTAACATGGTAATATTGTAATACCAAATGATTTGAAAAGAGTAACCATGGAGTTTCTTGCCGGTTCTTCTCCATAGGAAACGACCAACCCGACCCGTACACCTTCTTGTCGACGTTTCGAATGATTGGTCGAATTTTGCGCATCTCCTCTGGGTTTTAATGGAGTCCAGGCATACTTTCCCGTTATTTATTTGAAGTTATTTCACTGCGCAGGTCTTTCCATCTTTTTAGGATTTGTATTCTCGGCTGTATTTGCAAGTACAGTTGTGATAGTTTATTAATGTCTTCTTCGTCCCATTGTTCATTTGAAAGTTCATTTAGAAATTTTACATCAGTAATATAATAATATAAAAAAAAACTGCTGTTTCATACATTTTGACCGTGGTGGTATTACACTTAATAGGAAGGCAGATTTTATTATCTCCTCCTTGCGTCGTTTTCCTCAGTGCTGAGGGTCGTGACCTTCCGCATCACTTTATCACGTATGATGTTTCTCCATCTGTTTCTGTCCCTGGCGATGTGGAGGGCGTTGTGGACTGTAAAGCCAAGGACGGTGCGGATGTGGTCAGACCAACGTATCAGGCTACGACCACGAGATCCTTTTCCATTTACTTTGACGGTCACGATGAGCTTCTCGAGGTTGTTCCCTCTTTTCTTGCAATGTGACCGAAGTATTCTAGGACTCTGCGTAGACACTCAGATGACAGCCGCGAGGAGATTTTAAGTTCTCGCAATATGGATACGTTAGTCCGAAACGCTTCCCAAGGAATACGGAGCATCCATAGATTTTAATATACCGAAAAACAAACTGGACAATGACCAAATATATCTTCAAACGAAACATCCAGTCAGCAAATCCACGAAAATGATCTATCGCTTCTTTTTACTGAGCAAACGAAACCAAAAACTGCAATACACGAGTATTTGGCAAGTTGCCTAGCTACAGACGCTACAGCCTACGAGCCCTACGACAAAGATTCTTATCTCACTAGATAAGATCAGCGTGAAAACATCAATAATGAAACTGTGTGTATAAACTGTATCAAGATGAAGAATAGCTAGGGGATTTATTGGCGAATAGTTTGCGCTTACTTTGTCTAGTGATGGCAAGGAAGATAGGAACACTGAACACAATACCAGTGAAATTAGCGAGTGGCTTCATGGATTTAACACAAAACATTATATCACGCCTGTAAACCCTGAAGGGTTAGGCAGAGGTGTACCTAATAGTACACCCACATTTATCACCATTTATGTTCTTGAAGTGAACACTTTTTTATGCGCGTTGGGCATTTTTGAGACGGCGAAAAACAACGGACTAGACTGGCGACACCGTTAAACGACTTTCTTTTCGTTGTAGAGTTAGACGCATTGCTATATATTAAATGCCCAAAAATACAGTGTATAGTCAAATTTATAAGTAAAAGACTTATGTAAACTTATGATAACTTAGACGTAAGTTATTTTTTTTTTAAATAATCGAGAATTAAGGCAAAAACAAGTTTTCACTTCACGTCGGCAATCCCGGAGTGGCTGGGTTTTTATATTTAAGTCCCATGTTATAAAGGGCGAGCCTAATACCGACCGACGAGAACCGAGCACAAATTCAGAATCCGTGGTTCATCATCATCATCATCATATCAGCCCGTTGCTGTCCACTGCTGAACGGCCTATGTTCAGCAGTGGACAGCAACGGGCTCCCCAATAGATTTCCAACGTGTCCGGTCCAATGCCACCTGCATCCAGCGACTCCCTGCAATTTTTACAATGTCGTCGGTCCATCTGGCAGGTGGCCGTCCCACGCTGCGCTTTCCAAAGCGTGGTCTCCACTCCAGTATCTGTTTGCTCCATCGACCGTCCGATCTTCGCGCTATGTGGCCTGCCCATTGCCACTTCAGCTTGCTTATCCGCTGGGCTATGTCGATGACCTTGGTTCGTCTACGGATTTCCGTGGTTGCTACTGAGTGGAATTACCACAGCAAACAAACAATCGAGTAATACTTTGCTGGCCCAGAAATCGCACCCAGGACCTTATGCACAGCAGTCGCGCTTTGGACCACTCGACCAACGAGGTAGTCAATTCATGTCATGGCATTCAGCCAGTTCATAGATTTACTTTTAAGAATTTATAGTATGTACTAAATTAACTTTACTACCCACAAAACATATAATTATCATAATCAGTCTATAAAGTTTCCACGGCTGGGACACAGGCCTTCTATCTGCAAGACATATTGCCGCATCCACCACGCGAACCCAGTGCCGGATGGTGCATGTCACCCGTGGTGGTTGATTCTTTTGGTTCCAGGACAAGCCTGTTTCCTTACGACATTTTACTCACTTGGTGAAAATTCAGATCTTGCATTTTCGAATTTAGGATAGCTAATCAGAAATCATCGGTTACGTCCTTCACACCGTTTTCAAAAAATTACACAACAGCCCATTTCTATAGCAATCGAAGGCTTTACAATGATGACTTAAAAGGTCCCTTATCTTAGATCTGTGGTTGCTTTGTGATTTATGAAGGCGAGGACCTCGATAGGGCACGCTCAGCTCACCTCCCGCCATTTGCTTAAGGTCAGATAATATTGCTATTAAACGTTAATGCGCACACTTATTAGTGTTAGGTTGACAGGAAATTATAGCTGTCTAATAAAAAATACGGATTGGCTTTTAACTTTGACCTTGGTGAAAATAAGCGTAGCTAAATAGTGCTGTGAACGTTTATTTGCGCCTGTTAAGGTGGTTGATCGTAATAGGTGGGGCTGGGGATTGCCATGTTTATTTGTTTAAACTTCTAAAATATTGATCAAAATCCACGTCTTGCTCTGTATGCCAACATGTGAGCCCAAAAAGAAAAAAAAAGTATTTTTGCGAAGCAATTTAAGCCAACAAACCACCGTATGCATATTCCATCCTCACATTGTGGTTACATCTCCACGATTTGAAGATTTTGTAAGCAATTTAAAATTTTTGCAACAGTATTTTTGAATGAATGACGGTCTGTTATTTTTACTTACGTTGAGTTAAGAGTGTTTAGTGTCAATATTTCGTAACCATGATGATACTGACCGCTCTTAAATGTTCAATTTCATTAGCGAAAATCGCACTTAGAATGCAGTTAAATGGTTCCGCTAATCTCAGTTCTTTTTTGTTCCCCAGATCACCAAACAATGTAACCCACCTACTCCACCAATGGTCCCTCGTCTGCCGCGACCATGGCAGTGCAGGCTCGGCCGACGGCGCGCCACTTCCACAACCAGCCGGAGCTGCAGAGGAGCAGGGCGGGGCTCATGCTGCGGTGGATACTGCTCGTCTGGGTCGCTAGCTGCGGCCCACTCGGGAATACTGTGAAGCAAGACGGTAAGTTTGATCTCGGACTGTTTTGTACTTTGAATAAGGTTGAGAATTGACGTCATAATGTTTTGTCTCTGGATGTCAAACAGAAAGTACGTAGGAATTAATAATTATCAGCTGGCGAATTAAACAATACAAAAATATTATTCAAGGTTTTAAAGTAGACACTGTATGGCCTCAAAAACGTTGTAATTGAAAATGTATCTTTCGGATACAGGCTTTGCAATTTATTTGCAAGAAAAGTAAACAGTAATAAAGTAAAGAGTAGGGGAAAACCAAAGAAACGATAAATGGGAAGAGTGAAAGATGACAACACATAGAAGTACGGAAGAGGAAGTCAACCTGCACCGATCCAAAATAAATTGGTATAAAGGCAGGAGAAGGCGTTAATGACACAAACTTCAACTCTATTTAAATACGACGTGAACCTTAACTAGGTTCACGTCGTATGTGTGATAAACCATCCACAAAATAGTTTCCGTCATTTGACTCGCTGACAATCTGCACAACAAACAATTGACACACTTTCGCTCCGTTCCATAATAGTGGAGCACACGAAAATGCATTTAAACTCGAAATCTCGTTAACAATCCATATTTGCAGTTGCGACAATCAAAAAGCTTTTACGTCATGATAATTACAAGCACAACCACAATGGTACAATGTAAACAGTGAAGAATCTATACATTATGCCTTTTCCTATGGGGGTAGGCAGAGACTTGAAGAACACCATCTGCTACTATCTTCATCATGTAAACGACGTTTAAATGCACATTGCTAAAAATTCCACCACCTCGCACTGGACCCGCGTGGTGGGTTAAGACCCATTAATTCTCAGAGAAAGTATACCTGATTCACGACAGAAGGAACGTTATAAGTCGATTACACTCATGCTGAAGTGGGTTCTTCTTAAGAGCCTTGTAAGTGGTCGGACTAAAGTCCCATGATCAACCTGGTCGAGCAACACTTCGGTGACGCAATTGAATCTAGAATACGAACTGAGAGGGTCTTAGGAAGCATTTCTATGAATCTTATGATTCCCTAGTACCTAACCACACTAACAAGTAGAGACTTAAGTGTCTCTTCTATTCTAGTAACCACGCAAACCTAAGGCATCCATATTCTATCGCACGCATTAAACTGTATATCGTTTGATCAACGCATTGGAACAAAGCGCCATTAGCCCAAACATTTCAATCCAACACTCCAATTCATATCCCACCTGTATTTATCAATCCAGGTATTGTCCCCACCCTGACCGCATTCCCACCCGCAGATCTGAAAACAAGTAACGACATTACAGATACGTCCACTTTCCGTACGGCGCGGTTCAGACCGACCATTAGTTGCGGTCTTGTTAGGCACACGTGTTGCCGCGATTAGGTGGACGTGTGGCCTGCACCTTAGGAACATGTCTCACCGCACAGCGAATAATTCGTAAATCGATTATTTTCTTACTCTTGAAACGCAGGTAGACGTCTAGGTATATATGTATATCCAGTATAGCCTGACCTGGCTTTTTAGGAGCTTCCCGTAAAATTATAGATCAGCTTAATTTTGTTTTTCCATAGCTTGTTTGGTACAAAAGATTGTAGGTCCCTTGTCAGTAAATACAGGATGACACAAGAAAAGACGAAAAGGTTTTAAAAGACCTCACTCCAAAATCAAAATCAAAATCAAAATCAAAGCATTTATTTCAAGTAGGCCAGTTACAGGCACTTTTGAATTGTCGACAAGATAAAAATGTAATGAAGCTACAGTCCCAGTCACAAGGCATAAAAACTGTGAAAGTACTGTAGTTGCCCATTCCCTAGCGTAGATCTCTATGGAGAAGAACGGGCAAGAAACTCCATGGACACTCTTTTAAATCAGTATATTTTTACAAAAACCTTGGTTACATCATTCATGTTGAGATGGTACATTATGTGAGAACGATGTAGCAAATATCATTCCTCAAACCTCAGTCCAAGAGTTTTTCAATACTCCTTCAAGAATGATCTGCGGTTATCTAGTTTAGGAGCTAGACTGGTTCGAAGTCCCGCAGGAAAAGAGTATCTGGAATGATATGGGGGAGTGAGGTCTTTGCTCAGATCACCCAGTAGTGTGAAATCTACGACAAGGAACGAAAAAAAAGGAACTACACAATTATGATTCAAATGTGAAGCTTTTTGCTAGTATTACTAGTTTCTCGCGTTCGAGCGTACTGCGTAATCGATTAGATAATGCTTCTCGCTGATCGCCGGCGGTGGGACAGAGGCCTTAGGCGAACGTGTGACTTGCACCTTATATCAAATGTATTGGCTTATCTGTTGAATAGTAGCGAAGTGTGGGTGCTGCTTGTATTGAATTCGAATGTTAGAGATGTTTTTGTGACTAAGTTGAGAATTTTGTAAAACTGCTGAAAAATCCACAGACTTTTTATGTATGTGTTTAGAAGTCCGCGACAAAATAAAGATTAGAGAAGAAAATAAATTAGGCGAATCAGAGGTAGTTTAATCAAAAACAACGTTTTTTCAGATTGGTCAAAGAATGAGATAGCCCAGCCAATTCGCCGTATCAAGACTTTTTTTTTTCCGATGGGAAATCATCAAATGACCCCGCTCTGGGCAGAGCGGAAGGGAGTGTCAGACTTGTACTGTCTAAAACCCATCCATGTTCCTATCTTGCCCTTTGTGTTCCAGGGCCGCGGTATCTCTTTCGAACAGTCCCGCAGCCCTGGCAGGCATCGGCCCTTGCGGGCTCCTCCCTGTTTGCTGACATCTCTTTGAGGCGCGCGTGGAACACGAACGCGCCGTCTAAACGGCCTGTCGTCAAACCGACATAATCGCCAACTTAAAAAAAATACCAACCCAACATAAATTAACACAAAATCCCAACTATTTAAAACAAATCACATCTCAAACAACGACGTCCCATAATAAAATACATAATCAAAATATTTAAAACACGTTTCTGGATCAGGGGTTTCGCAAGAGACATAATCAGGCAGTAAAATAGCGTTTAGCGTTTATGTGTGCCGCTATAAAAATGTTGAGAACCACTCGACATTTATTTGACAGCCCTGCAGCAATGTTTGGCAGTTAACGGCTGCTATCCGGGGATAAGGAAGCTAACATTAATATTTGTGAATTGAGTATTAGTCTACCACGTTGTTCTGGGCCAAATACACCTGAATGTGAGGATCATGTTAACTTTGTAGTCATAGTAATACACTGTAGCCCTTTAATATAAAACAGTGGGCAAATTAAACTTCAAAAAGACATGTTTTTGACAAACAAGTGAGTTTAAGTTTTTGCCGAGTTTCTTTTAATTTATTTTTTCTCAAATAATATTTTAATTCATATACTAATTTTACCATTATATTTTTTTATTGTTTAAACATTTTATTTGGGCCCTGAGTTCGGCCCCGGATTATAAATTACTCAGTGAAGCCCGATGTCTCAATTTGTGCTTGTTTTTTTCGAATAGGTCAAGACTTTATTGCATACTAGAGGACGTCACGCGGTTTCACCCACGTAGTTCCCGTTCCCTTGGGAGTACGAGGATAAAATATAGCCTATGTTACTCGCGGATAATGTAGCTATCCATTACTGAAAGAATTTTTTAAATCGGTCCAGTAGTTTTTAAGTTTATTCGTTACATACAAAAGTACAAATCTTTCTTCTTTATAATATTAAGTTTAGGGTGATGAACTTCACAAACCAAAGCATTTACCTAATACCAACGTGGTAAAGGCTTCACGCTTTGTAAAACTCCCTTCAAGATATCTTGGCAGATTGCAAGTCTGATAAAGCTATTTTTATCGAGACGACAGGCAGTTTGAATTTTTAATAGCAACGTGACAAAATCAACAACAACAACAACAACAACAACATTCAACATTTAAAAATATACCAAGTTTTTGCAGAAGCGTTGACTTTAATTTTCCTACAAATCGCTTGAAATAGATTCTTATTTCCACTTCAGCAATCTTTCTCAGAAATCGTGTCATTCTGTAGTGGTGAAGTGTCAATAAGGACTTTTTTTACGTGCAGGATCGTATTGATTGTGTTACTAGGAACTGAGCTATTCTTGCATCGGTCGTTATCACGTCAGGGAACTCTGGTCGTTATTAACATCGAAGGTACTAATTAAGTGTGAGTAATTACGATAAGAAAAGGTGTTTTTTATTTATTTATAGGAACTTGATGATTATATTTAAATTATGATTTTATGATCAAAGTTCTTGCTTATTTATTTTTATTTCTGAAGTCAATAACTTTGCAAGCTGCTTGATTGAAAAATCTTTTAAGACACTTTCATTTCTTTTATCACTTGCATTCCATTCATTATTTGTTCCTGCTCCTTACTAAAACTATTCCTTGCAATCAACAAATAAATAACATATATTTGGCATTCGTGTTGAAATACATTATGTAAAATACTAGATCAATTTGGGCAGAAAGAAGAATATTTTGAACAGGATACGATCACTGACATTTCTGTGCTACATAACATCACGCCTGTAATCCCCGAAGGGTTAGGCAGAGGTGTACCTAATAGTACACCCACATATCGCCAGTTATGTTTAAATCCCAATAAATGAATTGAATTGCCATCAACCGGGCACAAATCCAGAAGTATTCCCATTAGAGCACCGATTTCAAGAGCACCAATGCTTAGAGCACCAAAGATATTCATTCTCTTTGCTCAAAAGGGAAAATCTTTGGTGCTCTTGAAATCGGTGCTCAAATGGGAATACTTCCAAATCCAGGGTACTACTGAGAAATTCCTGGCGGGAAAACCCAATAACATTTTGCCCGAACCGGGAATCGAACCCAGGATCTCATACTGAGCCGTCGCACTTGAAACCAACCAACGAGGAAGTCCTGTGGCATTGTGGCATTTCTGTGTTCTGTTTGTCATAAGTCATAATCCCAAAACACTACATCGAACTGAAAGGAAACCATATGTAACTTATGTATATTTACTAAAAATACATAAAAATATAAGTAAAAATACTTATAGTAAAAGTATCGGGCACCAATCTGACAATCACAAAAAGGTTGTAAATTCACTGCTAGTCGTAAACACGTCAGGAACAACGCTAGCGATGCCGTTGTCAGACTCTCTAGTGATGGGATTTAAGCATTAGTTCGTTTGAGTATTTTTACGTAAGAGTGTTCCGGAATTCCGTGGGTGTCGTACTTTGCTTTTGATGTCTTATTTTTGTTGTTAATAATACATGCAGAGTATCCGCTTGAGTGAAATCTTTAGGAGCATTGCATTGTGTCTGTCTGAAAGATAATTAGGTGTTTCATGATCAGCAATAAGGTGATAACGTCAATATTTCTTCGGAAACGTTCATGTTAACGGTTTGTGAGCAGTTTCAAGGAAAACTTGGTTCAATGGGATCATAATTATCTATTTATTTAGGACAGCATTAGCCATTAATACTTCATCATCATCATATCAGCCCGGAATCACCTGCTGCTGGGTATAGGCCTCCCCTTTTTCCTGCCACACTTCCCGGTTCAAAATACTCACACACTAAATGAATACACTAAATTAATACTTAATTTAGTTAATCTTATCACTACTTTTTCAGACCATTGTGTTTTACTGGTGGTAAAAATCTGGCATCGCACCTCCTCAAGTTCGCAGGACTATAGCTAGTCGTATCGAGAGGACGAAGCTACAAGTTGACTCACGCCACCCAATGCACAGCTACGTCTCAGTTCCCCAGAGGCTCAACAGCCGTAAAAGTTTTCTTGGGTGCGTGGGCCCAGCTAGCTTAGTCAATTCCAACGCCTCCACAGCAAGATGCGATCTCTGGCGGGAGCAGTTTAAACCCCCTGATAATTTCAACGATCCATCAGAGAACCTTCCACCTGGGCACGAGTTGCCGTGGCCGACCTGGAAAACTCTTAACAGACTTCGAACCCAAGTCGGCCGGAGCAAAGATAATCTCTGCAAATGGGGGTTCACGGACGGCTCAGACCTCAAGTGCATATGCGGCGTCGCCCCACAAACAATGACCCACCTTCCATTTTGCACTGCATGCCCTATAACCTGCGCTCTTGATGATTTATTTACTGCATCAGTGAGCGGGGTTCGCGTGGCTGAGTTTTGGGCTAAACATACTATTTAGACTTTTTGCCATCGATACGCTAAGAAGAAGAATGTAAAAATTCTTTATATAACACTTAGGATGTTCCGAATAAATGCTAAATGCATTAATGGATGTTTAGCGCGACGTATAATCAAAGAAAATCGATTATTTTATACACATATAATGCCATGTTGTTCGATATCATTGGAAAAAAAAAGACTGCCGCGGTAAAGCTATTGCATAGCATTTTTTATCAACTTATGTAATTATAATTATTTATTCACTTTCGTAGTGTCAGATATTGACAAGCCTAGGTTATTATTTTTAATCTACTGCTGGAGCTAAAGTAACCTAGGCTTGTCAATATCTGACACTATGCTAACGCGTTAGGTTATTTTCGTCACAGAATTTCTGGATTCGGTCTCCACGCTCAAGGCCCGCGATAGAAGCTATGCAATAGCTTAAAAATAAAAAAAAAACATGAACATAGAACCTTCTCCCTTTTGGAAGTTGACTAAAAAAAATCCGTTTTGGCACCGTAATTGTCGGAACGGGAGCTTTTCGAAACGTCAGATATATCATGTTCAGAAATTTTTGTCCAGTATTACCTGGCAACATTGCAACCTGACCTCAATCCACAATAGGTAGAACTGGAAGGATTAAAAGATTACAAGTAAACAGGGCTTGTCGATAGCAACAGGTTACTAGTTCGGGAGCTCTAACATTACAATAACAAGCACTCTAGTTCTGTATGGTTCACTTTATCCATACCCATACTACAAAAGACAATAACTTTCGCAATTATGATTAATTGCGAAAGTTACTCATTATTAAAGTTATATTTGAAGAAATGCCAGCAATTTTCGGTTGCACACCCTAAAAAAGATAGTTTTTGAAGCTATACTTGTTATGGCGCGTTAGGGGAAAATTATGAGAGTAAATTTTTAAGATGCACGCGCACACCGTCACGAAAAATCAACACCCTGAAGTTAGCTAGTCAACATACACCCTGTAGTTAGCAACATCTTAGTTCAACATAGTAGTCAACATTTTAGTTTTATACGCCAAAGAAGTATAACTTCTTTTTGTTTGTACCGAATAGGCTCCGAAACTACTGGACAGATTTGGATTAAATTTGGAACACAGATAGTTTATAACCTGGATTAACACATAGGATACTTTTTATCTCGATAGTATGTTCCCGTGGGACATAAATCGAACTCCACGCGGGCGACGCCGCGTGCATTGAGCTAGTCATCTATAAAAACCGAAATCCTTCTGTGCATTATCGCTAGCTAATTCAACATGACCTTATACAGTATATTACAAACCCCACCTCCTTCTGCCCTAAAACACGACTGCTATCTTCTCGTGACCTATTTTTATCAGAGCACTTTGAAGTTTTGCTGTTTGGTGTCAGTGTGCCACGAATACAATCAAATACTTCCGTAAACTAAAAAGCTAAATTCAAACACTCATCTTGCTCCAACTCACTCAACTTACCCATTATTTTCACATCACTAGCATGAAGTACAGCACTTTGAGAACCCCGCTATGCACACTGTATAGCACTTTTACTGGGCTACTATAAAAACCGGTTTGAACTAACTTTAATTGGTTTTTCAAGATAGCATTTATAATACATTTACATTTTATTATTATTCTCACTAGTTAAACAGCACTTACTGATATAAAATCCATCTATAAATATTATGTTTTATATCGTATAAATATTTATGTGGGCTGACTTTACGAACTCTCGTGATTGCGATAACTTTCTCTTAATGAAGTAAGAAGAGCTTCTTAATTATAATAGTAGTCAATCAAAGCAGATACTAACGAATATGATGCATGCATTCAAGTAATTCATTAACCGTTTGCTTGTGTTTTGTTATTCCGGCCTTTGGAGGAGTAAAGTTCTGTTTTAAGAATAAATTGTACGAAGTTTGCTCGTGTCTTTGGACTTACTTTTATTATGGGTTGGATTCAATTGTCTATGTTAATGACACGTGATTTTTGTTTGTACACGCTGATCTCCAAAACCGACCACTGATTCCCATGAAATTTTCTGAAAGTTTGGTTTGTTTCAGCTTGAAAGATAGAATAGTTTTAGACTCGATAGGTGGCGCTTTGGTCAATTTACGAAATTCACGTGTTATACGAAATCATCTAGTTTATTATAAGTAAAAATTGCAATGTGACGTTTTTGTCAAAATTACAAAAATTAGGATCGACACGCCCGAAAAGTTTATTAAAGGGGCTCCTGGTTTTAAATATAATCTTTTTAAACCTTTTTTAAGCTATTGCATAGCTTCCATCGCGGGCCTTGAGCGTGGAGACCGAATCCAGAAATTCGGTAACGAAAAGAACCTAACACCTAGTGCCTAACACGTAGTGTCTAACAAAACAACCTAACCTATACAACCTAACCTCCTAGCTCCAGCAGTAGATTAAAAATAATAACCTAGGCTTGTCAATATCTGACACTACGAAAGTGAACAAATAATTATAATTACATAAGTTGATAAAAAATGCTATGCAATAGCTTTACCGCGGCAGTCTCCGAGTGCCACACGTCTTTTTTTTTTTCAGTACATTAATGGTAGGTACATTTTTATTTTTATTATTGAAGTGTGTAAGTTTGTAAGTCATTATACCCGCTTACACGCTGCTTTGTGTAGAGGTAACAGGCGTACAACCTGTAACCGTTTACATACTTTTGAATAGTGGTAGCACATTTGTTCAACTAACTTCAACAGCCTGCCTACAATAACTTGGTACTAAATGCATTTTTAAAACATAACATCACAACCGTCATCCACGGAGGTAGGCAGAGAAGTACTAACCATAGACCCACATTTCATCAGTTTCAATTACATGTTTGAGTATCATGTAATACGAGTTTCTTTCAACCGGGCACAAATCCAGACTAAGAGTAAATCCTGATAGGAAAACTCAATAACATTTGACATCTGCGGGAATCGAACTGAGAGTCTCATATTCAGAAGTAGCACAAGCAACCACTTGACCAACGAGAGGCACTCAAGGCCTTCTTAACAAGTAAAAAACTCGACAATTTTCAACTGCCGCAAAACCGTAGAAAAAAAGAAAGTATCGATCAACATTGCTTTTTCATTGCGCCGAAACAGGGCTGCTTCCCAACCGTAACGGAGGGTCCCGTACGTACAATAGTTACGAAAAAACGAACCTTTTGTCTCGCCCCTCGCCGCCTGACAGCAATTAATGTTTTATTTCACCTTTGTACACTGTCGGGCAACGGAATATACGAAGCATCGCGGTTTAATGGAACCGCGACGGGTGTTGCCAACAATCAATTAAATTCAATAAAGAATTTATTAGGAAGGTCATTCTTTGTAGTGCAAATTGGGGGTGAAATTTCGATGTGGTTAATGACGGGTTGAGAAATGTTGTAAAGAATTAAGGTGAACGCAGACCTGGCCACACTCCACGCACCGCAGTCATCGCTTTTGTTAGTGAATGTCGACCTGGCCGCACCCACACGCAGAGAGTGCATAGAACTTCATATAAAGAATTCAAATGCGACGATTGCGGCGCGTGCGGTACGGCCAGGTCTGCGTTCACCTTTAAAACTACTGCACCGATTTTCATGCTGTTTTCAACAATGGATAGTGGTTCTCGTGGTATATAATTTGTCAAGTTTTGTATACATTGGCTAAAATATAATGATATTTGTTGGAGGTGTCGGAAAAAAAATAAGCCGTCTGGGAGCCAGCTAGTTAGAATAATACAACTCAACGGACCAAAGACTACATGAATAAATCAAGTGCCTGTGTCCCTAATATTCTCCTTATGATGATGTCAACTGCTACGTCATTCGAGTTCCATAAATAAGAGCAAGCTTTGATCAATATATCATCTTCATTTGCTTTGAAACGTTACGGTATGTTCCAGTTACGTGCATTATTATGCAGCCAGCATAACCAACAGTAATGACTTCTAAGAGTGCAGGAACAGTTACATTTTGTATGTCAGTTTAGCTTGCACTTGGCATAAAACAAAAGAAAACATACTTATATACGTTTACTTGTAGTTCCGAAGAGTTCTATTATATTAGTGGAACCGTTATTGTTACTTAAAGTAATAAATATATAATATATAATATATATATATATATATATATATATATATATATATTATAAATGCGAAAGTAAGTTTGTTTGTTTGTTACCTTTTCACGCCTAAAACACTGAACCGATCATCCTGAAATTTTGCCTATACGTTGTCAGGTGTACAGAAACAGACATAGGGTACCTTTCATCCCGAAAAAAAGTACTGTTCTTTAGGAAAACAACAATAACGTTCTTATGATAATAGATGGCGACACGTGTCTTTCGAATCATGATTGAATTATATTATAGAAACCTTAGTAGTGTGTTTAATTTGTTTAAAAGTTTAATGGTCAAATTCTAAACGGTCGTGAGCGAAGCCAAGCAAAAACAAGTTATTGATAAAGCTCTTTTAAAACATGTATGTCTGGTGTTATTTTCTATTAGTGATCCTAAAACTCCTCATCTTTTCATACTCGATTCTGTCACCACCAGTGTATCGATCTTCAATTCTGAGCTTTGGCTGTTCTTCAATAAGGTCATAATTATTATAGAGGCAAGTTGACAGTTTCCCACCAATGAACTCTAGACAATGGATAAACTAGTTTATATATAGTTAGTCAACAAACTACAGGGTGTAAACAGACTCTTCACGAAGCCGTCAATCAAGCGTTCTGTACATCAAACTAAGTAACTTACGCAAAAATTATTGCAGGGAAGCAACTTTTTTTTGGGGAGTAAAGTCATATTTTACGGTAGGACTCAACGTAACGCATTCAAAACATTGTGCTGATGGATGGATTAAATAGTAGGAGGGTCGTGAAAGTGTCCTAAGTAAAAGAAATACATTAAAAACATGTATTTAAAAAAAACTTGTGAAAAAGTTGGAACTTTGACCGCCAATATTTCCGTAACTAGAAGGTTCCCAGGTATGATCTAGAACAAAAAAATGATTGCAGTGACGGGGAGAACAAGTGCCTTTCGGCTTCGTTAAGAGTCTTTTTACACCTTTTATTATACATACACCAATTAATTTACAGTCTATCAAACTCACCTAAACCTTAGCCTACCATCATAATTCTTTATCGCCACACACAGCTTCCTTAAGTATAGAAAAAGTGTTAGTTATTAAAGCCTTTTAAGCCGCAATTAAGATACTGCACGGTTACCTCATAAATCTTGTGTTTAATATACAATATGTATGGCAGAACCAATTAGTGTAAGAAGCTAGAGGTTAATAGTGAGACATTTTAAGTCGAACTTTTGTTGAAACAAGGTTATAGTGAAAAAAACATTTTTAGAAACAAGCTTTTAAATATAGGTGCGATGTAATTTTTCGTATTTTTCTTAAGAAACCAAAACATGGAGGAGCATATTGGATTTATAATATAGTCACTGTTCTAACCCTGCATTGTCATCCAAACTAAACGTGTATATTAAATTCCAGCTAAATCGGTTGAGGTTAACTGTTTTAAAATTCAGTAGCAAATTCTGACCTAAGCAAACAAACAAACAAAAATAACACTTGTAAAAAAATGATTGTTTTTGTCAAAGATTTAAATAGTTAGTTTTGTCCTCATCCCACCTACTTATGTTGCGTGAAAAGTGTTGACACACATACCATATTTAGCGTTTCCATGGCATTTTGTGTGTCAGAGGTATCAAACGTAACAGCATTGTGACCATGGTTTTGACGCAGTAAAATTAATCTATAGAATTAAAACTTTAATGGTTGTATAAACCACGAATTATGACTGCAGTTTTGCTTTCCACATTAATGTTTACTGGTAGTCAAAGTACAACTAGATAAATACACTATAATATTTAGTCACTAAACTAAATTAAAAAAGAAAGAGGTCAATCTTCGAATCCGACTCGGCTGGGCAGCGTTCGAGAAGTTGCGTGGTATCTTCTCGTCCAACTTACTGCAGTGTCTCAAGACGAAAGTCTATTTAAATTTTATTTATTTATCAAACTCGGACAACAATATAGTCCAATATAGACCAGTGTGTTTTGCCAGTGATTACATACCGGACCGAAACGTGGTCGCTCACAATGGGCCTCATCAGAAGTCACCCAAAGGGCAATGGAGAGGGCTATGCTCGGAGTTTCCTTGCGTGATCGACTCAGAAATGAGAACATCCGCAAGAGAACCAAGGTTACCGTGGTAGCCCGAAGAATTGCCAAACTTAAGTGGCAGGGCACATTGCTCGCAGAACGAATGGCCGATGGGGCTGAAAAGTTCTGGAGTGGCGACCGCGAAGACGTTGCGTTAGAAGACCTCTCCTACTAGGTGGACTGATGACCTGGTGAAGGTAGCGGGGATCCGCTGGATGCGAGTCGCACGGAACCGATCAATGTGGCGACACTTGGGGGAGGCCTTTCTCCAGCAGTGGACGTTTTTCGGCTGAAATAATGATGATGATGTTTCTGGATTTCACTTCAACGTAATCTGGTTCATCAGCCGGGCACAAATCCAGACCCAATAATAATTTGTTCGACCCGGGAATCGCACCCAGGACTTCATGCTCAGGAGTCGCGATTGCAACCACTAAACCAACGAGGCAGTTCTGGACTTGTACCCAGTTGATGGCAAAAGGCTCGCCTCCTATTACATGGGACTGAAATACAATGTATGTAACTGGCGAAATGTGGGTGTACTATTACTCTGCCTTAACCTTCGGGGATCACAGGCGTGAAGTTATAATCTGGTTCATTCGTTCAAACTCTTTAAATTAACAACGCTTAATTTTTTTTATAAATTTTATCGGATTTTAATTAAGCATTACACGTTTTTCTGTCCGCCATTGTAATCGCTGATAGAGATGTAAAGAGTGTGGTTCCCACCTGCCGTTATGCGGATCCCTAAAATGTTATGGTTTCGATATTGTTGTTAACAACAGAGGAAATTTACTTTTAATTGTGTTGCACGCCCCGGTTCATTATCATTTCCGTTGGCTCGTGCTTGTAATTGTAAACTAATGAACTTTTTGTGTTTTTTTTTTACTTTTTTTTTGTTGTGCATCTGCTTTGATGACTTTGTTAATAACTCAGGCCTGTGATGTATGAATGAGTTGGCTTTTTTCTTGACGTTGCGCCAGTAATAGGGATGTTATAATTTAAATGGTAGAATTTTTAATTAACTGCCAGTTTGTGTTATCAATGCAGTGAAAGTGCATCTTTAATATAGTCTGTCCTATTTTGACCAGATAGATAGATCAGAGCTATCCAATTCAATAATACTGAACAATGATTATAAAATGGACAGACTGCCTCGATGGTCTCAAGTGGTCGCAATCGCTACTGCTAAGCATGACGTCATGGGTTCGATTCCTGGGTCGGGCAAATTGTTATTGGGTTCTTTCATCAGGAATTTCTCAATAGCAGCCACGGAGACTCGATTTGCGCCTCGTTGGTGGCTCGCCCCCTATTACATGGTACTTAAACATAACTGGCGAAATTTTAATTTACTATTATGTCCACCTCTGCCTAACCCTTCAGATTCAGGCGTGATGTTAAGTATGTGATTATAAAATTATAAAACATTTTACTCTTCACGTAAGTGAAATACTTACCACAAAAAAATACCCTGTGCAATTATAAAATTACTACAGCTAATGATTGGCCTAGGTACGCAAAACTTCAAGCAATAGATGATTAAAAACCCGAGGAAATCACAGAAACTAATAATTACATACCTTATTTATATAGTTTTTACGAAATAAAACTGCTTGAACATTATTATTAATTTAACTGTTACCAAATAAACTTCAGACTGTTACAGGAGTCTGACCTAGTTAAGATTTAGGTCGTTTTTAGTATTTTTATATAAGATTTAGGCCGTTTTATGTTTCTTTATTGTATGTAAGATCCCTGAAGAATATTTTTTATGAAGTCTACAGTAGGTAGGTACTGTAGAGATATGAATACCATTTTGAAAAGAAGTGCTTTTGTGTAGCAATTTATAATAGGAGGAAGCTATAATGCTTGACGATGATACTCGTCTATTTGTTTGTTACTCGATGAATATTTGATACAGTTTACTTATTCGCAAGTACAGCCAGTGTGAAATTAAAAATCGTCAGCATCAGTGCAGGACATTATATACAGGATGTAAACAGACTCTTCACGAAACCATCAACAAAGCATTATGTACATCAAACTAAGTAAAAATAGAAAATAAAATATTGCTGGGAAACGACTTTTTTTATGGTGAAATATCACGTTTTACGGTAGGATTCAATGTAACGCATTCAAAACTTTGTGCTGATGGATGGATTGAATAGTACGAGGGCCGTGAAGGTGTCTTAAGTAAAAAAAAAAAATTAAAAACATGTATTAAAAAAAAACTATAATAATATGTAACTTTGACCCCCAATATCTCCGTAACTAGAAGGTTCCCAGGTATGGTCTAGAAGAAAACAAGTGCCTTTTGGCTTCGTTAAGAGTCTTCTTACACCCTTTTTTTTGGATCGGACATCATCACATTGACTTCTCCAAGGGAGTGTCAGACTTGTACTGACTAAAACCCATTCTTGTTCTTTCCTTGCCCTTTGTGTTCTAGGGCGGCGGTATCTCTTTCGAACAGTCCCGCAGCCCTGGCCCAGTCTTGATGAGAAAATTTATACATATCTAAAGGGATAATTAAAAACTATTAAACTAAAATAGATAAACTAACAACAAACTATAAAAGGGCATCGAAAAACTCCTCCTCAACGCTGTCAGATGGTAATGTGCCCAAGAGACTGGCGGCGTTGCCACGTTGTATGGCAACACTTAGCCTCTGGCCAAAGTAAAAGCCAGCCCTTGGGTCACGGGAAGCGTCAACTAGGCGTTTCGAAATTTCCTTAAATAGGCTATGAGCACTCGGACCCCACGGCCCTAGAGTTTCAACCCCAAACGGCTCGAAAATATAGTTACCACACAGGTTTCTATATTTACGCCGCTTGAGGTTCTCTGCAGCCGCAGCGGCAGCACCAGCACAGCACGATGAGCTTGGAAGATGGGATGGCGCAAGAGTATCGACGCATGTTGCGTCCCACACTAAAGGCCTACCCATCTTCCAAGGAAACAAAGACATGCCGTCCGGTCTCTTGCCATCGTCGCGTGCCAAGCCGTTGGGTTCTAAAACAGCTGGGACGCCGACGGTGACAAGAGCTCGTCGGATAATGTCGTTTATATTTGCGTGCCGTGCAAAACGGCCCGCACTTCGGCTGCATGACAGGCCGTGGTGACCGAGGTTGTTGACAGCTTCACCGCAGTGACAGCGATGAGGAGAACAGCAAGCGGCACCAAGGCGTAAAGAAACAGCGAGGCGGAAGGTTGTGTCGTCGAACAATGTGCCTATGCTCGACGACGGTAGTGCGTGAAGCCAAAGACCCGACTCCCACTCACCCACAGCCCGCAGGCGCGCACGCTCAGCAGTAGTAGCAGATGTGTTCAGCAGATTGCTCTGAACTACTCTGCAGAGCGGCTCGTCCCACCGTCTCTGGGAAAATGGATGGTCGGGTTCTTCAGTATTCGGGCAAGCGAGTTTCCAAGCATCGATAGCCTCGGGCATGCACGGCACATCAAAATCAATCAGTGTGGAAGACAGGATATTCCTGATTAATTTCTTAGTGCCGTGGACCGAGGATATAAAAGCCGGTAAACTAATACTGGAAATTTTGCGGACGCCGAGTCCTCCCATGCGAATAGGAAGAGTAGCTTGTGCCCAAGCTCGGTCGTCCAAAGCCACATTTAAAATTGACGTTAGAGTATGTCTGATAATTTCATCCATTTTGTCCAAAAGGGGAGTGTGCTTCCATAAAGGGGAAGCACGAAGGAAATACGTCAATTTTGGACTGAAACAGCAGTAACGAATTATTGTGATGGCCGAATGTATGTTAATTTCGAGCAATCTTTCCGAAACATCATTGAAATTTTGAATTTTTTCCTCGATAAAATCGGGAAAAGAATTTTCAAAGATGGGAGACCCAAGGAGACGAAGAGAGCTTTTTTCTGTAATTTTGATGCCGGGGGCTATGGCGTTAAATTTTGATAGAGTCTGTTGTCTGTCGGTACTGTCCGCTACATAAATTTCACATTTTGAAAGGTTGAGGTCGAGGCCAATGGAATGAAGTTCATTTTTTAGGAAATTTAGATCTTTTAAAACAGAATCTACATCGCCCCCCAAGGTTCCATCATCTAGATACCAAACGTTAAATTTGGAATTTAGCTGTCGAACAATTGGGTGAATAGCTAAACTAAAAATCACTGGCCCGAGGGGGTCACCTTGTTGACAGCCAACAGCAGATTCCAAAAGGTTGTCCCGATACAGTAATTTAGATGGGTATCTGTAACATTGCCAAAGAAAACTATAAATTTGGGGTAATTCTTTTTTAGTTTCTGTTAACAAGGTGTCCCTATTCACTGAATTGAAGGCGTTCTTTATGTCAACCTTCAGGATGACCTCACCTTTGCCAGAATTTAGGTAGGTCGACAAAGCGTGTACGGCAGCCTCGCAGCCCCCTTTAGAGCCGTATCCAAGCTGCAGGGGCTGAAATTTTTTCGAAACAGCCTCACCATAAAATTTACAGCAAATCTTGGCTGCCATACGACGGTAGGTAGTTCCCACGGCAATGGGACGAATTCCGCCATCCTTTTTGCGCAGGGCACATAGATTGGCCCCGTACAGAACGTCGATGACGGACTCGTTTACCTTGCCGGAGAGCATAAGGTTAATAAGAGCCGTAAGCTCCTTCAAGAGCAACTCACCAGCCTCCCCGGCGCCTGAACATATTAAGTCCTTTAGATGCTGAGGACTTAGGCCGTCGAGGCCACCTGCGGAGCCACTCCGGAAGGAGCAAACGGGGATTAGATATGTATAAATTTTCTCATCAAGATTGATAAACTAAGTAGCCTGCCATATAGTAGCAACACATTGAGGTAGCTAGTCAGCAAACACGGTCGGTAAAACAGACGAATCTACGACCTTCGCCATACTTGTTGGTTGGTTTAAAGCAGATTTTAGTTGCTCCTATAAAAAAGCGTACTGTGCATTTATAAGGTCTTGCACTGACGCCGACGAAATAAATTCTTTTGAAAAAAAAAGTTGTAGTTGTAAATCTTCTCTAATAGGAGAAAAACCTATAAATTTTCAGAACAAAACACGCGCATAAAAACAACGAAATGTAATTTATTTTTTTAAAAGATATCAACATATTCGTATCTAGCTTATCTATTTTTTTTTTAGCCCACAATACAAAACAGCTTATTCCTTTCGTAACAATAAAACCTGCTTTCCTGCTGTTTCATCTTTAATTTCCGTACAAACACGGAAAATCACTCACGTACATTCAAATATATTCAGACATTGTAAAAAAATAAAAAAACTAGTAGGGACGCGTATTCACAGTTAAAGCAAAAGGAACAAACCATGAAGTATCTAAGCAAACTTTTTCTTTGTTCTCCTAACTTCTGTTCGGTACAATCGCTAACATTTGAGTTATTGCCGAAACAACTTACAATTTTCTTCGCGAAAGTACTGCAGATGTGACTCGGGTTTGCTTAGATTTTAAACCTTGAAAAGGAAAAAACACAGGTCTTTAATAATTAAATAGAATGCTGTATTTATAGTCTCACCAGGAGCTTTTGGTACTCCAATGACACTGGCAGTGTTGGTAAAAGCAAGATGGATACGTTACAAGCGATTTTGGGCATAAGCTAAAGATTTTGATTTCTATGTACTGGCTTTTCTGGTTTTTGACATCTTCTGTCACCTGCACCGACATTACCTTCCTAAAGATGTTTACAAAATTATAATTTATGAAAATGGTTAGTTAGTAAATCTTAAATATTTTAAAGGGGACCAATTTACAACTGCATGTGCCACTTTATAATAAGCATTGATCTCAGTAGTATCCTCATATTTAAACTTATTTAGAAACATCTAAAAGAAATGATACAGATACAATGACAACTGAACTCCCATAATATTTGTCAGTCAATATCTCTGGACGCCCACATCTGTATTCAGGCACAAAGGACCCAACCTCGGCAGGTATTTCGGTCCAAATGATTGAGCAACACTAGTTTCCTTTGCAAGTCTTTGTGGCTCAACGGTCGCAATCAATGTTCCAGTTGTTCACGAATTCTAAAACGAAGAACACAATGCTGGTCGGTGAGAAATACTAGTTTCTGTGAGCATTAGTAATCAGTCGGCTTAGACAAACATCTGATATATTAGTGATAAGTATTATGATGAAGAATTAAAAAATATATTGGATTGACAAGCTAACGATAAGCATATGTGATGAAATTGATGTAAGATTAGGAACGCACAAGCTGCTCAAATCTTCATCAAATTTATTGAAATTACAAAGTATGGATTTGACAAGTCTCTCAAGTCCTAATTTTGGAATACCGATGATTGCAAAGAAATTTCAACTTTTCAAAAGTAGATGATTCCGTCATCATCATTCTCTTGCCCTTATCCCAGATTCAAGATTCTTAAATCAAGTTTGGAGTATCTGAAGATTTGGACGTGTGTAGATAAAAAGAGAAAAAATAAATAATTATTCCATGCTTAAAGTTAAAGGATCTAGTTGCACCATAAAAGAAGATACTGCCTCTAAGTTTTAACGTAAGTCGTTTACTTAGGCAACCCTGTTTACCTCATAAGTAAGTAGGGTTAACGATACACGCTCAGAATCTTCAGAAGGACAATGTGTAGTAACTTTAGCAGTAATCTTAACAAGCCCTAAGGAAGGGTCAAATATCAAACGACGAACATCTTCTAATTACTAACCACAATTACGGGCAGACACATTTAAACTATGACCCCAAATTGTTAATATGTATCATTCATGCTTTCCTCTCTATGTGGGTTAGCAGAATTGGTAGTAAGGAACTTAAAACTGTAGCTATTCATGGGTTTAAGTTAGAAGAGCGCTTTGGATTTGGATACATTAGATGACATTAAGTCCTGGACAACGAAACCGTTCGCTTGCATATGTGATCCCAAATAAATGTAAATTGTGTCTTTAGTCTTATACATTGAAGCATGTTTTGATAGTATGTTTTCCTATTTAACGAACATATATTATGCTCTTAATACTTGATCATAATATAAATCTTTGTATAAAGTAATATTCTTTTCAATTCTCAATTTTTTAATAGCTTTCAATTACCATTACCATTCTCCAGCCCTGATCCAAATATACTTCTCTTTTAGTCTTCATCTTTCAATAAAACAAAGAATTTGAAACATTTATCTTTAATTTCTAATTCTATATAAAAGCCTATCCCTGCCGCCTATTTACCGGAACAGCTTTATTTACCTCCATCATATTCCTCTACATCTATACTAAATACATCAGGGACTACGGCACGCCTATCCCAACTCTAACCTCAATGATATTTCTAAGTGAGCTTGCGTCCCCGGGGCACCATTCATTGATATTAGCAGTCGAAACTTACTATATCATAACTGTACTATGTTGTTCAAGTTCGAGTTGATATTTGTTGGTGAGGATACGCAAAGTTTCAGTGAAAAGAAAAGTATGGTTGGCTTTTATGTCGTTACTTAGATTTTTGTTAGCTTCTCTTAGATTTTTTGTGGTAGTTACTTTGATAATAATGCCGCCTACAACAATCTAGAGATTTCTGGAAAAAAATCCGTTCATGATATTCCTAAAGTGACATTTATTTTTGGATATAAGGAAAAAATTATAAGTCTACTGAATAAATAGTATACGAGGCAAATCAAAGGGAGCTTAGACCCTTTGGTAACCTTTGCGGTATAAACCTTTACCCATTTTTGGTAGGGAGAGTATCAAAAATGTCACGTGAACAAAACCACGGACACATTTATATTATTAAAACCTTCGTACGGAGAATATGGCTTAGGTACTCAGATTATTAAAATTCTTGATTCAGATTTTAGTAGGAAATTATGTAGATACTCGGAACCTGAACGTAGTAACCGATTAAAATGCACTTAAATCTTAACGGAATTAAGTACTACTTTTCCCAAGATTATTCTTAGTAATATGGTGCAAAATTACCATCCTAAAACCTCCGCTAAAGCTACAAATCAGACGGTACATAAACTTTATACAGCAAAATACAAAGTGATTAATGGTATCGTATATCAATTACCAATGTCAGGTGCAACTTGGTTTTTGTCGGGAACTTTTCAGAGGGGCCCTTAATGGTGCTCGAGAATGTACGGGGAACTATTGCATGTTTTATCCAAGAAATGTGCACGAAGATAGATCGGCAAGAAAGAAACGCCATCGTTGAGAGAGTAAATTCTTGTATTAATGTAGCCGTAGGTATAAATGAAGAGGACAATTCGGAATAAAAAATAAATGAAATGAGAGACACGGACGAAATGAATTTCGTAATAGAAATGTATGAAAAAAAATCTGAATTGGGTGAATGAGGAAGATTAATTTAAAATAAAAGGCTATTCTTGCGTCAATATGAGGTTCTTAAGCTATAAAAGTAAAAGATTTTGTTTGAAGTGACGGTGACTTTAATCTGATTAAGATGTGGAATGGTATTAAATATTGTAACAAATTCTGGTAAAACCATTATGAGATTAGATTTAGGGGATAAGGTTTCGCACTTGGTATAATTAATTGGTATACAGATACATCAGATATACAGTTACCGAAATTGATGATTATGAAATCTTTTCCCAACAACATTTTATTGAAACAAAAAATAATAAAACTGACAAGAAAAGATCAACCATGTTACATCTAAATTGATTTTCTGAACTGTTAAAAGCTAAAAATTGAACACACTATAAAGAAGATTTACTTAGTCATGTCAAAGGCTTTGTCTCAGGACAATCTTGTACGCCTACGCTAAACTTTTATACTATCTGCGTAAATATAAAGAACAACATTGTTAAATCACCAAGCCTGCCCCTGTACGGCTTCACCAATCGTTAACCAAAGTAAATCTAGAATTTACCAAAAGCAAAGCCTAAAGTAAGCAAAGTTAAACTAAGTGTAAAACCGCTTACAGAACCTAGGTTACCGTCTAAAAGTTCGATAAATTAAGTTAGCACACTCCTGAGGTACATCCAGAGTCAGAAGACTTTTGAAAAACACCCCATTTTTGCTGTAGAAAAGGTTTGTGCACTTCTCTGGCTAAAGGAAAAATTATGTTCATATAAAATTGGAATTTTGTGAATTGGAAAAACAGCTGGAAAGTTTTGCTGACCGATCATAAGTTAAACATTCAATTTTGGAGAATAGAAATTGTTATTTGTTGAATTATAAGAGTTATCGTTTTCTTATTAAATATCGAATTATGGAGAACGGCTTTCTAGACCTTACAATTCTGGCGCCCAAATGCCATAATTTTCATAGCATTCAACACTATCTTAGCATACCTTTGTGAAACTGTCTTGTAACTTTTGTCACAGAAATGGTAACTATTCTTCTTATTATCACATAGAGAATGTAGGTTAAAGTGACATTGAAAAAAAAGATTCAATATAATATCATTTATATTCGCATTGGTCGGCTCTGTAAAACCAAAATAAACATCCTTTAGGTGGATTGTGGACAGATAGTTCGTGTATGCTATTCCGTTTTAAAAACTGCGTGAACGTAATTGAATTGGTACGCTCGGCTTTGAATCCAAAACTAGGTCCCCTGGTTTTTTTCAAATACATGAAAGAACAATTTTACTTAGAAGTTATGGAAATGTATCTAAATTAACTAAATTGGTAACTAAACACCCCGCTAAGAATAATAATGGGCCAGTTTACCTCAAAGTGCTTTGCTGTGTCACCATTCATCATCCGACCTAACAACTACATTAATATTAAGACGGATCGCGTTTTGTTTGCTCACTCGCACATAGCTCCCTCCCTTTCTGTTATTATCAGTTTGACAGCTTCTTGAGGATGAGATATCGCTACATTTTAATGGACGATTTTTTTGGAGGATTATTAATAGAGAATAAAAAGTATTTTTTAAAAAGTCTTTGTGTAATCCGAATAAGGTATGTGGGGAATTATTTGGATAGATAACAGAGAGAAGGGAGAATTAATCGTACCCTCATAATGTTAAAGATTCTAAAGTAGATTTGTTTATGAAAAACACCGCAACAAAAATAAGTAGTGCAAAAAAGATGTCTCATAGCAGAGTTGGCCCTAATATACACCCTTGTTGAAACAAGCTCGATCAAAGCTCTCACGATGACCTACTTAAAAAAACAATACCGCACTCGACATTGAGCGCACAAGAGAATCGTTCCGACATACGCTTAAACAACTGCAGAGCCAATTACACTGTGACGAGAA
The DNA here is from genome assembly GCA_950005105.1 of Lycophotia porphyrea. Classification (NCBI taxonomy): domain Eukaryota; kingdom Metazoa; phylum Arthropoda; class Insecta; order Lepidoptera; family Noctuidae; genus Lycophotia; species Lycophotia porphyrea. The sequence goes on along the minus strand of OX465388.1, from coordinate 17,369,373 downwards.
CTTGCTGATCATGTTACTTTATCAAAAGCATATGTATGAATTTGCTCACAACTCACGAGCTACAGACAATTCCCTGTTTAACTTAAACCAATTTCCACTCATTAACTCAACGTACCTTGTTGAACATACTACGAAGTACGTATCAAAAGTATTGCCTTGTTAATTTCCCTCTCCAAATAAGTCTACTTCGAACTAAGAACTTCTCCCATTATGAAACTCTGGAAGTGTTTACGTCACACATTATGAATCCTTATATTACTTGAAAATTATTTTGTCGCTGAAATAAACGAATCTTGAATAAAGTTGGTTGTATAACGAGTGGCGTTGTATGGAGTGCTCGCATTAGTATTCGAGCCTCGGGTCGAATGTGGCGCGAGATTGTTATCGCTTGCTGCGCTCCGTTTTGGTACTTGGAATAGCACCGAATAGATGGTGTGTGCTGATTGGCTCGCGTTTGCCGGTGGTGCGAATTGGTGATTTGTCTAATAGCTGAACATGGTGGGGTTGAACAACAGCGTGGTCGGAAGGTATGAATGGATGTTAGTTGCTGAATTCAGTTAGGACAAATGGAAAAATAATTGTTTTTAACTGATTGTACATTTGTCTCATTGAACTTTTTTTGTTTCTAAACCGAGAGCGGGCGTGCCTAACGGTAAATCATAATTTCCGAGGAACGTTGGACAGAAAATTTTCCAAGAGATTTAATCAACAAATTACAATTTATCAACACTCATTAATTGTTTCTACAAAGCAATCAATCTTTACCCAAGTTTCATTGAGACAAATCCTGCGATCAATTTCTATTAAAGCCCAAAGAAGGCGTACACAAAAGTTGTAAGCGGAAAACACATTGTTTCCCCTCCCTCGTTAGCAAACTCCACGGCACTTTTTTGACGTCTGCTCTAGGGCGTCTCTGGCGGTTCGAGTGTTTACCCACGCAACGCCACATTTGCACTCCCAAAACAACACCCCTCAATCTTATCACCAACAAAATAAGATCCAAATCTCAACAAAAGTCGTGCATCTAAACCTCAACACAAATTTTGACAATGCTAGGTTATATTTGCAGATTGGTTACGACTGTTTGCTTTTAAAATGTTCGCGGTAAAGCTCAGAATCGGCTGTTTTTTTATTCACCAATCGTTGTCCCACTGATTTGTGTGTTACGTTTTGTTCGTGCGTTCTGTCTTGCCTAACTCTTGAAACGAGTATCTGAAACCTTCTTGAGTTTAGGATCCTTTTCAAATATTTTTTATGAGTTCATTGTAACGAAAATCAGTATATTGAAAAGCTTTTTAATAAAAAATAAGAATGTTATACGATGCTTTGATGACACCCTTAAAATGTTCGATAAAGTGTGCGGAATTTCGGAGCGCTTTACCGGTGATAATTGCGCTAAGATCCGCTGTTCGAAGATTTTCATTCTGTTTTGTGACGTCACTCCGGAACTACCCACTAGACAAAACAATGTATCCTTGCTTCCAGACGATCTTACCACAGTCCTTTGGCACGACGCACAAACCATCCCAAAAATAACGGAAATGAACGAGATCAAACTGGTGCCAAATTCACAAAGGGCAAATATGATTCACTTGATTTGGGAATCTGTCCAAAGATGATTTCATCACGAGTTTCAATATTCTTTAAGTGCCCGCTGAATCACAGGATTTCGGTTAGTTTGGCTTATTTTATTTGACAAATGGCCTATATTAAATAAGCCATCCCTTAACTTGAGATATTGATTTAGCTTTTCGACTCACTACGTACTGTTGCTACATGAATTGTTCTCGCAAACCATTTTTCTGCTCATTTCATAGTTATTAGCTATGGAAGTAACTAACTAATAAAACATTTCTTGGAATTAGATATTATCCACAACACATACTCCTCCAACATTCGCTTACAAAATTATGTCCCCATCATGAAATTCTCGCTCTACCATTCCGAGCACGATCGATAACACATCGAAAGCAAAATTATTAGCAGAAACAAAGGCATAACCTGTGCCCCCACTAAGTCCCATATCACATGTCATACAAGATTCCAATCTCACCCTTTTCCAAAAAACCAAAGAGACCCGTTTTATAATATTTCAGTGAACACAATGAGCCTCAGAGGGTTTAAAACTGAGGGCGATGTAACACCTGCTTATATCCGGATCGCCCCTGGGGCAGGCCCCTTATTTTTGCAATAAATTAGAAACCGCATCAGCCGTACACATTCATACCTGTCTGGCTAAGACCTTTCCAATTATTGGGGTTTGCTTTCAGCAACAATTTGTAGTTGACTAAACCACGGTATGATTTATTCGTTCCCGTAATAGTTTTATTCTGACATAAATATTGGTGTGTCTTTTGCAGGGGATCCGTTTCATTGAAATAAATTTTATGATTGTCAAGCTGAGATTATGTTTCGTATGTAATGAAGCTGCCTGTTCGAATAACGTTACTTTTTATTTAAATTATTTTGCTGTCATGTGCATCTGATATAGCAACTGACACAGCATTTATTTTGAATTATATGACTGTGTTGTTGAATATTTTATGATTCCTGGAAATAAAATCTCTAGCTATAATAATATTTAATAAAACTGGTGAGAGATCAAAATTTCTTGAAACTTGCTATTGTTGTGGTCCAATAATGAAGTCCTTCTACGTAATAAAACAGTAAATAAAAGGCGGAAATCTGGTAGTTGATCTACTCATATCACGCAACAACCACTTGATGGAGCTTAATCATACTTACCACTGAAATAATTCTACGAGAATATATTCTAGAGTTTAATGAAAACTCACTATAAAGAACAACATGTGTGCACAGAAATAGAAATCATTTATTGGTTTATAATGTAGGTTACAGAGGAGAATGATTTTATTAAGCGTAGTCCCGATACATCTTACAAAAAAAAAAAAATCAAAAGGCACAAGCCCAAAATCGGAATCACATCGCACCCGTATCGTAAAGCTAAATGTCCCAAATTGTCAGTTGAAAGTGCCGTGACAAATTGATTGGTTTAATCGCGTTCGCTAGTGACTAACGGACGGAACCCGTGATAATTAAACGAGAAACCTGTATCGGACGTGTCCCAGCTCACACTAGATTGCTATAAACAGGAGAGTTGACCGTCTGTGAAATTGTATTTGACTTTTCCTTAAGACTAAAGAAAGTAGTGCAAAATAGGTAAATTGAAAACGTAGGTGCTTCCATTCGGTTGTAAAGTTTTGTTTTTATTTCTAAAGCTTTTTGGGTAATGCTCGCTGTTTCTACTGAGAGCGGAAACTGGACTCTCTAAAGCTTTAAAATTCTTTTATGCGAAGAAAGTTTTGTAATATTTAAACTTAGGACTTTCGGATAAGGGTTCCTTAGACAGAAATAAATGGTCTGTATCTCAGTGGCTTGTTCATTCCTTTCATTTTTATTACTGTTTCTATAAACTTGCCGAATTCATGAAATGATCTTTTGGGAGAGTCTATTTTAATAAAATGTATTTGAGTTTGTCTATTGAGTTCAAGAGCCATATTAAACAGTATTCTTAAGCAAACTGGTCAAAGAATAGTCACGGATCTATTTAGAAGTATTTACGCATTCTTGTCACAAGAAATCTTATACCAATTTATTACAAAAATTGTACAGATATTTGCTCTTTATTGTGCCAATTTTTGGGCCAATCAATTTGAAATCTGGAATGCTTTTTTCCTGCTTGCTTTATTTTTTCCTCCTACGGTATGGGTCACTACGGAATATTTTCTCGTTTTTATTCCTTTTTATTTCCAAAACGGAGGAGTGTTGTCATGATACGCCTTTCATGTCAGCTCCAATGATCTGTACTTACATCATAATAATAATTGTAGAACATTTTCCTCTCTATTAGTAGATCACATTACCTACTGGAATTATTTGAAACCGTTTCAGTATAAAGTATCGTCATATCATTAAACTACTAGAGTTCACTGATGGTCTTCCACTTTTCACCCTAATTCCCTAAGTAATAAGCTTGAAAAACTGGCCAAGTGCGAGTCGGACTCGCGTACGAAGGTTTCCGTACCAAAAACCGAAAAAAACACGTTTCTTGTATGGGAGACCCCTTTAATTATTAAATAATTTATGTTTTTATTATTTTTTGTTATAGCGGCAACAGAAATACATCATCTGTAAAAATTTCAACTGTCTAGCTATCACGGTTCATGAGATAGCGTGGTGCAAACAGCCAGATAGACGGAGTTTTAGATATAATCTTTGGGTACGGAACCCTAAAAATGGTCGATCGTCAGTGAAATCGGTAGTACCCATACAAAGACGTAATCGCTAACTACTACTAAGTATATCTAAAGTATTTATTAAAGCAAAATAACATAGCCGTTCTTAAAAAAATAACCATAAAATAATACAAATGTTTTTTAAACAAAAAAATATACACTTTTTCTTTTACACGGGTATTTGGAGATATGTCATTGCCATCTCCATGACTGGATTACAAACAAATGCTTTGTTTCCCTTATCCCGGTCATCAATCGAATGCCGTCTTTTTTTGTTTATCTAAATTCAAAATTACATGATTTACCTTAACTCATTTTCCTTGAAAGCATTCCCATTTCTCATAAATATCGTATTTGCGACAAAACATGATTCAAATTTTGGTCGCTAACCGATTTACATACTGTTCTTGAAATAGATGGAAATAACACATTACTTGCTTACCTCGCTTCGTATTTCATTAGAGTTAACTAAGAGAAATGAATTACTGCGACATTCGTGGGCGTTGGATTGGCAAATTAAAGCCAAAGTGTTAATCCTGTGTGTGGCTTTAACCATCTCACCTTGTGTACTACAGAAACCGGTTCAAATGAAATTGTTTCTTCCCTTGTGTACTAAAGTAGGGGTTGTTTGACAGACAATGTAAGTAGGTATAAGCAATATTTACATTCATAATACCGTTACCGTACAACCCTCTTAAGTCTTCCAACACAATGGCGCAGAAATTCTAATCAATGCATTACAAACAGGCACATCGGAGCCAAGTAACCCTACTAGGGACACCACTGCCAAGATAAAAAGCCCGGGATTAAGTTATCGTTCCGTAGCAGCCCGAGGCGGCCACCATATCCCAATACTGTTTGATGACGGCCCTACGAGTTATTTGCGAGGAGATTCTGGGTGATTTTGAATTTTACTACACTTCTACATAGAGGTTATGTAGTCGAGTTTCCAATATGAGGCGTACACGAGATGATAAAATCGTTATTAAAAGGTATAGCGTTTTGTTTGTTAGAAGAATGTTTGATTAATATTCTAGTCACAATATATTGGCGCTAGACATAACAAAACAAGAATGCATAGTATACGTACTTTTCTTTTCTTTCTTTTGTGTTTACCGCGTGCTTTCCGATCGATCAATTTTAATCCCCGGGACATACGTGAGAATCATCTGATCATTATGTTTTTCTGTCGTTCTCAGATCATTACTGTAATTAAGTTCATTAGCCAGGCAAAGTATGAGAGTACAAGAGCAATTAAATTTCGATTTACTACCGCATTTCTGAAAGCAGAAATCAATCACCAAAGTCTAACAGATTTCAGTTTTGATGTAGTTGTTAATCGAACAAGTAAACTTCATGTTCTAGCAAGGTCAAAAGATAAATGACATCTTACTAAATTAATTTTATGTTGACATGTGAAATTTTCATATAATACATAATTTGTTGGCAAAACAATAACAATGTATACGAGTTGGTGAACGCAAGAAAATATTTGACGAGAACGATACTGGGGCTTACGAGTAAATGCCTTGTTTCCATTCTTCTTGACTGCGACGGTGAAATTAGATTTTTATAACGATATTTTTATTGTTGTGCTTCCTTAGATTGTTTTAGTTTTAACTGGTATTGATTTCAAAAGTATTTACACACAAAGTAATTAGTAGAATACCTACAGATGATAACCACGCATCAGATTGCCTCGTTGGTCTAGTGGTCGCAAGCACGACTGCTGAGCATGAGGTCCTGAGTTCGATTCCCGGGTCAGGCAAAGGTGAAAAAGAAAAGAAGCAGCCACGGAGTCTGGATTTTTGCCCGGTTGATAGCAATAGATTCGCCCCTAGTATTACATGGGACTTAGACATAACTGGCGAAATGTGGGTGTACTATTAGGTACACCTCTGCCTAACCTTTTGGGGATTCAGGCGTGATGTTATGATATTTATTTATTTGAACTACATGTACAAGTGTGGTACATAGGCGGACTTAATGCCACAGGGCATTCTCTACCAGTCAACCTTTGGGTTCAATAGGAAAGCATTGTGGTAGAGTGCAAAAACTATAAATAAGAAACTTACCATTTTATTAACTTATACTTGTACACATAAATGGGTACATACTAAAACATATATATATATATAAATAAAGATATAATACAAATAGTCCGAAATACGAGAAACGCACGATAATATCCACGCATGTTGTAATATTTGAAACTTGTTCAATGGCGGTTGTATAACAAAATAATATTTCCTCTTCCACCTCAATAATCCATTGTAACACCACTCTTACCACAACCATATTTACTTCACATACCTCATTCCCTAGCATCTTATCTTCCAAAAACCATAACCAAAAAAAATCTGATAGTACATCTTCCATTGTACCCTATCCAGTAATTTTTATAGTTATACCCAATCATCCATGAGAATCTCCCATAGTAATAAAGATATCGTATATCAACGGAACCGCGACACCGTCTGTGAGCGTAGGTGTCCGGACTAATATCGTGGCAGGACGGACCGGTACCGACCGGTTCCTCGTCTATCGAGTCCCGATCTTCATGGACATAGAATAGGAAGTGTATAGAAGTGAAATACCGTAATTGGTAGACCGTTGCTACTGGCGTATGTGTGGACACACTGTTGATATCGGTTTTATACCAGTTCACAGTTTTTGCAATATAAATTAATGTCTCTTTCTCTGCAATGCATTTTAAATGCCTGCAATTTGGTGGGAGATCTATTCGTTCAATTCAGTCACAGAATTGTGTCACGCTACACATTTATAGACCTCACAGTCACCCTCAGCTGCCTATTGTGTCAATTCTCACTCTCCACTCATGTGTTAGTTTATAGTCCGATCAACTCTCTCTCTTTATTATTGACAAAAGCATCTTTTTTCTGGATAGGGCGAGCGCTGGCAGGTCATGAAAGGGTGGTCAGCAGTATGTGATCGAGATCATATTAGTCACATCGCATAGATTTACAAAGAAAAGTATATGTGTTCATGGAGTTTCTTGCCCATTCTTCTCCGTAGAGATATACGCTTTGGAATGGGCACCTACAGTACTTTCACAAGTTATTATGCCTTGTGTCTGTGACTGTAGCTTAGGCTTCTTTGTTTTTCTGACTTTCAAAAGTACCTAAAATGGTCTTAGTGAAATGAATGCTTTTGAGTTTGAGTTTTGATATGAAGTTCCGCCTCTACACGGTTTTCTTAATCTATGACGTTATAAAGAATCTACTAGCTATGGATCAGATGAATTTGTCGACCAGCTAAGAGCACCGCTTTTTTTCAACGCTTTTATTAGATACTGTGAAATTAGAATGGAATTTTTTCAATTTCAAATGATTCAGCGATGTTCTACAAAAAGTTAGTGTTTTTTTTTCATTGTGTGGGAATACGGAATTGCTGAACAGTTACAATAAAACTGTGCTGTTTAATAAATACTACTGAGTCTATCAATATTTCGTTTAATAAGGTCAGACTCGTTGTAAAATTGTTGTTGAGCTATCGTTGACTGACTCGTTGTTCTAGTGGTCGCAAGCACGACTGCTGAGCAAGAGGTCCTGGGTTCGATTCCGGGGTCGGGCATGTTAGGTTTTTCCATCACAATAGCAGCCACGGAGTTTGGATTTGCGCCCGTTCAAAGGCAATAGGCTCACCCCCTATTACATGGGACTTAAACATAATTGGCGAAATGCGAGTGTACTATTAGGTACACCTATGCCTAACCTTTCGGGGCTTACAGGTGTAATGTTATGTTATGTGTAGTTGTAAAATAGCTTGAATCTTCAACTTTGCCCTTAGAGCGTTATATTGCCCTACTAAATAACCTTAAATCACCCTTCACTCTTTTACCATCACAGATATTAATAATTACTTGGTATTTACTAAGTAAGTGTAGTTTTAGTTCAATAAATTTTGGAGCATAATTAATCCGAAATTTTCCATTAATACATCGAGTTAAATATGTATCTAATGTTAATTAAATGGACAATTTGTGTTCTAAAGTTTCCAATAGCTCTTGAACACATTTTTCTTAAACATTTTTATTTGAACTCCAAAAAGTCAAGATATTTCTTTTACTTGGTCTTACAACTTGAACTTTGTAGGTCAGTTCTTACTTTAAGCAATTTTTCTCCTGCTCGGTCTAACTGGAGCCTTGTTAGTATAAGTTTTAGTTCTAACACTTTTTACGTACTCAGGTCAAGTAGAGGACCGATTAGAATTCTATGTGGTTCGAACTAGCACAACATAGCCTCACGCCTGTAATTTCAGAAGGGGTACATAGAAGTGTCAATACAGGGTGTAAACAAATTCTTCACGAAGCCGTCAACCAACCAATTATGTACATCAAACTAACTAACTTAACGTAAAAAATATTGCTGGGAAACGGCTTCTTTTTTTGAGGTGATAAATCACGTTTTACGGTAGGACTCAATGTAACGCATTCAAAACATTGTGCGGATGGATTGAACAGTACGGGGGTGGTGATGGAGTTTTAAGTAAAAAACAATACATTTAAAACATGTCATCATCATCAGCCTATAACGTTCACACTGCTGGGACACAGGCCTCCTCTCTTTGAGAGGCATTAGGCTATAATCCACCACGCGGGCCCAGTGCGGATTGGTAGATGTCACATGTCTTCGAATTTTTGGTTCTAGGACATGCCGGTTTCCTCACGATGTTTTCCTTCACCGTTTTTGAGAGTAGTGGTGATGAAATAAATTACAAATACATGATTTAAAAGTTTGAACTTTGACCCCCAATATCTCCGTAACCAGAAAGTTCCCAGGTATGGTCTAAAACAAAAAAAAATCGCAATGATGGGGAGAACCAGTGCCTTTCGGCTTCGCCAAGAGTCATTTTACTCCCTTTAAAGAACACTGGTATTTCGCCAGGTATGTTTAGTCCCACGTAATAGCGTACGAATCTATTGCCGTTAACCAAGCACAAATCGAGGCTCATGATCGAAAAACCCAATAACACTTTACCCGATCAGGGGATCAAACCCAGGACCTTGCGAAGTTGCGACCACTAGACCAACACCGCAGTTCAAACTATTTCTTATTAACGATGAAAGGCTTACCGCTATAAGCTTTGGACCAATTACTCTTGCAAGGGAGGTACAACTTGCCCTACTTTTTGGCGAGATCCTGTGCGGCTTACAAACGTGACATTTGTATTACACTTGTAACCTTCCGCGGCTTCGTTCGCTTGGCTTCCCTTTGCAATCTTGTCACTGTACCTACATTACTTGTGAATAAAGCTTATGAAACAAGATCTTGTTTACGATCTTAAGGCTAGCAAGACTTCGTAATAAAAGTCTAATAATGAAAATTTTCCTAGAGCCTATAGAATTCTTGTTTCAATGAGATAAAATAGCAATCACATTTTGAGTTCTAAAACCTGTGAATTAAGAATTATTTTCCCGGAAAGATTAGTCAGTGTACTACCGAGTTCACTGAGGGTCTGCCGCTTTTCACCCTTTGTAACCTTTCCCCCCTAGGTAATAATGTTAAAAATTAGTCCACCGTCAGTTTTTTGGGACAAGCCCGCCACTCTACTCCCAAACCACTGCAACTCTTGAAAGCCTGAATCAACAGTGGTGACCACCAGAAACACCCTGAAACAACGAAGCTCGATGAAGTCACAGAGAAACAATTTAACTATCTTGGATCCCGCAACGAATTTAATAAGAAAATAATAACAGAGGAGTTGGAAAAACTTAATTTCCACTTCCCTCCATAGCAACAACAGTGGAGCATTAAAAAAAATTACACCAATTGCTATGTTCAACAATATCTACCACCTGTAAAGACTGATCTATATGTACATTCCATTACATAACACAACGCGCAGCCCTCCCAACCTATCGAGAACAGGTAATCAACTCCTAAAGGCCTCACCCGAACAATTTAGCTTTCTAGCGCCCACACCAATGTCTTATATACGATGGAACAAGTCCTAACGGGTAGGACGTGACTCAACGCGCCACTTGCGCGTAAAGAGGGATTTCAGGTTGTTGATTATTTTATATTTATTCTCCCGAATGTTTCTTGAGTATCTTGCGGTTCAAGCAGGGTAAGGATAAATGTTTTGTTAAATATTGAATGAACAATGGCTTTGGGTAATTTTTCATCAAGAAAATTCTTCGTTCGTTATAATCGAAAAGTTGTTGCACAAACACTGTAATGTTTTTAACCCTTACTTACGCAAGCCCTTGGGTACGCAGTCGCACGACGGCTAATCAAACTTTGCATAACCATTTAAAGCGGTTCTTCATTTTGCCGCAAATCTATTCAAAGCGAGGTCATGTTATACTGGAAATGTATAGCTTGATAGTCGCCGTGTGTACCTCATCATCATCTGTTCTAATTAGGCAGATCTCCTTTGTCTACTTCTATTTTGCAGGCATTATCACCTTCTTCATCATTGTTATGATCACTTTTCTAGTACATACCATGTCCCTTATCATTTTTAAACACACTCATTGATGTCAAGTTTACCTATATTAAAAAAGATTTTAAAAAACACGCTTTTAAATCTAGTATGTCATTTTTTCGTAAGCTTCTCAGGAAACCCTATTAATTGATACCCATAATTATAATGGCTGTGCCTTACAAAAATTACTAGTCAGCCATCTTTGGGAGTCGGTTAAGGTTTTTTTTTTTGACCTGATAAACAAACAAACATACATACAAAAATTACAAGTTTAATAAAAGCTAATAAAAGTTCAAAGTTATTCTTCGAACTTTTTTACTTTCGTCATAAATCTCGCCCCAAAAATAGACTATTACAGATTCTAGATTTAAAACAGATAGATAAGATTGGCGACCCAAAACCTAAAGTAGAACAGAGCCGACCACACTTCGCTATAGCCGTTAATCTTCTCCTAAAGTAAACTTTTGTAAGCTAAGGCGACATAGGTCAACAAACTGCTAGGCGCAGTTTACATAATCGGGAGAATTGGTGATTAGTGATATAATTCTTACTAAGAACCTGAAAACGAAGTGTTAATTAAAGAATATGTCAAGGATCATAGTACTAAGTGGCGTTCTTTTCATAACATGGATACATAACATCACGCCTGTAATCCCCGAAGGGTTAGGCAGAGGTATACCTAATACCCACTTTTCGCCGTTAAGTCTATGTGCCATGTAATAGGGGACAGGCTTATCGCCATCAACCGGGCACAAATCCAGACTCCGTGGCTGCTACTGAGAATTTCCTGATGGAAAAACCCAATAACACGTTTGCTCGACCAGGGAATAGAACCAGGTAGAATACACCACTAGACTAACGAAGCAGGCACTCTTTGTTTTCTGCCATGGAAAAAAGGTTTGTGTGAGTATATGTATGTATGTAGAACCTGAAAAATATGAGGTGTTACAATATAGCCTTGCGTGATGTCTTTGTCAAAGAGATAACGATCGATTTTTATTAACGATAGAGCCATAATCATTAAATAAATAAAAAAAATATATAAACACATAGCATAAACGTAATCAGCCAGTATTCTCACAGCTGGTCGATGGATGCCACATATATAGGAATTTTTGCTTCTAAAAGATGTCGGTTTTTCCGCACCAATTTGATACTGGCATATATATTATTAAAAAAAAAAACTTATAAACCACCAACCAACTTAAAAAAGATCTTCTCTAATACCCAAGTTATCTTTTATTTACTTACGTCCATAAGTATACAGGGTGTAAACAGACTCTTCACGAAGCCGTCAACCAAGCATTATGTACATAAAACTAAGTAAAGTTACTTAGTGTTACGCAAAAATTTGTGCTGGGAAACGACGTTTTTTTTTGGCTGAAAAATCACGTTTTACCGTAGGATTCAATGTAACGCACTCAAAACATTGTGCTGATGGGTGGATTGAATAGTAAGGGGGTCCTGGAGTTGTTTAAAGTAAAAATCTTACATTTTAAACATGTATTTTAAAAAAAACTTGTGAAAAAGTTGGAACTTTGCCCCTCAATATCTCCGTAACTAGAAGGTTCCCAGGTATGGTCTAGAACGAAAAAATGATCGCAATGACGGGGAGAACAAGTGCCTTTCGGCTTCGTTAAGAGTCTGTTTACACCCTTTATAGCAGCGCTTTTACGAAATATATCAAGTTCATGTCCTCTTGCATTTTTAAACTCTCAACTAGAATACGTGCTAGAAATTCAAACCCTACATAGTTTGGCTAAGTAAATTTCCCTGCACTAAAACAATGCTAACAGCTTAGGATCTGGTGTCAGAATCCACATAGCTTTAGGAACAATGGTAGCATTCGGTGTAATCCTTTGACTGGAGTTTGTGACGCGTTTACAATGTGAGAACAACGGGTAGTATTTGATGAGGAAGATTGGTTTGCGGATGGGGTAATTGCGAGGCGTTATTATGAAAAAGCCACTAGAAAATAAAACTAGCAGATAAAGACATTTATATAGACGCTAGACGGACTGTGTGAAAGATTTTATGGCTAGGAAGTAGGTGCTGTTGATATGAGGAGTATGGAAGAAGAAGACATGCTGCGCCGACCCCATATAAATTAGCTGATGGAAAAAATTAAGATAAAAATTACAAGCGATACACAGATACAGCAATATCGATCTGCATATTGATGATGGTGATACAATAAAACAATAACATAATATTTGATTGCCCACTCTCAAAGTGATACCCAGAATAACGAATTAATAACTAAAAATTTAGCTACCGTTAATAACATGTAAAATTATAACATACCGTGTAAAAATACTACGAAATATTTCATGAATTTTAAACAATACGATTTTCAGCCCTGACATATACAGGTATGGACTATATGAGCGAGTAAAATGTCATTGGGTAAATGTCTAGCGTATCAATGATATTTTTGACATTTGCGTAGCAGGGCCTAAAGTCCTAAAGTCGTCATTTAATATTTTATTGAATCTACGATATTTATTTTACGATATTAGTCAGGAACATTAAAATTTCATCGAACCTACTTGAACAATATACAGGGTGTAAACAGACTCTTCACAAAGCCGATAACCAAGCATTATGTACATCAAACTAAGTAACTTTACGTAAAAATTAGTGCTGGGAAACGACTTTTTTTTTGGCTGAAAAATCACGTTTTACAGTAGGACTCAATGTAACGTACTCAAATCATTGAGCTGATGGATGGATTGAATAGTAAAGGGGTCCTGCCGGTGTTTAAACTAAAAATGCTACGTTAAAAACATGTATTAAACAAAAAAACATGTGAAAATGTTGGAACTTTGACCCCCAATATCTCCGTAACTAGAAGTTTCCCAGGTATGGTCTAGAACAAAAAAACGATCGCAATGACGGGCAGAACAAATGCCTTTCAGCTTCGTTAAGAGTCTGTTTACACCCTTTATTTATTCATATATACACATGTTTTAACATTTTTAAATATTTCTTACAAAAATCCATATAAAAAACATTTAAAAATATAAAAAAATAGCGGTCCGCCGGTGTCGGGAACAGGGTCCAAGCTACCCTTTATTATTACCATATTTACCTATCTACTTTTACTCACGTTTTTTTCTAGAAACTGCATTTTTCATAGCCTCTTCTTCGCGGACTCTCCTCTTTTCGTCAGTATTTAGGCCAGACCCCTCGAAAAGCCTCCAGTCATTACTTTGACAGCACTACTGCGACCAGCATAAAGTTTATTACGACGGCTATTAGAATTTAACACAATAATAACTGCCAGCTAGTTGGCTCCTACGGCACATTTCGAATGTAGGTTGCAGTTTGAGTACGTCTTAATGTTAAAGTAGCTCAAAGTACCATACGGAGTCATCTAAGAACAATGGGTAACCGAGGTTCGACAATAACAAAACATGTTAGTTTTGAAAATGTCTTAACAATAAGCTCATGTTCTCTTTGCCACTTTTCTATCATTTATTATTTCTGAAATCATAAAAAAAAATTATAACACATACCTATATTAAAATAAAAACAAAGGCTCATGAATTGATTCTAAAGTTAGCCTTCTTACAGTTTTCTTAGGTACAAGCCGTTGCCCGCGACCTTCGTCCCCTGAAATTATTATAAAAATATACTTCCCCTTTTGAATCGGATTTGTTAACAATTTCAAGGGTTTTAATTTTTTTGGAACCGTAAACGTTTTTCTAAAATAAAAGTATCTGCTTTGGAGGTTTTGGAGATTAGCCGAAAGATACAAAACAAAGAGATAGACATACAAAAATAAAAAATGTTTTAGGTACGTATATACTTTCATATTATAAAAAGTTGTTATTTTATAATTACAAACAGATACTTTAATTGTATTTATTTGTATAAAATGCCATACTATTTCACTTAGGTCACACACTCCATCTTTATACATAAGTAACACCACAACGCAACAATCCAAGCACTCGATAATCCAGTGCTCTTCGAAAATACCAACAATATCATTTACATGGCAACAATGGCTTCAATTGGTGTCGTCCGGCGATCACTGTCGATATCTGCGCGAACATCTGCATAACAAAATCTCGTTCAATCCCTGGTACTCGAGGGTATACAAAGACTGACCTCTATCTATGATGCACTTGCATTTTATATGGTTAGTGCATTTATTGGGATTGTGTCTTCGATGTTAGTGGGAGTTTTGGGGTATGGTGTTGTATCTATTGCTTATTATAGTTTAGAATTTCATGAATTCGTTTCTAATGTGGATAAACTTTGATCGATAGATACACAGATTCAGCGTGCTAACAGTTCTTGTAAAAAATTACATTTTCATTGACATTAACAAAAGATTTTTGACCCTGGGCAGATGATGGACAATAATTTATCTGCGGACAGTTTGCTGCAACTAATAAACGTCACCAACTTAATAAAAATACAACACGCTAACTAGTACAGGAGCGGTCATTTCTGTTTGGCGGATAAATAGTCCTTCGTCTGTCCGGCGCCTTTGAGTTACACTTCAAAGTTCAAACACACAGTGAATTCAAATTCCAAGTAGCAACTAAAAAATAAAGTTATCGCCCCAATCCTTCACAAATCCGCCCACAATCGTCCCAAAAAATGTATATTAAAAAAAAATTAAAGCCGAGTAAACAAAAGAGGAAACTAATAAGAAATCGATGGAAGTCGACTCTGCACCGAACTGTGGACCGCTGAAGTTTAGTTAATCCCCGCGAGATGAAAAAGTACAAAGGATCGGAATAAAAGCCGGTGGCGGGTAGAATCGATCTCTGGATGGAACTCGAATACCAACTGTGACGTTTGTGGTTCAAGTGATCAGTTGGAGCGATCAATTACGTCTTGGTGCTAGAGAAAGCCGTGGAGCCGTTGTCACTTTATTATTTGTGAGTGACGACGATGGCCCATGTCAGAAGCTTTAGAATAGAAAGGGTTAAACATTGCAATTTTAAAATCTCGATATTTGTCCCTTAGTCCTTCCTAAAGTAAAAAAGGGTCTCAAAATAGATCTTAAATGACACAAATTATAAGACGTTAATCTTATTGACCATGATTTTTTTAGTACCACTTAATTGAAACACAATTACATTTTATATGTATCACGTGTAATCTAAAAGTATCCCACGCCATTGGAACAGTGGACTTCAAATGTAAAAGACCAAGCAACCTCAGAATACAAAACTCACATATCCCTAATTGTCAGCCCCTACGTGTCCTATATAGTAATAGTAAAACTTTCAGAAGCTATCAGGGACATATTAATTAAAAAGCATGGGGTCAAAACGTGTGTAGAATTAACAATTGAGATAGAAGTAATAGTCGAACTTTATTTAATTGCCCTACCGACACTTGAATAAACAATTAGGCTAGCAGACCAACCCATCTCTCTTTAATCTATTGTGTTAGAAAGAGATGAAGTGTTGGTCGTAAAAACGAATGTTTTACGATCGTTTGGGAGATAATAAACTAATTTTTTTTTTTGTGTAAATCAATCGTTTGCTTTTCGCAAGGTTTTATGTATTTGCATCTTGTCTTGCTATTGCTGATTGATTGCCAATCGTTAAACGTGTTTTATTTATTTATTATTTGTTGAGTTACAATGCAGAAGCACTGATTAATGCTTCCTAAAAGTTCATTTTGAACTTATTATTTTGTTTATTCACAGCAATTGTTTGACAAGCCTTAATGATAACACATATCACATCAGTGATAATACTTAGTTAGACCTTGAGCTGACCTAGTGGCGTACGAAATTTCAATAGAATGAGAAGAGAAGAGAGAAGTGAAACTATCAATAACTAGCGACCCTGCCCGGTTTCGCACGGGTTCAACCTTCCCCTTAAATCACTATCTATTACGGAAAACTACATTAAAATCCGTAGCGTACTTTAAAAGATCTAAGCGACTACAGAAGCGACTAAGTTTTATACTATGAAATGACTCTGACTCTGGAAAACGCTAAATCCCATCAACTCAGACCACAGTCTAAGTGTAGCCTGACTTGGAACTGTGAAGTTAGCGCCGCGAACACTCCAGAGACCAAAGCAGATGGATCGAACAAATTATACAATTAATTTTAACATTTATCAACTTACACGTTGACTTGGCGACTACTTTGATCAATATAGTGAAGAATAAAAATGTTTTGATAGAGAAATAGGAACAGATGTAGAAGGAAAGAAAAGTGTGTACTTATAGGTAGCAGACTGGGAGGCAGGTAGACTGTCGCCGATCTCATTAATTTACGTATAAAATCTTATAACTGTACCTACATTCATAGCAAATAAAGCTCTGATTCTGATTCTGATAGTACAAGTGAATTCTCTAGAACTACACACTGCACAGTCAGTTTTGTTAGCAAATTATCTAGAACTTTTTTAGCATAGGACTGGAAAGCAACCAAATAACATAACATTACGTCATTATCATTACGTCGTTATTGTTAAAACGGTTAAGCAAAACATCGTGAGGAAACCGGCATGTCCTAGAACCCAAAATTCGAAGACATGTGACATCTACCAATCCGCAATGGGCCCGCGTGGTAGATTATAGCCCATTCCCTCTCCTAGAGAGGAGGCCTGTGTCCCAGCAGTGGGAACATTATAGGCTGGTGATGATGATGATGATGATGAACATTACGTCTGTAATCCCCGCAGAGAAAGATGGTACGGTGAGCTGCATCAATTGGGTACCTCCGTTGGGAGGTGCTTTCAAGGAGGGAAGGGATACCCACATCGTGACGCTGACTGTACCTAATAGCACAATCCCATTTCGCTGGTTATGTTTATGTCAAAAGCAACCAAATATGGCTACAAAGGCACATTTCTCTCTCAACTCTATAGCTGTCAACCTCTGCTTGCCATAATTATACATATAGAAATAGTACTTTTAAAAGCCATCGGGATCATATTTATAAGAGAGCATCGGATTGGCTACAGATTCTCGTGTCAAAAACGGGAATATCCGAGTAATAACTTATAGTACTCTGTTGTGCAATGCGACGGCAATTAGTTGGATATGCATGAATGACTAATAATATCTAGAGATGTCCTTTGAGAATGATCGACGTTCAGTTAAACATAATCTGCTTAGCCAACTAAATTATACAGTCCAATCGGTTAATCGGCCTAGCCAAGTGGTAATCGCTTCCAAAGGATCTTGTAATATAATAGGTGTAAAAAGTCCCTTAACGGAAGCCGAAAGGCACTTGTTCTCCACAATTTTGCGATTTTTTTTGTTCCGGACCATACCTGTGAATAGTTACGGAGATATTAGAGGCCCAAGTCCCAATATTTTCGCAAGTTTTTGTTTTAAAACAAGCTTTTTATCAATCTCTTCTTGTAATCAATGCATCCATCAGCACAATATGTTGAATGCGTCACATTGAGTTGGAAAGAACCGGCAAGAAACTCCATGGTTCCTCTTTTCAAATCATTTGGTATTACAATATTATCATGTTACAGCATTAGTACCTAAGTATAGGGGAACACAGGGGACACAAAGTTGTTTATCAGCAATAATTTTCGCGTAAAGTTACTTACTTTGATGTTCGTTTGTGACGTTACCATCATCGCTCGCTGATAGAATGTCAGTTTGTCTAGACCCAACTTATTCGTAGTTTCTAAAGCCAATCTTCAAAAAGATTTAGCTTTTAGTCCCCTAGCCCACCTAAACGTAGATGCCGTAAACACAACAAAGGATTTAATCAAGGTAGGCGACTTCTATGGGTAAATAATAGTGTGGTTACCAGTTTTGTTACCAAGCATTGTTAATAAGCTATTATCCTGTTTGGATCTGCTGTTCGATCTTTGGATATTGTTTGTTCTTTAGAAAGGCCTTTGCTCAGGTAAATCGTGTTCAAATTATGGGTATTCTTTAGTCTAAAGCTGCTCTCAAGTTATTTTTATCTATCTAGCCTTTTCTCAAGTATACTGGGATGTGATTCCAGTCTATCGGGAAACTGCTGACTGCCTTTCTAACCTTCACCACCTTGGGTAACACGTTGCTTAAGTGATAACTCTTAAATTCATAAGAGCTCTTGATTATGTTTCATTAGAAAACATGTTGATGGACCCATTTTCATCATTCATTTCAAATTTTGTTCTTATTGAACTCTTCTGTTTGAGTTTACAACAAAGCTTGTGAAGCTTACAAGGGATTTGAAGATTGAGCAAATATTGGTTAAATGAGACATATTTCTCAGAATCAGCAATGTCTTATTCGTGGAAAAAAAGACAATTATCTCGGAAGTTAACGTAATAAATACCTGGTAATTCTCAAGAGGGATTCAACGTAGAAAAGTAACAATTTCAGTCAAGGCGTCAAATTGAAAAGTATGTTGGTACTATTAGTAAGTAGTACTGGTAGTAGTCATTATCGTCATCATTGGCTTGTTCGACTTAGAGCTGAGTATAGGTCTCCTCCTTTTGTGCCATGATTACCTGGTAACAGAAAATGAAAATGAATAAAAAAGGTGCAAAAGCGTGTGCGTGTCTGTGTGTGTGTTCTTTGGTTCGAATTTCCATGAATCAACCACTTCTCTCAATGACGATTTACACTAATAAGATGTTTAAAAATGTTATGTAGAACAACTTTAAAAGCTATTTAATCCTATCTGCTAAATTCCATTTCACATTAACTCAACCAGTCTTTTTTTCCGCAAGGCACCAAAAAGTTCACGTATTTTATTTCCTAAGTGCTTCAAGCCACGGAATTATGAAGGTAAAAATGTTTCGGAAGCAGAAATTAGGTAAATTATTAAGCATTTTATGTGTTTTCTGGTAATGTTCTGATAGAAATAGGATAGGCATAGGTAGGCATCATCATTCATCATTCTCTTGCCCTCTTCCCAATTTATTTAGGGTGCGTGCATGTCTTCTCCTTCCATAGTTCCCTATTACTCGTCATTTCTTAAGACATCTCCTTTCTTGCCGGATCATTCTTCACAGTCATTACAGATGTCATTGTGAAAATAATCAAAATCGATTAAATATAATCTTCTCAATTATTGTCATTTTTGGAAACAAAAGACTATCATCATGTCATAATTCTTCTATCCTTATTTAAATTTTATTTTGGGGTCGGCACAGCATTTGTCTTCTTCCTCCATACAATGTCTATTAGTCGCCTTTTAGGTATTCCATCTTATACATTCCATTTACATAAATCATGAGGATAGATCATAAGACCATATTGTATATGGAGAATGTAAATCGAAAATCGTTTTGTAATATGTACTTTAAAATTGATTCCATCAAAAGTAAAATATTCTAAAAACAAACGTTTCAAATTATATCGCTATGCTATTATATCGATATCTAAACCCCGTTCAAATTAAGCTGCAGTAGGCCAGCTCCCAACTGACGACTGTGCCATAAATTATACATAAAAGCAATATGAAGAACCTTTCGCGAACACTGTAACATGTATATACATATACGTACGTACATAGCTATGATATTATGTCGCACCCTTGTAAAGAAAAGACGTATTTAAGAGGACTTCGTTCAAAAATCGTTTACAAATGCGCTCTTTTTTTGAGGAGCTCGTGGCTAAATAATAACAGCCGCAGGGTTCGATCGAAGGTAAAGCTACACTTGCCGTGGCGGTCCGTGGATATCGAGACTCCTCCGTACCTCGAAAAGGACGTTAAATCGTTGGTCCCGGCTGTCATATACAATTCTTTGTCTTCTTTTCTTTATCGTGTGGTTCGTGCCTAATCAGGTGTCATAATTTGTCTCTGACTTGGTTTTGCATAATTCTTTGAATACCCAACTATATTTTGGAGGGTAGATAGGCAGTCGTGAAATATAAAGTACTGGTATTCAGCTGCATACGGTTAGATTGGATGCCGCCCCAACATAGCCGTTGAAAAGGCTCTGTATCGAAACATCCTATTAGGTAATGGTCCTGTACACTTTAGTAAAATGTCCTGTTAGCAAATGGTCCTAAGAGTATAAGCAAATGGTCTTAAAAAAAAGGAATAAGAAAAAGCTAAGCAGATGATGAAATGCGAGAGATAATTCCTAATTAGGCTTATTTTTTCCCGTGCTTTCCTATTGAGTATCGTTTTAAATTACGATTACCTAAGAAGCATCGATTTAATTAACAGCTTGCTCAGATTACCGATAAAACTAATCCCATAAGTAGACCTAGAAAATGTGGACGCTAAGAAATGTCACATATTTTCCCCCTTTTCAAAGTAATAGGTTCTTACTTTCAGTAATACTGTATACTTGGTTGACTATGTCGTTGTTCTAGCGATCGTAAGCGCGACTGCTGAGCCTTATGCTCAGCAGTCGCGCTTACGATCGCTCAAATACTTTACCCGACATGGGAATACAACCCTGGGATCTTATATCCCAGGGTTGTATTCCCATGTCGGGTAAAGTATTTGAGTTTCACAGTAGCAGCCCGTACTCTGGATTCGTTTCCAGTTGTTAGTAATAGGCTCGACCCCTTTTACGTAACAACTAGACACTACTGGCGAAATGTGGGTATAAATGTGGGTAGGAAACACACCTCTATTTAATTAACCCTTTGAAAAAAGAAGCATGATTTGTTAATTTGTATTTTAGGGGCGACAGGGAGAGTGCTATAAACCACCACACTTGGGCCCAGTGCTGGTGGTAGATGTCACATGTCTTCGAATTTTTGGTTCTAAGACATACCGGTTTCCTCGCAATGTTTTTTATCCCCGTCTTGAGAGTAGTGATGAACTAAATAACACAAAGTAATACTCTTGCTTTTTTTTACGGATGGGAAATCATCAAATGACTTCTCCCGCTCTGTGTAGAGCGGAAGGGAGTGTCAGACTTGTACTGACTAAAACCCATCCATGTTCCTTCCTTGCCCTTTGTGTTCCAGGGCCGCGGTATCTCTTTCGAACAGCCCGCAGCCCATACTCCGGTTTACGTTCGAATCCAGTAACCAACCACCTACATGTTTGTTTAACTTAAAGCTTTTCTTTCTTACCCATTATATTATACCCCCTGCATATAATAAAAAAACTCCAATAAAACATCAACAAACGTATATTATTACTAATGGCGGCAATTTTAACTACATTAGTCGATCGATCTGTAATAATAGAACGCAAGGTGAAAACAATCATAAGTGCGTCGACATATTGATTAATGACTTAAGTTGACAAGCTATACCTAATGATTGCCACAATCATTGAGTTGGAAGGGTATTGTGGTGTTATCGTGAAAGCTTGTATGTCGTGGCTAGTAATATGTTGTAGGTTTATTAGAGGTCTTTGGTTAAGTCCTTGGTTAAGTGATCCATGCGTCATGTTCATGAACGGGTGCTGTCAGTTAGGACTGGTCATCTCTAAGCTGCCACGGTTGATTTTAGCTACTTACTTTGTTTTTAAATTTTTGATTTATAATATTTACTCTGGACGCTCTTAACGTGCACGTATTTCTACATCATTCTCACGTACTCGTATATGTATAATCTCAACATGAATGATGTAACCAAGATTTTGTAACAATATTTTGATTGAAAAGAGTGTCCATGGAGTTTCTTGCCCATTCTTCTCCATAGAGATCTACGCTTTGGAATGGGCAACTACAATACTTTCACAAGTTATTATGCCTTGTGTCTGTGACTGTAGCTTAGCCTTCTTTGTAATGGTCTAATAGAAATAAATGCTTCTGAGTTTGAGTTTCCAGTTCCGTACAGCAATGGACTCTATTGTATAGGGTTTTCACCTCTTGGCGGTACTTTCATACAACCTAAAAGCTTGGCTTGCTCTTATAGACATGACGTTAGGGTTTTTGAAGTTTTTAATAGTTGGTTTGCCCTATAGGTTTGCAGTATTATTGACCTCTAAGCACGCCACTGTATTTTCACCTAAACTGTGCGGCACCAAGTCTTACCAGTCTTACCAAGGGGTATCGTATTACCCAGTACTAACTGGGTTGTGGAGGTCATATATGCAGTCGCTCTATGTAAAATACTGTTATTCAGCTATGTCCGGTTTGACTGGAAGCCGACCCCTACATACTTGGGAAAAGGCTCGGCAGATGATGATGAAGACTTTGCGGCACCTATATCAATGCCTAAATAAAAGTAAGCTGTTGGTTTTTCAACGCCCAGTTCATCCATCAAATTGCAATAGTGCATTAACATTCAGGCATTTATAAGCTGCCACTTAGACTAAGTGAATACGAGCATCAATCTTTTAAAGCGGTCACTCATGTTACCTATTCTCAGTATATGAAAACGAGCATCAATGTTTAAAAGCGGTAATTTATGTTTTCATTCTCGGCATACCATAAACATATGTTCAACTGCGTCTTTTTCGGCAAAGCAATGTTTAGTATTATTGAAGTGGTCGTAAGGTTTATGGAGCAGGCTTAACAAAAGCCTAATAACATCTAAGAAAGATGTTAAGCCTTCATATAAATTATCTGCTGGCACCAGCAATATTTAAACTCGATTATTATAATCGAATAGCCTAAATTCCAGCCTAAAATCGTTCAATTCCCCTCAAATTATTCAAATCACGTCGCCTTCAACCTGGAATCTATTTAATCCTCCAGATCCCCTATCTAGATTGACCTAGATGATCTAAGTCTCCAAGACATTGTTACTTAAATGACTGCGCAAAGACGTGCTGGCTATGCGGTCAGCAACAACTTCCATGAATAATCTAACTTGCAGAGAACAGTACGGTTCATCATAAAGGGAATAGTGTGTCTTGCAGTTGCTGCAAAGTACAGACTTGCATAGTTACTCTAATTAAAGCTGTTTCCTGGAATTTGGGAAGAGATATATACGCTTTACCTATGAGGGTTAGTCGGGGACCTGAAATGGTAACTACCGTTATGCTTAACCAGTCATATTATAGAGCTTTGACAGAGTCAGTGGAAATGTCTTGTGAATTTAACATAAACGGTGTAAAAGACATCACCGGGCAAGCTGTTTGCATGAATTCAGCACTTGGTTGAAGACCCTCAGCGTAAAAATATTACGATGATAAAAAAAAATCTGTTGTAGCATGCAGAAGTGCAATACATTTCTTCTTTTCATTATGTACATACATGTTTTTATTATTATTTTAAGTTTGGTTATAGATATTATTAAATAAATATAAAAAATATATATCTTTATTATTTGGAAACCCAAAAGCAAGGAACAACTACTTAACACAACAAGAACATGTATCATAGAAACTGTAGATTCCAATAGCACCAAAAAAAATAATGAGCCTTTAGAACTCTATAAAGCTACACCTACTTCCAAAATTTTCTTCCCAAGACTTTTCCATCCCCATAGAATACACCAGTAATTAGTCAGCCCTCTCCCATACATAAAGTAAAGATCCCCCTCTTTCAGAAACACCTTCATTTAACAGACACGTCGGGAACTATTTAGCACAAATTACACGGGCCTGGGGGAGTCGACTCAATAATTTGGAGTAGCACATCTATCAATTAGAGGCGTCTCGTTGAGCTATTAAAATGAGTTGTCGAGTTAGTTGTGGGGAAGTAAGATGCTGCTTCAGTTTAGTATGTGGTGGATATTGTTGGGGAAGTATGTTTGCAGAATCTTGTATATAATTGGTAATATAGGGAACCGGTAAGTATTGACGTAATTAAACAACTGGGTGTAGTCATCGTCATGAACCACTTTTTATCTGACTTTGTTGAAAAAGGAAGAGATTTTCAATTCGACTGTAGGTTTTGTTTTTGTATGTATGTTACGCGATCATTCCGCCAATTATTAATCGATTTTGATGATTCCTTTTTGTTTGCTAGATCATACATCAATGGTGGTTCCATATAAATTTCATCATAATCGGTTCACTAGTTTGGTTTTCTCCTCACGTTAGTTCCCACATCACGCGACGTCGCGTGAAGTAGCTTGTAATGCTATGGCCGTTTACGCGACGTCTTGTGATTGTGTCTTACAATTATGTATGAGCTATAACAATATAAACAATAATTCGCGACAGGAATTTGTGTGACACCTAAAAAGGGTAAAATAATTTTTTTTTGCGTAAAAAACTGACTTACAAAAAAACACTAAAAAAGTCACTAAGAAACAAACAAAGACACCGATTTCGGAAAGTAAAGTGTTTTAGGATATAGGATTGTAAAGCAATAATGATAACACTAGAGAGATGAACACTAGTGAAAAGCCATGTTATCCGCCAAAAAATAGGGCAAAGTCAGAACCTTTCACTACTTACCCTACAAATAAGAAGTGTTTGGATCGACTTCCAGTCTAACCGTATTTAGTTATATGCCAGTATTGTATATGGAGCGAATGCCTATCTAACCTCCACAACCGAGTAACAGGGCAAAACGTTACTTCTCCGTAACCCGTACTTACCGAACAAAATAAATAACACACCACACATCATTTTAGCCGCCCACAGTAAAACGCTGGCACTTACTCGCAAGCAGTTTGGCAGACAATGAAAACGTATGCTGACGCTACCTGCTACAGCAAACGTTACATGGCATGACTTTGTAGGTGCATTATATAACGTTACACTTTTGTTTAAAACTAATTCATGTTAGAGCTAAGAGCATTTGATGTGCCTTTGTATTATTTACGTCTAGGGCTTGGCATCTGATATTGATTAAAAATAGACGTTGGAAGCTAAAGCCCATTATTTTAAGTTATGAGTAGACTAGCAGCGTCCCGCGGTTTCACCCGCGTATTTCCCGTTCCCGTGAGAATACGGAGATAAAATATAGCTTATGTTATTTGCTGATAATGTAGCTTTCCATTAGTGAAAGAATTTTTTAAATCAGTCCAGTCTTTTTGACTTAAATCGTTACAAACAATCACAAAAAATCTAATCATTCCTCTTTATAATATTAAGTTTAGGATACTACTGAGTTCACTAAGGGTCTGCCAGTTTTGACCCTTATGCTCCAAGAAATAAGGTTGAAAATTGGTCGACCGTCATTGAACTCGGTAGTACTTAGAAAACATATGATTTTAAACTAAATACACTTTAAGAGCTAGTTCACCAAACTACTAAGTTATTAAGTGCCATAGTCAAGAGTCAATGTTACAGTCATGTTAGGCATTTTGACGGACTTTTTGAGTGCGTAAAGATTAATTTTATTACCATCAAAGTATCTTTAGTGAAATTGGGTCTAAGGACTAAAATTTTTGTGGTCGGCAGATAATAGTTAAAGTGCATTAAAGAACTTAAAAACCTAAAAGAGTGATGTCAATGATTCGTGGGTGAGTTCTAGGCTAACACAATTTAGATTGCTATCGTCACGCTAAAAAGAAATTACCATACCTTAGAAACTTGCTCATTTAAACAGCGAACGGACAAAAAAGAAATTGGGAAGCACCATACTGTCGCAGCACCAAAAACCAATCGGAAACCGAAGCTTTTTAAGCCCAAACAAATAAATTCAAATCCAGACAACCCATTCACCGCTACATCCTTTATGATATAAGTAAATACCCACTTTCGAAAATTACATAAAAATTGAACAAAAAATTAAAGCAGCCAGCTAAGAGGCATCAAATCCCGGGCCTCGGGAATGAGCAGAAATCCCGGGATTGTCGCGGGAAAATATATTTTTATTAAATAACTTCCCACCCGCAGATGGGCGAAGCTTGGCGTTAACTTTTTAAATCGATTCAACATTGGCACTGTTAACATACAGCCTTGTTTGGCGTTCTTTATTATCATACAACCTTTTTTTAATTGTTTGAGTTTTGTTATGGGTAGCTGTGCCTTTTTAGATAAGTTTATTTTAGACAGCGCCCGTGGCTCCGTACGGGTGAATCCTTTTTAATTTTCCGGGATAAAAGTTTTGTGTGTACTTCTGCGGGATGTTATATTTTCTGTTATTATAAAATGCCTGTAGAACAATGAACCTCAACCTCGTAATTAAAGTGTCTTCAAGTTTTCTTTTATTTTTTAAGACAAGACTTCCTTAATCGCGTGGTTAGTGCCTAACCTGGTGTCAGAGTATTTATGCCGCCCATGGGCCTCTGACTTGGCTTTACATGCCATCCAGAGACATCTCTCGACATGTTGGTGGAAACCAGATCATCATGTTTTCCTTCACCAAAGCATGTGATAATTATACAATACGCACATCAAAGGTCGAGGTCGAGTTCGAACCCAAGCCACGCAGGCTTGGGTTCGAACTCGAGACCATTGACTTGGCAGTCCAATGGTCACACTACTAGGCTATCACTGCTTAAGAGAAGTAAAATACTTTAATTCAATAATATTATCTTCTTGCCTTTCCTACCTATACATATAATACTACAGGGTGTCCGGTGGCAATTTTCACATTTCAAAGGTTGATAATAAAATAAATACAAAAGTTTCCTGAATTATTTTTATTATTATTTACGGTACATTAATGTGAGTTTCATTTTTTAAAAATAACGTTTTCTAAATGTCGGCCTTCTTGACGCAAGCACTCTTCCCATCATTTTCATTGAGTCTTGTTGTCATTGATCTTCCAATCATTTTCATTGAGTTTTTGCGTTATTTGAATTTTATACGGATGGAACTTGAGCTTCTTTTTCATTATTTCGTGCAATGTTGATCTAGCGATCCCTAAAGCTGCCGAACGTGCTCTTAGTGACATCCGTGGATTTTGCAAAACTGAATCACTCACACGTCGAATGTTTTCTTCGGTCGATACAGATGCAACTGGACCTTGGTGACGTGTGTTTACAGCTGAGCCTGAAGCACGAAATCTTGCTACCCAATAACGAATTAAAGTTTTTGAAGGCACATCACTTATTCGTGGAAGATTAAAATGATTACGGAATTTTCGCTGCGCCGCAATTAGCGAAAAATTGCTTGTTAAGAATGCCTCGATCACGAAAGCACGCTCCTCTCCTGACCAACGCGGCATGGCGACTAAAAAACTCACGACGCTGACGAAGCTAACCCCCCACCTCGCGCCCCTCTAGCTATTCGCGTTCTTAAGTAACAAAACTTTCAAATGTGAAAATTGCCACCGGACACCCTGTACTATATAATACTACTATAATGTATCCTACAGGTTCACCTCAACATATAATCCTCTTGCTACAAATACAAAGCATATTGAGGTTGGCTTTCAGTCTAACCAAATGCAACCACATCTGAATTCAGGCTTGGTACCTACCAGTAGCGAAGGGTCATATTTTGTAACAGGTAAGCTGGAATATATCTTTAATGTGATTATATTATTTGTCTATACAATACTGACTGTGCCATTTTTCAAAAAAAAGCTGTTAGGAATCGAGTTCTATGGAACCTTCGCCACTGGTACCTACATACCATTACCCAAGCGACACATAAAGTTATGCATTAATATATTATCTATATTAATAAGTATTGAAAGAAATTAAACCATCACAGTAAAATAATAGGTTGGAAATTAAAATAATGGAACGTCGTACATGAAACTGAAAGTAGTAATAATATTATGTTTCATAACTTATTTGATACTTTCATAATACTTATTATAAGTAATTATTAAATTGGTTTCTGCTAATGAAGTATAAATTCGTCGTAATTCGGAGGAACTCGTGACTAAATAATAACAGCCGCTCGGGTCGATGTTCAGGTTAAGACGCGCTTGCGTAGGTTGGTCCGTAGATGGGTGACCTCCCCACCCATTACATACCGAGTTTCCTCCGTGCCTCGGAAAGCTCGTAAAGCCGCTGGACCCGGCTGTCATTTGTAGATCTTTGACAGTCGTTACAGGTAGTCAGTGACCCGAAAGTCTGACAACCAGTCTTACCAAGGGGTATCGTAGTACCTAGTACTAACTGGGTTGTGAAGGTCAGATAGTCAGTAACTTCGTCGTAATTACTAAAACCATAGTTAAGTAGATGATGTAAATTGAAGAGTTAACCTAAATTACCAATTTATTTGTAAATGGTTCTGTAAATATTATATTATATCCATTTTTATACAAAGTCTGTATCCTATATAAAATTAAATGCAGCTGTTTAACTTGCACAATAATAAAATTTAAAAGCTTGGACCTGTCCCGGGCTCGTTACGTTGCCGCGTTGTTGGTGTATATCAGATAATTGAATTACTGTATTCCATTATTTTTTACTTTATATTGGTAATATTCTGATGATCTACTTTCAATAAAAGTGGAGGCATATTTTTCAATCTTCAAGTAAAAAAATAGCTGTTGAGCTGTTTTCGAAAGTGCTCGTCAGGGTAAATACAACCATGACGTGTTTTTTATTTCTACAACGATTTCTTTAACGGGATTAAAATAAACTTTTCGATAACATATGTCAGTGCAGGGCATTGTTGACGTTTCTACTATAAAATGTGACTTTGTCTAGGCGGCTGTTAGTTCACCATGAAGCGAAATAAATGTGTTATATTATATACATATATGTATTGTCACTTACAGGATATCTTCCGGGTGATTGTTTATTATTTTGAACTCCCGATATTTCCATCGACGCTGTTGCAAGCGCCATATACCCGCGGGATGACTGGAGAACGCGGGTGTATGGAAAAAATAAATTAAGTGCAGAAAAATCTGTCTACCCTCTTTCTTAAATAAACAAACACGGACGATATCCCGTAAATGACTGTATAAGTTTTGATATGAGTTTCTTTGCAAGAGTGGTTTAATGGG
The DNA here is from genome assembly GCA_950005105.1 of Lycophotia porphyrea. Classification (NCBI taxonomy): domain Eukaryota; kingdom Metazoa; phylum Arthropoda; class Insecta; order Lepidoptera; family Noctuidae; genus Lycophotia; species Lycophotia porphyrea. The sequence goes on along the minus strand of OX465388.1, from coordinate 17,340,044 downwards.
ACGAAAAAAAAAAAAAAGCTAAGACCCGTTATTAAGACCCGTTTAAAAATGCCCGATGTACATAATAACTAATAATGTAGCGTCCTCGTGATCCCGCAGTTAAAGGCCGCAGGGAGCCGGTTATTGTGTTGCAAAAAGAGGCCAAGTTCAAGGCGTTGTTCTATTTTCAGGCGGTGTTTTAACAAAATGGAAAATTTTACTTTAACATAACATCACGCTTGTAATCCGTGAAGGGTAAGGCAGAGGTGCACTTATAGTACTCACACATTTCGCTGGGTTTGTGTAGGTCTCTTATAATAAGTGTGCTAACCTAATGCCATCAACTTGGCACACATCCAAATCCGTGCTGCTACTGAGAAATTCTTGATCGAAAAACCCAATAACACAATGCTCGACCTGGGAGTCGAAACCAAGACCTCATGCTCAGCAATAACGCTTGCAACTAGACTAGAGAGGCAGAGAAAATTACTTAAATAGGTAGTAATTATAAAAGATAGATACATTTCACTCCTATTGGGATCGGATGCCTATGGGTATAAAACGGTGTGTTAAACTGTCCTTTTTAAATCTAGCATCTTTTCTTTTATATTAGGTTAGGCTACTGCCTAACCTAGCCTAGACGCCCTGTTAACAGCAATGCGTTGGCCCTGGCTGTTCGAAAGAGATACCGCGGCCCTGGAACACAAAGGGCAAGGAAGGAACATGGATGGGTTTTAGTCAGTACAAGTCTGACACTCCCTTCCGCTCTGCCCAGAGCGGGAGAAGTCATTTGATGATTTCCCATCCGTAAAAAAAAAGGGTTCCGTACCATAAACCGAAAAAAAAACGTTTCTGGCTGTCTGTCACCAGGCTGTATCTCATGAACCGTAATAGCTACTCAGTTGAAATATTTGAACTTGACACTCACAGTCGGCGGCTGTCTATACGCTGTGTGTGAACACGGCCTTAAACATAATTGGCCAAATGTGGGAGGTACCCTACACCTACGTGTAATTCCTTTGAGAAATAGATATAGACGCTATGTTAACGTCTTTAATTAAGGTACTATTTCAAACTCCTATATAAAAAAAAAACTCGAGCAGCGGTGGCGGCCCCGACTTACGAACAGTAAGCCGTGGTTTCGAACCTAGGTAGGCGCATTACATTATGTAATTTATTTCATCACTACTGCTCTCAAAACGGTGAAAGAAAACATCGTGAGGGAACCGGCATGTCCTAGAACCAAAAATTCGAAGACATGTGACATCTACCAACCCGCACTGGGCCACAGTGGAACGAATGTATGGGAGCGGTTGGACGTAGACATGTCCGAAAAATAAGAGTAAAATTATGACAAACTAATGATGCCATCTTATTCGATTACTTAATGCCTTCATAAATTGTGGTGATGAATTTCTTCATAACTCCCATATTTCGGGAGTAATTTGAGAAAATGTGAAATTTTACTATGAAAATGAGTGTATCGAGCTCTCTCCCTCCTGATTCCGGGCTTGTTTCAAGTACCGGTCTCTAATATCGTAATGCTATTACTAAGAGCTATATTTAATACTAAGACACATAGTGCGCCAAATGTGCACTTTCTGGGATAAAAGGAAATGAAAATTTAAAAAAAAAAACGTTTTTTCCCCATTTGTATTTACTTTAAACCGCAGACAGACTTATTAAGAGGTCTATAAATATATTATATATATATACAGAAATATATATTAACAAAAATATTCACAAGAACTGATGAGAGTATGACTTTTAAGTAAGTTGATAATAAATTACCTAGTTTCATTAAAAGTACAATAAATAATTAAGATGTAAGCTCTAATTTACTAAGTTACACATTTTAAAACAATAACATCATTTAATTATCTTCGTCATCATCATCATCATCAATTAATTCAAATTCAGAATCGATGTCCGCTAAATCATTTATGTTAACAAATTCGATATCACTTTTCTCAGAATCCGTAAGCTCATAAAATTCCTTAAAAGAAGATTTTTTTACAAACTTATTTCCTTTTGGACGGATACTTGTAACAAGTGGATCAGAAGACAGTAAAAGATTGTGCATAATATCTTCATTGCATGAGATACTGCTATGCTTTCGAGAATGCCCCTCTCTATATTTTCTAAAATCTTTATTTCTAGCCTCAGATGCCTCTTCGGATAGAAAACCAATGGGCACAATTGACATGTTCTGAACTATGTCTGGCCCATGCATTAAAATTTTATGAAGTGAAGAAGGCATATAATACCATGGGTATAACTCCACGTAAAGCTTAGCAGTATCAAAGCAGAACTCTCGGAATTTAGTTACGTTGATCTTCTCTCCTGATGAAATACACTGCAAGATCACACAGATTTTTCTTAAAAGCATAGCATCTATTCCGGTCAGTTCAGCAGATTTAGTGTAGTTTTCAAAAAATCTCCTTGCCGAGTTGCCATTGTTGGTGGATCCACTGCCTTGTTTCACAACATCGAGAAGTAAGCCCGTTTCTCTTCTTACAGCCTCTTGAACTCTTTTCTTCCTGTCATCAACTTGCCTTTTTGCTATATCACCCCTTACTTGCCATGATTTTATGTCTAATTTGTAGGAAATGTGTAATAAGCATTCCATTGAGCGAATCCAAGCGTGAAGGGTGCTTAAGCTATATTTATACATGTCCTCGTTTGCGTGTTTATCTTTGATTAACTCTAAATTATTCATTTCTTTAGGACAAGCCTTGCATATGTCACACACTGAAGCTGCTGTATCGGATATAATGGAATGAATTTTACCATCAATCATTGTCAACAGCAGTTGGTGTTTGACACTAATTCCATCAGTGATGGTGGATGGAGTTAAGGCTTCAATCTCTGCTTCGATTTCAGCCATCTCTCTCTGCACATTTTCTTTGGTTTCCTTTATAAACTTAAACAATATTGGCCGGCAAAATGAAGTGGAAGATGGTCGCTCGTTTTCCCAAATTGTTACACCTTTTGAGACGAGCCGCAGTGGTACAAGACTAATCATAAAATTACTAGCAAGATCGATTTGCTCATCTTCACTCGTCCTTTGATGATAAATGCTTTGGCTAGATGATCCGTCAAAACCCCATTTGCTGGTCAATACGAGCTGTTGATTGGGATCAACAGGGGTTTCTAACGACCTAATAAGTCTTCTTGAGGTTAAATCCATCAAGGCTTGTAATTTGATTTTTGCAGAGCTCTCTGTAACTGTGAGATCTTCTTTGGCCGGATAGCACTTAATTTTTTCTTTAACCAACATGTAGTAACTCGGGTATTGAAGAGCTCCTTCTTGAGTGTTGAAATCCCGAAGAGTGTTATAGCGCCATTTCGATAAGTTCATCGATACATAAAGAGCCAATGCCTTCAAAGGGGATATTTCCCGTACCTGAATTGATTTACCTTCAATGAAGGCTTTGATTTTTGAGGCCTCTTCTGGATTCTCCGTCAAGTATTTCATAACATAAGCTGTATCGCTTTGTCCTGCCTTTTGAAGCGCCCTTTCGGCCGAAAACATAATTTCAGCGCTGCTACTGCTGCATGAAAGACTATCTTCAGTGCGTCTTCTTTTTTGCCGGTTACTAAGGTCCTCAAAAGATTTACGAGGACTAGGATGTGTACAAGTTGAAGCATCAGATTTAGCAGGAGAAATTATGGGCTCGATGACGTCACTTATATTTTCTGTAGAAGGTTCCATATTTTCATTCTGTAATTCCGGCCATTGAATTGCAGCCTGTAGCCAAATCTCATTTTTCTTCCGAAACTTATCTGTGCTTCTTCCAGACTGTGTCCATTTTGCATAAATGCGGTAGCAAAATCGACGACACCAGTCTTTTAAACTTGTTTCAGCACTTTCACATAACTGAACACAACTGTTATCTTTTAAAACACTGAACAAATAGTTAAAGTCGCGTAAATCTTTATGTGCGCGTGCGCATAAAGCAACGTGAATATCAAGATTTGTATTAAAATTTGGAAAATACATTGCGAGATTAGCTTGGATACAACGAGGTGTAAATCAACACTGATTTTAAAGTTACTAATAGTGACCTATTTATATAAAATCCAGGTATCCCAGGTATCCTTTGTTAAATATTGCAAGGTAATTAGTTATTGTGATAATTAGTAAATGATGCATGCTAAATTAGTGTATTAAGAGCCATTTAGTAATTAAATAATAGCAATGTTCTTATCAGTAATCATTAGTGCATCAGTTTTATATGTAAACCTTAAGTCCCTAATTATATATCCTAATTAGCTTATATCTTCTCTAATTGGCTGCTCAGAAATGTTATTGTAATAAGGTAAACCTTTAGAAAAACGGTTTTAATCAACAAAATAAACAAAAAATAAAAAAATTGTGTTATAAAATAAACATCACTCTTTATCCCAGAAAGTGCACATTTGGCGCACTATGTGTGTTAGTATTAAATATAGCTCTTAGTATTAGCATTATGATATTAGAGACCGCTACTTGAAACAAGCCCGGAATCAGGAGGGAGAGAGCTCGATACACTCATTTTCATAGTAAAATTTCACATTTTCTCAAATTACTCCCGAAATATGGGAGTTATGAAGAAATTCATCACCACAAGTTATGAAGGCATTAAGTAATCGAATAAGATGGCATCATTAGTTTGGCATAATTTTACTCTTTTTTTTCGGACATGTCTACGTCCAACCGCTCCCATACATTCGTTCCACTGTGTGGGCCCCCGTTCCCTCTCATAGAGAGGAGGCCTGTGTCCCAGCAGTGGGTAATGTTCCCACTGCTGGGACATGCTGACTATGCTAATTTCTATACTACTATACTATCTACTCTAAATATGTATCAAATTGTTACGTAACACTAATACAAAAGATTTCCATCTCATAAACGCTCTTTATCAACCATCAAAAATACGTTGCACCATTTTAGAAGTAAAATAAAACTGACAGGCTGTTTATAAAGCAATATATTCCACATGCCCAATTTACTTTTCTAACACAACTGAAATGGAACTCTGCCTCCTTAAAATAAGGTTGTAAATGTGCGTGGCTCAGTGTAAATAATATAAGTGCCATTGGCTCATTAGCTAACGACATTTCTTGCGTTTGATCGAAAAGAAAGATAGACCACTGCGGGACTCTTTACTACTTCCGATACGATCCGTCGATACGATCAGAAAATTACGAGAACCGACTGTTGTACTGTGTACACTATAGAAGGCCTCATGCCCATTCTTCTCCATGAGATTTACGGTTCGGAATGCAAAGCAACTACTACAGTTATGATGCCTGTGGCTGGACTGTAGGTTGTTACTTGCTATATAAATTGTTTTTGACTATTCAAAAGTGCCTGTAACGCGTCTTTTTAAATGCTTTGAGTTGAGTGCTTCAAAGCGGATGTATGGGCAGTGTGTCGCGCAGAGAGGCGCTGACCGCCGCTCGTCCGCGCGTATGGTGATACTGCAATAGCATTCCCGCTCTGTTTCTCGCTCTAACAAATGACGGTTCTGAGCGACAGAAAAGGATAAGAGAATGGAAAAGTTCGATCCCGTGCTGCCAGAGGTTAACCCTTAGGCATCTACGGAATTTATATAAGCCAATGCGACACGTGAGATCCGCTTTACCGCGCGACCGCGCGGACGAGCACAGCTGTTCGGGCTGTGTCGTGCGATAACCGGCTAAAGCTTAATTCTCTGATACCATGATAATTGACCGAGTTCATTTGCGGGTAAAATGGCACTTTAAATCTGTAATGTGTTAAATGAGGCAGAATATTATATGGTACGTGTGATGCCTAATGAACCGATAATTTAATCAGTGGGAAGATGGGATAGGTTTTCCTGCGTGCGTGCCACAGTTATGTGTGTAAACCAAATATAAGGAGCGAGTTTGCTAAAAATAAAATATAATTAGCTAGAGAAACTCCGCAGACGTGATAGGAATCGATAATTATTATAGATATAAGCACAATAATTAAAAAAAAAAAAAACTTTTTTTGGTAACCGCATTTAGTCACGTTAAAAAAAAAACATCATTTGCCTAGCCTTTTCACAACCATGATGTGGTTGGCTTCTAGTAAACTGATGCGGTATTTTGCAAAACCTCCAGTTAGTGCTGTTACAAAAAAAAAACTGTTTGAAATAAGTAATTTTTTTTTTGTATTTTAGGAAAATTATGTTTTGAGGTTTACCATACTTGAACAATAGTTACTACTACGTGCGCATTGAATACTCTCATAAACAGAAAAAGTAAACAACCCGCGTCGTACTACGAAATTACATCGTATAGTGTAAAAGAGACCTTTTCCTAACGAACATGTCGTATTAACAAGCCCAAAAAGTGATTGTAACAAGTTAAAACGTGTGTAATAAATTGTTTTAGACGTCACATCTGCCTATCTTTGGGCTCAGTTATTTCATTAGACTATCGGGGAATGTGACACATTTATAACGAAACTATGCACTCCTTATACCCATAAGGTAGACAGTTTATGGCTCAGTAAACCGGAACTGGGAGATAGATTTGGTTGCGTAATAGACGATAGTTTTTTCTTTTATAATTATATTTTTACATTAGATTATTAGGGCCATCGTCGACAGAGCAGGGGGCTTAAAATGCCGCTTTAGCAGAATCATAAAATGAATTACGTTACAATTCGTAAAATGCTAAAGCGCGATATTAGCTCCCTAGTAGATACTTGGGTAGTTTTCACTAATTCAGCCTCTAATGTTCCCCCCGCTGGGATATAGGCCTGCTCTCTATGAGAGGGTCCTTTTTTTTTCGGATGGGAAATCCTCAAATGACTTTTCCCGCTCTGGGCAGAGCGGAAGGGAGAGTCAGACTTGTACTGACTAAAACCTATCCATGTTCCTTCCTTGCCTTTTGTGTTCCAGGGCCGCGGTATCTCTTTCGAACAGTCCCTAGTTAATAGATTGTCACTTCGAATGTTTGGTTCCAGGACATACCGGTATCGTCACGATGTTTTCCTTCACCGGTTTAAGAGCAGTACAGGTGATGAAATAAATTACACACATATTATTTACTTGAAACACAACTGAAATAGAGAAGCAATTAGCCTGTCCCAAAGGACTTACGTAGAAATGAAAGAAAATAAACTTATGAAGTAAACAGCTTACCGACTTACATTGTCTTTGTGGAGTGTGAGACCTTTGACCTTTAAGTGTAAACCATTTTATTTCCCAATTTGTCTCTTTAGAACTTAATTTACAACTTAATGTGAGAAAGAACAACAAAGACAACAGTCACTTACCAAGTGTTTGTCTAGCGGAAGTTGTGGGTACTTGTGATACTCAATTGAGGGAAACAAGTTGCTTAATTCACAGATTACTTACCTACTTAAATGAACAATGCACTTCTTATATGTTGTGGATAGCGCACGCACACATAGCCAAAGCTTGTTGACACAGCAGATAAAGGGGAATAGCGGGTATTTTGGGAAAATACTACACATTTGTGTCCTGATTCTCCGCAAAAAAAAGTAGTAAATAATAGACTTAAAGCTTACACTCGTACTTATTTAAATATGTATATAGAATTTCATTTATGAGGAATTGCATAGGTGGCTTGGTTTTTTGAAGCCATCTCCGAAAGTTTAAGTGAGAAACGAGTTTTACCAATGCAATTTAAAGCGATTAGCACATTCTCGTTTATGACTTGTCAATTTTCCTTCGCAAGGACTCTCACATCTCTTGAATGTGGTTTGGATGCACTAAGCGCCCTTCAGTTTTACTGATAATATTCGCCTATAATACCATAAAGCTTACACAGATTTTTTTAAATAACTAAAAAATCCCAATGATCCACTAAATTAAAAAAGCTCAATCTTCAAAATTAATTGTTTGTTTAAAAACACAAGCGTTAATGTGTTTACAGAATTTGTATCAACATTAATGACTGTGGAAGGGCCCATTCTATCACGACTCAGCCATTAGGGGACCTGACAGTAACAACACAGATTATACCCACGAATTTATTATTATTACTAATATAAACACACCTTTGTGCGTGTCTGTCTGTTTGGTTTGACAGTTATTTTGTTTGTTTTAGTTTTTTAATGGAGTTTGAATTATTTTTTGTTGAAAGTTTTTTTTAGAGATGTGAAATATTGGGTGAGTTTAATGCTTTTTCGATAAACATTATTCGTTTGTCTTTAAAATAGTGTAGTTTTCGTATTTTCAGTATATTTTACACCATACATTCATGCCGCGGGGGACAGGGACACCATTTTTTAAAATAATTCTCGCTGTCCTAGTGGACATTGGGAATCATCGTAAACAAGACTCATCTCACTCAAGATCAAAAACTCATGCCAATTAATTCAGTCCCTAAACAAAAAATATAAATAAATAGCCAACTAATCCCTAAAACTTGTAAAAGAATTTGACGAGACTCCTAAATTGAACAAGCTTCGTTAACACAACACAATGCATATTCAAACATCTACGAACCTCCATACAAAGTCCACGAGACCAGGCCAGACATAATAGCTTTTAATTTCCAAATTGGAAAAACGCTCAATTAACAGCTCTTGAAAAAAAATGCAAAAAATCTGAAGAGTGAGGGTGAGGGCTGGAAGCTGGGCCACTTGATTATATAGACAGAAAAGATTTAGCATTAATTAGTCCGAAGCTCGTTAACGGAACAAACTGGGATTGCCGAGAGCACAAGCATTCCTCCCGAAACTTAACTAAAATTACCGTTAAATAAAAATAATTTCAGCCGAAATTATTGTTCTTGTTAAATATACTTACTTGGACGAAATTATCGTAATTGTTCGTTTTGAGTTCTGTAATTAAACTGGGATCATAAAAAGTAATTGGTTAAAGGTGTTGATTACTAAAAGAGTCCTGTAAAGCGGTTTAGTACACGCTAGTTTTTGTTTCTGATTAAAATAATGTGTGCTTGTTTAATTTTAAAATGTTTTCAGTTTGTAAGTCATGCATATTCAAAACGTACTTACAAAGGTAACATTACAATTATACCATCCGCTGTAATTCTAGTTCTAAACCAAGTAATAAGAGCTTACTGGCTACGTCACAACATATAATAATTAACGTTTTTAGACGTAGCCCGTAGACAGTTAATATAAAAGGTGTAAACAGATCCTTCATGAAGCTGTCAACCATTCTACTAGTACATCAAACTACGCAAAAATGACGATTTCTTTTAGGGTAACCAATCACGTTTTATGATATACAATATAACGCACTCAAAATATTGTCCTGCATTGACTAGTAAACGCGCCATGGAGTAACTAAAGTAAAGTTAATACCACAAGAACTACGTGGTAACTGTGTGTGTGTCGGTGGCCCTTTCACCCTGTTTACGTTTTTAAACTGACATGGTCAATGACATTATCATTAACACTAAAAACGGGATATTTACCATGTTCCGTGATGCTTGAAACAGTACCGAAATATCGGGAACTCAAAATAAATAGTAAACATGGAAAATATCCCGTGTTTAGTGCAAATGCAATCACACAACTCTATTAAATAAATCACAAAATGCAAATCTATCTATCTATACGACAAACAAACACACACTACTCTAAACACAAGCTCATACATTTATTTATTTATTTAATTACAACGGTTGTAATAATAACCAATTACAGTAACTAAAATTATAAAAATAAAAGAAATAATTATAACACATTAAAACATACAAATAACAAAGTAAAGCAAAATTTGACACTTTTATAAATTCCTCTCACAGTACTTCTGACATACCAAAAAAATCTTCGCCCATCCATCCATCCGTTGGATTAAAAAAATACATATCAATCGCAACACAATCCACTTCGATCCCATACCCATACGTCCGGTTTATTCTACCTTTTGACATAAGCTTGTATTCAACCGCCCGACCGGTATCAGACCGCCTAGGTTTAGATCTGCCAGGTCATTGGCGCGAATGCCCTACATTTCACCGCCTGCATAACTATGGTTCGCGAAATATTTCAATGGTCTGACGGTTGTGGGTGAAAAGTTTAGATTCTGGGTTCAACAGTTTTGAAAGTGAAAGTAGTTTTTCAAATACTTTGTACACAAAGTTGGAATATTTTTACCTGATATTTTTATCGTAAGTCGTGATTTTGTCGACGATGCCTGTTTTCCCCGAAAGGGCATGCCGAGGTGTATCATAGTACAAACTCAAACTCACAGCATTTATTTCAATTAGACTGTTACAGGCACTTTTGAAGGTCAAAAACAAAAGGATGAGGCTACAGTCACAGACACAAGGCACAAGTTCTTGTGAAAGTACTGTAGTTACCCATTCGAAAGCGTAGATCTCTATGGAGAAGTTTGTAAACTCCATGGACACTCTTTTTTTTTATTTTATTATTCAAAACACACATTTACAAATTTTAAAAGACGCAAACATACCACACAAACCATCGTGGGTTTAACAGTGGTACGCCAAAATCAAAATATTTGTACGAAATCTGCACCCATTTTGTTCTCAATAGAGGTTTTAATGTATTATCGTCAATTTTAAGCTGTATAGATACATAAGGAACCAACTAAACTGCAGTTACGTAATAATCAACCTAGACCTTATGCAGTTATCTTAGATTATATTTCCTCATTTCCAACACTGTTTCAAACCAGTCATTTATAAAATCAAAGCCATCTACAGCTTTTACATCAACAAAATCAATAATCTCTCCCATCAAAGGTGTCACGTTAATATGAAAAGCAGAAAGGTCAGCACATGAAAGCAGGGGATAGTAGAACTGCATACAGTGATAGCAAAGATTCAACGTCAGTTAGTACTAGCTCGTTAACGACGCAAACAGACGGGTGACGATTTAGGGCCCACGAGACGGATACGACACGATAAATAAAAATGTTACAAATCTTTGATACAATCTTACAAACCAAATTTTGGAAAGTACGAAATATATTATTTATTTACTGGCCCGTTGGTCTAGTCGTTGCAATCGCGTATTGTAAATCTGAGCATATAAAGTCCTGAGTTCGATTCCCGGGTCGGGCAAATTTTTATTGGGTTTTTTCATCAGGAATTTCTCAGTAGCAGCCACGAAGTCTGGATTTGCGCCCAGTTGATGGCAATGTATCAACTGAGCGCAACACAACCATCACTTGTCTTTCTATTACATGGTAGTTACACATATCTGTCGAAATGTGGGTGTACTCTTTGAAAGGTACATCTCTTGCTACCCCTTCGGGAATTACAGGCGTGATGTTATGTTATGAATTTTGTATATTGCACTAAATAACCATCAGCCTATTTTAAAAAAACGGAGTTTCTTTTCTTTTATAATCTTCTACTTTATACATGGAACGATTAAACACTATTAAAGCTCAGAGGGCTTAATAAAACAGCAGAAGTCGTTGTCAATTAGAGCGCGGGTCGTGTCCGGAACGTCGTCGTCTGTAATAACAAAGACTCAGTTAAAGAGCTGAGTAAGAACTAAGCACTTTCTTTAGTTTTCATGTTTCACTATTCTTGTTATACCTACGATATTGAGATTGGGTATTTGAAGCCTAATATTATGCTTATCATAATGAGGAGCTCGTGGCTAAATTATAACAGCCGGTCGTATCAATCTTCAGGTAAGGCAACCTAGGCAAGCGGGGCCTCCGGTTGCTGGGTGACCATGGTGGATGGTGGATGGGTGACCATCATAACATATCGGTTTTATCCGTGCCTGTGAAAGGCCGTTGGTCTCGGCTGTCATTTGTAGATGTTTGACAGTCGTTACCGGTAGTCAGTGGCCCAAAACTCTGACAACCAGTCCTATCAAGGGGTATCGTTTTAGCCAGTTTTAACTGGGTTGTGGAGGTCAGATAGCCAGTCAGTCCTTGTAAAATACTGATATTCAGCTGCATCCGGTTAGACTGGAAGCTAACCCCAATAAAGTTGGAAAAAGGCGAGGCCGATGATGATGATGATGATTATGCTGTACTACAATATCCATTTTGTGGTTTAAAAAAATTGAGCAGTCACACAAACAGACATGAAAAGTAACCTTATACATGTACATATGTACTTACTAGCCATGAGTAATTGTGTAAATTATTTATATATAAAGGGTGTAAAAAGACTCTTAATGAAGCCGAAAGGCACTGGTTCTCCTGGTTATTGCGCACATTATTTTGTTCTAGATCATACCTGCGAACCTTCTAGTTACGGAGATATTGGGGGTCAAAGTTTCAACTTTTTCTAAAGTTTTTTTTTAATGTATTTTTTTTACTTAAGACGTCTTCACGACCCCGATACTATTCAATCCTTCCATCAGCACAATGTTTTGAATGCGTTACATTGAGTCCTACCGTAAAACGTGATTGAACCCTAAAAAAAAGTTGTTTCCCAGCACTAATTTTTGCGTAAAGTTACTTAGTTCGATGTACATAATGCTTGGTTGACGGCTTCGTGAAGAGTATGTTTACACCCTGTTTATATTTTATACTGTCTTAACGTCAGGGTTCGTAATCAGGCCCAGGAACACAAAGGGCAAGGAAGGAACATGGATGGGTTTTAGTCAGTACAAGTCTGACACACCCTTCCGCTCTGCCCAGAGCGGGAGAAGTCATTTGATGATTTCCCATCCGAAAAAAGAAAGAAAATAGGGTTCGTAATAATCAAAATATTTATTTTTCATTGATAAATTAACTAGATAATTATCAGACATACGAGTATATGTACTTGTAATTTTTCATCTTTACGGCCGTCGCAATTACTGACATTTTATAAAAAACCTACTCTGTACATACAAATGAAATAAATGCTTGTTTATTCAAAAGTGCATGAACATTGCTAAAGACCTCTTCATTTAAATGCCAAAAAGCTGTACAAAATATGTATTTTGTAAAGAGGCCTATTCATAAAATTATTTTCATAAATCTTTTGTTAGTCTTTTATGGTTTCCTTTATAAATATGGGGATAATGCAAGGTAAGTGAATGAAAAAAATATATTCGGTGTTGTCATTTTTTTTACTTTTTTGAGCTGTTGAGGGAGTAATCATTACTAGACATCTTTTTATTAATGTTAAATAAATAAATGTGCGTTGAATGAAAGATTTTAATCTCAACATAACCAAGATTCATATATTATTATTATATGAGTACCTATGTATACCTTTATTGAAAACCAGTATCTTTCTTTATCGTGTGGTTAGTGCCTAACCGGTGTCAGAGTTTTTATGCCGCCCATGGGCCTCTGAATTGGCTTTACATGCCGTCGAGAAATATCTCTCAGTCATGCTGGTTTCCTCACGTTTTCCTTCACCGAAACCAGTGATAATAATACAATACGCGCATTAATCCAAAAAATTCGAGGTGCGTGTCTTCGGTTTGAACTCGAGACCTATGACTATCAGTGGTTACATTAAACAACCATAAACAACCTATAAAACAACCAACCATAAAAATTGAAAATAAAAACGTAATCCATAATGTATCGAGATCTCAGAAAAGGCCTAAAATTAGGCACACTAGAATTAATACCTAAAATAAAGAAAGAGTTTCAGAGCTCGACATGATACCCAATGTCGTAGGCTTATAGGCGTGCGAATACTAATTCAATTTCATCTTCAACAAAAAAAAAAACTTGTCTAACAGAAAAATGCAATTAAAATCTTTTATCTAGCCTAGATTTACATTTCGAAACCAAACTAGAGCAACGACGTTTAATTCATTATGAAAAAAAAACCGAATCCTATTATAATAAGGTCGGATCTTACGAACACATCTAAACACGATCAGTACATCTAAACCGTGTTCAAGAGCTATCAATGCAATATTACATATATTATAGTAACAGTGAAAGCTTTTAAACGCATTTTTGTGGAGCTGATCGCGTTCAATTTCCTTTTTGAAATATGTACGACCTTAGTATTCTTAATGATGCCACGAATGGGGCCCAGTCTTGCACTGTCTCTCTATCTCTCTTTGTCTCACTCTCTGTCAGGGAGAGTGACCCGTATGTCACCACGTAGCCTACCAGCTCACGGTCGCGATAAGTGGTAGACTCAAATAAAAAATAAAATTTCAAACCCCTCGGCAAACTTGTGATAAATATAACTCCATATATGATGTATCGATATCTGTCAGCCAACCCTGCCCCCGCCCACCTCGGCATCAATCGTAAAAGCCAAACAATACCTGATAAAAGCCGTCATATCAACGTGAGACGCTTGATGTTGTGGTGCAAGGAATAAGCGGAAAGGGCCCGCAAGGGCCGATGCCTGCCAGGGCTGCGGGACTGTTCGAAAGAGATACCGCGGCCCTGGAACACAAAGGGCAAGGAAGGAACATGGATGGGTTTTAGTCAGTACAATTCTGACACTCCCTTCCGCTCTGCACAGAGCGGGAGTAGTCATTTGATGACTTCCCATCCGAAAATAAATAAGGGATAATATATAAGATATAAGCGGAAGCGAGGAACGAGATTTCTTCATCAAATGTCAATAAGCTGCAAGGCTTTTGAGTTTTAAAATAAGATTACAACTGAAACAGTATCTAGAAGCAGGACTTTTGAAATATATTATTCTTCGTACTGGTAATGCTATACAATAATGAGAAGAAGACCACACATTGCTAGTTCCAGTTCCAGTCGTCAGTTTAATTCAATTGCAACGAAAAGATTTTTAATCTAGATTATTTATTTATTTTGTGCTAGTTACTGCCAATGCTCGGCAAAAACCCATCTTTTCGCATTTCTCACCCTCTAACTTGAGCTAGTGTGGACCAAATCTATCTAAAGACGTGTATAAAGGGAGTAAAAAGAATGTTAACGAAGCCGAAAGTAACTAGCTTTCCCCGTCATTGCGTTCTAGTTACGGAGATATGGGGGGTCAAAGTTGTAACTTTTTCACAAGTTTTTTTTTTAAATACATGTTTTTAATGTATTTTTTTAGTCACCTTCACGACCCCCGTACTATTCAATCCATCCATCAGCACAATGTTTTCAATACGTTACATTGAGTTCTACCTGAAAACGTCATTTTTCATCCCAAAAAAAAAAACTCGTTTCCCAGTAATATTTTTTGCGTAAAGTTACTTAGTTTAATGTACATAATGAAGTGACACCAACGCTATAACAGTTACCACGTATTCAATACGTACAGTAGTGTCGGTGTCCCTTCCACTAATTCATATTTTTTGACCAATTTTTTAACCGTAATCATTTCACTCGCTTACCTCCTACATCTTAAACCACAATATTGCTTTGTGTAAGTAAAATTCGATTGGCATGCCTCAGCCGCTTTCTGCTGTCATTCCGAATTTCAGCGAATGTCATCGTTAAGGGCTGCGAACAATAAAGGGCTGTATAAGGGCCAACAGTTTATTCCTATTTACTGAGATGAGTGGGTACAAATTCATATCTCCCATATTTCTATTATACAGTATGTTAGATGTAGGATTCTAAATGGAAAGTCTTGTAGCACGTGTCATGTTTAAAAGCTTTTCACTTAAGATGTTACTGCTGAAAGGAGTGTTTGAAATAGCTTTTTGTGACTGACTTGCTGACTTTCAATTGTTATGTTGATTTTGATTACATGTATTTACTGCCGACTTCTCTGTGTCCCAACCATTATAATCTGGATTTCTTCAAAGTTCGAGTGATTTGGTTTCTTCCAGGCAAGCGTGCGCCACCTTAGGCCACATCATCGATCGCTTTACACCAGGCGAGTTGCGAACAAACGCAAGCCCTTTTTTATTCAATTTATCGTTAAAGTCACAATTTAAAATCCGCTCCGTTTTCATTTATTGCTTCCCATGTGGCATTCTTCGCTAGTAGACCTGGAATTCTGGCAACTAAGAGACATAGGACTTGTGTAGCCAATAGAACATTCTGATAAAGCTTGGGCACACACTTCTTTAGACGATAAATACATTTTCTATTACCAAAATGGCATGCCGCATGCATAAAACTCACGCCTTTTTCCATGGATTAGGCAGAAATTGATCCAGAAATGAGGACATCCGCAAGAGAACCAAGGTTACCGACGTAGCCCGAAGAATTGCCAAACTTAAGTGGCAGTGGGCAGGGCACATTGCTCGCAGAAGACGGATGGCCGATGAGGCCGTAAAGTAACTGGAGTGGCGACCGCGAACCGGAAGACGTTGCGTTGGAAGGCCTCCCACTAGGTGGAACGATGACCTGGTGAAGGTTGCGGGGATGCGCTGGATGCGAGTCGCACGGGACCGGTTATTGTGGCGACACTTGGGGGAGGCCCATGTCCAGCGGCGGACGTCTTTCGGCTGAAATGATGATGATGATCATGAAGCAGAAATTACAGAACCTCACACATTCCTAATGCTCTTTTCACGTTCGTACATCTGGTCCATCAGTTGGTTCAATACTTAAATTGTCATAATTATTTCCACTTGCGTTAACTTTCAGTTAAAACCTCTTCATTCTACAAATCCATATTCATCATTCCATCAGTCAGTTTACAAACAAACCAACAAACAAACATCCAACCACCGAAACAGACACAAAACAAACAAATTACCCCATATTTATCCCCTTCAAAACTTTTGCCATCGATTTTAAAATGACAGTAATCATTAAGGAATTAATCATTGTTGGTCGTAGCCGTTACCTATGTAATCCAGTTTGTTCGTCTGACTATAGCCCTTGCACCTTTACCTCTCACATAAGCCTTATGGTAATAAGAATAAAGGTCATTTTTCTGCAAAATGAAAGGACAGTCCGTGAATCCATGATTGCATTATAGCAGCTTGATTAGTAAGCGCCGATTGGTCTGTTTTGCTTTCGTTGCTTTTCAACTTTGTACCTTTTCTATTTACCCACCTGACTTATGTATCTTCCGTGAAAAATTAGTTCGATGTTCGTGTGTCAAATTGGAAAACTTTTATTTCGGTGTTTTAGGGAAGATTTGAGCGTTTGTTGTTTCTCTCGTGTATTAAATATTGGGATTACGGAAATTTCTTTCAAGCAGTCTTTTTTCCAGAATCCAATCTTTTTCAAAATCAAATGCGCTGTTTTTTCTTTAGAGAAAGAAAACTTAGTTAAAGGTCGTCTCCTTACCCAAAACTAAACACACCCACCCTATGGAACTTACCAATTTTGCGTCAAAGATCTCCAATAAGATGTTCAATGGACTATTCGAAAATTCGCTACATAACTTTTTATTGGTCTTCAAAAGTCACTCCTAAACCCTTTTAAATATTAAAATTAGGATCACTTTCACGGTCCTTTCAACAAGATTTGAGAGTCCCACAAGGTGTATCACACGGTCCCCAGATACCACAACATATACAACTCCGCCATGTTCATTGATCAATGCCAACCCAACGCCTACGCTCAGATGACCCTTTTCCTTCCAAATGTAACAACATAACGCTCATAATCTGTAACGGGTTTAACAGAACTACAATTAATGGTGAAAGCTGGGCTTGAAGATGTTTTAAGTAATGGTACGGTTGAGGATGGTAAATAAATCAGAATTAACAACGCTAGTTTATGTATGTATAATAATAGGTCTGTCCCTCAGCAATTGTAGCTTCTTATTCAGGAAGCATTTGCCTAACATTGTAGTCAGGCAGAGGACATTGTCCTTCTTTAGTTCTAGGTAACCTGCCTGTACTGAAATAGTCCTTCACCAACCGAGGATCTTTGTGTCTCTAGATGGACTTGTATAAGATTCAAGGATAATCAACCATTGGGTAGCAGACAGGTAGTAGGTTGGAAAGTAGAACAAAACGGAGTAAATGATAGCGTGATGGTTGACAGAGGAGAATAGTAGAAAAAAACGAGTTGTGCCGACCACAAATACCATTGGACAAGGATAGGAAGATGAACCATTGGGCAGTAGCCCACCAGATACAACATCCGTCTGATCGGAGGATACTCCCTTTCCAACGGAAGATAAAGTACTGTTCACATTGTTCATCGTACCTCTAAAGATACATCAGTTTTTTTTGTCACCGCTGCAAATAAAGCGTCATAAGCACACTTCTGGTTATTTCTTTTTCCGTTCATATTCACCTTTATAGAAAAAAGAAAGACCTTCAAATAAACTCACACCCAGAACTAAACACAAAGTAGTGTATTAAAAGAAAAATAGCAGCTCGTATTCTCCTAAGTGGCGGGATATCAAATAAATAGCCGTCCGAGCCGCGGCCGTAATGAGAGCTGCCCTCATAGTTACCGTCATTTAGGATACGCTGGAGAAAGTGTACCTATGAACCCTTTTCAGAATGGTTTTTTGGGTAAGCAGAGTTTTAAGTTTAGATAAATGATGCGATTATAGAAACTGCAAGTTTTCAGGTCAAAGTTTGATAAAACTGTTGATCACTATTCCAATGAAAAGCTTTTTCTTACGACAGCGTGATGGGCAAAATTATTATCTGTTCATTCATCATCATCATCATGATTCTCTTGCCCTTATCCCATTCTATTCGGGGTCGGCGCAGCATATCTTCTTCCTCCATACTTCATTATTCTTCGTCATCTCAGCAGTCACCTCCTTTCCAAATCATCCTTCACACAGTCCATCCATCGTTTCTTTGGTCATCCTCTATTCTTATAGCTCCACTTATCTATCCACTGATCCACATTCATACTCAAAACTTTTATTATTTTCCGTTCATTATGGTGTCAGAAAAATATGTCTTCCAATTGATGTGCTATGGATTGATTGATATGCTTGGGATTATAAACGCTACTTGTTTTTTTGTTTATGTATATTATTCAAAATAGCTGTGAAGGTATTTTTGACTTGTAGCTTAGACTGCTAACTTACACTACTACTCCCTTATTTTCATTCTTATGGAAGAGATTTTAAGTTAACTAAACCCTGGTTATAGTTATTATTATTAACTGTATAACACAAACGGCGTAACCCCATAGAAAGTTTTACTTCAAACGTTGAGAAAACCACATTTCAGAAAGAAAAAACGATATTTTTTCTTTCATTTGCTGCGTGTTTTTCAAGTCAATGTCAATTCTTATAAAATTCTTAAGGGAAGGTCAAAACAAATTATTTTCACCCAAAATATCCTGTCAAGACCTCCAAGGAGCTCTTGGTTAAATATTAACAGTCGCACGGGTTTTTCTTCAAGGTTAAGCCGCGCTTACCAAGGTCGGCCTGTCGATGAGTGACCATCACGTTAAGCCATTGGTCCCGGCTCTCATTTGTAGATCTTTGACAGTCGTCACAGGTAGTCAGTGGCCCGAAAGTCTGACAACCAGTCTTAGCAAGGGGTACCGTATTACCTAGTACTAACTAGTTTGTGGAGGTAAGATAGGCAGTCGCTCCATGTAAAATACTGGTATTCAGCAGTACCCGGTAAGATTGGAAGCCGACCCCATCATCATCTGCCTAGCCTTTTCCCAACTATGTTGGAGTCGGCAAATGACAGCCGGAGCACGGAGGAAACTCGGTATGTAATGGGTGGTCACCCATCCATACACCAACCTAGGCAAGCACGGCTTAACCTAAAGATCGATCTTAGCGGCAGTTGGAAGCCGACCCTATGTCCCGCCATAATCGTGTAGGTATATTAATTCTGAAGTTAGCTTCTTTAAGCCTCAATCAGAGCCCCTTTCCCAGAACCGTTTAGAAAAGCTAATACTGCCCAAAAGTATGGATAACGGGATCATAATTTCAGTTGAAAAGTAAAACATCGGCGAACCGCTGGTTGTCGTTAAGTCGAATTTTGTTTTCAAATTAAAATTAAAACCGGCCGCATTAAGCGCCGAATCGTTAGTCTTAATTTGAGTTGGCTGATGGGTGGAGCTTGTGCACAGTGTGATGCGATGATATGTGACTCTCTTAAAGAAAGAAAGAAAGAAAAAACGTTTATTGGCACATGCTACAAGTACACACAATATAAAAAATATGTAAAAAAAAAAGATACAAAATGAAACTTGGAACTAAACAAGAAATATTGTCTGACTCACGGCTATGCCAAATAGACCCATTTCAGCACAATACCGGTCAACTAGTGCCCGACGCTGGTTTTCAAATGAACCTAAATGGTGAGTGTACGGATGTCAATCAATACAAATAATAAATAATAGACATTAAGTAAAGTAATGTAGTGTTGTCTTAGAGGAAAGTTCACCAATGAAACTGAACAGCACAATCTAAACCGAGATCAGGAGCTTTCAGTGTCAATATCCCATATCAATGATGACGATAACAGCTCTTGAGATGAGTTTTTTTTTTTAAAAAAAAACGGTTCCCCACCCAGGACTTTCACCTGTATCGTGGGTGCGTTTACAAACATTTAAACTCACATACACAAACAGCCAGACCCGGAACAACTATGTGTAGGCATTACAAATATTTGTTCCGTGCGGGGATCGAACCCGCGACACGCAGCGCAGCAGTCAATCGCTCAGCCACTACGCCAACCGTGCCGCCTGTCGTCGATTAAATGTGTTGAATTGTTGATCACGTTCAGATTCATTCGTACAATTCACCAATTATTTCTCGATTTTGCGTGTTTTGATACGGCTATGAGGAGCTCGTGTTTAAATAATAACAGACGCTCGGGTCGATCTTCAGGTTAAGCCGTGCTTGCCTAGTTTGGTGTGTGGATGGGTGATTACCCATTACATACTAAGTTTTTTCCGTGTCTCGGAAAGCGCAGTTTGTCAATATTATAGGGGTATGACATTCGTTACAGGTAGCCAGTGGCCTAAAAGTCTGGCAACCAGTTTTAGCAAGGGGTATCGTATTACCTAGTACTAACTGGGTTGTGAAGGTCAGATAGATAGTCGCTCCATGCAAAATAATGGTATTCAGTTGCATCCGGCTAAACTTAAAACCGAATCCAACATAGTTGGGCAAAAGGCAGATGATGATATGGCTATGGATACGTTACGGTCCTGCTTTGGCGACTGTCTGAAAATACGGTTTCTTTAGTTCTCATCATTGTCTTTCTTATGTAGGTAAATTCTAGCATTTCACTGCACTCAACTCGATTCTCAGCAACTCTCATCCAGTTGCTACCGGGTGGCTGGTAGCAACTGGATGAGAGTTGCTGAGAATCGAGTTGAGTGGCGTGCGATTGAGGAGGCCTATGTCCAGCAGTGGACTGCTATAGGCTGATGATGATGATGAAAGACTAGCATACAAGAATCATTTTAGAAAGGTTTATCAACCTCATAAGGAAGAATAGGTGACTAAGTTAATTGAGGTAATGTGCCATGTCATTTTAACAAGACGAACCATCGACAAGCAAGAGAAAAGATTAAATTATCGCGGATCTGACAGTACACTTACAAATCTCAGACAAGCGGCAAAGAGCATTAAGATTTTGTAGACCTCTGATGTAGCTTTCGTTGTCCCAGTATCCCAACTTCGGATATCCATTAACATCAAGATTGCTTTACTGCACATTTGCCAACAAGAACGGTATCACAGTACACCTCACATACGAGTATATCCTCTTCAACCAGACTAATTCCCCACTCTACGAAGCTAAGCGAGGCGATAACAAGCAACATCTGTCAGTGTAGCGGGAACCTTAAATTGAAATGCACAGTCAGCCCGCCGTGATTGACGACTGGCAGCGGTAAGCAAATACGGTGCGTGCCTTTATAATGCTCGACTGTGTAACGATATGTTATTGAGTTAGTGGTTCAGTAGTGGGAGGAGGCTGTACGAATGTGGGATTGGTTGTTTCTTCTTGAATATAAATGTTGATGGATGGAGAGGGAGAGGAAGTCCAAGGAAACGATGGAAGGATTGCGTGAGGAATTATATGATAGAGAAAAAATGTTGCACCGACCCCAAGTAACATGGGACAAGGTCAGGAAGCTGATGATGATGGTGATCGTTTTTTCATAATTTATCTGTTAAATACACCCTTGCTCATTTGCAGAATTTATGTGGGGAAAATGGCAAAGTTTTTTAATTAATGATTGACTGAATTACGATGCTGTTACTGGTGCTTAACTATGTTAAGTTGATAGACTAGTTTACAATCCCTTGACAAGTCGACAATTGTCACAATTTGTCAGTATTTTATTTTTTGATCTTCAGCATTCCACAGGGTTGCTTTTAATTAATTAGGAAACATCACAGACGTAATAGGTTTTGGTGAATGCATTTCTTATATACCTACCAACGTCTGTGAAATTCCAGACGCTGACGCTGAATCCGCATCATCCAACTACTAATGGATCAAAATACTGGTAATCGCCTGCATCCGTTATGTCTAGAAGCTGGAGGTCGGCTTCTAGTCTTAGCAAATACAGGCGATAACCAGTGTTTTGACCAATTCAACACACACACACACAACACACACACAACACACAAACAAGACACACACAACCCACAACACTGGTTTTGCCTTTTCCTGACTATTGAGGAAAAGGCAACACAGCTCAGGATGGTGACCTCGGTACATTTATTTAGACACGACACATCGTATGGCGGCTCAAATCGCACCCTTCACGCCACCTCTAAACACACCTAACCCGTTTTAACACGCGAGTTATTAAATTTGCACGCGCCTCGGTAATTATCGGCCCAAGTCAGACGTTAGCCTATTTATCTATACCGTGTACTATAGTCGAAACAGTACATACAAAGAGTTGTTCATCATTTTGCCAAGTAATAAAACGTTGAGGTCGTGTTATTGTTTTCGAGGGATGTGTGTGTCAAAGTTGATGAGGACTGATGAGCGTGTTTGGTGGGGTTCAGATCTGAATTATTTAGGCAAAGTTTTTTTAATTAAAAATATTATTGCTTTCAATATGAGCCCTTTTTGCTAAGCATAAGCTCTTTTTTCCATTCTTTTACAAAGTTTTCAGAAAGACACACATGACATAACATAACACCTGTAATTCCCGAAGGGTTACGCAAAGGTATACGTAATAGTACACCCACATTTCACTAGTTGTGTTTTAAGTACCATGTAACAGGGGGTGAGCCTATTGCCATCAATGGCTGCTACTGAGAAATTCCTGATATAAAACCACAACACTTTACCCGACCTAGGAATCGAACCCAGGACCTCATACTCAGCAGTCACACTTGCGACTACTAGACCAAAGAGGCAGAATTTTTTTTCCGATAGAGTCGGAACGAAAGTTTTTTTTTAATTTCTATTTTTTCCATTCAACTAATGCGTATTATTCTGTTTGTTTCAGGTAAGTTATGCAGAACTGATACGGAGTAACTCTCTGAATCTCTACAACTACACGGTCGAGACAAGAGGTACTTAGGTCTGAAGCGGTTCGGACCACGAATACTGCAATGGTATTTTATAATCATGTGAATAAATCAAATGGTTATCGCACTCCAGCGGACTTATCGTAATTTTCTCCCTTCAAGTAGGAAGCGTTCCCTACTGCCTTTTTATTTGTGTAACAAAGAAAATATAAAAGAGGTTATTTTCTAGGTAAAATATAAGCCTTAATACACAGATTAAACCTAAATTGAGATGTCACATGGCTTAAAATATTATAACCTACAGCTTTGCAATGAGCCCTAAACTACATAGTCTATTACACCTTGGAGCTTTCTTACCTAACCGAAACACTGGACCAACCAATATTTGTACAACACAAAACCTACACCTAATACCGTACTGCTACGTTGAGTACATCCATAATTTCAATTAAACCTCAAAACACGATTGCTATTCATCAACAACATGGACCCACTTCAATCGGCTTATCCCTTCAAGGGGGACGGCGACGACCAACACACGCATACGGCATGTCATACCATCCATAAAGTATTTACACCCAACACTCACTCAGTAGGGAGTTAGGGACCACAGACTACAACTATTTACGACCACTTTACACCACAAATCCGAAAAGGTACGCAAATAAAACTATCAAAACAGATACGTACCCATTTTATTCTATGACCTAAGTCCCTATTTTCATATGCATGACTGGCAGAGGAACAAGCCAGTCCTGTTATTTATATATTGGAGTCGTTATCATATTTTGCACTCTATTTCATTGGCATAGGGTGCTTTATTCGATGGGTGAATTCTCGAGAGTCCATTTGACTAGCACACATTAGTAAAAGTTCCCCGGGCTTCAAGCGTAAGGTGGCCATGAGGGAGAGTTATCAAGGACTCTCTTAGTTTCTGTGGTGTGTGGGAAAGTAAATACACTAGCCGCGTAATATACGCAGACTGATGGAAGTTTTAATTAATCAGAGATTTATCTCTGCAGAAATAGGTATAGGATATTAAAGTAGTTCTCTTTAGATTCAACATGAATCATTTAGATTAAGATTAAGAAATTACTACAAGTTACTCAGGAATATAAATGTATAAGTATGTAATGCTGTGTATTTCAATTTACGCTATAAACCAGAAATCTATCTACATTTGAATCATCCAACCGGAATAAACCAATCCAACGACACATCAAATCACTAGTTCAAGAGCGCGCTGCCAAAGTTACCCGCCGCCGCCGTCCGCGATCCCGAAGGACCGAGAGTAAACTTCCCATTCGGCACTTACTTGTGGCCACCCTACTTCTCACTATCCGAAATAAAATATTTATAGAACTGAGAGCACTTTTTCTCTTTGATTCAGTGGTTTTATTGGCTCGACCGTTTCGCGGTAATAAATGCTTTAGGGGTGGCCGCCCATAAATAAAATTAGTCACAATGAATGATTCTTTTAACTTGATTCGACCGTCATATTACCGATATCGCTAGATGGTGTGGCGTTACTTTTATCGCTAGCAGTTATATAGATAATTTTTATTAGGAATATCTGTGTGTCGGCGAATTTATGGTCACTTGCGTCGGAATATGAAGATAAGCTTTGTAGTGGACATTCTGGTGATAATAAAGATGAAATAAAAGAAAATATGTTGAAGATTTTTGATATGTATTAAAGTTACAGATATTTTTGTAATGACAAAAAAGAACAGGATTTTTTAATGAAATATGTTTGATATATGCTGCTGTCTTTTTAATTAATAGGTCCTTCTTTCGCTCTCCTTAATATAGGGAGAGTGCAGACTGTACATATTGAGCTCAAAGATACACATCTCTTGTTTTGTTGCTAGGGAAGAGCCTACCGATACCTCCTGCACTCGAATTTCGTTCAACACACTTTTTATCCTAAACACAAAGATTTTGAAGGCAATTCGTCTTCTTTTGCTTTCATATATTTTATTTTTATTTTTTTATTAGCCTGTACTGTCCCACTGCTGGGCAAAGGCCTCCCCCAACTCCTTCCTTTCCCGCGCTGTCTCTCGCCACCTCTTTCTGGGTCGGCCTCGGCGGCGCCGTCTGTCTTCCGGCAACCATTGTGTGGAGACTTTGGCCCAGCGGTCATCGTGTGCAAACGGCTGATGTGACCCGCCCAATCCCATTTTAGCCTAGCAGCCTTTTTGCCATCGTCCACTACGACCGTTTTGGAATGCAGCGTGGTGTTTCGAAATGTTTGAAAATTCATCGGCTGTCTGTTCTTCATTGTTAAATTGTCATTGCATTTAGATTGTGAGTTTACAACGCCATTACCCCGCCGATCACCCAATAGAACCTCATTTCCTCCAATCGACCTCACGTTTGCACAATCTTCATTAATCTTTATAATTGTAAGCTTTTACTTATCCTCGTTCAGTAGTTCTCGGTTAAGGTGACACGTGGCTCCGTTCGTAAACCATTACACGTGTTCACTAAGTTATTAACTTGTGAGTGTATGTCTGTCTGTTTATTTTGTTTTAATACAAGTTTAAAAGTTAGTCGTCGTTTTGTTTTTATTACTTTTCCTATATTTTTGAATGTTGTGTTTTTATGTTAGGGAATCATGACAAAGAGCTTAGGAAACTCCGTCATGCTTAACTTAGATGGGTTATGGGGTCTAAAATAATTTTAAAGGCATGCTTAGGCTACGTCCAAGTTCACCCTGAGACTAATGCGTATTGAAGAGTCAACTAGGCCACCCAGCATCTGCTGCAAGTCGTGCAGTGATTCAGCCAGTAGTACGTAGTACCTATATGTACGACGACTAATCAAACTATATATGTATAACCAGTTTATGTATAATTGCCATGTTATACTAGAAATTGTATAGGAAATTATACAAGGTGTAACATAATAAACGCAAGACCTCCCGTGTGGTGTCTCGGACCAAGAAACTGATCAACTTTTGTTCTACGAGTTATTGAAATTCGCAAAAAAAAATTGGACCTTCTATAGAAGCTGACGCGATCAGCTGATCAACATGTATGGTAAAACTAAAAAAAAAGTAATAAATTTCCAAAAGTCATAGAACAAAACTTGTTCAGTTTCATGGTCTGAGAGGTCTTGAGTTTATTATGTTACACCTTGTATATGTCGTCGTGTTTACTTACGTTAGCTTTAAAAAATATCGTCACTTACAAAATATAATTATTTATTTTATTAAAATCCGTAAAAAATAATAAGGATCACCTCGTTTTTTCTTGTTCGTTTAAAAATAACTTTCAAACCTCATTCCACCTATTGTTTTTAGAGGTTAACAACCTTTTAAAAAAGGCCTTCAAAAATCAATTATCTCACAACATCTCTAACACACATCGACCAATTACGGTGCAAACTTAAGTATAGGTACCTAAGTTTGGATCATAATTTGAGTGAACATGAGTGAACGAAGGATTTCGTGTCGTTCGTTCGTGAACGAATCTTGTAGCACGCGAGCTGTTACTTGGTCGGTAAAAATTAGCTGTTTTAATCGTGAAGTCTTTGGTCAGGTGTTGGATTAAAATGGTGCAATGGTTCCTGAATATGGACTGAGCCACCTTTAAAGATTTAGTTAGATAAAAGTACAGATTGGTACTGAAATATGAAATGAGATTAATGCTTGAGTATCGATAAAGAATATCGAGGTTTAAAGTAATAACACAGAAGAATCGTCACCCTGTGTTATTTGGATTTGGAATATGTCAAGCAATGTCTTCCCAGTCTGTCTAATACCTAAATTGAAAGAGCAAATGTTTTCATTATGTATAGACGCCTGCACATCAAGCTACTACAATCTGTCAAATTTCTTTAATAGATTTTCAACTTTATCGCTAGAGCATTAGGTTCAAGGTTTATTGGGAAAATTAGACAGTTTCGAGTAGCTTGATGTGCTAGCGTCTGTACACTAACTCTATTCTCTATTACTACTAACTCATTCCATTGATTGTGGCGTGGCGCCCACGTTGAGTGTTGAGTGCCACATTCAGCAGTGGACGTTTGACAAACGACAGTTTAAAATTCTTACAACAGGTTTACAAGTAATAAAGTTAACAGTTTGTAATTTCAAAGAAAAGAAGAAAAGTCAAAGAAACAAGCTAATCCTATCCTACTTCCTAAACTATAATATTATAAATGCGAAAGTTTGTGAGGACGGATGAATGGATGGTTTGTAACTCTTTCACGCAAAAACTACTGAACGGATTAAGATGAGATTTGACACATAGATAGTTTATAACCTGGATTAACATATAGGATAAATTTATTCCAGTAGGACCATTACCGAACTCCACGCGGATGAAACCGCGGGCATAATCTATAGTAAGGTGATAATTTTAAATTCATTCAAATTTAAAGTATCTTGTGAGCACCAATCATGTTCCATTCTTCTAAATAGACTTAACCGTCATTGCACTCATTCCATTCCTCAATCACCACAAGAATAGCTACCGATACATTATATTCTCAAGCTCAAAGCATTATATTTTCAACGCGAGACATTTAATTGTTAGAAATTAATTGTTCTGTCGCGATGTCGGTGCGCCGCAGTTATTAAGAGCTAGAGTGCTCTGTCTAATAGTTCATTTATCTTCGGATTTAACTTCATGCTTTGTTTTTAGAGTAGGTATAAAACACGAGAGCAGCGGTGGCCCTGTGGTAGCAACCCCGACTTACGAACAGTAAGTCGTGGGTTCGAACCCAGGCAGGCGCATTACTTTGTGTAATTTATTTCATCACCACTGCTCTCAAAAACGGTAAAGGAAAACATCGTGAGGAAACCGGCATGTCCCAGAACCAAAAATTCGAAGACATGTGACTTCTACCAATCCGCACTGGGCCCGCGTGGTGGATTTTTAGCCCATTCCCTCTCACAGAGAGGAGGCCTGTGTCCCAGCAGTGAGAACATTATAGGCTGATAATGATGATAAAACATAACCTTTCCTTGGCAGTCAGGTAAAAATGAATTGTACGAGTATAATTTGTTCATTTGATGATAGTTTAGCATCGATGACGAATCGGTACTTCAAAAATAAAAATTGTTGAAACAGTTGCGAATCGAGATCTTTTGTTTTTTGATGACGAAGAATAAATCGAGAAACCGGGACAGTGGCGAACCGGGCATAAGTCACTGAGTGAGGTATGGCCACTTTCCTATTTTTTTTTTTTTTGATGCCTAAATGATATATTTTATGTGGAGAACATCAAATGGATCTTATTTAACTTATTGACTCCGCGCTCAACATTATCTTCATTTATAAATTAAAATAACAAGTAAATAAACTAAAAAATTGCGTCAAAAACTCCTCCTCAACGCTGTCAACTGGTAATGTCCCCAAGAGACTGGCAGCGTTGCCGTGCCACGTTGTATGGCAAGGCTTAGCCTTTGGCCAATTAAAAGCCAGTCCTTGAGTCACGGGGAGTGTATATTTTGTTAGTTAATCATGCATAAGTCACATTTTAGAAGATGACATCATATTTTCTCCTGAACAAAAAAATCTTAATAGGCGAAACAGCTTTTGATTAAACTGGCATTTAAGAAATACTAGCGTTTGCCCTCGGCTTCGCTCATCAATTTGACAATCAATTCGGATCGGAGCAAAAGACACGTGGCGCAATTTATTATCATAAGATCGTTAATGCTGTTTTTCCCGCGAAGAGTACTTTTTTTCGGGATGAAAAGTCCCCCCTTTGTCCGTTTCTGTACACCTGACAACATATATGCAAAATTTCAGGATTATTAGTTCAGTGGTTTAGGCGTGAAAAGGTAACAAACTTACTTACGCATTTATAATATTAATAAAGGACTTAGGATTAACGATACATTTAAAAAACCCTAAGCAGCTAAAACATACCTTACAAACCCACAAAAAAAAAATACACTGAAACAACCCTTCGAGCACTTCCCATACTTACGTTTTTTCCCTTACGATATGACTTGAATAATAGCAATTTTATTTTTAATACACACAGGACAAACCAACTTGAAATCTTTATAAACGACACCACACTTCTTGCAGTCATTGCAGTTCAAACCAAATTCAACCCTAAAATGATGATGTTTGGGTTATTTTTGGGTGCACAGGATATTTTCACAGGGAAATAAAAAGGATTATTGTTAATGGGCGTGAAGCTTAAAGCGTTTGAATTCGTTTACACGTGTTTATAGTTTTGTATTTACGGAAGTCTATATTTGTTGGTATGTGGCTTCTCAGACAGCGGCTGCGGTGTAGGATGCCACTTGGAACCAATATGCATTGTCAAATGAAAATAAAATTAAAGAAGTACCTAATAATTGCCAAACTGTATCGCTTTCCTCTTTCTTTATCGTATGGTTAGTACCTAACCTGGTGGCAAAGTTTTGGGCCTCTGACTTGGCTTTACATGCCGTCGACAAATACTCCTCAGGCATTCTACTTTGGTTTAACCGAAGCAAGTGATAATTATGCAATACGCACATAAATCCGAAAAAACAGAGGTGCGTACCTTGGGTTCGAACTCGAGACCTATGACTTGGCAGTCCGACGGTCACACCTCTAGGATATCACTGGTATCCTGTGTCGCGGTCTTGTGGTTAAAATACCCAAACTGGTTTTGTCCTTTTTTTTTGTTAGAAAGTAGAAATTAAGAAACGATGTTTTTTGTGTGAATTGTTTCAGAGAGTTCTTCTTCCCTCGATAGTAAAAAGAACAACTAAGCTGTGTAGGTTTAGCTGCTTTTTAAATCATCATCTGCCTGAATTTTCACAACTATATCGGAGTCTGCTTCCAGTCTAACCGGTACAGCCGAATACCAGTATTTTACATGAAGCCAAAATTAAATAAAAAAATCTTATTACCATGATAAGCATCCAAAACAAACATTCCTCAACAAAAAATATTTTACGCACAGTAGTAGCGTTATCTGCCAACAAATTTCTTAGAAACTGTACAATTCAAGGTATCAAAATATTCACTTCTAAAAAGTTTAAGTATCTTTCCAAGATCACTCACGAACATTGCCCCCTTTTTTTCGGATGGGAAATCATCCAATTACTTCTCCCGCTCTGGGCAGAGCGGAAGGGAGTGTCAGACTTGTACTGACTAAAACCCATCCATGTTCCTTCCTTGCCCTTTGTGTTCCAGGGCCGCGGTATCTCTTTCGAATATTCCCGCAGCCCCGAACATTGCCCCCTTGTAGATCGTTATAACAATCCTGGGGTCATATACTCTCAGTATAATCTCTGCCTGTCAGGCAGATTGCTTCATCGCAGATGCTGTTGTCACTCTTAATCTTACCACTTCATGTCTTGTTGAATTACTACTGTAACATGTGCTTTTGTTCTTTTTGTTTGCTACTGGTTGTCTTGGTGTTGATGATGTCATTTGATGCTAAGTTGAGTAATTTTGCCCTCATTGGTGTTGTAAAAGGGACTATGGGATTATGTCTAATATTTCTTTGTTCATTTTTAAACCTTATTAATTACATTTTTATATAAATATTTTTCTTACAAAAATATTATTATTTATTTTATTATGAGCCTGATGTGTCCCACTGCAGGGCAAAGGCTTCCCTTCCCTCTTTCCATTTATCTCCCTCTTTGGCTATTTGAACCCAATCCTTTTCATAAGAGTCCAGCTCGTCACACCATCTCCTTCTGCCACCGCGTCGCCGGGTTCTGCGGTTCGGAACACAATCTGTTGCCACTTTGGCCCAATTTTGATGCGACATGGGGCAGATGTGGCCTGCCTAGTTCCATTTGAATTTGGTGGCATTTTAATATGTCTAATAGATTGGCAAAATCATCGCCAATTCATTTCATGCCTACGCTTTCTTCTCTGATCTGTAACTATAAACACATTTCGCCAGTTGTTTAGTCTCACATGTCCTATTCACATCAACGGGACACAAATCCTAACTCCGGGCTACTACTACTATTAGGCCAAAGCTACTCTTATTATTGCATTTTTTCAAGAATCTGCTTCAACTAGCACATGTTTGTAAGTCCTATCCTAATTCCACCATCATTCACTACCTACTCTAGAATTATCGCAACAGAGTAGCAACAAGACTTTTAAAACCAGTTCCACAAGTTCGAACCTCTACTGTGGGCCTCGTTTTTTACCACATTACCTAGGCATGTTCTTGATTACTGGTTTTACCATTATGGTTCATGGGTTCTTCAAAAGGTGTCGACCGTTAGTAGTTCCGCTTGTTAATGCAAGCTTCTGTAATGGAGGACTTTATTAAAAGATACTGTAACCTCGGAGTTTGTCTCGGAGTTCAGAGTAGTTGGATAGAGAACAGTCAAACACAACTTTAAAACAGAACATAATTTATTAATAAATAGTCCTTCCTTCCATTCCTATATCCATACCTACTGTGTAATTCATGTATGTGTAACATTCAAGCCGTAAAAAAAAAATGTCATCTAAATCCTCCAATCTGTAATCTTTCTGCTGTGAATGCAATTTACCACTCATGATTCGTTTTATGATTTCTCTAACACTGTAATTATCCACTTACTCTTGCCCCAAAATTTTCCTTCACCAAAATCGCTTCCTCAAACCAATCCTGTATCGCTGTCTTCAAAGCCTCTCAAGGAGCTGATCCGAATCGAAGTCAGTCTAAATAAACAGTCGCTGTCTCGCGGTTAATTCGGGGTCGTCAAGTGATTTGTATCCGAATTATCCGAGACATCCGCGTTATTCGAGTTCTCGAGTGCATTCGTTTACGTCAACGTGTGGTTTTAAGTGAACAAACAGACAGTCGTGTTTGGTGTTCGCTGCTATTTATTTTAAAACTATTTCGTTTTGTGTTTACAAGATGGTTCGGATTTGGGTATTTTTGACAGTCAATTTGAATTTCGTTTGCTTGTTTTTGGTAAAAGGTGAAAGGAACTATAAGATGTAGTAAATATTTATACAGTAGAGAAAAGCGTAACAAATATTTAGAGTATGTAGAAACATTGAGTAAATACACTTTACATATTGTGAACTGTGAAACCAAACAGGGTATGATAAAATAAGATTGACGCTTCCTCATGCGGAGCTATTCTTAGCTGGCAATATCAAAACAGTCGAGTATACCCAAATTAATTGCTATACTCAACTGTTGACAAAATAATTATATTCAACCCTGGACAAACAATTATATTCATCCCGCATTTTGAGCCCTCCTTGTTTACACAAATTCAGCATAAACATTATAATCCGCTGTATTTTCAAAATTATAAATACAAACTCTCATAGAGATTTATTATTAGAAAATTATGCATATTTTACAGTCTGCCTGGGACTTGAGTGACATAAAATGTGACCCAATGAATGGGTTATGACCCCTGCCTTTGTAAAAATGGAATTAGACTTTTTAATACTGTGAATTTTTGAAAATCTTGTTAAGCTTTTACGATTGTATTGATTCTACACATCTTATGTTAAGTTAACAAAAATTAAAATTCTATGAACTTTTAATATAATCAGCCTATAACGTTCCCACTGCTGGAACTGAGGAAAAAGCTTTGCTTCCAAAGAGAACGAAAGAAATAAGAAGGAGTGGGCCGTAATCCATCGCGGGTCCAGTGCAGGTGAATGCGATTAACACAAAACTAAAGCAAAAATGAAACAAAATGAGGGAGCCAGGCATCTGTTTTTTTTTGCCTTTAGTAGTACCTACCTTTTTATTTAAATTTTACTAGGTTTAATTTAACTAACTAAACCAGAAACCGCTTCCACAATAAAACCAAACACGAAAATCATAACATTGCACCGCTACAAACGTTCAAACAGTCAATTGGCACTCATTCTTTCCCCGTAATTTGCTGGACGGGTCGATCCGACCGCACGGCTCCGGGCAACGGGTTAAAATGTTTTCCGTGTACCGCCCGTCACAGTTGTCACCTGGGTTGCGACGAGACACGTTTAACATAAACTATTGCCGATTTTGTGGCGGTCAGCCGTTGTTGAGGCCTTTTAGATGCGGTAATGGATCTATTGTAGTGTTTATATGCGAAGGAGTCGCTTTAGTGAGAGTTGTTTGGTAGAAGGGTTGTTTTGTATCGAATTGTGAGGACTGAGGACAGTGAGGTGTTTAGTATTATGTTTGGTTGTGAAGGGGGTTTATATTATACAGTTGTTTCAGGTTTTTTGCATAGATGTTTGGTGTTTTTTGTTATTTAAGCTTATTATTCCTATTCAAAGCGGATGACACGACGTTCAAGAGCCGTCAGTATCAATATACTGTAGTAATCATGACACTGACAGAGCTCTTAAACGCGGTTTAGATGATCTGATCGCGTTCAGTTGCACTGGTGAACTTTACCCCTAATAAAATAATTATGTAATCTCAGTTAACTTTTAATTTGTTTTTGTAACAGTAATACACCATTAATTACTTAACTATTTATTGATTTGTGAATTACAACTGAAATCATTGCTTTTAAACATAATCCACTCGAAAATTAAGTGCATTTTTATACGAATTGATCAACAGAGAATTTATTGAAAATTATTTGGTAATCAAAATTAAATTACAGCCTCGTTTTCGACGAAAATCAATTGAACTAAATAACGTTTCTGTAAAACTCCACCGAACAACATTTCGATTAACGCAGTATTACCATGTTTAAAGCTAATATTTTATGCCTATTTTGCACTGGCAACACCCACGTAGGTACTTGCATGTTAGAACAGTTTTGAATCGGTTATACGACACACCTTGGTATTTTACACAAATAAGTTATTTTATTATGGTAATACTTGCTTCTTAGTGGTCGTTGATTTGAGCTGGGGACTATGCAGTATTTATTTATTGGCTTTAGACTGGACTTTCGACATTATTATGCAAGTAGGTACCCTAGGTAACCCAGCTATCTTAAACTAAACAAATCAAACCTGTACCTTTGAAGATTTAATGATCGCTACTGCACCCGAATTCCGCAACACACTGTCAGCCACATATGTAGGTATCGAAGGATAAAAAATCCTAATTCATTGCTTCATATCTTTGGAAAATTTGTCTAGTCTGCAGTGTAAATAACGCAATAAATGCTTGAGTTGGCAAAATGAAATATTAGAATATATTGCGATATATTATTGAATAGATTGCGATAGCAAGTGTTATATCCAGCAGATCCAAGAGGTACCATCAACTCGTAATAGGAATACCTCAGCTTATATTGTAGGTACTGTTAAATTCGATTTTTTTTCTCAATTCGCGGCACATTCTAGGCGGTCTACTATATCAGTAGAGGGATTGATTGCTCATAGTACGCCGGACGTACTTAAGAGGCATTATAAAGGGTGTAAACAGACTCTTAACGAAGCCGAAAGGCACTTGTTTTCCCCGTCATTGCGATCATTTTTTTGTTCTAGACCATACCTGGGAACTTTCTAGTTACGGAGATATTGGGGGTCAAAGTTCCAACTTTTTCACAAGTTTTTTTTTTAAATACCTGTTTTTAATGTAAGATTTTTACTTTAAACACCTCCAGGACCCCCTTACTATTCAATCCATTCATCAGCACAATGTTATGAGTGCGTTACATTGAGTCCTACTGTAAAACGTGATTTTTCATCCCAAAAAAAAAGTCGTTTCCCAGCACTAATTTTTGCGTAAAGTTAATTTGTTTGATGTACATAATGCTTGGTTGACGGCTTCGTGAAGAGTCTGTTTACACCCTGTAGAGGCGTATCATCGTAAAGGCTCTTTTAATGCATTCTGAATTTGAAATGATTTTCTATAGTTTGATTTGATACTTCATGATAGTGCTAGCACTATCATGGTTTCAAAAATGTCCGTTCACTTGCGCAACCAATCAAACGCCAGATGAGATATTCGTGATAGAGCTGTTTACATTTTATTGGCAGCTCGACTGGTTGCACCCCACTGGTGACCTAGTGACATCCATCCACGATCAGCCAAACACCAACGTTCTTGTCACAGCAATACTTTTTGCAAATGCTTTCATCGACGGTAATTCCGGTAATTAAATAATATTTTTCCTCATGAATACCCTTCGTCTGGGAATGACGTGAGGTTATGTCGGACTTTTAACATCTAAACCCCACTGTTCCTCCACCATGAGGCAGGGGCTGTGAGATACTGACACAACACCTAGATTTGCGGAACACGATACTGCAACACAACAGCGAACGAAACAAGTAATAAACAGAAATTAACGCAGATGAATGCGATCATAAATCGGTGCGGTACGAGCCAGGATAGCTGTTCCGCTAGCTCGGTGATACCGCGTTATATTCTAGTTTATATTATACACAATAATACGTTATGTCTATACTTAAAGTGAGGGTAGTATTTCTGCCGTGTAGACGGCGCGTTCGTGTTCCACGCCTGCCTCAAAGAGATGTCAGCAAACAGGGAGGGGCCCGCAGGTGCCGATGCCTGCCAGGGCTGCGGGACTGTTCGAAAGAGATACCACGGCCCTGGAACACAAAGGGCAAGGAAGGCACATGGATGGGTTTTAGTCAGTACAAGTCTGACACTCCCTTTCACTCTGCCCAGAGCGGGAGAAGTCATTTGATGATTTCCCTTACGAAAATAAAAGGGTAGTATTTCTAGGTTTAATTTCAAACATTTAGTTAGGTAAAACTGCCGTGAAACTTGCCGAAATGAACTTTGTTCTGTGGATAAATCCTCATGTTTACTCTCTGTCTGGGGAGGACGCAGAGTTATATCAAACTCGACTGATTTAGCTTTAGATTTCCTACACTTACATAAGTCTGCAGTGCAGGAGATACCCGTACTAATTAACCCGAGGTTCCAAACTCATGTGGGCAAGCCACTTTGCAATGTATTTTTAATATTGATTGTATGTTATCAGGAATTATATTTCTGTTGCAATCCTCTTCAAAGTTGTCACAAGGAATTATATATTTGGTTCGCTTTTAAAGAAAATGATGTCTAATTTTACTCTTTCACTTGACTCATCCCAAATTGATGTGGTAAACCAAACTATCCTTATGTGTATGTTTTTTTAAAGTGTCGTAGCTACATTAGCCAGGCTACTACCAAACAAAAAAAAACACAAACACACAGATGATACACGTACACACGATTCTGATAAAATAAAACGAGCATTCACATAAAACTGTACAATGAATCCGATCAATACCGATCACATAAATACTCCCTAGAATCCAATACAGGACATAAGCATAGTGTACACTCAAGGGCAGAAATATGAGTTCACTTTGGAAAATTCAAGAGCAAGTGCCTCGTAGAGTATCGGTTCAATTATTGTGATACCATTCACAGAAGTATGTGTGTGAAGATGAGGTTTTCATCAGTAATTGTCATCAACATGTTTATGTCCTTTTCTCAATCTGTTTGGAAAAAGCGCAGGACATTTTGTTCTTTCACACAATATTATGTCTAGATGAATGATGATATTTAATTAAAAAGAGTGTCCATAGAATTTCTTGCTCATTCTTCTCCATAGAGATCTACGCTTTGGAATGGGCAACTACAGTACTTTTACAAGTTATTATGCCTGGTGTCTGTGTCTGTAGCTTTGCCTTCTTTGTTTTTCTGACATTCAAAAGTGCCTGTTATGGTCTAATTGAAATAGATGGTTTAAGTTTAATTTTGTGATGCTGTTTTCTCTCAATTCCCTTCCTTCCTTTCTGGCCATGTCAACTTCCTTCTACCACACTAGGAAGTTATGAAGGGCGGTCATTTTGAGGGACTCATTGTCATCATTCCCTTGCCTTTATCCCAATTCTTTTGGGGTCGGAGCAGCATGTCTTCTTCTTCCATACTTCTCTATTCTCTCGTCACCATATGGACTATCGTATGTAATTTTGTCGTTCAAAAAGTGCTGATTTTAATATTTCATCCATATTTTTTGGTTTGCCAGCTTTCTCAAAGTCGCTTGCTTACTGGAAACATATTTCTGTCCCAGTCTGTACACACGAACGGTCAAGAAATGCTTTACATTCTAGCTCGCTCGCCCGTCACGTTTTGCAGCGAGCCGAAAATATTAATATTCGATGCTCAACTGCTCAAGTAGGGTTGCTGCGATTTCAACTATTTATACTCCTATTCTTAGTTTCAGGAGCTAAGTGCTTTTTGACATGTCTAGTGGATCAGTCTAGAAAATTCTGAAGTCTTAAATTCTTTACGATGGACTTGGTAACTGTGTCCAACAAAGGACGATGTGGCCGTCACAAATTTAAGTTTACTTTAACGTGACGTAATGTGAGTGGTTGTTTATTGGTTGGGTTTTGTCAGTAATAAAAACTAGCGCCAAGCCAGCAGTTCTCTGACCTCAGCTGCTACCCTGTTGCTTCTTGACATGATCCCCTCATGGACATGGAAGAATTACTGTTGTATCCTTTTGCCAGCAGCCAGTGCACTTATGCAATCGATCCTCTACATTACTATCTCTATTCACATTTTGGATGCCAACAACATCAGCTGTACTTATACAAGACGCACGCAGATGTCAGTTGCAAATTTTAATGGCTATCAATCTTATAAACTTCCACATTTAGACTGAAAACTCTCCACACGTCACATACCTTATTCCTCCGTATCAAATGCCAATACCATGACATTCAATTTTTATACAATTTACTTCCTAATTCAAGTCTCAGACACAATTACGTCATGATTAAACTATCCACCATCTTTGCTAGCAATATACCTTGTCTAGTCCCACCCACTTGACAGTAATTACTCAAATTATTCCATAAAACTTTAAATAACCTAGCCCAATAAATCGTTACGATTCATCAAATCAACCTTCATAAATAACAAAACACAATCAAAGTTTCCCTTGAAAATCAATTCATTCTTTATCTAACTATTGACTAAACGGTACTAAACACCAATTACAAAACCCCGTAATTTGGATGGTCGAACGAAAATCCATCATTTGGTCTAGATTACCCTACGATTCAATACCTCTATTTATTTACGAGCATAGCAGGGTTAAGTTAAGTATACGTTACAGGAAATTTATTCCGCTGCGTTGGTGGTATTCGTTCGTTGAAACATTAAATACATGGAGATTTGAAAAGTACGTAATTTAAAATTATGTTGTCGCGGCTGAGTTATGACTGTGTAATGAATGGTCCTTTGCCTGTTGATCGGGGGCAGAAAAAGTTTAAATGTCGGTTCGAGATTTGAAATCGCGAGCCAGGTGCAATGTTTTTAGATGTTGTTTTGTTAGAAGATGCAAGATGGTGGTTTAGCGAAGATTTTATTCTGGTAAAAAATGGCCTAAGTGCTGCTTTTAAGTTCATTTTCTACGAATCTGCTTCTTAATTTCTACAAAATATATTATACCTACTCTATAGACACAGAATATACATACCACGTAGACTATGGAATTCATTCACACAACAATGTTGCCAACAATAAAATCACCGCCCAAATATTTGTGCGTAAATCATGTTGAACAGTAAAAGTGGATAGGTACAGCGTAAGTATCACTTACAACTTAATGCGTGACGATTTTTTATGAGAACTGTGTGAATACATCAACTGATCCCCTGGGTCTTAGCGAGGTGGCTAAAAAGGTTGTTACTAACGAGGTCTACTCGATAAAGATAGGTATGTGTAAAAACTGTGAAATATGGCAACATTCTTTTTGAGCTGGCAATATTTGTTTTTATAATCATTGTTATGTCGTTTAAATGAGAGTGGAGGTGGCAACATTTGTTTTTTCGGGCGAGCTTGTGCATCAAGGTGCGTTACATGATTAATTATTATCATAATTCGATACTAACAATCGCCTATTGTCCTTAACAATAAAAACATATAAATTAATGACTTCCGACTAACAAATTTAGTTTCGTAAACGAACGCTGTTTCCGTTCAGTAAGTCGAACATTCAATTGTATCTAAATATCGATTGCGTACTGGAAATTGTTGTCAAAAGTAGCTAAGTAAGTGGTAGACTATGCACTATACATACGGATTGAAGGGACACCGACGACTATTATTGATCGAAACCGACGCACAAAACGGTTGTAAGTATTGCACTATTAAAAAAATAAAATATCGATGACTTATTTCTATGTGGAATAATGTACCAAATACGTGGTAATCATTTGTGCATTGATGTCGGGATTACAGCCTATATTCTGTATTAAGTACTATTTGCGATATACCGTGTTGTCTTCTTCTTCTACACACATGTAACAACAGAAGCACTCTTTTCAATATTGGAATTCACTCTGCTCTGCAAATATTCATTTATGAAACAAAAAAAAAACTACATTCCAGTCTTTCTATCGTAAACACTCAAATAAACATTTATAGCTGGCCAGTATTATTCTATTCCACCTCAAAATCTACGTCGCAGTTTATAAACACAAAGATGGCATTTCCCCAGAACGCCATAAACAAAACGGCCCCGTCTATAAAAAAAAAAATGGAAAAATGGCGGCCCACTTTCGCAAAGTCAGGTGGTCCACAGCAGCTATCATTAATTTCCATTCAGTGTCGAATAGCCGGAATATATCGTGGCGGAATCGCTCCAAGGTGCCAGGGTAAGAACACACTTAGTCTTGAGTACGGCACCGTTCTTTATTTTAAGTTGGCAATTGATTTTATACAGTTACTATGTATACCATTCGAGGCGAAACGGTCTTGCTGCTACGTACTTACTTTCATGTGAAAGCCTTGAAAAATCATGGACGAAGTTTTAAAACTGAAAGACGTATATTTCTAATTCAGTGAATAGTTTTTATAAATTCCCCGTTGGATGAAGTTTGTAAAGAAAATATTAAAGGTGGAAGATGGATTTAATAAAAATCTTTCTTTTCCCTAGACTATTTTTGTTAGCCTGGACTGTCCCACTCCTGGGCAAAGGCCTCCAATCTTGGAAAGATACTACTCTCAATTTTTTGCTTCTTCTCGCACTAAAAAAAATCACCCAAAAATAAAATATCAATAAACCAGTCTTATCAAATTAAGACCCATCTTCCTTAATTATAATGGATCAACTGTCATCAAATTAAAGTGTCAAAAAATATAAGCAATTAGTTGAGCAAAATAAATGCTTTAGCCCAACCTCGTAGCGTTTCGGAAACTTTCCGAATTCTTCACGCTAAAGGGCAAAGGGTGTGTGCCATTAATCATGGCAGACAGACAAGTTGTCGTCTTGTAAACGGATCTAATTTCTTGGGAGTACGTCTTTCTAGAGCTGGTTAGTGGCTGGTAGATATTGATAGACATTGAATAAGTACCTACGTGGTAGTCTCTGGACGTGTCTATTTAAGAAAAGTGATGGCAATCGGATCGAAATCGAAATCGATTTCTGGTCTTTAAAAAGGTTCGAAGATGGTGTTGATAATGTAATATGATAGGAGCGAGCATTCATCCTAGACGTACAGATATTACTTTTTGCCATTACATCAAGAGAACCTTTACCAAGGCATTTGATATTATTTAACTTTTTCTTCTCCTCGAATCGATGAGTCAGATTTGGTCCAACCAGTACTTGTACGTAGCGGACAGCTCTGTCGTTCACCTCATTCAAGTCCTGAAATTAGTTGTGCATGACGGGCTTAGAGAATATTTTAGCATGCACTATTGCTAACGAGGCCTCTTTCGTGAAATCAAGAACCAGCACACTTATAGATTACAGCAATGGTCCCACTAATGCCTAACACGGCCTGTCACAGCGTATATTGTCATGTCTCATCACAATATCATAAAAACAAAAGAAGACACGACTACCAATCTCACTAATGAGAGTAATGACTATAACATTTATAACTGAAACGAAATTAAACAGTTCAGTCATTCAAGTCGTAAAGATGGTACAATATTAACGTTATTACTACTAGTTCACAAGCAAGCAACAAAATGTTGCGTCTTAAGGCTTGATTTAAACAAATTAAGCCCAGGGCGGTTTGGTTGGGGGCTTTTATTGGTGACGATACGATTTCGATCGGATACCTTCGGAAGCCTTCTTCAATTTTGACTGTTTCTTTGTTAAAGTTATAAGAATATCAGCAAGTAAAGCTTTTATATGGAAACGAAGGTTCCTTTTTTACATTTGTCCTTTAATGGTTACTATGAAGTGTCAGCAGTTGTTTTCGCACACACTATTTTCTGTGCATATAGACGAAAAGTTTTGAGCGAAGTATGTATTATATATCAATTATCTCATGTCAGTGACACCCTTGATATTTAGATTTATACTGTTTTGGGTCTCTTTGTCATAAGTTTTAGCAAGCTTGTACCAAAATGCGACGCCGGAATCGTTTTCGTAGTTGAGATGTAAAGTGTGTTGTTCCCGAGATGTAAAGTCTCACCAGATCATGAAAGTTCCATTAGAAATTAACCGACACGGCCACGATCCGAATCGTTCACCATAAAAGGCCCTAGCGAACCTCTTCATGAGAAATTAGCCAAGTTGCCGGGTGTCGGGGCAATTTCGTCGGCAGCAACTCGGGCTTGTTGCGTGTTATATTGATGTAGGCTTATTATCTGCCGTAGCCTTGTATGGAGGTATTGTGGGCTGGAACACTGATTTACCGCCGAACAAGGTTATAGGATAGATTTTTTCACGCAATTTTTTTGGATAAAGAATTTTGGGGAGCTCCGTTCAGTGACTCTTTTGCGTCATACGTGATAAGTAGGTGAAGTGTTATGTATTATGTGGGTCAAAATCTTTGTTGGTTTATTATATTCGTCTATACAGGGTATAAGTGTGCATGTTGGCACTTTGACCACACAGACTCGCCAGGGTTGAAATTTTTCGTCGGTTTACGTGTTAACTTTTCTTTTTCAATAAACGACGAAAATTGCTAACCCTGTAGCGTAAATAATTTTAGACCTACAGCGCTGATCATGTATTGAAAAACCATGTGTTGAATTTTACATCGGTATTGAGATAGTCTTTCTCTTTATTCAAAATTTGCTTCGAGAGACTGCCTCCTAATGGCCACATGCGCGACTGCTGAGCATGAGGTCCTGGGTTCGATTCCCGGGTATGGCAAAGTATTTTTGGGTTTTTCCATCAAGAATTTCTCAGGAGTAGCCACAATCGGATCGCCCCTATGACATGGGACTTAAACATAACTGGCGAAATATGGGTGAACTATTAGGTACACCTCTGCCTAACCCTTCGGGGAATACATGCGTGATGTTATGTATGTATTCAGAATTTGAAAGACAATTCTGGAAGTTTTAGGGATAATTGCTTTTATTTTGATCACTGAGTCAATTAAAGTTGGCAGCACAGTATCAAATATTGTTAATTTATTTAAACTATACAACCGTTAATTAGTATCTTGATATTGAATATCAACTTGTATATTACACGATTGATTGGACCACTGAGGCCCCAATTTGTTTCAATAATTTTGTTGCCATTTTAATGATGTTCATTGGGCGAGATCGAATGATATCGAATAAAATAATTGCTGCTTATTCACGTTATTTAATCGTTTCATTATTTTTTTTAATAAAATAAGAATTACTTTTTTGTGGACATGAAAATCACAATGGAACTAAAATATTTTTTTCGTGAAAATGTTTCACTGGTCGTTAGTCGTAAATTCATAATGACTTGGTAACCATATACTCTATGTAGTAAGTACCTAGTCATACATAATTATTACCATAATTACTTAATCCACTAATTACGGGAATAGGACTCATTTCCTATTTTATTTATAATAAGAAATGAGTCCATAGGAGGTAATCTGAAAGTGGCTCCGGTGACTGAAAAATTGTGTAGTAATCGGTTAGCATGGTATGGCATGTGCCTGCCAGGGCTGCGAGACTGCTCGAAAGAGATACCGCAGCCCTGGAACACAAAGGGCAAGCAAGGAACATGGATGGGTTTTAGTCAGTACAAGTCTGACACTCCCTTCCGCTCTGCCCAGAGCGGGAGAAGTCATTTGACGATTTCCCATTCCGAAAAAAAAAATGGTATGGCATGTGTCGCGGAGAATGTCGTGAGGAAAGTTTTGAATATGAGTGTTAATGGCTACGAGAGTAGAGGAAGGACTGTGTGGAGGATGATATAGCTACAAAGGTGTCTGATCTGAGATGGCGAGTAAAAAAGAAAGTAGGGAAGAAGTTTTTAAATTATTTTTAAATTGAGTGAGAGTTTGAGTTTGAGCTACGCCGACCCTAAATAAATTCAATTGGAATAAAAGCAGGAGAATGATCATGACTTAAGTCACTTCTAGTTTATAGTTTCGAACCTACGACATTTCAAATTCAGTTATATACCTACTTATATACCTATATAACCTACCTAAATTAGTAATATCTAATGACCGATCGGTCTCAATAACAAAAAGCAAAATCTCTCTCTTTATTTCGACTTCATGAGTAACGAATGTAATTAAAAATATATTAAATAATAATATTTAAAAACCCTTACCTATAGTACTGGCTCAAAAGGCCATTAATTAGAACTAAATACGTAGAATATGTGGTTATGAGTAAAACAATGCACCCCTGCCCTGTTTTCTGAAGTGGTAAAGAAGTTCCCCCTTCGGGAATATAGGTATGACGTCACGTTGCTATGCCACAGAACACAACAAAGACTCTCTGCTTCTTAGGTCATGTGGTCGCATGTGCATGAGGTCCTGGGTTCGATTCCTAGGCGGCCAAAATGTTTTTCAGTCTTTCCAACAGGAATTTTCAGTAGTAATACAGGTGTGTGCCCAGTTGATGTCAATTGAGTCGCCCTCTACTAGATGTGACGTAACAACAGACTACGTGACTGTGACGTGACTGATGAAATGTGGGTGTATCATTGGTATATGGGTTCACCTACACCCACACCCACACCCACATTTCATTTATTTTAGGCTCCGTGCAAACGGGCCACTTTCCACAGTTACCGGTGGCTGGCGACAAGCTGTTTACATGATTTTTCAAACGTTTCGTATGGAATCACCGCACAAATGTAGCGGGTGGCGTTCACTCGCGCCTCAGTGTCTGCGACACGTCACTGGTGGTGGCGGCCACTCGCGACTCAGTGTCGGCGACACGCCACCGGTGGCAGCCACTCGCTACTTAAAAACGGCGGCCACCGACTACCAGAGTCGGCCACCGGCCACTCGATGCAATCGTGACAGCCACTGACCACCTTCGTTTGCGCGGTACCAAAGGACGTGGCGC
This sequence comes from Lycophotia porphyrea, assembly GCA_950005105.1. Taxonomy (NCBI): domain Eukaryota; kingdom Metazoa; phylum Arthropoda; class Insecta; order Lepidoptera; family Noctuidae; genus Lycophotia; species Lycophotia porphyrea. The sequence goes on along the minus strand of OX465388.1, from coordinate 17,295,779 downwards.
GCGACATCCACCGGTAGCTGTGGTCGGTGGCCCGTTTGCGCGGAGCCTTAGGCTTCGGGGAAGATAATGTAATATCATACAAAACAAAGAAAAAACTATACGCACTGTCACAATACACAACATTTTTAGCGACAACTTTGACAGAATACGCAAATAAAGCCAATTGTATTCATACGAATGTCCGCTGTCGAAAAAAAAAGAAGCATCCTGTGTCGTGTGCCGCGATGATTCATTTATTATTGTAAAGGTTGTTACTGACCGCGGCGTAACAACTCCATTTGTATGAGCGGCTACCGAAATGTACCGGAATAGCATACACAATGAATCGTGAAATGGGTCACATTTTCTAAATGATGTAGTTGTTGTTTTTCTGTGGTGTCGGTTTAAATTGGCCGGGGAATAGTGTGGGTAGGTCAAATGTGTTTGCTGTCAACAATAAAGTAAAATTTGGATTAATTATTTAGGGTTAAATGAGACTGTAATGTACCTAAATAACAAGAAGAAGAAGGTAGTTAATATAAAAAAACACTAAAGTTCATACAAATCCTCTTTTTTCTAATTGAAGAAGTTCTTGCTGTATTAACTTAATTGATTAATTTCATGATATTATCTATACATTTTTAAATGATATTATAAAAATGTTTGAAATTGTAGTATGAACTGAATATTGCTTGGATTTTAAAGTAGTTTTTTTATAAAGACATTTATCATCATCATCTGCCTAGCCTTTTCCCAAATATGTTGGGGTCGGCTTCCAGTCTAACTGGATGCTGCTGAGTACCAGTATTTTACATGGAGCGACTGCCTATCTGACCTCCACAACCTAGTCAATACTGGGTAATACGATACCTCTTGGTAAGACTGGTTGTCTGACTTTTTGGGCCACTGACTACCTGTAACGACTGTCAAAGATGTGCAAATGACAGCCGGGACCAACGGCTTAACGTGTTTTCCGAGGCACGGAGGAACTCGGTATGTAATGGGTGGTCACCCATCCACAGACCAACCTAGGTAAGCACGGCTTAACCTAAAAATCTACCCGAGCGGCTGTTATTTTTTAGCTGTGTTTTTTTTTATAAAGACATATGTATTTGTTTTTATGTTTGGAGCTGATTCACAAACGCAGAAAAGATAGATAGAGAAATTAAATAATATATTACTTTCACGAGAAATCAATTCAGACAGTGACATAATCATTGATGAGATCTATAATTATTTCATAGCCGTACAAAGTGCGTCTGCTAAAAATGACCCTAACAACATTGCATTGTTCTTTTCATTTATTCGTAATTGATTTATTCATTACAGATGGAGACTACAAATGACTGGCAATACATACAAGAACATTTCAAAAGTTACTTTTAAAGAAAAACTAGATTTTTCTACTGATATTGAAGGACTGAACCACATAACGTGGTCGTGATAACATCTGATGCATAACTAAATCCATTAGAAGTTTTAAATCAAAGTATTACACAACTTTATATAGTCTAGAAGTAAAATTGTACCTAAGTGAAACATCAAAGAGTAAGAAGCCAAAGCCAAAGGGAAATAATATATATAAAGTATATTATAAAGAGGAAAGAATTGTATTTTTTAAATTTATTCTGTAACGAACGTACCAGTAGTAATACGATTCAGTAGTTTTTAAGTTTATTCGTTTAGGCGTTTATAATATATTTATTTTTTACATATTTTATCCCCGTACTTCCTCCCCACGGGAACGGGAACTACGTAGGTGAAACCGCGTGTCGTCCGCTAGTATATATATATATATATATATATCAAGGGGAACTCTGGACTTTAGCAGGCTGAGTGCAAGTGTAGTGCATTAATGCTTGTTTGTTCTCTGTATGATACGAAGCCTTGCATGGCAAAGGTTGTGTCTACTTATAATACTGTTTACAAAACTGTTTAGACATAAAAATATACTTGTAACTATAAAAATATTACATCCCAATTTGAATCGGACTTTGTTAACAATTTGAAAGGTTTTATTTTTCGCACGGAATTCTAATTCTCTTCAAATAAAAGTAGCCTAAATTACTTCTTATAACAACAGCTAACTGCCAAAAGCCCCGTTAAAATCCCGGTCTAGCCGTTTCGGAGATCGGATCATATACACATTCTTTTTTGTGCATTTAGTAAAAATACTGTTATTGATTAAAATTACAAACTTACACTTAAATTTATTTATTTGTACAGATTAGAAGTATTTAAATATAAGTAAAACTGCTAACTAGTGCTAGAGGCGAGGCATCTAGGTGTGAAATCAGTCTCACAAGATGCCTAATAGATACAATTCCGTTTGCCAACAAACAGATAAATCAAAGAATTTTTCTGCAACCTACTTTCTATCCTCCAAACTATGTTTACAACTGAACTACGCCCACAAAATCACAATATTTAACTACACCATAATTCGAGCTAACTGTTATATTGTAAAGTACAGCAATATCGCTCGAATGGTGTTTACAAACGCGATCGTATGCTCCTTAACTGCAACGCGACCAATTTAAAAAGCCCCCTCTACTTCAACTCGTGCAAACATTCGCGAGGTGTATTAAATTTGGTCGGGTAAAGTTAATTACTTAATTTCGGTTAAGGGGCATTCCGCTTTTGATTTATTAGCATTATGGTGTAATTAGGTAAGCGTGACATCGGCCCTGTTGATCTAGATAGCGCGTCGTGTGCAAATGTGAAAGGGTATTTTAATGTCGTATTATCTTTTGAATTTGGAGCATTATTTTCATCTAGTTCAGTGAGGACAAATAAAGTTTCAAAATCAAAAACAGCTTTGTGAGAAAAACGATTTGCACAACTATTTAACCGCAGGAAAGCCGAACAAGAAATTCGTAGATTTTATTTTTCTGGCAAGGTTTGATTTTCTAACTATTCATACTGTCTCTCTCTCTCTTTAACAGACTTCGACGAAATTACTTTTTTTTTTTTAAATAAACATTGCTCGTCACTAGGAATTTCTCCTATAACGTGGTTGCGCTTACAAAAATTTAAACTCACATACACAAACAGCCACGCGCAATATAAACATTAATGAACAGGTACACCTTACCCCCCCCCCCCTCCCCCAACTACCTCAATACAATAACCAAAATCAATTATTGAGATTATTATATGGGCAATGGAACACTCCTCTTGCAATAAAAAAAAAATTACCAAACTCCAAAGCGATCTTGTACCTAACTGTTACAAGAAATCAAAAGGCCATCAAAGTCGCATCACTTAAACTCTATGGTACATTTAAAAAGCTACGTATTACCATAAGCCGTGTACGACAAACGAGCAACTTGTTAAGGCCCATTGTCACGATATTACACCAGTAATGAACGCAATAATCTTCAGATTAGAATACAATGGCTCGTCTGAACGTACTCTTATTATGCTGATTCGATGAATGTGAGAGGCAATTGTTGGTTGCACTTACAATATTGGTGGGTGCATTGTTATTCTTTTGGTTGAATCGACTGTGGGGGGCTTAAGGAAATTGGAAAATGGAAGTTGATGTAAGCATTTTGTTTATTGCTTTGCTACTTTCTTTAATCAAATACTTGAGGAATATATCTTTTGGTTACTATGCTGGTGTGTAAATCTAAATATATGATCACAAGCTAATGAACGAAAATCCCACATTATGTCCACCTACACTACACACGCTAATGTAATTTTATCTTATTTTTTGACCTTTACAGTGTCCCTACGCCCACATGAGATTTGTGATTTTAATGATAATTATGTAATTACTGAAAATTGATTGTCAAAATCTCTTTTACCTATCGAAAATAAATCCAGAAATTGCTTTAAAATAGCAGTGAAGCAACACTATAATATATGACCCAAGCAGACAAAACTCTTATCTGCACTGTATAAGAGACACTCGATCTTTTTTTTCATAACAGACCCATCAAACTAAGGGCAGACAGTAATCAATCGTTAGTAATAACATGACCTTAATAAAGACAAACTCATTAGCAATCGTCAACGATCGTATGGAAAGCCTTTTGTAATGAATATTACAGTTTTTCATTACTTTACGTCTAAAAAAAAAACATTGATGCCACAGTAGAAATATTAGTATTTACAGGCAGTATTTCAACTGGGAACAAATGGTCAAAATCTGCTCACACACATGCAAGTGACAATGAACCGGCCATATAGCCGTAGAATCGATGAACGTTGGAGTAAACATGTTCTTGAGTGGAAACCTCGATTCTGGAAGCGTAAAATGGGACTTCCTCGGAAAGTTAGTTAGAAACGATCTCTGCAGGATGGCTGGTAGTAGCTGGATGAGCGTTGCTGAGAATTAAGTTGATTGCCGTGCTATTGGAGAAGCCTGTGTTCAGCTGTGGACTGCTGTATGACACATAGAAAGCTTTATCGCAAACTCTAAGCATGCTTCAGGTAGCAGATTAGTTGTGAGTTGTGATTAAGCGTGGTTATGTGTATTATAGTACTACAACATAGCGAAAAGACAAGTTGACAATCCTAACACATGCGTTTAATTTCACAAGAAGGGCCAAGTTAGTTTACTGGTTCTGTTTGTGTACTGTGCGTACGGTTAGCATGTGTGTGGATGTCATCGCGTTATGGCTTTTGTGGTAGAGATAGCAATCAAATGCTTTTAGATATTGACCTGAATTTGAATGAAGGATTAGTGTTTTGTTGTGTTATTAATCGAAATTGTTCGCTATTTCAAATGAACGCAGAAGCAGTACCTACTTACTTTCTTTATACTAATCCGGTACTTGAGGTTAACCGGTGATTGCAAGAACGCATAATCTAAACTATACTGACTAATTGCAAGGAGATAACCATTTTCTTAAAACTAAGCAGTAGATGCTGATCTTTATTGTGACCCATAGCCAACCAAGATATATGGTTTTGGATAAGATTTTAAGCAAATTAAAGGTATCTAAAAAACTTTTTGGATAAGTTTTGCAGCAGATTGACTAACGTCGTTGGTCTAGGGTTCAATGACCGGTTCGAGCAATATGAAATTGAGTTTTTCTCATTAAAAAAATACCAATACCTTACTGACTCGCTCATTAAATATAACAAAAACCAAATTAAGTTTTCACATGAAGTGTTGTTCTAAGTGTTCTAACATAGTATCTCCTTGTCCGCAGGTTGTGCATTTCCATCTCGGTGGCACGGGCGCTGGTTCCAGTCGGGCGTGATCCAGCCGATCCTCATCGAAGGTGACAGGCTGTCCAACAAGGGACGGTGCCTGTCCTCGGAGGGGGACAAGTTTCTTATTGTTGATGAGTAAGTTGTTACCATTCGTGGCTTATTCATAATATCTGCAAGGGTTTAAGGTTAAGCGGTGTTTGCTGAAGAATGGGTGACCATCTATTACATGCCAAGTTGCCTTCGTGCCTCGAAAAGTACGTTAAGCCGTGTTCCAAAAGGCTAGACGGATGATTGTGGAGTTGTAGATTCAACACTTTTTGTTTTTTCCTGTTCAGTAGCTTCATTATACTATAATATCATTGCTAAGATACCACCTAAAAAAAGAGTGAGATAGTCAGTACTATTTGTAACTTACTGGGGCTGTCTCAGTTTATGTATGACACAATATTTTGAGATAAAATAAATATTTTTGTTTTTTTTTTGTAACCGGTGTTTTTGCAACTGCCACAAAATGCATATAACTTTTGGAAGAAAATGGAATGGAATACTCACAAAAACGTCAGGAGTAAAAGCGAAAGAATTCATCTGTGGTTTGTGTAAGTTCTGGAACTTGCTTCCGAGGATATTTACAAAAACAGGAAAATTGGATTAAAAAAAGAGCAGTAACATATATCTAGAATAGAAAAGAAGATGTGACTTTTATTTTTATTGCACTATAGAGAACTTTTTCCCAATTACGTTTTGGTCGGCTTCCAGACTAACCAGATGCATCAGTATATATAGATAATTACAGTATATACAGAATACCAGTATTGTACATGAAGCGACTGTTTTCTACAGCCTATACAGAGCAAAAACGGGTAATTCGGTAGATTTCTATAAAAAAAAAATTACGTACCGATTCCTGTTGTGCTCGCAAAGGCTAATACAATTAAAAACAGTACTTGGAACGAAAGAGAATCTTGTTTACCTCATGTTTCCTACACAAAACTTTTCCCAGTTTCTATTGCTCATCTTCGAATCTTCCTTTAATAAAACTTTTAAACTCGTGTTTGGTGCAAATCTCGATCATTTCTCTTTGCTATCTTTTCTCTTCCGTTTCGTTTCCGTCGCATTCGTTTAATCTCTCAATCTGTATGTCTTATCGATGGCGCTTAGCGCGCGTGATAAGGGTGGGTGGCATATATCCGTGTCGTTCTAATATCTTGCAAGAGTACCTACGCTTAGTTTTCTTTTTATAAGGTGAGCTTAATGCCTTTCTTTTTCTTGTTTCATCGTTTCTCTTTTCTTTCGAAACTTTTGAATTTAACATTGTAATATATCATATTCGCTAACCCGCCTGCCAAACGTGGCGATTATGGCAAAACCCCCCTTTAGGGAAGGCCTATGTCCAGCAGTGGACGTCTTTCGGCTGAAATGATGATGATGATGATATAAGTATGATTGAGGGATCTCATTGAGGTATTTACATTAAAAGTCGGCATAAATACGATGATATACTAAGCATAAGCATATAAGCTTTTCAATTCAATTCCATTTATTCATTTTTCAGACACAATGATCCATAGTTTTGTGTTTTATGTTTTTCAAAATGTTTGTAGTTGGCAGCTTGGGAAGATCAATGTATGCAGTATTGGCAATTAAATACATCACGGCAACAAACGCTAAAAAGTATTAAAAAAGGCCAGCTTATAAAGCACTCTAAGTACTCAAGTCATACAGCCTAAAATCGTCTGTTAACTTGAGTAAACTATCCTGCGCCGCCCCTCTGCAATGGTGCATACCTGGTTCGTGCGGCGTGCCAACAAATCTTCAATCCACCGCATTACCTGCTGACGCCCTATATTTCCTACATTCCTACTAGCAAGAGCCCATTGTAGTAGATACGTATTCTATTATTATCTATGGTACTGTAGTGTTTACCGAGTTCTACACTACCAAATTATACGCCTTTATACTTGGAAGTCCTTATATTTACTTTAAATCAATTAATACTTTTTATATCCCTCCATATCTTCTAGTCTGTCCTTCTGACCATCTATCATTTTTGAATTCTCTTTTCAATTCAAATATATTTATTAAGCTGCCAGTATCAATCAGCTGCCAGAAAGATATATCATCATAGGACCTCTGCAGAACCTAATAATTACGTAAGGAATAGATACTGCTAAGGTGATACTTATCTGCATTTTATGATGAGGGTCAAGCCTTCTATGAACCCGTACCAGTGTTTTAGAAGTCAGTTTTCTTTTTGAAGGTATAGTTCCAATCTAAAATGTCCAAGAATCTCATTACCTATAGCACTATATGGAGCTCGTGGCAAAATAATAACAGCCGCTCGGGTCGATCTTTAGGTTTAGCCGTGCTTGGCTAAGTTGGTCTGTGGATGGGTGACCACCCAATACATACCGAGTTTCCTCCGTTCCTAGGAAAGCACGGTAAGCAGTTGGTCTCGGCTGTCACTTGCACATCTTTCACAGTTGTTACAGGTAGTCAGTGGCCCAAAAAGTCTGACAACCAGTCTTATACCAAGAGGTATCGTATTACCCAGTACTAACTGGGTCGTGGAGGTCAGATAGGCAGTCGCTCCATATAAAATACTGGTATTCAGCTGCCTCCGGTTAGACTGGAAGCCGACCCCAACATAGTTGGGAAAAGGCTAGGCAGATGATGATTACCTATGGCACTATAAAGCGTACCCTAGCTTCGCACGTTTTTTACAACAACGCCTAAACCAGAGATTTGTTTATTAAATGTTATTTAAAAAGTAGACATAAACAACCTGCCGGAATTATTGAAATGAATGAATTCTCTAATGAAATGTTAATTTTGAGGAACAAAACGGTCACACGAAAAGGGACTTTAATATATATGTACTATAATCTATCTAATAAAAATTTAGAATGCCCCCTGCATTCTAAATTTCATGAAAATCGTTGGAGCCGTTTCGGGGGCGATAAATCGATCTAGCTAGGTTTCATTTTTAGAAAACGTCATCTTTTTCAGGTACTAATATTAATATAAAGATGTTTTGGTTTGTATGTTTGTATGTAGAGGGTAATCTTGGGAACTAATGATCCGATTCCGGAATTCCCATTACCGTTAGTAAATAATTCTTTCACTAACGTCTACATTATCTATGAGTGGCATAGGCTACATTCAAAATGTTCCTATGGGTTAATTTCCGTTCATAACGGGAACAAAGCCGCTAGAAAAAGCTACATAGTTTGTAAATAATTTCAATAAAGGATTAAACTTTTTTTTTACTTACTTTTTAGGGTTTCGTACCCAAAGGGTACAAACGGGAACCTATTACTAAGACTTCGCTGTCTGTCCGTCCGTCTGTCTGTCACCAGGATATATCTCATGAACCGTGATAGCTAGACAGTTGAAATTTTCACAGATGATGTATTTCTGTTGCCGCTATAACAACAAATAATAAAAATATAAATTATTTAATATTTGAAGAGGGCTCCCATCCTGCCAGGGCTGCGGGCTGTTCGAAAGAGATACCGCGGCCCTGGAACAGAAAGGGCAAGGAAGAAAGATGGATGGGTTTTAGTCAGTACAAGTCTGACACTCCCTTCCGCTCTGCCCAGAGCGGGAGAAGTCATTTGATGATTTCCCATCCGTAAAAAAAAGGGGCTCCCATACAAGATACGTGTTTTTTTCGGTTTATGGTACGGAACCCTTCGTGCGCGAGTCCGACTCGCACTTGGCCAGTTTTTTACTTTTGTTACTAGGTACTGTATTTTTACCTACTACTTCTTCTACTTAAAAAACAAATAAATCTGAATCACTTATCGTCATTTCCCATAAAAAAGGCAATTCGAATTAGACGAAACCAGCTTTTCAATTCTCGAAGGAAACTTTTTGTTATACAACCGTACAGCCCCTCTGCAATGCATAGCCTTCCGTGTTTCGTGCCAACAAATCTTCAATCTATCGAGTTACCTGCCGGCCCCTATATCTTCTACTAGTGGCCAGTCAGCTCTACTTGAAAGGAGGTTTAATATCAACCGTATGAACTGGTGTAGGTTTGCAGTTTTACACTTTGCTGGTAATATCGGTTCCAGGTTACTGGAAGGATTTTATTAATAGTATTTATGTGTTGTGACTGTTTATCACATAGATATAGAGTGTGGGAGGGAGACCGACGCACATCCAGTTACAGATCGCGATAACACACACACATTTTCGAGTCTCATTCGATCTCAATCCATAATAATACTAGCGCGGACGACCGTCATTTTGGTTCAACTTCCGTGCCGCGATCTGTACCACGTATTAAGTACATCATTCTTATCTGAAGTCTGAACCAATCATCAAAATTTTTGATCGGGATTTTTTTTTTTAAATCTGCTGTTCATGCATTTTGACTGTGGTTTTGGACTTTTGTGGGAAACAGTTGTTTCTTTTTTAATTGAAAATGAAATATTTCCATGTGGCGGGGTTCAGAATGATGTACTGAACGCGTGGCAATTGTTTGTGTGTAGAAGTCCCTTCCTTGTTTTTGGTACTTCTTTTTCATTCTATTGGTTTTCATTCTAAGTAAAGATTTTCTTTTATCTTTCAGAAAAGGCTGCTATCGTTGCGTTGTGATGCATGAAAAACACAAAAACGTTTTACAGTATAAAGAAAGTAAGTAAATTTTCATCCTGTTTATTAAAGAAGCTGAAGCGTTGCAATCTCGGCAAATACGCAAATGAACAGCACCATAAACGTTGAAAAAAATATTATCAAGGGACAAAACCTAATTAGCAGGCAAACAAACGGACGCCCACTTATTCATCAATTGTATCTAATAAAATACAGTGATTTCAATATAAAATTCAGAAGACAACGCTAAAACCTTACCATCTAAAATAAAAAGCCTCGCTTTATGTGTATACATCAAGTTTGGATGAGTTAACGGTGTCCCCACACTATACGGGCCACCAAGGGAATATCCTGGACTCATAAACAGGTCGCCTAATTTTCTGGAGAGGCCCTCGTAATGAATTACATTACCATTTGCGTTCATTTAGTAAGTACATTGAGTAACGGATGGGAGGCTATTTTTGTATTAATATTGGTTAACGTTTTCTTTTTCAGTGGCTTTTTGAGTCTCTATTTACCTCGTTATTAATACCTCAATTTGAATATAGAACTTTCAATAATACTGGCAATAAGTATAGTCAACTAATAAGACAACAAGATCAGAACCCTGTTGTAATCGTCCTAAGATATAGGTATAAAATACACAAGAATACTATAATGAACAACCAAAGCTTGGTTAAAAAGTTTGTTAAACTAGTGATGGTATCCAGGTCTTAGTCATTGGACACACTCGTAACCCTCTGCTGCATTCTCTAGATATAAATAAGTTACTATTCCTCTAATAATTAATTTTAAAACATTTCACAATTTTGATTGTGCATGTTATCTATAGTGAAGATGCTGATAGATCAGCTAACAGATTGATTTTCGGAGAACGTGCTTCAATTCTATAACCCCTTTTCTCAGATTTTATATTTTAATTTCCAGCATTCTGCCATCGAAGAGACGCGTTACCGCACTTGTGTTCTTTGATAACGGGGGACGCGTTACTGTACTCGATGTTCAGAGAAAGCGCGGACCCGGTGGACTGCCCGCTCAAAGGGCCGTTCTCTTTTACTTATAATAGGTAAGTGTTCGACTACTGAACTATACCTAGAAGCTGCATTTTGTAATTTCCGTGGTTAAACTGATCCGATCATCCTGTGTATGGAGTGCGTGTGCTTGGAGGGTGTTGCAGTTCATATTATGCATTTCGCATTACGCAGATATCAAGCGAATAAAGACCATTGACTTATTGAAGGTCGTTGGAAACAGCTCGACGTGGAAAGCACCTTTCATTGTTTTGAGGTTGAGACAGGTGTATGACCAGGAGTTGTCATTTTCGTCTAAATGATAATTATTTTACCGATAGTCGTAATTGCTTGCTTGCATAATACCCCCAAAAGCCTATCCATTGCTCTTCAGCTCCTATACATCCCCACATTGACGCCACATAACCAACGACAGTTGAACTGACCAGCAATTAAGACATGACACATGTCAGTCGGTGGCGACTGGCGAGCTACGAACGTCGCCTCGTAATGACGTGTAATTAAAAACCGTAGGCAAAGCATTACCAATCGAGCGTCACTCAAAGTAGGTTGTAATTTGAATGGCTGACGTATGATTTGCGATGGGATCGCAAATTATGCGTCAGATCGCTATTTAGAAATATAAGCAAACAAAATTTCTCCACTAATAACCTACTGCGTAAAACAAAAATACTGATTTGCACACAAATTATTCAATATTACAACTGAATTGGTCACCAAATTTTTGTCAAGTCTCGTTTTGAACGATCTGCGACGATAGCGAACTTAGGGCACCACGAGGTTAGGTTAGTTAGGTTCCTTTAAACCCTTTAGACAGAAATAGACGCCCCGCGCAGCGGGGCTTCGTCGAGTTTCCACACTAAAATAGAGATTTAATTTTGGTGATCATTTACTAAATCTGGTGGTTAGTTTAAGATTTACTTTTACTTAACAGATAGTCATTCAGTAAAACAGTTAAACTTTAAAGATCTAACAGTATAGTATAATTGATTTATTTGATGAGCAAATTTAGTGTGCAATTGGTAGTAATATCGAATATTTCGACTGAAAAAAGCGGATTTACAGTTAAAGTATTAAATACCACCTAAAAATAAAGCTGATTAAAATTAAACACAAGCTGATTCAAATTACAATAATTTCCAGGGGTCATGGTGACTGCAAGAGTCCGGTATCTTCAATAGAGAGCTGTACAGAGGATTCGAGACTGCTCCTCAACTATCAGGCGTGTCCTGATGTGTATGGCTCTGAAAGCACGGGTAAGTTGACGCGATTTTTGCCTTCCCTGTAATACAAAAAGAGCTTGGAAAAAAAAATGAGTTAGGTGGCAATGTTTCCGATACGAAAATTTCGGGCCGTGCGCTGGATTTGAGGTTGAGAATTAGACAAATCATCTCTGGTCAAATTTTGTAATCGGTAACATAGATTCCGTTCCTCGAATCCGGCTCGAAGGACCAATCGAACTAAAATACAGATGCTCGTCGTTAAACACTTCTTTGCATTTGTGTGTTGTTATATGCGAAATTTTAGTCTCTAACTATCATTTTCTTGCCGCCAGTAAATATAAAAAGTTAATTAGGTCATCTACCAATTATTTTTTATTCCGTAAGTCGTAAAACTGGCTAAACAATCAACATCTTTTGCTATCCTTGACATATAAACCGTAAAACCGTTAAAATTTTGTTAAAGATCGTTAGGTAGGTACATTCGACACTTGTTTTCACTGTCGTTAGTAAAGCTGAAACAATTTGTATATTTTCGACTTCAAGCCCGTCTTATTAGACTTCGGTTACAAATGGATCGGGCACAGTTCCAGCATATAGGTGTCAGCTATTGTTTAGTTTTAGAAGCAGCCCGCGGCCCGTTCGAAATAACTGCGGTGTTAAGGACATATTAGTGACTCATTCCTTACTAATTTCGTTTGCGTGTTTGTTAAGATAGTTTGAATTAACATTATTGACGAAGAATTTGAAACAGTTGCTTGCTAGGAACAAAAGGATTTATGAAACGAATGTTTGTTATCAATATACCAATGAACGATTTCAAAGTAAAATTAACCTTTTTGCATATTGGCTAGGTTAACTCTCAGAATGCCACATGAGAATATTCTAAATTACACAGATTGTCATATTTCTACAATAAAAACAAATGAAATTATACTCGCAAACAATACACATAATTGCACCAAAAAAAAAGCAGGAAAACGCAAACTTCAAAAGCGTAGTAAAAAAAAAAGAAAAGAAAAAACAGACAAGAAAAAAGCATTTCTACTCAAAAAGGAACATTTCCGAGCAATTCCCATAGTAGGTACTTCCCCTTTACGCCGCCGGCAGTATCTATATAAAACTTTATTTGTGCAGTCGTCTGTCACAATTGTCTACATCAACGGCGAACTGTACGTCTATTCCTGGATGTAGATTTCGAACAAGAAGTTAACAGACTATGAGTTACTGGACTTGCATGTTGCGAGTTCGTCTTTCAGATAGTAATTGTTGGGCTAGTGAGAAGTTTGGTCATTAGTTATAGAAAACCCGTCTTAAATATTGTTGCGTTATATGGTATATTTTAAGTCGTCTGGTCAGTCATCCACTTTAAAATGTTGGGATATCCATACTTCCATACTATGTATTGATATAATATTATAAATGCGAAAGTAAAGTTTGTTTGTGTATTACATTTTCACACCTAAACCACAGAACCGATTATCCTGAAATTTTGCATATACGTTGCCAGGTGTACAGAAACGGACATAGAGTATCTTTCATCCCGAAAAAACGTTATTATGCTCATAGTTGGCCCCACGTGTCTTTCGAATCATGATTGAATTATATTATTACAAGCAGAGGACAACCCGAAGTGATTATCTTAACTAACGCGAGCGAAGCCGCCGGCAAAAGCTAGTTTGAAAGAAGTCTATGGACTTAAGCTCTATAATAAGGATCCAAATGCCTTCCGTAGGTGCACAACGCACAACGATATGAATAATGTAGCTCTTTGAGTCTCTGTCTCGCCATCTCACTAGGTAGTTTTACATCCTCCTCATAATATTTTATACTCAAGTGCCTACGTGAAAATTCACTTTGTAGCTTTTATCAATGCTGATTGATCATCATCATCAGCCTATAATGTTCCCACTGCTAGGACACAGGCCTCCACTCTAAGAGAGGAATGGGCTATAATCCACCACGAGGGCTCAGTGCGGATTGGTAGATGTCACATGTCTTCGAATTTTTGATTCTAGGACATGTCGGTTTCCTCACGATGTTTTCCTTCACCGTTTTTGAGAGCAGCGGTGATGAAATAAATTACACAAAGTAATGCGCCTGCCTGGGTTCGAACCCACGACTTACTGTTCGTAAGTCGGGGTCGCTACTACTGGGCCATCGCTGCTCTCCATGCTGATTGATGTCTGAACGAAACGAACGTCTAAATCCTAAATTCTTTCTAATTTCAGTGGAAGAGTTAGAATGCCTAGCAACGTGGAAGGAAGGCAGCCTCCGCTTTTTGGTGGGCAAGCTGCATCACAACCACGCCACCAGCAATGAGGACCGATACCGGTGCTTCGTGTACGAGAAGACGAATGGTAACTACAAACTTTCATTGTTTTTTTTTAAATTCAGGACCATTGTTCTAATTTTTTACTTATTCCGATTACAACACTCGTTATTCGTGGTTGACTTAATTTCTTTACAATTATAATTTTGCACACATCATAAAACAACAGGCGTTAAAATTTTTCAAGCCGGGACGGATAGGTTGCTGACTGGCTCCAGAGCCGCGTCCTCAACTTGTGCTGCCGGCCCGTTCGTCCCGGATTGACGGAACTGTTACTTACTATTGTTTACGATACTTCTTTGTCGTCAGAAATCGAGGCAGTAGTAAATATAGCTCTATCTAGAATATTCTTGAGAACCCTAAACTAATCTACTGCTCAGATTTCTAAACCCACTAACGGAACCAAAAAGACTACGCAACTTTTTTCTTCCAACAGTGGGCCTCAAAATTTGCTTTTCCTCTCCAATTTTAGACTTACTTCTCAACACGCGTGTTACAGCAACCGGCGCAGTTAAGGAGCAGGTGGTCCCGCCGGGCGGGATTGAGTACAGGGTCGCTCAATCCGGGGATGCCACGTGTAATGGACTGTTCAGTGCCACGGAGGGATCCAGGACTATGGCTCTTAAACGTGGTGAGAAACTTTTATTTTACTTTGAGAAGTGGAAATCTTCCGCTGTTTTTTTCTGATAATTTCGTTGTAGGATCTAAGACAGTTGAATCGTTTCTCCAAGACTTTTCAAGTAGATCACCAGTGAAGATGGTAGCTTTCAGGAGTTGCAATGGTTGGGAATAGTATGCCAAGCTTATATTTTGAGCGTAAACTTATTACAAATTCTCTCATCATCCTTTGCTTTGAGCTTAACTCTATGACCGTTCGCCTTGTTTTTTTTTTTCTTGTGCTTGTTGTGATACGAGAAGCACAGAACTGGACGATGTAGGGGCGCTTGGAAGTGGCCCAAGTCCAGCATTAAACAACAACTACTTCAGCTGATATGATGATTTAAATGAGTTTTACTATTCCAAATGAAAGCACACAATCCAACTGCTAATGTTCTAATCCTTTTCTTCCAGTATCAGTCCGCTTCAACTGCCAGTTCCCATCATGGATGACGTTCAGCCACACGTGGCACACGTTGGACTTCACCAGCAACTACACGTTCTACCAGCGGAACGCGACCCTAAGAATAACCAACCAGACGGGCGCGGATATCAAGGTGTACTGCGTCAATGTAAAGGCGAGCTCGCCGAGTGGGAACTCGGTGGCGTTGGTTGCACATTGGCAGCATCATTGGTGAGTTGCTTCTTTACATAGTATAAAACAAGGTCGCTCCCGCTGTTTGTATCGATCTTTAAAACTACTCAACGGATTTTAATGCAGTTTTCGGAAATAGATAGAGTGATTCAAGAGGAAGGTCTATATCAATAACATTGCAACCGTGCGATCCGGGGCAGGTCGCTAGTTGTCGATAAATGCTCCCCGACGCCCGGTGCGTCTGCTAGTAAAGGAGGTTATGTCCTCCTACTCCCTTTAAACTGCCTCCTTTGCAAATATCACTTCCTCACAAAAGAAGGCGACTTAGTTACCCGCACTCTCGCTTCAGAACGTGTTCTGAACCTTGACCGGAAGCGAGATGTTATCCGCAGCACCTCGCGCCGCGACCAGATCACAGCACTGCGGCTGGGCACTTCTCTAGAGTGGGGCAGTCACTGTAGTGTGGACAACTACACTGACAGCTCTTGAACAAGGTTTTAGATGTGCTGAATACTAAAATTTTCTGTGCTCGGCTGATAAACATGCAAGATACGGTTATTGATCTTTTTAACCACTTTTTCCCCTTTTCCTCTGGCAGCGTGTCCCGCTACGTGTGCGTGGTGCTGTACCGACGCGACACGTACATCGCGGAGCTGCAGCGCGGCGCGCCCACCCCGCGCGCCGACGACGCGTGCTCGCCGCACCACTTCAACGCGGTCACCGCGCCTTATGTTACTCTAGTAGGTGAGTGGCGGGACCCCTGGTGAAGCTTAACCACTCACGAAACACGTTTATTGAACAAACAGCGAGTTACCGCAACGCGACTTCCGAAAGTAATCACAAAAAGGAAACAAGGTAGAAGGTATTCACGCGCGTGTCGGTTGACGCAAGTCCGTCAAAAATCGCATCGCCTGAGGTCATGAACGGGACGTCTTATAGTTTTTGGTCACAACGGTCGGCAATGGCTGCGATGGGTGAGCTCTATCCGTACTTGTGAATTAATTATAAAAGCTTCTACAAATCAAACGAGACCTTCGGTTGATTTGTAGAAGCTTTTATAAGGAGCAGCGTGGGTATTAAGCAGTGTAGGAGACGTTACTCTGGGCGTGCCGTCAATACGCTTTGCAACTGCCAGCGTGCCCGCTCCCATAGTGACTAGTGAATATTGCGTATTGACCATACTACAGACCATACTGAAAAATTCGCACACCCGCGCCAGCACTGCTGCTGCCCCGCCCGTCGATGCTCTATACGTCGATCGGCGGGTCCACAGCAGTGCAGGTGCGGTGCAGTTTGCCGGCGGGCAATTGCCTGAATTGAGATATGACATGACCAGTTTGATATTCATGGCAAAATTCTGAACGCAGGATAATAAGGCCATAAAGTTAAGTACATACCAAACTTAAGATCAAACCTTCACGAGCCTTTTGGGTCACTTGCCAAGTTAAGGGTGTAGATAGAGTAAGTGATAAACTTGCTCTTTCGAAATTGTTTAATCTTCGTTGAAATCCATAACTTTAGATATAATTTGAGGTTAATCTAAATGAACACCAAAAGCCTTGGTCGTTATATTAACAAAGTTCTATTTTTCTTTTCCAGCAAGCAATCCCGAATCAAAAGAGTGTCCTTACTCCGGAAAATACGAAATCCAAAACCGCCGAAAAAGAGACATAAGATCTAGCGAAGATCATAGTAGTAAGAGAGAGAAGGCAATGCTTGAACATAATCGTAGGGTAAATGGCAGTAGGTTGTTCAATTTTAGCGTAAGCAACATGTCCAGTGCTCCCATGTTGAGGAGTCGAAGGGAGTCGGAGGGAGAAGTGTCCTGTGTGGTGAACAGCTACAACAGGCTGGAGGTGGGATGCAACTCTGTGAAGAATATGGAGTTCTATTCTACGTGTGAGAACAGGGAGGTGGTTACAGGTGAGAATTACATTTTATTTTAAAATTAATTAAGAATTTGTAGTTGTCACACCACACTATGCACGGGGAATAACCGGGTAGTATAGTCTCCTTCACTATGAAGCTATGGTCGCGTTCATAAATAAGTGCAGTCGTCATTCAATATCGAATGCGATGCTTTTCTTACTTCAAGATACGTATCTAGATGAAAATATTTATTGACAAATGTAGTCTATGGGGTTGGACTGCACTAATGGCCGCAATAGCACCAGTTGAGTGACTTGAAAGATTCTTCGATTTGAGATTGCAGTTAACCCTACACGATCAATCACTGCTTGATCACGTTCCTGCGGAAAAAAACCAATAAAAGAAATTGCTTATAGTCTATTTTTTTATATGTTCATGTTTAGAGTATACCACAACTCAATGCAATGCGACTTGCGCCGCAACGCATCTCATGCGAAGGAAACAAGCGACGCACGGGCGTGTTACTAGTGCAAGTCGCAAGTCGTGGAAGCGGTGTAGTGCCATAATTCAAATTCATATCAACAGCTGTCATAATAAAATTGTCATTTCCAGCGTACACATGCCACGGCGGCTGGTACGAGAACGGCGCGTCGTTCGTGGTGACGACGCCGGTGACGCGCGACAGCACTGCGGCGCGCCGCTACTGCTTCGTGTCGCGGGACGACGCGCGCGGCGCCCTCGCCCTCGCGCGCTCCGCCACCAACTGCGACAGGAACGACCTCACGCCTGATCTTGTGTTTGACGCCACCGCTACTGGTAAGAGTAAAAGAGTGACCACAGACCGCCTTTATTTCTTGGGCCCAGCCAAGAAATAAAGAAAAAGAATTGCGAAAGAAGTGTTGTTTGACGCCCGCTCGCTCGCAATTTGAGAAATGGGCAAGGTCTGTGAAACGAATGTCACAGACATAGTTAGTTGCAAACATCATCATTGATTGATAGTGCTTTTTAAGTTCTATGAGTTGCCATACTTCATAAATTAATTTTCCTATTCTTTCTTCACAGGTGAATGTCAAGATCAGACGAGCCATCAACCGGCGCTGAGAATAACTCTAACCTTTGTAATATGTCTCCCAGTCATACACTACATAATCCCGAGATGATTCCTAATAAACTAACACAATTAAAATCATTTCGGACCCCTCACCCTTGTAATTATAGCTACGATAAATAGACAGGCTTAGAAACTAATAGAAAACCAACTTTTAGTTAATAAGACACTTTATAAACGTATATCAAGCTATTTTTTCCGTTATTTTTGGTATTTTTAATTAATATTGTAAATCATTAATCGTAATATCATAGATAGACTCAATCGCCTAACACGTAATATTGCCACATATTAAAATAGCTAAAATAACGTCAGCCGTTATTTTTAACTGTTATTTCATTATATTTAAATGTACAATTTTAGGTAATAAATTGACATAATAGATGTCGTCTTGATTGCACAAATATGCACATATTTCTTCATTTCGTTCTATGTTTATGATTGTTGCCTCCAAGACTAAATGTACTTTTTGATAAATTGATTAAATAAGAAAAACTGTTTCTATCCCAAATAATACTGGTTGGTTAGCAACTAGTTACCGATATCATATTTGCGTTATGTACATAATAAATCAAGTTATTCTTTTATTATGGTATTTTATTAATACCTTAAAAGGTGAATAAGGCGAAGACTTATACGTACACCATATTCAAAAAGTTAGTTTTTACGTTGAATAATACGCTAGATTGGTACTTGGAGGCACATCAGTTTGGGTGTTTTGTGTATAGAACTTCTGTATTGATAGTAAAATGTTATCCTTGGGCTAAAAGATAAGGTAATTCATTAATTTTTATCAAATATTCTGTAACCGTTTAGAGTTGTTAGCTTTTTTAATACATAAGTTACTACTTTGATGATGATGAGTATCCTATTTCCAATTTAATTAAATAACAACAAATTGTAACTTAATTGATAAGAAGATAAAGATAATACAAATTGTATTTTATTGCTTATATCTTTATTAGAAAAAAATACAATCATTAGACTGCAACGTGTCCAAGGATAACATTAATATTAGTTGACAAAATATGGTTGATAGATTTGATGAGAATGGTTGTGAAATAATTCTTGTTGCGACAGTTTTATGAAGTATCAGGAAACTTCCTCTGCCTTGTTTTTTTTTTAATTTGCTTCAATCCAATTTCATTTTTGAGTTGATATGTCTTCATGTCCCTCTTGACATGTTCTTCAAAATGTAACATGTATTTTTAGCACTTGTAAGTAATTGAAGACGCATTTATTGAGCATTTAGTTTATTTTAGGGTAAAATGCTTAAATACGTATATTGAGGCTGAACTATAAAGCTATATTTTGCTTACCCACCTCTCCACAGAGCTTTAATTTGCAATTTTATTCAACTACCCTACTGTAAAATCAAAATGGCGTAGATTTAACCGTTATTAAACACGCAAAAATAAAGTCGATATCTTACATTATACATAAATCATAATACAAATCAATACGTTCCCTACAAATATGAAGCTTCGAATTATGTACAAAATCATTGTAAAATGTTACTGAGTAGCTAGAATAATTTTACGATAGTTATTACGTTATTTTTATTTAAAAGGATCGTTTCTTATCTTACATTTTGTATATTTTGATTTATGTACATTAGAATGTAATCATAAGTTCTTAGATACATTATAATAAGCACAATTTTCGGAAGGCCCCATTTTGTTAGCGTTAGTGTTTTTAAGAATAATTTCATTTAATCTATGTTTAACGATTGTTAACAATAGCATTTATTATACAAAAACAATGACCTGTTAAGTTCTATAAACTCGTTTAAAGAAGTTCTTACTCGAATTAATTGTTTGGGCCACTGTATATTTCAATTTTGCTTACTGAACGCACAAAATCAATACTTCTGAAAAAACTAAGGTTCATTTATTTTCTATAGAACCTTATAGAAGTTTATATCTTTTCTTACTCTTTATTACGTTTTTTGATCCTAAAAACTAATCATTAACTCTTCAATCTGAACTTTTAAGGTTATAATAATGCACTGTAACATTAACTATAACCTACCTAATTAATCTTTTTTAAATCAGAAGTGTTGCATAACCTTCCAAATATCAATGCTCAAACTTGTCTAGACTAGCAAATTATTTTCTATACGGATGGGGTCTAAATGATTGTTACAATGCACCATATAATGGTTGCTTCACTAACTTTGTACTATTGTATTTGTTACAACATTTTCACGAGAAAGCAATGTTTTCTCAAATCAAGCAATACTACTTAAGGTAAGATTAGATAAGACTAAATTTATAAGTAAAAAACGAATACTCATTTTGAGATCAATGTAAAATTTAATTAAGTTTTTAGATAATAAAATCGCAACAGCAATAATATATTTGTATTTATAGCTATTGAGCGTTAAATTTTTAATAGTTAGTAGACAGTTGTGGATAATGGAGCTAGCGTTGTTGTTTTATAATGAGACAGAGATTATTTCTTTGTGGAAGCTAACTCGAAGCGAAATCAGTGTTAACTTAATGAAATAAAGAAAAAACTTTAAACTGATTTCCTTCTAGTTGATCATCGTTACGTTTCCATTGTGTGATATAGTACATTGAAATTAATTAAGTATATAGTCGTCAGCATGGATTAAAATAAACAGCGAAATTGATTTTGAATCGTTTTATTTTCCGTAGTTTTTTTTTTTTTTAGTTTGCCTGAACTGTTCCACTCCTGGGCACAGGCCTCCCCCCATTCCTTCCACTTTTTTGTCGTGCCTCTTCTTGCCAATTACCGATTTCCCGTATGTTTAAAATTAATTTTTTTTTGGACCGCAAAGCAAGGCATATATTTATTTTCTGAATGAAAGCTGCCATGATAACATTTCAACAGAAGACTCCATTATTAAATGCTACCTAGCGACATGTTGCGTCGCTGTTGTTGGATCTAGTCAAGATAAATGAAAATACCACATACCTTGCACACCCTCTAACGGGTTTGAGGCAGGCCTCAACACAAATGATACAAAATACCCTTTGAGTGGGCAGCTACTTCAAACAAATCACTAACTACCGTTCCGACTGATAGATGGCGATTTAAAAAACAGTGGTTACACCCAGCCAGGGCTGTCTGGGGTACAAAAGGGTGGAGCTCGATTGAACTACAAACAGTGCTCGGAGATCTGCCATATTTCTTCAGATTTTTGCAAAATCAACCATTTACCTAAACCAGACAATTTACATTTAATTCTTTCATCAAATTGCAGTAATAGAAAAATGTATTAAATTCTTTTCAAGTCTCTCTAGAGTTCCCCTGAACGCAGATTAACTGCGTAACGGCAAAATATGAATCTTTAATTCATGACCAAGTTTAATTTACTTTTAAAACACGTATAATTTCAAATTCAATATAGACTTCCTATAATACCTAGTTTAGAATCTCGATAAGCATGTAAAGATAAAATAATTGATTGATATAACCGTTTCCAAAGCGTTAAACTTATGAAAAACGATATAACTGTTATATTGTTAAACGAGAACGCGACTATAACGCACTCTTACCAACATAACAAACCCAACGCAGAATCAAAGCTGTCAACATTCTGATAAGTCTGTCATGTGTTGGTGTTGCTTGGCTTGCTTGCTTTCAGCTTTCTTTACTTTGCTTGTACGCGCGTCGTCAGTCAATTGGACTGTTTATGTGTAGAAACATCTATCGCATAACACACAAATCGTAACAACAAACTCGATTGTTAATAAAAAACCGAAACAAGCCCTGTACAGTGCTAATAACAAGAGGATATTTGGGAAATATGTGAAAGTGACAGTACCAAAATCGACTTAGTTTTTGTGTGATTATAATGTTATTTCGCATATTTTCGAGTACCGTCAGGAAGTGCATCGGTGTTTATAAAGAAGATGTTGCGCGTGAAGCATAGTTCTTGTGTAGTGGAGGACACTTGATCGGGAACACTATGTTCGAAGCGGGATAAGCGTACTCGATTATAGCACGATCAGCTATAATGCAACACGATTGTACGCAGGAGGGTGGAAGGAGCAGGTACGAGCGGCGGAAGCCGAGCAAGGTGCTGAAGATAGCGGAGAGTTTCACGAACTTGGACGAGGTGGCAAAGTCGGGCCGTTACGTGAGGGGTCCCCACTCGAAGTTGGGGCGAAGGTACCGGGATGGGGAGAACGGGAGCCGGACTAAGCGTGCGGTGTGTTGTGATGATGATTGTGATAAGGAGTCTGGTGTGAGTGACGATTGTGAAAGACTGGGTGACCGCCGGGTGACAGGCTCATCATGTACGGCCCTCAGGACTGCTGTGGCAGCGCTATACCCCTTCGACGACTTCATCCTGGAGAAGATTGGTTCGGGATTCTTCTCAGAAGTTTTTAAAGTGAGTGCTGTTTTTATATGCGCTGTAGTTTTAGTAAGTGCTGTTGATTGTTACTGTTTTGGTGTCCATTTATTAGTGATATTATCTGAAATGTTAGGCACAATAAATTTTCTACTAAATAGGCATAATACTGAGGTGTCCTATTGAAAGACTATTTAAAATTCAAATATTATTACCACTGAAGATAGAAGCAAAAAATATTCACAAACTAGTTATTGATAACAAGATTTACAATCATCTACCTACAGTTGATAATCTGATTCTATAATCTGTAAACACTACACAAAAAGTTGCCACAATTTTGTGTCAAGTAAAAAAGAATGTAACCAAAACAAGTATCTCATCCATTACACAAAAAATAACTAAAACTCAGCCAGCTGTTACTATGAATAAATTAGAAGACTAGATACTTTCAACAACAATCTCTTTAAAAACTAGCTACTGTAAAATAGAGTATATAGTCTACGGAAATAGATCTGGAGATCTAGATCTACTTCTTTCAGCATCATTCATTATTATGATTCTACCTGAATCTAAAATCAATAACAGATACAACAAACCAAAAAAAAGTTGCCCTATTTTGCTTTTCGTTTCAAAATGCATTATAATGTTCCATTTATAGGTATCCCATTAAAGCTTAAGAAATGACCCAATATCCACAAATACCCTGTTTGTTATTGAATGAATTACTTCCTCCTATAGAGAGATTTCTATGAATTAATAATATTAATAACAACAAATGTATTTCTTACCAAGAAGTAAATAGCCATTGAGTGTCATTCAAACAAAAAAAAAATATTAGTTTGTTTTTACAGAGAATGGAATTCTAACTAAAAGTTTTCCTATCTAAATCAAAGCATTTATTTCAAATAGACCACTTTTGAATTAACAAAAAGATGTAGCTACAATCTCAGTCTCAAGGCATAATAACTTTGAATGTACTGTAGTTCTATCTAGTAGCGGACACCCCGTTTATTAATCTGTCATACTAAATTCATTATAATTAAACATATCTTGGCACTCCTTTCTCCACCGAGCCATAAACAGACAAAACATCCACACATCCTTAATTATGCCACAAATATCTTCAATTAATATTGCCATTCCATTTGGCACCTTTTGTTACCTTACCATTTCATCAACAATTTTGGCACCGTGCCATCATTTTAATGGTCTTTTATAGTAATTTATTGGGCTTCTAAATATCTGCCCCTTGTGCGTAGTCTCAACACTTTTTTGATACCGCATGGCTGTAATATTTCTGTCATGTTGATACATTAATAAAGGCATTTAGAATAAGACAAGTTTAATTTAATTTATTGATGTGAGAGAAACCGTCACTGGCTATAGGCAGTTATTTTCTTTATCTTTGTTTGAAGAAAACTTCTGACAACTAGTCTTACCAAGGGGCATCGTATTACCCACATAATAATTGGGTTGTGGAGGTCAAATAGGCAGTCGCTCCATGTAAAATAATGGTATTAAGCTGCATCCGGTTAGACCCAACCGCCAACCCCAACATAGTTAGGAAAAGGCTAGGCAGATGATGATTTGTTTGAAGAAAACTTTCAAATCAAAATGAAAGCTAAGCAATTGTAACATTCAAAAGTATTAACAATTTACAACCCAAAGCATCACTACAACATGCACAAGTATAACGTCATTCATAGTGTGCAGAATGTAAATTAGTATCAAACAGCCATTTAAAAGTTCCGACAACCATTCACAAATATGATTGCTCCTATCAAATCCACACAAGTGACCTCATTGTTATTCAATAAATGAATAAAGTTGTGACATGAATATCTATTTAACAAATATTTATACCTTGTTTCTATTAGAGGAATTGATGAAGGCTTCAACCTTGATAATGGCCTTGAGAACAATTTTGTGCCATGAAGCCGAATCCTTGTAATTGTATGGTGGATTATCGTTTTACATAATCCATGGGTTTTTACTTTGTGGTTAATGGTGATACCATGTTCTTATAAGTTATAGGGAAATATTTGAAAGAAAATGTGCTAATTATGTAATTAAATTTAGGTATTTTAATTAGAAAGCCATTTCTTATCTCATCCTTTGCTTTTCCTAAAAGCCGTCATTGTCTAGGGAACATGAATTTTTGTAACGTATTGGAGCTGAAGTATGTTGACTCTCAGCTAATATTTAAGTAAATATGTGGAAGTAATGACAATAGACTGCTGTTTTCTTTGGTTTTTCCAAAATCGGACAATGGACTTCAAAATAATGAATATGCATACTGAATTGAATATCACTGAATAAGTCTCTTTGTTTCATAAGGAATATGTAATTTTTATACAATACTTGGCCACACCAACGTATTTACACAAGTGCCACCCTTAAGTGAAGAAGAACATATTTCTGACACTGACATCATTTGTGTTAATTTTATGTGAATTTTACTGTCTGAGGCAAGGAATTTCATGACTAAAAAAATACATTATATTCTTTGCAGTACCTAGTTATGGTGATATGATATCAATACATGAGTAATATTTGTTCAACGCATTCTATGTGATTATTAAATTATATTTTTTTCAGTCTGAACATGTCAATGTCCTCTCTGACGTCATACATGATAGCACGCTATATTTAGTTGTGATGTTTCAGTTGTAATGTTTAGTAAACAAACAAGTCACCATGTACATATAGAATGTTTGAACAAGTATCGAGTTAGCATGTTCGAAAGTAAATATTTCGTCTCGTCGCATACCTGAAATCGTCCACCTGCTAATGTAAGCTAAGTTTTCAGTAAATAATCGAAGACGTGACAATTACAAGGTATGTTCTAATCAGGCGACACCATTTCGTCATCGAAATGCGTTTTGAAATGTAGAGTAAGCCAAGTTCAAATGGTCTTATCAATTAATTAATTCCATGTATAAACGGGTGCGTAATTTTAGTGTGAGCTACTTTCTTAATAGTTTACAATAGAATTAATTAAAGGAACGACTGTCGTCTAACCAACGACTAAATTAAAACATAACGCCTGTTATTTCATAGTTCATCTTTCGTCATCAAGTTCTCTAGACTAAAACATTTTCAGTGAGTGTCTCGTCTTGCCACCTCTGATTACGCACAGTCTTGAAGAAATTACACTAACATAATATCCATTGTGTGCCGTATTCTAGAAAATAAACATTTTAGTTGGAATTGAATAGAGAAAAGATTTTCTTCAATGGTGTGCAAGCGACACCTGAAGAAAATAAATAACAGTGCAGTGAGAGCGCAAATGTTTACAAATCGTATCCGAATACCAGATAAAAATTCCTTAAAACGGTCCCAGCAATAAGTTAAGAAAACGACGACTACAGAAATTGACACACTTACCCAATACAATGGTGCCGATTCCCTTGTTTACAAACTAAACCAAATTGAAGTTCAGTGCATCTTTTTCTTTCTATTTCATTAAGAAAAGGACAGAAGATAAATTTTAGTTTAGTCCTGTCAAATTAACCAGCGCCTGACACAAGCTTAGACGTGATTAAAAAGTTGACTACTAAAATTACATCAAATTACGTCAGGTGCTGACTAATTTGACAGAACTAAACTAATATTTATCTTCTGTCCTTTTAATAATGAAATAGAAAGAAAAAGATGCACTCAACTTAAATTTAGTTTAGTTTGTGATCAAGGGAATCGGCACCACTGTCTCACCAACTATGTACACGGTTTACATGAAGCACCAACCTCTGGATGAAGAGAGATCCTCAAAGTTGATGACCTGCTGCAGTCGAACCTGGTGACCTTTGACGTTGCCCACGTTTATATCATTTTTAGGGTTCGGTACCCAAAGGGTAAAACGGGACCCTATTACTAAGACTCCGCTGTCTGTCTGTCCGTCTGACACCAGGTTGTATCTCATGAACCGTGATAGCTAGATAGTTGAAAATTTCACAGATGATGTATTTTTGTTGCCACTATAACAACAAATAATAAAAATATAAATGATTAATTAATTAAAGAGGGCTCCGATACAAGAAACGTGTTTTTTTCGGTTTATGGTACGGAACCCTTCGTGCGCGAATCTGACTACTAACATACTACTACTAACATGTTACTACATAACTTTAATTCTCATCGGAATTTAATCGAGTATTGAGCCCATATTAAAGTCGTATTTAATACCTTCATAACTTTTATAGCTCATAGGTTATCGTAAGTTTATATTTCCTGCGTTTAACTACGACGAATCTAGAATCGTACGGAAAAGGAAATGTCGTCAGGAAATGGACTAGTCTTAAGGCCTATTGTACTGCCAAGGTTGATGTCGCTAGATAGTTTCGATGATAAATTGCATTCTTACTTTATCCTTACACGCATGTGTTAACTTCTTAGGAAAAAACTATCGCTTAGCCCATTGCTTGTCTGCGAAGATTTTGAATTTTCCCTCGTCCATAAACTTCATACCCTATTTCACATATTTAGGGTTCGATTTACAATAAAGGTAATCTTACGTCCTTCTCAAGGTGCAAGCTACAATCTTTATTCATAACATAATCCGTTCAATAGTTTAGCCGAGAAAACACTACAAACAAATAGACGGACACACTTGCATTCAAATAATTATTAGCTTGGCCTCATGAAAATTGATGGCGTTTCGCTTACTAAGTGGTAAAAATACTTGCAAGGCATGCAAAGTGTGAAAAATGTTTTGTTAAAAGAGAAGTGGGCCAAGTTCGCGACATTTAAAAGAATGATTACTTTTTTAAAATTGTTCGTGTTCTTTTCTAAAACATACTCAACTCAGGTTAGTTTTGCTTCAAATATTTATCTTATAGTAGATACGTATGTATGTGTGTACACATAATTTACAAAGAAAATTTTCCAGTACATCGAACTTGAGGTCATCAATCATAAAAACGCGGCGTTTGCGTAATCAAGAACCTGAACATAGTTTTTGTTTATTATTAAGAAATTTTTTGAGTAAAAAGTTAACGACTTTTGGATTCGCATCAAAATTGTTTTCGGTGTCGAATTTTACTTCATTTTGATAGCAATACATGTTGTCAGCGATTTGACACGCTGAAATATGCCAAGTATTCATTCTAAGCTTTACTTCTTCACGGATAATAACGCTATATTCCTTTTTACTGTATATTAACTGTTTTTCCTAAATTGTTGACAAGCAAACGGTTGACGGAACAAAATGTATGGGACTTAGACACGCAATTTTTGCAAATGTTTCGGTAAAAGAAAATCTGCTAAAAATAAAACGAGGAAAGTATTCACGAAGAGAGCTAATAAAGTGATAGATAGTAAATCAAATCAAATCAAAAATGTTTATTTGTTAAAATATGGTACAAATAGATGTTACAATATTGGTTCCAGCATATTCTGCCATAATATGGCGTACAAATATCGATGGTAGAATCTGCCTTTATTTGATTACTTACTCTTGCCCTCAGCTTCGATCGGATTATCCCACGGGAACGATTTAAATATAGTCTATGACATTCGGGAATAATGTAGCTTCCCATTAGTGAAAGAATATTTGAAATTGGTGTAGCAGTTTCGAATATTACCTCCTACATATACAAACTTTACATCCTTATAATAGTACTAGACTTACAGTTAAAATAGCATCAGTAATCGGTTTCATTTCTAGCTGTAAGTTAGCTGTTATTGGATGGGTATCGAATGCATAGATTCTAGCTCTGATCTAGACTTACTAACACAGAGTAACATATTATTACTTTACTTGACTTCAATTGCTCTGACGTTAGCGAACGGAAATAAATAGTTTTCTGAAACTTCTCTTTATCCATCAACTAGCTGATGCCCGCAGTTACGCCCGCGTGGATGTCGGTTATCGCGACCAAAAGTAATCATGAAATTAAGATCCCGTTCCCACAACAAAAACTTAACAAATTATATACTAAAACCTTCCTCGAAAACCACTCTATCCATTGGTGAAAACAGCATAAAAATCGGTGCAGTAGTTTTTGAGTTTATCGCGAACATACGCGGCGGAGGACTGTATGTATTGATGATAGTGATAGCGATCATTACCCAAGGGGTTTATCCATCATTAAGGGTAGCTATGGTTAACTTAATGATAAACCATAGATCAGTTCATCATCTTCATCAACTCCCTGCCGTTGTCCCGTGTTAATTGTGGTCGAAGCAACGCGTTTTTCTTCATTCTCCTCTGTTAACCATCACGCTATCATTTAATCCCTTTACTTTCATATAATTCCTCACACAATCCATTCATAGGTCAGTTAATAAGTTTAATAAAATGCAACATCATCATCATCGTTTCAGCCGAAAGACGTCCACCGCTGGACATAGGCCTCCCCCAAGTGTCACTACATTAACCGGTCCCGTGCGACTCCCAGCCAGCGGATCCCCGCAACCTTCACCAGATCATCGGTCCACCTAGTGGGAGGCCTTCCAACGCAACGTCTTCCGGTTCGCGGTCGCCCCTCCAGAACTTTTCGGTCCCATCGGCCATCCATTAAACATCCCCTTGCCTTTTTCCCATGGAGTCAGACAAAAGCTACAGACCGCCACCTGAGCTGATGTATGAACGCTAACGAAGCAAAAAGTGTAGTCAGGATCGCAACCTGATTTATTTTACTCTAAACTTCATATTCAATTCTGAACCATTTCAAAATATTTTAATTCTATTTGTAATTTCGTTTTAACGTGTTGATAAACACATTCAAATTTGTAGTTTTGCAACAAAAATCGAGCAAGGACACCTCGATGTGTTATATTATGCCAAAATTAACACAACCAGTTTTGAGAATATTAACAATCAGATTGAAACTTGCTCCATTGAACCGCTATTCCTCAGATATAAAAATAAAATGAAAAAGGCAAAGTGTTTTGATTCGGAATATCAAGCAGATCATTTGTAATTAAAAGTTATTGCAAAGTATCAAATCATTCGATATTACTCTGTTTATTGGTCCCAAAGTAATAAAAAAATACGAAATTAAAATCACCGTAGCAGACTTCTTCAGTACTGAAGCCGAGGGTAATGCCTGCGATGTCCGAATGTCCTTTGCTATAAAACCACAGACTGCTATTTTGGAGAAAAACACCACATTGTTTTAATCGTTTGTAAACAAAAACAGTCTGAGATCAGTAACTTGATCTTTACCTGTAAGTAGGGTAACTATGCGTCCAGATTTATTCGGACATGTCCGACTTTTCGCTCCCTGGCTGACCTAGCTACTCGACTCAAAGGGATTTCTTTAAGAAAATATAAAAGTAAAACGATTACCAACTGAAAAAGGAAAAAAAAAAAAAAAGTCAACTTTTCAAATTATGAAAATGGAAACGCTACCCGTAAGACACAATCTTTAATCTCTAGCAATTGTCTCCCATCTTTCAGATTATGGTCTTCAAACATATAATTTTAAATGTAATCACCTCTGACTACCATCTATGTATTACAAGTTACAACAATAAGTAACCGTGCCCTCCCGTATGTGAGGAAGCAATGATTCATTCAAACTCAGGATATAACCTTGATGCGCAAACGCAAGGTTCGCAACTCTTGCGGTTTATAAATCACTTAATTATAGTTCACCACGTGTGGTACAGCTCTATTGATAGCCAAGACTAATTTTTAATAGACCGGGAGTGAGCATTTCTTTCGCGTTTGGAAAATTTAATATAATTTATATTTTTTGGTTATAAACTTATAAGTAATGCTAGCTTTTAACTTACTCGTACCTAGGGCTTACTAAAGCAAAACTAAGAGCAGAGAAAGCCGTTTAAAAGAGTAACCTTTAATAAAACTTGAAATTCGCTGTCACGGAACAAGTATTAAACACAAATTAACGCTAACTGAGCAGCCTTCCCAAGAGTCGTCGCAAGAGTTAAACTCCATGACCAAACAGATTGTGCAGAGCCGAGGACGAGGAATCTCCATTTAAATGAAAATGACGAAACTTCTCCGATTTTCACTAATTTCTCCTAATAAAGTAATCCTGAGATCCGCATAGTAAATACTAGTTTATTCAAATATAAGAGTCTTAAATCGTTTACTTAATACGAATCAAGAAAGTGACCGCACAATACAAATGCGCTTTATATTATGTAATGTGAACTACATAATTGCTTACGTATTTGTGTTTTGGTAGTAACATTCACACAATGTATGTGCTAATTTGAGGAAACACAATTTGTACTTAGAAGATGCACGCGAATCTCTAATTTAGTTTGTTCTAACATTTATCGTGTAATAAAACACGAGTAGTTCTATTTACGACTTCAAGTAGCCAACTATTAAATAAAATGTGCTTTGGATTTTACGTTTTTTCTTGTCAAATGTTACGTGCTTTAAGTCACGACCTTTATTTTTTTGGTGCTGTCATTTGCGCTATGCATCTTTCAATCGATTTTTTATCATACGTTTGTGCAAGCAAGACGAAATTGAAAGCGAAAAAATGCTGCCTAATTTCCGGGACGGCTACCGTCTCACGTAATCTTTGAATGTGATCCTAATAAGCTTATAATAAACGACTCAAAATCCGTTTGAAGTAGGAATGTTACAAGGAAAATAAAAAAGGCCGTATAAAATGTGTTTTGGAACATTATGCAAGGACGAGCTTGATAAAAGTGTTCCAAAAAATAAAGAAGGTCGCGAAGTAAATTTAATTTACCCAAAAGAAAAATTCTTACGCATCCCAACTCCTGCTCCACACTCAAGGCACGACATAAATGAAATTCCGTCTAGGGTATCACCTTCAAGCAACCAACAAAACAGGTTCTAAATGCAATCATAAGTGTTATGAGGATGGTACTAATTGCAATGGCATTGTATACCATGCATAACATGTGTTTATTGCACTTTTTAATGCACACCCTATAAGGATTTGAGCTTGCGAAAAAGGAATCAGCTCGTTTAGAAGTGTAATGACTATTATTTTAGCATGTTAGGTATAACTTCGATGTTTATGTCTATTTGTTATTCGTTTCCAGTTTCTGTTCATCGGCTTTCTTCTTATTGTTATTGAAGTCCTCTTTTTCATTCAACACCATACCAATTTGTCGAACTATCTTCGACTAATAAATCTCTCCTTATCTCTCTGGGTCTTGTGACAACTGAAACGGGTCTTCAGTTAATAATTCTAGGTCCTCTGGGTCTCTAACCGGTAATCAGAATTTTCGAGATATTAATGGCACTGCGATCTTTAGTGGCATCTGTTAAGGAGGGTTTAATTAGAAATGAGCAGCTGCTATCAGCGAATAGCATATGATTTCCGCTATTATTCCGAACGTTAATACCAATTCCCAATTATGAATATAACTGGATCTGTCGTCTTCTTAACTTACATATAATACTGAAGCATTTTATGCTCTCTGTACTAAATATCATTAATTAAATAAACGATAAATCATCTCCAAAATTCACACTACTAGTGTAACGAATTAATATTGTCAATTAGTAATGCAATTCTGCGAACAAAACAAGCCAAAACAACTAATTACTATGAAGCAGCGTCTGAAGTAAATTTAAAATTAGCTTCGCCACTGTCACACCGGAACCTGAATCTTAAATCAACGTTATCAAGTGAATTATTTGCCAAATTACTCTCTATTTTCTTAGTGATTAAGGCATTATATCCAATCAATTGACATAATCCACGTTAGATTTTCTCAGAATCGTGTTTTTCGGAGCTAAAATGTTTTTCGGACATAGCAATATCTTCCTGTTTATCAAATTATTCTCCGCTTAAAACCACGTCATCTGCAAGACCTTACCTTGCCAAGCATCTTTTGCCAAATCTCCACGAACAAAGCATCCAGAAGGCATTCCAAAATTCGCACTACTCTTTCTCTGTACCGCGTCGAATTTGACCGGTTTCTATCCGTTTTTGGGTTAATGTTGTTGCGCCGGTTGATATCCGATGTCAACCTTGCCTCGAAGGTTGCTCGTATTATCGTGTATTTCGATGACTGAAATGTAGCTGTTACGGTGACTTGGTCTAGGATAATGACCCATTAAGACCAGTTTGCCTTGGAACATCAGCTGGTTGGCTTCACGTATTGATTTTTATCATTGAGGTGTGGTAGGTATAATATCTGTTTGTACTTACGTGCCTCGTCATAGAGGTAAATTATGTTCTGGTCACTATGTCATTTGAACTTCAAACTGTTGAAGACTGAGTCACTGTAATATATACTTGCAGCAGAAAGTTCGGCTCAAGCATGTTTTATAAAGTTATCGTGTATTTAAAATCTTTGTAATAAATAAAATGGCCTTCCAGTTTAAAGGGACACAGTTGAACGTCTCTCGACTACTAAACTCCTATAATTGTGTAAGCCTTAATACTATTTTGCTAAATTAGTTTTTCTGTTAACGACTATCATTAGGTTTCCTTCCATTCCTAGGTAAATAAAGTGTGTTTTCTTTTATGAGTGAACTAATTAAGTGCTGGACATTCTATATTAGTTTGATGTTTGTTTTACAGCAGTAATAACGCTAAAAGTTTTACTGTTCAGAGACCTTTTAATGTACAGACGCCAGCACATCAAGCTACTGCAATCTGTCAAATTTCTTTAATAGATTTTCAACTTTATCGCTAGAGGGTTTAAGACTGATTGGGAAATTTTGATAGTTTCGGGTAGCTTGACCTGCTGGCGTCTGTACATGCTGTCATATACTCCAAACAACTATCAAATAATTGTGATTCGTATAATTTTTTGAATTTGGTCCTTCCGCTCTAACTCCAATTTTAATTGTCCTTTAACTAATAATAGTACATAACTATCCAAGTCCGGCTCATAATAATACATGAACATTTACATGCCAAGAGCTTTCCCATGAAAAACGAGACAGGATTAAGTCGTAACACTCAGAAGACCTAACGCCGGTCAACATCATGAATCACACGCAAATCTACCAGTTTATCATTCAGCCCATAAATAGTTAATTGTTAATCTCGACGTCTAGAATAAACCAACTGGGTATTAGTCTAGACGTTGCGACGTTCTCGAGCTGAATCATTCAGGTATTCAAAATCCATATTTATAATTCTGGCTATCGTCCACTTGGCTTACTGTGGGCTTACAAAAAACATTCTCTTAATTCATGATGTCAACGAAATGGTGGAAAGCATCGTGTTATTACCTAATTGTCGTAATAGTTGTTGTTTTCGTTGCTATTTTTGGAAGGAGCTTTTTGTACTGGATTAAAATAAATTAGTCACAGCAGCAATGTCAACGCTGTTATGCGTTGTAGGAAAGTTTACACCACTTTTATTATTGTCTTTTCCCTGAAATAGTTTTCCATAACTTGATCTCTGGACTCCGCACTATGGCCGGGATACACAAGGCTAGTTTTTCAAACTAGGATAACAAGCTAGTGTTAGTAAGCTGGTAACTCTGGCTTCGTGTATAGTAACTAGCCTCTTTTCTAGGCTAATAAGCTAGCGTATCAAGCTAGAATAGTTTAATAGGACGGCGTTCGATTTTTTGAGCTACTAGCACCCCCCACTACTGATTTTAATATCCTGGCTTGGGTACTAGTTCCATGTGGCCAGCGGAGCTAGTATTCGATTGGCTAATGAACAGAAACCACGCATTTTGTTTTTCTGGCTGCAACTGCGATTTTGAAAATTATAAAATGCCCAAACTTCGTACCAATAATAATTTAAAGTTTGTTAAATGGTCCATGGTCTGGTCCATAAACGTTTTTCTAATACCTCCTCTAATAATTCGTCTAGTGCAAATTGGCATAGTTTCTGATATAATTGTTTCAGTCGAATAATTTTTCATTTACGAATGCAGTTCATGTGACAACGGACGTGTAGTCACCCTAGTCATTGCAATGGTACTGGCTTAAAATTAACTGACATCATGTAAACAGCACTAGCATGTTCCAAGCCAGGACAGTAGTACAATTTTACTAGATTAGATTACCTAGCTTGAAAAACTAGCCTCGTGTATCCCGGGCACTAACTACCGATTTAAATGCGAAAGTTTGTAAGGATGTATGGATGTATGTTACTCTTTCACGCAAAAACTACTGAACGGATTTGGCTGAAATTTTGCACACAGATAGTTTATAACCTGGATTAACACGTAGGATATTTTATATCCTGGTAGTATGATCCCGTGGGATAATTATCGAACGTCACGCGGGCTAAACTAGACGGCATGGTTGGCGCAGTGGCTGAGCGATTGACTGCTGCGCTGCGTGTCGCGGGTTCGATCCCCGCACGGAACAAATATTTGTATAGCCTACAGATAGTTGTTACGAGTCTGGCTGTTTGTGTATGTGAGTTTAAATGTTTGTGAACGCACCCACGATACAGGAGAAATTCCTAGTGTGGGGCAACGTTTAAATAAAAAAAAATAAAAAACTGCGGTCGCCAACCGCTAGTCATTTATTAATTTCAAATGAAGGTTTCAGATGTTGTCTGTAGTTGATGTGTACCTACCTGAAGAATCCAATCGTGGCACTTGATATAAATCATGATCTATCCTGTTGTTTTCATTGTTGCACTTATCTCGTCTACTTCGATTGCTTTGTTGTATCAAGATAATCTGCGCAAGATAGTCACCTGCTTACTCAATGTTAATGAACATTTTCTCTACTCGCTGTCACGTTTACTTGCTTATAAACCACCTAATTAACATACAAACATTAACACTGATAGAAGTTATTTTCCTCGATAACACTGCCATGCTCATTACTTAATAACACTATAAAATTCATATTTTATAATTATTAGGTGCTTTACATCTTAGACGGCTCTTAATATTTATTGTAAAGATGTAATTCTGGACAAAATATTAATATTAAAGTCTATTTTAAAATTTTTCATTATCTCGTTCACGTACTCTGGTGTGCTATTAAGATTTTTTCGTATTCTTCTAAGACAAAGCCAGTTGTAATTAGTTAAGGGTCATTAAAATTTCATGCGAGAACAATTTCCTAATTAGCCACGTGTGATATTCTTAGGAAATTATATAACCTTGTATTTTAGGAGAAGCTCGATTTTCTCTCACTTTTCTTGTAATGGAAAGTGTTGCTCGACAATTATTTTGCTGCATAAGTAATAAGTACTACATGAGAACATGAGTTCACACCGTAAATAGTACGTGTTTTATTTGCAGCAACATGGTGACTTATTTAACATTGTTGTTAAGGCCTAAGAACCATGAAGGGTAACTAACTTTACTAATAATTATGCTTTAGGCATTTGAAACATTGACGCATTGAATTTTGACATGATCAGTGCGGTTTAATTATGCTGTTATTTTTCATAATCATTTATTTTATGTTTATACAAAATTTGTAACTTAATTCAGCTTCTTATCATAACATTGGTTATAGTAAGCCATACAGTAGTTTTCCTAAGTGTTTTATCGCTATTTGAATAGTCTTCGGATTAGTGAAGTACTTGCGAAGCACAACAAACAACAACAACGACAACACAACAACAACTTTAGAATTGTTATACAACTACCAAGTTGTTTAACAATTCTAAAGTTTAACGTGTTTGTCAAGCTTAGTAGCTATCGAATAAAAATAAATGGAAAAGGAGTATTTGATATCATCATTCGCATGTCATTGAAGAACCGGGGTTATAAAAAGTTCACCTTTGCAATACGATTATATGAGAGACCACACCGGTTACGTTATTATTGTAACAGCTGACACTTCTCGATTAAAAACGTATTCACTCCATAAGGTGTTACATCCATTATTCAAGATGAACATCCAACAAACAAGTCATAAAAACTTTCCTCAAGACCATGATTGTGCATGACATGGCTTGTTCAGTTTCGACTGAAGAATGGCCATAGTCCGCACATTTATATTGGAAAGTTGTCAGCATTGATGGAAATCTCTCGCAGTGAAAGTAATGTTACATCGGGATGTTAAATGCTGTACTCTATTCCTAGTTTTCCTCATATGATATGCGGAAATTGTAACGGTAGTGGATAGATAAGACCACGGAGCGGCTATCTAGTAAGAATGTGTGTAATGTTTGTAAAGGTGTGCGCTCCAAGAATTGTTCAGAGAATTCGAAGCGATTCTAATCAGGATTCGTAACGTTTCTAGCGTTGCGTATTACGTTACAATAGTAAATAAATTGTATCGCTTCGTCGGAGCAGCTAAACTATTACAAAGTAACTGATTAACTTTTTGCTCCAAATTACTTGGATGCATTTCGAACTCCTCTGTTGTGTTGGTGTGGCTAAGTATGTTATCTAGCGTAACTTGCAACTCTCAAAACATAATCCAAAGTAAGTCCTCTTCGCTCGTTCAAGAGCATCCACAGCGGTTAGCGTGTTGCCTTCTATATCGGGTTTCGCTTGATCCTTTAACTTTCCGCAAACAATGCCTTTAAAGTTATATACTTAATCGTCTTCTCTACAAAGCTCGCTATCGCTTCTCCACTTAACTAGTTTCAACCTTAAGATTCCACCAAGAGTATGCAGTTATTATTCAATGTACGCAATTACGCACAGGTTACATGTCCTATTACGTGTACATGTACGCAGCCTACCAGTGTTATTTCATTGCTTACCGCTCCGGTTGGTATGCGATAAGATTCAGACGCACCTGATAATAGATGTACTATTAAAATTACTATTATGACAACTAATAGTATGCTAGAAACTATCGCGAATCGATCTACGTTCTCCAATCTTAGTTTTATTATGATTCTAGAACTTTGTGAATAATTGTAACTTCGACACCGTGAAGTCCTAAGATGTAACAATGGTTTATCTTTGGTCAAAATATTGGCGCCACTTTCTCATTACAGCAGAGTTTTGTTTTTATTGAAAAACTTGGTAATCAAACGTCTTTTACTGAAACAGTCCATTATGATACTTACAAAAGTAACGATTCCGATTTTTGCATTTTCGCAGCTCGCTTCATTAATTTTGAGAGCTTCATATTTTTTATGATTAATTAATTTCTCCTCGGATACCTTGTTAAGAGTAGTTTCTGCCAAAGGTACAGCTTTACGTGAATTATTAAATAAACCCTCAAACTTTTGACGTAGGAACAAGGATGAGTACCTACTATAAAGCTCAGTTACTCAGGTCAGGTGGCAACTTCAAAGTTTGATATTACCTTGTCCTCGTTTAATAAGAGGATCCTTCCTGAATTGGGAAGAGAGTATACAATATTGTTTCAGCCTCGCTTTACACTAGCTGATGCCCGCGGTTTCGCCCGCGTGGATGTCGGTTATCGCGAACAAAAGTAATCATGAAATTTTGATCCCGTTCCCGCAACCCATGGGAACCTATTCCAGGCACAAAAGTAGCCTATGTCTTATTCCAGGCTATAATCTATCCCTGTAACAAATTTCAGCCAGATCCGTTCATCCGTTAGAGCCTGTTTGAATAACAAACATCCAACCACCGACACCTCCAACAAATATCATTATATTTTAGTCAATGTATACAAAAACTTGACAAATCGTATACTAAAACCTTCCTCGAGAACCACTCTATCCATTGGTGATAACAGCATAAAAATCGGTGCAGTAGTTTTTGAGTTTATCGCGAACAGACATACAGACGCAGCGGAGGACTTTATTTTATAATATGTAGTGATGTTAAGCTACTGGTTTTCCCTCCCTGCGTTTATTCACCGACCAACATTTCCATGTTGAATAAAAAATCAATCCACTCAAGTCAAATCCGTTTGCTCTCAAACAAAACGCTTTTTTTATTTGCCGAAAAAATCAGTGCTCCCTACCAGCAGCGTTCAATTACCTAAATTGATGTGTGCAGCACACAGATCCTGTCAAACGAGCCTGGGGCCCTTCGTCGGTTTAATTCAATCAATTTCACTACGACTCTCTCTACGTCACGTGTGTATTTTGCCTTTAATTGTGTTCTAACCAGCTTATGTTTTGATTCTGAAACGCCCTAGGGAAATTGTCTATCTGGTAGGGTCTTAAAAAGGTTTTCTGTAAGCAATTTCTTGTTAGGTTCATCTGTACGTTAGGATTTGATTGGTTTTTAATTTAGATTGTTTTGAACACCCCCCACAAACTTCGTTATAGGCAATGACTATCTACATATACGTTCCTGATTATTTTCTCCGAAACTGGTATCAGTCAAATATCATCTTTTGAAAGCAATCAAGTTGTCTCAAAAGACAATGGTTATGTAAATTTTCGAACAAGAACTAGTATTTACCTCTTACTTTTGTAATTATAATTTAGTTTTGACTTAGTTTTCACTCAATTCCAATTCGGTTTTCTTTTTGGTTTAGTTTTCGCAAAATTCCAATTCAGTTTTGCCTTAATTATCTTGTCCAAGCACGTTCTAGACATTCATCTTTCGCCTTTATAAGTCGGAATGGGAACAGACATAACCTTATTACGTCGTAAAACCTCGGCAGAATCATCATAAAACATGTTCGTCTCATCTCGACTTATCCGTGAGAATCCTACAACAATGGCGATCATCATTTTGTACTAATTGCTGTTTAAAATGACAAGCTGAAATTAACTCTTTTTTGTTCTCATTCGTGGCTGGAATTAATGCCGTATTCTTCTTATTATTACAGTTTTTCGTCAATTTCAGAACTTATAATTCCGTATTTTTTGACTACGTTTTACGTAGGTAGTTCTTTTGTTTTTAAACACGTTACAAAGGTCTTGTTTTTTGTATAAGCAATTGTTGTATTCAATTTGGAGATTGTTTTTAAAATACTCATGTTTCAATGGCATTGATTTTTTTTGCTCCTGAAGTTGTTTTTTTTTGTAAATAAATTATGTAAATCCTCACAGTTTTATTGAGTAACCTGTCGCTGATGCTATTGTGATGGTAAGCCGGCAATTACTGTTAAATGTGACTTTGATGGAGCATCGCTAGTCCAATTAGTGTTAGTGCCACTTAAGCATACCCATCCTAACTAAGTCCTTACAAATCTTACAATACAGCCAGACAACTTCATTTTTCTCCCCTTCTCAATTTAGTTTCGCACTTCGACCATAGCAAATGACATTTATGTAAAAGTGGGAATTTTTATGTGCATAATATATTAATCCACGTAACGGGTTTAAACGATAAGTTAATATGTTAAGCTGTAGTAAGTTTCGTAACTGTCACATACTTTCAAGCATTAAGTAAGCGGCCTTCCGACATCAATCTGTTCTATCGATATTTGGAATTAGCAAATTACTTTTAATTTAAATGCTAATGAATGCATACTAACCATAAAGTGCTATCTCTTCTGAAGAATCAGATATTAAAACTATCGAACTTAAAGGTAAATTAACTTGAACTTCAGTTTAATTTATTGTTTTTCTTCATTCATAGGCATAGGTAAGTATTATACATAAATATTAGTATTTTTATTTCTTTCTCTGATATTTTTCCTACCTAAGCCACAAGAAGCTAATAATATTCACAATGCACAATAATATATTATCCATAACCAGCATTATTCCTCACAAACCATAAGAAAAAGCCATACAGCACTAAATAATCAAAGCAACCTACATATATAAACACGGTGGATAAACAAACAAAGTGATATACACAAATAGCACAATTCAATAAACGATGTAATAGAACCTCAGTCACTAGTGTCAAACAAAATTAAACAAGTTTTGGACAATCAATCTCCGCAATGTTAGTAGAACTATGAAACCGCGACGAGTTCGCGTGAGCAAAGACTGTCAATAAAGTTGGATCTTGAAGTTGTTTATCAAATTACGAGCTAGCTATGAAATTGTGAAATATTCGTGAACCTATTTTTGTTTCGTTATTTAATCAGGTTTCATGCTTCACCAATCCTTGATCATAATATTTTGCAGGTAACCGATGAAGTAAACAATCATCCAGATAAACTGCATATTTTGACGGACATAATTAAACTAATACTAATCATCATATAGGTTTCACGAACTATAGGTCAATGATC
Source organism: Lycophotia porphyrea (assembly GCA_950005105.1). Lineage (NCBI taxonomy): Eukaryota > Metazoa > Arthropoda > Insecta > Lepidoptera > Noctuidae > Lycophotia > Lycophotia porphyrea. Next base: position 17,254,967 of record OX465388.1, on the reverse strand, counting down.
ATAAATTCATAAAAAACACAGACAAATGATTGACAATTTAGCATATTTAAGTCTTAACTGATCAAATAACCCAAGGCGTGATCTAAGATGGCGCACGTAAAGACGCATTCATTTGCAAGCATTCGTTTCTCCTTTGGCATTTGAATCTCGAAAAACAATTAGCAATTAATCATACAAGCATCAAATACTTATTCCATAATGCTCAATCATAATCGTAAAATAACAAACGGCTTTATGATGCAATTTATTAGCTTGAAGATGGCACTGCCAACATTCCTCATACACTGATGTCTGTTGCTGCCGGAACAATCAGTATAACCCCTGATTACCTCTCGATATTTGGCAGCTATGTGACCGTCGGTCAGTCGATTGATCGGAATTCGAACCTTCTACTACGATAAAGCGTTGCCAAGAGGAAGGGAATTAACCTCGGAGCGGCTTAGTCTGCCCCATTCCTACAACTGCACTTCGTTTCTTTTCTAAGCTGGGATAAAAAGAACAGACCCGAAAAACGACACTTGCAGCCAAAAGGAACCAAAAAATCTCAATCTGCAGAACTACTGTGTTTGCATAAAATTGAACAGGAAATAATTTTCAGACATCTTGACTCCGTGCTATGTGAATTGTAAAGTCGCAGCTGAATGGCTAGATTTTAATATTATTTTTTACTGACATCGTTGTCTGAGAAAGAAAAGAAGTTTTGAAATAGGTTATAAGATTTCTTGGATCTGGTTTTATTTTGGCCCATCTGCATTTACGAGCAATACTACTTTGCTACTCATAAAAGTGCTATTTAGGAATGCCCAACATTCCGAATCAAAGAATTGGTCAAGAGTATAATTTTTATTTAAATGTACTTACCCATATCGATTGACCTCAATTAACTATTTGAAATATATGAAGATTAAAGCTGTTGCGTTTTAGTACAAGAATTTTATCAAGCTATCTTTATAATTCTCTAATCGGTTAGCTCACCGCTCGCAAGACACACAATAGATATAAATGCCGTAACAAAAGCGACAATTTACGGGGTTGCAGAACAAAGCACTTCAGCAAAAGTGGAAAAGTGCAGAAGACATTTAAGTAAACTTTTGAACTTTAGTTTATGACCGCTGGAGAATGGCAAATATTAATAAAGGAAGTTTTAAAAATATTTTCGCACGATATTCTAGAACAAAAACGTGTACCGGCAACGTTTTCGCCTTTTTCTCTACAGCTTCATTAAATAATCGTTGCATAACATTAACAGTTGCACACAACAATTTCATATAAACAAAAATTACGACATCCTACAAAAGTTACATAAAAAAATATTCACAATAAACGTGGGACCCAACGTGTGTACGAGACTTTCACGCTACACTCTCGTTAGACTTTCGCCGGTAATTAAACATGGCAGTAGAACAATAGCACGTATAAGAAGCAGATCTCTAACGTACAGCCGATGTTGCTATTAATTGTCTATCGAATCGCCCACGCTTTCTAACACCGTACCATGTAAGTAAACTCGCTACATTTTCACCGTACGAAGCTAAAACCCGCGTTAGATCGACACGAACAAATGAGATTGATGAGGCAAATGAGACTGCACACGATGGTACCTCAGCCACCGCAGGTGATGCTAAAAAATCAAGTGAATGAACAACGTGCATGTATGTAACAATAGAAATATTTTTTGCCCAAGGTTCTTCGGAAGAAAGTGTTTGAACGGCTTAAAGATTAAACTTTATGGCATCTCGTTTGATAACAATGGCCAATTTAGCTGGTGGATTGTGTTTTTCATTGAATTTTATTATGTTCGAGTGTCCGGATTTTATATGAATCGATATTTTATTCGCCAGTCGAGGGCATTAAAAGCCAAACCTCATCGGACATTCTAAAAATATACTTAGCAATTTAATTTATTCAAAAGAGTGAATGATTCAATACAAACAAATAGCCTGTTGCATTTATCAGCTTCGATACTTGCAAAGAATCCATTATCTAATCAACACTACAACACGCATGATTAAAACCAGCTTGAATGTCCATTAAATTGTACTCTTTTCCCACAGTTGATAAACAGACTCGTTTCCATATCTGCCAGGCTCATATCAGATATTAGAACAAGGGAGTCAATATGGTCGTAATACAGAATACTGATCATAAATCAAATAACACAGACGTTTATAGATTACGTGACATTTGTGCAAAAAGACAGTCTTTTCGGAATATGCAATATCTCTGAATAGTTACATGAATTATTTAATATTCTGCAACATAATTTCTTGCCGCCGAATAATTATTTTTATCATATTAATCGGTAATTAATCGTATCGGCTATATTTCATGCGGTGCAAATTATGATAGAGGTTGCTTACGCAAATGGAACGTACAAAAGTAAGTAGTTTATGGGTCAGAGAGTACAAAACTTTAAGCTCAATTTATTATTATACGCAACTTATTAGTTTGTACAATCATAAACTTCTTTCTGGTATTGCTTAATAATGATTATGTCATTCCGCGTGAATTGACCGATACTCAACAAGATGAGTTTTAAGTAGTCTTAGTTTCGTCAGAGAAACATGTTCAAAAAAGAACCTCTAACCCTATCTCTTCGTTTCCAATTCTACTTACATGCTCTTGAACAAAAGGTCATGTTACGATTGCAAAATAATCCAAACGCTACTCTTAAAGTTACGTACAAAAAGCATAGAGACTTCATTATGCCAAAACGTTGCCAAATTATACCAATAAAGAAAGGCATAAAATTAATATAAACTGACTAATTTGCCACTGTTTAAACTGCCGTCAATAAATCATTAAAAAGTATTAATTTTATACTTTCCCATCTCATGTTTTGCTTCCGTCAGGTGATTGACGAAAGTCAAACTACCCATTTCCATGCTATTAATTTTGTTTTCACTCACAATTATCTGTTTGCCATGTGTTTTAGCTACGTATCACTTCCCATTGATGTTTTAAAAGCTCGCATCCCTCAGTCAGAAAGATAATTCAAGAAGATCAAGAACTCCTTAAAGAGGCGCTGTCTGAATTGTGTAAAAAAGTTAACAAGGCGCAATCTTCTTAGCGTGTCGATGGCAAATTTTCAAAGCTATGCGAACTCCTTTCACTGATGCCGTCATAAGATCTTCAAGTCCACAGGTGTCGCTGCTTGCAGCGCAAGATGGAAGTTGGTGTCTGTCGAGACACGCCGCATACACACTTAAGATCTGAGCCGTCCATGTCCCATCTGAAGAGAAAGAACGCTCAATAACATAGCTGGGAAAGGAAACTTTCTTAGTCGGCAGCGACTAGATACCAGACTGTAAATTCCAAACCACTTAAAGTATTAGATTTTCCTTAATCATTGAAAAATCTACTAATTAATATAATCAGAAGGCGGACTTATTGAAATTGGCGGTAGGCAATCGCGGTAAAGATATAAAAATGAACGAGGAAATAGCTAGATAAATCATCACTAATCTCTTTGAACTTAATGTGATAGTAGATAGATTATGATATTGACAATTAATAAGATACGGTCATATTATATCACGTCTGGCTATAAACCGTAAACGGTTAGACCTAAATATGGGGGCTCTTAATGGTAGTAACAATTAAAGGTTACATTGATGTAAGATCAAAGTTCAAAGCATAGGAAGCTGCTTCCCAATTCTTTGTCTTGAATGCTTTCACGCCTTTTAAGTAGTAAAGCGAGGTATAGCGATTGTCCAATTCGGAAACCTCAAAATTTATATAGGCCCATTACACTTATTATTTCTGAGTTTTTGGCGAAATCTTTCACAACGTATTATAAAATGGATCCACAGCTGCCTCAGTCACTCAGTTAGAAATCTCCTCAAGAATCACTGATCCGATTTCTTCATTACTTACTAATTGAACTCATGGTTAGTAGTTTTTTACACTTTCTTTCTAGACAGCATTGTTATTACATCTGTACTTGATTAAAGAAAAATATGGAGCGTACGATCTTCCGCAAGACGTAAAAACTGAGGTTAAGGAACGCTGATACTGTTTTTAATACTCCTGCAGTTGTTACGCCTAAAACGTTTTTGTTACTGCGGAAAAAGTGTATTAATGCCTTGAACGCACTCAGTGGGTGATAAAAAGTTGAATTATTCATAATTTTATCTTTTTCTTTCCGGGTTACTTCCCGATTTTTATCTGAAGCTACAAGAAGCTACTGGGGAGCTGCCTGCTAAAGACTTATTCAATTTGACCGCATATTTTGAATAACGCTAAGCCCGACTCCTACTCAACTTCACAGCTGTCAAAGAAGATCCTTCCGCTTTTCCACTTCTTTAAATAGTATAAAATAAAGTCGCTCCCGCTGTTTCTACACTTCGATATCTTAAACTACGCAACGGATTTTAATGTAGTTTTCAGCAATAGATATTGCACCCGTGCGAAAACGGGGTTGGGACGCTAGTCATTTATAAGGAAGTGTTGCGTCTTGTTTCATTGTTAACGGTCTTAAGTTTTATTTCATTGATAGAGAGTTCATGACTCGTAGGTATCACATGCATGTTCAATGTGCAACGTTATTGTGTATAATCTGGATTGTAACTCGATTACCTATCTGTGTGTATGTGTACGTGACATCGTAAGCGTAGACGCCAGGTTTGTTTCGAAATGTCCCGAAATACACACACAAATCATAGACCGCCTAAATACACAACATCTAGAACGCACGATCTCAAATCCTCAAAGAATTACTTATCCTAAAAGCGTTTTGTTGTTAAGGGTGAAAATTATAATAGAAAAATAACACATGCAAATCAATGCTTTCAAAGCCGAGACCCTCCATTTAATATTCTGTTTCTATTATAGCTTTATGCTCACAATAAAACCGTCTTGGGTCTTGTGCCGAACAAAATCAAATGTCATATCACTATAGGTACTTATCTACTTTCTATTCATGCATATTCTTCAGTACAAGTGCTCTTTGTCCAGCCATAGGCACCAACCGGTCTGACCTCTTAAAGCACCTGATTTAATATAATTAAATCTGCTTGTTATTTCTTGCATTCAGATGAAGATGCTTTTTGTTGTTGAAAAAAGACTATTTTAATTGGATGATTTTGCTTCTAAGAAAAATACCAAAAAGGTTAGTTAACTTGTCTAAAAACACGGAAATCTCATTAAGTCGAGGATTAGGTGTAAACTCCTTATGTAAGCTACTGCCCAAAGTACTAGGTTAGTCATTTTGCGATCTGGCCTTGAAACAAAACATGAGCTTTATACTAGCATGGTCCATAGACAACAATGGTTGCGCCGGCGCTTAGCCCGGGTCGTTGACCGCTGCACGGGTCGAACCGCGAGTTTTCTTAAACCGATCCGCTTATTAGGCATTCTGTAGAAGCGAGCTGGTTTTGTGAACCCGCTCTATATTAGTTACGTGATTGTTCTTTGGTTTATTCAGGAATGTTGGTTTTTAAGTGCCTCTGTGACCTTAGATTTGAACGCACGTACTGTACTGAATGGGTTGTTTAGTCGAGCTTCACTTGGAGTTACGGCTTGCCCAACTTTGCTTAACAAAGAGTATTTTTGTTTTGAAAGGCAATTAGCAAGGAACCGACCGCTGAGTATTCAATGTCAATTGAAGAATGGACCCTAGCAACAGGACTTAAGAGATAAAAAGAAGAAAGAACTTAGTTCATTACAAAAACAATCTCTAAAAAAGATGAACTCTACGCGTCCTCTAGAGGCAATAAAAAGAATTCTTATATTTATAGCTATCGCCTGGCCTTAGTAACCCGGGAGCCATAGCGACGAGTTATCAGCAGTAACCCTGAAATACCTACATAGTGCGTGTTTAATCATCCATACTGAATCGGGTGTAGATGTACAAACTTATAGAAACAAAGTAGTAAGAAATATCATAAAGGTCAGCATTTTCAAGAACGATGTTACTGTCAATGAACTCTGTAATCTTTCGCACGATCCATAATCTGAAGACGCGAATAGAAGATGGATTAGAAATATGAAAGGCATGAAAAGAAAGATGTTGTGTTAAATAACTTATTAGAGGTGAAAGGTACGTAATGTAACAGAAGAAAAAATAAAAGTAGTTAAAGGGAGGCATGGAAGCCTATTGAACCCTATAAAATGGTTAATATTCAACAAAGTACACTCCAAGACTTTTGAACCAATAAGTACACAGATTAAAGCGAGAAATGTTCTAAAATCAATGTCACGGCGTTTCTCTATGCCTCCTTGGGCTCCATTGTCCCTAATCCAGATGGAAAGTTAAGTGACCTCTCCAGCAGATTCCTTACATCTAGTTGTTGATAATTTATTGCTGCATACTTAGCACACAGGCATGGGCATTACAGTCACACGAAACATGAATATTTATTAGATGAATTTTGCTTTAGTATGTGCGGGCCTTTTGAGGATTTTGTGGGGATAAGCTAAGAGAATATATGAAGGGACGCCGGCTTATTTCTCTTGAGCTTTAAAAGTACCCATTTTGTACCCATTTTCTTTTTCGCCAGGAAGTTGTTTTTCTTCATCTTATTGCAACCATGAACTTTGTCCTCCAATGCAAACACCTTACCACATCCATCAATGCTAATCTTCTAGTCACATCTATGCCAACATTCCTTAACAAGCACATAACTTTACCGTTACAGCATCGCTTTAACAACAAACTAAGCAGGCTGAACAATGTAATGTCAAAGGAACAATAGTCGCGTCTTCAAGTCCACAGGTTAGGCGGACTACGGACTGCGTCCAAACAGGTCTCGGAGGCTTAGCTCTCGGCTTTCGAGCAAGTTGACGCAGGCCTACGCTTTGTAAATTAATTCAACGAATCAATCGAGGGTTACGAACGATTTATCATTGTTTGGTCAAATGCTTTAATGTTTACTACATTTCCCAAAATTCTTTGGATAGTCCTCTTTGTGCAGGAAACATGGTCTTTCTTACCGACATGACGTGGTCCTAAGGACCAAAACAGGGAAAGGTCTAAATGCTTTCTGTGATTACTATTTGTATCATTTTCTTAAGATCTCTGATCTTTGATACGTCTACCTCTAGCAACTTTTCTCACACGATATTCTCTAAAAGCTTTAGCATAGTAACAGGAAACAGTTTCGATAAGATAAATTTATTTTCACTTAGAAGAACAACATTTCGACGGAAGTGTTTCTAAGTCACGCATGCGAATATTCCTTACTTATGGTAGTGTTATCTCGATCGCAGTTTAGAATGTGCGTAAAGAAATATTTTCACGCACACGCAAATAATACGAATAGACGCGCGAAATCAGCAAATTAAGCGTCTTCGTGACTTGCAAGATCGAGATGTTTTAATCATTATTTAAAATGAAATGGAATTAGCGACGTAGACAAAGTCAAGTGAAAACGAAAAACGTTGTTTGAATAAAACCTGCTGCGGATTACGATGGGAAAATCTGTTGTTAATTGCTATGCCAGTTGGCAGTCCCCATCGTGTATTCGTCCTTGCTGCTAAGGATTGCGGGTTACCTCAGTTGATTAACTCTTTGAAACGTAAGGGAGTTCCTCCGCTTTTAGGATCACTCCTCTATTAGTTTAAGTATACTGTGAATAGAAACCGGAGGAGCCCGCATTTTGATTTCCGTACGATTCATGAAGACTAAAAGCAATTTAGATTAGTTGCCGTCAATGGTATCAGTTTTAGTAGTTTGATTGTTAATTGATGTTGTATTTACGAGTATATGCGGTGCCGACTTAATCGTCGTTGGAATTTTACTCAAATTGACTAAGAAAATGAGCGGATGTTAGGCCCGATTCTGACTAGGTTCTGCTTTACAAAATAATCGCAAAAATACTAAGTCAAAAGTATCCATAGTAAAAATATAGTTAAGCCTAAAAGAGTTGTTTCAACATCATTGGCTCCGAAAACTATGCCGCCAGTGGGCATAAATTGACGCTAAATGGTGTTTATTATTTCAGCACCGACAATTTGCATTTTATTTTGACATTACGACCTAGTTTACCTTAGACGTAACAAGTGTAACAACATAATAAACAAATAAACGTTTCAATATTGGATATCTCAGTCTTTCATTATCACAAGAAACTGGATTCTGAAGAAAAAAACCTATTAAAAACACCGTTATGTAATATCGATATATTACAGAGAGCAATGATTGCGTTTTTATTTATTTTTCGTTCGACGACAAGGTTACCCCATTGCCAGTTCAATGTAATTTGTTCTTTAGTACCTAGGTACCTACTTCTGTTCAAGATATCGACGAAGTGGAAAGATACTATCTCAGAAACTGACGTTTAAATTATTTTTTAGGATTCCCTACCTCAAAAAGTAAAATAGGAACCCTTATAAGATCACTTTCTTGTCCGTCTGTCTGTCTGCCCGTGTGTCACCACCGTTTTCTCAGGAACGGGTGGACCTAGCCAGTTGACATTTATAGCAGATACTGAGGTCTATAGTCCCTATTACATATATAAATACCAAGGTCCTGAGTCAACACGATAAAAAGATATGGGCAAATTAGTTTGTTAATTTACTTCAGCCCAGTTGAATCGCCTGCGAACCGATTAAACCCATAATGGAAGATTGATATCATCATTCTCATAATACGTATTGTGTGATGGATGGATCAATATATCATAGTAATTTGACATCGTTGCGAAAGTGGGCAATTATTCTGAAATGTACGAACTAGAAATACTTGTACACGAAGGCATGCATATGCATTGAACTCATTATTTTGCATTACTTGTATCTCATTTTACATATATGTATGTGTGGACTACGTACTTTCCTTTACTTGGCCTTGCGCCAGAATAATCGTTAATTGATAAGATAGCGTTCTTCAGATTTTTTTTTCGACTGCATTACAATATCTGAACTGCATAATATTTGTTTCAATCGTGAACTGAATTGATTGTTACAGAAAGAAAGGGCACTTTATTATATTTTCTTACTTTACATTCAGAAATTATGAATGCAAACATCGTGTAATTAATAAAAAGTTTGCATTGTTAATTGATTCATACATACCTTTAAAATAACGTAAGCTCAAACAATACCTTTTATTTATGTTACACTTTCAAACTTTCTTAACCACTCCGCTCTACACCGATGTTTTTAGGGTTCCGTACCCAAAGGGTAAAACGGGACCCTATTACTGAGACTCCTCTGTCTGTCCGTCTGTCACCAGGCTGTAACTCATGAACCGTGATTTCTGTTGCCGCTATAACAACAAATACTAAAAACAGAATAAAATAAATATTGAATAGGGGCCCATACAATAAACGTGATATTTGCCGTTTTTGCCTGATGTTGTATAGATAATGCCACGGAACCCTTCGTGCGCGAGTCCGACTCGCACTTGGCTAGTTTTTTAATTAATGTGGACGATGTTTTCATAACGAATATAATTTTTAACAATGAATGACGAAAATCGATTCGAATGGATAGATGACAGTAACTGAATGAATAGTAATCTTAAACAATCCATTTACTACATCCCGTCCAAGTATTTACTTTGCTCCTCTCATAGCCCTTGAATGACTTCACAGACGTAATATGTAATGTAGCACAAAAACGCAGCATCCCGTCGCAATCTCTCAGCACTTGCATCGCAGCGTGTAACAGCTCGGTCAGGTAACACGGGTCGGTCGACTCCCCCGGCGACATTCCTCTCGCGACGAAATCGAGAGTCGACTCGTACGCAATCGTTACTCGACACTCGATACTCGTTAGCGAGTGGGATTACCGGAATCTATCGCGTTGGCGACTATGAGCTGAATGTGGGATTCGAGTTAATGAGCGGCGTGGATGTTTCCTGGTCTGGATCTGTATTGGCTGATTAGATGCGGTTGCTAAGAAACTAGAGCGAAATCTCCCGAACATGCCCTTGGCATAGACTTCATCATCATCATCATCATTTCAGCCAAAAGACGTCTACTGCTGGACATAGGCCTCCCCCAAATCTCGCCACATTCACCGGTCCCTTGCGACTCGCATCCAGCCGATCCCAGCAACCTTCACCAGGTCATCGGTCTACCTAGTGGGAGGCCTTCCAACGCAACGCCTTCCGGTTCGCGGTCGCCACTCCAAAACTTTACGGCCCCATCGGCCATCCGTTCAGCGGCAAAGACTTGGATGCAGATCATATCAGATTTGGCCAAAACTGCTGAACATTGAGCAGACCACAGTATCAACACCTTCAAAGTTACCATCGCCAGTGATATTATATCAACTACAAAAAAGGAGGATAGATTTGATAGTGAGCTTACTGAGCATTGATGAATGTGTCCGTTGGTTATCGAGTCCAAGTTGACAACTGTCAGTTGCGAAGACAAGTGCGCCGAGAGAAACGACGACCAGTCTATTCACAAACAACTGGTTATCTAAGTATGAAATAGATATTCTTAAGTTCAATGCTTGCTATAGTTTTCTAGCATTCGATTCTCAAAGCTATAAAAGCTAACTATTTGGCGTGACTTGGCGCAAACTAACTGGCCCCTAAATCTTGAAATGATGGTAAATATTTCAGTTCTGAGAGTCATGGCCTGACTTCCGTCATTGCTCACCACTTTTCCTATTGTTAAACCTACCCATTTAAAAGTCTCCTTCGCGGCAAAAACAATACCCAATATGTAGTCACTCATTTCAATAGACACATAAATGATTCACTAAGCCAACGCATTCGAATACCCAACGTATATGAGAAGTGAAATATCTTTGGGTGTTGAAATCGGGAAGTTTTCCGGACCGCGTGAGTTATGCATCAAGTTTTACGGCCGGCATAATACTTCTATTTTGTGGATTATGGTGTAAACGTGGGAGATGTTCCGTTAACTTTTAGGGGACATGTGTATTTGCATATTGGTAATATTCTTACTTTGACGATATAAATTGAATGCGAATGGATTTGAGTGGTTTATTAAGTTTATGTCGGGTGTCTAGACCTGGATGATTGCACTTCATTGGTGTGTTTCGCAAGACTTCTAAAGGGAGACGGCAGGTGGTATTCTAAGCATTGATGGTATGAATTATTAGTAAGAAACGATTCTGCAGTCGGTCATCCATCTGCCAAACGTTGTAAATACGGCTTATCTGGGACAACTCCTTTTGGTCATTCGACTGAGGCCTATGTTCAGCCGTTGACTTATACGGGTTGATATGATGTAGTATAGTCATAATTTATTATAAACGACACATGACTCCTATATTTAGCCAGCATTATTCCTAATATCAATTCTAAACGATACCATATTAAGATAATATGACCTGAAATGCATGCACTTAAATCTTACGTATGCCTGTACAACAGGTTGATCAAGTTTCGCACATTTTACCAACGAACTTGTTTGCCCCATTTGACATAATCTGATGGATGACTGTAACGAAGGCATTCCTCCTGTTGCACGTCTAAGCGTGATGAATGGCTATTTTTCTGGAGACTCATCGAAATAAATCTTTTAAGAGAATACTTATTTTCTTTACAAATGTGTTTTTGTACTGTCACGTTCCGGCGCTTATTACAAAAGCAGTGCCAACATGTTTTGCTGAAATATTCCGCGGACTCTTTTTTAAGACGTCTGCTTCTTACTTACCTTCGCACAAAAAAATGCTTTCATTTTCTTCTTAAAATCATGATTTAAAGGCGACCTCAATCCTGATCAATGAAAAGTGGAGTATCAGAAACGAAAGTCACTGAATCGATTTCAATATTATTGAGGAATTTGCAACTTATTAAAACCGCCAGCCGAAAAAGGAAGGGTCGCCGATTGTATAATTTGTTATAAATTTTCAACATCTCTTATACAATTAACACAATGGTCGTTAACTCGTATAAGTAATTACGTAAATGTTAACAACAAACGCTGCATGAATGAGGTGTTTAAATTTTGTAACCACAACGTAACGAGGTTTAACTTTTCACACACGACCTGGTATTGTTAAACTTAGTTTCCGAGTCTTAGTAAATGAGAAATGACCTGCTTTTAGAATGTTTTTATATGTGGATGAAATGAATACATCTATGGAGTTATTTACCGACGATTTAGTCGTTAGATGCGGTGTTATCTGTCTCAATCAGCGTGTGAGAAATTTGTCGGAAGTGGTTTAGGATTTCGTTTGTACTGTTGCTTTCCACGGTTTGTAGGTGGGAGAAATAGTGACAGGTGCTTTCATCACCGTAATACGTGCCCAAATTCCTTTTACACTATTTTTGACGTTCTATTTTAAAAACCGCCTACTTTATCAAGACTAGGTGTTCATTTTTTTAATTTACTTTGAGAACTTACCCGTTCCAGCCATCTCATGGTGACTAGGGATATAATTTAGTATTGAAGCTAAGTCTAAATATTACTTGATTAGTATTAGTACTTACATCACTAAATTATCTGCATGTCATGCAACACTGTAAAACCGCATCCGTTCTGGATAAATGACGTAGCACTTCATTTCCTGACCTTCTCCTAACCTCAGTACAATCAACATTCAAAAGAGTACATCACGTTTTGGTAGTTAGTTCCGCAAACATTAACAGAACTGACGAACAGACTTGCATACAATTTGATCAATGCATGTATATAACGCTCATAGAGGCGCCACTTGCCAAGGCCCACAACAAGAACGAATCTTATATCAAATAAAGGATAGACTGACTCTTCGGAAAATGTCTTCTTGTTAAAATACAAAAATACATTCCGTAAAATTCAGTGCACTTAATCTTAGTTCCTTGTACCAAGATATAATACTCTAAAAGTTACACCACATAATAGTTAACGAATTTCTTGACATTTTTTAGTAAGTATGTAACATGTTGTAAACGTAGGTTGGTGATTACTCTCGGGTTATATGAGCTTATGTAATGCAGAGGTCATTTCATTCAACTTTCGTGTCATATTTAATAATGCTTGATTTTCACCGCGAGTGTGCGTGACTATACTTAGTTGTGATTGTGATTCATTGACGGCTCTGTGAAGCTTGCTTAAAAATATGTGTAGATTTGAATGTATACAAGAAATCGTACATTTTTAGGTGTTTTCTGCTGAATCCGCTCCACAAGATACCTGAAACAATCCGACCCGAAGGACCAACCTTCGGGTCGGATTTTTACAAAAGCGAAAAGTACTTTTCTCTTTCTTAGTGCATCGCTAAATAAGTTGGAAATATCTTTTTCATTAGTACGACCGTGTTATTTCTCTGATTAGCAATAGGCCAAGGTTGAAGAAGCCATTCTATAACAAACATTAATCTACAATCCACATGTCAAAACACGCGATTCTCTAAATCCGACATACAATCGTTGCGATTAATCGCTACGATTAAATAGTTCACGAGAAAAACTGGCGATAATTCATTTTCCTTGAAGGCACTAGTATGTCTTGTCCAACAAGTCTATGCGTACTTTCTTAAGCATTTCTTGTTGTTTGATTTTCTATATTTATTTTCTTGCTGTTGTATGGGGATAGGTGAAAGAATATATCCGTAGTTTTATTTGTTTAACGTTAACGTGTGCTTAGTAGTTCAAAGTAATGCCTGCTCTCTCTAAGACTAGGCGACAACTATGTGTATGCCTAAGTAAGTTTGGGCCGAGGTTTGAGCGCTTTTATTTAGGCATTGGTATAGGTATTGCTTAATGTTAATGAAAACGGGCATTAGTTCACAATCTTTATGTCCTGTCCAGTAAATGCAAATGACTGTTTATTTATCTCGTATAATATGCGTAGGTATATAAAACAATTTAGATTAGTATTAAATTATTGGTTTATCGTCGACGTCGCTGATTTTATGATTATCGGTAATATCTTCAGATAGGTAAATAGTTTTGATAAGTTAGTGTATCTGTCAATCTTGCAGACATTTTCAGCTACTCAGAAAAGCAAATATAAATGAAAGGATAGTCTGCCATTAACACACAGAACATAAAATCACGCCTGTAATCCCCGAAGGGTTAGGCAGAGGTGTACCTAATCGAACACCTACATTTCGCCAGTTATGTTTAAGTCCCATGTAATAGGGGGCGAGCCTATTGCCGTCAACCCGGCGCAAATACAGACTCCGTAGCTGCTACTGAGAAATTGCTGATGGAAAAACCCAATAACACTTTGCCCGACCTGGGATTCGATCCCAAGACCTTATGCTCAGCAGTCGCGCTGGTGACTAGACCAACGAGGCAGTCCATTAATACATTTGAACTCATTCCAGAGAGTTTTATTTAGATGCGTTTTATTAATCAAGTCTTCACTAACAATAGTCGTCTTCATCTAAATAAGAGTGCACTATCTGATTCTCAACGCTCAGCTCAGCGCCGAAAGTTGAAATTTCATCAGTAAGAATGGAAAAAACACTAAATAGATTACCTATATGTTTTTCACCTCTCCCAGTTTGAAGACTAATCGGCTTACTGAAGCATGTCTGCGCCTAAACAAATATGTGTTGAGCTTAAATCCTTTAATTATCTAACATCGTTAGTATAATTACCCATTTGTTTTAAGGGAATCTCATTACCCTGAAGGCCGTCTGTCTAGTACCAAATCAGCAACATGAAAAAAAAATTAGACTGTGTCTACACTAGGCTAGCCAAACAAAACCGGAGCACAAGCTGAGAGCATATTTGCATAGCAACGGGTGCTTGGTTGGGGCTGTTAAGTCCGTTTTCGCCACGCGATATAAACCTTTTGAAATTATAGATATTCCTTTTTAGATAAACTAAGTACCACAACCTAACCTCTGGTATCTAACCTCTCGCGGGAGCGGATGAAACTAGATGTGTGCCGTCCTCCCCTTTATATGCAACAATGACGCGATGGCCTCAAAGGGGAGGATGGCACTACTTTTCCCACCTGGCTCTTTAAAGGGTCAGATTCAAAGGGACAAACGGGAGCAAGTCACATTCGGGCTCCACTCGTGCTCGTCTCACCCAGTGTAGACACAGCTTAAGGTATCTTTGTCCAAACAAAACAGTAGGGTGATTCCTAATTTAATTTCGTCAATTTATCGGCTTTGGACCTTTAATCTGATAAGTCACGTGAATTTAATGCTGTAACAAGATTTGCACACGTGATGGCTAATTGAGACTACATTAATATGGCTCCCGCATTTGACCTTACAAGAAACGAATGCTGATTTGTCTTTTTTAATAGTGGCATGGGCATGTGAGGAAAATATAAGATCCCATTAAAATACATGGACAAACTTTTAGAAATCATTCAGACCACCAAAATAAGGACAAAACGTAACATACGAGAAAAAAAACAGCTAACCAAAATACACTAAAAATGCCGGCAATTTAATATTTTAGGTCAAAATAAAATCACTTTAATCAGTGTTGTTTTGCTTAGATATCATTTGGTTAGACATACTGAATGCTGTGTTAAAATTTGTCCATCTATTTTAATGGGACCTTATATAGAGAGGAAAGTTTTAAGAATGAATTTGCATGGCTATAAGAGTGGGGCAAATAAACGATGGATGGCTGTTTGAAAAATAATACGGCTAGATCGGGGGTGACACTGACAATGAACGGGAGTCATGCTGCGCCGAACCCAAATAAATTGGGATAAGGTCAGGAGCCTAATGCTTAGCTCGTATTGTCCAAAACAGATCTTGAAGAAACTAAACAATCGGTTTTAATATTGAGGTATAGGTAATTTTGAGGTAAGATATCTCTTTTAGGCCGTAGGCTGTAAGTATAAAAACCTAAGATATAGAAAGAAAATACACGAGTCTTTACATTCTTCTATCTATCTAATATATAAAATTCTCGTGCCGCGGTGTTTGTTACCAAACTCCTCCGAAACGGCAGAACCGATTTGTATGAAATTTTGTGTGCACATCGGATAGGTCTGAGAATCGGCCAACATCTATTTTTCAAGTATGTTATTATTATTTTGTATTTTTTTTTACCTTATTTTTTATTTGACATTATTTAATTTTTGATGTCGTATTATTTTATTACTGTAAATATGAGGATTTTGTGGGTCATATATTTATTTTTTTAATACGATTTAGTTTAGTTTCACTATTGTCAGGCAGTTGGAGTACTTTATGCGTCCTACCCAAATGTCCTTTCTTTAGTATTGATCGTCGTGTCGTTGAGCTCCTTGGGTTACGAGACGAGCTACACGATCACTGACTAATGCTTGCACTGACTGGACAGGTTGACTCAAATCTGTGTGGTTATTTCTTCAAAAGACCATCTCAGACATTAATCTGCATGGTCCTCATATGACTTAACTAATGTCTGGACTTTAAAAGAGACTGTGACCTCTGAGTTTGTTTCGGCTATTTCTTCTCAGAGTAATCAGGTACGACACACCGGCCCACAGTGGAACGAATGTATGGGAGCGGTTGGACGTAGACATGTCCGAAAAATAAGAGTAAAATTATGACAAACTAATGATGCCATCTTATTCGATTACTTAATGCCTTCATAAATTGTGGTGATGAATTTCTTCATAACTCCCATATTTCGGGAGTAATTTGAGAAAATGTGAAATTTTACTATGAAAATGAGTGTATCGAGCTCTCTCCCTCCTGATTCCGGGCTTGTTTCAAGTACCGGTCTCTAATATCGTAATGCTATTACTAAGAGCTATATTTAATACTAAGACACATAGTGCGCCAAATGTGCACTTTCTGGGATAAAAGGAAATGAAAATTTAAAAAAAAAAACGTTTTTTCCCCATTTGTATTTACTTTAAACCGCAGACAGACTTATTAAGAGGTCTATAAATATATTATATATATACAGAAATATATATTAACAAAAATATTCACAAGAACTGATGAGAGTATGACTTTTAAGTAAGTTGATAATAAATTACCTAGTTTCATTAAAAGTACAATAAATAATTAAGATGTAAGCTCTAATTTAATAAGTTACACATTTTAAAACAATAACATCATTTAATTATCTTCGTCATCATCATCATCATCAATTAATTCAAATTCAGAATCGATGTCCGCTAAATCATTTATGTTAACAAATTCGATATCACTTTTCTCAGAATCCGTAAGCTCATAAAATTCCTTAAAAGAAGATTTTTTTACAAACTTATTTCCTTTTGGACGGATACTTGTAACAAGTGGATCAGAAGACAGTAAAAGATTGTGCATAATATCTTCATTGCATGAGATACTGCTATGCTTTCGAGAATGCCCCTCTCTATATTTTCTAAAATCTTTATTTCTAGCCTCAGATGCCTCTTCGGATAGAAAACCAATGGGCACAATTGACATGTTCTGAACTATGTCTGGCCCATGCATTAAAATTTTATGAAGTGAAGAAGGCATATAATACCATGGGTATAACTCCACGTAAAGCTTAGCAGTATCAAAGCAGAACTCTCGGAATTTAGTTACGTTGATCTTCTCTCCTGATGAAATACACTGCAAGATCACACAGATTTTTCTTAAAAGCATAGCATCTATTCCGGTCAGTTCAGCAGATTTAGTGTAGTTTTCAAAAAATCTCCTTGCCGAGTTGCCATTGTTGGTGGATCCACTGCCTTGTTTCACAACATCGAGAAGTAAGCCCGTTTCTCTTCTTACAGCCTCTTGAACTCTTTTCTTCCTGTCATCAACTTGCCTTTTTGCTATATCACCCCTTACTTGCCATGATTTTATGTCTAATTTGTAGGAAATGTGTAATAAGCATTCCATTGAGCGAATCCAAGCGTGAAGGGTGCTTAAGCTATATTTATACATGTCCTCGTTTGCGTGTTTATCTTTGATTAACTCTAAATTATTCATTTCTTTAGGACAAGCCTTGCATATGTCACACACTGAAGCTGCTGTATCGGATATAATGGAATGAATTTTACCATCAATCATTGTCAACAGCAGTTGGTGTTTGACACTAATTCCATCAGTGATGGTGGATGGAGTTAAGGCTTCAATCTCTGCTTCGATTTCAGCCATCTCTCTCTGCACATTTTCTTTGGTTTCCTTTATAAACTTAAACAATATTGGCCGGCAAAATGAAGTGGAAGATGGTCGCTCGTTTTCCCAAATTGTTACACCTTTTGAGACGAGCCGCAGTGGTACAAGACTAATCATAAAATTACTAGCAAGATCGATTTGCTCATCTTCACTCGTCCTTTGATGATAAATGCTTTGGCTAGATGATCCGTCAAAACCCCATTTGCTGGTCAATACGAGCTGTTGATTGGGATCAACAGGGGTTTCTAACGACCTAATAAGTCTTCTTGAGGTTAAATCCATCAAGGCTTGTAATTTGATTTTTGCAGAGCTCTCTGTAACTGTGAGATCTTCTTTGGCCGGATAGCACTTAATTTTTTCTTTAACCAACATGTAGTAACTCGGGTATTGAAGAGCTCCTTCTTGAGTGTTGAAATCCCGAAGAGTGTTATAGCGCCATTTCGATAAGTTCATCGATACATAAAGAGCCAATGCCTTCAAAGGGGATATTTCCCGTACCTGAATTGATTTACCTTCAATGAAGGCTTTGATTTTTGAGGCCTCTTCTGGATTCTCCGTCAAGTATTTCATAACATAAGCTGTATCGCTTTGTCCTGCCTTTTGAAGCGCCCTTTCGGCCGAAAACATAATTTCAGCGCTGCTACTGCTGCATGAAAGACTATCTTCAGTGCGTCTTCTTTTTTGCCGGTTACTAAGGTCCTCAAAAGATTTACGAGGACTAGGATGTGTACAAGTTGAAGCATCAGATTTAGCAGGAGAAATTATGGGCTCGATGACGTCACTTATATTTTCTGTAGAAGGTTCCATATTTTCATTCTGGAATTCCGGCCATTGAATTGCAGCCTGTAGCCAAATCTCATGTTTCTTCCGAAACTTATCTGTGCTTCTTCCAGACTGTGTCCATTTTGCATAAATGCGGTAGCAAAATCGACGACACCAGTCTTTTAAACTTGTTTCAGCACTTTCACATAACTGAACACAACTGTTATCTTTTAAAACACTGAACAAATAGTTAAAGTCACGTAAATCTTTATGTGCGCGTGCGCATAAAGCAACGTGAATATCAAGATTTGTATTAAAATTTGGAAAATACATTGCGAGATTAGCTTGGATACAACGAGGTGTAAATCAACACTGATTTTAAAGTTACTAATAGTGACCTATTTATATAAAATCCAGGTATCCCAGGTATCCTTTGTTAAATATTGCAAGGTAATTAGTTATTGTGATGATTAGTAAATGATGCATGCTAAATTAGTGTATTAAGAGCCATTTAGTAATTAAATAATAGCAATGTTCTTATCAGTAATCATTAGTGCATCAGTTTTATATGTAAACCTTAAGTCCCTAATTATATATCCTAATTAGCTTATATCTTCTCTAATTGGCTGCTCAGAAATGTTATTGTAATAAGGTAAACCTTTAGAAAAACGGTTTTAATCAACAAAATAAACAAAAAATAAAAAAATTGTGTTATAAAATAAACATCACTCTTTATCCCAGAAAGTGCACATTTGGCGCACTATGTGTCTTAGTATTAAATATAGCTCTTAGTATTAGCATTATGATATTAGAGACCGCTACTTGAAACAAGCCCGGAATCAGGAGGGAGAGAGCTCGATACACTCATTTTCATAGTAAAATTTCACATTTTCTCAAATTACTCCCGAAATATGGGAGTTATGAAGAAATTCATCACCACAAGTTATGAAGGCATTAAGTAATCGAATAAGATGGCATCATTAGTTTGGCATAATTTTACTCTTTTTTTTCGGACATGTCTACGTCCAACCGCTCCCATACATTCGTTCCACTGTGCGGCCCCATCTAGTTTTAAAAAAACATGACGTGTAAAAGTGTTTGAAAAACCTATTTGCAAATGATAAGACCGAGGTGACCCACTCCTAAATTTTTTTTTTTTTTTTTTTAATTTTATTCGTAGGTAGGTGGGTAATAGGTAGGGTCACTATTCATAGTTGACAGGACAATGTCTGTCGGGGCAGCTAGTAAATGTATAATATGCAGAAATGACACCAGCTTCCTTACACACTTCGCTTCGTCCACGTTCATGCACGCACACCTTTCATGTCATAAATTCATATCATAACAATTTAATTCACTTTCTTAATACATTACGTTATTTTTGTAGCAATTTAAGTAAGAATTGTAAATATGTGGGTAGAGTTAGGTAACTTAAAAGCCCTTCACCAAGAGATTGATAGTACGCAAGAAGTAAATTTGTTAATTGGAAAAAAAACGAAAGTGTGTATACTTTTTAATGGCTTAATGCAATTAAAGAAAACAGTAAGCAGGTACCTAAACTCTTATTAGTTGGCGAAGCTTTTCTCATAAAAATACTACCAACTACTAACACAGGGTGAATTTTTGAAGTGAGCGTGGATGGCCAGATCAAAACTATGAGAAATGGCGAAAAATACTTAAAGGAGTCTCGAGCTCGATTTTGATGACAACTAAAATTGCATTATTCGATTTTTGAAAAAACAATATCCCTACGAAGCGTGTATTTATTTTCTATTCTTTGGCTATTGCTAGGGTCCTCGTTACTTTCTCAGCTTTGCGGTAGGTATCTTAAGTCTCTTCTATACCAATTTTGTTTCAACTAAATAGTAGATAGACCACAGCCGATCTGTTACATACATTATTTTTAGGAAGAAATGAGGTTTTACGTCGCATATGTTAGTTCTATGGAAAAGAGTGACAACGTCGAATTGTCGCTGGTCGCGGGATACTTTGGTTGGGAATATCGCTCAAAGGGCTGTAACATTCATAATTCCATATTTTGTGTACTTACTCGCTATTTTTGTAAACAATTACGTATTAATTGAATTCGTTATGATTTAATTAATTTTGGTGGTTTAGGTTGGTTTCTGTGATTGATATTTTGTTCCAAGTTAAAATAAACGGTTGTATTTAGTATTTTGTGTACCTCGTTGTCTTTCTTTAAACATCTTCGCTTCTGTTTGCTAAATCTATATATACGAGGAGGAACGCAACAAAAATTAACATTAAAATCGAATAATGCACCTAAAAATCTCCATAAAATCCAATGTAAACGTCACTACTAACTAACGATAAATACTTAATCATTTAGAAAAAACTCATTACAATTAGTAACATCCTTTTCCAATACACTGCACAACGGTTTTGTTAATTTTGAATATATTACCTCTAATTGGTCGGTATAGATACGTTGTCTCTACGTTGGTCACGAATTGGTCTCTGATTGTAATTATTGTCACGTGAAATGAGGTAATTATGAAGGCATTCTCTTCGAATAAATTACTTTGTAGTAGGGTAGTGTATTGCGGTCAGTTAAGGGTGCTGTGACCCGATATAGTATGGGTTTGTTCCATTTTCTCTGACCTTATTTAAGGTTTTATAATTAACCACTGCATAAAGCTGATTATACTGGACAACAATTTTCACAACAAAAAAATAACATTTTGTCTGTCAATAGTTCACTACATATTTGAAGCTCTGAAAGATGACTAACAAATTCATGAATTAAACTCTAGTATAACGTAATACAACATGATTTCCTCATAAACAAATCAACGCCACTAAGGCTGGCCAAGTTCAATATTCACAGATAACATCCAATTAATGAATCACCACAACTTAATCGTTCACGTATGATTCACGCATTACAATTCAAGCCACGCGAAAAGGAACACAATAAAACGTCATCTGTCGTAACCCGTCACTTGCAAGGTCGAATTTAAAATGAACCAAGGAAAGCAACTCGGAAGTATCGTGCTTAAAACGTAGAAAGTGCAACTCTCGGTATTAAATTTTCTCGTACCGCCATAACACTGTATGTTAATTGAAATCACCAATTTCTCGGGCGCTTTCTACTATAGAATCCCCATACAGTGTGTAATAACTTGATGACACGCTATGCAACTGTTTGTTACGAGAGCGTTTAGATTGGCGTGGCGAACGTTCAAGAAGATTGGTTTAGAAATGCTTTTGAAGAGTAATATAAAATCTTATAAGTAGTATTGACTAGATCTGTTCGCGGATTTTCCATTGAAAAGATTCAAGATATGTGGAAAAAACGGAATAAGTCAAAGATGAAGAATGTGCTGTTATTTCGCCCAGCGGAATGCGACTGGATAAAAAGGGTCTAAGCCAATGACAAATTTCTTAAATATTTTATACTCTCCGGAGTGATCTGGTAAAGATTGTAATCGTAACATTCTCAATAACATATTAGTCATTCTAGCGGTCAGAGGTTATCGTATTTGTCTTATCTTCCATACTAAGATATAAAGCTAGCTTTAACCGACAGACAAGTTATATCTCAAAATAGATAAAACTAAATTGGTCAATTATTCTGCATCGCAGTGTAACAAGGCGTCAATGATCTAAGATGGGTTTTAAACGATTGTTCCGATTCCGTGACAAAAAGACTTTGAATTGTGATTAACTGACAATGAGTTTGTCGATTAACTATTAATTCTGACCTTAACTTAAAACCTATTAACTTAATGGCATTTAATGACGTATACTTAGATCCGTTAAGCGGTAATTATGTGCCTACTATTAACACCTTTTAAACAAACAGTTTTAGTAGGGATTGCTTGCGGAATGACATTAAATAAATTCTAGTACAAATCTTATACTGGATTGTTGTGGGCTCAACATTTTATTGCCCAATAAACGGACACTTAAATACATTAACACCAATTCTAAATAATGCAAATATTTGAAGCCGACTTTAGTTCTAGTTGGGTACAAAAATGAAAAACTAGAATCAAGATGTGAAAAAATAGATTAGTACAAGTTAAGCAGGTGCGTAAGCCGTCATACTAGATGTGTTAGATTCTATCCTAGAACAAGTTGTTCGTAACGTTATTAAAAATCATCTACGAAGATGAGAACTAAGTTTGGCAAAAAAATGTTAACATTTGAAGGAGCACAATCGTACAACAAGATACCCTCGTGTAATAAAAAAGTACACTCATTGAATGTAAATTCTAAACTATTAGCTGACTTTTATTAAAAATAACACCTTTCTTAAAATCTGAATTCATTGGACGAGTGTATCATAACATAAAAATTGCTACCGTGACGTCTGTGAAGAACTTTAAATATAACTAGCTGTCCCGCGCAACTTCGTCTGCGTCAAACCTAGATAACGACTGCAGCGCCATCTGTCGGGCTGATTTGTGAATCTAAACCATCCAGGGTGCCACCCAAACGCATACAAAAAAAATCATTCAAATCGGTCCAGCCGTTTAGGAGGAGTTCAGTGACATACACACGCACAGTAGAATTATATATATAAAGATTTATTTTAAGCATTGTTCTCATGTAAGTGACGTTGTGTCTTTTTTGAGAATAAATATATTTAAACCTAAACTCTGTTTCAGTAATTGGATTAATTTGTTATACAACGAATTTTTTTAATATAATTAAGTTACAGCGCCTCATCACGCGATTAGATGCTGAACATAAAATGTCAATAAAAACAACCTCCTTCTTGGATTCCCTAATTTAAAAACTGAAAGATCTCGTAAGTGTCTACTGGTTTTGTTTGATTAATCAAATAGAAACTGTGTACTTAATTGAAAAATATATTTTCGCACTAACCACTGGCATACAGCCAGGCCGTGCCATCGCCACTTAAAAAAAAAAAAAAACATGCTGACTTACTGAGCTACTAAGGAAAAAGAATTAATTAAAACTAACCCACTTCGGGCCGAAAAAACTAGGAACCCGTATATGCAAAAATTAAACACGCCAGAAGTTGATAGTAAATAGTTAATTAGGAATCGATCAACGAAGTAACAATTACTGACGATTTCCTCGTCATTTCACACGTACGGTCGTATTAATAAGACACTGTATTTGCAACAAAAACTGCAACACGCCAATGGAACTGAATGGAACGGAATGGAATGGATGTTAATGCAGTTAAGTAAAGTCATCAAAATATTTTAGCAAAGTATTTATTTTATCATGCTACACTGGTTTCTAGTTGATGCACTGGCGATCGAATAATCGAGAAAAGCTCCAATTATTTCACATGCCAAAATGTTGCAGCTCTAAAAGTTAGACCATGCTTTGAATAGAAGAAAGTTTGAACTTAAATGTTAACTCGAACCAATACTAAACAAGAAGAAGTGTCTGATGAGATGACGAGTAATAGAGAAGTATGGAAGAAGAAGACATGCTGCGCCGACCCCAAATGAATTGGGATAAGGGCAAAATAATGATGATGAAGACTTTAAAAAACGTTAACCTGTTGTGTTCTGTTAGGAAAAACTATCGTTTAAACACTAGTGTGGAACACCGTTATCTATTGGCGTCGAATGTACGCCTTTGAGTGTAAGGAATTATAATTAGTATCAGTATCGCAGTTCTCGTACGTACGTGAAGCTATAAATAAAATAAAAAAATAGAACAAAAAAGTTAATTAGTGTTCCAAATACGAATGAAACTGTGAAGACTGAAGACCAGTTCTTAATCAACAGATATTAAAGTATTTTGTATTGGATGTCGTAAGAAGACAAAGTGTAGACTTCAACTGCGGGCTGCAAGTGTAAAAACGAAATGCGTTCAACTCGGCTGAGTTTAGCGACCCACTTGGGTAAGTAAAAGGAGTATGTAAGGATTGTAACAGATGGTGGTCTGTAGTATCTGTCTACCCCCAAAAAGGCGGGAGTTTATGGAACGACTTCGTTATTTTTTCCCAACTCAAACTCAAACTCAAACTCAAAAGCATTTATTTCAATTAGACCATTACAGGCACTTTTGAATGTCAGAAAAACAAATTAGGCTAAGCTACAGTCACAGACACAAGGCATAATAACTTGTGAAAGTACTGTAGTTGCCCATTCCAAAGTGTAGATCTCTATGGAGAAGAATGGGCAAGAAACTCCATGGACACTCTTTTCAATCAAAATATTGTTACAAAATCTTGTTTACATCATTCATATTGAGATTATACATATATGTGAGAACGATGTAGAAATACGTGCACGTTAAGAGCGTCCAGAGTAAAATATTATATCAACAATTTAAAAACAAAGTAAGTAGTTAAAATAAACCGTGGCAGCTTTGAGATGACCAGTCCCAACCGACAGCGCCCGTTCACGAGCATGACGCATGAATCAGCCCCATTCAGCTCAACCATATTGAAGGAAGCTAAATGACCCGACACACCCGCCACCATCAGCGAGACATTTTAGTGAGCATGACATTCTCTCACCCACCAGGGTAAATTCAAGTCAATGAAAGATAACCAAATGTAAATGGTAGCTTTACAGTACATAGTACTCACACATCACAACCCACTACAACTCCTGAAAGCCAATCAACAGTAGCAACCACCAGAAAAACGCCGTGGCAGTGAATCTCGATGACTCCCAGAGAAACAATTTAACTGTCATGGATTCCGCAACGAACATAACATAACATCACGCCTGTAATCCCCGTAGGGTTAGGCAGAGGTGTACCTAATAGTACACCCACATTACGCCAGTTATGTCTTGAGTCCCATGTAATAGTCCGCAACGAAATTAATCAAAAAAGAAAAATAGGATAATACTTTCGTAAGTAAAACTTCGGTAGAGCAATGAGGAAGCACTCGACTAGAAATATTATCTATTTTCATAATTACTATACTACCCATTGTTTTAACAGTCTTCAAAGGTGCTGGCGATTATTATACTCTCCTCGTGAGTGGACCCTCTTATATATTATATAAAAATAACAATTGTAGGTGTATAAGTCTTTTCTATAGCGTTTTTATTCCAAACAAATCATACCATTACTATTGTTCGGAGATGTTTCTCATACCCTAGTTAATCGCGATCCTATACTTACCTAAGATGAAACCAGAATTTTACATAGAGCGACTGCCTCTCTGACCTGCAAATCCTCCTCCTCCTCCACATTCGGACCACTGACTACCTGTAACGACTGTAAAAGTTCTAAAAATGACAGCCGAGAACATCGGATTATCGTGTTTTCCAAAGCACGGAGGGAACTACGTCTGGAATGGGTTATTATCCGTCCACGGACCGACCTTGGCAAGCGTGGCTTAACCTAAAGGTCGACATGTTCGGCTTCTTATATATTCACGAGCAACATCTAAAGTGTCATACAATTAATTTTTTCATTAATTTACACAATGAAATCACCACAACACTTTCTATTTTATCAAAATCTTCTTCAACAAATAACAAAGACTTGACGGCATCCGTGAAAAGCAAAACCGATGACACTATGAACATTCTGATTCGCTGTTTCAAAGTCAACACTTTCTTATCTGCGGACACACAATAGGCGATCCAAAAAGAATCAAATCAATTGAGTTACCCCTTTTACTTATTCATAAAATCACAATAAAAACTCTTTGGAATCACGACATGACTGTAATACGGACGCTTCCAATATAACGGTCAAAGAAATATAAAAGGTAAAGATTTATTGGCTAGCGAAACTCCAGAGACGAAATTGAAACAAGATAAAAGCCAAAAAAAATGTTGATGTTGATGACCGCAAGTAGTGTAGTTACTTTATCTATAAGTTTAGAAAATCTTTTTTTTTGTATGGAGTTCTTCTGTAAAAGTAACACAGAAGAAGAACTGTTTTTAAATCCTCAAAAAGAATCTTAAAGTTTTTTTGTAACATTTTCTTAAGATATCAATACTCATCCCGCCTGTCGAGTTTCGCTAGCTAATTTAATTTAACCCTGTATTAAAAAACCGTTTGATAAAGAATTTCCCGTGTTAGAGTCGCGTGCTAAGATGGGAGTCGCTTGCGCAACGTTCGGAAACACCGCAACACGGGAACTGGATGTAGTGTAACTGTCTTTATCATCATCATGTTTAGTAGTGAAGCTATGCATGCAACGTTTCCGACGATTATATTGCTTTTTTACTATTGCTGTGTGTTGCCGTTTAAATAATATGCTCCATTGAGTAAAAGGTCGCAATATGTTAAATTAGAATGTTGGTATGCGAATTTGTTTATTATTTTAACTGTTAATTTACGTAAGTATGAGCAGATTTTTATTTTGAAATGTTTTAGTTGTACCCAAAATAACTTCGAAACATTTATACTTTTAATTTTTGACCGCCACGTCAATAACGAAAATCTGTGTTCTCTACGCCAAGCAACTGTAAAAAAAGGTGTATATTCGACGTGCCATGCCGTCCGTGGCGTCGTGAGCATTTTTTGATTTGACGTCCATAGACGTCCGAGGCGGTTAAAAGGTTAAAGGAGTCTGCCCACTACAACGTACCATACCATGACAGTACTATAAACGTTTCAGGTTACAGGCCCAAAAATATCCTTTTGGCACCGGCAATATATTTTGACCGGCAATTTGTTTAGGCTGCCTGTCCACCGGAGCGGAGCGAGGCTGCGGAGCGGAGAAACGGAGGAATATTAAAAAAAAATGATAAGTGGAATGGAAGTGGATGATAAGTGAAGGAATATTTAAAATAAATGATACGTCCTCAACTTCACTTATCTTTCTTTTGCTGTGTCCGACAGGGTCCACCATTGTTTAATTTTGGAAAAATGTTTACCACCTAAGCCTACATTGTGGAATGCAATAAAGAATTGAGTACATTAACCAATAGGATTGCTTGATTGATTTAATCTCCGCTCTTCTTCAGTGGATAATCCTATTGGTTAATATTTTTCTGTTTCTCTGCTCCGCAGCCTCGCTCCGCTCCGGTAGACTGACAGCCTTACGGTCCGTGCATGGCCACGGTGCCGGTGACGGAACGGTCCTAGTGGGCATAGACGGTGTACGGGGCAAAACCCTACAGTGCATAAACTTGAGTCGGAAACTTAGCCATTTCTATAGAATTTACGTCAAAGCTACATAAATTACAAAATAACAACGGTGAGGAAAATCTATAACTAAGGTTAACAAACATAAGGCTGATTTAAGGTATTATTGGGGTTTTAAAATCGGTCATCAACAGCTTGACATAGTTTTATTTATGTAATGCATATATTTAAACAGCGTATACCCAATTTTGCTTAAAATCGGTATGGCATAACTAAATTATGCAACGGAAATCCCTTGTTGTATCTACTTTCATATTATTATTACATGATACAACTAAAAATTTATCGATTCATAAATATGACAGTTCCTCATATTTATGTTTGTAAGCTTAGAGTATTTATTACTTTTCAATATACGCAAATCTGTTAGTTTATGGTTCACAGTGACGCAAAATAACTTGATGGTATATCGCGGAAGTGTCCCCGTAAATAAATAAATACACTTATTTGCCAAAATAACGACCCACCAATGCAGTATGTTTTATTAGTTTTTATAACGAGATTGATGTCGCGAATAATCTAATATGCTGAACGCTAATAGCCTGCGAATACGACAGGTGTTTAGACTCGAGTGCAATTACCTAAATGAAAGTGGGTGCAGATAAGAGTGGGAATGTACGCAGAGTCATCAAACTCGTGTTTGTTGTCAAATGAGGGAAATTCGTGATTTAGCAGCGCTTCAGGCGACTTCTTAAGTAACATTTATGTCTTGGTATATTATTCATAATTTGTATTTATTTGTATTATGTGTGAAAATTTCGACCTTTACGTTGTTGATGGCGCTTATGTTGCTTAATCTTACGAAAACCGTTCATACATTTGTTCTAAATGTTTGTTTGTATCCTTAATTTTTGCTTTTATCCGTTCTTGAACCCAAAATAACATCAACGTTTCTTTTAAAAAAAGTACAGTTGACAACAAAAATCTGGTGGCTTAGCCTTGACGAGTAAATCCGACACACATTACAACCGCTTCGCATTCCGCAAAACATGCAGTGTCCTCAATTGTCCGCAATAGTTTAGCAAACATGTAACATTCTTGTTTAAATTTTCAACGACTAATCAGTTAGTTAATTTGTAGTGTTGGCGCGAATGTGGGTTAACATCTAGCTAAAATAGAACGTCGCTACCGTCCGGCTGGCGGGAACGAGAAGATTTGGATGCGGTTGTTATGCAGACGATATATTTTAAACCGACCGGACAGGACTCCGGATTGGCTGCGGACACCGGTCTTTGACAGATACTTCTGTACAGTATCTGTCAAAATCCCGTGTGCAGAGCCCAGTCTTTAAGGTTCGGTAACCGATCCTTGTGTTCACTCGTTGTGCCACGCTCTGGACACTAGACTCAGTCCAATAATGTACCTGAAGTATCTGTAAGTGTGCGCAGCCAGTCCGTACTGGTTTGTTTGAATCTTGACTAATTTATACAATAAAAAATAAAAACTTGCCTATGGAATGTGTGACCTAGTGCTAAACATTTTGTTTGCCTAAAAAGTCTGATAGTGGTATAGTGTGTATTGAAGCCGGTTTTATCGCGGTTGCCATTCCGCATCGCATCAGGACAAATATTTGTATAGCCTACAGATATTTTGGTGAGGTCAAATAGTGCGTGTGGCTGGTTAGCCGCAGGGGATCCTAGTGAGCAATGAGGATGAATCATTTTAGGGTGACTCATGTCCAGTTGACAAATACTGTTAAATTAAATCTGAACGATCGTATGTTATGATTGTTCACTTCCTACAGTCCCACTTTTATTTTGTAATCTTTGGAATCTATCCAAGTCATGATCATTTCTGAAGAAGTGTATTATTTTACATTCACTTTACCAATGCTAATGATTCTTATAATGATTTCTTAATGGCGGATCGTGTTTTTTTAAATAAAAGTTTTATTTATGTGAGAGTTTATTATTATCTTTCGTTGATTAACATCCTGATAAAAGTGAGAATATTTATTTGTATTCAAATAGAAAGCGTTTTTGCTTACGATCTCAACTGCAGTAACTGTTAAGTCTCTTATAAAGTACAAAATAAATAAATAAATAGTATCAAATAATCTGATTGATGATGTGTAAGCGTATAAATGTCATCAAAATATTATCACCATCAAAATCTGGGACTATGACGATCACTAACTGGTTGAACGAAAAACAAATAAAACGATTATGTGCCACCAATCAAAATAATCCTACTAAACCACTTCTCGATTACTCATATCGATGTCAATCTCCACATCAGACACACTAACACACAAACAAGCACAAGAGATTTAAAAAAAAAAAAACCTACTTAGCGACCACTTATTCTGCAACACAGTGCAATATGCCGCGAGGTCAATGTTTCCTAGTTTCATGTCAACGCGCGCACGATGAACCGGCTTCCGTCGTACGAAATACTTCATAATAATATTATGTCACACTATACAGTCGAAGAGTAGTATAGTATACTATGAGAATATGCTATACTAGCTTTTGCCCGCGGCTTCGGTCGCGTGTAGTGGTAATTAACCTATCGAGGTTATAAACCACCTGTGTGCTGGTCTTGGCTAAATAATAACAGCCGCTCTGGTCGATCTTTAGGTTAAGCCGTTCTTGCCTAGGTTGGTCTGTGGATGGGTGACCACCCATTACATATCGAGTTTCCTCCATGCCTCGGGGAGCACGTTAAACCGTTGGTCCCGGCTGTCATTTGTAGATCTTTGACAGTCGTTACGTAGTCACTGGCCCAAAAAGTCTGACAACCAGTCTTACCAAGGGGTATCGTATTACCCAGTACTAACTGGGTTGTGGAGGTCAGACAGGCAGTCGCTCCATGTAAAATACTGGTATTCAGCTGCATCCGGTTAGACTGGAAGCCGACCCCAACATACTTGGGAAAAGACTAGGCAAATAATAAACTACCTGTGTGCCAAAATTCGTTTTTGCTTGAGAGTTGCGTTCATCCATCCATCTACCTTCACAAACTTTCGCATTTATAAAAGTAATAAGTTGTATGGATTTAATGTCCGTGTGTGGCTTTAGAATGGAATGTGTCAAAGCTCGTGTTTATTTACACTGTCGAGCAGTATTTTTACACCACTGTGGGATTCATTACGATTTATAGGATTAGGGGCTTTTCCTAAGAGGCATAATTATGTCAATAGTTATAATCTGAGGTCAATGGCCTCTGATCGTCTA
The DNA here is from genome assembly GCA_950005105.1 of Lycophotia porphyrea. Lineage (NCBI taxonomy): Eukaryota > Metazoa > Arthropoda > Insecta > Lepidoptera > Noctuidae > Lycophotia > Lycophotia porphyrea. Next base: position 17,224,035 of record OX465388.1, on the reverse strand, counting down.
GAGTTTTAGTTTTTAATACGTGAAGGTGACTATTCTTGTTTGTAATTTGCATTATTAATGAACTATATTGCGTAGGTACTTATGATGTTTGCAGATTAATTACGCAGTAGGTTTCGAAGCAGCTGTTAATGATTCCCTAGAGAATCTCGAGCTTGCATGTTTAAATTCGTTAGTGATATTTCGACGAATTTACTTCGAATGCCGAAATTAAATAAATTAATACTAACTAAAATAAACACTTCGGACTAGAAGCGTATTTATATTTTTACACTCATCTGTCTAATAAAGAAACTGGTCATGTGCAAATCGGACTCGCGCACGAAGGGTTCCGTACGATTATCTATACAACATTAGACAAAAACGGCAAAAAAGTCGCGTTTGTTGTATGCCTTTAAATATTTATTTTAATTGAACTATTTACTTTTAAAGTGAATATACAACTAAATATTCTGTGAATATTTCGAGCGTCTACCTGTCGCCGTTATTAATATCGAGCAAAAAAAACGGCAAAAAATCACGGTTGTTGTATGGGAGCTAAATATTTATTTTATTCTGTTTTTAGTATTCGTTGTTATAGTGGCAACTGAAATACATCATCTGTGAAAATTTCAACTGTCTAGCTATCACGGTTCTTGAGATACAGCCTGATGACAAATAGACAGACAGCAGAGTCTTAGTAATAGAGTCCCGTTTTACCCTTTGGGTACGGAACCCTAAAATAGTTCTTTCGTTCATACTATTTCTCAGGCAGCGTATTTTCAAATCACTGTTTGATCTTTGAGAACCGCGCGCTGATTGTCTAATAACATTCAAATCATTACACTAGTGGGTCACACAGCATGACAGATGGCGCTCATCAGAGCTCATATATCTCGTATACATTTCAACCTACCCACTTACCGCGTCGTTGGTATACTTGTCGCGAGCTATACTCAGCATGAGGTCCTGGGTTCGATTTCCAAGTCGGGCGAAGTGCTATTGGGTTTTTCCATCAGGAGCCCGAATTTCTCAGAAGCAACTATCACGGAGCCTGGATTTGTGCCTAGTTGATGGCAATATGGCCTATTACAAGTTTGCAAAATGGTAATTTCCTTATTTGTTGTTTTTGTACTCTACCACAATGCTGTCCTATTTGACCCAAAGGTTGACTGGTAGAGAATGCCTTGTGGCATTAAGTCCGCCTATGTACCACTCTTGTACATGAAGTTTAAATAAATAAATACATAGGACTTAATCATAACTGGCAAAATGTGGATGTAGGAACTATTATGTAGACATCTGCCTAAGCAATCGAGGATTACAAGGTATGATGTTATGTTATATTTATTTCAACCTAGTCGGAAGGCTGAATGATCTCCTAATGTTATGCGGCCTACTCCTCCAATTCACGCAATTATGTGTGATGTTTTATTTCCCCGAATTGCACACTAACACAGTTTCGTGTTATGATTAATTAACTGTTGGGTAATAGGTGTTAAATGCTGAGATAATTATAATATTACTCAATGTAAATAACGCGAAAGAGGTAAAGAATTTCCTGCCAGGGCTGCGGGACTGTTCGAAATAGATACCACGGCCCTGGAACACAAATGTCAAGGAAGGAACATGAATGGGTTTTCTTCAGTACAAGTCTGACACTCCCTTCCGCTCCACCCAGAGCGGGAGGAGGCATTTGATGATTTCCCATCCTAAAAAAACACGAGATAAAGAATTTGATGATCATGTGAAAAATGAACATTCAACAGTAAAATACGAAATTGCCATGGAAAAACATGGCTGGATCTAAGGTCATAGGTTTAAATAAATAATTAAGTTGTAAACACTAACAATACTATCCTAATTAGTAATTACTTAAGCACCATTGGTACTAACACTGAAATTCCATGGAATGTAGCCTGAAAATAAAGTTTAATTCATTTACTTTATTTAAGGACAAAAATGTATGGAAGTATAGTGACATGGTGCAAGATGAAGAACAGGGAAATATTTAGATACGAGATAAAGAGGAATGATAACATTTTCTCCTTCAATCTTGAAATTAAAATTTTGTTTTGACGCTAACCGCCAATTTTCAACACGAAACCAGTAACAGTAAAGTTAGGAAAATGGGTCAATGTGACGTTTGTATTTTCGTAAAGAGTTATATCTTCTTGTGGGTTCCAAATATTTCCACAGCATTAAAGAGGCTGGATACTGGCTGTTTGATCTACTATTTTAACGATTTTATAACAACAAAAATTTCTTTGTTTTTTTTTTTTTTTCATTAATAAAGCAAGCTTTTACGAGTATGTCAAACTCAAAGTTAATTAGGTATTCACAAGGTTAGGTAACATTTTGATCGTACCCTGTCTTCCTCTATTATTCAAAATCATTTCATATTACATGGCCCCACAATTTTATTTAATTTAAAAGCACTCACAGATCAAAATTTGCACTTCAAACTTTTTACAAAAAAAAATACAAACGACTTCCAAAAAAAAAAAAACTCTTTTAAATACTTACATACGGGTGCAATTGGCAACCTTCTTTTTTGTAAGTAAAATACTAACGATCCCACACGAGAAAATCTTCTAAGAGGCAAACTAACAATCCATCTCAAAAACCCAGAAGCCAAACAGTAAACGACCAAAGCCAAGCCCCATCAAACGGAATAAATTAAAAAGTTTGGAGGTCACGACACACTCCCATACCACAATGTAAAGATAAGCAGTAAACCAACTACGCCCTTTTTGTAAAATCAAACGCGGTTGTAAGGGTTGTTATGTTACACTACGCACATAATGCCGCCGATGCGACTAATACAGCTATCTTGTTACCCGAAGCATGCTTAGCATTCGTTTTTTTTTTTGCATGTGTGTTTAAGCCGATTTCCACTTGTTCCTAGTTGAAATCATCTTCTTCCTTCCTTGACCTATATAACTTGAGGTCGGCGAAACGCGTTTTTTCCTCGATCCTCCCCAGCTGGCTCGCTATCATTTTCTCCTAGTTAAAATACAGTTGATGTTTGTTTGTTACTTATTATGTCCCCCTGTATGGTCTCCCCCATAACCTTCCATTCTTCTTTGTGTGCGGTTTCCTCCGGCCAATCTCTTATATATAATCTGCAAGTGAATACTTTTATATCTACTGTACCCATACCAACATCGTTATGGCCTAGCTCATCATATGATAGGGGTAGGTGAGGGAGCGCCGGCGTCGCGTGCCATAGACAATGATCGTTAGGAAGTATGTATAGTATGAGCAGTGTTATACAAACTAGGCGAAGGGCTTCAGTGGTGACGTTTTGTATTTTAATGGCTTTATTAGGATGGGTGGGAATCGAGCATCGATATCAAATTTCTATACTGCTCCTCTTGAAAACGCAATAACTTCTATGAATTCGAGTAACTGTGATGTTAGTTACGAGGGCGGTGGTGTAGGATCCTATACTCTTCTTTGCCATCACCGTAAGAGTGATCGTAAATGAGTTATAAAGAAGGAAGTTAATCATGTTCATCAAGCTTAGTTGGTATAGAATCAGATCAAACCTGACAACATTCACAGGATTCTCATTAAAGAATCTACCCAATATGGCACATTTCTTTATACAGGGTAGCACCCACCAAACCTCAGTATTTTACATAGAAAACGATGACTAACTAATACCGTGTATTAAAAATCCAAAGAATTTCATAATGCCAGTGGGAACGGGCCACCCATTGCGTGGCGATCAGCCGTATCGTACCGATAGAGCCTTTATAGGGCGCCCACTATATCTTGGTAGGCGGCCAAGCCGGGAACTAAATAGATACGTTAGAATAAGACCTATTGATAGTACTAGTTTTATAAGCGGCGCCTCTGTGAAGTGCCAGGGTATACTGGGCGAGCTGAAACTCGATACACACAGGTATGACATATAATCAGCAGTGTCGATTTCATTCCACTTAGTGTCTTCATGATTATGGATAAGTCGGTGTGTCTTTGGGGTCTTGAATGTTACTAATTTGACGATTTGGGAGGTGGTCCTTTGATTCAAGTTTTCATATTCTTCTTTATTTCAAGACCATCTATTACTTTTCTCCTATTTTTCATTAAGTTTCTGTGACTTGCAAATAGATAATTTCATCTCTAATCGCGAATGTAACAGAAATGTCTATTGATACTGTTATTAATGCGCAGATGGCTTCTATTGTGCATTCGTCTGTACACTGATAAATGATAACAGCAACCCAAATCTTACCACTTCGCTTCAAGCGAACCACAATCACATTAATATTTTCCTTAATAATTTTATATTCTACAAACGAACCCCAGAAACACTAAAACTAGAAACACATATATCACTATGATTTATCCAATATTTTCTTGATTACTTAATAACATGTCCGCATCAGGCATAAATTCTAATTAGACAGTCGCAAATTGGTATCACTAACAAGTCAATTAAACGAAATCCAGTGGTAGTGTACCGAACAGGTTTATGCTGTGGAAGTTAAACCGCTTTCTAGGTTTTGTAGCAGTGGCCGCATTCTCAATGTCACCTCACTGCCTTGCCCTTCCGTCGTGCTGAGCTGTTGTGCCGTACCGATGGGGCGCCAAGGTCAGTGGAATAGCGTGTTTAGGAGATGGCTATAGAACTTGTTCTATTTAGGATAGTCATGAAGCTTAATTTGCTTTTGTAGATGAAGAATGGTGCTTAGGGTAAATTGTAATGGCTCGGATCGCCGAAAAAATAAAAAATCTCAACCTCCGAATTTCCCACTTCTGATATCACATTAATGCAAAATAAATAAAATAACACATGCTTTCTTTTCTGTTTCAGGTAAGCGTTGACAATCAGAAAAACAATTGTGTTTTACCTCGTAAGTATGATAGTGTTTTGTCTGTGGTACCCTGTTACTGATTTAGAACGACTGTTTCCTCCTTTCCAATCCATAATTTCACCGAACAAATCGATTGACAGTGGAGAGCAGACACAAAAATCATGCAATTCTCGTTAACGCAGTACCAAGTTGCATGTGTAGTTGATACTGAAGGCAATAGTAGTAACTTGTTGTAGATGACCTTAGTAACTCGTTTTCTTCAGCACACTCTTAAATCTTGCGACAGATGGTAAACAGCTGATATAACAACATATTTTATTTCAACTTGCATAATCAACATACGTGGTACTGCATCGTTTGATTGAAAACCTTCTTCGAAGTTTTCCACATTCCGCAAGGTTTGACAGCTCATCATTGTATTTTTTTGAAAAGTCCTAGCTTGGACTGCAATGGGTTGGTAAAAGTAGACTTGTTTACGTATAGTTTTTATAGCGTGTAAACAAGAATTATTGAGACCAGTACAAATACTTAAACACAAACGTAAGCAGCGCCTTATTATGTAACTGTTGACAAATCCACGAGTTGTTTACTCATCGCACGCTCCCGAAATAATCAGATAACAATGGAAGCTCAAGTCGCTTCAAGTAAAGACTACTATTTTAAACATGCCTCGTCTGTCTGTATTTCTAGCTCACGACATAAACACGCATTTAGATTCCTGTTTATTCTAGTCAGTTGACCTAACCAGTTGACAAAACTCAGGAGTTCTCTGTGTTCATTCCGAAGATTCCGATCGTATTTGTTCTTGTTTAAAAGGATATTCACTTTCTCTGCTGCGGAATTTGGAACTGCCCAATAAGATTATCCAATTTTGGAATTTGAGTTAGGTTTGTATCAGTTTGCTTGTTGATTGATGTGATTACTAATTAAGAGGGTAGCTGATAAGTGTTGGTTTCTTCATTCACGATTTATGTTACCATCCTTATTCATTAGTCTAAATGTTTTGTATGCCTTTCGGTGTATATGATTTTGAATCTATTATTGTCTTTCTGGTACGTCTGGCAATGACTCCGGCAGCCCTTGAGAAAATCTAAATCCTACTAGTACCAGCTTGACACTATTATGTCTTGTCTGGACAGTTGCATGGCTGGCTGCATCCTGCATTGAATGTTCCATTCATTCTACTTCGATCAACTCAGCTACCATCTTAATGTGGCACATTTTTCAATTGTACCGTAGTCCGTTTACCTCTCTTCTAGTAATCTACGATGGTAATACTAGTGTATTACTAAACATTAGATCTAAATCATTGGTTCCCAACCTTCGGTCCACAGACCACCAGTAGTCCGCAAGACTGTTTGTTATTCAAGAAGATGCAAACTCTAAAAGAACATTGATGCAAAAAATTTAAGTAATTGATTTCTTAAAGATGCTGCATGATGATGCATTTACGTTACCTTTGAATTACTATCTTAAAAAAAAGTTTTGACTAAACTTTAATTTTAACCTATGGTAGCTAACAATTAAGAAATCAAAGAGGTCCCTGGTTAAATAAACTTTGAGAACTACTGATCCAAATCGTCGTCGTTGGTCCAGCTAGCCTATCGCCTAGTTTCGTGGCCAGGTAAGCAGTAGTTTCTCAACGCGACAGATGGTTCGCTCGCCCACACGGCGCCAGACACGCGTGTACTTATAATACGTGTATTATATTGTGAGGCTTCAGTTACAGCGACAATATTGTATTACAATTTTAGGCACGAGGCGAAAGAACTGTTTAAGGGTCGTAGCAGGTGGCGTCCTGTTTACCCCCATAAGATTCTTTCTCTAGTTATTCTTTGCCTGTTCTGGAAAATTCACATCAACCAATTTCTTGTTATATAAAATCAATAAATATTATGACTATTTGACGTCCACAAAATGAGTAATGGCCTAGCTCGCCGTACGTACGTTTTTTGACGACAGGCCGTGTTGACGGCGCGTTCGTTGTTCGTTGTTCCACGCGCGCCTCAAAGAGATGTCAGCAAACAGGGCGGGACTGTACCGCGGCCCTGGAACGCAAAGGGCAAGGAAGGAACATAGATGGGTTTTAGTCAGTACAACTCTGATACTCCCTTCGCTCGGCCCAGAGCGGGAGGAGTCATTTAATGATTTCCCACCCGAAAAAAAATAAAGAAAACGCACAAAAGACTGAGAAGTGAGAATTAGCCAGGATGAAGAAAAGGTCGCAGTAAAGTACTGGTCACATGCAAAGTCTCCAAGAGGCCGAAATCCGAAGATAAAAAGTAAAGGGTTTAGAATATTAAGAAAGTTTAAAATGTTGCTTGTTCTTCTTTATATTAATTTCGCAACGCTCTTGTACTTTATTTGAGGAAGACTTCCATCAGACAGATTTAAAGGCTCAATGCTAATGAAGTATTTTTATAAACAGTATTCAATTTTAAAGAATCCATGACATGAAAGACATGTTGCGTTAATTTCCACAACTACAATGATATACTTAACTAAAGCTTTGTATATCTACGATCGAATACCAATTATGATGCTATCTTTATTATACACTTAAGATTAAAAAATATGAGTCTGGTCTAATTCTGAAACCAATACTTACCGAATATATCTATGTACCGCATCAATTCTTTGAAAATATAGATAGTCTGTCCGAAAAACTATTACTGTATCAGCTGTTTATTATCAACCTTGAGTGATAAGTTTCTATGATAAGTAAACACGTTGAGGAAAATGTGGCACGTGATGAACGGAAATAGATACAGGCTTCGATCAGATGAAAAACACGAGACGCGCACAACGTTCGTTTCAGTAAAAAGTGCCCGACTGCCTTTAGAAATTGCCCGTCAAATTCTTGTCATTTTGCTACAAGTTGTTACATCTCTTTAGAGACAACAGTGTTACTTTTTGTGCTAAATATTGCAATAATATCTTACAAAATTACTGCTTCACGATTTTACTTTTTACGTGACTGATAACAACGTTGTATAACACAATTTTGGCAACAATGACATAATCTCATTTAAGTAACACTTTCAGGAAATTTTGTAAACCGTTTAAATTGCTTCATATACATGCGGAATTTTGTGTCGAGTTTATTATTCTGGTGTAGGTAACTAAAGTTTCATGAACGTCAGTAAATTTTAATTATACTCGTATTTTTCACTTGATTTTTCCTGGATGCTTAAACATTCTGGTAACATAGACGATATGCCAGGCTTTTTAGGTATTTGAAATTTTGTTATTTAATTCAAAATTATTTTTCGAGATTAATAATCAAACGTTATTATTCATCATAAACAAAAACATTATTACTGCATCAGATATTAATAAAAATAATCCCATTCCTCAATATAATATGATGAACAAAAGCTGAGTTGACCGTCCCTCCCGATTATGACCCTTTGTTGTCTGACGCTTTCAGTTATCCTGCTTTCTTCAAGACGATCATTCCACCTGCATGATCGCTAACATTGTAACCACACCTCAACTGCACGATCGAGGCCGGGTTTTTACAACGGGTGTCGGTTTCACGCGTGTAGGCTCTTTACGCTCGTACACATACCTACGTGAAACATCTCAGATCGAGTGCACTTACTATAATAAAACTAGTGTGTAAACCATTAGTTTATGGCAAGCGCACGCCGGGGACGACAGGGTAGAGCACAAGATACAGATTCCTAGCAGTAGCTAGGAATCTGATAATATTTATAAGTATTGATAAAATGCTTTTCCCTACCGTCCCCGGTGTGCGCTGGCCTTTATTCAACAACCAATATACTACATTGGTAGGTGTCGCTTACAAAAAGACAAAAGACGACGCGCACGCGTGTAATAAAAATGAATCGAAACTCGTTTGTCCATATCAGGTCAATAAATTAAGATAGTATAAGGACAAATTGTAGTGAGACAAGTCTTATGTGACCGTAGACATGATGTAGGGGCGTTTGTCACATTTCGATATTGCTAAGGGCTCTTGAGCAAACGAAGCCTGGAACGTGTTCGGGAATGCGTCCGTACGTGTGATTAATATTGGCACCCAAACAAAGGATAGTTTCATTGACGTTGAGACTTCCGATGATGATAGTATAGTTACAAAGATATGCAAATTTCGCTATTCTTCTTGTTTTACTCGAATTACCTTTAAAAGGAGTGTTATTATATTGCCCTTATAGATGAAATATTGAATACTTAAAGCTAAGTATTCACTAAGTTAACTGTAAAGTTGGAAAATCTTGAAGAGACATCAAAGACGACCGGTTGTTGAATAGACTGACGAATAAGTTATGAAATAATTTAGATGGAATACAAACAGTATGGGTTTTTGAAGGGGCTGGAGTTATAAACTAAAGCAAAGCTTCCATTGAATTTTCACCAACTCACACGAAGTTACTTGAAAGCACCGTTGAAGCCATTTGAAATATTCAAAGACTTAGCAGATTTACTTGAAACTCGACGAGTCTACGTGAACGTAAATCCCCGAAGGCGTGCCACGTAAAATAATCTACATGGTTCTCTTAGGAAAACAGAACATCAATTTAACATAAGCTTTGAGTTTGCACTTTTAGATAGACTTAACCTTAGGTGTGTTAATCCTAAAATAAAGATGAATCTTAAACAGTACTTAACATTTAAGTTAGGTTTCTGTCGTCTTCAATCAACGCGAGACAAAGCAAAACAATGAATTTCCATTTCCATAGAATCTACTTATTCGAAAGCAGAAAAGCCCCAATTAATAAAGAATTATACTAAGGCTCCTTTTACGCAGAATCTGGCTCAGATTTTAGGCTTCTTTTTACAAGCTCCGAAATTCATTAAAAACCTTTTAGAGACGCTTACAATAGAGTGATCATATAAATTCAAAGAGGATTTTGCTCCAAATTGGATTTGATGTAAGCTTTTGTTGAAAGTAATAGAATTAGGATCATATAAAAGTACCTTTTGGAACATTAATGCCCACCTTAATAAATGAAGACAATAAGGCTCAGGGTTCAGGTACCTTCATAATTCGTCTTGGAAAATGTATGGTGTAAGTTTGGCAATTAAGAAGTAGTTTAAAGGTACTATTAGGGCTACTTATAAGCATGTCTTGTCGAGTTCGTAGTAACTTTGCCTACGCAGTTATAGTCCATGAGGTTTCCATTCCACAGTAAGAAATAATCTATTTCCTGTAAGACACTAAAAGATTTATTAATAACAGCTACTTAAGTGCTCCATTATCCAAAGATATTAATTTCCCTACGATAACCCACCTGAGAAAACACGGGAACAGTATCTCTCTGTCTGTTAAAATTGATAAGTTACCACTTACAAATGTTACACTTGGGTCAACAATATCGACCAAAGATACTCCTCCAAAAACTTCCTATATCGCTCTACTTTCCAACCTTAAACCAACAGCAATACTTACCACTGTTGTAGCAACTTAGTGAGAATACGGTATAAGAAAATTTGTTCAGTTTTCAAGTACAAATAGTATCATGACTATTTCGAAGACTATATTCTTCGTTTTGGATCTCGGATCAGAGGCTGTGCGTAAGCGCGCGAGTCTGTGTATTCTCTGTTGTTTCGTAACTCAGACAAAAGTCACTTTATCATGCCCAGATAACGAGAAAGCTATGCACTTGTTTACTGTACCTATCACTGTGATATTACATTAACATGATGTACATAATATGTAAGCGAACATTTTTATGGAGATATTATGCCATTAAACACTAAACTAACATAAGAGAAGATTAGTGATTTATAATCTTGATTGTAATAGTCATTGTGACAAATCAGTTTTAATGGTATTACTAGCTGTGCAAATTAATTGTTATCTTCAGCAATAAATTCCTTAACGACGAACCGAAAAGTATTAAGAACAAGTTCTCTATAAAAGATGGGATTTTATGTGGTCCTAAAATCATTGCCAAGCTTGACGTAACTGAGTAAATAGAAGATAGACAAACTGTAAATAATACTGCAAGTTGTTGAATCTACGACATGAATTCACAATCAAAGAAACTCATATCGTTTACAACTGTGAATGTGAATTTTAACGTACGCAACTCAATTTCAGTGGCGATACGGAGGGTAAAGAATTTTTATGAACGTGTGTAACGGTAGGAATGCGAAGAAAATTGTGGAAACGGTGAATGAAGTTGTACGTTGTAAATCAACACTAGATAAGTGTTTTATTGGTAATGCAACAGGTGCTGCTGGTATTCGGACTGCCTTAGCAGAAAAACTAACTCTAACTCCCTTTTTTTTTTCTTATAGGAAATAATCAAATGACTTCTCGCGCTCTGAGCAGAGCAGAAGGGAGTGTCAGACTTGTACTGACTGAAACCCATCCATGTTCCTTCCTTGCCCTTTGTGTTCCAGGGCCGCGGTATCTCTTTCGAACAGTCCCGCAGCCCAACACTAACTCCCTTAAACAGAAAAGTAAAAAAAATTCAAGCACAGAATCCAGAAGACAAGCAAAACCGTATTTAAACAATTTAAAACACTCTAAAGAACTAAAGATCAACAAAACTCCCGTTCGAGATTGAATATGCCGAAATCTAACTCAGATTTCAACAGCAAGAGATAAAAGTCACCAAAGCGGAAACGAATCGTAAAGAAAATTTCTTTTCGGTCTCAAACCGCATGAATGTTCATAATGAAAGACAAAATTGAATTTTTATAGTGTAGTATATCAATTACGATTGCAACCACAGTCCATTAAGCCCAGAGGATCCGCACGGCTGATTTTATTACCCGAATTATTTAAGGTCGGGCGAAAAAGTTGCAATGGTGATCTTGGGAATAAGTGTAACTGATGTTTGACGTCCCGTGACGGTTCGTAATCGGTTAGTAATCGGTTTTGTATCTATTGGTGACGGTGGGACTTCAGCATCTGATAGAAACAGGAATGTAGTTCATGGTTAGAGAGGTGAAGAGTGACATATACGGGATATACTCCCACATAATGGCTCTCCCTAACTCTCATTCTCATTTTCCTATTCAGAATGTGTTTTATCTTATACTTAATAATCACCGCACACTCCTGGTGTACACTGTACAGCTATCAAAGGCTTCACCCAAAACGACTTTTATCTAAAATCACTAGACAGATATAGTAGCAGTGACTGTGCGTTCCTCTTAAAAGTATCAACATTTCACGTCACTACCTCACACACAATCTTTCTTCGTTTGTTACTGTATCTTGTTTAAATATTTCATCATCCAAACGAATACCGACACCGAATTTCATCAAAATAGTTTTTCAAAACAGGAGTTGTGGACTTGGTAGTTCCACAAGGTACAAAACCCGATCTAATTCCATCGGGACCTTTTATTTGCGGATCCAAGATCGGAAGTCGTTGACATTTTATGATTTTACCGCTTTCCTCGTTTCAGATCGTAATATGGATTTTATTTGCATTCTTTCCCTCATTCTCTCGTTGAACAGAGGAACCTGTATGCTAGGTTTCACAGGCAATACCTACTTATTAACTGAACTAAGCCCTAATCCAATTAGTTCAGGAAGGCGAAATAAATACCATCTCTCGCTAAAAAAAATATGGACTTACATCGAGGTTACGCTGTTAGCAAAAATATTACGTTGTATATTTTATAGATATGGCAACTCTTTTGGAAGCACGTCAGACCAATCCATCAAAATATTAGCGCACTGAACTGACAGCATATGTAAAGGCACACTGAACTTGTTACTATGAGTATGACAAGTCTGATGAATATTGATAACGCCATAGAATTATGTAGGTACAGACAGATTAAAGAAATGAAAAAAAAATTGTAGCAATTACGGTTTTAATGCTGAACAATGTTAGTTAGTCATAGCAATAATGCTGAAACATAACAACAACACATTAGGTAAGTGCAAAACTAGTAAACAGCGTATAACCTTCACGTGTATCAGGACTATTTTTACAAGTTCTATAGCTGTTTTCAATACAAGACATCTTTATGAAACTACAGAAATAAATTCTTAAGAGTATTTCATTTTGAAATAAGATAACAACGAAACATTGCGCCATTTCTTTCTTATCAATAAGATAAACAAAACAGAGGAGCCTCTCAAGCCGTATCAGTCAAAATAAAAGATCTCATTCCATCTATCAACTAAAGTACCATTGATCATAGCATGAGTCATGCCACAGTATTGTCGGGAAGTCTCGTTTGACATTGAGCGGCTACCAACCGTGGCTTTGAAAAGGCCTAATCTGGTGCGAGGTGCCTATTAAGTACCTACGGGACTGGGTTTTAACGTCAATAGAAACATACGTACAGAAATCCATGTTGTTAAAATTTATTACTAGGTCATCGCAGCAATGTTCGTGTTATGAGACATCGTAAATTAGCTATTTTGATTGTCTTCAGAATACGTTGTCAAGGTCAGCCTGTAGTTAGTCGGAAGCCGAACCTACTGGATTGAGGAAAAGGCTAGGCATCCTATTGTTTGTGAAGGAGTTGGTCGCAGAATTGCCGTTATCCTACATCCAATGGCTCTGAGCAAGGCGGAATTTAGCAACAGCGTAGAAACGATAAAGTTAAACAAGGCGGAGGACATCACAATTGCAGTATTAACATAAGTATGTAATAATGTATGTAGTTATTTGTCGACAATCACTATAGTGAGTAACGTAAATGACTAGCTGATGACGCTAGAAGATTTTCCGAGTTACGCATAAACAACGACTTTCCTTGTGTTTAACTAATAAACAACAAGACGTTTGGAATAAGATGAATACAGACATCCTTTAAGCCCTTTTACCAAGTTAACCCATCCATCGTAAACATAGCATGAGCTTAATCAGTCCATGATGTATCCACTGCTGGACCACGGGTTTCATCTAAGGAGGAGAGGGAGCGGCCCATATTCCACCACGCGGGCCAATTGACGGTAACATTTCATCAAATGTTTGGTTCTAAACCAAGAGATGTTAAAAAAACCGCCTGACCCTAACAAATTACCCAGTGTCATCTTCAAGCGTCTGAATACCCGAGACGACGATTGATATTCGCATGACGACCGGGACAAATACATCGTGCCCATCGAAGCACGAATAAACAATAGTGACATTAATTAATCATAACAACCGAATCTATCATTAGTAAACATTAAAAACGTCACCAGGCGCCGTTCAGTCGTATGGAAGCGTCGTCGTCGACGTATAAAGACAATGACGCTTATTGACGATACTGCACGTTAATTGAAGATAGTCTTTACGTCGTTTTAAGTGACCTTAAGGACATATCAATGTTAATAATTTCAATTATGTTTTTGGCTTAAAATGCAAAATTTAAATTATAATTGCGCCGTGTTGTCAATTGTAGCTCAGTTTTGTAATATGACCATAGCTGCATCGTTCTATTGTTCTGTTGTCTGTGTTTCGTCAATTTCTGTTTTTGTCTGCTCTTAATACTGCTCAAACAATTATTTCATTCTCTTCGATCACGATAACCTCAAAATGTTCAGTGAAAGTCCCATAAAAATCCGTCCAGTAGTTTAGAGTGATGCGCACGCAAATTGCATAGTACAGAAATTATTATTTTGGAACTATATTTCCCTTGCGATTACTGCCATTAGAATTTCTCCCCAACTATCATTTTCAATAATAGAAGTTTGTTCACTAAAGCTGCTTCAATAGGATTTAGTAAGCAAAAATATGGAAACACGGTGTAAAGACCGTGACCTTTCACATTCCTTTCAACCCTCAAAATGTCTAACGTTATACATGAACTGCGTAAAATACTAGACCTAGCACGTTTCAGATTAACTATACCAAAGAAAAGAAAAGTCGCGAAAAGACAGATAAGATAGATACATCGGCTTATAAATTAAATCGATTGTACCCAAAACCGCCATATAAAGATATATAACCGATTTATTATGTACGTTAACCGAGGCATAAATGTTAAAAAACTCATAATTTTCACGACTGACAATTGGCAATGGACATTTTGCAATGCCAATTAGAAATGCTAGCCTATAAAATGTACGAGGAAGTGTATGGCACGCAGAGTTTAGAATACAGTTGACTTTTATGTGGAAGGTAATTACGTTCTATCTCTTGAGACTGAATGGATTTAAGACGTATAACGAATGGAATCTATTCAAAAATCGAGACCATTCTTGGATTTGGGACTTACAGCAAAGTTTCCAAATGGATAAGCACACCGCAAATAAAATGTCACGTTTTGTTCGCGACAAGTTCAACAAAATAAATCCGATGCCTTTGACCCAGTCGCAAGCACTACTAAGGCTTGACAATACCATGTAATCCGATTGAAAAAGATCTGTATCGTTTTATTGGATATGTTTCCATAAGACATGACATTGTTAGGCGTACGCATTGGATTTGGAAGATCGCTCCCTAAGCTACGAACGATGGCGAATATCTGCCATTGAATCTATTTCCGGTGTCTTATGTTGTTGTTTTTCCGCATACAAATATTCTGTATACTGTTTTAAGACACGTCCTCTTGCAAGGTTATACGCACAATTTCGCGATGGTTCCATATTGATAGCTCCTACATTTGTGTCCTGCTCTGTGATTCATTTGTTTTCAAAGCACGTCCACTTCCTGACTTCCGAGGTCTTGCAAAGTGTTGTCTTTCACTGTCCGCATGCTCGATCATATTTATTGAGGAAACAGCCCTTTATTTCTCGATTTCTACAATGTCAAGTGCGATGTACTGTAATGCGTTATTATTCTATACACAGTTACACACAATTATTATTGTGTTCCTGTTAACAATAACCTGCTTACGAAGCGTTATGCACATTAAAATATCAAAGAGAAAAACGTGAAAACGCGATCTCATTGCGCCAGGGGCCCCTTATCTCCTGCTTACAAAGAAGCGTAGATATTTCACTTTCTTAGTTTAGATCAAGATAACAAACAAGCAGTATGACGGATGGGCGAGCCAAGAGGCGCGTGATTACATAAACGTGAAAGTATTATGTCGACCAATTGAAAAGATCATGATTTAAATACGCATTTCACTATCGCAACACTGACTTTGATCTGGCAAGGTGTAATTGCTTACGTCTATTATAATATTGTACGTGGCCATGAAAAGCGTAGAAAAGAAAGTAATAAAGATTTACCACAAACATTCTTGAATGATATCTATCAATATGATCAGGAGAGATTTGTTACTCAATTGGCTTGTTGCCAGGACGGTGCAAAAATATCAGACGAATCTTTCAGGATTAAAGAGATTGATATAAGGATACAGAAATAGTAACAAACACAGATATTATAGAAACATGACATTACACAATACATAGTCAGTAAGATGAACATTATTTATGCTCAGTTGAGTTCCTCATTACAGTACACAATAACTTTCATATATTACGTAGTTGAATTAATATCATTTAAATTAGTAAAACACAGCATGACTTTATAATTTCTTTGTTTTCATTGTTTGTTCTTCTCTTTATTGTGCCTTCGGCAACACTGTGTTCCTTTCCTTTCGAATGGCAAACCACAGTATGTCAGTCTCTTTGTTTACCGGTACCTTATTTAAAAATACTGAGCTAGACATTTATTTTATGTTCATATCACGAATCCAAAATTCTTAAATCTCATGCATGGCTATATTTATTCATTCACTCAATTTCAATATGACCTGTATAAATATAATTATTGTTTCGAAATCACTACCTACTTATTCCTACTAATAGTTCACCGCTATTTGAATCTATTGTAAATGATTTAATTTATAACTTATCAAAAGAAATCACCGACACTTAAAATCGAAATCACTCGCGACTCGGTCATATAGAAATGATAACTTTTACACGAATGAATTAGAAATTGAGGTCCTAATAAGTGTCACTTGTCACACTGACACTCTTCTTATATTATAACAATACGTGACTTCAATTGATACGAGTACGATCAACGATAATCACTTCTGTACAATACACTACTCAATAGTACTCTTGAAGAATACATAGTACACTCAGATGCTACAGATGTTTTGGGAACATTGCTCTTTAAGAACTTAATTGCTTTTAGAACTGAGGGAAACAAAGGGGTAATGAACGCAAAACAAGCAGATAATACCGCAATGTCCTCAGCGTGGAACTAATCGCGAATGCAATGGAATCTGTAACGAACACTTTAACTTTATCTATATCGATATCGGTATGCGAATGTACGTTGCGTGTACACATATGCAATTCAAATGGCACGTAAATAAGTGAATGTAGCTATTTGCGATTTTGGTGCTGATAGACCTGATATAGTGTAATGCTAATTACAAATTGTGCGATTGATTTTCGTGAAAAATGATCATCATTTTCGCCCACGAGAATTGATGTAAAAGACCTGATTGCTGATGAAGACCTTGATAGAAATGGTAATTTTCGTAAAAACTTAATATATCATCAACATAAACCTAAAAACAAGTTCCCAAATCTCAATCAAGACAAAATTGATGGATGATCTATTAATCATTTTATAATAACACCGACGGAAGAGACGATTTAAACAACAAAGTGAACAAATCACGGAACAAAACAAAGGCGGATCCGTGCAATTATCATGTTTTTATCGACAAAATGGAGTAATTCGATCAATTGTTCGTAACGCAGGAAACGGGTATAATTTCGCTTATGAAACAACCATAAATTATTCTAAAAAGGAGAATCATTAATTAGGTTATGATTGCCGATGAGGTCTAGAAAAAAGCTTCCTCTGTTGAAAACCAGGGTTCGAAATTGTCTCACAATGATATGAGAATTTCTTGTGACTTTGAATTCGGCTCTTTTGGCATGCCACCCAGACCTATATCTTCGAAAGCACTTGAAAGCTGTATCGTTTGACTGTTATTTATTGAGATAAAGCGAGTTATTTCGTCTGGGTGAATTTCTTGTCTTGCTACTGGCGGTTAAATGATGATAAATTCCAATAAAGAACAGAATGTAGGCGCCATTTTAAGTTAGTATATTCCATGAAGATACGCTGAAATTTGAAATTCCAGCAACATTTAAAAGTTTACTGTTAGTTGACAAAAGTTTACGAGAAAAGCAAGTGGAGCTGATCAATGGTGCAGCACCGAAAAAAGAGTAAACAAACAGTCTATTATTTCATAATGTCTATTATCAAACAGCCAATGACCTTGCCACAGTTTGGCCCAACACCAAGTGCCGATGACTTCTCTGGCACTTTCTACTACTTTTTATTACCCACCAGCTATCAAAACAATTCCACTGACTGACTATCCGAAATTGGTTCTAATACATTGATTCTTTTGTTCTTTGAAGATTGAAAGTTTCAATTCCGAATCAGCAGTGTATGATATATCGGAGTTTGTGTCGACTGATGTTCAGATATCATGGTTTTATTAATGGGTTTCGTTATCGACTGTCGTCACAGTTCATCATATTGTTTTCATTACTTCATAACGTTATCATTCGGGTTTTCCACGGGATATTCCAGATAATCTATTTTTGATAATCTGATATGTAAATTACTATCGTTGTATCGTTATTTTTTAGTAACATTGACAGGTGGGTGTAAAATATTATTCTGACCTTGAAGGCAGCTTTCTATTTTGATTCGGTCCAGATTCCTTCCAATTGAATGCTTTATCAGAAGTATTTACATGTCTATTAAGCTATATGTATTTTCTGTTATGGCTTTTACTACTTTCTTACGTCTATTTACTTATCTTTAAACGGATAGTTGGTTTAGCTGTTTGTGTATATGTAATTAAAATCCCTCCTTATAGAAACTGTACACAATGCTTCCAGCGTTTGAGAATTCCTCTTTAAGTTGACTGGTAGCAGTAAACTTAATGCAACAGTATCGTAATCTGCCTTAATTACTGACATTTGAGTGACAGATAATATCTGCCTACGCTTAATTATATGCTTTTATTTCTCAAGCATACCATGCATTTTACAATCTGTCTTCAGAGGAGATCATCAGATTTTACTCACAGGCACATAAAGTGTTACATTCTGCGTTAATGCAATTTGTATCGTACATCCAAACTACCATCTGCCGATAAACCTAATTTTATATGGCGGGTTTCCAACCCACGTTTTATTCTAATTCTTACCAAACGCACCTGGAAAGTTCTCAAATAAACATAGAAGCATCTAATTCAGTGGCAGATGTTAACGAACATTAATGCGTTGGCGCACCTGCCTCTCGTTTGCAATATCAACGTTTCATTTGATACATAGACGTGTCGCGACGTGGGGTATTTGGACATATCTTCACGCTAATTTCCCTCGTAAAGTTGGGCAGAACTCCAACTGCATAAGAGAGCATTGGCACCGTTCGGCCGTGCTGGGTATAAAGGTCGTAATTTTCGCGTTAGGTTGTTCACCAGAATGTTCTGATTCATTCATGTGAATCAAATAACGTCACTCTCATTAATCTTGGAATGTCTTGTTATGTCGCGTTGTCATAGACACGGCTTATTATCAAATTACAAATGAAACCAGGATCTCCGAAGTCCCAGACATGTTGCTACTAGACCAATTAAGCAATTGATTATAATAGTAATACCATTTCGGATGACATCCAGATGACTGTTTTGTCTGTCGTTGACGCTCTTAGTTCTAAATATATTCTCATAATAATTCGTCGTCCTACATTGTATTATTTCATAATTACCTCGGCGTGCCAGATAGTCGTGTGAAATGCTCGCTGTTATCTCAGGAGACAGTTATATCACAGTAATAACATTGTCGCAATGTCTTACATGTATTCTACTTTTGTTTGATGAGCTGATAGTGGATCTTGCTTTTTTTGTATATTTTTTTACCTGTTGTTTGTTTGGACTATTTCTAGGAATAAATCTCTTTCTTATTCATCTCGTGAAGGGCGTTTAAAGGACTTTCTTTATTTAAAGTCGGGAGAAAGTCAAAAAGTATCGCTGTCCTACTTAAACTTTATTCGGTCTACTGAAATTCTAGAATTGCTTTCTTTATATATTCCTAAAACGTTATTCTTACTGTGACCAGTAGACGTTGCTAAACTCAAATATTAAATTAAAATATCAGTAAACGCTTCTAATTCACAAGGGGGTTGTTTAAATGCTGTAACATCCAATACACAAATCGAAACACACAATAAGCAGACTTGTTTACCGATACACCTCTAAATATATTAACGAGCTCAGGTAATTTGGAGCGCAGAATTCTCTCAGCTCATTAACTGCGCAAATAACTGCCATCACGTGCGCCGATGTCCAATAAAAACTGTTTACTTATCTTAAATTCGATTCTCGTTCAAGACGTTCAGGACACTGCGAAATTAGTTTACAAAAATAGAGCTGAAATAACTTCCAAAAAAATCGAAGACTTAAAAACTATAGTACGCCCGTAACGTAAACATCGTGGGAGTTTAGATTACGAGCGATGTTGCCAAAACCAAGGACTGACTTTACGTCTAGAAAATAATCCAGACGCTTTAATTTTGGTCTATCCAAATAATCTGATCGTGTATTTATTTATTTTAAGCAATAAAGTAGTTCAAAGAAGTGTTTGAAGTGAAAACATGGAATAGGCTGCTTTATGTCTAGCGGCGTATTATATTTATTTCGGTAGATTCATTGGAATACTATAACTAGGCACTAATTTAAATATTTAGCGTGAAGTGGAAAACTACGATTGTCTATGCATGGCACATGCGGCATCTACGGGGCGTCAATAACGATCAAAGCCAAAAATTTAGTTAATGATGATGTAAATTATATGACAGTCGGGTGAAATATGTAACATAATTATACGAAAATCTTTTGATACCAGAGCAATCAGGTAATACAGGTTTATCCAATAGCATCTTTCAGATAACATAGTAGTAGTAATAGTAGTAGACAAACATCAGCACTTAGTAATGCGAAATCGCTGTGTCATCTATATACAAAACATAGCTCGAAGCTAATTTATTGTTAGTAATTATCTGAATAACAATAATCCTGAAAACCATAACAAACCTTCCTTTACCATTCTAACTCCAGTTTCCTTTGCAAATTGTAATTTAAAAGACCACAGATCTAAATAATGCTATGCTAGATGCTATTACTTAACCGAGTTTGTTTTGTTAGACGTTTGAGCGCAGCATCTCATTTCTTGAGAAAAATCACACGGATCGTTAAAACATTTCGTTAATCTACTTTAACTATTCTTCGGTAATATTTGTGAGAAAACTAGCTGTAATGTACTGAAATTATTGTGTACAGTTTCTTTGTTAGCTACTATCTGAGGACCAAATAGCAAGATATTATAATATTCTATTCGTCACCGTAGTTATGTCTAGTCATGTTGACATACTATAAATTACTACTGATATCTTCTCTCAAATATTTTAAACATCCAGTAACAGTCAATAAACCGTATTCCGTGATCTAATTTCTAAGGACATGATCTAATTCTTTATGTGTCATGTCTATCGATTCTACATAATACAACCGCCATTCCTGATAAAAGTATTACATCACTTTAATAAAACTCCCATCTAATCGCCAATACGTATCGATTTGAATATTTCCTCCTTTTCCTTTTCTTATGAAACTATTGCGGAAGAAGCGAATTCTTTCAACTCACGACATCTAACGAACTTGTAATCTTCTCCTAAACAAGCAAACAAAGAAAATTACTGCTCCATGTTAGTCCACCAGTTGCATATCCTGACATAACAAGCCATCTCGAATTTCATCGCGTATCAATGTTAATCCGCTCCGAGGTACATTAATGAAATGCTCTATTGATCGTTTGTAACAAGAAAAAGCATTGCTGAGATTCAATTACTCTGTAATTGCATGTGTTGAAAGTAAAATCGCATACGTCGATACGAAGAGCGTTATTAACTTTCCTGTGAAAAACGAGGATTGTGTTTTTAGAAATGATCATTCGTATTCACTTCCTAGTTGTTAAGTGACTCCCTAGAATAGTACCCGTCTTTGAAGAAAAAGTTCTTAGGACTGACTCCAAATTTTTTCAACTTTATCTTGTAGAATAAGTTGTAATTGGCGTTCTCTAGGACGATAGTGAATACCTCAAGGTAGGTTAACTACAGTAGAAGTATATTAATGCTGTTTGTAATCAATTAGTGAATCTCGTAACCTCAGCGGTAATCAGTTTCATTTAACATCTTCAGTCTCAGATTACCACTGGAGGCCGATTGCTTAACGATCGCTGGTTAACCTCTTACATACAAATTATGTGGGCACAATAAAGTAAACAAAGGGTTATCATACTGTTGTGGCGTAAATTAACTCTTTTCTGACCAATTCTTGTAAGCGATGTATCAATCCTACTCGATCTTCCCACATACCTTCACGAATAACGATCAAAAGAGTTACAACAGTTTCCGAAGTATTCTTTCGTCAAGTAGGCGAAGGAAGTTGCATCAACAGCACCTTGCCAGCATTGCCCACGTACTGTCCTAGTTCGGGGCACTTCGGAATACTTCGGACTCCGCCACGATTGGCCCTTCATGGAGGTTTTGCTCCAATTGCAAAAAAGATCGCGCTATCAAGTGGTACTTTTTATTCATACGTTGTTAAGTCAGGTGCTATTGTTCTATCAAGTTATTGTTCTGGACTAAAAAAAGCCATCTGAGATGAACGTTGTTTTGCGAATGTTGGTCAAACAACTTTGCCATTGACTTTTATGTAAACTGGGGAGTGCAAAAGCCCGATATGCTTTGTTTGCCGAGTATTCATTTTCTTTTATTTTTCAGGTAAGTCCTGCTACTGCGGAGTTATGAGGAGTCAGTGAGTGAACATTTCTTTTGAAACAACTGTCTGGTTCATTTACAATACGTTTGAAATTTTGGCAAAACTACTTACTGCTTTATCTACGTTAACATAATTCTATAAACCAGACTCTTTCCGCCATTGCTCAAATCTTATAAATACCCAATTAGGATTGCAAACCGCACATTTTTCTCTTGCACTGTCACGGTCCCATAACCATAACAAATGGCTTTACGCATTCCAGCAAGACAAAACGTATATCTAATTATAACCGTCCATTAACGGGCGAAGGACAAGAGTCCTGGACACGGATGCACTGACGCATCAGCCCGATCCGTTCCACTTCACACGCCTGGTTATGTGGCACCGTATTTATAACAGAAGCCCTCCGGTATTTAGACTACATGTGATATTCAGTTGGCACTTGGTCCTATTTATTTTGGTACACGCATCTCTATGTTCTAGCGATTTTCGCACTGGAAATTGACACTGCAATTCGTGTGCAATTTCTTGATACTTGTGTTTGTCACTGGACAGTCATTCATTGTTGTGGCGATATTTCTAGTTCATTCAGCTGGAATGAATGAAAATCTATTTATAGATCCTTCGCGTTGACAAAATGACACTTTGTACATCTTTTTTTCACCATCACATCTTATTCTTTGCACATCAAGCTACTACATTCTTTCTTTCTTTAACAGATTTTCAACTAGCTAAAGAATTAGGTTCAAGGTTGATTTGGAAAATTTGACAGTTTCGGGTAGTTTAATGTGCTGGCGTCTGTACTATGTATTTACTTTAGTATGTTACACGTTAAAACCTGGTCAAAAGCAAATTAAGGGATCAAAAAAGTTTGTTGACGAGTCGTCGTATACAAACTCGAACGTATTGTATATTAAGCCTTTCAGTGCGATGTGTAAAATCCGTCGCTTTCATAGAGTAATCCACTTCACTGACTATAATTAAGTTTTCATTCGTTCGATCTAATTTTATTCGGTAAACGAGGCTTCGTATGAGTCTTTACGCTTTAATAAAATTTTGATATTTCGTAATATTGTCGCCTTATGGAGTGCCAATCTTAGGACACCATGTAAGAGGTGTATGAGAAAAATAAAAATGACTCCACGAATAAAGGGTGTAAAAAGTCTCTTAATGAAGCCGGAAGGCACTTGTTTTCCACGTCATTGCAATACTTTTTTTTTAATTATTTTTAATTAAATTTTTCTAATGTATTTTATTTTACTTAAGACACCTTCACGACCCTCGTACTATTAAATCCATCCATCAGCACAATGTTTTGAATACGATACATTGAGTCCTACCGTAAAACGTGATTTTTCAACCCAAAAGATAAGTCGTTTCGCAGTAATAATTTTTGAGTAAAGTTACTTAGTTTGACGTACAGAATGCTTGGTGGAAGGCTTCGTGAAGAGTCCGTTTACACCCTTTATAACACTAGGAAGCGGTCACGATGACATGCTTGCCATTTTGGAGATTGTAATTTACTTTATTTAATAAATGGCATTTGATTGATTGATTCCATATATCTTCAGACCATTTGGTAACTGGTTTTCTTAAAGTATGCGGACGTTAGATGGCAGTCATTTACGTAAACCCAGATATCCGCTGTAGCTATCACGAATGAAGAAACTATCAGTGCGCCTGGTTGTAAACGCACACTCGACGTATCAAGCTACTGAAGCAGCCATAAAACAAAGAACATTTTATATCGACGCCGATGAGAACGAAGAAGAAAATTATGGACGTCTTCCGACAGATGACGATGATATAATAGTAACAAACGCCGAGAATGTTCATACAATGATAACGCAAAAAAATATTATAATGTCATGGAACACTCTATCTTTGAAATTGTGAATCATGACATCTCCCACGGCGAGCTACAAACAAACTATTGATTTAACTCATTACATAAACTAAATAGATTCGTTTTTATTTAAGACTACTTATGTAACAAATCAATCAATGGATTTGTATCAAAAGACTCAGTTAACATCAATACTACACTACAAGAGAACATTCTCCAATAGTCAATACAGATATTGTTTGTGGGCATTGTATACAATCCGACGAGGGACTCAACAAACAACATGATAATATTTACAATAGGAAATCGGCTACTTTGAAACAACTGACGTTATGTTTGAAGGCTTAATAATATTGGATGATTGGAACGGTTATAAAACTGTGAAGTCATCGAATTCTTCGATAATCGTTTATTTTTTATTACGAGTATCACTGTTTCGTCTGTGAAGTAACCAAAAGCACAAATTATAAACTTCTCGAACAATAACCCTCACAAACACTTTAAGCAACCGAACAGTCGTAGCGCAAAATAGCCCAAAATATAAACCAATTCAAAAATCGAATAGACAAAATTTTTCATCGGTAATTAAAAAAAAAGAGCTGTTTCCAACAAAACTATAAATCCTACACGGTCCGGAATGGAACAGTTGATTAAAAAAAAATACCGTTGAAAAATTTCTATGATATTGTACTGACGTGGTAACCGTTTTCGCGTCGGTCTTCCTTCCGCCCCGTATACCTATCATACTGCAAGAAGAAAACCTAGTGGGAAACAGCAGGATACAAGCAGCTATCAGTTGTTTCAACTACCAGCCTGAAAATAAGTAAAGAAATGGGTATGCATCGTGCTTTCCAGTTTTATCATCGGAAACATTTATATGCTTTTCTTCGGCACCGGGTACAGTTGAAGTGGCATCCAGTAAATCTTTTTAACGTACACTTGGCTTCAGATTCTAGATCGCGTTTAGTTTATAAGATTTCAGCTAAGTAAGTATTTAGCTCAGATCTCTATAACATAAAAATAGTCTAAATCAATACATTCACGCCCACTTAAACAAAAATGTATGTAACTGTTTTCTTTTAACCAGACATCATTTAAAAACATCTTAAGAATCCCCCTGTCATCTATTTGTCATTGTTAACCCACTTTCGAAAATGTACTTTTAGACCCAGCTGACATGCTTAATGATTCAAAATGTCATGACACTTTTCGTGACTATATTGTTGCCAAAAATTGTGTTCAGATCATTAAGGTGTGCTTGTTCGCTTTCTATGCTGTTTTGGAATTCTCTCATGAGAAACTGATTTCTGTTCCCATAGCGTATCTCCGTTTTAATCAAGCGCCTTCATTTTGATTATTGCATCAAGAGACAGATGTAAAGTTAAACATGGTACAAAGGGCAAATATTTGGTCCCTGTCCCGCCCCCGTTGTCCATCCACATGTTATTAAAACATTGCAATGGACAATAATGTTTAAAATATCCCAATTTATGTTTAAAAACTCATTATGCGGAAATACTTTCCGAAATGTTATAACACTGTGATAGTGTTCATCCGTATACGGCGTTCGTTCAGCATCAAGAATGTTTGTAGGCGCTTAAGGGTGACTGGCCCACTTCTGATTCCACATGTTTGGCCAAATTCGATGCGACATTGATACTTTCAGCACCCACACATCTTGCCATCTGTTCTGAACACCGCGTAAATCGACGTTTATCTTGAAACGGTCGGCCTTGGTACAGATTCCGGGACAGTTAATGTTACCGCACGTTCTCTATTAAACTGTCGTGTTACCGTTTCTACTGAAATTAGCCGCGGATGTGCGCTCGCGACTCGATGCGATTAACGGACGGTGCATTTGTGTCGTTTGGACGATTGCACTTTGCGTTTCTCAGCGCGTCATGTTAACTCGACGCATCATAAATAACTCGACTAATTGTCGTTATGCATCATTAAACTGTAATTCAGAACGCAAACACTTTTTTCTATTGAAAGTAACCCAGCAATGTTTGCATTGAGTATTTGACGCGAAATTATAAGTAGGTAGTCCAGTCTTCAGCTGAAAGTCGGTCGTCTATTTCAGCGTCAGAAGCGACTATGACATTACATAGGGTGAATGTATACATTTCAAGAACTATTTGACGTAGACTAGAAAATCAATTTTAATCCACACCACTCCAGCACGATTGAATGAATAATAGTTTGTAAAGGTGCGATATCTTTAAGTCTACAATAAACCATAAAAGTAAGTTATTTTCATAGCTAACGGCTCTGTCAATTGCTTTCATATTCAATAAAGGTTTTATGAGATACTTAAGTTCCTGATAACCTTGTCATAGAGCTATTTGGATATTCTTCGTTCCGTCATCAGATCAGGATGCAAGTAGAAATAACACCTGAGATTTTGTGCTGAAATAAATCCGTAATATAGTTATGGCTTTCTCCTCATTGTGCAGTACAAACCATCCAACCACTTCTTAGCGCCCCATTGACTTCAAGCCAAAATAGAATATTCTAATTTTTACTAGTATCAACATCACATCCTTATTTTAACTGCCTCAACATCATGTTTTATGCAACCGGAAAAATGTTAAACCATTTCTCTGTCGAGTGTATCAGTATTAGAGCCTATAATTTCACTTCTCACATTTCACGTTTAACGCCATCAATATTTCACCGAGTCACATTTGATAGCTGCATCACTTTCTCTCCTCATCGATTACCTTAGAGTAAAAGAGATGGCGAAAATCTAGCGGTTGCTCGAGTAGTCTGAATTCCGACTGTCACTTATGAACCTTACATAATAGTTTTAACGTTCTGTTGAACCTTTGAATTGGTGTTTACATGTGAAACAGGAAACCCATACCTCTGTCCAAATAAATTAGAACCGTCTGTCTTCGATGCTCTCATAAAATATGTATGACTAATGGACTAAGTTGTCATTAAAGAAGGCATTCGTTGTCTAGCACTCGATTTGTTTAATTCAATCTCAGCATCTAGCACTTGTCCTGAATAAACAACAAACACAAATCTGTCTTAAAGCCTAGCTTGTACGTTTAGTACTCATGAGAGGAAATACTTGACGAGAATTACGAAGAAATATCCCCACTAATCTGTACTAAGCCAAGTCAATACAACATTAGATTTTTTTTCGTCCGACTATTCGTAGATTTACGCTTGAATACCAAATAGTCAAAAGTCCGTTGGGTTGACGATATTATCAGTCTCGGGTAGTACCTAGACGCATGGGATGAAGAAGTATGGCAGAATAAAGGAGGGCTCCATACGCAGCAGTGGTTGGTTCGTGGCTTAATTGATATGACCAAATTGTATTTCTAATAGTGCTCTTCATAGGAATAATTTTTAAGCCAGATAAAAGGTAAATTTTAATGGAGATGATGACATGGAAATTTTCCTATTAAAATTTGCCCAAAGAAACCTCTTCCTCATCATAAAATCAACAAACGCAACCGCGAACGCGGCTGGCCTACAGCCGCAGATTCGCAGCAAGACGAATGGATTACGTACGACGCGCACACGCTTCCCTCTTAAAGACGGAATGCGTGTCTATTGACAGCGGGTCGCGTGCCACCTGAATTGTGATTGTACAACGGGATCTGAATGAGAACGATTCTCCAATACGGTTCATTTTACCTTGTTCGCACTAAAATTGTTTTGTTTCCTGAACGAAGATTGTTGGGTATTAACTGAGACAGTTACCTACCAAATTGGTATCGAATGTATTGTCTTGGGTTACGGTTCTCATTTCGTTTGGGCTTTTGGGTTAGGCAGAAGACTTACGTGATGATAAGTGAGCCTAGGCCCAAATTTGGAGTTTGGGAATATTCGTCATCGAAACTCGTAGCAAAATTTTCGCCGCACTTAAGAGTTGCTATTATTACAGCCTTCTTTCTCAGAAACTTGGAGGCAGCTTCCAGTCTTCCAATAATTCATGCGATAGCTAGCATTTCTCAGTAAACAGGCGCCAGAATAATAGTTTCATTATTTATCAAGAGAACGTGTTGAGTGATGAAGTAGATCTTAAGCTTATATCAGTAATGACTATTAAGATTAAACATGTCACGACACGCCCCAATGCGGGGGCTGGCGCAACATTTAGAAACACTATCGATGCAATAAACTCACAAGGCAATATATTTATAGTTCTTTCTCTTTTATGTAACTGTGCACGAGACTTGCATAACAAGATGCATCGAGATATCGCCCCATTAAAGAGCTTCACTTCAATTATTATCGAATTATCTTTTGCATATTTTGTTCCTATGACTCCACATGAGGGTTAAAACTGTCAAGATTAGTCGAATGTTCAACTGTTATTGATTAACTGGCTTCTAGATCACTATTCGACTTATCGTTGGCCTTTAAAGGCGCCGTCAATTTGGAGTCATAAACGAATAGACGAAATTCCATCCTATCATAAACTGTCAAATAATTTCAGTCCGAATCATTACCTGTCACGATGTTTAAGTCTTGAGCACTTATCTGTAATATCGAAACATTCCACACAATCAAACTCAATTAACCACTGCTTACCCCAAATACTATAACTGTGATGAAACCCCGATGATCAAGTTAATTAAGTCTTCGATCACGAACCACAAATTCAAGCGTTGTGTCGAATGTGAGATTTCTAGGTCACGCTAAAGCAGCATTGCAAATTTTTAAATACCATTTTGTGGGATAAAGAACGCATGCTATGTGTGCCGTTTACTTCACCTACGGCCTTCGGTAGAGTGAGGTTTCGAAATTGTATGTATTGAGAAGAAAATTTTGGAGATACGGCACGAATTCAATAACAGTATAGGAAATTGTAGTGGTTCCCTGGATAAATTGATGGCTATTGCTGTTTAGAATTGTCCTCAGGCAAGGAGGATATACGTCATTTGCCTGATGAAAAGATTTGTTTACTATGCGGTTTGATCAAACTTCGGTCTCTCTAAAGATTTGCAAAGATCAATCCTAACTCTGAAAATCTCATAGGCTCTAAGTACTTACAAATCTATCAACGATAACAAAACGGAAAATAGACAGTAGCTGATGGGAGCCTGTAAAAGCATTCGCCACAAAAACAAAGGTACGCAGCAAAACGCACACGATCCCTTCTCGTTTAGCACGGTGCATAAAAACTGCATTCACGACGCACGGCGCTAAGCCGTCCACCATTATTTTTAGCTGGCCACAAATAGAAGTGTGTCGCACCCAACGCATTCGTATCGCCTTTATAATCGGCGGAAGGGTACCACTCGAAATAAAAGCGGGAAGAGATTCTATTTCGGAGATGTTGACCACTTTGATATATGAAGTCCAGTTTGTAGGGAAACCGTTATGGTTATTTTTTAGAGATTTTTCTTTTAACTCGAAATTGATAATGACTGAGATTGATAATGATATAAAATTTGTTTAATTTGCGCAAGAAATTTTTGACTTTTGAAAATTCTCGGACATAATTTTTACTTATTAAGTTCAGTTGAAACATCTTCCTGGTGGCCTTAAACATTACTTTTCATTTAACAACAAAATATTTAAACAAAGTGTTACATTTTCTTGTTAAGTATTTTGTCAACTGCTCTTTTATCATTTCGACATTCATTTAAATATTGACATTTGGAATTAAGATAATATAATCAGCGGCTTGGAGAAATGTTGCCAAATATTTTGACAAAATATTCAAATTCTTTTGATCTCCTGCAGCGATATCGTTATCCATAACATAAATATTTAATTGTATTGTATTGACTAATGTTATGTTTTGGCTACTGTACAAACAGCTGATGGACGAACTTCTACCTTTTTATTTCGTTTACCTTCGTTGGTACTTTTGAAATATCATCGAGATCAAGAAATACCATTTCACCAAGAACTCAGCAATTTCATTCAAAATATTACCACAAATCCCTACAATATTACCAGGATTTCCAAGATTAATCCCATGGGGGTTCAAAGTAATTTCTCACCATGGCACCTTGGTGTGCTTTTGAAAAATGCGCTCTCTCGCAATTTGCGAGGGGAAAGCTTATCGTACATCGACCGTCCGTTACCCGTTTGGAACACCGTCGGTATTGGTGTCCGATGCGGAAGGCAGCGTAGTAAACTAACTTCCAAACGTGGCTTTGCTTATGGGCTTTTACTGTTATTCAATGCTATTAGTGATTTATGCATCGATAACGTTTCAAGAATGGGGTTTTAATTTTTCACTTTGAACGAAATGGCTTTTTGGTTTTGAACTTAAGTGTTTGTAAAGCGTGGCTTTGTATTTTGCTACAAATATTTCTTCTATTTCCAGAAAATTGGCAACATAAGGTTCCCTGAACCTAACCTTCCCTATTTGCTGGAAATTAATAAGGAGTTCTTCTTGTATTTCATCTTGAAGCATGTTCTTGGAGTGATCATTGTTCGTTTTAGAATTCTTTGATGAATATTTTTCTTCGAAACTCTTACGCAAAGTTGCAGCGACTATCCGATTTGATACGAATTTATGAGCTTGATGCAATTTATTAAATTCAATAGCATTAAACTATGTTGTATGATCTAAGTCCAATCGATTCGTGTTTATATGCTGTAATCACAAGGTTACTTACTTAAAATGTTAGTTATTTTATGTTTCTCATGCATGCATATTTGTAAACTCTAATGAAATCGGATTGTTGTATCGGTTAAGTTAATTTTAGCAAAAAGATTCTTGCATTGTGTACTCGGTTAAATAAAATGGTAACAAAAGTGTTCACTACAATTAAGACTCAACCAAAATAAGACAAAGCTGGACATACCAAAATTCATTTGTATTTAAATTATTCGCGAAGCGTAACCTCGTTTCTCATCAATGCCGCCGCCGTCGGTTCAATGTATCATACTCACAAACTTCCAGTAATTCTAAGTTTAGACTTGTAAAAAGTGCACGTATGTAAATAGTTTCCATAGGAACCTATCAGTCCGGTAATATATGGTAACGATCCAGGCGTGCAAATCTGGAGTTCATCTTCCCCCATATATGGAGCAGACATGCCTGCAACGTACGTGCATAAATGCCTTCAAGACCACCACTTATTGTATATTTCTGTTCGTGTTAAAACAATGACTCACTTACATTAACTTTTCGAGAAATCTCTGCAGAACTGCAATAAATATGCCAGTACCGCTAAAATGAAAACATCAGAGAAAACTTGTTAGTCAAAAGTGTCAGTTGTGAACTTCGGGGAAAAGCTATAAGTACCAAGATAACACTATCGTGCAACTGTCGTCAAAAACACAACTATAAAAATTCTACGATAAGTGTTAAAAGCTAACGAAAACAATGGCTGTGCGCCGATAGACGCAAAGTATCTGTCAAGACGTCCGTCACGACCGCGCAGTTCAAACATCCGAAACGTGTCTACCCATAGCCGTGAGCTGAATTACCTCACATTGTTCCCAAAATATACTTCTATTTTCGTAAAAAAATTGCTATTCTAATCAGAAATGAAAATCTAACCGCCCGAGGCATTCGCAACTTGGGAACCCCAATTACTTAATCAGGCGGATTCTATTAAAATTTCGGGAATCCATTTTCATCAATCAATAAAACAATCTAAACATACATGAATAACCTTCACGCGTTTGCTTAACATAATCTCATAATTTCGATATCTATGTGCAAATAATTTTCACATGCAATTGAACGTTGTTAACAAACGATTTCAAAACTATTCTTCTAGCAACATGTCCAATTTGAGAGGACTCTTCAAATTGCAGCTGTAAATCCGTGCTTGATACTCGACCGTGCGAAACACAAGATAGGATCGCCATTGTCCATATTTGTGCAGGGCACGGCCAGTTTGGGGTCAAAGTGAACCCTTATTATCTACGGCACTAGCTTGTTGCTTTTCAAGCGGTCGCAATTATGGAAATTTTCTCTGGAAACGTGGCTGGATTAAATATGCTTTTGGACGCTCTCGTAGTTTAGGATAGTGGCAAACGTTCCAAGACTCGCTACATTAAGTTGGCAAGTTGAGTGGCAATCGGAGTTCTTTATGCTACATTGTTGTGCCCCCGGACCGACGGTTGTTAAGTTTATTACGAATGTAAACTCTGTTTTACATAACTTTTTTCAAGGAAATGAAGCTTCATGCTGTACCGACATTATGTATGCTGTTGCAGCGTAAGCTTTTTGTAGCAATAACTTTTTCATATTTTAGTGTGATTGCAGTGTATGGGCACTGTGCCAACCGATATTAGAATTGTATTTTTCATTAGTTTATATCCAGCATATGCTGGGGATGTTGATCAGCTGATGTACTCCATTTTATCCCAAATCAACAGTGTTATTTAAATTAGCTTAAAATCGGGTTAAGTGGTCCAATAAATCTTGACTCAAACAAACCAGTTCTATCTGTAATTGTTCAGATATTCGGAACAGCTGAATCTAACTGGAGCACAGCATATGTATTTATTGGCTCCAAATCTCAATGCGTCTATTACAAAATGCAGCAGGCATTATTAAGTTTATTGGAACATGTCCAAGTCGCTGTTGCAGAAAATGTTTACGCCACAAAAAACTTTGTGATTTTGACCGTCGGCTTGGATGAGAAAAAATTTTTGGTACTCACTCAATCATATTTTATGAGAACTGATGCGAAAAGTTGGAACTGAGAAAATGGTTTTTGTGGTAAACAATGTAAACTCGTTTGTGACTTTGTGTCCTCAATTCAGGAAAACAGATCTGGAATAAATAAAAAAAACGCTAATGGAATACTAAAAAAATTCTGATGGAAAGTACTGTAGTCAAGTAAAAAAAAATAGGGTAAGCATGTTGTAAAATGCTTGGTCACGCTCTAGGTCCTTACGAAACCAGCCAAGAAGCGTGTTACCTTCCTTTAAAGTGAGTAATATTTCGATATAAGGTGATAACGTAAGTTGCTCTCATCGCGGTACTAAAAATGAAGTATCGTTTTCATCGGTGGCCTAAGATCAATATGACCACTGGTGTCGTCGCATCGTAAATCGCCAAGACGTTTAGCACATCTCTCGTTAAATTGGGACATATCAAATGATTTACCTTACCGTTAACCAATATATTATGTGAGCCTATTAAACCTTTGTTTTTATGTCCAGTCTGTTTTCTTTGCTGACCCAAACACAGTGTGACGTTATATAGTCCAGTACTGTACCTAGTATTGATATTCATATTTTCTTCAGGTTCATTAATTTTCTTGAAACTAGTTAATTTTCGGGGAGTTTGATACCAAAATGTGTAATTACAACCATTTAGTTTTTATCGAAGACGACTTACCAGATTCTTTGTAATTACGTCACCAAAATCAAATCAATACGCATTCCTTACATCGTCGGTGGGTTTATCTGAAGTGAACAAGTATAAAAAGGAGTTTCGATTTACAACGAAACCTGGTGCTTGCGACAAGTTAGGTTTAAAAATACCAAACCTTTTTAGGTGTTGGAATGCGTAAACACTGCTAAGAAACTATTGTTTACTTTGCCAGTATGTGTACAGTACGATGTATAGTTATGCTACTCCAGTTCTGATTTTATATATGGTCAGAGTGATCGCTTTGTTGAAATTCTTTTGAAGAATAATGGTATGGTTTTCTTGGAAGCCTTCCTTTTGTAGCCTTCTTTGTGTATGCTAGTCTTCTCCCTGTTACCTGTCTGTAGTTACTGGTTGGATAATCTATATTCCTTTATCATCATCACAGAACCCCGTTGTCCTAGTGGAGGGTGATCCCTGTTCCATGACAACCATTCTTACCGCCTCACGTGGCGTTTAATAAATTCCCAGCTCAATAAAATGAATAATTAACTCCACTACATTATATTGCCCTCGTACAATATCATTACATTTTACAACTTCGTCCTCTGTACACTCTAACTCGCACTCTATTATTATCCGATAAGCTTATTTTTAGTCGCCCATATGTCATATAGTTTGACGTCGTGCATTGCGGATTTTTATCTTATCTTTCTACGCAAACATTGGCTTAATGTCGCGTTCTGTACCGACTGCATTGCTGTTGGAAAGACGCCGATGAGCAAACATGCAGTATTTTGATTTACTGTACCGGTTTTTACTTCGTGTGTTTACTTGTGAGCAGGGCCTTTAGAACTATACTCTGGGATTTTTTTCTTTTTAAGAACAGTTCCTTTTACCAATGACTTGATGAATATTGTTAGTACGACATGATTTGGGCCAACAATCTGATAATGTCTATTTCCTTGTTCAATGTAATCTAAGGTACATGAATAAATTAAAATATAAGTGCCAAAGGAGTCTATAACCGCAACAGTTTAAAAATGTTATACCTCCTGTGCAATTTTCACATCATCACTATTTGTGGCTATAAAAATTATTATGGTCTTGTTCAGAAAATGGTTATTACTTGTTACCGCCCGAACTGACGCCCCGATCCCGTTTCCCATCGCTTCAATATCACTGGCATAATAACTTTATTTTTATAACCGGCTGTACGCACATGCCTTTGCTTTTCTTCTTTTTCATTGCATGTTTTACTTGCGCGATGCAACGGGCGTGTTCCACGAAGAATTTTCAACATTCTTGCGTGCCAGGATTACGTGTTATCTTCAAGTATAGTGTAATAAAGACGAGATTAAGTCTTTTTTTGTTCTTTCTTCGAAAATTGTGGGCGATTTTCAAGCACCATGGTTCTCTAGAAGATTTATAAAGATTTTCTTACTTGTTGCAAAATAATTTGCATAGGAATTTCTTTAACATTGACGTCTTTGTTAAATTAGATGCGCAAACATCACGTGCAATCTCTTGCTTTAGCAGGGACATTTAAGATTATTGAGAAATGCTCATTACAATTGATTGAACCGTTTATAAGCACCCATTATATTAAGTATCATTACCTACTTATGCACTAGGTATTGCAATAGTCAACGTACTCACATAATATATGTACATATGTCTCAACTCAACCTCTAATGTCGCT
Organism: Lycophotia porphyrea; assembly: GCA_950005105.1. Lineage (NCBI taxonomy): Eukaryota > Metazoa > Arthropoda > Insecta > Lepidoptera > Noctuidae > Lycophotia > Lycophotia porphyrea. The sequence continues at coordinate 17,188,714 of OX465388.1, read as the reverse complement.
GAGTGTTTGACATATTAACGTTTTACTGTACGGATGTACTTCATGGTTACAGTGGTTCGGAGTCTAAATAATCTCTGGTAAGCTTGCTTATTCCGAAATCTCCACTCCTCAATCTCGTAACTGCAGGCTTGTGTGCATCTACACTTGTTGAGCTCAATGCAAACTTACATTCAAATTGCCGCGGCTTTTACTCTAAGATTAATGCAACCATTTTCAAATCTACTCTCATTTCTTTCTGTATTTCAGTAAGCAAGCTGCTCCTTTCTTTAAAACCAACCACTTTGAAATAGTGCAGCACTTTTGCTTTCGTCAAATTAGAAAAGTCTTCAAGCTCACTCAAATGCTAGTTTATCCCGTCAAAATTGTTACTCGTAAAGCCTCATCATCAGTTCGTTAGCGAGGCTGTGTCAAGTGTCTCAACGAGATCACTGACAGACAACTACACAGATCGCCCTTATTCATCTCAATCATCCACAGAACTGTCACCCTTATTTCTGGCGAGTCAAAGCGGACAGTTCGTTGCATGTTTCGTTGGCTTAAGGAACTGCTACTGACAGTGTCAGAGTCAATACGAGTGGGTGTCGAGTACTGTTAGAAGATGCCACTCGGGATGAAAAAAAAACTGTTTATGCTTCTTATTAGACAGGTATTTGCTTTGGTTTATGGTACCACCGTGGAAGTGAAAATGTGGGGCTATCAATACAATATTTTATAGCTTTACGATCTTTTTGATGGTGGGTTTTGTTACAGAATCACTGAATGGTCAGTTTGCATAAGGATGTGGAATGGGAAGATATTGGGTTTTCTTCCCGTTTTGCAGACTGGTGAAGTTAACAAAGTAATTGAATTCTTCTTTATTTCGGATCGTGGGTCTATATATCATTTTATTTAATAAGTCGACTATAATGGAACCATGCAAGCTTGCAAAGATGTACATAGTAAATGAAGATTACTTGCAGAAGATATTGTCGAACACAATCAATTGTTCTTAAAATAAATTGTAAATAAATAAAGCTAGCTTTGGGCATATTATTTCTTGAATCTCAACAGACACTTCCAATGTACACTTTTAATAATTTATAGATACCCTCTTATTCCCTCTTGGAACTACTAGTGTCGCATCCCTCGGACGTTTCACGGATGCGGAAATAGCCTGCCTTCCTCCGAGTTTTCCGTCTGAGACTGCTACGTCGACGTCGCTTATTTCTGCATTTCCTTATGCCAAGCCAATCTTGAAGTTATTCAGCCTTTACATGTAAGGGCAGATTCCAAATACAACCTATTTTTAGTCAGTGTAGCAGTACACAGCTTGCATTGTCTAAAATACAAATCAAACTAATCAATAATAGGACGTTTTTTATTTATTTTATCATGAATTTGGTTAGCTTCATCTTCTTCTTTGCTTCGCTTTTGATAGAACGGTCATGTTCACGATTTATTTATTTATTTATTTATTTATTTAAACTTCATGTACAAGAGTGGTACATAGGCGGACTTAATGCCACAAGGCATTCTCTACCAGTCAACCTTTGGGTCAAATAGGACAGCATTGTGGTAGAGTACAAAAACAACAAATAAACAAAAAAAAAAAAAAAAAAAAATTAATTTATAAATTATTTTATTAATTTATTGTGTCCAATATCAAATGAAGTCGCAGTTAGCTGGTTACCAAGTCATCCTTTTTATCATGAAATTCTCACCTAGTTATATTGTGTGCAGAATTTACATTTGTCCCTACTTTGCGGTAGGGTTGTTGTATTGGCTGCATTTTTTTGGATGTGAATTGTAAGGCCAATGGACAGCCTGATAAAAAAAAAAAACAAATGAGTTTTTACGTATGACCGTGGACACACGAGTTAAGTATTTCGAAATGAACCAGCGAACACACATTGCCGTGACACTAGGACCTCTCATTGACACCCTGACGAAATAATGAGCCTAACAAGTCGCAAACATATTGACAACATCTTCTTTATATAAATTGTGATGATATTGCGAGAAGTGTAATTGTTCTTTCGAAATGTTAAAATTATTGTAGTGTAGATTATGAATATTGGCATTTACAATTAAGATACTAATTACAGCGATTGACTCGAAACCATCTTGCCGTTTGATATGGAATAACAAAAATGTATATACTACTTGAATAAGTAGCTCGTTGTCTTTCATCAGCAGTTCATTGCTGACTAAGTCCTTTTCAGTCGTATGCTATTATTGCTAGTTAACTCGAACCTCGGCTATTATCATTGAAAATTGTAATTTATCGTGAAAAAAACCATTTTGTTATTAAATATTTCGGGTAGTTATGCTGTCAGAATGCACAAGTTCACCGGTGCAACTTTTCTAGCTTAAGTAATCATATATTTTTTTTTTTTTCGAATGGGAAATCATCGGATGACTTCTCCCGCTCTGGGCGGGGCGTAAGGGAGTATCAGACTTGTACTGACTAAAACCCATCCATGTTCCTTCCTTGCCCTTTGTGTTCCAAGGCCGCGGTATCTCTTTCGAACAGTCCCGCAGCCCTGGCAGGCATCGGCCCCTGCGGGCCCCTCCCTGTTTGCTGACATCTCTTTGAGGCGCGCGTGGAACACGAACGCGCCGTCGACACGGCCTGTCGTCCAAAGACGGACGGACGGCGAGTTAGCCCATTACTCACTTAGTACCCATATTATGAATATGATTGAGCACGTTATCACACGGCTGTCATTTGAAAACTTTGACAGTCGTTACAGGTAGACTGTACCCCGAAAGTCTGACAACCAGTCTTACCAAGGGATATCGTATTACCCAGTACTAACTGGGTTGTGGAAGTCAGATAGGCAGTCGCTCCATGTAAAATACTGGTATTCAACTGCATCCGGTTGGACTGTGGATGCCGACCAAACCAAACCATTGTTGGGAAAAGGCTAGGCAGATGATGATTATGAATATGATGACTTTGACTAGTTTTTTTTTTAAATAACACTGTCGTCACAACATAACTGGGACATAGAAACCAGTTGGTCATCATATTGTACGGGCACTTCAATCTTTACCTTTATTTGTTTTGTTTAATAACTCGCCGCGGTGTTGACACAGTGAAAGGTCGAGTCAGTTGTGGTCAATTGAACTTTTGAGTTGTTTGTTCTTAGAACGAATATGATGGGCTTGAAAGTCTAATGATTCTGGTTATATCTATATGTTTATATTTGGATAAAATAGACGGGTTTTTGTGATGATATTAATAATAATTTGTCGTTTAGATTAAGAAATAAAATTCCAATCCTCAACTTTTGCTTATCATCTATTTTAGTAAGAATGTGATTTTTATGACAATAAAACCCACTATTATAAACGTCATTGAAGGATAACTTTTAAGAAGTCAGTCCATGATCAAATGAAATGTTTAGGTTATCAGAAAATCCAATGTACGCTGCCAATTACAGGCTTATTATAGTCTAATAATAGAAATATTGCGAGAAATCTTTTAATAGCAAATGTTTCTGTTCGGTAAAACATGTATTTAAACGATTACATTATTAATCCTATTAATAAAAAAAAACCGAATTAGATAACTTCACGCCTGTAATACCCGAAGAGTTAGACAGAGGTGCACCTAATAGTACACCCACATTTCGCCAGATATATTTTAATCCCATGTAATAGGGGGCGAGCCTATTGCCATCAACTGGGCACAAAACTAGACTCCATGACATGTGTACAAGTTTAATAACATGGAAAACAGACTATTTGGAGTAACAAGGAACAACCCTTTGACTGTAATGAAACTGAGAACACGAAACACAATCAAATGGCAGAACATGAATACGATAGAGGAAAGATAAATAAATACTGACTTTGTGATGATAATTTGTTTCTACTAGCTATACCATGCCCTAAAGCTCAGGAACGAGTCCTGGTCACAGTATAAGGCATCGATGGCATCAAGGTTGCGGGACTGTTCGAAAGAGATACCGCGGCCCTAGAACACAAAGGGCAAGGAAGGAACATGGATGGGTTTTAGTCAGTACAAGTCTGTCACTTTCTTCAGCTCCGCCCAGAGAAAGAGGAGTCATTTGATGAATCCGGAAAAAAAACCGACTGCGTAAAAAATAACTAATAATAACTAACAAATAACTTTAAATAAAAACTGAAAAGGGAAACACAAGTTCAGTCTAGAAGCAATTTAATTTAAACTGCAACAGTCGGGACCCATAATGGATAGAATGATTTTAGCCTAGATTATTTAATGGGACCCGGGTCCCGACTGTTTCAGTTTTTTTTCACGTCACCTATCTAAGAACACTTTGGTTACCAAGACGAATCTAACGATATGTTAATTAAATAAATCCGTGCAGCGGATTGGAAGATATGAGGTAATTAAGAATATTACATGCATACATATATACAAGATACGCGCGAAAACATAACCCTTCCTTGGCAGTCGGGTAAAAAACAAGGCATAATGGTAAAAATACAAACGTGTTAAAACTTACCCAATCCAAAAAATCGACCGCAAGAAGCGTACCCGTCACACCAAATCCAATACCGTCTCCCCAAAACGACTTCCATTCCAATCATAAAATATCTAAATGGATAGGAAACTAGGAAATAAACACATAATATATCGTGTGTATAGTTGACACAATATAAATGGTTATTTAATGCGTCTTACCGTTACTTCGCCATAACCGAAGGGGACGTTAAATGATGTTGCGTTTTCTTGCTGTGTGTGTTTACGTGAAAATGTGTCTTTAAGTTTTCCTTGTCAGGGGATGAGAGATGGCTTGAAAAACTATCCATCAAAAGTAAGAATAAGTTTGTCTACTTGGTGTAACACGGGTGGTATGTTAACGAAACAGGTAGTATACCTATGAGACCAAGTTAGACACTTTTTTCATGTTGACACAGCGGTCCTAAGCAGTCATAAGGCCGCTGGGGCTTATTCCTTATGTGTAATCGGCATATTTATAATTTTCAACTTTTTTTTATTTTTCGGAGATTTCCCTTTACTTGTGCTGTAAGACCTTGCTTTTAGCCAAAATTGACAATTCTAGGTCAACTGGAAGTACCCTATAGGTTTTGGGTCGAAAACCTATATGGTAGATCCCGTTGACCTAGAATCGCGAAATTTGGCAAGAAGAAATAACTCACAGCACACGTACTTAAAGGAAAAATAAGAAAACCGCAAATATGTAGTTTAATAATAAAATACCTACAAGTTTATACGGAACCCTCGGTGCGCGAGTCCAACTCGCACTTGGCCGGTTTTTTATTTAGTAAACGTTGCCCCACACTAGGAATTTCTTCTGTATAGTGACGTGAGTGCGTTTACAAACATTTAAACTCACGTACACAAACAGTCAGACCCGGAATACAATATAGTATCTGTGTATTACAGATATTGTATAAACACTATACTGACGTTATCCTCTCATTATCATTTCATCATAATTTTAACTTTTTATCATAAATATAGTATCTGTTTATTACAGATATTGTGTATATAACACTGTATTTACATTTCCATTCATCATAATCATCATTATCATTGTAATTACATCGGTTTTCGTATTTTTACGAAATTTTAAAAATATTATAATTTTCCAGAAATTACATTTAACGCCAAGCTGATGTCTATTTATTCTTTTTCCCTTAGATTTTCTGTACTAAAAGAACACCCAAATTTCCCTATAACAGGAGGCGTTGATGTAGTTCAATCAGTTTACGACGGGATTCCAGTAGAGAATTAGCTCTTTACGTTGAAGTCCACTACAATAAAAAAGTGCCAGTGAGCAGTGATAGGGCGCCGACTCTCTGACGCGTCCCTCCACTTCCCACGAGTCTACTACATCCCGGGGCTCCCCTAACGAAATCGCCCGGGAACTCCTCTCCAGGCTGCGGAGACTGCCTGACACCTGTACGGTGGAACTGCCTGACGTCTGTACTGCCAAGACTAACCTGACGCCTGTTCTGTGGAACCCGCAGGACCGGGTGCTCCAAGGGCCTATACTCTCTTCAAAACACGATGTAAATATAAAAACTTCCACCTCTTACCTCCCGAGACTTGAATGTGTGCCTTTTATTTTTTGGGGATAAGTAGACATGACAACAATTATTTGTTCCGTTCGGCTATCGAACCCGCGACACGAAGCGCAGCAGCCAGTCGTTCAGCCACTGCGCCCATCGTGCCATCAGTTATGGATCCATCACTGGGCTTTACAAACAGTCCTATATTGCAGTTGCAATATTCAGGTGCGATGATATTGCTACCCATACGGCAAATCCCCGAAACACAATTTTATTATCACACAGTATGTAATGATGTAATCTCATTATAACGTTCGTGAGTCGTGATACCAACGGTAGGAGACCTTTCTTTGCTCAAAACTTATTTGGTACTTACAGGAAACTTTTTCCTTACTCGGCTAAAAGGATTTGCTGAGAGTTCATTCAGAGAAGTTCCGTTTATTCGTAGACTCAACATCAGCGTCTTACACATCTATATTTAACTTATAATCAGATTGTTTTCAACAAATAATAATTAGTACCTGGATGACCGAGCTTGCTCGGTAACACGTTTTCTAAAAATGGAAGCTAGCTAGATCAATTTATCGCACCCGAAACCCCCTGCCTACTAAATCTAAATCTGCCTGAAAATCTTTGGAGCCATTAACGAAATTCAGATTATATATATACATATATACAAGCATTGCTCGTTTAAAGGTATTAGATACTTGAGTCAGTTATCTTCCTTCATTTAAAAATAATGTTTGTTCCTCAGTAAACATAATTATTCGCTTATTACCTCCGCGTGTCGGTCTCGTCACCTTGGGTTCACATCTAGGTTTATTTCTAGTAAATGCTATGCAATTATCTACACTAGAGTTTTTTTTTTTTAATTTTGGCGTCATAGGCCACGGTAGGAACGTCTGGCCCGTTGAAGGATTTGCCTTTTTCATATACCCTGAAATTGAAGAGAAAAAACCTATTTAGTTTCCATTTTAATTATTTTCAAATCAAATCTTCAAAGGAATTATCTTTCACCTTGAAATTCCTTGATATTGGCTAAAACAAATATTTTCTATTGTCTTTATGATTGTGACTGTTATCTAGATTAGTACAAGTATAGCAGATAATGATAACTGTTCTTTTGAATACTTTGGATGCATTAGGTAAAGAAACTTCGTAGATATGCAATTAAAATTGTAATGAAGAAATTGCTAATTACAATGTAGTATCTATAAAATGTATCACCTAGTATATAAGTGCATTCAAATGCAGATGATTATGAAAATCTATTCTCTATCTTATACCAGTAATCTTTACAGGGACCTATTCCACTTAAAAGCTCCGTATCAGCCTCCTGGTTAGGTAAAAATCCCCTTCGCTCAGCAGAAAGCAGTTTCAAAGGATTATCAGCTCTGCAGTTACTGGCTTGCTCTTGGCCAACGGTAAGATTCCTCCGAAGTCTAGTATCCATCGACGGTGAAAGGCAATTTTCTTCTCGGTACTGTTTCACGAGAAGATTAAACAGACCTATTCCAACACTGCCTCGTAACGCACACGTTACGGTTAATTCGAACGGCAGTCTAGAAAACTAGAAATCTAATCTAGTCTGGAGCACGAAGCGACATAGCCTACATACAAACACTTGCATTGTTTACGATAATATGCACGGAAACTGATGCTATGAACGTAGCTTGATATAATGTGTGAAAAGTAGGAAGATTGTGGTTGGATGTAATTGATTTTTCTCCTGTTAATTGACTTGTATTAGAGCATCTCTGCCGAATCGTAATGCTGTTAGGTAAGTACACTTGCCTAGAAGAATAGGTTCTCTGACGAGTACTGATGATTCAGCACTTCTACTTTATAGAGCGATTTCAATAATACTACAAGATTTTAGTTTGCAAGTGCAAAAATAGATTTAATTTCTGACAGAAACTAAAATGGATTAGACATCGATAGAGGTAGCCAAAAGTATCCGTTCAAAATTTCGATTGTAAGGAAATGCTGCACTTAGATCTTGCGTCGATGGAACGACGCAAGATTCTAGTGCAAAGAATCGAGGGTATTTAATTAAACTTCATGTACAGTATGGCATACATACAGGCGTATTTAATGCCGCAACGGATTCTCTAGCTGTCAGTCAACCTTTGGGATGTAGAACAACATTCTGATAAAGTTTCCTTGCATATCCCTGCCCTATCTTAAAAAAAAAAAAAACAATCTCCACTTATTGACACTCCTAAATTCTTCCTAACGAGGAACATAAAATCTAATCAGCTCCTAATTTCACTTAAAGACTTGATGGTTTTCGCAAACGATGTCACGTAGGTCGATGCCGTCCAGGTTAATTGGCGTAAGACGTTATGACGTCATAAATGTGCTGCTGGGATTACGGGAGATACGAGATTTATGGGTTGTTGGTATAGAGGCTGTGCTGGATGGGATTTTGATGATAAGTTATGGGCTGTACTTGTAGATACTAAGTTGTTATGGAGTAATAGGTTGTTAGTGTAATATTGAAGCTGTTTCTGCTATTAAAGCCGTATGAAGTCTGTATAAGCAAAGATATTCTTCTCATTATCATCTATCAGGCCTAACGCAACATTGGGGCTTCCAGTCTAACCGTACACAGCTACTGGTATTCACAGTATTAAACATGGAGCTACTGTCTCCCCATAACCCAGTTAATGGTTAAGGAGAGATATTCTTCTATCGTGATGTTATTTCGATGGCATACTAGAATGTAGAAGTTCTGACTTACGGAATCTCTTTACAGAAGAATAGCCTGCTACAGAAGAATAGCCTGCATATGCTAACTATCCTAAAGTGTTATCTTACTTTGGATAAAACTAATGGTAATTTCTTTGTTCCAGGTGACGAACAAAACCTCCGGCAAGGTGATGGTGCTCAAGATGAACCAGCAGCGCGCCAACAGGCCCAACATGTTGCGAGAAGTGCAGCTCATGAACAAGCTCAAACATCCTAATATACTGGGGTAAGTCTCGTCTTACATCTATCAACAGATGCCTTAATTCGTATAAGTGTTAATACCACGCATTGTAGGGAAACATTGGGTTGAGATACCAATGCACTATACAGAGCCCTCTCTTCCCTCACATTATGTAGTCCAGCTGAAAACTTAGACTTGATATGTGGCAGCTTGTTATAAGCACTCTTTATACCCTGAAGGAAATAGTTGAAGAGAACCGAAAACCCCTATGTCCGAGGATGACCATGGTTCATGTATAATCAAACGCACTGTTCTAATAAAAATTTGGTAACCTAAGAAATAAGCTTCTCAGAATTAATATTAAAACCCGCTGGGCTGGAACGTCAGCTTATATTACGAAGGACAAGGTGCATCCTCATAATGTTACTGTTGGAAAAGAAAATTACAAAACCGTTGACAGACTGGTAATGGAGTTTTATGCGCTGTCACGAATGACATAAAAGCGTAGGCGAGCATTATTAACCTACATAATTATATGATGAACCAAATAAGGAAAATCAATCTTGTCAAAAATTCGCACGCGGCGCCTCTTAGTTCTCAAGGCCGCCAAGTCACTTTTTGAATAAAAAAATCCCATTACATTCCCATACAAAGAATGCGATTGGAATTATAATACAATAAATGTTAATTACAGTATGTCACCGGAAACATTTTGGACATAAATCAGACGCAGATATAAAATCGAATATCAAATTATAAATATCATATTTTGAGAGACAACAAAATGTTTGTGTGTTTGTAAAGGTAACATTTGCGCAGTAACAGGAAACTTCTGACAAATATTTGGGCTTCTAAGGAATATAAAATGTAACGGTCAGGAGGGTGGCAGGCAGCGAAGCGAAGCCAAAGGAACATGTTGGAAGACTTCTTTGTCTAACGAATTTATTGCCACACTGCACTATAGCATAATACATGAATTTGGAGTACAATTTCATGTATTATTCAAATGCAGAATGCATGAGGAATGAATTACTTTACGTTTTTTAAAGATCCAAAGATTTATTTTTTACTGACCTTTGTGCATTCAATTAAATCAGAAAAGTTTTCAATTTATTCAATAAAAAATAATCATTCATTGAGAGACAGCGCATAGTTTCTCTGTCTGCCCTGGTTCTAGAAGCATGAAATTCTATATCCGAGTTCCTTTTATAATACAAAACTGAGCAAAAGACACAAAAATAAGTAAGGAATTTTTTTAAATTCATTTCAGTTTTTATGGAAATTCATAATTTTTGATACAAATGGCACGAGGCTGGATCCAATACATCTTCCAACTACTAAATCGTAAAAGCCCGTCTATAAATCATCCTCCAATAAACTGCCCTAGATGATTAAACCTGTAAATACATCTATACACGAGCGAAACCAGATAACAGAAGACTAGTTCAGCGTTCCAGTTATTTATGATATTTTCTACATTAAAGTTTAAACGAATTCAAGCGAAAATGATAAGGATAGAATATAATTTGCATACTATAATTTATTTAATTTTAATGTCCTATTTTATACTACGCAGTAGTAACACGTGGCATCAAGGATTTTATATTAAAAAAAAAAACAATCGGACACATTGCTAACCTCCTTTCTAGAAGTCATTTAAAAAACAACAAATTAAAGATCAACTAGGTACACGTTTGTCTAATTCTTCAAGGGAGAATAACAGGCGTTATGAAATGTTATGTTTGATCCTTTGGTTTAATAGCAAGACTGTCCCATTATAAGTAGAGACTTCGACTACTTTGAAGAGCTCCTTCGAACAATCAATATCCCTTTACCCGCAACTTGGTATTCCCCTCCTTACGATTTTGGCAGCTGACTTCTTTCAAGTATCTGCAAAATCGAAAGACTAGAAACTTCGGCGAAATATACCCAAAGAAACATCAATCTTAGATCCTGATTGTAGAACAAAGGAATCCTTGGAGGTTTTAGAAAAGTTTCCGAAGAAAAAAAACCTTTTAACTCTGAGAGTCTTAACATTAAACGGCTGGAAACTAGATCTCTCTCACTTATACACAAAGTTTGTTAGAGATCAAAAGTGATACAAGACACTAATACTTACTAACATATATTCGTAAAGGTTAATAATAGCTCCAAGTACAATGCAGATAGGGAGCAAGGTCGTAAAGATCAGTAATCATTAAATACGTCATTAGCGTAGACTAAGGAACCTTCGCTTTTACTAACAAGCGAAGACCTTTGGTACCAAAACTGATTGTTTTTATGAAGACAGAAGTAAAAATTATATCCTAAAAATGGATATCCGCGTTTCATTACAGAGCCCCATATCGTTTTAAAAATTAATCAGTGACGCCAAATTATGAACTTAATTACCAATCAAATATGCATTAATTTCTAAAAAACAATATGATCCGAAATCGGCCCAAGTTTGATCCCTCCAACCCATTTAGTGACGTATGCACCGAACAAGGAGGTTCGTTGTAACCAATTATACCTATGACGTCAGCAGATCATATGTCTGTCTGAAGGATTATTGAGACGGCGCTATATTTAACTGATTTCACTGGGGACTAATACATATATAAGATGGTCTTTGTCTGTATCACACTTGACAACAGACTTAGTGATAAAAATGTGTGAATCTTCGCTCGTGTCTCCAAGTATGTGTATTTGATCTTCTTCTTTCGTATCGATGGTACGACTTGTTTAAATAGTGTACCATCGTGGTGTGGATTGGTCAGCTGGACCCTTCGTTACCGAATGCTAGCTGTCCAGGGTTTGTGTTTTGGTAAAATAGCTTAAATTCATATACAAATCTTTTTTTTTTTAATATGAGACTTTCAGATCATTCAGTCATTCCGAAATCACCTTCATTTACGTAAATCTAAAGTTGATGTTTGTTCAAGTTCAAATAAGATCAATTAGAAACAAGGATTTCAATGTCGAATTCAGTGTCTCTTCAAAATGCACGCAAGATGCATGTATTTCATACATGTAAAGTTATTGGTTCCATACATTGTGTCAGAAGCCGTGCCCGTCTGGGAATGTGCGGAAAATGTCATCTGTTTATAATATCGTGTAAGTTATGTCTAACTTCATTCAAGTGAGAATGCACAAGGAAATTGTTTTGAACACAATGCGATGGAACTATTTCATGCTAGCGTAACATTTACTTTCTGTATGTAATAAATGGAATTGTGAGATTCTTTTGAAAAGTTTGAAGTCTTTACGTTATTTTGTTTGCTACTGCAATTGCTACAGACAGAAGTAGCATCTGTTTGCTGAACAGCCATGCTTCTTTTGGAAAATCTGTTCAACTCAGAATTCCCTATAGCGTTGCACCAAGGCTGGCCATTTATTTAATTAAAACATGCACACAAATGTGCAGAGGCGGACTTAATGCTAAAAGCATTTTCTACCAGTCAAACTTTTAGGTGATGCAGAGACAACACACTTGACCATGCCAAGGCATCCCACAACTCTCCTGTTTCCTCACTTTGTCCTGCCAAGAAAGATAATCTTAAAACACATAAGATAAATCCAAGATGGCGTAAAAATCATAAAGATCACGTCCAGACAGATAAAGCCATATCACCTTGATTTTAAGCATTCTGGCAAGGAAACGAAAACATTATAAGTGTGAATCTTTTATACCCATCACTGTTTTGTACACGACTTTGTAACCACAGCAATCAAGACTGTTTACGATTATTTTCTTAATCTTAAGAGAAACCAGTTTGTCAAAATATTCGTGTGCAGCGTTTAATTACATGGTTTTACACAAAAATTGTGATGTTTGAGGCAGTTGGAAACGAGAGTAGATAATGTTGTTTCATTAGTTTTATAATGAGGGTTAATTTAATTTGCTGTTTTAGGTCACCACAATATTTTATGTATTTCCATCCTGTCCGACTTCATGCGAGATTACAAAACTTTATCCCCTTTGTTGGAATCCCCGTTGGGAAGTCAAACAGGAGATGCATTCGCTGCTGTTTCGTCGGCATTCTCAACAGTTTTGTTGTTCTCTTAACTAAACTCAGTACCAACTTGTACGTCCGCATTTTCAGCAGTGGGTACAGCCGCCTTTTCATTGCTTATTTGTCGTTTAATGTTTATAAGTTCTTTCAATGCTCCGTCAAGTTTTACACAATCGTCAATATCAAAGTTCTCAGTTATGGTTCTTTTCATCATTTTAATAATGGCAATGTACAGTTTGCCTACATAAATGGTATTGATGCCAGATACCGTATTGCGGTTGGCACACTATCGACTCTTCAAGCCTTACAAGATAAGTGTGAATTGCTTATTGAGTGAATTATCACATTTTATAAATTTCTCCTCTTAAAAAGTGTGAACAGTGATTCATGGCGAAAATATTGAAGGAAAGGTCAACAAAGTGTTATCGCCTTGGGGGTCGTGTCATTAATATGTGCGAGTAATGTATGTGCATACACTGTTAAGACTCGGAGGAATGTTAAAAGCTTGACTTGTGTCAACATCCTAAATGATGTTAGGAGCTCGCAAACAAATATTATTAGCAAGTGGTTCAGGTTTGTTACTACATCTGCCAGTCATCTAAGTTGCCATTGAAATTACCTTTGCAGAAATCGACCATCACTTTTGTAAAAGAGGCAAGTTTGGCGGCGTAAAAATCGCCGTCAAGCAAATCTGAGTACTTCCAAAAAACGACTCGACATTTTTCATGAATAACCAAATAAGCACCTTAACAATTAATTGTGAATGGTGCGAAAACCCTGCGGCGGGACGCCGTCGTCGGCACACAAATTCGTTGGTCTACCCTTTGTTCCAATGTTTGTTGACCAAACAACCGGAGCCGGTTGCCGTTACGTCACTTACAGGGAGCTGCGCTAAGTTTTATTGTGTTTACACAAGCTTTTTTATTGGCTTAAGTAAAATTGGAAAACATTTTTTATGTTGTTTTCTTATAGCATCAAACTTGAAGCATTTATTATAATTAGACCGATTACAGGCACTTGAATTATGAAAACAAAAAAAGTAAGTTACAGTCCTCGACACGACGCGTTATAAAATAAATGTTGCCCAAATTAATATTCAATCAACAAGATCAAAACGTGTAAGGAGCTCCTAAAGATTTATTACATAATGAGACTTAACTATTTCCCTTGCAAACTCCTGCCTACAGATACCGAGATGCTCCTGGTATATTTCTGACACGCACACGCTTATTTCGAAAACTACACATCTTTTGCCAAAAACTGTCATGAGTAACATTGTCCCTGTATGTAAGTGTTTATAAGTTCGCATAACAAATATGATTTGGCTTGATTTAACTATTAGTAAGCGAAACACGTTTTATTTTCAGAATTCACACAATACATTTAATTCACACGTACATTATCACTTCCTGATCTCGTACATACCGACTCCGGCCATTTTTTCGGTTCTCATTGTTTCTTTTTAAACCACATTTCGCGAACGACATTTCTTATTCTTTCTTACCCCGAATTTGGTTTGCATAACATATTACGAAATGGAAACGATGAACTAAACAATGGCACCCACTGTCCCCCATTTCGCCCGTTTCCTGCTCGCTTATCTTCGGAAATAAAAACAATGCTTGCACTGTTCCGATTGTTTGTCTTGCATTTTTTCTCATACATCTATCACAACTGTGTTTTTATGTACTCTTATTAGTTTCGCATCACCTAATGTAGCACACATTAAGAATCCAACGCATTTAAATATTAAAACATAGTTCACAAAAGCAAGTAGTCGAATGAAGAAATCTCGTAAAGAAGAGCCAAACGTCGAATTATACAAAAGCATTAAAAGCCACATGATTAACGGTTGAGCAACGCGCGTCGCGGCCGCGCCTGCGATGATCATCTATAATTTACGGCGATAACCGGCATTAAACAAACTAAAAGTGTCAATTAACCTTAACTCTTGTGTTCTTATTGCGTGCCTGTAAACACCGCTTCCTAGGAATAATAGAGTAGCTTTCTCCCCGATTGTTGCTGTTTTTTGACCTTATCTTATTATCAATGGGAGTTTCATTATAATTAAGCCCTCTTTGATATCTCTGCACGCTAAGTTTTTAATTGACAATTTGCATTGATTAAAAGATGATTACCCGGTGAAGCCTTGACATCTGTCTCATTGCGTGATCAATACGATAATCACTTGGTAGCGGTGAGATTTTTGTGTTTTTGTTAAGCAACTGCCTTTTATATTTCTTAGTGCTGCTGCTTTCGTGTTTCAAAATTTACGTCACATTCAAAGGAAAATCATTCAGAGAATAGTTCAACATTTGAAGAGCGTGGCTCTGCATTTTAATGAGTATTTTTGTCTGGTAACATATCATCGTCGGTCACGTCACTCTGTTAATGTGACACACAATCAGCATAATAATGATGTGTACATGTGAGCTGAGGAAAAATTGGTCGTGGCTGTCGTGGTCATGAATATAATTTCAACAATGTTTCAAGTTCAAGTGTCTTGTCCATCTGATCTATCATGCTTGTGCGGACAATTCCAAATGAGATCACATCTATTTATTCAGTTGAATGTACGACAGGTTGATCGGCGAGTCGATGATGCTACCTATTGTGGTCGCATCAGTGGGAATCATTATTGTGGCATCTCCAATATTTACCCAATTACTTTCGAGACCATACTCGCGCGATGCTCATTGTGCACACACTTCGTTATGATAATCGGATTTCTAATCATCAGTGTGAATCGACCTTGATATTTCGCGTGGGAGAGTATTAACGGAATGCATCTCGTATTTTGATTACAAAATTAAAACTAGATTACACATCGGGTTAAAAGGCAAGTCATGCATTCATCGAGAGGCCTTGAATGAAGTGTATAATTAATGCAAGATCATTTTTTGTAATGCCCTCATTTGTAAACATAACAATGGTGCAATCAATCGTCACTTGATTACAGGTGCACTTCAATGGGTGCTTCTCGGGGGCTTAATAGTACATTCTCTACTCTTTCCACAGTTTTTCATGGCTCATACACGTCTCTTTTTGTATTTTGATGAATAGGTTCACTTTCCCCCATTGAATGTGGTTTTCACATACGTAGGCAATAATCATTTCTGTCTATCGAGTGATTTAGATCAATACAATTAATAACGTTCATTTTCTATAGCAACGCGGTGAAACTTAAGCGGGTAGATACTGAAATTAATGGGATTAGATACGTATTCTCACTTACAGATATATTATCTTTCCTCTCTAATTGCTGATTTATTGCTTAAGAAATTATGTGAGACTAGGCCACTTACTGGTATACATTTTCTCTTACAACAACGCTCGCTCAACAACGTCCGATCATTTTAAATGTATTTTTCTGCATGTATTTCTAACAACATTATAATCAAATCAATAGACCTACAGTCTTTAAATCCATAGCTATCTCAGCGACTATAATATATTTTTTGTCTATTCACCATCACCATAATATTTATTCAGCCAAAAGACAACTAATTCGGGATGTCGTAGTTACGCAAGAGGGAGGACAGGAAAAACAGGAGTTTAGTATCCTTATCTATTAATACTTCTAACGGCCACATGGTTCACATTAGCCCTGGATCAAAAACACTGGAAGACACGGAGATAGCTTATTTCCTAACCATAGCGATGATGCAGGCTCACAGTACCAGTAATACTTCTAACAGCTTATTTTTTTACACAGTTTCATGGGCGTATGTGTGCACGAGGGCCAGTTGCATGCGCTGACAGAGTACATGGAGGGTGGTTCCCTCGAGCAGCTGATCCTCAGTGTTCCTCCGGAGCCCCTGCCTCAGCCCCTCAGGGTCTCCCTCGCAGCTGACGTCGCAGAAGGCATGATGTACCTACACTCCCTTGGTGTCTTCCATAGGGATCTTACTACTAAGGTGAGAACGAAATGGTTTGCTTTCATGAAGATGAAAGAAATAAGGTCTACTCGTAAATTATAGCAATACTTCTTTCGACTTCCAAACGTTATTATTACAAGATCCAAAATAAACACGCTGATGAACTCGTTTATGGCCGTGCGGTTGACTGTATAGAACTGTGTTACGGTAAAAAAATGCAGTAAAAAGTTGTATTTTGTCGTTTTTTTAATCAACAATAATTCTTAAAGATACCTCAAGAATTTGAAAGATATCAAGAGGTGAAGGAAATTCATTCGAAAATAATCGGTGTCAAACAATTTGAGCATTTTTTCTAACAACAAATTGTTTTATATTTCCAGAATGTATTATTAAGAAAGTACGGAGAAGGCGACTACATGGCCGTTGTCGCTGACTTCGGCCTCGCGGCCAGAATACCTCATCCTGTGTAAGTAGCTTTAATACTTTTTATACAAACAATCTCTTAGCATAATACCAATCATGTTTTTACGACAGTCGACACCCAAGGGAGTTGAGTGAGAAAGCAATAAATAATACTTGGAATTCTCAAGGGCTTGGCCAATTTTTACTTTCAAGCTCTTGAGGATCAATAGCATTCCGTGATCACAAATCATAAACCGGATTTTAGAATAAAGTCATTAAGAAAATCATGGGGTGTTTAATTAGTTACAGTAATTCAATTCGCAGTCACGGCAAGATACTCCATCAACGCCTAACGGGACTTCGGAGATATCCGTAAATAATCGATTACAACACCGAGGGTACTGCCTTACGTGATCTCCGAATGAAGCCATTACAATATCAATAGGAACGAAAGAGGGAGTTACTTGACTTCCTTCTATAGTTATGTAAAAGCGGCCATTGGTTGTTCGGTGACGAAATAATACAGAGCAAAGTTGTAACCAGATCTTTGAAGAAGAGCTTGTCCGCGAAAGTCCTTCTACCGTAATCACATAAACTCACGCCATTTTCACATGTGTGTAAGCAGAAACTAAATAACGATACCTGCTTCTTTCCTTACATAATCAAAGGAGGAAAATATACCAGATTTTATTGACGGTCCAGCCAAACTTGGTTGAAATCAAATCTATATAATTTCACACAGGATGAACGCCGTCTGAGCCCAACAACCCAACCCAATTAGTGAGGATTCCACTGATACTGGCCCAAGCTTACACCAATTTCGGGCATTACCTCCCTTTTCGGATAGGCTTATATCCCATAAGCTGTTTTGATTGACTGATCCTATGGTTTACAGAAACTGCTGTTATTTGGCCCTTACCTGCTAGGCACGAGGTCCTGGATAAGATTCCAAGGACGGGTAAAATTTTATTGGGATCTCTCTCGTGGAATTTGTCCGTAACAGCCTAAAGTTGGTGTTTCAGTCAATTAGTTCGCCCTCTATTACTTAGATAGAACTTAAAATGGACGTCGTTAAGCAGAAAGGACTCAATCCACATGTGACTTAATGTGGATTGAGTCCTTTCTGCCTAACTACGTCCAAATATAACTAGTGAAGTCTGGGCATACTTTGGGTACACCGCTGTCTACTCCTTCAAGAAATGGAGACGTCATGCCCCATTATAAAATGCTATTGAAGTCTGAAGAATGCTATCTACGTTTAAGGGGCCGGCGCACGATGAATTGTCCATACAAACGTAATACCAAAATAATTTTCAGTTTAAGCATATTTCGACCTTATTATGCTGTTATTCGGAAAAAGACAGTGTTTTTACCTCGGTTCAATTTTATTTTTTTGCAAAATATTTACCTAAAACGAATTGTAAACAAATTGAATTTCTCACATTTTTAGAGTATAAATAAGCTGCTTTCATCTCATCTGTTCTATATTAAAAACGGTAATATTTTTAATTTTGTTTATTTCGAAACATTACTTATATTGTTAAGTTACACAATATAAAATAAGAAAAAAATTGGAAAAGCATTGAGTTTTCATTCATCATTTTTGGTATTACGGCACACATTCAAATTAATCACAAAGATCAGCGGTGATATGAATGAACGATAACTATAGATTAGTAGCTAGGTAAACACTATCCACACATGCTCCCGCGCGGCTTCGCAATGCACCGGAAAGTGTGAAACAGAGATAACAATATTTTGACGGCTTTTTACTTCGCTTCGAATTGCAATTCCGCGCGGGCTCTTAACATCTCAGTGAAGACTGTGGGCACGCGATTTTTTTCAGATAGTCATATTTCTTCCAATTGAGGAAGACGATAAGTTCGTGTGTAATTGTGCCTTATAACGTACGTATCGCCTGTGTGCGTGTGATTGCGAACACGCGCGCGTTTTAATGTGTGCGGACACGCACTTTTACGAATACGGTGTTCATTTTCCTAAGACTTATGTGCGTTTTTGTAGGATATTATACTTTTATGGTAGACTGGGCACTGAGCCCGTGTGGTGGGATGTGGCCTACCGTGTCCCAACTGTGAGCACGTTGTAAGCTGATTATACTAATGCTAACTAACCCTTAGCAAGGGATGTCGTATTACCCAGTACTAACTGTATTGTGGAAGTCGGATAGGCAGTCGCTCCATGTAAAATACTGGTATTCTGCTGCATCCGGTTAGACTGGAAGCGAGCCCAACATAGTTGGAAAAATGCTAGGCAGATCATGACAATTATGGAAATTCTATAAATTCCTGTATTTGACAAGAGGAATATCCTAAAGATGTTGAGCCATAACGGCTGGGGTTTCGGAAAGAAAGATCTTGAGCCCCAAGCGTACCAAGAGCTTCATTTTCCATCGGTTTCGAGTGCTTTACACTCCTGATTCGGAAAATTTTGTATAAGCTTACCGTAAGTGCCTGAAAGCTCCATGAAGAAAATCAGATCGATAGACCCATTACTTATAATATTCTTATAGGAACCGATACCCTATAGACCGAACGTGTGACGTAAACGAAACCTAAATTCCGATAATATGTATTACCAAATGACAAATTTTGCATAAAAGTTTTGCAACGAGCACAATAAAACTCACAATAATCTAATTGATTGTGATCGTCGTTTTAAATCCTGAAACCTCATTTCAGATATGACGCACGAAATGAGTATTTTAAATTATAAAATCCTTTGAATATAGGTACGTTACGTTTACTCGCACTTTCGTGCTAAGCTGAACCTTACATACAAAGGCGCGACTCACAAAACAAAATTAGAATACTTAAAACGAGACGACATTGATATACTGCTGAATATTACGTAAATAATACCCAATTACCTCATCTTATAGAAGAAGTAAGTGGCAAAAATACAATACATTTTACAATTAAGCTGTCATATGCTGTCTTGTGCACGCTTCGGTATTGCGCACGCTATTTCGCGTGTCTGAGACGATAGTCACCGTACATTCATTACTCACTCTAACGTTCTACCATGTTAATTGCGAAACTATGTCCTGAATGATATGTTGTCCCCTGAACATGTTTGGAAATTCATTAAACTAATAGTCACTTTTTTTTAAGTTTAGCATGTTTTCGTCGTCGTTCACGCCCTTCTCATTTTAAACAAAATACACACTTACTATAAAATTAATACACATTTTATAAAATGATTAAAAATCTTACGTTTCGCAAAAAAATCTGCTGTTACCAATAAATCCAGCATAAAAAATGGTATCCAAAATCTTTACGAGATCATCAAGGTTAAATATTTTTTCTAATATGGTGTTCAGAGAGCACGTTAATCCGTTGGTCCCCGCTGACAATTGTAGATCATTGACAGTCGTTGCAGGTAGTCAGTGGCCCGAAAGTCTGACAACCAGTCTAAAGGGTTATCGTATTACCCAGAACTAACTGAGGGTCGCTCCATGTAAAATACTGATATTCAGCTGCATCCGGTTAGACTGGAAGCGACCCCGATATATGTAGTTGGAAAATACTAGGCAGATGATGATGGTGTTTGTATATTCTAAGAGACTCATGACGGAACAAAATCCATTTTTGGCGCTCGATTTGTCATACCTTGGACCCTTGCGATGTCAAAGAGATCATCAATCAAATGGTCCTATCGCAGACCACTGCATGACAAATGCCTCTCCCAATCTGCGTCACAACACTGTGTCATTTTTTTTTTCACGGATGGGAAGTCATCAAATGACTTCTCCCGCTCTGGGCACAGCGGAAGGGAGTGTCAGACTTGTACTGACTAAAACCCATCCATGTTCCTTTCTTGCACTTTGTGTTCCAGGGCCGCGGTATCTCTTTCGAACAGCCCGCAGCCCACACCATGTCATCTCTTTCTGAAGATGATCAGAGTTTTAAGTTACCGTCTTTTGTTTCCAGGAACGGCTACAGGCTGCCGAGTGTGGGCTCCCCTTGGTGGATGTCCCCCGAATGCCTGCGCGGGCGGTGGTACGACCACCGCTCCGACATATTCTCCTACGGGATCATACTGTGCCAACTTATCGCCAGGGTAAGCTCGGCTGTAGAGTGGGATAGATTACAGGTTGTTTAGACTTTTCGCAGTTTTAGATTCCTCAGTCAGCTCCTAACTAAGGGTCAAGGGAACCAGACAGTTAGGTAACTGGTTTTCGTCACCTGCCTGAATGTCAGACGCAAGAGTTGAACTTCCTGACAATCACAAGTTTTTGTACGTCGGACCTATCTCCAAACAGACCAATCCGCGCTAGATCTGTGTCTACATGTAACTATCAGGCTGTTTAGTTCCACCAGTTTTCTTTTACAATTTTTATTCGAATCCTAAGAGCGACCGTAAGAGTCGGATCGGAGTAAGGATCAGAAGGTTCTTAGGCAGAAAGGACTTTAAAATTGTTTGTGTTGCAGGTGGACGCCGACCCGGACGTGCTACCTCGCACGGACAACTTCGGCCTCAACTACATGGCGTTTGTGGAGCTCTGCGACGAGGACACCGTGCCTGACTTCCTAAGACTTACCTTCAACTGTTGCATCGTGAGTCACTTGTTCATAATCATTCACAGCCCGACCTCACACATTGCTGGGCATAGGATACTTTTTGTTTGTGCACCCCCCGCCTGTACTAGAACTATCCAGATTCTACCCTTTTTCATATTATTTATCAATATTATGATTTAAGGCTTTGGAACTTGCTTTATAAACAAACGTCTTGTAATTTTGTTGCTATGACGCTTAGTTGGGACTGTGACAAGCAAGAAAATTGTTGTGCCTTAAATCATAATATTTCGTATATCTCAAAATTGGCTAATCCAACCTGACACTTTGTCAAATAAGAATTTTAGAAATGGACTCTCTATAAACTTCAGAAACGTGAAAGCTTAATCAGACATAAGTTGTTACTTAAATCGTAATTATTTTCATTTCAGTATGAGCCAAAAGCGCGTCCGCTATTCCCAGAAATAGTGAACAAGCTGGCCGAAGTGAAGGAGAGTCTCGACGACGCAGCCTGGGGCTCGCTGAGTACCAACAACTATGAGAGGCACGGTTACCACAAAAATATTATTTCGTTTTTTGAGTGCACAGTGTGTCCAAATACTGACAGTGTATCTGTATTTGCAGCGAGGACGCGGACTCGTCGGGTCCGCGCTCGTGTCCCGGCCTGTACGCGTGGCGCCGCCCGCAGCGCTTCCGCTCCGAGGGCTCGCCCAGGCATCACGACCACGATCAGCGTATGTCACCTTTGTTTGTTCTTGCCATCACTTCAATATCTGCCGTCAATTTTTGTAATGGGCAATAGAATGATTGTTATCGGTGCTTGAATATTTCGTTTCGTTCGTTCAGCTCAGCATCGGCGGTCGCTGTCGGAACTGGAGTGGGGCGCGGCGGGTTGGGCGGGCGCGCGGAGGGCGCACCGCTCGGCCTGGGCGCTGGGCGGGCCGCCCCCGCCCGCCCCGCCCGCGCCCCCGCCCGCCCCGCGCCTGGCCCGCCTGCTGCGCCTGGCACACATCATGTTGCTGCGCGACTCGCACGCCGCCCCCACCCCCGCACGCCGCGCACTCGACACGTTCCGCGGCGTCAAGAAGATCCTCGAGCCGCACCCCGGGTCCGCGTCGTGCGCCGAGCTGGGCTCCCCCCCCCGCGCCGCGTCCCGCGCGCTGGACCTGTCGGACGACGCGCGCGCGGCCTCCCTGCCCTCGTCCCCCGCGCTGTCCCGGCGGGGCAGCCTGGGCGCGGCGCCGGCCCGCACGGCGTCGGGCGCGGAGCTGCGGCGGCGCGGCTCGTGCGAGTCGGGCATC
This sequence comes from Lycophotia porphyrea, assembly GCA_950005105.1. Classification (NCBI taxonomy): domain Eukaryota; kingdom Metazoa; phylum Arthropoda; class Insecta; order Lepidoptera; family Noctuidae; genus Lycophotia; species Lycophotia porphyrea. The sequence goes on along the minus strand of OX465388.1, from coordinate 17,165,659 downwards.
TTCTCCGTGGCCAACGAGGAGCTGTGTCCCGCGCGCCTGGCCGGCCGGCCCCGCGCCGCCGTGTGCCCGTGCTCGCTGGTGGGCTGCCACCGCTGCTGGTGGTGGCGCCGCGACGCCGACGAGCGCTCGGCCGAGCCCGAGCCGGCGCCCGCGGGCGAGGCCCGGGCGCGCCTGTGCGCCGAGTGCCTGCTGCAGTACGACCGCGCGCTGGACCGGCCCGGCCGCCCGCGCGCGCCGCCGGACGACGCGGCCGAGCTGCGCGGCCCGGACGACGCGGACGGCTCGCCCTTCCTGTGCGGGCGGCCGGACGCGGACCCGGACGGGGCGGAGGGCTCGGCCGAGCGGCTGTGCGAGTACCACATCCTGGCGCGCTGCTGCTGCGTGCGCGGCGCGGCGCGGGACGGCTCGGGGCGGGGCCGCGCGGCTGCAGTGCGCTCGTGCAGCGTGTACACGGACAGCTCGGAGGACGTGGCGTCGCTGGCGGGCTCCGACAGTCTGTACTGCGACGAGCGCGTACCGCGGCACGTGCGCTCGGCACAGATCAGCAAGATCGTGGAGTACTTCGAGCGCAAGGGCGCCGACTTCACGTGCGAGCGCTCGCGCGGCCACTCGCGCTACCGCCTGGCGCCGCGCGACGCCCGCAAGTGCCCGGCGCAGGCGCGGCTCATGGTGTGCGAGGGCGCCGTGCGCTCCAAGCTGCCGCTGTTCGACAAGAAGTCATAGCGCTAGCCCGGCGCGGCGTGCGACTGCTGGCCGGCCTGACCCGCCCGACCCGCCTGACCCGCCCGACCCGCCTGACCCGCCCGACCCGCCTCACCCGCTGGGCACCAGGAGACCGCCAGGAACTCTTGCAGCAGTGATCATAAGCCTGCTGGACACAGGCCGTGCCGTGATAGTGACCGATAAGTGTGACGTTACTTCCCAACTTTTGTATGTCGCCCCTCGCAGGCAGTGCCGTGCTGATGTGACTCACTCCGGGTCCTCGCGCCCGCAGACTTGTGACTTCCATAGTGTTTACAGAAGAGAATATTTTTGTCGTAACAGCCGCCGCAAACTATCTATTATTCACGTGTTAAGAATATTTGATCACAATTATTATAAAATCAGTATTTTCCAAGGCTAGTGCCAACGCTCGCGCTGTTCCGTCGTCGGAGGGGCCTATGTCCCCGACGAGCCGTGCTGTACTCGCGGCGAGTCTCGACACAAATTCACGTTTGTTTGACTGATCGTAACTTCGTACTTTATTTATATTTATGATAAAGGCGGAAATTGAGATTACAAAGAAGGTTGTAGAGGAGATTAGTCGAAATTATCGGTGATATAGTCAATGTGTGGTTGAATAGTCCTTTATAACGTGGCCTATCCGTATATTATGAAGGCCTTTTAGTCGTTTTTAGTCTAAATATTATAGACGGCATCGCGTTCTGTACTTTGGTTTCACTAACACATCAGAAGCAGTGTTGCAACCTGTAAATAATAATTAATTTTAGGTTATGTTTCAATAACTTTATAATTTATTTTTATGTTTCCAGTATTAAATATTACTTGCCAGTTTACAGCTACTTTAAGTATGTACATAATTTAAATTTAAAGTTAAGTTGTCATAATAAAAAAATTAAACGTTGGCTACGGTAGTACTGAAATTAATATTTACGTTAGCAGTGCAATACTGATTGCGTTAAGGACCTAATTTATAATTTAACTATACAAAGATCCCATTGCTATATTTCGTTAAACCGCGACAAAGTCATATAATTATTTAAAATTATTATTTACTTTTGAAAGAACTTTTTTTTATTTATCTTTACTTTACATCATAAATCTATCTATACTCATAATATACGGGCAAAATACGTCCTAAAATTATATAAAGATACAAAATAAAAGTTGTGGCGTGTTGCTAGTCTTTTAAAACGCGCCATTTTTGTCGAAATCCGTCGTATTAATTAATAGAAATGGATGATGTAAACTACTTACGCAAAAATAATTATAATATAAAATATTATTGAGAACGAACGTGCCGACTCTAAAAGTGCGTGCATTTTGAGCGAAACAAGTCACGTATAAAATAATGATAATAACCCTTATAAAATAAACACAAGTTTGCGTCTAAGTGTACGCACATTTAGAATTTGAAAGAATTCATAGATCAATTTCGAGAGATAAAACCATAAAATGTCCCAGTAATATTAATCTTCTTCCCTTGTAGAGAAACAAGATGGCTCACATATATACATACATAATAATATTTTCTCGAGTTTAATCTATGAACCACCGTTCATTCCTCCTTCCAGTTTCCTCTAAACAAAATATAATGTACAAATATGTGTCAAAAATCAGACCGAACTATAGAAAAATGTTTCCTGTTGCCTGTTGTTTTACTTACTACTAAAATGGTAGGAATATTCGCAAAATAGCGAATTCAAATGGTAGAAATTCGGTATGACGATAGCAACTATTAGGCGAAGTTATTCTAAAAAAAATGTCATATCGAGATTCTGTGTGATTATCAGCTGATATTAAGTTTGTCAAAATAACGGGCAACACTGAAAACGTTATAGTAATATCATATTTTTGTAAATACATTATTAACATGGTGTATTGAAATATCGTCATCTTATAGTAAATTTTACTTTAAAATCATGGTTATATTGTTAAATTCAGGGTATACATGGTGTAAATATTTAATGTTGGAATAATAATGTGAAACTATTGATCCGCGTATGCGGTTTAGATATCAGTGCCAAAAAAAAAATATTATTTCAATAAACAAATTATAAATTCACATGCCTGATTCATGGTGTTTTTTCGTTCAGAATAATGCAACAAGCCATTTTTATGAAAATACAGGGGCCGTCAGCTTATATCTAGTATTGTTATATTGTCATAATGTAGTAGAAAATGTACTCTCACCAAGTCCTATCCGGAATTAAATGGTGCAACCCCAATAGCCTTATTTCGAACACTTATTAATTGTTTCTTATCAAGAACACACAGACACACATTCAAATAACCCTCTAAACGAAAGGACATCGTCAGTCAAGGCTAACACAAGCTTCGGGATATCGAATTAGTGTTGAAACTCCTTAATTTATATATGAAAGAGCAATTACGTGTCCGTCCATAATTAGGCGAAGAAATGCTTTGTATCCGAGGTAGCTGTACCATCTTTCAATACACGCAGTTTTTAACTCTATGGTAATAGAAAAAGTCAAAACTCGCGTGAAATTGATATTTAAAACAAAATTTGGTATTGCTAACATACTTATTAGATTTGAATGCATTTCTATCGATACTTCGCCCATTGGTCCCTTTCACGTATCGATTGTCTTAAAAGTACCAATATGTACACTTTCCCTGTAGCGGTTAGTGACCAATGGGCTCTAATTGGACACTAAGACTGATAGTGGAACTACTTAGCAGCTTTTTTGCAGCCAAACTGTCCGAGACAGTGACTTATAAGGCATAGGACAGATGTTACTCAATGCCGTATAGATGGCGCCACCATCGATTGTTCCAATCATTACCAGCACTGCGTGGAATGATTGTTTACTAGAGAAAATCGGGTAATAAAACGGATACCACTGGACGGGTAACACTGTCCTATGTCTTAGAAATACTTGCTTACATTGTAGTTTTTATTACTGCTATTTTGTTGTTCTATATATTCAAATCGTTGCTGTAAATATATACATTGTTTTCTTAGCCGATTCTATTAGTTAATCCCATTTCACTGAAATAAGCAAATGTAATTTTCGTGATTATAAGAATCAACACCGATTGAATGATGATTTATTAATCGTCTATCTGTAGTTGTATTCAGCCAAAAACGAAATATAATGGCGTTATTATAGAACAAATTGTACCTAACTATGAATGTAAGGAAATGACGCATTTTTAGCGTTATTTCAATTCAATTTAAATCATTGTGATGTGTATAAAATAAGAAAATTGAACATTAATTGTAAAAAATACTTCTTTGTTTATCTTATCCGCGACCTCGAGCAAACGATCAAATTGATAAAACGTCTGACAAAATAAAGTGTTTCCTATATTTTCAGTAAATCTTCAATATGACCTATTAAATAGAAGTTACTAGAATACTTTATACGGATTGTAAACAGGACATCACCTTGAGTTCGCGAATAAGATCTAATTAATATACATGTCTGGTGATTAAATAGTTAAGTTTTCGCCTTGGTGTTAAAATATTGAGTGAATTTAACTTTCTATAGTTTTGATAAACAACAACGTATTTCAACAATGTATAATAAGTTTCAAATCTTCCAACTTTCTTATCAAATTGTAGAATTGGTTCAATCGAAACCGTTTTGTGCAATTGAAAACATTCATTTTGAAAATATTTTGATTGGCAGCACTTTTGACACATGTTCAATTCTTTCGCGCCATTTTATTGTGTCAGTTCGATTCAAATTCTAATGTCGTCATGGCGCGAAATAATTTTAAGATTGTAACACTGTTTTAGACTAGACATTAACTAATGTAAACAAAAACAGTAAATCAATTATTATAAAAAAAAAACAAGCAACTTCACGCAATCACAATACTTTCAAATATTTTTATGTAAAAGCGAATATATAAATCTTTTGTCACCTTAGGTGTAACTTTTCTCAAATTATGATTATAGGAATAATGTTTCAGCACTAATTCGAATCAGTTTTGTCAGTTAGTTATTTTTTGTAAGAAATATTAAGACATGAAAAAAGGGACAAGTTACACCACAATAAGCATATCAGTTACAGAGCGTAGGTAATGGTTACTTATTTTTATATAAGTTTTAACAGGAATGCTGCACGACCGATTATTGTTATCTTACTAGCTGTTATACAATATCCTTGTTACTTATAGTCATTTGATGGTAAAAAACGATAATTCTCTCCCACTCTTGTTACATTTACAAGTTTTTAGATAAGCTTTACTCACAACATAATATTAATAAGTAAATTAATTAGTATATATATTTAATCTACTGCCAAATATACAATCATCCTTTCATCGCCAAAAATAATCCTTCAGATAACCATATGCAGGTTAAAAACGTCGACTCGGGTATTCCCCTCGTATTCTCCTCGAGTATTTTTTTACTACTGTGTATATAATTTGTTTTATGATAAAAAGTGTGGGTACAAAACAGTTCTTTCATATTTTTACGACCAAGACACGGTTACTTTATCGATAATACAATATCCTTCTGTTCTAACATTATTATCATAGTAGGACACGACTTGCGATAAGAAATATATTCTTATGTTTCTAGAAAGAAATAATGGTATCATTGATTACTGTGCTTAAAACAATTCTAAAAATAAAATTAAAAGAACTTATTAAGAGAGCCTTCATTATTTTTAATAAACAAGTCGTACTCATATTTTATAATACCTAATGTTATATAATTACCCCGGGTGGTGGATAAAAGTGTATGAGAGAATCTGACTGATCGGAATCTGGACGCTCTTAACGTGCACGTATTTCTACATCGTTCTCACATATTATGTATAATCTCAACATGAATGATGTAACCAAGATTTTGTACAATATTTTGATTGAAAAGAGTGTCCATGGAGTTTCTTGCCCATTCTTCTCCATAGAGATCTACGCTTTGGAATGGGCACCTACAGTACTTTCAAAAGTTATTATGTCTTGTGTCTGTGACTGTAGCTTAGCCTTCTTTGTATTGTTTTTCTGACGTTCAAAAGTGCCTGTAATGGTCTAATTGAAATAAATGCTTTTGAGTTTGAGTTTGAATCATTGATGAGAGTTGACTATAATAGAAAATTGCGTAGATTTCAACTAGTTATTTCTTCTACTTATTAATAGGTTTAGCTGTTGTTTATATAATCGCAATACCTCCACACTGACAATCATTTAATCACCTATGTTATTTTAAACTAAGTATATCAACCTTGTATCAGTTTTCCAGACCGATAAGAGTGAAGTCGAAACGAGCGAGTTTTATGAAAGTCGCGTATTTTGAGTCGCTCGCTTGTCCTTACCCTTTAACTACCCTAATAGATAAATATAATCGGTCGTGTGCGCCTCGTGTTAATTATATAAGTTTGTGTAAATAGCTCTTAATGTTCCTTGTTTTTAAGGCACTAACGGTTTAATGTAGAACATTTTCTTATACGGTTGTGTCATTTACAAGCCCAGACTTATTAAAGCTTTAGTTGAAGCCGATTAGGCCGTTACGAAACGAGAATTTGTAAAATGAAGATCGTATTAAATATATTTTGTTTCAAAATGTTGTTTTTTTTTTAATCCATTATCAGGGTTTATTTGCCTCTTTTTTTAGGGATCCGTACCCAAAGAGTAAAACGGGACCCTATTACTAAGACTCTGCTGTCCGTCCGTCTGTCTGTCTGTCTGTCACCAGGCTGTATCTTATGAACCGTGATAGCTAGACAGTTGAAATTTTCACCGATGATATATTTCTTGCCGTATAACAACAAATACTAAAAACAGAATAATAAAATTAATTAACAGAATAATATCTCGACTTGGCACACGAGGTTGTCGACATGTGGAATGTGAGCTCGGCTATCATTGTGCCGATTGTCGTAACGGCCAATGGCCTTATGGCTAAGAGCCTCGACGACCATCTTTCGAGGCTCTCCTTAGGCAGTTGGATCAAGGGCCTGATTCAGAAGGCAGTACTCCTCGATACGGCTCGCATTGTGAGGAGGTTCCTGTCTCTGGAGCCCTAACCACCGGTAGCTTGGACCCTGTTCCCGACACCGGCGGACCGCAATTTTTTATATTTTAAAATGTTTTTATATCGTTTGTTTTAAGAAATATTTAAAAATGTTAAAAAATATGTATATAAATGAATAAACGGAATAATAAATATTTAAGGGGGGCTCCCACACAACAAACGTGATATTTTGCCGATTTTTTGTTCAATTTAATAACAGCGACAGGTAGACGCTTATTGAAATATTCACAGAATATTTAGTTGTATATTCACTTTAAAAATAAATAATTAAATTAAAATAAATATTTTAGAGGCCCCCTTACGGCAAAAAAATCACGTATGTTACGTGATTTTTTTGCCGTTTTTGTCTAATGTTGTATAGATAATGGCACGGAACCCATCGTGCGCGAGTCCGACTTGCACTTGGCCAGTTTTTTATCTTTGATATTTAACACTGTCAATGCCACCTCTACAGGGTGTAAGGGACTTCAGCGCGCAAACTTAGTTTATCTCTCCTACCTACTCTACCTCTGGACGTAGGGCTCTTCAAAGTTGCGCCTCAACCATATTTATTTATTTGAACTTCATGTACAAGCCTGGTACACACGGCGGCACATCAAGCTTTACATTTCCAGTATAACGTGGCCTCGCTTTGTATATTTTCTGTACAATGAGAGATCCGCATAAACTGGTTTTGTATAACCTGATCAGCCGTCATACGTACATAGGCGGACTTAGGTTAAGAGCTTGCTTTTTATAAGCTTTTATTTAACTTGTATTAGCTAGTTATAAGCTATTAGTTAACTTGCCTCGACCTAATTTACTTCTTTTCATTTAAATAAAAGCTTGTCTTTATTTAAATAACTGACGAATAATTTCTACGCTTCTATGGTCATTTGTCACCCAACACTAAAAATAACCAACATTAAAAGCAGCCAGTTTATTCGCAAACCGCTAGTCATTCTTGTAACCCTAAATAAACCATCCTCTTCCCACTGTTGACGCTCATCATCTTCCTTCCTGCCTTTATCCCATTCTATTTGGGGTCGGCGCAACACGTTTTCTTCTTCCATTCTCCCCTGTCAGACGTCACGGCATCATTTACTCCTTTCTCTTTCACACAATCCATCCATCTTTTCTTTGGCCTGCCTCTCCCTCTCCATCCATCAACATTCATGTTCATCACTCTTTTAGTCACATGCGTTTCATCCTTCCTCATTACATGTCCATAGTTCCATACCAAGACAAACGATTTCCTTTCAATTTTAACACTAAGTAACTTTAAAAGAAACATCTGCCCAGCACGGTAAATGTTTATTTATGATAATCACAATTTACTATTTTCTCGTTTATGGAGTTTGGAAACATTAACATCGCTTTGGTTTCGGTGGCGGACACGGCCCCGGCAGGGTTGGTGGTTGTGCCGGCCATTTCTGGAAATAATAAATTATAATTACTTTGTGTAATTTATTTCATCACCACTGCTCTTAAAAAACGGTGAAGGGAAACATCGTGAGGAAACCGGCATGTTCTAGAACCAAAAATTCGAAGACATGTGACATCTACCAATCCGCACTGGGCCCGCGTGGTGGATTATAGCCCATTCCGTCTCATAGAGAAGAGAGGCCTGTGTCCCAGCAGTGGGAACATTATAGGCTGATGATGATTCAAGTACAACTACAGCTCTTCGACTACTTCGTTGTTAACTGTCGCAAGTGCTAACTCCCGAGCATGAGGTGCCGGGTTCGATTCCTTTGTCGGGCAGTGTTATTGGGTTTTTTCATCAGGAATTTCACAGAAACTGCCCAGAGCCATGATATGTGCCCAGTTGACGGTGACAGGCTCGTCCCTAATTACATGGGATTTTAACGGAATGTGGGTGTACCTAGGTACTATAGGTATGGTATACCTGTGGGTATACCTCTGTCTAACCCATCGGGGAACAGGCGTGATGTAACATACAATACATCAAAACTTTAACCTGACGAAGCGGACAAAATTTCAATACAGGAAATAGTACATTATGATATAAGTGCGGTAAGTTGAAAATTACAGCCGAGGCGAAATTGCTAGCCCGAGCCGTAGGCGAGGGCTACAAGAAAGCAGAGGCTGTAATTATCAAAGCGCACGTATGTCATACGACGTTTTATAACATATTTGCGAGGAAATAAATAAAACTCGGATTTTCTTAAACGAAATTTTGATACGCTTGTAAGTATCTATTGGTCGATTTTTCAGACAAGAGGCTTAGAGTAGCCTTTTTCGCTGCCTCTGAGACTTCAGGCGGTGTCGAATTAATAAATTCATCATTACTTGACGACATTTTTCAATAAAATCAATACAGTGAAAAGAAAAAGCGCGCGGAAAAATTTTTACTTGTTCACAAATTAGTGAGGCGCGCGCATTAGCGTTTTTTTTAAGGCAAAGGCACAAAAACAGCCAGTATTACTAATACAGTAAATTATTATATTTTATCTCCCAAAGTTAATTTTATTCATAAAATGTTCACCACTTTTCTGACATAAAAACTCTTTGCTAAGATTTAAAAAAGTAGGCAGGCATAGCTTTCCCTGAAAGAGAAAGGTATGCCTGGGAAGTATGTGCAGGTGATCCGAGCGATGTACAGTCGATGTAGTACTCAAGTCCGGTCTACAGCGGGCACTACCGGTAGCTTCAATGTGGCTATCGGCTTGCACCAAGGGTCGGCTCTAAGCCCTTACCTCTTCCTGGTGATAATGGACGCACTTACGTCGGACATCCAGGAAGAGGCTCCCTGGTGCATGCTGTTTGCCGATGACATTGTGTTGGTTGCCGAGAGCGGCTTAGAGGTCCAGAGCAGATTGGAGGTGTGGTGGCAAAGACTGGAGAACGAGCCTGAAAATAAGTAGAACGAAAACCGAATACTTCTTCTGCGATTTCGGCGGTCTCTCCAGTTCTGTGCCCATAACTCTTGCCGGAACGCCCATACCAATCTGTTCCGATTTTCGGTACCTCGGGTCGCTTGTGCAAGGGGATGGAGAAGTAGATCGGGACGTAACGCACCGGATTAACTCAGGATGGATAAAATGGCGACAGGTCACTGGAACAACTTGCGACCCACGGATGCCCCTCAAGCTAAAGGGGAAAATATACAAGTCCGTGATTAGACCTGTCGTACTGTATGGGTCAGAATGCTGGGCTGTGAAGAAGAAGGATGAACAACGATTGCATGTAGCGGAGATGAGAATGTTGAGATGGATGTGTGGAGTGACAAGAATGGATAAAGTAAGAAATGAGTATATTAGAGGAAGTTTGAAAGTGGCGCCTGTTACAGAAAAATGAAAGGAAGTCGTTTGTCTTGGTATGGACATGTAATGAGGAGGGATGAAACGCATGTGACTAAAAGAGTGATGAACATGAATGTTGATGGATGGAGAGGGAGAGGCAGGCCAAAGAAAAGATGGATGGATTGTGTGAAGACTGATATGAAAGAGAAAGGAGTCAACGAAGCCGTGACATCTGACAGGGGAGAATGGAAGAAGAAAACATGTTGCGCCGACCCCAAATAGAATGGGATAAGGGCAGGAAGATGATGATGCTAAGATTTAAAAAAGTACCGTTCGTTTTTGACGGAGCATCTTGAAGCCGTGCGTTTTACTTTACATTACCGCACAAGTACGTAATGAGGTACCATACGATATTGAAATTAGTGAAATAAGAGCACCTTTACGAGCTAATGTGTTATAAATGATATTTCCATTGAATACCGTGGTGCTGCCTTCCGTCGTTAAAAAAAGGTGTCCATACAAGGGCCGTTGGTTCATCAACTCATCATTATGCCGCCACTAGTTCATATTTTCTGGTTGTTATAATTATGTTAGTCTGTAAGGTATTTCTAGTAATGCTTTTCAAGAAGAAATCTTCAACAAGACCGAAAACTGGTAAATAAATACATTATGTCATCCTACAGTACCTGGTACCAAAGTTTATATCAGCGGATAAGGTCAAGAGGTCAACAATATTGTAAATAGTTATAGCCGCCCGAATTTATCTGATGTTTTGATTGTTTTTAATAGGTAGAGATGTTAATTGAAAATAAAATACGATAGAAAATATGAATAGAATTCAAATTTTACAGCTTTTTAAAGAATGAACTAAAATTTTGAATTATTTATCCATAAACTAAAAAAAAGATTCATCCATTTTAGCAGTAATAGAACGGTATTCTAATACGTTTCAAATGCTAAGCAGGAAATGAGTATTGGAATATTCTATTTACAGATGTTTGCTTAGGAATAACAGGAAAAACTATTCTTTTATTTACTGACTTGCACTTCGCCCGCGACTTCTTTCGCGTGGATTTCGAAAATACAGCCCTTGGGTAAAACATTATTTTCTTAAGTAAACGCCAACCAAAGAGAATGTTGTCACTGGGACTTGTTAATAGTCAGGCAAATTATTTTTTTACGGGAAACTGGAGTCGCTTAAAAGATATAAGCAGGTCCATGGGGTGTTATGAATATTGGGCCAAAGAAGTGGATTATGAACTAGTATTTGGAAGATAATATATGTTATAAGAACCCTTGAAATTATAGAAGAGTCTAGTTTTACCAGAACACGATTGCGACTCACTGATGTAAACAGTAGTACCTCACGAACAAAGTAATCCATCACTTTTGGTATACTCACTGGCCCGACTACGGCAATCCTACCAATCCGGCAGAAATATTAAATCAAATATCGCAAGTGAATCAAAAACGAGAAGAGATGAGAAAGACAGCAGACTCTCAACGAAGACCGATAGACCACCGCAAAATATACATTCGTAGGCATAAATTATAACATTGTTTGTGTTAATAAATATAGGTATGTATTTCGTAATATTTAACAAGAAATAATTGCACACCTCGAACGCGAAGCGGAGAGTTAGTGCTGTACTGTCACCAAATTTAATTGAAATGTTTTATTAATGGATCTCTTTTTAAGAATAACAGACCAACTGTTGTATTTAAGCGGCGCGGCGGGACTTTTCGGAACTCATTAAAAAGGAGCAACTTGAGGCAGTCAAAATACCAGGTACTATTGAACATTTTTCAAAACCGGAAAACACAAAGAATCGATCTAAATTTTTTGCATACTGGGATCACTCTCGAGTAATTTTAAAGCCTGCCAGTGAGGGAATCCCATACGATAATAATGACTGTTCACGCGCGAACGCGTTGTACAACGGCAGACGAACGCGGGGAGGTGAAGCGCGCGGGACGGCGATGCGGCGCTCGCGCTCCGACGCCGCCCGTCACTCCGTCAGTGTCACTCTGTGGTCACTTGGTCAGTGTCCGTTAGACCTCGCAAGCGAGTAGGCCATATTACTCTGTTTTTACTCTCCGATCAATGCAGTACCTACTTGTAACTTTTAATTACCCATTATATCAACATCTTAATACAGTCCACTAGTTTCATTGAAGGCTAAACCAATTCCAAACAATGACAGCATCATCGTACATACATGCAAACTTTGTAGATGAATTTGAAGAGAATATGAAATTTATTGTCAAAGCCCGAAGGAAAACACGGTTCACTAGAACACGATTACTACTTATAGATGGAAACAATAATGAATCAAGGGAGATCCATCACTTTTTGTGCACTCATTTTACCATCAGTCATCAGTGACGGTTGGTTTGTCATCACGCTGCAATTGTTGAGTCATACTGCAAGTGAACCACAAACAAGAAGAGTTGACAAAAACAGCAGGAGCATGACCGATAGTGGTTCCGGCTCTGGAGGAGTGGACTGGACAGGAATATTTTGTACTTTCGACAATGCGTTATATCAAATGAAAGAAGAATAAACAGTGTCGCTCTCGCAGAAGGTACTAAATATACGGAAGCAAAGACTACAGGATGTAAACACTCTTCACGAAGCCGTTAACCAAGCGTTACATAAAATTAAGCAACTTTACGCAAAAATTATTTTTGGGAAACGACTTTTTTTTTGGGGTGAAAATCACGTTTTACATTCAAAACATTGTGTTGATGGATGGATTGAATAGTACGGGGATCGTGAAGGTGTCTTAGGTAAAAAAAAAAACATTTAAAACATCTATTAAAAAAAAAACTTGTGAAAAAGTTGGAACTTTGACCCCCAATATCTCCGTAACTAGAAGGTTCCCAGGTATGGTCTAGAACAAAAAAGTGATCACAATGACGGGGAGAACAAGTGCCTTTCGGCTTCGTTAAGAGTCTTTTTACACCCTTTGTTATTTTCTATATGAAATTTATTACCGTTTATTACGTGAGGTTATACAATATTTTGATACTTATATTGAATCTTATTATTTTGGCTGATTGTTTGTATCTGAAAAAGACGCTGCAGCCATTGAGTGTTTTTTAGGAATATCGGACAGCGAATAATCAATTAATTATAAGTAGGTTTACTTATATTTTATATGCAAATTTAACATTGTAAGTCGTATTTTTTAATCAACGATTTAATCAAAGATGTAGTAGAAATCGACGTAAAAACCTTGAAGTTTATCTAACCGCAGGATAGTTTTAATTAAATTTATTTTTAATTGAAATATAGTTTTTCATTTAATGTTTGACAAACCGGGATTTTTCATTATTTTAACACTAATGTGGTAAAACAGACCACCGCAAAATATACATTTACAGGCATAAAAACAGGTAGGACCTTAATAAATATAGGTAGGTATTTCGTAATTAATATAAACTATTTTCTGCGCAATTAAACCCCGAGTGTTCTTTCATGAAGCCTAGCCCTAAAATTATTCCACTCAGTTTAATATGATCCTAGACCAAACCTGATTTAATCTTGACTGACAGACAATTAGACATATACATCATCACTCATAAATTTCCATTGGGTCATAAATCTAAAGACTCTGCTTAAACGAAATTTTCTACTAGGCGATCGTCCCTGGTTTATGTTATGAGTCTTTGTTACCTGAATTAAATGATATATTATATTATATGCACAAGCATGCAACAAGCATAATGATGATGAGTTGGTCCCATGTCGGGATTGATATATTTCAATTACACCTGTTATGTCGAATGTTACCATTATACCACAAGTGTAAGATCAACCGTACTTCTATTAAAGCTGGCCCTAGGAAACATGCCGTGGTTTACCACAGCTTGCCTTGGTGTTCTCAAGTGTTTGTGGCAAAATAAGCGAAATGTGAGTGACATAGATTCATAATAATTGCCGCTATAAAATTGGCAATGCTAAAAGGAAGTATTCCATTTGAGCACCGATTTCAAGAGCACCAAAGATCCTTTTGAGCAAAGGGAATGTCTATCTTTGGTCTAAGTATTGGTGCTCTTGAAATCGGTGCTCAAATAGGAATACTACGCTAAAAGCAATATGTCTGTTGAGGTTCTAAGTTCAACAGTTACAATTTTTTTCATAAAAAAGAACCCAGCCACTCGGGAAAGTGAACTTTTTTTTTCAAGATTCTGGATTATTTTCAGAAAATATTTTTGCTTATGCCTTTTACTTATACATTTGACTATACATTATTTTTTTGGGCTTGTAATATGTAGCAATACGGCTAAGAACGTTTTCAGATTATCCGATCGGATATCGGTGTAGGACCCCAATAGCCGATATCCGAATAGCCAACACCATGTGCTGTTTTCACATATTTCCGACAAAATCGTTCCGGTACGGCCATTTGCCATTTACTACTTATTTGACTTACTAGTACTATTTATTTGAGACGCAAAAAAAGATCTTTCCACAGACAGTATTGGATACATCCCATTGTGGAAGAGACAATTTAAATACACGTATAGCACACATACAAACTTTTACACATAATTGACAGCCCACGGCCACAGGCGTCCGATAGTGCCGTCATCGTATCGGTATCGGATCCGATATCGGTGCGGATAACGTTTAAGACAGGTACACATTTCTTACATTTTACTTGCCCCGATATCGTATCGGTTTCCGATACCGATATCGGATCGATCAATTGTCTTTCCCAATCTCAAAAATGCCCAACGCGCCTAAAGAAGTTTAAGTTTAGGGCAACTTAATACGTGAACATTATTTCTAGTTACGGGCAAAGTTACCTGTTTATTGGGATCAAGACAAGGCCAAGGCGGCGGCGGCGGAACGAGGTATCCAAGTCCGACAATATCAAGATATTCACGTAGCGTTTCGTTGTCCACCACTCCAATCTTCAACAACAACGCTAAGAGAGCGAGCAGGAAGCCCAAAGTACCGCCAGCGATCTTCAGTGGGCTGTACGGCTCAGGCTCTTCATCAGGCTCAAATGCGGCTTCCTCAGCTCTAAGGCGAGCTGCCTCCTGTCTCTTTCTTTCTCGCTCCCGACGCTCTCTCTCTTCGCTACTGAAAAACTCAATAAACATAATACCGGTAAATATATCCACGTACCTGACCTACACAGAGTCAGTTCTCACTGGTTCGTAACGTCATTTTTAACATAAGGCGGTTGGTGGCTCTAGTCCACACACTCCACAGTCGTAGGCCATCGGTACATCCATTTATCAGGTCATAATTCAATAAGAGCGCATCGTTCTCGATGCTGCCGCGTGCTAAGCAGTCCCGCTCTGTTTCGCGCTCTAAGTTAGCAAATTACGGTTCTGAGCAACAGGAAGGATAGGAGCAAACAAAATGTGGGTGATGGATGTGGCGACACGAACACTTAGTAGACGCGGGACTCGGGAGGCAAGGGCTCGTCCAGTAGGGACCTACGCGCCATTTATCTCGTTGTGTTGGATATAAAATAAGAAGCCATAACAAACTGCTATTGTTATACTAAAAAGAGAGCTTCAACAACCACAAGTGACGAAATCGCACAACATAAAACCTAAATAATAAAAAAAGATGACCACTCACCAATCGCACATTGTTGGTAATCACGACTTTAATTGTATGTTTCATATAACTTGCATGATTGTGTAACTATAAAGCCTTTATTTATAAAAGTAGTATCATTGTAGAGCTTCATTTTGCCTGATGTTACGGCATGACGGACAAATGACAACCCGTTGACATTTCAAATTCTTCCTTGTTCCGGCAAGTTTAGAGGAATGAGTTTCTATTTTTAATTTTTCATCTTCGATGAACTTGGCACTGTAAACATTTTCAGTTTTAGATCAACCTTGAAACCCGAACAGGCACAAGTGCACGATTCATTGCAAGTACTTCCAAAGAAGTATGATTTAAATTTTATGGCAAGGTATTTCGAGGAGTATGAATGTGGATGGACTGTGTGAAGGATGTATGGCAAGAAAGGAGGTGTCGGAAGACGACATGCTACGCCGACCCCAAATAAATTGGGAAAAGGGCAGAATGATGGGAAGATATTCCCATGTTCTTAGGTATAGACAAATCTAGAGTGGGTGCGAAGTACCTGACTACTACACTATCCACAACCGAGAGTTACTGAAAAACTCGATACTGCTTGGAAAAATGGTTGTCAGATTTTCGAACATCGAACTTACCCGTAGCGGCTGTCAAAGATCTATAGAGCAAGAGCCCATGACTGCCAGAGCTTCGTTATTTTATAAAAGTTGAAAGTTTTTCTGTGCATGTCCCCTATACAAGTAAGAACGACCAGCGACTATAGTTTTGGTTATGGTTACTTGGGCAGGTAACAGGTAGTAAAGGTGTTTAAAATAGTACCTTATATACGTTAAAGTATAAAGCACAATTTTTTTTAATATTCTCTTCGGGATAACTTTAGAAATCTCGTCATCCATTGCCGGACACTTATGAAAGTTGCTACCCCCTGCCAGACACCCCTAAACTTAAATAAATTATAGTTATACTTTCGTTATAGTATAAAAGCTAAATTTTATATAATTATGTTACTTGGGGACCTATAAACAAATGTTACCTCAATAGCCGGACAGTTTTAATGGTTTTTACATCTTGCCAGACACATTGAAAGTCCGCTGTACTGTAGGCTGGGGATCTCAATGGATTTTAATGTAGACATTTCAAAGATTGTCTTACCCAATACCTCAGAGCCATTGTCCATGTGCCATTTGCATGGCGCTATTTGTAAGACAGATAAATCTGCTCTGATGAAATGTCTAGACAAAGAGGTCCAGCATGAGCAACCACATCATATAGATGTTATAATATTTGACGGTTTCTTCCGCATACAATGAAAAATGTTCCAAAAACATTTGAAAATATTTCAAAAAATGTTGCAAATGGTTACTCAATTTTAAGCATCGAGAATCGATGTGATCTTTGATCAATACTTTACTCCATCGATCAAAGATTACGAGCATTGCCAACGGTTAGAATCGCACAGTTTATATTAAACAGAAGTTGAAAGTAGGCGGGACCTATTCCATTTTTTATCATTTTGTATTCAAATGGGTACCACGGGGTAGGTTCTATGATAATGTGGTGATTGCGACAACCAATTACATGACATGGGTATGTAATATACCCAGGTGAGCCCAGGTCATAGCTCGGTAGTGATGATGGTCGAATTAGGTCGAAAACACGGATCAAGTGCACTAGTATCGTCTTGAATGTATTCTTGTTGTTTTGGCATGTCTGTGGATTCCAACCGTGCGATAACGAAAGACGTTGCGTTGGAAGGCCTCCCACTAGATGGACCGATGACCCGGTGAAGGTTGCGCGGGGATCCGCTGGATGCGAGACACACGGGACCGGTCAATGCGGCGACACTTGGGGGAGGCCTATGTCCAGCAGTGGACGTCTTTCGGTTGAAATGATGATGATGATGATGATGATGATGATGATGATGGTGCAGGAACGGGTCACTAGTATATCTGAAGGGTCTGCAGGGGCTCTTCACGAAGAAGGCTCTTAACGAACCCGAAAGGCACTTGTTCTCCCCGTCATTGCAATATTCTGATATATACCTGTGAACTTTCTAGTTACGGAGATATTGGGGGTCAAAGTTCCAACTTTTTCAAAAGTTTTTTTTTTTATATAGTTTTTTTTTAGACGGTGTACTGCACCGTCACAGCCCCGTACTAGTCAATCCATAAATCAGCACAATGTGTTAAATGCGTTACATTGAGACCTACTGTAAAACATGTAATTTTTCAGCCCAAAAATGTCTTTTCCCAGCACTAATTTTTGCGAAAAGTTACTTAGTTTGATGTACATATACATAATGCTTGGTTGACGGCTTCGTGTAGAGTCAGTTTACACCCTGTATATATATATTTTTGGTAATAAGTACCGTATATATTTCATAGGCAATCAGTATAAAGCTGTCATTTTGAAATTACAGACTTCAATTTTATTTATTCGTATATTATAAGTAGATCAGAAATGTGCTTATAAGGTTTGTAAACTCACCCATTCCTGCGATCCCCTAGCGCATGTGCACTCAGCAGGTGCGGCGACCTGTTTGTTGTACGGTTGTAAGTTTTTTACGGATTGAACTTGAGGTTTAGCATTAACATTACCAGTGAAGAACATTTTGTACAACAGCGCAAGGATGCCAGCACTGATGACCACCCCGGCCACCAGTGGTAGGATGTTGTCATCTCGGCGGTCGGACATCGTAGCCCATCCGCGGTACACTTTTTTCTACTTTTTTATCATTTTCGCTTTGTGTGGAAATTTTGTAATCTTATGTTTGACGCATCGGAGTGATTGAAGAGTTATGTCATCGTTTTGTCTGCCTGACTTTTATAAAAAAGTTACGGTGCAAGAAGTTCAATCACACTAAGCCATTGAGCAACCACGATCTATGTAATGTATGGTAAGGTAGGTAGGTACACTGGGGACATAGCTGTACATCATTTGAAGTACAGGTGCCCTTGAAGATGCCGTGGAGGAACGAAACACGCTTCGACTATAGGTTTGGATTGCATGTTACGTGACGGCCATATTAATTGTCTCATAATATATTATATGGTTACGGCTAAAGATGGGTGTGAAGACAAACAAGATTAGCCAGCTAAACATAAGTTCAGCCGGAGGCTCAATTCAGTCAGTTAGTTACACCCATCTGTCGCGGTGTGGCATAAAGGGAGTAAAAGGACTTTTAACGAATCCGAAAGGCACCATACCTGGGGCTGGAAACCTAGTTACGGTGATATTGGGGGTCAAAGTTCCAAGATTTTCAGTTTTTTTTTAAATAAATGTTTTAGTGTATTTTTTAGCAATAATTTTTGCGTTAAGTTACTTAATTTGATATACATTAATGCTTTGTTGACGGCTTCGTGAAGAGTCTGTTTACATCTTGTAGGTATTCATTAAATACCAATAAGAAAAAAATAATCAAAGCTGAGTTATGGTACTAAATAAATCTTTATTAAAATAGGATACAATCATACTTATTGGCCTAGTTTAAGATTCAATATCGTATATAATACATGATATACTATCTAATCTTGTCATAATATCAAAAAAATATTTGATTTTCGAAATATTATGCCTACCTACGAGTACGTGATAAAATATGTTTATTTCTTATAAATTATAAAACCGAAGCAATTATTTAAAAATACATGATTTATTAGAAATATAAATGCGCATCTCGTGTACATTTCTCCAAAAAGACGCCAGCACATCAAGCTACAACATTACGTCAAATTTCTTTAATAGTTTTTCGACTTTATCGCAAAAGCATTAGGTTCAAAGTTTACTGGTAAAATTTGACAGTTCCGGAAAGCTTGATGTGATGGCGTCTGTGCCTGGACAAAGGGTACAGCGCAATATTATTAAGCACATAATTTAAGAATGGGAGCAGAAACTAAATAAAGAACATACCAATGCAAAAACATAGCTATTATCTAGGTAGGTGCAGAATACAGGAAGAGTATAGAATATATTTTAGTCTAGCCACCAAGTATTGCAGTAACAAGAACGTTGTAAAACTCGTCCCTCATTGCTGACTGTACTAAATACCTACCTACTTTTTAAGAATAAAAACAAAATATATGTAGAGATAAACTTCTGAAGGCAGCCACGCAACTGCAAACCGTAATAGTCGCATGGTCGCATCAGTAAAGAAGCTTTGCCGCAACGGTTTGCCTTGGTGTACCCGCCTTCAGAAGAATTGTACTTTTATGACAATGGTGCCGATTCCCTTGTTTACAAACTAAACCAAATTTAAGTTCAGTGCATCTTTTTCTTTCTATTTCATTAAGAAAAGGACAGAAGATAAATTTTAGTTTAGTCCTGTCAAATTTACCAGCGCCTGACACAAGTTTAGACGTGATTAAAAAGTTGACTACTAAAATTACATCAAGTTACGTCAGGTGCTGACTAATTTGACAGGACTAAACTAATATTTATCTTCTGTCCTTTTCATAATGAAATAGAAAGAAAAAGATGCACTCAACTTAAATTTAGTTTAGTTTGTGACCAAGGGAATCGGCAGCAATATCAACAAACATATCGCCAATTAATAATATTATCACAGGATTCCCACTATACCTTTTTCAGGATTACGTAAGATTGTACACTTTAATCCGTCTTTTTGAAGTGAAATCTTCTTTAGCATCGTTGTGATTTGAAAGTCGATAAAAACGAAAAAGCGACAGTAAAAAGGGACAGGCACATAAATTCATAAGATTTAACGTGGGAGAAAATGAGATAGGAAGCATTATACAGTGTTTATCTTGAAGCCAAAATTTGTTAAGGTTTCACTTCTACCACGTGTGAATTGCACACATGTTTTTTTAACGAGACGGTTCAATCTTTTGCTTTCCTCAGTAAAGTATAGTGCACCTAATAACCCTAGAGACCATAATAATACATATTTTTATTATTTCAAAACTCAGGTCTTTGTCGTTTCATAATAAATAACCTTTAAGTGGTAGGTTGTTTTATTAATTACGGCAGTATCACATAGCACCAAAAAACCCTGTATCTGGGTATGGTCCTACTTATCTTATATTGTATTATACAAGTACTGAAAAACTAGCTACCTTTAAACTATGAGAAAAGACATTTCATAATACAGTCAAGTCAAATTATATGGCAAAACACTATGTGCCCAGCACCCAGCATATGGATCGAACAATAATTCGTTCGCGTGCCGACAACCCGTATCCGTAGCTATGGACTCGCTAGTCGGGTTCTGGGCATGAATACAAGTCATCTGTAGCTAATTATAACGGCGACTGGGATACGGGTTGTGGGCACGCGAACGAAGTTCGACCCATATGCTGGGTGTTGGGCACTGAATGGGATACAGTGATGCTATGAAGTTTCGCAAATTAATTTAAGTTGACATTTAAATGCAGTCATTTAAAAAAGAAAACAGCTGTTCTATACATTTTGACCTGGTAGGTATTACAGTTTTGTAGGAAACAGTTGTTTTTTTAAATTAATGATGAAGAATGTTTATGTGGGGGGCTTCAGAATGATTTACCTAATGAATACGTGGTGATCGTTTTAGCGTCCGTGTCCCTTCTACCTTGTAGATATATCCTAGTTATAAAAAACTGCATCTACATTATATTTTACACTGTCAAATATGTAAGAAGTTCGCATTGTAATGTTCAAATTCAGGTCGTGTCAACAAATATTTAGCGACCCACTTGTATTGAGCGGGCTGCTCCAGTATTATTAGGAGAGGTTCAAGTTTTCTTTTGTATTCGTCCAAGGTTTTTCTGTCAACAGCACCTATGAGGTTATTGCTCTTGTTCCAAAAGTATGGAATGTTTCCCGCGTCAAGAGCCTGGTACAGTCTTTTCACCATCAGTTTGAACAAGGTCGCGGGATTGTTCTTTTGCCAAAAATCTGGATTGTTGACCGCGACTATCTCCCAGAAGAATAGAGTTTTAATGTAGTAGCTTGCGATTTTCTTCATGCCTTGAGAGTCTCGAAGTTTTTTCACCTGAGGAAAAGTTTAACATTAATTTATTATAATTTGTATCCTGCAACAGATCAAAATTGCAAGTTAATGTTTCTAAAAATGTAAAAAAAAACTTCAGACGGCAATAGGACATGGACATTTAATCACCTTTATCATAACATCACGTCTGAATCCCCTTTTTTTTCGGATTGGAAATCATCAAATGACTTCTCCCGCTCTGGGCAGAGCGGAAGGGAGTGTCAGACTTGTACTGACTAAAACCCATTTATGTTCCTTCCTTGCCCTTTGTGTTCCAGGGCCGCGGTATCTCTTTCGAACCGTCCCGCAGCCCTGGCAGGCAGCCCTTCCGGGCCCCTCCCTGTTTGCTGACATCTCTTTGAGGCGCGCGTGGAACACAAACGCGCCGTCTATACGGCCTGTCGTCAAAAGACGGACGGACGGAGCTAGCCCATTACTCACCAACCACAGGTCCGCGTCTACGGTGACCGGAAGCCACTATGTGACCCCCGACGCCAGGGGCGTCTTCCGCGGCGGCTGGGACGAGTGGTTCTCGCCCTCTCACTCTCCGCCACCTCCTTCGCTAGCATGACTGCTTCGCAGAAGGAGGTGACGGCGTCCCATTCCCTCTCTCTCCGGACCATGGATTGAACCACGGCCGGACGCGCCGCGATAATGAGGGTAGAGGGTTGTATTGATGATTTTCATGATTGTAATTCTAAAACTACATATTTGTTACTGGCGCGACTCATTTTTCATCAACATATAACCTGACACTGACCTGCACATTACAAAAAACGTAAGTAAATTTTGAATTTCGCGGGCTACCCGCACGCTTCCATCTTAACACCACGCGGGCCAAGCCGCGGGCATAAGCTAGTTAATTAATATATGTACTTACAAATCGGATCGCCTGTCGTAAGTTGTATGAGTTGTGCATCAGCTGCCGCTCCTGGTTGTGCAGCGCGATGCGCCAGGAGCGTGTCTGCTCGGCGGCGCTCGCGGCCGCCTTGTTCGGCTTGCCCACCACCATCCAGTAGCCCTTCTTGCACTCAAGGGGGATCTCCCGGTAAGCCTTGCTGATTGGCCACCGATCTTCCGGGAACTTCAGACACGGCACCAAATCAACGTCCAGCTTAAAGTTCCTCGACTTGTTACTGATCAACAGCGTCATCGCCGGACCTGACTCGGACTTATCGATGACATACGGCACGCCCCTCACGTAGTACAGCGGACGTCCATTAACGTTCACTTCGAATTTGTTCAGCGCTTTGTTCACAACACTCTTGAACCAATCAGAGAATTTGGAACGCAGAAGATAATTGCTTTCATCTGTCCATTCGAATGCGGCTTTGTTTTTGAGCCATTCTTCGGCATCCCTGAAAGGTAGCCGCTGGAACTGGACGCCCATCTTGAGCTCCACAAAGCCGGGCGCCTTAGCGTCAATGATGATGTCGCTTCCTTGCGGGTTTAATGCGTCTGTCTTGATGTTGAGAGGCAATCCGATCACTATGTCCATGTCAAATTCGTCGGGTTTTACGATACGCAAATTATCGTAATGGCTGCCAGCAAATTGCACCTGAAAATTAAAATAAGTTATCATTGTAATTTAAACCTAATTTTCATTACAACAAAAGTCACCAAGGCATGATCGTGTCCATATATATACGCACCGTGCTTGAGTACTTTCCATAGTAAGGATCTACTTCTTTCATCTTCTTATGCAGGTCTTGGAAGATAGTATCAAACACGTCGTAGTGGAGACCGAACTCACTTAGTTTTATAAATCTCACATGAATGTCTGACAACAGTGAGTTCAGGTTGGTTATCACAGGGTTATCAGGAATGTTCGGAATCTCTTCAATTGTTACATTGGAAGAGGAAGAGCCCCCGCTAAAAACATAAAAATTAAATAAGTAAACAACTGGCGAAAAGTGGGTGTACGCTCGACGACCAATCAAGCTACACAAAACTAGTTTACGCTGCTTACCTCTGTTGTTTGTTTGCGTTGGTTACCTCGCTTTGTGTGAGCTTCCCATACAATGAGAGATCATTATTGATTGTATGGGAAGCTCACACAAAGCGAGGTCAGGTTATACTCAGGGGCGTAGCTACCGCCGTATCTGCCGTATCAATTATACGGGGCCCCCGAGCCACGGGGGCCCCCGACGTGCGTAAACAAAAATTAATAAAAACTTTCCAATTTTTTTTTATTTCAGAAATGACATATGTCAAAAAAAGGCAAAGATAGTGTATATTTAATTTGAATTGTTTGTAAAAAAATTGGAAAAAGCGGCAGATAGATATTTATGATGAATAAATATTTCTTTTAATTTTATGCAAACTTTTTTTTTCTTTTGTGAGAAATCTTTACCTTTCATAAGGCCCCCCAAACAAATTTTTATACGGGGCCCCGCCAAGGCACGCTACGCCACTGGTTATACTGGATATGTATAGATTGATTAACCGCCGTGTGTACTATTATGTACATCTCTGCCTAGTCCTTTGGGGGTTTACATGCGTGGTGCTATGTTATATTAATAAATTCAGGTGCTTCTCATATTTTCTCTTAGTACTATGATACTACTTGTTGTAAACACTACAGGAAACACTTGACTGCATACTATCATAATCATTTAGGTATGCAAGTAAATCACAGAAATCTTTAGCCTTATTATTATTAAGATTTCTGTGGAGTAAACACAGCAGCTATAGTGTTGATAACTCTATGCAGAATACAGTATTATAATAAATAATGTATCAAATGATCTAAGTTGTGGAGGTCAGATAGGCAGTCGCTCTATGTCAAATTCTGATATTCAATTGCATATGGTTAGACTGTAAGCCGACCCTAACATAGTTGGGAAAAGGCTAGGCAGATGATGGTGAATGTTATAGTTAATAATGGTAGGAATTCGAAATTTATGTATGCTAATAAAAATTTTATATGATTTTTTTCAACTTGGAAAATAAGTGGAAAATTTGGTGGCAGTTTATGTGCCACTGCCCTTACTAAAGTGATGATATTTCTGTATGAAAATATAATTTTCTTGGTGGCACGTATATTGCCTCTACCTTAAAAAGAAATAAATGTGTTATTAAGTTGAATTAAGAAATCTTACCGTGACATATTAATTCTGCTCAACATGTCAGAAAGGAATGATGAGGATGATTGATCATCGGAAGTACTTCCTCTAGAAGATTCAGCAACAGGTATGCTCCTCTGAGTGGGCTTCTTCTGGGCAGTTGTCGGTTTCTTCTGCTCCACTGGTTTCACCTCACTGGAGCCACTCCACAGATATGCAGCACCACCGATCAAGGCACCGGCCAGACCAATGGCTGCCGCTGTTTTGACTTTTGTTTGCCATGGACCCTCCATCATTGTTGTTATTATTCATATTAACTGCAAAAAAAAAGTCAATTAGGCATTGTTGCTGATTAACTACTTACTCATTTGTTCAAATATAAAAGAAAAACATAACTGCCTACAGTACATAAAATATGTTTTTTTTACAAAAGGAGAGCAAACAGTTCCACATTAAATCTACTATAATATCGGTACACAAGAAGTAGAAATTTTTCAAAAAAAAAAAAAAAAAATTGTTTATTCACGGTAATACATCCAAACACAAATTAATGTTACCACTGCCAAACCGCAAAGCAGTTTGTTGGCAGATATAGCTCCCATAATTATTCAGTATTACCTAAATAGCACTAAGGCTGACCAGTAATGAATTGAAATGCCATTACGCAATTCAACATGCTGTTAGCATTAGCCAACAACATCCCAAACCGCGCAACGGCACTTCAACTCACGCCGGCAAAACCGCGAACATAAACTAAGCATAATTTATGCATCTCCATCTCTGATGCTTTGACAAAAGGTGTTGAAAAGAAACTTCCCCATTTTATTTTTAAAAGACATTTTTGAGGTACAGCTACTTTCTAAATCGACTGGTATGTCATTAAAAATTGTTGGGACTAAGCATTTTCTACATCTTTGTCCATAATAGTTAATCCAAGTGGGTATTACAAATCTTCATAAACGTTTATTCCTTTGAGGTCTTAAGTTTACCGTCTCGATACTAAAGTCATCCTTGCAATAATTTTCTACAGCTAATAAGAACACCCGCTTACGATGGACTGGCAACATCTTACATTCCAGGAATAATTCTTCGTAATCACTACTTTTACAACCTTTTTTTATGTTTTTATCAACTAATAGTTTCATAAATCTTAATTGTAAAAAAAATATTTTATCTAAATATGTTTTAAATGTATTTCCATAGCATGCCAGTCCATACGACAGCGAGTCCACCAGCGCATAATAGACCGTGAACAAAGTGGCCCTATCTAATACAAAACTGAGGTGGTGGAACTTTACAAGCACTAATCTCAGTTTGTCACAAAGGTGTGATATGTGCAAAAAAAATGTTTCTTCCCGTTTTGTCAATGAAATGAGCATATGCAATTTTACTTTAATTAATTTCGTTGGAATTTTGTTATATTTAGGTATCCTTACCTCACGTTAGACCTTCATTAGGTCTCTAGTCACAGTTAGGGACTCAAGGCCTGAGCAAAACGATTGAATACTTGAATGGTACTGAATCAGAAAAGAAAATTCAAAAACAATCGGGTTGTACGATAGTAATTAAATTACAATACAGGCACTACTCAATCAAATAACACTCTGTCTCACCCTACTTGCGATATTTATAGCAAGCAATGTTATCTTTATCTAATTATCTTAAGTGATGACATATAAACGTATTAAAATTCTACTAATCAAGTGACGTGGCCGTTGTTTCACTCATTCATACGTTTATTTTGTGGAAGTAATGTGTGAAGAACGTTCCTAAAAGGAAATATTCAAACAAAACAGACAATACCATCGATTATTAGTATTGTTTAAATTTAATTTTCAGTTACAGGTTTTGCTATAAAATACTATGAAATAGTAGGTCCATGTTTAAGTGGCAACACTGAATAATGGTCGGGAACTTCCCGCATTTCGTCGCTATAGAATACATTTTCGGCGCGTCTATCTCCAAATCGGGATTTATTTTATTTTGGCCAAGTTTGACGATTTTAATCATAAGAGAAGGCAAGTATAAATTGTCGTCTTAACCAAATTACAAAATAACATTAGATTGAATAAAGAAACACATAGTCGTAAATCTCTTAACTTGGTCTCAAGAGAAGACGTTTATGCGATATAGTTCCTTCAAATCATTGGAAATATATAATATAAAAGTCTTCTCTGTTATTATAGTCTATTTATTTTATAACACATATTATGAAAAGGCTGGTATCCAAGACAATTTTTAATAAAAAGTAAGTTCCTTGTCTTTTTGACACATTGAAAGAGTTGCCAAAATTAAGAACTGTTCTTGATTATAGGGTAAGTAGAGTTTGTCTGTTAATGCCAAAATGAGTTTAATTTTATATGCATTTTTTTTTTATGTTCGCGGCGCGCCGTCTTCCCTTTTTTGTTGGTCTAAGGTTGTAGTATGTTTTTGATTCAAAAGCTAACAAACCGACATGTATATTTTTAAACAGGTAAGTTCTGTCGATTGAAGAAAATGAGAAAGACTACCCATCCCAGATCAACATCGAAATAGAGTTTTGCCAAATCGATATACTTATTCTAACTTATAATACTTAATTTTGAATCTGTCGAACGCCAAAGATTTCTCCTAAGATGAGGTCAATTAGATGCTCGGCAACATACGAAGCGAAGCATACTTAACAATATTTTTTTGTCCGTCGGCCAGCAAATCAATGCTCTCCGTTTATGAGCAAGTATTAACGAGCGTAATACTTGAGCGTGCTGCTTTTGTTTTTCACTTAAAAGTTAAAATATGTAGTGTCACATCAAGCTACCCGAAACTGTCAAATTTTATCATGAACCTAATAGAAAGGAATAAAGTTGAAAATCTATTAAAGAAATCTGACAGATTGTAGTAGCTTGACCTGCTTGACATACAGTGCTGCAAGGATTTTTAATGACATTGAATGACATTGTCAAGCGGATGGAGGTAAACATTTGTGAAATAGTTGTTGGGAAAAAACAAAAGTGGCGTAAGTTCCGAATATGGTTCGTTATGGTTCCAAAACATAGATGATGTACAGACATATCAATATCAATTCTTTATTTCTCGTAATTTATTATATGATTTAATCATTTAAGATGATTTATTTTGATTTTATTTTATTTTCGGTTCAAGGTTGATTAAGAAAATTTGACAGTTTCAGGTAGCTTCATGTACTGGCATCTATACCTACACGCTGTAGTGTCAAATTGTCAATGTCACTTCGAGGATAAACTAAGTGTAATTATTGGTAAAGAAATTAAACAGAAATCTAGATCTGGGCAGAAAATAAATGCAAAAACCACGTATTAAATTGTGGCTTCCTTTCTTGTACACCTACTCTTTGCGGAAACTGATTTCGAATAATCTCGTGGTAACATTCCCTTTGAGAGCGTCAACACTCAAACTTCCTATCATGGAAATCCCGATTGAGTTAGAGTGTAAAAAAAAAAAGTTTTATTGCCTGGAAACATGGAACATTCTGCTTTCAACGTCAACAGAATACGGGTGGCAGTTTATACCGGCTTCTAACTATTCTCGCAATACTGCAGTGTTAAGTTTTGTGACACCAATCTTGTTTGAAAAAAGGGTAATCTCTACGCTTAGGTGAGTTTAGTTGTCATATTAACTTTGCCCATAGCTTGATTACAAACACAAACTGGGATATTCATCTCTTTTTTATGGTTTTTAGCATACAATGTCATCCGCTTAAAGCACGGAACTAGGATTGTTTTAAATTAATTAAAAAGGCGGCCCACTGTGACCACTAAAACATTAGTTATCTTTTCATGTACTATTAATTACATTAACTTGTGAAATTAAGAAATCATTTACTATGAAACATTTACGTCAGTTTCGCATACAAAGATGAAGAATGTTTGTCTGATTTTTCACAACTTACCTACCTACCTTTATTTTTATTATGAATTAGTCACTGTGGAAGTTATATTTGGCGGTTTCCCAGAATATTGCTTGGTATTGGCAACAGTATACTTATTATTACCCAAACAAGAACTACCCAGCCCTGTCAAGGGCTACAATTACGTTTAAATATCAATATTCTTGCACGGTTTTTATGACTTAGCAAGGCGCTGAGATTTCTTTCTAATAAGGAGTATAATACATTTAACTTGATATAACTGAATTATACAAATCTGGAACAAATTCTCTAAATGATTGTGGAAACCGCATCAAATTCCATTGCATAGTTTATACAACATATCGTCACACGACACAAACAGCAACTTTAATTTACATGTATTAGATTAGAAGTGCCAAGCGTTTTGTATTAATATGAGGGAAATATTACAACAACTTTCATCATTAATAAACAGTTGAAAAGATTTTGTATATTATACAACAAAGGATTGATAATCACATAGTTGAGTGTCTTTTTGTTTGTAGGACAATTAACTTATCAAGATTACATTAATTGATAAATTCGTAATCTATTTTTTTTATTTCTTGTATATTGTGATGCTCCATTTTTTATCAGTGGTGGCCAGTGACTAAGTGGTAGTGTGCAAAGTAAACTTCTTTCATTTTATCACTACTGGTCTCAAAATGGTAAACAAAATTGTGACGAAACTCGAATGTCATGTAATATCCACCAACCGGCTGCAGGCTCCCATGGTGGGTTCCGTACTCCCTGTCACAAGAGAAGAAGCTGTTGTCTTGGTAGGGGTTGCTATCACAGGCTGATACATGCAGAATTTTAAGATGTTAAATTTTTAACATGTTACTATTATCAATTATCATACCTATTTATTAGAAAGGTTTCTTAATTTTTAGTTAAATGAGGAAAATTGTACAAATATTATTTAATTTTGGTGAATTTACTTACTAATCTCTAGGTTAGTTGTTTTCGTAGTTTGTTCCACTTCCATGCTTTATTTAGAGACCTATACTGAAAACTATGTGGATGTTATTTGATCCATTGAATATTAATTAAAATATTGTTTGGTCTGAATTATTAGTGTTGTATGTTAGAAGTGATGATTGTTTTTAATTTATTCTATTCTTTTTTAATTAATTAATTACACAAAGCATATACAATCAATTCCATATTTAATCCATACTAATATTATAAATGCGAAAGTTTGTTTGTTTGTTACCATTTCACGCCTGAACAACTGAACCTGAAATTTTGCATATACATTCTTAGGTGTACAGACACGGACATAGGATACCTTTCATCCCAGAAAAAACTACTGTTCCCGAGGAAAACCACAATAACGTGATTTTTGTAATAGGTGGCGCCACGTGTCTGTCGAACAATGATTTAATTATTATAGAAACTTTAGTAGTGTGATTACATTTTGAGAGTCTAAATTGTAGATGAACTGGTTTTTCATCCTCCTAACTATCCATCCTAATATTATAAATGCGAAAGTAAATTGCTTTGCTTGAAACCTTTTCACGCCCTAAACCGCCGAACCGATCATCATGACATTTTGCATAGGTATATGTTGTCAGGTATACAGAATAAAATATCCATCTTTTAACCAGGAAAAAAGTACTGATCCCGGGGGATAAAGTCATAAAAAAACTCACTTTCGAATTTATAATATTAATTAGTATAGGAAATACATTTTGTGAGTCGAGTGTCAATGCAGCGTTTTTGTGGTTTAATTTCAACAGTTTCACAATTTGTTTGATAGATGGCGCTGTAGTGACGACGCCGTTTTCTGAATCGCGGTGTAAACACCGCGATTCAGAAAACGGCGATCATTCTTCCACAAAAAAAAACTAATGTTTTTTTTTGTGGAAGAATGATCATCGAAGGTTTTTTTGTTCCTAATTTTGTCGTTAGTTTTGGTGTTGAAATTGTCTCTAGATAAGTTGTTAAAATTTATCGCTAGGATTGGTTATCCTTTATTGTTTGTTTCTTTAATTGTTTGTTTGAAATAAAACCACTGTCTTTTATTATTATTCGGTTAGTTTGTTAGTTCTGTTTTATTTTTTTAGGTTAGGTTCCTTTGTGTGTTTCTTTAAGGTTAGGTTTCTTTGCCTTTTTCTATTTTATAATGCCTCGCAAACGTAGTTCCAACTTAGGTAGGCGCACATCGCGAGCCCGAGCAGCGAAAATTGCTCGATCTCAAGATTCCTCCGTTCATGCCCAGTTAAGAACGCAAGAACAAGCGGAGCGACAAGCAGCTTTGAGAGCTGATGAGTCAAAGCCAGGAAAGACGGGAGAGCCAAGGCACCCGCCAAGCTTCTCTGAGAGCTTCTGAGACGCCCTTTCAAACGCAATTTCGTTTGGAGGAACAAGCCGAAAGCCAGAGAGCTCTAAGGGTAACTGAGACGCCTGTTCAAACACAGCTCCGAGCCCAGCGGCAAGCAGTCATTAGAGCGACAGAAACTCCAGAACAGTCGCAGGTGAGAAGGACCGCTGTTGCAGAAATGCAAAGCGAACGCCGAAGAATTTTTATGCGTCAAAGTTGGTCCGTATTTAATCATTCTGGATTTGAATACGATCCTTTAATTGATTACAACAATCAAACATCAGCTGTTGTTGTTGGTTCGATGAATTAAAATGTCTGTTTTGTGATGCTTTAAAATGGAAAAACGAGACCGCGGGGGTGTGTTGTTCCAATGGCAAAGTTTCCCTTCCTTTACTTGGTGAACCAGAAGAACCTTTGAAAACTCTATATTTATCTGATGCAGATGAATCACGGCGCTTTTTAAATAAAATCAGAAAGTACATCTCTTGCTTTCAAATGACATCATTTGGAGTAGATAGAGAAATAAGAATGCCCGGGTTTTCGCCAACTTTTACCGTACAAGGTCAGATATATCATCGAATTGGTTCACTTTTTCCAGCAGAGAACGAACAGCATACATTTTTGCAAGTTTGTTTTATGGGTGATGAAGAAAATGAAGTAAAACGTCGTTGCCAATATATTTAAGGAGTTGAAAGAGATACGGTATTAAAAATTCAAAGAATGTTACATAGGTATATTACCTTTAAACACGCAATAGAAAATAGGCCTCAAGAAGATTTTAAGGTCGTTATCCATGCTGATCGAACTCCGCGTGGCGAACATGAGAGGCGCTTTAATGCACCGACTATTAATGAAGTTTCTGTCGTAATGAGTGGCGACCAGCTCCCCTCACGAGACATAGTGTTACGAACACATGATAATACACTGACACGCGTGGCCGATACTCATAAGTTCTACGATGCTTTGCAGTACCCATTAATTTTTAGCAAGGGACAGTCGAGATACTGTTTTGATATACCTCTCATTAATCCTACCACAAAACAGCCAGTTCCCAATAAGAAGTTTCCTGCATGGATTTTTACGCCTACCACATGATGTTTCGAGAAAATTAATTTAACCTCCTTCTACGGTCAAGACAGCTGTCCCACCAATTTTTAGTAGATATATACATCAAAGTCGAGAGCGTCCATCTTCGTTACATTTCTTTAAACGAGAAAAAACTACGAGCTGAAAATTACATTCATCTGCAAGATGCGATTAGCACGGATGGTAATATAAACCCCAACGATTTAGGCCGAATAGTTATTCTTCCCTCTACTTTTGTTAACAGCCCCCGCTATCTGCATGAATATACACAAGACGCTTTCGCCTATGTACGCACTTACGGCAGGCCTGACCTATTCGTGACTTTTACCTGTAATCCCTCATGAAAGGAAATAACAGAAGAGCCTGGGCAAAGAACTACTGACCGACATGACTTAGTTGCTCGCGTGTTTCGAATAAAGGTCCAAAAACAAATGAATGGTCAATGAGTGGTATGGTGAATGGTCTACCACATGTGCACATTCTTATTTGGTTAAAAGAAAAGCTGCGTCCCAACCAAATAGATTACATTATAAGCGCCAAGATTCCGGATCCAGAACAAGATAGGGATTTGCACGAAACCATAACCAATAACATGGTTCATGGCCCCTGCGGAGCACGTAATCATCCAGTATCACCTTGCATGAAAAGTGGGAAATGTACAAAAAATACCCCCGAGAGCTGCTGAAGGAAACAGTGCATAATGACAAGGGTTACCCTTTATACAGACGAAGAGCACCCGAAGATGGTGGAAGGGTAACGATTCAGACTCGCGGTGGGGCCGTCGGAACTCTTGGTAATAGCTGGATCGTGCCATATTCACCTATTCTGTGCCACATTAATTTAGAAGCCTGCAGCTCTGTTCGTGACATTAAATATATTTGTAAATATACTGATGCGTACGATACGTAGATTGAAAATCGCGATTTTCAATCTACGTGATAGTAGTGTAGTGCAGCCACTTAATGAAGTACAAACCCATCAGGCAGGGTGATATATCAGTAGAAATGAGGCAGCGTGGCGGCTTCTTGGTTTACCCTTACACGAAAGACATTCGACTGTTACCCATCTTACGTGCACTAAGAAAATGGACAGCGTATTTTCTGTAATGAACATAATTTCCAGGAAAGGATTTCATCATCCCCTAAAACCACATTAACCGCCTTTTTCCAGCTTTGTCAGACAGATTCTTTCGCAAAAACGTTATTGTATTCTGAAGTCCCCCGTTGTTATACGTGGAACATCTCAAGAAGGGAGTGGAAACACCGCATTCAAGGTACGCCTGTTGAAGATTGGCCTGGAGTAAAATCATCGGACGCTCTTGGTCGTGTATATACCGTCCATGTAACGAACTTTGAATGCTTTTGTCTGCGCATGTTATTGCATCATATTCGAGGTCCAACTACCTTCTAGGAGCTTAAAATTGTTAACGGTCAGGAATGCGGAACTTATAGCATGTGAAGCTCTACGTGTCTTAGAGAACGATAACCACTTGGACGAAACTATGGAGGAAGCCGTGCAGTGCCGATCACCAGACATAATTAGGGAACTTTACGCAACCCTTATATCATCTTGCGGCCTTTCCAATCCTCTAACGTTATGGGATAAGTACATACAAAGAGTACATGGCCGAAGACATATTGCGGTGATTGTAGCAAGTACATGCAGATATGTCTTTTAATGATCGCATTTACAACGAAGCGCTGACAAAGATTGAAAACAAAGTTGTGACAATGACGGGGAAGAAGCTTCAAGATTTTGGAATGGTTGGCCCTCGACGATCAGGCGAAAGTTACCCATTATGGAACAGAGCACTTTATTTCCCGCTGAATTTTTAAATTGTCTAGAGCTTTCAGGTGTACCCTCGCATAAACTTCAATTAAAATTAGTTGTACCCGTTATGCTTATGCGGAATTTAGATGCACCCCGATTATGCAATGGGACGAGGCTTCGGATTACAGAATTAAGACAAAATATAGTCAGTGCCACTATTTTAACTGATGTGAGAAAAGGGAAAAGTGTAATTTTAGCCCGAATCCCGAAAATCCCCACTCAAGTCTCTAGTTTCCAATAAACCTAAGTTTTGCTATTACAATTTAATAAAGTGCAAGGGCAAACATTGCAGGTAGCAGGGGTGCATTTGGAAAAGCCATGCTTTTCCCATGGCCAATTATATGTAGCATGTTCGCGTGTGTCCAATCCACAGAATTTATACGTATTAGCGCCAAATAGAAGGACATACAACTTTGTGTATAGGAGCGTCCTAGAATAATGTTCCGTTCTGAGCCCATGACTGCAACGGCCATATAACAAGCAGAGTACAACCCGAATTGATTGTCAAATCCTATATTAACGCGGGCAAAAGCTAGTATGTACTTGTTAACTGGTTGTAGAGGGTTTTTCGTAGATGCAATCAAAGAAAACGTTCACCAGATATATTGTAATATAACAAGAAGAAATACATGAGCACAGCCATCAAAACGGTCACATTGACAAGTACAAAAATAGTCATTCTAAATTCAACTTACCTACGACAGTAGTATAGATTCAAAACTAGTGACTGCACCAAGAAGGTCAACATTCAACACTTCCCCTCAATCACTGTTTGAACTCAGACATCAACGCTGGCTCAAATGGCTCAAGAAAAACCTAAGCCCAAGTTCACAACACAGAACTTATGTTTAGGAGCACACAAAGATTTAGTTAGTACATCAGCCACCATTTCCTGAGTAGACAAATAATTCAACTTGATTACATGATTATTCACAGCCTCCCTAACATAGTGGTACCTGATATCTATGTGCTTAGTCCTCCTATGAAACACTGGATTGACACTAAGTCTCTGAGCAGACTGATTGTTATTGAACAAATCTACAACTAACCCAGAACTACCAGTCAATTCAGTAACCAAGTCCCTAAGACAACGTGCCTCCTTAGCAGCCTCACTAAGAGCAACGTACTCAGCCTCAGTACTTGATAAACTAACACATGTTTGTTTTCTGCATTCCCAGGAGATGGTGTTTCCCCCATACTTAAAAACAAACCCCGAAAATGATTTTCGGTCGCGTACGTCACCACCCCAGTCCGCGTCTACAAACCCCTCTATTTTAACATGACCTGACCTACTAAACGCAAGACTAACGTTTTGAGTTCCTTTAAGATACCTCAATACACGTTTCGCAGCCGTCCAGTGTTCCATAGTATGACACGTATTAAACTGGCTTAAGTACGAAACTGCATACGTAATGTCCGGCCGTGTAAAAACACTGAGATACATAAGAGAACCTATCAGTTCCCTATACGGAACAATACCTTCGCCTAATACACTCGTATCAGTAAACTTCATGTTTGGGTCCAAAGGAGTCTGGACTGGTTTGCATTCCGACATACCAAAACTGTCGAGCAAGCGCTCAACATAACGCGCCTGACAAAACTTAAGAGTTTTGTTCGTCCTGTCACGCTCTAACGTGACCCCGAGAACATGCCGTACCGCACCTAAGTCTTTAATCTTAAATGGTTTACGCAAACTCTCTTTCAGCTCTTCAGCCATGCGCGCATTATTGTAACACACAATGAAATCGTCGACGTACAAGGCAATGTAAACAACCGACTTACCATTTCGTTTGTAAAAGATACATTGTTCAAGTTGGCATTGAACAAAACCTGTCAGCAGAAGCACGTCCTTCACCCTCTGATACCAAGCTCGTGAAGCTTGTTTCAGTCCATAGACTGCCTTCTTCAATCTGTAGACTTTATTTTCTCCACCAGGTGAAATGAACCCTTCCGGTTGAAACATAAAAATTTCCTCATCTAAATTACCATTTAGGAACGCCGTCTGTACGTCCAGATGATCTATATCAAGATCCATCTCTACGGTTACCGCCAACAACAGTCGCAATGAACTGTACCGTACTACCGGTGAAAACGTCTCAAAATAATCTTCACCATACTTTTGGGTGAAACCCTTGGCTACTAACCTAGCCTTATATCGGGCTATCTTCCCCTCGGCGTCACACTTAATTTTGAAGATCCATTTATTCCGAACCACGTTTTTGCCCATTGGCCGATCCACCAACTCCCAAGCCTCATGCTGATTGAACGAATCAATCTCCACCTGCATAGCTTGCTGCCACAAGTCGCTCTGCCCTGAATCCAGAGCTTCCTTAACAGTGCGAGGTTCAGCTGGGATCACATCATGTGCGTACAAACCCTTAGGTTGTCTAGATCTAAGATTGTACCTCGGTTCCGGAGGCTCTACCACCTCGTCAACGCTATCTTCAAAAACCAAAGTGTCGTCGCCGCCAGCATCACCGCTCGCCGACACAACCGGCACAACAGTCCTCGTTACCGGCTCTTCAGTGACAGACTCCCGAGCTGCATCACCAACCACCTCACTCTCAGGCACGCTTGACTTCCACTCACTGTTGGCATTGTCAACTTCTTCCCCTGAAAGAAATATTTTTATAGTGGCTGATCCGTGTCCAGTTCCTAGCTCTTTGGCTGGGAACACACTTTCATTAAATTTGACATCACGGCTTCTTTTAATATTATGTGTCTCAGAGTCATACAACCTGTAAGATCTCCCATTGTCTTCATAACCGACAAAAATATATCTCTTACTCTTAGGTTGTAACTTATTTCGCTTAACGTCATGAATATGTACATAGGCCTCGCAACCGAAAATCCGTAAGTGGTCATACTTTACCCTATTACCCGAGCAAACCTCTTCGGGCGTCATCCCACCTAATCTACTAGACGGAGACCGATTAATAAGGTACCCGACAGTGTTAGCCGCCTCAGCCCACATCTTGTGATCCAAACCCGCGTGATACAACATACAACGTACCCGTTCCAAAAGAGTTCTGTTCAACCTCTCCGCCGCACCATTCATTTGGGGCGAATACGGAACAGTGACCTGATGCACAATACCCTTCAGTCTGAAGAATGCGCTCAGCTCTTTATTTACGTACTCCGTACCGTTGTCACTGCGTATTGCCTTTACCTTGGATTCACATTGTTTTTCCACGAGCCTAACGAAGTCCATGGTGACGCTAGCTACTTCGCTCTTATTTTTCAAGAAGTACAAGAATACTTTCCGCGAGTGATCGTCTAGAAAAGTTAAAATGTAACGCTTACCCGAGTGGGACGCAACAGGAATCGAACACAAGTCTGTATGCACCAGATCTAACCGCTTAACCGCTACGTCACGATCAGATTTCTTGAACGGAAATCTTATTTGTTTTCCAAGAATGCAAACATCGCAATTATTTGTAATTTCTGCTTTCTGAAAATCAATAACGTTTGACAGTGACTTTAAGCTGTCATAACTCAAATGACCCAATCTATGGTGCCAAGACTCCTTTGAAACCTCCTTATTTAAACTACTTAAAGCTACCGCGTTAGTATGCAGTTTGTATACCCCGCCAACAGACCTAACACTAGCTATACAAGATTTATTTCTAAAAATCTTACAAGTAGACTCAGTAAACTCCACTCTAAGCCCTTTAACCGTTAAACTATTTATAGACAGTAAGTTAACACTCATTTCCGGAACGTACATCACTTCTTTAAGAGTCAAATCATACTCTCCAAGTTTTAAACACACATTACCGACACCGACGCATTTCAAAATCTGTCCGCTCGCCACGTTCACCTCTACACTCCTTGTAGAAAAATCGTATATCCAGTCTCGCCGTCCCGTCATGTGACTCGACGCACCAGAGTCTACGTACCACGTGTCAGCCAAGAACCGAGTCGCGACCATCGCAGCCCCTTTCTGGGTACACTCCTTCTTAACGTGACCAGATTTTCCGCAGTTCCAACACCTCGGCTTCTTCTCTTGGCGCCTCTTACCAAACCTTTTCTCTGACTTATCAGCAATCAGGCAATGTCCACCTTTGCAATTATCAGACCACTTCGTATTCTGTAGCAGTTTAGCCTTCACGAAGTCAATGGTTAGGTCGCTCACACTACTCTCCAAGGCCATGATCATTGGATCAAACTTAGGAGGTAATCCCTGAAGAATAATTGCCGCCAGGAACTCATCGTCAATCGGTTTATTTACAGCCGCCAACTGTTGCGACAACGACAAACATTCGCCGACATATTTGTCCATATCACCACCGAAGTCGTCTAACTTTACCGAGCACAGCATCCGCAAAAGTTTTAATCTCCTGCCTATGCCCTTATCGTCATACGCCTTCTCCAGGCTCAGCCAGGCATCCTTACTTGTCTTCGCAGTCATCACGTGGGACACGCATGAAGCGTCTACTGACAGGCAGATCTTAGCCAACGCCTTTTCATCCTTACGCCGTTTCAGCTCCGGACAGGACTTATCGCCCTCCAGATACCCGTCGATAGAACACCAAAGGTCGTCATGGATAAGCAGGTTTCTCATATTAAACTTCCAGAGGAGGTAATTGTCTCGCCCTTTCAGTTTCCCAATACAAAGCCCACTTACGCTTCCGCCTCCTGCAGACATAGTTGCCAGGTCTTTTTCGCTCATTATATCTCAGTAAAAATCCATTTCTTTGCGCACTCTGGGCCCATAACCCTGTTAACTGGTTGTAGAGGGTTTTTCGTAGATGCAATCAAAGAAAACGTTCACCAGATATATTGTAATATAACAAGAAGAAATACATGAGCACAGCCATCAAAACGGTCACATTGACAAGTACAAAAATAGTCATTCTAAATTCAACTTACCTACGACAGTAGTATAGATTCAAAACTAGTGACTGCACCAAGAAGGTCAACATTCAACAGTACTTCACAGAAATCTTAATAATAAGGCAATAGAAGTCGCATAGACGCGTGACCTTGTCGCCGCGCTTATGTGTTGGAGTACACAAGTGCACGCGGAGCGTTTGTTGCGGTTTCTTGTGTTATTTGAGACGCGGAGAGGTAAACATGGTGTTTTGCAGCATATCCAACTGCGGAAACTCGTCCAAAACTTGTAACTTGAAAGAGATAAAGACTAAGATTTCTGTGATGTACTTATAAAAGTGAAATAATCATTTACAGGCTAACACCACATGCACCATTTATGGTTTTACATAAATATTTATTATAACTAGCGACCCGCCCCGGCTTCGCACGGGGGCAATGTAGATACTAATTATACATAATATAAACCTTTCTCTTGAATCACTCTATCTATTGCTGAAAACGACATTAAAATCAGTTGCGTAGTTTAAGAGATCTAAGCGTACATGTTTTTATTTTATATGTACTCTGTAAAGATGATAGAATGATATGATTACAAGCCTATACTAACTAACCACAGGTAGGACCTTCCATTTCTCTGTGCAGGTAAGGCCTACTGAGGCTAAAGTACAGTTAATAAATCAGAAATTGAAAATCGAATACCCTGTTTCACTAATTGTAAATATAAATAGGTTACAATATAATTATAACCTTTTTTTTGTATGCTTTCTAAATTATTGTGATTACAAGATAATGTAATAAATAATAATAAATTTATTCAAAAAATAAAAAAAATCTATATCAATTTCACCCATGCCTTGTTTGCCATTTGTGCCCGAACTAGGTAATCCTGTGTTTCAGGCGATTGGAGGTAACATTAATTGGTTAAATAATCACTTATTATTAAATCTTATTGGTACGTTTGTAAAATGGAATATAAAAAATGTGATCATGCTAAGAATTTATTTTTGAATAAATAAATACTTAGTTTTATAAAATGAATGCATAAATAAAAACAGCTGCTGCTGCTGTTGGATGTTAAGCTTTCGATGCTGCACCGCGTACAAGTCAGGAGTATTAAAATAGGAACTGAGATTTCAGTATCAACAATGTAAGATGTGGAAATAACTACATAGCAATACCATGATGCAATTACTTGGCATTTCCAAAATAGATTTTGCACACATTTTACCTTCTTCAACCGAAATAATCGCACTAAGGAAAAAGGAACACTTGAAATCTGTAAGGACTGTAGAAGTCTGTGAATTATGTAATAGCCCTGTATCTCCTATTAAAATATTCTTGAGGGAGTCCCCCTCGTTGCGAAGGTATACAGTAGACATCATGAGATAAAGATAGAATACTAAATAATACATTAGGTACCTAAGATTTAATATCTGTTGTGAAAGATTAGATAAGTTTTATCAACAGACAAAATAAACAACATCGAGTAGTTAACTAACAACAAATAACACAAAACAAGAGGGTAGAGCCTTGCATAGTTCTGGGTGATTAAATGATTTTGAGATTTAAGTACATCTATTTTGGAGAAAACAAACCACATGCAAAATTTTGAGTAAATTTTCGATCGGCAATAGGGTTGAAATTGAAACGGAAACAAATAAAACCGCCGACCTCAATTCCCTTACACAGTTTTCTATGATTCTATCGCATGCCGAAGGATTTTGAAAAAAAACGTAATACATTGCTCGTTAGGTTTGAAAAATCCACAATGTAAAAAAACAATGAATGTTCTTGAATTCTTAAAAACAATAGCATTGAGAAAGAATGCAATTAATGTGTTACGCAATGACCCCACTAACTTACCTACTATTTAAAAACAAATGTTAACTGTGTGGTGCTAACAATATTGAAGTAAAATGGCTGTGACAAAATCTATAAGGGTTACGTTTTTTGCTATTCATCAACGGAAGCCTAATTTAAAAACAAAATGACGTCAATCGGCCTACGTACCCTACGTAGGCCGATTGACGTCATTTTGTTTTTAAATCGTCAGAAATTATGAACAATATAATATTGCTCATTTTAATACAATTCCTACCAAAGTACCGGTTTTTTTTAATAATGAACCAATTCCGAAAATCCGGAGGAATGTCCATATTCATATATACGTTTCGGATCAATGACCCCAATTCAATCTACCTACTCCGATCTCTGGTTATGACGGAGGCTGCTTGGACACAGTATAAATCAATGACGTTTACTTTGTCCGTCCCCTCAAGCAAGCACACATACACTTACAAACGATAAGAAGCTATGCCACACGATAAGCCGTCGCTTGGGCCTGTGCTTAGGCACGCTGACACACAAAGTCACAAACTTGCGACGGCTAGGCAGTGGGTACCTAGTTTACGTCTATGGGCTTAAGCAGCTTTAGGCGCAAAAATGTGGAAAGAAAGAGTACCGTGAACCGTACACCTAATCCGTCATGGGCCGAACGGACAGACCTACGTTGTCGGACGCACTCAACGAAAAAGTGAGTGCGTGTGTACTTCAAGTTTCAACCGACCAACATCATTCGATGACTAGATGTACGCATTCACTTTCTTCTTTGCATGAATGCTTGATTCCATCGGCCGGGTTCAGCCGACGACTTACGAGCATACTTAGTTCTTCCGATGACGAATTATGTGTACATGTATTTGCCCTGCAATGATGCAAAAGGGGCTTTTAAAAGTAACGTTTGGTGGTGAAATAATTCACCACTAAATTCTTATTTACTTACAAACGCAATGTTTGCATAAAAATTCGCAAATCTGTGACGAAAATGTAATTACCTACCCATTGCAAAGATTAACCACATTATTTTATGTCTTAGAATCTTACATCAGATGCATCATCATAACAAAACCTGGAATAATACAATTTATTACAACATTGAGTTGGTATCTGACCTCTGCATGATGGGAATTTCGTAATTATTGCTTTGCGTTACATGCCGACTTTGATCGCCAACCCGCCTGCCAAGCGTGGCGATTTTGGTAAAACCCCGATTTGGGGGGGGCATATGTCCAGCAGTGGACGTGTTTCGGCTGATATGATGATGACTTGCTGACTTTTGGAAAGAAATTGCGGTTGATATAATTTTCCCGATCAAAAAAATCATGTTGTACCTTATTATTAATGTAACAATTAATTAATTATTGCGTAAGAATTTTCCTCTTGGTGACTAAACCCGTAGCTCAGGGAAACAAGTGTACCCGAACTTCTCTCAAAGTAAAGCAAGCATTGGTCTGGGGTTAGATTTTAGA
This sequence comes from Lycophotia porphyrea, assembly GCA_950005105.1. Classification (NCBI taxonomy): domain Eukaryota; kingdom Metazoa; phylum Arthropoda; class Insecta; order Lepidoptera; family Noctuidae; genus Lycophotia; species Lycophotia porphyrea. The sequence goes on along the minus strand of OX465388.1, from coordinate 17,123,768 downwards.
AGTTTAGTGTCGTCTCAGGCAAGCATGGAAGTAAGCTTTATATCATGTCATGTACTGCATTTACAGTTAAATATCGAATAAGTGAGGGTAGTTGACGACGCTGCGGGCTGTTCGAAAGAGATACCGCGGCTCTGGAACACAAAGGGCAAGGAAGGAACATGGATGGGTTTTAGTCAGTACAAGTCTGACACTCCCTTCCGCTCTGCCCAGAGCGGGAGAAGTCATTTCCCATCCGTAAAAAAAAAGGGTAGTTGACGACAAATTTAGTGCCAGCTCGTTTAGATGTCGCTCAGTGTTAGCGAAAACGGGCATAATAATGATTTCTTTATAAGCTACTTCTTTAAAGAATAACAAAATTAATAATGCCTTGGACTTTCTATTTATCAAGGAGAAGCTCGTTACTAAATAATAGGTAACAGCCGCTAGGATCGATCTTCAGGTAAAGCCGCACTTGCCTAGGTTGGTCCGTAGATGATTGACCACCCATATTACATACCGAGTTTCTTTCGTACCAAGGAAAGCACGTTATTTGTAGATCTTTCACAGTCGTTACAGGTAGTCAGTAGCCCGAGTCTGACAACCAGTTTTACCAAGGGGTATCGTATTACCCAGTATTAACTGGATTGTGGAGGTCGGATAGGCAGGCGCTCCATGTAAAATACTGGTATTCAGCTGCATCCGGTTAGACTGGAAGCCGACCCCAAAATATTTGGAAAAAAAGGCTAGACAGGTGGTGGCTTATCTATTTATCAAATAATTTTTTGTCTGAAGCGCTGCTTTCGAAATACATAACTAATATTTTTTTTTTTTGGCGCATTTTTTATTTTTCCGCCAGCTGTTAGTGTTAGAAGAAGACATGCTGCGCCGACCCCAAATAAATTGGGATAAGGGCCTGAGCAGACGAGGGACTTTTGTCCGCCGGATAGAAATGACCGTTCCGGTTCATTCGTTGTTGCGTTGTTTTTTCATCTTTTGGTTGACATTCATTGGTTGTTGCAAATTGTTCGCGGACAAAGTCTCGTCTGCGCAAGCAAGGGCAGGAGAATGAAGATTTGATATCGTGGAGAAGATGATATCGTCATTACCATCCTTCTTACTTTTCACCCAATTTGTTTCGAATCGGATGCGACTGTTCCTTAATATTATTAATATTTTTTTTCCTAATTAAATTACAACTATTGCAAGGTTCAACTTAGCAGAAAATTAGCTCCTAGTCGTTAAGGAAAATTATTACATCAGTAATCATTTTTGAGTTGACGTCGTACCTACGTCAACTCAACTTATAATATATAATGGTGGGTTTGCTTACCGATATCCATTCCTTCATTTTTTGTCGAAAGCTCCGGTTAACCGACCCATTTACCTAACTGCCTTTTTTAAATTTTTTGTCGCCATTTGGGTCTATTTAAAATTTTGTTGCTTTCATTGTAACCGCGCATAGACTCTCGACGGGTATAGGAAATAGAGTATTTGTTACCCAAAAACCATAGTTTTTCTCATCTCTCTTGCAGTAAATCATGAGCTGTAAAAAGAGAAGTTTGGACTTGTACCTAGGAGAGGTGTTCAAACAGTTCATTTCTATCAAAGATGACGACTTCAAGAAATCCCAGGAGGTGTTCAAGAGTGTCTTCGAACAAGTCAAACAGAAGATGGGTGAACAATGTAACTACTTCAAGAAGTACAGTAGCCAGGTATTTTTACTTATTTATTTTCGCTTAGGTAAAATAATATTTGCCAAATATCTAATACACTCATGATTTTTAGACTGAAAACAATTTAATTCAGAAGTTAACAACTGGAAATCGTTGGAGAAAAATTCAATGCAAGCTATAATTACCTTCAGAAAATACCTCCAAGACCTTTAAAAGAGAAAGAGTAAATATTTATTTTTTCCTTACCGCACCATAGTACGGTAACATTAACGGTTCATTACATTCAGCACTACAATTTCCTGCAACGATTTAGCCATATCTAAATAGTGAATGAAAAAGCTTCATTCTGAAACAAAGTGTTTGTATTGAGATTCGATCAATAGTATTTTCTATTAAGCTGCTACAAGAGCACCATAATCTGCCTATCACGTTCCCACTAGTGGACCACAGGCCCCCTCTACACCACCATGGTGAACAAGAATTACAATACTCATCTACCTCCATCAGATCATGTACGCGGGAAGCGTCTCCGACGGCATCAAAGTGGGAAGAATGGACGAATTCGACATGGACATCGTGATTCGTCTACCAATCAGCTACAAAGACATTACGATTGAGAACGAGGAGCCAGGCTTTGTCAAACTGAAGATCACGGACGCATTCGACCACTTAGACAAACAGCCTAACTGGGAGAGCTGTCACAAAGTGACGCGAGAATGGCGGGATGGGGACAAGTACTTCCTGCAGAACAAGTTCCGGCAATGGATGCACAGGAACGTGCAGAAGGCTTTGAACCTCATGGAAGGGAAGGTTGTTGTGAATGGCGACGTGTATTTGCTGACATATAAGGAATCCGGGCCAGCCTACACACTAAACATTAGGAACGATGAGGGCACAGACAAGTACGCCTTGGACGTGGATCTGGTGCCGGTGATCAAGTTCATGTATCCTCGCACCCCTGACGGTTACAGGTACCTACTTTTACCTGCTTTTCATTATCCGTCAAAATAGTAAATTGCGTTTATTAAAACTCTGTTGGGTTAAATCTTTGAATATAAGGGATTTTTGAAGTTATACTTCTTTTGGCGCATTAGGGAAAAATGATGAGAGTAAATTTTTACGATGCGCACGCACACCGTCACGAAAACCCGACACCCTTTTTTTTCTTACTGATGGTAAATCATCAAATGACTTCTCCCGCTCTGGGCAGAGCGGAAGGGAGTGTCAGACTTGTACTGACTAAAACCCATCCATGTTCCTTCCTTGCCCTTTGTGTTCCAGGGCCGCGTTATCTCTTTCGAACAGCCCGCAGCCCTGGCAGGCATCGGCCCTTGCGGGCCCCTCCCAGTTTACTGACATCTCTTTGAGGCGCGCGTGGAACACGAACGCGCCGTCTACACGGCACCCTGAAGTTAGCTAGTCAACATTTTAGTCTTATACGCCAAAGAAGTATAACTTCTTACGTTCGTAATAGGTACACCACTTTCTTTTTAGTAAAACTTTCTCTTAAATAAAATTAAAAATAAATGTTCACAGAGCATCAATTTTTATACTACGGCAATGCCAAAGGAAAGTTACTATTTTATATATATAACAGAGTATAAATTGGACTATCTCGCAAAATTATGTAAGCAACAATTGCTCTAAAACCTATGATTTTGCCTTTGCGATTTCAGGGTCATTGACGGCATCACAGCTAAGGATTGGCTCGTAGTGCCCAAGCCAAATAAGGCTCTAAATGACAACACACTGAAGAACAGGTGTTGGCGCCTCTCGTTCCAGGAGCAGGAGAGAGAACTCATCAAAGATTGCAAAGCTTTGAAGACTACTATTAGGCTGGTGAGAATATTTCCTTTATTTCTCTGTTGCAAGCGCTAGGTACTGAGCATCGAGTTCCTGGGTTCGATTCCTAGGTCGGACAAAGTGGTATTGGGTTTTTCAGAATCAGAACTTTATTTGCTATGAATGTTGGTACAGGTATAAGATGTTAAACATTAATTAAAGAGATCGGCTAAAGTATACCTTACGGCGTGCAAATTATTACATAAATTAAAATAATAATATTAACAAAAATAATGTCAACAAAACAAAACAGAAAATACAGTCAATTAATAATATTATAGTTAGGTACAAACATACATTTAAGTCTTACGAGTACATGGTCAAAGTTGCAATTAATTATAATTTATATCATTTAAAAAGTCTTTCACAGAATAGTAACATTTATCTAAAAGTGGTGCAGTTACCTTAGATTTGAAAATGTTTACAGAATAATCTTTAAAACCATGAGGTTTTTAGGGGTTCTTTTTATTTTCATCATTTTTCAGAATTTGTCAGTAGCAGCCATGGAGTCTGTATTTGGGCCCGGTTGGTGGCAATAGGCTCACTCTCTATTACATGGGACTTAAAAATAACTGGGGAAATGTGGGTGTACTACTGCTAAATAAAGCTTTATAAGTTTATAGAGTTCAGTGGATACGGAATTGCTTGAACGACGCCGTTTCACTGCTTCTACGTGCCTATGGTATTCATTGATGCAGGGTGGCGCGATGGGTACATAGGGTGTCATAATAGGCGCTAGACTTAATCCATAGTATAATACTTCCCTATGTCTTGACTGAAATCCTAATTAAGGAATTATTTTTACAAAATTCCAGGTGAAAAAATTACGAGATGCTCTTGAGATGAAGGCTATCGCTAGCTACTACATCAAGTCACTCTTCTTGAAGAAAGTCAATGACATGCAAGACAAGACGTACTGGCAGAACAAAATCAGCCTACTGTTCCGCACGATGGTAGAAGAACTGTACCTAGCCATCAGCAAGAAAGACATCCCGTTCTTCTGGAATGATGAACACAACTTGATCGGCGGACTAAGACCAACTCTTCAGAAGGTCTATTGTGACAAATTAAAAGATGTAATTGCGGCCATCGACGCGAACGATATCGAAAAAGTCGTCGGTGCTCTGCTGACAACAGAAGAATTGAGGGAGTTCAAGAAGTCAGAGTTCTATCAGAAGCAAGGGGAGTTGCTGCCTGTTCTGATGCCACACACTTCTACCTCCTCTTTCGAATCGTCACAGACTGACAGCTCCTTGTCTGATCAAGTGAAGATGCTGAACGACGAGCTCGATACGCTGCGAGGCAAGAATGAGAAAGACGACAAGTTTGAAGAACTAGAAGATAAATTGAACAGACTTGAAGACAGAGTTATTCTTTTGGAACGTAGGTTGGCTAAGGTTGAAAAAATGGCAGAACGAGAAAAAATTGAAGATATTATCGCTGGGACAAGTTCCATCCAGCTGGTCGATTTGATCCAAATGGATTAATAGGACTAAGCAAAAAAGCTGCTGGACAGCATTTCTTATATGTTCAGCATGAGCAATTGAGCATGGGCAGACGAGCAGGTTTATGAAATGGATGGTTTGGGAAAATTGGTTTTGAACCCATATCTCAAATCACGTTTACGTAACTTGGCACCAAGGCGTCACATAAACCTGAAATTGAATTGATTGACTTATTGTGTGTGTGTTATTTAATGTATTTCTGTCGTTGTCAATTGATATCATTTCATCCTACCCCTTTCCAATTGATTGGGGGTCTCTAATATTCATCACCAGTGTTATTTTATTATACAAACAATTCATTGTGTCCTTGTGAGAGCATATAATAATCATGATAATTATATTTTTGAAATGAAATATTATTTTATAAATTTTAGATTATATTGAAAGACTTATGAATTCCTATTAATGTCTCTTATTTATAGAATATTTTTTTTTAATTAAATACTTATTCCTTTTATAAGAATGGTTTACTTATACCTGCTGGAAAATCCACATGAACACTCCTTGTTGATCTTCCTAGTTCAGTAAGTCAGTCCTGAATCTGACTAGCAATAATAAAACAGGATGAGATAAATAAACACAACACTCGCAGCCCTTATGATATTTATTTCTTTGTTAAAAACAGAGTACAAACTAACAAGAGAAACTTCTTTTTGAAAATATACAACGCGTAATATAATACATACAAACAATACTACCTACCCTCCTTCAGTACTTGTCGCATAGTTATATATATGGAATCAATTAATTGAGATACTCTAAATGATTGTAGTAAAGATAGAATTCTGCAATTTTATATGTTTAACATACTATTCCGTCCGCATTATTAGATACATCATAAAATAATCGTACAAGTAATCGCGTATATATTCATCTACATATAAGTAGGGGTAGATCCACAAACTCTGTTACGTCAGTTCCCTTAACCTTTTGAACGCCAGAGTATAAACGCACGCGCGTGCCCTCCACGCCAAGCCACAATTTCACCAACCATTTGTCATATATTTGTGTCGTTTGGCGTTCAGGGCACGCGCTTACTTGTCACGTATATGTGATAGTGGCGGTCAAAACGTTAACATCACTCGCGGGGGAGTAGGGTCCCCCAACACACACATTTGCGTGAATATTTTTATTAATTTGGCGGTCAAGCGGTCGCGACTCCGTGTATTCCCATGTTTCTAATTTTGATAAAACTTTTTTCCTACATTTATAATAAGCCTTTAATTTATTTTTCGAGAAGAAATCCAATTTTTTATTTTGCAATCAAGCTCTTAACAGTCTTTATATGAACGGGGGAGCTAACTCCCCCCACGAATGTAACTGTGAGGCTATAAATAGCGATTATTTCCTATTCCTTTTATACATACCGATCGCGCGTTTTTTGCAACGTGACTAGTTGCATGAAGACTACCTACCTACAGACTTGTATGCAAATACTAGCTTTAGTGAGCAGTAGTTAGGTTTAATTTCCTCTTTTCTCGTATCCGAACTAAATGAGGACAGTTCATATTGCAGGGATAGTTTCGTAAGCGTCAGAATGGCTGGTTGCCTATGGCAAGCGGCTCTGAAAGTATATTCAAAAATTAAAACAAAAATATATACATATTTCTCTGAATGTATCATAATGTAGCAATTATTGAAGAAATGTAGCAAATATAAGCAATTTGATAGCAAATCTTGAATATACATACTTTCAGAGCCGCTAACATAGTTTCTTTTAATTATATTTGAACTCTGAGCACAGTTATTGATAGGTTATTAGGAATGATAATATTATTTGCGACAAGTACTCCCTTATCGGTTAACAATACTTTGTACGAAAACAATATTACAATTTAAATATTCAACTGTAACTATACCTTTCAGTGTCTTCGAAGTATCGTTTAAGCCATTATGTGTAGCCCGTTGATAAAAAAAGTTTATAATACTCTCGTCAATGATTACGTCAAGTCTTACGAAAATAAATAAAACTAATTCATAGTCCCCCGCAGTCAAGGATTTAGATTCATAGACAAGACCAGGGTGTGCAACCGATCAAGTGGAGTAATGAGGCTCACACAAATGAGGCTAGGTTTAATGCAAAACGTCTCTATTAACAGTAATAATTATTATTGTGCTCCTACAAAATATTGCCAACCTACACTATATTTGATACACAAGTCCCATGTCAACCCATTTATTTACATGCATGATGTTATTATATGGAGATATTATAAAAAAAAATTACATAAAGACTTCAATTATGGGGTTTTCTTAAGATTTATGTCTTTAAGTTTTTTTAATTGAATAGGTAAACATAAAATTATGAAAGAGACTTTTTGCTATTTTCAGTGTGATAGTTTAAAGCTTGATCCACTGATAGCAGCCTCAAAGCGAGGAGTGCCTCAACCCGAGGCGCCTCGAAACAAGGCGCGTGCCCCAATAAAATTAAGAAGTTGCATGTATTTGAGGCAAACTGCGTTTACAGCAATGGATAATTCCAAAAGCTTAAACTTAGTAAAATATGTATAAAGGAGCATTGTGTAACTCAACCAGACGTACAACTTGGAGGCTGCCTTCAACGGTAAAGCTAAAACCAGACTTAATTGTATATTTTGTAAAAGGCCTTAAATTATGTTAAACTATTTGTTCGGATCAAAACTACAGTTCAACGTTTCTAAACAATCTACTTTAAACGAATCCAACCTTTAGATGATATTTGACTGTAGGAAGATTTTTTTTATAATAACTCAAGTTAAGCTTAATTTTTGAACACTAAAAGTGATGGGTATGCAGTTGTTCCTTTATCGTGTATTTTTACACGAATCACTTGAGATACAAGGTTCGAACTTCTGATACATATTTTGTATCTACGTTATTGTGAGCAAACAATCTACACTCCCTATTTAAAAAGGCTATGAAAAAATAAGACACTTCAAATTTTCATTACATCTTTGCTTGTGGTATATTATTTTATAAAAAAAGATAAGTTACAGCCATACAATATAAACGCATCATTATATAAAATAATATAATTGTAGTTGAACAAATACCTCAAATAATTTTGTGGAATGCTACAATTTTAAGACAGTACATTGTTCAGGTAGTGGCTCTTACACGCAATGACAAGCGCTGAAACAAAGGAGAATTCGAGGTACTTCGTTGTGAAATCCAATGTATCTACCAAAGTTATATTAACCTGTCTTTGTGTACAAGAGCTAAAAAATAATCGTGAATGCCAAATCCAATAAAAAATAAAACAAAATAATTCGTTATTTAAATAGAGAGTTACATATCGCTACAGCCTATGCAAAATTGACCTATCCATAATAATGTTTTAATATTAAAGTGTACGTACTGTGTGTGTTACTATTAACACATGTATCTTCATTACTTTTTTCCTGCAAAGAGTTCCATACATAGTATATTTGCCTCAGTGGGCATACTTGAGCATGTCTGGCCACCGCTATGCATGAGTGCAAAGGAACATATTTCAGTTATTGTCTCAGCAAAGTTTGTGACAGATTCGAATCCAATAAAAGAACGATTATATTATATCTAGATTCAAGGCGATTATAAATCTGATAAACCTACCGCGTACAAAGGTTATCAATGTCGTAGATTATTTGTCATAATATTTTAAGATTTTTATGATCAAATTTCATAACAAAATGTCTATAAAATAAGAATAAAACAAATGTTTGGAGAAACTATTTGAGATAAGCTTCCAAATATAATGCGTTCGATAATTAAGTAATACTAAAAACGCTGTTAACGCAAGACCCCGACATTCTTTCGGTAAAGTGTATCAATGGCGCTAGTGTGACCGTACTTTATGCAATTTCAAACTTTGGTTACACATTACCATGATTGGAACATAAGAAATAATTTTCACAATAAATCATAATAAATTGTTACATATTTGGTGAGTATTCCACACCAACTAGCGCCTTATGATGAAAACCTTCACTTTACTTGTCAAATCTATGTATATTACAAGATATAACTATATATAAACGTTTATATAAACATAATGTGCAGTCGAAGCGGGATTTTAATTTCAATTAATTACACATCTAGTGACTTTTCTATATTCGACAAAACACTGCTATTGTAAGAATAATTTTGTTGAATGATAAAAAAATAAATAAGGATTATTCGTTTGAGTCATGAAGACACTATTTTACTGTTTATAATAAACATTATTATTTCTATAACACATACTGAAAGCCGATTATGACCTACTTTTCTACTTTTGTATCCATTATGATTTTATGTTTGCTATTCCAACCACAACTGTTTATCAAGCACATTATCTTAATTAGGAGTCTTTTTCGTACGATTTCTTGGTCCTGATTGAAAATACTCGTAAAATATTGTGTCCATACCTCAAAATAGTACATTTGACAAATTTATACATACATTACATATAGATCATTTATGTTATATACAGTTTGCGCCTAACGTAACAGAACAACAAAATTATTCGCACATTAGATACCTTTTTAAACTTATTTTTTTAGCTAACAATACGAGATAAGTATATTTATAATATATAACGCTAGTATTATTAAGGAATCTAAATACTCTAACATGATAGTACTGCATCTAAAATATAGTTGCTTTTAGAGAAAGTTTATGATATTTTTATTAAAATTAAACTCGATACAATTGATATGTTCAGGTTTAATTTTTACATTAATCTAATGAAGTATCTACTATTGATCAGTTACAGGTGACGGTAGAAAGAATACCAAATAGTTTAAAGGCATGTCCCATCAAATAAACATGAGCTATTGATCTAAAAGAACCTATACTTTAGATGTCCGTGTACATTTCTAATGTGACAACATTATCTTTTCACATAAAAGGCTTATTGCGTTTTAATAAATATTTGATGTAAATAATTAAATATATAACAAACGAAATTACATCTTGGCACCATTTTCAAACAATGAAAACTAATTGAAGCCAATTTTTGTATTGTGACAAGATAATTTACCACATAATTTGTTTTAGAGAGTGCATAACTCAAGCTAAATTTATTGATCACGACCCAATGGCATGGAAATTGCTTTATTCACAATGAATTACGTATGAAAGTTTTTAGGCAAGAATATAAAGTTTAGACTCAAAGCGAGGCGTAACCTCAAGACGAGGCAGTCATGAAAGGCATACAAGAGAAAATATTCACCAAAAGAATGTGCTCAAGGATTTTTGGAGACCAATTAGGCTTCAATGCATTCATTCATCAGATGCTAAGAAACTGCCTCACAGTCACGTCAAACCATTAATTCATTGTAATAAAGTATTTAAACACCATTACAGTCGCAACTTACATAATAATAATGCAACAAGATCATCACTTTAAACACAATCTCTAAGGCGCAGTCCTTTTTTGTTCGAACTTTAATTCTATTGCAGAATTTGGGTATACAATATTGATAGGTATTTGTTACAATACGCGTGCACGTCAATCATTGCAATTCTTACCTTATATCATTGACATAAATCTTATGACGCGTGCCTATAATGTAGAAAAAGTTTTATTCATTCAGTTTTTATCATGTTGAAATAGTAATATTATGAGTATACTCGGATCTGTCTGCTCAGGGGTCCTTATCAGTCTCATAGCCAAGTATACTTAGTATTTAGGGCCAACGTAATCACCGTCCATCGCATCAAAATTTTCTAGTCTATTTGCCTACAGAAAACAATTCGACTTTAGACGAGGCATAGGACAGGTAGTGCCTTTATGCCTCGTGAAGAGTCGAGAGTCTCTTTGTCTTTTGTGCACATTTTGAAAAAAGTATCGTTTTCCTCACAGCCCTACATGAAAAGTCCTTTTAAAATCAAATAAGTTTTTATCAAAGCCAAGATTTTGAGTAAGAATACGCATAAAGATCTTGCTACGCGACTCTAAGAGAACATAAAACTCAAAACCTTGAAAATAAAGTTCAGGCAAAACTGCGCCTTAAGTGCTAAAGATGTCTTGCACATAGAGTCGACAATAGTATGCGATTAACGCGCGCTACCGGACTTACTGTGCGCGATGAGCCATTGTAGCGTAATGTCGATGTTGTCCTTTTCTTTGCACGAGATTGAGTAGCAGCAGATCTCGCGGTCTTGAATAGCTGACAGGTTCCTGTGGATTTATTATAAAATGTATTTTATAAGGTATAACGTATATTTTTAAAGGGAAATCATGTTTTTAAGTAAAGAATCGGAAAGATCTACAAACTGGAACATATAGTAGGTTGAAAACCACATGGAAAAAAATAGTTGCCAAAAGAATGTCTATTTTAGGACTGAAAATATCTGAATTTTGCAATAATGCAGCATGCCAGGTATTTTCTAGTAAACTGACGGCCTTGTATCCCTATCATCACTACATAAAGGTTGTAAACAGATTCTTAACGAAGCCGAAAGGCACTTGTTCTCCCCGTCATTGCGATCATTTTTTTGCTCTAGACCATACCTAGGCACCTTCTAGTTACGGAGATATTGGGGGTCAAAGTTCCAAGTTTTTTTTTGTAAGATTTTTACTTTAAACACCTCCAGAACCCCCTTACTATTCAACCCATCCATCAGCACAATGTTTTGAGTGCGTTACATTGAGTCCTACCCTAAAACGTGATTTTTCAGCCCAAAACGTTTCCCAGCACTCATTTTTGCGTAAAATTACTTAGTTTGATGTACAGAATGTTTAGTTGACGGCTTCGTGAAGAGTCTGTTTACACCCTGTATTATAAAACAAAGTCCTCCGCCGCGTCTGTATGTCTGTTCGCGATGAACTCAAAAACTACTGCACCGATTTTTATGCTGTTTTCACCAATGGATAGAGTGGTTCTCGGGGAAGGTTTCAGTATATAATTTGTCAAGTTTTTGTTGCGGGAATGGGATCAAAATTTCATGATTACTTTTGGTCGCGATAACCGACATCCACGCGGGCGAAGCCGCGGGTATCAGTTAGTTTCAATTAAATCAGTAAGTTTTTATACATTTTGATGCATTAACTGGTGAAAGGATTTGGACGGAAATTGGCACCCAGGTAGACCACATAGATTAGAATAGTACTGGAATGCCCGTCAGCTGCTGCTTCTCTAGAAGGCTGTGGAGCTCTAGCTGTATAATATGTAGTAGTTACATTCGCTCAATGAGTCCATGCTCGTCGAGCGCGTGCGGCAGGTCGCGCTTATTGCCCAGCACCAGCACTGGGATGCCCGTCAGCTGCTGCTTCTCTAGGAGGCTGTGGAGCTCGTTGCGGGATGCCTCGATCTTGTCCGGGTCTGCTGCGTCGACCATGTAGCTGTGGGCATGAACATTGTACAAGTTTGTATTAAAGTCAAGCTTTTAATGTTCCCAATGCTGGGAAACGACTCCACTCTATGAGAGGGACTGGGTCGTAAACCACCACGCGGGTTCAATATGGGTTGGTGGATGTAGCGACCACGTCTTCGATTTTAAGGGCTCCGTAGTCGAATGGCAAAAAACGGAACCCTTATTGGTTCTAAGACATGCCCATGTTTCCCGATGATGTTTTCCTTCCCCCCCGTTTTGAGAGTAGTGGTGATTAAATAGTTCAGACGGGGTTCCGTCTACAACTCATAGTTCGGGCGGGTCCACTCGGTCAGTTACTTATCCGCTTACAAAATGTGCTGTTAATTGCACGTTGAATAAAAATAGCCGCAGCCATGACACTATAGTCAACTGTACATAGAATCAGTATAAGTATACCCTATTCCTTATTTTCCGCCTGTGATACAGGTTTAACCTAGTACAGGCACCGAACTTTGTTATACCAACATTATTTCTAAGATTTAAATTGTATTTATTGTGCCAATTGTAATTTTGAATAAATATATTATTCTGTTGTTATTTCCTTTATTTATTTATATACATATTTTTTACATTTTTAAATATTTAAATATAAAACGACACATTACAACAAAACATTTAAAAATATAAGAAATAGTAGCCCACCGGTATCGGGAATAGGGTCCAAGCTCCCGGCGGTCAGGGCTCCAGAGAGAGGAACCTCCAAACGATACGAGCTGTGTCCAGGAGTACGGCTTTCTGAATCAAGACCTTGATCCAGCTGCCTAACGAGAACCTCCTCAAGTGTTGGTCGAGGCTCTTGGCAATTAAGCCATGGGCTGATACGACTACCGGCACAATGATCGCTGAGTCCACATCCCACATGTCGACAACCTCGCGAGCTAAGTCAAGATACTTGATTTGTTTATCTTTCTCGGCTTTCACGAGGTTCTCGTCATGCGGGACCGTAATGTCGACAATCATTGCGCGCCGCTCTGATCGATCCACCACCACTATATCAGGCTTATTGGCTACAATAGTCCTGTCAGTCATGATGGACCGATCCCAGTACAGTGTGATATTGCCATTATCGAGAACTGAATCGGGCACATACCTATAGTACGGCACTTCCGATTCCACAAGGCTGTATTTTAGAGCAAGTTGTTGATGGATAATCCTGGCTACAATGTTGTGTCTATGTCTATGCAAGTACTCTCCGTTAGCCAGACGAGAACACCCGGAGATAATGTGACGGATTGATTCGCCTGGACGGTGACATATGTCAACCGTGCCGTCCTTCACAATAAATCTCCAGTAGTTATTCGTCATCATAACTTCATCCATAATTGCACAGACAAAACCTTCGGTTCGGTTCGCCAGTTCTCTTTAGCCAAGGATAACGGGGTGAGGCCCTTGCCACCGCGACCACATCTCGATACATCCCCACGTCGGCTTCTAGGAAATATTACCTGAAACTGCATATCTCGCGATTGTGAAGAGTCTTAGCGTTTAAAAAGCCTCGACCCCCACACTTCCGCGGGATATACAGTCTCATAACCGAAGAACGTGGGTGATGCCTGAAATGAAATGCCGTCAACTATTTGCGGACCTTCACATCCAAGGCGTCTAGTTCTGTTTGAGTCGTTATTCTGTTGTTATTATTAATTGCTAAAAAAATACATACACAATAGCATTGACACCTCGGCAGTATCTCTCCCACATGGAACGGAACCTAGGCTGGCCGCCGATATCCCAAACCTGAAAGAAAATAAAAAGGAACATTAAAAAAAAACACATATCACGCACTGGTCACTGGAACAACTTGTGACCCACGGATGCCCCTCAAGCTAAAGGGGAAAATATACAAGTCCGTGATTAGACCTGTCGTACTGTATGGGTCAGAATGCTGGGCTGTGAAGAAGAAGGATGAAAAACGATTGCATGTAGCGGAGATGAGAATGTTGAGATGGATGTGTGGAGTGACAAGAATGGATAAAGTAAGAAATGAGTATATTAGAGGAAGTTTGAAAGTGGCGCCTGTTACAGAAAAATTGAAAGGAAGTCGTTTGTCTTAGTATGGACATGTAATGAGAAGGGATGAAACGCATGTGACTAAAAGAGTGATGGACATGAATGTTGATGGATGGAGTGGGAGAGGCTGGCCAAAGAAAAGATGGATGGATTGTGTGAAGACTGATATGAAAGAGAAAGGAGTCAACGATGCCGTCACGTCTGACAGGGGAGAATGGAAGAAAATATGTTGCGCCGACCCCAAATAGAAACTCAAAAAAAAACTCAAAAGCATTTATTTCAATTAGACCATTACAGGCACTTTTGAATGTCAGAAAAACAAATTAGGCTAAGCTACAGACACAAGGCATAATAACTTATGAAAGTACTGTAGTTGCCCATTTCAAAGTGTAGATCTCTATGGAGAAGAATGGGCAAGAAACTCCATGGACACTCATTTCAATCAAAATATTGTTACAAAATCTTGTTTACATCATTCATATTGAGATTATACATATATGTGAGAACGATGTAGAAATACGTGCACGTTAAGAGCGTCCAGAGTAAAATATTATATCAACAATTTAAAAACAAAGTAAGTAGTTAAAATAAACCGTGGCAGCTTTGAGATGACCAGGCCCAACCGACAGCGCCCGTTCACGAGCATGAATCAGCCCCATTCAGCTCAACCATATTGAAGGAAGCTAAATGACCCGACACACCCGCCACCATCAGCGAGACATTTTAGTGAGCATGACATTCTCTCACCCACCAGGGTAAATTCAAGTCAATGAAAGATAACCAAATGTAAATGGTAGCTTTACAGTACATAGTACTCACACATGTGCTATGCAATTATATAATACTAAGATATTGAGTCTATACAATGCAAAGATATTATTACAATCTTCTGCAGCTTCCACAATAACTTCACATGGTAATCAATTAGTTTGCCCCTATGGTTGTGGAGCAGGACCAGCATTGAGCCAAGCATTTTTATCATCAATGTAATCCCCCAACTTATAATATGCTTGCCTACATAGTGTGCGTTTTATACAAGATTTAAATTTCGTCTCATTTAGTTTTAGAATGTGGGGAGGTATTTTGTTGTAACATTTTAAACAGTACCCCATAAAAGATGAGTCTACTTTAGCTAGCCTAAAACCTGGCTGTACTAGTTGGTCCCTGTTTCTAGTACTATAGTGGTGCCTGTCACCTCTTTTACTAAATAAATGCAGATTTTTCCTAACGTACATGATGTTTTCATAGATGTATTGACAAGGTACTGTCATGATGTTAATTTCTTTGAACAGTTCTCTTAGAGAATCACGCCTACGTAGATGATATAAGGCTCTGATAGCTCTTTTCTGCAGAATAAATATAGACTCGATGTCTGCAGCCCGTCCCCATAGTAAAATACCGTATGACATAATACTATGAAAATAACTAAAATAGACTAGCCTCGCGGTATCTACATCAGTAAATTGACGGATTTTTCTAACAGCATATGCTGCTGAACTCAGCCGTCCTGCAAGAGATGTTATATGCGGACCCCATTGTAGCCTTGAGTCGAGCGTGATCCCCAGAAAAACAGTATCTTCGACGAATTCTAGTTTCTCTTGATTCAATACTATGTCACTAACAATACTTTTGACATTCGGTAGAGCAAATCTTATGCATTTCGTTTTTTTCCCATTTAATACTAAATTATTCGCGGTGAACCAATCATGGACCTGCAGTAGGGCGTTATTTACGTCGACAAGATTTGTGGCACGTCTGTTTATCTTAAATATTAAAGAGGTATCGTCAGCAAACAACACCATTTGTGGTTGGTTTTTAAATAAATGGGGTAGATCATTTATATAAACTAAAAAGAGGAAAGGACCTAATATTGAACCTTGCGGTACACCCATACTTACTTTTAAACCCATTGAATTGACACCATTTATGTGTACTTGCTGATGTCTATCGTTCAAATACGATTTCACTAACCTAATCGCAAGTTTCCCTATACCGTAATGTTCGAGTTTAAAGAGTAGGGTTTCGTGGTTTACGCAATCAAATGCTTTCGAGAGGTCACAAAAGATTCCTATGGCATCTTTTGCCTCTTCCCACGCAGTAAATATGTGTTTTAATAAGGTAACACCGGCGTCAGTCGTACAACGTCCTTTGGTGAAACCATACTGCTTCTCATGTAAGATTTTATTGGTGTTAAAGTGGATGAGCATTTGATTAAGCATAACCTTTTCAAAGACCTTGCTGAAAACCGGCAACACGGATACGGGTCTATAGTTATTGGTGTCTTTTCTGTCCCCGGATTTGAAAAGTGGTATTACTTTACTGTATTTCATAAGGTCCGGGAAGACTCCTTGGTCCACACACAAATTAAATATTAAGGCTAAGTACGGTGCAATAGTCTCAATAATAGCTTGAAAAACTTTAACCGACATTCCCCATAGATCCTCGGTTAATTTGATTTTGATTTCCTTAAAAGCTTTAATGACTGCTATGGGGTTTACATGCTTAAATTGAAACTCAACCGGACAAGCCGGAACGTTTGCTCTTAATAACTCAATAGAAAGCAAGGGTGAGGAATTTAAGGTTTCAGTAGTTTTAAGTGGGATACTAGTGAAGAAGTCTACAAATTCTTGAGCAACTTCGTTTTTAGTGCTTAGAAGACCACGAGAAGTCTCTAGTGTGATATCATTATTACATTTTTTATTTCTATTAGTCTCACTATTGATAATTTTCCAAACCGTCTTTATTTTATTATCGGCGGATTTAATCTTGTTGCTAATGAATAAGGCTTTAGCTACCTTACAAGTGATTTTAAAAATGTTTGAGTAAGTTGCAACATATTTATTAAAAGTTTCCGAGTTGATGTAAGGCTTAAGGCCGTACAGCTCAAACAATCGCTCCCTACTTTTCCTAATACCCTTACTTGCCCAGTCACTGAAGATAAACTTGGGGCAAATAGTTTTACTTTTCAATTTTAGTGTATTATTGAACTCTGTGTTAACTACCGAAAAGAATTCCTCATAAAATTGATTAACATTTTCAATAATATGGCCCGGAATGCCTAAATTACTAACTAGGTTATCATTAAATTTATTCAAATTGCTGGGTGTTACTTGTCTAGATTTTATCTGAATTTTTTGTAATGGTGTGTAGGACTCAAAAATAACGGTCTAGGGCAGGAAGAAGATGAAGATGATCACGCAGAAGGTAAGTGACAACCGATACGTCGTTCACTATATAATGCTCGGTTCTCCTCACTCACTGATGTAATGCTCGAAAATGAATAGTTACATTACAGGCAGTGGCGAAGGATCAAAATTGAGTCAGGAGAAGCCGGAGAAAAACATCTCTTACGGTAAGAGAGCGCCTTAAGAAAAATAGCGTGTAACGCTCTCTAGTTTCTGGCTACCCTCCTAGGATAAGGTGTGAGTTTATCATAGTAATTTAGAGTATCTATATTATTTATTGAAGTTATACTTCTTTTGGCGCGTTAGGGAAAAATGATGACAGTAATTTTTTACGATGCGCGCGCACATTGACACCAAAAACCTAAATCGTGAAGTTAGCTAGTCAACATACACCCTGAAGTTAGCTAACCTAACCTCCTAGCTCCAGCGGTAGATTAAAAATAATAACCTAGGCTTGTCAATATCTGATACCAAGCTAACTTCAGGGTGTATATTGAGATAAGGCATTTTTTTTTAAAAGAAGTATAACTTCTAACGCGTGTACATAAGTACACACACACTTTTTTTTTATCTTTCAGAACTGATTTAAGCAGCTAATAAACGAAGGTGACTTTCACTTATCAATACAGCACAAAATATTAGTTGAAGGTAAGCAAACATGAATTTGCCATGTACAGACGCCAGCAGGTCAAGCTACCCAAAACTGTCAGATTTTCCCAATCAATCTTGAACCTTATATTATAGCAATAAAGTCGAAAATCTATTAAAGAAATCTGACAGATTGTAGTAGCTTGATGTGCTGGCGTCTGTACAAACATTGTATCTTTCCAAGCGAAAATACAACATGTTTGAAATCTTGATGGTTCCATTGACAAATGAATAAAAAGCCGACCATATTGTAGGTTTGCTAATTTAGGTATCTATGTATTTCCTTTTTTTCCTGTTATTGCATTTTAAACATTGATTTAATGATGACATAATTGTCAATTTGCAACATAAACCTGATAATTTTTCAATATAAAAAAGCCAACCATCCAGTGTGCCTCCAGAAGTGTAATTTTTTTTTTTAAGAATTGGAATATTTTTAGAAAATATTTTTGCATAATTAAACACAATTACCTTGATAGTAACATTTCCTTTGGTGATTTTGCGCATGTTGAATCCAACTGTTGGGATCATGTCTTCACTGAACTGACCAGACTGTGGAAAGAGAAACAAAAGCTAAATTAAAAGAAGTAATCATTGGAAAACCAACAGCTGCAAAAAAAACAATAATAATACAAGACAAGAAGGCGACGTGGTAGACCAAGCAGGAGGTGGTGGAACGAGGTGGACAGAACCAATGACACGTGGTCCATATTGGTCCTGGATCATGGGCATTATTATATTGGATTACCCGGCAGTGATATGACACAGGCTACCTTTAAAAGTAATACAAGACAATCTTTGTTCTCAATGGGTTTTTACCCATTTTACAAAGATTGTCTTGAATTCCCTTATTTCACCTAACTAAGAGATGAATTTTAACCAAGAAACTCTTGTAAAAAAATGTATGTTAGTCAGTGAATTTAAGTAGTAGTGTACACAGTAGTGAAACTACATGCCTAGTTAAAAAGCCAGTCATCTTGCTGAACGAATAAAGAAAACTCCAAAACATGAGTTATAAGAAGAAAAAGAGTGCTTTTCAATGCCAATCAAATTGTTCATCTATTATGTATGCAACTGCTCTAATTATTTTTCCTTGCTTTGTGATTATAATAATACCTTGAAATTGAAGTAATAATAGGTAATTACCACTTTAAAATCCCCAACAAAGAATAAATCAATATTGACCTTGATATGATTCTATTACATATTTAACATTAGGCAGATTTGCTGCATCTCCTATTACTAACAAAATATATTAATGGCATGTTATCAAATGTAACTGATTAGAGATCATTGCTATGTAATATGTATTAATTAAACTTTTTATGTTAATCAAACCGCTATAGATCTACAATATCTGATTTTGAAAATCAGTGAATCTATAAGTGACAACATCAATTTATATGAATAAACTAGTTTTTGCAAACAGCTTCGCCTGTGTGGGTGTCTGATTTTATCCTTATCCTATTGGAACATATTACCGGGATGTATTCAAACCCAGGTCTACCTGTGTTTCAAAATTCACTCACATCTGTTCAGCTGTTAAGCTGTGAAAATTCAGAGAGAGAGATTAGTATAGGGCGAGCCATTACAATCATGTTTTATTGCTTTTTCACTTCACAACAAACATAATCTCTGTGACTCAATAATATTCATAACAAAATGATAATAAGTGTAAAATCAGGCATCACAACTACATACTTACATATTGACATATTGTATTCCTATTATCAGTGATTTCGAAAGGCAGTGAATTGGCAATGACATAATGCTTATTTATGAAGATCTAGCTTCCGCCCCCGGTTTCGCCCGCGTAAGTTGAATTTTTTACACAATATGTATATATAAATATATATATTATTATAGTCATTCGTATATTTTTTTATAGTCTGTGTTATTTTGCTGTATAAGCTATATTGTTGTAGTTTCAACAAAATTAATTCATTAGTTTTTGCATAACAAAAATCCGTCTATTTTTTAAATAGTTTGCATTTAAGTCAGTGTAGCAAAAAACTTCATATTTGAGAGTTAGATAATGCAGGTCAATCCTTCTTAATAAACCAATTTACAGAGTAGAAGGGACAATGACACACAAACTGCGGGCACAACTATGTGGTAGTAGCCCACCAGACATAACACAACTATGTGGCTCAGGGGTTCAGAATGAGTGATAATGGTTAGTGTGTTGGTGTCCTTTTCACCTTGTGGTTTAGAAATGGTTACATTCAAGGATAAAGGGCTACTCCTATTTATACTGTCCAAGTTTTCCTGTTTACAATTTACATGAACTTTATGTAAGGTCTAGGTCAGTAATTCATTATAGCATCAATCAAAACAGGTTTAGAGGCAAAGGACCTATTAAAATATAAAAAAAAAACATTATCATACATTTTGACCATGCACTTTTTCATGGATATACTGTTTTTTCAAATGCTTGGTGAGCCAAGAATCGTGTAGGTGTAGGCACCAAATCCATGGTAAAAGTTTAAGTTATGGTTCTTTACTTTCCTTCACAATTTCTAACAAATAAGGTGATTTACAATAAAACTACTTTCTATTCAAATTATCATCAAAGCATACTGCTGGGACCAATAGTGTGCCATAAGCATTCACTTAAGCGCTACTCAGTGTTAGTGAAGACCGGCAGTATCCAGTTTAAAGAATAAAGAATGCTTAGAATCTCATGCTTGAGATAAGATAGAGGGTAAATGAACTGCAGTCAATAGTGAGATTATACTGACATTGGAATCGGGCACAGACAATGATTGTTGATTGAAATGTGACCCCTCATGTTATGAATATACATATAATATAGGTTATTATGTATTGCTTAGCATTTTGTCACAAGGCGTTGATGTATCTAATCTTATACCTTTAAATGAGCAATTCTTGTATATATGTACCTATATATATTTTTTTTTTCTGGAAACGGCTAAAAGAATTTTCATGAAATTTAGTATGCAGGGGGTTTTGGGGGCGATAAATATATCTAGCTAGGTTTCATTTTTAAAAAACGTCAAAAAAAAAAAACGAGCAAAGCTCGGTCATCCAGGTACTTAGTTATTAATAGAGTATACATATATGTATTGTTATATGTATGGTTGGGAATGTTTATCAACTTGACACACTATGCCAATTTGCTGTCTTATTACCATTTCATACAATTTTCTAAGGAAGACAGCTGTTGTGATTAAAATATATAGACAATTTATGCTAAACAATTAATTTCTCAGATTTTACAAAGTCATTCATGAGTAAAATAAAAAAAAAAAAATTTATTCACTCTGCTAGAAGATTAGAGCAATTTAAATGTTATTTTTTTTTTTATAAATACTGTAGCAGACATCAGCATACTTATTTTGATTAATTAAAATTGCTGATGTTAGAACCATGAGAATTTTTATTACATAAAAAATTATTTGCAACTTTAGGGGTTTTTTATTGTAAATTTTTGTAATGGTAATTTCACCAAATCCTCTGTAATGTGAATCTAATCCATTTGTAATTATAATATTATCAGATTCATTCATGTGTTCCTTTGTTATGAATGACACAGAAAAACAAACGTAAAGAACAATGAGTAATAGGACCACATAATAATATACGCAGGCGATACACCTAGAAAATATGAAAAAGTATCTACGAAACTTATTACCGAAAGAAATTCGATCGGCCAATCATCAAGTTGATCCATACATGATACAAAGCTGTATTATGATGGCGTTACGTACACAAGGAAGTTATTACAACACAAAAATATTGTTTTCAGCTAATACTAACGGCAATGACGTTAACAAAAGTTGTTTTTCCAGAGTACTGCAATCCCACCAATGTTAGCTCCATTTCTTCCTTCCAGAACAAGCTCTTAATCCAATCAAGGATACGATTGATTATAGCAAGCATTTTTAATGATAAAACCACTGTGCTTTATGCAAAAAACGTAAAATAATGAACGCCTCTTCCGAAAATCTGCTGTACAATTTGATTGACAGATATCAATTTACGTTTAGTTAGCTCTTCGTGATGACGTGTTATGAGTCATGTCAAGGAAAAACAAAGTATGTAATTCATTTCTCAAAAGATTCACCATAGGAACGAAATATTTTTATTTACGTGCATAATCATTAATATCAAATCTAGAACACATTCGCTAAATATTTCTGCACTGTTCTGAAATATGATACAAGTAACTAAACGTATTCTTAACTGTCAATTTGTGTGTTGCCATTTCAATATATATAAATTTTTAATATCTCTTCCGAACCCTAGGCTTTTTAGCTAAGGGTAAATAGTATAAAGAAAAATTAAGCTTTTTGATAAAAATCTTTTTACTTTCGTTGCTCTTGTTACATCAAGTTCTAAAACTGGCCATTAGTGGTATACTCTTCATAAATAAACGAACTGTTTTCTGCATGGCGATCAATACCTACATTCCATTTTTCATGATTTTTTATTTTTTCCTTTATTTATTTATATACATATTTTTTACATTTTCAAATATTTAAATATAAAACGACATAAAAAAACATTTAAAAATATAAAAAATAGTAGCCCACCGGTATCGGGAATAGGGTCCAAGCTACCGGCGGTCAGGGCTCCAGAGAGAGGAACCTCCTAACAATACGAGCCGTGTCCAGGAGTACCGCTTTCTGAATCAAGCCCTTGATCCAGCTGCCTAACGAGAGCCTCCTCAGTTGTTGGTCGAGGCTCTTGGCAATTAAGCCATGGGCTGATACGACTACCGGTTCAATGATCTAGATCTGAGTCCACATCCCACATGTCGACAACCTTATTATTATTAGTAGGTAAATAAAGATATCTAGCATGGGTGTCTACAGAGGGAGATGGGGAGCAGCTGACCCCTCCCCCTAGAGGCTCAGGATTTTTTTTAAGTTATAGCTTTTCCGGTCTGATGCCTCAGAATTCTATTTCCGTGTAACTTAAACTGTAACGGAGTACTTGCCATGCTCCCTCGGCCAGATTTTGGCCCAAAATAACATGCGGACGCCGTCTCCCCACGCCAGTTCGTCATGAGAGGTGCACGTAGAACATGGCGCGCTGCCATCCCGGGTCTGTGTCTGTTCAGGATCAAAAGCAGTGTCATTTTGATAGACTTGTCAGTGGCAGTAAACCGAAAAGTATCTTTAATTCTACGAAGATAAAAAACAATGTACCTAGTTTTGAGAATAATAACCACTGCTGTACATAGGCCTCCCCCAAGTGTCGCCACATTGACCGGTCAAGGTAAAAGAATTATAAAAGAGTGTAGTTTGACTGTATGAGGATATTCAGTTCATGTCTTCCTAGAATAGTAAAAACAGTAGACAGAGCGAGCCAGGTAATTAAAGCCAGGCTGAAAATATCGAGAATGCAGATACACGCTATTTCAAATGCACCCCAACAATAAGTTGATTTGTAAGCTCATGTAATAAGCTTCCTTGTTCAAAAAACAGGAAACATTATACCACGATTGTTAAGGTCACCTATTTACTAGGCCCAACTCATATGACACCTCATTGTTTGTATACAAAAACTTCTTGTATCATCGATCCGAGAAATAGGACAATCAAAAATTGTTAATCAAAATCAAGCTTGATATCGAAACGAGGTGCTTGATAAAGCATGAGGAATATTCTTTTGAGGAATCCAGCATGTCCTAGAAACAAAATGGGAAGACTTGTGACATCAGCCAACCCGCACTGGGAGAAGCGTGGTGGATTATAGCCTATTTATTCCTTCTCATAGAGAGGTAGAGATGAGATATACCTGCCATTCTCCATACCCGGCCTTTAAGGTATGGGTATCACTAAATACCTGGTACAAATACCAGGTATCAAAATACTTCGAAGTATTTGGGTGTGGTAGGATTTAGGAAGCACATACTTGGTATATATACCTCTACCAGTATATACGTCTCATCTCTATAGAGAGGAGGCCTGTGTGGCTGTGTCCCAGCAGTAGGAACATTATAGGCCGATTGTGCTTGGGCTATATATTTTTCATAATCATCTAACTGATTAATGGTTGACGTTAATCAGCTGGACTCAGGAGTCATAGTTGCGTAAGTTGCAATGGAAAATGCAATGTTGACGTCTACGTTGCGTCAGCATCCGCGGCAAATCATCAACATTTGGCCTCGAAGACCTTTTGTTAGTAACTGACCTAACCTAACATTATTGTTATTTAAAGGTTTTCTATAAAAATGTCTTACTTTCGCTTAACTGCTGACGTGACTTGCTGTTCTTGCAGCACTCACCACAATTCACAGCATCTCATAACAATTTTTTTGCTCAAGAAAGTAAATAGTTATTTGTGCAACAAGAGAGCAAAGTGGGTTTTTGCTGCGAGTGTTGATTTTGAATCCCGAGTAAGCGAAGGATTCAAAGACACGAGATGCAAATAACTTTGGTCTCGTGTAAAACATACAACTTTTCACCTCAGCAGCGAGAACATAATTATACCTAAAGGTAAAAAAAAACAACATGGTAAAAATGAAACCACCACACCACCATAATATATTGTATATTAATGTTAGCGGGCGAAAATATGTATTTTGGACCTTTTGGATATATGCCCTACTGACATATTTTTCAAAAATGTAATAAGTTTGGGATAGGTTTCAATGTGCACGTCATCTTTTGTTTTTATTGTGGCTTTCAACATTGAGTAAATACTCCATATTGTAGATGGTTTCCTAGTTTGTGATAATTTTATGAAGTACGATAACAGTAGAGTCTCCGAAAAAGTGTTTGCACCCTTTGTAAGTCTCCATTGCTTTAAAATATCATAAGTTTTTTGATATTTTTCGCGAGACTTTTCAGGCGGGAAACTTAATTCTGATTTTTTCACATTATGCTTCAATTCTTTGGATGTTAACGGCAGCCCTCGTCACTGGACTCACTCATATTTATTTATTATTATTACTTTATTATCCAAATTTTATTGTACTTTGTAACTAGGTGTACATTGACCTAATCATTGCTAGCGTAACAGAGAATAAAAGAATAAAAATTTGAATCCCGATGGAATCCCGCATTTTTTTTTAAATGCGTTCTAAATCTACACTCGCGGTATTCTGTCTCAATATTAAAGATTGTTAAAACTTTAAATAAATAAGTAAATACATGATAAATTTCGTATTTTTTTCTTTAACATTCTTCATCTAGATTTAGTTATAAAAAATATAGTTCGATTATTCAAAATATATGTTTTTTTCATTTATAACCTAAACACGTGATTTACAATATTACGGTTATCGATTTACAATATCGGAATCCGAACGTTTTATTGTTGTTTCTTTTTTGGGCCTACTAGATATGGAATTTGAAAATCGGATTTCGAATCGACTTGTTTCTATCTTTCGCTATTTTTGTATCGAAGTGAAAGTGACAGAACCATTTGAAGTTCAAATCGTTCGAACTTTGTGAGTAGATCTGCACAATTCTCGGTATTAAAAAAAATAAATTAAAAAGTTACTTTGTCTCACGCTCGCAGCAAAATCGAATTTTGCTCACTGTCTGTAAAGAGCAAAACCTGCTTGTTTGAGGTGCTGAGGTGAAAAAATAATTTCTTGACTGCCTCGTTGTTCGAGTGGTCGCAAGCGCGACTGCTGAGCATGAGGTCCTGGGTTCGATTCCCAGGTTGGGTAAAGTGCTATTGGGTTTTTCTATCAGGAATTTCTCAGTAGCAGCCATGGAGTCTGGATTTGTGCCCGGTTTATGGCAATAGGCTCACCCCTTATTGCATGGGACTTAAAACATAACTGGCGAAATGTGGGTGTACTATTAGGTACAACACAACTCTGCCTTTTTTCTTTGTCCCACTTTAAAACCCTAAATCCAGATTCGTTTTACCATTTGCCCGATTTTAATCCATTCGGACCTGGCAACACTGGTACCAACCCACGTATTTTCACTACTGTTTTTTCACTCTCCTGTAAATTAGCTATTATTTCTGACTTACGCGGTGTTAGAACTTACGCGATGATATAGGTTAATTACATAGTCTGTTAGGTCATACAATAAACATTAAGTAATTTAAAATTCCATTACATCCGTGATATCTCAAGAAGTCAATACGCACGTAATGCACGCAAATGTGAGTCACCTAGACCTCACGTGTTTTTTTATGCACATAACATTTAAATGTAATAAAAAATAATTCAAAGTCGTTGGATGTAATACATACATACATAAACTCACGCCCTTTTCCCATGGGGGTAGGCAGAAACCACAGAACGCCACCTGCTACGATCCTAACATACTCCTTTTGCCTCGTCCACGTTCATACATCTGGTCATACACGCACGCCGGTTGCGAGTACTACGCACCTGACCTTTTTGAAGAACCTCACCAATGAGGTCAGCGTATGTTCTTCTAGGGCGTCCCCTCCCGGCGTTGCCACTCACATCTGCCTTGTAAATACCTTTTGTTAGTCGCAAGTCCTCTCCACATGACGAAACCATCTAAGCATACTTTTTTCAATTTTTGTCACTACATCTTCTTTTAAGCCGCAACGTTTCCGTATAACCTCATTCCTCACTTTATCATTCAGAGTTACACCACACATGCTTCGCAAGGAACGCATTTCCACAGCATTAATTCTACTTTCATGCTTCGTTAGCCATACCCAACACTCACTTCCATACATAAGTGTAGGCACCAGCACACCATTGTGAACAGCCAGACGAGCCTTATTTGACATCGACTGGTTGGTCACAACCGTATGTATAGCAGCATTCACTTTATTTCCCGCATTTACTCTTCTTTCCACGTCTTCGTCAATCTTTCCATCTCTTGTAAACATACTGCCCAAATATACAAAGTCATTCACTTGCTCCACACTCTTATCATTTATTTTCACATCCCACACCGATACATCCTCTTTTCTTTCAAACACCATAACCTTGGTCTTATTCGCATTTACATTCACCCCTTTTCTCTTAATGCTTCACTCATTACAGTTACCATATCTTGCAACTGTTCCGCTGACGATGCAACAATAACTTGATCATCTGCGTACAGAAGGCATTTGACAGGCAACTCATTCATCCTCAATCCACACTCACTTTCTCTTAAATCTGTCAAACAACTATCCATGTATAGGTTGAACAGCCAAGGAGACGCTACACAGCCCTGTCTTGGATGTAATATTGTAACTATATTTACTTATGTACTGAGATCTAGATTAAATTCGCACGTGTTTTGACACGCGACATCGGTACGTGTTAAGTAGTTATAACCTAGTTGTCAAATCTAATGGCAGCTTCTTGTGACTGGTTTACCAACACAATATTGAGTTCACACGAGTTTTAAGGTGGTAGCGCCAAGGTAACCCGCGAAATTAAAATTTCTTACTATTTTTACAATTTGCAGGTCAGTGTCAGGTTATATATTAAATAAAATATGATTCGCGACAGTAACAAATATGGCTTTACCGAGTTACAATAATTAAAATCATCAATACAACACTCTTAGTTAATTCAATCCCATTGAATAACTTTTTCATGACGTAGTCAATCAACATACAACTTGACACTGACCTGCACATTGCAAAAAAGTAAGAAAATTTCAATTTCGCGGGTAATTTGGGGCTTCGCCCTGTTTTTTTTTTTACGGATGGGAAATCATCAAATGACTTCTCCCGCTCTGGGCAGAGCGGAAGGGAGTGTCAGACTTGTACTGACTTAAACCCATCCATGTTCCTTCCTTGCACTTTGTGTTCCAGAGCTGCGGTATCTCTTTCGAACAGCCCGCAGCCCTGGCAGGTATCGGCCCTTGCGGGCCCCTCCCTGTTTACTGACATCTCTTTGAGGCGCGCGTGGAACACGAACGCGCCGTCTACACGGCCTGTCGTCAAAAGACGGACGGACGGCGAGCTAGCCCATTACTCACCGTCCACAGGTCCGCGTCTACGGTGGCCGGAAGCCACCACGTGACCCCCGACGCCCGCGGCTTCTCCCGCGGCGGCTGGGACGAGAGGTTCTCTCCCTCTCACGCTCCGCCACCTCCTTCGCTAGCATGACTGCTTAGCAGAAGGAGGTGACGGCGTCCCATTCCCTCTCGCTCCGGACCATGGCTTGGACCAGGGCCGGACGCGATAGGTCGCCGCCGCCGATTGCCGCCTCGAGGACACGGCTGTGCTCCGCCCAAGCGGGGCAGACCTCCACCGTGTGCTCCACCGTGTCCTCCGGGCGATCCACCCAGTAGTAACACCCGGGCGTTTCCTCCCGCCCGATTCGGTGCAGGAACCTCCCGAAGCAACCGTGACCGGTGAGGACCTGCGTCAGGCGGAATGTGAGGATGCTTTGGCGCCTCTCCAGCCACTCCTCAAAGAGGGGACTTATCGCAACTATTGTGGCGTGCCCTTGGGGTTTCCCGCTTAAGTTCACACAGGTTTTAAGGCTCTTCGTGGGTCTAAGTGGTACTGGAGAACTATGTGGGGCTACATCTATACCACCACATACAAACTAAAGTGACATATTATCCTACTTTGTGATATTAATAATTTTACTCACCGCGAGATTAACTTATACCTACTTACTCATACAGATACCCGAAAACCAACTGTTGGGCAGTAGCTCACCAGACAAGGCACTTGTCTGGGCGGAGTATCCCCCATCCTCTATGGAGAATAAGGAACCTAACCCTGAACCTTGGTCCCTCATGCTTCTAAAAGTGTGCAAAATTCTCAGCTTCAGAACTGCAATCACCAATTTAGTCTCCAGTGTGGTGATAAGTGTTTATTGCAATTTCGACTTACGTTCGACGACGTTTTAACGATCATTAGAAGGCCTACTTTCGTAAAGATGCTGAAAAAATGGTGTTCCGCAGTGAAGGCAGCACCATCGACGTTGTAAAAACTTCAATAACTAACAAACAATTTTTCATCAAGTAGGTACCTATGGTGATTAAATTATGGCAATGTTCGATTGGTTGACTACGAGCTCCTGTATCTACTTACCGTTACCATTATAAATGTGTGAACCTTTTTGGAGGAAATTCCGAGACCTTTTTCTAAGCAATGCAACTCCCCTGAATGCCAGAATTTAATAACAGAAGATAAAAATGAGAACAGTAAAAAGAATGCTTTAAAACCACGGAATTCCAATGTAGCAAATTAAGTTACAAAATCATAGCATAAAGTTGAACCGCACACCTGCCAAATTATCCCCAAAATACCAATCCACAAACGCACTAAATATGTGCGTCAACCGTTAGGTAATCTGTGTCACGACTGCTTAAAAACGTGCAACCCGTCAATTTCCATGTAATCAGAGCCATTCATAACAACCGAACAATGATGGCCGTGTACTCCCCAACCCGTGCGAGGGCGCCAACAAGCACGTTTTGCACGTAACTTATTATAACCCGTGCTCGTTTGAAAGCACTACCTAATCCCCTAATATTGGACATGCGTACGGAAATAACCCCCCCGCGTAACCACGCCACGGTTGCAGGGCTTCATTCCGAGCAACTCTGAATTTGTACAGACTTTATTTATATTTTTGGACTGGGTATATTGAATAACGTTACAGGAATAAATAAGTTATACAAAAGACGCCTCCTCTTGAAATGATTTTCCTGTTTTTTTTTTTCGTTTATGATTTTTGTTTCACACGCAGGCCCGATTTATAAAGTGTATTTTTGTGATTGACCTTATCTAAATTTTGTTGAAATGATTTTGCAATCCTGATTCTTTTGTTTACCAATTAAACTTTTTGCGAGTGCTTTCTCCTGGAAACCACAAAGTTATATTTAAGGAATATCTGAGAAATCTACGTACGTAGGTAACTGTTACACGGATAAACTGGTTACGTTAGGTATCAACTTGACTTCATAATAATAAGTTACACAAGAAAGTAAGAATGGACTAAGGGTAAGAGCGGGCGCGAGGGCGGGATATTGCCAGCGGCCGCTCGTGACTGCTCGAGCATTCTCGGTACTTCCCACGACTTCTCGCGCAGTCGCACGGCTCCGTTTATGGAATTCGCCGGAATTCCCGCGGCGCCGCGGGCATCCGTGCGACTCGTTCGAGTTTCTCATGCGATAATAAGTATTATAGTAATGAAAATAAAGTTAAAATTCATATGACACTGAAACTGCACTCCGCTTCGCTGCCCTTCGCCGCTCTTTCGGTGTGAGTTGACCCTAAAAGTAAATTCACACATGGGTATCTTCAGTTCCATAAAAACACCTTGAACGTTTTTGCATTCCACCTCAGATATTTTGTTAGATTCAAGGAGTAACTTGGTCGATCTATACAAAAAAGCCCATCAATAGAAATAATTGGATTCAAGAGCGAGCGTAGCGAGCTTACAATTTTGAACACCTCGAATTTGATGGGTTTTTTTTGTCCTTTATTATAGAAATACGGCTAAGTCTGCCTATTCATAAAGAAAAGCTCATAAACGCAAAGAACATAAGTTATCTGAGCGCGAAAGAATATAAGGATATTCTCGTTTATCGAGATTGTTTTCGTTTAAACATACAGAAATTAGAATAGGAGCAGGAGCGAGCGAAGCGAGCTCGAATATTATTGCTTTCCGCCTCGGTTACATTAGTTTCTCTGTAGTTATCCTGTCTCTGTCTACGGCCCTGAGAATGGGAGTCATGGGAGACGTGAGGCACTTGCTCAGTGTTGGCAGGAAAAGTGTAGAGGAGGAACATTATACAGAGTGATGAATTTTGGACAGTAACCTAGACGCCCTGTTTTTATTCACACAGTAACATAATGAAAACAAACCGTACTCTTTTCTATGTATTTTCTTTTCCGACAGAGGGTTGCAAGTGCATCCTGCTGCGCCCATGGTCCTACAGATCGTCTGTTTTCAAATCATCAAGAACAACTAGGAAACACAGAGAATCCTTATGCACCCCATAACTCGATTTCTGTATCACGTTGCACCGTACACTTCACTAACATTACGCAGAACCTTGCGATGTCACGAGTTCTTTGAACACATAGAATTTAGTTTAATTTTCTCCAACCCTAGTTTAAAGTTCAATTATACATAGGTAAATAAATAATACAAGCAAAAACAAGGATGAGTAGAGGAAGACCAAAGAAACGATGGATGGACTGTGTGAAGGATGATATAGCTAGACAGGAGGTGACTGAGGAGCTATTCTTCATCAAACAACACGGTCTAACAATCTATTTGTTCAGCGAAGTAATAGTTCGACCCATACTCGTCCTATTCACGTAATGACATCATTCATCAGACAGATATAAGATTAAGATAGACGTGAGTGAGACAGTTGCGTCATTATTCACAGAATAGGTCTCGTGGTAGTAAGCGTGATCTATGCGGGCCTAGCTAGCTAGTACATACTTATTTAGTCTAGCTAGTACAAGCTAGACGGCGCGGTTGGCGCAGTGGCTGAGCGATCGACTGCTGCGCTGCGTGTCGCGGGTTCGATTCCTGCACGGAACAAATATTTGTATGGCCTACAGGTAGTTGTTCCGGGTCTGGCTGTTTGTGTATGTGAGTTTAAATGTTTGTAAACGCACCCACGATACAAGGAGAAATTCCTAGTGTGGGGCAACGTTTCTCTGAAAAAAAAATCACTTATATAGTCTAGCTAGTACATACTTACTTAGTAAGTATACTGGATTATGTAATGGTCCATTCTCACAGAGAGGAGGCCAGCGTCCCATTAATGGGGAGGTTTCTCAGGATGATTAATTGATTGATTTATTTTGATTAATTGATTAGGCTATTGTGAAATGTGAAAAATGAAAAAAAATATGAAAAATGAAATATGTGAAATGTGTTTTATTTCTTTTTTTAAAACGTTGCCCACGCTAGGAATTTCTCGAATGTGCATCGTGGGGGCGTTACAAACATTTAACACAAACACCAAAAGCCAGACCCGGAACCACTTTCTGTAGGCCATATAATTATAATATGTCATCAATTCAGCCCGGAATCTCCCGCTGCTGGGTATAGGCCTCTCCTTTCTTCTACCACAGTCCACACTTCCTTTTAGTGTCTATCATTCAGGTTTTGGACACGACTTTCACTTCCTTGACCCGGTCGGTATCTTTTTTACCTTAGTAAACTAGAAAATGAATAGCTTCTAAGTGTGTGAAAATGTGGCTAGTACAATAAGACCATCAGGTTCAAAGTATGGCTTCGCCCGAATTAAAACGAGATGATGCGATGATCAGGAGACGTCCCGAGTTAGTCAGACTATTACGAACTACTTTTTTTTTTTTTTTTTACGGATGTGAAATCATCAATGACTTCTCCCGCTCTGGGCAGAGCGGAAGGGAGTGTCAGACTTGTACTGACTTAAGCCCATCCATGTTCCTTCCTTGCCCTTTGTGTTCCAGAGCCGCGGTATCTCTTTCGAACAGCCCGCAGCCTTGGCAGGTATCGGCCCTTGCGGGCCCCTCCCTGTTTACTGACATCTCTCTGAGGCGCGCGTGGAACACGAACGCGCCGTGACACGGCCTGTCGTCAAAAGACGGAGGGACGGCGAGCTAGCCCATTACTCTCCGTCCGCAGGTCCGCGTCTACGGTGGCCGGAAGCCACCACGTGACCCCCGACGCCCGAGGCGTCTACCGCGGCGGCTGGGACGAGAGGTTCTCTCCCTCTCACGCTCCGCCACCTCCTTCACTAGCATGACTGCTTCGCAGAAGGAGGTGTCGGCGTCCCATTCCCTCTCGCTCCGGACCATGGCTTGGACCAGGGCCGGACGCGATAGGTCGCCGCCGCCGATTGCCGCCACGAGGACACGGCGGTGCTCCGCCCAAGCGGGGCAGACCTCCACCGTGTGCTCCACCGTGTCCTCCGGGATTACGAACCACTTGACTTAACAAATAGTTGTTCACGAGGAACTGCGGTCCTGTATGGCCGCGGAGGGCGACGGGATCCAAATGTTTATGTCGGCCAAAAGCCCGGTGGAGCGTCACAAACTGTGCAAGTACTGCCCAAGGTAGTCGAAGTGTAGTTTTAATAAGTTCGCGTCTGACGGACCCCTTCGCCTACCCCAAGGCGGAGGCCATCCATGAAGATTTCCACGTGCAAAAAATAAAAAAAAAGCTTCCCTTCCGGTTTACCAACCGTACTTTTGTATCGTAGTAATAAAAACGAAATGCAATGGAAAATCCATTTGCTAAACTGCTAAGGTCCACTAATAATGACCGCTTTCATTTACGACGTTGTCGTCGTATCGTGACATATCGATAAAGTCTAGCAGCTACTTGAACACTGGTTTCCTCTCCTTGGATAGTGTAAGGACCTTGATTTGGTTATTACTTGATGAAATAATTAATGCAATTATTGCGTAGGTACTATGGCATAATTATTTTATAAATGCAAAAATCTGCAATACAACTATATCAGCTATAATTTATATGTGTCTGTTAACCCGGAATATAAATAAATTCTAGTAAAATCCTCTCAAGTAAGACTCGGACAAGTCTAGGGTTGCAACGTGCTGCAATCAGTGATTTTTTTTTTATCTTGCTACTTAGAAATCGGTTTCCTTGAAACAATAATCAATTTATTTTGTCTGATTTTCATCTCAGTTTGTGCACCCATTGACGCCATTCTCATCTTCTGCCTGCTAATCTTGTTGCTAGATCTGGTATACTATTTCTCTTAAGGCGAGAGTATCTTAGACTGCCCACTCCCTGCAGTTCAGCATTTAACTGGAAGTAGGACTCGGACAAGTCCGGGGTTGCAACGTGCTGCAATCAGTGAATAATAAAAATAATAAAGTATAACGGGTTGGTGTCCGCAACTCCACGTCCATGCGCGTATTTTGCGTTTTTTTTTTGTACCAAGTAGGTACACCTACCTACGATCTACGATTACGATTATATTGCAGATTACTAATTGCGTAACTTTTTACTTTTACCTTACAATTTATAACGATAGGGTATACCGTATACGTAAGCGCTAAGTTATGATTCGCTTCTCACGGGGCGGAGCTATCGGCGCGTCACAGCTCACAGCAGTCACGTGCGAGCAAGCGTGGCCCGGCCGACGACGTCGTCGCTGCGACCGCGGTGTGGACGAAATCGAACAGACAACGGCGAAACTTATGCAGGGCATCCTTAAACCACCAAAATGCACAAGAATCATTTTAAATATACCTAGACTCTTACGATTAATTAAATATCTGCATTTCACCCTAGATTTTAGAGTTCACGCATCGGAATGTGCGCCGGCATTCCGACGTCCCCCGTCCATATTTTGACGCCGCACCGCGTCACATGACTGAAACCGGCCGGTGTTTAGAGTACATCCGTTCAGAACGGCCGCGCAGCTCTCAGGGTGACGACGTTGCCGCACGCTCCATACATGCAGTTAAATACGATAACAATTTACATATACTGTGATCGTTTATCGAAAATGGATTGCGGAGAACTAACCTAAGTGCTATAGTTTGTGATTAGTGCTGAATAAACCTACCCGTTACGGGAATAAAATGTAAACAGAACTTGTATTTGATAATAATTCATTTGCAATTTTGTGAAACAGTGTTTTGTTGTGATTCCAAATGAATATGGAAACCAGGCATTATTGGGAGGAGAACGGGCATTCCGTGAAGTATGACAAGTAAGTTTAATATGGACATGTCTGTTATTAACGTTTTATTTTAATGGTTCTTCATCAAAATGACTCCTACGACGTTTTTATTGTGAAATTATATACGTGTTACAGGGAGTGGTATCAATACACCATTGAGTGTAACATAAAAGGGAAATTACGATGAGATTACAATCAATTCTAAAAATACACTCGTTTTCTTTACACAGTGAGTGACTGGCTAAGAGTTGTTGTGTTGATTCCACATACCTACTACATTACAATAAAACAATTTTACATGATTATCAAAATAGGCAGGTAATCGATAAAGAACTTTGCTTTATTTCGATAGATTTGTCTAAAAAACTTTCTGACGACCGACCTTGACCCAGTGAAACATTATTCATCTTGTTTAACATTTTCGCTCCTTTTCGGTACCTAGCCGAAAAACAGATAGCTGTTTAAGGGTCCAAAGTTTTTTCTTAGATTTTCATGAATTTTCCCGACATTTGTATGAAATTTCAGGTATACCTACCTGTTTTATGTTTCTTATTTTCACTTTCAAATATGCATTATTGAGTAACTGCCCAATGCCTGTATCGTTTTGAAAGTTTCAGTAGGTCAAAATGCTAACCCAGTGCGTTGCATTTGATGGTCTGTTTTTGGCAGCAAAATAATCAAAAGAATGGATGATCTGAGGCCTTCAAAATATCAAATTAAGAAGTCTAGGTAGGTAGTAAGGTAGATAAAAAAAAAAGCCTGACACTTCTACAGAGGAGGTAGCTCAATAAGACTGAAATGTCAGGCTAACGTCAAATTTCAAGCAGTAATGTCATGTCCAATAGACAATTAACCACAGCTGCTGCTATTCACGGTTTTTATGGAAGTAAGTGCGGATGTTTGTGCAAAGGTAAAGTGGGTTCAATGGAAGTTGCATTTGCTCAAACCATTTCCTATGCTCTGGCAGTCCCTTTCACATGTACAGACGCCAGCTGGCACATCAAGCTACCACAATCTGTCAAAACTAGATTATCAACTTTATCTCTAAAGTATTAGGTTCAAGGTTGGTTGGGAAAAGCTGACAGTTTCGGGATTGACCCGCTGGCGTCTGCACCTAATTGCTCTCGAGAGTTCACTGTTTCGTAAAAAATAATCTTAAGTAACACAGACTAAACTGATATGAGGCTGAGGCATTAGAAACGAACACAAAATAGTCTTCAAAACGAACTAAACTTCGTATTGATGGATAAAATGTATCGATTAACGAGTCATTTAGAAGAACAGAAGGTTACTATGTCGGAGCAGACCAACATTTGATAAAAACTATCACCTTGACCTATCCTGCGCTTAAACTGCCTGGCGGTCTCCACACAGTCGTGCTACTAAGTGCAGGCCCAGATGCGTTAAATTAAAAAAAAAAAAAACATCCAAGTACACTAATCAAAATGCAAAGATCTAAGAGAACTTCTGGGTTGCCAATTTTAACTAAGACCCTTGCATTTCACTGGATGAACTATAAGGCTCCATTGGCCAATCGGGAATCCGGGATCGGGAATGCAATCCCGTACGGTCATTTCAATCTCGGCATTCATAAAACTGACTAATTTCAATCCTGCTGGATCCGGGTATTTTCGGGAACACCCACCCATAAATGATAAAACAGTACAATCTACGAGCGACAATTGCTTGAGGGATCCTGGTATTGCATTCCGTACTTGGCAGTGTTTAGTGATAATTATGTACTATACTCACGCAGTCTCTGGATCTGGCATTTAACCAAATGAAAACGATGACTCGAAATCATGAACTGACCTACAGTAACACGTTTTAAATGAAGTGTGCAGAGGCTATCCGTCATCAATTGTTTAAATAACGTGAGAATCGTATCGGATAGGAACTTATTTAATAAAAACAACGTATTCTTTAACCACATTGAATTTTGTGACATATTTGTCCAAAACTAATCTTCCAAAAAGATAACTGTTGTTATAGAAATTCGGTTCTAAATTATGTTTTTACGAAACGTCAGCCATTGCAATGGATTCGTTTTTTTCAGGATTGAGTTCGGTTTTTTTTCTTCAATTTATTTGAGCGCCATATTTCGATTCTCTGGCCTGTTTCCAGATTGTCAGTTTCCACCACTATTGCGTCTGTTACATCTCGAAGTCTTTCTATAATTCTTGGTGACAGACTTTCAGGCCTTTTTCTTCTTCTTCAACTTATACAAAAAAAAATGCCTGTTGTAGCCAGAAATCCTTCTCAGATACATTGCACTTAAGTTTGCTTTATCATTTGATTAATGCCACTACATATTTATCAAGTGTTTTACTCAAGATTCTTGACCTCTTCACCCAGTCGCTTAAACACTGACACTGTACCTAATTTATCAAGGATTTCTGGTAAAATGCAGTAAATATTTTGGTTGCCTTTCGTATGATTACGATCATGTGATATATTTATCGTAGTAAACAAGCTTGCAGCTTTGGTCTATTTTCGTTCTTCATTGCTTCATTTCTTCAGACGCTATTCAATTCCTAATGACTTCGGGTACCACGTCGTTATTCAACTTTTCTAGAAAAAAAAAAGTGTGTGTGTGTACTTATGTACACGCGTTAGAAGTTATACTTCTTTTTAAAAAAAATATCTGTCGCCTTATCTCAGCCAGCAGTAGATTAAAAATAAAAAACCTAGGCTTGTCAATATCTGACACTAAGCTAACTTCAGGGTGTATGTTGACTAGCTAACTTCATGCTGTTAAATTTAGGTTTCGGTGTGCGCGCGCATCGTAAAAAATTACTCTCATCATTTTTCCCTAACGCGCCATAAGAAGTATAACTTCAAAAATCTTATCCCTATTTCCTTCAAAGTGCTGATTTTCCTACGACAGATAACCTTTATCCATGGAATATTATTGACGTCGGACAAAATGTTAAAAAGCTCATTAGAACTACGAAAGCATAGTATGGGTCAAAAATAGAACATAGCTACCATTTTTTTGTTTATTCCATGTTCCACAACAGTTTTTTGACGTCTCCGAGCAAGAAGGACAGGTGGAATAATTTCCAGTTACTAACGATCTTGGAACTAATAAGTACAGACATAAGTTTCAGTTCAGTAACGTCAATCGCCCTCGAGAGGGTCGTCTATGTTATATTGCATAACATTCAATAAGTTACTTTTTCCCCCACTTCATTATTAATAAAAAAAAGCGGTTACTTTTGGTTCGTCTTTTTTTAAGAACGCTATTAACGGCCAGTTCTTTTGAGCAGCCATTTTTGATAAACCATGAATAAAACCTACCTATTTTAATTCTCGTTTCTTTGCGTAAATATTTACGTTTTCTGATTGTACGTTTTCTGATTGGAGTACTGAGTACGGAGTTTTTACTGCTTTGTTTACGTTTAAAACTTTGTGACGAATGGAGCAACAGACCTTGAAGTGTGCATAACTGAGGACATTGTATTTGTATGCAATAGTCGATACATCTTATCGTGAGGTGAAAAAATATGTACCTAGGGCCTTGGAGGCTTAATAGTGGTGATAACGCCACTGTTATATTAATTAGCTAGCTGATACCCGCACCTTCGCCCGCGTGGATGTCAGTTATCGCGACCAAAAGTAATCATGAAATTTTGATCCCGTTCCCGCAACAAAAACTTGACAAATTATATATTAAAACCTTCCTCGAGAACTACTCTATCCATAGGTGAAAACAGCATAAATATCGGTGCAGTCGTTTTTGAGTTTATCGCGAACCAGACAGACAGACGCGGCGGCGGACTTTGTTTTATAATATGTATTGATAGTGATGTCTTTATATTACAATACAGCTACTTCTTAACTCCCGTGACAATGACATAATAAAATTGGTTCCCCAGAGAAATCTTTCAGCCCTTCCTTCTCCTTTGGAAAAAGGAATTTCCATCATCTGAAGAAGTTGTGAAGCCTGACACTGCATTCACATAAGCCAGCTTCGTGCTCCAAAGCGTAACATTGAGAATTATAAATATTTATCAGAGTTATTGCATAGGTATGCTAGTGTTAGTGATATTGCGATATGGTCAGCTTCACGGGCTTGTAAATCTGTGCTACCTGCACCGTCATAGAAACTTGTTTATATTCTATTTATAGACCAGAGTTCAATGCTACTAATGTTTCAGAGCTCATCATCGATATAAGTACTGCGTCAGATTCTGTATCGAGAATGTAGCCAATTATCGAGTATGTGTTTAAAAAAAAAAAAAAAAAAAAAAAAATACTTTATTTCAGACCTTGATCCATATGATGTTAGTAATACACACTGCTTGCTTGCTGCTTTTTTTGATGGCCCTCCCGGACTTTTATTTGTGAGGTCTACGTGACAAATTGCGCGCGCCAAAACACGAAAAAAAAACATTTTTAGAGTACTTTTTACTTGCACTAGGTTTAATCGGACATTGCGCAAAATTGTGCCGAAAATACATTCCAAATTTATCTAACAAAACAAAGCTGCAACGGACTGAAAATCCCCAATTGATTAATTAAGACATCTGAATAGATATTGTGATTTGTGGCGAAAGCGGAGCGAAAATAACACCTCGGTAACACGTGACAGGGGCGCGGGGTGGGGAACGGCGCGGGGCAGCACGCGCCGTGGCTGCGTCCTCAACACGCCGCGCGAAACGTGACCGATCCAACACGCACACACAACAAGTAACGTAATGTACACACACACACAAACGCGCACGTGTTCGCGTTCGTATCGCCTGACTATTTGTGGGTATACCCGACTGTTTTAAGATTTTATTGTTTTCTAAGGTTTTTCTTATGAATGGCCAGTTCATTTGGAGTTATGTCATAAAGAAATTAAATTTAGACTCTGGAAGTTTAGGAGTTTTAATTAGAACTTTTTTTTATGTTATGGAATATATATAATTTGTGGCTGGAATTGGAAATACTTAGGTTAAAAGGAAGTTTTGTTATGAGAGTTTTTGAGGATTCGTTCTTTCTCCATCCATTATTTTGCTATTGACGTATATTATGTATTATGATGGATTTGCTTTGTTTGCTTACTTTCGTGAGAATGCAGAATGCTCTATGAATCTTTGAATTTAATGCGTTCTGTAGACACAGGCAAGACATAATATCTTTGTACTGCAAGCTGTTTGATTAATTTATTCCCCTAACTACTTACATAACTTACAGGAAACATTGAGCAAACTAAAAAAAAGTTAAAAGAATAATAAACGGTGTTATTTTAGTAGCAGTACCTAAGTAGCTACCTACTTAATAGATCACCTAAACTTCAATATCCTAAAAATATTACAAAAGAACTATGATTACTTGATTTTTAATTTTTTACTAGGGTAACAAGCCTCAAGAATCCAGTGCGGAATTCCCGGGTCTTTTTTAATTTTCATTTTGTTACCGACTTAATTTTTAAAATCCTGACTGATAAAACTCTGTTTTGAATACGTATTTTATTTATCTACATATGAATGTTGTACGTAAAACCCATTCTTAATGCACAGTTTTTATTAGATCACGTTTTAGCAAATCCACGACCGCAGTTTCGCGTGTTATAAATAAAAACTTGTTACCATGGCTAAGGAAGAATTTAATATTACCAAACTTCACCGACATGTTAATTGTAAATGCGGACACGTGAGAAACAAATGACCAAATGATAACTCTCCTCGTACCTCTACTGCTATTTTTAAGAATTATTATTGTTATTTCAAACACAATGTAAATTGCTTGTGAATAAAATTGAAATGGCAAGTTTAATAACAATGTTAATTTAAACGATGCTAATTCGAAAATTTGAAATAGGTACTTACGAGTACCTATGTTTCTAAGGTTATAATTTAAATTGGTAACTTCCATTTTTGAATTGGATCGTTGTGGATCAGAATAGATTAGATTCAGATTTATCACACATTACTTTAATTATTTAATGTAGACTCATAAAAAACATTGGCAATTCAGGTTCATCTATTTGAGCATATTTGAGATCAAAATTATTTTGACTTTATTGTTGCAAAGGGCCTGTGTGCTACTTAGATTAAACGGTTTGCTATACCTTCAACCCTTTCAATAATTTACCAACAACAACAACTATTTTGATAGGTCTATCTACTTATTTAATTAATTGTACGTAAACTTTTTCCCAAAGATAATTAATTCGCAAAAACATGTAGGTATTAACGATAAGCCTCGTAATCAGCACTAGTGACAAGATTCGAACGAATCTGCTATTTTTGTCACTGATGCAGGGTGCGCACTAAAAGCTTGTACGAACGTACGGTACACGTGCATTAGTTTTTTCGACACTTTATACATACTTACGACTTTAGACGTACGTACGAAACTCGTGTTTCGACCACGCCTTACGTAAGATATAATATGATTAAATTATATGTTTATGTTTTATATAACTGGCATTGGAGAATCCGACAGATTACATATTTTCTAAGTCTCTTACGAGGGAGACTCCATTCTTTTGGGCGTGTTTTAGCTAGGCTTCTGTATCCAGATTTCCTGAAAAAACTAATAAAACGAAACATACCTTTTAGTACCGTAAGATAATCTAAGCATGAATGCCTTTATAAAATGTGTATATATGTATTACCAATTAAAAGTGTTTTACCTAGCCGATTCAATCAATTAAACAAAAAGTCAATCAACGACGTACGTACTATAAAACAATACATACAAGGCACAATTACAAAACAGGACCATTATTATCTATTTATCATTCATTAGGTACTTAGTATTTTTATTTAATTGCACATTAGCCTACAAGCAAGAAGTCGTAACTAAACTACAAAGATAACCTTTGAGCTGTTACGCAGATCACGCATTTAGCAAGTTTCTATTTTTTTACAAAAAACAATAACTGAAAAGCACAGTCGTGCAATAACTGAAAAGCGCAGTCGTTAACTTATTTCCTGTCCACAACTCCCCTACTCGATATAATACGTATATATACTTGACTTTAAATTATATAAAGCAACGTAATCCACACCCTACTGAGTCTAATAAAAAGCCCATTAATTTTCCCCATCTCAATAAATTGACGTAGACTTCAAAAAGCGCCAACCTTCAAAATGTTGCCATAGTTACAAGTCAACAAGCAGTTCACGGCCACACACCATTATTTTCACCCCTCGACGGCTCAATAATTGAAATTGTCGAGTGATTCTGAATGGTCATTGTACCAGCAAGTAGCTCGTTACTCATCAATACATCACAGTACATCGCCACACGTGGACGAGACGGAGCAGTCAGCACGTGTTACGAATAGCATTATTATTCACAGTGAACGCACTTCGCAACATTGTTGCAAGTAGGGTTGCCAGGAAGGAAAGTAAAGTTGCGGATTGAATGTCTAATTTATATCTAAAGTTGGAACGCCTCGCGGTGTTTCAGTACTGCCCACGCAAAACGTGGATGTTTTCACTACTTGTGTACTGAGTTACTGACATTTTGTTTAATTGAAGACATTTAGAAGCTAGCTGGCTCTTACTGGAGACAAACATTCATGAAAAATATAGGAATAAATAAATTCATTTTGGAGTCAGATACGATTCAGATGACTTACAAAGTTCATAGTTTTGAGATAATCCAACATTCAACCCCAACAACTCGACATTATCTGCCGCAAAAAGAATAATTTAAATTACATTTTTAGAAATAATATTTAACGAAAATATGACACTAAAAATGTAGGGTTTTTAAGTAACGAAAGTTTCATCCCTAGTTTTCGGGAAAGTTCGAAAAATTTCGGATTCATGGTAAACTTAGCGGCGGGTATTTTCTACACGTTCTCTACCCTTTTATAGAACGTGAACATTTAATTTATTGGAAGTTTTGCTCTCAGAGTGAGGTTGTAGGGGTGGCTATTATGTAACGACTTTGTAGTTACTTTTTGGTTATTCTGAGTTGGGAAATAAGGAAAAATGCGAGTTAATTATAGTGCACGTTTCATGAAATTGTTATTACGAATACGACCCTAATTCGAAATGGGTAAAGTATTCCTGGAATTATATACGTCATTATTCGTTGAATTATGTACGTCATTATTCAACGAATTATGACGTACTTAATTAGAAAAAACTTTTCAAAAAGATTATCTTTTTGAAGTTATACTTCTTTTGGCGCGTTAGGGAAAAATGATGAGGGTAAATTTTTACGAAGCGCGCGCACACCGTCACGAAAAACCGACACCCTGAAGTTAGCTAGTCAACATACACCCTGAAGTTAGCTAGTCAACATTTTAGTTTTATACGCCAAAGAAGTATAACTTCTTACGTGCGTAATAAGTACACACACACTTTTATTTTTATGAAATCCACAGAAAAGTAACTGGCGAACTATTTTCTGATTTATAAAACAAGACGAATTACAACCTAGTAGGTACTTAAATTATCATCTCTAACTCTAATATTTGTCCTAAAGGACTTATTTAGCAAAAAAAACATAATCGGATTCAGAATCCCAAATAAAAATCGCACCACCACTTTTCACAAAACCCTATCATTGAATGAATTGACACATTCAGTAATAGTCTCAATTGACAGTATAGACACTAATAGGAATCGCCGTAATTAGCCACATTGTCACTGACGCTCGCAAACAATGTAATAGGGGCAACACGTGTGCCGTGACGTCACTGACATAAACAGGTGCCATCATGGCGTATCACAGTCTGTGTCAACATTACTTATTGTACAGACGCCACTACATCAAGCTACTACAATATGTCTGATTTCTTTAATAGATTTTCAACTTTATCGCTAAAGCATTAGGTTCAAGGTTGATT
This sequence comes from Lycophotia porphyrea, assembly GCA_950005105.1. NCBI lineage: Eukaryota > Metazoa > Arthropoda > Insecta > Lepidoptera > Noctuidae > Lycophotia > Lycophotia porphyrea. The sequence continues at coordinate 17,080,262 of OX465388.1, read as the reverse complement.
GGGTAAATCTGACAGTTTCGGGTAGCTTGATCTGCTGGCGTTTGTGCTTAGAAGCTTCATAATTATGGAGATACGTTGGAATAAGTGATTTAGGTATTTTTTTGCTTGGAGCGCTTTCGATTTAAAATGACTAAAGATCAGTTTTCGATCTGCAATTTCATCACAAAATTCACTCTGTTAAAAAAATATGTCGTATTTGCGTGTCCGGACCCAGGTTAGACGCAGCAAGGAAAACCTGCTCAGGTGGAGATTCATTAATGACTCTGCCCTGGAGTGTAAATGTGGTGCTGTTCCACAAACGATGGGGCCCTCATGTCCTGCGTGTCCTGTTGCTTGTTCACTACAGGAACTGATGGATGCTACCGAAAGCGCCAAACTAGTAGCTCAGTTCTGGGCCGACACAATATAGATTGCCATCGACACGCTAAGAAGAAGATTTGCGTAACGCTCTTAGGCTACGCAAAATAAATAAAAACACTCCATAATATTGGTATTCCTAATTTAAACGAAACGAAATAATTTTTATTAAAACTATACACAAAATCACGTTACAGTCTCAAACAAGTTATTTGCAGTTCGCACGACTTGGCTTCACTTTGTTAAGAAAAGTAGTTTCTAATTGCGCAAAAATCGTTTTTCTCGGAATCCTTAGATAAACATGAACTGATGGAAATTTATTTGATGGTTGAATCATCTTTTCCTCTCGTATAATTTTAACATCACCTTGTATATTTTTTGCCGTAACTATGTATACAGGATGATTTTAAATTGTTTGAAGCAATCTGTCAGAAGTGAAAATACTCTTCAAAATTAATACTTTTATAATGGGACAAATTCTGGCTACTAAAAGATAGCCAGCAAATCCAAATAATGGTGCCGATTCCCTTGTTTACAAACTAAACCAAATTTAAGTTCAGTACATCTTTTTCTTTCTATTTCTTAAAGAAAAGGACAGAAGATAAATTTTAGTTTAGTCCTGTCAAATTAACCGTCGCCTGACCTTGTGTCAGGCGACGGTTAGACGCGATTAAAAAGTTGACTACTAAAATTACATCAAATTACGTCAGGTGCTGACTAATTTGACAGGACTAAACTAATATTTATCTTCTGTCCATTTCATATTAAATAGAAAGAAAATGATGCACTCAACCTAAATTTTGTTTAGTTTGTGAACAAGGGAATCGGCACCAATATTTAGAGATATGGATTCTAACGTTTTGACACGCGCATATTCTACTTGGCCTGTGATTCATATGACAACGATACTATGTTATGTTGTGTAAAATCATGATTTATTGATTGTATGTAGCGATTAGTCCAAGCAAACCAATTGAAAGAAGCTATACATACCTACTATACGTATTAATTTCTGGCTAAGGTAAAAAGAAAAAAAATGGTTGTCTGTAAAGTCGGTTTACAGACGATAATTTTACGTGATAACGTCATAAGAAAACATTGATGAAAAATTGCATACTTTTATGAATTGAATTATTATTACTGAATTATCATTATTTTGTATAATACATAGATGCGTCACAAGCCGAACGCTTAGGCCGATCGTGCCGCTTGTTCCGCGCTCTCGCTTGCACGCTAGGCTCAGGCGGAACGTGACACATTTTTGTGTGTTTAGCCGGCGTTCATCGATTTATAAGACGTTATCACGTCAAAAACGCACTTGAGTTTATATTATATCATAGATTTAAACAATAAATGACTATATTTGGCACAGATAACGATCTCGAAAAGAGCAAATTATTTTAATATTGTATCTGATAAGACATGATAAGGATAAGATATCGACCACGAGTCACAAGTCACAACGGTTATCACCGGCTTACTAAAAAGTTATGAAATAACAATTTGTAATGATGACAAAATGCCAGTAAACGGAAAAGTAGGCAAGGAGATGACGCTTCAGATATTAGGGAAAGCTTCAATGATCAAATTAGCTATGGAGATAAATAAAATCGGCCAGCACGACACACGAAGGGTTCGGTTTCTTAAGAAACAGCTCTGTGACAAACAGATGGACGAACAGACAGCGATACGTTAGTAATAGGGTCCCGTTGGCACCCTCTGGGAACATAACCCTAAAATATTGAGTGCCGAATAATTGCGAATATCATCTGAAATCTGATAAAAGTGAAATTGGACAACGTGACCTTTTCAGTTTAGTCGTTATCGGATAATATGTGTCATTAATCATACTTAATGTTAATAGTTAAAAAGATTACAAGGGAATAAGATATTTTTAAAATCGTATTTGTACGTTAGACCTCTACAGAACCAATGATTAGTTGACCTTATCCAGTCTGTCTAGATCAGCGTCAAGTCAAGTGATGATATCACTCATGTTAAGTTACACGAAATCACGTTCGTGAAAGGAAGACTAATGTAAATTGATACAGATTCATAAGTTCATAACATACATATTATTATATTATTTTTAATCATACATGATCCATTCGTCATGTTCGTGGACGGGCGCTGTCAGTTGGGACTGGTCATCTCTAAGCTGCCACGGTATATTTTAACTACTTACTTTATTTTTAAATTGTGGATATAATCTTTTACTCTAGACGCTCTTAACGTGTACGTATTCCTACACCGTTCTCACATATGTATAATCTCAACATGAATGATGTAACCAAGATTTTGTAACAGTGTCCATGGAGTTTCTTGCCCATTCTTCTCCATAGAGATGTACGCTTTGGAATGATTTAAACATTGATTTTATGTTAAGCTGTAGACATACTAATTTCCCTAGTGCAAAAATGAAACCATTCTAGACAAAAAATAAGGCTAGGCTAGTTTTATAATAAACTAAGCCAGAAATAGACCGATGATGTCATTCGACCCGAATAACAATACATATATGTCTACTTTAAATACACTAGTGCACGTGTTTCGTTTATATTGATAAGGCAAAACTAACATGTGCCTGAATGATTTGCTTGCAGATACAGAGAATATTGTATATTGAAATATTATATTCAGATCTATTGTTTCTTGTCTTTTTTGCCGATAATCAAGAGATATAATAAAGTAATCATATGAACATTGATATTTAAAATTCTGTCAATGTGGCCATCGAAAATGATGGGCCGAAAATACTACCCCGGAGAACACCAACAATAAATTTACATAAATCATAAGTTTTATTCCCTAATTAGAAAACTATTAGAAGTTCACAAATGTATTTTAAACGTTCCCAAATATACTTTAAATCACTTCACATTTTTTATAGTTTCCTTCCAAAGCCTAATTCTTTTCATTTTTTCAGGAGCAGTTTAGACGACAGGGTGTCAGACGCTCTCGCCAGGTCTAGGAACACCCCGAGGCAAGTGCCTCACTTTTACTAACTCTTTGTTTAGGTAATTTTTTCGTCGTCTTCTGTAGTTACTTTGTTATTAACTGCCTGGATTAGTGTTAATTATCATTTGTTAATCAATTTACATTTATCAGGATACGGTAGGTTTAATGCATGCATATTTTCGATGTCCTTATTTCTGAACTTAAGTAAGTTAGTTTTACTGTGTTTGTGGCAGTATGATACAATTTAATATTTCAATTTATAATTTAGGTTTTGGAGTATTCAGACACTACTCTAACATCTCCATTTCAATATGAGAGTAGTATTTTTTATTTTATTTTTATTTTATTTATTTAGGGATAATAAACAACTACAACATATATAAACATAAGATTAATAACAAAACTAAGTGGTAATGTTGCAGTCCACTACATTATCCGCAGATAAGACATATTTAAGTATCAGTGGTTGCCACTAGATGGGCATTCCCAAAATTAACAAATATTTTGAAATAGTTAATAATTATAGTATAAAATATTTGAAGTCACTGAGGGAATAAATCATGATAGTTGGTATAGTAGATACTAGAAAAACCATGACCTTTACTGCATCAGAGTAAGTCCAATGAAAAACGTGATCGTAAGGTTATAAATAAAATCCTGCACATGAATTTATAACTGTTCTAGAAAGACTTAGCAATTTAAGATAGAAAATATTGTCATGCACGTTCTGTTAACGTTCTCCTTGGAGTCGCATCTGTTAAGGTATTCTATCATTGCCTCCCGTTGATTCGATTTTATAATGTATTGTTAGAGACATAAAGTTTGATTTCGTAGTTGCGCGTAACGCGGTTTGGTTATCGTATACGTTACGTCACGGAGGCGGTTAGTCTGTTTTGTAGTTTGCGCAACGCTCCTGGCGGGGCACAACGTGACTGCTGGGCACACGTGTCCGCCCATGCTGTGCGCCGAACACCTACTGATTATATTATTAATAACCGTCCGATCAGATATTTAGATGTTTAGAACATTGTCTACAATCCCTTTATCAAAAGGTATTTTAAATACTTAGAAGGAAAACATTTGTACGACTTAGAGACAGGCAAATTCCGTATCGTTTACTTTTACTTATACATATTTTGCTGTGCAGTGACTTTAATCTGTGTATTGCTGCGACATTGTTTATATTATATTCTACGTAAATGACGTTACGGACACTACATTACTTACCATTAACTATTACGGGTGCGTCATTATAATATTGATTGTCGCTGTTAGGTACTTTCGTTAATTACCACTACCATTGACAGTTATTTACCATACTCCTTATACCCAGTATCTTCTGTATCTTATATGACATAGAGACAATCATCTTTTTGTAGTGCTCCTTTCGTATACCTACCACAGCCTTGTTGCCAAACCACCGTGTACGATGTACTGACTCTTTTACTTTTGTTCAGTCATTATCTTACATGAAGATTTTCTTCGTCTTTTCCTTGACCAAATAGTAACAAATTGTTAGGACTCTAATCTTTGTTAACACTATGCCCACGTTTAAACAAATTGCCTTTGACAAGAGTCAACACCAAACATACCTACACTACATAAATAATTACATAATATAGTAACGACGTGCTACGTGCCATTCGTTAATTTCACATATCACGTTTGCACCCACGCGCCTCCGTGCCTTTATAAATAGGCCAATCATTTATTTTAGGACACTATTTACGATTGTACCTAGCTGTTAATTGCACCACAAATCGATTTCGAGGCTTGCGCCACGTGTGTCCATTTCAAAGTCAAGAACTTTACGTAAAGGTCGAAATATTATGCACAAATTCCAAATTATTTGCTTTGTTATAAACGAATACAATCATTTCAATGGAAACTTAAGGCTTCATTTAAAAAAAAACAACAACAAAAATTTGGAGAAGTCAATAGAACTTTTTTAGCAACAAATCAAGCAACTACCAAGCTTCGAATAGGAGACACACTAAATCAATAAGACAATAATCTGGCTCAAGTAAATAACTAACATGCCACACCTTTGAGCTTCATAAACTACTAGCTTGCTAATAATATTAAAACACAAGACAACCGTGTAGATTCAAACGTAGATAAGTGAAGCCGTTATAACTGATTAATTGACGAAGGTTAGAAGTTACCGTGACCTTGCCCAAGGCTCGCTTGAGGCTCGGGGTCATTCGCGTGTAGACAAACATAATATAAACCTAAAGGTAAGGGAAACTAGAGCTTAAATATGACTAGACGTAGAGAAGTTAAACTGTAGCCATGCAAAAACATCTAAAAATACAGTATGATTTGATATTTTTCTTTTAATATTCATGAATAGAAAGATATTTAAAGAGCCTTTGAGTAAGAACAAAAGATTTCCACAGGAAATCAACATGGAGGATTTGGACTTTAGAGAAAAGACATTCCTATTAGCAACGGCCCGTGTATGCTGCTAAACTTTCAATGTATTCGGAAACTTGAACAACGGAAGAGTAGCCTAAACGTTGATCTTAGCATACCATAAGAATATAAGATATAAGATAATTCTTTCATGAGGTTCCTTAGTAATTCACTGTGCTAAATAAAATCGCAAGGACCACGTAGAGTCTGCAAGGGTGGTGTGTGACAGACCTTAACCTAGTTCACCTCAAGCTAGATGAGACCTTGAGGCCGACTTTGTTACCAAGAGTGTGAAGCTAGGGGACAATGAACCTGTTATCAAAGACGAAAAGATAAAGTATGAAGGTCAAACTAGGCACTATCGAGCAAGTACATAAAGTACAGAAAATGAAAACTAGCCCAAACATATTTTTGAAGATTTTGATAAACATAGAGCAAGTGTGTTGGTGCTCTAAAGGACTTAGTTCTTCACCAATAATGGACTAATTATTTGATTAGCAATGTGGACTCAAATAGCACAAAAAACACGATAAAGTACTAATACATCATCATTTTACGCTATAAAGTAGGCTTGGCACTCTTATCAACATTTAACAGAAAATTCACGATATTTGAAACGTGCACGTTTCCTATGACTTTAATTTTATAAATAGAGGTCGGCTAAAAAAAGACAGAAACCCTAAAATATACACCCCTTTTAACCTTTAACCAGTCTTGCAATCACTAACCTACTTTTGGTCCTTTCTTCTAAACAACGTAACCAAAAAGTTGCAAACTTTATTTTAGGAACGAGGAAACATCCAAAAAAAGCTCTCCTGACCTTTAAAATATTATGATTATGAAAATTTACCAAATTAAACGAGTATTTCCGTGAAACCCCACAAAAGTGATGGGGGGGGACTTTTTACTCTATTGTTTTCTTGGTTATGAAAAGAAAAAATTGCCTTCTAATAAAAACTTTTTGGATAATTTAGATTAGGGTGGTCATGGACTCCCCTTTAAGCTGTTTTCAATGTGGTTATATCACAACCATGCTTTTTCCAACGTGTTTCAAGTTCGACGGGGAAAAATTAACCCTTTGTGAATTTTGTGTTCATTCTTTCTTTTTTACAAATTCGTTTATCCTTCCTTTGACATTTCGTATCATAGATGCTCTATAAGAGAATTTCCTGGTTCCCGCAAAGCTTTTTTGCTGATTTCGTGGTGTCATCTATCCGTTACACAATTGTTTTTGGCATGTTCTGTTTCTTTTAACATCTCTGGTCTGTTCTTAATTTGAAAGTCTAGGATTTGGTCTGGTCTGTTCTTAATTTGAAGTAGTTCGGTTTTCAAATTGTCTCGTTCCGGATTTATAGCTCACTGACTGATCTATTTGTGACCTTCTTTATTGGAATTGTATTAATCATTCGTCGCTCTTCAATATAAGACTTGCTGTAAAGACGCTAAGTCCACGAAACCAGGATTGTATCTGCATTTCTTTTTATCATTAACATGATTAATCATTTTATTAAGCATTGGCACGAGGATGCCTATATCTTTATTTTTTAAGTAAAAATGTTGTGTGATATGATTACTTGATTAGATAACTTGGACATATCCACTTACTGAGAATTTCTCCATTACGTCATATTTAAATCCGTTAGCACTGATTTTCTTTATCTGCCCCCATTGCGAGAAGGCTGAAATTGGAAGGCAATCCCAATCTTGAGTTCACTAATGAAGTTAGGACAGGTCGTTGGAGTACCTGAAGTCCACTTATTACAATCTGTACTAGATTTCTCAGAATATAATTTTGCTTGCAAGAGGAAGAAAAAGAAGCCCAAGAAGCAAAATTTGCCATTTGTCAAGATTGATATCTCGACAATTTTTTTTTTTCCCATTTTACGAATTGTGGCTCTTTTCTTAAATTATTTATAGTTCTTAAAATAACCGATATTCCGTTTTTTATTTCTCAAATTTAAAGTTAATAGATAAGACAAGCATTTTCTAGAAAAGTCACTCACTAGCTAAATTAGCCGTGTCGTATCTCTTTCTAACGATTAAACTGTCTTATAATTGTCATTCCACCTTTTAAATATTATAAAATAAAACGCCTATTTCTTGACTAATCATAATTATTTTCCCATTCGCTCGATTCTGTCACGTTTATCGACTCACGTGCTTCGCGTATCATAAACGAGAGGCGAATGAACTTTCAGTTTGCCAGGCACCACGCTTGTCTACACAAGACAAAGGCGTTTGCTGTTCGGCCTCAAAGCCCAAAGGCCTTGTTTTTGTCAAGATGTCGACCAACTCCTACTCGAAGGAGCCTCAGACTGACCCGCGAAATTCAAATTTTCTTACGTTTTTTACAATTTGCAGGTGCCAGTAACACACCTATGATCACTCTCACCTTATGTCATGTGGATTTGTTTTACCTATTTATGAACCTAGGTATCGAGCTAAACTTACAATGAGGTTAATGTATTTGCGCACGTGGATTTAATATGAACCACGTGTAAGAACCTCGTGAGTATAATATAATATTAAAGCAAACCCTTGTTTGAGCCGTTGACAAATATTTTTATGTCTTTGAATAATTCATGCGATTACAACAACAGCAATATTCTCTTTGTGACTTGATCCTACTTTACTTAGAGACGACTGAACGAAAATTAAAAGTAGGTTTGATTATTTCCTATATTAATAAAAAAAAAACGAAAAAAAAAACATTTCAAATAAAATAAAAAATTTAGTTAGGTATTATTCCTTTACATAATAAGTAAGTTGGTAAACCTTATCTTTAATTAAAAATTGTTGGCCTGGATCCCCCTACGCTCAAAGTTCCAGTATCCCACTTGTGGGTAATAATAACTCTTATTGTAATGAATAATGATGTTTAGATAAAGCTGGGGGTTTTCCTAGGAACCAAAGTGCCATTAGGTTGTAGTAGATACCTATAAATTGGCATTTTTTTTTTAATAGTCCATTCTTGCCTACGCGATTATAACTGTCGCCTCATCAAATCGGGAATGTTAAAAAAAATGGGTGTATTTTAGCCCTTTGGAATGGAAACAAAAGAAAAATAGATTTCCGTTTGTTCCTTCCTATACTTGCTATTTAATTGCACACCACGTCACATCACGCGACTGTTGCAATGGACACGCATCATGTAACCGCAACAATGCAATCTATGACTCAGACAATAAGATTTCATATTCATTAACATGCAACCGGTAAATGCGCCCCTTTAGTTCTGTTTACGTAACCACACGTGACTTCACGTCCGCAAGCTACGATACAATGTAAACATGCATTATTGTCAGCAATATTTAGACTCTAACACTAACGGCAATGAGTCGAATTTTAAATGGGGTTTATTTATGATGACACGTTCCAATTTTGTCTCATTCGAGCTTCAACATCGGGATGTATTTGATTTTAAACACGGCAACGATCAGGGCCGTAAAATTAAATTTCAGTTCACACTGATTGAAGCTATTTATTGTTTGATACTAATGAATAAAGCTAACGTAACCTTGAACGTTTGGCAGTTTCAGCGGTTTGTTTCAGATTATATTGAATCTTAAATTTATTTTAGAGAAGCCATTTTTATTTGCCCTGTAAACGTCCAGAAAATCTCAAAGAAATAATAAAAAAATAACAACCTGTATAAAAAAAATGTCTAGATTTTTCTAGTGACGATTTGATTAATCGCTCGTATAGTTGTATTACTATTCGCTTGTATTACAGCTATACTAAATTTGAACCTCACTTTCTTCATAAATAACTTGCCACACCCCTCACAATAAATCTCAAGGAATTGTGCGTAATCGTGCATCTATGTTATTTCAAGGTGTACGACTATAGATCAGACATGATTACCTCATTGGTATAGTGGTCGCAATCGCTACTGCTATTGAGAGATTGATGGCAATAGGCTGCTCGAAATGTGGGACCCTATAGCTACACCTCTGCCTAAACTTACGGGGTGAACAGGAGGCGTGATGTGAAATTTAAATCTATGTTATTTCAAGGTATACACTACCCACATAGTTAAAATACCTAGTATCCGATTGCGATTACTCGCTGTATCGACATTCTCGCAACTCGTCCGGCACGTGAACGCGAGTCGGAGCACGTGATCGATGACGTCAACGCACGGCGCGACGCTGCAATTGCAACGCTCGCTATAATGATTGAACGAAAATGGAGCATTGAACCACTGACGTTTTGTAACTGGCCACCTCGATTCTAATCGATTTGTTTTCTTCTTTTATCGATTTTTTGCTCGATTGAATTAGGGCGGGTGACACGTCTCTATTTTAATGATTTTATAGGGTTCCTTCAGAATCTCAATAAGTTCTTAGTTAAAAAAAAATAAGATACCATTTTTTTCAGTAAGTTTTATAAATGTGCAAATAGTTTCAATAATTTATTTTTAAACCGACGAAATTAGTTTTTATCATCATAAGTTACGTAAAAATCACCTAAAAATAGATATTATGAAAGAATAGATTCCCGAACAGATTTTGCGAATGCAATCTATTTATTACTTTTTTTAAATCACGAAAATTATCAACGATTGCTAAAAAAGAAATAAACAACATGACCAACTATCATGACAGTTGTGGACAATCCCTTTGATGACATGTTGAAAGGAGCGTCACTCGTCCATTCGAAATCAAGCCGTATGAGTCTTCTCGTCTGGTATACTATACGTTATACGTAGATATGCATGTGAGCGCGTCGATGAAACACGTGCCTCAGACAGGGTGACTATGACGCTTTTATAAATGGGACAGTCTGTTTTTCTTTCGATGAGAATATAAAATTACAATGTCTCATCGGATTTCATATAAATATTTAGCAAATTGTATGGTCTCTCTTCGTTTATTATTCACGTATGTATGTAGAACGTCGAAACACTTTATACGTGTTCGTTATTCGGTCGGATTACAAGACAGCTGAAGTTTAGGAAAAATGTTTATGTTCTTGTTTATTTTACAAAGGTTTATGTTCTTGTTTATTTTACAAAACCTTACTATTTAGGTTTTCGCTTTGCGCTCGCTTTTCGCATTTATATTTATTATTTAATACGTTTTACAAATCCAGGCAAATCAAAGAGACAAACAATACTAAAAAAAAAAAAATTGTCGCTGATTTCTTCGTTTTGTTTTTCTTTCATTAAGGTTTTTTACAGTATTTTTAACATTGTACAATTGCTTTTAGTAAATAATTATCCATACTAATATTAGAAATGCGAAAGTAAGTTTGTAGTTTGTTTGTTACCTTTTCACACCTTAACCATAAAACACTGAACAGATGTTGTCAGGTGACGTTGTCAGGTATACTGAAACGGACATGGGATACCTTTCGTCCCGAAAAAAAGTACTGTACCCGAGGAAAACAACAATAACGTTCTTATGAAAGTAGATGGCGCCACATGTCCTTCGAATCATGATAGAATTATATTATTATTATTACCCGAGTGAAGTCGCGGGCAAAAGCTAGTTTTTAATCATTTATAAAGAATCCACTTATTTAAGCAAGTGTGGACGATATTTCGTTCAAGTTCGGCAGTTATCACGCAAGATAGCATATAAATGAGGAAACACGTGATGTAAATGTTCACACATGTGACTTTCTTGGCAATCATCTTTTTTATCACGAAATACACATTTTATTCAGCATTTTTTTTTAGTTTCGAGCTGGGATTGAATCAAGTTATTTTTACATTTTATCTTTAGGTACTGAATCACTAAGAAATTAATTGTAAATGTGATATAGTGTGAGTATGGAGTTTTGTTTACTTTGTGTTTGAATAGCAGCCGATCGTTATGACTTCAATATTTTTCTCATCATCAACGTCACAATAATTAGTTTAACTTGAAGACTATCCCATAGAGTTCCTCTCGCATGTCCATCCTATCAGCACAAAGCACATTTTAGCACATCACTATCGCGTTTTATACGTAGTTGACGGACGTGTTATCAGTATTTCAACTTCAACCGCTTTAACGATCTTGGACTGTCCCTTATTTCTTACACTTATATCGAACCTACAAGCACATGTAGTGTATCGTTGTGTCTGCACGGTGTTAGTAGTAAGAGTGGTCATGTACTCACCTGTCGCGTTTAGCAAATAGCAGTGATGAATATTTTACTGACGCCGTTTTCGAGGCCCGACGTACGTGTGCCCGACCATTTACCAGGATTGCTGGCGTAAGTGTTTGTTTTTAAATTGTACTGTGACTAGTTGACTGTGATAGAGGGTTCCATGTTTGTACTGTTTCACTATTTGAAGTTAAACAGGAAAGAGGTGATATTTTATCGATTAACTGACTCAAGTTGACATTGAATTCAAATGTAATGTTAGTTGTACGGGTCTGTAATTAAGTTTATCTTTAAAACATGTTTTGTGTGCTTTCTAATAAGAATTAACAACAACAACAACCACATTCATTTATTTCGAGGTAACTTTGGCCCATATATATATACCTTACAGAACTAACATACATAACAAACAGACACATAACATATTAACGAGCTTTAGGCAGAGTTATTATTACAGTCTCTGTCACTTTGCTTGTTATTCAGGCTGTTATTCTGAACTATAAATACGCAGTTATGTACTGACTGGTGCGGTCCCTGTCATGATTATTGTGCTTACATTGAGCACTAACCTACAGTCCACGCGCGAGCTCCGAGGAATGTATGTTGTGCCTACAGGAGATAAAAGAACACACATAGAATAGAATATTAACCAGGTAAACTGCTGGTTAAAATTCTATTCCATCCATTGAAGGTAAAAACTAACCAATAATATTTTGTAAACAACATCTGACGGTAAACATATAGGTTGTTAGAAAATAGAGACGGTTGAAGGTCGCGGTTTTAAATGTTTGAATAAAATATTATACCCTCACGTGGCTTTTATAAATGATGTAGAGATAACCACTTATAATGTTACGTATCTAGTATCTAGACTAGATTAGTGCATTTGATTCAGATACATGCCATACACTACATAATATTACCTAGATGTAGATCGGTAAGGTAATCTTCGCGTATTAAAAAAATTATTTTCAACGCTACAGAAGCTTCTCGCGAGAAGTTTTTTACTTTGCGTCTATTTGGCCATCATCATCAGCCTACAGCAGTCTATCCCTGGACAAAGGCTTTCCAATCCTACGGCATTCAACAGCCAGCCTGCCCTGCCAAGATCTTCGCTCCACCTAGCTTGAGGGTGGGTATTCTTCCTTACGTTTGCCGACTGGTTTTTTCCGATTTTTTGTACAGTCACCGATAGAGCAAATGCTATTATGCTATGCTACTTAAGTATTGCCCGTTGCTTCTACCTATAGGAAACGGAATTAGGTACTGGAGGCTTATTAAACAATAATAATAGAATTTTAAAATAATACCTTGTGCTTACTTCAGAATATAGTGGACATATTGGCCCCGTCTAAATAAGATGACTAGGAACAATAATAATCGCCAGAAAAGACCCATGGATACAACCTACTATGGCCACCCTCAGGAACTAGTTGCTCTGTTTATCAAGTCTTCATTATTAAGTCTTATCCACCATGGGATAAGACTTAATAATGAACAATACACCTACATGTGACTTTACAAGCACTGTCTTCTAGAATACCTATAGCCTCACGTAGGGTAAATTAAATCAAATTATTTTGCTTCTCAGTAAGTGATTAGGTTAAATTCATATTTTATCTTAGAGTTTATGAAATATTCCTCAACAGATTTGAACGCAATGAATAGACAAAAAAAGTATACTTAATTTCGATATAAATAAAATATCTACTTTGACAGTTTGAAGCAGCTTTGAAATAATGTTGTGCAATAAGTTGAAACTGAAAAATAATCGTAGCTTATATTAAAACACAGAGTAACAGAGTTTGGTAACCCGCAGTTCATACGATATCATATAACAAATGAAGTATGAAGACTTCATTTATGCAACAGGATAATTTAATAACTATTGATTTAATGTGAAGCAAATAAGCAAACTTTAAATAGAAATAACTAAATTTTTTTTTTCATTTTTAGTCTATTTAATAATTAAAGTTTTTTATAGATTAATCTAAGAAAGATTGATTGCATTTGTATTCTTTATTTTCACCATAATAAGTGTTACAAAGTTAATACCTGAAATAAATGATATGTTATATTATTATACCCATACGGACAACCTCTAAACAACAACAGTTCAATAAAACGATTAACATGAACGCGAACATCTAAATCATAATCATCTATATCCTTAAATGCCCTGTTTGTAAAAAGCAAAATTTTGGTGTCACTAGTGGCACTCCAAAACTGCAGCAGGTAATAAAAAAATAAGTTGTCAGTTTTTTCATTTAAAAATCAAACGAGAATCGTTTCAGTAGGTAAGTAGTTGATTTACCTATTTGTGTATTCTTTAGAGTATTCAGAGACCAAATAAAAACAAAACACTCAATTTCTATCTTGTTATTTTTTTAACAAGACGTGCAGAATTCGCGGCTCCGAATCTAAAAATACATGCGGCACGTGTAGAGTGGCTCACGTCACGTTATAATTTTCACATGCTCGCATTGCTTATCTGACAGAGCATCGTGCGACCACACTTATCGGTGTTTACTTTTGTGTTAGAAATAAGTTTTAGGGCGAGAAGAATTAAGCTTCTCATTCATTTTGCTTTTGGTCTTTGTCATTTGGTAGGCAGCGAGACCCATTGCCATAGTTTTGGTTTTCGTTTCCCAAGAACTGAAAACTGGAGACATGGCTATTTGGTGAACCTCAACTTCTATTCACAAAACAACCATCACCCTTTGACATTATGTATAAGTATGTATGCGTATGTATTATCTATACATGTTGCATATTGTACCTACTTGGTCATAGAAACAAAAGCTAGCAAGCTCAACGTCTGTTCTAATTTCCTCTTAACGGAGCGCAGATAGCAGGTTCCGCAAAACTTTTCTAAATATTTCCGGAACTGATGCTGCAGCGCGATCTCGATTCACGTTGTCCGTGTATGTTCGAGGTTTAGTTATTAAAGATAATTCTGTAGGTTTTTCTGGAACATTCCGTGATTCATGATAATTGGATTGATCAAATATGTTTTGACTGTGGATATCCCTTTCCCAATCCAAAGAGTCTGTGCTAACTTGGAAATCCACACAATACAATAATTAACAGGAAGGTTTAAGTTTGATCTGAACCAACTTTGGTTTCACCAACACCAAACTGACTTAGGTAGAAAGTTACAAGTCAAGTCGGAAAAACTCTTAACAAAGAATTTGGTAGATTACACTGATCCTGAGTGTAATCTACCAAATTATAATCTACCATATATTCCGTTGTTTATATTAGAGCTAAAAACAAAGTCTGTTGGTTTCGCTCTAGAACCTAGATAATTACATGGTTTATTTTTCGTACTCATTCATATTTTAATTACAGAGCATCTTAATTAATTAACTAATTTTCTGACAGGAGTCTTCAGTTTTTGTCGCAAGTTCGCAACCTTGCCACTCGGGGAAATCGACTTCTTGCTCTTTGAGTACCTATTTTTAGCTTTATTTTGTAGCCACCTAATGTTAAGTAATTGGTTGTTTTTTCGTACCAAAAAAAGCCTAGATTTTTTGACGTTGACAATCTTTTTGAATTGGGTAAGATTCTTGCAATGCAATTATTGCATAAAACGCCTGGCATTTTAAAATTGCAATCGCTTTCATTTTGTCAACTCATCAAGCTATTAAACAATCTTATTCCCCGTAAAATCTACAAAGTAACAATCACAATTTCACGTACATTAACAAACCAACAAACGATTGTTTCTCTTTTATGAACGAACCTTAAAAATAGCGCACCCCCCGTACTTAAAAACAATATCATTCATTTTTCATCACGTGCCGTCATTCAAAACCGACTTTACATCATTTTCCTCCCTTTTCTTACTTAACTCGAGAAAGAAGCCCACTTGACTTCGAAAAGTAAGGGCGAATTTCATCAATGAACCACGGTCAACAACATCTAAACTACAATATTCCATAGCAATGATGAGACCCACAGCTCTTGAACGCAATTTAAATGTGCTGGCTGAGCGCGTCCAGTTTAATTAATGGAATTGGCCCTCAATCGGCAGCCAGACTGTCAGAAATAAACTAAAAGTAAATTCAAGTTGAACTCAGCCACGAGCCGCTAGAACGCGACGCGACGACCTTGAATCGATGCGTTTTCTAGGTCGAACACGTGACGACTGATAGAACCTTGTTTAAGTATTTTCTTCATCCAATCTTAGCAAGCACTTTTGTGTTCTCGTTTGGAGTAAAATCTTGTTATGTTGTTGTCTTGTTATGTCACAGGGCATGGTTGGATGTTTTCGGAAAACGCATTTATTTGTTTTGCACTTTATCCGGCTCGAAGGACCATACTAAGAAAATCTTAGTTTGCAGGTTTTAGATACTTTTACCTGATAATTCAAATAGCAAGCTTGTCTTCTGTTGGAAACCCGGAATAATGCAATCAAGGGTCTTGACTACTGACAATAATATGGGCCAACATGTCAAGCCTACACGGCTTTCTTTCTATGTTCCAAGTGTTTTCGCTAGTCTGCATGTGTTACTATGGGAAGAAAGAGGACCTTGGGGACCATGCCCAGACTGACAAAAAAACGTTGCCACCAGTTACTATCACACAGTCCCGCGGTCCCCTATTTATATTAAGACATACGTGTCGGTATTAATAACTGAGGGTATCAATGTATTACCATAATAAGCAATACCTGACAAATCTTCCCGTCTTCTTCTTTGTAAGAGGGGTCAGGTAATTCCGGACACTAACACTACCTATGTCCGTACTTTAAGTGACTGTGCCGCGTTGTATTATTAATTTATTATGCTTTGCAGCAGAACTTATTGATCAACTAACTTCTCTAACTAAATAATAGTTCGGATCAAGTATCAATTTTTTCCAACTGTTCACAATGACCTTGCGAGCTTGCGACCACGTTTTCTGATCACACGTCGCAAAAGACAGCCTTGAGCTTATACAATCTAGCATTTACTTTGATCCTGCCACTTCAAAAAAAAACTACGTTCCAGCCAACACTTGAGTCACGTTGTAGAACATTTTCATAATTACGTTCACAAATAAAAATGCGACGAACGAGTGTATTTTATTTAATTTCTGTTTAGTTTTATTTTGTATGGTAAAATTAACTGTACGCTACTGACTAGCGTACAGTTAATTTTACCATACAAAATTTGCATTAAATTAAACCGCTACTACTAGATAAAGTAAAGCTCGAAAAGTGCACGCAACTCAAATTGGAAGCTCACAGCTTACAAAGTAAAGTAAAAAGTCATTCAGTGAAATGAACGACTTGAAATCCCTGAAGAGACATGTTGAGTCAGCCGTCTCAAAAACAATATTAATCCTTCTTCTAGGTCTTTGCAACCATACTAACCTACGTTCCTTTTTGTTACAGCTATAATTCCAACGACGGCTTCGGCCGCGTTGGGGGCGACCAGCTCAACTTCGCCGCCCCTTCCGAAGACGAGGCAGAATACCCGACCGGCAACTACTTGAAAAAGGGGAAGGTCTCGAGGGCAAGTCATACTGAATATGCCCGATTTTTTATACTTTTTTGACGTGAACTAGTTATGGGCAGACCCCATTTTTATGTTTGTGTTATTAGAGTTTCAATTTCCCAATGCCTGCGTAGTTTGTGGTGGATGATTTCTTAATAATAAAAAAACTATTAACTAATTAGAAAAGTTATTTATAAAGATTCAAAAAAAAATTGATTGAAAACAAATAGTATTCCGGAGTCAAAAGTCGAGTGATCATTGCAGAGGGATCATCCACAAACCACTCAAATCTTATTTTTCTTTGAGTAAAAAGTGAATCATCAAAATAGATATCTAAACACAAAAGTTGATGTACTAGCCTAAAAAAATATATATCCAAGTAGTTAATGACAAAAAAAAAATCAGTACAATATCCCTTACAATGTGATTCAAATCATAAAAGTCTAACACAACTGCTTACCAAATTCAGTACCAAAAATCTTACAGATCTATTACCTACTCTTTTAGCAAGATCCGATGTCGCACAGAATAATAGAGAAGCGTCGTCGGGACCGAATGAATAACTGCCTAGCGGACCTCTCGCGGCTCATACCGCCCGAGTACCTGAAGAAAGGTCGCGGCAGAGTCGAGAAGACAGAGATCATCGAGATGGCCATACGCCACCTCAAATACCTGCAGGAACGCGCAAACGGTTCGTACGGAAAGCGCGCAATATTTGGTAAAATCGTTAGTTATAATTGGAAAACAACACAAACAGGTACTTTTGGATTAAGCTCCAACCCGTCAGATCTTTGATTCTGTTCTGTGAATGATGAAAATAGTTGTATGTATGTTTTCATCGAATCGCCAAGTTCTAACAATGATTGGCTAGAAGATTGGCTGTATTTGGCGTTGTGCTAATAGGTACTATTTTCTAATATTTGACGTCATAGATAGGAATTAGTTGATCTAATTGGTTGGAGTGTTTGAAAATACAAATTGTATGCGGGCTTGTTTTTGCGTAAGACTGTTACATCAGTTACTGTGTTAATAAGCTGTCGAATTAATAAATATTTTTTCAAGCAAAGTCGCAGATACAAGCCCAAGTTGTTTTGTTATTATTCAATTATAACATTTTCTTGTATTTACTAAGGCGCATATTTAAAATATAGTTTTATCAGCTACAACAATACAAATAAAATGAATGTCTTTGAAATTAATACGTTTTCTTTTAATACGAAGACGCTCGGTGCTGCTTAGTGAATTCAAGGCCTCTTTATATTTGATAAATAACGAATGAGTATTTAAATCATTTGTTATTTTGCCCACACCCAAATTTTTAAGTTTTTGTACAGTACTTACAGAAAGTCTGAAAAGTAAAATTAAAATTCTCAAGTTCAGTAGTTCTGGATCATTCCAGTGTTTTAGAATCAATCTTGTTAGGAAACGATTACCCGTTGTTAGGTCTCCGGTAAAACTTCTAGTGACATGGTTTTCTTCAGAAGCTTTCAAATGTTTTAAGATTAATGTCAGAATACAAGGAAATTAAAGCAACCTAAGTATAAAATCTGCTTTAAAATAGGTAACATTCGTATTCCCGCATAATCTCTGAATGT
The DNA here is from genome assembly GCA_950005105.1 of Lycophotia porphyrea. NCBI lineage: Eukaryota > Metazoa > Arthropoda > Insecta > Lepidoptera > Noctuidae > Lycophotia > Lycophotia porphyrea. The sequence goes on along the minus strand of OX465388.1, from coordinate 17,061,358 downwards.
TTAAAGTAATAACATTAACAAGAGCAATTTGTAAGCATGATCTTGCAAAAATACAGATACATAAAGACAATGTCTGTTTTGTAACCTATATACATTATAATCACTTAACAAACTTAGCAGTTTGTGAAAAAAAAATATCACAGGTAGGTCATCAACGCAAAAAAAAGTAATACTTTTTGAAAAAAAAAATGAAAATAGCTTGATAATAATTAATAAAACTATTAGTTATTAAAAATAATCCAAGCTTTAATATACTTTCTCAATCATACTTCATGTAGTGCCAAAACAGTTTTACATTGTAAATAACATCGTCATGCTAGAGAGAGCGCCAGCAAAAATCTTTAAACAAATATAAATGACTTAATATGAAACATAAGTTTTTTGCGTGTAAACCATCAACGCTGCTTAGATCTCGTTTATTGTCGTTGTCCTATTCTGATTTTCGTCATTGCTAACAAATAATGGCTAGGTACATCATTAGTATTTCAGTATTACTTGATCAATTATTATTTATTGAAAGCAAATTATGTACAAAAATCAAAAAGAAAGGTAAATAAAACTTCAATAGCATGTTAGATACTCTTACTCAACAACTCTTCTGTACTTAACAGAATTTTTGTTGTTTAATTGATGCCCGATGATATCCATCCATTTTAAGCAACATAATCCTTTGCATTATCGTACATAAACCATAATGATTAATTTTATAAACAAGTACAAACCTAATTACAATTATAAATAAAAATCATTAAATTGAGAGTTATAAAAAAATCAATACCTAAGTAAACAAAGAATATTTACTAAAACTTTACACATGGTTTATGGTCGACCCTCAATTCCTCCGCGCACAAAACCCTTCATTCTTTAACACGAACGACAAAATTCATACAAATCCTTTTATATCAAACCACATTTTAAAACCATCACCTTAAAAAAATCATCTATCCTATCATCAACAAAGGTTTACAAAAGAAAAGAAAAAAAAGGAAACACGCTCATAATTACCACTGAAGAACGCTAATGTTGTTGGGAGTTCCCGCCGGAAGATGTTCCATCTTCGCGTGGGGTTCTGTTATAGCTGCTGACCGCGGTCTGGGCGAGGAGCACTTCCGAGCTGGTTACCAAGATGCTGTGGCTGAAGTCATGCGGTTTCTGGTCGAGGTTCACGGCTACGGACCTGGAGATGGCTTGTGTGTGCAATTGGGTGCGCATATGCAGAGGCATTGCGAGGCGGTTGCTAAAGGTATGTTCAAAAATTATAATAATGATATTTTATGCTATAGGTATAATAATTTTTAGAATACATGATATAGTATTACTTCGTCATTTCTTCAGTGAATCTTAACATCTTCCTGCTCGTGTTTGCCGTTTACTAATATTTTTCTCTTTTTTGAAACCTTTGAGGTTGTATACTAAAGTAGCGTTTCTTTTCTAAATGAATGAGTGTAAACAAACATCATGCAGATTTGTTTCTTTTGGTTTACTTACAAGTGTTTGGTTAATTTTGTTGTCTCAAGTAGTGTGTTTTTGAGCTAGATAGGGTTGAGCTTACGAAATCTGACGCGTTACCTTCGCGTTACAAAGAATAATGAATGATTTCGTTAAATACGTATCAGAAGTGGCTCCAAATGGTCCGTGTAATATTACACACGGTGCTGCTCGCCAGTTCTGTTAGCTTGAACTTGGCTTGACACGCTACCACAAATTTCCCAAGATTAGTTTATAGAGATTTGTACCTAGTTTAGATGAATATCATACCGATCGATACTCAAATACTCATACCACATCATCTTTACTTTTCCAGGCGAGCCGCTTCCTCGTGAGAAGCCCCGGTCCCATCCTGGCTCCTCATCAGAAACAGCAAGCTCTTCCGGCAGTTCCCATGGCTACAACATGAAGTCGAGCGTCATCGCGCAGGCGCCTGCCCCCGCGCCCCCCACCTTCGCCCCGGAGACTTACGAGGAGCGTCCTCAAGAACATCCATACTCTATGGAATGCGAACGAGGTAAAAATGATAAAGATATTACACTTTGTTTTAATAAAGCAGACAAAAAGAAGACGTATTGATTGCGGTGTTTGATCACATGAGTGCAGGTAGCGTTATCTTTAATCAGTCAGGTATAGTCCGCGGCACGTAAGATGAACTATACGTAGTAACACATTTTCGGGTCTCAATCGAAGTGGGGTATGAGGTGCGCCGTGAGGGGCCGCGCGTAACCATAACAACGTGGTGACACTAGCCGTCACGCAGGTGCACTCCGCCTCGCGCTACCCGCGCATGCTCCTCGCGGCCCTGGAGTACAATCGCGCACGAAGTTTTCAGTTCTTTGTATTTATTTCAAATGTGTGATAATTTAATTTCAATAAAATGACTCGACTACAATTATTTTAATAATACCCAAAGACCATTTCCCACGCCACTGTTATTCGAGAAATACAATAATTTTAAAGAAAATCTGAGATTATTATTACTTATGAAATTTTATTTTCAGTTTAATTTAATTACTTCACTCCATTTGTACACTTCATAAAAAAAATATATTTAAATACGACGAATTCACAGATTTTCCTTAAAGATTTTTGAATTTCCCGTGCAACCACAGATCATGCGTCTAACTCTTGTGTCCATATTTTGTACCTGCGCAAACGACCGCCATTTTGGTTCAACTTACGTGCCGCGACCTATACTGTACATTAAATATTGGTGACGGCAGCCTGCAGAGCCATCGTCATGTTCATTGTCAAGACTCGCCGGCGGGGGTAATGATCGAGGCAATCTTTTTTTTTTATCGCAGTAATGTTGATAAAGCAAAAATACCTATTTATATTTTTAGTTTTATTACCTTAGGTTCAAGACTTATTGCCATCAGGCCGAGGCCGCGCAGATTCCGACAGGTGCGTTTGCTATATCGACAGATGAGAATCTCCATTTTATCAAAATCTGACGTGTTTACAGTACGACGACGTCGAGTATCAAGACGAACAAGTAAGAATAGCTAGGACTGAGTTCACGACAGAGTATTTGTGACTTATCGCAATTTGTGACTCAAATGATCGATGATCTTTGTCGCAATGAATTTAATCTCAATCCTAATGTTTCTTTTTTTCTCTTTACAGTATCAGTGGCGCAGAACCCTATGGCAGGCGAAGCCGACAGTTTGCCCTCGGCCGAGCCGCAGCCGCTGGACGGACGCCGCAAGAGGGGCGAGCCAACCCTGCGAGCTATCAGGAAGCCCGACCATACAGAAGACTATCTGCATTCCTACAAGTTCAAAAACTCCATTGAAAGGCGATTCTCCAGATCGCAAGACACGGAGGTAACTAAATACATTTTTATGATATTCTCATTAACTTTTTGACCGCCACAGACGTAGGTCTATGGTCGTCAAATCAAAAAGTGCTATGGACGGCATGGCACGTCTAAAATACACCTTTTTTACAGTTGCTTGGCGTAGATAACACAGACTTTCGTTATTGACCTGACGGTCAAAAGGTTAATCTGGAATTATCTCAAATTAACTGACTCACTCAAATGACTGTCTCGTTGGTCGAGTGGTCGCAATCGCGACTGCTGAGCATTAGGTCCTGGGTTCGATTCCCGAGTTGGGCAAATTATTATTGGGTTTTCCATTAGGAATTTCCCAGTAGCAGCCACGGGGGTCTGGACCCGATTGACGGCAATAGGCTTCCCCCCCATTGAATGGGACTTAAATATAACTGACGAAACGTGGGTGTACTATCAGGTACACCCCTGCCTTACCCTTTGAGGATTACAGGCGTGATTTATGTAACTCAAATCAATGTACTTAGTGAAATATAGGCAATCGAGAGTGGTAGTCAAACAGGTGTCATTCTTGTCATTCGGAAGTTAACTACTTGAACAGAAGCCAAGGATTTTATGACGATTTATTAATGTAAGCATAATAGCATACAAGTTATAAGCTAGGAACCGGCCAAGATAAACATCAATCGAGCTTGTACGGTGGGCTGCATCAATTGGGTACTCCATTTGGGAACGTAGGTGCTTTCAAGAGGGGTACTCACATCGTGACGCTGACTGTACACTGTAGACACCAGCACATGCTACTGCCTGTCAAATTTCTTAAAAAGAATTCCAACTTAATCGCTAAAGCATTAGGTTTAAGGTTGATTGGGAAACGCCGTCACCTCTTTCTGCGAAGCAGTCATGCTAGCGAAGGAGGTGGCGGAGCGTGAGAGGTAGAAAACCTCCCTTCCCAGCCGCCGCGGGAGACGCCCCGGGCGTCGGAGGTCAGGCCGTGTTGACGTCGTGTTCGTGTTCCACGCGCGTCTCAAAGAGATGTCGGCAAACAGGGAGGAGCCCGCAAGGGCCGATGCCTGCCAGGGCTGCGGGACTGTTCGAAAGAGATACCGCGGCCATGGAACACAAAGGGCAAAGAAGGAACATGGATGGGTTTAAGTCAGTACAAGTCTGACACTTCCTTCCGCTCTGCCCAAAGCGGGAGAAGTAATTTGATGATTTCCCATCCGAAAAAAAAAGGTTGATTGGGAAAATATGACAGTTTCGGGTAGCTTAATGAGGTGACGTCTGTACCTCCCAAAATTGGCAAAAGGGACAGCTTGATGCCTGCCTATCCTTTTTACGAAAAGCCATTGTCATGTCGAAAAGCACCGCAGATTATGGTTCAGGTTAAATCATTTATAATTTTGAGCAATGATGTAAGTTACAATATTAACATTCAACTCATGTATTCAGTAAGTAGGTCACGTACGTACCTAGTTGCAAGTAGGTAATAAGTTACTAAAGAATCTAGATTAAGCATTAGAGATAAGAAAATATTTGAGCAAGTCATTTTCCGGGTGCGCAACTGGTTTACCCCTAAACTTTTCTAACTGAAACACGTCTTGAATAGCTAACAGGTACTGGGTCTTTTTGACTTCAGCTGCTCAGGAAGAGCTATACGCCAGTACAGGAAAAACGAATAGTCCAGCGCGACATGTGCTCACTCCCCAATACAGCATATCGAGTTCTAAAGAAATTGTCTACCTTGTCGTTACTGTATAATAAGATAATTAGATGATCCCCATCCAGGCCGCCGACATGTTGGCCCGCACTGCCCACGCCCACGGGAAGGTATACTCGCATAAGCGCCGCCGCGCCACTAAGCCTGCACCTTCTACCTCCACCTCCAATTCCGGATCTACTGAAGATGCTAGGGACACCTCGCCACAGGTATGAATATTTTTTTTCTGACACCGTTTTGAAGGTTGGGTTGAACCCGGTAAGGACAAGTTGCCGACAGCGGACTTTGGCTGTAACTTCAGTCCGTACATTTATTTGTCCGATCCCAGTGTCCGGTCCGCAATCCGCCCAGTTTGACCGAACTTTTACATTATGCATTTATGCAACGCCTTAATTATATTGTTTTGCTAACTTCTACAATTAAACTGTTCGTGTTCCGAAATAAATATGTAATTTTTTATAGGACACTTCAAGCGAATCACCGCATCATCACTATGACAAACCACCTCCTCCAGCGCAGTATGTCCCTGTTTTCGCGTTGAATGCTCTCGGTAAGTTAAAAAAAGTGATTCATTATAATAAGTTGCATGGTTTCTGCAAAAAATAACAGAATGTACATTGACCCTAACACTAACCCTTTTCTTAACTTTTTGCAGGAAAATATTATGTCCCGCTAAGTGTCGACTATTCGTGCCTTCAAAGGCACCTTGGCCCCTACGATGTGCTAGACGCAAGGGCTATTCACCTAGCTGCACCACTGCATCCTGTGACGATTCACGTGAACTTTCAGCCATGTCTCAACTACCATGTCAAGAGGGAACCGAACGAGCGAGACCAATGGCGAGCTGTATAAGCCAAAAGACACTTATCCAGTGCCAGATAATTAGCTAGGTCGCCATATTGCTATGCAATAATGGCGCTAACATTTGAACGTGACAGCTAATATACAAAAATATTCTATGGAGGCAATCACCAATGAGAACTAATGTTGGAAAAAAGATTACTCCAAAAATTAATGCTACTAGCCTTTAATAGGTAGTCGAGTATTTTACTAATTATCTAAAATATCATATATTTTTGTATTTAAAACAGCTGAATATTTTTGAGATTACCAAGCTTATATTTAAACAAAATAATATTGCTCATGATTTAAGAGTTCCGGAGCAGCAAACTGATAATAAGCTATATGAGTAAGATTACCAAGAATATCTACCTAGAACAATTAGGAAAGGTATCTTTGAAGTTTTCTCGTACCTACCAGAAAAATTATTCAGCTGTAAAAATATTTAATTGACCCGCAGCTGGCTTAATCTTCAGCTGTTCTAGTCAAATGTGAGTCAAGTTAAAGTCAATGTGGAACATTGCAAATGAAAATACTTGCATCATAACATGCCTAATCAACAAGTGTTTCGTTAAAAATAATTTATATAATGAAAGGACATTATTAGTCAGTAAGTTTTTAGCTATGAACACATTATGCCCAGTTACGGCGACGGCATACAGTGAAATGTTTGTGTGAAAGGGACTAAATGATGGTGTGGACAATGTTTTCAGTGTTCTTAGTTACGGCTGTGATAAGTAGAGAATAGTCAAGATATCCTGATCGCTGTGGGTCCTTATTTTTAGTACCCAGAGGATGGTTCTACATTTGATACTTGCTATATTAGTACAACAGTACAATATAAAAATTAGATTAAGAAATTAAGTGTCAGTCATTTTCGCTTTTATTTCGTGTATGAATGTGTTTAATATTGTGCTGATATAGTATCATCTGGATAAACAAGCCTTCTACTAACTAATGATAAATCCCCACAGAAATCAGAAGTACTAATTTGAAACATTATTTTAAGCTTTCTGATTCAAGTCCAAACTAAATTTTATTGTTTTCAGGCATGTTTCCCTACCAAAATTCCACAGCCTTTATGCGCTTTATTCAATTGAATACGGATTTCGCATAAAGGGAGCTGTTGAATATTGTTTCAAATATTTTTATTTTTAATTAGTTTTTGGAGGTAGTGGTGAAAAAAAATGGTGTGGTGTCCACTTGTGGACAAGATAAAGACTGAGGTTTTTATTTAGCGTTAAAGTTTTGTTTTTTGATTGTTTCAACATTGGATTCTCACTCAAAATATTATATACTGTAGGTTAGAATTCAATGTGCAAAGAAGTGTCAAATTTTACGTAACGTTAGCTATAGTTATAGATACCATTTAAAAATAGTCTGTTATATGTTTAAGTACTTTATATTTTGTAAATACATGTTTAAGAAATAAATGTTAAATATTTTATGGAGTCGCGTATATTATTTTATGATAATGTTGGGATATTGGGAATAAAGGAAAGGCGCTACATTCAAACGAAGATTTTATGTAATTAATTATCATAACATCTTTTATTCTCTAGTATTATTTTAAATTTTACATGCTTAGTTCAAACATTGAGAAGAAATAATAATATTTAACATCTGGATAATATACAGCTTTTCTATTTACGATCCACTTAGCGTTAAAAAATTATATTATTATATATATATTGCAAAATATTCCATTGTTACATCGAATACCTTATATAAAAACATCCGACGAGGGAGCGGGACAAGCCAAGGTGGGTGCAATCACAAGGAGTCGGAAGTACCAATCAACTAGCTTCATAATATGGCAAACGATAGAGAGTGCGCTTTTTGTTCACCATAACAAAATATAGCTTTCACTTAACATTAACTATTATAATATATACACTGACGCTTCTCTACGGGTTGATATAATTAAGAATTTTTATCACAAAGATTTTCATCTAATATACTACAGAAACATTAAAATGTTGGAGTGTGTTTTGCTGTCGTATAAATCCTTATGTAAGTACATATATACATTTGCTGGGCTGCCATAATGTGAATTTTTAATCTACAACTATTTCAAATCCTACGTAGTGACTATTTCATTTAGTTATAATATTGAGAGGAAGAAGACTAGCTGGAACTATTGTTTGCAATAAAATGCACAGCAAAACGCACTCCAACAGGAAGATATTAAGCAATTAATTTACAGTTTATTAAAACCAGATCGAAATATTTACATAATCTATTTGACACGAGACCGACACTGTCGCTCTAGTCGGGCTGCGAAAATGCTCAATATTTCATATAATTCTACATTTGATTCAATAGAAAAAATCATAAAAATCTTCCTACAATTCTTTTTATACAATACAAAAATAATAAAATCATGGATTAAATAAAGCTGTTAAAATATATTTTCTGTGTGTTAATAACTATGTGTATTTGCCTTGAAGGCGTATTATTGCAACGTATTTGACTATAATCTAAGTTTTAAAGATTATGCGTAAAACACTTAAATTTTTAAGTAGTAGCTCAGTGATGACCCGAACTCACGGGTAAGCGAGCTTAATGTAACTACATAGAAACTTTATAAACGGCTGCACGAAATAGGAAATCAAGATATTATATAACAAGTTAATTGAGAACGACCGTTCGATATGTACTTGTTAGCCACACAGCTCACTTGGATTCGATTCAAGATAGTATTTTATCTTTCAAAAATAAATGACTCATCATTAAAAGTGCATTATAAGTTGACAATCATTGAGACTGTAATTGACACGTAATAAGCAGTGAATGTTACCAGAACATCACATTTTTCAGACCGCAAAAAGCACACAATCTAATTACAAGGGGGTTCCAAATGGAACACCAATTTTCTGGAACCCATGTTAGAAAATTTGAGCAAAATTTGGATGAAACGACAGACACTGGGCATTATAAACGTAGTTTAACTACATAGATTTACTCTAAATTGCCAGAATATCCACAGATTGATTTACCTAAAAAATGGGACAAATTCCACTAATAATAAAGACACCGATCGAATAGTCACTTACCCATTATCAAAATATCAGTGCCTGTTATTTCACAGAAAAGCACGAAAATTTATCTAAGAAACTTTAAAAATATGTTCCCTGTCGAAAGCATTATTGCATAAGAAGCTAATTATTGCGATCAAAGTCACAGACGAAAACATGGAAGTAGAAATGATTCACTGAAGCGCATCATTGGACATAAACTACAAATATAACACGCACCACTTGTTTCATACTCGCCGAGTAAAAAAACACTAGAAAAATTATTTCGTAATGGATTACATAACAGTAATAGCGATTTAAGGCAACAATCGCACTGCGAATATTAGACAGCAACTTCGGAGATGGCACTCCGTTGCTTTTCAGTGCAAATATTGCTTATAAGTAGAGCTGTTAACTAAAACTAGCTATCCCTACGGAAGCCTAATTAAATATAACAAACAGAATATTTTGCAAGTGCCTGCACGTAGCTTCCTTAGATCACTGGGTGCTTCGGTGATACACTATTTTAGCCCGAGGTTATTCACAACATCGATTCGTTGTTATTATAGAAGTATATACAGTCGGCAGTATATTAACAATTGCAAATATTAGTACATAACATTCAACTGTATAAAGATAAGTGTAATTATAAACATCTTTTATTACAGTATAAAATGGCAGAATGTTATTATACATCTTTATTTTTGACTCTGCAGTTTAGTTCTTACAAAATAAAGTAAGGTGGCTGTAAAGCCCTAAAGTGTAGAGTTAAAAAATGTTTTGTTAAAACTTTACATTTGTTAACATTATGCTGCATAAACAATGTGTTACAAACAACTGGCAAAATAACAACCAACTCAAATATCGACATCACAACGACCACGTCGCTACTCAATGCAAATTATTGCAAAATCCAGCACAAAATGTACACAGTACATAAATCTCACCAAGACCTCTATATACGTTGACTTGTAACACATTGAGTACAAACAAATTCGAGTACAAAGATAAAACTCATTAACAAATAGCAATTACTAACACGTAATCATTGCTTCTTTAGAATTTGCTTTCATTATGTGTTGTGTCAAACCAAACAGGTATTTTATTAGTACGAATAATGTGATTGCAATTCATATCAGTCAATTTTCACGACCTCGTCTATCCAATTTGGATGCAAAAGCCACGCTAAACTAAGTCTTCACCCACGACACCACATTGCAACTCTCCATTTTAAACAATTTATATGTTTATTATGAACAATTCAGTCCACGTATAATACTTGAAACATAACTAATAAATATTCACTTTCGAACTCCACAGAGAGCAAACTGCAAGCTGACGTCGTGGACAAAGTTTCAGAACACTAATACCCAGCTGCCTCAACATTCGTCCTTGTGATGATGGATCAAAGAAACAAATCTTTGCATGATACGCTCCACTTAAAATATAACACAGATTTAACCTCTAGAAATGGCTAATGCGACAATGCGTATCTGATGAGACGACTCTAAAGTAGACGTGAATCCTCTAACACTAACAAGAGACCTAGAACTAGGAAGAGCCCTCGGACCCCCTATGTATGCTAGAAAAAAACAAATAATAAAAACAACTATAATTTACTTAAACATTATGCGTACAAAAATCCTAGCCATCGTTCCCTAAACGCACTATCGAATTAATCGATAAAAATAAATATATCAATAAGATACATAAACATTGTACATATATAAAAATCTTTCATACCATTATACATATATACTTTATCGAGTAGATTCCCTATATTATATTATCTTAACTCTCCTATATACAATATGTACAAAGGGAAATAAAAACAATTTGTACTTGCAGAAAAACCGTGGGAAATAAAAACGTAGAAGTGAAACAGAAATATACAATATGCGCGCATCGCATCTAACGTACACTCATAGAAAAATTTCTTTATGCTAATTTTATATAATACAGGCGACGGGGGTTAGTCCGTCTGAGATTTACAAAAATAATGTGTTACAGGACACTGCCGACTACCTGTCTCCCCGCTTCGCACCGCCCGCGCCATCTGCCGGACAAAGCATACCAGCGTTTAGAAATGACAACACTATACTCGTATATAATAAAATTTATTCAACATGCCAACATAATATCTCTATGTATTATGTACAAAATTAATATAACTGGTGATTTCATAATATCTACATATTTTACAGTAATTAATATACCATACATTACCCTATGTTTTACTACAAGTATGATTATGATTACACACAAACCAATTACTTTTTCGTTAAGCGAGATCCATTAAGCTTAAGGATTCATATTTAAAATATGCAGCATGACTTGGCCGTCACCTAAACCTACAGTTATCACTGATTACAATGATTGACTTCATACACCCCTTCTTCCCCATTTCAACCCTTTTACTCCTGTTTTATAGCCATAAGTTGTACTATACATATTATTATTCCATTGATTATCAACAGGGTGTCCCATTTGCTCCAATGTTTTTATGTTTTGTCCCCAAGAGTCTTCATGACAGTTGGATGGCGCAAGAGATGGTCCTGCATGGGCCATATGGTTTCGTCTGTCATGTCCCAGTGGGGCTTCAAATAATTGTTGGGTCACACTGCCAGCACCGTGTCCCATAATTTCGTTATGTCTCCAAGTAGACATACCGGTGTTTTCGGTAGGTGGTCTCGCCTCCTCGTCGTCAGGTAAGGCAAGACCGAACTCGCGTCGTAACCGCGAGCTGAGGTTCTCCCGTTGGCGCTCCGAAGCTGTAGGCTGGGCGTCGAAAACACCTGCACAAACAACAATATGCTTTAAACAATAGGCCAAATTATAATGTACTGTATGTATTATCTATTTTTGATCGGCAAAATATTTTGTAGACGTGTTGTTGAAATAAAATTGCATACATAATAAACACGTGGGCTCAGCTTATTCTTGAAAAATATCTCTCCGCTCTTAACTCCATACCGCTAAAGATCACCCAAGCTTACTGCGTAGTTATCTGAATAATCAGTAATCACACACGCACGCCCAAACATTGTAGCGATGAGAAGGCTCAGTCCATAGATTGTATTCACAAAAGCGTTTTATTAGACGACATGGAGCTCTGAACTAATATACTAAAACTGAAAATATTTTTAAGATTTCGTCATTAACTGATTTAGGGCCAACATTTGCATCACAACATAACATTCCACTAAACCTAAGTTTAAACATTCTAAAATTACTAAAAACGAAAACAGTAACCCCATTCTACGATCGTGTCGTTTACCGCGAAAATAATGTGCTGGTGCACATTACGAACCAATTTACCGCCGTCATAATTATTATAAGTGAGTGCAATAAGATGTTGTATAAGTAGATATAGTATTGGTGTCGGATTATCTCAGCTCGCTGCCATGTGGGTGTGAAATAAAAAAAAAAACCTCGTATGAATATTAGTTAGAATTCTGTGCGGCGCAGTATTGTGTTTACACTCGTAGCCAAGGTCGCGGCGGTAATGATTTTAGTCTTTATTGCTGAGCTCCTCGCTCGTATATGCGCAGCTAATGTTATTGCTTTGTCTTAATCATTTGAACAGAGCTTCTGTTAGTTTTATTGAGATGCTTGGCTGCTTGTTGGAGTACTAAATTATGGAATCATTTAGTACAGCGGCCGGCCATCGAGCTTAAAATAATATTTGCATAATTTTGTTTGAAGGGCCTCTCTAATTTTGACGGACTTATTGGTGCGAATCGTTCGACCTTGTAAATGATGGATTTAATTATATTGCCAGCTTCTTTTTGCCATAACATTACGGAATAAAGCCAACAAATAACAGCTCTAACCCAAATGAGCCTCATAAACATGGCGGACAAACGCTTTACGAATAAAATTTGTCTACCTAATTTTCACAGCCTATGCTTGCAACTACAGAACTTTCAGCAATATGCCACTTCAGATTTCCACTCTCGACGAATACACGCGCATAAAAAATATAGATAAGGCTGACACGAGCAAAGTTGCTATGGAAATACTTGACATAACAACAGTAATAGTTTGTGTGAAATGCCGTTATCAATGAATTTAACACAAAAACAAACGAAACATCGATAAACTGGGGTCGATTATTGCATAACGCAGTCGCAACGCGTAACTACACGAGTATGTTTACAGTATATACCTCTATTACTTATTATGAACAATAATAGTCAATATATGGTCCAGTAATTATGGTTAGTTGGCTAGCAAATAAACAGACCCATAAAATATTACCCTTAAAATATGCAATATGTAACTCATTTTAAATGCACTAGTTTTGTACTTACTTACTTATCTTATAAATTAGATAGATATAGGTACTTATGCGAGGAAGTATACCCACCATTCAAGACATAGATAACTTTATAGCTCGCTATAATTAATGACTCGTAACGACCATTGAGTATCGTCATAATGGCAGTATAATTAGCAAACTGATTGTGGATCTCAATTGGAAGGACTAAGATGGCTGATTCTGCTTATCCCCTCGATGCAGACCTTTAATCACATCTTATTTCACTTGTGAGAACTCATACTAAGGTAGCTATCAACTTTGTACATAGGCACACCTCCAAAACATTTTAGGCGAAACCCTATACAAAGTTGTTATACCTTTCCGATACGATTTTAGTACTGTGCTCGATGGTTCACATTTCCTTCGAAAGCGCATTCACGAGGGAAGCGTAACAAGGCACGACGCTAATCGTCTATGACAGCACATAACCGGTGCGCGGGCGAATCAACCAATTGAATCAATTGCTTGCGTGCCCCACTTGACGCTATAATTGCCCACAATCCGATGATGCAGTTCCATAATCAAATTGTGAATTTTATTGAATCGATGAGAATATTATATTGGTTTTTAATGTTGTTACTCTTGTGGAGTGATGATTCTTTGCAGTCTGTTTTCATGATCAAGGTGCGAGCTTATGTTTGTCCCATTTGAGATGTGGTAGAATTTGGTACTACGATTGAAATGTATTGAATTTGTATCATGTTGTAACTGGGTTGTGGAGGTCAGTTTGGTTAGGTTAGCTTACCACACAATATAGTTGGGAAAAAGGCTAGGTAGATGATGATGAGGTGGATCATATTTTTCTAAGCATGCAGTGCCAATCTGATGTCTCAAATCATATTGGTTCAGTAACATGTATGATTGTATGTATGATATGTTACCTTTAGGCGTTTGCTCAGCGGCGAGCTCCCGATGCAGCCGCTGCTCCAGCTCGTCGGCGGCGGCCTGCGCGGCCAGGTCCAGGCGCTGCGGCGACAGCGAGGCGGCGCCCGACGACTCGCTGGACCACTCGGGCGCCGCCTCGCCGCCCGACCCCGCCTCGCCCGCCTCGGACGACGAGCCCGCGCCCTCCTCCGTGCACCCGCCGAGGTGCCGCTTGCGGTACTCCGTTATAGAGAGCTGCACATTATAAACCATGTTACTATTTGCTCGTCGCAAAATGGAGATTTACTAAGCGCACTGCTTTTTTTTCGGATGGGATATCATCAAATGACTCCTCCCGCTTTGGGCAGAGTGGAAGGGGGAGTGTCCGACTTGTACTGGCTAATACACAGGGTGCCCATGGCCGCGGTATCTCTTTCGAACAGTCCCGCAGCCCTGGCAGGCATCGGCCCTTGCGTGGAACGAACGCGCCGTCAACACGGCCTGTCGTCAAAAGATGGACGGACGGCGAGCTAGCCCATTACTCACCGTCCACAAGTCCGCGTCTACGGTGGCCGGTAGCCACCACGTGACCCCCAACGCCCGGGGCGTCTCCCGCGGCGGCTTGGACGGGAGGTTCTCTCCCTCTCACGCACCGCCACCTCATTCGCTAGCATGACTGTTTCGCAGGAGGTGACGGCGTCCCATACTCTCTCGCTCCGGACCGTGGATTGAACCAGGGAAGCGAACTGCCGGGGGGCAGTTCGGGGGGCATCCCCTTAAATATCTATTTTATTTTAATTATTTATTTTTGAAGTGAATATATGGGTAGCTAAATATTCTGTGAATATTTCAAGCGTCTACCCGTCGTCGTTATATATCTAGCAAAAAGGCGGCAAAATTTCACGTTAAATTTTGTTTTATGGGAATGGCCTTAAATATTTATTTTATTGTTTTTAGTATTTGTTGTTATAGTGGCAACAGAAATACATCATCTGTGAAAATTTCAACTGCCTTACCATCACGGTTCATGAGATACAGCCTGGTAACGGCCTACGGCCAGACCGACAGACGGACGGACAGCGGAAATAGAAATAGGGTCCCATTTTAACTCTTTTGGTACGGAACCCTAAAAAAATCATGTAACAATCCTAACATTGCAGGGTGAAGTATCATAGAAAGTATTCAAGAATTTCTGCATTCGTTTATTATTTACGCTTATTTTAATAAGCGTAAACAAGGCCATGCTGGACTGAGTTATTATTACGTAAAGACTCTATTGTTTGCTGTAGATACCCGCGTTGATGCAGAGCTAATACAATTTAATTTTCATTATTTAATTGATTAGTTGCTGTCCACTGCTGAACATAGGCCTATGTTCAGCAGTGGACAGCATCTGGCTGAAATGATGATGATGAATTGATTAGATCTCAATACAGGTGTAAAACGGAACGCCGCGCCGACCAAAAAATCCTGGCTAAGTTCCAAAATAAAAACTACCAACCTTCAAAAACCGTATTAATTGTCAGAACAAGTGTGACCAGCATTTTTATAATAAATACTATTCATTTGACAATCTCAGTTTATAACTAAGTTTCGAAATCGAATCTTGCTGGGGCCCCGATAGC
This sequence comes from Lycophotia porphyrea, assembly GCA_950005105.1. Lineage (NCBI taxonomy): Eukaryota > Metazoa > Arthropoda > Insecta > Lepidoptera > Noctuidae > Lycophotia > Lycophotia porphyrea. Next base: position 17,045,688 of record OX465388.1, on the reverse strand, counting down.
TGTGTTCTAGCGTTAGAATAACATCCGTCGCCATATCGGTCGATGCACTGTTTTGAAATACTCGAGATCGTCACTCTGCTCGAGTGGAGATTCTATAATCTATACTATGTAGGTATGTATATTCTGTGATGCAAATAAATTGAGTTCGGATACCGCCGCATAAACGATAAATAATTTCTCTGTATACACACACATTGTAGGCTAGTCCCCTATAGCATGAATATCACGTAGAACATCAATTTTTACTATTATCTAATCTGTGACCTTGATCTGGTTTTACGTGTTCTGACATAACAGTTTTGGCTATTTAATTTGTAGGTAGGTAAATAAAAATTCATTCACAGCTTTCTGTTCTAGTAATGGACACGATTAGCCTTGTAACGCAATCGCGGCAATTGATTTTTGAAGATAATACTTTGTCCTTGCTTGCCCATTCTAAAAAAATCTGGCCAGTTTTGCCCAATCTAGTAAATGGACTTTTTTGAGACGTATTTAATCTGAAAAATAAAGATAATATGAATACAAAAAGCTCACTCACCTTCCTTCTTACAGGTTTTGGTTTTTCTACAGGCGGAGGGTTCAGTCTGGGATCGTTGGTCCGCGGGCAGTATGGCTTGGCGAGCGGCTTGGGTGATGGAGCCAACAGGCCCGCTTTACTGGTACTGCTTAGCACCCCCGATAATATCACACTGTTATTTGAGTCCATATTGTTCACTCGCGTTAATATCTCCTGGACACTCTTCAGTTCGTCCACAGGTGTAATACTGTCCTTGTCAAACAAACTACTATCTAAACTTGTAGTCCTATCTATTGCACTCTTTATTATAGACATGTTTGGTACATTCTCGTTTATTGAATTGTCCCTGTCCCGGTCCATGTTGAACGATTGAGACATGTTGCTGAAGATACCGGAGAAGAGTCCTGTTGAACTAAAACGCGACGAGAATGGTAGAGTTGAATTCTCTAACACGGACGGCCTGTCGATTGAGAAAGGCTTGTCAATTTTCTCGGGTTTTTCTACTACGGGCGAAACAGGACATGCGGCCTTCACCGGCTTCATGGGCTCTTGAGGCAGGGGTATCGTTTCAGGCGGCGGTATTACGGGCATCGGGCTCGGCTCTTCGGGCAGCGGTATGTTTTCTGGATTGGGCAAAGGTATTGACTCGACGGGCGGTAAAGGTATATTCTCAGGAGAAACAATTACTTTGCCATCACTATGAAGATCGTTAATTTCTTCGTGAATGTCTCCATTGATCTCTATTGGTTTTGACGTATCGTTTTCAGTCCTCAGCTGAACACTGATCTGATCGTCCACCATGTTGAGGTCGAAGTTCAGATTCACTTTCTTCCGTTTCTCTTTAGGTTTCTTATTTCTGCTTTTGAGTATCTGTATGTTCTCTGTGTGGAAGGAGTGTATTTTCTTCTGAATGTCATCCATTTCGTCGCGCTGTGGCGATGAGTTCCCGCTCGTGTCAGCTGACTGGCAGCTGTTCAGTTTATCGTTTGGGCTCTCAATTCCTTTCACGTCGATATTACTGTCCACAGACTCCTGTATTTTTGGTTGCGCAGGTATCGTAGTATCTATTTCCATTGGCACCACTTTATTGTAATTACTTTCATCTATTTCAACATTATTATTATTAGTCCTGATGTCGTCTGGTTTGGGTATTTGTATTTCAGGCGGAAGTTCCTCCTCAGGCGTCGGCACTCCTATTATTCTCCTAATGTTCTCACTGTCATGAGGGCCCTTAATGTTCATGTTTAACACGTCATTGTCTATATTGCACTGGTCGTCGGAGCCCTGGCCGCTGTCCGAGCGAGTTCTATCCCTACCGTATATACTATCCATAATATTTCGCACTTTGTATTGCCTCGCCAATGCTTGCATGTCATCTTTGACGGGCGAGTCTTCTGACGTTAAAATAGGCGAAGTTTCGTCATTACACTGCGTAAATAAAGTTTTTGGGTTAGTTAGTAACTTTCATGACAACAATCTCTAGAAGACAATTGCAAAGCTACTTACAGGCACAATAGTGTTCTGTTCGCAAGAAAGCGATTCTCTCGCTAACCGCCTCTTCTTCAATGGTGTCACCATTTCGTTGGGGGGCGATTCTGAAACAAACACATCTAAAATTCAAAATAGTAATACATTGTTCAATGAAGAAAAAAATATTCGTTATTTGGTATTCAAGAACAAACCTGCAACGGGCGAGTCACTCTCCTCACTGATAGCTTGTCTCAACCATCTCTTCTTGGCACTGTGTTGGGGTATGATTGGCTGGACTACTTCGGGTACCTCGGGCGGCGTACTCCTAGTTATTCGCTTGGCTTTTTTTGGAGGCTTATTTCGATCTCTTCCAGGGGTTCTGGGGGGAGAGGCTCTACTATCCTCTTCATGGTCTAAATCATGACCACCACTTAAATCGCCAATCATCGTCGATGCGACTCTGACCAAGCTTTCTAGGGACGGCGCGGACACTAAGGTAGGTCTGTAAGGGGACCTATAAGGCGATGGCGTCCGTTCAGGGGACCTCCCGATCCATTCTGTAGCCATTGTTTTCTTGGTTTTTGGTAATTTGAAGGCGGATTCTACTGACCCAACAGCTGCTTCAACTAATAAACATGCAGAGCTTAACCCCAGTTCCTGAAATTAAGAAGTATGATGTAGCCAATTCTTCAGCAGAATAAGTTTGTTTCAACGCGGTCGCGGGTTATCCGCCTAATTTGAGTCTAAATAGGATCCAATAGGATTTTTTCAAAATCTTACCAGTGGTATCAAATTAGTTGGATTTCTTCTAAAACATGAAAGACGCCACAGCACATACCTGACGACATATCTCATGCGGGGGCCCATCATTGGTCCGGTCATGGTCCATGGTGGGCGGAGGCAGGGCACTGTCCCGCCTCACCGGCGCAGCTCGCGGCGGCGTCAGCGGCGTAGGCGGCGCTTCGTCGCCTGACGTCACCATATCGCTGTCAGCAGAGTTGAGTCGACGCCGGTTGGACTGCGATGTCGTACGGGCACGGCCTTTGCGCCTACACACAATTTAACATAAGTATTTTTATAATATTTTGAGGGATGAAGCAAAAGATGCTTAAAATAAATGGAAATTATTTGTCAGATTTTTAGAAAACTCTATAATTTACTTTGTAGTTACTAATATGATAATATGCATGTATCTAAGTGCCGTATAAAATGCATAACGAGTATTCAAAGTAGTTACTAGGTTTGATAAGTTAGATTAGCTAATATCATAATCCGTGTTTCGCCTCTAAAAAGAAACGTTTGTAAAATGAAAAACTACACGAAAAAATCAGGAGGGCTATGTCCAGCGTCAAGCTGTAATATAGAATTTATCATAAATTAAAATTATTGCAAACAAATAGCAAACAGTTTTGTTGTAAAACAATTACCTCTAGTCAACTTATATAATAATGTAAGCAACTTTATTGTTTATTGCTGTAATCACATTTCAATCTACAGATTTTTTTATCAAGCACTTGCAACAGTATTTTTTCTTTTTGCTTTATTGAACACTACACTACATTTACCTCCTGTAATAGTTGTTTAAAATTGGAACTTAGCCAATAATAAAGAAAAAGATTTTTCAAACTGGTAATTATAGTAAGCAGGAATGTAACTAGAGACAATTTGAACTTACTTTTTCCTCTTTTTTGATGTGTTGTGAACTTCTTCATCTTCATCCTTATCATTAGCATTAGGGTGAGGATCAGACTCTCGTCTCTTTTGCCTTTCTTTGACCTCCTGTTTGCGCTGTTCAGCTTTTTCCATGCGTTCAAACGCCTTCATTATAGCTTCCATCTTACGTTCCTCGCGCGTCTGTAATTTAGATACAGGTTTAGAGTTTTGTCTGGTCCCAAGGCTAGGTGGTTGAGTTTCGATTAAGCTTTTCGAACTAACCAATTTCCTCTTTTCTTTCTCTTTGTTATTATTCTGTATTTTGTCTTGAGAATCATCTGTTTTGTCGTCCATAGAATCTTGGTTCACGCAAGTCGTTCGACTGGATCTTGATGATCTGTCGTGGCACGCTGACTTAGCCATGAACTCCCTTGTTACTGGTCTATCTTCTTCTATTTTCGGTTCCTCTATAGGTTTCTTCTCTTCAACTTTTTCTGGTTGCTCCTCTTCAGAATACACAGGCTCCTCCTCTTGTTTTATTTCTTTTATTATCTCCTTTACTTCTACTTTCGGGATGACGATTGGTTTCGGTTCTTCTACAGCTGGAAGTGGAATAAGCTCGGGATGTTTCATTACCTCGAACTTCTCTTCAATAGGTTCTGTGTCACAGAAGTCTGGCTCATCTATTTCTTCAGGTTTCATTTCTTCTTTGGCTGTCAGATCGATTTCAGGTTTTATATCTTCTTCTATCGGCTCAGGTTTAGGCGGTTCATCGAAGTTCAAGGCCATTACAGCTGTTTTGACAGGCGACAGTGGCGGATATTCGTGTTTTATCTGTTGTGGAGATTTCTTTTCTGATTTTATTACGGGAATATGTGGTGCAAATTCCTTCACCGGTGTGGTGACGGGTGGCGCGAGAGGTGGAGATACTGGAGACGAAGAACTGAAGCATCTATTCCTACTTCTCTTCTCCCTGGGTGGGTAGTCGACGCTCTTTCTTGACGCTAGGGTGTTGAGGCCGTTTACTTTGCAGTGTTTTGGGTTACCGCAAGCGCACGGCTGTTTGCTGCCATCAGCATCGTGACCCACAGTTATTTCAGTGTTCGACTGGACAACTCCAATACTCACTAAATAAACATGTAATGTGCCTTTTACTATACAATGTTGTAATTCGGCGTTAGGTTTACACGATCTTCGAACGAACCTCGCTTCGTTCCCGTACGTTCTTGTGTCTATACATATTTGTGTGTTGTCTTTCGGCAATCTGTAGAAGAATACGAAGGGTCCAGGCTTTTGGCTTCCAGCTCTGGCAGAATTTTGTAGTTGTGGCCTGTGCTGGTTAGACAACATGTATTTGCCACGTAATTCTATTACAGGCGTGTTTTCTTTCAAGTCCTTTGTCGCAATCAATATTTTCCCACCAGCGTGGGGCACCGTAGTACATAAATGCGCGTTCATAGCATACGCCATGTTAGGAGTATTACCCAATTTACTGCTGTACTTCATTATCTTTGCCCTCAGCTCTGGGCTGTAATGGTTTGTAACGGCTGATTCGTAAGAGTCCTGGAAGTGAGATTGATTAGACATTGTGGAGCTATATTTACTTCTATTCAGCAACAATTCTTTCTTGCGTTTCACTCGTTTTTCTGATAGTTTTCTCTTGGTACCTTTTCGTACGACCTCTGGTTTCTTAGGTCTCTTCGGTCCCCGCTTGGGTAACGCTAATGATGGTTGTGGCAATGGTGGAAGCACTGGGAGGTTTGAGTTATAAGTAGTGACACATGAGCCACTTGTGTTGGTATAAGTGGTGACGGTCAGTAATCGTTTTCGTCTCTGTCCAGGAAGTCGACTGCTTTCAGAAGAGTCAGTATCAGACCCACCGAGAGCGCTGAGTTCCTCTCTCTTTCTCATTTGTATAGCACGGGCGTGCCGCCGGTCTATGGGCCGCGGCATGCACAGCTCACACATGTACGCGTCTGGTATGTTCTGCCTGTCAATGCCCATACAGTCGACGTGCTGCCACTCGCCGCAGCGGTCACAACAGATCATGTAACCGTCGTCGTGTGTGAAGTCGCAGATGCATCGAGTTTTGCCCTCCTCCTCGCCTTCTGGTGCAGTCTCCGTATCGCTACCACCTCTATTAGCTTTCCTGTCTCCGTCTATAGAGGAAATCACAGAAGCAGCGTCGTCGTCAGGTGGCGGAGGTGGCTGTGGCTTGTAAGTTACTGGCGCCATTTGTATAGTAGACACAGGTATAGGTGTTCCAACAACACTGGTAGGCACTGTCAAAGGCATTTCGTAAGAAGCAGTGGACATGATTACAGGTGAATTGCGTTTTAAAGGGCTCATTGGTGATGTAGTTAATGGAGGTGAAATGATGGTGGGAGGTGGGCCAGTGGACACCGGTGTCGTGGGTGGTGTGGCTGTAGGCTGCTTCTGGGCAGGCTGGGCGTACGTGTGGTCCAACATCACGAAGGCTAAGGGCTGGAAAGAGTACCTCCTCAGTTCTTCTGAAAGGTTTGGCCTCTCCTCCATGCCGATTATGTCGTCCTCAGTAAGTAATGTTGTTTTGTCGCCACTGAAACAAAGAAGACAGAAATTAATACCCATTGATAATATAAATTCAGTGTTGGTTATTGTAATCCATGCTTTATTGACTAATAATTAATATTTTTTGGATCCATATGGATCCAAAAGTATACTCACACAACAATCCTTTTTTGATTTACAGGTTTGACCTCTACTGGTTCCTCAGGCGTAGGCGGTATAGTTGTTATGTGATTGATTGGCGTGGGACTCGGTTGCAGCATTAACTTGGGTTGTGAAAGTGATTGCAGGATCTGGGCAGTCAGCTGCTGGTTTGCAGACACTTGTGACACTGTGGATATTGGATTATCTGCAGGCCCATATGTCTGAACGTATCGTAAATTAGGAGTAGACCCTGATTGCACATAGTGGGGACCCTTTGGTAAACTCGTACTAATTGGAGCAGTCGAAATTAAAACAGGGCCACATGGAGACTGTAATACTAAACGCTCCCCCTTAGGGGGGAACTTTGACAGAGACAGTGATTGGCTCTTATGTGTAGGACTGCCGACTTTCTGAATAATTTTTGATGCATTAGAGTCCACAACTCCATAGCTTGGCTGCTGGCTTTTGTATGTGACACTGGCGACAGGCCAAGACTTCGCCTCGGATTTGTTAGCTGACCCAGTCTGTTGTATTATTTTAATTGGCCTTGACTGATTCTTCTGATTAGAAACTTGTCCAGAGCTCTTAGATCCTTTAAAAGTATTGACAGACTTTCTTCCAGAATGTACAGACATCTTATTAGGTCCAGAGACAACACGAGATAAAATATGGCATTGTGTGTTGCCTGAGGTGGCAGCAACCATAGCATTTAGATTAGCACCATTGTTTACCTTATTCAAAGATTTAGTTAAGTTTGTGCTTTTGGTAAATGTATGATTGTAGGGCACATTTTTGATAGGGCTATTGTTCACAACATTTGGCGATAAGGTGGAGCAGCCAATCAATGATTGATTCTTCTGGGGTTTAGTGCAAAGAACTGAGTTGCTCAGTTTGTAAACATGATTTTGTGTGCCATATACTGGAGCCATTTCTTTCCCAGTTAAGTATTGCTGGTTATAGTTAGGATTCTTCGGAATAGATATATTACTTAAAATCTGAACTTTGGATGTCTTGGGTCGGCTTATGAAATTAGTCTCTGTAACTATGTTTGATCTTCTCGCTTGAGTTGCGTCATTAACATAACTCTCGCTGGTTATAATGATTTGTGAAACACCAGCTTGTGACCTATCATCGTCCATCTTAGGGTCATTTGTAGCAGCACTTGTTGCAAGTATTGTAGGCAGCCATAGGGTCTGGTTTCCAGATACATCTTGTACATTCTGTATAGATGTAATGTTTCCAACAGCTGCATCAACATTAATTGTAAAGTTCTGAGGCAATTTAGTAACATTTTGAACGATTGCAGTGCTCAGTGGTGCTTGTATGAGGGTTGCAGAGTTATCTAAATAATTGCCATCATTTGAATCTTCTGTTTCTTGTAATATGGGGTACGCTATGCGCCCTACATTATCTATGGCTTCTTCAAGCCTCACAATGCCAGAGAGGGAGTCCACAGACATATCTGTATCACAATGTTTCTCGGCAATGTGATACTCAACTTCTTTTTCTATTTTGTGCACAGATTGAATTATACTTTCAGGGTGTGTGGAGTCAGGTTCTGGATCACCTTCAGTGGGAGACAAGGGCAGGGCCCTCAACACAGGAGTTCTCACACTAGATAAATTCATATTTGTTAATTTGTGATCCAATACATGTTCGTAAACATTTTCACTGGAGGTGGTCGGCCCGTAATCCTATAACAAAATAAAATCAAATTAATCTTTGTGGAATTCAGTAAATGCAGACAATGCACATAATTTCGAATTTGTAATTAAATGTGACACTTCTGCATAATATGCATGAATAAACATTTCAAATTATACATACAAACTGTGTTGCTGGTGACCTGTTTTCTAAGCACAGTGATTTTACTAAGGCATAACAGTTATCATAGTGTACTTTTACTACAGTGATTTGCCGATATGAGTAAACCCAATAAGTCTTTTACTTTATAAATTTTGTACAGCAATAGCTGATATGTCCCCCATACAATAACTTTATTAACATAATTCAACATGTTTTGCCGACTATCAGCAGGAATCATGGAATGACAATCAGATCAAATGCCCTCATTTACAAAACTTGTGATAACTTCCACAGTAAATATTTAAAAAAAACAATCTCACATTACTCACCTAAAAGCTGTAAAACTAAAACTTAATAGGATATCAATGAATACACATTTCTTTTCAAATGTTTATTTATTACAATGTCAAGGTCCTGAAAACAGGTAGTCTGTAGTATTATTTATTTAACTATTTTTAAAACACACCTAAGTAAATAGTTTAGCAATGATTATAAGAAGTTCACACCTCTCACTTATATATTTATCTCAGATAACCAAGTTTGTGTGGATAACAGATCACTGTGGGGATAATTAGTAGGTGCAAGCAGGATTTATGAAATTGTGTAACATAATAGTGGTGAAGGAAGTAGGAAAGCAGTGTAGGAACATGATGTTATTGGTTACAAAACCATAATATTTACAAATATAGAGCTAAGTGACTGGCTTGGTGTCCATGTCAGCAGGACTGGTCAGGGACCTTGGTGGTGGGTTTTATATTAGTAAATATGTTTTACTCACTTGCCGGGCCGCTGATTCGTAATCTGATGTAGCAGACATGCTGTATATACTATCATCTTGGGTCAAACCCGAGATGATGCCTTGGAGTGCACCTCGGCCCCCAAATTTTATTTCATGTGACTGCAACCGAAAATCGATTCTTTACCCATATATCTTCAAAATGATCAGGTATACGTGCGATGTACACCATAATGTTCTTGGTAAAATATTTTTAGTCCACAAATAGGATACGACCGCCGAGGTCATTGTTCCACAAAACGATTTGAAAGTCACTTTATTTTGTTCCCTACGAGAAAATATAAAGAATAACACTAAAATAATGCATAATAAACGTAACTCTGATGGAATAAACGCGTAAAATAAGCGAATAGGTTAATCCACTGCCGCCATTATTGTAGCACGGAAACTGAAATGTCTCAGTAATAAACATCAAAAAAGTAAACACTATCCTCATACGAGGAATTTAATTAGAATATATTGGTAGTATACCGACATAATCGAAAAATTTAACTATGTAACGCCACTAAATCCCCTTAGTAACAAAGACATGAGAAATATAAGTACATACGAAAATGAGGTTTGTATATTTATAACACCTCAATAAAATAATAATGACTTACTTGTAGCGATATCATGTGTAAAAGCGGTTTATATTAAAGAATAAACCAAATATTTATAGAAAATGACAACATCACAATAGTTAAGCAGTATGAAATCCAGATGTAAACACTTTTCGATAAAATACTGAAGGAAACTTGTACTGACCTGTATATGAGCGAATTTGTAACACCTAGGACTTAGCGAAACTATTTCCATCAAACAATTGCATAGCATGTACTAAATAGGCCTCAAAGTCCGTAACTACGACCAAAACATTCACAAGACTCGAAGATGGCGGCCATTGCATTTTCTTGATACAAAACAACGGGGGTTTCATGAAACATGATGAACTACTAAGTATTTCCGGTCAAATGAGTGACGAAAAAAATATTATTTATTCTAAAGGAGATTAAGAAAACTGTAGGGAAATAAAATGAATTATAATTGAAAATAATTATTTCTTGTTTATTTAATATCTCCCTAAACATAAAAATATAATATTTTGGCATAAAAAGTAATTCAATTTGGTAACAGTTGCTTATGGATAGAGTTAAAAGACATTTTTTTGTACTTTTTTATTCCTTCTGAAAAATAGACAAAATTATTCCAATTACGAACGCGTTCTAAAATAAGGACTTACTATGTCGTCTATGGACTCCAAATAAAAATGATTTGATTCATTTCTCCTTAACGCTTATTAATAACACAACGCTGAGATTACCAATTTAAAGCTGTTGTGAACGTACAAAACATTTTAAAGACTCAAGTGGTTCGTGATGTATATTTACAAATCCAGATTCTGAGAGGCTGCTTCCTCGCATTAGTAACTGTCTAGAACGTCGTTTCTTAACCTCATTTAATCTAAGGACCCCTAGAAAATCAGGCACAATTTCAAGGACCCCCTTAATAAAGAAACAGGAATAAACGGATAATTTGTTTTAGTACTGCAAAAAATTACTTTTTCATAAATAATTAAATATTGAAGGTTGGTGCTGCTATTTGTAACTAAATTAGTAATATTTGGGCTGATGTTCCAATGGGGGCTATCGTTTTTAAGCTCAACAGATGGCGCCACTATCGAGTAAGGTCCTGTCATTAATTCTATTTAATACTTTAAAAGTACAAATAACTTCATAAAAAGTTTATGTCATTTCGTTTATCAACATAGTGTAAACTTCAGATACATATTTACAAATTCTCCCTAACATTAACAAGCATGAAATATTTAAAAATCATTCTACCTCCAAGTAAGTACAACTAATACAACACGTACTAACAAATAAGATCCTAAGTTGCTACTTAAAATCTTCAAGTCATAATTAATCAGGAATGGCTCAATCTAGACCAGAATCAATGAATATTAGTTAAAATACGTGATAAACAAGCACGCAACGCGCGAAAACTCTATGACATCTGACATTTCACAAGACCTTACTCTACACGAACGCCTGTAGCGACAAATTCATGCGCGATAGTTCCCATTGTTATCTGACAAGGGCAGAGAATGCCTTCCCACAGACGTACGTGGATAAGAAAAGCAGTAAATGTTTCAGTGCTTCTTCTTCTTTATAAACTTTTTTTAATTCACCTAAAAACTTGATAAGGAAGATTCTTTGAAATTAGGTTTTTTTTTTTAAACTCTGTCTCGGTCGTATCCCGCCTGCTGGCGCACGCTCACTGTGCTATGTAAGCGTAGTGATTACGAGACTTTGTGGCATTTGTTTATTACCCCCATGCACATACTCGTGGACCCCCAGAGGTCCGCGGACTACGGGTTAAGAAACACTGGTCTAGAATATGGTGCTATTGTTGAATTATAATCGCCCTGGATATTCTCAACTCTATCGGTTCTAAAGCCTGGTGTATAAACCAAAACTGAGTTCTAAAGCTCGGTACCCACGCAGTGAGTTTGACTGAACTGACTGAACGCAGCGACTCGTTAATATAGAGAGGAATAAGCTCAAGAGTTGGCATAGCTGGTCTTGTCCCTCTCTGCCAAAAGCATCAGTCCGGATCTACGATTTTTTTCTAATCAGGGCAGAAACTTGATAGTGGCGCCCCTCTCTTCAGAGTTTTAGATAAATTACTTAAAAAAAACTCACAAATATAAAGTGTGGAAACAGACTCTCAACGAAGCCGAAAGGTACTTGTTCTCCCCGTCATTGCAATCATTTTTTTGTTCTAGACCATACCTGGGAACCTTCTAAAGTGCCTTCTAATGTCAAACTGTATAGGTTGACCTATACAGTTTGACATTAGCATGTGTCAATTAAGTCTCTAGGATTAAAAAACGCACTTTAGTTACGAAGATATTGGGGGTCAAAGTTCCAACTTTTTCACAAGTTTTTTTTAATACATGTTTTTAATGTTTTTTTTTACTTAAGTCACCTTCACGGCCCCCGTACTATTCAATTCATCCGCCAGCACAATATTTGAATGCGTTACATTGAGTCATAACGTAAAACGAGATTTTTCACCTAAAAAAAAATGTCGTTTCCCAGCAATAATTTTTGCGTAAAGTTATTTAGCTTGATGTACATAACGCTTGGTTAACGGCTTCGTGAAGAGTCGGTTTACACCCTGTATAATGGTTGGCATTTTTCGAATTAATTTTAATTAAAGTAGATAAATTCATGAAATTAGTTAAAATAAAATGTTCGAAATGATTTTTTTTAACAGCTAAATGATGTCAATTTCAGTAAAAAAACTTTCCGCGAAAAAACCAACTTCCAAATAAACACTAAAAAAATCTGAAAAACTTTATTTTTGGAACTCGGTGACTTTGTTTGTTTCATTGACTTTTTCGATTTACTTCCAAAAGTAAAGTATATTAGACTTTTTTTAGCGTTTTTTGGAAGTCGGTTTTTTATTCGCAGAAAGTTTTTTATTTTAGCCTTTTTAGTTGTAGTACACCAAACAAATTCTTGTCATGAATTAATTTTTAAATTCTAACCAGAAGTTATTAAGATATCATCATGTTATCAACAAAACCCAAGTAGAAAAAAATACGTATTAACACGTTCATTGCCAAGCCAAAATTCTGAATTAACGTAGATGGCCAAAATAAAAATTCGTTAAATTTCGTCCCTAGTGGCTTACACAAATACCAGAACCCAATACGCTGCGGCCGCTACTTAATAGCTCGTACCTAATAATTGTAAGGCACCATCACGCGACGTCACGTGAGCGGCCATAGCATTTTCAATATGCCATTAGGGCTCCCCATACTGTGCACCACAGACATGGGTTTCCGACGCATAATTGCTGCAAACATGCCTGAAGCACTACAGTACCGCGGAAGCCGCACCAGAGTCCTGAAAATGTTATAATATTGGACTCGAAGTTATTGAACCGATTTTGATAAAATTTCTATAGAACCAATGGGGTAATATATTCTTTCAAATGAAAAAAGAAATTTTCAAATAGGTTTACAAATGACGGAGTTATATGAGGTAACAAACGTAAAAAAAAATACAACCAAATTGAGAACCTCCTTTCTGAAGAAAGTCGGTTAAAGAAGACGTCAATTGTTGACACGGCAAATCTCAAATCGGCATCTCGAGTTCACAAGTTCTCTTGTGGTGTGGCCTGTGTGTCGCCTTTTTTTTACGTCGACGTTATAAAACTAGTTCATTCAGCGACAGACACCATTATCGTTTTATGTCGCGTTTCACGTTTATAAATAGTAGTACATATAGCTATTATTTATATGTCTGTGAGAAGAAAAATATCCAACTTCTTCATGCCCCTACTGAAGTCCGCTCCACACGTTCTTGGTTCTTGCTTACTTACAAGCACATACTACAGTAATAATAATGGTTTACCGCAAAAACGTGTGGAGCGGACTTTAAGCGAATTAAAACTGCTGAGGTCTGAAACCTGAAACTTCACTTGTGGGATGGCAGCACTGCTGGATGGTAAATTTATTATCAATATAGTATTTGATAATTCCATAGTTTAACAACAGAAACCATGGAATGATTATGTACTTTAGTTTTTTTTCGTGAATTCTATGTGTGATTTTCTTTTGGCGTATGAGTGACGAGGTGACGACTAGTAAGCTGTTTATGAAAAAATAGCTACACGACAGCGGCTTTGTTTGCCATTTAATAATCATAGAATAGACGAAAAAAAACTTTTTTTTATAGGTAGGATCATGATTTGTAACTAAAACAGAAACTCTTTACTCTATGCAGAAACCTTACACCCACATACACCATACAAGCAACCACAGACCTAAATTCAATTCTCAAAAAAAAAGAATTAAATTTGTGTCTGTGGTTTTTGGGCACGAGATGAGTGGCGTCGGGTAATATTCATTTTAAACCAAGAAAATTGACATTAAACTTTCTTTTATAAGGTTTTTATTGTTTGAATGATGCCATTTAAATAATTACGAAGCAAAATTATAATTAATATAAGGTTTCAGCTGGTTTCAGTAAACAAGCTTTAATAAACGGAACGGAACGTACTATCTATGGCAGTGGCACGAGTGGCCGGAGTGGCACTATCTATCACGCTAACTAAATGTCAAGCACATGTTTTGAATAATTGAGGTTATGTTGTTGTGGAATATAACATAGACCACACTATTTTACCAAAAAAATTGACTATTAGTTCAAAATGAGTGACTTTGTATTAAATGACTCTGACTCCGAAGGTGATTCAGATGAAGAAGTAAGTACTTTTCAAGGCATATGTAAAGTTGACTTCGGTAAACGAAATATCTACCAATTTCTGTAAATCGCTTCATTTTTGTATTGCAGTTGCAAGAAGCGTTCGCTAAAGGCTTGCTAAAGCCTGGCCTTAATGAAGAAATAGAAAGGGTACAGAAGAATTATGTAAATAACGTAGCTGATTTGAAAGCGAAGCTGAAGGATATTCAACTAAAATTACCATGGATCGAGACTTTAGATCTAGTGACTGCTGTTGCACCGATGGCTCCTGACGTAGCCATGCAAATGCAGGAGACAGCACAGAGGAGAAAGTATGTAATCACCATTGTTCATGAAATTATGGTTTTTCTGTATATTTAATAACATTGTGTATTTCTTGCTATTCTTTCAGTTGACTAGTGAACAATGTTCAGTAGCTATTTCTGACACAGTGAAGGTGTGGTGCAATATATATAATATGGAGAACCTATTTTAACGGTTGTGCCCGTTAAGGCCATACTAGTAGGGAAATTTCTTCCCTACACTCATTCTATGTTGAATCCACCAATTATTTTCAAATCTGACAATAGTAATAACAGTAGTAATTAATACATGTAAAACTGTCACATCATTATCTAATACTGTTCAAAGATAATCAACTCAACTTTGTAAAGCAAACTTTTTTATTTTACAGGAATCTAAAAGAGAATAGCAAAGGACAACAGAACTATGACCCAACTCAAGACCCAGTCCTCAATGAATTCAAAAGAGAGAACCTCTTACATAGACAAGCACAGGCTGCTGTGATTGAGGGTATCAAGAAGCTGAAGGACCTTGGAGTGCCTACAAGAAGGTATGGTATTTCTTTGCCTGGTTGCTAGGGCTAGCAATTAATGCAGTGTCATCTTAAGAGTGTGTTTTCTTAGTGCGCAAGTGAAGTGTTACTAACATGGTTTATAAGGTTTTATTTACTAACACAAATTGTATTATATTATATGTATGTTAGTCGGTAAGGTATATATTTATGGGCCTAAGTAACCTGAAATAAATGTATGTTGTTGTTGTTTTTAAGAGGGCTAGGGTCTCACCTGTTCTTTTGGTTAAAGAAAGGTTGTGTTACTCAGGAAGGAACTGATTTCCAACTCAACAACAATACATTTTATTCACCAATTTCCTAATTTTGATCTAGATTTTAATTCCATATAGTGTATCAACATCATGAAAGATCTTTTTTGTTTACTCCAGTCCTTGACATATTTCTTTCTTACTTCCAGGCCTGATGACTACTTTGCAGAGATGGCCAAGTCAGATGATCACATGCAGAAGGTTCGCAAGAACTTGATGGCGAAACAGGCAGCACAGGCTCGCACAGAGAAAGTTAGACAGCTCCGAGATCAGAAAAAGATTGCTAAGAGAGTTCAGGTAAAGTTTGAAACTTTTACACCAAGTTGTAATCTTGCTTACCTCCCAGATGGCAACTGCTGTAGGGCTTCCTAGATCATTGTAATCTTTTTCTTAAGATGGGAAATCATCAAATGACCCCTCCCGCTCTGGGCGGAGGGGAAGGGAGTGTCAGACTTGTACTGACTAAAACCCATCCATGTTCCTTTTTTGCCCTTTGTGTTCCAGGGCCGCGGTATCTCTTTCGAACAATCCCGCTGCCCTCAAAAGTACCTATCCTATGTGTAGTTTTTGCATGAAAGAGTAATAAACATCCATCCATCCTGGTGCACTTTATTAATTATATAATAGTTGTCAATTTCTGATTCCAATAATTAATTATTGCTAATCAATGTTTTTATTTCCAGACCGACGCAAGGGTAAAACAAGCCGCAGACAAGAAAGAAATGTTGGAACAATTAAAACGAGTCAGAAAAGGAAAATCATCAGACTTAGGATTCCTAGATGACAATGAAAGCAGTAACAACAAAGGAAATAACAAAGGCAGGGATGGCAAAGGACCACAGAATAAGGTCAATAAAAGACGACAAGCGAAAGATAAGAAATTCGGTTTTGGCGGTAAAAAGAAAGGCGGCAAACTAAACACGAGGGAGTCTTCAAATAATTTCGATGGTTTTAATGGCGCTGCTCCACAGAAAAGACAGGGCAATTTCAAAACGAAATCTTTCCAGGTTAATAGCAAGAAGAACGCTAGGCCCGGTAAACCTCAGAGACCTGGAAAATCCAAAAGGAAGAATAATAAGAGATAAGAAATAATTAAGTTAAATGTTCTAGATTAAATAATTTGCTTATAATAAGAATGGTTGTTTTATTTAACCTTTTGAATGCCAGAGCATAAAGGCACGCGCGTGCCCTCCACGCCAAACCACAATTTCAACGCAAATACCTGTAGGTATTTTTTGTATTATTATAAAAAGAAACACAACAAGGGGATACCAAAATCGATGTACCTACCGAAAATTCATTATGGTATAATCGTTTTATTTTGCGATAGGTCTCCCTATTTTATAATAAGATTTAATACGTTGGCTGGACATAATAGAACAAATTTCTGTATGTCGTATTCAATTGCTCCACTGCGTTGAATTGAAACAACTTTGGTCATTGCAGACCATCAAAATGGCGGCAACAATATTCGTTGACGAGTAGATAATAATATGTCTAATTATTTAGCACTAGCTATTTCCTCAGACTTTGTCCCTGTCGAAGAGACACCTGTAGAAACACCGATAGAAACCTGTACTCTTTCATAGTATAGGTTTCCATCGGTGAGTTTTTGAAGTAAAACTTCTTTACGCACGCTTGACTTGGGGAGTAGGTAAGCTGGTGAATGCGATACGACGCGTTAGGGCGAGGCGAATGCTTGACTTGGGGAGTAAGCTGGTGAATGCATTACGAAAAGTTACGTTACGAGGCGAACGGAAAGAAGTTAATGGAGAAGTTTTACTTCAGTCGTGTGGTATAAAGCACACTCGTTTGGCAGTTGTCTGCATCTAAACTTTATCGCTTTATATTGGTATAGATTTTATCTTCAAGGACATAAAGGGAATCGTTACACAATAAAACACAACATAGCTGATATATAAATCATTTATTATTGTTTTTGTTCTACCACTTGCGTCCCTTGCCCTTCTTCTTCTGCTGCTGTTTACGCGACCAGGCGCTGTCGGCTTGCTTGTCGACGCGCGGAGACTTGGCGGCCGACGCGGTGGCCGTAGGGGTTGGTTGCTGCTTGCTCATGTCGCTGGAGGATTGGAAAAGCATACAGCGGCATGGAAACAATATTCTAGGGTCAAGTTTAATAAACTAGCGAATATACAGACGTGATGGGTCTTGCCTGTTGAATCCCAAAACATGCATCCCAAGCGACATCTGCGCTGCCACCGACGAAGCCGTGGAAGTGTCAAAGTTTCGGAATTCTTCTTTATTGTATGGTTTGGGCCTAACCTGGTGACAGAGTTTTTATGCCGCCCAAGGGCCTCTGACTTGGCTTTACATGTCGTCATGAAATATCCCTCAGGCATGTTGGTTTCCTCGCGATGTTTTCCTTTACCGAAGCAAGTGGTAATTATACAATACGTAAATGAATCCGAAAAATTAGAGATGCGTGTCTTGGGTTCGAACTTGAGACCAAACTAAAGTTAGACAGCCAGCTTTGGACTAATAAAATGTAACTTCGTGCCAGGGGGGACACTAAGAAGAAATAATATACAAAAAAAAAACGGTATTTATTACTTTTATGTTACTTGTAAAAAAACTTCTAGCAGTCGTTGTCCCGAAAAATCAGCGAACTCTTTTTGTGGCATTTTGATATTATTATGTTCCCAATACACACCAAGTGTAGTTTCGCTAGCTAATTTTCTTTGACCTTGTCTACAATAGGGGCACAGCTCTAATGAATTGTTGTGTTGTGTTGTTTGAGAGCATTATGGCGCAATAGCTTTGGTCATTTACCCAAAGTCCTATAGAAATCGGGCTAGCGGCCAAGTGTAAATGACTGATGTCGAAATGCTCGTCTCAGTATTGTCGATAGAAACCACTGACCTCATATTTTTTTTAAGTGTGTAAGAGCCAATTTATGTGCAGAATAAACCCTTTTTATATTTTTTATTGGGGAATACGATGTATAATAGTTTTCAGTCTGATCGTGCATCACACGAAGTTGATTAAGACCAAGGCAACTTGACTCCCAAACTGATCATCAAAAGTGCAATTTCTGCCACTTTCCTAAGGTATATACTATGCTATAGACTATTTTCTCGACTAAGAATCTTACAATATAGTATCTATTGTAAGTTGGGAACTACTGGTCCGCACTTAGTCCTTAAAGGAACATTGTACCGTGAGCCATGGCAGGCGTTATTCCAACCAGCCCACCTCCCTCCAGAAGGAGATGAAACTTCCCAGTTTTCTCAGGACACCTGGTTACCTGCAAGGGACCTTGGCGTTCCAAGAGTTTTCCTTGCGGATCTGGGTGACTGGTAGACTACTTAGTTATTATGCTGTTAACTTACTATTGATCAGTAGCAGTCGTGGACATGCCCTGACTGCCCTTGATGACGTCACGCCGGACACCGCGACGTTTTCTGTACGCGGTACGCTCGTACTTCGGTAGCCATCTGTCGATAAGAAAAGCAATTGAATTAGTAATTTGTAGCAGTTTATTGCTAGTTGCAAATTAAATCTTTTGGTGTTTATTTAGAGTTAAGACTTCAACAACAATTAGTATATAAGTAAGGCCTCATTAAGGCTGAGGGAGTGCTTTTAGGTTATTACATCTTACTTTACTTGCGAAAATTAAGATGCGAAAGTTTGTGAGGATGTATGGATGTTTGTTACTCTTTCACACAAAAACTACTGAACGGATTTAGTTGAAATTTGGCACACAGATAATTTATAACCTGGATTTAAACAGTCATATGATACTTTTTTATCCCGGTAGTGCGATCTCGTGGAAAACTCCATACGGGCAAAGCCGCGAGCATAAACTAGTTCCATTACAACCAGACTGTCAATCTCAGAAATTAATTTGGGTATCTGTTGATATCTCGATGAGGGTGCTTACACATAAGTATGTTTCAGCATATCCGGGCGTCAAAATCGAATAATATAGATATAAGATCGAAAAAGTCGCTGTCTGCTTAGCTCAATTTTATTAGAACATGATTCAGCAATGCTAGATCGATGAAAGTCCAATATGTATGTGTAGTAATTCTAGAGTTGATTTTAATGTTCAACATATCCTGCCGACCCTAAACAGTTTGTAAGTATTGTGAAGATATATTACCTCTCTGGATCCGGAGGTTTGGACAGGTCGGCGTTGGGCGGCAGCTTGGTCTTGCGCTTGCGTTTCTGTTTCTTCTTGCCGAGGAGTTCCGAACCAGGCGTTCTGTGAATATTAGGAAAAGAAAATAGAATTTTAATGATAGCGACAAAAAGTCGAGATTGATAAGCTCCGAAAAGTTATCAATTGGGAAATAACCGATTTGGTGATAACTTTACTAAGTGGTAGATTTAGTAACGCTTAGTAGAAAATGTAAGGTATCGTATTACCCAGTATTAACTGGGTTGTGGAGGTCAGATAGGCAGTCGCTCCATGTAAAATACTGGTATTCAGCTGCATTCGGTTAGACTGGAAGCCGACCGCAACATAGTTGGGAAAAGGCTAGGCAGATGATGATGAGTAGAAAATATATGGAGATAGTTACCCAGGCGATTGCTCCTGTTTGTTTTGTACGGTTTTCTTCACGACCTTTGCTCCCATCATCCATTTTGATGATTCTAAAGCGTCTATGTCGATCTTGGTCTGAAATAGTCAAATTTAAAATAGTTTTACATAAGATCTATGTATAAAGGCATTTTTTTTTATTGTTTGTTTAAATTACGAAAGTAACAAAAGTTGATTATGATTTACTTGAGGTCGAATGGACGGAGATTTAATTGGCGTGTCAGAAATGAGGGATTTATGAAATTATTGTAATCTTTATGTTTTCTATATTACTGTTTACTTAATTTATGAAATAATAATGAAAACCTCAAGTTGATGCAGCGGCGGCAAGCTCTCGGCGAGCTGCCGTGCGCGCGCCGGGTCCGCCTGCGCCAGCGCCTTCACCAGCCGCGCCAGCGCGCGCTTGTCGCCCGGGGCCGCGCGTGCCAGCGCCTCGTGCGCGCGCGCCGCGTGCCCCGCGCGCCCGGCACGCGCGTGCACGCCCGCCGCCGCGCGCCACACGCTGATGAGGGACGCGAAGCGCTGGGAACATTGCTTACTTATACTTAATACATGCTGCAAGACAACCCAATTCCGAGTTAAGCTCATCGTTGTACATAAACTATAATGTAAACGTAATTAAAGAATACGAACCGTGTGCAAGTTGTAAGTTTGATTGTGGAAGGACGAGAGGGGCAAGACAATTCGCATTCGAAATCAAAAACTATTTTTCTGATAAAATGTTACACTATAATTGCAAATTAAATAATAAAATAATAATAAAAAATAATATACTTAAATATTATTAATATAATATATAATAAAATATAATATAAAATATTTATAATATTTTTTTTTAAATTAATAAATAATTAATTTATTTTAAATTATTTTTTTAAATAATTAATTAATTATTATTTTTTAAATTTTTTGAAATATTTGGATATAATATTTATTATTAGTATGTAATATTAATTTTAATTATTATTAAATTTTTAATTGTTTAGAACATGTTTTATGGTTCAGATATTTAAATTTCCCACGAAAAAAGTCGCGAGCAGAATGCATTCGATACACAAGACAATTCATTAACCACAATGATGTTTTAATAATTGATTCATGTAAACTCGTACCTCATCGTTGCTATAATGCTCATACACGTCTGTGAACAGCTGCGACGCCTTCTCGAACTCGTTATCGGCACACAACAGGGTGCACAATACTCCGATCACTCCCGGCCGGTACTTAAACTCGCTCTCTTCTAGAAGCTTCACTGCACCCTTTCGGTCTCCCTGTAAAATTAAAAGAAACAGTCAGAATAGATTTACCAGAATATTTTTTATTTACAAGGCTAATTATTGTAATTAATTTTCTTAATAAATGAGCCGATGCCTTTGCCTAGCTACAACACACGAAATAATATCACAGTTTACAAACACACCGATCGAATCTATCTATGAACCTTGCAAGTATTTATTCCGTCTTCTTTCTTTGCGTGTCGATAAATTTTAATATTATATCTAACTAGTATGTAGCCACCAGCACGGCTCTATCGATACTACACAGATATTTTATAATTGCGACGCCAACCGGTCGGTAGTCAGCTTACTCCTAAACTTACATTGTGCATTACAAACGAAGTTTGTTATCGGATCTACAACTCTCTCTCTTTTGATGGTCTACATCAGGGATTCCCAATCTATTTTAGGCAAGAGACCCCTTCTCCAAAATCAACTGATACCTCAGACCCCCATAGTCAAATTACTTTAAAAATCTTATCTCTAGTTTTTTTCATTGATACAAAATACTTACTAATTATATTCCTATAACAAGTTGGTACCCATACCACAACGTATACAGTATCTTGAAAGTTTAAAATAAGAACTTGTGTCAATTAATAGGGGTCGATTTTTATACCTCGTTGACTCCCAAAATCAGTATCAGTTTAGGGGGTCGACATCAACCACTTTGGGAATCCCTGGTCTACATATTTCCTCGTCGAGTTTACTCGGGCGGGTTACTAACACTTTCGAGGAATTCGTCTAAGATATCCATAAGGTTGTAGTTCCAATGTACAGGCTGTTCTGTAAATCCGTACCATGGCGGCCGCGAGCTGCGCGGCCGCGAGCGCGAGGGTCCCGCCCAGCCTCAGCAACAGCGCCACCGCCTGCGCGCGCTTGCCGTCCTTCGTCAGAGAGGAAGCTTCCACCAGCGCCGCGCGACGCTCTTCGTTGAACTCACGGACTAACTTCACGCAGCATTGCTTGCAGAAGTCGGGCTGGAATTTAAATTATGATTTTAAGTTGGCTATCTTGTTATCAAGGAGTATGTGGGAAGTTAGATTACGAAATAATTTACGCCTTTATGAACTAAGTCGGATATTGGAAACTTTTATACACCGTGATTTTTTAGTCGTCTGACAAAGGTGGTCCACTCATTGTATCCGACATAAAATACCTCTAAGCGTGTTTATTTTTACCATTAATTAAGATAATAGGTACAAAGAAAAATAAATAAGATAACATTAGAATTATGAAAAATCCTGTTAATAATTTTTACGTATCAAACAGTAGAACATACCTAACCACCGCACGAGTCGAGTAGATAGATCTTCGCTCGCAACAGAATGTTTCAACTACGTTATGCATTATAATAATGAATAATATATATTTTTTTTTTGTTATTTTTTTTTTTGTTATGAATGTGTAGTAGTCATTGGATATATGAAGTGGGCTGCCGTTGTCAGACTACAAAGTCACGGTGTATATTTTGTATTTCACTTTTTCTTTCCTGTTGTTATTTTATTTTTTTAAGCAGCAGATTATGTAGTTTAGTCTACAAGTTACACATAGAATTGCTGTACTTTCACACATACCTGGTTAGAATAGATAGCGAGTATAGCCTGGTTGTAGGTGATGGCGGCTCGCTGTCTCGAGTTCAGTTTGTGTTCCAATCCGTCAGCCGTCGCCGCCTTCATACGCTTGCGGGAGTCGAACACATTTGTGTCCCTGGAAAATGAGAACAAAGGTGTGTATTTATACTGCTAGGACATTAAGAATTCATTTTTTTATGTTTGCCTATACTGTCTCCTCTACGTGCAGCATCATCAGCGTGGTCTCTCACAATAGGTCTGATACAGAAGCTCAAAGTCGCTCAGCGGGCCATGGAAAGGGCTATGCTCGGCGTTTCTCTACGTGATAGAATCAGATATGAGGAAATCCGTAGACGAACCAAGGTCGTCGACATAGCCCAGCGGGTTAGCAAGCTGAAGTAGCAATGGGCAGGCCACATAGCGCGAAGATCGGACGGCCGATGGGGCGAACAGATACTGGAGGGGAGACCACGCTTTGGAAAGCGCAGCGTGGGAAGGCCACCTGCCAGATGGACTGACGACATTGTCAAAACTGCAGGGAGGCGCTGGATACAGGTAGCATTGGACCGGACACGTCGATTGGGGAGGCCTATGTTCAGCATTGGACAGCAACGGGCTGATATGATGATGATGATGCTACTGTCTCATTGCTGGGCCAAGGCCTCCCCAATTCCTTCAAGATCTTTTTCTGCGCCACCTCGTACCAGCCCTCGTGACGTGTCCAGGTCCTCTTGCCAGCTCTTTCTCTCTTCAAGTTATTAACAACAAACAGTTTTTATCAATTGGAAACTTGCCAGCAACCATATCTGTCAGTAAAATAAATAGGAGGAATTTATTTTATTTTTAAAATCTGTGAAAACCTTTTTCTATAAATCTGATAAAAAGAACTTGGATTTTTTACACTATCTAGCTCATGTGCAGATATTTTGAACCACTGAACATTTTGATTTTCCTAGTAGTAAACGTATTTACCCTACACTCACTTTGACAGTTGTTACAAAAGAGTGTTACAGAATAAACGCAAGACCTCGTGTGACTAAAGACTTTTGTTCTATGACATTTGGAATTTCATACAGACATTTTTTTGTTGTGGAACATCTATAGCCGCGGGTAAACCCGATTGTGGGCGTGGCGACGCATCGCCATGCTATGCGATTTTATACAAGGTATAAACAGACTCTTCACGAAGCCGTCAACCAAGCATTATGTACATCAAACTAAGTAACTTTACGCAAAAATTAGTGCTGGGAAACGACTTTTTTTTTGGGCTGAAAAATCACGTTTCACAGTAGAACTCAATGTAACGCACTCAAAACATTGTGCTGATGGATGGATTGTATAGTAAGGGGGTCCTGGAGGTGTTTAAAGTAAAAATCTTACATTAAAAACATCTATTTAAAAAAAAACTTATGAAAAAGTTGGAACTTTGACCCCCAATATCTCCGTAACTAGAAGGTTCCCAGGCATACCTGAACAACAAAATGATCGCAATGACGGGCAGAACAAGTGCCTTTCGGCTTTGATAAGAGTCTGTTTACACCCTTTATACATACACAGTACTGTTACTGTGTACTTTTCTGTTATGCATATTACTTGTACAAAATAATTTCGATGTTTCACATATGCCAGGCGTCCCGTGACGGCTCACCATTTTTTTAGCTTTCCCATTCATGTTGATCAGCTGATTACATTTCCTATACGAAGTTCAAGTTTTTTCAAGTCTTAGAACAATAGTTGGTAAGTGTCATGGTCCGAAATACCGCGCGAGGATCTTGCGTTTATTATGTTACACCTTGTATAATTTGGAAATTAAAAGTTACCTGTTAATAACCACAATATTGTTGCTAGCAATAGCGACAAGCGCTTGGTCGCTGGGTTTGTCCTTCAGAACGTTCTGGTAGATGGACGCGGCTTCCTTCTCGCGACCCATCTGTTGCAGGCAGTACGCTTGTTGCACCCTGGGGAGAAGAGGGAATATGTTCATAAAGTTCTTTGTGATGCTAGATTCTTCGGCATAGACATTTCAACTTCGGACAGGCGAGGCAACTAGAGTGGAAAAATCTATCACTAATTTTCAACTGAGCCCTTGGGTAGCACGGGTTTTATCGCATTATACAACTGAATGAGACAAAATTTAAAACTTGTATAAAACACACACTATGTAGGCAAGCATATTATAAGTTGGGAGATTACATTGTTGATAAAAATGGTTGGATCCTGCTCCACTACCATAGGGGCAAACTAATTGATTACCATGTTAAGTTATTGATGAAGCTGCAGAAGAAAAATAAAGAAAAATATCCTTGCATTGTATAGATTCTTTTACTTAGTATTATATAATTGCATGGCAAATGTGTGAGTGCTATATATTGTAAAGCTACCGTTTCCATTTAGCTATCTTTCATTGATTTGAATGTGCCCTAGCAGTTGAGAGAATGTCATGCTCACTCAAATGTCTTGCTGATGGTGGCGGGTGTGTTGGGTTATTTAGTTCCCTTCAATATGGTTGAGTTGAATGGCGCTGATCCATGCGTCATGTTCGTGAACGAGCGCTGTCAGTTGGGACTGGTCATCTTTGAGCTGCCACGGTTTAATTTAATTCCCTTATTTTTAAATTGATGATTTACTCTTTTACTCTGGACGCTCTTAATTTTCACGCCTTTTTACATCGTTCTTACATATATTTATAATCTCCAAGATTTTGTTACAATAATTTGATTTAAATAAAAGAGTGTCCATGGAGTTTCTTGTCCTTTCTTCTCCATAGAAATCTACGCTTTGAAATGTGCAACTACAGTACTTTCTCAAGTTATTATGCTTTGTGACTGTGACTGTAGCTTCGCTTTTTTTGACATTCAAAATTACCTGGAATGGTCTAATTGAATAAATGCTTAAGTTTGAGTT
Organism: Lycophotia porphyrea; assembly: GCA_950005105.1. Lineage (NCBI taxonomy): Eukaryota > Metazoa > Arthropoda > Insecta > Lepidoptera > Noctuidae > Lycophotia > Lycophotia porphyrea. Next base: position 17,020,074 of record OX465388.1, on the reverse strand, counting down.
GAAAAACCAACAAAGCACATATTTGATGCGCTTAGAGCGCACCTCAGAACGACAAATTAGCGCAATGTTGATTTACGACTCTCAATTAAATATTGAGTGATGAAAATCCTGCGCTCAGGGTTAAGTGCCAAAATAGAAAAATCATCCAGTGCATCCTGCGCATAGGGTTAAGTGCCAAAATAGAAAAATCATCCAGTGCATCCTGCGCATAGGGTTAAGTGCCAAAATAGAAAAATCATCCAATGCATCCTGCGCATAGGGTTAAGTGCCAAAATATAAAAATCATCCAGTGCATCCTGCGCATAGGGTTAAGTGCCAAAATAGAAAAATCATCCAGTGCATCCTGCGCATAGGGTTAAGTGCCAAAATAGAAAAATCATCCAGTGCATCCGCGCTAGGGTTAAGTGCCAAAATAGAAAAATCATCCAGTGCTACACCCATGCTTCCATAATGCAGAAAGCAACCAAAAAAAGGTAGTTTAGTGACACTCACCTAATAATAGCAGCTTCCTCCTTCGCCTCTTCCTCAGTACCCCCATCTTCAATCACACTCTCGGAGCACGCATGTTCTGCCTTCTTCAATACAGGCAGCGCTTCGTTGTATTTCCCGCGCATGGCCAGCGTGCTGCCGGCGTTGTATGATAGCTCGTACGTGGTATCCTCGAATTGGGGGAGGTCTGATGACTGGAATAGAAAATGGTTATTTTTTGTTTGAAAAGCGGATCGCGTAATAACGGCTTCGTGAAGAGTCTGTTTACACCCCGTAAACAGACTCTTCACGAAGCTGTTAACCAAGCATTATGCACATCAAACTAAGTAACTTTACGCAAAAATTTTCGCTGGGAAACGACTTTTTTTTTGGGGAGAAAAATCACGTTTTACGGTAGGACTCAAACGCATTCAAAACATTGTGCTGATGGATGGATTGAATAGTACGGGGGTCGTGAAGGTGCCTTAAGTAAAAAAAAAACATGAAAAACATGTATTTAAAAAAAAAAACTTGTGAAAAAGTTGGAACTTTGACCTCAAATTGCTCTTTAACTAGAAGGTTCCCAGGTATGGTCTAGAACAAAAAAATGATCGCAATGACGGGGAGAACAAGTGCCTTTCGGCTTCGTTAAGAGTCTTTTTACACCCTAACAGGGTACAAACTCGAAGTAGTACTTTAGAGATTACTTCTATACATAAAGGCAGCTAATAATTCCAATTATTGTATGATAGGAAATGCGATCTCATAATCGGAGTCTTGAGCCATTTTTTTTTAAAAGATTTTTAACAACATTGCGACAGAACACGCGCGACTTAGCAGAAAGAAATTGTTTTCAAAACAATAATTACTGAAAAAAGCCAAAAAAGTTTATCAAAAGGTTTGTGCACATTTAAATGGTTACATTATTGGAAACATTTAAATGTAAATAAATAAGAAATCTTACCGGGTTGAGTGCAGCAAGGTTAGCCACAACGGCCGACATATTCGCCTTCCTCTCATCTTCATACTCGTCGGTGGTGTTCTTCACAATGTCACGGTACAAGTTGTAGCAGTCCTGGTACTGTTCTAGACGGTACAGGATTTGAGCCCTGGAAAGGTTTATGTATTATATTTTTATTCAATGTTAAATATGAATGCTCGAAGCTCGTGGCAAAATAATAACAGCCGCTCGGGTCGATCTTTAGGTTAAGCCGTGCTTGCCTAGGTTGGTCTGTGGATGGGTGACCACTCATTACATACCGAGTTTCCGTGCCCCGGAAAGCACGTAAAGCCATTGGTCTCGGCTGTCATTTGTACATCTTTGACAGTCGTTATAGGTAGTCAGTGGCCCAAAAAGTCTGACAACCAGTCTTACAAAGAGGTATCGTATTACCTAGTATTAACTGGGTTGTGGAGGTCAAATAAGCAGTCGCTCCATGTAAAATACTGGTATTTCAGCTGCATCCGGTTAGACTGTAAGCCGAGCCCAACATAGTTGGGAAGAGGCTAGGCAGATGATGTTGTTAAATATAAATGCAGTAAGAATTTATTTGTCTTTCAGAATATTGGGATGAAAATGGCGGACTTATTCAATGAAGAAGGTGTTGTAGAGGTTTGCTTAAATTAATAAAGCCTGGAGATTATGTTACTTATAACAAAACTAGGTATTAGGGTATTGACAACGTAATTTTTTTATGAGACCTAGGTAGGTCTATGGTCGTTGTTCTCATATTACAACTAGACTAATTAATTGAAGTCTCACACTTTTTGCAAATAATTTTGTTGTTAATGCTGCTTACCTCAATTCTTTCAAAGCATTTGTCAGCTCAGGAGCATTATCAACAGTCTGCAGCGCCTCCTTGGGGCAGTTGAGACGGTACTGACTGTACGCCTTCTCAAAGTGCAGCTCGGCCGCCAACGCAGCATTCTTACCGTTGTTGAGAACTGCAAGGGCTTCCTTGAAGTTGTGCAGTTGGATAAGGCATACTATCTTGCACTGGAATGCCTTCTGCTCATTTGGAGCTATTTGAAGGACTGAAATAGAAAAAGAAACTGTGAATTGTTGTTTTTTGGTCAGTGGGTCGTCTTAGGGTAAAACATAATATGCAGGTACACGAGTTAAACAGAAGTTCTCTCAAGTGACTTTTTTTTTTGGGCTGAAAAATCACGTTTTACAGTAGGTCTCAATGTAACGCACTCAAAACAATGTGCTGATGGATGGATTGAATAGTAAGGGGGTCCTGGAGGTGTTTAAAGTAAAAATCTTACATTATGATATTACAAACATGTATAGTTTGTTGTTAGTTTATCTATTTTAGTTTAATAGTTTTTAATTATCAATGAATAAAATAAATGTTTGTTTAAAAAAAAAACTCGTGAAAAAGCTGGAATTTTGACCCCCAATATATCCGAAACTAGAAGCTTCCCAGGTATGGTCTAGAACAAAAAAATAATCGCAATGACGGGGAGAACAAGTGCCTTTCGGCTTCGTTAAGAGTCTGTTTACACCCTTTATACTTAGTACTTAGTGCTAGGGTCTAAACATTATTTTGGTGAGAATTTAAATTGTACCCGTTTCGTAATGTGCACGGGCGAATTTGCGAGCGACGGTAGTACAGATTCGTCGCCTCATAAGATAACCGTGCTCTCGGGTCAAGGATTTTGGCCGTCCGCGAGAAATCTACAAGCTTTAACGACGAATAACAACGAAACGTTCTTGGATTCGGTTTGCACGAGAATGGCGGCGAAAACGCACAATCACTTCTTCATACTGATGGCGGACACCAACATTTTAGAGTCGTCCAAAATATTGAGCGTGGCGAACGGCTTTAACGCCACCCGCTTTTCGGTCACGTATTTTGGCAAAAATCGGTTAGAAAATTGCGCACTTGACACGATCATCACCGCCATGACCGTCGAATCGCCACATCTTCGCACCGTACTATCGTGTGATCATTGGGGTGTATCACAAGGGCATGCAAAAAACGGGTTGTTTAAAGAAACCGGTTTTTACAGGTATCTTGTTTACAAAACCGGTGAAACCGGTTACATCGTCTTTTCTTCTATATTTATTAAAGAAATGAGAAAAATGTGTGCAAAGAAATGAAATGCTGAAGTATAATCAAAATATGTATTTTTAACTTTTATATCACTTATGTTTATAATAATGAGCATGTTTTTTTTTGTTTGAAATGAAATAAACTGCTACAACTACTAAATAACAATACAAAAAGTTTCTTTCATTACATAGAATAAAGATTATTATTTAGGTCCACTTTTGATAAAAAGTTTTCTAAGGTCCTCGGAAGAACAAAATGTTTTTAAGGGCAGGCCATCCAAAGCAGCCATCTTTGATACGAAGTATTCAACAAAATGTAATTTTGTGAAAAAATCTGTCGTTTTTTGTTACTTAGCTTTGAAGGATCAGTTTGTGTCTTTGAAAATAGTCTACTGCACTTGTGCTTGGTGTTGGTTCTGTTGTAGATTTGGCATTTTCTTTTAAATCTATTGAGTGTTTACTGCGCAAGTGGTTTCGTAAGCTTGATGTAGGACTGCCTGCCTGCCGCTTTTAATGTTCTATTGCATTCTTTGCATTTGGCACTGCTTCCGTCCGTGGTACGCAAATTAAAAACCATGCTGATGATTTATCACCAGGAGATTTTTTATTTTCCGCATATTTTGTCTTCGCTGTATCTGCATCATCTACATCGCCAGCCCTCTTCATGATTTTTCTTTCTGTAAATTATATTAAATATTAAGTGCCGTTGTAGCCAACAGTCATCATCATAATATTGAAATAACAACTTAAGAACATTAACATAAAAGTTTTAATGTAACAATATGCGTAAGTGATCAGCTCAAACTACTAAACAAAAACTGGCACTTATTAATGAGTAAAAAATAAGAATGGGCCGGCTGCCATAACCACCATCCATATTGCTACAAATATCATCATCAGCCTTTCAATGTTCCCACTGCTGGGACACAGGCCTCCTCTCTCTGGGAGGGAATGGGCTATAATCCACCACGCGGGCCCAGTGCAGATTGGTAGATGTCACATGTCTTCGAATTTTTGGTTTTAGGACATGCCGGTTTCCTCACGATGTTTTCCTTCACCGTTTTTGAGAGCAGTGCAATGCTACAAATATAAACGAATTAATTAAAGCTATTACTTAAATATGCTAAACATCCCTGCTGTGATAACATTTTAGTATTTGGTCATTAACTGTGTTATAAGAGAATGTGATCAAACTTACCTTGATAAAAATAATATCTTCAATGTTATCACTGATAAACACGTGCACTCGCCAACTATACACAGCACAGAACACTACTAAATTAACGTTGCCGAAATAGGAACTAACGCCGCCCCGCCATCCTGTCTACGTTTGTCAGTGATAAATATAATATTTTGTTTGGGAAAATTAAAGTATTACTAATCAATATCCTAGGAGAAAAATAACCAAAAAAACCGCAATAGCTCGGTTTTGCTTTCAAATAGGTCGGTTATCCGGGTACCCGGTTGGCATGCCCTAATCGGATACCTGCGCGCGCGCGACGACTTCAATTTTTAAAATCGACGATAATGATTGACCTTTGATTGCGAACAATCGCGTTGTTCGCAATGATGTCTTGTTCGAGTCAGTTGGTGAAAACATGTCGGCGACTTTGGTACTCGCGTTGTTCGTCACCACTGTTTTCGGTGACAACTACATTTCATACGACAAAGTGTCGGTGCTAACCGACGATGGTACCACCAAGTGTATGACGACGTGCGTCAACGGTAATTGCTTCGTCGACACCTACTTTGTACCCCACCGGTGTACCGTGAAAGATGACCAAGCTGTGCCTGTGTTCAACACACCAGATGGGGTTTCGAAATGCGTCAGCAACTGCGGCAGATGGGGTGGAACCAATTACGTGTGGTGCTTCACTAGTACAAATCTCGATTGGGATTATTGTAACGATGAAGTGGTGAGGAACAATGTGAACGACGTCGGTCGCGACATTTACGGCACCAGATGTGTGAGTAAATGTCAAAAACTCTCTTAGTACTTGTCCAATTGGAACAAATGCCACGTTAACAAATTGGATCAGAAATTCGTCAGAAGCGTAACGGCCGCTACTTTACCGGTGGGTCGGGGCGACATTTCAGCGCATTTGAGATCAAAACGCTCCCTCGACAGATTATTCGACTCTGCTTACTCGCTCGTCGCGCACGTGCAGGGACAGATTTCAATACGGGGCGGACGGCGATACCAACAGACGAGCCAACGCCATCAACAGCCTGTACAACAACATTAACACCATCACGACTTTTCCACACGGAGATCCGTACGTGCGCGTGTCCACCACCACCGTGAGGAACGCGCGCGGTCGCAACGTACTCTTGCCGTTGGTGATGGAGGCCATCATAACGGATCCCGTATACCAACCGCGCCTAGACTCTGAAGTGAGCCCCGAAGGCATTCAAAACGTCAACTACATGTACAACGTTGAATCGTCGACGGATCGACCCGGTATACACGTGGGTCATTTGTTGGCGTACTCCAACGGCGGTACTACGGATCTTTTCAATTACGCCGGTCAAACGGCCGGTCTCAACACCGGCCCGTATAAAGCCATGGAGAACAACATCAACAATTGGCTTCGAAGCGGACACGTGTCTTTCAACGTTGTCGTCGTGTACGATACCGTCTCACCGACTAAACCCAAAAAATTCTATGTCAAGATACGCATGTACAATTCCGACGGCAGCTTGCACTCTGACTGTCTCGATATGATATTCACTAATAACTAGCTAGCTAGCTAGATAGGTATGTATGTATGTGATGTGTAGGTGCAAGTGTTTTTGCCATTTCGAGAATGGCCATGTTTGTAAAGACCAATAAAACCTATTTCCTACGATGACAGAACCTAGAAATCGACCTGTTAGAAATCAATACAAACATTTATTACCAATCGAGTCCTACAGGACTCGATTGGTAATAAATGGAAAGGAAATGTTTGCACAATGTTTGTGAATAAACACAGCATTGTTAAGAAAAAGTGTTGTTTGTATGGGTCCTACCACATATAATAAATTACCAGATGTTATGAAAAATTATACAATTAAAAACCTTAAAAAGAAATTAGTGGCCATCCTAATAGAAAAATGTTATTATTCGATTAATGATTTTATAATGGACAAATTTTTTTAATCAGCAATGTATATTGTAATAATGTATAATAAATATTATTTTGAACATGTTCTTGATATAGATTAATTTTTAAATTTTATTCTAAAGTAAGATTTTATTTTGACATTTTTCAATATTTTTATTTTATTAATTTATGTATACTTAATTGCAATAATTCTAATTTCTAATTGTGGCATCCTAATTTGTAAATTTATTTTAAAATCTGAACAATTTTTATAATTTTTGCGTGCCTATTTCCAGGCAGAATGTACATGGCTCACTCCTTTCTACTCCACCTGTATTTTTAATGTAACCTACATTCGTTGCAAATAAATGGTTTGATTGATTGAAAAAAGAAATATTTTTTTTATATAATTTCATAGCTGGAAGCGGCCGCCTCGGCCATCTCGAGCACGGTTTTTGTTCCGCCGAAAGCGTTGAACACGTTAAACTGGAAAATGTTATTTATGAACACGTCGTTCGAGTTGTGCATGTACGGTGGGCGGCATCAATTGGGTACCCCAGTTGTGCCATACTATAAGTATGCGCCCGACCCAGTTCTTGATAATGGTAATATCACATTGTATTGGGATCGACCTATCACCACTGACAGGCCTATTGTTGCCAATAAGCCTGACATTGTGATGATAGATCGATTGGAGCGTCACACAATGATTGTTGATATAACAGTGAAACAGTTAACCAATCATCACTGTTGTTGATTGGCGTCATTAACTTCCCATTTACTGAAAAACTGTTGCCTAAAATCATCGAAACTTTCCCAGTGGACATCGAACATCGACATTCCATGTTCTCACCGGCTGAAATCCTAGTATGTTGCTGATTCAGTTGTCTGCTTGATGGGTAGTCTTTCAGGCAATTTAGCCCATTGGTACGCATCAGTCCATTGTTTGAGAGTAATGGTGGGTTGTCGGGTTGCGGAGTGAATAAATAAAGTGAAATTACTGCAATTTTAGTTTGACATTAATATATTTTGGATTCAGGTTGAATAATTTGATAACACTCAAGCTATTTAGAACTGCAATTTTCGGTATTAATGTTAGTGTTTCAGTGAAATACTATTTGTTGAGCATTTATCCATTTTGGTAAGCATTCATTGATTTTGGTAAGCAAAAAGAATATAATGCAAAGCACACAATATTCTGATGAGTGTATATTTATTGTGGAACTTAAAACATTGTTTTTGAGGCACCTTGGTATAGAGCAGGGATGTTATGGAGCTCCGTAACGGTAACCAAAACTATCGGATATCCGAAATAAAACTATATCCGTAACCGTATCCGTGTCACAAGTTTCGGATAGTTTCGTATAAGGGCGGAGTCTAAATAAATGGACATGTTTCGACAGGTTATATGAATAATTTATATGAAGTTAATATATTTTACTTGGTACTTAGTGTTCGGGTCTAAAAATTATTTTGGTGGGCATTTAAATTGTACCCTTTACATATATGTTATGTAAAGGGTAAAATTTAAATGCCCCAGTAATTTTTACACCGTGACTTTTTAGCCGTCTGACAATGGCAGCCCACTGCATGTATCCAATGACTACTATACATTCATAACAAAAAAAATGGTATTTAAGAGAATAAAAAAAGAAACAAAAAAAAATATTCATTAATATGATGCATAACGTCGTTGAATTTTAGTTATAGTAAGTAAACTATGAGGGTAACCCTAAGGATTATCTTAAAGCGTTCTACTCACGATAACATGACACAGGCTTTTCCGCTGATATTACAATTACACAGATTTTCCACATTAATTCTAAACGAGGTAGTTCTCAAATACTTAGGTTTGAAATTAGAGGATACTTTTAAAATTTAATGTCACATAACAGTTTTCAAAAAACTGCATAAATGGAATCCAAGCTTTATACAAATTAAAGAAACAGTAAATACCAAGTTTTAATGTTCATTATTTTAACAATTATTCTATTAAGTAAGTTATTTACAGCAATACGCTATATGTATAATAACATATGGATTGATTACATAGTTTGCAATTAAAGAAGTCAAAACCAGTTAAACAGGTCACCTGTTACAAATGATTAAGAGGTTGGAATAATAAGAGTACTGTAAAGGAAAAACTTATGGACAAGAAAAAACACAGACATTTATTTTAGTTTCTATTTAAGTGATATCTGTTGTGTTGTGTCTAGTAACTTAGTAACCATGACATGAACTGTTAGAAACACCCAAATTTAAATTATTTACAAATATTCTACGATGAATATTGACCAAATATCACCTGTAAATGGATATGATGGTATATTTATGGCAGAATTGCATGATTAGGGTGAAAAATATACAAGAAATCGAGAGATTTGTGAAGAGAAGGCGGTGGAAAGTGTGATAATCTTATTTCTTCATTTATAAATGAACCGTGCATACTTTTTAGAAAATATTTTAGGAATAGATTCCTTACCTTTTCCTGTTGCTTTTAACGCTCTATCATAATCACCACTCTGGCAGAATTTATTTAATTCAATATAAGCCTGAACAAGGTTATTCTCCTTGTTGGCTGACATTTTTTTGACAACTTGGCATGACAAATGTCAAATCGTCATCGTTTCGTTGCGTTCAGTTTCATGCATAGAAGATAAACAAGTTAGTAAAACCAGGGCTTTTGCAAATTAAAATGTTCACAGACAATTCTTAGCCAATATTGCTTTCTAGTACCTATCTATCTATTTGAATCTTAGAGGATCGTTAAACATAACTTTATTGTACTTATACCATTAGCTTATTTCACTAACAGGGTGAATAGAAAACGTTCATCGTCGAACTATCAAACCGAAATGATACGTGGCGAGATAATAAACATCGACTACGTCTACTTAACATAACGCTTGTATTTTCAAAAGTGTACGCAGAGGCATATAGTAAGTTGTTACACCCATAAGTAAAATAAAGTCCCATCTAATAATAATAAGACATGTGACTAGGTAACCATAGGTATGTACAGACGCCAGCACATCATCCTACTACAATCTGTCAGATTTCTTTAATAGATTTTAGACTTTATTGCTGAAGCATTACGTTCAAGGTTGGTTGGGAAAATCTGACAGTTTCTGGTAGCTTGACCTGCTGGCGTCTGTACGTTGGTTGGGAAAATCTGACAGTACAGACGCTAGTAGGTCAAATACCCGAAACTGTCAGATTTTCCCAACCAACCTTGAACCTAATGTTCTAGAGATAAAGTTGAAAACCTATTAAAGAAAGACAGATTGTAGTAGCTTGACATTCTGGCGTCGGTACCTACTTCGGTCGAATCGTAAAAGCCAGCATAATAACCTGTTTCAGACGTTTACTTTTCAGATCACAGCACGCTATAATTTACTGTAACGTGCAGACGGAGTGCACGTTCCAGTAAATTATCATCATTATCATCATTTCAGCCCAAAGACGCCCACTGCTGGACATAGGCCTCCCACAAAGCTTCCAAAGGGAGGGTTTTGCCATAATCGTCAGTAGGCATTACAAAAGCGCAAAGAACGCTGCTGTCCATTCTCTGATAAGACGCTTAGTCGTCTCTTACGACACCCACGGGAAGATATGGAATGGTGCTTCTTCTGGTGCGGTCTTCGAGAATTCTTTACGTTCGACACTATGCAGTACGCTTACTGTTATTGTGCACGCTGGCATTAGCGACACACTCACAATCGTTCTTCGACCATTTTATTACTTGAAAATTTTTGGTTTCGCATAATCGTTCCCTGATTTCTAAATATGTAGCTTTTCCTTCTACATTGAATGCCAAAAACTTTGTCCAAAAATACACAGAATTTAAAGCACATAAACGTCGAACGAACAAAGCGATGACAAAGTAAATTCGGCCGAGAGTTTTATTCAAAAGTACACAAAGAATGTAAAGGAAGCATTGTGCAAGTTGGGGCGCTTACGCGGGCGTCCGTCGTGTGTCGAACCCATCAAACTTAGACTTGCGGAAGTTCGAAGACCAGCTATTTTGTTGCTAGTTTTCGAAAAATTTAAAATGGTTGCTACAAGTTCCTGGAACGTGGGTCATGACGTGTTTGACATGCGGATGTGATTGGAAAGATTGGGAACATTATATGTGACTCGTTGTAAAAACACAACGTGGTTCTACCTACGTACGAGTTAACCGCAATTGACCACCAGATGAGGCGGTTATGTGGCAGAAGAAGAGGCCGCAATTGGTAGGTTGGCATCGGCATTAACAAACCAGCATACAAAGCTGCTGCTGACAAGGTATCTTAACGAGTCATCAGAATGCAATCTGGTAAGCGCTAGACAGCCGGTTCTTCTTTTGCTTAGTTCATCTATTTACTTGAAACCGAACAGGAAATATCTCATAACTCATAACATAACATATTATCAGGAAGAAAGGATCTCTCCACCAGAAATTTCTGTCCAAGTGTTGCCATTAGAGAGCTAAAAGTAAAAAAAATACCAAAAATAACAATGTTAATGTTCGGTCTTTTTATATTTTATACAATCTACCAATTTTATTGCAGCATGGGGTTAACTTTGGCCTTAGAAACCATTTAGCCTCTGATATGCCTTAATGTTTCCGAGACATGGGCCTTCGATTTTTTTTGTTGCATACTGGCATACATTGCATTTCTCAGTAGCAGCTGGAGTCTGACTTTGTGCTCGGTGGCAATAGGCTCGCCCCCTATTTCGTAGAAATTAAACATAACTGGCCAAACATGGGTTTAAGAAATATGGCCACAAATTCAAATTCTAAAGCTGCGTACATAAGTACATTCATTCAAGTAGATCTGCTTGCCTACTTAATAAGGGCCTCAACTCAAATCCCATCAGCGAGCCAAATTCAAACACAATCAAAAATTATATCACCCTGTTACACGATCCTAATTAATCACCCCAAACAAAAACAGTGAGAAAACTTCACCATAATAACGGCTTCAATGTCGCAGCCTCGCAGTCCGAAAATGTCGCAAGACAAACAACGTTAAAGTAACATCTATTGTCGCGGCGGCGGCGTCCGACGACCAACTCGACTTTTAATCGCATTACTGGAAGTTGCCGCAAACTTCAGCGCGAAGTTTCGTATTGCGATCCAGACGAAGTCGGTGCGATTGTGGTTTCTAAAGTAATTTCTATTAGGTGGGAGCTAGTAATGTTTAATCTAGCTGACTTTAGCGGTTGATGGTTGTTGTGTATTGGTGTTTTTTTTTACCAGTTACTTCCTAATAAAATTTTTAAGCGAAACCTGTATGATTTGATTTGTCTGTGGAATAGTGTTGTAGCATCAGTATAACTCTCCCAGATATTACCAAAGGTACTAAACTCACGCTCGGCAAGTGAATTGGAATTTGCCATATGTATGATGATGATAGTAGCAGTTCCTTATTTGCGGTTAACTTATAGTCTAACTACGAAGCAGCTGAATACAAGTAAGCACACATAAATCCTACTCATAAATCGTGTGAACTGTATCTAAAAGTGCCAAACAGAGACTTCATTTATGGCAGCACTTTCAACTGATAGATCATGCCTAGTGATACCAGCAGGCAGACTTTACCCAAACGATCTCACTTTAAGCTCTCACCAAAAATCCATAACGATTCACCTTACGCGGAGCATCACTTACTAAATTACACCACGCATACTCTTGTAGAATTAAATCGTTTCAAGGGGGAAGGGGGTCGTATTTTATCGAAGCCCGCCTGATAAATTGCGCGAAATTCAATTTAAACGGGTAATGTTTGTGTCCGTATTATAACGTCACTCGACGCCCGCCTATAAACTCTGTCGGTCCACTGAACAATTGAAATATTGTACCTTCAGGTACCTTGGTCTATAAAAATATTGGAGTAACTGTACGGGTCGTGCCACTGAGTCGTAGAATCTGTTGGAGTAATAGGTGGACGTTTTTGGGAATACTTAACCGGTTGATAACTTAGTTTGAAATTTTCATGATGTTTCTGTCTTATTATTTCGAAATATGTAGTACCTAGTACATGTGCAATGAAAAACGGGCCCGCTCCCACTCGAGCCGCTTAGACTCGGCCCGAAAAATAATACCACACACACTTCAACCAATCCATCATACCACATTATAATACATAATACGAGACGTCAACAATTTTGTTTTTGTAATGTCATGCACGCTTCGCTCCACAGGGCCGCACTAGGATGGGACTGGGTGCATCAATCAATTATTACTAATATTGAACTTTAGTTTTGAAAGTCTGTTAATATTAATTATATACCATCTAAACACCTATAAGCTCAAGACAAGTTTCACCGACAAAAAGTACGTTTGCCTAGACACTTAAGTATTCAAATTACCCTTCATTTACTATACGAGTGCCCCCTGGATAATCTAATGGATTAATGTTCAAAGTTTTGTGGTCTAGTACGGCTTAAATTTCTTCATGACGCGCTATTAAGGTTTATTTATGTTCTCATAAAAATTGTAACCACGGGACCAATGTACAACAACTGTCATCCAACTTTACATGAAATTTGTCAATATAAATCCTCCTTGTACCGACTAATTTTCGTGCAATACGCAAAGGGATAACAGATTAGAAAATTCCGTTATTCTAAAAAAGGTTGACCCATTTGTTACCACGCGGGACACTTTTTTTCCTGACAAATTGCCTGAAAGTAATTTTAAGCCCAAGACCAGTTATTTATGTACATTACTTTAGCTTTATGTTCGTTCAGCAGCGTGTAGATATTCATTTGTGTTCTCTAACATATCGTTGGTTCTACATCTACGAATTGGTATTTGTGGTGTGAGTAAATTAATATTTAAGACAATGAAGACGCTGGTATAATGGTTAGCCTTGGTTCGAGTTCTAGGTACTGGGAGGTACCTATTTTAGGATGCCTATGAGAAATAAATACCTATTAAAATTATGATGAGACGAATATTAGTAGGTAGATACTCCATGTAGATATGCTCGTACTTAATTAATCTTTGTTGCCAAAATAACGCTATGAATTTACTGGAACCTGGTTAAGATACACATAAGTACCTAATTGCTTCTAATAATCTAGCTAGATATAAACATAGACACGCCACCTGAAAGGAATGATTAATTTATGGAAGGGTATTTGAATTTAGTAAATCTTAGTGTGTAGAGCATACCACTAAGCTAGACAAAGGTTCTAAAGTTTCTTCTCTATTCAAAGTTTCTCAACAATGCATTGTTGTCGGCTACCCTAACATAGTTCTGACATAAATTATTTTTATCTAAACTTTCCCATTTCAAGCAACTACTACCATTCAAATTCCACTTCGAAGGCACACCAAAGAATTTCGTTTAACATTCAAGTATTTAATTTCATGTGCGACATTTCTCGTCCCATTACAGTAAATGAAACGACATCGGATGCATGTGGATGATGATTTGACGCAAATTGGACAGGTGTCAGGAATGCCTGGCGGCGCGGAGACGGGGCTGCGATCCTTAGATTCTACTCATCGTTAGTAGTATACTAGACTTAACGAGTTTGGTTCTCGAGGTGGGTTAGGGTTGGCATGCGAGAATGTGATTTTTTGAACAATTTTTTATTTGAAATCAGGGTATGCATGGTTTCAAGTTCTTCTGTATTATTGGAAACAGCAGAGTAACAGTACATTATCATTAGCATTAACATATTTTATTAGCATTGAAACAGCAGAGTTATTAAACCCCGTTTACGTCCTCGGGTGATACAACTTCCGTCAGATACGTGTATCTCAGTATGTCACTGGTAGGCCCCGTCGTTAATCATTTCTTTCGTTTGTGTTTTCCGCAGTAGCCGTCACAACACGCGTGTCGCTTGAGTATGTAGCTCGTGGCTAAGCGATTCGAGTAGGATACCAATAAAAAAAAATACATAATAAGTAAAATATCCTACTTGAATCTAATCATACAAAGGCTCACTGATCACTACATATATTTAAACACTAAGTCAAAGTTGTCTTCATAGTTGGTTAATAGTTAGTAGTACACAGAGTTAGGCGTATGTGTTTTTTTTAATTTAATACACGAAACATGGAAACACTCAACGTTTACCAGGTTTCACCGAACCCGCATGCATATTAACTTACAAACGTGCTAGCTATACTAGGAGCGTAGAGATTACTAGCAGGTCAATTCCCGAACTTCACCCGTTGGCGTTAATCCGTTCGAGGTTCAATGTGTTTGAATTGTGAAACAAATCAATCCGAGTTGCCAATGGAGTTACAATATTGTGCGTGCTGAGTTCTCATTAAAGCTGAAGCGTAGGTAATGTTACTACTGCAGCATAAATTCACAAGCCAGTGGCTGTTTTGTTTGTGAGAGTGGAATGGTTGGTGATTCTGGCTTGTTGGTTGTCTAATCTGGCAATTTTGATAATTGCGGTTCCGGTCTTCGACTTCGTTGATCGAAGTATTTTTGCTAACTTGGCCTTTTGATTAGGCGTTGGCGTATTCAGGTCATGTGATTTCATAACGCGATTTTCGTCAAGATAAGTGGCAAATCAAAGATCTTATACAGAAAAAAAATGAAATTCCCTTTAAAAATTGACTACCACCTAGCTAACCCTATCGAGAATGGGATGTCAGTCAGTAAACCACCTCTAGAGTCGAGTCGAAAACGATCGTTCGCTATTGCCTAATAAAGGCCCGGTCGTATGAGATTTCAATTTGGCGGCTCAACTGGGCTTCATTTTGCGAAGCACGACACGTTTCGAATATTATTAATGGGGTGGAAAGAGAAAGTACGAATAAGGGGCGTTAGATGAATTTTGTGTTAACAGAAATGCAAGGGCGTGATTAGAATTTTTGGAGTAGTTTCTCACGTGGGCCATTCTTATTATCTGTTGGACGTTGGTACAGGCTAGGGTGATTATTTCAGTTGAAATAGTCACATGCTTTAGATCAGTTGGTTGCATGGGTTCCATCATCAGTCGTCAGATTTGATATTCAGGATTTTTCTTAGCTTTGATTAGCCGACCCTCTATTACAAAGGACGACGCTACTGTTCGAGACTTAGAATTCTAGATAACTACGTTTCTATTTGACAATTTTCAAAAGTCATAGCCACATCATTTAAATTGCCTCAATCGTGCATCAATATGTAAAGAAGATAAATCTTATTGTAGAGTCTAAAACGAACTGCTCACTTAGAAAAGCCAAGATAAAGTATTGCTAGGATTTTGATTTACGTAGACTATTTCAATTTCGGCCGGGATGACTTTTAACCCTTAATAAATCTTCATGTATTTGACAAAGTATCGAGCTATTTTTATTTTCATCTTATTTATTGAGTCTAGGAATGTTTAAGGGAATTTAAAAAAAAAGATAAATAAATTCAATTTAACCTAGCTAATTACCATTTCTTCAAAGAGACAGACTGATCGTTTTCCATACAAATATTATAAAGAGGTAAAGTTTTATTAATTTTAATTTCCGAAACTACTAATCCGATTTTGAAAATTCTTTCACTGGTGGAAAATTACCCTATTACCGAGTGCCATAAGATACATTCATACAACACATACATTTCTTTGACGCAGACGAAGTCGCAGGCAGAAGCTAGTATCAAATAAAAAATATTCATTTTAAAATAATTAAATCATAGAAATATGAATAATTCAAGAACGAAAACCAGCTCATTGAGTCTCGTGGCTGAAGACAGCACTATTGTCTCGTGTTCACACAAATCCGTCGTTGTGAAGTAGGTAATACATCAAATCGCGACGCTTCAGCCAGCGGATTGTAATCAGCAGGAGATAATGAATCCCTACCAGTGCAGTGTGAGGTATGATGTAATTTATGACAGTAGGTACAGTCTGTCGGGATGTAGACTTAATAAATGGTGTTTGTCGAGGGGATTTTTCTGTTGAATATTTTGACAGATTTGACACATACGAAACCGCTAATATAAATACTATGCGCTTTTGGCGTGGAGTTGCGGACACCAGCCCGTTAATACAATACAATAGTGTAAAGTTATTCAGTTTAGATCTATTAGTTGTGTTATGATATTCAATATTGTAGGTACTACAGAGTTATAGTTTCAACTGTTTCAAGACAAACTTGAGTTATTATGTCTATTTTAGGCTCTTAAATCTATGAGTCAAATCTTCAGTGAAGTTATCATTATAAACTTTTGAATAACAAGCGGATTTGTCTTTGACGGACTAATAGTGCCGCATGCATTAGATGCTTAATTGACGTTCTTTTTCTCTTAATTAATATACCCCTAAAAATCCCATCTCAAACGATTCACAGGAGCGATTCAAAATAACAAACGTTTTCGCAAACTCAACGAAAAACCTCTCGAATATTCGAATAGCGCGCATTAAAGCACAAATCCTCATTGGAATCGAGCCTAACATTTCAATTATAGAGATCGGCTCAGACCTGGGTTCTTGATCGTCTACATCTAGATTTGATTCGTTCTAACTAGACATCACAATCCGTTTACCGCATCCAACTATTGAAAAGTTTTCTACAATGGCCTCGTATTTTTTATTAGGTCCTAGTACTTTTAAAATGATAGCGTATTTTTCTATGGTCTAGAAAGAAAGTTAAGAAAAGTATAATTTGTAGTTAGAAAGCTCTTTAATTCAATAAAGAATAGAATTTTTTTTGCTACTTTTCTTAAAGAAAACGGCCACAGGATCCTCAGAGCATAAAAATCTGTGAAAGCATTTAAAAAAAGGCATACATAAAAGTAAGACTATTTTCCCACTAATCTACTAGTAGACGTAGAAAAATAGCATACGATTTAAAATAACCGTATGCAATTTTTCTACGTCTACTGTGGAGGCAGCCCAGTGGGTTAATTCGGCCAATATCAGTGGTGCGCGGTGCACGGCGTTCAGTGGGCGATCGCACGGAAAATTGGTCTCCTTCACCATTTGATTATGTACCAAGATCCCTTGCGAGAATTCAGACGATTCCCCGTGAAAAATAAATTGGACAATATGAGAGTCAGGTGGGGAATTTTTTAAAAGCTGTTTTTCGAATCAAAATTCTGTACACGAACCTGTTTTACGCTACAGTGAGTAGAACGCGTTTATAGAGATGATTAAAAAATTGATAGAATTGGGAAACATTTTATTCTTACACGCTTACCTGTAGAGATGCTATGTATTAGTTACTACGGAATAGAAGTAAGTAGTATTCTAATTAAAATCTATCTTACTGTTTGTAAATATCAATATCTGTTCATCTGTTCGTACCCTACAGACTCCTTAACTACTGAACCGATTTTGATGAAATTTTACACAGTTGTTTTATACATATACGCGTAGAACAACTGTGCTAATAAATTACTACTCATAAATGACTTAAAATATCCCGTTACTGACAAACATGCCTCATATCACACTGAACCACACACACTGACGCACTGAACACACACACACTGTTAACTTACTGCGCAAGGTTGTTATTTTGTTTTGGCTAACAAAGAAGTTTTTTTTTTAATATCATAATCAGTCCTTGTGTCATCCAACCGTTTGTTGTTTTTGTATTTTGTACAAATTATATGTTTCTTCAAATTCATTGACCACTAACGAATACAGTGGAAAAACATTTTAAAAATTACTCACGCACATCTAAAACGCGTAAAGTTAATAAACAGCCGAAATCCCATTAATTCACCAACTGCCGGATAGTTGCGCTACCGAATGTATTTTTAAACTGGGTTTTAATTAAATGAAACGTCGAACCTTTCCGCGCTGTGAGATCGCGTTCAATCAATTACAGGGCATACCATTAGTTCTACTCACACGTTTTAACTAGGTCCTGTGAGCTATCTTGGCAATCAAGGCTCCAAGTGCTTGTTGCTGAATTCTACGTGTGTTTTATATGTTGTATACAAGACTGAGAAGTCCCGGCTGTCATTTCAAGATCTTTGACAGTCGTTAAAGTAGTCAGTGGCCTAAAAAGTCTGACAACCAGTCTTACCAAGGGGTATCGTATTTCCCAGTAGTAACTGGGTTGTGGAGGTCAGATAGGCAGTCGCTCCATGTAAAATACTGGTATTCAGCTGCATCCGGTTAGACTGGAAGCCGACCCCAACATAGTTGGGAAAAGGCTAGGCAGATGATGATGACAAGACTGAGAAGTGGAGTCAAGATTTTTATAATTGGTAAGCAGTTATATATTAAATTATTTATTCAAGTAGCACAACTCATGTGTTAATAACAATCTATGTTAGTAAACTAAATTAAACACAGATAAAGGAAACATAAAGAAAAGAAAGCAACATACAATATACAACATACAACACAACGTTATTAAGCTGCAGGTCCAGCAGAAATTTTGCAGCACCGGTTAACGATCGCACAATCCAGCCGGCCCGCGATCATGTTTAGGAT
Source organism: Lycophotia porphyrea (assembly GCA_950005105.1). NCBI lineage: Eukaryota > Metazoa > Arthropoda > Insecta > Lepidoptera > Noctuidae > Lycophotia > Lycophotia porphyrea. The sequence continues at coordinate 17,001,081 of OX465388.1, read as the reverse complement.
GCTGTTAGTGCTGCCCCGTACCCTGCGTAACAGGGATGCGCATCTCTTACGCATTACTGTATAAAAGCGATCCACGCGGGCTTCTGCAAACATCCCTGAAGTACTACAGAAACGCCCTCGCCCTGGCTTTTAATGAAAAAATTAAAACCCATGAAATTGTTAACTAAATACGATTCAAATAGAGATTCAAGTACACTCGCGAGCAAAAGTATGGAATCACTTATTCGGAATTGATTCCGCGCGATCTTGAGTACTTAATAACTAGTTAAGAATAACAAAAATGGTACCATTTTAAAGGTTAAATTGTTAATTTTAAATTGATACCAAATTCATTTAAAGCACGCCAGGATTTAAAGAGCTATCCCGGTTAGAGCGAAGAAGTTAGGAAAACATAAGGATAATGGAAAAATAATAAATGAAGAAAACAACAAAAATTAAGTGATATAAAATTTAATTGGCCTTAAAATTAATTTTCAATATTTTGTGTTCCCTCCCCTGGCCCTAATTACTGCTCGAAGACGGTTCTTCATTGACGTAATCAGCTTCTGAACCGATTCTTGCGGGATACCTTCCCACTCTTCTATCTTAGCCAATTTCAGCTCATTTACACTTGAAGGAGCAGCATTTCTGGAACGAACCCTCCTCTTCAGTTCATCCCACACGTGCTCAATGGGAATCAAGTCCGGGCTGAGCGCTGGCCAGTCCAATGTGGCGATACCGACTTCTCCGAGGTATTCAGTTGTGGCACGGGAAGTGTGGCAACGAGCGTTATCGTGCTTAAGGAGGAAGTCATCACCGATATATCCCGCATAAGGAACGACATGTTCCAGCAGAATATCGGAAATGTAGCGGTCTGAAGTTAGACCACTTCCTCGTCCCCCGCCAGGCACGAAAACAAGCTCCGTTTTACAGTCGAAGGAAATCCACATCATACAAGAACCGCCCCCATAAGCCACTGTCTCAGCGAAACAGCACTGCGCAAATCGCTCCCCAGGCCGCCTGTAGACTCGACCCCTTCGATCGCTGCCGTGCAAACACATTCTGCACTCGTCGGAGAACAGAACTCGCCTCCATTGCTCAACCTCCCAATCAAGATGGAAGCGAGCAAATTGAAGGCGTGCTTGTCGGTGACCTGCCGTCAGTTTCGGGCCTGTGGCAGGCCTTTTTGGAGTCAAATTAGCTTGCTTAGGTCTTCGACGAACTGTCCACTCGCTGGCAGCTACCCCACGAACATTTCGGAGCTCCTGTTGGACGTCGACACCAGTCATATGTCGATTTCGGAGAGAGGTTGACACGATAAAACGGTCATCCCTCTCCGATGTGCACCGGCGCCGTCCAGATCTTGGTCTCGGGATAAAGCCACCAGTCTCCCGAAAGCGTTTATAAACTTTCGAAACACAGGACTGGCTTATGTGGAGCCGACGTGCGACAGCCCGCTGGCTGAGCCCTTCTTGCAATAGGGCGACGATTTGTGCTGCTTCTGTAGGTGTAGTATCCATTGTCTTCCATGTTCAAGGGTCAGAAGTAGCGGAGATGTGTACCGGTCAACGTGTGAAAGCCGACTGATAAAAACAATCCGATAACACGTGCTTTTATAGGGGGTCAATAGGGTGCAACTCGCGGCGTATCAAACAATTGAAACATATCTTTTTCCTTACTTCTTCACGTATTCCGGGATAGCTTCTTAAATAATGGCGTGATTTGGATGAATTTGGTATTAATTTAAAGTTAACAGTTAAACCTTTAAAATGGTATAATTTTTATTATTCTTAACTAGTTATTAAGTACTCAAGATCGCGCGGAATCAAGTCGAAGTAAGTGATTCCATACTTTTGCTCGCGAGTGTAGAATAGAATATACTTTATTGTGCACCAGAATTGAAACATAACTGTTTTACAATAAAAGTAATATATTTATATTGATTTTACGCGGATGAAGGTGGCGGCGGGCATCAGCTACATACTCAGTCAGAGATAAAAACTTTCACTAGACGCACAGGGAGCAATTGATGTTCAAAACACAAAAAATACGTGTTTTATTTTTAAAATAGCCTACTTGTCCGTTGCCGTACTAGGCGAGTAGCATATTTTGCGCCGGAAAAACTTTTTTCCTATTATTTTATTTCAAAACAGTTCTCGCTTCTATTCCGTCTCAACACAACAATAGTGAGCTAGCACAAAGCTAGCCAGGCAACAGAAACAGACAGGTAACACGGTAAACAATGACTTTTGGAACAGTTAACAGTCGGGTAAGTTTCCCAATTAGCGGCCGCGTGATTATGACGAGTGCGACCTACTCGCATTGCCACGTGATAAATTGTTTTCACTACAATTGTGTCTGTTCTGTAAATGAATTTAACTTGTTTGTTAGGTGTGATGTTTTGGATTCAGTAATGAGTGGATTTCAAATTGTAAAGGTGTACCTATAAGGTACGTCATGCACAAGTTATCATGTGCTAAACTCATGGCTCATACCAAATAAAAAACCAAGACATAGCATTGCGAACAATTCATTGAAGCATGTGCAAAACCACGCTTCGCTCTGTGCATACACGCTCACACGCACACATTTACATCAAACTACAATTAAACTACGCTCAAAAACTAAGCTCACAGTGCACACATGTTTACGAAACCGGCTTCACGTCACTGTTGACAGTGCTGTGTCTTAGTTTTTTATTTGGTCTGAGACTCATGGTAACAATATACGCGTCGATGTCCTTTGCACCCTTGTTATACCCTGCAAAATTTGATACCCAATAGATTAACTTCTGTACCTAGCTAGTTAGTCTTCCTTCATCTTCATCATCACCTATTGCAGCCCTTTTTTTTTTCTTTTTTTATTCGGATGGGAAATCATCAAATGACTTCTCCCGCTCTGGGCAGAGCGGAAGGGAGTGTCAGACTTGTACTGACTAAAACCCATCCATGTTCCTTCCTTGCCCTTTGTGTTCCAGGGCCGCGGTATCTCTTTCGAACAGTCCCGCAGCCCTGGCAGACCTATTGCAGCCTTGTTCCACCTCCCTTTTGTGCTATGCTTCCCTGGTCTGCGATAATCTCAACTACGTCTTATCCAGTTGCCCGAGATCTTCTGAATGACGTCAACTCATCTGGCTGTTGGTCTGCCAACACTTCTTCCACTGTCTCTCGGTAATAATTCAGTGAGGGCTCTTTTCCACCTACTATCACGCGTCAAATATTTTATACAAATAAATAAAATTAAAGTGTCTACTTGTAATTTTGAAATACAGCTTTTTACGAATGCACATGAAAGTTATGTATACTTTACGGTAATTTTTGTCTGTCTGTCTGTGTGTGCTGACTGCTGTGTGTTGACGGGACTTTTACTGGCAGATAGCTGATGTTATATGGAGTAACATTTATTTTAGAAAAAGGATTAGTGCAAAAAACTTAAAACGCTTAAAATTGGTAACAAAATCCAAATCGATTAAGGAAGAAATTTATATATATAAAAATCTCGTGTCACGGTGTTTGTGGCCGCAATCCTCCGAAACGATCGATCGATTCTTATGATGTTTTAATGTATATTTGGATTTTTATAATAACTTCACGCGAACAACTAGCTGATGCCCGCGACCCTCGTCCGCGTACACTACATAAATTCTAACAAAATATACCTACCTAAGATATTTTTATACCGCCAGCATAGAAATTTAGTAAGGCAAAACTTCTTAGTCCTTTCTACCTAGTTTCTCTAACCCTAGTTGGGTTGTTTACATACAAAATCTTATTCAAGCTCACCAAGACGTCGTGTGGAGCACCGAGCACCGGGCTCACCTAATAAAGGACTGCTACTCTGTTCCGGTGTGACGTTTCCGGATCACATTATAACGTTGAGATTCTGGCTCGCTTGCAAACAAACTCTCATCTCCTGTTTGTAACTAGGGGTCCTTACTATTTGCGGAAGTCGAAGTTGGGTTACGATCGAGTCCGTTCTAGTTGGTACAGACGTCCAGCTACTAAAATTTGTCAAATTTCTTAAATAGATTTTCAACTTTATCGCTAAAGTATTAGGTTGATTGGGAAATTTGTCAGTTTTGGGTAGCTTGATGTGCTGGCGTCTGTACGTAATAAGAAGTAGAACTGAGGTTAACTTAAAAACTGGAGAACCCCATGTAGTTATTTAAACGGACTGCACGTTAAAGTTAAACCATTTATTTCAATTACCTAAGTCATTAAAAGCCACTTTTGAATGGATACCTTAAAACAATGGAAATAGAATTGATTCTACACCATGGAGACATGGGTATTCGACCTAAGTATAAAGGGTGTAAACAGACTCTTAACGAAGCCGAAAGGCACTTGTTCTCCCCGTCATTGCGATCATTTTTTTGTTCTAGACCTTACCTGGGCACCTTCTAGTTACGGAGATATTGGTGGTCAAAGTTCCAACTTTTTCGCAAGTTTTTTTTTTAAATTCATATTTTTAATTATTTTTTTTACTTAAGACATCTTCACGACCCCGGTACTTTTCAATCCATCCATCAGAACAATGTTTTAAATGCGTTACTACCGTAAAACGTGATTTTTCACCCCAAAAAAAAATTCCCAGCTATAATTTTTGCGTAAAGTTAGTTTGATGTACATAATGCTTGGTTAACGGCTTCGTGAAGAGTCTGTTTACACCCCGTATAAAGACAAAAAGTAAAGTGTTATTATCACATCTGGATCATAAATCGCAGTTAAAGAGCGTTAAAGAGCGCTGCGGTCAATATAATAATGTAAATTGCAGTGGACCCAATAGACAGAGGTTGGGAGAGGGTTATGTCCAGAATTGGAGTGGAATAGGCGGAGTTGATTGGATGATTGAAAAAATCATCGGGCACACCAGAAAAAAAAAATTGAAGTAAAGCTTACGCCCATATATGTCCTGAGATCATACATTTCCGGGGAACTGCTTAAAGACATTCAGTTCTTCTGGGTAAAAATAAACGCTTTAAATATTATTTACAAGTCCTAACCGAACACTTGGTAGTGGTTCTGGCATTTCACATAACATTACAATGCATAGTCTTTTGTCACTATAGTAGAGAGTTACCCGAGAATTTGTACAAGTCGAGCGAAATATTTGTGTTCAAATTATGCTAGTATAGTCGAACAACGCTCTTTACACGCCGAAATATTCACAATCCTAGTACACTGACAGTATTGTTTGCAATTTTATTTTATATGGCTTTTGTCACTAATGACAATTAATGACAAAAGCATACGAAATAGCTTGTTCGACCGTACAGCTAGAAATCTGGATTTATTCAGATACAGGACAGAGGAGCATTCAAAAGTGTGCCGTGCCCGATGTAATGATGAATATTACCTATTGCTTCAGATTGGTTGATCATATTTTAATCGTCAAAATCGAAGGGAAACAGATGGATAAAGGGACGCACAGAACAGAGAAGAATAGCAGAAGAAAGAAGATGCCTATACCCAACAGTGGGTGCTTCCGGGCTGAATTGATGATGGTGATTTTAATAACAATTAGTCATACAATTTGGGACACTGCAGTGACATGAGATTACGACATTCTCTTGAGACTAGACAGACTTTAGATGAGACATTCTCTTTGCATATAGAAGGACCATTTTTTTACCTTTTGCTAAACATAAAACTATGACTAGTTTTATGGGAAACAACAGAAGTCCAGTAAATAAAAATACGCCTTCATTTTTGGAGCATTCCTTGTGATGGTATTTAGATTTACCTGCCTTCCTTTTCATAGACCCTTGTTTTCCTGCCACAATCAAGTGACACATACATTCGGGGAATTGAACCGTGCTATAACAATGGATTTACAACATTGAGCTTTCTTAAATAAGAGTATTCTAAGAATTTCGATATACGGAAAACAAAATTAAGTCGAAGAATTTCACAGTAATGGAAAAAGGTAATTTGCATTTCTTCCTTCTATTTGGAACTTCCATAATATCTATCTGTGCTATAGGCAATGTGCCGCTGGAATTAAAAAAAAAACAAGGTTTAACTGGACCTTCGTCAGCTGTCACCGGCCTGGACTCCTGTTCGAAATTTAATTTGCCGCCATATTACTTAGGAGTTGCCATACAAGAGGTTATACCTGAGTTGTGTAGTAAAAATAAATAACTGGTCTACTCCTGTAGATTCTCCTGCATATTTTATGGTGTCTCTAGAGTTTCCTAAAATGTATAGGTAGTAATTAAAATAGGTAGGTACTAGGTAGTATGAACTTAAACCTAAATAATGTTTCGTCTGGTATGTTTCCCAAAGCAGGAAGAAAGTAACTTAAAGAACCTAAGAGCATCAACGAATTAATCATTCAAGAAACAAGTTTGCTTGATTTTGTAAGATCTTATAGTTATAGATACACGTATAAGCTTTCTTACATCGTGAGGAAGCTGAGAATTCGAAGACAGTAGTGACATAATAGTTGGGTGAAATAAACAAACCTTCACCACCACCAGCATTCTTCCTCAGTACTGGCAAGATGAGGGACTTCCATTCTAGTTTTACACGCTATTTATACGTTCGTACTGTTAATTGAAACTTTATTCTTAAAAATGGTGGTTTTATTTATTAATTATTTTGAACATTGTAAGCGACAAAGTTATGACTAGGTACATCACTGAAATCCAGCACAGAATAGATCTCCCGCATTCTAGAGTGGGCATTACATAATAAAGGAAAAGTTACTAGAGTTTATGTCACTCGGTCCCCCCAACCAGCTTTTCCGATCTCAGTAGCAGTAGCGAAAGCTATATACAACTTGATTCCTACCGGCTTCCCTTTGAAAAATGGCACAGTCACTATTCTATAAACAAATAATATCATTACAGATAATTATGTACTAGGGCTTACCTCTCGCAAAAATTGACCTGCTCAGTAGTATACAACTCGCTGTGCATTAGACCCCTTAATATAACTTCCACTCAGCACTAATTCGATATATTTCAGCATAGCTAGCACTACGGCAAAGGTAGATTAAATTAGGCTATTTATCTACGGTGTAGGTGCCAACGGAGTTAAATTATATCAACAGCTAATCCCGAACTACGCCAATCTAGTCGTTTCCAAGAATTTACAAAATGCTCAACTCCTTGATTGAATTTGGAATTTTCGAGTGATCTGGGTAACTTGATGTTTAAACACATAAAATCCTGTGAGGGATGCGGGTCAAGCGATGAGCGGGTGGTAATAAAGTTAAGTTCTTAATTTTATTTATATTATATTTTTTTAAAGGAAGTATGTTTCCATCGGCCCAGAAAGAGGTGGCGAGACCATCTGGTCGCGTACCGTGAGGGCGGGTTCGAGGAGGCACGGGAAAGAGGTCATGAAAGGAATTGGGGGAGGCCTTTGCCCGGCAAAAGCTAACAAAAAAAGTATTCCACGAAGCATGATCAGTTCATAATGATCCCACTCCAGGAACACTTTACCACGTGGGCGCAGTGGAAGAAGTTTTGGTTCTATAAGGACATGCCAGTTTGTCCTTTGCGTTTGCGTGCACGTAAAATTACGTGCCTAGACCCAAGTTCTGAGAAAAATTCGAATTAAAACAACCAGTTTTCTAAGGCTTGATGTTGTTTTTGTTTTTATTGTTAAATCAATGCTGTTTTGTTTTAGTTATATTCCTTAACTTTAGCTAGTAAATTTAATGTTTCATGCACCAATCCTGTTGCCGAATTTAAAAGTTGATCAATCTACGAGTACCAAGTTATAAAGCGAAATTCACGATTTAAACACATCGAGTAAAATCGACTAAAACTAGTCTACAGAGTCTAATACATTCTACGACTGGTGAAAGTTGTAGCAACACAGTTGATAGCCCTTTTGGGACCTCAAGTGTATTAAAAGTTTAAATTGTGAGTGTTTTTGAGTTTTATTTATGTCTTGGGCTACCGCCACGAAACGTACTCCTTTGGATCAACTTAAGTTTAGATACAGCAAGTTACGCGTCAAGTTAAACAACAGAGTAACAGTTTTAATTGAATCCAAACAATTGTATAAGCAAAATTTTACCAGTTTGTAGGAAAATGTAAATAAAATTGTAATGCTTGCCCTTGTTAATCTTGAAAAAATCTCTAACGATTTATTTTATGAAGCTAATATTTTATTACTCGCACGAAACTTTTTGTGTTCAGAAGTTCACGTACTTTCGTGGAAACGTCCAAAAGTTTGTCGAGGGCTGTTGAAACGCTTCAATTAGTCAGCACGGTATCCAGTACATTTCTTTGAAATCCGTAACCCTCTGTAACTACAAACACCTGACAACAGAACACGCGTCGACAGGGAGGTGGTTTCAAATGAAATATTCCCAGAATAATTACATTCACGGCGACGAGTTTCCGAAGTCTGTGTACATTATACGCAGGGCGCAGTTAACACAAAATTATGCGCTTAACGGCCCTTCTGTAACGCCGGTTCTTATAAACACATCAGGCTAATCTGACTAACAGATCTTGAGTCTTAACTCGTTAATTCCACTCAGATTTGTCTAACCGCACAATCAGGAATTCAACAACAAATCTTGAGTTATAGCAATTACCATGTAAATTTGCGAAGTTCGCGAAATAATTTAACGCGGTGTAGTCGTCGGATTCAAAACAATTTATATGTTAATTCTGTAGATATGGACTGGGTTCTGTACACAAACGAATTAGGGCCAATTGCTCCCGAACTACGAGCAAGCCGGCACGTTGTCAATCGTAGAATCATCTACTTTATTGAGATGTACGTGACATAAAACACGATCCATTTTTAAAAGTTTTATGAACATTCAGCTGTGTTCGAGTCTTGAAAGTAACTACTACAAAATCCACAAGAATTATATACCTACCTACTACCTAGATACACTGTCAAAATACGAATGATGATATGGAGGTTACATGAGCACTAGAAGAGAAGAATGGAAGAAGAAGACATGCTGCGCCGACCCCAAATAAATTGGGATAAGGGCAGGAGAATGATGATAATGACACCCATAATAAATGACGGCCAAAACAACTGCTGCATATCCAAAAGAAGTTACTTATCAAGACGGATGGTGAAGCTGAAGGAGATAACTGGAAAAAATACCGTAAGTTCTAGACTTGCTACTAAAGAGATTATAGGTATCATACTATTTAAGTCGTAACTTTGTAAAGTCAGCCCACAAAAAGGAAATTATCCATTTATAATATTCCACACGAAAATGTTTCCTATTCGTGTGACAGTGACTATTTATGTTTAACTTTGGACTAGCTTGGAAACACAAATTCTACTGGGTCAGCGAAGTTAGAAAATGTAGCTATGCAAGGTGTGTAGGTCTCGGATTTAATCCTGGCAAAACAATAATGTTGCACTAGACGGGAGAGGAAATTAACTTTAGACGTGTTACTTTGTTTTTAATCATATCTGCAGGGGAACTTTATAAAGAATTTCCCTGAAAGAATACACACAATAGTTGATCGTTGAAATCAGTTTTTAAGGTAGAAATTCAAACGTAACAAAATTTTATATCCTGGAAACTCTATCACATTTAAGTTTACCAATATTGAACAAAGGAATATCGGTTCCGTGTCAACGAAACCGACCTAAATCGACGAACATGAATATTTTCGAACCATTTGCACACCGATCAGCATAATAGATTAGGTAGAACGTTGCGGGAATACCCTAGTATACCAACAACGTTATTCGTCTATGTTGGTGAAAAGCTTTAGTGAGTAAGCTCATCAATTAGGACCGACAGACTCGTGTTGGTAATTGAAAACATAGGCGCGCCGGGACAGTGATAGCTCATACGAGGGAATACGCAAATATACTACACAGCATTATTTTAATCGAATTCCAATCTGCAACTGCGTTGCAATTGAGAACTCCCTGAATCAAATCGATTAAGCTCGAAATTTCTCGTTAATCGATTTAGTCGGAATCTTGGGAGTTGTCGAAGTTCGCTGGCGTTAGTTAATATTCGTCTGATTGTATCGTTTTGTAGGGTATCCGGTCTAACGCCCATAGATTTCAATGATGACTTGCTCGGAAATGGTTTTTGAATTTTAAATATGGGAGGATTGTGGATCAGAATACCTTCACCATATTTGAGCGAGCGATTGACTTTTCTTCGGATAAGAATATTTAAACGAACTTCGATATTTCTGGAGACACTTAATCCTAACACATTACACAAGTACACAACACACAAGACATCTATTACATTACATGCATACTTAAAGTTTCGCCAGATATGTTCTGTTTCTTATTTTAATGGCTTTATTACGAAAAGTTTTCATTAACCTCCAACGGGCTGGTTATAACAAACAATTCCAACATCCGTTCTTCCAGTCCCTGTGGTGTTTTTGGCCACACGCCACGCCAGTCCCATATCCAATACAACAGGTTAGGAAAATATAGTATACTCCTTGTTCAGGAGATTTGACAGTCATGCCAGTTATGATAAGTGTAATGACCTTAGGTTTGTTATAACGACCTAGATAGGTGAAAATCGCTTTTAAAGTTTTTCGGACTTATGCTTTTCAGTAACTTATGTCAACATGCCAGCCCCGAGCCCAAATCCCAATACATTTTTTACTTTTCCATGAACGCACGACGGCTGATCCAGCTATACAAAACCAGTTTATACGGATCTCTCATCGTACAGAAAATATATATAAAGTGAGGCCACGTTATACAGGAAATGTAAAGTTTGATATATGTGGCGCCGTGTGAACAAGAGCTACGCTAATAGGATGTCACATTGTCTATCTCACTCTGGTCAAAGAAGGTGTACTCCCCTTTGAAAAAAAATTTCAATGCAATTCAGTAATTAGGTAACTGCACACTGCCCCATAAAAGTCAAGATATACCTACCCAAACATTCGTATACAGGCCCTGTTTTAGATATCAGTTTTGATCGATTAGATACGGATTGTTTTCATGTCAGAAATATGCCAGAGAAGACTTCTAGGCGCTTGTTTTTGTTCGCTTTCTTTTCAAATTATTATTAAATTTTAGGTTTCCAATTTGTTAAGCCTTTTCCATAAATCATTTTATAAATTCCCCAAAGAAGGGCCGGTTCCCAGTAATTACATTTATTTTGAATATTAAATGACCCTTTTCGGTTTTTTTATTATTCTTTCATTAATATTTTTATCAACAGAATTCCGGGGAGATTGCAGCTACGTCCGTAAATACTGAAGGGCTAAATAACAAGGGAATTACACGGTAGGATTTTTTTCATTGTCCTCAAAATAAAAAATATTTCGTTCGATTAATCTCCTTGTTTTATTTGCTTACTACCGTGAAACACAATACGGAGAGAAAACCTTTGTTAGAACTTGGCAGTCCCTCTACCGTGCATATAATTCTAATTCGTGCTATTCAATAGGGCGTAGAAGCTGTAGCTGGCTCTTAATATCTGCAACAATGTAATAATTATTAAACAACGTTAATTTACTTATAATATGAAGGTTGAATAAAGAGAACCTTGAAAATGTATCGTGGTCCGGTAAAATGAATAATTATCTGCTAGTTATCGGAATATCGTAGTCGTTTCCTGATAGGTATGTACCTACCTGTTTTCTAAACTCATGCATCAAATGACTTAATAAAATTAGACCGTCTCAAACCCTGAGAAAGAAAGTGACTTGACACGTTTCACAGTGGAACGAATGTATGGGAGCGGTTGGACGTAGACATGTCCGAAAAATAAGAGTAAAATTATGACAAACTAATGATGCCATCTTATTCGATTACTTAATGCCTTCATAAATTGTGGTGATGAATTTCTTCATAACTCCCATATGTCGGGAGTAATTTGAGAAAATGTGAAATTTTACTACTACTAAGAGCTATATTTAATACTAAGACACATAGTGCGCCAAATGTGCACTTTCTGGGATAAAAGGAAATGAAAATTAAAAAAAAAAAACGTTTTTTCCCCATTTGTATTTACTTTAAACTGCAGACAGACTTATTAAGAGGTCTATAAATATATTATATATATACAGAAATATATATTAACAAAAATATTCACAAGAACTGATGAGAGTATGACTTTTAAGTAAGTTGATAATAAATTACCTAGTTTCATTAAAAGTACAATAAATAATTAAGATGTAAGCTCTAATTTACTAAGTTACACATTTTAAAACAATAACATCATTTAATTATCTTCGTCATCATCATCATCATCAATTAATTCAAATTCAGAATCGATGTCCGCTAAATCATTTATGTTAACAAATTTGATATCACTTTTCTCAGAATCCGTAAGCTCATAAAATTCCTTAAAAGAAGATTTTTTTACAAACTTATTTCCTTTTGGACGGATACTTGTAACAAGTGGATCAGAAGACAGTAAAAGATTGTGCATAATATCTTCATTGCATGAGATACTGCTATGCTTTCGAGAATGCCCCTCTCTATATTTTCTAAAATCTTTATTTCTAGCCTCAGATGCCTCTTCGGATAGAAAACCAATGGGCACAATTGACATGTTCTGAACTATGTCTGGCCCATGCATTAAAATTTTATGAAGTGAAGAAGGCATATAATACCATGGGTATAACTCCACGTAAAGCTTAGCAGTATCAAAGCAGAACTCTCGGAATTTAGTTACGTTGATCTTCTCTCCTGATGAAATACACTGCAAGATCACACAGATTTTTCTTAAAAGCATAGCATCTATTCCGGTCAGTTCAGCAGATTTAGTGTAGTTTTCAAAAAATCTCCTTGCCGAGTTGCCATTGTTGGTGGATCCACTGCCTTGTTTCACAACATCGAGAAGTAAGCCCGTTTCTCTTCTTACAGCCTCTTGAACTCTTTTCTTCCTGTCATCAACTTGCCTTTTTGCTATATCACCCCTTACTTGCCATGATTTTATGTCTAATTTGTAGGAAATGTGTAATAAGCATTCCATTGAGCGAATCCAAGCGTGAAGGGTGCTTAAGCTATATTTATACATGTCCTCGTTTGCGTGTTTATCTTTGATTAACTCTAAATTATTCATTTCTTTAGGACAAGCCTTGCATATGTCACACACTGAAGCTGCTGTATCGGATATAATGGAATGAATTTTACCATCAATCATTGTCAACAGCAGTTGGTGTTTGACACTAATTCCATCAGTGATGGTGGATGGAGTTAAGGCTTCAATCTCTGCTTCGATTTCAGCCATCTCTCTCTGCACATTTTCTTTGGTTTCCTTTATAAACTTAAACAATATTGGCCGGCAAAATGAAGTGGAAGATGGTCGCTCGTTTTCCCAAATTGTTACACCTTTTGAGACGAGCCGCAGTGGTACAAGACTAATCATAAAATTACTAGCAAGATCGATTTGCTCATCTTCACTCGTCCTTTGATGATAAATGCTTTGGCTAGATGATCCGTCAAAACCCCATTTGCTGGTCAATACGAGCTGTTGATTGGGATCAACAGGGGTTTCTAACGACCTAATAAGTCTTCTTGAGGTTAAATCCATCAAGGCTTGTAATTTGATTTTTGCAGAGCTCTCTGTAACTGTGAGATCTTCTTTGGCCGGATAGCACTTAATTTTTTCTTTAACCAACATGTAGTAACTCGGGTATTGAAGAGCTCCTTCTTGAGTGTTGAAATCCCGAAGAGTGTTATAGCGCCATTTCGATAAGTTCATCGATACATAAAGAGCCAATGCCTTCAAAGGGGATATTTCCCGTACCTGAATTGATTTACCTTCAATGAAGGCTTTGATTTTTGAGGCCTCTTCTGGATTCTCCGTCAAGTATTTCATAACATAAGCTGTATCGCTTTGTCCTGCCTTTTGAAGCGCCCTTTCGGCCGAAAACATAATTTCAGCGCTGCTACTGCTGCATGAAAGACTATCTTCAGTGCGTCTTCTTTTTTGCCGGTTACTAAGGTCCTCAAAAGATTTACGAGGACTAGGATGTGTACAAGTTGAAGCATCAGATTTAGCAGGAGAAATTATGGGCTCGATGACGTCACTTATATTTTCTGTAGAAGGTTCCATATTTTCATTCTGTAATTCCGGCCATTGAATTGCAGCCTGTAGCCAAATCTCATGTTTCTTCCGAAACTTATCTGTGCTTCTTCCAGACTGTGTCCATTTTGCATAAATGCGGTAGCAAAATCGACGACACCAGTCTTTTAAACTTGTTTCAGCACTTTCACATAACTGAACACAACTGTTATCTTTTAAAACACTGAACAAATAGTTAAAGTCGCGTAAATCTTTATGTGCGCGTGCGCATAAAGCAACGTGAATATCAAGATTTGTATTAAAATTTGGAAAATACATTGCGAGATTAGCTTGGATACAACGAGGTGTAAATCAACACTGATTTTAAAGTTACTAATAGTGACCTATTTATATAAAATCCAGGTATCCCAGGTATCCTTTGTTAAATATTGCAAGGTAATTAGTTATTGTGATAATTAGTAAATGATGCATGCTAAATTAGTGTATTAAGAGCCATTTAGTAATAAAATAATAGCAATGTTCTTATCAGTAATCATTAGTGCATCAGTTTTATATGTAAACCTTAAGTCCCTAATTATATATCCTAATTAGCTTATATCTTCTCTAATTGGCTGCTCAGAAATGTTATTGTAATAAGGTAAACCTTTAGAAAAACGGTTTTAATCAACAAAATAAACAAAAAATAAAAAAATTGTGTTATAAAATAAACATCACTCTTTATCCCAGAAAGTGCACATTTGGCGCACTATGTGTCTTAGTATTAAATATAGCTCTTAGTATTAGCATTATGATATTAGAGACCGCTACTTGAAACAAGCCCGGAATCAGGAGGGAGAGAGCTCGATACACTCATTTTCATAGTAAAATTTCACATTTTCTCAAATTACTCCCGAAATATGGGAGTTATGAAGAAATTCATCACCACAAGTTATGAAGGCATTAAGTAATCGAATAAGATGGCATCATTAGTTTGGCATAATTTTACTCTTTTTTTTCGGACATGTCTACGTCCAACCGCTCCCATACATTCGTTCCACTGTGAACGGCATTATGTGGGTAGGTAATACAAACAAAATCGTGTTCGGGTTCGCGGAAATGAAAGAGACGGAATCGTTTTTCTTTGTCGTTCTTCTAGTACGATTTCATCCCTTTTTTGATTCATGAGAGATTACACCATAGCCGTAGTTTTAGTTAATTAGCTTAATTCGCCGTTATGACTATCTGTCACTTTCAATCTGACAGTGCGCGTTGCCCCAAAAAAACAACCGTGTCACCATCTGCGGAGTTTTGTTAGCGGTTTTAATTAGACCCAGTATTTCTTCTTACTGATAATATTTTATAAAACTTAATTCGCTTACCGCAATAAAAGTAGTCAGGGACATTTGATTGAAAGGTCCGGCTTTGAAGACGAGGATCTTCTCTGTAGTGAGCCCTAGAAGCGCCACTTCCCTTTGTATTTTCTTATTCGCTACTGGCCAATTGCTTTCGAAAGTACTATACCCCACAAAGGTACTCTGAAATTAAAAGCACTTTCTTTCTTATCTGCGAGATAGAAACAAATAAATAGATAGTTCGTGATAGTACTTCACATTTGGTTATGAAAAAAACTCAAAAGATATCGTGGGCACTAATTCTCTTTTGGTCCGTGTAAGCAATATTTTTGCTATTTTATATGTTATTATAATATAAGTTATAATTCACTAAGTATATAGGAACCAACCACCAAACAGAATAAGTTTGAGGCTAAATAATAACAGCCGCTCGGAATAATCTTCAGGTTAAGCTGCGCTTGCCTAGTTTAGTCTGTGGATGAGTGACCACCCGTTACATACCGGGTTTCCTTCGTGCCTGGGAAAAAACGCTAAGCCGTTGTTCCCAGCTGTCATTTGTAGATCTTTGACAGTCATTACAGGTAAACAGTGGCCCTAAAGTCTGACAACCAGTCTTATCAAGGGAGATCGTATTAACCATTAGGTACTAACTACTAACTGGGCGGTCAGATAGCTCCATGTAAAATACTGGTATTCAGTTGCATCAGTTAGACTAGAAGCCGACCCCGACATCGTTGGGAATGGCTAGGAAGATGATGATGGTCACTTTAATTTCTTGATAATCACGATCAACTTTTCATCGTTCAAAATTATAAGCATGAGCCTAAGAATTTCCCTGTCAGCCCAAACTGATGCGGAATCTAGAGTACTTTTAATTAAAGAGTAAAATATTTTTAAAAAGTAAGAAAATCACCTCAACAGTAACTTCATTCGCGAACCAATAGAAAAGCAGAAGCTGGGTCAAACATGCGACCATATACATGATGCTAGATGCCAGCGTGGCGACATCGTTCTGAACCTGCACAGAAAGGAGTAAGCTAGGTACTTGTTGTAGTCTATGGTTAAGGAAGTATTGTAATTGTCTATGAGATGACGAGTGCCCAGCTCTCTCTCTATTGCCAACCTCAACCATGTAAGTGTGCACTGCTAAATTAATAAATCAAATAAAAGAGTCTAACGAAGTTTCCTTCAACTACAAGCCATCCCGACCGAACCCCAAACAGTACTATTAGTAAGTAAGTATCTTAGTAAGTAAGTATCTTAGTAGTTAGGTAAAAGTCTAGTAGTTACGGTAGCAGCTGATAAAGACCGCACATTGACCTGGCACTTTTAAATAATGAAATACGTACGTAGCGATATAAGATAAGCATTCGAGCACAATTAGCCTATGAAGTTATCAATGTTGTGACCAACGGCTCCTCTTTGTGAGAAATTGTAGGCTTATGGCCTACAATTACAGCCCACCAAGTGCAGTGCCGTTGTGTCCTATGGACATGCTGATTTACTGTAACGTTCGAGAGCAGGGATGTTGAAATAAATTACACAATGCGAGAAGAGGCGCAATATCGAGAAAAGTAGAAGGAATGGGGCCTTTGTCCAAGAATGGGACAGTTCAGGCTAACAAAAAAATAAAATATAAAGCGCTGGAAATTGCATGTAACTCAGACAGAGTTACTTCCCTACCTCAGCCATCTGTATGATATTGACACCTAGGTTTACTGAAATAACCACCAAGTACACGAACATCACCGGCGATATCAGAGCGTTGAATAGACGCGTATACCTGAAACATTATAAAACAGGCACACGTTTTATTATCACGATTTTTGAAGTGATAACTTCTTTAGCATGCATCGTTGTGGTTTGAAAGTCAATGAAACGAAAAAGCGACAGTAAAAAGAGACAGACTCATAAATTCATAAGATCTATCTCATTTTCTACTAGAAAATGAGATAGGAAGCATTATACAGTATTTATTGAAGTTATACTTCTTTAGGCGCGTTATGAAAAAATGATGAGAGTGAAATTTTAAGATGCGCGCGCATCTGTGACACAAAATTAACAGTATGAAGTTAGCTAGTCAACATACACCCTGAAGTTAGCTTAGTGTCAGATATTGACAAGCCTAGGTTTTTTATTTTTAATCTACTGCTGGCTGAGATAAGGCGACAGATATTTTTTTAAAAAGAAGTATAACTTCTAACGCGTGTACATAAGTACACACACACACTTTTTTTTTGAACATGGAGGTAGGAATACTAGGATTCCTTATTCAGAGATTTTGAAGCCAAAATTTTTGAAGGTTTCACTTCTACCACGTGTGAATTGCACACATGTTTTTTTATATCTCTGCGAATGGAAGCAGATCATTGCAGTTTGCAGTTTGAAGTAAGTAGTAATAAGTAGTTTTTGACACTTGTACATCTGTTCATTGGTTCCATTGTCAATAATGGACATTCTTTTCTCCACGCACCGCAAAAATCTCGCACATTTTTTTTTTTTTCCGGATTGGAAGTCATTACATGACTTCTCCCGCTCTGGGCGGAGCGGAAGGGAGCGTCCTTTGTGTTCCAGGGCCGCGGTATCTCTTTCGAACAATCTCGCAGCCCTAGCTGGCAGGCATCGGCCCTTGCGGGCCCGTCTCCCTGTTTACTGACATCTCTTTGAGGTGCGCGTGGAAGACGATCGCGCCGTCAACAGGCCTGTCGGACCAAAAGCCAAAAGACGGACGGATGGCGAGCTAGCCCATTACTCACCGTCCACAGGTCCACGTCTACGGTGGCCGGATGCCACCACGTGAGCCCCGACGCCCGGGGCGTCTCCCGCGGCGGCTGGGACGAGAGGTTCTCTCCCTCTCACGCTCCGCCACCTCTTCCGCTAGCATGACTGCTTCGCAGCAGGAGGTGGCGTCCCATTCCCTCTAGATCCGGACCATGGATTGAAACCGGGTCGGGCGTGATAGGTCGCCGCCACCGATCGCCATCACACATCAAGTTAATTTTAAAATTGACGGAGTTCAAGAGTGATCAATTTAAGCCTGGTTAAGCGCCACCGCTTTAAGGAAATTGCTTCAATTTAATACTTACTCGACCAACGTCGTATAGAAACGATGACACTCCGTGATGTTACGATGGCTTTTATTTAAATCCACAGCGTCAATCATCATTCTGCAATATAGGCATGTGATTTTCAACTGCCCAGCGAAGAATATCATTATAGAAACTACGAGAGTGTCCCAGCCAACGACATAGGCACTAGCAATGTAACCCAAGATTGTCTGCATCGACATCGAGATGTAGTAACCAGGAGGTTCCTTATGAAATGGAGTGTAGACGTCAAATATATTCAAATAGATGCTAGTCCCATTCGCATTTATCTGATTCTTTTGATAGGGCTCAGTAAAAATGCCCAAGTTAGTAAAGAAAGCGAGGGCCCAATAGAAATATGACACCTTCCGATTTCTCTTGATATAAGCGTGAATTATTTCGTCATGCTTCGGATCATTTTTGGCTAACTGGCACCGTTCTATTGAAGACATATAGCGAATGAGAACCTCCCACTTCTGGTAGTCCTTCTGAAAGAAACAGGCCTTTAGGATGCTAATATGGAATGGAGCGTGCTGCAGGATCAGTTTGAGGGAGGCAGAGTCGAATTTGATGAAGCATCTGATGTACTGGCTAAAGAAGAATGTTATGGTGACGTAGAAAAGAATTTGTTTGAAACGTCCGGTCAGGGATTTGCGATTCGGGTGCCAAAGACCAGTCAAACCTAGCAGTTTTAGATGTGGACCTATTGAAGGATACTGGTGATCTTCGAGAAATTTTAGAATGTTTAGAATCGAGCCTTTACTCGACATTTTGGAAACTTGTGATCGCTCTGAAATACTTTTATTAAATGATACAAAAGTTCCTTATAATTGGCGTGAGAACTTCTATGTGAAATGCAGTTGTTACGTGTATTTAGTAGCGAATAATAACAGGGTGCTTTTGCCGTTCAGATTTTCTATTAAGAATTCAGCTCTTCGACGTATGTAATTTCATATCGCTTAATTACAATGTACGAAATACGAAATTTCATTTCTTTGAAGAGGTGTGTTATTTTATTAAATTGTTTTGAATATTTTTTGACTGTTATTAAGTCAAAGACAAAAATAAGTTAAAAATAACGAAAGAAAATAAGATGATAACGGTACCTGTGGGCATAAAGGCCTACCTGGTAATTGAAAAATTCCCGTAAAAATTCCGTAGGACCTTCCATACAAAATAGCTATCTAAACTGCAATCGCCTTGTTACTGGACAAAAGGATAAAACTATAATACTTTTTGTGTAATTAAATACTAATTCCATAAAATCCGTGCCATAGTACGTAAACACAAAGCTTGTTGTGCATTACTGTTACTGTTCATACACGTAAAGTACACAGTGGGTAGCCGTTGTCACAGGGCCGGATTTAGAGGTCTGGAGGCCTCGGGGCAACAAAGGCGTGGAGGCACCCTGGGCCCAACTGTGCATCATATCTTAATATTTTAAACAGTGTGGTGGATGAAAAGGTTGGATGATGTGCCTCATAATGTTTATCAAACCCTCTTTTAACAACATGACGGAGCGCCTGCGTACTATCAGGTGATATCTTTGTCTTAAATTATTGCGGATCAATTCACATTTACATTGAAGATTTTTTAATGTTTTGTTTAGTACCTAGATATTTTGGATATTTTGGTTTAAAAGTAAAGAAAAAATGTAAATGTATTAAAGTATGAAGGGAAAATGTTATACCACAATCATTGACTCGCGCACATGTTTTGCAATAATATTAAATCGCTAGCGCAAGGGTGTTGCGAGACTTTAGCGAAATTTTTGGTATGGTTCTGTCTGTTATTTATCAGTTTTTTTTTGTTATATAGATCGATGATCGAAGAATACTATAATCATGTTTGTACAAAGTAACGTACTGTAGGTAAAGGAAAACAGCAAAAAAAAAACCGAAGGAAAAGTTGTTTACTAGTGTTAACTAGTCGGTTTTTTTTTTAATTCTGAAATCTCTATTGTGGGGGCCCCTCTTTTGTACAGGCCCCGGGGCTGTAGCACCGGTTGCCGCCCCCGAAATCTGGCCCTGCGTTGCCAGAATAAACAGAAATAAAATAACAGATCGATGGTAATTGCCGTGCGCCCCAATAATTATGGCGATGACATGATGAAACCGGGTATTAACGTATGATGCAGATGGCCGGCAGCATAAAAACTGTTTCCAGTAAAAGTAAAGGTGGGTATTACGGTGTTTTTTCAGGAGCAGATACTTTTGCAGACCGCTTAGATCATTTAAAGATATCGAATCATAGCATCATCAAGCCTGAGCTGACCCTCATCATAATCATTAGCCTACAACAGTCCAGGATTCTCGGCAACTTTCATCCAGCATCTACCAGCCACCCTGCAAAGATCGATACTCCACCAGCAAATTGCAGCAAGTATAGCCTTCTTAAGCGCATCGCTTCTTACTTGAATCATTTTTACCAAATGATAAATGAAAGTAACTTTTACTATCACCAAACTGCGGTCTAAAACAGGGATCTTAGATTTGTCATCAGAAAGCCTGCCAGACTAAAATGGGGTTGGTAGGTCAAGTATATGCCGTGTGCGTAGTGCCCACTGGACACGGACAACAGTCTCCGCACGGTACAGACGTCGGATATACATCGCGCCACCGAGGCTTCCCCAGAAAGAGTTTAGGGCGGTTTTTGGACGAGACGCGTTCCATTAACAAGCAAGGGCTGGTTCGGAGAGGTTCAGGAAAAGAATAAGGAGTCAAGTCATGGCAAAGTAGTGGAAAGCCCCTGTGCGTACCCAAACAGCACGATATGCGACCCAGGCGATGAATTTACTTAACGCCCTGATTGCTCAGGAGCCGGATCTAGATATGTTTATGGCAGTAAAGCTATGCTAAATTATTGCATAAAATTGTTTAGTGGTAGTAGTTACGTTTAGTTAGCTAGTACGCTATGTTGTTGGCTTGCTGCACGCTTTGGTGCAAACTGTAAGTGCGGCAAGTAACTATTTAAACAATAAATAAATAAATAAATAAATAAAGCGTCAGCTTAAAAGATTGGACAATAATCTGCTTTTCTCTGAGATTTTTTAGTTCATAATAATGAGTGTGATTCAGTTATTTGAATCACACCTTGTAAACATTCAGAAGCAATAATAACATAATCATTATTATGTCCTTTAAATATTTTCTACCTACTTTATGTTGCTCTTTAACGATGAAACACTGTCCGCTCTCACAATATTTTAATGTGCAAGCCATAAAATATTACGTAAGTCCGAAGAATAAAATTAAGCTCCACCGATAAAGTCCGTACTGTCCGGAGGCCATTACTGTGATGACAAAGGGGTATTGAAAGATTGAAATTATGATATTGAACTGACCAGTACCCTCAGAGGGGTGTTAAAAATAAAAAAGGTAAAAGTAAAGATATTATGATTGTTTTAAGTGCCTGTACCTGTAAGGCTGTATACTTTTAAATCAATGAGTAAAATGCTTGTTGTTGGGGCTGGTTTTCTTATTTTTAGTACTTGTAGCATTAGGTGCACCCACATTTGCATTCTTTAACCCTGCATGGTTAAGTGGTTAGTGGCCCAATCCCTCTCATAGAGAGGAGGCCGGTGTCCCCCAGCAGTGGGAACGTTATAGGCTGATAATGATGATGATGATGAAGTGGTTAGTGCAGAAATACTAACTAGGATATAAAGAAACTAGCTTTTCTAGGCGAAGGGACAAACGTACGTCAAGCGCGGATCCCCCGTTGTGGGCACGATGGGCATGCCCACAACCCCAATTGAGGTCGATAGTCTAATGTTCTATTGCCTTAATACAATTTAAAAAATATAGCCCTAGTTTACATTAGCATTCAAATTTTCTTACGTGACTCGTACGGTCAGCGTGGCCACCACCACGTGGCGGAGGTCGCATTGCATTAACGACATTATTCGTCGAGCTCTTGCCAGCGCCGGTGTGCCAGCGGTTTTAGAACCAAACGGCTTGGTAGTTGGTACGTGACGATGGCAAGAGACCAGACGGCAAGACGTTGGTGCCTCGGAAGGTGGGTAGGCCTTTGGTGTGGGACGCAACCTGTGTCGACACCCTTGCGCCATCCCACGTTGTAAGCACGGCGGGCTGTGCGGCCGTTGCTGCTGCGGCTGCTGAGATCCTCAAGCGACGCATATACTGTAACCTTATTGGTAACTACAGTTTTGAGCCGTTTGGGGTCGAGACGCTCGGGTCATGGGGCGTGTCTCCTTTTTAAGGAAATATCTCGCCGAATGGTTGACACTTCGCGTGACCAGAGGGCTGGCTATTTCTTTGGCCAAAGATTAGCATTGCCATTCAACGTGGCAATGCTGCCAGTCTTCTGGGCACGTTTCCGGATGACAGCGATGCGGAGGAGTACTTTGACGCCTAAGTGTCCTGTTGTAATTGTAAATATGTAGGTACTTACTTATAGTCTTCCCTTTTTTTTGCATTATTTTTGTTTTATTTGTAGTCTGTATATAATGTAAATATTGATTAACTTATGAAAATACAATAATTAAAAAAAAAAAATTATATTATACATTTTTAGTTGCCATTTTTGTCGTAGTTGGGTTGGGTTGGGTTCAATCGGCTGCCTTTTTCTGCCTATAAAATCTTTCGGCTCTCAACTAGGATCATTGTTTTGTTTCATATAAATAAAACACAGTGACTACAAACAGCTATCTAATATAGAGGAACAATGAAAGTGTGTCTATTTCCGAAGTTTTAGTAAGAATCCCGGTTGAATGTTAAGCCTGTCGTTATGTCCAGATAAGATCGCAGGCGGAAATTAAGCGGAAATTGTATTTGTTTCTTATACAGCGACGATGTCACAGTAAAGACGATATCCTTGCCACGCTTTGTATAAATAAATGTTAATTTTCTATTACAAATAGTAGCTTAGATGGGTGGACAATAGTTTAATCTTATAGGGATTCTTTGTATTTTATTTAACTTTATGAAGGGTTATATATTTTATTAGTAGATAGTGCTGATAATTGTATTTTTTGTATTACATACTTACGGGCGCCGCGTGCCGGCAGATTACCAGGACTACAAACAAACTGCATATATTTGTGTATGTACATACCACGGGCTACCTTGACGCATTACCCACATTTGAAAGCTTATTGTAATTTTCTGGATATTTTTATAAAACATATTTCGGTAAATTAAAACTTTTATTTAATTTTATAAAATGTATTTAAAAAATATCTTTACGTGCAACGAAACGTCATACTTGTGACGCGCTGGGGGGCGCCGAATGCGTCTGTCAAGTTAATTTTAAAATTTGACGGTTACTTGACTGTTACGCGAACGAAAGATTTTCAAACACCGCTGTTTTTAAGAAACGGAGTTTTAATTAATAATTATTGAACAAGCCTTGTGATTCATGTGACGTGAAGGAACCATTACAGTTATTGTTTAAGTTGTGGGCAGTTGTGCTGGTGATTTCTCAGTTGCAGGCGTCTTCGTTCAATGAGAAATATTAAAAGTTTTGTGGTGCTTTAAAATGGTTAGAATGGAAAAAGCCCCAGTGAAGGGCGGGCAGAAGACTTCGTCCACCACCTTAGCACCATCAAAGAGTGGATCAACACAAAACATGGCTGCAAACGTCAAGGTTGTTGTGAGAGTCCGACCTCTAAACCAGAGGGAAATAGAAATGAACACACGCATAGTGGTAGACGTTGTGGACGATAAGATGCTGGTGTTCGACCCTAAAGAGGAGATCCGACCTTTTTTCTACCAAGGAGTCCAACAGCCTAATAAGAACTTTTTAAAGCGCGCCAATAAAGAGTTGAAGTTTGTGTTTGATAATGTTTGTGGGCTGAGTGCGACCAACAAGGATGTGTTCGAGACTACCACGAAGGATATACTGGCTTCTTTGATGGAGGGCTACAACTGTTCAGTGTTTGTCTATGGGGCTACAGGCGCAGGGAAGACTTTTACAATGATCGGTAACAAAGAGCACCCCGGCATCACATATTTGACTATGGAACACCTTTTTTATACAATAAACTCTTTTGAAAAGGAAAGGGAGTTTGATATTGGAGTTTCTTACATTGAAGTAAGTAGTTTTCATGTTATTTTTAAGGTTTCTAAAACTAATAAACAGCAGTTTGTAACAACTTTTCTATGTTAAACCTGAGAGCTATTTGTTGTTGTTTTGTTTTCATTAACCATGCAATAGATAGTTTCCCTACACTTTTGTCTTAACTTCATTGTTTGTTGTAAACTAGGGAAATAATTAAAGTAGGAGTAATCTTTTGTATATGAATTACCTTTATTAATTTAAGACAAATAAGTAAGACTGTAACATAATACTTTATCAATGATATTACATTGATTCAGGGTTAAAGATAATCCTTTTTCCTGTGTATACCTAGCATGTTAAATAATTATTGTCATTTTTTTCTATTTATTGACATTATCATTATATCTGCCACTGCCCTCTTGCCCATAAAAAATCATGTTTTTCAAATTATAGGTGTACAATGAAAATGTATATGATTTACTGAAACCATCAAGCACCCCACTACAACTGCGTGAAGACTCAAAGTATGGTGTGATGGTGGCAGGCCTGACACTAAACAATATCAAGACTGCGAGGGAATTGCTCAATATGCTGGAGAATGGTAACAAGAACAGGACACAGCATCCCACAGATGCTAATGCTGAGAGCTCTAGGAGTCATGCCGTTTTTCAGGTTTGTGGTTTTATTGTATGTTAAAGTTAAATGGTTGCTTATCCTGGCAAAGGTTGGTTGAATCTGATAACTAACAATATTATCATGAGTTAACACATGGGTAAAGGTTCCCAAGCCTGACTAAATTCGTTGATAAGAACTCCTCTCCTCTTTGAAAATAGGTAGATGCAGGCAAAACTTTCCATTACTAGTAATAAATTAAACTTACACTATTATGCTCCCAATGAGACCTCAAGATGATGGATTATCACGGAAAATATCCTGCTTAAAACAGTGTTAGTAATAAATTGTTATTAATATCTGTAGATATACCCATAAAAGCATTTTTTTTTAAAAGGCCCCTTTCGCTCAGTTGGCGCATTCAGACTTATTTAACAATTTATAAGTATAGCCTTTATAGTTCCTACTGCTGGCCTCACAGATTTCGTGTCAGAGTGGGCCATAATCCATCATGCAAGCCCACATTTCACTTACCATTTTTGGACAGGTTTATGTCAAAATGCGGTACAAGACAAGCAGTCAACTCCGCATAGTGAAACTGTCTATGATAGACTTGGCGGGCAGTGAGCGCGCCTCCGCGACTGGCTGCGTCGGCGACCGGTTCAAGGAAGGCGCTAATATCAACAAGAGTCTGTTGTCTCTGGGCAACTGTATCAATAGGCTTGCTGATGGCAGCAATTATATTCCTTACAGGTATTGTTTTAAATATCTTTTAGATAAAGACATAAAATGGGTTAAGGTAAAATAGCCTTTTGAGGATGCAGGAAGTATTCCAGAGAGGGACCTACTTCCATCGTTTATATGCCTTTCTCTCTCTGGTCTATTGCCTTCAAATGCCTTTTTGCTGGTATAAAAGTTGGCACGACGGTTTTTTTAAATTTTGTTAAATTCCTCGGCGTCATTGGTTAATACATATACCTGCATATTGTGTCGCTCAAACCTCTTGAGGCCTAGGTCTTAGGTGCCTGCCTGTAACATAATTAGAAATAATACCTATTAGAGGTGCTTAGTTTATCACCACTGTAAAATTCGTTACTGTAAAATACACAAACATAAATTCTTTCAAAACCACCCTTCCAGAGATTCAAAACTGACACGTCTCCTGAAAGACAGTCTCGGCGGCAACTGTAAAACAGTCATGATCGCCAACGTGTCCCCTTCAAGCGTTAGCTATGAAGACACATACAATACGCTGAAATACGCAGCCCGAGCCAATAAGATACAGCTCAGTATTAAGAAGAATATTGTTGACGGAGATATGAGGCTGTCGCAGTATGTGAAGATTAATGAGGAGTTGAAGAAAAAGGTTAAAGAGTTGGAGGCGAAATTGACGCTGTCTAGTGTTAAGATGGTGTCCAGGGAGCCGGACTTGGCTAAGGAGAAAGGTATATTCAATAACTTTACTAAACCAAAGAAGTTTGGTTATACATATACATATCACTGGCACAACAGAATTTTAATTTTTTTTTTGGCTCGAACCTCGCCACTTCCACGGCGTCATCGGTTGCAGCGCAAAGGTCGAACTGCGTATCAAGGAATTTATCAAAGTCATAATCTATAGCTATTTCCTACTCTCAATAGTGTCCTACTGCAAGGCAAAAGCATATCTGTGTTACCTTTTCTCAAATTGTCACTCTAGCTCCACAGAGGTCTACAGAGATACTCGGTACTTGGACAGCGTGGCGACTCCGCTTACCCTGGGGCATCGCTGTTGCGATACGCAACGACCGTTACTAAATTGCCCCTTTGTCAATTTAAGGAATTGTCATCTCACAGAAATTAAAATAAACTTTTTCTTCTAGCAAATCAAGAATGGCGCAAACGCATCTCGGAAGAAGAGGAGGTGTACAGCCTATTGGAGTCCAAGCTGCTGAGCTTGATGTCACGTCAGCGAGTGCTCGCGTTACGTCAGAGACTGCGCACGCGCGCCTTCTCGCACGTCGCTGATCTTGCGCATAGGTCCTCCTCTGAGGCTATGGAGCAGGTAATTTGTCATGTCTATGAATACTGATAAAGTATTTGCGAACGATTGTTGTAAAAGTGTAGGTTGTTGATGAGCTAGCACAGTTATCAGAACACAAACGTCTGTAAGTTGTCTAACATTTTTATCACCTATATATTTTCTGCTGCTCTCAAATGCATAATTATGATTTTGTGGGTGTTCTATTTCTACTAAACTTAACTGAAAAAATATAATTTCTCTATGTATACCTTCCTAAATCTACTCCCTATTCTTTTTCAATCTAGATGTGCACAGAAGAGATACCGCGGCAAGAGCGGGCAGCTGAAAATTACATGAAACAATCTGTAAGCCTAGACTCCAAAGTAATGGCCACCTGGACGAAATGGGAAGAGAGCAAGAAGAAACTACACATCATCTGTGAACAAGCGCTTTCAGATTGCCCCGAATTAACCGACTTCGTTGAGAAAGTACAGTTGCAAAGTGACCTACGACAGATCAAGGCCAGAGACAATCTGAGACAGAAACTATTGTCCATAGAGAATGATGAGATAGAAGCCTTCACGGAATACATGAGTGAGATGCCTACTATGTTGAAGAAGTTGTATTTAACGCTAAAAGGGTACGACAAAGCCCCACCAGCATTGACATCTGAATATCTAGAGATAATGAAGAAAGCGAAATCAGCTAAAGGCATAACGTGGTCGGATGATGGCCACGAAGGAGACGCACACTTCAAGTTTATCTCAACACTAGATCTACAAAAACCCTCCACCACATTAGAATACAGTTTCTCCAAAAAAGATGATGTTAACGCTACTGTAGACATCATAACTGACAGTGAGGACCTAACTGACATAGAGAATAAGGAACCTGTAAAATTATCAGCCAAGAAACGCAAAGGCACGCCTATCAAACTGCCTAATAACGAAACTATTATAATAAATGACTCCTTCGAGAGTTTGGACACGACGAGAAACTTGAGTTCTGCAAAGAAGATTAAGAGAGAGTATGACATTGCAGCTGATGTTGAAAATTATGGGGTTATTGACCCTAAGGATTTGAATTCGACTTTTGTGTTGACTGGGAAGATGGAAGCAGCGTTGAAGAAGCCTGTTAAGACAGAATTCAAGATGGAACACATTCCAGTAAAGAAGGGATTGACGGATAGGACGAATACTATGGCGCCGAGGGCTATCAATTTCGGCGAAAAAGGTATGTATTTTTCTCATACAGAAAAACAAATTAACCTTTTTCGTAGCATTCATTTTATTGTGAGTTTCCTTTGTGGGTGGGGACCCACAAACATAAATTGAATTAAACTAGCAAGGAAACTTGATAGGTAAAAAATTTACTTGCTACTTGAGGACGGCGCAACACGTTTTTCCTGTCATTCTCGCCTGCTCGCCATCACACACATTTACTACTTTTTCTTATTATTATTTGTCACACAATCCATCCATTTTTTCTTTAGTGCCCCCTCTCCCTCTTTATCCATCAACATTTCAATCGACACCTAAACACTATAAAACAAACATACTCAACACTAGAGTTTCGCTAGCGATTTAACTTTACCCTGAATTTCTCAAGAAAATGACTTGTAAATGAAACACACTCAATTCCAAGTTGATGATAATGACCAATGTTTTCCTCTGCAGCAAAGATAGTGAAGCCAGTTGTCGGCAAGGCAATACCGTTCCGAAGGCCTCCCGTACTACCCAACCCGCCACAAACGAGGAGCTTCGGCTTCGGGTCCAGCGTGCCGAGGGATCAAACGCAGAAAAATGTGCAAGGTACATGTCAATAGCAATCTTATGCATGTTGAAATAGGAACTATTTTTAATTACCACCTGATATAGTGACATAATATGTTTTGATCGAGGTAAAAAAAAGGCAAAGGTTTGTAGGACAGATAATACAGTCAAATGCATATCAGTGGTAACAATTTGACGTAAGCACCTTTATGTCGGAGCTGTAAGGGCGGTTCTTGTAGTGCAAGTGTTATGACTGATGTTTGGTAACTGTACTATTGTATTACAAAACTTGATAGTCACTAGTAACTTATCTGGAAGTGGTGAATCAGTCCTTGACGTTTTTGTTTGTCATGTCTTTTGTGTTTGTTGTAGTATTGTACTTCTTATTAAAATGTGGATCGAAGCCTGTAATCACTAACACTAAATGAATGCCTAAATATAAATTTTCACCATTGACTAGGAATTTCGTCCGTCGGCACAAATCCCAGCATTGAAAATCCAACACTACATTTCATTTGGGCATTTATTTAGGTATGGCCTCGTGTTGTAAAATCAGGCATTTGTAACATTTTGTAACACCTAAAATGCTGTAATAACTGTTGCCAAGTAAAGTCGTTATCTAAATTATCTACGCTTTGCGGTATATGCGCACGTGTTGGCATAAACCAATAATTGCAATATTTTTTTACCAGCAACAATAACTTTCTTAATTTTTATCGACAAAATATGAATCAATTAATTCGTTGTCATGCGAAACTGCTACTCGTGTTAGTTCTACATAACAATTCTTAGTACCTAGTATTAACCCTGTGAATGTCCAAAATATTAACCCACTAACAATTCCGTTACATGTCGTGTCCGTCTGTGTGCCGTTTAACAAACTAATAGACTCAATGGCTCGTGGGAAGACGAATGTCACTCAAAAATCAGTCGGTTACAAAGCAGTGAGGGCGCGGGACAGGTTCCAGTCACATCCCTACTCCAGACCACCAGCTGTCACCAGGAAATGACGGGATCATAGCCAAGAGGAGTGTACAAAGTAGATTATACAAAAAGGTTTGTGTTCGTCGAGTTTTTAATTAAGGATTTTGTTTGATACTAAGCTGATTTTTAGACATTAGACCGATTTTATAATCCTGTTGCGTAAATTAGATTTTATTGAATTAAAATGTTTAATTTACTGCTGTTTCAGGATTGGTTTGATTAAAATAGAACATGTATATTAGAAATGGAGAATGCTCAGATGTTGCTGAATGCTTCAACATTTCAAATATACATTTTGTATACCCAGAGCTTAGACAGTGTTCACACCAAACGTATAGCCGGCGGATGAATATGAGCGTCAAGTTGAAAATGTATGAGAAAACCAATGTTATCCGCACTGTCTTTAGTTTCTCATAAAACTCAGTCGACGGCCGACTAGAACGTGTGAACACAGCCTTATAGAAATAATAAATATAGGCGTCGAAGTTGGTTCCTAATTACAATTTACACAAAACAATTTCACAGAGTGGTAGATATTAGAAATTCGAATAACATTAGTGGAAATAATATGTTTCGGACTCTCAATATGTACTTGATCATGTCTACATCGCGAAGTTTGGAAAATTTAATCTAAATTGAAACTTTGGTATTGGCCCAGGATTATCGAGTGTGCCGCTTTGATTAGACGCTCGAGAGCTAAACGCTCTATTTTGTTCATTCGGGTTTGCTAACACTTTGTGGCAATACACTGGCGTTCAAAAAACATTCCAACTAAATGTAGAAAATCCAAATTGACTTTGCAGAGTTAACATTTTTACTTGGTACATAGAAAATAATATAACAAATAAAGTTATGTACCTTTAAAGTTTATAATTTAGTAACCTAATTCAAACACTGACATTTAAATGAAAACCAACATGTGATATTTATAAGGGCTTCCATGTGTATGCTAATTTTTATATACAAAAATATAGTATTAC
Organism: Lycophotia porphyrea; assembly: GCA_950005105.1. Taxonomy (NCBI): domain Eukaryota; kingdom Metazoa; phylum Arthropoda; class Insecta; order Lepidoptera; family Noctuidae; genus Lycophotia; species Lycophotia porphyrea. The sequence continues at coordinate 16,970,349 of OX465388.1, read as the reverse complement.
ACATTGCATGTGTTGCTCAAATAAATAAACATTTGTCGTTTTTTTGGCACATATTTATATTTTCAGTCATATTGAATTTTCCTAAATATTGAATTAATTTACGGAATATGACCCGATTTATTTGGTCATAGATATTATTTGTATAGAGTTTAGAGATAAACCTTTGACTAAAAACCATTCTGATACTACTTAGTATTCTTTCGTTTTCTCGACGTCTTTAAAAAACTTCGTTTCTATAATTTTTAAGTGTAGTTTTAACACTAGTTTTAAAATATTGCTTTAATATTTGTAATGATTTTGTAAATGTATTGATGATTTATCATATGTATTGTATAGGAACTTTTTTTTATAACTTATTGTAATGTAACTTGACATTTTTGTAAAGACCCGAAACTGTCAGCTGAATGTTGAATAAGGTATTGATAATTCCATTGATTAAACTGAGTTTTAATACGTGCGAGATATTCGCAGTACCATTGACATTTTGAATTCCATCAGTATGAGGGGACACAAAATAAATGTATTTTCGTGTTGTCATTTTGAACTTTTCAACCGCTATTTCTGTAACTTCACTTCTAAAGTATCGCGGCAACTCCGCAATGAAATCGAAACTAAAGTATTTCATACTTTAGCAGATTCCGATAACATTTTTAAATGACGTCACTAAAGGAAACTATTTTTGCTGATACGACTTTTGTATGGATTATTGTATAAACTTAGATTACTTTTGATACATTGATTGTTTATCTATATTAGCTCTTCATTTTCGTAAATGAAAATTTCTTGTACTTACTAAATAGCAAATACTTAGTAAGTACGAGAATAAATAATAACCGTAATGAAATTGTAACGAATGTTTAGAATTTTAATATAATTATCATGTACCTCTTATTACTAATGACTGAATTACTTTCTAGGCGTATTGTTTTCTAAGATTGAATTTTAATTAAGAAAATGTGGAGGTTTAATTAAAGAGATTTGAATATTACGTGAATATTGCTTTTTTCTCATTCGACAAAGTCCTCGCCATAACTATCCTGCGTTTACAATTTAGTTTCCAAAAATGTGAACTACAATAATTTGTTTTTAGAACAAGAATATAATATGTGGTATACTACAACTAAAAACCCGACTGCTTAATAAATTAAGTAGTCGGGTTTTTAGGGAGCCTATGCTACCCAGGCCACAATAACGAATCAATTGACACCTTATTCATCAAAATCGGATGAATAGTTTAGGCACTACAGAAGAACATACGTAAATACAAACATACATACATAGACTGCTAAAAGTCATAACTCAACCTTTTGGCTTTGCCGTAGTCGGGGTAAAAATGACTTAACACCCAAAGTTCACATAGCGCTACAACTTTATTGACTTTTTCTAATAATTCTGAAATTAATATAAATTAGACTTGCATAAAGTATATATTTATTTAATTAGAATTAAATCAATCGGAAATGGGTTTGAGTATGGAGTATAATCATTTTGGGCTTCATTGACGGTGCGTTGTGTTCTAATGCCATTAGAAAGGTACAACCCATAGGCTACTAACACTCCTACACTACATATTTCATCTTACTTAGGGTGAGTTCACAAAAGCTGAGTATTTCCGCTAGCTTTAAAGTATAGTGGTTTGTATAAAAGCTCATAAATTACTTCACCATTTTCAACGCCGTTGATATGCTTAGCTCTTAGGGTTTTTTTTTTTTACTAGTCTGCTCTGTCGCACTCCTGGGCAAAAGCCTCCCTCCACTCCTTCCATCTCTCGCGAACCCTTCCAGCTCGGACGGAACTTATCCAGTTCGTCCCGCCATCTTCTTCGTGGCCTGCCGCGAGCCGCCAAACTGTGTCAGGGCACCAGCTGCCTGCTATTTTGGCCCACAGTTTGTCCGGCATGCGGCAGACATGTCCTGCCCAGTCCCATTTGAGTTGGGCAGTCTTTTGACCCACATATATATTGGTATATTGGTTTTGGAGCGCAGTATTGTGTTTCGAACACGATCCGTTGATTTAACACCTAGTATACTGCGCTCCATTGCTCGTTGGCAAACCTTGAGTTTGGACTTCTGGATGTTAGTCAAAGACCAAGTCTGTGCACCATAAGTTAAGACGGGGAGAATACACATGTCCATAAGTTTGCGTTTCACTACCATATGCAACTTACCCTTGAATAGTTCCTTCATGGACCAGTAGCTCTGGTCAGGTCTAAATAGAATAAAAAAAATCATCTTACTTACGTAAAATATCTTTAGAAGTATTCTTCTAAAGAAAAAGAAAAGTCCTGACTGACTGATATCAACGCCCAGGCCAAACCCTTGGACCTAGAAAGCTGAAATTTTGCACAGAGGTTTCCTTTATACTGTAGACAAGGTAAAAAGAAGGATTTTTCGAAAATCAACCCCTAAGAGGGGTTTATTTTCGAAAAATAAAATGGGGAATTTTCTGTGAAACTTAATATTCTCTGGGTTGATTGGTTCGAAAATTGGTGTACACACTCTTCAATTAAAATGATGAGACACGTGTGTGTGAGACACAGTTTCACGCCAGAACGGCTGAACAGGTCTGGATAAAACTTGGCACAGAGATAGATTATAGTCTGGTATAGCACATAGATTACTTATTATCCCAGAAGTAAAATCCCGTGGGCAATTCCCGATCTCCTCGCGGGCGAAGCCGCGGGCAAAAGCTAGTCTTCACTAAAGAACCTACAAACAATAATAAATTATTTTCTTTCTTTCATCGAAGCGCGTTGATTGCCCCTACAGAAGTGCAAAAAATTCCGTAGTATCCATATGTAAGTCCGTGATATGCGATGCGACATTTCGTCCATGTCGAGCACGCCGCTTTACCTCTTGAAACTAAAACCCAGCCAGTTCCTCTTCACGCAGTCTACACTCTCGCGACACTCAACACCCCACAGTTACAGTCCTATGTTAATTTATTCCCATTTTTAACTGCGTTCCTCTCCACTGTGATCTGACCCGTATGCAGACCCCATTAGATCAGGGTGCACTCCGGTACAGGAGTCTAATTACGACGGGTACAAATTGAAGGCTTTGAAATACACCCCGGCTTTCTACATGCCTCCCGTACCGTGCAGCTAAGTTCAAATGAGATATTCGATTCCAAAATTTGCACATACACAACCGAATTATAAGTGGAATATGGCGCTAAAGGTGAGCGCTTTATAGTTATCGTGTTTGGTTTGAATTGAAATTTTTGTGAATGGAATATGACTCGTATATTTTGAAGTGCCTAACTTAGTTCGGTGTGGACTTCTGCGATGTTTTTGATCTAGGAAAAAAAAGAATGAACCATTTCATGTCTAATCTGGGAGTGAACATTGAGAACGTTGGAATGCGAGAATGCAAGCTTGATGGTTCCAGGAAATAATAATATTTTATGGGCAGTATAGTATTTGGTGGAATGATATCGTTTTTTTAACCAGGTAAGTAGTTGGAGATGGAAAGTTAGAAGCAGTTAAAACAGCAATTTTTTCCCGAAAAAAAGGTGCTCAGCAACATGCGATTAATTATAATCGATGTCACGTCTCGATTCACTCCGCGCCGGGTCCCGAAGGTAGGCAAAATAAAAAATCAAGCAAAGGTGTCAACAAAAACGCGTCGAACCCTAAACGTACCGCAAATGAATTGATTCGACGCAATCAATTTTTTCCCGCCCTTCTAGCTCGCTTGGCTTGGGTACACACCGACTCATTCACTCCCGCCCTGATTATCGGTCAATCATTCGGTCTCACCGTTCAGTTAACTGGAAAATTGGTAATTAGGTGTAGGTGATAAAATGTGGAAAGTGTGCTGTTAGGAGATAAGAACGGTCAAGGGCGAATAACCAGGAAAGTCCTTGATTTGGGATAGTTTCTTGTTCATTAATAGGTCTTTGGTTATGAACCGGAAAATCTGTAAATTGGGCGTGCCTGCGTACGAACTGCAACATAAATTATCTATGTACCTTTTATGTGATTCGGTATGTTCAATAGGCCACTACGTTAGAAATCCGTCCAACTCGGACCTCTGCTGCTATTTGCATAAAACTAATTATCTTGAAGGATACCTATCTACGTGGGTTTGCGATACGATCTGTTGACCAGCCTCTCCGGTCATATAGTATAGATATTTACACATAACATAGAAACAAGGTATCTATGTACTTAATGAGATCCAAGTCAGATAAACATACAACACCTACTTACGACTTTTAGAGCTTCGGAAGTTGCGTATATTGTGCTACATAGGCAAAGTGCACCAGTTTAAAACGTAAGTATTTAGTAGTACAATTTCGTTTTTTTTTTCAAAATCAAAATATTTTATTTTACTTAAAGCCTATGTGAAATAAAATATTTTGATTTCGAAATATTTACCGTGGGCACTTATAAAACGTCGACAAAAAGGTGCACGGTTCGGTTGGTCGTTTCCTATGGAGAAGAACCGGCAAGAAACTCCATGGTTACTCTTTTCAAATCATTTGGTTTTACAATATTATCATGTTACGTTACTTTTTAACACTTGTTTTTATAATCGATATAAAAAATTCTATAAATCTACAAAGCGCTCTCTTTTTCAGCAGTGCAAAACCTGAAATGTTTCCGTACGAGATATACTGATGACGTCAGATGAAAGGAAAAATATAAGTTACTCTCTAGTTCGGTAACGGTGCAACTGAACTAGAAAATGTTATTTTCTGCTAGGTGAATACGAGAAGTGCAGTTTTTTTCTGACGGTGCTTGGTGGCTTCCGCCCAACGACCATCAGTGAATGTTTTTCGACTTTCTTCATGATGTATGCACGCACTTGTTAGTCTTTTATGAATTTGAATGTTTGCATGTTTCCACCGTGCTGATAGCAACTCGAGTTTACTCGAGTAAACCTTACCTAACCGTTTGTTTAATTCCAGCAGGTTTCTGAGGAGAAATCTTTCATAGTTCTGACATACTTTGCGGTAGAGACACCACGAACTCACGTAACACAATGTCACACCTGTTTGTTACCGAAGTGATAGACTGTTAAGGTACTTAGTAGGTACACAGGGCGGCACATCAAGCTTTACATTTCCATTATAACGTGGCCTCACTTTGTATATATTTTCTGTACAATTAGAGATCCGCATAAACTGGTTTTGATCAGCCGTCGTGTGTACCTATAGCTAAGGTTACCTAGTACACCCTCACCCACATTTCTCACATGTCTTACTCTTATGTTAAAACTGGAAAATGTGGAAAGAGAGCGGACTTATTGCCATCAAATGGGACTCCGGGCTGATGTACCTGTCTGGCTAAGTGTTATTTCCTTCTTTCTGTAGGAAAAACCCAATAACACTTAGGCTGACCTGGGAACTAAAACTAGGTAGAAGTAAGTATGGCGCTTGCGATTACTAAATGCCAAAATGTAAGCATCAAAGAGTTGTAGTATAGTATCTCTATAAATGCTAGGATACTAGGTAATCCTAATCCTAGTAGTATACTTACAATTATTTGTAGCATTGTGAGTTGGACATCCCTAGGGGACAGTTTCGTCGTTCACAGATCACTACCCCCATCTGAAAGTAAACTTCCTAAAACTTCGGCTGTTTGTATTCTTTTTTACATGTGCGGGTTTGTTGTTCTTTCCAACTCGGATAGAATATACGGGCTCAGGAGGTAGGAAATATTAACTCTTAGTTTTTAATGTATCGACGTCTTGTTCGTAAGTACAGGATGTAAGTATAACGGGGTCAAAATTGTTGCATAAGGTCTAGTGCCATTACAAGGACTGCACCCAATTACCAATCACCCTTTAAACAAAGGTCATCATCATCATCTGCCTAGCCTTTTCCCAACTATGTTGGGGTCGGCTTCCAGTCTAACCGGATGCAGCTGAATACCAGTATTTTACATGGAGCGACTGCCTATCTGACCTCCACAACCCAGTTACTACTGGGAAATACGATACCCCTTGGTAAGACTTTAAACAAAGGTAAGAAAAAAATATTATAAAAATACTGAAGTACTTACAATGTTACCTATAAAAGCGTTATGGTTGAACGCTTAGCTTCTTTAGCTCCCTGCGTAGTGTGCCACGTGTCCACTGGGCTCGCTTCTCATCTTGCTGACTGACAAATGAAAATAATGGTATGAGCTATTCCTAAGACCGTGTCGAGAGAAAAAGAAACAACGAGGTACGAAACCCGCAGTTGAAAAACTTGGTCTGAAAAAAAAACGACTGTGCTCTAGACCACACGACTGAAGTAAAACTTAAACAAATGTCAAAATCTACTGTCAAATTCAAAAACGTAACTCTCTCTCTTTCTATCTCCACTAACTTCAACTTCCGTTTGCCTCGTAACGTAACGCATTCACCAGCTTACTCCCCATAAAGAAGATTTTACTTCAAAAAGTTATTGTTCTTACCGACGTAATAGGCAGTCTCTATAGAACTACAAAAAAAATATCGTTTTATTGTATCCAGTACATTAATGACGCCGGACGCGGTAATTAGAAGAAAAGAAAAAGTCACTATCAGTACAAAACACAAAAACCAACTTAAGAAAACAGTTACTGGCACCTACATTAAAATCTTAAAAGACAGGAGTCCAACTCTGCAACATCCTTCCGCGCGCGCCGGTGACGGTGACAGAAGTCACGTCAAACTGGAATTGTCAAAGTAGGATTGCATCGTGCCGTGCCGCATTCGAAAAGCCGACTAGTCTACGTGTAAAGTGGTTTTTGCTGAAATAATTCCCGTTTCAAATATATAATACAGGTAAGTGAGCTCATAGCTATGAAATATAATGTTATGTTAGCGACCTCAATGTTTAGTTTTTTAGGTTGTATTTTGTCAAAGGTTAAGTTAAAATTAGGTAAATGTGTAACTACTTTTGAATATTGTTATCGAAACGTGCTTACAAATTCATGGTTAATTATATTACCAAGAAAATTAACTCATTTCGTCTCATTTAATAAATTCAGGACGTCTGTGATACAACTAGTGGCATCTATTAGATATTTTCGTAACTATTTACCTTCAGGTTTTCCGTGGTTTTCACGACTACTCTACTTTAAAAATATAGGAAAATATTTTCTTAGTATTTATGGTCCGGCTGCGATTTAGTTTTTTAATTAATAAGTGCTCGGTTCATATCTACTGATAAAATTTTGTATGGAGGACGATACGTATGTGAGAACGATTCTTATTTTCGTTGTCACGTGAAGATGACAAAAAAAACAAAATCTAAACTTTGTAATGAGTCGGTCGGGCAGTAATAAGCACGTGAAACTAAATTAGACTTCCTGAATAGAAAATAAATTTAAAGAAACAATATTTTTATTGATATTAAGCGGCGCGGCAAATATTTGAAACGGCCTGCATAGATTGCATCATGCAGGCCATGAAGCATTCTATATGAACCGCGAGGCGAGTAACTATCGTTAAAACTACTACAGTAGCGTACTAGGGAACTTTTTAGGTCAGCAAATGTTTTCACTAATTTTAAGAATCCAATTAGTACAATTTTACGCCCTATAGTCGTCGCGCCTGTCATTCATAGTTTTAACTTGCGGAAAATTCAATTAGCATTTTGCACATGCAATATTTATTGGTAGATACATAGGCGGACTTAATGCCACAAGGCATTCTCTAATCTCTACCAGTCAACCTTTGGGTTCAAAAGGAAAATATTGTGATAATTAAAGGGAAGAAATACAAGAAATTCGTACCATAAACCGAAAAAAACACGTTTCTTGTATGGGAGCCCCTTTAATTATTAAAAAAAATATATATTTATTATTTGTTGTTATAGGGGCAACAGAAATAGGTATATCATTTGTGAAAATTTCAACCGTCTAGCTATCACTATCGCTATCGTGAGATACAGCCTGGAGACAGACAGCCAGGCAAAGAGACAGACAGACAGACGGACAGCGGAGTCTTAGTAATAAGATCCTGTTTTTACCCTTTGGGTACGGAACCCTAAAAACGAGAGACCTAATAATAATTACTATGACTCGACTTCTAATTGAGAACTATTTATTTACGAACTTTCCTTTTAAAAGTGAATTTGCTTTCAACTTTTTAATGCCAAAAGGAAGCGCGTTCCAGAGCTTTGACAAAAAATAATATCGTTAATACATGGCGCTTATTGCTAAGGGCGCGTCATGATTTTCGCGGGAAAATCTGTGTGATGTCAAAATTTACGGTAGCTTGTCGATGCTGCAAATCCTAGGAAATGTAGTATCAATTAATTTACTAATTTATTCTTATATGAATTCTTTAGCATATTTTTGCTTCCTGGTTTTCCCGTTATTGCAGGTAAATTGGTAACACCTACTTGAGAACTTATCTTGCGTAAAATGCGTTATCGCGCAATTTCACACGTTGCAATTTTCATACCTGAATTAATTTCATGCAAAAGGTATGGTAGGCAAAAAAAAAACATAAAAGCATTTTTCGCATATACCGTACCTATTTACCGGCTGCATTTAATTTAAAAAATACAGTTATATGTTGAATAACTTATTGTGTTATCGGCTTGATTAATTGCTGCCAAAGAAATCTATGGCACTCTTTATAAAAAAATGAAAGAAAATGAATAAAGCCGGTTTTTATTTTATCAACACACCTCTTCGTTATTGAGTTAGTTCGATGAAGAGATGAATAAAAAACATGTCCTGGTTCAAATCGTGATTTTTTTACAGCCAAACGAAGTCGCCACGGCGTCAAATCTTATTTTTTTGGAAATGGAAATGATATTCATATCAATATCTTAAATACGAAACTATCTTTCTGTTTTTCTAACTACCGGGTGGGTAGTTAGAAAAACAGAAAGATAGTTTCCACGACTTCAGATTTCGAAGAAATCATCACACAGGTAGCCCATAGCCTGGTTTAGTATATTCCTGTGTATGTACTAACCATCTTTACTTTTCATCCCGGCAGAATGTTCATCTGGGATAAGATTAATATCACGGGAACGAAGTTTCGGATTAAAGCTATTATTATAAATGGTACTAGTATTCATTAATTCAATGCCATTGTCCGATAAAACTAGTTAAAATTTGCACGCGTTACAGATTTGCAGACAGTCCGATACAAACTTTTTGAACACATTTGTTGGGTGTTGGTGTGTTGATTTTAAAGGTCCCTATCCCTATATGTGTTTGATATTACAGTTTACTTATAAAGATCTCCTTCTCATGCCCATTTTAGTTTACAAAGTCCTAAATCGTTATGTTGCGCTAATACGTTGTTGCTATGGAAACAGTAGTCAAAAAGCGTGTGTGTCCTAATTTCTATAATTTATTTACCTATCAAGTTCACTAACGGACTTGCCGCCAAGGCATTTTCTTTTTTATTCGTCACCCCATTAGGATATACAGCAGTTGTATTAATTGTCCTGATTATACAGATATTGTGTTCAAACGAGTTATCGGGTTCATAACACTTAGGCACACGTTCTAACGTCCACCTGACTTAATAGATTCGGCCATGTGTAGCTGCAGTTATTTTATACCGTCTATTTACAAGCAATGATGTGGATACAACTTTCATTGCATCAGCGATTCTAGGGTCGACATAAGGGTAGTCCCGCGCTTAAACAACAGCTAAAATAATATAAATAGGTGAAGAGTTCCTTATCAAATTAATTAAAGCGTTTGCATTAAAGCTTTCAGTAAATATTAATTTAGAACACTCATGTTACATGGGGCTAATAACATTGGCCATGATAAAAAGAACCGTGTAATGATTAAAATAATAATAAAAGATATGAGTACCAGTAATACGAGTAGGTACTGTAATTAGTCGTATACAGAAAACACCTATCTATCGACTGTATTGAGACTGATTCCCAGTATTTGATTTTGAATTCGTTATCGCTACGCGTATAGAGTCAAGTTCACTGTCAATGGCTATGATAACATAATTTAATTTTAGACTTAAAATTACACCACGTCAAAACAGGTTTGAGAGACATCCGGGTCACGGTGACCTAATTTCTATAGTCAAAGAACAATGTAAATGACCTACTGAATTTACGGCAAATTATATTTATTTTGCTATTTAGATAACAGTGCAATTTGTTTTGATTCCATAAATACTAGGCATTCTTCGTAAGAAGATAACGGGGTAATCGATTAATTTTATGTAGACAGTATTGAGCTATTTGTTTTATAAGAAAGTTTATCACCTAACAACAACAGACCCTGCCTGAAATAGTAATGATATGATGTAACGAAGCCTTTTGAATAATTGTCGAGATGGGTAGTTCGTTTATGAATCGGACCTTCGTTCGGACAGAGCTCTTCTTGCGCACCATCCCTGATTCAAATCAACGTCGCTGGCCGAGTGTAACCCAATTTGATAATAGAATTTGGACGTATTTAACTCTCGCATCTAGTGGCCCAACCAACACTTCAATTCCACAAGTAATATTTGAATTAAACCGGAGACGATTCAACGCCCCTGGGGAACAGTGTCACCAAAATAGGGTACTGGTCCCCGAAATGGGCTGGCGGCCTCAACACGGCCCGTCTTGTCAGGGTTAATTGATTTATGTATTCCACTCCCGTAGGCTCAGATTAATAGATTTGTTGCTTAAATAATAATCCGTGATGAATTTAGAATTGGCAATTTAAGTTAGTATGAAGATTCGACGTCATTGTTGTTCCAGATTTATTATCCGGGAATTGGGCGAGATTTGTTGGTGAGCTAGTCGTTGCCAATTGCTTTTTGATGGATTGGTTTATTTCATAATAGATAAGGGTTATTATGATTTTCATTGTAGCTCAAGCTGTAATAAAGTTATACTAATAAGTATTCAATTCTCGACAGTAACAATGAATTGAGTAGCACATTAAATATCAATAGGGATTGTTTTATTGTCTTTAATGTGTAGTACAATGTCTGAAACATCAGTGGAGTCTATTTATACAATGTTTGTTCAACGTTTCTATTTACCTATAGTTCGAAATGCTGTTTACTTCAAACCCCTGATAGAAATTAATAGCAAACAATCCACGTCCCACACTATTTTCAATTTGCGGTAACAAAACACACAGTTGGGCTCTTTGTTAAAGTGAATCAATGCTTTTAAAGTGAACGTTTAGTAACTCGGAGTTAGCCGACTCATCCTTATCCTAATGCTCTCGTTAATGGTTCAAGTTTCAAGTTAAATTCGGTTGCTTAATTAACTCTATAAGTTATCGGTTCTCGGTTCATTGTAAAACTAATGCAATCTTCGGGTTTTGCGGGAGAGCGTTTGTAACTTCGTCTTTGAAGAGTTTGTCAAGTTGTGGGTCAGTTTTTTTCGGTTTTCGTACCTTCATTGCGGCGTATTTTAAATGCAAAACGAACATACGTAAAGCTACTCAGATGCTTTTTCTCAGTCGGGAGCTGTACGACTAACTTTTTGTGCACTAGACTGTTAACGCTTAAATCCATAAACTTGTTCTTCTAGGAAAAAATTGTTCTTCTAGCAAAAAAAAAACAGAGTTCACAACTTTGCCGAAGTTTGTTTATTAGCTAGTGTAGAAGACTTCATTAAAACTTCTTTTAGCCTTTCCACTGCATAATACGACGTAAAAAACTAAGTAATCGCCTTGAATAAATTCCTGCCCATTGACTTAGTAATTTGATAGACTTTACCAGGTAGTCTCACTGTTTCGTGTTGACAGGATAATGACAGGGAATTTGCTTAATGATATTTGTTCGCAAACGCGAGGAGTTGACGCCGGACGGTCGGTCGTTGTTTTGTGAACTCCAGTTTCTTTTTTTGTACGTGTTGTTAGAACTTAGTGACCCAATTCGCGTACAAGCGATTCGATTAATATTAAAATATAGACTAAGTGTCCGGCCGAATAACATCGTATGAATAATATTGCATTAAAATTAGCTTATTTTTTATTACAGATCCAAAATGTGTGGAATTTGGGCGTTATTTGGTGTGAGTGAAGACTTATGTCCACTCTGTACGGAGAGCTTCGTGAAAATTCGGCACCGCGGGCCTGACGCGTGGCGCTTTGAGGCCGACGCTCGGGAACCGTCCGCGATATTCGGCTTCCGACGACTGGCCATTGTTGACGGTCTTCACGGCATGCAGCCGATGCGATTGCATCTCTATCCTCGCACAAACCTGATTTGCAACGGAGAAATTTACAATTGCAAGCGGCTACAAACACAATTCAAATTCCCATATGAAACAAAGTGTGATGTTGAGGCCATCACACATCTTTACCATAACTTTGGTTTCCAAAAAACTGTGAAGAACCTCGACGGTGTCTTTGCATTTTGTTTAATGGATGGTGAGAAGAAGAAAATCTGTGTCGCCCGTGATCCGTACGGCGTCCGCCCTCTTTTCGAATACTGGGATGAGGAAAGGGGTGTATTAGGAATCTCTTCGGAAGGCAAAGGTCTGATTAAGTTAAAACAAAACGGCAATGGCAGTGCTACTTTAAGACAATTCCCGCCGGGTCATTATGCGCAATGGAGTATATTAGACGATGGCAAAGTTAAACTTGATTTTATCGAGCGATACACGTCACCCGGTATGCCACCAAACTTCCTGCCATACGTTCCGGAGACAGATTTAGAAGGCAAGAGTATAGAAGAGAAAACTGCTCAACTCTTAGAAGCTGCGTGCGAAAAGAGATTGATGTCAGACAGACGTATTGGGTGTCTACTTAGCGGTGGGTTAGATTCTTCACTTATTGCGTCTTTAGTAGTGAAGCTAGCCAAAAAGCATAACTTGCCATATAAGATACAAACGTTCGCTATAGGTATGGGCGATTCCCCAGATCTGATTGCGGCTCGATCGGTCGCAGATTACCTGGGCACAGAGCATCACGAGGTACAATTTGATGAAAACGACGTTAAAGAAGCTTTGGACAATGTGATATATCATTTGGAATCTTATGACATAACTACGATACGTGCTAGTTTGCCTATGTATTTGCTCTCAAAGTATATCAAAGAAAAGACAAACACTACCGTAGTGTTCAGCGGAGAGGGAGCTGATGAATTAGCACAGGGCTATATTTACTTCAGGGATGCTCCTTCCGAGAATGTTGCGCATGAAGAGAGCTTGCGTTTACTCTCAGACATTTACTTGTACGACGGTCTCCGAGCGGACAGGACTACTAGTGCATTCAGTTTGGAACTGCGTGTACCTTTCTTGGACATTCAATTTACTAACCACTATCTCAGCCTTGACCCGAAACTAAGGCAGCCTCAAAACGGCATAGAGAAGCATTTGCTTAGGAGTAGTTTCGCCAAAAGTGGATTGCTGCCAGACACAATATTATGGCGTCACAAAGAGGCCTTCAGTGACGGAGTTGCGTCTGTAAAGAAGTCGTTGTTTACTATTATCGGGGAGGTAATCGCCGAAAGGTCGATAGAGGAGAACGTTGTATATCCAGGAGTACAGCCAAAGACAGCCGAGTCGAAATATTATCGGTACGTGTTTGAGAAGTCGTACCCCGGCCAGCATGTATTTACTCCGTATTATTGGATGCCGAAATGGGTCGCCGGGGTGTCCGATCCTTCGGCGAGGTTTATAAAGCATTATACGGCTAACTAAAGCAATTTCGTGGCTGTACAAAGTTGTAGAAAAACTTAATTTGCGGCAACCGTTTACTTATGTTGAGCATAGCTCGTACGATTTGGTTTTTTAGTCAATTGTACATTTGAATTGTACTTATTTATCGATACAAACAATTTTCAATTTATTACCTTCACAGAAGATTAGATAGTAACCTTCTTTGAACCCTTTCGTAACTTGGACCCACCTTTTTTTCCAAAACCAGTAACATTATTAAATAACCATGTCAGTTATGGTATATGGTTCAAAAAATCCCAGATAGGAATGATCTGGGAAATACAATTGGAGTGTAACAAAGTCTGTTAACTTCCAATAATTGACTTGCGGCACTCCGTACAACTTGGCTCTCATTATCCCCAGGACGATTTCGAGCCTCCCCGGTTGGTCTTAGGGTAAATATAATCTACTTCTGATGTTAATATAATCGTTTGGGCTGTATTTAATGTGATTGCTGTAAGCATTTGTTTTTTTTTGTTCACATTTTATATACGTACATTCGTGTATGTTTGTATTTTTCTCTATGCTAAAGCTATTTTAAGGAAAACTGAGAAAATAACATAAAAACGTAAAAAGTTATATAATTATTAAAACTACAATATTTTATTAAAGTGGAAGCCCGCGAAATTCAAATTATCTTAGTTTTTTGCAATTTGCAGGTCATTTGAATTTCGCTGGCTACCCGTACGTTACCACCTTAACAAATTGATTTGTTTGGTTGTTTTTAGCTTGTACTTTATTTAATATAAAAATTGTGTGATCAGTGTACATCTTTGACTTCTATTAAATGAATTCATTTGTCTACAAAGCGTTTCTCTAAACCATTTCAACTAATCATTTATTATCCGGGCATACTACCTACTTGCAGTCACATCACATTGGAAATAATCGGAAAAACTACAAATGAAGCTTTTACCAAAATTAAATACTTTTATTGAACAGTTCATCCATCGTCCATACAAGAAAATATTGCGGCTGCAATCATTTCTAAAATATTTGACCTACATACCCAACGGCCAACATTTTCTCATTAGACTTTGAAAATGTACTACTTACCTACAACCTTAAATTAGAATTAAATGAGCCAACTAGACCAAAAAGCGGGACGTGTTTAGATAACTTTGCTCATAATTCCAAACAAAAATGTGAGAGTAAAGTAATCGATTTCGCATTATCAGACCATACAGCTCAAGTTTTAAAAATTCAAATTAACAAAACATGCATACTAAATTCTTGGCACACTCAAAAACGTGATTTATCCAAAGAAAACTTAATTTTATTTAAAAAACACCTTCAATGTCTGTCTTTTGCAGAAGTTTTCGAAACTGATAATCCGAACGAAGCTTATGATAGGTTTATTGAACTGTTTCGTTTATTTTATGATTTATGCTTTCCAAAAAAATTAATTAATATAAAATCTGATAATAAAGTAAAGTGGATTTCGCGGGGAATTAGACTCTGCAGCAGAAAACAAAGAAATCTACTTTGGAAATACAGAAAAGCGCCTTCATGTGAAAATAAAAATACATTTAAAAATTACTCACGGAGGCTTAAAAAAATTATCAGTCTCACGCAAAAAGCTCAAAATAACTACCTCATTAATTGTTCTCAAAATAAAGCTAAGACGTCATGGCAAATAATTAATAATAACAGTCGGTTGAAAGAACCAATACTACAAATTAAAAATGATGATAAATTAATAACAAATCCTAAGCAAATTGCTGATTCATTTAATGATTTTTTCGTCGATCAGGTACAAAATGTAAATAGTAAATATCCTGTATATACAAGTGGTAATCCGCATGTCAGCAATTCTTTATTCATGCCTCCAGTAATACCTCAAGATATTTTACGTATAATAAAACACTTGAAAAATAAAAATAGTTTTGGATACGATGAAGTTTCCACCTCGGCAGTAAAATTTGTATCGGATGTCATAGCTAAACCATTAACTCATATAATAAATGCATGTATAAGCTCGGGTAAATTCCCTGATAAATTGAAAACAGTCATAATAAAACCATTACATAAAAAAAACAATAAGGAAGACATGTCAAATTATAGACCAGTGGCTTTAATTCCGGTGTTTTCTAAGATATTCGAGAAAGTTATCTATGAATCTATTTACACATTTGTAACTAAATATAATATTTTATGCGAAGAGCAAAAGGGCTTTCGAAAAAATAAAAATATTAACATGGCGATATTTGATCTTCTAAAAGTGATAATGAATAATGTGGATAAAAAAAATCCCGTATGTGCAATATTCACAGACATGACGAAGGCATTCGATTATGTAAGCCATGATATCCTCTTAAATAAACTTAGTCACTATGGTATAAGGAGCAATGTATTAAATTTAATTAAATCTTACCTCACGGATCGTAAACAGTTCACCGAAATATCGAGAATATGCCATAAAACTAAACGTGAATTAAAATATCTATCCGAGGGCAGAGTAACTAAATTTGGAGTTCCACAAGGCAGTGTGCTTGGGCCTTTGTTATTTTTACTATATATTAACGACCTACCTCGTCAAATACGTCATCCAATGACTTTATTTGCTGACGACAGCACAGCCATGATTGAATGTGAAAATAAAGCGCAGTACGAAAGAGAAATAAATAATACACTTGAAGAAATAATAGATTGGCTTAATAAAAATAATCTTGTTGTTAATCTACAAAAAACTAAAGTAATGCATTTCTTCCAACGGCTAATGCCAAATAATATAATAACTAAATATAAAGATGAAATAGTAGATACCACTACAGTTACAAAATTTTTAGGAGTACATATTGATGATAAACTGACATGGAAAAGCCAAGCTGAAATCGTGTGCCAAAAATTAAGTAAAAACGCATATGTTCTCCACAATCTCTCAAAGAAGTTAAATATGAATACGTTAGTGACAGCTTATCACGGTTTAGTTGCTTCATTACTGAGGTTCGGTGTCATATTTTGGGGAAACTGTAGTGAGAGAGAAAGAATATTTAGGGCCCAAAAACGTTGTATTCGAGCAATGACAGGTCTTAAAACTATAGAAAGCTGTAAACCTAGTTTTAAATCACTAAAGATCTTAACATTTCCTTCCTTGTACATACTTGAAGTAGCTCTATTCGTTAAGATGAACAGTCAATTTTTTATATCAATGGTGGATAGAAGAATACGCAAAGGACCAATGAGGTCTCAATATAAAAGCCAACTTTATACAGGTGGCTACAAAACGTCCTTACTTAAAAAAAATATTTTTTCTATGGGTCCTCTCATATATAACAGACTACCAATACCTATAAAAGACTTACCTATCACCGAATTTAAAAAACAGTTAACAAAATTGCTGTTAGACAAATGTTACTATACTCTTAAAGATTTTTTTGATGATAAAAGTTTCTGCTAATCGGAATCTAGATGTAAAATTTTTTTTTTTTTTTAATATTGCTATTATTTACCATTATAATATGATGATTATTTTGTGATATATGTAAGCGAAAAATGTTGGATGTAAGTAAGTAATTCTAAGTAAGTAATTTTAAGTTGTTGTATCAATTGTATAGAAATGATATTTAATGTGTTAACGTAGCAATTAAGCACTGTTTAAATTAATTTAATATTTTTTGCATGCCGTAAGGCAAAATGTATCGGGACTCTCCATAAATGAACACCATATTTGTTACCTACATTATTAGCAAATAAAAATTATTATTATTATTATTATTCCGTTTATTCATTTATATATACACATTTTTTAACATTTTTAAATATTTCTTAAAAAATCCATATAAAAACATTTAAAAATATAAAAAAATAGCGGTCCGCCGGTGTCGGGAACAGGGTCCAAGCTACCGGTGGTTAGGGCTCCAGAGACAGGAACCTCCTCACAATGCGAGCCGTATCGAGGAGTACTGCCTTCTGAATCAGGCCCTTGATCCAACTGCCTAAGGAGAGCCTCGAAAGATGGTCGTCGAGGCTCTTAGCCATAAGGCCATTGGCCGTTACGACAATCGGCACAATTATTATTATTATTGTTAAGTCCCAACATTTGCTGAGATAGTATCTAATGGCCATTTTTAAGAATTTTAGTTGTCAACTAACATACGACATGACTAGATTCAGTTCTCTCAATTATACCCTAGAACTACCTATTCTCTATTACATATAATAAGACAGTAAAAAAACTGTGTCTGTACATTGAATATATAAAAAAAAAAAAAATTGGGGGGGGTTTAGAAACAGGAATAGAGAAAGAATCCAAAAAAAAAATCTGTCTGTTTGTCTGTAAACGCTAATCTTCGGAACTACTCGACGGATTTGAATGATATTTTTTTTGTTGTATAGGTATTAAGTCTGGGCAACATATAGGCTATAATTTATCTTGGAAACTTGAACACCTGATGCAGAACCGCAACAGACCAGCTAAACTATAAGAGATACAAAAATGGTACCATAGCGTAATGAGCATTTTCTGCTAAGAGAAAAAATTTGAAGATCTGGAACAGCTGATGTGGAACTCCAAGAGCCCAGCCACACTATAACATATATAGGAATGACGTCTTAGCATGAGTTGTTCAGACTGATAAGCACTCTCTGTTGACGTATAAAAATTGAAGATGTGGAACACCTGTCGTGGAGCTCCAAGAGCCCAGTAACACTATAATATATATAGGAATGACGTCTTAGCAAAAGTTGTTCAGCCTGATGAGCACTCTCTGTTGACGAATAAAAATTGAAGATCTGGAACACCAGATGTGGAAATTAAAGCTATCACTAATTTCACTGTATTTCTACCAAAGGGAATCGTATTACCCAGAACTAACTGGGTTGTGGAGGGCAGATAGACAGTCGTTCCATGTAAAATACTGGTATTCAGCTGCATCCGGATGTACTGGAAGCCGAACCCAACAGCACTACATATTATAACACAATGTTCTCCGCCGCGTCTATCTGTCTGTTCGCGATAAACTCAAAAATTACTGCACTGATTTTCATGTTGTTTTCTTAAATAGATAGAGTGGTTCTTGAGGAATTTTTTAGTATATAATTTCTCAAGTTTTTGTACAGATTGGCTAAAATATAATGATATTTGTTGGAGGTGTTGGAAAAAATAAGCCGTCTGGGGGAGCTTTCAACGAAAACGCTGCCCTTTAAGATATAACAAAATGATGTATGGTAGAATTGTATCTTCTATATCTATACATATAATAATACAGTAAAAAAACTGTGTCTGTACATTGGATATATTAAAAAAATAATCATTGGGGGGTGTTTAGAAACAGTAAAAGAGCACGAATCCAAAAAAATAAAAAAACTGTCTGTTTGTCTGTACACGCTAATCTTCGGAACTACTCGACGGATTTGAATGATTTTTTTTGTTGTATAGGTATTAAGTCTGGGCAACACATAGGCTATAATTTATCTTGGAAACTTGAACATCTGATGCAGAACCGCAAAAGACCAGCTAGACTATAAGAGATACAAAAATGGTACCATAGCAAAAATTGTTCCACGTAATGAGCATTTTCTGCTAAGAGAAAAAATTTGAAGATCTGAAACAGCTGATGTGGAACTCCAAGAGCCCAGCCACACTATAACATAATTATATAGGAATGACGTCTTAGCAAGAGTTGTTCAGACTGATAAGCACTCTCTGTTGACGTATAAAAATTGAAGATGTGGAACACCTGTCGTGGAGCTCCAAGAGCCCAGTTACACTATAATATATATAGGAATGACGTCTTAGCAAAAGTTGTTCAGCCTGATGAGCACTCTCTGTTGACGAATAAAAATTGAAGATCTGGAACACCAGATGTGGAAATTAAAGCTATCACTAATTTCACTGTATTTCTACCAAAGGGTATCGTATTACCCATAACTAACTGGGTTGTGAAGGCAGATAGACAGTCGTTCCATGTAAAATACTGGTATTCAGCTGCATCCGGATGTACTGGAAGCCGAACCCAATAGCACTACATATTATAACACAATGTTCTCCGCCGCGTCTATCTGTCTGTTAGCGATAAACTCAAAAATTACTGCACTGATTTTCATGTTGTTTTCTTAAATAGATAGAGTGGTTCTCGAGAATTTTTTTAGTATATAATTCGTCAAGTTTTTGTACAGATTGGCTAAAATATAATGATATTTGTTGGAGGTGTTGGAAAAAAATAAGCCGTCTGGGGGAGCTTTCAACGAAAACGCTTTAAGATATAACAAAATGATGAATGGTTGAATTGTATATCTTATATAGTTCTACAGAAAAATCCACTATGGCTTATGTCTATCTCTTAAGGATAATATACTATATCCATTTTAATACTTTGAAAATGGGCAAACTAGGTTCCCATGAGTTGAGGGAATGGGATCATCATGATTACTTTTGGTCGCGATAACCGACATCCACGCAGGCGAAGCCGCGGGCATTAGCTAGTCATAAATAAGAAAGTGTTTGTTTACCGAACCTTCACGGCCGAACGGATCTTGATGATATTCGGTATACGGATAAACCATGACCTGGAGCTTTCATACCAGGTAGGACATCTCCGTGTGGTTATTCGTTTCCGACCTCCGTGCGAGCGAAGTCGCGGACTGAAGCTTTTCGGACAAAAGAAGAACGGTCATTTGTGACCCAGACCCGACACGAAAGACATATCTCAGTTTTTTCGCTAAAATATATATTGTTTTTATTCAAAATTAAAGGCTAACACCAAAATATTGCCTTATGTTTTTGTTCAGGCGATTTTTTTTAATACCCCTTTTACAAAAATCGAATGATGCAGTTTAGTTGTTATCAAAATCGGGTTCGAGACTTCTTTGAGTATTTTACTCTATTCCTCATAGTTTCGGATTTGGCCATCCACGCCCACTTAAATAAATCACCCTGTATAGTGTCCTACTAAGAATATTTTAGCTCCAAAGAGCTAAAAGGTTGATGAGATTTTGAGATTTTTTGTGTTTTTATCTAAATTGGCGTTATTTTAAATAGATATCATCATCAGCCTATAATGTTCTCACTGCTGGGACACAGGCCTCCTCACTATGAGAAGGAATGGGAATCCACCACGCGGGCCCAGTGCGGATTGGTAGATGTCACATGTCTTCGAATTTTTGGTTCTAGGACATGCAGGTTTCCTCACGATGTTTTCCTTCACCGTTTTTGAGAGCAGTGGTGATGAAATAAATTACACAAAGCAATGCGCCTGCCTGGGTTCGAACCCACGACTTACTGTTCATAAGTCGGAGTCGCTACCACTGGGCCACCGCTGCTCTCTTTTAAATAGATATAATTGCTATTAATAAAAAAAAATATTACAAAATATTTAGCCTGAACACAATCGAACGACAATATGGAGGTGTTAACCACTGATATTTAGAATAGCGTTAATCTATTTCTGTTATATTTAATATTACAAAATAACTGAGATACGTTCCGTTTGTGTCGGGCCTGGGTAAATTTCCTATAGGTCGTGACCCTTCTTCTTTGAGGATAGGTATAGGTGTATAGGTATTAATGTTGCACGGTAGAAAAATTCATTATGACGTCACACGAGTTTTCGACGCATTTTATCTTCTTCATTTTTTGCTTACGTGAAAAAAGAAAAAATACCTGTCCAATATTTTTTGGAAATCTATCTGACGGACTAATTAGATTTATTTGGTAAACTATCCTATTAACAACATATTGGTCACAATCTGAATTAACTCAAAAACCAAAGCTAATTCACAACACCAGCTAATCAAAGGAATCAATAAACGACACGCAGACACGTTAATAAGAAAATGAACAGAATTCAACACGGAATCGCAGTCCGGAGACTTTCACTAAAGAATCCGGCAAGTTTCCCGGGCTAATGGAACGGATTCCTATAAAGGTCGGAAGCAATCCGGTGTCGGATGCCGACCGGAATGCCGATAGACCGGCGTAATTAAAACTGCCACGTATTTTAACTGATATCCTGCCACCTGGATTGTTAGACCGAGAGATCTTACGGAAGATATTTTGTGCTATGAAAAAGCATTAAGATTGTAAAAGTATTATATTGGTAATTCATAACCTAGGTATATACTTGAACAATTAACAGGAGTGACAATCGTGAAAAAATAATAGGTACTTGCATAGATAATAATGTTTTAGGATCCTCATCATGAACGGCCGAGCCTTTTCAAAACTACATTGGGGTCGGCTTTAGACTTAACCGGATACAGTTGAATGAGAGTATTTAACTTGGAATGACTGCTTATCTGATCTCCAGAACCCCTAGACTGATTGTCAGATTTTCGGGCCACAGATAACTAGACTCTGCGTCTCATCGACTCGTGCGGTTTAACCTTGAAGATCAACCCACGTGACTTTTATTATTTCAGGATATGGATCCTAATATGATGATAAATGGGTCCTTTAGCTGCAACAATGAAATATGTTCAATTGTTCCCTATAAAACAGTGAAATACAAATTTGTTAGTTAGGTTAGTATTAGAGAGAGTTAACATGTACAGACGCCAGCAGGTCAAGCTACCCGAAACTGTCAGATTTCCCAACTAACCATGAACCTTCGGAGAGAAAGTTAAAAATCTATTAAAGAAATTTGATAGATTGTAGTAGCTTGATGTGCTGGCGACTGTATCATTACAAATTAGAGAGACACCTGAGACGAGTTCTCGAATAAAGGGCTCTTCACATCTCACAACTACCGACATATCTAAGTAAAATTACTAGATACTAGTACTAGGTACTAGCTTCAAAGTTTTCTAGAGAAGAAATACCTATTTTTGGAGTCAGTAGGCACTTACAGCTGAAAATGGGAATAGGTATCTAAGAATTTACAATAATTCACTTACTGAGAAACTAAATTTAAATAAAATGTTTATGAGCGTATAGAATCAGCGTTCATTGTAAAAAAAAAACAAAATGTATTTAGTAGCTAATCACCAACCAAGCAAACACTGATCTAAACTAAAAGTGAGTTGTTGTACTAGATGTGGCAATACATGACAACATAAAAAATACCTATGTTCCTAAATACATTCTTATGGGATGGTATTTTCCACACATTTGCAGTTCTACGTCTTCATGCAATTGGGATGGCGATATCGATGGAAACCCATGTTACCCACAAGTACCGTATAAGTATAAAGAAACCATTTTCAATTTTCTATCTGTTGTTACGTGTGACACGAGTAAAGAAAGGAGAAAATATGAAGTCGGCATTTTAGTAAAACTCTCTTTTATGACTACAATTTTTTTTAAGGAATAGAATAGATGATTGTAAATATTAAGTCATAGCAGAATCCGTAGCTTATCAACAAAAAACAATTCTATGTAAAAACTAATAAGGTATTTATTTATCTTGAAAAAAACAATTCCAAGCTCCCGGACTACCGAAGAGTTTTCTTCCTCTAGGAATTCGGCTCTATCGCGCTACCGAATAGTTGTCGAACATTATTCGGAACAATTGGAACGGTAAAATAAATCATTGGGCCAAGTATTTTTCTTGTTACATTCATAATTTTAATTAAATCAAGGATCGAGGACAATGGATACCTCTCAAGCTCTTTGGTAATTTGATTAATCTGCGTAAATATGTTTTAATTTAAATGTACTTATTATAGTCGGCTGTGCTATAACTGAGTATGTTTGTAAGAACGCGCAAAATCCGCAGGCAGGATTAGTCTTTTGATTATTTTGTGATAGAAACATCAATTTAATTGGTTATTTAATTTACAAGGATAAAGAATCAAAAAGACATAGGTATGTAAAGCCCAGTAAAGCTCTGAAATAGAGATTTATTTTCGAAGAAACACGTCTCCAAGTACTAATAAGTATGACCTTAGCGTCCTATACGGTTTTACGCGAACGTTTCACCGCGTTACGAAGATTAGATCAATTTTATATCGCCACCGTTACCCGGGTGACACCTGGCTTGCTCGTAAACCATACGTCGTATTCACTGACCGACATTTTGAAACTGTTTTATGGTTCGAGCGGTGCCATTTTTTTTTCGTGGCCGCGATATTGCGATATTCAGCCGAGAATTGTTTTTTTCGGTTTTTCGGATCTGGTGCAGGTGTTTTAGTTTGATGCGTAACAGTAACTTTTAATAGTTTCGATAGTTGAAATATTTAGTGTTGTGGCAGCTGTGGTTAAATGCGTGTTTGCTTTAAAAAATGTATTGTGCGGTATTGACATGTAGAAAAAAAATTTTTTTCAAGACCTGTAAAACGATGATATTCTGAGTGTTATTTGCACTAGCACCAAGCAAACAACTCTGTCTAGACAAGTTAGTTTTCTACAAATGTAGAATCCCAAATGTGCAAAAGAAAATGATACACGAACTGATCTGTCAAACGCACTGTGGATTGATGTTCGATGAAACACCCCTTGTGGGTGGAAAATTCGTCTGAACGTACTGAAGCCGATGTTTCGTGTTACACCTTCGGGACATACAAAGTTCAGTAATAAATGCGTGTAAAATAGTTTTTTTTCTTCTTAACTTCGCAACGTAGCTTACGTAACAGTATAAAACTTTGTAAACAGGTGTTTTCGTAAAAAGGGTACGTACAGTTTTCTTTCCTTATTTTTGATGAAAATGTTGGTACTGATTACTCCGGTAATTTGAACGAACCGATCAGAGGGTCAGGCTAGTTACGAAGCCTGGAGGATAATTAGGAGTCGGTACGTTTCGGTGAATATTGGGGTAGGTAGTTATTTTGCAAGATATTGATATGCGATGTCAACTTGGGGCGGGGGGTCCTTATTCTAAATTAGTATTTATTTATGCCCTACGGTGTAATAAGTATTCTTGACTAAACCTTTTGCTTTTTCTGATGTAGAACTGTAGCTGTACTGAATTACTGATGAGAGCAATTTTAATTGGTGTGTATATCATTTTTTTAAATTAATTAACTTAATTATGAGGAGCTCGTGGCAAAATATAACAGTCGATCTTTAGGTTAAGCCGTGCTTGCCTAGGTTGGTCTGTGGATGGGTGACCACCCATTACATACCGAGTTTCCTCCGTGCCTCGGAAAGCACGTTAAGCCGTTGGTCCCGGCTGTCATTCGTACATCTTTGACAGTTGCTACAGGTAGTCAGTGGCCCAAAAAGTCTGACAACCAGTCTTACCAAGAGGTAACGTATTACCCAGTACTGGGTTGTGGAGGTCAGATAGGCAGTCGCTCCATGTAAAATACTGTTATTCAGCTGCACCCGGTTAGACCTTACCTTCTTAATTATTGATAATTTCTGGAACCGATTTAAAACTCCTACTTATAACTCCTAGCTTGGAAGTGCCAATCTATCTAAGTAATTAGCAGATATATAATAAAAGAAACAAAGACATTTACCTACATTTGGTTCAGCGAACAAACAATTACATTAACCATAAAAGCGAGTAAGTATGATTTCAGCGATTTTCAGTCAATTCCCTATCGGGTTCTGAATGAGGGTTCGAACTTAAAATATGTGAGGTATGGACGTTGAAAGTGATTTCAAATGGTCGCTCATTTTTTTCATTATTTTGTCGCTTGCTGAAAAAGTTGATGTTCTTATTTAGGTACCTTGCTTT
The DNA here is from genome assembly GCA_950005105.1 of Lycophotia porphyrea. Lineage (NCBI taxonomy): Eukaryota > Metazoa > Arthropoda > Insecta > Lepidoptera > Noctuidae > Lycophotia > Lycophotia porphyrea. The sequence continues at coordinate 16,945,204 of OX465388.1, read as the reverse complement.
CAGAAACGTAGAAAATAAATCGTTTAGCTTTGTAGGCGTGTGATGAGAGATGAAACTGAACATGTGTCTGGAGATGGAAGGAAGATGTGATGAATAATATTAAAGAAAAGGGAGTAACTGTAAGCGTGATGGAGAAAGTAAAATGGGACAAGGCAGAAAGATCCCTTCTTTCCCTCCTCGGATATTGCAATGGGTTATAATTTTCCTGATTTCCTGGCAAAAAGCTTTTTCGACATTTTCAATTAAAAACGATAATATTGTTATATCGGAGTCTATTAATGTCAAAGGTAAACGCGATTTCGTCTCTTCCATTAATATTAAATACCAAACAAAAACGCAGGCTTGTTTTGACATCTCTGGACTTCTCGTAATTGTTTCAAATGTTCTCCCGCCTGCCATATGTCGCCCTTTTGTCCAAAAATATACAAAGCGAACAAATAGGCTTGACCTTAGTTCGTCCTATATTTGGGAGACAATACTAACACACGAATTTACTGATAGTTACAATATAGGCAAATGTAGGTAGGTATGTAGATACTAGATATGCCAAATAAGATTAGAAATATATTGAAAATGCTGTCTGAGTTCTTCTAAGAAGTCCTTCTCAGATGATTCTAGGTAATGCGTAATGACTTTCATAATAAGCGTAGCAATTTGATCCGCTGAAGAGAATCTAAATTACTCTATTTGATAGAAACAAATAAGTATAACCAATCGATTAAACTCGTAACTCATAATTTTCTGGACGGACTTTTTATACTAAATAGGCTTGCGTTTGGCCTCAACTCGCCTGATGTGAAGAGGTGATGCGGCTTAAGGTGGAGCACGCTTGTAGAAATAACAGAAGAGTAACAGATCCACTTGAACTTAGCATAGATCCAGATTATAATGATCAGGGAATAGAGAAGCCGGCAGTGAATTCCACAGACTGGCGGTTCGCACAATAAATGTGACGCATTGCGCTTTGTCAGGGTTCGTGGAACTTCAACCATATATCGGTGACGCTTCGCCGTATCTCTGCTCGTCCGATGATATAATGGGCATGGGGGAATTAGATTGTCTAATTCCAAAGCACACTCCTCGAAATGTAATCATCATCATCATCACTTAAGCCGAAAGACGTCCACTGCTGGACAAAGGCCTCCCCCAAGTGCCGCCACATTGATCGGTCCCATGTGACTCGCATTCAGCGGATCCCCGCAACCTTCACCAGGTCATCGGTCCACCTATGGGAGGCCTTCCAACGCAACGTCACGGAACAGAACTTTACGGCCCCATCGGCCATCCATTCTGCGAGTAATGTGCCCTACCCACTGCCACTTAAGTTTGGCAATTCTTCGGGCTACGTCGGCAACCTTGGTTCTCTTGCGGATGTCCTCATTTCTGATTTGATCACGCAAGGAAACTCCGAGCATAGCCATCTCCATTGCCCTTTGGGTGACTTTAAGCCTTCTGATCGCGACCACGTTTCGGCCCCATATGTAATCACTGGCTACGCACACTGGTCATAGACTTTCGTCTTGAGACACTGCGGTAAATTGTACGAGAAGATACCACGCAACTTCCCGAACGCTGCCCAGCCGAGTCGGATTTGACGATTAACCTCTTTCTCGAAGCTTGTCCCAGGTAGACATAATCGTCTACAACTTCGATTGTAGAGTTTCCGATCTTGATAGGAGTGGGTGTTACATGGGCATTCAACATGACCTTGGTTTTGTCCATGTTCATTTTCAGACCCACTCTTTCGGAAGCTCTACTGAGGTCATCGAGCATTGTACTGAGGTCCTCTATGGTCTCAGCCATGACCACTATATCGTCGGCAAACCGAAGATGAGAGATGTACTCGCCATTGACGTTGATGCCTAGCCCTCTCCAGTCCAGAACCTTGAAGACATCCTCCAGTGCCGCGGTGAACAGTTTCGGAGATATGACGTCTCCCTGTCTCACACCTCGCTGCAGAAGGATAGGTTCCGAGGTCTGGTCCAAAATATAATATGTAACCGATAAAAAAACGTCTTAAGAAGGCCTATAGAAATATGAAGTCATCATCATCATCATCATCAGCCTATTAATGTTCCCACTGCTGGGACACAGGCCTCCTCTCTTTGAGAGGGAATGGGCTATAATCCACCACGCGGGCCCAGTGCGGATTGGTAGATGTCACATGTCTTCGAATTTTTGGTTCTAGGACATGCCGGATTCCTCACGATGTTTTCCTTCACCGTTTTTGAGAGCAGTGGTGATGAAATAAATTACACAAAGTAATGTAAGTCGGGGTCGCTACCACTGGGCCACCGCTGCTCTCAATATGAAGTCTATTAATATAAATAGGTCTATTATAATTAAGTATCGAACAGTACTAAATGACATGGGAGCGCTCGGAGTAGCTGCGCACCGCCGCGCGTATCTCCGCTCGAGGGCTCTCAGCGCCGCTCATAGCCCGCGGATCCGCCCGCGCGTTTTAAGGAAATGCGCTCCGCCGCGCCTCCAGCCGGGTGCGCTGGGCCCAAAGCAGTTTTCAGCTGATCACTGGCTAATACAGCGCTGTAGCAACAACAAGCCGCTTGTTTGTTATCCTATGGGAGCCAAAACACTCGACGGGGAGGCGATATGAGGCCACGGGACTGCCTTTCATCTGTATTGTTATGGAATTTTGTGTAACACGTTGCTACTTGTAACTACTTGACTTTGATAACCGTGTTGCTAAAAGTTAAGATTTCTGCAGTTTTCAAGAATCTTCAGAAGTTTCCAAGAGAATATTCGATACGATTTCATTTGATAAAGGTTGTGTTTTAACTGTTTGTTAGATAATAATAGTCTAACCAGTAATGTTAACGCGAGGAAACATTGCTACCCAAATATCAACCAGCCTGCCTCCTATCAACGAAACTTCTTATGTGCTAAAGTGGTGCTAACGTTTTAATTCAGCAGTTTAATTTTTAACTCTTTACCCCTAGTAAGATAAATGGCAAACACACCTCTACACTCAAAAACCGTATGCGCCACGCTAAATAAAATGTAACTCCCACCGCGAAACGTAACAAAGTCGGTAAATCTAATAATTTATTTTTCGTGTAGCCACAATCCGTTATTTTATTAGCTTGCAACACTGCCGCCGTGAGGAATTAAAATATTTATGTTCATTGCCTCGGGCCCGTTTAGGGGAACATGGCCATTGGAATTATTTTACGGTTTTAAGTGGCCCTTCCTTTTTAGTATTCAGTGCGTTCGGGTTATGATTAGCTGTTTCCATCACTGGCTCTCTTGAGGTTTGATTAAAGGAGCTTCAATCGGGTTTATCAAAGAGGATTCGCAAGAAAGACATCAGTTTTGAGTTTTGTTTTAAAGTTTTTTCGCCAATGGAATTCTAATAGCAGGATTAGGAATGGGTGAAATTCCTAATCCTCCGATTAGAATTCCATTGGTGTAACAACTTAACATCAGTTAGTTTCACTTGCTTAACGAAGAATACCAAAACAAGTAAGTTCTGCAGGAGAGTTCCTGAAAACAAAACTGGCTGATATCTTCTAGTGCAAGTTTCAAGAGCTTAGTGTCAGTCGACGCGAGTCCTTGCGAAAGAGTTATAACTGTGCTCCTCAAGACTGTTGGTCAACAAGTTTTCTGTACTTACTCGTTTCCATGCTCAGAGCAAAAGTATTTTTTTTAAGAATAAATAAATTGGATTATGCGTGCCATTTTATTATGCGCCGTTTTTCCGAAATAATTGAATGACAAGCATCCAAGAATATTTTTCATTTCAATTTTATTTGCGTAAACTTTTTATTGATATTTCAATAAAACATTTAACTAAAAGCGCAGCGGCGCTAAATTTCGTTTCAATTATTCCGTTTTATGTAAACACCGCAATAAAACACGGCCGTAAATGAAATATGGAGTTTTTACCATCTATCAACGTTATATCAAGGTACCTAAGTAAATGTATACAGGTGTTGAGATACTTTAATTTACATTCCTCCTTTAACGGGTGCAAGTTAAGACACCGCAAGAAAATAAAGAGGTTACTCGAGCGCGTTATCTCACAGAGAGCGTGATAAAATGCTGATTATTTTATAAAAAGAACTGATTTATTCCACTTTATCCCACACACACAGACCGCATTTTGAAGTCGACGTCTTCGCACAAACTTTTCGCGCTTAAAATTAAATTATTTATGTGCGCTGGCAAAACGAATAATATATATTTTTTGTCTCTGGAATTTAATATTTTTCATTTTAACGTGTTTTATGAGTCGCTCTTATTGAATTTTGTTGCTGCGTTATTTTTGATTAAGCGCTACGCTTTTCCCGCGTCTGGGGCTTGTGAAATTTTAAATATTCTGTGTGGGGAGCGTTTTGGCGCGGAGTTTTCTTATTTTATTCATTCGTACAGGTGTGTTTGTTGAGATGTTATGAAACGCTGCACTCTGTACGCATATTTTTGTCGTCGACGATATTGTTTTGCTGCTGGAATATGCGAAATCTTTTTTGATGAATGCGCTGTGTTCTCAACATTGTTGACGGCACGGTTGGCGCAATGGCTGAGCGATTGGCTGCTGAAAATAGACGGTTGTTTAATTAGAGAAGGAAGCATGAACAGATAATATTAAATATTCAAAGTCAAACCAACTTAAAAATAAACATTTTTTTATTTAGTTTTTACTATCCCACTGTTGGGCAAAGGCCTGACCCAATTCCTTCCATGTGCTCATTTCCCGTGCCTCGTCGAAACAGCCCTCACGGTACGTGTCCAGATCGTCACGCCACCTCTTTCTGGGCCGGCCTCGGAGGCACCGTCCTCCGTCTTTCAGCAACCATTGTGTGGAGAGTATTGCCCAGCGGTCATCGTACATAGTAAAATAAGCTATAAGCTAATAATAGTTTTTATATGTATTTATGTTAGTAGTATACTTGTAATTTGTATGTATGTAAATCAAATGACGGCTAGGTTTGTCTTTCGAAAAAAGACTGGCGTTTACCTGCAGTGATTCGTGTTCTTTTTCCAAATGGTTTAACCCTTGAATCCCTTTAAAAATAGATACAGCAGAAAATAGAATAGGTATACTTACAAGTAGCTACTGTAACTATAGGTTTAAATTGATAATACCCAAAGTAGCACCGTAAACCCCGTACTTACAAATTACCTTTTAAAACGAACCGTTCATAATTGATCCGGCTGCGTAACTCCAACTTCTACATCAAACTTGGTATAGTCTCTCATAATTCCATAACGAGTTCCATTAATACGGTAATGGATTACTTGAGTTTCACACAAAGGATTGAATGTGACGCGATATTCGATCGAGATGTTAATTTCCGTAACTTTTGTTGTTTGAGCGTGTATCCTTTGTTTTTCAATATCCGGCCCTGTCTTAACCGTAGGTATCCGTATCGGTATAACTATGCAAATATGCTCGGTTTTCTTTTTATGTTATTTTTGTGTCATGCGCTGAGATAATGAACTTGTTTTAACGCTCTATTTCATGAGAAACCGCGCAATAAACTGCCTTTGATAAGCCACACTATGAAAGGCCGTTTGATACTTGTCTGTGTGTTTGATAGTGGATGTTTGTAGGTGGAAATCATCCGAGAAAAGCATCCATCTACGCTGTTATTTTAACGCTGAGTTCTATAATAAGTATTCGAGATTTTTCCTTATTGATTTCCTTGCAGAAACAGCTGTTAAGTGGACCTTACGATACGAATAAACACAAGAATGAAAACAAGTCCCGAAAATACTGTAAATAAAAGAGCGCTTTATTAAATACCTCATCAATTAAACAAAACGCAAAGGTAAGAATCAACACCTTTATTTCTAAACCGGATCACATACAACCGCTTATTTTTGTTACCCGATTAACTTATCAGAGGGTTTTGTACAAAAGAATCACCCTTACCTTACCTACAGGGTGAGAAATCGCCCTTCGCCTTTTTTCTTAAGCGAGTCGAGTTTAATTACATTTGTAAATTAAGCAATGGGACGGGCTGAACGTGCGCTGATTCCAGATAGGGTTTAATACAAGAAATAGAATCTTTTGTTCTTATAGCGGTCGGATAATTTGGTGCGAGACTGGCGTGATTATGGTGGGAGTCATTAAAGATTTGAGGCGAGACTGAAATGTTATCGGTTTTGTGAGGGTTTTACAAATGGCTGCTATTGTGTTGCGTGATGAGTTTAAAATGAAAGCTGAGTATTCGAGTCTGTTTCTTTTTCACTGGACTGAAACTACATTAGAAAATCTGATTTAAATAAACTCATGCGTTTTTTCCTATGAGTGTAAGCAGAAACAACACAACGACATCTGCTGCGATCCATCCATAGAGAGAGACACATCGGTTAATCGAGATAAAACTTCGAGATTTTAACGTTGAATTAATATGGTATGTTGCGAAAAAGGTCTGTAAATAATTAAAATTAATTAAGCTAATATAATAGAGTACTTATTGGTAAAATATCATATAAATAAAATGTTTTACCCGGTACCTATTGCTTCGTCCACGTTTATATATCTGAGCATACACGCTTGCTACTTGTAAACATTAGCCAGCCAGTAAGATGGTAGATAGCCGTCGAAAGAGTCGTTGTTAGAATGCTAGCCTATTTTTTTATGTACTTATTGGGCTTGGTTTTAGCCGCAACTCGCCTGATGAAAGCGACGGTGCGGCCTAGGGTGGAGTCATGTTTTGATATACCTTTTTATATGATTTAAATCAAACTGAAACCAATAATAAAAACATGCCCAAACCAAGTTATAAAATTCCTAAAATACCTTCAGACCGGGAAGCCGCGGCTTAGTTCCCCAAGGTGTCGTTCTGTTGACAAATTTGACGAAAGCTGCGAATTATTTTTGGGTTCGATCGATCAATCAGAAGAATTCTGCATGTTCACTATGTAGTTTGTTGGCAGGTCCTGATATATGTGTGTGACGTAAGTTCACGGCTGTATTCCCAGAAGGAGAAGGCAGAGGTGTATGTCTGTAGTACACTCACTTTTTGTCAGTCGTGTTTAAGTGCCATCCAAGACGGGTTGAGCCTATCCTGTATTCCTTAAAGAGGTAGGCACAGACAATTATGTATGTGAGTACACCCACATTTATAATTTGGTTTAACTCCAGGGAGCCAAATTTTCATTAAGTATCCGGGTTCAGATTCCGGGCAACTAATGGCCAATTCCCGATGATTACTATTTTATAAATTACTTAAAGTAAACATTCCAGGAGCTCGTAGCTAAATTATAACAGCCACTCGGATCAATCTTCAGGTTAAGCCGTGCTTGCCTAGGATGTTCTGTCTATGGGTGACCAGCCAGCATACGCATCGAGTTTCCTCCGTGCCTCGGAAAGCACGTTTGGCTGCCATTTTGTAGATCTTTGTCACTCGTTACAGGAAGTTAGTAGACCGAAAGCCTGACAACCAATCTTAAAAGCAAAAGGTATCGTATTACCCAGTACTAACTGGGTTGTGGAAGTCAGATAGGCAGTCGCTCCATGTAAAATACTGGTATTCAGCTGCGTCCGGTTAGACTGGGAAGTCGACCCCAACATAGTTGGGAAAGTTAGATGATGACTTAAAGCAATTCGGATATTTATTTCTATTCTCTAGTCCTATAATGACAGTATCTAATGGCGTGGTAAAAACGAATACTCAATCAAAAAGGTGGCCAGCCGTTGAAATCGACTTTTCGCTACGCAATATCTTCTAATCCTCTTATACCTCCAATTTCATTTGGAGAAAACACAAAACCAATGACAAGCCGGGCACAAAATAAAAACAATAATATCGAACAAACGTTTGGCTCCAGTATTTTATTTTATTGGAAGTTATGTGGAGACGGATCACTGTCGGCACGGATCGTGTCACTTACACAAAAGATATTGTTCTCTGTTTATATTCGTGTTGTATTGTGACGAATCGATGGCTCGCAGTTAGTAAGGGCGTAGGTTATTTTTGTGATGTTTTGTCAGTCTTTATGCCATATTTTCGTCAGATGAGCTGGGATAATTTAGTTTGATGTTCGGGGCCTAACAACACGGCGTGTTCAACGAGGAATTACGCGCTGCAATTCTAACTGTTTCTGCTTCTTCAATTTTAGCAAGGCAGACAACGCGCCAAGTAACGCGAATATAATAAAACATACACACAAACATTGCAGTTAAATAAAAGATTGTAAAAAAAGTTGTGATCATAGATTCTCATTGCTACCAGGGACATCGGTTGGTTAATTGATGGTTCACCCAAATGGTGACTTGTGCTATCACATTACTAGATCATACCACCATCATCATAACATGCCATCCACGAAGGTTAACGAAGAGGTGTACCTAACAAGTTTAACTCCCATATAATACGGGACAAGTCTATTCCCCTCAACCTGGCACAAATCCATACTCCTCGGCTGCTACTGAGAAATTCCTTATAGAAAAACTCAAAAACACTGCCTGACCTGAGAATCGAAACCTGGACCTCATGCTCAGCAGTCGAGCTTGCGACCAGTAGACCAACGAGTCAGAATTACGCATTAGTAACGAGGCACCATCATTAACCGGCGCAATTTAGATTGCTAATCAACACGGTATGAAAAAGAAGACTATAAGACGATTTTCCGGTAGCACCTTCTGCCTCTTTTTTTTTCAGATGTGAAGGTATCAAATGACTCCTCGCGCTCTGTGCGGAGCGGAAGGGAATGTCAGACTTGTACTGACTAAAACCCATCCATGTTCCTTCCTTGTCCTTAGTGTTCCAGGGCCGCGGTATCTCTTTCGCACAGTCCCGCAGCCCTGGCAGGCATCGGCCCTTGCGGGCCCCTCCCTGTTTGCTGACATCTCTTTGAGGCGCGCGTGGAACACGAACGCGCCGTCAACATGGCAGCACCTTCTCCCTGACAGATAAATGAAATTGGTTCAGTTAATACAATATCAAATCCCATGTTAATGTAATTGTGTGTCAGAAATCACAATAGCCAGTTAAGCAACTTGATACGAGATGAGACAGTTGATTAAATTGAACGGGCGTTTGGAACCTCAGAGTTGGGTGCTCAGGGATCGTCACTGGTTCATACAGGCTCTATTGGACAACTGGAACTAGAATAGGTTTAGTGCTGCGGCTTATAATATACCATTATATAATTGTTGACTCATTCAATCGCCCCAAATCACATCTGTAAAGAAAAATCGACAATAAGAAGGTAAGATTTACTTATTAGTCCTTTTTTTTTTTCGGATGGGAACTTCTCCCGCTCTGGGCAGAGCGGAAGGGAGTGTCAGACTTGTACTGAATAAAACCCAGGGTATCCTAGTGTAGTAATCTAGCGCCACAGGGTATCCTAGTGTAGTAATCTAGCGACACAGGGTATCCTAGTGTAGTAATCCAGCGCCACAGGGTATCCTAGTGTAGTAATCTAGCGCTTAAGGCTCATTTGTATTTTGTTAAAAGCTTTTTATTATTGTACCGTTTTATCTGAAATGAATATTTTTTTTTATCTGTCAGACCAACCCATCAAAAGTCAAGATTTTCTGATATGAACCGTTAGATTCGGCCTCACCGTAGTTACATTTTTTTTGTAACGTGTTAAACTAATAAGAAGGCATTTTTATGGCAGTATCTCACATAATGTCTGTTAGAATCTGTGGTCAGAGGTGTCAAAAAGTAACAGAAATGCGACCATCTTGAGATTGTGTTGCGGTATTGCAAATCGTAACGTTTTCAATCACTGTCAAAAGCTGCTGCAACGCCAGATGACATTGAAGTTTAAACAAGCCTGTCCATACTTGACACAGCCTGTTTCATTTAATGATAACAATAAGAGCACTTAATGAAGAGCTCTTAATTAGTGTCGAAGCCGGCCGGCAAACATGTCGGACACCCTGTTCTCTGTTCAATTCTTGTTAAGAGCGACCCGCGCGTTAACTCTTGTAACTGAGATCTTGTGTGTGGCCACGGAAAAGGCGTGGTGTTAAGTTTCATTAAAATTGATGGATGGAAATCAGGAAAAAGAATGATTGGTAATATTAAAATAGTGACAAACTGTTTAGACATCGCTAAACGTATCTAAAACGTCGCTGTGTCTTGATCATCGTCAAACGATCGCCAGGAACGCAACGATGTTTCAAATATTGTGGAGTAAGACGGCTTTAAAGAAGTTTGTTTTTGTAAACATCGCCATCTATAATTCAGTGTTGGTGTAAAGTCACGTACGATTTTCATTTGGTTCCTCTGCTCCAAACGTATATGCGACTTACTGTACGCTCGCTAATGCATTAATAGTAAGTTAAATTTTTTCGCTCACTAACCAAATACACCATCTTGCCTTGCCTGAAAGCTGTGGAAAAACGTATGACGTAGTTACAAGTTCAAAGATCAAGTTGAAACAATTAACAGAAGTACTTCAACACTGCCCTGCAGTTTTCGTGGCCGCACCCGGCAAGGGTTCAAGTCATCTGAACAGAGATAATGTGTCGGATCACCGCCTGATTAATTCTGTCCCAGCAGACACCCGACGTGCTATGTAAACCTTGTGACACACTAATTAATCTACCCTCTGTTTTATATGTAATTATGTATCAGGAATTTTTGGAATGATGGCGGCAAATATTTGGATTTGTGATAGGAGAATGATTTTTAGATACAAGGACTGCCATGGGCCCACGTGGAAGACTATAAACTGACTTCGAAGCCAGGTGGGCTGTAGCAGGTACAACTTGGTTCGGTGGGGCATACCGATGAAGCAGAGTGCGATTGTTAAGTCTCATCCCACACCATGGCCACCTCTGAACTCGCTCTTTATGCAACTCCACCGGTCCGAAGCCACTACCAACGCCACCGAAATGGCTGTGTTTAAATAAATTATGGCTGTCTTCAACACGAAGAAGATGAAAAGTAGGAACTTATCTACTTCAGAGACGCGGGAATAAAATTGAACCAGTACAACAGTATGTATCATCATTCATCATCATCATTAGGCCTCCTCCATAGGCCTCCTCTCTATTAGAGAGAATGGGATATAATCCACCACGCGGGCCCAGTGCGGTTTGGTAGATGTCACATGTCTTCGAATTTATGGTTGTAGGACATGCCGGTTTCCTCACGATGTTTTCCTTCATCGTTTTGAGAGCAGTGGTGATGAAATAAATTACACTAAGCAATGCGCCTGCCTGGGTTCGAACCCACGACTTACTGTTCGTAAGTCGGAACCGCCACCATTGGGCCACCAGTATCTATGTCCAACACTTATCAGGAAGACTAGGAAATATTTTTTTATATCAGGATCACGCTTCAACAGGAAAAGTCAAAGACGTGTCAGCCAGTCAATGTTAATTTAAAAGACAAATAATGTTTTTCTAAATAAACATGACTTATTTTGTTTATTAGTCGTGAACGTCCAACTGCTGAGCAAAAGCCTTCTCCATTATGTTGGTGATAATGTTTTACCTATATACTAAGATATTTTTTAAGTTTGTTTGTAAAATAAAAAAATATTATAGTTTTTTTAAGTTAATTGTTGAGTTAGTTAATTTAGGTTATTTTAATTTATAAATGTATACAGGGTGTTTGGCGCATGGGCCGACACAATTTTTCCAGGGATTTAGAAGGTCATTAGCTAGGTTCTATCCTTACACCCTTTGTCCCAAATGTCACGGTTTGTTACATATGATGTTTTTTTTCATTCATTCCTTTAATTCGAAATAACTTTTTGTTTGTGGGTGTAGTGGCACAAAATAAATTTTATTTTATTCTCCAAAGTCTTTTTAATCTACATATTTGTTTGATACAACTGGTTTCAAGAAAATTCCTTACAAGATTCCACAGTTTAAATTTTTATGACATTTTACAACTTCTAAATTCATTATAAGAAAAATTAAAAGCCATTTTCGAATTAAAGGAAACATTTTGGGTATTTTTTTCATTAAAAAAAAAGATATGTATGTAAAAAAAATGATAACCAACCGTGACATTTGGGACAAAGGGTGTAAGGGTAGAACCTAGCTAATGACCTTCTAAATCCCTGGAAAAATTGTGTCGGTCCATGCACCAAACACCCTGTATATGTATATTTAGCTTATCTATTCTATACATTTATAATAAATCTATAGTTTTTGGCCGAAATAAACACTAAATAATACTATCCTTCCAGTCCAGACTTTAATTAATTGTCTCAAAAGACCGAAGAACAATACATTAATTTCTTTCAAAGTTCTCTCTACTTTCTCCTCTTCTAAGTTTAACTATCCAATACCCACAAAATCACAACATCTTAGCTTCTAAGCTCCGGAGCACCTCTCATGAAACTTTATGAAGATTACCCACCCTCTGAAAAGCCTAGTTCAACAATATCCATCAAACGGTTCCTGTGAAAGTAAACTGATCAATGCAGACCGCACTAAACAAAGCAGGTATCCTCCGGGGGCAGTATGTATGAGGGATAGGTTGCCAGGATTCTGTGTGCCAAGGTTTGATGGGGTTACGGAGACGGAAGATTTGGATGAGATAAAATAATATTTGGAAAAAGTTCAAATGTACTACCGTGTAACTATTTTATGCAAGCCGCATTTATAATACTGTTACGAGCCGAGCTATAGTCATTGACTACGCAGTAGTACATGTGCTGCACTGGTTCTCGGCTTCTCTGTTCCTAGTGCTATTGTGTTTTCTCTATTATTGCTAGTTCTTAGGGCGAATTTAACACGGTTATCAGTAGCAATATTCCGTAATCATGATGTCGTCCAGTTTAAGTAGTAGTATCTTCAATTAGTATTTGATATAGTTACGATATGGCTTCTAAATTGTCCTCATTATTTTTGCGTCTTAAGTCGATTACGAAAAACATATATCATGTTTCTTCGCTCAGTCAATGCGAAAAGACCTCTTTCTCATTTTAACAACTTCCTCTAACGTTTTCTTGGTTCCTTGTCGAAAGGCTGTATATTTTTAGTTTGATCCATCGCATCTCCCGTAGGCTCAATCTGTTGAGCGGACGAGGGTCGGCATGGCAAGCTTTAACATAACAAATTGGCAAACTGATCCGTCGGCCCATGTTCCCTACCCCTATGCTGATTTTTCAACACTTCGACTTTGTATTTATTTGTTGGTATTAATAAGATTCGTGTAGATTTATTGGTTTTTCTTTTATTATTGTAGAATAACCGACATTTTAGGATACATTTTGTTAAAGTGTTTTTGCGACTCTTTCAGTAATGTCTATTCGTTAGAACGCTACGGAATGACGAACTTTACAGCGTATAGTGAGAGGCAATTAAAACTTTTCCATTCATCTGTTGACAACATGTTGTCATTTCCTCCTTTAAATGTTTGACACAATTTGTTGAAAACATTTAGTTGTAAAGAATCATGTTTTGAACTCACCAGGCGACTTGTGCAACAGAATTCGCAGGCAATTCAACGCTCAAGTGGGAATAAATTGAAAAAATTTAAGCGCGCGCGAATTCACTAATGAAAGTTTTAAATGACCGACGAAAAACAAAAAACTGACCTCGTTATTACGTATACAATTTTTGTTTGCAGTTGAAAAAATATGTTGTGCAGCGTTCCAGTTGGTAGGACTGTCGGCATAGAGCGCAGTGTTGAGTTGGCGCTGTTTTGTGGGCCCCGGGCGCGGGCGGCGCTGTGCAGGAACTTTTTCAAACTTTTTTTACAAATCCGGCCAAAACAATAGCCCGCGAATTTCATAAAAGGGTCCCAAAGCGTCAACAACGTACCGCACAATGGGGAGCGATTTGAACAATTAATCTTCGAGACGAATCGAACTTTACCAAGTTGCTCGTAATTATTAAAACGCTGTGGTTCTTTTTAGGAAATGTTTTCGGGATTTTCTTGTACAATGGTGATGAGGGTGGAAAGTAGAATTAAATATCATTTTCGATGAGAAAGTGAAAGTTTCGAATCGGCGAAGTTATAAATAAAGTTGGTCCTCTTAGTACGTTGTTAATGAGGGTGGGCTCCTAGTAGCGCGTGTAACTTATTGATGAGATAATTTATTAACAGCAAAGTCACGTTGAAATTATATACTTATTACAGACTCAACACACTCAGACAGACCCAGAGAGAGAGAGAGAGTCTAGAGAGAGTCCTCAGAGAGTCTTTCAGACTCTTCATAATTTAGTTTAACATATTTGTTGTACAGTCTATTTTATCGGATTCTTAGTAGATAAAAAGTGTGTGTTGCTAAGCAATGATCAAGATTACAAGACTGATAGAATAACAATACAAAAGCATTAAGCATAATCAACCTATGATGTTATAACTCCTGATACACAGACATGCTCTCTATGAGAGGGAGTGATCCATAATCGACCACGCGGGCCTAGTTCGGGTTGATCAGGTTGATAGATGCCTTCGAATTTTTGGTTCTAGGACATAGGTATTGATTACCTCACGTTGTTTTCCTTCCCGTTTTGAAAGCAAAGGACCTCGTGGCTAAATAATAACAACCGCTCGCGTCGATCTTAGTTACACCGCGCTTGCCTAGGTTGATCCGTAGATGGGTGACCACTCATTACATACCGAATTTCCTCTGTGTCTCGGAAATCACGTTAAGCTGCTGGTCCCGGCTGTCATTTGTAGAACTTTTACAATCGTTACAGGTAGTCAGTGGACCGAAAGTCTGACAACCAGTCTTACCAAGGGGTATATTATCCAGTACTAACTGGGTTGTGGAGGTCAGATAAGCAGTCGCTCCATTTACATTACTGGTATTCAACTGCATCCAGTTAGGCTGGAAGCCGACCTCAACATAGGAAAAGCCTAGGTTTGTAAGCAGACTAATGAAATAAACCACACAAAGAAAAATGCAGGCCTGCGTTCCAATTCACGACATAAGTTTCGGCCGATAAATATATCACTGAGCCGACAGAATGAAATCAAATCACTGCTTGCTCTATAACAGACTTTCCCCAAACGAAATTCACCTAAAATCTTAACAAAAATCAACACAGATGCAAAACAAAAAATGCTGTTCTAAAACAGATTAAACATTCCAGGACCCTTATACGTCCCACTGGGATGGCCCATGTCCAGCAGTGCAATTACTTGCGTCGTACGAAACTGGGATCAGGACAGACCCAACTTGAATACGAAATAATGTAAATGTGAAATTGAAATTATATGGAAATGTATAGCGGGCGACGGGTTGCGAGGAGCGAGGCTGGTTTTCATTAATAAGTTTTGATTACTGTGAGATTTTTGTGTTGTAGGTGTTTTGTGGTATGGTTTTTTGGTCTGAGGTTGGGTTTTTTTCAAAGTCTCTGGCATTATTATAACCTAATAGCACGCCTGTATCATTAACACTAAAAACGGGATATTTACCATGTCTTCTGTTCTTCAGTTTATCCGTGATCATGGTGTTAGCATTAGCGCCGAAAGGAACTCAAAACGGACAATAAACATGGTAAATATATCGTTTTAGTGTTAATATTTGAAAACTCAAACTCAAAAGCATTTATTTCAATTAGACCATTACAGGCACTTACCTTCTTGCCTTCAGACAGAACAAAGAAGGCTAAGCTACAGTCACAGTCACAAGGCATAATAACTTGTGAAATTACTGTAGTTGTCCATTACAAAGCGTAGATCTCTATGGGGAAGACTGGGCAAGAAACTCCATGGACACTCTTTTCAATCAAAATATTATTACAAAATCTTGGTTACATCATTCGTTATTAGTGATCATGTCAGTTTAAAAACTTATATAACGTAATACCCGATGAGTTAGGCAGAGGTGTACCTAATAATACTAGTCACTCACATTTCACTAGTTACGAGTATGTTTAAGTCCCTTGAATAAGGGGCGAGCCTATTGCCATCAACCGGGCTCAAATCCAGACTCCGTGGCTGCTACTGAAAAATTCTTGATGGTAAAACCCAAAACCATACGCAGCAGTTGCGCTTATCAGCATGGCATATACTAGATTACATAACATCTCGCCTATTGGCCCCGATGGGTAAAATAGTGGTCTACCTACAAGTAGTAGGTCAATCCACAATTCTCAGTCATGTTTAAGTCCCATGTAGTGATAAGAACGAGCCTGACATCAATGGGGCACAAATCCAAACTACGGGCTGGACTAAGAAATTCCTTATGGAAACTACCTAGAAATTATTTTTAGATTGTAGCGGTCTCTGCAACTAAAACTCACAAGTATACAAAAACAGCGAATACACCATTTTACGGTCTACATACTTGAAATAGATTCTTGAAAGTCGCTGTAGTATCGAAATATTTCCTCTATGTCAAATGGCATACTGAAACCTGTACACTGAAGCGAATTGAAACTGAGTCTCGATCGTCCAATTGGATTATCATGTTCACTGCTTACATCTATGTGACGTGATAATACTTGAATCCTATTGGTCGATTTCTGTTGTATGTCTTCTCCGGATGAATAAGCGTCGAATTTGCAATCAAACTCCCTTGTCTTTCCCATATACGTTTGGGTTTGGCTTCCAGTCTAACCAGATTCAGTGGAACATCAGTATTTTACAAGGAGCGACTGCTTATCTGACCGAGTTAGTGCGTAAAACTCCTTGGTAAGGCCCGGAGTCTACAAAAGCGTAGACGAGAGGAGATGTGTGAAACAGAGAAGAGAGGAGTTGTGAAAAGCGGCACACCGCTCACGGCACGCCGCTCACAGCACACCGTTCACGGCAGCGCTCACGTCTCTTTTCGTCTCCGCTGGCATAAACAATAACCAAACATCTCTCCTCTCTGCTGAACCTTTTCACTAAAGACAAGCAGAGACGAGAAATATAATTCTTTTGGTGGTTTGCGTGGTGTTGGACACACAAATTTCCTCTCTTTTGTCTCGTCTCCGCGTCGGTAGAGTCCTACCCTTAGTCTGGTTAAACTTTCGGGGTTCTATTTACACGTTACGGCTGTCAATGATCTACGGATGACAGCTGGGTGAACGACATAACGTGCTATCTGACACTTGGATCTCAATACGGATGGTCACCCACCTTGTTTAACCTTTAAGCAAGCATTACTTGACCTTTTGTTTTCTATCCACTTGACTGTTACTATTAATCAAAAGCCTTCAAATATGTATAAAATAATTAATGAATAACTTCTTATACATTACACAAACAGCATGAGAAAACCATTTGCTGCAGACAGCAACTGCTGACGTACAGTCAGCCACTAAAATTTCTGGCGTTATTAATGTCTTGCACTAACTAATGTATCGCCGTGATTACAAAGTCGTTTGTATAATTAATTTGTCGGAGTATACCTGTCGTGTGACTTGTGATTAATTGTAGTTTGTTTTATTGTTAAGTTATTGTAATTATAGTTATTTTTGTCATTCGCTATCTCTAATAAGTTACGACATTTGCAATTACGAATGTAATTTATCAACAGACTACAGCAATCCTCTGCTCAGCTGCAGTTCACTGAACATAAGGCCTCGCCAGTTGTACCGACATTCATCTAGATTCTTAATAATTGTCATCCATCTTCTTCCAGCTGTCCTGCGAATGTCAATGATCCTGTGTGTCCTACATTACACTTGCCTAATTTACGGTCGCCACATAAGAACATGACTAGCCTAACGGTCATCGTTGTAATTATGGCTGCTTACAAATCTAGAAACAATTATAATAATACCTTCGTAGTAACTAAATGATGCAAAAAAGACAATCCTAAACAGACGACAGAAAAAATAGTTTTACACATTAATTAATTCAACTCGAAATAAAAGAATGTTGTCGGAAAGTTATAATGGACAATGGCAGCTACCCATACATTAATTTAGCTGAGATTAAAATCTTGCGTCTTTGAATGAAAAATATCTTGTTTAACTCGGCATCAAATTCTGAATCAGTTTATGCAAGAATTTTTGTTCGAGAAGGCCGAGAATAATAGAAATTCAGTGATGAACTTTTGTAGCTTATGTCTATGGTAATTCCAAATCGAGGAAGTAAAAGTGCCACATTGCATTAGTATTTTCTTTTCTCAATTATTTAAGCTTGCAATGTCTTGTAAACATGTCACTCATGTCACTCTGTGACATGAGTGTCGAGTGATGAGATCTTTTTTTAGATTTGGGATATTAGTCTTTTTGCCAGTCATTAATTTAAAGTAATCTAAAGTAATCATTTATTTTTACGGTACAACATTTTTCCTCCCTGCAAGGAACACTTCCACTTAGAAATAAACAGTATTGTTAATTCATTTATTTAGTTTAATTTAACAATAATAAATTAAAACTAGTTGTAATACAATAGTGCTGTACTTACTGTCACTAAGCAGAATGAATATAAAATGGAAGCACTAAACGTCAATGAAAAAGTCAAATAACTGTTCATTTAAAATATTTTTTTTATCCGGCCCTATCTAGTTACTGTGATACTTTGAAAAAACGTAGAAAAATAATGGAATTGCCTTCGTATATAAGTCACCTTTAGACGGTCAAATTAAATTCAGCTAAGATTTCGCCATTGTCCTTTGCGGCACCGTCCCACAGTGTCCGGCGTAGAACAAGCCAAGTGGACAAAAATATTTTTTCATGGTTTTGGAACTATATCTATAAATTAAGTATTTATATACCTATATTAATATTATAAAACTAAAAACTCTGTTTGTTTGTTCGTTTGAACGCACTAATCTCAGGAAGTACTTTGCCGATTTAAAAAAATATTTCAATGTTAGATAGGCTATTTATGGTGGAAGGCTATAGGCTATATATCATCACGCTGCGACCCACGAGAGTGGAGCAGTAACCAAAGATGCGGGGGACAGCTAGTAGTACCATAATATTTTATTTAAAGAAAATGCATAGAGATGGTGTATAAATATATTATTTCATGATGACACACTATGACCCGAACTTCCGTCACATCCCCATTTACTTATAAGAGTAAACGATGTATTGGGAAGCACACTTGTGATAACTTCTCTCTGAGCTTCGACCAAACGCCCTGCTGTTTTATTCAAAATGGCTTGTAGGTCAATATCTGCTCGAGATTGTGTAACATCTATGTGCTCCTCTAAAGGATAACACAGTTTTTTTGATTTTACAATGCAATCATATGATGGAAAAACGTGATGCCCAACTTTCATAGTCCACTTCCTAGTTTGTTTATATGAGTGGGTTGTTGATTTTGAATCAATATAATACGCTAATGCCTCGTCACTACTTAGCGGTCTATCAGTTTGCACAGCACTTGGTTGTTGAGGGCATGTACTGGCAGAAGATGGATTTTCGCCAATGTCCTTTATTACTCTGGCAACGTTTTATATCCAGTGGACCGTGCAGCTACCTCTGCAGCAGTCATTAATTCTCCAACACTCCGCGATTCAACTAGATCAGCAACTTTACGTTTCTTAGTTTTAAAAGACGAATCTTCGAAAACTTTTTTAGGTCTTCCGGGTCGACAAAAATCAGCAGATGAAGTAGAAGGTTGTGGTTGAGTCGATCGTAAGCAGAATTCTATATTTTCGCCTTTCAGCCACAACTTATTCTTATTCAGGAAACGCTCTTTTGATTTTGCTGAAGACACCCACTTGGTTGCAATTTTTGAAGAAATGCTGGCTAATTTCATCTTAATTTCCCTTTGACATTCTTCAGTGATATCAGAGAAATCACATTATATATTGCAATAGACGATCATTTCTTTCGTCTTTTTCGTGCTTAAGCCACTCTTCGAAAACTCTATTTACTAATAGAGTAAGTCATTTCTACAAAAAAAGAAAAAAAAATGTTGTACTCAAGTGTGCTACATAAAATAGGTCACATAATAGTCTATAGGCATGTAGTTAAAACATATCAAAATTTCAGAGTGGATACAAGAGGATACATGGCTTTTCTAAGCCTGATAAGTTCGAAAACAAAGAAAAATATGGTAATTTTTTAAGTATTCAGAGATAGTCTATTTTATGAATGTTTATAACACATTAAAAGATTCTAATAAGAAAATAATATTTAACATACCTTCAGAAGTAAAATCCATCACTAAAACTTTTCACAAAATTAGAACTACCACCATGAGATGTTAGTGTAAGTGTCGCTAAAATGCAACTGACCTATTTATTTAACTGCACTTACCTAATTACCTTACTTTGATAAACGATGACTCACCCATATGGAATGTTAGACGTAAACAATTCTTGGAATCAGAGGTTTAGGGGTGTTGTTTACAGGTAGAAAGTACAAATTTCTGGGAATTTGATAATGACTTTTGTCCACCTGGCTTGTTCTACGCCGGATACTGTGCGTCCGTTTCCTCGTATCTACATTTGAATGTGCGCATATCCGAAGTTTTGACGTCCCCCAAAAGTTACACAATACGGACTTGGGAATTTGAGGTTAGTGACGATGGTCAGGAAGTACACATAATACATATTATACCTTCTACAGTATAATTTGAGTTATATTATTATGTTCTTTTAATAAAATGTTTTTAATTCAATAGGATAAACTAACTATATACATTAATAATTAAAAACTATTAAACTAAAATAAATAAATAAAAAAAAAACTATAAAAGGCCATCGAAAAACGCCTCCTCAACGCTGTCAGCTGTCAATGTGTCCAAGAGACTGGCGGCGTTGCCACGTTATAATTATGGCAACACTTTACCTCTTTTGATTGTCTGAAGTGTGACTTAAAATTTACCTTACCCTTGTGAGGTCTTAAAGTATCCTTTTCAATGTGCCGTTCTCCAGAACGCTCAGATTTTGTTCTGCTATCCATAGCAGATCAAAATTACTGTTCTTCATGAAGCTACTGGACTCCCGTACCCGTAAGTCGATGTTAAATAAAATGATGACTGCTTATATTGATAGGACAGAGTTTGGTCAGCTTTTAGTTAGTTACTGTTTTTTTTTAGGGTTCCGTACCCAAAGGTTATAACGGGACCCTATTACTAAAACTCCGCTGTATGTCTGTCCGTCTGTCACCAGGCCTGTATCTCATGAACCGTGATAATTAAAGGGGGCTCCCATACAGGAAACGTGTTTTTTCGGTTTATGGTACGGAACCCTTTGTGCGCGAGTCCGACTCGCACTTGGCCAGTTTTTTAGATTTGACGACATATCATAATATTTTCTTGGTGTATGATGAGCAAGCCTGTAGACCACATAAATGAACCTTAAGCTCCAGTATAACGTACCTAATATTCTATTATAATTTGGAAACTTTAAAAAATTATCTATTTTCCTATCCGTTTGCCCAAAACAATCATCCCATACATATGTCCATAGTCACGACAATCTTGTTTTCTGCGGTCGTACGGAGTATAAAGTTTGGAGGGTCCCTCAGCCCTCCCTCGGCCTCCGGAGGTCGGAGCGAGGATAACTAAAGACATATCGACTCTTATTTAGTTTATTGGATGGGTTTTCTGAACGTAAACTTAGTTTGGGATAACATAAGGCCCTTGATCCGATCTTCCTTGTTTGTATTTTTAGTTTTTGCTCTGTTCAGTGTTTTGGTTGTTGGTACTTATTTATTTTTGAAGAAAAGACTATCTTCGTTACCGAAGCCCATCTTTATATTATTATTATAGCTGGCCCATATTGTCCCACTGCTGGGCAAAGGCCTCCCTCAATGAGAATTCGGCATGAGCTACAGATAACACAATCAGTCTAAAACTACGTTTGTAGTGGTTGCATCTTAGACTGCTGCTTAACTGGAGCTCGGGCGACTTAACAAAAGACACGATTACATGATTACATGGGCATGAAAGGAGGTGGGGCATATCCTGCAGAGAGGCTCCACACTGATATTGTCATTGTTTTTCAGTCAGATGTTTGTGATTGCCATCGGCAGTTAGTAACATAAAAAAAAACTTCCGGCAACCAGCCAATTCACAATCCAGCACAGTGTTGCCACACAAAAAATGCCCAGTGACCGAAAAACAAAATCAAATCAAGTTGTCACTCATCAATTAAGTTGAACAACGTAATCAATGATTCCAATTACAAATAAAGTAACAGAATCAGGTACCTGTTCAATATTAAATGAGCTGTTATTTTACGGTTCCGTATCAATTGATAATGATGTAATAATAAATTATTTTAGTTGACAGCGCTGTCCGTTTTGTTATTATTAAATGAGATATTTTAATACAGAGTGGGGCGTTACTAGGAGCGAGTAATTCCGTAAATGAGTAGAATTGTAGATACAGTATTTGCACAGTTGGTTCGGTGCTGATTATAACGGGTATCTTTATTATTAATGATAATTTTAATGTGTTGCATCACCGCCAAAATCAAACTGACTAACTGTCGTGGCTGATAAGATTGCTGTTGGGATGCTCTTTTTGTTGCTGTCATAGGTAAAATAATGTCAATGTCAAGATGTCCCATGTTGTCAATGACATTGTCATCTTGGGAATCTACACTTCAGGTCTAAAAAATACCCCTGACCCCTGAGTCTAGAAAAAGGGGCCCTAGATACAGGTACGGTACGGTCACATTATAGGGGTATGAAAAACAGTGTATAAAGCTTTTCATCCCCCATAGAAAAGGGAGGATTTTCCGACCACACGGGTGTTGTGTCTGGTCGGCAACTGCCCGACAGTTGTTGTCAGGTTTTTCTTTCTTTCATGTCATAGATGGCGCTGTAGTACTTTTTGTAATATGTTGCTGTAGTACTTTTTGTTCTATGTTGCTGTAGTACTTTTTGTTCTAAGTTGCTGTTGTACTTTTTGTTCTATGTTGCTGTAGTACTTTTTGTAGTGCCGCTACAATATCAATCTTAATTCCCGTAATTCAAAATGTTCAAAGTCTAGTCGCATTCTTCTGCCAGCGATAATCAATGTCGAAAATAAGACTAAAATGCGAACTATTTAAATATAAGGGGATTCTCCCTGTCTAACCTTTACATCATAATATCACTCACGTCCAAAACACTGGTGGGTCTAGAATTATGTAGGTACTGTATTCATAGTAGGTGATGGTTTGGGCGTCCATATCCCTGTATACTATACAAGGATATACAACGATTTCTATATATGTATAGAAATCGCTGACAACCGCACCACACATCGGCCAAACTCGCCCCCATCCGAATATAATTGAATGGGGTATTAATTTACCTAAAATCAGATTTCATTAATTAGCCAACTATCCTTTGTCTCATCGGGTTTAACAATACACATTGACGGTTAAATTAATTAATTGTTAGTAAGTAAAGTAAGACGCGCCATTTATCATGATTTTCATAAAATTCTATATTACACAATGGTTGTCGATGCTATAGAAATGTTATCTTTTGTTTTTGGTGTTGTGTCTGTGTGTAATCTTAAATGAGTCTTGGGATCTTAACTGTCAATTACTTTGATGTTGATTGGTGATTAATTAATAGAATCAATCAGTTCTATGAAGAAGTTATTCAGAATGGTGTGAATAGCACGAATTCATTAGGGTGATATTACACTGTTATTTCTACGACTAGTTTTTGCCTGCTGCTTCGCTGGCGTGGATTCGTATAAGTTAGTCATAGTCAAAGTATTTATTTTTGTGATTTTTGGTGAACAGTAGGTTTTATAGTTAGGTTATGGTAACTAAAATACACAATTTGAGAATATAAGAATTAAAAATTGATATAACATACAAATTAACAAAAATTTCAATATTTGAGATAAAATCAATAATAATTTTTATAATAAACATTTAGAACACAATTCATTATTATAAACAATATTCACAACACAATTAATTAGCGAAGTTTTGAATTGTCAAAAATTATCAACTTAGTTTGTTACATTTTGTCAAGAAGAAATTCGTCAATGGTATAGTAGCATTTTTCAATTAAAAAGTTATTTAGTCTCTGTTTAAATTGGGTTAAGTTTAAATATTTAATGTCATTTAGTATTTTATTGAATATTTTCGGAGCCATGCAGAGAATGCTTTTGTGCATAAGGGCGGTCTTTGACGCTCTTACACATAATTCGTGTCGATATTCCTGCCTTGTCAATCTAAAGGATTTTTGAAACAGTTCACTATTTTTCTTGACGAACAATGCAGTCTCGTAAATGTATAATACAGTAAATGTAATAATACAGGGTAATGTAATAATACAGGGTAATGTTAATATTTTAAGCGATTTAAAATGCGGTTTACAGCTTTCCGTTGGTTTAAGATTGCATATTGATATAATGCTTTAAAAATGTTATCTTTTTTAAATTTAATTTTAGATTATTATGTTCAATCCAGTTCATTGATTGTTGTAATGCGTCTTTGATGTCACATTCATAGTTACTATTTTTATTACGTCTTACGATTACAGTGCTGTTATCTGCGAAAAGAACCATAGGAAAAGAGACGTGTTTAGGAAAAAACAACGGTGGACCCAATACGCTGCCCTGTGGTACTCCAAAAGCGATTTTACGTTTTCCTGAAATATATTTGACTTCTCTTTTATCCTTTTTAGAGATCCATCTAATTTCCGTACACTACGTTCTATTGTCTAAATAAGATTTTATAAGAGAAAATGCATTGCTTCTTATTCCATACGCATAAAGTTTCTGTAGCAATATATTATGATCAACTAAATCGAAAGCTTTCGTCATGTCCATGAATATAGCGCTAATGGGAACTCTTTTATCGATATCTGTCATTATAGTATTAATAAAATCATAGATTCCCATATTTATAGATTACCTTAACTTATAGACGATAAAACTATACATATCACCATACATTATAGACCCAATAACAATTTTCCCGACCCGGGAATCGAATCTCATGCTCAGAAGTCACTTTTGCGACCACTAGATCAACCAGGCAGTCATTCCTAGAGTTCGATATTAAAATGTCAATATAAAACTAATCTATGACCCAACTTGCTAGCTAGACAAGTGCAGTTAGTATAAGTAATTAGTGACGTACCTACCGATATTGGCGTACCTAATGCCGTTTTACCGTCGGGGTCCCTATTAAACTTTAAATATCCAAACATTTGGCCCTACTTTACAGTCCAGATGTTACTTTGTGGTCTGAGTAATAGGAGATAGCGGGTAGACATTAAACCTTGCTGTATTGATGTTATATGAAGGTATTCAAAGCATCTTTTCATCTACAAAAATCGTTATAAATCCCAAATGGGTATTCGGAATGAGAAATGATATGAGAAACCTTAAGACGATTTTCAAATACTTATTCAATTATACTACCCCTTGACATAGTTCCTCGACTTTTTATTTTTCACAATATGGCGGCTGGTAGTTGCAACATTACATTTTGATTACTGTCATGTTTCGTCACACTCGCAAGATTAAAAAAAAATCGATTGACGAAAGAATCATTAAAATCAGCCCACGCGTTTGGTCTCTAGAGTGCAGCAAAGGAACAAACAAACAAACATACATTATATAGGCTGCTAAACACATAACCCTCCTCAGTCGGGTAAAAAGAACGAGCATGGACTGCACGTTTTCGTATCAATGAGTTTATTATTTGGTCAACTTTTTTCACACCTTATCAAGATTGTTCGAAGAGGTTTCAGCATACATATAAGTTTTGACTGTGTTTAAATAAAAAGACTGACGCAGATTCCGTCGGGATACAAGTATAACAAAACGCAAATATCCTCCGTGATGGGTCTGTGTGTGAATCTTGTTTGAAGCGAGTTTTTTGTATAGAAATGGGGCCCGATGCGACTGTATGTGCGTCAACTTAAATATGAATTCTTGCTTAAGTGAGTGGTTCTTTAGTAGCTAGCAACGTCGTGCATAAGTAAATAGTTTAAGTGCACGTATTACTTTATCATAATCTGTATTGTACCACACTACAAGTCCGTAGACAAGTTGCAAACTAACTACGGCAGCTGCACTTGCGTTAATATATTTGGGTTTTACACCGATACAATAATATATGAAGGAAGTATTATAAGTATAACACCAGTTGAATTTTAATTACACATAAATTGAAGGCATCACCTCACGTTACCCTAAAGTAAAAATCATAAGTTCTCAACGTCGAATTCTCAATTCAGACGCCGCTGTAAATGATCATTTATTCTGCTTTCGTATAGCAGAATAAATGATCATTTACAGCGGCTGTTACTGTTTTCATATTCGAGCTTATGTGTAGTATAATACACATTACTGAGTAGTTTTTATTGGATAAACAGATTCGGATGAAAATTCTTAGAACTAAGTAACTTGTCAACTCTAGAAAAACATGTTCTTTACATTGCCAAAGGAAAACTCAACGTTGGTAGTGCCACAGGCGCTTTACACACAGTGGATAAAATAATGAACTCAAAAGAAAAAACCTAACGTATACTAGATTAAAATTGCAATTAAAACATACTCGTTTCATGCAAAGATTTATTAGATCTCCTATTTATTAAGCTCGTCTCAATGGAAGTAACGATAAGTTTTTTCCCAGCAATAGCCCAGTTTGTAGCCCGTTAGTGCCTTTTTGCTAAAACAACAGAGCCTTTTATGCATAAAATACGATTTTTTTTAGTAAGTTTTTGACGTTACATCCCGTTTTCGGGGCTTCAATAGACAAAGCTGAATGAAAAACATGTAGGGTGAATAGGGTTGTTTTTGGCTACCGTTGTTACTAATATTTCAACTATACCACTGTATACCGCTGTTAATCCCGCGATAGATTGGGTGGGTATGTTCATGTTTTTCAAAATGGTTTTTGTAACAATGTCTTATTGAACAAAAAAAGAAAAAAAAATCGTTGCAACACTAAGTTTTTGAGCAAGTTGATAATTGTTTGGCGATCTACAAACTATTAAAATCAGCGGGGTAGTTACGCAACACACTTCTCATAAATAAATACATATATACTTTTAATTTTGACAGTCAAACAATATTCACAAAGTTGTCGAGGAGATGAAGTTTTCAAGCAAATTAGTCATTAGTCATTTATTCATGAACAATAAATTGTATCTGAAATTACATAGAAAATTAAAATTACAAAATACTACAACTATGCATAAATTTAAATACAACAACAAAATACAATATATACAGGAATTTCGTTATAGATCTTCAACAGCATAAAGACACTTATTCAATAGGAAACTTTTTAGTTGGTTTTTAAACGAGCTCGAGTAGATAGCGCTTTTTAAATGTAGAGGCAACTTATTAAATAATATAACCGATTGATATCTGGGACTGTGCCTCACAATATTTAAATTAGGCTGTACCTTGTACCGTATAATGTCTTGTCTCCGTGTGGACTCTCTAATCTGTCGTTCTTCTGCTGTCTCATATTCATGCATATATTTAGCCATGTTGCTTAGGACTACAAATACATAAATGCTCGGCACTGTAAGTATATTCAGTTTTTTAAAATGTTCCCTGCAACTCTCTCTTTGCGGGATACGGACTATTGTGCGAATTGCGCGTTTTTGTAACACGAAAGCTTTATTGATATTATAGTCATAACTGTTTCCCCAAAACATTATGCTATATCTAATCTTTGATTCTACCAACGCGAAATATACCATCTTCAATTGCTCAATGCCAATTTCTGTTCTAAGTGATCTTAAAACATAGCATGTGGAACATACTGATGCATTTATAGCATTTAATTCTGTTTTCCAATTTAGCTGTTCATCTATATGTAAACCTAAGAATGTAGTTTCCTTGACGAGGGCAATTTTTTCATCATTCAAAACAACCTCTAAATCGTCCTTATTACGGGCTGTCGTTATAAATAATAGTATGTTGGTCTTTGCGGTGTTGACTAACAATTTGTTCATAGTGAACCACACATGAAATGCTCGTAACGCTGCATTTACAGTCTCTGTTAATTTATCTATGTCATTTGCTGCTACTATGGCATTCGTATCATCTGCAAAAATTACTATATCAATGTCAGGTAAAATTGTATTCATCTAATTGATTAAGTCATTAATAAATAAGATGAATAAAATTGGTCCTAATATAGATCCTTGCGGGACGCCCGTAGTCATAATTACGGTTGCTGATTTGTAAACTTTTTTGGAGCCATCTTGGATTTTGTCAATTTCTACGAACATTTTTCTGTTTTTCAGATCATCATCATCATCATCATCATCAGCCTATTAATGTTCCCACTGCTGGGACACAGGCCTCCTCTCTTTGCGAGGGAATGGGCTATAATCCACCACGCGGGCCCAGTGCGGATTGGTAGATGTCACATGTCTTCGAATTTTTGGTTCTAGGACATGCCGGTTTCCTCACGATGTTTTCCTTCACCGTTTTTGAGAGCAGTGGTGACGAAATAAATTACACAAAGTAATGCGCCTGCCTGGGTTCGAACCCACGACATACTGTTCGTAAGTCGGGGTCGCTACCACTGGGCCACCGCTGTTTTTCAGATATGAAGAGAATAATTTCAAGGCTTTACCTCTTATACCATAATGCGTCATTTTAGTCAGAAGTATTTCGTGGTCTATAGTGTCAAACGCGGAACTTAAGTCGAGAAGAATTCCGGCTACTCTCATTTTATTATTGATTTTTCCTATAACATCATCAAGTAAGGTATATATGGCATCAGAAGTACCAACACCTTTTTGATAACCGAACTGTCTTTGGTTTAACACACTGTTTAC
The DNA here is from genome assembly GCA_950005105.1 of Lycophotia porphyrea. Lineage (NCBI taxonomy): Eukaryota > Metazoa > Arthropoda > Insecta > Lepidoptera > Noctuidae > Lycophotia > Lycophotia porphyrea. The sequence goes on along the minus strand of OX465388.1, from coordinate 16,916,694 downwards.
ACGCAAGTGAGCTAATAGTCGTTTTTTTATTATCTTTGCAAATATCTTTGACAGGACTGGTAGCAGAGAGATAGGCCTGTAATTTTTAGGATCAGTTCTACTACCTTTTTTGTAGACCGGTATTACTTTGGCTATTTTAAGCTGGTCTGGGAAAATAGATTCCTCAATACATTTATTATAAAATTCACACAGAGGCTTAGCTAGTATGGTAATATTTTCCTTAATTACGGATATTGGGATCTCATCATAACCATAAGAATACTTGTTCTCCATACCTTTGACTATGACTAAGACCTCATTTGGTGTGACAGAAGCAATTGTCATTTCATCATTATTTTTAACTGTATACTTTTGTAAGAATGTTGTATTTTGGTCTCTTTCTACTATCCTAGGGGTGCACAGGATTACAAATTTCCTTTAAAATCTTTCCGAATATGCTACAAAGTATATTACGCAGTTAGGATGCTAGTTTCCTTGACAATTTCTTTCACCTTCATTTGATTTAGTCGTGTCTATCAGATCATGAAACCATTGAAAATGGCCTGGATACGAATTCTTGGAAACTGTCAACCTTTCACGACACTCTCTACGTGTATAAAGGTTCTAAACTAAAAATAAAAAACAAAGCTTTTAAAGTTAAAAGGCCAGTAATTAAGTTAATTATTGTGATGAGCACAATTAAGTTAACATTTAAATTCTAAATGGAATGCTCTTTTTTAGACGGCAACGTTTACTGGGAGAGACGAGAAGAGGAGATGAACTGTACAATGTATCATCCAGTTCACATTTTTAGGTAAGTAGAACTGTAGCCAAAGACATACGAACCAGCCGAAACCTATTCATGGTACCTAAGAATACCTACTTTAAGCAGAAATAAAATAAGCTTGTCGATTAATTCAAATACATATAAAATATGTCTATATTGGGTAGGATCTTTACATCAGTATCAATTTAGGCAAAGGCACGATACTATAAATATTTCAGCCGCTCGGGTCGATTTTTAGGTTAAGCCGTGCTTGTCTAGGTTGGTCTGTGGATGGGTGACAACCCATTACGTACCGAGTTTCCTCCGTGCCTCGGAAAGCACGTTAAGCTGTTGGTCCTGGCTGCCATTTTTAACAGTCGTTATAGGTAGTCAGTGGCCCAAAAAGTCTGACCAGTCTTACCAAAGGGTATCGTATTACCCAGTACTAACTAGGTTGTGGAGGTCAGACAGGCAGTCGCTCCATGTAAAATACTGGTATCCAGCTGCATCCGGTTAGACTGGAAGCCGACCCCAACATAGTTGGGAAAGGCTCGGCAGATGATGATGATGACCATACTATAAATATTTCGGTATTTGTATCTTTCGGTTCTAGAACATGTCAAGTCAGTCGGATTAAATCTGAAATTAACGGTCTAAACAAAATTAATGTTTGATTGCTACTTAGTAGCTAGAACAGTGGAGAACTGGTACATCCACCCTACAAAGTGAAACCTATAGCCCCTTTGAATACTGACTATGCAGTAGGAATTTTTGATTTTATTTTTGTATGAAGCTAACAAAGCGCTGGATTCACGTATGCGCAATTTTTTTTGTTTAAAGCAAGGGTGTTTGTTTTCAATAAGTGGGTCAACGGCGTCGGGTCGCGAAATCGCGATCGAATATTATAATCAGAGATGTTATGGATATGATATTTCGGATCTGGATACGGATATGGATCTAGGAATAAAATTATATCGGGGTCGGATACGGTTACGGATATGTAATTATTTCGGATTATCCGTTAGTTTCGGTTACGGATATAATTAACTCTAATATGAAACAGGTTATGTTATGACTAGAAATAACAAACAAACGGCTAGATTCTGATGAGGCGCGAGCGGTGAAACAAAAACCTGTCGAAACATGTTGTTTTATTTAGACTCTGCCCTTATACGAAACTATCCGAAACTATCCGAAACTTGTGAAACGGATACGGTTACGGTTACGGATATATTTTTATTTCGGATATCGGATAGTTTCGGTTACGGTTACGGAGCTCCATAACATCCCTGATTATAAGTATGCATTTTGTAGACTTGTGTGTTTTTGATGAAAATGTTATGATTGTTATGTAATGCACTCGTTCGCGTAGTAGTTCTGGGTTTGGTCGCCGGGTCAGCCAACAAGTTATTGAATTTGGTCATTCTTGAGTTATAGCTGGTTAAAGTCATTTAAGGTGGGTAAACCGAGCGATCAGGCGGGTTACCATGCCGTTTTAAATTAGTATTTTGTTAATGTCATTCCATTGTGGGAAAGAGACAGAGCTATTGAGGGCGTCTAGCGCCATCTCTTTCACACTCTGGAATAAGTTTAAAACAATACTGCTTTAAGACGTCATATTAGGCCATCTGAACTTCGGACTTTGACATAATATTAATGTTCTGATAAATCTGTCCAAAGGCGGTCAATTTGGACAATTTTCACCACCCCGATTCAGACCTCTACTAAATTGGAAACAAGCAAAAACATGTTGATTTTTGCTTCTTATAAAATATAAAAAAAAAAAAAATTATAACATTTGTGGTTTCCCAGATGTGAGGTCTTCGTTTGTTCCCTTGTCATATGAACACGATATAGAGAAGGCTGAAAGTCATATTTTTAACGCGGCATAGAAAATCTACTAGTGGCTTACCACGGCGTCTTAAAGCAGTATTGTTTTAATCTTATTCCCGAGTAGGAAAGAGATGGCGCTAGACGTTCTCTATAGCTCCGTCTCTTTCCCACACTGGAGTGACATTAAAACAATACTGCTTCAAGCCGTCATGGTACCCCTTTGATGAGAACTTTGTTGGTAAAAGGTTCAAATTCGATTGAATATCAAGAATTTGATATTACAATAAGGGCTATTTCACGATATCCGAATAGCCACTACTTACCGAATAAATAAAAAAAATGGAACAGAATTTGTATGAAAGCCAGGCTCTAAAATCGATCTGTTTTTTCAAAGAGACGGACTCTTTTTCTATTGCGTTACATTGATAAACGTTTTCATGTTTTGTTTGAATTCATTTTGGATGATCTGTATTGAAAGACAATTCTTTTGATCCGGATCAACACAGATGATCCTGATTAGCAAACATCTTTTTGATTTACTTTCGCCATCTATGTTGGTAGCCAGTTACTAAATCATTTGTAGTGAACCTTCTTCTTCCTTACTTGTCCATCACAATAACTTCGTTAGCAAGCTCTCACTTCGATAATTTAATGAGGAAGCTGTCTTGTGTCAGGCACAGAGCATCTTGATGAGTATGTAGTTGAAATTTCAGCAAAATTGCAATATTTTGTACATAAAGTTGGGCCCAGTTTGTGTTATGATGCCTGAAAGACGTGCCTATTAGGTAGCGAATTCAACATTACCTTTGTTTTACTGGAGTTGCATCATTGATTTTTTGTGTTTTTCATTATTAGGGGCGACTATTTATAGAGGAGCTCGTGACTAAATAATAACAGCAGCTCGGGTAAATTTTAAGGTTAAGCCGCGCTTGTCTAGGTTGGTCTCTGGATGGGTGACCGTCTATTACTATCGAGTATCGTCCGTGCCTCGGAAAATACGTTAAGCTGTTGATCCCGGCGGCCATTTGTAGATCTTTGATAGTGGTTACAGGTAATCAGTTACCCGAAAGTCTGACAACCAGTCTTATCAAAGGGTATTGTATTACCCGGTACTAACAGGGTTGTGGATGTGATATAAACTGGAAGCCGACCCAATGAAGTTGGGAAAAGGCTAAGTAGATAAAAGGGGTGACTATTTATTTCCATCCATTGACACCCCTATCTACGAGTATAAACAAGCCAAAGTAATTTCTAAAGTAAAAGTAATTACTTAAGATGCGATTTTTTATTAGAAGTTAGAACTGTCAAAAATTTGAATTCTTAGCTTTGCTTTCGTTAACGGTTCTTGCTTTGTTCAAATTCTTGTCTATTGCATAAAAATGGCTACATAAGTAATTACTTAAATTCAAGTAATTTCCTTAACTTGACTATGTATACGAGTGTGAGTAATTGTTCAAAAAGACCCATTAGTATGGACGGGTAGGATACAATAAAAAAAAAGAATTTTATAATATCTTTATTAAGTGCAGCAAAGAATATTATCATACAATTTCTATACAGACAATAAAAAATGTGTAATAATCAAAGTATACACATTCTATTTCAATGACTATTTTCCTTTACGTACTTAAATAATGTATAATTCTGTCCTACTGTTAAGCAAAAATGGGTCCTATTCAGGTAACACAATAAGGTATATTTTTACTTTGCTCATCTTTAACTTCTCAATAACTCAGAAAAGTTCTTGAAGACTACATTAACTTGTGCATAATTTCTGCATATCAACTATAAACCCACCTAAAGCTTACGCGGACGAGCAGCTTCCACGTAACGTATCATCCGCTAAGCGTGGCGATCATAGGATTATACTGCGAACAAACTTCTACCAAGTTGGCTGAGCCAATATATGGGACTGATTAGTAACTTACTGACTACATTGTTGCAACTTATGATTAACTTGTATTGAAATAATGTGCATTAGTGAATTGATTAATGACTCTGCCCTGGAGTGTAAAAGTGGTGCTATTCCACAAACGATTACACACTTAGTATCGTGTCCTGCGTGTCCTGTTGCTTGTTCACTACAGGAACTGATGGACGCTACCGAGAGCGCCAAACTAGTAGCTGAGTTCTGGGCCGACACAATATAGATTGCCATCGACACGCTAAGAAGAAGACTGTATTGTAATAAAGGTGCATATTTTTATGTCCAAAAAAGTATATGTGCCATAATAGGACAAAATTTGGTTGTCGCCAGTTACATACACGCTGTTAAATCGGGTTGAACTACCATTTGAACAATTTGAATTTGTGAGCGTAACTAATGGTTGCGCTTCGAGGAATAATTTATTTGCGCTTAGTTGGTTGCGCTTAAAAACAGTTGCGCTTTGAGGAATACCCCATACTTTTACCCGATGTAACAGCGGGAACAATTTGAATTTGTGAGCGCAACTAATGGTTGCGCTTCGAGGAATAATTTAGTTGCGCTTAGTTGTTTGCGCTCAAAAATAGTTGCGCTTTGAGGAATACCCCAAAAGTAGGGTACCTTTACTAGATACCAAACCAGTTGATAGATCCAACGCAGTTTTCAGCTTGAGATATAAAATTTTATTATAACAGACACAAAGCTGGTTGTTAGTGCTTTTCTATTTACTTTGCCGAAATCACTAAAATATTAACTGTAATATCAATATTTTGTTTGAATTCCACCAAAAATTGACTCTTTCGAGTATTAGTCTGGGTTTCATGAAGAGCGGTACTGCAGTCTGATCAAGTTTAAACGTAGTTCATGGCGGAATTAAAATAACCTAATATTTTTATAAGTTACAACTAATCTAGAGGTAAACCTTCACGAAAAACACTTCTTATTTTATTTAAATACATACTACTCGTTAACCTCCGGCCCTAATGCACTATCAATGCCAGCATACACAGTAGCACACACCCTTTTGCAGCCTCGTTTGAACAGCATTATAGACTTGCCCAACACCAGCATTTTCTGTGCCTTTCTGTGTTCGCTCGGTGGTGGTTCCCGACGGCGTTTAGAACGGCGGTGAAGCTGGATCTCCACTGCTAAAGATATTGCTGAAAACCCAAAAACTGACTAGTAGAGAATGCCTTGTGGCACTAAGTCCATCTATTTACATACTATACATGGAATTTAAATAAATACATGAGAGCTATGAGAGAGGCTCCAGTTTCCTCTAAAAAGCGGTGGCCTCTTAAGCGGTGAGGAGACAAGATTCCAGCTATCACAGGACAGAAGAGAGACTAGTGGAGAGGGATGTGGATTTCAACCCATGTCATCGGTCGACCCGTCTCTTCTCCGCTACCCCTTTTTTTTTTCGGATGGGAAATCATCAAATGACTCCTCCCGCTCGGGCGGAGCGGAAGGGAGTGTCAGACTTGTACTGACTAAAACCCATCCATGTTCCTTCCTTGCCTTTTGTGTTCCAGGGCCGCGGTATCTCTTTCGAACAGTCCCGCAGTCCTGGTTGAAAGCCAGGCCTTACAATTGAAAAATATCACTAACAAATACCTAGTAGAAGAATAGATTTCGTGCAAGATGGCGTATGTCTAGAAAGGGACGACTGTCGAGATGACAGTTAATTGAGATATTTGAAAGAATATAATTATACTGCGTTGACTCAAAATCAATAAAAATATATTATGAGATAACATTAAGGGAACTGAATGCGATCAGCACATTTTAAACATTCGTTTGGTATAAGTATTCTACTCTTTGTTTTAACCTACATACAGCTAATGTGTATGTGGTTCTATAGGAATGATGATACTAACAGCTCTAAGGAGCTGTTAGTATCATTAAAAAAACACTAAAAAAAAAACAAACAAAAAAAAACACACAACAAACAAAAACAAACTGGAAAATTAACACTGACAGCTCTAGAACGCATTTAGACGCGTTCAGTTTATTGATGATATGCCCTAAGTTCGTACATTAAAAGCAAACTACTTGTATTGTATTTACTTCATATTATTACCTGCCAACAGATATCCAATGCCGAGTAAACAGAAAGCTCCCCTCAACATCCTTAAAGAGACGGGCTGCAAACCTTTTGTGGATTCCCCTTGTGGCTGCAAACACAAACTTGGATAATAAATCAACGACAATCCTAAACTTATTGTTTAGAACCCCTGGAGGTTATTTTAAGATCTCAATGTCACCTTTAAATTAAGAGTGAAATACACGGTGTTATTGTGATAGACTAGCCGACTAGCGTTTGCCCGCGGTTTTGCACTTGTGGAGAAAATTTACCAATTATCCAAATATATAAAATTTTTGATGGAAATATGGTAATATTTTTTTGATGGTCGATTAATATAAGTAACAAGTGTTCGTAGTTGTTGGGTTAATTTACTGTAAAATTATTTTCAACGAAACATTTCACATTTATGATTTTACCAAAAGACTAGATAACTGGGCTGCGGGCTGTTCGAAAGAGATACCGCGGCCCTGGAACACAAAGGGCAAGGAAGGAACATGGATGGGTTTTAGTCAGTACAAGTCTGACACTCCCTTCCGCTCTGCCCAGAGCGGGAAAAGTCATTTGATGATTTCCCATCCGTAAAAAAAAAAAAAAAAGGCAATAGATAACTGAGTACCTTCGACGAGTTGAAATATTATAATGTACCGGTTCTGTAGTTTTAAGCACTTACAGTTTTTTCAGTAGTCTGAATAATATGGCGTTAATTAACTACGGTGATTTTTTTGTGTTTATTTTTGTTTCATCACATTTACATAATGGCGTTTCTCTACTTTCTATCTTTCGTACAATGTTCATATTCATATTTCATATTCATATTCATTTTATTGCGTACCATAATGTTGTTAATCCATACATGTTAATTAATCCATACTTATAAATACGACACGCCTTAACGGATGATTATCATCCTCATCCACAGCTTAAATTCTCCCACAGCTGGACATAGGCCTCTCTTTTCTTGTACCGACGCCGGATGATCGGATTTCGATAAAATTTATCAAACAGTAAGACTACAGTTACCTGTATTAGGACATAGGGCTTTAACCGACTTTCTTAAAAAAGGAGGAGGTTCTCAATTCGGATGTAGTTTATTTAATCCCGACAGTTATGAATTATATTAGAGTTTAACACTGGCGACGTCGCGGGCAAAAGCTCTTTTTCATAATTTCTACATACCGCTTGCGACGTGACAGCTGTAGACTCCCCCATAACCTCACCACCCTGCTTGTCACTCTCGGTGACCGGATCCGACCTTCTGGCTTGTTCTGGAAGGTTCTTATACTCGTCTGTCGTCATCTTCGCTATGATGCCAGCTTCAAAGAGTGTCATGAGCCTAAAATGAGGAACTTTGTTATATTTTACAGATCGTTAAGAATTTCAATGAAACTGGAAGTGACAGATTGATTTTAAAAACGTGGTTGGGACAGACTTGATCAGGAGACGGAGGTCTGGGCATAGTTGGCGCAGCATGGGAGAAATGTATGACCAGCTGTGGAATTTGAAAGACTGATTGGATTGTTGAGGGAACGGGAACTATAAAACTAAAATCAAAAGGTTTATTGCAAACGAAGTGTACAATGGTGCCGATTCCCTTGTTCACAAACTAACTTAAATTTAGGTTAAGTGCATCTTTTTCTTTCTATTTCATTATGAAAAGGACAGAAGATAAATATTAGTTTAGTCCTGTCAAATTAGTCAGCACCTGACGTAATTTGAAGTAATTTTAGTAGTCAACTTTTTAATCACGTCTAAACTTGTGTCAGGCGCTGGTTAATTTGACAGGACTAAACTAAAATTTATCTTCTGTCCTTTTCTTAATGAAATAGAAAGAAAAAGATGCACTGAACTTAAATTTGGTTTAGTTTGTAAACAAGGGAATCGGCACCAATGTAGTGTTATGTTATTTTAGTTCTTAGGACTTAGCAGCCTTTTACAAACATTGCAATTTATCATTCGCCTGATCTTATCATCCTAAATTAGCATTCATAAACATTACATTACATTACTACAGTTTTATTAAGTATCATTGCACTTGGCTGTAGTTCCTACCTACCCCGTCAGTTGAAGCATTAATAAGCAATTGAAATTCATAAATTTTCTTTAAAAAAATCTAGCGTAATCTAACGTATAGTGTTCTTACTGCGTTGGCAAGTTTATTTAAATACTAAATGGGCTATCGTTTGGTCGCAACTCGCCTAATATGAAGCGACTATGCGGCCTAGGGTGGAGCACGCTTGCCTAGAAGAAACCGATTAACTCGAACTTTGAAGAGTTCCAGATTATAAAGATCGGGAAACAGAGAAGCCGGCAGTGAATTTTACAGACGGTTCGCATTATAAAATGTGGAAGCGCCTTGTTCGGGTCAATCAATCAATCAATCAAAGCATTTATTTCAAGTAGGCCAGTTACAGGTATTTTTGAATTGTCGACAAGATAACAATTAAATGAAGCTACAGTCCCAGTCACAAGGCATAAAAACTGTGAAAGTGCTGTAATTGCCCATTCCCTAGCGTAGATCTCTATGGAGAAGAACGGGCAAGAAACTCAATAGAGACTCTTTTAAATCAGTATTTTTTTACAAAACCTTGGTTACATGCATGAATGATGTTGAGATGGTACATTATGTGAGAACGATGTAGTAAGATGTGCACGTTAAAAGTGTCCATAGTAAAAACAAAAAAAATAAACAGTTCAAAAATAAAATAATAATTCAAATAAGCCGTGGCAACCAAGAGATGACCAGTCACAACTGACAGCGCCCGTTCACGAACATGACGCATGTATCAGTGCCATTCAACTCAACCATTTTGAAGGGAACTAAATGACGCGACACACGCGCCACTATCAGCGAGACCTTTAAGTGAGCATGACATACTTCTACTTAACCGCCAAGGCACATCCAAGTCAAGAAAAGACGTAGGTTACCAGTGATAGCTATCTAGTATATAGTACTCACACAATATGGGCTATGCGGCTATATAATACTAAAGAGATTGAATTTATATATAGTACTTCAACCACATAACGGTGACGCTTCGCCGTATCTCTGCTCGCATACCTCCTCTCAATGAGAAGGCCAACATGCCTATATGTATATTTTACTTACACATTGTTAAAAGTTTCCAAATAAGGACATCCGATTTGTAAAGCGATTGCCGAGTATCGTGTATACAGTTTTTCGCTCAAGTGAAAGTTGTGGGACCCTGAAACAAAATTTGTTTTCAACTTTCATTCAACTGAATTCCTGGTATGGTTGCCTGCCGCTAATTACGGATATTGGAAGGTTGAGTCCGGTTGAGTCCACGAGTCAAGTAATACATAACTTCACGCTTGTATGCTCGGAAAGGTTAGGCAAAAGGTGTACTTCTCATGAAATAGCAAGACTATTATAGAATTCTAAAATACTGTTTATCAAATAAAAAAATAGGTCCTGATATGGTGTCTATCGTAGAATTACTGCCTTAGTAAGTAATCATATAAAAATCAAATCATTGTATCAATCAATATCAATTATCATTATACTATCTGTAAGAGGTCCAGGGTTCGATTCTCGGGTCGGGCAAGAAGATATTGGGTTTTTCGATCAGATTTTCTCAGTAGCAGCCACGGAGTCTGGAATTGCGCCCGGCTGATAGCAATAGGTTCGCCTCCTATTACAAGGGAGTTAAACAGAACTGGGGAAATGTGGGTGTGCTATTAAGTACACCTCTGCCTAACCCTTCGGGGATTGCAGGCGTGATGTTATGTATAAATATCTGTGTTAAATATCACTGTTGAAATAGACAATCTCTACCTTTAAATTCCGGCACTAGTTCCCGAAGTACATACCAAATCTCTCAGTATCATAGTAAAGCGTCTCCCTGCCCCCCAGAACAGCAACTTTTCGATGGGACAGCACTAGTCGCACGCCCACCTCTACGTTGCGCACGCGTTGAATTCGCTGGCGACGCATCAGATTTGCGAGACGGCCATAGACTCCTGTGCCGTTCTGGAGAGAGAAACTCAGTGCAGTTATGACCTCACCAATTGATTGTTAAGGTAAAGATAGATTGTCAATTGTTTTATTAAAAAAAAAGTGTAAGTGGTCTTGTTCTTGAAAGGGATGCACACAGGCGGTAGACAAATAGCAGATAGATGTTTCGCGGCAGTAAGCGTTTGTGAAGTCAGGTGGGCCGCTGCAGATACAACCTGGTCCGGTGGGGAACTGGGGATATTCCGATGACGCCATGTGTGACTGCGGTGCCTCAACGCAAACAATGGCTCACCTCCTGTCCTGCACTATACCAACACAGTACCAACGCCGTCGTCGAGGCAGCAGAGTACTGGTCTAAAACTAATTTAATTTAAAAAAAAAGGGAAGTCATCGACACGACGAAGAAGAAGAACGCTCAGTAAATGCGGTCGGTGCCAGCGTGCTAAAAACAGAACTGCCAGAATGTCATATCATACCTCTTCGTTTATTAAAATTCCTAACTAAGCAAGGGGATAAGTTTTGGACTGGTTACAGCAGACACTTCTACTATTAAATGTGTGGTGACACTTTTAATAAAAATCATCAAAATAATCAAATAACATAAAATATAGATTCATTTAGCAAATATTTCTCAATCCTGCATTATTTACATCGAATCTGTCATCGCGTTATGGAGCATAAAAATACGTAAACCTGAAATAACAAAGCTTATCGCTCGCTCGAATTTGCACGAAATCATAATATGCATGAATATATTGACTCTGAAAAAAATATGCAGAATACCGTACGTGAAACGAAAGTCCATTTATTTTAAAAGAAAGGAGATTTTATTTTGCTAATTTCCTAATAATAATATGTATACCTACATTGGTCGCTATGGCAGAATCATAATAGAATCCTTACTGATATAAATGCATAAGTAAGTTTGTTTGTTACCTTTTTACGCCTAAACCACTGAACCAAATATCCAAGAATCATCTAAAAAAAGTACTGTTTCCGAGGAAAACTACAATAATGACACTATGATCATAGATGGCGCCACGTGTCTTTCGAATCATAATTGAATTACAAGCAGAGTACACATCGAATCGATTGTTAAATTCTAAAGCTAGTAATAATATGAATAACTGTAAAATTCTTTTCTGACCATTTCAAGAATTGTAACATAATTTGTATTAGGCAGGAACCCTAATATGATTTATTAGACTTCGGAGTTCCATGTTCACTGTTCACCATTAGTCAAAATGGTAGTCAAGAACTTACTTGCAAAATTGTCAGTGAAGAGCTATGGCTTTCCACCACCAGCTCATATCCGTAGTCCCTCATAGCTTCCTCCAAGGCAGGCAGGGTTCCAATGGGACGTTCTCTCGAAGGCTTAGCTATCAAGCTGGTCAGGTTCGCCGAGTACATGTCACCAATGACGTAGGTAGCACCGAGGGAGATCAACACTGAGACCAGCCGGGCCTTGTGGGTGCTTGATGGCTCTTTGCTGGATGCTAGGAGAAAATATCATGGTGATGTGATGTAAACAATTTTCGGCAACTCTGACAGAGAAATCAGAAATCAGAAATCAGAAATATTTATTTGTAAGAATTTAGTTTTACATAGTATGGTGTTTTGGGTTTATTTAGGTCCGTAGCATTCTACCACAACTTATGGTGTACAAATATGCATATGTCACTCTTAAAATTAAATAAATTAAATAGGTACAATTATTTTATGGTTTGCAATTTACAATAGGTCCACCATGAATTATTTTTAATATCGGTAATCTTAAAAATCAATGTCAAAATTAAGTAAGTTAAGTAGTTTTTGGTTTCTTACAATTTTCCATATATTCTCCCATGTCATAAAAGCAATTATCCAATAACCAACTTGTCAGCTTTCTCTTGAACATGGGGATGGGAAGTTCCTTAAATGCGTTAGGCAACTTGTTATACACCTGAATGGCATTGACATACCACAGACAGAGTATTGGTCTCTGCAGCTACACAATATATTTTAGATATATATATATTATATTTTTTCTTCTTGGTGAAGTGAGTTTTCCTTAATTTATAGAATTATAAATTATCGTATTTTAGGCTAGAACTTGGGACTTTTTGATCAAAAGTGTAAGTACAATATTGAAGTAATAGGCGAAGTTATTTATTACTAGTTGGCTGTCCTTGGCTGCGTCCGGGTACAGTTCAGAATTATCCTACGACAACGTACTTCCGGGATAAAAGTATGCTATTCCAGGTCATGTCAATTTCATCGGAATGCATTCAGTCAAGCGTCTGAAGATAACATAACAAAAGAATTAGTTACTTTCGCAATCATAATAATTAGTATGGCTGTAGCTTACACTGCCTTAAAAACAGCGTTGTGGTGAACCAGCAGCAACTGTTGAACAGTCCCAGCTGGTCAGTTTTACGTCGTTGCCATAGTGACGGAGCCGCGATCACTATCCATAGCGCTGGACCGGTCACTAGTAAGGTTGCGAAGACAAGAGGCCACACCTGGAAAAATGAACACAAAAGGGACATTCAATCATTTACATGTAAATTGGTTCCCAAAGAGATGTCATTGATCGAAACGCGTTATATTTATCAAATTTCGAACAATTCAAATTGAGGAATGACGGTAAATAAATAAGGACACAAAAATAGACACAATTTGTATCCCCTGAATTATTATATTATTCAAAATCAAAATCAAAATCAAAGCATTTATTTCAAGTAGGCCAGTTACAGGCACTTTTGAATTGTCGACAAGATAAAAATGTAATGAAGCTACAGTCCCAGTCACAAGGCATAAAAACTGTGAAAGTACTGTAGTTGCCCATTCCCTAGCGTAGATCTCTATGGAGAAGAACGGGCAAGAAACTCCATGGACACTCTTTTAAATCAGTATATTTTTACAAAAACCTTGGTTACATCATTCATGTTGAGATGGTACATTATGTGAGAACGATGTAGCAAGATGTGCAGTGTGCACGTTAAAAGTGTCCATAGTAAAAACAATAAACAATTCAAAAATAATTTTTTTAATTCAAATAAGCCGTGGCAACCAAGAGATGACCAGTCACAACTGACAGCGCCCGTTCACGAACATGACGCATGTATCAGCACCATTCAACTCAACCATTTTGAAGGGAACTAAATGATCCGAAACACGCGCCACCATCAGCGAGACCTTTGAGTGAGCATGACATACTCCTAACCGCCAGGGCACATTCAAGTCAAGAAAAGAGTAGGTTACCAGTGAACGATAGCTATCTAGTACAAAGTACTCACACAATATGGGCTATGCGGCTATATAATACTAAAGAGATTGAATTTATACAATGCAAAGATAGTTGTACAATCTTCAGCAGCTCCAACAATACAGTTTAATGCTATCCATTTATGCGCCCCTGTCCTTGTGGAGCAGGACCGGCATTGAGCCAAGCATTTTTATCAGCGATATAATCGTCCAACTTGTAATATGCTTGCTTAAATAGTGTGCGTTTAATGCATGTTTTAAATTTCGTCTCATTCAGTTCAAGAATACTTTGTGGAATTTTATTGTAGCATCTCAAACAGTACCCCATGAAAGATGAGTCTACTTTAGCGAGTCTGAAGCCTGGCTGAACTAATTGGTCCCTATTTCTAGTACTGTAATTATGTCTGTCACCTCTTTTATTAAAAAGATGTAGATTTTTTCTTACGTACATTATGTTTTCATAGATGAATTGACAATGTACCGTCATGATGTTAATTTCCTTAAACAGTTCCCTTAGAGAATCTCGCCTACGAAGATTATACATATATGGCTCTGATGGCTCTTTTTTGCAGAATAAATATAGACTCAATGTCTGCAGCCCGTCCCCATAACAAAATGCCATAAGACATTATGCTATGAAAGTAACTAAAATAGACCAGTCTAGCGGTATCGACATTAGTAAATTGACGGATTTTTCTAATAGCGTATGCTGCTGAACTTAGCCGCCCTGCAAGAGTACTTAAATGAGAACCCCATTGAAGCCTTGAATCAAGCGTAATCCCCAGGAAAACCGTTTTATCTACGAATTCAAGTTTCTCTTTATTCAAAACTATATCACAATCGCTATGTTTAACATTCGGTAAAGCAAATCTTATGCATTTTGTCTTTTTTTCATTTAATACTAAATTGTTTGCTGTGAACCAATTATGGACTTGAATTAGGGCATTATTCACGTCATCTAGATTTTGGGCCCTTCTATTTATCTTAAAAATTAGAGAAGTATCAATCAAAAGTATTATTTTAGTTAGCCCATATTGTCCCATTGCTGGGCAAAGGCCTCCCTCCATTCCTTCCAACGGTCACGATTCTTTCCAATTCTCAAGGAAGACATCCAGTTCGCCCCGCCATCTCCTACGTGGTCTACCGCGACCACGTGTCACTGTGTCAGGGCACCAATCCTAAGCTTTATGGGTTCACAGTTTGTTCGGCATGCGACAGACATGTCCCGCCCAGTCCTATTTAAGCTGGGCAGCTTTTTGAGCCACGTCAACGATTTGCGTTTTGGAGCGAAATGTAGTGTTTCGAACATGGTCTGTTAATTTTACACCTAAGATACTACGCTTCATAGCACGTTGGCAAACCTTGAGTTTGGACTTTTGGATGTTAATCAAAGACCAAGTTCCCCTTATTATCCCCTGAATACTGAAATAAAAACAAATTCTTCAAAATAAAATTACCTCCCACTGAAAAGGTCTGATAATCGCCAGGGTCTCGCTTAGCTTCGCTGGAGCGTGTGTGAGGAAAGCGCCCGAGTCCGCCAGAGTCATGAACGAGAACTCCACTGCTTGCAATCGCTCCCAAGTCATTGTCACATCGCCTAGGAAGAAATCTGCTTGCTGGAAAGAAATTCTTCTTGTTTTAAACGTTATCTAGCAAAGATGGTAGAAAGACGGTTGTAGCGAAATTAGCCACTTCAGAAGAATTCTGACTGAAATTTGATTCTGACCGCACGTATGGCCTATGGCCTAGAAATTTGTAATGGCTTTCAAAGCGTTGTGCATTTCTACCATGATTTTCAAATACGCTTGACAGTCCCATACATATTTGACGTTTCTATAATCGCGACCATCCGATCACTGCCAGCTAAAAATATTGACGGGAGTAGTCACGTCAATTTTTTATTCTAGACAGGTAAATTTAGCAAGGATGGCAGAAGGATGTAGCGAAATTAGCCACTTCAGAAGAATTCTAATAACTGTCGGAAACGACCGCAAGTATGGCCAAAGGCCTAGAAAATTTGTAATTGCTTTCAAAGCGTTGTGCATTTCTACAATGATTTTCAATACGCTTGACAGTCCCATACATATTTGACGTTTCTATAATCGCGACCATCCGATCACCCACCGTCAGCTAAAAAAATAGATGGGACTAAATTCTAGACAGGTAAATTTTAACTAAAATGTACCCATGTTCTCGACCTGTTATATCATTTTTAAATACAATACCAAAAATATACAGGTTAATAATACCCTCGTTTATTTAATTAAGAGTTGAAAACATACCTAGGATTGGCAATTAAATGTTCTGTGTTGTTTGCAATACTTTATTCCTTGGAGGAATTATTTTCGTAGTATTGTAGCGAAACTTACACGTTTCCAAATAAGTCCGAGAGTACCCTTGAATGTTCCGTTACTGGAAATACTTGACCCTTGGCTTCTGTCTGGCGGGTCGTAGTACTTATACCTGAAGGAAAATTAGCTTTAGATCTTGGGGTGTAAGGTCCACAATAAGTTGATGGAGTTCAAGTTTTAAATGGCCTTGACCAACTTTAATTAGGAGAGTGTCAGAGGTAAACTCGTGTAAGAATTTAATTTGTATCGTAAATAACAGTACAGTTGTAATTGCTAGTGTTTTAGATTCTTGAGGTGTGGTCTTGTGCATTTAGACGTGTAATTGTCTCATAAAATTAGTTCATCTCAAGCACCATAGAAAGAAGTTTTTCAACTTTATTCATATAACTGTGGATGATACTTATTGCTTGTCGCAAAAGTATACATACTTTTGATCCAGGAGTCATTCAAATTCACGTTAGTTTTACGTCTCGTGGTTGTGCATTGTGCTAGGAGCTAGGACCTCTGACCTCCAAAATTGCCCTTCTATTAATATACTAGTTCTAAAATAGATTGAAGGCAAATAACCGTTTATGATTTTGGAGATAACATGACGCATTATTTCATTTTTATCCTTACTTGAAATTCAGCTTCTTAGCTAAAAGAGCCAGCAGTTTGTCGTCACGTCCCCCAGTAACAGTGATTGTGTTATCATTGTTGTATTTCACGAAGTGCCACGGGGGTGCCTGTGAAAACATAAAGAGTGAGTGTTTGGGTTACATATTGTAGAATGTTGTACTCCTTCTTCTTTGCGTGTCGATAGACTCAAATGATACCCGACCAGTATATTGCCACCTGCACAGCTCTGTCATTGGCTTCATTTAAATCCAAACGCCCGGCACACCCTGGATAGCTAGCACTCGGTTACGCAGAGTCTAGCTCACTAATCCTTTCACCACGATGACTTAAACACAAACAATGAGGTACTAAAATACCTATAATGATCGACATGATTATTACAAAATCGATTGTCGCAAATTCAAGTATGACCGGGTGCTTCGCAAGGAGATGTACAATACAGATCTTCTTTCTGCAATACAGTTTTCCTTTCTTTTTATAGCACGCTTGATCATCAACAATATGACACGAACGAACAAAATCACTTACCCGTTACCCGTATAATGAGTGTGTTCAATATGTTAAGATTTCCCACAGCCGTAATTGCTCTCGATCATTATGGTAATCAATATTAAAAACGTTGTGGTGATAAGAGATTTATCAATTAGAAGCCCATTTTGAACAAACTCCGGTTCCATCTTAAACATTATCTGCCTAGCCATTTCGCTTTTCCCAACTATGTTGGGGTCAGCTTCCAATCTAACCTGATGCAGCTGAATACCAGTATCCTACATGGAGCGACTGCCTATCTGCCCTCCACAACCCAGTTAGTACGGGGAAGTAAGACACCCCTTGGAAGACGTTAAAGTTCCACCATAACTACATAAAAAACGATAACTCACATGCAGCACAGGAACTTCAAAGACTCTTCCTTTGAAGTCATCGTAGACCTTGTCAGGAGGTGGTAGCACAGGAGACTTGTACAAGTTGCCAGCCCACCAGTTCACCAGGGTCAAGTGGTTTAGACGATCTGCGGTACCCTGGTTGTAGTAGATGCGGAACCTAAGCAAACAATGGACTTTAGAATATAGCATTAATTCTATTTTTGTTTTTGTATATAATCGTATCTTCTCCCTTTTTTTTTGCTGTCGGAGAAACCTTCAAAAGGCGACCGGTTTTTGGGGATAAGACTGGTGAGTGTGTGATTTTTACCCCATTGGAAATACCCTGGTGGTCACCATCCGCACATGAGAGGGGGCACCGTTGCCTTTTAAAAGACCTGTCCGGAACCCCCCAGTTTCTTCTCCCTACCTACCTACCTGTGCCTCTGCTCAGACCTTCGATATTATATACAAGGTAGAAAGAACATCAACGCACCAACGTACAAACGGTTACCATGTATTCGGCACGTTAATCTGAACGCCCACACAAAAACTTTTCCTCGGGAGATATTTTTTTTTAAATTCTGTTGTTCCATACATTTTGTATTGCAGTTTGTAGGATACAGCGGTTTTTTTTTAATTACTGATGTTACTATATATGTTGGGTAGAATGATGTATGTTGCTGCTCTTAATATTTAATTGTTGGCAGGTTTTGATTCAATGGGATAACAAGTTATAGTGTGGGAACAGTTTATAGATATGGATTGGGCATGGATAGTGATTGGGTGTGATTAACTGATCCACAAAAAATATCACCAAAAAGGAGCTAAAATTGTTTAAGATTGCCTTCTAACTTGACACTAACTCCTCAAAGCACCTCAATCTCATTAACGAGAAAAACTAAATTAAAACAAAACCTTACTGAGCAACATTTCCACGTAAACCGAGTCCCTAACCAAAATGAAGAATGACAGCTTCGTTGTAAGCTACTAAAGCAATAAGACCTTTAATGTTTTCTTTGGCGCTTATAAAATATTATCGTGGGCATTCTTGGGCCAAGTCTCAATCGGCATCCCAATCGAATTACAAGGCTTGTGATTGTCCAAGACTTTGTATTCTTGTGGAGCTATTGAACTTCAGGGGGAGGGGGAGAAATGTAATTTTTAGACATACCCCTAGGCGGAGTGGTGGGGCAATCAGTTGCTGTTGGGAGTACTGGTGAAGACAGAAGGGTTTTAGAATACTTACACTTTAATTTTGTAGTTATTGTATTTTCGGAAAAGTTTTTATGCGTTGTTCTTGAGATTCTAAAACTGCTGCTCTTTGATGTAATGTGCTCGGTAAGAATATTCATTATGGGGTCAATTCCATCAAGAAATTAATTTTTATTTTAAGGTGAGGCACAGTCTACGCTTCTGTTACATATCATAATAGACTAAATGATCCCATATAGGCACAAAATTTGCAAAAACTTCAATTCACCAAAAAAATGCAAAATGTAAGTTTTCCTATAGGTAGTCTCTGCGGAAAATATGCTTTGATTTTATTATGTTATGTTTGTTAAAAGGTTACCGAAGGTATTTATTATTCGGCTCACTTAAGCTGTAATTTGATGTACAACTATTAATAATAATAATAGCGCGTATTGTCAGGAGGTTCCTCTCTCAAGAGCCAGTAACCAGTAGCTCGGTCCCTGTTCTCAATGGTGGTGGGCTACTACTTTTTATATTTTTAAATCTTTTTTTTTATATTGTTTTATATTTGAATACTTAAAAATGTAAATAATATGTATAAAAATAAATAAAGGAATAATATAGACCTTGTTCTTGATGCCAATGGGCCATCTATTTTTTAAATTTTTAAATGTTTTTGTATACTTTTGTTTTTAAAGATATTTAAAAATGTATAAAATAAAAAAAAAAGATAAATAAATGTAATAATACAAAAAAATTGATTTGTTTATTTCTCTTTCACAAATAAAGAACATCAGTCAGTTGTAACATATTATACAGGAAAAAGTATTTTATTAAATATGTAATTTGATGTACAACTAATACTTTGTCTTAGCACAAGGACAATAGCCATACCTAGTTCTGAGCCAGCCTGTACTTATATATGGTGCACGTATTCTCTAGACACACTGTGTTGTGTCGACTGTTTACTTTCTTTACTGACATGCTCCTTCAGTGGGTGCCAAATTTTATTTGCTTGGACACTTTGGTAAGTGGAGGAAGGGACCCGATCGTTACTCTTTATTCTATGTACTTTTTCAAATTATGATATTACTAGTAGTTGTTGATGTCAATGTGTGAAAAAAAAAGTGTAAAGTCTATAATATGCTATTCAAGACTACTATCTATCACTGTGCCAAATTTTATTCAGATCCATTCTGCAGTTTTAGCGTGAAAAATCAATGTAGGGTCAATACACAAAGAAAAGTAATAAAAAGAAACTTTTCTAGGTCCGATGTGATGTAGACTGTTTGACTTTTATTAAAAAGAAATGTTTCTACCTCCAAGTGTCAAAAGTAGAAAAAAATTGTAGTGATGCTTGTCGTTGTAGAATTTTGTCAACTGAAGAATAGAAACATTTCTCTTCTACATTTTTAACATCGCTGCTTACGGTGATAGATTTTTTTTCTATAATCTGTCATATTGTCGATTCTTCCGTCGACAAAACCCGTTTCCATGGTGGTCAGCTACATGTGCAGGTTAGGCACTAACCACACAAAAAAAGAGACCGACCTCACTTTCCGATTACAACTCACATAGACAACGCTCATATTTCAATTCCATCCATTCGAATCAACGATATTTAAATGTTCTATATTTACAATTATGGCAAGCTAAAACACTAAACAAAGGTCCATTCATTATATTATTATTGAAACGTCAATATGTCAAACGTTTCACACGGTGCGTTTATTTACTGAATTATGACGTCACTACTCACTATAGACACTGTGTAAAGATAACCAGTAAAACAAGACTTTTTTTACACATTGGATTTTTTTTTTTATTAAAAGCGTTGCACTTGGAATTTCTCTTGTATCGTGGGTGCGTTAACAAACATTTAAACTCACATACACAAACAGCCAGACCCGGAACAACTATCTGTAGGCCATACAAATATTTTTTCTGAGTGGGGATTGAACCCGCGACACACAGCGCAGCAGTCAATCACTCAGCTATAGCGCCAATCGTGTCGCATTTAGCAATTACGTGTAACACCGGTTTACGAAAAGCAAAAAAATTACACCAATGTCTTGTTTAACATTTTAAAATGACACCAATACCGCCGTTTTTGTCGTAGTTGAGTTGTTTTAAGCTTTATTTTTTGTTGTGCAGCTAAGGTTGTCAACTAAACATTTTGTTATATCGCACTCTAGCTCTACACATAAAACGTTACCATTTGTCGTGATGAGACAACCCTGACTTACTCATGAGTATACGAGGGTATACCTGTCCATTAATATAATATAAAACCACGTCTGCAATCCGCGAAGGGTTAAGTAGAGGTGTACTAATATAATAGCATAGACTTTGTGGCTGCTACTGGAATATTGGTGGTGGAAACCCAATAAGCTTTTGTCCGATCTGGGAATCGAACGCAAGACCTCATGCTTCGTTGTCTACACTACTCACTCTAGACCAACGAGCCCGTCCGATTATATTAATTTCTAGTTGAAATACTGCATGTTGATATGTCTACTGTGTTGCAGAAATTGCATTAACTAGTTAACGGTTTAAATGGAGCGGAAGCCGATGTCGAACACTAAAATGAGGGAAATATCGAGTGTTGCCAGTTATTTAATGGCGGGAAATGGATATTTAACAGTAGCAATTAAGGCTCTTTTGCGGTAGTTCGGGGATATTTTTTTCAATTGATACACTGGAAAGTTTCAATAAAGTCTATTATTAAATAATTATTAATAAGTCTATCTATCTTATACGTAGCTCTGAAAAATTCTAAAGACAAAGTTTAATACACTTTATTGGTCACAAGTTAGAAATATCATGAAAATAATTGGGAAATTACTAATGAATTAATAGGTGGGGGGGTAAATAATGAATAAGAAAAAGAAAAGAAAAGGACCTCCTCCCTTGAGGTGACGGTTGCGACTCCAAGAAGGTTCCACAACTGTGGCCACCAAAAAAGTGTTAGTGTAGCACTTTTAAAAGTATTGCCACACTACTCCCAAATCATTTGTCAAATCTCCAAATCATCTATCAAATCTCCAAATCATCTGTCAAGTCTCCAAAACATCAGTCTATTCTTCAAATCATCTGTCAAATCTCTATTTTAAGGTGGGCTTTTAGTCTAACCGGATGCTTCTTCTTCTTGCTTGCATGCTTGTTTGTATGCTTTACATGAGCGACTGCCTGACTGTGCCGATCTTCACAACCCATTTTGTCTTACTCATTGACGAAATTACGAACGATAAAGAAAAATGTACCTTATTTTTTTCTTCAAAAAATCATAATTTATGTCATGTTAATTTTTCCGCATTCCGTACTGTATATGAGTCGACGCGGTGTGTATCAGTAACCCAATTACACGGAGGTAGGCAGGCAGGGTATCTACTTATTAAATTATTTCATTATCCATTAATTATCGGTTCATCAGCATTTTCATTATGTTCTAGTGCAGGGGTGGCAGAGCTTTTAAAGTTCGTGTCAAATTTTATAAAATGGGAAATGTTTTAATCGGTATTAGCGCGTTGATGGGTTTATCTGTATAAATAAAAGTGTATATTTGTATGGTTTTTCGCTAAATCGTTGATCCAATTATGATGAAATTTTGGTGGATTTTTCTGTGCACGCCTGCGAAGGTTCTTGCTTCAAAATATCATATTTACTTGGTGGTGCGACGGGTACCGCTAGCTAAATAATAAATTAACACATTTGTAACCCATGCATGTGCGATGAGTGTCATGGGGTTTGGATATAAATAGGCTGAGAGATGAAGCTGTCTTGACGAACTAGCTTAAGAAATAAGTGCAAAGCGACTACCGCTGACCCACTCAACAATTTGCTTCTGCACCTGGTTGGGCCTGAATGTCTGGCCATGTGGAATTAAGATAAAGACATAACTAAGGATGAAGAAAAAACATTACAGCGGGACAAAATTGTATGGTTCGGTCAAACCAAACGGACAAATTCCTGCCGGCACTTGCATCTCCAGACAAATGTGTATGTACTAAAGCATGTCCCTGTCGGTGTCCGGCGCAACTTGTCAGTATCTGATCGATTGATGCATTTCAGGTTGCAGCCTACCTATCCGCGAGGATCACCAATTGTAGCCCAAACTTTAGCCAACCCTATCGTTGTATTTATAACGGCCAATATATTTATTTTTACTTTGTTTGGTGTTGAATGATTTATCGACTTTATTATATTTAATTGTGATAATATGTGTAGTTGATAAAAGTGTTCAAGTCAAATATTATGTTTTTGCTTCATCCGATTTGTTGTTTTATTAAACGGGAAAGTGGGAAAGTGTGGTGTATCGACATGGCATCGATATTTTGTCAGTATGTATGGTATTTACAACATTTTTTTTAATTGTTTTTGTCGTTTGGTTCTGGCTAATCGCCAAAATCTCACCGATTTTGACTTTTACTGGCAGATAGATGATATTATAAGGATTAACTTAGCCTACTTTATTTTAGAAAAAGGATTAGGGTTCCGTGTAAAAAAAATATATATAAAACCATTAAATTGTTTACAACATCCGATTCAAAGGGAAGTAATTCTACTTCTTACTTTATTAATATTATAAATGCGAAAGTTTGTGAGGGTGGAATTTTGCATATACTTCGTCAGGTGTACAGCATCGGACATAGGGTTCCTTTCATTCCGAAAAAAAGTACCGTACCCGAGGAAAACAACAATAACGTTTTTATGATAATAGATGGCGCCACATGTCTTACGAATTACGATTGAATTACAACAAGCAGAGTGCAACCCGAATTGATTGGCAAATTCAAAATTAATGCAAACGAACCCGCGGGCAAAAGCTAGTTTAGTACAAAAACGAGACTCACACACTCTCTCTCGGGTTAGTGATGACAGCGACCCTCGTGGCTTCCTTGATGGTCATCAGGAAGGTTTCGCTAACCGGTCCGTAGGGCCAGTAGAAGAAGTACAGTATCATATTGTGGATCAGGTTGTTTTCTGTCAACTGGAAGTAAAATCATGCATAATATGAGATATCTGTTTACTATGACGTCTTAAAGCAGTATTTAATTCCAGTGTGTGAAAGTGACAGAGCTATACAGGTAGTATAACGCCATCTCTTATCTACACTGAAATGACAACTGCTTTAAGACGTCATGTTAGGCACCAGGGGGGTTACTATGAAGTCTTAAAGCAGGAGTAATTCCAGTGTGGAAAAGAGATGGCTTTAGACGACCTGTATAGCTCTGACATTTCCCCCCCCCCTGGAATTACAAACTGCTTCAAGACGTCATGGTAGGCACTAGGGGGGTTACTATGACGTCTTAAAGCAGGAGTAATTCGAGTGTGGGAAAGAGAGAGCTATACAGGTCGTCTAGTGCTATCTCTTTCCCACACTGGAATGAAAACTGCTTTAAGATGTCATGGTAGGCATCAGGTCTGTTTTGAACAAGTAAAATATCGTACGCTAATAATTTTAGTAGTTAAGTGGGTATCTGGGTACCGTCATATTTTAATTGTATTATCCTGTTTATCTGATAAACAAATTGAACATATCATACTGAATTAAACGTAAATGTCAAAACGCACTTCATAATTAATATTTCCACAATTTTCATTAATTAAAAAGATGGCGTTGACTGCATTAATAAATCACTTATGTATATCTATTCGATTTTAATACCGGTATGGAACATTAATGCAGTTGAAACTGTAAGGCAATTCAACGCACAGTTTTACATCCCAAACATTATTTATTCTGAAAATTTATTTACTTGCCTCTTTAGTCTAGTGGTCGCAAGCGCAACTGCTGAGCATGAGGTCCTGGGTTCGATTCCCATGCCAAACAAGGTGTTGTTGGGTTTTTCCATCAGGAATTTTCAGCAGCATTCATGGAGTCTGGATTTGTGCCTGATTGATTGCAATAAGTTCGCTCCCTATTACATGGGACTTAAATATAACTGGTAAATGAGGGTGTACTATTAGGTACACCTCTGCCTAACCCGTAGGCTCCATACGTCTTCTGGTACCCAGATACCCACTTAACTACTACAATTATTAGCGTACGATATTTTACTTGTTCAAAACAGACCTGATGCCTACCATGACATCTTAAAGCAGTTTTCATTCCAGTGTGGGAAAGAGATAGCACTAGACGACCTGTATAGCTCTTTCCCACACTGGAATGAAGATGCTGTTAGCCTGCGTCATCCCACTGCTGGGTAAAGGCCTCTCCCCATGACTTTCAGTGGTTTCGATCCAGGGTTAATGTGTGCCACTGGCCGTTGGTTTTATCCAGCTCGTCCCGCCATCTTCTACGAGGTCTACCAAATGCAGATGATGCCGCAAAATCAGAGCTCTCATAATTTCTACATGTCCATCTTTCAGTCTCTCCGCCAGAAACACAGTAATTTTACTCGGATCCTATATTCTACAATTCATCGTCAAACCGGCTATACTGACAAAGAGACACTTAATAAACTAAAGCATTCAAATCAATAATCATTATTTACCTCGAATAGAATATTCTCACATTCATACGGCTCGCAGAGAATGAGGCTGGTTCTTCTATCTGACACATCCAAAGCTTTTTTAAGAAATTTGTAATACTGGAACAAACGCATCAATAAATATTAGGCTAGGACCAAAATGTTACTAACAAAAAGTTGTAAAATGGTAATACCCACGTCTGTATAGCCGGTAGTAGGTATACAAAAGTCTGTTTTAGGCGTAATATTTGCCTTGTTTAAAGAAAATATTCCATAAAATCATACCTGTTTATTTCAAAGAGGGTCAAATATGGAGCCTATCGTTCCTGCACCCACATTTGGTGAGCTATGTTTATGTTCCATATAATAGATTGTTATAAAATGCAGAATACGGGCAACTATGCTAAGAAAGTCCTATTGGAAAAAGTAAATAACACACTGCCCAACACAGGAATCAAACGCAGGACCTCATGCTCAGCAGTCCTCGCGACAAGCAGACCAAGTGGCGGTCTTCGCAAAACGTAATCTTATCATGACTTTTAGACAAAAATAAGAATTTCTTAAACTCAAACTCAAACTCAAACTCAAAAGCATTTATTTCAATTAGACCATTACAGGCACTTTTGAATGTCAGAAAAACAAATAAGGCTAAGCTACAGTCACAGACACAAGGCATAATAACTTGTGAAAGTACTGTAGTTGCCCATTCCAAAGCGTAGATCTCTATGGAGAAGAATGGGCAAGAAACTCCATGGACACTCTTTTCAATCAAAATATTGTACAAAATCTTGGTTACATCATTCATGTTGAGATTAAACATATGTGAGAACGATGTAGAAATACGTGCACGTTAAGAGCGTCCAGAGTAAAACATTATATCAACAATTTAAAAACAAAGTAAGTAGTTAAAATAAACCATGGCAGCCTAGAGATGACCAGTCCCAACTGACAGCGCCCGTTCACGAACATGACGCATGGATCAGACCCATTCAGCTCAACCATATTGAAGGGAGCTAAATGACCCGACACACCCGCCACCATCAGCGAGACATTTGAGTGAGCATGACATTCTCTCAGCCACCAGGGCAAATTCAAGTCAATGAAAGATAACTAAATGTAAATGGTAGCTTTACAGTACATAGTACTCACACATGTGCTATGCAATTATATAATACTAAGAGATTGAATTTATACAATGCAAAGATATTATTACAATCTTCTGCAGCTTCCACAATAACTTCACATGGAAATAAATTAGTTTGCCCCTATGCTTGTGGAGCAGGACCAGCAGTGAGCCAAGCATTTTTATCATCAATGTAATCCCCCAATTTATAATATGCTTGCCTACATAGTGTGCGTTTTATACAAGATTTAAATTTCGTCTCGTTTAGTTGTAGAATGTGGGGAGGTATTTTATTGTAACATTTTAAACAGTACCCCATGAAAGATGAGTCTACTTTAGCTAACCTAAAACCTGGCTGTACTAGTTCGTCCCTGTTTCTAGTACTATAGTG
Source organism: Lycophotia porphyrea (assembly GCA_950005105.1). NCBI lineage: Eukaryota > Metazoa > Arthropoda > Insecta > Lepidoptera > Noctuidae > Lycophotia > Lycophotia porphyrea. The sequence continues at coordinate 16,889,877 of OX465388.1, read as the reverse complement.
GTGCCTGTCACCTCTTTTACTAAATAAATGCAGATTTTTCCTAACGTACATGATGTTTTCATAGATGTATTGACAAGGTACTGTCATAACAGACAAGGTAATGTCACTTAGAAACTAAAATGAGAGGATCCATTTTCTTCTTTGCCATGAAACATTTTTTCTTGGAATAAGTAATTCCTTGTGCCTTCTGAATTTCTAGGAAAGAATCGAAAGATGCGTTTACCTTTTGTTTATTTTCTTTTGTTGAGATATCCAAATTAGTAGTCAGAACATAATGTTTGCTCAACATGCAGAGCAGCTCAAATACGTCTTGTGATCTGTAAAAGTAAATTGGATTTTAGTAGTTCTTTGCATACTCTTTAACCACATTACCCCATGGACACAAGCTATTCGATCAAGCGACACGCGTTTTGCGACAGCTACCGCGAAGTAAGCAAGTAAAGACAGTTGCTTAGATCGTGGTACATACGAGCCACGCCGACTCATGGATCGACGACGGTTAGGCCCGAAAACCACCAAAGCGGAGACAAAATGAGAGGAGAGGAGATATATTGGTGTGTGTTCTGTTAGTGGTTTACACTATTGAGCAGGGAGGAGAGAAGATGTCTCATATTTGTTTAGGCCAATCAGGCAACAGCGCACAGCGGAGACGAATAGAGACGTGCTCCGCACATTACCGCACGTCGCCGCTTCTGTGGAGTCTGGGCCTTATGGAAACGGCTTGTGCGTGTCGTTTTACGCCAGCCACGTTGCACGTCGTATCGCAAGAGGCCGTGAACGGAGCCTAAGTATAATACACTCAAATAATTGATTTCGAATAGACCGCTTACAGACACTTTTCAATTGTCAGAATAAAAAAGATGAAGCGCCCAGTCACATGGCATATTAGCTGTGAAGAGATTGAAATTGTTCAATCCAAGGTGTAGATCTCTATGGAGAAAATTTAAAAGTCTTACCTGATATTCGTAGAATTTCCTCTAACGATTGTTATACTCTTCGACGGCAAAGCTTCGGCAATATCTTTGATAGCGATAGAGAAGTCTCTAGGCAGTCTCGTCAGCGTATCTGATGTTACATCTCGAACATCAAAGAAACCGAAAACAGGAGTGACGAGGAGGAATATGGGCAGTACTTTCTGCATTATTTTCATATTTACACGTGTTTTTTTTTAAATATTTTAATGTCTTGTTCAGATAAGGGTGGGCGGCGTCGCAACTATCCTCCAATCTAACGCAAAAATCTTCATTCATTACTTTCGTATATTTTGTATGGACTGTCGCTCACTACAAGCGGGCTGGGCCGTTTTGGTGTAATGTGCGTTTGACGTAAAGATTCTAATAGATCATGAGTACATAAAATTACTAAGTCCATTTGAAACATTATCTCTTTAAAAAAAACTTCATGAAAACATACAGAAAAAGTTAATTTCACAGAAAAATTTCAACACGATTAAATAAGTGACTCTCTTGTCTACTACTAGACAATAAAATATCTGTTCGATTGAATACCGTCTCCAACTGTTGAGTTCGATGGACTGGCTCGCGACTAATTCCCTCTAATATCTTATGATATTACTTCTTATGTTATATATTAGGCAAAGAGTAGTGTTGCAGAAGCGACATGTTTTTCTAACTTTTTCTGTATTTAACCGTTGCCCACGGTTTCGGCAACGTGGAAGTCAGAAATAATCTCACGAGAACAGGATAAAAAGTATCCCATGTTATCCTTTGGGCGTGAAAAGAACAGAATGGTTTTTGTAAGTATGCTTAGATGGTTTGATCATCTTGGTCGATTTATTCTTCGTTCGGCCCACTGAGTTTTGTCCCATATATCGAAATCCTGGTTCGTCCCAAACAAAGTGCTTCCTTCGTCCCAAAATATAATTTAAATTATTTTATTACGTGGAGAGGATGAGTGAAAGGCGACTAACAAAAGGTACAAGTCAGATGTGAGTGGCAACGCCGGGAGGGGACGCTATAGAAGAACATACGCTGACCTCATTGGTGAGGTTCTTCAGAAAGGTTAGGCGCGTAGTACTCGCAACCAGCGTGCGTGTATGACCAGATGTATGAACGTGGACGAGGTAAAAGGAGTATGTAAGGATCGTAGCAGGTGGCGTTCTGTGGTTTCTGCCTACCCCATGGGAAAAGTGAGTTTATGAGATGATTTTGCGTTTAATAATATAAATATGAATTCAGGAGGAAGTAGCCAACCTTCTCGAGGTCTCAGACTACCCATCTGTCAATCTTCATAACAATCAGTTCAGTGGTTCAGGCGTGAATAGATAACAGAAACAGACAGCTGCTGTATCTGTATACAGGTTGATTGGTAATTAGGTGTATTCCTTGAAATAAGTGATAGCTTATTTACAACCAAGTTATTACAAATAAGGTCTAGTATCATCCATATAATCACCCAGTAGTAGTTACTGCTTCACGGCTTTCATTTCGGCGGAGGACATCGTAGAGTACGTGCGTCAGAAGACCAAGTACGTGGCGAGTGGTAGTGCAGCTGCTTGAGTCGCGCCGCAACGTTAATTTTAAGGCGTTCGTGGTGCGAATACCAACGTGCTATCTGCAACTCGTCTTGGAGGAGGACTTTTGGCCGCAGGGAGTGGTGTTCCGTCGCTTCCACGGGCAAGTGCCACATGAACGCGCAGTGACATAGTACACAAGTGAAATGTTACTAACATAGTTTTAGGGGTTTTATTTACTAATACAATTTGTATTATATCATAAGTATATGTTAGTCTGTAAGGTATATATCTATGGGCCAAAGTAGCCTGATAATAAATGTATGTTATGTTATTTCTGGTCAATGTCGTGTATCACATCTATTAATTTCTCTAATCTTTGCGTCTGTGCAGCGAAGTATATCGGGTCCCCTCCCCACGGGTCGGCTTGGATTGGCATTTGACGAGTAAAGTGGCTACTTTTCATCGGAAGGGCCCACATGACCGATGAGTTGAAAGCTTTACCGTGTTGCCTTCCACATTCAACACCTTTGGGTTGAGGGATGAGGTTATATATGAGTGACGCAGTTTTGAGATATTGTCATGCGACTTTAAGCCATGATTGGACATAGTAATCCATTCGAGAGCGGCCAGGACAGCCTTAAGTATTAAATTAGGTAATTATACACATAACATAACATCACGCCTGTAATCCCCGAAAGTTTAGGCAGAGGTGTACCTTAAAGTACACCCATATTTCGCCAGTTATATTTAGGTCCCATGTAATAGGGGGCGAGCCTATTGCTATCAACCAGGCACAAGTCCAGACTCCGTGGCTGCCACTGAAAAAATCCTGATGGAAAAACCTATTAAGAATTTGCCTGATCCGGGAATCGAACCCATTATACAATAAAGCTTCTTCAGGGAACACTGCTTGTCAGTTCAAAACTACGTGCGAATGTTGTACGAAATGGTTTAGACTTTTGAATTGACTCAATCAATCAGTGAAAATAGAAATGAACTTAATTTTTAATTTAGCTGTTCAACTTTCGGGGCTAAACCTTCCTCACTTTTTCCATGTCTTTCAATTATCCTATTCCTCGCAAAATCTTAAAAAAAAACACCAAAACTAACAAATGATATTCACTTGAAATAAAATACACACAAATGAAAGCCACTTAGATATGAAAAATGTAAATATTTATAACGTTTTATTTAATTTATTCCTTGTTATGGTTTAGATTAAATTTGCCTGCCTAGGGAAATCACAAAGCGAAATTTGTTAAGTTGCCCACAATATTTCATTGTGTATTTTTTTAAGTTGCGGTGCTTAGGTACGCTGTAACTTGTTTCTTCTGATGAACAGCCGTATATTAAAACAGCCTGTTTCTCTAAGGCACTTTTTAGGGTTCCGTTTTACCCTTTGGGTATGGAACCCAAAAACAAGGCTGTATCCTTGTGTCAGACGGACGAACAGCGGAGTCTTAGTAATAGGGTAACACATGGACCGTGATAGTTAGACAGTTGAAATTTTCACAGATGATGTATTTCTGTTGCCGCTATAACAACAAATACTAAAAAACAGAATAAATTAAATATTTAAGGGGGCTCTCATACAACAGACATGATTTTTTACCGATTTTATAGATACTGAACCTACAGAACCCTTCTTGCGCGAGTCCGACTCGCACTTGGCCGGTTTTTATTATATCATTAAGACACTTAATAAGACTATGACTCTTGTTAGCACATTCAGGCTTTACGTGTTAAAAATTTAATGATGGATAGTGGTTGGTCGACTCTTCCCGTGACCAGAGGGCTATCCTTAGCCTGGAGAATCAGCTTTGCCATTCAACGTGTCAGTCAATGCTGCCAGCCTTCTGGGCATTATTCCTGTGGACAGCAATGTGGACGAATTTTGAAAATATGTACATAATATTTTTATTATTATTTAAAGTTTTTTTTTTATGGACACAATAAATTTATATATTGGCTTAGCATCTTATTAGTAACTATTTCGCCGGAAACCGTCTGAGGCTAAGACGATTTCTAGTGAACTCATAATAACGTTTTCAAAATCAAGATTACATATTTTATTTCACATAGGCCTACGTGGGCACTTATAAAACGTCGACAAAAAGGTGCACGGTTCGGTTGGTCGTTTCCTATGGAGAAGGACCGGCAAGAAAGTCTATGGTTACTGTTTTCAAATAATTTCTCCTATCTCCTCCTTCTTGGGCATATCAACTTTCACACATATCGTCCCCATCGTTTCTTTGGGCTGTCCTTATTCTTATAGCCATCCATATCATACTCAAAACTTTCGTCACGACATTTCCACATATCGATACCATGACACCGCGCGAGCTTCATCTACCTCTTCTGGAAAAAACTGGTGGAATACATAACTTTCTCCATTTTAGAAACCGGTTAAAAAGAAATATCTACTATGTTCAACTATCCACTAAAACGCCAGCGGGTACTGCGGGACCCGGCAATAAAAAACGCTTAACCGCCGTGGGGTACTCGAGGCCCCGGTTTCCTTAAATTGATATTATTGACAATGACATAACAGTGACACTTGACAGTTCAAACAAGGTTTATCTGTGGCGCGCCACTGCCTAGAGTGCCTACCTATGAACTACGAAATAGAATGAAGATGGCTAGACACAAAGAGGTGTACCTCTAACCAAACACTTAAAGTTGAGCACAGGTTACACAGTACGTATGTATAACAAGGCATCGAGAGATTGTTAACATATCGTTTACACTACGCTTTACACCGTTCATCCACTTACATTTGCCTAAGTAGACTCATACAAATTATTTTGAACGTGGCCTGTCGGACGGTGATTGCGAAGGAAGGTGAAGTGGATTTCATTAAGCTTGCTGGGTTAGTTTGCTGTAAGAATAGGTCTGTAATATGCTAACGGTCGAATTGATCAAAAGCAACTCAAGTGACAGAGCTACAAGTATCTTTTGGACTCTGACTTGACTTTTATATGGCGCTACAATGATGTTGACAGAGATATTTGTGTAATGTAAAAACATTATGGCGATGGTAGTTCTGTTAACCAAGATTTGATGGTGCCGCGGAAGCAGCCGGTGACCATAAAATCAAAGATAGATAGTATTTTGGAACCCCAAAATGGGTATTATGTAAGACAAAAAAATATTATATTGGAGTGTTGATTTTTTTAAAGAAATAAACACCATAAATTAAAAGTAGTGTTGTAATTGTGATGTGTTTTTTGCAATCATGTGAAAAGGCCAAACATTTCGTCTGTCCAATCGCAGCCAATGAAATCAAAACAAAAACGAAGCCACGTTATCAATTAATTATAATGACAGATAATGCACTTTACATATTATAAAATAATTACAATAGAGAATGGAAATTTTAAATTAAGTTTGACGATAACAGCAATAACATTGAAATATTATATGCAATGAATAAATGTAATAAACCTAAGTGGCAGTGGGCAGGGCACATTGCTCGCAGAACCGATGGCCGATGGGGCCAAAAAGTTCTGGAGTGCTGACCGCGAACCGGAAGCCGTTGCGTTGGAAGGCCTCCCACTAGGTGGGCCGATGGCCTGTTGAAGGTTGCGGGGATCCGCTGGATGCGAGTCGCACGGGACCGGTCAATGTGGCGACGCTTGGGTGACGCCTATGTCCAGCAGTGGACGTCTTTCGGCTGACATGATGATGATGAAATGTAATCCTAAGCTACAATCTTAAATCCCTTTTCATATCCCGAATTTATTTATCTGTTCGGATATCCTGATTTCTGGGAATTAAGAAACGGATACTGTAAATTTTCCACTATTTTATTTTTTTGTTAAACGTGTTACGACTTATAAATAAGCAATAATTTTTATTCAATTAACTGTACTGCCGCTTCTGCCAAATATGATACGTATTTTTTAAACGGTCCACTTTTAAATATTCTGTTATAAAATATAGTATGTCGTTGAGAACTTCTTTTTTATTAAAATTATATTTAATGAGAAATTAAAAAAAAAGTAATGATATCACTAGGAATAGTAAGTTCATCACCATCTGCCTAGCTTTTTCCCAACTATGTTGCGATCAACTTCCAGTCTTACCGGATACAGCTGAATGCCAGTATTTTACATGGAGCGACTGCCTATCTGACTTCCACATCCCAGTTAGTACCGGGTAATACGATACCCCTTTGTAGGACTGGTTGTCAGACGGTTTCTACTACGAGTAGTTCATCATCATCATCATTTCAGCCGAAAGACGTCCACTGCTGGACATAGGCCTCCCACAAGTGTCGCCACATTGGCCGGTCCCGTGCGACTCGCATCCAACGAGTAACTACTCGTTGGATGCGAGTCGCACATAGTTGAAGAAGTCTTAATTTACCCGCAACTAGTTAGGTGACTACTACTAGTACCTGAGAAAAACGTCTGTGACACACACACAGACACAGACAAACACCAAAGCTTTACCATAATAAGTTTGTGATTTAAAGAAACCTCAACAATACATTTAAAAAATACTTAAACGGACAATTCCGTCTTCACAGGACCTTCCTTCACAAACAACTGAAAACCTTTTTCAAAGCACTTTAAGAACAACAATAAAATTGTTTATTCACTTAATGAAGTAGTAAAAGAAAGGTGACGGGTGGATCGTTTATTCTCGGGTGCAATTTAACTGTAGCTAGGAAATGGGGTAGAGGGGCTAGTTGGTAGGCCAGCTATCTGTCAAGCTAGCACTTGTTGGAGGGGAATAAAATCAACGTTTTGTATGTTGCGTTTTTCAGCGAGAGGAGTGGTAAACGTTTGTGTTTGTCCACTGCTGGGGTAGGATTGTGTTTGGAGTCATGTAGTGTAAACACTAAAATATTCTTTCGAAGTTAAGCCTTACGCTAAAGAACACGCGACAAATCATTTCATCAACTCCCTTATTTTTCCTAAACAATGAATGATTGAAACTTTAATTTTCAATATCTATCCACACTTAGATCTTTCGCTAGTGATTTCACCCACGAGGAAATCGGAAATTATTCCACAGAAACGTACTACCGATACCGGTACTATAAAATATCTATGTCCTAACTCGGGTTATTGTCAAACTGTGTGATAACATCAAAATCTGTTCCGCTGTTCGGGTGCGAAAAGTTGACATACAGAGTTAATTTCGAATTTAGATTGTTAGTATGGATGTTGGCTGATTTTGTGTGTTGCGCATAACGCGGTCCTACCTATCACATGTGACATGTTGTCGATTTGAGGACTATCGGCCCCTGAATTATTAATATACCCATGAAATATCAAAATGTAGCCACTTATCATTCGTCTGGAATATCATAGTTCAATGTCGCAAATAATAATGAGAAATAAAGTAAGTGGGATAGTGTCTAAAATTGATTTTCATTTTAAATTGAGATACTGTAAGTATAATGTCGTGAGGAAAGTTTTGAGTAGGAATGTTATGGAAATAAGATGTCTATAAGAGTAAGGGAAGACCAAAGAACAGGTGAATGGCTGTGTGAAAGATGAATGTATGAACAAAGATATTCTGCACAGACCCGTTAAGGTAAGAGGACCAATGATATTGTTAGGTCAATGTAATAGTGTGGTAGGAGATGTCCAGTGTTGTGCAGACCAGATAGGCAGTCACACCATGTAAAATATTTGTATTCAGCTGCATCCCGTTAGACTGGAATCCGACCCCTGGCGATCTGGGATAATAAGTACGTTTCGTTCCATATGTCCCAAGCTATCTGCCAAACAAAACTATTGGATCGGCGTTTGGTGGCATTAGGTTCTCCCTCTATTACATGGGACTTTCTTAACTGGTAAAATGTGGGTGTTGCTGCCTCATGTTTGAATGGAAACCAACCCTTGGGAAAAGTCTAGAGATTTCGACATGTCAAAGGTGGTTAGTCACCTATCCACGCTCCAACCTCGTCAAGGGCTGTTAAACCTAGTGAAACACTTAAATAATATCCCAGTTACCATTTAAGTTCAAACTCGCTCGTCAGAACCTACAAATTCTATGCAAATTCCTCAAAACATACCTAAACATATTCGGCGTATTAGCAACATATCCCAATAGATCTACCGCCATTATGCATAACTTGTGTAAGCTCTAACATACTGGCTGCATTACCTGTTGTATCACCGCGCTGGGTGCCACAGGAAACTGTACGCCGTTGAGACTAGTTCCTTAGGTGAAGGCGGTGGTGTAAGTGAGAAAATATTAGCGGTTTTAAAACAATGGTTGTCTTGTAAGATAGCCAGACATGGTCAACGAAATCTCACCTATAAAAAGACTAAAGCGCTGGCCACACTGCCAGCTAGCGAGCGAGCGAGCGAGCTTTGCCGAGCTAAACTATATGAGTTCACATCTAAAACTACAGACGGACGTCCGAGCGAGGGGGCGGGAGAGCGGGCGGGTGGGCGCTTCGAGCGAGGCGGGCGAGGTGAATGACAAGCATCGCTGGCATCGTTGGATATTTCGTTCGCAACGTTTGTATCGCTGACGTAGCTGAGCTCTGTAGGTCACGATGTGAACCAAAATGAAAAGAGGTGAAACGATTCTCCCGGCTCGCTCGCTCGCTGGCGGTGTGGCCGGAGGTACAGACATCTGAAAGAGTAGTTGAAGTCTATCAAAGTCACATTCCATCAGTGGAAACGATAATAGAAAAGTCAAAAAAAAACCCAACGACTCCAGGAGTTCGACAGAAGTAAATTTTTTTTTTCAAGATTCTGCATTATTTAAAAAAAAAAATTGCATAAGTCTTTTACTTATAAAGACTATACACTTTATTTTTTTGGGCTTGTAATAGTTAGCAATACGGCTAACTCTGCAACGAAAAGAGGTCGTTTGACGGTATCGCGGTAAGGTATATATCACGTCTTAATACTGAAAAAATTGAATAACCAATTAACTGCATTGTCTGTTTTAGTGAAGAGTGGTTAGCTCAACTGACTAATGCTTGCACTGACTGGACAGGTCAACTCAAATCTGTGTGGTTATTTCTTCAAAAGACCATTTCAGACATTAATCTGCATGGTCCTCATATGATTTAACCAATGACTGGACTTTAAAAGAGACAGGGACCTCTGAGTTTGTTTCGGCTGTTTATTCTCAGAGTATGTGTAGTAGGGTAGGTAGTATGTATGAGGTATGAAACACCGGCCCCATCTAGTTTAAAAAAAACATGACGTGTAAAAGTGTTTGAAAAACCTATTTTCAAAATAAACATCATCTATTATTTAAAGAAACAAAGCAATGAGATGTTCTGGTTTACGTTGTGCTAAAAAGGAAAAATTAGAGGAAGTTTAGGTTTTTTCATGAAAATAGTCCCCTGGAGGCTAGTAATGTTGAAATACCAAATCGTTATCGCTTTTGAATCGCACCATATCCACTACCAGCCACATGAATTTCTACCTTGCTGCTTAAATTTCACAGACGGTTTCACAATGTCAATGTCTGATATTTCACTCGATATTAATATTACAAGGTGGGAGCATGTGGGAAGCGTATAGTGATAATGTTTTTCGAGTATATTGTTAGGTTAAACACTCAAACATATAACGGTTACGGTACAGGCTTTTTTGGTATTTCTTTTTAGGCTTACTTTCTAAGCTATTTCGTTAAATAAAAGACCATATATTGAAGTTTATATTACTTTATTAGTCTAATGAACTCTTGGTCCTAAGATTAGGAAAATGGTTTTCCGAGAATATATTTTTATTTTCCTGGGTCTCGTGGAGCAGCTCGCGAGAGGCCTATGTCCAGCAGTGACAGGCTGATGATATGACAGTTTGACCCCAATTTTACTATATGATTTGATTAATAGAGTATCACAAGGGAAGACGGAGAGAGGTACATTTAATCCAAGAGTAACACCTTCCATAGTTGCCATGACACATGGAAATAATGTTATTAAATTAGGTATTACATTTTTTTTTACTTTAAAACTTCTTTCTCAAATATATAACCGTCTAGCTTTATTATTTTTACAGTCAGTTTAACCAACCTAATTTATTTACAAAAAGACGTTACAAAAAACAAATATTTTGTTTTCATCCAAGGCTGTCACATTCAATGAGCATAATTTTGTGGCCGTAGCTAATGCTCCTAATTCGTAATATGGTTTAGTATGACAGACAATGTGGGGAGATATTGTTGACGGCCTCGGGCGATAATTAGCAAATTTCATATGTAGTAAGGATCTATTGTATTATAAGACATAATACATAGACTAGATAGTAGACGAGTTCTTGCTCGCGACTTCGCCTGCGATCTGGGATGAAAAGTAAGCTTCTTTCTATAGCCCAGTCTAACTATCTCCGCTATGGGATTTGGAGGGGATAGTGCTCACGCGCCAGTGCACGAGTGGCGCGAAGGAAGGAAGGAATGAGACGCCGTCACCTCCTTCTGCGAAGCAGTCGTGCTAGCAAAGGAGGTGGCCAAACGTGAGAGGGAGAGAACCTCACGTTCCGCCCCGGGAGACGCCCCGGGCGTCGCGGGCCACGTGGTGGCTTCCGGCTACCGTAGGCGCGGACCAATCGACGGTGAGTGATGGGCTAGTTCGCCCTCCGTCCGTCTTAACACGACAGGCCGTGTCGACGGCGCGTTAGCGCCTCGAAAAGATGTCAACAAACAAGGAGGGGGACCCCTCCTTGTTTGCTGACATCTCTTCGAGGCAAGGGCCGATGGGTGCGGGGGCTGCGGGACTGTTTGAAAGAGATACCGCGGCCCTGGAACGCGAAGAGTAAAAGCCGCGTCCAGACCGACCGAGCACGGCTCGCGCGGCAGCCTCGAGAGCCAATGCCTCGGTCGGTGTGGACGTGGCTCGGGCTGCCTCGGGCGCACGTTACCTCGGCCGAGCGTGCCTCGCGGTCGAGCCGTCGGCTGTCGTTAAACGGGCCGTGCTCAAAGGTGCCTCAGTGTGCGCTGTGCGTTCGGTGTGGACGGTCTGGTTTGGCTCGCGAGCGTTTGTTGTAGGTTTATCATGTACTCTCAAGAGCTGTCTATTCGTCTCATACAATTATATGGTGAAATCAAGATTTTGTGGGACTCGAAAGAACCTGACCATTTAAACAAAAGTAAGCACGAAGACTGTTGGAGGAAAATTTCAGAAGAATTACGTTTTCTTTTTTTTTTAACCAATAAGCTACTAGAAACAGAGCTGCAGCAGAAATTACACGACTGTCCATTTCGGATGCTCGGAGATTTCTGATGGCTCGGCCTGCTTCGCGAGGCTCGCCTCTGTGTTCCGGGGTGATGCGCGAATCTGGCTACCATCCACTACATCGAGGCTGCCGCGCGAGCCGTGCTCGGTCGGTCTGGACGCGGCTAAAGAAGGAACATGGATGGGTTTTAGTCAGTACAAGTCTGACACTCCGTCCCGCTCCACCCAGAGCGGGAGGGGTCATTTGATGATTTCTTATTACTTAAGCACCATGGTTTCGAACACTAAAATACTTAAACGTCTGAAATAAATTATTTTTAATCTAATTTTTCGCATAAATGACATTTTTAGGACACTGGACTCTGTTGGTAAACATTTTGAAATTGGCTGTAGAAAATGTATTAAGATAACCAGACGACGGTATCAGTTCCATCGATCGCCAAGCGTTCGACGAACTATGCGAAACTATACAACGCTTTTGGTAATGCACAATTGCAGTCATGTCTTCAGACTGCGATGACCTTATCTATTAAAGTCAGGATCATTAAATCATCTCAAAAACATTTGATATTTAGCTCCCTCTATAAAGGGTGAAAACAGACTCTTAACGAAGCCGAAAGGCATTTGTTCTCCCCATCATTGCGATATTCCCTTATTACCTTATAGTTACGGAGATATTGGGGGTCAAAGTTCCAACTTTTTCACTAGTTCTTTTTATAAATACATGTTTTTAATGGAACATTTTTACTTAAAACATCTCCAGGACCCCCTTACTATTTAAACCATCCATCAGCACAATGGTTTGAGTGCGTTACATAGAGTCCTACTGTAAAACGTGATTTTTCAGCCCAAAAAAAAAGTCGTTTCCCAGCACTAATTTAAAGTTACTTAGTTTGATGTACATAATGCTTGGTTGAAGAGTCTTTTTACACCCTGTATTTAATGTAAGTTTATTGGAATAGTAGCAAAGGAAGAATATGGTTTTTTTATTCTTTCTTAATCCTTAAACGAAGGAAATAGCTTTTTATAAATAACTGCTTAGAGCCGCTTGTACAAAGGGGTAAAAACAATTGAATTATGGTGAACGTAATTTAAATGTCATTCTTTAGTTTACTTCAAAAGATTGGATTCAGTGAAACGCTAGTCATTATTAATATAATTATTATTTTCGCTATGAAAATAGCGAAAATAATAATTATATTTCTATATATTGCATTACAGTTTTAGTATATTTTTTTATTAATTGTTTATTGACCGAGGTTTTAAAGTATTTTTCCACAACTTGGTTGACCAAAGTGTAAAAAAGCACTGGATGTTTTAAACATTTATGTTTATTTCGTCCTACTAGTCTCTCCCTTTCAATTTTAAACGGATTATTCCATAGACAAAGTGAATTAAACCGTTTAAAAATGGAGTCCAATTGACCCATAAAATTTAACGTAAAAGAGAAAAAAAAATCACGATAAAATCAGATTCTGAAGTTCAACATTCCACCAGAAGTTATTTATAGTAAAAGAAGTGTTTGTTTCAAAAGCTTATTTCCCGTTGGCATGTAGTTGCAGTTGTGACCGCAGGCGTTTCCGCAGATTGGCTGTTCTGCACACTGACCACGCCTTTTTACAAACAATTACTGTTTCCTAGACTTATTGTTGAAGATTTTTCTTGGATCTAAAAACATGTGAGTGTGACCGTTATCACGTATTTTTACAGAACAAAGGTATGAAAGTTGAAGAGCGTTTATATATGCTCTGTTGAGCAGGAAAAACTGAAAAGAATTTACAAATAAAACATTATTTATAGTATAAAAAAATAGGCACATCGTTTTATTTCTCGTATTCTTCTTGGCAAACCCTTTAATTTGATACCCATATCATGGTACTACGTAAAAAATAACTAGTCCGCCATCTTTGGGAATCCACCATATTGGATTTAGAATAACGTCACTTAGCTTACCATGCATTCATATTCATTTATTTGAGCATTGTCATCCAAACTAAACATATATGCAAAATTTCAGCTCAATCGGAAACCGGGGGTCCAATTTAACTTCTAAGATTTTTACATAGTTAGTTATTTTTGTGTTATTTTTACAGGTGAAGTGAATAAAGACGTGTTGATGCAAAGAGAAAGTAATACAAATATAACATTACTGTGAAATACCCGAAGAGTAAGGCAGAAGTGTACACTCGTCCAACTTATCGCAGTGTTTCAAGAAGAAAGTCTATGACTAGTGTGTGCTGCCAGTGATTACATACGGGATCGAAACGTGGTCGCTCACAATGGCTCATCAGAAGGCTTAAAGTTACCCAAAGGGCAATTCAGAGGGCTTTGCTCGGTGTTTCCTTGCGTGATCAAATCAGAAATGAGGACATCCACAAGAGAACCAAAGTTACCGACGTAGCCCGAACAATTGCTGAACTTAAGTGGCAGTGGTCAGGGCACATTGCTCGCAGAACGGATGGTCGATGGGGGCGAAAAGTTTTGGAGTGGCGACCGCGAATCGGAAAATGTTGCATTGGAAGGCTTCTCAATAGGTGGACCGATGACCTGGTGAAGGTTGCGGGGATCCGTTGGATGCGACTTGCACGGAACCGGTCAATATGGTGACACTGGGAGGTGGCCTATGTCCAGCAGTGGACGTCTTTCGGCTGAAATGATGATGATGATGATGTAATTACTGACATGACATTAGTTTTTGCTTAACTCTTCATTTATTTTCGGGTTCTATGCAACACGAATAATTATCGTTAATTATATTTACTCTCATTTCTCTGATATTTTATGTTTCTCACCGATCAAGCCGTGTCCCGATGAGATTTCTCATGGAAGAACTCCCTTACGATCTTTTGCCCCCAATTTAACCTCAAATTCAGCCCTTTAGGGATGAATTCAGCTTTAAAGGGATGAATTTTCACAAGATCTTTAGTATTTGCTTTCGTTATACAAGGAATTCTGGTACAAAATTCTTTTTCTAGACACTTTGGTTTAGTCTGCGTGTTGTTTGTCGGTGAATTTATGAATTAAAGATTTGTATAAAGTAGAAATATTAACTCTGGTGGCCTATACAACAGCATAATAACAGAAATTTTATGGATAAGTGCAAGGAGGGACGGGAAGCCTATACCCGGTAGTGCGTCACGAATGGCTGATAATAATAGGTCATCATCATCATCATCAGCCTATAATGTTCCCACTGCTGGGACACAGGCCTCCTCTCTATGAGAGGGAATGGGCTAATTATCGACCACGCGGGCCCAGTGTGGATTGATAGATGTCACATTTCTTCGGTTTTTTGGTTCTAGGACATGCCGGTTTCCTCACAATGTTTTCCTTCACCGTTTTTGAGAGCAGTGGTGATGAAATAAATTACACAAAGTAATGCATTACATAAAGTAATAATAGGTAATAAGCCTTTTCAACAAGCAACAAATCTTTATTACCCCATGTCCCAGATTAGTTCAAACATCAAAATAATCGATCCTAGTAGAAAACGTGCAAGTTGGAGCAAACTTGTAGAATCTTTCAGCTTGTTTGTTTAATTATAAAGTTGTTGTGGCAGCGTTGCAGGGTTACACATGTTTATGGTATGAACAACAACAATGTTGTTGCTGTACAAGCGGGAGAGGCTTACGTGATTAGAAAATACAATCCCGATACTCTATTAGCGTTTGGATTTTGCATTTGGATTTTTGTTTACAGTTTGCAATACAGTGAGTATTATTGAGTTGACTTTAACATGGGTTTCATTTTTGTAGGCGAATTTGCGATTTCGGTGTTTTAAAGTTTCGGTGTTTTAAATTCTGGACGGGACTGGAAATTTAGTATTAGGATCTCGAATATTTGAATTTTCATTACAAATAAAAGACACGTCTGATTTTCAAAACTGAGTTAAAGATCGAGACTTTGTTACAGTTTTCTGTCTGAGTTCTGAGTAAATCGTCGGTTTTAAAATTCGAAATACTTGTTTCACATATACCTAATATTTTCATATTGTTAAGCATTTATTCATATCAATGGATGATATTGATTGTGTTTTTGCTTGTTACCAACAATTTAACCTAAAATGCTATAGGATGATTGTATTTTCGATTTAAAAGTATACGGCGTTTATACAGGGTGTAAACAGACTCTTCACGAAGCCGTCAACCAAGCATTATGTACATCAAACTTTACGCAAAAATTAGTGCTGGGAAACGACTGTTTTTTTTGGGCTGAAAAATCACTTTTTCCAGTAGGACTCAATGTAACGCACTCAAAACATTGTGCTGATGGATGGATTGAACAGTAAGAGGGTCCTGGAGGTGTTTAAAGTAAAAAACTTACTTTAAAAACATGTATTTAAAAAAAAAAACTTGTGAAAAAGTTGGACCTTTGACCCCCAATATCTCCGTAACTAGAAGGTTCCCAGGTATGGTCTAGAACAAAAAAATGATCGCAATGACGGGGAGGACAAGTAGCTTTCGGCTTCGTTAAGAGTCTGTTTACACCCTTTATACGTTACGTTTATTCCGCGCGCTCGTGCTACGGATACTCAGAGGGAGCATGAAAAAATACAAAGCGAACGCCTACGAACTTAACCCATTTAGCATAACCAGCCTAAATGTTCCCACTGCTGGGATACACGGCCTCTTCTATATAAGAGGGAAGGGGCTATATATAATCTACCACGCGGGCCGAATTTTTGGTTCAAGGACATGTCAGTTTCCTCACGATGTTTTCCTTCTCCGTTTTGAGAGCAGTGGTGATGAAATAAATTACACAAACCCATTTGAGGCATATGAAATCCTTCATTAATTTATGATCATCTTTTAAAGGTATTCGTATGCATAAAAGTCACCCAATTAATAAAAACGTCTGTAAACAACAAAACCCTCATTTAACATAAAAACAAGCACTTAAAAAGAGATCAGTTCATCAGCAATAATATAACAATGGCGGTAATGAATTAGTCGTTAAGTCTAACAGCTCGTAAGACAATTATAATGTTGGTTAAACCCTCAAATTAGCGAACGTTAACTGAATGATTGTGTCGTTAAGTGAGCGCCTCAATGGGCCTTTGTCTTAATTGTATGAATCGCGTGTGAACGAACGATACGTGGATATGAACGGAAGTTGTGGGAATGAAAGAATGCGTGCCTGTCTATTGATTTTTTTCTATATTTAAGTAGATCCGCGCACTTATTTTCATAAAACCTTCTATTACATAATACAATATCACGCCTGTAATCTCTGAAGAGTTAGGTAGAGGTATACCTAATAGTTTCTACCACATTTACCCACATTTCGCCAGTTATGTTTAAGTCTCATGTAATAGGGGGCGAGCCTATTGCCATCAACGGGGCGCAAATCCAGACCCCGTGGCTGCTACTGAGAAATTCCTGACGTAAAAACCTAATGACACTTTACCCGACTCGGGAATCCAACCCAGGACCTCATGCTCAGCAGTCGTGCTTGACCAATGCGGCAGTCTCAACAATAGCCTTCAATTAATGGTTAAATAACCATGAAACAACCTGAAGTGTGGGTGTAAAAAGACTCTTAAAGAAGCCGCAAGGCACTTGTTCTTCCCGTCACTGCGATATTTTTTTTTGTTCTAGACCATACCTAGGAACCTTCTAATTACGGAGATATTGGGGGTCAAAGTACCAGGATTTTTTTTAAATACATGTTTTTTTTTTTTTTTACACCCTGTATATGTAATAATTATAAGTACTTTAGTACCTACTTTGGTATTTTTTGTTTTTTTCCAATGTTCACTATGCAGTCAACAGGGCTTAAACATGGCGAGGTGGACAAGCAAAGAAGTTAATCACCAGCATTTATGTGTCCCTACAACAGCTTCCGGCGATCAGTAGTCCTCCGGTGCTACCTAACAATTTATTTTTGAACTGTTATTAATGAGTTTTATTTTATACCATTTATTTAATAGACGTATTTTTGTTTTTTCTCCACTTACAATACCTATACGAGAACAACACTAGTAGAGTGAAACTAGAGACCGCAGGACCACCTATCCCCATAAAAGAGGAGTACGTCAAGGTGACCCCTTATCTCTCCGAATCTTCATAGCAGTACTGGAATCAATTATCGGAAAACTTAATTGGGATAGAACAGGTATATGCATAGAAGGAAAACATATTAGTCACCTTAGGTTCGCCGACGACATTGTCCTTCTATCAGAAAATAGCACAAAGCTGGAGTCAATGTTGCAAGCGTTAGAACAAGCTAGCAGAGAGGTAGGACTAGAAATTAATCTGAACAAAACAAAACTTATGACAAATGCCGCACAAAACTCTGTATGACTGAACAATACACCAGTAGAGTATGTTACGAACTATATCTACCTAGGCAAACAAATTTCTTTCCAAAAACTAAATAACGATGTAGATAGAAGAATAATAACGACATGGAAAAAGTTTTGGAGCCTAAAGGAAATTTTAAAGAGTCAGATGCCAATGAAAATCAAGAGCAAAGTCATGGACTCATGTCTTTTGCCTTCATTAACTTACGCCTGTCAAACGTGGAAGTTCACGCGGAGAGTCAAAAATAAAATCACGTCCTGCCAGCGAAGCATGGAGAGAAGTGTCATAAAAATCAGGAAATGTCAGAAAATTCGACACACTACCATCAGGCAAAAAACAGGAGTGATAGACGCTCTCACCTACGCTCTAAAGTTGAAATGGAGATGGGCAGGACACGTAGCGAGAATGAGCGACGAACGATGGACAATTCGCATGACGTCATGGCCAGGTCCGACAGGCACACGAAAAAGAGGAAGACCTGTAACTAGATGGACAGACGACATCACACAAGTTGCAGGGAAAAACTGGCTGACAGAAGCCAAAGACCGAGACCGCTGGGGCTCTCTGGAGGAGGCCTTTACCCTCACTACCAGAGGGGTTCATTCATGCATGTCTTTTTAATTTATTATTTTATTAATTAATTAATTTACTTCAGATATTTATAATCCATACAATATGTTAAATTAAAATTCAATTTGCATATCTTTAATAACATTAAATAAAATAAAATTAAAATCAATTTGTACAATATTACCTACTACCGACATTATGTTAATTAAATTAAATAATTTACCATGAAATCAGAATTAAATCAAATTTGTGTTAGCATAGGTCAACTTTAAATCTATGTATATTTTTAACTATTATTGCATGAAATAAAAGGCTTTTTTATTTTTATTTTATTTATTTAATAGACATTTACAGAAAAGTTGAAAGGGAATCGATGGGCATGTGATGAGGAGGGACAAATCGCATGAGACTAGAGTGATGAATATTAATGATAATGGTAGGAAGATAGACATTTATGATGACGTATCATTATTAAAAAGATATAATTACCCCTATCTATCCGATATTCTCTCGACACCGGAAAGAATGAACGAATAGCGCTCCATTCTCATAAATGATCGCCGTGTTAAGTGAACTATTATGTCATTAATTGAACGCCTCATTGGGCTTTCGTTTTAATTATCCGGCCTGAGTGTGGGTGTATGAATGGAAGGTATTGTTGAAAAATAGTGACGAGCTCCCATATTAGTAAACTTTGTAGGTATAGTGGAGAATGAGGCTGGATAGGGCTTACTAAAAATTAAAGTATAAACTACCGTTGGGTTTGAATTGTGGTTTATTAAGGCGATTCTCGCACGACACAGCTCGTACGCACGGTGAAGTGGATTCAACGTCGCATTGGTTTGTATGAAATCCGTTCATGTTTTACACACATACACCGCCCGACCGCGCGGACGAGCGGCGCATTCCACCTGTCCGCGCGGAGGACCACCATGTATTCATTTGCGCCCGACCGCGCGGGAAATTCCTACACCCAGTTCACCCTAGAATATCCATTTAACAGAATTACTTTGCGGAAATCAAATACCAGTTACTTCGCAGCCGAGGTAGGTATATTTAACCGCGTTACGTTTGGACGGAAGCCGACCACCGTTTTGAAATAGATTGGGTTGATGTAAGCGTCAAATAAATTAAAAAAAAAACTTCGAAGAAGTTTTTCCTGTTTATCAGATTTCTTCGTGGTACTACATCGTCGCCATCATCATTAAGCTGAAACAATTTGAGCCGCTTAATTTCGTGAAAAAAAAATGTTTTCAAAAGATAAAAATAAAAAACCAAAAACTTGGTTATTTGAATTTTTACATAAATTTTGAGGTTATGTGAAAAATAAGTAAATACAAAAGTTGTAGATCTTTTTATTACCTACAGCTTTGCCATTTAACTTTTTTCGTTAGGACTTGTACTTTTACCGGAAATCGAGATAAACCATTTCCTACCCTTAAAAACTCACCCCTTTCACTTCCCGACCTCAGATCACCCGTAAATTATTTTTCCTTTCATTTTTGTTATATTCTCTTCCTTTTCCAGGGCTTCAGCCCTGTTCTAAATTATGTCATGCACACTTTCACAACATGAGGTAACTCCAGGCTTAAGGTATATTTTCATACCCCGTGCCGACATAAGTTGCCATTTCCCTGAAGTGCAGTTTTGTTGATTGTATAGGTATATGTTCAATAATTGTATTAACACGCGGCGATGGTGCCTTGTGTGGGTAGAAACTCGATTCTTTACCTAACAGGCTAGCTAAGCAGGCAGGCAAAAACAAAACATAAGTATTCATACCAAACTCAAAAAAAATCCCCTGAATCTCAATTGTACAGACGACAGCACTACCTACTGTCAAATTTTCCCAATCAATCTTGAACTTAATGCTTCAGCGATAAAGTTGAGATTTTTTTAAAGAAATTTGACAGATTGTAGTAGCTTGATGTGCTAACGTCTGTACATCATCATAAGTATTCAGCCAAAAGTCGTCTATTGCTAGACCTAGCCTCTCCCCACCAAGCATGACCACTGCAACAGTACACGATTCTGGGTACGCATTCTAAAACCTTTTTGCTCCTCTGCCATCCGTTCTTCTACGCTGCACACATCGTTGCGATAACAATGGGCTAGAATTTAGATCTATTTCCATACACCTAATGCCTACACGAGTTGCCATTTTCCTGAAGCCTTGTACTGTTGATTCTAGGAATATGTTCAATAATTGTTAGAACTCGAGGCGATGGTGGGTTGTGTGGGCAGAAAGTCGATCTATTCCTGCATATACCTAGAATGTTTTCTCACTACGATAAGTTGGTTAGTGATGGGAAGGCGGATCTAGCCCACTTATACATCCTGTTCATCGTCGTTTCGCCCAGTAGCTGGGTCAAAAGAAGTTTGCAGTTTTTGACGTGATAACATCTTATGGCTGCACACATGAAAAAGTGTCACGTTCCGCCTGAGCCGAGTGTGCAAGCGAAAGCGCGGAACAAGCGATAGAGAGGCACGATCGGCCTAAGCGTTAGGCTTGTGACGCATCTATGTATTATACAAAATAATGATAATTCAGTGGTAATAATTATTCGATGCTAAAGTATTATCAAATGAACAAACTATACAATACATTTTTACCCGACTGCCAAGGAAGGGTTATGTTTTTATTATAAGGTAGGTGAGGAACATTTTCACAAGCTTTACAAATGCGTTAGCATATAAAAAGTACTAGGCTGGCATAAATTCAAGGTGGTATATTAACAGTTCCATCTGGATCTTTTTACTACTTAGTGTTAGGCCTTGTGGCTACTCCTCCTGCCAGGGCTGCGGGACTGTTCGAAAGAGATACCGCGGCCCTGGAACACAAAGGGCAAGGAAGGAACATGGATGAGTTTTAGTCAGTACAAGTCTGACACTCCCTTCCGCTCCGCCCAGAGCGGGAGAAGTCATCTGATGATTTCCCATCCGAAAAAAAGGCCTTGTGTCTTCTTCCTCCCACAGAGGGTATCTGGCCAGTTGGAACGTTATAAACTGATTATTATGTTATTTTGCTGACTGCCTCACTGGTCGAGTGGTCGCGAGCGCGGCTGCTGAGCATAAGGTTCTGGGTTTGATTCGGTCAAATTGTTATTGGATTTTTCCATCAGGAATTTGTCAGTAGCAGCTACGGAGCCTAGATTTGCGCCCGGTTGATGGCAATAGGCTCGCCCCCTATTACATGGGTCTTAAACATAACTGGCAAAATTTGGCTGCCCTATTAGGTAAACCTTTGCCGAACCCTTCGAAGATTACAGGCGTGATGTTACGTTATGAAAAATTTAATCCATGCCAAATGTCGAAACTCACTAAAGTCATTCACCTTACTTACAAAACCAATCAACTTTCTTTACTTACAATACAAAAACCCGACGTAAACACAATAAAACAATTGACGCATTCGTCGAACAGTCACCTCACCGCCGCGCCGTGTCACTATCGCTGTGTATCGACGAAAGCTTTTAGAAGATGAGACTGGTGGAGCTAGCGGGCCCTTACGTCGTCCTGATACGGTCCGATGACCAGCGCATTGTTTATTTATTAAGTTACCATCACTCAACTCTCCTTCGTCAATATCACTGTGTCATAGTATGGCCTTCAGAAAAGGTTGATGGAATCTATAGTTGTCGTATCGAGTCATGTGATTGGTTGACTTGGAATATGACACAAAAATCAAATAAATAGTACGTTGTATGATTATGTTGCCGCTTGATTGACATTTCTCTGTTCTCATTATAATCTGGATCTCCTAAAAGTTCCAGTGAATCGGTTTCTGCTAGGCAAGCGTGGTCCACCCTAGGCCGCATCATTGCTTTACATCAGGTGAGTTGCGGCAAAACGCAAGCTGATTTAGTATTAAAAAAAACAGGAAGAAACTGTTGCTAATCCTCTGTGGAGATTGTATTGGAAAAACAAAATGGCGGCGTTAGTTCCGACTATAGCCACGGGCCAAAATAAGCATGCAGTACTTAAATGATTGTGCAGTACTTGTCATAAACATATTTTGTATTAACTATTATTTTCTTTTATACACAAATATATTTATTAATATTTATTATAATTAGTTATGTCAAAATTAAATGTCAATTATAGTGAATTTAATACAATTATTCATCAATATTTATACCGAGTTTTTGATTGGCACGGGTACTGCTAAAAGCAGCTTTAAAACGACCGACACAGTAATGCTTTAGGTTTGTATACATCGAAATACACGTAGCAACCCACTAGTATCTACATCATAGGAAAATGAAAACGCTGTTTATTTAGTCATCGTCATCATTTACAGCTGGACTTCACCTCCAGCTGGGTAATCGTCCTTCATTTCGTGTACACACGGCGTCGCATCAAACTTTACATTTCCAGTATAACGTGGCCTCGCTTTGTATATATTTTCTGTACAATGAGAGATCCGCATTAACTGGTTTCGTATAGCTTAATCAGCCGTCGTGCCAAACTCCACGTTATGGTGCCAGGCTCGTTCAAGTTTTACCTGCGACGGCAACAATGCCGTCTACCTACCTTGTCGCTGTAGGTATACCTTTTCGTGGATATATCTTTCTGTACTTAATAAAAACATGAAAAAAGTAAAAAAAATGCTCTATCAAAATCAAATAAAGGTGTACTTACCTTTCAATTTCTGAATTAAATTCTTTGATCTCCAGGTTCGTGCATACATTTTTATTCGAAGTTACATATCGTACCCAATTTAAATATTTACGACGCAATTTTAATCTAATTTTCTCAAAAAATAAATAAAAGAGTCATGTCTGTGTAAGTGCCAATACGATTACAAGATTAAAATAAAGTTCTGCGAAAATCTATTTATATTGTTAACGAGGAGTTTCTTGGACTTAATTTATCATTTGCGTTTAACTACAAAGACGAAAGCGGTATTACTTACGAAGGGTGCTTAAATAATTTCTACGTGAGAAGGTTTTAAATGTAAACGTCTGGGTTGGATAGACAAATGTTTATTTTTTGTCTAGTCTATACAGTCCCACTGCTGGGCAAAGGCCTCCCCTAAGTCTTTCCAAAAGCACTTGTCCCTTACTACCTCGAACTGCCCTCGCGGTATGAGTCCAGGTCACCTCGCCACCTCTTTCTGGGTCGACCTTGGCAGTGCTGTTCATCTGTAGGCACCCGTGTGGAGACTTTTGCCCAAGACGACGGTCATATTATATTTGTTAGGTTTTTTGAAGTAAAACTTCTTTAGGCGCGACTAGGGAGTAAC
This sequence comes from Lycophotia porphyrea, assembly GCA_950005105.1. Lineage (NCBI taxonomy): Eukaryota > Metazoa > Arthropoda > Insecta > Lepidoptera > Noctuidae > Lycophotia > Lycophotia porphyrea. Next base: position 16,866,127 of record OX465388.1, on the reverse strand, counting down.
TCAGATTTTTTTTCTGACGGAAGTAACGCTTACTATAGTCTGTGTAGTTTCCGCCATTTAAAATTAATAATTCTGATTGGTCGTAAGTATATGTCATATACTCCACGCTTCTTGACTTATACGCCAGCTAGTGGCAAATATCATAATCAATTAGGATTATTTATTTCCAAATTTTCAAACGGATCAATTGTGAATAGCAAAGTGAATGAAAAATTCAACAGTTTTAAAAACATTATTTTAAATTGCAAATTTTTTTGAAAATCTCTAAATATACTTGTTTATTTATTACTTTTAAAATAAGTAAATTAATAATAAATTTTCTGACGATTGCGACATTCTATAATATTCAATAACAAGATTATATTGACATGTGCTGATCTAACCTTCAATTTGCTACTATCAATTATTTTATTTAACAAATGAAAATATTTATGAAATATGAAAGTGATATTAATGAATTTTAAATAGAATATAAAATGAAATAGTGGATATTAAATGAAATGGCAGAGTCCCAGGAACATTTTACTCTTTCATCAATAAATAATAATAAAAGAAAAAAATCAAGTACCTGATAATAACTTGACCTGTAAAAAACGTAAGTGTTCATTTTTCTATTGTTTAACAACTTGTTTTTTTTTCAATATTCAAATAAAATATATTAAATCTCATTTATTAAGATAATGTTATTATAAGATATTTTTTTTATTTTAGGTAAAGAAAATGCTAAAGCTGCTGAAAAGATGAGATTATATCCTCAGCGTTTGCGAGAAAAAAGAAGTTTTACTTCAATCGCGCGTAAAGGTTACACGCACACATTTGTTTTTTTATTTAAAGTTCCTAAGCCTTTCAATATTGATCACATGCTTCTTTCTACACTGCACCGGTACATAATCTGTCTAGCCTTAGCCTAGGACGATTATTAAAGTACACGCGGGCGAAGCCGCGGGTATAAACAAGTATAATTATAAAAAGTATCATATTTACTTATGCATATAGCAGATATATCAAGCATGTATAGACAAACCAAAACAAATATTTCTCTGCAAATATAAGTAAGTAGAAAGTATGTTTGTCATAAACTTTACCTGTAGAAGTCACACAGGCATTTGTAACTCCCCTGACAACGTGATTGAATAAATAGGTTACAAACAAACTCGAAGGCACTAACTCTAAATTTTTTAGTCTATTTTAACATCAGGTACTACACTTTTTATTTTTAGGCATAACAACTCAATCTCATCGCTTCTGAAGGCTAATAGCGTAATGGAAATTATAGAAAAGTGTTATTTTGTTCGGAATATTTTATTTATATTTGTTAGGGACAAAAAAACAGTTTTATTTGGAACGAGCTAGACAAGTTTCCGAGAAAATGTTATAGTAACAATAGTTTCAGTTACCTAGTACCCGTCCTGTTGAACCAGTGTTGTTAAAATTGAGCACAATAGCCAAAACCTTTTTCTCGTACCGTGACGCAATCACGGTCCCCTTTACATTTTAAACCGAACCTTATCTAAGAGCTTGAAAAATAAATACTTGCAGGTATACCGTTAAAGTTTCCTCTAGTTTTACTAGCAAAAGGCTCGGCACGGTCGCCGTCCCATCCGGAGTCAGGTGCTAAAACAGTGAGATAAACCGACCAAGGCCGGAAGCCCGCACCGCAAACGACGCCACCCGAATTCTAAAGCGCTCTCAATTCGGTCAGGTTGTTCCTCGCTCCGGAACGAAGGAGGATTGCAGTTTTAATTAAAACCTTTATGAAGTATTGTGTTTATTTTTTAACTCATTTCGTCTCATAGTTTATGTTAATTTTTCTACTTCTGTTTAACGTAGGGACTAGTTTTACAGGAAAGGAGGGTGTTTTTAAAAATCATGGAGCATTTTTTAGTTTTAACTTGCAGCTATGTTATTTGATTTTATTAATGAAAGTAGACGACTTGTTTTTGTGGATTATTTTAGCCCTCTTTTGTTTCTGCTACCTGGACTTTATAAAGTTATCTAGCCTTTGGAAAATGGCTAGGTTTGTTTCGAGGAACTTCCAACTAAGTTCTTCAAGTCAGTCATAAAATACATAAAACGAAGATATTTTCATCGATTTTATACCGAGCTCATTTCAGTGCTCTATAAAATGAAACCTTATTTTAAAAACCAAAGAGTATTTAGCAAGTTTGCGTCCGGCAGTAAGTGTAGACATGCCAGCCTTCAAGTCTCTTCACTGGCACCACTAAAGGAAGTTCGGAACTTGCACCTCAGCGACGTAAACAGACCTATACAAATATATTAAGGACAGTTTATCGGCACTTTTTACTACATCCTCCATTGAGTTTGGTTTAAAAGGATCTTGTTCAGTGGAGCGGTGTAAAGGATACACTGAAATCTGTGTTAATAGTAGCGGTGACTGTGAGCGGGCTTAAATAGTGTACCATACCTTTCAGTGGCTGTTAGGGATTATTTGAGGTGGATTGGAAGTGTGTTTTGGTTCAAAACTTGTAAAGTAGCTTTTTACTAGGTATTCATGAAAGCGTAAGGACAAATTGAGACGGATACCAGACAGATTATTGACTCACGTATCTGTTAGTAACCGGTGTCCACAGCCAGTCCACAATTTGTCCGAACTGGTTTTATCGGACTTTTACTAGTTTTTTTTATATTGATAGACTATATAATTATATATACTATACTGTTGATTGACTATACAGGCCAGAAATGTAGTACGTATGGATGAAAATGAGATGCACAACAGAGCGCTGATTTATTACATTCGTGCGTTGCGATGACACCCGGTAGAGATCTATCTACATCGACATTGTTATATGAGGATGTATATTGTGAGTCACATCATAACGCACACCCTGTTGCACTGATCTGAGGGCCAAGACAAAGATACATTATATCAGTATTATTGACTATGGGAAAGTCATAAATGTATTGGATTGGCATAAGTTCCCGATTGACATAGGCTACTGAAAAGTGGATGTACACTTAACCAACCTATATGTGCAACCGGGAAAACACAGAACTAATAGAAATATACCAATTTGACGAATCGATGCATTTTTTCCTGAAAAATAACGCCACCTTAAACTGCACACTTAAAATGGTCATATTGTAATCCCGTTTAATGTTGTAGGAATATGGACCGCTTTGAAAGCATCGCCACTTATGTAGGCCCGCTGCTTACCCCTTATTAAAATACGAAGCAACATGGATTCTCTCAAAACATTTACGAAACAGTAAATCGACACACCCTAAAGTGTTTCTCCAATAATCGTTTGACCTTTACACTGAAACGGTGTCACTGAAAATATTTTTTCAGTCAGATACTTCTTAAATACTACGTCATCTACAATATTAGGTTTTTTTTCTGTTTGTTCAGGACAAGGTCGACTTTTGAAACTAGGAAAGGTACTTAACGGGATCGGATTTATGTTGAAGAGCGAGTCGTGATGGCGGAATAATTAAATTCGGGTTAATTTAATCGGGCTAATACTGATTTTGGAAAATATTTGAGAGGACCCGGATTTGATGTTTTAGTCGATTGATCGGTGCTTCTTCTTTGTAAAAGAAGTGGTCTCCGCGTGACATCGAATTTGGCTTCTTAAACATAATTTCGGCTTGTAATAATATCAATAGAATTTAAATGATTGTATAATACCATTTCAACTTTTTGTGGGCTTTTTATGTGCATTATATCATACCTAAAAAAAAACATGTGTACAATTCACACGTGGTAGAAGTGAAACCTTCAAAAATTTTGGCTTCAAGATAAACACTGTATAATGCTACCTATCTCATTTTCTCCCACGTTAAATCTTATGAATTTATGTGTGTCTCTTTTTATTGTCGCTTTTTCGTTTCATCGACTTTCAAATCACAACGATGCTACAGAAGTTTTCATTTCAAAAACCACACACGCTTAGATAAAGTAAAATACTGACTATGACTGACTTAACTTCAAATAAAGAATAACCATAGTGCAGTGTGCTTCTCCAACAAATGAGTTTCCATTGATTTGTTCGCAATATAAAAATGAATGCGTCTAGCCAGCACATCCTGGTACCGGTCACGCTCATATGTAAAGCTGGTGCTGAAACCTAGGGACGTAGAATACAGAACATAGTCAACTCCTCCTCCCAATTGACCCACTTTCTACCAAAACAAGCAAGTGCCGTCCCCAAAATTTATTCAAGCCTACCTGGTCAAGCGACCCTCTTTAAACCGAAGACGTTTCCACTAGCGGACGGGCAAACATCAACAAATTGATCAATGTTGCCACTATATTGCGTATAGCTCTTGGGTTGTCGCACACTTTGAATACCAAGTGGCACGGATTTATTTTACTAAAGGCCCAAAGCATACGCTGTGTGAGCGAGAGGCTTTGGGAAAGAGTGTTTTATACGGCTGTGTGATTTTTGATGAGTTCTCTAAAAAGTTTTGTGTTAAGCATCGACTGCCTCGTTGGTCTAGTGGTCGCAAGCGAGACTACTGACAGTCCTGGGTTCGATTCCCGGGTCCGGCAAAGTGTTGTTGGGTTTCTCAATCAAAAATTTCTCAGTGGCAGCCACGGAGTCTGGATTTGTGGCAGGTTGATGGTAATAGGCTCGGCCTCTATTATCTACATGGTACTTAAAACTAACTGGCGAAATTTGGGTGTATTATTAGGTACACCTCTGCCTAACCCTTCGGGGATTGCAGTCGTGATGTTATGTTATGTGTTAAGCGTCGACTAATTGAGTCAATTATGGTGCATTTCATTACAAGGTTTCCGTACGCTGCGGGCTTTGAGTACCTACCTACGTAGGTGGCGTTATTTACTACCGTGAGAGCAGAAGGCTTCTTGTTCAACAATCATCTCTTGTTCAGCCAAAATACTGAGCTTGATTAAAATAAATATTATTAAAAACTACATGGTGATAAGAAGTAAAAACAATCTCAAGTTCAACCATATTGTAACAGTAGGCTTATACAAAAAACTAAACGAATCCACATTTTTGGGGTTCCCTAGACAATTTAACATATTTATTAGAGACATAAAGCCGATACAGATGTCGAATAACGGTACCACTACTTCCAAAACGGAACAATGAAGGCCTTAACATTTTACTATACAGCCCCAGGCCGATAAATAGCTATTTTTAGAGTAGTAATATATTGCTTACAAAAATTCATGTTTTATAAACGCACAAAGGTAGAACGAAGCATGTTTTTGAACTTCAAGCCAACCGTTTAGCTGAGACGGTGCCTGAGGAAGCTGCTTCGTGCAGGAGAGGTTTTGACGCCCGTCACGACTTAAATGGCAGAGCCTTCGTGACTCCCTCCGCACCGCGCGGCTACTTGAGGAAATGGCTAAGTTAAGCATTAGCCCAGTAACAGGATTAGATCATATCAATGAAGATAGAAGAGTTTGCAATAGGAACATTATAAATGATGTTTATTTTGCAAATAATTTTCTTCTAACACTTTCCACACGTATTTTTTCTAAAACTAGACCGGCGTTTCGTACCTGACTACTCTGAGTAGAAACAAACTCAGAGGTCATGTCTCTTCTAAGTTTCAGACATAATTTTGGCCAACTCACATGAATTCTATGTAGACGGTATTTTAAAAAAAGAACCACACGGATTTGAAGGTGATCAGGAATAAGGTTACCTAGGCTGCTGCTCGAGTGTCAACCATTAGAGCAAGATCCTCTCAGTTCCTCGTGATCGCTGCATCCTAACCTACCGCTAAACCAAACCCCTGTGCTTTGTGCCACACGCACAACGCCATCGCACAGTCAGCTTGCACGCTTTTATCGCCTTTGTGGTAAAGGCGGCCGTATCTTAAGGTTAGGCCTCAAGAGCCGCGTGGTACTGGGGATTAGAATACGCTTGGTTTTTATTAAAGCTTAGTGTTAGCTTTGTGAATATCTAAAAGGCTTTTTTGTTTTTTAGATATACATGTGTTTGCGATTGGTGGGGTGAGTTTGTGATTTTCTTTTGTCTTCTAAGTTGCGAGGGACGATTTGACCAGGTTCAGGTGATTCGGAAAATTATCATCTTCCATATTGGAAAGAGTTCTATAAATGGACTGAACCTTTAGGTTCAGTTGTACGTTGTATTTTATCCGACTACGGCATTACGACTTAGCAGTTGCCAATCTTGGCACACATTAATCGGTTATTTATAAATAAATACTGTTCGGTTCTATTAATCGGTTTACAAGTATTTATAAATAAATACTTTTAAAAGTATTTATAAATAAATACTTTTAAACCGATTAATGTGTACCAAGATTGGCAACTGCTAAGTCTCTGAAAATACGTACCGGTCCAAATCATAACCCTCCTTTTCTTCGCCGAAGTCGGGTGAAAATACAGCGTTTTTAATAAATACTGATTATATAAGGTTCCATTAAAATAGATGGACGAATTTTAACACAGCGTTCAGTACGTCTAACCAAAGATATCCAAGGAAAAAAAACACTGATCAAAGTGATTTTATTTGGAAAAAATAATAAATTGCCGGTATATTCAGTTTATTTTCGTTAGCTGATTTTTTTTCTTGTAAGTATCTAATGCGTTTTCTTATTTTTTTTGCCCCTATTTTGGTGGTTTGAAAGATTTCTAAAAGTTTGTCCATCTATTTTAATGGGACCATATATAAATGATGAGAGGCCCATGGGCGGCATAAAAACTCTGACTCCAGGTTAGATACTTACCACACGATAAAGAAGAAGAAGATTAAACTGATTACCATGTAATGCTAAATCTTACATGAACCATTATGCTCTACATTATACGGGGTGTAAACAGACTCTTCACGAAGCCGTTAACCAAGCATTATGTACATCAAACTAAGTAACTTTATGCAAAAATTATTGCTGGAAATTTCGCGCATTCAACACATTGTGCTGATGGATGGGTTGAATAGTACGGGGGTCGTAAAGGTGTCTTTAGTAAAAAAATACATTAAAAACATGTATTTAAAAAAAATACTTGTGAAAATGTTGGAATTTTGACCCCCAATATCTCCGCAACTAGAAAGTTCCCAGGTATGGTCTAGAACAAAAAAAAATGATTGCAATGACGGGGAGAATAAGTGCCTTTCAGCTTCGTTAAGAGTCTGTTACACCCTTTATTTCCTAATCGCCCCGCCTCAGCTCCTCGCCTTGCAACTCGCTGCCTCTGTAGCCCAATCCTAGATCTGTTGCATCAAACATTTCCAGGTAGCGTTTACGGCTTAGTAAATGTTCTGTAGTACATTTGTTTACCACAAAAAGCTGTTTTTTCCACGAAGACTACAGTAGAAGGAGCTCTTCTTCTTAGGAGTAAGACCACTTGAAAGCTTTCCTTTCATAGTTTTGACATGGATTCTGAGATTTGATAAGTGGTTTGTCGTATTTTATAATTCATCGTTCTTGAAAGTTAAGCGTTTCACAGTTAGTTTGACAGCTATTCTTTATGAAGGAATATTATATTAATGAGTTCGGCGAAATATATTCAATACTTGCGTTAATTTTGAATTTGACAATCAATTCGGGTTGTACTCTGCTTGTAATTCAATCCTGGTTCGAAAGACAAGTGGCGCCATCTGGAAGAGTTATAAGGTGATTGTTGTTTTTCCCGGGAACAGTACTTTTTTTCAGGATGAAAGGTATCCTATGTCGTTCGATGTCGATGATCGGTTCAGTGGCTTAGGCGTGAAAAGGTAACAAACATACAAACAATCAAACTTACTTTCGCATTTATAATATGATTAAGTAAGGAAGTAAGTATAAGGATTAAGTCTAGTATCAAGGCGACCGAGCTCAGCTCGGGTGAAAATAAAGAAGACGATCTTTCCCAGAAATGAGACCTAGCTAGATCGATTTTTCGGCCAAGTAAACCCCTGTATTGCAACTTTCATCGAAATTGTTAAAGCCATTTTAGAGAACGTGATTACAAATATGCAAAAATTGCTCATTTGATAGTATAGATTAGTTGAAGCTTAATAATTTGTTACAAAATGTATACAGGATGTAACAAGACTCTAAACGTAGCCGTCAACCAAGAATTCTGTATAACAAACTAAGTAACTTCACGTAAAAATTAATGCTGGGAAACGATTTTATTTTGGGGGTGAAAAATTACGATTTACAGTAGGACTCAATGTAACGCATTCTGTACCAGACGGGTGTGATCGCCGGACTAAGCGGTCAGAGGTAACTATGTGTTGCGCCTCCGGATGTTAGTGGGCACTTAGCTCTCACCTAGTAGCGGCGCGCTGACGTCCTGTACCAATATCAACGGTCCTCCGACCCTTTTTTTTTTTTTTTTTTTACGGATGGGAAATCATCAAATGACTTAGTGTCAGACTTGTACTGACTAAAACCCATCCATGTTCCTTCCTTGCCCTTTGTGTTCCAGGGCCGCGGTATCTCTTTCGAACAGCCCGCAGCCCTGGCAGGCATGGGCCCTTGCGGGCCCCTTCCTATTTGCTGACATCTCTTTGAGGCGCGCGTGGAACACGAACGCGCCGTCAACGTTTTCCGACCCTCACTCGTAGCCTGCCTGATCACCACCACTTTCACTCTCGTATAGGAAGAGGGATATGAAATAACACACACTGTTTTAAACTGTTAAACTATTTCACTGTTCAGGAAGCGAAACGCGACTTATACGCGACTATGTACACGCGACTATATACGCGACTTATATACGCGACTGTTAAACTATTTACCGCACCATTTCGCGATACTATTTTGGCACTTGTACTGTTACACAACTATAAAAAATGGTATGATTGCCTCTGTAGTATACAATACACCCTATTTACTTTTCCCCAAACCCCGCCTTTATTTACTTAATTACAAGACTTATAACTAAAAAACAACCAAAATTTCTATTACATAACCGTCAAGAGACCTTTCAGGCTGAGTTATACTGCAACTATAACGAAAATTACAACCACCCCTATGTCATGTGCTGGGGGGTTGTACGGACTATCGAAATACACTATATACTATTATGTATCTATGTAACTCAGCCTGTCAGGGTCTCTCGAAGGTCAGTTCGGAGGGACATTTTTCATGTCTAATTCTATAATGGGAGGTTCTCTCCTCCTCACAACCTCATTTGGTCGGGTTGCCTGATGGGCCAATCAACGCTAAGGTCCATCCAGAACTATATTATCTGGATTTCAGTACTGAAAATCGTTATCTGTATACAAAAACCCGCTGTTATGAGATTGTGTGTGAGGAAGAGCTTAAAATTAGGTTACAACTATCCTATACTTATGCATCTATCACTGTTTATGGTTCACTGTATTGCCCATATCCCTGATTCTAAGTTATCACTATGAAAACACTATATACATAAGTTTTTGGTGACGCTTCGTCGCGAACACATTCAACACATTGTGCTGATAGATCGAATGAATAGTACGAGGTGGTTAAAGGAGGAGGAGGTGTTTAAAGAAAAAATCTTAAAAAATTAATATTTAAAAAAAAATGTGTGAAAAAGTTAGAACCATTATATTGGGGGGAAGCCCCCAATATCTCCGTAACTAGAAGGTTCCCAGGTATGGTCTAGAACAAAAAAATGATCGCAATGCTGGGGAGAACCAATGTCTTTCGGCTTCGTTCAGGGTCTCGTTACACACTTTATATTGGTTAGTAGTAGAAACGTTTATACCTCTCCGCTAGAAATTTCTCAGTAGCAGCCTAAGTACAGACGCCAGCAGGTCAAGCTACCCGAAACTGTCAGATTTTCCCAATCAACCTTGAACCTAATGCTGTAGCAGTAAAGTCGAAAATCTATTAAAGAAATCTGACAGATTGTAGTAGCTTGATTTGCTGGCGGCTGTACATATGAATCTAAGCCCGGTATAAAATAGTCACCGTGGCCTTAACACATCAGTGTTTTGCCATCACAGACTCAGTACTGATATTAATTCTCGCGCTTTATTACAAAATCTCCTCAAATGTTAGCACAGTTTTTGAACAAGCATTGAAACCTTCAAACCTACAGACAGATAAAAGTGGGCAACCAAGTTTTTTGGAGCAAGCCCGCCATACCCAAACTAATGTTGTAATACCAAATGATTTGAAAAGAGTAATCATGGAGTTTCTTGCCGGTTCTTCTCCATAGGAAACGACCAACCGAACCGAACGTTTTATATGTGCCCATCTGGGCCTTTGTGAAATAAAATATTTTGATTTTAATTTTTGAAACTACTTTGCACTGCAACTCCTGAAAGCCAGAATCAATAGAGGCGACCACCAGGAATGAAGCTCAGAGAGAACGGTTTTGGATCCCGCAACAAAATTGAGGACGAGGAGGAGTGAGCTATCAACTGTAGTATACCAAAGAGCAATCCAACTTACTGTTTAATAAAAGTTTACCAAAAAAATGTAATTAGTCCGTCAGATAGATTTCCAAAAAATATTGGACACGTATTTTTCACGTAAACCTCAAATGAAGAAGATACAGTGCGTCGGAAACTCGTGTGACGTCATAATGTCAGTACACTTACTGGCGGGGTAACGTAACACACTCATGATTGATGACGATTGATGATTTATCTTCGTCAGTTTTTATTGATTTGATAAAACAAAAAATACATATCCAATAATTTCGATAATCTAACTGACGGACTAAATAGAATCATATTTTTTTTACTCTAGAAACATCCCTATTCTTCTATCAACTCACTCCTTAGTAGCCTACAACTCTGCTTACCCAAAAACACAAGCACACACAGGATTATAATTCAAATGCCATCACAATATAAATCGCTACAGAGACGGAGGACCCCAATTAAATCTGCGTGTACTTTTGATCCTATTCTAATTACTCCGACACGTTCGTCAGATCTTCCATTTTAAACTGCGTACGTCGACAAAGGTGATGTGGACTAAGATTTTGATGGCTTTGAGTTTAAGAAATGATGGTGTTTCAAAAGATTTTTTTTGGGTTTCTAGTGCTATAATAGTGCTTTGTCACACATGGGACGCATCCCATAAAGTGATTGAGAGTTTAAATCTGCGTCAAGCTTCAAATTGGTTTGTAGCGTATTTAAATAGCATAACTGCCTGGTTGGTCGAATGGAGTCGACTGCTGAGCATAAAGTCTTGGGTTCGATTCCCGGGTCGGGCCATTGGGTTTTTCCATCAGAAATTTGCCAGGAACACGGCGTCTAGATGTGAGCCCGGTTGATGGCGATAGGCTTGCCCCCTATCCAAGGGACCTAAACATAACTGGCGAAGTATGGGTGAAACATTTAGGTACACCTCTGCCTAACCCACCGGGGATTACATGCGTGATGTTATATTATGTTGTAAAGTGTTTTTACAGATTTAACTTTACGATAACCGCGTTAACTATATGTCTATATCTACAAGACCTCTCATTTTGCCTCAAATTACTAATCAGTTCGATATCTGTCAGATGCCATGAGCAGATTTGGAAAATGTGATCAGCATTTGAGAGATAAATCAAGAATTAACGACCTTTTCGTTTTACGTACTCGTACTAAGCTATATTATGTTCACGTAATGAAGCCGATTTCTTTCTTGAAACGTTCGACCCACGACTTTAAAAGTAAGCTACAAAGAGTCTAATCCTGCTTAGACCAATTTAATTTGCGTAGACCTAGATCTAGGCTCCCTAGACGGTACTTAAATGAAAGGTTACATGTGAAATGTAAGTAAAACCTCTTCGTAATTAGTAAGTGGTGTAAGTCTTGGTAGCACGTATAGTCCAGGATTAAAAGCTTGAAGGATTTCGTATTTAAATTAAGGTGTATGCTACTTTAATAAATGTATACTCTTTACTCTGAGCTTATAATAATATGGTTCTTTGTGAGGAATGGATAGGAGTCTCGTAGACTTTTAAGATATCACTTAATCTTGGATGTATGTTTATAATGTTACATACACATTACTACATAAACGGTGTAAACAGACTCTTAACGAAGCCGAAAGGCACTTGTTCTCCCCGTCATTGCGATATTTTTTTGTTCTAGTCCATACCTGGGAACCTTCAAGTTACGGAGATATTGGGGGTCAAAGTTCCAACTTTTTCACAAGTTTTTTTTTTTTAATACATGTTTTTAATGTATTTTATTTTACTTAAGACACCTTGACGGCCCCCGTACTATTCAATCCATCCATCAGCACAATGTTTTGAATGGAATGCGTTACATTGAGTCATAACGTACAACGTGATTTTTCACCCCAAAAAAAATGTCGTTTCCCAGCAATAATTTTTGCGTAAAGTTACTTAGTTTGATGTACGATAACGCTTGGTTAACTTTAGCGTTAATTTTAGCGATAGCTAATTGCACTTCTTTTTCTTCTTTCAAATCTGGATATGAAATTGTTGCGCCCTAAAAAATATTTAGTACTATCGGTATCGGCCACTTACTCAATACCCATCGGGCCTATAAGTATGTGGCCACACTAGCTGTACTATACTAAGGATACTCTAGCAGTAGCCAAAGGTCAATTTTGGTAGAGGTAAGTCGGAGTATATATCTTGAATGCCGGTAGGAATCGAGTTCCATAGAACCTTCGTTACTATACTCTAGTGAGCAGAATCGCTAGGAGTAACTTACTTAATTTACCAACCAGCACAGCGTGGTGCCGTGTTGACGGCGCGTTCGTGTTCCACGGGCAACTCAAAGAGATGTCAGCAAGCAGGGAGGGGCCCGCAAGGGCCGATGCCTGCCAGGGCTGCGGGACTGTTCGAAAGAGATACCGCGGCCATGGAACAGAAAGGGCAAGGAAGGAACCTGGATGGATTTTAGACAGTACAAGTCTGACACTCCCTTTCACTCCGCCCAGAGCGGAAGAAGTCAATTGATGATTTCCCATCCGAAAAAAAAAAGGGTCCGCGTGGTGTATTACGGCCTGCTCTCTTTCACAGTGAGGCCAGTGTCCCAACAGTGGGGACGTTGTAGACTGATTTTGCTTAGGTACCAATTTCATAACGTAACATAAGGTTAGGCAGAGGTGTACCTAATAGTTTATACCACATTTACCCACATTTCGCCAGTTATGTTTAAGTCTCATGTAATAGGGGGCAAGCCTATTGCTATCAACGGGGCGCAAATCCAGAATCCGTGGCTACTAATGAGAAATTCCTGATGGAAAAACCCAACGATACTTTGTTTGAATCGGGAATCCAACCCAGGACCTCATGCTCCACATTTTACTAGTTATATTTAAGTCCCATGCAATAGGAGATGAGCCTATTGCCATTCGGGCACAAATCCAATGAAGATGTTATGATTATAAATAAACCTTTATAACCTAAAAACATTGACATTACTAATTACAAAGATCTACAATCATCATTCAGCCAGCTATTAAATTGAAAACAAAGCAAAGATAAACATGTACTCACAATAATTATTCGCACCTTCTACATTAATAAATCGCGGACGTTTGAGTGTCAAATTTGTTACAGAAATATGAGCTTATGCAGCGGTAGTGGTATATGGGACTAGCCACAATGTTTACACTCCATAACCCTTTACATAACTAACATGTATATACTGACGTGGTTGGACTGGTGAAATATCCGGATGAAATATTCTCTTAAACTACTGCCTCGTTGGTCTAGTGGACGCAAGCGCGACTGCTGAGCATGAAGTCCTGGGTTCGATTCCCAGGTCGGGCAAAGTGTTGATCACTGTTATCATGTACTGATTGCGTTATGAAAAAAGTCTTTTATAAATAAATTGGTGTACAAAAAAAAACATGAGTGCAATTCACACGTGGTCAAAGTGAAAAATTTTGGATTCAAGATAAACGCTGTTTAATGCTTCCTGTCTCATTTTCTCCCGCGTTAAATCTTATGAAATGATGTGTCTATCTCTTTTTACTGTACCTGTTTCGTTTCATCGACTTTCAAATCACAACGATGCTAAAGTAGTTTTCACTTCAAAAACTAAACCAGCTTATCTCACAATATTGGATACATTACAAGTTATAAATAGATTTTTAATGAAAACGCTGTCAAGTAAACTTATCTGTTGATGGAAATATCCATCTTAAACCGGATGTAATCGACTCTTGAAAGAGATCTCATAAAAAGATTTTTTTACATAAAGTTATTCGGAGTTGCCAAAGTAAATAATTTTGTAATCAGATGACTATAAATAGATTAGTCTAAAATTACAATTCTTGCCACACCAAAACCTCGTACTAAATTTCTGTAACATTAGCCATATTACTTTTCTTTTGTTTTTATGCGGCCTGTACTGTCCCACTGGTGGGCAAAGGCCTCCCCTATGGCTTTCCAATCAAATCAAATCAAATCTTTATTGCTGAACACAGTATATATAATAACATTACAAGATGTTAAGTGAATGCGCAGTTCACTATGTTCTACCGATTAAGGCATGCAAAATTGTAAGTAGTCACACGTTACAGCAAGAATAATTATAATAATATCAAAAAATCATCATCAGCCTATTAATGTTCCCACTGGACACAGGCCTCCTCTCTTTGAGAGGGAATGGGCTATAATCCACCACGCGGGCCCAGTGCGGATTGGTAGATGTCACATGTCTTCGAATTTTTGGTCCTAGGACATGCCGGTTTCCTCACGATGTTTTCCTTCACCGTTTTTGAGAGCAGTGGTGATGAAATAAATTACACAAAGTAATGCGCCTGCCTGGGTTCGAACCCACGACATACTGTTCGTAAGTCGGGGTACCACTGGGCCACCGCTGCTCTTAATATCAAAAAATGTTAAATGAAAAAATCGAATTAAATCAAATAAAGTCAATTAAAATCACACAAAAAAAAACCTGTTTACAATTAGCCTTTTCAGACCAATCCGTTAAGAATGAGTCCAGATCGTCACGCAAGCGTTTCTTGGGCCTGCCTTGGTTACGACGCCCGTCTTCAGGCACCCACTGTGTGACTATTTTCGCCCATCTGTCCGGATCCATCCTAGAAAACTGACCCGCCACATTACTTACATAAATAAAAATGTTCTAATCCCAAAACCTAGAAAAACATGAGTGTAGAAATTTACTATACACCACACCTGTACCTGTGCTTAACCCTTCGAAGAAAGCAGACGTAATGTTATGATGCTACATTAATCCCTCTGTTTATAAGAAAATAACGTTATCCTATGTGCGTGCTGTAATGAATCAGCTTCCTGGTTTCGCTCGCCTCAACAATGTCCGAGAGTTCCAACTGAAAAACCCCGCTGTAACTCAACAAACAAGCCCAGTGAATCAACTTTAAACTAATTTATTAACATCGAAGACGTTATTATTAACACCACTGAGTGGCTCAACAAACAGTTACTGGCGAAGGAACACAGCCTTCTAACGTCATTATTTAGTCCAATTTGCAGAATTAGTCTGATAAATGTGTTTGAATTAGCGTTTTCGTAGACCGATGCGCGCGCCGTAGCTCGTAGCCGGTGCTACGGTGCTACGCGCTCAGTGTAACCGCGCCGGTCGAGATCGCCGCTACGCGCTACGTTCGCGCCGTGAATCTCAATCGTTTACGTATTAAAGAACCTTCGTATGATTTGTGACGATATCTGTGATTAGTTCGTGTGTTGTTAGTGTTGTGATTGTTGTGACTGTGAGTTTTTATTAGGTAAGTTTTATCGATAAAAATAAACATAATTTTTTATCGATGTTAGATTTTAATCTTTCTTCTGTGTTTATTTTAATCAACTGATCGAAGACGTTTCGTTTTCTTAGAAAACGTCTTTGAAATTAAAAAGTATAATTCTCAGAACAGCGGTTTCGGTATATTTTCCTCGATTGGGAAATATTTTTCTGATGTCGAAATTGAGAATAAATGTCAGAAATGAGATATTATAAATTTAAGTACCTACTTTATAAAATATTCATTATACTTGATCCGATTTATATTTGTTAAAACTTGCGTGGGCTGGATTAGTTTATCAAAATAGAATCAAAATAATCTTAGAATTTAAGACAGGAATTTATGTAAATCAGTGAACGCCAATTACCTGCCTTCCAAAAATAAAAATAATCTCCATACAATTAAAATGACTTTTCAAAAATAGGAATTTGTGAAATCTTCACCATCTAAGATACTCAAATATAAAAATAAATGAAACAAAAATACTAGAAAAATTCAAGGACTCAATTAGACATCTTCCTAAATTGAATCCCGCGGAATCCCCCCGGGATTACAGGTCCACCGGGACGAACGACTCATGAGATTGATTTCAATGGATATTACTGAAAAATGACTTTGTAACTCAAATGTTCGGTACCCCTTCCTACCCACTTGGCTTCTAATTATTTTTTGGGAAAGAAAAATAATATCATACACTCTGCAGATTCGATGTTATTTATTTATTTATTTATTTATTTAATTTTAGGAAAACTTACAGCTAAACAGACAGTGAGTAATAGTTTAAACAAAATATGGCCAGTTACAAGTTTCCACATTTATATTGGTGATTGGCGATGATAGTAAAAAATAAACCCCGTATTACCCAGTTTCTCTGTTGTGGAGTTTAGTCAGGCCATGTAAAATACTCGTCTTCGGCTGCATACGGTTAGACTGGAAGCTGACCCTAATATAGTCAGGAAAAGGCTGGGCAGATGATGATGACCGATGGGGAAGTTGACATGCTTCGTCAACTGTGGACAGATTGGTATAGGGTGTAGTATTATGATTATAATGATCTAGAGTCTATGTAGGTAGTATATTTGCCTGCGGGGAAAAGTAGTTGGGGTAAATCCATCCATATCTATACTTAATCACTACATACTTTTTTTTAGTATAAAACCTTTTAAAAATATCTTTGTGTATGCTTAGACCTTTAAAACTATGCAACGGATTTTGATGCGGGTTTTTCTAATAGAGTGATTCAAGAGGTAGGTTTATATCTACATTGCACTCGTGCGAAGCCGGGGCGGGTCGCTAGTATAATAATATTATAAATGTGAAAGTAAGTTTGTTTGTTACCTTTTCACGCCTAAACCACTGAACCGATCATCCTGAAATTTTGCATGTACGTTGTCAGGTGTACAGAAACGGACACAGGGTACCTTTCATCCCGAAAAAAGTACTGTTCCCGAGGATAACAAAAATAACGTTCTTATGATAATAGATGGCACCACGTGTCTGTTCGAATTATAATTGAATTATATTATTACAAAAAGAGTACAACCCGAATTTATTACCAAATTCAAATTAACGTGAGCGAAGCGCATTTAACAGCAATAGCTAGTAAATGATAATGCTGTATAAAACTGTTTCATATCCGTCACATGACCATCTCAGGTCCAGTTGCAAACCAGCGTCGGGCAATAGCTGCTCGGCGTTTGCTGAACTGGTCCTATTTGGCGCAGCCGTGAGACAGAATTATCTCTTTTTTCCGTTTTAATTGAAGTTTTTTTATTTTATTTTATGTTGCGTGCACTTGTGGCACGTGCCAAATAAAGATTTTCTTTCTTTAAGTGTTTTAAAAATTAAATCACCATTTCCCTGAGATAGATCTATTCTATTCTATTAAAGGGTTTGGTTTCCGCACAGGGAGATTTTAGTTACTAAGTAGCAAAGTTTAAAGAATGTTGAATCTTATTCAAACCGTTTTTCAACATACATATTATATTGGGACTATTTTCGTTCGTACCAATAACTAACAACCTACTGCCATCACTAATCTGTTTGCTAAGGATTGTGTTCTTGGCAATATTTACTCATGACCATTTAGCTGTATATGACGAAACGAGCTCGATAAATAAATAAGCTTTATGGTACACTAGTATTAATATCTAGTAGTTGTTGAATAGGAATTGATGATTATTTTTCGTAAAAGGAGTGGGCAAGGATCGTAGTAAGTGGTATCTTAGTAGCAGCCACGGAGACTGGAATTGCGACCCGGTTGATGGCAATAAGCTCGCCCCCTATTACATGGGACTTAAACATAAATGGGAAAATGTGGGTGTACTTTTAAGTACGCCGATTTCGGCCACAGCGACTGCAATCGATGGCTTTCTAGGGAAATTGTCGAGAGCTTTGGTGTGCTGCTCCATCATGTGCTTTCAAGTGGCTAGCATATCCAACTTTGGCCGAAAAACTCCGAGCACAAAGCGGACATGTCAGAACACCATTGACGAAATTGTAAGGTCACGTTTTAAGTCTAGCTGCGACCTTCTTCTCTCTTCAAAGACGTCTGCTTAACCCTTAGGAGATTACAAGCGTAATGTTATGTTATGTAGGTGGTGTTATTTCTATGCTTACTACCGCGGACTAGGACTTTATGTATTTGTAGTATTTAAGTGTGTATTTAAGAGAAATATGTCTCATTTTATTTGATGAGAATAAACTTTGTGCTATTAATTATTAACATACATACGCTCCTTTCGATTTTTTTGTCTGAATAGTTTGGTTAAGTGCTCAACCGAACTGCAAATAATATGAAATTCGAATGATATTACTGGAATAATACGCTATTAACAAAAACATAAAAAGCGATCAATTATATCGAATAATGAAAATTATAATGTAATATTTGAGTAGGCGGGGATACGAATCATATTATAATTATATTATGATTATGTGTACATAAAGCGGTTGTAACCCTCCTTTAATATTGCCAGCTCATTCCTATTTATGTAAATAAAACAAAAATAAATAAATAATCAGTGGATATCAAATGATTTGAATAAATAAAGAACTCAATGAAAATTTTCCATTTACCAAAAAAATATAAGCGAATGGCTTTAGGAAGGAAATCGCTTTGCTTACGGAAAGCGAGACGCAGAGTTTGAAACAGTAATAATGTATTTAATTTAATGGTTATACTGAAGTTACGTAGCTGTAACGTAGTAAGTTTATTTTTTGTAGCAAATGTACACATAAAATAGAAACAAGAATAAATGTAGTAATTTGGAAAAAAAACATGACTACTGAGCATGAGGTTCTACTCCCAGGGCGGGCACAGTGTTATTGGATTTTTCCATCAAGAATTTCTAAGTAGTAGCGACAGAGTCTAGATTTGTGCTTGGTTGATGGCAATAGGCTCGCCCCCAATTACATGGGACTTAAATTAAACATCATTGGCAAAATATGGGTGTATTATAAGGTACAGCTCTGTTTAACCCTTCCGGGATTACAAGCGTGATGGCAAGTTATCTTTACGGTGCGAAAATAACTTATGTCAATCCAATTATTCCACTGCAGTGCAAAGACCTAACTCTGCTCATATAGAAATATTTTCTTCATCATTTATCATTACGCTTGTTCGTTACGTGTAAGCAATTAAAGTAAGCAAATAAAATGTTGACTATTGATTTCGCTATTTATCTGGTCAATATCTCTCATACGACGTAAGACCACAAAAATACGTACGAGCACCAATATGTTTAAAGTTCCACAAATTCAAAAGGGACTTACTTGTGGAATAGCGATTGCAACTTTTTGATATGAACTTTTTTGTAATGCTATCTATGGCTTCCAAAATACTGTGTTCGTAACTGAAATTGTTAATAATCAAAAAGGAGAAAATCACTTTTAAAAGGCAGTGTGGCCCATGGCTATCCACCTGGCTATCCACCTCGGGTTTTCGGATTCATGTGCGTATTGTATAATTATCACTTGCCCGAAACAAGTGATAATTGTGAAAGAAGACATCGTGAGAAGCCAGGCTGCGGGACTGGCCAGGGCTGCGGGACTGTTCGAAAGAGATACCACGGCCCTGGAATACAAAGGGCAAGGAAAGAACATGGATGGGTTTTAGTCAGTACAAGTCTGACACTATAACTTCCGTTCCGCCCAGAGCGGGAGGAGTCATTTGATGATTTCCATCCGAAAACAAAAGACATCGTGAGAAAACCAGCGTGCCTGAGATACATTTCTCGACGGCGTGTAAAGTCAAGACAGAGGCCCATGGGTATCATAAAACTCTGACACCAGGTTAGGCATAAACCACACGATAAAAAAATGTGATTTGCTAAATTACAAAATATCAGTCTAATTTTTAAGAAATTTATGAGAAATCGAATGCGATTTCTCATATTTTTTTTGTAATTTAACATAATTTTTCCTTTTCCACCGATAATTTATTCCCTTACATATACTGGTAGACTCTCCGCTACATTTAACTTAACACGAGTTCTCGAGTCAGTTGGGCTGAAGACGAGCAGCTGTACGCCTAAGGTTTTGTTTTACGCATTTTAATTTACGCACGGGGAGGCAGATATGCGAATCGTTCGAGTTTGGATTTCTTGGAATTTCTCTTTTTATACGTTACTAGTGGATTTATAACAACGTCTGATTTTATTGAACGGGTACGCCGAAAGGTTTAAGAAGTGATTTGTGATTTATTGCCAATAATTGCCTACTTATCCAAAAACTGGGCATGTATTAAGAAGTCGTAATTAAGAACGTAGTAATGATTTGCCCTTTGGGGTACAATACATCGGTAGCGAAGGGTCAATTTTTGTAAGAGTTAAGCCGGAGTATATATATCTTTCATGTGATTATATTATTTGTCTATACAATACTGACTGTGCCATTTTTCAAAGGGAAGCTGGTAGGAATCGAGTTCTATGGAACCTTCACCACTGCAATACATTCGATTTTTAGACATTTTTTTATTTATAAGGATGTACGGTCGCATTCATAAAATAAGGAATTCGTTATTCTGGTTAAAATAGCATAACAGTTGCATTTGCAGCCATTATAATAGGGTAGTTGACCAAAAAAATCTAACAAGTGCGTCAGATAGATTTCCAAAAACTATTGGACACGTTTTTTTTTTCTCGTAAACTAAAAATGAGGACGATGCAGTGCGTCGAAAACTCGTGGGACGTCACATTTCGGTACACTTTTTAGCGGAAAGTGACGTCACAAGCCCCCGCTCATGAACTTTGATGATTTTTATCTTCGTTATTTTTTATTGATTTGATAAAACAAAAAATACGTATCCAATATTTTTAGATAGTCTAACTGACGGACTAAATAGAATTATATTGTTTTTACTCAGGAAACATCCCTATTGCCATCATCTTCCTGCCCTTGTCATTTGGAGTCGGCGCAACACACTTTTTTCTTCCATTCTCCTCTGTTTGACAGATGTCAGTGACTCTGTCGGACGCCATGGTACTATTTGAAATGAAAGCAATCATAACAAATTCAGTCATTGTACCTTCTAATTGACTCTAGACCTCAACATTACTTTCTTACTATAACTTACTACCATTTTAACTATCAGCTCCATTTTGTAATATTGTATCATCTCAATTAATAGCTGTCTTAATAACAGTTCAATTAATGTGTAAAGTGTAATTAAATCAATAAAGATCTTGAGAGAACTTTCTAGGTATATTGATTGGCGATCATAGTGCTTTATTCTAAACTAAAAGAAAAATGTTGCTGCTCATATTTATGACTTTATAAATGACTAGTTTTTACCCGCGCGTTCGCTCCCGTTATGGTCGATTGATGGCAATAGAATCGCGCCCTATAACATTAATGTAACTGGTGAAACGGGGGTGTGGTCACAGAGGGACACCACTGCCTATCCCTTCGGGGATTACAGGCGCGATGTGTGAAAATTATTGGGTATCTACATTATAGTTAGCACAAACACGGTAAATAAGTAGTTCTACCAACATTCCTTATTTCCTTCAGACTAGCTAATTACGTCTGTGTTGGTACTAGGTTCACCACAATAGCTTAACTTTGTACTGGATAGTTACGCAAACTATTATGCTACATAATTCCCCCACTAGTTACCTACTTTGTGTTCAAATAAGTTATTATTTAGTTATTTAATTCTTATGAGAAAGATTATACGTTGAAGTAAGAAATAAGTAATAATAAGGTTTTATAATCTTTGGTGACTTCCGGCTACCGTAGACGCGGACCTGTGGACGGTGAGTAATGGGCTAGCTCGCCGTCCGTCCGTCTTTTGATGACAGGCTGTGTAGACGGCGCGTTCGTGTTCCACGCGCGCATCAAAGAGATGTCAGCAAACAGGGAGGGGCCCGCAAGGGCCGATGCCTGCCAGGGCTGCGGGACTGTTCGAAAGAGATACCGCGGCCCTGGAACACAACGGGCAAGAAAGCAACATGGATGGGTTTTAGTCGGTACAAGTCTGACACTCCCTTCCGCTCTGCCCGGAGCGGGAGAAGTCATTTGATGATTTCCCATCCGTAAAAAAAAAAGGTTTTATAATCTTTTGAGCGATTCGAAAAGTTTTGAAATGGTTTACAATATTGTGAACGGTGTTTGATTTCAAAGAAAATTCAAAAATGCCATAAAATATTGTATGGGCCAGATAATTCCGACCCAGCTCAATTTCACATGCATGAACCCAAATTCAACCGATTAAAAGAGTTTATTTTTAATTGTATTAACAAATCAAACAACGCTCCATATATCATTAAGTTAAGATTAAGGAGATTGAAGAATTCCTAGTTTAGTCGTCCAATTTGGGGTGAGCAGCACCCAATCAACGCGTGTGGGTATCCAAGTAATTCAACGCACGTTTGATTGCGCAGTTGTGTAAAGCAGAGCCCCAGAGTAAGGGAAACGTTGCCTAAGTGGTTTAAAGGATATGTATGTACTTATTTGGTTTCATATTACAATCAAAATATTTCATTTCACATAAACCTACATGGCTAATTGCTGACTACTACTTACTCATGTAACGAATAAGTGCCTGCAAATTGTTGTAAATATTTCAAATGCACTATTTTAGATTCAAACTAAAATGACGAGTTTATACAAACAGCCGTTATTGTGTAATTAAAATGATAAATAATTATTGACCAACATTTATAATATAAGTTCCTGGTCCATTTAATTATAATTATGTTACTAATATTAAGTTGCACTTTTAGTTTTTGCGGACGATAAATACTTAATATTTTAGTTCATAATATACAATGTTGTACAAATAAGTGATGTTCATGATTTAAACTGATTACATAATATTAATTCAGCGGTTGAAAAACGATGAAAACAAGTACAGCTTCTTTAACCAAATTAGTGCAACCACTCACGATTGCACCAAGATACGAAAAACTCGTCCCCAATCACGTCAAGATGTTTCTTAACTGACTTAACAACTTACTCTAACGTTTGCATAGGTATGATTTATTTCAGGAGTCCGTATAACTCCGTGATTACCTGTGACATTCACTATTTTTACACATTATACAGGATGTTTGTTGCAACGTTTGCTAAATTGAACGGGCCGAAAAGCCAAACCGTGGGGCCAAGGATGAGTTATTGGGGCTGAAGAGACAGCAAATAACCCCTCGTTTCTGCCCGTGTCATCATCATCATCATCAGCCTTATAATGTTCCCACTGCTGGAACTCAGGCCTCCTCTCTTATGAGAGGGAATGAGCTATAATCCACCACGCGGCCCACCTTTTTCATAAAACGAAACTCGTCGCCAATCACATCACGATGTTTATTAACTAACCTAACAACTTACCGATACCGTTTGTAAAGGACGACACGTATGATTAATTTCAGGAGTCCGCATAACTCCTCGGCTACCTGCGGGACCCATCGCGAATAACTCGCATCAATCATGCCACTGATGTTTTCCTGTTTGTTTGTGGGGAAATAATGACGCTTTTGGGCTATTTTAAAGTTTAGTGTGAGGACATTAAAATTGTATGTAATTTGTAGGCACTTAATTAACATCTCATTCAAAGGTTGTTAATTAAATGCCTATAATTTTATACTGGTATATTCAGCTGCGTTCAGTTTGACTGGAAGTCGACCCTAACATATTTGGGTAAAGGCTAGGCAGATGAAGAAATTAATTAAGAATTTTATACTGTTCCGAATTTGTAGTCTGTTTTTCGCTAGCACGAATATTGAGTTTCGGCTCTCTTATAAATCAACTGGGTTGAACAAATCGTTATTTTATTAGGTAAGTACCTGATACTTAGAATTTCAGAATAGGAAACTAGAGGAGAAATAGGAGACTGGATTCGTCGTCGACTAATGACAATAAACTCGTTTCTTATAACATAAGACTTCACTGTGGGTGTGACACTTTTGGAATCCACCTTCAGTCGTGTTGGGTACCCATTCCAACGGATTATAAGAGAGAGGAAAGAGAGATTGCACAATTTATATATGTATTGAGCACACTCTAATAGTATACCATAATATTTCACAGTAGCAGTCTCCACCGAAATCGCCCGCCGTGACCGAAATTCGGTTCGGAGTATTTTAATAATAAATAATAATAGTTTTATAACGATCTCGAAAATGACCAATATTAGTGCACCCTCGCACTGTTGCACCATACGAAAACTCGTCCCCAATCACGTCACAATGTTTATTAACTAACCTAACTACTTACCGTTATCATTTGTATAGGACGACACGTATAAATAATTTCAGGAATCCGCATAACTCCTCGGCTACCTGCGGGACCCATCGCCAATAACTCGCATCAATCATGTCTATAGTTTATTTTATATTTTTGTAATGTTTTTTTTTAAATATTTTTGTTACTAAAAATATTTAAAAATGTAAATAAGTTAAGAAAAATAAATAAAGGAATAATAATATTTTTTTTATGCTGGAGTGTAATTGAATCCTTAGCCTAATATTAAGGAGCACCAATTTCCAAAGCGTCAATCACACGTGTATAAAATAAGAAATTGCAATTAGGTGCGAAAAATATACCCTTGTCGCGATATATTCGCTTTTTATTTTTATATTAAGGCCTCAGTTACTTTTGTGACGTTGATGTATGGAGTTACACCTCATTTGTCACCAGCTGTTGAAAGGTTGAAAAGAAAATGATGGTCACTTGTGTGATTATACACTTATTTTTTGTTTTATTATTTCTTAACAAGCTGTAACACTTGATATCACGCCTGTAGTGTCTGAAGTGTTGAGCAGAGATGAATAGTAACACTCATATTTCTCCAGTTATGTACGTCTTACCTATTACCGTCTATTACCTACTAGCTTTTGCCCGCGGCTTCGCTGGCATTAATTTGAAATTGGACAATCAATACGGCTTATACTCTGCTTGTAATAATATGATTCAATCATGGTTCGGAAGACACGTCGTGCCATCTATTATTATAAAAACGCCATTATTGTTTGCCTCGGAAATAGTTTTCTTTTTCGGGATGAAAGATACCCTATGTCCGTGTCTGTACACCTAGCAACGTATATGCAAAATTTCAGGATGATCGGTTCAGTGGTTTAGGCGTGAAAAGGAAAAGGAGGGGGTAACAAACAAACAAAACTTACTTTTGCATTTATAATATTAATAGTTAGGAATAGGATTAGCCTATTACCATCAAGTGTGTAGAAATTCGATCTCCAGGCTGTTACTGGGAAAATTCTCGATAGCATTTCGCCAAACCTAGGTCTTTGGGCTTAGTAGTCGAGTTACAAACAAGTCATCTAGAAAAATGGCGTTTGTTCTATTAGTGGGAAGTTTACAAAACATAATATCACGCCTGTAATCTCCAAAGAGTTAGGCAGAGGTGTACCTAATTCCACCCCGCTACTTTCTCCACATATATTGCGCATTTTTTTCTGTTTGCACACGTATTGTTTTTTTTTTCTTAAATTTTAATTTGGCGTATTTTGTTTACTTTATTATTCTTTTTAGTTAATCATATTATCATTTTCATTTTTATGCACTTTCCTTCACATTTTAAATAAATTATTTAATTTAAATATGTTTAAAATATGTTATCTGAATACCGTGTGGTGGGACCCTAGTGATCTGCGATACAGGTTTTCTAGTGCAGACACCAGTCTCTCACAAACTTATCAAGCTACTGTAATTTTAAACTATGTATATAATACATTATAAGTCATGTTTGTGAAGAGATAATAAATTAATTTGAATTTGAATTTGAATAGTACACCTACTCGTACATTACACCAGTTGTGTTTAAGTCTCATGTAATAGGGGGCAAGCCTATTGCCATCAACCGGGCACAAATCCAGACTCCGTGACTGCTACAGAGAAATTCCAGTTGGAAAAGCCGAATAACATTTTGCCCGAAGCGGGAATCGAACCCAGGACCTCATGCTCAGCAGTCGCGCTTGCAACCACTAGACCAACGAGAGAATATACTTACGCTTACCATTAATTATCAGAATTCTATAATTAGTATTTTAAGATCTTTTAATCCTAAAGGTCGTAGTTTATAGAATTTAGTATCTCTAATAATACTTATCTTGATATTAATTTAGATTAGTTAACTCATTCATTTGAATTTTGTCCACATTGCTCAAGTCCGTGAAAGTGTTCCATGAATTCTATACCTAACACTAAACTCGAAATCGCAACACATTCGTAAAAAGAAAACTAAGTATTGTGTTCGACTCAATTTAAAACTTCTTAAAACCTAAAGCAGGTAAGAACTATCGGATTTTCTTAGCGCAGGTCTGGAGCAGTGTCTGGGCCACAGAAGTGCTTTCCCAGAGGTGCATTCCGTTTATGCTTCAGTGGATTACATTCGCTGAGGTGCGATACGGTTTTATCAGTTTTTCCGAACTTGTGCGGAAATGAAAGCGTGAGTTTTCAGATGAGTATTTATGTTTGCCTGGTAGGCGCAGATATATAACATGTTGGAAATAATTGATAATATAAACAGCAGAACAATCAAATTGTATAGTGACCAGAAATCTTCTTTATTACATAGTATAAAACAAAGTCACTCCCGCTGTTGGTATGCTTAGATCTATAAAACTACGCAACGGATTATAATGCAGTTCTCAGCAATAGATAGAGTGATTCAAGAGGAAGGTTTGTATTTACATTGCTTCCGAGCAAAGCCAGGGGTGGGTCGCTAGTTGTGAATAAAAAGAAGTGGTTTGTGATTCATTTTTCAACCGTTAACTGTTTTGTGTATATACCTAGGGGAGTAATAAGGTCGTTCGAAATTAATCATATTAACGCCTTTCTTTTTTGATAAGTTTACAGTCTAGATTTTTGTGATAACATAAAACCTATACCTGAATGTACACTACAAGGGTTCCTAGTCGCAAAATCCTAGTAAATATCTACTAGAATAAGATTCCATTTATGATTCTAAAAGTTTAATTTCAGAGAATTTTATTCTAGAAAATGGCGTCCATTTACGTCTATTTCTTATACTTTACATTATCACAAATTATATAAACAGTTTCTCAATGCGACACTAAAATACATTTGACCTTATTTAAATAGAATTTGAATTTCATTACAGCGTCATCAAAGGGGTTCTCGACCGATTTTCATTGAGAGTTTGTCTATACTAGTCAATATTTACTTGAGATCGGACTGATGTCAAAGCAGTAACTTAATTACAATTAAATTGTTGAAGTATTTTGTTAGACGTAACTTTTTAAATGATAGAATAAACATGGTGGAATGTCTCATGATATAACGCAACTTAGAAATGGAAAAGTACAAACAAGACTTAATTTTTTTTTTGCCATTTATTTCTGAATCAATTATATATATTTACTAGGTGTCCCGCGCAACTTCGTCTGCGTCAAACCTAGATAACGACTGCAGCGCCATCTGTCGGGCTAATTTGTGAATCTAAACCATCCAGGGTGCCACCCAAACGCATACAAAAAAATTCATTCAAATCGGTCCAGCCGTTTAGGAGGAGTTCAGTGACCTACACACGCACAGTAGAATTATATATATAATATTCCATTATTTATATATTAATATAATATTTAAATATAAAACAATACAAAAAAAACATTTAAGCATATAAAAATAGTAGCCCACTAGCATTGGGAACAGGGTCCGAGCTACCGGTGGTCAGGGTTCTTGAGAGAGGAACCTCCTGATATTATATATATATATACTCGACACTGGGCCCGCGTGGTGGATTATAGCCCATTCCCTCTCAAAGAGAGGAGGCCTGTGTCCCAGCAGTGGGAACATTAATAGGCTGATGATGATGATGGTGATGATACTCGACAATTTTAAGTTATTTTCCAACAAAAAGCTTTTCTAGTGCTTCAACTCTTTGGAGGTAAGCGTAAGTCTTAAAGGCTTATTTAGGGCATTATGCGGACGCTCAGGGTCTATAAAGGAACCACTGCGGTACTGGAGGATCTTATACACTCGATATCAGTTTACCACAGTTTAAGAAATCCCCCATGAAATGTTTGAGGTACACTTCTGCCTAAACTTTCGGGGATTACTGGCGTGATGTTATGTATGTTGTGTCGCATAGGTATAAATCAAGTATGTAGAAAAACGCACCTAACAGTCCAATTTGCCTGTAAAAAAGTAATATAAAAACCTTACTTAATATAATTTTTGTAACACCATACGAAAGTTTATTCTCAACTTGGCGAAGTTCTGACGAGTTTCCCTATAGAAAGATTTCAGCGAGGCCTTTACGTTGAAGTATGCTTGGTATCTCTTCTCTTTGGAGCAGTAGATAAGTTTGTGTTGATCCGCGAATAAGATATTAGCTGGGGTGGGTGGTGAAAAGGTTAATTAATATTGTAAAGCGCTGCGTTTTCCTTGTTCTTATTACCTATTAAAAGAGGTCATACGGTTTCATAATTTTTTTTTTCTATGTTTTCATTGTAATCACAGCCACATGAAACTATACACTTCGTATCTAGGTTGAAAAACGCAAAGAACTGCGTTGTCTCTTTTGTGGTTTATTATTATTTGGCAGCGTTTATGATGTCTCATACGAACAACGACTGTAGGATCGCGATGCGGGATGTTGCCCACGAGAACCCACATTCGTCTACCCGGAGAATCGACCTCCCTTTTCTATGTCCCAGTTCCTCATCACAATAGTAATGCGAGTGACATTATCGCTAATCAAATTATCTGGCTCTCTATAATTACGTGTAAACAAAACATTAATCTCGTTATTTCTTTCCTAATTCCCGCCGTATTGTAGATAAAGGCTCTAAAGGGACGCAAAAGAAATAAATCAAACGAAACAAGTCGAAGATAAAGTCTGACACACAACATGAGGATGTTGGGCTAGTTGTACACAACATATACCCACACATACACCTATAACCACACTACACACGCACACATCCACCCACAGCAATATATCTAATTACTTTGTACCGACATATTGCAGTACGCTGCAAAAACCACTAAAGTGCATTGCCTTTTTCAATTCCATATAATTTGAACAGCAATTTTGACTAATGTATATAGGTGTATATACTTTAGTCAAATAATTGTTTTGTTTCAACAGAAATATAATATATATTCTCTATTGCTTGTTTTATTAGCGCATTTCTAATTCAAACAAAATAATAAGGTTTTATTGAATTACTTGAGTACATACACATAACATATTGTCACGCCTGTAATCCCCGAAGGGTTAGGCAGCGGTGTACCTAATAGTACACCCACATTTCGCCAGTTCTGTTTTACTTGAGCAATAAATAGGAATATGGCGTGAGACTACACGTGGATAATTTACACCATTCCAAAAATCGCATACGCATAGTGAAACGTTTGCCAGTTGGATTGCAGACAACAGAGTCACCCCTCTGATCATTTGATGACACAGCTACGCATTTGCAGCCTTGGGGGTTCTTTATTATCCCATGATCGCCAGTCATAGGCCCACGAGGCTAAGACATCCATGAGGAAGTGCATAAACTTTGGCAAACCAATTCAGCAGTTGGAAAGGGACAATGTGATTCAGAGATAAGATCACAATCTTTTCCAATTTGAAAAACAGAAGAAAATACTTCACAACAGTAATTACAGATACCATCACTCCAACCTTGAATCCCCTATAACACACACACACACCTATCATTCAGATAAACACACCCACAGATACAGTTGGAGTCACCAGTGTACCCCACAACTAATATTAAAGATGTTCGATAAGGCACCGTGTGTCCTATCAAGCATCTTGGTCTATTGTTTCCGTAAGGCGTGTCCTTTGAGCGTGAGTTTCAGCGAGGAAGAGAATTGGATATACGAAGGTATAGCTTTTTGTTGGTTTTTAACGACGAATCCCTCTAAAAGAGGGGCGAAGCGTAGATGTTGTGTTGTTTAGGCGATTTGTAGTTGAATTTATTCATTTTGTAAGATACATAAACGTAGAGATATGTATGTATGTATAAGAAAGCATGACTAGCCTAAGGCCCTGAGGTTCAGTCTCAGGTTGGACCAAGTGTTATTGATTTTTTTTTCTCGGTAACAGATCTGAGTCTGATGGAAGATTTATGATGACAACATGCCCTTAGATGGGACTTAAAACGTAACTGCTGAAGTGTGGGAGTTCTTCACTAAGTTTTCGGAATAAAGGACTTAGGACGGGCCTAGAGGACTTCCGTACAGTAGACCTAAAACAGAAAAACTTGATAACATTTTGCTCGACCTAGGAATCGAATCCAAGATCTCGTGTCGGGCTTGCGATCATTAGAATTACGAGACACACCCACAGTTGTGAAGTCGTTCTTGCAACCACTCGATCAACGAGGTACATAGTCATTTCGTGTAAATCAATATTTAGGAATTATTGTTGATCTCATACATTTCTTGGATGTATGAGGTACCCATACTATGTTTACCTGACAAAGACTATAGCCGTTAACCAAGCATTTTATGTACGTCAAACTAAGTAACTTAGCAAAAATTAGTGTTGGGAAACGACTTTTTTTTTTGGGCTGAAAAATCACGTTTTACAGTAGACCTCAATGTAACGCGCTCAAAACATTGTGCTGATGGATGGATTGAATAGTAAGGAGGTCCTG
Organism: Lycophotia porphyrea; assembly: GCA_950005105.1. Classification (NCBI taxonomy): domain Eukaryota; kingdom Metazoa; phylum Arthropoda; class Insecta; order Lepidoptera; family Noctuidae; genus Lycophotia; species Lycophotia porphyrea. The sequence continues at coordinate 16,835,435 of OX465388.1, read as the reverse complement.
GAAGTGTTTAAAGTAAAAATCTTGCATGTATTAAAAAAAAAAAACTTGTGAAAAAGTTGGATCTTTGACCCCCAATATCTCCGTTACTAAAAGGTTCCAGGAATGGTCTAGAACAAAAAAATGATCGTAATGACGGGGAGAACAAGTAACTTTCGGCTTCGTTAAGAGTCTGTTTACACCCTTTATTTATACTCGTACGAAAGAGCTGTTTTAGTCACGTAGGTACCGCGACAGATGTTATCGCTTCTCTTGAAGTGGACCGCGGCACGTCAGCTGAGGAGCGAGTAAAGACTTGCCTTTGTAGGTCTCTGCTGTTCAATGATTTGATTCTGTTTAGTGAAATTGTAGACAAAAGCTAAAGATGGTCAGTGAAATTTTAATTGCAATTACACTTTTGCGAATATTTGGTATCTTAATATTAATTCTGGTCGTTGCGTGTTTAAGCTGTTTTTAAAATCATAATTTTGTTTACCTGATACAGAGGTCATAGCATCTCGGGTCGAGCTTCGGACTCATCAACGTTACCCAGCGTTCTAGAATTATTACTGAATTAACACTTCGTCCGCAAGAATTGAGATAGTTCGGCTATTATACGTGATATTGTCCGCGGCTTCGCCCGCGTGGATGTCAGTTATCGCGACCAAAACTAATCACGAAATTATGATTCCGTTCCCGCAACAAAAACTTGACAAATTATATACTAAAACCTTCCTCGATAACTATCACTCTATACATTGGTGAAAACAGAATAAAAATCGGTGCAGTAGTTTTTGAGTTTATCGCGAACAGATAGACAGACGCGGCGGCGGACTTTGTTTTAAAATATGTAGTGATAGTTTTAGTCTATAGCACCCACGAATAATGTAGCTTTCTGCCATAGAAATAATTTTTAGAATTGGATTATTACTTCCAGAGATTCCCTAGATACAAACTTACAAACAAATACTTATTTTAAATTCTTTTTAGTATAGATTATATTGGTAAAGGTGTGTGTTACACCGTGTATATAACAAAGGCGAACATGGAGTCTTAGAGGTGCCTAAACTATTTTCACCTCAACAAACACTATCTGAAAAGAGCAGCTCACCTGCACTTAGTCACGTCCCACGACAGATGTTATCGCTTCGCTTGAAGTGGACTGCGAACGTTTGCTGACATAAGAGGACCCACAAAAGGAGCTCCACCCTTCATTGGAGACTACCGTTCTCCGATGTAATGTAATTATATTGTTCAAAAGCAATTGTAGAAAAGAGATCGTTGTTTACGGCTGGATGAATGTCGGCACTGGTTTTGGTATAATTTATTGACTAGCTAGACTAGCACCTTTTAACTAACAATACGCGAAATATAAATGAGACTTACATTAATTTCTGTCTGTGAACTCAACGATCATTGTGCCGATAGTTGGCTCAGCCAATGGTTTAATTACTAACAGCCTCGACCAGTACCTGAGGAAGGTCTCGTTAAGCACTGGATGGAACAAGGCAAGGGCTTGATTCAGAAAGCGATTCTCGTGGCTACGGCTCGTATTGTTAGGAAGTTCCTCTCTCTGGAGCCCTAAACGCCTCTTAAACGCATCTTTTGAAATGAACAGAAACGATCACAAATGTGTTTACACTTAGCAAAATTCTAAAGCGGTTATCTCGAGAAACATAGATTGAAGTTTTGATATCGGAACTATTTTGGTTTGAGGTTCCAAAATAAAACGTTTGTGATCGTAAAAAAAAAATACAATAAAGTGAAAGTCATTGTCAAAAAATGCCACAGATTACGTACTAAAGATCAAAACGCTCTTCTTCAATATAGAATACTGTATATTGACCTCAATAGAATGAAAGCGGTGCCCAAAACAAACACGGAAAAGGTTACGGAGAAGATGAATACACGATGACCATGCAGTATATACTTAAGGATTTGTCCACACCTGATATGGCGGTCTTAATCGGTATTTAATGTTTACCGAAAAGATACCGATACCGACGTAAATTTTACGTGCATATGTCTCTCTTTTGTCTTCTATTTTTTATATATTTCGTTGTATTTATAACACATCCCAAATAAACATATTTTTTTTTTCTTCTGATTGGATAAGGTAGAAAGGAGCAAATATTTGCGACAGATTGTTTTTTTGGAAATGTGATGCCCATCAAGTTAAAGGGGAAAATATACAAGTCGTGTTAAGACCTGTAGTACTGTATTATATGAATCAGAATGCTGGACTGTAAAGAAGATGGATGAAAAACGATTGCATGTAGCGGAGATGAGAATGTTGAGATGTATGTGTGGAGTGACAAGAATAGATAAAGTAAAGAATGAGTATATTAGAGGAAGTTTGAAAGTGACGCCTGTTACAGAAAAGTTTAAAGGGAGTCGTTTGTTCAGAATAAATGCTTTGAGTTTGTTGAGGAGGCTTCTTTTTCTTTTTTTTTCGGATTGGATATCATCAAATGACTCCTCTCGCTCTGGGCTGAGCGGAAGGCAGTGTCAGACTTATACTGACTAAAACCCATCCATGTTCTTACCTTGCCCTTTGTGTTCCAAGGCCGCGGTATCTCTTTCAAACAGACCCGCAGCCCTTGCCTTGTTTACGGTTGTGGGTGTCGAATGGAAAATTTTTAACGTGATGTTTATTGTAACTAATTGTTTTTTCAATATAAATAAATGAAATATCTATCAAAGTTTTATTTATTAACAGACTTCTTAAAAGGTTCTCAATTCGTTGTTTTTGTGATTAACGACTTATAAAAAATAATCTACCATAAGCTGTATGATTACGCAACTCAAAAGTAAATTATTTACATAATTACAGAAATTGTGTATTAAATACCTACTTGTTTTATCACACCCCAAGACCCACTATAAATCATATTACATACTAGTACATAAACCCACGCCTTTCCACTACAGGCGTAGGCAGAAACAACATACCATCAACTTCTGATTTTCAACCACAAAACCACTCATACCTCAACTGCGATCTTTACCATAAACACCCAAAACGCCATTCCATCAACCCAGAATAATCTAAAACCCAGAAACCATCCCACATTAGGCGCAGTCCTAATTATTTTCAAGAAGGAACCTGTGCCGCTTGACTTCATTCGCTCCGTAACGAGTGTACGTCCCGGCCCTCCTCCCAATGGCCCTCTTGTTAAAAATGCATGGAAACGAGCTGTAACACGCAGTAACTACCTCCCTTTAACACGCCCTAAGAGTGTTCGTACGTATCTCGTCGGTACCCAGCTCTGTTTCATCGGTTTTTGATGGCTTATTTCTCGTGAGTGGTTTTATTGATTTTTTCCTGGTTGATTGAGATGTTAAGTTCTGTTAAGTATATGAAACTGTATTTAGGGGCCTTGTGCTTGTGTAGAGGTTGGAAATTATCCCATGGGTACTACAGGGATATAAAGTATCCTATGTCCTAAAAGCGAAGAAGAAGGCAAATCACCCGGGAGAGTTTGAAAGGAGGGGGGGAGGCCTTTGCCCAGCAGTGGGATAGAAGTCACAGAACAGGTTACTTAAACAAAATTTCTTAACCTAGGTCATGGTTTACTCGTGTGTCAAAATCCAAATCCCTTTAGATATAAGGTGTAAAACGTAACAGAAAGACGGAGCTAATTTCGTATTTACAAAATTACCTAGGATACTTAACAAATCGATCGACAATATTTTAAAATGTGTTGATGAATACCTGATTACTTAATTTGCCCTCATGATCGCTTGGACATAAATTGCTTCTATTTAAACTACATACATAGTTAGAGCCATATTTTTAACATATCAATTAACAAACACTAAATTAACTAAACTCCCGTCTTACCAAAGGCCACAAACGTAATTCCCACACTAATCCACCCTATCATTACATACACAGGTCCACGGTTGAAGTCGCAGTCGTTTTATGCAATTGCATAGCGTTTTGTAGATAAAGCCGGGTTCACAAAGCCGACGACAAAGGGCAGACAGTCTTTGTGTTCTCGATATTGTCGACAAATGACGCATACCTACCTGCCTTTTGAAGGTAATTCTGTTGTCATGAACGTCTGTTTTGTCTCCGCTTTGAAAGGTTTGTGAATAGTTATGTAGTCTGTTCCAAGCCTTAAAGTTGGGGAGGAAAGAGTTGATATTTTTAGGATTTGTATTGTGTGTTACGGTTCTAAAGTTAAAGATGGTTCTAGAAAAGTAGTATTTCAGTTTTACTAAAAATATTGTTGAAGAGAGACGGAGAGCAGCGGTGGCCCAGTGGTAGCCATCCTGGCTTCCGAACAGTAAGTCGTGGGTTCGAACCCAGGCAGACGCCATTCATCATCATCATCCACAGCCCGACTTCACCCACTGCTGGGCATAGGCCTCTCTTTGCTTGTGCCAAGCTCCACGCTCTTGTGCCAGTCTCATCCAGGGTATTCCCGCAATGGTTACGATTACGAGGCGCATTACTTTGTGTAATTTATGTCATCACCCCTGCTCTCAAAAACGGTGCAGGAAAACATCGTGAGGAAACCGGCATGTCCTAGAACCAAAAATTCGAAGACATGTGACATCTACCAATCCGCACTGGGCCCGCGTTGTGGATTATAGCCCATTCCCTCATAGAGAGGAGGCCTGTGTCCCAGCGGTGGGATCGTTATAGGCTGATGATGATGATGATTGTTGAAAATCAGATACTTTATACAAATACGTAAAAGAAGACGGAGATGACATTTCGTTACTTTATTTTTGTCCTAAGCCATATTCTAAAAATACTTGTAGGAATATTCTCAAGCTTGTCTCATTTGTCTAATATTAGGCCTGTCTGTCACAAAAAAGATCGCCCTCATTTAGGTACCTAGGTGGGACTCATAACATGACATACAAAATGTAAGCACCAATATGTTATTTTTATTTTATTTTATTTATTTGGGAAAAAAAAACAGTTATACGTTACAATATTGATATTTAGCTTAAGTATAACCCACACTATTGTCCACGGATTCACGTCGATTTTAAAAGAAATAAGGGAACGGACGAATACAGAAGGGACAGTAAGAAAATAAGAATAACACTGAAAGTTCACATTAACCAACTCTGGACAGCGCTACCCGTCCAGATTTAGTCTACATCAAATCATAAAGAAAGTGAATAGTTCAGTAGCCATTTTTCTAAATTTTTTATATGTACATATGTATATTATATCCTTAACAACTCTGCCTAACAATCTGAAGACTAGGTGTGATATTGTGTAACCTATTGTATAATACAAAAAGCTTTAAACAGGTATTAATATTCATTGGAACCTTTAAAAAATTAAACGAATGCAAGCCCATTTATACTAAATACAAACTGCATTTAAAAAGTAATTACAACAAACTAAATTACGAGTAGTTCGCGGCGGATTTATGAACATTATTATAAAGCAATGCGTGATTTTTCCTGAAAGCATTTAATTTTAATACTCGGCTGAACATAATTGTACCGTTTACTGTACATTTACTGTAGAACAGTGTACTGTTGGAAACATGCGATGTAAGTAGCATGTAGTTTTAACTTAATAATATTGTATTCTTATTTTGTGTACCTACTTTTATACTAACATATAACTATATGTACGGCTCTTTGCTAAATAATAGCAGCCACGCAAGTTGATCAAAGGTTAAGTTGCGTTTACTTGTACATAGGTCAGCCTGTAGATGGGTGTCCTAAAACCTAGTAAGTGGGTTGTGGAGGTATAATAGGTAGTACCTTTATTAAACCTGCAGCTGATTAGAGAGGAAGCCGTCTTTAAGGTTTTTGGAAGGCATTTTAAGGCAGGTTTATCAAAGCAATAATGAAACATTTTAAAAAAAATTGTATTGGTCTTTGAATATCCCACTGTAGACCTCAATAGTATAATTAATTTATAATGTTCCCACAGCTGGGACACAGTCTTCTCCTCTCTGTCATGCCGACACCTCAATGTCGAAGCAAAATCTGAAATTCAACTAAAAGAGATAAAAGATTAAAACAAGTAGAAAAGATCTCAAAAAATATGCGCATACATTATCGCTCGTCTGAAGTAGCGACTCAAATTGACCGATATTCGATTTAGAAGGCATTTAGGCGCGTATTCAAGAAATCTTTCTAGAATACTCGTTGCGTATGACGATTCGCAAACGACATCGCACGTCCGCGCGGTCGTGCGGAGGCGCGGATGATTTATATGGCGTCGTGACGCGTGGAGAGGCTGTGGGCACTGCTCGTCCGCGCGGGCGAACGGTATACGTTGATCAGTACGGCTGAGTCGTGAGACCTAAGATTAGCGTGTGTTAGACATCAGTTGATTACTAAATAGTGTGTGTATTACGCACGTAAGAAGTTATACTTCTTTGGCGTATAAAACTAAAATGTTGACTAGGTAAGGGTGCCGGGTTTTTCGTGACGGTGTGCGCGCGCATCGTAAAAATTTACTCTCATCATTTTTCCCTAACGCGCCAAAAGAAGTATAACTTCAACAAGTCAATGCGACGTGAGATCCGCTTACGAGCCGACCGCGCGGACGAGCTGTGTCGTGTGATACCCGTCTCAATTGCAAATTAAATATATACAGGGTGTAAACAGACTCTTAACGAAGCCGTCAACCAAGCATTATGTACAGCAAACTAAGTAACTTTACGCAAAAATTAGTGCTGGGAAACGATTTTTTTTTTGGGCTGAAAATTCGCGTTTTACGGCAAGACTCAATGTAACGCACTCTAAGCATTGTGCTGATGGATGAATTGAATAGTAAGGGGGTCCTGGAGGTGTTTAAAGTAAAAATCTTACATTAAAAACATGTATGTAAAAAAAGTTAGACGGGGTCGCGGTAGACCGCGGAGAAGATGGCGGGACGCCTTGGATGGCTTTCTCGGTAATTGGCAAGAAGAGACACAACATCGGGAAAAGTGGAAGGAATGGGGGGAGGCCTTTGCCCAGGAGTGGGACAGTTCAGGCTAACTAAAAAAAAAAAAAAAAAAAAAATGTAAAAAAAAACTTGTGAATAAGTTGTAACCTTGACCCCCAATATCTCCGTAACTAGAAGGTTCCCAGGTATGGTCTAGAACAAAAAAATGATCGCAATGACAGGGAGAACAAGTGCCTTTCGGCTTCGTTAAGAGTCTGTTTACACCCTTTATATTAGGTACATTAGATATTATTAAAATTATATACATTTAATTAATAATTTTAAATGTTTTTTAATTACTTAAGTTTTAAAATCGTGCGGAACACGGACGGATCTCTAGTATCTTTGCCCTAATCTAGTCAACATTATCGTCCCTTTTCTAATTCATTCCATCAATTCACAAAAAAAACTTAGCAATTTTTCAGACATTTGACAAAGAATAAATTAAAACAATGATAGCGCAAAAATATCCTCTCTGTCGTATACCATTTAATTGAACGGCCTGCTTTTATTCATTACTCATAAAAAGTTTCCACCCTGTGTGTGCATTTAAAGAAATAAAATTTATAGACTCACAAACGGAAAAAGGAAAACGGTGTTACATTTTACCTTTTCAGCACAAGGGAATATGATAATTTCTGAGAAAAAAAAAGTAAAAATTATTCCCGACTTTTTTTCTCTCAAAAACAAAAAAAAAACTCTATTTGACAGTGAAAATAAATGGTTAGAATAGAAAATAATGTATTCTTATTAGGGTCCATTGTTTTATTGTTCTGGTAAGTAAATAAAAAGGCGATAAAAAATTATCAGACTATAAAATAGGACCTAAGACGATCAAAGCCTCGTTTTGCGATCGACATTTCGATCAAATTCAGTAAGTACAGCTACTCGTTCAATAAGGCCGGCTCGAGGCGAGAATAAATAAGATACTGTTACTGGAATACTTAAGCAAAGGAACTAGGCTAGGCAGACTGCTGAATTGCTGTTTACGCTTAGTTAAGTTATAAATTGTATGTGATATGAGGTTTTCTCTTGTACTTTTTACTTTTTAGGCCTTTTCAACGTATCGCTTACTGCGTTATCGTATGCCAAACAGATTTTCTTAGCACAATATTACATGACAAAAGGTAAGGCAGAGGTGTACCTAATAGTACACATTTCGTCAGTTATGTTTAAGTCCCATGTAATAGGTGGCGAGCTTATTGCCATCAACCGGGCACAAATCCAGACTCCGTGGCTGCTACTGAATAATTCCTGATGATAAACCCCAATAACACTTTGCCCGACCCGGGAATCGAAGCAAGGATCTCATGCTCAGAAGTCGCGCTTGCGACCACTAGACCAACGAGGAAGTTTTTTTTAATAATATCAATAAAAGGTAAAAGAGTGAGTTTAATTAGTAGTCATTATTTTACGGTTTATAAACGTGCCTTAGTTAGTAAAATTAAGAAAACTTATACTATTATCGAAAAATAAATCTTTATATCTTGACCCAACATTTTATAATTCACAGTATTTTACACATTTCTTTTAAATAAGCGTGAAAAAGTAGATATGTCTTATACATATACAAAGTAGAAATATACATATTCTCTATCTTAGCATTATGTATTTATATAAGTATGTATTATTATTTACTTATATGTGTAATTATATTTTATATTATAGGTTAAGTTAGGTAAGGCACATAAACGCATTATTCTTGTCCTTTTCTCACACACTTTGTCTACGTTTCTTTTTCATTTCTCCTTTTGCAGGTCTGCTGGCAGAAATTTCTTAAGAAATAAGCAGTACCTTTGTACTCATATTTTATAATGTTATTCTCCTGTGTTGTCTACTGTGTGTACATAAATAGTAAAATAAATAAATAAATAAATATTCACATACATAAAAATTATGTCAAAGTTAATTTAGGCGTAGGTATGCTGAAAGAAAACCTGTTTAAACATAACAATATCAATTTCAAAGACGATACCTACTAACGAAAATGAAGCTACTATGTCACCGAGGCAGCCTCGAGGCACAAATAAATAAGACGTTGTAAGTGCCATACTTTATTCAAGGTAAAGCTTACATAAACGTAAATAGTAATTTGGTAGGAAACCGGCTAGGCCTTAAAGTTGAGCCATTAATTTTATCTCATCCCAGCTTATTCGGGACAAAAGAAAAACATTAGATATCTGAACTCGTTTTCTTTGCTTTGACGATGGTTGGATGTTTTAGTGAAGCTACTTTTGAGCCGTTATTTGTATAGTTGATTTGAGCTGAGATTATTTAAATACTTAATTAATTATAATTAACGTGAAGCTACTTACTCTTTCAAGATGTTCTTCTTAATGTGAAAATACTTCTTAATTGACGGCACGGTTGGCGCAGTGGCTGAGCGATTGGTTGTTGCGCTGCGTGTTGCGAGGGCGATCACCGCACGGAACAAATATTTGTAAGACCTACAGGAAGTTTTTCCGGGTCTGGCTGTTTGTGTATGTGAGTTTAAATGTTTGTAAATGCATCCACGATACAGGATAAATTCTTAGTGCGGGGCAACGTTTTTAAAAAAAAGAGAAAGAGAAAGAATGCTATGAAAGAGATCAAGAAATCCCTCCCTTCGTGCTAAATTCATGATCACCATTTGAGTGGCGTTTTCAAACCAGCATGCCTGAGAGATAATTCTCAGCGGCATGTAAAGCCAAGTCAGAAGCCTATGGGTGGCATAAAAACCCTGACACCAGATTAGGCACTAAACACACAAAACAGAAGAAGAAGTAGCGTTTTTTCAAACTATATCGAAGTTACCTCAAGGAAGGAAGGTCAAGCCTTTCATCCTGACCGTGCATGTTCCCTCAACTCCTCCATCCAAGTGATGACCTCTTAAGCATAAGCCTATAGATAATGTTCCCACTGCTGGGACACAGGTCTCCTCTCTATGAGAGGAAGTTGGCTGTAATCCTCCACGTGAGCCCAGTACGGATTCGATTGCCTTCGAATTTTATTTCATTTCCTCACGATGATTCCGTTCACCGTTTTGGGTACAGTGGCGATGAAATGAATATATACAAGTCCGTGATTAGACCTGTCGTACTGTATGGATCAGAATGCTGGGCTGTGAAGAAGATGGATGAAAAACGATTCCATGTAGCGGTGATGAGAATGTTGAGATGGATGTGTGGAGTGACAAGAAAGGATAAAGTAAGAAATGAGTATATTAGAGGAAGTTTGAAAGTGGCGCCTGTTACAGAAAAATTGAAAGGAAGTCGTTTGTCTTGGTATGGACATGTAATGAGGAGGGATGAAACGCATGTGACTAAAAGAGTGATGGACATGAATGTTGATGGATGGATAAGTAGAGGAGGGCCAAAGAAAAGATGGATGGATTGTGTGAAGACTGATATGATAGAGAAAGGCGTAAAAGATGCCGTGACGTCTGACAGGGGAGAATGGTAGAAGGAAACGTGTTGCGCCGACCCCAAATAGGAAGATGACGGTGGCAATGAAATGAATAACACAAAGTCCATGACCTCATAACACTTCAAGATAAAGAAAATAACACTTACAATTACAGAGCAACAGAGCAACAAGCCCCCAATGCAATAACTAAGACCACAAAGGTTCACTATTAAGCAGGATACTGTTTAAAATTTTCATTTGCGGATAAAAGTTCTGAAGACAATTCATAAAGCGAACACAAAGAGCATTGAGACATTGCAAATGGTTCTGTTCAGGAACTTTGTCTATTGTTTCTTTAGTTTGAGTTTTTGTTATACTGCTGAATAAGCTAGTTTCAGTTTAGATATTGGGCTGTGTGTGTGAAGATTGACTGATTTTTAAGATTGCGTAATCAATAAGGAACCCTTCTAGTATCTCGATATCCGTCCGTCTGTCCGTAGCTTAGCTTAAAGACTCTTCGTACTAGAAAACTGTAATTTGGCATAAACATACAAATTAGTTACACTGACAAAGTGGTAAATCAAAATCGGGAAAAGTATTTTTTTAGGGTAGCTTATGTACACGTAAAGTGGGGATGTTTTTTTTTCTCTATAGCGTGGGATGTCGTTGGACAGGTCTTTATAAAATTATTGTGAGTTTGTTCAAATAATTTTTCGATGAAGGGACTCGTTTGTGAAATATTAAGCTTTAAAGTTCTAATTTTTGTTAGACTCAAGTGGGGCACTTAAATAAAATTACAATTAAAAATAAATACCAGATAAAAAGTTGTGTTTAGGTCTGCGAAAAAATTCACAGTAGTAGTATATATAACGAAGTTAAAAGGGAAACTATCACAGCTAAGTAGCCTTTACAAGTTTACGAGTAATAGTTAACCAAGTTATAATATATACTTGGATAACATAGCAGTTTTAAGGTGCAAATATAAGGTCCCATTAAAATAGATGGACCAACTTTTAGAAATCATTCAGACCACCAAAATAAGGACAATGGTAAAAACGAAAATAAAAAAAAAAACGCATTCGATACTTACAAGAAAAAAAACAGCTAACGAAAATACTAAAAATCGGCGGCAATTAATTATTTTAGGTCAATATAAAATCATTTTAATAGTGTTTTTTTTTGCTTGGATATTATTTGGTTAGACGTACTGACCGCTGTGTTAAAATTTGTCCATCTATTTTAATGGGACCTTATATAAGTTTGCTTTTTATTATAACAATAAAAAACAACGTAACGACAACTGTCGTGAAGTTGAGTTAAGAAAAAACTATTTAAGAACATAATACAGCCAAAACGGTAAAGTCGTACTTTTAAGTAAATAAATCGCTGACCAATGAAAAACAATTAATTTTAATTAAATAGGCGGTGTTTACAATTATTTTGCCATGAATTATATACGTATCTGTAGTTGGTAATGGTCTTTATTAATTTCAATATTTGTATAGCCTTTGTGAAGTTCAACAACTTGTTTACTGGGAACTAATGGGCAGTTCCTAATATTAGCTCCGGCAATATTATCTCTCTGAAGTTTTTCTGTACATAACAGCCCGAACATAAACAAGCGATATCTATTATTTATAAGTACGGTACAGTCAGCCTCAAAAAGATGTTCACACCGACAATAATTCATTTGATTGTTTAAAATTAGTGTTCCATACTAAAGGGTGTAAAAAGACTCTTAACGAAGTCGAAAGGCACTTGTTCTCTCCGTCATTGCGATCATTTTTTTTTCTAGACCATACCTGCGAACCTTCTAGTTACGGAGATATTAGGGGTCTAGGTTCCAACTTTTTCAAACGTTTATTTTCAAATTCATGTTTTTAATGTAAGATTTTTTCCCTTGCTATTCAATCCATCCATCAGTACAATGTTTTAAGTGCGTTACATTGAGTCCTACCGCAAAACGTGATTTTTCAGCCCAAAAAAAAAAAGTTGTTTCCCAGCACTCTTTTTTGCGTAGAGTTATTTAGTTTGACGTACATAATGCTTGGTTGACGACTTCGTGAAGAGTGTTACACCGTGATTATTGAAACAATTTATTTAGTTACTATGAAATACCCAATGTTTTGTATATGCAAATTGATGTAACATTGTGGCACGTAGATCGTAGACAATGAATTAAAATCTTGTCAAGCCTTCAAAAGATTATACATCACAAAACTCGGCAAGATTTCAATTCAGCCCCCAACCAGAGTCTCCAAAAGATGTATAGTCTTTTGGAGGCTGACTGTACTCCCGATGTACTTGGCTACGTTTTCAACAAACAGATGGAAATGAAATTAATAAAGTTACGAAACAGCCTGAGTGATTGTATTTATGTTTTTGTAATTGAGTCAATATGAACGAATAACTTTTTCAATGAATAAAGGAAAATGTCGAAATAGCCAAATTGTCGAGTCCAGGAAATCTTACATTAAATTTACTTTCGGCATTATCAGAACATAAATTCACGCAATTTAAACAAGAGCTCTATAAAATCTACTTATCACAGATTTCTAGGAAAGGGGCTAGGTACCTGTTTATCCACAAGCGTGAGGTCCTGGGTTTGATTTTCAGATATTGATTTTTCTATCACGAATTCACGAAGTTCTCAGTAGTTTTCCCGAGTCAGAATTTGTGCACGGTCAATGGCTTTAGGCTCGTCCTTATTACGTGGGAATTAAACATATCTAGCGAAATGTGGATGTACTTACTTTAGGTGTACTACACGTCTTTTTTTTTTTGGATGGGAAGTCATCAAATTATTTCTCCCTCTCTGGGTGGAGCGGAAGGGAGTGTTAGACTTGTATTGACTAAAACCCATCCACTTCCTTGCCCTTTGTGTTCCAGGGCCGCGGTATCTCTTTCGAACATCCCGCAGCCCTGGGTGTACTACAGGTCAGCCTTACCCTGTGGGAATTATAGTACGCATGTTATTTAAATAATTCAAGCAGCAAATATATACAGTGGCGGACTTCTACGGTACTTTGTATCCAGCTCGTTATACATAAGTATTCATAGCTACCCATAACTATTTGAAAAATAAATACTGTACATACTATACAGACCAAAACAATCAGCATTCAATAAATAAATAATATATACTTACTGAATATACAGAAATACATAATAAAAGCTTACTCAGTCCGATCGAGAGCTCATGTAAAGGATTTAGTTCGCTTCAAGAAACTTTCATCGAGGTCAATGCTTAAATTGGACACAAATTGTGTATTGTATTAGGTATGTGTGCTTATATTAGGAATAGCACTTTGATTTCGTTGGCAATTTTGTAGGTATTGGTTTATTGAAAGGTTATTTGGCTGTAGCCTAAAAATTAGTTTTTTATCATCTACCAACCTAGTCGGCATCCAGTCTAACCGGATGCAGCTAAATACCAGTATTTTACATGGAGCGACTGAATATCTGACCACCGTAACCCAATTAGTACTGGGTAATATGATACCCATTGGTAATACTGGTTGTCAGGTTTTCGCCACATAACGACTATCAACAACACAAAAACAAAAAGACAGAAACAAACAACAACTATCAACACAACACAACACAACAACACAACACAAAACAACAACACAACACAACACAACTATCTACAAAATAAATCACAGTCGGGACCAACTTCCGAGGTACGAAGGAAATTCGGTATGTTATGGGTGGTCGTCCACCCACAGATCAACCTAGGCTTCCGCGGCTTAACCTGGGGATTATCCGAGCTGCTGTTGTTACTTAGCCAATGAGCTCCTCCTCTAGCTAAAAATAGGTTTTTCATTTGGGTTTTACGAAAGAAAATCGACTGTTTTACCGCCTGGTCACGGGCTACACATTCAAGTAACACACGTGTATACAGCGTGTACACAGACTCTTCACGAAGCCGTCAACCAAGCATTATTTTGGGATGAAAAATCACGTTTTACGGTAGGACACAATGTAACGCACTCAAAACATTATGCTGATGGATGGTTTGAATAGAATGGGGGTCCAAGTAAAAAAAATACATTAAAAACATGTATTAAAAAAAAACTTGTGAAAAATTTGGAACCTTGACCCCCAATATCTCCGTAACTAGAAGGTTTGGTCTAGAATAAAAAAAAGATCGGTCAATGACGGGGGAACAAGTGCCTTTCGGCTTCGCTAAGAGTCTATTTACACCCTTTATACACCAATCACGTAGAAAACAAATGAAAGAAATTCCTCATATTATGCCACAAATCACCCCCAACTTGCGACGCGTGTATGACACGAGCAACTGTCACTTGATACAAGTCGCGTTGCAAGTCGCATCGCCTGAGGTCGTGGATGGGGAGCTAGGGTACTGCATGTTAGATATGCATTTGTTTGTGTATCATAAATTGATCTAGTCAAAAAGTCAAAGCAATAGTGATGAAAGTTCGAGGTGGGCACAAAACAAAAGAACACCCGCGTCGCTCCCGCAGAGAGTAATCGCAGTGAACTTTATCTAACAAAGAGTCAAGTCTTTTAGTTAAATATCAAAGAGTTACGCCTTTTCGAAGCAGAACGTATACTTTTTGCTGTGTTCACCATTAGACATCTGGTCTTAGAAGAAGATCCTTAATGCTCGGTTCACATTCCTGTTCATGTTCGCAACCGAATGATCACACATCGCAAATGCTCTGTGTGCCCGCACCTTTACCAAGAACGCCTATCTTAACCATGTTAAATTCAGCTTACACGCAACGCTTTTCATCAATGTATGAATGCAAACAAAGTGAACACAATTTAAAAACCAGTGACCTAGAAAATGCGATACCGGGTCCCGTGATCTTAGAATTCAATTTTGTTGCAATTTTATTATTCTTCAGCAATTTGGTAGAAACATTGTATGTAGCCGCAGTAGTATAAGCTCTATTGGAAAAGCTGGATCAGAGGGGCTTAAAGGCTTTCCAGCTTGGAAACCGGGTTTTAGGTAATGTTTCTGTTGCTACGTACAATTAATAGTACGTTTATTAAATGACTTGATTGTACCATTGTACCATAAATTTATTGCTGTTGACCAGTGGTTAAGGGCGTCGTCACGTCTGTTATTGATTCCCAGAATTTTGTCCTTAGAATAGAATTATCTTTATTCGAGTATTCATGACTCAAAAACTGTTAGTAAAACTTAAGATTATGTTAGTAAGCACAAATCCTTAACAGCGACGTTTCGATTCCTGGTTAGGAATATTGATAAAAAGATAGATTTAGTTTTCATCAAAATCGGGTTCAAGACTCCTTTGAGGATTTTTCGCTATTCCTCATAGTTTCAAATTTGGCCAGCCACGCCCACTTGAAAAATTCACTTTGTATAAATTTATAAAATCCACGAGAAGATCTTTCTGAAGTTTCAACTATAAGCCAAACTGTTTAGACATTAAAATGATCTAACAACATTGTTAGTTGCTAAGTTATTCTACCTACAATTATTCCTCGGAGAGTCGATTACTCGTCGACACGCCGCGCTACGCTAAGTGGCTCCACTACGTTTGTCAAAGTCAAATAGCTACAGACTTAGCTAAACGTAGAAACTATGTGTTTGACACAGTTATAATAACGTACAGCGTAGTGAAATGTTACGGTTTCTAATTCAAGAAGTTTCTCAAAGACTAAAGGGAGTCAGTGAGTAATGAGTATTGTCTTTTATACTATTATTTGCTTTTGTAAAGTATGAGTAGAATACTGTATGAAAATTGTTTTGTCAAAACTACTATCATACAAAAATGGTGGACCTCGACACCAGGGTGCAGGCAATCCAAGGAGGCTATGCCATCCCTGGATGCAAAGCTGACCAAGCGCCTTCTGCGCCTGGATAGAGATAGCCTGCGACTGGTGGCGGGGACCATCACTGGACACTGCTCACTGAATAAACACTTCCACACCCTAGGAATCACGGATAGCCCTCTACGAACTCTAGAACGACTACTTATCAGACCTCTATGAACCAGTTAACGTGTAGCACGATACTCCTTGGGAGGACTGAGCATGGATCAGACTTCATCATTATCATACTCCTGCACTTATCCTTTTAACGTTGAATAGTTTGAATCCTTTTCATGATATTAGCAACGCTATAATTACATTCTTTTGTTTTTCTCTAACTCCCTTATCAAGGAAACGCCACGTTCTTTCAATTACTCCGTCCATTCTTTCAATTGACTTAACCCTGCAAATTTCCCCCTTTCACTCCTAGGTGGCTAAACATATATTGTGCATTTACATTTATTCGCCATACCCATGTAAATGTTCAGGGGTTCCGTACATAGTATTTGTGAGTCACAGTTGATGGTTACAACAATGTTAGCTTTTGTGAAATACAACATGGATACCTTGTAGATTCATTTGACGAAAGATGAGGTACCGTGTAACGGTTTTGTTTGGTTCCAATTTTAATTTAGGAAAGTTGACGGTTAAATTTAACCTAGATAATTTGCTTGAGTAAAACACGGGGAAAAATAGAATAAAGTTGTGGATGGATTAGCTTGACATAGTTTACTGGAGTTTTAAAACTGCTACTGTTAAAGAAATTGGTAAAGAGTTTTTAGAGTAATTCACATTTAGCAATACTGTGTTGCTAGAATGTGATTTATTTGTGTGGTCGGTAACTAACTCTTGTCTAACTCTACGGAGATAATTGCGGGGTGTTATGTTCGCTGTTCGGAATAACAAGAAATCATACTAATATTATAAATGCGAAATTTTGTGGGTATGGATGGATGTTTGATTTTGATACCTTTTCACGCAAAAACCGCTGGAATTTGGATTTTTAGCACAAAATTCCTTACTAATCCTTACTTTCCAAACTTACTTTCGCAGATAATATATATATATATAAATAAATGCGAAACTAAGTTTGTTTGTTTGTTACCTTTTCACGCTTTAACCACTGAACCGATCATCCTGAAATTTTGCATATATGTTGTCTAATGCACAGAAACGGACATAGGATACTTTTCGTCCCCAAAAAAGTACAGTTCCCGAGGAAAACAACAATAACGTTATAATGCGCATAGAGGGCGCCACGTGTGTGTCGAATCATGATTGAATCACAACCCGAATTGATTGTAGAATTCAAAATAAATGCGAGCATAGCCGCGGACAAAAGCTAGTAATTAATAACCTGGATTATCACATAGGCTACTTTTATCCCGGTTCTACGAACCCTGGGGCAATTCCATAATTCCGAATTCATAATCTAGTAATTTAATAACGTGAACCAGGACCACGTTCCCAACTAACTAACCACCACCTGAAACCAAGTCAGCACTGACCGCTAACCAGTTACAATTCAACTTAAGACTAACTTACAGTAAGTAGTGACTAAGTTAAATTCAAGATTACAGCGCCAACTTGGTCCAGGCGTTGCTTAATTCAATTCTAAGCACGCTCTAAGCACGGTTTAAAACTTACATTCTGGATCCAGTTTGGACTGCAACTGTTACAGATTAATTTAATCTAAGTTTGATTCAGTTTAAATTGAATTGTTTTGTAATTCATCTGTTTGGCAACTGAGTATGGTTGTTGCAATTGGTTGTTTTGTTTACGTTTTAGAACCATGGTCTGATTGGATAGGAACTTGTCAAATAATCAAAGAATTAAAATATTATGTACGACAGATCTAGATAGCGCAAGAGTACCTAATTCACGCTTAAGAATTTATGCTTAAGGTGGAAGCGTACGGGTAGCCCGCGAAATTCAAATTTTCTTACGGGGTTTGCAATTTGCAGGTCAGTGTCGGGTTGTATGTTGATAAAAACTGAGTCGCGCCAGTCACACGTGTGTAGTTACAAAATTACAGTCATGAAAATCATCCTTCTAAGCTCATTTAACCCTATTGAATGACTTTTTCATGAAATATCCATTGAATAGGGTTACACGAACTTAGAGGGTTGTATTGACGATTTTCATGATTGTCTCATTTTTTCATCAAAATACAATCTAACACTGACCTGCAAATTGCAAAAAAACGTAAGAAAATTTGAATTTCGCGGGCTACCCCACCTTCTTCTTCTGCATCTTTTCGTATCGATGAACTCAAATTGTATTAGAACAGCCACCTGAACAGCTCTAACATTTGCTTCCATTAAATCCTGATAGGTGCAAGTGGTAGTGCAGGACGGGCAGGACAAGAGGTGGAGCATGTCATCCACCTTAACGTGTTTACTGTTGCAGCTAGTTAATTTGTTAAAACAACAACGTTACACCTCAAGAACTTAATTATAGATATTTAAAGAACAAAAACGTAGTCTATTTTGTATGGTAACTAAATATTGGCTATGACGTCACAATAGGTAGTCGAAAATGCCACGCTTCGTTTACAGACAGATTTTGATACTTGCGTTATCTAAGTATATCTATATATTGTTCTGTGCTATGCACCAACCATGTATTTGAGACTTGCTTCACTTTTCTATATACTTTTTTTCATTGTACACCGTCATCGTTTCGTCTTAAGCTACACGCGTATTACAGCATCGTCTATGGTGAAGAAAAGAAAGAAATTGACGTATGCTAGTTGTCACCCCGGCGCGGCGCGACCTTCGTCGCAACGGTGTTCTCGTAGAGATAACAAGAGTCGCACGTACGTGAGTGAGGCGTAAGATACAATACATCGAGTATTAGATTTATAGTACCAGCCATTTTTATTTTTAATTTTTTTGGATGGGAAATCAAATGACTTCTCCCGCTCTGGGCAGAGCGGAAGGGAGTGTTGTACTGACTAAAACCCATCCATGTTCCTTCCTTGCCCTTTGTGTTCCAGGGCCGCGGTATCTCTTTCGAACAGTCCCGCAGCCGTAGATACAGTCTAGCAACATTAACCATTCATGAGTTTTATCAAAGAGAACTATTTACATAACATAACATCACGCCCGTAACATCTCGAAGGAATAAGTAGAGGTGTGCCTAATATATGCTATTATTTCCACATTTTGCCAGATTTATAGCTGTGCACTGAGTCTGATTTTTTCGTGTGGTAAGGGCCTAACCTGGTGTCAGAGTTTTTATGCCGCCCTTAGGTCTTTGGACTTGGCTTTGTCGAGAAATATTTCTTGGGGATGCCGGTTTGGTTTCCTCATTATGTTTTCCTTCACCGAAGCAAGTGATAATTATAAAATACATACATGATTCCGAAAAATCTGTCTTTGGTTCGAATGGGTCTTTGGTTCGAACTCGTTACCTATGACTTGGCAGTCAGACGGTCACAGCAAGTTGGATGTCGATATTACCTAATGAGAAATAGCTATTCGAAGTTAACCTGCAAAAAATTCAACCTCGTTTTTACCTCAATAGTTTGACCTTCAGAAAGACACCCAAAAACAGTTCCGTCCTCTCCCAAAAGCACCAAATTCCTCCGTACAAATACCTACGAACTATTTGGCTTTATAAAGCGAGCACTTAATACTTGGAAACTAGCGTACAACTTTATCCGTTACGACAAAACTCGGGAAAAACAAATAATTCACTATCTAATTGCCGTTTTTGCAACAAGGAAATGTTGCAATCACTAGATAGGCGTTATTAACTGAAAAAATGTTTAGCCACGTACTGGCAAGGAAAGTAGAACGAGGATATGGGAATGGTTTTTTTGGAGGGTTTTAAACTTTTGAGTTCTATGAAAATCGTTTAATTGCTGTCGTTTTTTTCTTCTATGGAGTATTCGTTATTGCAATGTTGAAGTGAAAACTTCTTTAGCATTGTGGTGATTTGAAGTCGATGAAACGAAAAAGCGACAGTAAGACAGACACATAAATTCATAAGATTTAACGTGGGAGAAAATGAGATAGTGTTTATCTTGAAGGAATTTTTTTTTAAGGTTTCACTTCTACCACGTGTGAATTGCACTCATGTTTTTTTTTCTTCTATGGAGTATTAGTTATCGCAATGTATAGGGTCTAATTATTCAATAGAAAGTTACTGTGTATCATTCTTTGACCGTATGAAACGGGTATAACATGGAAGAATGACTGAATAGTGTGTCAACCGAATTCACAATCAATTCGTCTAACTGTACTTCACCCAAACACTGGACCCACAAAAGTACGAAAGTTATGTTCCAGCAAATTATTCAACTTTGTCGGTCCGTAAAAGTTGATAAAGCAAGGCACTATAAAAACCATTATGACGTCAAACATAAAATAAAACAAACGCTCCATAATTTAAAAGCCCCATAATAAGTCACTTGGCAACCTCACAATGCTGCCAGGAACAAATATTTCTCTACCTAATTGGCCTTTTTGCAACAAGGAAATGCCGTTGCAGTCACAAGTGGTTCCATTTAGTGGAAAAAATGCTAGGTTTCGTTCAAAAGAGGTCGTATTACGAGGCTCGTTGCAACAATTAAATTAATGTCTTGGCCCGACGGGCCTAATTAACGCCCACTACGATTTAATTGGCCCTCTTTACTTTTTTAGAAGACCCGCCGGCAATTTGGCGAACGTTTTAAATATTGTTTGGCTTAAAATGATGGTTTATGTAGCCAAGAATGAAATGTATAGTCGAGTATTCCATTTATTATAGCGGCAATGGCCAAACGGCTAAAAAGAATTTTACCAATTAACTAAAATATGTTTCAGTACATCTATACAGCATTCAAGAGATTTTAATGACATCATTGATATGGAATATTGATTAAAATTATAAAGTCATTTATTCAAATTAGGCTGATAATTAGCACTTTTTGAACGTCAAAATTTACTAGAGACAGTACCCCAAAAGCAGCAGCGCAGTTTGGGACGGCCACCTGCCAGATGGGACGACAACTTTGTTAAAACTGAAGGGAGTAGCTGGCTGCAGGTGGTACTGGAGCGGACACGTTGGAAATTGATTGAGGAGGCCTATGTTCAGCAGTGGACAGCAACGGGCTGATATAATGATGATGATGAGTCGCCAAAACACCCACCTTTCGCCACTTCCTAGTATTTTAGCTGGGAAGATGTGGCGGAAGAAACTCCCTCCCGGAAAAATTGATACGGTCGTCTCTTGAACGCGGTTTAGATGATACTAATCGAGTTCAGTTTCATTGATGAAATTCGCCTAAAAGCGCAGCCTGGAAAGCGATACTTTGTGTATTTGATTACCACCCGTTGCACTAATGACGTGAAGCCAAAGCGTCTTCAGAAACTATTGGATTGTTATTTATTCATCTACGCTGTCATTAGTACCACAAAGTCCCATGTTTGTAATTTCCTAGAAACAGGGAGGAACATTTAGCCTTCTAGGATACTTGATAGAAATTGAATACATTGTAAAGCTCTGTTCGCAGCTGAACTAATGTGACTAGCGTCTAGCGAAACTCGCTTACGTCATTTATTGTGTCGTGAGTACCATCGCTTCTAGTAACGCGTCGTGAAGACTTGTGGCATGCTCATGCACAACATGAACAACTTTTTTGGGTTCCGTACCTGAAGGGTAACCAACGGGACTCTAATTTACTAAGCCTCCGCTGGCCGTCCGTCTGTCTATCAGCGGGCTGTGTCCCATAATCCGTAAATCGCAGTGACAGTTGGAATTTTCCCAGAATGTGTATTACTGTTGCCGCTTTAACAACAAATAATCAAATTTATTAAAAATTAAAAGGGGCTTCACTACTACGACGGTACAGAACCCTTCATGCGCGAGTCCGACTCGCACGTGGCCGGTTTTTCTTTTGTTTTCACCTCAGTCGATGTCGCAAGACCCCGGTCGTGGTTTCGCGAGGTATAGCATATGAGCATTGCTGCATGTAGTGTCCGCACTATAATTTCAAACTTTACAGAAACTTAGCATCTATCTACATACAAACAGTAACGTGAACAGTTCAGAGACGGACGCGTGTAAGTGGCGACATATTGCCGGCTTACCGCATGCAGGCACAACATTAAACCGAATGGGTGTCCCATTCCCCTTAATTGACTCCTATAACTTGCATGGCTTTACAAGCCAGAGAATTGCTACAACCCGTTTTTTTTTTTTTCTGATGAGCCGTGAAAGGGGTATATATATTTAGTTCTTCTTTGAGAGAATGCTTTTAAATTAAAGATAAAATATTTTCTAACGGATATGAATTTGGCTAATGTAGTTTTTGTTTTGTAGGTATACTCTATACAGTGTTAAGAACATTGTGACATATTTTTTTCACTGTAGGTTGCTCCTGGCCAGACCATGGCCCACTGAAGTATTAAAAGTAACCCTATATAAGCAGCCCTACATTTTAGAGGACTTCAAAAACGCCACCGAAGCGGCGACGCAATCAATGTACACCTCCACCCAATCATCATATTATGCCTAGCCTTTTCCCAACTGGGTCGGCTTCCAGTCTAACCAGATGCAGCTGACTACCAGTATATTACATGGAGCGACTGACTATATGACCTCCACAACCCAGTTACTACTGGGAAATTTGAAACCGTACCTCCACCTAATGTGAACACCTCACAGTGAACGAGGAAAACTGTTCCACAGTAATACAGTCCATACTAGTACGGGGAACAGAGCGAATCATTTCTGTGTTTGCAACTCAATGACGTACATAATAAGTACCGAGACGTAACAAAGAAAATTGTAACTACATCAACAGCTTATTTGTAATTAACTGCAAGGTTGTAATTTTGATTTGGCAAATAAAGAAGTTTTTTTTTTAATGGTTCCAAGTAATTTAACAAGATGTACCATCGAAACGAAAGAAGAATATTTAGAAACGTTGCCTTTTGCAATTTGCAAAAAGAAATACTTATACTTTTACAAAATTATAAAACACACAATTTTATGTTTATCATTCCTGCGCCGCCATTACCATATTTAACAAAAACTTATTCTATTATCCAGCGACCCACTTACAAGTCCACAATAAGCGTTACTCCTGATTCTTGCTCCGTTTCGCATTAACATCTGCAATCTTAATCTTAATAAACGATTAAATATATGTTTGTTCATTACGGCGAAAGTTTTGCGTGGATCTTCCTTTACAGGGGCGAGCATAATAAGGTATACAGTTGACATGATTGTAATTTTAAGAAATTTCTCGTATTATACTCTTGTCTAGTTGATTATGGTGGTAATCGCACTCATGGGTTAAGGCGGTCATGTCAGCGGAGAGCAGTCTTCGATGCGCAAGATGCTCACAAGTGTGTGCGCACACACTGTTCTGTTTACTCTCTCACCCCATACTCAATCCCAGTCGATCGGGGACTGATTAGGCGCAGGATCAAAGGCGTAAAGTACCTTCCGAGGTACAAGGGTATTGCACTGCACATTTCAAAACTTCAGGCTACTACTGAAAGATTTCTCATTGAAAAACCGATCAGGGAATCATACCTAGAACTTCACACACAAGAATAACAGTATCATAAGAATAGGTACGAAAATACTACGCTTTTATCATCTATCAAGCCTTCTTCCAACTATGTTGGGGTCGGCTTCCAGTCTAACCGGATGCAGCTGGTCTACTAATTTACATGGAGCGACTGCGTATCTGACCTCCAAAACCCACAACTAGGTAAAACGATATCCATTGGAAAGACTGGATGTCAGACTCAGATAAAGGTTGTACACCATACAATTTCAATAATTACTTCAGTAGGAAAGTGAATTTTGTTATTTGAATAGTACATCAATTTGTTGTGTGTCTACACATTTATGCTCATGACTGTACAATAGAACAGTAATGCTAATGACTGGTTACGGTATTGATTCTGATTGTGTTTCGTGTTATTATTAATTGCTTCAGAGGTACTGTTTGTGTGAAATGTGATGTTCTCAAGAGTAATCATAATTAATGTTAGGTAGTCGTATTTTAATTGATGGCCTAGAGATTTAGTCAGTTGTTTGCCGTGTTTGAATAGTATGTTTTGTGAGTCTAATTAGTACTGTTTTGTCGTTTAATATTTGAAAACAACTTTACATGAACGTTTTCTGGGGCAAAAAGGGTGAATTTAATAATGTTTTAGGAAGGTCTGGGTAATAATTGTCAAGAAAAAACTATGAAAAACCTAGAACCTTCCTGAAATACTCCTTAATACACCGAAACAACATTTTTCACCCAAAACGCCAAAATTTACAGATGTAAATGTAAAATACAACCCAATTACCACACAAAATTGGATTTTAATTGATAATAACACTCAAATGAGTGGGTATTACGGCCATTTTATACTACGCACACTCCCAAATAATGCCATCAAGCGTTTTAAAAAGAGGGACATCAAATAAATGGTCGGTTCTCACAAAAGTTGACTCGCTTATAATGATACAGTTACATGAAAAATGGACTCGTCCCGAACAATGCGCTGAAATATAGGCCAGAGGTAGAATCGGAGGATGAGATTATTGTTTTTATTTCCTTACTATATTTATTTATATTATATACGCGAAAGTTCTGTATGTATCGATGTATGGATGTTTGTTACTCTTTCACGCAAAAACTACTGAAAGGATTTGGATGAAATTTGGAACACAGATAGTTTATAGCCTGGATTAACACATAGGATATTTTTATCCCGATAGTATGTTCCCTTGGGACAATCATCGAATTCCACGCGACGCCGCAGGCATAAGCTAGTACTCTATAATAAGGCCATGTGGATATTTTCGGTGTTATGTCGCATCATTTATAGCCTGAAACAGTTGCATGAGAAACCACGCGCGAGAATTAACGTTATTCTTCGTTATTTTAACCAATTTAATGGGGTAAATGAATTGTCTGCTAGGAGATATAAAGGCTGTAAACAGTACCCCTAACGAAGCCGAAAGGCAACTGTTCTCCCTGTCATTGGGATATATATAGATTTTTAAAAG
Source organism: Lycophotia porphyrea (assembly GCA_950005105.1). Lineage (NCBI taxonomy): Eukaryota > Metazoa > Arthropoda > Insecta > Lepidoptera > Noctuidae > Lycophotia > Lycophotia porphyrea. The sequence goes on along the minus strand of OX465388.1, from coordinate 16,810,336 downwards.
ACCATACCTGGGAAATGATTTTTACCCGAAAAAAAGCTGTTACCAGCAATAATTTTTGCGTAAAGTTACTTCGTTTGATGTACATAATGCTTGGTTGACGGCTTCGTCCATTTACATCCCGTATGTGCATCACCTATGTAAACATTTCGTATATACATGACATAATTTTATAATTGCTCCAACGTATAGTATTGCTCTGGTTAAGCGAGAATACATCATGGAGTACGTGCAACTTATTATTATATCGAGTACGATTATGGTAACCTACCATAATCTTATCTAGTATTATCGTATTACTTACCAAGAGAACATCAATTTGCTACAAACCTATTATTTAGAAATCTGAATATAATGGGTCATCATCATCTTATCATAATTTCCACCGAAAGACGTCCACTGCTGGACATAGACCTCCCCCAAGTGTCGCCACATTGACCGGTCCCGTGCCACTCGCATCCAGTGGATCCCCGCAACCTTCACCAGGTCATCGGTCCACCTAGAGGGAGGCCTTCTAACGCAACGTTTTCCGGTTCGTGGTCGCCACACCAGAACTTTTCGGCCCCATCGGCCATCCGTTCTGCGAGCAATGTGCCCTGCCCACTGCCACTTATATAATGGGTATTCAGACTTTATTCATACAGTATAATATTATGTACAGCAATATTATTAACAACAACACATACATAACAACAAACACACACACACACACACACACCAACAACAAACACATACATACATTGCTTACAAACTATCAATAGTTTCAATGGAAGTTTTCGCCTCTTGGAACTCAATAAGGCTTTAGTTAAACGCCTTCGGGCACGTGTTTTGTCCGACTGGAGGATGGGGCGCCGAATTCTGAAGTACTATAGACAGAATTAGTTATCCACATAATACATGGTGCTAGGTTACGTTAGACATGGTGTTGAAAACTAACGAAGGCACCTACTTACATAATTCTGGAGCTATGACCGTTTAAATTTTTATTCGGGTATAAAATATCAGCTGGTCCATACCCTTTTTAGTTTTTAGGGTAGCGTACTTCAAAAGGTAAAAAAGGAACCCTTTTAAGATCACTTTCTTGTCCGTCTCTCCGTCTGTCTGTCCGTGTTTCACCACTGATTTTCTCAGGAACGGGTGGACTTAGCAAGTTGAAATTTATATCAGATACTGAAATCTAGTCCTTATTAGGTGTATAAAAATCAAGGTCCTGAGTCAACACGATAAAAAGATATGGACAAATTTAGATTTTCGCGAAAACTTGAAAGTACCAAAATTTATCTTCATTTTCAACTTTTTTTATGTTTCGGAATTTTTCCTTTACTTGTTCTGTAAGACCTTGCTTTTAACCAAAATTGACAATTCTAAGTCAACCGGAAGTACCCTATAGGTTTTGAGTCGAATACCTATATGGTAGTTTCCGTTGACCTAGAATCATGAAATTTGGCAAGAAGTAATGTCTTACAGCACATGTAAAGAAAAAAAACTGGAAACCGCAAGTTTCCAGTTTTTTTTCTTTACGTGTGCTGCTAATTAAATTATGGATCGTTGTGTCTGATGCAAAATAAATAATAATACCATGACAAACGGGTTTCATACAAATCAGGCACTATAGCTATTATCAATCTTCCTCAATGTAATCATTTCTTATAGTTTTCAATTTAACAAATATAACGCAATAAAGGAAAGCAACAAAGACGTCTAAATAGAAAGGTTTTTCACCAAGACAGGTAACAGTGTTACTTTGATACAATTATGTTGATGAATCCAAGTTTCGTTGAAGTTCGCAGGCGCTCCTGCAGTCGCGCTCGCTTGTTCTGTCAACTGCTTTGTCTTAATCCTGTTATTTGTATTAAGCGGGAAATCTCTAGGTATTGTACTTTGGGTTGTTATTAGTTAGGATTTACCTAGACCCAAATAATCTTCAAATTAGTCAAAGCATTAATCACCTGATTAAAGGTACGCTTAGGTAAGCTTAACATGATTAACATATTATAGCATAATAAGCGTAATTACTGAAGGGTTAAGCAGATGTTTACCTAATAGTACACCATAGCTAGGCTTCGCCAGTTATCTTAAAGTCCAGTGTAATAGGGGTGGGGGGTGGGTGGGGTGGCTGGTCTATTGAGATCCAGACTCCTTGGCTGCTACTAAGAAATTCCTGATGGAAAAACCCAACAACACTTTGCCCGAGCCAGGAATCGAACCCAGGACCACTTGCTCAAGAGTCGCGCTTGCGACTATTAGAACAACGCCAGCAGTAGTAGTTGTCACCACAGCTCTTTTATTATTATTACATACATAACATCAGGCATCTAATCCTTGAAAGGTTAGGCAGAGGGGTACCTAATAGTTCACCCGCATTTTGCTAGTTATGTTCTAAGCTTAATGTAATAGGGGGCGAGCCTATTGAATTATTATTGTTATTATTTGTTTTGACATTTATTAATTTATTCTAAATTTTACTTTTGACTTTTTAATTTATTTATTTTTGTTTATTTAGAGTTATTCTGACATTTTGGATTCATTTATGATTGTAGCAATAATTTATGTGTAATAATTTGTGTGTGATTTGTATTGTTATCTGTCATTGTTTTATATGGGTCTCGGACCTGCAATAAATTAAATTTATTTATTTATTTTATTGCCATCAACCGGGCACAAACCCGGGCTCCATGGCTAAAAATTCCTAATAGAAAAATCCAATAACACATTGCTCGACCCGGGAATCGAACCAAGGAACTCATTCTCAGCAGTCGCTCGATCACTAGACCTACGACGCAGTATTATTACTAAGAAAAACAAAATCTTGCTCCAGACAAGATCTGTAATTTAATTTAGACTCCAGACATGACTAAAAATAAACGCTCATATAACTTTGCTTTCACGTAGTAAAGAAAAAACCGGCCAAGTGCGAGTTGGACTCGCGCTCCGAAGGTTCCGTATAAACTTGTAGGTATTTTGTTATTAAACTACATATTTGAGGTTTTCAGATTTTTTCCTTTACATGTGCTGTAAGACATTTCTTCTTGCCAAATTTCGTGATTATAGGTCAACGGGAACTACCATATAGGTTTTCGACCCAAAACCTATAGGGCACTTTCGGTTGACCTAGAATTGTCAATAATGGTTAAGAGCAAGGTCTCAGCACAAGTAAAAGGAAAATTCCGAAAAATAAAAAAGTTGAAAATTAAGGTAAATTCCCATTGTCTCGTTTAACGGGGACATGGCCTAAGGGGACAACGGGAATACACGAATTTTGGCACTTACAAGTTTTCGTGAATATCATATATTTTTATTGTGTTGACTCAAGATCTTGATTTTTATACATTTAATAATCTTCAGTATCTGGTATAAATTTCAACTTGCTAAGTCTACCCGTTCCTGAGAGAATCGGTGGTGTCATCTAGACGGTCAGACAGACGGTCAGACGGATAGACGGACCAGAGTCTGTCCGTCTGACCGTTTGTCTGTCCGAGTGATCCTAAAAGGGTTCCTTTTTTCACCATTTGAGGTACGGAACCCTAAAAATAGACTCAAGGATATATGGAAGGTCGGGCACGTGGCCGAACCCAAATTAATCAGTACCTAGATCTTTTATAGGGTTACCTAATCCCTACCTAAAGTAGAGTCGGGTAACGTGTACCTATCTATGTGACATGTGGTCATTATAGTACTTGGGTTCTAGGTGTTGGAGCACAAATAGTTGAGGTGATTTATAATTTAAGTAAATTTCTAATTTGTCGCTTTTCGCTGTAACTTTAGGTTTTAAAATCATCTGACTGCTTCGGTGGTCTAACATTAGGCCCTGGGTACGACTCCCAAGTCATGTAAAGCATTATTGAGGTTTCCATCAATAATTTACCAGTAGCAACTCGTATTTGTGCCCGATTGTTGGCAATAGGCTCGTCTTATAGCATGGAACTAAAACCTGACAGTCGAAGTGTGTGGTTATAAAATACGAAGATTTTTGCGTTACCATTTGTGGATCACAAGCGGGATGTTATTATGAATCTATTGAATATTTGATGAACCAATTTTGTCATTAAAACTTTTGATGAACCAATTTTGTTTAAATTTCAATGTTGTGTCAGATAGTCACACAGTGGGGGCCTGATGATCCTTATAAAGCTCCAGCTTTTTTATATAAAGGGTGTAAAAAGACTCATAACGAAACCGAAAGGCACTTGCAACTCCCCACCATTGCGATATTTTTTTGTTCTATATCATTCCTGGGAACTTTCTAATTACGGAGATATTGGGGGTCAAAGTTCCAACTTTTTTACAAGTTTTGAGTGTTTTACATTGAGACCTACCGTAAAACGTGACTTTTAACCTAAAAAAAGTCGTTTCCCAGCAATAATTTTTTCGTTAAAGTTACTTAGTTTGATGTACATAATGCTTGGTTGACGTCTTCGTAAAGAGTCCGTTGACACCTCTGTATACGAATCGTGGATTCCCTACGTTTATTAACACTTGCATTAAGCTCACGCCAAGAAGAATACTAAAACACAAAAACAAAATAAAAGCCCAATAGAAAGAAGCTATATCTCCCTATCTGTCGTAATATCACGACTTTACTGAGTCTATTCCGCGACAGTAGGATATTTATCAATAAAGGCCCCACTTGACCGCGGCCCCCTGTCAGCGAGACAATCGTAAATCTATCTACATTTTTATGTTCATTCTTTTATATGACACGAGGAAAGCCAAGGTCCTGAGATGTATGGATTTCGTGCGAAAATTGACAAAAGTACGTATGCTCATTTTTTTTTTGCAGAATCACATGGCGTCTCTTTTCTGCTTTTGCAATATGTTGTGCTAAATCTATGCTTTCAATGACCTGTTCATTATTAAATTATATCTAGCAACAAACGAAATCTTAAGTTAATCTTAGATAAACTCTTATCTGGCAGGGCTGCGGGACTGTTCGAAAGAGATACCGCGGCCCTGGAACACAAAGGGCAAGGAGGGACATGGATGGGTTTTATTCAGTACAAGCCTGACACTACTTTTCGCTCTGCCCAGAGCGGGAGAAGTCATTGGATGATATCCCATCTCTCATTTTAGCCAATAATCATAAACATCTTCATCAACATCAGAAAATAAATCGATATGATCACAAGTTATCTTACACCAAGACATCTATACAGAAGACAGTAATACTGAAGGAAGAGTGACGGAAGACGAAATTACTTATACTCGTAAGTAATTTCGTCATTCCGTCTTCATTTGTAAACCTAGTATGGCGTAATAGTGTCACAGGTTAAGTACTGTATTACATTAGTATCTGTAAGATATTATCAATCCAAACGTTCGATGAATTTCTGCCGGCGTCAGCGCCCATCAATTCCATATCTGTTTAGTCCCATACTCTTTTGATTTAGCAAACCTAAGTTTAGAAACGAAGTCTTTTGAAAGCCTAATCCAGCTCCCGATCAGTATATCTTTTGCGAATGGTATGGTTGGTATTCAAGACCACCAATCATAGATATATTTGGTACCAACCACCGAACTATTGGACGGAGGAAACTCAGTGTGTAATGGGTGGTCACCCATCCACGGATCAACCTAGGCAAGCGCTGCTTAACCTAAAGATTTACTCAAGCGGCTTTTATTATTTTGCCACGAGCTCCTCTAATAATAAACCATGAAAACCTCATACTATCTCAGCCATGTTGTGACGTATCTGCAGAATATTATCAATAAGGTCCACTTGACCTCCACGCTGTCATCAAGACAATCGGATTTTCTTTATCCCCGTATTAACATTCCGTTCTGGCCAATAACCAATTCTCACAACTGACTCTTAGGCGTAGGCGTGCTCACGATACGAAAATAAATACGTAGGGTGTGTTGGGTAGGTGGAAAACAGAAGGTTAGAACACTAGTGTGTCACGGTATGACAATATGAAGAACACACCAAATAAATTGGGCAGGGTAAGGAATAGATCTATAAATACAGCGCTAGTTTAATAATATGATGTTTGATCCAAACCGGTACTCCAATATCCCATTTGTTTATTTTGAATCGGAAATGATACGAAGCTTCTTGTTTCCTTGTTCATTTTGGTCTCAATTTTGTCACGATTACTAGGACTGCTTGGCAACACAGGATCATGCTGAGAGGTAACCTGCTAGTCACAGTCACGGCGTACAAGCTGTCAACTTTTTTTGCTTCGTCCTGTTGTATTCATAAACATTTGTTATCCGTTGTATGTTTATTTTGACATTTTGTATGCACGTTATGTCCGTGCGACATTATAAATATTTTTTCAGTTGTTCTTTCTTTCACCCAAATCATTTACATTTTACGCTGCGATTGCATCTAACTTTGAGTACTGACTTCGTTGACTTGTCTGCTAGTAAACACCAGGCACTGTTATTCTGTAATCGGATTTCGACCACCTAGTGTCCATAAATAATATACAATACTGCAGCATGTATGTAACTACACAAGTTTAAACGAGTAGGTACACAAAATAATATGGATTTGAGATATGCCAATACTGGTTAGAATTGTGTTATACCTGATGGTTCTTTGTGGTGGAAGGTTTCTTCCATGTGATTAGATAAGAATAGATAGCGATGACTAAGGATTTGTGTAAACGTGGTGTTAAGGACCTTCTTCTTATTGAGGACACACATACAGGAAAATGATTGCACACATATACATTTTTATTTTAGATAGCTGTGCTTCCCAACACGTGGCATGTCCAAGAAGAAAATAAAAATAACGAATAGAATAGGCATCCGTACCATAGTATAGCAATGAGTTTTGTAAAAAGATGACATGAATAATGGACCATCCAGTGCCCACATTCAGTGTTTCAGCACTACTTCATCTTTATCGTGTGGTTAGTGTCTAACCTGCTGTCAGAGTTTTTATGCCGCCCGCGAATACCCACGATATTTTTATGGACCTCTGACTTGGCTATACATGTCGTCAAGAAATATCTCTCAGGCATGCTGGTTTGGTTTCCTCACGATGTTTTCCTTCATCGAAGTAAGTGATAATAATCACTACGGTCATTTAAGACATATGTCATATGCAGAAAGACATCAACGCACTCCAAAGAAATGTCAAACGACGATAAGCAAACATTAGAACGAATGATAAGATTAATGAACGAAAATGGAACGGGAGTAATTTACGCGCGATTACGCGCCGCTCATTCGCGTACTTCATTTCACTTTGCGCCAGTCTTTCATGTACTTCACTCTTCACTCCGCGTCGCGTAATTCGTTTGAATATTCTGAATTTAACTTCGTTTGGCATGCGACTGTTTGGGTGTGTATGTGTGTCAACTAACTCCGCTTGGGATTTAAGGAAAAACGTACTTATTTGGTTCTGTTTCATTTGGTACTTGAGAATGGTTCGTGTCATGGCCATGAGTGTAATAATATTTGCAATTCAGTAAGGATGTTAGTGATTGTGGCAGCCATGATGGCTTAGACAAGTAGTAATGGCTTTCAAAGCGTTCCTTTTCTACAGAGAGTTACAGCAGGTATAAGCTGTACTATAAGCTTCAACTTACAATTTTTGAAAAATGAAATAAAAAGCACATTTTTGTTCGTCATGTTCATTTCATAAGTGCACTGCTCAAAATATGCAACAAAAGTGCTAAAATATGTGTGTGACATAACATTGAAAAAGTGATACAAAATAATGTTTAGCTTTTGGTTAGATGCAGACAGTACGCTAACTATCCGAACGAACCGAATGAATACCTAAGTTACTTCACTACCATACTTACGTTCTCGACGATCGATTATAATCTTTTTTTTTGAAAGTCGAATACTGTTCCAAATTATCAGCAGTAACTATTACATTTTCATATTCTTGACCTTGAAAACAATTGCTCTACATCAATTTCGGATAATGGGCACTATTTGAATTAGTATTTTTTAGCAGCCATAATATGCAATTGCATAAGCAAATATGCATTTGCACTAAAAAAAAATGTCACTTTGTCTAGACTTTCATGGAGGGTTATTTACTTAAGTGACAAGAAAAAGACAACCATCTTCTCGAGTGCAAGTCACAAATATTGTACAAACTGCGATCTTTGTAGACTCCCACCTATATTCGTCTCTATATTTCAAGATAGAAGAAGTAAGTTGTGAAATCTTACTTAATTGCAAACTACGAAAGGAGTAGTTGTTCAGTAAAAACTTGACTTTCCCGCTCTCGCCAAAGTGCACCAAAGCCATTGAACATCAAAGCAGCTGTTCTCAAACCACTCTAAAATAACTACGGAAGAAAGTTGACAAAAATAATGTGACATTCTTGTCGCATCTCCAAGAAACACATGTGCATATTGTTAACATGTTCAAAACTAACTAAAACTTCTGTAATACTATCTATTCTGTGTCACCGTTGACCTAAAACTCCACTATCCAAACTTATCTACGATGTAAACGATGCTTAGAAGCCATGTGGCACAACACAACAAAATTCAACTCTACACTTCTGATTCAGAGTTCATTTTTGTCCGGTATATTGTAGTAATAGTATATTCAGGGTTGCTGCTCTTATTCGGGAGCCGATATCTCTGATACGATCGGGGGCTAGGTTGTTTTGTTTCCTTATTTCAAGCAATACCTATATAAAGGATGAGTGACACTTTGTTGGATTAATTTAGTGTTAGGTGCTCTTGAAATACGATAGATCGGGCCGAGATTTTGGATTTAGTAGGCTGTAGTTTAGACGAGTCGAGTAACTTAGTGGAGTCGGTGTAATTGTGTCCTGCACGTACGTATTGTTGGGGGGACAATAAGCTCAGTGATTGTTTTGTCTTAAGGTATTTTAAGATGGTAGTGATGAGGGTTGCTATTGTATTAAATTTGATATTGTTTCGAAGATCAATACGCTTTTGAGAGGTAGTTTTTTGAATAATTAAATTATGTTTTGAGACAATACGGTTTAGAAAAAGCTTGCTCTTGGTTCATTAACATAATTGACGAAAGGGGGTTTTAAAAGTTTATATCTGCGTAACCTTCAGGAAACACAGGCGTAATGTTATATTACTCGGATTTGAGGATTAGCAGCTACAAAATGAGTAAGTATGTAAAAACGGCACTTTGTTAACCACGATCATATTTTTCTCGGCGCTAGCTACGGTGACCCATGTGGTAATCCGTGATAAATGCTACCGCTACACAAAGTCGTCGGTAAATCAGTTCAACTGTTAGCTGCAGCTTATACAGGGTGGAAGGGATACCGATGCTAAACGGTATCCACGTATTCAGAACATATTCTCTACATAGAAAATTTTCGCCGGTTATTTAAAAAAAAAACGGCCGTTTCCTATAAAACTGCAATATCTACACGGTTAAAATGTATGGAATAGCTGTTTAAAAAAAAAAGGCCGATGAAAAATTGCTATGTGATATAAATTAACGTGCACGTATTTCTACATCGTTCTCACATATATGTATAATCTCAATATGAATGATGTAACCAAGATTTTGTATCAATATTTTGATTGAAAAGAGTGTCCATGGAGTTTTTTGCCCATTCTTCTCCATAGAGATCTACGCTTTGGAATGGGCAACTACAGTACTTTCACAAGTTATTATGCCTTGTGTCTGTGACTGTAGCTTAGCCTAATTTGTTTTTCTGACATTCAAAAGTGCCTGTAATGGTCTAATTGAAATAAATGCTTTTGAGTTTTTTTTTTTTTTGAGAATTAATCCCTTGGGTTCCAAGAGAACCGCCAGTCTTCTCTTTCTCTCATACTCTTTGAAGCTCTTAATCCAATTTATTAAAACGTCATAAACTTTATTATACATCGACTCCCCGACCTCTACTATAAAATCCCCAAATTTTATCTCCGTCCTGCAACAATCCTGCAGTGACTGATTTGCATCGACAATTCTCTAGTAATCAGCTTAACTTGGTTCAGATGGAAAAGAGTAAATGACTGTAAAAACGGGAATGTACCGTGACCCGTTGAAATTTTGATTCGACGAAGTATTTGAATGGAACTATGGGCTTTTAGGGGGAATAGTGAAATATACTGCGTCAACTTGATTTTTTCCTATAAAAATAGGTATACGTATTCTGTTGTAAAGAATCGATTAGATTTTGCTGTGCCTATTATTGGTCATTTTTTTGTAGTGAAAGAGCTAGACTGATGAATTCACATATAACCACGATAAAAGCAATGGTAACCGCAACGACTAAGGACTTGAAGGCTGTGGGTTCGAACCCAGAAGCACTTAACTTTGAAAAGGTAAAGTATTGCATCACCACAACCCGAAAACGGTTTAAAACGGTGAATGCTTTCACACGATTTCTGTGAGAAAACCGGCATTGAGAAAATGTCAAATAATAAAAACATATCAAAGTTATTTCATATCCACCAACCCACACTGGGCAAGCTGACAAGGGAAGGTATTACCTCATTTCTACTCCCTGTAAACATAATCTTTCGGTGAAAACCACGACGCACAGTTACACAAGTTTACATAACATAACATCACGCCTGTAATCCAAGTAGGGTTAGGCCGAGGTGTAATTAATAGTAAACCCACATTTCGCCAGTTATCTTTAAGTCCCATGTAATAGGGGGCGAGCTTATTGCCATCAACCGGTCACAAATCCAGACTCCGTGTTTCTACTGTGAAACCCCTGGTTGAAAACCCGAACAACACATTGCACGACCTGGGAATCAAACCTAGAATCTCATGCCTAGCAGTCGCGCTTGCAACCACTCGACCAACGAAGCAGTCAAGGCAGTACTAGGCAAAATCTTTGATGAAAACAACGAAGCACAGGTACACAAGTTTGCAAGAATAAACTCATCTAATATCTAATTGAAAACTAGAGGAGCTAGCAAGAAAAGAACTTCAAGACAACTTTCCCCCGTAAATCGAACTCCTAGTAAATACGACACCTCCTATAAATAAAGAAAAGAGACAAACACCCGTGTAATTGTCGCTGTCTACGTAATTAGAAGTTATAGCGATTGCAACTAACAAACAGCGCTTTTAGCTAATTTATCGGCGAATTTCGACAATTGCCATTTGGTACTTAGCGACAATTTAATTTATTGCCTTATGGCGGTTCCGATGGTAACTTTTAATGTTATATTTAACGGAAGGAAAGCTGTTATGTGATTTGATAAGTTTGAAAGTGATAATTGAGTTTTATTCAAATGTGGAATGAGACGAACGTGTTTTGTTTTATTTTGCTTTATGTTCTAACAATGTATATCTCTCGTTATTCGTCTAAAGATACTAAGGATTGTACCATACGACACGCCTATAATCCCAGAAGGGTTAGGCAGAGGTGTACCTGATAGTACACCCACATTTCGCCAGTTTTGTTTGAAGTCTGAAGTGGAGGCGAGCCTATGGATGTCAAACGAGCACAAATCTAAACTCCGTATCATCATCATCATCATTTCAGCTAAAAGACGTCCACTGCTGGACATAGGCCTCCGCCAAGTGTCACCACATTGACCGGTCCCGTGCGACTCGCATCCAGCAGATCCCCGCAACCTTCATAGGATAGTTTTATCTAATTTCTTAAGAATTGTAGCATTTAATAACGTCTGAGATAACGATTTCAGGCTTTTTGTTAAAACAAATATTTATAATTATGTAGGTAAGTTTTCAGTTTAAAAGCAAATGTTTTGATCTCTGATAAGAACTTCCAGATATTTCGTGAAGCGACTGCCGCCCAAGCTCGGCAACCCGCGTGAAATTAGGTCAAATATAAAGTTACCAGTAATTGCAATTAATTTACGGGTAATAAGATTGTGAAGCGGCGAATTTAGAAGAAGATTCGATAACAAAGTACCTTATGAAATTTTGGGTGTTTTAGAGACACATTTCACGTATAAATATTTCTTTATCAGCAGTGCAAAAATTCAGATTTTTTAAGCTATTGCAGAGCTTCTATCGCGGGCCTTGAGCGTGGAGACCGAATCCAGAAATTCCGTAACGAAAATAACCTAACACCTAGTGCCTAACGCGTAGTGTCAGATATTGACAAGCCTAGGTTATTATTTTTAATAGAGAGGAGAGGAGGTTAGGTTGTATAGGTAAAACTTATACAACCTAACCTCCTAGCTCCAGCAGTAGATTAAAAATAATAACCTAGGCTTGTCAATATCTGACACTACGAAAGTGAATAAATAATTATAATTACATAAGTCGATAAAAAATGCTATGCAATAGCTTTACCGCGGCAGTCTCCGAGTGCCACACGTCTTTTTTTGCCTTCTTCTCTTCTTCAATCAGTCCCTCAGTTACTGAGGATCGTGGTCACTGGACCCCTTTAAATGGACAATCTGCCTCCATCGACTCCGGTCCAAAGTTGCCATCACCATCTGCTGAAATTTGCTTGAGGACATAGCCTCTTTTACTTGGTCGGCCTCGTGCTCTTTTGCCTTCGGTGTTCGTTTTTTCGGTTCTTTTTTTGTCTAGAAGTCCTACTATTATGCCTAGTATCTAACTTTTCCAGGCACTTAAATTAATGTTGACAAGTTATTTCAGCATTTTTTTTTCACTTTTAGTTTATATCAAATCACAACTCTTTGCTGTTCATAACGAAAAAAAATGAACATAAAAGAAAAAAAAAAACTTTATTGAAAAGCTCACACATCTGTGTAGCCCTTGCTCTTGTACTAAGACTATCGTATCACAAGATCCACACAAAAATAGTTCCAACAAAGTTGCCAATATTAAAATATATTCCACATTAACCGACTATTTCGATCAATTGACGTTATTATAGTTATTTATGCAGCCGATTAAGTCTGATTAAGTATCGATTCACACATCAGCGGCCTGCGGTGTCCTGATATTGACGGCCATTAAATGTTGGTCCATTTTACATTTTCCGGACATTGTGTAAAATGACTTAGAGCAAGAGCCCACGACGGCCAGACCTTCGTTATTTTATAAAAGCTGAAAGTTTTTCTGTGCATGGCCCCCATACAGGAAAGAACGACCAGCGACTATAGAGTTTAGGTTAAGGTTACTTGGGCAGGTAACAGGTAGTAAAGGTGTGTAAAATAGTAACTTAAATTCGTTAAAGTATAACGCTCAATTTTTTTTATATTCTCTTCGGGATTACTTTAGAAAACTCGTCATCCATTGCCGGACACTTATGACAGTTGCTTCCCCCTGCCAGACACCCCTAAACTTTAATAAATTATAATTATACTTTCGTTATAATATAAAAGCGAAATTTTATATATGTTACTTGGGGACCTATAAAAAAATGTTACCTCAATAGCCGGACAGTTTTAATGGTTTTTACACCTTGCCAGACACATTGAAAGTCCGCTGCAGGTGCGAGCGCGAGTGCCTAGTCGACTGCGATCTTTTACTGAGCATCATCTGTCGTTTAGTGACGAATTGAACAATTATATGTAGGTACAACCAACGTTTTATAATTGATATTTGTGCAGTTTTTTGTGAAATAAAAGTGTAATTTTAGTAATTGATTAAAGTGTAATTTTTTTCGCAATGGATTTAAATGTGGAAATTTCAAATATTTTGTCTTACTGTCGTGCCATTGTCCATGTGTCATTTGGATGGCGCTATTTGTAAGACAGATAAATCTGCTCTGATGAAATGTCTAGAGAAAGAGGTCCAGCATGAGCACATCATATAGATGTTATAATAATTGACGCTTTCTTCCTGTTACATACAATGGAAAATGTTCCAAAAACATTTGGAAATATTAAAAAAAAAATGTTGCAAATGGTTACTCAATTTCAAGCATCAATACTATGCAATAGATAACAGACGCACTCAACGCTAATAGTGCGACAAAAGTGCAACAAGTCAATATAAATAATGGCCTAAAGATGAAAATATCAATCTACCTTCCGGTTTTAATATATTGTAGCCGACTGAGCAAAAGCAATCATTGAGTTATGATTTTGTATCGCATCAGCTACTTTTGAACTTTGACAAAAATTCACAAACATGCAAAGATAATAATAATTATTGAATTATAGTTTTGTATCACATCAGCTACTTTTAAACATTTAACAGAAGTTACAAAAAAAAAAAACAATTAAAATAGTGAAGTTTTTCAATTTTATGATTTTTAATGAACATATGCTTTTTTCGGGGTTCAATTGGATGAAATTTGGCATATATATTAAATATGCATATTTTTATCCAATTCAGCTAATAATTAAAAAATAAGTATGGATGAATTATTTGCCTCATGATTACGTGGCCTCAGTTTCGACATTTAATTTTTGATTTTAACTGTTCACTAGTTTTGATTTTTTTTTTTCACTTCTTAGTTCTGATGCGAATTGAGTTTATAACTTTTGGTGTCAAAACTGATCACTGTTTGGTATAATGTACAATCACTTACTTTTGAATCACTTCGACACCACCCAGTTCTGACGCGAACTTCGTTCATTAGTATTGAATTTCTGAGTTTGATCATCTACTTTGGCTGTTGACTGTACCTACTCATAATTATTCAATTCTTCACTAAATGACAGATGATGCGCAGTAAAAGATCGCAGTCGACTAGGCACTCGCGCTCGCACCTGCAGCGGACTTTCAATGTGTCTGGCAAGGTGTAAAAACCATTAAAACTGTCCGGCTATTGAGGTAACATTTTTTTATAGGTCCCCAAGTAACATATATAAAATTTCGCTTTTATATTATAACGAAAGTATAATTTATTAAAGTTTCGGGGTGTCTGGCAGGGGGAAGCAACTGTCATAAGTGTCCGGCAATGGATGACGAGATTTCTAAAGCTATCCCGAAGAGAATATAAAAAAATTGAGCGTTATACTTTAACGAATTTAAGGTACTATTTTACACATCTTTACTACCTGTTACCTGCCCAAGTAACCTCAACCTAAACTCTATAGTCGCTGGTCGTTCTTTCCTGTATGGGGGCCATGCACAGAAAAACTTTCAGCTTTTATAAAATAACGAAGGTCTGGCCGTCGTGGGCTCTTGGGCTAACTGGACTGATCAACATCAACGTTTTGCCGTTGAATGAATCGGTAGTTGAGTGCTATTGGATAATGTTATTGGTGTATGGTAATCATCGATTATATTATATAAATATGAAAGCACAATATCTTATCTTCACCACTGTTCGCAAAACGATGCAGAAATTAACTATTATAGACATGTACCATCTACATACCCGCATTGGTAGTACTTGTGGATGATGATTATGTTATTTTAACTTGCTCAAATCCATATGGGACGCCCTCCGGCTCGGTGAAGCGACGATCTTCGTAGTAACTCGATGAGAGTTGCCGAAAATAGTGTTGAGTGGCGTGCAATTGAGGAGGCCTATGTCAGCAGTGGACTGCTGTAAGCTAATGATGATGAAATCTATTTAAATAGGCGTCTTCATTCACAATGCTGGCAGTCAAAATTGAGTAATATAGTTGATGACACGAAAAGATGGATGGATTGTGTGAAGACTGATATGAAAGAGAAAGGTGATACCATGACAGAAGGAAGAAGTGTTGCGCCGACCCCAAGTTGAATGGGACAAGGGCAGGAAGATGTTGATAGTTGAAGACACGTACGCCATACGTCGATGTTCAAAGGCAAGGGGTTCCATTTTAAACTAAAGGAATGACAAAATTGTTGATTTCGTTCATTTTAACAGATAATAATATGAGATTCTACATAACATTTTAATTGCATCAATTAGAGAATCTCTAGTTCCCCGAAACAGTTTACAAGCGTGATAATATCTTCATTTATAAGATTACCTACTATTCTCAAATATAATGCGAACATTCGCATTCACCACACAACCCCCATACAATAGGGGGTGTTAATGGGGGATAACCCCTATCAATTCATTGGGATTATTGTCTATACTATGTAGACGTATAACAATGCGAGAATGGGGTATTGTGCTATACAACTACTATCTGTTTATGAATAGTTAATGTAACTTTAATAGTATAGAATATTCCATGAGCCCTAAGGCAAGGAATATTCCATACTCAACTAAAGGCATTGTAAGAAGCTGCCAAGAAATTACTCCATAATTTTGAACGGAAAATCTGCCAGTCTTGTCAAGTGATTGGCCATTGCTCAAACCTTAGCACTTGTAGAGCTATGGTTTGATCTTGGTTTAAGGTGATGGTCTGTACTTACTGAACAGAAATGGAGAATGAGAAAGAATCTTTAAAATCGGTACCTAATACTCAAGAGGTTTGGTTGGTTGGTTTCCCTTTTGAGTTAGTTCTGCGACCAACAAAGTTACTAAATTCCAGCTAGAGTTTACAAGAGAGACTGTAAACTCTGACGGTCAAAATCGTCATTGTTATTTACATGCAATGCATGCATGCATGTAAACTGATATTGTACGAGCCGCTAGCCCGTGGTTGTATATATTATGTTGTGGTGGTGTTGGTTGTGGTAAAAGACGAGATGTTAATAGGAAATAAAGGCACTGTATCCGTATGGATACAATACAGTGCCTTTGTGCCAATACAGTGTCGTCAATAACCTCGCTCAACTAGTATTAGTTGAGCGAGGTTATTGACGACACTCTTGACTAAGTTTATCATCACACTGAGTTCTTAAATACTAGCTTACGCCCGCGGCTTCGCCTGCGTGGTGTTCGGTACTGTCCCACGGGGTCGTTGTATCGAGATGAAAGTATTTTATAAGTTAATCCAGGTTATAAACTATGTATGTGCTAAATTTCATCCAAATCGTTTCAGTAGTTTTTGCTTGAAGGAGCAACATACATCCATTCATACATACTCACAAAGTTTCCCATTCAAAACATTGTAGTAGGAAGTAGTTTTAACCTAAATAATATCGACTACGCGTGTAAGTAAATAGCCGATTCAGCGATATAATTTTAGGATAAATCATGTAAAAACTGAAACAATGAAAATCATTTGGCGACGCTCGTACAGATATGCGACATACTTTTATGAAAAAAGGACAGTGAAATACGTGGATAAGTATCAAACAAGCAAGTTCCCGAAATTCATGAATCCCAGCTCAGTTCATTTAAAATATCACTGGCTTCAAAATTGTGTAAAAGCGGTAAATGAATTTTGATAGAGTTTTTTTTACTGATTCTCATATAAAAAGAATATACCGGATTCGTAGAAAGTAATCTGAGGTTCCTGGAATTTATTTCATAGTTCTTTCAAACAGCCTGGTTTTTATGGAATACGGCTTTTTGTGGTGTGTAATAAGTGGGAAGAATAGGGGGAGGCCTTTGCTCAGGAGGGACAATACAGACTAATTAAAAAAAAACGTGTTTTTATGTCTCTTAATTCAATAAATTAAGGGCTGATAATACAACTTTTTCAAATAGCAAAATATCATGATTTTTGTTTCTGTAAGTCAGTGAATCTGCTGTTGAATCTCAAGCATTTGGTGATAAAATATCTTTTGCTTGGAGTTATTGTCTTTCTGATCTTCAAAATTTAGCAACAGACTAACTATTGATTTGATCTTTGATAAATATAGACAAAATTGAGGGCCTAGAAAAGTGAATATCACTTTAGAAACGTTTCGTATTTCTACGAAGACTTTAAATAGAATTGGCATAATTTTTTCGGTAGCATATGTCAATCTAAGAAGCTTTAAATATGTACCTTTAAAGCCGATTCTTACATGACACGTATCTTGTTATAACCACTTACAAGGTGGTTTCAACAGTCTGAATGCGGAAGGCATAGCACAGGTTGTGCGCAGCATCTCATGGCGACATGGAGAGAGCGACTGTCGCAACCTCGTAAAGGGCACGCCACAATAGTGGCGATAAGTCCCCTTTTTGAGGAGTGGCTGGAGAGGCGCCACGGCACCCTCACCTTCCGTCTGACGCAGGTCCTCACCGGACACGGTTGTTTCGAGAGTTTCCTGCACCGAATCGAGCGGGAGGAAACGCCCGGGTGTTACCATTGCGAGGATCGCCCAGAGGACACGGTGGAGCACACGGTGGAGGTCTGCCCCGCTTGGGCGGAGCACCGCCGTGTCCTCGTAGCGGCGATCGGCGGCGGCGACATATCGCGTCCGGCCCTGGTCCAATCCATGGTTCGGAGCGAGAGGGAATGGGACGCCGTCACCTCCTTCTGCGAAGCAGTCATGCTAGCGAAGGAGGTGGCGGAGCGTGAGACGAAGAGAACCTCTCGTCACAGCCGCCGCGATCTCTCGCGGCGGCTGTGACGAGAGGTTCTCTTCGGCCCCGGGCGTCGGGGGTCACGTGGTGGCTTCCGGCCACCATAGACGCGGACCTGTGGACGGTGAGTAATGGGCTAGCTCGCCGTCCGTCCGTCTTTTGACGACAGGCCGTGTAGACGGCGCGTTCGTGTTCCACGCGCGCCTCATCAAAGAGATGTCAGCAAACAGGGAGGGGCCCGCAAGGGCCGATGCCTGCCAGGGCTGCGGGACTGTTCGAAAGAGATACCGCGGCCCTGTACAAGTACAAGTCTGACACTCCCTTACGCTATGTCCAGAGGGAGAGAAGTCATTGATGATTTCCCATCCGTAAAAAAAAAAAAAAAAGGGTGTGAGCGTCATGAGATAGGTCGAACAGTGGATTGCGATGGGCTGAATTTTAATGCTGATGATTTTTGATGCTTGAGTCTTCATAATTATTGGTAGAATGCCACTCCATGTAGGACCTCTAGAACTTATAAAAAAGTAAGGCGTTTATCATATCTACTTTAAAACAGTGTGTCAGAACCCCTCCATTAAACAATGTAACAATACGAGAAACATGGCTAAGTCTGGGCAATAATTCAGCAAATTTTCAAGTAGTGCAAGCCATATTTCATTTTACAACATTTTATCTCGAGACGGTCGGCGCCTTACATTTCTGACTTTGTGTCGTTTCAAGAACTCCTGTTTATAATCCGCACCTTAAAGTTTATTTTCTCTTGCGACTTGAGAACTATTGCAGCTTACTTATCTGGTTTAAAATGTTAGTTTAGGGCTTGTTGCATTGTTTTGTATTTATAAATAGGAATATAATATGTGTAAGGAATGATACGAAAGAAAATGGAGTAAATTATAGCGTGACGTTGACAGAAGAGAATGGAAGAAAAAAACGTGTTGCGCCAACCCCAAGTAACATGGGACACGGGCAGGGAAACATAACAAAAAATATTGAATGGCACTTCCAATGAATGGTTTTGTTTTTTTTTTTAAAAAACATTGCCCCACATTAGGAATTTCTTCACAAACATTTAAACTCACATACACCATACATACAAATATGCCATAAAAATATTTGTTCTGTGCGGGGATCGAATCCGCAACACGCAGCGCAGCAGTCAATCGCTCAGTCACTGCCTCAACCGTGCCGTCAAGCTGTGTTGTAAACTTTGTTCCTAACTTTTATCCTGCCCTCTGTGTATCAAAACATGCAGTCAAGGTGAGGCGACGAGTATAAGCAATATAAAAATCATCCATTTAACTTTCATTCATTTATTTCCATATACACCCTGTTATTGAACTCAAAATTTGCAAAACTTGTAAGAAATTTTGAATTCGGGCGCAGCTATCTTTGGCTGTTTCAAGAGTTTTAGAACTCGGAGCGATTACACAATAGACCCACGTGACCCATTCAAAGGGCATTTCAACCATTTTAAACCGAAGCCTTAAGGCTATAATAGCTGTTCCAGGGCTGCGGGACTGTTCGAAAGAGATACCGCGGACCTGGAACACAAAGGGCAAGGAAGGAACATGGATGGGTTTTAGTCAGTATAAGTCTGACACTCCCTTCCGCTCTGCCCGGAGCGGGAGAAGTCAATTGATGATTTCCCATCCGTAAAAAAAAGGCTATAATAGCTAAGATTGGCTATGTACTGACACGAGCAATGAAATGTAACACTTTTCAAAGCAATTTGCTCGTGATTAACGGTGTCAACTTTGAGATAAGACTTATTTCATAATAGTATGGCTTCCGAAATGCTATGTTCGTGAGAATATAAAACGTTAATCAATACAGTAAGGGAAAATCACTTCAGAATTTTGCTAAGTGTTTACATTTCATTGCTTATGACTGTACCTTCGTCCACGTAAAAGAAATTCTGTATAATATATGTATAAGATATCTTAATCAAGGTCTGATGTCCGTAAATAACTCAAGTGTGTTTTTTTAAGTAATTAAAGTTTTCTTGTTTTTACAAAATATTGGGTTATAAAGTATAAGTACTTACTTAAATACCACTGCTTTACATAATATTACTTTACCTGTAAATAATTAAAGAAACAACATTCAAAGCAACAATTATCCTTCAGGTATTTTATTTAACAATAAAGTTTTCAGTTTTCTCTATTATAACCTTCAAATCACAATGACGTGCGCAATACTGTCATTAGTGCCATTCAGTCCATCATTCATTCATACCTTCACGAAATCTATCTAATCGGTCATTCCGCTAATCATTCGCGCATGAACGAGCGCGGGTAAATTCAAATTAAAGAAATGATAGGTATGTAAGTAGGTAATCATTTCTTTACATATGCTACACTCGCGACACTGTCGCGCTTCAGTTGCGATGCCATTGCGATTCAACATCGCTATAAAAAGTCGCCGTGAGTAAAGGGCCTTAGTAAAATATATACAATAACCTACTCATTCAATCCACAACAACTTAATACACCCAACTACATTCCCTATATGCCAATACAATCACTTGCCAATACAGCGAACAAAGTAAAAGAAACATTCGCAATCAATCACCAATCACAATCTTTCTTTTCTTACAAACTTATCTTTATGAAAATGTCAGACCAATTTTACCCATTCATGAATTTACGACATAGAAACAAATCAAAACACAGTACAAACAATGGACTATAAATCTTGCTGGCAATTTCAGATGCGATCTTGTGAATCGGGGCAGGTACCGTGTTATCGCGCACAAGTGACGTATTATTTGTTTCAAATGGCCCTCTAATAAAATAGACGGGCTGTATAGTTTTGATTTATAGGGGCTTTGTTACGGGCAGACGGAAGGTAGCGAAGTTACTTTAAAGTTATTGATTTGGTTATGATTATTAAGATTAGGTGCCGAGTAAAGTACCTGTATGGCGAAGGGAATGTTTTTTAATAAGAGAAAAGCTACTGATGTAGTGTTGCAGGCTTCTTTTGGCGCTTGAATGACATTGACAAGAGGGCGCTATTGGTAAACATTCACAAACCTATCTGTGAAAATCTTAGCTAGTTTCGATTAAAGCCACATGCCAAAAGAATCTTGCAGCAATGTAAGACATAGGTAATTCCTGTCAAATGAAAGGTAAGCCTAAGTAATGTAATTCAAGACAATTGGCCCGATATACAATAGGTACCATGCCGTCTACGTTCACTGGAAAACCTCGTTCAATAATATATTGGATAAAACGAACTCAAACATACATATTATTATGTAAATTTCTCCCAGCACGTCGTTTTGTAAAGCACAGTAACCTATTTGGCAAACTGGAACGTTTTTATGTACAAAAACGTTCTTTGAACTCCAATCCCCGAAGCGTAAGAGATTTCTACTAGTAAAAATTAAACGAGTACAATAAAGAATTTTTTTACGTACACTTGCGGCCACATTAACGTCACACAAAAATAAAAATATATACAAAAGAATCAAGAACAATTCGGGTGGTGCATTTAAACTGAACACAGGTAGATAGTGTCAGTGGCAATCGCGTAGCCTGGGGCGCTCAGCTCGCAGGTGCACACCGAATTATACCCATAGAAGGCGGAAAACAGTGAATTGAGGCGAGAATTTTGTGCGAATTTCGCCGCGATAACGCCCCGTCCGATTGTCCGCCGCTGACGTCTGGGAACAATTTTCGCTGTTTTATTTTTGTACATGTACATTGTTCTTTTGTAATGAAGTGTAGTGTGCAATAGCGTTTCATTTACTCAGGGAATATTGCTGCGAATTTCGTACTGTATTATTAAAATCTTTCTAGATTATCGAAGTTTTAGATAAGTTCTGCTGAACAGACTTTGTAAGTGAGGCTTTTGGGACCAGTGATTAAACAAACTAAAAGAATTTTCTGCTAACGCCTATATTCATTTCTTAAGTCTTTATTCGTAAAATTGTGTCCGAAAATAGACTCTATTGTGCTCAAAATATCGTTTGGAGGTCTGTCACGTCCACACTATCATATAAATAAATATAAGAAACACCAAACACTATTACGAGTGTGCGTAGTTTTATCTAATGTAAAGGACCTTTGGCCTTGCCCGCGGAGATATCAAATTATATAAAGAGAAAAATTCTGAAGAAACTCCGGAAAAGTGTTGAATAGGAAAGTAAAATGTTTGTGTATTTTACGCATAGAAGCTACAATATAGTTGGTACCGATCACTGATTTTGTTCGTGCGGTAAGATATGGTTTTCCTAACAATTTGACTGCGGGCGGTTCTTTGGCACGGATGTCTAAAATGTGTACAATTGTAGTAAATGTTAGATTCATTGATTTGATTGTGAAAGAAGAGATTATACTTACCTAAAGCGTTTATACTTGGATGTTTTTTACATTGATATTTCAATCAGGTTTTACTACTAATATTCTAAGAAAACCTAGGCAATGGATTATTGTAGATAACAATGTTTTGCCTAGGAAGCAAAGCATGTGATTTTTTCTGTTTGCGTCTTTCAAATTCAACAATCACTGCAAAACTTATGGAAATTGATAGTTTATGGACACGGTGATGAAATCATTTGTTTTAAGGCCTTAAAAATATCTGTTTTGACCTGGAATCAGACCACAAACACGTAGCTTAGCCGATCAGCGTTCAACCACAGACATGACATGCCATATCAAGCCCAGCAGACCAGATAGCCAACATTCATAGATAATGGGTTGGGATAAAGGGCCGAAAGGCGCTTCTTCTCTCCACCATTGTGACCAATTTTTGTAGTAGACCATACTTGGGAACCTTCTAGTTACGGAGATATTGGGGGTCAAAGTTCCAAGTTATTCACATTTTTTTTTAATATAATTTTTTATTTTTATAATTTTACTTTAAACACCTCCACGATATTCTTATACAATACATAAATAAAAATAACTAATATAACATATTACACATATATACACAAACTTAATAATTAATATGTACATATTCATAATTATGCACCCTAATAATTTATAATAATATTTAAATTTCTACTAAGCCCTCTTCCTCTCTCCTAATGTTGCTGTGCCCGACGGGTCCATTGTTCTTTTACCTTATTACACCATCTATAATAATACATATGGAATGCAATCAAGATTTGAGTATTGAGTATTGACCCCCTTCTTATTCAATGCATCTATCAGCACAATATTTAGTGATGTGACATTGAGTTCTACCGTAAACGGATGCAGTTGAATATGAGTGCAGTTGTCAGTTACTGCAGCAGTAAAAGTTTGAAGTGTTGCTGCTATCTTACTTACTTCCGTTTTAAAGACGAGTAGATAGGAGTAGTAGTAGTTAAAATAAAATTGCTATAACTTTACAAAGTCGGAAATGCCCTGTTTTGTGTGAAGAGACACGACTTTGTTTATGACTGTGTTAGACGGTTTTAGTATTCAATAAAAACAATGTAATTATTGTACGCCTTTTATTGTGAGACCGTTTGCTTCAGAAATCCAAGAATCATAGTGTTGTGGGTTTACTTATAGTTCACAGTAGTATTTTCATGTACATATGTGAAAGTTTATGACGGCGGAAGGATGGATGTTTGATAATCTTTCACGTAAAAACTACTGGACGGATTTAGGTGGAATTTGGCACACAGATAATTAATATCCTGGATTAATACTTAAGATAATTTTCACCCTGGTAGTACGGGACAATTACCGTACTACATAAACTACTACTTTCATAAATTATCAACTACTACAGAAAACAGCAGAATCATCAAAAATCATTATCATCATTCATAACCGAGAAATATTCAAAAGTATTTTCACGACTTGGGAATTGAACTCAGATTTCCCAGGTTTCACAACCGCGCTCATCACTGAGGCACATCGCCCGTCTCTCCTTCAACGCCACGACACCAACCTTTACAGTTTTTTTAATTAAAACCCCCCTTTATTCAAACTACCCTCCCAAATGAAGTCTTTTTAAAAAGATTCAAAAGAGCAAGATGTAATGAAGTTCAGAAAAGAGTTGGTCAATAGAGGTGCGACATTCATGACCGCTCTATTCAGCTCTATAAAACATAGAGGGGTGCTCTCTACCAATTTACTCTAGTTAAGGAAGCTCTAAATGAAGTTGCATCAAAGCTTTGAAGGGTACGCGTTAAAAGGTCTTAAAAATAGGTAGATGGCTTTTTTTGGAAATGCACTTTTAGTGATCGTCTGTGGGAGAAAAAAACGATCGGAAATGGCTTACTGCTTCTTGGTTAATTGTGTATGAACACGGAGTAAGCAAAATAATTAAGTATGGAAGGTTCTTAGCAAGTTCCGGGCTGTAGTATTCGCCTAACCCCACAAGAAGAAGGCCCGAGTTTATGTTGGTATGTTTATAAAGGGTGTAAACAGACTCTTAACGAAGCCGAAAGACACTTGTTCACTTCGTCATTGCGATCATTTTTTTGTTCTATATCATACCGGGGAATCTTCTAGTTACGGAGATATTGGGGGTCAAAGTTCCAACTTTTTCACAAGTTTTTTTTAAAATACATGTTTTTAATCTAAAACTTTTACTATAAACACCTCCAGGAACTTCTTACTATTCAATCCATCGATCAGCACAATGTTTTGAGTACATTACATAGAGTCCTGCTGTGAAACGTGATTTTTCAGCCCAAAAAAAAATGTCATTTCCCAGAACTAATTTTTGCGTAAAGTTACTTAGTTAGATGTATGTACATAATGCTTGGTTGACGGCTTCGTGAAGAGTCTGTTTAAACCCTGTATTTATAGTGCTTGATTCTTGGGAAGACAACTTTTTTTTTGTTACATTTCAAACACAGCACTAACAAACATGACATAACACCACATCTGTAATAATAATAATAATCATTTATTGTCAGGCATCTAAGGCCCATAAATAGAATACACAAATTAATAATCTTATACTATAATAAACTAATACATATTAAAAACCTTATAAAACTCTATACACGCAATGTTGACGGCGTCGTGTTTCGCTGCGATGTGTCGAGAATGTAATGCCCGAAGGGTTAAATAGAAGTTTACCTAATGATATACCCACAACCAGTCATTCACCAGCTATTTATTTATTTTACTATTTATGTACACTCAGTAGACAACACAGGAGAAAAACATTATAAAATATGAGTACAAAGGTACTGCTTATTTCTTAAGAAATTTCTGCCAGCAGACCTGCAAAAGGAGAAATGAAAAAGAAACGTAGACAAAGTGTGTGAGAAAAGGACGAGAATAATGCGTTTATGTGCCTTACTTAACTTAACCTATAATATTAAATATAATTACACGTATAAGTAAATAATAATACATACTTACATAAAAACATAATGCTAAGATATATAAACTAATAAAAATATATATGTATATAATAAATTATAACAATAATATAATATAATATAGTTATGTTTGTCTCATGTAATAAGGGGTGAGTCTATTGCCATCAACCGGGCACAAATCCAGACTCTGTGGCTGCTACTGCGAAATTCCTGATGGAAAAACTCAATAACAATTTTGCCCTACCCGCGATCGACCCCGGACCACGTGATCAGCAGTCGCGCTTGCGACCACTAGACCAACGAGACAGTCGGACAGGAACTAATAAAATTTACGAATAAACATTATTTAGTCGTGGGAATGTACGTTCATCTGTGTATTTTATATCAAACGGTAGGTGTGTACAAGATGAAATGTAACATCGTTGCATACCGATTTAAAGACAAAAATGATCAAAAAGTGAAGCATCTGATAACGTCATTAACAGAGAGGAGGCCTGGTGTCCCAGCGCTGGAGTTGTTGTAGATTGATTATTCTGAAATTTGTAGTCGATAAACCGACCGAGAAATTATAAAACCTAATACTATTAAGAAATTAAAACTAGCTCTAACGTTCGAGTTCGGTCAAGCGCGAGAGGGAATTGCTGTAAAGCTTTTAATCTACTCAATAAAGTTGAAGATTCTTTTTTTTTAATTATTATTGCTCTGTGATGAGATCGGTCGAGCAAGCTTGGGGCTTATAAGAATCGATGTCGAATGGTTTTTTTTTTATAGTGCAGCCATTTGTGAGAGGATTTTAAAGTTATATAGTTGGTTGCTTATTATTTTTAAGTCGGATGTTCCAGCTTGATTATTAATTTATTGTCTGAACAATCTATGGTTTAATAAACATCATTTTCAAGATTAACTTATACAGGTATATACTTATATAGTTTGTTGTTAGTTTATCTATTTTAGTTTAATAGTTTTAATTATCAATGTATATAGTTAGTTTAACCTAATAAAGTTTTGATTGCCTTATTAGAATAAACTTATACAGGGAATTAACAAGTAAAAATAGAACTAGTACTAGTTCGTGTTATACTAGTAGATCCTTTCTTGGAATTGAGGTTCCAAGCATAATCAAAGATATAGTATTCTAAAAATTGTAAGGATACCATTTTGAAATTAAAATCGATTGGACATTTGTATTTTTTTCTTCTTAGATTTAAAATAGTACCAACAGGTTTTATTCCTACATGGTTTGAAACCTTAACGCAGACTTATCACTATAACATGTCCAAAACTGCAAAACTAACAGCTTAAAACCACGTAAACACTGAACTGAACCGTGTCCAATTATCTAAAGAAACCGCCACGCTCCACAAACCTTACAGAGTCGGCATTCATGCATCACTCAGCGAACGATTGAAAAATGTCGTGCCAGCTAACAGACCTATTTAATTAACTTTCTCGAGCATTATGACCGGTTTATACCCGGTTTTTATGCCCGACCCGGGCATTGTGTGGACTCAATATCGGTTGCTTTATTGTCGACCGTTCTAGTCGCAGGACTCTTTGTCAAGTGGTCGGTGGCTCGGCAACATTATAAGGTCGGATAGTTCTATACCCGGAATGTAGATCCGGGTAGGTCGTAAATGGTAGTTGTTGCCGTTTATTACCCTTTAACCGATCGATTTGGAGGTAAACAATAGGGTTTATGTATGCGATGAGGCGGAAGGTTTTGTGGTTATTATCTTTATTGAGTGATGAAAGTGTCGTCGTTAGGTTTTCTTAGTGTTTTGTTTGTTGTCTGGGTGTGAGGGGAACATATTTCAGGGCTGCGGGACTGTTCGAAAGAGATACCGCGGCCCAGGAACACAAACGGCAAGCAAGGAACATGGATGGGTTTTAGTCAGTACAAGTCTGACACTCCCTTCCGCTCTGCCCAGAGCGGGAGAAGTCATTTGATGATTTCCCATCCGAAAAAAAAGGGAAAATATTTAGCTGGGTTATGTATTTAATAAGGTCGCCTTACAGCCTTCAAACGCATTTTGAAATAAAACTATCATTCTGATAAGCATGATCAAGTCTGTGGATGGAAAAAGGTTCAGCCTCTATTTTATGGGACTTAAAATATTACTATAAAATATGGGTGTAGTTAAACCTCAGCAAAACCTTTCGGGGTTTGCAATGTTATGACGGCGTGGTATGCGCAGTGGCTGAGCGATTGACTGCTACGCTGCGTGTCGCGGGTTCGATTCTCGTACGGAACAAATATTTATATGGCCGTGGTAGTGGTTCCGGGTCTGGCTGTTTGTGTATGCGAGTTTAAATGTTTGTAAACGCACCCACGATACAGTAGAAATTCTTAGTGTGGGGCAATGTTTTTTCAAAAAGAAAGAAATAGAAAGGAAGAATGTTACAAACATTCTGATAGATTTACGAAAGATAGATAACGATAAGATTCGTGGGAGTACTCAGTAAATGATAGAATAATAGGAAAATATACGAGAAACATGTTTGTTGATTATTTGTAAGGCTAATTAAAAACAACAGGTACCTAATACGAGAAAGAAATAAAAATAAACACGTTATTCGTTAATTAAGTTTGATATAAATAAATATTACTTACGTAACTTAACACTCAGTCGCTCGGCGCGAAATAAATAACGAAGCTGCAATATGAAAACGCAGTATGAATGAAACCTAATTATCGCTTTATTTACAGAACACGATGTAATAGTAGGTACGATCAAATAATGTAAAAAAATATACCGATTTAGTGCTGGTTTTTAAACTTTAGCCAATACAATAATTTTCAAGCTAATGTTAATCAACTCAACCTTGTCGGTTTATTCCTCTCTCATATTGCGTCACTACACCTTTAATGGCACTTTTCATGACGAAGCCTTACTCAAGTTATAATAAAATATACTTCCCCTTTTTTTCGGATGGGAAAATCATCAAATGACCGCTCTGGGCAGAGCGGAAGGGAGTGTCAGACTTGTACTGACTAAAATCCATCCATGTTCCTTACTTGCCCTTTGTGTTCCAAGGCCGCGGTATCTCTTTCAAACAGTCCCGCAGCCCGCCTTTACTTCCCCTTAATTTACAATTCTATATTATGACGTCATATATCTCTCGATGAAGGCCTTCTCCATCTGTTCCTATATTGGGCTGTCCTGGTCCACTCTGTTCCTGCCAGAGCGGTAATATCACCTCATCATCGTTGCAATGGTCTGCCGCGGTACCTGTTTCCGTTTCATGAATACCAGTGCAGGACGTGCTCGCTCCACTTTTTTTTCGGATGGGAAATCATCAAATGACTTCTCCCGCTCTGGGCAGAGCGGAAGGGAGTGTCAGACTTGTACTGACTAAAACCCATCCATGTTCCTTCCTTGCCCTTTGTGTTCCAAGGCTGCGGTATCTCTTTCGAACAGTCCCGCAACCCTGGTGCTCGCTCCACCTGCTGTCAGTCCTCTTCGCGATGTGGCCTGCCCAATTTCACTTCAGTTTCACGGTCATATACAAACCATCAATGGCTTTGGTCTTTGCTCTAATGTCGCTTCTCTTTATGAAGTCGCTTATTTTTACGTTACAGTTGATGCAAATTAAGTGAGTTTATATGTCATAGAATGACACTCAAATGAAGTCGCAACACTACTTGACACTACAAAATATGTCAAACTATTTGCAGAAAAAAAAACGAGATAAAATCACATAACAAAAAACCCAATACATCTATTTCTCTTTCAAGTCCACAAACATCGATTATATCGGTTTCCATTAAATTGATACCATTTCCTTCAATACTCTAACGTTTTCTTCGAAGGTTGGCGGGGCAAGACGGGGGGGGGGTACATTTTTTATCACTTGCTTGGCGCGTGGGTGATTAATCATTGATGCTGGAAGCGTATACACGGACGAATTACGGTGTAGTATGTTAAAATGCTTTACTGATTTTAATATGGAATTATGAGAAAGTGCTATTATAGCCTTTGGTATGTAATACTTAAGCATCTATAAAACTGACTTATTTTTTGGACAGCTAAACCTGTCTGATTTGTAAATACGTTCGTTTTAGGAGACGGCACTCACGATAAGGAAAAATATATTAAACGACTAACAGATAAATCTCACTTCACTAAACTCTGTGAACATAAGACGCGTAATAAATTCTTTAATTACTTAACGATAATTATCTGTTAACTTAATTTTCGACTCAATATTAATTTCACTTATCGAAGTTGTTAATTGTCTAAAGCAGTTTATTTTCGGATTTAGATCCGAGAACCGGGAAAAAGCAAACTTTAGTATTTAATATTTAATTTCTACTGTTATTTGAAGGCAAAAAGACAGTTTACTGGAGCCTAATCTTGTTAAAAGTACTGTCTAATGTAATGAAAACAAAAATTTTAAATGATGGCGGATATTTGTTAATTACATTCGTTTACGACTTTTAGAGAGGTGGCCTGTGTCCCAGCAGTGGGAACATTATAGGTTGATGATGATGATGATCATGAACGACTTTTGAGAGATATCATCATTCTCTCTAATTCATTTGGGGTCGGCACAGCATGTCTTCTTCTTCCATACTTCTCTATTACTCGTCATCTCATCAGACACCAAGATAATGATATGGGTGAGATAAAGTACTCTGTATACTGTATTTATGATATGTTTACACGTTGTGGGTAGGAGTACGGAGATAATGAAACGAGTGTCGTCCTTGATCGCTAGTTTATTACTGACTTGGGAAGGGGTTACGTTCACATATATGGGCACCATATAACTATGTGTGAGTGCGCATACACATCATTCCTCCACACTAATTTTGAAACCTGTTGACAATTACATAACATGATTTTAAACATTGTTGTAACAACTTGCTTAGCCTAGAACATTGTACGTATATCTATCTACTAGTAAAATACAGAATAGTCAACCTCTTTTCTAGTACGCCGAGAATGTGCACGTGGCTCATGCATGACTGCTGAATCCGGCGCAGCGGCTGAGGCTTGAGGAGCCTCGTTCTCTAATGCGTTACTTAATGACTGCCGTGCATTTTCTCGATTCACAACATCGGTTGAAATCTGGTCCCTATCAGCTTCAACGCTAGTTGCAGCCGCAGTACCCGCTTCTATCTCCACCGGTTTCTCTGAAACTGCACTCTCTTGGGTACTGACTGTATTCGATTCAACAGCCGGGCTGGGTATTATTGGTGAAGTAAACGAAACCGGAGATGTCGAAGAAGTCGGAGGATTACAAACAGATTGACATTTGTCACAATCAATGGGTTTTTTACATTTAAGCAATTGATCAAGATGCCTAATGCAAAATACACCTAAATCTTCAACTAACACTTTAAACATTCTTTTCCCTATCGCTTTATTGATTACTCCCATCTTCCATGTCTCTTTCCTACCACTGTACCACCGGACCCATACCCTGTCACCGGCTTCGAAAACTCTGGTGCGACCTTCATTTCCCCCTGACGATATTTTACGCAATTCTTTCTTTTTAGGTAGTATTAAGTCAAGTCGTGATTTTAAATCCCTGCCAAACATTAATTTTGCGGGTGATTTTCCAGTTGTACAGTGCTCTGTGTTCCTATATTCAAATAAATAACCTAATAATTTGTCAAATACTACATTTTGTGCTGTACTTTCACCTAAAATATTCTTTAACATCTTTTTACACGTCCTCACTGAATTTTCAGCTTGACCATTACTGCATGGATGATAAATAGGTGACGTGAGTGTAGTTAATACCATTATTGGAACAGAACACCTTGAATTCTTTACAATTTATTTTTACGTCATTATCTGAAACTAATGTACCCGGCAATCCAAACACAGAAAATATTTGCTTTAATTTTTTTATTAAAGATAGTGTGGTAAGATCATTTCCCATAAAAATACACTCTAACCATTTCGAGTACGCATCAATCACTACTAAGTAAGTCTGTTGCCGTATAGATAAATAGTCTATATGGATTCGTTCCCACGGTGCCGCTGCGCTCGGCCACGGCGCCGGCGCTGCCCGTGGCGGAGCGGGCCGCACGCTCGCGCACACCTCGCACGCGCCGATCCACCTCTCAATATCCTCATCTATACCAGGCCACCACATCCTAGCGCGCGCATTGCATTTCATTTTAACAATGCCTAAATGCGTACTATGTAGTTCGTGCAACATTCTTTCACGCAATGTCATAGGAATTACTACCTTATGTCCTCGCATCAAAACTCCATTTTCATATTGCAAATCTGTGCGACATAAAAAAAAGGGACGTATAGACTCGCAAACTATTTTGCGGGGCCAACCTACATTTGCATACTTAACCACTGTTTGTATAGTTTTATCGTTACAAGTAGCATTCTTTATATCTGTAAACAAAACAGCTGGCGCGGACGTACTATCTAGGAAGTTAAGCGAGCAGTATGCGTCATATTCGCCATCTTCTTCGCACTCAGTGTTGGTTACGGGTGCACGAGAAAAATAATCGGCGACTAAGTTATTCTCGCTCGATATATATTGAACTACATAATTGTATGCAGATAATATAATAGCGTATCTTTGCAAACGTAACGCCGTGGTAATCGATATACCCGTTTTACTATTGAATATTGACACTAATGGTCGGTGATCTGTTTTTAGAACAAATGGATCACTTCTACCGTATAAGTATTGATGGAAGTGTTTGACCCCAAAAATTATAGCTGTCGCCTCCTTCTGGATTTGGCTATAATTTCGTTCACTCGCCGAGAGCGATCGCGACGCGTATGCCAGTGGTCGCTCGCGACCATTGCTTTCCCGTTGGGACAAAACTGCTCCGAGGCCGTGTGGACCCGCGTCCACTGACAGCACTAGCTGTGCGCTCGGCTCGAAATGTGCCAGCACGCGCTCGGAGGCGAGCTCAGCACACACGCGGCGCATCGCGCGCTGCTGTCGCGGGCCCCACTCCCACCGTGCGCCGCCGCGCAGCAACTCGTGGAGCGGGCTCATTATGCTTGACGCGTTTGGAATAAAGTTTCTGTAGTAGTTGACAACTCCAAGAAACCGTTTTACTTCCGTTACGTTTGTCGGTTCCGGGCCGTTCAATATAGCTTTAACTTTTTCGCGGTTAGTGCGTAATCCGTTCTTATCGATAACGTAACCTAAGTACGTTACGCTATCCTTAAAAAAAACGCATTTGTCCTTTTGAAGGCGCAAACCGGCTTCACTCAACCTGCTTAAAACCTGGGCTAACCTCGTCATGTGAAGCGCTTTCGTTGGCGCCGTCAAACAAATATCATCTAACCATATACTGACCCCCTCGATACCAGACAGCAGTACTTCCATTGCCTTTTGAAATAAAGCTGGAGCATTCGCGAGGCCGTACACTAGGCGGGTATATTTAAATAATCCTTTTGGGGTGTTAATTGTTGTCAACTTTTGGGAGTCTTCAGAGAGAATGAACTGATTATACGCATTTTTTAAATCTATTTTCGTATAATGTTCACCGCCTCCTAGTTTCGCGAAAACTTCCTCGATTCTAGGTAATGGATACTTATCTATTATCAGATCCTGGTTAAGTGTGACTGAAAAATCACCTGCAATCTTAACCGTGCCGTTATCTTTAAGAACTGGTACTATAGGTGTCGCGTATTGTGAATTAGAAACAGGGACTAGTATTCCTAAACTGACTAATCTATTTAGTTCTAATTCTACCTTCTCTTTTAATGCGAATGGTATTGGTCGGGCCTTAATAAATTTCGGTACCGAATTTTCTTTGAGTTGTAAATGAACTTTAAATTTATTAAAAGAACCAAGTTCGTCCTTCCATAAATTCGGATACTGTTCCAGTAATGTATTAACATCATCGTCTTGACTTATTTTATAAATATTGGTTAAAATCAAACCGAAGGCGGACATAAAATCGCGACCAAGCAGGGGTGGGCCATTTGAATCTACCACAAATATTTTAATGTTCTTTTTTACGAAATTATACTCAACAGTAGCTTGGAAATAACCCAACGGTGAAATTTTATGCCCGTTATACAAACACATTTTGATTTTGCATTCATTTAACTTGTAATGTACGAATAATTCAGTGTACAATCTTTTTGACATAACTGAAACACCCGACCCTGAATCTAATTCCATAGTTACAGTTACATCTCCTACCTTGATTTTTAAATTCAACGGTTTGTCAGTTACGTACCTTATATTGAAATTATTACATTCGTCACAACTGCCAACCGAATTACCCTCACTTTCATCACCACCGATATTATTAACGCGTATACGTCCATTTTTGTTGTTTTTATCACACACTTTCTTCAAATGACCTACTTTTCCACATTTTTGGCACTTATAATTTTTGTAGCGACACTTGTCCTTATCATGATTCTTTAACCCGCACACCGAACAACGAAAGTCTTCGCCACGTTGGCCACGATCGTAACTCGACGTCAATGCGTGCCTGTCTCGCGAGCCAGCCCGCGCGCCGCTCGCGCCGCTGCTGGCGCCACCGCCATTGCTCGACCGCTTCCATCCACCTTTGCGTGATATATTGTTCACTGCTTCCTCTTTGATATAAATGGCCTCCGAACTACTGCCCAACAAGGCCTTTGCCTCCTTAGCACACGCAGACTGCTCCGCTATTTCAATTGCCCGCGACAACGTGAGCGTCGACGGATTTTGCTCGAACAGCTTGTCACGTTCTGGACCTGCACTCAGGCCGAGGACGAAACGATCTCGTAAGTTCGTCTCGAAAGCGGTGCCGAACTCGCAATAAGTTGCCAACCCTCTTAATCGCGCCGCCCATTCTCTAACGGATTCACCTGTTGTTCTGCTGGCACCATAAAATTTCGCCTTGTCCACAAATGAGCAAGTTTTCGCCTTGAAATGTCTGTCGAGTAATTCCACTAGCTCTTCATAACTCAACGCTTCCAACTCCTTTGGGAAAGCTAGGTTAAGTACTAGACGATACGTCTCCTCCGTAAGATGGCACAGTAATATTCCACTCTTTACCTCGTCCTCAACGCCATTAATCTTCAAAAACTGCGTTAATTTACCCTTGTATATTTGCCATTCACTAGTTTTATGGTCAAATGAAGATAGATTTCCGAGAAACGCAGTCATTTTATATACGTGTAGGTACTCGTTCTTACACCTCGTCGCCAATGATATGTTTACACGTTGTGGGTAGGAGTACGGAGATAATGAAACGAGTGTCGTCCTTGATCGCTAGTTTATTACTGACTTGGGAAGGGGTTACGTTCACATATATGGGCACCATATAACTATGTGTGAGTGCGCATACACATCAATTTATCAGAGTCCGGTGTCCGCAGATGGTCCACAACTTGTCCGTACTGGCTTGACCGGAAACTTTGTCCAAATTGTGGCTATTACTGGCAGTTAAATTGCCAGAATTTAGTATTAATTTCTAATACCTCTAATAAAACAACAAAAGTAGATTATTAACCAACGTACCGTTCCGAAGAAATTGGTATTTCTACTTGGAAGATGTATTTTCAACTCTGACATTTACATTGCTACGCCGTAGCACGGTCTACACCTTGCTACGGCGTAGCCGCCAAATGCCGCGGGGTCTACGAAGCTACGTGGGGCTGCTTCACTACTCTTTTCGTTTTAATTTATATCCATCAATTAATTTGTTTGTTTTGTTATTAGTCTAAATATATTTATAATGTTTAGGTAAGTTAATCTACTAGGAGCTCGTGGCTAAATAATAACAGCTGCTCGGGTCGAACTTCAGGTTAAGCCGCTCTTGCCTAGGTTAATCCGTAGATGGGTGACTGCCCATTACATACTGGTTTCCTCCGTGCCTCAGAGAGAATGTTAAGCCGTTGGTCCCGGCTATCGTTTGTAGATATTTGACAGTGGTGACAGGTAGTCAGTGGCCTGAAAGTCTGACAACCAGTCTTACCAACGGGTATCGTATTACCCAGTACTAACTGGGTTGTGGAGGTCAGATAGGCAGTAACTCTATGTAAAATACTGGTATTCAGCTGCATTCAAAACAATATTTCCATTACACATAATTTTGTTAAACTTTAATCAAATTTTAAACGAAATAAGATTTATTTACAAAATGGCAACTTAATTAATGTAAAAAAAGCATTACCGTAATATTACGAAGTAATTTGCACAAGTCATTAGTGTTTCCATAAGACCAAAGTACTAAGAAATATGCTAATGCTGATCACTTAATACATACCTCGTTCTGCATGTTAATACGTATATAAACTTGTAAATTAAGCGACTAATAGCCAGACGGCTATTGTGAAAAATGAAGAACAAAACATTCTTGTGTCTTGCACTTTTTACTAAGACATGATGGCTAGAAAAAGCACTCTATTATTACAATCATAAGGGTTAAAAGCTTTGCAATTAGTGGTGAGATCTTAAATACGTACTTATTTATATTAATTCAAGAAAATTTGTTGCCTATTAATTAATTACCAACTGAATTTTGTCCGTTTATTCAAATCACACTATCATGCTTTGATATATTTTGGATAAAATCGCTATAACACGGCTAATTGACGTTGTCATTGTACTGAACAATGTTACTGTCATGATTGTACTCACTGAGTAAATTGAAAACAACACTGACTTTCTTTTAATCTTCACGAAACCTTTACGAAACCCAAAGGCCTAAAATAGCCAACACGCATAAACAAGCGTAGTGCATCATTTGCTATGTGAGAAAAAAAAACAAATGATTTGGAAGTTACATAGCACCACGCCTGTAGGTTTAAGCAGAGGTGTACCTAATAGTAAACCGATATTTCGCCAGCTATGTGAAAATCCCATGTAATAAGGGCAAGCCTATTACCATGCCAATTTTTTTAAGAGCGCGTAACGCTTTAGTTTTTTTTTCTTTTTGTGTTTCCTCGTGTCATTAATGCCTAATCTAGTGTCTGATTGTATTTAGTGCTTATGTTTAATCCTTCTATTTGTATTTTTATCATGCTTGCTGTTTAGTGATCCTTAAGATTTCTACTATCTTATCTGTGTCTACACGTGAGAACCTGTAATTGGCTCTGTGTCACTTGTACTATTTTTATTCATTTATCTTAGCTGTTGGTTCTCCTTTAAATAAATAAATTAACCGGAACAGATCTTAACTCTGTGACTGCTACCGAAAACCCAATAACACTGCCCGACCCGGGAATAAAACACAGGACCTTTTGATTAGCCGTCGCGCTTGAGATCAATGAGGCAATTTGGACGATGTTTACTAATATTAAAATTATACCACAGTTCTCAATTAGAACCCTCAAAGACTGAAACCCACAAAAAAAAAAGCTTACAGTATCCGGAAGCAATTTCGCTCCCAGTTTAATGCTCACTAATTTCAACTAGTAAATAACGCTTTGGGCACTAAAATGAATCCCGACTAACCCACAACCTTGCCCGGTTATAAAATAAACATTTAAGACCCCTTTTATAACTAATAAACTATTTCGAACAAACATTTTATGACCCTAAAATATTTATCCGAAGTAGTTCCGGCTTTCCGAAAGATATTTCGTGTAATTTACGTAAGCGAACCTTTCCTTAATTAAAATCTATGTTCTTTGTTCCAGGTGTTAGAATATTCTGGGAGTTGTGACGTCATGGAGTCTCCGTTCTGATGTGAGCGCGAAATTATTTGAATTTCGAAGTGTTGTGAAATGTCAAAGCTTTAGTGATGAGACTTTATATGTGAAGGAAAATGGGGACGATGAGGTTCGGTGTTTCGTTGCTCATTTGTTGGATATCCGGTAAGTTTCTTTTTCAAATAATTATTGTTTTAAGCCCTAATGAGATGACGACTAATAGAGAAGTATGCAAGGAGAAAACATGTTGCGCCAACCCCAAATAAATTGGGGAATGATAATGATGATGACGTACTGACCTTCTGGGCTAAGGCTCGTGAATTGTGATCCTACGCTACTTCTTTCCGATTCTCAATAAAGACTTTTAGGCCGTTCTGCCATATATCGCCTTCGAGATCTGCCGCCACCCGTGTCGCTGTTTACGGGCCCACAGTTCGTTCAGCATGCGGCAAATATTTCCTGCCCCACCCCATTTAAAATACTAGCTTTAAAAGACAGCACATTAATAAGTAGGTTTCTGGTCCAGGAATTTGGGTCAGTCGTAATTTAGAACGTATTTAACTTAAAAGATGCTGTACGTTGAATGTAATATAGGATTTTGGCTTACGTTTCGTTTTGAGACGAGGTCGATAAGTACGGTTTTGCTTTGTATAGCGATTGTAGCACTAAGCACTTAAAGATATTCGGTATACAAAACTGGGAAAGGCAAATTACTTCTACAGAAAAATAACAATTAAAAAAGTTGCGTTCCTTTTTCAAATAAATCAATCTCAACCTCATTTCTCAAAGCTTCGTCTAAAAATACGTTACACAATCCACAAATTGAATTCAGAACTCGAATTCCAAAATGGAACTTCGACTACCCTAATTAAGATATAAAAAAAACTTGTTCAAATCTCCATAAATTAACTCGTTTCTTAATTCAGGAATTAAAAGAAGGCTTTTA
Organism: Lycophotia porphyrea; assembly: GCA_950005105.1. Lineage (NCBI taxonomy): Eukaryota > Metazoa > Arthropoda > Insecta > Lepidoptera > Noctuidae > Lycophotia > Lycophotia porphyrea. Next base: position 16,772,405 of record OX465388.1, on the reverse strand, counting down.
GTTGATTAACTTTTCAACGGGCACTGGAGGTACTAGGAGAACATAAATCAAGCATAATACAATTACAGTAATGTTTGATTAAATACGGCTGGTTGGTGCGTCGCGTCGGGCGGCGAAGTTGGCGGAATGTTGGTGCAACCGGTTTTAACGTAGTACCAACATTGTTCTGAGGTGCAGAGAAAATAGTTGAGTTGATTAAAACTTGTTTAGCAATTAGCTGACACTGTCGTGTGGTGCATGTTTACACTTGCTCTGAAAGTAGTATATTATGTTGTACAGACGCCAAGCACATTAAGCTACTGAAACTGTCAAATTTTCCCAATCAGCCTTGAACCTAATGCTTTAGCGATAAAGTTGAGAATCTATTAACTGAATTAGAAACTTGACAGATTGTAGTAGCTTATTGTGCTGGCATCTTTACATGATACTTTTTTTTTGAAAGTTATAACGTGATGTACAGTCAACAAAATATATAAGTATGCAGGGTCGAAAGATATAATTGTTTTTTTCTTAAAAACCAATCGATGTTTTCGAATGAAATTAAAATTAAATGAAGAAAAATAAACAATTGGTTACATTAAATCAATTTCATTTGAAGATGTGCAACAATTTCTAAAAAAACTGCAACTATATCTAACGACCATGGATACTTATCTATTTTGTTGACTGTACATGGAGTTTTTTGGCGGGTGGCGTTCATTGGAACTAGTGCCGCCATCTTGTTTTTTCAGAACAATTTCCACAGCTAATTTACCAACGGCGCCCTATTGCTAACGACATTCAAAGGCTTAAAGAAAAACGCGGCACTGTTTAATGGTAGTTAATACAAAATATGTATATACCCTTTGGACAAGATATTGTCAAACGGGGTTTCAATAAATCAGGAAAAAATTACTTATACTATTAAATGTAGGTACAGACTCAAGAGTCTATTCCGTTCGTTGCTCATATCGCGAGGATTTCACAGAATCGCTCACACTCTCGTCCAATTTTCTTAATAAAGACTTTGCCAGGGTATGCACATGCACTTTGAAATATTGGATAGTATCTGTGGATAGTATAATATAATCAATTTCAGTCCTTAACCATTTTTTGTCCCTTACTACATAACATTAACTTTAGATTTATTTTTAATTTATTAAGAAGAATTTTTGAACGTCAAAACTTATAATAGACAGCCACTAAAATACATCAAGGGTAGTAGGTACACTAATCATCAGTTTTTTTTTTAGGATGGGAAATCATCAAATGACTCCTCCTACTCTGGGTGGAGCGGAAGGGAGTGTCAGACATGTACCGACTAAAGCCCATCCATGTTCCTTCCTTGCCCTTTGTGTTCCAGGGCCGCGGTATCTCTTTCGAAAAGTCCCGCAGCCACTATTTATCAGTCTTACGTGTTACCCAAGGTTGTGGAGGTCAGACAGGCAGTCACGCTATTTATATGCAACCGATTAGACTGGAAGCCGACCCCAACTTAGTTGGAAAAAGCTAGGCAAATGATGATATTTTAGAAAGAGACAGATACGACCTCTATAAAGCTTTATTCACTTTTTCAAAAACTCGATGTCCCATATTGGAGTCTGTGTACACACCAAAACAATTGTTTACGTCTCTATCGCTCACTTTGTGGCCCCAACATAGTGTTGTTTCAGTCCTCATAACGAGATTTCGACTTTCAGTATATTTATTGCTTTCAAACGTTCGAAGTTAATTATGAGCGTGTGACTTATGTGTGCGACTGAGTTATGTCTATTACGAGTTCCTGTTTCAAATGGGTGCGCTAGTTCTCCTTTGAAATTGTTGACCTAAAAATCTACTGGCCATTATTTCATCCAGGGTATAAAGGGGCGTCAAAGTGCAAATTGTTACCATGACTTAGGGACATGTCTCGAGATTCTCCGAAACCAGCTTTTTTTACTAAAATTATGGTTACAGGATGCGCGTCGATTTTTATAACTTTTTGTATTTTCTCGTTTTTTCAGGTCTAGACATCGACATTTCCTTTTAAATTGACATAACGAATAAACGGTAATCTTTTAAACTTTGTAAATCAATTATGTGATTTAAGTATCTATCATTTTTCTTGACATTGAATACTAAATATTAAAGTCACGTATGACTGTGTAATTTATGTATAAAGGAAGAATTAATTCAAGTTAAAAATACGTTCGATAAAAGCAGTGTTTCATTCAAAAAGATGTATCAATTATGCATACTACTAACTCTTTAGTATTACGTAAATGTGAATTAATTTGCAGTTAGACAAATTAAAGTTATTCCACGTAGTTAACAGGTACTTTGAGGTGGTAGTAACCTAGTTTGCGTAATTCGGCGCTGAGTAATTACGCGGAAAAATGGGCGTTTAACTGGAATTCTATACTAAGATACACTGATGCCTTATTACCTACAAGTAAGACATTGTATTTAATACTGATACGTACCATTACTTATTATGAGAGGATTACTTTTTATTATCTTAAAAAAATCATAAAGGCTTGATATGATGATAGTTCTTCCAATAGTAGTCTTTTTTTTTCGGATGGGAAATCATCAAATGACTTCTCTTGCTCTAGGCAGAGCGGGAGGGAGTGCCAGACTTATACTGACTAAAAACTATCCATGTTCCTTCCTTGCCCTTTGTGTTCCAGGGCCGCGGTATGTCTTTCGAACAGTCTCGCAGCCCTGGCAGTCCGAGAGTAGTCTGATTTGATTATTTTTCTAATCTCATTTTTTCATCGCATCGCTGATGATATCCCTGCCCTTTCTAAATAATGTTACAATAATTTCCTTTTTTCAATTATACCTAACCAACCAAAGTTATGCAACGAAATCACATTGGAACTGGGAGCCGTTGAAAAATGCTCCCACGAGCATTCAGATCAAACCAATATCTCAGAATAGAGCCTTCGACCCAAAAATGCGTTCAGACGACAAAACGATAGAAACATCGGTCAAATACATTTGAATGCGCGTTAACATTATATACAAAGCATATCATTCAATTTGGACAAAAATCAAATCACACCGGAATATAAATTTTCGGGACCCGAAAAATATATTCCGACGAAAGTCCGATATGATTATTCGTCTTCGGAGAATCCAATAATTCGTTATATTGAAGAAAGTTTCCTTCTTACAAAGTTGCCAGTTCAATATGATTTTCTTTGACCCAGCTCCAGCCATTATTAGTATTATTCTTCGTTGCCAATATCACGATTGCTTTTCGTGCCTAAATGTCAATTTTATTAACTGTTTGTTTTGGCCGATGAAAAGGAATATTAAAGTTGGCAAATCAATTTGTATGGAGTCTATTTGTGTAAGGAAAGGTAAATGTTGCGATACTGAGTGGAACTGAGGACACAACAGAGAAAATACTTCACGACAAAGATTTATTAAAAAACTGGCCAAGTGCGAGTCAGACTCTCGCGTAAAGGGTTCCGTACTACCGTAGTAGGGCAGCCCCCAGACATTTTCAATTTATTTTCATTATTTCAGCCGAAAACAGACCAGTGCTGGACATAGTGGACATAGGCCAGTTAATTATTATTTTGTAGTTATAGTGGAAATAACAGAAATATACATTCTGTGAATTTCAACTGTGTTCCTATTACAGATCATGAGATACAGACGGACGGACGGACGTATGTACTGACGGACAGACGGACTGCGAAGGCTTAGTAATAGAGTCCCGTTGGTTACGGAACTTCAAGAAGGTTTCGCCTGAGTCAAAAATTGGGCAGAAAGATTTCTGGTCCTTAACTTTAAATATAGATCCTTTTTTTTTCTCGGATGGGAAATCATCAAATGACTTCTCCCACTCTGGACAGACCGGAAGGGAGTGTCAGACTTGTACTGACTAAAACCCATCCATGTTCCTTCCTTGCCTTTTGTGTTGCAGGGCCGCGGTAACTCTTTCGAACAGTCCCGCAGCTCTACATATCGATCCTGGCATTGATATCCTGCTGATCCGCCTTGCCGTTCTTCTTAAATGTCTATTGGGCGTCACCATTTCCGTGGTTAAAAAATATCATTAAACGAAAAGAAAAAAATAAAAGCACTCAGGTTAAAAATATTGTTGAGAATTGAAGAAAGCAGTGCGAACTCACGCGTGTACAGTGATCGGACCAGTGAATGTACGATTGAACTGAACATTCACTTAACTTGACTGAATGATTACTCTGGGGACACTGGTTTTAATCGTTCATGTAGAAGTTATGCCTCAATGAAAGTCTGTGTCTGTAGTTCAAACTAAGATAGATTGATCTAATTTCAAGTTTTAAATTGATCTCTATATCTCTAATTAAAAGGCATACACTTGGTTTATTTTGGTAATTTACTATTTTCAGTGGAACAGGATAACATAAAAAAAGGAATAACTGATTATTTTTAGTTTTTTTTTTTCAACTTTGTTTACATTTTTTACAAACTACAATTAATCTATAATAGTAAAAAAAATATGTACAAGTAAAAAAAGGTTACAGGGCGTTAAAAAATTCGTCCACATCGCCGTCAACAGGAAAAGTGCCCAGAAGGCTGGCGAGTTTTTTATGTTTTTTTTATTTATTTATGAATGGTAGCTTCACAGCTGACAGTACAATAACAAAAAAATATTAATCAAACAATACGCCAATTAAGAAGTACACAAAAAAAAAACATTAAATTAGGCGAGAGTGACTCGAATTAATTAGCATTAAAAATGGCAATAATAAATTAGTGTGTATCTGTGTTCATGTGGGTATCTGTACCGTGTGGGTGTCAGTGTATGTGTGTGATGATGTGTGTGTGTCAATACTTTATGACTGGCACTAGTGGCGGCACTGAGTACTAGTGGCGGCACTGAGTACTAGTGGTGTTACTGAGTATCCCGCGTTTGATTCAGGATTGTAATAATTGCTTTTTTAAGACGGTTCCGTGTTGAATTAAAGGGGTCGAGTGTTGGGAACTTGTCATTGTATAATGCGCATTGTAGACGCTGAAATGGCGACATCTTCATATAATTAATTTAAACTGTATTAAAACTGAAAAGGCATTTATTTTGACATTGGTGACATAGGGGTGTAATATAGACACGTATTTGCCTAACATTTCGGTTAAAAGACAGGCGTGTTATGTTTAATGATATTTTGAAAAAAATCTTTAACGTTAATCATGATTTATGCCAATACTAGCGACCCACCCCGGCTTCGCACGAGTGCAATGTAGATATAAACCTTCCTCTTGAATCACTCTATCTATTAAAAAAAATCGCATCAAAATCCGTTGAGATCTAAGCATACATAGGGACAGACAGTGGGAAGTGACTTTGTTTTATACTATGTAGTGATAAAAAAGCTTATCACTCAAAATATTTAATTCAAATCTTGCATATAAACATAACACAACATAGTTCACCTCCAACAAACATAAACTATGCCCAAACAAGCCTTCCACATGGGCACAAGAACAAGGCCTGTTCAAAAACTCAGCTGAGCCGTTTAGTTTAAACATTGCGAAGCTACTACAGATACAGACTGCCCGTAGGGACGCGGCAATTGTTTCACTTGACTCAGAACTTCCCCACTGCATAGTGAACAGTTGATGCACGGCTTTGCATTCGCTCTTACACTTTTATTTCTGTTCCCTTTAACATGTAAAATGGGGTTCACAGTTTGGAAGCCTATTTTAGTTTTTGGCAAAGAAACTGTTGCTTTGGAAATGGTACGGTTCTTGTTTTCCATAGGTGAATTTTTTATTTATTGGTGAATTAGTTCTCTGATATTTGTCTGAAATCACGAAATCAGAAAAAAGGACTGTCAACTGTTTGTGAGAATCACAGCGATCTTCTTTTGTTACAATGATGTTGCTATTGGGTAGGTACTACTTCTTCACACATCACCAGTGATCGGAGTTGGTAGAGCCGTTTTTTATACTTCCGATACGTTGTCTTAATATGGATACTCCCGGAATCCCGGGAATTGATGAATATATTATAAAATGACTTTGAAATTACTTTGGAAAAAGCTGTTCACGTCCTAAAGAATTATGGGCGAACACACATCCCTCCACCCGGGCACACCTCCGACGAGTAAGTTTAAGACAGACACTTTTCAGGTTAATGAACTTAAGAACTTTATTTTTTTAATTTTCTGTAACAATTTTTTGTAGAAATTTATAGCCGCTATAAACTTATTCTAATGTTCTAAAAGATCATATACGGTAGAATCTCGGGGAATGTCCATATTGATATCAACGTTTGCGGTCATTAAACCAAAATAGCTCTACCTACTCCGATCACTGCACATCACCCAATCGAATGGCCGCTGTCCAAAGGAGAATAACTTTGACAGGAGTGTAGCCGTTTTGGAGATGCGATGTTCCAAATAGACTCAAAAGCACACAGACAAACAGGCTTTAAACAAAAATATATAATCCTCTTTGTTTTCGTCAGCACGTGTAAAATATAATGCGATCAGACCTCTTCATTATTAACATAAAATATTAAAACTACATTTACCTATGTACATAACAAGAAGCACTTTATATTTTCTTTTACCAGATCTGTATGTAAATCTACTTTTAAAACTACCGTCAATAATCTATACAGAGGCAGAAAATATTATTCCGGTCAGTCCAATCGCGCTTTGAGTCGCCTCGGATAAAACTTGTCTCAAAGACGTCGGTAAAAGGTTAGTCGATAACGGGTTTGTCATGTAGATGCTGGGACGCTCTTTTATGAATTTAAAGCTTATTGTCTTTGCTTTGTTGTTTTTTTTAAAAGGGTTTAATTATAAAAGGTTGTTCATTATTTTGTTTACAGTTACTTATAAATTAAATTATGTTGAATGCATGTTGATCATGGGTCTGTATGTAGACTATTTCATTCATTGCTTTTTAGATAAGGAAATACGTAGTAGTTAGGTATTTTCCAAAACAGAATTGTAAGCGATATACATATATAGAATGGACGTGCACACATTACTAAAAATGATTTAAATTTTGAAGTTATACTTCTTTTGGCGCGTTAGGGAAAAATGATGAGAATAATTTTTTACGATGCGCGCGCACACCGTCACGAAAAACCGACACCCTGAAGTTAGCTAGTCAACATACACCCTGAAGTGAGCTAGTCAACATTAGTTTTATACGCCAAAGAATTATAACTTCTTACGTGCGTAATAAGTACACACACACTTTTTTTTATTAGCCTGTCCCACTGCTGGGCAAAGGCCTCGCCCAATTCCTTTCATAAGCTCTTTTCTCGTTGCTCCTCGAACCAAGTAGTACGTACGCGTCCAGATCGTCTCGCCACTTTTTTCTGGGCCGCAATTTTGAAATTACAGTAGAATACAGCCAATTTGAAGTATTTCTTTTAAACTTTTAAATAAATAATATTTTTGTTCTTTAAAATCGTTCAAAATAACATTTTTTACCCGCTTTTTAGTATAAACTGGAGGTGTGTTTGTGTTCCCTAGTTAAGACACCGGCTCTGAGAAGAAACGCCGAAATAAACTCAGAGAGCAGTCTCTTTTTTAACCAACTTTTTTCAAAAAGGAGGAGGTTCTCAATTCCGTTGTATTTTTTTTATTTATGATGTGCCTGCTCGATTTCGCCTGATGGAAAGCCATGGATGAGGTATATGATGGAACGAGTAAAGTCTCTTTTAAAGTCCAAAACATTTTCTAATATATCTGCCTTTTCTTCTATCTAACCAACTCCAATTACATGTCAATATATAAACACTTCTCATTTCTCAAGACGTCCCACATAAATCTGCGACTATTTGCTTCCGCGTCCACTGTTGTTGAAATAATGCCAGATTTGCGTCCAGCGCCTGCAACCTCTGTTTCGGAGTATAATAAATTGAATATTAGAATATACGGTTCGAAAAAAGAAGTGCCCCATTGAAATATTATTTTTCTGAATGGTTCTGTGTTTTCTTGAAAAAGGTTTTATTCATATGCTTCTATTTTTCTTTTTGGTGTAATATCTCTCTTTGTATTTAATATCTTTCAAAATACGGCCTGTGGCTAAATAATAACAGCCCCACCGGTCGATTTAGGGTTAAGTTAAGTTTGCTAAGGTTGATCCTGGGGATGGGCCATCCATTACAAATCGAGACATTTGTGTTCCTCATAAAGCAAGCTAAATCATTAGTCTCGGCGTCATTCGTGGAAACATGAACAGCTTGTCTTTGACAGACTAAAAGGGTGTTCAGAAGCCTGGAAGTCTGAAAACCAGTCTTACTTCTTAGTAAGTAACTGGATTGTGGAGGTCAGATAGGCAGGCGCTTCCAGTTCCAGTATCTGAAGTGAGTTGTAGTTCCAGAAACTGACCCGAAAGTAAAAGCCTATGCGGAGTGATTTAACAGTCTTGCAGCAAATAAACAATATAAAGAAGCCTATTCAATGCCTGTATGACAACTACTTTTGGAAATTTAATACAATACAAAAATAGCCATTTCTATATTTGGCCTAAGTTGTCCCGACAGCTGACTCCGCAAGTCGAGAACTGTCCACGTCTGTCCGAATCTACGTCATTACATTACTCTCCGCTGCGAAGCTGACTACAACAGAAAATGATACATTCAAATAGCCACAACACAGATAACCAATCCTAGCGTTCACTTCGTACAATTGTTCTCGAATAGCTCACTCACTCATTCGATTGTGGCGCACACATTCACAGATCCACACACGCTTTGGTCTACCACGTAAGTGGTGTCAATGTGTGTGTAGAGGTTGAAGCATGTGTAGTAGTGAAGTGTGATGGTGTGCGTGAGTGAGTGAAGTGTTTTTCCCCGTGGTATGCGTCCAGCCAGCGTGACCCATATACGCTCGCTGTGGCAACATAAATTATGGGACCAATTGTTTCCTATATGCGTATTGTGTCTTCCATTGCATTTATTTAGGGGCTATTTTGCTAAAATGACGCTCGGCAATTCCTCTTTTTGTGTTCTAAATAAAAGTGATTTAAATAGACTTAAAAATTTATTGGGTACGTTTAGGTAATTGGGATGTTTAACTTAGTTAAGTACACTTTTTCTTAATTTTACTTAGAGTGTTGATTTCGTTTACGTGTGATTTGATTATTTATGGATAGCGTACTTTTATAGTTCAAATCCACGTAGAAATAATTAAAATGGATCCAAATATCCAATTACTTCAGACACTATAAGGTTCAACGTTAAAAGCAGCCCTTGTAACATTATAATACGCAAAGAAAGCAACAAAATAATATAGTATACTCTTCCAAACATCTCCATAATTCATTTTGGAAGCTAGTTCTACGTCCATAAGAAAATAAAACCACACACGGTATATATTTACTAGTTATTTATGTATGTAAATGGCAATTTCGCGACCTATTTGTCTCCCTTCACTATATATTCCCGCGACGGATCGCCTGACGTTGTTTCCGCCCGCTGCCCCTCGATGGAGTTAAAGGTCATACTGGAAGGAACTACAGAACTACATAATACATTTAAATGAACTTAGGACTGTAGTTTTTATTTTTAAAGTACGATATCGATGCAACGATACTATCACTGCATAGGACTAAGTTGCATGTTTGTGGGTCTTTTACAGAGTGTACTTCGGTGAGTGTGAGGAGCTCGTGGCTAAATAATAACAGCCGCTCGGGTCGATCTTTAGGTTAAGCCGTGCTTACCTAGGTTGGTCTAAGAATGGTTGACCACCCATTACATACCGAGTTTCCTTCGTGCCTCAGAAAGCACGTTAAACCGTTGGTTCCGGCTGTCATTTCAAGATCTTTGACAGTCGTTAGGTAGTCAGTGGCCCAAAAAAGTCTGACAACCAATCTAACCAAGGGGTTTCGTATTACCCAGAACTAACTGGGTTGTGGTGGTCAGATAGGCAGTCGCTTCATGTAAAATACTGGTATCCAGCTGCATCCGGTTAGACTGGAAGCTGACCCCAACATAGTTGGAAAAAGGTTAGGCTAGATGATGATGACTTCGGTGAGTGTGCCAACGAGCTTCACGAACTCATTCCACCATCTCCCTTCAATCATCGTGAGTCCAGACGTACTGCAGGTTATTACCCATACCTTGTCGATGTTCCACACATTCGCACGAAGCGCTTTGCTACATCGTTTATTATCCGCACAGTCAAGGTGTGGAATTCCCTGCCAATTCCCTGCCTGAATCTATTTAAGTCGCAAGAAATAAGCTTCTTTTGGATTAGCTCGTTTCATCGTCGACCTGATAACAGTTCTCAGGACTAGATTGAGATCAAGAGTAGGCCCAATTAATATAAAAAAACAAGATCAGCATAGCCTCAATTCGAGTCGATTGCTGGGATTTGTTCCATGACATTTCAACGCAATCAAGAAGAATTGGAATCTGCTAGTAAAAGTTAAATGAGGTGTTGCCGATCCGGTTTACTGCAAAAAGTGGTATGAGCTTAGTTTTGCCATCAGTTGTTATAGCAATTCTTAGCACAAAAGGCAGCTTTAAACTTGTGCCTTATTCACTGTGTGGGTTTACTCTTTTAACACATACATTTATTGCAGGTACATAAGTACCTGCAATAAATGTATTAACTCTAAAATGTATCATAAGATACATTTTAGAGTCCACAACACAGAAAAAGTCGCACCCAAGTTCCTTTGCTAACAGTAAAATCAAGTTTATGACGCACAGTAAAATCTAAGAAAAGAAAACTATTCTTTTACTCAGTCTCTTACTACTTGATACTGGCTGTTGACAATAAAAGAAACGTGGTATATAATAAACAGTCTTCAAGTTCATTGACCGCCAGATTATCACTCGCGCACTCCTCACAAAAGCCTGTCCCAAGAATGGGGACGTTACAAGCTGAATATACATAAAATATAATAAGTATACACCTCAGTTCAACAATACACCAACATTAACAATGTTTTACGGGAATCTATTACACAAAATTATGGTAACATAACAATGTCGGCGAAAACATCGTTCTAAGCGTACTTATTTGTGTCCCTTCCAGTATATTCTGTGATCATACCCGATTATTATCCTGTTGACGTGTTGTGACCAACAAAGTGATGCATGAGCGTAGTCTGGGATTGTTTTGATGCTAACAACCTCTTTTGTTCACTATTTTGGACGCCTTTTTTTGTGTTTGTCGGTATGCTGATGTATAAGATATAGTGGTTTAAGTATCAACTCGTTTTCTTATATTAGATCGTTGTTTATGATTTTATTATTCGCAGGGATCGTTTTTTAGGGTTCCGTACCCAAAGGGTAATACAGGACCCTATTACTATGACTCCGCTTTCCGTCCGCCTGTCCGTCTGCCACCAGGCTGTATCTCATGAACCGCGATAGCTAGACAGTCGAAATTTTCACAGAAGATATATTTATGATGCCGCTAACAAAAAATACTACAAAACAGAATAAAATAAATATTTAAGGGGGCTCCCATACAACAAACGTGATTTTTTGGCTCGTTTTTACTTGATAACGGCAACAGGTAGACGCTTGAAATATTCACAGAATATTAAGTTATATATATTCAATTAAAAATAAAGAATTAAATTAAAATAAAAGGAATATTTAAGGAGGGCCCATACAACAGACATGATTTTTTCCCGTTTTATAGATAATGGTACGGAACCGTTCGTGCGCGAGTCCGACTCGCACTTGGCCGGTTTTTTCATTCTCTAGCCTCACTTAAAGTTCGGTCTAAATGATACGTACAATTAGCGAATGCGGCTTCTCTCGCTCTCTGACGGAATGCACTGAAGTATTTGTCCGTCTCCGGTATCTACAACCGGTTGATAATCTGTATGTACCGGTTTCATCGAAGGTTTATTGAGAAAATAAAAGATACCTCAGATGTACATCACAATGTAAAGTCCCAAATAGGTAAAGTAACAATATGTCTATGTCTGTGTCCAAGTTTTCCATTTAACATAACATCACGCCTGTAATCCCCGAAAGGTTCGAAAGGTTACGCAGAGGTGTATCCCCATGTTATAGGGGGTGAGCCTATTGCCATCAACCGGGCACATATCCAAGCTCCGTGACTGAGAAATTCCTGATAGAAAAACCCAATAAGACTTTGCCCGAGCGGGGAATCGAGCGCAGGACCTTATCAGTCGAACTCAGCAGTCACTCTAGTGATAGGCAGTTTTCAATTTCATGTACTTTTATTGTCTCTGTGTAATTTACCCATTGACTGACTTTCTTTTTGCATTAAGAGAACTTTTTTATTGCAATCCACAGCAAATTAGGCTTTCCCAAACTGCGCCGCCACACTCTGACCTCCAATTTCCACATCCAGTATCACCCAGCCACTTTTTTAAGGTGGCTGGTCGACCTGGCTAGAGGGCGTCTCACACTACGCTCTGAATTGTTTGCATCCAATTATTCACTAGCAATATCAATTAACTATAATAAAGACACTTATTAATAGCGACTAAGCCAAACAATAAGTGGCATGTACAGAGATCACGAATGTGTTGAAGTTGTGATGAGTTAATCATAATGTACTGTTTGATGTATATATATGTATATGTGATATACTGACACGTCAAAGTCGCGGGAAACACCTGGATGAGGGACGCACAGAACCGGGAAGTGTGGCAGGAAAAAGGGGAGGCCTATACCCAGCAGTGGGTGATACCGGGCTGATATGATGATGATGATGATGATATACTGATTATACAGGGTGTAAACAGACTCTTCACGAAGTGACGGCTTCGTGAAGAGTCTGTTTACCAGGCATTAAGTAAATCAAACTACGCAAAAATTAGTGCTGGGAAACAACTTTTTTTTTTGGGCTGAAAAATCCCGTTTTACGGCAGGACTCAATGTAACGCACTCAAAACATTGTGCTGATGGATGGATTGAATAGTAAGGGGGTCCTGGAGGTGTCTAAAGTAAAAATATTACATTAAAAACATGTATTTAAAAAAAAAAACTTATGAAAAAGTTGGAACTTTGACCCCCAATATCTCCGTAACTAGAAGGTTCCCAGGTATGGTCTAGAACAAAAAAATGATCGCAGTGACGGAGAGAATAAGTGCCTTTCGGCTTCGTTAAGAGTCTGTTTACACCCTTTATGTATACGTATAGTATAGTGTGGGAGTGAAGGATTGCTCCAGGTAAATGAAGAGGACTTGTAATCTTAGGAGGTCATGACGTGATCAGTCTATTTGTTAATTTTAATTATTTTAGTACTTTTAGTCTTTAAGGTTGTCGAGGAACTCGTGGTTAAATAATAACAGCCGCTCGGATCGATCTTTAGGTCAAGTCGTACTTGCCTAGGTTGGTCTGTGGATGGGTGACCACCCGTACATACCGAGTTTCCTTCGTGCCTCGCGAAAGCACGTTAAGCCGTTGGTCTCGACTGTCATTTGTAGATTTGAGATGCCTGTCGTTACAGGAAGTCAGAGGCCCAAAAAGTGACAACCAGTCTTACCAAGGGGTATCGTACTACCCAGTACTAACTGGGTTGTGGAGGTCAGATAGGCAGTCGCTCCATGTAAAATACTGGTATTCAGCTGCATCCGGTTAGACTGGAAGCCGACCCTAACATAGTTGGGAAAAGGCTAGGCAGATGATGATGAGATGTGACTTGGAAGATAGGGACCGACGATGTGACCTTGGTGTTGGTCGACTGAGCGTGCATGGGGGCATATAAACGTGTTCGAATGTCGTTAGGATGTGTGTCAAAACCGGTTACTTTTGTGTGAGTATTTAAAAGAAAAATGTCTGGTTTTATGCCTGTCTCCACCTCACGATGTGTTACCATCAATGAGATCCCTAGCAGATAATTTGAACCATCTATTTGTGCTGCCCTTTTTGACGTGATAACGTCTTATAAATCGGTGAACACCGGCTGCATGCACGAAAAAGTGTCACGTTCCGCCTGAGCCGAGCGTGCAAGCGACAGCGCGGAACAAGTGATAGAGAGGCACGATCGGCCTAAGCGTTCGGTTTGTGACGTATCTATGTATTATACAAAATAATGATAATTCATAATAATAATTCAATTCAATTCATAAAAGTATGCAATTTTTCATCAATGTTTTCTTATGACGTTATCACGTAAAAAGTGGCTCAAATTGATCTAAAATAATCTCTGTCATAGTGAAAAACAGTGGCGAAGAACGGTCACTCTTTTCTATATGTTAAGAGGGCTTTGTTTATACGGAATAAGTATATGCAGGTTGGTAAATGAAACAAAGGTATAAAAATACAAGAATTCTATTTACGTTTTCTTGCTAAATAAACATTTCGTGGCAACAAACACTCCTTTCATAGGTCAAAATTACTTTTTTTTGGCATTTGCGTCCGAAAAAGATTCTCTTTGATGGTCCTGTTCGACGGAAATGTCGAAAAAGAGCATTTTCATACAGTTTCCTTTATTATTTTGTGTTTTGAATAAAATGTTGACCTTTTGAGATGGCGCGGACTAAAGCAATCTTTGGTTTGAAAAGGATTTTGAGATAAGGCAAAAGTACCGCGTGGATTTTAAATAACAATAATAAAGGGTGTTACTGCAATTTAAAAATGGTTGTACGTGACACAAATAACATAGATTCGGGCATTATTTATTATTAAGGGCATTATTCGAGACGCACCAGCATTGATTTCTTTTGTAACTAAAAACAAAATAGTGTTATCATATGTTTTCATCATGTAGGTCCTTGATACAGCGCAGCACCTGTTTTTTTTCGTTTTTATTAATCAATATGTGCGTAGTGTCTTCACAACATAATAGTAGTTTCTGCTTAAGTACTTATTATACTCACTTATTTTTTTAAATAAACGCATTTTATCTTTCTTTCTCTAACAAATCAGTACTAGTAGCTTCATTGGTAATTTTTTGTACAGCAAATTAAATGTCACTCTTAATCTATGTATATCCTAAAATCACATCTGACTGTCAAAAAACAGTTAAAACATTTCTAAAAACCCTTGAATATTAAAAATAAATGAAATTGAATTGAATTAAAAGTACAGAAATGCCGTGCCTGTGTGATACATGTGTATCCAAGAACAAAGTGAGGGAATATTTCTTGACCGCCATTAACCAATCACATAAAAACGTTTCCTTAAAAGCTTTTATTACAAAGTCTCCTCAGTGAAGACTTAATTGCATTAATTTGTGGAAAATAATGTTTTGAAATAAAAATAAACTAACTAAAATAGAGAATGTTAAGTGTTGGTTTAATAACATCTACGGATCCTCTCAATTGCACTTGCAATTAATACTGCGTGTAAAGCCATCCGCAAACTGACAGGGGTGCATTCAGCTCCTTATTTGAATCATAATACACCGGAATATTTCTCAGGATTTCATCAGGTCATTTTTTCAGTTACTGTTCCTTTATTTCAACGTAAAATTACATTTTCTGTACTCAGTACTCCATTTATGTAAATAATGCGATTAAAATCTAAAAACCGTATAATCAACTGTTCAGTTCCTGCTTAGCTACAAGGTCCATCGAACTCGTCTTCGCGCTTGCCGTTCGCTATGAGGAAAATAAAACAAATCAAAATTTATTGGATTCCCATAACGTTCCTGAAATAATTTCTTGTACCGGTCATCTTAGTATGATAGGTTTCTTAATTCTCTCCATCAGTCTGCGGAGGGCTGTCTCTTACACCCTGTATGAAGTATAAAACATAAAAAAACTTATCAATATTATTTGTGCTTAGTCCACTAGCATGTGTTCGGTTTATCAATAGATAACTTCTGGAATATTCAAATTTGAACACATGTCTTTTTTCGGTAGCTGCATTTATGATTCCGTTGCAAGAAGTAAATACACATACGGCTGTTATAACTTAGCCACGAGCCTCTTAAACGGAAACTCAAACACCCGCTGTATAAAAACCTAACTTAAAATTAGCATACAAGCCATGCCGTGCTCACACAAGTACACGTACTAAGCTCGTTCCCTCAAAGCATAGCTAAGAATGCTGGTCACTCGATATATCCTTCCGTCATCCGTCGCGCCTCTAAAATTACGTTTAAGCGCGGGTCACATAGTCAGCGGGTTGTGCCGCGTTTGTTGGGCAAAATATTTAGCTTTATATCGCGTCAATAGGCGTGGTATGGTGGTAGGAGTTGGTGGCTAAATAGCAGTCGCATGGGCAAGCAAAGTAAAGCATGGGTTTGCCAAGATCAGTCCGTGGACCAGCATTATAAACCCAGTTTCCTCCGTGCCTCGTGCCTTGGTCCTGGCTGTCATTTGTAGATCTTTGACAATGGTTACGAATAGTCAGAAGTCCGAAAGGCTGATAGTGACAACCAATCTTACCAAGGGCCAGGAGGTATCGTATTACCCAGTAACTGGGTTTTGAATGTCGGATAGACAGACACCCCATGTAAAGTACTTGTATTCCGCTGCAACTGGTAAGACTGAAGATGAGGTGATGGTACAACCAGTTTTAGAAATTTCTTTTGTCGCTTGAGCTAAAACATTCGATAAGGTAATACAATACTAAGTCCAGATATGTTCGTCTGACTACTATATTTTTGACGTGACAACATCTAATAAATCGATGAACGCTGAAATGAAAGCGATGAAAGCTTTTTCCAGAACCAGGTTACAGTTATTATGTTCATTTATAATGTACGTTTCCTTTGATTATTTGTTCTTTTTCGCTATTATTTCTAGCAAATCATACAAGTATAAAACATTAAATTCAACATCCCAATCTGGATGACCAGTCAAACGCGTCGATATCGTGGTCCCCTCGTAAGTGTGAATCTCTCAGAGCTGTTGAAACGTTTCGGCACCAGCAACTATCTAGTGTTCCCTTTGCAATAGTTTGCGGAACAATTTGAAAACGTACTCTGTTCGTTCGTTCTACGTAACTTCAGTTTGTCGAATAAAATATGAATGCGGAGGATTATGTGGTGAGGAAAGTTTTGAGTATGAATGTGAATGCTTATAGAGGAAGACCAGAGAAACGATGAATGGACTGTGTGAAGGCTGATACGGCTAGAAAGGAGGCGACTGCTGAGAATGATGACAGAGCAGTATGGAAGAAGAAGATATGCTGCGTCGACCCGAAATGAATTGGGATAATGGCAGGGGAATGATGATGATTCGTTTAGGTATAAAAATTGTGCGTTCGGTAGGAGATTTTGTATACTGTTAGTAGAAAGAGATGACAGATGATTAGAGTAAGACTGTATTTAACTCATTGGTCGATTATTTTAGAGTCTCGTAGAAGGTACAGCTTTATCAGCCTATAACCATCCCACTGCTGGGACAATAGGTTCTGTTTTTACGATGTATTTTTTTTAAAGTTAATAGCATCAGTGCATTGTTCCTTTATCATTATTTTGCTTGTCTAAGTGTAAAAGGTACTTTTTAGGGTTCCGTACCCAAAGGATAAAAACGGGACCCTATTACTAAGACTCCACTGTCCGTCTGTCTGTCTGGCTGTCTGTCTGAAATTAACACAGATAATGTATTTCTGTTGCGGCTATAACAACAAATAATAAAATTATTTAATAATTTAAGGGGGCTCCCATACAAAAAACGTGCTTTTTCGGTTTATGTTCGGTTTATTATTATTTTTTTTAAATTGCGTTCAACTTCACAAATTATTTCTATATAATAATCATGATAGTTAAATATAAATCTTTTGGCTTTCAGTGGAACTAACGTTGACATCTTATATTTTAATTCAATTTTGACAAAATATTGTTTACTAACAGCACTCTCCAGTCAACGTTTAGAAAAATGCATGGATTCTTCTATGTCTGCGTTTGACGCTAGCCTTACCCTTCCCACTCAGTTGACTCTTTCAAGTTGTATGGTATAACTGGCAGATTATATGCCTTGTTTTTCTTTAATTACGTCTCATCATCATCATCATCATTTCAGCCGAAAGACGTCCACTGTTGGACATAGGCCTCCCCCAAGTGTCGCCGCATTGACCGGTCCCGTGCGACTCACATCCAGCGGATCCCCACGACCTTCACCAGGTCATCCGTCCACCTAGTGGGAGGTTTTCCAACGCAACGTCTGCCGGTTCACAGTCGCCACTCCAGAACTTTACGGCTCCATTGGCCATCTGATCCACGAGCAATGTGCCCTGCCCACTCTCACTTAAGTTTGGCATTTCAGATTCGATCACGCAAGGAACGAAGGAAGGAATTACGTCTACTTAAATCAAATATATATACGATATAATCTTCCGTCTTTCATATTTGTATTATTCTACTAAAGGTTTGTCTTTGTCATTTTGTTGTTTATATTTTCAACCTGAGGGCCTGGAGAAGTGGGCTGCGGGACAGTTCGAAAGAGATACCGCGGCCCTGGAACACAAAGGGCAAGGAAGGAACATGGATGGTTTTTAGTCAGTACAAGTCTGACACTCCCTTCCGCTCTGCCCAGAGCGGGAGAAGTCATTTGGTGATTTCCCATCCGTAAAAAAAAAGGACCTGGAGAAGTAGCAATCGCTTTTAAAGCGTTTCGTTTTTCTATTTAAGAGGGTAAGAGGAACATGGTATACAGCTTCTTATACTCTGTTGAAAAGGAGGATTCTCTGACCAGGCGGGGCTATTTGTCTGGTGGGCTTACTGCGGATAAATTTGATTGCGCGAAGCTGGATTTTCAGTTCGTATTCAGATTCCGCTGTTGTTTTTTATTTTTTTTTATTTTTGGTTATATCGCTACACTATAATGACTTTCAACAAGATTACCCAAGATTTTCAACAGATTATGTCTCTAATTGAATGACACTTCGTTTAAGTCACTTGGCCTTATGTATTTTTTTTTGTTTTTCTCACATTTCGAAATGTCAGTATCGTTCCTAATATTCCAGAAAATGCCTCAACATCTTAGACTAAATATTATAAGAAAAAAATACATCTTACGTATTCTGAACCGTAACGCAATAAACTCTACGTGACGCGGCAAAAAATATTTTGCGAAGGAACAATAATGTTTGTCACTTGTTTTTGAGGCAAGGAGTTATTTTTTGATGAAAAATAACAGGACAGCTAGAAAAACAGAAAAGACGTTCAAAACAAGCGGAGACAGGGCGTAGAATAGTATCGGGTATCGTTGGACAGTGGCATTTTTAGATGATGGTCTAGGAATAAAATGTTTTGTGAAAGCTTGAAAAAAGGTGTTGTATATAAAATGTCTGCCTTCTCAAAAATTGACTGGGCTAGGTAATGAACTACGAGTACCTACGTAATTATTTATAGGACCATACTTGAATTGCTCGTTGATCTATAGTCGCTGTTGCTGAGCTGGAGGTCCTGGGTTCGATATGCAGGATGGGCAAAGGTACTATATATTAGGAAATCTTGGTAGCAACACGGAATTTAGATTTGTGCTTGGTTGATGGCAATAACCCCTCCCCCCCCCTGTTTCATGGGAATATCCCCACTCATAACAATTAGTCAAATACCCAATCAAGAACTCAAAAACTCAATAACATTGCGCACCTAACGAATATCCCGTGATTACGCCTGTTATTCCACCGGTAGTCCTGCGGCCCATAAAGGGTTCCAGGCCATTGGGCAGACCGCAACGATAAATCACCGATACATTACTCTTGGACCAGGAGACATGTGACGTGTACAGGTAGACAGAGATGGAGGTATAGGAAGGAAAGGGCGCGAGTATGTAATATTCTATTCGTTAATTAGGTTGGAGATTGGTTGAAAGCTTAATCGATAGGGTTTTGGAAGGCTTGGTATGATTAAATTATGGCGGAAATAGATGGAGGAGGTTTAAAATTAGTGACCAGAAGTAATTAGCAAGTATTTTTGTCAAATATTGTACTCGATTTATTTTTTAAATTGTCTGTATAGCCGATCTTAACTACTACATAATATAACAACGTGGTTTCACCCAGCTTTCGTCAGTTAGGGTGTGTCCACACTACGTTATAAAAACTATTTTTTTTAACTCTCACTCTTTTCAAATTAAGTTAGGTATTCTATAGTCTTGGGTACAATATTGTTGCTTCTATATGTGAGCACAATGTAGAAAAATAGAAAAGAAAAAAGAAAACATTTCATATCTTTAAGATAAGGATATATATTAGGATTTACTAACCATAATAAAAAGTCTACATGGTAAAATTGGACCCACCCTTATCCATGTTTTAACTCTGGCCAAACGACAAACGCGCTGTTACTGAATAAAGCCATTGTTGATAAAACGCGAAAATATTCTTATGCTCAACGCTTCGCCTTGAATCGAACACCACTAAAGCGAAAATAACAAGAAAATCACCATTATTTTTAATATAAATACAGCCAGTTCACTCGACTTGCTCTATTGAAAACAATCGAAGCAGACTTGCTGGACGAGCGATTGGCAAAGCGCAGCTCCAGGCAGACAATATGTCTTTTGTCGCTAACTGTACATAGTCGAGCGTTCCATTGTAATGGTAAACTGCGCTAGATTGCGACGCCGCCCGCCGCACAGTGGAACGAATGTATGGGAGCGGTTGGACGTAGACATGTCCGAAAAAAAAGAGTAAAATTATGCCAAACTAATGATGCCATCTTATTCGATTACTTAATGCCTTCATAACTTGTGGTGATGAATTTCTTCATAACTCCCATATTTCGGGAGTAATTTGAGAAAATGTGAAATTTTACTATGAAAATGAGTGTATCGAGCTCTCTCCCTCCTGATTCCGGGCTTGTTTCAAGTAGCGGTCTCTAATATCATAATGCTAATACTAAGAGCTATATTTAATACTAAGACACATAGTGCGCCAAATGTGCACTTTCTGGGATAAAGAGTGATGTTTATTTTATAACACAATTTTTTTATTTTTTGTTTATTTTGTTGATTAAAACCGTTTTTCTAAAGGTTTACCTTATTACAATAACATTTCTGAGCAGCCAATTAGAGAAGATATAAGCTAATTAGGATATATAATTAGGAACTTAAGGTTTACATATAAAACTGATGCACTAATGATTACTGATAAGAACATTGCTATTATTTAATTACTAAATGGCTCTTAATACACTAATTTAGCATGCATCATTTACTAATTATCACAATAACTAATTACCTTGCAATATTTAACAAAGGATACCTGGGATACCTGGATTTTATATAAATAGGTCACTATTAGTAACTTTAAAATCAGTGTTGATTTACACCTCGTTGTATCCAAGCTAATCTCGCAATGTATTTTCCAAATTTTAATACAAATCTTGATATTCACGTTGCTTTATGCGCACGCGCACATAAAGATTTACGCGACTTTAACTATTTGTTCAGTGTTTTAAAAGATAACAGTTGTGTTCAGTTATGTGAAAGTGCTGAAACAAGTTTAAAAGACTGGTGTCGTCGATTTTGCTACCGCATTTATGCAAAATGGACACAGTCTGGAAGAAGCACAGATAAGTTTCGGAAGAAACATGAGATTTGGCTACAGGCTGCAATTCAATGGCCGGAATTACAGAATGAAAATATGGAACCTTCTACAGAAAATATAAGTGACGTCATCGAGTCCATAATTTCTCCTGCTAAATCTGATGCTTCAACTTGTACACATCCTAGTCCTCGTAAATCTTTTGAGGACCTTAGTAACCGGCAAAAAAGAAGACGCACTGAAGATAGTCTTTCATGCAGCAGTAGCAGCGCTGAAATTATGTTTTCGGCCGAAAGGGCGCTTCAAAAGGCAGGACAAAGCGATACAGCTTATGTTATGAAATACTTGACGGAGAATCCAGAAGAGGCCTCAAAAATCAAAGCCTTCATTGAAGGTAAATCAATTCAGGTACGGGAAATATCCCCTTTGAAGGCATTGGCTCTTTATGTATCGATGAACTTATCGAAATGGCGCTATAACACTCTTCGGGATTTCAACACTCAAGAAGGAGCTCTTCAATACCCGAGTTACTACATGTTGGTTAAAGAAAAAATTAAGTGCTATCCGGCCAAAGAAGATCTCACAGTTACAGAGAGCTCTGCAAAAATCAAATTACAAGCCTTGATGGATTTAACCTCAAGAAGACTTATTAGGTCGTTAGAAACCCCTGTTGATCCCAATCAACAGCTCGTATTGACCAGCAAATGGGGTTTTGACGGATCATCTAGCCAAAGCATTTATCATCAAAGGACGAGTGAAGATGAGCAAATCGATCTTGCTAGTAATTTTATGATTAGTCTTGTACCACTGCGGCTCGTCTCAAAAGGTGTAACAATTTGGGAAAACGAGCGACCATCTTCCACTTCATTTTGCCGGCCAATATTGTTTAAGTTTATAAAGGAAACCAAAGAAAATGTGCAGAGAGAGATGGCTGAAATCGAAGCAGAGATTGAAGCCTTAACTCCATCCACCATCACTGATGGAATTAGTGTCAAACACCAACTGCTGTTGACAATGATTGATGGTAAAATTCATTCCATTATATCCGATACAGCAGCTTCAGTGTGTGACATATGCAAGGCTTGTCCTAAAGAAATGAATAATTTAGAGTTAATCAAAGATAAACACGCAAACGAGGACATGTATAAATATAGCTTAAGCACCCTTCACGCTTGGATTCGCTCAATGGAATGCTTATTACACATTTCCTACAAATTAGACATAAAATCATGGCAAGTAAGGGGTGATATAGCAAAAAGGCAAGTTGATGACAGGAAGAAAAGAGTTCAAGAGGCTGTAAGAAGAGAAACGGGCTTACTTCTCGATGTTGTGAAACAAGGCAGTGGATCCACCAACAATGGCAACTCGGCAAGGAGATTTTTTGAAAACTACACTAAATCTGCTGAACTGACCGGAATAGATGCTATGCTTTTAAGAAAAATCTGTGTGATCTTGCAGTGTATTTCATCAGGAGAGAAGATCAACGTAACTAAATTCCGAGAGTTCTGCTTTGATACTGCTAAGCTTTACGTGGAGTTATACCCATGGTATTATATGCCTTCTTCACTTCATAAAATTTTAATGCATGGGCCAGACATAGTTCAGAACATGTCAATTGTGCCCATTGGTTTTCTATCCGAAGAGGCATCTGAGGCTAGAAATAAAGATTTTAGAAAATATAGAGAGGGGCATTCTCGAAAGCATAGCAGTATCTCATGCAATGAAGATATTATGCACAATCTTTTACTGTCTTCTGATCCACTTGTTACAAGTATCCGTCCAAAAGGAAATAAGTTTGTAAAAAAATCTTCTTTTAAGGAATTTTATGAGCTTACGGATTCTGAGAAAAGTGATATCGAATTTGTTAACATAAATGATTTAGCGGACATCGATTCTGAATTTGAATTAATTGATGATGATGATGATGACGAAGATAATTAAATGATGTTATTGTTTTAAAATGTGTAACTTAGTAAATTAGAGCTTACATCTTAATTATTTATTGTACTTTTAATGAAACTAGGTAATTTATTATCAACTTACTTAAAAGTCATACTCTCATCAGTTCTTGTGAATATTTTTGTTAATATATATTTCTGTATATATATAATATATTTATAGACCTCTTAATAAGTCTGTCTGCGGTTTAAAGTAAATACAAATGGGGAAAAAACGTTTTTTTTTTTAAATTTTCATTTCCTTTTATCCCAGAAAGTGCACATTTGGCGCACTATGTGTCTTAGTATTAAATATAGCTCTTAGTAATAGCATTACGATATTAGAGACCGGTACTTGAAACAAGCCCGGAATCAGGAGGGAGAGAGCTCGATACACTCATTTTCATAGTAAAATTTCACATTTTCTCAAATTACTCCCGAAATATGGGAGTTATGAAGAAATTCATCACCACAATTTATGAAGGCATTAAGTAATCGAATAAGATGGCATCATTAGTTTGTCATAATTTTACTCTTATTTTTCGGACATGTCTACGTCCAACCGCTCCCATACATTCGTTCCACTGTGCGCCGTCGCGTCGGCCGACATTGCCCCCTGAGATTATACACCTACTGTGCTCGACTGTACCGCGTAGATAGGTGGAGTGTTCTGTGAGTGTACCCTGAGGACTGTGTGATTGAGGTGTTTAGGGCTCATTTGCTGATTACCAGTTTTGAGGATAGTATGGAGGTTATCAGCAGGCACACAAATTCTTTTCTAAACTTCTACTGCAAGTTGACGTCATAGAGAATGTGTAGAAATTAACCTACTTTTTAAAGAAAATATTAATTGACTATCATATCAGTAGTTATACACATTACAGTACTGCCCGATGGCATTGTGCTATAACTACCGTTACGGATGATAATTGTTAAGCAAATACACTGTACATCAATTTGCTTTAAATAATGACAGTTGCAAGTTGAATAAACAAATATCTAAAGTTTGGTCAGTTTGCATAACAACATAAATTACTCATAATTTGTTTACATTATTAACAAACTACAAATCTATAATAGTAGAAAATATGTACAGTTAAAAAAAGGTTTTAGGGCGTCAAAAATTCGTCCACATCGCTGTCAACAGGAAAAGTGCCCAGAAGGTAGCATTGCCACGTTGGATGGCAATGCTGCCAGCATGGTTGATTCTTTGGGCAAAAAATAGGCCAGCCGTCACGTGAAGTGACGACTCATAGTCAGATTAAAATGCATTCTCTTTAAAACCTTAACGAATCGAGATTAGAGTGAATGCACAGGTAGGGAGAGTAACTCCATCTGCAGTTACTAATCAAGAAAACGAAGCAAGCACTGGAATCGTGTAAACGGGTCATAAGGATGCAAGCGATGTGTGCCTCGAGTGTTAATACAGTTAGAGACGGAAAGCTTTGGCTGCAACGTTGTTGGAAGCAAGAACGTTTTGTTTGACTCAAAGCGAAGATGAAGTAAATGTTTGTTTTGGGTTTCCGGAAAATAGAGCACACGATGGAGAGCAGCGGTGGCCCAGTGGTAGTGACCCCGACTTACGAACAGTAAGTCGTGGGTTCGAACCCTGGCAGGCGCATTACTTTGTGTAATTTATTTCATCACCACTTCTCTCAAAATCGGTGACGAAAAACATCGTGAGGAAACCGGCAGGTCCTAGAACCAAAAATTCGAAGACATGTGACATGTACCAATCCGCACTGGGCCCGCGTGGTGGATTATAGCCCATTCCTTCTCTTAGAGAGGAGGCCTGTGTCCCAGCAGTGGAAATATTATAAGCTGATGATGATGAGAGCACACCCTAAAAGTCGAGGTGACGTAAACAGCGATTAAAGATTGTGAGCAGCAGAAGAAGCAACTTACCTTTTGATGTTTATGTAACTTTTTGTTTTCAGCCTTATCATCAAAGTATTTAGAACTAAAATCCAATTCTCCATTACCTATTCACGAGTAGTTGTCCGTCTTTACATATTATAAAACAAAATTTGCTTTTGTGTCTTTCTGTTGACCACGTTATTCTTTTATATTAGATTTTGATGGGTCTTCGTAATCATTTAGGGGCCTTCCTCTGGAAGGCTTGTGTAGTTTTTTAACTAGCATTTATAAAAGAAATTTCAATGTTTTATTGAACCGCAAAAACAATTCAAAACAGGGTCGAAAAGCTAGTTTATAAATAAAATTGTTAACACAATGACACGAGCATATCACTCAAACAGACAAACCAACAATAGTTAAAACCGCAAAAATACATCATCAAGTGTACATACCAGGGTATAAACACCAACTATTTTCATTATCAGATATTATCGAGGGGTCCAAACCTTATTGTGTCACAAACAATGGCCCAGTCGTGCGAACCAGTTTAATATGTGGTGTGAATGTGTAAATTTAATGGCAAAGAGATAGTTCGATAAATCTTCGATATAAGCAATTTGCATGCAGTATCGGATGAAGCCAGTGATGTACGAGGTTTATTTGTACTATACTCGTTTGGGTTTTGGTTTAGCGCTGGTTTTGATGGTTTTAAGAGGCAATGTAGTAGGTATTTCAAAAACTTATCGCTGTCGCTCTGTGAGCGCGATTTCGCATGGGTGCGATAAGGATAACTATACAGTCAAAAGTTCGAGGTTTGGCTCTCGAATATTTCCTCCTCCAATATTCGACCAACTTAAAAGATATTTCATAAACTGAATAAAAAGGATATAATATACTGTGTCCCTATGTTTTTCGCTTTTCCTGAATAGTTGTCAAATTTCTATGTACATACACTAGGCCTCTGTTGACAGAGGTCCAAATAGGCAATTTTGAGCATTTTGTAAAGGTTCTAGTGCATAAACAGATTATGTATCATCAAAAAGGAAAATATAACGACATAGAAGAGGTTGATATTTATTAAATTGTTAAAAATCAAAGCTTTAAACCAGAAAGAAAACAAGTGAGAGCGTTTCTATGGAGAAAAGACCACCCGCATTTCCTCTTAAGGTGTGGTATTGTCTCATTACGGAAGTCTTTGAAGCTTGAGATGTGTGTAAGAGCGAGTACAATCCTGGAAATCACAGCATAATTATTCCGAAGATCATTTTCGATGACAGTGACTGATGCAGCACTCATATCATAATTATGTAGAAAATCTAGAAAGATACAGAGTTATCTCATCACCATTACCATTGTCATGTCTAGCTCCAGTTTCTAGTTTCAGTTAACACTTGAAATAAGCACCTTGACCGAAAGCTTGATAGTCTCTTGATCAATATTTTTTATTAATGACTTTTCTAAAAAAAACTGTCTTTTATAGTTACCTATACGTACACAGCATTATAAAATAAAAAAGAAGATTCTTATACGATATTATTGATGCAATAAGTTTATTTTTATGTATGTCAATAAACAACCTAACGTCAATAAAATCAGTACCTAGATACATAATAAAAGACGATTTACGTACTCCTGCGTAAACAATATTCAATCTAAATGTTTATGCTCACATAAATTAGAATAAATTTCATAAAATCAGAATAAAATTGATTGAATTTAATGTTGTTGAATACTGTGGATTTTATTGGGAGGTTCGAGCTAATGTGTATGTTGATGACTAAGACGTTTTTACAAAATGTTGCAATTTAGAAAAATTAAGTTTCGAATCCAACCCATTGTGGTTGTAATGATATCTACAAGATATAACATTTTAATCCATGAATTGGTAAATAATAAACAATAGCAGTCAATTGCTAAACCCAAGAGGGTCAATATTTATGCTTACTCCATATGAGAAGACTCATGGAGGAAGCATTTGCTATTGCAAGGTGAATCGGTGATTTCAGACTTAAGTATAAAAATGCATGTTCTCACTTATAGACAGTAGCAACGAGATCGCAATACTTACTAACTAACAAACAATGCATCTTTAAAATAAACAACAAGCACACTAGTCTCAAATCGCCATTTATAAGTCCAGGTTACCTCACGATGTTTTTCTTCACCTATGTCGTAGATAAATTAAGAAAAAACCTACATTATGAATTGAAAAATTCATACAGGTTAATTGGTAATTAATCAATGATCTTAAGTGGCTGTGGGCAGGGCACATTGCTCGCAGAACGGATGGCCGATGGGGCCGTAAAGTTCTGGAGTTGCGACCGCGAACCGGAAGACGTTGCGTTAGAAGGCCTCCCACTAGGTGGACCGATGACCTTCACCAGGTCATCGGTCCACCTATTGGGTTGCGGGGATCCACTGGATGCGAGTCGCACGGGACCGGTCAAAGTGGCGACCTTTGGGGGAGGCCTATGTCCAGCAGTGGACGTCTTTCGGCTGAAATGATGATGCTGTTGATGACAATGATCGAAAACAGTTCTATTTTTAGCTCGCACCCTAGTTGAACATCATCAGATTCTCACTCCATCAATATACCCCAACTGAAACAGTATCTGCAGAAGTAAATACTCGTACATCAAAAGTATTATGTGTCAAAAAAATTAAGTTAAACAAAAAAAGACTTTGGAGGCAAACAAAATTCCATGCGGAGTTACTGGCCACTTTGTATTCCGGGGGAGGGATACAACGTCACACATTCGATAGCAGCTATGTCAAACGTTGTAGACAGATTGGGAATACTAGGACAGTTCATGGTATAACTGAGTTTTTTTTGTTTGATTTATATTGATTGGATTTGTCGAAAATTCGTTTGTCATTTCATTCAAATTGTTTCAATAGAGCCATGTTCAACTTGAACATGGTATAATGAACTACTAATGACAACGTGAGGTCGAAACTACACCTGTGCAAATTTGTTTTTAATTTACCAAGATTCAGTGTACTAGTACTACCTACGTGGAATTATGCTGACTCTAAATAATTTTTTATTGAAACTACTGTATTTAAATACATTCGTTTCACTGTTGTATTTTAATACGTACAAATCTGAACATTTCTGAGACGTTGTAGTTGGGATAAGGATATTTTTGGTATTATTAAAATTCAAACCGTATCATATATGGGTAGTCAGACACTTGCTACCTACAGCCAAAAGCCTTCACTAAATCCTTCAACCCAAATGAGTCTAAACCCGGCACACACACAGAAAAACTTTCTCGATTATTCATACCTCGATAAGGCCGCAATATCCGCGGAGCTAACGCTTAAGATCCACGGGGGACTGACATTTAAACTTGCCGAATTCCTTCCCCCAAGCCCAACAAGGTCCAACGTTTTCTCGCCTTATCTACAACGTTGTACATTTACAAAGGTTTTACATATAAATTGCTTCCATAGAAAGCACGGGAGAAAAACTGTGATAGCTCGCATGGGAGAGCCCTTTCTGATGCCCCGTTTATGACCTCGGCTCATGCGATTTGTGCCACGACTTGCATCAAGCGCCACGCGCGTTTTTTTTGTTTCTTTCGCGTGAGTACTGTCGCGTCGCAGTGATTCGTGGCTTGCTCTAAGCGACTTGTTTTGGTGGCTGTACACTCTCACTCTCTCGGTGATGGCTAAGTTTCTCGCGAAAAACAGACATGAGACGAATAGCATGCGAGAAACACCGATGATAAACGAGCGGTACTATAATATAAAGTCTCGCACTCGAAGCACCCACAGTAAAGTCTAGTTAGCAGTCCGGCCAGCAGATGACAACCTCCGAGAGGCCATTTTCACAAAAACCCTGTCTTGGATTGTCACGGGGAGAGTGTAGGCTCATTTGTTTTTTCCACAGTCCCGGTCGCAGTCGCAACACGCGTGACCGTGAAGCTCGTGGCCAAGGCGTGAAAGCTAGACAAAGACGCTGAGCGGCCAAGATATTTATCGCGCTTTCGGTTATTTTATTGGAAGTTAGTTTTGGGATTTTCGTGGGGTTCGCTCGTTATGCTAAATTGGGGCTGTTGAGTTAATTAAACTCGTTAATTTTAGATTGTAGTCTGCTAAGTAAGATCAGTGACAATTTGGTGTTTGAGTGCTAATGGAAAACTGTTACCGCTTATACAAAAACTCACACCTTTAGCACCTGCTACGATGCTAGCATATTCATTTTGCATCACTGACGTTCATGGATACACGCACGCCAGTATGAAATAATAATCTGGGTACCTAAAAAAAATAGACCCGTAATTACACCAATACAATAGTAAGGTACCCTTGAAACTGGCGCGTCGATCTAATCAAAGGACTTCTTTCCCTCTTTTTTTAATAGAACACGGCAAAGGAATTTCAAATAACACAAGCCACCCTTATAACGTCTTTAGTCGCCTAAAAATTAGTCCAACGAAAATTAAAATAAGGAATATTTTTATCAGAATTCGCTTGAGTGATTTCTTTAGAACTCACGCTCGAAGAAAGTCAGTCAAAACCTTTGGTGAGCGTCAAAGACCGCTTTATTTTGGTCACGTAGGCTTCGTTAATGAAAATAATAAATCCGTTATAGAATTAGGACGAGGCAATGTGCCTTTTTGCTAAGAAAGTGAGTGGTATTAGGGATATATTTATCTGTTGTATGGTTTTCTGTACTTATAATTGAGGAAAACGACAAAATTGTGGAACAAAACACTTTGTTTCCACTAAAGGTGATTTGCCGAACAAACAGCAGTGCACACGCTGCCCTTTTGCAATTATAGACGCATCGACACAAGTGATTGTTTTGTAACCATGATAACGGTAATAGGCAATGTCACCCTCTACCGTAGTGGCTACACCAATCAAAATGTCAAGCCGCAACGACACGACTGCTTCGATGTCATTCGATGAAAATGGCGAAAAAAAGCAATATCACTATCTACAGAAACGTTTTCATAGAATCCTGTCGGTGTTGGGTGGCTTTGTTGATGCAGTTTGCCGTTGCGGCCGACTTCGGTCCTTAATACATTAGAACGTGAGTCGTGAATTTGTGTGAAAGTCGGAGTTCAATAAGATGTGCGTGAAAGCAATTCATTCTGACAATCTAAAACACAATGGTTCAAACTGCAGTAAATATTCGTGTCTTTGTACGGATGTCAATTTTCATTTCATTTCATTTATTCATTAACAATAAATTGTGTCTGAATGTGTTAGATAAAAATAAAAATACATACTTAAGACAAAAAAAAATACCTACACCATCACTATTACAAATCAAATTAATAAAAATCACAATAATTAAACAATGTCATAATATGCAATATGATCATTAACTAAGATACTAGTGTTAACTAATTTTATAGACCAACCATAACATAAAACAGTGTTTAGTGATAAATCATTTGAAACAGAAAGTCATAACTACTATTTCAATTCATCCATTGTGAAAAAAAAATGAAGAAATTTCTGAAATACGTCGCGTAATTGAATCGGTTGTGTCTTCACCCGACAGCGGTGTACCCCAAAAGGAAGGTAATTAAAAATGGTTTTTAATTCGGATTTTAGAGTTCCGTACAAGAAAGTCCGTTTTTTTTCGGTTTATGGTACGGGTTTCTTGTACGGGAGCCCCGTTTAATTATTAAATAATTTATATTTATATTTTTTTTTATAGCGGCAACATAAATACATCATCTGTGAAAATTTTAACTGTCTAGCTATTACGGTTTATGAGATACAGCCTGATGACAGACAGCCAAAAACGTGGTTTTTCGGTTTATGGTACGGAACCCTTCGTGCGCGTGTCCGACTCGCACTTGGCCAGTTTTTTCTTAACTTACTAATCTTCTCAATACAGCGTCTGGTTTAGCTCGTATGGACACGAGAGAAGAAGATTCTCAGGCCTATCGTTTAAAGACCTGATCAATCCGGTTAGGTTGTGGAGTTCAGATGGATAGTCTATGCAAAGTTATAGTATTCATTTGCTTCCGGTAAGACTGGAAGCCAACTCCAATTCAGGAAAAATCCACATGCAGAATGCAGCACTCTTATACATATAAAACAATTAATATAACCACTTTCACGCAGCAAATTAAATTAACTATGAAGGTGGAATGTAAAGAAAATTACACGTTCCTTTTGTGGAGTTCTCGTTTATTCATTGTGAGCTTCCGTTTAACGAGCCCATCGAGGTAAAATACCCAACAAAGAAGCTTTGTGCCGTAGTGGGAAGACTATCTTTTACAATTTAGTTATATTAAAGACAAGCTGTTGCCCGCGACCTTCGTTCGCGTGAAATTATTATAAAAAAAAAACCCGCAGGTCTTTAAAGTCAAATCCAAGGAGTTTAAATAATACCAATTGAAATTTCGAATTCTTATCCGATTTAAATATTTTCTTTTATATTTGACATACATTCCAATTTTAAAGAGTATTGCATTGCACCAAGCTTTTATGTGAGTTCAACGTTTTTAGAATGAAATCGGATTCAGTTTTGCACTAAAGAGTATGGGTATTGATATCAACTTCGCTGCAAATCACCCCCAAAATAATTTTCTACCCCTTTTTACCCCCGTTAGGCGAGGAGTTTCAATAAAATACGAAACACGTCTTCCATCAATTCTGTTAAAGAATGTTTATGCAAAATTTAAAGTAGATTGGACCAAGGAATCACGTTGTCACATATAAACTTTGCCCCCATTTTTCACCCTCTTAAGGGTAGAATTTCGGAAAATCCTTTCTTATGGAATGTCTACGTCATACAAAGAACACACCCTCCAAGTTTCAGGTCTCTACGATCAGCGGTTTAGGCTGTGCGTTGATCCGTCAGTCAGTCATTCAAGACAAAGCATTTTATATATATAGAAGATGTAGGGTGACCAGGATAAGCAATAGTGGCCCAGTAGTATGTAGGTTCGAACTCAAGCAAGCACTTGGAGTAAATTATTTTTATCAACACTGCCTTTTAAACAGGGAAGGGAAAGATAATGTAAAAATTAGCAAGACCTACTTCAGCTGCCATGCCTTTTCCCAACTATGTTGGGTTCGGCTTCCACTCAAATGCAGCTGAAGACTAGTCTTTTACATGAAGCGAATGCCTATCTGACCCTGAAAACTTGGTTAGTACCCCAGTACTAACTACCCTATGTTATTACCCATAATACAATACCCCTTGGTAAGACTGGTTGTTATACTTTGCGGCCACTGACTATCTGTAACGACGTTGAGTTTTATTACAAATTTCTCAGTTTTATCCCGGAATTTACCAAAGAGGAGAAGAGCCGAGTGGAGAGGAGATGTGCGAGATTTGACCAATCACAGGAGAGACGAGAAACGCGATTTAGATTTAAACCAATGTGATTGGTTAATTTCCTCTCCACTTTGGTGGTGGTGGAGTCCAGGGGGGTTACTATGACGTCCAGTGTGGGAAAGAGACAGAGCTATACAAGTCGTCTAGCGCCATCTCTTTCCCATACTGGAATGATAATTTCTTTAAGATGTCATGGTTTGTCACTGTTTCACTATTTTCAATTTTAATTCAAGTTAATTGAATATCTGCGCTTAGTACTTAGTAAGTTAGCTTATTTTCCGACTTTATGCATGTGGTGTTTACCTATAAGTAATTGTTGCGCTGTAATTTAAATTTAAGAATGAATTCTGTCGATGTATCCAGTGTGAACAATTGTTGGTAGACCAATATAATAAATAAAATAAAATAAAAATGGTAGGCCACCAGGTATTACTCTGCAACTATGTAAATTTTAACATCATAAAATTACGTGGATAAAGGTTTTGAGGTTCGTTCTCCTCCTTGTGCAATATTGTATTGTGTAAATACCGCTGTCTTCCTTTCAGGTTTCGGGGAATACAAGCATATTGTTTGTCTGGTTTATATACATATTTAAATGTATAATAATAAAAAAGAAGATAGGTAATTGTTAGCCCATTTCGTAAAAATAACCCTAACAGAAAGCTCTGTTTTTCTGAAGTTATTTTAAAAATACGCAGACTGAGTTCGGGGTTAGTTAAAATATTACATTATAGAGAGAAATATAAATCCCTACTAATTAACGGACAAAAGTCTAGGAATTAAAATAGGTCACCGTGTATTTGGTAGAATGAATATGTTTGCGTCACAAAATTCTAGGAAAGTTATAATTTGCTTTGACTACCTAATTATATTTTAGACACAACATCATTATTTCGTGTAGTCAGTAAAAACATTCTGGGATGTTTATTTTCGTAATTAAATATTTAAGTTTATTACAATCTCATTCCAGAAAACAAACTAATTTCCACCCACATAAATGAATGTAGGCGCGGTCCAAGGGGGGTAGGGGTCACAGGGGTCATGACCCCGCCCCCAAATCCAAAAATCATACTCGCCAATTTGACACTACTCCGTTCCTACCAAATTCTTGGCTACGGCCCTGTGTTACCGCCCCAAAGTCTTAGGCTGGGGCCCACCTGCATGAATGTAACTCGTGCACAAGACTTTAATTTCCATTATAACATGGACTCGCTTTGTATAGATTTCCCGGGTAAAGACAGATCCGTTTATACTGGTTTTTCATAGGTTGATTGATCGTCTTGCGTACTGGTTACATTTTCAAACAACAACACCATAATTATCACGACTATTGCTGGAAGGATTGGGCACATCACATGTTTCACCAGTTCACACATAAGCATAATCAGCTTATAATGTTACCACTGCTGGGACACAGGCCTCCTCTCTATGAGAGGGAATGGGCTATATTGAACCACGTAGAACAGTAGTCACATGGTCTTCGAATTTTTGGTTCTAGTACATTTCACTAAATATTGACTGGAAACAAAAATGAAGCAGTTTATTTATCGGATTCTTCATGTTTAAAAATGATTAAACCATTCATTTTCCTTAAAATTCTCTAAAATCCTATCGGATCCAGTCACCCACAGCATCCATTGTCGTCGCGGTCAAAGGATGTCAGCGCTTTGTTTCCACAAACCAACAATAAAGCACCCACGGGGCTCTCGCGTCACCGAACATTATTTTCTTTTTTGTCCATGGCTGTTCGTGATGCACTGTGGTGTATATGGGTGGCAGTATTTAGAGTTTGAGTTTATGAATGAATTTAACAGAGTATCCGGGATTTTTGTTGCCTGATTTAAATTTAATTGCCCTTCGTATACAAAGACTTTAATCGTTAGATTAGCCATAAATATGACATCAAAATTTATATTCATAATTGCTTCGCTGACACTTAGTTAAAAATTATATCTGTAGTTCCATGCGAAATGCAAATTTTCTCTTCTCCGTAGCTATTAATACTATTTCACACCACCTAAGTAAGTTTTGAAAGGAGAACTCCAGATGAGCTCTAGATGAGCGATTTAAATCTTTGAACAGTAACTAATACTGGTGTAGTTACAGAGACAAATTTTCACAAAGAAGATCTTTTTTTTAAACTTGATGTTAGTATTCCCCATACCCATCAACCAAGCATTCTCTACACCAAACTAAGAAACTCTATACAAAAATATTACTGGGAAACCACTCTCTGTTTTTGGATGAAAAATCACGGTGTGCGGGCTCAATGTAAAAAGTAAAGTTTGAACATTAAAGACTTGTATTTTTTTTTAACTTGTGTAACAGTTGGATCTTTTACAGTAAATATCTTCATAAATAGAAGGTTTCCAGGTATAGTCCAGCACAAAAAAATATGGCAATGATGGGGAGAAGTACCTTTCAGATTCCTAAAGGTTATTTTTACATCTATTATAGGGTTCCATACGTCCACACATAACACATATGCATCTGAAATGAGATAATGAAGCTTCTGTCCCTTTACTAAGGTGTGTACAGTGTAGTGTAAGTTTGTACATTGAAATGGTTTTATATAGACCATTTTCTTTATAGTACTGCCAGGAACTATAAAAAAGAAAAGTTAGCGCAAGGCTTGCGGCCTCTGCAACTTTGTTTACAGTTTATTTAAGGCTTCATTTTTACCGACAAATTAATAAAAAGTAATTACTGCTTGAGGATTATTATATCTGCTTTTCTTTGCAATTGTATTTTTGTAGTTTTTTTAATGATTTATTCCTTGTTTTTTTTTTAAATATATTTTTGTTTATATTCTTTTGGCTGTCGCTACGAAGTTCGAAAGTCTGATATTTAGGCGTACCAAGGGTTATCGTGTTACCCAGTAACTGGGTACTAGGAATGGGATCAGTGATTGCTGCATGTTAACTACTGGTATTCAGTTGCATCCAGTTAGATTGGAAACCGATGAAAACTTATGGGGGATAATGCGAGGCAGACGATGACGTTTTGTTATAAAGGTTTCTGACATATAAATCTTTGTCTTTTTGCAACTTTCATGGTAAATTTCCTTAAAGATTAAACGTTTTTCCAAATAAAATTCACAACGATATAATCTTAAAATCCACCACAGAAAGACAGCTACATTGTCTCCCAAGTAAAACACGTACATTTTCACACCATCGCAATGCTACACAATGTAACATTATGAAATTGACGCTTTAAAGGTAATTGTGCTCTGCATTGCAGGAAATAATACTGAACAATGTCGCCCGTTCTTCTTTGAGACATTTATAACAAATTGCCGTTAAGGATTTTTTAACTCATT
The DNA here is from genome assembly GCA_950005105.1 of Lycophotia porphyrea. Taxonomy (NCBI): domain Eukaryota; kingdom Metazoa; phylum Arthropoda; class Insecta; order Lepidoptera; family Noctuidae; genus Lycophotia; species Lycophotia porphyrea. The sequence continues at coordinate 16,736,664 of OX465388.1, read as the reverse complement.
CCTTTTAGCTTTTGTGTTTTTTTTTCATTGAAGTGCAAATTGCGTGAATTTTTGGCCATGGTTCTTTTTATGTTGAAATGTTAACTAACAAGATTTTTACCTACTAATGGGCCCCTACCCATAGACTGATTTGATATCAAAAGATGAATGTTAAGATAGTGTTTGTATAATAGTTTAGTGCAAATTAATATTAATATATTAATAGACAAACAGACTGAAAGTCTTTTCACAGTCGCTAACCCACACTGGCTTGATAATGACCCATCCACTTTGACGATTCCTTGATTTCCCAACAAAGGGGAGGCTTGAGCCCCAGAAGCAAGAAAACATTGGCTGATTATCATTTCAATCCAAATCAATTTACACAGAGGTATTTCGTAACAAGACTGAAACAAAATCTTGTTAAGTGCGACGTATGTACCGTTTCGGAAGTCTACAAAACCGTTCAAAAACCTTAACTATTTAAAACAAAATTATTGTGTTTTTTTTTTGTAAAAAGAACAGAGAACAATATGACTGGCCTCTAACAAACGCGTTCAAACTATGTGATAGTGGCGCGGCATCCGAGGCTTGGATAACGTGTGAGTGCATGAGGTGGGGGAAACTAATTTACTAGCTATGGACACGACAAAAAACGTTAACGGAAAACAATAACAGAAAATTAGCTTCTTGATTAATCAAGAAGCAAATGTTGTAGACTTTAGACATCCACCAAACCAAACTGGGTTGATGACGAACCACTCCCTTTTACAGAGAGGAGGTTTGAGCCCCAGAAACGGAATAATGAAAGAAGCTTCTAATTATTTAAATAAAAACACAATTACCAGTATCACCCAGAGGTGCATTACTAACTTACTGCACAAAAACAAAATTTTGTTACGAGGTGGAACAGTAGAAATATTGTTGCACAGTTGTGTGTGAACAGTGTTTTATGAACAAAAAATATGACTGGCCGTAAATAAAAGCGGTTAATCTATGTGATACTCGCGTGGCATTCGAGGTGTGGATGACGTGGGACCGCATAATATTATTGACTGTAGGAAGAAATTGCGCGGTGCACGATGGTCGGATTGTTTAGAACGTCCGGATTTTTGATGTCGAAGTGCAATACTAATATAGGTTTATAGTGGCGCAGGTAAGGTCTGAAATTGAATGGTTAGTGGATACATCGTAAAAGAGTTGTCAACTATGTTTATTCATTTAGATGTGTATATGATTTCACTTTCACTCATGTGATCGAATATAAGTTTTTTTTGCCAATTACGCAAAAAGAAAGGTGTGCCAAAAAAAACTAGCTTTAAAAGTCACAAGGATATTACTTATAGAAATTTAGCTCCTTTTAACATAAAGTAAACTATTCTAGAGAAGCCGTCAAGAAAGACGCATTTTAGGCATATTATTAAAACATAATTTTACATTACCTACGTTCTACAGTAGAATCAGCCTTCATTCACCAAAAAACGGGAATAAATTAAAATAATAAAACAAATGAACGAAAGCCAATCGGCGTTCTCGCGGTTATCCCAGTAAACGCAGGAAGCGAGCATGCAACCGCGGGTTCCGCAGCAAATTAACATAAAAATCACACGGTAAATGTTGAGTTAAATGGAAGAATGGAAGCCTGCTCTAGTGGAAATGATGACGAGTTTTTCGTGTGTTACATGTACGCATGTTGGATGTGTTTTTATCTCTTCCGTGAAAAGAATTTAATGGTTCTGTTAAACTTTTCAGTTATAAATGTGTGATCGTGTCGGCAATAACCATTTCACAGAAAATATTCTTATTACGAGCTGCGATCGTCATAGAGACATGTGACAAATAGATTTCGAGAAATTTTTAGAGGTCATTAGATTCACCTTACCTCGTCAAAAAAGTTCACGTTTATAGTCCGTTGATATTTATTTTTTTACATTCGAATATAATTATCACTGTCATTCATAGTGCAAATCATAACATTATTATGCAACACTTTTTTTCTCCTCAAGTTCAAAATTAAGTATTAAATCTGTAATTATACCAGATACTGAAAACAACGTATTTAAGTTTTTTTAAGTCTCATTTTATGGTAATCTGTGGTCCACTACCATGAGTCCCTGAAGTTTCGTAAGCCAACATTTAAATGCCGTACATTAAAACCATGCTCTTCAATCTGTCTACAGGGCACAGTTAAGGGCTGTAGCACACTGTTAGCGACAACAAAAACACCGCAAAACAACATTAACATAGAAAGAGTGATTTTATAAACCGCGTGCGTGTTGTCTCAGAGAACATGAGGGAATATAGGGTTGTCACGCTGTTGTACATTGGCTTAGGGAATAAGTTGGGGCTGTAGACGCATTTTAAATATTTGTAAAATATATCATCATCTGCTTATCTTTTCCCAACTATGTTGGGGTCGGCTTCCAGTCTAACCAGATGTAGCTGAATACCAGTATTTTAAATAGAGCGACTGCCTATCTGACCTCCACAACCCAGTTAGTACTGGGTAACACATACCCCTTGCTAAGACTGGTTGTCAGACTTTTTGGGCCACTGACTACCTAAAGACTGTCAAAGATCTACAAATGACAGCCGGGACCAACGGTTTAACGTGCTTTCCGAGGCATGGAGGAAACTCGGTATGTAATGGGTGGTCACCCATCCACAGATCAACCTTGGCAAGCACAGCTTAACCAAAAGATCGACCTGGGCGGCTGCTATTATTTAGCCACGAGCTCCTCTAAAATAATATAGGCCTGGTGGAAATAGCCTCAACTTGTTCGAGCCCATGCAGGCACTGTATGGTAAGTTCTGTTCAAACTTTATGACAGCTCGGAACATTTAACGTAAAACTGCGCAGAACACAATAATTTAGGTATCAGCAGGGTGGAAAGAATGCATCCTCGTGACTGTATAATGCGGAGAAATTGGCATGTCCTACAACCGATTCGAAGACCTGTGACATCACCAACCAGTACTGGAGCCTCGTTAAAAACTTAATTTTGGATTCTTGTAGATTACTGTATAGTCATATTTACTTACTTTTCACTACAGTCCTATATTGTTAAACTGAGACGGTGAGAAGGTTAGTTATGCGGTGCCGGACGGCGTTTCACGCTGTCAGCAAGCTATTGATAGAACACGGGCGTGCATGAACACGTAACGAGTTAACGACAGCACTCCCGAACTGTACTACAGTAGGTACCTGTATAGTGGAAGTTTATAGAAAATCCTCGTATTCCCAAAATTTTCTCACGCGACAACCCTAAAAGCCATATAGGTGACAATGATATCTATGTGTGTGTAAACCGTCTATTTTTACGCGTTTCTCCGTAATATTACGTAAGCGTGTCTTTATGGAAAACTAGCTCTGTGACCCTTTTCCTACCGTTTCTGTCGTCAAATAGGACTCATACTATTCTCTTGATGTTCACGGATTTTTGGAACTGTCTTTCTCCCAATCTTTGTCTGGCAAATAAGGCTGATAGTTTGTATTTGATTGATAGACTGGTATATTGTTTGGCTATGCGTTTTATGGTAGAAATAGTGGGTGAGTCAGGAAAGTTATGGTTATATATTGGGTGGTTATTGTTTTGTTTTGTATGAGTTATCTCAGACGGAGTTTGAGTAATCTTGAACGTAGTGTATTGGTGCAGGGCTTTTTGTGATCGATTTTTGACTTTCGGTTAAATTCTTTGTGAACATTATAAGTAAAAACCAAGGTTGATTGTGCTGTCAAGGCTCATGATTCGAAATAATTTACCTACACTGACAAGTAATGTTGGAGTTGGTTCTTTTAGAAAAAAATGGAGTTCGATAAAAGAAACCAGCAATTTTAATTATAAACATAGCCTGACTCGCAAAGGTACATGATATATGTCCCTAATTATAAATCAAAAGTGATTTTACACACACGAGTGAGGGACATTCGTGTCAGGTACGTTTCGAGTTAATAGTAACTAAAACACAATTGTGGTAGACCTAAGTCAACCAAAGCTTAAACACAATAAATTAAAACAATTCACCTAAAATTTCAGTACGCAAGCAGCAATTACTATTACAGTCCAATTTATCCAGTCACATTTTAATTAGTACCAAAGCACTGATGTACTTATATTTCATTCAGTTGGTTTATTCCAACACCCGACCGTTTTCAAATAAGCAAGTTGAGTATAAGTCAAACGATTTAGAAAGTAAATTGAGCTCTTAGACCCCCGAAGGGAATGTACGACTTCCAATTTTGTTGGATAATCTCGGGTGTGTGAGGGTGAATGTTTCGCAAGCTTTTATTGTTTCTTTTCCTGTTTATGATTTGGAATGTTCAATTATGTATTATTAGAATTCTATTTTGTTTCTTGGGTTTTCCTAACATTTGTACCGGCATGGAGTCGGAATCAGCTTAATCTCCATAAACAGCTTTGTAAAAATAGCTGGTTGAGTTTATTTTGAACTAGCTTTTAGCTGCGGCCTCGCTCGTGTTAGTTTAGAATTTGACAATCAATTCGGGTTATACTCTGCGTCTGTTTCTGTACACCTGTCAAAATTTCAGGATGATCAGTTCAGTGGTTTAGGCGTGAAAAGGTAACAAACAAACGAACAAGCTTACTGTCGCATTTATTAGTGAAAATATATAATAGTAATATTAGTAATTAGTAAAGTAATATAATATTAGTAAGTAAGGAAGTAAGGATGCATGTCATCCATGTATGTAGTAGGTACTCATGAGATTCGAATTCTGGTGAGATATTAGTTACTGCAAGTTCCAAGCCTACTAAGCTCACGGTTTTAAGATCTAAGCTTATATAGAAACCCTAGACTAGAAACTACGAACCGAAACTTGGCACAGTTCAAGAAAAGCTCTGCAGCTACTCTCCCATCTTACCCTTTAAAAATAAATAACAATTTCACAAAAGCGACGTCCATCTTCCCAACTCAAAATAACATTATATTACGTCCGCAAAAACCCACTAAAATATACATCAATGACCTCTTTTATCTGTTTGTCAAAAAATGAGCAACATTCGTTAAAAATACTCTTCAGAATCCGTAATGACGTATTCAAACTACACACAGTGGAGTGTCATGAAAGTCGGTGTAGTGTATTTGAAACTGTTTATAACCACACCCTTAGGCCCCTCGTTACCCCACTGTGCATTGAAATAGAGTTGTTGAGTATTTTGAACAAAAAACACTTTTGAAACGACGCCGTAAATATCAACAGATACCGCACAGTGGTTTAGGAAAATTCGCCGGAACAAAATGCGACACGGAAGGGAGTTTCGAAAAATGTTGGTAGATAAATTAAAATTTTCGAGCGCTTTTCCTGTGGTGCGTAGTTGTTTTATTTTTTAATGAAGTCGCTTATGTCATAGGGTGCAGTAAGATAAAACTACGTTTAAAATAATAATATATGACTTGCAGTTTTTGTTGTTACATATTTTGCAAAGGACGCTCAGAGTTATTCGTGGTTAGAAAATATATTGAAGAATATATTTTAATCATTTCTGTTTGTTTAAAGCAGCTGTTTCTCGGCAGACTGTTCTAAATTGGTGTCCTTGGCAGTTCCGCTAACTCAGAAAGGGAATCCAGTGGCACAACATTATTATACATGCGTAACAACTATCTAACAATGGAAGTTATGCAAGTTACTCCTGCACACTTCCCAGCAACTAGAACCAAACCTAATTTCTAAACAAACTTTACTGTAATCTCATGTGTATTTAAATCCAAACAAGAGTCAACATTAGATATATACCTACATACATAGTTTCCCAACAGCCCTTAGAATAACATAGAACCATTAAGAAAATGTTGTTCTTGCTTACTGTACCCATTAGGCGTATAAAACTATCGTTAATCCCGCCCTTGACCGAAACAAAACCAATTATGCTTTCAATAAATCTCCGAACGTGTCCAATGGTCAACCCACGTAGTTCAGCTTATTCTATTACGATATCCTTCTTCTAAAATTGCACCTTAATCACTAAACCACAAGATTGAAAATATGTTATCGTTTAAAAAATAATTATATTTTTATTGTTCTCCCAATTTTGACTACAAAAATTATGTTGCGTAAACACGGGGCGCTGTAATTTCGTTTTAATGGAATCTTTGAGTTTTTTCGTAATTCTTCAGCCCAATTTTTTTGTGATAAGGTTCCTTTGACGCTTTAAAATATTTATTCGTGTTGCTAAGGGGAATCTGATGAAATGAAAAATGATAAACATTTCCTGTCTCTGGCATCCAATGTTGATTGGTGATGTTTTAAATTAAAATACCCAACGGTATTGCGAATGTCAAGTCTTCGCCGCAATGACAGACTGATGTGGCAATATATTTTTAATGGCTTTTGGACGTACTGTTTGGTCGTTAAAAGCCACAATTCCATTTGCATCTGTTGGAGGATGATGACTATAAATGAATCATAAGTTCATAGTAAAGATTGCCTGCCTACCACATACACACAATATTGCCTTGCATTTTCTTTTGTTTTTATAATCGTTATCCATAAAACAAATATCTCAATTGTTTATTTCCTCTTCAAAAACAATCTTCATCAGATCAAAGCAACCACAAAAACAGATTTTGTGGCACCGTGTATTTGTTCCAAGATAAGGGGGATAGGAGAAAGAGAGGGCGGAGGGGGAAAAACAAAGAGTTGCTTATCTTCCCCAGTGAGTTGTAACCGACAACTAATGGAAATTGATTGTCATGGGCTCTGCAGCTAGCTATTGGTTAGTATTTTGTTACTGGCCAGTAGGAAGTATTCGGTAGCTTGAATATGAATTTGGAATTAATTTTGAAATTGGAAATGTGAGTTCTGTTTTGATTAATATGGCCGGTAGTTTTTATTGGTTCAAAGTTTGACAGTAAAAAATATTATCAAGAATTTTGTTTAGTTATTCATTTTTGTCATAGCTGGCGCTCAAAATAGTAATATTGTACCTAAATCAAATTTGTATGTAAGATGGTCACCAAAAATACGAAAAAAGCATAATATCATAAAACGTTTATAATATTTATAATAAAACTTACATACCACAGCACTATAACATGTAAAATGGAATCCCAAAACACTTGCACTTAACTAACCACATGTGTAACTTGCACGAGACAATATCAGAACCATTGTATTGGCGACAATGAGTCCATTCGAAACTATTGACAGACCGAACAATCATCGCCTGTGTGACTATGTCAAAGGCATTGACAGGTTGATATCCAATAAATTGGAGTGCCGCGACTACTGCCGACTGCGCCCGAAATCTCCCGATTTCTCCCGAATGATTCCGAAACAGCGCTTTGATGTTCGCACCGCTTCCCAACTGTCATTTTATTTGTTCCATGTTCAACTTTGTTTGGTTTCTAGTAGAAAATTGTACGGACACGGGATGGCCATTTAAAACATTGTCTGCGGTTGGGTTTGTTTCGGATGAAAATTAAAGTTGGGACGTGTGACGTTGGTTTTGTTGCGTATTTGTAGAATTATTTACGTTTCGTTAATATAAATAATAAGTAGGGATTTCATTTGTTGATTCTTAAAATATATAGTATATTTAAAGAATCATTTAGAGAAATTACTCAATTTGTCTAATTATTACACAGATATTCTAGTGCTTTTCATGTGGGGTCGAAAATAATCGTTCAGGAAAGAACTGAAGAAATCAAAAGTATCCAATGTCTAAACCCAGCTTATAAAAAGAAAGAAAAAGGAAAACAAGGGACGGTCACTAAGAAGAAAATTTATATAATAGACACATTAACACAGTATCTAGTAGTTCTTTAAGTTAATCACAATAAAATAATAATTCGGCTTGATATTTTTAGCAACTGTCCTACACTCTTACACCACAGAGAGGATCAACTCCCAATATAGCTCTAAACCATTACAACACACTTGTGTACCAACTACGTATTACGAAGCAACTGCTGGCAAACGTACCAAACTGTGACCAAGGCGTGGTGTCTGAGATTAGCCCTAGTGACAAACGGTTATAACAATGGGAGTAATGCGGCCGGACGTGTAAACCTAGCCTTAGTGACAGTCTGAACCCGGCCTTAGACTTAGGTCTCGGCTAAATTGAATTTACGAATGCCGCTCGTAATTAAGATTTGGGATTAAGAGTATATTACAACGTGATCGTTTATGAAATATGGAATGGGAAGGGATATAAAGAGGTTTGGTATTTTGTCGGGTGTTTTTCTTGATAATTATGTTGTGGTATCACTGATTCTGTAATTGAATATGTATTTTTTGAAGTGGAAACTTCTTTAGCATCGTTGTGATTAGAAAGTCAATGAGCGACAGTAAAAAGAGACAGACACATAAATTCATAAAATTTAACGTGGGAGAAAATGAGATAGGAAGCATTAGACAGTGTTTATCTTGATGCCAAAATTTCTGAAGGTTTCACTTCTACCACGTGTGAATTGCACACGTGTTTTTTTAAGTTTTCTTTCTGATACTCTGACCTTTTTTTGTTTAGCAAGGAGAGGCCTAAGATCGCATAAAGAGGGAAGAAAAGAATGTCTTTGCCCTATGTAACTATCCATAATATACTTACTTACTAATATTATAAATGCGAAAGAAATTTTATTTGTTTGATAACTTTTAACGCCTAAACCACTGAACCGATCATCCTGAAATTTGGCATTTACGTTGTCAGATATTCAGAAACGGACATAGGATTCCTTTCATCCCTAGAAAAAGTAAACTGTTCCCGAGTAAAACAGCAATAAAGTTCTTATGATAATAGATGGCGCCAGATATATCTTTCGCTCCGATCCGAATTGATTATCAAATTCTAAATTAACGTGAGCGAAATTATTATTAGAAAAACAAAAAAAAAAATGGCGCTTGTTGTGAAAATAAATAAGCTATTTTTCAACAAGAGCCTACTCGAAATCTTTCTTATAAAAGAGAAAAGCTTTAATCTTACACCGTATTTTGAAACAAAAGGTACGAATAGATATTTTTAACAGACCATTATTCGCTGATATTTACACTTTGCTGCCTTCTTGAAAAATAATAAAATGACGCGAGTCGCTCTAAGTCAAGTGAATATCTCAAATTTAGGAGCTCTTGAATTCAGGACACCTTGAAGAAACCTAAACCTTGATGACGCACTGGGTCACGGTCCTGAACGGACACTGACAATACTTCAGTAAGTATTTATAAAGGGTGTAAACAGACTCTTAACGAAGCCGAAAGGCACTTGTTCTCCCGTCATTGCGATCATTTTTTGTTCTAGTCCATACCTGGGAACCTTCTAGTTACGGAGATATTGGGGGTCAAAGTTCCAACTTTTTCAAAAGGTTTTTTTTTTAATACATATTTTTAATGTAAGATTTTTACTTTAAACACCTCCAGGACCCCCTTACTATTCAATCCATCAATCAGCACAATATTTGGAGTGCGTTACATTGAGTAGTACTGTAAAACGTGATTTTTCAGCCCAAAAAAAAAAGTCGTTTCCCAGCACTAATTTTTGCGTAAAGTTACTTAGTTTGATGTACATACCCATAATACCCTGTATAAGGTCCCATTAAAATAGATGGACAAACTTTTAGTAATCATTCAGACCACCGCGCACCGGAAAACGTTGCGTTGGAAGGCCTCCCACTAGGTGGACCGATGATCTGGTGAAGGTTGCGGAGATCCGTTGGATGCGAGTCGCACGGGACCGGTCAATGTGGCGACACTTGGGGGAGGCCTATGTCCAGCAGTGGACGTCTTTCGGCTGAAATGATGATGATGATGACCCATTCCGACACGAGAGCACCAAGTCTATTTGTGTGCATAGGTTATGACATGAAAGTACCTACCCGCGTCGCTATGTGGTGTATCTGCAATACAGTCGAACGCAGTGATTTGTTCTCGATCAAAACCGTTTCAGCCCTCGCGCTTGACACTTTACTGCGATATCGCTGCGTGTTCCCAGCGATGTTGTTACGCCGCAGAATCGATTAAAAACAAACGTAGTGCGAAGGGATTCGATTGAATTGCTGTGCGGTTCGATACAAACGCAGTGGAATTTGCTGGATGGACTTTGTGCTTTAAAGGTGCAGTCGGAACAGAATAGTTAGTTAAGGGGTTGTCTTGTGATACTCAAAGTTGGTTGTGATGATTGAGATTGGATCTTATTTGTAATGCTCAATCAGGGAATAAACACAACGTTTGTGAATTTAGCCTTAAGTACCTAAGCATCCCAAGCAGGCAGGTTTGACACAACGAATCATTTTCATACTAGTCAAAAACTGCCTCATTACTACCTTACTATCTTCTAACAATGTCAAGCTTAAGAGGCCAGAGGTAGACACGATTTTTTTACCGATTTTGCTAATTAACTTGATACTGACGTGATTTTACAGTTAAATAACTGTAGGTATTTCTATAAGTTTGAAAGATCATTTCCATTCTGATGAAAGAACTACTTTTTTAATTTCGCATACGGCCTCTTAAGCAAATAATACTCAAGCCTACCTTCCCTAGCAACACTACAGTTCGATACAGAAAGCACTAAACGTTCGTCTCTCGTGTCCAATGCCGCAGGTGCTGCTAACTATCGCCTCTCAGCCACTACGCGCGCAATTTATAGTTAATGTGTGGACGCCTTAGTAAGTCTCGGAATAGGCTGGCCTTCCTAAGGGTGTCGTGAAGTATCGTCTTTGTATAATAATGTTGTTGGATTTGAAAATTGAGCTCTAAAGCTAGCAAACATTAAAATGTTTATTTATTTATTTAAGGAAAAACAAACAGTTGCACAATAACTATTAGTCATACGATCTTAAATATTACATCTTAAAACAATTATGCTACCCACTACGTTCTCCATAGATTAAAATTTAAAGTATTTAAAACTCGCTAGTGACAACACAAATACAACTATACAATGGTCAACGGTGCTGGAACTAATATATGGAATTTTAAAAATACATATAAAGTGTGTCACGTTAAACGGAGATGTTGATACTTTAAGGGAGTGTAGTACACATGAAAATGAACAACTTAAGCTTATCTCTGATTGAACGGGAACCTCATAGAAAGCGAGGTCAGGTTATACTGAACTTGTATAGTATGATGTGTCGCCGTGTGTACGCAAGATGGCTGATCAGGCTATTCAAAACCAATTTATGTGAATCTCTCATTGTACAGGAAATATATATTACGGTTATTTTAATATTACAAACAGACACTCCAATTTTATTTATCTGTACAGAGTACAGATGTATAGATGTGTGGACGCCTTAATATGTTGATGTGTCTAGGAATATGCTGGTTTTCCTCAGGGTGTCGTGAAGTATCGTCTTTGTATAATAATGGTTTTGTATCTGCAAATTAAACTCTATACGTAGCAGTAGCGAAGGGACAATTTTTGTATGAGGTAAACTGGAGTACATATGTTTAATGTGATAATATTATTTGTGTATAGAATACATATAGAATATATAGAGTGTGCCATTTTTCAAAGAGAATCCGGTAGGAATCGAGTTGTATGGAACCTTCGCCAATGATACGTAGCAAATATTACATATTGTTATAGAAAGATGATTCCTTTCGGAATTTGCTTAAAGATTGCCTTATTGGTGACGTTCTTCAGAAATGTCAGGTGCGTAGTGTTTGCAACCGACGATGAACTGATATATGAAGGTGGGCGAAGCAGAAGGGCAATGTAAGGATTATAGCAGGCGACATTTTATAATTTCTGCCTAACTTCAATAAAAAAAAAAAGCGTGAGTTTATTAAAAGGATTGGTAAAGTTATAAGAAACTTACAATCACCATCTTTATATCTCACTTTGTTTTTATTTTTATTTTGACCTTTACATATTTTTACACATATTATTTACATTTTTAAATATTGAAATATTTTTACTGTAATTTTAATTTTAACTGTAATTTGTAAATTTAACTTTTATCTATATGTGTTACCAAATGCCAATAATCTTGGCTGTCAACTTTGTAGCGACACTCTCAATGTTGTTAGATTGAAATTAGAAGCCATGCCTAAACGCTGGCCCCTCAAAATACAGGTCCAGTTTAGTTTGGGGGTTAGAATCAGATTTGTGGGAATACATATTTTTATTATTTTAAAAATGTTTTTTTTTTATCCCAATTTAGTTGGCGTCGGCACTGCTTATTTTCTTCTTCCTCCATACTTTTCTAACAATACTATAATAATGATAAAATAATATATTCCAGTACAAAGATTTATTAAGTGACGTATTAAATCGAGCGTACAACGGTTTCAATGTGTGCGGGCCCGTAATGTTACAGTGTTGACTTAGATACGATTTGAGCGCGTTGAAAATATACCAGCGTACTTAATTACTTCCATTTTTTTCCACTTATATTTTTTTATTAAAGGTTTAGTCCTTGTGTTACGATGATGTTTGATAGATGAGAATTTAAGTAAGGTGCTATAGTGTAGTTTTATTTTCAATTCAAAATCGTTCGTATTTTCGTTGCGTTTACATCGCGCACCTCTGATAACAATGTATGTTTATAAATCCTCTAGTCAACACCAATGATTAAACCACCTCAAAACTAAGCCATATTAATGTTTAGTAGGTATTTAGTGAACATTTACAACCTAATATCATTATGACAGCTACAAAGCTTTAAACTAATTGCGACGAATTGTCATGCAGATCTCTATAATATCCTTTTAATTAGATCATGTCCACACATATTAATGAAACATGCGGATTACACAGTAGTAGATTTAAGCGTATTAACATCAAATTTTGGGGTTATAAAATAACTGTTGTAAATCACGGTGCAGTTGTAAATTAATTAAGAGTCACTCTGTCGCGATTTTGAGATATAAAGCCCTACATTACATCACGCTTTTTACCCTGTAGGATGGGTAAAAACAATAGAATACCACCTGCTACAATTCTTACATACCTAGGTACTCCTTTCGTTTTTTCAACGCTCATACTTTAAAATGATCTAAAGCTGTAAATAACAATATTTTCAAGTACAATTGCCAATAACAGAACATTATCGTTTCCAACAAAAACGATATCTTCGAAAATAGCCATATTTTGACAAAACCTCTTCCATATCGGTGAACACACCTGATTTCTCCCACCCCCACAATTCACTCAACGTCTCAAAAATACATAAATCATATCCGCAAAGTTATGACTCGTGACCACTTCAATTTCTCTATAATTTACGTCTTCACTTGTACGAGAATCTCAATCCACCTGCCCTAGAAAACAAATGATGAACGTGATGATTTTTGGTTGTATGAAGGGTTTTTTTTTTTCTCGCTTGGTAAGTCATTAATTGACTTCTCCCGCTCTGGGCAGAGCGGAAGGGAGTGTCAGACTTGTACTGACTAAAACCCATACATGTTCCTTCCTTGCCCTTTGTGTTCCAGGGCCGCGGTATCTCTTTCAAACAGTCCCGCAGCCCTGGCGGCCCTTGCGGGCTTGCCATCATTCAAAGAAGTTAGTTTTGATGGTGTGTATAAAAGTAAATATCATCATTCCCCAGCCCTTATCCTAATATATTTGGGGTCGGCGCAGCACGTCTTCTTACAACTCGTCATCTCAGCAACGTAAATTTATATATGTTAAAAGAAATCTCTATGGTTTTTCAAGTCATAAAAGCCGTGCGATATATAGGCGGTTCGCTTGTTTTATGAAATTACTTTCGTGATGCAGTAATTATGTTTAAGCACTAACTATCGTATTCGGTTGTGACTTTCACTCATCACGCCTCGTGACCTCGTGCATTGAGTTATCCAAAATGAGAATTTGTAAACACTACAATAGAGTGCTCTGCTCATTTGAAAACAAATTAAGTATAACCGACAATAATTAGATGTATAAAACAATCAGTAATTGAATAACCAACTTAGCCAATTGTTTTCTAACCACACACAGTTAGACAATAAGCATTCGGAACGTGGCATATCAATCATCATAGTTAAATAGAGTACATAACTACCTATATTACGTAGCACGTATATATCGTCGTATACTACGAATAATGCTCTAACGAACATAGGGCCTTTTTTTATTGCATTCAATTCTGCTCATCAAACCACATATGACCAGTTCAACAAAACAATTTAAAACGGTACAGGTTATCAAATAATAACGTTTTCTAAAAAGCCACAATTGTAAGCACTACGTTTTCAACGAAGAATAAAGCCACAATGGCCATCAGGACGCGATGGACGACGATTTTTCGCGAGTAGTGGGGGTATTTTAATATTGGGTACATAGAAAAAAACCCTCATGGTGATTGTGGCCCTGTTCTATGGAATGGCTAAATTGCGTATGTATAGAAGAGACGAAGCCCTAATTACGTTTGTGTCTTTCTTCTACGTTTAAATTATGTTTTTGTCTTTTATTCGTCCACAATCGCCATTGTGGCCTCAATATTTCCAGAGATTTGCTTAAGTCCAGCCCTAATTCGCCTTAGATTTTCGAATAAAATATAAAGATATTTATTGAAAATAATCCTAGCCGAACCAAAATACACCAATACACATTATTTGAAACCAACAATACATATTTGTTTAAATTTAAATTAATTAAACATAAAAAAAGTGTCTCCTGAAAAGTAGCTATTATGCAATTACGCCCCTATTCGTAGGATACGACGATATGTGATACTAACCTATTTCCCAAGTAATGTGAGCCCATTGTTTTCGAAGCTAAGCATCTAACTCATCTACTTTGTCACGATGACTGGGACAACCGCCTGTGGAAATACTAATTAGCCAACGAGATGTGTTGGCAGTTTTAGTTCAAGTACAAGTCGGGAGGGTGTGGAAAAATGCGTTTGCGTTAGGAGTATTGAGGTGTGTGAATGTTGAGCTGGTTAATTAGAAGGAGACTGTAAAGCAAAGGGAGGAGCGTGTGTTTTTGATCACAGCCAATTGGAAGTTCCAGTGATAGGTCAAAGATGAATTTTTGTTAAGGCTGTATATAAAAGAGCCATAAGTAAAGTCAAGGAAATTCATAGTTTACAAAATTGACTACCAATAGGTATAAATTGCTCCATAAGTACAAATCACCACAGCTAGCATTTTTTAACAGCGGTGTGGAATAACATATAACACAGGAGACTGAAGAAGTGTCTCAAATTTAAAAGCCATTAATTTTTCGGACTGTAACTATGTTTAGAGAACCATTTCCAAAGTTAAATCCTTCTAAATAAAATAAACAAAAACCACAGCGTGGATGAATCTAAATACGAAAACACTCTAGTGACAAATTCCCCCCCTATAAATCTTCATTCCATCACCTCGACTCAGAAAACGCAGCACCCCAAACTATGAAGTAAACGTTTGGTACCAATAAAATCGACAGCACTCGATCACATTGCTCGCAAAATATATTAACGGTCTTCATATAAAAAGGCTGAGGTCTTATCGGCACGAACCAGCCGTTTGAGGCAGGGTCAGCCGAATAAATATGGATTAACCAGAGGAAATATGAGAGAACATAGCAGGAATAAACCTTTGTTAGCCCTGCAGTACGGCGGTGGTAATATGCCGCGAGTCGGGGAGGTTCTTTCTTTGGAGGAAGTTAGAGTTGATTGTGATAACATTTATGATCATACTTTAATATTATTAAAGTGAAATTTTGTGAGGATGTATGCATGTTACCCTTTCACGCAAAAACTATCGACCGGATTTGGATTTACATTTACATTAACACATAGGATACTTTTTATCTCGGTAGTACAGTCCCGTGGGATAAATACCGAACTCCACGCGGCCGCTTAGCTAGTTAGCTATAAGTAAGGATTTGATGAAAATACTGTTGATAGGAGTTTTAAACGATCATAAGTACTGCTGTACCACCGCTTTTTTAACAATCAAGCTTGCCCTCAATCCCTCAATCCTTGTCCGGCTCTTTGTACCCCAAACGTCACCTTCAGTGACCGCTAGTGCCCTCATATGTAACTGACAAGGTCGAACAAAAGGGCACGCTTAACACGGCCAAGTCGAAGTGGCGGCTTACAAAATGTTTTATGACTGGAGTTGTGTAAGCAGGCTAACTAATCTACACCGTCTAATGTGTGATAATTAGTCAGATTGTATCATTTGCTACTTTTTCCTATTCTATTCGTATTTCGTCAATAACATTTTTAATTTCTACTATGACATTGTTAACTTTTTTTTTCCGATTTTATTAGCAAACGTGTTTTGATTTTTATTTAAATTATTTAAATACTACTGCAACTTTGTTAGCTTAGATATATATACATTCCATTATGCATGCTGTGGTCTTCTGTAAGTGAAGGAGTACACCTATGTGATACTTTTGTCGTTAATTATTTATTTCTGGTTTTTGTGTACATCCTTTGTTAGAGATCCTAAATAAATAAATAAACATCATCATTTCAACCGAACGACAACGTCAACTGTTAAACACAGGCACCGAAACTTCACTATACAAACAACAATACTATTTCTTGAATCATATTCACATCAGTCTATAAAAATTCTCAATTTTTTGAGCTTCAAAATCACGAGAAATGAACTATCACGAGAGCTTGAAGCGAAAGTTCTTGTTCCACCTAGCTAGACGATAAACGCGACACGGAATTATTCGGTTTAATCAGAATCTCACTTGCAATTTGTACAAATGTCACTCCCAAGGACTAAGTTTGAAAGTTGAATTTTACCAAGAAGAGGTAGCGTGTTTTTGAAATATTGTTATTATGTTTGCAGGTGTTTTTGGAAGTTGATATTCGACTTGAGTATTAAGTTCATTTCTTTCTAGGATAATCAGCATTTATAAGTTCTGACAAGTGGGACATAGGCCTATTCTCTGCGGTCAGGCTTACACCGTAATTCACCAGGTGAGCTAAATGCGGATATGCTGGCTTTCTTATGATTTTGTTACGATTTGCGAGCAGTACTGATGAAATATATTACACAAAGTAAAATGTCTGCCTTGTTTCAAATCCACACACATTTAAATCGGGGCCCTTGCAATTAGGCCATCAATGTTCCACCGTTCCTTTTACTTAAATAGAATTTGTTTGTGGCAGGCCTTAATTCGGGATCCTAAAAAATCATTGCCATTCCCTAGTCCCAAGCCCATTTTTTGTACAACAAAAAGGACCTTTAAATCAATCCCACCTTCATCACTACCAGTTGATACCCAAGAAAAAGGGATACCCAATAAAATAACTACCCATACATTCTGCTTCCATTCACGACGAAAGCCAGCCAGCCGGCGTAACAACCCGAAACCGACGCTAACGTGTATAAATAAGAGCCCCCAAATTCCCCAATTTATTTTGCGTCACCCCAAACCCGGGGTGAGTAAAATATTCTAGTTGATGCCCGTTGGAGCGGCACCGACCACTACAGACCGGATTAGCTTATGTGCTCCTGGTACTAAAAGGATTTTTCTTTTGAATTTTTGGGTTTTTGTATATCACTCTTAGGGTTTGTGAATTTTTAAGAGCGTCTGGTGCTGATGCGTCACATTTGACATTGGAAAAAATTCTGACACGATCAGTATATGAATACGCTGTAATTTCTTAGCCTTGATGGTCTGGATGAATGAATGCCGCTCACCCCGTCACTGATATTATCCTTAATTCATTTGGAAGTCCTCCATGTCAAGTAGATCAAATTTTAAACCAGTAAGTCGGCGGCAGTCCTTGAATAACGCTCATAAGGAAAACACACATAAAATATCTGATTAACGTATTTTCTTTGTCATCGAAAGTCCCTAATTAAATACAATACTTTCTTCTCCCTTACCTTTGACATTTAATCGAATCGACATAACATTTCGAATGTCTTCTTATAATCGTAACATGTTTCAAAATAATACATAGATGATCCGATTGGCGGCTGGTGTTGGATCTTGTTATTACCTTAACAAGATCCAACATCTTATAACAGGAGAATGTTTGTACTGTGTACACCCACATTATTCTCCGTACATGTGTTTTCGGATAAAGGCACCCACGAAGTAGATAATCCTGCCGTGGGTGTTATGAATGCAAATCGCTCTCATTGAAGAAGTTTTCCACCTTTATAAGTAAGAATAGCTTTTGCTTGTAAGTACTGAATGTCGCTGAAGATAGGGTGTTAAATGAGACCACGTAGGTACTCCTCAGCTCGATCGACCTAGAAAATAATCCTTTTGCCACATAAAAGTTGATCAGGATTTGATCAAAACTTTGTTGTTAGGCACACATGCTGCGGATCTAAACTAGGATTCAATTTGCATTTTAAAAACCAAACTAGAGAATGATGACAGTATGAGTCTACATCCAAAACCGACCAGTTTACTTTGAGCCTTACATTGACCATTCCCTGTCACCGAAGGTACTGAGTTACAAGGATGGGGGAGGGAAGGGAAGGTCTGTTTATCATGGATGTAGTTTAGGCACTTTTTACGGACGTTTATCTAGATATACGCAGATAGGTGAGAGACATGTGTGGAATGGATTTCATATTGAACGTTCATTTTTAGGGTTTCATGACCATAGGATTCTATTTTCGCTGGTTTCATGGAAGTTTCCAGATTTTTAGTAAATACTGACTTCCAATTACTCCTATTTTTTTAAATTCGGTAAAGAAATAATCACTTTTGCTGCTTATCCGTGTTTATATTAATTAACACGAAATCTGAGTGAATTCATTAATATTATTGTAATTTTGGAATTGCAACTCTTTCAGCTGAGCCGTGCGTTAAAATTCCAACAGAGTTAGTCAAAACGGGCATTCATTACATAATAAATATATATGATTTAATTTAGGTCATACCTCCAAAACGCGTGAGTACTACAAATAAACTAAACACTATTTAATGACGTTACGTGAAGTCACAAAGACCTACCAACAGAACCCCAGTGGCTCGCGCTTGACCACTTTCATTTGATATTCCGAATACATCAAACGGTGACAACAGACCACAATAAAACGGTGTGTATGATATTGACAGGTTGTTTTTAAAAACTCCGTTTCATGTTAGATTTGTTTCCAATAAAGCCGTTTGATTCTTGTGTAAATATTTCTAAAATTGACTTTTGGTTTGTTTTATTCAATGAATTTGTATTTTTACCGAGTTATTTGACTTCAATGGTGACATGTGATTGATTTTGGCTAGATCAATAACTCTCCTGAAGGCTAATTCACGTAATTTTATGGCGCGCCGATGAAGTTGTAGTGCAGTTGCAGTTAAGTTCAAGTTTCAGTATTATACGGTATTCATGTAATCTTTGAACTGCGCGTAAGTGGCGCGTGAATTGCCCGTCAACTGAACGACAGCCAAAAAATATTACTCACTAAATAATCGAATAGAATCGATTACATTTCAATGAATATAACGTAATAATAGTATTAACCCATTCACTGCCCAGTACTTCGCGAAAACTTCGCGAAATTCGTTCGCGTGCCCACAACCCGTATCCGAGTCGTCGTTATAATAAGCTATAGATGACTTGTATCCATACCCAGAACCCGACTAGCGTGTCCATAGCTACTGATACGGGTTGTGCGAACGAACGAATTTATTGTTCGACCCGTGTGTCGGGTGCTGGGCACTGAAAGGGTTAAAGTAATACCGAAACTGCACGTTGATCGAATTAAAACTTATAAGCTGTCATTCTGAGACGTCAAACGAATAGTAGAATACCGATCATGTTGCGTTCCGAAGCACGCACCAAAGACGTGCAACACTAGAATGCCGTTATTGCACTCGCGTGACGCGAGCGTGTCTGACAGCGGTAGAGAATACGAAAAGCGCGGTTTTGATCGAAACTTAACTGCAACTGCACTGCAACAGCACTTCTTTAGTTACGTGAATTAGCCCACTGATGCACACTATAGATGGGCTGCGGGCTGTTCGAAAGAGATACCGCGGCCCTGGAACACAAAGGGCAAGGAAGGAACATGGATGGGTTTTAGTCAGTACAAGTCTGACACTCCCTTCTGCTCTGCCCAGAGCGGGAGAAGTCATTTGATGATTTCCCATCCGTAAAAAAAAAAAAAAAATGCACACTATAGATTGAATAGGTATTATTTAGACTTATTTTAGGGTCTAAGATTAATCTTCTTTTATTTCTTGAGCTTTTCAACACTGGCTCTAAATTCTTCATAGATAAAAAACGATTCATCTATCTATCTATCACAGATATTTACAAGCTTTTATTTAACTTGCAATTTTTGTTAGTTTGTTTGAGTCAAATCTTGCAACTGCATTTTAAAACAGCTATCCCCAACCATACATGTTTAGTTTGGATGAAAATTCATAGTTAGCTAAGTGACGTCATTCGAAATTAAATAATTATGGTGGGCTCCCAAAGATGGCGGACTAGATATTTTTATGCACCCCCATAATATGAAAACAAAAAATTACGTCGCACCCGTATTTGAAAGCTTGTTTTTTTTTCCATAAGATTATTTGGGCCGAGGTAGGCCTAAGAAACGCTGGCGTGACGATCTGGACTCATTTTTAACGGATTGGTCGGCTAATGTTAAACAGGGTTGGAAAGCCATGGGGGTGGCCCTTGCCCAGCAGTGGGATAGAGTAGGTTAACTTAAAAAAAAAAGCTTATTTTAATAACTGTTATAAGTAGAAAGCAGAGTTTTACACCGATTATGTATTACTTAGGCAATAATATACTGTGTCAGAGACATTTACGTGCATACTATTACATGATTCTAGCCACCACCGCTGAAATACTTTGTAAAAATGTTTGGGCTTAGTGGGCAGGATAGAAGCATAGCAAACATGCAGTTGTAGCGACTTCTGCGCTGTCACCGACGAAACTGTGGACGTGGCAAAGTTTTGGGGTATTAATATACGATGTCGAGACAGTGTCATGAAGAAAAAAAATAGAATATAATATTCTTTATTATGTACATCATACAACTTACATTAATTCAATCCATACAAGTGACAGAATGGGTGGTCGTATTTCTAAAAGCGATCTTTTGAAGACAACCTTTGGTTAGTTACAGGAAGAGAGTGAGACAATACTGCAGTCTGTGGTGTACCAATTACATACCAATATACAAATCTGTAAGAAGATTAAAAATGTTTTTTTTTTAAGTGAAAACTTCTTTAGTTGTGCACTTTTTGGGCTGGGTAAAAATTGTTAAACTCGCGTCAGATCGTCAGATTGAATCGGCGACGCAGGGCGCTTGCGCGAGTGTGTGTGTAGTTTAAGCTAGAAGGCGTTGTTTTAAGTTTTTTTCTACTATAGCGACATCTTTAGTTCTTGCAGAAAGCTATTGAAATTTCTGGTATTTAAGCTAGATGGCGTTGTTTCAAGTTTTCACTTCTGCCGGCACTCCCGGAGTGCAACCCGTTGTTTTTTTTAAACATTTTAACGGTGTATTTGTTTTAAAAAGTACATACGCCCTTAAAACAGCTGTTGGGACTGTATGTATACTTGCTCTTGGTCAATACTCTATGTTTACCAGCACCCATATCTCAACCAAACAATCAAAAATAATAAAATGCAATATTATCACCCGAAATCATTACCAAGTCATTATCCTCCCTCTATTCATCTTACCAATTCAATTGAGCTCGTCTCCAATCCCAGTTACATTGTTTTCCTTGGTTCACGTGATTGAGTAATTAAGTCCCTTCCTCTTGATTGCTTGTGGGTTGTCCAACATCAAGTCTTTAAGGAATTAGGGACCTTTGGAAGTGAAGTACTTCAAACCAGGACGTTAAGTTTAAGAGCAAATAAATAGGAATTAGGTTTTATTGTGTACTTTGGTTTAGAGGTGGTGTTAGTTTTGAGAGGTTTTAAATTGGTCAAGGGCAATGCTATTATATATTTGAAATGAGGCAGATATGTTACTAGCGCGCGTATTGAGATGTCCCAATGGGGAAGGCAACTGTAAATCTAATGGCGCTAGCATAGGTTGTACCAAGCATAGTCATTGGTTGGAAATCTGTCAATTGCATTTTATATTTCAAAATAGCATGAACTCATTGGTCACAATAGAATATTCAAATGTTTTGGCATAATTTATGCCAAAACATTTGAAGAGCCATCGATCAGAATAATGACAGCTAACTCTTTTACTTACGTGCTTGACCTGTCTTTTGTAATAATCATTAGTTGGAACGCGTCAACATATTGTGTGCACTACAGGTATGTATACCAGCTCGACTAGATTTTAAACGTCGTCGATGACTATGAACGTAACTTATCTTGTGTACAATATCATTGGTCAAGGGTTCATTATTAAATGTACATATGTTTATAAAGTTATTCAAACATATCAGAAAATAGATAGACACTTCATTTTGCTGTAGTTATTTCATCATAACTGCTCTCAAAACGGTGAAGGAGAACATCGTGAGGTAACCTAGGCTTCTCTTAGTACGAAAAAATTAAAGACATTTGAGACAACATTATCCCCCACACAAAGAGGAACCCTGTATCTCAGCATTAGGAATGTTATAAGGATATAGTATGAAAAAGACAGTTTCTATGATTAAAAAAAATCAGTATTCAGAATAAAATATTTTGAATTGTAACCACTGACGGCCATTCTGTGCGACCATTTATTGCATTACTTCCTTGTCACAGAGCTTTACAAAACTCTGTTGTGAAACAAAGGGACAGAAGTTCCAGCAAAGCGTCCCAGCAAGCCACTCTCGAACTTTGAAAGCCTTTGATCTTAGAGTTCTATTGCTTTGGACTGTCGCACACGAAATATTGAAGACTTGGTCATCTAATCAAGAGAATTGTGCACTTCCTTGCTAAAAGATGATTGGCGAATTTATTTTAATTAAATTCATATCATTTGACTAATTGAATAGTCTTTAATTAGCTTAGTTATCTCGATGGTTTGTGCTCGCAAAGTGCTGCTGCTGGTAATGAGTTCTCGGGTTTGATTCCACGGCCGGGACAGTCATATTGAAATTTATCAGCAGCATTTTGCAGTCTGGATTAAATAAGAGACACACACACATCCACACACATACGGGACTTAAACATAACGGACTAAATGAGACTGTACTAAAGGAACACTTCTGCTTAGCCCTTAGTTACAGGCGCTATGTTTTGTGATGTCATTTGAGTAATAAGTCTTAAATTGTTTAACTTATCAATAGATCTGCGGGGTTCATCAATAAACCCCTCAGCAATGTCTATGCAAATAAAATCCTGGCTCTGCAAAATAAATTTAGTTTCATCAGGAATATTAAATGCCAAAGGCTTTTCTCCACTTTGAAATTAAAAATAGTTTTTCTTAACCCTTGCAATTTTGCCTTCAGATTAAAATTCTTGGCAATTTTTCTTGATATTTTTTTTCAGGAGACTCTTCTTCTCGTTAGCATTTGCTCCGAAGATTTTCTTGATAAACTGCTTCAAATTGAAATATCACTCGTCCCTTATGACGTTGTGATATGATACCGTCATTTGCAAGCAAGGATATCGGTATCTAAAGAGGTCCTTCCGGGAATTGCATGCGAGAGGCCAAAGGGAGATGAGAGTAATGCATACCGGGGTTGTAGTAGGGTTAAATTACTTTATGGAAATAAAATTGATTTTGTGGAGCAACTTCTTCAATTACTGAATGTTTTGTAAGAGAGCAAGTTTGTAGAGTATTTAAATACATATGTAGCAGGTAGGTATATTATACCTAAAGTTCAGTTAGCGAGAACTCGATAATAGTTAAACATTTTTTACATTTAAATATAAAACCTTGTTATCATAAATTGGTGAAACACAAAAAAGTTTTTGTTCAAACTCTTTTCTGAAATTCTGGATTGTTGATAACCGACTTATGTCGTTGACTGTATCAGAAATCATATAGAAAGTCCTTCTACACAGAAAAAATATGTATTTACTGGTAGATTTAGTTCCTATTAGTGTGTTCCCGTGTTTAGTGGTCGCAAGTGCGACTGCTAAGCATGAGGTCCTGGGTTCGATTCCCAGTTCAAGCAAAGTGTTTTTGGGTATTTCCATCAGGAATTTCTCAGTATCTAGCGGCCAACGAGTCTCGCCCCCTACAAGGGACTTAAACATAACTGGCAGAATGTGGGTGTACTAATGGGTACACCTCTGCCTAACCCTTCGGGGATACCAAGCGTGATGTTATGTAATGTAAACAATTATTCGTTAAATTACTTCTCAGTCAAAAACAAGGCAAGCCAAATAATATACAAATACCACAAACAATTAGACAAAACATTAATTTTATTATAAGCCCCGTTGTTCAATTAACTGACATGGATATTATAAAGCTTTATCATCACATAAACTCGAACAGAAATGGTAATTAAAGCGTACCTTGTTCCAATTTGAGTAACGAACTTAGGTAACTGTCCCACAGACAGCGAGGGAGCAACTGGCTATTGATGATTTTCTCGCTCAAGAAACGTAAAAAGATTTAAAGTCAAAGCCTTTTATGTGGTGATTTAGAACATCAAACTGGAAAACTTTCCCAATGAACATGGGTCGAAAAATATTCGAACTTTCCATACAAAATATCGCATCGGCTAGCAGGTGCCGCAATTAGTATGAAGAGACTATTTTTTCTTTACACTGATAAAATGCACGCCAATCAAGTGACTTTTTAGCTTGATTGACGATATCTTGTTTAGATGAATCAAAATCTTAGTTAAGTTGATCATCACGACATGATTGCAGCAATACTAGTTCAAATGATTGAACACTCAAACAAGTTTCTTGATTACCCTTAACATGAAATCATTGTAGAAGAGTTAAAAAAGAGACAATATTTATTGAAGTAATCAAAATGATTGATTGACAGAACTAATTTACTTTTGACTTGATTGCTGCAAATAAGTTTTGTGATAACTCCAAACAAAACAAAATTTCAAATCTCAATCAAATAAAAGTAGTAACTGTGATTTTTGTGCTTGATAGGCTCAGATGCAAACAAGTTACTTAGTGAATCTAAACAAAATCTTGATTATGGCAACTACTTTTTTTTTGTCAGTGTACCTATTTCCTTTATGGAAAGTTGTCCAGTTTGATAATTTGAATCACCACCTTCTTAGTTGGTTCTTACCTCTTAGTATTGCGCTTATTCTGTTACACTCTGTATATAAATTGTTAATCGTAGACTGTTCACACCACCGATGAGTACTCGTTTCCCGCAGTCGCAAGAGCTATCAAAAGGAGTACTCGCTCAGCGACGGTCGCTTGGCGGGCTGACCAATCGAGAAGAGACACATGCTTGGTACATTCGCAAATCAACGCAAGCACTGCTCTTATTTTAGCTAACAAACAAAGAATTCAAATCATGGAAATCATTTTTAACCTATTTCTAATTGTCGTACCGAAATTAAACTTTGCATGTCTAAATAGTTCAGATGACAATGCTATAATTTAGTATCTTGGAGCCGATCTGATGATGGATTCAGGAAAAGTATAGTGGAACTCTTTAGTGTCTAATAGTAGACCCCTCGAGTTTGGGGTCATATGAGTCGTTTTGATCAGTCCGATATGTTTCACTTAGTGTCGAGAGTCTGATAATGGAGCCAGGAGGTAAATGGTAGAGCTAGAATAAAACCGTGTTTTTCTTGTTTTTTCTTAAACTACAATAACACGCTTATTAGTTGCTAGCTGTAATTACTCGTCGCTAATCTCCTGCGGTGAGACAGATGCTTTAAGGACGTTCCATTTCACTTTTAAATGATATTCATTTGTAAGGTGTGCAATGCAAGGCTTTGAGCTCGTTTTAACTGATAGAATGCATACGATGTTGCGCTGTTGAGGTAATTATTTTTGAGGGTAAAAAAAAAAAAAAAGGGTCGTAGAGAAAATGTTTGTGATGTCAAACACGGAACAAATGTGTTTCAATTTAATTAATAAAATGATACAAGAAATAAATGATAATATTTTTCCATTATTTATCTAAAAACTACTTACAGACCCCGAGTGCGGTCTTTTGTCTATTGGCTAATAACCGTGTCTGCGTTCCATAGGTTTTTTTGTTTACTGATGGGAAATCATCAAATGACTTCTCCCGTTCTGGGCAGAGCGGAAGGGAGTGTCAGACTTGTACTGACTAAAACCCATCCATGTTCCTTCCTTGCCCTTTGTGTTCCAGAGCTGCGTATCTCTTTCGGACAGCCCGCAGCCCTGGCAGGCGCGTTCCATAGGTCGGGCAGGAAGAATGCACATGCCCGTGAATTTTCAATTCAGTGAGAGACCCTTTTAAGTATTCTTATACTTTTTACCAAAATTTTGGGCATATTATTGGCATTACAATTGCGTCAAACAGACTACCGTTGAGTATGTAAATATGTTTTGATAACAAGATGTAGTGAGCATAAAACGCGTAAGATGATCCCATTTCTCTCTAATAAAGTTTCAGACACCGAATCTCCTAAGTTTAACCTCAGCCCACGTTTTGACGTTTTAGGTACGGTATTGTGAAAACTATCGCCCTTAATCGGTGACCTTTCTAATACAATGCGTGACGTAGAAACGACACAGATCATCATAAGCAATACACAATACAGTGCCATTGTCCATGTCGCACAAGAATACATTCGTATACCAAGATGTAGTATAACGAAATCTTCACATTGGAGTGGAGTTGGAAAACGTAACGTTTTGCGCCGCTCCGTCACAATGGAGGCCAGTCAAGCTAAATTTTTAAAGGTGAGTATCGTAGCGGCTCCAATGTCTGGCGCTGCGGTCAAGCGGCAACTGCAGATCGCAAATCAATAGTGCCGTAACTAACAGAGCGACTAGAAGCTTTTTTTGTTTGACAAATGACTAATGTCAAAGTAAAGGAAAGAAATGCCGCTACTAACGAATTGGGAAGTCGCATTCGATGCAAGTGGACTCACTCCTGCGGTCTAAATTATCCATTTCCCTATAACGGAGATAAGAATTCTTTTGTTTAATGTTTTCCTAGTACCTCTCCGCCCCAATGGGCATGCAGCCTTACAACCCTAGATTAATTGAAATTGGGGAAAACTTATAAGGAACCATATTGGATTTGGATCTGCCGTTGTGTCGCCGGCAAATACTCGTAATATTTATTTATTTATTAAAACTTTATGCACATAATGTACAAAGGCGGACTTAATGCCATGGGCAATATGGTGTCATTTTATTAGTATCGTGGTTCGTGTTCTTTTAAACTACAAATCTATGAGGCGATGATGTTGAGTTTGTTGGTATTTATGCGGAAAGTTGCTACGTAACCTTGATATGCAAAATATTTTTCGTTGGGTTTGTTGAATATTTTTTTAATTTTTAACTTACCAAGATTTGTGTGCTTACGCAAGAGAAACAGAGTAAATCCAATCAAATCAAAATATTTTGCCTTAACTTAATATTATAAAGAGGAAAGATTTGATTTTTGTTTTTTTTTTTGTGTTACGATTTAAGTCAAAAAATACTGCACCGATTTAAAAAATTCTTTCACTAATAGAAAGCTACATTACCAGCAAGTAACATAAACTATATTTTATCCCCGTATTCTCACGGGAACGGGAACTAAGCGGTCGAAACCGCGGGGCGCTGCTAGTTTCATATAAAACTACATGGAAAATTTCTAGGACGGTGCAAGTTCAGCTCCATGAAAACAGCTCGAAAACTTTAGCACTCCACCTATGGTAGGCTATAAGAGAATAATGAAAAGTAAAAGAAACAGGCGAGATGACACGTAATAGAGAAGTATGGAAAAAAGAAGACATGCTGCGCCGACCCCAAATAAATTAGGATAAGGGTAGGAGAAAGATTATGACAGGTGGGTTAGGCTTTCTTCTGACCATTCATACAAAAACAGGAGTTTTGTAGGTACTTTGTAGACTAATGTATACTCTGTTTTTTTAAACCCTGAGACTAAATTGACACATGCTAATGTCAAACTTTAAATAATGATACCAGCTCTTTTGTTTAGTGTTGTACCTACGATACCGGTTTGTTGAATGGTAACTTTTTATACTTATCAGACGATTAGAAAAAAAAACAGATGCCATCAGTGCTGTACTGCTGTCCGCAAACGGATATATAAACCCTTTTCTCTTACAAAACTTAATAGTTTAGTAAAATGACATGCATGCATGATTAATGAATACCTGTAATTAATTAAAAATTTATGTTCACATTATATACATCTATTCCTTATTACTTTTTCATTATTTCGTTGTAAATAACTACCTACACCTTTTGTTCAAGATAACTTATAAAAAAAACGATACTACTTGATTTTATTAACGGCAACATACGGTAGTGGTAAATCACTATTTAAGAATTGCAAAAAGCTGGCAACCATCGTAATGTCAATTTAGTCTTAGGAATTAAAAAAAGCACTTTAGAAAAGATTTTAGAATCAATTCAGAGTGGACCGAGCTTGAAAATTTATTTTAGCATAAAATCCCAGATGAATTAGATAATTTTTGGTCAAACATTCAGAAACGTGAATACAAGTACTGAAATTTCTTGCATTACGCCTCAGAAAGGTTGGTTCCTCTATAGTTTCCCGAGGGTTGGGGCCAGTTGGGGGGCAGAGACGGGGGGGTTGAACTTTGAAAACCCTGCCTACGATGGGAGCCGCGTGGTTAAGCGGCCTGTGCATGCTAAGTGTTCACAGAAAAAAAGTACAGGAGGACACTTATTGACAAGGTTAACTTCGGACAGTAATCTAGACGCCTTATTTTTTTATTCAAACAGTAACTTAATACAAGGTACATGGTTTGGACCGATGTCATGGGTTTTGTTTAGTTATGTTGAAAACATGGATATAAAGTCGAAGGCCACATCAAACAATTAAGGCCACATATATTGCGCCCAATGCGTGGAGGTCCTTCCTCGTGTATTTAAATCAATTATAAAATACTTACGTCCATCGAACTTTAATAATAAACAAGCAAATAGAACGTGCGGTTTTATTCTTAGCGCGTCGATGGCAAATTTTTGCTAAATATGTTTGACCCAGAATTCAGCTACGCGAACTCCGCTCGCTGATGCAGTCAAGAGATCGTCAAGTGTGCAAGTGTCAGGGCATGCAGTGGAAGATGGGAGATCTTCCACTGCATGCCCTGACAAGTCAGCCATGGCAAAGCATCCCCAGGTGGAAGGCTTTCAGACGGCTCGATGAAACCATCAGGGGGCTTAAGCAGCTCCCGCCAGAGATCACATCTCGCTGTGGAGGCATTGCTATTACCTGGACTAGCTGGACCAACGCACCCAAAGAAGCTTTTACGGCTTTTCAGCCGCTGGGGTACTGGTACGTAACCGTGCATTGGGTGGCGTGAGTCAGCTTGTCGCTTCGTCCTCTCGATGCGGCTGGCTATGGTCCTACGAACTTTTGGAGGCAATCCCAGTTAGTGGATACAGTATTCGTACCGGAGTCGGCTTAAGGCAACCACTGATAATCCGGCACGTCTCGTTTAGGGCTGTGTCCACTAGATTGGCGTGGGCAGAAGGGTCCCATACTGGGCAAGCATATTCGCCAGCGGAGAAACAGAGCGCAATTCCAGTTATTCGCAGAACTTGAGGAGACGCCCCCCATTTAGTAGATGTAAGGCGACGCAGTAAATTGTTCCTGGCATGCACCTTTGTTTTTATAGTTCGGCAATTATTTTTGTGTGTAAGCGACCGGTCTAAAGTTATACCGAGGTATTTCGGGTGATCACTATGGGCGATTGGAAGCCCCAGCCAGGAGATGTTTAATTTACGACCCGCTTGACTGTTTCGGAGGTGAAAAATGCACGATTGCGTTTTTGAGGGGTTTGGTTTTAAAGCGTTTTCAGCGTAATAGAGGCTTAGGTCACTAAGATCTGTGGAAAGTACGGCTTCAATATCCTCAAAACTGGTATCTTGACAGGTTAGTGCAAGGTCGTCAGCGTATAGAAAGCGGGTTGTGTTTGGGCTAACTGGTTGGTCGTTATTGTAGATATTGAAAAGTAGTGGGGCCAATACACTACCCTGAGGTTGTCCATTTTTTTGGGCTCGCCATCTACTTTTATCTTCAAGCAGGTGCACCTGAAATCGTCAGTTACTGAGCAGTTCTCGGAGAATCCGTGTAAACTTGAAGTCATCTGTCAGGTTGGTCACTTTCCATAATTGACGTTTTATATTTACAGTGTCTTATGCTGCTGACAAGTCTACAAATACGGCCCCCGTCACTTTCTTGGTTTCAAACCCGTCCTCGATATGTTGGATGAGGTTAAACACCTGGCTACAGCAAGATTTTCCAGCCCTGAATCCAGCTTGTTCTGGGATTAATTTTGAATCCACGAGGTTTGTGAGACGAGATAACAGTAATCTTTCGAACAGTTTGTAGGTGTGGCAGAGTAGGGATATAGGACGAACGTTTCTAGGGTCGTCGTGTGGCTTTCCAGGTTTTGGAATAGCAATGATTTTTGATCTCCTTCAAAGGCGGGGGATGCTTGCTGACTCCAAACAGTGGTTAAAAAGTTGCAACAACCACGACACAGATTCGGGACCGAGGTGTTTAATTTGTTCGACTGATACCTATGTCGTCTACTCCGGAAGCCTTACCAGAACTCAGGCATTTAACGGCCAAGACGACGTCCGTAAGTTGGAATGGGACATAAAGATTCGCTGGAAGAAAAAGTGTTGCTAACTTTGGGAATTCTGCCGAGTCGTTTTGCAGGTTTGCCATTTAGGATGAGTTGGTGAGCAACTTGATTAGCAGTCACTTTGCTAGGTGTATGTGGTGGTGGTGGTTCGCTGGTGAGTTTGCGAAAAGTGGTCCATGCATTTTTGCTATCGTGAGTCATGTCAATATTTGTCACCGTATCCATCCATATTTCTTGGCGCCGCTCGCTAATAAGTGACAGCAGTTTTTCACCAGCTACAACCAGCTACACCAATTACGCTAACGAATTTGTCAAAATTCTGTGGAGTTGGCGGGATATTATATAATTCTGCATCAACAGACTCCGAAAATTGTTCCCAATCAGCTTTCAGGTAATTAAAACTGACCACCGGGTGAACAGCAGACTGGATGTTGCACATGATCGGTCTGTTTTGGGTTCGTGGGATAAGAAAATATTGTCTTTTTGCTCTGGGTACTGGGTAATATTTGAGCTAACAAATATCAGATCTGGATTATACCCGTGCTTCCATCGTCCGCTATTAAATGATGCCGGTTGTTTTGGATCATGGATAAGCGTCAGATCGTTAGCATCTGCCCATTCTTCGACATTTTCACCGTCCATGTTAGTTGAGCTATAACCCAAACTGGTGCTGTGACTGTTGAAGTCACCAACTACTATTTTAGCGCGCTGACTGTAAAGGTCAGGTGTGTCAAGTTGGAAAGGGGTGCTGGGGTGTTTATATACAGATGTTACTGTGCAATTACCGAGGTCTAGTGTTAATTTCGATGTTGTTATCATCACAGCATTTTGTAGAGATGCCACTTACGCCGGGAGCAACAAAACGTGCGGTAATAAAACGGAATGTATCTCGGTTTCCGTTAAAACAAACTAAACCACAACGCGGTGCGGTCGCTGATATTTTGGCCAGCAATAATCCGCCATGCTTTAATACAATGCCAAACTAATAATCCTATTAGTTATTTTATTAAAACTATTCATAGAGGATAAATTCGCTTGCTGAAGGCAAAGTGGTGTGATCGTCGGACTCGCAAGTCATAGGTCACTAGTTTGATCACAAGGCACGCACCTCTGATTTTTCAGATTCATGTGCGTATTGTATAATTATCACTTACTTCGGTGAAGGAAAACATCGAGAGGAAGCCAGCATGCCTGAGAGATATTCCTCGACGACATTTAAAACCCAGTCAGTGGCCCATGGGCTTCAGAAAAACTCTGACACCAGGTCAGACACTAACCACACGATGAAGAAGAAGAAGATTGGAGTCGATTTCAGTTTTATCGTATGCAGCTGAATACATTCTTTACATTGAGTGACTGTCTGCCATTAATGTTCTTTTAAACATAAATGTTGGCAAAACCTTCTATCAAGATCAATCTTGTGTTCATTTAAGATTGTTTAGCAGCAAAACTACGACTGTTAGGTCCAGAGGTTGAATCCAGCACAAACTATTGCTTCACTCTGAGCATATTTAACTTAGTTCCCGGCTAACGAGAAAACTTTGTTATGCATCACTAATTTTAAAGCTTTTTAAAAAATTGCATGTAACTTACGTAAAAGCATTCATGAAATTTGTGGGAGCAGTCTTATTTCCTAGGTATTTTTGATAAATAAAATATTTTTGTTAGTGGTTTAACACAACCGTGTTTAAGGTAGAAGTTTTAGGAATTTAATAAAGTTATGGTATATTTTTTCCTTATGTTTTCTTCTTACATAAATTATCAAAATAAATTAATAAATATAAGTTTCCTAAAACTAGGTTGAGGCAGGTAATTAATGTTTGCCGGTTGCATGACATATCAATTAATTTTTTTAAGTTTAAACGTATTTAAAACATCATTGTTTTTCTGTCAATCAAAATCTTTTTTGAAAAAAAAAAATAACAGACTGCAAAAAAAAAAACGTAAAAATAAAATTACAAAAATATAAATTAAAAGTGGAAAATAACTTAACTTTCGGAAGTCGGTGGCTGTTTGTTTCATTGATTTTATTGCCAAAAAATAAATAATCATTTCTGTTGAACCTCTTGTCCACACTTATCCGGTTTACATTTCCGTTTAGGACCAATGTACTCGTCAAGACGAATCAAAAGAGCCCAAACTCGATGAGGTTATGTCGTTTAATAACGAAGTTCCTATGGCCATACCATCTAAAGACCCGAATTTGATGTGGTTACGTCGTTTTAATAAGAAGATCCTATGGCCACCTTCCAGCTTCATCATCAAACCCTGGTTACCATTTAGAGACAAAGTACTCGTCAAGACGAATCAAACAAGTCCAAACTCGATGGGGTTGCGTCGTTTTCTTACAGAGTTTCTATGACCACCTTCCAGCTACATAATCAGACCCTGGATACCATCTAAAGACAAACCACTCATCAAGATGAATCAAACAAGCCCAAACTCGATGCGGTTACGTTGTTTTATTACAGAGATCCTATGGCCACCTTCCAGCTTCATCATCAGACACTGGATATCATCTATAGGCAAAGTACTCATCATGACGGATCATACGAGTCTAATCTCGATGGGCTTATGTCGTTTCATAACGGAGTTCCTAAGGCCACCTTCCAGCTCCGTCATCAGATCAGCTCCATATATTGCTCCATCTATATATTGTACTATCACGCGATATACATCAGCGTGCAAAATTTCAATTCAATCGAAAATGGGGAAGTATCCCAAATTAAACATGCAAGACTTCATGCGACGTCGCGTAATTTAGCAATTACCGTGAAAAAGAACAAAATTACTGAACCGATATTGATGAAATTCTATGGGACCAATCGAGAAGTATATCCTTTCATATAAAGGAAGAATTTTTCAAATCGGTTAGAAATGACGGAGTTATGAGATAACAAACACAAAAAATACAACCGAATTGAGAACCCCCTCCTTTTTGAAGAAAGTCGGTTAAAAATAACCCAGAATCTTGACAAAAAAAAAAGAAAAGTTTTCACATATGCACTTTTATTTTAACCCTTCATGTTACCCAATAATTCTCAAGCCCATCTTGAAAAGACATAGAATCAAATGCCAAAAAAGGCCATTACTCTTAAATAAGGCACTCCTAGTCTATATACCTATCTTAAAACGATATCACTTTGTAAAGGAAATACAGCTGACCCGGAAAACCTAACAAACTGTACGTGAATAAAGGTCAAGTGAAACTGGTTACTGTTGAGATCCGTCCATTACCTAAATAGACTGCTCGGCCCGATACGAAACCAATTATGTTTTATATAAATCTTTACAGTACATACATTCGATTGAATTGTTCGGATAATGTTCCAAAGGGTTTCCTTGTAACTTCTGTTTTAGTTGATGTATATTTTTGGAATCCTTGCATCCTTACATCTTTATACAAATATTATGAATGCGAAAGTAAGTTTGTTTGTTACCTTTTCACGTCTAAACCACTGAACCGATCATCCTGAAATTTTGCATAAACGTTGTCAGGTGTACAGAAACGGACATAGGGTACCTTTCATCCCGAAAAAAGTACCTACTGTTCTCAAGGAAAACAACAACTACGAGCGTATGCTCATTGATGGCGCCACGTGTCTTTAAAATTATGATTGAATTACAAGCAGAGTACAGCTCGAATTGATTGTCAAATTCTAAATTAACGCGAGCGAAGCCACGGGCAAAAGCTAGTTGTTTAATAAAAGTTTTATGTACAGTCGAGGTATATCAAGGTTGTTGTTTTTTTTTTTTATGGGAACTCATCAAATGACTTCACCCGCTCCGGGCAGAGCGGAAGGGAGTGTCAGACTTGTACTGACTAAAACCCATCCATGTTCCTTCCTTGCCCTTTGTGTTCCAGGGCCGCGGTATCTCTTTCGAACAGTCCCGCAGCCCAGGTTATTGGACCTTAGGTCAAACATAACATGCATACTACATGAAATCTTCAACATTTTATGTCCTTACATGACAACTCTAGCTCGTTGGTCTAGTGCTCGCGACTGCTGAGCATAAGGTCCTGGGTTCGATTCCTAAGTCGGACAAAGTGTTATTGGGTTTTTCCATTAGAAATTATTCAGTAGCGGCCACGGAGTCTGTATCTGCACCCGGTTGATGGTAATAGACTCGCCCTCAATTACATGGGACTGAAACACAACTGAGATTGCGGGTTAACTGGAGAATGGGGGTGGATAGAAATCACTTGTAGGCGCAGACAAATCTGCCTACCTTCTTTCTTTGTCTTTTCTACGCGCACTACTGGAACTCATCAACAGCGCGCATCCAACAGCGTTAACATATCGGGAGCTCAAAATAAATGACTGTCACGGAAGATATCCCGTAACAATATGAGTTGAAAACCGTGAAAATTTAAAACAGTGTTTGAACATTATAGCTTACCAAGTACTTACTTAAAATATACCTTTCCAGGATTCTTACCGAACTTACTTATTACTAAACGTGCGTCTTACGCACTTTTTCCTTGATTCAAGGCAGATTGTATCAAATTCTGTTAATTCGACAGAGAGCACTGTAAACGAAATTATTCGGATTATTTAACAAGTAACCTGAACTCTATTGGGCACATATTGTTATCGAGGAACAGGTTCAGTTAGATGATGCTTATTTTGATACTTAGATCTGAAAAACGCTTTACAGATCTATTTCGTAATTTGGGAAGTTTCTTTTTGAAGTTATGCTTCTTTTGGCGCGTTAGGAAAAATGATGAGAGTAATTTTTTACGATGCGCGCGCACACCGTCACGAAAAACCGACACCCTGAAGTTAGCTATTTTTACTTTACTTCTACCAATGTTTGTTTACTTTCGTAGTATCAGATATTGACAAGCCTAGGTTATTATTTTTAATCTACTGCTAGAGTTATGTGCTTAGGTTGTATAGGTAATTGATATTAGACCTTGATATAAACTACTTTACTTTCGTTTATGTTCTAGAAAAGTATAACTTCTAACGCGTGTACTTAAGTACATACACACTTATTTTTATTTTGTTTAAAGACGTTGCCCCACACTAGAAGTTTCTCTTGTATCGTGGGTGCGGTTACAAACTTTTAAACTCACATACACAAACAGCCAGATCCGGAACAACTATCTGTA
Organism: Lycophotia porphyrea; assembly: GCA_950005105.1. Classification (NCBI taxonomy): domain Eukaryota; kingdom Metazoa; phylum Arthropoda; class Insecta; order Lepidoptera; family Noctuidae; genus Lycophotia; species Lycophotia porphyrea. Next base: position 16,701,060 of record OX465388.1, on the reverse strand, counting down.
GGCCATACAAATAATTGTTTCGTGCGGGAATCGAATCTGCGTCACGCAACGCAGCAGTCAATTGCTCAGCCACTGCGCCAACCGTGCTGTCAGATACCTTGAACATAGTTACCACTGTCCATTATAATTGTAATTCATTCGCAAGGGTGTACAAGTATTCTTAACGATGCCGTAAGGCATTTGTTCTTTCCGTCATCGTCATTGCGATATCTTTTTGAAGTATATACTCACACTGGGAATCTTCTAGTTACGAAGTTATGAGGCGACAAAGTTCCAACTTTTTTTCGTCCATCAGAACAATGTTCTGAGTGCGGTACATTGAGTCCTACCGTAAAACGTAGTTTTTCACCCCAAAAAACGTCGTTACCCAGCAATCGTAGAGATATTTAGTTTGATGTACGGAATGTTTGGTTGACGTGAAGGGTTTACACCCTGTATAACGAATAGTTTAATTTTAAGTTACGGCAAAATGTTTTAGGGATTTTCCGTTAACATTTTCCCTATTGCAGCTATTGTCCGGAATCGTCCTGGACTACATATAAAAAAATCCGGTAAAATGTGGGTATACTATAGAAATATCAAGTAGTTAAGCTTTAACTAATTTTCATTTCGTCGCTTGTACGTCCTTCAACCCGCAAGCCATCTGAAAACTCCGCTTTCACCCGCTTTCCGCAAGGGAAAAATCCATGATAATTCTGAGCTCCAATTTCTCCGATATTCAACACAGTTTACAAATTGTGGCTGTCCCTACCAAAGATAAGAAAAGACACGGATATTTCCCGAAGTTTTCCTTCAACGGAGCAAGTCTCTTACTTAATTTATCACGGGGTTTTAGGGTTCCGTACTACGGAGCCACGTTACATCACAAATTAACTTTTTCCTGTTATGACTTATTAGCTGTTACTGTTTCCGACTATTGATTAATGTTTGGTGGTTGTTAGGGATTCTCATTATATGTGAAAATGATATTTGATCTTTCTGGGGCTGGTAAAGATTTTCTAAGTTGTTTGCAGAAAACATTGGGTATCATTATTATATGGCTATAGCTATTTATTTTCTCTTAGCTGTAGTGAAATGAGGTGTATGTGTGAAAAAGAAAAGTAAAAGATAGATTATGTTCTTCCCCAGGATGTAGTCTATCTCCTTGCCAAATTTCATTACATTCCGATCAGCCGTTTAGTCGTGAAAAAGTAACAAACAAACAAAGTTATTTTCGCATTTTTAATATTATAATAAAGCACGGACATATTTGCTATAAAATATTATGCGTAAAAACTAAGTGTTCAGATCTTCAATTAAGCTGATCTGATCAGCTCCTTAAACTGCTCAATAATAAAAATCTTTCTAATTCTAATTTTATTGGACTTATAATAGACAACTAACATAATAGCAGATAGAATCTGATAGGACATGTCACTATGTGAAAATGACAAAGCTATGCAGACCTGAATCTACAGTCAACATTTTCTCGAATAAACATGGCCCAATAAACATAATATCACATACCTCACTACCCACGATATATAGACCGACAAAATTTCCCAGAAACCAATATTTTAGTGATAGGCTCTTGACCGATTTTTTACCGAAGTTTTCCCGACAGTAAGTTGCGTATTTTGATGAATTGCAGCCCGACACGCGCATACGATCACTCATACCTTCTGTCAAATGTTTCTTTTTATGTTCCCCTGGTGCTTGTATTTCTATATATTGGTTTTTCTTCAGTGTAAATGTATTGCCGAAATAGAAGCCAGTCCCTGGAGTAAAATTTATCTAATGCCAGAATTGTTTCAAGGTACAAAGTTGTCGTTATTTATTTAAACATATTTACTCGCTGAACACTCGTGGGGTTTACACACTCACTTGGTGTCTTCTTTGTGTTTTGAATCTAAAACTTAATAAAATTATGATAGAAATACCATCGGTTAATAAACAGTCTGTAGTTTAACGTCATTCATCATTTTCAACCTTGTTCCACCCAGTACAATTATTTTGACTGCCTCGTGGGTCTAGTGGTCACAAGTGCGACTGGTCAGCATGAGGTCCTGGGTTCGATTCCCGGGTCGGGCAAAGTGCTATTGGGTTTTTCCATCACGGATTTCTCAATAGCAGCTACGGAGTCTGGATTACATGGGACTTAAAAACATAACTGGCGAAATGTGGCTGTACTATTAGGTACAGGCCTTACCCTTCGGAGATTACAGGCGTGATGTTATGTAATGTTGTGTTCCACCCAGTACTGTGCATACAGGGTGTAAACAGACTCTTCACGAAGCCGTCAACCAAGCATTATGTACAGTCAACAAAATAGATAAATATGCATGGTCGTTAGATATAGTTGCAGTTTTTTTTTGAAACTGTTGCACGTTTTCAAATGAAATTGAATTAATTTAACGATCGGTTTTTAAGAAAAAACAATTATATCCTTTGACCCTAGATACCTATCTGTTTTGTTGACTGTACATCAAACTAAGTAACTTTACACAAAAATTAGTGCTGGGAAACGACTTTTTAATTGGGGTGAAAAATCACGTTTTACAGTAGGACTCAATGCAACGCACTCAAAACATTGTGCTGATGGATGGATTGAATAGTAAGGGGGTCCTGGAGGTGTTTAAAGTAAAAATCTTACATTAAAAACATGTATTTAAAAAAAAACTTGTGAAAAAGTTGGAACTTCGACCCCCAATATCTCCGTAACTAGAAGGTGGTCTATAACAAAAAATTATCGCAATGACGGGGAGAACAAATGCCTTTCGCCTTCGTTAAGAGTCTGTTTACACCCATTATGATAGGCCTCCTCCCTTATGACCTCTTTCCTGGTCTATTTTATTATGCATACGTCTAACTAATGTACTACTTGTCCCAGCTAATCAAGTACATTAGCCTCAGACCTGGTTACTGCAAGTGGGTATAACGTTAAATAAATCGGACATGTGTCTGGTAATTGTGTTACGGGCAGGCGTCGCTTGATGTAATGTAATTGTTTGTGGTCAAAGCGACCCACTGGTACTATAGGGTTGGGGTGTCGGCGAGTAGCGGGTTGAAAAGCGGAGATCGAGCGACGGTTAAAATGATAACAAAAATTAATTATTTTAGTACACTGTCTCATTTTTCTAACCATTTCCTTATTTATTTGGGGTCGGCGCAGCGTGTCTTCTTCTTCCATACTTTTCGATCACTCGTAGGGACGCACTTACTCATCTCGGCAGACACCTTCTTTCTAGGCATATCGTTAACATAGTCCATCCATTGTCATAATTTATATTGTTATTCTGGAGTTTATAAAATATTTTAAAAGAAAACGACGCAAAAAAGTTTTTTGTTCCCAAGAAAACTGATACTGTTAATTTGGAGATTTTTTTAGAAAAGCTGATGGAACTCAAGAAAATTCATTCATAAAATTGTGCGATTCATGACTTCTATGTTGGTACGCTACAAACTTAGGAAGTATAAGGAAGGAAATATCTTATGCTTGCTAATATCGTTTCCTTATTTGTCGTAATCCAACATAACACAGGAAATAATCAAATTATCAATACAATTCGCAGACGTTCATAAGGAGCCATCATAATCATCATCTACATAGCCTTTTCCCAACAATGACTGGTTCGACTCTCAAACTAACCGGGTGTAACTGAATACTAGTATTATAATTACATGGACCCGGATATCTTACCTCCGCAACCCAGTTAGTACCTTGATGACGAGAAGGTAATAGAGAAGTATACAAGAGGGAGATGGCCGATCCCAAATAATTTGGGATAAGGAGAGGACAATAATAATAATTCACAGTCATTGCATGCAAAGGTAACTTTGCTACAATAAAAAACCAAATACGTTTAAAAACTTATATTGTCACTTACGGGACATCTTCCGTGTTTTTTTTTTATTTTGAGCTCCCGATACTCAGTGGCGGTCCACAGTTAAACCTTGTTTGAACTGTCAAGTGTCACTGTTATGTCATTGTCAATAATTTCAATTTAAGGAACCCGGGGCCTCGAGTACCCAATGGCGGTTAAGCGTTTTTTATTGCCGGGTCCCGCAGTACCCGCTGGCGTTTTAGTGGATACATGGTGCTGGCATGGCTTCTTCATGGCGCTTGCTGTTAACAGCTGCAAAATATCGGGAGCTCAAAATAAATAAAAATCACGGAAGATATTTAGTTGGAAACCGTGAAAGCTTAAAACCCAGCTTTAAATGCCATATTATTATAAACCAGAAAATCAACGTTTTCAAAACGGGAATCGAAAACTCGTGTAAAAACCGCGCCCTACTTTTTCTCGTACCAAACATCTCGATACACACCGCATGCTGGCGGCGACAGAAAAAGAGAAAATACGTCATTGGAACAGATGTATCTGTACAATACGATGCCAAAATGCTTTACCCGGGTGTATCAGTTGCTAGATTGGCAACAAATTAATCGATAAAGTTAATTCACAAAACTTGTACGCAAAATAATTAAAACCCGGAAAACTAAATAAATAAAGTAGTTGCAAAAACTAGAAAGCCCGACTGAAAAAACTTAAAAGTAAAAAACAAGCACATTTTAAATTAAACAAAAGTTGGAAGCAGGCAGGTGCCAGGCTTTCAACTTAAACAAGATAGCCACACTCGTGCCACTAAGACAAACGACGAATAATTTATCTAAATCCGTTCATCCGTTTAGGAGTTACGAGGAAACAAAGAAAAAGACATAATTACAGACATACATACACACAGATCAAACACATAACCCTCCTTTTGGGCTTCGCCGCAGTCAGGTAATAAGAAGTTTACCAAATCTTTAGAGTTTTTAAAATCAGTAGATTAAGTTTGTTAAAAAGCAAATCTTTTTAAAAACCCAACCGTAAAAAACCCGGGTTATTTGGTCCACTTTATCATACCAGACATCTCGATACACACCACAAAAAAAAGAAAATACGACATAGGAACAAATGTTTCTGTACATTACTCCGCTAAATTGATTTACCGTTCGTATCAGTTGCTAGATTGGAACCGAGTACCAACATATTGAATCAAACGTTATTTACAACAAAATGAGGGAAAATGTCCTTTTTTGCTGATCTTTTATGAAAGTGTGTGAGTTAGTTACATATTATTTGTCGTATGCGAGTTTTTTTTATTTATTTGAGAAAGTGACGAACGGGTTTCTCGTCATCCTCAGGTAATGCTGAAATGTAGTTCTTCCCTTCTTTTTGACGTGTCGATGGCAATTTAAATTGTGTCGACCCAGAAGTAAGTCATGAGATTGGCACCCGCAGTCTGACGTCATTTTATTTCTCGTATTTTTCTCAGCAAAGTCTTTCATTTGATACCCACATCAGAATGCATAAAAAATAATAAGTCTGCCATCTTTGCCCCTTTTTGTTTTTTTTTTGGATGGGAAATCATCAAATGACTTCTCCCGCTCTGGGCAAAGCGGAGGGGAGTGTCCGATTTGTTCTGACTAAAACCCATCTATGTTTCTTCCTTGCCCTTTGTGTTCCAGGGCCGCGGTATCTTTTTCGAACAGTCCCACAGCCCATCTTTGGGAGCCCGTCATAGTATATTTAGAATGACGTCACTTAGCTAACCATGCATTGTCATCGCAACTAAACATGTTTTCAAAATATTTATTCAATTGAAAACCGGGACAAGCGTTAAAACTTAATTCCAAGATTTTGTTACATACCTAGTTACAGATGAAGCTCATAAAGTGCGTTATAAAAAATAATTTTCGTGTTTGTCTGTATCACTGCGTTGTACTTCTAAACTGTGCAATTGATTTTGATTTTCAGTGTCAAGTGCAAAGTATCAAAGTTACGTATATAGAAATCTCGTTGCTATATAAACTGAAACCATGCGAAGAAGTAGCGGGTCTTTGAACTTTGTCACAATAATCAAATATTAACAATTTACCATTATATGTATGAGTTCAGAACTCATTATTGAAGTTCAAATCGTAATTATAACGTTCTATTTTGATTAAACTTATTTAAAAGATTTTGTATATGAATAACAATCATTTCTGGAAATAAATAACGACATAATAACTTTGAACGATGTAAATGCGTAGGCAATACTAGAATTATACGTGGGTATGGAAATTGAAGTGTAATAGGATAACAGAACTCAAGTATAAATCCATTTTTTCTTATTTAAATTTTGTCTGTGTGTTTATAAGAACATCAAAAAGAAATGAAGTTCACATGTAAAATATAATAAATATGGAACTTGTGCCTAAATAATAACAGCCGTTTGGGTCGATCTTTAGGTTAAGCCGTGCTTGCCTGAGTTGGTCTGTGGATGGGTGACCAGCCATTTCATACCGAGTTTTCTTCGTGCCTCGGAAAGCATGCTAAGCCCTTTGAAAGTTGAAAGTTGGTCCCGGCTGTCATTTAAAGATCTAGTTGACAGTCGTTAGGTTTGGTTAGGTGCCCAAAAAAGTCTGACAACCAGTCTTACCAAGGGGTGTCGTAGTACCCAGTACGAACTAGGTTGTGGAGGGCAAATAGGCAGTCGCTCCATGTAAAATACTGGTATTCAGTTGCATCCGGTTAGACTGGAAGCCGACCCCAACAACATAGTTGGGAAGAGGCTCGGCAGATGATGTGTATTAGAATGGTGCGTTCCATGTAGAAAATGTATAATGATGCATGCTGTATGTAACTATGTGTACTTATAAGCAGCTACACGATTACTGAAACATGTGTAGTTTTTTCCTGAAAGACATTAATTAATACAGTCCTGAAAACTGAAACTGACCTCTGAGTCTTTTTCGGTGTTTCTCTGATTGTAAAAACAAACCTACTTAAAAATTGCAGTGGCAACTGTCATCAGAAATTACTTCATTAACCGTAATTCAAAATTCTCAAATAAGAAAATGGGTTTTTCTGATTTGTGAATTTGAATAGGTAACTAGTCAAATCTACATGGTGATTTCTTCAATGTAATTTACCACTCAAAATTCGAAATAAAGTTTGTCAAATCTTGATTACCCAATTAAGAAATGGATGATTAGTCTCTTAATAAGACAGTGTTTGCTAAGAACTAATGACCTTTTCTAAATAACATTTATTAATTTGTATCTTCTTCTCCTTGTTGCAGACGCCATAGCGCTCCGGGACGTCCAACTGATAGCGCCATCGGCCGTCAAACTCGGTGACACAGTGCTCCTCGGCTGTAAGTGGACTCTTGAAGGAAACGAAACATTATACAGTGTTAAGTGGTACAGAGGGAGGCAGGAGTTCTTCAGTTATCTGCCCAAAGAGTATCCGTTTACAAGGATCTTCGCGCAGCCTGGGATTGAAGTTGATGTGAGTAGATTTTTATTATACTTCTGTTGTCAAATTCAAACTTCGCTTCATATTTGATGTCACGCAAAATCCTGAATCGTTCGCACGGTGACTAATCGAGCTATACAAACCGTGTTTAAGTACCTTGGGAGAACCAAACATTCGAAGACATTTGAGATCTACTAGGCCGACATGTTGGAATTACAACTCAGTCCCTCTCAAAAGTCCCAGACAAAAGGCCTGGCCTGTGAATAATAGTTTTCACTAAATCAATTATACAAGTCATAAATGCTATTCGAGTTATACAAGATGCTAACTGGAAATCTATTCACTTTACCTATTTACAATTTCATGTCTGTATGGACGGTTTGGTTCTACCTAAACGCAAATCCGCCATGCATAACCTAGTTATATAGCTGCTTAGTACCAAAGTCGCTTATACGAGCAGGTTAGTTCAATAATAGAACAAGCGTTTGAATGCTCCTTATTGGCGATTATAGATTTAGTACCTGGATGACCGAGCTTTGCTCGGTTTTCTTTTTGACGTTTTCTAAATATGAAACCTATCTAGATCGATGTATCGCCCCCGAAACTAAATTTCATGAAAATCCTTGGAGCCGTTTCCGAAGTTTAGATTATATATATATAAACATACATATATACAAGAATTGCTCGTTTAAAGTATTAGAATATACATACATATATACAAGAATTGCTCGTTTAAAGTATAAGATAGATGAACCGAAAAAACAAAAAGAATATTTAACTGTGTGTTGAGTTGAGATGTGTTGATGAGTTGAGAACTACCCCGCAGGTTTCCACGCAATATTTACCTTCCTAAAAATCCTAACAACAACACAAAGTTTAGCACAGCCCGGTGTAAAAAACTTCCAGGAAACATATATATATATACATACATATATACAAGAACAATTAACTTTTTACAATTACAGAACTACCCCGCAGGTTTCCACGCAATATTTACCTTCAGAAAAATGCTAACAACTACAAAAACTTTAGCACAGCGCGGTGTAAAAAACTTCGAGGAAACACGAAGTGCAAAAATCAAACTAACAACTTTGGAGCGGATCATAAATATCTGATACAACGTCCCGCGTCCTTTAATCCGCAAACCAGCAAAAACACTTAACTCATCTAAGTTATGACCCGATCACAACCACAGAAGACGCAACCTGCGACAAAGAAAAATACACGCGCGTCATTTGTTTTCAGTCACGTGAGTAGTATCACTTCGCATGTAGCTTCGCTTGTAGTGACGCGCGTGATTTGTAGTTTGAAGTATAAAGAACAGGGTGTACCGTTCTTTATCCCCTTTAGAAAAGGGAGGATTCTCCAACCAGACAGGTGTCATGTCTGGTGGGCTACTGCCTGACAATTGTTGTCGGGTTTCTCTATGTAGGTTTAAGTCGCGGATAACTTTAACTGCGCGATTTAGGAATTTGATGTTAGTCTTCATTTTTGAGCGCTCGACGCCTAATGCCCGTTTTCACCAACACTTAGGGATACCCAACGAAAAGTTGAATGCCCGTTTTTAACAACACTTAAGGATACCTAACTGAATGCCTAATGCCCGTTTTCACTAAACCTAAGTGTCACCTAACTTAATGCTCGATCGTCAGTGTGTAGCATGCTTTTTCATTTGCTGTCGCGTGACACTTATTATATAGCTACAGGCCAGGCGGTTGGCCTACATCCGCACAATAATTCAATGAAGTTACGTTATCTGCGATCGACCAACTTTTAAGTTAAAGTTAAGTTCCAAGTTAAGCAATGGCGGTCGGGTATAATAATTTTTCAAATTGTGTTATTTCGCTGAGTCCACTTCTAGTTATTTTAATGAATAACCCGCCCGGATTTTTATGGGTCTGTTGAAAAACTTGGAAGTTTGTGAATTATTTTAAGTGGTTCCTCTGTATTTATTGTCGTTGTCGTCTTATTTCTTGCTTTTGTTTAATTGTCAAAGGGGGAAAGAATTATGTAAAGGGAAGACGTCTTTAGATTGTTTTTATGTTATGAAACAATAGAATTATCATATTAGGCATAATTAGTAAAAAGAGAATTTGGGATTGCTGGATATTTTTTTTGTAAATTAAACCTTTATATGTCATTGATAGTAGAGGAGCTCGTGGCTAAATAATAACAGCCGCTCGGGTCGATCTTTAGGTTAAGCCGTGCTTGCCTAGGTTGGTCTGTGGATGGGTGACCACCCATTACATACCGAGTTTCCTCCGTGCCTCGGAAAGCACGTTAAGCCGTTGGTCCCGGCTGTCATTTGAAGATCTTTGACAGTCGTTAGGTAGTCAGTGGCCCAGAAAAGTCTGACAACCAGTCTAACCAAGGGGTATCGTATTACCCAGTACTAACTGGGTTGTGGAGGTCAGATAGGCAGTCGCTCCATGTAAAATACTGGTATTCAGCTGCATCCGGTTAGACTGGAAGCCGACCCCAACGTAGTTGGGAAAAGGCTAGGCAGATGATGATGTCATTGATAGCGGTGTATGTGTCATATCGAATAAAGTTCCTGCTTCGTGCTTAATACAAGCTAACCTTTCTATTTCACAAGAGTTATTTTTTTCTGTCCTTATTCATTTGAAGTCGGCGCAGCATGTCTTCCTTTTCCATACTTCTCTATTTCTCGTCATCTCATCAGACACCTTCTTTCTCACCGTATCATCTTTCACACAGTCCGTCCATTGTTTCTTTGATCTTCCTCTACCCATATACCCATCCACATTCATACTCCAAAGTTTCCTCACGTATTCCTCGTATTTCACATGAGTAACAAACTAAAAATAAAATACCAGAAATATTTTTCATGAAATAACGTAACTTGTCAATAAAATTAATTCCCTAAACGTTCATATATTTGATATCAAAAATAAATTAGGAAAACGATCAATACGGCTGCTCGTGCGTTGTTTTTTTTTAAATATAACCTCAAAGAAACTAATTAAATTCCTTACCTTTTCTGGTGAACCAAGGTTGGATTACATCATTAAGAAAATGTTTCGGCTATGTTAAAAAATATTTCTTAATAAAGTTGCCATATCGGTCGTAACATAAAAAATATGGAGAGAATTTTGGTTAAATTTCATCAAACTAAGAGATATGAAACAATAAAGATGATGTTGTGTATTGGGTATTATCTTTTATTAACCAAACTTGAAATAAAATAAAGGGCCCTCTGTTGTCTTAAGGTTCTAGAAACAAGAGGCGTGGGAGTGAGTCGGTTTTTACAGGCTTGTTTTGCTCCGTTTTTTTTTTTAATTTTATTAATAGCTCCTTTAAATCATGACAAAAATTTAAATGGCTTTTATTATATCAGCTCAGAGCGGCGCACTGCTGTGCCAAAGCCTTTCTCCATCTATCGCGGCTGTCCGCAGTCGAAGTCCAGTTTTTTTTAGAGGGCTCTAGCTTAGGTCTCTTACATTATTTTTAGGGTTCCGTATCAAAAGGGTAAAAACGGGACCCTATTACTGAGACTTCGCTGCCTACCGTCCGTCTGTGCGTACGTCTATCTGTCACCAAGCTGTATCTCATGAACCGTGATAGCTAGACAATTAAAATTTTCACAGATGATGTATTTCTGTTGCCGCTATGACAAAAAATAATAAAAATATAATTTATTTAATATTTAAAGGGGGCTCCTACAAGAAACGTGTGTGTTTTTTTCGGTTTATGGTACGGAACCTTTCGTGCGCGAGTCCGACTCGCACTTGGCCAGTTTTTAAGATTCATAACAAGACCCTTTTATTATATTAACTTCATAGTTATTCAGTTTACATTAAACATCTAAGTTTTGTACCGAGAAAATTCACCAAAACATTAAAAAAGCTCAGAAAAAAATGCTTACTAAACAGCATCGTTCCCTCAGACTGCAATTCACAAAAGATTATAACCCTCTAACCACGCCGTAGTTTTTCTCTCCCAAGCCAATTTACTATGCAATCTTCGTCCGTTTACTCGCTTCAGCGGTAGGAACGTACTTACCGTGTAAAGGAAACTTAGTGGGCGAGTGTACACAACTAAGGCTAAGATACCTCGGGAGAGTTGTGGGTAAGTGATGCGGTGTATTAGATCAACGTTTGCTGAGAGACATATTTGCTGAAACAAAATAGGGTTATGTTATTTTGTGGGAAAATTTCTTGGTCTCTTTGGAGTGGAGTTCATCTGTATTGACGTCTAAAAGTTTTCTTGTTTTATTTTGTAGAGGTGTGATGTTTTGTTCGACTGCCTTGTTCGACTAGTGGTCGCAATCGTGACTGTCAAACATGAGCTCCTGGGTTCTATTCCCAGTTCGGGTTTTGTTATTAGGGCTGATTGCGGCTTGCTCCTTATAACTTAGGACTAAAATAATATTTTTTTGTTCTTTTAAATTATTTGTATTTGAATTTGAACCTTCCTTCTGGGATTACGGGCATGAGATATTATGTTTATGCCATATTTAAATGTATAATTAATTGTAAAAATAAAATTTATTTTTACAATTAATTATTCAACAAATTTAATTTGTTGTAGCTGTGTTTGCATTCAACCGCACAGACAGATTCGTAGCAGTGTCCAAGCTGTCCTCGTAGCATTCGTAGCACTGCTACGCGCTTCTACAGATTTTCGTAGCAACTTCCTACGCTACGTGTGTAGCACACAGATTCTTATAAAAGCATGTGCGTAAGATTGTTTCACGAACTTGCCAAGAATGTTAATTAAATACTTTGTAAATAATTTAAGCCTCGTCGGTGTAGTGTTCGGAAGGTCGGATGTCGTGTTTCAGAAAAATGTTGATTTTTCTATAATTTTTCTCAAAAGTTTCCATTGCATTATTTTTGCTTTTCATACGATCCTTTAATTCAGAGTACTACATATTCCTAACCAAAATATTTATTAAATTCCAAAACATCAGCATGTAAGTAAAACCGAAGCTGGAATTCATAAAAACAATATTGCCCTTTCTAATACATTTACCAAACACGTAAAAACTATTTCTAAAACCCATTAGAATGAAACCCATCACATCCCTTTCAATCCATTGCATGGTTTTCTATTTTCGTAGAAAAACTACAAAATCCTGAAAACGAATCCATATGTGTACCAAAAAACGCAGGTTTCTTATTTCCTTTTATTTAAATCTATTGATTTCCGGGAACTGCAGCGTGGATGCTGTAAAATACAACTAAAGGATAATGTTGAAGGGATCTGTGCCTTTACGGTTTTAATCACTATCACTACATATTATAAAATAACGTCCTCCACCGCGTCTGCCTGTCTGTCCGCGATAAACTCAAAAACTGCGGCACCAATTTTCATGCTGTTTTCACCAATGGATAGAGTGGTTCTCGAGGAAGGTTTTTGTATATAATTTGTCAAGTTTTTGTGTACATTGTCTAAAATATAATAATATTTGTTGGTGGACGAGAATGGGCCCAAAATTTATTGATTACTTATGGTCGCGATAGCCGACATCCACGCGGGCGAAGCCGTGGGCATCAGCTAGTTTATAATAATTTATAATAATTTTATATATAATACCTATATGGTTAAAAGTACACATATTAAGATTGGTCAACACGACCTTATCAAATACTCATTATAATGGCTTTAATACCACAATCTTTATCTTGCTTTTAATACACAATACGCATATGTATGTATATGCCATGGTCATTATCCAATATTCGTTTGAAAGGCTGCTATTCTTTTTTTGCATGCAATGCATTTTTCAGTTTGTTTTGAAAAAAAAAAAACAATAATCACATTTATAGTCCAACGAAAGCGATCTAATGCCTCCAATACCATAGCCTGACCTATTCTCAGTCCGATTTTGTTTAACTACTCCCAATAAACAGGCTTTATAGGCCGTTAACGCACTTTTCATGTTTTATTGTCAACCATTGTTAGGAACATCGCTTTACGACTGCCACTAAAAACCTTACCGTTTCGTATAAATAAGTTACTGCTGATCTATCATGTATTTATTTATTTTGTTGTATTTTTATGAAGATTTTACTACACAATTCTTGTAAATTGAACGTTAATATTTTCTGGTCCTTAAGCCCTTTTTATATTGCATAAACCATAACCATAATCGGCCTATAGTGTTTCCAATGCTGGGATACAGGCTCACTGAAAAAAAATGCACGCCAATCAAGTGACTTTTTAGCTTGATTGACAATATCTTGTTTAGATTAAACAAAATCTTAGTTAAGTTGATCATTTCGACATGATTGTAGCAATACTTGTTCCAATGATTGAACGCTCAAACAAGTTTCTTGATTACCCTTAACATGATATCATTGTAGAAGAGTTAAAATAGAGACAATCTGTATTGAAGTTATCAAAATGCTTGATTGACACAGCTAACTTACTTTTGACTTGATTGCTGCAAATAGGTTTTGTGATAACTCCAAACCAGATCCCGTTTCAAATCTCAATCAAATAAAAGTAGTAGCTGTGATCATTGTGCTTGATAGGCTCAGATGCAAACAAGTTACTTAGTCAATCTAAACAAAATCTTGATTGTGGCTACTATTTTTTTTTTCAGTTCTTCCTCTCTATGAGAGGGAGGGCTGGGGGTGTTCACCACGCGGTCCTAGTGCGGGTTGGTAGATGCCACATATCTTCGATTTTCTCTTTCTAGGACATGCTGGTTTCCTTAAAATTCTTGTAAATTAAACCTTAATCATGTCTGGTCTTTACGTCTATTTTGCATTGGTTCTTCTTTCATTAGTACGCAGAAGTATGAGTTCAAGCGTCGTAAGCGACAAACGCGATTAAGCGCCATTTAGAATGGTATAAAATATTTTATGCATGTGCATGTATTGTGTTTCGTGTTCGGAATATAAATGTTGCTGATTGTTGCGAATAAAGGGAGCTTTGCTCTTTGTATTAAGGCTTGGTTCACATGATCGTGAGGCACGATCTTTAGAACGGATAATGAAGGTTTTAAATGCGTGTAGAAAGGTCACTTAAGCATTTCTGTGGCTAGGTCTTTAGATTTTCTTAAAACTATTTCTTTTATTATCACATTTGTGTCTTGCCTTTGAGTCATAATAATGATACAGTGGCATAGGTTTGTAGTTAAATTAACTGGAGCAACAAAAGTGAGATCATGGACCGACGACCTTCAAAAGAAGGGTGGGGTTAAGGGGGGTGGGGGTATTGTGACGTAGCCTAGTAGAGGTATACAAGGTGGATGTGACATCGATCCTATAATGGTAACCATGGTTATAAAAAAAAAGCTTTTTCCTACAAAACTGCAACACGGTCAAAATCCTTGCAACAGCTATTTTTTTTAAATTACGAATGAAAAAATTCTATGTCCACAATGATGTATAGAAAAGGTGGTTACAGTTTTAGTGATGGGGTTCCTTCCACCTTGTATGACCAGCAATGATCTGTGGGAGGCAGGTTTGAAGAGTGATTTTATCTTTCACTCAACGCTTATCAAGTCTTAATGGAAACATGGCAGAGTATATTTTTAAATCTGAATTTATGAAATGTCTGAAATTATTCCTGCGAATATCAAAATGATTGACTATTACAGCAGTTTTGGATAAGTATCAATTACTGTATATGTCTTTTGTGTTCATACATGTGTCGTGTTCATAATCAACCCTCATTGAAAACACCGACAAGTACCTATGTAACACGAGCCATTCAATTAGGCACCTATCTACCTCGCAATCAAACGCAATCAGTTCTTATGATTTTAACGATGAGACCCGCGTCCATTGCGGCATTAATAGCTCATTCCAAATAAAGACATTGCCTATAAAAAGCAATGTTAACGTAATTGCTAGATATTATCGTATCCAATCAGATAATCCCGTTCCGTTTTACGAAATTATTTTTACGTACGGTCTTTGCGAAATAGATTTTTTTTTTCGGTGGCAATTAAGTAGGGAAATTTTTCGTGAGACGTAATTTGGATGATTGATTGCTTTCTCTTGCAGGTGTCATTTTTGCTAATTTATTTCTGAAATTAAAAGTTCCAGATGATTAAAACATTGAGGACGGAGAAAACAATAAAACGTTCTCCATTTATTAACACATGTTTTTTTCTTTTGTAGTTCATAATCAACCTAATATTTTCCCATTTATATAAGATTCGTTCATATAGGTGCATATACTTTAGATACAGATAAATTTATATTAAGAAAGAACTAACATAGAATAAACCAAACTAACACTTACATAGATAAAAAGAAATGTAAATTTACAGGAAATAAAAGGCTTTTTTTATTTTATTTATTAGGTTCGTCTTCTAGTCTTATTCAGCTGCATCTGGTAACACTGAAAGCCTTGGGGTTGGCTCCTATAAATAGGAAAAGTCTTTGCAGACAAAAACATCAAAGAACGATCACAATAAAACATTAACATGTAATTTGTGTTTTTGCTGCAATTTTGCGTGTGTTATTGACGTAAAGATCACGTTTTTTTTTAAATAGCTACGCTCCCTGATAGACTTCCTAAAACACAAAATTAAAATTTATTTTCGACACTCATAAAAGTACGCCATAAACGTTTTGAAGTGAAAATCATAAATACTCACTTTAATTACCGAAATGCGCTAAAAAGAAAAAAAAGAAAAGCCTAGAAGCAATAAAAAGGATTTTATTATATTTTACACTCCATGATTTTATGGAACAGATAAGTATTCCCTTAGTGAACCGTGATTTGATTTGAAATCCACTGTTAGAAGCGGCTTTCTGTGTCTTGGGACTAAATGGGGACTGAGATAACGCAATTCAATTTGTTTTGTAGTCTTTCTTAATCTAAATGTTATTTATAATGTTTTCTTTTGGCTTATTTTATAAATAAACAGGCACTCTTTTGTTTGTTGAGAAGTAGGGGGAGAGATCAATGATGTTAGGGTGAGATTAGCACATCTTCTTCTTTGACGAAGAAGATTATTAGATCATTACAATTCTATTTGTCTTTTTTTCTGTAATGTAGGTTTCTTTGTACTACAGTGAAAGAGTCTGTCTTCTGCGACACAGTGAACCCTAGTGTAGAGACCAGATACCTATGTTGATGTTATGTACTTCTGAAACAATAAAGTTATTTTTATTAATTTATTTAATAAAAATAACATACAAAGTGTAACATGATAAACGCAAGACCTCCCGTGTGGTCTCTCAGACCAAAAAACTGATCAACTTTTGCTCTACGAGTTCTTGAAATTCGCAAAAAAAATTGAACTTTATATAGGAACTGACGCGATCAGCTGATCAACATGTATGGTAAAACTAAAAAAAAAAGTTATGAATTTCCAAATGTCATAGAACAAAACTTGTTCAGTTTCATGGTCTGAGACACCACACTAGAAGTCTTGGTATAGGCTTACATGACAGGTCTATTACTAAACAGTAATTTAAATCATCATTTCTGAAACAAACGCATACGCATTATCAGCCTACATCATTGTTTTGGCTGGGACACAGGCCCTGTCTCTGTGGACGAGAGTGGCCACGGGCCCAGTGTCGGTTGGTGGCCACCACAAGTCGAGTGATGATGTATAATTATACATTTCTTTAATCAAATTGCAAGGCCTAAAATGCCTTATCATTTCCCAAGAAAGACAAATCTATTTGTTTCGCACAAGACAAAACAATATAACAAAAGTAATTAAAAAGAAAACAATGAAAAAAATAAATAAATAAAGAATGCATTAAACTTAATTGATCCTGTACTAAGCCAAAGGCCCCTATCTCAGCATGGTGGTTAAAAAAATTATGTCACAGCATGACGTCATAAAATCACCCGAACATGTAAAACCTAGTCAAAGCCGTGACATGACCTTCAAGTAAACTTTCCTACAATCAAGTTTTACGACAAGATAAGTGGGTAATGTATCATCCTTCCCTGTTTCACCCCGCATCAGCATAACAAGTCCGTGATTATCTATTGTCCAAGTTTTCTTATAGGGCCAAGAGAACGATGAATTATATTTTTTTTGATAGAGGGCTATTCAAATGTGTAGTTCAGTGTGAGGGCAACGGGCTGGTAAATGACTTTTTCGAGAAAATTGCATTTATTTTTCGGTCTCACTGTTTTCAAAATTTTCTGAGTACAGCGTGATGACAATCTAACAATAGTTAATAAAATTTCGTAGATGTATCTAAACCAGATAATTATGTAACATTTACCTCGTTGGTCTAATGGTCAGTCGCGCGACTGCTGAGTATTAGGTCCTGGGTTTGATTCTCAGGTTAGGCAATGTGCTACTTGATTTTTCCATCAGGTGTTTCATTATTCAGTATTTACGGAGTCTGGATTTGTGCCCGGGTGTAGACAATAGGTTCACCTTCTGTGACAATCATGGGGCTTAAAAGCTTAACTGGCGAAATGTGAGTACTATTAGGTACACTTCTGCCTAACCTTTCGGGGATTACAGGCGTGATGTTATGTTATGTAGGCAGTATATTACTCATACCTTCGAAACCTATAACTCCACGTTTAAACCACACGAGCTCCACATTAATTACAACAAGTATATTTTCTATATCCATTTAGCAGATAAAGGCATGCACAGCGCAGCACTTCGCAAGATAACTTTTGTCTAATAAGTAGATAAAGTTGCCAACTATCGCGCAACTTTGCAAATTTAATATCGAAACTCATTGGCCCGAAAAACAAGCCGAGGGTTTACGCTATGGTCGAGTAAATGGGTAAGCAGAATACTTTTTACTTAAGTGGATACCCTGTATCGGTATTGGGGATTTTTTTCGGTGGAAAACATGGCTTCTTTTGTTTTTTTTTCACAATTCGTTTTTACGCATCCGGCTATGAGTTTCATTATTTTGTCAACTAAAACAATTTGTAAAGACTAGTTGTGTAGATACAGAGTTTGTAGAAAACTTGGCAAAAATGTTTTAAAGGGAAAAAAAGTAGTTAATAACAGTAGGTATCTGCATACAGTTGCTAGCGTATCAAATTAGTTGTGTACATTGTGCATTAAATAAATAAAGAAATCTGAAACAACGTCACTCATATTTTGTACATGTTTCGACAAGTTTTGTAGTAAAGTAAATAAGCAAAGTAGCAAATTGTATGCAGGGTTTGGGAGATATTTTTTTGTTTTCCACGAAGAGCTGCCACGATTTAGTATGCAGTCGAAAACAAGTATCACAACTAGTATAAAAGGTGCAAACGCGGGGTTACAGCGATGATACGCCCATTTTCCTCGAATAGATGTGTAATTGTTTCATAAATTAGATTATTTTTTATTGCGTACATTATTTGAATTGTTTCTGCTCCTGCATCAAAATATTCTCTGTAAACAATATAAAATGGCGGCTTTAAACCATTTTTTTGAAAGGTTTAGGTATCGATATCCCCCCACGTATTGCTGATTCAAAACTACGTCGAAACAGCAATAAACATCCCGGAACAATACAGCCCCGTTTACATTTTCATGCTATAAAAGTGGCATCGAAAAATATTCATGAATCATCATAAATTGCCGCTAAAACAAACACCGCAAACAAAACGTATCAACATTCCACCAATCACACCCGAATGATCGAATCATCATATCGATTATATCGAATCCAAATTGTAAACATAATAGCCGTGCGTAGCCGATTGTAAATCGAACTCGATTCGAATTGAAACGATTACTGTAACACCTTCATCGTTGTTATTGCGTGTTTATTAGATTCGGGTCGGTTTTTGCCCGAAGGTAAAAGCCCCGTTTTAATGGGTACCCCGTATAGTGGACGTTATCTTTATCGTAATGTTGTCGTATCGTCCGGTATGACACGGACGGTAAGTGGTGGAATGAGATTAGAAGCTTTCTTGTTGCCTTAATTTGGGAGCGGTTGTTATGATGCTATTTTTGGGCGAAGTTATGTAAGAGGACTAGGATATAATAATTAAGTAAGCCTGTATGTGAGGTAAATGTTGTTTTTACCAAGTGTTATTAGTTTTGTGTACCTACTGTATTTTAACACTAGCCATGCATGAATGGCTGGATCGATTTTGACGGGACTTTTACTGGCAGATAGCTGATATTATAAGGCCTAACTAACGCTACTTTCATTTTAGAAAAAGAATTAGGGTTCCATGAAAAAAATTAAAACCCTTGAAATTGGTAACAAAATCCGATTCGAAAAGGGAAGTAAAATTTGTTATAATAATTTAACGCGAACGAGGGTCGCGGGCAACAACTAGTATTCACTAAAAGAAAACAATGGAATTTTGCACTACAGTTTCTTATATACCAAAAGTGAAATATTAGTATGTAAGTTCGTATTTTTTTGCTGACAGGAAATTCCACCACACAAGATTGGTATTCCAAGGAATATCGCAATATATAACCATGTAAATGTCACTAACAACACTCATTGCCGTAGATACCTGAGCACTCAACGCCAAGGATGCTATTCCGAGTACCATAATCGGCTCAGGATGGCTCACTACACCTGACCACCGGCGTTAAACCAAATTAACAATGTATATACGTCCTAATTATACACAAGGATGCTTAGAAACCGGGGACGGCTTTATCGAAAGGTTGCATGGATGATGAAGCTGTTAACGTTGATGGTTCTCTGTTTTTGTGAGGATATTAGAAAAGCGGATTTCTGTGAGTTTAAATTGGATTTAGAGGTCACATATAATATGAAGTTACAGGAATGAGGGAAATTTTGAAAAACTTTGTGTCCAGATGTTCTTTACAACGTCTACTGTGTAATAGGTGTTCGGAAATTAGGAGTCAATAACATAACATAACATAACAACACGCCTATAATACCTGAAGGGTTAGGCAAAGATGTACCCAATTAAAGTACACCCATATTTAGCCAGTTATGTTTAAGTCCCTTGTGATAGAGGGCGAGCCTATTGTCATCAACCGGGAAATTTTCTCAGTACTACTGAGAAAATAAATTCCTGATGGAAAAACCCAATGACACAGGGAATCGAGCCCAGGACTTTATGCTAAGCACTCGTGCTTGCGACGACTCGACTAACGAGGCAGTATTGTTTGTGTTTAAATCTTCAGAACGGTTTAACTTACACTATTGACAACTAATCTCATGAAAGATGCGTAAATTAAAATCCGTGGAGATATTTTTGAATGAACCATCGATAAAATACCAGTGCGGTAATAATAAAGTTACGTCAGCTCAACTTTACACTTAAAATAACTGAAAATAGACGATAGCAATTCTATTTATGGTAAGCTTTGAGGATGCCAAAAATAAACATAGTACATCAACCTATTCAAATTATTAAATCATTTTTGACGACGATTCTCTCACACATTAAAGGCCTCCAAAATATCTTATCTTTTATATCCTGTGCTCAATTTCTAAATTGTATCAGCCCTAAACGTAGCCGTTATTGGGAAGACATCTGAAATATTTATATACGGTCCGTATCCACCGGGATACGGGTCAACTAAACGCAATCTGTGAAGGTTGCGGTCACTTTATTGAAATGTAACTTTCTGAGACCTTATTGACGCACGATTGGACGCTTTTTTGGGTTCCGCGCCACGATTGGCGCTTTTATGTGGTAAAGGACGTTATTTCAATTTCGTCTTGTTTAGGAAAGGGTTATTTTTGTGAGTTTCTTGTATTTATTACTACAATTCAGCGTCACAGAATATTGTAACACGCTAACTGAGGCGAAAAAATCCTAAACTTTCATCTGTTGCGATGGCGGCCGGAACGCGCATCCGTCGACATTTTCGATAGTGTATATCAATCCTTTTCGATCTGACACCATTATACTCATAATTCTCGTTCCACTCCAGCGAGAAAGATATAGTTTTCACCTTACGCAGCAGCGGTAAGTACCGTGTCGGGCCGATTTTGTGTGATCGGCAGTGATGGTGTTAATCAAAAGTCCTTACATTTTTTTTTAGTTTTTTGGATTTTTTATATCTGCTTGATATCTCCAATGAGGTTTGTACACAGTTATACATTCATGAAAGATACAAACATTCCTAAACACTAAGTAAACAATAGTCTATCTCAGATACTAAATATAATTCTAGTATTACCTAAGAAACCTCTTGAGAGCTCTATAGAGGTTTCTCCATTCTACTACTACGAACTGACAAAACATTTGCATAAGGACTTGTAATCTTGTAGTAGGTAAACATTGTTTTCTGGACATACTACAGAAATACGACAGTCGCGACCGGCAAAACAAGTGTTTGCACAGTAGACACAATAACAAAATCGGAAAAAATTAAGACAAACTGTGTGCCTGAACAGATTTCACAATGGCAACAACTATATAAACTGACGGTAACAACTTTAAACTCCTGTTTAACCTCTTTAAATCACTATAATCTGAATTTTTTGAAGGTTTGAGTGAATCGATTTCTTCTAGGCAAGCCTGCTCCATCCGAGGCTCTATCATCGCTTCACATATTAGGCAAGTTGTGGCCAAACGAAGATTTTTCTGCCAGTGAACGAATTAATTTAAGATTGTTATCAAGTAGTTATTCATTCCACATTTTGATGAAACAAACACGATACGCATCGACAGCGACGCGGCAGGCAGTAAAGCTGATCTCGCGATGCATTGGCTTCCATAATAATACATTATGTATAATCCGTAGAAGGCCAGCATACGATTTTCGCTCGAACGTACGGATGCGGCGAGACACAGTATGACGGTCCGGATCACTAGGTCTGTGATAGCACAACGAATTTAAATCTCATCCGCGCGGATAGGCGCGTTCGTCACTGATCCGCGTGACACGCAGCTAACCTAACCTAACCTAACCCAACTGCAAGGCAGGCGCGCTCACGGCATAGCGCACCTCCACAAAATCCATTACGCAGCCTCCACCCTTCGCGGTGGTGAGCGGCATTGTATATGCACACCACCTTACTAACATAGAACATAAGGACCACTAACAAAAAACATTTCATTCCATTCGTATGTCCAATAACATTAATCCTGATAGACCGAACTAAAAGCAGACTCTATTTCGAAACGGAATCTAATGAAGGATTCGCATATCCACTGTCGTTCCTGTCGTAAAAAATATCTGACAATGGACATTCTTTTAGCTACTGAATTTTGTGTCTGTGAGGGTATATTCTAGCGAGGCGGATAGAGCTTAAAATTATTAGATCAGTCCGCCTGCCTTTCTGATCAAAGTGTCTATTATTTCGATGCAATACGCTCTTTTTCAGCTGCAGTGGCGCTATGTAGCTATCAACATGCAGTAAGTAGTATAACCGAAATGTCCAAGGTTTTCAAAGTTATGAAGCCTGTAAATCTTTTGATCATTTTCTGCGACAGATTAACGCACGGTTACTGAACATCAACACAAAGTTTAGCTAAAAAAATTCACGTGTAAACTGGTTGGTTGAATGGAATATCAATAGCCAAAAGCATAATCATAATCATCATAATCATAAATCTTTATTTATCTCAACATCAGAAATTACAGGCGCTGGTATATGCACAAACTTATATAGAGAAAGGTGTCTGAGGTAGGAAGGTCCTGAGTTACAGATCACCTCTGCGACTTAGATATAACATTTAATATATAGCAAAAAATGTAGTCAAGATATTAAAGTTAAAATTGGGAGTAGGTAAACAAGTACTTAAAATTAATTATTTAAAATTTTACATTTAAACAGTTAAAACCAAAACATAAACTAACTGAAACATTATGTATGACATAATAATAGTTCTAAAGTAGAAACAAGAAAAAAAATATATATATATTTTTATAAATTATGCTTGCAAGCATAATAAAAGATATGGATTGTACAAAAAAGTGGGTTAAAATGTTTATAAGTAAATACTTAGACAGAAAACAAGAATTTTAATCAAAAGGATCAAAGTGGAAATGGGGTGAAACTGTATGCAATGCGTGAGTGGATGTGTGTGTAAATGTGTGTGTGTGAAAGTGAGAGAGTAAATGTTTTAGTGTTTACGTGTGAGTGTTAAGACACAGGTTTAAGTAACTTTTCTGTGGAAGCGTAGTCAAGACTCAATAGCCAGTTGCACAATTTTCTTTTACAAATAGCTTTAGTATGTGTGTAAATAGATATTTTATTATTAGTTGAATTATAAAGAAAAGTGCCAAGAAAGGCGAAAATTTTTTGGGAAAAACTGGTGTTAAAACGGATGATTGGGCAAACATTTGCTGATCTTCTATTTTGAGTAAGGAAATCATTATCTATGGGTAGTTCAGAGTATTTTTTTAATACAGTCATGAGTATGAACAACTGTCGGACTGTTAGAACTTTGCAGTGTTGGTAGAGATCGAAGGTTGGATAGCGTATTGGGAAAAAACAACTGACTTTTAATATAGCTCTTTGAGCTCTCTCTAAATTAATAAAAAACGATTTAGAAGTACCACCCCAGGTGGTGATACAGTAGGCTAGCAAGGACTGACATAATGCGAAATAAACTAATTTAATTACTGAAGTATCAGAAATATGTCGTAGATTTTTAAATATGTAGATTAATTTGCGGATTCTTTTAACTAAAGTTTCAATGTGTTGTTGGAAGCTGAGACGGTAGTCTATAATTATGCCAAGATATTTGATAGATTCCGTTTTTTGTAATACAGGACAACAACAATGGTTGATTGAATAACATGAGTGGGCTTTCAGGCAGAAGTTTGGTTGATCTTGGGGTCTAAGGGAATAAGTCATGTATTTCGTTTTATCAACATTTAGGGTAATCAAAAGCATCTTTTGATGAGTCTTTAATTTTGATACGTTTATAATTTAGTTGTTGAAATCGGCTGTCTATAGGATGTTGATTGATTTTCCAACTATGTTAGTCTACGGTGTACATAATTACCTACATTAAAACATACACATATAAGTATCTCTCTTTTTCTCCTTATTCAACCTACGGACACCAAATACTGAGTGTAACTCTCTTCCAAATCTCTCTACTTTTTAAGGTTTTGTATTATGGTTATTCAGTTTCTTCTGGTCACTTTAATCAGATCGTCTATCTACTTAGTTCCTTCCCATATTCCTCGGGTAAGACAGAGGAATGTATCCGTCTTAATCAACTTTAATTAAACCTACCATAGCACATTTGGAAAAGAAATGCGTGATGATTATGTTTCACAAATTTTCACTAAAATCGTGGCTCTAACTTTACAAAAACAAGTCAATTCCCAAAAGACACGCTCAAGTCGCATCGAACTCCTTGCTTTACTAGTTTTTCTCGCGGCTTTGTTCGCTTACCCTTTGGGATTACGCGAAATTTTATTGGCCAGACTAGAAACGTGGCATGATAAGACGAGCCTTAATTGGTTACTGTAACCAAAGGACGGTGACATAGAATTCTTTTGTAACGCAGGAGATTTTGGAAGATTTCTTTATTCAAGCAGACAAAGGGTTTGAGTTTTTGAGGTCGATTTCGCTGTCGATTAGGCTGCTATTTAGCTGCTATATATGCACGGTAGTACCTATTTGTAGTAAATTCAATGATGAGACTAATTTAGTTTGTGCCTAACGCTAAGCGCTTTCTAAATGTTTGCCGACATGAAAGCAAACGGTTTCAGTTTGAACTCTCGTGCTGAACAGACTGTCAAAAATGCAACAGGCTGTTTTTTTTTGTAATATCAACATCAGTATTATAGAGAATTTTAAACTTAGAAAATTTATATTAGGGGAGCTGTCGAACTTCATTTAATATTGGAATAGCACTGAAATAAGATCGTTGCTCATTTATTATTAAAACTAATCTCATTGTTAAAGATCCATGTACGTAAATAGATATCTGTGTCGCCCGGGATGAAAGAGACTAATATTAGATGGGTTATTAGAGCTTTATATTAGTCTCGATCATTATTAGTTCCTAAGTTATAAATAACTTTAGTGAGTCTACATTTCATCATCAACGTTCTATACCATCCTAGCAGGACAAAGATTTAAAGCTTCCTTATCTTAGTGTTTCGTCGATAGTGACATTTGAATTGTATTGTCTCGCTCACTCGTACTAAAAATCATATCTTTCGTTCCATGCAATATGTAGCTCACTCTTCTCAGTGCAAGCACTGCGGTCAAAGCACCGCGAAGGACTTCTAACGATTTTAATCTTTGATGCTAGTCACAAAAAAGAATTCGTTTATTTTTTCACAAATTCGACGAAAAAGTCTCTTAGGACCAAAAAATGTAAATGAACGTCGATTTTTCTTGTCCAACGTTTCACATCATATTTCACATCAGCGAATGCACTTTGGATGGGAACCCGTCTGGCTGTGGCTTGCCAAATCACCTAATATCAGCGCTATGGCATCCGATTCAGTGTACTTTAGGCGAAGTATAGTGTTAAATGTTAGTTCAGACACAAATAAATAGAAAAATAACCAGAATTACAAATGTAAGATTTGGGGAGAAAACATTTCTAAAACGGTTAAGATGACAGAAAATAATGTTGTTTCTTTTGATTTCCAAGTCTATTATTTATTTCCAAGAAGTTAGTTTAGTTCTTTACTTTTGAAAAAAAAAAATTTTTTTTTCAGGACTGTTGTTACCAACTCGCACTGGGCCTACGTGGTAGATTTTCGCTTATAGAAATTAAGGAGGTCAGCGTCCTAGGCTGTTCCCTTGGTATAGCTTTTTCAACCTCATTTCGAGAACCCTGGTCCGTTGTGCAATCTTTGGCATTCTACCGAACACGGATAAAACTATGTAGTTTTATTCGTCGACAAACTTTGTATTAATTCTATAAACAAAAAGAAAATACTTACAAGAAATTGAACAAAGAATTTCAAGATTATTATTCTTAAAGGAGAAAAAAGTTTTGTTTTCGCAGATACGTCAAGTAAAACAAAGTTAAAAATAAGAACCTATACTTGAAGCGTTTTAAAAGTTTCCTACTGTTGTTCTGAAGAGTAGGGTGTCGGAGATATAAAGGACTTCTCCCAACTCCCGTTTAAATAACAAGCTGAATTGAATCGTGAGACTTGCAACGTAAAGTTTGAAATCGCAAAAAAGTACATTTTATGAATTTATAGCACCAATTTTTTATGTTTTAGTATGCATACAGTTTCATTAGTTTTTCGGTGTTCGTGTGGATTGGGTGTACAGGGGTATTTTTAATGTAAATAAAAAAAAAATCATTGAAGTTACTGTATAAAAATGATGTTTGTTTTGTTTTTGATGTGATTATCAAATAAAACAGCTTTTTTATGTGATAATCACATCAAAAACAAAAAACCTGTATTTCATGTACTTGTGACGTTATTTTCTGGAGTATTAAAAAGTAAACAGCCTGAGGTTACTTTTAGCAAATTACGTACCTACGTCGGGCTACGGAATTTAATAACGTTTGTTTGGGGTCATCGGGGGAATGAATGAAAAATGTACTAAAGCGTATTAACTTAGGCCGCTGTTTACTAATCTTTTTTTAGAATTTTTCATCGCATATTTAAGAATTTTTATCTATAGGGCGATAAATAAATTGTTTTTCTAAGCGAACTAAGTTCAAAAATACTTATAAGTTTATGAGTAAGCTCAACCATTTTCAATGAAAATCTTTAGAACACACAACATTAAAAAGATATTCGTATTTTTTCTGCTAAAAAAACATAATCCTATTATTACTATGGCAACATACAATTATCCCAATAAGAATATTTCCCAATAAAAATCAGTATTCCGAACTAGCGTAGTAAAATTTTATCGCGCAATAAAAATGGAGTGTTCGAGTTTAGTACGAATATCGACAATCTAAGAAACGAAGGTCCCAACCTTATCCGGAACAACTGACAAAATAAAACGCGACAGAAATCGTAGTAATCTCACTGATTCCGATACAATAGAAATTTTTATTCCGCCGTTCGGAAGGGGAGATTATGAAACGAGCATCGTTCGAACAATGGGCCGCTCAACTCTTTCTGTCATCAAAGATAATAAAGGGGAAAATATCGTGAGAAATTAAAATGAGCTCGGAGCTTGGTCAGTAAACAAGTGGGGACTAGCTATTTTATTTTCCAATGTCGGATCAATAAGAAAAAGTGGGACACAGGATATTGCTGGACATTGAAATGGAAAAAAAAAGTGTTTTAATTACGCCTCCGTCGCTTTGAGCATAGCAGACATCGGACTTGTTGTGGCCATTCAACCGTTTATTGGACACTGCTTTTAAAAAGATTTCTGCTGCATTTGTTTTAATGATTTTGTTGCGGAGCTTCTTAAGTCACTGGTACAGAAAAAGAAACAGACATAAGCATAACATCACGCTAGTAATCCCTGGATAATTAGGCAGAGATAATAGTACACCCTTATTTCGCCAGTTATGTTTAAGTCCCGTGTAATAGGCGGCGAGAGAAAGAAACCAATGAATAGTATTTATTTATTAAGCATTTTAAGGTACACATTAAACATTAGTGTGGACTTTTAGGTGTACTCAATAATAATATACAAAATAGAGACATTTTGGGCTGTCATCATTATGTTCAAAAATAGCTACATACTTAGACATAATAAACACACAATACTGCATTCGATTCTTCTACTGTATTCGATTTACGAATTTTCATTTGTTTTGTTTAAAAGCTTTGTCTTTCCTATTCTATTGAAAAAATGAATCGGGAAACTGTATAATTATTTTCAGTTAGAATCGCGAAATACATTTGTAAAATTCCATACGCGTGTCTCGTTACATGCCTAGCCAATTGAATAGCACTCAATATATGTAATAAATACATAAAAGGCTGGAACTTGTACCCCAATATTTAAAGTTTATAGTTCAACAATTCAAATCATGCAAATGGGCTTTAGTTTGCGATTTAAAATGTATGCAGTATTTTCAACAAATAGTAAAGGAAAATTACTGTGAGGAAATTGGTGAGATCATAGTTCGATTGTAATAAGATGAATATGCACCTAAGCAGGGAAACAAAGAATTCACCTATTGTTCAAAGCACCCTTTTAATGTATGAAAGCAAAAAACGTTGGATGATAAACACTGCCTATTAGTAGTTTTCTTCAAATATAACACATTATGCCAGATTTTGGTCCTTCAAGACGCCTTTCGGGAAACATGCGTAATGGTCTTTTCATAGTGTGACGTTTGTCACTCAAATAAATGATCGTCTGTCACTTATTAGTTTTTATGTCTGTTTACCCTACGGACTAGGAAATGGGTGCGGTCATTTCAACGAAGGTACAGAAGAAGCTCATTAATCCGGCACTTTAATAGACCGATACGTCCAATAATCCGGCAACCTCAGCCCGCGCCTTTCTCGCCCCTCTCTACGCCATGCACTGCGTATGCGCTCCGTCGTTAAGGATTTTTTAAATGTACATAATTAGTTAATTGTGAGATATGTTACAGTTATAAAAAAGAATGGGTCGAACATCGACACAATAAATACATTATATATTTTTTTTGAATTTTTCAATACAATCTAGTAATCCGAACATTCCAATAATCTGGCACCCTCTGGTTTTTAATAGTGTCGGATTTGTGAGATTATACTGTACTGTCAATCTTCGCTGTGTCCATGGCCATTACTTTAGTTAAATTAGCTTCCACCAGAACTCTGTCACATAGACACTGCGTTGGTAGTGACTTCGAACAGGTCTCTCAAATTGCAGCTGAAGTTGCTAAAATTTGTGATGAGGCTCAGCAGTCACACTTTATTTTACACAAATGTAAAGCCTTTATGTACCAACAAGGGATCATAATGGGCAGATACTCTAACAAATTTTAAACATTAAATATTTCGTTTGCGCAAAAAATGAACCATACAGTATTAGTTGAGGTACAGACAATCAAATCTCTTTGAGAATGCGTTCAGGATGCCGTTGGAGCTGGCCTGGATCCTAAGGACCAGGACCAGGACCAGGGACATGCTTGTTGTGTTGCTTGCTTGCGACATAGTGAACATGCGTGATGCGCTACAGTATCGGGGCAACGCATGATTAAATTGCACAATCATGCATATTCAGGGTGTTGTATTGTCCGCGCGTATACAGCCTGTACCAGAGAGGTGGTGGAAAAAATAATTAGCTGTCAGTAACTATTTGCATCGAGTAGGTGCCTATTGAAGTGTGGTATGGGACATCTGATTTTTTGCGCTTTTAATGTTCGTCCCATGGGGAAAGTTACCTGTAGTCTTAGTCTGTACCACACCCTGAAATATGACTACATCTTTCTGGTATACGCTACATATATGACCCTAATAACACCTATCCCTACAGGACTATAAACAACAGTGTTTCTGTCTATAGGTATCAAGATCAACGTCCCAGCAAGTGGTACTCCGCGAGGCGACGCGCGCGCTCGCCGGGAGGTACCGGTGCGAGGTGTCGGCAGACGCGCCCTCCTTCCACACACAAGTGCGGTCAGCATACATACATGTTGTTGGTAAGTGATACGGATAAGTTTTAGGTTTAAGCTTAAAATGTAAGGATTATTTTGATAATGTATCTTACAGTTTTGCATTATTATTATCCATTGATAGAGTTTATACTTAAACATTACGTTCATAAATTGAATCTGGACAGAGAAAAGAAGAGGGTCTAAAGATATATTTATTGCATAACTGTGTACATTAAGTTCTTATTACATTTTTAGTTTTACAGTTTACCCTAGTCGGATATGCGAAAAAAAAAGAAATTCGAAAAAAAAAAAAAAAAAACTCATGCAGATTATAAAATACATTTTCAATTAACATATTTTTTCAATTTATTTTTAAACATATTTCCATTTTTCCTAGATAAAATAATCAGCGTAAGTAATCTTTAATCAGCGAAAACGATGATCTAAAAGACAAAAATGTATTGGGATGCTATAATCAGCCTGAACCTCAACTGTCCCTCGCTAAAACCATCATCATCATCAATATAAAAATTGGGTTCCCTACATGAGCTCGAAATATTTTTTTATACAGATATACCTAGTCATTTAAGAAAAAGTTATGCATAATAATAAACTTCAAATCGCTGTCCTGTAGAGTAAGCCCTTTTTATGTACCCAGGGACAGTCTATCTATTTTTGGAATCGAAACAAACTTTTTGAAGAACATTTTATATGGTTCTGGTACCGAAAAGCTTCTGTGAATAAATACGAAACTAAGAAAGCGATTAATTATTACTTATCCAGGTCATTAAATTGCTTTGGTATAATATTTTAATTGGCCTCATTTAGTCATGACATTCTCGTTTCATTTCTTATGGTTAACTTTCAACGAATTATGGTGACTTCAACTTATATTTTTATACGTTTGGCGTCCACAATAAACCACCAAAGTAGTTTAGTGAGGCACTATGAAATAATAAGGTCGAAACCCTTTTAACTATTTGCCTTATAAGTATAAAAAAGCCTTTCAGTTTTATATTTTTATTCCACCCGCTTACTTAATAGTCTATTAGAAATTTCTTCTCACGCAAACAACACTTTGTTCTGTTTTCCTTTTTAATTAACTGCGTTCCTTGCAAGTTTTAAGATGCTTTATTACTCTCGAGGGGTCTTCTAGTGACCGTTTTATCACGTTATTTACAGCAATTTGGTACAATATATAGTTCGCTTCATGAACCGACCATGAAGCAAATCGCGTATTAATAAAGGTACCTAGAAATACTCCGATTTTAAAGAAAGATAAAGATCATTTAAATACATTCATTTTATATTTTTTTTTTTTTCATTGTTTTTTTTTTCATTTTATAATGTAAATTATAATTTCTTCTATACAAATTCACCACATTTAAAACCTGCATTAGTAGCTCTCCAAAATACCGTCCCTACACCACTTCCTAAATACTAGCTAAGTAGTTTGGAAGAAGAGCTAGCGAAACTAACTCGCAACAGAAATGTTTTGCACTTGATAAATAGTCATAAACCAATAATTGTAATTACAGGTGGATGCAAGTTATAAAGCGTGAAGCATACCTATGTCTAAGCATACTGGATACCTACAGAATAGAAGTTATTGTAGATAATTCGCGCTCGTAAGCCACGAGTAAATATAGCCTGTCCAGTAGAAATTTTCCGTCTCGTAAGTCTCGTAAGTCCAGTAGAAATGTTATCCCCGAATCAGCTCAGAAAATAGAACAATCCTCGATAATAAGTACGTAAATAAAGCCTACTTATACAGTAAAGCTTAGGGAATAAATTGTATAAATCTCGACGCAATTTGTAGGTAATCACATATTTTGCGAGTAAATCTCGTGGTGCCGTAAAATAGCTGCTATTATCATATACACAATGAATATAACTAAAGCTATTGTTGGGGATCTATTTGCATGGTGGGATGGTTGCCCATCGATCCAGCTACCCTCTTAGTTGGCAGAATAAGGATGTACCAGTAGTTTTACTCAGAAAATCGTAATACGTGGTTAAATTAAGATTCACGGCATGATCAATACTTATTATATATGTGGGTAGTTTTCCTTATTTCTGCTCCAAACTACCTACACGCTTGTTGTATATTACATACAAAAGGTTTGTAGTATATGTTTTTTGTACGAAAAGACCGCCTCATATTACCTCCTTCAATATGTCTGGTAGTTAGCAAATAGACACAAATGTTCTAAACTGACAAACCGGTCATTGATCAAACGTTAGATTTCGTGGTCGAACGATAAAACTTACACCAATCCCATCAAGGACCTGTCAGTCAAGTCCCGTAGTGATATCTACTATCGCTATCCATAACAAGATATACTGTACAATTCATATTTTGTTATCATCAGATCCATATACAAAACTTCAACAGAATCTTTAATGTTTTTTAGAAAAAAAAAATCGTAGGAATTCCTCCAGTATCATGGGTGCGTTCACAAACTTTTGAACTCACATACACAAACAGCCAGACCCGGAACAACTATCTGTACGCCATACAAATATTTGTTCCATGCGGGGATCGAACCCGCGACACGCAGGCAGCAGTTAATCGCTCAGCCATTGCACCAACCGTGGCGTCAAAATTACTGTGGCAGTGACGGGAAAATTCTGATAACCAAGATGGCCGTCTAAACACTAAGAACAAAAATATACAAATTATCCTTCTGCACTCCTTCCAAGCATGTCTTGGTTTCATAGTACATA
Organism: Lycophotia porphyrea; assembly: GCA_950005105.1. NCBI lineage: Eukaryota > Metazoa > Arthropoda > Insecta > Lepidoptera > Noctuidae > Lycophotia > Lycophotia porphyrea. The sequence goes on along the minus strand of OX465388.1, from coordinate 16,668,754 downwards.
CAACGTTAACATGTTGGTTCAACGTTTTATCCACAGCCGATGTCCGTTATACAGAAACTCTTCAATATTCAAAGTACATATTATCGGGAATGAGAGGAAACAAAAAATAGTATACGAAACTTTTCGGAGTTAAAAACGCGGTCAGGTGTTCGAAGCAAAATGTTTTTTGTGTCGAAAATTGCTGTGTATAATATTGGTATCGAGGTTTTTTGTGGAAGCTGTAAAGAGCAGGGAGAAAATGTTGATAGGTATTACTGACGTTAGGTGTATATTTAGAGCAGTCGATGCGATCGGTTTTAGAATGACCTATTTTCTGGTTTTTACCAGTTTATGATGTTCATTTTGTTATTATTGATATTAGTGTGTGTGTGTGTGTGTTTTTATTACCACTAATAGCTTCTGCCGGCGACTTTCGTCCGCATGATATAAACATGCTACTTCCTACTATAAACCTATTATATAATAATATTATAAATGCCAAAGTTTGTGACGATGGATATTGGATGGATGGATGTTTGTTACTTTTTCACGCAAAAACTACAGAATGGATTTGGATGAATTATAGCAAACAGATAGTTTATAACCTGGATTATCATAATAGGATACTTTTTATCCCGATAGTATGATCGCGTGGGAAAATTTTCGAAATCACATGGGTCAAGCTGCGGGCATAAGCTAGTTTATCATAAATATGGCAAACGAAAATAGTTTAATTTTCAAGCACTGGTTTTTTTGTAGTTTGGTCAGTAATTTTCGAAATAGCCTCTAACAAACAAACAAGTTTACCTCTTTATAACATTAGTTTATATTACAGTAAGATGAAAGTTGTATTAAATTTATAATAGTCTTGAAGATTATTATAATACCAACCGACCAAACCGCACAAAAATAAAAACAATTCTTAACCTAGGCGTAGCCCACAGCCCGCAATTAAAATCAATTCTAGATGAAAACAAAATCACTGCTAAGAGGTGGTTCTATTACCACTGTGGGCTTAGGAAATTCTAGATAGCAGCCCCGAGTCTAGATTTGTGGCAGATTAATGGCAACAGGCTGGCCCCCATTACATGGAGCTTATAACACAACTCGCTAGATTTAGGTCTGTACTATACAATACATAGTTGCTTACTCCTCAGAAGAAAACTGAAAGGATTTAAATACAATTTAGCACACACATAGGTTGTAACCTGTATTAATAAATAGGATATTTTTTATCCCGGTATACGATCCCATGGGACAATTACCGAAATCCACGCGGGTGAAGCCGCGCTACTGAGTATATAAAATGAAAAACATAGAAATAGGTAACTTTTAAGATAGTTTTTCGGTTTTTATCCTCGTGATTTAACACACCACGACACTCAGCGAAAATCTGACATAATCTTGGCCGGATTCTCCAGAACAATTCATTTTCCCATTACAATAAAATCTTTATCATAGTGTAAGATACGATTTTAGATAAATGTTCATGTTCAAGTTTACACGATCATGAAATCTTTCGAACAGTATATTCAATGAAAACGGGAAAATACATTTGTAAATTATTCGAAATACAAGTTCTTGGCAAAGATGCAGGTAAACGAAATGCCTGGAAATTCTTTGGGTTTATGTGACATTAAAGTGCATATCTATGTATAGGATATGTAGGATTATTACAGAGTTAGGAAACCGATTACAACAAAGGTTTAGTTGTTCGAGGTATTGTTTAGGTTTTAAATTTGAGAACAGTAGTTTACGCATACTTTACGCTAGGTACTCGACCATGCTGGACGGACTCCCTTGTCGTCGCTTACCGTCGACCAACCAATTAATTTGAATCCACAAAGTCACTATAGTCCTTTATGTCAAACAGAAGTTTTCACGAGTCCAGCTTGACCCTAAAACAATAGTCTTTATATGAAATAATGAATCAAATTGCAGGAATTTTCGTCATGACTTTTGAGAATCATTAAAGAACTTTTAACAATTACATTCTTTCAGATATCATTACGAGATACCATCAAACAGCGAAGAAATATCAATAACAACAGACCGTTTATGGACCATTCAAACGTCACGAACGAAATGATTATTACAGCAACTTATACAGGTCCTTTTATAACATGGAAGTCGCAAAATCCTTTAACACTTTTTCATCCGGCGGTCAGCCATTCTCCTATTTTTTACTGACAAACTCGCCGCGTACAAATTGAAACGTCTTCTTTTGAATATGGTTAATTTAGTGGACTCCGAGGACGGATTTTTTCCTAAAGTTTTACGTATAAAGTTAGGGAAATAAAATGGTATGGTTGTGCGAGAGTGTGGTTTAAGGGAGGGAACACACTATCGATGTCAAGGCTTGAATCGGTCTGAAAGATTTTGACTCCTCGTCAGTCTAGTGGTCGCAAACGGTGAGCATGAGGTTCGAGGTTAGAGTTGGATTCCCAGGTCGGACAAACGTCAGGAATAACTAAACAGAAGTAGTAGCCATGAAATCTTTATTTTACCCCCAGTTGATGGCAATAGGCTCGCCTCCTATTACGTGTGACTTAAACATAATTGGAAAATCTGGGTGTACTTTTCAGTACAGCTCTTGCATAACTCTACTATGTTACGTGTGAATTAAAAGCGAATAGTCCAACAAAACGAGGTGAATGAGATCTTTTACGCTTTTGTTGTATAGACATAAAGTCCTTTTTGACCAGCTCTAGCCAATACCGCCACAATAAATGTGGTCTATGGAGAAGGAGCCGTTGATAAAAATAATAACAGCCTTTCGAGTCGATCTTTAGGTTTAGCCGCGCTTGCCAGTCTGACCACCCATTACATACTAAGTTTCCTCCGTGCCTCGAAAAGCATGTTAAGCTGTTGGTCCCAGCTGTCAATTGTAGATCTTTGACAGTCGTTTCAGGTAGTCAGTGGCCCGAAAGTCTGAGAACCAGTCTTACCAAGAGGTATCGTATTATTACCCAGTGTTGACAGGATGTTAGACGGACACTGCATAAAGTTAGACTCGAAGCCAACCCCAATATAGTTGAGAAAAGGTTAGGCAGATGATGAAATGTGGTAACTCCCTTATATGCAAATGTTTGGTGTTCCAGCGGCGAGATTAATGGTGGTCCTAATATACGGAAAAAGATGAGTGTGGTTTGTGCACTGGTCATGTTTCAGCATGGAAATGAAAGAGCGGACAGGCGGCGTGTTTTGATTTGTAAGGCCTTAAGGAATTGGATTAATATGGTACTTTTTAATTCGTTTTTTTTTTGTGTTTTATTGGATTTGAGCGGTGTATATCTTTATTAATTTGTTTTGATCCAACAGATTATAATACATGGTGTGGGGGATATCATGATAAAAACTTTTACCAAGTAATCTCTAATCCTAGACCACCCAGGGCTGAAATATTTGCCTGGCCAATGAAAAAGCAAATCAGCTCTGCAAGACATAGGTCGTGTAGTTTTAGATCAGCAGATCTAGCATAAGATCTTCTTTTTCACCGGCAAATTTAAATGTCAATGCTGGTGGGGGAATTTAATACTTAATCCATGTTAAAATGTTGTGTCGATGTTCCTTACAGTGTGTATAATAAAAATAATAATAAGTTTCGCTAATGTCAAGTTTCCAAATTGTGACGTAGCTACTCGACCAAAACCAGCCGTACCAGCGTGGCAGCGCAGGATCGAGCGCCGTGTCGACGGGGCCAGGGTACTCATCGGCAAACTATACTGCTTCAGGGAGGGTAATACTCGATCACGTGTGATGCGCTTTGTGAGGCGGGCATTCTCGGGGACTGGAATCAGCCCTCAAGAATACATGACCCGTGTCACAGAGCGCATTGACTTCCTGAAGCAGAAAGTTTATGCATGGTCGAACCGTATTCGGCGGTATAAGCGGCGGGTTGATCGGTACTCACAGAATCGCATGTTCCAGAGCAATGAGAGGTGGGTATACAGAGCTTGGGAGCGACCCGAGCAAAATATGACAGACGTGTGCCGCCCAGATGATGCCGCCACGAGTTCTTTCTGGCGCAGCATTTGGTCGGTGCCCGTCTGTCATACTGAGGCTGACTGGATGCGTGATGTCGAGCGAGTGTGTGAGCCTATCACAGAAATGGAGCCAATTTTGTTAACTCCACTAGATATAGCCAGAGCAGTTCGTCCGTTACCGAACTGGAAGTCACCAGGACCGGACGGACTGCACAACTTCTGGCTTAAATGGCTTACTAGTTCACACACTTGCCTGGCATCCCAATTCCAGTCATCCTTAGAGTCTGGGTTCCTACCACAGTTTTTAACAACAGGCGTTACCCACCTGCTCCATAAGTCCGGTAGTCCCGCGGAATTCAAGAATTATAGGCCGATTACGTGTTTGCCGACGTTCTATAAACTTCTTACATCCATTTTAAGAGTGAAAATTAATACACACATTGACAAAAATTCCATTATGTCTGCCTCTCAAAATGGATGTAGGAATGGATCGCGCGGTACTAAGGAGCTACTCCTCATCGACATGGCCATTAGCCAACAGGTTCATCGATCTCGCAAGGATCTAGCGACATGTTGGATAGATTATAAGAAGGCCTACGACTCGGTGCCACATACATGGCTCATGAGGGTGCTGGAGTTGTACAAGATAGATGCAACTCTACGCGCCTTCCTTGAGACATGTATGGGGCAATGGAGGACGGTCTTTCGATATCCAGGATGTCGACAGATCCAGGGGAACGATGAGCCTGTATGGATTAAACGGGTAATATTCCGGGGCGACAGTCTGAGTCCACTTTGGTTCTGTCTAGCCCTGAATCCTCTAAGCACATTGCTGGAGGATTCAGGTCTAGACTACCGGTTGAGAAGAGATGGTCAGGTCATATCTCACCTGCTTTACATGGATGATCTGAAACTCTTTGCCCCCAACAAATTGTGTCTGATGGAGTTACTGAGAGTAACTGAAACTTTTAGTAGCGCCATCAGGATGGAATTTGGTGTGGACAAATGTGCAGTCATGTATGTAAAGCGAGGGGAGATTATGGCATCCGAGGGAATTCAGCTCTCGGTTTCCATACACCTGAGATCCCTCTCCTCAGCCGAAAGCTATAAGTATTTGGGTATGTCGGAAGCGTTGGGCATTAATGTGACTGACATGAAGCAATCGTTAAGGGAGCGCTTCTTTGGACGCCTGAAGAAGGTATTAAATAGCCTTCTTTCAGGTGGGAACAAGGTGCGCGCCTTCAACGGTTGGGTCATGCCGGTTTTAATGTACTCTTTCGGCATACTCAAATGGACTCAGACGGAACTCGATACCCTGGACAGGAGAGTCCGTACACTGCTGACGGCAAACCGGATGCATCACCCACGATCATCAGTGATGAGACTGTACATCCCGCGGAAGTGCGGAGGTCGAGGCTTTTTAAATGCGAAGACCCTCCACAACCGCGAGGTGTGCAGTCTCAGAGAATATTTTTTAGAAACCGATGTGGGTATGCACCGAGATGTGGTCGCAGTGGACAAGGGACTGACCCCGCTACCGATGACCGCAAGGAAGTATGGCAAGGCAAGGAGCTTCACGGGCGCTTCTACCGGGCTCTTCATGGGCCCGATGTAGATTTTCTAGCGTCCGTGTCCTGGCTACGTTTCGGTGACCTCTTTGGGGAAACTGAAGGTTTTGTCTGTGCGATTATGGACGAAGTTATGTTGACGAACAACTACCGGAAATATATTATGAAGGACGGGACGGTTGACGTGTGTCGGGCATGCCACCGTCCGGGTGAGTCCATTAGACATATTATTTCTGGTTGTTCTCGTCTGGCTAACGGCGAGTACTTGCACAGGCACAACCAAGTAGCCAGGATTATTCACCAGCAACTTGCCTTGAAATATAAACTTGTGGAATCTGAGGTACCGTACTACAAGTATGTGCCCGACCCAGTTCTCGAGAAAGACCATGTCACACTGTACTGGGATCGGTCTATCATTACAGACAGGACTATTGTCGCCAATAAACCTGACATAGTGGTGATAGACCGATCAGCGCGCCGCGTAATGATAATCGATGTCACCATCCCGCATGACGAGAACCTCGTGAAAGCTGAGAAAGAGAAACAAATAAAATATCTCGACTTGGCACACGAGGTTGTCGACATGTGGAATGTGAGCTCGGCTATCATTGTGCCGATTGTCGTAACGGCCAATGGCCTTATGGCTAAGAGCCTCGACGACCATCTTTCGAGGCTCTCCTTAGGCAGTTGGATCAAGGGCCTGATTCAGAAGGCAGTACTCCTCGATACGGCTCGCATTGTGAGGAGGTTCCTGTCTCTGGAGCCCTAACCACCGGTAGCTTGGACCCTGTTCCCGACACCGGCGGACCGCTATTTTTTTATATTTTTAAATGTTTTTATATCGTTTGTTTTAAGAAATATTTAAAAATGTTAAAAAATATGTATATAAATGAATAAACGGAATAATAATAATAATAATATCTTGGGACAACCAACACACTGCCATCTGATCCCAAACTAGACAGAGCCTGTACTATGGCAACCAGACAATTGATAAACATACTTATATATTTCTAAATACATACATATTATAGATAAATTACACACCCAGATACAGAACAAATAATCGTACTCATCTCAAAAAGATTTGTCCTGTGTGGGAATCGAACCCACGACCTCCGTCCTAGCAGTCAGGGTCACTAACCACTAGACCATCAGGTATATAACATTAATAAATACCAACTAAACAAGGCAATTAACAGCTTTTTCTAACTAATTCCTAGCCAAAGAGAATCAACTTTGAATGACCTGACCGGTGGTTAGGGCTCCAGAGACAGGAACCTCCTCACAATGCGAGCCGTATCGAGGAGTACTGCCTTCTGAATCAGGCCCTTGATCCAACCGCCTAAGGCGAGCTTCGAGAGATGGTCGTCGAGGCTCTTAGCTTTATTATTATTATTATCATTAACTTTAGGTAGTTTTGGTTTGGTTTTCAGCCAAATTAGGTAGACAAGTTTGGCAGTCTAACGTGTGCCTTAACTTTAACCAAAAATACATCCACTACAAATACAAGACCAATATATCAGGAGTATCCAAATTAATGTAATGAATTCAAAACAACACTTAAAAACAAAATGGCGACTGTTAAACGTCGATATTGTTATTGTGTTCCAGTCCAGTTTTATTTTTAAACTTTCACCTTTTTCGAAGAGAATTTTATAGGAGATTTTATTAGTAATTTTTCGTTTACAGCCTTTTAAAAAAGCTCGGATTGATGTAGCTATAAATTTTGTGGCTACGTTTTAAAGCTGAATTTTATAAGTCCTTTATTCAGGTTGGCTTTTAATGAAAATAAGGTTTTTTTAGTATCAACCTGTAGTATTCGAAGCACTGGGTTAGTGAGTTATTTACCTGTGGAGTTGTTGTTTTAATCCTTATGTCTATTTTGTCATAAACTATTATCTATACATACATACAGATAAATAAAATTGGAATGTGTTTGAAATTTTAAAATAACCGCTTTTTACTAAGTGCCTATGGATGTCACACGGTACATATATCAAAACAACAGTTTTTACAATTTTTGTCTGTCTGTCTGTCTGTTTGTTCCGGCTAATCTCTGAAATGGCTGGACCTATTTTGACGGGACTTTCACTGGCAGATAGCTAATGTAACAAGGAATAACTTACTTTTATTTTAGATAAATAATTAGGGTTCCGTGCAAAAAAAAAACTTGAAAATGGTAACAAAATTTGATTCAAATATATAGTGCTTATAATAATGGGGTTTTTTTTATAATAATTTCACGCGAACGAAGGTCGCGGGCAACAGCTAGTTAAGAATAATTTGAATTAAAGCACTGGAGGGCAGCAGTATTTAGGTTGGTAATACAAATGGTATTTCAATGGTAACTATGGCAAAAAAATGCTTACTTTTGAAGGAGCACAACTCTATAATAAATTACCGTCCTTTTTAAGAAATGTACACTCTTTCAATGCAATCAAAACTCAACTTAGCCAGCACATAATTTCGGATCGATCACTTCTGATGAGTAATTAAGTTGTAGTACTGACGACGAACTTTTTGATGTATGTTTTTTTGTGTACCTAGGTGACATATGTCTTTATGTCTTTATTGGGAATAAAATTTCTATAACCGATTTTATCTACTCAGAGTTTGAAACTAAAACCAACTTCTAAATACTCAAAAAGCTGAAAATCCGCTGATTGGTGACTGCACGATTCTTTTAAGAGGCAGAATATCTGTAAGAAAAATGTTAACATAATTAAGAAATTCACATTTAGTTATAAATCTAAAATTATTATTTATGTATCGAGATTTCGTTTACCTAAAATCAAATGTTAAAAAATAAACACAAAATCCATAAAACAGTCGGGTATACACAAAAATGTACGTAACTTTTAAAAATGTAATATGAACCAATCTTCGTACGACGTTTATGAATATTTGACCGCGAGTATATACTCGATTACTATAGGAGTAAATGAGGGAGCCGGAGGGCGTAATCATGTATAGGTATTTTATTACGTTATTTGACCGACCGTGGGTGGGAAAAGTAAATTAGCTTGTTGCTCTCTGCTGCGGGGGTTGTGGGAAAGAAAACTTGCCCGTTCTTGGTACTTTTATATTGTTTTAGGATCAGAACTAGGTATTATTACTTGTGTGAGTTTGAGCAAAAAAGACTTTTAATTCATTCAATATTGCAGCTACAGGACACATATTTGTTTTTTTCAATATAAAACAATAATTCTTTATTGCACTACATGCTACATAACTATATAGGGTGACTGGTAATTAGTAACCGATAGTTAAACAAGTGATTGTACTCATGATAACAAACAACTTTCCCAAAGAAAATTTTTTTTTAAACACTCATTCACTTTAAAAAATAAAATAAAAAAGAAAACACTTTTATCACAATAACAAAGTAGCCGTATGAAATTCGCGCGTGCGTGCCTTCGACCTATCATTACTATAGTCTCATGCAACAGTGGGTAAGCAGAGCACCCATGCAGCTAGCTAGTTATCGGTGTACGGAAGCAGTGTAAGTAACTACAAGTTTCGATTGTTGCTAAATTAAAAGTTTTAAAAAATAATGTTACTTTGGGAAAGTTGTTTGTTATCATGAGTACAATCACGTGTATAAGTATCGGTCACTAATTACCAGTCACCCTATTCAACGTTATTTTTTCTTTATGCGAAACCTGAATATAGTTTGCTCAGAATAAGTAACTGAATCGATTCCAATAATTTTTAAACCATGTTATATTTTGTCCCAAAAATATTTAAAAAAGGTTACAGGTTGGACACCGCGCGACCATTGAGCGTAGGACGACGCTGGAGGCGCGGGCGGAACGGCTCGCGGGCAGTGAGCATGTTTCTGTACGGACAACTAGGTAACAAATAAAGCTTATAACTTTGTGATTTTTCATGCTACAGTTTTGAAATTTTGTACATAGATTCTTTGCATAAAATTACTAGACACGTGTTTCGGGTTTCGCATAAACAAAAAATAACGTTGTATTCTGTGATATCGCGGTCATCTGCCTGGCTTTTTTCTAACTATGTCTGGGTCAGCTTGAAGTCTAAAGTGTGTGTGTAAGTCTGAAGTCTAAGTGAATCCACGTGTTTTGCATGGAGACTGCTTATCCAAACTTAGCCCATAAATGTATCCGTTATAACAGATATTAAAATCCTAGTATTATAAGTCAAAGTGACAATACCCATTCATTTAAATCAGGAACCTGAGCTAAGAAAAGTCCCCCCTAATAAAATTGAATCACTGGAAACTACACCCTATCTACCGACCAACACGGAACCCATCCAATAACCCCCATTCTAAACTATGAAAGTACCAAAAACCGATATTAAAAACAATAAATAAAACCTAGCACACAATTTTAGCTCCAATAGAACCCTAAAAATTTACGGAGAGCCCTTTTCGAATACAACTTTACGTTTTATGGGTTATGAAAATTTTCACCCGAAGCCGAAATTGACAATGGTCGGACGAAAGTAATCCATGATTATTTTGGACCTGTTTTTATATTCTTGCTTTCTAAATACATTTTTGTGGTGTTTTTTTGGCATGTGTGGACTGCGAAACGTGTGTTAAATGAAAACTTGAATACCTAATTATCACGGAACGCGAGATTCACTTTCTTATTAGGTAGTCATTCCCAGATGTGTTCATTATTACAAGGACTAATTGGACAGTTGTTACGAAACCAAGACATGAGTATTGTTATCGAACGATAAATCTGCAGAATAAAACGAATTATCCGGAAAATAAGAACTAAAAGTAAATTATTCGTTTCTTCCATTCCAAAGAATACAGTAAAAACTCAATCCGTTCTCAACTACCTACATAAAATGCACCAGAAAAGATCACAGTGGGGCCACCCACTGTGATCTTTTCACCTTTTACATGAAAAAGAATTTCTTTTCAGCGAGATCCCTCTCCTCCCGCCCCTATATTTTCTCCTTCAACAAAAAGCTACACAATTAAGTAGCTGTTAATTCCTTATTTTATTTATTTTCCAAGCTATGTTGGACGTCAAGTTCATGCAAAAATAAGCTAGGAGAGAGCAAAATAAGCCGCTTGGTTGCCCGTGAACTGTTCACAATCGAGACAGCTTTGTTTGTTCGTGTTGCGGACGCTGTGTGGTAGCTGACTGTTTTGTAAATATTTTATCACCATTTTATATTTTACTTTTTTGTGAACGTTTTTGCTTATGTCATTTTGACAGCTTTTAATGTTAGATTAGATGGCAGCAACAGCCAGGTTAATTGTCCAGTATTAAAACAAAAAAACGGAAAAAAACTAAAGTTTACATAATTAGCATAATTATAATCTTAGTGGAAATACTACTGGATGTACTCCCCTAAGCATCGCGACCACAACCCGACTTTGGCAACAAGAATCTAGCGGATTCTCTCTCATTAAAAAAGGTATATTCATAGGATATTTCATAACTTCATCAATACTGTTTACGTCCTGATATTGAATCCAAATATCTACTCTAAAACTAACATGGAAACATCAAAATATCAAAAATTCTCGATGAATATTGTTTATCGTAAGATCGCAGCGAAATGTTATTGGTTCAAGAGAGCGTAAGATTCTTTATGCAATAGGGATTTTTATCGGAACCATTCCTAAGATGTGTTTATCCAGGTGGAAAAAAATTATGGGGTCTTCTTCCAGTTTATGGGGTTATCTTTTCATACTTAAATGGTAATTTAATAAAGTACTTTCACGCTTTTTGTTTTTAACTAAAGATTATTATCAAGAACAGGCGTGAAAAATGTAGAATGAGGCTCCAGATCATCTTACAGTTTTATATTTTCTTTTTGTTTCATTACATGATATTTTTGTAAAAAAATTAAGTTAATTAATTTGTTTTAATTTATATGTAAATATTAGTGTATTTATTCATTGAAATATACTTTAAGCCTTAAAATAAATGCAGATGAACATCTTCTACAATAATTATATTTTTTTGTTACTGGTACAAAAAGGCTATTTTGTTACTTTACATAAAATATGCGTACCAACTTAACAGGAATCATGACCTAATATAGACGTTAAATCGATTGTATTTATTTATATTATTATTTACAGTACAAAAAAAAAAACCTTGTACTCTTACCAATAAACAGCTACTTACCGCAACCCAGCCAGCCTTTGCTCAGCTTGAGCCTTTTATTCTTCAGCTTTGTTTTTTTATTCTCCATTCTTCTTACAGTACATACAAGCGGTCGCAAATCGGATTTGTGTATCTCCAAGCTTTGAATTGGACCACTGCCGTTTTAGTTTTATACAACTTTGTTCTGTTAAAATGTCCGATCGATAGAGATAGCTGATTTAATCAGGCTTATGGAGGAATTATTTGGTTGGTACGGATTTGGGAGGCAATTAATTTGGTTGTCTTTTTTTGTGATGCTCTCGTAATAACGTATTAAGAAGGACAAAGGATCACGGAGGGGGGAAAGGATGGTTCCGAATTGTTTAAGATATTATTCCAGAAGATATGTTCGAAAAACTTATGGTATACGCAGCAGAATGTTTTTTCTGGTTGACTTTGGGCATAACCAGGCAGCCAAATTAGAGTTAACCAGGCACTGGTAACTATGATGCAAAATCAATAGATTATCCGTTGAGAACGACTAAGATAGATGGTCTGGAGTAACGACCGCGAATCGGAATAAAGTATGTCTATTTTCTATATTCCATCACTGACACTTTAAAAAATACTTAAACTCACGGGCATATGATGTTACTTCGGTAAGCGCAAAAATTCAATAATTATGTAAAGTATTAACCTATCTTTTTATACTTACCTCATTATCTTATCTGCAGTTGACACTGGTGCAAAACTATTGTTAGTACTGGGACAGTTAGGGATGTGGCTAGGGGCTCAGGTAACAAATTCCAGGAAATTCAGTAGTGACTTTTGTCCAGCTAGGTTGTTTTGATAAAACCACTGTGCAATGTGGCGACACTTGGAGGAAGCCTATGTTCAACAAGGGACGTCTTTCAGCTGAAATAATGATGATGATGAAGATGAATGAGACAAAGTAAAGAGATTTTCTGCCTTAAATTAATATAATAATAATAATATCTTGGGACAACCAACACACCGCCATCTGATCCCAAACTAGGCAGAGCCTGTACTATGGCAACCAGACAACTGATAAACATACTTATATATTTCTAAATAAATACATATTATAGATAAATTATACACCCAGATACAGAACAAATAATCGTACTCATCGCACAAAGATTTGTCCTGTGTGGGAATCGAACCCACGACCTCCGTCCTAGCAGTCAGGGTCACTAACCACTAGACCAAAAGGCCAATCAATCAATTAATAACCCTAGACAAAAAATAGCAAGACGCAGGCATTTATGTAGACTATCATAACATTATCATGATACGTACAAAGCAGGCACACATTCTGCACGAGACAGCCCAAGCTAAACAGAGCCTAATAATTCAACAGATGATATCACAGACGCACTGAAACCAACTATATAATTATAGAGGTCACTGAGCAAACTGCATGCTTGTCCACGTCGCATATATTTTGCAGTAAACTAGTACAAAACATACTCAAAACATGTTGAGTAAAACACGTCCGTACGAACTTACCCAATTATACAGAAGTATGAAGTGTGATTTTGAGAGTGCACCTCTACTCACGTGAGTATTTCGTACCTGAATGCTTGGTTAACTGTTCCAAATGTATTTCATGAAAGTCTAAACTAAAGCTAATAAAATTCTTATGAAATAACTCCCTTAAGAGAACTGGTTAAATAATAAAACATCTTATAAGACACGTTCTTAGAAGATTTCGCTGTTTATCTCACCAATTTATCTACCAATTATCGTTTGATTTTATCATTGAAAAAATGAAAAAAGTGACAAATAAGGTTATTAAAAAAAATACGAACAATGGTCCACCTTTACGGACTAAGTGCGGAAACCAAACCCTTTAATAAAAAAGGTTATTAAAATAATCTCAAGAATCACTTAAAAAAATATCTTTAGACTGATTTAAAATTAGAATATCGGGTTTAAGTACCAAAAAAATAAAACAAAAGCTTTCAAATTGTGGGTTGAACCACAAATTGGCTTCCGCAATTACATTTTACGACAAATTTGTCCCATTTTATCAAATACTTTCGATCAAAGTATAGTTTTGGAATTGAAAGGATTGTCTTTGCGTCCTTCCTTAATTTACTCTTAAACTGAAGGACTAGAGCGCCTACCACGAGTTATTTAATTAGAATTGATAATTATAAGTATTTATTCATCTCTATGGATGATACTAATTGTGTTTGTTGCAAACAATTAAACTAAAATGCTAAAAGATTACTATTTTCGTTACGTTTACATCGATCGTTCATGCTAGAGGGGACAGATTATGTATACAGGGTGTAAACAGACTCTTCACGAAGCCGTCAACCAAGCATTATCTACATCAAACTAAGTAACTTTACGCAAAAATTAGTGCTGGGAAATGACTTTTTTTTGAGCTTTTTTTTTGTTGAAAAAATCACGTTTTACGGTAGGAATCAATGTAACGCACTCAAAACATTGTGCTGGTGGATAGATTGAATAGTATGGGGGTCCAGGAGGTATTTGAACTAAAAATCTTACATTAAAAACATTTATTTTAAAAAAAAAAACTTGTAAAAAAATTGGCACTTTCACCCCCAATATCACCGTAACTAGAAGGTTCCCAGGTCTGGTCTAGAACAAAAAAATGATCGCAGTGACGGGGAGAACAAGTGCCTTTCGGCTTCGTTAAGAGTCTGTTTACACTCTTTATTAACAGTATTTTCTTTTTCGGTACCCTATAATGAAGCTAAGTTAACATTAATCGTATTGTTACGGCTAACTAAAGACCTCTCTTCTTTCATTCCTTACCTCCAGTAATCTTGGTTTAAAGCTGCTCAGTACCGATTTGAAGGATAATTTTCTCATTAATCTTCTTCAACAGAGCTACACTCTTGTCAGTACACTTTCTACCTCTATCTATTGAGACCAGTTTCTTGTCCTACTTTACTGTCCTTCACTTCCTTTTTCAAATCGTGTAAAACATTCAAATAAAGCATACTATTCCTTAAGAACGTGTTGATAAATTCATTGCATTTTTATAGGTTAAGGCAAAAGATTGATGCAATAGAATTTAGGCTTTGCGTTATGTTGCAGAGGTGAACAATGAAAATTGACAATTTGAAAGCGTACTATTAGTCTTTCTTCTGCTTAGCGTGTCGATGGCAATCTAAATAGTGTCGACCCAGAGTCAAGCTACTTGTTTGGCGCTCTCGGTAGCGTCCATCAGTTCCTGTTATTAGTCTTTAATCTACAGATACTTGACGTACGATACTTTACGTGTGGAAGTAATTTTCCAGCTTCTAGTGAAAATTATGACCTACTTTAAAATTATATTACCCGTCCCACTAACTTCGAACTTACTTTCATATATCGTGTTTATTAAGAAACTTTTAGCAACGTGAAGTTTTATTCTTCTTCTACATTAAACTACAGTTTTTACAACCAAATAATTCATAAACTCTCAAGTCCAATTCTTATATTCATGTCAAAATCATATTCGTAGACTACGTGACGAATGTCCACACAAGTTTCGCCACAAATAAGCGAGTGTCGTTGAAAAACGTTCCCACTTTTCTAATAAAACGGGAAAACTTTTGTTACTGGTTGTCTGTCATCACAAATCCATGGTTGCTTGGAATCTTTTGTAGGGGATTTCTTTTACTTCTTGATTTATGTTGGTATGCGTTTTCCCCTACCATTTCATATGGGGAAGAAGGCTTAGAGCCCTGTAAGCCTTATTATTAACTCGTTTTATTTCTTCAATTTCCATTTACGAGTCGTCTGATTATAAGGGATGGGAGGTCTGTTGTCTTGTGTTCGTGATTTTCTTGAGGGACAAAGTTTTTGTGTTTTCTTTCCATGATGAATGTTCTTTTGCAAGTTGTTGGGGTTATGCTTCTCCTCAGAACTGTGTTAGTGTGAGAAAGCTTTGATGCGTACGTCTGTGTTGATGAATGGAATTAGTTGTTTGTAGTTGGGCTATGATATGCCTCGGAAAGCACGTTAAGCCGTTGTTCGCGACTATCATTTGTAGATCTTTATCAGTCGTTATAGGTAGTCAGTGGCCTGAAAGTCTGACAACTAGTACTAGCAATGGGTATCGTATTACCCAGTACTAACTAGGTTGTGGATGTAAAAAAGGCAGTCGGTCCATGTAAAATACTGGTATTCAGCTGCATCTGGTTAGACTGGAAGCCGCTATATGGCTATGATATAAGAAAATAATATTCTAAGATATAGTTAAACTACAAGAGGTCTTTATTAGTGATTCATACTCATAAAGGGGCGTGATAAAAATCTGGAAGGCGGTAACATAAAAGTACGACAAACATATCTGCCACACACACATGTGTGTACACATTTTAC
The DNA here is from genome assembly GCA_950005105.1 of Lycophotia porphyrea. NCBI lineage: Eukaryota > Metazoa > Arthropoda > Insecta > Lepidoptera > Noctuidae > Lycophotia > Lycophotia porphyrea. Next base: position 16,652,764 of record OX465388.1, on the reverse strand, counting down.
TAATTATGTTTGAGTCCCATGTTGAATTATGTTTGAGCCGATTGACATCCACCGAGCACAGATCCAGCCTAATGAGAAATTCCGGATGGAAAATCCCAATAACACTTTGTCCAACCTAGAAAACCAACCCAGGATCTCATGTTCAGCAGTTGCGTTTGCGACCACTAGAACAATGAGGAAGTAGAAAGAGCTATCGAGGAGAAACTTCAACTGAATTTTAAAATATTCACAAATATTTTAACCTACATTTTACGATACATATCCACACTTTCCGTTTTCCAGTTACCGTACCAAAAGGATACGGACCATTTGCCTACGGAGCCCTAAAAAAACCGCTTGTTAAATTCAAATATAAATTGTCCAATTTAAATCCGATGTACGAATGAATGCGGGTTCCCTTTTGATTGGATATAAATGACTTCTCGATGTCAAATTGCCTCGAGGACATCCATTAAATACGCGCAAAAGGTATTTTATGCTGTACGTATTTCTGTGCTTGTTAATGAATTTTAAAATACACGCGCAGGAAGACACGTACCTACAGATTTATAAATTGAAAAGTACAAGACACTAATTAGGTAGCCACTAATTATTTGTTAGGCCCCCTGGAACTTTGCAATCCAATAAGCTTTAATTTACAAGAACAATGTTAATATGGTTTTTGGATTTCAACGAGCATTATAAAGTCACTAGCTTTTGCAAGCGGCTTTACTCGCGTTCATTTAGAATTTGACAATCAATTCGGGTTGTACTCTGCTTGTAATTCAATCCTGATTCGAAAGACACGTGAAGCCATCCATATCATAAGATCGATTGTTGCTTTCCTCGGGAACAGTACTTTTTTCGGGATGAAAGCTACCCTATGTCCGTTTCTGTACACACGTATATGCAAAATTTGAGGATGGTCGGTTCATTGGTTCAGGCATGAAAAGTGAAAAGGTAACGAACAAACAAACAAACTTACTTTTACATAAAAGATATTATTAGGTAAGGAAGTTAGGATTACAAAAATCTCTTCATTGTCACTATCGGTCATAATATTTCGTTTAAAGTCTATACATAGAGATAATTTAATCTCAAAACAAATCGTACATCACAGAACGCGAACTGAATACGACAAAATTACCTTATTATTTATTGAAGCACACAAACCGCTTACGAAATTATGCTAATTAACAGCCATTACGAAAATTAAATTCGAATATGGAATCAGCGGAGGCGCGAGTGCGCTAATCGTTATTAAATCGATATTAATGATAACTCGAGTAGATGTCAATTCATCGATACTCTAGGGGGACTCGTGCACGCAGAAAATGCACGACGTAAAACTGAAACGATTTATTATTCGACGACGTGCGAAATACGTATGCGACTAGTGATGCGAGTTTTTCCTTTTTTTTGTTACTCGATTTTGCGAAATACTGTGAACTTGCCAATGTTAGGAGTGCGCTATTACTGTTTCGTAACAAAAATAACAGAAAAACTTGTTTTATATCAGTTTCGCACTGTTCTGAAAAGCTGGAAGCCTTGTGTGGTGTGAACGAAAATATTTGTTAGGAACCAAAATTTGTGAAAAAAAAAATTGGTTTGAATTGCGGTTCAGCTGTTTTGCATCTTTCATGAATGTAATCATCATGAAAACTTTGGGATAATGCCAAACGGTTGGTCAACTCTTCAAGGGACCATTAAGTAGGCTGGCCTATTTATTGGCCAGAGAATCAGCATTTCCGGAAGGGATTGTCTTTGTTTTGTGCACTAAACTTCATAACTTTGTGGATATTTTAATCCATATTATAATACAAATTATATTACGAATTATATTATCTATAGACGAAAGTTTATAAACGCGATGTAATTTTTCTTCTTTTATACTTTTTACACTTAATAATTTAGTAATATTTAACATTCAAATTACAAGTAATTAATGCGAAATAAGGCCCACCGTAGGTTCGCGGCTCGTAAAATCCAATTGACTCGCGACCCGCGATTGAAATCTATTATTGATAGCGAATTCAAAATGGCGACTATTCATTAGTCCCTCGATACGTGAGCTTTGTATGTGTACGATTCGAATCGATTCTGATGACACGAATATTCGATTTCATGTTTGATGAGAATCGAGTGATGTTTACATTATCGTTTTTGAAATTACGTGCTAATGTGTACTTTAATTTTGTAGTACTTTAAAGAGATTTTTGTTTGCTAAGTTGGTTATCAAATGCACGCGGTTTTGGTGAGCAGGTGTTCATAATCAAAAGCTTAAAGGATTACGTAACTTTAATATTTCATCAGATTTCACCATTATCTAACGTGTTTATTTTCATGTGCAAACATGATTATAATATTAACTGAAAACCAAATGAGGTTCGAAGTGGTTCATTGCAAATGCTTGGGGTTTCCTAGAAATCTCTGAGTACACACGTGAAGGCAACCTTATACGTATTACCTAAGCCGTACATGTGGATATGTGTATTATATCAAGAAATTATACCAACTGAGCAGCTAAGAAGTATTTAAATAAATAAAACATAAACGTGGCAAACATTATTAGCATTATAAAATCTTAGACAGTAAACTCATTAAAGTTTAAACAAAAAGTGAAACTTGCTAAATGGCTTAAACTATAAGTTCTTAACTTTAAGCAAAAACACGCCAACAACTCTAGAAAAACAATTTTCAAGCGGAAAGTAAGCTCATATATTTTCAAACAATGTACAAATCTTTCAGTTCCGACAAACTGGCGCTTTAACTCGACAAGTATCAGGCAGGTGGCGCCGCCGTCGCGGGAAGTGGCGGTAACGGCCTACTTCCGGCGCGTCGACGCCTCGTGCCTACACACCTTGTTATGTTGGTACTACATGGGTATTAGACCTCTTTTGTTTTGTTTTTGAATGGTGGTAGTTTTGTAAATGTTAAGTTGGTAAGGATGGATTGTGTTTGATAAGGTTATCAAGGTACACCTCCGAAGACGACCGCAGACCGCAGGCGGTAGCGGTGTGTATAATAACTGCAAGCGATAAGGCCACTTTTTTTTTTCGGATTGGAAATCATCAAATAACTTCTCCCGCTCTGGGCAGAGCGGAAGGGAGTGTCAGACTTGTACTGACTAAAACCCATCCATGTTCCTTCCTTGCCCATTGTGTTCCAGGGCCACGGTATCTCTTTCGAACAGTCCCGCAGCCCTGGCAGGCTTCGGCCCTTGCGGGCCCAGCGATATGGCCACTCCTGTTTGAATTCCGAACGTGACGTCACTAGTCAATTTCGTCAGCAGCAGCATTTATCCACTTCAGTTTCACGATTGTCTTTTGTCAAACAAAAAACGTTCTCAAAGAGTTCCATAGCCCCCGGTCGTTGCGGTCTATCATAGCGATTGGGGCGGCTCTGGCGCTGCGGTTCACGGGTGCGGTCTCGTTTGGAAGTGTATCTTCAAAGTCTGCGAGTGAAGGCAGGCAACAAAAGTGCAGCTAAAAAATATTAAGGGTTGCGCCTCATCTATAAGTACAGAATCGCATTTTTCTATGTTCTATCCTTTTCTGTCGCTCACAACCGTCATTTACTAGAGCGAGAAACAGAATGAGAGTGCCATCGAACGCGGCAGCATCGACTGCACTCGGTAGCACGCTCTGTTTCTCGCTAATTTAAGTGTGATTATTTTTATTAATGTTTCAAAATTAAAAGATTTTAAGCTCTATAAAGGGTGGGAAACTTCTAGTTACGGAGATATTGGGGGTTAAAGTTCCAACTTTTTCACAAGTTTTTTTTTTAAATACATGTTTTTTATGTAAAACTTTTACTTTAAATACCTCCAAGACCTCCTTATTATTCAATCCATCCATCAGCACAAAGTTTTGAGAACGTTGCATTGACTCCTACAGTAAAAAGGGATTTTTCAGCCCAAAAAAAAAGTCGTTTCCCAGCACTAATTTTTGTGTGTGCTTTACTGAAATTTATAAAAAATACAGAAAAAAATATTCTAGCATTTATATACAACAGACGTATCAAATATTATTCCCAAATAAATCAATAGAGCTAAATCCGAACCGAATTAAGACCCCTATTCATAGTGCCGTCATCACATGAGATAACGCAAAGCTTCCCACACAGGGCAAAGTTCAGGCCAAATCTTGACCAGTGAGAACGGCCATTTATAATTAATACGAGGATGGAACCAGTGATTTATAATGGGTAAAGTTGTGACCTTTTGACGGCGTGAATGTTTTATTGTGTTAGGCAAAGTTACGATGTGCTTTTAAGTTCAAAGATTATTTAAAAGGCTTGGAGCTTCAAGTTTCAGTACTTTAGTTTGACTTAAATAAAGTTGAGTTCGGCATGAAAATTGATTGAAAATGAAGTGCAAAATAGGTATTCTTTCCATGGTCGTGTTGTTAGCAGAACTTTAAAGAAATAGATTTTGAATATACTACGGTAATATTGAGCAAATTAAATGTTTAGTTGTGCGCATTCACGAAGACGGTGAAGGAAACCATAGTTAGGTAACTCATGTGTTAAAACCAAAAATTTGAAGACAAGTAACATCAGTAGTGAGACATTTTAGGCAGATAATGCTTTGCTGTGCATTAACGAACTGTTTAAATTCTTTTTCGTCACCAACTCAACAAAACCCGTCATTAAGACGACGAAACCCGGTAACTTTAAGTTAAATGGGCCAGAAACAATCGTTTTTAAAAAAATAGAGCTCTTCGTGATTTCTCGCAATATGCAAAATTTCAATCGAGAATTCTTCGAAAAGTTTCAAATAAGCGTTTCTCGACTTGCCACGCTTTCCGCGCACAGTCCGTCAATTTGAGTACCTAGTGTGAAGTTTAGTTCAAAAAGTTTCACAAAGAATAACTTTCACACGGTATTCTTAAAAGCTTTCTATTGATTCATTTTCTAGACCTTTCTACTGGAAAATAACACACTTTTAGTCGCTGAGAGTTAGTTTTTTTTATCTTTTTAATTTAGTCATTGTTTCGGTTGTGATATTTAAGGCATCTTCTTCAAATGCTCCCAACCTTATTTATGGTAATACAAAGTTGCGCATCATTGCAGTATTATCATTTTGTGTAAGTTTCACACCCAAAATTGTATGAAATGTTGCCAGGAACATGTTGTTCATTTCAGAGAAATGAGCTAAATTATGATTCTGGATCAATTTTATGGAACCTTTTTCCCCTGAGTTCACTTGTGGGGGGTCTTTTTAGTTGCGCTTTTCATAATTAAAAATATATTTCAGGTTCTCAAGACTTTCAGCATTATATTCAAACACTCGTCAAAAAGTCCAAGAACAATATGTATTGTGAAGTCGACAACATTGAATAAAGCCTTCAATATAAGAAGGAATCTACGGAAAGCGATTACAGTACCTAGGTACTTATTCTCTACGGCAAGCAATTTACTACTTCACAATGCAATTTCTTTCCTCTTGAACGAGCCTGATGGACAAGACGCTTTTTATAAAACAGGAACCATCTGGAATGGTTGTAGTCTTGTAGAATATACATTATACTAAATTGAAGTCTATGTATAAACAAAACTTGTTGGTCTATTAGCATTTAGAATTTTTTTAGAATCTTGGATTTCTTTACCTGTATTTAGCAGAAGTTTTAAACACGAAGTTCTATTTTAAATTTAATATTTGTTCTAGGTTAACATACACAAAATTCATATCAAATACTGTTGTGTTTTAAATCATTTCAGATAATTATCTAAAATTATTTAAAACACAACTTTGCATTTTGTGTGCCTGTGAAAATTAGACAGATAATCTTTGTGTGAAGCTTTTAAGAAAATGAATATTCTGCTTAGACGTTTGAAGCATTATCATGGTTTCAAGTTACACACGAAGATAGATTAGGTAAATAAACTAAGTACTTATATTTTATTATTTTGTTTTATTCCAACAAACTTCGACTAATTCATGAAACTATAGAAAATATCATCAAGCACAAAAGCGTCAACAGCACATAAAAAAAAAAACAATATTTTGTCAAATAAACCGATGCATTTCAAAAGAGAACGAAAACAAAAATAAACAAAAAGCAAGCGATACGTATTGAATGCGTGTGTCCCAGTGCTCGGCGAATTGCGATCGCGTTCAGTTTGAAGCCGCGACGTAGTTAGCATTGGGGCGCTTGTAAAGCCACAGCGACCGACCGTTGACCGGAGTATCACGTGCACTAGAGAGACGAAATGCAGAAGTGTACGGTAGGTTTGAAATGATATCTGTTATATTTGGGTGAATCTTGGCGTATTCGGTTGATTCCTTTGGCGAAATTTATTTAAAAAGATTTTTTACAAGCATTCATGAAACGCAAGCGCTTTACGAAGGGTCTATTCAGGTTCATGGCCCAGATATGAACAATATGTATTTAGGTTACGATGGGACTGACATATGCATTGCGATTATAAATGTCCCTAAATAAATAAAGAAAAAAAAAATTAAACATAAAATTCAACTTAATTATAAACACATTTAACGAATAGGCATCACTTTTGGCCGACGGGTTCCGAAAATATAGCAATCAAATACATTGCGCCAGGGGAATAAACAGAATACACCTACATATTCACCCATTTGTGTTTTGACTTAAAAAGACAGTTACCTATTGGACATTGTTCTCGGACAGTACTTCCAGTATGTAGATGAAAATTGGAAATAAGCAGTATTCCATGCGAACGTAGTTAGTATTGGACTGTTTATGAAGCCGCAGCGACATAACGTTGACCGGAGTACCACACTGCGGTGGTATAGACTTAAAGGATAGGCAGAAATGATGATTTTAGTCAGTTTGCACGTGACAGTATTTTAGAAACAAAAAAATTTATGACATTTTCATTCAGAAGGCTATTAAGGTAGTACTTTTCCACGTGAGAATATTTTTTTATTTGGAAGATATCATTGATGATAACTCTTTTTAGGTTCGTTTCATGTAAGGTAGCACTTTCAGGATCAGAAGTTTTGGCAATTTCTGATTATAATTCGATTTTAGAATAACGAAACAGTATTGCAGAATTTTAATAAAAAAAAACCTAATCAACAAAAAATTCCATTCCATGATTTCATTATTTATTTACAGAAAAAAAAAATCCCCCAAGTAACAACATTTCTTAAATAAACACCGCGACACGTGTCAAATCTTCATATCGTACCAATGTGAGATATATATTTCATAACGTTTTTCCCTGTGACTGTATGAGAATACCTATTGCTAAGAAGTCGACAAAAACTGTCGCAATAATAAAGTTAATATCTAACACACGTCTGAAACTTATTAGGAGCTACATGCCAAGTGATAATGATGTTTCATTAAGTGCAGGAAAAAATATATTAACTATAATGATTTATGTGGCTATTAAGGGAGAAGTCACGAGGTTCGATGTCTCAGGTTAAGCAACGCTTGCTTAGGTCAGTCTCTGGATGGTGACCGACCATATACCCCGCCGTACTTCGTTAAGCCGTTGGTCTCGGCTGTCATTTATAGTTAATTCTTTCACAGCAATCTTTTACGCGTCGTCACAAATTTGAAAGTCTGACCACCAGTCTGCCCACGCTCTATCGGTTCATCCAGTTAAGGGGTTGTGGAGGTCAGATACTAAGCAGTGTTTGCATGTACAGACGCCAGCACATCAAGCTACTACAATGTGTCAGATTTCTTTATTCGATTTTCAACTTCATTGCTAAAACATTAGGTTCAAGGTTGATTGGAAAAATCTGACAGTTTCGGGTAGCTTGACCTGCTGGTGTCTGTACAACACTGACTTTTAGCTGCATCCCGTTTGACTTAAAACTGATCCCAACATAGTTTGGACGAGGCTAGCCAGATGATGGTAGGTTTTTATAAATATTTTACCTTGTTTTCGTTTGGGATACTGAAGGTTGCTTTAGCAGACCATTTTTTTACCTTTTCTTTAGACTTTATAGGTGTTCAGGAAAATCGAATTGTAATATTATTCACAACACGTGTAACGAAGTATAAATAGTTTTCTTTATATTTTGTTATTTATTGAGTCTGCGATCATTTAGATATAACACTGGAACTTAAGCTCCACCTTCACCTCAGACTCGGTGGAGCAGGGCTGCGGGATTGTTCGAAAGAGATACCGCGGCTCTGGAACACAAAGGGCAAGGAAGGAACATGGATGGGTTTTACTCAGTACAAGTATGACACTCCCTTCCGCTCCGCCCAGAGCGGGAGAAGTCAATTGATGATTTCCTATCCGAAAAAAAAAGGCTCGGTGGGGCGACTGTCTTAGCAGGGTGGCTGGTAGCAACTGGATGAGAGTTACTGAGAATTGATTTGAGTGGCGAGCGATTGGGGAGGCCTATGTCGAGCAGTGGACTGCTGTAGGCTGATGATGAACACTGAAACTGGAATATTTTATGCAAGTTTTTGCACGACAGTGAGTTTGTTAACCATGCAAATCTTACTGTATACAGCAGCTAGACATACAGTTACAGTCTGAATCATTTTGAACTCAGAAATGATTCAAGTACTAAGATATGCAAATATAAATGTGTGTTTGTATGCCTGTCACATTTTCACACACCGTGCAGTCCAAAGCAGTTAAATGAATTTTATTTCGAGGTTTCATTCACAAAATCACGCCTGTAATCCCCGTAGGGTTAGGTAGAGGTGTACCTAATAGTACACCCACGTTTCGTCAGTTATGTTTAAGTCCCATGTCATAGGGGGTGAGCCTATTGCCATCAACCGGGCACGAATCAAGACTCCGTGGCTGCTACGGAGGAATTCCTGATGGAAAAACCCATTAGCACTTTGCCCAACCTAGGAATCGAACCCAGGACCTCATGCTCAGCAGTCGCGCTTCCGAGCACTCCAGATTTCATTCCATTGAGATAATTTTCAACTTCTACGTGACCCGCGCCCAAAAGCTAGATAACGATAAAAACAACGTTTCTGTCTCAGTTTCAAAGCAAAACATGACATAGCCAGCCGGCACGCAACATGCTACATAGTCTATGTGTAACATAAGTTGCAACTTGTAACATTTCACCTAAGTTTAATGCGTGCGTTGCAACACTGGCGCCACTGGGTAACTTTGTGCAAGCTGCTGTAATGAGCCAAATGTACGTGATAGTTTTACTAAATATTTGTTTGTTGAATTTCAACTAATCGTTGTAAGTTGTAAAGTCATTTGTGAAAGAAAAACATACATGAAACAAGTTTAAACATATGTTTAGATTAGACAGTGTTAGAGCAATTTGAAAAATAAAAATAAGTCGTGTTAAATTCAGAATCATTTGTTTTCGTTCGTCTTTTGTTTTTAATTCGGAATTATATTCTGTAAGCTCATTTGATGGAATACGTTATTTATTTTCCTGTATTCCATGGTAAATTACATAACTTGTGCTTCTCATGTTTATGTATACTTGGTATATAAGGAAATATAACTTATCTTTAAAGATAACCAGTTAATCTTTTAAGATAACAATGTTGCTAGGCAGTTTGATTCGTTTCTTCTTCTCCCCAGCTAACTCACTAGGAACTAAGTGACGAAAGGCGTTTTGGGAGACCGTCTTATGTAAAATTGACGTTTAATTTGACTAAATAACTTTAGATTTTTAAATACAGCCTATTCAGATGATGGGTGTGTTCTATTGGTAGGACCTACACATACCCATACATAAACTCACGCCATTTTTCCATGGGGGTAGGCAGAAACCACAGAACGCCACCTGCTGCGATCTTTACATACTTCTTTCGCCTCGTCGACGTTCATACATCTGGTCACACGCACGCCGGTTGCGAGTACTACGCACCTGACCTTTCTGAAGAACCAATAAGGCCACTCCCGGCCTTGCCACTCATATCTGCCTGGTAAGACTAATTGAAAGAAATCCGAGAATGAAGTCAAAGTAAAATTATTTATTCCAATAAGACACCTAAACGACACTTTTGAAAGTTAGAAATTAACAAGATTAGTCCCTGGATGTAAAAATCATGAAAATTGAAGCCTACTTTGATTTAGAATTCTCTCAGCCCTATCGAGAACTGCCATACATTCTGTATGATTCATAGAAACAGTACACTCATCCGACTGTACCATACATAAGTTTATGTCTTTTTCCCATCAGAAACTGCAGCTGTTTTTACATACTCCTTAGGCTTCGAACATGTGCATAAAATTGGTCAAAACGTGCCTGACCTTTCTCAAGAACATGACCAATAAGATTAGTGTATTTAAGCCCTCCGTTTTATTTTATTTTTTCGGATAGGAAATCAAATGTCTTCTGGAGGAAGGGAGTGTCAGACTTGTACTGACTAAAACCCATCCATGTTCCTTCCTTGCCCTTTGTGTTCCAGGGCCGCGGTATCTCTTTCGAACAGCCCCTCCCTGCGTTTCCGACTATCTTCAGTATCTAAATAACTACTAACTATTATAAGGCCAAACCCTAAACGAGTACTGAAGCAAAAAGTCCGACTTCTTACCTAACTCAAACTATGGTCTACAAAAAAAAAAAAAAGTGCGGCCTATGTGCGAATCATGTCTCCAGTAATTAGACGATACATTTTCTGTGGAACACATTAACCTAAATGGCCGTATTTTTTGTCCCTTTCCAAGGGCCGAGCGAAAAAATAAAGGCTGCTCACACTGTGGTGGAGGTAGCGATTTGTGGTTCAGATGTCGACTCGTAAATGTTGTTTTAGTATGTGTGAATTACAGGGGAATTAAATTATTAATAAATAGATTAATTTGAACACAACACAAATTTACGCCTTTTTGTCATAACAGTTTAATGGATCTTATGGGGCGGTAGGCAAGTAAGTAGTGCCGCCAACCCGCAAGGCACGCGCCTGCATAGGGGTACATACAGGTACATACTAAAGAACATACTTTTCACCTCGCCCATGAATGAATCATATTTGACATTTACAGAACTCCAAACCTGGAACCATAATTGACAGGGGTATATACAGTAATTCTTGGAATCCACATCTCTTGGATTTTGTAATTCTTGTATAAAATACCAGATTTTATGTGAGTTCACATACCCAGAAGTAATGATATATCGTTGACTGAATTTTGTTTAACTTAAGCGAAATTATAATAACTAACTATATTTGAATTTAATCTGATTATAAACAAAAACTTATAAAACAATATTTTAAATAAAAACGCTTTCTCCACTGTGCACCCACCCTCTCTGCCTTAGCTAATGGTAATTAAATTGAATTTTTGCGGTACAGTGTGTACGCAATGAAATGATAACAATCATGTTTTTGTTTTAACAAAAAAGAGATATAAATAGGGTAGGAGTATTTTAGGCTGTTTGTTTTAATTTAATAAAAATAAGTGAAATTAACCCTAAAATTAACTGTTGTAATCTACCCGGAAAATTGCTTCGAATGCAAGTATATAAGAACAATGAAACGTAGGAGTTATTCAACCAACTAAGGAGGTTCTGATTGGATTCCTATTCAATCATTTATTAACGGGTATGACTCCCACACAAGGTACAAATCTACAAAGTTTACTTAGCGCATAGATTGGTTAAATATCACCGTTAAACTATGACTGTATGACTGAGACGGAAACATTTCTAAGCCAAAACAAGGCTAACGTTCATATTTATTTATTTAACACTTCAAGCACAAAGTACAGAGGTAGACTTAATGCCATAGGCATTTTCTACCAGTCAACCTTTAGATGATGGAGAGACAAACAATGGTAGTTGTTTATATCTGCAAACAAATTTTCAATTTAATATTAAGATAAACTTCAAAAATATATAAAATACTATAAATATATATCAAAGTATATTTATATCTGTAAATGGACATTTAAACGGATATATTAAAATAAAAAAATCATAGATCTCGCTTAGTACCTTTTCATTCTCCTGCCCTTATTCCTAACCACAAGCTACTGGGCAAGTTTTATATAATATGCTGCTAGGTATCGAACCTGGTAGTATTTTGCCGACTAGGCACGTATAAGTATAATTAGAACCATGATATATTAAGTATATAGGCGATACATAAACCTTCTTCCAATATAATCTTGGAAGGACTGCATACCTAATAGTTTAATGTGGTCATTCTTTTTTAACATAACTGACAAAATATGGGTATATTAGTATATTTCTGCTTAATCCCTTCGAGGTAAACAGGCGTAATGTTGAGTGTCTTTCCTCCAAGTCTAAAAATACCCCAACCACATTCTTCCTTAACAACGTTCTGAATGCCCAAAGTTTGCCTATCCCTTCGTTTATATGTATACAAGTATATATATATGTATATGTGGGTACCAACCTCCCAGATAGTTCCAACGCACGGCTCACAAACGCAACACAAATTAAATCGGCTACTTGGATTACCAGGGTAAATGGTCCAATTAGTGTTTCGGTGGGTCGACGCTTCGGAGTCAAGACAAACGAGATTGCCTGCTACGGCCACCTGCTTCGCTGTTTACGAAATGGAATTTTGTTTCGTCTTGATTGTGGTCCGCTCTATTTAAGTTGTGACCGGCCGACAATTGGGCGTCTCACCCTAAAATCAGGAATGAATAGAGTCGTATTCTGTTGTTTTAGTACTTACTTGTTAAGGAAATTCGTTTGGGATTACAGTTTTTGTAATGTTTGAAACAATTTATTATACAAACGTTTATGTTATATAGCTGTAACATGCTTTGATGTTGCCGTAAAGAAATAGTCACATGATATTTATATATGAAAATGTGTATGACAGATTCTGTCAACAACCATGCCAAAACCAGGAAAACATATTGAAAAACATAATGCCAATTGATCCACTGCTTGCTAAACACACGTGCCAAAACAAAACATACTTTAAAGTTAAACCAACAACGTGTGTTTCTACCTACAATTCGAAAACTATCAAACGAACAAAGCACAAATTTAATGCTCCAGGCTTTATCACAATGAAATGAAATGACATAATTGAAAAGCCTATTTGGCGGAAAATTCAGAATGTATGCAATGGTAATTTGCATCGAACATTAGTTCATAGTGGGAGCATACAAAACGGTATAATTCCTACATTATAATCAACCGCAATTTTGATACTTTAGGAGGTTTCATTGGATATGTAGGTTTCAGGGATTTTATGCAGCTGGAATTATGTTGATGAATAAGTGGTATATTATGAACCACTCATCAATAATATGGAATAGATACATTGTATACGTGGACAAACTTTGAAGGGCATTTTTTTTTGTATTTAGGCAAAGGCTCTTGAAAAATTTTCAGTTTTGTACGAAAAACCTTAGCTTTTCGTATAAACAGGAGGTGCAGACTAATACCATGAATTCCATACCTACCATCGTTGAAATATTTCGTCGCTTTTTAGGGTTCCGTACCCGACTGTCTGTCAGCGGGCTGTCTCATGATCAGTAATAATTAGACAGTTGAAATTTTCACAGAATGAGTATTATAACAACATGTATATTATTGTATATATATAAAAACAAATAATAAAAATAATTAAAGGGGGCTCCCTCACTACGATGAACCCTTCATGAGCGAGTCCGACCCGCACTTGGCCGGTAAGTATTTCTCTTCTTGCAATTCCTTACTTTTCCTCCTGTGATTAAATCAACCCCAGAAAACTCACAGTTAAACATGAAAACCAACTTATGAACTGCTAAAAATAATCAAGTCTGGGCATTTCCACGCATTGCATGCCACAATCTAATTGTACATTTGGAATAACACAACAACGATTAAGAAACTCTATAAAAATGAAAATAAGATCAAGCGGGACCTCTCCGTGTCTTTCTGGTAAATTTTATGTTTTGGTTTAAGGGCGCAATTTCCTTTCCTTGTAATTGGGTACTTAAAAACGTTAATGTAACACCAGAATAAGATACTTTTAAGACAATGAGGAAATAGAGATTTCATGAGATTATTATTATTTTTGATTATTCATTAATTATTTAGACAGTTTAATAGTACGTAACCCGTACTACTAGTGACTGTCTCGCTGGTATAGTGGTCAAAAACGCTACTTTTGAGTACCAGCGGTCTAGGGTTAAAAACCCTGGTCGGTCACCTGCAATTTCTGAGTAGCAGCGCAGATTCTAGAAATGACCACGGTTTCAATAAGCTCCCCCATTCCATGAAACGTAAAAATAACCGACAAAATGCAGGTGTAAGTACTGTAAGAACACCTATATAGGTATTGTCTTAGCACTCTAAAGTAGATACCTTGCATCCTGGCTGGAGGCCTTTTTTTTTTGGATGGGAAGTCATCAAATGACTTCTCCCGCTCTGGGCAAAGCGGAAGGGAGTGTCAGACTTGCACTGACTAAAACCCATCCATGTTCCTTCCTTGCCCTTTGTGTTCCAGGGCCGCGGTATCTCTTTCGAACAGTCCCGCAGCCCTGGCAGGCATCGGCCCTTGCGGGCCCCTCCCTGTTTGCTGACATCTCTTTGAGGCGCGCGTGGAACACGAACGCGCCGTCTACACGGCCTGTCATCAAAGACGGACGAACGGCGAGCTAACCCATTACTCACCGTCTGGCTGGAGGACTTACACTCAAGGCACCCACAGGACAGTCCGGTCAAGCAAAAGCCAGCCTCATAGGTTGATGCGAGATCCCATAAAAAAAATGCTATAAAAAAAAAAACATTTATTTCGAGCAACATGAACTCATATGTGGAGTACACACAAATACAGACAACAATTAACATACACAAGATAATATAACAAAAATAAAATATAAAATAAAAGAGGCAACACCTAACCGGCCCTGCTGACGGCAGCATGCCTATCACAGCAGTGCCGTATGTATGGGCACTCCATCCGGTCAGCGATCATCGCCAGGACAGCTGCCCAGGATTGGGGCTGCGCCACACCCCACGCACCAGCGACGCGCCCCGCTTGCGCATGGTCGCATAAAAGCAGTCAGTGCGCGCCTCAGCGAACATACCTGAGGCGCTGCAGTAGCGGGGCAGCCCTAATACTGCCCTGAGCGCGTTGTTGAATTGGACGCGGAGGGCCCCATTATGATGCACGCGTGTACCTCGCCCACAGGCTGCTATAGTAGTTACAAGAGGGGCTGAACCAAATCCATTTTCATACGCAAGTTTAATTAAATTAGAAAGCATCGACAAACCGGACCAATGACAGAAGGAACAGCGACGTGCTATACGTCACAATTTTGAAACCATTTATCTGACGATCCCGACTAACGATATTTTAGACTTTGTAGGCGATTTGAAGCGTCACATTTTTCATACGATCTGGCTCACAAATTCATAAAATGCTGTCAATATAGGAAGATTGAAAATACGTTTTGCAAAAGTTAAAAAGAAAAATCAAATGATGTGCGACAAAATAATGTTATGTAAGTTGCGTATTCGTTCTAAGACCTCGATCATACCCTTGGGCGACGCGGAATGCGTAAAGCAACACGCGTACGCCTCATTGGTTCGTTGTTTCGCGGTGAGTCATGTGTGGCAGACTTCAGCGTTAAACTTGTGGCCCACAGCTATATTATATAATCGTTGTAAGCTGGCAAAACAATTGAATGTGATCTTGTACCAATAATTCGAAATTATAAACGACTATCGCTACCCATATTCACTCGCACACACACGCACTGGTATCATATAACACAGGTCCTGTATAATGATACGCGTGAGGCGATAGATAAATGGTTATGCCTAGTTAAAGGGATTTGACTATAGTACCTGAAGTGTAAACATAGAGCTTATATTCCTATCCAAAGATGAAAAACAAGATCTGTAAGCTCAGCAAAGTCACTTACATGAAAACAATGCTTAAAATAAATTTATTTAAAGTTCGTCACAGCCGTCACGGTAACAATATCATATATTTTTATACACTCATCCAATGAATTAAGATTATAGGAAAAGTGTTATTTGTGAGCAAATAGTCAGCTAATAGAGTTTTGAATGCATTGAATGAGTGTACTTTTTTAATACACGAGGGTATCTGCTTTACAATTATGCTCCTTCAAATGTGTTTTTTTTTTTGCCAAACTCAGTTCTCATCTTCGGCAGAATCAGAAAACTAGCTCGGTGTATCAATATAGATGGACCATAAAGTATAATCTATCGAATACTAATCTCTACTTATCAGTTCTATTTATCTAGGACCTAGGTCCTAGGTTCTAGGTTCAAGTGGCAACTGAGTATCCGTTCCTCATTTTCTCTAGTTTTTCATACTATCTCATACCAAATGAATCAAGCAAAAAAACGCTCGTACTCACAAGTTCAGTAATTACACCCGAAGCAAAATTACTAACCGTCGATAGTTGGCACTGTCATACATATTTCTTTGCCGTCTAAACTGTCGGCAATTGGCAAGTTCGGGCGTGTTCAAAGATTAGCTTAGTTGGCATAATGCCATTGTGTCAGTTGACCTGCACATATTGAGCAGTATATAGTGCTTAGGAGGGGGTCGTTGGCCTAGATCTAGATTCACCTAGAGCAGGGGACATTTGATAGTGAAGGATTGAGGGGCGACTGTTTGAATTGAGAAAAGATTTGGCTGGTGAAATGGGGGGGAGTTTTGTCCCCACATTCATTAGGCACAGCTTAAGTAGGTTCCTTACATATAAAACCTTGCCGTATAGCCAATGTTGTGTGTCTTCGGACTAACAGTGAATATTTGTAGGGGGAGTGGACTTAGTAAGCGAGTATCTAAGTATTTAGATTAAATAAACCGCACTGAGGAAATCCATAGCTCAAGTAACTATTGCATTTGGTATCTATTTTTGAGCCAAACAAATAAAAGAAGGAAAAACTAAATCAAAATCAAATCATAAAAATCAAAGCATTTATTTCAAGTAGGCCACTTACAGGCACTTTTGAATTGTCGACAAGATAACAATGAAATGAAGCTACAGTCCCGGTCACAAGGCATAAAAACTTTGAAAGTACTTTAGTTGCCCATTCGCTAGCGTAAATAAAAAAAAACTTCAAAAGAATCAAAATTCATTCTTGTGGGATGTATTTTATCCATTTTTATCGTAACTATTTCAATAATTCACATATTTTATCAATATTTTCGGTTCTTTATAAAAACTTTTCTGAATTTCATTAAGCACGAATGAAATGTTTGAATAAACTTTCTGAACTTTTTAAAATATTCGTCAAAGAAAAACTTTAGCTCAAAGTAATATTACTGGTAAAAATGAATAAACGCAGAATATTCAAAGATTCTATTACGGTCTTTAGCCCCGATAGGAAGAAACTTTGAATGAATGGATACAAAATGAAATTATTACAGATTCACTTAAAAAACGTGCTGAAATAATTAAGAAGGCATTATTAGCGTATGCACAAAACAATGCTCGTTCCTTCTACAAGATGAGAAGAACCCTTTTTTTATGAAGTCATCAAATGACTTCTCCCGCTCTGGGCGGAGTGGAAGGGAGTGTCAGACTTGCACTTACTAAAACCCATCCATGTTCCTTCCTTGCCCTTTGTGTTTCAGGGCCGCAGTATCTCTTTCGAACAGTCCCACAGCCCTGGATGAGAAGAACCGCTTGCCCCATAATCAAGGTCGTGGTCATCTTCTGTTGTAAAACATTATACACTTTCCGTGTAAATCAACATTCTTCTATCCGTGTCAGAATTTGTGTTCGACGCCGCATGTCTACTTCTTCTTATTTCTCTATTACTCATTAGCTCAGTTGAGGAGCATCCACCTTGTTCTAGGTTAGGTTAGAAATATGAAATATGTTATGACATTATTACTAAATATGTTATTACATATTTAGAAATATGTTATGTATAATATGTTATGCATATATATGTTATGTTGTATGTATATATGTTGTTTATATGTTAGTTATGTAGTACTAAGTTTACTGGGGTAAACCCCGGGTAAACTTAGTACTACAAGTTCTTCGGAGTTTACCCAAGATTTTTGGGTAAACTCCGAAGAATTACTAAAATAAATTTTGAAGGACTATCCTTCTTTTTACTGGTGAGTTTATGCAACCAATTTGGATGTAGTGTGTCGCTCGCTGAGTTTGGTCACATTTCTTACATAACCTAGAACAGATATATAATACTAGGTTTACTAGATATACGGGTAATACTAGTAATCTTCTACTAGTATTACCCGTATATCTACAAAATGTACATAGTACATTAAAAGATAGCTTAGCCCTTAGATAACTCATCACACGACCACACTTCTATAATCCTAATATATTATACTAAGCGGTTTAGTTCAATTGTCGCGAACTCTGACCACATTCGCAGTGTGGTCGCCTGGGACAATTATCGAGTCTAAATCCAGGGCATTAATAACGTAGATAGCCATGCACTTGACTTGTGGTTAAACGATTGCATAATACTGTCCTCCACAGCGTTCTAGATTTGTGGGCTTTTAGAAAAATAGAGATGTGCTAATTTTTTGTTAGAATATGAGAAGAATTGGTAGATTTTTTTTTTGGTTGGCAGACAGGCTGATTCTTTTAACCAACCTTATTTATTAAATTAAAAAATATTGATAATATTTTCTGAGAATTCTGTTTTATTATGTTTAGTTTTATGCCGCATACGGTACCTGCTTAATAGGTGGTGTAGGTATTCTACGACCGCAGATGCATACACCAGACTCTTGATTGAGAGATTGAATAAAACAGTCCGGTGCAGTTTTTAAGGTATTTTTAAAATATTGGAATATTGGACATTCTTTTTCTTTTTGGGGAAACCCGAACTTATAATTTATATAAGTGTGAAACCACCAATCCGCCTTGAGCAATGCTCTTACCTTCTCTGTATGAGGAGAGACCCTTGCCTTGCACAGGGACAGTATTAGGCTGGTATTATTATTTTCTGCATTCATTTTTTCAAATATTTTTTAGAACAACAAAAAAAAAAACATTTCCAAGCTACCGGTAGTGGTTAGAGTTCCACTCCAGAGACAGAAACCTCCTCACACTACGAGCCGTATCGAGGAGTACTGCCTTCTGAATCAGGCCCCTGATTCAACCGCCCAATGAGAGCCTCGCAATAACATGTATTATAATTATTTTTTATCGCTTTATATTGAGACTGCCTCGTTGGTCGAGTGGTCGCAAACGCGACTGCTGAGCATGAGGTCCTGGGTTCGATCTCAGGTCGAGCAAAGTGTTATTTTATTAATAAAATAGTTTATTTATGTAAGTTAACGGAGGGAAGGGACACCGACGCGAGAACGGCTACCACGTATTCAGTATATCATTTAATAATAATAATACTATCTTGGGACAACCAACACACCGCCATCTGATCCCAAACTAGGCAGAGCCTGTACTATGGCAACCAGACAACTGATAAACATACTTATATATTTCTAAATCACATCATTATCATTTTATTTTTACATATTATAGATAAATTATACAACCAGAACAAATAATCGTACTCATCGCACAAAGATTTGTCCTATGTGGGAATCGAACCCACGACCTCCGTCCTAGCAGTCAGGTTCACTAACCACTAGACCAAAAGGCCAATCAAAAAAAAAAAAAAAAAATTGGAGTACCCACATAAAAATTTTTCATCGGTAATTTAAAAAAAAATCACGCCCCGCACACCCTGCCCAACATGCGCGCCATGCGCTCGTCTACGTGAGTTTCAAAGTCCTATTTGACTCTGTGATGATTTTGGAAAAAATGTGATACACGTGTATCATAATTTTAAATTGAATAGTGTGTACACCAATTTTCGACCCCGAGACTAAAAAGTATCACAGAAAATTCAATACCCTATTACTCTCTCCCTCTTAGGGTTGGAATTTCGTCAAACCCTTTCTTAGTGGATACTTACTCTTCACAAGGAATACATCCCTTCAAATTTCATGTCTCTAGGACCAGTGGTTTGGGCTGTGCGTTGATATATCAGTCAGTCAGGACTTTGAATTTTATATGTATAGTTCAAGGAGAATTTTATAATAGTATCTTTGACTGCCTCGTTGGTTTAGTGGTCGCAAGCACGACCGCATGAGGTCCTGGATTTGATTCCCAGGTTGGGCAAAGTGTCATTGGATTTGCGCCCGTTTGAAGGGCTTGCCCCCTATTACATAGGACTTAAACGTAACTGGCGAAATGTGGGTGGTTAATACAGGGTGTAAACAGACTGTTCACTTAGCCGTCAATCAAGCATTCTGTAAATCAAACTAAGTAACATTACGCAAAAAATATTGCTGGGATAGACTTTTTTTGGGGTGAAAAATCACGTTTTACGGTAAGACTCAATAAAACGCATTCAAAATATTGTGCTGATGGATGAATTGAATAGTACGGGGGTCGTCATGGTGTCTTAAGTAAAAAAAAATACATTTAAAACATGAATTAAAAAAAAAAACTTTTGAAAAAGTTGGAACTTTGACCCCCAATATCTCCGTAACTTGAAGGTTCCCAGGTATGGTCTAGAACAAAAATATGATCACAATGACGGGTAAAACAAGTGCCTTTCGGCTTCGTTAAGAGTCTTTTTACACTCTTTATTAAGTATACTTACAGTAAATATAAAAATTAATCTCAGAAAATAAATTGAAAAAATAATAGACACTAATTCTAAATCTGAACCCGCGATCATTTCAGCCACATTCCCAAAGACGTCAGGAACAGCGTGCATTTTTCACCGAATTTTCATGAAACTCGTAACAGTATGCGAAGCACGAACTTGCCCGAATGTTATGCTTGGTCAAATGAATTAAAATTCCCATTGCAAGTGGCGAGTGGAATCGTGAGGAAACTGCCGTCACCATGTTTTCTGCACACACATAACATTTATAAACGAAACGGCATTACTTTTTCATGAATAGCTGCAAATTATTTTTGCGAGGCATTGATTGAATTGGATATTTTGTATTTGTTTAATCAGTTTGTTTCTAAGTTTTGGTGGATTTGATATTGTTTGTTAAATATTTGATTATATTTGTAATGATTATTATTCAATAATATTTTAATATCAGTGCCTCTGAATCCAATGATAGAAATAATAATCGTGTTAATACGAATGAAATCCAAAAATATACTAATGCCCTTATAAGATTAACCGTACTTAAGGATTCTTTTCACAAAAACCAAAGGGCAAGAGATACAAATGTCACATGTGGGAGTAATTTCGGTTTGGTAAGCCTACGGGTTACATGACTGTTATTGCGTAGCCTTTTCGTAGCGAGGTGCTACGAAACAGCTACGAACGTCTACGAAGACTACTTACTAAGGTAAAAATAACAATAATTATTATCTGCCTAACCTTTCCTTAACTACGTCGTAGTCGGTTTCCAGCCAAACCGAATAGCTAAATACTTGGCAGTATACCCTGGAGTGACTGCCTAGCTGATCTCCATAACTCAATTACCAAGTAGTACTGATATGCAAGATTCCTTACTAAGACGTTTGTATTGACTGATCTTCGAGCTTCGCACCATAAAGACAGTCAAATATCAACAAGTGACAACCAGAACCAACAGCTTTATGAGGCACGAGGTCCCGGTAGGTAATTGTTGGTCACCCGTCCACGACCCAGCTTCAGCAAACGTGGCTTAACTGAAGATCGACCCGTGCGTCTGTTATTATTTAGCCACGAACCGCTCATAATATAATAATAACAAAGCCACAGCCAAGCAGTAAACCTAACTTAATACAACCTTAACTCACGGAATTCTTTGACAAAAGAGTCATACCCGTATCTCGAGTGAATATATAGAATAAGAATTACTTATTATCGCTGAATTCGTACGTTTTATGACACCAAAGCTACGCTTCACTTAATACGTACGTAATCTTCTTACGTATAATAAAATATACGTCAGAAGATAATAAGTCAGGTCATCAAAAAGTTTTATAGCACAAATTATTAATGTTAGGCAATGAAAAAGTTTTGATTCGATTTTATGAGAAACCGATCGTGTTTGTTGGTTGGTCTAAGCATTCGAGATCCGATCAACAGATAAGATGTTGTAAAAACTTTGTTAATCAGTGTTGTTGTGTTAAGTAGACGATTTTTGAAGAGATTTGAACTTAGGAGTAGTCGAAAGTTTTGGTAGTATCGTTGTTTGTATTTTCAGAAGGATTTCTTTGGTGCTGGTACTTTCTGAATTTTCTTTAGCTGAATTACTTTTCCAAGTTTAGTTTTAGTTCACCCTAAATAAGGGGTCATTCTTTGTTATCAACATGAGGAGCCCTGAAAACGCGAATAAAATAAAAAAAAATCTCCTCCACATTTTAACAGCTTATGTGAGCACAAATTAATGGAAATATCTGATTGTTTCAATAGGGTTGATCCTCTAGAAAAAAGTTGTTTATAATGATGAGCAAGTACAATGACCTCGAGGTTTAGGGTAACAAAAAATAGAACAGTTTTATTTTATTGTATACAAGCCTGCTGTGCGCCACTCTACACTCTAACTCACATTTTTTTTATATAGAAAGTACGTATAGGAAAATTATATTTAAATGAAAGAACTGTGATAAAAAATCTTCAATTTCATTTTCAAATAGAAAATATAATAACAGGGTTTATTCCCAAGTCTTTACTACCCATCAAATGAACTTGTTATAACTCATAAACCTCTTTTAGTTCCACCACGACACTCTGACACCCCACTACAATTTTCTCCTTCTTTTTTTTAATAACTTCATACATTCATATAAAAAACTTACAGCTTTTGCAATGGGAGAGGCAGAAATTACAAAACGCCACCTCCTAAGATCTACACACGCGGTAGCGTGTCAAGTCAAGTTCAAGCAAATAGAACTGGCGAGCAGTACCGTGTGTAATATTACACGAACCATTTGGAGCCACTTTTGACCCCCTCCTAACTCAAAAACTATTTCACATAAACACGTCAACATGAAAACTAGCCAAGACAGACCTTAGGCTTCAATAGTTATCCTAAGTTAGTTTTAAGAAGAAATGATATTATAAGTTGTTATATAATATTTTATGTTGTTATAAATACATTTCAGGACTGACCATAGAACTTGGCACCCATTTAGATTTCACTCTCTTGACCAAACCATCTAAAAATATTCTTCAAGTTTTTGCCACTGTCGTTCTTCAATTTATCATTTCTATCCTTACCATCATGGCGGTTATAAAACAATTTAACAATTCACCATCATTTCACGGGAGGTGTTAATTGATCGCGCTAATCACCTGTTATATCCGCATATCCGCACGGCGGTATATCCGCGGGTATCCGCGCGACTAACTGTTATTGCTACTTTAAATGGTTTATTTGCTATGTGCAACAGAATTTATGAGAGTGTCCCAGCACTAGTTGGGTGATTCCTTTTTTCAATATGCGAGTTTTTCATTGACGTAGTTTTTTCATAGGCGTTTATTATAAGATTGTACGTTTTGAAAACCATTTTGATTTCAGAAATAGAAACAGAAAAACCGGACAGTATTTAATTTCCTCCTTGTTCAATTACCTACATAATTTTCTATTTTTTTATGAAGGTTCACAAACATAAAACCATCAGTCGATAATCCATGACAGACAGGTCTGTAGATAGACAATGACTGCCAAAGCTTCATAGATTCACGTTCTATATTCCGCCACATAAATATTCATAAGAAAAGGGGAGTAAGTATTTTTAGAGGAGAGAAAAGTACACAAAATAATGTACCGCTTTACGCCCCGAAAGCTTTGGGGAAGAGGGGTCGAAGTGGCACAGTCACGATACAATTACCTCCTACGTGCCGATGGGAACTCGCTGCGACTGACAACACCATAATATCGTTACCCACCAAACAAAAAAAACATTTAAAGAAACCCATTAAAAACTATCCAACCAATCCTCATCTAACTTTCTGTGATTTTCCTGATTTACTTGGTAGACCAATAAATCATACTTTACTACGAAAAATATGAATAAAATTGAGTGAATCTGAATAAAGCGACCCGTAAGAAATAATATTTCATTCGAACGCCGATCAGTAGGTACATTTAGATGAGACAGAATAAGTCGTGAGAATAAAAGAGCGGATACTGAATTTATGAATGCGATGAACCGTGAGAGTAGTGACGATGGTGGGGGGGGGGGAGAGGAAGCCGGGGGTGCATGCATATTTGATTCCGTCATAAACTCAATTTACAGCTAATCTCATCTCAGATTGTCGAAGAAATAAAATTTCACACGCCGTTGGTTTACTCGTGAATGTAAATAGGGTAGGCGCGAGGACGTGAGTGGGGCACGTCAGTGGCGGGGCAGGGCGCGAGGGGTGCGGGGGAGCGCTAATAAAATATACTCGGCAGAGTTCACGGCTCATTTAGCATGAGACGCCCGCGCCGGCAAGAAGCTCGGCGACAATTTAATATTTCGCCTTTAATTCTGAGTACTAAATTAAGCATCGGCCCGTAATCTCGAGCTGTGCCGTTAAATTTTTGTCCCCGTGATCAGTATCGGCGAGTGATCGATTTTACGGGCCTACCGGTCTCGCGTTTCGTACGGTTGTAACTTTTTAGTGCTCCTTTTATTACGACAAACGATTTTAATCAAGCGAGTTTTTGTTCAGAGCGGACGCCATTAGCGCCCTGGAGTCGGAATAAAATTCGAAGTTAAGTCGCATTCGAGACTCGAGAATTTGCTTTTAACTTCGTTTGATAGGTCGCTTCGGCGGCGTTTAGTGACCTTCACTTCACTCTATAAAATAAATCTATACAAACTGCTATTTGAATTTTCAATAAAGAATCTGCGGGAGCTCAGTGATTCCGCAGTTAATCGCGGTCTTATTAGAATCTCGGGACTTTTCTGCGTTGAAAGGGTCGTGAAAGTCCGATGTGCTGCCAAAGCATCTTTGGAAAGTTTTAAATTCAAGGAAATCACTCGTGAAACTCTCATTCGTGTTTAACTATCCTCAAAAACCGTAAGAACAAAGTTGAACGAGCGCCGAGCTCCTGCGGCTTGTTCTAAACTAGACTTGTCACAAGAAATATCTCTTAAACCTTTAACAACAACATCATTTGGTAAAAGTTTCAGGTGCTCAATAATAAGAGCAGCCTAACAAGCTCTCTTGTAAACGATGTATAAAAATAGAATCATTTTTACCAATGAATATTCAAGTACCAACTCTATATTATTTTTATTACATTTCTTCAATGTTTTATTGAATTCCAACGTTTTATTGAACTCGAAGTGGAGAATTTGAATATTAATGTTTTTTTTTCTGTATTATCCATTACGCTTTCAGTGTTCCAAAATAGATGAAGGAATATTTCATGTTTTATTACATTACTAACATTTTTGATTAGTAGATTTTTTTATATTAGGACATTGACTTGAAGTCAATGAACTGCTGAACAACAGCGCTATTTTTCTTTTATCACCTCAATAACTTGTTTTCCACAGAATTCTTATCCAGTGTGTGTGTGTGTACACACAAAATCGTTAAAATGTACCTGTTAAAACTCAAATAATTCACACATTCTTAATGTAAACAAATCTAGCAAAATCGTGCTGACATTGGCAAGTTTCTAGTACTTCAGCAGTGAATCTGATTATGATTAATAATATCAAACGTCTAAAACTCAGAATTTCAGCTAATTAACATGCCAAAACCCCTCTGGAATCTTAAAAAGGAAAATGGAAACTTTATCTAAAATTCGATTGTGCGGAAAAATACCTCCATTTTGAAAACTTCCTAGATTTCTTCAAGGGCTAAGTTCGGGCTCTAAACTTTTCATGGTCTAAGTTCGCTTCCCCAGTTCCTTTGCAACGGTTTCCACCGGATCGTAATGCACCTCTAAATTCGTACAAGCCACATATTGTCGGTATTTCGAAAGAATGGTTGTTCGAATTTTCTTTTCTTAAAGTTTGGAATGAAAACAGAAGCTTGCTGGATAGATTTTGTCGGCGAACTTCGGAGTTTTCTAGCGTCAAAGCAGTTTTATGATTTCGTTGAATATTTAGTTTCTATTTTAGAAAAAAAATCAGAGTTTGTGAGAAGCCAAAATTAGAATGTATTATTTTTTAACTATTATAGTTTTGAATATCGCGACAAACGAATTATTTTCTGCAGACATTTTTTTTTGTAGCTAAGAAATAAATCACACTAAGATAGAATTTTAGCTACGAGTACGCACACAACAATTTCCTTATTTAGTATTTTCTGTATGCAAGCTAAATACACTATAAAAATAGTTATATACGGTGTAAAAAGACTCTTAACGAAGCCGAAATGCACTAGTTCTCCCCGTCATTGCGATAACTTTTTTGTTCTAGACCATACCTGGGAACCTTCTAGTGACGGAGATATTGGGGGTCAAAATTCCAACTTCTTCACAAGGTTTTTTTTTTTAAAAAACTTGTTTTGAATGTAAGGTTTTTACTTTATACACCTCCACGACCCTCTTTCTTAAAGTTACTTAGTTTGATGTACATAATGTTGTTTGACGGCTTCGTGAAGAGTCTGTTTACATCCTGTATAATACTTGAACATAAACAAGCGAAGTGCAAGATAAATAAAGACAATTTATATGTATATGTTTTGTCATAAGAAAAAAACCTTCAGAACACACAATTTAATTTCAAAACCTCATAGAGAAGACGAACCTGCATGCATGTATCTATGAAATAAAAACTTCTGCAGTATTGTACAGGATGGATAATTCTTTGATTAGTTCTTATTCTTACTTTGAGTTAAAAGTTTATATTACTTTTAGTTAAACAAAAACCCTTTTGTATAAAATACCAAAAATGTCACACCTCAAAGAAGTGTGGCATCCCAGAAGTGTTACAAACACATTACCTCTGCCAGTGTCGTCTCATACAAATTATGCTGTCGCATTCAAAGAGCTCCTGGCAAATTGTTAGCATACCCAGCTTACGTTACTAACATAACTAATACTTGCATAACAAAGAAGATTGTGGCTGCATATTTTGTTACTGTGTGCGGTTCTGTGAAAAATCCTTTGAACAATTTTATTTGGTCCTTTTTGAAGGTAGCGTGGGTATCTTGTTAGGTTCCTATTGATTGATTTGTATTTACGAGGCAGATGTGAGTGAAAACGCTGAAAGGGAACGCCCTAAGAGGACCTTCATTGTTGACGTTGTTCAGGAAGGTCAGGTCAGCGATACTCTATAAAGGACTCCGTAAGAATCGTATTAGATGGCGTTCTAGTTAGTTAGTAGTTTCTGCCTCTCTCCATGGGAATAAGAAGTGAGTTTATGTGTGATTGATTTGCGTGGATAAGCAACGTTTCCGAAGTAAAGATGGGTGACCTGCGCGGATAACAATGGGAGTCCATTTGCGTAAAATATTGATACGACTCGATAAGGCGAAGATTTATGATCATAAAAAGATTTATGATGATGTTGGACGAACGCATCACCATTCGTTGGGTGATAGGTAAAACATTCCCTACACATACTTCGTGCACATACTGTCGTTAGTTAAATTACGATTCGAACAACTATTTCATTAAACTAAAGACCCGAATCGAACTCTCGTTTGGAAATCACGTTTTAAAATAGCAGACCTCATTATTTTAATAATATTCGTCGAGGCAAAGCCCAATAAAATCTCTGAATAATTCCGTAACAATTACAAAGTATGAGTTCGAAGTAAAGTTAATTGCGCTTTACGTGTGGGTTCGTAAACCTTGCAGTGCTGATCTGGAGCTGCGTATCAAATTGACCACGTAATCCCTCTGGCGTGGAGCCCGACACAAATAGGTGGACGGAATTCGATATGGCCGGGATTCTGAGGACGACGGCGAAACGGTATGGAAACGATGTGGAGAAGAACGATGTTACTTGAGTATAAAGCAGTTGCTAAGGAAGAACAAAAAAATAATTAATAATTTTAACATACTTCGTAAAACGCAAATGAGTACAGTTGAACTAGAAAAAGTATGCGCTTCGGTAAAGTTCATGTTTCTTAATTATCACCAACGTCGCAACTCCCCTCACATAGTAACCCGATAAAGTTGCTAAAAAGAACAAAAATAAATAATTTTAACATTCTTCGAAAAACGAAATGATAGAGTACATTTGAAACAGAAAAAGTATACGCTTCGGTAAAGTTCGTGTTTCTTGATTATCACCAACGTCGCAACTCCCCCACATAGTAACCCGATAAAGTTGCTAAAGAAAAACAAAAATAAATAATTTTAACATACTTCGAAAAACGCAAATGGTAGAGTACAGTTGAAACAGAAAAAGTATGCTCTTCGGTAAAGTTCGTGTTTCTTAATTATCACCAACATCGCAACTCACCTCACATGGTAACCCGATAAGACATGATTATTTTCCTACAAGATCTATACGTCTGTGTTACAAGCCTACATACAGGCACTTATACTTCGCTGTCAAGCCAAAACCATTTCTTTCAGACGAGAATCACGAATCTATTTTCGAACAAATTATAGTGACAATATCATTTACCGTTCTGTCGAGCAATTTGTAAAACTTCTTACAGTTTCCATTTAAAAATAGTCCACAAAAGTAGGTCTTAATCTGTCGTGGGCTTGAGTGTCTGGAAATGAAACGCGGTAAGGCCTAGATTAAAGACAACCCACGCGCTAAGGTAAAATGAAAACGACAAAGAAAAGCTAAAATAATACACGCGTCACTTCCAACCTCAACTTAATTTTTAATTTATTATTTCTTTGGAGTCGCAAAAACTTTTACAAAACATTTCAATCGAATAACTGTCACTGATTGGTTGAAATGTTTGGACAACAAGTTACTCTTGTGATAATTACTGCGAGCAAAAAGTATATGCAGACTGTAACTATGAATTCACACGATTGTAGACCCAGCAGAGTAAAAATTATTGGTTTAAATATAACTATTGTTTCATACAAAAATACATAATAATAATTTTAACTCTGAGGGGTCTCGAAGCCGTGTTGATGGCGCGTTCGTGTTCCACGCGCGCCTCAAAGAGATGTCCGCAAACAGGAAGGGGCCTGCCAGGGCTGCGGGACTGTTCGAAAGAGATACCGCGGCCCTGGAACACAAAGGGCAAGGAAGGAACATGGATGGGTTTTAGTCAGTACAAGTCTGACACTCCCTTCCGCTCTGCCCAGAGCTGGAGAAGTCATTTGATGATTTCCAATCCGAAAAAAAAAGAAGGGATCTCGAACCATGTGCTGAATTCATGGTAACAGTTTTGGCATCCACGTCCCTTAAACCTTATATGTATACAAACTTGACATTTTTTTACCGATTGCCGACCGGCCCTCAAAATGTGTCCCCTCAAATAGCAATCCAGTTAGGCATCGCAGGTTTACCGGCCTGAATAACATCCTCTGCTTCCACTGAAATGTGGCTGAATACCACCCAATTGAGCTGCAAGCGACTGCTTTACGTACTAGAACTGATTTTAACTTACTTTTAGTATGTCCTTTTTAGAACGGTCTAGTGACTTTTACTCAGCCAGATTTTATGCTTGAAGTGCTGGTTATATGAGTCATAAAGCGGATTTCAGCAATGAACTGAACGCAATTCACGTTTTTTAATTTATCTATGGTGAAAGCAATGACACTCGTGTTAGTGTTCAGTTTCATTAGTAAATTTAGCCTTTGGACTTATAGCCTACGTAAAAAAAAACAGTGTGTTATTTGTGCTCTTTCATGACGCACTATCAATAAAGGGTCTAAAAAGACTCTGAACGAAGCCAAGGCACTTGTTCTCCCCGTCATTGCGATCATTTCTTTGTTCTAGACCATACCTAGGAATCTTCTAGTTACGGAGATTTTGAAGATCAAAGTTCCAACTATTTCACAAGTTTTTTTTTTTTTTAATACGTGTTTTTTTTTTTACGTAAGATACCTTGACGACCTCCGTACTATTCAATCCATCCATCAGCATAATGTTTTGAATGCGTTACATTGAGTCTTACCGTAAAACACGACTTTCACCCAAAAAAAAAAGCCGCTTCCCAGGAAAAATTTTTGCGTAAAGTTACTTAGTTTGATGCACAGAATGCTTGGTTGGCGGCTTCGTGAAGAGTCTGTTTACACCTTGTATAAAGTTATCAGAACGAGTTATATCGACTTATTTCTTTGTGTCCATTTTACTCTATTTCCAGTTTCCTCATCCAGTAAAACATTGAAATTGTTTCTTTTTAAGCCCACATACCCAAAAATAATCCGTAATCATCCTCAACCGCCTCATCATAACCCAATCAGCTAATGCGATCCCTTTTCGATTCCCAAAAATTTTGCATGCCACCCCCCGACCTCTAATCCGAAGCAAAATAAGCCAGACATTGAAATAGCTAAAAGATTGCAACGCGAAAACGTTTCTTAAACCCGAAACGCACGATTTAACACCAAAGCTTTGGTAAGACGAGTATTTCGGCAGCCGATTGCCCATTACGGAGCGACGATACAAGAAATTTCAATAAAACGCAATAGACGATGGTATAGCAGCGTAGGGAGCGAGGGATCCCTAAGCAAGTTTTCTGGTTATCGTTGATAGTTTGACTGGTTCAACGAGGTGAATTTTGTACTTCTTTTTTCTTGTACACCGTGTTTTGTTTGTTTGATACTTTCTTTTACATCAGTATGGTGTGAGACGCTTGAAGGAACTTTCAGCAAGGTCATAAAAACTTACTTTCATCGAACACGGAACTTGGATTAAGTTACATTGGTTTGGTGGATAGTATCAGTATTGACTGTCTCCTTGGTCTAATGGCCGAAAGCGCGACTGCTACGCATGAGGTCCTGGGTTCGATTCCCAGGTCGGGAAAGGTGTTATTGAGTTTTTCCATCAGAAATTCCTCAGTAGCAGCCACGGCAATAGGATTGATGGCAATAGGCTCGCCCCTTATTACATGGGACTTAAACATAACTTGCGAAACGTGGGTGTACTATTAGGTATACCTCTCCTTACTCCTTCGTTGATTCATCATCATCTGCCTAGCCTTTTCCCAACAATGTTGGGGTCGGCTTCCAGTCTAACCACATGCAGCTGAATACCAGTATTTTACATGAAGCGACTCAATTCTCAATTCAATTCAATTCAAAAGTCTTTATTGCTAACTATGTGTACATAAATAAAGTTCTTAACAGAGGATATCAGTTCTTAGAACATAGTGGCCCTGTTAGGGCATTGCAATTTCATCATGCATATATGCTTATAATTGTAACAGTAACAGTTGAACATGCATCATTTAAATTCATTAATTAAAAAGAAAAAAGTTATAAATATTAAATTTTATAGAGGACATCGTTTTAATTACATTATATAATTTTATCATTTACATCATATTAATTATAAATTATTAAAGTCATACCTAAATAAAAATACACATGTCATGAGTTACCTGATTTAAAAATTATCATTATTCATTAATTCAATTGTGTCACAGTATTGTAATCATTTAATATTAATTATCATAATCCTTTTAAAAATATTTTACTGAATTATATTCACTTTAGTGATAGGTACTTTATTGAACAAAATTATTTTTCCTCAAGAAATTCTGCTATTGAGTAATAGGCCTTTTTAATTAAGAAAATTTTCAGCATTCTTTTAAAAATAATAATTGAATTTATAATCTTAATGTCCATAGGTAGCTTGTTATAAATCTTTGTGCTCATACAGAAAACACTATTACTATACGCTCTAGTGTGGGACGTTTTATTTCTTGTGGTATGTCTTCTGCTTTTTAACGTATCATAGCTTGTAATGTTTGATTTAACTAAAATTGAGGCCAGGTAGATAAATAGAGCAGGGAGTGTTAAAATCTTGAGATTTACGAAATGTGGTTTACATGAATCCGTTTGGCGTAACCCACATATAGACCTAATACACTTTTTTTGGGCTTTGAACGCAATTTCTTTATCAGTCGAGTTTCCCCAATATAGTAACCCATACGACAGAGTGGATGCCACATACGCATGGTAAGCAGTAAGAAGCGCGGTCTGGTTGGATACTTTTTTAAGCATGTATAGAGCGTAAGAAAATTGATTCAATTTGGTACATACACTATTTACATGTGTTTTCCATGACATATTCGAATCAATATGGATTCCTAAAAATTTTGTATTTGCTACTTCAGCTACTGTTTCATTATTGTATGCAATACTTAAAGGAATAGATGTCGCGTTTTTATTTTTAAAGTTCATGTAATGTGTTTTTGTGAGATTAATTTGTAAATTATTTATTTGAAGCCAATTTATTAATTTAGATAAGGAATCATTTATTTCTTGTTCATGATTTTTGTTTTTATTATTTGTGAAAAGAACCGTACTGTCATCTGCAAATAAAACCATAGGTTGCTGAATAGCATTAGGTAAATCGTTTATGTAAATGAGAAACAGTAGTGGTCCCAGTATTGACCCTTGAGGTACACCATATTTTATAAATCTAGGACTCGATGTATACTTAATCTCTCTCTTTGTAAATGGACATAACTGTGTTATTTCAGTGAACTGTATTCGGTTACATAGATATGATTTGATTATTTGTAGTGCTTTACCCCGAACTCCGTATATTTCCAGTTTTTGCAAAAGAAGTTCATGATCAACATAATCAAACGCTTTTGTCATGTCCATGTATAGAGCTGTAACTTGGTTTTTTTTATCTAGTTCTGTAAGTATTTTTTCTAAAAACTGATACATTGCTGAATTTACCGATTTCCCTTTTCTGAATCCTACTTGATTATCTATTATTATTTTATTTTTCTCGAAATATTCAGTAAGTTTATTATTTAGTACTTTTTCAAATATTTTGGCGAATATTGGAATGAGAGCAATCGGCCTGTAACATCGTACATCTTCTGGGTTTCCTTTTTTAAATAGTGGTGTAACCACCGTAGTTTTTAAATATGTTGGGAAAATGCCTTCCTCAAGACACTGATTTATAATATGAGTTATGATTGGGGCAATTATGTACACTACACGTTTTATTATTTGCGTTGAAATTCCATCATTGCCCGTACTTTTGGTGTTTTTTAATGCCATGATTAATTTCACAACATCGTTTAGGGTAACTGGGGTTAAGAAACAGGAGTTTGGTTTATTATAAGTTAGAATCTTTGCGTAATTTATTTTATTATTTGTCAGTTTCGAGATGTCATCAATAAAGAAATTGTTAAATGTTTGTGCTATAGTATCAGGGGCCGTTATAACTTGATTATTATATCTTAATCTATCAATTTTTTCAGGGGGATTATTGTTTTTATTTTTATTTATTATTTGCCATATTGCTTTAGGTTTGTTTGTGGCTGTTTGTATATAATAATTATTTTGCGACTTTTGAGTAAGTTTTACAATTCTTTTAAACTTTTTTGCATAATTATTAAAGTTACCCTTATCTGACTTTTTACCTGAGAGTCGATATATTTTAAGAAGCATTCTTTTACGAAGAGAACATATTTTTAATCCTTTACTAAGCCATTTGGTTTTGCTAATAATTGGAACTTTAATTTTGATGTTTGGAAAGCAGAGGTCATAAAAAAGTTTAAATAACTTATGGAATTCTTCAAAAGAAGCATTTGCGTCATTTTTCTCATAGCATTCAGTAAAATTTAGGGCTTTTAGACATTCAATAAATTTCTCAACATTTTCGGTGCTAAAGTCTCTTCTGAATTTATACCAATGGGTTATTGAGTAAGTTTTTCTAACTGGACATGAGAGAATTTGTGCTGTATGATCAGACAGAGCTAGTTCAATAACGCTTTGTTGACAGCCTCTAATATTGTGTGCAATGTTATCAATGCACGTTTTACTTTGCAAGCGGGTTGGCTCATATATTGCAAGTTTTAAGTTAAAGCCGTGTAACAAGTTTTCAAACTCTCTTGAAACAGGAGTGTCTTTCAGTCGATCAATATTATAATCGCCACAAATAACAATTTTCTTAAATTTACTACATAATTTTGCTAGTAAAGCCGCTAAACGGTCGAAAAATAATTGTATACAATCTTTTTTTGTCTTTGGAGGTCTATATATACATACGATAATCAATCCATGCTCTAACAATTCAATAGCCGAACACTCTAAAAGGTTGGGTATGCTTACAAGTTTTGCTTCCTGTACTGCTTCCTGACTGCCTATCTGACCTCCACAGCCCAGTTAGTACTGGGTAATAAGATACCCATTCCTACACCTTCGGTAATTACAAGCGTGATATTATATTATCAGTGTTAACGACCCACCCGTCACTTGTAATCAGTCAAAAATCATACCCCGCTCTACAGTTTCCAATTCTTCGGCATCTTTTCACCAGGAAAAGCCCGCAGGACCTTACAGGTATAAAAGAGGGGAATTTAAATTGAGTATAAAGTGTGGGGGCTCCAATCAGGGGTAACCGTGATGTCCTGAGGGTTGTTATTTCATGTAGTAAAGGCATGATTGAATTCAGTGATCTGGATTGAGGGGTGATATTTTTAATAGAAGCAATTTACCAAATGGGGCGTAAAGATACAGAATGGGTAGATAAATCTCGTTCGATATCCGAAATGATAAAGCACGGGATCACAGAGCTAGGAGATATTATAATAGAACAATAATTGTAGATAAAAATATGCTACGTTAGTACCTACATAATTATTGAGAAGCTCGTGGCTAAATAATAACAGCCGCTCGGGTTGATCTTTAGGTTAAGTCGTGCTTGCCTAGGTTGGTCTGTGGATGGGTAACCACCCATTACATACCGAGTTTCCTCCGTGCCTCGAAAAGCACGTTAAGCCTTTGGTCCCGGCTGTCATTTGTAGATCTTTGACCTAGTCGTTAAGTAGTCAGTGGCCCGAAAAGTCTGACAACCAGTCTTACCAATGGGTATCGTATTACCCAGTACTTACTGGGTTGTGGAGGTCAGACAGGCAGTCGCTCCATGTAAAATACTGGTATTCAGCTGCAATCAGTTAGACTGGAAGCCGACCCCAGCATTGTTAGGAAAAGGCTAGGCAGATGATGAGTACCTACATAATTATGTTGAACATTCGTGAAATTCAGCCTTGATTTGACCTATTAAACTGAACTGAAGTTCAATGACACATATATTATGTCCGTATTACATACTATGCTGATCAATACGCCTGTCTGCATTGTCAACTACACATTTTATAACGTAGTATGCTTAACAATAACGTTGTTAAGTTTACATCAATGCGAATTTGGGCAGGACACATAAAAAGAGAACTGGCTTCCTAAACTACCCAACGTCCCTCTTCACAATGTTCCGGCAGCCGGATAACCGACACCAAGTACCCGGTGACGAATGTCCCATACAATTGTCACCGGATACCCGGCACCAAGTCACCGAAGCGTGTGAAAAGGCACTTATCGTTTACTAATGAATACTTCAAAAAACCTCAATTTTTCCACTGTAATCCATTTTCATAACCAGTTAACCACTACAATGGCTTCAGTAGCAAAATTCGCGTGTTTACAGTTTACTCAACTTGTTTAAAAAAGGACAAAGTAATCACAAAACGGTTCGCGTGTGTATAAATCATAAGAGCAGTGCCATTCAGTCGTAGTTCGGGACTGAGATATATGTGGCCCGTTATATTTATAGCCGGACTATCGCCGAAGAAAATTGTCTTTTTCGATCAAAAATGTATAGATAATGTATTGATAGATGGTTTCGTATTGGGTTTTCGCTTTTTATTGGGTGAATATGTATCATATGTGATGTATGCGTTTGCTGTTTGGATGCCGATTTTCGAAGGTTGCTTAAGCTATTCACTATGCTTTTTATTTGTCTTTTTAATCAACTCGCGTGCTGCGAAAACTAAAATATATTTCTTTAGTATCAGCTCCCAACTTTCCTAATTTATAAACACTTCAGTGGTCTGTCGATTGTTTGATTTGTAACGTATTTTTTTATGACAAATCTGTTAAAAGTATACTATCGAGAAACCATTGAACTATTTGTAAATTATTTAAATCGGGGCCCCGTTAAGCTACTGTTACGTGCCTACAGTTGGGAAAAGGCCTCTTTGCATACAGTAAATAAATAACTCTAAATCTATCACCACGCTTACTTACTGCGTGGTGATTTCAGTCATAGAAGCCCAAGTTGCGTTACCTATTTTGAAAAATGTGGCTTGTTTTGATAACTGACAGGCTATTTTGTTTACAAACCGCACGTGTAGGCTTTACTACACACTCAGGGTGAATACGCACATCTTTTGGGTTATCCTGATTTGACATGATTCGACATAGTGTGGGCGGCAAAAATCTATTGTGCATCTTGGTTCTGACGCATCAGGCCGACTTGAATATACGTGTAGCACGCCTCACCTTTAACAAACATAATACTCATATCTTAACCTCTTCTTATTATTTATTGTGTGGTTATTGCCTAACCTGGTGTCAGAGTTTTATACCACCCATGGGCCTCTGACTTGGCTTTACATGTCGTCAAGAAATATCTTTCAGGCATGCTGGTTTCCTCACGATGTTTTCCTTCACTAAAGCAAGTGATTTTTATGCAATACACACATAAATTCGAAAAACTGGCCAAGTGCGAGTCGGACTCGGGCACGAAGAGTTCCGTACCGTAAAACACGTTTCTGGCTGTCTGTCACCAGGCTGTATCTCATGAACCGTAATAGCTAGGAAGTTAAAATTTTCACAGATGATGTATTACTGTTGCCACTATAACAACAAATAATAAAAAAAATATATATATAATAACTAAAGGGGGCTGCCATACAAGAAACCCGTACCATTAACCGAAAAAAAACACGTTTCTACGGAACCCTAATAATAGGAAGTGCTTGCCTTGGGTTCGAACTCGAGACCTATAACTTGGCGGTTGGACGGTCACATCCCTAGGTTATCACTGCTATTTCTTATTACAAAGTCTGTATTCTCCACTGAAATTACGTAATTTTTATCAGTCAACATCCTCTTCATTCACATAACCGATTAGCCATCTCCTATATCACTCACTTACACAAAAGCCTCTTGTCAACAATGAAGCTTCACCTGTTATATTATTCCTTCTCTAATTGGGCATGTTCCTTTGTAATATAAGTGTAAAAGACTCGCAACGAAGATGAATGACTCTTCTGAATGATTATGAGTTGTCTTTTGGAATTTTGTTTATATTCCAGTTTATCTCGGTTTTGTATTCCAGTTCAGCTCGTGGCTAAATAATAACAGCCGCTCGGGTCGATCTTTAGGTTAAGCCGTGCTTGCCTAGGTTGGTCTATGGATGGGTGACCACCCATTACATACCGAGTTTCCTCCGTGCCTCGAAAAGCAGGTTAAGTCGTTGGTTCTGGCTGTCTGGTTCTGTTGTACATCTTTGACAGTCGTTAAGTAGTGGCCCAAAAAGTCTGACAACCAGTCTTATCAAGGGGTATTGTATTACCCAGTACTAATTGGGTTGTGGAGGTCAGACAGGCAAATGCGTAACGCTCCATATAAAATACTGGTATTCAGCTGCATCCGGTTAGACTGGAAGCCGACCCCAACATAGTTGGGAAAAGGCTAGGCAGGTGATGATCTTGGTTTTGTGTTATTTTAGAGAAAGCTATTTTTAAAATATTGTGTTTTTTTTCTTAGGACGCTTAGTATAAAGATATATATAGATTTTCATTAAAATTATTTGCTTAAAAATTGTTTTATGCACATTTATTTTTTTGCAGTGCCCAGTGCTAGTTTCGCAGAAATAGGATTTCCAAGATGGTTCTTATTTTATAGATTACATATTGTCACACGGGACTGGTCTGTGTGGCGACACTTAGGGGAGGCCTATGTCCAGCAGTGGACGTCTTTTGGCTGAAATGATGATGATGTTACATTTTGTAATCGCACTAGACCGCGAAAAGTGGAAAGAGAGAGGGGAGGCCTTTGGCTTGCAGTGGGGCAATATCATCATCAGCCTATTAATGTTCCCACTGCTGGGACACAGGCCTCCTCTCTTTGAGAGGGAATGGGCTATAATCCACCGCGCGGGCCCAGTGCGGATTGGTAGATGTCACATGTCTTCGAATTTTTGGTTCTAGGACATGCCGGTTTCCTCACGATGTTTTCCTTCACCGTTTTTGAGAGCAGTGGTGATGAAATAAATTACACAAAGTAATGCGCCTGCCTGGGTTCGAACCCACGACATACTGTTCGAAAGTCGGGGTCGCTACCACTGGGCCACCGCTGCTCTCAATATATGCAATGGGGGGGCAATATATGCTCATAATAATATTTTAATTTTATAAATGTATCACAGCCAGAGCCTGTGTTACTAGGGAGTTGTTGAGCCAACTCTTCCCAGATAAAATACTTGGAAGTAGTACAAGGTAGGGGTTTTGATGGACGGGCTGCGGGACTCTTCGAAAGAGATACCGCGGCGCTGGAACTCAAAGGACAAGGAAGGAACATGGATGGGTTTTAGTACAAGTCATTTGTAATTTTCCGACCCGAAAAAAAAACAACAGTGGTTTTGAAGGACTACCTCATGTGATTTTGACTTTCAACATATTAACTAAGTTGTATAAATGACTCTTGACTTAATAAACCATGATTAATAAACAAATTAGAAAAATCTAACAAAAAAATCTTTTACAAAAACAATCTTCGCTAGATAACTCCTCTAATAAATCTCATTAATTTGTTCTTTTTGTTACATATCTATAATATTCGGTTCGAGTTTCCGGGACTATTACTGCAATCAAAGAAACTTCGCCACTTTATCATGTCAGTTCCTGATATAACAGATATTATCTATATATCATTTTATATTATATATCATTATTATATATCATTCTTTATAAACGGCATGAATGTAAGGAAAGCAAGCCATAGAGCAGGATAAAGCAAGATACCTGTTAGTGTGTTCGCAGCCTAAATGTTGTCATGTCAACCCTTAAAAAAGAAGAAGCCGAAAGACGTCCACTGCTAGACATAGGCCTCCCCTTAAGTGTCGCCACACTGACCGGTTCCGTGTGACAAAATGTAATCTATAAAATAAAAACCATTTTGGAAATCCTATTTCTGTGTATAAAGCAATGTAGATAGTATTTTGCGTAAAATATCTTTAAAGCAGGACTTTCGCTAATCTATATTTTTTAGGTAGGGAAAGGTAGACTTTAGCAGACTAAGCGATATACAAGACGTACACTTGGCGACACATCAAACTTCACATATCCAGTATAACCCGACCTCGGTTTATAAGCATCCCGTATAATGAGAAATCAGCTTAATTTAGTTTTGCATTGCTTGATTGGTCGTCGTACATACTCAGTGCTACTGGGAAAGGTCTGTAGGACTCACGGTCTCACGCACAAAGAAGCAATACAGAAAAATTGCTGAAAAAAAACCAGTCTATTTTAATTTTTAAAGTACCCATTTCTAGTCGTAAAAAAAACAGAATACAGACAAATATACAAACATGGATTGATTGTGTAAAGGATGATGGGAAACTACAGTACTTTCACAAGTTATTATGCCTTGTGTCTGTGACTGTAGCTTAGCCTTCTTTATTTTTCTGACATTCAAAAGTGCCTGTAAAGGTCCAATTGAAATAAATGCTTTTAAGTTTGAGTTTAAAGTGTTTAGAAAGGAGGTGACTGCTGATATGACTAGTAAAAGAGAAGTATAAAAATAAAATAAAATAAAGTTTATTTGGAACAACTTAAGTTAACAGGGGTTACTCAGGAAAAACGAAGATAGCTACAAAAGTAAAATACTCTGGCGCAGCTGTCAACGTCCAAATCAAAATGCATAGAGTAGACATAGACATTGTTCCAGATTAACCTGAAAGAAGTAAAGTTATAAATTACCAATGACAAATTAAATACATAAAGAAAGAAAAAAAGTGTGTGTGTACTTATGTACACGCGTTAGAAGTTATACTTCTTTGGCGTAATAAGACAAAAATCTTTTTAAAAATTTTATCTTTCGCCTTATCCTACGTTTGTAGAAACAAGGTCTAATATCAATTATCTATACAACCGAACCTCCTAGATCCAGCAGTAGATTAAAAATAATAACCTAGGCTTGTCAATATCGGACACTAAGCTAACTTCAGGGTGTATGTTGACTAGCTAACTTCAAGGTGTCGGTTTTTCGTGACGGTGTGCGCGCGCATCTTAAAAATTTTCTCTAATCATTTTTCCCTAACGCGCCAAAAAAAGGATAACTTTTATTTTTAAAGGATTACTTCTGGTTAGTGTGTTGTATAATATGAAAAGTGGAGATGGGGATGAGGTGTGTTATGGTGTGTGTGTCTACCGCGTTTGTGACACCATAACTTGCTCAAGACAAGCACTTAAGCCAGTAGGTCACTTTTCTCTTCAGTACATTCCTTGTCATTATTTCAATTCTTTTATTTAAGGCTTTATAGAGTTTAGAGCTGGTGTGAGAAGAGTGTGGAAAAAGAAGACATGCTGCGTCATCCCCAAATAAATTCGGATACTGATGATGATTAGTTATCAATTACC
Source organism: Lycophotia porphyrea (assembly GCA_950005105.1). NCBI lineage: Eukaryota > Metazoa > Arthropoda > Insecta > Lepidoptera > Noctuidae > Lycophotia > Lycophotia porphyrea. The sequence goes on along the minus strand of OX465388.1, from coordinate 16,612,446 downwards.
GCCCAAAGATTAAATTAATAAAACAAATTCGCGGATAATGCTAACTTAAATCTTATATTATTGTATTGACTTTTATATCTGTGACATTAAACAAAACTTAACTAATAATTATTATTTTGCATGCCATTGATACTTATCCTGTATACGTGTGGACTTACCTGACTGTAACAACATTATACCATGTTTAAGGGAAATAAAGACTTATCTTTATTTATTTATCACATGTTTCCTTTGCCATTACAGATTATAAATCTAATGCGACAAAGTGACTTAAAAATATGTCTTATTTTATCGACAAAAAAGCGAAGCGAATTTCAAAACAACATGACATGAAATGTTCCTATGAAAACCTCCAGCTGCTGGCAGTGTATCGGCACCCTAACAGGCAGCCAAGCAAAATGAATTGTTGTGGTGCTGCTGGGGATAAGCGGGCAATCTGTCACCGCTTATGCGCAATTTACTCTTATCTTTATCCCCCTAGCGCTATGGTGAAATGTCTCCCGTGACATATCAAGCATGGCATTCAGTTTCCCGTTAAAATGAAATCAGAGAAAAGTTACTGGTTTTTTGTTTAGTCAATTCTGAAGCGAAGTGAAGTGAGTGTTTCTGAACTGTGATTTATGTTAAGTTTACGTCCTTGTTGGTTTAGTGGTCGCAATAGCGAGCGACTGCTGAGCATGAGGTTCGATTCCCGGTTTGGGCAAATTGATATTGGATTTTTCAATTAGAAATTTCTTAATAGCAGCTACGGAGTCCTGTACCCGGTTGATGGCAATAGGCTCGCCCCCTATTACATGGGACCTAAACATGGCTTGTGAAATGTGGGTGTACTATTACAGGCTTGAAGGATCGTTTGGCGTTCGGATGACGTTGAAAGAGGCACTCTGTTGGTGAATGTTTGAGGTGGTGTTAGTTTCGATTTTGCCCACACGCCGTAACATCCTTGTGGAGTTATACAGTTCATGATATTCAGCTACTTATGTAAATTCAGATAAGTATCTAAATACATGATGAAAACCATCATCGGCCAAAATGTAGCTCCAGAACTTTAAAATATATATATCAAAAAGCAACACCAAGTAAATCATATATAAGAACTGAAAATCTTCTCGATATACGTTTCTTCGGTGTATATTTTTTATTTAAACGTCATGAAATTCGTCACTAAGGTTACCTGAGACGCCGTGTAGACGGCGCGTTCGTGTTCCACGCGCGCCTCAAAGAGATGTCAGCAAACAGGGAGGAGCCCGCAATCGCCGATGCCTGCCAGGGCTACGGGACTGTTCGAAAAAGATACCGCGGCCCTGGAACACAAAGGGCAAGGAAGGAACATGGATGGGTTTTAGTCAGTACAAATCTGACACTCCCTTCCGATCTGCCCGGAGCGGGAGAAGTCATTTGATGATTACCCATCAAAAAAAAAAGGTTACCTGAGACCTAAAAACAATAAGACCCCTTCACAGAAAATCAGACAAAACGTTATGAAAACGTTCTTTAATCAACTAAAAGACGAGGTTTAATAATAATCCTGTACAAAAACTGAGCTCTATCTTGCAAACCACAATAAGACCAAAGAGTTAAACCCATACCTAATTTCACTTAACTTTTTCATTATAAATCCTTCCTTCCAATTCCACTTCCTCGTGTTTTGGCGGAAATTAAACTGGCTAAAACAAAGAGTCTGCAAACTTTCTTTGTCTCAAAACAGGCCTATAAAATGTTTGAGCCGTTCGTTTCTTGTAACCCTAAAAAAGTTTCTACTATGCAAATGTTTTTATGTAGGGATCGATTGTGATGGGTTCCGTGTCAGTGTACTGTTAGCGGGCTAGTTTATTATGGACTGCGACGATAAGAATCGGGTTATATGTACCGCGTCGCTTACCATAGGGTTGAATTTTTTTGTTGGTTTGTATTGATTGGTTTTTAGTGCTAGTTAGTTAACGGACTGCCCCGTTGGTCTAGCGGTCGTAAGCGCGACTGCTGAGCATGAGTTCAATACCCAGCTCGGGTAAAATGTCTTGGGTTTTCCGTTTAGAAATTTCTCAGTAGCAGGCAAGGAGTCTGGATTTGTGCCCGGTTAATGGCAATAGGCTCGCCACCTATTACATGGGACTTAAACATAACTAGAAAAATGTGGGTGTACTATTAGGTACACCTCTGCCTAACCCTTCGGGGATCACAGGCGTGATGTTACGTTATGTTAATTAGGGTTTCAATTATGTTCTCTCTTAAGAAAATGATATTTCCTGTCGTCAATTCAATCATGTGCTGTAAACAAAACAATCGTTGAAAGACACACCTTATAAATTAACTCTAACACCATGTTAGAGTTATTTTATAAGGTGTGTCTTTTAATAATTGTATCAAACAAAGGCGTTTTGTTACTTTTCTCTTTCCTTTCAACTCTTCCCAAGTTAACAGTTATTGAACAACTTATAAGTATTGCGGATTACTTTTAGGTTATTCAATAACTGTCGATTTACAGACTATCTATATTTGTCTGCCAAAGTATATGACATAAGGAAGAACAAACCCAAGCCATCATAATTAAACAACACATCGACAATCAGTAATTGCTTCAAACCACGCCGCAGAACTAAGCCGCTCGAGAAGTATTGCATCGCAATGGATTCTGACACTCACTTCCAATCAGTCTTTGAGGCTTTGGCTGCGAGGAAATTGATTATCCACCTTCAAGTTTGATGAAATCCCAGCGTGGCAATCAATAACTGGGGGCTTTAAGTCGAAAGCGTAGGTTTTCTGGTTTAGGCGCGTATGGGATTTTGTTGACTTAGTGGGAATTAAAACGTCCATGTTGGATATGGGACAGCTATTATTTGATACTGCAATTTGACTACTTTCAGGCGTGTGTGGGTTTTTGATTGATAACATCGTCAGGGAAAAAATATTTTCAAGAGAGGATCACAACCTTCAGTAATGAGGAGTACGACTTGAGGAGGAGGAGGAGGGTTTTTGTGATTTTTAGGGTTCCGTACTCATAGGTTAAAAACGGGGCCCTATTACTAAGACTCCGCTGTCCGTCTGTCTGTCTGGCTCTCTGTCACCAGGCTGTATCTCATGAACCGTGATAGCTAGACAGTTGAAATTTTCACAGATGATTTATTTCTGTTGTCGCTATAACAACAAATAATAAAAATAAAAATTATTTATTTTAACACATATCAATTATATTTTTAAATATTCAAATATAAAACAATATAAAAAAATAATTAAAAGGCTCCCATACAAGAAACGTGTTTTTTTTGGTTTATGCTACGGGTGTGGTACAAGATTCTTGTATGGGGCCGAAACTCCGTTCCGTATGCCCTTGTGAGCATGCCTTGCTTTTACGGATGTAACTGATTTTTACAATTTAATTTAACTTTCAGTTAGGTACTACCCCAATTATAAAATACATTAAATAAAACCCGTGCTCCACATAGAACTATTACTCTTACAAAATTGCCACAAAGTAACACTGATGTATTCTCTTTCCTTTGTTTCAGGTAAGCAGCTGACACACTTTATCATATTCACGTTAAGTTATAACTTAAGTATTTAAATAAAGTATTTCTACCAAAAACTACTACGAGAACTACGTTGTTAACAAAAGAGTAGAGTAGTAGGATTGGCATGTTAAGTTACTCTCAATTTACGGGCGTTAACTTGTCTAAGAAAACATGATTCTTTGGAATAGAAGTTAGCTTTTTTACTTTTAACATGATGCAGCCTCAATCCAATGGGATTTTATTGAAATAAAAATTCTAAATGAAAGTCATATGAAAGTATATTTAATTAAATGTCAAATTTCTCGCCACTTAATACTGAGATCAATGACTGAGATAGATTAATAGCATGGATACTTTTTTAACAAATCCCAACAGCTACTATTAGATCATAATTTGGTATTTAAACTAAACTCATATTTTCTATCACTGCCATATTTTTATGGCTGCCTCGTTTTTCTTGTGGTCGCAAGCGCGACTGCTGAATACGAGGTCCAGAGTTCGATTCCTGGGTCGGGAAAAGTATTATTGGGTTTTTCTATCAGGAAATTATCAGTAGCAGCCACGCCACGGAGTCTGGATTTGTACCCGATTGATGGCAATAGGCTCACACATTACATGGGGCTTAAAAAAATATAACTGGTGAAATGTGGCTGTACATTTAGTTACACCTCTGCCTTACCCTTCGGGGATTACAGGCGTGTTGTTATGTTTTGAACTGAAATTTTGACTATGCTTTTAAAATCGGTATATAAGTTTTATTAATGACTAGCTTAGCCCGCGGTTTCGCTCGCATTCATTTAGAATTTGAGAATCAATTCGGGTTGTACTCTGCTTGTAATTCAATACAGATTCGAAAGGTACGTGGCGCCATCTATGATTATAACGTTATTGTTGTTTTCCTCAGGAACAGTACCTTTTTTCGGTATAAAAGATTATGTCCGTTTCTGTACATCTGACAACGTATATGAAAAATTACAGGATCATAGGTACAGTGGTAAAAGCGTGAGAAGGTAACAAACAAACAAACTTACTTTCGCATTTATAATCACTACTACTATACATATAATAAAACAAAGTCTTCCGCCGCGTCTGTCTGTTTGTTCGCGATAAACTCTGCCCCGATTTTTATGCTGTTTTCACCAATGGATAGGGTGGTTCTCGAGGAAGGTTTAAGTATTTAATCTGTCAAGTTTTTGTTGTGGTGTGGTGTGATGTCAGCACGTCACGTACAGCACGTAGTATAATATGCTAAGGTAGATAGTATGTGAATACGTGATTGTAGATTATCGACATAACATCACGTCGTAACTATGTATATAATGTTGCTAATTAAAGGTGGAAGAGTAATCGACTCTTGGGGTAGTAACTAGCATGTAGTTTACTTTGACCCCTCCATCCCCTCGCATCGCATGGCGACCCTGCCAGTCGGCTGGACGGCGTTATAGTTGCCCGACCAGGAGCTAGTCACGGTTCGTGGTTGGCGGTTTGATTGTCTTCATTGAGTATCACGTCAGTCGCGTCACGTCGCAGGCCATGGGGAGCACGACGTCCAAGGAAGAGGTGATTATCGCCCAGGCGTCTACGAGTGGTGCAAATACCGCAACGGCTACTCAGGAGCAGCTGGCGGCTATCAAGACCGTGTTGCTGTTTGTGGCTGTGTGTATGGCAGTTGTCATCATAGGGTTGGCGGTTCGCATGTATCGGAGATGTCACCACAACTGGATTGAAGAAAAGATGAGACAGCGGGAAGTCCAGAAGGCTGTACAGATGGTTTGACCAGGAGCCGTCGGAGGAACGAAGTAAGTGTTTCTTAAGTGGGAGTGAATAAGTGTGTTTCGGTGCTTGTGTTCATCGTTAAATTTAGAGACATTAATTTAAATGGAAGTGGAGTTAACGTCGCTATTTGTACATCTTAAGTTATTAAGGGAATCTATTGTCAAGTTAGGCCCTAGTAGGCGGAGAGGCAGAAATTTTGATAGTAAGATTAGTGAGGTGAAAGCGTTTTATCGTAAATTTAAGTGTATAGTTTCAGAATCAAGTAAGTTCTCAGAAGAATTGGCTCAGTTAGTATGTAAGATAGAAGCATTATACGTCGACACTATTAAGTTTGAGAGCGAAACCGAAACGGAACAAAACATGGCGGCGGAAAAGTTTTCTTTGAGAACGGCAGTTGGCCTACTCCCAAAGATGAGTGGTGATGAACAAGTTACGCAAGACTTAATTGATGCCATAGGATTATATAGTTCTATGTTAGTGGAAGCAGATAATGCACTTTTAATTAAATTTGTTTTGACTACGCGACTTACCCAAGGTGCTAGGATTCGGTTGTCCTCTAGTTACGCAACGGTAGATTGTCTGTTAGCTGATATGAAGAAGCATTTGTTAACAGTAGAGTCAGACGTAGCTGTGCAAGCGAAACTTGCTCGCGCTAGGTAGAATGATAGGTCGGTCGCGGATTTTGGGGCTGAGATAGAGAAGTTAATGATTAATTTGACTATTTCTCAAACCGGGGAAAGTTTGGAAGCATATGAGATTTTGCGGCCATTGAACGAAAAGTACGCGATCAGGAAGTTTGCTGACGGGCTTCGCAATCAGCGTTTGGGTACGATCATTACGGCGCGGAATTTGACTTGTTTGAAGGATGCGGTCAGGGTAGCAGAAGACGAAGGTTGTGCATCGTCGGCACAGGTTATGGCGTATCAGCGTTGGCCCGCAAGGGGTGGTTTTGATAATAGAGGTCGCGGAAATGGTTATAGGCGGTCTACAGTAGGAAGTGGATACGCGCAACATAAAACAGCTGTTGAGCGTACGCGCAAAAATGCCACCGTATGGCATAATCGTGGAATGCGGGGTCGTAGCAATAATGCTCATCGTGGTCATTCGACTCAACAAGGTCGGAGGCGTGTAGCGTATTTCGAGCATGCGCGTAGTGATGCTGACTCAGGCGGAACGTCAATGTCACGACGTAATGAAGCAGCTGACCACCAGTTGCAGTTTTTTCGAGGCTAAGCGTATTTTAGCTTGCGATAGTATTAATTGGGTTAATTTTCTAGTGAATAATGTAGATGCGGAATGGTTAGTGGATACGGGCGCGTCGATATCGGCTGTAAAGAGTGGGTTCTTGTTGAACAATGCTTTGTGCTGTAAGGTAGTTAAGGAAGAATTAGTGATTAATGGTGTAGGAGGTAGTTTGAGGGCTATAGGTTATGTATATTTAACGTTGGAATATGGACGATGTTCTTTCGCGCATAAGTTTTATATATTTGATGATTTGCCATGTAAGTCGGTTGGTATATTGGGTCAGGATTTCTTGCAGAAGTATGGTGGTATTGTAGATTTTTCGGCGGATAGGTTCTCTCTTAGGGATCGTGAACGGCGGGTGGTTTCGATGCCACTTAAGTCCTATGATTACTTGTTGACTATTCCGGCACGTTGTGAGGTGGTTAGGTATTACCCCGTTAACAGAGCGGAAGATTGTGTGGTAGTAAGGCAGGAATTGCGGGAAGGCGTTTTCTTGGCTAATGTGATAGTAAGGCCTAGAAACGGGATGGTACCCGTTAGGATTTTAAATACGAACTCCGAGGAAGTTGTGTGTAGTATGTCCGGTGTGGAAGTTTGTCCGTTGAGTGATTTTGATTGTTGTAATTTCGTGAAGCCAGGGACGGACGTTGGGCGTGTAAAAGGGGTACTTTCTTTACTTAAACTCGACTATTTGAACGCCGAGGAGCGGTTGTCGATTGAGCAAGTGTGTGCAAAGTTTTCGGATGTTTTTCATCTCCCGGGTGATAAATTAGCTGTCACTAACGTGTATGAGCAGTCTATACGCTTGAAAGAGAATGCTACTCCGGTGTACAAGAGGCAGTATAGGATACCTTATGCACAGAAGAAGGAGGTTGATAGGCAAGTGCAGGAGATGCTGGAGAGTAATATCATTGAGGAGGCGGTTAGTGAGTGGTCTAGTCCTGTTTTGGTGGTCCCCAAAAAGGCGGATCGTAGTGGAGAGAAGAAATGGCGTGTGGTTATAGATTATAGGCAGTTGAATGAAAAGATACAGGTGATAAGTTTCCATTGCCGAATATAACTGAGATTTTGGATTCGATGTCAGGCGCAGTTTACTTTAGTCACTGTGATTTGTCACAATCTTATTATCAGTGCGCTTTGGAGGAGAGTAGTAGGAAGTACACTGCATTCACAACAGGCAAGGGGCAGTATCAAATGTGTAGGTTGCCGATGGGGTTGAAGATAAGTCCGAGTTCGTTTAGTAGGTTAATGACTGTGGCCATGTCTGGATTGAGTTACGATGGGTGTCTGATTTATTTGGATGATCTCATTATTTTTGGACGGAATTTAGATGAACATAATCGAAACCTAATGTCAGTATTTTCACGCTTGAGGGAAGTAAATCTAAAGTTGAATCCGTCTAAATGTGAATTTTTGAAGAAGCAAGTGCTTTATTTGGGGCATGTAATATCGGCGGAAGGTATTTCACCAGATCCGGAGAAGGTAGAAGTTATTAGAGGTTATCCGCGTCCATCGACGGTTGATGAGGTGAAGCGATTTGTAGCGTTTGCGAATTATTATAGGAAATTCATACCACAGTTTGCTGATATAGTGGTACCTATGAATAGGCTGTGTAAGAGAGGTGTTGTATTTAGTTGGTCCGATGAGTGCGAGAAGTCGTTTTTGTTGCTTAAGGAAGCGTTAATGAATCCACCGGTGTTGGATTATCCTGATTTTTCTGATAGCAATACTTTTATATTGCAAACCGATAGTTCTGGATATGCTATAGGGAGTGTGTTGTGTAATGGGAACGGAAAACCCATCGCATATGCTAGTAGGTCGTTAGGGAAGAGTGAGTTAAATTATCCGATAATAGAGAAGGAGTTGTTGGCAATAGTTTGGTCAGTTAAATATTTTAGACCGTATTTGTACGGACGGAGGTTCGTTGTAAAGACGGATCACCGGCCATTACTGTATTTGTTTAACATGACAGATCCATCCAGTAGGTTGACTAAGTTTCGTTTGTGTTTAGAGGAGTATGATTTCGAGGTTGAATATATTAGGGGCAAAGAGAATGTTCTAGCGGATGCACTTTCTAGAATAGTGATAACGAGTGAGGATTTGAAATTGATACGGGAAAAGACGATATCCGTGATGACGAGGGCGCAGTACAAGCAGTTGAGAAAGCCAAATGTTTGTGATAGGGACTCCGTGGTATCTGGGACTGATCACCCTAGGATCGTGGAAGTACTTAAGAAACAAGGAAATGACATTGAGATTTGTTTAGATGATTGGGAGAAAATGTTACGTAACAATAATAATAACAACAATAATAAAAATGATTGTAGGAAGATATTTTCAAAGTCGCGCAATTTAGTGTATATGCCAGAAAACTCGAGTATTTATGTAAACTATGAATCTTTATCGGGAACTTCGCGAGACGAGTTATCGAAAGACATAGTCAGTTTTTGTATTGAAGAAGGCATTAAAGAAGTAATAATTATGAAAAATCATTATAACATTGATTTTATTACTAGAATGGCAAAATATTTGAAGGAAAATAGAAGTTCGATTTGTGGGGATTTTAAACTGTGTGTAGTGAAGGATTTACGGAGAATAGAAGGGAAAGATGAGAAGAAGGTTATTTTGAATGATTTCCATATTTTACCCACGAGTGGTCATGCAGGAATACGTAGGATGGTGAATAATATAAAGAAGTATTATTATTGGCCTTCTATAGAGAAAGACGTAGTGGAGTACGTTGGTAAATGTGATAAATGTTGTAAGCTTTGACCCCTCCATCCCCTCGCATCGCAGTGGGAACGGGATTAAAATTGCATGATTACTTTAGGTCGCGATAACCGACATTCACGCAGGCGAAGCCGCGGGCATCAGCTAGCATTATATAAGTAAGAATAAGGATAAGGATTACACTAGACATAAATAAGTTTATCACCAAAACATAGCATCATAATAAAAAAACCTTCTAAAAACTCTTTCCAGGTTTTCAAAGGTGAGACGTTCTTTGTCCGCGATATACGTTAAGCTAGGTGTGAAAATGGCCTTATACATAAAAGATCGGCCGATTTGAGTGCGGTCGAGAGTTCGATGGGTGCCGTGTTAGTTTCTCTTAAGACCCACTCCGCAAATAGTGTCCTCGCACAGTAATCTCTGTGGGGGCAAAGATCTGAAATGATACTGTACTTTGTTGAAATATTTTAGGTTTTCTTAGTAAATGTTTAGGGTTCAAAGTGTGCGTGGGTTTTAGTTTTTCATGCCTTAAAGAGCAAAGAATAGATAGATTATGCCTTAGGTTAGGACATATAGGATACATTTTCATTTTGTTAGTTCTATTCGTGGGATTATTTCCAGTCAATGTAATAAATAAGGTAGTTGGAGCTAGTATTCATATAGAACTTAAACATTAACATTACCATAACATCAAGCCTATAATCCCCGTAGGGTTAGGCAGAGGTGTACCTAATAGTACACCCACATTTCGCCAGCTATGTTTTAAGACCCATGTAATAGGGGGCGAGTCTATTGCCATCAACCGGGCACAAATCCAGAATCCGTGGATGCTACTGAGAAATTCCTGATGGAAAAACCCAATAGCACTTTGCCCGACTTGGGAATTGAACCCAGGACCTCATGCTCAGCAGTCGCGCTTGCGATCACTGGACCAACGAGGCAGTAATAAAGAACTGTAGGGAATAAAAAAAATATATTTTGTAGGAGACTTACCAAGTCTATTTCGTAGTATTTGAGCATTTTTTTTTTTTTGAGAGAAAAACTTTAAATACTCTAGTTATCTACCCTGCCCTTCTGCACCACCATGAATATCCTTCCACGAAGTACCTCATAGTTATAATATAACTATCAGTTTTCCACTCACGAACAGGGCACTATTTCATAAACATGGCAATCTGTATCGCCAAACTTGGTACTCGGCTTCCAAAACACAAACTTTGTGCGGAAACCAACGCACATAAATGCCCAACTTTGTTTTATGGCTGCATTTTATTCAATCCTATGACGTCATTCCAAAATCTCTTTTAGTTTGAGTCAGTGGGCTATTAGGGTATTGTGGCAGAGAGAAAGTCGTGCGTCGTGGTTGGTGACTAGGGTATCGATTTAGGAGGTTAAGAGGGGAGTTGGGCTGCGATCTCTTCATACAAACTTTGACGAAATCGGCATTTACTATACCCCGTAGAACTATCATGTTTTTTTTTCATAAAATTAAGGACTAGTGTAAGCACGTCCCTGTCATTTCCTTTTTTTCAGCAACTAAATAAAGAATAATATGACTCTCCAAATTGACAAAAATAGCCTTGTTTTTACGGCCGTGATTAGAGGACTACCAAACAAATTCTAAAAGTTTTGACATTAAAGAAATTGATAGGAACCTAGACATACCTACTTTTTTAAAATATTAATGTCAAAAATGATTGAATCGGTTTAGTTTTCGAGGTGAAAAAAGGGGAATAATTATGAAACATCGATCGCGTCAATTTTTTTGTGATTTTTGTTTTGATCTGAGCTGCGAGATCACGCTGCGTCAAGCCTGCCCCCATAGAGTGCGATAGGGACAACTGCAGTCCCTATCGCACTCTATGGGGGCAGGCTTGACGCAGCGTGACGGCAATAGTTTCTTCAATTACCTATTTTTCAAATTCCTCACGGGTCCTGTCTCTTCTTAAACTGGAATTTCCGCTATCGTACTGATGAATGATGGTAATCCTTCATTGCAACTTCTTCCGTAAAATGAAGAACATGCTAAACCTTACGTGTACACTATTGTCTGACCAAACACATTAATTCTCCGTGTGCTCCCGTTCACTAGTGAGGAACCAGCACCGGAGTCCACCTCGGTGATCCAATACCACTTTTAAGATGGATGTTAAAGTCCTGCAAATAATTTGGACAATTCTGTACAAAAGGTCTGGGCTGCTTTCTTAATGTACAAGAGCGCAAAATACTTATTTAGTAATTTGATCAATCAACTTTGACAAACTAGTATGCTGTAGATAGCACTAAGCACACACAAATAAAACACTCACTTTTTGCAATTGAAACCAAAGATTATATCTCGACAATTCCTCAGAAATAAGCATGAAACGGGCCACTCCAAAATTTCGCAGATTCAAATTGCCAGCACCACCGTCCGTTGCTAAGAGTGACGCAAAGGGAGGGGTAACTAAGGGATTCGCCGTGTACATAAATCCTTTGATTGACGCACTTAAGCATGGGTTGACCCAGATGGTTCTTGGGCAACGTACGAGCCTTATGGGGGAAATTTTCTCTAAACAGAGATTCTGCAAAGTCAGTTTTGTAATATTGAGGTGAATTAAGTTAGACTTTCTAGGAATATAGACTTGGAAAAGATTTAGTGGAACATCAAAACTTATTAAAACATTTAAACTTTAGAAACAGGCTGTTCTTGACATTGTTTAATAATTATACAAAATTAGTGTAGTTACACGCTAAGATTAAATAAAGTTTAGGTGACGTTGTCATCAACTTCCTGCCCTTATCCCATTCTACTTGGGGTCGGCGTAACACGTTTTCTTCTTCCATTCTCCCCTGTCAGACGTCACGGCATCATTTACTCCTTTCTCTTTCATATTATTCCTCACACAATCCATCCATCTTTTCTTTGACCTTCCTCTCCCTCTCCTTCCATCAACATTCATATCCATCACTCTTTTAGTCACATACGTTTCATTTCTCCTCATTACATGTCCACACTAAGACAAACGACTTCATTTCAGTTTTTCACTTTCAAACTTCCTCTAATATACTCGTTCCTTGTTTTATCCATTCTTTAGGTTACGTTATATTGTGTTAATATTTGGTGCAAAAAAATAGAGTGTGTGCTTAAAACCGCATGGCAGAAGTGAAAACAGCTGTCTGTATCTTTCTCGCTCGGGTACACTTGGCGGTCCCGTGTTCACCCGATCGAGCCTTTCACCTCAGAGCGTGATGGATCAGCCTAACTTACTACCTACGAAAAAATGTGTGTGCGGTGCGCCAATAGAAGTTTTCACTTCAAAAATAATTTGCAGTATTTTAGAAAGATGTTAGTGACAGTGTTGAAAAATACTAACATTAAGATTATGAAATCAGGCGTTACTTTCTGGAAATCCATGACAGTGTCAGTAAATGACCGTGTGTGAAGTGCCAGTGTGTAAGTGACCTATACAAAAATGATGATTGCTTAAATCGTCATTTTCCTTATGAATGTATAGGTCCTGTACCAAATCATTCATCCAATCCTTTAGCTGTCATCTCACAGCAAACAAAACAAAAAAAAACGAAAACACTTCAAAACAAATTCTTTCCCTTTGAATGTCCTTATTCTATAATACACCTTTAAAAGAGCAAAGACCATTGTACTCGAGATCACAAACAAACGTATCTGTTGTCCAACTTATGAATATTAATACAAGGGAAAAAATTCCATTATCTTTTGCGATGAGGGACCCTCTTGAATACATTACGGAGAGTTCTAAGTGATATATACTACTTATTATGTTGGGGTGATAGATATTTTCTTTGTAGTTAGGATGTTCTTTTTGTTGGGTTTGGTTGATGGCTAATTTTGTTATGAAGTCTAGACTCTCTCTGCGTTTAGCAAAGTCTAGATTTTCTGATTTTGGACATTTGCAAAGCAAAAAAAGTGTAAACCTCTTTCAGCAGATACCAACTTGCAGTGTGTAGTAAAATTGCTTAACAATATTTGTGACTAGGCACCTAGTAAATAATTTTATCGAACAAAAGTCAGCCAAAAGAATGCAAAAATGTTAAAAAAAATTCAATCCAATCTCATAATTTTAACGAAAGAAAAGCAGAACAGTATGCATAAAAGTAATTCAAAGAAAACAAACCACCAATTCATTCAATCTCAAATTATGAAGGGAAATAACTGACCCTGACAGCCCCCACTAGAATTCCAACCTTATCACTTTCCACCTAAAGTCCGCTTTCCCATGCCACTTGAATTAATAAGCAATAAGTGGGTTGCCCTGGATTACAACTTAATATCAAGTGCCTTATCTTTAGAGAATTTACTTTGTTGTCGCTTATGTACCACTAGGGGTCTCTTGAACCTTTTCAAGCCGTTTTACCTTCTGCGTCTTGAAGTATTTAACCTTACTTATCTAGGTAGAGTCGGCCATAACGATCCTCAGATTATATTTAATTTGGCCGTCAATGAACCAGTGTGAACATTTTGGCCGGTAATTTGTAAATGAATCTTTGTTTGATTTCGCGAAGTAAATACGTCGTTGTGTCGTGAAGTGGTTGGCAAATAGCATTACAGAAGGTTAATTGCGTAACACATTTATAATTCGGAAATGGTATTCATTTTGACAATCCAACAGTGTCGACTGCGTTACTAACGTTGTAAAGCAGACGGATTTTCTAAATATTATAAATCAATGAGATCCCTCTAATAGGGTAGGCCTGTGTCCAAGCTGTGGGAACATTATAGGCTGATGATGATGATGATGATGATAAATCAATGTGTCAAGTTATCCCTTCGAAATTGTGAAAGAATAGTGTTTTACACGATTGAGTTGCTGGTTTCATATTGTATTTAAAAACGAATGTTATTTAATGTTTAAATACATAAGTGACGCTTTGGGTTAGACACCTAGCTAGCAATATGTAATCTACTGACCGACTTTTTGGCAATTCGAAATTTGTAAATTCTTTGAGTTTGAGCTATATAACTTAAAGGAAGGGTAATGTTTTTGACTTTTGACGCGACAACGTCCAATAAAACTATGAACGCTGGCTGCATACACGAAAAAGTGTCCCGTTACGCTCATTGTCCTGTTACGCTCATTGCCCCGTTACGCTCATTGTTCCGTTAAGCTCATTGTACGCATACGTCACATCTATCTCTTTTCCACTCGATTTTATGACGTTCCAGTTCAAAAATTTAATACATACGTTAAAATATAACGTATGAACTGTTATACTCTAATTTAGACATTTATTTTTTGGGTATTTTGAAAACAAATGTTATTTTGGAACCTATGTGATAACCATAGATCGGAGTAGGTAGATTGAATTTTGGTACTTGAATCATAAATGTTCACAGAAAGAAGAACATGGATAAGTCATTTTCTCGGAAAGTAATTCCGGTATTTCCGGATCCAATTAAATATTGTTAATTTTGGTAGTGATATTATTACTACTCAATTCATTTAAAGGATGGTACCACCGGTTAGTGCACCACCCATGATCCTTTGCTCTGATTGGTCGTTGGTTTGTGTCAAATCGTGACTGGGTAACGTTAAAAAAAATTATGAACAATATAATATTGCTCATTTTAATACAATTCCAACCTAAGTTCCGGTTTTTTTTTTAATAATCAACCAATTCCGAAATCTGGACGAATGTACATATAAATACATACGGATCAATGACCCCATGTTAATCTACCTACTCTGATCTATGGTGATAACGCCCTCCACATCACCAGGGACAGAAACAGGTGGATAAACATCATACGAGTTAAAGTGATGCAGAAGGGAGGTCACGACCCTCAGCACTGAGGAAAACAACGCAAGGAGGAGGAAGATGTGACACAAGTCTAATGGATATAATAGGTACCTCATGGCTTCATACAGATATGACGATCAGGGTTCAAAGTTTCTCATCCTCCATCGGCAAAGGAGAATACTCTGACCAGACGGGTATTGTGTCTGGTGGGCTCCCAACGGCTGCTGTCAATCAATCAATCAATCAATGTTTATTGTGGATCATAGGTAGTACATAATACATGTCTTAAAATAATTAATTCAGACAGACAGACAGATTCTATCAGACTGACGTATTCCAATTTAGATGATAACCCTTCTTTCGCAATGCAGCTTTTGTTGTAGAAACTTTGATACAAAGTATAAAACTATTTTACGTCCGTCACGTCACTATCTCAGGTCCATTTGAAAACCAACGCCGTCCAGCTGCTCGGCATTCTGCTAAACTGTGCCTATTTGGAGCAGCCGTGAGACATACAATAATTATCTTTTTTACTTTCGGGTTTAGAGTTAAATTCATTTGTTTTGGACAACAGTAATTCATATTTAGTTAGTATTACAACAAACAGCTTATACAGGGTGTAAACAGACGCAATGACGTGGAAAACAAGTGCCTTTCGGTTTCGTTAAGAGTCAGTTTACACCCTTTATTGTTGTGTCAGTAGCATTGATTTAAGCTTTCTGTTCCTTTTGTTTGCCAAATAAGCCAATTTTCTTTCTTTCTAGATACTATCACAACCTCATTAACAAGAACAACTAATGTTAACACCAAAAAGTTCCATCAACGACTTGGTACTCACAATATTTTCACGCAAACATCCTTAACCTGTAAACGAATCGGGTCCCCCGGGACACTCGCGTGCAGCTAACAATTCTTTCGACTTTTACCTCGTAAATACAGTTACCAAGTTGGTCAGACGCGGCAAATTTATTAAAAGGAACAACTATATAGCTAAGAAGTACCGTAATAAGATTTAGTAGTTCACTGTTAACATCTTGGCTAAGTTGGCCGTCATTTTTGTCCCCTCTATCTAGTTAATGGGTCCTTTTATAGAATAAAGTACGTGAGATCACGTCTTTGTTTTGGTAGAAGAAGATAAAGATGTAGATGCGTATAAAGGATGTAAACAGATTCTTAACGAAGCCGAAAGGCACTTGTTCTCCCTGTCATTGCGATATTTTTTTTGTTCTAGACCATACCTGGGAACCTTCTAGTTACGGAGATATTGGGGGTCAAAGTTCCAACTTTTTCACAAGTTTTTTTTTAAATACAAGTTTTTAATGTAAGATTTTTACATTAAACCCCTCCCGGACCCGCTTACTACTCAATCCATCCATCAGCACAATGTTTTGAGAGCGTTACATTGAGTCCTACTGTAAAACGTGATTTTTCAGCCCAAAAAAAAAGTCGTTTCCCAGCACTAATTTTTGCGTAAAGTTACTTAGTTTGATGTACATAATGCTTAGTTGACGGCTTCGTGAAGAGTCTGTTTACACCCTGTATAACGGGTTACGTTCAGAGAAATTATTCAGATTAAAAAAATATACACTTATAAACACTATGCTAAAATGTATCATTTTGTAAATAAAACGTACATTTTTCTATAAAAAAAAACTGAACCATTTTGATTTGTACTCTCTTTTACTTGTTTTTTTTTTTGTATTTGGTAACAATTAAATAAAACGTTTACTTTTGGTATATATTTTTAATATTAGCGAAACTATTTCTTCAGTATTTGACACACACACCGTATTATTTCTAAAGACAGGGTAGATTTGTGTAAAAACTGAAATAGTATCTACTATTTCAGCTTTTACACAAATCTACCCTTTAGAACAATTCGAAGCTTCCGGATGGTTCCGTACAGCTAAAAGACACCAATACCAAAATCTACATAAATCTTCCTCAATAAAGACAAGATGTTCTCGCCATAAAAAGTAACAGTACTCATTAAGAATAGATGTTAAAAACGTTTAAATCATCCCAAACGTTTGACGTAATCAAATAAAATCGCTGTCTGGATTAAAGGAGCTCCTTGGCTCTTGATTTAACATAATTTGTGCCAAGGAGATTTCGTTTTATTCTTTTCACTGCGTCAGTCTGATTTGTGACGTCAGTCTTTTAAAGTTAAGTCATTAAGCTTAATTGGATTTTGGATGCTGCGGATGTGGTTTCTTTTAATACTGGGTCAAATTAATTTAACTGGCCCAACTCAACCGATATGATTTGCTATCAATACGCGTCACGCCTGAAGCCGCCTTTCGCTAGTTAATTTAATGACCTTGCCGGGGAGCAGTGGTGGCCCAGAAGAAACGGTGAAGGAAAACATTGTGAGAGGTCCAGCATGTTCCAGAACCAAATACTCGAAGACATTTGTGACATCATCGAATCCGCACTCCGCGCCCGCTTGTTGGATTAAGTCGACTCCGTCCCACGGAGACATGATTTTCGTCCCAGTAGTGGGTGCGGGTCGATGTCAATCTGAATGGAAAACCCAGGATTCAGCTACAAATTTGGCGTCATCTTTAGCGGCTATCAGTTTCTTAAGCGATAACCCGGACACATGGGTATTAAGTATCCCATCGTTTCTGGAACAAAACAACGTTACAAACCAGGACGGAGTCAACTATTAAACTCTAACTGAGCAGGTCTTCGATAATTGAAGGCTCCTATAGCTTGTTAACGTTAATGCAATTTAGGTTTATCGTATTGATTATCTAAATTTGGTGATGATAGGATGTTAATCGGGCTATCGGAATTGCATATCAATGATATTGTATTGTTAACGGTTTCATTGAACGCATAATTGAAATTCTAAACGTCAGTTGATAATTTCAAAACGATATTAGGACAGCCATTTTGGATAAAGTTTAGTTGTTCATGGTAAAATGAATTCCTTTGCAAAGAAGCTCGTGTAGAATCCTTTGGTCAAATATTGGCGCTAAACTTTTTTAAAACGTCATTACGTGTCTGTCGTCTTCAAATGATTGACAAGAGCTGATCGATTATTTAGCGATTTATGGTAAAATCGCCAGCTCATCAAGTTACTGACGAATTTTCTCATTCGATTTTGAACTTAACCATCAACATTTTATGGTTTAAAATCATTTGGAGAAATTTGACAGTTTGTGGTAACTTAGATGTGCAACTGGCGTCTGTACAATCACTCCTTAAAGAATAAGATATTTAAATAATACTTATCTACTAAAACTTCTCCTCGTAAATACATAAACCTCACCTTTTTCCCATAGGGATGCTTCGATACGTACTAACTCCTGTGGATTCGTCTAAGTTCATAAATCTGGTTATAATCACACACAAGTACTACGCACCTGACCTTTCTGAAGAACATCACCAATAGCTGCTACTCTACCGCAAACTATAAAGCTTTGTCTTAATCAAAGGACGACTGAATATCTTACTTTGAAATGTTATTTCTCGCAGAAACGGCGCCGTCACTGTGGTTACAAGTGATTAATTAATCGATTGATTTATAGCCTCAGCTGTGAGTTTCTTGGATACAAATCAGACCAGAATAAAACTGTTTTTTTGTGAGGAATAGAATAGATTTACTCGTAATAAAGGTAATTTTGTGTAGGGTTAATTAAAGGAGTGACATAGATAGGTAGAAAATTTGGAAATGTTCAGAGGTTTTTTCGGAAAACCGTAATACAAATTTTAACATGATTCAGGAAAAATGAATAGTTTATAAGGCTAGGAATTGGAATTGATTAATATTGTTTCATCAATATTTTCTGGAACTAGAAGCATGTTTTTACACAAATTTGTTCTTCTATTAACGGTGCATTTGAAAGGATTATTTTTTAAATTCATCCCTAAAAGGGTTGAATACGGGAATTAATATTTGTTTGGAAGGTCGTTATTTTTGCCGATAGAAAACCCCAACGGACTGTGACTGGTTTCTCAACAAATGATTTTGGTTTGAACTATCGTTTAATTTTACATTTACGTACGATGAAATTATACCTATAAACTTACACTGCCACTTACGACATATTTTCTGTGATTTTCTATTATTCTGAGCTTCCGATATTTCGACGCTGTTGCAAGCGCAATGATCACGGGATTACTGGAGAATGGCCGGTGTTAGGTTAGGTTAAATTCAACAGCGTCAAAATATCGGGAGCTTAGAAAAATTGAAAATCACGTAAGAAATCTTGTAGTTGACAGTGTAATTTAAGTTATCCACTAAAACGCCAGCGGGTACTACGAAACCCGGCAATAAAAAACGCTTAGCTGCCATCGGGTACTCGAGGCCCCGGGTTCCTTAAATTGACATGATTGACAATGACATAACAGTGACATTTGACAGTTCAAACAAGGTTTAACTGTTGTGGGCCACTGCTTATAAAACGTGAAACCAATGAATTTTTGCCATTCTAATTAAAATGTAAGAAAATCCCTTACGATTTCCTCTAGCTACTATTTCCACATGTGAATATTCTATCCACTATTCTTATCGTGCAAGTTAACCACGTAACTATTACGGCGCGAGTTTCAAGTAACAAAGTAAAATGTATTAGAGTGAATAGCTCCCGTGCATTAGCGGTGAAGGCGATAAATGTCCACTTGCCATCAGGGTGCATGGTGAGCGATGCTGTATGTAGTCAGCAAACTTCCAAATGGGGGTTTTGTTTTAGTCTATAAAGCTGTTGGAAATTTTTGTTTTGGATAAAATCTTATTCAATGTAAGTTATCCTCTGCCAAGCCTTTTCCCAGCTATGTTGGTCGGCTTCCAGTCTAATCGCATGCAGTTTAAGCTTTTGGACGCCATTGTCACATATACGTGACAAGCAAGCGCGTGCCCTATACACCAAACGACACAAATATGTGACAAAATGGTTTGACGTGGAGAGCACGTGCGTGCGTTTATGCTCTGGCGTACAAAAGGTTAATACCAGTATTTTACATGGAGCGAATGTCTGGCAGATGTCAATCTGCCAATCCGCACTGGGCCCGCGTTGTGGATTATCACTCAATCCCTCTCATAGAAGGAGACCTGTATCCCAGCAGTGGGAACATTATAGGCTGATGATGATGATGATGATGATGACTGTGTGACTTCCGTAAACCAATTAGAACGGGGTAATACGATACCCCTAAGTAAGACTGGTTGTCAAACTCTTATTGACCCTTATTTGCCAGAATCTTATTTAATTTAAGTGAAAAATGCAAACATCTAAAAAATCAAATGGCCATAGATGATTGATTGATAATGAAGGCCGATGACTCTTCATCAACATCCACTAAGATGCGACTTATTAATGCGTTTTTAATAAGTGTGTGATGGGTTGCCGCATGCCAACCACCACTGAAATACTAGTCCTATTACAATTTCGCTACTTGTTTATTTTATATAGTGATTCGAATTTGTAACACGTTACTTTTGGGAATGGTCGGAGGTGATAACTATCTGAGTGCCAAGTAATATGAAATAAGTTTTAGGGCCAGTTGTGTTCTAAGGTAATTGCTGTAGTCGTCTTTCTGTCAAAAATTTCTTTTTTTTGAAGCGGATATTATCATACATAAAATCACGCCTGTAATCCCGTAGGGTTAAGCAGAGGTGTACCTAATAGTACACCCACATTTCGCCAGTTATGTTTAAGTCCCATGTAATAGGGAGCGAGCCTTATGCCATCAACCGGGCACAAATCCAGACTCCGTGGCTGCTACTGAGACATTGCTAACGGAAAAACCCAATAGCACTTTGCCCGTCCTGGGAATTGAACCCAGGACCTCATGCTCAGCAGTCGCGCTTGCGACCACTCGACCAACGAGGCAGTCAAGCACAAAGGTAAGATTCTGAAGGTAAGGTGATTGGCCTGTTGGTCTAGTGGTTAGTGACCCTGACGGCTAGGACGGAGGGGTTCGATTCCCACACAGGACAAATCTTTGTGCGATGAGTACGATTATTTGTTCTGTATCTGGGTGTAAATTTATCTATAATATGTATGTATTTAGAAATATATAAGTATGTTTATCAGTTGTCTGGTTGCCATAGTACAGGCTCTGCCTAGTTTGGGATCAGATGGCGGTGTGTTGGTTGTCCCAAGATATTATTATTATTTGATTACCGTATTACCGTATTCAAGACCAAATTATTTACATACCTTCCTACCAACCAAACACATCCTCCTACAAAATCGATAAATCTCTCAACTTGTAAAGAAAAGATCGGCAATAAGTGATAGGCGCGTCACCTGTCACAGAGGGTCGGTCCTCGGTTCAATGCGGGCGGACCCTAGTGTAATCCCTCCGATTTAACCGCCGGCTTGATCCTCTGATTCCCACCGAGGGGGGAGGGGGACTGGTAATTAGTTCCTTGTTTGACTGATGAAATTCTTCAGTGTTAAGGAAGGTGAGATGGGAGGGAGATAGTTTTTTTTTTTTTTTTTTTTTTGTGAAGGGCATCTCGCAGTTCAACCTAGGGAGGTTGTCGACTGCTTAACCGGGCTTTTCTGTGGATGCCTCGAAATTAAGGCCTCCAGCCAGAGCAACTTACAAACTAAACTACAAACTAAGCGACTACGCACTGAGGGCACCCCCTGTGGGGTACGGACCTCGGCTCAGGGCGTCGCTGGGAGAGGACAGCAAAGGGACAGGCTGGATCTGAGTGATATTATTTAGGGGCTGATTTAAGTCTACAGGCTCAGCTGCGCGGGCTGGCTCGAGCAAGGGTCTGGGAGGGCGTGAACCGGGGTTTCGCGACGGGCCTCGTCGGCGAGGACGGAAAGACGGATAACGGCGTCTGTGTTTTGTGACCGTGCTGGTTTCCCTACTGCTCTCCTGGAGG
The DNA here is from genome assembly GCA_950005105.1 of Lycophotia porphyrea. Lineage (NCBI taxonomy): Eukaryota > Metazoa > Arthropoda > Insecta > Lepidoptera > Noctuidae > Lycophotia > Lycophotia porphyrea. The sequence goes on along the minus strand of OX465388.1, from coordinate 16,590,573 downwards.
AGGGTGATGTCGTCGTCGGGGTCAACGAGAGTGTGCCTCGGGCGGCGGATCTGACTAATACGCGAGGGCTCGTATCGGGCGGCCGATGCGATCAGAGGGTTACGGTGTCTAACAGCAGAATCGAAGAAGCGCTTGGCGAGGCGTTTCATGAACTGCTGGATAGTGGGCAATCTAAGATCAATGTGCAGACGATCATTGCGGACATAATAAGGGGCTCCCGTGACTTTACGTAGGAATCGGTTTTGGAGAACTTGCATTTTATAGGGAGATAGTGGAAAGCGTTTTGTTTTAATAAATGGGGTATGGGCACAGAGAAATGTGATAGAGTTTATTGGCAGGTTTTTTATTGTTTATTTTTAACTATGTCCAATGCTTAAGTATCGCTATTAAGTATCCCTTTTTCCCTTGGGGTAGGCAGAAACCACAGACGACCAGCTACGTTATACACGCCGATGGCGAGTTCTACGCACCGGTTGTTAATAAAAAAATATCAAATTGTGTTCGTTCCAAGTATTGCCACACGCCAGAAGATCCATGCACAACTTATTTTCAATGCTCTAGCACAAGGCTCAACCTATTTCCTAAATAAAAGCGCAGTGTTGGTTATTCAACGTTCCGTTCTGCACGGAGAGTTGAAATTCCACCGATACTAGAATATTATTACATTGAATTAGGTATTTATTATTCAAAAACATTTGCCCTCGATTAAGCTATTTGTTGACAACATTACTCACATTAATTTAAGCAAGAAAACAAGCTAATAAAATACCTCTTATGAGGCACTTCTAGACAATAAATCACAATTCTCTTACAAACAAGTTATCTATTTAAAGCAGCCATTAAACAAGTCATTTACTTCGTACTCCGCAAAGGCATAATTACTATTACTATGAAATTCAGCCCTAAATATACCGCTAACATAATTAATATTCACAGAGACGTAAACGCGACAGGAGCAATCACTCAAGTACGCAGACTGTTGTAGCATTTACACTAAGGACACAGAGTAGCTAATAGCAGAGGGCCCGCTTCTGATAACAAACAAAAATTTGCCACTTCTGATAGCAAATGAAGCGCACATAAGGTACCGAAACTTTGATTTTTAGAAGGCATTGAAAGTGACGCTAAGATTGACAGATAAGATTGGTCAGTCTTTCCACCGTTACCGTGATCTCGTCATCATTAGTGAATATCGTACACTTCCCTTGTGTCAACCAGAGATAAAAGAATGTGCTACTTACGTCTTCCGGCATGTTGGCTGTCATTATTGCCAAACAATGAAATGATGGCCAAAAAAATACTAGATGACAACTTTTGTTTGTTACAGAGGAAGATGATTTTATTAGTGTATAGTTTCCGTAACATAAGAAGGTACTTTTTGAAGTGACAGCAATATCAAAACAATACTTTTAAACAATAAAACTTACTTTACCCAAAGTAGATAGAAGTTTCTAGAGTAAATTTTTCTCACGCTTGAATGACCCTTCTGCGTCTATGATACTCTGTGTGAATAAGATTACATAGAACTAGAAACCAGATCTATACAGCAAACTATCGCTAGATAATATAGCAATATTGCATCCTTATTGTTAGTGTAAGAGGGAGATGGTAATATGCATAAATCACTCTTAAGTTTGTATTGTACTATTGATTCTCGATGGTACTTACTCTTCCCCAGGTATTTCAATGCGTTTCAAGATGAGAGATTTCATAATAAAGTTTTATAATTAATAAATTGATGGTTTGTAATCAGTTCTTGAGAATATTTTATGACGCACCTTTGCGTGTGAATCGTAAATATGTTATTACAGTAATTTCAAATTTTAATGATCGTATAATAAAACCAACCTCTTACTTTGATAGTTAAAATTCTTGTTTTATTAAACAAATACTTAGTTTTATAACCATGTCTACTCGACTGCTTGCAATTAGTTGATACGTAACATGAACTTTATTTATAGGGCACTATACAACTGAGAAATTCTTTTCCCGAATTAGCTGGGGTTATAATAGAACCACTTATATTAGTCAATCAATATTCGTTAGTTAGGTTTTTCGATCAGAAATATCTCAACGGATCCCCGCAACCTTCACCAGGTCATCGGTTCACCAGTGCGAGGCCTTCCAACACAACGTCTTTCGGTTCGCGGTTGCCACTCCAGAACTTTTCGGCCCATCGGCCATCCGTTCTGCGAGCAATGCAGAATGATTTAAATAATCAGTTATAATTATCGGGGGTCAACCTATGATATTTTTGTGAGTAGCGTTACCAAAGCTAATTAATGACTGAAAGACGCCTTTAATGGCCTCGACAGCTAATTTTCTGCCCTCCCCACACGTCAATGTTCCCAACAGTGCAGCTCCCACATAAGAAAGGAACTGCAATACACTATAATCTAGTGCGGCAGACGTAGACGAAGCTCTGTCATTAAGCCAGTTCGCTTGCCTGACAAACTGTTTGTTTTAACGCTAAGATATACGAGAAAGAACATATTTTACGAAGGAAAAGTGGGTTTAAATGTTGTAAAGAAGAGAATAAATATAAAGTTACATTAAGACTGTATTTCTCGAGAGCAGAAGAGTATAATCCACGCAAAATTAGCCAGTTATTTTATTAGTCCCATGTTAAATGACAACGGTTGACGCAGTGGCTGAGTGATTGTGTCGTGGGTTTGTTCCCTGCACGTAACAAATATTTGTATGACTTACAGATAGTTGTTCCGGGTCTAGCTATTTTTGTATGTGAGTTTAAATTTATGAAAACGCATCATCATCACACAGAGAAATTCCTAGTATGGGGCAAAGTTAAAAAAAAAAATATGGATTTGAGTCACGATACTAAATCATTTTTTGAAGAATTACTTATTAGCAATTTGTCTCAATTACAACAGAATCATGCTCTGTAATTGTGCTTGTAATAACTGAACCTAAATCTCCAAGCAAAAACCACCCCACAGCCAGACTAAAAAGATTCTATCAAGAAATCAAAATTTAGTATTTATATTTTTTTCAAAGGCTACAAATCACGCGCACCTTTAATCGCTCAACTGTTGAATCGCTAAATGAAATCATATAAAACCACTAATTCCGGATTTTGTGGATTTGCGGTTTTAATGCCCTGCCTGAAATGGAAAGTGAAATAAAACTGAGGGATTATGCTGTTAATGTAGATGACTATCGAAATCTGGCAACAATGTTGTAGTACTTCGAAATAATTGGATTGTGAGGTAGATAATTGGGTTACATTAGGCTTATATTTGCAGTTACCACCTATGTTCAAACTAACATTATTTATTTGATTGAATTAGAATCCGATTGATTGCCATCTTGATTTAGTAGTGGGCTTGTAGCTTCAACTTTCTGACTTACTCCTTGACTGTTCAAAAATCCCTATCCGGTTTAATATGAATTCAAATAAATAATTTTGAGTTTGATCCTTTCAAAATATGAAATAAGTGGGACTATACTGCTACGCCGTAGCATGACATCATGGCTACGCCGCGGTGTTGTAGCAAGTAAACGTACTCTTAAATCTATTGTACTTAAGGACTTTCACTCTGTATTCTACGAGCCACCTTTATATTCTATCAGACTCCAAAAACCCGTGAAAATTCTAATAAAATGTTATTTTTGTATTCACCGTAGACACTACGCCTAAAGACGTAACAAAAATAAAAACAGTTTTCTCTACTCTCTAATAAGTATTCTGGATGCTGTCTGTTTTATTCAATAAAACGATCGAACGACTTTGAGTAAATTCACTTGTACATAATTTATTTCTTCAGATACATTTATTTTTATGCCCATGCTACTTCGATTTGTGTACGAAGTTAATTTAACATTATTTATTGTATATATTAAATTGACCTACTCTGAAAGATCTTGACAGTGGAGCATTTCAGTGGAATGTTATTTGAAAATAACGAGATGAAAGAAAATACTTTTATTTGTAACGAAGTCACAGATCTACTGTTGTCTTCATGGTAATCATTTCTTAGAAATATCTACATGGCTTGTATATTCGAGACAATACAAGACATCGAAGTAAAATAATTCTATCAAAACCTTGAGGTACCTGTTACGGCCTGTTATGTAAAAAGTGTAGGTACGTAAATATCTGCTATAAATGTATACCTAGTAATTATTAGGCTGTAGTCATTGGCCCACATTATGGTAAAGAAAATAACATCCTACACACCTAGATTAGCACACCTAAATCTAATTGTTCACGATTTGAATTTATAGACCGGTATATACCGGTCTGCCTATGTCCAGCTGTGGACGTCTATTGGCTGAAATGATGATGATGATAATGATGAAATATAGAATCTGGAAAGGTACCCATTATTCTGTATTGGGGTCGGCTTCCAGTCTGACTGGATGCAGCTGAACACCAGTACTTTACATGAATCGACTGCGTATCTGTCCTCCACAACGCAGTTAGTACTACGTTATACGATAAACATTGGTAAGACTGGTCGTCTGACTCCCTGTAATGATTGTCAAAGATCTACAATTGACAGAACATTCCCCACACTTTTTTTTTTTTCGGATGGGAAATCATCAAATGACTTCTCCCGCTCTGGGCAGAGCGGAAGGGACTATCAGACTTGTACTGACTAAAACCCATCCATGTTCCTTCCTTGCCCTTTGTGTTCCAGGGCCGCGGTACCTCTTTCGAACAGTCCCGCAGCCCTGGATATTCCCCACCCTGTATTTAATACCATAATCAAACTATTATCACTCAACAACAAAACCATAATTTAGGCAGATAATGTCAACGCCGTCTAAAATAAAAGAAGACGACACAAGACACATAATTTTGCAAGCACGACCTACCGAGTATATTATTGTTGGGACAAAATATCAGTCACAGAAAATATTGCCATAAGAAAAATATACGCGGTTCGAAGAAAGGGTGGGCTTTATTAGCTGCATTATTCGAATTCAGTGATGAGTGTGGTTCAGATGTCGCCTTTATTTACGAATAATCCTCTATTTACGAATAACTTCTCTATTTTTGTGTAGTTTTGTTACTTACCTTTCTTTGATGTTTGTATTGAACATTGTGGTTGAGATTTTTTGTCTAGAGGATTTAAGTTTAAAAGATTTATCTAGGTTTTGTGATTTATGAAATATGATTTGATAATTATCTATTCTTTATGGTTTTTTATCTAGCGGTTCTTGTTAGTCATTTTCGATTTTAAGCTGAGCTTAGGTACTTAGCTTAGAACATTGTAAAGGAACTGGACTTTAATCTTTTGAAATGGACTGATCATCATCATCATTTCAGCCGAAACACGTCCACTGCTGGACATAGGCCTCCCCCAAATGTCGCCACTGATCATAACATAAAATAATATTGCGCCAATCCTCAAAGGATTAGGCAGAGGTGTACTTATTAATACACCCACATTTCGTAAGTTTAGATTTAAGTAAATCACATGTAAGCAAATAAGAGAGGAGCTCGTGGCAACATGATAACAGCCGCTCGGGTCGATCTTTACGTTAAGCTGTGCTTGCCTAGGTTGGTTTGTGGATGGGTGACCACCCATTACATACCGAGTTTCCTCCGTTGGTCCCGGCTGTGATTTGTGTATCTTTGACAGTCGTTACAGGTAGTCAGTGGCCCTAAAAGTCTGGCAACCAGTCTTACTTAGAGGTATCGTATTACCCAGTATTAACTGGGCTGTGGAGGTCAGATAGGCAGTCGCTCCATGTAAAATAATGGTATTCAGCTGCAACCGGTTACACTGGAAGCCTACCCCAACATAGTTGGGAAAAGGCTAGGTGATGTAAGCACATAAGAGGGCGCCCCCTATGACATCAACCGGGCTCAAATTTAAACACCGGGCTGCTACTCTGAAACTTCTGCAAGAAACCCAACCCAACACTTTATCCGACTCGGGAATCGAACCCAGGGCATCATAACCAGTAGCGCTTTGCGATTAGTAGACCAACGAGACAGTGAATTTCTATGTATCTTAAAAGTCTGTTTTGCATCCTAGTTAAACGTAATGAATTGAATAAAACAGCATATTTTCTGAGTTAAATATGCTGCAGTGCTTATTTTACGTTTTCCGTATCTAATTTATCTCAGCTTCTTCACTTGATCCATCTCGCTTCACGGCGTTGCAGTCTGTTTGATTCAATAAGGCTGCTCAATAAAGACTCGTCTGCTCGAAAATAAATATCATGCAAGTTGTATAAAGATCAAGATAAAAGTTTTATTACAATACTTTATAAGTTTTTAACTTTCATGCTGGCATTACGCTATTTTTATTCTGTTGCCAAAGTAAATTTGGAACTTAATATTTTAATAAATGACACTGTTTTCATAACCTATGTCAAGCAAATACTCATTCTATTTTTTTAGTGGCGGTTGTAACTGACAGTAACGCCCGATTTCACTAACATGAGGCGGCAGCAAAATGAATGCCTAAATAAAAACGCAATCTTGGACTTTATAGCAATCAGGTCAGTGGCGAAAATTTAAACAACAACAATGCACTTTTAATTAGACATTCATTTAAATCCTATCAAATAGTAGAATTTCCGTAATTATTTTTAGTAAAGTACCTCACAATAACAGTTGACCAACAAAATCAAATTAGTCCGTCAGATAGATTTCCAAAAATATTGGACACATATTTTTTTTCTCTTAAACTAAAAATGAGGACGATGCAGTGCTTAGAAAACTCGTGTGACGTCACATTTCGGTACACTTTTTAGCAGAAAGTGACGTCACGAACCCCCACTCATGCACTTTGATGGGTTTTATCTTCGTTATTTTTTATTGATTTGATAAAACAAAATTTATGTATCTTTTTCGGTAATCTTACTGACGGACTAAATAAAATCATATGTTTTTTTTACTCAGGAAACATCCCTATAATACAGCCGTCCAAATTATTGCACATGGCAACATAGCAACGTTCAATACAACAGTATAATTTGCAGTTCCATGATGATTGATGTCGCTCATAATGCGTCACCTGAACATTTTTCGTCGCAAACGATGATTTACGACGCTCCCTTAATTGCAGTTTAATCAACCAATTTTATAATATTGGCAGGTGAATTGGTGATTATGGGGCGATGATTTTGTGTTTAAGGTTGATGCAATCATATGGAGGTCTGCCCCGCTTGGGTGGAGCACCGCCGTGTCCTCGTAGCGGCGATCGGCGGCGGCGACCTATCGCGTCCGGCCCTGGTCCAATCCATGGTCCGAAGCGAGAGGGAATGGGACGCCGTCACCTCCTTCTACGAAGCAGTCATGCTAGCGAAGGAGGTGGCGGAGCGTGAGAGGGAGAGAACCTCTCGTCCCAGCCGCCGCGGGAAACGCCCCGGGGTCGGGGGTCACGTGGTGACTTCCGGCCACCGTAGACGCGGACCTGTGGACGGTGAGTAATGGGCTAGCTCGCCGTCCGTCCGTCTTTTGCCGACAGGCCGTGTAGACGGCGCGTTCGTGTTCAACGCGCGCCTCAAAGAGATGTCAGCAAACAGGGAGGGGCCCGCAAGGGCCGATGCCTGCCAGGGCTGCGAGACTGTTCGAAAGAGATACCGCGGCCCTGGAACGCAAAGGGCAACGAAGGAACATGGATGGGTTTTAGTCAGTACATGTCTGACACTCCCTTCCGCTCCACCCAGAGCCAGAGGGGTCATTTGATGATTTCCCATTCAAAAAAAAAGGTATGAGACCCTTGATTTGGTATGCATACAGTAATGGTTGAGCACACACCGTGACTGCCTCGTTGACATGAAGTCCTCGTTGAAGTGTTATTAACTTTTTCCATCAGGAATTTATCAGTAGCAGCCACGGAGGCTGGATTTATGCCCGGTTGATGAATAAGGTCGCCCCCAATTATATGAGACTTAAACAAAAATGTGGGTGTACTAATGGGTACACCTCTGCCTTACCCTTCAGGGATAACAGGCGTGATGTTATGTTATTATGGTTGGTACACATTCACGGACTGACAAGCGATGCTTTAACTTGTACACCTACCTGTGCGGCTGTCGCCCACTACTCAGTAAACTGTGATAAAAACATCGTGTGAATTTCAAAGGTTCACCAAACATGCTTCGCTGATATACAGTGTTCAGTACACTGCCCCCATTTGATACATTATACTAATACTCTTGAAATTTCAGCTACATTGTGAAGGTTTAATGTAACTAAGAGCCATGTACAATGAGTTATGTCGTATCAGTGTTCAAAGTGACTTAATGTAGCCTGTCGAGTGTGAGAAATTGATCTTAAACGTGAACTTTGGTGATTGTGTCAATGAACTTGAGACCTTCTTTAAATTAGCTGAAGATATGATGTTTTTATGGTTCCGTACCCAAAGAGTAAAAACGGGACCCTATTACTAAAACCCCATTGTCTGTCTGTTTGGCTTTCTATCACCAGGCTGTATCTCATGAACCGTGATAGCTTGACAGTTGAAAATTTCACAGATGATGAATTTCTGTTACCGCTATAACAACACATAATAAAAATATAAATTATTTAATTATTAAAGGGGGCTCCCATACAAGAAACGTGTTTTTTTCGGAACCCTTCTTGCGCGAGTCCGAATCGCACTTAGCCAGTTTTTTTTGATTGACGGGTTCCAAGTCAGTAGGTATGAATGGAACAACAAGTATGATTATTTGTAAGTGCTACTGTTGGGCCTTAGGTCTAGGTTGGATTCACAGGTCAGGCAAAGTGTTATATCCTGCCAGGGCTGCGGGACTGTTTGAAAGAGATACCGCGGCCCTGGAACACAAAGGGCAAGGAAGGAACATGACACTTCCTTCGGGCGGGAGAAGTCATTTGATGACTTCCCATCCGAACAAAAAAAAAAAGGCAAAGTGTTATTAAATTTATTCAGGAATTTCTTAGTAGCAGGCATGAAGGTATAATGTTGGTTATTTTTATTTGAATAAATATAACACAGTTCAAACAGCTTCTTATAAGTAGGTACCGCTCAATAAGTAATATACAGAAATAGTTATGATCTTCAGAAAAAAAAATATCCGTTCACCACGTACGAAATAAAACCTCCGACATTCACAGGTAATGACACCAATTTCACGCGCACACAAAGGACATTTTCCTCTTCCGACACGGAAACAAACCATCCATAAACAAAAATAACTTTCAAAAGACATAAAAAAGACTACAATTTGCATCACACAAACAAAAAGGCTCCTTTAACCCAAGGAGGGCCAATGAATCAGTGAAAATTTGCCGAAAAATACTTATACCCTAACATTAGCTTCGAAAATTGTTGCTACTATAAAAAAACGACCGCCATAACGTGTGGGGTGGAATTATTATAAATCTTCATGATATTACCATAGACCAAGTTAGGGAACTTTGCTCTCTGCCGAAATTCGCTTGGTAAGTGGGCTGTAAGTCATCCAGCCCTATATGGTTGCTGTAGGCCAGTACTTCTTGTTTACGATTCTGTATCGCACGTTAATATTGCCAATGTTTTTAGGAGTTCCGAGTTACTTACAAACTTTGGGAGTATCCGCAGGGTTATGTAAAATGTTGTAGGCACATACGCTAATGGCGATGTTAAATTAGGTAACATTTTTTGTAAACTGCCTCGTGGGTCTAGTGGTTGAAAGCGCGACTTCTGAGAATGAGGTCTTGGGTTCGATTCCCAAGGCAAAGTGTTCTTGAGTTTTTCCATCAGGAATTTCTGAATAGCAGTCACGGAGGCTGGATTTGCGCTCGGTTGATGACCATAGGCTCGTCCCCTATACATAACTGGCGAAATGTGGCTGTACTGTTGAGTACACTTCTGCCTTACCCTTTGGGGATTACAGGCATGATGTTATGTTATGTTTTTGTAAAATCGGGTCTGTATAGAAATATATGTATAGGTATGTATTTCCATTTATCAATTTTAACATACCCAATCTCTCGTTAATCGCAAATGTCTGACGGCTAGACAGTCAGTTACTTTGGCCTGCGTAGTCTGGGCGATTTACTGCTGCCGATCATGAGGCCTTGGGTTGTATTCCCAGAACAGGCTAAGTGCTATAGTTTTTTTTTTCATATAAATAATTTCATAGTATCAGCTCAGTGCTTGGATTTGTAGCCGGTTGATGATAATAGATTCAACCACTTTTTACTTGGGGCATTTTGCAAAGCATTACTACCAAAGTTGGGGTAGTTAGCTAGACCTCTACGTAAACCTGCGGGAATTACAGATGTGATTTATATAAGGTCCCATTAAAATAGATGGACAAACTTTTAGAAATCATTCAGACCACCAAAATAAGGACAATGGTAAAATAAATAAGAACAACGCATTAGATAACTTACAAGAAAAAAAAACAGCTAACTAAAATACACAAAAAATGCCGGCAATTTCTTATTTTAGGTCAAAATAAAAGCTCTTTAATCAGTGTTTTTTCGCTTGGATATCTTTGGTTAGACATACTAAACGCTGTGTTACAATTTGTTTATCTATTTTAATGGGATCTTATATACAGGGTGTAAACAGACTCTTCACGAAGCCGTTAACTAAGCATTCTGTACATCAAACTAAGTAACTTTACGCAAAAAGTTTTGTGCTGGGAAACGACTTTTTTTTTTGGGCTGAAAAATCACGTTTTACAGTAGGGCTCAATGTAACGCACTCAAAACATTGTGCGGATGGATGGATTGAATAGTAAAGAGGTCTTGGAGGTGTTTGAAGTAAAAACCTTACATTAAAAACATGTATTTTAAAAAAAACTTGTGAAAAAGTTGGAACTTTGACCCCCAATATCTCCGTAACTAGAAAGTCATTTTTTTGTTCTAGACCATACCTGGGAAAGGTATGGTCTAGAACAAAAAAATGATCGCAATGATGGGGAGAACAAGTGCCTTTCGGCTTCGTTAAGAGTCTGTTTACACCCTTTATGTATTTCTGGCCTCATAGCAACCAACCCAACGCTAAAACAAAACAATAATACGGTGAGTTTCCCCAGTAGGGGTCGTGGAACGTTCGTCGCCAACTATTTTTGTGGGGTTACAACTGAGTTATAACGCGAATGTCCCCGTTGAAAGGTAACGACGAGGTAAAAGTATGTTATTTCTATATTTACATCAAAATAACCCTTATTTCTTTGTTTATACCAGAAACGGTTTCAGTTTGCAATGTTTTGGGAATTTATTCTGTTGCCGTTAGCCTAGTGGTCGCTTTACACGCGTGATGTTACGTTTTATAATTCTACCACTGGAAAAATGATGACGCGATCATCTCTCTGCTGTAAAGCGTCAGTCAATATATTATTGTCCTACTGCAGGGTGAAGCGTTAGTATTGATATCCACGCTTGCTCAAAGTTATTTTTTATGCTTTAAAGCGTCAGTTACAGCAGAATATAATACAACGTATATAAAAAGAAGTTTTCTGTTTTTCTTTTTTTTTTCTGTTTTTATTTTCGATTCTCTCATAACACTGCTCGTCCGTGCGGTTGAGCGGTGAAGCGGATCTCACGTCATATTGGCTTGTAGCAAAATCCATTAATGCTTAAAACATGTACAATTGGGGACACCCCCACTTCATCACCACTAAGCTCATTTTTGCTTGCACTCACGCGCGCGAAGTGCTTTCTAGCCGGACGGGTCGCCTCCGCATGATTCAAGCTAAAATTTTTATAACTAATCAGGCGAAAGACCGCGTCTGTACATCGCCCGACGACGCGGACGAGGAGCGCTGAACGCCTACCCGCACGGCGCACTGACAATATATTTGCTTCACCGCTCCCGGTCGACCGCACGGACGAGCGGTTTCGTAAGACAAGCGCCAAAAAACCACAACAACAACAAAGCTCTGCACCAACCATAAACACAGCACTAATCTTTCTAATCACCTAAAAACTGTTTACTAAACCTCACAACACACTTCACGCCAAGACATAAGGCAGCAAAAACCTACCTCGGTTCGGAAGCCAATGATTAGCATTGCAAATGCAGGAACAGAAAGAGCCGGTCCCTGCATGTAAAGTACCTAAGTGATATTTCGGATTTAAATTGCAAAATCGTGTTGAGAATCACTTAAAAAAGACGCACATATGTTATGTCGTGGAAATAAGTTTGAGTGCAAGTGTTCGGTCTTAAGTATGTACGTGTTATGGGGTTGGGGGGGAATTGATTGATTTTATGGGAAGTTTGGTGGTTTTTTTATTACTATAGGTAGTGGCATGGAAGTGCACGTTTAATTATCCTAGTTCATCTGCCTAGCCTTTTCCCAACTATGTTGGGGTCGGCTTCCTGTCTAACTGGATGCAGTAAATACCAGTATTTTACATGGAGCCACTGCCTATCTGACCTCCACAGCCCAGTTAGTACTGGGTAATACGATACCTCTTGGTAAGACTGGTTGTCAGACTTTTTGGGCCACTGACTATCTGACGACTGTCAAAAATCTACAAATGACAGCCGAGACCAACAGCTTAACGTGCATTCCGAGGCACGGAGGAAACTCGGTATCTAATGGGTGTTCACCCATCCACAGACCAACCTAGGCAAGCACGGCTTAACCTGAAGATTGCCCCGGGCGGCTGTTATTATTAAGCCACGAGCTCCTCCTTTAATCATCCTGGTTGCTAAATTTATATTTAAAGGAGTCCTTTAGTGTGTTCAAAAGTGTGGAAACTGCTCTGAAGAAGACAGTCTATGGAATTCACTGATGGTTGCTCTGTTTCCCGATCATAATTATCTAAATCTCTTCAATGTTTGAGTGAATCGGTTTCTTTTAGGCCAAACTAGGCTCCACCTCAGGCCGCGTTACGCTGCACATCAGTGTTCCAACCAAAAGCAAGCCTATTTAACATACAAAAAAAAAGCTTACCTGAATGTTGACAGTTATTTTTATTTTTCATTGCACACAAATTAAAAATAAACATAGAAATTGCAATAGTATAGCTTAGTTATGCTCATAATTTGGTTGTGAAACAATGACATGTCATTCTTTCTGCTTACTTGTGATCCAGTAGGTTTCTAACTACCTATACTTTTCGGGAGAGGTAGAAAGGCTGATCCAAAAACCTGACCCTAAAACCGATACAAGCAAATTGCCCAGACGCAGCTCCCGACGGAGAACAGCGCAGCAGAGAGTCAAGTCCAGTGCCCGCAGCCGGTTCGCAATATGTCTGCACCGTGCACCGGTTCGACCCAATGCTTAGAGGAACTACTTTCATTTGGTGAAGTACCAAAAGAGCTATTATGAGATGAGTAATAACTCACCTTGGAATTGACAACTAACATCGAATGACAAAATAAACTAAAGCTTGTACTTATCATAATAACGCTAACGCTATTTATTATTTCTTGGTGAAGTAATATGATGGGAGCTGTTTAGCCAGATAACAAAGAGCATGAAATGAAAAATATTTTGTATACCTATCAAGTTATATCAAAACCGTGTAAGCTTAGAGAGATAAATTCGCAAACATTTCGCCTGAATTATAGAAAAATACAGGCCATTATATTGTAGTACCAGCCTTTCTGCAGTTTCCTAGCTCGAAAAGAAACAGACTTGCATGAGATAAATTCCCAAGGAATCTTCTTATAAATTCTAAACAAACCTGTGACTCCATTTTAAACTTTACACAGTCTACATAAAGTTCAATTTGAGAAAGGCTCTGAATTGATGGAAGCGAACATTTGTCAGTGTGAGGGTAATCTGTTTGTCTGTCAGTGCGTCAACACATCGCTCGCTTGACGCAAAGTCGGTGATTCTTCTTTGTGATACTGATTGACTGGTTGATAAGCAAAATTCTACTTTGATTCGAAAGGCTTACGGTTAAGAATCGCTTGATTGATGTACACAGAAACGACCGACGACAAATTAGAAGTTTGAACAGAGATAAGTGGGTGGGTCTTATTTTAATACGTATTTAAATAAGAACTTGTAATAATGGTAATGGCAGCGGGTCTATTTCTAAAGGCATTGATGTTAAGTGACGTCTATTTAGTTGAAAATTAAGTCGTATTTCGAATGACACAAAGAATAAACTTTTATTTAAAATGGGAAATAAGGATAAGGCTGAAAGAGATGAGTACATCAGGGGAGGCAGTGGGTGGATGTGGACAGATAGAAGAAAATAAGGAACCGTATCTTTTTAATTAATGTTTTAATAACATTTCCCGGAAAAAAACCTCTGGAAGCTGTTTCAAAAGGTTGCTTTTAATTTTTTATTTATAACATGATGTCTTTTAAAAAAATATATCCTGCATGCATAAGAAACAACAATGTCATGTTTTAAATTAAAATTATTGTATGTTTTCGTGAAATAATTCAGAATGAAAAGTTTTATGATTTATTTTCAGAGCTTGTTTTTGTATACAGTGGAATAAAACTTTTTCTGGATTTAGTATCTTGGGCTGCTAAAATAAAACCGACACGACAATTCAGCAATTTACAATATATTTTTTCACTTTTAATTAAATGAAATAGGCCCCTGGCCCCCATTTCACCTGTGACATCACTTTGGGCCCTATCAGAATACCAGCGCTGTGACTTTTTTTTAAATGTCATAGAGACCATTTGGCCTCATACAGGTCTAATAAACACTCGAAGTACGAGAGTAAGAAATACTTTTACTTTCTTTATTTTAGTTACGTCAAAGCATTTTTAGAAAATACGAAACCCAAATCGTCTATACCCGCCTTTAAACCCTGACAAAAATTGCAAGCAAATGACGCAAAGAGAAAATGCTATTAATCTCATAAGACAGGGTGCACACGCGCGTCAAACGAATCGCGCGTGACTTTAGCAAATATTTTGTACTCGGATCGCGAAGAGAATGCCGCGGATACAATCGGCGGATTTATAGGATAGGTATGCGAAAACTGACAACTGTAGTTCGGATATTTTATTGTTCTTCGACTACAATGTGTATTATTCTTTATCGATTTCGCAGTGCTGGTAACTGGGACAAAGCTTATGTGCGTCAATTCTGGAATAATTATATTCCTGAATTACGACGCAACGCTTTATGACAAAAAAAAACGTAAATAAAAAAAAAAAAAAAAAATGTATAAATTTTATGTGCATGGAAAAATACCTCATCATTATTCTCTTGCCCTTATCCCAATTCATTTGGGATCGGCGCAGCATGTCTTCTTCTTCCATACTTCTCTATTACTCGTCATCTCAACAGACACCTCCATTCTTGCCATATCATTCTTTACACAGTCCATCCATCGTTTCTTTGGTCTTCTTCTACTCATATAACCATCCATATTCATACTGAAAACCTTTCTTATGACTTTTTCATCATGGAAAAATATCTAAATATAAAAAAAAAACAAATAACTTCATGAAACAAATGATAATAAAAAACTCACGAAAAAAAAAATTATCTATTAAATTATATAATCTATGATTTTTAAAACTGTTGTTTTAAATAATTATTATCAGTATTGAACAAGTTGATATTATCATTTACACTGAAAACGGGATATTTAGCATGTTTACTGTGTTTTGAGTTCCCGATATTTCGGCGCTAGCTGTTGCAAGCATCATGGAACCAAGTTTATATTAATTTATTATCATTTCCATATAAGTATTTGGTAATCCTCAAAAAGAGCAAATCCTTAACAACCGGACTCCCTTATCCATCCCAAAACTTATCTGTTAACGCCACAAAAAAAAAACGAAATTGCATGACAACATTTGCCCCTCAACTGCGGTACGGCCAGCAAAACAATATCAATTATTAAAACGAACAACGACAACTTCATCGGTGTTATTTCCCGGGAGTTCGGTTCTCCCGCTCCATTTCACTAGAACTAACCGGGGCTGCAGGTACCCGGACGGTTCGTATTGCGGTACAAATTAGACTCATCACTGGTTCTAAATATGAAATGTTAGATTTGAATATAGATTGTTTTGTTTTTTTAATAGTTTTGGTAGCTGTGTAGAAAAAAATGTTGAACTATAATTAAAAAAAACGCAATCATCCTTTCGACTCCCAATGCTTTTGAGCTATTTAGTGGCTTTTCATTCGATATTTTGTTAGCAACGTTATTAGCAAAATTCCTGACCCTGCTGGTATCTGCGTGTAACGTTCAATAGCAAAATTCTGTCTCAAAAGCTATAGAATGAAATACGACAAGATGCAGCACATACAGTTATCATATTTAGCTAGCGTGTTTTTCATCAACGTGTTCGTCAGATCTACAGAAAGACTCCCACTTCGCTTCCCCTAGCATCGCCATGTCGATCGGTTCAGTTATTTTCGAAGTCATCGGTTTCTTACAATCTTTCCCAGGTCAATAAATTACCGTTGTATCATAAAAATATCAATTTTAGTAAACCAATACTTCCTGACTGTCGTACTTCGTCTGTAGTCATTTGATAGTGAACATGAACGTATCATTAAACGTGATAGCCTAACCCTTGTAAATGGTAGAAATTGGGAAAAACCATAAACACGGCGGTTATCTATAATAAACGTTCATGGGAGAATCACGGAAGTTGACCCTTCATAAATACTTGTTTATGACTGCCATACCGGTTTTTTTTCTAACAATGTCGCTAGTAACTTTTGCTTAGTTTACTAGCATGGCGGTAGAACATTTTGCATTCATATGAAAACTGATTTATTTAAAGAAATGCCTTGTTATCGAATATCACGTTTACGAACCCCGTCTGAGAATAAACAGTAGGCAGTTAGTTTAAACCAAATCAAATACTGGGGCCCAGGCATCGTACACAAGCGAATATTAATACCTACCGATATTACTAAATTAAGCTACCATATTGGTATTCCAGTAGTCTGCAAGACTTACCTATGCCCGTTTCATCATTGTCCCGGTTCATCAACTATTTTTTTCCATATAAGAAGTCCCGGTTCGTCATTATAAGAAAACAAATGAATTTTTCAATTCGCCTCATTTTAATTTCACCGGAAAGCGCCAGCGCTCAATAAAAAAAATAATCCTTCCAAAGAAATTCATATCGCGAAAAGTTGCAACGCAATCGTCACGGCCCGCCACAAGCCTTAATAAAAGTGAAGCGGGCTACATATCGATTATCGCAATCGTCGAACCGTAGCGATCGTTGCTATCGCTTCGATAAATCACTCGCGCATACCGAATCGAATATGCTCGCGAGTCGCGAGTAGCGATATATGATCGCGTGCTGATGCGCTCGTGTGTCCGCGGACTTAGGAAGATTGATAGAGGTTATTGGTAAATATTTTTATTAAAATATTAGGTTAGATGGTTTTGGATGGTGACAAATTTTATTAAGGAAGGGTGCATTTTTGATAGCAAGAAGTGCGGAGTGATTCCACATTCCAATCTAAATAAAAATAAAATTGTTTTTCAATTGACTTTCTGTTAAAAAGCCAGTCTGTTACAATGTCCTCTTACGCACATGTTTATGATTTTACCAGCTGCTATTAAAATTATTTTCGAGTTAAAAGTATTTTTTTATAAGTATTTTAGATTATTACAAAAACAAAACACTGCCGAGCAAATTAAAACTACACCAACAATTCCTGAATGCCAAAACAACAACACCTGTAACACCTATCAATAGCCAACGTAAGCCAAAGTTCGACTACATAGAAAGCTACGAGCTACAACACTGTCAGCTAGATAAAGCCAGTTGGACCAGCGATCACGATGACAGCTAAGTGACATAATCACAGCTGTCATCGAGTTAACTCGGTTTGAAATCGGAATACCACTCAAGTTAAATCGATTCGTTTGAAACTGTAGCTGTGGAATGAAAATATAGATGGTAGTAATATAATTAATTCAATTGATGTACTTACATTTATTTTAAAATAATAATATGTTTATTGGTGCCTTTTTATGTGCCAAGCGTATATCATTCCTGTTACCATAAGGACATAATATGTATGTGTGTACTAGCTTATAACCGCGACTTCGCACGTGAAAGCTTGCAAGTCAGAAATTAACCCAAGATGACGTAGTACCGGGATGAAAAATATATCTTATGTGTTAATCCAGGATATTACTATCTATGTGCCAAATGTCATCCAAATCTGTCCAGTAGTTTTTGCGTGAAAGAGTAAAAAACACCCATACATACATCCATCCTCAAAAACTTTCCCATTTATAATAGTAGTATGATATCGGTACGATAAGAGATAGTACTGCTTCGTATTAAAACAATATGTCAGGTACCTACAATTGCCAGGGCTGCGGGACTGTTCGAAAGAGATACCGCGGCCCTGGAACACAAAGGGCAAGGAAGGAACATGGATGGGTTTTAGTCAGTACAAGTCTGACACTCCCTTCCGCTCTGCCCAGAGCGGGAGAAGTCATTTGAAGATTTCCAATCCGTAAAAAAAAAAGGTACCTACAATTGCCAGGGCTACGGGACTGTTCGAAAGAGATACCGTGGCCCTGGAACGCAAAGGGCAAGGAAGGAACATGGATGGATTTTCGTCAGTACAAGTCTGTCACTAACTTCCGCTCCGCCCAGAGCGGGACGAGTCATTTAATGATTTCTCATCTGAAAAACAAAAAAAAGTTACCTACAATTATGATTCTATGTAGGTTATTTTTAAATAGATTACTGGGATAAGAGGATTACCTTTAGTCTGTTTGTTGTAGTGAATAAATTAGCAACATCCATTTTGAATGCTCGTCGTAATTTTTAAGATGTCCATTTTTACAATGGTTTTACCCTACCAGGCTAAAATGTGAGATCGAAAGTGGCTCATTGTATAGGAAACATTTTCATAATATCGTAAACTGTAAGAAGTCAAAGATTTTAATGTTAGATAGCGCCCCGATAGATTATAACGTTTCAGTTTTTCTGACAATGAAGTTTGAGTAATCTGACTCACTCATAATGCAAATTTTATTTATCGTTGCAGCATGTGCAATATTGTGCTAGTTTACTCATCTGAGTGTGACCACTTTAACACACGAACTAAGTACCGTGATATCTAACGGTTAAAATCTTTGGTACCATTAACCTTCTCTACAACTACAACCTGACACTGACCTGCTAATTGCAAAAAACGTAAGAAAATTTTAACTTTGCAGGCTACCCTTGCGCATCCTCCATAAGCAATCAAGTTTTCAGCGATTATTAAATCTTCAATGTAATATGGGTGAAGGTTCCAATTAAATCTTTGGTACCATTAGGTACCAAAGATTTAAACCGTTAGATATCAGGGAATTTTTGGTCGTGTGTTAAAGTGTCATGGAGATAAGTAAACTACCAAAACCCGGACATGTAAAACTACAAACTATTTTATGTGTACGGAGCCGCTAATCGATATTATTAATTGAATGTCAATCACCCTGACGAGTGGTGATAGTAACATTATAATGGGTTCCGCATGCAATAGCATGTATATCCCATACTTATATACACGGTAACTAACAAATTTTGTAGATTATATTAATTAAGCTATCATTGGTTCCAAACAATGAGTTAATCGTACCTATTCAAATTAGTGTTTATTAGTATTTTTCATAATGTGGGGAAAATGTGTTTCCAGTTGTTATATTTTTGCACGTGGAAAATGTATCTTATCAGAATTGATATTTTCCGATTTAATAAAAACAATTTATTCCCGAAGGTCAACGAAGTATCGGAAATCCCCTCAGGGCTGAAAACAAATAATTTATAGAAGCATAATTTTCCGAAATTCGATTAGTTCCCGAGGCCACGTAGTTAGGACAGTAGTTCCAAATAAAATTCTGGTAATCCAAAGTCCAATAAAAACAGAAGAGGAACTACATATCACTTAAGCTTTTCAATTTCAGCCATAACCTGGCACCTGTCCCAAAAAGTCCAATGTAAAATTTTATTTCATTTTCGACAACAGATTTCTTAATAACCTCCCGACCCTCGCATTGTACGCCAACTTGCAAATTAAATTAATCCAGGGCCGGATTCAATATCGTCGCAGATCGGGCCATCAAAGTCAGGCCATAAACCTCTGAGATCACTGGCCCATTGAATTCTCCGGCCGAGGCCAAAGTTTTCACTTGCCACAAATGTGTTTTTCTTGTTAGAACTAAGTGTATGGCTATGATTTTAGCGATTTATTGTTGGTTCGCTAGTGTGATCGTATTATTAACTCTACTTACTAAGTAACAGTGCTTATTTATGGGCCAGAGCTTAAGTTGAGCTTTCACAATTTCAAGAGCACTCTCATTCTTAGAATATGCAGTCTAATAACGTGTGCCCGTAACATAAGCGCATCGTTTTGACTTCCTTTTCAATTTAATGCAAAACTGTTCAAACATTCTAGAACACATTAAACCTTCCGACTATTTTGTGACGTTTACTTAAAAGATAAGAAGACGTTACCATACCAACCGTATAATATAAGGCTTATGAGATTTCAGGAAAATTAGCTTCCGTAAACTTCCGCTATTTTCCAAGTCAAGCGCATGTTGATACTAAATATATTGCATAGCTGTCACGACATTCATGCTTACATTTTCAATCCTGAGTGCAGCGGTGGCCCAGTGGTAGCGACCCTGACGTACGAGCAGTAAGTCGTGGGTTCGAACCCAGGCAGGCGCATTATTTTGTGTAATTTATTTCATCACCACTGCTCTCAAAAACAGTGAACGAAAATATCGTGAGGAAACCGGCATGTCCTAGAACCAAAAATTCGAAGACATGTAACATCTACCAATCCGCACTGGGCCCGCTTGGTAGATTATTCCCTCATTCCCTCTCACAGAGAGGAGGCCTGTGTCCCAGCAGTGGGAACATTATAGGCTGATGATGATGATGATGACATAATATAAGGCAAATGAGATTTCAGGCAAAATTAGCTTCCGTAAACTTGCGCTACTCTTCAAGTCAAGCGCATGTTGATACTACATTGCATTGCTATGACGACATCCATACTTACATTTTCAGTCCTGACCTCAAAAACTTCGACTCACCATATCTTTCCACATCACTATTCATAGTTAAAATGTCATGCAGCAGTGCCTGTCTGTTGTCACCTCACATATACATCGTATAAGCGAATATTACGTGACTCGTAAGTATGTGCGGGTTTCCACGTCAACCATTCCTACGGCGTTTTAAGCTTGATTTGCATAAGTGAGTTTGGAAAGTATGTAGCCGTCAGTTCGTGGAGTATTGTGATTTAACGCGAGAGTTCGTGATGTTGTGGAATAAGGCTTTTTGACCTATTGAGTTCTTTACGTGGAATATTTTTCTTTGCTTATATGACAATTCGGTGAAGGTCGAGGAGAGGATACGAGGAAGGAAGAACATTCGGATTTCTTCACGATATTTTCATCGTAAAAAAATTGGCATTTTCTAGAAACAAACATTCGAGGACTTGTGACATCTACCAACCCACTCCGGGCCCACATGCTGGATTGTGGCCCACTCCCTCTCATAGAGAGAAGGCGCGTGCCCCAGCAGTGGGAACGTTATTTGCTGGTAATTCTAGATAACAAAGTTTTTTTGTTAAAATTATATCTTTTTCATATTTTGCTCTTGGATTATCTTTAATAAGAGCCTACGTTTATACCTAACGGCCTACCGTTCCACATCTCAAATGTATCTAATGCACCTAACCTTATCACATTTCCCGGATTTGGCGCACTTCCAAAATATGAAGGTAAACGCGTTTAATATTTCCTTACATCACTAAACATAATAAGGCAGGTATTTCGCATAGCTTTTATTTAGTACCGAAACGAGTACAAGAAAGCTTATTTTGGTACCGAAACCCGGGTCGGCGTAGTTTACCGGTACGCTTATTTCATCGCCACATAATAAGTTTGATATTTCACCTATTTTACATTCAAGCAAGGCCCGCTGTAAAATGTCCGCCAGGCGCCAACTCAAGGCAATATTACATGAGTTTTTGTGCACATTTTTGTACATACTTACTTACTTTTTGTGAAGGACTTACAGGTAAGTCCTTCACAAAAAGTAAGTAAGTATAAACAGGTATCTCAGTTGCTCTATTTTAGTTAATTGGTTTTATGTACATACTAGCAGCGCCCCGCGTACTTCCCGTTCCCGTGAGAATATGAGGAAAAATATAGCTTATGTTATTTGCTGATAGTGCAGCTTTCCATTAGAGAAAGTATTTTTGAAATCGGTCCAGTTTCTGAATTACATCGTAACAAAGAAACAAACAAAAAATCAAATCTTTCCTCTTTATAATATGATGAATTGAGATATAGGTAATAATTATAATTATGTAAAGATTCCCGAAATCAGTCTCCAGTGCTGTACTTAACTAACTGTTTTGGAGGTGTTAATCAAGCATCACTCATAACAATCCAAACCTTATTTATGCATTGAAATTACTTCGTACGGATGAAGAACTTTTCAATTTGAGGGAGCGCAACTTTATAATAAGTTACCGCAAGATATAAGGGATCCTTCATAAATGAGCATCTTTGAAAATAGGTAAAAGTTGTATCCAACCAACTATCGTAAATCACTTCTCACTGACTAACTCGATAGATCGAATGACATTTACACATTTATTACTTAAGATATTTTTGTTAACTTTCTCATAATTAAGTGAATTATTTATGTATGTTAGTATTATTAAAATAGTATTACTAGGCTCAAGGTTTCTCGCGTCGATAACGATTGCGATAGTAACCAAAGCACCATCGTTTGCCTTATCTCAAAACCTGGACCCGATCCAAACACCTATCTACTCAAGGGGGCACTTCAAAATAATTCGCCATACGCTAATCTTAACGCGATCGTTCCCGAACATCATAGAGGCAAACGAGGGTTCACCTTCAAGTGATTTTCTTGTAAAATTTTGACATCACACGTTATAGAGATTACCTCGACGTAATTATAATTGCGTAATCATGTCTTCCGGCAAATTACTCCACTTTAATATTCATACCAGGTGCGTAGGGGTGTTTTATTGAAATTATGTTGAAGGATTTTCTTTGTTGTACAGGGTATTTTTATGAGGAATGTTACGTCTTTTATTTAAGCTGTGCTGGCAAATTATAAGAAGAAAGTTCTAAAAATCATTACGTATTTGAGTAATTGAAAGTTAGGTTTCAGATACTGCTTAAAAATAGAGAAATATTTTAATATTGGTTAAACTTACACTGTTATATCTTAAGTGATTATCAATTATTCGGAGTTCAGAATAATTGTTAATCACGGAAGATATCCCGCAAGTGACAGTTTAAGGTTAGTTATAAACCGTGAGAGCTTAAAACAGTACTTAATATTGATGTTGAAAAATGCAGGCCGCTGTGCGATCTTTTGGCTGATTGAGCGGGAATTATTGTTTATTTAACCCAAAATGTACTGAAAAGTGCCTGTACAAACTTCTCAAAAAACGTAAAAATATGTAGCAATACGGCTAACTCTGCAACGAAACGGTGTCGCGAGTTCTATTGTTTTTCCCCATCGCGCCTAAAGGAGTTTTTACTTTTAAAAATAGTCAAATTCTAATGTTATTAACTTCTCTTATAATATAACTTTAAACTATCAAAATAAAGGGTGTAAAAAGACTCTTAACGAAGCTGAAAGGTTCTTGTTTTCCCCATCATTGCGATCATTTTTTTGTTCTAGAACATACCTGGGAACCTTCTAGCTATGAGGAGATATTGGGGGTCAAAGTTCCAACATTTTCACAAGATTTTTTTTTAATACATGTTTTTAATGATTTTTTTACTTAAAACACCGTAACGTTCCCCGTACTATTTAATATATCCATCAGCACAATGTTTTAAAAGCGTTACATTGAGTCTTACCGTAAAACATGATTATTCACCCCAAAAAAAAAAGTCGTTTCCCAGCAATCATTTTTGAGTAAAGTTATTTAGTTTGATGTACAGAATGCTTGGTTGAAGGCTTCGTGAATAGTCCGTTTACACCCTGTTTGAAAGCAAAACGGTACACGAAAAAAAAATACTGTAACATTTACAAAAATAGCTCGTTTCAAAGTCAAAACTTCAATCTAATATTCCGCAATTTAAATATCGCATCGCCTTAACGCCCGTGCCAGCCGCGTATTACCAAACACCACTTGAGCACGGAATTTCATGAAGAGAGAAGAGATAGAGTTAAATCTTTTTGACGAAACACCTTTTATTATTACGTATTTGCAATTATCATACTACACTACATCACACTAAATTGCCAGTTTGCGAATTGAGTAATTAAAGATTAGGACTTACTTAAGATTTAAATTTTGCATTTCGAGTGCTAAGTAATGTTGAAAAACACCGTAATTAGAGTTTAAGTAATTTAATAATCAGGAACTACAAATTAATATTATAATATAACTTCGGGATTTTTCTGGTATCGCTAAAGATTTTATTCCTACTTATGACATTTTATACACAAAAATCCATAAACTCGGAATCGTAAAATACTGAATCTAAAAAAAAAGATCTTCAATTATTCCGTTCAAGACAAAACATTCTACAAGCATTCAACTCATAACAGAACCAAAAACGCGGTAGATTCCAACACTTTCCTCACCAAAACCCCTCAGTAACCCTAACCCACCTCGTCGACGCCTCACGGTCGAAGTAGCATTTCTATTTACGCGTTGCCCGGATTTGAATTACAAAGTCGACCGCGCCTTCGTGTCGCTACCTCGAAATATGAGGTTTGCTAACTAAAGTGCCTGCTGCCTTTGAGTACGGCCCTGGTTTAATAATGCGTCTTATAACGCCTTTAAATTCGGTAAATAGTGAATTATGTCGCTTTGCTCGAGCTTTAGAGCGGGAAATAGGATTAGGTCTGCAATGTATATCGCTATTGTTGGTTGTTTCATATTGGGTTAGTTTTGTCGCAGAATTTGTTGGGATGGTGTTTAGTTTCGGTCATTGTAAATGATGTTTTTGAATACATCCATTGCTGAAGATATCTCTCCCATGTGATCTCTCATGGTTCAATAGACGTTCATCGCCAGTGACCCCAATCGGACATTATATCCAGTCTCCTTGGCTTGCCAACATCAACGTTTGACCTTTTGCTTGTTTAAAACCTCATCTTAATTATAATATTTATTATTTCCTTTATTTATCTATATACATATTCATTTACATTTTTTAATTATTTAAATATAAAACTACAAAAAAAATCATTTAGAAATATAAAAAATAGTAGCCCACCAGCATTGGGAACGGGGTCCGAGCTACCGGTGGTCAGGGCGGTTGACAGGGGAACCTCCTGACAATACGCGCCGTGTCCAGAAGTACTGCTTGATATTTATTATTATTATTAATTAATTATTATTATTATAATATTATAAAGAGGAAAGATTTGATTTTTTGTTTGTTTGTTTGTTACGATTTAATTAAAAAACTACTACACCGATTTCGACAATTCTTTCACTAATGGAAAGCTACATTATCAGCAAGTAACATAAGTTATATTTTATCTTCGTATTCTCACGAAAACTGGAACTACGCGGGTGAAACCGCGGGGTGCTGCTAGTAAATATAAACCAATTAAATAATATCTGAAGAAATCAAGAGAAAAGACCGACAGTCTTTTAGATCTGGGATAAAAAACATTATATTCCTAAAAGATTTTATCTCCAACCTTGTAGACCGCCCTAAATTAATTACTTAAAATATTTACCTATCCAGAACAGCTTTATTACAAAGCTCAACTGACCTCATAGCTCAACCGCTCACAGAATACCGTTTTAAATCCTGTGATAGTTCCCAGTTAATTTTATAATAGTTCCTAAAGGGATCAGTGAGGGTTTATTAAATGAGTTTTTAATACCTAAGGCTTGTTTGCGGACAGAGAACTAGATTATTCCTGGTCCGGGTTCATGCTAACAAGGGTTACGTGGCAGACGGCGAGAAGTGTTCAATATTTTACGTTGATAGGGGGTGTTGTTGGAAAATAATTGTGAAATTGTTTTTAAAAAATGAGATAGCCGAATTAGTTCCGAATTTAGACACGCGCCAAAAGATCCATGTACGACTTTACCTATTTTATGGCAGTATTTTGTGTAAGTGGTAACTGAGTGCCCGGTTTCGTGCCCGATTGTTTGCAATAGGCTCGTTTACATGTTACATGGGACTTAAATATATATCACTGGCGAAATGTGGATGTTCTACTGGGTACACCACTGTCTAACCCTTCGGGGATTACAGGCGTGATGTTATGATGTAACTGAGTTTCCCTGCCTAATATATACCTTACCTGCAATTACCTGCAGGTTATTAAGGTACATTTTTAGTCTAATTTTGTTATCAGTGTTAGTATGTTACTGATTTTGACTACTAAAATACTACTACTGGATTTGCTAATTAGTTCTTGTCAGAAAAATGATGAGTGGGAAGAATTTGGACTTAAATGAACAAAAGTACAATTTCATAAAAAAAAAACGTTGTACGGCTTAACAGTTAATAAACACGTTATATTATTACTAATAAAAAAAGCAAGTATTTTTTCTTTGTGGGTAACGTAGAAAAGGGATTGATTTTCATCGCTGAATTTCGCTGAATTTTTTACAGAGTCCTATGACCCTATACGGCCAATTCATATTTTATAGGAGTCGCAGCAGATATTCAATTAATTAACAGGTCCTCTCGTCCGATTCAATCAATATTTTAACATTCAATTTATCAATCTCATTCAATTAATTACTACATTTCAATTAATTTATATGCATCGCTCGAAGATGGCCTGAACATCCAATTATCAAGAGTATATTGTCAAATATACCTTATTGAATCAAAAGTCATTCACCAACAGAATTCTTTCCAGTCACAAATTGCTAACTTATTTTTTTGACTTCAGCAAAAATACTAGGAAAATAAAACGCTGACCCTATATCCCCCATTTTGGTCCTCAAGAACCCTCACTAAAGTACAGTCGCTGCCCACTTATCAACTCGACTTAGTGTCTTCTAAACGAAGGACATGTGTCACGCACGCTCTGAGTAAAACGAATGAACTACGCATTATTGCCAAATAAGCAGCGGCACAATAATGTATCTCTTTTGGGTATTAGCGGCTTCCCAATGTTTTTGTGTTCGTAGTTTTGTCAGCGCTTTTTGTGACCGACTGTACGGATTTTAAACAAGTTTGGGTTGGGTTCTAGCCTTTTTGTTTAATGCTTTGTTTTGTCGTTTCATTTATAATTGCAAGAGATTTTGCTATCTGAATCTAGATTGTTGTAATGTTAGGGAAACTTGTGCCTTACATAACAGCCAAGGAAAGTGCAAAAGTTTTTTTTTAGGTCTTTATAACATTTTAAGCATGGGTCGATCTTCAAGGTTAAGCCGTGCTTGCCAAGGTCGGTCTTTGGATGGGTGTCCATCATTACATACAAAGTTTCGTTCGTGCCTCGAAAATCACATTAAATGCGTTGGTCCCGGCTGTCATTTGTAGACCTTTGACAGTCTTTGCAGGTAGTTAGTGGCCCAAAATACTGTCAACCAGTGTTACTTTATTAACCAGTACTTACTGAGTTGTGGAGGTTAGATAGGCAGTCGCTCCATGTAATAGTATTCAGCTGCATCCGGTAAGACTAGAAGCCGACCCCAATAAATTTGGGAAACGGGTAGGCAGGTGATGAGCCCTATTTCTTGGTCTTTAAGTATCATTGATTTGTATTTAAAACAGACATTGTATAATGTTAGTTGGTATACATATCAAATGACATCATTCTACACGCAAAAAGAAATACAACCCTAAAAGAACGACACAAAAAGAAAATCTGCTAAAATTTAAATAAATAAGAATAAATGAATTGGTGAGAAATAAGTATTCAGCTTTGCTCGTTAAATCGCTAGCTATGAAAAACTGAGTGGCTCATTATATGGTAATAAAGTGGATTTTAAAGGCAAACGTCTTATTTTCATCAACATCTTGACTTTTGCGCGGGGATTTTCGACGATCCAAATTAAAATTTCACGGTCGTAAAGAATAATGAAGAGTTCTTTTTGTAATTTGGGGACTTCAAGGATTTGGTCCTTGTGTATGCTTGTGTGCTTGTGTATCGGAGTTTTGAATATTTCTTATATTTAATGGTATGTTTATAGTATAGATACTAATAGCATAGATCGAAATTTAAAGTCCATCACCTAGCCTTTTCCAAACTACGTCAATGTTGGCTTCCAGTTTAATATCACGGAACGGGCAAATATGAGTTTATATGAGCGACTGCATAAAGATCAATCATCATCATCATCATCGTTTCAGCTGGAAGACGTCCACTGCTGGATATAGGCCCAATGGGGGATTTGCCATAATCGCCACGCTTGGCAGGTGGGTTGGCGATCGCAGTACGGTTTTTACAAAGGCACAGAGAACGCTACTGCCCATTCTGTGGCAAGTCCCTTAGTCGCCTCTTACGACACCCACGGGAAAGTATAGATGGTACTATTGTTTACGTCCGACACCATACAGTACTAAGAATAATAAAGATAAACTAAGTAATTCTTATTCCACTTAGAAACATGATATCTAAAAAACTAATACAAATTATATCCAACAAGGTTTTCCTTAATATCTCTATAATGCTGTAATATGAAATTCCACAGATTATTTAAATTTCAGCCCACGAATATGATTGTAAAATATGGTAGGATCTACGATCGGGTGGACGTGAGGCCCCGGGCCTACCTGATAGGCAGAACCTATACCTACCACTGTTTGTCTCTCCATCACCCAAAGGTTGACTGGTAGAAAATGCCTATGGCATTAAGTCCGCCTCTGTACTTTGTGCTTGAAGTGTTAAATAAATAAATAAATAAATAAATATACAAAGTAGAAACTAATAGGTACATAGGTACAAGTTTCACGAAACTAATAGGTATCTATGTCATGTATATAAGGGATTTTATGTTGGTATTTTTTTTATTGATTTCGGGAGGTCAAGGTGCTGTCTGCCTTTTAAAATTAACACAATTTGGATTAGTTGTTCCTATTTTAAAATTTATAATAATTAGATAGTGTAAAGTGATCAAATTATTCACTGCATTATTCTAAAACTAAAAGGCTAATTTCCCTGATATCTTTACATAGTATAAAACAAAGCCGCTGTCTGTACGCTTAGATCTTTAAAACTACGCAACGGATTTTAATGCAAGTTTCAGCAATAGATAGAGTAGTTCAAGATGAAGGTTTACATGTACTGTTGTACCCGTGCGAAGCCGGGGCGGGTCGCTAGTAATAAATAAAGGATACATTTTCTATACATGCAAAAATATACTCGTCTCCAAAAAACATACGATTGAAAATTCGTCTCTAACTTTATTTCGCCCCTGAAAATATATGTACGTGATATCTGTGACAGACGATATTCATAACAACATCAATTCAATACAAAACAAAACACTCTTACCTCATAAACCAATTCTTACATCGGAAACATTGAGGATTTTCGCTTTATTTATTTCGCCGTATCTATAAACCATTTTTACCCCAATCCGACATGTACCTATCTCGTACATAATAGATTCATCCTAAGTCCTTGCATCCGGGTGAATTTGTTTCCTTGAAAAGAAACCTTTGTGGGGTTTTACGTGTTCTCAGTGAATTGTAATGCTGGTATTATTTCGGATTGTTTTGTGAGTACGTACGATTACCCCTGTCGTGTTTCGGGGACAATGTTCGGTAAGCACTTCAGTTCTGATGTTTTTTTTTATAATGAAATTGGGGAAGTATTGAGTAGACATGGTGAGATGTGGCGATATTTGTATGGACGGGCCAGAATTGTTAAACATGAATTCATGTTCAAAAGTTGACGTTATAAATATTTAAATTTGTTTTTATTTACAGTTAATCACTATGATACAAATTTATAGGTAGCAAAGTCCTGATTGCATTTTCTCAGAAGTTCGATTCCAAGAGTTGATAATCTCTTTAAAGTACTGTCCCATTTCATTTGAATTTTTAAAAATCTAATTTATGTCAACACAAATTTGTCTCTATGGGTGTGAAAATTTGCGCAATTAAAAGGGTCTGGCCCAGTTTACCCCTCTGGGTCTTTTTAACTCATTCACAAAACGTCCCTTATTTTGAAGATTTAAATAACTACGGAGTTTTAATAGCTTTCGTTACAAAGCAGAATAAACAAGGACGATCACGTTAATTTATTGCCATTAGAATGTTGTAAATAAATTAGTTGTTCATGTTTTAACTAATCGTAATCTTATTATGAGAATAAATTATCGACTTTACACTCATACTTCGGATGACAACCAGTCGTACCAAGGGGTATCGTATTACCCAGTAATAACAGGGTTGTAGAGGTCAGACAGGCAGTGGCTCCATGTAAAATACTGGTATTGCAGTTGGCATCCGGATAGACTGCAAGCCGACCCCAACATAGTTGGGAAAAGGCTAGGCAGATGATGATGACATCCATACTTCGGATCAGCCATCAAAGGTATTTAATGAGCACTTTGTAGTTGCCTCTTTCTTCTTGTTTTTTAAATGATACTGTGTACTATGATTTTCTCCTGTATCGTGGGTGTGTTTACTTACAAACATTAAAACTCACATACAAAATCAGCCAGACCCGGAACAAGTATCTCTAGCCCATATAAACACCGTGTGTACCGTGGGGGGATCGAACCTGCGACATGCAGCGCAGCAGTCAATTGCTCAGCCACTGCGCTGACCGTGTCGTCAATCTCTTTCTTTTTGCTCTGGTATTGCAGTATAAAAAACTACGACAGTGAGTCTAATATAGCAGAGAGTAGAAGTTTTCCGGTAAAATGTCCAATTGTCCATTGTCAAAGACTATGGACGTTCCAAAAATAAATTCAAACAAAACAGAGTACAATGCAATCATACCGCTCCATACTCCAAAAATTCACGCTTCACAAAAACCCAGCCGCCATAATCATCCATGAAGCACAAACATTACCAATTCACTCTTGAACACTATGTCTAACGAAAAAAAAACGATTGCTTCGTTCCGCGTCAATTGTCATGCTTCGCAAAAAAGTAAAACATTGCCTCTTGAATCCAACGAACTGGCAAAGTCAATACACTCAACGCGACGGCAAAGCTGGGCTAACGAGCCCATCACTTGGGAGTCATGGCAAATATTATTTCGAGACGGAACGTAGATTGAAAAACTTGAGTGTATTTAAGTTTTTCGTCTTTTGTTTCTGAGTGGATGTCGGTTTAGTTCTTAATCTGGATTAGGCGAAGAAATGTATGGGTTAAGTTTGGGATTGGCGGAAGAACACTGAAAGATCCCTATTGTTTCAATTAGCTTAAGGTTCAAAACAGGATGATATGAGACTCTGAGATAAGAAATAACCCATTTTAATAAAGTTTTATTAGTTGGAATTGGGCAGAAAATTATGCATTTAAATCCACTTGTTCTTTATGATCAGATTTTTCTTGCATCACTTTGATATCGAAACTATTTAAAGACTGCCTTTGCAGCAAGATAGTACCATCGTTGGTTTTTGGAACAAATATATCTAAAATGATGGAATATTCACATAGACTTTAACCCGATATAAACCGAATAACTTCGTAATCCTTAGAGACGGGACTTCAAAGCCCCAAATTATAATCCAGTTCAACAGATATGCGAACATATAAATAATTTCAATTCTTAGGTCCAAACTAATAAGGTCTGATTCCCAACATCTGTTTTTCATAATAACTCGATGCCAACTTTCATTACATGATTTAAATACATTTCTAAACTTAATCCGTAGCAGTCTAGACGTATTTAGTTTCAAGTTTGCTATGAAATAACATTAAATAATACGTTTTAGGGTTAAACTCCGTACATAAGTACCTTTGCGAACGATGGGTCTATCCATACTAATATTATAAATGAAAATAACTCCGCCTGTCTCTTACGTTTTCTCGCCATAACGGCTTGACGAATTTGGATGATATCTGGCGCAAGATTAGAACATGACTTGGTTTAGGACATAAGATATGCCTCGTTGATGTATATAGATTGCCTCGTTGGTCTAGTGGTCGTAATCGCGACTGATGAGCATGAGGTCTTGGGTTCGATTCCCAGCTTAGGCAAATTGACATTTTATTTTTCCATCACGAGTTTCTAAGCCTTTTTCAATAGCAGACACGCAGTCTGGATTTGTGCCCGGTTGATGGCAATAGGCTCGCGCCTTATTACATAGGACTTAAACATAACTGGCGAAATGTAGTAGTACTTCTAGTTACGTCTCTGCCCAACCGTTGGGGGATTACAGGCGTGATGTTATGTAGATCTACATTTCTTTAAGATAATTTCCGACCTACTCGCGGGTGAAGCTGTTGGTAAAAGCTAGTGAAATATAAATGCTGAACATGTCTATACAAATCTATTTAAACTAGATTAATTCAGATGTAGTTTAGTGAGCAAAGCTAATTCCATTAAGTATTTAATACTTCTAGTCTCTAAATGCTTACAGATTAGCATTAAATAGATCTTATTAGATTTTGTAGTGATAATTAATATTTATCTGTTTGTATATAAGTAAGTATTTCAGTTGCTTGTGTATCTTTGCATATTATCCTCTATTTCTAAAAACATAGATAAGGTTATCTGTGCTTGTGATCAATTAAATATTGCACTTTATCGTTATTGAAACTAGGTACGAATTTTGTAAATAAATCACTACATATTATAAAACAAAGTCCTCCGCCGCGTCTGTCTGTTTGTTCCTGATAAACACTAAAACTACTGCACCGATTCGCATGTTGTTTTCACCAATGGATAGAGTGGTTCTCGAGGAAGGTTTTAGTATAGAATTTGTTAAGTTTTGTATACATTGGCTAAAATATAGTGATATAAAAAATATCAATCGAAGGTGTCCGAAAAAATAAGCCGTCTGGGAGCTTTCAACGAAAGATATAACAAAATGATGTATGGTGGAATTGTGTATCTTAAAGGTCTACAAAAAAGTCCGCACTGGCATATGACTATCTCTTACTTTTGGTCGCGATAACCGCCATCCACGCGGGCGAAGCCGCAGGCATCAGCTAGTTACAAATAATGTAATACATAACATATCATTACGCCTGTAATCCTGGAAGGGATTGATAGAGGTGTACCTGATAGTAGGTACACTCACATTTCGCGAGTTGTGTTTAAGTCCCTTGTAAAAGGGGGCGAGTCTATTGCCATCAACCGGGCACAAATCCAGACTCCGTGGCTGCTACAAAGAACTTCCGGATGAAAAACCCGATAACACTTTGCCCGGTCAATCCTAGCTTGGGGACCGCAACACCAACGAGGGTCAACGAGTGTTTTAACAATAAACGTAAAATGTCAGCATCGATGAGGTTTACCTTGGCTTGTAATTTTCCTATTTATTATTTGGGTCTTGTCTACTAAAATATACGTTCAAAGTTGTGAACAGAATATCATAGAACTAAATTCAAAACAAATAGATCCTTGAAATCTCAACGTTTTCTTCGAGCTCATGCTCTGCATGCTCATGACTCCTGCAACCACTGCTCTATTTAAGTAAGTCCAAAAACTCACCCAGCATAATATTATCGAACCACAAAATAAATATTTACTGAGATCACTCCATCACGACACCCTAACCTGAAGTTTGGAAGTCAACCAAACTTATTTATTTTTCATCGCCAAGCACGAAACCTGCGGCTGACACTAAAAGGCGCTGAACAACAGAGCCGTGATTGGAAACTTCGTACAATCTAATTGAATTCTTGAAAAGCAAGGGAGCGAGGATTACTTAAAACATTTTTTTTTATAACAAATTCTAAAATTTTGTTCGAGAAGACATCAAAGGAGTTTTACATTGATGGAATCGTTAGATGAATTTTTGTGAGGAAGGTGTCGATTTCAGGGTGGTATACATAAACACATTATAACCAGCCGGGCTCAAAATGTGCTGTAATCGACTACGCGGGTCCAATGCGAGTTAAGTGTGTTGTGTCTGTGACTGTAGCTTCGTCTTTTTTTGTTTTTCTGACTTTCAAAAGTACCTGTTATGGTCTAATTAAATTATATGGTTTGAGTTTGTGTGTAAATAGTGAAATTTTAACATGGACCTCATTCAAGCTGTGACACGAAGGTTGTATTCAGATAATAGATATAAGTAGATTTAAGCCCAAGCATGCTTCAGTAGGTTATTGAAACACTAGGTCATAAGAAAGAAATATTATAACATTCTTTATTGAACACCAACACTTTGACACAACTCCTTTACAATATTGTTAAGTAAAAAGACTCTTAACGGAGCTGGCACTTGTTCTCCCTGTCATTGCGATCATTTTTTTGCTCTAGACCATACCTGGGAACCTTCTAGTTACAGAGATATTGGGGGTCAAAGTTCCAACTTTATTACAAGTTTTTTTTTTTTTAATACATGTTTTTAATGTATTTTTTTTACTAAAGACACCTTTACGACTCACGTACTATTCAAATCATCCATCAGCACGATGTTTTGAATGCGCTACATTGAGTCTTACCGTAAAACGTGATTTTTCACCCCAAAAAAAAAACGTTGTTCCCCAGTAATATTTTTTGCGTAAAGGTACTTAGTTTGATGTTCATAATGCTTGGTTAACGGCTTTGTGAAGAGTCTGTTTACACCCTGAGTAGTGAAATGACTGCTGGGAAGATGAGGAATAGAGAGGTATGGAAGAACGAGACATGCTGCGCCGACCCCAAATAAATTGGGATAAGGGCAAGAGAATGATGACGATGATGATAGTGGAATTTCCAGATAATGTCATCATCAGCCTATTAATGTTCCCACTGCTGGGACACAGGCCTCCTCTCTTTGAGAGGGAATGGGCTATAATCCACCACGCGGGCCCAGTGCGGATTGGTAGATGTCACATGTCTTCGAATTTTTGGTTCTAGGACATGCCGGTTTCCTCACGATGTTTTCCTTCACCGTTTTTGAGAGCAGTGGTGATGAAATAAATTACACAAAGTAATGCGCCTGCCTGGGTTCGAACCCCCGACATACTGTTCGTAAGTCGGGGTCGCTACCACTGGGCCACCGCTGCTCTCAGATAATGTAGTCCAAGTGATAGTCTAGTAGTGATAGGTTGAGGAATGTTGACTGCATGCTGGTGGTCTGGAATACCCATTTGTAGCTGGTTGGCTATGACTCGCTGCTCGAAAGCTTGCGGTAATGATGATCTTGATGACGTCGCGTTGCTCGAAGGCTGCGCTGACGTCCATTTCGGGGTCATCAATGAAGTGTCATAGATGGCGTTGTAGTACTTTTTATTCTATGTTGCTTAGTACTTTTTGTAGTGCCGCTACAACCTGTATATGGTCATATGGTTAATTTTTGCTATAATTTTATAAACTATTAAAGGCTTACCATTCTAACAGGCGATTTTTATAAACACGGTGCTGCATACAACATTAATCATAATGAATCATTATCTTATCCCAATTTATTTAGAGTGCAGCATGTCTTCTTCTTCCATATTTCTTCTCTTATAATCGTCATGTCACCACCTTTCTAGCCATATCATCATCATCATCATCTGCCTAGCCTTTTCCCAACTATGTTGGGGTCGGCTTCCAGTCTAACCGGATGCAGCTGAATACCAGTATTTTACATGGAGCGACTGCCTATCTGACCTCCACAACCCAGTTAGTACTGGGTAATGCGATACCCCTTGGTTAGATTGGTTGTCAGACTTTTTGGGCCACTGACTACCTAACGACTGTCAAAGATCTTCAGATGACAGCCGGGACCAACGGCTTAACGTGCTTTCCGAGGCACGGAGGAAACTCGGTAGGTAATGGGTGGTCACCCATCTACAGACCAACCTAGGCAAGCACGGCTTAACCTAAAGATCGACCCGAGCGGCTGATATTATTTAGCCACGAGCTTTTTAGCCATATCATCCTACACAAATAAAAACGCTTGTTTTTAATACTCTTGAAAGATCGACCGAAGTTTATCAATAACACTTTAAAAAATCCTTGAATAAAGAAGAAAACGTAAAATTTTGATAGTTCATCACCCACAAAGAACAACTCGTTTCAAACTTCAACTTTCTCGAGTTGTACGGACTGAACAACTAATTCACTTTATTTTCCTCGATTCTTATAACTGGCTGGAATCTTGGAAATATTCAGTGTTTTGTTTTTTTTAAGTTTCGTCTTTAAGGAGGTTATTGAAGAAGAGGTTTTATTTTCTATTTTTAATCAGTTTCACCTGTAAATGAGAAGTGTGAGGAAAAAGAATAAGTGTCTTCAATAGGCTACCCTATTGAAGGAACTTCTTGACCAAAACAATCGAATTAAATATTGGACACGTATCTTTTGTTTTATCAAATCAATAAAAAATATCGAAGATAACACGCATCAAAGTTCATGAGTGGGGGCTTGTGACGTCACTTTCCGCTAAAAAGTGTACCGAAATGTGACGTCACACGAGTTTTTGACGCCCTGCATCGTCCTCATTTTTAGTTTACGAGAAAAAAATATTTTTCGTTATTGTAACTGACGGACTAAATAGAATTATATTTTTTTTACTCAGGAAACATCTCTATTGCCCTCTTTTGGAATAATATAGGCTGGTTATGTAGTAAATAGGGTTAAGTATGTAGACCAAACGAAGGGCAGGGATTTTATGGAACGATCTTACGTAATTTTTACGCTGGAAAAGTGTTGTATCTCAGCCTTATTTGAATACTTTTGACGGCACGGTTGGCGCAGTGGCTGAGCGATTGACTGCTGCGCTGCGTGTCGCGGGTACGATCCCCGCACGGAACTAATATTTGTATGGCCTACAGATAGTTGTTCCGGGTCTGGCTGTTTGTGAGTTTAAATGTTTGTGAACGCACCCACGATACAGGAGAAACTCCTAGTGTGGGGCAACGTTTTTTTTAAAAAAAAAACTGAAATCATTTACTTTAGCTGAGATTTCCAATTTACTATTTTTCTATTTTTATTTGGTCACAGAAGCATGTGAAATGATTCCATAATAATTTTATAACCAGCTTCAATGTTTTTTTATTTCATTAGTGAAATTGGCGACGTAAATTATGAATTCGTAAGACATATCAATCTAGTACCTATAAGATAAAAAAATAACAACCGATTAAACACAAAGTAGACACAACTACACAACAAAATAATACATTTATTTTAATTTGCTTTTCGGAACGAGTTGGAAGTTTTCCTTATATGCCATAAGCAATCATCTGAGGAGGAGGGTCTCGCGACTACGTGAGAGGACTCGCCGTAACGATACCGCCGTACTTGCCTCTAAAGCTGGGAGGTATAGGTGGAATCACTTGACTGAAGACGGTATAAACTGACAGATAACAAAAAGGTATAAACAGGAAGTTTCTTTTAGTTTTGGACTCTTTATAGGAGTGACAGTTGCCCGTAACTGCCTCTGTGTTTCTTTTGAATGTTGTTATTTTAACAAAAGTGTTAGACAATCTAAGTATTTTGGGTATTCCTCCAAGCGCAACTGTTTTTAAGCGCAACTAAATTATTCCTCAAAGCGCAACCATTTGAATAATTTGAATTTGTGAGCGCAACTAAAGGTTGCACTTCAAGGAATAATTTAGTTACGCTTAGTTGGTTGCGCTCAAAAATAGTTGCGCTTTGAGGAATACCCCAAGTGTTTGTTTACCCTAATCCGAATAAGAGGTTATTGTAGGTTATATGTCGAATCCTAAAATCGTGAAAAAAAAACAGTTATCCTATAAATACTTTTCTGTGTTCACATAAAATTATACTTGCTTATAGTTACTATGAGCATGACCAGCACTAATTTTTGCGTAAAGTTACTTAGTTTGATGTACATAATGCTTGGTTGACGGCTTCGTGAAGAGTCTTTTTACACCCCGTATTGTACTCCACTTGTCAGTCTGATTACTTTTGTTTTTTTAGAGGTTTTCTAACATGGTTCTTAAGCTCAAGTTACTAACACAAATATGGATATGTATCTATAAAGGCGCATACCCACCGCGAGGCACGGAGAGGCTACGCACGTGTGTTAGCTTAGCTTCGCTTTGCAAGGAAATGTATATGGTTGCGTCCACTGCAAACCACGGACACCCTATGCATCAATTGACGTCATTAGTACATGCGTGTCTTGATCGAATAAGGCGCTCACATAACTATGGGCTGCGGGACTGTTCGAAGAGATACCGCGGCCCTGAAACACAAAGGGCAAGTAAGGAACATGGATGGGTTTTAGTCAGTACAAGTCTGACACTCCCTTCCGCTCT
Source organism: Lycophotia porphyrea (assembly GCA_950005105.1). Classification (NCBI taxonomy): domain Eukaryota; kingdom Metazoa; phylum Arthropoda; class Insecta; order Lepidoptera; family Noctuidae; genus Lycophotia; species Lycophotia porphyrea. Next base: position 16,552,456 of record OX465388.1, on the reverse strand, counting down.
GACCAGAGCGGCAGAAGTCATTTGATGATTTCCCATCAGAAAGAAAAGGCGCTCACATAGCTCAACGCTGTCAACGCCATGTACGCTGTGCATGCGGTACACGCTATACATGAATATTAACCCACGACTATGCCGCGGTGGGCCACGCACGCTACAGATGTACATAGTTGTGGGTGTGTAGCGTGTACTGCAGTGGAAACGTAGACCCACGTTGTCAAACAAATGAATCCACGCAGCTAAAATGTGCCGCGTGCCCGTGCACAGCGTGCACTGCGGTGGGTTTGCGCCTTTATATGATGATGGTCAGAAACTATGTTCTTATTTAATTTTTTTTTCACGGTATAAGTCAAAAGGCATAAAACAATATTTCCTTTGTACCACTGAAATAAAACATACAGAGAGCTTAAGTTCATAAATAACCATTAATTTGTAGATCTTATCGTGGACCTACGGTACTAAATTTCGGGTAAAAGATCATAACGTAATTTGAAAAGGTTTTACTTAATTTTATAACAGATTAGATTGTGTTCCAGCAAGAAATATACGTTTTAGATCTGTAAAATATTGCTAGAAAATTATTTTCGTGAGTGGACAGCCATTTTATGTTCATTTATTTGGTATTAGATTATGTCCTTCGTGTTTTGAACTAATTCGTTCTTTCTCAGTGCAAAGGGGAGGAAATCACTTTCAGGGTATTTTTGCTACTATTGCATGTTAGTATTTTATTTTCCATCATTATTATTTCTAATAATAAATTATGTCACAGAACTGTGCAGGTGGCAACATACTGGTCGGGTATTATTTGAGTCTATCGACACGCAAAAAAGAAGAAGCATTATGTAACTTTGTCCGGTCCTCTTCAAAAGATTCCCGTGTTCAGTTTTTAATAAGGCTCCTATTTGACCAGTCTTTTTAGGGTTCCGTACCCAAAGGGTAAAACGGGACCCTATTACTAAGACTCCGCTGTCTGTCTGTCCGCCTGTAACAAGGCTGTATCTCATGAACCGTGATGGCTAGATACTTAAAATGTTTACAGATGATGTATTTCTGTTGCCGCTATAACAACAAATAATAAAAATATAAATTATTTAGTTATTAAAGGGGGCTCCCAAACAAGAAACATGTCTTTTACGGTTTATGATACGGAACCCTTCGTGCGCGAGTCCGACTCTCACTTGGCCAGTTTTTTTTTTAACACATCGTTTAATAAATATTCACACTTTATTTCCAAACAATTTATTTTTTTCCTTTGTGAAATTGATCTAGATACCCAAAACCAGTGTCTATCTCTTTGTTTTATCCCTTGTAGCACCACAACAGAATAAATTAGCCTAACCGTATTTATCAAAAGTTTTCATTGTTCATTGGTTGTGTCACTTAAAGCCTATGATAATAAAGTATATGTTGCACTACCTGATACTGCGACAATAACTGTTTATTTTACCCGAGTCCTTTTTTTAATCTGTGAATACTTTAAGTGCTTTTCTGCAAACCCTTGACCAGAACCAGGACTAGATAAAAAGATCTACCTGTTACACCCTATAGCACTTTGAATCGACTCAAACCTAATTTTTCATGTATTTTACCATAAATGTCACCCCCAAAAATGTCCACTCTTCTTTGTGTGCGGTTTTCTCCTGCCAATCTCCCAAAAATAGCTCTTAAACATCACACCAATGTTTCCTACGCCTCACTTGACGAAAACGCCCGACTTCAGGGACTGACATGGTTCCCCTAATCCCGTTTCAGCCTAGTAGATTTGTTTACCATGGTATGGCGTATTCAGTCATTTTTTCGGATGGGAAATCATCAAATGACTCCTCCCGCTCTGGGCGGAGCGGAAGGTAGTGTCAGACTTGTACTGACTAAAACCCATCCGTGTTCCTTCCTTGCCCTTTGTGTTCCAGGGCCGCGGTATGTCTTTCGAACAGTCCCGCAGCCCTGGCAGGCATCGGCCCTTGCAGGGTATTCAGTCATCAATATACTAATATTATAAATGCGAAAGTAAGTTTGTTTATTTATTTGTTACCTTTTCACAACTAAACCACTGAAACAATCATCCTGAAATTTTGCATATACGATGTCAGATGTACAGAAACGGAAAACTCGTCCCGAAAAAAATACTGTTCCCGAGGGAAACAATAACGTTCATATGATAATAGATGGCGCCACGTCTCTTTCGAATCATGATTGAATTATATTATTACAAGCAGAGTACAAAATGAAATTGATTGTCAAATTCTAAATTAACGCGAGCAAAGCCGCGGGCAAAAGCTATTTATATGAAATATAAATTAAATGTTATTTATATGATCTAAACATCCGAAAACAATAAACAAAAGGGTAACCTCGTATTGAATTAATATTTACTATACAAACAACAGCAAATTACCTACATAAGTTTAGACAAACATACGAAATTGTTATGCAACACGCAACGCAACATGTTACGCTGTTACGCAACATGTTTGTATTATAATAGGCGGTAGACGTCGGCAACGTTAATACTTCGACCTTAGCTGGGAGCACGTATGTTTGCAGATTTACTTTACAAGTTTAGACCTAACAGAGATATGAAGGCAGATTATGTACGAAATGGATTCTCCGAATTCGGGATTTGGGGAATAAAATGCGTCTTTGTGGGTTTTCGTTTGAGATTATGAGAGGTATTTCCATGTTTTGTTGTTGCTTGGTTTCTGGAGTAGTATTTTCGTTACGTCTGGTAAAGAACAATATTCAAATTTTAAAACAGCGTAAAAGCACGTCATAAAAAATGTTTAAGAATTTTAGTACTATATTAAATGATAGCGTGATGGTTGACAGATGAGAGTGTAAAAAAACTGGTTGCGCCGACCCAAAGCAACATGAGACACAAGAAGATGATGCTGAGCACTGTAGTACTTTAGTGTACATTACCCTACTTAATTATTACTCAATACCAGTGGCGAAGGTTCCATTCAACTCGATTCTAGACAAACATGAAAATCACATTAAAGATATGTACTCCGGCTTACCTCTTAAAAAAATGTACCCTTCGCTACTGCTCAAAACTGCCGTTTTTCCCAGTTACTGGACTGTCCACAGTTTGGACGACGGCTTACCTAGCAGTCGCTGAATTAAGCGCTATCTAGTTACAATGGAAGCCGCCGCTAACATAGTTGGGAAAAGGCTAGGCAGTTGTGTGTGTAATATCTTATAATTACCTACCGTATCAAGTTCAGTCAACTGCAATATCAATAATTGGCTCAAGATAGGCCGTACGACAAGCTGGGACTAATTACACCAAACAGAAGAAGGTATCCTCAACGCAATAGAAGCAAGCACGTTAGGCGTCATCTAATAACCAAAATCAAATAAAGAATTCTAATCACATAACAGAGTTACTAGCCTAATCTCTTAACGAACTAAAATCAAATTGAGTTAATTTAATAAACTTTATTCCCCGAAAAGAGGGAATTCGTGTCACATTCGTACCTCGGGGGCCTAAATAATTCCCCCGGGGACTTGGGGTACTCCCCATATTTCATCTTACTTATAATTGCGAGCGTTTAGATCGCTGTAATTGGTAGCTTGGGGGCTCAAACGATTTCTAGATTGCAGAAACTTGTAATCAATTGTTGCGTGTTAAGGAAATGTTTTGAATCAATTATTTTGTTGTTTCCATAGAGGTTGTATGTTATGTCGAATTTACGGGAAACTAGTGAGGTGTGTTTGGAATTGTACATAAAGTAAATATTTGACTAAACAAAACATGAACCGTTTTGCGCTTGAATTGATTGAACTAAAGTTAAACTTCGTAGAATTATAACGCCAAATAAACGACATAAATCCACGGCTCAAATCCCTTTATAGTTTGGCAGAGATGTGTAATTTACCAAATAAAGAAATTTACATACATACATAACATACACATATACATAAACTCATGCCTTTTTCCCATGGGGGTAGGTAGAATCCACAGAACGCTTCCTCCTACGATCCTTACATACTCATTTTGCCTCGTCCACGTTCATACTATCATCTGGTCATACACGCACGCCGGTGGCGAGTACTAGGCACCTAACCTTTTTAGAATTAATGGAATTTGTTGATTGAATAAATAAGTACCCGGTTTAAATTAATATTGTAAAGGATGTTTTTAGTGGATATTAGAAATGCATCGTATCAAAATAGTAAATTACAGTTGCTCTTGTTTCTAAACTTCCTCCATGTATCTTATTTTCTATTTAAAAAAAAAACTTTGCCCCACACTAAGAATTTCACCTGTATCGTGGGTGCGTTTACAAACATTTAAACTCACATACACAAACAGCCAGACCCGGAACAACTACCTGTAGGGGCTGTAGGTCTTACAAATATTTGTTCCGTGCGGGAAACGAACGCGCGACTCGCAGCGCAGCAGTTGATCGCTCAGACTGCGCCAACCGCGCCGTCAAAGTCGTTTATGTTATCGTAAGACAAGATTCTAATCCCGTGTATCCTTGTCCACAGAACTACCTCCAGATAAGCCAACGATAAAGGCGGAGAAAGGATGGTATGCATCAGGTGACTCCCTCAGAGCACAGTGCTCGTCGCCACCGGCTGACCCTCCAGCCAATCTGACGTGGCTGCTAAATGGAAGAGACGTAAGTATCCTGTGTATTTGAAAAAGATTTACCTACGAGTACGTGTCGGTCGTCCGAAAAGTGTTTCCAGTAAGAAGAACGTCACAAATCTCACATAGAATGATAGTTACAATTTTCAATATGAGTGAGCGTATAGGACAAGCTCGTGGCTAAATAATAACAGCCCCTCGGGTCGATCTTTAGGTTAAGCCGTGCTTGCCTAGGTTGGTCTGTGGATGGGTGACCACCCATTACATACCGAGTTTCCTCCGTGCCTCGGAAAGCACGTTAAGCTGTTGGTCCCGGCGCGGCTTCATTTGAAGATCTTTGACAGTCGTTTTATAATTAAATATTATGTTCATATTTTGTACTTAATACTTACCCTCTATAATAAAATATTCAGAAAAAAGGTCCTCCTAAAGATTTTCACTCTCTCCTAGGTGCGGTTTTCTCCGTCAATCTCCTTCTCGTGTCACTATGTCCATAACTAATTTCAATGATTTCGTGAATGTTTACGAATGGTTCCAGCTAAAGCCAAGATAATTTTGAACCCAATAGGCGGCGCTGTTGTTAATAAATTGCAGCCGTACGAGACTGAGACGAGTCACTAGTATAAATATAAAAACTTCTTATAACACCAAGGCACCAACAACGTAAAGAAGATCCGTCCCAAATCTCGCCATCCTTCAAGCTCTCCAATAAACGTCACTGTGATGACGTCATAACACCAGCTCGTTAGCACCGCCATCAACGTGCATCCTTCCCGACGCCGAGTTAATTAATGAGCAATGAATCACCGACGTCAGCATCGATCGTGTTGCTTGTAACCGCTGCTTTAGTTATGAGCGCTTGGTAACATACTGTTTAGGTGACTAGAATTACTTCAAACTTAAATATCCCGCACACCAGTTGACACAAAAGTATTCGGCAGCCTAATAGGATTTTCGGCATAGGCACGCGACCCTGTCTTGCTTTGTGACATCATCATCAGCCTACAACAGTCCACTGCTGGACATAAGCCTCTTCAATCCCACGCCACTCAACTTGATTATCGGCAACTCTCATCCAGTTGCTACCAGCCACCCTGCTAAGATCGTCGCTCCACCGTGCCTGAGGGGGTCCCACCTCACGCTTGCCGATTCGCGGTCTCCACTCGAGAACACGTCTACTTCAACGGCCATCAGTTCTACGGCTAATATGGCCGACCCAGTGCCACTTCAGCTTACTTATTCTTGATTTGAGTAAAATCGTCCAATGATTAATATTTCATGAGTGTGTAACCGCTATATAAGTTATAGGTGCCTAGTACTTATATGTCACAGCACTGAGTGGATACTTTTGTCATTTAATGAAAACAAAACTCCTTTAAAGTTTGGTGAAAGTAGCCTTTACGCACAGAGCTGTCTATTGTATGTTTCGGCAGAGTTCCCTAATCTTACATCGCAATAAACATAACATAACATCACGCCTCTAATCATCAAAGGGGTAGGCAGAGGTGTACCTAATAGTACACCCACATTTCGCAAGTTATGTTTAAGTTCTATGTAATAGGGGCCGGGCCTACTACTTTCTCACAATAAAATGTGGCTAATAAAGCCCTAACGTAACTCACATTCTTATACTAATCATTCTTTTGTCCAAAACTCATGAGCGACAAAATTATACCTGCAAAACTGTTTTTTTTTATAGGTTAAACTTAAACGATCATCCAGCGTATCTCGGATCTTGCTGATTAGCTAATATTTTACCACATCAAAGGTATTCTCAGACCATTCTTACCGATACTCGAAAACAATAATACAGCAAGAAAACTTGACACAAACACAACATACCAACAATAATGAAATCAATTTGTGCTGTACCGACGTCACACTTCGTCGTTGTTACGTCGTCGAGGCGCTTGATAAATGACTCTGAACAACTAGTTCGCTTGTTGTATCTCATACTACTGTTTCAATGTTTATTTTTCTGTGTGGAATATTACCTTTATTTATTCTTCTTCTATATATTTTTGGATTGAGAAACATATTTTCGTTCTGTAGGATTATTGTCTAAATCCGCTGGCGCTATTCGCGCGCAATCCGAAAGCAACACTGTCTATTACCTGTAACTGTAATGGCGTAACTGATTTTGTTGGAATTTGGCATGTAGGTCTACCATGACCAGGGTTAGGAAATGGTATACGGTTGGTAATCTATTATGTAGTAAATAGGGACGCATGGCTTGTTTGGGCTTGACAGTGATGTTAAACAACTCTACACCAGCTGCTATGTAGGATCCTTGCATCTACTGATTTGCCAGTGCAGGACTTCACGAATTGATCATTTTTATAAAATCTGTTTTCAATGACTTTCAACAATGGCGTTCGTGGCTTAAAAATAACAGCCGCTCTGGTCGATCGATCGGTCGATTGTAGATTTTCCCACATATACATATGGATTGGATCCCTTTCTCCATAGAAAAGAAGCCAGTCGCTTTGCTACTGCGCCAAAGGTGGCGTCTATCGTTTTATCTTTCTCATTTCTAAAGTAATTAATTTGCTTTTGTTCGGTAAGTAATTATTTTGTATATCTATAAAAGCCAGATGAGATTAAAACGTTCTTCTCTTAATATAGAAATCTTAAGAAGTAATTATCGAGATAAGATTTTGTCTGGTAAAGTGAGGTTGTAATTGAATGTCACTCGATATGATTAATGTTTGAGATTTGATGCATTCATTAATTTCGTATCAAGATTACTCCATCTCAAATTCGACAATAGGATTAAATTCTCATTTTCACATAATTTGGTCTTTATTTCACTGTAATATTGTTTGCTAAATTAAATCTTAGTAGGTTTGTCTCGTGACTATTATATACAGGTGTGATGTACAGATAAACTATAACCCTCCCTCCTTATAGATATAATCTACCTTCTTGCCAAATTTTATTACGATCCGATCAGCCGTTTGGTCTTCAAAAGCTAACAAACAAACAGACAAACAGAGTTCGTACAAAATCTGTTTAAAGCATAGTTTTTGTTGACATATTGACCATCTCACATTCGTAGAGCCTCTAAGTTTATTTTTAATACAAAATTGATTATTCTAGCTAGCGTTTATTTTTTTTGTAAAGATAATCATAATAGAATTGCCCAGTATTTCATAAAAATAACTAGCAAAATGTGGGTGTGCCATAAAGAGACATATTAGCCAATCCCTTCGGGGATTACAGGCGTGATATTATAAATATATTACAATTAAAAGTAAACACTTTCTACGTCACCATTTTTATTAATACGGTTAGAAAATCAAATCCGATCATAGCGACTTCTTTTCAGAGTTCTCGAACAATATGTTGGAGTTGAACAAATTGAATCGAATGGGAACTATATATTGAGTTCTGCATTCAGCGCAGTGGGATTTCACTACTCAAATATTGATATACCTCAGTTGATGTTATCGGTTGGATTAAACGTGCAGTTTAAGTTTTAAAATGCTGGCTCTGAATAGTTTAGGTTTTTATGTGTTTTAGTACTGAATTTTATTACGATTTGTGGTGTAACGTGCTGAGCACCTCTAATGTAGATAGGATAATGTTAAGATTAGGAAAGGTTATTTTACAAATCGGCCACAAATCTAAGAACTAAGTTTTTCTTAAATATTGTCCTTTAGATAAAACAGTTATTTAGGTCATCTGTTGGAATATCTATCGGTTTAATAACATCATTCAAAAGCGCCTATTTCTAACCATACAACACCAACCTATATGAGCCACATCGCCAGTGAAAAAAGTGGTTAGGGCAAGCCACGAATCACTGTAAATCGTGGCGCAAGTCGCAAGCAAGGCCATAGGCTTATATTTAACAACAAAACGACCTCTAGACGAATTACTTTTCATTTTAATAAACCCTGACTTCTTGACTTTATTTTTATTAACCTTTTACCTACATCTTGAAGACGCAAAAACAGTTTCGTATGTTTCAAGCAACCACACAAAACTGTTCTTCTTAAATTAAATTATAACCAAAAACGTTTACACGTGTTTTCTTCACCCCTGTATAAGCGAACATATCCTCGGGCTTGACGCGTCTCAAAAAATAGCTCACTTACTTCGTTATAGTGTAAACAGAATTTTAAAAGCGTGCATTACTGCGGGCAATATAGCGCGCCTCGTAAGTGAATATCGGCTGTGGCTATAGATAGCTATTACCATTAACATGTACACTATATCACGTGCTGATCTCCTGTAGTTGCCGTTTTAAAGCGATTTTTAAGGAGGCATGTTGATTTTGAAGAGTTTTAAGTGATCATTTTAAGATAGATACTGTTGTAAGGAAAGGATAGATTTATAATGGCTCAAGTGATATAAAGTGTGCGTGTGTGCGTGTTAGTGTTAGATATGGTGTAGTGTGGTGTGTAATGGTTTTAAGTGATATTGGGTTTTCCGCTAGGAATAATTGGTCATTCCGATCAGCGGTTCCTTTAAATATACAGTAGTTTTTTTTTTCCTGTATGCTTCTTAGAAGTTTGTGCCATGATGCCCGCCCCTTTAACAAAGTAACTTTAACAATACTTGTGAGCTAGCCTCGTTGATCCAGTGGTCGCAAGTGTGACTGCTGAGCATGAGGTCCTGGGATCGATTCCCAAGTGGGGGAAAATGTTATTGGGTTTTCCCTCAGGGATTTCTCAGTAACAGCCACGGAGTCTGGATCTGTTCCCGGTTGATGGCAATAGACTCGCCCTCTATTATATGGGACTATAACATAATTGATGCCTCTGCCTGACCCTTTCAGAGATTACAGGCGTGATGTTGTTATGTGTTGTGAGCCAAAAAGAATCTACTCATTCTTTCCTAAGACTATTATGAAAAATATATCTATCCACAAACAACCGTCAGTAAAACTAGTTCAATTAAAAAATGCTGAGAATCGAACGTCAAATATTTTAGTATGGATTTTTAAACGGTCGGTATACAAAGAACTTTTGCTCTGAGCGTGAGAAAAACAAGCTTATGCGACGTCCGAGTTCTCGATAAAGTGATCCCAGCTCACAAATAGTAGGTCCTGTAGTTGGTGCCCTGTCTGCGTGGGAATGTTCAGGTTTTTTGCAAATTATTTTCATAGGAAATTGTTTGATTGCTAACTTTTGGCTTTGGACTCTTTTTTATTGTTGGTATTCCTGTATGCAGTTAAAAGTCCTTTAGTGGACGATTTTTGAAAAATCTTTCTTTGTTCCAGTGTACTTTAACAATTTTTTTTTCAAATGTTTTCCTTACATGTTTCTATCTGTTTGTCAATTTGTGAGCCAGTCAAACCACCACGGAACTGCTTTGTTTTATTTGACCTTTGAGATACCTTTATAAATTAGAGCAATTAACCCCGCAATCTTAACAAAGTGATCTTTGCTATGCAATTGCAGTTCAAATACCACTGAGTTGTTCAGAAACTGGATGGCACCCTCTGTCGTCGCGATGGTCAATGATAATCAGCCAAGAAAGGTTTCCTAACGATTAAAAATATGGTGAAGTAGAACCAGGTTTACCAACCGAACCATTTTAACAAAAGAACTAGAACGTTAAACACTTTAAACAAAATATCAATATCCTCCATCTATAATATCACCAGTCAATTATAAAATAACGACCAGCAAATGTTTAAGTATGAGTTTTAAACGGTAACAAAAGGTTGGTACACAAAGAACTGCGCGAGCACGAGAAAAACAAGCTTTTCTATAAAATGATCTATGTCTATAGGGATAGTATCTTGTACAAACTACAAGAGAGGTATTTGTGCCTTGTCTGGTGGTAAATAATAGCATTGGGACAGAATGGAGTATAAGATAATCTGAAAGGAATCACTTTCAAATAACTTATTGCTCCTCAAAATTTTAAATCCAGCTGACAAAGCCTAACAGTACCCTGCCTCATTTAAAAATTCTGTAATTATAATTTATTATGTCATTATTATGACAAGCTGGGATGAGAGTAGATAACCCAACCATGACTAAGTTTTGTACAAATGCACAATGACTATCATTGTTACAAAGCTTAAAACTGTTGCTTTCCGCTATGTTGTGACGCTCATACTAATTTTAAAAACGGAAGATTGTCTAAGCGCATACATTTTATAGTTTAACTGCACTGCTCTTTAAAAATAAAACAAAAGACCGAAAAAACAATACTTCCAGAAGTATACTTCTCTTCTATAATTGGCTGCATTTTTCTTAGCCTGTTGTTTTTATTTTACTAGTTACTGCCGGACCAAGAGTCGAGCAATACTTCTGCAATTGCTTCGTTCTCTTACAAATAATGAGCTAAACCAACAACCATTATTCGTTGATTGTGGAAAAATATTGTACTTTGAAAATTTTCAACTGATGGAGTTTGAAATAAAAGTAATGTTGAAGAAGGTTTTATGTCGTAGTTTAATATTAGAGAACCTGAGAGCCAAAACAAAGAGACAATTCAGCGATAAACATGACGTAAAACTAAAAAATATCTTAACTTAATATGAGATCAAAACGGAGGTGTCTGATGAAATGAAGTATGGAAGAAGAACAAATGCTGCGCCGATCCCCCCCGATCCCCAGCATTTGTTCTTCTTCCATATTTCATCTCATCAGACACCTCCGTTTTGGTCTCATATTAATATGAGATGGATAAGCGCAAGAGAATGATGATAAGACCGAAAAGTTAATACCTTTTGGAAGTTGTTGTAAAACAATTTAACACAAGGTACTTGTAAAGCAAATCTCGTAACGACCTCCACCCCATGTTTGCCATACAATTTAAAACAAAAAGCAAACATCAAAAATAACCAAATAACGTCCCCATATATCCTTCATCATGCAAAATTGACGTGACGTGCGTAAAAATATTAATGACCCACTTCTCATTAACCTTCCTCAAATGAAAACGGACGTCCAGAAATTATTGTTACATACACGTAATTGTATTTTAATTCGGCAGGCTTCGGAGATACTCGGGTGATAAACCCGGCCTATTTAATAAACCTTTCAACCCTTTATCGCGATGGGAGTATAGAGTCCCATCGGGAGCCCTTTGTGCCGTTTATGTCACTTTGTTTGACAACCTTCCACGATTTAGGTCGAATTTCTGACGCTTCCTATGATAAATGTTTGGCACAAGTTTTGCCTGGGCTTTGCGAGTGGATTAAAACGGACGTGTTTTAGTTTATATGTCATTGTTGTTTGTGTTACGTGGGCTATCCATCTATTAATTATAATTCTTGGTTTGATTTATTACAAACGTCACAGAAGAGCGGTAATAGCCTAAGATGCTGGCAAAAGTAAAACACATGAAAACAAATTGAAAAGAATTATTGTGAATGCAACAAAAAACTTAAATTACAGATTAACAGATCCTTGCACAAGCACAAATACTAATTGTACCCCGCTATTTGTTAATTGCACATGATATTGGTCTTTGTTTTGAGTTCCCGATATTTCGGCGCTGTTGCAAGCACCATGATCACAGATAAAATGAAGTTATTGCGGATGGGTGTTTATGAGCAAAGAAATCAAATCATAAACATAATATTGGTAACCCCGAAACATGTACATACAATATCCTGTGCATGTCCTGCATTGATACACCTCTTACATAACGTATGGCTACATCAGTTTAATAAACATACCACAGAACGCAAACCTTCTCACCGTAAGTAAGTTGAACTCCGAAATCCATCATACGTTCCCCACACCCAATAACACTCCGACCTGTCTGCCAGCCCACCTTGTTATGATCCGGCCCAACATAATGGCGGAAATGTAATTAAATGTCAGATTGTACCAGGATCAAAGGCTTAGCTAAACCCATTACGGAGCGCTCACGCACATTTTGTTTCAGACCCGTTCGGATCCGTTACCACAGTAGACATATATGTATTAAGTACAGTATTTCAATTAATAACAAATGCTTAACATCGGCTCACACGCTCATGCAAGGCACAGCATAAACATAATCGACCTATTAATGTTCCCACTCCTGGAACACAGGCCGCCTCTCTATGAGAGGGTGTGGGCTGTAATCCATCACGCGGGCCCAGTGCGGTGCCCAATTTTTGATTCTAGCTAGAACATGCCAGTTTCCTCACGATGTTGTGCTTCACTCTTTTGAATGATAAAATAAATTACACAAATTAACTCAAGACTCGTAAGTTGGGAGCCGTTTCCATTGATACACTACATTTTTTTTCATTTGCAAAGCTTTCACAAACATTTTAAGCACTCTTCTCGTAACAAGTTAAAAAAGTCGGGGCTGTCACATCGAGACAAGTGAATACGTTTTCTATGTGCAGTACAACATAGTAAAAACTTTAATTGACAACCCTAAAGTCGCAAGCGTGAGATTTGCGAGAGTTTCAGCGTACGCCTTAACACTCGCGTTTAATTTCATAAAAAGGGCCGGGTTGGTTCACTGTATATGTCTACACCGTGACGTTACCAAGCGAAGTACAGAGTACGGAAGTTGTTAACCGATGCGACGTTTTGGTAAAGGATGTGTGTCGTGTTAATTGTCAGGTATTCATTAAGAGTTTTTAATTGGTAGGTCAAAGGGATATTTTTAGGGCGGCTCGATTTGTCAAAGGTTCAATGTTGTTAAAAGAACAGTGTAACAGATTTTTAAAACCCTTGTGTGTTTTACATCTTGTCAGTCGAAATTAGTCAAAGCCAGTCCAGAACGATACCTTTAACCAATGAATTTCAAGCGAAATGTCATTACATTTCGCTTGAAATACAAAACTAATAAACTTTCAAAAATTCTTACTGTTTCGTTACATTTAACGAAACAGTAAGAATTTTTGAAAGTTTGTGATGAAAAACGAAAACCCTGCCGTATATAGCAGTATATCAACCCATAAATTCAAATCCCAGTTGATATTTTGCTAAAATGAAGTAAAGACAGTCTTCAAAACTAGCAACAAATACACAGGACATCCACAGTAAGTAACTACTTGAAATGTACAAGCACCCTCGGACAATAAAACTCCTTTATCGTTAAATAGCAGCTTTTAGAAACTTTGTTAGGCAAATAAAAGTTGGCACTTTAAAACACAGTTCCTTTTGTCTTAGCATTGTAGTTACAAACACTTTTAAACGTGTTATTTTATTAGTTCAAGTGAAGTTTATATTAAGATTGTTAACTTGGTTTGTTTTGTTTTTAATAAGGTAAGGTAATTGATTAAAATGTAGGGAATTTTATTTTCCTTTATGGGCCAATGGACTGGCTATGAGCAGTTAGAGTATCTAACGCTTTCATAATCAACTAGAGGGCAATAATTTTCAAAGCTTTAGTTTTTCTACAACAAATTTCAAAAACTCTGACAAGTTTTATTTATTTATTTATTATCACATTTATCACAAAGTCCTCAGCTCTTTGAAATTGTATCCTACAATATAAATTAATCTTACAGCCAATTACGGGTTTACAATTTTATAGCTATACAATACATTGCTAAGAGTACAGCGTGGATGAGTGTGTGTTGTTTTTCTGTAGATTATTCTAAACTTTTTTGAATTTTCCACCATATTTATCGCCATTATAATGTGTAGGCCCTCTTAAGGGGCCGGCGGACGATGAATTATCCTTACAAACGTAATACCAATATCATTTTCAGTTTAAGCATATTTCGATCATATAGAATAGTAATAAAAGCATATAGCATATAGAATAGTAGCTAGGTAAACACTATTCACACATGCTCCCACGTGGCTTCGCAATGCGCCGGGAAGTGTGAAACAGAGATAACAATATTTTGACGGATGTTGCCTTCGCTTCGAATTGCAATTCCGCGCGGCCTCCGCAGGGCTCTTAACACATAATTTTAGAGAAACACTAAAATTAATGAATAAGGCCTGAATATTAATTATAAACATTACAACTGCAACTCATCCACATTTAATTTCGCAGATGCGCTAAAACTTTGTTTAAAAACGGATGATTAGTCACTTTCTGCGACCTAATTAAATATTTTTCAAGAATCAATACGCCTAGCTGGGTGTCCTCTTACTAACCAAAACTGAACACAAATCTCCTCGTATAAAAACCGGTGTGTCCTGGACTCCTGGTTATGTATTCTCCTGGCGCGGTCCAACGTGTTGCATTATTCTGCCATTCCCTCAGGTTTGTGTCTGACTTATAGAATTACTTATTCGATATGTGTCGCAGAAGCAGCGTGAATTATTGTTTTGTTTACACCTAGGGTTGCCACTTCCAATTATGGAATGGACTCGTCCCAGGTACGACTCCATTCCATAATTGGAAGTGGCTCTTACTGAGTTCTGTACCATGTGTTGTTGACAGGTTTGTTATCTACTTATGTCGCATTCTTGAATCATTAAAAATATTGTGACTTATTGGTATCTAGATTGATGGGTCTTGATCCAGGACTGTGCTATGTTGGTGGTCAATCGAACCAGGTATAAACATTGCTATCAGACTTGGCTGTCCGATTTTTTATAATATTATTAGTTTGTTGTAGTTATTCTGGTTGTAGTTGTGAACGTAAATACTAGTCGTTATCCCTTGGTATAGTTTCAAAACAGCCACTTTTAAGAAAAGGGGGGCATTTTCTAGGTTCTTTTACTAAGATTCATTCTGATTAGGACAATTACCTAAACTTTTAATTCAAATAACAAACTAAAAAACCAAAATAATCATTTAATACAAACCTTAAAAAATATATTTAAACTTTTTTAAATATCTCGCCTCAAAACCCGCACGAATTTAGAAGGAATGCCAACCCTTAACCACAGATATTGAGAGGAGAGGACTATGAAAGAAAATTGATTAGAATGAGATTTCTATGAATAACAATGATATTAATCACGCATCTATTTAAATATTAACGTATCGAATCAGAAATACTACATATACGAATAATTCGGTTCAAAATAATTCATTAAGCAAATATTTTTTTTTTTTTAGAACTGTCTTTGGAAGTAGTTAGCTTAAAACCATCTTATTACTAGTTTTGATGGTATTATTGGAACGAAGATTTCTTATCTGTAAGCGTTTATTTACTACCCAGTTTTCTTGATAGAACTATTAGCGACATAACCTATTACACTTTCTGGGTAAAGTAATTAAATATCTACTTACGAAAGATTTTCTGCTTTAGATCTCAAGTTTCTAAAATCTTTCTTTCTAAAATGTTTCTTCAAGTTATTAAAATTTTCGACAATATTAATATACAATATTAAACCAAAAAATTTGATTTTCAAAAAATAATAAATACGAGCTTAATTACCTACTACTTCCTTCCAAGGACTCATTAAATGATTTTTGTTACAAATGAAAACATTTCCTGGAACGAATTCTTCTCCACCGTATTAAAAATGAAACAAATCGTTGTTGATAACTGAGGTGTACCTACTAAATACGCAATAATTACTGTGTTTTGCTTACCGTTTGTTTTGATCTTCATTTAATTAAAACAGATCTGCCATGTTTTTTCACAATACCAGGAAATAATAATTTACAGAGGAGATTTTCTAATTCTAGCACGTTTGTATTTTATAAGCTAATATTATAGCAACCCAGCCCTGCTTGGAACCACACACAAAAAATCTTGTGTGCTTGGATACACATTCAAAAAATTACATTGGAATCGGTTGAGTGGTTTCGGAGATTAGCGTGTATGAACACATTAGACTTTTTCCTCTCTCAATTTCTATTGTAGCTTGACTAGTTCGAGTACTGCCATTTGCCATTCCTTCTGCATTCTATGAATAAATACGAATTACAAGATTAGCACAAATAAACGTTGAATCCATTCAATCAATACTATTACTACTTTTACTGCACTTTAAGCTTTAACGGCAGAACGAATTTCAGTGAAGTTTGGTATAGTTGTAGATCAAAATTTGGTAATTTAACAAATTTGGTATATACGTAGACCATGACAAAGAAAATTAGGTTTATCTATCAAAATTGAACGCCTATACAAAATGTCGTGTCCGTGCCGATGAATAGTACTCTCGTGAGGCGGCGATCCTGGCTGCAAGATTAAGTTATGTGTGTCATTAAATGTATTGTCACTAGAACCAAAAGTGTGTGCAAATTTCAACTCAATCGATTCGGGGGAACTAGTTTGATTTGGTCCGGGGAAATTCAGTTGCATGATTTGACCATGATGACTAATCGGACTGGTTAGAACAATATTGACGACATTGTTAGGTATAGCAGCAGGCGGTCTAGCTTAAAATCATCGCGTTTTAAATCTAACTGAGGCATTCTTCTCTCTTCAAAAGTGTGGACCTGCCAATGCACATGCTATCTCAGTGTCTTCGGCTTGAGCCGATTTTTTCCACACTAGGGGGCAGTAGCGAAGGGTCAATTTTTGTAAGAGGTAAGCCGGAGTATATTATATATTTAATGTGATTAACTTATTTGCTTAAGGAATACTGACTGTGCCATTTTTTAAAGGGAAGCCGGTAGGAATCGAGTTCTATGGTACCTTCGCCACTGCTAAGCGGTCAATTTCGCATCTTTTGAAGTGTCTATTCTAAACATCCTGGACCAATACACACTAACAAACACTTTTAACAAAATAAAAGCTTACAATAAAATAATCCATAGTATTTTAGTTCCAAACACCAACCATTTTCCAACTAAACTAAACAACCTCCAACTAATTAACCTGTCTGTACAAGGAACCGAGGTCTTATATTTCTTACATTTTAACCCGCTGTTTCATTAAAATGTATTCATAAAACCCGTGTCATATTTTTTAGACTTATCTAGGTCTAGTTAATAAATTTTAAATGTATGCGACGAGTTTCAGTAAGGACGGATACGATGTAGAAAAGATTTATGAGTAAGACAATTGGTTACTATGTGATACGCTACAATGAAAAGCGTTATTTTTGCCTCTAGAGGCAAAAAAATTAAATACAAAACAAATTCATATTTTTTTATTCGGAGAGACGGATTCAGTGTAAATGATTGAAAACATAGAATTAACTTGTGGTAATACAATTAGAGAAATAAAATGGTAACCCGTTGAAAAATCGGTAAGATCATGCCATGAATACAGTCAGAACACATCAATCAGTCCCTATTGTAACCAGTAACTGTGTGATGGAAGTGTGTATCGAGCTGATGTCCGCAACTTCACGTCCAAGCGTGTATTTTACGTGTTTCATCCTAGTAAACATAACATAACATCATGCCTGTATTCCCCGAAGGGTTGGGCAGAGGTGTACCTAATAGTACACCCACATTTCGCCAGTTTTGTTTTAAGTCCCATGTAATAGGGGGCGAGCCCATTGCCATCAACCGGGCACAAATCCAAACTCCGTGGCGGCTACCGAGAAATTGCTGATGGAAAAACACAATAACATTTTGCCCGACCTGGGAATCGCACCCAGGACCTCATGCTCAGCAGTCGCGCTCGCGACCACTGGATCAACGAGGCAGTCATCTTACTAATATTGCAAGTGCTAAAGTTTGTGAGGATGTACCTATAGCTGTTCGTTACTCTTTCACGCCGTGGAAATAAGCTATAGTAAAAAAAACTGGTATTCAGCTACATCCGATTGAATTGGAAGCAGACAACGAGCGCAACCAACTATGCTGGGGCATAGTTGGTTGGGTTAGCCAGTGGATGATGACATCAATGCAATCCTCGAAAACTTCAACAGAGATTTAGCATAATTCAAACAATTAATTCAAATCCAATCAAAACGAAAGCAAGAAGATGCCCGGATAGCATAACATGAAAACTCCCAAACGTTTCCCGCAATAAATTATTTGTACACCACACCAACGGTTACGAGTAACACCTCCTTTTTCCAACGTAGCTCTACTGCTAATTTCTCCGTGGCAAAGGTACAAAAGTCATGTATGAGAAATTTATTCAGCTTGCGTCCGTGGGTGCCTCTTTGTGTTGCTAATTCCATTTTATTCTTTTCTATTCTGATGTCATTTACCTCGGGGGCATGTCGTTATAATATTCAACGGGATCTTGGTAAAATTCTGTGTACCTAATCTTTTTTTTTACTTTTTTGATGAATTGCCGTTTTTGTTTGGTGGTGTTAATTGTGTTAAAAGAAGTTTTCTTTTTTCGTTGGTGCTTTATTAGGATTTGCTTGGAGCGTTTTAGGTTTTTTTTTTTGTTTAATGTAGAGTTTTATGAAGCTATGTAATAATCGCTGCGGGACTGTTCGAAAGAGATACCGCGGCCCTGGAACACAAAGGGCTAGGAAGGAACATGGATGGGTTTCAGTCAGTACAAGTCTGACACTCCCTTCCGCTCCGCCCAGAGCGGGAGAAGTCATTTGATGATTTCCCATCCAAAAAAAAAAGCTATGTAATAATTAACGGTGTATTGGTTACGCTCTTGTATTACAAACTAGAACTGCTTCGCATAATTTATTTTTCGTCGTGTTTGTATAATGTTTACATTTCGATTTCTTTTTTAAAGTTAAAAAATAACAACGAAACTTACATCAAATAAAAGAAAATATTACAATAGAAATTTTGCAAAAGAATTTTAAAATATTCTTTAGAAGAAATTCACTCTAAATACTTTAACAACATTTTAAATAGCTTTTTTCATCGCAGCACCCATACGCAACAACCTACCTACCATTCAAACTTTTTTATAGATAATCTACTTATTTTCGTTTGTAACATCGATAAAATATCCCGCCCCTAAACATCAAAGTAAATAAACATTATATTTTCAAACAAAATAATCTCGGAACACTTCATCGAATGTCCGTTATTTTTCGATGAGCACAAAAAATGGGAACTTTTCTTTCTTATAAAAAATTGACAACGTATTTATTGTATCGTACTTTCAACAAAGCAGTCAATGTTCTCTCAATTTCAGTTTGTCCAAGTAAATAAGGTTTTTAAAAAGAAATGACATGAAGACTTTTTTATACTTATATGTATAGGGACAGTTTCTGACTCAATTGACAACATTGTTTATCTGTGGTAAATACATACTCCCTGGGGAGCATGACTGAATTTAAGTAATCTCAATCAGACACGACAAAGCAGAAAATGACGTTTTTGTTTTATTTCAATAAAACCATTTACCGATAATTTTTAATTGTCAAGGTGCGGATCAGTTAATTAAAAAATTGAAGCTAGCTGTACACAGCCTCATTAATAAATAAATTTTGTTTTATTATCTCTTCCTTTCGTTTTCCAGGAAAAAAATATTTCAATTACAAATTCAATAACGCACATAACGGTGCCCATCTCATACATATGCCAGTGTCACGCTGACCACATCGCGCTCCCAACACACGCGTGACACCGTGACAGGACAGTTTACTATAAAAGAACAAAAATCCTTCCTGCACGTCACACGCGCCGAATTAAACGGCGCATGGCGGAACAAATCTATAGAAGCATTTGCGACCGCGACGTGGGGGAAATTTTAAAATGACTTTTTGTGCACAGAATTGCCAAAATATCGTTAAACGTTACCATATAATACCATTTCGTTTCGTATATTCGTGTGGTTAGTTCGCTACAACATCTCACACGAGATTAAACAATAGTTTAACTTATCAAAAACCTCAATCAACCTCCTATAAACCGAGGACATCACTCATCACAGACTTTCCGCTTGACAACATGCCAGCGACAGTTCACGCTAAAGGAACCTTTCCGAGACGTCAGTCGTGTCGATTCACGCGGTGTGCGGTGAAACAAAACAGCCCTTGAAAGCCAAAAGGTGGTAACTCAACAAATCTATGTTTCGAGAAAACAGGGAATAATATGTGAAAGCGTATTCCTTTTATTCAGACAAGTTTTCTTTACTGTTTTAAAGATACAGTTATTATTTTGATCGGTCCGTTTGATCCGATATGATTCAAACTGTCAGATGCAAAAACTCGGAAGCTTGTTTTCTCGGACTACCGCTTTTTAGCTTATGTGGGCAGACATGGAGAAATTGTTAAAATGCTGTTCAGGAATACACATTTTTTTTTTCATTCGGACTTGTAGTAACGTTTTGTAATAAACAATACCAATTTAGGAGAACTGTATTGATTGTTAGTTCACAGTCTTTTCAGAGAGTTGAGGAAGGCGAAAAATTTAATAATAAAAATAATTTTATTATTATTTTTATTTTTTTAATTCAATAATGAACTTAATGTAGTATGTAATAAAGATATTTCTGCAGAAAAAAATATTTTTCATTGCATTTTTCTTCGAAATACAGAATATGAGAACTATCTTGAAATCCTTTGTCTATTCTTATTCTTTATTGCATACAAATTAAAAATATACATACAAGTTGCAATGGTATAACTTATGTACAATGGCGAGCTTAACCCAGAATTGGGTTTTCTTAAAGCAAACCAACTTTTTATTATGAGAATTGCAAAAGAGGATACACTTATGAGCATTAACATTAAATTCTGTAATTAAAAAAAACTAGTTCATTTTAAAAACTAAACTACATACTTACATTATGATATACGTAATACATACAGTACATACATATATAAATATACATACATATTGATTATGTTGACAGGAAATGCTCCTTTATTCCTTTCTTGAATACCTCTAACGAAGGGCTATCCCGCAAGGAGTGTGAAAGGGAATTCCAAAGACGCACAGCACGAACAGTGAAAGATCCATCATACCGACTTGAGGAGTGGGGAGGGAAGCGAAGGAGAAGAGATGATGATGAGCGACAAGGTTTACCTCTAGGGACAAGGTATTCAAAGCGTTCCCGAAGATACGAAGGAGCCTTAGAACTGTGAAGAATGGAAAATAGAAAAGAAAGAGAGCCTATTATTAACTTCCAAAGAGATTACCTTTTACATAATACTGCAAAGTGTAGTATATGCTTCAATTTACTTTATAAAGGCCATTATTATCCTGCTTACAATTGATGTTACAGATCGCGGCACATAAGTTGATCCAAAATGGCGTTCGGATTGAGACCGATTGAGTGTGCTCGCGGCACGTAAGTTGACCTTGAATACGCAGTTACACTTTTCGGGTCTCAAACCATAATAAAATTGTACCTGTCGGACGACCACCATTTTGGTTCAACTTAAGTGCCGCGATCTATACTTCCTTTTAAACGATTATGGAATTAAGGTTATGAATTATATTCAAGAATCAACTAAACATGGTGTAAAAAAATAGATACTTTTATATGAGAATTATAAAGTAGCCCAA
This sequence comes from Lycophotia porphyrea, assembly GCA_950005105.1. Lineage (NCBI taxonomy): Eukaryota > Metazoa > Arthropoda > Insecta > Lepidoptera > Noctuidae > Lycophotia > Lycophotia porphyrea. The sequence continues at coordinate 16,530,693 of OX465388.1, read as the reverse complement.
AACATTCTTTACATATTTGGAAATCTAATTGCAAATAAGGTTTATGTACCAATAAATTAGGTTAATCCCATTAAAATCGCCTTCTTCCAAAACCCACAAAGATAAAAGAACTTGGCCCAATATTATGGCGAAACTCTAAGGTAGGCAGGTTTATCATTACTACCCAGTATTTTTCCAATTAGGTATACCCAATTCCAAATATACTTAACAATCTCGTTAATCCCAAATAAATTGGACAAGCTGGAATGGATTACCGATAATAGGAGATGTGTTTCAGTCTTTACTTTTGTATTAACTGAAGGGTGGTTCTTTGTTTTTAGATTCCAATAGAAATACGTATTTGAGGAGGACGTACCTGGTTCTAATATTAGAGTAGGATTAGAAGTAAATTGAGACTCTATTATAATTTTTTGACAAGGCGGCTTAAGGTTCTTCTCGAATGGGCTGCGGGACTGTTCGAAAGAGATACCGCGGTCCTGGAAGACAAAGGGCAAAGAAGGAACATGGATTGGTTTTAGTCAGTACAAGTCTGACACTCCCTTCCGCTCTGCCCAGAGCGGGAGAAGTCATTTGATGATTTCGCATCCGAAAAAAAAGGTTCTTCGCAAATCGAATCGATGACTCAGATTTTTCGACCAGTACATAGCAACCTGGACAGCCCTGTCGAATGCGAGTGTGGGGCCCCAACCTTCTCTTCTGCCCGTCGTGCACCAAGTAATTGCACCCTCCAGGACTTGGATGCTAAAGGCACACGACATAACTTAAAAGGAAATGCGGGTGGTCATTTCTCCATATTAACGCTCTTGCCTGTTTTCTTTCTGGTTTATGACTTAAAAGCTATGATTTTTTACAGTTAAATAAATATCAACATCTTCTATGTCTCTATGTTTTCCTTTATGATGATACATCTGTTTAAGCTCTAGAACCTTTACAAAATACTCAAAATTGCCTATTTAGATCGCCTGTTAACAGATGGCTTGTGTACAAATTTGACAACTATTAATGAAAAACTAAAAACATAGTGTCACAGTATGATCATCTGCCTAGCCTTTTCCCAACTATTTTGGGGTCGGCTTCCAGTCTAACCGGATGCAGCTGAATACCAGTATTTTACATGGAGCGACTGCCTATCTGACCTCCACAACCCAGTTACTACTGGGAAATACGATACCCCTTGGTAAGACTGGTTGTCAGACTTTTTGGGCCACTGACTACTTTAACGACTGTCAAAGATCTTGTGTATATAGTGTCACAGTATATATCCTTCTTATTCAGTTTATAAAATATCTTTTAAATTGGTCGAATATTGGAAGAGAAAAAGTCGAGAGCCTTACCTTGAATTATGACTCTTTACTATAGTTGTCCTTATCGCACCAATGTCAAAATCGCGCTCGCAGAGCTACAGCGATAGTTTCTTCAAATACCTACCGCATTTTCTCTTAGGCTACTAATACATGTGCAGTCAAACCGAGCGACTGGACTGTGGACACCACACTTTCGAATAATGTACAGAAATCTCTGTCCAGGCAAATAATTAACTTAAATTTCAAAGAATAGTTGGAACCTTAAAACCTATTCCTTGAGTAATGCATTTATTTCGAACTGGATCACTTTTATAACTTACTCTTAAATTAATATTGTCGTAACACCACGCCTGTAACCCCCAAACGCTTAGACAGAGGTGTAACCTATACAAGACCCAAATAAAAACAATCATAATATGAAAGTTATCTACAAAAAACCAACAACGTAAAAGCCAAATTAATAAATCCGCTACTCATTTTTCACTTCGCGGTTCATTACGGCTTCCAACGGAAGCTACATTAATAGTATCGTAGTAAAACAGCAATGGATGACAAAACAATGTTTCACGGCACAGTAGGCTCTTGGAACTGAAATTTATGAGCCAATTGGACGTAATAGGCATCCGATGACAGTTCCGTTCATAATAAACCCCAACATTGCTCGCTTGATAACTAGTGATGGATTGAGTAGGTATCGATAAATATTTGTCGATAAATTATAATGGGCAATAATGATATTGTTAGTGGATTAGTGAATGTTGAGTTATAGGGTAATGATATTATTGTTGAGCAGAATATTTTTTGGTATTTTTTTATTTGCGTTGATGTTTTCTGTTCGTTTGTTCTCTCATTTGTTCTTACGTTTGTTGTTTGTGTATGTTTGTTTTCTCTCTTTAATCGAAGATTTATTTACAGTATAATACTTAGGGCAGGGATAAGTAGTGCAACACTATGAAAAATACATACACGAAAAAATATTGCCGTCGTTAAGAGCGTAAAAGTTTTGGTTCGAGTTCTTCCATAAGTAGATATTAATAAATGCACAAGTTCTATAAAAATCATACCATGATAATTGACAGAGCCCAATAAACCACACGGTCGGTTATTTTGTATGATTTTTTAACTAGTTAAACCCCAATATAAATTAATCACTAAAGGATTCAAATCTTAATGTAATTATGCCATTTAATATGAGAGAGAAAACGTAAGCCCACATAAAATAAAGGCATTTTCAATTCAAATAACTCAATAATGCCAAACATAAAAAAGCAATCGAACCTTTCAAATGGGCAATATCTCACATAAGATTCTACTTTCTGCACAAAATTGGTAAAATAAAATGGTTTATAAAGAAAATGAGATTCTTAAAGTTTATCGATAAAGGTGTGTAGCCCATCTCTATCGGTAGAGCATTCTGTCCGCCATGAGCGATGCAACGCTCAATCATCGCCGCGTCTCTATCGCCGCTATCTAGAGATGCCTGGACTCTATATAACGTTGACTGATCACCGTCAAGTCTTAGTTGTAAAGGGGTTTTTATTCTATTGTAGAGAAAGACGGGTTTGAAGGAGAGTGTGGTTTTGGCGAAGGAAGAGATTTTTAGAGGAGAACCAATAGTGTTCCTACGAAAGAGTGTTTTTTCTTTGCTTAAGGTCCGGCAAAACTGGTAAAAGCAAAAATACAGTTGAGGACACCGACTCTTATAGATTATGGTATCTGTCGGAGTTGGGTGTCCGCAGTCAGTCCGCGAACTTGTCCGTATACACGGCAACACATCAAGTTATACTCATCCAGTATAACCTGACCTCGCTTTGAATGAGCTTTCCGTACAATGAAAGACCTTAATTTGGTTTTCCATATCGTGATTGATCGTCGTGCGATTCGACGGGCGTCGACCAATTCCCAAACTCAAGTTCGTGACTTGAGTTTGGGAATTGGTGACAATGTCAAAACGTATTTTCATCAGTCTCTCTTATGGACGTCTAAATGTAATAATGATCTCAAACTAAAAGTGTAAGAAGACTACCGAACAATACTCAATTCAAATTAATTCCTACTGAGCGTTATTTGGTTATGGGGATCCGCTGGATGCGAGTCGCACGAGACCGGTCAATGAGGCGATACTTGGGGGTGGCCTTTCCTTGTCCAGCAGTGGACGTCTTTCGACTGAAATGATGATGATGATGAGGGTTATTTAAATATAATTTAAGTCTACAAATTCCAACCTTAAACACTGCAACTGAAACACTATTCTAATAGTATAACATCTTTAACTAAAGCACAGACAGACGCCCTCAAAATAATCTCTAATAACATTCAAACTAACGCCCTCTACCTGCCACTAAGCAAAAACAAAGGTGAAACTTTGATACCATAATTAAAATAGAACCATTAGTAACGCTGACTGACGATTCTGTATATTATAACAAGTTTGAACCAATTAATTCTTCTATAACTACTTATTGAACAAAGTTTTAATTTAAAACTACGTAAATGTAGGGTTGCCTTACGTCTGGATTTTGTCCGGACTAGTCCGGAATTTTAACTCACGAGCGTTAGGATTTTAAAACACCGAAAATATGAAAAATCAAAAACACAGTTCGGAAAAGAAATGTTGGGTGCCCGGCGGTGAGATTTGCAGACAACATAGTGACCATAGAGGAATATACCTGAGAAAGGTAGGAAAACATGTGGATTGGCCCAAAAAAAGAATCCTACACCTAGCAGTAGGTGAACGGATAGTGATGATAATAAAATAAAATTATTAAACTAAATAGAAGTAATTAATAATAAAAATAAACAAAAGTATACTCAAAGGAAAGAAAAGTTGGTAGTTTTCTCTAGTTTTGAAGTGAAAACTTCTTAAGGCGCGTTGGGCATTTTTGAGATGGGGAAAAACAATTGAACTCGCGACACAGTTAAACGATCTCTTTTTCGTTGCAGAGTTAGCCCTATTGCTACATATTACAAGCCCAAAAAATACAGGGTATAGTCAAATGTATAATTAAAGACTTATGCAAAAATATTTTCTAAAAATAATCCAAATTCTTGAAAAAAAAAAGTTTTCACTTCTGTCGGCCCTCCCGGAGTGGTTGGGTTTTTTTTTTATAGAATTGGTAACCCTACGTAAAGGACGCTAGGCGAAGTGTGTTGGGCCGTTACGTCAACTTGATGGTTAATTAAAACTAGCAAAGTTTCCTTTCATATTTTTAGACGATAGTGGTTATATTATACTTACAGCTACTAATGTGTTACATAGTTTACACTCTGGTGAAATGGATCCCTCGTGAAGTAATTTTTTTTTTATTACTTTCATGAAGATAAATAAAAATTGCTGACGTATTTTTTTTCAAACTAAAGCTTTATACAAGCTCGTTTGACTACCGATAAACAAATAACGTATTATAATTACGCCGAGAATAATAATTTTATGTAATGTTTTTACATGTTTTGCGTGAAAAGCCTTTTAATCCTTTTCGATACTTCATTATAAGCGATTAAAAATGACATATTCAAATATTTCCTGTAACTCTGACCAAAAGTTTATTTTTAACAAGCTTGTAGAGACTGACGAAAACTTCACAACTGTTGGGATCAATATTATCCTATGTCCTAACCCAGTTCATGGTCTACTTCTAAGCCTAATTTCACTCAAATTTGTACAGCCGATAAGGCCTTAAACATGAACGGACAGACAGTTACTTTTGCGTTGGATAATATTAGTGTGGATACGTAAAATTATATTCGGTGGAAACCTAAATTGTCAGTAATTAAAACAAAAAAAAAAGGAAAACGAAAGATGTTCTACGAATGTAGAACATCGTCCGTCTTCCTTTTTTTTTTTTACTTTACTCTTGAAACTTAATTTTAAACGTATCTTTTCTTCCGCAGATCCAAGGCAAGCCAATAATCCAGCAGAGAATTCTGCCTAGTCCTGTGGTGTCAATCGACGCCCCCCACACCTTCAGGAGTACAGTCACTCCTGTCGATGACCACAACAACATCATATTCAGCCCATGGAAGGCGTTTGGGCCCTTTGTCGACACCATACAGGTACGAAATATTTTTACACAAAAATACAACAAAATACCAAAAATTGTGGACAGGAATTCCCCTTCGGTTGGTTTGGCAAAAATGTTGGGCAGTTGAAAAACGTGGTTGAAAAATTTTTTTTTTTCGTGGGTGGATTATTTTCCCAACACCTGTTACTGGCCAAAAGTAAATCAAGGGTTAGTTGTTTAGATTTTTTTATTTCAAGTGCTATCAGATCAGCACATTCTAAACTGCTTTCAATGGCTCTCGGTGTCACCATTTCTAGGGAATAATGAAAGTTTTAAACGTGAATTAGATGTGCTGATCTCGTTCCAATTCATTGTTGAATTCGCTCTGAGACTGCAAATGGTAACCGTGTTGGTGTTCAAAATGTTTGAGTCTCCTAAAGACTAAGATAGTAATTATTATAAGCTTTATGTCAAGATTATCTTATCTCACAATATGAAAGGTATAGAAGGCATATATTATATTTCACAGAATATCAAAGATCAACATAATTAATACCTTCTCGTCTATTTCCAGAAAATCTTATATCTTAAAAGAGCTAATTAAGAAATACTTGAAATAACATCAAATAATAATGATCATTTGGAGATGAAGAGCTTACGTAGATTAATAAGAAAGTAAGCTTATTTATAAACATTCTTTCACATTACGACGACATGGACAACTTAAGTACACAAGTCATTGAGCGAATTGGAATAATGTTTCTGATTCCTGTTAATTCTAAGAAATGGTTTGTGAAATTGCATAACTTAAATACATATGCCAACTGTGCCCGCATGGTGCATTCCGGCCCACAATCTCTCATAAAGAGACACCCTGCGACCCGGCTGTGAGAACTATAATCGTTGATTTTATCATGCTGATACATAATGACGCTTTTCAAGTTTAAAAATGGCAATGGCATAACCACTTAACGCGCCTGTTATATTATGTGCATAACTTTCGCAAAAAAAAAACACCAGTTTTATAAAAAACTGAAATTAAACCTTTTTCGTGGCTTTTGTTAGTAGCTGTTTTCGGACGGTGAAACTTACATCCTGATTTTTAAACAGCCACATTTTAATACCCAATTTCTTAGTAGATGTTTCCAAACTTTATCATCATTCATCATCATTGTCAGCCTATAATGTTTCTACTGCTGGGACACAGGCCTCCTCTCTAAGAGAGGGAATGGGCAGAGGGAATAATCCACCACGTGGGCCCAGTGCGGTTTGGTAGAAGTCACATGTCTTCGAATTTTAAGTTCTAGGACATGCCGGTTTCCTCACGATGTTTTCCTTCACCGTTTTTGAGAGCAGTGGTGATGAAATAAATTACACAAAATAATGCGCCTGCCAAACTTTATCACTTGTGATGAATATCTATCTCCTTTCTCTCTCTTCTTCAACCTTTGGCCCCCAATGCTTAGTGTAGCTCTCTTCCAAATCTCTCCACTTTTGGCGGTTCGATCCCCGCACGGAACAAAATATATTTGTATGGCCTACAGATAGTTGTTCCGGGTCTGGTTGTTTGTGTATGTGAATTTAAATGTTTGTAAACGCACCCACGATACAGGAGAAATTCCTAGTATGGGGCAACATTCTTAGAAAAAAAAAAACAGTATAATTCCTCAATTGCGTTCGAAGACAGGGACAGAAATAGTTCTGTCAATCAAAAACCGGGCAAATCCCATGAGGGGAACCCTAATTGTTAAAACCTCATCACAAATCTATCCTAAAACAACTGAAGTTTATCATACAATCGGCTTAAGGTTACCAAAATTGATATATTCTATAGAAAACAGAAACCTTCACAACAAATATTGCTCTAATTGGTTTTTGACGTTGATTAATGATGTGATGAAGCGTGCTCGCCCCCCAATCGTCTCGCTGCCGTGAACATATTCATTATAGAGGGTGAAATTGTAGTATTTTGGCAACCGTTCGTGTGGTGTAAACAAAAATTATTGTTGTTTCTTGGCAATTAATTTGTTACGATGGTCTGCAATGAATTTTGTTTATTTTAACGCAAGTTAGGGGAAGATTATGTTGTTGGTGGACGGGAATGGACTAAGCCGATTAAATTCGTAACATGATCAATCTAACAGTCTCCCTCATGCTGCTTCTGTTTCGCAATGGCAAACCAAGTTACATCAAATATCGAATGTTATCAATTTTGAGCAAGTAGCTTATGTTTAGGTACTCGAAAAGTTATAGTTCAACGTAAAAGCAGATAAACAAGAGCCTACCACTGTTTGTCTCTCCATCACCCAAAGGATGACTGGTAGTAAATGCCTATGGCATTAAGTCCGCCTCTGTACTTTGTGCTAACGTGTAATTAGTCATAATCATACAAAAGTTTACATAACATAACGCCTATAATTTCTGAAATGTTCAGTAGAGGAGTACCTACAGTTTCTTCACATTTCACCAGTTATTTTTAAACAAGTCTTCCCTTGTCATCAACGATAAACCTGATGGAAAAACCCAATAAAATTTGGATTGGAAATCGAACCAATGACGTCAAGCCCAGCAGTGACGTTTGCGACCACGGGTGCTATGATGGATCTCATGTTACCTTTATTCTGTTACCAGGAGGGTGAACTCCTGCCAAGTCAAGACACAGTGGTGTTACCATCGCCCAGGCATCACGACAGTTCAATAGATGAAGACGCCACAGATCCGATGCCCACCGCAGAGACATCTAATAAGGTATACAAAATTATATAATTATTCAAATTAAGTATATAGTTTATTCGTAGTTAGCAAGAACTCTGAATAGTTTTATGTTTTACCAAAATTCTATATTTTGTAGAATTTTCAAATCCATCCTTTAGACAGCTGATGCCAACCTCCAAGCAATTTTTGAAACTGTATTAATCTTCATTTTAATATCTTTGAATTTTCAATGAGATCGCCTTCAAAATAAGCTACTCTAGTAATATAGCTTAGTATGTACAGACGGCAGCACATCAAGCTACTACAATCTGTCAAATTTCAAGAAGTGAAGAGAGAGGTTGAGAGGAGGATTTTTAGGCTCAAGGTTGATTGGAAAAATTGACAGTTTTGGGGTAGCTTGCAGTGGCGTTCCTAGGGGCCAACTTATAAGGCGAGCAGTGTTCAGAAGTTCAAGTGTACCCTAATAGTAAGGCAGAGTAGTAAGTTTTAACGGCAAGCCAAGCTTTTAGGCTTTTATGAAAGTACCGCCACTAGTAGCTCGAAGTGCTGGTGTCTGTGCTCAGCGTCCTCGCAAAAGCGATCTGTAACGCAAATAAGAGGCAAAATCATCATATTTAGATGTCAATTGTCTGGAAAACCGGAAGACGTGGTTTCACATTCAGGTTCGCCGAACAAAATGAACGCGACGGTCGCGAGATTAGACAATAGACACAGAATCCACTTAGATGACTTACGTCCTTTATGTGTCCAGGTGGCATCGATAAGCCAGCTGTCCTTCATGGTGCGTCCGGACAGCTTCGAGCGCGGCCAGCTGCGGCTGACCTGCATCTCCACAGTCCACTCGGTGTACAGCGAGCAAGCCGAGCTGGTCATCAACGAGGAGCGGCCGCAGATCGCCTCGGTCCTGGGGACTAGGGACGCAGCGGGAGGTAAGGGATGGTGTAGTTGGTGTATAGTCTTTTCCCAGTTATTTTACCTCTGCAATCTAAAAGTGACCTTGTTATTTCGAGAATAAAGATTATTTACATCTGACAAAATTGCCATTGACAGCAATATAACGCATCCCGCTGTATATATTGCTAAATAGATAAATATCACATACAGAACTGACACAGATGACTGTGAAAAGAGTGTTGTATGAAATTGTGCAGTCAGTTAAAAATCAGAGAGCTTTAAGATACTTTGAAGGGGCTATCAGAAAAATTGACATAGAATAACTGTCATCTCAAATCTCAGTGAGGAATTGTTGGAAAATGACACAGTTGCCCAAGAAACGTTATCGCCAGCAACCAGTTGATTATTCGTAGACTATATAGGTACGATGTTATTAGCTTTGTTCCGCCGGTCATTAATTTATTTAAATGTATATTTTATATCAAGCAGTATCAAATTCATTGTACTGTATGGTGTCGGACGTACAGAATAGCATCATACCATTGGTTCCGTTGGTGTCGTAAGAGGCGACTAAGGGTCTTACCAGAGATTGGGCAGCAGCGTTCTCTGTGCCTTTGTAACAACCGTACTGCGATCGCCAACCCGTCTGCCAAGCGTGGCGATTATGGGAAAACCCCCCCTTTGGGGGAAGCCTATGTCCAGCAGTGGACGTCTTTCGGCTGAAATGATGAAGATAAAATTATGTTTATTTGGATTTAATTGATCCAATTTGTTTCAAACAAGTTATTTCTGTTTAAAGGTAAGAAAATACTATTCAAAGATATACGGAATAAAGGAAGTGATTTCATGCGACGTGAATATTTGCACATCGCACGTTGTTTCAAAGAAAAACATAATTATGTATTATGTTTCACATAAATAATCTGACCTCTTTAAATTACTGGCTTGGCTTATTTAAAGTCCATTGCTGAAAGGCGGGTGAATATCATTCCTCTACAAAAGAAATAAATAGCAATCGGAGTCGCACAAATTATGAAGCAATTGCTTTTACAGGTAGAACTCGCTGTAAAAGTTAATCCAAACTCAACATCAGAAAAGCAATAAAATGGTGAAATAAATGCGATAAATACTATTATTACTGTACGTGGAAAACAGTCCGATTCGTATAAATCATCGCTTTTATCGAAACATTTAAAACGTTTTTCGACGTTAATCACGAACGGATCGAAAGCTTTCACGGCTCGTCACGGTCCAATAAACAACATTATGCAGTACCTGAACCCGGCCACTGGAAATATACTAGAAAATTGCCCTCATTCAACACGAACAGGCCAAGCCAATATTTTCCATGAAAAGTTATCTTTGAGATTTAAACTTGGTATCTCGGCTGAGTAGAGAATCGCTAAGAATTTTTATTTCTCGGTGTAAACACAACGTTTGAATACGTAGAAGGCAAACCAATCCCACTCTACAATTCAAATATTTGCAGCAGCCGACTTGCACTGCAATTTGCCACGAGAAGTTTTCCAGAACGTTGCATCTTGGCAAATATATGAAAAATGCAAAAAATACATTGTAAACATAATTATTTTGCTGATAGAATCTATTCTTGGGGAGTATGTGAGCTGTTGTGGCGAAGATTGCCGATCGCTCGCTATTATCGCTGCGCAAACTTATTTGTAAGCGCTTAAAACATGTAGTTGAAAACATCGCTTTATTCTATTAAGTTTGCCAGCGTGTGCTTGGAAAGTTGCGGTATCTGAATTAAAATTGATTAATTAAGTTCCTTGAGAGCAGCGGTGGCCCAGTGGTAGCGACCCCGACTAACGAACAGTAAGTCGTGGGTTCGAACCCAGGCAGGCGCATTACTTTGTGTAATTTATTTCATCACCACTGTTCTCAAAAACGGTGAAGGAAAACATCGTGAGGAAACCAGCATGTCCTAGAACCAAAAATTCGAAGACATGTGACATCTACCAATCCGCAATGGGCCCGCGTGGTGGATTATAGCCCATTCCCTCTCATAGAGAGGAGGCCTGTGTCCCAGCAATGGGAACATTATAGGCTGATGATGATGATGATGAATTAAGTTCCATGTTTCTATGCGTTTAAGAAGCTGAACAATATTGCCAACATTGGTAAACTATAACTAGATCTGGAGGAATTTGAATTACGTTAGAACAATGAAAATACAACCGTTTGGAGCCAGGTCTCTAACAATCAACATTCCTTATATTACAATAAACCGTCTATATCAAAACCCATCAGGTTTCACTAAAAGTAAAAAAAATACAGCCACAAAAACTTAAAAATACTTCACAACACCTAAAACAGATTGCCTCTAAAGTGAAAACCCGCACTCCCATTCAGATTCACTCAAAACATCGATATTGATGTTCGTCAATACCCGGGTATTAACAGTTCGTGGAACGCAGAATCGGCAATCCTTCTATATGTAGGCAATCACTCAAATATTTGCCAGTGTTGGCTTCTAGTATAAGTCTGTTTGTCGACTGCGAGCTTTCCGGTCCACTAGGCAAAGGTAATGTTTAGCGTTGACTGCGTTGTAGTCTCTTGTTTGTTTGCGAGCAAATAGCTCGGATCTACCGTCATCCTGGATTATCGTGTATTTGCATATATGGAGCTTGGGTATAGTTTGAAAGATTATCGGTGTTGAAGTTATAGGATGAGATCAGAGCAAAGCTTTGCCTCACAAATCTTGGATGGATAAAGATAGGAGCAATACGGCCACCAAAGAACTTTTATAAAATCCTGAGACTTCTATTCTGAGACTTCTGTTAACGATATCAGTTCTAATGATATCGTTAACAGAAGAAGAATCATTTTCTGGGCTGCGGGACTGTTCGAAAGAGATACCGCGGCCCTGGAGCACAAAGGGCAAGGAAGAAACATGGATGGGTTGTAGTCACTACAAGTCAATAGATGATTTCCCATCCAAAAAAAAAAGTCATTTTCTACTAGTTTTTTCAACATTTGTCATATTTTTGTTTTGTTCATATTCATGCATATCGTTGGAAATACACCGAATTCATTGTAAACTTTTTAGTTTGTTTAACTAGTATGTAATATACTGTGACACACATTTGATAGACCAATAACATCGTCAAAAGTGGAGTTTATTACCTATCTTTAGCTACGCCTTAACTATAGTAACTGCCCGTGTTCATTGACGAATAAAGAATGCCTAAAAATTATTGCTCTGTTGGAAATCTGTTAGAAACACTGCAATTTTATTTAAACGTTCGTTAAAGTTTCACCTACTATTTTTAGGGGGAATGGGCATTACTATCAAATCTATTTTTAACTTCTTGTTATGCATAAGATTCAGTCTAAACACGATTAAGAAGCCTAACGGTGTCACTGTCCTAATCTGTTATGAATTTCTTTTAAAACCAATGAACTCGCTCCCGAAAGGTTCAAAGTGAACTTGACAGAATTGCATCACTGGTTTTCCAGTAACTTTGGAAAACCAACCTATACTGCGGCTTTTAGTAATTGAGGATTATATCTCCCTTATCCTGGCACCCACGATATTCCAAACCGCACAGGTGCATACATAGCACCAATGAAACCCTTGTGCTTTGCTACATTCTGAGCTGTTTAAATCCACTCTAAATGCTGCATTGGGAACAAACGTACCTATTGAGGGAAGCTCTTCTATTGCAACAAGGCAGGTAGATATTGAAATACTTTAATTAATGACATGAAACCTTATCTCAAAATTTTAATAGTTACTTATAATAAGATATAGTAAAAGAAACTTCAATTAAAGAGTAGAAGAGGCAAACCCAAAAAATAAAATTACCTGACATCTACAAAGTCAAATCAAGAATACTCCAGAAGACTTTCCAAAGTGCCTAAAGATAATAGGTAAAACAAAAAAAGATTAGCCGCGATTTTTCGCGTACATGAAGCCAAATAAAACATATATTATTTCGTGTTGTCAGGCGTACGTGATATGAGAAGTAAGACATGTCGCTCTGTACGACAGAAAACGACGTTGGAAACTTGAAAGCGTGCAATTGGATTTTCAGCTTTCGATGCTTAGACAAAAGTTTTAATGTCCAACATTGTGGTTTATGTCTCTTACGGCATTTCGTTAATTTCCATCGACGACATTGGTAAATTACTTTGTGTGAATCTCAATGTGAAAGGTTATTAGCAAATAAACTGAAATAAATACTCCAAGTAGTGGGAATATGTCATGTATATATTTGCTTTGAGATAAATTACTTTTCTCACACCTGAACTGGTGACCCTCATCAGGTAGTCATTGGCCTGAAAGTTTGACAACTAGTATTACCAACGGGGTATCCTATGACCCAGTACTAACTGGATTGAAGAGACTAGAAAAATAAATTTATCAAAAATCCAAAGATGCAGTTTTAATTTTCATCAAAATCAGGCTCGAAACTCCTTTGAGTAATGACATACGGCTAACTAAAAGATATAGTTCATTTTTGATAAAATACGTAACAGTATGCAAATATAGTTTGTAGTAATCAACGAAACGTCGAACAAAATCACCATTGGTGTCAACTCACATTACTTCCCATAATTTTATTCCCGGCGGCCCCAAATTAAAAAAAAAAGCGTGTGTGTACACACGTAAGAAGTTATACTTATTTGGCGTATCAAACTAAAATGTTGACTAGCTAACTTCAGGGTGTATGTTGACTAGCTAGCTTCAGGATGTAGGTTTTTCGTGTCGGTGTGCGCGCGCATCGTAAAAAATTACTCATCACATCATTTTTCCCTAACGCGCCAAAAGAAGTATAACTTCAAAAATATTTTATGATTTAACTAATAAAATTATGGAGCTGTTGGGAATCAATGTATGGAGAGAAATTGTTTGGAGAACAATAGATTTAGAGCTCCTGGGAACAAGCCCCAGAATTTGATCCCTGTTAGCGACACTATCGAATGGTGTAATAATACTGTATGTTTTTTTTCAAAATCAACGGGTTCGATACCTGGCTAGGAATATTGATTTTCAAAAAAATCCAATAATTTAGTTTACATCAATATCGGGCTCGAGACTCCTTTGAATATTCTTCGCTACTCCTCAAAGTTCCGGATTTGGTCATTCACAACCATTTGAAATAAATCACCCGTTATATACGTGTTTTCTATCCAAAACAGCTATGCTATGACGTTCAGAAAAAAACAAAAAAAAATCTACAAATCAGAAACACAATTTGACATCTAATCTAAACCCTAGGTAAGTAACAACAAAGTTGATAGTTTTTGCGGTCGGCCGTCAACATTGACAACTCGCGCCTGCGCCCCAGCAACTAATTGAATTGTTGAGCTGTGCGTAATAGTTTACGAACTGCAAACTTCGTTATAGCATGGTTTCATTACCAATTTACTTCGTAATTGGTTCTGTGTTCGGATAAAAATTGACGTTTTGTTAATAGGATTTGAAAGGAAAAATATTAATGGAATTTTGAAGCGTGTCCTTAAATTCTCTTTACATAATATTATATAAAAAAAACCGAGTTCCGAAAAACACTAAAAAAACCTAGAATAACTTTGCTTTCGGAAGTCGGTGACTTTGTTTGTTTCATTGATTTTTTTGTACCGACTTCCGAAAGTAAAGTCATTTAAGAGTATTTTTTGAAAGTTGGTTTTGTTTTTGCAAAGATTTTTTGTTTTACCCTTTTTAACCGATTTCAAAAAAGTTCAACTAAAAAAATACAACCGAATTGAGAACGTTCTTCTTTTTTTTAAATCTATTAGAAACGACTTGTTTGTTCAACCCGGATTTTTTTGTACCAAACTCTTCCGTAGATATCAACTTTGCCGCTTACCGTTTTTTTGTCGTTGCGATTGAGCATCTTTGCCGCTCCAGTTTACGGTTGCGTTCACGTTCGTCAAACCTTGGAAATCGTACCTTTATATACTTAATTTTATCGGCAAAACTGTTTTTCCTGTCCAAGCAATGAGCTCATTGTGTTTTTAATAGTGTAAATGGTCTTTGACTTTTACAACAAAGTCAATAACAATAATTTTCACGGTCTATAAAAATAAATGAAGCCACTTATTTTCATGCTTATTTCTTTAAACAAACAACTTTACTGGAACGTCTAGACGTCGTTCTCGAAATACAGAAATACAAACAAACGAAGATCGGAACTACGTATTTATGTAGGTATCGAATGTTACCGTTGAACTTATACAGGGTGAAGTTTGAACAGGAACGTCCTAAAAATGCTGGCCACCGCTGCGGATAGAAGCTTTGGAAAAAAAACAGCTACAATTGGTAAGAAGAATTAAACCTGGATTTAATTCGGCGGAAATTATACATTATTCTAAATTATACTATAAAATACATACTAACACAACGCCTGTATTTTAAAAGGCAAAGAGACAGAAAGCGTATTCTTATTAGGCCGCTATCTCCTACGCACGTACATTTTGTCACTTATATTTTATGACCTAGCGACAAGGCCTATTTTATGACCTAGCGACAAGGCCTTTTTTATGGCCGAGTGAGAAGGCCTATTTTTATTAACAAAGTAAAAATCCAGGCTCCCTACAACTGAGAAATTCCTTAGGAAAAAAACGCAATAGCCATTTGTCCGACCGTTTGGACTTTAGGGCCAAGATAATTGACAAAATCAGCTCAAACAAATGATGGAAGATTCAGTCATTAGCTCCCATAAAGCTTTTGTCAATCTTGGAACACAAAACTCTACTGAATACGGTGCTGTGCTGTGGGCCCCAATAGCACCGCATCATGGTGGTGCTACTGGTCGTAGTCATGACGTGCAAGCTGTCAACTCTATTTTGTATGCACGTCATGTCCCAGCGACCAATAAACATCTTCCTTCGTTCTTTCTTTCTTCTATCTTTATTTTTTCTTTTTCTTGTTTCATATTCCAAAGCGAGCCTCGCTTTGAGAAGAGAACTTCAACATAGTAATGTTCATGAAGAGCAATATCCACATTATGCCAGATGATTAAATTACACACTCTAATTTATACACGTCTTTTTTTTATTCCTAAACTTTTAACTTCCAGAACCCAAACCAACAGTTTTTATGAGTAGATCATTAGCGCAACGATATAAAAATGCTATTTTAATCAGGTGTTAACGGATTAACGATTAACGTTAACTTGCGTTAAGTCTTCCGAAATATAACGATTTAACGTTCAACGAAGTTAACTTTTTTAGTAACGGATTAGCGATTAACGAAGTTAATTATTTGCTTAACGGTGCCCAGCTATGCTAGTTTACCATAGTGATCCTTATTTAAAACCTCATCTTGTATCCAGCGCGTAGATTTCAATGTCTAGACAGAATAAATTAAGGCAGTCGTTCAATGATTATCGGAGCTATGTAATATCGAGCGCAGACAGTAAGCTGTGCATTTTAGAAATGATTGGTTATTGCCTTTTAGTTAGTACAGTCTTTTCAGTTATTTATCTATATCTATACATCTATTCTATACATTCTATACAAATAAATAAAATTGTAGTGTCTGTTTGTAGTATTAAAAGAACCGCTTTTTACTAAGTGCATATGGATGTATACACGGTACTATACCAAAACAACATTTTTTACAATTTTTGTCTGTCTGTCTGCCTGTTCGTTCTGGCTAATCTCTGAAATGGCTGGACCGATTTTGACGGGCTGGCAAATAGCTGAATTAACAAGGAGTAACTTAGGCTACTTTTATTTCAGATAAATAATTAGGGTTCCGTGCAAAAAAAAAAAGCCCTTGAATTGGTAACTAAATTCGATGCAAATAGGGAAGTACTTATAACAATGGGGAATTTTTAATAATAATTTAACGCTTACGAAGGTCGCGGGCAATAGCTAGTATTACTCATAAAGTCACAAGATTCTAACCGCGGCATAAGCAGCGTTTTTGTACTGTTGTTATAACCTTTACGCAAAGTTTTATTGCAATAGGATAATCGCCATGGCAGCGCATAAAATAGTTTGTTAAATATAATAGATGTATTATTCAGACGTTGTATCAGCTATTTTGATTGCACGGTTGGCGCAGTGAAGTGATGGTCAGATAAGCAGTCGCTCCATGTAAAATACTGGTATTAAGCTGCATCCAATTTGACTGGAAGTCAACCCTAACATAATTGAGAAAAGGCTCGGCATGATGATTTTGTTAGTTTATAAGGTATACAGGGTGTAAACAGTCTCTTCACGATGCCGTCAACCAAGCATTATGTACATGAAACTAAGTAACTTTACGCAAAAATTTGTGCTGGGAAACGACTTCTTTTTTGAGCTGAAAAATCATGTTTTACAGTAGGACTCAAAGTAACGCACTCAAAACATTGTGCTGATGGATTGAATAGCAAGGAGGTTCTGGAGGTGTTTAAAGTAAAAATCTTATATTAAAAAAATGTATGTAAAAAAAAAAAACTTGTTGTTGGAACTTTGACCCCCAATATCTCCGTAACTAGAAGTTTCCCAGAGTTTTCCGCTTCGTTAAGAGTCTGTTTATACCCTTTATAAATAACCTGAAATAAATGATGTCATGTTTTGTTAAAATAACTGCCAGCATTTGCTTTTAGTTCTGGAGTACTTTTTTATTCAATGGAAGCTGTTTAGTGTTAAATGGCGTGGTAAATGACAGTGAAAATAAGTTTCAGCTTCGTTGACTTATGCAGTTCGTGTTTCAATAACGAGTCTCCAGTAATAAGTAGAAGAATAAAATATCCCTGATGGCTATGAAAAGGTTGTTATCAGAACATTTGATCTATTCAAATAAATAAAATTGAAGTGTCCGTTTCGCCGTCCGTTGTCGCCACGGCATGCGTGGCCACACCAACAATCGGTTTTACTCGCGGCTATCTATAGATGTTTCACATCAAAAACATTTATTTTTAATTTTGTGTGTCTATGCCAGCTAGTCTCCGAAACGGCTGCACCGATTTTGATGGGGGTTTTAAAGACCGATAGCTAATGCTATAATATCAATAACAGGAGTAATTTAGGCTACTTTTATTTAAAAAAAAATATTAAGAGTTCCGTGCAAAATAATTAAAACCCTTGAAATGATTAACAAAATCCTATTCACTCATTTGTATAATAATTTAACACGAACGAATCGCGCAACAGCAAGTATTTCTATGAGAGTTGAAATAGTAGAGCCAATCACGATTATTTTTGAAAATAAGTACTTAGATGCTATTAACTAGACGATTGTTATGTTCCCAAGTCACAGGTGATCTGTCTTCGAAGCCAGGAGACCTATCTGTGGGACATAATCTGTATGTTATATAGATGTCTGTAACTATGTTGTCACTGTATTGAAATAAAGAATTTATTTATTTTTCGTCTGATTTCCTCACTCCTGTGAAAACATTTTTTCAGTTTAATATAAAGCTAATAGCATCCCGGCATTACACTAAATTCCTATTTAACGCAAAAACATTAAGAAACAAAGTAAACTAATCTCAAACAGAGTAGAAAAACGTGTAGAGCAATGAAATAATTACGTTTAATTTACGATAAAACGTTAAAAAAGAAAAAACAATAATTAAATATTCATTACGAGGAATTATCGCGTTTTCTTTCTTTTCGACGAAAATTCGCGAAAGCCTTGGCACTTTTTTGTTAAGTGAGATACGTTGGATTACTGGGCTCAGGTAGATTTTATCGATATCGATATTGCATTTTTACAGCCTCTATTGTACATTTATCGTACCTACATAAATAATCCTATTAACGTCTTTATTAATAGCAATAACGTTAAATTGAGTTTAAATTCATATTTTTTTTTCAAAAGAATGTTTATCATTCAATATAATATGTTATATATCACTTACATACTCGTTACATACTAATGTAAACTTATATTTGCATGCCCTTAAAAGGCAAGGCTTCTCTTTTCTTAAAATGACGTTGGGACACTAGGAATTTCTTCTGTATCGCAGGAACGTTTACAAACGTTTGAAATCACGTACACAAACAGCCAGACCCAGAACAACTACATGTAGGTAGGCCATACAAAAATTTGTCTCGTGCGGTAATCGAACCCGAGACACGCAGTGCAGTGCAGCACTACAATTTCAAATTTTTTGTAGACGTCAAATCACATCATTATCACCATTAACATCCCAAAAGGGATATTATATCGAAGAACCCTTTTTTTCTAAAAATACTTCTGCCAAGAACTTTTAAGCCATTTGCTCTTCATGCACGAGTTCAAAATCTACGTTTATGATTAACCACAATATGAGGTTGAAAATAATGTGTTGATTTAAGAAAAGGAAAATCATCGATCTTTTTTCTACACAGTCTCCCACCTCTAGTGGAGACTCGCCATTAACGCTATTACGCTAATGATTCGCCGAAGCAGGACGCCCCCCTAATTACAAAACAAAGCTTTTTAATAAAGATATTTCTTTTAACTGTCCAGTACCTCCTACTTCTCGGGGCCGCTGACTGACTTTTGGGTTGTTTTAAATCAATGATTCTGTATTTGCTTTTTAGATATACAAAAGTGTTTAAGAGAAACGCAATTTGTTTTAAATAACAACATTTAATTAGTTCACTTTTTTTTCCAAAGGAAGTTGGTCTAATTAGAATATTTCGTACTGCCAGTCCAACTCAGATTTCTTAAAAAGACTATTAATTATGGCACCTACTGATTTTTATTTTCAAACAGAGTTTTAGGTTATGAGTCTACATAGCTGACCAGCCTTGAGCAATATAAACCTAATTAAAACCCAGTCATAATTCAACAAAAACTCATTTCTAAATTGAACAATTCCAAATTCAAACAAAAGTCATGGCCGCTATTGAAAACGAAAAAAAAGTAGTTGTAGATTTGTGACCCTGCGAATGTGCTCCTCCGAAAAATTAAAAAAAAAAACAATTGCCTCGCACCGCTCATATATAACCCAGACAATAGTTACAAGAAATATATGAGCCATATTAACAATACACGCAGACATTTTTATACATTTTTGTTCTACCAGCACCGACGCGCTTAAACGGAAGCAATAACCTAACAGCCCGGACGTTTACGCCATTTTATTCATATAAACCGGCAATAATGCCAGTGTTTGCATAGCGAGATGAGATATAAAAATTATTCAATTTTTGTTTGTGGATTTTTTTTCACACTTCATCTGACGTGTTGATTGTCAAGTTGCGTTGTTAAATAAGAGATTTTATTGTTCAGGCGGTAAAAACGGGCTGTTAAATGGTTAATGGGAAAATATTTTTTCAGTATTTTTGTTGTCATGTTTTGATGGGCTGTTACTGTTGAGCTTGAACCTAACTTTTTATTTATGGGCAGCAGACAAAACCCTCGTGTGAATTTATTAACCTCATCAAAAACGATGCAAAATGGTTACGATGAGCTTACAAGTTAGTAGGGTAAAGTTAATTAACTATTACTTTTTTCTGTGTTGGTTGATGATGACGGTTGTCTGCGAATGTTCTCCTTAAAATACATAATTCTTAAAATACCTACTTATTTTCAGTCGAGCATAATACAATGATGCTTAGCCCAAACTTGTTCAATGAGCCCTATCTTGAGAATTACCTTAAAAAATGTACAAGAACTACGATATTTATTTATAGCCAAGCAAAGTCTTGAATAGGTACCTAAATCGACGGTAATGGTTAATAAAATTCATCTTCAATCTTCTTTACATCATTCACGGGCAAACAGCTATGGGCAACAAAAGCCATACCTAACAATAGTAATCTGAGTTTAAACATTGCCTACATAATATTGGGTGACTGGTAATTAGTGATCGATACTTATATACGTGATTGTACTCATGATAACAAACAACTTTCCCAAAGAAACATTTTTTTATACTTTTAATTTAGCAACAACCTAAAGTTATCGGTGTACATTAGCGTGTAGATACGTACACTGCTAACGTACACCGATAACTAACTAACTGCACGGGTGCTCTGCTTACCCAATGGTGCACGGTATGATAGTAATGAGACAGAACGTCGTCTTGCAGCTGACAGCTGATAGGTCAGAGGCACGCACGCGCGAATTTCATACGGCGGCTATGTTATTGTGATAAAAGTCAATGAGTATTTTAAAAAAAAATGTTTCTTTGGGAAAGTTGTTTTTTATCATGAGTACAATCACGTGTTTAACAATCGGCCACTAATTACCAGTTACCCTATATATCAGTCGTGGTATTAAATCTATTTAAAAAGATTTCTAGAGTTTTCGGTTCATACAATTAATAACCTACCGACAAATGAATAAACAAAAAAAGTTAAAGATTTCCTTTGATGGCCTTATAAGTTAAGTTTATCAAAGTGAAAAGTTAATTAGTTTACATCCCACTCACGTCAATAATTACTCATAATAACATTATATTTATTTTCTGCTTTTTAAAGAGCATGAAATGAATCATGTAACAAATGATTAACTACATATTTAAATATAAATTTATTAATTTAGCATAGTTTTCTCTTTCGATTCGTATTTTTCACACTTCATTAATTTTTAAAGTAACTCAGTTTGAGCCCTATTTTCAAGTCTAGACATTTCTCGTTATGTTTAAATAAGAGCGGTATGGGACAAGAACTTTGACTTGTTGCTCCTAGAAAACCATAGATAGCCATCTTAGCATAATCAACCTATGATGGGTTGGGATAATTCCATGAAGAGCCGATATATCTACCAGTTCTTTACATCTGTTCGTGAACGGCTGGCGAGGACATGGCTGGAGGTGGATCACTGTGTTGCCCAATAGCTCACAGGTCAAGGTAACTTTAAGAGCAAATAATTTCCCTTCAAGCATGTTGCCTCGCCTTTTTGTCAATGTTCTACATCTGACTGCGAATATGAAGAATATGCACATCATATTTTATGGAAGTGCAGTCTTTGGCAGAATGAACGCAATATTATGTTAGATAGTCTACAAGTTATCTCCGGAGTTATTTTCTATACGGACCTTGTAGAAACTAGACCAAATTTCCGTGGGTTCAAGCGTTTTGCCATACCTATTATTGGAAAAAAGTAACAGCTCACACCTGTTTTTTTTTTACCGATGGGAAATCATCGAATGACTTCTTCCGCTCTGGACAGAGTGGAAGGGAGTGTCAGACTTGTACTGACTAAACCCCATCCGTGTTCCTTCTTGCCCTTTGTGTTCCAGGGCCGCGGTATCTCTTACGAACAGCCCGCAGCCCTGGCGACAGCTCACACCTTATGTCACATTAATGATAATATTTATTCGTGGTGCTAGGCAAATGGGCTTATTCCAGTTGTAAACGTCCCTTTGTGCTTATTGACCTTATTTCGTTATGTCTCCTGATATGGAGGGAAGTGGAAATTTTGGATTTCCTACTTCTCCGCTATACTTTAACGTAAACTCTCAACGATATCTTTACATATGTTATAGTTTTAATACTGTCATATAAGTGAATTTTGTATTTTTACGAGAATAAAGTTATCTCAAACCTCAATATTGATAGTAACTCCGTCTTGGACGCTAGTCATTAAGCTGAAAGAATAATTTAGAAATATTAGGTTAGGTTTTCACTTTAACAGCAATTCTGCATGTTTCAAAGCAGTATCTCAAACATCCCTAGATACTATTAATCTAAATGCTTTATAAATAAATGAAAGACTAAATCCACACAAGGCCAGGAAAGACGTGAAAATTAACTTTTTCAACCGCTTGCGAAGTGCTTGCTCGATGCACTCTGAATAATTAATAAAACGTGCATTACTTTTATTTACGGCGCTGAGAGGGTTATGCCTGCATAATAGGTTCAAAGATAATGTCTATAAGAACCGTTTTGCATATTTCAGTAGCACTAAGCCAGCGACGTAACTTTGTACCAGCGCTCGACGTCAGTTTGTTTTCTTTATTTCTTTAGTAAGTTCGTTTACAAAGGTTTTGATAGGTTGGGTTCAGTTGAAATGTCTATTAAATATTCAAGGAACTATGGCTTTGTTTTGTGAATATTGAGTTAGGGACGGAAGATTTTTGATTTAGGTATTAAATTCGATTATTTCAAGGTCCAAATGTGTGTAAACTGTTTCAACATAATTTTTCACTACCGTCGCGTCGTCCACAAGGGTTACTTTAAACACTGATTGACATACGCCTATACTTTTACCAAAGATATAACAGACCATCGCTTTTAACCAAACTGCAACCACTAATTAATAATTAACAGATTAATCACTATTTATGCTAATGGTGGTACATCTCCCAGAGAGTCAATTTGCACAGGCAGCCGCATACTGTTCAAACTGATATGGCAATTATACAGTAATGTAGCGATGATGGACTGACATAGCAATATCGGAAATCATATATTTAGTCATTCACTATCATTATGTAATGAAATCATATAATTGTGATATCATTCACTGTTGATGGTAGTCGTTGCAATTTATTTTACGGCAGTTAATTATTAGTTAATTAGATTGGACTTGGTCGCAATACAATGGCAATATTTGAAGGGGAAGGCTGAAATAAGGAAATAAAAGATTTTACAAAAAAAAAACCAACAAAAATCTACACAAACAAAAAATAACGTAACAACAGTAGCAAACTCCTGTATGACGGTATCGAAACATCTAATTCTAAAACTTCCCTCCGACCAACGTTTCTTTGCCGAATGAGCCGTGGACAGAAAGTTTCGTTTATGCGTTGTCCAATGACAGAACCTTTCCACTACGAACGTTTCGCCGACAGAACGATTAATTCATGAGTGAATCGACGACAGAATCTTTCACCAAAGAAGGATTCGCCGACAAAATTTATTTAGGCATGGTTTGACACTACTAGTGACTTTGAATGAGTATCGGAACTCATTCCCCGGAACCAACGCTTAAGGTGGTTGCGTCTGGGTAGCCCGCGAAATTCAAATCTTACGTTTTTTGCAATTTGCAGATCAGTGTTAGGTTGTATGTTGAGAATTACAATCGTGAAAATCATCAATACAACCCTCTAAGTTCATGTAATCCTATTCAATGAATATTTCATGGAAAAGTCATTCAATAGGATTAGATGGACTTACTGAATATTGTCTTGATTGTGATTCTGTAACTACATACGTGTTACGGGTGCGACTCATTTTTCATCAACATGCAATCTGACAATGACCTGCAAATTGCAAAAAAACGTGAGAAAATTTGAATTTCGCGGCTACCCTGACGCAACCACCTTAAGAGAAAAAAATCAAAATATCATGAGAGGATTACTCAGCATTGGTCAGAAAAACATGATATGGACATAAAAACCTACATACATGGCTGAGCGCACATTTCTCATTTAATTAATATAAAATAATGTGTCCGATGAATTTTAGAATTGATTTTGTTAGTTAAAGTTGATTTGTTGTGTTTTGGTAATTATCATGTTAAGTAGGTAATTATTGTTAAAAATAAAAGTTATTTTCATTTGCAAATGTTTTTCATTTAACCTTTCAAAACATATAAACGTAAGTATAATCTTACGATTTAGTCACTAGTAGTTCCTAAATAAGTTTTGTCGGCGAATCCTTTGGTGAAAGATTCTGTCGTCGATTCACTCATGGATTAGTCGTTCTGTCGGCGAAATGTTCGCAGTGGAAAGGTTCTGTCGTTGAACAACGCATAAACAAAACTTTCTATCGGCGGCTCATCGGCAAAGAAACGTTTATCGGAGCGAAGTTTCAGAATCCCTCATCCTTACAAATACCAGTCTCACTTTTACCCATACCTCTTACAAATATAAACAGGCAAGCAAACAGCGAAGTGTGAGCTCTTACATTACCATGTTCTAGTCCGCAGGTTTCGTTTCCATCCCGCGATAGATTCCTGCGATTCTCACCAGTGCAGCAGTGTTTGACTTTGAAACTCCACTAAAATTATATTGAAATTTAATGGGATTTGAGGAACTAGATCGGCAGTTCTGCTTTCTGTTAGGTGATGCACATCTGTGTTTGGTTTGTTGTTACTTAGTTAATGTTGGGAATAGATTATGCATGTATGGATAGTTTGTGGCGTTATCGATTGCTGTGGAGAAATGATGTCGTGTATTCTGGAATTCAATAGACTGAACAAATTATATTTTTGTATAATTATAATTTTATTTATTACAGCTTATAAAATAATACTTAGTTAAAAACGTTTGTATTTTTTTAAGAAAATAATAGTATAATGCTTTATCGGTGCATCTAAAGTATAAAACAGCACAGTCAATAATCACCCTAAACAATTAATCAGATTATGTTTAGCCCGAAGATAGTGCCTTGATTGTACCCATATTAATATAAACATATTATTTTCTGAAACTTTAATAATTTACCCGTTTATTTTCTCCAAATTATACTTTTATTCACTTTACTAACAAACTCTCCTACAAAACCATTTACTGAAAACGCTTCTAACAAAACGACGGCATGACATACACAATCAAACGCTCAATGTAAAACAGTTTAACTAACATTCGACGAATCCCGCCGAGAATTAATTTCCGATGTGGATGATAATGAACAGGCTGCACGGGTCATTTGCATCGATATACCGATGTCGTTCATCGAAATGAGCGCACACTGCAAATTTGCCGAACTAGCCCGCAAAACCAGTGTGAATTGAGGCCTACTGCAGTTGTTACTACATGATACAGAGAATTGTTTGTGCTTTTGTTAGAGAATTTCATAGTTTTGAGTGCATTTTGGTGTGTTACATAGTTTTCTGTTTATGTTGTGGATATATCTTTTCGAATTAACCATAGCAAACCTTTTTAGAAATCTTAATTTAACTTTTCATAACAAAGGACTTTAAAATTTAATTATAATTTCAATGTTCTTTGCTACGAAAAGTTAATAAATAATAGAAGTCAAAGTCAAAAGTCAAATACCAGTAACATAAAATTGCACCTATAATTATTATCATTCTGAAACCGGCAATAAATATAAGCAACCAAGCAAAGTCTTCATTGATATTACAGAATATTGATAGCTCTTTCCAGTGCGCACGCACCGGTAGAAACCAGTTCGAGCCGGATATTGCACGTGCATTGTTGTAAAATTCATATAGGCATATTTACTTTTTGCATTTAAAGAGCGTGATTGATATCCGCTGTTGGAGGCTATATAACTGGCAATTACATTTAATGGCATTTCAGTTTCCCGATATATTAATATCGAGTGTGTTTTGAATGGAATAACGGTTTGTTTAGGCAAAAGTATGAAGCTTAAATTTTTGAAACACGATTAATGTTAATAGGTTGGTCGCTAGTAACTTTTTACGTAGTGTAATTTATGATTTCATAAATGTGCTTGTTGTATATAAAAGACTGAATTATAGGCATGTTTCGTAGTATGAGAAATAGTTACCAAAATTTGTTTCTAAGAGAACAAGTCAAAAAAGTTACAATCCTACTTATCCTTACTAACACTATAAATGCGAAAGTAAAATTGTTTATTACTGAACCGATCAATTTTGCAAATAGTTGTCAGATGTACAGAAACGGATATATGATACCTTCGATCCCGAAAAAAAGTACTGTTCCCGAGGAAAACCACAATAACGTTATAATACTCAGAGATGGCGCCACGTTTCTATCGAATCAGAATTGAAATACAAGCAGAGTACAAACCGAATTGATTGTTAAATTCTAAATTAACGCAAGCGAAACCGCGGGCAAAACCTATTTTACAAATAAAACAAAGGTTCCTCAAACTCAAGAACAACAAAGAAACTCTGTAAGAAACATTAACTAAAACAGGAGTAAACTCGAACATCCCCAGCGACCTTCACAAAGCTCTTGAGCAGAAGGAACTGCGCACAATGACGAGCACATTGTGAACGCATAGGTAATTGCATGACATTGCAACTGCCTCCCTCCGATATTGAACAACCAGAGTTTTGGTGTTACGTTTCTAAGTAATTTTGATTTTCTTGCTGATTTCGGTATGGATTTTGTAGCTGTGTGATGTGGCTTTGGTCGAGAAATTATGATCTTTCACACATCTTGCTTGGGACTGAATTCTGATATTAAGTGCTATATAGAAGCAGCAATCATTAATGTATAGTCTTCGTCCTTCTGACGGTCTTAGTCCTGGCGGTCAATCTCAGTGGAAATTTGCCATTTTAAATAACATAGTACACAATCTGTATACAAAATCAAGATCGAAAGTCATTTATTCAAATGAGGCTGATAATCAGCACTTTTTGAACATCAAAATGAAAAAAAGAAAGTCCAGATGCACTCTTGCTTCCTTAACTCTCATTATCCAATGGAACGGCAATCTGGCACGATCAGGAGCACTCAATATCAAGTACTATTTTAATGTAATGTGTTACCACGTAAGAATTCAATGAAGAAAGCCTGTTTAAATTAATTAGGAGGATAGTATTAGACCCTAGGAATGATCGTTCCATATCCTTATAATAATGGGCATTGTCCATTTAGTACTTCAACTTTTTCTTAGATATAAGCTAAGCTATATGGGCCGGTTTCCTACTCATTCTTTTCCCTTTCTATGTCTTTTGTATCCTCAAGTGAGGTCTATAACCCTCATGTCTTTTCCAAAAATAAAATGTTACACATAGAAATAATAAAGATTTTCTTGCTACACATCGTTTATAGAACATACCATTTTGTAAGTCAAACCGCAATCTTTGTTTTTGCTGAGTCAGCTGGGGTGAGAATATATCAGACTGGAATGATGAATGTACGAATAGAAACGGTAGAAGTGATTAATTAAAATTCAGTCAAATTTTACCTTTTCTGTAGTCAGTGGGACATGTACTTTACATTAACATATTAACTTAAGTGGCAGTGTGCAGGGCACATTGCTCGCAGAACGGATGGCCGATGGGGCCTAAAAGCTCTGGAGTGGCAACCGCGAACCGCAAGACGTTGCGTTGGAAGGCCTCCCACTAGGTGGACCGATAACCTAGTGAAGGTTGCGGGGATCCGCTGGATGGGAGTCGCACGGGACCGGGCAATGTGGCGATACTTGGGGAAGGCCTATGTCCAGCAGTGGACGTCTTTCCGCTGAAATGATGATGATGAATTAACATATTGCGGGACATTAGTCAACATCATTTCCGTCCTGAATCACCAACTGCTGAGTATAAGACTTCTCTTTCTTCAACCATACTTCCCTGTTTTAAGCGTAGCTCATCCAGGTGTCTGGTGTTGAAGTTTTGTACTCATTTTCACTAACTCTAGGCAAAATAATGCCTTAGTAAAAGCGCGTGGTTCGATTTTCAGTTTTCGAAGCTGACCAAACGTTGAAAATCCATCAGCGTCATTTAGATCCTGTCTTTTAGTGTCCCTAAAAGTGTAATTATACCCTACATTTGAGTTTTCAATCAATGATAGCAACTTTATAGCATATTATGTATCAAAAAAGTTTGGTCATAATTTAAAAGTGTTGCGCAGGGCATTAAACTTAACTTTCTCCATAAAAACAACAACAAAATCGCGAAAAAAAAATATTTCCCATACAATACTTCAATTCCTACGCATATGCGAACTCAAACATCAGATACCAGGTACCTATTTCATCGTGATCTCATTTCTATGGTTTGTATCCATAGTAACAGTATATTGGGAATCGGATTTGTGGTCGGAGATCGAAATACAATCACTCGGAATTATGTCAAATGAGAAATCTCCATATAAATGTAAAAATAAAAATTGTATGAGTAAACGAACTTTTTCACAGATGAATTTTTAAAGCAGTCGAAAACAGATATTCAAAGGACAGTCTTAACCACAACTAATGACCTTAAAAAGGAGACTGTGCCATACTGGATTGGTAGTTTGTGCTTTTGTGATGTGTAGAGATCGGATTATAAATGCAAATGCATATTTGCACATGTATTTATAATCTCAGTTTTTTTGAAGATGATGCATATTTTTACTTAAACGTGCATATTTTGGCATGTTTTATTTAAACTGTATCTATCTAGAAAAACACAAAATAAAAAACAATGGAAGAGAATACCAAGGCAGAGCATCAGCCTACAACGTTTCCCACTGCTGGGAACTAAGATTCTCTCTCGCTCAGTATCTGAGTCGTGATGCAGACTCAATGCGGGTTGTTTAAATTTATCCGCCACGCCAAAAGAAAAAAAAAACTGCTGGTTCCAAATATAAAATAAAAACAAAAATCTTTTCCGCAACACAAAAACATTATTCCCACCAATAAAAGTGCAAGTGTCAACAAGGCCGCGCAATTTGTCACGGTATCTCGGTGACGTGACAACTGACAGTCATAGCCTCGCAAGACCCGTCACAAGTGACAGTCATGACCGCGTAAGACCGTGTTACTTGTCACGGTCCCACTTTAGTTGGTTACAGCTCTAATATAGGCCGTGCAAGACAGCTTGACGTGTTCAGTATTACTGTGTATTATATTGAGGAGGACTATAAAATAATGCTATTTTTATGGGATTTGGAAGGGCAACTTTGTAGGGTTGTTGTAGTATAGACTGCCTCTTTGATTTAGTGGTAGCAAGCGCTATTGCTGAGCACGAGGTCCTGGGTTTGATTCCCAGATTGAGCTTAGTGTTATTGGGTTTTTCCATCAGGAATTTCAGTTGATGGCAAAAGCCTCGCCATTCGACTTTTCAATCTATTTTACAGTGCTATAAGGATCTTTCAGTATTTGTATGACATTGACAGGGAGGTATTTTTGGTAAGCATTTGTAAATTAATTTCACAAAATAATTAAGAACTAAGATGAGGTCCAATTTTGGCAAAGCAACAAAAGATCGTTGTGTAAAAGTAAATCAAATCATACACACCTGTAATGGTTTTGAAGTAGAAAAAACTAGCCAAATGCGAATCGGACTCGCGCACGAAGGGTTCCGTACCATAAACCGAAAAAAACACGTTCTTGTATGGGAGCCCCCTTTAAATATTAAATAAATTATATTTTTATTATTTGTTGTTATAGCGGCAACAGAAATACATCATTTGTGTATTTCAACTGTCTAGCTATCACGGTTCATGAGATACAGCCTGGTGACAGACAGACGGATGGACAGACAGCGAAGTCTTAGTAATAGTGCCCCGTTTTTACCCTTTGGATACGGAACCCTAAAAAGCACTGACTGTGATTCCTAATCCAATGATTAGGTCTAACAAATCTATGGACATAAAAAACAAAACATGATCCCATCCCGAATAGTTTCTTAGACATAAAACTTGTACAAGACAAGAGATATAACTTAGATTATTCTTCCTATTAACCTTCAACATCCCTACTTCTGAGAAAATATTACTCACATAATTTTCCTGACTTCCGTCAAAATAATATCGTCGCTAAGAATGGATAAAGTGATCTTACATACCTATATCAAGAGATAAGACATATAATTATAATCTGTAAGTTATATTAACCTCTGACTTAAACGAGTACCTAGGGTTGTATGCTGCATAGATCTACTTGTGCTTGTCCATATAGTCGAAACCAATGCCGTATTCTTTTTTAAGGTTCCGTACCCAAAGGGTAAAACGGGACCCTATTACTATGACTCCGCTGTCCGTCCGTCTGTCTGTCTGTCCGTCTGTCACCAGGCCGTAACTCATGAACCGTGATAGCTAGACCGTTGAAATTTTCACAGATGATGTATTTCTGTTGCAGCTATAACAAAAAATACTAAAAACAGAATCAAATAAATATTTAAGGGGGGCTCACATACAACAAATATGTTTTTTTTCCGTTTTTTTGCTCGATATTAATAACGGCGATAGGTAGACGCTTGAAATATTCACAGAATATTTAGTTGTAAATTCACTTTAAAAATAAATTATTAAATTAAAATAGAAAAAATATTTAAGGGGGGCCGATAGAAGAAACGTGATTTTTACTGTCCAATGTTGAAAATGGTATGAAACCCTTCGTGCGCGAGTCCGACCTGCATTTGGCCAGTTTCTTTTTTTTAATTTCAATTTCTCTCGTTTTTACCAACAGCGCCCTCTTCAATATGTCATTTAAGCGCTAAAAGAACAGATTGAATGAAGAGCAGAAGAGAATGTCGCATCATGCAGCACTTCACCAATGATTACTATCGTTGGCTGTCAAAACTGGAGATACAACCCCGTTTAGAAGAACAAACGAACTGAAGTACATTTTAAATGGTACATGAAAATATTGAGATAAAAACAGAAATTGATTTTCAGTAGTAAACACAATGTAGATGCGAGGCGGTTATTTCTCGATTGTCTTTAAACAAACAAAATACAAAAGGTCGACTCTTCACGTGACCAGAGGGCGGGCCTATATTTTGGCCAAAGAATCAGCATTGCCATCCAACGTGGCAATGCTGCCAACCTTCTGGGCACTTTTCCTGTTGCCGGCGATGTGGACAAATTTTTTGACGCCCTGTAACCTTTTTCTTTTTTACTTGCACATATTTTGTTACTAATATAGATTAATTTTAGTTTGTAAATAATGTAAAGATTTAATTAAATTAAATGTTGATTTTTTGAAAATAAATGCTAATAAATACAAATAAATAACAATAATATTACTAGTAAAATAAAACCCAAAAGTAGGTACGATAATTATGTGCCTATTTCTAGCTGATCATTCCAAAATAAACATCCCTCCTAATGAATCAAACGCGGAACCTGAAGCGGTCTCAAACCCAATGAGAGCACATTTTACTAACCTAATTTATACGGAGATGCTCCTATATTTTTCTAATACAGTAATATTCTCAGATTGCGCCATACTTCCCTCAAAATATTATCATATAAGCCCAATAATATTTTATCGTGAGAGCCTAAATAATACGTCGGCAACATTTGGTGGTTATATTGTTACGTGGAGGCCGTTATATACCGACCATCGAATATGTGCGAGGTCAAAGGTTTCGTGTAATGAAAAGATTTGTATTTAAGCTCGATAATGTCTCAATATGTATCTACCGTTGTGTCACATAGTTTCCATTGCAAAAAAAGAATTTAAACGAGTGCCATCTTTGTTTATAACCTTGATATTAGAGAATAGATTAAAAACAAATTTTCGTAAGCTGCCAGTTTGAAGGCGAAGCGAAACTTTTTACCTCATCCAACTTTAATAGCATTAGACCTTCATAATCTGTAATTAATTTATATTCAGTGTATTCCGAAGTACGTTTTATCTTCTGCGGGAATTAAAGGTTTAAACCCCAAGCGGGGAAAAAAGAATGTTGTCGCTTTTCGAAACTCAAAGAAAAAAAGACGGAGCTTGAATAAAAATCACTACATTTGTCACAGCATAAGAATTGGAATTAGACAAATTCGTCCGTTAAATTA
Organism: Lycophotia porphyrea; assembly: GCA_950005105.1. NCBI lineage: Eukaryota > Metazoa > Arthropoda > Insecta > Lepidoptera > Noctuidae > Lycophotia > Lycophotia porphyrea. Next base: position 16,498,527 of record OX465388.1, on the reverse strand, counting down.
AGGCCATTCCGGATGGAGAACGGAATTCGATTTGGGGTAAATCTCCCAACCGGCTGGGGAAATGGGGAATTTTCCTTTACCGCGCCTCGCGAACTTAAGCGATGCTCGGGATCGCACGTGATTGGATAAAATAGAAAGTGTATTTACTTCTAATTTGATTTTAAATTGGATACAAATGGATGGCGATTTTTTTACTTAATCCGCCAAAGAACGGGCGCCCTGAGTAAATTATTTGGCTTAGAGACTCGAGACGTGAAAATTAAATCGATCAATCGTGGACCGTATTCGAATAAACAGTACTTTCAGCTCACTGATAAATATTTAAACAGCTTTTCAATTAAGTACAGACTAAGTAATACTCAAAGTACATCATGAAATTACATTTTAAAAAGGGAATTGAATATTTTTACTCAGCTACCTATTTGATATTCTTATATTAAAATACCAGCAAAATGTATGAAATGACTGTTCTGTGAATAAATTACTTAATCATTTCAACTGCATGTACCGTTTCAACGTAGGTAACCATTGCATTATTTTCCGTTGTTAGTTTTTTTTTGTTTATTTCCGATGCTACTCTGTTCATTGCTCGCAGCCAGTTTTTTTTTCCCTTTTGTGCATTGTTTACTTTATTATTTTCAAAAATATGCATACAAATGTAACCATTATTATTATAGATCTAAGTCTCAAATTCAGTAAAATAAACATCGTACTCGCTAACGCTTACGCTTGTACCTTAAACATGCACAATTCACTCACGCCTAAACTTTTAAGTCAATTATTTTTTTGTCTTCAACAGATACCTTTCTACACTTTACTTATTATCTTTGACAGTAATTCCTGTTTCGAGAAACTCGATAATTAGAAGAAGTTACATTTATTGGATTAAGTTCCTACCTACTTTTATAAGATGAATAGACTCTATGGGATTGCAGTCGTTACAGGTAGTCAGTGGCCCAAAAGTTTGACAACCAGACAGTACCAAGGGATATTGTATTACCCAGTACTAACTGGGTTATGGAGGTCAAATAGGCAGTCGCTCCACGTAAAATACTGATATTCCGCTGCATCCGGTTAGACTGGAAGCCGACCCCAATATAGTTGGGAAAAGGCTAGACAGATGATGATGAGTTTATGGGATTACCGGCTCACGACTTGTAATAGAAGTTCAAGGATCATCATCTAAAATAGATTTTCAATTGAACTAGTCATTTGATAAAATAATGACAATACGATACGAGCTAGAAAAGCAACCCGTGATTTGTTAATCACGGGTTTCTTTTAAAAAAAAATGTGGATAATAAAATGTGGATTATTTTTCTGAGAGAACAGCTAAATTAGAGGAGGATGATACGGCATTAAAAAACTTTAGATGAACAGCAAGAGATTTATGACACCAAAAATGTTATTTCGAAATCTAGCCTTTTCTATAAAACTATTTTTCAAAATTAGTACAAGAAATACAGTAAAGGCGGGTCCACACCTGCACACATGCAATCGTGTACGCTACATGCCTCGAATGTCTATCGATGCGAGCGCGCTTCTCGCGAACACGACCCAAGGTCCACAGTATGTTCCTAGAATGCACGCGAACTGTTTCACAAGAAGACTTGCACACCAACTGCTAGCGAACTGTTCGCGAACATGTCCATACTATGTTCCTAAGATGCACGCAAACTCCACTGTTGGTTTCGCGACAGGGCATTATAACCTGCACGTGAAATGTCCAAAGTTGTCCATACTATGCTACTGAGATGTACGCGGACCGCACTGCTCATGAGCGTGCGCAGGTGTGGACCCACCTTTATGTGTATTCAAGAAATGGTATATAAGCGCCTAATAAAAAGCCACGTGCAATATACAACACTATTACTGAACAAGTAACATTAAACTGTGGAAAATTAAACATTAACGGCTTGTTTATAACATGTTCTAATTTATGTTCAACAGCACAATTATACTTATCGTTAATCCTGTTCTTATGGTTGGTGATTAACTTTATAGAGTATGTTTAGGATTTGATAAATAGTATACATTATTAAATTTATCATCAATAAGTTGTCTTACACGTCTTGTGCAAGTGTTTAACTTCGCACTTCTTACTTAAAACACTAAACATGCATGGAATGCAGAATAATAAAATTGTTTGTTACTGTATTCTGTCAAATATTATAGGATAATTCACCCAGCTTTGTATGTACATAATTATTTCTTCTAAAAACGTTTAATATATTTGTTGTAACCTCAATGTTTAACGAAGCGAATCGTTCTATCTTATGACTGAGACTAGCCCAAAACTATGTAGTAACTAAAACTATATCGTTTTTCAGTATAAAATACGTAAACAGAAATTCTTTGCCTGTTAAATACATACATATCTATGAATAAACTAGTATACTTACCTTATAAGTATCTTCAATTTACTTCTTGATAGGTCTGTGCATAGACTAGGGTAACTAATAAGTATTAAAACCTATACAGGGTGTAAACAGACTCTTCACGAAGCCGTTAACTAAGCATTATGTACATCAAACTAAATAACTTTACGCAAAAATTATGGCTGGGAAATGACTTTTATCTTTTGGGTGAAAAATCACGTTTTACGGTAGGACTCAATGTAACGCATTTAAAACATTGTGCTGATGGATGGATTGAATAGTAAGGGGGTCCTGGAGGTGTTTAAAGTAAAAATCTTACATGTATTTCAAAAAAAACTTGTGAAAAAGTTGGAACTTTAACCCCTCATACCTCCGTAACTAGAAGGTTCCCTGGTATGGTCTAGAGCAAAAAAATGATCGCAATGACGGAAAAAACAAGTGCCTTTCGGCTTCGTTAAGAGTCTGTTTACATCCTTTAGTTCTGTTTCATAATCATTACAAATAACTTTCACTATGGGACCAAATCAGAAATCGCAAAAAAATCAGCTGCTGTTATGTTCTAGATTTTTACCTATACTGTGACGAAAATAAAACTACTTAGTAAAACGACTTTAGAACACACTAATAATCATGTACTAATATAACATTTCAGACCTTGGTATCGGTATCTTTTCATATCACTAGAGCAATAGACGTTTGAATCTTGGACGTAATCCAAAGCGTTTCAGTTTTATCCCCGATGTCTCGGCGGGGCATAAATTAAACGGTTTCATACAAATACAGTTATGTTCTGTTGTTCAACTCGAATTAAACCTTTATTTATACTCATTGGGGTTGTTGTACCAAGTGGGCTGTAAAAGTTTGGACGCAGAGTAGTATCTTCGATTAAATAAATGGTACCTAGTTTCCTAACTTTGGGTTTGAAAATCAACTTTTGCTCAGATTGAAGTAATATGAGGTGCTTGTTGATGGAATAGGGTAGTTGACTAAAAAATCTATTTAGTCCGTCAGAGAGATTTCCAAAAAATATTGGACACGTATTTTTTTTTTTCGTAATCTAAATAATGAGGACGATGCAGTACGTCGAAAACTCGTGTGACGTCATATTTATTGATTTTATAAAACAAAAAATACGTAAGTATCCAATATTTTTCTATAATCTAACTGACGGACTAAATTGAATTATATTTTTTTTACTCAGGAAACATTCCTATTGTCTCAAACAGTGCGCTAGAATCTCATACCGACCTACTTACATGATGATTCATCATCTGCCTAGCCTTTTCCCAACTATGTTGGGGTCGGCTTCCAGTCTAACCGGATGCAGCTGAATACCAGTATTTTACATGGAGCGACTGCCTATCTGACCTCCACAACCCAGTTACTACTGGGAAATACGATACCCCTTGGTAAGACTGGTTGTCAGACTTTTTGGGCCACTCACTACTTTAACGACTGTCAAAGATCTTCAAATGACAGCCGGGACCAACGGCTTAACGTGCTTTCCGAGGCACGGAGGAAACTCGGTATGTAATGGGTGGTCACCCATCCACAGACCAACCTAGGCAAGCACGGCTTAACCTAAAGATCGACCCGAGCGGCTGTTATTGTTTAGCCACGAGCTCCTCACGATCCGATCGGCTCCTCACGATGATTGTATGATTGATAATAAATCAAACAAATCTCGAATTCAAATAAATTGTGGAGTTCACGATCTTCTCATCATGACGTTCACTGTCAACGCCTTTTCAACAAAATCAGTCTACCCACATTACTTAAAAAAAAAAAAAAAAGCATTTATTTCAATTAGACCATTACAGGCACTTTTGAATGTCAGAAAAACAAAGAAGGCTAAGCTACAGTCACAGACATAAGGCATAAGGCTTTCGTCTTCCTGACCCAGCCACGTTTCAAAGGCCGAAATACAAATAATTATGTATGGTATAACCAAGGGTGAATCGTCATTTATCTTTTTTTTTGCAAACAATACTGTAAAACACACAACACTTCTATAATGTTAACCGACTTTTAACGACTAGACGACAAACGTAACCAGCGCGCAGCACTTCAACACTAATTAAACTACTTAGAACCACAAAGGCCAATTTGTTTTGCTATTTAAACAAGTTGTCTCTCCACAGGACTCCTAAAGACTCGCCCACATAAGTCGACACGTGAAAAGAAATACCTACTATAATATCAAGTCTGTATTTTCTGAAGAGGTAGTCAATGCAACTCGTATTAATGCCTACAGATTTAGAAAAGCATGACAATAATACGAATCACGAGTATAAATCAAGCCTATTGCCGCTAAGAGGGCCATGCTTCTTTTTATAGGACTCCCAACCCAAAGAATGAAATTCGGAATTCCTGGGGTATATCCAAAGCGCAACTATTTTTGAGCGAACTAAGCGCAACTAAATTATTCCTCGAAGCGCAGCCATTTCAACAATTTGAATTTGTGAGCACAACTAATGGTTGTGCTTCGAGGAATAATTTAGTTGCGCTTACTTGGTTGCGCTCAAAAATAATAGCGCTTTGAGGAATACCACGAATTCTTCGGTTAGCAATCGCGTTTTCAATGAAAAAATCTTTTAGGCTGTCTATGGCTTGCAAAGGAAAATGCCAAAATGGATACCCAGCGTGAATGATCCTTCTTATGCGAAAGTTTGCAAGGATGGATGTTTGTTACTCTTTCACGCAAAAACTACTTAACGAATTTGGATGAAATTTTGCACACAGATATTTTATAACCTGTACACAAAATACTTTTTATTCCGGTAGTAAGATCCCGTCGAACTTCACGCGGACGTAGCCGCGGGCATAAGCTAGTAGGTTATAAAGTGGCCTCGCATTCTAAGCTCTGTACTACCTTTTAGGCCAGTACACGGTCAAAATGTTGCCACCAACGTGCAACGTGCGTTTTACTGTACTACACCCTACAAGACAAGACATGAGGCAAATTGCGAGTCATTTTTCACGATTTTTTGTTGACTTTTTCATGCTTTGTTATTTTTTGAATTTCTTCTTATTTCAATGCATGCTTTGCAAGTGTGGAGCAACCCTAATGTGGTAGAATGTTAAACATTTTTGTTTAAATACAAGGCAAATATTTTAAGACTCCATGTTTTTACTTTAAATAGTTGAAAAGTTCGCTTCATGCTCCAAATAATGCTGGACAGTTTCAACAAGATAATCGTGTTGAAACATTTAGTATTTCTGGAAGTATCTTACTTGGATATTAAGGCCAAGAGACTATATTAGAATCGATTTAAGCTGGCAACACGATTTAACTTGATTCAAAAACTCGCAAATTTTGTACCCAAATATCATATCCCACGCGTACTACATTATGTTAGTAAGTAATCCACAGATTAAAAGTATCTAAATACTGGAGCCCATGGTGAGATTGAGTCGCATAAGATATTGCAGGCATTATTTTCTATTTGCTTTTTGAAATTTTGTCCAGTATCCTCCAATTGAATTGTTCCAAATCAAACGACCGTTTTGTGTAACAATACCATGTATAAAACTTAAGACAACATTTTAATGCCTGAAAACTAAGCCTACAAACCTAGGACACTGATAGAACGTCTCCTTGGCTTGTCCCATCGATCCTAGCAATACATCAAGGGGACACTAAAGCCAGCTATACATCAACACGTCCTGATCCGACGTATCGTTTGACATCGAAAAAGTAATATGTCTCCTCAAGCTGTATATAAAACCTTAGCGAAATGAAACGGGTCCGCTATCAAGCTGCGGCCCGTCAATCTTATTGTCATTCAATTTGAATTTCCGCTTAGGACCGGTTTTTTGTGAGGCCTTACTAGAGGCCATAAGAGCAGCGGGCTCAGGGTTTGAAACAAATGAAACTTAGGTATAATAATTGGCTACGCTCCTGATCACGATTAAAATGATATTTATTTTAAAGAGGTTATTAAGAACACTGTTGCACGTTAGTTTCTTTACAAACTAGATAAGGTCGGTGTTTCCTATAATGTCAACAAAATAGTAGTGGGCTTCCTGCTTTACCTATTTTTAATAATTATATATCTTTTAATCAGATAGTCTTCTTGTTGAGGACGCGAATGAAATATTTCAGTTTTCCCCAGGGACGAAAATTTCGATTATTGATCCCTTCCTTTTTTGGCAATACAACATGTCACCCGCACATTTTGATAAAATAAATTGAACATAGGGTGATTTTTAAAGAATCAGTAAATTATTTCACGACATCATGTTATTGCTAACCCAAGCTCAAAATTACACATCACTCAACCCAGTATCAGGCGCCCAATCTTTCTTTCCTCCTAAAACCGGTGAATTCGTGGCCCAACATCCAGTCTACCCGAACGCCGAGGCCGAGAAAAACCTAACATTTGTCACTGCATCGGAATCTGTTGAATTAGACGCTTCAAGGGTTCTCCCGGATGGGAATTTGAGCTTATTTTTTGTTTCTGCTCCATATTATAGAACATTCCCTGCGTAATGGCGTTGCTGTATCGCAATAACGTATCTGAAACGACGGTACGATGCTTTTTTTCTCGCTTTACGATTTTTAGTTGATGGCTTGATATGATTCGGTTTAAGGCGGGTATTACTTACGGTTCGGAGTCTCGTTGCTCTCGGAATATTAACTTCGGATTTAAAGGAAGGGGTTCGGAAATTTTAACGGTTTTCGCTTCGATTTATGCCAATATTTTTTTGTTGTTATTCATATCTGTGAATGATTTAGTGAGTTCAATGGATTTATTTGGTACTTTGTTTTTGCTTTTTTAATATAGACAATTATTAAAAAAAGGGTATAGTCTAATTTCCTACATGTTTGGAGTCAGGATGTTATCGTGTTGTTGGCAGTTACCGTGACCAGCATTGGGAAGAATGTAACCTCCAGCTCTTTGAAAAGATTTGGGAGGGAGTTGTTTGTGCTACTTCTTTCCCATTGCCATTTGGGGGGGGGGGGGGTAATTTTGACGTTCAATAAGAACTGATTATCAGCTTCATTCGTTTAAATATTTTTTTTTTTACCTAGTTATGTTTTTTTAATCGTTCTGTAGCCTCAACTTTAATATGCTAAACCTACTCGTAGACAAACAAATAAGATAAAATAAATAAGATAAGACTCTTCACACAACTCGGGTCTGCGTCCATTGACGCGGGGCCCTTGACAAAGACGAATGATGGGTGTCTTCCCTTAACATGGGAAACGTCGAACCAACGCCTATGAAAGCTCACACGTTCGGGAAAAGGATTGTGGCTCGTAGATATTAATGTGTTGTGGTGCTTCACTAATATGGGCTTTGAAAAATTTCTTTTGGAGGGTGTTATTAGTGATATTGGGCAACAAAATTTGTGTGTTTAATGGATGCCTATTTGAAAACATCTCTGACTGATTAAACTGAATGGCATACTGAGCGTGGGAGACCTAGGTTATTTTTGAAGATATACTTCTTTTGGCGCGTTAGTGAAAAATTATGAGAGTATTTTTTTACGATGCGCGCGCACACCGTCACGAAGAACCGACACCCTGAAGTTCGCTAGTCAACACACACCCTGAACTTAGATAGTCAACATTTTAGTTTTATACGCCGAAGAAATATAACTTCTTACGTGCGTATTAAGTACACACACACTTTTTTTATTTTTTAAACTTTGACATATTATACTAGGAATTTTTCCTGTATCGTGGGTGTGTTTACAAATATTTTTACTCACATACACAGACAGCCAGATCAGGAACAACTATTTGTAGGCCATACAAATATTTGTTCCGTGTGGGAATCGAACCCGCGACAAGTAGCGCAGCAGCCAATCGTTCAGCCACTGCGGCAACCGTGTCTTCAAATTTTCAGGTCGAGGAAAATGTTATTAGGTTTTTAGAATTATCAGTAGCAGCTTCGATTTTGAAGATTGGAGTTACGATATCCCCATGCCACGGAAAAGTCTCCACTGAGATTGGCCGCCGCATGACTCTTCATGACTAGATATTTCCGTTTGTTCCCAACGAGTCACACTTTAACGTATCACAGTGTGACACGTTGCCACCTTTCATCTCGAAAATAAGTACTGTTCCCGAGGAAAACAACAATGACGTTTTTATAATAATAGATGGCGCCACGGTGTCTTTGGAATCACGATTGAATTATATTAATATAGAAACTTTAGAAGCCGCGGGCAGAAGCAAGTATATTATATTTATATTATTTTCTCAACCAGCATGCTTTGAACGTCAGGAACTGCTTACGCAAACTAATAAATAATTAAGAATCTCGCTTTACTTAAGAAAATGTAAACCTCCCCATAATCTCTAATTATTAATTAATCAGTAACTTATCCATCAAGTTTATCCCCTCTTTCACAGACAACCACTTTCATATTAATTACTTTATTTTTAATACATTTTATGGCACTTTTTACACGATCCCAAACTTTTGGTTACAAACAAGAGCTCAGTAAAGCTTGTAAAAGAAAAGTACATTAATTACGTAATGTGTCGATAATTAAAATGTAATCTAATAAACTAAGTGATGTCTAGCAGGATTATTTACCTACTAGCTGATGCCCGCGGGTTCGCACGCGTGGATGTCGGTTTTCGCGACCAAAAATAATCATGAAATTTTGATCCCGTTCCCGCAACAAGAACTTGACAAATTAGTACTAAAACCATCCTCGAGAACCACTCTATCCATTGGTGCAAACAGCATAAAAATCGATGCAGGAGTTTTTAAGTTTATCGCGAACAGACTGACAGACGCGGCGGAGGACTTTGTTTTATAATGTGTAATGATAGTGATTAGACTAAAATGGTGGGATTTTTTTCGGTAATTGTATAAGGTTCTAGTTAAAAAACTTGATATCGAAGTCTTCAACTAGTTCTGGATAGGTATAACAAAAGTAAACCTAAATTGGCTAATACGTTTGGGTGCTACGATGCCACAAATAGACACAATCCTATAACACTCCTTTTTTCCGTTGGGAGTTTGAAAAGCGTTGAGTTTATCTAGCAAAATCAACTTCAGTCACAAAATTTTATTAAAACAGCTAACTAAATGGCTGGCTGATAAATCTGCTGCAATAAACAGAAAATAGAAGTGAGAGAGAAGTGGGCAAAACAACAAGTCAACCAAAATTCGCGTTGATTCCCAAAGCACAACAAAATTATTTAATTTGGCAACATTTTTGACTTACGCGTGAAAATAACCGGGTCATCATGACAATGTGCAATCTGTTCTGTTTTGTGTTTCTGCTGCTTGTTTTCACAAACACTAAGTGATACTTAAATACCAATTTATCGAAGAGATGTTTTTATTATTAGAGGAGCAGTGCTAAATAATAACAGCTTATCGGCTCGATCTCCAAGGTTAAGTCGCGCTTGCTTAGCTCAGTCCGTTGGTCGGTGACCATCAAAATCTTCCTGCCCTTGTCCCATGTTACTCGGGGTGCGCGAAACACGGCTTTTGCTCTTCTGTAAACCGTTTTTTTTTCTTGCATTCGTTGATAGTTGACCATCAATCACGTACCGAGTTTCCTCCTTACCTCGGAAAGTACGTTAAGCCGTTGGTCCTGGGTGTCGTCATTGGAGAGTCTGACAAACAGTCACATTAAGGGGCATCGTATTGCCTAGTATAGAGGGTGTAAAAAGACTCTCAACGAAGCTGAAAGGCACTTGTTCTCCCCGTCATTGCGATCATTTTTTGTTCCACACCATACCTGGGAACCTTCTAGTTACGGAGATATTAGGGGTCAAAGTTCCAACTTTTTTCACAAGTTTTTTTTTTTAAATACATGTTTTTAATGTAGGATTTTTACTTTGAACACCTCCACGACTCCCTTTCTATTCAATCCATCCATCAGCATAATGTTTTCAGTGCGTTACATTGATTACTACCGTAAAACGTGATTTTTTTGCCCAAAAAAAAGTCGTTTACCAGCACTAATTTTTGCATTAACTTACTTCTAATTTGATGTACATAATGCTTGGTTGACGGCTTCGTGAAGAGTCTGTTTATACCCTGTATACTTACTGGGTTGTGGAGGTCAGATAAGTAGTCGCTCCATGTAAATCATTGGTGTTCAGCTTTATCCGGTTAGACTGAAGCCGACCTTGCCATTGTATATAAGCTATACTATTGCAATTTGTATGTATATTTTTTAATTTGTGTGCAATAAAGAATAAGAATAGGTGTATCTTATTTGTTTGTTCACAATCATTACATACTTGTCCTCTTTGTGTTAGATTTTCCTTTGAAAAACAACTAATAAAGACTTCGATTTTAGTAACCCAAAGTCTGGGCTAAGTAATTACATTAAAAAAAACTACTAGATAAAAGTAGATGTCTGGAGCTATCAATCAATTAGACTTTAAGGTTCCCGGGGCCTTTCCAAAATCCATCACTAAAAGTTTTCGAAAGTTTTGTGCCTACCCTTACTATAGCTTCGAACTATACACGGGATATAAGGTTGCCTGGTAGGTAGAGAAAGCCTTGTAGCATGAAGACTTATTGTAGAAACATCGTGCCACAAACTTTTATCAAAAATGTTCTTCTCTGGTCCTTCGATCGTTGAAATTTTTCATCAGTTATGAATAAAAACTCTTTTCTATTTATTAAAGTGCAATACGGTAGGTATTGCAGGTCTAAGGTCAAACAAACAGTAGTTTTTTTGTGACTGGAATCATGTACTGAAAATCCATGGTAAAAGTTTGTAATACACGCACGCAGGCACGATTGGCGCAATGGCTGACTAACTGCTCGCGGCACGCATCCGCGGGTTCGATCCCCGCATGGAACAAATATTTGTATGGCCTACAGATAGTAATTGTTCCTAGTCTGGCTGTTTGTGTACGAACCCACTATACATGTAAATTTCCTATGTGGGTAACGTTTTATTAAAAAAAGACGTGTCTGAGGGTATTTTTTTTGAAAAAGTTTCTAGAAAATGTGAATTCTGATATTATGGCTGATAACATTTATAGAAGAAGAAGACATACATACCAAACATATACACAGAATATTACTAATAAGGACAGCCTGTATTGATATAACGTTTGTGGCGTTAATGAACGCAACCATAAGCGCTGGCAACACCAGACTATATAGTCTATGGGCCACTCAGTTTTTCACGACACAGCCGTTACAACTCTGATTCGCGTAGCGTCATATTTACTCTACTTAGAATTTGTAATATATGACACTGAAACCCTTCCTCCAATGTTCACAGTGCTATAGTGTGCTTATCATTAGGAAAGTCTCCATATTACATCTTTATTTCTACGCTTGATTTTTATTTCCGTCGAACCTCGTCGTCGTGAGTGTAAACAAAAGGGAACGAGCATTATCTTCTTGCGTTCCCAAACGTTCTACATAAAACCCAAAACTATGTTCTGAAATAAAATAAAAACATTTTTCGCTCAGGCGACTATTAAACAATTTGAGTTCCACGAACATTATGCATATAACATCCAATTCAATTTGCGAGTCACTTCATTAGTAATGCCCGCTTGAAGGTATAACGAACCGTACTCAGTTTGAAATGTTTTATTATATTAATACATGTTCAGTTTTATGCTAGCCTAGTACTTTTATGTTTAAATCAGAGATTGGATTTATTATTACTTTGACGGTAATTTCATATAATTTACGTCTCATTTATTGCGTTTAATTTTAATTATAGACAGGTGCATAAAACACTAAATCAATTATATTAACGATGTAAAGCGACTAAGAATGTAAAACATTCTAAATCTAGTAAAAAAACATTTTTTTTTAAACAAGCTATAGTATAGGGGTTACGTCATTTTTTTATTGATACCCATATAATAGGGTTGCCTAAAAGTAAGTTTTTCGCCATATTTGGAATTACTTCCAAGATGGCGAAAAACTTACTTTTGACGGCGATGGCGAAAACTTACTTTTGACGTCATTCTAAATCCAATATGGCTTTACAGCCATATTGGATTTAGAATGACGTCACATAACTAACCATGCATTTAACATACTAAACTTGGGGATCAATCGGTTCCCATAACTGTTTTAAAATTCAGTTGCAAGATTGACCCAAAACAAACAAAAATCCGGTTAGACTGGAAGCCGACCCCAACATACTTGGGAAAAGGTTAGGCAGATCATAATGATTGTCAGTTCATGTTTTTTCAACTTTAGCCCGTAGTACTAATGCCAGCAATGGGCCGACTTAGAACCGATGACCGTTGGGGTGGACGTATTCTTGAGTGAAGACCGCGAATCAGCAAGCCGCGGTGGGACGCCCTCGAGCTCTTCATCACAAGGTGGCTGGAACAGTATGAGATTTGCTGAGTATCGAGTTGAGTGGCACGCGATTGCGAAGGCCTATATCCAGCAGTGGATGCTGTAGACTGATGATGATGATGACCTATTATTAACAAGATACAAAATTCAAACACTGTTTTTTTTAGTTGTTTTTTTTTTGGGAGCTCAAAAGTTCTATCACGGAAGATATCCCTTAAGAGGAAATGTTATAGGTATTTGAAGAAACTAAAACATTGGTGCGATAAGGACAACTACAATAAAAAGTCATAATTCGAGGTTTGGCTCTCGACTTTATCCTTCTCCAATATCCAACCAATTTAAAATATATTTCATAAACTGAATAAGAAGGATATATACTCTGTCCCTATGTTTTTCGTTTTTCTTAGTAGTTGTCAAATTTGTACACTAGACCTCTGTTGACGATCTAAATAAGCAATTTTGAATTTTTTAATTTTCTAGTGATTTGCTAGTGGTTGATATTTATTTAACTGTAAAAATCATAGCTTTAAGGTCATAAACCAGAAAGAAAACAGGCGAGAGCGTTTGTATGGAGAAATGACCACCCACGTATCCTCTTAAATGACAATATAAGTTTAAGATACAATACTAACAGCAATTTAAAACCTACTTATTTTTATTCCAGTCAGTTACACAGAATGAAGTGTACGAATTTTGATAACTTAATTGCTAATCAGTGTAAAAGTTGAAGCGCCGTTGCTGACATTAACTTCACAACAGACAAAACAATTATTGTATTAGTAGAAATTTCGCGCAGTATTTGTATATATAAGTAAACGTTCGTAGTATTAACACTCGGCTGGCTGTTATGCTGACTTTTCAGTGTTTCTATTTGACTCGGAGATGTTTGAAAGTTAAATTAATGTTGATAACGTTTGTCTTTTGCAAAAGATTTCAGTCTGTTCTTAGAGCAAGAGATTTAATACTTTGTTGTAGACGTAATAATGTGGTGGTGATAATTATTTACCAGCTGAGCCAAGATGTTTTCATTTATATTTTGATTGAGTCTAGATATTGCTACCAGAGTTTAATTAGAAATCTCAATACATATATTGTCTGGTAAACAAAATCAAAAGGAACTTCATCTGAACGTCGAGATTTTATATCGAATTATAAATCTCTCAACTCAGTAAACAATAAAATTAATGGAATGTAGACTTTTAAATGACATATTATAGAAATATAACATCTTTTCCATTTTACATGCTAATTAACTCTGACGTCATGCCTCGATACAAATCTATTCTTATTAAGAATCAATGTTCGTCTCCGTGTGCCAGTAACTTCATTAAATGCGAAAGTATCTCTACAATACATACGACTCTGGAAATCTTAACATGAAAGAAGTTTTTGGTATACTAAAGCTTTATTTAATATTTCGTTTACTCCATCTAAAGGTCATCTGGAAGATATAAGTATGGTCACCTGTGATACACTTTGATTTGCAGGTAGATTCCATCTAACTTACGGTAATTAAGTCGGGGGCGTATCGGTGATTTAGTTTCGATACTACGCCGTGCGCCTATTATCAATCTTCCGGTAGATTGAGGACGGAATTGATACGTCTGTGGTTCAGGAGCTTCAGATATCTAGTGCTAGTTTGGGCATAGTATACAATTTGCAAACACTAATATTATAATAGTTGTAGTATCTACCAGTGACTGTCTTGTTGAAGGCTAAAGTCATTGATATAAGGGACATGGAGATGCGAAAATAAATGAACGCGTATTGGGTAATTCTGAGTTAACATCTACCTAATACAATGCTTGAAGCCTCTGTAAGCGCCATAAAAGTAATGGGGGATGATCAGATAATGCCACAGGAGGCTGTTGGTGTCAATTTGTGAGATGTATTGAGAAAACAAAATGCTGGCATTCGTTTCGACCGTATCCACGCACCAAAGGATCCCTTTGTAGCAAAAAGTTTCAACAGTTAACAGCATAAATAATGATGTAACTATTCCATGAATAGACCTATAAAACCTTCAGGCATTCATAGAAAAGGCAGAAAAGTTGAATGAAACCTATTTCGATATCGAACTTACACAATTAAGCAGATCCGTTCAACCTTCCAACCTACGCAATTACAGGCACAAAATTTCAATTTCAACATAAATAATAACACGACAACCAATCATTTGAAATTGGACCTTGTAACTTGGTGCGAAGTAACATTTTTCATTGAAACTGTTGTAAATTCTGTGCCAAAGTTATTGTAGCCGTTTGTTTATAAAACAAACAAAAGCGGGAACTTATCGGGAATAAATGAGAGCAATCGGTTAAACTGTGATCGTAAACAAGGTGGGTTCGTAACTCAAGTGTGGGGTGAACGGGGTACCCCAGGAACTTGCTTTGTAAATTAAAAATTGTAGTAAATTGGTTTTGTGAGTTGTGTGTCGCCTACGTTCTTTGTTTTGTGCAAAGGTTTCGAGCGCTTTGTGTGTGAATGTAGACTTATTGTGTACACATATTTTTCCGTGAAGTTCGATGTTTCCTTTGTGAAAGTTCGTCGAGTTATTTGGTTAATTGTCAAATAACAGCTGGGTTCGACGTTTTTATATTTTTTATTTTTTATTTTATTTATTTAGGGATAATAAACAACTACAACATATATAAACATAAGATTAATAACAAAACTAAGTGGTAATGTTGCAGTCCACTACATTATCCGCAGATAAGACATATTTAAGTATCAGTGGTTGCCACTAGATGGGCATTACCAAAATTAACAAATATTTTGAGATAGTTAATAATTATACTATAAAGCTAACTATAGCAACAAACCAAATCAGATCAAAAACAATAACAATTTCGTTACGAACATTCTGCCTTAGATAAATAATAAGAATAAGATTACAGTAGATTACAGTTATGATATTTTTTTTATAATATTAGATTTAAATTCATTTTTCGAGCATGCAAATATATCAACATCAATAAAACTTGAATTATAGGATTCCAACATTCTATGAATAGGGCAGCGTAAGCCAGAGTTTGTGCGACAAGAATTTAGCGCAAATAGAGTACGTGCACGAACCTGACGCACATGAACTGTTCGGGGGACAGAATAACACAGCATACTCGTAAGATCTATGGCATCAAAATTATTGTGAACTATATCATGAAGCACATTGGCCTCCAGGCATTTACGCCGGTTCTCTAAGCTGATAAGCTTGTACTTATCAAGAAGTTGGGAGTATGACAAATAAGTCTTAGTTCCATAACATCTATAGCACATAGCACGGAGGAACTTGCGCTGGACCCTTTCTATTTGAGCTACGTACTTTTGGTAGAAGGGGTTCCAAATAGGGACCGCATACTCTAACTGAGAGCGAATGAGCGTCTTATACAGATAGAGATAGGTTGAGGTACGCTTAAATTCAGTTGAAGATCTCATCACAAATCCATACATTTTAAAAGCACTATTGACTATGGCTTCGACATGTTGGTTCAGGGACAGTTTGCCATCAAAGAGAACACCTAGATCCTTTACAATAGAAATATTGTTTAAGGGGATACAGTTAAGGTTGTAATTGAAATTAAAAATTAAATTATTCTTAGTAAAGTGTATATAGTTACACTTGGGTATACTAAGATGCAGCTTATTGTCGATACAGTAGGTAGCTAGTCTGTCTAGGTCCTCCTGAAGTGATTGGCAGTCGCCCATAGTACGTATCACTTGAAACACCTTCAAATCATCAGCGTACATCAAGAATTTTGATTTTTTAAAACATTTCCTAATATCGTTTATATAAATAATAAATAATAGCGGTCCCAGAATAGAGCCCTGTGGAACTCCGGAAGTAATATTAACAGAGACAGACTGATGACCATTAACCACAACCCTTTGTGACCGGTTTTCGAGGTACGACACAAACCAACGCAACAAATTTCCGCGAATTCCATTGTAAGCAATTTTATTCAGCAAAATTTCATGATCGACCTTGTCAAAAGCTTTTTTAAAATCAGTGTAGACCGCATCTATTTGTAATCGCTTATCAACATTTTCAAAAAGGTAATTGGCAAATATTAACAAGTTGGATGTTGTAGATCGGCGCTTAACAAACCCATGTTGTTCAGGAATGATAATATTATGCAGAACAGGGTAAATCTCGTTGTGAACTAATCTTTCAAAAAGCTTCGACAAGGCCGGCAGAATCGAGATGGGTCTATATTGTTCGACGTTATGCATTGAGCCACTCTTATGCACTGGAGTAATGTTAGCTCGTTTCCACACCACCGGGAACACACCTTCATGCAGACATCTATTGAACAGAATATAGATCGGCTCACAAATAATATCAGCCGTGGCCTTAAAAAAGGCCGCCGGAAGACCGTCTGGTCCTGCCCCCTTAGAGGGGTCCAAACGTTTCAACTCGCTGAGTATTTTTGACTTCTCGATATGCAAATTACTAATTAAGCTACCATTCTCCGCGCACTGCTGCGGTGGACTCCACGAGTTGAGTTGCGTTGGTGACACGGGTTCAAATACGGACAAAAAAAAGTCCGAAAACATGTTGCAAACAACATCGGGATCACTTGACTTCACATTCTGGTACTGCATCGTAGACGGAATACCTGACTTAGTTTTGCGGTTAGAGATATAGGACCAAAAATACTTTATGTTACTAGAGAGGCTGTCTTCAACCGAGTTGATATAACTAGAGTAACAGGTTGTACACATATGTTTGAAGGCAGACCTACATTCGGAGAAATTATTATAGTCCTTGACGTTGCTGTATTTTTTCCACTTTATCCAAAAACGTTGCTTCTTTTTAAAAAGTTTAACTAAATGTGGCGTAAACCAGATTGGGAAGTCAAGTGATCTAGTCCTTGCAGGTGGTACTAGTGGGCTAATTATGTCACTCAACATACTATAGAAAGCCTCCACAGCCTCTTCCGATGATAGATTGTCGAACAGCGCGGACCAATCGACCTCGTTCATGTGCTTGTTGATGAGATCGTAATTAGCTTTACGAAAATTATATTTATTAAGCGGTATTCTCTTCATCATTTGTGTAGCTAGGTTAACAGGTGCGGTTATAACAAAAGGGGGATGATGGGGGTCGACTGGTAATAACGGATCTTTAAGGTGGCTGGTTGAACAACAAGTGTTCGAGATAAACAAGTCCAAGGTCTTTCCTCCCCTATTAGGCGTGGTGTTATATTGGTGGGCGTCTAGCGAGGACATTAGATGCGTCAATTCCGAGCATATAGGGTGTGTACAAACACAGGCGACACATGCCTCATGCCCCCCCGTCATCCTGCTCCACGTGATATTAGGAAGATTATAATCACCGGCGATGTAAACATTCATGACGTTAGGTGCATTTAAGGTGTCCTGTAAAAAGTCGAAATGAGATGTATAGATTTCGGAGTTGGTCCCCGGCGGAATGTACACTGCACTGATGACATGTATCTTATGTTTATCGGTTTTGCAAGGCAGTGCAACCATGAGGTGCTCAATACATGCCGAGGGCTTACAATGTAGGTTATTGAGTATATCGAGTGAGGCCGACTGAAGCTCACGCAGTATTGCAATGAGCACCCCACCCCCATCTCGCTTCCCCGTAGCATCACGATCCCGATCACAGCGGAATACAACGTAACGAGTGTCAATAAACTCGCCGTTCGCTATTTCTGGTATCAACCAAGTCTCTGTCAATATTATGATGTCATATGAGGATGCCAATATGTTCACGAGCAACGAGTGCAGCTTAGTTCTAATGCCCCTACAGTTCTGGTAATAGATTAACCAATTATCAGTACTATCCATTATCAGAGTGTGTTGCAACGAATTTATATAGATCTCGCGTTCTTTCGTAAAACTTGATACAATGTGGAATTCTAACTGTACATTTATAGCGTAGGAAATAAATTAATAAGATAACATTAAAACTTGTATATAATTTTGGATAAGGTGGATTAAAATTCAAGATTATATATAATTCAAATTTACATTGCATATTAATTGGTTTTGGTTTTATAAAAAATATGTATAAAATTGATTTAAATTGCATAATAAGTAGGTTTAGGTTGATTAAAATAGTATTAAGTTTGATGGCATGCACAATTTTGTAAAAATTGGTAACACAACAGAATAAAACATTGAAAATATAACAGTAAAAACTATATCGAGCATTGGTACCTGTGTGAGTTAGATATTTATTCGATAGGTTTGGATCGAATTTTATCGAGGTCTCTTTCTCCGCGTATAGCAAACGAGGGTTCACCTTCACGCTCTCGTGCAAGTATTGTGGCATTTCTAATCCACACATATTTGTAGTGATGGATTTTGGCGACATCCCGGGCTTTACGAAACAACTGTTTCTTCTTCAGGGTTAAATGCTCATTGAGGTAAATAGAAGATGACGTTCCAGTTATGCCAATTTGTTCTGTCTTGAGAGATGATGCCTTACGGAAGGCACTGAGTAAGTTGTCCCTGTGTATGCACGACGCGAATCTGACGATGACATTTTTTGGTCTAGAGCTCTGTTGGTGTGCATGTGGCACTCTATGAACGGCGACGATGTTCTGCTGCGTCACTGGGGAGTTAAGTGCAAGACCAATTGCTTCAATGAGGGCCGGTAAGTTTTCGTTGCGCCTTTCAGGCAGATTAGCTATTTCAACGTTGCATTGACGGGCTTGCTGTTCCAAGGTATCAATTTTGATCTCAAGAGCATTGACTAACAGCTCCACATCCGCCGACTTGGAGCCATCTAGTTCGCTGGTACGCTTCTCAAGGATATCGTAATGCTGCGTCAAATCCTGAGTAGTTGCTTGGAGGCTTGCAACATCATTGCGCAGGTCATGCACATTCTGCTTAAGAAGGGACTGCTCGGTACGCAGTGATTTTATTTCCTTTTGTATATTAGCCATAGTAGATTTGATATCATCGCGAATTTGAGTCAGATCTTTACTCATCTCACTCCGCCAGTTGCAGAGTATTTTGTTTAAGTCACTAGAGAATCTTTGAAAGTCTGAGCTAGAGGTGGTTTGAACAGGTTTATCCGTAGCTTGGCTGGGATCATTGTATGTAAGAGGTGAACTGCGTTCCTCTAAGTTGTCACACGACATGTCCATGGAGTTATCCACAATCGCAGGTTCCGTGTAGCTACGCACAGGTGTATTAACATTCGACCTAAGACGCCTGGTTACATTGTTGCACGACGGGCACTTCCATGAAGCTTTAAATTCACCGCTTAGTGCAGCATATTGGCAAAGCGTAACATTGAGACACTCGTAGTGATATTTTCCTTCACATGAACAGCACTGAAGGACGTTATCAGGGGCAGCAGTCGGCTCGGCTTGGCAGCAATTCATAATTAAACTTGAAGTAAACAAAGTTTGAGTGAAGGACAGCGCCACCTAGTTTACTTCGTTGATAGTATGTGGTACTGAGCAGCAGTGTGATGATCGTCGTAACGTGTCAATAGTTATGGTTCGATCACAATAGGCAGGACGTAGTAGTACCAATAGATATCAACAGATGGCGCCACAATCGATAAATGACTTGCAAATTTGATATATCATCAACTTAGGCAAGATTGTAAACAAAACTTCACAAATGCTGTAGGGACACTGTAAAGTCGTAGTATTATAATGATAATATAATAATAATACTAGCCCGGAGACCATTAACGTAGTTTGAGGTCCGATTACTTAGTTTTTAAACAAGTACTTTGTTCATCAAGAACCACAGAGAACGCACTTATTAGTATAGTCACAGCACGAATACTTCTTGTAGCACTAGACAATGGTATTAATTCAGTCTTCCAGCAATCACAGTCACTAATTATTAACTTTTACTATTATTTATAAATAATAAATACGGAGTAGCGCTCTAAGTAAACTGTAGGTATCGCCCTCTAGCGGTGGAGTGATATTCCGATATTCCGATGATTGGCAGTGCGTCTGTGTTTACTATCTTCAGAATTCTTTTTTGATGTCACAAGCTTTGGTACACCTCGACGTTGCACAGATAGGGATGAGGAATGAGGTTATAAGACAATGATGAAGTTTAAAAGATGTAGTGAGTGAGCTTAGATGGTTTGGTCATGTGAGGATGAGTGAAAGGCGACTAACAAACCATATATGAGTGGCAACGCTGATAGCGCCCTAGAAGGACATACGCTGACCTTATTGGTGAGGTTCTTCAGAAATGTCAGGTGCGTAGTTCTTGCAACCGGCGTGCGTGTATGACCAGATGTATGAACGTGATTGAGGCTGGCGTGAAGAGTATGTAGGAATCATAGTAGGTGGCGGTCTGTGGTTTCTGCTTGCTCCCATGATAAAAGGCGTGAGATTGCGCATGCATGTATATAAAATACAACAATTTCTTTAAAATCAATGTTATTAAATAATCACAGAGTACAAGATTATAAAATTATTGGTCACTACTTGCCATTTGACTTGCCTCCATTTCTGATTTCCAACAAACATACATTTTTAATGACTTCCCATTGTCTCTATAATTTCTAATATCAACCACACTTTCCACACCACCTCCAATCATAACCTTCCATGTTCAAAAACAAGAAGGCATCCTCGACCCTTACAAGTGTCAAGTGGATCCGGAAACTTGGGAGATTATCGCTGGCCAACTTTATGAAACTTTTAATAATGTAAGTGAAAAAAAAAAAAAGAACTTGAGCAATAATTCAAGTGCTGCGGTACAGGTGTTTGTAACGGCCCCCAAATGATTCAGTCGTGAACTTGTAAAGTGTTCAAATTATTCTACTTGAACTTTTTAAGGCTTTATTAGCTGAAAAGGTCTTCAATTGGTTTTGTTGTGCTTTGTTTTAATGTGTCTACAGAAAGGTACCTAAATGATTGGCTATTTCCTTTTTCATGAATAAAAAAAGATCTTTTTTAAAACAAAATTAATGTAGTAGTTTTTTTAGCAACCCACAGCTAATATTTTCTGAACGAGCAGTTTTCTTGTACGTGCATGAGACCTTATTTTCTTTTCCTTTACCAGTGTTCTCAGATAGACTAGTCTTTCTCTTGGGTTCACTTTTCAATAGAAAGGTGTTATGTTACATACATCCATAACTTCAAAATCGAAATCACTGACAAATATGACCATTTGAAGCCCAAAAAACCATAGATTTGGCAACAGTCAGTGGTGAATTATAAAAAACAACCGATTCCGTGTTACTTCTCTGGCTTCCTTCCATTTCCATTAGTGGATGTTTAGCCAAAGTGTTTCCCAAACTTGCTCCCATTAGGAACAGTCCTTTTTGTCTTTGCCTCCGAAACTTTTTTTTCATTTGCTGAATCCCCCCCTCTTTGACTGTTAAGTGGATTTTTTCTTATGCAAGTTGAGAAATGACTAGCGAATAAGTTTTAGCGGTAGCTTCTATATCGCTGTGATTGTTTTAAGTCATGTTTTTAGTATAATAAACAGATATATTAGGATTCAGTTAAGAAAAGGATAATAATCTAGTTTTAGATAGACCCTGAAAATTATTATGTTTGGAGTTTGTGTTCACCTAAAGTTTGTAGAATTTTAAAGAATCTGTCAGATTCATCTTGATTGAATGACACCAATTTGCAAATACGAAACTGCCATGACTTAAAAAGGATCTACGTGTAAATGATCAATTATACGTATAAATCGTTTAATACAAGGGTTGGGTGATTTCAAAATACACAAAACACATAATAGATATAAAACCATGGAGTTACTTGCCGGTTCTTCTCCATAGGAAACGGCCAACCGAACCGTGCACTTTTTTGTCGACGTTTTATAAGTGCTCATGTAGGCCAATGTGAAATGACATATTATGATTTTGAAAAAAAAAATACAACTGAGACTGGCGAAGGGTTTAAAATAAACCCAAACCATACGGGTTTAAAAAGTACCTAATGGAAAAGTACCAAAACACCTGCATAATACCAAAAAACAGGTTCCTTTTCAAACGAAACAACAATTTATGTCAAAATTATCTTCCCGACCTCCACAAGGTGCTTTTTGTACCTAAAAGGTAATAGTTTCCCTTCTAACGATAGGCCGGCTCAAAGACCGAGCTGTTTACCCGGCTACCTACCCCCCCTTCCCTATTTTACCGTTATAATACCCTTTATAATTCAGCCGTTAGGCGCTAGTCTTTTATTCATCAGGCGACTAGCCCTAACAGGGTTTACGGCTGTATGTCTTAATATTGTCTCCAAATACGGGATAAAGGTTACATCGTCTGATCTTATTATGTTTCTAGGAGCTACAAGATTTACTAGAAGGTTTTTGTACAGCAAAAACTTTGTAACGGACCTGAGTTTGTGACAAACAGTTTTATCATACGTCTGTCAGTTTTAACTATGTGTTTGCGCGTCGATACTCGGATTTTGATAGTAACTATTAGGTACCTATTAGGTACATTCAACGGCATTGTGGTCAACACTTTTAATTTTTGTTGACAATTTTTATACCATATGTGTTTTGATTTTAATTTGTTATTTTTTGCTATGACTTTGTTAATTTAATTTATTTTTTTAATTTTTATTTTTCCAATTTTATTAACAAATGTGTTTCGATTTTTATTTTATTTTTTAAATGCTACTACAATTTTGTTAGCTTAGTTATCCATCCTAATATGCATGCTATGGTCTCCTGTAAGTGAAGGAGTACACCTAAGTGATACTTTTATCACTGATGATATATTTCTTGTGTTTGTGTACATCCTTTGTTGGAGATCCTAAATAAATAAACACTAGCCAGTTCTTTAAACAAGTATAATAAAGGCAACCGTAGTGGCCGTAGCAATCGTTTTCAAAATGTTTTAGCATATGACAGAATTGACATTCGGTGGCTTATGTCGGTTCCATACATTTATGATTTTTCTATCGTCGTTAACTATGATAGAAAGTCAGTTTGTCTAGGCCCATAGCTCGTTTTCTTTGACAATACAAATACATGTTTGTTTGCGTTTTAACTAGCTATAGTTAGGAAACACATACCTAAATCTATATACGAAAGTCTAATATCAGTACATACGATGCAAATTGAGCTACATTTCTTTATCATTCCAATTTATTCCTTCTCCATTTTTGTATAGAATCCTCCTTCGTTTTGTTTCTTTAATTTTTTCCCTTCCATAACGTAATTAATTCAAAAATAGAATTTTCATTACATTTTTGTAAAAAGAACATTTGAGTTATTACTTTTCTTATTGAGTTTTCCGAATCTTGACTTTTAAATAGTTTTTTTTTTAATAAATAAGAGCCATCAAGTTTTGCCTACGGTTTTCAAATTTTGTTTGGTTCACATTCATAATGATGTTTTTTTTGGAAGTCTTAAGGCCTCGATTTGCATTGCCTCGTTGGTAGTTGGAGTAATCGCAAGCGCGACTGCTGAGCATGAGGTCCTAAGTTCAATTCCCAGGTCGGGCAAAGTGCTATTGGGTTCTTCCATGCCACGGAGTCACGGAGGATTCTGGATTTGTGCCCGGTTGATGGCAATAGGCTCGCCCCCTATTACCTGGGACTGAAACATAACTGGCGAAAAGTGGGTGTACTATTAGGTACACCTCTGCCTAACCCTACGGGTTCACCACTGTGGTGTTATGCAGGTTGCTTTATTCACGTTTTACAATTCTGTCTCTATATTCAGTCAGATCATCTATACTTCAAACGTCTGTCCCCACAACTATTTATCAAATCAAACTTCCAAGTTCTAAGCGTTTTACCTAAGTCAATGTTCCACGCAAGGAATAAGAGTAATGAGCGGAGATTCCTGCGTTTACGTCGCCACACAACCTGGAACAATAACGTCTCATGATTTATGTGCATGGCAGCCCCAGTAGTACTATAATACTGCCTCCGCATTGGGTGATAAAGGACATACTTAGGTAACGCTGTGCCAAGGATGAGGCAAACTGATGTAAATGTAACATGATGTGATGTGATGTAACTTGCTTTGATGCGTTTCTTAAAATTATCTCGTTCGACTTAAATATATGTAAGCGATTGTATCGAATTTTTGTACAGGTATTTTTCATCGACTATTACAAATAGATCTGTTCCTTATAATTTTACAATCTTAATAATATTACAAATGTGAAAGCTTATGGGAATGGATGGATGTATAAATGGATGTTTGTTACTCTTTCACGCAAAAACTACTGAACGTTTATGGATGAAATTTTTGCACACAGATAGTTTATAACCTGGATAAACACATGAGATTCTTTTTATCCCAGTAGTATAATCCCGTGGGACCAATTTTGAACTTTACGCTGGCGAAACCCGCAGGCATAAGCTAGTTTCTACTATAATTAAAAGATCGTTTGTTTCTTTTTATAAGTTTCACGATGGTGTCTTCAAATGACTAAACAAAACACAAAAGACAACTAAACAATACTTACTTTTTAACCGACATTCTTCAAAAAGGAGGAGGTTCTCAATTCGATTGTATGATTTTTTGTGTTTGTTACCTCATATCTACGTCGTTTCTTAACCGATTTCAAAAATTCTTCTTTTATGTAAAGGATATACTTCCCGATTGGACAATTACAATAAAACAAACAAAGTCACCGACTTCCGAAAGTAATTTAAAAAAAGTCTTTTTTTTTTTGTGTTTTTTTGGAAGTCGGTTTTTTTTCGCGGAAAGTTTTTTTATGACATTGTCAGTTTTTGAAACAGCGCTCCTCTATTTTATAATACTAGGAACAAAGTCTGTCACAACGTGTGACATAACTAAGTTTCTGACACACAGCGCAGCGCATACAAAACATTGAACATACCAAAATTGTCAAATACGTGTCGCGATTTGAACGTAGTTATATGGCCGTCAATCTTATTTTAAAGAGTAACTGGTTATTTGTGTTTTGTGAGATGACGGCTCCATTTCTAGTCTCTTTTTTAAATAACATGTGACTAAGTTACTTAGATTGGCCTGTTGGTCTAGTGGTTAGTGACCCTGACTGCTAGGACGGAGGTCGTGGGTTCGATTCCCACACAGGACAAATATTTGTGCGATGAGTACGATTATTTGTTTTGTATCTGGGTGTATAATTTATCTATAATATGTATGTATTTAGAAATATATAAGTATGTTTATCAGTTGTCTGGTTGCCATAGTACAGGCTCTGCCTAGTTTGGGATCAGATGGCGGTGTGTTGGTTGTCCCAAGATATTAGATGAGTTTACTTGGAGGAGCTCGTGGCTAAATAATAACAGCCGCTCGGGTCGATCTTTTGGTTAAGGAGCTCTTGCCTAAGTTGGTCTGTGGATGGGTGACCACCCATTACATACCGAGTTTCCTACGTGCCTCGGAAAGCATGTTAAGCCGTTGGTCCCGGCTGTCATTTGTAGATCTTTGACAGTCGTTAGGTAGTCAGTGGACCAAAAAAGTCTGACAACCAGTCTTACCAAGGGGTATCGTATTACCCAGTACTAACTGGGTTGTGGAGTTCAGACAGGCAGTGGCTCCATGTAAAATACTGGTATTCAGCTGCATCCGGTTAGACTGGAAGCCGACTCCAACATAGTTGGGAAAAGGCTAGGCAGATGATGATGTAACTAAGTTACTTAGATGATTAATAAAATCACCATAGACTGGACTAGTAGAACAATTGTCAAAGAAGAAATAAATACAAACTACAGTGCTGCTTGTTTCCTTTGGTGCTTAAATGGCTTATTCCCAGGAGCTCCAAATCTATTGTTCTCCAAACAATTTCTCTCCATACATTGATTCCCAACAGCTCCATAATTTTATTCGTTAAAAAATAAAAAACCATTTTTTTTTTAATTTGGGGCCTTGGAGCCGCCGGAAATAAAATTATGGAGTGCCTGGGAATAAGGCGCTTAAATGACGTTGATAAGAAGATCTAAAATATCTGTGGAGAAAAAAAAAACAAGATGGCGTGTTGTAATTCTGATTAAATGTCCATGCGCCGAAAGATACAAAGCTTAGTGTTAATCTTCTTACATTTATCACGTAGCGCATACTAAATCTGTAGCTACTGTCTATACCAAAGATTGTCAAACACGTGTCGTCGTTAAACGACAGTTAATCTTAGTTTAAGGCGAGCGTGCCCTCGATGCTGGTTTAATTACAAGTCATGCACATGCATAGATCTGGAGTATTTGCCTCATCTCTTGATGAACAGGCTGTTTTTAGTTTTTGGCAACTTTTCGCGAAAATGTAGATTAGTATTTTAATGTCAAATGGAAGTTACATCCACTAAGTTTTAAAGACCCAGTAAAAATCTACACATGAAGGGTGTAAAAAGACTCTTAACGGAGCCTAAAGGCACTTAATGTTCTCCCCGTCATTGCGATCATTCTAGTTACGGGAGATATTGGGGGTCAAAGTCTTGGGGGTCATATTGGGGGACTTTTTCACAATTTTTGTTTAAACATGTATTTTTTTTTACTGTATGACACCTCCATGACCCCCGCGCTATTCATTCCATCCATCAGCACAATGTTTTGGATGCGTTACATTGAGTCCTACCGTAAAACGTGATTTTTCACCCAAAAAAAGTCGTTTCCCAGCAATCATTTTTGCGTAAAGTTACTTAGTTTGATGTACATAATGCTTGGTTGAAGGCTTCGTGAGCAGTGTGTTTACACCGTGTATACTTAGGCCATTTTTTTCAGCGAAGTTGTCAAAAATAAAATCTTTATGTACTCGTATGTGGGGAATCATGTATTCAGGTATTCAGCTTCATCCGGTTAGACTGGAAGCCGACCCCAACATAGTTGAGAAAAGGCTAGGCAGATGATGGTGATGTAGGGAATCATAATAGTGCATAAGGGGATAACCGTGGATAGGTGTCTCATCATCATCAACCACAGCCCAAACTCACCCCACTGCCGGGCAAAGGCCTCTCCTTTCTTGTGCCAATCCTCACATTCCTAGTGCCAGCCTCATCCAGGTTTTTCCCCCGAAAGCAAAGTATATGTAATTGGTATCACACTTCACTTTAAATGATTTAACCTCTGGTAGTTGGATTTGGAATACACCTTCCAAATGTTCGAGACTCCATGATCCTGAGTCATGTAAACAATAAATATAAACATATTTATTTCAAGTCACAGTCCATTTTATACATTTTATTCATCATCATCATTCTGCCTATAATGTTCCCACTGCTGGGGCACAGGCCTCCTCTCTATGAGAGGGAATGGGCTATAATCCACCACGCGGGCCTAGTGTCGATTGATAGATGTCACATGTCTTCGAATTTTTGGTTCTAGGACATACCGGTTTCCTTTACATTTCATTACATTCAGTTAAAAACAGAGATTAAATAAGCAAAAAATCCAGTGAGTAGGAAGAACATTTTTTTTTTAATTGAAAGTGAAATAGAATGACATTCAAAACAAAAGGTAGAATTTGCAAAACATTTTCATAATTAACGAAAACTACACCACCAATTTATTTCATCACAATAAATTATAAAACGAAAATGATCAAGACATCTTCCAGTGAAAGCTGTCTAACCCTCATTCCGCTGATTTACGTGCCAATATCGTATATCGTTTATAAGACGCCGAAATAACTGAATAATTAGTGGAAAACACCCGCGGCGCTAAAAGCAAATAAGTTTTGTAATAAATTATAATAAAAGTGTAACCTGAAACTCCATTATTCAGCCGTGGAGCCAGTATCTGGCTGATAAAAACTGGCTCAGATAAGGCCAGTTTAAATAATCTTTTGTTTTAGGGTGAAAAATTATAATTAAATTTACAGATTTTACGTGACCTAGTTATTTTTTTTTTCCAAAAATTATGTTATATCGGCAAACCCTCTCATGGCATGTCAGGTTATCTAAACGGTCTCCTAGTTATTTATATTTTCAAATAAATTGAAACAATAACTTTTAACTTTATTAATAACTTTTTTCATAGATTCATAAGTACTGAAAAACTGTAAATAAAGGACGATGCATCGAAACGTCCCCCTAATTTTTACACCGACCAACAGATTTAAAATGTATCTCAGTCAAAACATTTTAGTAAGGTGATTATTTTTTATTATGGCGACCTCTCAAAAGTGTGTTATTTCCGAGAAAAAAAACACGTTTTAATACTAATATGTTGGCACAAAATAACTGTTTGGAAACCATATATATTTTTTTTCAAAGTATTTTAATTATTTTCTTTATTTATTTTGGTGCACATTAATTTCATTTTTAAATATTTCTTTAATTTAAATACTTTAACAAAATACAATAGCTACAAAATTAAAATTACAATTACATACTATAGGAAATCGAATTGTAGCAAGCTGCGCACATATAATTTCAATTGTGTGGTACATGGGGCTAGGGCATTACATTAATTGAAATAGTATTACGAGGATAACTAATGATAGTTAATATAACATAACAACAGCATAACATAAAATCGTTTAATATAACATATTTGTTACGAATATGAAAAAAATAATAAATTATTATTGAAGTTACGAGTATACTTCTTTTGGCGCGTTAGGGAAAAATGATGAGAGTAAATTTTACTGATGCGCGCGCACACCGTCACGAAAAACCGATACCTTCGATTTTCGAGTTAAAACTGGTAGTTAGTCTTTCTATAGATCCTTATGAACCTGTAGCGGCACTACAAAAAATACTAAGCAACATAGAAAAAAAACTACTACAGCGCCATCTATGACGGAGTGGACGAACGAAACTACAAAATCCTACTTCTCGCAAGTAATGTTATCCACGACTTAAGACTTTATAGAAGAACCCGACAACAACTTACAGGCAGTAGCCCACCAGACATAACACCCGTCGGAGGATCCTCCCTTCTCTATGGAGGATGCAGAACTTTACACCCTGTTCTTCACACCCCTCTAAACCTACTAACACATAGGAATGATCTCTTGGAGGAGAGGGGTCTCATATAAATTTGGTCATCGTCCTTTAACAAACTGGTTGTTTTACCTTTCTCAACGAGACAGAGAATACGGTGGAGAGGCGTGTGTATATATGAATGAATCTTTTGAACAATAATGTTTTCGTTCATTTTTAGCTAACTCTACGCATCATAAGAAACAAGAATTTTTCCTGCTAGAAATAATCTTAAAAAACGGCCATCGAAAATTTAATATCTCATAACCGTTTACGAGCTCCTTAAAGCTCTTAAAATAACATGACTTTTTAAGAAGGCTTAAGATGTAAACTCAACATTAAGATTTCACCAAGACTTATTAGCTAAAAGCGTCAGGTAATTAAAATTATTTATTATACTTTCAACGTGGCGTCGTCGCTTTTGCCTTAACGAATTGATCATCTGGCCCTTTCTTGTCCTTGAAATAATAGTATTTTACTTGTATCCTCTAGCCTATTGCTGTTTCTATTTATGGTAAAGGAAACTTATAGTGCTTTGGTAATAGAAATTACTCGTTAAGGATAATTGATCGCAGTCCAATTCTAGATAGTGGAAATTACCGTTTCTTTCTAGAAGGTAGTAGGCATTGACCTAAGTAAGTCAGTCTACTCGATAACTGTGTAAATAAAATCATTCTCCTGCCCTAATTCTAATCAATTTTCAATTCTGTCAGCGGCATCTCGTGGCGTGCTTCAAACCTTTTTATACTTTTGATTTCACCGCTCGCCGCCCCGCGCTAAGCTGCTGCTCACAGCGGCAAGGTCGTGAACGGGCCGTAACGCGAATACTTGTAGCGGCACTACAAAAAGTACTACAGCGCCATCTATGACACAACGGATGAACTAAACATCAAATCCTAAATCGCGCAAGCAAAGTTATGTAGTTAAGTATGGGGGATTAAGAACTTTACACCCTGTTCTTCATACCCCCAAATACCTACGTCGATTTTAAAATAAAAAATACTAGTTTTGCATATAATATTTTAAGAATTGATTCATGTCTATGGATGATACTGATTGTGCTTGTGGTAAACTATTTAACTAAAATGCTATGGGACAGTTGTAAATAACTCGAAATGCGATTAAAAAATCGACGTACGTGACGTTACGTCTGTTTTTATTTTTCGGAATTAAAACTAAATATTTCGCAGAATATTTTAAGAATCTGACATCCTCGTTATTTACAAAACCCTCCAATGCCCAACTTAAAGTCCTGACTAAACACCCCCAATTCAACATCCACGTTAAATTGAATTAAGACGTAACGATAAAAGTGTAATTACCATAAAAACTGCGTGTAGATAAATGGGCGAGTCTGGGAGAGGAATGGGGAGGGCGTGGGAGGATCGCATAATTATGTACGAGCCTTTCATCTTACCCTATAATTATGTTTGAGGGTCGCGAATAGTGGAATGTATTACGGATAATGTTCTGGCTGATCCTTTTAAACCATTTTATGAAAACCGGTGTTTTGGTAAGGTCGCAAGTCCCTATTGTGTGACTTTTACAAAAGAGTATTAGAATCAACCGATCCTGCTGCTGGCATAGTCCTGTATATGAGAGGGAGTGGTTATCCATCACGAAAGTCCAGAGTGTGTTCATCATGGTTTTTTCACCGCTATCAGGGCCAATGGTGATGAAATTAATAACACAAAGCTAAGTCCGAACTTTAGGGGAGGCCTATGTCCAGCAGTGTGACGTCTTTCGGCTGAAATGATGATGATGATGAAGTTCGATACCAACTTACAAGTTACGAGTTTCAACTTACTACTCGTCTGATCGGCCATTACTTCTAAAAAGAAAATAGATTAACCT
Source organism: Lycophotia porphyrea (assembly GCA_950005105.1). Classification (NCBI taxonomy): domain Eukaryota; kingdom Metazoa; phylum Arthropoda; class Insecta; order Lepidoptera; family Noctuidae; genus Lycophotia; species Lycophotia porphyrea. Next base: position 16,467,184 of record OX465388.1, on the reverse strand, counting down.
AAAACTGTTGAGAAGCATCATCATTCTCCTCTCCTTATCTCAATTTATTTGGGGTCAACAAAGCCTGTCTTTTTTTTCCATAGCCTTACCCGTCATCTCATCAGACTCCTCCTTTCTTGCCCGATTATTAGGCATATAAAAATGTTTAAAATTATTCTGTGGTCAGTGACGATTGCAGCGTAAATACATGTGGAGCACACGTAAAATGCAACTGCCTTTATCTTTAAAAGCTAAGTTCAGGTGGACTGCTCAATCATCAGAAATTATTACTTCAACAGCCAAAAAAATGTTAAAATTCAATTAACTTAAAGATCCTATTAACAAAGTTCAAAATAAAATCAACCCAAAATTACATTCAGAAACTTTAATAGAATCTTCGTCAAGTCACGCAAAATTAAGGTCTAAAACTGTTCAGAATTAAATTATTTTCTTAATACTTAAATCTGGTCTGGAACATTTTAATTTGGAATGACTATCAAAAGCTATTTTAATCTGGAATAAATAAAGGGATTCCTCACGTCTTTGCTTTCTAAAACGTAAATAAGATTCTATTTAATCTGTTGGGTATAAGATTATGTTTTGGTTTAATCTCAGATAATAGAAATTAGGGATAAATGTTATTACAAGGTGTAAGCGGATCCTTCACTTCCGTTGCCGTCAACCAAGCATTCTGTACATCAAACTAAGTAACTCTACGCAAAAATGATTGCTGGGAAACTACTTTTTTTTTGGCGTGATGAATCCCATTTTGCGGTAGGACTCAATTTCACGCACTCAAAACATTGTGTTGATAGTACGGGGGTCATGGCGGTATTTCAAGTAAAGTTATAAGTTAAAAAAAAAAAACTAAATTGTTAAAAATTTTGAACTTTGACCCCCAATATAACCCCCAATGTAACTAACTATATACAATTATAAGGTTCGCAGGTATGGTCCAGAACAAAAAAAATATCGCAATGACTGGGAAAACAAGTGCCTTTTGGCTTCCAAAGGTATGTTTACACCCATTATATGCATAAATAGGTAGTGTTGTATACTATACAATCGTTTTTACAAGAAGCGGCGTCAAAAAGCGTCTTCAGGGTGTTTTTTAATTAACAATTATACGATATCAGATCACGTCACAATTCGAGCGTATTATCAACTTTTTCACAGAAAGTAGTAACAAATTAAGTTACAATTTTTTATTTTATTTTATTTTTATTTATTAGGGACAACAAACAGCAGTATATTAAATATTACACATGATTGGAGTACTAAACTAATAGAATTAACAAATACACTACTCACGACGTTATCCGCAGATTACCATATAAAATAATTAGCATAGGTACTGTTAAAAATAACAATAAGGGCAAACTTAAAGATACTCATTACAAAGTTAAAATGATTACTCGGTATCGTTATTAAAGTGTATCTCGGAAAGCATAAAATAAAGTGAAAAAATCTAATAATATCTGCGTCTTAATACTAGGGACAAATTTAAAGGTAGAGTCGGCACGTAAAAACAAGAGAAAAAAGAAAAAATAAGAAGGACGAACTTAAAGCTACAATGATATGTATAAAGCTTGGTATTTACGTGGCTGAATGATTAATCATATAACAATGAACATTATAATCTTATCGACTTAGTTCAGAGGTAGGCGTTAAAAATACATTTAACTTGTGTCCTAATACCAATAACTTTTCATTTTATCCCAAAAAATATATAGTTTAACACAGGGTTCTATGTCAATTTCTAAACATGAGCCTTTCAATGACTACCTACTACAATACTCAAAGTATGTTGACCACTAGGGTTGCCAGATAGACTGGCAATCTTCTAAGGTAGGTACTGCAGTCGCGTGCCTAGGGGCCAACAATACGGAAAGCCCATAAGGCGAGCGGACTCTTCACCATGAAGAGTAGTCCTTACTTTAATATTATAAACGCGAAAGTTTGTAGCTGTGAATGTTTGTTAGTCTTTCAAACTAAAAATTCTGAACGGATTTGGATGAAATTTGGAACACGGATAATTTATAATCTGGAATAACACATAAGATACTTTTTATCTCGATAGTATGTTCCCGCGGGAAAATTATCGAACTATACGCGGGCGACGCTGCGGGAATTAAGCTAGTAAGTTAAAAGGGCAAGTCAAGTTTTTAGGCTTGTGTGAAAGTACCGCCACTATAAAGTCTTTAAAATAAGTAGACAAGCCGAGTTCTCAATGTGATTCCTCATCAACAGTAAAAATGATATCCATAAGGAGATGAATATTAAAAATCCTTTCCTTAGTCTTTTCACCTTCGTTGTATAAGTATTACGATGGAAGTAGACCCAGTTGTTTAGTGAGTGAATTAATGATGAAAAATATCTACTTTTCACCATTAATTTTTAAATTAAATAATCGTTTTGATGCTTTTTGCCACTCTAATGAATCAAGTAGCCACTACTTCAGCGACCGTACCACATGGAACGTGAAAACCCCTTCAAAACAATCAAATCATCATAATAACCCAATCAGTCAGCCATTCTAACCCCAAAACACAGGTAAAAAATCACTTCAAAATTCATAACCCAAAAATGTTTTAGCACAAAATTTTTATACGAGCGTAATTCCGGCCGTATTTTAAACGGGTCTATAAATTAACTGAGCACAATACATGGTGGATAAATCGTTGTCACATAAGAATGCCGCTATGGGACGGTTGGGAAGAGGAGGGGTAGGTGGGAATGGGAAGTAATAACTGGGGTACTCTGGGACACCGCAGTTAGCTCCGCGACTTGTTATTGCGTTGCATTATTTATGTGTGTGTGACAAGCTTTAGTTGAGTGGTTGGAATTCTGGTGGAATGGATAGGGTTAAGTGGCGAAGGTGGTTTGGATTGTTATGGGGAAGTGGCGTTATATCTAATATTATAAAGAAGTAAACTTTGTTTGTAAGTTTGTATGTAGGGGTTTATCTCCGGAACTAATAATCCGATTATTTTTGTACTCTACCATAATGCTGTCCTAATTGACCCAAAGGTTGCCTGGTAGAGAATGCCTTGTGGCATTAAGTCCACCTATGTATGTACCACTCTTGTACATGAAGTTTAAATAAATATAAATAAATAGCGTAAGTAGTATTTTAGATACACAAAAGTTACATTGAAAATGTTTCTGTATTCTATCTGTGTTATCCTTAATTAACTTTTTAATTGTGTTACAAAGAAATTACAGTGTCAGTTGTCAGATTAAACACGTCTACGAGTTTTGTAGGAAGCGGGGCAGCTAATTAATATTTAGTAGGATTTCTGCAGGATTAAGTTATAAAGTACATACAACTTTGGTAATAAATTGTACATTCTAGCTTGTAGTTTTTTAGCGTGGACTTTATACTTTATTCTGTCTGTAGTTTAACTTATTAAAAAAGGTAGTAGGGACACCGATACTAAAACGTCATAGAATAGAATAGAAAGTTTTTATTTCTGACCGGAGTCCATAGGGTTAGTAATAATTTAACTTAACTTCTAGTGTTAGTATACCACAGTACACGTAGACGTACACGTACACGTACGTGTACACGTAGTGTTTTGTGTGTTTTGTTGTGTACAAACAAAATATACAATTAAAGTTCAGCATGGAGCTGTATCCACCTCCACAGCATCGGGGAATCCCACTGATCTGTGAATACACTGAGAATACTGTTGGTGCTGCCGCGAACACGAGTCATCAGGGATGCACATCTGTTTCTAATACTGGATAACCATGCATAACCATCAATATTATCATCTGCAAATATCCCTGACGCACTACCACGCCAGGGCAGCCGCAGCAGCACTCTCAGGTCATTATTATATTGAACGCAGGTTATAGGTCGCTCAACCCCCACATATAAATTATTCATGGGTAATTTAAAAAAAAAGCAACTCGAAACAGTTTTGAATTGAATTCAAAATAATTCAATTCAAAACAAAAACATAATCTTTAGTCAAAGAAGATCATCAAAATACCTGAGAAGAGCCCAAATATTTCACTTCAATATAATTAAAATTCATTTAATATCTCACGAAGTAAAATGAACAAAAAGCCGAACCTGTCACGGGCAGGTTCTAGCAACAGTCGTTGAGTAACAAAAATAATAAAAAAAACTGATTGATGTTGAAAGACAAAGACTTTGAAAGATTTCCTTTCAAAATAAAATACGGGGAGTAACGTATAATATATCTCACTTAAACTTTAACTAAAGTAACGTAGTTAATTTATTCATCTGTTTTCAAATGTTTCACAAAGGCGGCGCGGCACAAGAAAATATTTTGATCAAGTTTCTAGTGAAAACGAAATGAACGATTTTCATTATTGATGTACTTTTGAGAAAAATATGAAATATTTTTAATTTCGTCTCTTGACCTGTTTGTATTTTATTCAATCTTGTCTTTGTTTTAATATGAATAAAGCAAAAAATGTTATTTCAAACTGTTTTCATACCGAGATAAAAAGCCGTGTTTATTTCAGTACAACTTTATTTTAATTGAAATTGCGTTATGAGAAAACAAACTTAATGCCTACTTTCTTGCTGAAGCCCGCGGCTTCGCCCGCGTGGATGTCGGTTATCGCGACCAAAAGTAATCATGAAATTTTGATCTCGTTCCCGCAACAAAAACTTGACAAATTATATACTAAAACCTTCCTCGAGAACCACTCTATCCATTGGAGAAAACAGCATAAAAATCGGTGCAATAGTTTTTGAGTTTATCGCGAATAGACAGACAGACGCGGCGGAGGACTTTGTTTTATAATATGTAGTGATAGTGGTGATAGTGATATTATTTTTACTACTGTAAACTCCAGATTGGAAACACCTAAGACCCGGCCACATACATATTATGCTTAAAGCCTAGAAAAAAATACATTTTAAAATTCCAACATAGAAAGAACCTGAACATCCAAACACTTTTGGAAACCAATCGATCGTAAAGCAATTAGTCGAAGCAAATTCTCGCTGTTTAACGAAAAAAAAGCGCTTAATTAATCACAAGAGCTTTACTAAGCAGAAAAGAACTTACAAGAAGTTTCCCCGAAGAAATATTTGAGTTTATACTTAAGGCATTTGTCTTACTGTAAGCGAGGAAGAGATAAGCGAGGAGCTCGTGGCTAAATAATAGCAGCCGCTCGGGTCGATCTTTTGCTTAAGCCGTGCTTGCCTAGGTTGGTCTGTGAATGGGTGACCACCCATTACGTACCGAGTTTCCTCCGTGCCTCGGAAAGCACGTTAAGCCGTTGGTCCCGGCTGTCATTTGTAGATCTTTGACAGTCGTTACGTAGTCAGTGGCCCAAAAAGTCTGACAACCAGTCTTACTAAGGAGTATCGTATTACCCAGTACTAACTGGGTTGTGGAGATCAGACAGGCAGTCGCTCCATGTAAAATACTGGCATTCAGCTGCATCCGGTTAGACTGGATACCGACCCGAACATAGTTGGGAAAGGCTAGGCAGATGATGAAGCGAGGAAGTGATAACTAGAGGAAGAAAGAATATTTTTCTCGTCAAATTAAACAAAAATTGAAAAAAAAAACAGAAAATTACAATTCTAGAATTATGATATACTTCTAGCTTTAAGAATAGAGTTGGAAGCTTATCACTCGCTCATACAGTTGAGATCTTACTAATTAAGGAAAAGACTGAAATACTCTTTTTTTATAATCTTATTATGCACACATTAAGAGTAACGTATCAGCATTGCCTAAACTCCAGTCGAGCAGTTCACCGTCACCTGCAAAGAGATGAGGTGATCCAGAGCTGTACTATCAGCTTTAAGCATATTCGCTTTAAGGCCAGTCATATCCTACAAAACAATCCAAAAAAAACATTCGCTGCTGTTTTCATCAGCTTTAAATTAAACTCGGTACTCGCTGACGATGTAACCCCAACCTTACATTGTCCTTTGCCTGATCAGTCCATGTTTATACTTAATTTATTTATTTATGTACACACAAAATTCTTAACAGGACAATTACATTAACATAGAAGAGCACAAAGGTACTGCTTATTTCATAAGAAATTTCTTTTAGCAGACTTGCGAGGGCTACTTTGCTCTACTTCAAGATGTAAGAAAACCGTATTTATGGCGAAACAATCGTATTTGCTTTATAATAATTAGATCTGCATTACACTCGCTACTTGCTGACAACATGACACCAGCTTTACATTGTCCTCTGCCTCATCGCGATCGGGTCTTGTTTACACTTTGCTCAAGATATAAGATGTGAAAACCGTATTTATGGCGAAAGAATCGTATTTGCTTTTATAATAATTAAATCTGCATTAAACTCGCTACTCGCTGACAACATGACACCAGCCTTACATCGTCCTCTGCCTGATCGTGATCGGGTCATGTTTACACTATGCTCAAGATATAAGATGTGAAAACCGTATTTATGGCGAAAGAATCGTATTTGCTTTTATAATAATTAGATCTGCATTAAACTCGCTACTCGCTGACACCATGACACCAGCCTTACATCGTCCTCTGCCTGATCGTGATCGGGTCATGTTTACACTATGCTCAAGATATAAGATGTGAAAACCGTATTTATGGCGAAAGAATCGTATTTGCTTTTATAATAATTAGATCTGCATTAAACTCGCTACTCGCTGACAACATGACACCAGCCTTACATCGTCCTCTGCCTGATCGCGATCGGGTCATGTTTACACTTTGCTCAAGATATAAGATGTGAAAACCGTATTTATGGCGAAATAATCGTATTTACTTTTATAATAATTAGATCTGCATTAAACTCGCTACTCGCTGACAACATGACACCAGCCTTACATCGTCCTCTGCCTGATCGTGATCGGGTCATGTTTACACTATGCTCAAGATATAAGATGTGAAAACCGTATTTATGGCGAAAGAATCGTATTTGCTTTTATAATAATTAGATCTGCATTAAACTCGCTACTCGCTGACAACATGACACCAGCCTTACATCGTCCTCTGCCTGATCGTGATCGGGTCATGTTTACACTATGCTCAAGATATAAGATGTGAAAACCGTATTTATGGCGAAAGAATCGTATTTGCTTTAATAATAATTAGATCTGCATTAAACTCGCTACTCGCTGACAACATGACACCAGCCTTACATCGTCCTCTGCCTGATCGCGATCGGGTCATGTTTACACTTTGCTCAAGATATAAGATGTGAAAACCGCATTTATGGCGAAATAATCGTATTTACTTTTATAATAATTAGATCTGCATTAAACTCGCTACTCGCTGACAACATGACACCAGCCTTACATCGTCCTCTGCCTGATCGCGATCGGGTCATGTTTACACTTTGCTCAAGATATAAGATGTGAAAACCGTATTTATGGCGAAAGAATCGTATTTGCTTTTATAATAATTAAATCTGCATTAAACTCGCTACTCGCTGACAACATGACACCAGCCTTACATCGTCCTCTGCCTGATCGCGATCGGGTCATGTTTACACTATGCTCAAGATATAAGATGAGATAAAACCGTATTTATGGAGATAGAATCGTATTTGCTTTTATCATAAACCGTTTTGTTATTTGTTGTGGTTTGATGTTTGTCATAGATATTGTTGACGTAATCGGTTAGAAACTCTAGTGATTAGGCTTGGTTAGGTTTTTTTTTCTTGAATTTTAAACCTTCTCTAATGTGAATGTGACTGCCTCATTGGTCTAGTGTTCGCAATCGCGACTACTGAACTGAGGTCCTGGGTTCGATTCCTGTGTCGGGCAAAGTGTTATTGGGTTTTTCCATCAGGGATTTCCCAGTTCAGCCACGAAACTTGGATTTGTGTCCGGTTGATGGCAACAGGCTCGCCACCTATTACATAGGACTTAAACATAAGTAGCGAAATGTGGGTGTACTACTCTGACTAACTCTTGGGAGGTTACAGCCGTGATGTTATGTTATGTCTAATGAGATTGTATATTTTCCACTTGAAAGTTTTATTTCACATGTTTTATTTTTTATATGTATGTGCATTATCTAAGTGGCAAATGAGATAGAACACGTGCAATTGGCTGTACGTAACCACTGGTTCTGGTCCATTTATATAATCGTTTCGTTGGACTGTACCAGTCAGACTTATTGTAATTACAGGGTGTAAACGGACTCTTCACGAAGCCGTCAACCAAGCATTATGTACATCAAACTAAGTAACTTTACGCAAGCATTATTGCTGGGAAATGACAATTCTTTTGGGTGATAGATCACGTTTTACGATAGGACTCAACGCAACGCATTCAAAACATTGTGCTGATGGATGGATTGAATAGAACGGGGGTCGTGAAGGTGCCTTGAGTAAAAAAAAATACATTAAAAACATGTAAATATTTTAATAATAAAAAGTTGGAACTATGACCCAATATCTCCGTAACTAGAAGGTTCCAGGTATGGTCTAGAACAAAAATATGATCACAATGACGGGGAAAATAAGTGCCTTTTGGCTTCGTTAAGAGTCTTTTTATTCCCTTAATATCTGTATCCATACCGTGCACACGGAAACACGGCAGCAGTACCTAATGCTTAAATGGTTATGGAGGTGCTCAGTTTCTTGGTTAGACTTTCACAGTGGACTGTATTTGCAATATTTTTGCGATGATAAAATCAAAATTTAACCTGTAAACTAAAAATCCCATATAGGCCGATGATAATTGAATTAATCTTCCATTGTTTCCATTTTTATTTATTTATTTAAACCTCATGTACAAGATTGGTACATAGGCGGACCTAATGCCACAAAGCATTAAGCATAGCATTAGCATTTGGCATTAGGCATTTTTCGAGAGAAATAGGGATTTCATTTTCAAACTTTGACAACCTGTCCGGTTGTATAACGGCCATCTTTAGTAATTGGGTAGCAGAGTTCAGATTAATAAAGTTTCGTGTCACTTTTGGAAAAGGAATGGTGATTATTTACATAGAAGTTTTTTTTTTTTTTTTTGTGAACGGCATCTCGCAGTTCAACCTAGGGAGGCTGTCGACTGCTTAACCGACATAGAAGTTAGTCGTCACCTGTTCTTATTTATACATTCACCTATGCCCTGTGTTATAACAACCGGATAAGTTCCGACCAACCACCTAATTTTGGCGGCTGTATAGTGAATTTCCTAGACACAGAAACAGGTTCTTACTGTTATCCCTTAGCTAGTCGCATCAAAATACTTACACTGTTAGTCGCATCCATACGAACCCCAGAATTAATTGTGAAAAATAAAAAAGAAGTACCATTAATTGAAATATTTATTTTATATAGGAACTTGAAGAACAACATCTTATTTATAGCAAAAATAGTAAACTTCTAGAAAATAACAAAATATAAACTTCAAAAAACAGTCTTGCATGATAATTAGTAATTACGTAGCACATGAATCACAAACTTTGGTTTGGTGTTCGTTACACTTATTTATTACATTAACACACCGGGTTCGCGGTTTCTGTCTTTGGACCTTACACATAGATGACAAAAACCTTTGGAACAACTAGAATTGCTGCCAGAAGTTGAGGGTACCGCGTCATTTAACAGTCACACAGGGTCCGTTGGATCCCAGACGTATGGCAAGTGCGGTTGTCGCCGCGGCTAGCGAAGCTTTGAGGAGGGAGGGGCGCCTGAGTTAGGAAGCTAACTGCAGAACGCACAGTCGCGTACCTGTAATACTTGCCGAATTATTACGAAATCTAAGTTGCTTGGGGTCCGATGGACCCCACACGACTAATTAAGAGTTATAGATTCCTACGCCTTAGAACGTTTTTCCTCGTCATTATCTGTCTTACCTTTCCAAATTCACAGGATCAGTGTCGAGTCTAACCGGGTTATTTTCACTTGGAACAACTACTCATCTGAAAGAAAGAGAGAAAAACTGTTTCCACACATAAAATACACAGTATAAAACAAACGCGGTTACTCAAGGTATCGAATGATAAAATTTCTTAAGACTTTAAAGAACAAAAGACGAATGGTTGTAGGCATCCAATATGCATGTAAAAAGGAATTTAAATTAATGCCAAAAACCTGACTCCGCAACTCAGTTACCAGTAACCGAGATTCCAAGAATGTCTTTATTGCCCTCAAAATCATTTTCTAAAGATCAAAAAAATCTCCTCAAAACAAAAACCAAATCCGCCAGAACAAAGGTCTTAACGAAAATACCCTAAATCTTCTATAAACGATGCACCCTTCACAATATCATTAAATTCTGCTTATCCGAAACACCGCGAACTGGCCTGTGTCAATAGCGTCCAACGACCACCCATTTGTTATACGGAATTCTGTTTTCGATGTTGATAAAAAGCCGGGGTTCTGATCGATAAAGATATTGTGACGTCGACAGAGGTCACTTTAGGGTTGGTACGGGTGAAACTAGTTCAGGAAAAGAGTTGATTTGCGTTTTAATTTTGATTCGCATACCAAAAAGGCTGCCTTCTTAAATGATTTTTAAATAAATGTCATTATACTTGTTTACGTATAGCAGCTACGGAGTCTGGATTCGTGCCCGGTTGATGGCAATAGGCTAGCTGACATGGGACTTAAACATAACTGGCGGAATGTGGGTGTACTCTGCCTCCCACGGAGTGTCCACCTTATGGGGATTACAATCGTGATGTTGTGTGTAATATTTTTCTTTAGCATTACGTCTTTTTTTGCTTTACAGATTTTTGACAGATTAGTTTTCAAAGAATTTTGGGCGAAATATCAACTGTAGTTGAGAAAACTTGTATTAAATTGTTTTCACATTGTAGTGCAACTAGCTGTTTTTGGATGTTTAAAGAGTCTTAAAAACTATTTAATTCAACTTCAAAATAAATATGAAAATCTAAAGATTAGAATATAGAAATGGAAATATGGCACCCCTAATAGGTCACGATATTCTTGCAGAGGGACGGGTCCCCCAGTCACCCTGCGCCTAATACGCTTCTTCTAGCCCCAAATCTATTGTTCATTTGATCTAGTTTATTAAATAAAGATCCTTTTGGTAACATGTGGTTTGGGAAAAAGTAATATTACGCTGTCCACTGTCCGTCGCGTCTCTCACAGTTTTTGCATTCGTCCAATTTTAACGTCCTTTATATTTTTTGGGGAATTATTTTCTTTCTCTTATGATTTTTGGTGACCCCAATTTTGATATAGATTGAAAGCTAAATTCAATCAAAATTTATTAAATTTTTGCAGCTGGTTTAATAATTTGATAAATCAGAATTGCTATTTTTATAATAACACTCTTTTGAAACACTGGATTTTAAAGTTAAATATTTACTAAATGAAAGAAAAGATTGTGCCTAAATGATACCTAAAAATGATAAACATTTTGCTAACGACAGTGTACTGAAATAGGTACCTATATAATTTATTCAAATTCAGATTTCTAAGTCTAAAAACAAAATACTGCCTTATTCTTCTCTTGTATAATTCTGTCTTTCACCACTACTTCCACGAATATCGAAATTACTATGAAACTTCGTATCTTCTACTACTTACGATATATACCTACCGTTCGTGTATTTACTAACAATATCAAATATTTTCTCCGTATTGTTATTCCGACTCGATGCCCGAATATTTTTGGGTACATCATGTATTGTTTTGTGTACACAAAATATCGGGAAATAAAAAGGGATTTTTGTTACAGAAAGTAAATAAGGCATTAGTTATTTATTAAGGGTAAACTGTTCTAATTTATTTGCTGATTAGCCGTGTCATGTCTTTGTTGAGGATGGAACATCAGCAATGCTGAATTAGTTAAAAAAACTTAGGAAGATGTCTTATATACGTAGAATTCGGGACTACTTTAGTTTATTTCAGGAATCGAAGTTACTGTGACATATTGAACTACTTGAGCTCATAATCACAAGTCTAGCATCAGATATTTTTTGTTCAAAGAATAAAATTGACGTCTGTCAGATTTGGTATTATAAAATAAATAAGTCTGTTAAAACATATTCCATCCTGAACTTAAATATGTAGTATATTAGAGGCAGCATGTTTTGTCCGGTAAATTTCTATATTATTTTTATTGACGGAAAAATCAATCTTTAGTTGCCAAAAGCTCGAAAATATATTGACATCCAGGTACCTAACATTTTAAATCATCAGATAGACACAGGATCATTTTTAGGGTTCCGTACCCAAAGGGTAAAACGGGACCCTATTACTAAGACTCCGCTATCCGTCCGTCTGTCTGTCTGTCCATCCGTCACCAGGCTGTATCTCATGAACCGTGATAGCTAGACATTTGAAATTTTTCACAGATGATGTATTTCTGTTGCCGCTATAATAACAAACAATAAAAATATAAATTATTTAATGATCAAAGGAGGCTTCCATACAAGAAGCGTGTTTTTCTTTCGGTTTACGGTACGGAACCCTTCGTGCGCGAGTCCGACTCGCACTTGGCCAGTTTTGTTTTGTTAATATCTCTACAACCCACAACACTATATGATAATATCGTGCTAGACCAAATTAATCCCTTCATAAGTTGTGAGGTGGATTATAGCCCATCCCCTTTCATAGAGAGGAGGCCGTGTGTCCCAGCAGTGGGAACATTTAGACTGATTATGCTTATAATTTGTATGCTCAATTCTTTTTTTTCTCCCTCAGATCCAGTGGCAGCATCGTTGCTGCTTGTGCTTGTCAGCAATACATTTGCTATGCGTGACATCATATTTAGGTAAGTCCTTTGCTTGCCACACACGTAACAACATAAGGGCGAATATCACGGGCTGCGGGACTGTACGAAAGAGATACCGCGGCCCTGGAACACAAAGGGCAAGGAAGGAACATGGATGGGTTTTAGTCAGTACAAGTCTGACACTCCCTTCCGCTCTGCCCAGAGCGAGAGAAGTCATTTCATGATTTCCCATCAGAAAAAAAGGGCGAATATCACCTTTATATTGTTAACAACATAGGGGCCTACCAAGACCTCTTATAGCAGGATAAAATTAATCTTACTTTAGTGTGGGAGAGAGATGGAGGTAGACGTCTTGTATAGCTCCGTCTTTTTCTCTCGCTGAAGTAACAACAAAAACATTCATTTATTTTCAGGCTACTTTGGCCCATCGATAAATACCTTACAGACTAACATACATAATATGATATAATACAAATTGTGTTACTTAATAGAACCTTAAAACTATTTTAGTAACACTTCACTTTTGTAACACTAACTAAAGTAATACCGAAAAGGTGGTACGGCGCTGAACTGCGTTGCAAAGTAATCATTTTCATTTTGGTACGGAATTTAACACTTGATAAATCTTGAACGTAGTTCAGATGTTCTAATGTGAATAACTGTTATCCTGATTGCAAAACTATTTAATTTCTTTTTCTTTATTTTTATTCGAAGCCTGCTTTATATTTTTTTAGCGAAATCAACTAAGAAAAATTAAAAAAAATATAATAAAATAAAAGTTTATTTATTATTTACTCGAAAAAAATTCACAAAACATGAAACATTTTAAATAAAAAAATGTACTTATTAATTTCTCTTCTTTATTTCCAGAAATATCCTGCGATGATGTCTGGCTTCGGACGACTGGAATGCTCCGATTTATATGTAAATAAGAGGGAATTTTAAAAATAAAATAAACTGAGTTTTTAAGTTAAAATAATAAAATTATTGTAATTTAGGTAACCGTCACACGTATACGGGACTGTCAGCTACACATGTGGTGTTTTATTTTTATTTATTATTTTATATCTTAAAGGTGTAAAAACGCGCAAACTGTTCCCTTGAATCAGCTAAACCAAAAAAACTACTGTTTCTTACAATTTCACCGTGAAGGGAATTTTAGGTTAAACGACAACATTTTAATTTTTTTATTAGTACTGATAATATTTATTATGGGAACTGTGAACATGGTAAGAGTTTGAGTGTTAATACCTTTGAGACATACTGTGTACCTACTTACTGAAAAACTATAACAACCTATGTAACTACATCTATTACAGTAGAGTATGTTCCTAATCTGATGAAATTCAAAACAAGCCATTACACTACATTATGTTACATTCATGTATTATGCAGTCTGTGACGATATCACTGGGAGACATTATTACAATACGCCATATTGCATCATCATCATCAGTTCAGCCGAAAGACGTCCACTTCTGGACATATGCCTCACCTAAGTGTCGCTGCATTGACCGGTCCCATGCGACTAGCACCCAGCGGATCCCTGCAACCCTCACCAGGTCACTGGTCCACCTAGTGGGAGTCCTTCCAACGCAAAGTCTTCTTGTACATATTGCATACTCAGTGCATAATCAGATAAAAAACATTTTCTCTTCGGGTCAAGACACATGTCTTCATCGTGAAAATATCTAAACTAAACGCCATAACATACACTAAAGGTTAAATGTGAAGAAGACTTCACTATTATAGCTACTCTATGGCTAAATCTAAGCAAATCCTGACAGTTAGCCGAGCTAATGCTTCATGGGTTTATGCATAACAACATTATAATAATAAACAAACAATGATATTATCTTTAACCCAATCAGATCATCGATAATGATACGATCTAAAGCAATATACTGGTATATTAAAAGTTCTATGAAGTTCTGTTTGTTCTAAAGCAAAATGACATCTGTTTGACAAAAATAGCAGTAGTTTTAAAACACTAATTCATATTCATTCACTTCATTATCATTATCATCATTTCAGCCGAAAGTCGTCCACTGCTGGACATAGGCCTCCCCCAAGTGTCGCCACATTGACCGTTCCCGTGCGATTCGCATCCAGCGGATCCCCACCACCTTCATCAGGTCATCGGTCCACCTCATTCATACACTTGATTTGGCTCAATAAATCAACCAACTCAACCTTTAGTAGTCCACTGCTGGACTCAGGCCACACCTAAGTTGTCCCACAGCACCCTGTCCTCTGACTGTTACATCCAGTTCCAGCCACCTTCTTTAAGGTCTTCAGTCCATTTAGCGGGGGCCGTCTCACCCCACATATGACTGAGACCAGGCGCCTACCATGACTTCTTATAGCTGTATTGTTTTAATCACACTTCAGTGTGGAAAAGAGACCTAGACTTCCTGTATAGCTCCGTCTCTTTCCCATACTTAGGAAACATTAAGGTAATATTGCTTTAAGAGGTGTTGGTACGGCCCCTGATATTTAAAAACCCCATTATACAAAGTCGAATTGAAAAACTGTTAGCAATTTTATTTTGACATCGCATACAACGAATGTTTCAAGTCTAAATAATTTATAGTTTTTTTACAAACACGCGTTTATTAATTTATGTAGCATTTGTGAAAAGCCACGTAATTAAGGAATGTATATAGTTATGTAATATATAAGCGATAATAAATTCTTGGATGTCCTTGTAATAAATTGTGTGATTTGTAGAATTTAGTAGATAAATATTAGCCAAAATTAAATTAAAAGTGTAATGTATCACTTGATGTGAACTAACGTGTCACATTAGGACGTGAACACACGACGCAACTTTTGCAGACTACCTAAGACTGCACAAAAAGTTGCGCAACTTTTAGTAAACATTTACATTTTTATTTTGTACAAAAATATGTGTAGCTATCCTGTTACTCTTCATTGAGCTTAGATAAAAGTTACTTATAATATATTATGTTTAATTAATAAATATGATTCCAAGGCTAAGATAAAATTGTAATGTAAAATAATTGGAAATCTTAAAACTCATGCAGCTACTAAAGACATCTATTGTAAAAATGTTTTCTAAGAGAATAAGACCTTTTGAGATTCTTTTAAGCGTGAGTCCTTAATTAAAAATAAAGTAAATCTAAATGTTATTATTTTAAGACACGATTTATTTACATATTAACTTATTTTTCATCGTTGTAAAGAATCTATCATAAGGTCTTCGTAGTGATATTTGTGATAGATTACCACCCTTATGAATTCTCTACTAATTAGAAAACCCCGACAGAAACTCGCAAAATCTACATGTAATTGCAAAATTCCTAAAAAAAATTGAACGAATATTGTTTTTTTTAAAATTATTATACAAGACGTGAATAAAATACTGTTATTGAGAATGACGCAACTAAAATGTTATTATTTTGAACTACCAGTGTGTAGGCGTCCTCTAAAAAAAATACAATTCACACATTTCAAAATTGTTTGGCCCCGCTTGTCATCCATTTATTTATCTTCAAAACTGAGAATAACTCGCATTAAATACAAAACATTATTTAATTGCTTATTGGCAATTAAATAATGCGTAAGCAATTTAATATTTGATACCTCAGACATTACCATTTGAGATATACGTAATTTAATGAAACCAGTAATTATTTTGCAAAATTAAATTCACGAACAAAATACGTTTCAAAGACTGGATTCTTCTCATATACGAGTTTCAAAAGCTTTCCAAACATCTACGTCTTAATTCAAAGTTAACGCGAATACAAGTAAGCATTATGTCTTATAATAAATCTCGAAACACACAAAATATGCCCAAGAGTAACTTGTAAACTTGCCAAGTTTAACATTAGCATAAAAATGCCAAAGAACTTCTGAACGCTGATAATTTTTTTTGTACGCTTAAAATAAAATAATATATCGTGACTGTAACTTGGAAAAGTGTTGCGTGTTCGGTCTTAGGCTGGTTGCACACCCCGCCACAGATATCTAAAAAATCCCTTAGAATGATAAAGTATGTATGATGGGGCTTATTATCGTGTTATGTGGCGCTAACAAATAAGTTAATGTTTGCGCAATCATTAAAATTCAAATTGAGAGATATGATTGAAAGAAGTGATCGATTCAACTGAACTTAAACTTAGTAGAAAAACAAAATTCGTTTTGTTGAATCAATCACTTGTTTCCAATAAAAATGAATCTTACTACATAAGTAAATACATCAAAACATCACCTTAAATAAAGATAACTGTATGTATTAAAATGATGTAGACAATATTAAATTCGTGTAAGAAATCTATTGAAAATAAACATTGATAAATTAATGAATTGTTAGTGAAACGTGTCTCTTAAATATTCGTTTATATGGAAGTTTTATTTATAATATAGCTATTAGAAAATAGTGATTATTTCGTTAATATAAATTTTATACGATGAAGTTACATGTTCTACCGTTGATTTGCTCAATGATGTTGTCATTTTCATTTGATGAAGTCTGTTAAATAAATTATATAAATACTATATTTTCCTTGTTTTATTGGCATAATTCTTATCGATTTAGAATATCTAGAATAACCCCGCGTTTGCATATAGCATCAACAACACGTATATTCCATAAGTTTTTGTTTACGTACTAATTTTGTTTATCTAGACACGCGGTAGCGTCTCAAGCCAAGTTCAAGCTAACAGAACTGGCGAGCAGCACCTTGTGTCATAATACACGAACCATTTGGACCCATAGTTTTCACCTAAAACAATTGTAAGAGCTTGTAAAAAAGTGAACAAGTAAAATTTTTTTACAAGACTTGTCGACAATAAATTCTTAATTTATCTACTCTACTTACCAATATTATATTAAGTTTACACCCTGATTAATAACATCGTTTTCAGAGTGAAAATATACCAAAAACATCCTAATACCTAACTTATTAATATCAAAGCCTATGTGTCATTAAATCTCGACACAAATGGGCCGCTCATTAGTTTTATAACATTCGCGTAAATTAGGACACAGACACCCTATTAGTAACAACTGTGCTAGTGTAATTGGGATCATTAATTCTCCTAGGCAACACTAATATTATAATTTCTACATAACAGATACTATTTTCGAAGAAACCAGACAAGAGTTGCAAACATACAGATGAAAAATATTAGAGATAGAGCCTGCGCAGACGAAGGACAATTTGTCCGCGAACAATTTACAATAACCAATAGACGTTAACCAATTAGATGACAAAACAACCAATGAACAGGAACGGACATTTCTATCGGGCGGACAAAAGTCCGTCGTCTGCGCAGGCTCATATTGTTGTCATTGTAAAACAAATATTCCTCACTAGGTATAACTTACTTGGAAAACAATATCATGTATATTCTTGCTAATAAATGGATAACTTCTACACCCACATTTTTTACAGTAAAATTATGTAACACGGAATATACTAAACCTAAATTACATGGCCCGTCCGCTAGTCGAAGGTTAAGTCTTGGGTTAATAAATAAGAAAGTAAGCGTAATACAAAAAAATAGGTTTAGATAAAGTACCTAAACAAAAAGCAGACTGATTGAGTAAGACCGATATGTAAACTTATCAGTCGCCGTCTACGTCAAGAACTTGTATTGCCAGAAATGACGTAAAACATACCACATGTCAGGTGAATACCGACGGAACATGTCATGAACTAACCCTTGGACAGCCCGTGCTCTGTTATGGCTCGAGGGTTATAGCGTATGCATATGAAACTGATAACTAAAATTGTAAAGAAAAATATCAAATAATACAGTTTGAAACATATTCTCAATTTAAATTTTTAACAATGGCTCTGTTATATGATATACTTAGATGGTTTGGTCATATGAAGAGGATGAGTGAAAGGTGACTAACAAAAGTTATTTACAAGGCACATGTGAGTGGCAACGCCGGGAGGGGACGCCCTAGAAGGGTCAACATACGTTGACCTCATTGGTGAGGTTCTTCAGAAAGGTCAGGTGCGTAGTACTCCTTACCGGCGTGCATGCGGTGTGTATGGCCAGATATATGAACGTGGACGAGGCAAAAGGATTATGTAAGGATCGCAGCAGGTGGAGTTCTGTGGTTTCTGCCTTCCATTTTCCATGGGAAAAGAGCGTGAGTTTATGTTTGTATGTATGTAATATGGCTCAGACTTGGCCTTTGACTGAAACTCAGAAGTCTAGGCTCAACGTTTGCCAAAGAGCAATCGAAAGTAGCATTCTCAATATTAGACTCTCCGATCCAATGCGTAACACCTTAATACGGTCCAATGTTGGCGATAAGTCTGCGAGGTTAAAGTGGGACTAGGCTGGTCACGTTTCTAGGATGAAGCGGACAGATGGGCGAAAATAGTCACACAGTGGGTGCCTGAAGACGGGCGTCGTAACCAAGGGTGGCCCAAGAAACGCTGGCGTGACGATCTGAAATCATTCTTAACGGATTGATCGGAGAAGGCAAATGTTAAAGTAAATTGGAAAGGTAAGGAATCCTTTACATTGTAGTGGTACAAAGTAGGTAGAAAAAAAACCGGCCAAGTACGAGTTGGAGTCGCACACTGAGAGTTCCCTATAAACTTGTAGGTATTTTGTTATTGAACTACATATTTGCGGTTTTCAGTATTTTCCTTTACATGTGCTGTAAGACATTGCTTCTTGCCAAATTTCGTGAGTCTAGGTCAACGGGAACTACCATATAGGTTTCGACCCAAAACCCTTAGGGTACTTCCGGTTGACCTAGAATTGTCAATTTTGTTTAAAAGCAAAGTCTTACAGCACAAGAAAAGGGAAAATTCCGAAAAATGAAAAAGTTGAAAACTATGGTAAATTTTGGTACTTACAAGATTTCGCGAAAATCTAAATTTGCCTTTATCTTTTTATCGTGTTGACTCAGGACCTTGATTTTTATACACCTAATGGGGACTATAGATTCCAGTATCTGGTATAAATTTCAACTTGCTAGGTCCACCCGTTCCTGAGAAAATCGGTGGTGACACACGGACAATTTCGGACAATTTAAAGTTGTCACTCTTTGCCATAGAATTAATATAAGCTACGTAAAACCTCATTGCTTCCTAACATAAACAATATAAATAACTACTTATAACCGCAACACAACTTATCCCAACCACCTGCCACCAAAACAAAAGATATTCTTCACCTCAGTTAAAAGTAAACAAAAACGTTTTCATGGATAGCTGAGCATAAAATCTTGCACGAATCTCCTGTAGACGTCCGCTCACAAATATTGCTAGTGGAATTACAGGTATAACAGCTGGAATTACAGTTATTACAGGCGGAATTACAGCTGTAATACGGTGGATATACTGGTAGATTATGCTGTGTTGACAGACAATGTTAGGGTTAGGTTTTCTGGGCTAGTTTTTCGGTTAGGCCTTTTTTTTGTTTGTGTTTTACGTACAAAGTATACAGAATCCTCACCTATGTGTTAGATTATTGAGTGGTATTAGGATTACGAGTTTTTTATATCTAAAATAAAACTACAAATGGAAAAGAAAATGTAGGTATTCAGGATATTGCAAAAAAACAGTCATTTTGTAATCAGTATTTTTTTAACGATTTATGAACCTTAAAAGAATACCATGTATGTTAGATTTTTCTATACAAATGATATCCTTATTATAAATGTGAAAGTAAGTTTGTTTACCTTTTCACGCCTAAACCACTGAACCGATCATCCCGAAATTTTGGGTATACGTTGTCAGGTGTATAGAAACGGACATAGGGTACCTTTCATCCCGAAAAAAAATTACAGTTTCCGAGGAAAACAACAATAACGTTCTTATGATAATAGATGGCGCCACGAGTCTTTCAAATCATGATTGAATTATGACCCTAATTGATTTTTAAATTCTAAATTAACGCGAGCGTAGCCGCGGGCAAAAGCTAGTATGGCTATATTTTGTAATCTTCTACAAAACGATATAAACAGGAAGACAGGTGCAAGCCACAATAACCCACAGGCCACAAAACTAATCAGTATGGAAAACAAAACCATAATCAGATTTCGGATATCAGTAGTCGACTCGATTTCGATAAATGGTATCGGTCTCGGTTTCGGTTTCATCTTGAATCTCAAATTTCGGTAATTGAATATGGCTTAGTGGCGAACCACAATTATTGATGGATCAATGCTGATATTATTTAGGCTCATCTGATACAAGAATTATTATTTAAAATAATTTTGGTCGTCTCATTTTAAGTTTGCAAATATGAAAATTGCTAATGAATAAAAAATACTTACACGAAACAATAAATTCTACAGAAGACTCTTGATAAGCGACGATAGCTTTCAAAGCACACAGGTTTTCTCTTCGAGAAAAAATAGAGTCGACCTTTTTGTATGTATTGCTGTGGGAGTTCCAAGCGCCCTTAAAAACTTTGGTAGGTCACGTCAGCCTACACATTTTTGACTATTCCATCAACATTCTTGTTAATAGAACTTCGCTTTAAATATACAACATGAACCCTCGGATAGTTTTGATCCCAGTTTTACGATCCCGTGGGATAATTTTCGACATCTACGCTGGCAACGCCGCGAGAGAAATCTAGTTGTTTATACGACATTTCACCTTCGAAACTATCGCAAAATAAATAATAATATGCTTCCACGCAACAACCATTGGAAAATGTATAAATGATATCATTTACCTACTTCACCAAACAAAATATTTGTTTAATATGACGTCATCGTATAGAAAGGTCAACGGCACATGAACCTTGGTATTATATAAGGATCTTTTCCTTTCAATGGGCCCCTCATTACTTCCCTAGAGTATCGGAAAAGGGGACTCTAGTGGGTCGAATGTGAACACATTTATCAGCAAGAAAAAATATTTTATTTTCTTGAATCGAAGGAAAAAATCAGCATGGTAATTTACTGTATTGCACTTGAGAAGGACGGGGGAGGATAAGTTGCGCTTAGTTCAGTTACTCTGTGGATGGGGTCTAAAAGGGTAATTGCGGAAATCACTTTCAGTAGAAATGGCTTTATTTATTTATACCTACAAAGTACAAAAACATTAATTGTGTTATTTAAATCGATTTATAGGCGAATGTTTGTAATTTATGCAGCAATGGATTTGGAATTTCTTTCAAAATCCTGCGGATTCTTGTACAAAGTGTGCAATTAGGCCTGGACTTAGGCCGAAACGACTCTGTGCTTTAGGTAGATTGATTGACTGATTGATTGATTCCAGAAGCATAGAGAAGGCTGTTATATTGAGTTTATCTATCGAAATATTATTATTATATAATGAGCACACAGTTTTTGATACAGAACAGATAGCAGGTTTAGCCAAAACTAAAAAAACAACGCTGGAAAGGCATGCCGGAGGAATCATATTTTCCTGTAGTCAACCACTCTGAAACAAGATGCATTGTTAATAATTCGTACCGTTTTCTAAAAAAAGATGCGGTATTAGAGACTCATCACACCAATATTCAAGCTAATATATAAAATCGAAATACACCTGTCGTCCCCAAAAGATTAGACAGTGATGTACAATCAGCTTCACAATGTGGGAAAACACCTACATTCCCAACTGGGGTAAATTGATGCAGCCCACCGTACCTATGTAGTACACCCGCATAATTATGCGAGCTAATCAGTGACAGATACATAGTAACTAACGTACGAAGCAATGAGAAAATGGGCTCTTGTCTTTCCACTTAACAAATAATTAAACGAAAATCACAAGCAACACCAGGATACAACACTACATGTCAATTTAAATTACGTTAAGGAATCCTTAACAAGAGATTGTATACACACTTAAAATTAAGAGGCCGCACCCCGTAACCAGAATTATACAATTCTAGTATCCAGTATAACCTGAACTTCATGTTGATTGAGAATATTTGGTGGGAAGGTTTAAGATAGAGTGGTTTATGTAGTTGGTAGATTAAAATAAATGTAAATTTTAACGTTTGTACGAAGTCATTTAACTTTGTTGCTCGTTAATTTTTGTCACTATACTAGTGACATGTTAGGTTTATATTACCGTTACCATAAAGTTACAGATTTGTTCCTGCGATTATGGGATTAAATCATCATGCCCAGCCTATATTATCATTAAATTATATTATATTATATCATTATACCTAGACTTTTCCAACAATGTCCCTAACATTGTTCGGCTTCTAGTCTAACCGGATGCAGCTGAATACCAGTATTTTACGCGGAGCGACTGCTTATTTGACTTCCACAACTCTGACTTCTGGGTAATACCCTTGGTAAGTCTGGTTGTCAGACTTTCAGGCCACTGACTACCTGTAACGACTGTCAAAGATCTACAAAAGACATCCGGGACCAACGGCATAACGTGCTATCCGAAGCACAGAGGAAACTTGGTATGTAATAGGTGGTCAGTCATCAACAGACCAACCTAGACAAGCGCGGCTTAACCTAAAGATTGATCTAGCGGCTGTCAGTATTCAGGAGCGATTAAGTACCACAGCCAAATTTAACACGACTTCCACTTAGTAATCTGATTCCCTTATAAAAGCCCTTATGGTTTGAAGAATATACAGGGTGTAAACGAACTCTTCATGAAGCCGTCAACCAGGTCCAGGGCTGCGGGACTGTTCGAAAGAGATACCGCGGCCCTGGAACACAAAGGGCAAGGAAGGAACATGGATTGGTTTTAGTCAGTACGAGTCTGACACTCCCTTCCGCTCTGCCCAGAGCGGGAGAGGTCATTTAATGATCTCCCATCCAAAAAAAAAAAACCCGTCTACCAAGCATTATGTACATCAAACTAAGTAACTTAACGCAAAAATTATTGCTGGGAAATGCCTTTTTTTTGGGGGGTGAAAAATCACGTTTTACGGTAGGATTCAATGTAACGCATTCACAACATTGCGCTGATGAATGGATTCGTAGGTCGTGAAGGTGTCTTAAGTAAAAAAGTTAAAAACAACTATAAAAAATAAAAATAAAATTGAAACTTTGACCCCCAATATCTCCGTAACTAGAAGGTTCCCAGGTATGGTCTAGAGCAAAAAAAAATGATTGCAATGACGGGGAGAACAAGTGCCTTTCAAATTCGTTAAGAGTCTTTTTACACCCTTTAGTTATTTCGATAATGCGTAATACAACAATTTCCATCAGTACCAACACAATTAGGCTTTGATTTTATTTCTCTGGACACTCAATCGCCTCTCTGAGAGGAATCCACCTGTCATGTAATAATCATAACACCGTTAATTTCTAGACACCTTTATTACAGTATCTGTAATAAATAAGTATCGTAAACAAGAAGGCAAGAAATACCAGAAAAGATTATTTTTTAGGGTTCCGTACCCGAAGGGCTACCGCTGTACGTTCATCAGTACGACCGTCCGTCCGTCCGTTCGTCTGTCTGTCAGCGTGCTGTATCTTATGCTCCGTAATAGGTAGACAGTTGAAATTTTCAAAAAATGTGTATTTCGGTGGCCGCTATAACAACATAAAAATAAATTTAAAATTAAAGGGGCTATCCTACTACGATGGTACGGAACATGCGCCAGTCCGACCATATTTAAGTAGTAGGTCACCACTCATTTCTTGGGTTTCCTAAAAAAAACAACCATTTCATAATTATAATGATCAGTAGATTGATGACTCCTTGTTTTTAGATTGTCTACTTACTGCAGGAATAACTGAGATTGTAAGTCCTTAAGTCAAAACGAGCATCTGGTCCTTGAGCCACTGTACAAACACAGTATAGTTCAGGAAGCTCACATCACGACTTGTAAACGTGTTTACAGTAGTACGAGTCAAGGCATACCGCGTGCCTCCCCGCTTGGTACTTCCGTTCATGATTGTGCATTTGATACTTCGTTATTTGTGACCAGTAGAGTCTGCCTCCGTAATTTGGGGATTTTGGACTATTCCCTTGATCATGATGAGCAATCAGCTCAGGCTTAATGAATTGTAGTGTTTTGTATTTATTTTCTTCACTAAATGGCATGAGTTTTTGTGTGTCTAGTCAACATGTGGTCATATTTAAAATTCTCGTAGAATTCTACTGCAGATTCTGCTTTGTACTATAGAAATCTAGTCCTATAAGTGTATTCATGTCGATATCAATTTACTTTCGTATCCATCCTATAACGTACGTAACTGTTTATCCCGTACGAATTTCATACTGTACACAAATAGTCCTAACCCTACACAGAAAATCCAGTACCAAATGAACCAACATCACCGCGCACACAACTCCCGAAAGCACGCAAAGAAGGATGGAATTATTCGTATATTTTCGTGTATTTTCGTATATTCTTTCATTTGTTACGTGACTAACGCCACTCAAAGGAGCTTATTACGTTTGACAGGATCCGTGTTCGGCCTGCGAGCTCTGTTTATTTACTCGAACTCGCGTGAGATTTACACGTTTCATGTAAACGGACCTGGTTTAGTGGACTTAAGGAGGATTGCTCCTTTATGTGGAGGAAGAAATTGGGTATTGACTGCGTGCGTGTTCTTGGAAAAGCGTGAAGGTAGCTCTGCGTCTTTTTTCCTGGTTCTGCAAGAAATATTACTGGTTCGATTAATGGTGGAGGACATTGTACTATTTTTATTTACTATCTGATTTTTCTTTTGGTTCTCTTCAATTACTAAAGGTTAGCCATCATCGTCATTGTATCAGCCCGGAATCACTCTCTGTTGGGTTTAGGATTCCCCATTTTTCTGCCACTTCCCGATTCTGTGCGTCTCTTATCCAAGTGTTTCCCGCGATTTTGACGATATTGTCGACCCAACGAGCTTTAGGACGGCTCTGGTTTCTTTGGCCTAACCTTGAAGGTTAGCCATCAACTTCAAATAAAGGGTGTAAACAGACTCTTAACGAAGCAGAAAAGTATTTACTCTCCCCGTCATTGCGATCATTTTTTTGTTCTACACCATACCTGGGAGCCTTCCAGTTACGGAGATATTGGGGGTCAAATTTAATAACTTTTAACAAGTTTTTTTTAATACATGTTTTTAATGTATTTTTTTTACTTAAGACACCTTCACGACCCCCTTACTATTCAATCCATCCATCAGCACTATGTTTTCAATGCGTAACATTGAGTCATAACGTAAAACGTGATTTTACACCCCAAAAAAAAATGTCGTTTAACAGCAATAATTTTTGCGTAAAGTTATTTAGTTTGATGTACATAACGCTTGGTTAACGGCTTCGTGAAGAGTCTGTTTACACCCTGTATTTCTTCTTATCCTTTGCGGTGTGCAATAGCTCAGTTCATTTGTGTATTTTTGTCAACCAAGACTTTTTTCTTAGGCGAATTGGGTTAATTGGCGAATTTGGGCGATTTATCACTGTTTATAAAGTTTCAAAACGCCACTACGATTCACTAGTTTTAATAGTGATGAATAGGATTTCATACGGAACTCATCGTGATGCAGTTTTCTTCACAAAACATGAGTTTTTGAAGTGAAACTTCATTATCGACGTATGGGAGATTTTTTTTAAAAATCGTCACGTTTTTCGGTTACGCGCCATGTTGCTTTTTTATCAAAGTTTAGTATAGTGACGTAAAGAATATAATGTATCATTATTGATGAAATACAAAAATAGCAATGATATTATAATAAGAACAATGATAAAATAAATTACTCATTAATTGTATGCATGTCTATAATAATAAAATAGCTTTAATTTAATACGGAAAAAAATGTTTTTCTTAAGGCTTAAGTCTTATCTACCCCATTTTCGTGAAGTTGCAAATAGTAGAAAAATGATATGTCGTAAAAAAGTTTCACTTCTAACCTGTGTACTCTGGTACACACACATATTTTTTCTATTGTGGGATGGTTATAAAAAGTCTGTGTAACATGTTTCTGAATAACGTTTCATACAACAGTAAAACTGAAGACGAGAGCGATATAAACATGCGAGACTAAGTTTGATTTTTCGGTAGTTTTGCTTTATATCCATCCTTGCTTTGACAAAACCCTAGCCAATTAAAACCCATATTCATACAGGGAGTATACAGACTCTTCACTAAGCCGTCAACCAAGCATTATGTACAACAAACTAAGTAACTTCACGCAAAAAATATTGATCGGAACAGATTTTTTTTTGTGGTGAACAATCACGTTTTACGGTAGGACTCAATGTAACGCATTCAAAACATTGACCTAATGGATGGATTGAATAGTATGAAAAAAAATTAAAAAAAAAAATTAAAACATGTATTTAAAAACAAAAAGTTGTGAAAAAGTTGGAACTTTGACCTCAATATCTCCGTAACTATATGGTATAGTATGGGCTAGAACAAAAAATGATCGAAATGACGAGGAGAAGAAGTGCTTTTCGGCATAATTAAGAGTCTTTTTACACCCTTTATTCTATCCATCCATCGTATCCGTGGACCGCTATTGCTGAGCCTGAAGTCCTAGGTTAAATTCCGTAGTTTGGTAAAATGTTATTAGGTTTTACTAGGAATTTCTCAGTAACAGTCTTTTTTTTCGGATGGGAAATCATCAAATGACTTCTCCCGCTCTGGGCAGAGCGGAAGGGAGTGTCAGACTTGTACTGACTAAAACCCATCCATGTTCCTTCCCTGCCCTTTGTGTTCCAAGGCCGCGGTATCTCTTTCGAACAGTCCCGCAGCCCTAGGTCAGTAACAGCCTGGGTTTGAGATTCATGCATCCCGGTAGATAAGATTAAACTTGTCCTCTATTACAATAACTGGTAACCGTCCTCTGCTTTCCTTATGGGAAACTAGCTTTTGCCCGCAGCTTCGCTAGCGTTAATTTAGAATTTGACGGTTAATTTGAGCTGTACTCTGCTTGTAATTCAATCATGATTCGAAAGACACGTGGCGCCATCTTTGAGCATAAGAGCGTTACTGTTGTTTTCCTCGGGAACAGTACTTTTTTTCGGAATGAATGGTACCTGATGTCCGTTTCTGTACATCCTGACAACGTATATGCAAAATTTCAGGATGATCGATTCAGTGGTTTAGGCGTGAAAGGTAACAAACAAACTTACTTTCGCATTTAATATTAATTCAATATTATATTAAGGATAAGGATACAGACGTGATGCTGTTTGTCCGCAAACAAATCTTCAAACAAACACTCACTTTCCATCCAAACTCCCATCCATACTTCACCGCTCACAAAACTTCATAACGGCCCTCCATATTGATTCCAAAACTACGAAGTTCACTTTAAACCATTCACATTCAAACTCATTACAGAAACTCTAATATAACTTTAAAAGTATCTCACTTGGAACTTACCTTGAGAGCTCTCTGCTAATCTATGCAAAGAAAATTCTATAGATTTTCAATATCCTGAAAGAACTCTTTCGTAGAACTTTAAGAAGTTATTCGGTAATATGTTAGAGTTATGAACGTGTTTGTTTGTGGGATTTATGCTGTTATTCGTGTTATGTTATTGGTGGAAAAGCGGTTTCGGTTTGGTATAAGCTTGTGTTTGAAAAACAAATGAAGATTCATTTAAATCATTATCTTCTTTGTCTTCGGATAAGGTAGGATTTAATTAGGGTAACGATAGGTAACTTTGCAATTTTACATATCTAAAGTTCGCCAAAAAACGCCAAGGCTTTTTGCATACCTCCTCTCATTTTTAGGGTTCCGTACCCAAAGGGTAAAACGGGACCCTATTACTAAGACTCCACTGTCCGTCCGTCTGTCTGTCTGTGTGTCCGTCTGTCACCAGGCTGTCTCATGAACCGTGATAGCTAAACAGTTGAAATTTTCACAGATGATGTATTTCTGTAGCCGCTTTCACAAGAAATACTAAAAACAGAATAAAATAAATATTTAAGGGGGCCCCCATACAGCAAACGTGATTTTTCGCCGTTTTTGTCTAATGTTGTATAGATGCATGGAACCCTTCGTGCGCGAGTCTGACTCCCACTTGGCCAGTTTTTTTTTATCGCATCGAAAGTTGCATTAAAGCTCATCAAAGAACAGTCATTTCTTTACAAAAGTTATTGTTTTGCCACAGAGCTGGATAGTAATTTTTTTGGTAATCACGGAGAACAACCAGAAATGCTGGGACACAGGCCTCCTCTCTATGAGAGGGAATGGGCTATAATCCACCACGCGGGCCCAGTGCGGATTGGTAGATGTCACATGTCTTCGAATTTTTGGTTCTAGGACATGCCGGTTTCCTCACGATGTTTTCCTTCACCGTTGTTGAGAGCAGTGGTGATGAAATAAATTACACAAAGTAATGCGCCTGCTTGGGTTCGAACCCACGACTTACTGTTCGTAAGTCGGGGTCGCTACCACTGGGCCACCGCTGCTCTCAAAACCAAAAACCAGAAATCTACTTCCTATTAATTCATGAATATTCAGCTGACTATTCTAAGCAACTCCCACATTCGTTTACCCTAAATAATGTTATAATACCCAAACATAAATAAAATAAACGTAACACTTTTGTCGAGCGTAAAAATCCAGTTTCACACATCTAACAGAAAAGGTACCTTTAAAAAAGAAACAATTGCCGCTTTCAGAGAAATTGCCTTTTTTCTACGACTACTACTTACTAAGAATACAAATGAAAATTTTATCTAGTCTTCTTAGTAACACCTACATACACACTTGAAACTAATACTGATTGTAGTTTACTTTTTCTTGTTCGATCTATTTATTTTGTGCCGTGTTCTTTGTTTCTTAATTTAGATTTGTGTGAATAAGGAGCCTTTTTGGCCCTTTTTGAAGGTCAATTAGGTTTAATTTTGTTTGAATATTGGATTAAACTTTTTTATTTCTTTTTAAATTGAATTCTTTTGTTTAATACGATTTATGAGGTGTGCTTGTGTCTTTAAGTAATAAAAGGACTGGAAAAGAATTCAGTTTTTACTTATTTTTTCAGAATCGTCCAAATCAGTCTTTCATTATTACAAAAAGTTAACCTCTCTAACTTCTACAAGTTTCTTTTATATATTTTTTCCTTGTTTACACTTAGTCTGTTAATGTGACTTTGTTAATATTGCCCATTTTACTTCAAGACTATAGTTTCCCGAACCCTATAAAATGTTCTTTCGTACCAACTAAGTACAGTTCTGAACACTCTTGGATGGCCGTCCAAAATTTATTTGTCGTGTTTTCGATAGAAAATATAGGGAGGCGTTAAAAATAATTGTTGTTCAGATAAATTGTAGGATTTATGTTTTTCTGAGAAAAATAAAGACAAGAAGAATTCTTGCAAATTTCGGCCAATTGCTGTTGTCTGATAAGAAATGGCTAACAAATCAAATATATTATATATAATTTGTTAGACAGAAAGGAAAAGATATAAAAAGAAATACATTCATTTTGGGGAATATTTAAACAGTTTTCTTTCATGAAAAATAGAAGAGGCGGTAGGTATAGAAAAAACAGCATAATTTATCTGCACAAATTGTTTGACGTACCAACAACATCGACTCGTAGCAACTACGTGGAAATATTCACAGAATAAACCTCTAAACACCGTTTTCTCTGATGGACACGGCTTAATATAAAAGAGTAATTTAAAACAGGCAAATCCCATATAATAGGGGGTGAGCCTAGTGCCATCAACTGAGCACAAATCTAGACTCCGTGGCTTCTACTGAAAATTTCCCACCCAGTAACACTTTGCAAAGTGTTATTTTTTTTTTGGCTCAGCAAAGTGTTATTGGCTCAGCAGTCGCGATTGCGATCACTAAACCAGGCAGTCTAAAGAAAAATATTAATATTCTCATCACTTTCAAAAAGCAATGAAATGAGCAATTTTCGTTGTTCTGCGCATAGGTAATCAAATGTAGAAAAAATTTCTCGTTGGTTCATACTCGACTGTTTACAAACTGGCTTTTAGGATCGACTTACCCATGCGAGCCGCTTGTGGACATTCTTAAAAGGTCTATAAAGGTTGTAAAAAGACTCGAAAGGTCCCCCTGTCATTGTTTTTTTTTTTCTAGACCATACCTGGGAATCTTCTAGTTACGGAGATATTGAGGGTCAAAGTTTCAACTTTTTCACTAGTTTTTTTTTTTTTTTAATACTTGTTAATGTATTTTTTATTCAAGACACGTTCATGACTATTCATTACGTACTATTTAAAATCCATCCATCAGCACAATGTTTTGAATACGTTACATTGAGTCCTATCGTAAAACGTGATTTTTCACCTCAAAAAAAGGCGTTTCCCAGTAATAATTTTTGCGTAAAGTTATATATATATATATTATTATTCATATATTTATTTTGCTTTCCATATTGTAAACAAGGTGTTACATAGGGCTTAACGGTAGGTACTTAGTTTGATGTACATAATGCTTGGTTGACGGCTTCGTGAATAGTCTGTTTACACCCTGTAGACTCTGAATTTGTGCGCAGTTGTTGATAGTAATAGGCAATATGATATTTGACATAGGGTGAGTCTAGTACCTACTACTACATTATTATTATCATAGCTAGCCCATATTGTCCCACTGCTGGGCAAAGGCCTCCCTCCATTCCTTCCAACGGTCGCTATTCTGTGCTACTTCTTTCCAATTCTACTACTACATACTTTTTTGTTATATTAAACTAGCTTTTACCCGCGGCTTCGCTCGCGTAAATTTGGATTTTCACAATCAATTCGGGTTATATTCTGCTTGTAATATTATAATACAATCATGATTCGAAAGACACGTAACGCCATCTATCTTATCATAAGAAAGCTATTGTCGTTTTCCTGGGGAACAGTACTTTTTTCGGTATGAAAGGTACCCACCCTATGTCAGTTTCTGTGTTTCAGAGATGAGGTCGACGATGAAATAACATAACATAACATCACGCCTGTATTCCCCGAAAGGTTGTGCAGAGGTCTACCTAATAGTACACCCACATTTCGCCAGTTATGTTTTAAGTCCCATGTAACAGGGGGCGAGCCTATTGCCGACAACCGGGCACAAATCCAGACTCCGTGGCTGCCACTAAGAAATTCCTGATAAAAAAACCCAATAACACTTTGCCCGACCTGGGAATCGAACCCGGGACCTCATGCTTAGCAGTCGCGCTCGTGACCACTAGACCAACGAGGCAGTCACGATTGAACAAGTTAACCCTAAATAAGCCTCTAAACATAAACTTCTGAGTACAGGCGTGAAGTTATATTCAGACAGATTAAAAAGAATATAAAGTGTTGAGAAACCAAAGATTCATTCGTAGAGCACGTTTGAGAATCTCGTTTTCTTGTTACGGCGTTACAGCTGGGTAAAGTTTTTTAATTTAAATTAGTGTTGCCCCAGGACAATGCAATGTTACATTGTAGTTGACGACCAAGTTTCGGGAAGCTTTGTACAGTCTTAAAACATTGATTCGCTACGAATATAACTTCTAACATGAATGACGTAAAATATATAAAAGGAGTGTTGGCTATTTACAGAGCTACAAATATATTTTGGCGCTTGAATGACATTGAGGGGAGGGGTCTAATTTTGTTAAATAGGGTAGTTTACCAAAAAAATCTAATTAGTCCGTCAGATAGATTTTTAAAAAATATTGGATAGGTATTTTTTTTTTCTCGTAAACTTAAAATGAGGACGATGCAGTGCGTTGAAAACTCGTGTGACATCACATTCTGGTACACTTTTTAGCGGAAGTGACATCACAAGCCCCCACTCCTGAACTTTGATGCGTTTTATCTTCGTTATTTTTTATTGATTTGATAAAACCAAAAATCCGTATCCTATATTTTTCGATAATCTAACTGACGGACTAAATAGAATTATATTTTTTTTACTCAGGAAACATCCCTATTATGTTGAAAAAACCAGATGGCTGCGTTAATGCTGATTGTAGTCATGCATTAAAGATTCTTGTAGAACCTTATCATTACATCTTTAAATAATAGCTATCCAAAAAAAATGTTTAGGAATTTAGATCGGGAAACAGTCGCATTATATTTCAATGTTGCATAATTATTGTTAACCTTCATAGTACACTAGAGTTGACTGTAAAGGCGTTAATATTCTGTGCCCGCCGTCTCTCTTTTAAATCATTAAAAAGTTAGTGCGATAAACCATAGTCTGTGGAAAGAAAAAGAAGTTTAAATTGATTTAGGCGTTTGAACGTTTTGCCTTAATTTGTTTAGATTTTTATCATTTTATCTTAGCTTATATTCTTTGAAGTTTAGTGGGGAATTCAGGCTTTAGGCTACGGCTTTAGTAACTTTTTTCTTGAAGATAACTCTTAGGTTTAGACAGCAATTTATTTTTATAAGATCAATGGAAAGACAACATATAGTAATATTGACATTTAGATGAATTGGCGTACGATCAATTATTTTAAAACACGAGAATTTTAGTTTTAAGATAATGGATCGTACGCCAATTCATCTAAATGTTTACAAAAATTTCCGGAATCACTCTAGAATTTTTTGTCAACATTAAGATGAATCTGTTGAACGGAAAAGCTGGCAACCCTTACATATATTTATAAAAAAACGCCCCTTTTTTGAACCTGTCGCTAACTAATCGAAGTTATTTTATAAATCCAAAACAAAAGCTGGCCAGTGTTAATTCGAACAGCAAACCCCAATGAAAAACAAGGTAATTTTATAATTGACCACCGCGTTGATTTTGACGATTTACTCATCGTTTACACTAGATGGAAATTTTAAAAATAAATATTGGACGTACAAAAACAAACATTGTCCTTGCGCTCTCGTCGAAATAAATTACATAAATTGCATAAAATCGTTTCGTGTGTTTGGCACAAACTGTATGAATAAATAAACGTAAAAATCGATTTTCGATAAAATAACGAATTTTTGACGGCAGTGAAATATAATATTTACTTTGATATGTTTTCGAGCGTCATAGTAGATGGATAAACTAATTATGTAATCTACAGTGTGTAAACGGACTCTTCACGAAGCCGTCAACCAAGCATTATGTACATCAAACTAAGTTACTTTACGCAAAAATTATTGCTGGATATTTACTTTTTTTTTGGGTTAAAAATCACGTGTTACGGTAGGACTCAATGTAACGCATTCAAAACATTGTGTCGATGGATGGATTGAATAGTACGGGGGTCGTGAAGGTGTCTTAAGTAAAAAAATATGTACATTAATACAAACATGCATTTAAAAATAAACTTGTGAAAAAGTTGGAGCTTTGACCCCCAATATCTCCGTAACTAGAAGGTTCCCAAAAAAAATATCGCAATGAAGGGGAAAACAAGTTCCTTTCGGCTCCGTTTAAAGTCTTTTTACACCCTTTGTAAACTGGATTGAGTGCCAAATGGATATTTAATTCAATGAATACGAATACAAACCATGATGTAAATTCAGATACTCCATACTCACTATCTGTCTACTTTAATTTTGCCCTGCATGTCCTGTTCTCTGTTCACTAACATCGTGTCCTAGTGTGTCCAATACTGGAACAGATGGATGCTACTGAAGGTGCCAAACTTATGACTCAGTTCTAGGCCAACATATTTAAATGGTAATCTAGTAAGTGAAGGACTTTTACTAATATTTGAATAGTCCGTATATTCAAATCAGAACTGTTATTCTTTGACAGTAGTATGAAATTACTATGTCACGTCAAATTTACATTAGAATGTCAGTTTGCTTCACAATTAATTTCCCTGGCGGTGAATAAATTCACTAGTAAAATCATGTTTTAAGAGGACACATACTTAGAAGCTGAAGCTTCTCTCGGCCGGATTATAACGTTAAAATCTTATTGTACACACGGCGGCACATCAAGCTTTACATTTCCAGTATAACGTGGCCTCGCTTTGTACATATTTTCTGTACAATGAGAGATCCGCAAAAACTGGTTTTGTATAGCTCGATCAGCCGTCGTGCGTACTATCAGCCTAACTAGCATTCATTTTGTTGAATGTTAATCTCTTCAGTCTACCGCTGTGCCAAATTCCTGGCCAAATCTGTTCGGCCGTAACTGCGTGATTGATTAACGTCATCTAGGCACCCAAGCAATTAAAACAGAGAAAAGTATAGAGCAATGTTGGCCCAGTGGAAATATTACGAGTCGTAGATGATAGGCACTTTACTTTGTGTTAATTATTTCATCATTGCTCTCAAAATAGTGAAGGAAGTTATCGTGAGGAGACCAGCACGTCATGGAACCGAAGATTTGGAATCGCATGTCGATTACCACATCATACCTTCTAACAGAGTAGAGTCCTATGTCCCACAAGTGAGGACATTATAAGCAAGT
Source organism: Lycophotia porphyrea (assembly GCA_950005105.1). NCBI lineage: Eukaryota > Metazoa > Arthropoda > Insecta > Lepidoptera > Noctuidae > Lycophotia > Lycophotia porphyrea. The sequence goes on along the minus strand of OX465388.1, from coordinate 16,432,343 downwards.
GTTAATGTTTAACAAAAAATTTAGAAATACGTCCGAAAACAGTCTTAAGGTCCTATATTAAACCCACATGATTCATTGTGTTCACATCACTGTCGAACCTTTACATACAAATCCTAAATAATACAAATGCAACATATTTTATTAACCAAGTAAAAAACACCCGATACCAAACAAAACTGTCTCCCAGCCACCTAAAACTCGAAAGCCATACCTTTCAATTAACAAATAAGGCTGGGCTATAAGTAATAATTACTTGTAGCCCTATATATCAAGATTTATAACGACAGTCGAGTGTAAGTGAAGGAAATACGCGAGTTAAGGGCAAAGTTCTCCAGCCTCTGAGGGCAAAAACTCACGGTAACGACCGCCGACATATCAGGGAACATCACCATGGAGTAGATAGACACACGAGTACGCGGTGTAAGCTAACTTTTACCATATAAATTATCCGTCAGTTAAAATATAAAATTAGAGATAGATATGGGCTCGTGGTTAAATAATAACAGCCACACGATTTGATCTTGAAGATTTAAGCAAAGCTTGCCAAGGTCGGACCGTAGATGGTTGACCACCCATTACATACCGATACCACTCCATGCTTTGAAAAGCTAGTAAAAATCTACAAATACTAGCCAGTATTTGTAGATTTTTGACAGTCTAGGAGAAAGGCTGAGTAGATATTAAAATACGCTGATTACATGTTCTGTGGATGGTAGCGAGAAGGTGCCTTCACGTATGTGTGAGGGTGGAGCGTCGTTTTTTTTTTCGAATCGGAGTTGGTTAGCAAAGTTGCATTTGATCAAAAGGAACATAAAAAAAAACTGGCCAAGTGAGAGTCGGACTCGCGTACGAAGGATTCCGTGCCATAAACCGAAAAAAACACGTTTCTTGTATAGGAGCCCCCTTTAATTATTAAATAATTTCTATTTTTATTATTGGTTGTTACAGCGGCAACAGAAATACATCATCTGTGAAAATTTCAACTGTCTAGCTATCACGGTTCATGAGATACAGCTTGGTGACAGGCAGACAGACAGACGGACAGTGGAGTCTTAGTGATAGGGTTACGTTTTTACCCTTTGGGTACGGAACCCTAAAAACGAACACACTTTTAGCTCTCTACCCATCCTTCAAATATTTCAGAAACTTATAAAAATAGCACTGTTTGTGGATTATCATAATTAAATGAAAATTACTTTACATTTGATGATGAAATTATGGATGATCCGGATCCAGAATATTCATTAAAAAAAATTGACGCTCCACCCTAGTTTGCTTTTGCTGGTTGTATGAAACCAACCTTCTTCTGTACCTGTCTAATTTCTGCTCACATACACTATAGGTACATACTTGTACACCGTGAATAACGGAAAAAGCAATTCTTTTTTCTTTGCAACAGATACATTTAACTTTGGAAAGCGATGCCTTTTAAGATCGGGCGTCACTACTTTATGGCAGTTCTGTGAAATTTTTATTGATAGATTCTATTTTATTGACTTTTTTTTGGTCACTACTTCTTTTTTCCATTAGAAATTAGCTGCACCCGCGTGGTTATTGAAAATTATCTCATGAGAGCGCACTATCAGGATACAAAGTATCATATATATCCCTGAACATGGTCAACGATATCCATGAGCGAAAAGTTAACACAGAGACAGAGTTTCCATCGCATTTTATTATATTAGTTTTTGTGATGTATAGAACTGTCTGAAAAAGTTATTTTTTAATATACATATTTTGTCCTCACACAAATATTTTTATATCCACAATTCCTTGCTGTCATAGTTTACCTAACCAAGATAAGTAATACCCAGAAATAAGTAGACAACCCTTATTCGGCTCCTGTCGAAGGCACATAACATAATGTTGCCTAGAGCGATGTATCTGATAATGATTATTTACCTAATTGGCTAACGTGACGGAAGTTAGTGACAATACTCTGTGATTTCTGATTAGTTACGTGATCAGTACATTGATAGGGTAATGTGATTGAAATTTCGATTTTCTGAATTAATTAAGGTGGAAGCGCCAGGGTGGTCTAAGAAATTCAAATTTGTTTCTTTTTTTGCAATTTGCAGGTCAGTGTCAGGTTTATGTTGAAGAAAAATGAGTCGCGCTAGTAACACGTATGTAGTTATAGAATTGTCATCATGAATACATCCTTCTAAGTTCATGTAACCCAATTCATTAACTATTTCATGAAAAAGTAATTCGTGTGTTCGTACACCCCATCCAAAGGTTGCCTGAAAGATATCGCTATCAGCTTTAAGACCGCCTTTGTGGCCATAGAATAAGCAATATTGTAAATCAGTTGTGTTTCAATTTTGGTGTATGATTAAATATATTCTATTCTATTCTTTTAATATTGGGATTGTGTTATAATTGCACATTTTATTTTAAATTTTACTAAAGGTATCTGCAACCCAATGCTTTGAAATATTTTAATGCATCCATATATGTATTATATATATATATATATATATATACATTACATCCGACCAGCGTCTTCAAAGGGTTAGGCAGAGGTTAGTGTTGACTCAATGTACAACCTCATTGCGCCATTTGTATTTAGGGTTTAAATGGGGATTGAATAGGGAATGAACCCCAGGGTGCCCACTTCCGAGTCCAAGTACTAACCTAACACTAAGAAATTGTTATAACAGCGATCAAACAGTTACTTCTACAAAAAAATCATTCTCTTTGAGGAATTATCTCTTCACACCAGCTCTCATTTCTACGAACCAAATTAATCGAACACACTTCGAACTAAAAAGATTTACTCACCCAAGCCTACCTAACAGTAAACATTTATCTTCAATTCCCTACATTTTTACCAGAACCTATACGTTTACCAAATAAAAAGCTCTTCAATTCGATAGGTTATCGGCAAACACTAAAGCAGATAAGTAATGGAATATTATTTTTCCATCTTACTCGCGATAAAGATATTTAACATCGCTGCTGTCATCAGTTTCCGTCAGTATTGAGGCAGTCTTGGATCCGTTAACGGCTTTGTAATGGTGTTTTTATGATTTTTTTTCCACCATCAACAGTGCCTAAAGCTCTATTGTTTCACGCAGCGTGATTTATTCGAACTTAGTCGGTCTTGACGCAGAACGTCTGATTCGCAAAGCGTTATGTTGAAACAAAAAGTATGCTTCGCAGAATGTCGGATTCTTGTTTTATGTTTTTGCTAAAAATTTGAACCTGATATTTTTCAAATTAATATTTTCAAATTCTAAACATTACACCGCGCCTCTTTATCCCGAAGGGTACAGCAGAGGTGTACCTAATAGTACACCCACATTTCATTATGTTTTTATTTGCCAAGTAATAGGGACGAGCCTTTTACTATCAAACAAGCACAAATCCAGACTGCGTGGCTGCTACTGAAAACTTCCTGACAAAAAAATGCAATATCACTTTGCCTGACCTGGGAATCGAAGCCTAAGACTTCATGCGGAACCTTTCAACCTTATGACTCATATGACTTATATTATAAGGCATAAGGGTAAAAAACTGGTCAACCGCCAGTGTTTTCGATACACAATTTTTTTCAACATGACTTTTTGCAAATCGGACGTTCTGCATCAAGACCATCGATCCCGTCAGAGATGTATGAGGTATTTAGAGATGCGCCAAAGTGAATTTAAACGCGTTCTCTGTGAAATGATAGCAGTTTATTACCCAGAATGATATGGGGTGCGGACTTGATGTTCTGACATATGAGGCTTTGTTTATTGGAATACGTCGTTGATATACAGGTTAGCCTATATTTGCAGGATATTTTAATGAATGTTCTTTTCATGGTATGAATTTCATCAACACTGTCCAGTTTGTTCCCTACTATGTTTTGGTCGACTTTCAGCCTGCTAAATACGGTAATTTTACATGGAAGTATAGGGGTAATGAACTGGCGACTATTATTACTAACTTAGGCAAGAGCCACTTATAGCTATGAATATCAACAAATTAATTTGTATGTAAACGGAAACGGACAAATTAAAAAGGACTTATCGTATACAAGAGACTGCAAGCGGTATCGTAATGGTGCATTAATCAGCAGTAGCCCAATATTGAGACCACCCAAAATACGACTAGTAATAGAAACCCAATCGGTAACACAAAGCTCCATTAAAAGCCAATTCGAACTACATCGTTCCTGTTCCCACATCTGCAAGGATTATCAAATTCAGATCTTCCTAAATGCTTTAACAAAGCTTTTCTACTATTGATCACAGTCACACAGACATAAAACTCTTTTATATCAATCGACGCTAAACCGTCACAATTTATAACAATATGATTTTTACTGTGAATTCATTGTGAATACGTAAATATGTTGGCTATAAATTTTATTGCTCGTTGCCATTCGTTGCTGTTTTATTGTCCTGTTAGTTTCGGTGCTCATAAACTGTCCTAAAAGGGCTGATACTTTTTATTTCTACACTTCTATACACGCACACATTTGTGGTTAAGCCAACATTGTAACGGACGGTTTTCAAACGCGGCGTTTTTTACAGCGCACTGAATTTTCAACTCTCTGCCTTGAACCGTGTATTGAGAATTAAATAGAGCGTATCCCTAACGCGTTAAAACGCGCTGTTGGGTTTAAACCCTCAAACTAAGCGCTTAAAATCCAGTGCGGGTTAAAAAAACGTTACGTTATAAAAGCGTCCGTGCAACATGGGCTAAAGCAGACAGAGGCTTGTGAAAACTCATCCCACCATTTGTACACCAACTGGCTTTGGTAAATGTTTGCTTGGCTCGATATTGCACGCCACATGACGATTTTTGCCTCCACTCTTGCCACCGACGACTGTTTGAAATCATGTCCTGTTTACAGAGATAACTTTCCTCTCGAATGGTACGGTTACATTAGTCGTTCGAATGTTTTGCGCTCGAAGGGAGGGAAACTAATTTGTGGGAGAAGCGTGATGTACTTTGTTTTGGCTGATATTGTTGTGTTTGAAGGTAAACGTTTGCATTAAAAAGAATATTCTGGACATAATCGATCTGTTAAAATGTACTAGATGTTGCTCGCGTCTTCAGTCCCGTAAATTTAGAATTTGATAATCAATTCGGGTTGTACTCTGCTTGTAATTCAATCATGATTCGAAAGACACGTCGCGCCATCTTTGAGCATTATAACGTTATTGTTGTTTTCTTCGGGAGCAGCACTTTTCGGGTTGAAAGGCTATGTCCGTTTCTGTACATCTGATAACTATGCAAAATTCACAGGGTTTTGGTTTTGGGATTGGTTTAGTGGTTTGGGCGTGAAAAGGTAACAAACAAACTTACTTTTGGGTTTATAATATCGAGTAAGCATAAGGATAACAAAAATCGATCAGCGTCAGCATCATCACTTTTCTAAAAACGTCAGTAGTAGGGCAACAGTAAAGCAGTTCGTGTGCTAAAGATAATTATTTTTGTTCAATCAGTTAATCATAATCAACCTCATTGGCAGCATACCTAAGCACAAAGTAAACCATGACAGTGTATTAAAAACAAAATTTGATTGCACGTCATATTTGACGTTACCTGCTTACAACAAAGTAGCACGTAAGAAATAACAATAAAATTAAAATATTACTAACGTTGCATAGATAAGCGTACGATACTCTTTCTAAGATGGCTGATAGCCAGCTATTAGGCTCGGTGGGTAGTGAACAGACTATTGAGGAGCTTTATCTGGCACCTTTAGTAGTAGTGTCTTCTGAATCAGATGAATTTGAATCACGGATAGAAGACTATGTTGCACCAGAACCCGAAGACAGCCCTAAGATTAAATTGTTCAAAGAGGGTCTCTACAGCCCTGGCAGCGGAGAAATATGCGCTAAGTATGTAGCTATGTCAGGTAGCTCAGTGTTAAAACATCCATACTATGATTATCCATGTATTAAAGATCCGGGCATTGAGAAAGCGCTATCTAGTCCAGGTTTGTACTCTTATTAATCACATTTTCATCATTACCAGCCTTTTACTGTTTTACTGCTGTGTAGAAACCTCTTCAGGCATATAGAGAAGCCACGAACATTGATCACCACGCTTATAAAGACGGGTTTGGCGATTTCAGACTAACATTAAGTCCAGCTGCACGATGTTTTCCTTCACCGATGTCTGAAGTCCAAGATAAACTAGTACCAACATATGAATTGAAAAAGTCACATTGGTACTTGCCCAAAGAGCCCACAACCTAGGGCATGAGAAGTAAAGCCATCGTGACAATTCTGTCTGTATATTACCCATTTACGCCTTAACAGGTAAAAATATCTGGATAAAATTTGTCACATGCATAGACCAAGACTTGGGTTAGGATATGGGTCACTTAAAAAAAAAACACTTGAATTCCAACCTCAATGACACCGCTGACAAAAGCTGTAACTAATGTACCTAGCTATATTAGACAATCAATTAAACATGTATCGATTTCAGAGCCAATAAAATATTATGGTGATGATGGACAAGAGTTGTATCTAGAATTGTGTAAAGTAATGAAATTAATTCCGGTGAGAATTTTCCATAGAGGTTTGGTATCAGACACAATCGATTTGAGAGTAAGTATGTTTATTTTTTTTCTAACTTATCAAAATTTGACAAAAATCGACAATCTCACATCTGCACCCTTTCTTGAAATCATTTTAGCTATCTTTCATCACGTCCAGTCCCTTCAGGGTAGAACGTCCAAGAACACAAAAGGAACCCGATGTACAAATTTTGACTAAGTGGTGTTAGTCTAAGATCCGAGCTAGGTAAGACCTTTACTGATCTGTTTAATGGATGAAAATTATTTTATATTATGTTAAAAATATATCGCAAGTGGGTTGGCAAAATTCCTGCCCAAGCTATTATTTACTCGACAACCCTCATTCAAACCTGATTTTTTGCAGAAAACTCTATATCATCGTGTTCGCAATAAAACAGCGCTTATTATGATATAAGATTTGTTTATTAAACAAATAGGTAAAAATCACTAGAATTGACATACCTGTTTATACCTGCAAACCATGTAGACACGCCAGGAAAAAGGTAGACAATCCAATGCTTGCATATTATTATTTAACAGGCTTCATACTTACGTTTGATTTTCAATTTATGCGTTAAACTCATGAGTGCACTGTTTAATAAAAAGTTTAATTTTTAATTGAATGGACAGCAGCGTTCTCTGTGCCTTTGTAACAACCATACTGCGATCGCCAACCCGCCTGCCAAGCGTGGCGATTATGGTAACTTGAACATAGGCCTCCTCCAAAGGGGAACCCCCCTTTGGAGGAGGCCTATGTTCAGAAGTGCAGGTCTTTCGGCTGAAATGATGATGATGATGAATGATGGCCAGGAATTTTTTAGCCAACCCGCTCGCGATTTATTTTTTAACATACTTTTGTTATAAAATAATTTTCATCCATTTAACAGATTAGTGAAGGTCGTGCCTAGCTAGGATCCTCTACTATGTGGACAGGGCGATGAGTTGTGTCAACCATGTCTGCACGAGACTTCCATATAATCATGAGGCCTACCATGACGTCTTAAAGCTGTATTGTTTTAATCTTACTTCAATGTGGGACAAAGATGAACCTAGACGTTCTGTGTAGCTCTATCTCTTTCTGACACTGAACTTACCTTAAAATGAATGATGATGATGCTTTAGAAGTGGTGGTACAGAACTCGGACTACCTCTACTTAACTAATTTCAGTATTACGGTATTAACCCAAGGGGCATGAGAGCAATGTGTATGGCCTTGGAACACAACAGGACCGTGAAACGTTTCGACTTGACGGGCAATTACTTGGACCATCTCGACGCGTCCTACCATCTTGGTATGATGCTCGGCGATAGAAACACTATAACGGAGCTAGTGTTAAGCAAATGCTAGTAGGTTGCTACACTTTTGTTATTTTTACATAGATAGCGAAGAGGTTTTTACCAAAAGTTTTTATAGAGGTGTTTAGGTTTTGATCTATGTACACCTATCGTCGGTGAGAGCAGCGGTTGCCCAGTGGTAGTGACCCTGACTTACGAACAGTAAGTCGTGAGTTCGAACCCAGGCAGGCGCATTACTTTGTGTAATTTATTTCATCACCACTGCTCTCAAAAACGGTGAAGGAAAACATCGTGAGGAAACCGGCATGTCCTAGAACCAAAAATTCGAAGATATGTGACATCTACCAATCCGCACTGGGCCCGCGTGGTCGATTATAGCCCATTCCCTCTCATAGAGAGGAGGCTTGTGTCCCAGCAGTGGGAACATTATAGGCTGATGATGATGATGACACCTGTCATCAGTTTTATTTTGTTAACATAATTTTATTCCAGTATTTCCTCGAAGGCTAAGTATGACTGCACGTCCCATGTAATAGGGTCGAGCCTATTATCATTAACCTGCAGGCATAAATCTACTCCGGGCTATTTACTTACAAATTCCTGATGGAAACCTCAACAATGCTTTTTCGACTTGTATATGAAACCCAAGACCTCATGATAAGCAGTAAAAAGGCGCTAGTGGTGCAAGCTACCTGATGATGATGATGATGATGCCATCTAGCCGATTTCGGCCACAGCGACTGCAATCGATGGCTTTCTAGGGAGATTGTCGAGAGCTTTGGTGTGCTGCTCTGTCATGTGCTACCTAGTATTCTAGTGACGAATGAGGCAGTGGTGGAGTTTTGAAGGTCTTAGTAGTAAGAAAGCAGCTCGTAAAACTATCAGCTTTTGTGGCCGAAAGGTATAAGATTGGCAATCACATACCAGTAGGTGCAACGTTGGAAGGTGAACTGTTGACCTGGTGAAGGCTGCAGGGAAACATGCAACAACAGGTGCACTAATACAAAGCGCGTCCGTTCAACACTTAGAAGCCTCTTCATCTCTTACTGTGTGGTGCGACGTTCATAATAATTCGGAAACGCGAAGATTACCGTAAAACGGGGTGAATAGGACTGCAGGGGTGAATAGAGACAAATTTTAAAAGGGATTTTTACATTCAATTGATATGATATGTTACCAACAAGGTCTCTAAATAATTAACTAAGTAAATAAAATAGAGTTCTTTTTGGTAATATATCATATCAATTCAACGTTAAAATCCCTTTCAAAGTTTGTCTCTATTCACCCCTGCAGTCCTATTCACCCCGTTTTACCGGGTACTGAGATGCATACCTTTACTAGTTGTGCTATACATTACATATATTATAAAAATATTTATATCGTGTCCTGTCAGTTGTTCACTACAGGAACTGATGAATGCTACCGAAAGCGCCAAACTAGTAGCTCAGTTCTGGGCCGACACAATATAAATTGCCATCGCCACGCTAAGAAGATAAAAACATTTTGCAGCATCGGACCTAAATTCATACGCAGAGTTCTACAACACCTTAACAGTACTAAGCTGGATCTATTAGATTTGTCCGAGAACAATTTAGGGGATGAAGGTTTCCCGAACCTAACCGAACAAATTTTACATGGGGCTGTTATTAGAAAGTAAGTTCTTATATTTCTCAATTTAAAAAAAAAGGTATCAGATTGGTCTGGATTGGTTGGTGGAAATGGTCGTTAGCCCGTATACGGGCTTGAAAGGCTTTACTTGAAATCGGGCAATCGATGCATTAATTACCCTGGAATACGGATTAACGACTACGAGTAGTTTGTATCCTAAGATGTGTACTTGCGTGCCCTGATAAAATTTAAAGAAAAACAGGCGTAGAGTATATGTACTAATTCGGTTAACCGAAACAATGAAGCGGGGCTAGATTGTCTGTAGCCGAGCTTACTCGACCCCGTTCATTTTCTCTAGGTCGTTTGCCCGAATTCCATAGGTAATCGAATTCGGGAGAACAACCAAGTGTAAATGTGCCATCACTGACAGATAATGGACAGTCTAAGGTATTTCTAATAACATGAAATTTTACACAAGCGCTCCTTATATGTATATTTAAGAAAGGTAAGTACAAAGGAAGGGATTTTTTTTTTATATTTCTGCTATAGGGGATTAAACAGGGGATGAAGGTTTGATAGGAAATTCTTCATTTGTTTCGATGGGAAATCTTACTGACTACAAACTAGTTTGTTTGATATACAAGTTGTTAACGAACCCTTCACGAAACCAACAACCAAGCTTCTGTACATTAAACTAATTAACTCTGCCCGAAAATTATTGTTGCTGGAACGACTTTTTTTCCGGAGCGAAAAATCACGTTTTTCGGTAGGACTCAATCTAACGCACTCAAAACATTGTGCTGATAGGTGCGTTGAATACTAGGAGAGGGATCATGGCTGTATTTAAAGTAAGTATAACATTAAAAACTTGTGAAAAGTTGGAGCCTTGACCCCCAATATCTCCGTAACTAGTAGGTTCCCAGGAATGGTCCAAAACAAAAAAAAACAAAATTGAAATGACTGCCCTTTCGGCTTTGTTAACGGCATTTTTACACCCATTAGATATGTATATTGTCTTTTTTTAGATTAAACTTAAGGCGCAATAACTTGACAAGTAAATCCCTATCGTTGTTCGCTGAAGTGCTTGAGTTCCATGACCACACTAGGCATTTGGACGTCTCTTGGAACAATTTCTATAAGGCTGCAGGTATTTTATAAGATCTTAATATATCTTGTGCTGAATAGTTTACAGTCTGTCATCATCACCCTGCTTACTGCCAATTTATTTGGTGTATGTCTTTTTCAAAGGTTGAAGTAACAAAAGATTATATTTTTTGAACAAATTGTCTTGTCTGTACCATAAGAGAGAGGTCTTTGTCCCGTAGACAATAACACGCTAGTATTTTTATGTAAAACCCGTCTTTATTTCGTGATGTTAAATGTAATGAAAGTTGGCAATAAAATTGTTGGGGCGGACGTGCACATGGCCGTTTAGAGACGTCCAGGGGCTCAAACTTTCAGCTGGCCATCTCATCCGCGATAGGATCTCATAAATATTAAACACGACGCCAGTTCAACGCAACACTTTTATATTCAACGTGTATTTGACGCGTATTTCGTGCTCATATAATTTGCATATTCGAGGATGAAAAACTGTGATGTCAATCAAAGCGCGGTTTTTTTGTGCTTGTCCAAATTGTATAACGAAATTTGGTAGCGTAAAGCGTTCAAATATTGAGGCTTTATCAGATTTTTGTGGAACTTGATGGTTATGTTACATGAGAATAACGCAAAAGCTATGACGGGAGTTAAACTGAAAAAAAATGACACAAAAACGTTTATTGTTTGGCTGGAGTGTATGAAATTAGTTATTGGAGTATACCGAGGAGCAATATATCAACTTAGTACCGGTTTTGTTATTTTCCGGTATTCCTGAACAGGAAGAGCACTCCAGCGAACAAAAGCGGGTGCGGCCGCAGTTACAACTCTGGGCTTTTTGCTGAACTCAGTTCTATAATAAGCCCGTCATCAGACCATACTCACTTGATTAACCTTTATTTTTCTCTAACAGGAGCAAAACAGTTCATCCGTGCCCTGCGCCAGAGTAAAGTACTTGAGGAGCTTAACATTTCCTTTTCCTCTCTTAGCGTGGGAGTTGAAATCGGCGCATTATTGCGCATAGACACCTTGAAGAGGCTGGATCTTAGTAATAATAAGTAATTTAACTTATGATTATCCATTTTAATATGAATAATTTTAAAACTGGACTTAGGCCACAATCCTGGTATCCAGTTTACTACCATGCCGCTGCATGTAAATGTTCATCAGCTAGAAAAAGTGTGGACCCCCCACACCTGCGCACGTGCACGAACAGTGCAGTTCGCGTGCATCATAAGAACATAATGGAGACCTTTGGATATGTTCGCGAGATGCGTGAGCGCGAGGAATGTTACATGTCCAAAGCCATAGCAACAGTGTGTCGATGTGGTAATGTTCGGAGGGTTATGTCCGACAATGGATGTCTTTGTTCTCTGGCACGACAGTTTTTATATCTTGTTAGTTACAATTTCCCCATTTCAACCGCATCGTAGGGGTAGGATAGGAGGTGAAAGGTTTCAATATATTAGATCTCACTTCTTTTGTCGTCGAAGTCAACCAAGGCATATATCATAATATTGAACTTGGCTCTCATTTCACATTTATGTTCTTGATGGGATGACTTTTATATGTTGATGATGGTAGTTGAATGATATAAGATTTTGGATTTTCAGATCTATTGATATAGTTGGTAGCTCTGTAGTACTCGATCTATCATTTATCACGAAGCCGGTTCTCAGCTCCTCCAGTTTCCATAAGGCGATGTTTATCACCACAATTGAAAACGTCGGTTTTCGATTGAAACTGACAGTTCCATAGATTATCATCATCATTATAAACCATTCCTTATCATTGTGCCCATGGTATAAAGTTACAATAGAATTAAGGGGTGCTACATACTCATTCGGGTCGGCACATTCGGTTCGGCTTTTTATTTAGAGTTTAGACCGTGGCTGTTTAGTTGTCGTACCAAGGTGGTCCGCTCAATGTATCCGCCATAAAATACCTTTAGGCGTGTTTTATCCATTAAACAGGTACAAATAAAAATAAATACGGACCGTCTAATGAATAATATTTCTATTTTTAAATTATTCAAATATATACCTGTGACGGTTTTTAATGATTTTTTAGTAGTCATTGGATACATGCAGTGGGCTGCCGTTATAGATGCCGCTAGTCACGGTGTATGTTTAACGCCGTCGATTAGCGGTAACTACTACTCATATTCTAGTTTTATTTGATTTATGGCAATCGGTAATCTCCATCCAGACATGCCATGGCTGAATCATGTTCAGGTCGGCTAAGGATAAAGCGAGCTAACTGGTGCGGCTTTATCCCAAACATTTGACTACATAAATTCGTTGCCTTTCGGTTGTGCCGAATCTTGCCGATGCAAACATGTATGTAGCCTGCCTAAAGAAGACTCACGGGATCCGTTTCCCTATTAAGTGCAAATGAGACACAATTATGTCTTTTTCCAGCGACACAGACACTTGATTACCTGAGAGGTAAATAAGAACATTAAAAGAATGAAACTTCTAACTCGTAAATTATAGTCACTTTGGGTATCCTGACCTAAATTGAAGATGGAATTTAGGAATGGTTTGTTTGTGCCTGGTGATAATCAGGATGTCAGTGAAACCCCCGGTGTTTACGTGACGAACAACCAGACATTAACGTGTCGAGTTTTGACCGTAATCATGTCTTTTGGCAAGGGGATTGTTGAATGGAATAATATTTGAATATAGCTCAGTTATGCAAGGAATAGTCATTAATGCGCAGTTTTTTAAGTGCTCCATTCACTGATAAACTTGCTCGTTTTCACTTACACTAAATGGCCTAGTAATCGCAAGTGCAACTGCTGAGCATGAGGTTCTGGGTTCGATTCCCAGATCAGACAAAGTGTTATTTGTGTTTTCCATCAGGAATTTCTTAGTAGCACTCACGAAGTCTCGATTTGTGCCTGGTTGATGCTAACTGGCTCGCCCACTATTACATGAGACTTAAAACATAACTAGCGAAATGTGGGTGTCCTATTAGGTACATGTATAAACTCGCGTCACCTTTGCCTAACCCTTCTGACATTACAGGCGTGATGTTATGTTATGTAAATGACAGCAAAATAAAAGCTAAATATTATTGATGTAGTAGTACTTGATATCGTTTCATTTGATAGATTTTACCACGCGATGCAAGAAATGCTTCAATAAATAATTTAATCGATTAGAGAGCTTTCCGATCTTAATTTGAATGATTAGCTTATTCATAAAAAGCATTTGATTTATAAAGTTTTTTTTTTTCATAGACTAACTACGTCCGCGGCTAAAATCATAGCCAGAAACCTTGTCATTGCACAGAATCTACACACTATGGACTTATCTTTCAATCCATTCACTCCTCTGGATGCATTGGTAATACTAATCAGTATGGAAAACAAGGAAGTCAAGCTCAAGGAACTGTTTTTGGATTTTATTGAAGTCAGCAAAGAATTTGCTCATGTTAGTATAGTAGTTTATTCTAGTTCATTTGAAACATTAATTAACCATAGAGTGTGTGTTGTCTAGAAAGTTCTAGAAGCAAGTTTTCCACTTTTTTTAAATCTACTGTTTTAACTTTTTGACAAAAGTATAATATATACACGGTATATATTATACTTTTGTCGCAACAGTTGATTTTTTAAATTACCGATGAATAAAATTTATATGATGTACTGGATAATTATGTGTTAATTTAACTTACACCATACTAGCAACTTAAAATTTATTTCAGAGATTAAAAGAAATAAGGGCTCTAGAATTCAGACATGACACTGTAATAACCCACGGCCATGTCCTTGGAAACTATACGTTGATTTCGACGGACATGAAGGTTATATGTTTAAAGCAACTTGTGCAAATCACGACAAAGAAAACTAAAAAGGGTGGAGCCTCGGGACCGGACTTCTTGTGAGTAGATTCTTGTTCTGTAACCACGACGTTGACGTGGTGAAATGATTGCTTATATAAGATCCCATTAAAGTAGATGGACAAACTTTTAGATATCATTCAGACCACCAAAATAAGGACAATGGTAAAAAAAAAAACGTATGAGAAACTTACAAGATAAAAAAACAGCTAACGAAAATACACTAAAAATGCCGGCAGTTTATTATTTTAGGTCAAAATAAAATCACTTTAATCAGTGTTTTTTTGTTTGGGTATCTTTGGTTAGACGTTCTGAACGCTGTGTTAAAATTTGTCCATCTATTTTAATGGGACCTGAGATAAAGGTATAGGTCCTGCGTGCCGCTATGGGGAAATCGCCCGAGTTTATATATGTATATAACCAAAGGATACCAACGAATCTTTCTGTATGTCACAGGCTTGTATATTCTCAAGAGTCCTATTACATTTTTTTCGCAAATTCATGATTTTTGACGCTGCAATTTTCAGCAGCAGAAGGTATTTCAACTATTTGATGTTTTTTTCTTGTAAGTTGGGGTTTTTTATTTTAATTTTTCTTTTCGTGTAATTTACTTATAAATATTTTACGAACATAGTTTGCAAAAAAGCAGTCGGTGATGGAACTTTGACGCTCAAATTCACATTGTTACATTCAATTCTTATGAAAGCTAAAATTACTAAAAGATAAGTTGAATGTTTTACTTGTTTATTGGCGTTCTAGAATTTCTTTAAATTCCTTTAGTTTTCACGGAAAAAATCGCAAAGAAAGCCTAATTTAAGCCATTAATGTTTTGATTCAGCGTCCATTATATTCCATACAAACACAATTTTATCAAATTAACTAATATGATTAAAAAAAACATCTATAATGAATACGTTTCATTAGTTTTCGTTTGTCAATATAATAAGTCAAAAATACAATAAATAAAATTAAAGTACTATATATTCTACATCATATTAAACTTGCTCCTAAGTGTCTTGACGAGGAAGGTACTGTACACGATATTTTCACGCGCAATCTTCCGGAGATCACTTTTGTTATCGACTCATGAACGCCAATCAAATTACAGCGTCAAAAATCAAGAATTTGCGTAAAAAATGTAATAGGACTCTTAACCATTATAGCTAGGTACCTGCCAGGGACCTGTTACTTGTAGCCTCTATCTTATAAAACAAAGGCACGAGTCCATCTTGCACCTATTTGCTTCTTAAATGACTTCTAAAATAAAGGACGAAGTTATATATTCGGCCAGCATCTTTGGCAAACAGACAAATATTGTTTGTCATAACAATATTTGTCTGTTTTGGTGAGGTGTATGCCATTAAAAGCCTGTTGTCACAAATTGTTGCATATTCTTTTGTGCGTAAATAAAAAATGAGTACTTTAGAGGAAGTCTGAAAGTGGCGCTGGTGGCTGAAAAGTTGCCTGGTAGGCGGTTATCATGGTATGGACAAGGGATACGAAGGAATGAGGTAAAGTCTCGTAAGGAAAGTTTTGAGTATGAATGTGGATAGCCATAAAAGTAAAGGAAAACCAAAGAAACGATGGATGGAATGTGTGGAGGATTATATGGCTAGCAAGGAGGTGACTGCTGACATGAAGGGCAATAAAGAAGTCTTTAAAAGGTGACATGCTGCACCGACTACAGAAGACATGCTGAATTGGGATAAGGGCAAGAGAATGATGATGATGATTCTCTGTGCGTAAATACGAACTTCTAAACCAGGTAAACAAGGCATTTACCTCGTTTTCAAAGAAGCGGTTTTCACCCAATGGCAACGTCTTTTACTTCCGAGTTATTGGTTTTGAGTTGAACCCAAGCAGGCAAATTGCTTTTATGTATTTAATTTCATCACCACTGCTCTCAAAACAGTGAAGGAAAATATCGTGAGGAAACCGGCACGTTCTAGGTCTCCTGTTGATGCTTAGGTCTAATTTTGAATTTGCATGCTATTAGTATGGCGGAATGAGTCCTGCTGTATAATATTTTTATAACATTCTGTATACCACATTTTATGCAAATAAATATAGTTACTTACTAATTCTGCTTATGTTTCGTTTTCAACCCTTTAGAGTTCAAATAGTTCGTCTTCACAAAGAAGGACGTACGCATATGGAAATAGCTGAGTTCCAGATCCTCTTGCAACGAGCTGGGGCTCCGGACTCAGAAGACTTAATAATGTTGCTCTCCCAGTACTTCCCTGGACCCAAAACCGAATCTAAAATTCGACCAATCAACATTGAGAGTGAGTTAAGAATAAACTGTACCACGTAATTTGTACCTAGTTGGTCCAGTATTAGAACTGCTGCTGAACATGGGGACCTGGGTTCGATTCAGGTCGGGCAGCATTACTGGGTTTTTTAATAAGAAATTTCTCTGTTGCAACCACGGAGTCTGGGTTTACGCCCGGTTGGTGGCAATAGGGTAGCCCCCTGTTACATGGGATTTAAAAATAACTGGCGAAATGTGGGTGTTCTTTTAAGTACACTATTGCTTAGTCCTTCGAGAATTACAGGCAAAAATAATACATGTTGTAAACGTAGCCTTCACGAAGCCAAACGGAGCCTCAACCAAGCGTTTTATACATTAAACTAAGTATGTAACTCTACGAAAAGTTATTGCTGGGAAACGATTTTTTATTTTCGGTGAAAAATATTTACTGCAGGACTCAAAGAAGCAAACTCAAAACACTATGCTGATGGATGTTAGAAATACAGGGTGTAAACAGACTCTTCACGAAGCAGTCAATCAAGCATTCTGTATGTACATCAAACTAAGTAACTTTACGCAAAATAATATTGCTGGGAAACGATTTTTTTTTGGGGTGGATTTCACGTTTTACGGTAGGACTCAATGTAACGCATTCACATTGTAATGATGGATGGATTGAATAGAAAGGGGGTTCTGGAGGTGTTTAAACTAAAAATTACATACTCACACACACACAAAAACACACACACATCACATTAAAAACATGTATTTAAAAAAAAACTTGTGAAAAAGTTGGAACTATGACTTCGTGAAGTGTCTGTTTACACCCTGTATTTATCGTTTGGCGTACAGGGTACGCGCTTGCTTGTCACGTATATGTGACAATGACGATCAAAACGGTAAGGGTCTTTTTACACCCATTAAATACCTAGTCGCTTCCTCGATGAGACAAATGCTTACACTCTATGGTATATTCATGCATGCTTTTTCTAATAGCGTTGGTTGATTATATACACCGGCTCTACCCTGAGAAAATGCTGGTTCCGCCGCCTACCTTAGAATCGTCAATGAAACTTAAGAAAGCCAAGCAAAAGGGAAAAAAGTGACCTTTACCTGATAAGGAAGTACCTAAAACTTTTTATTTTGTCTTTTTTTGTCCCTCATTATTAATTTACTTGAAATCTTTTATTTGTTCTCTCACAGAGAGAAGGCCTATGGCCCAGCAGTGGGAACATTACGCTGAATATGCTATGCTATGTTTATTTATTACCTCACAATTACGCGCGATAGTCAAGTAACATTTTATTAATAATTATGATGAACATTAATATTATTTTTAAGATTTTTGTTCTTGGGAATACGATTTTAATATAAGTTTTCTTAGAAATATTATTAGCTCTGTTTAGTCAAGTTATAGATTATTTTTGCAACAATTTAACGTATGTTTGTAGAGTGTTGTTTTTGTGATAGGTAAGAATATTTTTAAATTTATTAATTTATATTTTATAACCTAATCATTACGCTTCTTTTTTTTCAAATAAAAAGAAGATTTTATTTTTAAGATTTTTTTGTTGGGAGAATGATTTAATTTAAGTTTTCTCATGGAAATACTATTAATGTCTACTTTTAATTTCATAAAAATATAATGTTATGGTAATACATAAACATGTTTTTTTTTCAAAAACACAACAACCAAGGTCAACTGCATATTTGACTTGGCCTAAGCGTATCCATTAATCCGTGTTTATTTAAAGGGTAATTAAAAAAAAACAGACTTGATAACCTCCTCCTAAAAGCAAATCATTCAAAACAATCAAGGTTTTAGTCAGTACAAGTCTGACACTCCCTTCCGCTCTGCCCAGAGCGGCAGAAGTCATTTGATGATTTCCCATCCGTAAAAAAAAAGAGTACCTCATGGTATACCTGTTTCTTGTAAAGGAAGTTATCTAAACCATTTATTTAATGGAAAGGAAGTGAAATCATTAAGGAACATAGAGTTTTCATTTTATTTACTACTTTTTTACTTTGTCTGTGCTCTTGCAAATGACTCCCTCTCTAAACGAGCACTCATTATATGTACAGAGTGACAACCTGTATATCAGTGCTCGTAATTATACAACGTACGCCAAACTAGAGAAATCAACGTCTAAACACAGTTCAAGCGACCGACAACAGTTAATTATTCCGACATGACCCAACAACGTACATCTGCACTTATCAACCACGAACGTCGATAGCCAAAGCGTACAGTTTGGAAAACACGCCTCTACGCCACCGCCCTCTAACGGAAATTGATTGCACATGACATGACGTAACAGGCTGTGGACAGTTCATGATGACGTAACTTCTACGCTTCGATATCACGTGACCGCAGCAAAGGCACTCAAATTGCTTTGAGGTACTACATTATTAGTATCCAATTGATAGTTACTTTTGGATAATTAGTTCATTCTGTGCATGGTGCTTGGTTATTGAGATGAGTGGGTATGGTTTTAGTAAGTGCTTTGTTTAGCTGTTTAGGCTTGTTTTGATAACTTAAGGGCTGATTTGCTCATCACATTGACAGTGGCAGGGGCGTGCCGTCCATAGGGGCAATTAGGCCTAGCCTACCCTACCAACAACTCCAAATGCATTTATTATAACTATTTAATAAAATAACACAAAATTTTAAAAAATAAGTTAAAACTCCTGTTAAATACTTATAGCAACATGTCGCGCCCGTGTGAACTCACACTATACGTTACTACACCGCTCCGTTTGGATTTTTAGGCTCAAAGATTGAGGGCCTACCTTTGCATTCAAAAATTTACGCACACTGATGCATATTTTCGTGTGTATGAACGGCACACATGCATAGATTATGGGCGTCGTCGTCGTGTGTTTGTAAGAAGTTAAAAGCAGTAAGTTTACGTAATTATCATATGAATGATAAGATAATTTAAGCAAGTTGTGTTTAAAGGTAGATGTGTACACAAATTATGAGAATTAACCTAAAAATATGTATACCCATTTTTTTTTTGGTTATCGGTATGCATGGCCTACCCTACGTGGAGAACCATTGCACGCCACTGGACAGTGGCAATAAATTCTAACTTCAATGTTAGAGGAAAAGTCAAGATTATCGTTGTCTACGTAATTGCTGGTTGTATGGAAGAAGACGACATGCAGCGCCGACCCAAAATAAGGTAATTATGATGGGATAAGGGCCTGACAATGATGATGATATCACTATTGTTGACTACTGTTTGATGTGCATACAATTTTGATGGCTTTGAATTACAAATGCATGGCCAATATCAAATCAGAAAGCCGGAACTACAGGTTCATAATTGGTTCACCGCGAATAATTTAGTATTAAATGGGAAAAAAACGAAGTGCATCAGATTTGCTCTACCGAATGTCAAAAGTAGTAATAGTGACATAGTATTGAATCAAGAGAAACTAGAATTCGTCGAAAAAACTGTTTTCCTGGGGATCACGCTCGACTCAAGCCTACAATGGGGTCCGCATATAACATCTCTTGCAGGACGGCTGAGTTCAGCAGCATATGCTGTTAGAAAAATCCGTCAATTTACTGATGTAGATACCGCGAGGCTGGTCTATTTTAGTTATTTTCATAGTATTATGTCTTACGGTATTTTACTATGGGGACGGGCTGCAGACATCGAATCTATATTTATTCTGCAGAAAAGAGCTATCAGAGCCTTATATGATCTACGTAGGCGTGACTCTCTAAGAGAACTGTTTAAGGAAATTAACATCATGACAGTACCTTGTCAATACATCTATGAAAACATCATGTACGTTAGGAAAAATCTGCATTTATTTAGTAAAAGAGGTGACAGGCACCACTATAGTACTAGAAACAGGGACGAACTAGTACAGCCAGGTTTTAGGTTAGCTAAAGTAGACTCATCTTTCATGGGGTACTGTTTAAAATGTTACAATAAAATACCTCCCCACATTCTACAACTAAACGAGACGAAATTTAAATCTTGTATAAAACGCACACTATGTAGGCAAGCATATTATAAATTGGGGGATTACATTGATGATAAAAATGCTTGGCTCACTGCTGGTCCTGCTCCACAAGCATAGGGGCAAACTAATTTATTACCATGTGAAGTTATTGTGGAAGCTGCAGAAGATTGTAATAATATCTTTGCATTGTATAAATTCAATCTCTTAGTATTATATAATTGCATAGCACATGTGTGAGTACTATGTACTGTAAAGCTACCATTTACATTTAGTTATCTTTCATTGACTTGAATTTGCCCTGGTGGCTGAGAGAATGTCATGCTCACTCAAATGTCTCGCTGATGGTGGCGGGTGTGTCGGGTCATTTAGCTCCCTTCAATATGGTTGAGCTGAATGGGTCTGATCCATGCGTCATGTTCGTGAACGGGCGCTGTCAGTTGGGACTGGTCATCTCTAGGCTGCCATGGTTTATTTTAACTACTTACTTTGTTTTTAAATTGTTGATATAATGTTTTACTCTGGACGCTCTTAACGTGCACGTATTTCTACATCGTTCTCACATATGTTTAATCTCAACATGAATGATGTAACCAAGATTTTGTACAATATTTTGATTGAAAAGAGTGTCCATGGAGTTTCTTGCCCATTCTTCTCCATAGAGATCTACGCTTTGGAATGGGCAACTACAGTACTTTCACAAGTTATTATGCCTTGTGTCTGTGACTGTAGCTTAACAGGCACTTTTGAATGTCAGAAAAACAAATAAGGCTACTTATTTGTTTTTCTGACATTCAAAAGTGCCTGTAATGGTCTAATTGAAATAAATGCTTTTGAGTTTTTGAGTTTGAGTTTGAGTTTGGAACGAATTGCTTATAAGTTAAAATTTAGATTTTCTTACTTTCAAGGGTGAAGAACAAACTCAACACTTGTCTTACATAATAGCAGAAACAAGTGAAAAGAGAAATACCGTGCACAAGAAGCCGTTACTTTTAATTTGCGACGTAAGTGCATGCCGCCTTAAAAGATTAAAGACTACACGCTGCGGTTGTAATTACTTTCAGTACAAGTGGGCTAGGAGATGCTTCGGTACTGGGACCATTTGTACTATGGTTTGTACAGTATGTGGCTTGTGTTTGACAATTTGAGGTATTCCTCCAATGAAAAGCCAATTATATCACAAAAGTTGTTTTCCAATGGTTATCAGGATATTTAATAAACTACCACAATCATATAGGGATCTGCCAATCAATCGATTTAAAACGGCATTATTCAGATGGCTTATAGAAAATTCATTTTATTCTGTGAATGAGTTAACCTTAAAGATTCACATTGACATTTTCCTATTATTAATTCATTGAAAAGTTACTGACATTCTTTCCTTTATGTATTTATGTACATATTTTTGACATTTTCAAATATTTAAATATAAAACGACATAAAAACCACCGTTATCGGGAATAAGGTCAGGGCTCCAGAGAGAGGAACCTCCTAACAATACGAGCCGTGTCCAGGAGTACCGCTTTCTGAATCAAGCCCTTGATCCAGCTGCCTAACGTGAGCCTCCTCAGGTGTTGGTCGAGGCTATTGGCAATTAAGCCATGGGCTGATACGACTACCGGCACAATGATCGCTGAGTCCACATCCCACATGTCAACAACCTCGCGAGCTAAGTCAAGATACTTGATTTGTTTATCTTTCTCGGCTTTCACGAGGTTCTCGTCATGCGGGACCGTAATGTCAACAATCATTGCGCGCCGCTCTGATCGATCCAGCACCACTATATCAGGCTTATTGGCTACAATAGTCCTGTCAGTGATGATGGATCGATCCCAGTACAGTGTGATATTGCCATTATCGAGAACTGGATCGGGCACATACCTAAAGTACGGCACTTCCGATTCCACAAGGCTGTATTTTAGAGCAATTTTCTGATGGATAATCCTGGCTACAAGGTACACATTTCAAAATAAAATTTATTTGCTAGAATTAGTAGTAAGTACATTACAGATGGTCGAGTTTTATTAAAGTTGCTCACACAATTCGCTAAAACTAGCATGCTAAATTTAGGAATACACTATATGAATTTAATATAATTGGTTACATTTTTACTATTGACATTCCTATTATTGACATCCTTATTAATATAACATACTCGTACCATCATCTGCCTAGCCTTTTCCCAACTATGTTGGGGTCGGCTTCCAGTCTAACCGGATGCAGCTGAATACCAGTATTTTACATGGAGCGACTGTCTATCTGACCTCCACAACCCAGTTAGTACTGGGTAATACGATACCCCTTTGTTAGATTGGTTGTCAGACTTTTAGGCCACTGACTACCTAACGACTGTCAAAGATCTTCAAATGACAGCCGGGACCAACGGCTTAGTGTGCTTTCTGAGGCACGGAGGAAACTCGGTATGTAATGGGCGGTCACCCATCCACAGAACAACCTAGGCAAGCACGGCTTAACCTAAAGATCGACCCGAGCGGCTGTTATTATTTTCGTCTGGTTATTTATCATCGTACATCGTCATCATCACTTGTAACATAACTACAGCATGAAGTTAGAGCCACAGCTCAAATAACTTTCTGTACAAATGGGACGATTTGTATTGAGACGGTACTTGGTCGGTTTCTACAACGTGTGGAGTGTTTAAAGTGTCCCAAGAAATTTGAACCAGTGCTACGAAAGAAGAACTCAAAAGATGATTAATAGCAAGCATATAAAAAAGAGGGTGCTTTAGACCACACGACTGAAGTGAAACTAAAAAAATGCCGAACAATCGTCTGTCAAATTCAAAAACGCAACTCTCTCTCCTTCTATCTTCATTTAGTTATATCTCCCTCTCTACTTCCGTTCGCGTCGCCCGCACACTTTCCGTAACGCTTTCGTCACGCATTCGCCAGCTTACTCCCCAAGTAAGGCGTGCGCAAAGAAGTTTTGCTTCAAAAATAGTTGAGTTATCCTCTTATGCTAGAGTCAATGTTGTGTAAGTAAATCAGGACATAAAACCTACTTTTTCTTGCACAGCGTACGCAAACTGCTTATCCCTCTCCGAAAATATACTCCGATCTACTTCAAGGTAACAGTATGATTATAGCTAGTTCGCTACGCGTCAATGAAGGTAGTTGAACAATTTGTCTCGTCTAGTCGGCCGTTGATTGGCTGGCCGGATGCCGCGTTGTGGACTCTGTCAATTAAGTCTGTGCACTTAATCAACATTATGCTTGGCTTGCAGACATTGTACCTGTGGTACACTGTGGTCTTATGTGTGCGTACTGGTTCGATAGGTGAAGCTTTCAACCAATATAATATCGCAATTATTTAAAATTGATTGTTCAAACTATGAATAGGTAGGAAACGCTGGCATGTCGACGTGAGAGATTGGAAAAAAACCGAACTGAGAGAAGAGTGGAACGTAAAAAGACTTTGGGGGACGCCTTTGCCCAGCAGTGGGACAGTACAGGCTAAGAAAAAAACTAATAGGTAAGAAACGATTGATGGGGTGAGTGTAACTTGATTATATCGCTAGAAAGGTATCGACTACTGAGATGACAACTTATAGTTAAGTATGGAACTGCTGCTGTTGACATGCTGCGTCAACCCCAAAAATTGGGTTAAGGACAAGAGAAAGATCTGAAAAAAAAAACGGTTTTGCACAGAAATAGAAATTAAAAATTCTTCTCTCTCTAATCTTAAAAAAGTAAAACACGAAGTTTTTAACAAGGGACCAGTTGGATATTAAAATAAATTGCAGATTATATCACCTCATGGTAGATCGTACCGTATTATGTTTTAAGAATGTCGTAGGTTTCCTAAACAAAGAAAGACAATTAACATTCCCCATTATTGTTTCTTCTTTATGGGGAGAATGGAAGTAGACAATTTGTTGCGCATTACTTGATTTGTATCCCATTCTATTAAGGGTCGCCTAATAGAATGGGATAAGGGTAGGAAGTTGATGATGATTATTGTTCCTATTTTCTTATAAGCATCTCAGAAAATTATTTTGTTGAATATAAAGTTATATAATAAACCCATTATACATAACACTGCCTCGTTGGAGTGCCTCGTTGATCGAGTGGTTGCAAGCGCGACTGCTGAGCATGAGGTCCTGGGTTCGATTCCCAGGTCGGGCAAAGTACTATTGGGTTTTACATCAGGAATTTCTCAGTAGCAGCCACGAAGTCTGGATGTGTGCCCGGTTGAAGGCAATAGGCTCGCCCCCTATTACATGGGACTTAAAAAAACATAACTGGCGAAATGTGGGTGTACTATTAGGTACACCTCTGCCTAACCCTACGGGGATTACAAGCGTGATGTTATGTTATGTGTTATGTATACATAACAACATTCAAAGTTACTGCAATAACTTAATAGAAATACGATGTTAATACTTCTTTACCAAAAAACTCCCCCAAACACCAAGATAAACACCCTATAAGAATATAAGCATTCAAATCGTAAAGGATCTTCTTTTAGTATTATAAAGCTATTTCTTTCCCCACATTTAACTAAAACGAGCGTGAATGGAGCATAAAGTCCCGAGATATTTTTAACAGTAAACTCTGAAACTGTTTTATTTCCATAAAAATGTGAGATTCACTTTAAAATTTAAAATAACTGCTATAGAATTTTAACGAGTTAGTATGAGACAGACTTTTTTAAACTCGCTAGTGATTCTGCTAGGAGTAATTATGCTGGAACTGCTCTTTATGCTCTGCTGTCAATTATTTCATCACTGCTACTCTCAAAACGACTTGTTCTTCTGGCTCCTCTAATTACTAAAGGTTGGCCATCAACTCCGTATATCCCTTCTTCTCCTTTGCGGGGTGGAACAACAGCCTTTGTCATACCGTTTTATTTGTAGATCAAAATAGTCAAACAGTCAAACGAAAACATTTTGTAGACACCGTGTCCTTGAACCAAAAATTGGAAGACATCTTACAATCTGCATCAGACTGTTGTGGTGGATTACGGTCCACTTCCTCTCACATAGAGGTAGCCTGTGGCCGCAGTGGTGGTTCAGTGAGCATTATACTCTTAGTGGGGTAAATACTGAACATAATCTGCACCTCAGTCTAGTTCAATTAATGGCTGCTATCACTTTAACTGAGGCTTCGAAGAGAGCGGAAATTATTGTAAGTAAGTGAATATTTCCTTTTTACCCGACTACGGCGAAGCCAAAAGGAAGGGTTATGATTTAAGTAGTATACAGGGTGTAAACAGACTCTTCACAAGCCGTCAACCAAGCATTATGTACATCATACTAAGTAACTTTACGCAAAAATTTGTGCTGGAAAAGGACTTTTTTTTTGGGCTGTAAAATCACGTTTTACAGTAGGACTCAATGTAACGTACTCAAAACATTGTGCTGATGGTTGGATTGAATAGTAAGGGGGTCAAAAATCTTTCATTAAAAACATGTATTTAAAAAAAAAACTTGTGAAAAAGTTGGAACTTTGACCCCCAATATCTCCGTAACTAGAAGGTTCCCAGGTATGGTCTAGAACAAAAAAATGATCGCAATGATGGGGAGAACAAGTGTCTTTCGGCTTCGTTAAGAGTCTGTTTACACCCTTTATGTATGTATGTTTGTATTTACGTATGTGCAACCGTAGCGCCTAAACTCTTCATCCGATTTTGATGAATAAGGTGTCAATCGATTTGTTATTATGGCCCGGGTAACATAGGTTACATTTTAACCGATTTCAACAATAGGAGGAGTCAATTTTTCCTTGTATACCCCGATTTTAATTAGAGTGAGATGTTTTAGTAGTCGGGTTTTTTAGTTGCAGTATACCACTCAAATTCTTGTTTTACATAACGATTGTTCCCTTCTAAAACATGTGTATTTTTCTTGTTTCTTCTCAATGTACTTGTGATTTTTTTTATTTAAGGTAAAGCATCGTCGTATTATTTTTAAATATCTGCTATAGCCAAAACTGAACATGCCAAACGCCGTTCTTTACCGCTCCCCTAGGGGCCGCATACCTATAGCTATTTATTGTACACAGGAAATTAAGCCCTTTGTCGTTCATTCGTCTGGCTTTTTTAAATTCATTTTTGCTTGCGTGCCACGGAAACTGCCACTTCCCGGTAATATTGCTTACCTTGCTAACGGACATAATTGAAATATAGACTCTATTGAAAACAAAATATGGGCGGTTTTCCTGTGTTTTATAAGGTGTTGCATATTCTTTTCCTGATGCTGGAAGTCCAGTGCATCGCCGTAGAGATACGACCCGCTGTTGTGCTCTTAAAGGTAGATATTTAGGGTTACTACTCGATACTCTTAGGTGTGGTATTTATTTTTTGTATGTATTTTTAATTTAATTTTTGTTTAAGTTTTATAACACGATGTATCTTGTATATAATAATTTAATTTATAAAAAACAGATTGTAAATAACACTTAAAAATTAATTTAAAAAAAAACACCACCAATGAAGCCCTACAAAAAATAAAAAATGGCCCTCAACGTAGGCATTATATTTTTTACATCACTAAATACTTTATCTATTCTATACTATCCCACTAGTTAGTTGGACAGTTGTCAACGATGCTGCCAGCTGGCCTCCTAGACGTAGGTAAGCTTTTCACTCAATTTTCCCTCAGTCTGGCAACCCTACACCACTCCTGCGCTGCACGAACGCAAGTGACTCGGCTCGTTTTTCAGTCCGGTGCACATTACTGCCCACGGCTGTACTACAAACAACATTAAACTTTTTATCTGCGACTGTACCATCTGTCTGCCAGTATAAACTCCGTCTGGAAGGATTCATTCTCATATCAATTATTTGTGTTTTTTATGTTATTCACAGATTTTTAAAGGAAAAGTGTGATCATAAAGGAGGGAACCAATTTAATTCAAATAGGAACATACATACGCTTAAAAGGGGCGTGATTTGCGGCTAAGAAAGAAGAGCTGCACGGCAATCGAAGGATAAGCTACGCTTGCCGAGGCCGTTCTTTGCATGGGTTACCATCCTTATATATCCAGACCCCTTTGGGCCATCTTACGTTTGTCCTTCTCCCAACTATGTTGTAAGGCTTCCTCTTATCAGAATGCAGCTGTCTACCACCTGATCTCCACGAGATATGACTACTGCGTAATACGATACCTCATGGTACCTGTAACGTCTGTCTAAGATCTACAAATGACACCCGGGACCAACGACTTAAAAGAAGACCTTTCGTTTTTAACCAATGAAAAAAAAAGAGGAGGTTCTTCAAGTCATTGTCATTGCATTACCTAAGTGTTTTGCGAGGCAAAGAGGGAACTCCGTACGTAATGGAATGGTCACCCATCCATGAACAGAGGCGTTGCTTGTTATTGGGTTTTGCCATCAGAAATTTCTCAGTAGCAGCCCAGAGTTTGGATTTGTTCCCGGTTGATGGCAATTAGGTTACCCACGAGGACCTCGTGGCTAAATAATAACAGCCGCTCGGGCCGATCTTTAGGTTAAACCGTGCTTGCCTAGGTTGGTCTGTAGATGGGTGACCACCCATTACATACCGAGTTTCCTTCGTCCCTCGGAAAGCACGTTAAGCCATTGGTCCTGGCTGTCATTTGAAGATCTTTGACAGTCGTTAGGTAGTCAGTGGCCCAAAAAAGTCTGACAACCAGTCTAACCAAGGGGTATCGTATTACCCAGTGCTAACTGGGTTGTGGAGGTAAGATAGGCAGTCGCTCCATGTAAAATACTGTAATTCAGCTGCATCCGGTTCAACTGGAAGCCGACGATGATGGCAATTAGGTCACCCCCTATTACATGGAACTTAAAGATAACTGACATGTGGGTCTACTATGAATACAGCTCTGCCTCATACTTTGAAGATAACAGGCACCATGTTTAGTTACCTAACTTAAACTAATACAATATTCCGCTAAGGTTTAGCACCCACCATATTAGTTCCACCCTTCACCGTTCTATTGATACCTCTCGTTAGTCCGTGACTAACTTATATAATATCATTCATAATTCGGGTCGGGATCGAATTTTATGTAATGGTCGTAGCTTGGTGTAAATTCCGAGCGCGGTCGCGGCGGCTATTGGAAGCACTCGTGTCACCTCGCACTAAGGTAGAATAGTGTGGATGAGACTAGTCATTAATAAATGATTTTAGACTTTATTTTAATGTGTAGTTGAGCGTCATTGCTTTAGACTGTCACTTGCTTAGTTCTTATTAGTCTCATCCTTCACGTGATAAGAATACTAGATTTGTCTATGTGATAGTTTCAGCCATGGTGAAATTTACTGAAAATTGTTGTCAAAACTGGTAACGCTATTACGATATTGACTATACGTAATTTACATTTTTATGTTGTTCAAGTTTTAAGCGTGAGTAGCTGTTCAGGGTTAAATAGTGTGTGGCGGCTTGAAAATAGTGATAGGATCTTACTAAAAATTTTATGAGAATGGATTGATGGATGTTTGTTACATTTCACACAAAAACTACTACACGGATTTGAACTACTGAATGGATTTTTTTTAGCACACAGATAGTTAATAATCTGGATTAACCCAGAAGATACTTTTTATACCGGTAATATGATCCCACGGGACAATTATCGAACTCCACGCGGGTGTAGCCGCGGGCATAAGCTAGGACTTTTTTTTTTCGGATCGTCAAATGACTTCTCCCGCTCTGGGCGGAGCGGAAGGTAGTGTCAGACTTGTACTGACTAAAACCCATCCATGTTCCTTCCTTGCCCTTTGTGTTCCAGGGCCGCGGTATCTCTTTCGAATAGTCCCGCAGCCCTGGCAGGCGCATACGCTAAGACTAGCTTACATAAAATTACAGTTACAAAAGGATCAACTATAGTAGAAAAACTATATAATTAAATTTTTCCTACAAGAACTAAGTTTTTCTCAGAAGTGCTTGAAATGTCAGTCTATTAACTTCCCCGTTTCATCAAAACAGGATCGATAATGGAGCTGAAGATACTAAATAGTACTGGTTTTTTATTTATCGCTAACAGTAACTTATTAGTAGATATTGGTAGGTTCATAAGGCTATCGGAAATTTATTTGAAAATTGACAACTTGAAATTGAAAACTTTGTCTTTAAAAAGCACAATTCATTCGAAATCTTCGTCCCTTCTGTTACATATTTGCATGTTGTCCTGTCCCACATTCGACTTGAAACTTCAAAGCGACCTAAAAATCAAACATAACATGTTGAACGTCTTCAAATAAACATGTTTTCGTGTGTGCAGACTGTCAAACATTGTTTAACAAACATGTTCGCGGCGCACTTTGTATGATAAAGCAAATATTTTAATGGAAATATGACTGCGCAATTCATGTTTCGTGAGTACTTTTCATGTCTGAAATGTTCTTAGTTTGATGTTTTTAAAGTGTAAGTTTATTTAACTAGGTATGAAATCAAGAGGTAGTGTTTCGTGTTACATGTTTGCGTTAGTCCTGTTTCTTTTTTTTTTAAGATAAAAAGATACTTTATTTGGTAAAACTAATATCATTACTATCCACTTGAAAACTACTTGACAAATCATGATCATTTCTTTATGGTATCTAAGTAAAATATCAATGTATTAACGGAAGAAATTCTCTACCGCATAAAATACATTTTGTAGATTAAAAGAATTACTATTATATAGCATATGTTTTATTCAATGTTAATTTATAGATTATTATGCCATATGTTTAAAAACCAATCCACCAACGCTATGTGCTTAATTTTCTTGGCTTCCTGGAACTTCAAAAGCAACACTTAATAAACCAAAGACTTAGTAACTACATCTGCGTTAATGAGCCCTAAAACGATATCACGCAAACCAAGCATGTAAGTCAATTTTCCACCCCCGTAACCGTAAACAGGGTCCATAATGAACGGCCAATTGGCTTCCACGGTAATTATATGATCTTGGACCTTATTACCGGGGAAGTCAATAGGGTTTGTATTTAGGTCTGATGTAATTATTGTGGACTAGATTTATTTGCCAGAAACTAGCTCGTGACTAAATAATAACAGCTACTCGGGTCGATCTTTAGGTTAAGCCGTGCTTGCCTAGGTTGGTCTGTGGATGGGTGACAACCCATTACATACCGAGTTTCCTCCGTGCCGCGGAAAGCACGTTAAGCCGGTTGGTCCTGGCTATCATTTGTAGATATTTGAAAGTCGTTTCGTAATCAGTGGCCCAAAAAGTTTGACAACTAGTCTTACCAAGGGGTATCATATTACTCAGTACTAACTGGGTTGTGGATGTCAGACAGGCAGTCGCTCCTTGTAAAATACTGGTATTCAGCTGTATCCGATTAGACTGGAATCCGACCCCATCATAGTTGGGAAAAGGCTAGGCAGATGATGATTTGCCAGAAACATGGTTACAAAGGTGTTCATAATATTGCATAGCGCTAAACGCTTTACCGTTTTAACGGTATTTGCAACAAATTTATTTATAACTAGCTGATGCCCGCGGCTTCGCCTGCGTGGATATCGGTTATCGCGACCAAAAGTAATCATGATGATCCCATTCCCTCAACTCATGGGAACCTAGTTTGCCCATTTTCAAAGTATTAAAATGGATATAGTATATTATCCTTAAGAGATAAACATAAGCCATAGTGGATTTTCCTGTAGACCTATATAAGATATACAATTCTACCATACATCATTTTGTTATATCTTAAAGGGCAGCGTTTTCGTTGAATGCTCCCCCAAACGGGTTATTTTTTTCCAACACCTCCAACAAATATCATTATATCTTAGCCAATCTGTACAAAAACTTGAGAAATTATATACTGAAAAATTCCCCGAGAACCACTCTATCTATTTAAGAAAACAACTTGAAAATCAGTGCAGTAATTTTTGAGTTTATCGCGAACAGACAGATAGACGCGGCGGAGAACATTGTGTTATAATATGTAGTGCTGTTGGGTTCGGCTTCGAGTACATCCGGATGCAGCTGAATACCAGTATTTTACATGGAACGACTGTCTATCTGCCCTCCACAACCCAGTTAGTACTGGATAATAACGATACCCCTTGGTAAGACTGGTTGTAAGAGTTTTTGGGCAAAATGATAGCCGGAACAACGGCTTAGCGTGCTTTCCGAGGCACGAAGGAAACTCAGTATGTAATGGGTGTTCACAGACCAACCTAGGCAAGCACGGTTTAACCTAAAGATCGACCCAAGCGACTGTTATTACTTAGCCACGAGCTCTTCATTATCCTCTAATATCAGTACTTATAAAAGTTTTTAAACATATATCGATTATGCATGGATAAACTGCGTTTTACCAGTAAATACGAAGTAGAAAGTCTGGAATTTCTTTATTTAATGAGTATTTCAATAC
Organism: Lycophotia porphyrea; assembly: GCA_950005105.1. Lineage (NCBI taxonomy): Eukaryota > Metazoa > Arthropoda > Insecta > Lepidoptera > Noctuidae > Lycophotia > Lycophotia porphyrea. Next base: position 16,400,415 of record OX465388.1, on the reverse strand, counting down.
AGTACCTTTGGTTTAGTAAAAGGTAGAGGACGACCACCTGCTGCGTGTACCAGCATGACGAAGTACCTATTAGAGGAACTGCCCGACCCGACAACCCAGGACAGCTGTCCTCGCACCAGAAAATTAGGAGAGTCGACATCACCTTAAGTGGAATAGTGCTAGAAAGAAGAAGACCATTGGTTTAGGTGAGTCTGGTACTCATACCTACTGGCTGGCTTATTAATGGTACTGGTGATAACCTTTTGAACGCCAGAGCATAAACGCATGCGCGTGCCTTCTACGCCAAGCCACAGTTTCCCCTGCCATTTTTTGTCACACGTTTGCGTCGTTTGACGTACAGGGCACGCATGCACATTGTCACATATATGTGACAAGCAGCTTGCTTGACACGTATATGTGACAATGGCGTTCAAAAGGTTTTACTTAGAGAGACTAATAAGTAAGCCACCAGTCTTATCCACACTAAGTAAACGAAGACGGTACGTATATCCACAGTAACACCTCGGCCACACCCGCCGGCGGCCACCAGACATTATTTATACCCCGCCGGCGCCCTAACGTGACATATTTTAAAGCGACCGTTTTAATAAGTCGCCTTTAACCTGCCACTTTCGGTTCGTAGATTTAATAGAAGAGACTACGTGAGTACGTGGCCACGCATCTGGATAGAGTTCTTGATTAAAATGGGTCAGATTGTGATTTGTTTTTCTTGAATATGGGGAGCCGAAGAATTTGAATTAACAGAAAGGAGTTAGGATGGTGCTGGTGGGCTGCGTAGTAGTAGGCCTGGTTCTGGAGTTTCCAGAATACACAATCGTTTTGGCTTAGTTTAATGCGCAGATTCATAAAATGAGGGCTTCTAAAAAGCGCGCGTGTTCTTGGTTCTGTTTGTTCCGCAGCATTCGTTTTGAGAACGAAATGATCAACGATATTCTGAACGGCAATCTCACAGGGTCAAAGTTCGCTGTAACTTAATAACTTGAGTCGCATATTCCGCCTGTAAGCTATAACCTCGTATTCGGCCGGGTCCTGTAAAGTACGGAGTTTTACAGCCGGGCCGCTGTGCCCCGTCTATTTCCTACGAATGTCGCTTCCGAATCGGATCTCCCCACGGAATATTCCGTACAGATAAAATAAATTCAGATTCCAGTTCTATTCTACATCCGTGGTCGGTCCCTGGCTGGCACCTATATAACTTGCGAGGATTACCCTCGCCACCTCCTAAAATCTAAAGCTAGTGGCATCTGCAACTAATTGATGTGTTCTCAGAGGAATAAAAACTGCACGATTAGGACGCTGATAAAGGTACCCTTGTTTATCACCAGCAGTTACAAACTTCGTTTTTGCTACAAAATTGTTTATACCCAAAACGGTGCGTGCAATTTTCGGCCACCCAATAAAATATACTGAAATGTTGAGAATTTTCATCTTGCGAAACAGGTTGAATCACTTTTGTTTTCAACTTTTCCGAAGTTCGAGTTGATAATTTAGGGCGTGGGAGTGTTGGCCGCTCGCTAAATCTTGTACACACGCGACCTATAGCTGGCTCGATGATTTACAGGGCAATAAAGTTTTTAATTTCAAGTGGAAACATTCCATTATCGCAGTTTCGTTTTTAATAAGTGAGGGTCGGAGGTGGACGACCAATGCCGCTGTGAAATTGAAAAAGTTAAACGACAACATCTAGTACAATTGGTTTTGGGTCGATAGTACCGAACTCATATCGAGGGCGGCAAGCTGAGTTATCTATAGGTTTATAGAGAACGTCCAACGATTATGGAAATTCAACAAAACTGGGATAAATGTAATAAGTTTAGGGTACATTTAGTTATTTGGGTAGGTATTGATCCTGGTTACTAAAATTGGTACGGTGTGTCTGAAACTTTCACACGGTTTGTTTGGGACTCTGATTGTCTATTTAACCCTTTCTTTACACGCCTAGCTACGGTAGGTAACACGGCCACACAACCCGTCACTATCGACATGGCAATGATGAAATACTTTCAACGAAAAGGCACCGGTCTTTGGATGTTGAAATAAAAAGCGATTTTTTGGGAACATTCTATGAATATAGGATAGGGAATCGAAAAAGTAAACAATATCTTCAATTCATTTCCACATTAATTCATTGATGGAAACGAAAACATAACAAACTCAAACTAAAAAGCATTTATTTCAATTAGACCATTACAGGCACTTTTGAATGTCAGAAAAACAAAGAAGGCTAAGCTACAGTCACAGACACAAGGCATAATAACTTGTACAGAAAAAAAGTACTGTAGTTGCCCATTCCAAAGTGTAGATCTCAATGGAGAAGAATGGGCAAGAAACTCCATCGACACTCTTTTCAATCCAATATTTGTTACAAAATCTTGGTTACATCATTAATGTTGAGATTATAAATTAGTGCGTCCAGAGTAAAAGATTATATCAATAAATTTAAAAAAATGTAAATAGTTAAAATAAACCGTGGCAGCCTAGAGATGACCAGTCCTAACTGACAGAAAACACTACACTACCACCTACTCTACCCCGTAAAGGTAGCCCTCTGCACCTCCCCTACCTACAGACCCAAAAACAAAGTTGTCCGTAGCATCAGCTGATGATTTTCCCACGAAAGTTGTAAAACTTAAATGGCGGAAACGCTTTGCTTAATAGACGAGGGGCTACAAACTTGTTATACCTACAAATCTAATAGAATATTGCTGCTGAATTGTGTAAAATACTTTCAGATTTTTGTTTTGGGTAATCCATAGAACTTTCTTTAAACACGTGACGTGAGATTTCCCAGAAAATGGGACGATTGTTTTTAATAACCATTGCCTTGACTGCCTCGTTGGTCGAGTGGTCGCAAGCGTGACTGCTGAGCATGAAGTCCTGGGTTCGATTCCCAGGTCGGGCAAAGTGCTATTGGGTTTTTCTATCAGGAATTTCTCAGTAGCAGCCACGGAGTCTGGATTTGTGCCCGGTTGATGGCAATAGGCTCGCCCCCTATTACATGGGACTTAAACATAACTGGCGAAATGTGGGTGTACTATTAGGTACACCTCTGCCTAACCCTACCGGGATTAAAGGCGTGATGTTATGTTATGTTATGCCTTGACTGGCCTGCTCTCTGGACTTGCCTGCCTTGTGGTATTGGCGTGATTTACACGGCTAAACTATCTAAGTAGAGTGTTTGCGAATACGAAAACCCCCCGTTAGAGTCTCTTCTTGAGGTTTCCATCTGTCGGCTCGGCATGACCGGTCACTCGCCGATCACCATCATTTCGGCTTACATTCCTCCCGGTGGCTCGACCGAGGAGCACATCCCACTCACCAAGGACCTTACCGTCCTCTTCGGTCTGAGTGACTCCGTTATCTTAGCGGGCGATCTCAATGCCAAACACCCAGCCTGGAACAGCACGTTGACCTCTCCTAGAGGGCGACTCGTGTTCAACCTAGCGAACTCTCTCATCGTTGACCCTATCGCTCCTATGGAGCACACTCATTATCCCCACGATCCCAATCTTCGCGCAGATGTCCTAGACATAGCGCTTCTCAAGAATGTCAACCTCAAGTTGCATTCGATCGAAACGCTCCATGAGCTCAACTCTGACCACCGTCCAGTGCTCATGCACTTAACTCCTCGCTCAGGTCCCTCAGACCCCAGCCAGCCCCCGCCTACCCAAGTGATCACCGACTGGAGGAAAGTCAGCGAAAAGCTGAAGTGCCTCTAGTCGCCTCACCTGGATACTATCCCCAATCACATTGTCTCAATTGCTGACACGACGACCGCCATCGACTCGTTTACAGAACACATCCAATCCGTGCTGAAGGATTGTTCCCGAGAAGTCCCAGTCATGAGTGATCATCGCTGGCGTCTTCCCGATGACGTACGTGAACTGATAAACGAGAAGAACGCGGCCATCCGTGCCTACAGCTCTTTTCCCTGCGACGCGAATAAGACCCACATGCGCTCCTTGCAGCTTGCTGTAAAGAAGCGCATCAGTGAGCATCGCTCCGCCCAATGGGAGAAGGACATTAGTGAACTCGAGCCCACCCACCTCGCTTTCTGGCAATTGCAAAGAAAGATGCGTGCCACCAATCAGGCTTCGATGCCTCCTATCATCCGACCCGACTAGAGCGTCGCTTTTGACGACTCTGAAAAAGCCGAATGCCTAGCCGACAGTTTAGAAACTCAGTGCTCTCCTAGCTCTCAACCAGTAGACAGAGCTCACCTCGAGATGGTGAACGCTGAAGTCGAACGTAGGGCTGCCATCCCTCCCGTCGAAGACCCCGATGATCCTCTGCCTGAAGTCTCACCAGACGAAGTGCACGACATCATTAAAAAGCTTCGACCACGGAAAGCACCAGGCTCCGACGGTATCACTAACAAGGTACTTAAAATTCTCCCCAGTCAACTCATAGTTTTATTGGCGGCCATCTTCAATGGCGCCCTGAGTAACAACTTCTTCCCCCAAATATGGAAAGAGGCCACTGTTATCGGTATCCCGAAACCCGGCAAACCCAAGACGGAGCCCTCCAGCTATCGTCCTATCAGTCTCCTGAACGCACTCGGCAAAATCTACGAGAGGCTTATTTATAAGCGACTCAAGGATTACGCCGAAGCTAAGAGCCTCATTCCTAACGAGCAATTCGGCTTCAGGACCGAACACTCATGCATTCAGCAGGTTCACCGCATCGTCGAACATTTGAGCGCTGGCTTCCAGCGCGGAGCGATGACAGGTGTTTTGTACTTCGACATAGCGAAAGCCTTCGACAAAGTCTGGCACAACGGCTTGTTGTACAAGCTGTACCAACTGGGCGTGCCGGATCGTCTCGTGCTCATCTTACGAGACTTTCTGTCGGATCGCACCTTCCGCTATCGCATCGGAGACGCTCTCTCCTCCCCTCACCCCATTCGCGCAGGAGTCCCGCAAGGCTCCGTTCTCTCTCCGCTCATTTTCACCCTATTCACGAGCGACATACCAAAGAGCAAAAAGGCTCAATTGGCTCTGTTTGCAGACGACACGGCCATCTACTATACGGGTCGTTGTAAGAACGCTATCGCCAAAACCCTCCAAACCTCAGCCAACATCCTAGGCGCTTGGTTCAGGAAATGGAGAATCGAGGTTAATCCCGATAAGAGTCAGGCGGTTCTTTACTCGAAACCGTCGCGCGGTAACAATCGCACCTCCCCCAGCCCGATCACTATGTACGGTAAGCCTATCCCTTGGGAGAAGCAAGCCAAGTATCTAGGAGTAGTTCTCGACCAACATCTGTCCTTCAGACACCATATCACGGAAGCTCGTAACCGCGCTTCCTTCGCGATGGGTAGACTCCACTTTTTGCTCATGGCAAAAAGTAAACTATTTCTTAGGTGTAAATTGCGCCTTTATACCGCGGTGATCCGTCCCATCATGACGTACGCATGCGTCGTATTCGCTCACGCCAATCCAAAGTACCTTTATAAAATGCAAGTTCTCCAAAACCGATTCCTACGTAAAGTCACGGGAGCCCCTTATTATGTCCGGAATGATCGTCTGCACATTGATCTTAGATTGCCCACTATCCAGCAGTTCATGAAACGCCTCGCCAAGCGCTTCTTCGATTCTGCTGTTAGGCACCGTAACCCCCTGATCGCATCAGCCGCCCGATACGAGCCCTCGCGTATTAGTCAGATCCGCCGCCCGAGGCACACTCTCGTTGACCCCGACGACGACATCACCCTCCTCCAGGAGAGCAGTAGGGAAACCAGCACGCTCACAAAACACAGACGCCGTTATCCGTCTTTCCGTCCTCGCCGACGAGGCCCGTCGCGAAACCCCGGTACACGCCCTCCCCGACCCTTGCTCGAGCCAGCCCGCGCAGCTGAGCCTGTAGACTTAAACCAGCCCCTAAATAATATCACTCAGATCCAGCCTGTCCCTTTGCTGTCCTCTCCCAGCGACGCCCTGAGCCGAGGTCCGTACCCCACATGGGGTGCCCTCAGTGCGTAGTCGCTTAGTTTGTAGTTTAGTTTGTAAGTTGCTCTGGCTGGAGGCCTTAATTTCGAGGCATCCACAGAAAAGCCCGGTTAAGCAGTCGACAACCTCCCTAGGTTGAACTGCGAGATGCCCTTCATAAAAAAAAAAAAAAAAAAAATACGAAAACCCATCACGAATGCAGTGATGACAATGTGCCAACAAACTGTACGTAACATTGAAGCAAATAAAAACTGACAAGATTCTAGAAAGACCAAATAGATGCTGCAAGTATGCAGGCGTCTCAAAATTGCCATGAGAACATATCGGTTTACAAAATAATTAAGTGCAGAAGGATGATAAAATCAATAATTTCGCAAAACATAAACATTCTCTATGAAACTACAGACTACGAATTACAAGCATTGACATGAAACGTTAAACTAGATCAGATTGATTCAGAATATTGTCACATCTCTGGATTACGTTGTATCTAAGTGTGTCACTACTGAACAAACTTACTTAAACTTGCTGCTATACATAAGGAAAATGCAACTTTAGGTGGTGAGGATAAGGTTGAGGATAGAGAGTTCGTTCCAAGTGATTATTCGTTAATAATTCTGGAGTGGACCCCTTGGGTTAAGGGTAAGCTGGTTATGTTACCCTGAGGGAATCGGGAGTGACTGATTTCTATCGTAACGGCCCGAATCCAGATAGCTTTTGTTGCCTGCCGGATTATTTTTTTAGGCTGCCCGCTTTTAATCCAATATAGTTCTCGGATACACTTTGGAATTCGAAAATTTGATTCTGCTCGATACGAAGAATGGTATATTTTATTTAAAATTCTCAGAAACTTTTGGGCTATTTTATTTCATCCGTTTCTCTTCTGAATTTTTGAATCCATATTTTTCAGTCGAATGCGTTTTGTGTTTTTACGAGTATTTTAGGTGGGCCTTTTGTCTTGTGAATTTTTACTATATTGTTTCTTTGCATTGGCTGGCTTCTTTCTTTACGTAACACACTTTTACCACTATATTTTTCGATGGACTGCCTCGTTAGTCTTGTGGTCGCAAGCGCGACTGCTGAGCATGAGGTCCTGAGTTCCATTCATGGGTCGAGCAAAGTATTATTAGGTTTTCCTATCAGGATTTTTTAAATTGCAGTCACGGAGACTGCATTCGTGCGGTAGATGGCAATAGGCTCGCCCCTATTACATGGAACTTAAACATAAATGGCGGAATATGGGTGTACTATTAGGTACACCTCTGTCTAACCCATCGGGGATCACAGGTGTAATATTATGTATCTAATTTTTTGAAGGATTCTGAAAGATATCCCCAATTTGCTGCTCTTCATATGTCTGAAAAATTAATCTGCGCCACAACGATAATAACGCAAAGAAATGTGTGAATGTGAGATGTTGAATTAACAAAATAGAAGGCATTGCCATTATTGGTGTATTTATTATTTGACACTTCAAGCACAAGGTACAGAGTTTGCCTTAATGGCATAGTCAATTTCTACCAGTCAACCAACCAGTCAGTCTATTGCCCCAATGCTTGTGCTTAGTTAGAAACATACTTACCACCATTCAATTATTACATCTATAACTGTCCGCGTCGATTTCCTGGTTCTACGCATTTTACTACAAAGCCAAAGTAATTGGTAAATAACATAATATAACTAACACATGATCAATTGTCTCCCTTACAAATCTCAACAATCTTCAACAATTTTCTCAAAATTGAACTCTTTCTAAAATTAGATAAAAGTTTCGAACACCGTCACAAATTCAATAAATCAACATCAAGAAAATCAAATAACATAACAAAGTTACAGTGAAGATAACAGGAAACAAAGACTTGTTGGATGTTAAAGAACATCCACGGTGTCCCAGCGAATCCCTAGGGTCGTCCCTGCAGCAACAAGTTACGGATGATAAACGCTTTTGTTGGCACATCCCTAATTGATTGTTGCCTTTGTGCTTTGCGTGTGGGTTTTATTCTGATGTGATCTTTTGTTTGTTTAATTTACAGGAAGGTGAATTACGGGACAAAATCGATCCAACACTTTTGAGTACTCTAAGCGACCTTCCCAAATGTCTTTTCCAGGTATAAATCGAGCAACACGATAACTAACAAATGCGTGAAGTGACTGGACAGGTCCACTCAAATCGCCGGTTCTTTCTTCAAAAGACCATCTAGGACACTAATCTGCATAGTCCTCATGTGAGTCTTATGTCTGTACTTTAAAAGAGACTATCGCTTGTGACATTTTTTTCGTGTTTTTTCACACACCAGCTGCATTAAGTTTTTTGTTTAAGTGACGTGAAAAAACCTATTCGCAAAATAAACATCATTCTATAATTTATCACGTGTGTGAAATAGCAATCGTTATTGAAATGTTTGTTTCTGGACAATGTGGAAAAATCAAATCAAAGTGAAAAGATTCTACAATCATTATCTGCCTAGCCTTTTCCCAACTATGTTGGGGTTGGCTTCCAGTTTAACCGGATGCAGCTGAATACCAGTATTTTACATGGAACGACTGCCTATCTGACCTCCACAACCCAGTTAGTACTGGGTAATATGAAACCTCTTGGAAAGACTGGTTGTCAGACTGTTTGGGCCACTCACTGCCTGTAACGACTGTCATAGATCTACAAATGACAGCCGGGACCAACGGCTTAGCGTGCTTTCCGAGGCATGAAGGAAACTCGGTATGTAGGGGTGGTTACCCATCCACAGACCAACCTAGGCAAGCATGGCTTAACCTAAAGATCGGCCCCAGCGGCTGTTATTATTTAGCCACAAGCTCCTCCTATTTATTGTTGAAAAGATTTTACAATAAAGGACCCAATTCCCGAATTTAAAACATGCATAATCTAGCTAGATTATGCATCGTAATATCGACTAAGCGACAGTCTATATCCAAAAGTTGTCAAATACAATACAATAGTTGGTAACGTGGTTTTTCAGAAAGATAGAAACTGAGATGAGTGTGGGATCGTTTTGGTATTACCATTAATCAACAGTGTTGTCAATTCAATCAAGAATATTCCCATTTCAATCAAATTTAAAGAAAAGTATTCGTGTTTCTTTTTTTTAAATCTTATTTACTTGGACAAGAACATTGACCGATGCCCGCTTTGTTGAACGTACGATACAATATACGCTGTCAATTTTTATAACACCATCGAGAAATATCGGACAGTCGACGAAGTGTTCCGACATTATTTTGTTTGAAGATATAATGTTTATTTACTTTGATGTTTATACTCAATAATATATCGATGTTACAAATGAAAATAAATCGACTATTTATAAAAGTTTTAACGTAGGCAGGTCTTTGTGTATAGGTACTGCCTTGAAAAAGCTATTTAAAATGTTTCGAATGTATTTCAGTGAATGACTTTCAAAGGTTCAAGAGAATATTTTTAAGTTGTTTTGAAAGATTTCCATTGTTATGTATTCTTTTATTTGAAGTTAGTTTCATTAATAGTTACAAACTTTCATACATAAATATGTTTTACTCAGAGACCTCTGAATAGTATAGTAAGTATTACTAACGCACTCACAAAGGAAAATAAGTGATGCGAAACAGCTCTAGCTTGTAATCTAGTATCCCATCAAAAACATAAATGTGAAATGAGAGCCAAGTTCAATATTATTATATATACCTTGGTTGTTGACTTCAACGGCAAAAGAAGTGAGATCTAAATGGGTGGCAAGTTCAATGGCCCGTCCTGAAATTTATTTATAACAACATAAAATATCATGTCTTCTTTTAATTTAGAATAATATATTGAAGCCTAAGGTCTGACTTGGCTGGGCTGCGGGCTGTTCGAAAGAGATACCGCGGCCCTGGAACACAAAGGGCAAGGAAGGAACATGGATGGGTTTTAGTCAGTACAAGTCTGACACTCCCTTCCGCTCTGCCCAGAGCGGGAGAAGTCATTAGATGATTTCCCATCCGAAAAAAAATAAAATAAAAAAGGTCTGACTTGGCTAGTTCACATATACATATATATCTCTATATATATATATCTCAGGAAACATCGCTATTATTAAGGAAGCTACATTATAAACGTCCTATTTACGGTATAGGTAAGAGTTGAGCGCAGACGGTGTCCCGCCGGTACATCGCTAGTTTACGTGCAAGATGCTGCGGATTAACCCGGCCCCACTAAATTGTGTGATCTAACCGAGTTAGAGTTCCGCCGTATATTCTGTTTAAAGTTCCGGCTAAATTAACTCGGCGTTTGCGTTGGTTGAGCTATGGGGTTTGTAATTATTTTGCTAGTATCGCGTCTTGGACGGTATTTGTTTTTCCTGAATTATTAGTCGGTTTTACCTAGTTACTGGGCTGTGGAGATCAGATAGGCAGTCGCTTCATCTAAACTATATAATTATAATATATAATAATATTATAAAGAGGAAAGATTAGATTTTTTGTTTGTTTGTTACAATCTAAGTCAAAAACTACTGGACCGATTTAAAAAAATCTTTCCCTATTGGAAAGCTACTTTATCAGCAAATAACATAAGCTATATTTTATCCCCGTATTCTCACGGAAACGGGAACTACGCGGATGAAACCGCGGAGCGCTGTTAGTGTCAAATACTGGTATTCAGCTGCATCCGGTTAGACAACATATTAATTGGAAAAAGGTTACCTATATAATGATACCGATGACTGGCCTGTTTTAGAGAGTCTGTATGTTGTTGGCACGGGTGGTTAACTCAACTATATAGCCTGTTTTCTACAGCCATTTTTCATTATTTAGGTTAGAACCTGAGAAAATATAATTACATAACAGGCAGAGGTGTACATAATAGTACACCCACATTTCGCCAGTTATGTTTAAGTCCCATGTAATAGGGGGCGAGCCTATTGCCATCAAGCGGGCACAAATCCAGACTCCTACATCCAGTGGCTGCTACTGAGAAATTTCTGATGGAAAAACTCAATAACACTTTGCCAGACCCGAGAATCGAACCCATGCCTCGTCATGCCTGCGGCCACTAGACCAACCAGGCAGTTAAATTGAAAAAAAATGGTTGTCTGTAAAGTCGGTTTACGGACGATGATTTACGTGATAACGTCATAAAAAAACATTGATGAGAAATTGTATTCTTTTATGAATTGAATTATTATAACAGAATTATCATTATTTTGTATAATACATAGATGCGTCACCGAACGCTTAGGCCGATCGTGCCTCTCTATCGCTTGTTACGCGCTCTTGCTTGCACGGTCGGCTCAGGCGGAACGTGACACTTTTTCGTGCGTGCAGCCGACGTTCATCGATTTATAAGACGTTATCACGTTTAAAGCTTAGCTTAGCTTTAAAGCTTATAATTTGTTCCTATAAAGCAAAAATATTAAATCGAAATTCAAACATGCAAAAGATTTCTGTAGTACACTTTTTCGATAACAATTACAATCGCAAAAACCTCGAACCCTATTCATACACCTTTATCACTTGTTCTGCAAACGGAGAAGAATAAAACCGAATACAGCCACACCTCATTACGCGTTCCCACAGTTTGTTAGTTCGGGGCTTAAAGAAAAAACATAAAAACGTTTCATTTGTCTGTCTTCCCGGGTTGGTCGTAAAATCTGAGGGAAAAGAATTATGTTTACCTTTTTTTGGAAAATTTTCAGCACCCAAGTATGTGCTGAGGCTGTATTATGCCTATAAGAATAAGTGCTAATTTTGTTGTTAGCGGTATTTGGATTCTATTTGGTGGATAGATGGATATTCATACCCGGATGCTTATTGAGGTCAGGTTTTCCCCGTTTACCCCATTAGTTCTCTTACTTAGATACTGGCAGTTTTGTGCTTTGATCAGACGGACAGACGCTACTGCCTGTCAACTTGATAATGTATAATGATAATTAAACTTCTGTCCCTCATGCCGAGAATCTCGTGAAAGCTAATAATGATAAAAAAAATCAAGTATCTTGATCTAGCATACGAGGTTGTCGACATGTGGGATGTGGATTCTGCAAACATTGTATCGGTAGTCATTACGGTTAATGGACTTATAGCAAAGAGCCTCGACCAAAACCTTAGAAGGCTCACCATTGCGCGGCTGGGCCAAGGGCTTGATTCAGAAAGCAGTCCTCCAAGTAGTTTCTCGTGTTAGTTCCTCTCTCTAAAGCCCTGACCACCGGAAGCCTGAACCTTGTTTCTAATGCTGATGGGCTATCTATTTTTATATGGTTCATATCCTTTTTTTTAATGTAATAAATAAAAATAATGATGAATAAAGGAAAATAATAATGAAACTATATTAATTAACTGATTGATGAGGTGACTGCTGAGAAGACGAGTAATAGAGAAGTATGGAAGAAGAAGACATGCTGCGCCGACCTCAAATAAATTGAAAAAGGGCAGAAGGAGAATGATCTGCCAGGGCGGCGGGACTGTTCGAAAGAAATACCGCGGCCCTAGAACACAAAGGGCAAGGAAGGAACATGGATGGGTTTTAGTCAGTACAAGTCTGACACTCCTCACCGCTCTGCCCAGAGCGGGAGAAGCCATTTGATGATTTCCCCTCCGAGAAAAAAGGAGAATGATTAATGAAGCTATGTTAATATCTATTTCTTTCAAAGATGATGAAATAGTGACTTAATTGTTGTACTTGACGGTTTCAATTAACGGACATTCTATTAGTGACTATGATGAAGGAAAATTCAAAAAATACCTGAAAATGAAACTGAAAACGATTGCCAGTCACACAAGGCTAGACGTAGCCGCCAAAATAATAAAAGGTTTACAAGCAAAATTAAATGACAGAACAGAAAGTTGTACTTCCCCGTACTTGGTTCGGTACAGTTAGGCCCAAATTCTCGATGTTCCGATGATGTAAATACGAAGTGCGCTGCAAATTTAGAACTTACTACAGCCGCTGTTGCCCGTCCGCTTTATTTATTTCGTTTCGGTGCACACTGCCAGTATTGATTCAGGGATGATACAAAAACACGGTCTTTATAAACAGAAGTAATGCAATGTCCTCATACGGAACGGAGTGTAGAAGGACCCCTATACTAGCCGTCATCTACGCATTCTGTACTTACATCAAACTAAATAATTTCTGGGAAACGACTTTTATTTCTAACCTAAAAATGGCCTACTTGTTCTACGTGCATTTTATTGCCCGCTACTGTGATAGCCGTTAAAATTCCATGGCTTCTTTGGTTTTGCATCTAGAAGTCTTCAATCCAATTAAAGTAGGCTTTTATAATAGAAGCTCCTTTTGGAATTCCGTCTACTACCAATAGATCGGTTCGTTCCCACTAGTTCTACTAAACAGTTCTACGGTAGAATTAATGGAAAAAAACTCACTAGTCCTACGATTTAAGGTGGTACCTACAAAATCGTAGAACCAGTGGGACCAAAACATCCCATTTCTAGTAAGGTCTAGGAAATATGTCATAAAATCACCACGTTTCAGGAAACGTCTCGGTTTGTAATAGCAGAGAAGGTAGTGTTGCCAAAATTAATAAATTTTGATGTGATAACGTCTTATAAATCGTTACAATCGAAAAAATGACACATTCCGCCTGAGCCGAGCGTGCAAGTGAGAGCGCGGAACAAGCGATAGAGAGGCGCGATCGGCCTAAGCGTTCGGCTTGTGACGCATCTATGTCTTATACAAAATAATAATAATTTAGTGATAATAATTCAATTCAATTCATAAAAGTATGCAATTTTTCATCAATGTTTTCTTATGACGTTATCAGTTATCACGTAAAATTATAAATTTTTCCTTTTAATTTACCTGTATTCCTATCAGCCCTAGCCTATACATTTGTATTCCCAATAAACATGCCTCTAACCTGTAAACCATTTAGGTAAGTGTTTTATGCAGACCGAGCTTCCATTTAGATATTGAAAACTTGTCTGGACCAACGGATTGAGATTGGTGCAGACGGGGATTTTTGGCAATAAATTAGCTCATTGATTAGTAGATTTGAGTTGGAAATGTATTGTTTTAAAAAATGTATGGTTTTAAACTCATACAAATATGAGACAAGGTTTATTAACAAAACATAACATCATACCTGTAAGCCTCGAAGGGTTAGGCAGAGGTATACCTAATAGTACACCTACATTTCACCAATTATGTTTAAGTCAAGTGGTCGCAAGCGCAAATGCTGAGCATGAGGTCCTGGGTTCGATTCCCAAGTCGGGCAGAATGTTATTAGGTTTTTCTATTAGGAATTTCTCAGTAGAAGTCACGGAATCTGGATTTGTGCCTGCTTTATGGCAATAGGCTCGCCCCCTATTACATGGGACTTGAACATAACTGGCGAAGTGTGGGTGTTCTATTAGGTACACCTCTGTTTAACCCTTTGGGGATTTACAGCAGTAATTTTATGGCTTTATGTCAATTTAAATTGCTGTACACCCTAGAAAAGCTAATAAAATGTACCTGATAACATATAAACAATCTACCTGATAACATATAACCTAACATATAAACCCTCATAACCCGAGAGTGCGTTAAGAAGTTTATAATTATCCTTTAGTATTCCATTAATCAGTAGACAAACGTAATTCAATATAAAAACTAGATTTAAACTAGCCAAAACGATATAAATGATTTTTTAGTGATACATCCTAATACAACCTTTATTGAACAGGCTGGTACAGAAAATCTAAGAGAAAGAATAAATAAGTTTGACAGCTTGACGTTAATTGTCATTTGCGGAAAATATTATGTAACATTTCGTAAAATTTATAAAAGTGATAAATTTAAATTGTTTTAATGAAGATAAATGAATGAAAATTTAACTACGGTAATTTATATCCAAATTCTGTTACCACAGATGGTATATTTATGACGACAAGTACATGAAAGGATTTATGAAAATGAATTGTAAGTACAGTGTTATTAATACGAATATCCGCATAGGCAGATACTATAAGGTCTGTTAAAAAGTAATGAGACCTCCACAATTAACTAGCGCTTCCAAAGCGTTTCATGGTTCTGTAACGACTTTCAACTTTCAATAAGCTTCTTCGATAGCAGCCAATCCACTTTTTACTTTCCCATTATTGTTATCGTTGAAAGAATATCACGGTGTATAGCCTTCCGGCTGGTTAGGTTGCGCTGGACGTAAATCAAAAGCATGGCTATTTTGATCACACACCGTCAAATTATGAAGATTCTTCTTAATAAAGGGTGTGAAAAGACTCTTAAGGAAGCCGAAAGGCACATTTTCTCGTCGTCATTGCGATATTTTTTTGTTTACGACCATACCTGGGAACCTTCTAGTTACGGAGATGTTAGGGGTCATAGTGCCAAGTTTTTCACAAGTTTTTTTATAAATACATGTTTTTAATGTATTTTTTTACTTAAGACACCTTCCCGACCCCCGTACTATTCAATCTACCCATCAGCACAGTGTTTTGAATGCGTTACATTAAGTCCTACCGTAAAACATGATTTTTCACCCCAAAAAAAAAGTCGTTTCCCAGCATACATTTTTGCGTAAAGTTAATTAGTTTGATGTACAGAATGCTTGGTTGACGGCTTCGTGAAGAGTCCGCTTATACCCTGTATATAAAAATAATTTTGTAAATGTTTATGGTTGGTTCTAGCTTGAAAGATATAATAGTTTTGGACCCGATCGGTGGCGCCGTGTAAAGCGGGGACAGGTGACTAGTTTATCGATAAAGTAGAAAATGTTGTTTAAAATCTTCGGCCCAGATTCTAACCACACAGCATTACTAAAAGCCCAATAAAAATTAAACTAAAAAGTACGGCGCAAGCCACGTACAACCAGAAACCATTTCAATCAGTAATATTTCTAAAGCAGGTTGAAACTAAAAAGTCACGCATCAGCTATTACCGCGGTATTTGACGGAGTTAGGTAAAGGGAAACTTTGACTTCGAAAGAACCGGGTTTACTTAAGATTATTGCAATATTCAGATATTGTGGCCTTGAAATATCGATGTAGACGATATTTCGTGTAACGGCTTTGAGAAAATTTGGGTTACATGGATTTGGAGGTAACTTTTCATAAGTGAATGATATGTATGGAAATTGTTAGCAGGTACATTTTATTAGCTTTTCTAGGGTGTACAGCAATTTAAATTGACATAAAGCCATAAAATTACTGCTGTAAATCCCCAAAGGGTTAAACAGAGGTGTACCTAATAGAACACCCACACTTCGCCAGTTATGTTCAAGTCCCATGTAATAGGGGGCGAGCCTATTGCCATAAAGCAGGCACAAATCCAGATTCCGTGACTTCTACTGAGAAATTCCTAATAGAAAAACCTAATAACATTCTGCCCGACTTGGGAATCGAACCCAGGACCTCATGCTCAGCATTTGCGCTTGCGACCACTTGACTTAAACATAATTGGTGAAATGTAGGTGTACTATTAGGTATACCTCTGCCTAACCCTTCGAGGCTTACAGGTATGATGTTATGTTTTGTTAATAAACCTTGTCTCATATTTGTATGAGTTTAAAACCATACATTTTTTAAAACAATACATTTCCAACTCAAATCTACTAATCAATGAGCTAATTTATTGCCAAAAATCCCCGTCTGCACCAATCTCAATCCGTTGGTCCAGACAAGTTTTCAATATCTAAATGGAAGCTCGGTCTGCATAAAACACTTACCTAAATGGTTTACAGGTTAGAGGCATGTTTATTGGGAATACAAATGTATAGGCTAGGGCTGATAGGAATACAGGTAAATTAAAAGGAAAAATTTATAATTTTACGTGATAACTGATAACGTCATAAGAAAACATTGATGAAAAATTGCATACTTTTATGAATTGAATTGAATTATTATCACTAAATTATTATTATTTTGTATAAGACATAGATGCGTCACAAGCCGAACGCTTAGGCCGATCGCGCCTCTCTATCGCTTGTTCCGCGCTCTCACTTGCACGCTCGGCTCAGGCGGAATGTGTCATTTTTTCGATTGTAACGATTTATAAGACGTTATCACATCAAAATTTATTAATTTTGGCAACATGATGGCCCATGATGGCCGCAGATTCGTCCGCCGAGGGGAAACTGGCTGCGTATTATATAATTTAGCCACACACTAGGAAATTGAATTCGTTGGTCGAGTACTGAATCCAGCGATGCGGGTGCTTGTTGACCTAAATGTGATGTACTTTGTGATTTACGTGGGAAGTTTTGGATGAGAGGACTTTTGTTTATTTAGTTGAAGAAGGTGTGGATTTGTTCGTCTTCTTTTCTCGGGAACACGAGCTTGATGAAAGACATGACGTGGAAAGTAACTTTAAAAAGCCGACTTTCAAAAAAAGAACACTAAAAAGTCTAAAATACCTTTAGTTTCGGAAGTCGGTGACTTTGTTTGTTTCATTTACTTTTTTATAATAATCACGTAAATTGGCCAAGTAATCACAGACTAATCGATGTAGTGTACATACTTACATTTAAGAAAAAGGTTGCTACTGGATTACATCACCACCTCCTTTTTTAGAGGTTGTCATGTCTACTATTCCGAACAAATAAAAAGTAGGAGGTAGACAGTACAATTAAATTTAATTTGTAAAAAATTAAAAAATACAGCTAAGATAAAAAACACACCTACCTACATGCACTCAAGAATTGGGGTAGTAGGAGGAGAAAGTTTACTTGCTGTTTTTCACGAAGGGTATAGGCCCTTGGAGCATCTGGTCCTGCGGCTCCTCCGAACAGGCGTCAGGTCAGTCCTGGCTGTTCTGGTGGCAGGCAATCTCAGAAGCTTGGAGAGGAGAGGAGTTCCGGGCCAAACCCGTTTAGCGGAGCCCCGGGATGAAGTTGCGACTCCTGCGAAATGGAGGGACGCGTCAGAGCGTCGGCGCCCTACCACTTGTCACTGGCACTTGTCCACTTTTAGTGGAGTGGACTTCACCTTACTAGTTTCTCGCTACTGAAATCTCGTCGTAAACTGATTGAACTATGTCAAATCCTCATTGTTAAGGGAATCGGAGTGTTCCAATAGTTGCAATATCAATCCGCATGGTTATACGAATTAAGTTGTTGTAGCCATATAATCATTTGACCTGCCAGGTTGCCAGGTTAGGTTTATATATTATATGGCTACAACAACTTAATTCGTATAACCATGCGGATTGATATTGCAACTATTGGAACACTCCGATTCCCTTAAAAATGAGGATTTGACATAGTTCAATCAGTTTACGACGAGATTTCAGTAGCGAGAAACTAGTAAGGTGAAGTCCACTCCACTAAAAGTGGACAAGTGCCAGTGACAAGTGGTAGGGCGCCGACGCTCTGACGCGTCCCTCCATTTCGCAGGAGTCGCAACTTCATCCCGGGGCTCCGCTAAACGGGTTTGGCCCGGAACTCCTCTCCTCTCCAAGCTTCTGAGATTGCCTGCCACCAGAACAGCCAGGACTGACCTGACGCCTGTTCGGAGGAGCCGCAGGACCAGATGCTCCAAGGGCCTATACCCTTCGTGAAAAACAGCAAGTAAACTTTCTCCTCCTACTACCCCAATTCTTGAGTGCATGTAGGTAGGTGTGTTTTTTATCTTAGCTGTATTTTTTAATTTTTTACAAATTAAATTTAATTGTACTGTCTACCTCCTACTTTTTATTTGTTCGGAATAGTAGACATGACAACCTCTAAAAAAGGAGGTGGTGATGTATTCCAGTAGCAACCTTTTTCTTAAATGTAAGTATGTACACTACATCGATTAGTCTGTGATTACTTGGCCAATTTACGTGATTATTATAAAAAAGTAAATGAAACAAACAAAGTCACCGACTTCCGAAACTAAAGGTATTTTAGACTTTTTAGTGTTCTTTTTTTGAAAGTCGGCTTTTTAAAGTTACTTTCCACGTCATGTCTTTCATCAAGCTCGTGTTCCCGAGAAAAGAAGACGAACAAATCCACACCTTCTTCAACTAAATAAACAAAAGTCCTCTCATCCAAAACTTCCCACGTAAATCACAAAGTACATCACATTTAGGTCAACAAGCACCCGCATCGCTGGATTCAGTACTCGACCAACGAATTCAATTTCCTAGTGTGTGGCTAAATTATATAATACGCAGCCAGTTTCCCCTCGGCGGACGAATCTGCGGCCATCATGGGCCATCATCACGCAATTGTTACAACCTTCGTACCATAGTTCATACTAAGCGGTAGGGAATGGGTTGCCAATTTGTGGGATGCTTCCTTGGTTTCAGGGAAATTTGTTGATGGTATTTAGAAAAGAAAGTTGGATTTTATAACGTTGGACACTGAACCACAGCCAGATTGGTCTCTATCCATCTTTACGACTTCTTACAGCTTTACTGTTGATTCAATGTTTCATGAAGCAGTCTAATTAATCTTAAAATGTTCACAAGATCTTTCTCATCTTGATTTTTCTTCTACGACAAAAATAAGTTATGCTCAAGTGCTATGAATCAACATCTCTATAAACCTTTTCCCAATTTTATTGGGGCCAGCTTATAGTTTAACTACAATGTAATGAATACTGTACTTATTTTACAAAATACGGATTTAATCGCTACAACACATAGGCTTGCAAATAATCACACTTCTTAGTTAAGTGCGAGATTTCTGTTGCAGAATCTTAAGAAAACCGCAAGGGTTTTCATGACATTATGATTAAAAAAATACATATTACGCACGGAAGAAGTTATACTTCTTTGGCGTATAAAACTAAAATGTTGACTAGTTAACTTCAGGGTGTATATTGACTAGCTAATTTCAGAGTGTCGGTTTTTCGTGACGGTGTGCGCGCGCATCGTAAAAATGTACTCTCATCATTTTTCCCTAACGCGCCAAAAGAAGTATAACTTCAAATCAAATTCAAATCTAACTTGGACTAATTCACCAAGTCCAACAAACAAAGATATAACACAAACTCCGTCCACTGGCAACCCCAGCTAGGGTCACTAGGAAGGAATGAGGAAGCCCCTTCAATTTGCGCGTCCATAAACATACTTTACGAGTTGACCGTGATGGACATAAGAGCATTATTCGTGCGAACGGTCCGGTTACGGCTCCGTATAATATATCGTGTCCATGTCACTAATTGTTTCCGGTGTCAGTTCCCGTAGTTTGTGCGATTAATTTTGATTATTTTTGGGGTTGTTATGTTTTATTTTATGTTATTTTACGGTTTATTAGGGTCCTGTCCTGTTTGTTATGTGGCAATGAGGGTTTATTGGTATATTTATGGGTAATGCTAAAATGGCAGCTAAGGGCAAGTTTCAGTACTCTTACAAATTTTTACTTCGCACCCATTTTGCGCCCTATAAGTTATTTATTTAGTGAAGCCTTTTTACGTCATAGTCGATTCAAGATTTTAAAATAGTATGCTGAAATCGTTAGGTATCTGAAATCGAAATAACTTTTTTTTTATAAAACGTTTTCCCACGATTTTTTTCCTGTATCGTTTATAAAAATTTAAACTCACATACACAAACAGCCAGACCCGGAACAACTACCCGTAGGCTATACAAATATTTGTTCCGTAAGGGATCGAATCCCCGACAGCGCAGCAGCCAATCACTCAGGCATTATCATCAAAATCAATCAAAATATTTTATTTCACTTAGGCCCAGATTGGCACTTATAAAACGTCGACAAAAAGGTGCACGGTTCGGGTTGGTCGTTTCCTATGGAGAAGATCTTTTCATCATGATCAACTGCCTATCCTTAGACCTTACAACCCACCTACTACACATAGACCTCCGTAAAGGTTCATACTCACATAAACTAATGCTTATTTCCCTTTCAGGCAGGAACCACAGAACGACGAAATTTATCCGACCTGTTTGGCGGTAAGGGCTTTTTCAGTGCCATTCAGATTTATTCATAGCGCGTCAACGTAAACAATATATTTTATATTAAAATAGATAAAATGATGGAAGTCATTGCAAATGATCAGCCGTCATGGGATGACACAGACTAATAGTAACAGGAAAAAGATGTAAAAAAAACTTAGATGCGGTAATCATTTGTGATTTGCTGTCACCTGCACACTAGGCTCCCTTTTAAGTTATTTTTCATTATTGCATAACGCTTGTTATCCCTGAGGAGTTAAACTGAGGTAACCTATTGACCACCAATATTTCGTCAGTTATGTTTAAGTCCTATGAGATTCTTTTTCATTCATGAAAACCAAAAATGTCGTCCAATCGTCTAAATCTGATAGAAAAGAAAAGACCGCGAACGTCTTTATTCGATTAAAAATCCCAGTTGGTACACATATTTCGTGAAACCCAGCATAAGTAGTCAGGGTTCCAAGGGTACGTCGATAATCATATCGTCCGTTCATCCCAACTCCCTTGATTGGGTGCTTAAGTCCTCGATATAGCGATCCACATGGTACTATTACGGCTTGTATGTTTTGTTATACGTTTTAGGGGCTCGTAGCTTCTGAACTACTGAATGACCGAGGGTAAACTGTAAAGTTCAATTACCATATTGTCTTTATGCTTTTGTCAGGGACCATAAACGTCTTGCCCACACTCACGCGATACTATTCTTGCGATAGCCACTGCGTTGCCAACAAAAGTAGGAGTTTGCTACAAGTCTCCGCGAACATGTGACGCGCGCGCATTTCACTTGATGCGAGTCGTATCTTCGAGGCACTAGCACGAAGGCAAGGCATCGACTCACCGTAGTCAGAACCGGACTGCTCGCAGTGCTCGCTGTAATTTTTTTGCTAGGCTGATCTAAGAGTCGAGGCCATGCCGTCATGATATTTATGTGTGGAGTTTCGTAGAAAAACTGCTGAACAGGCTGAGTGAAGGCGATAATAATCTGATACAATACCTTCTTTTCATAGTAAGAGCATTACGAAATAAACGGCTTCTGTTTTTCTCAAAACAAGGAATAATGACAACCAAGTGATATTGTAGATCAACTAAGCATAGAAGCTTAGCAGCAAAAACTTCAGGAAACATTTTAATCCCGTTAAGTAGTTTTACGAACGCGGCAACTGTTTACAAACTAAAAGGAAATTAATAACAGCTTCCCACATGATTAAATAATCAATACACGTCCCATAATCTACATAAACCAGCAGCCTACACCACAATCACCTTCATTTTGAACGTTTTAAACATTCAAAGCAATAAAATTCGTTGTACTTATTGTCAATCACTTACTATCGCAATGCAAAGGCATTGCGAAGGCAGGCAGGCGGGTTGGCATTAAGTAAGTGGTTTACGGAATTGGAGTCCACCAGTCTCATGCTTTGGTAATTCGTAAGCACACTTACAACCACAATGCCTTTAATTTAGACAATAAACTCGAACATTATGTAAAACGTCATCAAGTGGGAGCCTTTTTCATCAATAGGTTTTGTTCTACTGTCAAAATCACAATCCCCTTCGAATTGTGATTGGAACTGAGTAACGCAATAGAGGGTGACCTATCTTCCAAGTTCCAAATTGCTTGAAGCATCCATCGAGGATTACCGTGTGTACATAGGTTGGTCGGAACAGGTAACGGTTCAACTGTGGGGAAATCCTTTGTAATCCTGATATGTGTTCACTGTGCAGTATGGTTCTAATGGATGGGTTATTTGGGATGTTTAGATTCTGTTTCAAAGATTTTTGCAACGTTTTTGAGTTGAGAAAAAGAGTTTTGAGATTTTTTACTTGTGTTGTGTAGTTACGATTGAGTCTACAATCTTCTAAATATATAAAAACGAAAGGTCACTCACTCATCACGAAATATCAAAAATCGCTTGACGTATAGAGATGAAATTTGGCAGGGAGGTAATTTATATATAATTTATATATTTATAGTTAGTAGACAACCGCTAAGAACGGATTTTACGACAGGACTGGATTAAGGAAGTCTAAGGGCTCTAGCAAGTTTGTATGAAAGTCCTTAGTTTTTTGTGCTACATACTTGAAATTTGGCAAGGATAGAAGCTAACAGCTAGTATAATATGTGATGGTACCAAAAGTCACGACCACCAAAACTTAGACAACTCGCCTGTAATCCCCGTAGGGTTAGGGCCGAAGCGTACCTAATACATAGTTCACCCACATTTTGTCAGTTACGTTTAAGTTCCATACAGTAATAGGAGGCGAGCGTATTGCCATTAACCGGGGATAAAGCCAGACTCCGTGACTGCTACTGCGAAATTCCTGATGGAAAAACTCAATATTATTTAGCCCGACCTGGCAATCGAACCCAGAAACTCATGCTCAACAGTTGCGCTTGCGGCCACTAGACTAACATGGCAGTGATCACTTTTATACGAAGCACTTTTTAAGTGATTTTCTCCGACTGTATTTATCGAAAATTTGTGCAATTCCAAACTATTTTGAAATAGGATTTCAAATTTTCAAACGACGCGACAACTATGTTGTGGAATATCACTTTATAATTTTGCTATGTGTATGTCTATTACTACTTACTTTGGTGTCGACTATTAGTACCTCATTTCAGTGCATTGCAGGCGTTACAATGTTTATGAAAATTACCGCCTGTTTCAAAAATAACTTCTTCGAAATATTTGTCTTTAATGTAAAACCGGCTCCTTGTGGCAGCGTTTTGGTCGCCAGTGACTTATAATCTGTATAAAAGAACATTAATCCTTTTTGCCGTTCTAATGTCATCACATCAATACAACAGTCCCAGAAATAGCCCTAAAAGCCGATTCTGCTGACTAATATCCAATACGTCCAATATATGTGCTAGTTTAATAAGTCAGTGAGCTCACGTCGGGGCAATTTGCGGAGGTAGGGAGTCTCACAAAAGTTGCTCAGTAACGAACCGGTCCCGATAAAATTGCTCGCGTTTAAACGCTTCTACGTGTTTCTTGTCTACAATGAACACCAGAATAGGCTTTGTTAATCATTAATTAAATTAAATAGGTTTCTGGGATATGTGATCCAGTAAGTGCAGAGAAGGTAAAACAAATAAGTACTCATTAAAATATAAACCTATATCAAAATAACTGCAATAACAAACCATACTGCAGAAATAACTAATTTAGCAAAAAACTAACTATAGAACTAACCAAATCATACGAGGGCCTTGATGAATGGCACTTTTTTCAGCTTATCGTTTCGCTTACCGGTGATAATAGGAAAAATATTCATGAAATATTAGGTAAAATCCTCATCATGGTGGCCTTATTCCACTCATTGCTGAGTTTAGTCCTCCTCTCTGATGTGCCTGCTACTGGGTCTGTGTGAGTCTCATACTTATCTTCCCCGCGATCTTCTGTATGTTGTACAGTCATGTGGCTGTTGTTCTGCATATGCTCCTCTCGGCAACCACTACGTTAGGACTCGGCTCCACCAGCCATCACCACATCTCGCCAAATATCCTTTCCACCTCAATGCCTTATTCATGTCGTATTTTGGGCTGGTAAGACCAATCACAACGCTACTTTATATCCTGCCAGTAGTTAATACTATACAAGCGGTATCTCATTAAAACCCAATGACATGTTTATGAAACATTTCTTTATTTACATCAAACCAAACCATTTATTATCAAACCAGCCCCCGACAAATGTAAGGATCTGTTGGAACGTTATCACTCCCAAATATCTAGAAGACCCGTCAGATCAAATATGTATGGTTCCAAGAGGAAGACAAAGAAACAATGAATAGACTTCGGAAGGATGATATAGCTAGAAAGGAGGTGGCTGCTGAGATGGCATGCTGTGCCGACCCCAAGTAAATTCGTGTAGAGCAGGAGAATGATGAGACCCGTCAGAACAACTATCGCTAAGATCCATACAAAACCCCATTATTACACAAAAACAAGGAGGAGAAGAATTATACGAACACACGCCCACCGGAATTTAATATATTAAGTTAATGATGTTTAGACAAGCGTTATCCTATTAAAACTCATTGACATGTTAATGAAACATTTCTTTATTTACAACAGTTATCAAACGAGTGTATAGGGTTCCGTAGGAACGTTATCACTCTCGTATAATTACGCGCAAGGGTGTTGTTGTGTTAAATTTTTACGACCCACTGTGGATTACTTTCGGTTCACGTTTGTTCCCTGTTATGTACATTACGGTTAGAGGAAATTACGGTGTTAGGGAATCTTTACGAAATTAGAATCAGATTTGCTTAAGCAAATTAGTATAATGCAATTCAGTTTGGTTTTGTATGGTGTCGGACGTAAAGAATAGCACCATCCCATATCTTCCCGTGGGTGAGTAAGTGAACTTACCAGAGAATAGGCAACAGCGTTCTCTGTGCTTTTGTAAGAACCGTACTGCGATCACCAACGCGCCTGCCAAGCGTGAAGATTTTGGCAAAAAAAAACCCTTTAAGGGAGGCGTATGTCCAGCAGGGGACGTCTTTCGGCTGAAATGATGATGATGAATTCAGTTTTCAGATTTGCTAGTCAGCACCTATATCCGCGTAGTGTTCTTTTTTTTCTAATATCTACAAGTTTCCTATCTTCTAGGAAGGTCTATCACCTGATTTCTGAATTGAGAGTGTGAATTTCGGAACTTGTCAACCTACTGATTGTTCTACTAATTGTTCTATGTAAAGTGATAGCCTGAAACACAGGTTCAAATAAACCTAGATCGGGCAGGTCGCTACCAAACATTCATTGAAGATTACCACTAATGTTAATATATTATAATATAATAATATATACAGTGAAACTTGGTTAAGTGGGACCTGGATAAGTGAGAAACCTCTATATCTGGGATTCGTTCTTTCGATTTTATCGTCATAGGTACCTCTATAACTGAGACAGCGAGTGAATTTTATATGCATTAACCTCCGTAACTGAGATAACATCTTTTGTTTGTTTACTTATTTATAATTTTGAGCCACAATGACCTTCAGTTTTAGACCATACGGGCGTTTATTTGATAAATGCCGAAACGAAGGCTCAAATCATTATCAGTACGTGAAAAACTGAAGTTAATATCCGTTTATGAAAAACATCTGATGGCTGATCTTCCAAAAGACAAACTAAAATGACAGATTTTTATAATTGATACATTATGTTTACCTTTTTGTACCATTTATAAAAGATCGTGCTTGAATATTATTACATTGATTATCTTTTTTTGATTCCCGATAAAGATTAAAACTACCGTATAATGTTTACATAATACGTTATTTTATTTAATAATCGCACCTCTATAACTGAAATAACCTGTATTCTAACCTCTATTAACTGAACCCTCTGTAAATGAGACAGATATGTATTTATACCTGGATATCTGAGACACTGGGTAAGTGGAATACCTCTATAAGTGAGACAGATTTGCAGGACCCTTGATGTCTCACTTAACCAGGTTTCACTGTAATATATTTAATATATTTTAGTTATAGTTTGTTTATAAGTACTAATTATACCATTGTATATTAATAATACTACTGCGCCTAAATGCACACAAATAAATTATTCTTATTCTTATTCTGTGTCCCGGTTCAAAGTATTCCCTGTTTTCGAAATTGTGAAAACATAACATAACATCACGCCTGTAATTCCCGAAGGGTTAGGCAAAGATTAGGTAGGTACCTAATAGGACACCCTCATTTTTCCAGTTAAGTTTTAAATCCGAAGTAATAAGGGGCGAGCCTATTGCCATCAACCGGACTTATGCTCAGCAGTCGCGCTTGCGACCACTAGACCAAAGAGGCAGTCGAATGTCAAATTACGAAAACTGTACTGGCAACTACTGTATGTCTTCACACGCTAGGTGATACATAAATGAATTTCGAAAATGAAGCGTACAATTAAATTTTCAACATTCGACTTGGGAGAGTTAAATTTCCAAGAGTGCAATGTTGATTTAGGCACCTTGTCTTAGTAAAAACTGGGGACTATAGACCTCAGTATCTGGTATAAATGTCAACTTGCTAGGTCCATCTGTTCCTGAGAAAATCGGTGGTGACACACGGACAGACAGACGGACAGAGGGACAAGAGAGTGATCTTATAAGGGTTCCTTTTCTTACTTTTGAGGTACGGAACCCTTAAAATTGGCAAATAATTGGTAATCTCTTGGGTTTTACAGCCCTAGCGGTCTAAAACTTAATCTAAACATGTATTACACAATTTCAGAAAGAACATCCTCCATTTCCACGGTCTGAAAGGAAACAAACACTTTAAATTAAATGAGTAAAGTTGTTTTCTTCAACTGCTCGTAAATGCTAACTGGGGCTACTTACTCATTATGTGTCCTAGCTACGACCTAGGGACCAGCCATTATGTCATTGAGGTCACTTTAATACTTAGTTTACTCAGCGTTTCCTTTTTTTGCTGAAAGGAATCGTTGGACTAATAAAAGTTGCATTGTAGTGTACCGCTCCTTTCACAATACCCAGTTTACTAAACCAAAGACTTGTAGACATCAGAGACTCAATGAATAGTAAAAACATAAAGCATCAGTTGAAAGTAAATTACATCAACTTGATAATGACTTGATCGCGTGGTGATCAAATCTCAGGCCATAAATAGCATCATAAGATAAACTCAAACTCTTTAATAATATAATAATAATAAAGTATTTATTTCACAAAAACATAGCTTTATTGCATTCATGTGACCCCCGGGCGTCGGGGGTCACTTGGTGGCTTCCGCCCACCGTAGACGCGGACCAGTGGACGGTGAGTAATGGGCTAGCTCGCCATCCGTCCGTATTTGACGACAGGCCGTGTTGACGGCGCGTTCGTGTTCAAAGTTAGTCAGCAAACAGGAAGGGGCCCGCAAGAGCCGATGCCTGCCAGGGCTGCGGGACTGTTCGAAAGAGATACCGCGGCCCTGGAACACAAAGGGCAAAGAAGGAACATGGATGGGTTTTAGTCAATACAAGTCTGACACTCCCTTACGCTCTGCCCAGAGCGGGAGAAGTCATTTGATGATTTCCCTTCCGAAAAAAAAAGGAACTTGCATGTAATTTGTACTGATACTGATACCGTTAGCCTACGTAATCTCACTGCTGGGCAAAGGGCTCCCCATGACTTGTAGGAAAGCAGCAGCAACAGCCAGCAGCCAATCGCTCAACCTTTGCGCCAACCGTGCTGTATGTATGTAGTTTATTACTAGCCCCTGCTCGTGACTTCGTCTGCGTGGACCAGAAAACAAGTTTTCTATTTGTAATAAACTATCTGTGAGTGTTTATCCAAACATACAAACTTTCACATTTACAACATTAGTAGGATCAGCCATTTGTACGCCACAGTATGTGTCACTTGTATACTTTGCGTAAGTACTGAGCAATTCACGCGGCGGTACCTCGTGCTGTGCTATATGCATTTTTCATTTGTTTTGTAAGCAGTTCCTGTCACAACAGGCGTGTGGCTTGAGCAAGAAGCTCGTGGTCAATCGGTAAAAATATTGTTAACATCAGGCCTGTAAGCCCTGAAGGGTTCATCAAAACATCAATATCAAAATATTTTATTCACATAGGCCTACATGGGATAATGGGATAAAACGTCGACAAAAAGGTACACGGTTTGGGTTGGCCGTTTCCTATGGAGAAGAACCGGCAAGAAACTCCAGGGTTAGGCAGAAGTGTACCTAATAGAACACCCACATTTCGCCCATGTTATGTTCAAGTCCCATGTAATAGGGGGCGAACCTGTTGACATCAACCGGGCACCAAAATACAATTCATACTCTGAATTCATACTCCGTGGCTGCTACTCAGAAATTCCTGATGGATTAACACAATAACTCTTTGCTCGACCGAATTGAACTTAGGACCTTATCCTCCGCAGTTGCGCTTGCGATCACTCGACCAATGAGGCACAATACTTATACCACCCATATTTCCAACTTTAAACAAAGATACATTCATTGCTTACGAACAATTTAGCTGAAAAACAAACCACTATGAAGCGTGGTTACATAACAAATAATACATACATAAACTCACGCGATTTTCCCATGGGAGTAGGCAGAAACCACGGGCCGCAACCTGCTACGATCCTTACATACTTCTTTTGCCTCGTCCACGTTGTTACACCTGGTCATAGAAGCACGCCCGTTGCGAGTACTACGCACCTGACCTTTCTGAAGAACCTCACCAATAAGGTCAGCGTATGTCCCATCCTCTGTCCTCTATATTGTTGAACGTTTATTTGAAATCCAAAGACTGTATGTACTTTTCCAAAATAGATTTATTGGTATACACTGTGATAATCAAGAACAACTCGCTTCGTAGCTCAAAGATGACTGCCATAGAATCAATTATGGGGCATAAGCAAGATTCCCCACCAGTACCTACTCAACTGACTACCAACGACACTTTTTGCAGCCATAACCGTATCGGAAGTCAAAATTGAGCTACGAATTCAAAATAACAGTAAGAATAAAATGACAAATAAAATAGAAGATTATTCTAAAAATACAAGTAAAAATCAACATAATATATAGAACAAAGATACATATAGATATATATTTATACTTAATATTTTACTTCACAAAAAGTTTTGGTAGAATTCACAACTTATTTTTAAAGAATTTGGCCAATGTATTAAAAAAATGCACAATATTTATTAGAAATTAATTTTAATCAAGCTTACAATATAATAACATCAGAATAACCACATAATCTAACTAATTTCAAAACAAAAGTACATAGAAATTTTTAGGGACATAAAACCGATATGAAACACAGTAATACATTTCAACACCCTTTGAATCTAATAAAAACCTTGAATTATTTCCCATAAACGGTTTCAATTGTACGCATGACATTTACACAATGAAACAAAACGATTTAATTTAAATAAAAACAAAGAGATTAAAGCACGAGCCTATGATTTAAACAAGAGTTATACGAGTTTAATGGCATCATAAATCAGTTCTGATAAAGGAATTTTATCTGATGTCTCTGATCTATGGGGCTTTGATTGGCTACCCTTCTTTTTGTGAGGTGATGTGATGGTTATGTGTTTACCTAATAAAGTAGAGGCTTCCATGTATAATACCTAATTTATTTGATCATAATAAAGCTATTAAAAAAAAGTGTGTGTGTATTTATGTACACGCGTTAGAAGTTATACTTTTCTAGAATATAAATGAAAGTAAAATAGTTTATAACAAGGTCTAATATCAATTACCTATACAACCTAACCTCCTAGCTCCAGCAGTAGATTAAAAATAATAACCTAGGGTTATCAATATCTGACACTACGGAAGTAAACAAACATTGGGAGAAGTAAAGTAAAACTAGCTAACTTCAGGGTGTCGGTTTTTCGTGACGGTGTGCGCGCGCATCGTAAAAAATTTCTCTCATCATTTTTCCCTAACGCGCCAAAAGAAGTATAACTTCAAAATACACAATCACTTGGTTTTGGAAACTTAGTCGCAGGAATCAGAATTGGATTAGATTTTAGAATTGCAATTTTGTATTTGGTTAGGCTACACCTATGCCTCACCTTTGCGGGATAACAGGCGTGATTTTACATTTTGTTGAGAAATGAAGTCGCGACCACAGGATACAGCTTCATGTAGAGAGGGTCAGTGACTATTTTAAACACAACGCAAATGTCTTCTCCATATTCTGAGGTATGGAATAAATTGCTGTGGGCGATGCTAGTAACCTGTCATTACTTATGCACTTGTGGACGTAACTGCACGTGACTGAGAAGGCTGACCTCTTGGCCACGATGGTTATGCACAAATGATACGCGCTTTGTGACAGCGAGTGTGAAGAAAACAAATTAAAGAAGTTTTTATGTTGGATGTGCCAGGTTACCCTGCGAAATTCAATTTTTATTACGTTTTTTGCAATTTTAAGATCAGTGACAGGTTGTATGTTGAACACAGTATGATTCGCAATCGTGACAGATATGGCTTTACAGAGTTATTATCTAACTTTTCATTATCTCTTTTTATTCTCTAGTCTTGACATCGAATATAATAATAATAAAATACAGACAGCTAATACTACAAAATTTTTAGGCCTAACAATCGACAGAAACTTAAATTGGAAAGCGCATATTGAGGCTCTAGCCAAAAGAATAAGCAGTGGTGCATATGCGTTACACAAATTATCACGTACCCTAAATATAGAAGCGCTATTAACGGCCTACTACGGTTTAGTTGAATATTAGATATGGTGTTATCTTCTGGGGTAACTCAACCGATAGGGATATCATCTTTAAAAAACAAAAGTGCTGCCTGAGATCTATGTTTAATCTCAAAACTACCGATAGTTGTAAATAGTAATTTACTAAATATCATATTTTAACATTACCTTCACTTTATATATTAGAAATAGTAATGTTCGTAAAAAACAAATCCACATTTATTTTCTCGTATGGCCGACAAATTTCCAAGAAATAGACCTGATAGCAAACTATGTATACATACATCAAAAACTGCACTTATGCGCAAGAGTGTTTTTTGCATGGCACCAATTATCTATAACAAATTGTCCAAAAGCTGGAAAGAGCAAACTATACCTCAACTTAAACAAACAATGAAATTTTTTTCGGCACAAAAAGCCTATTACAATATTACAGAATTTCTAAACGACTCATGGTGATTATTATATAACTAACGGTGTATTATGGTCATGTAGTAGTGGAGAACTTGAATATGCCTAAATTATAAATGTTATTATAATTAAGTGATAATAATGAATAAAAATGAATAATGGAAATAATGATAATGACGAATATGAATTGTAATCTGTAATATTGGACAAGGAAAATAAATAAAATTATAATGATAATGTAAATGATTTAATGTTTAAATGTAAGTGATATTTTATGTTAAGGTGTAAATTTAAAAAAATCATTGTAATTTCATTCATAAAAATTATTTGTACCCAAAATATTTGCACGCCATGAAAAATGGCAAACATGTCGTGAGCCACTCTTATTAAGACCTTGCATGCATGTATTATTTTAATTCTGTATGTATACACATGTTTGAGCAAATAAAGTTTCTTATTCTTATTCTTATTCTTATTCTTATTAAATAGTCATGTAATGGGATTAAATGACTATTTAATAAATGTACTTAACAGGTTGTATTGATGATTTTAATGTAAATTAAGTAAAGTAGTGCTCAACTTTCAGCCTGAAACTGACTTGCCAATTGCAAAATATTAAAAAAAACGAATGTGCTTTAGACCACACTACTGAATTAAAACTTAAACAAATGCCGAACAATTGTCTGTCAAATTCAAAAACGTAACTCTGTCTCTTTCTAAATTCACTAACCTCTCTCTATTCCATCTCCCTCTCAACTTCCTTACACATTCACCTGCTTAGTCCCAAGTCAAGCGTGCGTAAAGAAGTTTTACTTCAAAAATTGAATTTCGCGGGTTTCCCCTAAAGAATGTAACACGAGTTCGACGCAACTTAGTGTGTGATGGGTTGGCGCTGACGAAAACAAATGACACGCGCACGTGTGTCGCTTGACGCAAGCCATAGTTTCAAAATGTTTACCAACAGCTCCCCCTGTTAGCGTCATATGAGCGCCAAGAGATCTTTGCTGCACTGTAACTCTATAACAAAGAATACCAATACCCTCGCACTTTAAACCCGAATTTTATTTTTAAATCCTTACACAAACAGGGCACTTAAATTCAACCTACTCGCATATTGCTTTTTAATTTGAACTCGGTAGCCGACGAAGCAAAAGTAGTTAGCCAATAGTTTTGGCAAGGGCCGTGAGGGGAAACCATTCATATTGACTAATGTTTCCTTCTTGCCCCTTTATTACGCACGGCCATCTTACTGGAAGATATCTGTAGCTAAAGTAACTTCGGTTCGACGCCCGAACGTAAGAATTATCTTGGAGCCCCATTTTTTGCGAGAGGCACGCTTTTGTGTTGGTAAATAAAGTATGAGATACTGTGAGATACACATTTTTTGAGTGCCTTTAAAACGAGAACGGTAAACATGACCTTTGACCTGAGTTTTATATTTAATATTTTCAATTGCATACATGTCAGAATGTCTTTGAGTTGGTGATCTTAGAATATGCTTAAAAGCGTTCTTAATAAAATTGTCCATATTTAATTCAGCAGGTCGAAAATTGCGCCAGGAGATTGTAAAACAGCGTGTTACGTGCGCGTTGTGTTGCGTGTTTTTGTAAAACAGCGTAATAAAACCGAAATGAAATCGTCGCCCTCGCATAGAGCGTACCTTGACCGTGCACTAATAGGGCCGCGCGCGTACCCACTGTTTCAAATAATGACATACATCACTCCAATGAGATAAACGCCTACTTATTGCAAGGTTGTGACGACGATCCAGGCAGTCCTGCGGGCTACGGGCCACTCCGCCGCCGTGAGCCGACACTACGCCCGGCCAATTGCCTCTAATGACACCACTCGAACGCGTATCCGTCCAATCAACTCTTAAGACAAGAGGATCCTTCAGTCTACTCGGGCGGCGGCCCGACACTATCGCACCGTTAGTAGATTGCTCTGGACCAGAACCAGTGAATACCAAGTGATTGTTAGGGAGTGATGTGTAATATGTGAACAATGAACGCAGTGCTATACGTATGCGCCGATAACATACATACCTCGTGGGAACCTCGATATCCCCAGTCTAAGTATATCAGTAATGATGATTGATTGAACTTTAAAGTGAGGTAACAAATTGGACATCATGAATGGGATAAGCGCGGCGGCTGAGAAGCCGGCGACCGGAGCCGAGGCACCGGCGAAGGATGAACCCAAGCCCAAGAGAACGGGGGTTCTGGAGAAGCTCATGCAGATCCGGTCGAACATCACCGTGGAACCTATCATAGCTTGTTACATAATGTCCAATGTATTCTCAGGACTTGCAATACAAAATCTGAATTTGGAGAAAGCGTGTAGAGTTAATTTAGGGTACGATGATGAGGTGTGCTCCGCGTTAAATAGGCGGCAAACAGAGAACTATACATTACAGGAATCCGAGGTTCAGAAGTTGACCGCGTCAGTCCAGGCGTGGAAAAATATTGCTCAAACAGCATTCCCGTGTATTCTAGTTTTGTTTGTCGGTTCATGGAGCGATAAAACGGGGAAGAGGAAGGCGTGCATACTGCTACCTATAGTGGGGGAAGTGTTGTGCTGCACGAGTTTCATCCTAAACACATATTTCTTCTACGAATTACCTCTGGAGATAACCGCCCTCTCTGATCTGTTCCCGTCGCTGACCGGAGGATGGATAACTGTGTGCGTCGGTGTATTCAGCTACATTGGTGATGTAACGACAAAAGAGATGAGAACATTCAGAGTTGGAGTGGCCAATTTGTGTATGTCCCTCGGAATACCTTTAGGCATGTCCCTGAGTGGTATTTTACTACAGCAGATTGGTTACTACGGTATATTCTTAATATCAATCTGTCTGTATATGATCAGTTTGATATATGGATACATACGACTGAAAGATCCAGTCTTACCTCCGGAAAGACAAAGAGTAAGTATTCCATGAACTGAATTTGACCCGCATTGTTCTTAGTACATCTAAGCAAAACTAAGGTGATTCTGCCACTCATTTAGTCAAAAAAGTCAGACCCAAAGTCTAGGACTAATGCAGTATCGATATGTGTACCGATAAAGCGCGTTGAGGCCATACATCATTTGCAGAGTAGCTCGACAGCCCGGTTAGTTCTATGTCTAAGTGATAAATTGCTGCTCGCTCACTACGCAAATTCGAACCAAGGGGGACATCGTAACGCAATCAGCGATTTTACGCGAGGCTCGCAGAGGTGTCGACTTGGATTTATATCCCTCCGATCCTTTCACATTGTCACTAATACTATGGGACCTACCGTGTGATACATAGTTTCATTTTCAAGCACATTTTTAATAGTTTTTTCCACAGTGATTGATGATAGCAGCTGAGTCCGATCGAACTTTATACAAAATAGAATTCTTCTTTTTTACAATTTTTGTTGTGCGTATGAAAAATTTAATAGACTTTGCCAAATGTATATTTTTTTGTTCTTTTTATCCGGAAAAGTTTTGATTGTATCTTTTTTGTGTTGGAAAATATTTTTCGTAAATCTCTCCCTTGGCAGTTGCTCATGAAAAGCGTTGTAAACACAATCTGCATGCATTTCGCATGCCAAAGGGAACACGAAAATAAAGTGGGGATTATTGCAGGATTCTGTTTGAAACCTGAAATTGCACTTATTCGTTCGTTCGTCCCGGCCGGGGGTAAATTAAATTCACTTCGCTTTATAATGAATTTATGTGAAATTAAATTTTATCTTTGTATTATGAACGTCCAGGGCTGACTGCGCCGTGAAATCCCTGTTTTAGAGCTTAACTAAAACCAATTAAATGTTAATGTTTTTGTTTAAAACGTCTTATAAAGTAAGTTATTTGATCTTGTTGATGAGGAGCATTTGTATGAAGATAGAGTCGCTTATTGCTTGTCTACATTTTTCTTAGTTTATATTTACCTAGCCCTGATTCTATTCAAGGAAGAAATAAACTTGTCTCCAGCTGATTATCTTCCTACACACAATAAGCGTCGTTAGCTGCTAGCTGCACTTACTGTGACGTTCATAGCAACGAGTATAATGACTTTGCGTAGGCGCTGGCACATTCTCTCAAGATATACTTTTTTGAATCCTCTTTCTTGTAGAGAAGACCGTTTTTTTATTGGTATTACGAAAATACGTATAGTTTACTTGACCATAGGCTGACTGATTAAAATTTTCTGTATATTTCTCAAAAAATGAAAGAAAAATGTTGTTTTAATCATTTATTTGACAACAAAGCTCGTTGTTGAATGTATCAAATGAATTACCTGATTATTTGTTTCATGAAGTTATCGTCTATGATGCAAGATATTATGGTTATGCTAGATATTGTGATGAACCAATGAATATGAGCTTCACTACCCGTGGTGAAGTCTGCTAATGTAATTGTGTCGGAATCGGAATGGCCGATCGTTGACACCATACCTGTCAATTTTGAGGAAAAAAAAGAAAGAAAATACATTTATTTGGTAAATGCCACAAGTGCACACAAAATAAAACAAAAACATGAAAAAAAACCACAGAGAAGCTAACTAACGATAGTTTTATATTTTTAGGAGGCAGTGATTTCTGGGGCTGCATTAAACTAGTTTTTTAAAACGACACCTGAATAATAAAACTGGCAATTTTTGTATGTTTACCAGTAAGCATCATGATTATAATCGGCTATTATTTAAACGTTCCATGTCAACAATTTGATCACGAAACGCTGGTTTACTTATTTAATAAATTTTATGGGTTATCGGATAATATTTGAATAAGAAAATTTTAATGTGAGAATAAAACAGTGTTTCTGTGCAAATACGCTGTAGTCGATGGAAATTCATAGCTAAAATTGTTCATGAAAATAAAAGGGGCCTTATATCTTACATAGCTGCAATAGTGAATGCGTTACTAAAGGACAAACTTTAGTGTTGACACTAAGTTACTTCATCGAAAATTATTGTTGTAGAATTACGTAAAAGTTAAATCTAAATTGTTATCATATTTCCTTTACTTACGGCTTATATTAGCATATTTTAATATAATTAAAGACTGATGCTGGTATAGGCCGGGCTGGATTGATGCATTCCATCCGTCCTTTCATACCTTTTTACTGTTACCCCTCTTGTAAAATCTTTTAAGCATACTTTGACCACGCACTATACACAATGTCATAACCACACCGATCATCCAACTGAATACAAACAAATGAAGCGTGGGCCACATCTGCATACTATAACCGCCATCTATTACAGGAACAGCCCGTGGGTTGCTGCGGGTGGGTGTGTTCGTTCTTCGACGCGCGCCACGTCCGAGAGACCCTGACGGTCGCCTTCAGGACTGGCCCGAGGCGGCGGAGGCTCAGGGTCTCTTTGCTGATTGTCGTCGTCTGCGTTATTTTTGGACCTTTACATGGTGAGTTTTTGACTTTCTATAGGACATAGTTCTCTCTTTTCTCCTTTTTTACTTTATACATACACACAACATATAAACTCTTGTCTTTTTCCCATGGGGCAGGCAGTAACCACAGAATTCCGCGTGCTACGATCCTTACATACTCCTTCTACTACATCTTTTACAAAAGATAAACTTCTTACTTATGAAAGAAATAATTATTATTATATAATTATACTATATAAGAAACATATATATTCATTAGTAGCAGTTTATTTTCACAAAATACAAAATAATGGACATAATGTTTCTTTGATCAAAAACTATGTTAACAAAGCATCTTTAAAATTATACAGAATCTTTTTATTACGTAACAAAAAAGCATTCTGATAGTTTTAGTTCTAAAAAAATTATAAACAAATGACTTCAAATTTTGATTTCAGAAGAAAGTATAGCACTTTCTTAGAAAAAGCTTTAAGAAAATTATATATCTTCTTGTATTTAAGATTGGAGGGTATTCAGTCGTGTAATTATTTCCACTTTACCATCAAAGGGAGTTAATTGGAAAAGAAAAATATTTTATTTTTCTTCACAGTACCTTATGTTATGGGTTCTATTAAAACATACCAACAATAATTCATTTTTGTCTTTAGATGTTGGGTTCTTTAGATCCTACGTAATAAGACATTTCAATATTTTTAAGGTAATGAAATAATATTGATTTTGAAACTTATATCATGACCTAAAACATAATTTTCATAATTTCACAAAATGATCGCCATTAGAAAAATTAAAATACTCATAAGAATGTAGTGCTGTATTGCTCTAATTCAGAAAGAAAGAAAGAATGAAAAAATATTTATTTGTCGTAGAGACATGACGTGCATACAAAATTTAAAAAAATATAAAAAGTAAACATACATCGCATAGTAAAACATTTACTTAAAGTACAACAGAACTAAACAACAACAAAAAACTTAACAGCTTGCACGACGTGAGTGCGACAAACAGGTTACACTTAGCATGGTGCTGTATGGGGGGCCCACAGAACAACGCTGGAATTTCGAGTTAGTTTGAATAGTTAATAGACCAATTGATATTATTCTTAAAAAAAAGTGTGTGTACTTATTACACACGTAAGAAGTTATACTTATTTGGCGTATCAAACTAAAATGTTGACTAGCTAACTTCAGGGTGTATGTTGACTAGCTAACTTCAGGGTTCAGGGTTTTTCGTGACGGTGTGCGCGCGCGTCGTAAAAATTTGCTCTCATCATTTTTCTCTAACGCGCCAAAAGAAGTATAACTTCAAAAACTATTTTCATTTCCAAAGCGTTCGTTCATTCAGCGATCGTCGCGATCATAATTATGGATCCCACTCATTATTTCGGGGAAGGCACCTTCTGTCTGTTCGACCACGCGTTTAAACGCAATTTGACGAACTAGACGAACGCAAAAGTTGTGTGTTTACGCGACGATCGTTTTCTTCAGAACGCAGTCTAAACCTTTATATTCATGAACTTGTTTATTCGTTGCAGGTGAAATGAACGTGCTGTACTTGTTCATGAGGTACAGGTTCAACTGGGACGAGGTGCAGTTCAGTATGTTCTGTACTTACAGCATCATCACTAACTTAGTGGGTGAGTCTCTGCATAAATAAATAAATTATTAAAATTCTTTATTTATCCAAGTGATACACAGACACAGTTAAAAACAAAGTAGCAGAAACACAATAAGCATAACAATATAGTTTTTTTGTGCAGCGAAGATAAAGTCTATGCATACAAAAATAATAATGAACCCTGTCTCTTAAACTAGGAGACCTGTATCTTGAGACAGTGATCGGTCAAATTTGAAATTTAATAAAACTGAAATTAACAACAGTGACAAGGATGAAAGTGTGTCGATTTACCATTAATATTAATCAAATACGTGTGAGTCTTGAGATGTGTGTAACATGGGTGTGTGTGTGTGTGGGAAGGTAGTGGAAGTGTGTACTGACATACATATAACTAAATACAGGTTGTACAGTAAAATAAATACGCAATACCGCTTAGGTGGTGATTCGGACTATCAAAAGGGTCGAAAAATGTTCTCTACATACTAATACTGTGACTGTAGCCGATCTCATTAATTTATGTATAACATCTTATACCTGTACTACATTCATAGGAAATAAAGTTCTGATTTTGATTCCTAATTACGTCAGCCGATGCAATATTTTGTACGGGAACTTCAATGTTGCGTTTTTTATGTGACACCTTGTATATTACAAGAAAAAAAATATATTTTAATTTGATATTTGATGAACAGACATAATAATAGAGTGGAAGTCGATCCCAACATAGGTGATAAACAGCTAGACAGTTTTTTGTATTTTATCTGAGAAGAAAAAAATAGCGGAAAAATCTCCCCAGCAAAAAATCTGCCTGTTTTAATCAAACCAACGTAAATCAACGTAATCACGTTAATTTACCTAACCATCTTATATCTTACCATTTCATATCTTATTTCTTTCTTCCTTAAGGTACACTGTTCTCCATCAGCATCTTCAGCGACTTCATGAAACTGGATGACACGGTGGTGGGCATCATCTCCTGCACCAGCAAGATCCTCGCTTCCTTCATCTTCGCTTTCGCATCTACTACAACTGAGATTTATATCGGTAAGCAATTTGAATTTACCTTTTTTTATGAGGTCGGAATGGAGCTTGTACTCATGGTTATGATTGTTTCTTTTTAGTTAGCCTAAATTGTGTGCCTCTACTGATCAAAGGCGTCCTCTTTCTCCTTTCAAACCTTATATAACATTGCATAACATCACTCCTGTAATCCCTGATGGGTTGAGCAGAGGTATATCTAATAGTACACCCACATTTCGCCAATTATGTTTTTAAGTCTCATGTAATAGGGGGCGAGCCTATTGCTATCAACCGGGCACAAATCCAGACTCCATAGCTACTATTAAGAAAGTCCTGATGGAAAAACCCAGTAGCACTTTGCCCGTCCCGGGAATCGAACCCAGGACCTCATGCTCAGCGATCGCGCTTGCGACCACTAGACCAACGAGGCAGTCTTGATTTCTGGCTATGCTTGTCTCATAAACAAGATCATTTGGTCTACCTCGATGATGAGTTCAATAAGATTGAAAAAATACTGGCAAGTAACAGTGTGAAACTTACTAATTCTGTTGTTACCTGAAAAACGTATTCATTCTAACTAAATTACTATTTAATTTTAGCGAAGTGCTTTGTTAAGCTCAATTTAAACATTTAATCAAAGTTAGTGTAAACACTTACAAATACAGAAAACAAATAAAGTTTCAATTAAAAAGAAATGTCTTTAATAGGGACGAAAATGGAATCATACGAATAACCTTGTAAAAAAACTAATTTATTTGTTACAGCGCCTTTAGTAGAAATCTTCAACGGAACATCATTCATCGCGATGCGTTCTATTGCTTCAAAACTAGTGAACAGCGAAGAATTAGGTAAGTTTAATTTATCTTTATTACAAATTCCTCTTTCTTTTCCAATCTTTGTACATGGTATTGTGAAAATTCCTGTGATGCATGGTGACTCTATTTAGAAATTAGGTACGTATTAAGTGGCACAAAACAACAAAATTAAGAGGAAATGTGGGTGGTATTTTTTCCATACAAACGCTCTCGCCTGTTTTCTTTCTGGTTTATGATCTAAAACTATGATTTTTTACGGTTAAATAAATATCAACCTCTTCTATGTCTCTATGGTTTCTTTTTTTATGAAACATAATTTGAATTAGCACTACTACTAGAACCTTTACAAAATGCTACAAAGTTGCCTATTTAGATCGCCTGTCAACAGAGGCCTAGTGTACAAATTTGACAACTATTAATGAAAAACGAAAAACATAGGGACACAGTATAATTATATCCTTCTTATTCAGTTTATGAAATACCTTTTAAATTGGTCGAATATTGGAGGAGGAAATAGTCGAGAACCAAACCTCGAATTATGACGTTTTACTATAGTTGTCCTTATCGCACCAATGTCGAAATCACGCTCGCAGAGAGACTGTGGTAGTTTTTTCAAATACCTACCATAAGTCATTTTACGGACGCCTAAACTAGGTCTTGCAAACCCGGTTTCGGTCCCATAGCCGAGAAAAACCGGTTCTACTACAGTACTGAAACCCGCTTACGCATGCCCTAGCCTAAACTACACTGAAATGATGTAAACTTAGCATGTGTTAGTCACACAGCGTACATTTTAACCGCAAGTGATATCGGAGAAACAATAACCATGGTGAAGGATATAATTATGTTATTTTTACCTCTAAACTAACATACACGTGGACGAAGAAAATAGAGTACAGTGGCACGTCATCATCATCAGCCTATAATGTTCCCTCTGCTGGGACACAGGCCTCCTCTCTCTATGAGAGGGATTGGGCTATAATCCACCATGCGGGCCCAGTGCGGATTGGTAGATGTCACTTGTCTTCGAATTTTTGGTTCTAGGACATGCCGGTTTCCTCACGGTGTTTTCCTTCACCGTTTTTGAGAGCAGTGGTGATGAAATAAATTACACAAAGTAATGCGCCTGCCTGGGTTCGGACCCACGACTTACTGTTCGTAAGTCGGGGTCGCTACCACTGGGCCACCGCTGCTCTCAGTGGCACGTGGTATCAAGATAAAAGTATTTGCTAATAGTTCATTCATATTGGGTCTAACTTATTGCGTACAGTCAAAACTCTGATTTAACTATTTATTTAGGATCATAGGATTAATAACTATTACTTACTGGAGCAAGATAACCCATTCAGT
The DNA here is from genome assembly GCA_950005105.1 of Lycophotia porphyrea. Taxonomy (NCBI): domain Eukaryota; kingdom Metazoa; phylum Arthropoda; class Insecta; order Lepidoptera; family Noctuidae; genus Lycophotia; species Lycophotia porphyrea. The sequence continues at coordinate 16,358,836 of OX465388.1, read as the reverse complement.
GCCCAGAACCCAGCATATGAGTCGAACAATAATTCGTTTGTTTGCACAACCCGTATCCATAACTTACGTTTTACTATAGTTCATGCCCAGAACCCGACTAGCGAGTCAATATTCGCTAGTCGGGTTCTGGGCATGAATACAAGTCATCTATAGCTTATTATAACGACGACTCGAATACGGGTTGTGGGCACGCGAACGGAGTTTCGTGAAGTTTTCGCGAAGTACTGGGCAGTGAATGGGATAATAATTTAATGTTTTTAGGACATTTCACTTCGTATTTAAATTGGAGAAATGTTCCTAGTCACATGTTATTTTTTAACTTACATTTAATTATCATATTATGCTTTTGCTGTAGTTTTTTGTATTCACTTGATGCAATCATTGATTTATTCAAAACAAGACAGAGATGTCTTCATTCGATATTTCTGGCAAACTCGGGCTACGGTGAACTTTTGCAAAGTGACAGGTTTGCCAATAATATTACAAAACGTGTAGTGATTCTCCTTTTCGCAATTGTCCTTGTCAACGTAACAAATTGGTAGAAGGTATTATAGTTATACGTGCGAATTAACATGAACGAACATTTAAATTAGGAAACACTTAACAAAAGGTTGAGGAAAAGTTCATAAATACATCACAGCGGTTATTTTTATCATTATATTATATTGTAATAGGAGATTCCGAGTATAAATGGGTCAGACCGCAAAGCTTCATTAAGAAAACATACGTAAATTAAACGTCAAACGTTTGATGAGTGTGTAAACTATCTATGTAATAGTTCCCTATGATGCGTTAGGCATTTGTTTGAGCACATAATCATTTTGGTTTATAAGGAAACGCACAGGCAAAGAAATGTTAGTAGTTTGAATTGTTGACAACCTGTGACAGCTACAGCTAGTGTCCCGGTATGTATAATCATTGGTAAATCTATCTATATAATTATATAGAAAATCTCGTGTCACGGTGTTTGTGGTGGCACTTTTCTAAAAAAACGAAATCTAATAATCCGATTTACCGCCCCTGAAACCCCCTGCATACTAAATTTCATGAAAATCGTTGGGGCCGTTTCCGAGGTTCAGATTATACATATATACAAGAATTGCTCGTTTAAAGGTATTAGATAGATAATGTGTGTAAAATTTGTTTTGTGGCAAAAGTATCTGTACATTACAATGAGTTTCTGGCTCCATCCAGCAACCGGGCCTCATACTACGTACCAAAAAATAAAAGCTAACTTTACCCAATTAAACTTAACACGATGGATCTTAAAACATTGGGATATAGGAGCCTTGGGACAAGCCCAAAGCGCGTCATTAAACACGGTCCCTCTTGACCTTAACTTAACCTCAACTTAAAGCGGAATCATTTCACGACAGATTTGGGAAAAGATAAACTGAACTTAAAAGTTCAAGTAATTAGGAAGTTGGGGTCCACCCTAATGTCCAAGACAAGGAACTGATATGAGAAACTCACCCTGGAAATTCAAATACCAATCTTACAGAGAAAATAAATACGGTTTAGGAAAACATCGTGAGGAAACCAATCCATGTCCTAAAACCAAAAATTCGAAGACCATTTTGGACCGACCCTGGGCCCGCGTCGTGAATTATAAGCCTATTCCCTCTTGTAGAAAAACCTAGTCCTACAGAGGGAATATGTAGGATGATTATGCTATGCCTAATTGGCCGCAGACCACTGACATAGAACCGTTCTGAATTTGTGAGATCCAAAGTAGTACCTAGGCATTAAGTACCGTGCAAGTATTGCTGCTAACCGGATTGATTTCGGCCATCAAGCAGTGTCTCTGGGTGTTTTCTATATGATTTTAAGAGTGCGTCTCTAAATCCCAGGAATCTATACCTTTCCGGCCAGTTTATGGCAATAAGTGTGCCCAACCGGATTTATAACTCACCAAACCTGTGTGTCTTTTGCCACCCTTAAGGTACTTGGAGAATACAGACTTCCTGTCAAAGAATATACTGACACCTCATTTTCGTTCCAGGTAAAGTGAACTCTCTCTTCGGCCTAGCAGAGGCGATGATGCCCCTGGTCTACGGACCTCTTTACTCCAGGGTGTACATGGCAACGCTGACTGTCCTGCCCGGTGCCGTGTTCCTGCTGGGAGCTGCTATGACTGTACCTGCTGTGGCTATATTTGGGTAACTTTAACCTTTATATTCTACGAATACTTTTATTTTTAAAGTTGTTGCAAAATATATTGCTACGGAAAGCTTTTATCTAGAGGACTATATCCAGCAGTAAGTCTTTTAACTTGAACTGAAGACCGATATTCTTCAGTTCATTTTTCTTTTAGTCTTAAGTGAAACGTCTGAACATAATGTGAATTCATAAGGGACCTCGCACACTATGTAGGCACGACCACGACTATTGGCCGAACCGGCCGCTATCTAGAATAAAACTGGTCGGATACCCTGTTGTGCGACCCAACTTTCTTCCTGGTTGGAGCTTCTGCGGCCAATCTTGGTCGTAGCCATGTAATGCGCGAGTTATTAGACCAACCCAAAATATATATATATTATATTGTATTTTCAGATTTACGTTGATTCCTATGTAATTTTGTCGGTGTCGTGTAAACGTGGAATAAAACAAAATTAATCGTCTGATATCACCCGTAAATCATACATTGGAATCCTAATTTATATCCTTATCTCGGCGATAACATTTATTTTTAGATTAGTTAATAAGCAAAATCAATGTTTGAACATCTTTTTGTGCTAGGAAAAACACAGAAAAGTGCCTCGTCACTAACTACCAAGAACACTTTAGCCGCAAACATTAAACCAGGTACCTACTGAGTACGATCAACACAAGAGATTATTTACCAGTCAAGATTTTTTCACTATGTACATAGTGAAAAACGTGTGTGTAGTGTTTCATGTTAACCATTCATTTAGGTGCCGAACTGACTTATAAATTACTCTTCCTCATTAATTGTCCGCGTTATAACCATTCTAACTGATATTCTTTTTTTGAATGAGCTCATTCAAAAAATGAATATCATTTAGAATGAGTGTCGACCAGCTTTCTTGGGTATCAAAGATATGATACTTATCATAAACATTTGAAAAAAATCTCAATATTACTTGCATGTTAGATGCACTTGTTTCCAAAAAACAACTTGTAGACTTGTGTTTTTTGTAGCTGCATACCAAGTTAGAAAAACCTCAAGCACATAATAATTCACATGTATACAGTAATGATAGACATTATGGTCTATACTTCAACAAATAACCTTGCCCTGACGTGATCACAATCATATAAAATAATGTAACAATACAGAAAAAATGTTTTGAATGTATTTATGATGTGAATAGGTGAAAAGTGCAAACAATGGTATTTATTTTCTAACCCATTGAAAACATTGTAATGAGTAAATTCTAGATGGGTAAATATATGACTGAATGTATAATTGCTGACCGATACCTAGATAAATACGTGATTGTACTCGAACAACTCTTACTGTGGAACTGACACGAGGATAAAATCGCGAGAAAAAACATCTGTTTCAGTACATTTGTGTTTACCTACAAATAATCAAAAATATCCGCTGCCCCGAACCTTTTTTCAGTGTAGGTAACTGAAAAAAGGTTCGGGGCAGCGGATATTTTTTACTGTTTTAGCTTTGATATCATAATAAACATTGTTCAGATGGATGAATAGGTAAAATCACGTGTTTAAGGTGGAAGCGTCAGGGTAGCCTGCGAAATTCAAATTTTCTTACGTTTTTTATAATTTGCAGGTCAGTGCCAGGTTGTATGTTGATGAAAAATGAGTCAGTTATTTGTTGAAATATAGACCACAATATCTATTATTACTGTAAATGCAGTTACAAAATTACAATCATGAAAATCAACACAAGCAAAGTTCATGTAACCCAATTCAATGAATATTTCATGAAAAAATTCAATGAGGTTAAATAAACTTATATTGATGATTGTCATGATTGTAATTCTGTAACTACATACTTGTTACTGGCGCGACTCATTTTTCATCAACATGAAACCTGACACTGACCTGCAAATTGCAAAAAAAAGTAACTTAAATTTCGCGGGCTAGTCTGACGCTTCCACCTTAAGAATCGGTCACTAAATTAACAGTGTCATTCACATTCCCATACAGGCAGCACCTTCTCTCTCAGCTTTTGCTAGCTTCGAAGTAAAATTGACATGTCATATTTTACCTATCTTCCGTCAGTTCTGTCGAGTCTGTGAAGGTCCTAATCTAAACCATTTTACTTTATAATACTTTTTATGCTTAAAAAATACTAGACCTTCTCAACCCGTGTCCTAAAAAGCCAAATACACCCCCTTTGGCGACACGATGAGAAATTCGCCAAACAAATGATGGTGTTCTCGCCCGATAATCGCTTATGAGAACAAGACCTCGTCTTTCACTTGTGTATGCCATGCAAAAAGGATTTGTATGTATACCGTACTTTAAATCCATAAGTACCAAAAGTATACTTAAAAAAAATTCAAAACACGTAGGTACTAAAATCGTCGTTATTAATCCAATTATCTAAGAAATGTAACAGTACGATGATCAGTTTGTTAGCTTTGTTCATTTTTGTTTAACTTGTGATACGAAAGGAACAAATATTAGTTACTCTAACAACTAGTAGGTAAACATAACCTCGATCCAATTTGTAACCAAATCTAAGAATTTACTGTTGCGTGTACTGAAGGTGGTTGCGTCAGGGAAGCCGCGAAATTCAAATTTTCTTACGTTTTTTGCAATTTGCAGGTCATTGTCAGGTTGTATGTTGATGAAAAATGAGTCGCGCCAGTAACACATATGTAGTTACAGAATCACAATCATGAAAATAAGTCCTTTTAATCCTATGGAATGACTTTTTCATGAAATATTCATTGAATAGGATTGCATGGCCTTGGCCAAGCGTTGCTAAATCAAACAAACTGTTTTGCGGTTTGGCAAACTCTTTACATGATAATGTTATACAGGTTTTTTTTTTACTAGCCTGCTCTGTCCCACTCCTAGGCAAAGGCCTCCCTCCACTCCTTCCATCTCTCGTGAACCCGCGTCCTGCTTCCAGTTCGGACGGAGATACAGATTACGAATAAATAAAACAAAAATACTTAAAATTCCTGCCCGACCCGCCCATGCTTCGCACGGCACCAACTATCGACTTCTAAAGTATTATCCTCTCTTTAAAACATCCTATATTTCAAACTGAAACCAATCACAAATATCACAAAATATTGAAATCGGTAGGGTGGTTTCGGAGATTAGCGTATACGAACAGTGCAACATGATTTTTATACTTTAAGATATTGCATCTAGTGATTTTAAAATACCTGTGATCGTGACAGATGATCACCATGTGAAGAATATATATTATAAGAAGCTATTTACTACGATGACTTGTTTGTAAACCATAAAAGATATACAAGATTACGTGTACATACTTCTTGAACAGTACACACTTTATTTTTACAACTAATTTAATTACTATCAATTCTCGTTACCTCTCAAGATATTAGTTACGACCACGTATCGGAAGCAAGCCTTGTGCTCACTCAAGTATTAGAAGTGCTGCACACTTTTTCGGGTCGGTATTCAATTCAGCAGTATTTTTTGGTCAACAAAGCGAAGCAGAGACTTTTTTTTTTTTGTTGTCCTTGTTGAGTGTCCCACTGCTATGCTGGGCAAAGGCCTCCCCTTTCTCCTTCCAAACCTCTCTGTCTTGTGCAATACCTGGCCAAGCAGAGACTATTCGTATTTATTTCATTCGGCGCGTGCCGATCGGCAGACTCCGTTTGACCATGTACCATCGCTGAGGAAAGATTGGATCGGAATAATTCAAGTTAAACTGAACTTTTTTTTTTATGTGGGGCCACTCGCAGTTCAATTTGATAAGGTTGTAATACTGCTGAACCGAACTATGCTAAACTGACTCCACATACTATTCTGTCAAGAAAGTACCGGGAAACGCTCAATAAAACACAAAAGTTAGTTGTTAGTTATTCATCCAAAGTTATTTTATTGCCTTCAAAGTATGCTCCTTCAGAAACCATACACTTACGCCAAAGAATAATCTAATCATCAAAACATTTTTTAAACGCTTTTCCGGTATTGAGTTCAATTCTCGCCGTGAAATATCTCCTTTATGTCTTCTACTGAATGAAAACGGGTGCAACGAAGTGATAATTTAAGTTAAGGAAAAATAAAGAAGTCGGCAGGAGCCATATCTGGTGAATATGGTGGTTGCTCGATGGTATTTGTTGAGTTTTTGAGATAGATGATGATAGATGACCTTGTGCGGAGGCGCATTATCGTGGTGCAAAGCAAATCCAAGAATTTTCTTTCCACAAATCTGGCCTTTTTCTTCGATTTGCTCTCTTGAATGCCGCATAATGCTCAAATAATATTCTTTATTTACTGTTCGACCTTCCGGCAAGAATTCCGAATGCACAACACCACAATAGTCAAAGAAAACGTTCAACATGACTTTGACTTTTGATCGACTTTGGCGTGGTGTTTACGGTTTTGGTTCAGTTGGAAGGCGCCACTCCGAAGTTTGTTGACTAGTTTGCATGTCAAACTCGTAAAATCACGTCTCGTCACCAGTAATCAGGCGTTTCATGAATGTTGGGTCGGAATTGACTCGTTCTAGCATGTCTTCAGCGACTCTTATGCGATTGATACTTTTTTGACTGAATGTACATTCGATTTTCATCATCATCATCAGACTCCAATAGTAAGCCAATCATCTCGATTCTTGGCAACTCTAACCCAGCTGCTGCCAGCAGCCTTGCAGAGATCGCTGCTCCACCTAGCCTTTTTTTTTACGGATGGGGAATCATCAAATGACTTCTCCCGCTCTGGGCAGAGCGGAAGGGAGTGTCAGACTTATATTGACTAAAACCCATCCATGTTCCTTCCTTGCCCTTTGTGTTTCAGAGCCGCGGTATCTTTTTCGAACCGCCCGCAGCCCTGGCAGGCATCGGCCCTTGCGAGCCCCTCCCTGTTTACTGACATCTCTTTGAGGCGCGCGTGGAACATGAACGCGCCGTCTACACGGCCTGTCGTGAAAAGACGGACGGACAGCGAGCTAGCCCATTACTCACCGTCCACAGGTCCGCGTCTACGGTGGCCGGAAGCCACCACGTGACCCCCGACGCCCGAGGCGTCTCCCGCGGCGGCTGGGACGAGAGGGTCTCTCCCTCTCACGCTCCGCCACCTCCTTCGCTAGCATGACTGCTTCGCAGAAGGAGGTGACGGCGCCCTATTCCCTCTCGCTCCGGACCATGGCTTGGACCAGTGCTGCTCCACCTAGCCTCAGACTGATTTTGCCTGTGACGAATCACGTTGAGCCGAACTGTGTGTATCCCTTACATACTTTGATATACATATTTATTGTATACCTAGAACAACAATATTTAATAGACAATATGACTAAGAATTTATGTATGATTCTTGTGGGATATAAATGGACAATTGTATCCGTTTCGTCATTTCCCTGAAGGGATTATTTTTAAAGAGTTGAATGAGTAACAAGTGTTTGCTGGAAGAATGTACAGTAATGACGAAAATTTTTTTCAGAAAGAATGTTAGATTTTTTAGTTTAGGTTTTTAAATGTATTTCTGACCCATGGCTCCAAATGACGATACCCAGTTTAATAGTTTTGTTATTGATTTGGCCCATTATCTCTTTTAAACAGATTAGCCCTTACTAAAACAATACAGGGTGTAAACCGACTCTTCACGAAGCCGTCAACGAAGCATTATGTTCATCATACTAAGTAACTTTACGCAAAATGTATTGCTGGGAAACGACTTTTTTTTGGGGTGAAAAATCACGTTTTACGGTAGGACTCAATGTAACGCATTCAAAACATTGTGCTGATAGATGGATTGAAAATTACGGGGGTCGGGAAGGTGTCTTAAGTAAAAAAAAATACATTAAAAAGATGTATTTAAAAAAAAACTTGTGAATAAGTTGGACCTTTGACCCCCAATATCTCCGTAACTAGAAGGTTCCCAGGTATGGTCTAGAACAAAAAAAAATCGCAATAACAGGAAGAACAAGTGCTTTTCGGCTTCGTTTAGAGTGTTTTTACAACCTTTATAAGTAGGTACATTGTAGCTAGCACAATACGCGGTGTAAAGATATTATTAACAACACAATTTTTTACTTTGTATTTAGTACGTGATTCTAGACCTATATTCCCAACCCTTAATTATACGGCAGGTATGGTATTTTTTTTTTATTCATACGGCAGGCAAGCTTGTCAACAACCTAGCAACAGCTTGTTTACAAGCCTGCCTGCCGTTTGACATTGAGTTGTCAGATCAGTTACTGACACACTTTTTATTTCGATAGTTTATAGGAAGTAAAGGTTCATCGGAGGCTGGTACAGTCAGTCAAGCAGAACTTAGTTGGTTCAATAATCACAGTCATTTAAAATTAAACAACTTACTTACCTAATTATGAGCTACTCGTATAAGATAAGCATAATGAATGATAATGAATCAACTAAATATTTTTTTAGAAAGATGAATTACTGAATTAGTAGTATTCAGTATGGATTTTCAAATAAAGAATGCAAGAGCAATGCGAGAGGTTGGATGGATGGATTTTCATATAAAGAATGCGGGAGTTGTGGCGATACTAATCCCTTGCATGTGCAGTGCTTTAAAGTGTGCGCTAACCTTCAAAAATTGTGTTCTTTAATTATTTGTTTTGTTTTTAAAATTATCATATAAAGGTATTATTTTAAATCTTCAATATGTAATGTACATAAATCGGTTCTATACTTATTGTTATCATCTTGATTATAGGCACACAAAGCACGTAATGAAACGAGATTTAGATTTAGCGAGTTTAAAGGCCAAAATCGGTCTTGGTCTTGCAGTCTTGGTCTTGTTCTTGCATTTTTGCAAGACCAAGACCAAGACCTATTTTGGGCAACACTACACTCACCGCACTCCACCTCAGCACTGTTTACTACGTAATTTTATGAATATACACAAACATCGAAGAAAATACATACTAGATATCTCTACAAAGTCCTCTATGAGGGAGTATCGGCATAAACTAAACCCTCAGACTATTAATAGGCATCTGCGGCTACTGCAGGACTAATAATGCCGAAGTTAGTACCAAAGTTTTACGAAATTACTAACTGTATTGTAAGAGCCTAACCTTGTACTTGTCAATATCGATTTAAGTAACAAAACTAAAACTTTAAGGACACATTTGGAAGCTAAACTTGTTTCAATCATTTAATTAGACACTATAATTTACTTAAAGTTTGAAATAACTTATAGCGACGCTGTGATTTTAATTGATATATTAAATGGTGCATAGCACTAACAGTCTTAATTCAAATGATGGTTTTTGACGATAATTTACCGCATGATGATGGTAGTCACTGCAAACGATAAGTAAAGCATAACTAAAAACCGGCAAGTACGAGTTGGATTCGGGAATGAAGGGTTCCGTACCATTTTTATAGGAAAGCCCCTTTTAATGTTATAGCGGCAACGGAAATACACATTCTGTGAAAATTTCAACTGTCTACCTATTACGGATCAGGGCATACAGCCCGCTGACGGACAGACGGGCGGACGGACAACAGAGGCTTGTTACTCTTTGGGTACGGATCCCTAAAACACTACTTTCATTCAGCGACCTTTTTATTACCCAAACTCTTAATAAGGTAGAATATAAAATTAAATTTGAGTATTAAAATATTAATTATAGTGCCTGCAATAATTAGCCATTCAACACTGGATAAAAACTATTAATTTACCGTGTTTAAGCGCTCAGGAAAAATGTAACGTTATGAATTCTCCGTATACTAAAAAAAAAAAGACTTTTTATAATCATCAGATACAAGTACCTAGTCTTTTTCATCGCTTTGCCAAAGACGCTTTAAATGGAAATAAAAAACATCAAGCAGACGCAAATTGATCTCAGTACAAAACCTTCTGGCCGCGACTGTACACGATAATATCACAACTATAATACGCATTTGAAAATTGTCCATTACATCATTTTACAATCGATTCTTACACTCGACACGAGTGTACTATTCACATTTTCCTCTCCAAACGATAATACTCCATTCATTGGTTGCAGATGGATGTATTTCGAACAAAGGAAGGACACCAAGCAAGTCGAGGAGATGGAGAACGTGAATAAAGACGTGTAGCATCACTAGTTAATCGAACGCACAGCATTTATTATAATATGTGAAAGTGTTATCGGACATTATACAGTGTTTTGAATAAAGTGTGAATGTTTAATAAAATTCCTGTCGAGTTTCAACGAGGCTTTTATTAGATTTTAACGTGAAAACAATCGGATGTTTATACTATCAAAGTGACATCGACGGATCGCGGCCGCCGTCTTGTTTGAGTTTAACGACGTGTTAAGTTTATTTTCGATTTCACCGAGTGTGTTTGTGGACGCATTAAAGACTGATATGGCAACATAAGAGTGTTTGCTTACATACAGACGTACAATAGGACGCTAGCGACGTCCCCCCGGCGGCGTCGCCGGCTTACCAGTAATTCAATATTATACTGTATTTATCTTGGTGCTGTGAGGATGTGCTCTCCAATATAACAACAATGTGACCCAACTTTGAAGATTTACTCGGATCTCAGGCGAGGTACATGTTTCTTGTTACATATTCCAATCTCCTGTGAGTATTGATTATATATTTGAAATTTTATAGAAATATCGAAAAAGAATTTCTAAAATGGATAAAGTTGATAAATCCGTTGAGAAATCGTCTCGCGACGAGACGACAGAGGAACTGCCACTAAAAACGGAAGCAAAAAATGGCACTCAGAGCATGACCTTTTTGGAGAAAATAAAATTCGCCAGATCAAATATTACGGTAGAACCGGTTCTGGCTCTATTTGTGATGCCAAGCGTGCTAGCGATGTTGGCGACACAGAATTTGAATTTAGAGAAAGCATGCAGGGTCAACCTGGGGTTCGGCGACGAGGCGTGTACCGCTCTGAGACTTAGGAAACGCGCAAACCACACGTTTGAAGAAAATGAAGTACAGAAACTGATAGCGTCAGTGCAAGCATGGAAGAGTGTGGTGCACACCGCAGTGCCGACGTTGCTGATGCTCTTCATAGGCGCGTGGAGCGACAAAACGGGGAAGCGTAAGATATGTATGCTAATGCCGATCTTCGGGGAATTCATGACGTGTCTATTGAACATGATAAACACGTACTTTTTCTATGAGGTCCCGGTGGAGTGGACCGTGTTTATGGAGGTCATATTCCCATCTCTGACAGGAGGCTGGTACACAATGTTTCTCGGCACTTTTAGTTATTTAGGAGACATCACTTCTAAGGACACAAGGACGTTTCGAATGGGGATTTTGAACTTGTGTATGACAGTAGGATTTCCCATAGGGATGGGGATGAGTGGGATCCTACTGCGGGTCATCGGGTACTACGGAGTGTTTTCTATCTCTGCTGCATTGCAGTTTATCAATTTCTGTTATGTATTGTTCCGAATTGATGATCACACTTGGCTCGAGAACAAAGACAAGGTCTGTACTATGCGTTTATTTGCTTAATCTATCTATTTATATCTATCGATCAGATTGGCTATTATGTATTTATTATACGTATTATATTTATAGTTCGCTTGATTTTCTTGAGTATCTTAATTTCGCCCTAATTTATTCTAATTATTATTTCCCTTCGTATTTTTGTCTCGAATAACATTCTTAAAAATTTAGAATTATTTTGCAATTTGTTTATAAACATAACACTTTTAGGTCAAAAGAACCGGCTGCACGGGTTTCCTGTTAGAGTTCTTCGACTTCCATAGTCTAAAGGAGACTATTGAAATAGCATTCAAGAAAGGACCGAATAACAGGCGCCTGCGCATATGTCTCATACTGACCGTTGTCTGTTTGACGTTTGGACCGATGTGGGGTATGTACACTATGCTTTATTTATAGATATAACTCTAAATATCAAACAAAACTATATGAGTTCAGTACCAAACATTTATCTAAGAAATGATGAAACATGCCGATTTCGAGATGGGTAATTTCCACTAGCATAACTGCATGATCATTACAAAGAGACAAAAATTGTAGGTATATATTACAAAATAAACAGCATCAGACCGTAACCACGACAATATTTTATGCTAATATTAGCAACCAGTTCCTCGGCACAAATTTGGGTTTATCACAAATATTACAATTCAGAATGATTGACTGCCTCGTTGGACTAGTGGTCGCTAGCACAACAGCTGAGCAGAAGGTCCTGGGTTCGATTCTCAGGTCGGGTAAAGTGTTATTGAGTTTTCCATCAGAAACTTCGCAGTAGCGTCTATTGGGGCTGGATTTATGTACTGTTGATGGCAATTGGCTCGCCCCTATTCCATGGGACTTAAACATAATTGGTGAAATGTAGGTACACCTCTGCCTAACCCTTCGGGGATTACAGGCGTGATGTTGTTATGTTTGAAATGATAGCGTGACGGTTGACAGAAGTGAATGAAAGAAAAAAAAAACGTGTTTGAAGATGACGACAATTCAGGATGTTTGTGAATGTAATGATCGCCAGAAATACAGTATCATGGTATTTCCCGCGTTTATATTTGTCAATTAGAGTCAAAATGTTTATTGACCTTAATATAAATATTTCTGTTTACCGTAACGTGCTAATGATGTCGCCAAAGGAGATTTAGCTCTCATACATACGTCTGTGGGTAAAAGTTAAACATTATAATTAGCACTGTTATGGCATGGGCACCCTTTATGTCAAAGTGAATGATGCTTCTTACGATCGTAGGGCATTTTTCAATCTTAGTAGAATGATGAATACATATTATAACGAAAAAACGACCCACCCTTAACAGCAGGGCACTATTAGTAGGGTTATTTACGCCCACTAACAAACACGTAATTAGCGTTTTTTTACGCAACTTTAGCGATTTTTCAGGTTTTTCACTCATTTTTTTTTCACTCAAATTATGAATTTTTGTTTCTTGCTCAAAAGAAATTGGTTTAACGACTCACTCATCACCATAAAAAAATATAAATATTTATTCACAAGTCATATTCCAATTTAAAAATTTAACTGTTTAAAAATATACGGTTGTAAGCCTGTAATTAAACGAAAAGTTTCAAGCATAGAGGTTTTTATGCATAAAAACACTGCAGTAGGTAGGTATGATTATTTATACAGGGTGTAAACAGACTCTTCACGAAGCTGTCAACCAGGCATTCGGTACATAAAACTAAGTAACTGTACGCAAAATGATTGCTGGGAAACGCCTTGTTTTTGTGGTGAAAAATCTAACTCAATAATAATCAATGTAACTCATTCAAAACATTGTGCTGATGGATGGATTGAATAGTACGGTGGTCGTGAAGGTGTCTTAAGTAAAAAAAAGTACATTAAAAACATGTATTTAAAAAAACTTGTGAAAAAGTTGGAATTTGACCCCCAATATCTCCGTAACTAGAAGGTTCCAGGTATGGTCTAGAACAAAAAAATGATCGCAATGACTGGGAGAAAGTGCCTTTCAGCTTCGTTAAGAGTCTTTTTACACCCTTTATGTAGTTGGAAAATGTTAAGAAAACTTGATTGGTTATAAGGTTTGTTTAATGTATTCAAATATTCAAGTAGAAATATCTAGTGAATAGAAATCTATCATTTCACCACATCCCTAATATTGGGCATACATAGGTTTTGTCACAAATCAGCAACCATCAGACTTAACAATGCTGCTGGATGAATCTCATGAAAAAACGCAATAAGACCAGCCAATAAAAGATAGCTTACTTTATTTAGCCCATTCCCTCTCATAGAGAGGAGGTCTGTGTCCCAGCAGTGGGAACATTATAGGCTGATTAAGCTTATAATTTATTTACCAATTTCCAATATGTGCGGCAAATTACCCAGTTTTCTTATACGGTTCAAATAAAAACAAATGTCATACCTTGTTATGACCATTAACAAGTTAATAATATTATCACGATGGTATTGACAAACTTTATTTGCCTGGGAACCACAGAGCACAGTAAATATTGTACCTCTACGACAAACGAATACATATGGTAATTATCAATATTATGTCGATAGCCGTTTTTATTTATGCTGACCATTTTTGTAGAGATATAACCTTTAATTTTATTAATTGAAATGTGTTAGAAACCCTTTTTTTTTGGTTGGGATGGGAAAGCATCAAATGATCACCTTTCCCGCTCTGGGCAGAGCAGAAGGGAATGTCAGACTTGTACTGACTAAAACCCATCCATGTTCCTTCCTTGCCCTTTGTGTTCCAGGGCCGCGGTGTCTCTTTTCAACAGTCCCGCAGCCCTGTTAAAACAACTTCAAGACTTCGAGACTCTCTCTCTCGATTTATGGCTTATTGTTGGCAAAAAACGCACTTTGGGTTTTTCAAGTGACTCGTCAAACACGTCTAGCGAAATGTATATACATTTATAAACTCACGCGCCTTTTTCATGGAGATAGGTAGAAACTACAGCACGCCATGTGGTACTTCTTTCGCCTCTTACACGTCGGCCTTTTTTACGGTATTTGGGCATTATCGAATACCTATAAACGAGCAATTCTTGTATATATGTATGTATGTATGTATATATATAATCTGAATCTCGGAAACGGTTCCAACTATTTTCATGAAATTATCGATCTAGCTAGGTTTCATTTTTTAGAAAACGTCGTTTTATCCGTGATGTCGAGCAAAGCTCGGTCATTCAGATACTGATAGTAAATTACTCCGCTGAAATTATGCCCACAACATGTGTATGAGGCCTTTTTGGGTGTGCATCTCAATTATTTTACGTAAAAACCTTCCTCATACACCTGTCATCGAAATTACCCGTGTACTTCTTTGCTTAGAATTGGAAATTCCATACCGAATCCTATTTCAGTATATTTCGTTTATTTTATTCGACATACCGATTGCATAAGGTTTTCCTGTTAATATTATTTCACTACCTCCTCTTCTTTCTATATTATTATCTTTTGCTGCAAATTTATTACTGCCTCGTTAGACTTGTGGTCAAAAACGGTACTACTGAACATGAGGTCTTGAATTCGATTCCCAAGTCAAGTATACTGGGTTTTGCATCTAGAATTTCCCAGTAAAAGACTCTCACATGGAACTCCTACTGCCGAACCCTCCGGGGATTACAGGCGTGATGTTGTGTAGGTATTAATTCGCTTTTGATAGTTATATTTTTTTAAAGCCAGGTGGTTGTTCATGCTTAGGTATTCATATTTAATATTATGTTTTCTTTGTTAAAAGATAAAAATACTTAAAGTAGGTAAACTGCGGTTTTACAATAGGTACCTATGTGAAATCATTGCATTTGGTTGTGGTGACAATAAGTAGGTGATTGCGGTAATAATTTATTTTAAAAGGTATATGTCCGTCAAATATGTATAAGTAGGTACCTATTATAATCGAACCCAGCTGTTTTTTTTTTAATGTAACCAAGGAAAATCACAAACAAACACAAAAATTTTCTTTGGCAACACAAGTAAATCCCATAAATATTTTATGGGATTCATATTTAAAAACCAATATGATGAACGGCTGTCTGTGTATGTGAGTTTAAATGTTTGTAAACGCACCCACGATACAGGAGAAATTCCTAGAAAGGCAACTTTTTTTTTTTAATCCAAAATAAAAAAATATCTGTATGAATGCAGTTTCACGTGGAAAATGTTGTTCGTCGAAATGATTGACTGAAAAACGTGTTTACCTTATTATTATAATCTATACATACAAATAAATAAAATCTCTGTTTTTAATTTCAAAATAATAGCTTTTACTGAATGCCCATGAAAGTATAATTTAAGTATTTATTTTAGAAAAAAGATTAGAGTTCTGAGCAAAAAAAAATTAAAACCCATGAAATTGTTAACAAAATCCGATTCAAATAGGGTAGTAATATTTTAATAATCATTTCACACGGACCTAGGTCGCGGGAAACAGCTAGGAAAAACAATAAATGATAAACACAATTTTAAATTACTATTCGGTAAACTCTTATTTATTATGCGCTACTTATGTACTTATTTTGCACGTCGTTTGTTTCGTTGGCGAAACGGAAAAGTTACCAAACGGGTGTACCCAAATATCAGCTACGGGAAAAAAACAAAAGTACCTACACATAAACGATAGTTCTACAAAAATGATTGTCGTTCAGAAACGCAATGATGCATCGCGATGTTGACACACCAAGCGAACAAAAAAATCTGAGATATACATAGTTGTATATACCTAGACATTTACAAAATGTCCAACCATTCATACATGTTCGAATTAAATAATTGACTAGAACCCATTTGAATTTTGATGAATGAATACTGACGCTTACAGTTACAAAATTGCCTGTCTGGCTTGTTATGAACTAGAACGAGTGAATATTTTTATTTATAGGTACAGACCCGAAACTGTCAAATTTTTCCAATCAATCTGGAATCTAAAGCTTTCACGATAAAGTTGAAAATCTATTGACTGATTGCAGTAGCCTGAAGTGCTGGCGTCTGTACAATATGTTTTATTAGTTTGTGGAACAGAAAATTCCAAACTCAGTTGGTAAGGTTATATGAAAAGGCTTATCAATGGAAGTTTGATCTGTCTAAATGTTTATTCCCTGTCCACCTTATCAGAGAGCAATTGTCAATTAAATACTCGTATTATTTATTTAACTTTACTTTTTCAACTTCTTTTTCGACCAACTTAGGTCCGTTTTAGGGTTCTTTACCCAAAGGATAAAACGGGACCCTATTACCAAGACTCCACTGTCCGTCCGTCTGTCTATCTGTCTGTCCGTCTGTCACCAGGCTGTATCTCATGAACCGTGATAGCTAGACACTGATGTATTTTTGGTGCCGCTATAATAACAAATACTAAAAACAAAATAAAATAAATACTGAAGGGGGGCTCCCATCCAGGGCTGCAGGAATGTTTGAAAGAGATACCGCGGCCCTGGAACACAAAGGGCAAGAAAGGAACATGGATGGGTTTTAGTCAGTACAAGTCTGACACTCCCTTTCGCTCTGCCCAGAGCGGGAGAAGTCATTTGATGATTACCCATCCGAAAAAAAGAGGGGATACTCCCATACAACAAACGTGATTTTTTGCCCGATATTAAGAACGGCGATAGGTAGACGTTTGAAATATTCACAAAATATTTAGGTGTATATTCACTTTAAAAATAAATAACTAAATTAAATTAATATTTAAGGGGGCCCCATACATCAAACGTGATTGCTTGTCGTTTTCGTCTAATGCTGTATAGATAATGATACGGAACACTTGGCCAGTTTTTTTTTATACGATCATGGACGTAGTAATTGCCAGAAAATCTTGTTTAATGGCATTGCAATAATTGTAATGTTCAAAGTGCCTCGGAAAGCACGTTAAGCCGTTGGTCCCGACTGACATTAGTAGATCTTTGACAATCGTTACAGGTAGCCGGCCTGAAAGTCTGACAACCAGTCTTACTAAAGGGTATCGTATTACCCAATAGTAACTGGGTTGTGGAGGTTAGATAGGCAGTCACCCGGTTAGACTGAAAGCTAACCCAACATAATTAGGAATAGGCTAAGAGGAAGATGGTATAATGTTGAAAGTGTGTTTAGATGGTTCTGTATTGTATCCCAATGCATGTAATTACGACATAAAAAGATAATAAAAAGTTGACATTTTTTTTTAAACATCTTTCCGTGGCAATTTCAGTAAAAATTTTATTGAAGAAATGGTTATTAAGAATTATTTATTACCTGTAAGCCCCTGTAAAGGTATAGTCATTAATTTAGTTTAAAGTCCAAGATAGGTAGAAAAGGAGGTGAGACATCCTGTGATGGGGCTTCAAGTATAATCTTAACAAGTGCATTTCAAAGATAATACTAACAAGTTGTTGAGTAATATGGTTATGAGGACTATTTCCTATGACATCGTTTCTTTGCCAATGATTGATTTCCTGTGATAATGACTATATTTCTATTCATATTCTTAAGTTTTCTTAGAATTTTTAAAGTAATGGGTTTCGTTGTGTTTGCCACATAAATACAGGGTGTAAACAGACTCTTCACGAAGACGTCAACCAAACATTAAGTACATCAAACTAAGTAACTTTACGCAAAAATTAGTGCTGGGAAACGACTTTTATTTTTGGGCTGAAAAATCACGTTTTTTAGTAGGACTCAATGTAACGCACTCAAAACATAGTGTTGATGGATGGATTGAATAGTAAGGGGATCCTGGACGTGTTTTAAGTAAAAATCGTACATTAAAAACAAGTATTTAAAAAAAAAACTTGTGAAAAAGTTGGAACTTTGACCCCCAATATCTCCGTAACTAGAAGTTTCCCAGGTATGGTCTAGAACAAAACAAGTGCCTTTCGGCTTCGTTAAGAGTCTGTTTACACCCTTTATTAGAAGTATACAATAGAAATAAGTAAACAGAATACAGTGTTTGTACAGGCTAGATAATTGTATAGTTATAAAGATAATAATGCATTCATTACAATCTTATTGGCATAGTTACATTGTTTACACCTTCGAGTAAATTATTTATTTATTTTATTATTTAAAGGGATCAGAAATGCTAACTCTTTGTTTTACTGACAATGTGTGATAACCTCGAAGAAAATATGAAATGCGCCATGCTGTTTCGTTCGTGGTAGTGCGGGAAAAGATTACCTATTGGACTTGCCCAACAATGGGATAGTGTGGGCTAAACAAAACACAACTTAAAAGGCAATACATAAAGGATGTACAAAAACTCTTAACGAAGCTGAAAGGCACTTGTTCTCCCCGTCATTGCGATCTTTTTTTTTTTTGTTCTAAACCATACCTGGGAACCTTCTAGTTACGGAGATATTGGAGGTCAAAGATCCTACTTTTTCACAAGTTTTTTTTTAATACAACATGTTTTTAATGTATTTTTTTTTTACTTTAAACACCTCCACGAACCCTGTACTATTCAACGTGATTCTTCACCAAATAAAAGTCGTTTCCCAGCAATATTTTTTGCGTAAAGTTACTTAGTTTGATGTACAGAATGTTTGGTTGACGGCTTCGTTAAGAGTCCATTTACATCCTGTATTTATTTTTAAAAGCATACAAAGTATAAATGAATACATAAGCCAGTATAGATAAAAAAATACATTATGTAAAAAATCGCTTATGTACAGTTTACTCAGTTTTTTACCTGTAACTATGTTTTTGTGCGTACTTATAATGGGTACATTAGATCATAATTGTCAAGTAGGTACTGTAGGTAGGTACTTGTTAATAATATCTATAGTTACTTTATAGACTGTTGCTATACGAGTCATGAATCAAAAGTTTTGATCCAATTTTCCAAAACCGCGAAAAAACTCAAATAAAAGTGGGAAAAATATCAAATCTTGAAAGGAGTATGTCGTCATTCATACTGGAGGTTGTTCCTAGTCCTCATGGGAAATTACTAGCTAGCCGACCTAGGCAGTGATTGCTTTACTAAAGTTCAGCCTTACATCATACCAGCTATTTACATTTCATAAATTCTTCTTGTTACCGAGTGATTGAGAGATTGTATCTTGCAGCTTTAAATTGAGCTCATGGTCTAAGGTGCAGTCGGAGCTTAAATGAATCAACACATGCTAAAATACGGTTTGATACTCATAAATATAATACAATGCGTGTAACCAGATGTATGAACGTTGACGACGTGCAAGGAGTATGTAAGGGTCGTAGATGCTGCGGAACTGTTCGAAAGAGATACCGAGGCCCTGGAACACAAAGGGCAAGGAAGGAACATGGATGGGTTTTAGTCAGTACAAGTCAGACATTCCCTTCCGCTCTGTCATTTGATGATTTCCCATCCGAAAAAAAAAGGGTCGTAGAAAGTGGCGTTCTGTAGTTTATGTGCGAGAAAAGCGTGATTATGTGTGTCTGTAAATATAAACAAAATAATGATTCTCAACAGAATATAGTTTTTTTTTTTATATACAAAAATAACATTTGTAATTCATTACAATAAATTAATATCAAGTCCGCATCTACGCGCAAATAATTAATTTGCGTCATCAAACTTAGTCCATGATAAATTGATTATATTGAAAAACTTCAATTGTTTCCTCATGGCCTACCGCATGGTCAAAAATTAGAAGCTTTGCCTCTAGGGGGTTACTTAGTGGCGCGACGTTCGTGCTAGATCGGAAGCACGAAGAATAACGAAGATACTTTTTTCAGTTTAACCGTACGTGTTCATAATATGGGTTTGTTTTTGTTATCACTGATAACGTATTTGTTTTGCAGGTGAGCTGAGTGTCATGTACATATTTACTCGATACCAGTTCAATTGGGATGAAGTGAAGTACAGTATCTACTCAACTTACAGCCTAGTCACACACTCTATTGGTAAGTAGAAGTTGTGCAGTTCTTCAGTAATCTTCTCTTGTATCGATAATACATGCCGTGGTAAAGTATTGGTCTGTCAGCTATTTAGGTGGTAAAGTCTCCCGGGCCCCGGGACGCGTGGTAATGGTAGGAACCGTGAGGTTGTAGTCGGTGGGAGTCCGTCATAACACCTTTTTTTTCTTAAATGATATTCATCTTATATTCCTAAAGATTTCCCTAAAGAAAGGTGGTAGTGGTTTCAACTGTCCAGGCTTCGTCGTCGTATGTGAAGGAGATTTAAACAAAAAAAATATATATATATATTTCTCATATTATATATAATTCAATTGCCGTGTGTTAGTCTGGCAAATATTCTATTTTTTTTTTTCATTTTTGTAATTGTCAGATCAGGTGTTTGAAAGAAAATTTTGATGTTTAAGAAAAAGATTTTTCTAAGTGCAATTTTTCAATAGCGAATTTCACTCGCGTGATGCTAATATAAATGTGGATGGATTGTGTGAAGACTGATATGAAAGAGAAAGGAGTCAACGATGCCGTGACGTCTGACAGGGGAGAATGGAAGAAGAAAACATGTTGCGCCGACCCCAAATAGAATGGGCAGGAAGATGATGATGCTAATATAAATGTACCAATCGACGATGTTCGATGTTGAAACGACTTGAAGAAATTAGTGTACAATCTTGAAGACTGTTTCCGATATTGAAGTATTAGGTTTTCATTTTATAGATCAAATAAAACAACAGATACCACAGATCTACTTATGCATTAAATATATCTACTTTGATTACAATCGTGATGTCGTAGTTTGTAGCATGTGTTAGTTTTCGTATACGCTTGCAATACGTATTATTTGTCATATTGTTTAATTCAGATTTATGTACAACTCGACCCCAAGAGGTCGAGTTTGGACAAATGACTCTCTTGACACTAAAAACTACCTCGTTACTATTACAATGGTCATAAAGGCGACTTTCGACTCTCTTTCTGAGCGTGTCCGTCTGGGTTTAATCCCCGGGTCAGTTAACGTGATATAGGGGTTTATAGAAGATTATATGGAATTGCAAGCAAGAACTGCAGCAAAAATCTGAGGTCGTTCTTGTAGTAGTAAGCTTAGCCCTTACATAAAACTTATATAATAACTGGTGAACGCCCGATGCATCGTACTTCTGCGTCTTATTTTTGTGTGGGGTCAATCTTCACTGGCACCATCCATCTGGGCTGAGCAGAAGGTTACTTCGAACTCCAACTAACTATAGCCCCACTGATACCATGAATTCCACCAAAGAGTTTAATCTTTGCCGAATTTAAGCATTATGTTTTACTTGTCAGGTACATTATTCTCGATCAGCGTGTTCAGTAAGAAGCTGAAGGCAGATGATGCCGTCCTCGGCTTGATATCGACCAGCAGTAAGATCTGTGGGGCTATTGTATTGGCCTTCGCTAGAAATGACTATGAAGTGTACTTATGTGAGTATATATACTTCTTTATTTTTAATATATAATTTTTTGCTCGATTGAGCTTCATGCTTTATTTATATAAATAATTATGTTATTACAAATTGTGTTATAATTTTATTTTTTCAGCTCCCCTATTAGAAATCTTAAATGGAACCTCAGCGATTGCTCTACGGTCGATTGCATCAAAACTAGTCTCGTATCAAGAATTAGGTAAGATTTGAAACACATTTAATTAAATTAATTGACTTCTAAATATTTAATAGTCCCATCTTATTATAAATATTTAAATCCACCCTTACCCCGTTTATCAGGGGTGTAAGGGAACTACGATGGTTATAAGAGCATAGCAAAAAATGCAGCAGTTGATTGCGTGCCAGCTGCAATAGAACCTAAGCTTCCAAGACTTTCGGCTTCATAAAAACCTTCTTATTCCTGTAAAACCTTATAAAATACCAACCCTTTTTAATATTTCAGGTAAGGTGTACTCTCTCTTCGGCGTAGCGGAGACGATGATGCCGATAATCTTCGCGCCGCTGTACTCCAGGGTGTACATAGCGACCCTGACTGTGCTGCCGGGCGCTGTGTTCCTCATGAGTGTGGCTGCTACTATACCTGCTCTTTGTATATTTGGGTGAGGATTTTTTTTTTATCGAATTAGCTAGTAGCTAGACATTACCAGTGGCTTAGTTGTTGGTAATTATTAGATGGTCACGTACTGGAAGAATAAACTCAGGTCATGACTACGTGTACGCACGGCAACCCATAAAGCTATACAAAGCATAAACGGATCTTTCATTGTATGAGAAATCTATTCAAGACGAGGCCATGTTTTGCTAGAAATGCATAGTTTGATGCGTCGATGTTTGTACGCCAAATTTCATGCAGTCTTCAACATGTGACAAATATCAATCAAAGTCACTTTCACATATCAATAAATAAATAAAAATTTGCTGGGATACGTTAATCAACTACAGGCGTATACGACATTCACATATTTTTTTAAAGCAACAACTTCTTTGTACAGAGTTTTAATATAAAATTAAAAAGTTGATTTAAAAAACAACTGATTTGCTTAAATGGCTTTAATGGCTTAACCCTATAAAAACTGTAATTGATTGACAGTAGATGTGAGTACATCACTGAAAAATTGGGTCGTTAAGACTAGATCATTCTTTGAAGTACTTAGGAGGTCTTTTAATCTTTGAGAGTATTCGAAATACAAACCTGAAATCAGACGTTTATGAAATAAGATAGCCTGTGGCGACCGTGGCGTTCTTTAGTGTGTTTCAAACTGTTCCCGTCAGTTAGTAGATAGATAGATAAACCATTTATTCAGTGCACACAAAAGACATAACATAACACACAGAAGTACAATTAAAGAATACAAATTACATGTATATAAAAAAGGTGCCAATATATAAAAAGAAAAACATATTTAGTTAAAGACAAATTTCTGTGGTTAAATGGAAATCTCTGAATAGACTCCGAACCCAAGTCGGCCGTAGCAAAGACAATCTCTTCAGATGGCTGTTCATGGATGGCTCAGATCTCAAATTTGTATGCGGTGTGTCTCCACAGACAATGGCCCATCTTCCATCTTGCACTGCATGCCCTGACACCTGTGCACTTGGCGATCTCTTGACTGCATCAGCGAGCGGAGTTCGCGTAGTTGAATTTTGGGCCAAACATATTTAATAAAAATTTGCCATCGACACGCTAAGAAGAACATTGGTTAAAGAAGTATAGTAACTCCATGACATACTTCAAATAAAAATAACGAGATACAATATAGTAGCTCGTGTAGGACTGGACTGTACTGCTTACAAGAGTTTTAATCGGTACTAATATCCAAACTATTAACACTGAAAACGGGTTATTTACCATGTTGATTATGTGTTTTGAGTTCCTGATATTAAACCTAGTAAGTATCCCGTTTTTGTTTTTGATATGTTAGTGACCACGTCAGTTTAAATACTTATATTAATGAGCCGACAGTTACTACTTTATTTCCTGTAATACGCGATTTTGTCATTTTATCTCCCATTGTCTTTTCTACCAGTAGAAAATATATTATATAATTAAAGTAAATATGTTATTATGACGTAGTCAAGTTATTATAGTAGTTTGTTCAGTATTACCTCATTTTCATTTCAGTAAGTCAGAGAATATTAGTTACCGTTCCATAATAGCATATTAGCATCCATAATTTAGTTTCTAATTATGTAAACAAATATTTATTACGTTTTTCTAAAACAGGCAACATTTTGGATGAAATTTTTAATATTTAGTAATATTAAAAATTTCAAATCCACATTCAAAAATCAACTTAACTCATAATGACGTAAATTTGGTATTAATTTAAGTAGAAATAACATTAATTTAGAAACAGGGACTCGAATAGACTTTTAAGTGTTCAAATTTCAAATAGCAGTAGCTCAACCATTCACACCAACTACCAACACCTATCCCAGAATAAACTAGCTAAAAGAAACGAAAGGCCAAATAGTGTAAGACTTAAGCCGAAGAATTTATCTTTAATGTAATTATATTATATGTTTATAGAATACTGACTGTGCCACTTTTCAAATCAATCAAAATCAAAGCATTTATTTCAAGTAGGCCAGTTACAGGCACT
Organism: Lycophotia porphyrea; assembly: GCA_950005105.1. Classification (NCBI taxonomy): domain Eukaryota; kingdom Metazoa; phylum Arthropoda; class Insecta; order Lepidoptera; family Noctuidae; genus Lycophotia; species Lycophotia porphyrea. The sequence continues at coordinate 16,334,316 of OX465388.1, read as the reverse complement.
TTTGAATTGTCGACAAGATAACAATGTAATGAAGTTACAGTCCCAGTCACAAGGCATAAAAACTGTGAAAGTACTGTAGTTGCCCATTCCCTAGCGTAGATCTCTATGGAGAAGAACGGGCAAGAAGCTCCATTGACACTCTTTTAAATCAGTATATTTTTACAAAAACGTTGGTTACATCAGTCATGTTGAGATGGTACATTATGTGAGAACGATGTAGCAAGATGTGCACGTTAAAACTGTCCATAGTAAAAACAAAAAAGGGGAAGCCGGTAGGAATCGAGTTCAATGGAACCTTCGCTACTGCTAGCTAAAATAATGTTTATGTACCCTCTAGATGACCACTGACAGATACTCTTGCTTGATTGATTGGTAGCTTCCATGACTAAATCTAATTACTTCCCGTTGCTTCGCTAGCCAGCCGTAACTACTGTAGGAAAGTGATTGATAGATTTAATTCCAAAACCTCAGTAACCTTTGTCCTGTCCCAAGCCAAATAATCTGATTTGTAGGAAGTAATATCCGGTGGCTCAATTAATAATGGATTGTTTTTGTTATCGATTATGGAAATTGCTAGTGCCTGTACCTGAATAATGATGTTTTAGCACGTGTTTTTTTTAATTATTTCACCTGTTTTAAAACAATTCCATGTCAAACTTGGTACATTTATTTTAGTTCTTTATTTTCCCGCCTGCACAGATAAGTTAGTTGAAGTGTAATACAGGGTGTAAACAGATTCTTCAAGAAGCCGTCAACCAAGCATTATGAACATCAAATTAAGTAACTTTACGCAAAAATTAATGCTGGGAAACGACTTTTTTTTGGGGTAAAAATCACGTTTTACGGTAGGACTTAATGTACCGCACTCAAAACATTGTGCTAATGGATGGATTGAATAGTAAGGGGCTCGTGGAGGCGTTAGGAGTAGTAATAATATTACATTAAAAACAGGTATTTAAAAATAAAATTGTGAAAAAGAAGGTACTTTGAACCCCAATATCTCCGTAACTGGAAGGTTCCCAGGTATGGTCTAGAACAAAAAAATGATCGCAATGATGGGGAAATCAAATGCCTTTCGGCTTCGTGAAGAGTCTTTTTACACCCTTCATAGCCGGTGGAGTCAAATGTGAAAAGAGATATAAACTTTTGTAAATTTAGATATTTCTTTTGAGAAGATATTTTACAAACTAGCGCATATTAGAATTTTCTGCCCACCATCATCTGCCTGAGACACAGAACCGAGAAGAGTGGTAGAAGAAAAGGCAGACAGCACCCAGCACTGGGTGAATCCGGGCTGAAATGATGATGATCATCTAGCCTAGCCAAGCCTACACTTTACAACAAGATGGGCTTGCTCTTGACTTCGATCCCACCTGATGGAAAGCGATGGATGAGGTCTATGATGCAACGAGCGTGCCCAGAAGATGCCTGTTCACTCTTGCTTTGAAGGCAGACGCGTTAAATGTGGGAGGGAACACAGTATGTTTGTTAGTGTCAGTGTCCAGTTTAACCATGTTGCTGTACAATTTTTTTTTCTTGATAATGGTTTGCGAATAATTTCAGTGAAAAAAAATTTGAAACAGACATAAGCCTACAAAATGGGAGATAGCAAAATTGCAAACAAAAAATTCTAGATTCTTTATCCATTTATTTATTCGGCGACAACTCATAATGCGTTATTCTCAGCCAGATGTTGAAGGGACCAGTTTTCTCATAGCTGAGGTATTGAGCTAACATCTGCGGTATATTTTAACATTTATTTATCTAACAAAAATTATATTAAAAACTCTTCATCATTTCAAGGTCGGCTTTACTTGACTTAAGTGAGTAGGTGATATATATAGTCTTACTACTATTTTAAATGCGAAGGTTTGTGAGGATGTCTTTCATGCAGAAACGGTAGTACGGATTTGGGTGGAAGTTGGCACACAGATACTTTATAACCGGTAATATGATCCCCTGGGACAATTATCGAACTCCACGCGAGCGAAACCGCAGGCATAAGCTAGTTTTAAGTGAAAGCATGTACTGGGGAAAGTTTATCCATAAAATAAAAACAGAACACCCCTTGTAACACAATAAAAAAAATTACAATTTATCTTCCGAATTCTTTATCAAAAAGTTATATAAATCGGAAGTAGAGACAGATAAATATGGCTTACATAGTTTCAACCCTTGTTCCATCGGGATTTCGTCTATATACGTACTTTGCATGTTCTTCTGCACCTGACCTTGGACCAAGGACACTCATGACTTCCAAATAGAATAGAAGGACAGTCATAACTTCCAAATAGAACTTGGTCACATAAGCTTCCGCAATACCAGGACCTTATATATATAGAGCCTTATACAGACAAACCCTAGAAATATTAGAAGCGATTCCCTAGAGAATAAGCCTTCGCAAGTAACAGTAGATTATTGTGTCTTCAATAACGCCAAACAAATAATTTGTTATGACAAGACGTCAGGCTGCCAGACGAGCTATGTTTGTAAACTGACACTGTACGTTGATGTAAGGAAATAAACGGAAAGTTCTTGCGTAATGGAAGATTTCCCTTCCATGAAGCTTGACCCGAGAATGACTTATGGCATATCCACAGTCGTTATTTTACCTCAAATTTCGTTTTACCCATTCAGTGCCCAGAACCCAGCATATGAGTCGAACAATAATGTTTGTTCGCACAATCCGTATCCGTAGCTATGTACTCGCTAGTCGGGTCCTGGGCATGAATACAGATCATCTATAGTTCTTTATAACGACGACTCGGATACGGGTTGTGGGCACGCGAACGGAGTTTCGTGAAGTTTTCGCAAAGTACTGGGCAGTGAATGGGTTTACTGACAAAATCACAGCGGTGTTATAGCAAAAAGGCTATTGTTTGGTTGTTACTATCACAGGCAATATTACTATAAGAGGACTGTTTTAGTTCTGCTGTAGCCTTCTGATACGTACTTGTTCCGCTTTCGATGACATCCAAAACAAAAGAAGATACACGTCCAGTAAAAACAAATGGTTGTTCAGCGTAATGGTTCATTACTACTCAAGTTAGCGATCAGTAATTAACTTTATAGTATGTCTTTAATTTTTCAGGACATATCAGTGTCCAACCACTCTCATAGGTACTTCAAAATAACCAACATAGAAAAAAAAAATTGTGTGTGTATGTACTTAGAAGTTACTAAGTTGTACTGCGTTAGAAGTTATACTTTTCTAGATATAAACGAAAGTAAAGTAGTTTATAACAAGGTCTAATATCAATTACCTATACTACCTAACCTCCCAGCTCCAGCAGTAGATTAAAAATAATAACCTAGGCTTGTCAATATCTGACACTACGAAAGTAAACAAACATTGGGAGAAGTAAAGTAAAACTAGCTAACTTCAGGGTGTATGTTGACTCGCTAACTTCAGGTGTCGGTTTTTGGCGACGGTGTGCGCGCGCATTGTAAAAATTTACTCTTATCATTTTTCCCTAATGCGCCAAAAGAAGTATAACTTCAAAAAGAAAAAATAAGGAAACAAACACAGACAAAGGAATCTGACTTTTTGATAAAAGTCCTTTTCTGTACCACTATAACTAGATCTAGTTGACCCTATCCTTGCTTCTAGTGTAATCTAAAAGTGTTTTCCTTTGTTTCCAGTTGGTTCTACCACCAGCACAAAAAGGATAATAAAGAGAAAAGACTGAACGTGCCCAATACTCCGCCTCTGCCCGGGGACATCCCTGTGGTGCCAGCATAGCCTGAACGATACTCTACTTTTACAGGAATGGGACCGAAATCAGGGTTCAGGTAAACCGGTACGGACAAATTGCAAACTGGCTTGACATTGACAGATATTCGTGTACATTATCTGTCAAAGTTGTCTGGAGTCCGCTCCGCAATCTGCCTGCACCGGTTTAACCGCCGGATTAAACCGGTTTAATCTTTATGCAAGACATGTCACGACACGTCTTGAAGATGTCTAATTTTGGAAAGGGACCTACTTCTAGTATTTTGTATATTTTGAATAATTTATAGATATTTTTCATATTTGTTGCGATATCTATTTTAGTGAATAAATGTATTGATAAATATTATATTTTAAGGCCTTTTTTATTTTTTGGAGCTCTTTCTTATTTGACTAAATCCAGGGGTTTACTAAATAAGGGGTTTTAGTTGGTAAGAGTCCAATGTTACACTTCCTTAGTCCTAGACTGAACCTATATGACACATGAGGAATGCCTCACACGAAAAAATGCAACGTAACTATATACGTTTTCTTCTCGCCCTTGCCCCGAGATAACTTGGCTTTTCAGTTTCCCCCCTCTTTCATCCGTATCAGGCCTGTTTTTTTTCTAAATCATAAAATGACTCCTCCCACTCTGGGCGGAGCGGAAGAGAATGACAGACTTGTACTGACTAAAACCCATCCATGTTCCTTCCTCGTCTTTTGTGTTCCAGGGCCGTGGTATCTCTTTCGAACATTCCCTACACCATCCATCCATCTTTAGAAAAAAAAACGTGTAGAAGTTACCGCAAAATCTGACATATGTATGACCATCATCTGTCATCACACACATCACACATAATTTCTCAATTTCCATACTACGAACGAAGTTATATGCATGTCCCCACTGTCCACAATTTAAATAATTCGCCATCAACCGTTTACAGTAACAGGACAATGAATTTCTCTGTCGAGAGTACTAATTCATGCTGACATGAACACACCAGGTACATGCGAGCACACCGTAAATATCACTTACGGAACACCGCGTCATGCACTGTTGGCCTCGTATATCCGAATTATATAATTTACCTGGGAACTATGATTTTGTGGTACAGTCGTGTGGAAATGTGTTTAGATGTAAATTTGGCTGGTTTGTTACCCATTTTAGAACAGCAAAGGTGGTACAGCAGTATTGGATTTCATCCACGTCTGGAATTGAGGACTGAGCTGATTTTGTAGCAGCACTTACAAATACCAACAGAAAACGGTTAATGAAACTTAATGCCCATCAACACCAGTTCGATATCGTTCAAGCAGCAACATTCGTACGGGTGCGTACGAATGTTTTTGCTCCGGTGGAATAAACCCCGAACAAACTCCGATAAACCATCGTCGCAGAATACATCTAAGCTTTTTATGATCTAACCCCTGGGTCAAGTTACGATTTTCTTAAAGTTAATCTTAGACAACCACGCTTTAAAAATAAGATAATTGAGTACCGTATCCAAATCACATTTAAGCTTCTGTAATGTAAAAACGTAGGTCTACACACTACGTTAACATTACCAATTAAAACAAAGTAGTTTACACAAACAGATTTTGTTGAGCATGTCCACAATTGAAACCACCTCAATTCTAAACTAAATTAATTCATTAAAAACTAGAGCCCTCACCTAGAACTGAGCGCCGTCTGTAATAGCAAGAGTTTGAAACTAACCCGTACCAGCGACACTTGTATTATTACAAGCAACGCTAGCTCCCTTCGCAAAGCATCAAAAGCACTTTACAGCGCTGTCAAAACATTTGTATAGCACCTTAAGTATAACAAATTCTATTCCCAGTAATTGGCCCTTTGACAGACATAGTCGAATCTACAAACGAAGTTAGATGTTTTTTTTATACAGCTAGAATCGAAAACACTAAATCAAATATGTGAAAAAAGAGAGCTTTTTCACGATAGCGCTTGTTTTTTCTTTTTTGTCTGTTTTCGCTTTTTTTGTTATTTGTGAGCGAATAGTGGCCGATATACGAATGTGATTTTTATGTCTATTGATAGAATTTTAATGGAAATGTAGGCATTCTGAAATTGTGTTACAGTATTGATACAGTCAGTTAGCTGACTTGTTTGTGTTGACAGCGATGTCATAAAACTTTTCGAATAAAATCAACAGATTAGTTTTTACCGTTCTGATTTGTTTGAAACATGTTCTTGTGTGTAAAACTTACTATTTATTTATTATTTTATATATATTATTTTATTTATTGTAGAAGTGAATAATTGTAACAAGTTCTGTAACAGCATTACTAGTTTGATTTAACTCATAACCTCTCTATCCAGTTCAAACTTAGTTGGTATATTTTCCATGTATGGTTGCCGATATTAAGATTGCGCTCTGCAAATCTATGCTTAAAGATCTCTGGTGGAATCAGAGTGGAAAACTGGGATACTTCTGAAATTCTCTTCAGCTGATGCATCACGGGTGGCCGGACTGTTCGAAAGATATACCGCGGCCCTGGAACACAAAGAGTAAGGAAGGAACATGGATGGGTTTTAGTCAGTACAAGTCTGACACTCCCTTCCGCTCTGCCTAGAGCGGGAGAAGTCATTTGATGATTTCCCATCCAAACAAAACAAAATAAAAAGCTGATGCAAGTCCCTCATCGCAGGGTCACAATAACAGAAATAAAAATACTTTTGTACTTACCTAGCTATGTGTCAAATCAATCTTCATAAAACGTCTCCGCATAATTCTTAGGAAGTCAGAAGCCACGTCATCCATAAGTGACCTGAACTCGCAAACTCAACGCGTTACCCATAATCAGAATAATTGAGTAAACTTGTAATTTATTCGTCATATAGACTCAGTTTAAAGACGAAGTTAATCAGTAAAGATATGGTACTCGAGTTAATTAACTCTCTTACTCGCTATGGAAATAATTGCTCGGTGGGATAGAGAAGGCAATGTGGTGAAAGCGAGGCCAATAATTTATTTTATAGCTTAACTTCTGTTAAACCATCATTATCAGCCTTTTCCCAGCAATGTTGGGATCGGCTTCCAGTCTAAGCAGATGCAGCTAAATACCAGTATTTTACATGGGGCGACTGCCTATCTGACCTCCACAACCCAGTTAGTACTGAATAATCCAATACCCTCTTGGTAAGACTAGTTGTCAGACTTTGGAGCCACCGACTACTTGTAACGATCTGAGCGACTTTTATTATTTGACCGCGAGCTCAAGCTTCTGTCAAACTGATAGGCACCAATATCAGATTGGACACCTTCATACTAATTCTGCCAAGGTATCTTTCAGTGTTCGGTTTCTAAATCACACATAACATAACATCACGCCTGTAATTCCTGAAGGTTTAGGCAGAAGTATACCTTATAATACACCCACATTTCGCCAGTTATGTTTTTAAGTCCCATGTAATAGGGGACGAGCCTATTGCCATCAACCGGGCACAAATCCAGACTCCGTAGTTGCTTTTGAGAAATTCCTGATGGAAAAATAAAACCCACTTTGGCTTTTTTTTTTGTTTTTTTGCGTTGCTTTGGTTTCTAAATCTAGTCCACAATATGCCCTTTTCAATTTGACCAAACTTAGTTGAGCAATGCCGCTCATGTGAAAAAAAACGGACAAGAGAACATAGCTGCTCATTCTTTACCATATCAACTTAGATCAATGTTAAAAATGTAAATTTCACAAAATGATGTGCCTGCCTGTGTTCGAACTCATAGAGTCGAGGCCGTTAGCACGGGGTCACCAATGAGAAAAAAAGGTTTACTGCTCTTACGATTTAATTTAATTTATTTCACTAACAATGTTTATATCGTATCGAAATGTTACACTAAAAACTAATATAACACAACACGGGTTTTAAATAATACGAATATGTATTGTGATTACTGACAAGGTACCAAAATAAAAAATAATATTCCATAAAGTTTACAATTTCATTGTTTGGTTGGCAATTCACTGTACATCAAAAATAAAATTCAATTCAATTTGGGTATTCAGTACCGATACAAATGTCAATAAAAAAAACTATTTTAATACAAAAATAAAATAAAGCCAATTAAAACTAAATCATGTCAGTAAACATTTAACCCACATCAATATAAAACAAAAATAATCATATCCATATTTTTTTTATTGACGAAAAATATATAAAAATGGTTAATCCAATTTGCGAAATTTTACACAGATTATTAATTATTATCAAGTGCACAGACACTACGCCATTGTTACTTTGTAAATTGACATGACAAGAGCATGGCAGTAATTAAGAGTAAAACAAACCACCTCAACGACAGTTAATTAAATATTTAAATATAATGTAAAATTAAATATGGTTTTCGGAATAAATTCCTTATTGCTGATAATGAGCTTGCCAGTAATCGAATTGTGATGTTTAATTTGCTGAAGTAATTTATTTAAGTTTTATGACAGCGTGCAGATTGGATCATGCCTGCCATATGCATAGATAGTCCTACATGGGTCTTTTGCCACGTAGCCTTCTACTTACGAGGTTCTTTTCTTCAGTAAAACTTTGCACCACCCTAGGAAGTTCTCTTGTATCGTGAGTGCGTTTAAAAATATTTAAACTCACATATACAAACAGCCTAACCCGGAACTTGTGGATCATACAAATATGTTTTGTTCCGTGCGGGGATCGAATCCGTGACACGCAGCGCAGCAGCCAATCGCTCAGCCACTGTGTCCAACCGTGCGGTCAATTGCACAAATGTTTACCAACAGCGTCCTTGCCTAATGGTCATGACAGCATCGTCGTTAACTATTGCCTCTCGTCCCAGTTTCAGGAACTGTATTATCATACATGATGCGAGCTCATCATCATCTGCCTAGCCTTTTCCCAACTATTATTTGATACCATTATTTTACATAGAGTGACTGACCTCTACAACCCACTTAGTACGATACCCTATGGTGAGATCAGTTCTCAGAGTTTCGGGCCACTGACTGTGAGTACCTGTAATGACTGTGACCTATAAATGACAGCCGGGCTTGAAAGCAAATGCGATAGGTATTTGAAGAAACCATTGGGGTTATTCCCAGTTGTCGCCACTGGTGACGCCACCACTGGCGACAAATGGGAATATTTTTCAAAAAAAATCCCAGTTGTCACCAGTGGTGGCGCCACCAGTGGCGACAACTGGGAATGGCCATTCTTCTAGTTCCCAGTTGTCACCAGTGGCGACAGATGGGAAATATAAAGTGATACGCCTCCGGTGGGGGCGATGCTAGAGCTGAATTATAGTGATGGGGTTTCATTATTGTATCACTAACGAAGTTTTAAATAGGTATATTTTATATTTTCTTAAATAAAACTTTTACACGTTACTTGGGAATGGTGTTGCTCTGCCAGCGCATTTTGCGATAAGGACAACTACCGTAAAAAGTCATAATTCGAGGTTTGGCTCTCGACTATTTCCTCCTCCAATATTCGACCAATTTAAAAGATATTTCATAAACTGAATATCTATTTATATATTTTTCGTTTTTTATTAATAGTTGTCCAATTTGTTCACTAGGACTCTGTTGACAGGCGGTCTTAATAGGCAATTTTGAGCATTTTGTAAAGGTTCTAGTACTTAAACAGATTATGTTTCATCAAAAAGGAAAACATAGTGACATAGAAAAGGTGGATATTTATGTAACTGTATAAAATCATAGCTTTAAAGTCATAAGCCAGAAAGCAAACAGGCGAGAGCGTTTTTATGGAGAAAACACCACCTGCATTTCCTCTTAACGTGCTTTCCGAGGAGAAAATTCGGAATGTTATGGATGGTCTCCATCCTTAGACCGACCTTGAACAGCCCTGCTTAATCTTGAAGATCGAGCCGTGTGGCTGTTAATATGCAGCCATGAGCTCCTCAGCACTGTACCCCAAAATTCATAAATACCTACTGAGATTCGTTAGTACATACAGTAGAAGCTGGGTTGGGTTTAAACTTCCAATGTACTCCAACCAATGACTCGTCTCGTCGGTGACCTTATGACACCTTTTAGCTCAACTCCTTGAGTCGAATATTGATGAAGTTGTGAAACTGACAGTCACGAACTCATCACGTTAGATTAAAGAACTTTTAGTCCATTAATTTAATTCTATAGGTCTACTGGTTACGATCTATCTTCCCAAATATTTAATAAAACTTTGCTCCGGTTAACGAGAAACCACAGAAACTCGCCAATTGATCAGCATATTCCCACTTCGCAGCGCTCCTCCTACAGCACAAACCCAATCTATTCCTAACTTCGCAAGACACCAAAAACTCGTGACAAACGACACGAGTGTAAGTGAAAAGCAATGTTTTGTGCGGACTGATTTGCCTAAATCTAAATAATGGCGGTACCTAACTACGTACAATTATATATTCCGAGTGTTTTGCCCAAGGAATTATACAGACAACTTCAGGCCACGACTGTGCGATACATACGTGGTTCTGATTCTGAGTGGAGAGGGTTGGAAGTCATTCTATGAGAGCGTCCCTCTTTTCACCGCTACGCGTGACATGATTTCGTTTCTAGACTTTTATCGTAGTCACTAGATGCTTCGCTATTCGCTCTGAGTGAATTTTCGCTACAGCAAATATCCCGTGGCCTGGCTGTTAGAAATTTAATGCGGATGTCACATATGATACACTTCGGCCAACATATCTGTGCAGGCGGGAAAACACAGGACTAAAATATTTATTTTAGTACCAAGTTTGACGTATCAATGCATTTCATGATAAGCAGTGCTACCTGGAACTGCACACTTAAATTGCTCATTCTGTGCTGAACGTAATTAGGACATCAAGATGCGTTCAAGATCTTTTAATGTCAAAATTCCTTAACATTGATGACACTGACAGCTGTCAGTACAATTCTTATAAGCCTTGCTCATAGAATCGCCATACGTATTAACATAAAATATTTAGTTTAGTTGTTAGTAAGTTAGTTAGGAGTTATCTACATAGCTAGCAAAGTTAGCATGCTGAAGTGGTAGTAGGCTGGCCATGTTTATCTAAGGACTGAAGGCTAAAGAAGCCAAGGAGACTTGGCGTTAAGACCGTGTATCGGTAAGCGTAGTGTAGGACGCTAGAATATCGAACTTAGCAGATACGATATCGAAGAACATTGGGCGATACCAAAATGAAAGCCAAAATAAAAGGTCTCTGCTGGATTTGCACACACTGTCTGTGTCCCAGACTCCCAGTTGGTCTGTAAGAAACTACAAGAGAGGGACTTAATCCCTTAGCCTATTATATATAATGATCTTCTTGTTTTCATATTAATATCGTTACTCACAATATTCCCATGAGAATTTGAGTTGTCTCGGAATAAATTTCCGCGTTTATGATTGTTAGCCGAGTCTGTTTTGAAGGGCTGTAATGGTTGCATATATTATCTTAACAACTTGGAACATGAGAAAAATACGAATTCCTATATCTGTGGCTCACTAGGGGCGTTAATGTGACAGATGCGTGCGCGGCAAAAAAACCAAAGTAGAGGTGTGAAAAAAAAATGTTTATGATATCTAAACATTTTTTTTTCACTTCACTTCACGTGTTTGTGTAAAATTAGAATAAAACACTTTCAATTAACAATATTGTAAAGACGCCAAAATCACAATCCAAGACGCTCGAAAGCCTGACAACCAGTCTTACTAAGGGGTATCGTATTACCCAATAACTAGTTTGTGGAGGTTAAATAGGCAGTCTCTTCGTGTCAAATACTGGTATTCAGCTGCTGCCAGTAGAGTGCAAGAAGACCCCACGTAAAACGTAAAGTAAAATGACTAAGTAAATGATTTGATTTAACGAAAATTATTATGTGTCAAATCTTGACCAAAATATTTTGAAACTTTACCCCGGAGGGCCCACAAACAGCTAGTCATAGATGACAGTAACTATTTAAAAAAAATGTTGAGAGACAGCTGAAGCCAAGTTACCTTTTGACTCGATCTCACTTTCAGGACGTGGGAAAATGTAATCTCACACAACAGATAATTCTTTCACATTTACATATTAGTTACATTTTTTTTTATCAGCCTGTACGCTTTTAATGTATTAAAACATCACTCTGCTCGCTGAGTACATTCTTGGAAGTCTAAGGGCAAAAATGTGTTGTTACCATACAAGACTTTACATAAGTAAGCAGTCCACGAACAGCTACATAATATTTTACTCCTTTACTTTGGCTTCTCGAACAAGATTCAGTTTTAACCAATAAAGCCTTTCAAGATACAAAAACCGAAATTGAATCTTGTAACCACGGATCATTCAACCACGCAAGATCGTTAATTTTCAAAACAGCATTTAAAATTTGAAAACCTCATTAAGATAGGCGGGCTTCCACATAAAGGGTTTTGAAATAATACAAAAGGTAATTTTCGCTTATTCATTAAATGTAATTAAAAGGGGGCGGTAATGGCGGCGGCTTCGCGAAATTAATATCATGCAAAATAACAGGCAAGTCAGTGGCTGGTTGATATTCGCTTAATAGTCGTGAGCGCTAAGCGGCTCGTTAGCTGACGATCCAAGTTGCTGGCACTGTTTAGATGGTAGGTAAGTAGGTATGTGAAGTTTATTATGTGTTGTTTTTCGTGAGAGAATTCTTTTACTTGTTTTCTATTATGGTTCTTGGATCATATTTACATAATTGCTGTGAATGTTTGAAAATTGGCTGAGGTTATATCAAAACTATGAACATACCATTACCTCTTTAACCAGTATTATTTTAAGCTCACTTTAGTATGGGGACGTAATGAAGCTATGCGTTATTTATAGGTCCAATTCTGATCCCAACATTCTATGGATAAATCAAACCTAAAATTAATTTATTTATACGTTCTGTCATGCAGCCGAAGTGCGGGCCGTTTTTCACGGCACGCAAATATAAACGACATTATCCGACGAGCTCTTGTCACCGTCGGCGTCCCAGCTGTTTTAGAACCCAATGGCTTGGCACGCGACGATGGCAAGAGACCGGACGGCATGTCTTTGTTTCCTTGGAAGATGGGTAGGCCTTTAGTGTGGGACGCAACATGCGTCGATACTCTTGCGCCATCCCATCTTCCAAGCTCATCGTGCTGTGCTGGTGCTGCCGCTGCGGCTGCAGAGAACCTCAAGCGGCGTAAATATAGAAACCTGTGTGGTAACTATATTTTCGAGCCGTTTGGGGTTGAAACTCTAGGGCCGTGGGGTCCGAGTGCTCATAGCCTATTTAAGGAAATTTCGAAACGCCTAGTTGACGCTTCCCGTGACCCAAGGGCTGGCTTTTACTTTGGCCAGAGGCTAAGTGTTGCCATACAACGTGGCAACGCCGCCAGTCTCTTGGGCACATTACCATCTGACAGCGTTGAGGAGGAGTTTTTCGATGCCCTTTTATAGTTTGTTGTTAGTTTATCTATTTTAGTTTAATAGTTTTTAATTATCAATGTATATAGTTTATACGATATATTTTAATCATAATTGAAAGTGTTACAGAAACATTGAAAGGAAGTCGTTTGTCTTGGTATAGGCATGATTGTTGATGGATGGAGAGGGAGAGGAAGGCCAAAGAAAAGACGGATCAATTGTGGGAACACTGACATGAAAGAGAAAAGAGTAAATGATGCCGTGACGTCTGACAGGGGAGAATTGAAGAATAAAACGTCTTGCGCCGACCCCAAATAGTATGGGACAAGGGCAGGAAGATGATGATGATCTTTTAATTATATGACTCACTGGAGAGTCCTAGAGGCCAGAAGGAGCGCTACCGGAGCAAGAGAAAAGAGAACGAGAGATATAAATCATATAAAATGTATGAAAGACAGCGCTGGTAAAATTTTGCCTAAAGAAGATGAAATAAAAAGGAGATGGAAGGGTTATTTTAAAAAGCTAATGAATGAAGAGAATCTGTGAAACGGTGTGCTTAAAGAGGTACAAGTAAATATGGGTTTGGTGAGGGAAATTAGCATGGATTAAATGAGGCTGGCAGTTCAAAGTATGAAGAATGGAAAGGCCATGGGCTCTGATGAAATACCACTTCTACTGGTATTTCATCAGAGCCCATATGGAAGTGTTTAAAGTAAACGAATGTATATGGCTGAATTTATTCTTCTATGAGTTGTTGTATGACGGAGCAATCCCAAAAGAATGGTGCAATAGTTCGCTAGTGCCCATCTTCAAGAATAAAGGTGATGTGCAGGACTGCAACTATTATCGGGGGATAAAGCTCATGTCTCATAGTATGAAAGTATGGGAGAAAGTGATAGAAAAAAGAATAAGAGAGGAGAGTAAGATCATTCATAACCAGTTTGGGTTTGTGCCAGGTCGAGGAACAATGGAAGCCACTTATGCACTCCGCCAATTGTGCGAAAAGTACAGACGTGCACACAAAAACTTGCAGATGGTATTCATTGATCTGGACAAAGTGTATGAGGTACCCTAACCACGGGACATGTTGTGGTGGGCCTTCAAAGAGAAAGGTATACCTGGGAAGTATGTAGGGTTAACTCGTGCTATGTACTGCCAACGTCCGGTCAGCGGCTGGCAACACCGACGAGTTCAGTGTGGCTGTAGGCTTGACGTTGGACATACAGGAAGAGGCACTCTGGTGCTTTGTGAACACATTATTCTCTTCGGTGAAGATGGACCTGAGATCCAGAGTAGATTGGAAAAATGGCAACAGAAGCTGGAGAATTTTAACTTAAAAATCAGCTGAACTAAAACTGAATACATGTTCTGCGATTTCGTCGGTCTTTTCAGTTCTGGAGTCATAGCGCTAGACGGCGCGTTTCTTCCTGTCTGCTCCGACTTTCGGAATCTCCATTCACTCGTGCAAAGCGATAGCGAAATAGGTCGTAGTGTAAAGCACAGAATTAACACGGGATGGATGTGATGGCGGCATGTCACGGGAACAATCTGCAACTCCAGCATTCCCCTTAAACTTAAGGGGAAGATTTATAAAACATTGGTTAGATCTGCTGTCTTGTTGTTGGATCAGAATGTTGACCCGCAAAAGGGATGAATGAAAGGCATTTGCATGTGGCTGAGATGAGAATGCTAAAGGGGATGTGTTGTGTTACGCGAATGGATAAAATAAGAATTGATTATACATATATGAGGAAGTCTGAAATTGGCCCCGGTGACTAAAAAGTTGTGTGATAATCGCTTGACGTGGTATGGGCATGTGATGCGGCGGAATGAGGAAAATGTCGTGAGGAAAGTTTTGAGTGTGAATGTGGATGGATGATGGATGTTTTTGTAGAGGAAAACCAAAGAAACGATGGATGGACTGTGTAAAGAATAATACGGCAAGAAAGGAAGTAGGAAGTTTGGAAGAGGAAGACATGCTGCGCCGACCCCAAATTAATTGCAACGATTTTGTTTGTTTTCTAACAATATTGTCATATGTCTTATAAGGAAATTTTCCAAGCCATTGCCGCATGTCATTTTGTAATAATACAAATTCGGCCATTAATACTTAAAAAAAAGACTAATTTTCAAAAGTCACTGCAAAGTGATATGTCACTGAGATCGCAACAGTTTAACGGTCACAAACATAAATATAACTTATTATTTTTACTAGTGATATTCAACCTTAAGGTGTTGAATCAATAAGGTCTATTATATTACTTACCAAGTATAGTATAGCGTTATAGTTAAGCTTCTATAACATCAACCACTTAAAAGCCAGGATAAACAGGCGTGTTATGATTTCAGCGCCAATTAACATGTAATGGACTATTAGCTAATCTCTGGAAAATTAGTAATGCAATAATAATACACTTCGCAGAACACTGAGCTCCCGCTGTTGTTGGATTGTTTTCATCGTTGTTTATATTCGTTAACGAGTTAAGTACGTTTCGTAAATTAGTTCGACAAATTATAATAAAAAATTTGATCGACTCGTATTAGGCTCTGCTGTCTGTCTGTCTGTTTGCCAGCGGGTTGTATCTCATGATCCGTCATGGGTAGGCAGTTGAAATTTTCACAGAATATGTATAAACAAATAATATGTACAAATATTAAAAATAAATTAAAAAGGGGCTCTCCTACTACGACAGTACGGAATCGAGTCCAACTCGCAGTAGGCTGTTTTTTTTAGGTAGTGAAAAAAAATTGGGAAACATTCTTTGAAGCAAAAAGTAACATTTTTTAAAGCATAAAACTACTATTCTTTAAGTAACATTTTTTAAAGCATAAAACTACTATTTGTTTGTATTTTACACTCTAAGTCATTGCTGAGCTAGAGAACTCCGTGCTAGGAGACTACACGATCCTACAATGACACTACGCTACGACTGTGCTGTGCTATGCGTCGTAGTGCGTAGTAAGGTGCTACGACGCTACTACGCTTCAATCCACGAGTGATGTCATAAGCGCTTTGAGCTACGACAAAAGTACGTTTTTTTTGTTTTTTTTTTTTGTGCTATCTTTCTGTTACCCGACAGTACATCACACACACAAACATTGAACTTACGACATGCTTTCATTTAAATTAGGTTCCAATAAAAGCCACCGATAATTATTATACTATTGCTGATTCGATTTATGATGTGTGTAGTGCTTAAAATTAATAACGCACGAACCACGTGTGTGTAAACCTTACCGGCGGCGCATGCTGTGCACGGGCACGCGACGCATTTTAGCTATGTGTATTCATTTGTTTGACAACGTGGGTCTACGTTTCCACTGCAGTACACGCTACACACCCACAACTATGTAGAACTGTAGCGTGCGTGGCCCACTGCGGCGCATGGAGAGGCTACGTACGTGTTTGTATCTCAAAACAGTGCTGCGATACATAATCGTGTATAGAGTGTACCGCATGTACAGCGTGCATGGCGTTGATAGCCTTTGCTATGTGAGCGCCTTATTCGAGCAAGCCACGCATGTACTAATGACGTCAATTGATGCATAGCGTGTCCGTGGCACAATCACATTCATTTTTTGGCAAAGCAAAGCTTAACACACGTGCGTAGCCTATCCGTGCGTCGCCATGGGTATGCGCCTTTAGGGTTGAACAGAAAAGGCGTAACCAGAATTTCAAGTTTTTTTCTAAACTCGTTGGCTAGAAGTAACTATTTTGTAATCTTATCTATTGAGGAAAACACTGCATGATGTTATGCTTATTTTGATACTACTTTATTTTTGTGAGCCTACTACAAATACTAAACTTATCTACAATATTTACTGTGATAAGATTTGAGAAATTCCGTCAATTAAAATTGTATACATATTGAAGAAAATGTCTGCAACTAGTAGAAGCAATGTTTGTAGGCTTTAATTAGGTTTTTTTTTTATATGGTATTTTGCTAGTGTGAGATTAATTTTATCATGAAATTAATGCTTATCAGGTATGTTTTTTACCGAAAAAAATTGCGTTTTTTATGAAAGTAAAGTACATATATTACAAGCAAGACAGTATACAGTCGTAATATCAACAGATACAGTCCAGAAGTGATATTGTTGAAAGAAGACATTCATTTCATCACACAATTACTACTGATACCTGAGAAAGAGAACATTGACAAGTGAAGTCAAAATTGGAAAAATGGATCCTTTTGAGAGTGAACCCGAGAACCCAAAAGAAGAGGTAAATAAAGAAGATGCAGATGAATCTTCTCCTCTTAAACCAAACCCAGAAGAAACGGAAAAAAATGAGAAATATGAAGAGAAAAAGAAATTGACTTTCAGACAAAGACTAACACTAATTAAAGACAACATAACTGTGGAACCTATAATGTTATGCTATGTTATACCTGGCATGCTCTCAACTTTAGCAATACAAAATTTAAATTTAGACAAAGCCTGCAGAGTCAATCTAAATTATAGTGCAGAAGTATGTGATGCACTGTATTTAAGACAGACGGAGAATTATACGTTTGAAGAACAAGAAGTGCAAAGGGTTACCGCAAGTGTAGCATTGTGGAAGAATATAGTTCAAACAGTGTTCCCTGTGATAGTGATGCTTTTCGTTGGAGCATGGAGTGACAAGACAGGAAAGAGAAAAGCAATCATCATGCTTCCGATTCTCGGTGAAATTTTATCTTGCCTTGGCTTAATTTTAAACACTTATTTCTTTAACTTGCCTATAGAAGTGTCTGCTTTCGCAGAAGTTATATTTCCAGCTTTAGTGGGAGGATTTTACACGAATTCTATTGGTGTATACAGTTATATTGGTGACATCACAAGTGATGAGGATAGGACCTTCAGGATGGGGTTGGTGAACATGTGCTCATCGGTAGGCTATCCCATTGGGACAGCTTTGAGTGGTGTATTGTTTGAATGGGTGGGGTATTACGGTGTGTTTTCAACGTCATTATCCCTACATTTGTTTAGTTTGGTTTATGGATGCACCTTTCTAAAAGAACCAAGGCAAAGGGCTGAAAAGAAAATTGTAAGTAAAAGTTTAAGCTTCTCTCGACTTCGAATTCTTAATCATAATTGGAGATTTTTATAAATGTGGCAGAATTTAAATAACCTTTTTTGTGCCTCTTAATAGGTCATGGTTATTTTTAAGATGATCATCATTTCATAGATGCTGTCTGATTCGAACACTATGAAATCTTCATGAAAATTCCTTAATGACTATTTTTTTTTTATTGTTAACAAAATATGAATCACGATATAACTGATCTTTTTATTTTTCAGGAGATGAATAAACACGAAAAGAAAGGTTTTGTTCGACAATTCTTCGATATTAGCCTGATTACCGACACATTTGGAGTGGCTTTCAAGAAAGGCCCTAAAAACAGAAGACTCTTTATTTGTTTACTGCTCATAGTCATGTGCATTATCTATGGACCTATGGCTGGTAAGTGGTTGAATTTGTATAGTATATCACGCTGTATCCCTTGAGGGTCAGGCAGGCAGGTGTAAGGGCACCACCCCAGGTAGGTTTAAATCTCATGTATAGGGGGGCGAACCTTCATGCCCAATGGGCGTACATTCAGGCTCCGTGCTACTACTGAAAAAATCAGAGCCCCACGCACAGGCCAAATGTCTTTTTATGTAAGAAGTATTAAACACACGTCTGGGTCGGCCTATTCCGACATGATTCGGCTCAGTCCGTTTGGCAAAATCGTAAGTATTTCTTAGATCTTGGTCTTATTTAACAGTCGTTTCTTTTAACTTGCTTTTTCATATCGATGTTAGAATGATTGATTGATTGTTAGAATACAGCTAGAAACTATTTAACTGATAATTTTCAGGTGAAGCTACAGTAATGTACCTGATTTTAAGATACAAGTTCCACTGGGATGACGTTCAGTACAGTATGTGGTTTACCTACATTATTATTGCCAATCTGTCTGGTGAGTAAAGTTTAGATTTCTTACTATAACGTTTAAATACGGATAAGCAAGCTGAAGTGGCAATGGGCAGGCCACATAGCGCGAAGATCGGACGGCCGATGGGGCAAACAGATTCTGGAGTGGAGACCACGCATTGGAAAGTGCAGTGTGGGACGGCCACCTGCCGGATGGACCGACTACATTGTAAAAACTGCAAGGAGTCGCTGGATGCAGGTGTCATTGGACCGGACACGTTGGAAATCTATTGGGGAGGCCTATGTTCAGCAGTGGACAGCAACGGGCTGAAATGATGAATGTTTAAAACTCGCGTCCTTTTTACTTGGCATAAGCTGGGTGTCGTCCAGGGCTGCGGGACTGTTCGAAAGAGATACCGCGGCCCTGGAACACAAAGGACAAGGAAGGAACATGGATGGGTTTTAATCAGTACAGGTCTGACACTCCCTTCCGCTCTGCCCAGAGTGGGAGGAGTCATTTGAAGATTTCCAATCCGAAAAAAAAAAGCTGGGTGTCGTAATAGAAAGCGTTCGTCGCGCAATTACGATACGATAGACGCGCCAACAGAGGGCACTTTTCTTAATTTAACCAAACAATCTACCTATTAGTAAAGTTAGCTACCTATTAGTTTACGCTTATACAGAGGAGGCCTGTGTCAGACCGTTATAAGCTAATATTATAAATACGAATCATATAAGAAGAATAGCAACATCATCGAATCCTAGTTTAAAGAAAAAATATTTCTTTCCAGGTACATTCTTCTCTATAACCCTGTTTAGTAACTACCTAAAGCTGGATGACGCTTTGCTCGGCGTCATATCTAACACCAGCAAGATCACCGCAGCCTTTGCCTATGCTTTCGCTACAAGAACTTGGCACATCTATTTAGGTAAGGATAAGGGACCTCGCGCACTACACAGTCACGACTTTGACTTTTGGCTGCAGAAGCTCCGAGTAGGAAGGAAGTTTAGTCTCACGTCTGGGCGTCCAACCAGTTGGTTTAAGTTAGCAACCGGTCCAGTCAGAAGTCGTGGTCGTGGCCTTTGTCAGCTAGCCTTTACTTCACCGAGTGCTAGCTGTCTATAGAAAGTCTAGAGAAAAAACAACCGTTTAAGAAGTGTTTATTTTTTCTGCAGAGTTGACATTTAAAGCAAAAATCTGGTAGCTTATTTTTTGGCTTTCCGTCATTGTGAATAAATAAAAATAGCCTTTATTTCCTGTAACGCACTCAATACATCAACAAGTCTTGTAATAACTATAATTAATTCTATCAATATTTTGTCTGATCGTCAAGCTGCTCCGTCGTTGTTATAGCTGATGGAATATCACTAAGCTCTCTGGTGCTATATCCAGGACCAGCCCTTACTCACTTTGTTGAGTTTACGACAAAATTTACTTAAAATTGTAAGCCTGCATCATCCCACAGCTGGGCAAAAGGCACCTATTTGATAAGATTTACACTAACAATGCTGAGCAATTGATATTTTCTTTTTTTATCCGCAGCACCTTTGATAGACATGATGAGTGGTGTCTCGTTCATCGCAATCCAGTCGATAGCTACGAAACTAGTAGATGGAGAGGAATTTGGTAAGTTATTACGCTATTAGTGTGGAGGTCAGATAGGCAGTCGCTACATGTAAAATACTGGTATTCAGCTGCGTCCTGTTAGACTGCAAGCCGACCCCAATATAGTTGAGAAAAGGCTAGGCAGATGATAATTACGCTCTTATTACGCTTATTTTTCGCTCATCAACTCAAACGAAAGACGTCCATCACTTCTAGTAGCCAAAAGTCCAGTACTTCTCGCATGTCATTCACCAGGTCATGGGACCACCTTGTGCGAGACCTTCAAATGATCCCTCACCCAGATCCTTTCAGCCCCATCGGCATCTGTTTGGCGAGCAATTTTAAATATTCTCTCGTAGCTTTTACTCAAGAAGAACTGGAAGTGGAATTAATTAGATCATTCATACATATCATTTGGTTAACTTCTCTATATCAGCCTGATGCTGCTTATACCTGCAGCCGAATGGCAAACAGGAAGAACTGATACTGATACTGTTAGCCTACGTCATCCCACTGCTGGGCAAAGGCCTCTCCCCATGACTTCCAGTAAAAATATATTATTATATTACAGGCAAGCTGAACTCTCTCTTCGGGTTAGCAGAAGCCATAGTGCCCTTAATATACGGGCCCCTCTACTCACGGATCTATATGGCAATGATCACCATTTTCCCAGGAGCAGTCTTCTTATTAGGAGCATTACTGACGTTACCTGCTTTCATCATATTTGGGTAAGGAAACGAACACAAACACAAAATATTATCAGAGTTAAAAAAATACTCAAGAATGATGGCGAATGATCGCTTATTTGGTCCTCAGATAAGAAACTCTGAAACAAACTATTATACATTTCATAACATCACTCCTATAACATCTGAAGGGTTAGGCAGAACCACTCAGTGTCTGAGGTCTTTTTATGAAAGAACCACGATTTTAGTGGAAATGAATTGCACGCATTTGTCAGTACTTGTGTAGCTGAAATCAGAACTTAAGGAGCTCAAACACTCGACGAGCAATATGATCGAAGGTCATCTCCATATTTTTATCAAGTAATGCTGGTAAGACGTAGCAATACTTCTTGCTGGGACAGGTGGCCGAATAGCTGATTTAAAGCTGAATTTTTAAGGGATTTTTCAAATAGCCGCTAAAGCATGTCATGTCTACTATTCCAATTAAATGAAAGGTAGAAGGTAGACAGTACAATTAAATTTAATAAGTAAAGAGGGAAGATATAAAATACTGTCAAGATAAAAACACACCTACCTACACGCACTCAAGAATTGGGTTAGAAGGTGGAGAAAGTCTACTTGCTGTTTTCCGAAGGGGGTAGACCCTTGGAGCACCTGGTCCTGCGGCTCCACCGAACAGGCGTCAGATCAGTCCTGGCTGTTCTGGTGGCAGGCAGTCTCAGCTAGGAGTGGAGTTCCCGGGCGAGTCCGTTTAGCGGAGCCCCGGGAAGCTTGGAGAGGAGAGGAGTCCCGGGCCAAGCTCCGTTTAGCGGAGCCCCGGGATAGAATTGCGACTTCTGCGAGGAGCAGGGACGCGTCAGAGCGTCGGCGCCCTACCACTTGTCACTTGCACTAGTCCACTTTTAGTGGAGTGGACGTCACCGTACTGGGTACTCGCTACTGAAATCTCGTCGCAAACTGGTTGTAGTTTTTTTTTTTTTTTTTGTGAAGGCCTTCTCGCAGTTCAACCTAGAGAGGTTGTCGACTGCTTAACCGGGCTTTTCTGTGGATGCCTCGAAATTAAGGCCTCCAGCCAGAGCAACTTACAAACTAAGCGACTACACACTAAGGGCACCCCCTGTGGGGTGAAATTGTACGTATATTTATTTTTATCGTATCTGCTTTAGCAGAATACTACAAGCATAAACTTTATTTACAGGTGGATGTACCTCCAACACAAAAAGGAAAGATCGAAAAACGAAGCAGCAATCGAGGACGGCAAAAAGCAACAGAATGAGAAAATAAAATGAATAATTATGGCTTTGGTTTTTTTAGTGTGTAACAAAAGGAGATTAACGGTACATACCTCCCGAACTATTAGGGTTGCCACACACATAGTCTGAGTTAGCATGATTCAGAAAAGACGAATAAACGCACTATAAATAATAAAAACGAAAATGACATGATAGCATTTCGAAATTATTTATTCTATATTCAGGTTTTATGCCTTAACACGACTTTAATAACATATTAAAATTGTTAAGTAACACAAGGGAACAAGGGTTTGACAACCAGAATAGTAATCATATATTCTTGTTGCACTACCCAACACCACCACAATCACCCACCCACCTTTCACACATCAAGTCATCAAAGTGTTGTGACAGGTCTAATAAAAGTTTTATTAAAAGTTTCATAATTTCGCTAGAATTAACCTACTGTACACAAGTTCTCACAACAGATTATTTAAAATATTACAAATCAACAAGTTTTTGTCGTGTTATTATATCAAATTAAGGTATATGTATAGATGTTTTTTGCATAAAAATATGGCTAGTCATCAAAGAAGACATTGTAAAAATCCACCAAATAAATTTTGTTGCGTGTGCGGATGCTATGTAGTGACAAATCTGAAAAAAATACGGAAGAGATAAAAGCAGCTTACTGCTTCTACTTTGGATTTTAGACTGGAGATCTTGAAATGTCGTGGACACCTCAAATATTTTTATTTCTTGTTAAATGGGACTTTCGAAGTGGATGAAAGGTAAACAAAAGAAAATTCCTTTTGCAGTTCATATAATATTGTGGCGAGAGCCTTCAATCATGTAAATGCAATAAAAATAGCAGTTATTTTTCGGTACCTTCGAAGAAGGCTAAACAAAAAAGAAAACAAATTTGCCATCAGCATCGCGACCTGTGCCCCACGAAACTTTGGATGCAGAATGTGGCTTAAAATCCGTTTTCTACACTCTCATTTAGATTTTCCTTCTGGTAATCTTGGTACAGTAAGTGATGAACAAGGAGAGAGGTTCCATCAAGCTGTGCAACGGAGAAAAAATCTGTTTTACTAAATATGTGACTAGGTTCTAGCTTACTCCGCAAGGGTCGATGCCTGCCAGGGCTGCGGGACTATTCGAAAGAGATACCGCGGCCCTGGAACACAAAGGGCAAGGAAGGAACATGGATGGGTTTTAGTCAATACAAGTCTGACACTCCCTTCCGCTCTGCCCAGAGCGGGAGAAGTCATTTGATGACTTCCCAACAGAAAAAAAAAATGGTCCAGCTTACTAGATTCGACATTCCAAGGTGACAGGTCGTCGGTCTGAAACAGATTGAGCTAACACTCTATTAGTTTATCCAATTAAAAGCTTTTAAAGCCGGTTTATTTTAGAAAAAAAAAAGGTTTTCTTGTCAAAGTCTTTTTAACGAAACTAACTTTTTTATAAATCTTATTTTTGTTCTGAAGTTTCAATTAACAGATTTTTCACTAAAATAGTTACGCAAGGTTATTTTTGAGTATCTAGTAAAAACATAGTCAAGTCATCTTTACAAAATAAAATTTGAAGAGAAATAAGTTATTCATATACTTCATCATCAGCCTATTAATGTTCCCACTGCTGGGACACAGGCCTCCTCTCTTTGCGAGGGAATGGGCTATAATCCACCACGCGGGCCCAGTGCGGATTGGTAGATGTCACATGTCTTCGAATTTTTGGTTCTAGGACATGCCGGTTTCCTCACGATGTTTTCCTTCACCGTTTTTGAGAGCAGTGGTGAAGAAATAAATTACACAAAGTAATGCGCCTGCCTGGGTTCGAACCCACGACATACTGTTCGTAAGTCGGGGTCGCTACCTTTGGGCCACCGCTGCTCTCCTCCTTCATATACTTATTTCTCTTCAAATGTTATTGATATTGGGGGGGGGGCTGTCTCTTGTTAACTTCAACGTTCAAAAAGTGTAATTTGAATAAATGAATCTCAGACCAAATAAAAAACCAAGACATTGCACTGCGAACAATTCAGTGAAGCATGCGGAAAACCACGCCTTGCTCTGTACATACACGCTCACACGCACACATTTACATCAAACCTCAAAAACTAAGCTCACAGTGCACACATGTTTACGAAACCGGCTTCACATACAAAGCGTCTTCACTATCAAAGCACGTAGGACATAATCCATCACGAGGGCCTACTGCAGATTGGTGAATGTCACAATCACATCTTCGAATTTTGGGTCTAAGCCTATTCTCACGATGTTTTAATTCTAACACAACAATCAAATTGCTTATTTAATTTTACGCCAACAGCTTTAGACAACTTAAGAAAATTATTATATTATTAAATACCTATAGCGAAGGGAGTATATATCTTTAATGTAATTATATGATTTGTCTAAAGAATACTGACTGTGCCATTTTTCAAAGGGAAGCCGGTCGGAATCGAGTTCTATGGAACCTTCGCCACTGATACCTATCTATAACCACGAGCATTAAAATGTAATTATTAAATGATAAGACTGATAACAGCAATTATAGAGAAAATAAACCTTCATTGTTTTCATAATTCCTCATAATACTATAGTGAATAAACATGTGTTTTGTTGAAAAATGTCTTAAAATACTCCTCCTCAACGCTGTCAGCTGGTTTTTGAGGCTATTTCATAGTTGTTGTTAGTTTTGTTTATATAATAGTTTTTAATTGTAATAATATGTATGTTAGGACTGCAAAAGCTAGTTAAAATTAGCGCAGTGGCTGGCTGCTGCACTGCGCGTCGCGGGTTCGATCCCCGCACGAAACAAATATTTGTATGACCTACAGATAGTTGTCCAGGGTCTGGCTGTGTGTGTATGTGCGTTTAAATATTTGTAAACGACCCCACGATACCGGAGAAGTTTCTAGTGTTCGGCAACGCCTTTTGTTCAAAGAAAGAAAATATTGTTATTTAATTCGTACACCTGTTCTCTCATGCTTTGCA
Organism: Lycophotia porphyrea; assembly: GCA_950005105.1. Classification (NCBI taxonomy): domain Eukaryota; kingdom Metazoa; phylum Arthropoda; class Insecta; order Lepidoptera; family Noctuidae; genus Lycophotia; species Lycophotia porphyrea. The sequence goes on along the minus strand of OX465388.1, from coordinate 16,308,811 downwards.
TTTTGCTTCGAAAAGTATAAATAAATAAGGAAAAAAAAAACAACCCAATAATGTGAGCTTACGCACATAATATATTCATCACTTGACCCGATTGATCAATCAATTACTCCCGATGGCTTAAACAAAGCTCCTCAATACATCTTGCACTCTGTATTTTTAAAGCGAAAAATCCATTAAGTTTTATTTAATTGTTCTGCTTGTTGCTTTTCGCTGTCCTCTTTCAGGGCTTCGTTTCTCAATCTATCTTTTTTGTGTTCGAAGTACAGCCACCTGTAAGTAAATTGTGCACTTTAAAGTTAAAACGTTTTTAGAATAATCCCTCTTTAAAGAGGATTAATTTAGTTATAGTAGGCGGTACTTTCGTTTAAGCTCAAAAGCTTAGCTTGCCCTTAAGACCCACTACTAGGTTTCTGAACAGCCTGTTTGCTTATTGTGAGCTACTGGAAAGCCTATTGTTTCTTGGTTATATCTATTGATTATGTTTGGCCGCAGAAATGATTAGATATTGTACTTAACTGTAAACACTCTTTTTTTCTATATTCAAAAGAAAAAGTTTATGGTTCGCATTTAACTATATTATTGGTAACAAAATACGCCTGTAAGAAAATAATACCACCAGAACTCTTAAGAGCAAGGCGCTTTTAATGATACTTGTGGTGAATTAGGTGTGATCTTTTAATGCCCTTAGTACAAACCCATCATCTGCTTATATAGGCTTTTCCCAACAATGCTGGGGTCGGCTTCCATTCTAACCGGATGCAGCTATGTTACATAGAGCGACTGCCTATCTGACCTCCAGAACCCACAGTTAGTACTTGTTGGCCCTAAGTACCAACCAAGAGCCAATTTCACAAATTCAACTGAACGCCATAACCACATTTAAACTGCGTTTAAGCTGTCAATGTCATCATCGCTATGGAATACTGGCAATACCAACTCTAAAACGCGTTTTAGATGGGCTAATCAGGTTGATTTTCATTTGGTGAAATTGGCCCTACGATACAAATAATTAGGTACAGTTCAATCTCTTACCCAAATATAGCAATTGCAGGCAATGTCATAATTGCTCCTAGTAGAAAGACCGCCCCAGGTAGAATGTTGAGGGTCGCCATGTAGACCCTAGAGTAGAGGGGCCCGTACAATAAGGGCATCGTGGCTTCTGCTAACCCGAACAGTGAGTTCACTTTGCCTGAAAAAGTATTAAACAGAACTAAATATATAAGTAAACATAACATAATACAACATAACATCATGCCCGTATATTCTGACCGGTAAGGCAGAGGTGTACCTAATAATACAACCACGTGTCAATAGCTATGTTAACGTTTAAGTCCCCCGTAATAGGGAACGAGCCTATTGCCATCAATCGAGTACAAAACAAACTCCGTGGCTGTTACTGAGAAATTCTTAATAGAAAAAGCCAATAAGTAGATTGCTTACCAAATTCTGCTCCATCCACCAACTTGGTAGCAATGGATCGCATTGCAATGAATGAAGTCCCGTTCAAGATTTCCAGTAGAGGTGCTGTGAACAGAAAAAAAAATAGTTTAATTTAAATTATAAGTATAGCAGTCACAATAATGAAACGTCAAGAATCTCGTGAAATCTGAGAATAATACAAAAATCGAGTAACTAGGTTGTCGACATGTGGAACGTGAACTCTGCAGTCATTGTGCCGATTATCGTTACGGTTAATGGACTAATAGCATAATGAGAGCCAATGAGGGCCTCCTAAGGTGTAGGAGGCTCTCCTCTCATTGCGTGGCTGGGTACTCCTGAACACGACACGCGTTGTGAGGAAGTTCGCCTTCTAGGGCCCTGACCACCACCAGCCTGGCCAGGTTTTCTTTTTTTTTATGCGTTTAACTTTTAAAAAATACTTTAAATTAATATGTACAGAAAACAAACGAATGAGAAAGAAAACGTCAAAAATATATAGAGCCGACCTATACGATCACGAATAGTATGTGAATCCTATTGAATTATTGTAAACTAGCTGATGCCCGCGATTTCGCCCGCGTGGATGTCGGTTATCGCGACCAAAAGTAATCATGAAATTTTGATCCCGTTCCCGCTACAAAAATTTGACAAATTATATACTAAAACCTTTCTCAAGAACCACTATATCCAATGGTGAAAACAGCATAAAAATCGGTGCAGACGTTTTTGAGTTTATCGCAAACAGACAGACAGACGCGGCAGAGGACTTTGTTTTATAATATGTAGTGAAATGTGATACATTTTGAAAGCCAGCCATCTATAGTAAGTGCTTGTCAAGACAATTTGCATCGATGTGTCAGACTTGGTACATTTATATTAGTTATGCCTTTTTAACGCCTGCACAGACAAGTAGGTTGAAGTGTACTAATTATGTTATTCACTTATCACAGATCAATCGCAGTATCTTTTTCTTTTTTTGTAGTCTGGGGGAAACCTCCCAAGGGCGACCGGTCTTTAGGGATAAGACCGGTGAGTGTGGTATTTTTACCCCACTAAAACCACCCCGGTGGTCACCATCAGCACATGAGAGAGGGCACCGTTTCCTCTTAAAAGACCTGTTCGGAGCCCCCTCTGTGCGAATACCTACAGCCTCGCAATGGTCGTTCTTTTTTTTTTTTTTAACCGGTCTAATCCTGTGGATGCCTTGAAGTTAAGGCCTCCAGCCAGGGGCAATGAACTATAAACTAAGCGACCACACGCTAAGGGCACCCCCTGTGGGGTACGAGCCTCGGCTTAGGGCGTCGCTGGGGAGGGCAGCAAGGGGACAGGCTGGATCTGAGTAAGATTAATTAGGGGTCGATTTATCACTATTGGCTCAGCATCGCGGGCTGGCTCTAGCAAGGGTCGGGGGGGTTTGAACGGGGACGTCGCGATGGACCACGGCGGCGAGGTCGGAAAAACGGCGGTTTGTATCTGTGTTTTTTAATGGTACTGGTTTCCCTATTGCTCTCCTGGAGGAGGCTGATGGGGTCATCGGGGGCTACTAGTGCATGCCTTGGATGGCGAACGATACTAATACGCGATGGGACGTATCGGGCGGCCGATGCGATCAGGGGGTTTTTATGTTTTACAGCTCTGTCAAAGAAGCGCGTGGAGAGGCGCTCTGATTCTGAGGTCTAGATGGAGGGTCTCGTTGCGGACGTAAGGAGGGGCTCCGGTGATTTCCCGGAGGTATCGGTTCTGGAGCGTCTGCATCCTATGAATGAAGCGGGGGTGGGCATGGGCAAATAGGCAATGGTCGTTTTAATAAGAATACTCTTATAGCTATCTATTTTGAAACGTTATTTACTAAATATTAGTATAGTGACAAGCCCATTTCACTTTTAAAAATAACTAAAAAAAACACAGACAAAATTCTAGGAATTGTGAATTCGAACTCGTAACCAATATTGGATAACCAATTTGCTATCTCAATATACTCCTGTAGAAAATAATATTGAATTAAATTTACTAACACTTCAATGGGGGCTATCGCGCATGAATTCGCCGCTAGAGGCGTTCGTGTAGAGTAAAGTCTACCGAAATCTCAGATGTCATAGAGTTTTCGCGTGTTGCATGCTTTTTTATCACGTATTTTAACTAATATTCACGATTCTGGTCGAGATTGAGCAATTGCTGTACAATTATGACTTTAAGATTTTAAGTAGCAACATAGAATCCTATTTGTTAGTACTTGGAGGTAGAATGATTTTTAAATGTGTCATGCTTGTTAATGTTAAGGAGAATATTTGTAAATATGTATCTATACACTTAGTTGATAATTATACGAAATGAAATAAACTTTTTATGAAGTCATTTGTACTTTAAAGTATAAAATAGAATTAATGACAGGACCTTACTCGACAGTGGCGCCATCTGGTGAGCTTAAAAACGATAGCCCTCATTGTGATTGACGTTAGTGAGGTGTACCTAGGCACTTTCATTTGTTTCACGAAGTTTTTGTAACATATTTATTTGTTCCAAACCTCTTTTTCAATCTTGGGGCCATACTCAAAGCAATACGTGTACGTTTCACGTCGTCGACGAGCGACGCGACTCACCACGACGTGGTGAGTCGCGTCGCTCGTCGTGAACAGATGCGATGTAGTGACGTGGAAACCTACGATATGCAATTCTGCGCACATGATAAAAAGAAATGGATTTTCGAGGTCAGATAGGCATCCGGTTAGACTGTAAGCGGACCCCAACATAAGCTAGGCAGATAGTGACGACGATGGAAAGATATGGATGGAACCAGTATTTCCTTGCCGTACATCGTACCACGATAAGACATCGTGTCGTCTGTTTTACGATGCACGTCATCGATTTCCACGACACGGCATCACATCGGCGCATACGACCGACGACGTCGCAACGTGTCAAGATGCATAATAATACCGTATGTATGTGTTTTGACCCCAAGGATTACAATAAAGTCCTGTATACTATTATTCTTTGCTCCCGTTTTTATTTTTGTTGAACAGTGCTCCGAAGCCTTTAGCTGCCTCACAGCCGTAGCCCAAATTCAGCTCTGTAAAATGCTATTCAATCACAATACATAATTTTTGGATTCAGTATTAAATTATTGAACCCTAAAGATAAACCATAATGTTCTCTAGTTTCATTTTATCACGAAAAAAGCCACTTTATTTGGCTTTTATTACATTTTGTCAACAAGTAAACTTATTGAAAAAATAAATAAAAAAATGACCTTAGGATGGAAGGTGACTCTTGGGATTTAGATAACAAATAGACTATCGTTTTATTTTTATAAAAATCAGAGGTATTTTCTGCGTGAGAAACAAATGCGAAAGGATCTCTATAACCCCAAATTGTGTCAACTGATTGATTGACATATTTCAAGTGTCGAGCCAAATGTGGTCATACTGTACATATACTGGTATACAAACTCAAAAGCATTTATATTTTATTTAAATTAGACCATTACAGGCACTTTTGAATGTCAGAAAAACAAAGAAGGCTAAGCTACAGTCACAGACACAAAGCTAATAACTTCCGGGGCTGCGGGCTGTCCGAAACAGATAACGTGGCCCTGGAACACAAAGGGCAAGGAAGGAACATGGATGGGTTTTAGTCAGTAGAAGTCTGACACTCCCTTCCGCTCTGCCCAGAGCGGGAGAAGTCATTTGATGATTTCCCATCCGAAAAAAAAAAGGCATAATAACTTGTGAAAGTACTGTAGTTGCCCATTCCAAAGCGTATTTCTCTATGGAGAAGAATGGGCAAGAAACTCCATGGACACTCTTTTCAATCAAAATATTGTTACAAAATCTTGGTTACATCATTCTTGTTGAGATTATACATATTTGTGAGATGACGACGATGTAGAAATACTTGCACGTTAAGAGCGTCAAAAGTAAAAGATTATAAATCAAAAAATTTAAAACAAAATAAGTAGTTAAAATAAACCGTGGCAGCCTAGAGATGACCAGTCCCAACTGACAGCGCGCGTTCACGAACATGACGCATATGCCCGTTGTAACTTATCGAACGATCCCTAAAAACAGCACATTTTCATTGTGCATTGTGGAGCTCTGTTCTCAGAGCTGGAATCCCAACAGCGCAGTAGGCAATGTTTCTGTATTCTTAGTTTAAAAAAAAAAACGTTGCCCCACACTAGGAATTTCTCCTATGTCGTGGGTGCGTTCACAAACAATTGTTAATTTTATAAAATAAAATTTGGTTTGATTGCCTCGTTGTGTGTCATCGCAAAGCAAAGCATCGGTCCGGCAAAGTGTTTTTGGGTTTTTCCATCAGGAATTTCTCAGTAGCAGCCACGGAGACTGGAACTCGCCCCCTGTTACAAGGGACCTTAACATAACTGGCAAAATGTGAGTCTGCTAATAGGTACACGTTCTGCCTAACCTTTCGGGGATTACAGGCGTGATACTATTTTATGTTTAAAAAAACATGATGTGTGGATGTGTGACCACCCATTACATACCGTGTTTCCTCCGTGCCCCGGAAAGCACGTTAAGCCGTTGGTCCCGGCCGCCATTTTTAAATCTTTGACAGTCGTTATAGGTAATCAGTGGCCCAAAAACTCTGACAACCAGTCTTACAAAGGGGTATCATATTACCCAGTACTAACTGGGTTGTGGAGGTCAGATAGGCAGTCGCTCCATGTAAAATACTGGTATTCAGCTGCATCCTGTTAGACTGGAAGTCGACCCCAACATAGTTGGGAAAAGGCTAGGTGGATGATCTATTTCGTGTTGCGCCTTCAGAAGATACAAAATTGATAATTTTATCATTAATTAATTTCTATTTTTATTTGATCTCAATATCAATGAAGGGAATGACATATGCATTGTTAATTGTTGCAGACGAGATAAAGTAGTTGCTGATAACCTTCCGTGCTTATCAGGAGACAAATACTGCATGCAAATAGTTTGTGAGATAATTATATCGTACCTAAGAATGTTTTGAGCTCTTAAGTACCATATGCTGCTTAAGAAACTCTTAGTCAAATAAAGATTGCATTAATATGTCTTAAAATAGTTTATATTGAAAAACTAACATGTTTTTCTGAAATGCATATAGCAAATGGTAATTTTAGACAGGACTTAAAAAATACTGTGTTTCAGAATTATATCTATTAAACATACATAACAGCATGCCTGTAATCCTTGTACGGTTAGGCAGAGGTGTACCTAATAGAACACACACATTTTGCCCGTTATGTTTAAGTCCTATTTGATAGGGGGCGAACCTATTACCATCACCGGGCACAAATCCTGACCCCGTGGCTACTACTGCTATTCCTGATGGAAAAACCCAATAACACTTTGCCCGACTCGAATCGAACCCAGGACTTCGTTCTCAGCAGCCGCGCTCGCGATCTTATATTATACCAACCTTTAAAGAAGCTCAGTTTGTTTGTTTGTAAGTTTAGATGCATGGGGTAATCTTCGGAACTACTAATCGATTCCAAATATCTCGCTGTTGGAAACTACTTTATCTCCGAGTGTCATAGGCTATATTAGAGACGCTAGGTAATTCTCGACAGTAACGGGGGCAAAGCCGCAGCCAAAAGCTAAGTTTAAAATATAATTTACACAAAAATCGTGCAATCATAAATTGTTTACAGTCAGAGACTATAGGTAATCTTTAAAAGCTTTTCAGTTTCATTTATAACTAAAGTTTGAGCATGTGTATTTTATTCATAAAATGACAAGCATCTAAAAACATCTAAATTAATAAGTACATACCGCTGCAGTCTAACTGCGCAAATGTATAGACAAAGGTCTTACATTATCTTAGAAAATAACACAAAATGGATTACATGTACGTCTGAACGTCATATTGAGCAAATAATACGGATGCATATCTTTTGCCGACTGGAGTCATTAATCAATCGACGCAGACGCAAGCAGCCATGTGTTCGCAGTCAATTTTGAAAATGGATAACAAGATAGATCTACGAGTATATCCATTATTATCTTTAACCGTTGATGATTTATGTAAAACCACATTTTTCGTATTAATTATCGTAATATCACATCTGTAATCTCCTTAGAGTAAGCAGAAGATTTCCAAAACCACATCCACATTTTACAGTTCTTTATGTTTAAGCCACATGTAATTGGGGACAAGCATATTACCATCAGTTGGGCACTCACTAGGGGTACTAATACCCGTATCTATAAACAAATCAAAGTGACTTGAGTAAAAGTCATTATTTTTATTCTGTAGTTCTAACTTCAAGCAATTACTGCTTGAAGTTAGTACAGTCAAAAGTTAGAATTGACAGTTCTTACTTCGTTTAAATCGTGATCTATTGCATAAAAATGGTTGCATAAGTAATAACTTAACTCAAGTATTTACTTTTACTTGTCACTCATGTTTCATTTCAATTATCTTAGGTTTAAAGACTTAATTCAAAATAATCTCTTACAGTTATATACAAATAAAGGTACCATATATGTAAGTCGGAAAACATGTCAGGAAAAAAAAATGGAAAATACGAAACTGAACACGTGTATAAAACGCGTTACCAACTTAATATACCTATCTCTTTTCTTTATGAAATTATAAAAGAAAATAATAAAAATATGTATAATAGTATGTAGTACGAAGATTACGGAAAATCACATCTATATTCAATAAAGGGTAAGCAGGGGTTAATATTACAATCACATTACAGTTATGTTTAGCATATTAAGCCTACAATGTGCCCAATGCGCCCACACAGGTGTCCCCTCTGTAAGATGAAGGGGGAGGCAGTCTGCCACGCGGGCCTGATGCAGGTTGGTGGGATGTCACATGATTGTGTTTGAATATTTGTGCAAGGACATGTCAGTTTCGTCCGAAGGTAGTTACCCTTTTTTTTTAGGATGGGTTATCATCTAATGACTCCTCCCGTTCTGGGCAGACCGGAAAGGTCTGACTTGTACTGACTAAAACCCATCCATGTTCCTTCCTTGCCCTTTTTGTTCCAGGGCCCCGGTATCTCTTTCGAACAGTCCCGCAGCCAAGGTGGTTACCCTGACAATACATTCTCGACACCCTTGATTTGATCGGATTCAAAATACTTGGTAGTTTCGCACAGTTATGTAGTATTTAATTCGTTTTAAAAGTATACCAAGTGATACTAATGATTTTGTCGCAAATGAATAAACCAAAATGCTGTGAGATTGTTGTCTTTTTTTTTAAATCGTTTGAATTTACGTAGCGTCTTCGGTCACCAAAAAGTAACATAAAACGTTATTATTTATTCAAACATCACTAAATCCCTAAAATATAAACCGTTTACAAAGCCGTAACCGAGCTTAATTCATTTAACGCTAGTTTAAACGTTGTATAACTTATAACTGCTATTCAAAAGTTAAGGTTTACAGTAAGGGCCCAGTGTTTACGACCGTCGAGTTTAGTATATAATCCGCTAGTATACAATGTTGTTATGTACTTGGTACTCAATATGTGACCGTAGCTTTGTATGTGCTAGATGAGATAGACACTTGTGAGGAAAATTCCGTTGTATGCTTGCGATAATTATGAGCGGAAAAATACTGCGGAATTCCGATTGTCTAACCCTGGGTTCTAAACAAAGCGATCGTTGGCGTGAATTTGCAACTGTCGCGTTTTTGTGACACTATGTCGATGAGATGACACATTCTGGTTCGCCATACCAAATAAATGTTTAAAAAAATACGACCGCTTTACGTAGGACGCACGCAATTTTCCGCGATTAATTTCAATATATTATACGTAGACGGAGCGGAATCAATCGCAGTACCAATCAAGAGTAATGATGAGACACATTAAAATCTATTCATGACGAGACACGCGTGCCAGTGACAACACGGGATAAGTATAAAGTTAATCCAAACCAGTCTTTGTATGTCAAACTATGACATTATCTTATAAGCGGTCGTTTTTTTTAAGGTAAAAGTTCGCGAACACTTTCATAAGAAGTTGGCAGACACGTCTCACAATTAATTTGTTGTTTTTCTTCATCTATGTATCTTTATATCTCTCTTTACTTCTTTGTATATTATGTTGTGTATATATGTATTTATTATTATATTTTATTCTTGGAAATTTTCTATACTATTGCACCTACTGTTTGGTCTCTGCATCACCTTAAAGTAGACTGGTAGAAAATTCCCTAGGCATTAAGTCCGCCTTTGTACATTATGTGCATAAAGTTTTAATAAATAATAAATAAATAAAATTATCTGAGTTTACTTGATTGCACGTCGTCACATCAAAATGTCTTTAATATTACTTACCCAAATAGATTTCCAAGTCGTTCCTAGCGAAGGCGTAAGCAAAGGCTGCGATGATCTTGCTGGTGTTAGATATGATGCCAAGCAGAGTGTCATCCAGCTTCAGGTAGTTACTGAACAGGGTTATTGAGAAGAATGTACCTGAAATATAAAAAAGTATTCAAAATAATTCTTACTGGAAGAATGAGATATGTGGACGCCTGAAACGTTAGCCGTTTATTATTCTGGAAACATTAGCAACATCTTTTTGGCATAGGAGTCGAAGACATCCCTCTGTGCCGAGCTTGTATAAAAACGTGTAACGTTAAATGCGCAAAACCTGAAAATAGTTTGATCAGAATAACGGGTAAATCAATTGAACCACTTTTTTCTAAAAATATTGCCCTGTCTATTTATTAATAGGGCGCAGCGGCCCAGTGATATACCTACCTACCGACTCTTCCCTCGACAGAGCGTCGTCGCAGATGCAAGAAACTAAAAGAATTGCCAGTAAAACTAAAATAACATATAAAACTTTTAATTTTTTTTAAATTATTTTTTTTCTCTCTGAATTAGGTCAATTGAATTAAAAATCATTTGGGGTGTCTGAGGTTTTACGCATTTAACGTTACACGTTCTAGAGGAAGATGAAACAGCAGCCCACTGCTACACTGCCCAGAGGTTGCTACATACAGGGCAAAGTACTTCGGTAACCCTGCCTGGGTCTGCCTCTTCGCAAGATCGTCAGCAACAACAAGGAGTTGCTAGCCTTTCTCGGGGAACTGGGGTGGATCGAATAGATTTCCCAACCGTACGCAAACTACACGCTTTGCCCACACCAGCCGTTATATAATACAATACTAGAAACATGCTATAAAGCAAGTAAAAATATGTGTCCTCTCTTACATATTGTTAACGTACATTATTGAAGTTTTTTTTTTTGTGTTAACAACAAGAGGGTTTTTATCCATACGGATATGCCAACGCCATCGTACCTTATTACCTATTTACATGTGCAATCTTACTATTAATTCGAACGAGAATCATTGACTAGACATCTCCACCAAGCCACACAACCTTTTTGCAATGGTGTAGGGTACGTTAAATGATTTGGATTCGCCCAAAGTCCAGAATTTTTAATTAAAATTCTCTAATCAATGATTCCCTTTCATTCTTGCTCCTAACGCTGTATGAAATTGGTACCCAATTTTAGAAACTTATCCACTTTACCATCTTTCCGTGTTTAAATGACTAATGAAGGAAAACATCCGTCGTCTGAGCACCACATTACACGCTGACCATTGCTCCTAACTACCGGAATCTGATGATTGTCTGACGTAATGCTAATAAGGAAGTAATTTACAGTAAGAATTGGCACATTTACTGGCCTCCAGAGAATTCCTTTGCTAAATTATTTCTATCTCTGGTATCTTTACACAGAAGCAATGAGGAGGAAAGTTTGACTGTTGCTGTCAAAACTATGGATCACCAGCTATTTAATTATTCGCCGGTTCTTACGTCAATTTATTTTCGTTCGGCGCATTCTTTGTTAATATTATCTTACACATTATTTTATCTGGTTCTTCTAACCTAACAGACATGCAGATGGGTTGCTGGGGAGTTTGTTCCGCCACTTCATCTTCCCAGTTCAAACACTAGGAAGTGTCAAACGATTGAACAGCACTTTTTGAATTTTGACGTTCAAAAAGTGCTGGTTATCAGCCAACTTTGAATAAATTAATTTTGATTTTGTATACAGGGTGTAAACAGACTCTTCACGAAGTCGTCAACCAAGCATTCTGTACATCAAACTAATTAACTTTACGCAAAAATGATTACTGCGAAACGATTTTTTTTTAGGGTGAAAAATCACGTTTTATGGTAAGAATTAATGTAACGCATTCAAAACATTGTGCTGATGGATGGATTGAATAGTACGGGGGTCGTGAAGGTGTGTTAAGTAAAAGAAATACGTTAAACATATGTATCTAAAAAAAACGGAAAAAGTTGGGCCTCAAGATCTCCGTAACTATAAGGTTTCCAGGTATGGTCTAGAACAAAAAAATTATCGCAATGACGGAGAGAACAAGTGCCTTTCTACTTCGTTAAGAGTCTGTTTACACCCTTTATTTTCTTAAATATACTGTTGATTTCATAAGTCACCACCTTTCCAGTCATATTATCTTTTAAACAGTCGTTTCATTATTTCTTTGGTCTTTTTCTACTCTTATAGCCATCCATATTTATACTTAAAACTTTCCTCACGACATTTTTCTGAATTCCGCGCATCACCTATAATCTCATCTTTCAAGCGCCTTATCGTAATTAAAGGTATTGATAAGAGAAGAGACAACTACTTAGGAAGGGGTAAGTTATCGCTAAATGTGAAGACAACCTCACCGTCCAACCGATGCTCAATGTCAACGCTCCCCTGAAGAACGATCTACGTAAACGTCAAAAGCGCTCTTAAAATATAATAAATAATAACAAGTTCTGCCTCAAACGTCAAGCAATGAAAGTTGAACCGTAAGGGAACAAAATATTATTAAGCAAATTGACACTCTGCGTCAATTTTTCATGTACAACTATTAAACAGAGACAGTTGTGAATCGTATATACTTATGGGCTTAACATAACATAACATCACGCCTGTATCTGTGTAAACCCAGAAGGATTAGGCAGAGGTGTACCTAATAGTACACCTACATTTCGCTAGTTATGTTTAAGTCCCATGTAATAGGGGACAAGCTTATCGCCATCAACCGGGTACAAATCCAAACTCCATGGCTGTTACTACGAAATTCCCGATGGAAAAACCCACTAACACTTTACCCGATTTGGGAATCGAACGTAAGACCAACAAGGCAGGCTTTAAATGTGAGTCGATGGACTTTAAAGTTGGTAGACAAGTTCTTTAACAATTAATTAACAATAGTGTAAATTACTTACCCATTAAATTGGTGACAATGGAGTAGGTCGACCACATACTGTACTGAACCTCGTCCCAGTTGAACCTGTACCTTGTAAACAGGTACATTACTGAGAATTCACCTGGAATATTACAAATTATTAGAATGGTAGATTATTTTATCTAGCTAGGTTATTTATATCAATCTAGGTTAAACATTTTCCATACAAAATCAAATCTTTAACGTAGATTCGATTCCCTCAAAAACATGTGAAATAAGAGCCAAGTTCAATAATATGATATATGCCTTTGTTGTTGATTTCAACGACAAAAGAAGTGAGATCTAAATGGGTGCCAAGTTAGGTCAGTCCTGAAATTTATTTATACCAACATAAATTATTTTATAACAACTTAAAATATCAATTCTTTTTATAACTTAGGATAATATATTGAAGGTCTGACTTAGCTAGTTCTCATCTTTAATTATATTATAGCCTTCGCAAGTTCTAATTCTACATAATTTTTGCTATCCTAACAAACAATGCATCATCATCAGCCTTGTAATGTTCCCACTGCTGGGACACAGGCCTCCTCTCTATGAGAGGGAATGGGCTATAATCCACCACGCGGGCCCAGTGCGGATTGGTAGATGTCACATGTCTTCGAATTTTTGGTTCAAGGACATGCCGGTTTCCTCACGATATTTTCCTTCACCGTTTTTTGAGAGCAGTGCTGATGAAATAAATTACACTAAGTAATGCGCCTGCCTGGGTTCGAACCCACGACTTACTGTTCGTAAGTCGGGGTCTCTACCACTGGGCCACCGCTGCTCTCGCAACAATGCATATTATATCTTAACTTTGAATTTCTTTATTTATCTTCAGTGTTACCACAGAACGTTTTAAGACGCACTCGGGAACCATAAGAATTAGAAAAGAAAAAAAAAACATTTAAATGAGACGTTTAAAAATTACGTAGTTGCTTCAAACATTTTTTTTTCTTCTAAATCTTTTTGGTATTCGCATGATGGGTCATTCAATGGTTGTCTTTGAACATTCTGTATGACACCAGACTCCCGTGACTTGGTCAGTATACAGCCTAGTCATTCATAAAGATCGGTTCAGAGGCTTAAGCGTGAACGTAAACAGAAGACAAAGCAAGTTACTATCGCATAATTTGTAATGTGTTCGTTACACATAATTGTTAATACATATTTCATTTGAATAGCCAAATTCACTTACCATGCATGGGTCCGAACACTACGCACACTACTATGAGCAGTAAACAAACTCGCAGTCTTCTGTTTCCTGGACCTTTCTTGAAAGCCACCCTAAAGGTCTCCATCACCAGGTCTATATCAAAGAATTCACGGAGGAAACATTTCTTTTTGTGTTTCTTACTTTCCTGAAAAAGTTTTTTTTTAAGTAAAAACTTCTTTAGCATCGGTGTGATTTGAAAGTCGATGAAACGAAAAAGCGACAGTAAAAAGAGACATACACTAATAGGAAGCATTATACAGTGTTTATCTCGAAGCCAAAATTTTTGAAGGTTTCACACGTGGTAACGTGTGAATTTTTTGAATTTTTAGCTTGAAAAATGTTGCCGACTCTCTTAGTGTCAATTTACACTGATTAATAGAAAAAAAAACAGATAGAATCATCTGCGGTTTCCTGAGGAGGTACAGATTAACAGAATAAAATAGTACTTCATTAATGTATCCGTTAGTAACATTATAGGAGAACGCATCGTAATATAAATCACCAATTGGTCAATTCTGAATTCATAACCGAAAAGTCATTAGTGAAACCCCAATAAAAATATAAAATAAGGTTTAAAATTAAAATATCTGTCTCTGGCCGATTTGATATAGGAAAACATCATCTAGCTATTGCTATTTAAATCACAACAGATTAAACTAAGGAGATACGTTTTGTTATTATTTCAAAAATGAAAAGTCTACATTTACATATTAGTATTTTATAAAATAAATAAAAAATAATGAGAAATTCAAACAATCAATACTTACAAGTTTCTTCTCAGCTCTTTGTTTCGGATCTTCTAAATAACGGTACCCGTATATTAAACTGAACAAATATAGGGACGATGACACTGAAAATACACCGTAATACCCCACCCAGGACAACATCACACCGCTCAGTGCACTTCCAATAGGGTAGCCTAGAGACATGAACATATTCACCAACCCTACTCGGTAGGTCCTGTTCTCCTCAGTAGTAATATCGCCAATATAACTAAAAACACCAATGAAATTCGTGAACCATCCTCCTGTGATGGCAGGGAATATAGCTTCTGTAAACGCAGACACTTCTACAGGCAAGTTAAAGAAATAAGTGTTGACTATGAAGCCAAGACAAGCCAAAAATTCTCCAACTATAGGCAGCATGATACATGCTTTTCTCTTCCCAGTCTTATCACTCCACGCTCCAACGAAAAGGATAAGTAACACAGGGATCGCTGTTTGGACCACATTCTTCCACACAGCTACACTTGCTGTCAGTTTTTGTACTTCTTGTTCTTCAAACGTATAATTCTCCGTCTGCCTTAAATTCAGTGCATCACAAACTTCTGCACTATAATTTAAATTGACTCTGCAGGCTTTTTCTAAATTTAAGTTCTGTATTGCTAATGATGCTAGAACACTGGGCATAACATAACATGCCATAATTGGTTCCACAGTTGTGTTATCCTTTATTAGTTTCAGTCTTTCTCTGAAAGTTAGCTTCTTTTTCCCTTCATTTTCCTCAACTTTTTCTGTTTCTTCTGGATTTGGTTTAAGAGGAGAAGATTCATCGGTGTCTTCTTTATTTACCTCTTCTTTTGTGTTCTCGGGTTCACTCTTAGAAGGATCCATTTTTGCAACTTTGTCTTCACATGTCAATGTTGTATCGGAGGCGTCAAGAATATGTAATGACTATATTCGACAACAATACCCCTGGATTGCGTCTATTTGTATTTCAACTGTTTGTTGTGATGCTTGTAATATACATTATTTTATCCGAATCAATATTTATAATGTCTCGAGTTGATAGTGATAAGGAATATCATGGGAGCCAATTGCATACATCTGCTTTTTATCTAAGCTTTCTATTCAAACATCTATCATAAAATGATTGCGGGCTTAGCATTGTAATTCTTTGCATTTCCTTGCAGCGGATGCTGATAAACACTTGTAAAATCTATTTTAGTTTTGCGTATAAACAATTTGCGTTTCCTAATTATTCGTTGTGAAATTAATAGGTAAAAGTCGCAGACATGTTAATCTATTCAGTTCTAGACGAAGCGACACACGACTCGACTCTCAGGGAGGTCTGAATGAACGCAGTCATGAACTTAGACGGGCTGGGTTAAGTGCCCGTAGGTACCTAAGAACATATTTAAGCGCCGGTGATGCGAACAGACGTTTTTGTACTCCTTGCGCTCATTAGTGTAAACCGAAATTCTGTCTCCTTTCTCACCTTCTAGAGATTACGCTTATCACTTTGTTTTGAATAATTTCTAGGAATTAGAATGTCTTGTTGTTACAACGAGTGCTGTTATTGTCTTATGGGTCACCTTTTTTGTTATGATTGCGACACAATTTTGAGGAATTAAGAGATAAAATACAATGAATTTTAATTAAAAAACAACTTAGAAACAGTAACACTTTTATCAACAACTGATTATGAGTATAAACGTTTCAGAATTCCCAGTAATTTATTTGCATGAATGCTATCAGTTATATGCTCGACAGTGTCCTGACCCCTTTTCATACTTTATTACCATTGAAATATCTAAATCCACTGAAGCAGAAAGGCTTTTGTATACTTGTAATTTTTGCGTAGCGTGACTTAGTTTGATGTACGAGTATGTATGTACAGAATGCTTGGTTGGTCTTAGTCAGTACAAGTCTGACACTCCCTTCTGCTCTGCCAGAGCGGGAGAAGTCATTTGATGATTTCCCATCCAAAAAAAAAAAGAATAAATAATAATTGGCTGGAAAAAACCGCACGGAGAGAAGAGTAGAAATTATGCCTAATTTAGGCTAAAGAAAATACAAATGTGAACCGAATTAATTGTTTTAATCGACGTATTTAGGTTACGTTTACACCGCGCGCTCTTGCTGGCTACTCAGAGCTGTTGTTAGTAAGTCACATAAAAACATGTCAAATGTATTTACAAAAAAGTTTATTTTCAAAAGTTAGTTACAAATCCAGCTTCAGGAGTCTTAAACTAATTATTATCTACTAATTTCTAGAGTTACTAAGTAGTAAGTACACACGGCGGCACATCAAGCTTTACATTTCCAGTATAACGTGGCCTCGATTTCTATGTATTTTCTGTACAATAAGAGATCAGCATAAACTAGTATTGTATAGTTTGATCGGCCGTCGTGCGTACCTAGACTATTATTATTTGCTAAGTAGATTAAACTAGGCGTAGGCTTGAGTTAACCGGGGTGATCTGAAAGTTTCTTCAGTTTTCTGACTCCTTTTCTGTGGTCGTAGAATAGCCAGCTGGAATATAAAAAAAAATGATTGTAGGTATTTTGATAAACAAATAGGTGTAGGAAAACAATATGAGGGAACCGTCATTTTCTTGAACTAAAAATTCTAGGATATATACCAACCCACGCCGGTCAGGGGTCCAGCGTGGGTTGTATGGCCCACTCCCGCTCACAGAGAGGAGACCCAGCAGTGGGAATGAAATAGACTGATTATGTATAAGTAGTTACTGGTAGTACACACGGCGGCACATCAAGTTTTACATTTCCAATAAAACGTGGCCTCGCTTTGTATATATTTTCGGTACAATGAGAGATCTACTAGTTTTGTATAGCTTGATTAGCCGTCGTGCGAACCTGACAAATCGTTTAATTTATCAGTATCTTATTCGTCGTGGTAAATGAGCTAACTTTTTTAAATAAGGTTTGCCCCTCACTAGAAATTTCTCCTATATCGATGCGTTTACAAACATTTAAACTCACATAGAAAAGGTTAGGCAGATGATGATGATTACTTACATTAGTACGAGGACAGCAGGCAGCGTCATACTAGCCCCTAAGAGGAACACAGCGCCAGGCAGCACCTCCATCGTGGCAATATACACCCTAGTGTATAGCGGCACGTAGATTAGGGGCATCAGGTTCTCCACCAGACCCACGAGGGAATTTACCTTTCCTGCAAAAGATGTGTGTTTTAACACTTAAAGTAACATAACTGTAAAGTCCTATGATCTTGAAAAGCTGCCCGGGATAAGCTGGACGCGGGAGATGTCCAGCATTGGAGACAGTCTGAGTCTCTGAATTGATTGAAAATTACATAACGCCTGTTCTCTTCTCTTACCTTACATCTACATTTCATGAGTTATTTTTAACATCCATGTAAAGAGGGAGCTAATTGCCAAGGAAAAATCCAGACTCCGAGTTATTAAGGGAAATTCTCTATGAAAAAACCCAATAACGTTTCTCTTGGCCTTGGGATCGAACTCAAAGGCACAGGAACCACAGTAGCGGTTGCGAACACCAAGCCAAAGAGACAGGATTTTTTTATGAATTATAGGTAAACATAGTCTGCAAGTATGTGCATGCTAGTTATTTGTCGATCAAGGTAAGACTTTATCCCCTTCAGTAGGTTCACTCAAGTTGCACTTGCGATGCCGGGAGCCCATTTGCAATATGTATGGTGGGATGACACATGTGCTCTTTGAAACGCGGGTGAACACGAATGTGTTAAAGAATTCTGGCGCTAATACAATATGAATCCATAGAAAATCCATCGGAATCGAATCTTAGACGACATATACAGGGTGTAAACAGACTATTCACGAAGCCGTCAACCAAGCATTATGTACATCAAACTAAGTAACTTTACGCAAAAATTAGTGCTGGGAAACCACTTTTTTTTGTGGGCTGGAAAATCACGTTTTATAGTAGAACTCAATGTAACGCACTCAAAACATTGTGCTAATGGATGGATTGAATAGTAAGGGGGTCCTGGAGGTGTTTAAAGTAAAAAATTTACAATAAAAACATGTATTTTAAAAAAAAACTTGTGAAAAAGTTGGAACTTTGACCCCCAATATCTCCGTAACTAGAAGGTTCCCAGGTATAGTTTAGAACAAAAAAATGATCGCAATGACGGGGAGAACAAGTACCTTTCGGCTTCGTTAAGAGTCTGTTTACACCCTTTATGCATTGCGGCAGCACCTTCTATTTATACAGTTAGAAACAAATACATATTACACACACTCTTAAAATGAATGCAAAATTAACACTAAAATTAATTTAAACAGCTTGAAGTATCAGTTAAATGGATTGGATGTCATGCTCACTACAGTTTTGCAAGTGAAGTAAACATGACACCTAGCAAATCATTTTAATAATAAATCAACCCAGTATATTCTACTGCGAACTAGTTGTTATTGATTTATTATTATTTACGGTTAGTGGCAATAGGCTCGCCTCTAGTCAAATGAGACTTAAACATAACTGGCGCAATGTGGGTGAACTATTTATAGGTACACTTTTGCCCAACCCTTCAGCGATTATAGGCGTGATGTTATATTATGGTATCCCACACCTGGACTAAGGTTTCGTTCTATACTTTTCACTTCCAGCTATGTGCTGCCAAAGACTATACTACTTACGACTACTCTATACAACTTTCTTTCATCTAATAATTCATATTGTTATTTTCACTTGAGCCTTCTACGACATCTATTTTTTTTTAGTTGGAGAAAAATTGTATCGATATATTTAAGTTACCAGATTCGAAAGGTTCGTATACAAAAGCAGAATAATTGGCAAGAGGCTAAGTGTTGCCATACAACGTGGCAACATCGCCAGTCTCTTGGGCACATTACCAGCTGACAGCGTTGAGGAGGAGTTTTTCGATACCCGTTTATAGTTTGTTTATTTATTTTAGTTTATTTAATAGTTTTAAATTATTATGTTTAAAATTCGTTTACTCTACTTAATAAGTAAATGAAATTGAAATGAAAAATTGAAATTGAAAGTAAGTTTAAAAAAAAAATAGAATAATTAAATTTTTGATACTAATATTTTTAAGAAAGTCATTAGTTCATTACTTACCTAATTCATTAGGTTCTACTAGTTTCGAGATTATTGACCTCATTGCCAACAGCGAAGTACCATTCAGAATCTCTACCAGAGGTGCTGAAAATAAAAAGAAACACGGTTTAGAAATAAATATAAAAAAATAAAGAACAATGACACATTTGAATGGACGGAGGTCCAAGTGGCGTGCAACTTTGAACCTAAGAGCCTAGATAAATTGATATTATCCGCGATAACGGTAGAAACATGGATGGACTGTGTAAACAATGATATGGCAAGAAAGGAGTTGTCTGATGAGATGACGAGTAACAGAGAACTATGGATGAAGTCATGCTGCGCCGTCCCCAAATAAATTGGGATAAGGGCAAGAGAATGACAATGATGATGAACGGCAGAAACATAGAAATGTCAGAAACATATTGGATAGACGTAAGCTAACGAAAAGTTTACGTCAAACATATTGGATAGACGTAAGCTAACGAAAAGTTTACGTCAAACAAAGTACTTGTAGAAACAAGAGAGGTTTTAAAAGCGTTTATAATACAGGCCCTCTGGACTAATTTGTTGATTTCGACACATTTTCCATACAAAAAGTCTCGTGAAACTATATGTTCCCAGAAAGATCAATTATTTCAGAATGACAATGGTATCCGGTATCAGCGCTGAAAGCTTGTCAATACCCTTGTTATCTGAATTATTATATACTCTATTTAATCAATTCGGAGTAAAACCATAAATATTTAAAGGCGAATGCTACAATACCGATTGCGATAGCAAACGAAACTCATATCAAACATTTTCAAAATTGAAAACATCTTACTTAAGACAATAAAAACACAAATAAGGTCAAATTAAAACAAAAATCCTACCGTACTTAATTATTATCTCGATTAATAATTCCGTCTATCACGATTATCATTTTTATTTTCGTTCTTGAAACCATTAGAAACAAAAGACACGCATTAATTGTGGTGATAAGGCGTGTTACATAATGTGCGGGTCGGCACATTCGATTCGGCCGTGTTTGTTAAACAACAAAGCCGACCCGATGGTATTACTACAACCTGGTTAGACTTTAATTCGCCTCGATCCGATTGCCAAACTCCGTTCGGCATCTACGTGCGCTGTATTGGTGTGTTGTAGTTGATTTGACCCGATTCGACTTGTATCCCTTTTTACTAACAAAAGCGAATTCATATTTAGGTATTCATTCAAGTTAGATTAACCTAAATATTATTTTGCTGATGGAGTTGCTACTCTCACCGCTGATCCAAGCGTTAAGCGATTTTAGTAGGGCATTCATTTAGGATTTACCTTATTTTACGGGTATTAGCCACACGCTATGTAGGTATGACTAAGCCAAGCAGAACTTTCCCAAAATACCAACATAGTATAATTGTTACATTTTGCCGAGCGGCTGTGCCGATTGACGTCGACCTCAGCAAGTGTGTACGACGCCTACATTACCAGATTAGAATGGAATGGTTAAGTCATTTTATCATAAAAGGGTTATCGAATAATCTACTTATAATCGTACGAGTATAGTGAAGTTTGTATGGCCGTTATCAACAATGATAACGATTGTGTGGCAACGGACGACGGGCGCACACGTGCTACAAAATGTTGTCGTTGAAAAGTCAGAATATGTCGCGTCGAATCGAGAAATAAGTTTACGTAAAATATAGGCCAACACGACACAAATTTGTCGCACTGCGCTTGACCTACCTTACGGCTGTGATAAAAATAGGGCTGTAAACATCCGCTTAGTAATCATTATTGTAATCACTTTTAATCAAAACGTTTCCTAGAATTATATTAATGGATGAACTGATGAGCATCTACGATCGTAATCTTAGATTGACACGTTGTCTACGAACATTAATTAATTAACATTAATTACTAGTATGCCATGTATCATCAACTTCCGACTAGTTGTATAATAGCAGGATTAGGTACCTGTCATATTTATCAGAAAGAAAATCAATGACGATATTAATTTCCTTTTTCTTATGGTAGGTAAAATTTACAAGAATTCGCCAGAAAAGTTAACAAAAATGGAGGTTTCATTTATTAATTAATCGAGAACTCTTTTTACTAAGTTACTAGTTTACAAAAACACCAGAAAATTGATCAATACAGGTCTTACGTAATTAAATATTCGCATAAATCTTTTTATAAAACCAAGGCAAGCATTAAACAGTAAAGAGATGGCGATCCACGGTTGCTAAGGAGCAAATAAAAATATAAATTTCAATAATAAAAAAACCCGACTGCTTAAAAAATAACCAACTAATAATAAAAACTGAAAAGGGTTCAGTCCAGAAGTGTAGAAAGCAATTTAATTACTACAACATTAAAATACATTGCATTATCAATAGACAAATAAAAAAAAATCTAATACGGGACATATTGACTGCAATAGTCGGGACCCATATTGGATAGAATGATTTTAGTCTGGATTCACCTCTTTAATAAAAAATATACTTGAAGGAAAAACAAACTTTAATTTAAATGAGAAGAAAAAAATTGATTTATCAATCAACATTTACCGCGTATATAGAGTGTCATATCCGTACTATTAACCGTTAAGAAGTTCTCTCATGAGGACGCGATCCTGGCTGCTAGATCATATCTGTCATAAACATGCATTGTCACCAGAACAAAAGGTGTGCTCAATTTCAGTTCAATCGGATACCAAGAAGTGATCGAAAAATGTTTTGCAAATTATGAAGCGGACAACTTACATATATGCGAACAGTGCAAGTTAAATAAAAGCTTGTAACAAGCGACTACAACTGCTAACTGCAGCGGCAATTGGTCTTGTCGCTGCGATTCTTTATAGCGATTGGGCTGAACTGTACCTTAAAGCTGGGGACAAAAAGTATCAATCTAAGGGTAATGTACTTACCCATATAAAATATTTTCTCATTGGGAGCAAAACAATAGACGAAGGAAGCTGCGATCTTGCTCACCGTCGACACGATGCCTAGCAGAGAGTCGTGCCATTGCAAGTACTTGCTAAGAACCATTATCGAGAAAATTGTACCTGGAATGTAATAACTATTGTGTTAAATAATCTATTCTTCGGCGGTAACTAAAACTGCTACATCAGGCTTTGTTTTTTCACCACAAGAAATGATGACAGTCAGTTTATGACCTTATTGAGAAACAAAATAAGATCCATTTCAGAAGATATCAAGGGCTGAAATTAAAAAAAAATGGACAATCTGCTGTGCCTGACAACTGTAACTGTGTTCTTCGTTTGTTCACTTCATAGTTGTTTGAAAACTTGCTCTAGATGTTCCTTCAACTAAGTGATTGTAATTTCAGATGTATATACTAAGAGTAAGTTTTGGATACTCTAAATAGAGTGATAAAATACCAAACTTATGCTTCAGTAGAATGCATTTTACAAACCTTGACAGAACACAACGACCCCCCAAAAGATTATTATGTTATTTTGTCACTGCATAGGTACATGTTGTTTGGTCACCCATTTAGACACAATTAGTAATCTTTCGTATGATATCATTGGCATGCCTTGTAACCTTAATTGTTTTTTCCGAGAAGCACAGGTAGTGATTAGTCAGCACTATGATATAGCTACGAAAACTGTTAAGGGCTCAACCTAACAACAATTTTACTTCCTTAATTTTTTATTCATGACCTTAATCCACAGTTATTGAACAGCAGTTCATAAAGTGCACGTTTTCACAAACACTTTGCAAAACCTAAGTAAATGCCTGAACGAAAGCACACTGCTGGATTTTCTTACCTCGGCCACGACCACGACTTTTGACCGCAGAGGCGACTTTTGGTCGAAACCAGACAAAAAGTTTAATCGCACGACTGGGCGTCCGATAAGTTTTGATCAAGTAAGTAGCCGGTGGTCGTGGCTGTATAGTATGCGAGGTCATTAATCAGCACCGAAAATTAAATATTTTTATAATATTATTAAACAATAGCTCGATATTATTTTTCCATTCCTTCAGGCGTGTCCCAGTTTTAGTAAAAATGAGCTCTTAACTCGAACAAAACAAAGCTGGAACATTTTCATTATTTTCTAACATCCCAAGCGTTTGTTGACAGAATCTGTAAATAGTTGAGAAGCAATAAAACGAACTTACCAATAGTATGAGTGATGAAGTTATAGGTTTGGAATATGCTGAATTTAACTTCGTCCCAGTTGAATCTATACCTCGTGGATAGGTACATGACTGATATTTCACCTGAAATTATAAACAAAAGGAACATGAATCGACTTGTTCATTGGCTATATGCGTGAATAATAGCCAATTTGAAAGGAGAAAATAATTATTTTTTTACCCCACTGATGAGGGTAATGTGTTTATCAGCCTATAAATGTGTCGGATCCGGTCATTGGTATGGGCATAAAATGAATCACAAGCGCGCCAGTGGTAACATCACGCAACCTACTGACAAGTCTACCAATACCACAACGTGCTTCTACAGAGCCCTGATGTTCACAGCTCGAGGCGGGAACGACATTCAATGTCGGATCGCAGAGGAGTTGAGACATCCTGGAACTGCGCCCAGTTCATTGTGCCGTGTTATTGTGTTAAAGTATAATTTCAAGTAATTTGTTAGTTTATTATAAACAGTGTATCGCACCCAATTTGTTTTCATTGCACGAAAACCATCTTCTGCCCGCATGATGTACGAACCTAAAGGAATAAATCCTGACAGCATATGTATCTTTGTTCCTTTGTGGCGCTCTAGACACCAAATATGTGACCCCATATTATTCTTCTTCACTCATGATTCCGGTCCATTCCCGAATCACCAACAGATTTATAAAAGAAATCGCAAAATGTGTCTGCTTACCTCTTTAAGGTTTACAGGTATGATATTTTCAAGTAATCACAAGGTACTAACCGTACATAGGTCCAAAGAGAAAGCTGACGACTCCCAAAAGAACACAAAGCCGTAGACTTCTATTCTTAGGAGCCTTCCTCACGAGTACACTAACGGTGTCCCTGACGTTATTCAGGTTGAAGAACACGCGGAAGAAGTGGCATTTCCCTTGGCCATCATGCTGAAGATAAAATAATACTTACTAATTATTTTAGAGGTAAAGTCAGGATACAATTTAAACGAGGCGCTAGTAAGGGGTACAGTGCATCGTACCGAGAGCATTGCATTCTAGACACTCCAGCATATTTTTTTGTAGGGTTTAAACATACATTTTGACCGTGTAGATATGGCCAGAAACCCAGAACCCAATATAATAAAATTTGAACAATTTCAAATAAGATGGATGTAAGTACGTAATTCCCGGATGGTTCAAAATCAGAACGTTCAATTTCTGACATGCTTTTACATGGACTATTACCTAGTATACGTACTGTGTGATAAGGAAGTGAAATTTATGAATTGAAAGACATACAGATAAGATACAAGGTACGAATAAGTAAAGTAGTTTCTAAAATAAAACTTCGGAAAATATATATTAATAATTAACTTACCTTCTTCTGCTCTTTATTTCGTTTAGGATCCTTCACCACAAAAAATAGGTACATTATGTTAATAGTCTGTATAATTGTTGTCAATCCATAGCAACCATAGTAACCGAAGTTCTTCAACAAGACTCCACTAACCCCCATGCCAATAGGGAAAGCCACAGTCAGACTAAAACTTACAAGACCTAACCTAAAAGTTCTAGTCTTGTCTGTTGTAATAGTGCTTATAAAAGCAAATACTGTTAAGAAACAAATGCACCATCCACCAGATAATCCCTCAATAATAGCTTCCGTGAAGACCAAGACTTCTAATGAGAGCTGATGGAAGAAATACACGTTGATCATATTGTTGATGCCGATGAGTACTTGTCCAAAAGTGGTTATCATTATGAAAAATTTCCGATGCCCTGTTTTGTCAGAGAAAGACCCAACAAAAAGAGCTAATATGCAGGGTATTGTAGCTGACAAGTAAGTCTTCCAAGAAAGAGCTCTAGCTAGCAGCTTCTGTGTTTCTCTTTCGTATTCGTTCTGGCTGTCTGCATCTTGCACCTTCAACGAATCGCAAATTTCGTCTGTAAAGTTGAGGTTCACTCGGCACGCCTTCTCAAGATTGAGGTTCTGTGATGCAGTCACATTGATCATAGCCGATACAACAAACAAGAATAAACATGGCTCTAGGGTAATGTTTCTAAACATATCTGCCACCTTTTCACGAAATGTCATTTGAACCTCTTTTTCTTCATTTTCTTTAAGAGGTACTTCTTCCGTAAACTCTTCATATTGCCTCTCTTGTCCTTCGGTTTCTGTAGTCATTTTGTAATCACTTTCGTGTAATCATTTATTTTGTGTAATAATATTTCGTTTGATAATTCACTTGTAGATATAACTGGCGCTGAATGTGAACTGTTTGTAGTCAATAAAGTTATAATGATTAGCGATACATGCATATCAGATGTATCGTACAATTGAAGGGAGCGTACGATATGGAAGTACTTACAGTAATAATGCGCTCGCCTATATTTTGTATATCTTTGTAGACTAATCCTAACTTATCTACTTCGATGATTGTAAAATCATAATTATCGAAGTAATTGTTCTTACTGGCGTTCTATGTATTAGATATTATGTTTTTCAGTACCTATTTTTCATTCTAATAAAATTATAAGAAATACATTTGTGAGTAATAATAAGTTGTTTGCTAAAAAAAGAGAATAACTTAAACTTTGTTGATTGATTTGGACACAACATAAAATTAATCAAATCTGAAAAAACATTGTGTAGTTCGTAGTTAAAACTTTCTATAACTTTCTCTATTAGTTTACTGTGGTGGTACATTTTTATAAGAAACGTTTTTATTGTTTTCTCTTCACTTTTATTCTTATATTTGTATTATTTATCGTATCTTGCCTTTATGCCTATATCTATATTGATGTGGGAACTCCTCTCACAAAAACAAGACAACATTCATGTAATTAGATAGATAGATTTCTAGAACAAACAGTAGTGTTATTTACTTACTATTCGCTATTTATCGTAGACTCAATAAAATTAAGAACATAGCTAATATTTAACATAAATTATGGAGTGTTTTTGTTTTATTCAACAGAAAGATTATAAAGTACTTCATTGATACAATCTAGTCACTGAATGAAGAAGTTGTTGATTAAAATTCTGGAAGTGTCCAGTCGCGTTGTTCCTCTAGATACGGTTATGCGGTGATACGGTTTTCATTATCATTTAGCTAATTAATTCGGGAAAGTTTATGTGCATAATATATTTATACTTTCTTATAATAAACTCGATATTTTGTAAAGTCATGAAAAAGCTGGAGAAAATCGCTACTACATGATGAAATAAGGTCATACTAAGTTGTGAAGAACCTTCTTTGTTACAAAAATCAATGGAATTATTCCTGAAGGTGAAACATAAACCGACGTTGTAAATAAAAACATAATCACTGATAAGGTAATAAATATGGATAAAACGGCAGCCGGTGTGTTTTCAATGAAATAGCTGTGTCTTAGTAAAAGTCATTGTGATTTCATCATATTTGTATGTTCCCAGAACCATTCAGTTTTTATATCATCATCATCATTTCAGCCGAAAGACGTCCACTGCCGGATATAGGCCTCCCCCAAGTGTCACCACATTGACTGGTGCCGTGCAACTCGTATCCCCGCAACCTTCACCAGGTCATCGGTCCGCAACGTCTTCCGGTTCGCGGTCGCCACTCCACTTTACGGCCCCATCGGCCATCCGTTCTGCCACTTAAGTTTGGCAATTCTTCGGGCTACGTCGGTAACCTTGGTTTGAGTTTTTATATACCGTGTAATAAATAATTATTATGCATTTTAAATAGTCAAAACCACATGTAGGAAAATGCCATTCGCAGCGCCTTTATTCATAGCAGTCACTAAGAAAGCGATAATATGCATTACCTAAATTAAAATATGTTTTGTCAATAAAACTGCCGCTGCGATGGCACTTGATGAGGGCTGTCTCTAAAGCCTGCCATAGATGAAAGATTAGCCATGTGCAGTTTTGCCTATGCAGTCTCACTGTACAAACACTGCTGTGCCTTTTCTCAAAAACCTTTGACTGAAACCAAATTGGACTACAAATGAGAGCCTTCGTACCTCATAGCGTGCTACGCCGTAGCACGACGCGTAGCGATCAATCAATGCTACTCAAAGTTTTGCCTTTAGCGAATGAAACAAACCGTCATTATAAACATGTTTCTTATCATCCCCTCATTTTCTAACCCTGAATTTAGCATAGATACTCAATGCGTATCAGAAATGTGTGCTTATATTGAAGGCTGCAGTAGATTTTTGTATACTTCCATCCTGCGC
Organism: Lycophotia porphyrea; assembly: GCA_950005105.1. Taxonomy (NCBI): domain Eukaryota; kingdom Metazoa; phylum Arthropoda; class Insecta; order Lepidoptera; family Noctuidae; genus Lycophotia; species Lycophotia porphyrea. The sequence continues at coordinate 16,280,786 of OX465388.1, read as the reverse complement.
TGCATGCTCTAACACGTGCGCACTAGACTATCTTAGTACTACATCAGCGCGCGGAGTTCGCATGGCTGAATTTTGGGCCAAATCTACATTGTGTCAGGTTAAACGAGGGACAGACTTTAAGGGAGTGTAGTACTCATGAAAATGAACAACTTTGGCGCGGATGCAAAAATATGAAACAAAAAAAAACTGATATTCCCTACATTTTGTCCAGTTATGCGAACATAAATGTATAGAGCGGCTGGTTTTATTTTCTTGGTTTCAGTGTTGGTCTCTTAGTAAAAGTTGTTCATTTTCATGGGTACTACACTCCCTTAAATTATCACTGTATTGAATAAAAATTTGCCATCGACACGCTAAGAAGAAGATGGCTTTAGTGAAGAACATGACACTCGACAACTCAACTAACTACCACAAGGGACCAATTTCGTAATCGCCAATAAAATGTCAGCTGGCCTTCATGAGATCGTGTAGTTATTGAATTTTGTATGATAGTCTTTAACACACGTATGATACATATTTGAAAAACAAAATATTTTGTAAGTTCTTAATCGCTTCCTACGTGACTTGCTAGAATTTGTTCGCACGATCAATTATACTCCCTGTATGTGCAACTATAATGGCTTTTATTGTACAACTATTTACTGGAACAGTTATATTTATTGTTTTTCAACACACTTGCTCATAAAATGGCTCTAATTTCACCGCAATTCGGCACATAATGACACCTATAATCAAACTGTGACTTTTTCATTACTATTATTCACAAGTGAGCTATAGGGTTTTTTTTTTATTTTATTGGTTGAGTTTCTTTGTTCTTAAAAAGTTTCGATACAAAAAAGATCGTGTTCAATATAGTACAAATAAAATAATGTACCTATTGCTTGCTCAGTTCATGCAACTTCGTATTTAAATAGATAATTTCAACTTGTACGTTTTTAATATATAAAACTTTCACTCAAATATAACTTTTGTTTTCTCTGTAATAAAGAAAAATTTGAATTCCCCATTTTGTACGTGGCTAAAACGCTATCCGCCAAAAGCCAAAAAAAAAGAAAACTCATTCTTTTAGTCTATGACCGATCGCCATTGTTAGATCCGCGCGCATAGGAAAACTGATTAATTTTTCCCGCCATTGCGAAACATTTTTCACAACTCGTTTTCACTGTTCAAATAATTATAGTTATTTATTCATTAAAATATCTAAAAGTACTAGTTATGAAGAAAATGATTTATGTTATTCACCGCTCGATATAAGATGCGTTATGGAAAGTTTGCTACCTGAAAACTCCAAGGTCAAATATCTATTAGCGTACCAAAATTTCATACAATGGCAAAACAACAAGAATACGCAGTCTCCGTAAATGTATTCATGGCGTACTTTAAAGAATTATCTTCTAAGTGCAAACCTAGCTCTTTGTGATATATGTATACTCAATGCTTAGAATAATAACGACTCAATGTTAAAAAGTACAGTCCGAACAAAGGATGGAATGAACTTAAAAACATACTCTAATTTGTCAGCTTATCTAAAGAGATAATCCGATGGATTTAGAAGCAAGAAATCAAAGGTTTTATCGTCTCCAGATATAACCAATATCTGGCTACTAAGGTTAGTTTAATTAATTTAAATATCTACGCGACTTCAGCCTGTGTTGTGTGTTGCACTTAATTGTTGTTTCTTTTTTTTCAGGTTGCTTTAATATTTGGTGTAACTGGTGCATGTAGGATACAAGAACTAACAAATATAACTGTAAAAGACATAGAGAACCATGGCCATCAAAAACAGTTAAATATAATTTTACTAACTGCACATTTACTAATTGTTTCGATAAATAAACTTTTTATCTACTAAATAAAATAATTTTTAGTATTATTTTCTTCACAAGTGTGTTGAAAAAGTCGTATGATACACGTGTGTATTGATGATTACCGTCCTCGGCTCTCTTAAGACCCTCACCTAACGGCTCGGGTCTCAATGGCGCCTCAGCGGTAATCACCAACATTACACACTTGTACCATAATGTACTATTATAATCCTTCTAATCGAACGATTGAGTATGACTTGCTCAAATTTGTTCGCACTATCAATTATAATCCTTGTATGTGCAGCTATAGTGGCTTTTATTTTACAAACTTTGTACCGAAACTTTTTGTTGTTTTTATAATTCTCCTAATCGAACATAATTTGAGTAATTATACTCCCTGTATGTGCAACTATAACGGCTTTTATTGTACAACTATTTACTGGAACAGTTACTTTTATTGTTTTATAACCCTTCTGATCGAACGATTAAGTATGACTTGCTCAAATTTGTTCGCACTGTCAATTATACTCCTTGTATGTGCAGCTATAGTGGCTTTTATTGTACAACTATTTACTGGTTTTTTTTTTGTAATTCATCATCATCATCATCAGCCTTTTTATGTTCCCACTGCTGGGACACAGGCCTCCTCTCTATGAGAGGGATTTTTTTGTAATTATCTTAATCGAAAGACTGAGTATGACTTGCTGATGCAAAAAGTGAGGATTTATGTTGACAAATATTATTAGTTATCTAATTTCTTTGTAACTTAAGTAGATACCTACTTTATTGTGTATCTTAACCCCTCTATTACTTTAGTTTTATTTTTTTAGTATAGATGACAGTCCACTTTTGACGTACTTATACTCAAGAATGTTAGCGGGCTTCGTTGGTGGTTGGTTTAGTGGTGGCGCTACTGTTGAGTATTAGGTCCTAGATTCCATTCCCGGGACGAACTAAGTGTTATTAGGTACTTCCATCTTGTAATGTGTGCCATTAAGGTAGAGTGCTGTTCCATCAGATATCCCGAAGCATGCTGTCTGGTTAGTACGAATCTGATATATTTTTTACTTCACTCGCGTGCTGTAATTATCCTCCTCCTCCTCCTTGCGTCGTTTTCCTCAGTGCTGAGGGTCGTGACCTCCCTTCTACATCAGTTTAACACGTATGATGTTCCTCCACCTGTTTCTGTCCCTGGTGATGTGGAGATCGCCAGGATGAAGAGAGATGGGGATGGATGTGTGTGTGGTTGCTGGAATTATAGAAACGATTAAAAATTAATGTGTCTCGCGTAGATCTACGTTCACAAGAAGGCTAAAATGAACACATTCCACTACATTTTTTATAGTAGAAAAAATTGAGCATCCAAACTATTCCACAATCAAAAATATTACAGCAGGCAGTACGTCAGTATGCCTGCCAGGGCAGCGGGACTGTTCGAAATAGATACCGCGGCCCTGGAACACAAAGGGCAAGGAAGGAACATGGATGGGTTTTAGTCAGTACAAGTCTGACACTCCCTTCCGCTCTGCCCAGTGCGGGAGAAGTCATTTGATGATTTCCAATCCGGAAAAAAAGCAGTATGTCAGTGTTAACAAAACAGCATAAGCTGACATCGTATTGTATTGAAACTCCGTTGGTACTGCACTTGACAACTCAAGATCTGACTTTAGGAGCTGCGAAAGTACTATGTAATTCTGTTGAATTTTTCCTAGAATACAACCACCTCTCCTCTCAAACCTAACGGCAGTCAATCGCCCGATTGTCATCATGGTAGTCCAGAACGAAGCTAGAACACATTTGTTAAAACAACTTAAAAAAACGTTTTTTTTTTTTAAAGTATAGTTATTTTGGACTATTGTAGTGTTGTTTTTGAAAGCCTGTTTTTTTAGTTGTTATTTTACCCTTTTTAGTTATAGTTATTCCACAAAAATTATCATTACATTATTTTTATAATTTGTAACTGGAAGTTAGTAAGAGATCCATATGATTTTCAACATACTCCAAGAAGAAAAACTTTCTCCACCACATGAAAAAAGAATCCCTCTCCATCCATCAATTCATCACTCTTTTACGCACATGCGATTGATTCCACCTCATCACATTTCCATACCAAGACACGATTCCCTTTCAACTTCTCTGTAACTTGCGCAACTTTAAAACTTACTCTAATCTTGTCACACAACATATCCACCTCTGATATGTGGTGAACAATGGATAAGGTTCTCATCTCTTCTACATGCAATCTGCTTTCATACGTTATCTTCACAGCCCAGCATTCCGATCCATACAGTACGACAGGCCTATTATAATCACGGACTTGCATAATTTCTTTTATCTTGATGGGCGTCCGTGGGTCGCAAGTTGTTCCAGTGGCCTGTCACCATTTCATCCATCCTGATTTGACCCGGTGCGTTACGTCTCGGTCTACTTCGCTGCCAGAAGTACAGGTCGGTATGGGCGTTCCGGCAAGAGTTATGGGCTGGACTTGAAAGATCGTCGATAGCACAAAACAAATATTTTGTTTTGGTTCTACTTAAGTAGTGAGACCATTATAGGCTGAATAAGCTTATACTGATGAAAGATGCGAAATTGTGGAGGAATAAACATCCCACCCCTCCTCACTTCATCAATCCAGCAGAACATCTTCCTCCTGGACAGGAACTGCAGTGGCCAATCTGGAAATCTCTTAACCGTCTGCGGGCCCAGGTTGGCCGCTGTAGAAATAATCTGGTCAAATGGGGTATCATCGACCCGTCCCAAAGCCAATGTCAGTGTGGAGCCCCTCTGCAGGATATGCCCCACCTCCTTTCTTGCCCATCCTGCACAGCCACCTGCACCTTCCAGGATTCAAATGAAGCCAATGACAGAGCTGTACAGGTGGCAACATACTGGTCGGGTATTATTTGAATTTATTATATTATGATTTGAGTCTATCGACACGCAAAGGAGGAGAAGCTTATACTTCAACAGATATTCATTTAAGTAGTTATTGCCGATGCATTTATACAAGTCAACAACCCTCGATAGCAACAGTGATACTATGATAAGAGTGAGCTGCATACAAAAAGGTAAGTAATTGTTAGTGCACTCGATCGATTACTTATCAATATTTATGTAAGTAAAATCTTATGGTGATGTAATTTCATCATCTGCCAAGCCTTTTTCCACCTTTTTTGGAACGACCTTCAGCTTAAAAGATGCTGCGGACTACCAGTACTGCCTAATTTCCACAACCCAGTTATTCGCTATTTCGCGCACGCCTACACACATCCCTTGATGACTTTTGTTCTTCTGACTACCTATAATTACCACGTACCTTTAAGCGTTTGTCGCACTTGAGTAGTATCGAACTACTGTCGCACAATCATTTGTCGCACTAGCGTGATGTCGAGCTTCAGTTTGTCGCACATCCGTTTGTCGACCTCTCGTAGTGCGCTCTCTACACACATCCCTTAATGTCAGACTTTTGTTCTTCCGACTATATAAAATTATCCAAGATCAACAGATGACAGCCAGAACAAACGGTACTTACCGTACTTTCCAAGGCATGGAGAGTACTCGCTTAAAAAGGAAGGTCACCCATCCACGAACCAACCTCGGTTTAATTTATTTTTAATAATTTTACTCGTTCCTATTTTGTCGTTAGAAAGCGATCAAATGTAGGTAACTATTAGGTAGGTATTTAAATTACGTTTTTTTATTATCAAGTTACCTATACAGGGTGTAAACGGATTCTTCACGAAGCCGTCAACCAAGCATTATGTATATCAAACTAAGTAACTTTATGCAAAAATTATTTCTAAAACGACTTCTTTTTTTGGGGTGAAAAATCACGGTAAGACTCAATTTAACGCATTTAAAACATTGTGCTGGTGGATGGATTGAACAGTATGTGGGTCGTGAAGGTGTCTTAAGTTACATCATGGTCATTAAAAACATGTATTTAAAATGAACTTTTGAAAAAGTTGGAACTTTGACCCCCAATATCTCCATAACTAGAAGGTTCCCAGGTATGGTCTAGAACAAAAAAATGATGGCACTGACGGGTAGAACAAGTGCCTTAAGGCTTCGTTAAGTCTTTTACACCCTTTATGTTCTATAAACACTAAAAAAACAACGATTTGCCAATAAGGTGGGATATTATTTAAATTTTTCAATTAGCTTATTAGAGAGAGGATTGTTAATAAAGAGGTGATAATAAAAACACGCACAAAATAAATTACTAATAATAACAATTTTAATTTATTCTTTATTTTTTACATTCATTCTATACATTTATCACAGCAATAAATCTGCATTCATATACATAGAGATTTTAGGTCGTTTTTACTAGAATAAAAGATGACAATACTACTACCAATTAGGTAATAATTTCTCGGCCTATGTATACCAACCAAACTACTTAATCAGTTGATACGTATACTTTATACCTATCAACCTAACCCTTCGGGAATTACAAGCGTGAGGTTATGTTATGTTATGTTAGGTATACTTTATTTACACTTTATATTTCAGTTTAGAAAAAACACTTCCTTATAAAAATAAATAAATATCAAATAATATGTTTCTTTTTTATACATATTAAGTACTAGTAATATTATTATAATATACAAGTACACGTACAGCTACATGAATTGATTCACTTTCTATATAAACAAGGCGAACAAGAACTGCAATACAAATAATATTATAAAAAGATTTTTTTTTTTAATATCGCTCTGGTTTGAATCATGTTCTCAACTGTTTGAACGCGTTATAAATCTAATAATGTGCAAATAATCACCTTATAAAAAACAGGAAATTATAGAGCATTTTACAAATACACACAAGAGATATACTTTAACTTAAGGTATTATCATCATCTCATCATCTGCCTAGCCTTTTCCCAACTATGTTGGGGTCGGCTTCCAGTCTAACCGGATGCAGCTGAATACCAGTATTTTACATGGAGCGACTGCCTATCTGACCTCCACAACCCAGTTAGTACTGGGTAATACGATACCCGGTAATAATAACTTAAGGTATTATAAAGGGTGTAAACAGACTCTTAACGAAGCCGAAAGGCACTTATTCTCCCCGTCATTGTGATAATTTTTTTTGTTTTAGACCATACCTGGGAAACTTCTAGTTACGAAGATATTGGGGGTCTAAGTTCCAACTTTTTCACCAGTTTTTTTTTATGATTTTAATGTAAGATTTTTACTTTAAACACGTCCAGGATCTCCTTACTATTCAATCCATCCATCAGCACAATGTTGTGCGTTAAGTTGAGTCCTACTGAAAAACGTGATTTTTCAGCCCAAAAAAAAAGTCGTTTCCCAGCACTAATTTTTACGTAAACTTACTTAGTTTGATGTACTAAATGAAGCTGAGTGCTCTTTATTCATTTCTTATAATTAGAAAGGACGAACAACAAACCTCGACCGCAGAATATTATTATTCCAAATTCACGTCTTGCATTAACACAAATAAAGTTCAGATTACAACGTCACAATTTAGTCTGGTAAATATGAAGTTAATCATGTCCTTCGGGAATAGTAATTAGCTTTAATAAATAATTATTACAGCATCCATTGCCACAATCGTGAAACCGTCTGTACTAGGTGCAGAATATCGAAATACTTTGTTATTCATGTTTCTTTTGTTTAAATGTTTACAAAGAGATATATCTCTTTTCAAATTTAAAAACCTTGACATTTATTTATTTATTTTATAACACATTTGCTCGTAAAGGGTCTCTTATTTCACCAATTTCAATATCGTATTGTATCTCATTACGTACTTGTGCGGTAATGTAATGTAAAACGCACGGTTTATCAAGATGATCCGTAAAAACAAACGGTACTTTTTTAAATCTTAGCAAAGAGTTTTTATGTCAGAAAAATGGTCAACATTTTATGAATAACATTAACTTTGGGAGATAACATATAATAAATAAAAATTTAAAACTTTAATTAATTTTGACAATAAATTACAACCATTTATCTGTAACGAAAACACAAAAAAAAAAAATTACTGTATTAGTAATACTGGCTGTTTTTTGTGCCTTTGCCTTAAAAAAAGCGCTGATGCGCGCGCCTCGCTAATTTGTGAACAAGTAAAAATTATTCCGCGCGCTTTTTCTTTTCGCTGTATTGTTTTTATTTGAAAATATCGTCAAGTAATGATGAATTTATTAATTCAAGACCGCCTTAGTCTCAGAGGCAGCGAAAAAGGCTATTCTAAGCCTCTTACCCGAAAAATCGACCGATAGATACTTACAAGCGTATCAAAATTTCGTTTAAGAAAATCCGAGTTTTATTTATTTCCTCGCAAATATGTTATAAAACGTCGTATGACATACGTGCGCTTTGATAATTACAGCCTCTGCTTTCTTGTAGCCCTCGCCTACGGCTCGTGCTAGCAATATCGCCTCGGCTGTAATTTTCAACTTACCGCACTTATATCATAATGTACTATAACACTTAAAGCACAAAGTAGAGAGGTGGAATAAACGGCATAGACATTTTCTACTAGTCAACGTTTGTATGATCCAGAGACAAGCAGTGGTAAGTCATATCTGAAAATCTGAAAATAATTTGAAAATTTGATGTATTATTTATACAGGTATACGTATCTACAAATAAGTATTATATAATTACATATATAAATGAAAGTGACTTTTCGTGTTTATCTGTGTGACCGCGTTCTTCTTCAATCATATCTTCAAATTTAGAGAATTAGTTTGCAACGTACAAAGCCATTTAAGAAATCATAAATACATATTTAACAAATGATATATGTATTTGTAATTATTTTTACAACATTTTGAGGTTTTGTTAAGTTGTTAATACCGTGCGAGGCACGCCAGTGCAGTGTCACTAGTTTTTTTATAGTTTCATTCATTTTAGACATATACACATTCATTTCGTAATACAAATAATAAGATAATTATTATTATTCATAATTCTTAGCTATGTTACAAAGTTTAACAAAACTGTATTTAAAAATAAAAACCTTAAAAGACTGCGCAAATTCGCTACAATAATTCGATGTTTTTCTTAAATTAAAATAAAACAGGAAATGTACAACAAAAATAATTCTAGGCTTTACAAAAACTTTCGAATCCTTTTGAAAGAAGTATGATTATTAAAGGAGACTGGGCAAAGTTGCACTGCGAATCAATAGAGATGTTAAACCTGTTGGCGTCGACATGGATAGAAACAAATCCTGCACATAAATATAATGTCTGCACATATTTTTCACATAAAATGGCATTTTTCAAAAAAATATCTAAGTGCACTCCATTAATATATCAAACATATCTTCTCAATCAACGACTCTCTTTCCTTATTAGTGCATCATGTAGTATTTTCATACAACTTTGCCTAGTGCCCTTAAGGACTCAAATATGGAGGTTTTTTCAATCTTACAATAATCATTATTGAGAAGTACTTAGCAATAAACGGAATCAACTTAACGGTGTTCAAGAAAAGTTAATGTCAGTATTCCTTAGCAATTATTACACTGATAATTCCTGAACCCGGTTTAGATGTGCTGATCGTGTTCATTTTCATTGGTGCAATTTGCCCTAAGTGTTACGTTGTTCGGTTTACGACTAACTTTTCTTTCCCATTTCAATTTTTTCTTTTTCCGCTGGTGACGGAATAAATTGAAGGGGGTCTGCCTTCTTGGCCTCTGCCTCTTTGGCATCTTTCTTTTCTTCTGCTTCTAGAGCCTTCTTTCGTGTGCCCTTCAGGATGGCTCTGTGCTGGAGGTAGAAGAATCTGAAGAGGAATAAAATAGTTTATACTGTAATTGAACGGAAAACTGAAAAGCCTTAAAGAAAAAATCAGTTTAGTTACTATGCTACGAGGTATAATGATGATATTTTTATTTCACTTCTTTAAAACTTTGTGGTCAAGGTCGTTGATGAGTTAAACCACAGTAGACTAAACGTTTACATTTGCTTTTCAAACCCTTTATAAAAGTATTTCTTACTAGCTGATGCCCGCGGCTTCGCCCACGTGAATGTCGGTTATCGCGACCAAAAGTAATCATGAATATTTGATCCCGTTCCCGCAACAAAAACTTGATAAGTTATATTTGAAAACCTTCCTCGAGAACCACTCTATCCATTGGTGAAAGCAGCATACAAATCGGTGCAGTAGTTTTTGAGTTTATCGCGAACAGACAGACAGATGCGGCGGAGGACTTTGTTTCATAATATGTAGTGATTTATCTTCATGCCAATAAAGTAGAAGAACATTAAACATGCAGGATTTTGGTCGTGGTGTTAAGGTAGTAGGCGTTTTTAATTTATCAATAATAGACTTCCGCAGTGGCATTTGGCATCGTTTAAATTTTCTTTTTATTTATTTCCCATCATAAACTTCATCATACAACCGGCAGAGGTGTAGATACTGTTGTCTTTTAATCTTATTTAATAGGGGCAAGCCCATTACCATCGACCGGTTACAAACCCGTGCTATAAGCTGCATCTGAGGTAATAAAATGTGCTACTTACATAAGTATAATTGCAGGTGGTATAGCAATCGCCGCACTGGTCAGGAATACAGCACCAGGTAGTACATGAAGAGTCTTCATATACAGCCAGGAGTAGAAGGGATGGAAGACCAGCGCAGCCACTGTCTCCGTTAGGGAGAACAAGGAGTTCACTTTAGCTGAAAAGTGGAGATAGAAATTATTAGTACTGCCGTGTATTCGCTAATTATGCTACGGGATCGTACTACTAGGATAAAAAGAACTGCGTGCTTTATACAGATTATAAACTACCTGTGTGCCAAATTGCATCCTAATCCGTACAGTAATTTCTGCTTGAAAGAGTTACAAACACCCATCCATCCATCCTCTCGAAGTTTCACATTTATAATGGTAGTAAGAAGTATACGCTTCAGGTTGAAGATCAATAAGGAAAATATTCTGTTAAGTACTGCAATTATTATATTTGTTATAGCATCTTGTTATATTGGAGCATGTATTTACTGATATAATGAGTTGTTTAAGTTTACTTAGTGCGCGTTACTTGAATTCTTCTGCATCCGCAAAAGATCCTCATGATGAGATGCTTGAGCGGTGTGTGCGTCATGCGTGTCATGTTTAGTCTTTATAATTATACTTTGTCTTAGCGTTTTGTGTTGAAAATTATTGAAAAATTATACAACAAAGCAATGTCATCGTCAGCCATTGTCTTTGTCCTTTTTTATAAACATAGTCTCAAAAGTAAAACATCAACATTATTTTGATTTGGATTTTATTTTGATTTGGATTTTTATTTTGATTTTAATTTTGATTTTGGTTTTGATTTTGATTTTAATTTTAATTTTGATTTTAATTTTGATTTTGATTTTGATTTTGATTTTAATTTTAATTTTAATTTTGAGTTTGATTTTGTTTAAAATTTTGATTATTCTCACTAGCTTAGCAATTAGGTTTTTAATATAAGTGTTTGTATGTGTATTTGTATATGTTGTGTATTTGTGTCTGTTTATGGGTCTCGGACCTGAAATAAATGAATTTATTATTATTATTTATTTATTTCAGCTTGGAATCACCCACTGATGAGTGAAGACCTACTTTCTTGTGCCATATATTCCTATTCCGTTCCACATTCAAGCAGCATTTATTTATATCAAAAAAGTTGGAAACGGATCGACGCGACATTTAGGCTACAGAGAAGTAGGTATATGTCAATCCTGTCAAAAGTTGTTGAATAAATACAAAACGCTTTGGAAGTGATTGCCATTGGCTAGGCTGTCAGGTGTTTCTCGGGACTTTGATATTAGGGCGGTTTCAGATTTGCTTATATATAGCACTTAAAAACATATTTTTGGAAGCGCGTCTTTTGCCGCACGCGCACTTTTCACGCCCGTTGATGCACTTATAAGCTTTAAATACGCCTATAAAGGGTGTAAAAATACCCTTAACGAAGCCGAGAGGCATTTGTTCTCCCCGTCATTGCGATCATTTTTTGTACTGGAAACTTTCAAGTTACGGAAATATCGGTGGTCAAAGTTTTTTTTTAATGCTCGTTTTTAAGGTAATAACTTTACTTTAATTACTTCCATGAACCGTTTAATATTCGAAGCATCCATCAGCACATTTCTTTTTTTTTTTAAAACGTTGACACTAGGAATTTCTCCTGTATCGTGGGTGCATTCACAAACATTTAAACTCACATGCACAAACAGCCAGACCCGGAACAACTATCTCTAGACCATACAAATATTTATTCCGTGCGGGGATCGAACCCACGACACGCAGCGCAGCAGTCAATCGCTCAGCCACTGCGCCAACCGTGCCGTCGTTGGGAGTGTGCTATTTTGAGTTTTACAGTAAAACGTGATTTTTCACCTCATAAAAAAGTAGTTTCCAAGCAATAACTTTTGCGTAGAGTTACGTTTACGTTAGTTTGATGTATATAATGCTTGAATGACGGCTTCAAGGGTCCGTTTACACTCTGTATACATATATACGCCCACTCACCCCGCGCGAACACGCCGGATTAAGCGTGTACACGGGAGTTGGTGATTTCGCGCGTGTAAACGCATAAGCCGGTACGAGCTTATACACGCAAAAGAAAGCGCTAGTCTGAAACCGCTCTTATTGCCAGTCTATAAACAAGAATAAAAATATTGTTCTACTAACCTGTTTCCTGTTTATCCACCAATTTCGATATGATGGAGCGCAGTGACGTAAACGTAGTAGCGTTCAGTAGCTCGGCCACCGGAACTGTAATCATACATACTAAATGAGCCTATAATGTTCCCACTGCTGGGCCTTAACCACCACGCAGGCCCAGAGCGGGTTGGTAGATGGCACATGTCTTCAAATTGTTGGTTCTAGGACAGGCTGGTTTCTTCACGCTGTTTTCCTTCACCGTTTTAGCAGTGATGAAATAAATTATACAAAGTAAAACGCCTCAGTTCGCATCTCCGACGTATTACTTGTAAATCGAGGCTATTGCCACTCGGCAACAGCCACTGCAATTGTGCATGCAATCAAATTAATAACCACCATTGAACCGAGCGTTATTCAAATGCATAGTATGATATTAAAACTGGAATATAAAGTGGAGATGGTGCGATGACGCTTTTGTGGTCGGCTGGTAATTCAGTATTCATTTCAAAATAATTGCGATGGTAATGGTGGGTGTGTTTTTGAAATACTGGGCAGATGTCTGCGTAGACAAAGATAGTGATTTTAAGGAAGATGATCTAGTAATTAATTTGGAAAATTATGAATTTAAAATAATCAAACTTCAAGACAAACCGGAAGGGCCATGTTAAGTCAAAACATGAATTAACGATAAACGTTATTGAAAATTACTTCTTTAAACAGTTCATTAACTGCAAAAGCCTTCGATGTTTCTGAAAAACGTGTTTCGTTTTTAATTTATTGAAAACATCTACAGAGTTCTGACTATCCATAATACCTATGTATTTTCTCATCTTTGAATAAACATAAACACACGTCTTTTTCCCATTGGAGTAGGCAGAAACCACAGAGCGCTACCTACGATCCTTACTTATCCCTTTCGGTTACTTATACACGCCAAATTAAAATATCAAGATTACTAAATTTTCACCTAGGTACATTTCGATGTCTGTTGTGACGAATGCGGTCCATATGGAGCCGACAAACTTGCTGACGACGGAAACGAAGCACAGCAAGGAGTCATCGATCTGCATCCGTTTACTTAGGACAGTAATTGAAAACATCGCACCTGGAACAGAGGAATACATCATTTTATTGATAGTCTAAATTCAAATATTTAGGGTATTCTAAAGCGGAGAGGGTTTTGGGTATTTCAATTTTAAAAATGAAACTGATCGCAAACAGCTTATTTAAACCATGATCAAGAGCAATAATGGCAGGCAATAGAATATAGTTTAGATGTGCAGACCGCCTTTAGTTTTATTATTTCATTTATGTGCAATTGTTCATCCTTAAGCTAGACTCTTGAATGATGGACAAAACTGGATGCTATTATGTAACGAATAAAAAACTCGAACAGGGAGTAAAACTGTCAACACAGCCTTGGGAAAAACGATTGATTGTCTTTCGTATTTGGAAGTTTTTCTTATATCGATTTTATTCTTCCAGCAATTAACATGCAGATAATTCATATTAAAAAAAATGCTTTAAGTCAATCATAAATGTAACAGTATTTTTTTTTTTACCCCGAAAATCTGACATTACCTCTTAACGTTAAAAATTTGAGAGGCTCCGTTCAAATCTTTCGACGTTGCACGAAGTTTATGAAATTAACGTTTTTAAGTCCCTTTGAAAAATCAAGGGAGGCAGACGGCACTCTTGGCCCCTCGTTAAAGGGAAAAAGGTATTTCATCACCCTCACATACATTTGGAAGGTGGCCAGTGTTCATTTTCATGGCTTAAGCCATGTCAAAGGTGTTAAGGAAAACCGTCTTTTATATTTCAGAATAATTGCGACAAGTAGGATTTCTTTTGATCAAAGAATTTGAATGGCATAAGACGCTGTTATACATAATATGGAATTGCACTTTTTTTGCACAAATCACCATGCTGTGTTTAGCAATATATTAATATATGATATGAGTAGAAAAATCCGTTGCTTGTTCTGATGGCCCCAATAAGTGGAAATCCCTTTGAAAACGTTTCGTAATTCTACACTTTTCGATAGAAGTCAATTCAATTCAATACGTTTAACAGCTTTTCTGTAGGTAAACCGACCAGGGTTTAAGGACCATAGGATGTACTTGGGGCTACGGTAGACATGACCCACGGAAGGAAATAAGCTTTGATCGCTTTCACCAGATATGGCAAGGATTAACAATAAATATAATTTAGGCAAAAGTTTGAACATGTATTGTAGCGGCTATGACACAAATAAAGAATGGCGTCAAAACCTAAATGGCGATATTCAACTTTCCCGCGAGTTAAGAACATATAGAAAAACCCGACAACAACTGTTGGAGTGTTGGGCAATAGCCCACCAGACACAACCCGTCTGGTCGGAGGATCCCCCCTTTTCTATGGGGGATAAAGGACTGTACACCCTATTCTTCAACTCATTATTTCTACTCACCAAATGAATGCAGTACTATGGAGTAACTGAGGTAGACGCTGAACTTGACCATGTCCCAGTTCAGACGATTCCGCACGAACAAGTAGAAGACCGTGTGCTCCGCTGTAATAAGAAAAGGATAGTCACTATTAAACTAGGTCAAAATCACAATGCAAGATCAAATACCCTTTTGAAGCGAAAAAAAAGTGTTGTAGGGAAAAGACGTCAGTTCATGTATATTTGTATACTTACAAGAAGTAGGTCCAAAGAGAAGGAACACCATTAGCAAAGTGAGGATGATCTTGACCTTCCGGTTCAGCGGTCGCGGTCTGAACGCGACAGCCACCGTGTCCACTACATGGGAGATATCGAAGAACGATACCTTGGAGTTGGACGTCCTCTCGATCTGGAAACCATAAAAGATGTTTAGATTGTATATTAAAGAGGTTTACGCTAATGGATAGTAGTAGGTGTCAGTAAATGAGACATTGTGAGGGAATCTCTGCATCACTTGCGCGAACATTTCAACAGGAATGTGGATATGGGCTGTAAGAGTAGAGAAAGACCGAGGAAACTTTACCCCGAGAGTAATCATCATCATCAAGAGAATAAGTAAGATGAAGTGGCAATGGGCCGGCCATATTAGCCGTAGAGGCAAAAAGGCAAGCGTAAGGTGGGGCGCCCTCAGGCTCGGTGGAGCGACGATCTTCGCAGGGTGGCAGGTAGCAACTGGATGAGAGTTGCTGAGAATCGAATTGAATGGAGTGCGATTGCGGAGGCCTATGTACAGTACAGCAGTGGTCTGCTGTAGGCTTATGGTGAACTTTGGGTGGATTGTGGGGAAAGGAATGACTTGCAAATAAACTGAAATGAAGGCCTGGAGGATGATGATGATATAGCAGTTTGCTAAAATCTGCCTTCCAACAGAGATTTTAGATTAAATCAGAACGGAATACACTCTCATAAACTAGCTTGACGGATCTGTACGAGGTAATAAACTTCCTGTAACACTATCGGGGCCATAATGTTAGCACTTAACTAAACCTAAATGTAGTCGTTGTCGATTCAGCATCCTTTGTTCACGAAAGTGTGAAGACAAAGCTGTCAGCACTATATTGTAGTGCATAAGCTACTGTAGATTAAAGGAGTTTTATTGATATGTACATTATTATTTACACACTACAAATCTATAATAGTAATAAAAATATGTATAAATATCAAAAGGGTCCACATCGCTGTCAATAGGAAAAGTGCCCAGAAGGCTGGCAGCATTCCCACGTTAGATGACAATGCTGATTCTTTGGCCAAAACTGTAGATTTAAGTAATTTGTCATGTTCCTGTTTCAATTAAGGTATCGGTGGAAGTAGTATGGAAGTTGTGTTATAATAATAAACTAGAACCAGCCCGTGAACTTGAATGTCCGCCATATTAAAGCACCATATTATAAATCGAACTACACGATCACAGACAAATGCTTGCACTGACTGGACAGGTCCACTCAAATCTGTGTAGTTCTTTCTTCAAAATACCATCTCAAACACTAATCTGCGTCGTCCTCATTTGAGTTGACCAAGAATATGTCTGGACTTTAGAAGAGACTATGACCTCTGAGTTTGTTTCGGCTGTTTCTTCTCAGAGTAGTCAGGTCCGAAAATCAGGCCCCACACAGTTTGAAAAAAAAAAATACGTGGAAAAGTATTTCCAAATAAACATCATTAATCATTTAAAAGAATTTTCACTAATCTGCCCCATCCCCCAATACCGTTAAGATTTATACCAATGTATAGGTTTCTTAATGAGGAATATTTCTTGCTATGACGACTTCTATCAATTGTTTGTCCGTTTGGAGCTATAGAGCAGGCTCCAGAGATGTGCGAGCCTAGCCAATTTACAAACGCTTCATATCGAATCTCTTTCTACAATCGTCAACGCCTAACTATTGTAGAAAACGCTAACTTGGTAGCCAGCTTGACACGACTGAGTCGATCGCTCGTTCTCCAATATCTGTAGAAAAAACCTATAGTCAAGTCTATGGTGAGCGTTCAAACAAACGTCAAACTAACGTCAAGGTCACAGTCTGGTCTACGACCATATCGAAATGGTTAAGTAGTTAAGGCTGTGTGTCGCAAAAATTTCACATTCTTAGGTGGCGACTGGTGGTCGAATCAAATACAAAATTAAATAAAAGAAATATGACACAGGGCCGCTAAACTATTGCATTGATACGATCCCCGATTTGCTAGCAAGATTCCAGCTACCCTTTTCTTGAATAATCATCATCATCATCAGCCTAGAATGTTCCCACTGCTGGGACACAGGCCTCCTCTCTAAGAGAGGGAATGGGCTATAATCCACCACGCGGGCCCAGTGCGGATTGGTAGATGTCACATGTCTTTGAATTTTTGGTTCTAGGACATGTCGGTTTCTTAACGATGTTTTCCTTCACCGTTTTTGAGAGCAGTGGTTTTGAAATAAATTACACAAAGTAATACTCCTGCCTGGGTTCGAACCCACGACTTACTGTCCGTAAGTCGGGGTCGCTACCACTGGGCCACCGCTAGTCTCAATTCTTGGACAATAATGATGTGCAAAAGTGCCTACATTGGATCAGACTTAACCCGGATAGTTCTCTTCCCACGAAAGTTTAAGAGAGTCGTCGGCGAGTTATAAGTAGTAAACAATGGTCTGTATCCTGTGATTTACTACGCGTGCGCGATGGGCGAGCATTTGACCTTGGTCGGTACTTCCTCATTCTTATTCTATGTCCTTAATTGTTCTCTTATATTATTTAGTTAGGTAGATCATAAATCATACGCCATATATCGTCAAAACTTTAGGTGCAATTTCTGTACTTTAATAATACTCGCATTTCAGTCACAAAAAAAAAACTTTCTTTGTCCGTCCTTTACATTTTTGACAAGTTGTTGATATTAATAAAATTGTATCTCCATAATTATGGAATAGTCTATTCCAACGCTTCCGCATAAGTTGCAGTCAACTCATCAGATCGATAATATACAAATTCACCTTTATTCTGCTGATTCATATGACCTAAGAATGATTCGAAAGTTTATGAAAAAGTCCTTCAGATAGGATATTTATAAACTATATAATGCCCTTTTTTTTACGGATGGGAAATCATCAAATGACTTCTCCCGCTCTGGGCAAAGCGGAAGGGACTGTCAGACTTGTACTGACTAAAACCCATCCATATTCCTTCCTTTCCCTTTGTGTTCCAGGGCCGCGGTATCTCTTGCGAACAGTCCCGCAGCCCTGGCAGGCATCCGCCCTTGCAGTCCCCTCCCAGTTTGCCGACATCTCTTTGAGGCGCACGTGGAACACGAACGTGCCGTCTACACGGCCTGTCGTCAAAAGACGGACGGACGGCGAGCTAGCCCATTACTCACCGTCCACAGGTCCGCGTCTACGGTGGCCAGAAGCCACCACGTGACCCCCGACGCCTGAGGCGTGTCCCGCGGCGGTTGGGACAAGAGGTTCGCTCCCTCTCACGCTCATAATATAATGCCCTTACCACGCGTAACATTTACTTGCATTTTGATAAGCTCATACGTTTAAATTCCTAAAACCGACTTATAAAACACCTTCGCAAAAGACATTGGATATGATATCGGGCAACTACCTATTTAATTTATCATCGGCGTTAAAATGTTTGATAATATGTGTATATAATCGATATCAATTAAATGTAAAGAGCACGTTTATTTTTTGGATCAAATGTAAAAGGATTTTGGGGACATTTATAGCAGGTGATGATATAAATGTCCCCAAAATCCTTATGAGTCAAAGGTCACTTCTCTTCTCTCCCTTATATACCCTAAGATCCCTAATATAGTGCATAAGCAACACTGCATCACATAGTAACCTATCTTAGCTAGCATCACAATTAGGTAAAACAAACATGGACATTTAAATACTATTTCAATATTTGCGGCAATATGGAAAGTATGAATTTATCATAGTATTGTGCTGCATATATAATAGGGTGAGTAAATAGAAAACTATCAAGTAAATAACATCGTAAAATGATATGGAGCGCATTGTATTTATAATGGAGGGTATAAATTACTATCAGGCTAAATCCCTGTAATGCTCAGTAACATTTACGTGACGATTTTGTTATTGTTCGGTCTATGGCTAATAATATATCACTCATCACTGTTCTAAAACAAAAGGATTCATTGTTTCCTTTTGTTTTGCACACATTGTAGAACATGGTTCTTTTGGAACGTGGCCATAGTTTGAACTAATACCACCATTTTGTTTTAACACACAATATTCAAAAAGAAAAACAAAAACACCAGCAGCGCCCTTTTGACCATGTCTATAAATCGCCAAAGGAAACCATGCGCTGCCCTGCACCTACAAATACTAATGAGTGATAGATTATAATTGTCCGAATGCGGGACCCATGTTTTTTTTTGGTACTAATCGTGATCATATGGGATTAACTTTTTTGATACAAAAATACTACAATCCTAGGACGCACAATGGTCCACCTTTAAGGACTAAGTGTGGAAACCAAACACTTAATAGAATACTACAAACCTACCTACCTACCTACCTACCTACTAACCTACTTACCTACTAACCTACTTAGTTAAAAGGAGAATGGGAAAGTAACGTATTTACCATGGGACAGGGCTTTTCTAGCAGAGCATTAGTTTCTATCATAGATGGAGTCGAGATACGACGTCAATGAAGTCAAATAATGAATATATTATGGCACCTAGGCCCACCCTACCATAGCAACAGTGATATACAATCGGATTCAGCTTTCAAAAAAGTAGAACATAAGTGAATGTTAAGATATAGAGATTGCCATAATTTTTTTTTAAACGGGCAACCTCTCACATGGAATTTCTCCTGTATCCTGGGTGCGTTTAGAAACATTTAAACTTACATACACAAATAACCAGGCGCGTCTGGTGAAGTCTACGGTCCGACCCTCAAACGCACATATCCAAAACCACGAGAGCTTCCAACTCGAGTTGTGAAATCGTTTTGAATTGCTAGACAGCTGCGCATCAGTGGACGATATTAACAACAGGCTGGTAGAAACTGTCCACACGGTTGGGTCTACGTTCTATAAAACCCACCGTCAACATAGGCCTCAGAAACTATCCGACCACACCCGAAACCTAATGCCCGAGCGACGTTCTATGACGCTCCAAATCCCCGAACAGGCCAAGTCATATAGGCAGCTCAATAGACAGATCTTGAAGTCCTTAAGAAGCGACATACGCTCCTTCAATACGGAACGTATTAAGGAGACTATAGAGCGAAACAAGGGCTCAAAAGACGCGTCTATTGGGCAAAGCCAGCTGACGAGGCTGAAGACGGAGGATGGAAGAGAAACGAGAGATCGAATAGGCCAGAGGTATTACAGGAGATAGAGAGGTTCTATGGACAGTTGTATACCTCAGTCGCAGAACCTGTTCCTAGCTTGGTTAAAGACCCAAGAGCCAAGTTAACTCGACACTATACCGAAGATATCCCGGACATCAGCCTGTACGAGATTAGGATGGCTCTGAAGCAACTGAAAAACCACAAGGCGCCGGGCGATGACGGAATTACCGCAAAGCTTCTGAAAGCGGGTGGAACACCGATACTCAAAGTCCTTCAGAAGTAGTTTAATTCCGTCTTGCTAGGAGGTAAAACGCCTGAGGCATGGAACAGGGGTGTGGTGATCCTGTTCTTCAAAAAGGGTGACAACACTTTATTGAAGAATTACAGGCCCATCACACTGCTGAGCCATGTCTATAAATTGTTCTCAAAGGTCATCACGAATCGTCTCGAACGCAGGTTTGATGACTTCCAGCCTTCCGAACAAGCCGGTTTCCGAAGAGGTTTTAGTACCATAGACGAAATACACACGCTGCGGCAGATTATACAGAAGACCGAAGAATATAATCGGCCTTTATGCTTGGCGTTTGTGGACTATGAGAAAGCCTTTGATTCGATCGAAACTTGGGCGGTTCTTAGGTCTCTCCAAAAGTGCCATATTGACTATCGGTACGTGGAAGTGTTGATGTTTTTGTATAACAACGCCACTTTGTCAGTTCGAGTACAGGAGCAGTGCACGAAACCGATCTCGATAAAGAGAGGAGTAAGACAGGGAGACGTCATATCTCCGAAACTGTTTACGG
The DNA here is from genome assembly GCA_950005105.1 of Lycophotia porphyrea. NCBI lineage: Eukaryota > Metazoa > Arthropoda > Insecta > Lepidoptera > Noctuidae > Lycophotia > Lycophotia porphyrea. Next base: position 16,259,765 of record OX465388.1, on the reverse strand, counting down.
CTAGTCTAGAGGACGCCTTCAAACTCCTAGAATGGAAAGGACTTGGCATCAATATCAACGGCAAATACATCACTCACCTTCGATTTGCCGACGATATTGAAGTCATGGCTGAGTCACTGGAAGACCTAGGACAAATGCTCGGTGACCTCAATAGTGTCTCCCAGCAAGTGGGTCTTAAAATGAACATGGACAAAACGAAATTCCTGTTTAATGTCCATGTTACACCCACCGTACTCGCAGTTGGGAACACTACTCTCGAAGCTGTTGATGAATAAATCTACCTAGGACAGGCGGTCCGGTTAGCGAGAGAGAGGTCAATCGTCGAATCCAACTCGGCTGGGCAGCGTTCGGAAAACTACGCGATGTCTTCTCGTCCAAAAAACCTCAGTGCCTCAAAAGTAGGGTTTATAACCATTGTGTGTTACCAGTGATGACTTAAGGATCTGAAACGTGGTCTCTCACAATAGGTCTGATACAGAAGCTCAAAGTCGCTCAGCGGGCCATGGAAAGGGCTATGCTCGGCGTTCCTCTACGTGATAGAATCAGAAATGAGGAAATCCGTAGACGAACCAAGGTCATCGATATAGCCCAGCGTGTTAGCAAGCTAAAGTGGCAATGAGCTGGCCACATAGCGCGAAGATCGGACGGTCGATGGGGCAAACAGATACTGGAGTAGAGACCTCGCATTGGAAAGCGCAGCGTGGGACGGCCACCTGCCAGATGGACCGACGACCTTGTCAAAACTGCAGGGAGTCGCTGGATGCAGGTGGCATTGGACCGGACGCGCTGGAAATCGATTGGCGAGGCCTATGTTCAGCAGTGGACAGCAACGGGCTGATATGATGATGATGACACAAATGACCAGCCACGGAACAACTACTTGTAGGTCCTACAAATATTGGTCCGTGCGGGATCGAACCCACGCCACGCAGCTCAGCCACTGCGCCAACCGTGTCGTCAAACAAACACGTTTTTCGACAATTTAATCTACAGTATAACGCCGAACATACTAATATTTGGCCTTTTTCGTAATAGTGACTTATGTTCGGCTTAAAAATGCCTATCCGTTCGTGTACAATGTTATTTCTATTGAGTGGTGAGCCCAACACTTCTCATTCTTCTTTTTGGAACAAGCTCAATCATATATCACCTATATATTCTTATGACTGAGGTCTTTTGAAACCATGTGTAAGATAGTTTTTTGCAATTTTAAAATCGTTCGATTTAAAGATACGTTCGTTCTGCGTCTTCATCGTCACATGATCCAAAAGATCAAACATTTTTCGATTTTCTAACCCACGATGCTTGGTATTAAAGCAGGGTTAATCTTTAAACTACTTGATTAAATGACGCAAATATGCATAGTATTACAACGGTAAAATTATCTACTTTAAATGCAAGGAATTGGGAAAGGCCTACATTAGAGTGTTATCTTATCACAGATTAATAATTATCTGTTTGATTTGGGCATAGGGCACCTAAATTAAGATTACGAAATGTAGTGTTGACTAAATGGAAACATACTAATTGTTTCCATTTAGTCACGTTTTTGAAGGGCATTTTGGCGTGGTGTATTGTAACTGAGTTTCTAGTAACTCTGCCTGCACCTTGCTACTACTGAATGACGCTCTCAAGGCGGCAGAGCTCTGTTTTGTCTCTGTCGTAGGAAACACCAACACGATGAAGAAAAAGAATTTTTCGACCTCAAAAGTTTTTATTTTTTTGGGTTCCGTACCCAAAGGGTAAAACAGGACCCTATTACTAAGACTCCGCTGTCCGTCCATCCAGGCCGTGTGTGTGACTCATGAACCGTGATAGCTCGATGGTTGAAATTTTCACAGATGATGTACCTATTTTTGTTGCCGCTATAGCAGTAAATACTAAAAACAGAATGAAATATTTAAGGAGGATCCCATACAACAAACCTGTTTTTTTGCCATTTTTTACTCGATTAATAACGGCGACAGGTAGACGCTTGAAATATTCACAGAATATTTAGTTTTATATTCACTTTAAAAATAAATAATTATAATAAAATAAACATTAAAAAAAATCACGTTTGTTGTATGGGGCCTACAACAAACGTGTTTTTTTTACCGGAATACGGAATCCTTCGTACGTGAGTTCGACTCGCACTTGGCCAGTTTTTTTAAGTTAACGTAATATAAAGATTCTGATTCTGCCTTCTCCATCTCTCTTGTTTATCTTCTATTACAGATAAGGATTTTTTACTTGATCTGTGAGGAATCCTACCCTTATAAACTGTAGTGTGAAATGTTTAATTACTTTATTTGAATCTCCAATACAACAAGGCCCTTATGAATACATAAATACATACATTACATTAATATTAATTTTCGATCATCAAGTTGTTTGTTTGCACAAAATACCAGTTTTTATAAACATCATGGGAATTACTAGGTATGAACTACTACAAGAAATCGTATTGTTTTCCGCCATCTTTAAAATTCTATAGTGACGGATTTTCTGCTGATTCAGTATGACGCTTAGTTTTAATCGTTTGACAAAGTACTTAGTATTATAAATGTATCGAATTATCATATAAGATACTGATAAAAGCATAAAGAAAATAACAGAGTATCTTTCGACCCTGCATACCTATCTGTTTTGTTGACTGTACCTAGTATATAGGCGCCTGCGCAGGTTTGTAAAGATTAGATGTAGTTACGTATGCTAGGTATGTACTTAACGTAGCTAGTTTTTTTTCATATTTGTACGAACTATGTTTAAATTTGTGACAAAATAATTTTTCTTATAATACAAGCAGTTTCTGCATAAATATCAAGTTTAAAAATAAACATAATTTTCATTCACGTGTTAACAAATAACAAAAAAGACAGACATTTTCACAATGAAGTTTCCCACAATTTTTGATAATCGTTCCATCATTTAGTTTTTTATTTATTTTGTTAATCACAATTGACATCAAAAAGTCCCGAATTTAATCACACGGCTGTGTGTAAATTGTGTGAAAATAGTTTAGGCGCTACGGAGGAACATACGTGAACATACGTTGGTTTCGCCGTAGTTGGTTAAAAAAATACCGACAATTGTCGGGCAGTAGCCTTCTAGACCCAACACCCGTCTGGTCGGAGGACCCTCCCATTTCTATGGGGGATGAAGATCTTAAAACTTGTTCCTCAATACTCCTATAACGCGTAAAGTACTCACACACACAATCTATTCTTCTTAAAAGTAATAAATCCTTGCAGAAATAGTTTCGTTCCTGACACATGTATGCAACGTCTACAGCCCCCGATTACCTTAACCGACAAATGGCCATTGTTATATCTTCCGGTAGCTGCTATCACTATACTGTCCAATTTATCAGGCAATTTGCTGTTACCGGCCATTGAACTTCAGTAGTTCTCGACTTGAGCAACAATGCGGTGTTGTCAGGTCGGATAGGTGGCTTGGCTGTAATGTGTCATTCTTATCTGATTACTATAAAACATAACTGTTTGTCAGTAAGTTAAGTATTATTATATTAGTAGGTACACAAGTCACAAGTAGCACACAACATCTGAAAAGTTGACAGAGAACTTTTTGAAATGTCTTTTAAAAAAAAAAAAATTGGAAACTGTTTCTTTGGAAAATTTTAAATGGGTTTAATTTACCTGTAACACTATTTTTCGAAAATTCCTCTGTCAACTTTTTTGAATTATGTATCCCCTTATGCGTATGAAGTTTCATAAAAATCGGAACAATCATTTAAAAAAAAAATTACTTGAAAGTTTGTATGAAATGCCGTAAGTCGTTAACACTCTTATGAGGTATCAAACATAAAAAAAAATACCACCGAATCGAGATCCTCCTCCTTTCTTTGCAATTAAAAAGAAACGCTCTTTGTACCGTAAAGAATGCTAATCAGTTCAAGTCAAAGTCAACCAGGATCCATAGCAATTAACTAACAATTTGTCAATTACAATTTCGTGGAACCTATCGTTGTAACTTCTTCAATTCATTGTGTTTGATACACATTAAAGGACAAACAATGTAAGTATGGTGAGATAACTAATTGCAGGGCGAGTCACCAATATTATTAATATTAGAACTGTCAAATATTAATGATAATGGGATTATTATCTAGCAAGTGTGTCATTAAATTCACACGATGGGTTAATTACTATTGTACGATAATTAACTCGGTTATTTTCGTACATTTTTAATGACCTACCTATTTATTTTTGTCATTTTTTCAAGTCGTGAATGAAGTAGGTTTGTTTAGTTTTTCTCATGTCTTTTTTATTTTAAAATAGCTTTTGCCCGCGACTTCGTACGCATGGTACTTATAATCTAGTTTTTATATTTTATTTTTGCACCTTTTAGACATCTAGCAGTAGAGGGGTTTAACCTGCTTTGAAATCCATGCAGTAATTCATGCGTGATGCGCGTACAAACAAATAGACAGACCAAATTTCTAAAAACTGTTTTTTTGATGCAGTGAATATACTTTTAATTACATGTGGGTCGGAGTATTTACAGCCTTTTTAAGGAAATTTCCAAGCACCTAGTTGACGCTTCACGTGACCTAAGGGCTGGCTTTTAACTTGGCCAGAGGCTAAGTATTGCCATACAACGTGGCAACGCCGCCAGTATCTTGGGCACATTACCAGCTGACAGCATTGAGGATGAGTTTTTTGATGACCTTTTATTGCGTGTTGCTAGTTTTTTATTTTAGTTTATGTAATAGTTTTTAATTGTCATTATTTACATTAAATAAAAAATAAACAATTTGTTGTAAATAATTATAAAATTACCCTAGATATACAACTTGTTTTAACGGGCGTCTTATTTGTGTAAAATAAACAGGCTTTCTCTCTTACCCTATAAATTTTCTACTCATTAAATTAGATGTACTACTCCTTAGATTTACAACTGCCGAACTTACCCTAGACTCGTTATCTTCACCTAAATTATATTATTCCCATCTTCCAAGCTTATCGTGCTGTGCTGGTGCTGCCGCTGCGGCTGCAGAGAACCTCAAGCGGCGTAAATATAGAAACCTGTGTGGTAACTATATTTTCGAGCCGTTTGGGGTTGAAACTCTAGGGCCGTGGGGTCCGAGTGCTCATAGCTTATTTAAGGAAATTTCGAAACGCCTAGTTGACGCTTCCCGTGACCCAAGGGCTGGCTTTTACTTTGGCCAGAGGCTAAGTGTTGCCACACAACGTGGCAACGCCGCCAGTCTCTTGGGCACATTACCATCTGACAGCGTTGAGGAGGAGTTTTTCGATGCCCTTTTATAGTTTGTTGTTAGTTTATCTATTTTAGTTTAATAGTTTTTAATTATCAATGTATATAGTTAGTTTAACTTACGTAATTCTAATTATACACAAAGAAAGCAAGCTCTATCCATTAAAGCAGAGTTTTATGTTATCTCGTTCAGATTAAGGTAATATTCACACTCTATACGAGGCCTAATCACTATAATACTTCGTGATAACGTTACTGACTACCTACCTATGGTAATGACTTACATAAACGAATTAACTCATTTTCGGTTTAATTTTATTTTAAACCAGTGACCCGGCTTCGCACGGGTGCAATGTAGATATAAACCTTCCTGTTGAATCACTCTATCTATTTAAAAATCCTGCATCAAAATCCGTTGCGTAGTTTTAAAGTACTAAGCATAAATAGGGACAGACAGCGGGAAGCGATTTTGTTTTATACTATATATTGATCTACAAATTAGAAATTGTAGCTCTTTTGTAGAAGCTGCTAATGATATACAAGACCAAAACAATGAATTTTGGAAGTAATTTTAAACTTCCAGGAATTTGGTAAATGTTCAGAAAAAAGGAATTAAATCTTTAAAAAATATCTACCTTTATGCGTTGTGTTACCATATCTAAGATTTGAGGATAAAAAGAATTTCAACCAAATGAAGATTCGATTGTATATATTCAAAGATTTCTGAAATCCCTAGGAAGTATACAATATAATATCAATGATTAATTGCGATTGAAATCCAGTAGATAAAATCGAATTATGTTTATCTAATAAGCACAGTTATTATCAGCGTTAGATCTATAAATCTGGCTACCTTTAAAAATTCAGTTCCCTCCTGTACTAGTATATTGTTTGTTGCGCTTGAGAGTAAAAAGCTGCAATTTAGGTGTCCAAAATTTCTCAAACACTAATTAACAAAATCGTCATCTTCTTTTTATAATAACTTCTCTTCTTGAAATTGCCTTAAGATAAAAAGTATCTCATCAATTAAAAACAAGAATTGAAGCAAAGGTTACTATTCCAAGTCAATCTAGTTACTAATCCAACAATTAGTAGGTACTTAAAAAAACAGTAATTAGTTTTCCAGTAGGTAGCAACATCATGTCTGTTCGATCTAGAGATAATTGCAAATGATTGCGACGTCTGGCCTATAAATTATTGCATACAATCAGAGTTAACTTAAAAAATCGCATATTTTTATATGCAACAGTAGAGAGAGAGTGGAGAGCAGCAGTGGCCCCGCGGTAGCGACCCCGACATACGAACAGTAAGTTGTGGGTTCGAACCCAGGCAGGCGCATTACATTTTGTAATTTATTTCATCACCACTGCTCTCAAAAACGGTGAAGGAAAACATCGTGAGGAAACCGGCTTATCCTAGAACCAAAAATTCGAAGACATGTGACATCTACCACTCTGCACTGGGCCCACGTGGTGGATTATAGCCCATCCCTCTCATAGAGAGGAGGCCTGTGTCCCAGCAGTGGGAACATTATAGGCTGATGATGATGATATGCAACAAAGGTTATGTAAGTAATAAATAGCATAGGCATTGTCACCATTGTCTCGCAGGGAGGCTTTGATTTCCGGGCGAAAAATGAGTTTTCACTTCAATCAAAAGGCCACCTTAGTAAATATTATTAGGTACACTGTTGTAACTTAACAGTCGGAGATACAACAGTTAAATTCAGGTGATTAACTTAGGATTAGCTGATCCGAACTTTAATCATCCAACAATGCTCGCTACTGGTTACTGGTTTCTCTGTTAAATCTTTATTATCCTCTGCTATGTTATTACATTTGCATGCTATATTAAGGCAGAATGTACATGGATCCTTTTTTTATCGGATGGGAAATCTTCAAATGTCTTCTCCCGCTCTGGGCAGAGCGGAAGGGAGTGTCAGACTTGTACTGACTAAAACCCATCCATGGTTCTTCCTTGGCCTTTGTGTTCCAGGGCCGCGGTATCTCTTTCGAACAGTCCCGCAGCCCTGGGTGTACATGGATCCTACTATATAATTAATAACTTTTTTATGTACCTACATTCTAAGCAAATAAAGACCTATTCTATTCTGTTTTATTTGTGGAGGGGATCCAAATACGTGCCCAAATCACACGTATATTTCTACCCTCCATAACGATGACTACGAACGAGTTCAGTTCTTTCACAATCCCTTAAGCAACTCAAATTAAAGGTTTCTTTTGAGAACAGATAAATCATAATACAAGTAAGAAGAAGTAAGATTTTAATGTGTTAAAAATCAAAAATTCAAAACACACTAAAATTGTTTTCTTAGATCGTTTCTAAGACCTGGACTTGCCTTATAGGCAGTACCTACCATATCTTTTGTTATTCGACATTAGATCACTACATGATGTATGTCAAAACACAACCAATGAGTAATTTCCATTAATCTCTTAATCTTATTACTCGAATAGATACGGACCATAATCTAAAGAATTACTCGAAGATACTGCTATCTAAATATTTTTAGACATTAATGAAATATGGTTATTTTGCGATAGACCTATAATAAATAACATGTGGATATTACATCAGAAAAGACTGTTGATATTGAAAACTGATAAGTGCAGACAGCAGCGCCTGCGCTTGCACGCTGTGTCACTGGTCATCTTTTGTGTTTGTCTCATTGTGTCACCTACGTGAAATGTCATCTTTTGTAAATGTTATTTGTATGGTGTACACAATAAATAATATTCTATTCTAACTACGGAGACCATTCCAGTCTGCTGCTGTTGGGCCACAAAAGAGACGAATTAAAGGCAAGAATTGTTTTAGGCAGAGTTGTGTCGAATTTATCCATCATGGTAAGAAGCTGGATGCAGAGAAATAAGAGATATGTCTTGAGAAAACTTTTGGTATGTAAAACGATGAATTCTGAGATGACTAAAGGCGATTTATGGATATGAATGAAAAAGACATTCTGTTTAAATCGATAGAATCTCAGGACGAATATGACGCTTAGGGGAATTAACTATAAAGAATGGAGAAACTCAACATAATGGCTTAAGATTTAGATATTAGTGAAAAACATGAACTAAAAGGAGCGGTAGACCGTTACTGTGGTCTGTTTGTAGGTATTTTGATTTCTCAGACTTCTTAGTAAACACAATCTTCTTCATAAGTCTAATCTTGATCCCATAACATCAATTATCTACGACTAAGTTTTGTATTATCTTAGGCGGATGTAGGAAAAACAACAATAAATATAGTAAAATATTGCTTTTGAAGTTACGTTTTTCGACCATCTAAAATTTTTGAAAAGTGAAATAAGTTTAACTTACCGGAGGGATGCCTTTGTCCTGAAGCCACTGATCAGGTTCCTTCAAGCAGAATGTACCATACAAAAGCACTAGTATGAACATCCCAGTGGTCATCGAGAATATTCCATAGTATCCCATCTTTTGCAGCAAAAACCCGCTCATGCCAATTCCTATTGGCAAGCCGGCTGTCATACAAAAGTTGACCAATCCCACTCTAAATGTCCGCGATTCTTCCGAAGTAATATCACTTATATAACTGAATACACCTAAGAACATAGTCACCCAGCCTCCAGTTATGGCTGGAAACAACGTCTCTAAGAACACAGTGATTTCCACAGGAATCTCGTAGAAGAAATAGACGTTGACCAAGTTGTTCAGGGACGTTAACACTTCGCCGTATATTGGCAGCATTATACATATCTTTCTCTTCCCAGTTCTGTCACTCCACGCTCCTAGGAACATTATTATAATACATGGTATTGCTGTTTGTATGACACCTTTCCAAATGTCTATTGAAGAAATCAGCTGCTGCACTTGCTTCTCATACTCTGTGTAGTTCTTACTCGTTTTCTTTATTAGCGCTTCGCAAATTTCATCTCCAAAACCTAAATTAACACGGCAAGCCTTGTCCAGATTGAGATTACCCATAGCAAACCTTGAAATAACACTTGGTATAATAAGACCAGCTAACAAGGGTTCCACAGTGATGTTTTCTCTGATGTATCCCAACTTCTCGCGAAAAGTTTTGTCCTTATATCTTTGGATAACATCTTTGGTCAGAGGTTTTTCCTCCACGTCCACAGGTTTAGCTTTTTCTTCAGCCATTTTGAAGTATTTTCCACTGCACCGGTTAGTTGAACTATAGCACGTTCATTGTTTATAAACAGCACTCGAACACGACCGTCTGTCACTGTCGCAATATTTGATTTCACATTATGTCTGATACATTGATAGACAGAATGGTTGCCTTATTATTTGTCTTACCGATACTGTTTGGTATCAATGACTCGTTTATAATGATAAAGTAGAATTCCAATTAGATAAAGTGCTGTGTTGTGAGTGATTAAGGTACGCACTAAAAGTGTTTGTATTGTTTCAGGTAGAAGCGTGTTATTGTTCGCTAGTCTTGAAGTATTGTTCTGTTATGCCCGATCAGGTCAACGGTTGTGTCGCAACTGGCATCTGCATGAAAAATCAGTGTTAATATAAAGGAGAATGTTTTGAGATTATGCCGGTCAGTGTACACACATTGGTGAGTTTATTTTAACCGCGAGGTTTCAGTAAACGGAAGGACTAACCTAACTAGTGATTATAACATATACTTTGCGTGGTTGGTAATCAATTTCGGTAGATATTTTGCTAACGGTCTGTTCACTAACTAATTAAATCAAATGGTGAGTTTTAATAAATACATTTTAATAAAAATCCGGAATATAATAAGAACCCAGTTTCAAAACAATTATTTTTTGAAATGCGCATACCTGAACCAAAACATTATAGTCTACAAACAAAGCCTTCGTTTTGTCAAAACAAACGCTTGTGTTGCTACCGTGCCTTCATTGTCTTAATAGAGCGATCGCCTGTCTTATACAGTAATCGAGTTTAACACAGCCTAAGATTCTCAAAATAATCGCAATAAACTTAAATATAAATATTAATATTGTAAATGTTGGTCTTTCTTCTTTCCCGTAGAAGTCTGTCCTAGTCCTAGTTTCTACAACAATATAAATGTTTTCACAGCCCAAGGACAATAATACAGAACCTTTTCGTAGTTTACGTATTAAAGAGAAAATAATTGTAATTATGAAATACTGTCATCCTCATCGTAAGCCTCCCCTTTTTTGTGCCACACTTCCCGGTTCTGGGTGTTTCCCGGGACTTTGACGATATCGTCGACCCAATGAGCTTCAGAAAGTCTTTGACTTAACCTTGGCCACCACTTGGTCAAAGCCTTGCTCTATCAGCCATCTCCGCATCTATATGATATGTCATCACCAAATAAGGTACATACATCATCAAAAACAACATTTTAAGGATTCTGTGAATAAAAGATCGAAACAAAGACGCACCCTCTTCGTGTCGAGTCCCGCTAGATCCAGTGTTAAGTTTTCTCTAAATGATTCTTATTGCGTTAATTCAGTTTTCACTGTACTCGAATTTTTAAACCCTGATCTCTGTGTAATTTGAAAACCTATATTTAGGCGATCACAATCTGATTTGATGAAACAATCATAAAATCCATCTTACAATACAAAACATATCCTTTACACACGTACATATTATTTGCTTCTATATCTGCACAAGTGTGTAAACAATAGACATTATCAATAATATGATCCGAATATAACACGTGCCTGTTTGCAAAGAGTCTCATTATGTTTGAGCTGTCTCTGAGACAGGCCTTGTAGTATAATTGGCGTGCTAAGAGGAATTAGGATTAGGAACTATTATATTGCTGAACTGGGTATGCAAATAGGTTCTGTGTCGAGGTATTGAAAGATACCTTAGTACAAAAGCGAGTGAATTTCGATTTGACTAGATATTGCCCGCGGTTGAAAATTATTTCTCGAGAACGTGCTGTTTTTTTTAATATTCATACTTATTCAGTCACTCTGGGATAATGTAGATCCTTATTTATTGACAGGAATTTTGGTAATTGATGTTTCCCCCTTAAGATGTTTCTGGGTTTAATTTAAAAGTATTTTATTGTTTATTGATTGAATTTGATGGTCTGTTTTACTGTAAAAGAGTTCTAATCAATGCTTTCGATGAATGTAATGAAACTAAACAAATAAGATGACACGAGTGTTGGTTCTTAAGACTTAGTGAATGTAAGTTGCAGGGCGGTAAGACAATTAGAACAGAGCTATTTTAGTTTCAGGCTATGTTTCTATTACCAAATTCGTGCCCAATCTTGCTATTCTTTATAGTCCTGCCAGAAACATATCAAGCATTGTACCTGTTACTGGTCAATTTCAGGCCAAACTAGTTTGTCCTAGGCCTAACTGGTTTACCAATTTATCATGTCAACATACACTTACCCAAACAAAGCAGTTACAACGTGGTTGGTCACAGTTCTAACATAACCAATTTAGACGGAGTGCTCTATGGTCGCTCTTTTGTGATGAGCCCTAGTTTGGCCTAGGACAAACTAGTTTAACTGGAAATCATCATCTCTACTATCTATATCATTTATTTTTGACTTTTACCATTCAATTGCCTTTTCATCAGCTTCTCCAATCCATTCATTATTATCAGCCACCGTTTGTCCACCTATTCTGAAGTCATTACTAACACGTGAAATTCACAATAACAACTGAGTCCACGTGAATAGTGGTGCTAAACATGTGATTGTCATACATTTATCTCCACGCGATGGTCACAGATCTGTGAACCGGAAAAATACAGGAAAATGAAGGCAAGAAAATTGTTTAATAGATATGTTTGGGTTGGTACTTTTTATAGCCCGTCCGTCAAATCAGTAGAATGATTACTTGACAAGTTTATGTGACAATGAGTGTGGTTTTTTTTGTCAATTCTGTCCATTTGCACAAATATTGACACGGCATAATCACCGGTTTCTAAAAGCAAAACGTAATCTGATGTTAAACGCCATGAAAACTGATTTTATTTGATTGGCAGTAGTTACTTTGCTTCGTTAATCATAGCTATAAGAATGAGTTTAATAGCATATTAGAGTGTTAGTTAACGTTTATGTTGATTAGCCTGTTGGGAACCGAGCGTATGTGGGTATGTGGGACTATAAGATTTCAAATTCTTATGTGCCAAATTGTGGCTAATATTTTTTTTTCTCTCTAATTTAGGCTCTCAAAAACGGTGAAGGAAAACATCGTGAGGAAACCGGCATGTCCTAGAACCAAAAATTCAAAGACATGTGACATCTACCAATCCGCACTGGGCCCGCGTGGTGGATTATAGCCCATTCCCTCTCATAGAGAGGAGGCCTGTGTCCCAGCAGTGGGAACATTATAGGCTGATGACGACGATGACGACGACGATTTTTTTTTTTAATTTCATGCCTATTCTTTTCCACAAGAAACGACAAATCCGTGTTATGCACTAATATTTTATCCGTCCAAAAGTTTAATGTTCATGCAAAAATATAAATCTAACACATAATCTTCAGCGTTTTTTGCAGTTCTTAATCGATTGAAATGGTGACTACCTTGAGGTGATATTGCCTCGGTCTAACAGGTCAACCATGACCAAGATCGTTCATAACTACATATAGTTAATTGTCGCGTACATATATGCGGTTACTTTGAAGGAAAACTATCGCGGATGGTTAAAAAAACTGCATTATATTATTCATCTCAATAAATAACGATATTAGCTTACTTTTATGCAGATACAAAATCTGGGTAACACCGTCTCATAGAGAGGATGCCTGTGTCCCAGCAGTAACATTATAGGCTTATTATGCTAATGCATCTCTAAACGCCTTTTAGATTTGCATTTTCATTGCTGAATTGGCCTTAAAATTTCTTATAGGAATCGAACTCTCAACCTGTGTCACAGCAAGCGACATTCTCAGCCCGTCCGGTAATCAAATCAAATCGTTAGTAATACTAGTGTGTTATGTAAGACGTAATGATACCTACTTGTTAACCACAAAGTTATTGCAACAAATGACAGCTGTCAAACTAATGTAGCTCGTGCTGAGAAATTATAGATCTGAAATATTGGTGTTATGTAACATCACTTTTAGCTGTCATCTCGCCTGTCAGTATCGTCATGATAATCAGAATTTCTAGAACTATTTCTTGGAAATGGAATAAAGTTTTTTTTTTATGAACAATAAAACATAAATTAAATTAATTTCTATCGGTTGATTTATGATATGTACCATCTCGAAAACAACGCAACATAATCCTTGTAAGAACTTCGTAGATTTTAACAATTAAGTTTATTTTTATGATTATGAATTATTATTAATTGTTGCTGTTTTAATGCTGATTCATATGTAAAACATTATATTTGAAAGGAACATGATTGTTCGTGTGTAAATATAAATCATTCGTTAAACGTTACTACAAAGTTACGTCGTCAGTTTTGCTGACAGCTGTCATTCTATTCAAGCTGTATTTTATAGCAACCTGCCTTAGAACAAAACATTCGAAAACCAGTGAAATCTACCAACCTGAAGAAGGCTTATACAACCTACTTACAAAAATGAATAAAGGGTTGAAGGGACACCGACGCACAAACGATTACCATGTATTCATCATCATCATCATCATCATCAGCCTATAAATGTTCCCACTGCTGGGAAACAGGCCTCCTCTCTATGAGAGGGATTGGGCTGTAATCCACCACGCGGGTCCAGTGCGGATTGGTAGATGTCACATGTCTTCGAATTTTTGGTTCTAGGACATGCCGGTTTCCTCACGATGTTTTCCTTCACCGTTTTTGAGAGCAGTGGTGATGAAATAAATTACACAAAGTAATGCGCGCCTGCCTGGGTTCGAACCCACGACTTACTGTTCGTAAGTCGGGTCGCTACCACTGCGCCACCGCTGCTATGCATCATGTATTCAGAACATAATTTTGAAAAACCACCTCCCCCCCTGAAAATTTTCATCAGTTATTTAAACTTTTATAGAAAAGAGCTGTTTTTTTTAATTGTCGATGAATAATTTCTATGTGGTCGGTCAATGTAAAGCTATTTTTACGGTTTAAAAGATTGTGAGTGAGTAATTGATTTATATGTTATTTTCGTACCATGTTTATTTATAAAATTATACATCAAGGATAAAACAGAATAAAAGAAATCTAGTTGTTAGCAAATTACGACAATTTTAATTTTTTTGGTTATACTGAAACAAAATGTTCATCACCCATGACATCATGGTCATGGGAAGATGAACGTTTTGTTTTCAATGATAATAGGTTTTTGAATTCACACGTAATAATGTTTATAAACCACGGACAAATTCTTAGATTTTTCAGATACATATGCGTATTGCATAATTATCAGTTGCTTCGACGAGGGAAAACATCGTGAGGAAACCAAACATGCTTGACAGATATTTCTCGATGGCATATAAAGCCAAGTCAGAAGCCCATAGGCGGCATAAAAACTCTGACACCAGGTTGGGCACTAACCATAAGATAAAGAAGAAGATGGACAAATAGGGTATAGTGGTTAGTTGAGATAGTATGTGGAATACGGTCGAATATTTAAAACGATTTTCATTCATTGAGTTAGACCGAAGTCCGACATTGTCAAGGGCCTCTTGTGGGTATTCAACATATATCGTTTCTATACAAGAGCAACGTGACATCTCATAAAAACGTTTTTTTTGAGATGTCATGTTGCTCTTGTAAAGAGGCGATATGTCGAATATTACTTTATCGATATATCGATAGTTATTGTGGAAAAGTCAACGTAACGTGACGTCGTTTATTTATAGAAAATCTTGTATATCTATTTAAACCATCAGAATATAAGCGATGATAACGTTGCAATTAGTGCTGGCGTCAGCTATTTTTAACTTCCCGTTTTCCCTCGTATCCTTAAAAAGAGTGCGCTGTTCTTTTGAAAACAAAAATACTAAGTGAAGACTAACCTTTTCTCACACCGCCTCTTTTCTCCATCCAAGCAGGTAACCCACGTGTAACTAACTATAGAACTAAACGGGGAACATGTACACAATGGTACTGTACTCCACTGAATGGCCATTCGATCTTATTCACCAATTACCTACTTGTGCCGTTTGTGGAGACGGCTGGACATTTGGGGTCATGCTTCGGAACTATTCGTGCAACCTCGTGCGACACGTGATGTTTTTTGACAACGTGATTTAGTCGGTAGATACACAGATACTTGACAATTCCATGGTACACGGTAAGTAATCGTTTAATTGAATGATTCGCGTTTGACAGACCATGGTCAGGGTTCGGTTTGAAACTTATTAACAACGTTATACTGTCTCGTTGGTCGAGTGGTTGCAAGCGCGACTGCTGAACATGAGGTCTTGGGTTCGATTCCCTGGTCGGGCAAAGTACTATTGGGTTTTTCACAGGAATTTCTCAGTAGCAGCCACGGAGTCTGGATTTGTGCCCGGTTGGTGGCAATAGGCTCGCCCCCTATTACATGGGCCTTAAACATAACTGGTAAAATGTGGGTGTACTATTAGGTACACATCTGCCTAACCCTACGGGGATTACAGGCGTGATTTTATGTTATGTAACAACGTTATTATCAAGCCTGTTTTCCTGAACCCTACCGATTTGGGGCACATAGGCAGGTAAGTAGTTAGAGGTGAGTCTATTGGTACCCATACAGAAATCTACAAAATGAAAGACCCGATAATACTGAGCCTGGGATCGAGCTATTGAGCAGCTAGATTCAGTTTCAGCAGCGCACTACATTAAGTACGAACTTAGAAGATCTATTACAATTATGAATGAATAAGCGGCGAAAATTGCGGTCATGAAAATACATTTTGCGAACCACAGGTACCAGGATCGAGCGCCACGGCCACCGTGCCCAGCAATAAATGTCTTATCCCTAATATGTTTTATTAAGTAACCACATTCCCATCGCAACTTTAAAAAGAGAAAGCCGACTTTCTTCTGCTTATTCCGGTTTAGTAGAGACGCTATCGATACGTTGATGATTTTTGTTGAATAAAACAAATGTATTCATATATATAATATTTAGGATTTGAATTTAGGCCTTGTGTTGTGATATGTGTCGAAGGAGAAATGTACAGGGAAGGAGATGCAAACGTTGTGTTATCACGAGATTTCGGCGTGTACGCACAGAACCTTATAAAATATTAGTAAACACAAACATTAAACTGTATTTCTAAAAATTCTTTAAATCTTACTGACTGTTCGACTAGTTATTATTCAAGGTGTGTAAACAGACCTTTCAGGAAGCAAACTAAGTAATTCTACGCAAAAAATATTGCTGGGTAACGACTTTTTTGTTGGGGTTAAAAATCACGTTTTACGGTAGGCCTCAATGTAATGCATTCAAGACATTGTGCTGATGGATGCATTGATTAGTACGCGGGTAATAGAGGTATTTCAAGTAAAGTGACTACCTTTAAAAACATGTATTTAAAAAAAAAAAACTTGAGAAAAAGTTGGAACTTTGACCCCCAATATCTCCATAACCAGAAGGTTCCCAGGGTCTAGTACAAAAAATGATCACAATGATCGAAGAACAAGTGTTTCTAGGCCTCGCTAAGGGTAAATTTACACTCTTTATATTTGAATAAGAAAAACTTCCCAATATTGAAATTCACAATTGACAGTAGGTCATAGCAAACCATTAACGATTCGAGTATCAATTACTGTTTATAGGTTTCCACTTAACTTACACTTTACAACAGCAAACACGTACCACTCATTCAAATATAATGCACACACTGCCGATGTTGACTATGCGGTGAATGGACATGCACCTGTGTAAGATGAATGCCGAATATTGGATGACGAATCACAATCACTAATTGTTTCGGCACAGCTCGGGAGAGACCTACGTCTCCTAAAGCGGCCATTTTAGCCCCTCCCCTGCCATGGACTACGATAGCCTGAGATGATCGACTGATAATATTTATACGACGGAACAACACTTTTGCTGTTTTAAGAACATCCCACCGTACGTCCATAACAAATTGACTTAAAGGACTACGCCTTTATTTCGTCTCAACAAGGGTGGTTTTCGAGGTTTAAGTGTTACTGATGTGCGTTGGAGCGTTACTTATTTACTAATATTACATGCCTTGTTTGTATTGTCGTTTGTTAAACCAAATTGGCACTAGCAGGTTATCATTTTTGCGCTATATGGCTTCCATTATATCTTTACATATCAACAGTTGCCGTAAGTTGCAGGGAAACTAAAGAAAACACATAAATAGACGACTAGGTATAGGGGGAAAACATTTTTTTTTTAAATTTAACGTTCTTTTCCTCTAAAACAACCCAGTAAAAGTAGTAGTAGTAGTTAAATAGTCATATCATATGTCTCTGTATGTATTAAATATATGAAGCAATTATTGAAGAAATGTACCAAATAGAAGTAATTGGATAGCAATTCTTAAAAAAAAAAAAAAAACAAATATGCCTTCTTTAAAAGCCACTCGCCATAGGCAACCAGCCATTCTGGCACTAAAAAGACATCGGATCTAATTGTTGCAAGTTAGGTCTTATATCGCTCATTTGAAGAAATGTTCTGAATTACCAATCATACCATGAATATTGTGTGAATGTAATGTTCTTGCAGTACGCAATCTATGCTTTTTCAGTGCTGGAATATCACCATAATGCGCAAAAGTTGCGGTAAAGTGAATGATGATTTATGTATTGTTCTCTACAATAATAAGCAGTCTATTGAAATTCCAAACCTGTTGTTTTATTTTAATCCATTGTTTGACTCATCGACACATTCTATGACCGAACTGTTTACCGAATTCCTATTTACTGACGGTGATCCACAGCCGTCAGCGGTAGCGTCTCCCAGCCGCAGTGACAGACCGCAGATACAATTGCTTTAACTAGTTTTTTCCCGCGTCTTCCACCGCGTTATAGTTGTCAATTCTCCCACGGGATCGTTGTAAATATAATTTAATATATTTGTGAAAGAATTTTCGGAATGGGATCAATAATAGTTCCGAAAATAACCCCATTCATCCAAATTTTACTTCTTTAGTATAGATGAAAACCCTTTCTAGATGCCGACAATCCCGCACCCAAACTTGCTCTGTTTGGGTGCGGGTAAGGTGTATTTATATTTAACAAATAAGTTTAGCCTATCACCGTCCACCGGTGGATATCTGCCACTCACAAGAAGTGGCTCAACCATGTTCTTGAGCGACGGAGAGCGATGCACTCTAGACTACTCCAACCAGCTCTCTCCATTTCGTCCATCACAATACTTGTGGCCGAAGCAAGGTTAACTTGATCAGACGGATATTCATAGACGACTCTGCCCTGGAGTGTTAATGTGACGTGGTTCCACAAACGATGGTATAATGGCCTTAATATCGTCCTGCTTGTCCTGTTGTTTACACGTTACAGGAGCTGATGGACGCTACTGAAAGACCGTACTCGTCGCCAAATTTTAGGCTGATTTAATTTAGATTGCCATCGACTAAGAGGAATTGCCGAATTTTCGCCAAATGCACGAAAGGCCGATTTTTTATTGCCCAATTTTTGTTTACATTGGTAAATAATAAAATAGCCACACAAGTGGTTTGTATCTAATAACTGGAAAAGATGTCGTGAGCAATAAGTTTTAAATCATATAAAATATTCAGTGTTGTTGACTCTGTTGCTGTTCTAAACAGAGAACAAGGCTTATTGACCTTGTGTGTGATGCAGCGGCCGATGGAACGATAAATTATACATGACACATAACCTAACATAACATCACGCTTGTAATTCCCCGTAGGATTATGCAGAGCTGTGCCATTTAGTACACCCTACCCCCACGCTTGGCCAGTAATGTTTAAGTCCCATGTAATAAGGGTCAACCCTATTGCCATCAACCGGGCACAAGTCTAGACTCCGTGGCTTGTACTGAGAGACAAATTCCTGGTGGAAACACCCAATGACATATGCCCGACCTGGGAATCGAACCAAGAACCTTATATACTCATTAGTAGCGTTGCGACTATTAAACCAACAAGGCAGTCAATAACATGAATTATACATGAATTCATTAATATGATCAACAACAACATTCATAACCAGAATAGAAGTGCCGTTAAATAAGTAAAAATAACCTATACAATGGCCAAGACTATTTTGCGAATAGCTGTAAACAAACATTGACACACTCTCAAAACGAATATATTTATCAAAGCGTTAAGTTTACGTTTTTTTGTATGCAGCACAGCTGTGGGCCCGAATATCGCGAGACTGGAGCCCTGAGACCGCTACACGGAGTCGCGGCAGACCGAGGAGAAGATGGCGGGACGTGTTGGATGGCTTCCTCGCAAGTTGGCGAGAAGAAGCACACCATCGTGAGAAGTGGAAGGAATTGGGGGAGACCTTTGCTCAGCAGTGGGACAGTATTGGCTAACTAAAAAAAAAAACTACGTTTTTATCGTTGTTTTATTTATATATTAAAATATTTCAAAAGGTGTTCTGTTTTTTTTTTCAGCTGAAGTCTAAAGCTAGAAATCTAGACTTCAGGAAAATAAACAAAATATATAAATTTTGCACTAAGGTTCCCTTATCTATACCATCTATACCAATATTATAAAGAGGAAAGATTTTTTTGTTTGTTTGTTTGTACCGAATAGGCTCCGAAACTTCTGGACGGATTTGGATGAAATTTGGAACACAGATAGTTTATAGCCTGGATTAACACATAGGATACTTTTTATCCCAATAATATGTTCCCCTGGGACATTTATCGAACTCCACTAGTAATAATATAAACTTATATTTCAGAAATACTTATTCTTAAGTATTTCTGAAATTCGCACGGGATACAGAAAACGGGCAAAGTGCTTGTCTTTGTAAAATAGCTGGTGAAATGTGGGCCTATTAAGGTCTCTGCTTAACCTCTTCGAGGAATTCAAGCATGATGTTATTATACAGGGTGTAAACAGACTCTTCACGAAGCCGTCAACCAAGCATTCTGTACATCAAACTAAGTAATTTTAAGCAAAAATTATTGCTGGGAAATGATTTTTTTTTGGGGTGAAAAATCACGTTTTACGGCAGTACAATGTAACTTATGTAACGCATTAAAAAATTGTGCTCATGGATGAATTGAATAGTGCGGGGTTCGTAAAGGTATTTAAGTAAAAAAATACATTAAAACATGTATTTAAAAAAAACTTGAGAAAAAGATTGAACTTTGGCCCCCAATATCTCGGTAACAAGAAGGTTCCCCGACGGTCTAGAACAAAAAAGTGATCGCTATGACGGGGAGAACAAGTGCCTTTTTTATTTTAATATCTTCTGCCTTAACCACAAACGGGGAATGGTCTTATTTCTCTTTTACCAATCCTCTCTGAACTACGTCGATTTCTACATTTTTGTTGTAATGGTTATTAATTCACTCATAATTCATCTATCATTATAAAATGTGAAGATTATAATCATGTTCCCAATAACTCTGTAGAAGCTATTTATCATCATCTGCCTAGCCTTTTCCCAACTATGTTGGGGTCGGCCTCCAGTCTAACCGGATGCAGCTGAATACCAAGATTGAAGCTATAGAAGCTATTTATATTTAACATAATGTAAATTAATGCAGAAGAATTTCATATAAGAAACATTTTTTTATTGGTAGTTAGAAAAATAAAATACATACTAAGAAATAGGTAAGTATAAATTATGTTATTATAAAAATAATACATACTTCTTTGTAGGGCTAGCTATCATGATTTGTGATATTCTATGTGCGATTTTATGTTTCAAATAAATATCATCATCTGCTTAGCCTTTTTCCAAGTACTGGGTAATATGATACCCCTTGGTAAGACTGGTTTGTCAGACTGCTACCTGCCACTGGACTACCTTTAACGACTGTCAAAGATCTACAAATGACAGCCGGGAGCGGGCTTAACGTGCTTTCCAAGGCACGGAGGAAACTCGGTATGTAATGCGTGGTCACCCATCCACACACCAACCTAGGCAAGCACGGCTAAACCTAAAGATCGACCCGAGTGGCTTTTATTACTTAGCCACGAGCTCCTCGTTTTAATTAAATATGCGTAGCTATAATTAATCAACTATTTCTTAACTAAATATGAACAATATTCTAAGGTAAAAAAAAAACAAATAAACAAATCAGCAAGCATATTAACCTAACATTTAAGCTTTTAAACAAGTCTTATTCAATATTTGAAAAAAATCTAAAGAAAAAAACACACAACACACTAAAATAAAAATGGGTTTTTCCCATCCCTGATTCTCATTGATCCAACTGACGGTAATGTTATACGGCAGAACAATCACTGTTTAATGACTCTGTAATGAGGAGGCGCTATATTATTAAGGCCGCAATTAGACTGCGGTAAATTGATTTGCTGATTCTCATCGCCTCAAAACATATTCGACATTACAGATCGATACACACATTCAATCGTAACATGAATTCTACAACGTCGATTGACGTTGAATGAAGTCAGCTGACGTCGACCGTAATCCTGCCTTGAGCGCCCACCTGGATCATTCTGAACGATTGTCATCATCAATCGATGCCACATATTTTTAACCCACACCAAGGTTTTGAGGCAGTTCAACAATTAAATTTAAAAAAAAAGATATCACAATTAACAATTTTATAAGTCTCCTTTCTCTTTTTCATCTTTTGTGGGAACAATTTCATATACAGTCTCAATATCTTTGGATCGTGTACGTTTCAATGCCAATTCTTTTCGGTGCTGTGCAAAGAACCATCTGTAAAAAAAAACAAATTGATTAGCTTTTAATTAGCAACATTGCTCGCAGAACGGATGGCCGATGGGGCCGTAAAGTTCTGTAGTGGCGACCGCGAACCGGAAGACGTGGCGTTGGAAGGCCTCCCACTAGATGGATCGATGACCTGGTGAAAGTCACGGGGATCCGCTGGATGCGAGTCGCACGGGATCGGTCAATGTGGCGACACTTGGGGGAAGCCTATGTCCAGCAGTGGACGTCTTTCGGCTGAAATGATGATGATGATGATGAATTAGCAACCTTATCGCTAATAAGCTCTGGGGTAAATTTTGGATTAAATGTACGAAAACTCATTTATGATCCATCAGCCAAACTTGGTAATAGGTAACTATCAGTACGCTAATTGCGAACACACACTTTCTATCACACACACAATTTAAAGATTTTGCTTTATATGTTTGAAAAATTGGTCTACTCAATAACGCAAATGCTCTGAATATTTTTGAATTGACATAATGCCATCTTAGGATCTTGCCATTTGTAAGCGTATTACGTAATTACACAGCTAGTATATTCCTTTTTATCCAGTTATTTGTAAATGGTCTTTGAGAAGCAGTCAGCAGTAGACTCAAGTAAAAACGTTAAGTTCAATCAAACGAAAATACATTAGGTTTTTCCATCAGAAGATCCTGATTAGCAACTTGAAGAGCAGTTCTGTCCCAGTTATCGGATAGGGGATCGCCTTTTAGAAAATAGCAGCAAATAGCAGAATATGCATACAATCTTACTTCCTACTTATATAATATTATAAATGTGAAAGTTTGTGAGGATGGATGGATGAAATTTACCACACAGGTAGCCCATAACTTGGATTAACACAGAATACTTTTTATCCCAGTAGCATGGTCCCTGGGACAATTATCGAACTCCATGCGGGCGAAGCCGCGGTCATAAGCTAGTGTCATATAAAAGACAAACCTAATAACCTACCAACGTTTTAGCAAAACATTATTCATCATTGAACATTTGTCGACCTATAATTGCATTAGGTACCTGCATTTAAGATCATCACATTTTGTTCCCAGAAGAAACCAAATATTTTGATAACTTTGTCTCGATTGTCAATTGTTAGAATTTTCCGAGAGGAATTGTCGGGCATTGTTGTAATTAAAATGATTGTAACTACTACAACGATGCGAAAGACGAGACTGCATGTATCTGGCTCTTAAGTCTGATATTGGTGCCGATTCCCTTGTTTACAAACTAAACCAAATTTAAGTTTAGTGCATCTTTTTCTTTCTATTTCATTAAGAAAAGGACAGAAGATAGCTTTTAGTTTAGTCCTGTCAAATTAACCAGCGCCTGAAACAAGTTTAGACGTGATTAAAAAGTTTACTACTAAAATTACATCAAATTACGTCAGGTGCTGACTAATTTGACAGGACTAAACTAATATTTATCTTCTGTCCTTTTCATAATGAAATAGAAAGAAAAAAATGCACTCAACTTAAATTTAGTTTAGTTTATGAACAAGGGAATCCGGCACCATTACTTGATTTTTAGCACTTGAAAAGAATTGCCATAATATCCGTTAACTCTGTGTATGCACCTTGGATAAGCCTGTTGTTTGCTTCCGGGTTTCCATTTTTCTCATTTTCGTGTAAAGTCTAAGTACTTAAAACTGTCAAAAATATCAATCATGATTGAGAATTTTGACAGGTTCATCTGAACGTGAGATAAATATGAAAGTAGATATTTTTCTGATCCAAGTTTAACATACATATGTACACACGGCAGCACATCAAGCTTTACATTAACGGGGCCTCCTTTTGTATATATTTTCTGTACAATGAGAGATACGCATAAACTGGTTTTGTATAGCTTGATCAGCCGTCGTGCGTACCTATAGACGTAGAGTGTTTTTTACTGATTGGTTATTTGATTTGTCAAATAGAATGATTTAGATTTATTTTTTATTAAGAGACATTGTGGTAAGTAATTCTTAACACATGTGTGAGTACTATGTACTGTAAAGCTACCATTTACATTTGGTTATCTTTCATGGACTTGAATTTACCCTGGTGGGTGAGAGAATGTCATGCTCACTAAAATGTCTCGCTGATGGTGGCGGGTGTGTCGGGTCATTTAGCTTCCTTCAATATGGTTGAGCTGAATGGGGCTGATCCATGCGTCATGCTCGTGAAGGGGCGCTGTCGGTTGGGACTGGTCATCTCTAAGCTGCCACGGTTTTATTTTAACTACTTACTTTGTTTTTAAATTGTTCATATAATATTTTACTCTGGACGCTCTTAATGTGCACGTATTTCTACATCGTTCTCACATATATGTATAATCTCAATATGAATGATGTAACCAAGAGTTTGTAACAATATTTTGATTGAAAAGAGTGTCCATGGAGTTTCTTGCCCATTCTTCTCCATAGAGACGCTTTGCAATGGGCAACTACAGTACTTTCACAAGTTATTATGCCTTGTGTCTGTGACTGTAGCTTAGCCTAATTTGTTTTTCTGACATTCAAAAGTGCCTGTAATGGTCTAATTGAAATAAATGCTTTTGAGTTTGAGTTTGAGTTAAAAGGCCACAAAATTCTCAAAAAGCCGCTCCCCCACCTGAAACAGTCTCCTGCAATATAGTAATCCAAGATTCGATTTTGTACAAAAATAAGTACCTAATTGTTACAAATTGTATCGTTACAGGTTGCACTCATGTAATGCCTGAATCTGGACATTTACATTACAGGCGAGGCAGTGAGGGCCTTTAAATATCATGCTAGGCTAATATAACTTACATAAGTATACCGATCGCCGGCAGGGTCATGAAAGAGCTGAACACGAAGACAGCCCCACTGAACACCATGATGGTGTTGGAGTACAGCTTGGAGTACGTAGGGTCGAATATCAAAGCTGCCAAGGTTTCCACCAGGCTGAAGAGTGAGTTCATTTTACCTGAAAAATATTAGTTTAGTTTTCTTTAGCTTAAATCAATTCAATTCATTTTTGACTTGTCGCTGATAGAATGTCAATAAGTGTAAGCTCTCTCAAGTTCACAGCTTGGGTAGTGTCGTATGGGGTTTTTTCATTAGGAGTTTCTTAGTAGCAGGCCAGAGTTAAGATACGCGCCCGGTTGATGGCAATAGGATCGCCTAAACTGAACCATAACTAACAAATCTTGGTATACTATAGATACACTTCTGCTTAACCATTCAAGGACAACAGACAGATCCTGTCTGTTGTTGTATTTGTTCAATAATAACATTCTAAGTAGAATTAACAAAAAGTACTAGTTTTGTTTGTGAAGTTTTTATGCAGATTGTTTTTCTTTGAGATTCAGGCGATTTTAGGCGTTTTTATCTATGTTTGATTTTAGGCGTTTTTATCTATGTTTACGTCAGGGTTTATCCAACATAATAAAGTAAAAACCGGACAAGTGCGAGTTCGACTCGCGTGGAGAGGGTTCCGTACATTAATCATCTAAATTCCGTAAGTTGTTTTAAATCTGACTCTTTTTATACCATAGATTTCTTATAGGCTTTCCTGTAATCTATCGGCAAAGAATCATTATTTGTATTTCTTTCAAAATCTCCGGCATTTTTTTTTTAACTTTGATACTACAGGGCCATGCCATGGCAATGGTCAATTTTCGCCTATTTTGTTAAATAACTTCAAAACTATTTATCTTAAAATTATAAAAATATATATTTGAGATGCTCACAATAAACATTTGATATGTAACACGTCATAGTTTTTTTTTTCATTTTCTAATTTACCCCCCAAAAAGTGGCCCCATAATTAAAATTCATTAATTTACGTTATACGTCCGTATTAGGGTCATCAACTTACATCTGCGTACCAAATTTCAACTGAATCGGTCGAGTAGATTCGGAAAAAATCGGCTGTGACAGACAGATAGAAAACCGAGTGATCCTAAAAGTATCCGTTTTTTCAAAAAAGGTAGGGTAGACTAAAAGTACGACTTACCCATTTCTTCGCTAGGTACCAGCTTAGATGCCATTGACCGCAGAGATGTAAATGTGGTCGCATTCAAGATCTCAATCAGTGGTACTGTAAATAAAAACGTGGTTTACAATAACCTATAAGTACACGATGTAGCCTCAAGCAGCGGACTTTAATTTCAGTCATCTACACACATAAATAAAATAGAAGTGTCTATTTTAAATTTCAAAATAAAAACATTTTGATGAATGCATATGAAAGCAAAAAAACATTTATTTTTATTTCCATTGCTTGTCTGTTTGTTCCCGCTAAATTAACTCCGAAACGGCTAGACCGATTTTGACAGGATGGAATACACGCAGGTCACACTATTACGTCACAATTTGAATTCGTTGAATTTGAAGTTATTCATGAAAGAAAAAAAAAGGTAAAATTTAAAAAAAGTTCGGGCGATTTTTTTTACTTTTTTCTGTTCACCATGGACTTTTTACTACGAAAAACGACTAAAACCAACTAGGGTAGGTCGGTTACTGACAGGTGTCATTGTCCTGATTTTGTCGCTGCTAGAATGAAATACTTACCCATGAACATATGAAAGTCAGTCTGCACGAAGGTTATGAGAATAGAGCCGGCGAGCTTGCTGATGATGGAAATGAGACACAGCATCGAGTCATGGAAGCCCCAGCGTTTGCTGAACACGCTGATGGAGAACAATGCCCCTGAAAAATTAAAATGTTGGTACTTTAGCATGACAGGAGAACGAAAACCTGACAAGTAATACTTCTATGGGGTTTACTCTTGCTCAGTAACCTGATTGTGGAGGTCAGATAGGCAGTCGCTCCACTATAATACTTCTTCTTCTTTTCGTGTGGTTAGTGCCTAACCTGCATAGCTATTCACAAACGCTTCGATTCGATTTCGATTTGGAAAGTCGTATGGCTATCTTGCACGCTTTCGTAATGAACTTTCAAAAAAAGACAGACCTACTTGTCTTGACTTGTCGAATTGAAGCGTTTGTGAATAGCTATGCAGGTGTCATATTTTTTAAGCCGTCCATGGGCTTCTGACTTGGCTTTACATGGCAAATAGAAATATCTCTCAGACATGGTGCTTTCCCCACTGAAGCAAGCGATGATTATACAATACGCACATGGATCCGAAAAATCAGAAGTGCGTGTCTTGGGTTCGAACTCGAAACCTCAGCCTTGGCAGTCTGACTGCCACCATCGGCAGGCTGACCGACAGCAATAAAGTTGACAAAGACTACGTTGACGATGGGGTGGCTTATTATAAACACTGAAAGGTAGTAAAGTGAAGGGATGACAATGATAAACAAGTTTCAGCTCACGTAACCATAAATATAGCGTCCTTTTTGAATCGGGAAAAAAAAAAGATGCAAGTAAAAATAAACTTTCAGGAGCTTAACATTTTCATTCCTAAACTGTACAGCACGAATTTTGACGAAGCAATTGCGAAACAGTTATGCAGTTGGCTGCTTGGCCACGTATCACAGTTTTGATGTGGTGTTCTGGTTATTAGTGTACGTATAGGTACCTAGTTTCTTAATATTATCTTATGGAACCAAAGGTTGTCTGGAAGAAACCTCCACTATCGATAAGACTACCCATTATACAATGTAGAAGTCTCTATCAGTGTTATATGTGTTCCTGGTGTCAATGGTATAACATTTGATATATTGCAAAAATAAATTCACGATGATTAATTTTATTGTGTATCGTCTATATTGAGTGACCCTCTACGGGTGATGCATCAGCTTTACAAAGAATAGTAGCTAGACAGTTTAAACACAGAAAATAATCTGATAAATGATTAGGCAGGTTTAGTCTTTAGGTTTTATAAGGATATTTAAGAAGTGTTTTTTTTCCTTATATTATTCCGATTTATTGCGTGCAGGCGTGCATTATGCTTTTTTTCTTACTTTGCCTACTTAACAGAATACCGTGATATATTGAGTAGTAAGTGCCGATTTTCGACTAAAAATTGTAACGATAAATCATCATTTTCTAATTATAAGAGAATATTTGGTTTTGTAATTAAACTGCGCTACGTTTACCTAATCAACTTGCATGACTAACTTAACACTAGACTAAACTAACAACTGTATTTAATTGTAAAATATGTGTCTCTTTTTAACACAAATTTGATTTGGTATACTGAGCAAGCTGTAGATTTCACAGGCAGACAGGCTAACACGCTCTCACAAAATAAGTCTAGATTCCGATAGGAAGTATTACTAAGAGTTCACTTTGATCTCTGAGTTGGCGTCTATAAAATATGAAAAGACGCGCTTCACAGGATACAGAACGCTCAACTTCACTTCGACGCTATTGCTGCTTGTGAGTGGCAGTATTGGAATTGAATTGTGATAGAAAGTGTCATACAGATACATATGAAGGCATTCACACCCCAGTTACTTTTTGTAGAGCAGCATTTTGCAACCAGATAATATTACTTGCTATAACTGTTCCGAGTTCGTCAGTTATTACCCAGTGAAACTTGCAAACGTTGCTCCACAAACAAAATGCGAGCGTGGAATAATGTAATATTTCAATGCACGGTGCGTAGATGCACCTGTAGGTTGAAATAGAGCATCTATCTTTAGCATACAAAGAAATACTAGAACATATTTTCTCTTTGTAGCAGTACCCTGCGACATCGCTGTCAACTTGACCTAAAGACCGGGAGTATTGCCGCCCAATTGGATGACAATACTATTTCTTTGGCCCACAGAACAATTCACATACTCGTAGCCAGAAGACCACTTTATGTTTGACTTTTCATCATTTTGTGTTATACTACTTAATAATATGTTTTGAGTATGAATGTGGATTACTATAAGAGTAGAGGAAGACCAAAGAAACAATAGACTGACTGTGTGAAGGATGGCTAGAGGAAGGAGATGACTATTGAGATGACGAGTAATAGAGAAGTATGAAAGAAGAAGACATGCTGCGCCACCCCAAATAAATCGGGATAAGGACAGGAGTATAATGATGATGATTACTTTTCAATAAAGATCTGTTCCGTCGACTGCAGGTGTCGGAGAATAGAATAAGATAAAGATGGACTGTGGTAGATTGATAGGTTATAAACATTGATGCCTGTTTTCAGTACCACTAATCAAAATTTTAATTAATACCAAAGTAACAGGAGGTAGCATCCTAATATTTCTGAAAAAGGAAATAAAGGCCTATTGTTGAGTAGATAACTTACCAATTGAATGTGTTATAATGCTGTAAGTCGAATACAAGCTGTATTTAAGCGCGTCCCATTTCAATTTGTACCTCACGTACATGTACGTGATTATGTGTTCACCTGGAAGAAATATCAAGATTTTGAAACGGATAAATATTAGTACAAAATAGTTGGGTTCATAGAACAGCCTGATCCAAGGCGATGCCGTTACTGTGCTTATAAAATATATTGTAATTTAGAGTTTCGTAGAAATAATCGCGAATGGCTCGAGCTGGGCAGACGACATTGATGCCACAGCGGGAATATTCTGGATGAGGCTGGCGCAACAACGTGGAGCTTGGTACAAGCAAAGGAAGGCCTATACCCAGCAGTGGGTGAAGTCGGGCTGTGAATGATGATGATGATGGCTCGAGCTGATCGCGTAAAGTGCTTATCTGTACGTTTACTTAAAGTTACTTATAATTTTGGGTGCATAATGAGGACTGGCACACCCTCGGAAAAAACGTTAAGCCGTTGGTCCCGGCTGTCATTTGAAGATCTTTGACAGTCGTTAGATAGTCAGTGACCCAAAAAAGTCTGACAACCAGTCTAACCAAGAGGTATCGTATTAACCAGTACTAACTGGGTTGTGGAGGTCAGATAGGCAGTCGTTCCATGTAAAATACTGGTATTCAGCAGCATCCGACTAGACTGGAAGCCGACCTAGACTAGAACTAACTGGCTAGACTGGAAGGCTAGACATATAATGAATGGGGACTGGCACACAAAAGTATTGGGGAGAAGCTTTGCAACAATCGGCGAAGACACACCAAAACTATCTTCAAGAAACGCCCTACATTTTTGTGTTGCGATTTCTTACTGCTTTATTGTGCATCAGCACTAACAGCTGAGCAAAACTGCGCAGTTGATGAGCAAATAAGTCTATAGGCTTATACAAGACGTTTTTACTAAAAAAACGCTTTTCTTATCTTTATCTGAACATAGGCTCTCCTATTGTTTGATACAATGATCGGTCATATTAACATAATAACTGCGCTTGTCGAAAATATTTAATTAGTGATACGAGTATATTGTAATTTACTGATAAAAGGTCAGTCAACGGAAAACATGTGTAATGTTACTAAAAATGCAGTTCTAGGCAACGATCAACAGCAGGTATCATAGATATAATTATGGCAGACCGTTTTCAGTCATGGCAACCAATCTCGGTGGATACTAGCTGAAAGTTATGGAGGCGGGATGTTATTATAATAAGCCTATAACAAAGACGCGCAGAAGTATAGTGTAAATAGTGCACAAGTGCTTGCGCAGACACAGGTGCAGTTTCTCCCTCTATGCAACACGACCAGAAAAAAACTCACGCGCAGGACCTACGACCTAATAACACAGGCAGTAGCCTGTGTTGTGAGGTTACTGCACTAGTTTACCCAACTGTTGATATAACATTGTTATTCTAGAATTACGTTCTGCCATCAGGAATTTCTCAAAAGCAGTTCAGTTTATGAAATTGGTGTGGTACCTCCGAAGCTGCTTCAGAAAGCACGTTAAGCCGGTCGTGCGCCTCATTACGCTCCGGATTACCAACCCGTCGGACTATAAGAGCAATGGAACAGGTGGTGCTCTCTGCACCTGTGTCTGCAGAAACACTTGTGCACTAAAACATCACCCGCGAGAAAACTCCCCGCTAAGACTTGGCCACGCCATGGGCAAAAAACGGTAAATAAAACTGTTTTATTAGAATAAATCTACTTGCCATGGTTGGGTCCATAAACAATGGCAACGACAAGAAGCGTCAAGATGATCTTCTTCCTGTAGTTCGTATCTCTCTTCTTAAATGCTACTTCTCCAGTTTCTTTCACCAATGTTACCATGTCAGAGCAACTTACTGGTTCTACCTGGAAAGCGATTTTACGATTCATGCCATGTATATATATAAAATACACGGTGTAAGACATCGTTGCAAAAAGTTTTACTTTGGTTTCAGTACATGATTCTAGATCCACCAGAATTGATTTGTCGTCTTTTACTAAATGAAAGATATTTAACATAGTTTATGACCGTTTAGTAGTAATTGCAGGGTAAGTCACATTCGTAGCAGCAGTTTTTTTGTGGCTGGTTTTTATCATTGTAATCGGCATAATACGACGGCTAAAACCCCCAATATATTAAAGGAGTTAAATAATAAAGTGACCATCAAAATGAAAATGTTTACCTTCTTATTCTTATCAGTCCGTGGTTTAGTGTTACTCTCCAAGTAGAAGAATCCGTAAGAAAATGTCATCATATAAATAACTCCAGAAATTATAAAGATTCCGTAATATCCCAAAACTTTCAACAGGATTCCACTCAAAGCCGTTCCAATGGGTATTCCGGCAGTCATGCAAAGATTCACAAGTCCCACTCTGAAAGTCCTGGATTCTTCATCAGTAATATCACTAATGTAGCTGAAGACTCCGAGGTAAACCATGACCCAGCCGCCTGTTACAGCCGGGAACAGAGCTTCGAGGAACATTGTCACTTCAACAGCGATTTCTTTGAAGAAGAAGGTACTGAGCAAGTTGCTAACGGACACCATAAACTCTCCGAAGATTGGCAGCAAGATACACACTTTCCTGTTCCCAGTTCTGTCACTCCAAGCACCCATGAATATCACGAGTAGTGTTGGGATTGAAGTCTGTATCACACTCTTCCATGATTCTATGTTGGAGATGACCTTCTGGACCTCACCCTCGAAATCTGTCAAGTTACCTTTCCTATCGATCAGCGCATCACAAATTGAATCATTATAGTTCAGCTTCACGCGGCAAGTTTTATCCAAGTTTAGATTTTGTATCGCCAGTCTGGCTAACATCGACGGTATAACGAGACCTGCTAGTATAGGCTCTACCGTTATATTTGATCTCATTCGACATAGTTTTCTTATAAAACTTTCCTTCTCAGCTGTACAATATTTGATATTTTTTTCATTAAGTGTCTCGTCGTCAATAGGTTCATGTTTTTTTTCTGGATCTGACATGTTGTGTTCACTCAACGAAAGTGTCTGTCAAACTAACAGTAGATGTTATTATATTAAAAGTTTATTTCTTACATATTATCTCAAATGCTTATTATTTGTAGAGCTTATGATGTATATTATGTACGGCTTGATCCAAAAAATGTTACAGATATTTTGTGTAATGTATAATGGGTGTTGTTTTAAAACCATTCAGAAATTAAGAATAGAGGTTTACATAGAATAGGTGTATTTTGGAATGTTGACATATACATATTTTCTCAAACATTTTTAAATGTGGAAACACTGCGTAAAATTTGTATACAATTTTACGCAGTGTTTGAATTATGAAACAAAGTACATAATACTTGTTGGAAGTAGTCAACATGCTATCTGTTAAAAACTGCGCTAAATAGAACAATTTCTGAGCTCGAGATCATGAACCACGAGTAGGATCGTTTACAATATCTCCTACAATTTTCACCTACTTTTTTTTTGCTGTGTTTATTATGAACCATTCATCATGGCAATAGTGGTAACGTCCTCGCCTTGATGACCCAATCCGATACAATGTGCTAGTTGTCCTGTTTTTCATCTGAGACCTTACTGATGACGGTGTAGGAAATCATTGTAAGGAAACCTGGACATATAATAATATTGAGCAAGCGTAGTGATCAATGTTCTGGCCTTTTCTGTATGCGAAGAGGCTTTTGACCTACAGGAACATAATCATTTCAGCCAAAAGTCGTCCACTGCTGGACATAGGCCTCCCCCATAGAGGGGTTTTGCCATAATCACCACGATTGGCAGGCGGGTTGGCTATCGCAGTACGGTTGTTACAAAAGTACAGAGAACGCTGCTGCCCATATTCTGGTAAATCCCATAGTCGCCTCTTACGACACCCAAGGGAAGATACGGGATGGTACTATTCTTTACGTCCGACACCATATATTACACCGTACAGTGCTGGAACAGTAAGAGGCTGTCAATATTTTCCCATTTGTGTTAAATCCAACCATCCTGTAGACAAAAATATTTATCAAAGTTAAATAATTGTACATGAGCTACCGAATATTTGCGTAGAGTATTTAGCCTGCCACTGCGGCCTGATGGTCTGATAAAATTAAATACACAATGTAATCAATTGTCTTGTATTTGCTCTTAGATAGGTAGCTTGAGCAAGACACTTGTTCGAAGCATTCGGTATATAAGTATATCTTCATAATCATTATCATCGTGACTAAAATTATAACATTTTTTTTTAATGTCACCCTGTAATTCGAGCAAACTGTTTAAACACAACATTGGTTTGCTATGTTGTTTTAAAAATGCTTTATGACTTGACTATGAATTTTTAAGATTTTTACTGATTTTGTCAAGTTGTTAGTTTTTTTGTGTAAAATGTTTTGGAATTGCATAATGTGATGCAATTCGAAGACATTTTACATAATGTGACCTCAACCAACCCACATAAGCCCGCGTGGTATATAACGGCACACTCCATAGAGAAGAGCCCCGAGTCCCAATGACGCAGCCTAGAGTGGAGCACAGTTGCCTACAAGAAGTCGATTCACACGAAGAGGATCTGAGACTTTGAAGAGATCTAGATGATCGGGAAACGAAGAAGTCAACAGAGAGTGGCACAGACTGGCGGTCCGCACAATAAATGTGGACGCATAGCGCTTATTTCGGATTCGTGGAACTTTTTTTTTTACGGATAGGAAATCATCAAATGACTTCTCCCGCTCCGGGCAGAGCGGAAGGGAGTGTCAGACTTGTACTGACTAAAACCCATCCATGTTACTTCTTTGCCCTTTGTGTTCCAGGGCCGCGGTATCTCTTTCGAACAGTCCCGCAGCCCTGGCAGGCATCGGCCCTTGCGGGCTCCTCCCTGTTTGCTGACAACTCTTTGAGGCGCGTGTGGAACATGAACGCGCCGTCTACACAGCCTGTCGTCAAAAGACGGCTGGACGGCGTGCTAGCCCATTACTCACCGTCCACAGGTCCGCGTCTACGGTGGCCGGAAGTCACCACGTGACCCCCGACGGCGACGCCCGGGGCTTCAACCGTATAACGGTATCTCTGTTTGTCCTATGATAATATGAAGAAAAAAATGGCTAGAGAAATAGTATTGAAGAAGTGTTATTGAGTTTTTCAATCAGGATTTACTCAGTACAGCCTGGAATCTGAATTTCTGCCCATCTGAAGGCAATAATCCCTATTACATGGTTTCAAACAAAGTTCCAACTGGACAAGGCGCCTATTTAATTTAAAGACACACTACAACGTCGATTGACGTTGAATGAAGTCAGCTGACGTCCACCATAATCCTGCCTTGAGCGCCCACCTGGATCATCTAGAACGATTGTCATCATCAATCCATGCCACATACTTTATTACCTACAGCAAGGTTTTCAGGCAGTTCAACATTCAAATAAAAAAAAGATATCACAATTAACAATTTTATAAGTCTCCTTTCTCTATTCCATCTTTTGTGGGAACAATTTCATAAACAGTCTCAATATCTTTGGATCGTGTACGTTTCGCTGCCAATTCTTTTCGGTGCTGTGCAAAGAACCATCTGTAAAAAAAAAAAAACAAATGAATTAGCAACCATAATGCTAGTAAGCTAAAGCGGAGTAAATGAAAGAAAACTCATTCATGATCCATCGGCTAAACTTGGTGATAGGTAAATATCAGTACCAAATTGACAAAATGATGGACATAGGATATTGCCAATGACTAATATAGTCCAGTCAACAAGTTCAAACGTGTTAAATAGAAATAAAGCTCCTAAAAATATGTACGATAGCTCATTCAATGCAGAATGACGTCTAGAAAAACGTTTTTAAGGGTTTTTAAGCACATTAAAAATTGCGATTTTTATTAACAAAATAATATAAAAAAAACATGGTATTTAGTTTTTTTTCTGATGATATTTAAGGAATTTTTAAAAAAGATCCTAAAAGAGGAGGAAATTTCCAATAAAAATCCTAACTCCCGAAACTCTATCTCTATTATTTATAGTTATTTTTTAACGTCGAAAATAGGGCTTCGCGAGGTCGTTCGCCGCGCCGCATGAAAAGCCGGTATATCACCTACAATATTTTTTTTATAGTATTAAATAACTATTTAAAAATTTGAATAAATTTTGGTATAATAAACAAAAAAACATCGGTGAAAAAAAATTTTATGTTGATTTTTCAAGATTTTTTTTATTTTTATTTCGCTGTTCTTGTAATTTTTTGAAGTTTTCGAAAAAAAATTTAACAATTAATATTATTTGCTTATAACAAATTGTAAAATAAACAATGAAATTATTTATGAAAAAAAAAAATATTTCTCTGTTAATCCATTGAAAAGAATAAATGATGATTTTTAAGAATAAATTAATTTGTTAACTAATTATTTAAACAATTGAAATATAAAAAAAACGATTATAAACAATAAAAAATAATTAAGAATTTTTTTTTATATAAATCTTATTTTTTACACAAGCAAAAAAAATTCCATAATAAGACTATTATGGAATTTTTTTTTGCTTGTGTAAAAAATAAGATTTTATAAACAATTTCTTAACAAACAACGTATTTTTTTTTCCAATCTTAATTAATACCTATATTAGATGCAAAACCAGCAGGAATAAGACATTACTCAAAAAAAAAATCATAACATTTTTTAGAAATTTCATTTTTTGTTCATTTTGAAAAATTATAATTAACAAAATAATAAACCTTAAAAAAAATTTTTTGCATTGCTTTCAAAATGTATAGACCATTTATTTAAATTTTTATGCCGTAATTTATAAATACAGAGATTGGAAAAAAATTGGTAATTAAAAATGGTGTAACATTTTGAAAAATCAACATATTTTTTTTTTTTCACCGAGGTTTTTTTCGTTCAAGTGTTTAGATTCAACAAAATTTATTCAAAAATTTGAATAAATTTAAATATGTAAATAGTTATTTAATACTCATCATCATCATCATCATCAGCCTTTTAATGTTCCCACTGCTGGGACACAGGCCTCCTCTCTATGAGAGGGAATGGGCTATAATCCACCACGCGGGCCCAGTGCGGATTGGTAGATGTCACATGTCTTCGAATTTTTGGTTCTAGGACATGCCGGTTTCCTCACGATGTTTTCTTTAACCGTTGTTGAGAGCAGTGGTGATGAAATAAATTACACAAAGTAATGCGCCTGCTTGGGTTCGAACCCACGACTTACTGTTCGTAAGTCGGGGTCGCTACCACTGGGCCACCGCTGCTCTCCCGCTGCTCTCTATTTAATACTAAAAAAAATATTTTAGGTGATATACCGGCTTTTCAGTAACGACCTCGCGAAGCCCTATTTTCGACGTTAAAAAATAACTATAAATAATAGAGATAGAGTTTCGGGAGTTAGGGTTTCTGTTGGAAATTTCCTCCTCTTTTAGGATCTTTTTTCAAAATTCCTTAAATATCACTATTTTAGAAGTTATTAAAAAAAAATCTAAATACCTTGTTTTTTTATCATATTTTGTTAATAAAAATCGCAATTTTTAATGTGCTGAAAAACCCTTAAAAACATTTTTCTAGACGTCATTCCGCGTCGAATGAGCTATCCGCACATATTTTAAGGAGCTTTATTTCTATTTAACACGTTTTAGAACTTGTTGACTAGACTAATAAGCGTGTTACGTAATTAAACGGCTAGTATATTCTTTTTTAACCAATTATTTGTAAATGGTCTTTGGGAAACTAGTCAGCCAGTAGACTGAAGTAAAAAAACCAAATTCAATCAAACGAAAATACATCAGGTTTTTTCATCGAAAGTTTCTTATTAGCAACTTGCATAGCTGTTTTGTCCTAGTTGTTGGAAAAGGGCTAGCCTTTTAGAATACAAGCGGTGATGTTATGAGATCGTAATGTATATTTCACACCATAATTTATACAGCCCGGTCAAGTTAGACATACAACCTTATAAAAAATCGCATAGAGGTGAGAATTTGTACGAATGTATAGAACACCATTACAAATGAAATGTGAAAGTCCCCATCAATCCGACCTTTGCAAAAAAAAAAGGTTGAAGGTCGCGTAAATGAGTTTTTTGATTTTTTCAGCCAAACGATAAGTTTTATCATAAAATATTTCAGATCGTGCAATTATCTATAAGTATTGCTTCAAATAAAAAATTGTACTATTATGTAATGTAATTCGCCGGCTGCTAGATAATTATCGGTAAAGAAGAAAGGTATCCCTCTCCATTCCGAGTTTCTATTTCTCTTCTTTTCGTGTAAAGTATAAAACTGTCAAAAATATCTATGTTGATTAAGAATTTTGACAGGTTCAGATTCACGTGAGATAAATATGAAAGTAAAATATTGTACATACGTATACTACAACTGCAGCAAATCTTTATCAAAGAGGTCTGTCACCTCTTTGATAGAGATTTGCTGCAGTTGTAGTTATTTGATTTGTCAAATAGAAAGATCACATTATAATGCTTAATAAAAAGACCACAAAATCCACCGATTTTGTACAGAAAAAAGGGATTGTTACAAGTTGTATCGTTATAGTTTGCACTCATGTAATGCTCGAATCCGAACTGTTACATTACAGGCGAGGCGGCGAAGGCCTTTCAATACCCTGCTAGGCTAATATAACTTACATAAGTATACCGATCGCCGGCAGGGTCATGAAAGAGCTGAACACGAAGACAGCCCCACTGAACACCGTGACGGTGTTGGAGTACAGCTTGAAGTACGTAGGGTCGAAAGTCAGAGCTGCCAGGGTTTCCACCAGGCTGAAGAGCGAGTTCATTTTACCTGAAAAACAAACAAGGAGTTTATTTGAAGGACGGCTTTGTTGATCTCCTGGTCACAAGCGTTAATTCTTCTTATGAAGACCTATATAAGTAGCAATTGCTTCAAAGCCTTATTTTTCTAAAACAACAATTCACACACGCTATAAGGTTTTCTGTCAATTCAATTCATTTTTAACTTGTCGCTAATAGAATGTCACTATATCTAAGCCCTCTG
The DNA here is from genome assembly GCA_950005105.1 of Lycophotia porphyrea. Taxonomy (NCBI): domain Eukaryota; kingdom Metazoa; phylum Arthropoda; class Insecta; order Lepidoptera; family Noctuidae; genus Lycophotia; species Lycophotia porphyrea. Next base: position 16,221,649 of record OX465388.1, on the reverse strand, counting down.
GAGTCGGTTTCCAGCTCGGGCAGTATCTTATTGGGTTTATCATTTGGAGTTTTTAGTATCAGGCCAGAGTTACGATACGCGCCCGTTTGATGGCAATAGGATCGCCTAAACTGAAACATAACTAGCAAATCTTGATATATTATAGGTACACTTCTGCCTAACCATTCAAGGACAACAGACAGGACGTTGTATTTGTTCAATAATAAAAATCTAAGTAGAACTAACAAAAAGTATATTTTATATTTCTTTCTCTATATATATATACACGATGGCATTATTTCAATTTAGTTGACATTATTTACTTTTTCAAGCATGGTACTCGTATTATTATTTTGTATTGTTTTCCTTTCATGTGTCGTATTATTGTATTTTTGTTTGTTACTGTAAATATGAGGATTATGTGGGTCATATTTTTTTTTAATACGATTTATTTTAGTTTCACGATTGTCTGGCAGTTTAAGTACTTTATGCAGCCTACCCAAATTTCCTTTCTTTGGTATTGATCATCGTGTCGTTGGGCTCCTTGGGTTACGAGTCGAGCTACACGATCACTGACTAATGCTTACACACTGGACAATAAAAGAGACAATGACCTCTGACCTCTTTGTTTCGGCTGTTTCTTCTCAGAGTAGTCAGGTACGAAACCGGCCCCATCTTGTTTTTAAAAACATGACGTGTAAAAGTGTTTGGAAAAACCTATTTGCAAAATAAACATCTAAACATTTGATCTCATAGAGAGGAGAACTGTGTCCCAGCAGTGGGAACATTATAGGCTGATGATGATGATGATGAACCATTTTTTAGTTCGACGTCATTCCTCTAGGTCTGATATCTGAGTCACTACATAAAGTTAAAATATTTCATTTCAGTCAAAACTAAAAAAGTAAGTGAAAAACATGTGCCACCACCTTTATTAAACATTATGGGGTGCTGCACACCCTATAATTTTTCTTACAGCGACAGTTAGGTTATTTACATTCAGCAACAAGTTATTTAAAATCTAAATAAAATATTAATTAAATGAAAAATTCATGTTCATTTAGTAAATATTTATGAAAATGCGTCATATAATCAAGTATCATAATAAAAAGTACAACTTACCCATTTCTTCGCTAGATACCAGCTTAGATGCCATCGACCGCAGAGATGTGAAGGTTGTCGCATTCAAGGTCTCAATTAGTGGTACTGTAAATAAAAACATAGATTACAATAACCTATAAGTACTCACGCAGCACACACATGCTCTTTTACTTAGTTTCACTCATCTATACACAAGATGATCTATACATAGCGAGTTGCACAAAACCAACGAGCAGTGGTCCACATTAGCCATGGCCTTGAAACAACTGGAAGTCATGGGGGCAGGCCTTTGCCAGCAGTGGGATGACGCAGGCTAACAGTATCATCTATACAACACATACATACAAATAAATAAAATTGAAGTGTCTGTTTGTAATTTAAAAATATTAGCTTATTACTGAATGCATATCAAAGTATTACGGTACTTAGAACATTTCTTTTTGTCTGTCTTTTTGACGGGTTTTTACTGGCAGATAGCTGATGTTATAAGGAGTACAGGCACATACCACAGGATAGGATAGGCTACACACGTGTGTTTAGCTTCGCTTTGCAAGAAAATGTATGTAATTGTTTCCACTGCAAACCACGGCCATGCTATGCATCAATGGACGTCATAAGTACACGCGTGGCTTGGTCGTATAAGGCGCTCACATAGCTCACAACGCTGTCAATGCCATGCACGCTGTGCCTGCGGTACACGGTGGGCCACGCACGTTACAGTTGTACATAGTTGTGCGTGCGTATCGTTTACTGCAGTGGAAACGTAGACCCATGTTGTCAAACAAATGAATCCACACAGTCAATGCGCCGCGTGGTCGTGAACAGCGTGCGCTGCGGTGGGTTTCCGCCTTAACTTAGGCTACTTTTATTTCAGAAAAAAGATTGGGTTCCGTGAAAAAAAATGAATGCCCATGCAATTGTTAAAAAAATCGGAGTCAAGTAGGCAAGTCCTATTTTTATAATAATTTCATATTTTTATAACATCTTCACGCGGACGAAACGCGATCGAAATACTCACCCATGAACATATGAAAGTCAGTCTGCACAAAGGTTATGAGAATAGAGCCAGCGAGCTTGGATGGAAATGAGGCACAGCATCGAGTCATGGAAGCCCCAGCGTTTGCTGAACACGCTGATGGAGAATAATGCCCCTGAAAAATAAAAACAGATGATATAATATCACGCCTGTAATCCCCGAAGTTTTAGGCAGAGGTGTACCCTAATAGTAGGTACACCCACATTTCGCCAGTTACGTTTAAGCCCCATGTATAGGAGGCGAGCCTATTGCCATCAACCGAGCACTAATCTAGACTCCGTGGTTATTACCGAGAAATTCCTGATGGCCAAATAACAATTTGGCCGACCCGGAAATCGAAGCCAGGACCTCAGCAGTCGTAATTGCGACTAGTAGACCAACGGGGCAGGCAAAAATGAAAATATTGGTACAATAACATGACAGACGCCCGAAAGTATGACAACTAATCCTTCTATGGGGAATAGAGTTACTCAGCAACCTGGTTGTGGAAGTCAGATAGGTAGTCACTCCACTTAGCTGCATGTGGTTAGACTGACCGACACCAATAAAGTAGACAAAGACTACGCTGATGATGGGGTGACTTAACATAACACTGAAAGGTAGTAAAGTGAAGGGACGACAATGATAAACAAGTTTCAGCTCACGTTACCACAAATAGAGCGTATTTCATCTTTTTGAATCGGGAAAAAAATACCGTGCAAGTAAATATAAACTTTCAGGAGCTTATTATTTTCATTCCTAAACTGTACAGCAAGAATTTTGATGAAACAATTGCGAAGTAGTTAAGCAGTGAGCTGCTTGGCCACGTATCACAGGTTCGACGTGGTGTTTGATATGGTTGTACACTGTTTTACGGACAAAAGTTTTGTAGAATTTTGTTTCATAATTATATTTTTTTTTTCTCATATTATCGTTTCTTTATAGAACAAACAATACGCAGAATACTTGCTTGGAAGATATTTAAATCATCGATTTTTGTTTCAAATATTTTGTTTGGATTTTCATATCATAGAATAACAAATCAAATATTCTTTATGCTCATATTGTTTAGTTAACATATAATTTATTACTAAGAAAAACATTGTATCGAGTGACAGTTTCTAAATGTTTCAATTCATATTCGTCTTTGACAAAACGCAAACGCCCTCCTATAAAATTACAATACCGCGTTCATAAAAACAATGCGTTTAATCTTGTTATTCTCGTTAATAGTGACTTCATTAGCGCTTTCGTACGTACTATGTTTACTTTTTGCGATAAAATGAGTGATACAGAAGTAAGTACTTCTGTATCGGTACCTGTGAAGTTTTCAAATCAAAGAGAGGAAGGAGGTTTTGAACTATAGGTTCATAATTGTCGGAGTTCCCCTAATTTTTTTACTGAGACAATTTTCGAGGTAGCAGGTCATAGTTCTAATCTAACCTAACCTATGTGGCCGGATTGAACGGAATATTTCACATACACGGCGACATACGGCGTAGTCGACGTAGCCCCGCTAGCTCCTATTTCTGTCTGCAGGGTTTAAAGTAACCTAACACGTCCACTTTTACATTTTCTTTGAAATAAAATACTAGGGACGAATACATCGAACAAACAATATTCATTAAAATAATTCTACTGTTTGATAAGTTTGTGAAATAAAAAAAATTGTTTTTTTTTTCTCTTTATTTATTATTTATTTATAAAACGTAACAACACAAACTTAATTAAACTATAACAAGCTCCGGAGTTAGGTGACGACAAAGTTCGATGGAACATGCAAACATCGTACATATTTATCTCAAGTTCTCTAAGTACATCCTCTCTTGCAGACTGAAATCTGACACACTCCGTCAGTAAATGAGTAACATCCTCCTGTGTTTCACACACCTCACAATTTGGTGAATCAAGTTTCCCCAACAATACCTAACATTGCCAAAAAAAACAAACGTGATTACAAAATTCATTGAATTGATATTTTTCATTCAAGTAAATAGTCGTTAAAACAATAATATTCGAAATAAAAATATAAGGATCAAATATTATATGAAACATTTTCTATGGAACGAAATTCTAGGAAATTTCTGTCTGCGAAACAAGGGAACACCGTTTGATATGGAGCCTACATACATATTGACTTCTAGTTCTAGCTATTAGTTTGCGTATGGTACCTAGTTTCATAATATTATCTAATCGAACCAAAGATTGTCTGGAAGACATCTTCACTATCGATAAGACTACCCATTATACAACGTAGATGTCTCTATCATTGTTATATATTTTCCTGGTGTCAATATTGTATTTTTTTTCAATATATATTGTAAAAATGTATCCATGATAATTAATTTTATTGTGAATCGTGTAAACAGAGCGACCGTGTACGGGTCATCAGCTTTACAAAGATAGTAGTTAGACTGTTTAAAGAACGCGCAACTTCACTTGCGACGTTATTACTGTTTGTGATTGAATTGTGATGGAAAGTGTCATACATATGAAACATATGAAGGCATTCACACCCCAGTTACTTTTTGTAAAGCTACATTTCTCAACCTGATAATATTACATAACCTTCTATAACTTTTCCGAGTTCTTAGTTATTGCCCACTGACACTTTTAACGTTGCCCTAGAAACAGTAACTCCTGCGTGGAAAAATGTGACATTTCAATGCACGGTGCGTAGATGCACCAATAGGTTGAAATAGTGCATCTATCTTAAAGCAGAGCAGCGGTGGCCCAGTGGTAGCGACCTGGAGTTACGAACAGTAACTCTTGGGTTCGAACCCAGGCAGGCGCATTACTTTGTGTAATTTATCTCATCACCACTGCTCTTAAATACGGTGAAGGAAAACATCGTGGGGAAACCGGAATGTCCTCGAACCAAAAAATTCGAAGACATGTTGTGACATCTACCAATTCGCACTGGGCCCGCGTGGTGGATTATAGCCCATTCCCTCTCATAGAGAGGGGGCCTGTGTCCCAGCAGTGGGAACATTATCGGCTGATGATGATGATGATGATCTTAAAGCTTACGAATAAATACAAGCTCAATTTTCTCTTTGTAGCAGTACCCTTCGACATCGCGGTCAACTGGAAGTGATTACCAGACTGGCCGTATTGCCGCGAATAACAATTCACGTGACCAGCTGGCCAAGTATTAAAGACCTGTTGACAAATCGATAACTAGGTACTTACCAATTGAATGTGTTATAATGCTGTAAGTCGAATACAAGCTGTATTTAAGCGCGTCCCACTTCAATTTGTACCTCACGTACATGTATGTGATTATCTGTTCACCTGGAAGAAATAAAAGAGTTTTAAAACGGATAAATATATTAATACAAAATAGTTGCGACTCATAAAACGTCCCGATAAGGCGATGCCATTACTGTGCTTATAAAATGTGTTGAAGTTTGTTTGGAATTACCTAGAAATTATCTCGTGTGGATCACGTATAGTGCTTATCAATCTGTGCGTTTACTTTTAAGCAACTTATGATTTTGGGTGCACAATAAAGACGAAATCACACAGAAAGCGGGCGCGGCTCCGGTGCGTCTTAGTCTCAGGACGGGCCCGGCGCAGCTCCCGCGCGGTACCCGACCCGCGCCCGTCAGGCGCACGCTCTCTGTGTGATGTCGTCCATATAAGTATGCACATGAAATTACATCCGCCGTACTCCCGCACTCGCCCTGTGTGTGTTGCGCTTAAGGACTAATTCACAAAATTATTGGGAAGAAACTGTGCCGCAACCGGCAATATCACACTAAAGCTTGCTTTAAGTAACAACATTTCTTTGTCGGGACGTCGCACTGTTTTATTGAGCAACAGCTGAGCAAAATAGTGTAGTTAATGAGCAAATAAGCTTATAACAAAGACGCGTGGAAGTATAGTGTATATAATGCACAAATGCTTGCGCAGACACAGGTGCAGTTTCTCCATCTGTGCAACACGACCAGAATAGAATCACGCGCAGGACCTATGACCTAACAACACAGGCTGTTACTGCAGTAAAGTGCAGTAGTTTATCCAACTGCTGATACAACATTGCTATTCTAGAATTACGTTCTGCCATCAGGAATTTCTCAAGTTCAGTTTACGAAATTGGTGTGGTACCTCCGAAGCTGCTTCAGAAACCACGTTAAGCCAGGTCCAGCCCCTGATCTCTCTCCGGATTACCAACTCTGCTCCTGTATCTGCACAAATACTTATGCACTATAATATCTCCCGCGTGGATGGCTAGTCCCCGCAAAGAGTGGGCCTCACCATGGGCGAAAACGGTAGAGAAAACTATTTCACTAGAATAAATCTACTTACCATGGTAGGGTCCATAAATAATGGCAACGACAAGAAGCGTCAAGATGATCTTCTTCCTGTAGTTCGTATCTCTCTTCTTAAATGCTACTTCTCCAGTTTCTTTCACCAATGTTACTATGTCAGAGCAAGTTACAGGTTCTACCTGGAAAGCGATTATACGATTTGTCATGTATAAAATACACGGTGTAAGGGATATCGTTGCGAAAAGTTTTACCATGGATTTAGTACATGATTCTAGATCCACCAGAATAGATTTTTCGTCATTTACTAAATGAAAGATATTTAACATAGTTTATGACCGTGTAATGGCAGGATAAGTATATTTGTAACAGCACGTTTTTTTTCTCCTGGCTTTTATTATTGTAACTGGCTTTAGATTATATAAAACGACAGCATAAACACCAAATTCATGATAAAGGAGTTGAATAATAAAGTGACCATAAAAAATGTTTACCTTCTTATTCTTATCAGTCCGTGGCTTAGTGTTACTCTTCAAGCAGAAGAATCCGTAAGAGAATGTCATCATATAAATAACTCCAGAAACTGTAAAGACTCCGTAATATCCCAAAACTTTCAACAGGATTCCACTTAAAGCCGATCCAATGGGTATTCCGACAGTCATGCAAAGATTCACAAGTCCCACTCTGAAGGTTCTGGATTTTTCATCAGTAATATCACTAATGTAGCTGAAGACTCCGAGGTAAACCATGACCCAGTCGCCTGTTACAGCCGGGAGCATAGCTTCGAACAACATAGTCACTTCAACAGCGATTTCTCTGAAGAAGAAGGTGCTGATCAAGTTGCTAATGGACACCATTAACTCTCCGAAGATTGGCAGCAAGATACACACTTTCCTGTTCCCAGTTCTGTCACTCCAAGCGCCCATGAATATCACGAGTAGCATTGGGATTAAAGTCTGTATCACACTCTTCCATGATTCTATGTTGGAGATGACCTTCTGGACTTCACCCTCGAACTCTGTCAAGTTTCCTTTCCTATCGATCAGCGCATCACAAATTGAATCATTATAGTTCAGCTTCACGCGGCAAGCTTTATCCAAGTTTAGATTTTGTATCGCCAGTCTGGCTAACATCGACGGTATAATGAGACCTGCTAGTATAGGCTCTACCGTTATATTTGATCTTATTCGACATAGTTTTCTTATAAAACTTTCCTTCTCAGCTGTACAATATTTGATATTTGTTTCTTTAATTGTCTCGTCATCAATAGGTTCATGATTTTCTCCTGGATCTGACATGTTATGTTCACTCAACGAAAGTGTTTGTCAAACTAACAGTAGATGTAATTATATTACAAGTTTATTTCTCACGTATTATCTCAAATCGCATAAGATGTATATTAATAAATTTTTAAATAATAATACATTTTATTCAAAGTTAATAATTGATACAATTGAATACAAATTTCAGAAATAATGTAGATATAACAGAGTTCGATGCCTGTACTAGGGTAAACCTGTATCACAGGCGATATGCGTTCTAATAATAGCTGTTTGGACAATAGGTTTCTAAACAATACATAACATAAGAATTTTTTAAAGTAGTGAATTAACTAGTTAATTTATTATGATAAACTACATAATTTAATTAAACTCTATTTTTTTTAAATAGGAACAATATTAAGAAACGTCAGGTAAACATGTAGATAAATGCTATGTGAATTACGCACTTAATTAATTACAATATATATAACGATAGTATCAGCAGTATTTATAAACAAGTTACACTCGGTCAAAAGTTCACTATTTCTCGTCCATTATAACTAAATTACACACTAAGCAAGATTACATACGCCTTACGACAGTAATACAGTAAAGTAGGTCACTATTATTTATGTATTAATAAAATATTGCGAGCATAAATATTGCTAGCGAGCACGTCTGAACGCTGCAAGTGCAAAGATACAATATTATGTACGGCATGATCCAAAAACTGTTACAGATATTTTATATTTGCCAAGTATTGATAAACTAACTCTATACATTAATCTTACATATATACAGATATTTTGTATAATGTATGGTTACATCGATTGCTTTACGAGAACATTCTAGATTATGCGCGAGTCTCGAATGTTCTACTGTGGAAATTTCTAAGACGATTCGAGTCTAGAATGTTCTACTGAAGATATCCCCTCGTCTCTCTACTCTTCTTAAAATATTCCTCCCTAGTCACTCTACTTAAAATATTACTTCCTTGTAAAATGTCTAAAATATAATTAAACTTATGTTATTTATGCCTCTATTTATTTTACTTTAATATTAGCAGAGAGCTGAGTTGCCTGAGGCTAAATTCTGTGGGTGGATGACAAAATAAGAGTAAGAAACTTGAATTTTACATAAAAATCGAACTGTATCTACAAGACGATCGTCATTTTACAGTCTGTAGCTGGGCAAAGATCGAAATTAACAAATTGGAAGGACAGAATTGGCAAACATAGAAATTCATGATAACTCGATTACTTAAAAGTTATCCAGGTACAATGGATGTTATAAAAGGTACAATTAAAATGCCTACTCATCCAGGACCATTAAGCACAACCGAAATATATATACTCGTATATATATTTTTTGCAATTTTGTATCTGCAATCGACTAGGTCACATTAATATACGCAGCATAAATAGGAACTTCTGTAGTCTCCAAACACTCATCCATACCACTTAAGTTGATTTCGATGTTATTGTGCTGGCTGAGGAAAGTAAGTAATCTACCGATAGTTAACGGTTATCAGTCACACTGTTCCTCAAATAACACAAACCAAAATAAAGGCGTCGTAAGTCGTAATCTACCTAAGAACTGAGTCTAGCGCCACTGTATACGAACCCAATATAGTAAATGCAAAGTGTCTCATTTGCAAAATAGAACCGGGATTAGCGATTGTAGCAGTTTACAGGTCTCCCTCTTACAACACCAGAGATCAATTTGAAAGTTTCTTAAATGATGCCTACAATGATCTTTCTACTTATCAGAACGTCGTCCTTGTTGGTGACCTGAATGTCGATATCAAGCAAGACAACAGAAACGACCGTAGCTTAGACTATCTCATCCTAAACGCCTCTCATGGACTATCACCTACCCACCTACTTCCAACAAGATTAGAAAACTGTATTGACCATAAAGACAAATCTAGACACTCTGACCATCTTAATTCTGGAATCACACATAACCGACCATAGACCAATAGTGCTATTACTTAACTACACTATCCCTACACGTAACAAGATAACCACTGCTTCTCGCACAAACTATGACGCTATGAAGGAAGAATTAGGGAATACAAGTTTTGCAGACATCTACAAGACCCGTGACAGTAACGAAGACATACTAATAAAAATTATCTCAACAATACAATATACAATACAAGTCACCCTCCCGAGGAAACAACGAACCTTAAAGCCATGGATCACCGCAGGTCTTCTTAAATGCATTAAGAATCGAGACAACATGCATTTAAAATCCAAAAAAACTCCCGATAACGTAATTCTAAAACTCACGTATACACGATATACAATTTATTGTAATCAATTACTTAGAAAACTAAAACAAGCACATAAACACAGTGAACTATAAAAAAATAAAAACAACCCTAAAGCCCAATGGAAAACGAATCACAAACACTCGCGCAAAACGAAATAGGTCAGACATACTGTTGAAACTATGTGTGCACTTTTTTCACTAACGTACGTAAAAACTTGCCCTCCAAGATATCGCAAAATCAAACCACAACCATCAGCAGTTATGCCCCAGAAACTTTAACAAAAAGCAACTCCGTGTAATTCGCTTGTCATTACTGAATTAGACGAAAGTGACGTGGAAGCAACTATACTTCAGCTACGCAGTGACTGTGCCGTAGGTTAGGACGGTATCCCGCTATCGTTGATTAAAATACATCGTCATATCCTGGTCCCACTTAAAACCTATACAACATTATTTCTAGTATTAGCTCAGAATAAGTAACTGAATCGATTCCAATAATTTTTAAACCATGTTATATTTTGTCCCAAAAATATTTAAAAAAGGTTGCAATTGGACACCGCGCGAACAATGAGCGCAAAACGACGCTGGAGACGTGGTCGGAGCGGTGCGCGGGCGCCGCGTGGTGGGTGAATATGTTTTTGTACGGACAACTAGGTAACAGAACAAGCTTATAACTTTGTGATTTTTCATGATACAGTTTTGAAATTTTGTACATAGATTCTTTAAATAAAAAAACTAGACACGTGTTTCGGGTTTCGCATATTCTATAACTAATCCATACTTAATATTATAAATGCGAAAGTTTGTTTGTTTGTTTGTTTGTTACCTTTTCACGCCTGAACAACTGAACCGATCATCCTGAAATTTTGCATATACATTCTAAGGTGTACAGATACGGACATAGGATACCTTTCATCCCGGAAAAAAGTACTGTTCCCCAGGAAAACCACAATAACGTGATTTTTTAATAGGTGGCGCCACGTGTCTGTCGAACAATGATTGAATTATTATAGAAACTTTAGTAGTGTGATACTCCCTCATACATTTTGAGAGTCTAAATTGTAGATAAACCGGTTTTTCATCCTCCTAACTATCCATCCTAATATTATAAATGCGAAAGTAAATTGCTTTGCTTGAAACCTTTTCACGCCCTAAACCGCCGAATCGTCATCATCATGACATTTTGCATAGGTATACGTTGTCAGGGATACAGAATAAAATATCCATCTTTTAACCAGGAAAAAAGTACTGATCCCGGGGGATAAATTCATAAAAAGCTCACTTTCGAATATATAATATTATATAGTATAGGAAATACATTTTGTGAGTCGAGCAGCGTTTTTGTGGTATAATTTCAACAGTTTCACAATTTGTTTGATAGATGGCGCTGTAGTGACGACGCCGTTTTCTGAATCGCGGTGTTAAGTTTTTTTTGTGGAAGAATGATCATGTTAGGTTCCTTTGTGTGTTTCTTTAAGGTTAGGTTTCTTTGCCTTTTTCTGTTTTATAATGCCTCGCAAACGTAGTTCCAACTTAGGTAGGAGCACATCGCGAGCCCGAGCAGCGAAAATTGCTCGATCTCGAGAATCCTCCGTTCATGCCGAATTAAGAACGCAAGAACAAGCGGAGCGACAAGCAGCTTTGAGAGCTGATGAGTCAAAGCCAGGAAAGACGGGAGAGCCAAGCCACCCGCCAAGCTTCTCTGAGAGCGTCTGAAACGCCCTTTCAAACGCAATTGCGTTTGGGGGAACAAGCCGAAAGCCAGAGAGCTCTAAGGGTAACTGAGACGCCTGTTCAAACACAGCTCCGTCTAAGAGAACAAGCCCAGCGGCAAGTAGTCATTAGAGCGACAGAAACTCCAGAACAGTCGCAGGTGAGAAGGAGCGCTGTTGCAGAAATGCAAAGCGAACGCCGAAGAATTTTTATGCGTCACAGTTGGTCCGTATTTAATCATTCTGGATTTGAATACGATCCTTTAATTGATTACAACAATCAAACATCAGCTGTTGTTGTTGTTTCGATGAATTAAAATGTCTGTTTTGTGATGCTTTAAAATGGAAAAACGAGACCGCGGGGGTGTGTTGTTCCAATGGCAAAGTTTCCCTTCCTATACTTGGTGTACCAGAAGAACCTTTGAAAACTCTATATTTATCTGATGCAGATGAATCACGGCGCTTTTTAAATAAAATCAGAAAGTACAACTCTTGCTTTCAAATGACATCATTTGGAGTACATAGAGAAATAAGAATGCCCGGGTTTTCGCCAACTTTTACCGTACAAGGTCAGATATATCATCGAATTGGTTCACTTTTTCCAGCAGAGAACGAACAGCATAAATTTTTGCAAGTTTATTTTATAGGTGATGAAGAAAATGAAGTAAACCGTCGTTGCCAATATATTCAAGGAGTTGAAAGAGATACGGTACTAAAAATTCAAAGAATGTTACAAAGGTATATTACCTTTAAAACCGCAATAGAAAACTGGCCTCAAGAAGGTCGTTATCCATGCTGATCGAACTCCGCGTGGCGAACATGAGAGGCGCTTTAATGCACCGACTATTAATGAAGTTGCTGTCGTAATGAGTGGCGACCAGCTCCCTTCACGAGACATAGTGTTACGAACACATGATAATACACTGACACGCGTGGCCGATACCCATAAGTTCTACGATGCTTTGCAGTACCCATTAATTTTTAGCAAGGGACAGTCGGGATACTGTTTTGATATACCACTCATTAATCCTACCACAAAACAGCCAGTTCCCAATAAGAAAGTTTCCTGCATGGATTTTTACGCCTACCACATGATGTTTTGAGAAAATTACTTTAACCTCCTTCTACGGTCAAGACAACTGTTCCACCAATTTTTCAGTAGATATATACATCAAAGTCGAGAGCGTCCGACTTCGTTACTAAAAGAAAATTACATTCATCTGCAAGATGCGATTAGCACGGATGGTAATATAAAACCCAACGATTTAGGCCGAATAGTTATTCTTCCCTCTACTTTTGTTAACAGCCCCCGCTATCTGCATGAATATACACAAGACGCTTTCGCCTATGTACGCACTTACGGCAGGCCTGACCTATTCGTGACTTTTACCTGTAATCCCTCATGAAAGGAAATAACAGAAGAGCCTGGGCCAAGAACTACTGACCGACATGACTTAGTTGCTCGCGTGTTTCGAATAAAGGTCCAAAAACAAATGAATGGTCAATGAGTGGTATGGTGAATGGTCTACCACATGTGCACATTCTTATTTGGTTAAAAGAAAAGCTGCGTCCCAACCAAATAGATTACATTATAAGCGCCGAGATTCCGGATCCAGAACAAGATAGGGATTTGCACGAAACCATAACCAGAAACATGGTTCATGACCCCTGTGGAGCACGTAATCATCCAGTATCACCTTGCATGAAAAGTGGGAAATGTACAAAAAATACCCCCGAGAGCTGCTGAAGGAAACAGTGCATAATGACAAGGGTTACCCTTTATACAGACGAAGTGCAACCGAAGATGGTGGAAGGGTAACGATTCAGACTCGCGGTGGGGCCGTCGGAACTCTTGGTAATAGCTGGGTCGTGCCATATTCACCTATTCTATGTAAAATATTTAATGCCCACATTAATGTAGAAGCCTGCAGCTCTGTTCGTGCCATTAAATATATTTGTAAATATTTTGATACGTACGATACGTAGATTGAAAATCGGCGATTTTCGATCTACGTGATAGTGGTGTAGTGCAGCCACTTAATGAAGTACAAACCTATCAGGCAGGGTGATATATCAGTAGAAATGAGGCAGCTAGGCGGCTTCTTGGTTTACCCTTACACGAAAGACTTTCGACTGTTACCCATCTTGCCGTGCACTAAGAAAATGGACAGCGTGTTTTCTGTAATGAACATAATTTCCAGGAAAGGATTTCATCACCCCCTAAAACCACATTAACCGCCTTTTTCCAGCTTTGTCAGACAGATTCTTTCGCAAAAACGTTATTGTATTCTGAAGTCCCCCGTTGTTATACGTGGAACATCTCAAGAAGGGAGTGGAAACGCCGCATTCAAGGTACGCCTGTTGAAGATTGGCCTGGGGTAAAATCATCGGACGCTCTTGGTCGTGTATATACCGTCCATGTAACGAGCTTTGAATGCTTTTGTCTGCGCATGTTATTGCATCATATTCGAGGTCCAACTACCTTCAAGGAGCTTAAAATTGTTAACGGTCAGGAATGCGGAACTTATAGCATGTGAAGCTCTACGTCTCTTAGGGAACGATAACCACTTGGACGAAACTATGGAGGAAGCCGTGCAGTGCCGATCACCAGACATAATTAGGGAACTTCACGCAACCCTTATATCATCTTGCGGCCTTTCCAATCCTCAAACGTTATGGGATAAGTACAAAGAGTACATGGCCGAAGGCATATTGCGGTGATTGTAGCAAGTACATGCAGATATGTCTTTTAATGATCGCATTTACAACGAAGCGCTGACAAAGATTGAAAACAAAGTTATGACAATGACGGGGAAGAAGCTTCAAGATTTTGGAATGGTTGGCCCTCGACGATCAGGCGAAAGTGACCCATCATGGAACAGAGCACTTTATTTACCGCTGAATTTTTAAATTGTCTAGAGCTTTCAGGTGTCCTCGCATAAACTTCAATTAAAATTAGTTGTACCCGTTATGCTTATGCGCAATTTAGATGCACCCCGATTATGCAATGGGACGAGGCTTCGGATTACAGAATTAAGACAAAATATAGTCGGTGCCACTATTTTAACTGATGTGAGAAAAGGGGAAAGTGTAATTTTACCCCGAATCCCGATAATCCCCACTCAAGTCTCCAGTTTCCAATAAACCTAAGTTTTGCTATTACAATTTAATAAAGTGCAAGGGCAAACATTGCAGGTAGCAGGGGTGCATTTGGAAAAGCCATGCTTTTCCCATGGCCAATTATATGTAGCATGTTCGCGTGTGTCCAATCCACAGAATTTATACGTATTAGCGCCAAATAGAAGGACATACAACATTGTTCATAGGAGCGTCCTAGAATAATGTTCCGTTCTGAGCCCATGACTGCAACAGCCATATAACAAGCAGAGTACAACCCGCATTAATTGTCAAATCCTATATTAACGGGTGCGAAGCCGCGGGCAAAAGCTAGTGTTGTATATTTAACCTCTGCATTGAGTCAGGAGTTTTCCCGAATGCTCTTAAAAAAGCTATTCAGCACCCAATTTTCAAGAGAGGGGACAGAGACTGAGTTAACAATTACACACTCGTATATCGGTTCTCTCCTTCGAAATCTACGGTTATTTTTGACCTGTAGTTTTGTCAGTAAACTCACTACAATCTTTTACTTTTGACAGATGAGTTCGGATGCATGCTATATGTCATCAGTCAAAAGTATTTTTTTTTTATTAATGTTTTGTTGGTTAGATCTCAGTGTTAAAAATATACTATTTATGCATACTATATATTTCTTCAACAGTATATAGTACGCAGACCCGAAATATAGTACACTACTATATATTACAGTACGGTTGGCAACCCTAGTATCGACTGAAGACGCGGTACTAGATCCTACGCATTTGGTTGCTAAAAAACTCGACGAAAAGACGAAGTGCCGGAGAATTTTCATAGATCTTTCTAAAGCGTTTGACACGGTTTCTGTCTCCAAACTTATCTCCAAGCTGGCTAAGCTCTTGAGATTTTCACAGACTACCTTAAAAACCGTAGTCAAAGTCTTAATTGGTACCAATCTCAGTAACGAGGACAGTGTCAGTGTGGTACGCCGCAAGTCACTAGGACTTGCGGCGTACCACAAGGTAGCATACTAGGGCCTACATTGTTTCAATTCTACATAAACGATCTCTGCAACATGACGCTCTCTAACTGCAACATACACACCTATGCAGATGACACCGCAATTATCGTCCACGGTCCTTCTTGGGAAGCTGCTAAAAGCAACGCTTAATCTGCCTTAATCAGAATCATACTTTGGTTTAACTCTAACCTACTGATATTAAAGCTGGCCAAAAAATTCATGTTACTTTTTCTATCCGCTGCAACATGAAACCATTCAGTAATTTCTCTATAACGGCACACTCGTGTACAGTCCCTTAACTCATTGCTCCTGTCCAAAATTAAGAAGAGATGACAACGTCAAACACCTCGGCATCCACATAGACAACGGACTAAGATGGGACAAACACCTAGACACACTTACCACCCGAACATTACGACTTATCTCCATCTTTAAATCAGTCTGAGTCTAAATATTCTGGGTCTTCCCAAGTTTAAACTAAAACGTACAGTAAGGAGTTGCTACTCAAACAGGACTATCATAAAACGGAATCATTTCTAACTTACGTCACCTAATAAACATCCACTTTTTTGTGTCTTTCACCTATTTCTCGCACATGCGTTAAACACTCTCACATCCATAACACATCACAAACTCAGTTCATTCACTCCAATCACGACAAGCACAAAACACCCCAAACATTCCTACACAAAATCATCTAACACTTGCACTTCCATTATTCACTCATTCACTCTCACATTGCTAAAATTTACCACAAGATCAGAAATGCACCCACTTCACACCGTCCACCAGCACGTCTGCCGCAATAGAATTATATAAGCATACCCTATAGCCGGACACTGCCCCCTAAGATACAGGCCTAGACTAGTTATATAGCTATTTACCTTTACTAAACTAAGAACTTTAATCTGTATACAGTGCAGTGTATGTGCTTGAAAAAATGAACTTTGTGGTAAAATTAAGTTTTCATTATTATTACTCCTTTATTCATTTTTCTTACTTATTATTTAGGTACATTTTTAATAACAAAAATTATATAAAAAAAAACATTTAAAAATACATATAAAAAATAGTAGCCCACTGGTATCGGGAACAGGGTCCAGAGAGGAGAATCTCCTAACAGTACGAGCCGTGTCCAGGAGTACCGCTTTTTGAATCAAGCCCTTGATCCAGCTGCCTAACGAGAGCCTCCTCAGGAGTTGGTCGAGGCTTGATTTGCTTATCTTTCTCGGCTTACGAGGTTCTCGTCGTGCGGGACCGTTATGACAATAATCATTGCACGCCGCTTTGATCGATATACCACCGCTATATCGGGCTTATTGGCTACAATAGTCCTGTCAGTGATGATGGATTTATCCCAATGCAGTGTGATATTGCGATTTTCGAGAACTGGGTCGGGCGCATACCTATAGTACGGCACTTTCGATTCCACTAGGCTGCATTTTAGAGCAAGTTGCTGATGGATAATCCTGGCTACAAGGTTGTGTCTATTCAAATACTCTCCGTTAGCCAGACAAGAACACCCGCAGATAAAGTGACGGATTGATTTGCCTGAACAGTGGAATGCCCCTGATATAAGTCAACCGTGCCGGTCCTTCACAATAAATCTCCCGTAGTTATTCTTCATCAAAACTTCATCCATAATTGCACAGACAAAACCTTCGGTTTCTCCAAAGAGGTCCCCGAAACGTAGCCAGACTACGGCCGCTGATAGGTCTACATTATTACTTAATTTATTATGATAATCTAGCTAATTTACTTAAACTCTATTATTTTTTGAGATAAGAACAAATAAATGATTAGCCTTGCGGAAATCAACTCGACTCCGCTCCTCGGGAGTCTAAGTTCAAACCCCACGAAGCGGTCGCTCTTTTTGTAGATGTGAAAGTTCTGTCTTTTTGTTGTATTTGTTTGTTTATTATTTTGCAAACACTTTTAAACTTATAATCTAATTATATAAAACACTACAAGTTCTTTGAAATGGAAGTAGATTACATTACTACAAGAAAGCCAAAACGTGCAAATTCACTCGATAATTTGTTTATGAATAACTCCACATTGCTCGATACCACAATGACGAGTCTGCCAAGTACGTCCATACATGACGACGACACAATCACCAACCTGAACGAAACCATTAGAAGATTAACTATGGAACTTCAATCAGCACACCAGGAGATTGAGGACTTGAACAGTGAAAATTTCCGGCTAAAACTAGATATAGGTGAAGGTCAGAAAATTATCGGAACGTACAAAAAAATTCTCTCATCCGACATGACAAATACGACACCAGTGACCTCACGCAAACGAAATCTCATTAGAATGAACAGTAGGTCTACTCATTCTACACCCCAGAATCACGATGGAAAGTCTAGTATACACACCCATTCAATGCCCCTAAAACCGCAAGTTTTACCTATATCCACTTACTTCGATAAGAGTCCAAGCCCGTCTACACATAATCCATCCAATCTTAGACAGGATACTCGCCTAGAAGACAATTATTGTAACGCAGAAAATAAAGTTGACATGCTTAATAAAGAAACTCAAACTTCCGATCAGACTTATGACAATACATTGACACAGAATAAAAAACGGACTTTAATAACTCACTTGAGTGATGTTGCTATTGAAAAACCATCAGGCGTACTTCCAAAACAAAGGAACAAACTGGCTATAATAAGCAGCGGTTGCACAAAAGGAACTCTGCCGTTGATTGAAGAGGTCTTCTCAAACAATTTTGAGTATTGTCATTATTTGCTGCCAAACGCCATCACAGAAGACGTATTGAGCACTATTGAACACAAATTAAAAACCTTCTCTATTAACGACTATTGCTTAATTTTTATGGGAGAAAACGATTTGAAGAATAACGATTACATAGGAATTCTTGATAACTTAAGAAAGTATCTGAAAAAGAATACCCACACCAATCTCGTAGTGTGTGCCCCAACGTACATATGTGGTGCATTAATACTTAATTACAAAGTCGAACTCTTCAACAATCTCCTCTACTGGGACATTAAAAACAACAGACATGCATATTTCTTCGATAGTAATCGCACCCTATCGCTTGAAAATTTAGATAAAGGCTATGTCAATTACGCACTTATTAAATACACTATATATAACGATAGTATCAGCAGTATTTATAAAAAAGTTACACTTGGTCAAAAGTTCACTATTTCTTGTCCATTACTCACTAAATTACACACTAAGCAAGATTACATACGCCTTACGACAGTAATACATTAAAGTAGGTCACTATTACATATTTATGGATTAATAAAATATTGCTAGCGAGCACGTCTGAACGCTTTAAGTACAAAGACACAATATTATATACGGCTTGATCCAAAAAATGTTACAGATATTTTGTATAATGTATTGTTACGTCGATTGCTTTACGAGAACATTCTAGATTACGCGCGAGTCTCGAATGTTCTACTGTGGAAATTTCGAAGACGATTCTAGTCTAGAATGTTCTCTGAAATTGTGGCATGGAAAAGCTGGGAAGACGTTTTAGACGTTTAAACTAGGGTTCTAGGGTGCTTCTTTATTGCTTAGCAATTTTATTGATTTTTGCACTTCCCTTGGTGTTACAAGTTTTATAGGTGGTGAAAGCTGCTGGTCACTACTAGGGTAAGCATTTACCTCCTGTTCAAAATCTGTCATCGTAGAAGTATTTGGCACAAAGATGAGCGAAGAGATCTGCTTTCTCTCTAGGCCTTTTGGCCCATTTTCCTGTCTCTCAGTGGAGGTACTGCTTGTTGGAGTCTCTTGAGCTATTTCGTGAGTTTCCAGGGAATAATCATCACACTTTTTTGCAGATAGAGATGACAGTTTCTGTTGGAATGTGTAATTCTCATTCTCTGCTATTATTTCCTTCAGTTCTTCAGTTTTTTATCATCCGTATGTCTGCTTTACTGCCAGGCTCCCTTGCGTCTTCTTTTCATGACAAGTTTCTCTCGTATTTGCAGAGGTATGTTTCTGGTCTTGCTTATAGAGTCCCAATGACGCAACTGAGAGTGGAGCACAGTTGTCTACAAGAAGTCGATTCACACGAAGAGAATCTGAGTCTTTGAAGAGATCTAGATTATAATGATCGGGAAACGGAGAAGTCGACAGAGAGTTGCTGGCGCGGGCGGTTCGCACAATAAATGTGGACGCATAGCGCTTAGTTCTAGTTCGTGGAACATCAACCATATAACGGTATCTCTGCTCGTCCGATGATAAATAATATTAAGAAAAAAATTGCTAGAGAAATATCATTGAAGAAGTGTAATTGTAATTGGGTTTTTCGAGAACGGAAATACAGATTCTACAAAAAATTCAACTGTCTACCTATTACAGATCATGAGATACAGCCAGCTGACCGATAGACGAACGGACAGACGGACAGCGGAGGCTTAGTAATGGGATCCCATTGGTTGCCCTTCGGGTACAGAACCCATAAAAGCAAATGGATCCAATCAAAGCACTTATGAACGAAGTGCTTTGATTGGATCCGTCTGCTTTTGCAATATTCAAAACATTGTTGTTATTGGATATGTTGTATTCAGTCATGATTGTAAATCAAGGTAACGTTCAAGATTGAAAAGGAACGGTACATCGAATGTCACCTGCACCTTCCTACAGCGACAGGACTTTAGTGGACGTCAATAAGTATCATATTTTTATTCTAGCTAGGTGATTGTTTCTTTCTTAATTTCCGAGAGACATTTACACAGACAGTGAAGGGAAACATCGTGAGGAAACCTGGACAAATAATTAATCATAACATAACATCACGCCTGTAATCCCCGTCGGGCTAGGCAGAGGTGTACCTAATAGCACACCCACATTTCGCCAGTTATGTTTAAGTCCCATGTAATAAGGGCGAGCCTATTGCCATCAACCAGGCACAAATCCAGACTCCGCGGCTGCGGCTGAGAAGTTCCTGATGGGAAAACCCAATAGCCCTTTGCCCGACCTGGGAATCGAACCCAGGACTTCATGCTCAGCAGTCACGCTTGCGACCACTCGACCAACGAGGCAGAAATAAAAAAATAAGAAAAAAAAACAAATAATTAATATAAGTCTGAAATCCCCAACCCGCCTTCAGCAAGCGTGGTGATCAATACTCGTACCTTCTGTGCATAAGGAGAGGCCTTACCCAGCCGTGAGACAGTAACAGGCTGGTAGTATTGTATTTTTTTTTACATATAGAACTTAGATAGCGTATATTTATGGTGTAAATTGGCTTGTTGTTCTTGGCTTGCCATTACTTACTTGGTTCGAAAAATGAATAGAAGTTACTGGAATCAGCAGCAACAGTTAAATACTAAAAGATAACAATTAGTATCTAAGTAAGTACTTATATTCGTCGAAAGGAAAGGAAAAGCAAACAAATTTTTATAACAATATATTTTATTCTTATTATAACAATTATCATGACGTCTCAGGCTCACATCCCGAAAGGTCAGGCTCAGAGACTCTAGCACGAACGCAAGACGAAAACGAATCGAATTTCGAAGGATTTTTTAATCCATAATACAACTATCTAAAAAAATTAGCTTATCTGCAAAATAAGTATTTTCGATTCTAAAATCTATCGTTTTACTTTATGTTAATCTGCGCGTTCGTGCTAGGCTCACATGTATAACCCCTCTCATTCATTATAAACAAATAATACAACCAAACATTGAAAAAAACACGTTTGTAGATCTTTGACAATCGTTGCAGGTAGTTAGTAACCCAAAAAGTTTTATAACCAGTCTTACCAAGAGGTATCGTATTGCCCAGTACTAACTGGGTTGTGGAGTTCAGATAGGCAGTCGCTCCATGTAAAATACTGGTATTCAGCTGCATCCGGTTAGACTGGAAGACGACCCCAACATAGTTGGGAAAAAGCTAGGCAGATGATAATGATGACAAACAAACATTCAAAACAAACAAACAAACAAATGAAACTATGTTTTGTTCATTCGTTATAACAATTCAATCTCCTATCATTACTTCATGTTCGAGATCATTGCTGTTGATAAGGGAATCTTTCTTCTTCTTCGCTTGTAATTCAGTAGCGCTTAATGCTTCGCCATTTCTAGGTTTAGTTCTGGCACTGTCCTTCCTGTTCTGTATGAAGAACCAGCTGTAAAAATAAATCGTAATCAGCAGCATATTTACTGTTGTACTAATAAAAGTAACCGAAGTTAGGTTACTCCTTATGACATCAGCTATCTGCCAGTAAGTCTTGTCAAAATCGATTCAGCCGTTTCGGAGATTAGCCGGAGCAAGCCGAAGCAGCAGACAGACAAAAATATTAAAAAGAAATGGCTGTCTGTTCACTCAGTTTACGGACGATAATTTTACGTGATAACGTCATAATAAAACATTGATGAAAAAGTCGGTTAAAAATTGCATACTTTTATGAATTGAATTGGATTATTATCACTGAATTATCATTATTTTGTATATACATACATGCGTCACAAGCCGAACGCTTAGGCCAATCGTGTCTCTCTGTAGCTTGTTCCGCGCTCTTGCTTGCACGCTCGGCTCAGGCGGAACGTGACACTTTTTCGTGCGTTCATAGATTTATGAGACGTTATGACATCATTTTTTTTTGTGATAAGCACCGTATTCATATGTATTCAGTAAAAGGCTGTTATGTAGAAATTACAAACAGACACTTTAATTTTATTTATTTGTATAGATTCAAGACTGAACCGGTAAGCCACACGAAAACTACTAAAATGGATAATAATAACTGTAATTGTTCTTATGGCTTCAGGAATCCAAGCTAGTTAACTACCAAAGGCTCGGGCATAGTCACCACAGAATGCAGAAAACCTAGTTTGATATATTAGTATCATTGTGAAAATAATGATCAGTCATTGATAAGCTGACCACAGTAAGAGCAGGTTTTCGTTGTACCCCGATAAACAGGCTACGACCTCATAGAAAATATTGCTCTTTTTCACATTAAAGTTCAGTCAAACTAAGTTTGTGCGCCTTTTAGGAATACTAAGCCATTTTTACTGTTCCGTAGTCAACACGGAACCCTTATAGTTATCGCCATGTCCGTCTGTCTGTCTGTCTCTGTCCGGAAATTGGGGATTATTTTTTTTTTCTCGTGCACCCCATAGTGTGAGATGTCGTTGGATAGGTCTTTAAAAAATATTGCGAGTTTGTTTAAATAATTTTTCGATTAAGGGATTCGTTTGTGAAATATTAAGCTTTAAAGTGCTTATTTTTGTTAGACTCAAGTGCCCCTCTACCAGCTAAACGGTTGTGTTTGGGTATGCGAAAAAATTCACGGTGGTAGTTGGTACATAACGAAATTAAAGGGAAAACTATCACATCTAAGTAGGCTTTACAAGTTTACTAGTAATAGTCGACCAATTAATAAAATGTACTTGGATAACATATTTTCCTAAACATAAAGTATGGGAGCACAGGTTTTTCAACTGCAAATGTAATTTTGCTTTTATTATTCCAATAATAATTATCGTTTGGAGGAAAATCGAACCGTAGGAAGTGAAGGACAAGAAGGCCGCCGCCGCTAAGAAGAAGCCGGCACCCAAGAAGGCCGCTGCCCCCGCCAAGGCGAAGGGCGCCGCCGCTCCGAAAGCTAAGAAGAAGTCTAAGCCACCAACCATATTTTGATGGGCAACTACGGAACCCTACCCTCTGGCCCGACACGCACTTGGCTGGTTTTAAGTGTAGAATATATATATATATATATATTTCTACTAGTAACAAATAGCTCTTAATCTAACTAAGGCGCAGTTTAAAGTTTTTCGTAAAAACTATGAACATAAATTGTAAAAGTCTTAAGCTGGATAATTTATTTTTGTAATTGGCTAAGTTAGGACTAAGAACAATATTTGTTAATCTCGTCTGATTTAAGTTTTAATCTTTTGGCAGAACATGTCGTATGCCTAATTAGTAGTGAAGAAATGTTTTTATTGTACTTTAATGCCTACTTCTGTAATTCATGTTACTTAAGATAACACTTGAAGACTTAGAAATGGCGCTTATAACAAAGACAAGACTTAATAGGCGGAGTGACTTGTGAATGTCGTGAAAGGAAAATTAAGTTATTTTCGAAAGGGGATGGGTTGTCGTGTCTGACACTAACCAATCAGAGATTATTTAACATTTTTGACGTATCGTAGGGCATGTCTGGTGTCCAGCATAGTTTTCAGGTTAACCTAACTGGTGGATGCTTAGTGGATCCAAGTAGCCCCAGCTATCCAGGGCAAGTGACACCGAGTGGGGATTGCTAGACGTGGTAACCGTTTGTATGTCGGTGTCCCTTCCACCTCATATGCAATGCCTAAATCATATGACACCATTTAAAAAAGAAAAGCTGAACATCGTAGTCTACTGCATATACTTTTCCTGCAAAAGGCTTTTTTTTTCGGATGGGAAATCATCAAACGGCTTCTCCCGCTGTGGGCAGAGCGGAAGGGAGTGTCAGACTTGTACTGACTAAAACCCATCCATGTTCCTTTCTTGCCCTTTGTGTTCCAGGGCCGCGTATCTCGCGTATTGCGTGTATAGATACTTTTATAACAATCCTCTTTCATTTGAATTTAATCCCATACATAACGCACAATTTTGCTACCATGCTCGGACTGTCTATATTTTAACCTTGCACCAAATCCATAAAACAAACATCATAGATAATACTCACGCAAAGATCATCAACGGTGGAATAGTAAGCGCGGTGCTAACATAATACACGATGCCGGCATCTATCTCCAAGGTGGTCATATATATCCAGGAGTAGGTCGGGGCGGATATCATCGACGTCACCACCTCCATCAGATTGAAGAATGACGTCATTTTGCCTGAAATCACGTACGAATTGCTTAGATAACACTCCATTTTGCTGTTTGGTTTCGTGGAGGCGGTTTTTTGTGAGGTGAAACGAATGTAGAGGTCGATTGAGTTACTTTATTTATTTCTGTAGTTTTTTTTGTACAGTTTTTAGGACATGTGTTATTGTTTCCTTTATTTCCTTGGGCAAAACTTAATGCGTAGACTTTAAGTCCCATATAACAGAGGGTAAGCCTATTGCCATCAACCAGGCACAAACCCAGACTCGGCTGCTACTGAGAAAATACTAGTGAAAAATCCCAATATTTCGTTGCCCAACCTGGGAATCGAACCTAGGACCTCATGTTTAGCAGTCGCGCTTGCGACCAATACACCAACGTGGCTACCTAGTTTGAATGTTTTGTAGTAATCTGGATAAACATTTAAATGCTCATCCAATCAATGTAAAAAAAAATCTTTACAATTGTCTTTAATTGTCTTTTTTAGCGTTTAGTTAGTCATTAATAAGTGCCAAATCATGTCAAAGCAAACAACATTGTCTTAGCAAATTCATCGTCGTCTCCGTCATAGTCTTATAAATTAAAGAAAGAAACAAAAAGTATTTATTAGTCCGCACAGGACAAAAACAAAAAAAAAATAAAAAAACAAACAAATTCGTCCTATACGAGGCCAATAAGCCCCTTATCTCAGCATAGTACAGCAACATTTAAAAAAAAACGTCACAGCGCTGGTATTCTAATTTATTAATTAGTTTTTCTCAACTTACCTAGTTCATCACTCGTCACTAACTTGGATGAAATCGACCTCAATGCAGTGAATGACGTTGCGTTGAACATCTCTATGGCAACCGCTGAAAAAATAAACAATGGCTCATGTAGTCAATCTCGTTTTTAACCGACTTTCTTCAAAAAGGAGGAGGTTCTCAATTCGGTTGTATGTTTTTTTTTTTTTTGTGTTTGTTACCTCATATCTCCGTCGTTTCTTAACCGATTTCAAAAATTCTTCTTTTATGTGAAAGGATATACTTCCCGATTGGTCCCATAGAAATTTCATCAAAATCGGTTCAGTAATTTGGTATGTTTTCACGTTAATTGCTATATCACGCGATGACGCCTGAAGTTTTCGTGTTTAATTTGACACACTTCCTGATTTCCGATTGAATTAAAAATTTGCACGCTTATGTATATCGCGTGATAGTACAATATATCGATGACATGGAGCTGATCTGATGATGGAGCTGGACGGCGGCCTTAGGAACTCCGTTATGTAACGGCATAACCCCATCGAGTTTGGGCTCGTATGATTCGTCATGACTAGTACTTTGTCTCTAGATGATATCCAGGGTCTGATGATGAAGGTGGAAGGTGGCCATAGGATCTCCATGATAAAACGACGTAACCGCATCAAGTTTGGGCTCGTTTGATTCGTCTAAATGAGTAGTTTGTCTATAGATGGTATCCAGGGTCTGATGATGGAGCTGTAAGGTGGCCATAGGATCTGCGTGATAAAACGACATAAACGCATCGAGTTAGGGCTCGTTTGATTCGTCTAAATAAGTTGTTTGTCTTTAGATAGTATCCAGGGTCTGATGATGGAGCTTGAAGGTGGCCATAGGATCTCCGTGATAAAACGACGTAACCGCATCGAGTTTGGGCTCGTTTGATTCGTCTTAATGAGTAGTTTGTCTTTAGATAGTATCCAGGGTCTGGTGATGGAGCTGTAAGGTCGCCTTAAGAACTCCGCTATAAAACGACAACCCCATCGAGTTTGGACTCGCTTGATTCGTCTTGACGAGTACTTCCTTAAAGTTCTGGTTACAATATAAAAATTAATTCATGATTAGAATTTGTGTGGTATGCTAAAAAGTCTACAACTAAAAAGGGTAAAATAAAAAACTTTCTGCGAAAAAAAACCGACTTCCAAAAAATCACAAAAAAAAAACTAAAATAACTTTTTTTAAATTACTTTCGGAAGTCGGTTACAAAAAATTACAATGAAACAAACAAAGTCACCGACTTCCGAAAGTAATTTAAAAAAAGTTATTTTAGTTTTTTTTTTGTGTTTTTTTGGAAGTCGGTTTTTTGTTTACCCTTGAAGGAGGCCAACACTAACACTAATCCACTCGTATCTATAAACAAGTCAAATAAGTCATAATTTGTGATACGATTTTTATCTTGTAGTTTAGTAATTCCTTGAAGTTTAGAACTGTCAAAAGTTAGGATTCTTAGCTTTCTTTTTTTGACGGTTTTTACTTCGTTCGTTTAAATTACATAAAAAAAATACAAAAGAATTACTTTAACTTGTCTATAGAAGCGGGTGTTAGACCCTTAATAATCTATCGGTTTAGCCGATGAATGAGGTGAATACGCTGATGATGATTAAATCTCCTTAAGGTGGTTGCGTCAGGGTAGCCTGCGAATTTCAAATTTTCTTACGTTTTTTGCAATTTGCAGGTGAGTGTCAGGTTGTACGTTGATGAAAAATGAGTCGCGCCAGTAACGCGTATGTAGTTACAGAATTACAATGATGAAGATCATCAATATAACCCTGTAAGTCCATTGAATGACTTTTTCATGAAATATTCATTGAATAGGATTACATGAACGTAGAGGGTCTTGAATTTCGCGGGCTACCCTGACGCAACCGCGTTAAACAGCACAAGCAATACCACTATAGCACACTTAACCATTACAAGAAAAAAATAAAAGTTGATATAATTATGTTGAAACATAAAACAAACATCTTACCTATGTACATATCCATAGTGTTTCTGGCCAAACCAGTGTAGAGGGCGCCGATGATTTTGCTGCCATTGGAGATCAGGCCAAGCGTTGAATCGTGCCATTTCAAACGGTGACTGAACAGGCTTATTGAGATCAACGCTCCTGGATAATAAATTGGAAAAGGAATTAATCGACAACTAATCTTCCCACTGCTGGGGCCGGCTTCTAACCTAGCATGCGGACCCAGTGACATGTCTTCGTATTGCTGGTTCTAGGACATGCCGGGTTCCGCACAATGATTTCCTACACCGTTTTGAGAGCAGTGGAATATATAATTTACAAACATTCAGATAACTGCAGGACATAGACTTCCCTCAAACCAACACTACAATCACAACTTCTGAGCTACTAATATCACGCCAGTTATGTTTGAAGAGCTAAGCAGAGGTGTACTTAATAGTACACCCACACTTCACCAGGTTTTAAGTCCCATATAATAAGGGGCAAGCAGAAATCAGACTCCGTGGTTGTTACTGAGAAATTCCTAATGGAAAAACCCAATAATACTTTCTCCAATTTGGGAATCGAACCTAGGAAATCATGTACAACAGCAGCGCGTCTGGCAAGGCAATCACGCTGCGCACATACGGCTAATTCCTGCAACACTCACCAGGTGATCGGTAAAACTGGTTCAGTTCGTTCGGTTCGTCACGCTGGTTTAAGACAAGTAGTTATGACATGTAGATAATAAGATTAGAATCATTTTGGTGGGCTCATTAACACAGCTTATGTTGTAAAAGTAAAATAAATAAGTCAGGCAAATGCAGGAAATGTTTATACTGTGAAGTAGGTATTTAGTGAGGTATTAGCAATCTCATTTTAATTATTTTATTAATAACGCGCTAATGTAGCGTCTCGTGACGCTAGAGATGTGTCTACGAGGCGTTCAGGACTGCCTCGGAGGTCCTTAGTTCGATTCTCGAATCGATTTTTCCACCAGTATTAATTTAAAATTTCTCAGTGGCAGCCCAGAAATAGTGGCAAAAGACTCGCCCTTATTACTTGGGACTTAAACACAACTGGCGGAATGTGGGTTTAGCATCAACGTAGACCTTAAGCGATGGCAATACCTTTTCCTCCTTTTAGTTGGGATTAATAACCATCGAATGGCCTACCTCCTCATTAGATGAGATATTATGTATAACATAGTACTTATCAACGTCCCAATTACTTCATAATAAACCCAACTACATATGTACAATACTTACCGAGTGAGTGGGCGCTAACAAAGAAAGTCGAGTAGAAGCTGTACATCAGGGCATCCCAGTTGAAACGGTATCGAGTGTACAGGTAGCGTACTGTGTATTCTCCTGAAAATTACAGAATCTATTTATATCGAGTTAAAAGTCATAAATCCAAAATTATGATCCTCCTGAAAATCTTCCCCTACACTTAGCATGGACCTCTACAACAATAACCCACAAACGGAATTGTCTTATTCATCACTCAAACTGCCAATCAGTTTATGCGAACAGATCGCGTTAGAAACACCACCCTGCGCTCCATAACTCAAGTAGCTGATGTTGGAGAAAAAACAGCCAGGCAGTATGGGAGTGGGCAGGCCACGTGGCACGGATGCACCCGGAGAGGGCAAGGATCGTCACACACTGGATGCCTGAGGAAGGATAGCGCTGCCACCTCGGCGAAGGTGGCGTGCCGATCTGATCATATTTGCCGGGCTAACATGGCCGGAGATCGCACAGAATAGAGAAGTATGGAAGGAAAAAGGGGAGGCCTTTGCCCAGCCGTGGGACACCATGTATGTTAGCAAAAAAAAATACCTAATCCCTTATCACCATTTACGACCCATAAAAAGAAATTGTTGATTTTTTTTCCAGATACCGTTCTCTATTTATTCTTGAAAGGAAAATAGTTCTAGTTACTTTACAAACAATACTTTACTTTACTACTACTACTATACTTTACTTTATTACTTTACTTTACAATGACATAAATAATTCCACAGATCCCCAATGATAATTTGTATTTATGTCCGGAATTCAGTACTACCGTTGAATAAAATATAAGAATAGAAACAAGTACGTACCGTGAGACGCGCCGTATATAAACGCAATCGATGCCAACACCAAAATGGACTTTGTTCTCCGCTTATTAGGCCCTTTTTTGAATGCGACAGTGCAAGTGTCTTTTACGTGTTTTATGTCGAAAAAGGATTTTAGGAAGCCCCGTACGTCGGACGATTCGTTCTGCAATTATAAATCCCATTATTAGACCGGTTCCACATGGATGGCTTCTGCCGGTGTCCTGAAGTGGACACAGGAAAACCTTTAAAACCTTTTCTTCAAGAAGAGACTACTTTCTTCTTCGACTACGTTTTTCAAATATTTTCTCGGTAAACCAGACTTGTTTTGTCCAATGGAGATATATAAATAAGGGTAAACCAATATAAGAATCTCTTATTTAAGAATTTAAATCCGAACTGTATACATCACAAGTAGGTAGGTCAATATTGTTTTTCAGTAACTATTTTGAGGAATTATACGATTTATGGTCGTTGCTCTTTTTTACGATAGAAGCCTAAATATTGGGTAATCCTCAACGACTCAATGACATCTCGCAGTTCAACTTATGAGGTTGTCGTCTGCTTGCATTATTAGTCAAGACTATAGTTGCAAAAAACCTTTTTTAAACGGTTTTATTGCAACTATATAGTTGTAAATAAATCGTTTTAAACCGGTTTTTTTGCAACTATATCAGGACATACTATGGGCAAAATAGGTATACATATTATAACGTCACATTTCGACATTTGCGTTTCTCTACCCGCTAGCATGCATTTGCTGTGACTTCAACATTCACTTTTGAAACGTTTACTTCTTATCAATAAGAAAATAAGGTGACAAATATTGTGCATGAGATCTATGTGCGATAAAATCATATTGTTCGTAATTACCAACAATAAGATTTTATCGCCCAAACAAAATGTAACCTAGATTTTCAATAAATGGAAATAAACTTATTATATTAGGCATATGTATATGTGCCTCGCTTTTAGGTGAATATATTTTAGTGAACAGCATAAGATGAAAAAAAAATTGACTAATAGGTTTATTTATTGTTAAGGATTGATCGACAGGCAAAAAAAATGGATTAGATTTTCTAATGGAGTTTGGCATTTACTTAGCCAGTAAATTTGAATCCAAACATTAACCAGATTTTAACTGTGTATGGCCATACACAGTTAAAATCTATCATTTTGATATTACCAACAAAAGCGATACAAAATCAGAACCCGCAAGTGTTCTAAATGAACTAACCTTTTTCGATTTCTCTGTAATAGGCCTCTCCGGATCTTTAATGTACACAAATCCATAAACAATACTGAATAGGTTCAGCAAAGCACTGACAGTGAAAACACCGTAGTATCCTGTAAGTTCCAGAAGAATTCCGCTAAGAACAGATCCGATCGGACCTCCGGCAGTCAGACACAGATTCGCTATCCCCACTCTAAA
Source organism: Lycophotia porphyrea (assembly GCA_950005105.1). NCBI lineage: Eukaryota > Metazoa > Arthropoda > Insecta > Lepidoptera > Noctuidae > Lycophotia > Lycophotia porphyrea. The sequence continues at coordinate 16,190,836 of OX465388.1, read as the reverse complement.
CGTCCTGGACTCCGCACTGGAAACATCACTGATGTACGCAAACACACCCATGTATGTGGTGATCCAACCACCTGTGATCGCAGGGAAGAAACCATCAAAAAACATGGTCACTTCTACCGGCAGCTCATAGAAGAAATATGCGTTGAGCATGTTACTCAAACACATGAGTAGATCTCCTATGATTGGGAGGAGAATGCATATCTTTCGTTTTCCAGTCCTGTCGCTCCAAGCACCCAAGAATATTATCAAGAAACTAGGCAGTGCTGTTAGAAGAACGCTCTTCCACATCTCCATCCCTGCTATAAGTTCTTGGACGGCCAATTCTTCTTTTAGGTACTGGGTTCCTTCTTTTGCAATGAGTGCATCGCAAACCTGATCGCCAAACTGCATGTTCACACGACATGCTTTATCCAGATTCAGATTCTGGTTCGCCAGCCTAGACAGTACTCCCGGGATCACATAACACGCCAGAACAGGTTCCACTGTAATATTTTCCTTTATCACTGCAATCTTCTCTTTAAAAGTTTTCTTCTTCGGTATTTCTTTCACTTTCAAGGACTGTTCTTCAGGGGTGCCCATCTTTTCCGACGATGCCATGACTACTGAGACTTACAGGGTAGGAAAAGTTCCCTTTGACATGTTGATTGCCAATCAAATATTAACTCATTGAGATAGACTTAACTATTATTGTATTTATAGCTATTTATCAGTTTTTCAAAGACGCAACTGAGGAGACAAACATTGTTTTGTTTGTTTGGAATATTTATATAGGACCACGCTATCTATTCTGACGTAATTATAATATAATCAGGTGTGTGATGAAATATGATCTCTATAATGATAAAATGCAATCCTAAGATACACCTTCAAAGTGTTGTCATTTATCGCACCACATTGGAGTGTTTGCACTTATGTGCTCCATACAAGAGCTACAAAAAAAAAGAAATCTCCTTCTCTCTTGTAGCTAATCTAATAGCATCCCTAATCAATTGCCCCACTTCACTAGCAATCTAAAAAGCGTTAGAAACATACTCCTATTCTGTACCACATCCAATTTGTCCACTATATAAAAAATAAAGCAAGCAAACTAGATTGCTGCCATCTTAATTTGCGGTTTAACAAAGCCAGATGAGGTTTTTCTTTAAAAAAAACAATGTTTTTAGATCCTGTATGATGTTGGAAAGAATGTGTGGGGAATAATGTTAGTGCTTTTGAGCCTCGGGCTTTTACGTGAGGATATTTTATCTAGATATTTCCGAGGCATATTGTAGTGTTTTTTCACTTTTGTATCTTTAAAAAATCTGTTAATTTTGAATATCAGTTGATCTTTTATGGTGCAGAGTAGAGAATTGTACCCTGTTCTTATTCCGTTCAGTAACTGGTAAAGCATAAACATGGTTCTGTGAAAGTCTGTGAACCTACGGACTCCTGTTGACATCATCAAAGTGTACCGCAGAGGCGTACATATAATGCAATATACTCGTATTTAAAAAAAAAACTGAAAAGATCCCACCATGAAAAATACATAATAATACCACGACTGTCAAATTAATAAGAAATCATCTACATAATGTAAATTGGCTTAGACCTGAAAGGAAACACACGGAATGCTGCCAGAGCTAACCAATATCATGACATAATACCGTCGAAAAGACAGGGTCGCTTATCCTCTTGCCAGCCACATCGCCAAGTGCCTATTAATCTCAGTGAACTTGATGCACTGCCCGTCTAGAGCCAGAGGTGCATTTAAATTAAAAGACACGTTATTTTTATATATCTGTGTGGAGCAAGAGGAATGTGTTGTGGTAGCGCTGCTCGCAGAATGTGCGCGCTCTTGAGTCAATGCACTTTTATTTAGTTGTAGGGGGTTCATAGTTTTACTTTGGTACGGATAAAATGCTCTTAGCTAAACTTAAACTGTAGATTATGAGACTTACACTACTTTTGTGTTAGCAAGAGCCACACAAAAGTTATTAATGGTGTATTAAAATCAAACAAGGTGCATGTTTCACCAGTTAGCGGTTTGGTTGCAAGACTGCTGCCCATTTTGCCGTAAACTGATGTTGATGCTATACCAAGACTAGTGCATCAAACAGACTCGCTTCAAGTACATAGATGATCACCATCATTACAATAGATTACCCTTACCCATGTAGTAACATGCCTGTGATAATATTTAAAAAAATCCCAGCTTCTTGAAATAATCTCTGAGACGCGAAAGAACCCAATTTTGGCGTTTCCGAGAAAGTTGAAAGAAATCTGTTTATGGTTTTCCTAGAAAGCTTCAAATTAATTACAAACTTTATAATGCCTTTGATTAAAACTGAGAAAACGACTGTAAACAAGTTCACTACCTAGTACCTAAATATCTTGTCGTACGATAGTACTACCTAAAGTATTTCGATTACTGAACCTAATCGAAATACTTGGCGCGATGGAACGAACTCCTCGAACTTACCTAAACACCCTTTAAAATTCCTAACATAGTATCTTCTTCATACGGATTAAAAGCAAATTGGTTTAGGCATTACGTTTCTAGACGTGATTGGACGCGGTCACTTCAGCATGATCGATCATTCTTGGTACGATTGTAATAATATTCATCCATGTTTTAACATGTTTTTGTTTAACCGTGTATGTGTATGCCTAATCAATCAACACAAATTATACTAAATTGACATGGAATATAATGCTGAAAATGAAATGAAATATAATATAACTCGAATTAAAAATAACAATAACAAAGGAAGCGATTACTTTCGGACTATTTATTCTGTGCGTTCTGGGCTTTCAGACCGGAATGAAAATAAAACTTCGGTTTCCATTCACTAACAGTTCCTAAAAGCCAAAACTATCCGTTAAGTAAAGCCTGGTCACCGTAGTTTGTTGAAAAATGTTAGGGAACGCTCGTGGCGCGTCGCCATTGTTTTCTAACACTAATTTACTGGCGACATATTTTTCTGCTTACTGCGAAGAATTGTTGGCCGTTTCTTCACACCTACATTTTCGGTATTAAAGGTATATGTTATGGGAGATTTTCAGCTTACTACAATAGTTCTTGAGAATCTGTGTTGAATTAAACTTGTTTCTTAGCGAATGGTATATCCGGTTTGTCATTTCCTATCCTAATAAATTAGCCTATATATATAAGTGTTCTTACTTCTCCCTAGATATGCTAGTAACTACAGAGCAGCATAACAAAGCTCTCATCCATCACCCTAGAAAGCCTTCGAAAGCAGTCGCTGAGCACGAAGATAACAAGATGGCATCATTATAATTATGAAGGACTGTTTACCCCTCTCCAGTTGTCACCCCTCGGCTACTCTCATCCAGTTACTAGCGGCTACTGCGACGCTTTTTCTAGCCTCGACAATAAACTAGTTTGCAATAATGGCAGAAAAATATTTTATCTTCGGAGACGTACCATAGGTGTAGCACTGCTACACTGGAGTAACACTGTTGTAACATTGTCGTAGGCCAGTCGTAAGATAGTCATACACTGGCGTAATACTGACGTAGCTCTGTCGTAGCACTGGTGTAGTACTAGTGTAGCACTAGTGTAGCACTGTTGTAGCACTGGCGTAGCACTGGCGTAGCTCTGACGTAGCACTGGCGTAGCTCTGTCGTAACACTGATGTAGCATAGGCGTAACTATGGTAAAGCGCTAACATAGAACCGACTAGCGTAACGGTAGCACTGACGCATAGCATGGCGCATACAGACTGTCTATGTTATCTGTATACTCAGTCCTGGATACAGAAGCAAGCACCGTGAAGGCACCGTTTTGTAATAAATTAGAAGAGAATGAAAATAAAAGTTCCAGCAGGATCCGATAAAGGCCCGCCCTGCCCCGCCTCTCTACCGCCTCCGTATCGCAACGCTTTGTCCTTCTATAAAGGGTGTAAAAAGACTCTTAACGAAGCCGAAAGGCACTTGTTCTCCCCGTCATTGCGATCATTTTTTGTTCTAAACCATACCTGGGAACCATCTAGTTACGGATATATTGGGGGTCAAAGTTCCAATTGTTTCAAAAGTTTTTTTTTAATGCATGTTTTTAATGTATTTTTTTTACTTAAGACACCTTCACGACCCCCTTACAATTCAATCCATCCATCAGCACAATGTTTTGAAAGAATTACATTGAGTCCTACCGTAAAACGTGATATTTAACTCCAAAAAAAAAAGTCGCCCAGCAATAATTATTAAAGTTACTTACTTAATTTGATGTACATAATGCTTGGTTAACGGCTTCGTGAAGAGTCTGTTTACACCCTGTATAACAGTTCCTCAGTATTAGTAAATAAATATTATATTGTGTGCATTTCCGAGATCATTTTAGTCTGATGATTGTTTATCAGATGTTATATTTATATCATGAAGTCTTCGGAACGTCCTCTACTTTCTAGTTACATCATGTCTTTGACAAACACTGTGATCGTCGAAGTCATTTAATATTTGACTGTATAAATAGTCGGCTAATAACCTCATAGCTAATTACGTACCTAGACCATCACCTCTTAATTGTCAAATCAAATCAATTTATTAGCTAAAAAGTATTGGTACAATTTCGGTCTTTACATTACTCTAGATCCATAATACTTCGTCATAATAATGTGACATGCAAACATTTGGGTTTATAATTATTATTAAAGTCATAATTCAATATGTTTAGATACATTTTTCATAATACTTTTAATGTCAAAGGGTAAATGATTATGATTTTTATTTATTTCCAACCTCATATTAAACATGTCACTTACTGAGTAGAAATTAACCCCTTAACCATACTTTAAGACACCTAGTAAATTTATTAGCTGGCAAGATTTTAATACTGTTTAATGCTGTCCTAGGAATTATGGGCAAAACTATTGTATTACTGTGCCTAGTACTTTTTGTGAAATATCTCATGAGTTTTTTTAAATAACTCCGGGTGCAATTTTACGCGGATTCAAAGATATACAGACTTGGGAAGATTAGTATCTTGAACTTTTTGAAATTACGTTACGTTTAAGATTCACGCTATGACGCGGACGCATTTTTTCTGTGTGATGAGCACTCTCTGACTGTCTGTTGAGTAACCCCATAGTGCGAAGTGATAAGACCATAACTCAATACAGAATCAACGTACCCAAAGTTTGTTTTTTAGAGTCCGTCTAGAACGTACACGAATTTATTAAATTTATTAACGTGGGCCTTCCAGTTGCAGTTTATGTTAATCGTGATACCGTGAAAAGTCGTTCCGTTTACTTCTTTTAATTATGTCCTCTATAATTGATGTCTTTCTTATTTTCTCTTACATACTACATTGAATAAAATTACTTTTTGTGAGGTTTACACGTAAATAATTTTCCTAATTACTGGCCATGGTGTGTTGGTTCATTAAGTGGTCTCCACTCCGTTCCCGAGCCCTGACTACTTGCAATTCATTGCAGCTTGGATCCTGATCACGATGACACTGGACTATTGCGGCTCTAATCTGTTAAGCTCAGAAAAGTTAGTGAATCATCATCTGCCTAGCCTTTTCCCAACTATGTTGGGGTCGGCTTCCAGTCTAACCGGATGCAGCTGAATACCAGTATTTTAAATGGAGCGACTGCCTATCTGACCTCCACAACCCAGTTACTACTGGGAAATACGAAAAGTTAGTGAATACTGAGTATTAATATGTAAGAGCAGCTCATCCATGTTTCTCCCGCTCTGGGCAGAGCGGAAGGGAGTGTCAGACTTGTACTTACTAAAACCCATCCATTTGTGTTCCAGGGCCGCGGTATCTCTTTCGAACGGTCCCGCAGCCGTGGCAGGGGCCTGGGTATAGCCCTCAGATTTCGTTCAGTACGAATTTATCAATGAAAAATTCCTCAAGTATTTTGTTGCTACTTCTGTGCGCTAGCCCTAAGAAAAACTCGTGAGAAAATTTGCATGGTATAAAATTGCAATCACGCATATTCACGTAACAAACATGCGTTTGCATTATTGTTTGTTACTAAGTGTGTACTAATTTTGATAAAATGCCTACATAATATATACATTCGAGGTGTAAACAGACTCTTCACAAAGTCGTTAACCAAGCTTATGTACATTAAACTAAGAACTTTACGCAAAAAATATTGCTGGGAAATGACTTTTTTTTTGGGGTGAAAAATTACGTTTTACGATAGGACTCACTGTAACGCATTCAAAACATTGTGCTGATGGATGGATTGAATAGTACGGGGGTCGTGAAGGTGTCTTAAGTAAAAAAAACCACATTAAACACATGTATTAAAAAAAATGTTGGAACGTTGACCCCCAATATCTCCGTAACTAGAAGGTTTCCTGGTATGGTCTAGAACAAAAAAATGATCGCAATGACGGGGAGATCAAGTGCCTTTCGGCTTCGTTAAGAGTCTTTTTACACCCTTTATCTATTTCTATTTGTATTCTTTCATCTATCTTGTAGGTCTAGCGGTTACAAGACCTTCTTCTGAACACGAGGATCGATTTTCAGGTCGGGCAAAGTGTTTATCCGTCAAGTGTGTGTGGTGTCGTATCATCTTGCACTAACTTGTTTGTGGCGGTGCGATAGACAGTCGCTCCATGTAAAATACTGCAAATCAGCTGCATCCGGTTAGACAGGAAGCTGACCCCAAGAATGTTGGGAAAAGGCTAAGCAGATGATGATAATTTCTCAGTATCAGCCGGAGTCTACACTTGAGCAATAGGCTCGCCTCCTAAGTCTGACAACTAGTCTTACTAAAGGTATTATTTGTATTACCCAGTAAGTCAGTAGGTAACTAGCAACGTGGATTATAATCAATGTCATCATCATCTGCCTAACCTTTTCCCAACTATATTGGCGTCGGCTTCCAGTCTAACCGGATGCAGCTGAATACCAGTATACATGGACCGACTTCCTGTCTGACCTCCACAACCCAGTTAGTACTGGGTAATACGATACCCCTTGGTAAGACTGGTTCTCAGACTTTTTGGGCCACTGACTACGTAACGACTGTCAACGATCTACAAATGACAGGCGGGGCCAACGGCTTAACGTGCTTTCCGAGGCACGGAGGAAACTCGGTATGTAATGAGTGGTCACCTATCCACAGAGCAACCTAGGCAAGCACGGCTTAACCTAAAGGTCGACCCGAGCGGCTGTTATTATTTAGCCACGAGCTCCTCCCTTCCTCAGATTATAATCAATGTGATGTTACCTTCTTATTTCTCCTTCTAAGTTTGGAACAACAACGTTCGAAGATATATAAACGCTATTCGCACTCTAATAAATACCAAAACGCTACAATTTTAAATATTTCTTCAAGAAACACTAACGTATTGTAGTAACAATGAACTTAAGAAGATTCTATTAACCTTTTGTGACGCAAAGAAAATACCTCCTTTATGAGCTAGCTTGTATTGCGTATAAAACAGTCTAGTCCCGTTAATATGTGGACGGTAAAACTATTATCAGGTTACGACCCGACTGCTGTAGTGGAGGTTGTAAAACGAAAGAAAGTAATATAAACACAGAGATGGCTAACTACTGGTTTAAAATTCAAGAAAAACATGATTTTGTCAGATGTTTTACAAGACATTAAAAAAAAAATCCTTGTCCATTTTTTTTTAATCTTTTCAATGCTATACGGCTTTGGTAGTAAAACGATGAACATAAGTATAATATATTGTCTAAATCCAACTTGCAGTTGGTGTGAGACAAAGCATTTGTTGCTATTTTTATTTTTAATAGGACATGAAGAGGAGGTATGATAGGTATGTACTTCTTCTTCAAAGCATTTATGTACGGTAGGAATATCTTAGATTTGAAAGCAGATTTATTGCTCAGAGTTTTAAAAACTGGGAAGAAGCTGCACCAGAGTAGTCTAGGGTCCCTCAATGCATTAATTAGGGACATTGAAAATGTCTACAAACAAAATGTTATTCATGAAGTACCGGTATGGGTATTGACTCCTAAGATTAATCTCACGAGGACCCTTTAGAAATTGTTAATTGACTTACGGAAAGAGTGAGTTCTTAATCCATTTCATTTTATAACTTAAGACTGAATTAAAAATAAGTATTATTGGTTTTATTCGCCACAATCCCTTTATTATTATGAGGTAAGATAGGATTAGAAAATGAATAAAATACGTTTTTATGCGGTTAAAAACCACTTTGCAACTTAAACTTTATTGGTCAAATATACAGAGCCAGTTTCGTCGTAAAATTCAAAATCGCTTATATCTAGGAGGAGCAGTCTCGTGGGTAGGGCACGGTGACGACATCATAGTTTAATTTACAATAGTTTTAATATGCCATCCACCGATGTTTAGCAATGGAAGGTATCAGAACAACGCGCAATGTTGCGGTCAATGCACAAAGAGTTAACACTTAATATTTAGGCGCTTTACACATTGATAGCCTGAACACTGAACTGTTGCAGATAACAGTTTTATACACAGGGAAATAATAACATAATGAAGGCAGAATCATTCGTCCAGTGAGCAGCGTGAGGTCGTTCAAATGTTGTCATCAGAGGAGACAGAAAGCTTTTAAGCAGCAGGCTTCTCAGACTTCTCTCCAGCGACGACGGTGGCGTTAGTCGCGACGGAGCCGCTCTCGTCAGGAGAGACGGTGCACGCAAGTGCTGGGAACTTCTGGTACAGAACAGCGCGGTATCTAGGATGGCTGATACCATATACAATAGGGTTGTACACGGCATTAGCCTTAGCGAACAGTGAGCCCCAGATAGTAGCCAGAGGACTAATGGGCGCGCTCTCGAACACCCCCGTGTAGTTGATCACAAGGTATGGGGTCCATGCCATGAACCACAGGGAGATGGTCATCAGAGCTACCTTAGCCAACTTGCACTCAGCGCTGGTGTTAGCCGCTTCAGACGATCTGAGCGAAGCCACGTTCATTTTCTTAGCTTGATCCCTCATAGCTTTTTCATGAGCGGTAACAGCCTGTACGATGTAGTAGTATGAGTAGATGATCAGCAGAAGTGGTAAGAAGTACACGAAAATTGAGTAAACCACGATGTAGCTTCGGCTCAACCAATCTTTTGCCAAGTAGTCAGTTCCGCAGGCAGTCATGTTTCCCTCAGGCACGTATCGGTTCCATCCGAAGAAAGGCGCAAGGGTCCATGCGAGTGAGAACAACCAGATTCCGAGTATGCGCTGAAGAGCTCCAGTCTTGGTCATTGGTTTAGCGGCGATACCCTTCACGATGACGTTGTAGCGGTCGAAAGCGATCATTGTCATGGTCCAGATAGATGTGCATCCAAATAGTGAGCCAGCGCACGCGTATAGTTCACAGGCAAACGGACCAAATACCCACGTTTCGTAGTAGCAATTAATAACCATAGCCGGAGCCATAGCACACATCATCAGGAAGTCGGAGAAAGCGAGGTTCACTACAAGCAGGTTTGATGGTGTCTTCAGGCTCTTGGTAGTTGAAAATATGTAGATGACCATGCCGTTACCAGCAATAGATATGAATCCGAGAACGCCGATTGTGAATCCCAAGAGTGCGTGCCAGAGAGGGTTCATAGGAGGAAACTGGTACCAGTGAGCGTCGACCAAGTGGAGCATGTCGGCTGACACCTTGTCCACAACGGTCTGGTTCACCACTCCATGCACCGCTTGGCCTCCCCAAGCTTGCAGGGCTGCCATTCCAGGTCCGTGATCTGCCATCGCCATGTTGACTGTTGTTTTTTCAATTCGGAATCAGGAGAAATCTCGGCCGGAGATGGTTGTTACAAGATACTGGAGAAAATCGTTAGACGAACTACTCCAGTCTGTAAGGTGAGCCCGTAATGTGGGAACCTGCCGTGGCTGTGGAGACTACTCGTCTTTTGCTGTTTTACCAACGTCTTATATACTCAAACTTATAAGGATTAAACATGACGTCGCCTAAAATCGATATTCATAATTAGATATAGGAATCTAAGAAGGTAAGCTCAAGACTTAGTAAAATTTGAGTAGCAGGGGTAGGCTCGTGTTGTGCAAAGGTTCCGTAACAAAACATTGGAAACAAAAACGAAGATGACGTTGTCACGCATTTGTAGACCCTTTCTGTTCAACGACTAAGCGACATTTTATGGATGGATGCCAAATAAGTAGGTACTAGACTATGAAAAAGGTTAATTAAGGACCTGGCAGAGCCACACAAAATGCAGTTACACAAAGAGCCGGAAAAGTGGTGGGATATGGTTTGTGATGTGGCTCCGCAGTCATACTTTGTTTCATCGGAATACCACGAACGGCGTAAGTTGTAAGTACAGCAGTCAAGCTGGCTTATTAGTTGATTAGAGCAAGATTTCTGTATACTTTTACTAGAATACTTATATCTGTGATAACAGGTTTAAAGAAGGATCATCATCAATGTAATGATATATTTACTGGAGTAACATTTCGAGTATGTCGGAATGTACCTTTATTATTCTTAATGGTCAAAAATACCGATCTCAAAATGTTAAACGTCCTATCACTACTTCTCTTTTTTTGGGCAGTCGTGTTAAAATAGTAAGCCATTGTTGTAATAACAACATTTTTTCTTTTATATATTCCTTGAAGCATTTGGGATGACCCTTCCTGACCCTTGCAGCTAGCTGTGTAACATGATCACCCGTCGTTGTTATGTGATTCCATGCCTGATGGTTTTGAGGTGTAAATTATTGTTGGTTCACACACAGTTCAATAAGTTTGAATATTTTAAGTGGCCAATGAAAGTCGTCAGCGGTAGTACCATGGGTGCGTTTAAATACACGTCTGAGATATAGAGGAACAGCCAGATCTAGAACAACCAGCTTAATGTCATAGGTATACATATACACCTATTTTTTCACTTTTATATACTTATCATTGCTTAACCATTTCGAAGCAAGCAAACGACATCGAATCGATCAATATTAATTAATAAATTAAATAAATTTTCTATGATTTGAAATTTTTGTAAAACACACAAGCAAAAAGAGGCATAAGCAGTTTATGAACTAGGGCCGTGGTTAATGAGAATATAATATTACCATCGGATTCCTTGTAAACCTTTGATAGGTCAATAGTAACATCAGAAAAATACTCGGTACCTAAATAAAACGAACCATGTTCAGGGTATTGCGCCCCTCGTACCGTGGGTGGAGTCGTGGGGTATGATTTTACTACTGGCCTTATACAAGGACGAAGTGAAGTGATCAAATGCACTTTAAACGGAACGGTGTTGTCAAAATTGACGTTGACGAATGACGCAATACTGCTGTCAAATTGACAAGTAACGTAAGAAATCTATTCGTGCAGTAGTGCAACGCTTTCACAAAAAATATTGTATTAAATTCGCCTTTTAGTCAATGGTGTGTGAAATAGTTGGACACAGTTATCCAAGGACTCTCTACTTACTTAAGACAAGAAGACTCACATCAGCTCTGACCTCGAAATAGGTTAGTATTGACGATGTGAACATGCAACTTTTCGTAGATTTTTAGTATGAAGTTGAGTTATATCCGCAGATTTTTACGTACAATGAGTGCATCCGCTGCCGTGCCCTTGGCACCCGTTGGCGTGCGTGGTATGAAAGTGCTCGATCGAGATAAATTCTTGCGCAACATAAAAGTGCCAGTTCTAAAGGTCAAAGAAGAAAATTTATCTAAAATCACTCAAATATGTAAGTCGTACTTCCTTAAATTAGAAGCTTTCAAGCCAGTAAGGAGTATAGAAGGCGAGATAAATAAATCATTCAAGAAATGCATTTATTTCAACCCTGAAAAAGTAAGCCAGTGGGTAGACCTCAGTGAAAGTGACCGCACAGCTCTGGAGCAGATAGATGTGACAGAAAACAATTTCGACAACAAAGAAATCCAACTTACCTATGACAATTGGCGTTTTGAAGCAATATTCAAGGCAGTTCTTCCAGAGAATGAAGAAGGTGTTAGCGGTTTCTCTCAAATTGGTCACATTATACATCTGAACTTAAGGGAGCACCTTCTAGAATACCGACCCCTGATTGGACAGGTACTAGTCGACAAAATAAAGACATGTAGAACAGTAGTCAATAAGAGCAACAATATAGATAATACTTACAGAAATTTTAGTATGGAATTGATTGGTGGGGATGATGATTTCTTTGTAACAGTCAAAGAAAACCTCTGCACGTTCCAGTTTGATTTCTCCAAAGTATACTGGAATCCACGCTTAGGGAAGGAGCATGAGAGGATATTAAGCTATCTAAAACTTGGAGATGTACTATTTGATGTATTCTGCGGAGTCGGACCATTTGCAGTCCCTGCAGCCAAACGGAAAACCAAAGTTTTTGCCAATGATTTAAACCCTGACTCTTTCAAATGGTTGAATCATAATGCTAAATACAATAAAATAAACATGTCATTTTTCAAATCATTCAATCAAGATGGGAAAGATTTTATATGTGATGTGTTCAAGGAATACATAATTTCTTTATGTAATGGTGAAGAAAAGATGAATGGAAAAATTCACATTACTATGAATCTGCCTGCAATGGCTGTAGAATTCTTAAAACACTTTAATGGGTTGATAACAGATGAGAATCTAGCAGAGAAATTCAATCAAGAAATATTTGTTTACGTTTACTGTTTTGCTTTAGGAGATGATCACGTTGAAATTGCAAAGAAAATGGTGAACGAAAACATTGGATGTGATATATCTCTGCTTATAACTGATGTGTTTGATGTGCGAAATGTTTCTCCGAATAAAGAAATGATGAGAGTGACTTTCAAATTGACCAAAGAGATCTTGTTCAGTGAAAGTGCAGTTTTAAGTGAACCTCCTTTAAAGAAGTTATGTGTTTAATCAAATAAATCAATATTGTTTTGTTATTGATAACACTTTGATACTCTTGTTTAAGTTTTGTCTGAATAATTATGTAATAAACTATTTTGAAACATTGATAATTGACTTCCTTTTCTTATCTCATTCAATTTTTCATACGGATGTTGAATCACATTGCCAAATGATTAAACAATTTCTTTTAAAAAGTACTGATTCATTCTTGTTTGCAAATAATAATTGTTATAATTAGAAAATCAATACATACCTGTTATCAGATAAATCATCACGTAGCAAGTAATTTCTAAAGCCTCAATACACACAGCTGAAATCAACTGACAAGGTTTCAGAAGCAATTTGTAAAGAGGAGAAAAACTTATACTTAATGTGAAATGAATTGAGTGAATGGATTTTTATCTATGAGCACAATAAAATTGAGTAAAATAGGAATACCGTCGTGATTATATGGGTAAGTACAGGGTGGTACAAGTGTAAGCGCAAGCGATTGCCAAACCGTTGCTAAGGGGGAGGTGAAAGAACACCTTGTGGGTCCAGAGAGAGAGACATAAGCTTTAGCTAGGCTTCGGTTATAGGTTCAACCAGAACATGTACGCGCTTCGATAATGTTCGTGTTCCTGAATGACTCCTGCCATAGAGTAACCCGATGGTAAACAATGATTGACAAAGTGCTTACTTTTCTTGTGGCAGATCAGTATTTCTTGTCTTGTTTATACAATGTAGGAATGCATCTATGGTCAGTGTAAGAGGTGCTGAGCTAGTCCGCTATATACTAAACTCCGCTTTAAGGCGCATACCCACCGCGGCGCACGGATAGGCTACGGACGTGTGTTAAGCTTCGCTTTGCAAGAAAATGTATGTGATTGTGTCCACAGGAAACCACGGACACACTATGCATCAACGACGAGTACATGCGTGGCTTACTCGAATAAGGCGCTCATTTATAGCTCAACGCTGTCAACGCCATGCACGCTGTGCAAGCAGTACACGCTATACACGGATATTAACCCACGACTATGCCGCGGTGGGCCACGCACGCTACACATAATTATGGGTGTGTTGCGTGTACTGCAATGGAAACGTAGACCCTTTTTTTTTACGGATGGGAAATCATCAAATGACTTCTCCCGCTCTGTCAGAGCGGAAGGGACTGTCAGACTTGTACTGACTAAAACCCATCCATGTTCCTTCCTTGCCCTTTGTGTTCCAGGGCCGCGGTATCTCTTTCGAACAGCCCGCAGCCCTGGCATGGAAACGTAGACCCACGTTGTCAAATAAATGAATCCACGCAGCTAAAATGCGCTGCGTGCTCGTGCACAGCATACACCGCGGTGCGTTTACGCCTTTACTCCGCCAAAGCGTACATGTGATGTTATTACGTGACGTCATCAAACGAAAAACATGACTCGGTATTTCATGTTGAATGGTAGCTATAACTCTATTCGATGATTTGTACATTTTTACCCACGTGCGCCCAATATCCATATCTACTGTATATTTTTTGGTCTACTTGTTTGTGCATGTGTGATCATTCTCAGTGAAACGAACTCTATAGTTGGTTTTATGAAGCATGAACCGCAAAAGTTACTTACAAGTTAAAAAGTAACTTTAGTGTGGATGCACCTTAAGAATACCCTAGAAACTTAGAATATACAAAACATAAAGAATTAACAAATTTCCTGAATTTTGGTAAAACAAGTTTCCAATATTGGCGATTTCCTTTATCAGCTGTTCAAACATATACATAAATTCCTATACAGTGTTGCTGAATAAATTAGCTTCGAACCAGCCATACAAGTAACTCCCCGTGGCCAAATAGTCTATAATTAATTCATCAATTTAATTTCGAAATGCTGTAATTGAGTGAGTAGCTGAATAACGCGGAATTGCTCGTGTTTTTTTTTCTTTTACTGTAACATACTTGATGTTTCATATATTATGCATAAACGACTGAACCGATTTGGATGAAATTTGACACACAGATAGTTTATAATCTGTAGTACGAACCCGTAGGACAATTACCGAACTCCACGCGTATCCGCGCACAATTTATTCATCTTCCCGTACGCAAAATATACGCGCCTTGAACGTGGAGTTACGGAATACAGACACCAGCCTGATGTAGAAATTTCAAAAATGAAAACAATCATACATCTTAATTATGTCTGGCAGCAGGCTAGAACCAGAAGCCGCTCTCGGTTTAATGCTGGTGATGATGTTGGATACAATACAATCATGCAAAACAAAAATATTATACCAAGTTATTGACGCTGCAAAAGACAAATTGGAATGCATGGTAATAAGTTTTACCTAAACAAGAGCATGGAGCTTGGCTCAAGCAAAGAGAGACCTACCCAACAGTGTGTGAAGTGGGGCTGTGGATGATGATGATGATAAAACAAATACGGGATTCGTGGAAGTGCCAGCGGCCAGCAGCGTCTAGCACTGCTGTAGTGCGCCACTTTGACGGGCCGCGTGACGTCTCGCGGCGGCGCCGCGAACGGCCGCGGGTCCAACTTGAGTCTTTCAAACGATACTATGCATTTCCCGATGGAGATAAAGCATAAAATGGTTTGACTGCCACTTCGGTCTGAATAACGCTACAGATTTGCAGTTAATAAGAAAAGCCACGTGTCTCGCAAAATCAGACTTAGTAAACAATCGATATCTTATCATCTTTCAATACTTTGTCACTACTCAGACTATACAACTCATTATAAAAAACTATGAGATTATAACATTTATTAGGTTAAACTAACTATATACATTAATAATTAAAAACTATTAAACTAAAATAAATAAACTAACTACAAACTATAAAAGGGCATCGAAAAACACCTCCTCAACGCTGTCAGCTGGTAATGTTCCCAAGAAACTGGCGGCGTTGCCACATTGTATGGCAACACTTAGCCTCTGGCCAAGGTAAAAGCCAGCCCTTGGGTCACGGGAAGCGTCAACTAGGCGTTTCGAAATTTCCTTAAATAGGCTATGAGCACTCGGACCCCACGGCCCCAGAGTTTCAACCCCAAACGGCTCGAAAATATAGTTACCACAAAGGTTTCTATATTTACGCCGTTTGAGGTTCTCTACAGCCGCAGCGGCAGCACCAGCACAGCACGATGAGCTTGGAAGATGGGATGGCGCAAGAGTATCGACGCATGTTGCGTCCCACACTAAAGGCCTACCCATCTTCCAAAGAAACAAAGACATGCCGTCTGGTCTCTTGCCACCGTCGCGTGCCAAGCCATTGGGTTCTAAAACAGCTGGGACGCCGACGGTGACAGGGCTCGTCGGATGATGTCGTTTATATTAGCGTGCCGTGCAAAACGGCCCGCACTTCGGCTGCATGATAGGCCGTGGTGACCGAGGTTGTTGACAGCTTCACCGCAGTGACAGCGATGAGGAGTATTTTTTTCTTTATTTGCCCATCTTTTTACGACTGTTTCCAAGCCAAATTACCGTAACCCAAAGGAAGGGAATTCTTGGTCTGTCTGTGAATATCTGTTTGTGACCTCGTAGCTCCCAAACGAATGGACCGATTTCAATGCAGTTTTTTTTTTAACCACAAGGCTAGTTTTACTGCCCACGCTTTACACAAATAAATGACATTTCAAATCGTCAGTGGCGGTCAAAGGGTTAAGCAAAATAAACGAAAAAAAACTCATTTAGCGTTTTAAAACACAAACAAATTCTCATTTCATAATAATTACATCTTAATCATTATCACAATAAACGTCCTTGGTCGTAACGTAACAAACAAACTATGTAGAAACATTACGAAGCTTAAGGTTGGCTAATAACGTCAAGCTATGCTGCGCTATAGGTATGCTATGCTGGCTGTAATTCACTTCTTACCTAAAAATACATAACTATATGAAAACGTGCTGCCTCCACGCCAGGCTTAAAGTCACGCAAAGGGCAATGGAGAGGGCTATGCTCGGAGTTTCCTTGCGTGATAAAATCAGAAATGCGGACATCCGCAAGAGAACCAAGGTTACCGACGTAGCCAGAAGAATTGCCAAACCAGAATTGGCAGTGGGCAGTGCACATTGCTCGCAGAACGGATGGCCGATGGGGCCGAAAAGTTCTGGAGTGGCGACCGCGAACCCGAAGACGTTGCGTTGGAAGGCTTCCCACTAGGTGGACCGAAGGTTGCGGGGATCCGCTGGATGCGAGTCGCACGGGACCTGTCAATGTGGCGACACTTGGAGGAGGCCTACGTCCAGCAGTGGACGTCTTTCGGCTGAAATGATGTGCTGCCTCGCTTTAACATGGCCACACTTTTTTTTTCTAATAAAAACACCATGTACTATGGGATTTCACGAGATACGTGCTGTCGCCTCATCTATCCCGCTCATTCTTGTCAATACTTGCTGACTTGCATAACCTTAGAGTTGTTACAATAAAATTGTAAGCTAGCTGTAGCACCGCGCAGCATATCGTGTTGTTGGTATGGTTAGTCACCCTAGCATCGCATTTAATTGCCAATAAGTAATGAGTGTGTACACGTTTTCAGTTCAGAACGGGACATGCTACCGAACAGTGCGGTAACAGACATGGATCTACCTGACGTCACTGATATCTTGCGGGAAACGGAACAGGTAAGACTTTTGTTATTTGACATTATTGCATTGTGGAAATACCTATACTTATGGTTTGCATTAGATATAATAATTATTGTCAATGTTACTTAGAAATGTTCGATTTTATATAAACTTCTCTAAATATACGAACACCCCAAACTATTTTTTTTTAATGTGTCGGTATATTTGTGACCGCAATAATGATCATCAAATAACATGCCTGCATAAATAAATTCACGCGTTTTTCCCATGGGGGTAGACAGAAACTACCGAAGGCCACCTGCTACGACCCTTCCTACTCATTTTACTTCGTCCACGTTCATCCATCTGGTCATACACACCACAAGCCCCGGTCAAGGCAGGTTTATATAATTATGTTTATATTGTGCCGGTCAACTGTCCCATTTCTGGGCACAGGCCTCCCGTTTCTCCTTCCAAACCTGTATCTTGTGCGATCTTTGGAAACATTTTATTTTTGGGCCAGTCCAGCGCTGGCTGATTGCACTGGATCGAATAAAGTGCCGGTCCATTTTGCCTGCCAGTGAGCTCCGCCCGCATGCGACTTTCGTTTTTTTTTTTATATGGCCACTCGCTGTTGAACACTATAAGGCTGCAATACTCCCCAACCGGACTATCCCGTCGTTACTTCAAATGAATTTAAAGCCCCCAGCTAGGACTTACAAATTATTGGATGTTGCGAAGGGCCTCGACGACGAGAGGCCGGAAAACGGAACGCGGTCTGTTTTTGCTTTTACGAATGGTGCTGGTTTCCATACAGCTCTTGGGTGATGGGGTCCGAACCCCGAAAGTCACTGTCTCAATATAAACTTGCCCTGCGACAAATACGGTCTGTAAGGACTAAAAGTAATGTTTGCGTCTGAATGTAGTTTTTAGCTTTTTTTTCTCAAATTTTTAGTTTGTATTAATAGATCGCGTTTACATAGAATTTTTTCATCGGGAATTTAAAATACCAGCTGCTCCATACATGTTCACCGTGTAGGTTTTATAGTTTTGTGGGAAACAGCTGTTGATTTTTTTAAAACGAATAAAAATTTCTCAAGGGAGTCTCAGACTTGTACTGACTAAAACCCATCCATGTTCCTTCCTTGCCGCGGTATCTCTTTCGACCAGTCCAGCAGCCCCGGCACGAAACTTGAAAGTCTGACAATCAGTCTTACCAAAGATAAGACGTTAACCCCAAAATAGTTGGGTAAAGGCCACCCAGATGTCAGGTCCTAGGTTCCATAAGGTTTCTTCGGCAGTATTTACCAATTTTTCTTTATGTATTATTTTCACAATTACTGTCATGACCGCCTTCTCGGAAATAGATGATTGTGCTGACTTAAAGATTATCTCTTAAGGGTTTCCTGTAACTCTACTGATAGCGTTTAACAAGAAATACCTCTTCATTTCAGGTACTTAAGCAATGCTTCACAAAATACGAAATAGACGAGGTGTTCCTCTCATTCAACGGCGGAAAAGACTGTACAGTACTTTTAGACATAACTTTAAACGTGTTACGTGAAATGTACCAACGTGACGACATCGCCAGTGAACTAAAAGTTGTGTATATCCGTACTAATGGACCGTTTAGGGAAATAGAGACCTTCGTAGAGGAGGTTAAGGAACATTATGGTGTGACGCTAATAGTGACGGAAGGTGAACTGAAGGGTACGCTGCAAAGGCTACTGGATCAAGATGATAGGCTCAAGGCAGGGCTCATGGGCACACGGCGGACGGATCCTTACAGTGAGAACATGCAGTTTATGCAGGTAATTTAATTGACCGAATTGCGCAACTTCTGAATATCAGGTCCTGGGTTCGAGCCTTAGGTGGGGAAGTGTGATTGAGTTTTTCCATCACGGTCTTCTCAGAAGTCCCGGAGTCTGGATTTGCTCCCAGTTGACGGAAATAGGCTCGCCCCCTATTAGGTACATCGGACTTAAACATATCTGGCAAAATGAGGATATGAGAGGTACACTACTACTTAACCCTGTAAGTGTAGAGAACACAGAATATGTTATGCGAGTATAATTATTTGTACCGGGGATATCCACTATCGATTGCATTTCTTAGAACTTTCATAACAATTAATATCCGATAAAAAGCTGTGTATAAAACATCCAGATTGAGGAATAACGAACGATAATCTGAGTAGATAAGTACTCAATTACTAACATTACATTGGGTGATACCTATATTTAGGGAAGCCTGTGTGCCACTACATTATTTTTTACCCGACTGCCAAGGAAGGGTTATGTTTTTCGCGCGTATCTTGTATGTTTTTTTTTGTAAATGTCTTTATAACCTCGTATGTTCCAAATAGCTGGATGAATTTATTATTCATCTCAAAATTGAAGGAAATTAAAAGGGGATTACATGTTTGTGTGTGGCCAATAATGTATGGGCGCAGAGCAATGTCCTTTAATTAAAAGTATCAAAAAACCTGACTAGAAATTGTATTATGTACAGTCAACATAACAGATAGGTATGCAAGGTCGAAAGACAAAATTGTTTTTTCTTAAAAACAGATCGATGTTTTCGAATGAAATTATAATTAAATGTAGAGAAATAATCAATTGGTTAAATTAATTCAAATTTCATTTGAAGATGTGCAACAGTTTCTAAAAATACTAAAACTATATCTTTCGACCCTGCATACCTATCTGTTTTGTTGACTGTACATAATACAATTTCTAGTCAGGTTTTTTGATACTTTTAATTATAGGACATTGCTCTGCGC
This sequence comes from Lycophotia porphyrea, assembly GCA_950005105.1. Taxonomy (NCBI): domain Eukaryota; kingdom Metazoa; phylum Arthropoda; class Insecta; order Lepidoptera; family Noctuidae; genus Lycophotia; species Lycophotia porphyrea. The sequence continues at coordinate 16,170,719 of OX465388.1, read as the reverse complement.
CCATACATTGCTGGCCCTGGAAACAAGAGCACCGGAAAATTATGTGTTGTATTGTCGATCTAAACTCTTATAAAATCTTATTTTTATAGCGGACTAGCTGCAGAATAGTTGTATTTTAAAAAAGGTGCCAGATTTTGAGGTTACAGTCGAACCATAACAACGAATATTAGGATAGTTTTTTTTAAGCTCCGAAAGATTTTAAGAAACTGAAAAAGAACAACATAATATTAATACATTTCGCTATTTTCTGGACCTACTTAGATAATTACGTATCTATGCAGTTTTTTTTCTAAAGCTTAAGTGTATGTAATTGCCACGTTTAAATAATAAGCAAGCGACGCAGTGAGAGCATATGTGAGGTGAGAAACTGACAAGTTGACAAAACCACCATTTGGTCACGTTAAAAATACAGGGTGTAAACAGACTCTTCACGAAGCCGTCAACCAAGCATTATGTACATCAGACTAAGTAACTTTACGCAAAAATTAGTGCTGGGAAACGACTTTTTTTTTTGGGCTAAATAATCACGTTTTTCAGTAGGACTCAATGTAACGCGCTCAAAACATTGTACTGATGGATGGATTGAATATTAAGGGGGTCCTGGAGGTGTTTAAACTAAAAATCTTACATTAAAAACATGTATTTTAAAAAAAAACTTGTGAAATAGTTGGAACTTTGACCCCCAATATCTCCGTAACGAGGATCCCAGGTATGGTCTCGGTTTCGTTAAGAGTCTGTTTAGGGTGTAAACAGACTCTTAACGAAACCGAGACCATTAGAGGTGGCAAACTCGATACGATTTATCGATATTTCTTAAAACTTACTATGGCCATTCTTTACAAACTGAGTTACATCAACTTTTGTCATAATTACGATAGTATTAATACCATTACAACTAAGACAATATTCTACTTTACTTATAATAACATTCTTCTCATCATCTGCCTAGCCTTTTCCCAACTATGTTGGGGTCGGCTTCCAGTCTAACCGGATGCAGCTGAATACCAGTATTTTACATGGAGCGACTGCCTATCTGACCTCCACAACCCAGTTACTACTGGGAAATACGATACCCCTTGGTAAGACTGGTTGTCAGACTTTTTGGGCCACTGACTACTTTAACGACTGTCAAAGATCTTCAAATGACAGCCGGGACCAACGGCTTAACGTGCTTTCCGAGGCACGGAGGAAACTCGGTATGTAATGGGTGGTCACCCATCCACAGACCAACCTAGGCAAGCACGGCTTAACCTAAAGATCGACCCGAGCGGCTGTTATTGTTTAGCCACGAGCTCCTCATTCTTCTATACTTGTAATAATATTAATACATAAAAACATATGTATCTAGTCTGCAATATTGTTTTTTTGAAGGAAACATTTATAATGTATTCAGTAACGATAAGTACTTTTTACCCGACTGCGGCGAAGCCCAAAAGGAGGGTTATTTCAATTAATTGTCGTAAATAGTCGCTTAGTTAGAAGTAAACCACACAGTTTTCTAAACGATCATTAGAAAACTCTGAATAATGATCTAATAAAACGGCTTGGTTAGTTAGTTGAACTGAACTGACTTTATTCATAGACAAAGAGACACAGAGTATAACAGACAACATTACAGATAAATATGTAGGTTTTGTTCAATTCAGCATTATTCTAACTACCTATTTAAATTCGAGTATGACCTCATTCATAAAGTACTATACTTAGTAGGTTTTTTTAAATTATAATTATAGGGAATAATAATATGTATATGGAATAGTGATTGGATTGTTTTATTAATATATTCGCAATAAATTCATAATGTGATTCAGACTCAAAAACATGCAACAATTCATTAAAAATTCTAGCAATCGATTGGGATCCCTAATCTTTTTCGATACGACATGACATTTGGCGAAGATGGCGGCGATTAATGTTATAAGTCGCGTAAAATACTTTAAAATGTTAATTTTGCCATGCAGCTAGTCCGTGTTACAAAAGTATTTACAGCTAATATAATAAAATACACAATTAATTAACGTGTAAATCCGATATTTTTTTTTGCACGGCGATTATGGACAATCTCCTTTTACATACATACATACATAAACTCACGCCCTTTTCCCATGGGGGTAGGCAGAAACTACAGAACGCCACCTGCTACGATCCTTACATACTCCTTTTGCCTCGTCCACGTTCATACATCTGGTCATACACGCACGCCGGTTGCGAGTACTACGCACCTGACCTTTCTGAAGAACCTCACCAATGAGGTCAGCGTATGTTCTTCTAGGGCGTCCCCTCCCGGCGTTGCCACTCACATCTGCCTTGTAAATACCTTTTGTTAGTCGCCTTTCACTCATCCTCTCCACATGACCAAACCATCTAAGCATACTTTTTTCAATTTTTGTCACTACATCTTCTTTTAAGCCGCAACGTTTCCGTATAACCTCATTCCTCACTTTATCATTCAGAGTTACACCACACATGCTTCGCAAGGAACGCATTTCCACAGCATTAATTCTACTTTCATGCCTCGTTTGCCATACCCAACACTCACTTCCATACATAAGTGTAGGCACCAGCACACCATTGTGAACAGCCAGACGAGCCTTATTTGACATCGACTGGTTGGTCACAATCGTATGTATAGCACCATTCACTTTATTTCCCTTTAGTTGTTTGTTATAGACGTATCATATTACCAACTCACCAATTTCACTAGTCACTTTTCCATGTCACTTGTTTCAAATACTCTTTTACTTTTTATGATATCCAATTAATTTTATTTTAACAGGTAACTGACCCCAGCTGGCCGCAGATAGTGCGGGTATCTCCCCTCCTCAACTGGAACTACCATCAGATATGGAGCTATACTCTGCAGAGAAGAGTTCCTTATTGCAGCTTATATGATAAGGGGTGAGATAGAATATCTTAAAACTACGCAAAAATTTATTTGTAACCGTCCAATTGCCACTAAAACAGCAGACAGCTTAGTGAATACCGTCAATTCGCAGTTTGCTGACAGAAAAATACTGCTGTCTATCTCCAGGACATTATCATCATCATCATTAGCATCTTCTTCGGCACCTAAGGAAAGGGTTTGATAACAACAGAACGCTCTTCGGAACTATCAAACGTTGAAACTACATAGTTATCTGAATTCATAACAGGACTTGAAGACGCATTTTGAAGATTATTTGTTCGATTTACCACTTACAAACTACTTCTTCAATGGCCCGTTTACTTTGATGGTAAAATGTTTCTAATTCCACTTTAATTTCCAGGTACACATCAATAGGCAGTGTACATAACACATGGCCGAATCCAGCACTAGCAACCAAAAACAATTTCGGCTGCATCACGTACTTACCCGCATGGCGGCTATCCGATGCTTCCCTAGAACGAGCGGGTCGGGGAACCGCGCCCAAGATACCCGTCAATGGACATGGGACTTACAATAACATCAACGGCCACAGCAATGAAAACAATCATATAAGCAACAGCGATCATATACATTCTTCTTGTGTATAATTCACTATGGAATGGGTGATTGGTAAACTTCTACTGATTGTTTGTAGGTAAATTCTGAGAAAAATACAATAGGCTGCAAGTTACCTATTGGTACGATATTTTGAGAAACGTGCAATGTGTGTCGTGTAATCGTGTTATTCAGTTAAGGTGGAATGGAAGCGTACGGGTAGCCCGCAAAATTCTAATTTACTCACGTTTTTTGCAATTTGTAAGTCAGTGTTAGGTTGTATGTTGATGAAAACTGAGTCGCGCCAGTAACACAAATGTAGTTATAGAATAACAATCATGAAAATCATCAATACCACCCTCTAAATTCATTTAACCCCATTTAATGACTTTTTCATGAAATATTACACACTTGTTACTGGCGCAAATCATTTTCCATCATCATACAACCTGATACTGACCTGCAAATGGGGGCTATGGCGCATGAATTCGCCGCTAGAGGCGTTCGTGTATAGTAAGGTCTTCCGAAATGTCAGATGTCATAGAGTTTTCGCGCGTTGCGTGCTTTTTTAACACGTATTTTAACTAATATCATGATTCTGGTCTAGATTGATTCATTCCTGATTCATTATGACTTGAAGATCTTTAGTAGCAACTTAGGATCTTATTTGTTAGTACTTGGAGGTAGAATGATTTTTAAATGTTTCATGCTTGTTAATGTTAGGGAGAATATTTGTAAATATGTATCTGATGTTTACACTATGTTATAATATGTACCTATACGAAATGAAATAAACTTTTTATGAAGATATTTGTACTTTAAAGTATAAAATAGAACAAATGACAGGACCTTACTCAACAGTGGCGCCATCTGGTGAGCTTAAAAACGATAGCCCCCATTGCAAAAAAACGTAAGAAAATTTGAATTTCGCGGGCTACCCGTGCGCTTCCACTTTAAGCGCAACATGCCTTGTTGACTGACATATCTTTCCATCAAGACGTAATTTTCTTTTCTCAATTCACATGCAATATCGTAACAATGACTCCTTACAACACTTTTTAATTACTATAACAGCCCGTAAACGTCTGTTTTTGAAAATAGGCGTGTCAAAAAAGGGGGGGCAACTAATATTGCCAATACTTTTTACAATACCTACAGTAACTAAAATATACGTACTTAAAAACAAATAACATGATAATCAGTAGCCGATTACTTTGCTCAATATAAACACGTCCTTAGTCTCTTGTAATATTTATTCTTTTATTTTATTGGGTCATAAGAAACCCGATAACTAGACAATTACATAATTACTTTAAAAATAATATTGAACTTGTTAACTTATCATAAAATAAAATAAACATTTAAAATAAAATACAGTAACTATCTAGTTATGAGATAAAAATATATTATAAACAATATGTTCCAATCTATTTTTGCAATATTGTAATGTTTCAGTAATCTCTGAAAAAAATGTGTAGTTTTTTTTTTCTTTTACGTTAAATGTGTTGTCTGAACAATGTTTTGTATAAAAAAACGATTTTAGTGGTACAAAACTTAGTTCTTTATTTCTGAGTTATAAAAAACATTCATAAAACCATTGTTTTAAAAATTCGTTCGAAATTCCAATAACCTGATTAAAATTAAAATAGTTGTTTTAAAATTTAATTGTTCTACAAGAATTGTGTTTTATTTAAAAATTCACTTATATTAATTAATTTCTTAAGTTTCATGTCTTTTGTATAAAAATATCACTTGTCGTTTATTCATAAAGGACATTATTTATATCATTAGTTATTGTACCTAGGTACATTGAATTTAATTCAACTGTGATGCTAGTATAATTACGCTTGTTCCTTGTAAATGCAAAAATAATAATAATGCATTAACATACGCATCTTAATTTGTTACATGCTAAGCAGTACACTGAACTAATATGTACTTCGTACCATACAGTAACATAAATAGATATAAGTACTTAAAAACTTACCTGTCAATGTACTTAAATGATTACTTTCTATGCAGATAAGTTTCCATATTCAAGAAAAAGGAGATATTTTTTCTTTACCAAAAGCATGTTTAATGTTATTTTTTAGCTTTAGTTGATTTAAAATTTTAGTGTTCAGTCTATAATCTATCAAAAATTTGCCTATAATCCACACATTTTTATTGAAGTGTAAATCCAGATACGGGAATGACCACACTTATCGACGCGGGTTGGGCTTGAGCCGGTCAGAAAAAGAGCTTTATTTGATACCATGGAATAACATCGAACGAGGGTGCTACTACCTACTATGCAAACGCAACGATGCGTTTTAAAATTTAGTTTCAAAAATTTTACCTAAACAAACATACATACATTTTAAGTTAAATAACAATTTATAAAAATACTTCATTCGACCCTAATGTGGCTGATCTGAGTGGCGTGATCGAGTCAAGCTGCTTCGCATCGAATAGTGTTGTCATTCCCAGACGTGTGATGCGCATGTTTTGGTCGCAAAAAAACGGTACGTATGTTGTCGGAATGGACGGGGTCTTAGTATCACAGCTACGCCCATAAATCGCCTTATAAGAACTTATTATAACTGTATTTAATTCAAAATTTGATGGCGTCTCACTATTTAAAGTTAATATTTTTTTAGTATTTATTTAATTGTATCGTCTTATTTATTTTTGGATGTGACGTGAAAATTCATTCGCAGCTATGTAATTTCAGAAAAAAAGGTTTTTATCGTTAAATTCTTATAAATCACAGACAAATCATAAAACTGTTTTTTTTTTTTATTTCACAAGAGACTTAAATTCTTGATAACTTTAATATTTTTGCAACAAGTTTTTAAATACTATTGTGAAGCATGTATTGTATTTTTGTTTATTTATTTTCTTATTAATTTGTAAAAATGATTCTCGTTAGTTAATTATGCTATGCCTTATTTTAGCACGGTTAGGTCAGCTTATACATTTGTTTGAATAAAAACACGTTATTTAGAAAGTTTTTTTTTTTTTTATTTAAACACATTTTAAAAGCAGAAACAGGTTTTTTTTTAAAGTACTCGCTACCCTATATTTACAAATATTGTCTTAATTTTTTAAGTTAATAATTACGTGTTGCTACCACTATTGTTGGGTTTCACGTGTTTCCTGATAAACTCCTGGAACATCGCTACATCTGCCGGTTTGTCGTCTGAAAATATAAATATATTATTTTATGACTACAAAACTCAGTCACAAACTATGATACAAAATGCCTTTAGTCCTGATTACGGCAGGGCAAGAGTCAAGACTAAAACTTACACCCATTTTAAATTGTATTTTTGTAAGCGTCATCAACCTTGGTGCCTCTACACTTAACGAAATTACATTAGTTTAAAGCTTAGGTGCAAGTCGACGCAAAACTATGATAATCCGGCTCGAAGGACCAATGTATAAATCGAGGTGAAATGAATGAGGAGTACTAGAATAATGCTATGGCATGAAAGTTTCAGCACAGGGAATACTATTCGATCTGTAAAGCTATATACGACGTCATGTGCGATCTACATACGCGCCGTGCCATCGATATCGAACCTAAAGAACAGTTCTACGCCAATGAGTAGGTCTTTTAGTCAAATCATTGCATTTACCATTATCCTTGATCACCATTACCAGACTATAAAGAAGGGTTAACTCTAATTAATTGCTTTCACAATTCCCGCCCTTACGGGTTAGGTATTTCTTTATGATCGCCAATTAAGACGAGCTTGGCGAACACTATCTAGCCTTGAGGCGAGGCGACAGAATCCCAAGTCATGTAAATCCATGTCCTGCATTAACATACCCATCTCCGGCTGATTCTCCGTGCCTTCCTCGTCGCTTGAGCTCTCGTTGGCAGGATGTTTGAGGTACATATCGCTGAACTCGCGACCTGTTGACACCTCTTCAATGAGCTTCTTTTTGTCAATCACTGTGTCGTCTGGACCTGAGAACATAGACAATTGCTTAGAGTTGATTATCCTAAACATATAAAACGCAAGTGAAATAAAATCTTAAACGTATGGCTTAATCTAAAGGATGTAAAAATACTATTAACGAAGCCGAAAGGCACTTGTTCTCCCCGTCATTGCGATATTTTTTTTGTTCTAAAGTCTAGACCATATCTGGGAACCATCTAGTTACGGAGATATTGGGAGAGATTGAATTACAAGCAGAGTACAACCCGAATTGATTGTCAAATTCTAAAATAATGCGAGCGAAGCCGCGGGCAATAGCTAGTATGAAATAAAACTGATTGCTTACTTTGCCTAGGCATTCTATACAATACCGAACGTTCAGACGATGATAAAACGCTGGGATGGCGGGAGTGACTTCAGTAAGCCGCCTAATACAAACAAATTTAATGTAACGGTCGCCGGCGCAAATTTTGTGACTGTGTGTACATTAAATAAATAAATTGCACTCGTGCGAAACCAGGAATAAAATCGTATAATTATAAATGGTACCTTTATTTTTTAATTCTTCTGCGTTTTGTTTCTCCTCTTCTAATTTTTCTGCTCGCATCTTTAGCCAGTCCGTTTTGTATTCCCTTAAAGGTAAAAGGTATTACTTTATGAAATAAAAACAAAATATTCGTAGGAAATACTATTCTAAGAACATACTTTTCGTATTCTTCCGCAGCATCATCAACCAGCTTGAAGAATTCATCTAAACCCTGAAAAAAAGAACAGAAAATGAATTCAAACCTCGTAAATTAAATAACTCTCTCAGTACCTAAAGGAAACTAATTCCATAGACTATTTCCTGTATTTGGCAATTCTAGATAAAGATTATTTCTACTACTGCTGAAAATGATATACAACCCCAAATAATTTGAGATAAGGGCAGGAAAATGATGAGTCCCCCAACACCCGCCTTTCACCACTTCCAAGTGTCTTAGGGAAGATGTGGCATAAGAACCTCCACAACAACACATTACTGATTTAGGAATCAATCTTCTATTTAGAAAAAAAACATAACCCTCTAAAACTTTTTTTACTAACATCTCCAGTATGTGCACTGACACCGCAGCACCGTAGATCAGAGTAGAAGGTGTCAAGTGCGAGCGCCATGGACCGCGTCAGGTTGCCGATGTATGTGTTCCCGCCTTCAGTCTCGCCCTCCCCTTCGGCGTCCAGTGCCTCTTGGAAAGCCTCGAAGTCACGCATCCATTCCACTGCGTATGCATTGTCTACTACATCTGTCTGTGGAAAAGTTTATTGTTTAAATTACTTATTTCAGCGTTCGGAAATTATCCAAAGGGAACATACTAACAGGATCAAAAGTATCCTATGTCCAACCCAAGTCATATCTGTGCAAAGGTAACAGACAAAAGGTTTGTCTCACATTTAAAATATTAGTATAGATTTTTGTAGCCATAGTATGGTCTGCCTATCTCTTTTGTATAAACACTTCTGGTGTAATGGTGTTTTATTAATTTTTAGTTTAAGAAATCAAGTTATCAGTATGAATGTTGGGGGTCTGAAGCCTATTACTTCTAAAGCTGTTCTTATCAGAGATTTTATGGATATGATATTTCGGATCTGGATATGGATATAGGAATAAAATTATATCGGTTTCGGATACGGTTACGGATATTTAATATATAATATTTAATTACTTGGGATTATCAGTTAGTTTCGGATAGTTTCGGTTACGGATATAATAAAAAACTAACTACTTATGAAAGAGGTACGAGAGAGCAGCGGTGGCCCAGTGGTAGCGACCCCGACTTACGAAAAGTATGTCGTGGGTTCGAACCCAGTCAGGCGCATTACTTTGTGTAATTTATTTCATCACCACTGCTCTCAAAAACGGTGAAGGAAAACATCGTGAGGAAACCGGCATGTCCTAGAACCAAAAATTCGAAGACATGTGACATCTACCAATCCGCACTGGGCCCGCGCGGTGGATTATAGCCCATTCCCTCTCAAAGAGAGGAGGCCTGTGTCCCAGCAGTGGGAACATTAATAGGCTGATGATGATGATCATGATGAAAGAGATTATGTTATGACTAGAAATAACAAACAAACTACAAGATTCACATGGCGCTGAAACGGTGAAACAAAAACCTGTCGGAACATGTCGTTTTGTTTAGACTCCGCCCTTATATGAAACTATCCGAAACTTGTGAAACGGATATGGTGACGGTTACGGATATATTTTTATTTCGGATTTCCGATAGTTTCGGTTACGGTTACGGAGCTCCATAACATCCCTGGTTCTTATACAACTTGACTCTTAAGCCAATAATACTTTCATTCTTTTCCGTCATAAGTATTACATCTTTTATAGAATTACTTACAAGACCCTATGAATACAATGTTAATAACCTGTATAATATATTTATTACTAAACATGAACAGCATTAACAAAAAAATAACAAACTGACTAACCTTATTCATTACAACTATAAAAGGCAGCCTTGTTTTGTACAATATCGAGCATGCATACAGCATATTGGACATGAATGTGACAGGTGACACGCTGCGGACCGTGTCCATTACATATACAACTACTGTAGGACATGTTGATGCTAATGCTTCTGTTACTATTGTACCTGAAGCTGACCATGTGAACACTTCTATTTGACCTGGAAATAAAAGAGATAGTGACTATTTTATATTAATAATTAAATAAAGCATTTTTAAGAGACCACTCAAACGCCAGCCGGTACTACGGTACCATGTCACAAAATGTATGATTATCTATTAACTAGCATTTTTAAATAACATCTGGAGGACAGTTAGACGGGGTCGCGGTAGACCGCGGAGAAGATGGCGGGACGCCTTGGATGGCTCTCTGTAATTGGCAAGAAGAGGCACAACATCGGGAAAAGTGGAAGTAATGAGGGGAGGCCTTTGCCCAGGAGTGGGACAGTTCAGGCTAATTAAAAAAAAAAAAAATCTGGAGGATAAAAATAATAATATTTGTACCTGGCGTATCAATAATGCAGTACTTGTGTTTCTTCCCAGCTTTCTCTATCAAATCCACGACTTGGCCGAACTTTGTGGAGAACAAATTGAGAGCTGTCACTATGCCACCGTTGGGACCCAACCCGTATTGTTTCATCACCTCTTTGTAGTTCACTGTGTCTCTTATATCTGAAAATGAATTATTATGATAGATATTATAGGTAATTGTTGGTTTATATAGCCTCTTATGTTCTCGATACTGGGACAAAAGTATGTTTTTGAGAGGTAGTGGGTTGTAATCCACTATGAAGGCCAAGTGAAAAATTCCTGTTTTTTTACCAATTATTCATCAAATTCATAATCAATCTCCTGCCCCTGCCAATTTCTTTTAGGTTGGTATGACATTTTGATTGGTATTAATATTTAGAGAATCTTTAGACCTATTAAGCTTTCAAGAACTTTTATGGTTTGTTGTGCTTACCGATATTCGCAGGATACGGAACTTCCCTACATGCCGGATCCAAGTTGATCAGGTAAGGTCTAGACCCATCTACAACTTTGCTGGAGAGCCGCCGTGTAAACGAAGTCTTGCCAGCACCAGCCATGCCTAATTAAATACCAAATATTTAGTAAAAAACCGTGTAAAATGGCAAGGCAGCTATATCAGACAAGTTCTAACCTAGAATGATCAAACATATCGGCTTCCTTGAGTCTTCCTCCATTGCTTCAGGCTTAGATTCACTTGTAGATGTAGACATTTCGTGTTTTGTTATAAGGCTTTACATTTACAATATTTTTAATCCCAATTGCAAAACAAAGCGAAAAATAGTTGTGGTCTTGTTGTTTTCTTAAATTAAACTGACAGGAGTCAAATTAAACGTCAATTCACAGTTTTTTTTTTAAATTTAAGGTTTGGCTACCGAGGCCTATAAGTAGGTATCTTTTAGGGTTCCGTACCCAAAGGGTAAAAACGGGACCCTATTACTAAGACTCCACTGTCCGTCTGTCTGTCTATCATCAGGCTGTATCTCATGAACCTTAATAGCTAGACAGTTGAAATTTTCACAGACGATGTATTTCTGTTGCCGCTATAGCAACAAATACTAAAAACAGAATAAAATAAATATTTAAAAGGTGCTCCTATAGAACAAACGTGATTTTTGCCATTTTTAGGGTTCCGTACCTCAAAGGTAAAAAAAGGAACCCTTATAAGACCACTCTCTTGTCCGTCTGTCTGTCCGTGTGTCACCACCGATTTTCTCAGGAACGGGTGGACCTAGCAAGTTGAAATTTATACCAGATACTGAGGACTATAGTCCATTAAGTACCAAAGTTTGGGCTGCGGGCTGTTCGAAAGAGATACCGCGGCCCTGGAACACAAAGGGCAAGGCATGTTCCTTACATGGATGGGTTTTAGTCAGTACAAGTCTGACACTCCCTTCCGCTCTGCCCAGAACGGGAGAAGTCACTTGATGAAAACCAAAAAATATTATTATTACTTACAGTAAATGATTTTCCACAATATTCACAGATCCTGGGTTTGGGCTGCGGCTTTTGCTCTTTGTGAACGAAGCGAATGTGTCTTTCCAGGATTATTTTATTTTTACTATCCTTAAATTAAAATATTATAAATACTATAGTAAAAAAAAAAAAGTATGTATGTATAATGTTTTTTAATTTTCAACTTTTTTATTTTTTGGAATTTTGCCTTTACTTGTGCTGTAAGACCTTGCTTTTAACAAAAATTGACAATTCTAGGTCAACCGGAAAACCTATATGGTAGTTCCCGTTGACCTAGAATCACGAAATTTGGCAAGAAGCAATGTCTTACAGCACATGTAAAGGAAAAAATCTGAAAACCGCAAATATGTAGTTTAATTTCAAAATACCTACAAGTTTATACGGAACCCTCGGTGCGCGAGTCCAACTCGCACTTGGCCAGTTTTTTTTAAGCATGGCATCTACCTTGTGGTTGTTCGGGTTCTACGCCTTTTGTCACCTCCAACCACCTCAGCTATTTTACTATATTAGCTAGTGGCTTACTAGTTCGCCTTAGACCTGTTCTTTCAAATCCTGTCATAGAACACGTGACGTGAACCAAACGTTCACGTTGTTTTTGGTTTCTGCCCGCACCAGACCACGTTCTCAGTTATGTGGGGTCGGTGCAGCATGTTTTCTACTTCAAACTTCTAAATGGGTTTTGCTCAAAATAATGTATTGTCTAGTTCGTCCCGCCATCTCCTTCATGGCCTGCCACGACCCCTCCTCACTGTGTCAGGGCATCACTTGCTGCTATAGCTTGAGGAACAGTGGGTGCGGAACGACAATGGTAGCGCTACTACGAGCCTAAATACAGGGTGAATACGGTCAAGAGGGCAGTAAGGGGAAATGGTCTTAGGAGACTATACATAATTTTTCGTGAAATTTTGATCACCATTCACAGATTTAAAAAAAAAGTAGTTGGCAAAAAAGTAGCCATTTTACACAAAATATTTTGTTGATGCCAATCGATCCTGTTTCTAATAAGTACTGCTCAAAAACGTCTACGAAAATCATGAAAATCATCAATACAACCCTCTTAGTTCATGTAGATCTATTCAATAATATTTCATGAAAAAGTCATTTAATCGGGTTAAATGGACTTACAGGTTTATACAGGGTGATTGGAAGATGGGTGCAAAGCTTTAAGGTGAAGATAGTATAGACAATTTAGGACCATTTAAGCCATGGTTGTCTTAGACGAAGTCTTACCAAATTTTTTTAAACAAATTTTTAAGTTTTTTTTCGGAAATTCTCAAAATTTAATGTAAACTGCATAATTATGGCCAAATTGAATGATAAATGAATTCATTTTTTATTTATTTAATTAAAGTAATGTGTAAGCAACCAAGCAAAACATGTTTTAGGCTTCTGTGTCATTAGACATTTTTTTTACAGATATTTAAAGCTCAGAAAAAATAAAAAAATTGTACAATACGTCTTTTAAACCTTATTTAAAAAAAAACGGAGGGTGCTTTTTTTGTTCAAACCTTTTTGAAGACATGCTTGATAATCGCTCTTTCTTTTGAGGTATCATTTATGCGGATATCTTACAAATTATTGAAATTAGGACCTATAAACCAAATCGAGGGAGAAATTTTAAATTTTAGGCAGTCTAACAAAACACAAAATTTTTGCTTAAAAGAATACTTTATGTGCTCGAAATGATAACATTGTTCAATTCTAAGAATTTTTGGCACATGCAGGAACCAATTGAGGGGAACCCATTGAGGGGATTCTCTAAACAATGGCCACCGAGCGCGGTGCGACGGCATTTCCAGGTAGAACGCCCAATGAATAGCAAAAAGCGATAAAGAGTTGGTTTTTACAGCAAAATGGTCTTAGTTACTGAGGCAACAAAGTCGTTTTTCTTTAGTCAGGGTCAGTCGGTCTATGATGAAGCCGTTACATCTTTTACTTATTAGTCAAACTACTGCCCTTGTGAGTGGACGTTGTCGTGTTGATTCACAATTTACCGTGTTCAGTTGTAGCCCTTTGCGTTCCTGCACGTGTTGTTTGCGTTAGTTTTGAACTTTTTTGTTTCACCGTGTCCAGTCGTAGCCTCGCGCTCCTGCACGTGTTGATTTTTGACTTAATTGTGTTGAGTTGACGTTTAGTGCGCTCCTACGCCGTTTTTCTTAATTGTTAAGTGACTATGGCTACTTTTTCCAATCAAGAATATGCGGATATCGTATTTATGTACGGTAGAGCAGACGGCAATGGATCTTTGGCGCGACGGATGTATCAAGAGCGCTATCCGAATCGCAGGATACCGAATGTCCGAGTGTTTTACAACACGTTTCGTCGTCTTGCCCAAGATGGGTTTCACCGCGTGGAACCTGGAGTCAACCCGGGCAGACACGAAACTGCCGTCGACGAAGACATTTTAGCAGCATTTCAAGCGGATCCTACTACCAGTACTAGAGCAGTAGCTCGAAATTTAAACATTTCTCAATGGAAGGTGTGGCATACAATGCACCAAAATGATAAGTATCCGTTCCATGGCAGGAGTGTGCAAGGTCTAGTAGAGCAAGATCCTCAAAGAAGAATTCAGTTCTGCCGTTTCCTCCTCAACAGAGACATCGAAGATGCGTGGTTTCTGAAATCAATCTTGTGGACGGATGAAAGTAAATTTTCAAGGGAAGGTATTACAAACTTTCACAACATCCATGAATGGGCCGACGTAGACAACAATCCACATTTTAAGAAGCAGGTGTCATTTCAGATGAAATTCTCTGTGAATGTATGGGCTGGAATAATTGGCAGAACATTGATTGGGCCCCACTTTTTTCCTGATCCATTGAATGGCGAAAATTATTTGCAATTTCTGCAAATTGATTTACCACTGCTGGTAGAGGAATCAGGTGTCCCGATCTTCGAAAGAGACCGAACAGTCATCTTTCAGCAAGACGGCTGTCCAGCGCATTGGACTTTAAATGTAAGGGAACACCTCAACAATTGCTTTCCTGATAGCTGGATCGGCAGGGATGGACCCATCCCTTGGCCCGCTCGCTCCCCAGATCTGACCCCGTTGGACTTTTTCGTGTGGGGCCGGGCCAAGGAACTGGTGTATAACAACAAAGAAATTAACACTAGAGAAGAATTGATACAAAGAATAAATTCAGCGTTTGAGACAATGAAGCAGGAGATGATGTTGAAAATAACGACTACAGAAGTTAGAAGACGGGGCCGTGCTTGTATTAGGAATCACGGCCGTCATTTTGAACATGAAAAATAAATAATTTTAATTCAAATGTTGTTTTAATTAGTCTGCCTAAAATAAAAAAAATTCTCCCTCAAATTGGTTTGTAGACCCTAATTTCAATAATTTGTAAGATATCCGCATAAATGATACCTCAAAAGAAAGAGCGATTATCAAGCATGTCTTCAAAAAGGTTTGAACAAAAAAAGCACCCTCCGTTTTTTTTTTGAATAAGGTTTAAAAGACGTATTGTACAATTTTTTTATTTTTTCTGATCTTTAAATGTCTGTAAAAAAAATGTCTAATGACACAGAAGCCTAAAACATGTTTTGCTTGATTGCTTACACATTACTTTAATTAAATAAATAAAAAATGAATTCATTTATCATTCAATTTGGCCATAATTATGCAGTTTACATTAAATTTTGAGAATTTCCGACAAAAAACTTAAAAATTTGGTTAAAAATATTTGGTAAGACTTCGTCTAAGACAACCATGGCTTAAATGGTTCTAAATTGTCTGTACTATCTTCGCCTTAAAGCTTTGCACCCATCTTCCAATCACCCTGTATATTTGATTTTCATGACTGTGATTCTGTAACTACATACATGTTACTGGCTAACGACTCATTTTTTTCATCAACATATAACCTGACAATGACCTACAAATTGCAAAAAACATAAGAAAATTTGAATTTCGCGGGTTACCCTGACGCAACCACCATAAGGTTCCCCTTACTGCCACGTTGACCGTATCCACCCTGTATAGCGTAGTATTGATTTATAGCGTGTTTTTTTTGTGTTACTGCTCTATGCTGAACAAATGCCTCCTTCAATCTCCTTTCCTTTTTATAAAAATAAAAACGACCCGTATATCAATATTTTTATTTAAATTATTTACATTAGTTTTGAAATTATCAATTAAGTAAAAACTAGTCCTTTCAATATTATTTAACCTCTGACAGTAGCAATTCATATATGTATATACACTTATAGACACGACAAAAAGGTAATGTTTTCATTACAAATGTACTTCTAGCACGTCGTCATTTCATATTTTCTCTTTACTTTGTGCACAAGTCTTCGATGCGTATATAAAGAGCCAGAATATACGAATGTTGCTCCACAATCTTTGCAAACAAGAGTTCGATTGCCCAAATGACTGTTTATATGTTGTATTAGACATTTTTTTATCTGTAAAATAAAATAAATTCTCTTTAAAATCTCGAAAATATTCGTCATCGCAGTGAATTATTGTTATGAAACCTTCGAGATCTAGATATTGTATTGTATAACGGGTTGGTGTCCGCAACTCCACGTCTAATGCGCGTATTTTGCGTGCGGAAGATCTAGTTAATAATTGTCCAAAATGGTTACAAGTTTTAATTTGTTTTTTTTTTTTGTTATGTCAACTTCAAACCAGCCGCCAAAAATTCCCTAACCCTCAGTCCATATTCCGATTTCGATTAAGAAAAGGACTCTCCGAAATCTAGGACCGAGCGTTTGTAAATACAGGGGCTGATCAGACAATTCAAGAAACCGTTATTTTGCAATATTGCTAAATTTCCATACAATTTTTTTTTAATTTTTATTATAGCTTTTGGTTTCGAACCCCGGGTTTTTAGACATTCACAGAAGCAGTTTAGATCAGGGTCAATATTTGAGCCCACCTAGCTTGGCATATCTTTTCTCCTCTTCTCTTTATGTACAAGTCTTCGATGCATATAAAAAGCAGCTGAATATACGAATGTTGCTCCACAATCTTTGCAGACATGGGGTCGATTGCCTAAATGACTGTTTATATGTTCCTGTAGAGATTTTTTAATCTGTAACATTAAAACAAGATCTCTTTAAAATGTCGAATATATTCATCGTACCAATCTAAAAGTAGTCGATATATTTTATTATGACTAAATAGATAAATTTTGTAAAAGAAGCGAGCTTATTGACATCAACCGGGCTCAAATCTAGACTCAGGGCTGCTACTGAGAAATTCGTGATGTAAGCCCAACCCGGGTATCGAAACCAGACCTCATGCTCAGTGGTAGCGTGTGCGACCACTAGACCAACAAGGCGATCAAAAAAAACAAAAAATATTATTATTACTTACAGTAAATGATTTTCCACAATATTCACAGATTCTGGGTTTGGGCTGCGGCTTTTGCCCTTTGTGAACGAAGCGAATGTGTCTTTCCAGGATGATTTTATTTTTACTATCCTTAAATTAAAATATTATAAATTAATTTAAAAATGAGACAATCAGTTCCTCATCACTGTTTATGTGAAACTTATATTAATTAATCAAATAGTAATTGATTTAAAGACGATTTATTATGACGGAATAGTTTCGTATTACACATGGGAAAATTAGTTATAGCCTACAACAATGTTAATTAATTTCGCTTGATTCTGATTTTTTATTGAACTAACCAGAAGGGCATAAAAACCTTTGATAAAGATACCTCCAATTTGATAAATGATGCTTATTTTGGAAATAGGTTTGTACAAACACTTACACGTCAATTCAATCAATTTACCTATAAATCATGAAACATTGTGGATATTTATCTGAAATTAATAGGCCACAGATAACCTCCACTAGATTCCGCATAGAAGGTAACCTATGCCGCATATCCATGAATTAGCACAAATATAACTCGATGCTAGTATTAATCTCTACACCTTCAGTCTCGACCAGACGTTAGACCCGTGATGACGCAAACAATTTAGAGAATTCATTATGTACGAAGGTTTGATTATTACGGTTTACTTAAAAAAAAGACTATCTTTGCTGTTGAATGGCGTCGAAAATTATCCAGGGCTTTGAGGTATAAAAAAGATGGGATTATATTCAACTGTAAGTAAAATGGTAGATTTTTATAATATACTTATAAAACTCCCTTCCACTTATAAGGTGCTTATAAGGTATTGCTATTTTTTTCTCGCATAAGTAATAGTCTTGAGCAATACGTTCTTGCTTATCGAGAAATAAAACATCAATGCTATTGACATTTTGTTATTTATATGGAAAAAATAGTTCAATCAAAATATAAATATTCTGAAAGAATTAATCAGGTTTAGTGTAAATTCAACTGGCGACTAAACCATGGGCGTGTAAAAAAATTTAAAGTAAAACTTTATTCATTCGGGATATTCTGTAAACTATTACTTATTGATAATGAAATAGGACCCATTATAAAACATAAAAGTGAACATTTATAAAATTGTCATTCTGTTTAAAAATATATCGACGTCAGAATCTATGTTTAATGTCCCATCACTACGGCAGGTGACAGATTGCACTTGTCTTATTCGCGCGCACCGCGTGTCTACCGCTAAATTCAGTGAACTCGGATACATACAAAATGTTCGACATGCGGAATCTAGTGGACGGCACCTCTGTGGAATAGGCATAAAGCAATATAGATGTCTCACCTTCTTGCAAATATCACAAGTATATTTAATTCCTCTGATTTCTTCTTGATGATGCTTCAAACCGGCAGCCGAGAAGTATTTGTCGCAATGATCACATTTAATGCTTGGAATAAACAAAAAAGCATTACACTATAGACAGAAAATAGCAATAGACAATAATAATTAAGTAAGAAAGATCAATAAACAAAAAGCATAATTTATAGTAAGTATAAAAAGATAAGAAACTATCTTTTCCTTCTACTCTATTGCAAGTAGAAGGAAAAGATAGTTTCTTATCTTTATCTGCTATAAACATGCATGAAACCAATATTTCCCAAATACATATCTCAATTATACAGGGGTTCCCAAACTTTTTCAGTTCGCAGCGCACTTACCGGTTTAATTTTGCCTGGGCGCCCTAGCTAGTCGAAAAAGCAGTTTTTATAATAATGTTGATCCACAAGAATACATTTGTAAATCCGGCTTAACATAAATAAGATGTTGCAAGAGGAATGAGAAAATTCTTAGAGGTTTTGAATTTTAAGTTTGATATGCATTTTGGACCAATATCCAAAACTCCACCAAATCGTAACTCGTGAACTTTGTTTTAAAGCTGCATTCGCAAAATTCAATGAGAACCTCTTCTTCTTACGAAATGAATTCTGGTGGATCTTGTGCATGGAAAGGATTTTGGAATCACGAAAATTTTTCGACATCGTCTTCGGCAAAGTATTTTAAAAAACATTCAGTGAGCGTGTAAATGGACATTAACTCTTGTGAGATAACAAACTCATTATATTTTATCGAATACTTAAGATTAGTTTTCGGATTAGTATCTGGCAGAATCTTGATGCTCCGTAATTTATTTGACATAACACACTTGGTATAATCTTCTTTAAAATAATATTTTTAAAGCATAACAATCATTTAATATAATTATTTTTGGCCGAATGTTTTTGTCTAAATTTTCAATGGCATACTTTTAAGATGGCAGAATTTTTATATGACATAATTACTTTTGGCAAAGTTAAAATTTTGCATAATTTGGTTTAGCAGAACGTTTATTTAGAACGACGATTATTTGGTATAATTTCAGTTGGTATACTATGAAGATGGCAGAATTTCATTTAAAGTAATTTTATTAAGCATATTGACATTTCTATAAACAAACATTTTTAATTTAAAATCTTATTTTAAACATTGTCTTTAAAATTCAATATGTTGTGTTACAAAAGTAAGTGACAGAAACCGAATCGCTACAAACCCGACTCCACGTAGTCTTGCTTGCCCTACCCCTAGTGTAATTTAAGCCCGCTCAGGCGCGCAGGGGCGAGGCGACCCGAAGCTGCGGTGATGAGCGTCAAACCATCTGTGACGACTCCGCAGCGCAGGAGCCGTGACAGAAACCATGCTTGCTGCATGTGGCATACTTGCTTGCATGCTGCATGCTTGCTTGCATGCATGGTGTATGCTAGTTTGTATGACTCTAAAGGTAAGAAATACAAAATTATTCCAACTATGAATTTTCTGTAATGTGTGGTGGATTATAGCCCATTCCCTCTCATAGAGAGAGGAGGCCTGTGTCCCAGCAGTGGGAACATTATAGGCTGATGATGATGATGATGTGATAAACGAGTCTTTCGATTGTTATGGATATGAAATGTATGCCAAAAGTTGATTCTAACTGTAAACTTTCTGAGATATGAAAGTTCTGCTTTTTAATGACTATCAATATAAAATGTATGCCAAAAGACGATTCTGACTTACAAAATTATGAGTTTTGAATGTATGATAAATTAATGTCTGCCAAACAAGTTTCTACAAAATGAAGTTTATAATATCCGCTGTTATGCAAAATAATTTTATGACATAAAAAGTTCTGCTATCAAGGGTAGACCCTTCCGGAGAATAGTAAACCGAAGCGCCTCACGGCGCCCCTTTGTCCTCTCCAGGGCGCGCACTAGGACGCCGCGGCGCACAGTTTGGGACCCCCTGCTATAATCAACTATTTACGTTCGAAATTCATGGTGAAGGTCACCTGGTACCAAGAGTGATTAAGAAGTGTTAAAACCTTTTTTCATTGCGTAAAAGAGGTGCCACACGTCCGTATGACCGGAAAAAATGACATGAATCCAGTACATACCGAACTTTTTCAACTGTGTTATGTTTAAGACTAGTTTTGAGATGAGACTGGTAGCTTTTCAGTGTCTTAAACGTTTTTTCACAATCAACACAGTAAGCGCCTTCCTCGGTCTGAAAATATAAACAAGAAAATATTCAAAAGGACTTAGTTTCACTTTCCAATCTTGATGCAATTTGCACAAAATAACCGACTTCAAAAAAAAAGTGATAAATAACTTCACTTTCGAAAGTCGGTGGCAATGAAGTTAATAAAACAAAGTCACCCACTTCCGTAAGTAGCTTTTGTTTTTTTTTATTTTACCCTGGAAGTTTTAAGTTCAGATATCCTACACAGTTCTTAACACGATCCGCTGCCGCACGCTGTCTTATTTACATAAACTAAGTTCTTTATTTTGTAATAGCTCCTCTCCGTCTGTTTGCGCCAAATTTAACTTAGTACAATTATTTTAGTTCAGTGTTTTTCCGCCTGCACAGATAAATAAGTTGAGTTTGACTTGTTCGCTATTCAAATACGCAAATCAGAAACGGAACAAAGAAATAATACCGGTGGTCTAGATTCGCAACATAGAAATAATGCTTGTCAACTTACAGTGTCCTCGTGTGACTTCATGTGTGTTTCTAAATAGTTGTTTCTGACCTTTTTCTTGCATGTAGGGCATTCTGTCGTTTCTCTTTGATGTATCCTAAACATAAAACAAAAAGAACTGATAAGATATTACTGTCAAAAATCGACTGTCTATAATAACATCCACAGAGCAATACTTACGCCATGTGCGTAGTCAACTGACTCCGATTAGTAAACGTTTTGTTACATTCTTCACAAGTTTGTCTTTTAGCATGGACAGATACTCTATGTCTACGCATCTCTTTAAATGTTCTGAAAGTAACAGAATTTAAAAGCAAACGCATACTAACCAAAATTTATTACTTTTTTTTGCTATCCTGCTCTGTCACTATTACTATAAAAAATAAAGGGTGTAAAAAGACTCTTAACAAAGCCGAAAGGCACTTGGTCTCCCCGTCATTGCGAACATTTTTTTGTTCTAATTCGATCCATCCATCAGTACAATGTTTTGAGCGCGTTACATTGAGTCCTACTGTAAAACGTGATTTTTCACCCCAAAAAGAAAGTCGTTTCCCAGCAATCATTTTTGCGTAAAGTTACTTAGTTTGATGTACAGAATGCTTGGTTGACGGCTTCGTTAAGAGTCCGTTTACACCCTGTATAATGCTCGAATCCGAACTGTTACATTACAGTACAGTCATTACAGGCCAGTGCCCCTGATGAGGGAACTTCTTAAAGGCGCTAATATAGCTATTCCAAGAATCGATCACGAATATCGGTCAATTTATTTCAAAATACCTTGATCTCATTGGTCAGATCGGGACGTAGCTTTGGTCAGGCAATATACAGTGAGCTTTGTCATGCCTTCCCCATTCTGATTGTGAGTGACTGAGTGCTGCATGGTCGTTTTAGCGTTAGAATGACATTATCAAGAGGGCGCTGTTGGTAAGCATTTGTGTAATTGTCTGGGTAAATTGTATTGAAAAACAAAATGGCAGCGTTAGTTCCGATTAAGGTCACGTGCCGAATTACCCGTGTACAACTTTATTCGTGGCTGAGTGTCGCCATTGTCTTTGCCATAAATGAGAGCATAAAGTACCAATGTAAAAAGGCGCTCCGTCGCCTTCGCCTGTAATGTAACAATCCAAGATTCGATTTTGTATAGTAGTACAAGTGAATCCGAACTGTTACTGCAACAGACTTATGGCTAATTTGCTATTCCACTTACTTGAAATATACATTGCATTTCTTGCACTGGAACACAGAAACCTCATGATTTCTGCGAATATGCTCAGATATTTTTAACCGGTCATTGCTCTGATACGGACACTGCAGGCATTGGTACACTCTGAAAGTAATGTTTTTTTTTACCACGCCTTTGTCAGAAATGGTACAATTTTTTTTTTAACTCCCAAAGATGGCGGACTCGTTTTTTTTATGCACCCCCATGATATCAACTAAACGGGTTTGCTGAGAATACAAAAAAAAAATGACGTCACACCTATATTTAAAAATTTGTTTTCTTTAGCTTGTTTTCTCCGCAGTAGCACTCGCAACACGCGTATCGCTTCAGCGTGTCGGTCGTGGCCACGCGGGAAAGGGAATACCACTTACACAAAATGCAGCTTGTAATGGTCATCTCGAACACTTTTGTCGTAAAATCTCTGTTCACACACTTCACAAATATGACTGCCTCGTGCCTGTAAAATAAAAAAAATGTTTTTTATTTTTATTTTTTGATGACCAAAATTCTCTCTAAGTCCGCCTCTGTACGCTTATGTTGTTGATGTAATAAAATACGTACCAAAACATGTTTCTTATTATGCTCGTCCAAATTTTTTTGACTATTAAACTTTTCAATACATTTGTCACAATTATATGCACATCCTTTATACCCCTGCTTTAACCTCTGTGCATCCCTAAATTTATTCAATTCATCTTTATTTAAAATTAAACATTTCACTTCATCATATTCTTCAAAGTTAAACATGCCCAAGTCCAAAGGTCCAGTAGGTGGTTTAAGAGTCACTTCTTCGCGTTTTGGAAGAGTTGTAACAATTCCTTTACCTTTTACTGGATTCGGGACGCTTCTTCCTTTACTTCTTACTACAACGGGTACACTTCTTCCTTCTCTTTTGACTGAAATAGGGATGCTGTCTTTACCTGTTACCGAGTTTGAATGTCCGCGGGTAACTTTTACCGTTTCTCTGTACCCTCTAGGAGTTAAATTTTCTTTTGGCGCGTTTATAGTCACGTTTTGAGGTCTGGATATAACATTGACCGGAATAATTGCATGTTTTACCGCATTTTGAGAAAGCATATCTGTTTTTTCACATTTCATTAGAGCTTTTACCTTTTTTTGTTTTGGAGTTTTTAATGGATCTAAAAGTGTCAATAAGAAATATTAATAATATTTTTGAGTTGGTGGGTTATACACTGAATGCAATCTAAATTGATCCTTGACGTAGGACCAGAAAGACTAGACTAGACTGCATTATTATGCAAGGAAGCAGCTTTTTATTTTTCCTATACTTATTTACAACATTTTAAATGAAAATGTTAGTTTGTAAAAGCTTCTAATCAAACTGTTTTAAGTATTAAAATCAAGTTTCAAGTAGAAATCGGAACAATCCGTGTCAAACAAAAAAGCACTGACCATCATTCATGTCGATTTCACTAGCCGTATCAGTAGCCTCATCGCTAGATTCTTGCTGAATTTTTGTGGGTTGTATCAGTTCACCATGGTCACCGCTAAGATATTTCTCTCTGTCCTCCATCTCAATCTTAATAGTTATTGGTTCTACCTTTAACATTGCAGATGGATTAGGGCTTGGTTGATTCTGATTGGTTGGTATAATTTCTGGCGGTGGTGGTATTATGTTAATTGTTTCTACTCTTGTTATTTTCAAGCTTGATAATCCTTCGACCATCTGGAAGAGAAACGTCTCAATTTCATGACACATTAAATAGTAGTAAGGGAGTATTAATTAACTAGATAATGTTATGCAAATAACAGTTGTTGGAAAAAGAGGTGAGATGAGTATAATGCGTTTCAAATGAGAATAGGACTGTCCTCGCACCATGTTGTGACGTCGTAGCTATCAAATCAAAGAAGTTTGGTAGGCATTGCAAAAAAGATATGTATGGCAAAAAAAAACTAATAATTTCCAAAAAAAAGGTACATAAACATACATAAACTCACGCCCTTTTCACATGGGGGTAGGCAGAAGAGTATTTCGACTAATAGAGGGTTGAGATTTTGAGTAATGGAGGTTTTGGTGTTTGAAAGGAAGGGAACAAAACATTTTTTAGAGATTTGGAGGTTTTCAACTTATCGAGGTTCTACTTAACGAGGTTCTACTGTATTACCCTTAAGTGAGTTATTAGGCAAGAATATAATAACTGTTTGTTTACATTTTTATCAGATACAGACATTACTTACAGTTTTAACATCTTTTAAGTTCATCTTTAATCTGAGATGTGCCTTTCCTAGTCTGGTCTGGAATCGTCTAATCCTGACCATCATAAACTCACACTCCCAACATATAAGGTACTGGGAATTAGGCTGAAATAGAAAAAAATACTAAAAGTTATCAGTAGTTTCTTAGCCCTGAAGGCAGAAAGCCAGGAGAACATAGTACACCCACATTTCGCAAGTTATGTTTATTAGTTACATGTAGTAGGGTGCGAGCGTATTGCCGACATCACTATCAACGCAATACTCGGGCTGAATCGAAGGATGAAGGCGTGGCGTATCAGTATCAAAGTATGAGTTTCTTTTTTCAGATCGGCGAAAAGGGTGACAGAAATGACCAAAAAATTTTTTGTTTACCATTTTGGAAAACAAAGTCAAATTCGAATTTACATAAGTACTAATTTTTTGATTACTTTATGAAAAAGAGGTTCGAGTGAACCTTTTGTTTTGAAATTTTGTTGTGGAATTATTTACCTTAGCATGAGAAAACATTTCTGGACACAGCATAGCCACAAGACATCTTTCATAGGATGTCAATGGTTTTAAATTCCTGTCCAAAGTAAAGCAGGTGTAACATCTTAATTTAAGACCCAGGGGCGGGCTCAGATTGGTCGCAACTTCTACGCTCATTTTAACTTAGTTATAATTTCATTTCAATAGAAAATTCTTTGTAACTTGGATCTCAATCATGCAAGCTGTTTTACTGTTAGCTTTCGTCAGCCCAAAAGCAAGCTAAAATCTGATAACTTGACAGATGTCAAATGAAATTGTCAATACTGATGCTGACACTGCTGACAGTTGTCATGTAGCTTATAAGAATAAGCTCTGGAGTTGGCATAGCCGAGGCGCTAGCATGAGCACGCGGTGTATACATAACGTAATGCGTATCTCTGTGTGATTCTCAAATTCTCAAAATGTGCTGTATGTCTTTACCTGACCTCCAGAAAAAGTGGCATAAAATTTTGTTCGGCAATTCGTTCCTTGCCGCCTCCATAGCTTAGTACTCTATATCATGTAGAGATGTCAGACGCCAAACTATCCGGTTTAGTCGATTTATCGCCAATGCTTAAGACGCAATAGGAAACCTTATAAGGCAAGTTTCGTGGTATGAATGTTGATGGCTTTACGAGCGAGATAGGCCAAAGAAACGATGGATGGACTGTATGAAGGATATTATAGCTAGAAAAGGTGTGACGAGATGACGAGTAATAGAGAAGTATAGAAAATATGCTGCGCCGACCCCAAATAAATTAGGATAACGGCAACAGAATGATGATGGCATAAGATGCAACATATTTACCAACAGCGTCCCCTGTTGACGACATTCGAGCACCAAAACAAAAAATTCAGACGAATTGATAACTTCCACCTTTTGGAATTCGGTTAAAATCCAGCCTTAACTTGTTCCACAACAATAAAAATCGTAACGTGTACTTGCGTTAGGCACTTTATTTCCTTATCAAGTCAAACTATTTACATTATTTACAATGTCTAAAAGTAGTTCATTTAGTTTTCTTTTTCAAGATTCAGAAACATTATTGGGTAAAGATGACCAAGTTTAGATATTCTTTTCTGTATAATCAATCTAAGGGTGTCCGTGTACGTTGTAGGTGGCTTGCAGGTCGAGGGATCGCGCCAGTGAAGGCCTGTACAAAAAATGCAATCAATTAAATAAGGGACACGACACATTGATCGACGGCGTTCATCGATGGTTTGTCCATATAAAAAAGCGCACAAATTATGAGACGCCTTACGCATTTCTTCGTAACGAAGACGTGTCGGATGAGCTCCTATACTTTCACACAATACGTGCCCTTAAGAGCATATACGACATACAACATTTCATACAAACTTGCAAGTCGTTATTTTGCGAAATGAATGAACCGATTTTAATGTAACTCCATACGCATAAGCAGGATACATAGTTGGAAATTCTGTTTAAATGGAAAATTTAAAATCGGTCTAATTTAGCTGTAATACTATTTTTCGAAAATGTTCTTAATCAACTTTTTAGAGTTATGCATCCTGCTTCAGCGTATGACGTTTCATTAGAATCGGTTCAGTCATTTCGAAAAATAAGACTTGAAAGTTTGTATAAAAAGCCGTAAGTCGTAAACGCTCTTAACTTTTTTTTTTTCATCAGGCTGTACTGTCCCACCGCTGGGCAAAGGCCTCCCCCAATTCCTTCCACGTGCTCTTTATACGTGCCTCCTCGAACCAGCCCTCGCGGTACGCGTCCAGGTCGTCTCGCCACAAACAAACTTTCAGCTATAAAATTCCTGAAAAATTCTACTAAGTTAAAAAAGAAATAATTCTTACCAGTTGAATCGCAAGTAAATAATGCAGGTGAAGGTACATGATCTCTTGTGTAATTCCATAAGCAATCGCGCAGAACTTGTACTATCTGCAAAACGAATAACGCTTTAAATGCAAAAAAAATGTGCTGGTAGTGCTTTCGAAAGCCAGTACTATAACAATGCTAGAAAACGTCTTTGGTAAAGATAGCCAATTCTTTAAATAATGTTTGATGCAAGTTTACCTCACTCGCTGTTAGTTCAGGCGCTAACTCGAGCATATGACTTAGTGGATGTGGCAGCAGCTGTCCCAACGTCATCGTAGCCAACAGTTCCTGTAATGCAGCGCGTTCTTTTGCCATTTCTGCTGACTGAGTGTGACGATCTACAACAACGAATATTTTAGGTATCAAAATTTAATTAAAATTGGCACGTGCACGGCAATATGTGCTAAAGATACATATGTTGTGCCGACCCCTAACAAATTGGCAAAGTGTGAAGTTCCCGAGTTTTTTTCTAGCAACTAACCTAGGTAAGCCCTCAGCCTATGCAGCAAGGTAGCGGCCGTGGCCCGCAGTAGCGCGGAGGCGAGGCACAGCGCGGGCCGCGCCGCCGCCGCCCGACGTAGCGCCGCGCGTGCTACGGCACACGACTCCAGCGCGCCGCGCATGTACAGCTCACGTTCTATGCTTACTTGCTGAAAGGACAGAATAATGAGTAACTACACTTATTTACTGTTTAATCTCTTAGTTCCGTACCCGAAGAGTAACCAACGGCACCCTATTACTAAGCCTCCGCCGTCCGTCCGTCTGTCTGTCAGCGGGCTGTATGTCATGAACCGTAATAGGTAGATAGTTGAAATTATCGCAGATTGTGTATTTCTGTTGCCGCTATAACAAATAATAAAAAAATAAAGGGGGCTCCCCTACTAAGACAATACGCAACTTGAATAAAGCATGATAAGCCTGTATTATACCAACATCTGTGGAACACAGACCTCTTCTATGGAGCGGTAGTTAAACGTAATCTACCACGCGAGACCCATGCGGGGTTAGAAGTCATACCAGTTCGTTTCGATGTTTTCCTTCAACGTTTTGAGAGTATTCATTAACTCAAAGTAACTTACAACTGATTAAGCCGTAGTTAGCATTAGCCGTGAATAATAAAAAAATAAAAATAAAGAAGGTACTGTAAAATAAACTCACTTTAGTAAAATCTTCATCTGGCCAAGGCAGTCCGTTGTACATGACATCGGGCGACACCAACTCGACTAGCAGCAGAGACACAGATGTCGCACCTTCCACTAAGCCGCTGTTACCATCCTAAAGATATCGAAAATATAATCATCACATCATCATTTCAACCCGGAATCACCTGTAGTTGGGTAATCTTCTGTCATACAAGAATTTATTGAATACAAGTAAATCTCCTTTTCACTACACTGTTATTTCACTTTAGTCGATATACAATCTATTTTAGTCGATTTTCATTATTCCCTCTCTAGAAATTAGAAATCGTAATAGGAGTAATTCGTAATTCTAGGAGCCCACGACACTAAACTTAGACTATAGGACTACCAGATATTACATATAGTGCAAATAATAATAATCCTGAAAGTTCCTATGTGTATGTCCCTAATACAGTTACGAACGATCCCCGAATATGTAGTTTGAATAACGGTTGCTTTGAAAGGTAACAGGTTGCAAAGGTGTAAAAAATTGCTCCTGAATTTCGTTAAAGTATAAAGCTCAGTTTTTATTTATTTTATTTGGAATAATATTATAAACCACCTCGTCTACTGTCAGACACTTCGTACAGTTGCAAGCCCCTGTCAGACACCCTTAAATAATAATGAATTATAATTATACTAACGTTATAAGTATAAAACCTGAATTATATACATGTTACGTAAAGAACTATTAAAAGATGTTTTCTCAGTTATCAGACAGTTTCGATGGTTATTACATCTTGTCAGACACATTAAAAGTCTACCGTATGTGCGAGCGCGACGTATATGTAAGGTATTAAAAAATTAACTGCAAGAATTTCGTGTGGGCGTTGTACTCATCATTATCAACAACTTTTACTATGGGACGAACGCTTAAATCGCGAAAAAAAAGTCAGCTGTCCCGTACATTTTATTGAGTTACGTGTGCATAAATGAAAAGATTGAATTTAATGTAAAATTAATAAAAAATGATAATTATATATTTAGCAATAATTTATAACCTTAATATTACGAGTTTTTGATCGGGACTACCAGTTGACTTCACCTGACCGCGCGCTCTCCGCCCTCTATCTCGAAAACAGTTCGAGGTATGAACAAAATGTTACATACAAAGGTTGTAGAGAAATTAATGTCGATTTTCCGAAGCAAAACCCCCTATAATGACTGGACTATACAATCAAACTCGAGACTTTTAAGAAAAAATCACACGTTGGTAGTAGAAAATAGAATCCAGAAATGAAGTCCACTACTCACCGATTACCACCACCAAAAAAACCCGGGAAAAATGCTCGTTTGTACTACTTACACTTACCATGCAAGACGTCAGCGCGCCCATGAGTAGTTCGTTGTTGGTGGTCAGTATCGGCGGTATGTCATTCACGTTGAGGTCGCTCGGCTTGCGGACTCCTTTGCCGATGATGCCTGCGTGGAACACTGACGTGTGGCTTTGAGTCAGCTGGGTTATTGGACCCTGGGGATCAGAAAATAAAGGGTGTAAACAGAGTCTTAATGAAGCTGAAAGGCACTTGTTCTCCCCGTTTTTTTTAATGTAAGATTTTTACTTTAAAAACCTCCAGGACCCCCTTACTATTCAGTCCATCCATCAGCACAATGTTTTGAGTGCGTTACATTGAGTTCTACTGTCAAACGTGATTTTTCAGCCCAAAAAAATAAGTCGTTAGTTTAGATTGATGTACAGTCAGCGTCAAAGAATAGGAACCCCCAAGTCTTTATGGAATATCGCCCGAGCGACGGAAGGCGCGTCACGTGACTCTGGCCCCGAGCAGCTCCCTCCCTCGCCGCCGCACCCATCTCTGCCCGAGCATCCACCGAGTCGATTCACATATTATTTGCATGTTTTTAATAATTATATGGTATTTTCGGATTCTGGCCGAACCAAGATAGCTTACAAAAAGACACTATACGTGGGGTTAAGGATACGAACCCGCATCACTAGGCGCCAGTGGATTATTTAGACCGTGCCTTATACCACTAGGCTCAATTAGCAATCTCAACGAAAATTCGAATAGCATTACTCCTTTTATCGAACAAGATTGATAACGGTCTAATCTCCTAGATATTAAGGTTTAAATTTCAACTTCCACCAATTGTGATAATATTAGCACCTTACCGTCTTGTTTTACAAAATGCAATACGTAACTCCTCAGTTAACTAAAAGATAAGGTTGAAATTAGCATAGATTTCTTGTTTGGTTGAATAGAATGTGCTCGATTCCGATTGTTGCACTACCGTAATTTTACTTCAGAAACTTAACTGATTTATGAACTGCAAGTTAAGGTTGAAATTAAAATACTTCTTTGCCTTATTTACTAAACTGTGATTGAGGGTATTTATAATTACTTCAAATCGTTTCGTTTTCGTGCCGATCCGCTTGTGTGTAATATCTCCGTCGTAACATTATTTAATTTATTAAGTTTTTGAACAGTTGATTCTATTAACCGATAGTATGGTTCGATTAAATAATAATTAACGAAAATCACCTAATCATTTAATAAAGAAAAAAAAACATGTCCTCGGATTTGATCTCGTGACCATTGCATGGCTGAGCAGTAGTCTTAACCACTAAACCAACACACCATTTACGTTATACTACCAAAACTGATAATGGTTTGATGTCATTACCAAATGGGGTTCCTTTTCTCTGAAGCTGACTGTACATAATGCTTGGTTGACGGCTTCATGAAGAGTCTGTTTACACCCTGTAGGATGGCGCTAGCATTTAGCTCGTTTAAAATGTCACCTAAAACTAAACAGTGCTTAGAATATACTAGCTGACACCGCAAACGTTGTTCTGCCATATAAATTATGGTGTGAAATATACTTTACGACCTATTCTCATACCTACAAAATATACATTAAAAAAATCATAAAAATTGGTCGAGCCGGGACACGAGATTTTTATATATTTACTAGGTGTCCCGCGCAACTTCGTCTGCGTCAAACCTAGATAACGACTGCAGCGCCATCTGTCGGGCTAATTTGTGAATCTAAACCATCCAGGGTGCCACCCAAAGGCATACAAAAAAAAACATTCAAATCGGTCCAACCGTTTAGGTGGAGTTCAGTGACATACACACGCACAGTAGAATTGTATATATAAAGATGTAGATATATGAGCAGTACACGAAACGATCCAGCATATTTGAATAATTCTATTCTAAAAACACAGCAACTCACAAGATTACTTTCTCAACTAAAATAACAGGCTTCTTCATCATTGATTGGCGAATTTTGAGGAGTAAAAACAACTACTTATCAATAAAAAGTTGAACACACATGGTAGCCTACCATCATAGGCTGCAGAACACGACAAAGAACTTCTATGAACGTTTTTAGTCAGTCTGGGAGTCGTCTGAAGTTGTGAAGAATAAATACTCACAAGTTACTGATTCAAATATATCAGCAAATCATCACTCCTCCAGTCTTTAGTCGTGGCGAGGGTCGCCATGATAGGCCGTCAGCCGAAGTATGCATCTTCTCTGAACATGGCCGTCTCTATCAGTTCCCTTAGAATTAAGAATATTACTCACATGTTTCTGATTCAAATGTATCAGCAAGTCATCATTCCTCCAGTCTTTGGTCGTGGCGAGGTTCGCTAGGATAGGCCGGCTGCCGAAGGCCGAATCTTCTCTGAACATGGCCGTCTCTAACAGCTCCCGTAGAGCTAAAGCTCTTGCTAACTTGCTGTGAATGCAGAGTTTGCGGAGAAGGCGGCAAGCTGTGGCTACGCCTCGGAGTTTCTCCATTGTGTCTAGAAATTTCGATTTAAATTAAAATACAGTCGGACACCCTACGTCAATTTGTTGTGTTATACTCATTTCATAAAAATATATAGTTGTGATTTGAATACCCGGTCTTTTAAAATTGGTTGTCCATTTTCTTAACGAATTAGTTTCCCTTACTTTATCTCAAAAAAATAACACATCTCATTCTGGTCCTGAACTCATATGAACTATGAACCCTAAATTATTTTCATTTTATGTCTACCTTGTAGATATTAAAAATAAAATGTAAGATATGTTATTTAAAAAAAAATATTGGTTACCTTTTAAATGCAAGCACCTGAAGAAATACTTGACGGTAGCCTGCACCACTTTAAGAATAACTTCCACGCTCGGAGGTGCCGCTTTCGTACCTGTCATGTCCACGCGATCTAAAACCTGACAAAAAACATGTTTCAAGCAGGATGTACGTCTAAAGGAGAGCCAAAAATTCGAAGACATGTGACATCTACCAATCCGCACTGGGCCCGCATGGTGGATTATAGCCCATTCCCTCTCATATAGAGGAGGCCTGTATCCCAGCTGTGACAACATTATAGGCTGATGATGATGATGATGTACGTCTAAATTACTGAAGGACCAATCCTTCAGTTCCTAATATCGAGAGGACCAATCACCGAGATGATCCTTCCAGAATCAAACTACACATACACGGTGTAAGGGACCAGGATAAAATTACAGTTGGTTATCGAAGAAATTGCAATACATACACAAAATGAAATTCTATGGAGCAGATGTTTTTTTTTAGAAATCCTGCAAGATAAATTCAATGCTTTTAGGTGTAGAATCGTGTAGTGAATCTAAATGCCACTATGTAAGGACAGGTGTATCGTGACAGAAACTTTTGCCACACACGGTTACGGTTATATGTAATGACTAGGCGTGAAATTATTATAAAAATATAACTTTACTCAATATGCAATCCCTATTTGATTCGGATTTTGTTAACAATTTCAGGGGGTTTTAATTTTTAGGTTACTTTAAAGTAGCCTAAGTTACACTTTATAACATTCACTATCTGTAAAAGTCCCGTCAAAATCAGTCCAACCGTTTCAAAGATTAACCGGAACAAACAGAGAGACAGCCAAAAAATGTTATAAAAATGTTTTTTTTTGTTCTTTCGTATGCATTCAGTAAAAACCTGTTATTTTGAAATTACAAACAGACACATAGATTTTATTTATTTATATAGATGTAATTAAAAAATGGCAGTCACATTTGTAACATTCACATAACATATTACTCATTTCCAAACTCACCTCCGCCAAAGCATGACACGTCGGCATCTCATTCAGAGAAGCCATGGTGCAGTCCTTCCTGATTCGTAACAACGACGTAGACTCTTGTAGAGCTCCACCTATTCGGTAGAGATTCGCTTCTACCGCGCGACCGATTGGCCGTGTGCGTAGGTGAGGCACGCGGTTGGAGTTCTCCCATCTGTTTGTGTTAATGATAAAAGAAAATGTTGAAGAATCCGTTTGTCTGATGAAATTCGTTTCCAGGTACAGTTCGGTTCAAACTTTATGGCGGCTCGGAAGTTAGCTGCGAGTGACGGTCAGCGCAGTTATGACGGTTCAAATTTTATTGTGGCTCGAAATATCTAACGTAAATCTGTGCAAAACACAATTTTAGGTATGAGCGGGGCGCAGAGGATGCATCGTTTTGACTGTATAATGCGCAGACCGTCACTCGCAGCTAACTTCCGAGCCGCCAAAAAGTTTGAACCGAACTATAATGGTTAGAAAAACACGAACGAACTTTTTTTAAGTTAGTTCTAACATGTCGACTTTTGCTTTTTTTATAGACAACCTCCCACCATCTTCCTTTCATCAATACGATGGCGAAAAGTTTTAGTATTTTTGGCCCAAAATATACCCTCACGAATTCTGGTTACTGAAGCAGTCTCGCTTTATAAATGACTATTAATATGGACTAAGTACGCTACTGCGTATGAACTAAATATTTGCTTGAACTAGAAACAGAGCGGGACCGCACGCGGCAGCATCGGTGCTCGGCAGCTTTCTCGCTCTAACAAATGACGATTCTGAGCGACAGAAAAGGATAGGAGCATGGAAAAATGGGACTCCGTGCTGCTAGATGAGGCGCAACCCTAAGAACACCTGCTGTCAACACACTAAATAAAGTTATGGTAAAAAAAAACTTAATAAAAATATCTCACAAGTTACTTACCTCAACAACTTAATAACATTCTCACAAAACAAATGCAAATAAGTTTTCTGGTCCTTTGGTCCGCCTCCCTCAAGGAAACAGCTCTTGATCTCGCTGTCAGACAGCATAGCATCCCTCAAAGCATACTCAACTCCCGTTGTCACAAAGTTCTGGTACCTTTCAGTGTCCATACTTATGTCTGGACTATCGCTGGGAACATGCATGGTGATTGTGCCGGAGATTATTCGTACTAGCAGGGCTAGGGTGGAATCGTCGCGAGAGTATTGGAGGAGGTAGCTGATTGTGCTTACGAACTCTGATGGGAGGTTGTAACCTGAAAAAAAAATATGTTGTGATCTTAACTTTTATATAAATTATCCGCCCTTAAGGTGGCTAGAAATCAGGGCTGCGGGCTGTTCGAAAGAGATACCGCGGCCCTGGAACACAAAGGGCAAGGAAGGAACATGTATGGGTTTTAGTCAGTACAAGTCTGACACTCCCTTCCGCTCTGCCCAGAGCGGGAGAAGGCACTTGTTTTCTCCGTCATTGCGATCATTTTTTTGTTCTAGAGCATACCTGGGAACCTTCTAGTTACGGAGATATTGGGGGTCAAAGTTCCAACTTTTTCACAAGTTTTTTTTTAAATACATGTTTTTAATGTCAGATTTTTACTTTAAACACCTCCAGGACCCCCTTACTATTCAATCCATCCATCAGCACAATGTTTTGAGTGTGTTTCATTGAGTCCTACTGTAAAACGTGATTTTTCAACCCAAAAAAAAAAGTCGTTTCCCAGCACTAATTTTTGCGTAAAAGTTACTTAGTTTGATGTACCTAATGCTTGGTTGACGGCTTCGTGAAGAGTCTGTTTACACCCTGTAGATAGCCATAGATAACGCAAGAGCAACTACTTCGCGTGCCTAGCTTACGTACAAAAATCGTAAGTGGTCACTTTCGCGCTCATTCTGCATCGGTGTATAGCGCTAGTCGGACGTCAGATAAAAATATTAAAATGGTTAATTGTGCTGTTATAAATTGTAAAAACTGTATGTACAAATGCGAGGAGAAAAAATAAAGTAAACGTTTCCTTCCATGGGTAAGTAATTTTGTGATTAATATTATGCGTAATTAATTTAAAAAAGAAACAATTATTTTCGATCTAATACCCTCAGTAATACCTGGTAATACCAAATTTGAGAAAAACAAGACATTGTTGGTTGATGAGACGTTCTGTTTTAACAAGTGATGAATATCGAAACAAGCGATACTATCGTATATCGCTTCGGTTTTGTAGTACAGGAACTTTTATCATTTTTCTGTCAATTTTAGCGATTAGTGCTGTGCATCATATGCAACACAAATCGATTCTCAAGAATCGATTTCGGAAACAGAGGAATGGTTTTGTGTTTAAGTACTTGTTAAGTAAACAATTTTAATAAATAATCATAACGTTTCGTGATTTTTTAGTTTTCCACCTGAGCCCAATTTAAAACAAAAATGGATTGAGGCGACGGGAAACAAAGATGGTTCACAACAAAGCATAGCACTATTTGTTCAATACATTTTGAGGAAGCAAGCTTTGTTGAAGGGAAAAAGCAACGAATATTGACAAAAGCAGCATATCCGACTGTTGA
Source organism: Lycophotia porphyrea (assembly GCA_950005105.1). NCBI lineage: Eukaryota > Metazoa > Arthropoda > Insecta > Lepidoptera > Noctuidae > Lycophotia > Lycophotia porphyrea. Next base: position 16,134,872 of record OX465388.1, on the reverse strand, counting down.
TGTACTGAAGATCACAGCTGATGAAGTAAGATAATTGATAAGTATATGTACCTTCGAACTTTTAGAAGTGTATAAAGTTTTAAATGTTTAATTTTACGTGTACTTGTATTACAGAATATAGATCCAAAAGTGACGCCAGAGAAAGCTTCGTTATCGCCAAAAAAGATCTAGTTCAAGGCGGGGTGGGGCGAGGGGGGCGCCGTACTCGGCGATGAATCGATTTGATTTTCCCATCACTAAATAGTGCTTGTGACGTCATAATAGGTAGTCAAAAAATGGCACGCTTGGTTTTCATACAGATCGTGATACTTGCGTTATCTATGTCTATCTATATCTGTGTGTGGCCTACATAGTCCAACCATGGACCATGACCATGGTGGTGAATAGACCATGTACCATGTAGTTAGACTAACAGGCAGAGTTACTTTCGAATTCATAATATTATTAGTATCGAAGTATGGATGATGGGATAGCAAGAAGTTAACTGCACCAGTATGAATCTCGATCGAGATTATATGATTCGAAGTGTTGGCAAGCGTTTTTATTTATTATTAATCAATGTACTCACTGACTAAAATAAGTATCCTGGCTAGTGAATACTTCTCCAGTTGATTGCCATCTAACAGTTTATCTCTGACAATATTAATTTCTTCAGCAGCACTTGTCAGCAACGGTATGTTTTTATCCGGAAACAGACATTCATATTCCAGCTTTTGGAGAAGATATTCTGAAAAAATGATCATTTTCGTTATAGGTGCGTGTCTGTGTGTGATTTTAAAAATGTGTCTTGGCTCATCGGCTGTTCACATTATGTTAAGAACAACGTCACTAGCGCGGGCGACATCACGTCCACCCACAGTACTGGGTTACGTAGAGTTACATACAGTAGTGCAGTAGTGTTACACTCACCTAACAGCTGCCTACAGAACACGTTGGTGAGTGCGTGACGTAGGAGCAGCAGGAGGCAACGCACATCGGCGCGCAGTAACAACGTCACCAGCGCTGGAGGCGTCACGTCGACCCACAGCATTGAGTACAGAGTACAAACGGCGCATAGACGCTGCATGACTTCATCCGTCACTGAAAATTATTTTATAATCATGATAGGTAACATATAGGATTAAGAGCTTACCAGGAAGTAGGAGAACATTTCAAAATTACAATCAAAGCATCTTCTATTCTTACTTACAAGTCTGTTCTATGTCCTGCGTTAAAGCTTTCAAGACAATGTCAGATTTTGATGCTAAGTTCAGCAAGTAAGGTATCACATCCCGTTTCTTCTCTGGCTTACTGTCCTCCTTGATAGCTTCCTGTAAAATAATCATGTTTGGTTTTATCTACCTATGAGTTTTTAAATTATTTCAGTTTTGGTCCATAAGTTTTCAGTTTGGTCTTTAGATCTTTAATTTGGACCTCATGTCCTTAAAATGTAGCAGAATGAATGCTGAAGTGTAGAATATCCGGCTCCACTGTAAATAAGGACCACTATAAATGTGGATCGTGTAATTGCTCAGAGGTTTGATAGAAAGAGAGTTACCTAATAAAAGAGCTATATATTTTTTCCACGGTTTTATGGCTGTAAAAAACAGCTCTAAGATATAGTAATAGGAACGCCAGTAATGGGCATTTGTATCTATGGATGAAAAAATAAAAATAATAAGTCAAAGACAAATTAATACCCTCCTAAATTAAAAAATACACATTACATGAAACAGGTCAAGCACAGCAACTCGCACGTGATGCGTGGCGGGCGGATGATTCGCAAGATGGGCTAAGACTGCGCGCGCCGCGTCTGCACCTAGCTGTAATGCCCGTGGAGCGACTAATGCCGGCTCCGCGCGACCCACCCAGCCCACTGCCCAAGAACATGCCCAGGACCCTGTACAACAAAATTAATCAAGAATAGCGCACAAAATCATGAAGATGGAGAAAAGTGACATTAGGTTCAGCATCACAATCTCTTTATGTCTCCATAATGAGTAGTGTTGAGGGCTAGAACTACGAGCTTGAATGAAGGAAAAAATTGCTTTCATGAAGTAATTGTTGTTCTTTCCAACAGAGACATATATATATTTATTTATAAATGTATAGGTAAACTGTATGAAGGTGAATGCTGTTAGTATATCTAAATTATATTTTCATAAATACAACTTATGCAACATAAAAAAGCTATAAGAGATAAAAACTTACCCAGCATCATATCAATGCATTTAGCCCTCTCTTCAGAGTTGAGAAGAGTTAAATTCTGTGTGGTTATATCAAGAAGAATTCTAACTGGATCTGCACTTTGCAATGTTGCATCTGAGAATGAACACATTTTGGATGTTTAAAACATTTCTTATAATAATATCTGAGTATAATTATTATACGGGGTGGAAGGGAACACCGACGCGAAAACGGTTACCACGTATTTAGTACACAGGCCCGGTCAGGCCATACGGGCAAATCGGGCATTTCGGGCAAATCCCGATGGGCCGGTGATTGGCGGTCGACTTTCTTATGCTGTAAAAAAAACATCGCAATATATCGATTAAATAACGTCCTCTACCGTCAAGTCGAGAACCTAATTCAATTGTCTCTATCTGTAGTAATGGTACCCACTAGAGGCTCAGATTTTTAAAAGTTTTTAATCTTCTTGCCTAATGCCACAGAATTAGTAAGCACGTTATAAATTGTAGCGTACAGTAGAATCAATCTCAAACTAAAATATTTTAAAGGCCAAAAATGAGCATCTGAGAACTCGTATGTACTACACCGTTATTTTAAACCAACGCGGTTCGTACTTTGAACCCTGCGAAAATACTTTTAACACAAAGGTTCCGTTTTTCTACCTCTGGCACTCCTATTGGATTTTGGCATGATCGATCGGTATGGACAAAGGCTGAAATAAATTAGGAGCCACTTGCCGCGACGCCCAAATAGGCAATTTTGGCATGCATACACAAGGTTGCAAAAAATGAAGCATGTGGACATTTTGATCTCAAATTACGTATTATTTATTCGGCAAAGATGAGGCAAGATGTGGAATTTTACATTGTCCATAATAAGTCGACCAAGTAACTCCAATAGGTCGACATAATTCTAACCTATCCATAGCAAAGTGTCAAAAGAATTTTCGAGTTCGCTTCGCTCGCTCTTGCAAGCTACTTCCTCTTGAATCTTGACTTTGTCTGCATTTCGACCAAGTAACTCTTGTATAACGGGTCGAAACAATTCTAACCTGTCCAAGGCAGGCTGTCAAAATTTCCGAGCTCGCTTCGCTCGCTCTTGGAGCCTTACTTCTTTTTGTTTCAAAATTGTCGCCCTAAGTCAATGAATAAAAAGACTAAAGAAATCTCTGGAGTGAAGAGCTCAAATTTTTTTTAGTTCCTCAACTTTTCAAATAACTAACTCTTCAAAATTAGTAACTTCTATTTCATCAAGTATTTTAGATTCTTAGAAGAACTTCAGCTGCATTTTTAACTAGTTATCATAACACTTACAAATCCATTTTTACTCGCACCTTTCCCCCTCCCCTCGCTCAAAACCAGGCGACGCACTTGCTCTACAGCGTCGCTATTCTTTTAGTTTCAAATCTCTTCTTTATCAAAGTCGCAGTCTAACATTTCAGCCTAACATTCTATTTTAGATGTTTTCTTTGGTTGATTCAAAATTTACATTAGTAGCTTTCCTTTTTCTTGAGAGTGGAGGACCGACCCGTCTATAAAATGCCCGGGCCATTTTGGGTCTCGGTCCAGGCCTGTCAGTAACTCAGTACATCATACTGAGCACACAGAAATTTAAAAAAAAATCAGCCCTTATCAACAAGCCAACCATTACTGCTGTTTTGTTTTAGGATTGAACCTTATCTGGCAGCTTGGAATCACACTTTTTCAAAGCGTGCTACCTATCGCATTACCAATGCTGCGTGCGATAGCATTCCTGCTGTTTCTCGCTCTAGCAAATGACGATTCTGAGAGACAGAAAAGGATAGGAGCTCAGAAAAGTGAAATTCCCTGAGGTTCAACCCTTACTGTGTTAATAGTAAAAACTTGTACAAAGTCATTATCCTGTATATTCTTTTTATTTTATCATTTGTTATAGACCTCCCAAACTGTATTGGAATAAGGGCTAGAGAATGATGATTTCCTATTCAACATAAGCAACTTACTTGGTACATTAGACTTTTTGGTAGCAATATCCATGATCAGGCTGATGCACCATGGTGCAATAAATGGGGCCCATGACTGTCCAAGGTTGCACAACTCAGGGCCGATGATGCTGACACTCTCCAGTGATCCATTTGCACCTAAATCTGTCTGTAAGTAGAAGAGTTTACAATATTATACATTTTTATCAACTACATTATGTATATGTATTTTTTTTTTTATTAGAAAATTGAACGGAGAAGAAAAGTAAATAATGTTTTTCTTCTGTCCTCAAAGAGAGATACTCTCTCCTTCTATTAAGTGATTGGTTACCATAATGGTTACCATAATATAGAAATAAGAGCTATTTATCAATGTAGAATTGATATGAGTCATGCCTGGTTTAAATTACTCCAATTCAGTAATCCAGCCCAGTGCTGAACTGGATCATAATTATTGTCTACATTATTCCAGTCTTTATTAGGATTTAAGTCCATATTTACAGAAAGCAACAATGCAGGTCTACTGTTCAACTTTTAATCCAGCACTGAATTGGCTGTCTAGGCATCTACACTATTTTAGCTGCAGTGTGCCAATCCAGTCACAGGACTGGTTTGCTCACTTAGATGGGTAAATTCCAACCCAGCACTGGCATGCCACAGGAATAATGTGAACCAAGCATCAGTATAGAGACATCCATGGAATAAAAGTAAAGTAGCGTTTAATGCATGGACATAATTTCTCTTTCTGACCGGCTCAAACCGATTCTGCATCACTAGGTGAAGTAATAGTAACAAAGATATTTGTTGTTATTTAACCTGTTATTTAAATAGTTTGTGTATTAATTCTATAAATCCTTCTGTCTAACCAGCTGTGAAGCAATGCAAGTTATTCCTAACTCATGATATATTACTAAATTAATACGTTTTCTGTCTCCTCAAACTTTAAGTAAATAAATAAATAACTTTTGTAGTTCAACATTAAACATAATATATCATCTCTAATACAGCTTACCTCATAGTCCGTCTGAGTGATGGAAACGTTGACGGCATCATGGAATACCATGGCGAAGTATTCCAACACGGCATCTCTTGCCGCCGGGAAGTTTTTCAGCAAACTCAAGCCAGTCCTAGTCAATTCTGGCGCGTTCTGGGCATTTCTCCTCGAAACGCCATAGATGAAGTTGTTTAAATCGGCGGACAACGCCGTCGACTTGCTTTGAGGATTCATCACAGGTTAGAGATTTGTTGTGCTGCTCAAATCAAACAATTCCTGAGCACATAGCACAACGCATGCAAGGCGCAAGCGCAACAGGCGACCCCGGACCCAGAGTTTAGTTGAGGGAGAGGCGACTTAATGCCAAAAATGCCAAAATGACAGTGATTTTTATTTGACAGTGACATAAGTACTTAATCTAGTTTTAGGCGTTAGCCTTTTGAGCTTCAAGAGCTGTGACTTAACTATATAGATACTGATACCAATAGACTGGTATCGATATGTTTATTAGGCCTTTGAACGCCTTCCAGTCACGATAGACTTGTGAATAAACCATGTTCTATTATGTCTTCTATGTTTAAATTAATTTGTTGCTGGCTCAGGCTTCCATATTTCGATGGGATTCAATTAGTTCCATGACGCTAATGACTATTTGAAGCTGCTTGAGTTTTTATTTTTTCCTAAGTAGTAATCCCAAAATCCCAGTAAGTGAAGTAAATAATAATCAATTATTAACTTTAACTGACCGTATAATTTTGTTAGAAGTGGATTGAAACACACACAAAGAAAAATTTAACGTGTACAACTATTGTTAATTTGTTAGTATCCATACTCTTATCTTGAAGTGGGTACTGTGATGCCAATTTTGAAAGCTAATAAGACAAGGAAGTCGTTTCTGTAATTTGCACGTTAAGTGTCATACATTTATTTTGAGTAAGTTGCCTTGAAAAGCAAGGGTAGTTTTAACTTTTTACATTATTATGACATTATGACGCTGTTAAACAAAAAGTTTGGGTTATTTTTTAATAAATTAGTTATCTATTAGCTATCAGAAAAGTATAAGTTTAACGTCCTGAATGGCGTAGATTTCTCACAATCAGCACTTTATGGTGGAGAGGTGGAAAATTAAAAAAAAATCTTTAAATGTTCGATTTCTCAAAAACCACACAGTTTGGACTCCAAATTATCGGGATCAAAATTTTTGCAAATTTATTTATTTAACACTTCAAGCGCAAAGTACAGAGGCGGACTTAATGCCATAGGCATTTTCTACCAGTCAACCTTTGGGCATCACCCAAAGGTTGACTGGAGAGACAAACAGTGGTAGGTGTATAAATCAGTAAATATTTTAATTTTATACTAAGATAGACTACAAGGATATATAAAATACTATAAATATATATTAAAATACTATACATATATATCAAGTATATCTATATGTAGATAGACAATTACACGGGTATACTAAAATAAAAAGACAAACAATGGAGAATACATTAACGTTGTGACGAAACTGCCAGCTTCTTTCGAATGTACTCACGAACTTTAAATTTAAAAGATAGACGATTGGTGGCCATCCTGATTTCCTGGGGAAGCGAATTCCACAGAGAAATAGACTGGACGAAGAAAGATCGGTGAATGAAGTCAGTGCGGTGAGAGGGACATTGAAGAACTCGGTTTTGCGATGAGCGCAGACTCCTATTATGGTTGGCACAAATGTACTGAAAGTGGGGAGCAAGGTAACTAGGGGAAGAGGGAGAAACAAGGAAAGAAAACAAGGTGGTTAGCGCCCTTTGCTCTCTACGCTGACGTATGGGCAACCACTTAAGAAGAGACCGGTGCTCTGAAACATGATCGTATTTACGTAGATTGAAAACGAATCGAATGCAGTAATTTAGAAGACGGTCAACCTTGTCCAGGAGATCCGCATTCAGGTCAAAGTAGCATACATCACCATAATCGATGATAGGAAAAATTAAGGACTGTACAAGCATTGCTTTCGTATTTGACGGTAAAAAGTTTTTCAAACGGTACAGAGCCCGCAGCGTACCAGTAACCTTCTGGCTGACACGAGCGACTTGTTTATGCCATTTCATAGTGCTATCAATGTGCAAGCCTAGATCCTTTACGTCAGCGCTAAAAGGGACGACTGTACCGTCAAAAAGAACTGGTGGCAAGGTTGTACCATCCAACTTATTGAGACTGCGAGAACACCCAATGATGATTGCCTGGCATTTATTGGGGTTAACTGCCACACCAAATTTATCAGACCAGGTTTTTATTGCCATCAGGTCCTTATTTAAACTGGCTATCAGATCTGGTATATCGTCAACCCTCCCCTGACAGTACAACTTCAAGTCATCAGCATACAGATGATACGCACACTGAAGCTCAGAAGTTAAGAGATTTCAAGGCCTTTACCCAATTACCAATCACCCTGTATAATTTATCAGATATTACTGACTGACACTTTGAAATGTAAAGTGGTCAATTAAAATTAATGACTCAATGTTGTTAAGTAAGGTAATAGACGTCTCTGCAACAGTGAGTTCTCTTGTATTATAGCGTTTGTGACCTTTTTGACTATCACCAGCTGATCATATGCAGTCGCTTGTTTGTCAGCTATCCGCCGGCTTCATAGATGTAGAACAACTTTATTGTGTTTGCTCAATCACTGATAAGCATCAGTGGAAGCGTCATTCAAAATAATGTCGTCAAAAAACGTAAGAAAATTTGAATTTCGCTTCCACCTTGAATACTTAGTATGATTGATTCCGTTGATTTGATAGCTTGAATTTCTCTCTCGTCCAAGAGTGATAATTGAATTTCAACTAGTACTCAGTATATATGTATTTTTCCCTAATTGTACTAAAACTATACAGAAACAAACATTGCACAGAGATTTTTCAATATTGTACAGAATGTAAATGCTCTGTCTGGGCACTCAGCACTGTTGGGTACCAACATTCTACCTCGAGCTCTCGAAGGAATCTTTCGAGTCGTGGTGGTTCACGCCAACAAATATAAGATATCTTGGTTCGCGATGGGACATATGCCTCCCGTCGTTTTGTCAGTGTTAAGTGACGTCCTTTACTTCTCGACGTACTCCAGTGTCCATCCATTAAATTAATTAGAAACCATTGACTATTTAAAACGACGATAAAATGATGTTAGTTTCCTCCTATATGTACGTAACGTAAGTAACTTACGTAACTACATTAATTAATAGATTCACCTTTTTTGGAAAACTGGAATCCAAGTGACAAAATAACGTAAAGCAATAACAATTAAACGAGTAATTACGTCCCCCATGTTTCCTGTTCATGAAGGGCTGCATGCGACGCCCGTCGGCTCTCCACGTTTCTCAAACACGTGTTTTGTTACGTAGCCAAGGACGGAAGACAGGTAGCAACATAGCAACAATAACCTGGAATAGTAACAGCCGTACCTTTGCACAAAATTTGCAGGCACGAATACTAGGCAAAAGGGATAAGTAATTCCTTTATTCGGTTTTACTAGCGTTGCGTGCGTTTACCATATAAACTGGAATACTGTACATTTACAATAGATCGTATGATTTGAACCCACAGCTAATGTTTGTAACATTTTGACACAGTAACTTTATATGTAATATTTAAGTTAGCTACTATTTCCTTTAGCTAGTTTCTATGAGTACACCAAACTGACATAAGTTTTCTTAGACAAATTCACAATACCCACAGCCGAAACACCTTGAAAAATTTAAAGAAAAATATGAATTACTTAAAAATCTTCATGTACTTGACGCTATATCAGAAATCGGATGATCAGCAATGACTAAAATAAATATGTATTTATGAACAACATCGTTACCGCTTAAAAAACAAATTAAAATACAGCTGCAGTTTGCCTATTCAATAACTACGCTGCTATGCTGTGCGTCTATCATGTACATCGCATCGTAGGTAGGGGGATGGTAACAACGTGGGGTCAGGAACAAAATCAATAAAGAGTGCGCACGCGATCCGCGCAAGCCCGCCCCATAGCCGACGCGACGCTAGAACCATGCGGAAAATATAACAAGATACCTACGTATAACATCACTATTTTAGAAAAGAAAAGGCTGCCTGCTGTAGTTGTCATGGATACGCATGAAGATTTAAAAAAAAAAGAAAAAAAGCATGAATTTCGCGGGTAAAATAAAGCAAAAAATGTCTAAAAGTTTTTCGTAGAGCTCTACGTAGTTTGTAGCCTAAAGAGCTAGGTAAATAAATACATAGTACCTATCTACCTAATGAGTAATAACGATTCCATCAAAAACTAATTCGGTATTCGCTGCGTACAGTCAGCACAAAATTCAAAACTGATGCGTGTTCAAAGCATTGACGTAGTATGTACAGTTCAAGGTTCAAAGCGTTCAATGAAAACAAGAATATTTATCATGAAAATAAGAGTGAGGTCGTGGATATAATAGCAGCCAGTCGGGTCGATCTTTAGGTTAAGCTGCACTTGCCTGGGTTGGTCCGTGGATGGGTGACCACCCATTACATACCGAGTTAATCAGTGGCCTGAAGGTATGACAACCAGTCTTAGCAAGGGGTATCGTATTACCCAGTACTAAGTGAGTTGTATGTAAAATACAGGTATTCAGCTGCATCCGGTTAGACTGGAAGCTGACGCTAACATAATTGGAAAAGGCTAAGCAGATGATTCTAACATGTACAACATTGCAGGGTTTTTTACTGAATGCCGAAATATTAATTGACTCTTACGCCTTTTGATGTTGTCGGTACCTACATTTGTTTGGAATTGCTTGAAACACAACCCTTTTTGTGAATAGTACATATGACATAGAACAAGGTCCTTTGTTACGGTAGACGGAACTTAGGGTCTGTTCACACCGAGACGCAACGCGACGCGACGCTGCGCGGACATCAACTCAAAATACAACTTTATTTACTACACGAAAAGATACACATTTCATTGGATACGCCGCGCAGCGTCGTCGCGCGTCGCGTCGCGTCGCGTCTCGGTGTGAACTGACCCTTTTTTTTTTTTTTTTTTTTTTACGGATGGGAAATCATCAAATGACTTCTCCCGCTCTGGGCAGAGCGGAAGGGAGTGTCAGACTTGTACTGACTAAAACCCATCCATGTTCCTTCCTTGCCCTTTGTGTTCCAGGGCCGCGGTATCTCTTTCGAACAGCCCGCAGCCCTGGCAGGGTGAACTGACCCTTATTCCTACTTTTTTATTGGCGTGCATTATCCATTTTATAATTTCCCCAAAAGTTATTATGTTTAAGTACTATAAGTGAGTCGTATTTATAATTATTTTACATAGTGATTCAAAATTGAAATTCCCGCTTTCCTTAGTTATGTACCAATATTTATTATGATTCATATCCAACAAAAATGCGGTAACGTTACGATAACATAAGTTATTTGTTACATTTCATGGTACTGCTACTATTCTATCGATAGAATAACTAAATAAATGAATGCATACAGAGTCCTTCGAGTCACGTTACCCACCCCTCTGCTCCTAGTAGGGATAGCAGAACAGTAATAATTTTATTATAACTGCGTCGTAACGTTTTGCTATTGAAACGAAACTTTCAAGAAAAATGACAACTCAATAAAATTTCATTTAAGAACTACAAAAAAAAAACTATTTGTTGTGCTCCAAAGTCCAAACATCACGCATGTTCTCGTTGATTGGGGTAAGCTTGAAAATAATTACGCTATCTTATGATGTTTAGTAGAGTTGGTTGATCGTTAGCAGAAGTAATGACATTAAAGATTTACTAGCCCTGGGTGTCTCCCGGGTGAACAAGATAATACATAATTTAGAAAAGATTGATTATTTAAGTCAGTTAGCGGCATCGGTTACTTTAATAATTAGGCGAACAAATAAAAATATATCTAGGTTGCATTCATAAATTCCTGTTGATTTTCCGTACATCGATGGTTTATTGATGAACATTCAACACGTATCGGGTGTAATATGGGAAAGAGTTTACGGAATAAAAGCAATTTGCGCGTGAACAGGGTGGCGCGTCGGCGATGCGGAGTCAGGGCGGGCGCCGGTGGCGGCGAAACGCGCCCCTCGCTATACGACGCAGGCGCGCGCCGCACAACCGACGCTCAGTTGGATCGATAAGATAAACGCGCAACCCCGGTCTACGAGTTAAATCAATAGAATTCGAATCGATTTTTGCAGCCGCAGCCGCCGCACACCAGATTTGAGGGTCGCAAGCGGTGGGTGCGCGCATTGCGTTGTTTGAAATTATTTGAAACTTGAATTGTAATTTAAATAAACTGTGATCAATGTGTTAAAGACTATAATGTGTGTGCAACAATTCAGAATAAAATGATTGTCAAATTTTTCAATTCTTGGAGTTTTACGGTAAATATTTCTTTACACGAAAGTTCAATGAACGAAAGTAGTCATAAAATAGTTTCGCAAAAATAAATTTAAAAAATAATAATACTATTTAACACGTAATTTTATTAAGTAGATAGGTACCGCTATTTTAATTTTTTTTTTTTAATGTATTTCTGCAATGTCTTGACTCTTGCGTCACCAGTCGATCGGTAGACGCGTGTTTTGAATGATTTGTTATTATCATAGTGTTTATTTTGAAATTAAAATAGACCGGGATAACAGAATTTAATTAAATAATTGACAACAAGAGCCTACGACTGGAACTTTTCTGCAAAATTAAATATAATGCTATGCAAATGACCTTAGGTTGCTTCGGCTGGCTTGAAGTTTGAACGGGAGGTTGAAGTGCAGAAGTGGGAAGTGTGTCCTCGTCTTCCTGTTTCATCTTTTCGTCATTCATTCATTCATTCGAAAGACTCAAATAAACAAAAACATAATTTGCTTTCCTTGCCGCAATGCCGCCCGGTGGCGGCGTAAACAAGATGAGCGCGCGTAAATTAAAAGTTTATTAAAATGATGAACGTTTTATGTTTGCTGTAGATGGTGTGAAATGTAGGAAAAAAGAAGAAAAATGACGTCCACGGACACATACCAGTTAAAATGGCATTCGCACAGCACTCATCTGAATGGTTCCGTAGCGGCTTTGCTTCGCTCGGAGCGGTTCACGGATGTGGTGCTGTGCACCCTGGACGGGTCGCAGATACCGGCGCACAAGTTCATCTTGAGCTCATGTAGCGTGTATCTGTGCAACTTGTTCGAAGGCCAGCGCTCGGTGACGCGCATGGGCGGCATGCTGTATGTCGTGCTGCCTTCGGAAATATCCACGAAGGCGTTGAAGATTCTCGTCGAGTATATGTATAAAGGTGAGTAGATTTATGCTCTTTTAGCTTTCATACAGTAATATTAAAAAATAAAACTACAGCAGTTTGTGTTTATTTACATTCTTTGGTCAGAGCGCACCACTTCTTTTTAAAATTGTGCATCTCTGTAATATTTATCACTATTTCATTGACAATAGAAAAACAGGAACTGTTGGATGCTACCGAAATCGCCAAACTAATAGCTCAGTTTTGGGCCGACACAATATAGATTGCCATCGACACGCTAAGAAGAAGAATAGAAAAACGTTTTTATATTTTTCTTCAGCTTATCTTATAAATGAGGCCACTATTTAACTTTTTCACATATTTAGACAGGCCGCTAAGAATGGCTATCCAGTAGCCTAAACAAAAATACGTAATGTACAAGACAGTAAATGATGGTATGGTGTAATAATGGTACAGTTTCCTCCATATCTCTGACTTTGTGACATACTATATCTTAGTTTTGCTACATCAACTTTCAGGTGAAACAACAGTTTCAAATGAAGTTCTAGACACTGTCTTGAAAGCTGGTGAAGTTCTTAAGATACGAGGACTGTGGAGACAGACAGAAGATGGCAGCGATGGATGTGCTGAGAAAACGGCAACACAGGTTGTTGCCACTACTAGTGTTATGAAACCTGGTTTGTCAAAGAAAACAGATGAGGTAGCAATACAACCAAAGATAGCTGTTAAAAAAGATGATAAGTTGCTGAAAGCCTTCAATCCCGGACAACCTGGTTCAAGGTGTGTAAAAGAAATACTATATTGGCAAACTTTATTTATTTCAGGAAATCATGCATGTTTAAACTCTACCTTAACTCAACTCATTCTTCTTTTTTGTGACTGATAAGCACTTAAGCAAAAACTGTGGAGTACCAGATCTTTTCTATGTTCTCTATGCTGATATATCAAATGTGCCATTGAGACATAAAATACATTTCATGAGAATTATTTAAGATTGATGACAGAATTGCATAGAATTTAATACTCTTTCATGGATAAGACTAGCATTATTCATCCTTTGGAGACCAATGTTCAACAGTGGGTGTTTATGGGCTTTGATTTCAATCATCATCATGGTGCTCTTAATAACAGTTACACTGGTTAAGCAGTGCTTGCCGAGGTTGGTCTATGGATGGGTGACCATTCATTACATTTCCATTGCCATTGGTCCTACCTGTCATTTCAAGATTTTTGACAGTCGTTATGGGTAGCAATGCCTGAAAGTCTAACAACCAGTCTAACCAGGGGAAATGTATTACCCAGTAACTGGATTGTGGTCTGTGGAGGTCAGATAATCAGTTGCTCTATGTATTCAGGTGCATTCGGTTAGACTAGAAGCCCCATAGGTGATGACATGGTGCTCTTCATTTCTTTTATAGAGGTTGGGATGGTTTCAAACATCTGCCAATTTAATTTTGATGGTATACCACAATGTAAAAATGTGTGTGTTTTGTTTTTAGGCCTATGTTCATTGGTCCGCCAAAACTAGTCTTCATCAAAACAACTGAAGGAGGCACACAAGCGGCGATCAGGCCAGGGGGTCCTAAAGGGCAAACTATTTTGGTAGCTCCAGCACCAACACCGGCCGCCACTGAGGCGACTGCTACTACGACTGCCACAGCAACTACTACAACTGTTGCTACAGCAACATCTACCCTGGTTCCCACAACTGTAGCAGTAGCAACTACTACTGCCAGTGAAGACTCATCAGAGGAACCACTACAACCAAGGATCTTGAGGAGACATACTGAAAGGAAGTACGGAAAGAGGCAAAAGACTGAAACCAAATCAGATAATGAGGACCTTAAAGACGAGGAAGCACAGGATAATGCATCTGAAGCTTCAAGTGAGTGTTTACAGTTTTAACTACTACTAGAGAAATATGTAAAAAATATGATTTTGCAAAATGTAGGTTTTACTGAGTTCACTGACTGTCAACCAGTTTTCAACCTTATTGATTTTAGCATAAGGGTGAAAAGTGGCAGACCCTCACTGATGTTATGTTTTCTGGGGTGACACAACAGTGAGATAAGGTTAGCTAAATAAAATACACTTCCTGTATTTTCAAGATTGATTGAATTGGAGATCCATTATTGACCAGTGGTGAAGTACTGAAGGCTGGTTGATGATAACAATTAGCAAGATTCGGGGTAGTTTGATTTAAGGGTTTCAATGATCCAAGATGTATATGTTAATATGGACATGCCTCTACAATTTGAAAAGTTTTAAGATTTTTGCCTCGAGAATTTTAAAGTTATTAAACAGTTGTTGTAGTAGGTCAGGGCAGTGTATTCGCTACTAGAAACCAGCTTTGTTTTCCCCATAGTGTTATGATTACTAGCCAAAACTGTAGTTATGTACTCGTATAATAAACAATGTTTTCTTAATAATAATTTTTGAAGAGGCATGATGATAGTGACCTGTGTGAGGAGAAATATTTTCTAAATCACAGCACCTTTGACTTGGAACATTTTTTTATTTTTTATTACATGTTTCTTCATACAAACATGTTTACTGGAATGTAACATTTCTCTCCATTTTCCCACAGAAAAATCGTCGCAAAGTCTGACGGAAACAGAGATTCAAATAAAGGACGAACCAGAATGGGATGCCAGCAGTATCGAGGAAGAGGAGCGGTCTATCGCTGAGATGTTCCAATCTGAAATGAGTGTCAAGGATGAACCTAACGACGAGGTTGATATTGAAGAGGAGAGCTTGGTAAGTGAGAAAAAAAAATTGAAATATTCTTGAAAATGTTGACTTGAAACTTAAAAGTCAGGCTTTCCAGACACAAGTTAGATTAAATAGACTTCGTTTTGGATCAGTTTCAGTCAGTTCTTCCAGACCCCTATACTCACATCATAGGTACTAGCAGACCAAGTGCCGAAAAAACACTGTCAGTCTGAGGTCATTTGTTCCAGGGCTGCGGGCTGTTCGAAAGAGATACCGCGGCCCTGGAACGCAAAGGGCAAGGAAGGAACATGGATGGGTTTTAGTCAGTACAAGTCTGACACTCCCTTCCGCTCTGCCCAGAGCGGGAGAAGTCATTTGATGATTTGAAGTGTTGGTCGGCGAATAATTATTTTATTACCTTTCCAATTGCTTACGCCTTTGCGTTTAGCTAGAAACTGCTCGTTTTAAAGTGAATATGTGATGTCCGTACAGATCTACAGTCCGCTGACGTGCGAGCTGTGCGCCGAGGTGTTCACGGTGCCGGCGGCCTGGGTGCGGCACGTGCAGGGCCACGCGCGCAACGACACGCAGCACGCGCGCAAGCGGAAACTGCGCTCCGCTGTACGTATACATGCACACTGTACTTCTGTCACCCCTCTTAAATGCTGCTGAAGACTGTTCCCTCTTATGATAGATCCCACGTCAGTAAATGGAAGCTATGACTATCTCTACTCTTTTAAATGGATCTGCAATTACATTACAATCAAAGATAATTTAATTATCATCATTTAAAATAAATAAAGAAGTTGGACTTCCCATACTAAATATCGTATCGGTAGACAATTATTATGAGGAGTCCAATTTTTTTTCGACCTGTCTTGTCTAACTTGATGGGTTGAATGACCACTTATGGGATATTGCGCTTATTCGGTTACACCCCCTATATATAGCGACAATGGTACGAAGTTGCAAAGCAAGCATAATTAAATATGAAGAGTTCATGGATGTTCAAAACATCTTAGACGTCGAATTTACGATGCTATCACCGAAATTAACACCAGATGGTACTTCAACACCCCATCTTGGCTAAGCGCAGGTGGTGTATTGGAAACGGCTCTAAACAGTTCCTACTACCTCAAAAGAGTTACCAGCGAACAAAAATTGACATTCGATGAATGGAATTTCACCTCGAATCGGGAGAGCCCGTTCGCCAAATGTACCCAGGACCGTATGTCAAAATTCTGGTACCGGAATCGGATGTGCATCGCCTATGTGGGACGTTCCCCAGCCAGATGGACTGGCAACTTTAAAAAGATTGAAAACTGGGACAGACTGGATGCAGAAGACGTAGGGCAGTATGTTGTACTTTGTTGCACGTCTTGGTCCATGACCATGGACGGAGTTAATTGATTGATTTCTCTCCCTCTGAGGCTGTATCTTACGACTATCTTTCCTAAAAATATTGAATATTGCTATTGCTTTTTTTTAGAGTGATGACACGGAGGAGACGATGGCTCTGCTGAAATGTGACCTTTGTATGAAGCACTTCCCTAACCCAGCCGAGTGGGTGCGACACATCCAGAGCACACACACTGAGTCAGGTCAGTACTGGAACTACGTTAGTAAATAATATAATATTTATTATAAAACTACTATTACTAATACTACTATCATTCCCGAAAAAAAAACCAGCTAGAAATTAGATTGAATAGAATTTTGTTTGCAATTTTTTAAGGAAAATGTTGGGTCTGGAACACCTTGAAATACAATTGATTATAAGAAGGCCCTGATCGTGATGAGTGGATAGACTAGCTTTCAGTTTTAATCTAGTTTTTTCTACTTCTAATTTTTAGCTTCAGAGTTAAACTCCTTATTTATAAAACTTATAGTTATTTATGATGCTAGACATAAGGGATCATCAGTTTGCTTATACAGGCAGTGGCCTGTTTACGTTATAAATTCAGTCAAAAAAGTATCGGGAATGGATGATTTGTTTATGGTTCCAAATTCAATTTATTTTTGTTAGGTTGGCACAACTGTTTTTCATTTTGGCGCGGAGTTTGAGTTGTCTCTGTTATTTAGATTAAATACAGTGCTGTTTTAGTTAGATCATAATTATTTAGTGTGTATTGCGAATTTCTTAATGGACAAAAACATCGAACAAAGCGTTTGTCTTAAATTTTGCATCGCTAATGGAATTTTGTGTTCGGATTCCTGAAAATGTTAAAGAAGGCTTACGGTGAACCGACTTTATCAAAAACACTTTCATAAAAGTTGTAAAAAGCGTTCAAAAGCGGTCGAGATGTGATGGAAGATTTGCCTCGCTCTGAACTGACTCGCTTTGTCTTTCTCTCGCTTGGAACGTCTTCAACTGAAGTTAACATCGCAAAAGTGAAGGAAATGTGACTGAAAATCAAGTTTGAAAGATTTAGCCGCTGAACTTTATGTGTCTCACGAATCGATCCGTACCATTTTAATAATTACTTCGACCACTTCGTTATGAAACACGTTGCCGCTCGGCTAGTCCCAAAACACCTGAATTTTCTCCAAAAACTCAGTAGTATAAGAGTCGCTGAGGACATGCTAGAACGAGTCAATTCCGACCCAACATTCAAGAAACGCATTGTTACTAGTAACGAGAGTGGGTTTACAAGTTTGACATGCAAACTAGTCAACAAGCTTCTGAGTGGAGTGGCGCCTTTCAACTGAACCGAAACCGATAAAACCACCAAAGTCGATCAAAAATCAAAGTCGTGTTGACCGTTTTCTTTGAATATCGCGGTGTTGTGTACTCGGAATTTTACCGTAAGGTCAAATAATACATAAATATTATTATTTGAGCGTTATGCGGCGTTTAAGAGAGCAAATTTGACGAAAAAGGCCAGATTTGTGGAAAGAAAACCTATTAAAAAAACCTTATTCACCAGATATGGCTCCAGCCGACTTCTTTATTTTTCCTAAACTCAAATAACCACTTCGTGGCACCCTTTTTCATTCGGTAGAAGACATATAGGATAATTCGCAGCGAGAACTGAACACAATTCCGAAAAAAGCGTAAAAAAGGAGGACGATAAAATAACTTTGGATGAATAACTAACATTTTGTGTATTATTGATCGTTTCCCGGTACTTTCTTGACAGAGTACTTAGTATATGCATTATATTATATCTATTATTCTGTAAATCTGAAGATCAGTAGATAGTATATAACAAAGATGCGATATATTTTTAAACATGTTTTGTTCCTTTGCTTTCTCCCAGAGTCTTAAGAACTTTCTAGACCAGTCCTTATACCAGCTGCGAATGACAAAGTCGAAACTTGATTTGTATGTACCTAATAGGCTAATTCTCGACAAACGAACATCCTGTCGCCATTAGAATAATTTTATTATTAATTTTATTTTACTTCTGCCAATTATCCTTATGCCTTGAAGTGAATAGACGGATTGCATTTGTCTCTTCAAGCATGCTAGAAAGAATAAACACGGCTTAGAAGTGCTTATGAAAAGTCATTTTGCTTTAGAAATTTTCGTATTTAATGATCACTGCAAATTGGTTGCATGCACTAACAATCAAATGTAGATAGCTTGGTGTCACGATGCAATCCGTCTGTTTACACCCTTACTACCTGTGCTTTATTATACACTACTTCTAACACTCAAGGAGTCTGCCAACTACACCGTACCATAACCGTGCTATGAAACTATTAACAGCGTATTATACCCGTTTATAACGGTCATCATACGCGATGAAACCCTATTCTTTGTATTGAAAAGTATGAGACCATGCCCACTGGCCGTTCTGTCACGGCCGGAACGGTATTGGTCAAGTAGGCAATGTCATACTTTTCAATACAAAGAATATTTTATAGTTCATAACACAGTCGTGGTACGGTGTAGTGGGTAGAATCCTTAACCCTGCTAGTTATGATAATCACTTCAATTATGATTTATTATTAAAGTTAAATATTGGAATGCTTTGTTTGCTTTAGGTACCTTTGCTGTACTTGATATTATTTGCTATTACCAAACAAAGCGTTGCGTATTGTGTGATTGTCTGCCTGACTGAATCCTGTTCTAAATGTTCGTTCGATGTCGATTGTCTAGAATTGGCCATGTCAAACAACAGTGCCCCACCAAAACGTCACAATCGTTTCACAGAGGGCGCGCAAAACAAGAATTGCACGCAATGCAAGAAATCGTTCCCGTCGCACGCATCCATGCTCATTCATATGCGTACACACACAGGTGAGTCACGATTTCGGATATGTTAATATTGAGACGCCTATACTAGAACTAATCTTTTTATAAAGAAAGAAGTAGGTCATAGTCAGGAACATGGAAACATGGTTGCTGGTATATTTGCTAACTACCAACATGGTTGCTGATATAGGCGGAACTTACGAACATTATTGTTGGTATTTTGCCAACAACTAATAAGGTTACTGATATATACCAGCATATTTTCAAGACGAAAAGGCTGCCAGCTATGGAATATGTTGATGCTCAACTGGCAAACAAATCTGACTAAAATGAAGAAAAACTTATTATTTGAGATAGGGGGCCACATGCTCCTAGTGTGGATAAAACGAGCTAATTATTCTTCGTTTCTATCAAACTTCGATCAAACAGGTTACTTAAAGGAAATCTACTGGTTTTCAGGCGAACGTCCATTCATATGCGGGATGTGCAACAAAGGTTTCAACGTGAAATCCAACTTGCTGCGACACTTACGTACTCTGCACGACCAGCTCATCAGCCCGGCGCAAGTCGAAGAGGGCGATGAGGAAGAGGTTGAGCCGGGGCCTTCTGAAGTCAAGCGCGAATCCTGAGGGCGTGGAGGGGGGGCAGGTATGAGATACACTCTTTTATTCTCTTGTAGTTTGTTCCCTGGTGAAATTGTGGCGGCAAGTCATAACCAGCACGTCTAGAGAATGAACTAATTATTTCCCAAACAAACTGAAATCAGTGTCATCTTCTTTGTTAATTTCTCTTCCCGTAGGTACCATTTTGGTGACTTATTGTTGAGCAATTTCCTCGTCAACATACCTATTAAAATATGAAACCGTATGCTTTTTTTTCAGAACGAATGGAGTTATAATCATGCCATTTGTCTTTTTTTTAATTTTGCAGGTAGAGGGCGCGGGCGACGTGCAGCATACGTAAATGTAAATGCTATGAGCGAAGCCACCCGTCGCGCCCATGAAAAGAAAAGGCAAACTGACAACGCATCGCCTTCGAACGTGCCGCGCAAGCAGAGCTACTCACTCTTCTTGAAACAACGCGCGGTACTCTTTTCTGCCAAGAAGTGGAAACAGTGAACCTCGGTATGGCGACAAACTACGATATTACTTTCATTCCTTATAACTTTTCTTTGACTATAAATTGTCAAGTTACTCGTAGCCATGTCGCCATTCATCCGTTTGTTCACTTATTACCTGCCCACCCTCCTCCTTTCGTATTTAACGGTTACTTAATTTGTATTTAACTATTATTATTGAGTGAATTATTTTTTATAATCCCCTAGTTTATTAACTTTGAAGCATCTCGACTTCTAGTCACATAATAGACTTAAATATCTACTACTTATTTAATTTAAGTAATACCTAAATGTAGCACGGATTGTGTCTAAGATCTAAGAAAGTAACAACAAGCAAGTCGAATTTGTTCAAAAAATAAGTTCTGATTGAGTAGATTTTACAGTGGGCAATTTTTTTTACTTACATGTTTTTATTAACCATTGTAAAATATAAGATACGTGTCTATAGAATAACCACTATTATTACAATTGTATAATTACAGTCCGATTTGTCAATGTTTGTAACCCAGGCTTAGCACGCACCGAAAATGTTAGGTAAGCAGTTAAGCACAATTTATCATTGTGTGCACAATTTGTCCATCAATTCATTCAACGTATTCATAATTACCGGACCACAGTAGGCATAGACTCGAATATTTCAAATGAACTAATACCAATAATTTAATGGAAATATTTATTTAATAAAGGTTTACCAACAGCTTCTGTGTACAACGATCACAAGCAAAGGTTGTACAATATTGGACTTACACAGTCGCCAATTACTGGTTAACCAGCATTCGCAAAAATAAGACAGTGATAACCTAATAAGAATATAAAATTAAAACGAGTGGCTCTAGAAATAAAATAAAACTAAACCTAAATAAAATAAAATAGAAATAGACGCGTCATGCATGATCCTTCTATCGGTACCTAGATAGGACGCACGAAGGGAAAGAAAATGTCATTCTGTGGTGCATTCTCATTGGCCGAGCGGCACGTGACTTACCTCAGGCGTTAGCCGCCATTAAAGGCATCGAAAATAATACAATAAAATACATTTTTCTTGATACTTCGCATAAAATGCTACTTTTTATCTTTGACAGTTGCAGTATAATTTTTACATTATTTTCCTAAAAACACAGGACGGCATTTTTTTTGTTATTTGAGGATGTTATTCACTAAAGTTATTTTAATGTCACGTACAACCGCGGCACTGGTTGGCACGCGACTAAATGGAGGTCCGGTAATTACCTTGCATTCACGTTGCCACTACTGAGCGTGGGCAATGTATCTGTACTTTATACAGTATGTTAAGTTAAACGAGGGACATATTGAGGGAGCGTATTCAGCATTCGATTCTCGTCCCAAATATGTAAAAAACCTATGACCTTTATTTGTGACCTAATTGTCCTATAAAATACATTAATCATGAACACTGAGCGTGCAATAAGTGAACTTGTAAACAGTAATGACGCGGCAAAACACGTGCCGATCCTGCCGAAAAGGAAGCGCGTCCGCAAACCCCGCCCCTTTCTTTTGTGTTGTCTCCGATGCACCGACAGGACACACCCCCATCCCCCGCGCTGACCGCAGTCTATGCGTGTGCGCCGCTATTTCCGCATGTCTAATATTGCGCTCCCGCGTATTGCATAAACAACCCTTTTTTTTTACGGATGCGAAATCATCAAATGACTTCTCCCGCTCTGGGCAGAGCGGAAGGGAGTGTCAGACTTGTACTGACTAAAACCCATCCATGTTCCTTCCTGAAAATGAATTATACTTAAAAGTCATTGACCCGCGCACATGTTCTGCGATAATAATTGAATCGCTAGCGCGAGGGTGTACACACGTTGCGGGACTTTTGCGAAATTTTTGGTATGTTCCTGTCTGTTAATTATCAGTGTTTTTTTTTTTGTGTTCATATTTTTATTAGTATCACGTTAGCATGCACTATTGTGGGTTTGAATATGTCCCTCGTTTTAACTAACATACTGTATATCATTGACTAATAATGTTCTTCCGGTATTTGAGATTATAAAAAAAATCGTCTTATGTCGTACCTACTAGCTTCTTCGTCCGCGTGTTGGTCGGAAATGATGCGTGAAATTCTGTATTGGATTTACAAAATACTACCTACGACCTAACCTAGTCAGTGGTGCTTGCTATGCCTACATCTCCGATATTTACCATAAAACATTTTAAATGCTAGTCTCAATTTTAATCTCTTCCATATGTGTTTTTACTAAGGAGTATAAAGATTTTTTTAGATATAAGGATGATTAATATAATATTCGTATAATTTAATATTGCGAAGCTTTAAGTTCGGCATTCCATTGTGTTAGAAGTGATTATTTATTTTGAATGTGTCTAGGTAGACACTGAATTTAATTTCTTGACATTTCAATTCAATACTCATGTATAACATGAACATGAATGTAATTTGTACTATTGTGGAAAATAAAAAGTGATTAATGTCAATTATTGTTTTGTGATTTACGAGAAACACCAACATTTTGACGAATGTATTTATTTCTTACAAAAATACTATTATATCACAATTTTCAGCGATACACACAGTGTACGGAGATTGGCTAGGCTTGAGAAATTGTAATTTTAACATGATGTTTTTGGAAAGAGCAAGTACAACATAATATACGTGAATACAAAAAAAAACCTTATTACTAATCAACTAATCTAGCTATCGTCTTCCTCAATTTTGGGCGCTAGATAATAGCGAATGTGACCAATTTCTGGAATGCGGTACTCGACGACGAGTGGGACATCGGCAGACATTGAGAGTTGAACCTAAAACAAATTAAGAATAGTCAGGTTATACATAATTCGTTTTTTTTTTAATACACGCTTGCATATTTCCATAACAAACCTATTTGTTAAGAACACAGCAAAAAGGTTTTAAAGGTGTGTAGCAATACTATCAACTCGGCCAATAGCAGAACACTGCCGAACATCTACCATCATGAAAGTAAGTAGCCGAGTTAGATGTGTGTTACACATGTCGTATTTGTAACAAAATGAGACAGGTGATAGGTAGATAGAATAAACATACTTTATTGAACACTAAAATTTTAACACTTCTCTTTTACAATATTGCTAATTCTATGGTTACAATAGCGGCCATGTATCACTGATAGCATCAAGTTACGCCATTGTGTCTGACAACAACAAAATTAAACAATCAAGGTGAACTGAGACGTCTTACCTGTGGACTAAGTGACGTGGCTTTAGTGAAGTAGTTGAGATACTGACAGGCGAATGTTAGAGTCACTGGCTCCTCCATCTCAATAACCACAGCTTCGTCCTCTTTGTCGATTGAAGCAGTCTGCGCGAGCTTTATGTTTGCTGAACCGATGTCGCCGGACGCTGAGAACTTTACTCCTGTAGGAAAGTGGCATAATATTCATAAATTTAACATAAGTAAAACGTACTGAAGTTCAAGAACTACAATCACTCTGCTTTGCAAGGGTATATTTTTATTTGTTTTGTTGTGAGGAAAGTTTTGAACATAAATGTGGATGGTTATAAGTAGGGGAAGACCGAAAAAACGATGGATAGACTGTGTGAAAGATGATATGGCAAGAAAGAACTTTATGAGAAAACAACTATTGTATTGTATAACAGGCTGGTGTCTGCAACTCCACATCCAAGCGCGTAAAGAGAGAAAATAAATAATAGGGAACTATGGAAAAAAAAGTCATGCTGCACCAACCCCTAATAAATAGTTATAAGAGCAGGAGAATGATATTGTATTCGTAAATACAACTAAAGACTTGATGAATCCTTACCCTCTTTGGTGCAAGAAATGACCATGGACTCTCCAAACTGTGAGAGATCACGGCAGATTCGTGCGAATTCACCACTGGGTAACCTTATGGTGCAGCTGTACTCAGTCTCAGGAATGCCTGTAAAAACAAATTATTTAAATTATTTACAGAGATCAAGCAGATATTGCATGGGCAAGATTTATAGGTTCATTAGTTTTGCATGCATCTCCCCAGTGAAATTATCTCATGGGAATGTACCACTGGGATAAAAACTATCCTATGTCCTAGCCATAGGTCATAGTCAATCTGTGTTGGTTGTTTATTCGGTCATGAAAGGTGAGAGATAGACATTTACTTTCACATTTTATATAAATACTAGCTGTGCCCAGCGTTGCTATGCACGTTTTCCTACCTTCTACCTAACTACAACCGATTTTTTTTTTTTTTTTCATAAAAACCTGACAATGACACATCAAAAAAAGAATAAGCGAAATCTGTCCAGCCATTCTCAAGTTATAGCATTACCAGAAGAAATAGGGGTTCTTTTTTATATACTATTATGTATATATAGATGTATCGATGTTGGCAGTTTTTAGTCATTTTGTAATTTCCCAGTTGTTGACATTGTTTAGCTGCATCTGGTTAGACTGGAAGACAATACATAGAAAAGGCTATGCAGATGAAGTAATTGATCAAAGTATGACCTATGTTTGTCAGTAGGAGTCATAATCTGAAGGTGACTAGAAATTTTTATTTTGTTGTTTTAGGCAGGTTTGACTGAAATTAAAAAAATATAGTGTGTGCTTAAGACCGCATGGCAGAAGTGAAACCAGCTGTCTGTATCTTTCTCACTCGGGTACACTTGGCGGTCCTGAGTTCACACAATCGAGCCTTTCACCTCTGAGCGTGACGGATCAGCCTAACTTACTAGCTACGAAAAAATGTGTGTGCAGTGCGCCAAAAAAAGTATTCACTTAAAAAAACACTTATCTGTCTACTTACCTAAGTGCTCAAGATCTAAGTTCATGAGCTTCATCTCATAGTCAGACACTTTCTCCTGGTTGGGGCTCTCGAAGACAAATGTGACTGTGTCAGCATTGTCCTGTGCCTTGATTGTTACTGTGTCTTTGTCACCAGCACACTTCAGGATCTTTGACATGCTAGAAGAGATTTTTCAAAACTTATTGAAATGGTAATTAACCTAATGGATGAATGTTTAGAATCAAAGATCCTTGGTGTTGTTCTGTTAGCTTCTAGCAATATTAAAGGCAAAAAATAAAACTACACCTTAAGAATAGCTAGAAAAATGGGGAGTAGATGGTTACTTAACCCATAGAAACCAGGTTTCATGGAGCTCAATTTAATGTGATTATGAAAACTGACAATGAATGGCAATCATAGCATTTACATCAATCAATTCGCACTGGGCCCACGTGGTGGATTATAGCCCATTCCCTCTCATAGAGAGGAGGCCTGTGCCCCATCAGTGGAAACATTATAGGTTGATGATGATGATGATGATAGCATTTACATTATTTTTTGTTCCCAAGACCTGAAGAAAGTTTGTATGATTGCATTTAAAATGGTCCCAATCCAATGTTTTAATTAAATTGTTCATTCATTTACAAAATAACATTTATCGTTTATAGTTAACTTACCTTCCCAAGTTCATACCCATGGAGATATTTCTATCACATCTGTATTTGTCAAAGCCATCAGACCTGAGAGTGAGGGATACCAGTGACACATGGGAGTTGTCCATTGCCTGAAACATTTAGCTGTTTTAAGCATACAAAGGTTTACTTAACTGAAGGTACATAGTTACATTATTAGTTATAAACAATACATAAGGTATAGATTATTTTGCTGTCATTCATTGGTATGTCGTAACCAGTCGTGCGTGTCTGTCTAGTAAACTAAAGCTCAGACCCCTTCCTGGAATTTGTTAGTGAACTGCTGGTGAAGCAGAAACATAGGACTGTACCTGCAATTGGATCCCATTGTCATCGCAATCAAATGTGGCCTGTGTGAGCAGATCCTTGATCGCTTCCAACACCTTCTTCAGGATGGAGCTACGGAGAAGACGTGCCTCAAACATCTTTTCCTGAAAAAGAAAATAACAATTTGTATACCAACGAGGCACAAATTACAAATGGGGAGGAAATGAGACCACTAAAGAACGGTTACGGATTTACAATGATATACGGACATTTGGCAAATGAAATCAAAGCATTTCGATTCTTTCAACTTAAGGTTAAGTAAATACAGAAGAAATACTCACGTTTATGTATATTTATCCAGTATAAAACAGATCAAAAACTAATTGAATTACGGCACGATGCGTCTGTGTCGCTGACCTCACGAAATAATGACAGGCGACAGCCGGCGGGAAAAATCGGCGCGAAAAAGCGTAACGTCAAACAATAATGACAGCAACACAGTTAGTTTTACTGGAATGTGTAACATTTGTTTATTAGTAGTACGTTGAGTGTGAGTCCTGTAGGCGCTTCCACCTTAAAGAAAATAATTGTCGTTAAACCATTAATGCAAGGACTAACTTTGTCGACTTACACAGAAAAGCTTACCAATTGAGAAAAAGTAGCATTGAAGAACGAGCGTAGTGAGCTCGAATATTTTAGCATTCACCTCGAATTTGATGAGTTTTCTGTTGTCTGTTAATATATAAATACAACGAATTCTGCCAATTTATAAAAAAATCTCGTGAAAGCAAAGAACTTACGAATTTTTTTGCACTCCACCTGGGTAGGTTATATTTTCTTTTGACCATTCATACTGACATAGGATTTATGCAGATACTTTGTCGACTAATGCAGAGGAGATTCTAGAAACAAGAGAATGCAAGAGCGAGCGTAGTGCAGAGCTCAAATATTTTGATATTATCTTAATTATTTTATCCAAGGAGGGCCTTGAATAAATTAGAACCCCCTATACGCGGTTGGCGGGTTTGAATACGCAGGGCCCCCGATAGCGCGGGGCCCGTAGCAATTGCTACTCCTGCTACTGGGTTAATCCGGCACTGACGTGTATGCAAACTTTTTGCTCTATCGGTTGGGGTTAACTGTTTGAAAATTCAGTTGCAAGATTTGACCTAAAAAAACACATACAAATATTGCAAGTTAAGCAATAAAAGCTTTTAAAAACAGATGAGTGCGTTAGGTCTGTCAAAACAAAAAGAGTGTCGTTTTCAGGGTTCATAATTATGTGTAACACCGCCCTATAACGCTAGAGGTGTCATCATATCGATGCCGGTCGTCGAACCGCAAGGCATGGAGAGTGATTGTATTGTATAAGCGCCAAAGCAGGCCGCGAAATTCAAATTATCTTTTTTACGTCTTTTGCAATTGGCCGGTCAGTGCAAGGTTGTATGTTACTATGTTGATTAAAATATAATCTGCGACCGTAACTAATATGGCTTTATTGAGATTTTTGAAGTTATACTTCTTATGGCGCGTTAGGGAAAAATGATGAGTAATTTTTTACGATGCGCGCGCACACCGACACCTAAATTTAACAGCATGAAGTTAGTTAGTCAACATACACCCTGAAGTTAGCTTAGTGTCAGATATTGACAAGCCTAGGTTTTTTATTTTTAATCTACTGCTGGCTGAGATAAGGCGACAGATATTTTTAAAAAAAAGAAGTATAACTTCTAACGCGTGTACATAAGTACACACACACACTTTTTTTTTTGCTGCGTCTGCTTTTTGCTTGTTGTGAGGTTTGGTTGCCAAGCCTCTCTTTCTTGTGCTAAATTGGGGCTGTTGAGTTAATTAAACTCGTTAATTTTAGATTGTAGTCTGCTAAGTAAGATCAGTGACAATTTGGTGTTTGAGTGCTAATGGAAAACTGTTACCGCTTATACAAAAACTCACACCTGTAGCACCTGCTACGATGCTAGCATATTCATTTTGCATCACTGACGTTCATGGATACACGCACGCCACACAGTGGAACGAATGTATGGGAGCGGTTGGACGTAGACATGTCCGAAAAAAAAAGAGTAAAATTATGCCAAACTAATGATGCCATCTTATTCGATTACTTAATGCCTTCATAACTTGTGGTGATGAATTTCTTCATAACTCCCATATTTCGGGAGTAATTTGAGAAAATGTGAAATTTTACTATGAAAATGAGTGTATCGAGCTCTCTCCCTCCTGATTCCGGGCTTGTTTCAAGTAGCGGTCTCTAATATCATAATGCTAATACTAAGAGCTATATTTAATACTAAGACACATAGTGCGCCAAATGTGCACTTTCTGGGATAAAGAGTGATGTTTATTTTATAACACAATTTTTTTATTTTTTGTTTATTTTGTTGATTAAAACCGTTTTTCTAAAGGTTTACCTTATTACAATAACATTTCTGAGCAGCCAATTAGAGAAGATATAAGCTAATTAGGATATATAATTAGGGACTTAAGGTTTACATATAAAACTGATGCACTAATGATTACTGATAAGAACATTGCTATTATTTAATTACTAAATGGCTCTTAATACACTAATTTAGCATGCATCATTTACTAATTATCACAATAACTAATTACCTTGCAATATTTAACAAAGGATACCTGGGATACCTGGATTTTATATAAATAGGTCACTATTAGTAACTTTAAAATCAGTGTTGATTTACACCTCGTTGTATCCAAGCTAATCTCGCAATGTATTTTCCAAATTTTAATACAAATCTTGATATTCACGTTGCTTTATGCGCACGCGCACATAAAGATTTACGCGACTTTAACTATTTGTTCAGTGTTTTAAAAGATAACAGTTGTGTTCAGTTATGTGAAAGTGCTGAAACAAGTTTAAAAGACTGGTGTCGTCGATTTTGCTACCGCATTTATGCAAAATGGACACAGTCTGGAAGAAGCACAGATAAGTTTCGGAAGAAACATGAGATTTGGCTACAGGCTGCAATTCAATGGCCGGAATTACAGAATGAAAATATGGAACCTTCTACAGAAAATATAAGTGACGTCATCGAGCCCATAATTTCTCCTGCTAAATCTGATGCTTCAACTTGTACACATCCTAGTCCTCGTAAATCTTTTGAGGACCTTAGTAACCGGCAAAAAAGAAGACGCACTGAAGATAGTCTTTCATGCAGCAGTAGCAGCGCTGAAATTATGTTTTCGGCCGAAAGGGCGCTTCAAAAGGCAGGACAAAGCGATACAGCTTATGTTATGAAATACTTGACGGAGAATCCAGAAGAGGCCTCAAAAATCAAAGCCTTCATTGAAGGTAAATCAATTCAGGTACGGGAAATATCCCCTTTGAAGGCATTGGCTCTTTATGTATCGATGAACTTATCGAAATGGCGCTATAACACTCTTCGGGATTTCAACACTCAAGAAGGAGCTCTTCAATACCCGAGTTACTACATGTTGGTTAAAGAAAAAATTAAGTGCTATCCGGCCAAAGAAGATCTCACAGTTACAGAGAGCTCTGCAAAAATCAAATTACAAGCCTTGATGGATTTAACCTCAAGAAGACTTATTAGGTCGTTAGAAACCCCTGTTGATCCCAATCAACAGCTCGTATTGACCAGCAAATGGGGTTTTGACGGATCATCTAGCCAAAGCATTTATCATCAAAGGACGAGTGAAGATGAGCAAATCGATCTTGCTAGTAATTTTATGATTAGTCTTGTACCACTGCGGCTCGTCTCAAAAGGTGTAACAATTTGGGAAAACGAGCGACCATCTTCCACTTCATTTTGCCGGCCAATATTGTTTAAGTTTATAAAGGAAACCAAAGAAAATGTGCAGAGAGAGATGGCTGAAATCGAAGCAGAGATTGAAGCCTTAACTCCATCCACCATCACTGATGGAATTAGTGTCAAACACCAACTGCTGTTGACAATGATTGATGGTAAAATTCATTCCATTATATCCGATACAGCAGCTTCAGTGTGTGACATATGCAAGGCTTGTCCTAAAGAAATGAATAATTTAGAGTTAATCAAAGATAAACACGCAAACGAGGACATGTATAAATATAGCTTAAGCACCCTTCACGCTTGGATTCGCTCAATGGAATGCTTATTACACATTTCCTACAAATTAGACATAAAATCATGGCAAGTAAGGGGTGATATAGCAAAAAGGCAAGTTGATGACAGGAAGAAAAGAGTTCAAGAGGCTGTAAGAAGAGAAACGGGCTTACTTCTCGATGTTGTGAAACAAGGCAGTGGATCCACCAACAATGGCAACTCGGCAAGGAGATTTTTTGAAAACTACACTAAATCTGCTGAACTGACCGGAATAGATGCTATGCTTTTAAGAAAAATCTGTGTGATCTTGCAGTGTATTTCATCAGGAGAGAAGATCAACGTAACTAAATTCCGAGAGTTCTGCTTTGATACTGCTAAGCTTTACGTGGAGTTATACCCATGGTATTATATGCCTTCTTCACTTCATAAAAT
The DNA here is from genome assembly GCA_950005105.1 of Lycophotia porphyrea. Classification (NCBI taxonomy): domain Eukaryota; kingdom Metazoa; phylum Arthropoda; class Insecta; order Lepidoptera; family Noctuidae; genus Lycophotia; species Lycophotia porphyrea. The sequence goes on along the minus strand of OX465388.1, from coordinate 16,104,254 downwards.
TTTAATGCATGGGCCAGACATAGTTCAGAACATGTCAATTGTGCCCATTGGTTTTCTATCCGAAGAGGCATCTGAGGCTAGAAATAAAGATTTTAGAAAATATAGAGAGGGGCATTCTCGAAAGCATAGCAGTATCTCATGCAATGAAGATATTATGCACAATCTTTTACTGTCTTCTGATCCACTTGTTACAAGTATCCGTCCAAAAGGAAATAAGTTTGTAAAAAAATCTTCTTTTAAGGAATTTTATGAGCTTACGGATTCTGAGAAAAGTGATATCGAATTTGTTAACATAAATGATTTAGCGGACATCGATTCTGAATTTGAATTAATTGATGATGATGATGATGACGAAGATAATTAAATGATGTTATTGTTTTAAAATGTGTAACTTAGTAAATTAGAGCTTACATCTTAATTATTTATTGTACTTTTAATGAAACTAGGTAATTTATTATCAACTTACTTAAAAGTCATACTCTCATCAGTTCTTGTGAATATTTTTGTTAATATATATTTCTGTATATATATAATATATTTATAGACCTCTTAATAAGTCTGTCTGCGGTTTAAAGTAAATACAAATGGGGAAAAAACGTTTTTTTTTTAAATTTTCATTTCCTTTTATCCCAGAAAGTGCACATTTGGCGCACTATGTGTCTTAGTATTAAATATAGCTCTTAGTAATAGCATTACGATATTAGAGACCGGTACTTGAAACAAGCCCGGAATCAGGAGGGAGAGAGCTCGATACACTCATTTTCATAGTAAAATTTCACATTTTCTCAAATTACTCCCGAAATATGGGAGTTATGAAGAAATTCATCACCACAATTTATGAAGGCATTAAGTAATCGAATAAGATGGCATCATTAGTTTGTCATAATTTTACTCTTATTTTTCGGACATGTCTACGTCCAACCGCTCCCATACATTCGTTCCACTGTGTGGCACTGAAACGCGACTTCTCATTTCACTAAAATCGATATACTTCCATGTCAAACTGTTAAAAAAAACTGGTCAAGTGCGAGTCGGTGCTGTCTAGCTATCACGGCATATAGCCTGGTGACAGACGGACGGACAGCGGAGTCTTAGTAATAGGGTCCCGTTTTAACCTTTGGGTACAGAACCCTAAAAAACAGTACAAGAAAAGCCTTGGAAAACTGGAGGACTATACAATTAACTCAGAAACGCGGATCACTCAGGTTCATCTTTTGGGTTCCGTACCCGAAGGGTAACCCAACGGGACCATATTACTAAGCCTCCGCTGTCCGTCCGTCCATCTGTCTGTCAGTGGGCTGTGTCTGGTGATCCGTAATAGGTAGACAGTTCAAATTTTCACAGAATGTGTATTTCTGTTAACGCTATAACAACAAACAATAAATTAAAAATTAAAGAGGGCTCCCCTACTACGATGGTACGGGACCCTCCATACGCGAGTCCGACTCGCATTGGGCCGGTTTTTTATTCCTTGACTTGTACACGCCTATCAAGCTACTAAAATCTGTCAGATTTCTTTAATTGATTTTCGACTTTATTGCTGAAGCATTAGGTTCAAGGTTGATTGGGAAAATCTGAGTTTCGGGTAGCTTGACCTGCTGGCATCTGTACATTCTCTTAGACAGAATGAACTTTAAGTGAACTGAAATGGGGTGTATCTAACACAAAATTGGAAAAAAAAACTCTTGCTGCCAACATCAAATTGCGCCGTTATGTCCAACAAGGTAAACTAAGCGTGGTTAACCTGTGGGCTAAGTGAAGAGGCTTTACTGAAGTAGTGGAGATACTGGCAGGCAAATAAAAGGGTCACTGGTTCCTGCACGTTAATGACCTGCACGCCTTCGTCCTCTTTGTCGATTGAAGCAATCTGCGCGAGCTCGATGTTTGCTGAGCCAATGTCACCAGACGCTGAGAACTTCAATCCTATAGAAAAGTTGACACTAACACTAGTAAATCTTGAAAATTCTAAGCTAACATGGGATTGGGCGGGTCACGTGAGCCGTATGCATATAAACGACCGCTGGGATGAGTGCCTGAAGATGGATGGCGCCGCCGAGGCCGGCCAAGAAAGAGGTGGCGAGATAATTTAGACGCGCATCACGAAGGCTGGTTCGACGCGGCGCAGGAAAAGAGTACCTGGAAGGATATGGGAGAGGCCTTTGCCCAGTAGTGGAACATACAAGGTTATTGAAAAAAAACTTTTACTTAAATACCTACTACAGTCACTGCAGTTTTGCAAGGGTATGAAATATTTTTTATTTGTTTTGTCCTGTGAAAAGTTTTGAGCATGAATGTGGATCGCTATAGGAGTAGGGGAAGACCGAAAAAACGATGGATGGACTGTGTGCAAAATGATATGTCTAGAATATAAAAGGGTCAACCCTTTTACAAGATAACAGCTTATAGGGAACTATAGAAAAAGCAGACATGCTGTACCGACCCCAAATATCTTCTTCGACGCGGTGGAAGTAACGAAGTTCTGTGGTAACAAAATATAAAAATAGTCGTCCTAGTGACACGAAGAAAAAGAAGGGCAACAAAATGGTGATGTTGAAAATGTTTGTATGCTACAACTTTTCTCTCGAAATAATGGTTTTATAAATACGTTTCATCATCTTATTTGTAAATAGAACAAAAGACTTGACAGATACCTTCTACCATGATGGTTACCTTCTTTAGTGCAAGAAATATATATGGACTCTCCAAACTGTAAGAGATCACGGCAGATTCGCTCGAATTCACCACTGTGTAAGCTTATTATACAGCTGTCCTCAGTCTCAGGAATACCTGTAAATTTTATTTATTTAAATACATAATTTGCTTGAGAAGTGTGAGAGCACATCGTCGTGAAAAGTGGAACGAAAAGGGGGGCGTCTTTTTTATCCCCTTGGTGCATAATCTAGTTACAAAAATAATTGAACTTGCCACTTACTCAAATGCTCATGATCCAAGTTCATGAGCTTCATCTCATATTCAGACACCTGATTTTGGTCGGGACTCTCGAACACCAAAGTGATCATATCAGCATTGGCTTGTGCCTTGATTGTCATTGAGTCTTTGTCATCAGCACACTTCAGGATCTTTGACATGCTGAAATAATGGATTTGAAGTTAACCAAAAAGCCAGTAATTAGATTGTGGAGATCAGATAGGTAGTTATCCTGCACACACACCTTTTTCCCATGGGGGTAGGCAGAAACCACAGAACGCCACGTGCAACGATCCTGACATACTGCTTTTGCCTGCTATATAATATACTATGCGTACGCACGACATGCGTTTCATCCCTCCTCATTACATGTCCATACCAAGACAAAGGACTTCCTTATAGATTTTCTATAACAGGTGCCACTTTCAAACTTCCTCTAATATACTCACCCCTTAATTTGTCCCTTTTTGTCACTCCACACATCCATCTCAACATTGTCATCTCCGCTACATGCAAGCGTTTTTAGTCTTATCACGGACTTGTCTATTTTACCCTTTAACTCCAGGGACATCCGTGGGTCGCAAGTTGTTCCAGCGACCTGTCGCCATCTCATCAGTCCCTTACATGGGACTTAAACATAGCTAGCGAAAAGTTTGTATGTGACAACGTGAGTCCTTGGTCCAATCTACTTCAAATAAACTCAAGATGTCTTCATTTTGGTCTAAGAAAGTTCCTATCGTTACCTGGCAGTATAATTTGTATAATGTTGCTCTTATGTTTTATTATTACACCCCACTCACCTGCGCAGGTGAAGGGGATGTGCATGAAAGTCAGCGTTCAAGATTCGTGTCGCTCACTGTACGTTTCTTTGAAATATAATAATAACTTTTTAATTTTTATAAAAACAATTACACCATTCTCATTTTTAAGACTGTTATGATTAGTTTTAGACTGTTGATTATCCTTCGTTATTTCTTAATATTATGCTGAAGAATTTTTTAATTTTTGTTTAAATTTTGTTACTTTCCATAAAAAAAAATTATAACTTTTTTTATCTGAAAATTAAACTCAGATTTTTTGGTACAACATTGGTATTTCTATTGTCTATCATTGTATAGGGATATTACTGGGACTTAGATTGACTCAATGCTGTCATGAATATCGTTTTTGGGTCAACAAAATCTGCAGGACAAACTAACCCTCTTCAAAGAACAACATGAGCTCTAAATTGAAAATATTTACACATTTATTTTGGAGAAAATAACATTGTTACTTATTAGCTACTATCCACATCTATGAATCAAATCCATTAAAATGCTAAGAAATCCACCATAATCCCTACTATCAAATAATTTCTAAACAAACATGAAAAAAGTAGCTAAAGTAACTCGCGTTTACGGTATCACATTTTTTAGATGAATTTAAAATTAAAGGAAACATGCCCAAAATACTTATACACGATATGCAGATTTTAGTTAAAAATATGCATAATCTTCAAACTATAATATGCAAATGCATATGTAAATTATGCATTGTAATTTTGCTTAAAGGAAATCCACTCTAGAACATTATTTTGATGTGATCATCAAAATAATGTTCTAGAGTGGATTTCCTTTAAGCAAAATTACAATGCATAATTTCACCCTTATAGCTTGTAGTGACCTTTTTCCAAGCACACTAAGTGGCTATAGACTTATAGCTGACCTGCAAATTAATCCCATTTTCGTCGCAGTCAAGTATGGCATTTGTGAGTAGATCCTTGATGGCATCGAACAACCTCTTCAGGGTAGAGCTTTCTTGAAGACCAGCTACAAATGTATATTTCTGAAAAGAAGTTTAACAGCAGGTACCATTCAATTTTCTACAGTTTTTCTTAATTTGTACACCAACAAGTGTAAGTAACAAAAAAGCGAGAATGAGACCGCCGCGAACCGTTACAGATGTTCAATAATATCAGAGATTTGGCACTTGAAATCAAAGCATTTATTGCCGTAATGATAAAAATATAGGGCGATAGCGGATATGCTTTGTTTTTGTTACGACAAGTCTAGTCTAACAAATTATTATTATCTTTTCAGCCCAATTAAGAGCAGCGATGATGCTAATATCAAAGTAGGTACGCTAAGACTCGCGCGGTTTTCACGCTTGCGTGTATTGAAAATCATAACTCTCCTTTTTGCTTCGTCGTAGTCGGGTAATAACAGTATGAACAGCTCTCGGGTCCGAAGGATTTTCTAATCTGCATCGGAGTTTTGGCATAAATCCTTGCTACAAAAACATGAATATTATTCTATTTAGAAATATTCCCCCTTATCATTCAGCAAAACTGCTGCTTAAATGCTCTAAAGTAGGTAAAAGGGCTGTGGATAATGATGATAATATTAGACAAAGTAAAACTAAACATTAAAACAATTGAAAAATATATATTTTCAGAACCATGAATGAATAACCAAAGAATAAAATATAAAATATTCTGCCAAATAACTTATACCTAAAATAAAAGTGCTTATTTTGTGACCATTCTGTATTTAACAAGACAGCTGAACTACTTGATCATCACCAGGGTAAAGTGGTAATTTTAAGTAATACTTTGATACTATTCCAGGAGGTAAGAATCTTCCACCAAGGAAATGTTTGGCACCTTCTATGAACTTGTCCTGGGCACATAGTTTTGGCGCAGAAAGTGATATCAAAAGAGAAGGTTTGAGGGTCTTGCCAGTACCTGGACCAGTTTCTACATCCCAACCACTGGGAATGTCCACACTGGAACAGAGTAAAATACGAATCATTCAAAATTCAGACTGGCAATATGCACTAGCAAAATAAATGTAATTTTCTACATTATAAAAAAAATATAGTGTACATCTCTTGCAGTATACAACTGGGGCTGGACAAAGACTTCTCATATGGGAGTGTGAAAACCATAATTCCAGTCTCTTTTTTAATGTTTTATAAAAGAAATGACAATATATACCTGCAAACGGGCAAATTTGCTTCAATCAAGGCATTCAGTGCAGGTGCTAGCTCTTGTCTCACTGGAGGTTTAAAACTGAACCCAAAGAGAGCGTCTACAAGTACGTGATATTCATTGCACAGGTCTTTTGGTGGAGGCAGTTCTTCAACAATATCAACCCCAAATGCTAAACACTGTGCCAAAAGATTATCAAACAATGGTTTTGCAGTACGCTTTGGGTAGTGTATAGAAACATTGTATCCAAATAGGACCATATGTCGGGCTGCAACTAGACCGTCTCCTCCATTGTTTCCTGGACCACATATGATTAGAGCTTTTTGGTGCCTGCAAAATAAGAATGGGTGATTTTTTTTGTCTGACTAAGATAAGTGTGCAAAATGGCCTTCCATTCAAGATAAACTTACGTAGACGATGGATAAACTCGTGCAACAGCCGTAGCGACACTGAGTCCAGCCAGCTCCATCAACTGATCAACACTATACTTGTATTCATTGAAGAGGTCCTCATCCAAAGCTATCGCCTCCTTTTGGGTTAAATATCGCATCCTCAAGTTGCTGCATTGTTTCGCTCTCGATGCCATCACGCCGCCGCCCCAAACGTTAGCTACACGCAACTGAAAACCAGATAAAGTTGTCAAAACATGCAAAGTTACGTGCTATGAACAAGCCGGCAAAATGTAAGGACCATACCAACAACGCACTACTTATAACCCGAAAAAACATTTAGGTACCTAAAGACTGCCAGGATATATACAATACACACTTTTACGGTCAATTAACTATTGTAGATTTTATTTTTAATTTATTTTGATATTTTCTGAGAGGTACGAAAACAAATCGACAAGGATGTGTCCTCTATACTTACTTTACTCTTTGGATGTGTCAAATGTCAATCACAATCAAATGTCACCGCTGACAGTGAATAAGGTGACCATGGACTTAGTATACAAACAGGACTGAGGTATGTGTTTGAAAATGAACCATACTATCATACAATAGGGTAAACCGTTGATGTGTTAACCGGACACAAATTATCTGCGTCAAAACGAAGTTTCTTATATGTTTTAAAAATGCTTGGTCATCCTATTAGAAAGAGACAAAGGGCTCTGTTATAAATATCTCTGTTGCCACGTTTTTCCCGTAGAGTGCTCAGTCGAGTTTATTTATACTAAGTCCATGACATTGATATTCAGGATTTTGGTTTGCAAAGAAGGCATTCCGTTTGGTATTCTGTATGGGTTAGGGCTTTGGCTCAAGCAAGACTTATGATTCTAACTTGGGTTAGGGCACGGTATTATATTTATACTGTGTCGTTAGGGCTCTTAGACGCAGGGCTCAGATTTGGGCAGCAGGTCAACGGCAACTTGGGACCCATTTGTTTGTTTGTGGGCCTGTCATTTACATAATATACGGAATGAACCGAAGAAAAAAGGTTATAAAAAAAAAAAAAACTTAAAACCCAACTGCTGAAAAAAAGTAATACAATAATTATATTAAAACAAATGAAGTGGACCCCACCTGCTTCAGCTTTTAGTTAATTTATTTAAAATATACTTGTTTTTTACTTTTCAGTTTTTTTCACCAGTCGAGTATTAGTTTTTTGAATTATTTTTCATATAATGTATTTTTTTCAAGTGTGGATATCTAAGTAACTTTATTCATTCGAAAAATGCTTGAAATAGAACTGAAACGATAATAATCAAACTGTCATGTTGACGGTTGACGTTTGACAGTTAATTATTAACTGTCATTTTTGGTTTTTCGCTCATCCGTCACAAAAATGGCTGCGCTTAGGGTATTCAGTCGTAATTTGCCGTATTTACGACAGCAATTTTCCGCTCTATTAGGAAACACGTCGCCATCGGTGAAATTCATTTGTGTAGTAGTTATCATAGGGTATATTCTATCATTTTCCGACGATGTTGTGGACGTCCTCAGTGTCACTCCAGGCTATTTGTTGCCACCTTCGTTTCAATTGTGGTCCACTTTCACGTTCTGGTTTCTCGAGATACATTTGTGGGAAGTGATCATCGACATTGTGACAGTGGGACTATGTGGGAAACTAATAGAACCGTTATGGGGTCAGATGGAAATGATGAAGTTTTTCTTTCTGACAAATATTGGTGTAGCATTTCTGACGACGTTCTACTATTTAGTGATATTTGCGTGTACAGGACAAACGTCCTACTTGTTTGATATACACGTACACGGGCTTGCAGGGTACCTGGCCGCGGTGAGTGTAGCCGTAAAGCAGATAATGCCAGATCATCTGCTGATAAAAACACCATTAGGTGCGAATTGTTTGATAAGTATTGACGTTTTAAACTGTTGTTACTGATATCACTTAGTTTGGGTTGACACACTTGACTAATTGCTTTGAATAACATTATAATAATAATATTATGCTTTGAACTTGTTTGTATCCACAAAGTAACTGGCTCAATTACACCTAAGCCCATCAAAATAAATTATATAAGATAATATGTACAGCAAATAAATTAAACATAATAATAGTTCCTTCTTTGCTAATCCAATCATAACAAGTCACATGAAGTTTTATATTTGCAACATCAATGTTTTGTTTTTTTTTTTCCAGGGAAGTTGACTAACAGATCATTGCCACTTCTAATTCTAATAGCAGCTATCATACTCTGGGCTATTGGAGCGTTGGAGGGCACATACCCCTGCATGTGGGGCAGTGGCACTATCCTGTCATGGATATACCTGAGATTTTGGCAAAGGCATAGCAGTGGAACCAGAGGAGATATGGCTGACAATTTCAGTTTTGATAAGTATGTTGGTCATTTCTATACAATTTTAATCTTTATTTCAAGTAGCTACATGTCATGTATTCATTCTGTAGCACCTACGACTTTGAACATAGCCGTACACCAAGACCCATATATATGATTTATTTATTCATTGTTTTTAATGAGATTGGACGTCAAACCACAACATATTAGGCTAATATCTATCTATCAGAGTAGAGTATTCAATCTTCAATATTCTGCTGTATTTACCTTAAGTGGTGTATCGTCTGCAAACATGATAACTTACCTTCATATAGGATAACAGTATATTAAACCACCACCAGTCACATTACATAAAAACCAACATTGCCAGGTTGGGCAGTTTTATTAGGTTCTTTCATAAGGAATTTCTAAGGAACAGTCCCGGTCAGGCTTGTCCTGTATCACAGATGGGTGTACTGCTTCTGCCTAACCTTTCAGAGATTGCAGGCATGATGGCTCTAAAAATCACCAAAAAAAAATTCAATGGCTAAAGTAATTCTAAGAATTTAAGAAATGAAAGTCTCATTGTAAGAACAATGGGCTTGTAATTTGAATCATCCTGTGTTTTCGTTCAAAGTTAAAAACTCTAGTTGAATGCTTCTGTGTTTATTGAACACACAGCAGATTATATCTACTACAAAAAGTGAGATTTGTTGATTCTGAATCTTATAAAGATACTGCATTTATATATTCTGGTGGTCCAGCGTGGTCTGCTTTAGATTAAGGAAATGTTTTTTTTTAATTTTTTATAGGTTATTATTACTAAATTGTATTATTAAAAAAAATAAAATAAGGAAACATGTTCTATTATCCATAATAGTGCTGTTCTTATGTTCTTGCTTGACCGTATTTAAAAAAAAGCAAAGCATGATGTTGAATGTACACAAATGTAAATTTGTGTTAGTAATTTGGTAAATAAATGTTTGATAGTAACTCATACTTAATAATTTATTTATCAGTATCGGTTCTGTACAGTTGGTATCATACACACCCAGTATTACCTGGGTTGTGGAGGTCAGATAGGCAGTCGCTCCATGTAAAATACTGATATTTCAGCTGCATCCGGTTAGGCTGGAAGCCGACCCCAACATAGTTGGGAAAAGGCTAGGCAGATGATGACGATGAAGGTTCTGTACAGTTGTCACTAGTCATCATAACATAGCCAGACTCAATACCTAACATTTGCAGCATTTTACCATAAGATATTATTGGTAAATAAATAAATTCTTTAATTGCCCAGCTGTTTATACAATGAATGTACTTGCACAGAAGTGTAAATAATACACCACTAACACAATTTACAGTAAATTATTCATGTATGTCTGGCAGTAATCATGTGTGACTGCCTTATTGGTCTAGTGGTCAAAAGCGCGACTGCTGAGCATGAGGTCCCGGGTTTGATTCCTAGGTCGAGCAAAGTGCTGTTGGGTTTTTCCATCAGGAATTTCTCAATAGCAGCTAGGAATCCTGGATTTGTGCCCGGTTGATGGCAATAGGCTCGCCCCCTATTACATGGGGCTTAAAAACATAACTTGCGAAATGTAGGTGTACTATTAGGTACACTTCTGCCTAACCCTTCGGGGATTACATGCATGATGTTATGTTATTTATGTCTGTGTAGTTTACTGGTTGTAGCACTGTAATTCAAAGTTTCATTATGTATTTTATTATAATATCAATATCAATGGTGCATTGGCATGAAATTGTTTGCAGCTTGGAAAACTGAAACATAAAAAAAAACTGTGATAAATTATAGAATGTTGTTGCATGTTGCAGCCATACGCATTACTACATCTTTTAAATAGGTGCTATGCAGATAGTTTTGTACCAACCATGACTGGTCTTATTAACAATCAATTCCTTGCTCCCAATAATTGATTCTATTAAATTTTCTTTTTATTTGTTTGCAGTTTCTTCCCAACAGTCCTGCAACCAGTGGTGCGGGGTATCCTAGGCCCGCCTCACCGCTGCCTAGTGCGGATGGGGCTGTGCTCCCCCAGTCCACGTCGCGTGCACCTTGCGTTGAGCCCTAGAGGCGTCACTATCTCGATGCCGGGCGTCGAACCGCAAGACATGGAGAGGCGAAGGTGATTTGTCTTTAATTTGCTGTGGAGCGTTCTTATGGGGGAAGCGGCAGGGTCGGGTTGTATGTTGATTACCATAACGCCGGAGACTGTCCTGCAAATTGCAGAAAACGTAAGAAATTTGAATTTCACTCGTGTCACTCAGTTAGGTATCACTCAGTGTTGGTGAAAACGCTAATATTGCCGGTTAATGCGTTACATGCCATGTTGGGTGCGGAAAGCTCGTACAGCATTCCTTTCAGAGTTACTTTCATTCCTTTGGGCCTAAAAATTTGGACCCCGACATGTTTTTGAAATAACTATAGGTCAATCAATAAACACAAAGAATAGTAACAAAAAGAAACTTGCCTAGGTCCGATGTGATGTAGATTATTAGACATTCGTTGAGAAGTTTCTTCCCTCAAATGTCAAAAGTAGAGAAAAATAATGTCTTCATGCTTGACATTGTAGACTTTTGTCGACTGAAGAATTGAAACATTTATTTTCTAAATTTTTAAGATCGTGCTTCGCCAGGTTTACGACGAAAGAGTTCTTTCTACAGTCTGTCATTTTGTCGATTCTTCCGTCGACAAAACCAGTTTCCATGGTGGTCATGTTACGCGTGCTATTGTGTACAGTCCCTTTACAGTTATTTTACCTCTGGCAGCAGCAACCTTATGTTGCGAGAATAAAGTTCACTTCAGTGTCGGCAACCTTATTGTAAAAAAAAAAACGAGCACTGTGATTTTGACAGTGATCTATTGTATACTTTAGAAATAAATAAAATTTAAGTGTCTGTTTGTAACATCAAAATAACAGCTTTATACTGAATGCATTTGAAAGTGTAAATATACGGTACTTATAGCAAAAATACATTTACATATTTCAATTTTTGTCTGTCTATTTGTTCCGGTTAATCTCCGAAACGGCCGGACCGATTTTGACGGGACTTTTACTGGCCAATAGCTGCTGTTATTATGGTCTAACATAGGCTACTTTTATATTTAAAAAGTAATTAGGGTTCCGTGCAATAAAATTAAAACCTTGAAAATTGTAGCAAAATCCGATTCAAAAAGGGAAGTAATATTAGTTGTATGATAATAATTTTACGCGAACGAAGGTCACGGGCAACAGCTAGTGCAAAATAAAATAACTGAAAGGACTGAAGAGGCTGTAGCTATATTGAAGAGTGTCATCACCTTTACGTGGTGGCTTTGATATGGCTTTCGTAAATTCATTAACTAATAACGACTTTTTCGGAAAAGGCTATGTAATTATGAAATTAGCGCCCGGTTTTTAATAGTACTGGAAATGCTTATCTCAGAATACATGTTTATTATTTTCACATAATTATGATCCCATCGAATACATAAATGTGAAATGAGAGCCAAGTTCAATATAATGATATATGCCTTGGTTGTTGACTTCAACGATAAAAGAAGTGAGATCTAAATGCATGCCAAGTTCAATGGTCAGTCCTTCAAATCCAAATTTATTTATAACAACATAAAATATTTTTTGACTTAAAATACCATTTCTTCTTATAACTTAGGGTAATATATTGAAGCCTAAGGTCTGACTTGGCTAGTTCTCATATAACAATTATTATTTCCTTTATTTATTTTTACACATATTATTTATATTTTTAAATATTCAAATATAAAACAATATAAAAAAAAAACATTTAAAGATATAAAAAAGAGTAGACCACCGTTTTTTTTTTACAGATGGGAAATCATCAAATGACTTCTCCCGCTCTGGGCAGAGCGGAAGGGAGTGTCAGACTTGTACCGACTAAAACCCATCCATGTTCCTTCCTTGCCCTTTGTGTTCCAGGGCCGCGGTATCTCTTTCGAACAGCCCGCAGGCCTGGAATTAAGCCCTTGATCCAGCTACCTAACGAGAGCCTTTTCAGGCGTTGGTCGAGGCTCTTGGTAATTAAGCCATTGGCTGAAACGACTATCGGCACAATGATGGTTGAGCTCACATCCCACAAGTCGATAACCTCGCGGGCCAAGATAAGATACTTGATTTGCTTATCTTTCTCGGCTTTCACAAGGTTCACGTCATGTGGGACCGTTATGTCAACAATTATTGCGCGCCGCTCTGATCGATCCACCACCACCATATCGGGCTTATTGGCTAAAATAGTCTTGTCAGTGATGACTGATGATGGATTGATCCCAGTACAGTGTGATATTGCTATTTTCGAGAACTGGGTCGGGCACATACCTGTAGTACGGCACTTCCGGTTCCACAGGGCTGTATTTTAGAGCAAGTTGCTGATGGATAATCCTGGCTACAAGGTTGTGTCGATGCAAGTACTCTCCGCTAGCCAGACGAGAACACCCGCAGATAATGTGACGGATTGATTCGCCTGGACAGTGGCATGCCCGACGTATGTCAACCGTGCCGTCCTTCACAATAAATCTCCGGTAGTTATTCGTCATCATAACATCATCCATAAAGTACAGACAAAACCTTCGGTTTCACCAAAGAAGTCCCCGGAACGTAGTCAGGCTACGGACGCTGATAGGTCTACATCGGGCCCATGCATAGCCCGGAAAAAGCGTCCGTAAAGCTCCTTACTCTGCCATACCTCCCTGCGGTTGTTAGTGTCAAGCCCTACAGGTTTGCGTCCTTGTCAACCGCGACCACATCTCGATGCATCCCTACGTCGGTTTCTAAGAAATATTCCCTGAGACTGCATATCTCGCGATAGTGAAGTCTTAGCATTTAAAAAGCCTCGACCCTCACACTTCCGCGGGATATACAGTCTCATAACCGAAGAACGCGGGCGATGCATTCGAAATGACGTTAACAATTTACGGATCTTCACATCCAAAGCGTCTAGGTCTGTTTCGAGTCTATTTAAGTATGCCAAAAGAGTACATCAAAACCGGCATGACCCAACCGTTGAAGGCACGCACCTTATTTCCGCCTATAAAAGATTATACTTTTTTCAGGCGGCCAAAGAAGCGTTCATTGCTTCATGTCAGCAACATTGATACCCAGCGCTTCCGACTTACCCAAATACTTATAGGTTTCGGTTGCTGAAAGGGATCTAAGATTTATGGAATCCGTGAGCTGGGTTCCCATAGATCCCACAATCTCCCCTCGCTTTACATGTATGTCCGCATATTTGTCCACACCAAATTCCATCCTGATAGCAATACTGAAAGTTTCAGTTACCTTCAGTAGCTCCATCAATTGCAAATCGTTGGGGGCAGAATTTCAGGTCATCCATATACGTCATATATATACGAATTATTATTAAGTACTTACTAAAAGCATTTTTTGGAAGAATAAAATAAGAAGAGGCTATAATAGAAAAATTAATTGAAAAATTATAATAAAGTGTTAAAAATTTACTAGTTTCTGATTTATTTCTTTGTACTCACCCAACTACCATTTCCAGATATAGGATGCCAAATTTGAACTTTCTAGGTCATCTGGAACTGGGTTAGAGCTTTGATCTATAGGTCAGTCAGTGAAAAAAAAAAAAACGATTTTTGGACGTTAATATCTAAATAACCGTTTGATGTGTGGTTATGAAATTTTGGGCACATAATATGTAACTCGCAAATCTCAATATTTGAGCCAAATTTGACATGTTTATGTGAAATAGTTTTTGAGTTATGAGGGGTCAAAAGTGGCTTCAAATGGTTCGTGTTATATTACACACGGTGCTACTCACCAGTTCTATCAGCTTGAACTTGGCTTGACACGCTACCGCGTGTCTAGATGACTAATTGTCTACAATAACATGTTGGAGATGCCAGTCTAGTTTTGATCTCGATCGTAGCATCACGTGGCATTTATGTATTTACTGTTATCTTATATTAATTCTTGGATTCACCTTTCCAGACAAATCGCGCTCAAGGCGTTGAGCGAGAGATTATCGAAGACTTCCGAACAGACGCGACAAAAGAACCTATCGACTAAAGTGAACATGGATGCAGTGAGGAAGACGCAGTCGCAGGTGATCCCGCAGTTCCCCGCCGACGTGGTGCAGTCCAGCCAGGCCGTCGCGGCGCCGGTAGAGGCCACGCTCGTCGACCTCACGGATCCCGCGCCACCCGCCACCAAACAATCATGATCCGACCAGATTTAAACATAAAACAAAAGGCTGTTCACAGAACCAATGTAGAAATAGGTACGGTTGATTTTTACAAGTGCCTGGCGATCTCAAACATTACAAATTCCATACAATATAAAATGATTTATGGGGTATCGGTCAATTGGTGATTAAATTATTGTTGTTATTGAAGCTTTTCATGTACATCACACGTTACATGTGCATTTTGATTCGTTAGTCTGTAAGCAACAGCATTTCTGCAGTGGCACTGTGAATCTATACGAAATAGTATTCATTTTATTTTCTTTATAAATCCAATAGTTATGGTAACAGTTGAATGTATGGGGTATAAAAAAGTAAATATTTTTTGCAGATTTTATTGCATTTGTTGATTGTGTCTAGCTGAGGAGTGTGAAAGATGTGACATATTGTAAATATAATTGATATTGATTAGTGTTAATTAATTAAATAAATAAATATCTAATCACTTAGTAAAGATTTTTATTGCTTTTCTATTCGAATTTAACAAAATTTTCATGTTTTTCATGTCAGATCAACAGAATTAGTAAAAAGTAGTCTCATTGGAAATAGTTGGAGTAAATAGATACTTATTATTTTCTACATAGACATAATTAAGTTTGTGGTGATGCCTGCCGGGTTCTGCAGATTTACAAGGCACTGCTTACAACAACATTTGGCATAAATATAATGGGTTAAAGTTGGTAAAATTGCACTTTACATTAGAATAACAACTCACTGACTAATCGGCTATCTATATACAACAATAACCCCTAATAAAGAGTAAATATATTTAACATTACATAATATTAAATTGAAACATAAATCTATTAGCTGATGAAAAAATAAAATAAAAAATACTATTCCATTAAAAAATAAACTAATTCAATTCTAATACAATAAAAAGACATTCTTGTGACCACTATGAGATTAGAATCACTTAAATGTGATAGAATAATATTTTAGCTACAGTATTTTATAACTACAAATTGTTCCAATAAGTTTTACACCGCAGCAGGCGGCGACACTATCGGGGCCTATAAGGTCTTTACGCTTCGCTTATGACTCATGAAGTTTCACAATTATCAACAAAAGATAACACTGTAACACACAGACTGCATGTCAAATGCAAAATCGAGTCCGTACGCAGTACCCGGGCGTTGATATAGCACATCCAGTTTTAGAAAGAGACTGCGCCGCACATTTTCGAAAACCCGATGAGCCAATAGTTGCACGAATGACCATTGGGAGCCTTGAGCCCTTTGTGAGGGGCTCATGCATTTTAACGTCACATAAATGTTCCATTGTTAGTCTTATAGCTCCATCAGCTTTACAACCACGCCAGTAAAGTCTGATATTAGGCCGTACCCTCATTTGCAGAACATGTCAATGCGACAGCAGTACAAAATCGCGTGACACTTCACTTTTCGTCTAATAGTCACCTGCCAAGAGTATTTGTTAACCCCCATAGTCTAGATACCAATTAGTTAATATGTTTATGTCCACGAGTAGTCCGCACCCACAGTTTGGTACACATCACTCGCGATCACGCCACGAATAGCGGCGTTTATACAAGGGCTACCTATAGTAATGATGTTGGTTCTGCGGCGGCCACTGCTGGACGGGCACGGAGGGTTGTTGGTACCCTTCACCCCAGCGGTTACCCTCGCCCATTGAGTTCACTGACCCCATAGGGACGGAGGACGACATTGGAGATACGCCTGATACGTTTGTTGACATGCTGCCACCTGGTGATTTAAAAAAGTTTTTTATATTGAATTATTACTGTATCAACGAGAATCGATAAATTCGGGCCTTAATAAGTAACATTGAGGTTTAGGCCGTTTAACAAAGATACAAGTTCTAAGACACCTATCTTTTCCTAATCATCATTCTCACTAAAACCACCCCAGAGGTTACCATAAGTACACGAAAGGGTTTCCTCTCAGAAGGCCGACCCAAAACTAAAGCTAAACTAACTAGCTAGCTTAGCTTAGCTTGTTAAGCGCTCATCCCTGGGGAGAACTGCCCTTGATTCAGTTCATTAGACCTAAACCTAGTGTGCAATTATAATAAAGTACCGTTTTTATAAATGGAACGAACGACGAAAAATGGTATTTTGTAACCCTTGCAGAGTATAATAATATAACCTTCATGATATGTCCAGTGCAGGTGGCTGTGCAGGATGGGCAAGAAAGGAGGTGGGGCACATCCTGCAGAGGGGACACACTGACATTGTCTTTGGGACGGGTCGATGATACCCCAATGATGGGATCATTTGACCAGATTATCTCTACAGTGGCCAACCCAATGACAGAGCTGTGCAGGTGGCAATATACTGGTCGGGTATTATTTGTGTCTATCGACATGCAAAGAAGAAGAATATTTCCAGTGATGCTTACCAGGTTGTACATAAGACGGTGGCGCGGAGTAGGGCGGCGCCGTCGTGTAGTACGTCGGTGGCGGCACACTCATAGTGTGCGCGAGCACTGGTACTGATGATACCGGCGGTGGGAGAGAGGGTGGCGGTACTGGCTGCGGTGGCTGTAAAAGGGGGCAAGGAGTTAGTAAAAAATGATACAGTCAGTGATGTAGGCCATAACAAAATATTTATGTGATCCGTTTATTCCCGGTCGTACCCACCTCGTCGTCGCCACTGGGTACGAATGAAAAAAAAGTTTCGTTCGTCCCCAGTGGTGACGATTGGAACTTTTTATTTCCCACACGTTCCGCTATAGACCAAGAGTCAAAATGCAGTAATAGGGATTTCAATAATAGATTTCACGGATCGAATGTTTTAATTACGACTTTCTGATCAAGAGTGAACAACGTTTTTGATTAAAAATAATTTAAAAAGACTGAAGCACAGGTAATCAACAAATTTACAATAATTCTCTTCATTGACTCTCGGTTCCAATCGTCACCACTGGGGAGGAACGAAACTTTTTTTCCCATTCGTACCCAGTGAAGACGACCGGGAATAAACCATGTGATCGAGGTCAAGAGCAGGCTCATTTTGCAGAATATGGATGACCATGCATGCATGGCTTGGTTTCGATGAGGCATTTGACTTTGTTTTTCCGACATTCAAAAGTGCCTGTAAGGGTCTAATTGAAATGAATGCTTTTGAGTTGAGTCTGAGTTTGCATGGTTTTGTGAATATGCGCAAAAGGCGTTTAATATGCTTTCCATGGTATGGCAGTTTGTATAAATCTTTCTTCTATTGTGAAGGCATTGCTGCAGTGAAAATCAAGCTCTAACTCCAAAGGGCCGTTTGTTTTAGTCATCTGTTGGTAGAGATCAAATCAGTTTTCTAAATATAAAAATAACTCCACAATCATCTAGCCTAGCCTTTTTCTATCTGTTTGGGTCAGCTTCCAGACTAACAAGATACAGCTGAATTTCAGGAATTTACATGAAGCAACTGCCCATTTGACCTCCAGAACCCAGAGGTCAAGACTGGTTAATAGATCCACAATACTCACAGGATAATATGCGTTATAGTAGGCGTGCGAGTCAGTCTGGTCCTGTATGGGCACGGTGATGAGGTTGGTGCGCGCGCGCGGCCTCTCGCCGGCCGCGTGCCCGTGCGTGTGCCCGCGCGGGTCGTTCGCTGACGGCGGCATCTGCTGGGAGACATGGGTGTTATTTGGAGGAAAAGGAAGTAGTTGTTGAAATAAATTATAATTACTTCATAATTATTAGTAACTGTGTGGTGTGACGCACTGTAGAAACTATGTTAGTAGCCTTTGAGTTCAGTCCACTCCTTTTCATCAAGAGGCCTTTGGCCTAGCAGTGGACATATTATATGGCTAATTGTAATTATGTTAGAGCTTGGATCCACTGTCCAGTCCCCCACATTCACCAAGTATATCCATTTAAAATATGGTCATCTCATTGCAAATACAATAATATCACTTGCCAAGCATAGAAATTATGTATGTAGAGGTTATACTCACAGTTAAAGGCTTTACAATAGCCACTGTATTTGATGGTGGTTCTGGCTCTGGTTTGCTCTCAGTGGCTCCCGAAGACACGTGTCTATGGTTGATGTGAGCTTGCAAATCTCTCTGGAAGAATATTAAAGCATTTTTAGCTTTTAATCCTCTATTTTATTTTCGTAATTTTTTTACTGCTAAAAAAGCAGGTTGTCATCAGCTTTTAATAATTGAGACTTTCTCGTCTTTCTCACAATATGGAATTATGTGCTATTTTATATACCTGTGATAAATAAGTTCTTCTGCACCCAGTGTTGCCATATCGTGTACCAGAATGGGTACACATGAAAACTGTGCCTAGTCCCGTTTGTTCCACTCGCAAGACCTGAAATATCACCAAATCATTTTTTTTAATTTCAAAACTTGCTGTAAATGCTACTAAAAGTCCATTCAAAACTGGTTTAAAAACTATTTATGGCTGAAATAGTTTTATTACTGTTTACTGTAGTGTTTTATTTTAGAAGGTTGAAATACAGCCAAGTTTTCTGAATATTGTTTATTTACCTTTTCTCTACATCTAGGGCAGTGTGTATGGTCAGCTCTGGCGCAAGACAAACAAAATACGTGTTTGCATGGTATCTAAAACAGGACAATACATTGAATCAGACCGACATCTTTGATTAGTAGTAGTATTAGAAAATTTGATTGAAAACTAAAAAAAAAAAAAATTGTTGGCGGATCTGTTTGCTGTTTTACACTCATTCTTAGTGTGTTGATTGCAATCTATAAATAATGACTCTGCTCAGAACTTAGTGATGAGTTTGGCACTATCACTAGCATCCATGTTTGTTTAGTGTGCTGGCATCAGGGCACGCATCAAGCTACAAGCTAGCTGCAGCTTTAGCTCAAATTATAATTCTTAGAACTGTTTATAGTAAAAAAATATGACATAAGCCTAAGAGTATGATCCAATATAATGAGTTCCACATTCCACTCACCATTCGTCCATAAATAAGGATAGGTTTGGAGCATATATCACAGCAGTATATCATAGGGTTGAGGACTTTCTCTCCAATAAGTGTGGCTCGGTGACTCCAGTCCAGCCTAAGCATGGGCTCTGGAGGCCCCCGCTGAAGTGTTGTGAACACTGGGGCTTCCAGTTGAGAAATGTCTGATGGTACTTCCACTGTGAATATTAATAGAAGGATGTTAGAAAATGGCTGTTGTATTGTATTTTTAGTTTGGATTTTAAGTTGTTTCTATTGAATTTCATTTGAATAGAAAATGCATGGACCTTTGTGCTGGGGCAGATTCTTGGATATGTTGAAAATATCCTCACTGACCAAAGTAAGAAAATGTGGCATGGTAATGTCAAAAAGTATGAATAAACCTGGACTATTATTTTTAAAAACTTTGCAGATTAAGAAAATACTGTGGCTAATACCAGCTT
The DNA here is from genome assembly GCA_950005105.1 of Lycophotia porphyrea. Taxonomy (NCBI): domain Eukaryota; kingdom Metazoa; phylum Arthropoda; class Insecta; order Lepidoptera; family Noctuidae; genus Lycophotia; species Lycophotia porphyrea. The sequence continues at coordinate 16,084,014 of OX465388.1, read as the reverse complement.
GATAAAAAAAAACGTTACAAAAATGCTCTAAAATGGCATGAATCTTAACCTTTTGACCACCACATCAATAACGAAAATCTGTGTTCTCTATGCCAAGCAACTGTAAAAAGTGTTATTTTCGACGTGCCATGCCGTCCGTGGCGTCGTGAGCACTTTTTGATTTGACATCCATAGATGTCCGTGACGGTCAAAAGGTTAATAGCTAAGTTCCAAAGTAACCTAGTTTGCAAATGAACTACAAAAACAAAACATTTCCAAGTACTTTTTCAGTCTTCCTTCTACCACATAAAGTACACTTTCATGGATATGGTGGCTCTAGACTGACATACTTATTCATCATAGTGGTATCATATTATTTAGTGTTGGGCCTCTTGACGTTCTGATATAAGGAGCCATTCGCTATCTTTGTGTTACCTGATAAAACTTAATCATGAAGTTGATAATGGTTTGCTGATAACTTGAGTATAGAATTTGTTTTCATTACTTTTAGCTTGCTTTGACTATGGATTTTGTATACATGTGTGTGTTAGAACTACTGTTTAGAGAATTCTATAATATTGTGATAGATCCTTTATCAAATAACCGACATTTCCTTGCAATCAATGGTTTGTATGATAAAAAAAGTGAGGTTATCTATTACATTTTTCTAATAAGCTAAATTAAGCCATGTGTGACTATTCTATCTGGTTGTGCACTCGACTCAACCTGTTATTCAGTTTGCTATGCTAGTTGTTAATGTCTTAATGATTATATAGGTATTAAATACTGTGCACAAAAAAAATAAACAAAAATTACATTTAGGTGGTTCAGTCGGTTCAGGTGCCTCTTTAATTTCTTCAGTAATGATTTCTTCTTGTTCTTGGACAGTTTCTTCAATGGAGCATTCTTCTTCATCACTTGACATTACTTTTGCCACTTTCTTCCCTCGCCCTCGGCCTCTACCTCGACCTCGGCCGCGGCCTCGACCACGGCCCCTTCCTCGAGCATTTCTCTTTTCACTATTCATGTTTTTTAACAAAAAAAACTTTTTTTGCAACGCTCTAAGTCTAAGTTCACACTTAACCTATTTTACACCAAATAATAAATCACAAACACTGAGTAAGCAGTGGGGTTATATCTGTTTCTTATTTTAAATAATCTTCATTTAAAATAATTCATTTTGGAGGGATTTTATTGTTTTAAACAAAATTCCATAAAATCACAATCGTCATGAACAGCGGTTCATCGATTAGAGTCTAGTGATGTCAGCAACCACTTTTAGTAAGTTCAACTGATTCGACTAAAACAATGAACTTATTACTATTTTCACTAAATCACCAATAGATTTTACCCTTTCAAGAGTCTAACTATTCATAGAATTTATTTAAGAAAACAATATGAATAATATTAGCGTGGGGTGAGAACAGAAAAAGGTGTTTATGAAAAACTCTCACTAAATGTTTTTGACTAAACTCGACTCGATAAAACGGAACTATGAAAATCCTTATCAATCTGAACGTTCCATTACACGTAAGATCCATTCAACGGTTCAGAAGGATAACCATAGGGACAACATTAATTTAGAATTCATTTTTAGATATTTCTTGATTTTCACCAATAATATTAAAATACTAACGAGACTAAAATAAAACTAATTAAATTATCAAAAAAAAATCCCGGCTTTACGTAAAGAAAATGGAAGGTTTAACAGGATACGTAGCTGACTTTTCAGTTTGCGAAATGGAATGTGTTTAAAATAATGTCAACAAAATAATAAAAATAGAATTTGCCGGTTTTGTCCGTGTGGTAAATTAACAAACATCTTCTCAATTAATGAAAATGACCGACGATGGGTGAAAGAAAGTCACGACTCTTTTTTGTGAGTATTCATATTTTAATATGAAAATTTCTTCAAGAAATGTGTCGCATGCCAATCGGTATTATTTACGTTGTTGGTTTTAGCGTTAACTTCAATTTGTTTTGTATGTTACGTCCAGTTCTCAGATTCTATTGCTGTCAATACGAATGTGGCAATAGAAGTAATCAGAATTTCTAACATAAGAAGTTATCTACGCTAACCGTACGCATTGTGGAATGTCCCCCATGTGACCTCTCTTTTACGCGTCGCGAAAGAAGGGTCAAGGTCGCGCGAAAGAAGGGTCAAGGTCAACATTTTATCTAAGAAGCTTACGAATGCATTTTATACATTTAATAAACATTATGTCCTCGGAGTCTGTGAGAGCCTCTAAATGACAGTCATATAGCTATGAATGCTTGGTTGTGTACATTAGAAATCTCTCCACAGTTCCAGAGGTAGACTGCCTACCTCTAAAAAAAAAAGCGCCTTCTGTATACCGTAGACAGAAGGCGCTTTTACCACCCATTAAAACAAACACGGAAGAGAGTGAACTCCTCAATTTATGTTTTAATTAAAAAGAAGGATATGCATATTACCTAAAGATAGGCCGCAAATCATATCCACAGGTCCATAAGATTTACATTTTGCCAAATTTCTGGCGAGCATAGCTCCAGCGACCTTGACGTGGTCCTTACGTCGCCCCAGCGACCTTGACGTGGTCCTTACGTCGCTCCAGCGACCTTGAGGTGGTCCTTACGCATTACGCATGCCCTTTTCGGTAGAGAGGAGTCTGTCACATGTAAGTAGGTTGTTTGGGGACATTAAACGCTTCCGAACAAGACGAATGAGTTGCGGTCTATGTCACAGAACAGCTTTAGTCCAAAAGTGAACCATTACATACACATATGTGTACTTACTTAATTTTCTGTAATTTTACGCACGCATTTAACTATTTTCCTTAATCATTATTTCGCGGATATTGGTGGGGGTTACACGTTTATTTAGTTCATAGCGTATTCTGTCATATATTTTTTTTTGTAATGTGTAACTGTTAAATGTCCCAATAAAGTAAAATAAAAATAAAAAATACTGGCTTGCTTGACAGTTTGGTGTCGTAAGTAACTTGTACATTGTAGATTGTACAGTATAAATGGCCGTATCACCAGAAAAAAATGCACAGGCAGGGCTTATTCCAACCTACAGTAGCTTCCTGCAGCTACTTCCAATTTTAGTCAACGCTTCTGTTTCAGTACTACATAATTGTTTGATTAGCACCTGTAATTACGTAATTAGTTTGTTTACCCCAAAGATTTTGCAAATAATGCGATTTTCGCAACAGCAACGACCATCGACATTATGCGTGCCTTGCCTTCGTAGTTCGTACGCAGTGGACACGATGTCGTAACTCGCTGATCATATTGCAGTGTCTTTACTTATGTACACATTGTAGTATTGATTATCGATAAAAAATCGTAAGAACAAGTTTTGCTTATTCGAACAATGGACTTTTATTTATCGTACTTTGGATTTTTATCAAGTTGTAATTTGTATATTATTTTACTGCGTGAGTAACATCTTAATAACTATTATTTTTATCAAGATCTAAATCAGTTTTATAGTAAAACATGATTCACCTATCTAGCACGGGGTTGATAAGTGTGACTAAGAATATCCGTGAATCTTGAGTCTCTCCAAGAATCTAGTTCAATTTGTTCGAAATTATTTAACTCTCCATTGTTGTTACTAGATGGCGCTAGTTCAGTTTCAGGCCAATTACATTTTTATGGATACGTGTACATAACTCGCACTAAGCCCTCTGATAACTAAATACAGGGCACCGGGTGGAGACTATGTCTACTAAAAGAAGACTTGCATTTACAGCTATCTCATAAGAACTTAGTCACGATTTCACGAAGCCAAAGAATTTCTAACGGGTGCCTATTCTACTCCAACTACCATTTGAAATACTGGACTTACTGCTGTAAATATTTACAAACACGTAATTGCATTATACATTCCCTGTCACGCTCACGCTCTTTCCCTTTACTGGGTAATCAGAATTCCAGGCGCTACTATCGATAACGCGTGGTATGTCGGTACCGCTTGAAGCCTTGTACGGGCCACCGTGTTTGGTTTAAAAATCGCAACGGTTTGGTGAATAATTAGGAACTGGTAGCCTGTTTGTAGCCTACGAGTACCATCGCAACCAGTTTTGGCGATCCTTGTTTAAATATTCGATGTACGCAAGCAAGCAGCGACGCGACGGCGACTTTGCAAATGATTGCCGATGATGTGTGTTCTCGTTTATTCCTTCTACATCGATTCCCGTACCGTCTTATCCGTTCCCTTGTTACCAATAATTATCAAAAATCTCATCTTAAAGAATCTCGTCGTCACCCTGGTCTTGGTCTGTGGATGAAGCTGAACGTGTAAATAAAATCAGAAATCCTCAGGCTGACGGCATCAGGCTATACAATACAATTTCAGATAATAATCAAATCTTGCTTTCCCAAAACATCGTTTGATCATACAAATTGTTTGCCATTCTGCCAATTATATCTAGAAGGTTTATTTCAAGATCAGTTATGTAGACGGCATGTCTTTAGATTTTACTAATTTAAAAACGCTGTTGATAAAGTGTATAAAATGAGCACCACGTACGAGCATGAGCAATGCAATTCGTTAAGCTTGAAAGCAGGGTAATAAAAATATTCGTGATTTTGTGTCAATGAGTAATAATCATGGCAGCTACCAGCTAGTAACTGGTTCCTTCCTACTTGACTTACGGTTCGTTTCCTCTGACTGGGGTTTTTACAGTAGACGATAATAGAAATGTCATTGATAAATGATTTAGTGATATCATTTTATAACATCAATAAAAGGGGAAATTCCAATAGGAAATTACATTCGATTAAAGTGGTTTATTGAATGGAAAACAAACTAATAAAACATGCAATAAAATTTGAGTTATTAAAAGCCATTTAATCACACACGAATTACATCAGTCATACCTACGTAGTGTCAAAACAGAAAAATTAAAAGTCTTGATACTCACATTAGCGTTGTTAAAGTTTGTTTAACTATGAGCGTTACAGAGTAACAGCAAGTTACTGAAAATCGAGTTGAATGGGTTGCGATTGGAGAGGTTACTCCACATTGGACTGCTGTAGGCTAATGTTGTCCAAATGGTCCGTCCGTAGAACGTCCACTGTATTTGATTTTTATTTGATTTGATTTGAGATGAAAATAACATAACATCACTCAAACTCAAAGCAATTATTTCAATTAGACTATTCCAGGCACTTTTGAATGTCAAAAAAACAAAAAAAAAGCAAACAAAATCACGCCTGTAATCCCTGAAGCATTTCGCCTGTTATGGTTAAGTCCCATGTAATAGGGGCGATCCTGTTGCCATCGACCGGGCAGAAATCAAACTCCGCGGTTGCTACTGAGAAATTCGTGATGGAATAACCTAATAACAATTAGCCCGACCTGCGAATCGAACTCAGAACCCTCATGCTCAGGAGTCGAGCTTCTGACCAATATACCAACGAGGCATTGACTATTTGTTCGAGATGAAACTTCACACCGTTCACGTTCACCCCTTATTTATGTATAGGCACTCAAACCTCTCATGCGGCGTTCACTGTTCGCGGGTTTTGTTTTCTCCAGGTTCATTCTGAAAGCAATGACTTATTCAACCGTGGACTAAACATAATTTTTCAATCTTACATCTTAGTAAATATTAATGCTACATTCGGTCCTCTTGTTGTATTGTGATTAGGTGTTTATCCAGCCAGGGTGCTTCGAAATTCATGAGGTCAATGTCGTTGCTCCTTACATTTAGAGGTCTATGAATGTAATTCACGGTGTTGTGTCTTAATTTTGTTTGCTTCGGCATCTTCTGCTATTGCGCAAGTTTCTGATGAAATTCCTCGTCTGGATTGCCAGTTTAAATTAATTTATCGAAACATGAATTTCGGGTTATTTAATAATAATTTTATGAGACCTCTTCATTCGAGTAATACTTTACAGTAATTTGAATAAATCTCGTTTTTCAGTATCAGACATTGGTGCCGATTCCCTTGTTTACAAACTAAACCAAATTTAAGTTCAGTGCATCTTTTTCTTTCTATTTCATTAAGAAAAGGACAGAAGTTAAATTTTAGTTTTGTCCTGTCAAATTAACCAGCACCTGACACAAGTTTAGACGTGATTAAAAAGTTGACTACTAAAATTACATCAAATTACGTCAGGTGCCGACTAATTTGAAAGGACTAACCTAATATTTATCTTCTGTCCTTTTCATAATGTTTTTCATTGAAAGAAAAAAATGCACTCAACTTTAGTTTAGTTTGTGAACAAGGGAATCGGCACCATTGACCGCCTTTCTTTTGATTCAAAAGGCTTGTGTTTATTAATTAATGTAATTTTTTTACCTTCCACTTTCTTTTTATAGTCACTATCATTATCTTGATTGTTTTTGTTATCTTTATCGTTGAAGGGTTCTTGAAATCGACAAATAGTTCACAGAAGAAAAATTCAAAAACAAGGTAGATTAATAGCAGTTATGTAAAAGATTATATTTTTCTGACGTATACTTTATTACTTACTTAATCCTTGTGGTATACTTTTCAAATTATCTTTATGTGACGCATTTTAAGGCAATAAATTTTTAAGACTGTCGATACATGAATTTTTCCTTCTACTACGAATTTCATGACAAATGAAAATCATCAATAGAAATGATGTTGTATTTTGGGGGCCTAGGCTAATATTCTCATAATTTTACATGGAGCGACTGCCTATCTGACCTCCACAACCCAGCTAGTACTGGGTAATACGATACCCCTTCGTAAGACTGGTTGTCAGACTTTCGGCCCACCGACTTCCTGTAACAACTGTCAAAGATCTACAAATGACAGCCGTTTACGAGGCACGGGGGAGGAACTCGGTATGTAAGGGATGGTCACCCATCCACACACCGACCTAGGCAAGCGCGGCTTAACTTGAAGATTGATCCGAGCGGCTGTTATTATTTAGCCACGAGCTCCTAAGCATATATGCCTATATACATACTTTGTTTATATATAGGTTCCCCGGAAACAACACAGATTCAAAGAAGCCTTTTGTTTTTAGTCTTTGTAAATTCAATCCACGGAATATTAAAAGCTCTGGCCTTGAATCTTGCTTCGTCGCAGCGAGCTTTATTTGTTATGCTATACGTAGGGGCCCGTTACCTATCGACTACTGGTATTTGTATTATCTGTGTGTGTGTGTGTGTGTGTGTGTTTGTCTCTGTGTGTACATATAGTCAGCCATTTGTATAGTCATATAAAAACACGCATAACTACACGCGCTATTCACCCATCTTGATAACTTGCAAGAAATTACACTAAAGAAAAGTAAAACTATGCTAGAAGTCACATCAACTGATAATTCATAGTTCCCGATAGCAGTTATGATATTTTTATTGCTCTAGTCGGGCAATAAAGGTAATGTTGCCAATCCTATTACTTATCGTAATCGTAATCATAATACTAACAAAGAAAGCTCTTTCGGCCTGTAACAATACATTTTAATGAGTCTTGTAGGCGTCTGAAACGTGAGGCACATTGTAAAGAGTTTTCTTTACTTTTACTGAAGATAAACTCTATTCCTTTCACTTAAGATTTATTGTCACTCATTGGTCGAAGTACGGTTTATTCAAATTAAGTCAAATCATTTGTGATATGCTCGCAAATGTAGCTATCGTCTTACAATGTTGGATTCCGTTCTTTCATTCTGTGTACATTAGTTTTGTTAAGAAAACATGGGTGAATTTCCATTATGTAAGTTTACTTAGCGATTTCCAAGTGTGTTGGGCGTAAATGTTTTAACTTCTCGATGCTTTATTTTACTTTACCTTATTTTATGTTTACACAATGTAATAAGTTCCTAAGAAACACATATCTATTTTGTTTAAAGTATTCACAATCTATTTTTTATAGGATAAGAGCTCTTTAGTTTTTACGCTCATAATCTTTACAAGATAAATAGAGATATGTAATCGAAGTCCTTGTTGTTGCGGAAAATTACCGAATAAAAAAATCTCCAATTAGTGGAACTTGCGGTTTTCTGAGGAGTCTTTTCTGAACCGCCACCGTGTCTGCGAAGGACAGACTCGGTATGATTATAGGTCAAGATTTAGGGCGGCTTGCGTCATCTGTTGCAAACGTGTAAACATAAACGTATACAAGAGTAATAAGTCATCCCTTGCTGGCTAACGGTGTGATTGCATCAGTTTTTTTTTGTGTCCAATCACAACCCGGGAAAACATCATGTCATGCTAGAAAAAAATCGCTTCTATCACTTCAATGGTTAATGTCATGTTAATGTCAAAGGCAGTTTAACTCATACAAACTTTTCAGCAACCCCTATGTGACTTTAGTTTCGGATGTTTATATCACATTGTTCAGGCGTGATTTATTTTCAGATTACGTCCTGTATAAACAGATGGACTTTTGCATCTGAAATACAAAGATGACCGGACACGACCTCTGACCGGGCCCGAACTCCGGTCCGTATAATCTTAATTTCGTTTTGATTTTCCTACCCTCGCTTCGGGGTTATCTCATAAATACTGCTCTTTGTAGTGCCAGGTATTTACCAGAAATAATAAAATAGCCGAGATCACAGATAATAAGTTTAATATCTTAAATATTGATTGTAGGTACATGGAAAACAGATGACGTTAATGTCAATAAAGAAACCGAAATATTTAGTGATCGTTCTTTTTCCAAATCTTAACTGGAGGAGTATCGTTGGGGAATCACTAAGCAATCAAGTAGGTGTACCTATAAGTATATAAAATACCTAATTGATGGCCTGATGAAATATATAATAAATATTTCACGTTCAAGAAGGTTAAATTCGATTTTAACTTAATATTTACATCACTATTTAATTTTTTTTTTGTTTTTTTTTTTAAACCAACATGATCTGTAGTTTTTTTTAATATTAACTAGCTGATGCCCGACGCTTCACCTGCGTGGATGTCGGTTATCGCGACCAAAAGTAATCATGAAATTTTGATCCCGTTCCCGCAACCCATGGGAAATATCATTATATTTTAGCTAATGTATACAAAACGTACGCCTCTGCCCAACCCTTCGGAGATTACACGCGTGATGTTATGTGTATACAAAAACTTGACAAAATATGTACTAAAACCTTTCCCGAGGACCACACTATCCATTAGTGAAAACAGCATGAAAATCGGTGCTGTAGTTTTTGAGTTTATCGCGAACAGACAGACAGACGCACAGTGGAACGAATGTATGGGAGCGGTTGGACGTAGACATGTCCGAAAAATAAGAGTAAAATTATGACAAACTAATGATGCCATCTTATTCGATTACTTAATGCCTTCATAAATTGTGGTGATGAATTTCTTCATAACTCCCATATTTCGGGAGTAATTTGAGAAAATGTGAAATTTTACTATGAAAATGAGTGTATCGAGCTCTCTCCCTCCTGATTCCGGGCTTGTTTCAAGTACCGGTCTCTAATATCGTAATGCTATTACTAAGAGCTATATTTAATACTAAGACACATAGTGCGCCAAATGTGCACTTTCTGGGATAAAAGGAAATGAAAATTTAAAAAAAAATACGTTTTTTCCCCATTTGTATTTACTTTAAACCGCAGACAGACTTATTAAGAGGTCTATAAATATATTATATATATACAGAAATATATATTAACAAAAATATTCACAAGAACTGATGAGAGTATGACTTTTAAGTAAGTTGATAATAAATTACCTAGTTTCATTAAAAGTACAATAAATAATTAAGATGTAAGCTCTAATTTACTAAGTTACACATTTTAAAACAATAACATCATTTAATTATCTTCGTCATCATCATCATCATCAATTAATTCAAATTCAGAATCGATGTCCGCTAAATCTATGTTAACAAATTCGATAAATTTATGTTAACAAATTCGATATCACTTTTCTCAGAATCCGTAAGCTCATAAAATTCCTTAAAAGAAGATTTTTTTACAAACTTATTTCCTTTTGGACGGATACTTGTAACAAGTGGATCAGAAGACAGTAAAAGATTGTGCATAATATCTTCATTGCATGAGATACTGCTATGCTTTCGAGAATGCCCCTCTCTATATTTTCTAAAATCTTTATTTCTAGCCTCAGATGCCTCTTCGGATAGAAAACCAATGGGCACAATTGACATGTTCTGAACTATGTCTGGCCCATGCATTAAAATTTTATGAAGTGAAGAAGGCATATAATACCATGGGTATAACTCCACGTAAAGCTTAGCAGTATCAAAGCAGAACTCTCGGAATTTAGTTACGTTGATCTTCTCTCCTGATGAAATACACTGCAAGATCACACAGATTTTTCTTAAAAGCATAGCATCTATTCCGGTCAGTTCAGCAGATTTAGTGTAGTTTTCAAAAAATCTCCTTGCCGAGTTGCCATTGTTGGTGGATCCACTGCCTTGTTTCACAACATCGAGAAGTAAGCCCGTTTCTCTTCTTACAGCCTCTTGAACTCTTTTCTTCCTGTCATCAACTTGCCTTTTTGCTATATCACCCCTTACTTGCCATGATTTTATGTCTAATTTGTAGGAAATGTGTAATAAGCATTCCATTGAGCGAATCCAAGCGTGAAGGGTGCTTAAGCTATATTTATACATGTCCTCGTTTGCGTGTTTATCTTTGATTAACTCTAAATTATTCATTTCTTTAGGACAAGCCTTGCATATGTCACACACTGAAGCTGCTGTATCGGATATAATGGAATGAATTTTACCATCAATCATTGTCAACAGCAGTTGGTGTTTGACACTAATTCCATCAGTGATGGTGGATGGAGTTAAGGCTTCAATCTCTGCTTCGATTTCAGCCATCTCTCTCTGCACATTTTCTTTGGTTTCCTTTATAAACTTAAACAATATTGGCCGGCAAAATGAAGTGGAAGATGGTCGCTCGTTTTCCCAAATTGTTACACCTTTTGAGACGAGCCGCAGTGGTACAAGACTAATCATAAAATTACTAGCAAGATCGATTTGCTCATCTTCACTCGTCCTTTGATGATAAATGCTTTGGCTAGATGATCCGTCAAAACCCCATTTGCTGGTCAATACGAGCTGTTGATTGGGATCAACAGGGGTTTCTAACGACCTAATAAGTCTTCTTGAGGTTAAATCCATCAAGGCTTGTAATTTGATTTTTGCAGAGCTCTCTGTAACTGTGAGATCTTCTTTGGCCGGATAGCACTTAATTTTTTCTTTAACCAACATGTAGTAACTCGGGTATTGAAGAGCTCCTTCTTGAGTTTTGAAATCCCGAAGAGTGTTATAGCGCCATTTCGATAAGTTCATCGATACATAAAGAGCCAATGCCTTCAAAGGGGATATTTCCTGTACCTGAATTGATTTACCTTCAATGAAGGCTTTGATTTTTGAGGCCTCTTCTGGATTCTCCGTCAAGTATTTCATAACATAAGCTGTATCGCTTTGTCCTGCCTTTTGAAGCGCCCTTTCGGCCGAAAACATAATTTCAGCGCTGCTACTGCTGCATGAAAGACTATCTTCAGTGCGTCTTCTTTTTTGCCGGTTACTAAAGTCCTCAAAAGATTTACGAGGACTAGGATGTGTACAAGTTGAAGCATCAGATTTAGCAGGAGAAATTATGGGCTCGATGACGTCACTTATATTTTCTGTAGAAGGTTCCATATTTTCATTCTGTAATTCCGGCCATTGAATTGCAGCCTGTAGCCAAATCTCATGTTTCTTCCGAAACTTATCTGTGCTTCTTCCAGACTGTGTCCATTTTGCATAAATGCGGTAGCAAAATCGACGACACCAGTCTTTTAAACTTGTTTCAGCACTTTCACATAACTGAACACAACTGTTATCTTTTAAAACACTGAACAAATAGTTAAAGTCGCGTAAATCTTTATGTGCGCGTGCGTATAAAGCAACGTGAATATCAAGATTTGTATTAAAATTTGGAAAATACATTGCGAGATTAGCTTGGATACGACGAGGTGTAAATCAACACTGATTTTAAAGTTACTAATAGTGACCTATTTATATAAAATCCAGGTATCCCAGGTATCCTTTGTTAAATATTGCAAGGTAATTAGTTATTGTGATAATTAGTAAATGATGCATGCTAAATTAGTGTATTAAGAGCCATTTAGTAATTAAATAATAGCAATGTTCTTATCAGTAATCATTAGTGCATCAGTTTTATATGTAAACCTTAAGTCCCTAATTATATATCCTAATTAGCTTATATCTTCTCTAATTGGCTGCTCAGAAATGTTATTGTAATAAGGTAAACCTTTAGAAAAACGGTTTTAATCAACAAAATAAACAAAAAATAAAAAAATTGTGTTATAAAATAAACATCACTCTTTATCCCAGAAAGTGCACATTTGGCGCACTATGTGTCTTAGTATTAAATATAGCTCTTAGTATTAGCATTATGATATTAGAGACCGCTACTTGAAACAAGCCCGGAATCAGGAGGGAGAGAGCTCGATACACTCATTTTCATAGTAAAATTTCACATTTTCTCAAATTACTCCCGAAATATGGGAGTTATGAAGAAATTCATCACCACAAGTTATGAAGGCATTAAGTAATCGAATAAGATGGCATCATTAGTTTGGCATAATTTTACTCTTTTTTTTCGGACATGTCTACGTCCAACCGCTCCCATACATTCGTTCCACTGTGAGACGTGGCGGAGGACTTTGTTTTATAATATGAAGTGATAGTCAGTGGTGTCATTTGATGCATATGGGCATTTTTGGTAGAAAGATGAGTAGGTAATTATGGCTACGAGTTGGTTAGTCGTAGGGTTTTGGAACTTTTAGCAGAGAAAGACATGATTTGATGGCATATTATTATCGCTCAAATCACCACTTTTTGTATGATAAACGCACTTCCAGCGACTTCTGGAAACATATTGTGATAATTAGGCCGACACATCAAATCTTAATATTGAAGTCATCACAACCATTAACTTTTTTATACATATCTGTGTCGATGTGAATATATAAAAAAAAAAAACTAGGTCGACTCTGGGCATAAAACTATTTTCAAAAATAAGAGTACATACCTATCATGCCAAAAGTATTAAAATATAAATAGATACTTCACCGACTGTCATCCATAGTTTCGGTTTTAGTTCAAGGAAACGGGATGATAAATTGTCGCTTTTCAAATACTTCGGTATTCTTTGCTAGGTCTTCCTGATTTATGGTCGCTAAGTCTTACATCCACAAACCTTACATCACCGACTGGCCGCCTCGAACAAATATCCATAAGCCATTCAAATATTTGAAAGGCCCAAATGGACCTCCGACCCTAAACACACGGAAAGAGGAGGCTCCATAACTACGGCGTTTGGGTCATATAAGCCATCCTATATTTACAATATATCAGCTCATGTCGGACCCACAATTTCTAATTGAAATTTATTATAATATCATCGATCTGGTTCTTGGATATTATCGCTCAGCTTTCTATCTACTTGCAGGGTAAGCTGAACTTCAAGTGAAACATGTTTGGACATGGTAAAAGTGCATATGTATGTACGACTAGATTGTAACTACCTTAGCCACACGACATTATCTAAGAACGAGCTCCTTGCCTCACGGATGATAAGCACTACAGCTACTTAACTTCAGATTGGTAATGCTAATGATTTATCAAGAAATAATATATTATCTCCGCTCTATGTATGCTACTAGGTGGCAGAATTCCAATAACCATCTCTAACTACAGAAACTTTCAAAAATATTGATGACAATTTCTTAATGTGGAATCATTGCTGTGCACTAGGCCAATTCGGGGTGAATTTGCGCGCATAAGCTCACATAACAAAATGTATATAGGTACGAAACGTAATGTAATACATATTATTACGCAAGTCGTAGTTTAGTGCCCTGAGGAGGGCAGGCTGTTGCTGGCAACGCAACGCGGTCACGGCCGGTTGTCGCTCCGCTGACGTTGTCGCCTTGTCGGCACTAAACGGCCGGAACGCCATCGCGTGCATTGAACAAAAAGAACGCACGACTTATGAACGTTTATAATGTCGATTTCTCTCTCATTGATTCAGCTAAAAATACGATACTCTATCTCGATTAATTTATGGCTGCAATGACATTGTCGTCTCTTCTCGTTTGTATTACATTGATCAGATAGCAGCTGCATCTATAAACGCAGGATACGCAGTGTAATTTACGACTGGCGGTCCATCCTCAGACACGCTATCAGGTTGAAGCTTCTGATTGGATGGGTTCATAAAACATCTTATAATCTGTTGACAACTCTATACAGTCACGGGCGATCTAAGGTCTGAATAATTGAGTAATCTAATGACATCGTCCTGAATTGAATTACTTTTTGATGTATATTTAGCTTTTTTTTATATTTGGCGTAATTAATGTTCTTTCTATAACATTCTTTAAGCTTAGCATTTCATTCTTGTGCTGGACATGGCTTTTTCCAAGCTACACACCGTTTACACCCACCAAGTTCTTTAGGCTCAAGTGTTTCTATTTCTTGCAACTGTTCCCCGAAAACTGTTCTTTCTATCGCATTCTTGAGACGTTTCAAATTCCTCTGCTGGGCATGGCCTCTTCCAAGTTTCATAGTTTCGGTCTACACTCACCAATTTACTACGCCCCAGTATTTCTATTTCTTGCAAATTAATGGTCCCCGAAAACTATACTTAGTATAATTTTATAAAAATCAATGATCTGCGATCAACTGTGTTTCTGTGGTGAAAATCCGTCGGCAGGTCTTCCTCGTAGTGTACGATACCCTTTCGAAGTCTTTATGCCTAATCAGATAAAAACGGTACCTAAGCACCAATGGAATACATCTTTGATCTGTGCTATTGATATCATAACCAGGTAGTAGTTCTCAACAAAAGATAAGGTCTCTTACACATGCTATTTTTGAGTATGAGCAATGAGGTATTATTGTAGCCCATTTAGTTAACTCAAGGGGCATTAATATGGGCTGCGGGCTGTTCGAAAGAGATACCGCGGCCCTGGAACGCAAAGGGCAAGGAAGGAACATGGATGGGTTTTAGTCAGTACAAGTCTGAAACTCCCTTCCGCTCTGCCCAGAGCGGGAGAAGTCATTTGATGATTTCCCATCCGTAAAAAAAAAAAAAAGGGGGCATTAATATCGAGAAGCCGTATGAATAGGCAAATCGCTGATAATATTTTAATCTAATAAGCAATTGTATTGGTGCTAATGTTATTACGAAAACTGATTTAATGACCTATATTATTGGTCCTTGCCTTCCGTTGTCTCGCAAATCACACCACGTGGGAGAAAGGTATTTTACGTTGGCACCATCGTAAGATATTATATATACGTTGGACCGTTAAATTCCAACCATCATTTTAATATATCAAGGTTTACCAGACTATTCGCACATTTGTATTAATCCCGGACTCCCGGTAGTAGAAAAGCTTCCACCATATTTTTCACATACTACGCACATTGTAGACACGACCTCCATTGGCAAAATTAATGTGGCAAACGTAAACTAGTTTCTAATAGGCGAAAAAAAATATTTTGGCAAACAGTCTTTGCTTCCTTGAAATAGTAGCGTTTAGCAGTGCGTTGTCATTTCTCTGAAACATTGCTAATATTAGATTGTTACTATACTGCTTCAAACTTGTGAACCGTATTTTCTAATTATCTCCGACCGGGATAATGATCGAATATTACTTGGTACAGGAGTGATCTGTCTGTAATTTGAGTTGAAGACTTGACACGCACCAGTCGACAGGGCCACGACTTACGACGCACAGCTGTTCGTGGCTAGCATCACGAGCAAAGGTGCAGACAGCAGTTCTGTATGCGTGTTCCATGAGCGACCGCATGCTGTTATCCCCAATCTGATCGTGGTTTAAACATAGTATCGGATATTGAATTATGAATTATTTAACACGTTTATTACATTATATTTTATTAAAATAAATAAAAAATATTTTAACACGTCTTGTTCAAAAAAATAAAATCAAAGCTATTTTCGCTAACCAGGATATTACGTCTGGTCTTTGGAGACGTTCAGACCATTGGCGTCACAGCAATTTCCAGACAGAGTAAGAATAGACAACAAATTGAAATTACCTTTGACAAAACTATAATAAATAATAAGGGATGTAAAAGTACTCAATTATCTCAAGAAGCAATCAATTTCAATCAGCTTTATCTTCCACCAATTGCCTTGATTTCGCTCATTTAACAAAACAACAATAGGTGCCTCGAGACAATCTAGATAAAGTGTACGATAATTGATTAGCATCAATAAGATGTCTTCGAACATTCTATTGCATTCCATGATCAATCAAACAGTCCTCTTAAAAAGAAATAGCCTCTTAACAAGTGTGTAAAGTAACTGTGTGTTTGTCTCGGATCTAGCTAAGGGCCTGTACACTGTACAAGTTCTATGTGGAGCTAATCAAGTTGCAAGTGTACCACCCTGACGAAGAACGGTGCAGTGCCCTCCTTTCACCTTCAGCCTAGCGCCTGATCGTCTCGGAACCCTGAACTCGTTCGACCCGCACGCCCGTGCATCCATTAAGCTAGGCCCTATGTTGTTTGTGTTATTTTCCAATTGTTAATCTGGTTAGGAAGTAAGCGATTTGATGGGCTTCAATAAGTGGTCAATCAATTTGTTAGTTTTGAATATTTTTGCTTAATTTCTCTCTAAAGTCCTTCACCACGTTTGTAAATTGGTTGGATCCATAATAGCTGATGTCAAATCATAAGATTTTATGTCGTGATCATAAATATTAAAAATACTATTTTCGCGAGTGCCTAACACATTTAATTCGACAGCATAATTTACAACGGCCTGAGCTCTACCATTTACTTACTACGCATTGGTTGTTGTGCTAAAGAATTTAGCAAATTTGGCCTCTGCCAAAAAAACTATTTGTTTTCATGTCACATTGTTATTGTCTACTAGAAAAATTAGAAGTAAGGTCAAATAATACTGCGTAATAGTATCACGCCACACCTACCACCAACAATACTCCATTTTGAACAACAGGAAAGTTTTTATGTGCTCGGCTTTTCTTTCTTTGTTGGTGATACTGATGTGGGGCCATTACCAAAGATTAAATCATAACTGACTAGTTTACTTATGGCATCATGTTACATACTTTATAGTTTAGCCTTTAGTGTTTAAACTATAAGCAGAAACCCACTATCCATTGCTAAGGTCCGCGGAAATAGCACCTCTTTGATTTCAGGATCTCTTTGAAGAAATATCTTGTGATGATAAAATTGGTAGAATGGATCACATTCATTCTAGAAATACAACTTACTTAGACGTCACAAATTCTCATTTCTCTCTCGAAAGATCGAATGCCACAACACCCAGTTTTTGCTATATACCTAGATTATTGTGTAGAATAAATATTATGACTTGCTGGTACTGACCTGGGAAGCTGGTACTGACCTGGGAATAACACTAGGCGATAATAAACATTAGGAAGACGTAATTAATGGCGAACAAACATGGCCGGTAAATTGTGATGTCACGGTGGGTCATAATCAATCGAACGTAACGAACGAATGAATATTTATTACATTTAGGGTACTTAGATGGAAAATATTTTAATATCTTTAAATAAATGGATCATAAGCCATTGATCCTGGCTGCCATTTGTGGATTTCTTTAGCTGTCGTTACAGGTGTGGCCAGGAAATCTGACAACCAGTCTTACCAAAGGGTATCGAATTTCCCAGACATGTTTTTGAAGATAAAATTAACGATGCCTAAAGAAGACCTCTACTCCAGAAGCTGTGTTGCCCTATAAGGATTTTCATTTTGATTAAGATGGACTCTGCTTGTAGTAAAAGAGGCAATGATATCCTCAGCTGAAAGTAGCTCAGAACACTTTGGTAAAAAAAAAAACGATGAAAACGATAGATCGTATGCATGTTATTAATTTTGAAGTACATAGTTGCTTAGCTCACTGGTTCTATGAGGTTGTTATGTAGGCGTATGTTAATAAAACAGCTGATGAGTGGGTCAGGTTAAAAACAAAACAAAATTCCATCGTGGCAGGCGATCTGCATTAACTTGTTATGTAGCGGAAACATTTGTTTTAATAAACTATGGGAGTTGCAAAAGAATTAGGGTCCGTGGGTTACGCCCCCGGTGTGTTTTGCCCCCGTGGTGGAAGCCCCCGATTTTAAATTAAGTTATTATAGTTGATTTCGCCGAAATAAAAATATTTTTTACTAGATACAGACGATGAAAAAAGTGTTTCGGAACCAAATACGTAGACAAACTTACTAAATAAGTATTCTAACTAACACAATATTGGATACTATAAACATGCTACAAGGATATTCACTTTATTACTATATTACAATTATTTACTTTAGATGCATTACTTTGTACTTTGTCTAAACGAGGCGCCCGTGCCCGGCCAAACTGGTTTTACACAATAGCCAGATCGAATTCTAAAAGAAAGAGATAGGTAGTCAAAGAAAGGGAAAGATAGGGTTGAAAACAATAGAGTCCAGGGTGACGGACAGTGAAAATAGCAAACATAGCGATGGGCACTATTTCTATCCCTTTCCCACATAGTTGCAATATGTTACTGATAAGAAAGTTTAGTCGGTCATGTTAACTCAAAATGGCAAGTCCAGGTCCTTCACGGGGTTTAGCACAAACCAATTACAAAATAATTTCAAATAAACTAGGTGGAAGAACGTTACTACATGTCGGATTTGCTTATAATCTTCATAGGAAAAATAATAAATCGAGTGTGTGGACATGCGTAAATAAAAGACATGGCAAGTGTAGTGGTTCTATAAAATTAAGTGAGGAAAGTGACAATGTACAAATCCAAAAGTGTCATAATGCTGAGTGTCAACCTAACTTAATGAAAAATGAAGTTAGAGTTGTTATGGAAAAATTAAAAAAGGAAGTGAAAACGAGTTTCTCGAGCTCTATACAACAAAAATTTGAAACAAAATTTGCCGAGTTAAAAAACACAGACACAGCCTTCGATGAATACATACCCAAATTCAATAATATCAAGCAACAGTTATACAACTCTCGAAAGAAAGCCTTAAATGTAGAAAAGACACAGTTTCGTAATCCAGCTGAAGTCATTATACCTGAGATTTTTCAAAAATATCTATTAGTTGATTACTGTGAGAACGACATACAACAGAATTATAGTATTCGTATCAGCACAGGCTTTAAAACACATCAAAAATATACAACACTACTTCGGGGATGGTACATTTGATTGTTGTCCAGGTCCATTTTACCAAATATTTACCATTCATGGAGATATGGGAAGTGATGCACAAGCAACCAATATTGTGCCTATATTTTATGTGCTACTAGTTAATAAAGAAAAAAGTACATATGAAGTCATGTTTAAAAAAATTAAAGAAGCTGTGCCGGACTTCAGCCCCATGAAATTCACTGTAGATTTTGAATTAGCTACAATGCTGGCAATAAAAGAGGTATTGCCAGCGGTCACAATACATGGCTGTAATGTTCACTTCCAAAGAGCCATTTACAGAAAAGCGAAGTCTTTAGGTTTATTGGCACACGAAGAAACAACATTGTATGTGAAACTGTGCACCTGTCTAGCATTTCTTCCTAAAGAAGATATAGAAGATGATTGGCTTTCCGTAATGGAAAACAGGTAATTTTAATTTTCATTTTATTTTAAAGTTTTAACAGCTCATAGATTGTTTTTATAAGTACGCAAAAATAAAAATAATGCTTAGGTATATACGACATGTCATATATATCATAATTTTTGTTTTCAGTATTCCCGATGAAAAAGTCAAAAAAAAAAAAGCCAATTCAACGATTATTTCGTTGAACAATGGCTTGAGCCTCCGGGGATGATTTCAAAGTGGTGTTGCTATAAAGAACGACATAGAACCACAAATTTAGTGGAGGCCTGGAATCAACGGCTTCAGTGCTATCTGGGCCGAAAACCATCATTATTATCGTTTTTGGAAATTATAACAACTGATATTTCTACGTATAGCACAGGTCAAGTGAGGTAAAATGCTGATTACTTACATAACGCTTAATATATCAGTAATTCATTTTTTTTACTCTTAGTAAATAATCTTTATCTTATACTTTCAGATTACGAAGAAATGACAGTCCTATATGTAAAAGGAAAAAATCTTCAATAATCAATGACAAACTCATTGCTAAGCTGACAGACAAATATGAAAAGAAACAAATTACAATTATGGAGTTTTTGGAACAAATCCGTCCGTATGTGCAAGTCAAGCAAAAATAATCACCTACTTACTTAGCTTAAAAATAATGATTTTGCATGTTTATTGTTACATAATTACTACATTTTAATTTTATATCTATATCAATGTTGTAACCTCCATAGTCACTGCATATAAATGACTTAAATTACATAATTTAATTACAAAGTTCAAATCATCCTAATATTTTTACTATGTTTTTCTTCTTTTGTTACTTTTGTTATCTGTGATTTTAAATGTTAATTGTTTTTATTATATTTTAGTGTTTGAACATTCTGTTACCAATCTTCTAAATATTTAAGTAGATGCCTACCTATATACTTAGTACGTAAATAGTATATAAGTACTTAAAATAATCCTAATTTTAAACTGTGATTTTTAATTTCGTATCTGTGATTTTGCATGTTATTGTTGCTTTATTTTAATGTTTGGTTTTATTTGTTATCAAAGTTGTATTTACGTAGATACCTATTATTATTTATTAGACATTTAATTTAATTTTTATTACATATTAAGTACCTACGTATTACCTATTATTACCCATTAGTACCTATTATTAGATAAGCAAACGTTTGTTACACCGACATTGTTAATAAAGATTTATAATAATAAACTATGATTTTGATTTTAATAATGAACCATGACTTAGACATTTTTTATAATAGGTTACACTTTGCTATCTGACTGTACTTTTGATAAAAATATTTAACTAATAAATATTATAGTACTAAAACGAAATCGGGGGCTTCCACCACGGGGGCAAAACACACTGGGGGCGTAACCTACGGACCCAAGAATTAGCATATTGAACAAAATTACGTTAATATTGGTTATTCAAGGACTTGTGAGTATAACAAAGTGTATGTTTTCAGAAAGGGTTTAGCATAACAAAGTCTATTAACTGAACTCTCACGAGCTCAATAGATTAATTCTAATCGCTTGAAGTTACGTGTCGATTTGTTAGATAGATTGTTTATTACTTATGCAAGTGTTTAGTATTTGCCTTCGTGACCAAGTATAACTATGGCCTTTGAAACTGGGGCAGTAACCTATTCCCTTAATTTAAAATTCAAACAGTTTCTGTGACATGCAAACGTGGAGATTTTCTGTGCAACAAACGGTTCTGTGCTAGCATTCTGATTTAATGAAGCTGGTGCCTTTTCCAACGTTTTTTGCCCTAAATGAGTTTATTCTAAGTTAAGGATTGTTGTGCTGCACAGTTGATTTTGAGGGATTTTTCCTTATACTGGACGTTGCCATAGTGAATTATTTATCTGTATACGTGATTGGCATGTATTCGTCTTTTATAATGATAGCTGCACAAACGTTTGTATGTTTGTGAAGCTGAGAGTATCCATTGTTGGTTCATTCGAAGTATTCTGTTCTTAAAGCACCTGATATTGGTTATTTATGAAGTCCTCGAGATCAACTTGTTACTATGACCTGCTCTCGGTGCATTGTGTAATTTCTGACGCAATATTTCCAACAAATTACATTATGTTCATTTAAACAATTTCTTCTGGCTTAAACTGGTCTGATTAAACAATATTTAGTCAGTAAGTAGTCAGTATTTTTCCCACACTCACATACTTTATCGGGTTTCGTTGGGCCTTGGCCCAAATTGAAATGATTTTCCTTCATGGATATTAATTTTGCACAGCAGTTGCTACCTATGTTGAATGACGATTATATGAATATTATTAATTCGCAATTCATGGTTTAGAAACAGTGATTGAAACTACCGAGGTGGCTTCAGCTGGCTGGAAACTATTTGAAACACATTCCAAGTTGAGAATTCTGAGACCGCTCGAAATATAAAGGGTGTAAAAAGACTTAACGAAGCCGAAAGGCACTTGTTCTCCCCGTCATTGAGATCATTTTTTTGCTCTAGACCATACCTGGGAACCCTCCGGTTACGAAGATATTGGGGGTCAAAGTTCCAACTTTTTCACATTTTTTTATTTAAATACATGTTTTTAATGTAGGATTTTTACTTTAAACACCTCCACAAACTCCTTACTATTCAATCTACCCATCAGCACAATGTTTTGAGTGCGTTACATCGAGTCCTACCGTAAAACGTGATTATTCAGTCAAAAAAAAAGTCGTTTCCCAGCAGCAGCAGCTTTTGCGCAAAGTTACTTAGTTTGATGTACATAGTGCTTGGTTGACGGCTTCATGAAGAGTCTGTTTACACCCTATATGTAGTCTTCATACCTACATTTGTTATCAGGGGCATATAAGTAGTACAAGTGGATTCAGTATTTACAATCCGCGTCCGAAATCGATAGTCCGTTTAACATTGACCTACTCTTTCATTTTGATTTTATTAATTTAGCAAATTTGTATTTCAGTGGTAAGAGATTTTTCGTGCTTCTTAAATGCATTTTATGACATGGCTTTTGATTCTATTTCAAATACGTGAATTAAAAGACAAAAATGTTACGAGTATGTCCAGCTGTTTGATCCTTATACGAGTGATTTCAAAAGAAAAAACCGCTAGTTTGGTATTCACTCCTAAATAAATCTCATCGCATGGGGTGCTTT
This sequence comes from Lycophotia porphyrea, assembly GCA_950005105.1. Lineage (NCBI taxonomy): Eukaryota > Metazoa > Arthropoda > Insecta > Lepidoptera > Noctuidae > Lycophotia > Lycophotia porphyrea. The sequence goes on along the minus strand of OX465388.1, from coordinate 16,061,299 downwards.
CTACCATCTTCGGTAGTGCATAATGCAGTTTAGGTGTCATTTTCCTGTTCCAGAGTTCATCGATCTTTGAGAATTTTCATAAATCTTGAATTTTATTCCTTGGGACTCATACATTTTTATAAGATCCTTCGAATCATAATACTGGGCTTTTATTGTGTTTCTAAATGTGATGTGGCTCGACATGGACTCTATTGACAGTTTGACCTGGCCCTTTAGGTCAATAACTTGGGCCTTACGAGATTTTTCCTTGTGACCTTAATGATGGGATCATGCTGTAAGCAACTCATTCTAAAACGACAGACGTCTGTATAACGTTTCCGGGAAGAATTAATATCTGAAAGCCTCGAGGGCATTTTAAATTAGAAGCTACATTAAGCGGGCATGCAGTGCGGTAGGTCCCTGCATTTCACATAAATAACATATCCCTAGAGTTATGATGCGACTGCACTTGTTGCCAAGAATTAACAAGAGCGGTAAAACGAGGTTACGTTTCATTAATACGTCTCTTCCAATAAGAAAATTGCTGTACTAAAAGTATCACTCTACACTCGACGTATTTAAATGTCACACGACACACTACCACAATTTTTAGGGTTCCGTACCAAAAGGGTAAAAACGGGACCTTATTACTAAGACTCCACTGTCTGTCTGGCTGTCTGTCACTAGGCTTTATCTTATAAACCGTGATAGCTAGATAGTTGAAATTTTCACAGATGATGTATTTCTATTGCCGCTATAATAATATTAAAAATATAAATTATTTCATTATAAAAGAGGGCTCCCATACAAGAAATGTGTTTTACAACAACATAAAACACGTTTCGTTCTCACCCTTCGTGTGCGAGTCCATCTCGTACTTGACCAGTTTTTTGTACATTGGCACCTTTTTAATATTCATGTAATTTGTTGAATCAATTAATTTTAATTGTGCTTCTGTGTGTTGTGCTATGTCTTTTGTGTGCACTGAATAAATGGTTTACCTATCTATCTACAATGTAGGACTGGAGTTGTGAAGATTATCAGTTGAAGTCTGTTTTAAATCTGCCTAGATCCTTGACCTATTATCCGTGTGACATTAGCAGCATCAGTGGATATTGGCATATTTATGGTACTGACTACAGACACCATAAATTCTTCGCGTTCCATTTTTAAATCTCGGATGTTTAATATTTTCCGCTAAGTTCTTTGATCTAAAGCACAATTGTTTTGAAACATGTGTTAAGGTTAGGTGTAAATTCATGTTAATTATTTCACTATTGTGTATTTATAAAGACTAGGTGTTTTAAAGTTCAAGTAATGAGCTGTCAAATAATATTCTGGTAACAAGAACTTCGTGATACCTAACTGATTTAAATGCAAATTAGAAACTCAGTGGATAGTATGTAAGAGACTGTTTATTTATAGTTTTCCTGTAAACCGGTTTAGTTAAGGTGTACGATAACGAATATAATATTTACGTATAACAAAAACAGAGGCGAGTTTCTTAGAAGGTTTAGGTATTTGTGGTCTTTAGCTAAAACGCAATATTTTCTCGATTCGCTTTAAAATGGTCTGACAAATGAGATTCCGAGTCGTTTGATGATACGTACCTATGTAACATAAATAAATAGAATTTATTAACACAGCTAATTCAAGTCACATAATTAATTCGGTGCCATAGTTAATAAATGATTTCCGGCACGCCTCAGCTTTTGTGGCTCTAGCATATTTGTATGTGTTGATTGTTTTATATTACTATGTTTTTATTTATTTATGAAGTACGTGTAATAAATTTAAAATATTAAATAAAAAATATTTTTTCTTGAAACTGTGACTCATTTCTTTGAATTAAACTTGCCTAGGTTAATTCAAAGAAATGAGTCTACAAGCCAAGTAGATCATTGTTGTTCATGACAATAATAAGTGACTTACCTATTTATAAATGTTAATTAAATATTTGATAAGCGACTCATTACAATAAATTCGATATAATTTGTGGAGCCAGTCTGTTATATAATCATTTGAGCAAAGAGGCACAAGGTGTGGGGGCAGTGTGTCGCGTCATTTTTATTAGATACACGTGATTCAGTCGACATTTTGCGAGTGTGTATTATTTTAATGCTAAGTCAGAGCAAAATCTGACAACGCGGAAAATGTTTTTCCGAAAATTATTACAGATCGACCCGGCTACGTTGTCTACGCAGAATTGGCGTAGCAACATTACGCGATTTCGTAACATCCATGTTGTTAGATTTTTGCCAGTTTCCGCTGTGTCCCAATGTTATGTGCGTAGTATAGGTAGGTAGGTCAATAGGCAAAAACATCCTTAATATTCCAGCATTGATTAACGGATACGAAAATTATAAAGGAGAGGTGACATTGCAAATTATATTTGCTAGTCGTATTCGTCCATAAAGTTCCTTTTGTTTTAGAATCTATATTTGCTGTTCAAATATTTTCTATGTAATCAAAGAGGGGCCGTACGCCGTACTTTTTTATCGTCCGACTATAATTAAACGTTGGCAGATAAAGCCGGCCGTATCTGCAAGCGCCTTTATGCCCCACTACACCCGTCTATATGGAGATGTTCAAGGTTATATCAATATTGCAAAATTAACTGTTTAGCGGAGTCGCGAGCGTAGCTCACGGCTGCGCGCGAAAATATCTCGTAAAAGGTGTTTCGGTAACTCCGGTGCGTGTAAGTACTTATCTGCTTCAGAGCTATCTATCTGCTGAAATCCACGTGGCCTTATGGTTGATTAGATCATTGGTAGTCACCTCAGTTTTTTCCTAGCCATTGTTGTTTTGCGTAATAAAGGGTTTTATTATTCTCCTTCAAGCAGTTTTTTATCTGATTAGGTACTTCAGAATGTTAGTAAACTGTGCAATATTATCTTGCTACAAACTCGGAGTAAAAAAACAAGCCTCTCGTGATCGGTAAAGTAGCGAAACGATTAATAAGTCTTCGGTTTTCAGGTGCGTCGGGTCATAACTGCTAACAACTGCGGCTCTCTTAGGTAGTAGCTACGCTACAGGCTTTTGTGTTAGTGAAAACATAAAATGGACTTGCAGTTTTATTATAATCCAAAGATACCAATTTATAATTATTTATTGTGCCACAAAAACAAAATAATATATTAAAAAAGCGCGAGCTTTTGCAGGAAAAACAAGTTAGATACAATTATTTTAAGGATTATGTTTTTTGCTGTGCCAGACTGGTTTTAAAAATAAATAATATAGTATTTTACGATTTGTACAGGCGCGGTGCAAAAGACATTGAACGATGCAATTATATGTGCTATGTTTACACACTAGAGCAGAAAAAAGTTACATCACATGTGAAATGGTTTTGTGTGTGTAATAAGGTTCGCGGCCAGAGAAATTTTATAGATTTTATGTATTTTCAAAGAATTGTTTACAAAATACTAGCTGCTGCCCGCGACTTCTCCCGCGTTCATCTCCCTGCCAAATTTCAAGTTAGTACAAAAAATAAAGGACTTTCAAACAAACTTGCGAGAGCCCTTGGCTTGGCTTAGACCTCCTTAATCCGGCCCTGTCGCAAAATCCTTTCTTAGCGGATGTCTACTAACTATAAACTACCTCCCTGCCAAATTTCATCTTTATACGCGTCTATTTCGTGATGAGTGAGTGACCTTTCGCTTTTATATATTTAGATTGACACGAGACCTGCATGTAACGCATAGTGGAAATTATCTTCAATGTTAACCTAATTGGCTTCGTTTATGATTTTTTTTTCGTCAAAACTATTATTATTTCTCTGTGAAAAACTATTTTTAACGCTTCAAAAAATAGTAAAAATATTTTCTGCTGCGAATGAACACAAAAAAATCACAGTTTAGGGGCGGAATCATTTATCACTTGAAATAAAAACCTACCATAATTTTTCAACTCGGTCTAATGCATTAATTACATATCTGCTTGACTGCCAGTCTAGGTATTTTTGCTAGTTTTCTACATTTGCAAAGTAGTCTAAATGTGAAAAATTAACACCCGTTAGTACAATCGGAATTCGGAGCCAACAACTTATCGAACTGATTCTGATTTCTCTACGGATCTTCAAAACTGTCTCTTAAAAACTGTTCCACGTGTTGCTGAGTCATGCTTAAGTCTGTTTTTGAGCGATTTCACACGAAAGTTCAACTACAGTCAAGGTCAGGTAACGTGCAACAACAACAATAGGGCTGACATTGAAAACGAGTCAACCCGTCGCCTGCGCGCCTTCCGGTGCGTAGGTCATGTGGACGAATAACAACCCACTCTTCAGAACATTAACACGTTATATACGACATCCTACTTATGTACTCGTATGTGCTACGTATACAGGAAGGTTTCAGTTGAGTTCTGCTCAAGTGGTACTTAAAATCTAGGATGACTGTTGGATACGATGGTTGGTGAATTTCAACGCCTTCTTAACATTTCACCTTCGTATAGAAGAAAATTCTGGAAGCTATGGTTACGAGATTCCATGCCAGCGTTTTGCGAGCAGCGGTAGCCCAGTGTTAGCGGCCCCGATTTACGAACAGTAAGTCGTAGGTTCGCACCCAGGCAGGCGCATTACTTTGGGTAATTTATTTCATGACCACTGCTCTCAAAACGGTGAAGCAAAACATCGTGTGGAACCCGGCATGTCCCAGAAACAAAAATTCTAAGACATGCGACATCTACCAACCCGCACTGGGCCCGCGTGGTGGATTATAGCCCATTCCCTCTCTTAGAGAGGAGGCCGTGTGTCCCAGCAGTGGGAACATTATAACAAGCTTACCAAATATCCGTCTTGCAAAGGATTTAAAGAAAACATGAAGTGTCTACGTAAAATCTGCACGTTAATACGTGCAGATTCATACACGACTACACGTTTCTGTTTGTAAATATAAAGTAAATCTTCGTAGACTTGGAAGAGACCTCGAAAGGATTAGGTACACTTGTCAAAAGGATGCATCAACATCAAAGCTCGAATAAACTTGGAATCCCACCCTTCCAAACTCGTGATTAAAATTTCCAATCACTGTTCCTACTGTTAATCATAAAGCTATTTTGGTTTGTTATCATCACACGTGTCGGGTATGATAAGATGTCTACAATTAACGTGCCAAAAGAAATAACGTGGCAAAACAATAATGAGTAAAGAATTGTTTACGTTGCGTCATTTAGGCAAGTTTCCACATTACCCGCCCCTCGTATCTATGCTATTTACTTGTGAAACAGTAACACCTTCCTTTAGTCTACTTTTATAACAAACACCGGATTATAATTACCTGAAATGTACACAAGTACCTACGTCTGTTTTCTTTTACCTCCATCCCACGTGGACTCGATAGTATTTACTTCGTAAACGTTCAGTCGAAAATATTTTGATTTTATTTTTAGAATGATTTTCCATTCTGATTTGGTGGGTGTCAGCTTAGAAACATGTTGTTGTGCTACTTATAGGTGTTCCTGGCAACCACTAATTTCGCGATGTTTCGATGTTTTTAATAGATTGCCTGCTGAATAGGAAGAAGTCAGTACTACACCTACTACTGAAACTAGTATGCAAGAGAAAACGAAGGGAGTTACAGATATTGCGATATCTATCTATCTATCTTATCTAATACTTTAAACGAGCAATTCTTGTATATATATAATCTGAATCTCGGAAATGGCTCCAACGATTTTCATGAAATTTAGGATACCGGGGGTTTCGGGGGCGATAAATCGATCTAGCTAGGTTTCATTTTTAGAAACGTCAAAAAAAAAGAAAACCGAGCAAAGGTCATCCAGGTTCTATAATGAATAGAAGACGTAGTGGTAATCAAAAGTGTTAACTAAATAGTCTCCAGTGTAAGTCTTTAAAACTTAAACTCATGTTGTGTGTCAATGGACCAAGGAGCAAACACAAGGTATCACATCACATCATAGATCCTCTGATGAAATTCATGCTTACTTTGCGTTTTGTTTCTAGACTTTTCTTTAATAAATTCTGTGTTCTGAGTATCCCTGGTTATGGGATCACCAGAGCATTGATCCTATCACATGGGATCTCGTCATAGTCTCCGTCTAAGACTTCTCGAGAAAAATGGGCATGTCAGTTGTATACGTAGGGATGAGTGTTACCTATTCGGAGTTTTAAAACACGTTGTCATTTAATAACAATTGTCGCTGACAAAAGTTAATTGAAGTTAAACGACTGTCAGCTTCTTTTTAAATGCACAAACGTTTTATTTTTGGCATTCGCATACCACAATCTTGTATCTTGTAAATAATATTTCTCAGAGTAATACCAAAGTATTTTTGATGATCAGAGATGATAATTTAGCCAGCATTACTAATTTCCACTTCACGCGGTTCTGGTGTGGGTGCATGAAGCATATTAGCTAAGCATTAGCTATAAACTCGAAATGAGTTTACACTTCTTAATTGTTTTGAAGGAAGCTAAAAAAAAATCCCGTACAAAAATAGTTTTAATCTGTGGGTTTTTCTCCATGACGCTTTTGTTTACGTTTGGACCGTTTTTTTTGCTGAAATCGGTACTTATGTGCATAGTAACCATTGCATAAATTATCTTTAATTGAATTTACGATGTAAACACGAAGTGAAACCAAAATCCGTCCAAGTGTGACTTGATCTAACCGCTACTCTATCTGTCACACTCAATTATCTCCTGAATAGCTCAGAGCCTTAGACCATAATCACTTGGACCTTAGAGCTCGCGACCGTATCTAATCATAATCTCTAAAACGGGTTTTCATAAACAACTCGCTTTCCGACCGGTTTTCGGATTTACAATGAGATCAGTAAAAATAAAACTTGGTTGTATTGCTGTGTTAATGGACATGCCAGCTATAGAGAGGATATCTCATCGCATGATCCATCCGTTGTGTTGACTTACGGAAATATGCCATTATACACAACTGCCTGATGTTAATTGCCTCTTAAATGTATTCGACGGTCGTATATTGAATGATTCGTGAGCAATACTTTCTCGTGGACGATTAAACACGGAAGATAGTCGGACAAGGACACTTCTCTACCTACTTCCTTGCTGAAAAACATTTATTGTAGGAATTCCGTGAACACTTTGAATTATTTTTGTATACTTATTAATTAACCCTTGTCTTTATCGATGGATTAAATACTTACATACATTTTGCAGCAATGAATCTCTTGGTGGCGCCATTATTCAAGTTTTGAGAGCACCGAGTGGGAGGTGGGAGTGATCATGGCCAACTACCTTAGACTCGTGGCCACTTGTTTATGTTGGCGTACCCTGGTTTTGTATAATACCAGTATGATTGACGCTAATTTACAAAAGCAAATTTGTGGACTAGATACGCTAAAACCTGCTCCAAATGCAAAACCGACTAATCCAATACAAATTGTAAGTAATCGAATACCGATATCCAATGCCTATTCTATTACCTACCAGATGTGGTGGCGGGGACCTGAAACAGATTGTTCGCATTTTTGACACGGTAAACAGATTGTCGACCTAGTTTCCAGCATTGTTTAGCGCATCGGCGTACGCGGCGCCTAGCCAAATCTATTTTAATTTTTATCTACGTGATCGTTTGCGCGCAGTCTGTGTCTTCTCTGCTTTTTCGCAATGTTTACAGTTCTGCCACGCGCTTTTCATGCGTTGTGCGTGAATTCACAAATGATCCGAGATAAAAATACAAAACAAATGGTTCAATTGTTACAATTTATACTACATTCACGCGTATTTAACATCCGCATTGACGCAGCCACCATTTCCTACGATGCAGCAGCAGTATTCTACTCTTGATAACTATTTAAACTATCGTTATTATACCGTTTCCTATAGTGATCTGAGAGCACGTGGTTTTCGCTGGCAATTGGTTTGTCTGAGTAATTTCTGAATGCGAAACGCGGAAGCTTAGCCGTTAAATAGAACTCATGTAGGCAGACAGACTTTATAATCGGGAAATGTGTGCAGTTTACACGTTTATTATAGGGTTATGTACAAATTTCTGATAGTTTAGGTGGTTTCCGTTTGTTGGAAGTTTGCCCAATTCATTTTAAATTTGCGTCAACTCCATTTGCGTCTGCGGGCCTCCCGTTGGGTCACCAACATAAATTAAATTTGGGTATAATTATGATGAAACAGTTTTCCGTTCATTGTTTAAGTAAGCATTTCATATACACTGTTAGTGTACTTACTTACATTTAGAAAATCGCCTGTATGAACTTGTAGTTGTTAAAAACCGAAAGCCGCATCTAAATTGAGACTTCGATTGAACCACGACATAATTACCGAGTTACCTTGCTTGAAACACTTACGGTTGCATCTTTTCAGGTATCCAAAACTGCCTCAGTCGCTGCGTGTTCTTCATTCGATAGTTTCTACGGACCATAGACAGCCATTATAACACCAAGACTGCATATCACTACAAAATTGTCAGGTACGTTACCCCAACTTATTGGTTGTCCAACGGTCTCTTATAAACTCTTCAGTTTCCAAGAAGGTTAGCTACGGCGACGACTACTTACGTTTACTAATTTAACGTTTACGTATTACTTACGTTCAATGTTCCACATACTTAAACGCCATGAACATCTTTTCCTAAGTAAGTTGGGACATACAATTCTTTAAATGGCAACCGCTCTAAACTTGGGATCTTACGTAAAGATTAAGTTAAGCTCTACCAATATGGCCTTTTATATGACTGTAAGCTCAAACATGTTTAAAATAAGATTTATGCTTCTCCCGGTCATAAAGGCGAAACGAAATTAGATGCTGTTGTCTCCTGCAAAGGTATACGCTGCCAAAGTTTCATAGATCGCGCTATTTCCGTGCAAACACAAAACCACTGACGCACACAGTCGGTCAAAGCTCCGGACTGACGTTCGCCTGTCAAGTGTCTACTAGGACTTATTTCTGGACTTCATACACCGTATTTTATGTCTCTGCTTGAAGGTGAAAGAACTTGGCTTTCCTAGATGACGGCACTGCGAGTTATAGAACAGATAGCAATAGAAATGTTTCTAGAAAAGTATCTTTTATAGATACTTGTTTGACAATGGCGTGTGGTTCTCAAATCTCAAGGCTTAAAAGATAAGGCCTTTATTATGTGCATACCTCAGAGCCAGTCTACACGGCGCGTTGCGTCTCCGTTGCGTCGACGCAGCGCTGCCGTTGCGTCATTTTACATACTAATAATTATACCGTAGCGGTGCGCTGCGTCGACGCAACGCAACGCGCCGTGTCCATCCATGCTTTCTATAGATTGATGCAATTTTTTTTATAAAATGCTTGCCGCAACTGTGCGTCGCCGCTGCGATGTCGGAACGTTATTACTGCGTCGTAGTAACGCTGCGGTGACGCAGCGCCTGTGTGGCCGGTTATGCGTCAAATTATTTGCGTTGGGTCGACGCAACGCGCCGTCTGGACTGGCCCTTACTCTTATCTTCATCATCGTTCAACCGTATCATAAGATGTATCATATTAATTAGGCAATGGTAAATCTCTATGGTTATGCACCATCAGTCATTCCTTGAGCAACTGCGCGCTTGGCCTTTTCACTATGCACCCCAAAACATTCCAAACCGTCTATGTAGCTGCGTTTACAGATAGCGATGCTCCTAGTGCAACTGAGGACACTAGAAAAACTTGGTCAGAATGTGGTTCGAGCCATCACTCATAAATATGCAAGGTGCAATAGAAAGACGTAGTCCTCATGAGCAAGGTAGTGAAGTTTTTAACGCGTTCATTGGACTAGAACGATAAATTATGCAGTGCATATATTTGCATCAGAATAAACTGGTGTTAGTAACGTGATTATTACACTTTTACTTTCAATAAATGCAACGGGCACGTCATGCAAACTGATTGAGGTAATTTAGTTCGAAAGAATAAATAACTGCCAGGACAGGTGTGTCCCCCGGTCGCCCTTTGTTTGTGCTCCAGGCCGTAATAGAAGGCGTGACCCACTGGCTTTGTGGAATTGCACGCACAACCGATGTACCTTGTTACTAGGCGGTCGCTACTTTCCCTTTGTGCGAACTTGTTTTTTAAAAACACTCATCCATCCGTACGACAGCTACAGCTCTTTCAGTCGGCGCACTTCCGTTAGCCTCTTGTGCAACTATGTTAAGCGCCATTTACATATACTCGAATATACTGCAGCCGTTATCTTTAGCCTCAGGGTATTTTAAAATTGTTTTAGTAGTCAGTTTGGTAAAGTCCGTAGAAAGGTCGGCCATACATTAAACACGGTCAGAAACGGTTGGCTACGACTCTGTCGTTAGCCACATGAGGTTCGTTTATCGAGATGGATTCGATTTAATACTTTATGTTCGCGCGATCCAGAAACCAAACGAAACGGAGAAATTTTCATTAAACGATTACTTTTCGTAGTTTTTAAACTAAACTATCGTGTAAGACCAAGATTTAACATCTGTCAAAGTAACAAGTATATTTAGTACGCTCACAATCCAAGTAGGTGGCACTCCTTTAGCAACAATGGCTATAATACTAGTGGCGATAGCGACGTCTAAGCCAAGACACACCTAAAATATTTGCACCAACTCACTAAGTAAATTATACTTATCTTGTTTGTACATAGTATCACGATCGCTAGAAGTGATTTTGCACTCAGATGAACGTGAATGCGAAGCAAGATCATTCTACAGAGCTTTAGGGCATAGATATGCCTTACTTCATTCTAAGCTCCGTAAGTGGAAGCTAAGTAAATGCTATTACGCTATTCAGTACAGGCCGTTGCAGCGTTGTGGTGCAAGGATGCATGCTTCGATGAGATGTTACTCAGAAATAATTACGAAACTTACATTAATATTCTGAAGCAATTATGTCCGACCATACGTTTTAATAATCAACGGAAGTGCCTTCTTGGGCATATCAGTATCGTATTGTCTTCCTCCACACCGGTTGATATGTAATTTTCAGGATGTGAGTTACGTCATTTTTCCGATTTGTATGTATTCAAACCGGTCACGTCTGGTAATTGATAGTTTCGCGATTAAATGCTCGGTCGCCCAAGGTTAAGCCGGCTATGTAAATAAAGTAATGGCGCTGGCTACAAAGCTATGTAAGTCTGCGGAACAAATTATAGGCGTGATCCATTTGCGACCGGACCGGCCACCGGTAGCACAGGTTGGACCGGCCAGGAAGACGGAGATTGTAGTTAGATAACTAACTTATGGCCAATCAGCCAACGTTGGAATTAACGTTATCAACTCTCCCGCTGTTTAAATGTACAGGAATACAAGGGACTTGATAACAGCTCACGTAAGCGGCTCATGCAAATTGCATGTTGGATAATAAATAGCTGTAAAAGTGAAAAGTAATTTATTGAAACACCGGGTGCTTCGTTACTTGGAAACGGTTACCAGAATTGATAACGTTCAGAAGTTAAGAGGTGCGTTGACGAACACACGGGCGCGGCAATTGAACCCTCTGGCGCAGTTCCAACTCTGTTGTTTAACACAATCGTGGTATCTCTCACTAATTACTGAGCTCGCTTAAATGGTTTCACTTCCTCCAAGCCGGTGAGGTCGCTAGTGTCGCTTGTATAATCGCGACAGACGTAACAATAGCAACAACATTTGTGACTAATCCATTTACATTACGTTTAGTCACGAAAGTCGTGTCAAATAGCAACCAATTATGTACATATCTGGATGACATATTAACGTGGACGTACCTAGTAGGAAATACAATATGAATTTTATTAATACCTTGATGTGAATGAGTTTCATAGATGTATCGCTTATCAGAGCTGACGTGTGCGGTTAACAATTTACTGGATATGAAGTCTATACAAAATATTATTATAAACTGTAATCGTTTGCCGACAATGTTGGGTTCACGTCAGCTTCGTTCACGCACGATTGAGCATTTTCCATGACATTTGAACCGAACAAAGGGTTGCTAATTGTGACTCATGTAACTTTTGACTAGGGTGGGTGTGTGACAACTGACTATCTATTCAAACTACAGCTGCTCGCTTCTCATTGGTGAATCACTGTTTAATTAATGAAGTTATGCACACGCATAATGTTTTGTATTCACACAATTCCCTCATTAATTCGTATTAATGTATGTAACGTTCGCGCATTCCTCGTTCGATTTTCCAACGACTTCATCATTGCGAGTTGATTTTACAGTTGACACTTCCAGAAGCATCGATTATACTGTTGGTTAGTAATTTGTGACTAGCAAGAATTTAAAGTTTTCAATTTCGGAAAATAAGTAAATGTCCCCAGTAGACTCTTTGTCCCCAAATTGTTGTAATTAATCGTTAGTCAAACATAGACGTAACAATAGTAAGTAATTAAGGTTAAACTAGCGCACGTCGCACGTCGCGTACGTCGCATCACTCAAGATAATGTAGCTAATACTCTTACGTTTTTTCTTTAATATTTTGTAGAGAAACGACAAAACAAAGAATGGGTTTTGGTATAAAACTTAAAGATTCATGAAGTAATCTTTAGTTTGAAATTCATTTAAACATTCATTCATTTTGTTTTCGTTTTTTAGTTTTGGCATGCAGTTAAAAGTTGGGAATACATGGTTTAATACAAGATTTAATACGTTGATGTCGATTTTTTCGTAGGAAGTTAGCCCAAACAAATAACCCACGGGGATTCCGTCTGATACAAGCTTAAGCCTACGCTTGTTTGGAGTCGGCAGCCCATCTTACTGTTGTCTGGCCATCCTACGCATCTTTCGCCGTTCATCGGTCGCCAAACCGTCTGGGCTTCGCTTCTCCTGACATCACCTCAACGTCTTTCTATACGACTCGTGAGTTCGTGACCCATCCGATCCTTTGATCTCTTTTGGCACTCTTCTTTGTTAAATTCTGTTTAAAAACTATATCGACCAAATCCACAGAATAGCGAGACTAGTTTTCCATTACGCTGCCAAAATTTTAAAGTGTGAAGAATTAAGAGAATTAGCTCGAGAGTTTATACTGTTCAGGGTGATGATGAAGACATTGGGCCACGAAATTAGTGTTAGACTCATTCATCGCAAGACCTACTTTCGATGTTGCGTCATTCAAATCTCGCAGCATGATTTGGAGATCATCCAGGCTTTCGTGGAACTTTGCTGGGTTTTCCCCACATCTATTTAAGAGTCGTTAATGGAACAAATCAAAGGTCTTCTTGAAGATGCTTTGAGTTCGGGAGAAATGGGCTTGGACCTGTTGGAGGGTCACTAGACACCTGTAATGACTTATAATGAACTGTTTAAAACTGGCTTAACCATTTGTGAGTAGACGGAATGATGAAACAGTATGAGACTCTGGTGCAATTGCTCGCTCTCCGCTCCCAGACGCAAACTCGTAACGCCATGTGTATTTTCGACTGTAGTGGGAACGCAAAAGATTTTTGTTGATTTTATGATCGAGATTTGTTGGTTACCCGCAGCTTTTATGCGATATTATGTGGTCTTACATGTTTTATGCTGTTTAACAGTTCAAAACACGTTTAATATCTTCAGAGTTACTCAGTATAAATCAATAAAGTCTCCGGACGACAGTAAAGCTAAGAGGTGCAAGAGAAAAAAACTGATCTTGGCCGGCCATGTGGTGAGATGTGATCCGTCCGTGATCTATGTTGCCATGTGTCAGCTGTTTCTCCCAACCAGAATAACGTACTGCGCAGCGGATGGATTCGAACGCGCATCTAAATATAACTCTAAAGCCGGCTACACAACTCACGAACTTTGTTACACTATCCACTGTAATGGGTTTCATATGTAAATGATATGGATGCTCCGACGATGATGCCAAATTATAATGACTAAAATTATGTTAGAACATCTCTACCTTCCTCGTAGGAGGAATATTCGTGTTATCATAACTAAGCACTGTTGCTCAAGGATACTCCATCACAGTTAAGATAAAACCGAGACCTCTTCATATCTATTATAATCGTCATCAATGTGATTTATACGCAAGTGCACAATATTATCTAAGTTCTATGTCGAGAGAAACTGGATTTTATTTCGTATTATTATTCAAGAGCTAAGGCCTCACTTTATCAGAATATTTCTGATTGATTGTCGCCTTCTATTAGCGGGTAGACAATTACGATTGTAAACCGGTACGATTTGGTTATGCGAGATAAATTCTCGTGACAAAATCGAATAATAAGATGTTATAAATTGAAACGGAATTGCTTATATTTATTTAATAGTTGTACAAATGGGAAGTCATTTGTATGTAGTACAATCGTTGGTCGGGCCTTAAGATCAAGTATTTGTGTTATGTATTGGGGGTGTGTTGACAACGTCACCACCAACGTCAACGCTCATTAGTAGAACAACCAGTATTATATCATATTGCATTTGAATATAATGTAAATAATCTAGAATGAATTAAAAACCGTAAACAATATGTAAATGTCTTTAAATACATTGTTTGTAATGTTAAACAATGTTTTTTTCCTCCGAGCTCTGTAACTGCGCAGTAGACGGTCATAGTTGATTAGGTATGTTAATTAATGACATACTGATAAATATACACGTAGCTTAGACGGATTTATTAACTCTTTATCAAATATTAATAACAATATAATTTTGTTGTTTAGTTATTTGGTTAATCCTTTGATGAACACGTGTTTAGTAAAATAAACCAGCCAGTAGGTATTGACTATTTAATTATGTAACAGAAAAATCCTCACATCTCTTATTTACGTGTACAGGACATGCCTTAAAAAAAGGGGTATTCCTCAAAGCGCACCTATTTTTAAGCGCAACTAAATTATTCCTTGAAGCGCAACCATTAGTTGCGCTCACAAATTCAATTGAAACTATAAGGGGTCCGGCTTGAGTACGGAACCCTAAAAAAACTATAGAATAGATATTTGTTGTTGCTAGCTTATCGATGATGACTTGTACCCAAAGTCTTTCTCTCCAGGTCCCAGGCTACCTTTCTGGCAAACACAACTTCAGATACAGTGTTTAAGGTAACAAAAGGACAGACATTAGCTTACTGCATTTATAATATCAGAACGGAAACTTCACGAATAACGTTTTAAAATATTAATCCGGTTTGTGCAGCAATTACAGATAAGTAGTACACCGGATCTTCTCTTCCGTTTATTTATATCTACGTACGTCTTGTAAAGCTCAAAGATCTCTAGGCCGGAAGATCTATCTCCGTCTTGTGCTTATTAATATAAACAAACCATTGCTCTTAATTGATTCCACATTTTCAAACATTTTTACTGAAACGATGACTGTAATTAACGCAAGTCTTTTCTTTGATTTTTCGCTGAAATGGAAATGATATGCCGTCTGACTTTTGGCTAGGAACATCTACACTTTTCCTGGAAGAGTCGTCATGGGTGACAGCGTTTATTTTAGCTTAAAAATTCAAGGACAAGTGCTCATGAAATGACTTTTCTTTTAAACAATTGACTCGCGCGTAAAAAAAAAGAATGTAGTGAACTATTTTTGTGAATTAGTAGCTCACGGCACTCAGTGGCAGTTATTCCAATGCCACTAAATTCCTGAGTCACCAATGTCGCTCACTGACGCATCACTTGACTCTAGTCTAATCTGCTGTTAACATAGCAATCATCAGATATTTTCGCAGTCTCGGTCACTGCGTTTTTCAGAACCACGCGGGTTTTTGATTACACACATTTGACTAGACTCTAGACACATTGCGTCAGTTATTCCAGGCAGCTTTCTTGAGAGAATGACCTGGCGAAAGGTGCTGGCGCTCTGCCAAAGTTCGCCGCTAAGATGTGATATGGAATCTATGTATTAAAGAGTATTCTGCTGTCTCCAATTGCAACTGTGTAATGTTTACATAACTACCCACTCATTATTAACTGACCTTTAGGTGAAGTTTCGGCTCACTGCACTAAAAGGTTATATGATTTCCGTAAACAGCATAGTACATACGTTGGTCTAAATCTGAAAGAAAACAAAACATTAGTATCATCCCACTCGGATCATAAAAGTTGATTGAGGGAAAGTTTTTTTCTCAATTCGCTATCTAACACGAGGATTTCCCGTTTGCTTAAGTACCATCTGAATTTAGTGGGCGCTGGGCATGATTTCAACGTTGGAACTATAAATGAAATATTTCCTATTTGACCGACCTACGTCTGATACGTGGCTGGGACCTCAAGATCTGCACTGCATTCATACTAGGTCAGTGCCACTAGATCAGATCAAAGAGGCACCTAAAAATGTTGTTTTGCCAACCATAAATCAAGACAAATGGTTTCTGTCAGAATAAAATTCTCGTTACAGTCGCTCACATGTATATTTGTTTATTGTTCTGCTTCAATAATAACTTGTCGTATTTACTTATCCTTGTAATATTTACTGTAATTACTATTCAGAGAATACTGTGTACCTATGTTGATTTTATAGGTGTTTAATACTTCATGCCACGCCAAACGTAATGTTAACTTTAATACCGACATGTTATAACGTGTTATGATGATGGAAAAACTCTGCAGACAGAAAATAACAATGTCTAGAATATTCCGAAAATTGATTATGTTGGAAAATTACATTCACTGATTGAGGAAAACTTCAGATGAGATCTAGTAGGAAAGAAGAAAAATAATATATTATAACGGAGGCTTTGGTTAATTGCCAGAACTGTCGGATTTTTCGAAAGAGATACCGCCGCCCCGGAACACAAAGGGCAAGGAAGGCACATGGATGGGTTTTAGTCAGTACAAGTCTGACACTCCCTTCGGCCCCGCCCAGAGCGGGAGAAGTCACTTGATGATTTCCCATCCGAAAAAAAAGGCCTCTGGTTAAAGTTAAAAAAATATAAATAAACCCTGCAAAGTATCAATAACCTAAGCTTTATCTTGGTGCTGTAAATAGCCCACAGTTTAGCGAACCTGTAACCACAAATTAACTAACATCGACAAACCGCACCAGTTATAATTATTTTCTCCATTAGGGATACTATCATGTTGTTACGTAGCATATGTTTATTCAGAATCAGACGCCAAAGCTATCACTTGTCACTACGGTCTTAAACTTGACAAAATGCTTGGCAGTGGAAATGAAAACGTGTTGAACAACATACAACAATTATAACCCAAAATTTCTCTGAATAGTAATTACTCTAAAGGCGAGGAAATTAGTAGAACGTTCTTACGCCATCTTTAGACCGAGCACGTGGCTGAAAGCGGCTGTAACGCGTTACCGGACTTGAAGTTTAGCTCACCATTACAACGGAAATAGCGTGAAAATATATTCATAGAGGTGAAAAGCGAAACGTTATCTTGTTTCTAGAAATTTCGATAAACTTATTTTAAGAAACCACGTGGCGGTATCGTGAATATTCTTAAGATTTTGTATTCGCAACTTTTTCGATGGCTTCCTGGTAAATATTTGGCTCATCTGTGACGTCCGAGATGTCTCTTTGAGAATTGTTGACGATATCTAATCGTTTCATTATAAAAAAGTCGAATAGTTCTATGCATAGAATTTCTATCTTTAGGATCGTGTTTTTTTTTTTCACAAAATCCGTTCTGCTCTCCTTACCAAAGTCACGTCAAGTGACACTCCATATTTTCTGATCAGATACTTTGTCCAGCAAGATCTAGATTGTTTCAGCAGTCGTTTGCTATTTTCTGCACTCACATGGTAGAGAAGACCGTCAAATGCATCGTCATTAACACTATCGTAATGTGCTGCGTGGACATAGACGGTTGTAGATCGGTCTGACCCCTATTGTATGCAACCTTGAAATATCGATTAGTGACGTTGCAAATGAACTTCTTTGCTACTGCGACACAGGTTTTTTTTGACTGTATTATCTAAAAAACTATTTGAGCTATGTGTCACTTTTTCGAGTGTTTTTTTTTTAGAATGCACTTTAGAGAAAAGCGGGCCGACTGTGTGCCTCGAATAAGCGAATTTTCATATTGGAATGCGTAAAAGATTGATTGATAGTTTTAGCGTGGAAGAATCCAGTTTTTACTTGCGAGTGGTGTTCGGGATTTTATTAAACTTTTTTTATTTATCTTCATTCTGTAAAACTTGTAATTTTTATACAAAACAACTGTTTGATGATTTTTGATTTATTTTATTTTTAAGCTATTGCATAGCTTCTATCGCGGGCCTTGAGCGTGGAGACCGAATCCAGAAATTCCGTAACGAAAATAACCGTAACGTAACTTTCGTAACGTAACGTAACGAAAATAACCTAACACCTAGTGCCTAACACGTAGTGTCAGATATTGACAAGCCTAGGTTATGCAGGGTGTAAACAGACTCTTCACGAAGCCGTCAACCAAGCATTATGTACATCAAACTAAGTAACTTTACGCAAAAATTTGTGCTGGGAAACTACTTTTATTTTGGGGCTGAAAAATCACGTTTTACAGTAGAAGTCAATGTAACGCACTCAAAACATTGTGCTGATGGATGGATTGAATAGTAAGGGGGTCCTGGAGGTGATTAAAGTAAAAATCTTACATTAAAAACATGTATTTAAAAAAAAAAACTTGTGAAAAACTTGGAACTTTGACCCCCAATATCTCCGTAACTAGAAGGTTCCCAGGTATAGCGTAGAACAAAAACATGATCGCAATGGCGGGGAAAACAAATTCCTTTCGGCTTCGTTAAGAGTCTGTTTACACCCTTTATAGGTAAACCTATACAACCTAACCTCCTAGCTCAAGCGATAGATTAAAAATAATAACCTAGGCTTGTCAATATCTGACACTACGAAAGTGAATAAATAATTATATTTACATAAGTTGATAAAAAATGCTATGCAATAGCTTACCGCGGCAGTCTCCGAGTGCCACACGTCTTTTTTTTATTTTATAATTATTGGGGATATGAAAGTTACATGCTACAGAAAGTAAAAAAAAAATCTTAAAAGCTAAAGATCACAAACATGTAACCCACACCAATATACACATCTTAACAAAAGAATAACAGACTGTGGTAGATTTTACAGAATATAGAGCCCTCTGTGACAGCTGTATTTAACGTGTTACAATTCAATTAAATTATTTTATTCCCATTAAATTCAATTAAACTTATCCTTATTTCGTTTGATAACATACAAATTATTTAAATTCCATTAAATTATTGATTCAATTAAATTCAGTTCCATAATAAAGTTCAATATATTACAAAATCAAAGTAATTCAATGCAGTTCAATATAATTCAATTCAAAATAATTCAATTCAAAATAAAATACTTAATAATTAGATTTAATTATGACCTCTATACTGCGATTCTGACAAAATATCTATAACTTTTTTTTAAACTTCTGGTTGGATAGAGTAAATAATATGTCAAGCTCCAATTCAAGCTCAGACTTGTTTCTTAATGTAGTTGGTTCCTCTTGTACAGGTTTTTCACTATATATTACATTTTATAAGTTATACATTAACTCAACACACAAGCTTTATAACGTCAAACGACAGCTAGTGATTGATGAGATCATGAATGTTAAGTTTTATCTGATCTGATTGACAGCACTTCATGCAACCGGTCTTGAAATTCAACAGAATACAACTAATTTTATGATCGTACGCTCTATTTTATTTTATTTTATTTATTTAGGGATAATAAACAACTACAACATATATAAACATAAGATTAATAACAAAACTAAGTGGTAATGTTGCAGTCCACTACATTATCCGCAGATAAGACATATTTAAGTATCAGTGGTTGCCACTAGATGGGCATTACCAAAATTAACAAATATTTTGAGATAGTTAATAATTATACTATAAAGCTAACTATAGCAACAAACCAAATCAGATCAAAAACAATAACAGTTTCGTTACGAACATTCTGCCTTAGATAAATAATAAGAATAAGATTACAGTAGATTACAGTTATGATATTTTTTTTATAATATTAGATTTAAATTCATTTTTCGAGCATGCAAATATATCAACATCAATAAAACTTGAATTATAGGATTCCAACATTCTACCTATGAATAGGGCAGCGTAAGCCAGAGTTTGTGCGACAAGAATTTAGCGCAAATAGAGTACGTGCACGAACCTGACGCACATGAACTGTTCGGGGGACAGAATAACACAGCATACTCGTAAGATCTATGGCATCAAAATTATTGTGAACTATATCATGAAGCACATTGGCCTCCAGGCATTTACGCCGGTTCTCTAAGCTGATAAGCTTGTACTTATCAAGAAGTTGGGAGTATGACAAATAAGTCTTAGTTCCATAACATCTATAGCACATAGCACGGAGGAACTTGCGCTGGACCCTTTCTATTTGAGCTACGTACTTTTGGTAGAAGGGGTTCCAAATAGGGACCGCATACTCTAACTGAGAGCGAATGAGCGTCTTATACAGATAGAGATAGGTTGAGGTACGCTTAAATTCAGTTGAAGATCTCATCACAAATCCATACATTTTAAAAGCACTATTGACTATGGCTATTTGTACAAGGCTACTGAATACTCCAATCGATTATTAAAATAAACAAAGTATAATATCCGCTACTATGCGATTTTCATAACAAACAGAACGGTTATTGCCATCAGCTGAAATCAGTTAAATGTTGAGTCATATTCAGATCAATTCAACTCACTATATCTAACCTACATAAAACTGTTTTGTCAGCTGTTTCTTTCAAATTAAGGCTAAAATCAAATAAAATTCTTAACCTAAAGAAATAAGAATCATTTGATTTAAATATGTTCAGAGTTTGATAAACGTACTTGAATTTAATTCGCTAACGGTACCCTATGCCGATGCCGTCACGGCGCAGGCCAATAATAATCAACGGACCCTGATATTCTGAATGATAACGGAGCCTTAGGCATGAACTTAAGTGTCAGTAAGCAAGACAAAGTTAATTTATAGTTATTTTATGTGCTTTGATACGCACGATTTAGTGGTCCTAGGTTACGATGTAGTCTGGCTGGCAATAGACGACGCATTTCTTTAAAATACGTAGACATACTATGTTCAGTGTTCTCGTGGTATTAGATATTAATAAATCTGGCAACGGAATCATCATCATCATCATCTGCCTAGTCTTTTAGGATCGGCTTCCACCATCGTCGAACCAGTTTCAGCTGAATACCAGCATTTTACATGGAACGACTATCTGACTTCCATAACTCTGTTACTGGGTATCACGAAACCCCTTGGTAAGACTGATTGAGAATCGTAAAATCTGCGAATGAAGTTTTAGTCATGTACTCCAAATAGTTTAAAGCCAAGCATTGAAAATGTCGTTTAAATCTGTTCAATACTTTTTGAAGGCTGCAGCACAAGCGAAGTAAACAGGAATTAAACAATATTCTGCTACCTGTTCGTGTATTAGTATACACAATCTCGCTACATTTTATGCGTAAAGAGTAAATATGTAACAATATTATTTATAACTAGAGCCTTTTGTTCCTCAACAGAGTGTAAAATAGACTAAATGAGAAATAATGGGCGTAGTAGTAAGGTATCTCTCACATAGCATAACATCACGTCTGTAATCTCCGAAGGTTTAGGCAGAGGTGAACCTAAAAGTAGACCCACACTAAGCCAATCACGTTTAAGTCCCATGTAGTAGGCGAGCCTATTGTCACCAATCGGGCGGGATGGAAAATACCCAATAACACTGACCGACGACCTTGGAATCGAACCCCTTCCGGTGGGGAAAAGTAGTAAGGTATCTAAATGCAGAACTAAAGAAACTGGACGGTGTGGCGCATCTTTGGTTTTGATCAACTCTGTGATCAAACTAAGAAGTAGAGTAGATAGAAATTCAGTCACTATTTGACTGAAGAACAAAACAACATTTTGCAGAGCTAAAACCCGTAAACGTAAACTTTTTTCATCAAATCCATAAAATTGTGATCAAAGGAGCGTTCTTGTAAGTTATGTCTGGAGTTTAATGGAATCATTTAGAGTCAATAAATACATCATGTGTTTTAGCTTTAAATTGGCGGCGCTAATTATGACTAAGGTTATTGCTATGGCATATGACGCACTAGGAGATACAGACTGCAAACTCAAGTGAACCAGCAAATGCAAGCTTATAAAGTTTACACAAGTGTACGGAAGGCTTGCAACAGACGAAGATGATTTTGAACTCATGAAGCCTTCATTTACAGTGTTAACTGTTTCTTTCTGAATGAGATAAGTGTTTAAAACTCTTCGGTAACGGCCTGGACCTTACATTCGGCATAACTGATAATTTCCACCTTCAGTCATATTTTACTTTATTGATGTGAAACATCTATAGCAGCGGGTAAAACCGATTGTTGACGATGGATAGTATATATCTACACTGTACTGTTGCTGTGTACTGTTATTTTATGCATATTACTTGTACAAAATAATTTCGATGTTTGATATCTGCCAGGTGTCCCGTGATGGTCCACAATTTTTTTTAATTATCGATCTGTTTCCATTGTATATTATTTTGGCCCTTTGCATAAAGCATAAACTTCCACAGCTTAGGTTCTGGGGCTAGGACATCAACATATCCCGATTTATTTGAGCTCAGCGTAGCATATCTTCTTCTTCCATACTTCTCTATTACTCGTCACAGCAGAAGTGACCTCCTTTCTAGCCATATCATCGTTCACACAGTCCATCCTTAGTTTTGGACCTAGAACATATGAGTTTAAATAATATTATTCAGGCTATATCTGTGCCTATGCGTTAGAGTAACCGCAGCAAATCTGTCTTGTGCGCTACAAGCCTAAGATCGCACATGCAACGAACTCATTGTTTAGTCTAGAACTCTTCTCACAACTAGCATCAGTATTTTTTGCTTTTAATAAATATACTTTCAATAAAAATCGATTGCCAAGAAAACGATTGTTTACAAAACAAGCGCTTTGCAGACACTATTGCAATGAGATTCTAGCTAGTTCATTATGTGCCTTTTTATGAACTTAAAAGAAAAAAGCCACATCGGTGACTAGATCAACTGGAGACTTTGAAAACGGAACAAGAGCATGTTTAAGTGTGTCGAATGCTTCTGCAAACACCATTTAAGAAAACGATAAAAAAAATGAATCTTGTATAGTATATCTATTTTATATCGAAACAACCTTTTACCTTTCCTAAAACCTGCGCTAGGTCACAATATAAAAAGTAGACCTTCGTTCCCATAAATCACATAATCACAAACTTCGACACACCCGTTTCATTCTATATCGGGCGTAGGTATAACTAGCAAGCAGTAGGCATAACATTCGTAATAATATTCATGAAATGATTGTTTTTCTGCAATAATATACGCAATTATCCCTCCCCTTATCTAAGTTCCTGGCGACAAATACCTACGTTTGTCAACTGGATCGCGTGAAGACGTGGGTGTTGGTACAAGATATCGAATCAGCTTCTGGCTGCACTTTTTAATTTTCCATAATTCTCTGTCTCGCGTAATTTTAACTATAATACCACAAGCTTATCTTATCCAGTTTGTCAAATTTCAGTTTAACTACCGTAATAGGTCCCAATACAGATCCCTTGGGGACGCTGCGTAACAATCAACGGTGTTTAGACGATAGCAATTTTACGCATGGGCTTGCAACAGTCATAAACTGGAGCAAAACACAACCGGCAAACTGGAGCTATTGATGACTTCCCAATTTATGACTTTGTATTGAGCAATAAATACAAAACACAAAAATATGGTAAGGTCATCGTTGAACATGGTGCTTGAAAAAACATTGTGTGCCTATTAACTACAATGTCGGCTATAATTCCAACAGTAATCTATTTACATGTTCGAGTAATTACACCTCTAACATGCGATGACGTGCGGCCCAACGATACGATTAATCACCTACCTGTGAAGCACGCTGTGCCAAGTTCTAGTCCGGCGGTCTCTTCTGACTTGTGCCATCGGAAGATAGGAAGAGGAGCCAGGTCGTGCGATCGCGACACGCTTACGCACATCGTACGTCAACCCATAAACATTGATAGCGAAATGCAACAGTAAAAATATTATGTGAGAAACAAGATCAAATTACATCTGATAGGCAGATATCGAAGACGAGGCCTTTGACTTTTGTTTTATCCAACCCTAATGTCTACATTTTTGTCTTCGTCCTAAGAAGATTTAACGGAAAGAGTGCGGATTTCGTAATTTCGTTCTTATCTATTTAAAAACAATCATGTGATCGCTAGCCAGCGCAAACCCCTCGCAAGGTTAAGGATTCAAGATGATAAAGTAAATGAAACCTTCGAAACTCTTACGTCTATTTTGCATTTTGAGTGAAGTCCAAAGGTTTAGCTTATGGCGGCAAAATCTGATTTAGATCTTAATGAACACTGCTCATTCCAATTCTCAGAATCTGCAAAACCATACAATAAGATCTGAAATTCACAACACAATTAAAGAAAATGCTTACGTGATCATCTCTATTCGAAACTTCTTCACGGTAAAACATTTTAAATTTACACACCGACGACCTAGTAGCACAATTTCAGTTTGTGTATGATGCAGAACCAACGTTTAAATCACTAAGTTAAATTGCTGATAATATACATATTTTGTCCCGAGTAATGTCATGTAGGTGAAAATTGCAACTTTGTAACAATTAACAGCCTCTGTCGTATACTCGTATGTGGAGCTTTACTCTTTTATTTATTTGAATGTTATCTCAAGGTGCCGATGGCAGTATGGATTATTCTTCCTCTCCTTCTCTTTGGTTCAATTCGTCAATGTTTTCAACTTTATGGTCAAAAAGATTTACGAACACTACTCTGCAAGTATGTACAACTATAGCTTTTGCCCGCGGCTTCTTTAGAATTTGACAATCAATTCGGGTTGTACTCTGCTTGTAATTTAATCCTGATTCGAAAAACACGTGGACAATTATAACGTGATTGTGGTTTTTCCTGGGAACATTTTTTTTTTTCGGGATGATCGGTATCCTATGTCCGTTCCTGTACATCTGACAACCTATATGCATTTCAGGATGATTGGTTCAGTGGTTTAGGCGTGAAAAGGTACAAAACATACAAACGAACATACAAACTTACTTTCGCATTTATAATATTAGTAAGAAAAGATGAATTTTATAGAGTGCCTTGCTTTCGGTGATTACATCCAACGTTGTTTTCGACTCACGATGCCAAATATCCGAGAAAGTATTGCCTATATTTAGACTCGATGTAGTGTTTTTGTTTATGCACACAAAGCAAGGACGGAACGATCAAATCAAACAAATCAGACAAATATGCACAAAGTTGGATCCGTAAATCAAGATAATTTTGATTGAGTAATATGAAAGAAGTGCTGTTGTAATACATGGTTTTATGAAGGCTTTTGTAGAATATTCAGCACACAGCTGTATCCTATTTACTAGAGATAAACTTGTATAAGTACACGTATAATCGTTACGGTAACCTAGTTAGTTCTCTTCTTTACAAATCTCGGAAGGTCACCGATGACGGTCGTCACTGAGTCGCTATGTCCATAGGTGTTCAATTTACCGATGGTGGCTAATAAAACAGCAATGGACCATTCGCTGAAGTTGAAAAACATTCTGATTATCACCTGGCGCCTCGCTAATTTACACACATTTCTATTTGTTTTATAATTTAGGATGTTGTTAGATTCTGAGTGCGTTGCTTCGTATCAACATTATATCTTTGATTAAGAGGAGTGACGTTTTCTCTTATATTTTTATTTTAATACAAATGTTGTTGGTGTAATCCGCTGTATAAAAACTCAAACACATGTTGGTTAGTCTAAATATTGTGTCTTTAGCTTCTCCTAAACATAAAGGACTCGAGTTTTTAAGTCAGCATAACGCCAAAATAAATCAAGATGCTTATACAATTTATCCTCAAATATTTTTTCGGTTTAAACACGAAAATCTTCGTGAGTGGGAATTAACGAAATCATTTCACGGCATTTTAACCTATATCTGTTTGGAACTTTCCGGAACTAGCGTGGGAACTAACTATTAACTAACACACCTAAATATACGAAAAATGGGTGTCGAATGTCGATAGTTTACAACACCCATCTGTAACGAATATTGGTGTTGTTGTTTGACCAATTCGTATCAATTTATTATTTTACAACTGTACTTAAACTTTTAACTTTTTTTTTTATTTATAAGCATCGTAACATTTAACTGTATGTCTACAGATGCATTATTATTGTTTTTTGTTACCTCATTCAGTTTTTAACTTCGGACTTATTTTTTACGTTTATTAGCCTAAGAGCCCATTAAGAGCAGTGGTGGCCCAGTGGTAGCGACCCCGACTTACGAACAGTAAGTCGTGGGTTCGAACCCAGGCTGGCTGGCTACTACTTTGTGTCATTTATTTCATCACCACTGCCCCCAAAAACGGTGAAGGAAAACATCGTGAGGAAACCGGCATGTCCTTTAACCAAAAATTCGAAGACATGTGACATCTACCAATCCGCACTGGGCCCGCGTGGTGGATTATAGCCCATTCCCTCTCATAGAGAGGAGGCCTGTGTCCCAGCAGTGGGAACATAGGCTGATGATGATGAAGAGCCCATTTCATACGTGAATTCTATATAAAAAATTCTTTTTCACTTCATTTCAGTGACGCTCGGCTAGTAACGAGAGTAATTCACTATCCTATAAAAACTATTTCTCTGTACACCATGGTATTTGTACTTGTTCACTGCTAAAAGGTTGTTATTGGAGTCACAAATATACCTGCAAGGCCGGCCAGTGCGTACGTGCTCCCAGTAGCGCACTCGAACTCAGTTACTACGACCCGTCTTTAACAGCTGATGTCGGTCACAAGATAACACCCAGAAGGGCTTCCTAATCACTTCGGCTATTAGTAAAATTTTCCATTACACACAGTTCGCATGTTTATTCAAATTTTTCGTCTCTGACATTACTGACCGTATTTGGGCGGTTCTTATCCGCTATGCGTGCATATCGACAAGAATTCAAGGTCTTAGCGCGCAGATATCGGTTATCGTGAAAACTGGCTCTAGAAATATTTAACTTTGATACGCAATGAAGTTGTAGCCATAAAATAAGCAATTGAAATTATTAAACATGCATATTAGATATTACTGTACTTCTGTGTGTATCCTGCGACCTATTAACAGTATTAACAGTAATGTATATGAATGACATGACTTTAAAGAAGAATCAGTGATCTAAGTACAAATAATGTGTGAAGGTTCTTCCTTTATCGATATGCATGAACCTGTTTACTAAGACAACAGTATCAGCGCTCATGTTTATTTACATTTGTACGAGGGAGATGAAACCACCCCAGATTCGTTCACCTGCCCGATACAGGGGTGTGGTGAGGGTCGTTGGCCCCACTGCTAGTAGGGCATTGACCTCGCGCCGTCATCTGTTGCACACAGTTACATTATGTAGGTATCTCGCGTTTAACCCAGTTCACACACATTGACACATGTAGTGTACTCGTTGTCATTATCGTGAACAGCAGCAAACTGTATTACATAAAGTTTTCCGCTCATTAATCTAAAATTGTATTAAATAATTATGAGGATTTATAATTTGTTATTAATATTATGATACTGATAAGAAACATCACGTGATATTTTCGTATGGTATTTAAAAATAACAGAGATACTTGGCACTGATTATGGTTGATTGCTTAGATTGGAAGAAGACTTAAATACGTTATGTGTTTTAAATATTTAATATAAGATTACTGGCATGGTTATACGAGCTTACAATTACGCATAATTGGGAAGATAATGATGGTACAGAAATAACAGTTGTTAATGACGACAAACATATGGGCGGGCCTATTTATGGGCTTCACGATTATTTTTGTTAATTGAACTACTTAATATTTTATGAAGTAGTAACTGAGAATTTAAATGTTATATACAATGTTGCTAGGTATACTTTAATATTGATACAATTTAGACAGCTGTTTGCAATGTAGAATTTTTAAGTCATTTTGAAGTAATCAGTGACAGCAGGCCTACTGGCCTGCTGTCACTGATTACTTGGTATTGGTGGGTATCTGGTACTCCAGATACCCACCAATACCAAGGTGTGTTGGAACCTTCTACAACATTCGCAGATTCACACGGTATACACTACACAGATATTGAACCCTTTCTCATTTGGCGTAATGGTAACGCATTAGCTTCTTCAGATAACAAAAAACACGTGTTGTTTCTAATTTTATTAATCTATTCAAATTATAATTCTTCTGCTCTTAATTCTATCAATATGTAAGACCTTGGATTATAGTCATTTATGGATCAGCAAATTGATTTTGCAAGAAATAGTTCACTTTCCATTGCCGGGGTAAGGAATTATAAAAACCTCGCAAGTTTTTAGTGTAATAAGCTTTACTTTAAATACCTTTATGATCCTATTACTATTCAAAACATCCATCAGCACAATGTTTTGAGTGCATTACAAAAAGACCTACCGTAATGCGTGATTTTTCACCTTAAAAAAAGTCGTTTGCAGCAATAATTTTTGCGTAGAGTTACTTTGTTTAGATGTACCGATTGCTTGGTTGACGGCTTCGTGAAGGATCTGTTTACACCTTGTATTTAGATCGTCAATGCTCATACCTTCTCTGTATGAGAGGAGACCTTTGCCTTCCAGCATAGCTATTCACAAGCTCCGATTCGATTACGATTCAGAAAGTCGTATGTCTACCTCGCTCGCTTTCGTAATGCCAAAAAAAAAACGGACATACGACTTATCGAATCGAAATCGAGTCGAAGCCTGTGTGAATAGCTATGCAGAAGGACTTTGTCTGGTATTGTTTATCTTTTTGTAATGTGTGGTGTTTAAAGAATAAATAAATAACTATAATTCGGTTTCCACAAACAAGAGTAGGTTTGGGTTTCATTAAACGAAACTGTTACATCATTCCATTAGATAACGAATACTTCATTATTTATGATCAGATCGGGGATCTAATTTTATTCTCTAATCTAGTTCCGATAACCTGCAATATTATCTAATCATACGATATTGTATTTAGGGAGGTGATAAGAGCGATGTTGTGTGCACACTCATTTTGTTTACTACCTACTTCAATAAGGTTACCTCTATTGCCCCCGTTGGCTAAAAAGCTGTAACTCAACAAAATGTTAATTTAGAGGAAATATAAAAACATTATTCTCTTATTTAATACGTAAATGATATCAGCACAAACTTATTTTACAAATCGGGTTTTTTAATGTCCCAATAAAGGTCCAGAAGAGATGTTTCAAGCTTTCAGATGCTAAAACAAGTGCGAGTTCGACTCGCGTGGAGAGGGTTCCGTATGTTAATCATCTAAATTCCGTAAGTTGTTTTAAATCTGACTCGAAAAAAGTTTAGTACTTCGATTGTATTAGGTGTCGATCCGTGTAATATTAAATATAATGTCGAGTCTAATACCATAGATATCTTATGGGTTTTCCTGTAATCTACAGGCAAAGAACTAATTGTGGTATATTTTTCAAAATTTTCGGCCCTGTTGTTCCTGAGTTAAGGCCCCCCCCCCCCTTAACTCAGGAACAACAGGGCCGAAAATTTTGAAAAATATACCACAAGTAGTTCTTTGCCTGTAGATTACAGGAAAACCCATAAGATATCTATGGTATAATGGAAAATTTTCGGAATGGTCGGTTTTCGCCTATTTTCTTAAATACCTTCAAAATTATTTCTCTTAAAGTTATAAAAAAAATACAATTAAGATGCTCATTATGAACCCTTTCATTTGATTTGTAACACTAACGTGTTACAAAACAAAAAACTAGGTATATGTACCTAGTTTTCAAATTTGAAGTGGTCCCCATATTTCAAATTCATTTATTTACGTAACACGTCCGTATTAGAGTCGACGACTTATATGTAAGTCGTCGACTCTACTTTGGTACTCGTGTACCAAATTTCAACTGAATCGGTCGAGAACATTCGGAAAAATCGGCTGTGACAGACGGACAGACAGACAACCGAGTGACCCTATAAGGGTTCCGTTTTTCCAAAAAGGTACGGAACCCTAAAAACAGATTTTTTTAAACATGTTCTACTTTTTGGCTCAAGAGGGCAGTAACACCATTGCGATGTGATCGCTAAAGTACATTGAGGACGAGCGACGCCCTTAATAGCCGGCTTCCTGCAATTAACTCTATCTCTAGACGTCCCAATTCACACTCAGACTGAGTGTGAGTCGGACCAATTTGACAGGGTCTCGGCGAATCAAGATGTCTCCTTACCGAATCACATGACCATACGAATATGGCGAGGGTCATCAAATGTACTGAAGCTAATTAATTGACTATCTATTACTAAACCTCGGAATCTGTACTAGTAAAAAAGTACTTAGTGACTTAATATTTCAACCATCGTCTACGTGTAGGAATAGTATGAAAAAAAAGTGTGTGTCTACTTATTAATTACGCACGTAAGAAGTTATACTTCTTTGGCGTCTAAAACTAAAATGTTGACTAGCTAACTTCAGGGTGTATGTTGACTAGTTAACTTCAGGGTGTCGGTTTTTCGTGACAGTGTGCGCGGGCATCGTAAAAATTTACCCTCATCATTTTTCCCTAACGCGCCAAAAGAAGTACAACTTCAAAAAGGTTTCACGAAAGAGATAACAGTTCGTATCTTCTGACCTCCTTGCGTTTTATTCATGGACTCCTGCCGGCTTGACACTTACTTCGACTTCCTGTCTTAATAAGTTACTGTCCAGTTTCCACAGATAACGGTTTTACGTAACGTCTTCAGGAAATAAAACGGTATCTTTAGGTGGTTTGTTGTGTAAATCTTAAACTTTATTCTTCTCCTGCTGTGTAATATGTTATGATCTTCCATTCTCCCTGTCAGTGAGTCAGTCGTCACGTTGTCATTCACTCCCATTTCTGAACTTAGTTTTTTACAGAATGGTTCATTGTTTGTTCCTTATTTTTTTCTGCAAATTACAAAACACTGACTTGCTGAGTTATATTTGGAGCGGTGTTTAAACTAAACTTGATTGAATTTGATTGGCTTCTTTTGGTTACTGTTTTACAACTTTATTTTTAATATTTCTTAACAAATGTTGTTCTTATTAGAGAAATAATAAGAAAAGTTATGCTCATTGCGGATCAAATGAAACTAAAAGTGTTATTTTTAAAGATTAGGGAAGAGGAAAGATGTACCCATTTACATGTGCTTACGGCACTAATTACTAAGTAAAACCTTAGCAACTATGTTTCTTTGAAGTAACATGCGGCTAAACTAGCTACTGTATGGCTTTGTAATCCGGGTTACGAATTGCGGAATTACGTTTTAGTATGTGTTATCTTATTAGCTTACATAATAGGTCCTAAAAAGGTATGTAATAATACTATTCATATGAAGTTATGTAATGATGTTCGTTGTTCCTTCCGTGATGGAAATA
Source organism: Lycophotia porphyrea (assembly GCA_950005105.1). Lineage (NCBI taxonomy): Eukaryota > Metazoa > Arthropoda > Insecta > Lepidoptera > Noctuidae > Lycophotia > Lycophotia porphyrea. The sequence continues at coordinate 16,030,004 of OX465388.1, read as the reverse complement.
TTTTTATTTGATTTCAGATATTTTTCTTTTGATTATCATAATTTAGGACCTTAGTTCTCGGCCAACAAACGAGACAGACGTTGCTATAAAGTAGGATCTATTTATAGGACGTACATAATATTTATCAACAATGCCGAAGGAAAGCGTGTCAGCCCACTTAAAGTACATCCATTCATTGCGTTGGAAGCCACGTGTGTGTTTGTCTTTGTGATGTGTTATGAGACGCCTATTTCTCGGTAGCGGAAGTTAAGACAGCCTTGGAAAGGGTCAAGGGACTGAGTATCTATGCGTATGTTACCGGAACGGCTAGCTCTTTAACAATCTTGTTGTGTTTTGTTTAGTTGGTTATCGAATAAGAGTAAATATGGTTACTTCGTTAAGCCTTGCCAATATTGGGATAAAGGGACTAACTATTACATACCGATTACAAAAACTCTTTTTTTTTAATAGTCAATCATCTGCATGTGTTTTGCACATCAGTAAAATTTTAAGTGTCATGCACTCAGAAGCCGCATAGCACTACGTACGAGCTGCGTAGTAGCTGAGTAGCACTGCGACCAAGTCTCGTAGCACTGCGGTGGACTCGCGTAGAGGCGTTGAAACCGCGTAGCACGGCTCATGAACTGCGTACCTCTTCGCAGGAGCTGCGTAGCTTTGCGACCAAGCCGCGTAGCACTGTGGTTGACCCGCGTAGAATCGTTGAAACCGCGTAGCACGGCTCATGAACCGCGTACCTCTTCGTAGGAGCTGCGTAGCACTGCGACCAAGCCGCGTAGCACTGCGGTGGACCCGCGTAGAGGCGTAGAAGCCGCCTAGCACTGCTCACGAACCGCGTAGCTCTGCGTAGGAGCTGCGTAGTAGCTGCGTAGCACTGCGACCAAGTCGCGTAGCATTGGGGTGGACCCGCGTACAGGCGCTAGGGGTAAAAGCAGCGTAGCACTGCTCAGGAACCGCGTAGTAGTCGCGCAGCACTTAGTAGGCTGCAGCCTCGTAGCGCTGCTAAACTAAGAATAAGCAAAATGTCTACAAATAAACAAAGAATAGCTTATACTAAGTATAACTTTGACAGTTGTATTCGTACAACGGCTATTCCGAAGTTATTCGCGCCTCCACCCTTGTTTAAAGCTAATATAACCTTAAAAATACCACAGTTTGTGTTTGTTTACGCGCATTTCAGTCTTTTACGTTCGTTTTGATTATGGAATTAAATGCAATAGAAGAAGTAGAACAAGTAAATAACATTATAAATATAATGCAGGTTCAAAGAAAAGTTAAAACATTAAAAAAAAAAGAGAAAATCCTTTTGGTTTATATAACGATGAGCAGTTTCGGTTAAAATATCGATTTTCTAAAGGTAGTGTTACGTTTATAGACCAATTATTTGGTAGATCTCTCAATGTGGACACGCGCGGAGGTGGATTATCTTCTGTTATATTATATTTCTTTATCCAAAAAAATAAACTTTTAAAAAAATTTATTGACTCAGTACGCGCGCAAAGAATAGAACAAACAAAACGGTCGAGAAACGTCAAAAGTTGACAAAGGGATACAGTTTTCATAGACAAACTGCTTTTTTTTAGAAGTTTCTCTTTGGTCGCGCTGTTGCCAAATCGTGCATTTTGACGTAACGGAAGAGTTGTTAACCCAAAGATATACCTAGTTTATTTGTAAAAAAATATTCTCGACATATTCCTAAGTTATAACTGGTATAACTATACTTAGTATAAGAATGGAATAGATGCGGTATAACACATTTTTATTTGTAAGGCTGTAAAAGTTGTAGCATTTTCGTGTTTTTAGTTTCCACACTTTAAAAGTGCAATCTGCTTCAATATGTTCGAACTTTAAACCGTTTTGATACCTACGTAGTTTACAAACTCTTCTAAATGTCTGGCCCAGTCAAATGAAGTTAAAGTTGTTGCCTATTAATATGCGCATATGCGCATATGCGTTCAACCCGTGTCCCTCACTTATCTGGGCACATTTCTCAAATATAGTAAAAAAATACTGCGGAATAAACTTTATCTTTTTCTCTATCTTATCGCCTGTGAATTGAGAGGTTTTTTTTTGTTTACATTAAAGTTGTCAGCTGATGTTTTCGCTTTATTTTATAATCAAGTTTGGCTTGATCCCACGTTTTAAAATTATCCAATCAATCAAAGGTCTTGTCCTGATATGCAGTAACAGTTTTTGAACGACTTTTATGACGTATGTTTTTATTTTCTTTGTTCTACGAAATCTGATGACCGCAGTACAAAATTGAACACTGAACGTGTCAGGGGCACTACAACACGTGCTAGGTGCACTACATTCATAAGTAAAATATGTTTTACTGTTTTAAGCTGATAAAGTAAGTTTGGATGTAGGTGGTAGTTTCTGGAAGTACAGATCCGATTAAATAAAATCTGTCACTGATAGAACTTACACTATTTCCGAGTGCCCTTGCCTATTGTTTCTTCTACGTGGACGAAGTCAGGGGCAGAAGCTAGTTCCTTATAATATCACTTGACTTACTTATCACGAAGTTCACATAATATTGACTTCGGAAGATTTTAGAAGTTGTTATGATAATGAGCAAATATATTTTTAGACATTCGTTATTATTTTAACCTTTACAAATCATACAAAAGTTCGGCTCAATTTAGGTGCAAAATATTATATTGTTACATAACCTTAACATTTGATTACATTATTGAAATTGAGCATTCAAATAAAATTTCGAATTCTAATATTACAATGATTTTCAATTGCGTATTGGTATGTGTGTGAAAAATCCCCACTTGTTTTGAATATAACACAAATGAATACATAAAAAATACTTATTTGGAAATGTTTACGAATCGAGCCACTCAAGGTGATTTATTTATTACTTCCAAAGATAATCTAAAAATTGTTTATCATAGATTAGTAAATTTTGGACTGAGCATCCTGTTTATCTGCAAAGCAGTTATCGATTTACCATTTACGAAGAAATGTTTTCTTACAGCGCAATTGCCGTATCACTCTTATGTAATATATAAGTGAGTATGTCACTTACCTATGTATCATACGATATAACAACTTATTAATAAACTCTGTGATTATTTCACTCGAAGTATAAAGTTGAGTGAGTATTATTCAACTCGCAACATATATGAGATGTTATGAAACTCATCGACTTCGGAATACCGTTTGTTTTCGCGTCTAGGAGGCCGCATATTATGGAACATTTCGAACATTTAATATGATCTGAAGGATTTACGGTAAAGTATCACAATATACGTGTATGTATAATATTATGAATTCAAAAGTAAGTTTGTTTGCTACCTTTTCACGCCTAAACCACTGTACCGAACATCCTGAAATTTTGCATCTACGTTTTCAGGTGTACTGAAACAGACATAGGGTACCTTTCATCTCGAAAAAAAGTACTGTTACCGAGAAAATCAACACAGTAGTACAAGCAGAGTAACACCCGAATTGATTGTCAAATTCTAAATCAACACGAGCGAAGGCGCGGGCAAAAGCTAGTTATCCATAAATGGATATCATTTCACATTTAGGTCACCTTCCAGTTTAAGGTTGAATCAGTATAAAAACTAACTTAAATATAAGTCAGTTTTTGGATTAGCATAAACATTTGTCTCTTTTTCCTTGAGCCTTTTTAGGGTTCCGTACCCAAAGGGTAAAACGGGACCCTATTACTAAAACTCCTCTGTCCGTCCGTCTGTCTGTCTGAGTCTAATGAACCGTGATAGCTAGACAGTTGAAATTTTCACAGATGATGTATTTCTGTTGCCGCTATATGCCGATGATGTATTTCTATTGCGGCGGTGCGTGTAGATTGTTTCTACACAATCGAAAGCGCGCAGCATCGTTGGTGGCTCGCGTCATGGCCAGCCCTAAAAAGGTTCTGGAAATGGTTGCTGGCTGAGTGGACTGTCCTTATGTGGTCCACTGCTGTCAGTTACATGTGTCACCGTATCGTGTTGTTTACTAACACTTTGTTTTTAAGCATTATGTTACTAACCCTTTATGAGCCTCCGTTCGAATTAAAGATATTGAATTTGAATTTATAACAACAAATACTAAAAACAGAATAAAATAAATATTTAAGGGGGACTCCTATATAACAAACGTGATTTTTGCCGTTTTTGTCTAATGTTGTATAGATAATGGTACGGAACCCTTCGTGTGTGAGTCCAACTCGCACTTGGCCAGTTTTTATATGCCTATAAGATAAATATTTTAGATTTTACTTAGATTTTTTTTCATCGAAACTGAATGTTGACGAATATGTTCTTATACACAGTTAGCGTACCCGATACAATAACGATAATAGTTGAAAAATCACGCAGACAACGCCACGAAGCGTGAAACTAGTATAGCTATATTACATAATAGAGTTCACCTTGACTCTTTAGTTGATCATGATCACCGAGACTATGAGCCTGGTACGTCTGTACTTGTGAGAGAAAATCTAGCTAGACTTGAATGTGCCATAAATCTGCCTTTATCTCGTGTTTGTAATCAACTGAGCTATACAGGGTGTAAACAGACTCTTCACGAAGCCGTCAACCAAGCATTATGTACAGACGCCAGCACATCAAGCTACTACAATCTGTCAGATTTCTTTAATAGATTTTCGACTTTATTGCTTGAGTTTTAGATTCAAGGTTGATTGGGAAAATCTGACAGTTTCGGATAGCTTGACCTGCTGGCGTCTGTACATCAAACCAAGTAACTTTGGGAAACGATTTTTTTTGGGCTGAAAAATCACGTTTTGCGGTAGGACTCAATGTAACGCACTGAAACCATTGTGCTGATGGATGGATTGAATAGTAAAGGGGTCCTGGAGGTGTTTAAAAATCTTACATTAAAAACATGTATTTAAAAAAAAACTTGTGATAAAGTTGCAACTTTGACCCCCAATATCTCCGTAACTAGAAGGTTCCCAGGTACGGTCTAGAACAAAAAAATGATCGCAATAACGGGGAGAACAAGTACCTTTTGGCTTCGTTAAGATTCTGTTTACACCCTTTATGTATGCATGTGGACGATTGCCTTATAGTTTTGTTGGTCTATCTATTTTTATTTTATGGAGGTCATCTAATTGATTGCTCCGAAGATACATTGATTACTACTGACACGTATTAGTGCATGTTTATCTTAAATAGCTTAAATTATTATTCATAGATTCATCTTTGTTATGCAAATCAACAAAGTATTCTAATCTATTTCTAGGCACTTCTTTGTTCATGATGGATGACAGATTAACATGTACGCACGACGGCTGATCAAGCTATACAAAACCAGTTTATGCGGATCTCTCATTATACAGAAAGTTCAACAAAGCGAGGCCACGTTATACTGGAAATGTAAAGCTTGAGTATTTATTCATCTTTCTAGTCTAAACCTAATCGTTTGAGCTTATATTGTCATTTACGGAATATCTTCCGTGATAGTTATTTATTTTGAGCTCCCAATATAAGCTAGCTATAAGCTGGTTTAAGTTTAGTTGTGAACCGTGAAAGGTTAAAACAGTGTATGATCGTTTGAGATAAAGCAGTCAAGCCGAAGTGAGAGCAACAACATAACATGGATAAGCGGGTCATGGATGGTAAATATGAGTGATGTTGCGTACGCGCATTACATAGTTGCATACGATAAACTGCACTAGAATCGCATCGTTCATCCTTACCTACTTACCTTACTAAACTGCCATTGTTTGCATACATAATTTATAATAGCTAGGAAGCGACATTTTAAACTTCCTCAAGCATACATAAACTACGGATTTGACTAGCATTCATAAACCATAATAGTACAGGCATGTATTTAATCGAACGTCAATATTAATCCCATTTAGAATTTCTTAAATAGCCAGCTAGCTATTTTTAGGTTAACTGACGACCGCAAAATGATGTCTGGGTCAGGGAGTGGATGCAGAAAGCGGAAGACCGGGTGTTTTCTCGCAACTTGGGACAGGCTCATTTCCAGCAGTGAACTACGGTAGGTTGATTTTGGTGATAGTGTTCCTGATAGCATAAAAGGCAAGTTTAATTACTGAAAAGGTGATCATCATTACCCTCTTCAGTAGAGTTCAGTAATAAATAATTACGCAATAGTAATTTATATCTGGATTCGGTAAAACTGGAGCCCTACATCCATACGCAGAGCTGGGCAAAATAGATGCTTTTCTTTAATTAAAATACAAATTACAAAATACTATACCGTATGTATTTAAAATACGAAATACAAAATATTATTAAGTCGTGTATTTGAAATATAAAATACAGTATTTGATAACAAAATACTGACAGGTTAGGTTATGTAAATAGAAAAGAATAAGCCACTGTGGCATTCGTACTAATAAAATTAATGAATACACAAAAGTTTCGTGAAAATAATCGTTTAAGAAATAAATTGACTTTTGACAAGATACTTGATAATTTGACGTATCTTTCTTTAAAGTTGGCAATACTACACCCGTACTGACGGGCGCAGTATTCCAACTTTAAAGATTGACATAGTTACCGGTCGCCATTTTGCTTACAAAAGCTATTGAGCGATATTTTCTGCAGAACGCAACCATTAATAAGATCGCTAAATGTATTTTGAAGGCATAAATAATTGAAATACGAACTACAAAATACTTTAGCGTCATGTATTTAAAATACAAATTACATTTTTAAGGAATAATTGAATTACAAATACTAAATACGTATTTGTATTTCAATTATTTTAATTACATGTAATTCAAATACTGCCCAACACCTGCATACGCTTTTATCTAAGGCAGTTCATCATTATTTTCGGACATAGAAGGTCACGAACTAGTTTAGAACGTCATCGCTACGCCAGTGGGCCTAGTACGAACGTGGGGAGTAAACGTCACGTAAATTCGAACGATTTTAAATCCAATAGCATTGTTTTTTTTTGCGTTTGTCAAGTGTAATGTCTAAGTGAGTGCACATTGTTTTGACATTGCACTGTAGACATAGGCATATTATTGGATTAACGTTAGAGTAAATTGGCGTCAGTTTTAGTACCATGCTTCAAACTTCTGTAATTACATCTTTGTTTATTGTTCCTCACCATTTTTATTAAACCCGTTAATGAAAACATTGAATGGGTTATTCGTTTTCATTCAATTTATTATTGTAATGAATGCTATTTTCCATTGCAAGTTTAAATATTTCTGAAAGGTACATTGTGCGTCGTGTTTCACCTTTGAACTGAATTTACGTTTTCAGTTTCAGTTTTCCTTAGCAACTAAGTATATATTTTGAATGTGTGTTTAAAGTGGACCTTTGTCAAGCGTAGGTGCTACTTGCACGCACATATGCACAGCGTAGTTAGGCGCAACGTTATTGCCACGTAGAAGCTGCGTTAATGCCACATAGACGTCGTGTAGAAGTATCGTTGACATCGAGTAGTCGTCGCGCTAAGCATACCTGGTAACAATTCTAGCTTCCAACACAAATACAATTGTATACTAAGCGTCTCATGGTCAACTTTGTCGACGGAAGGCAGCAACCAAAAATAAAGTAAATAACATAAAATATTATTCAACAATTGTTTGATTAGTTGATAATGATTTCGTGCTCTGGTTGCGTAATCAAATGTTTTCATAGCATTTTAATCGCTATCAGTGTATTTACGTTTGTTCCAGGTTATCGGGAACCGTATTACGTAGGTAGATGTAAGTGCATGTCTTCTGACTTGAGTAGGTATCGAGATTGAGATACATGAGTGGAACACTCATTTGTGGATTGGATTGAGATACATGACTGTTCCTCTTTTAGACAGATGTTTAATATTTCAAAAAGTATTGGGCTTTTTTTATAGGAACGTTGTTAGAATGTTTTCGAACAACTTGTCGGAAACAATTTCCAGATGGTGTTTTGATTTCTAAAATCTGAACAGTAATTCGTGATTGCTAGAAAAAACTAATTTTCACAAATCGCTACTTCTGCCAATATTATAAACTTGTTCTAGATCAAGTATAATTTATGGTAAGTAAAGAAAACCATAAATTACTCACCATTACTTGATCTATTCAATCTTAATTAATTCGCAACCAATTATCCTTGACCGAAAGCCAGTCGCGATCCACTGAAAGAATAACAATTAAGAGATGTTCGTCTATTGCGTTCTTAGCAACAAGAAATTTGTGTACTACACTTTTTCGCCAGATAACAGGATTTTCGCTCAGCGATTCATTTCCTTTTATAATACAAGTCATATAATCAATAGTCAGTAAGGGGTGCTAAAACAAGGTTTTGTTTTAAATTTAAAAGCGTTAGATTGAGACACCATGGGACTTTCCACTCGACTATGGAATTAATTTGTATGTGTTTCTGTTTAGATAAGTCTCACGCACACAGAGTCAGCTCGTTCGAGGTTTTAAGTAAGTTATGTGTTGACGATGACATCATTCGAGGCTCGTAATGAACTCGGCATCGTACTAATCTGGCCAAACTTGTTACGAAGCGCGTTCGTTAATAATATACTTATGGAAAATGTAGTTCGTTCTAAACCAGCCATGAGCCACGTTTTAATTTATAAAGAACGAGAGACTGATTTAAAAAACTTCAGAGTAAGAGCACATGAAATTATAAATGGTAAAAAATATGTTTTTCAAAACAAAACACTGATGTCACTGGTCTTCCAATTCGTATTCTAAATAATTTCAAGGTTCCGAAAACTGTTTACTTATAAAGTTTTATATTCGGGGATCATTTTTTCCGATGTCAGTTTATACATTTGGCCATCACTTGTGACAGAGTGCATCGAACCCGAAGATTAGGTTTTTTTCGCCTGCTCATATGGAATTGGAAATTTTGGAGAATCTGAATTTCTGATGGCTCTGCCCTTGACCAAAGTCCTCGTGTAACAAAACTATTGAGATGCAGGTGCAAATATTTCCGTTACCGTTTTTGTAGCTAATCTTTGTAGTCCAAATTCGTCTGTCGGGTAGTATGTAATCGTTTTCAATGACCCACAGAAGAAGCTTATGTAAGAAACCTGTTTCGAGATCTAAGTTCCAATCAGTCATATTATTGTTTTTATTGATTGAGATTGTTTTCTAGACATTAATGCCTTCATATGAATTATGCCGCTGTTATGATGCATCAGAGGTTTCTGCTCATTTCTGTTACCACTTATTTATATCTTCAGATATCCGTTCAACAGTGATAACTAGCTATATTTACACTTTACATAACATTCGCCAAATCCTTAAATCTGAAGTAAGTTGCAGAGTAAACTTGCTCTGCAGTAGCGAGAGGTCAATTTTTGTAAGAGGTAAGCCGGAGTACTAACATGTCTTTCATGTGATTATATTATTTGTCTATGGAATACTGACTACCATTTTTCAAAGGAAAGCTGATAGGAATCGAGTTGTATGGAACCTTCGCCACTGTTGCTCTGCACCTATGTCAGTCATGACATTCATGCTCCAGCTGTCACATCGGATAAGTTCAGTAATGATTATAACTCCTCCATATTAGCACTTAACATTACAATGATCTCGTTAGACCACTTAAAGGAGAAAGTGAATGGCATGTTTGTTCTTTGAATGAATGTATTATTAAAACTGTTTATTAAGATGTAACACTTGCAATGTTATTAAACAATTATGTCATCAAAGTTTAATATATTTTTATGGTAAACTAGCTTATGCCCGCGGCTTCATCCGCGTGGTGTTCGGTACTATCTCACGGGATCGTAGAACTGGGATAAAGAGGTAAATGTATATGTTAAGGTTATAATTTATAAACTATCTGTGTGCTGAATTTAATCCAAATCCTTTCAGTAGTTTTTGCGTGAAAGAGTTACAGACATCCATCCATCCATCCTCACAAACTGTCGCATTTATAATATTAGTAAGATATTGTCAGGTCTTTCGCTGAGTGTGTTACATAACTGGCAAAATGTGGTGAGGTGAACCTACACCTCAGCCTAATCCTTCGGGGAAGACTTACATATACATGATGTTATGTTTTGTTGTAATCTCATCAAACTCCGTTCAATTGATGAAAGGAACTCTGAACTAGTTCTCATCAGTTTACGACTAGTAGTAAATTAATTGAAGATGTCTTTAGGGTCAGATGTTCAGATGGAGACAATTATTATGGCCTGATAGACTCTGCCTCTGACGCGTATCATCTGTCTTTCGGCGTCTGGCACTTTAAACTACGCCATCAATTCATTGGGTTTTTTAGATATAGGTTATCCGAAGCCTGCCGGGGTTGCGAGACTGTTCGAAAGAGATACCACGGCCCTGGAACACAAAGGGCTAAGAAGGAACATGGACGGGTTTAACCAGTATAAGTCTGACATTCCCTTCCGCTCCGCCCAGAGCGGGACCCCTCATTTGATGATTAACCATCCGAAAAAAAAAGGGTACAGTCATCTATGAATCTCCACCTGAACCGATTGAATATGTAATAGGTATGAATCTGCTGAAATAACTTATTTAAAATTAAGTTCTAGATACAAAACTTTCTGCGAAAAAAAAACCGACTTCCAAAAAAACATTAAAAATATCTAAAATATATATTTAAAAAAATGGGATATAATCATGGTATATTACTTATCAGAATGAAATTATTTTTAACTTTTTACTTCTTTTTTTTAACAAGTAATAATCCTTGTTAAAAAAAAATATATATTTTCTTTATTTTTAACTTTTTAGTAAGTATTTATGATTCGGGATTTGCTACGGCGTAGTTTGTAGCGGCGTTTTTCCGTAGCCGTATTTGTAGTACGCACACATATGTGATGTTTTCAGCACTGTTAAGTGTTATGTCATTTTTTTTTCACGTGTGGTGTAAATCTGAATGATAAAGTGAGGAATGAGGTTATACGGAAACGTTGAGGTTTAAAAGAAGATGTAGTGACAAAAATTTAAAAGAGTATGCTTAGATGGACGGACTGGATGTCTTCCTTGAGAATTGGAAAGAAGTAGCACAGAATCGCGACCGTTGGAAGGAATGGAGGGAGGCCTTTGCCCAGCAGTGGGACAATATGGGCTAGCTATAATATAATAGATGGTTTGGTCATGTGGAGAGGATGAGTGAAAGGCAACTAACAAAAGGTATTTACAAGGCATATGTAAGTGGCAACGCCGGGACTTGACGCCCTAGAAAGACATACGCTGACCGTATTGATGCAGTTCTTCAGAAAGGTCAGGTGCGTAGTACTTGCAACCGGAGTGCGTGTATGACCAGATGTATGAACGTGGACGAGGCAAAAGGAGTGTGTAAGGATCGTATCAGGTGGGCTGCGGGATTGTTTGAAAGAGATACCGCGGCCCTGGAACACAAAGGGCAAGGAAGGAACATGGATGGGTTTTAGTCAGTACAAGTCTGACACTCCCTTCCGCTCTGCCCAGAGCGGGAGAAGTCATTTGAAGATTTACCATCCGTAAAAAAAAAAAGGATCGTACCCGGTGGCGTTCTGTGGTTTCTGCCTACCCCCATGGGAAAAGGGCGTGAGTTTATGTATTATGTTCCCACGAATATAGGACATAAACGGTCCATCCTCCCAGAGGTCCATTGTAGGGGATATAGAGCTTCAAAGTACTCGTCAAGACAAATCACACGAGTCCAAACTCGATGGGGTTATGTCGTTTCATAACGGAGTTCCTAAGGCCACCTTTCAGCTCCGTCATTAGGTCAGGTCTATGTCATCGATAGGTATATTGCATTATCAAGCGATATACAAGCGATATGCGTGCTAAATTTCAGCTCAATCGAAAATCGGAAAGTGTGTCAAATTTAACATGCAAGACTTCACGCATATGCGTGATGTAGCACTTAACGTGAAAAATAAACCAAATTACTGAACCGATTTTAAAGAAATTTCTATATCCTTTCACATAAAAGAAGAATTTTTCGGTTAAGAAATGACGGAGTTATGAGGTAACAAACATAAAAATAAGGCTAGTATTTAACTGTAAATCAAAAAATCTTGCTTTTTTACATAAAAAAAAATCTCACTGCTATTCAAAAATACTGATTGCACAGCAAAATACCTCAAAATATTATTATTTTAGCAACAATTCGAGTTAACATATCTAATATGAACTAGCGCACAATATATTTTTTAATATTTTTTATTTAAACAAAAATTCTTTTTTTTCACGCATATGGCAATTTATTTACGGGGTTTAATTTTTTACGGGGCTGCTAATTTTGCCTGCAGGCTTTAAACTTAAAGTAACCTATCGTACGTTTACAATAAAAACATGTTGCAAAAATATTTTGTTCTGTGTTAGTATTTCGTTTGTACGCCCTAGCAAATTTGATGTGCAATCAGTAATTTTGATGTAAATAAATTGTCGGATCATAAGTTTTTTGATGTGCATTTTAAAATAAGTAAAAAAAAATACAACTGAATTGAGAGCCTCCTCATTATTGAAGAAAGTCGGTTAAAAAGAATAGTAATTCCCAAAATATTATCCCTGGATGTCATATACTACAACATTTTTTTAATGAAGTTGACTATTAAATAAAGCTCACATAAAATAAGCAGCATCTGGTCTCCATTGTCAGTATAATTGTTCAGGTAAACAATAATAACCTAGAAAACAGCACATAAATTGTTAAATCGCGTTAACCGCAAGCGAAGCCGGTGTACTTTATCTGACACGCATGTGTCAGACTACCATTCTGCGGTTATCCGCCGCGCAAACGACCCAATTAATATAATTAATTGTTTTCAACCGTAATTCACAGCACGCCTCATTGTCTGGTGTTTACAAAGATGGAAACTCAGTTGCTGTTTTGGTACTTGGGTTTAGATTTCCGTCAGGCAACGCTGCTGCCGTATGCCCAATGAGGTGTGGACCAAAATAGCCACCATGTAAGATGGTAAGAGCTCGGCAAAACCAATGACCAGTGGTCTACAGCAACGCGATGCCGCAGGGCATTTTCCGAAGTATTCCTCGAAGCGCTACCATTTTGAGGCGCATCTAATGAGGCGCTCCTTTTTTATTCCTCGGAGCGCACCTTTTAGTAGTGAATATTTTTAATTGCTATCGGGAGCGCTACTAAAAGGTGCGCTCCGAGGAATAAAAAAGGAGCGCCTCAATAGGTGCGCCTGAAAATGGTAGCGCTTCGAGGAATACCTCATTTTATGTTACGAAATTCTCAGTTTATAGCCTTAGGTCGGAATTGCGCACAATAAACTATCGATAAGCTTCCCCTATTTTACTGGACCTAAAACTGTCTTCACGGCCGGTGACGTGTGGGATGGCACACCTACACACTCTGCTTTACCCCTCGGCGATCAAAGCCACGACTGCTATTGATATTGATTACTGCTTGGCTTTCGTATTGAAGTGCCGCACAAGTCATTCTCCTTTGTAATATCTTAAATTTACGGTGAAACTCTTGCTTTGAAGTAACCAACTTATCGTCTATTCTAGGTAGTTGGTGCACTGCTTCAATTATATAGCTATGTTTATTGACGTAATTCGTCTTTAGTGCCCATTCATTCGTGCCTCGTAGATTACTTATATTTGCATTTATTAATAGACTAAGACATGAATGTTTTGCTGCATTCAAATAACCTGTTTGTATCTACATACTTATATTCGAGAAAGTTCACTATCTTTCTTATGCTTCTTGCTGATGCTACCCCGTAGTTAAGAAGGGATGTGGTCAGGCACTAGGCACTCGGTTTTGTTTTACATCATAGAAATCTATTCGGTCATTAACTAAACCTGAATAAACCCGAAAAGTAACGGTTATGTGTTTACATGGTTAGTCTTGTCTCCAGAAAGTAACGTTAGGACTTACATAAAAGATCTTGGAATATTTATCCCATAAAAAGACAACTGAATATATAGTTGCAAAGAATATTTCTACAATATTTTCCTTCTATGTACCTACAAAATAAGCTTCTCCTGGAATCCAATGGGATGTTTACAGTAATATCAGCTATTTTAAGATTCAGCGGGTTGGATCATGAAAGTCTAAAGGTATTCAGATGTACATACGCTGGTAGTGAGGTGATCGACACTGCCTCACCGCTCCGAGCCTCACATGTATAAAACATCGCAGCACAAGAGAACAGCGCAAAAAGTCCACATCAGCATTGCAAATATGTTTTTCCGTAACCTTGGTTTGGGTGACCGTATAATAAATACATTGGCCGACAATAAAAACTGTCAACCCTTCACAAAATATTGCCTAGGCTTACTTAAATACGAGAATAATACACATTTCAATAATTCGCAGCGGTATGATGAACTTAAGCCATATTTGGTCAGACTAATTAAATCATTAAAAAATCTATATTTTTTCAAGGGATTATCTTAATAAAATCCACCCGGAAAAGCTGCTCAACGATGGTTGAAAATAAAAGAACCAAAGATTGCAATCGTATCTGCAGGGTGTAAACAGACTCTTCACGAAACCGTCAACCAAGCATTCTGTACATCAATCTTAGTAACTTTACGCAAAAATTATTGCAGGGAAACGACTTTCTTTTTTGGGGTGAAAAATCACGTTTAACGGTAGGACTCAATGTAACGCATTCAAAACATTGTGCTGATGGATGGATTGAATAGTACGGGGATCGTGAAGGTGTCATAAGTAAAAAAATACATTAAAAACATTTATTTAACTAAAAACTTGTGAAAAAGTTGTAACTTTCACCACCAATATCTCCATAACTAGAGGGTTCCCAGGTATGGTCTAGAACAAAAAATGATCAAAAAGACGAGGAGAACAAGTGCCTTACGGCTTCGTTAAGAGTCTTTTTACACCCTTTATACTTGACTGATGGCTTTTTTTCATTACACTTTGATCTTGAGCCAGAACCAGTGTATCTCCAATCTTTACACTGCACGTATAACCCCCCTACGAATAGTTCGGAATATGTAATAGAAAAGCTCGACAAGATATTGGTTTATTCTTAGACGATTTTTATGTAGTGAAAAATGAAGGGCTCCATCAAGCTGGGCTGTTTTGTTCCATCTGATAAAATAATAATTATATGTTTTGCTTCGGCAATTATCTTTGATTTAGAAATGTTTCACGGTGCGTACCGACTTTCGTTACGGCCACTGTACGCGCTGTATAATAAGTAAAATCATAAGAGAGCTGTTTCATACGTTTTCTGTTGTCTATTGTGTCTAGAAGTTCTTTGCAATTTGTGATACATACAATGCGTATAGTTTGTCACGCGCTTGTAAACCTTTTGCTTTGTCTTCAGTTTGATCTAAAATAACACCCCCATTCTGCAATTTTACGAAGTTTCTCTTATACGGTTTAGATTTTTAGCTGTTTACATGATCTTGAAATAAACTTAATTTGTAATCGATTCTCAGATGATACATCCGATCGGAGTTCTATTATAATAATGACTATAATACAATATCTTCGAAATTCCTAGCCACAAGGATTTAAGAAGAAATGATTATTGCTTATTTGCCAGTTGAAATCTATTTTGATCGGTGATAATCTTTTCTGATTACTTTTTATGATTTATTCATATCACTCCCCTTGGTAAAATTCTATTACAGCAATGACATAGCCCTGAATTGCACTTTTGTCTTTGAAAACCACTCTAGTCCTGCGTCTTATCTCATAAACAAGTGTATGCGTCTTGATCGATTATGCTTTATCAATTTATTCTAATCTTCGAACCTAAAAATTAAATTTATTAATGTAAAACCTAGAAACATTTTAATGTTTTTAAAAGTCCACTGTCCACAGTAAATATTTGTACAATCTTTTATTTGTTTTAATATTTTAGAGTTCTTTCGCTAAGTATGAATTGGCGGATTACGTAGTTGTTGATAAGTACTATGTCATCTTTTCGAGAAAATTACGATCAATTCTCGCAGTTTGGACTGAGCATATAATTATTTTCGTTGAGTTTACACTCAGTGATCACAACACCGCCGTATTTTGGACGCACACGATCCCTCTTCGCTTGCAACAGGTTTTTTTTCAAGACAATTTGACAAAAAGCTAATTCTTTCTCGTAAAATTTCTTTGTCCCGATATCAGGTGCAGCTGAATCTTGGTTGCTGGCGTACGTGATCCGATTCAATGTGGGATTCAAAATTAACCTAACCCAAAAATTCAACACAAAGGTCCCAAAAAATTGATCTTCGGGATTACCCCGATGCAGTCCTACGAACAAAAGTAGATGCCTCTGTATGGAGGAACTGTTTGAATTTGAACTCTATTTGTATGCAGTATCAAGTTCAATATATTGTTGGAGAATGTTGGGGGCCATCAAATAAATTTTCGATGAATAGATTTACAACTAGCTATAAACGAACCCCAGGGAAGAGTGCTCGCGACTGGGTTATGTAATTGCGTTTTAGAGTCGAATAATTTAAGTAAGCGTGGGTAGAACTAGAAGCACTTCGAAAGGTCGTAAGTGTCAGTTCAAAGACGTGTTTTGAATCAGGTTTTGTATTTTGTTCCAGAGTGCATTCGAGATGGATGAAGATGCAGCAGATATTAACGCTATCATTTGGAAGGTGTTAAAAACAGGTCAGCCTTGTCGACTACTATAGTTGTAAGATTTTATTGTTTTCAAAATAGATCAATTACGTCAGTTTGAGATATAGCCGCGAATTATCTACATTTGTGTCGCCTAAGAAGTCAACTGAGTAAGTAATACAGGCCCTTGTAACGGATTGGCTACTTTTATCCGAACAAAAACAAAGAAAGGTATCCCGGTTTACAACTGCGCAGTACGATTGAGCTTTGCGTTCTCCTCTCTACCCATCTATAGAACCCTCGTCGATTCTCACCCCACTGTTAACAGTTTTTGACAAAATGTAGGGCTTTTTTGTTCCTTTGTTATTCGTGGCTGAAATTTCTCAGAAACTACGCAACTTTTATAACCGGATAGCAAGTGGCGCAAGGGAAACCCCTCAATCTGACCTAAAACTTCAGACAGACACACCCTTAACGCAAAAAAATTACTGCGAATTTGCAGTATTTTGGCTACCATAGAATTTTGGATATTCTAGTTACTTATAAGTACCTTACGCACGGTTATGTAAGAGCAACACCAACAGGACCCTGTTAAGATTGATATTATAGAACTTATAGATCATTACTCAAACCATATGTCACTTTGGTGCGCAGAATCTTTATTGTGTAAATCAGATCATCTGACTATGTTTTTTGGAGATAAGCTACGTGGGACGATATCATTCTATCATCATCATCACCATATGCTTGCTTGCAGGCACAGCTGACTGTTTCCCGAACACCTGATTATACTATTCATAGACACTCACACCATTGCTGTTAGATGAAATTAGAATGCTGCAACAACAATGCTGCATTTTAATAACTTGATTGTAATACTACCAAATTAAAGAGAAGCCATATTATGTATGCTTTAATTCGTTATTGACTTGCAGTACTATCTGTTAGGGTTATGTTATTGTTATTGTCGGTCACGTAGGCCAGCGAGCGAGAAGGCTGTGGAACAGAGACGGTGACTGTCGTGAGACAGCGCTTTAAGTTAGAGCGGGACGGAAAAGTGGCGTGACAACAAACAAACATGGCGGCGCCGGTTGCCGGTTGGACCGGTTGGGCCGCACCACGTGCGTTTTGCGCCGTGCACCCGTTCCCGTATCTTGTTTGTCAACAAATGCCCTGTGAAGGTCATCCATGGGAGGGTTAGGAAGACAAAGGAATCCCTGTTGCATAATAACGTTTATAAATAAAGAATATTATAAAAGCAAAAGAAGAGGACCAGTATTCGTGAAACAGCTTTACATTTAATTTGAAAAGGTGATGTAATAGAGTTGTGCGAATGTGTTCGTTCATTCAAAATTCGAGTCTGTAACAATATTAGAGATAACGCACTCTTAGCGTTAACGGACCAATATTATGTGGAATAGCTAATTAGCAACCTAATATTGTTATTGTTCACCTACTTACAGAAAAATTGAGACCAAGTATTAAGTACACATATAAAAATAAATTCATATAAGACACTATACATACATAACCACATATTGCCTCATTAGTTTCTGACAAGAATCAAATCAATATTTTAGTACCTGCAGAATTTCTAACATTGTAAAAAACCATGGATTGTTGGAATCAAGGCTATACAGAATTTAGAATAACGTAAAACATGAAAAAGTAAGAAATCTTGATACTCGTTTAATACAACATCTGGCATATATTTATATACATACTTGAATGGCGTGATATAGATAATACGTATATATGTTATATTGATGCTAGTTACGACGACGACGAGCGACGTGGAGAAAAAATGAACCACAAAAAATATAAACACGTCAGCAGTGCGAGCGAGCACGCATGCGCGCGAACAAGAGAGGCACAATAACGACGACACAGCTTTGCGAACAGTGGAGATTGAGGGGGGACGAGGGGCGAGGGGGGACTGTGTATGTGCGCGCTGGGTTGAGCCGGCTATACGAACGACTCCTCAGTTGGATTTAAGAACATCGGACGGGCGGGCGTGTGTAGGATGGATCGCTAACGACACCAGCAGTTTTTTTCATTCCGCCTTCTAATAGTGTTTGTTTATTACCTTCCGGCACATTTTCCGTAAATCCTTCTCGACCGTGGTGCTTTATTATTTAATTTTGGCGTTTATTTTCTAACTTAAATTTAACGCTGTTCCGATTTCACGTCGAGAAGGCGGCCGCCACAAGTTTGAAAGCGGCTTTTCAAGAGTAGTACACCTACTCGTTATAATTCTCAATATCGCTGTATCAACGCATCAAGCAGTCAGGATGGTGAAGAAGGTTTCAGAAGAGAGTGTAGATAGCGGTGAGTTGGCTTCTTTATTACTTTGTGCGATGGATACCCATTTAGCGCAACACACACACTACGATTTTTTCAAACATCTGTCTGACCGGCTTTTTGTGCCTACTGCGTAGTTGGATTTCCATAATTACAGTAGTATTAATTGATTGTTAAATTAAAAAAACTGGCAAATGAGCATCCATCACAGTTTAATTCATCGTAGAAGTTAGTTAGTATAGAACATTAGAGCTTCAAATATGAAATTGCTAATTAGAACTGGTTAGACACCTAGATAGTGAATTCAGTTTCCAATCCATTTTCAGGATAGTGCAGCGAAGTTCATTCACATAAGATATTCAAATGAGAGTTTATCGAAATTCTTATCGAATGTTTTGTTTTCAAAATGGATCAAAACATTGAACACTTGATATACCTATGTATGCTCTAGTCAATAGTGGTTATTATAAGTGGAACACTTGTGCTTATGTATAGTCCTTACGTTGCATCATTTTGTTAAGATTTATCATCATACATAAACGCTCCATCATGGTCAATTGTAAACTTCGTATCATCAATTGCGTCATGTGCCGGTGTATCGCACCTTTTGACACCTTTAATACATTTAACCTTTCATTTGTTATGATTCTGTCTAATCAGCTGTTCATTTTCTCAATAACAGCAGTCGTTACGATCGGTTGCGACATATGAATGTCAAGATTGATCATAATTTATATTGCATTGTCCTTGAATGTTTTCATAAAGGTATTGTAGTTAATAAATCCATTGATGTGTAGGTACTGCAAAACACTGACCACACTCAATGCAGTGCAATTTAAACTTAGAATTTTATGACCACACGGTGACGTGGCCGTGATTGTTACTGCAGTTTAGTTTGTTTATTTTCATTTTACTGTGTTGGCTCCTTCATAATACCTTTGCTTGAGCTAATCTCTATAATGGGATGATTATGTTATACAATGTTATTGTTCTGAGCTAAGAAAATAAACGTAAACCATAGTGTGATGTAGTTTAAAATGTCAAAGTTCACGTATACGGATCGAGCGTTGACCGGCCAGACAGCACACTATTTCACAATCCGCAATTTTGCAACATCCACTGAATTCGAGTCGTTATTATGTATATGATATTACTCTGAAATACATTCGGCAGTTTTATTACAGCTAACGTGAATGATATAATCAAATCGCTTCCTGTTTCGATGATTTTTAAACTTCTTTGATTGTTGCTAAGTTCCGTTTTTCTCTCTTGGTTCTTTCAAGGTTAATTTCCTCATATCTATCGAAATTAAGTCATAAAACCCTTGTTTTCCCTTTACAATGTATAATGAACACAATAAGTATTGAATGTCTGTCTTTATTGTCCTGTTACTGTCCAAAATGTCGCATGACATGGTATTTTGGAAAACTCCGTCATTTCGGTGGCTGATGTCATTCCAAAAAATTGTTAACATCATAATATCACGCCTGTAATCCTCGAAGGGTTAGGCAGAAGTGTACCTAATAGTACATACACCCACATTTCGCTAGTTATGTTAATTTGGACACAATTTGTTATTTGTTAATATTATGTTATGTTGGGGATTTTAATGCTAAAAATGTTAATTTGGACAATTTAATTTCACAATACGCTTTACTTTGTTTTAATTACAATTAGTGTGTTTATTTAATAGATTTTTGTGTTTTGTTACTTATGTTTCTAAGTAGTTAGATGGATGTAGTTTCTGTCTTCCAAATAAATTGGGATATGGGCAGGAGAATGATGATGAATGAGTTCTGTATTTTACTTTGACCGAACTAGCAAATTTCCATTCCAGAAGCGAACATTCCATGTCTAGCTCGGAATGCGTGTCATTTAACAAAATTATATTTGTGTGTGTATGTATTGCATTGTACGCCGCATTTTTGATTCTCCTCGCCTCTTCATATCACGTTTTTATTGGTTGTTATTGATTCACTGTTTAAAAATCAAATTGCTAAGAATGCGTTTATAATTTCATGCAGTTTCATTACTCTCCACGGTTTCAATTCAACATGGCCGCTGGAGCGCGTCGCCCCACGGCGTTCATGGCCAAGGTCACCTACTAAAACAAAACTGCGCACTAGTGATACCTACTGAATTTATATAATAAGTATAAGTTCTTGGGAATTTCGTTGTTTTGTACCAGTTGTTGCTGATGGGTGTCTGTTTTAGTTTATCGTTTAAATAAAAGTTTCTTTTTAACTTAATTTAATTATTTCATTCAAAAGTTTTGAATCTACCCCCAAAAAGTATGCTGGCCATAAGGCATTGTCCGCCGTCGTTACTAAATAGCAGCAACAAAACTTTGATCATTACATTTTAAAAAGAAATTTTTGAATTTCTTAACAATCAAAGGCTGCAAATTTGCAATCGGTGTTTGATTGGAATCAGTCAATCGTGTCCGTCGGCTGAGTATATCAGAGTAACCTTGACCGTGACGGACTTCACGCTTGTTCCGGTGTAATATCAAACTGCGCTCCCTTCACCTCGCGTGCATACCCACTTACTCCTTTTGCGAATCGATTTGTCCCATAGTTGCATAGCTCTCTACTATACGCATTTATGTCACATGAAAACTTCGCACAATCAGCACCCAACTCACCCTCCTCAATTTTATCTTTATAGGTATGGATTGTTTAATTTATTCTTACTATTGAATCGGCCTTTCGTATGGCGATTTCAGAGCATCCTTTTATATCACAAGGTGCTTTCAAATCGTGATTCAACTATGCTATATATACCATTAAGCATCCTTTCGAATATTGCCATTCTGGTTTTACATGAACGGTTTGCCGTCGTCGTTCTCGCCAAAAATGGTTGCTTACAGTCATGTTGTTGCCACCGAGTGTTTCATTTAATGAATTCATGTGTGTTATCATTAGACAGGGGTAAAATCAGTAGTGAGTGAAAGTGGTTTGTTACGTACTGCAGTAGCTATACATTGAAACGCCCTAGTTGAAGTTTCACCTAGATATTATCTCGTTCAATTCGGTTGCAGTGCCAGGCCGAGTTGGCAGTTTATGCATCACCAGTACTCTAACCGTCGACTTTGATCTTTGATTATAATGATTATGACGGATGGGTCGACTGATTCAGAAATAACACTAACGGCATTTGCGTTTGCAATACTTGGTAATTATAATAGTTCGTTTATTGTTTTTTCTCCAACTTTCAACGGATTGTTCTGGCGACAGTTTCTAAAATATGCAAGTTTAGAAAGTACTGCAAACGTTGAAACTTCTGTAGAAAAGACTTAAAGTCTGGCTAGAGGCATACAATGAAACAAGATCGAATGGAACATGAATCTTGAAATAAACATAAGCCTTAAAACTCAGCGACGTCTATCAATCAATGTCTGCTTCGTGTTCAAGGCAAATTGCATCTCTTGCAGTGCATTCGTTATTTGTTGAGATTCGAAAGCAATCATTTTGAATAGCTTAAGGGTATAAAACAAATGTATAATAGGCCTACAATAGGCAACTAGAGAGCGTATTCGTGGCCAAGCGAAATGCCAGCCTACCAGATTAGAAAGTAGAAACTGAGGGCAGAAATGTCGTGGTGACAATATTTAGCTCCAGACTTTATTTTTAACAGCCCAACCAATGTGTCTCTATTAGGAATGATTTGTAATACTTAGTCCAATAAATATGCAAACCGTCTGCATACATATCCATCGATATGCATGATTGCTGGGTTAATTTGCGGAACATTGTTTTGTATTTTAATGAGTTTGTAATTATTAAGTTTATTTGCTAAGACTTGAATATATTGAACAAATAAAATGAATACTATACTTGGACAAAGTTTGACAATACAATCGTTATAATTTTGATGGTCTTTTGTTTGTTATTTGGGTCAACCTATTGTTTCACCTCGACCTCGAGTAAACGAGTGGCGAACTTTTAGGTGAGCCGATGACGAAAATGGTTTAGAAGTTTAGGGGCAATGATTGCCGTGTTTAGATGTATTTGTGAGGCAGCTGTTGCTGAGGCGCTTTACGTAACCAGCCAAGCTGCGTGGCAAGTGCTTCGCCACGTGGAGCCACGCAGGCCGAGCGGTCACGCGACGAACATGCGATACCATAAGACGAGTGTACAATTACTTTGCGGCGATAGGAAATAGAATCTGTTACAGTAATTGAATTTAATGCTCCCAATGAGAAGGCTTCTAGATTCCGCATCCGTTCCAGGACCGGTTCTCTGAATTTTGGGCTCCGATGCCTCTTGCGGAGACACGGTTTTGATTGGCTATTTTGGAAACTTAGTTTTTAAAAATTCCAAGGCAACACGTGGGCAGCGTTATTGTCTCGTTCTATTTGGGATTGAGAAGCAACCAGTCGATGAGTCAGTCACTCTCGGTTTTAGTATCAGGAAGGTTTCCTTGTTGTGTGGTGTCGTGGGCTCGTGGCGTACTGTTTGTATACAAAGTTTTGTTTAGCAATATTCATGAACGGACGTACTGTATAGCAGTTGCTTTGTACGTTTATTCCTGTGGAAATTTAGAACAATTCACTATTTAAACAGGAAGTTTCTATGTTGAAACGGGCGATTGTATGCGTGGGTGTGCCTCGGGCCCGATTGCTACAGTCGTACGGTTATTGCGCATTCGGCTTGTTGTCGTGCGGCACATGTTGAGGTCATCGCATGCAATAATTAATTCTTAAGTTTCATTTATATCATAGGCACATTATGACGAATAGACCGAATGAACACGCAAGCGAACGCATTATTCAATCATTTAAATATTGAGCTTGCATTCAAATTAATGCTGCAGCCGAACGAGGAAGATCAAGCAAATATAAAATGACTACCTCTTCGGACCACGTAGGCACTGATTGATTCTCATTCCTCTGTCGTATAGCGATCGACGTCACTATTCGCCGAAGTTTATCATGTCTGTTTTCGTAGAGTGGTTTATGCACAAAATAATGTTTCCTCTAATTTTGACAAAGCATTTGGCAATTACATCACAATTG
The DNA here is from genome assembly GCA_950005105.1 of Lycophotia porphyrea. NCBI lineage: Eukaryota > Metazoa > Arthropoda > Insecta > Lepidoptera > Noctuidae > Lycophotia > Lycophotia porphyrea. The sequence continues at coordinate 16,006,232 of OX465388.1, read as the reverse complement.
TGACGTTGTGACTCTTGAAATAAGCCAAGTAGGCTGTGTTTTACTTTTAATCTTCACTGCCTAGTCGAGCGCCAAGTGGGCAATTAGTGCCTACTGCGGTATTCCTTTTAAAAGTTGACCACTTGACAACAAAGTTTGGAACGACAATTGGGTCGTTTCGTCTAGTAGATGCAACTTGGCTAGTTTTTACCCCAAGAGGCCGAGCGATCGCGTAACGTGGGCGCGTACGCGCAGCGCTGGGTGCGGCCATGTAGGTCGTTGAACCGGCTTTGTTTGCCAGCTCAGCTTGCACAGTCACGTCTCACGTCACAATAATATTATCGATGACAGCTGTCACATTTGCCCTGATATGACTTTTGTTCCGGGTTGCTTGAAATCTTTGACTATCCGCCAAACTTTTCCATTTGGTATTCACGTTTCGAAATGTTAAACAGGCGATGATTTAACGAATGACGAGCTGTACAACCAAACACAGGCTTGTAACAATAGCTGGCACCAAAAGCAAAGTGAGAGTCGTCCCTGCGGCGACGACCGCGACGACTCAAGTTATTGTAGTAACGAGGCCTACCTACGTAATGTTCCGCGTTGTTCATACATTAAACAAGGGATGTCGCCATAACTCGCTAATGTAGTCATCGCTCAAACAGTTTTATAGCGTTCAATTGTAGCTTTGAGCTTTGTGGGAGGCAGTTAAACGACAACAGACTGTCTTCACAAAAAATGGAATAAGTTTATATAATTAAATTGGCACAACAACTGGGTCAGCCCAGGATTTTTTGCAACGAGCGAGTAAAAAGTTTATTCAAATGTTCCTACCTACTCCAGCAAAAAACCATTTACACCGAAAAAACACATTAAGAGTCAATGAAAGAAAAACATACAGAAAAAACGGTTACTTAACCTAAAGACATAACTGAGAAAGAATCGGCATTGAATTCCGCATTCCGCTATTTCTATGTTTTGCTGGTGCCAGTTGCAAAGACACATAAGCAAAGGCTCGGTGTTACTTAGGTACATTATTATATATTGTTTAGGTAGTACGTAACTACGTTACTTACCATCTTTTAGATTGTAAGACCCCAATACTATGCTCCAGGTTGTTGTGAATTGTTGATTTTCAATTGTTTTTCTTGTCTCCAGGTGTGGGCCGCTGCAGCAGCCAGTCGGGAAGTGAGCGCGAATCGGACGAGAGTCCCCGAGGCAATGAGCCGTCAGCTCCCGTCGCCATTCCCGACAGTGAGGACCTGCAGAGGCGTAAAGAAGAGGCGCGCAGGAAGCGCCGCAGGAAGAAGCGCTCTGGGAGCTCTGTCGTCACGTCGTGTTTCCAAGGTAAGAGCAAATATTGGCAAAAGCCTTTTCTTGGTAGTATGCATATTGATTCAGTTTATGCTGCCTTGATTTATTCAGATAACAACGAAAGTAACTAAGTTAAATTCTAAATAATTGAAATACTTTTTCAATTTCCTTTTGCGTTTTTCTGTCCCAACAATGATGCTGTTGGTAATATTATTTTTAATGATAATCATATCTTTGTCAACAGACCTCTACAAGCTAACAGGGGAGGTTTTAGGCGAGGGCGCGTACGCTTCGGTACAGACGTGCGTTAACATCTACACAGGCCAGGAATACGCAGTGAAGATCATCGACAAAGTGCCGGGGCACGCCCGCGCCAGGGTGTTCCGCGAAGTGGAGACATTCCACTACTGCCAGGGACACCCGAACATAATCCAGCTCATTGAATTTTTTGAGGACACCGACAAGTTCTATCTTGTCTTCGAGAAGGTGAGAATCTTTTAACTTCTCATGATAACTCTAGCAATCAAGACTCCTCTTCTGAATTTTGCTTGTTGTAAATAGTTTAAAAACAGTGACAGAACTTCCATCCAATCCAAACGTAACCTCTTGTAGCCTTAGGCGTTTCTTGGTTTTAATCTTACTGTGTCCTTACCCCAATGAAACCATGCTCCTACTTTCATCAAGTTGTCCTTCTCCCATTTAATATTTCTTCCTCCCCTGGATTACTCTAGGCCAATTTTCTAAAAGAATTTGTTTGATGTTGAATTTCTTTTTCGTACTTATTTTGTTGTTATCATTTCATTGAGTATTTATTTTTGTTTAACTCAACTATGATCCTTCTTAAACACTTCGACTTCTGTAAACTTTTTAACAATTTTTTAATAACATTTACTGAAACTTCTTTTTTGTTTCAAATTGAATGAGAAATGTTGTTCACGTCAATCACAATAATTTGAACAATAAAATTATAAAAAGTCGATAGGTGTGTGTATCTTCGATAATATTATGGTAATAAATAAGTAAAAGTGACGCATGTCGAAGGAATTCACATATGTCATTGAGTTCATTACTCACACAGTCTGTCTCGTTTTGTAATTACACAATTATGACGATCGTAGGTTCTAGAATATTGTTTATCTTTATTATTGATATTTACATAAATGATACCTACTACCAATTTACGTGCTGCACCAACCGATAAAAATCCACTCACGTATAACCTTTTTGTACTTTATCATTTTGCTATGTTTGTATCTAGCGCTTCGTAATCTAAGATATCTTTAAATCGTTTTGTTTGATAAATTTGTTTTAACATTTTTGTTAATACCTATCTACAACGTAACTAAGCTTAGTCCTTACATCACATCCATTAATCATAATAGGTATCCTAAAGTAATGAAATATTAATGAATCATGATTACTTCTGTGCTTTTTCCTGACAATCGATATTTTGCCTTAACAATATTCTAGGTATGAATAATTTTAACGCATTTTACAATGAGTCAGCCAACATGTGGTTCACCATACCATATTTTAACAATAAAATTTTAACAAGCGGTTTTGTCATAAATGTGGATAAATATTTGCTGTGAAATGGAAGGAATGTTCGAGTACCTACTTAAGTACAGACGCCAGTACATGAAGCTAATACAATCTGTCAGATCTCTTTAATAGATTTTCAACTTTGTTCGCCAAAGCATTAGGTTCAAGGTTGATTGGGAAAATTTGACAATTCCGGGTAGATTGATATGCTGGCGTCTGTACATAGAAAATAATTCACGTTTCAATTTATCGAAATGTTATTGCGAAAAGTAGGTGCTAATGTTTATTGTACAAAGTAATTAGAGGACAACGAGGAAAGTGCGAACACTAGTCATAGGTAATAGTTAAATGATGCACTATTTATATTACTTCCGCGGTAATAAAACATTTCTAGTCTATGTAGATTTCCCGTAGGATAGTTTTTTTTTGTACAGACGCCAGCACATCAAGCTACCCGAAACTGACAAATTTTCCCAATCAACCTTGAACCTAATCCTTTAGTGATAAAGTTGAAAATCTATTAAAGAAATTTGAAAGATAGTAGTAGCTTGATCTGCTGGCGTTTGTACCAGCATTCTATTGTATTCTTAATTCAGAAACGGAAAAAACTCAACGTAGGGCTTTCACAGTCTTTTAACTTCCATTATTGACATTCAAGCTTAGAAAATTACACCACTTAATGTCAGTTTCTCGACTTGAATAAATTGCATCTACAATATTATTTATATCATGAGAAGGTTTCTATCTAAGCCGAAATAGCCTTTATATCGTTACCTACTTATAATAATTTTGTGGACCACTAAGTAGATAGCAACAGTTTCATTTCCTAATTTGTAGCCTGCCCACAAATAACATAGCCTGTTGCGAGCGATATCAGATATGGCTCTGTTTACAGCCGTTATCTTGTTGTGTCTGTTCCTGTATACCTACAATATTATTCAATGATAAACTCCTGAACCACACTTATTTTGAGCAATTTATGTCTAAAATTATCTACTGAGCAATGTTAAAAGGATCTTAGGTTATCATTATCATCATTCAGTTGATTTAGAACCTCATCCTTTTCAGCCATCCTTTCCGGTCCTACGATTTGTCCTCTCGATCAGAATTTTATAACTATCAAGAAAACTGAATCAATAACAAAAAGTTTTCTCTATAATAAATAACTCTCTTGTATCTTATCGTATAATTATCACCTTTAATGTTGCCGTGTGTTATTTCAAGTGCCATTGTGTTTGTGTTTCTACAATAATGTATCATCGATTGTTCCAGATCAACGGCGGTCAGCTCCTGTCTCGCATACAGGAGCACCATTACTTCTCAGAGCCGCAAGCGGCAGAGATCGTGCGTGAGATAGCGAACGCTTTACATTTCCTCCACGGGAAAGGTGTCGCACACCGCGATCTCAAGCCAGAGAACATATTATGCGTTCACCGCGACAGGCTCTGCCCAGTGAAGATATGCGACTTCGATCTTGGGAGCGGAATAAGTTTCACTTCGAGCCTCGCAAGCCCGCTGGCAACCCCGCAGCTTATGACGCCAGTGAGTTTCTTTTTTATACATTTACAATGGTCCTTATGTCGTACCTTGGAGTACTCCTTTTTTAAGTTCTATTTTTTGAAGTTTCGATGATTTTATCAAAAGAAGTTATTGCTAACATGTAGTTTTTGTTAGATAAACTTGACAGAATATTCGCGTAGGTACGATTAATACTCATTCTTTACATAACAAAGAACCACATTTTTTAGATTACATCATTTTTGATCTTTAGACACGTAATCAGGTGGGCGTACCATTTATAATCCTAAAACCTTGAGACTAAGCGGTTTTAACAGTTCTTATATAATGGTAGTTAGTCGATCATCAGACAGTTACTTAACAGTCATGCATTATATTATCTATCACATTATTAGGAAGCTCTAATCACGTTTCTATCGTGTATCGATCATTATTTCTCTTTATCTGCAATTTCAACAGATGACTTACCTAATTGATACCAGTATTGTGCTTCTTTGATACTCTGATATTATTTTCAATAATTACTGTATATTCTATCACCCTTAGCAATTGCGCTATCTCTGACGCATTCGTTTTCTTTGTTTTCAACTTAGGACCTAGAGATAAATTATCAGCAAAAATACTGATAAAATCTTGCAAACATTCAACGATAAATGTTATATTTTTTGGCAACTCGTGCAAAATGATAAGGCACAAAAAACATTGGTCTTTTAATAATTTAACTGATAACTTTGTCGTATCTGTTGACTTTATAAGCTGTTTTTAATGCTAGTTCGTTGCTATTTCGTAAAGCAGATCAATATAGTTTGGATTAATGCAGATAATAATGACTAAAGCCTGGATATAGTGATGAAGGATGACATTAAAAGCAAAGGAGATAATACAAATCCATTAAAAGATTAAAAACTAACAAACAATCTGTTGTTGTTGTTTACCAAATAATTAATCGGATTTCATTTAAAAGATAAATCCTACGTCTGGTGTAAAAATTAATGGATCAGATTTATGAATCATTCCTGTAGGCATAACAAAGGGTATTGATATGAATCAAGTGTCAATGGCACTAGGTATCGAATAAAGTTAAATAACGTCGTCTATATTATGTCATAACAACCGGTGACCACAACGTCTGCACGTCATGTTTTGGCCATTGACGCTTTATCAAAAGCAATGTGATGCCGAATTTTGTTTTGCAAAGTTGTACTAGTTGTCAACAATTGAACATTAACTGAGAGTATCAGGTAATGGAATACATGGCGGTATGGCTGACGAGGAGAGATGGAAAGACGAGCTATTATGAATGTTGAGGAAATAACTGCAAGAGTTCGCGGCCATTTCTTCTAAAGCATGACCTAATTACGAAAACGTCAAGTAAAACCATAAAAAAAGCATTAAAGCAGTCAATCTTAATGCATTATTTCCTTGCTTTCATGTTAATTTTATACCAATTCGAAATCTGTAGATATGGAAAATTCTCAATGACAAATTGTTGGCTAGCCCTTCAAATACATTATCCGTGGAAGTTTTAAAGATATAATCTAAATCCTGAGTAATCTCTTGGAAGTAATCGGACCTAGCCTTCGGACAGAACAGTATTTTATTATTATTATGAGTTACTATTTTATGTACTTCTCTGAACTGATTGTCGTATTTATCTCTTTGAGTATCGTAACTACACCGTAAATAGCAGTGGTATTGGTAGCCGTTCCGATTTTGCGCACTTTGATTTTTGCTTTTAGTCTTTATCATGAATGATCATCTCGTCAATGCTTTAATGCAATACAATTCCCCAATCGCCCATTACTTATCGCCAGGTAGAACCTCAAACTAAACCTCCTCTCCTTTGTCCTAGGTGGGCAGCGCGGAATTCATGGCACCAGAAGTGGTGTCCCTATTTGCGGGCTCAGCAGCGAATCACTACGACAAGCGATGTGACCTGTGGTCCCTCGGAGTGATCGCGTACATTTTGTTATGCGGCTACCCGCCCTTCAGGGCCGACTGCGGCTCCGACTGCGGGTGGGAGCGCGGCGAGAACTGCCGCGCTTGCCAGGAGCTGCTTTTTAGTACTATACAGGTATGTTCTACTTCTTATTTCCTTTTTTCAGGTTTGTCAAGATCAATTTCTTTAGACAGACTAGGTGTCTTCAACACCACTTTCCAGCTTGAATAGACCAGCTTTCCTCATATAGCATAAAGTGGTAAAGCTTCATCCCATACGATTATGGTGGGTTGAGCTGGTATCCTTTAATAGAGATTGATCACTAGCAACTTTAAATAAAAAGGAGTTTAGAAAAGTAGGGAGGCCTTCTGCTCTTAAAAAAAAATAACAACGTTTTTTCGTGTAACTCTTCTAATAATATGAAACAATTTTAACTTATAAAACCTTTCCTTGCCTACAGGAGGGACGCTACACGTTCCCCGAAGAGGAGTGGGCGGACATATCCAGCGACGCGAAGGATCTGATCCGCCAGTTGTTAGTGCGCGAGGCGTCGCACCGTCTGAGCGCGGAGCGAGTGCTGACACACCCGTGGCTGCGTCGCGCCGACCCGTTGGCTCATCACCCGCAGCTGCAAACCTCTATCAATATTAAACGCAACATGTCAGCGCGCAACTTGTCCAACTTCGCGGAGTCGGCGATGGCCGTGAACCGGGTGATCCAGCAGCACTTCTCCATGAACTACTCGTACATGGACGCCCCGGCGCGCACGCTGCGCTGCAGCAAGTCGCACCAGCCGGCCGCGCGCGTCATCCTGGAGGCGCCGGCGCTGGAGCGGGACTACTGCGCGCCGCTGGGCCTCAGCCCGCCCGCCGACTCCGAGCTCCTGCGCCGCCGCCACCTCGCCGCCGACGTCACCGTGCACTAGCTGTAGCGCGACACGTCACACGTCACACGTCACACGTCACCCGCCCCTCCAGTGATAGCTGTAACTGATAGCCCCGCCCCCGCGCGCGGCGGATTTATTTGAGCCTTTTAAAGATATATTTTTATGAGTAAACAAACGACTGAGTAGATTTATCGATATGTAGAGTATTCGTGAGTTTATGTTGAGGCGCGGCGAGCGCCGGAGGACCGGCGACGGTCGATAAAAATCGTATTATACCGAGATAGTTCCGCCGATCTACGTACTTTACGTCTTGTGTCGATTACGGGGATGAAAAAAATGTTTATGTTTTGGATTTATAAAATCCGCGTTTCGAAATTGAGCTTATGTATTCGTGTAATCGCCTTTAGTTTGTGGCCTATCCTTTGCAATAAATTAATAATGTAATATTTCGATGGCGTTTTTGGATACTAGTCTGTTTATGTGATTGTTTTTTGCATTTTTACCAACGATGGAAAACCACATCTCATTAATTAAGATTGAATCAACCTAATATTTATATAAGAGAGTTAAGGGCAATATGTGACATTATTCCGAGAGGTGCAAGTGTATTATAGTAGCTCGTTATTACTTTTGATCGTTACATAAATACCTACTTTATGATAATTAAGAGTAAAATTTGCTTTGTGATGTCCGTTGAAAATGGAGGGGCACTTGTGAACTGAACTGAATGAAATGTCATGTATGACTCGAGCTGTGTTGGTACATATGTTAAGTGTTGCATGGGGTTCCATGGAGCTGCCATACCTTTGTGATCAGTTTGAATACTTTTATATTGCTGAACGAATGAAGTGTTGAAATAATGTTAAGAGTAGACCTGCTAGACTGTAACCCTGCGTACAACGTTGATTGGAGAAAGATTCACTAAGCACACTTGTTTGCCCATTATCCTTTACAATACACAAATTTTATTATATTTTTCAAATTTTAATTCTATTACTATTATTGTGAACCGGTGGCTTTATCCAATCAATTCTAAATTTTAACTTACGCAAAATACTTTGTTAAAATTTTGTTTTCGACTAAATCATTGATATGAACTTATCATTGAAATACAGATGTTTGAATTTTTATATGGTCTATTTATTTATTGTTGCTTTGTTTTAAAAGCTTTATTAAAAGATTTAAAGCCTTTTAAGCAGTAAGTACATGAAGAATATGTCTGAAACAATAATAAAGTACTTAATTGATATTATTTATTTCTTTTACCTTATAGCTGAAATACCTACATTTTTGGTTTGGAACTTAGTATGCAAGCACTACGTACGCCTGAAATCCCCAAGGAACACCACGAAAACAATCTATCCTCACGACAAGGTTCTAAATGACAGCCGGATACGACATCATACCTGTACATCTAAAAGAAGATATTATGTATGATTTATTTGAAGTATGCAGGATTAATTGAAGTATGTAGGATTGTAGGTAACATAACTCAAAAGGCATTAGATCGGTTGTTACAATGCATGAATTTGTGATTTATTACCTACTACAGCTAATTCGCAATAAAACTGTTCGAAACAAAAGAAAAACGTTAATTAACTCGTGTCATGAACTGCGGTTGGCATGTAGTACGTTATGCAAGATGCAAGTAGTAGGTAGATACCGTCCTGCCAGGTGATGATGAGGTGATTGATGCTGTTTAGTAAAGTAATCGTTAGTAAGAAAAATTACTAAAGGATAGACTGTAGCATTCGTCTATTTAACTTCCGAATGCTACGTTAACTGATTTTACATATGATAAGCGTTTCAATTGAGGGACCACCTTAAATCGATTGTAATTTTCGAATAGCTTCTTTTACAAACTACAGGTTGAACATACAATCATTCAAGTACTTTTACTAACGCTAGACCCATATATAAATTTCAAATTCCATCGTGGTCTCCACTCACGGGAACTTATGGTGCTCAATTGAGGGACCACCTTCCGCATGCTAGTTCTTTTTACTGTGTGAACAGGAAGGGTTAATATTCAATAAATTAGTTTTACAAATCTTTTACTATACGCAGTCATATAGAGGAGTTTAAAATGTTAACTAGGTTTTGAGATATGGATGCCTGTCAGTCACGACTGAGGGACCACCTTTAAACGATTGTAACTTTTGAGTGGCTGCTTTTACAAACTAAAGGCTGAATTTACAATTGTTTGGGAACATTTACTAACGGCTCATGCATTCAAAAAATCAAAATTCAAATGTGGTCCCTCAATGGGAACGCAAACCCCGGATCTATGATTTTTTCGAACCGGGGCAGAAACCATATACTGGCGCCCCTCCAACATTTGAGATAAATTGACGGCACGGTTGGCGCAGTGGCTAAGCGATTGACTGCTGCGCTGCGTGTCGTCGCGGGTTCGATTCCCGCACGGAAAAAATATTTGTATGGCCTACAGATAGTTGTTCCGGATCTGGCTGTTTGTTTAAATGTTTGTGAACGCACCCACGATACAGGAGAAATTTCTAGTGGGGCAACGTTTTAAATAAAGATATATGTATAAAAAGCTCGCAACAGTGAATGTCACGTGTCAAGCAGCCAGTGATTCCAGTGTTTTTCAGAGGAGCTAATTAATAAATACAACTGGGGAAAAATAAATATGTAGGTACATTTCTCCAAGTTACCTGATAGAGGGGAATTTTCTTTAGTATCAGAAGAACGAAGACGTTTTATAATCTGCACTACAATATCCACAATAGCTTTCCATGAATAAAGGTTGGCATTTTTTGTGAATGGGATTGAATAAAAAACGAATTTTGTAATAGCTAAATGACGTTAATTTCAATCGGCATCTCGAGACCGCTACTGCACTTGTGGTGTGGGCCTGTGTGACGCCTTATTCTTAAGGTATGTTTACACGTTTGCCGAGGATTGCCAAACGTCCACAAACACAAGTGTGTGAACAGGGTGTTAAATCCTGGCTGCCTTTTTAGGACTTAAGACCTTTGCCAAGTCGTTATACGACTGCCAAATACTATTACGGATTGATAATACCACTGCTATTTCATACATCAACCGTATGGGAGGTGTTCAGTTTCCTCACCTCCCGAGTATTACTAGAGAACTGTGGCAGTGGTGTGAGGAACGTAATTTAGTAGTATTTGCGTCATATATTAGTTCGACAGATAACCATATCGCAGATGCAGAATCGCGACATGTCCACCCGGATATAGAGTGGGAATTGTCACATGCCGCATTTCATAAGATCGTACGAAATTATGTTGTTCCAGAAATAGACCTATTTGCCAGTAGAGTCAATAAGAAATGCTCAAAATATGCGTCTTGGCATAAAGACCCTGACGCGTATGTTATATATGCTTTCACTATCTCGTGGTCTGATATGTACTTTTACGGTTTCCCCCCAATAGCTATCTTACTAAAGGCATTAAGAAAAATGGTCAATGATAAGGCTCACGGCATTATGATAGTACCGATGTGGCCCACGCAGCCGTGGTACCCATTATTTAACAGTTTACTCATAACTGAACCTCTAATATTCCATTCAAGTAAAAACTTAATTTCTCATTCCACCAATCGAAAGGTGCATCAGAAAATTACCCTGGTTGCCGGAATATTATCAGGACGTCATTTCTGAAAAGAAATGTGCCACCAAATTCTATACCTCTCATGACAGCCTCACTGTCAGAGAACTCACTGATCTGGTTCAAATTCTGTGAAATAAACAATGTTGATTTATATGCAGCCTCGATTCCAAATGTCATAAACCTAATAGAATTGTACAATTCAGGTGCTCAATATGGAACATTAAATAGTTGTAGATCAGCTCTCGCCCTGATTCTTGACCAAGAATTAGGTAAAGATGACTGTATTAAATGGAAAAGGAATTTTTAGATTGCGACCTCCACTACCTAAGTACAACATTACTTGGGACACATCTATAGTCCTTAACTTTTTAGCTAACTGGTACCCAAATGACACACTTAAGTTAGAGAAAATATCTAAGAAATTAATAAGTTTGCTTGCACTGGCAACCGCACATAGAGTCCAGACATTTTCTAAAATTAATATAAAAAATGTAGAAGTATTTAATACTTCCCTTTTTCCGGGAACGGCCAGAAATATCTTGCATTGCAATCTTATATTTCAATAACAAGGTCCGAGTGCTCATAGCCTATTTAAGGAAATTTCGAAACGCCTAGTTGACGCTTCTCGTGAACCAAGGGCCGGCTTTTACCTTGGCCAGAGGCTAAGTGTTGCCATACAACGTGGCAACGCCGTCAGTCTCTTGGGCACATTACCAGCTGACAGCGTTGAGGAGGAGTTTTTCGATGCCCTTTTATAGTTTGTTGTTAGTTTATTTATTTAAGTTTAATAGTTTTTAATTATTAATGTATATGTGTAGTTTATCCTAATAAATACATAACAAGATCTATAAGAAGAAGTGCTAACCTCTTTGTAAGTTTAAAGAAGCCCTATAATTCTATCACTCTGCAGACACTGAGCAGATGGATAAAATCTACGTTAGGTAGTAGTGGAATTGATGTGACCATATTTACTGCACATAGCGCTAGACACGCCTCTATTTCTAAGGCACATCCACCAGCCAGCGAACTTCATTTACTTCAGAGCATCCGGTTGATATTTGAATGTTGAATCTGGGGAGATGGGAGGGTGGGATGCTAATCTCTTCGGACAAAGCTTTCGTATAATAATGATCGAACTTCACTTAAGGTAAGTTCGTTTAATCATTAATTAAGACTCACCACGCTGACATCGATGTTGTCGATCTATTTTCCGAGGCGGTTGCCTATATGAGAACAGTCGCACACACAACGCCTTGCATGCGAATATAGTATATATATCTCCGCAGGCTCAGGCACCGAAGTAAAAAAAAAATGATCTACACAATAACACATTATCAATATGCCTGACATGGGAATCGAACCCAAGGCCTCAAGTTTAGCAGTACCTATCTAACGATTATGAAACAATTAGGTTGTTGCAACATTTTTATATTCTGCTCAACAACAAGCAAATATGAGAAGATATAATGTTCCTCAACGCGTCTGTAAGGCCCCGTCCACGATTCGTTCATGCGGGCGGCCCTACTTGCGCCAAGCGATACACACACAAGTCACTTGTTTTATTATACTGTAAGCTATATTATTTCTTTTTTTTTCTACGTTGTCATAGCCGCACATAGATTCCTCAATGCTGCCGCAAGATGTGTTATTCTGGATCAGCAGAGATCAAGTAACATATTTAGAAAAAAAATGTGCAGGTGGAATACATAACCTCCTCCATTTTTAGAAGTCGGTTAAAAAAGATAAGGAGCTATACAATGAAACACATTAGTGGCTTTAACAAAAAAAAAACTTGGATCTACTATAGTTTATCATTTTACCCTTTTTAATTTTCTTATCCTACACATAATCTTGTCATGAATAATTATTACATTGAAACTAGAGAGATCATCTTGGCATGTCGTTAACATAGTCCAAGTAGAAAAATACGTATTAAAGAATAAGAACTCATAAAGTACTCAAAGTTAAGAAAATGTATATGGGACAACCACGCGGGCTTCCTCCAAATCAAAAAGATTCACGTAAATCGGTCCAGTATTCACGGAGAAATCGGTTTATGTATGTACATACACACATGCATAATAAAAAAAAATGCTCGCCTAGTACATAACCTACTCCTTTTTTTTTAGTCGTGAAATCGGTTAAACACTGTAATCTGTCAAATTAAAGCTGAATTTGACAGAATACAGTTTTTAGATTACATTTTTTGTGCTTTAGTAATATTATTCGATTTACGAATAAATCGACTAAAGCTTCTGTTGATTCGTACGTCACCAGTTGACGTGATATGTCAAAAAATCAATCCAGAGGGCGCTAGAGATTGCTCGGCCACGTAAGTCAGGGTCGTATTTTTATTCCTTGGATATTTTAATTACATTATTTTACATGCTGTGATATTATGTGAGAATGGTATAAAAATACACAAGTGTTTGTGACAATATTTTTGTCTGTACCTCGTCTTGATTGCGGTAAGTGATGGCATTCAATTCTGTCCTTCCATCGCCCATCCGTCATTGTACCAGTGAATTAGCATGTTTTAAATAAATCCTTGTCGATATCAGCATTTTTTTTCACATTAGAAACATTAAACCGTTTCCGGGAATCGAATCTTAAAGCCTTTGTTATTACTGTTTTGTAGATTGTCACTAGAACGCAGTTATATCTTTCCAGATTGACAAGCCATGTCCAATTTACCACCAAATCCGTATAACAACTTCCCGGGATCGCCTCAAGTGAACGCTAATGCGGCGCCGCCAACGTTTAACCATAACCAGCAGTTTGGTCAGGTGCCTATGAGCCAATTGCCGCCAGGATATGGAGGACTGAAACAGGACCCGAACTCGAATAGTCCCCATCACGCGCCGTCATCATCAGCGCCTCCAAACAATGTGTTACAAAATGTCAACAACTATAGTCAGAGTGCTAGTAGTTCACCTGCTTTCAATCAACCTGGGATGATGCCACCTATACAGCACAGTCTGCAGTCTTCACCCATGAGGCCACCAATGTCAGCAGGTCCCAAATCTTTACCTAATCCCCTGCCTCCTCAGAATGCTTCACTTTCATCAGGTAGTCCTAGAACTGTCCCTAATGCCAATTCTTCACCAACCCCTTATCCTCCTAGCCATCATCCTCCACAGCGTCAGATCAATGACAATGCTCCACCTCTCATACCTTCTAGTCAAGCTAGCCAGCCTCTTGTGAATGGCCCACTCTCCTCACAGCCTCCAGTAGGACCTCCTCAGAGCCAGTACCCTGCTTCTTCAAGTGCTTATAGCTCTCTTCCTGGAGGTAAGCCAACAACTTCAGGGTATGGTCCCGGATTAATGAATACACCCTATGCCCCTCCACCTGGGCCAATTCCTAAGCCTCCCGGGCCTACAATGACAAGTCAACCTAACATCCCATTCTCTAGTGCTCCTATCTCTGGTCCTCCAAGAAATAGTCCTTTAATACCACCACCAGCCAGTGGTCCTCCTGTTGGAATGCAAGGTTTCAGTGGTACATTAGCTGGACAGCCCCTGGGACCCCCTAGGCAAGCAGGTATCAATGGTCCCCATGTGAGTGGACCATCGTCATTGCCTCCTGGTCCTCCAAAGCCTATGGGTCCACCAGGACTTATGGGCCAATCACCTGCACCTATGGGCCAACCACCAGCACCTATGGGCCAACCACCAGCACCTATGGGCCAACCACCAGCACCTATGGGCCTTGCAAGTGGCCCAGGACCAGCTCAAGCACAGTCATATCCAGGACAATACAAAAATGGTCCAGCAGGACAGACAATGGGTCCACCAGGCCCATCTACTGGACATTTGGGGCCACCAAGCACCTTCAGTGGGCCACAAAATCCCCCAGGTGGCTCACAAGTTCCACCTATGGGGCATCAGAATTTACCACCCATGGGACATCAAATGGGGCCACCCCCAGGGCCTATTGTGCAGGCAGGTGGGGCTCCTAAGAGTAACATGCAGAACAGGTATCCTCAAATGGCTCCAGCACCACCTGGCAATTATCCAAACAACCAGTCAGGACCAATGCCCAATGTGTCTCAACAACAAGCGAATATTATGAAGCAATACCCACAGCAGTATCTAAATCAACAGATGGGGCAACTAAGTGTGACTAAGCAAGGGTTTGACCAGCTGTGGGGTCACCATATGATAGATCTGCTGCAATGTAAGCATATACTGCCAGAATACCCTGAAGACCCTCCAGAGATTAAACTTCCTCATCAGTTTGCTGATTCATCTAACTGCAGCCCTGAGTAAGTTTAAGTTTTGATTTAAATTAATTAAAGCATGGAAAGTGAAAGCTTAGTTACTGAATGATTTTTTATAAACTAATAGTATTTTGTTAGGCCTAGTTGACTTTTGTATCAAAATACAGGGTGTAAACGAACCCTTCACGAAGCCGTCAACCAAGCATTATGTACATCAAACTAAGCAACTTCACGCAAAAATTATTGCAGGGACACAACTTTTTTTTTTGGTGGTGAAAATTCACATTTTACGGTAGGACTCAATGTAATGCACTCAAAACATTGTGCTGATGGATGGATTGAATAGTATGGGGGTCGTGGAGGTGATTAAAGTAGAAATCCTACATTAAAAACATGTATTTAAAAAAAAACTTGCGATAAAGTTGGAACTCTGACCCCCAATATTTCCCTAACAAGAAGGTTCCCAGGTATGGTCTAGAACAAAAAAATTATCACAATGACAAGAAGAACAAGTGCCTTTCGGCTTCGTTAACGGTCTTGTTACACCCCATTAGAACCTTTATTTTGTTTAGTAATCACTTTAATAAAACATGATAGGTATAATAGCTATAGCTATTATTATGATATTCTTTCTCATTGGTTTTGCTATAAAAATAATATTCCTCAAATATAATTGCGGTAGCCATAAGATGGTTTTAATAGTATTTACCTTAAATGTATTTTTCATACCTTATTGGTTGCGTTGAGAAGCATTGACTAAACAACCTGTATTTGCTTTTACCTACTTACTTTATTCAAATAAGGAAGTTTAGAAATCTTCTGTATCAAGTTTAGAATTCTTCTGTATCATTCTTTTTATTTATTTTTCTTTTCTCTATAAATTACTGGCTTATTATACCTCATTCAAGCTTTAACTGACATACAAAGGAGGATGTTATCAGGAGAAAAGATAAAGTGATGTCTATTGGAATGTTGCATAATATCAAATCTGTGATATGGTTAAACGCACGTATTTGTTAGGAGGTCGTCTATAACGTGTTTGAGAAATAGTGTATTAACTTAATGAATGATAGAAAGAGCCTTTTCTGTTCAGAAGCACCAAAAATAAATTAGTATCAATTTGGGGTAATTAAGTTGGACAATTATTTAAAAATATAACATTCATTTCAACTATCTACTTCCTTTATGGGTCTAAACGCTAATACTTAAACTAAATTGTTTATTCAACGAATAAATATTAAACTAGATTATGTATAAAGGGTGTAAACAGACTCTTAACGAAGCCGAAAGACACTTGTTCTCCCCGTCATTGCGATCATTTTTTGTTCTAGAGCATACCTGGGAACCTTCTAGCTACGGAGATATTGGGGGTCAAAGTTCCAACTTTTTCACAAGTTTTTTTTTAAATACATGTTTGTAATGTAAGATTTTTACTTTAAACACCTCCAGGACCCCCTTTCTATTTAATCCATCCATCAGCGCAATGTGTTGAGTGCGTTACATTGAGTCCTACTGTAAAATGTGATTTTTCAGCCCAAAAAAAAAGTCGTTTCCCAGCACTAATTTTTGCGTAAAGTTACTTAGTTTGATGTACATAATGCTTGCTTGAAAGCTTCGTGAAGAGTCTGTTAACACCCTGTATAATATTCGTATTTCATAACAACGTTGCAGTGTTTATTATCTCTATCTATTTACAAATGACTTGTGTTACACCTGCTATTTGCAGACAAAGCAACACCAAAATAACAACTATTCACAAGTTCAAGACTAACTGGAGAAATATTGCAAAAGATAACATTAAATATTTTTACTCTGATTGCACTGTGAACATCACAATGACATGAGAGTTCATATAAATATTATTGGTTTACTCACTTACAGTCAAGCTCAGAGCTAAATAATAACAGTCGCTCGGGTCGATTTTCAGGTTAAGCCGCGCCTTGGCGCTTGCCTAGGTTTCTCTGTGGATGAGTGACCTTTTATTACTTACTGAGTTTCCTCCGTGACTCGGAAAGCACGTTAAGCCGTTGGTCCCGGCTATAATTGGTAGAAAGACCGAAAGTCTGTCACCAGTCTTACCGGGTATTGTATAACACAGTACTAACTGGGTTGTGGAGGTCTTAAAATACTGGTATTCAGCTGGATCCGGTTAGACTGGAAGCCAACCCAAACATAGTTAGGAAGAGGCTACACAGATGACTCACTTACAGTCAATCTCATGAAGTTATGACTGTGCAGCCAAGAAATTATATTATAATTAACATAAGTTTCTTTTCTATGCACCTCATTCATATTTTCTACAATTTGTAAAAGTGATATTTAGAATGTAATTGAGAAAGAACATTTTCGAAAGTGAAAACACTGTAACATGAACATGTTTCAGTGTGTTTTTGAAACATGTATTTATGTGTTGTGAAAAAATTGCAGGGTCTTCAGATGTACTGTCAACCGTATTCCTGAGACGAACAGCCTTCTGCAGAAGTCGAGGCTGCCTCTCGGTATATTAATTCATCCATTCAAAGATCTCAATGTGAGTGTAAGTTTTAAACATTTGAACTCTTCAATAGTCGCATAGCATGTCATCTATGGTTTGTTCATAAATTTTATTTGTTTATTTTATTTTCATTAGTTTTAAGGCTTATTCTATACTCTATCTATGTAGTGATGATGCTTTCCTTTAAATCTACTATAGTAATGCTAGTTTCTGTTTTGAAATACCTTTGATCAAAGTACCTATATTTGGCATTAAAAAAACCTGTAGCCGTAATATCAGTAAGAAACCCTTGGTCGATTTATCCATGACCAATTTAAAGACTTGGGTGCAATATCGATTGTGTATGGAATTCTAAATGACGTAATTTTGGCGGTAAAACACCAAGTACAAATAAATGTAGTAGTAGTGAGGAAAATATCGCTTTTCCTTTTGTAAATTTCATCAATGAATTATTGTGTAGGAAAATTATGTCCTTTTGTTTTGGTATGAATGGATATTAGATATGTCCAATCATTGTCAAGATTGTGAAGATTCTTTGTATATCTTTGAAAGTTAGCTAATTGATTTTTATTTGCCTCAAATGTACCACTCATGGGCAAAGAAGGGGTGTTCATTCCACTCCTTCCACTTCTTAATAAAAATTCAGTAATAAAAACTCAATTAAAATTTTGCATTGAAAAACACAAAAATTTTACGGGTACATTACTGACATGAAATCTAAATAGCCATCACGCAACTTCGTATGGTGAAGTCAGTATCAAATCTCTTAGCTCCACGTTTCCTAATATTTAAGAGGTACAGAATGACTCACAAAAAATCCCATTAAAATATTAGTTTGTTTTTGTATCAAGGTTATATTGAATCGTGTATTTTTTTGCAATTTATAATGACTAACACTATTTAACATAATCTCATTCAAACTGGTACCATAATAATATTCTAGAAAGACCGTTTCTCGACCGACTCTTATGTATTCATTGTTATATTATAATTATGCTTATAAATAAAACAATGCTAGGTTGTAAGTGGTTTCTCTCCATCAATCGTGTTATGAATGATTTTCTATGCAAATTCCAGCCATTTTATTACGTTAAAAAAGCGCTCTTTCACTTGTATGGTTAGGATGATGAATGCATTCATAATCTTTGACGTAGTAGTAGAAATCTGGAACATAGTTGACTAAAAAGTTTTATTAGTCAAAACCTTGAAAAAAAAACAAATGTTTTTAACAAAAATATGTATTGTGTAATTGTATAATCAGCAACGAAAGTTGATAATAGCAAAATAATATGCTTCGAAACTTTTTCATCTCTTCACCCAATTTTCATTCTTAAATCGCATGCTTAATGGAACATCGACCCATTAATAGATAGGTCAGTATAATACAGGCTTTTTTTTTACTCAGATCTCATCAATAGTTAATCATAGACGTTCAAAATACAAGCATTCAAATTGCATTTTAATATTAGCATGATTAATATAAATCAGTTTTACTTTTACGCATCAACAAGTAGGATAAGTCCTCATAGCAAGATCTTCTTTTGCGATTTCACAAAATTCGTCTTTTATGAGTTAAGTCAGTATTCCAAAAAGCATGCGAAATTTCTTCTCAAACTTTGTATAAGCTTATTTTCTTCTTTTGCTATACGGAATGATATCCGCCGATACTTTGATATAAACTTAACGATGGTAAATACGTCCCATCTGTTTCCAGCATTTGCCGGTAATCCAGTGCGCGACGATCGTGCGGTGTCGCGCGTGCCGGACGTACATCAACCCGTTCGTGTACTTCGTGGACGCTAAGCGGTGGAAGTGCAATCTGTGCTACAGGGTCAACGACTGTGAGTACCATAACAAACATATTGAGTGTATTTAGTTTTAACTTGACTAGTCTGCACATGAGCCAGAGAAACTAAAATGTCATTGAACCTTTCCAACATTCCGGATTGAAAATAAAGTTCACAGAAATGAATAATATATAATTAATATATGGAAGTTTTTCTACAAGTATTGTTAGATTTGCGCCTAAACACAAACAATAAATACTTTTAATAAAAAAAAAATTCCACAAAACTATGAATTAAGGTAATAGGGTATGTGACAGGAAGTCAAAATAGTTACTTTTTTATGAACTGTCAAAACGCAAAATGTGTACGTGATTTGTATGAAATAGCACGTTGTGACGTCATACTTATTTGGGATCAAATGTAATACTTATTATCAGTAAATCCAATTTTACAATTATATTGTCCCCCAATATTTAATTTCTGTACGGTGATGGTAGTTTTAAAGATGAGAGGCCTTATTTCTACGTATTTTTATATTTTATTTTTGACCTTGTCAACTAGCCTATTATAGAACACCAATATTTTAGCATAATCCTTTTACCTTATTAATATTTTTATTGCACGTGTCAGTTAGCTGACCTTACAAAGGACATCAGCAATAATAATCGTTTTGTGTGCACACTTAAAATGCAGCCTTTGTAATTTCTTATCTTTGTACATATTTTACTAACAATATAACTTGAGTTAGCACACTAAAATGTATGATTTTCCCCATTGGTTATAAATAGCTGGAATGATTTTATCAAGTAAAGTGACTTTTGGTTTTGTTTATCTTACGAAGTCGCCAAGCCGTTTTTGGGTATGGGATCACTCAGACGGAAAAAACTTAATGCATTTTGATGTGGTGTTTATTTTAACTCTGAGGAACTCAAATACAAGTCATTAGATACCAAATAAAAGTAGACATATCCCAAGATAATAAATGCAAAAAAAAAACAAAATCATAGGACTATAAATTTAACATTTGTCACACTATAAGCACAATTAATATAGACTCAATCCCTTAAACTAGGTCTAGCCTGTATCATAAGAGATAGGGTTCAGCCATATGGGTACAGAAGATAAATGAACCTTCAGTAACAAGTGAAACAGTGTCGATGTTACATAAGCCAAAGTAATTCTATGAAATATGAGTTGGTGGGTTACTTGGTGTGTTGTGAATGTGAGTGAGACTTCGTGTGAGTGTGCGTGTAGGTGTGAGTGTGTGTGCAAGTGTGTGTTTGTGTGTGCATGTGTGTGTTGGTATAATATATACGTGGATATTGGGATGGTTTTTTACGAGATGTATGCTAGAAAATTCTCCGTTGTGAGGTAGCCCTGTTGTAGTAAGTAGCCATTGAATAATTTTGTGTTTTAACTTGTGTCTGTTTAAATCAAGTATGTTCAGTATTCTGTGTAGTTTCTTATATATGTAAGTACCTATGACGTAATATTGATGTGCGACAAATGTAGTTTGATGGGTTACACCTGATGAGACACATGTGCGTTTTTTTGGGTTGGAACTGGGCATGGCTCTATGAGTTCTGAGGCCAGACTCGAGGATGAACAGCTGTCTAACTGTTAATATCTTACATTCCTCATAAAGTTGTTTGGTTGGATAAAGGAACGGGTTCTTAGACATAACTTAAAGTACGGCTCTTTGAGCTCGCTCTGCCCTCAGAATGCAGGCAGTAATGCAATATCCTAAATGACTTAGTAAATACCTACAGGGTTCAAAGATCACAATGAGTGAATTAATAATCTTTAAACTTGATGCGTCATTGTTATCTTAGTAGCAAAGGCAACTTTATACTTAAAACATGTTTACAATAACAAATTGCAACAATTCGTATAATTTAATAACATTATATCTCACACGCTGTGGCATCGAGTTTACCCTAATCGAGTGTTGTTTAATCGCACTGTGTAATCAGCTCTGACATTACGGCGTTCGAAATTTAAACAGGGTTAAGGGTTTATTGGCCGTTCTGTTGGATTTTAAACTTTTAGCGAAAAGCCCAACGTTGCACATCCAGCACGCGCTCAGGCGACTAGTTAGCCTATCCTGAATCTAATAAAGGGAACACAAGGTTCGTGAACTACCGGTTATCACCGCGAATGATAATGTAATATATAAAATAAAAAGCAATTCTTCTAAAATCTCATCTCAGTAATTCGTTGCGGTAGTTCTTCCTCGCTTTGGGGGTTTGTATTACTTAATTTTGATATTCGAAATGTGCTGATACTCCGCCTAACTGGAATAATTAGAGTTCTTTTTCCTATTGTCATTCTGCTACTACAGCGGTAATGTTGATCAAATGGCGCAGAAGTGTTCTATGAATACAGGCAAACTTTATCATAAAATAATCTCCCTTATCTAATTTTGCTAACTTCAAATGTTTGCTAAATACCAGTCTTTTATACTGATTATCTGATATTTTTTTACTATCAATGAGTTAAATCTCTTTAAATTGACGTAAATAATGAAATTATTCTTATGTTGCCTGAAATAAAACAGTTGTTTCTAGATTGTTTCTTTTATTTTAGCTGCATATCTTTCTACTAAACTTGTACAAAGTTCTATAAACAACAAAAAAATACTGATGTATTTCTGATTACATACATAATCTTAACTAATCAGCCCTAATTTACCTACTTTGGGATTTGGTGGTGGGAAAGGTATTCACATCAAAGTTACTTAAAGTTATCATGTTGTAAAATGTTGGGCTACAAAAAGTAACATCAGTGTGGATGCACCGTAATTTAACGATTTACACATAAACGACCTACTATGTAGGTCCTACATAGTTTGAATCGACGACGTGTCAAAACCAAATCACCAATATTCTGTCTCCCCTCAGTGCCAGAAGAGTTCCAGTACGACCCGGTGAGCAAGTCCTACGGCGACCCGACGCGGCGCCCGGAGATCAAGTCGGCCACCATCGAGTTCATAGCCCCCGGCGAGTATATGCTGAGGCCGCCGCAGCCGGCCGTGTATCTGTTCCTGTTTGATGTTTCACAGATCGCGAGGGACTCTGGATACTTGCAGGTAACTTTTGATTTAATTTAAATAGAGTTTTCACTATAATAGTGTGATGTTGAGTGGTTGGGCGCTCGTACATTCTATGGCAGTCAATGACCATTGGTTTTTTTGTTTTTTAAAAACGTTTCCCCACACTAGAAATTTCTCCTATATCGTGGGTGTGTTTCTTACATATATTTAAACTCACATACACAAACAGCCAGATCGATCACTCAGCCACTGCGCGAACCGCGCCGTCAAATGATGCGCCCGTTTGATGTAGTATTTATCTGTAATATCACCATAAGTAGCATGATGATGCGGTATTTGCCGATAATTCTGGCAATGACTGATACTAATATCTTGGCTTTGCTAATGACTTATCGACTAATTATTGTCTGGATCTGATAAATAGTTTTAGTTTCACAAAAATCAGGTCAGAGACAAAAATATTTGTTGATCGATATGATTGATTGATGTTTTGAACTTAGTCGAATTTCGAAAGAGTGTTTATTTTGATACCGTAACATTAGTCTTACGTTTATTTCCACGAAAATAGAATCAAGGACTTATACAAGACATTCAACTTTTCAGTATCTTCGATAAAATTACCTTTCCTATAATTTCTAGCGCAATTTGAATGAGCTTGAAGAACTTTGACTCTAACGACTGTGAAGAACATATCAGTATATTAGAGTTCGTTTAAAAATCAACTCAGCCTATGGCAGTCCACTGCTGGATATAAGTTTTTCCCCAAACTGCACCACAACACCAAGTCTTTCTCATTCGGTCAGTCTGACTCAGACACGTTTTTAAAGACCATGTAGCTGGTGGGTATCCCAAACTATGTTTGACGCCGTGCGGTTTCATTCCAGCACTCGTTCGTTTCATTGTCCATCGAACAAAATTATTTCTGTTTATTTCCACTTTGCTAACTTCAGGTATATTTTCACAGGTTGCCTGCGACACACTGAAAGCCAACTTAGACGCGCTTCCAGGCGACACGCGCACACAGATCGGGTTCGTCTGCTATGACGCACACGTACACTACTATCTGATGAGCGAGGGACTCACCAGGCCAAAGGAGATGACTGTGCTTGATATTGATGGTTAGTCACTATGGTGTACACATGTAATATAGAGTGACGTTACGTTATTTAATATGTCTAGTTCGTATAGTACGATCTGTCCCAAATTGTGGCGATAGGTATTCCTTACACGCGCATACTATAAAGGGTGTAAACAGACTCTTAACGAAGCCGAAAGGCACTTTTTCTCCCCATCATTGCGATATTTTTTTTGTTCTAAACCATACCTGGAAACCTTCTAGTTACGGATACTTGGGGTCGAAGTTCCAACTTTTTCACAAGTTTTTTTTGAAAAACATTTTTTGAATGATTTTTTTACTTAAGACACATTCACGACCCCCGTACTATTCAATCCATCCATCAGCTCGATGATTTGAAAGCATACAGTTAGGTTAGGTTACAGGTAGTTACATTGCGTTCTACCGTAAAACGTGATTTTTCACCCCAAAAAAAAAAGTCGTTTCTCAGCAATATTTTTTGCGTAAAGTTACTTAGTTTGATGTACATAATGCTTGGTTAATGGCTTCGTGAAGAGACTGTTTACACCCTGTATACCAACAAGTGAGGATCTTCCCGCACGATCAAACTTTCCATGGTCCACTAAGAAGTCACTAAACCGATTGCAAACTCAAATATGATGTAATTCCAAATTGGTACTGTGTAAAACCAAAGATACGGCTGAACATTTCCTTTGATTTGGCAAAAACCCTTTACGAATTCAATGTAATGTTAAAGATGATAAGGATACTAAATGTCATCATACTGTTACAGATGTATTCCTGCCATCTCCGGAGTCCCTACTGGTGAACTTGGGCGAGCGTCGTGAGTTAGTGAAGGAGTTGCTCACAGTGCTCCCGCAGAGGTACTCCTCGCCCGCCTCGCCCGCCTGTGCGCTGGGCGCCGCGCTACAGGCCGCCTACAAACTTATGGTGAGCAACATAGACGACCTTGTGACACGATGCTAATCAACTATGCAAACCCATTTAGTACAAGCGCTAAGTTAACTAACTCAATAAACGACTAGTTCTTATTCTCGATTGCAAACAAAAGTAAAATAAAACACATACAAATTGCAATTATTGTACAATGCGACTGTATTCGAGCTTACCCAGAATTCGGTTTGGTGAATAGGTAACAGTTGAATTATGACTTTTGAACTTAATTAATATCGATAATATTTCCAGGCTGCTACTGGTGGTCGCATCACAGTGTTCCAGACATGTTTACCGAATGTTGGGCCCGGAGCGTTACAATCGAGGTAAGCTACAGCTTTTTTTTAAGTATCTTAGCATTGCATACGCCGACGGTCGTGGCACATAGGGTTATTGTGTAACGGGCTGGTGTCCGCAACTCCACGTCCAAGCGCGTATTTTGCATGCGCACCCTGTATATCTTTTACCTACATATACTTATGAGACTCGCACTTACCAGGGAAGCATGGCACCAAAGAGACGAGACTTGATGACAGAATGTAATTATAAAGTAAAATCTAATACAATAATCTCTGTCCCATTCATTCAGAGAGGACCCGAACGCGCGGTCGTCCAAGGAGGTGGCCCACTTGAACCCCGCGACGGACTTCTACAAGCGCCTGGCGCTGGACTGCAGCGGCGCGCAGATAGCGGTGGATCTGTTCCTGCTCAACTCGCAGTACGCTGACCTCGCCTCGCTCAGTACGTATTATTATGCTTTTTAATTATTCGTTGGCAAACATGCAACATCTCCTGATACCGCCTATAGGACATCTCATATCGGTAACACCAGATCTTTCACATATTCATTAATAAACGAATTAAAAACGGCGGCCAAACAAAAGAGCTTATGTGTCTTTGCACTCGTACTATGTAATATGCGAGCGATTTGTTATGGTAAGCTATGCCATTACTATTCATTTCTAAATCAGTATTAATTTAGTTTTATTGGCAAACATTAGTGAATACATCAATGACACGAATTATACGCCTAAGGTATTTGTAAAAGATAATCTCAATTAAGTTTTGTGATTGGTGTAATGCTCTTAGAGAAAAATTCAGTGACTCTTAATGCCCTAAGTAATAAGGTTGCAAACTAATCGACCGTCAGTGAACTTGGTAATACAATGCATGTTAGCCATCTTATGCCCGGTTCCTATAAACAAGAAACGAGTCATTTTGCTTACGGATAGTAGTATTTTCTACGAGACGTATGCCAAAACCATTCTTATAAAAAACGTTTCATAAGTTAAGTTACCGATAGATGTTAGCTGCGGATGGGAGGGTTACGAATGACGAACAGTGAGGCAAATGTATGCAGATTTCGGGTGATGGTGTTCCTAAACAAATTAAGACACGTCAACGAGCTGTTATAGTTACGATTCGTTTACAATTTGTTTACCGCCCGATTTCGGTCGGTTGTCTGCAAAAATTTACTTATTCTGCGTTATTTGCTTTAAATAATTGTAAAATGTCTCGTTAAGATATTGAATTAAGTGATTTATAAAGGTTATCGGACTGGAATAACTCCGAATCAGATGAAGAAAGTCGTTCTAAGCGACGGAAAAACGATCATTTTAGTACTTATCTTGGATAATAATGAATTCCAAATTAGATTTCAGCTAATTAAGTCGTCTGTCTGTACAAAGTTTACTCATCGAAATTTATCCGCATTTAAAAGTGAGGAGGAGCTAGTATTTCTCAAACTAACCTAATAATATTCATTTGAAACAATCAAAACAACAATTCATTACGCATTTTACTCCTGTAACATTATTATTATCTTTGTTTTAGGAACCTGTGTAACGTCCATCATAGAGACCATTAATTATGTTTTATAAGTAGAATACTTACTTAATACCAACGGATGTGTTTTACTACAGAACACAGTGCATCTTAAATAATACAAAACCTAAAGGTGGGTACTGACCAAAGTTACGAGGTATAATGTACAATTCGCATCGAGCGTGTTACGCATCGAGCATGTTACGCTGTGTTCTATAATCGGCGTAACATGCTCGTCAAAACTCTGACTGAACCGCGTAACAGTCAAAGGATTCGCCAAAACACCGACAGCCGGGTGGAGCACTCAAAGCGAGCAACGAGCGTTGCTCGCTGGTTTCCCCGTAACACGACGTACTGACTGCACGAATGCTCGCTGTGTAATATGTTACATTACACCTTGTATCGTTGGTCAGTACCCACCTTTAGAATTGAATTTAGAT
This sequence comes from Lycophotia porphyrea, assembly GCA_950005105.1. Taxonomy (NCBI): domain Eukaryota; kingdom Metazoa; phylum Arthropoda; class Insecta; order Lepidoptera; family Noctuidae; genus Lycophotia; species Lycophotia porphyrea. Next base: position 15,979,607 of record OX465388.1, on the reverse strand, counting down.
TTCCTTTAAAATGCATGTGTCAAAACAAAAATCCAGATGCACTAGAATTGTTCTACACATAAGTATAACCTTTCTCATTTTTTGTTCACTTCGGTAGTCCGAATAACAAAAAATGTTTTTTTTTTATGAAATGAGATTTCTTCAACAGCAATGTTACAAAATACACATAAAAGTAGAAGGTCAAGGGTCTTTTTTTTGTTTTTTTTTTGGTCCAACATGATTGTGTTGACGGGGTGCTTCGGTAAGTGGGTAACCAACGTCAGTTCGTCGCAGGTAGTTCACGCCAAAACTTTTAGGAACGTCTTTCACCGTCCGTTATTCGTAACTCAAAAACGAATGGTACCTTTTGTGCAATAACGAATCGTTGTTTATAGGAACCGGGCATTAGTCATGTTTTTGTAAACTAATTACGTATTCCATCACACCGTTTATAATTTCATTAATTGTATTTGCATTATAAATACATATTTTCGTAATTTTCCATCGCAAATGATGGCATGGATATGGAATGTAAATTTTAGCATTTGTGTCAACATTACAATGTTATTCGCCTATTCGTTTTAACTCTTTTCTATAAGTTGTTTTGTATTATGTCTATTAAATTAACTTTTTCAATATAATGCATGGAATAGCCATTTATGAATGGTATAAAGAACAAAGTTATACAGTAATGTAGTATAAAGTAAATGTTTTTTCTGGAAACTTTGTGATTGTTTTTTCGTTATATTACCAGGATTAGCTTTGAATAATTCCTTCACCAGCTGTGTTTGGTTTAAGTTTCATGTCACCTATAAAGGTTATTGTCCAACATGTGTGCAGGCGGCATGAGCAAGTTCAGCGCGGGCAGCGTGTACCACGTGCCGCTGTACCAGAGCGCGCGGCCGGCGCAGGCGCAGCGCCTGGCGCGCATGCTCACGCGCTACCTCACCAGGAAGATCGGCTTCGAGGCCGTCATGAGGGTGCGCTGTACCAGGTATGTAGCACTACCTGTACCACGTGCCGCTGTACCAGAGCGCGCGGCCGGCGCAGGCGCAGCGCCTGGCGCGCATGCTCACGCGCTACCTCACCAGGAAGATCGGCTTCGAGGCCGTCATGAGGGTGCGCTGTACCAGGTATGTAGCACTACCTGTACCACGTGCCGCTGTACCAGAGCGCGCGGCCGGCGCAGGCGCAGCGCCTGGCGCGCATGCTCACGCGCTACCTCACCAGGAAGATCGGCTTCGAGGCCGTCATGAGGGTGCGCTGTACCAGGTATGTAGCACTACCTGTACCACGTGCCGCTGTACCAGAGCGCGCGGCCGGCGCAGGCGCAGCGCCTGGCGCGCATGCTCACGCGCTACCTCACCAGGAAGATCGGCTTCGAGGCCGTCATGAGGGTGCGCTGTACCAGGTATGTAGCACTACCTGTACCACGTGCCGCTGTACCAGAGCGCGCGGCCGGCGCAGGCGCAGCGCCTGGCGCGCATGCTCACGCGCTACCTCACCAGGAAGATCGGCTTCGAGGCCGTCATGAGGGTGCGCTGTACCAGGTATGTAGCACTACCTGTACCACGTGCCGCTGTACCAGAGCGCGCGGCCGGCGCAGGCGCAGCGCCTGGCGCGCATGCTCACGCGCTACCTCACCAGGAAGATCGGCTTCGAGGCCGTCATGAGGGTGCGCTGTACCAGGTATGTAGCACTACCTGTACCACGTGCCGCTGTACCAGAGCGCGCGGCCGGCGCAGGCGCAGCGCCTGGCGCGCATGCTCACGCGCTACCTCACCAGGAAGATCGGCTTCGAGGCCGTCATGAGGGTGCGCTGTACCAGGTATGTAGCACTACCTGTACCACGTGCCGCTGTACCAGAGCGCGCGGCCGGCGCAGGCGCAGCGCCTGGCGCGCATGCTCACGCGCTACCTCACCAGGAAGATCGGCTTCGAGGCCGTCATGAGGGTGCGCTGTACCAGGTATGTAGCACTACCTGTACCACGTGCCGCTGTACCAGAGCGCGCGGCCGGCGCAGGCGCAGCGCCTGGCGCGCATGCTCACGCGCTACCTCACCAGGAAGATCGGCTTCGAGGCCGTCATGAGGGTGCGCTGTACCAGGTATGTAGCACTACCTGTACCACGTGCCACTGTACCAGAGCGCGCGGCCGGCGCAGGCGCAGCGCCTGGCGCGCATGCTCACGCGCTACCTCACCAGGAAGATCGGCTTCGAGGCCGTCATGAGGGTGCGCTGTACCAGGTATGTAGCACTACCTGTACCACGTGCCGCTGTACCAGAGCGCGCGGCCGGCGCAGGCGCAGCGCCTGGCGCGCATGCTCACGCGCTACCTCACCAGGAAGATCGGCTTCGAGGCCGTCATGAGGGTGCGCTGTACCAGGTATGTAGCACTACCTGTACCACGTGCCGCTGTACCAGAGCGCGCGGCCGGCGCAGGCGCAGCGCCTGGCGCGCATGCTCACGCGCTACCTCACCAGGAAGATCGGCTTCGAGGCCGTCATGAGGGTGCGCTGTACCAGGTATGTAGCACTACCTGTACCACGTGCCGCTGTACCAGAGCGCGCGGCCGGCGCAGGCGCAGCGCCTGGCGCGCATGCTCACGCGCTACCTCACCAGGAAGATCGGCTTCGAGGCCGTCATGAGGGTGCGCTGTACCAGGTATGTAGCACTACCTGTACCACGTGCCGCTGTTAACTATGTATCATCGCGACTTCTATAGCAAGACACTGCTGGACACAGGCCTCTCCGATCGCACGCGGATCTCCTCGATTCGCCAACTCTTACTCAGCTGGGACGTTAGTTTCTCTACCGGGCGTAAGAGTCTTCTATTTTAAACTATCCGGTTTGGGGTCACCACTCAAAAACATGTCTATCTCAACGGTTATCGGTTCTACAGTTTGATTACCAATGGTATTGCAAAAAATCTTTTCAGTTGCTGTATTTATAAAGAGTCATGTCAAACACCATTAATTATTATCTGCGCTAGTGCATTAGTATTTGCTAGCGTCTCAGTAATATTCTTTATTGAGTCTATTGACTAATTAAGCTATATATTATGTGAAATTAACAATGCTGTTTTCAATATAAGAATGTTAATCTATTCTTTTCTGTCCACAGAGGCATAGCGATCCACACGTTCCACGGCAACTTCTTCGTGCGCTCCACCGACCTCCTGTCCCTGCCCAACGTGTCGCCTGACGCGGGCTTCGGCATGCAGCTCACTATAGAAGAGTCGCTAACGGATCTGCAGCAAGTGTGCTTCCAAGCGGCGCTGCTTTATACCAGCAGTAAAGGTATAATTTAAGGAAACAAATAGTAGGTTACTGCGGCCGAGCTACCTGGCTGTCGGCAGGCGTCCACATGACAGTAGCGGCGGGACTCACTTCGTGTTAGCGAATAGTCGCCGCGATCTTATCGTCGTACGGAGATTGTTTCTTAGAGTTTCTATTGAATTTGATGGTCCGGCAAGATCGGCACAATTCTCTCGCTTGTGGAGTTACGCATAACAGAGCGTGACACGTTGTAAAACGCCCTTCCGTTGAAGTTGTGACGCCGCTTACGGGATTAATCTGAAGCGAAATATCGCGTCGCTGTGTTCTGTGAAGGGTTTTCTAAATCTTATATTGTTATAGTATTCTGAGATCTGCTTACCAAATGAAGAAGAACTATTCATTCGGTAAGCATAATGAAGAATATTTATTTTCCAAACTAAATCAGTAAAAAGGTCTATAATAAAGGTATATATATATATATTTGACAGCTATTAAAGGCAGAAATTAAAATCAGGAAAAAACATAGTTAAATGTTTTTACAATATTTATAAAAAGAAAAAAAAAAAACATGGGTGAAAATTATTTTGTTGACGCGGGAAGGCCTCAACCGCGATTTCTTAGCCTTCAAAACTAATCCTGCTACTTAAAAATCACGTTCATTCGGCGTGCTTGTAGCAGGAATTGCTAGAATAGGCCTGGCAACCACTCGAAGTACTGGAAAGACGTTTTTCTTCTCTCGCCAGTAGGCAAGTACATCCCCGTTGAAAATCTCCACTTCTTTGGGATCAAAGGAAGCTAGATATTTTCAGAATTATTGAGAAAAATCTGTTCCTGTAACCTCGTCAATATTGCAGAAAATACTGTACCTATTTAGACAATTTTGCCAGCAAAGGTTGGGTCAAAGAGGAGCTTGGTTGTGCCTCTGATAGATCACGGCAAATTTCACCGCAATCAGAACGTGGCAAATCATTTGAAATTAACATGTTCATCGATGCAGTCTACCGATAAGTCGTACGATTTGTATTTTTATCGATTCCTAATTCCTATAAAAATCTTTTTTTTTTTAAATCCTGAAATTCTGGGATCTAAAAGAGATGCCACCACCAGTGTCACTCGGCGCATCGCCAGCTGTTCGCCAGCTTCACACTAAAGTTACTGTGCAGGTGAAAGGAGGATACGAGTGCACACGTTGGCGCTACCCACGGCAAGTAACCTGACAGACGTACTACACTCCGCCGACACACCGTGTATTATAGGACTACTTAGTAAAATGGGTGAGTGTTTTATTTTTATTATTGTATTTTACCAACTTGTTAGAATCGTTAAAGTGCAATTATATGGCGTCACTGAAAAGACTAAGTGTGGAAGCCAATTTTGGAATTGGTAGTTTAATTTTTCAGGATACCCACTTCCTTTAGTATAAAATGGTACCTTAGGTGTACTACCTTCGCATCGGGCCAGTTCGGCAAAAATCAAAATATACGTCGGTTTTGCTGACCGTTCTGACGCAAATCATGCCGGCCGAATCAGTCCTAATGTGTTTGTAATTTTTACTAAAACTGCTTTTATCCACAGCGGTAGACCGTTGCATGTCCGCGTCAATGTCGGAGGCGCGCGAGGCAGTGATGAACGTCGCAGTGGACGCTTTGTCCGCCTTTCGCCTGTCGCAGAACTTGCCGGCCGGCTCCATGAGCTCGTCGCTACACGCGCCCATGTCGCTCCGCCTGTTGCCCATGTATCTACTCGCTCTACTCAAGAGGGTAAGTAACATTTATAACACATTTGCTCGTAAAGGGTCTCTTATTTCACCAATTTCAATATCGTATTATATCTCATTACGTACTTGTGCGGTAATGTAAAGTAAAACGCACGGTTTCAAGATGTACTTCTTTAAATCTTAGCAAAGAGTTTTTATGTCAGAAAAGTGGTCAAAATTTTATGAATTAAATTAACTTTGGGAGATAAAATATAATAAATAAACATTAAATTCTTTCATTTAATTAATTTTCACACTAGATTACAACCATTTATCTGTAACAAAAACACAAAAATATTAATTTACTATATTAGATTTTATTATTTATTGATTTCCTCGCAAATATGTTATAAAACGTCGTATGACATACGTGCGCTTTGATAATTACAGCCTCTGCTTTCTTATAGCCCTCGCCTACGCAGGGGCGTGCCGTCCATAGAGGTTGAGGAGGAGGCAGAATTAGGCCTAGCCTACCCTACCAACAACACCAAATGCATTTATTATAACTATGAAATAAAATAATAAAAATTATAAAAAAATATTAAAACGCCTGTAAAATACTTATAGCAACTTGTCGCGCCCGTATGACGTAACGCACGACGCTCCAAGCGTGCCTATAGGTAAGAAGGCGGACGGCCTAAATTTCATTCATAAGTTTACGCACACTGGTGCATATTTTCGTGTGTATAAACGGCACACATGTCTAAATTATGGGCGCAACTCCTGCAACAGGAGCTGTGTTGTTATTGGCTAACTAGATTGTGAATGAATCAGGGTTCCCTTTCCCAGGGTTTGTGTCTGTGGTACTCATGCCTGGTATGATCCGTGCTAAATTATCTCCGTTTCTCTCTAATACGTGCTGTTTTATATCCTTTTTCTCTTTTCCACGTGAACCATAATGAATTTCTTCATGCTAAAAATACGACAATCGTTCTCGAAACGCTCATTCAGATTAAAAAAAAAAGTCAAAGTTAGTCTATGGTCTTGGTCGCGAATGTTTACTTTGATTAATAATTTTATTTTTCGGTAGTGGGTGAGTGTTTTTGAGTAAATTAGTGATTTAATGGTTAATTAGAATATACTTTAGGTGTGTGCAAACGAATTTTAACCTGAAGTAAGTATATTTCTATTTCCGTGTGGTTTTCAGTGCACGCGTACCGGTACTAGAATTCTGTCGGAATGCTGTCGCAGATATCGTATTTTATTTAATTGTGAGACCAATTCTGTGTAAAAAGTAATAACTATCGCATTACATGTTTACTCGGTAATAGTTTTCAAGCAAAACATACTAAATAATAATTAAGATAATAATTTTTGTTCAACTCGGTCGGTAAAAAACGAAATGTAAACAAACAAAATGGCTGGTCCTATCTCCCGATTTGCGATATTATTTTAATTGTATTTTTCTTCGATGACTATTGAATAACATGTGTGATACCTCATTGGAAAGGGCATTTCTTTTAGAAAATTGTTAATTAAAACATCTTTAAACCTCACAGAACAAAAAAAAAATACGTGCGTTTTTACATAAGTGAGAATTCCTTCAATCAATCCCATGTATTCTGTATTGGATAAACCTACAAAAAAAAAAAAAAAAGTTGACATACGTTAGCAACGAGTCAACAAAAAAACATTTTATGAGCGCGGCCGTAAGGCGTGCGGCGGCGCGCCCATTGCATTGGTACCAGTATGCATGGCCAGTGGCGTGCAGTGGTTCTCCAAGTAGGGCACTACTTGGAGAACCACTGCACGCCACTGCGCTTACGGCTCGGGCTAGCAATATCGCCTCGGTTGTAATTTTGAACTTTCCGCACTTATATCATAATGTACTATTAATTGAAAATAATACTGCGCGCTTGCACAGCACATCATATACCACAGTGTAAAGAAGCCTTGAAGGGTTTTTTGTTTTTTTTAACATAATTTCCGCCAAATTAAATGTTTACCAAAAGTGCCTCTTGAAAATGACACTCACTCTCTAATACAACCTAGACCAAGATCCCAGGGCCACCAGACCTTATTTATTTTCATATTAATTAATGTATGGCACACCGATAATCCATTAACACTGCCAGATGCTTGTTTCTATACAAATCGACATGTCTTCTGCCCAAGCATGGGGCGACCCGTAGACTCGAGTTTTTACGAAAACAAAGACATGGAAATTATATCCATAGGAACGGGCTAACGAGGTAGGTGTTATTTATTGTTTAAGAAAACGGGCATTAGGTATTGAGTTTGGTGTCACTTAGTGTTGGTGAAAACAGGAATTAGGCATTCAGTTAGGTGTCATTTAGTGTTGGTGAAAATGGGCTTTAGGCAGTACTTGCATATGCATAGGCGATCTCGAAACCTCTACCGTATCCGGCAGGTGGCGTTCCGCACGGGCACCTCGACCCGGCTGGACGACCGCGTGGCCGACATGTGCGCGCTCAAGTCGGCGCCGCTGGGCCTGCTCCTGCGCGCCGTGTACCCCGACCTGTTCCCGCTGCACCGCCTGCGCGACCACCTGCCGCACGACCACGACGACAGCGCGCCCGACCCGCCGCGCCTGCAGCTCACGGCCGAGAGGTGAGCTGATCTATTATATGGAGGGATCTTTCAATTTTAAAACTAGGAAGAAGTGGAAAAAGCAAATACGTGGAGTAACGGCAACCCTGCGGTTTCCACCGGTGCATGCAAACTCATAATTTCAAAGAAACCTTTATAATTGTCCAGCGGTGGGACAGAGTTGGCTAGCGAAAAAAACGACCTCTTTGTGAACACACCAAAGACTTACCCTCAACATTTTTCTTTGGAGAATGCAAAGAAAAATATTATGTAAGATGCATCGTCAGCATTTGCTTTTTCGTCGTTCATACTGCCAACGACTTCCCCGCACACTAAATTCGATTGTGATGTCGGTGTGTTGTCCTTAGATATCAATACACACAAAGTTAATCCATATGCTCTTTTTTTACCACAATAGGATAAACGTCAACGGCGCGTACCTGCTGGACGACGGCGAGACCATGATCCTGTACGTGTGCCAGGGCGTGAGTCCCGCCTTCCTGTCCGAGACCTTCGGCGTGACCGCCTGGTCGCAGCTGCCGGACGAGCTGCGCAGCTTGCCGCGCTTGGACACCGAGGGCAGCGCGCTGCTGCACGCCTTCATCGAGAAGCTAAACGATGACCGGCCGTACGCCTCCGACATACTTATATTGAGGTAGGTTTTATTGATCTTATTTTATAGTCTTCTTTTATGCAAAGTTCCGGTAACTTAGCTTAAAAGATAGTTGTGTTGCGAAGGAGCTTGTTGCGCCACTTCTTCTCAGTATAAAAAAGATGTCGCCTTCGCGATGTAATACATCTATTTTATTTTACGACTATGCGAGTTGTGATTCGCTTGATTCGCTCAGGTCCTTTTTTCTCTAAGACCCAATATTCGAGAATTTACGGATTCCAAAAGTATGCTATTTACACACGTTACACTATTGCTTAAACTTCATATGAACTACGAGGAGTTTCTTTCTAAAATCATCTTGTATTCCACAGAGACAATTCCCCATCACGAACCATATTCACGGAGCGACTAGTCGAGGACCGAGTGGAGTCCGCGTTCTCCTATTACGAGTTCTTACAACACGTGAAAAACCAAGTGAAATGAGTTTGTGACAGCCAAGTGACTTTAAAGTGGGACTGCAAGGCCCGAGTGATCCGAGAGACTACAAACGTTAGCTAGCGCCGCGCCGGTACGCCGGCCAGTCGCGTCACTACGCCGGCCTGTCGCACCACTACGCCGGCCAGTCGCGCCACTACGCCGGCCAGTCGCGCCACTACGCCGGCTCGGCTGCCGGTACGCCGGCCCGGTGCGCCGGACCACGGATGATACGACACTGCCCTACTAACGATAAGAATTCTATTAGCACTTCTGGTTTTCGAGTTTTATGAAAACTGGTGGTAGTGGTAATTTAAAAAAATCGCACATAGTCCAAAAAGATAATATATTATTATTTATTTCAAAATTAACGTATCCGGCCCTAAGACGTGTATGTTGGTTAGGTTTAGTTAGTTACTGGCCGATTATAGCCGCTCTCTCGATCAATGTCGAACAATAACATAGAAGAGTAGTAGTACGAGGCTATAAATTATATTTTTGTTGTAAAAACTGATAACTTATTTACGTTGTAACAAATAACGAAAAAAATGCTTCCATGCTTCTAAATTGTAAGGAGGTTAAGGATTACTTGTAAGTCGTTTAGGTAGCAGAGAGCATTTGAATTGTGAAGACGGGTTCTAGGGTCGTTCGTGTGTACGAAGACCAGTGTTGATCGAGTATTCTTATTTTGATTATTGATGCGTCGTTCCCGGGAATATTGGGATTTTTTCTAGTAACGTTAATTGAGTAAAAATTCCCAATGATTCATATTTCTATATTACAAATAATTTTCCCAACAAAAGTGTTCTCGGAAACGGCGCATCATTAGTTTAGATTGATGTATCGGCGGCCCAATTCTGATAGGTTTAGTTCGAGTCTCGTAACATCACAACTGGGATATAAGCAAGAAGCAACAATATAGATATTTTTTATGTAAACTCGAGCCAGAAGCGCTATTTGTTGTTGTTAATGTCAATAAATCTAGTAGTGTCGTTGATTTGTGAAATAATTAAGTTTTAGTAAAGCCGCGCGTTTTGCTGGTTGCTTACTCTATCACTGTATAGTATGTTTTTATTTACTTTTCGCATTTGGTAAACAAATATGGCTGACTGAGATTTCCATTTAAGAAAAATTACGATTTTATTTGGTAATTGCGAAGCAGTCTGTGATATAATTAATACTGCGGAATAAAAATGAAATGTCTTCATGCCTACATAACTTTGTAAGATTGAAGCGAAAATGATATTTGTACCATTTTTTGTTTACCAAAACGGACACGTAAAACACACTACAAACATAATAATGTTATCGCAATGTTAAGTTAATACACAAGAATGTGACGACAATGAAGTATTTTCTTGAACATAATATAGTAGAATCATCCCTGTTACGCCAGTTCCAAGTTATTTTTAAAATATATATTTATTTCTTGGAAGTCTAGATTTTTATTTCAAATGTTTTTCGCTTTAAAGGTGGGTCATTTATCGGATTGTTAAAGTATTTCATTGAATAAAACACAGTGTTTGTGACGCGAAAATTAGACATTAACTAAAGCAATAATTTTGAAACATAATTTCGAAGTCACGAAGTATTGAAGGTCGGTAAAATAATATTTTTGTTATTCAACAACTTAGTGAGGAAATATTTTCTAAGGTTTTATTTGTATGCATGGATTGTTTGTGTGTTCGTTAGCGGAACAAAGCATACGGGACGGGTAAAAGAAGGTTTAATAGGTTCGTAATGTTAGTAAATTTATTTTATAAAATAAATTGATTCCACCACGATTCGTATGCTTTGTTCCGCATCGCTGACTGACCGTTCGTCTGTGTAGTGTACAAAATATGTGGTATGTTATTTTTTTATACATATCGACGTTGCAAATTTTAAATAACATAAGGGGAAATGACCGCGTTGTTGGATTTGCATCGTTCGGCTCAGTGTCAGAAGTTGATAATCCAGTAGCACGCCCAACGTTATTTCTTATTTCAATTGTTGATATTCCTAGGGCATGGCGTGATCGGTGCACCGACGGCGAATGTATTGGCCGTTGATGCAATAAAATACATATTTTTTTTATTGTTAATTCCATGTTAGGTGTATGTAGTTAACTTTAAACTTGTATCTAATAATCATAATTCGATATTATTTCACCATTGTAAATTAAATAAAATTATTTATGAAATTGTAGGTAGTGTGTTTTTTATACTGAAATGAGATTGGTTCAGAATTCGGTGCAGTAACTGTATTGTGGAACTTGCAACCTTTATAACTTAGTACATTTTCAGGTATTTTGACTTGATTTTAATAAAAATTATGTTAAAATACCTATGTTACTTTCTGAGTAATTTTCTGTCTCAGAGCTTCTAAAATTTTTGTTTAAATTAAATGAACTCGATACGAATTGTTCTACAGATTAAAAAAGGCATTCGCTGCTAGACCTTGGATATCATTTCTAATCTTTGTTTGGTCGAGTGACACATTTTAAAACCGCTCTTAGGGTCGGTTCAGACAGAATAAAAAATCATCGCGCAGGCTCGAGCCCCCTTTGGTCGCAATTTACACCAAGGCAGAAACGTGTTTCAAGATGGTACGACAAAGAAAGCGCAAGGTGAGCACGTCAAAACTTAGTCGCGCGGTGTAAGCTCCTCGAGGACTCCCGAGTATTCGCGAGGAGGCGCGCGACCGAGTCACAGGCATGCGCTAGCGACGCTTGATAGCCGCATCGATATTCTTACAGTTTTCTACTTTAGACTATGGTAATACGGTTCTATTTTCAATGCAGCCAGCAAATTGCGCGATGATTTTTCCATGTTACCTGTACTGGCCCTCTTCCTACCTAACCAAAGCGATTGTTCGGATTCGGTTTCGCCTAACTAAGTGAGTGCGACATGTGCGTGTTCGCGCGGCGATCAATTTGGTTAGTACGCGGCCATAACCCGTTATCTGTCTCATATTAATTATAGTCTAACAATCGTAACATATACGCACAATTTGAGACTTGTTACATCCATCGCATGTTGCACCGTACGGTTTCCAGGCGATATTCTGCGATTTATTCGAAACGCTTACATACTACCTTTGTTATTTATTATGTTACTTCTGATTGTATACATAATTATGGATCCTCTGGGTCCCTGTGTTGTATGTACAATGTCCGCAGTTATATAAAGATATTAGTGTTGTATTCGTTAACTGAAGTTTGCCACATAGGAAAAGTTGACCTTTCATGAAAAGTTTTTTGCCTGCAATATAAGTCCATAAAATCTAACTAGATTAAAATGACAGATGCCAAACTAAAGGGGCTACTACTAAGACTGACAGTACACACTCTGTGTGCCTCAAGGTGCTGTGTTTTGACGGAGATTTATTCGAAAACAAGGTCACTTTCACAAAATGTTCCGAGAATACTAACGCTAATGAGCGTTTCAACAATTACCTATGATATTTCTTTAAAACGTTTTTTTAACAATAAAAAAGCGTCCAGCCACATTTCTATGAAACGATTTGACAGAATCAGCGCTTTTATGCATCTCAGGTCTCAACTACGATTATCATTTGTTTAACGACTATGTGCAATGTTGCTTTATAACTGGCAACTTCGCGCTTTGTGTTGCAGCGTTGCAATACAGTTCTAGTAAATAGCAATAATAGGGAGTTTTGGCGCTATTGTTACATCGATAGATAACTCGCTAACTTTATTGACAGTTTTGTCTACGTATGCAGCACTACGTCGAATGCCACATTTGGGTCCTTGATCTCGCTGTTCATGAATAAATACAATAAGTATTAGGAGTATTAGGTATAATAAAATTGTTTAATTTAATACCAGTGTGACTGAACACGAGAGGAACATTGTAATTTTGTTTCAATACAAACAATCTGAAATCATCCTTGTTTTCTTTTGAGCAATTCCCCTAAAATATCCCCCGACTTACAAGGCATGAGGCGAAAGCGCTATAAGGCAGCCCGAAACATTTAACTTTTTCTGAAGTATAATCGGTACCTATCAATAACGAAGTCTGTCTAATAAATTAAAAATTATCGTTTATTCAAACCTCTACGTTGAATTTGCCCCATATACATTATAATAATTCCGTCAATACTATTTGATATAGGCGCATGAAATCAGAACGGAAAATTGCAAAAAATACAGAGCAAGTTTGAATTACGCTGGGTATCTAAGCGCATCGGGTTCAACTAAATGTTGAATAGACAATTCCTAGGTCAGACAAAGTGTCACCTATTTAGGGACCTCGTGCAATACGCAGCCGTCGTGGCTGCGTAGTGACGCGACAGGAATACGGATACTGCTTTTGACTTCAGAAGCTCCGACCAGGAAGAAAGTTTGGTCGGATGACTGCGCGTCCGACCAGTTTTGTTCAATATTGCGGTCGGTTATGAGTCAACTTATGGTCGTGGCCACTTTCGGAAGTCGGTGGCAAGAAAGTCAATGAAAGAAACAAAAGGTCACCGACTTCCGAACACTTTTTAGTGTTTGTAAATTAGTAGATCAGCGTGCCTCGTTCCCCGCAGGTCCACTCTGCACTTAAGAACACATCACGGCGACGATTGCATCGTGAATGTTGGGTATAGTGGGCGTAGCAAAGGTAGACCTAAGTATAAATTGGCGGTAGACTGGCTGATCATTAATATTTTAGAGTAAATTATTCAAACATTTTAACGGGTTCGTCCATATAATACAGAATTGGAATATACAGCGTCGCTTGCTTAGACCATACCTTATTACTATCACTTCACTATCACTATCACTACATAGTATAAAACAAAGTCGCTTCCCGCTGTCTGTCCCTGTATGCTTAGATCTTTAAAACTACGCAACGGATTTTGGTTCGGGTTTTTTTAATACCTATATAGAGTGATTCAAGAGGAAGGTTTTAGTATATAATTTGTCAAGTTTTTGTATACATTGGCTAAAATATAACGATATTTTTTAGAGGTATCGGGAAAATAATAAGCCGTCTGAGAGCTTTCAACGAAAACGCTGCCTAAACCCTTTGAGATGTAACAAAATGATGTATGGTGGAATTGTGTACCTTTTAAAGGTCTAGAGAAAAGTCCGCGATGGCATTTGTCTATTTTTAGGATTACATACTATGTATATCCATTTTAATACTTAAAAAAACTGGCCAAGTGCGAGTCGGACTCGCGCACGAAGGGAAAAAAACCGAAAAAAAACACGTTTCTTGTATGGGAGTCATCCAGAGGCGAAGCCGCGGCCATCAGCTAGTATTATATACTTATGTATATATCTTAGATGTTTGACTCAATAACGCGTAAAACTTTAATGAAAAACAATATTTTTAAGACTTTTAGAGTTTAAAATAATTATTTCACATATTTAATGATAATATTCTCATAATCATATTTCCCCGGTTCTGGTTTTGCTTCTTCTCTAATAAGCATGTTACAGCATTCCATGCATTCTGTACAGGTAGGGAAAGAAGACAAATCGACGTCTTGCGGCCAATAGTCTTTTGGTTCGTACTTGTTTCTCCTGAACATCTGGTGGTTGAGGAGCGTCCAGAACCAAACGTAGGCTCTTCCTCGGCGGAACTTAACAGCTGACGTCAGGACCGCCTCTATAGCGCGCTGAGCAACCGGGTCGCGTTCATAACACGTGTTGAATTTCAAGTGTTTTATGTTGCAGCGGAATACCTGAAAACGAGGGCTTTTTGTAGAAAATGGGAAATATAACTTTGTATACGTATACCTACGACCACCTAGATCTTGGTGTGAAACGGATTCATGTGTCGCGAGAGGACGTAGACCACAAAACAGGTTTTGCAGAAAACTAGATCTCTTTCTCAACATTGTGATTATTGATCGCTTGGAGCGAGACGGCCTCAGTAAGTATACGCGATCCAGAGCTGAGATCTGCTCATGACATGGTATTTTTGATCAACACTACACTGCTGGTTATACTTAGGTCTCCTGGTTTTCCCTAAACATCGCTGCACCGGTCTCGCTTCTCATTTTCATATTCAGCGGATTGATTTAACTTGTGCACTGCGTCAACCGGTACGTACCTACGCGTATCCAGTTTTCGTTCAGCAATTTATTGACAGGGGAAATATTCGTAGGTATAATAATATCACTGATCTACACTGAAGTTAAGAATAAGGGTCTGTGTGAGGAGGTGGAACGGTGGAACCACAGGCTTTTGTTTTAAAAATGTAAAATGTAGTGATTGCAGTGCAGTCTTACTTCATGTCCACACATTTCGATCATGCAGTAGTTTGTGAACCTTACTGGCACAAGAGACACTCGGAAGCCCCCTTTTTGTAGGCGATCTGTGTGGTACAAATTATATTTAATTTATCAATCAAATTCGTACATAATTGTCATTACAATAGACTGTTGGTCATCTTGTGAGACCATAAGATTAAAACTTTCCAAGTTTGTGATGACTTGTGAACTACCTCGTTTTAAAAGAACTTGTTGATTATATTGTGTGTCTTTTTCCACAAGGATGCTAATATTGTAATGTGAATTCGGCATTGGTCCATATTATAGTAAAGAGCGTCGACTATATTTACTTGAAGAAGCTTTCACTAGGCAGTTAGGTCAAGCGGGGGTGCTAACAGCCCGTAGGACCCTACAAACAGGTCAGACAAGATCGTCATTATGAGATACGTGGGAATCCACTCTTAACGCCCAGACTCACACCAAAGCGGAGACGAGCGGAAGAGAGAGGAATTGTGCGAGAATTGACCAATCATAGGAGAGAAGAGAGACGCCACGTAGATTTCAACCATTGTTATTGATCCGTTTCCGCACATCTCTCCGTTCCGCTCGTTTCAGTTTTGGTGGCGTCCGGGCCTTACGGGAATGACAGGGTTGGTGGTTGAAGCCAGGCTTGGGAGGGGCTTACAGCTTACTTATGTAGGTACAAATGTCGGGTTATGGTCGCTTCGGCTGAGTGATAATGATGATGAATGCGACTTATTCTTCAAGGAACACTATGGCAGCTGAAGAAGAATGGTAGATGTAAAATAAAAACATAGGTACCTCTTAGACCAGACAATAGGTGCGGTTTATGGATGCACCTGTCAAATGTATTGCAAGGCCCATAGTATATTTTTACGAACAGAAAAGACATTACCTATATTATAAAGTCAAAACAATAAAAAACGAATAGAAATAAATAAATAGGGATATAATAATACACAATGTTTTGACATTTTACTAAAAACCATAGATACATACCTAGATAAGTAAGTAGGTATAACCATAAATAAAATTATGTTGTGTTGATAATTTTTAGAGGGACCTCATTATAGGAGTCTCCTTGCTCTCTGACTTTCTGTTCCATATGGGTGATGCGAGGTGATCTAGGAGTGAAATGTTTAGTAAGACTGTATAGTATAGTAAGACTCAAGAAAATAGGTGGATCATTTAGATGCCAATGCAACGCACGCTTTTATAATAAACTACCAAGCCGCATTCAAGAACTAAGCCTTAATAAATTCAAATCTTTTATAAAACGTAAACTATGCCAGAAAGCTTTCTATGCTGTTAAAGATTATATGGAGGACAAAAAAGCTTGGGATTGAACTGCTCCAATTTGAATTGAAATTGAATTGAATTTGTACTTACCTATTTTTTATTATTTTTGTTTTTTAATTCCCTCAATGATTCCCTCTATCTTTATTAGTTTGACATTTTATATACATTTTTTTTTGCTCTATTTTTATATACACGATGAAATTATTTCGATTCAGTTGACATTATTTACTTTTTCAAGTATGGTATTATTATTTTGTATTTTTTTTTTAACTTATTTTTTATTTGACATTATTTAATTTTTTTTATGTCGTATTATTTTACTACTGTAAATATGAGGATTATGTGGGTCATATATCGTATTTTTTACTTTCTTTGGTATTGATCGTCGTGTCGTTGAGCTCCGTGGGTTACGAGTCGAGCTACACGATCACTGACTAATGCTTGCATTGACTGGACAGGTCGACTCAAATCTGTGGGGTTATTTCTTCAAAAGACCATCTCAGACATTAATCTGCATGTTCCTCATATGATTTAACCAATGTCTGGACTTTAAAAGAGACTGTGACCTCTGAGTTTGTTTCGGCTGTTTCTTCTCAGAGTAGTCAGGTACGAAACACCGGCCCCACTAGTTTTAAAAAAATATGACGTGTAAAAGTGTTTGAAAAACCTATTTGCAAAATAAACATCATTTATCATAAGTATGGGTTAGCGGTGTACTGCGCATGTACAGACGCCAGCACGTCAACCTACCCGAATCTGTCAGATTTTCCCAAACAACCTTGAACTTAATGTCATAGAGATAAAGTTGAAAATCTAGTAAAGAAATCTGACAGATTGTAGTAGCTTGATGTGCTGGCGTCTGTACCAGCAATATGTGTAGGTATACTGTGTGACATTATGAGGATGGTGCTGTCGTTAAACATAACATTGACATGTCACTTAAGCTCCGCAAGACCACTAAGCACTTTACCGCAGTGTGAGTGACTATACAGTACACAAGTTACTAAAACGTTTTTGTTCACTTTTAGGTAGCCTAAACATAATCAGCCTGCAATGTTTCCACTGCTGGGACCACATAATTATGGTTATCTGTGGGTGGAAACAGGCCTTCTTCCTGTGGAGGGACCAGGGCATAATCCGCCACGCGAAGCCAGTGTGAGTAGTAGTGGTTAGATCCCTTGGCTGCAGGGTTGGAAATGATCAAGATAATTATTAGATAATTGTCAATGATAACCATCACTTCGATTCCGAGTTCTAGGACAGTTAGTTAGTTTAGGTTTTGGTTAGTTTTTCAATATTATTATCAATGCAGCAACTACAATAGGAAAAATCCATTAATTATCAAGCTCTAATTTTTTTAGTGCATATTGTTAGCCCGATCAATTAACTTCGCTTCCGATTGATGTTAATAAACGATTGAATAGATCACAGATTATGACAGCTAGCTGATGCTATATGGAGTTACTTAGGCTTAACATAATTTACCTTTAATTTAAAAAAAGGATTAGGGTTCCGTGCAAAAAAATGAAAACCCGTGAAATTGTTTGTTAACAATTTCATGGGTTAACGATTCAAAGGAAGTTATATTTATACATATAATAATTTTACGCGGACGAAGATCGCGAGTAACAGCTTAGTAGATTCAGATTAAAACTCTTTGAGAAGTTTTTATCGAATCGCCGAAGATCAACTAGAAAAAACTCGCCAGATAGGCGTCGATAATCGATATCTTAGCATGTCTTCACAACTTAGCACTAATTTATTACATATTAATTTTGTTACACTAATACTGATCATTTTCATTAGTAGCTCCTCCTTTTAATACCTGTTATTAAGAATTGTTATTTATATTGGAAACGGGACTATTAGTAAATATGCAAGCCCTATAATATAAGGTCCCTTTAAAACAGATTGACAAACTTTTAGAAATCATTCAGACCACCAAAATAAGGAATATGGTAAAAAATAATAATAAGAAAAACACATTAGATAACATATAAGAAAAAAAAAATCAGCTAACGAAAATACACTAAAAATGTTCACTTAAAATCACTTTAATCAGTGTTTTTTTTGCTTAGATATCTTTGGTTAGACGTACTGAACGCTGTGTTAAAATTTGTCCATCTATTTTAATGGGACCTTATTTATGACGAACTAAAATAGATACTCCAAAAGGATGTAATGATATACGGCTTATTAGTATAATCAGCTGCGACATGAATACTGATACCTATGTCCATGACAGCGGTCCCTGTATATATACCTATGTAGAATCCATCGCAAGGCAATACTGACTGCAAGTTATTATTTCAGTCTTTATTAAGTAAGTTGACATAATTATAATCATGATATTTTGCTACTATTGGGAACTTAGTTTTCCTAATATCAAGTTTGTTGGTTTAAAAAAAAAAAAGTTCTCCGTAGCAGCGTGAAGTTGGGATTTGTACCCAGTTCTACCTCTATAATATGGTACAGTACCAAGTATACCTACCCACATTTATCATTACATTTAACATACCAATGTATGCAAATTAATAAAAAATGCTAATAAATATACAAGCCCCATACAATGCAATCACTCATATACAAATCGACACAATATACACATACACTTTTTTATTCATTCGTTCATTCTTTTTAATTTTCTTTCCTTTTATTTCATCATTTTTTTTTTCTTGTATTTATATACTATACACCTCTGCGAGACCCCTTCGGAATATTCAAGTATCATAATATGAGGCTCTAAAAGTGCAGTTTCTTTTGAATTTGGACATTGCTCTTCAGGCAGCATAATCTTTCTATCACGCGGGCTCAGTGCGGGTAACTGAGTGTCGCTTATCTATTTTTTGTTCTAAGATATGCGATTGTATTCAGTTCGGATTATCTAGATACCTAGGCCTAGATATCAGACGACACAGCATCATTTCTCCTTTCTCATTCATGTCATCCATACATCTTTTCTTTGGCCTTCTTCTGCCTCTCTATACAGGGTGTTTGGCGCATGGACCGACACAATTTTTTCAGGGATTTGGGAGGTCATTAGCTGGGTTCTATCCATACCCCGAAAACAGTTATTTCGAATTAAAGGAAACATTTTGGGCATTTTTTTTTTTAAATTGGTTACATATGTAACCAACCGTGACATTTGGGACAAAGGGTGTATGGGTAAAACCTAGCTAATAACCTCCCAAATCCCTGGAAAAAAATTTGTCGGTCCATGCGCCAAGCACCCTGTATATCATTATTCATATCCATCGCTCTTTTAGTCACGTGCGTTTATTTAGATACATAAGCAAACAGAAATTATCTAGAGATTTAGACATGATACAATAGGCAAGCTTATCAGTGGAGAGTAATTATTATCAATCAAGCAACTTCAATAGGAAAATTCCATTATTTATCAGTCTGTAAATCTTTAGTGGATATTGTTAGCCAGATCTTAACTCAACCTCGCTTCCGATTGGTAATAACAAACAATTGAATAGCTCACAGATTATTGTGAATTGTGATCATTGTTTTCTAATTACACTTGACCTGGCTTTTAATATACGAGACCCATGTTAATCGTTTATATTCTTCCATCATGACCAGCTCATTACGTCCACAGCTGGGACACAGGCCTCGACTTTGTGAGAGGGTTCACTAAGCGACAACAAAATTGATGCCTAA
This sequence comes from Lycophotia porphyrea, assembly GCA_950005105.1. NCBI lineage: Eukaryota > Metazoa > Arthropoda > Insecta > Lepidoptera > Noctuidae > Lycophotia > Lycophotia porphyrea. The sequence goes on along the minus strand of OX465388.1, from coordinate 15,959,763 downwards.
ATATGATTGCACTGAAATTCAACTTTCGGCGCTGAGCTAGGTTTTGAAAATGTAGCGCTATTTTGGTATTTATTTAGTCGTTGCATAAGTGATGGCTGAGACTAAGGCTAGCCATACGCTATGTTATGCATGACAGTTTTATATGTGCATGCAAAACTGAGTTCCATTCTATTCCATTAACTGTACATTTTTCTCCTGCACACGTTCAGCCACAACTGCACATGCGTAATCCTCGTCTATTGTTGGTAATAATTATGATCAATCTTTTAAACTCTCGATTTCTTCGAGTTTAAACAATATCGAAGTAAATGAGTTAAGTACTTAATTTCAGATTCCTTAATGAAGTTTTAATCACCTAGTCTCTTCGACTTGAAAATTGAATTTCGATTGGAAATCGAATCGTAACTCAACAGTCGTCATGAATATCGAAATCTAAACGTGTTCGTATCTTAGCAATGGTCAAATTGTTTGTACGCTTGTTAGTGTCTAAATTGTGTAGATAGCACTTGAAAAGGAAGATAATGACACAAAATCATAGCTAAGCCATTATAGGTATTTTGATGGTGGAAAAATAAAGATATTTATAAAATACTAGCGACCCGCCCCGGTTTCGCAAGGGTGCCATGTTATAGATACATATAAACCTCTTGAATCACTCTATCTATTGCTGAAAACTGCATAAAAACCGGTGCGTAATTTAAAAGATCTAAGCGTACAAACAGCGGGCACAACTTTGTTTTATACCTACTATGTAAAGATTACGTACCAATGAGTAAATTTTATTTTTGTATAAAAAGTAATTATTATGCTTATATCGTATGCTCATTCGAATCTTCATATCACTTCCTAAATATTTTATATGTTTATAACTTAGGTAGCAACATAACTCTGTTTGCTTCTCAGTGTCAGCCTTAGCGGCAAGCCTCCTTTAATAGACTGCACAGTGTTGCTTCCGTGGTTCACTTCTAATGTTCGCTTGGTGGTAGCTGCTGGTTCTACGCTGAACTTGTGCAGTATTGCTGCAAGCCCTGCTAGGGACTGCATCTCGCCCAATCGTGCACCTGAACACAAAATAAGATAGTTAAAGTTAGGTAGGTAAGTTAGTATCGTGTGCTTTTGATTTTTTGTCGAGATTTCAGCGACTTTATGAGTCGCTGTTCTATTTAAGTCCCGTGCCCGGAGGTGAGCCTATTGCTAACGATATGGTATAAACCTAGACTACATTACTACAGAGATATTTAAGGGAAAAATTTAATACTTCCTTTTTCGGTCTAAGAATCGAATTGTTTACAAATTATTTGCCTAGTCACTGTCACCTAACCTTACCTAATTACAAGAATTCTGGGAATGGGCTTGGTAGTTGTAGTTGAAAGTTTTTCCTGTTCGTGACACAAAAAGAGGTCGTGGTTTGGGGAATTCAGAGTAGTTTGTTCAAATACTTACTTAAGGAAAAGTTATATGTGAACTGATTGTGTAAAATGTGGTAAATAACTAAACTAAAGCAGCCATTCATCAAGTTAACGAGTATTTGTTTATTAAGTATTCACATTGCTTCATATTTATATAAATGTATGATTCTATCTAGTTTAATATGTATATGTATGTTACTAGGTTGTATTAGATAGAGGATAACACCATCGATTACTAAACAGTAGGCCCCATAAAAATAAGGTAATTTTTTTTAAGCTGTTTAATGGTTAGCTGGCAGTGAATGACCGATAATAATTTCTTTGTTACATTCTCAGTCCATAATTACCTATCTATAAAATAGTACACCACCATATATGCTATAACTTTCCTCAAGGACTAAGGTAGGAATATGCAAATATTTAGTTGAATAAAATTACTGATAATAAAGGGTGTAAAAAGACTATTAACGAAGCCAAAAGGCAGTTGTTCTCCCCGTCATTGCGATATTTTTTTTGTTCTAGACCATACCTGGGAACCTTCTAGTTACGGAGATATTGGGAGTCAAAGTTCCAACTTTTTCACAAGTTTTTTTTTTTTAATAAAGGTTTTTAATGTAAGATTTTTACTTTAAACACCTCCAGGACCCCCTTACTATTCAATTCATCCATCAACATAATGTTTTGAGTACGTTACATTGAGTCCTACTGTAAAACGTGATCTTTCAGCCCAAAAAAAAGTCGTTTCCCAGCACTAATTTTGCGTAAAGTTACTTAGTTTGATGTACATAATGCTTGTCTTGGTTGACGGCTTCGTGAAGAGTCTGTTTACACCCTGCATGTTATTACTTACGCAGACTAGAATAATAACTAGTTTTAATTATAACTTAATAAGTCAAGGTTTTTACTGACCAATGCATTGCCGAGGTCCTTCACCGAACGGTAGGTACGCGTACTTATGCTTTTCCACATTCGGATCGTTGAATCTGTCCGGGAGGAACTCAGTAGGATTATCAAAATACTTCTCGTCGTTCTGTATGGCCTGCACTGGGATTATGATCTTTACACCAGGGTCGAGGGTGAGGCCCAACTCCGGTATCGTGTACTTCCTCGCACACACTCTGTGTAAGTTTCCTAATGAGGGGAATATCCTCATGGCCTCCTTGAACGCGTTACTCAGTGATGTCATCTCAGAGATCGAATCGTAGCTCAGTTTGTTGTTGAACTTCGCTAGTACTTGATCGATATCCTTCTGGACTTTCTTCTGTTCTTCCGGATGGAACGCTAACTGGTGTAACATGAAGCTGGTTGCTGATGAAGAAGTCTCGAACCCTGCTGCGAAGAACACGAACACCTGTGCCACCATACACGTGAGGTCCATCTCCATCTCCACATGCTCAGGTTTTCCATCCGCAGTTCTCTTCTCGACTGACTCTCCCGTTATCTTTCCTTTTCCTTCCAGTTCCAAAAGTAAATCAATAAAATCATTTCGACCAATGGGTTTATTGTTTCTCTGTTTGCGAATATTTACAACGATTTCTTGTATCGAATCCATTACCACAGGCTCGCGTAAAGCTCTTTGGGCTATTCTTCTGAACTCGGGGAAGAGGTCGTACAATGCTACGACAGTATAATTCTTCCAAGATCTCGTGAATATCTTCTTGCCCAGGTCTCTGAAGAGGGAGTGCTCGTTGTTGATGGTGTCCATCTGTATGCCGAAACCACAGGCGCCGATGAACTCAGTAGTGAAGCGCGCCATCAGCTCGCGCACGTCGCAGTCACCGCCGCGGTTCACGATGTCTTCACCGACTTGCTGCAGTTTTTCCGCGCACTGTACCACCAGTGGAAACATGTTTTTCAGCTTGGCGGTGGTGAACGTTGACGTCAGACGTTGTCTCAATAACTTCCATTTGTCACCATCGACATGGAACAGGTTAAGAAACACGGGCTCAAGTTCAGGATCTCTACCCATTCCCCTTGGGTAGAAATACGCGAAGTCCACACTGAGGATCCTTCTCACTATATCCAGGTCCCTGACGACAAGCTCGGGTGTTGTTCCTCTGAACAAGCCCACTACCGGCTCGTTGGGGTACTTGTTGTACAGTTCCACGGCTATTTCTACGATACTTTTCTTGGCCACAACATTATCGTATAGTGTTCCGAAGACTGGCACTGGTTTCTCGTATTTCACATTGCGTTTTTCCCAATAATCGTGGTTTCTGGTGGTGTAATAATACAGTAGCACGAGCACGAGCGGCAGCAGTAGGAGGATCATGTTGGCGGCTTGACACTAGCGGCCGGACTGAGTGGCGGCTTACGGGCCGATATCAATGAGTGGTTATACCTATATACATATGTGTATATTCGGCACTATGCGTACGGTCGGAGCGTGCCGGCTGTGTTTTTTTTTTAACTTTGGACTCTTATTTATCTCGCCCACAATTATTTGCATAACCGGTTTTATAAAACCTTGAACTTGTGTCTATGGCGCAGTCATTTAGATATTTCTTATTTCGTAATTCTTCTCAGTTTTATTTACTGTGAGCTTGCTTGATGTTCGGCGTTGTTATCTGTAATTAAGAATAATTCTTGTTTTATTTCGTAAATGAAATTTATAAATAATTAGTCTTATGATAATGGGTGTTTAAAATATTAACTAGGAATATTACCGTGGTCGCAACTTTTTAGTCATTATTTTTTTTGTTAGCACTGCTAAGTCCTAAAACCAATCTAATTTTTGCGATCTCTGGCCATGTTAGTCAAGCAAACAACATTAAGACTTCCCACCACCGCACCGTCTGTCTGCACCTGTCGAGTGACGATATTTCTATCTTAATTTCGAACAATACTCTAGTTAGTTTATGACACTGCCGATGGATGATGTTTTTATCTGTACTGTATATCTCAAATCGTTGCTTTTGTGTAACCGTTACACGAATAAGATCAGCCGGTGTAAGTGCTCCAAAAATGTAAATTTTGATAAAGACTCTGAGGTCAATTCAGCCTTTTGAAAACTGTTGAACTAAAATTTCTAGTCCAATCAGGTTGAGAACCAGTATTTTTATGGAGGGATTCTATTCAATTAATTTAGGTGACAAGAGTTTGCTATTTTATTACTTGCTAGATTTATATCTTCGATAACAGTAAGTATTGCTGTATAAATATTAGAATATCTTAACAAGATAATATCAGAACTTAGGTATTGTAGATATTAGTATCTATCGTTATCAAAGTGTGTCGAGACAAAAACTAATAAAAGCCTAACTTGTCTAGTTACGAAATATAATGTTGAAAAGTATGATCTGTCTACCTTTGTGTATTGTGTATAACAGTGTATATTGATAGCAAGTAGCAACTGATATTTGGAGTAAATAAAAGCAGTATGTGGAAGAACACTCTATAAATAACTTGCGATATAAAACTTTGATAAACTGATTGTTAAACAAGGGCTTAAAACTCAATTAATACTAATCTTTCCAATTCTAATCGATAAAGATTAATAATAATCTGGAAGTAACTTGTCAATGACTGTCTAAAGAGAATCACTGATCAACAAAGTGAAATGGCTTGGAGGTAGGGTTGCCAACCGTACTATAATATATAGTATTGTACTATATTTAGGGGCCGCGTACTATATACTGTTGAAGAAGTATATAGTACGCAAAAAATACTATATTTTCAACACCGAAATCTAACAAACAAATCCTTCATTTAAAACAATTATGAGCGCGCTTGTACATTAACTTTATACTGATGGCATAGCATGTATCCGAAGTCATCTGTCAAAAGTAGTGTGTAGTGACTTTACTGACAAAACTAAAGGCCAAAAATGGCAGCATATTTAAAAAAATATTCTACATTTCTGACATTTTGGCATTCAGAATGGATATTTTCAGTTATGATATTCAAAATGGCGAAAAGAAACAGAAGTAGTTTCTTATTAATAAAAAATGCTTTTGATTTACATTCTAGTAAAGCTTTTTTTTATTTAAGACAAAAAATGCAAGAAAAGAAAAAAAAAGGTGACTATCAAAATGTGTCACGTGACAGACAAAGCAGTGGCTATATTTTTTATAGCTTAGTTTGAAAAATACTATAATTCGCCGAAGAAATGTTGGCAACCCTACTTAGAGGTGAAATGAGGAACAAACCATTGGACTTGAACAAAACAACTCCTGTCAAGCTATTAACACTATCTCGCCACACGTTTGGCAACAGTGTACAACACATTGTTGGGTTAGGTTAGATACATTTAATTGATAATTAATCGATATTGAATTTAGGATACATCACAAAAAGGTACTTTTGATAATTTTCACATGCGAATACTATTATATACCAAAGTAATTTTAACGCTGAATTATTAGCTGGTTCATCAATATTTCCAGCAGTTTGTTTTATTCACAAGCTCCAAATAAAAGAAAACAAGAAACAACAATCACCTTACAATGATTATGTACAAACTATAATAAGCTAATTACATACCTTAATTAGATGATATCCACACACTTTTTATCACAATTTGCATAATAATGCCATGAGACTGTCTGCCGTTTAGATTGCCGGTTGTTTCGACTTTGCCTCTCCAAAGCCTTTGTGATCTATTATATAGCGCCGACCAACATGAAGTTTAGACTTTGGACTTATAACGTTCGGTCGTAGGTTGCAATTTTTGTACTATTCCGTTACCTTTAATTCGGTGATGATCACAATGTTTACATGTTTTGTCGTAAGAGTAACTACTGTAGGTATTAATTTATCTCAGAGTCGACCCATGATCACGCAATTATATTATGAACAAGACGGGACGTCCTCTCCGTCCTCCGGCCGAGCCCTAACTGTGATTATAGTTCAAGAATGGTCAAGAACCAGTTCTGGTTTTATGTGTTGGTTATTTGATTTGTTGTTAGGTTTTTGAATCTATATAATTAAAAATGAATGTTTGTATGTCTGTCTTCTATGCGTTCCTAAACCTTTGATACAATTGTGATGATTGCATGGTACGTTGTTGGGGAGACTACTTTAAATATCCACTTGTCGGCTGTTTATCTACTATGTGTTGCTATCTGCCCAATATATTGGTTCAATAAAATCTGACAGCAGAGGTTATTGACACGAGTGTGTGTTACTGGAAGTTCACGCCAGTATCCTACTTAGGTACCACCAGTTTCGTACCTTACCGTAGCCCATATATCATTGGAGACATTCTAGCATTATCTGCAAGAGGCAAATGTGCTTATGTATAAAGGTAGGTTTTTTTCGTGTATTCCCGTTGTCCCCGTAATCTGTGTCCCCGTCACGGGGACATCAGAACATCATAGGATTCCTTACTGTTGTCCCCGTTATGTACATATGGGCAACGGGGACAACGGACAGTTAAGATTTCACGTATCGTTGTCCACTTTAAATTTTTATTTATTTTTTGAACGTGGGTTATTTAGCGCGGCAAGCCTAAAACTAAAATGAAAGATATTTTGTACATAATAGACTTTGATTCCAAATATAGGAACAAATAAGAGATGTTTACACAAAACACAGCTAGATTTTTAAATCGAAATCAACAAAAGTTAAGTCATTTTTTTATTTAATTCACACAAATCGTAGCAGCTACCCATAAAGTAATCAAAAAATTATTTGTGGTTGGTATGTTGAAATCATTCAAATTATTTATAGCACACAATAGAACAACAAATGAGATTAACCTTACATATTTTTAATTTTATATGTAGTCATTAGTTCCATTTCTTGACTACCAAAAGGCATTCGACACAGTAGCACACGAAAGCATATGGGGAAGCTTGAGGGAACAAGGAGTCAACGAGGTGTATATAGATGCCTTCAGAAGCATATATAGTAACAATACGGGTAGAATTAAGTTAGAAAGCCTAGCACCAAATACTATGGCTATGACGCACTAAGACTATGACGAATAGTTGCAAAACTCCAATGAAAGTGAATGGGAATCCACTGGAATACACCAAAAAGTACATATACCTGGGAAAAACAATAAGCTTCGACAGAAAAACCAACGACATGGAAATAGAATGAAGAATACAGCATACATGGAATAAGTATTGGAGTCTTAAAGAAATTTTTAAAAGCAACATGCCTATAAGTTTGAAAACTAGGGTTATGAACTCTAGCCTGCTACCGGTTTTGACATACGGATGCCAGACGTGGAAATTTACGGCCAAAGCAAAACACAAGATCAATACCTGCCAGCGCGCACTAGAGTGTAGCATGCTCAAGATAAAGAAACTAGATAAAATAAGAAATACGAAAATAAGAAAGATAACAAAAGCGACTAATGCCTTGAGCTGTGCACAAAAACAAAAATGGAAATGGGCAGGTCACGTAGTGTCACAGACTAGAGATGGACCGTAAAAGTAACACAATGGAGAGGACCCTAAGGCAAAAGAGGCAGAGGGAGACCGCTGACACGATGGGACGATGAGATAAGAAGAACAGCTGGCCCAAACTGGAGGCAAATTGCCCATTGCAAGATGCCCACTTGTCAAAGGCAAATTGCACAGGACAGATTCTGTGCAATTTGCCTTTGACAAGTGGGCATCTTCGGAGGAGGCCTTCACCCTATTTGGGGATCTTGCATAAACGCGTAACAGATATTAGATAGAAATTAATAAAACTAACAATTTATTTAAGTTATCTAACTAACCTACCAATATACCTCCTAGAAATAAGAATAACCCATAATGTGAGAATTAAAAGGCTTTCTTTTTTTAGTTCCATTTCATTTGTATAGGTACAATATTTTCTCTATTAAGGCACCCTCACTTCTAATTTTAACTCCACGGGGACAACGAGCATGATTTGAAAAGCATATATTACAAGAAATTAACGGGGACAGTGTACGGGGACAACGGGAAGTAATTTTACTTATTTTATTAAATTCCCATTGTCCCCTTTAAAGGGGACATGGCCTAAGGGGACAACGGGAATACACGTTTTTTTTAACCTATATTCTCCCACTGTTGGGCAAAGATTTACCTCATAACCGTTCAGTCTTTTCTCTATGCGGTTTTTTATTTATTTATTTATTTTATTCATTAACACATACAATTGTTTTTACAGGTAAGACCCAAACTAACAAAAGTAGTCATTAATTGCTAATTATAAGTTACCCAGTGGATAACATATCAAGGATTACATTTATAGGTAGGTAGTTTTAACCTTAGTGTCTTAGGAAGGCAATGTACCAACAGGCAACAGACAAAACAATAATAATGTGTCACAAATTAGTGATAATTTCCAAGGCTCTAAACCGGTTTAAAAAGAGCGATTAATTTCAATTAAATACCGGTAAATATATCGTTCCATCATTTACCGGTTAAACAAGAGAATGGTTTTTATGTAACCGAATTAATAAAGTTGACTGGTTACATAAGCAGAAACGGTTTTGATATCTAAATTAACTGGTTAATTCCGTAATGCGTAAATTTTTTTTCGTGTACTTTTCTAACACTTCTAACTAGTTATAGTGACATTACCCCAGAAAATATTATTAAAAAAAATATGTTTGATCTGAGGACGTCTAATAAAACCGGAGAACTTTAAGTGGTGCGGGTTGTTGCGCGCCCGCAAGCGTCGAGCAAACCTACGCCAGTCGCCACTCACTCCTGTTCATTGACAAAACAATATAAAAAAACATTGAAAAACGTAAAAAAATAGTAGCCCACCAGCATTGGCAACAGCTTGTGTCTATGCAAATACTCTCCGTTAAAAAGACTGCTTAGCACCTAATTCTGGCGCCCAAAGAAGCGCTCCCTCATCAATTGTTTCATGTCGGCAGTAATAATGCCTAATGCTTCCGACATACCCAAATACTTGTAGGTTTCTTTTGAGGAGAGGGATCTAAGGTATACGGAAGATAAGATAAGATTATGGAATCCATGGGGATTCCATAATCTCCCCTCGTTTTACATGCATGACTGCACGTTTGTCCACACCAAATTCCATCCTGATGGCGGTACTGGAAGTTTCTGTTACTTTTTTAGTTGCAAATTGTTGGGGGCAAAGAGTTTCAGATCATCCATGGAAAGAAGGTGAGATATGACCTGACCATCGCTCCTCAACCGATAGCCTAGACCTGAACCCTCCAGCAGTGTACTGAAAGGGTTCAAGGTGAGACGAAACCACTATGGACTCAGACTATCGCCCTGGAATATACCGCGCTCGATCCTTATCGGTTCGCTGTTCCCCTGGATCTGTCAACATCCTGGATAGCGAAGGGCCGTTCTCTAGTGCCCCAGTGCCCCATACATGACATCAGGAAGGTACACAGAGTTGCATCTACTTTATACAACTCCAGCACCCTCATGAGCCATGTATGAGACACAGAATCATAGCCCTTTTTATAATCTATCCAACATGTAGACAGATCCCTTTGGGAGCGGTGAACCTGTTGGCTAGCCATATCAATGAGGAGCAGCTCCTTAGTACCGTGGGACCCGTTTCTACATCCATTCTGAGAGGTAGACATGATAGAAATACTCTCAATATGTTGGTTGATTTTAGCCCTCAAAATAGATGTTCATAATTTTTGGGCTCCGCAGTACTACTATTTTCTTGATTATGAATCGTTGGTAATTCAAGTTCAATAAAAGTTCTTTTTCATCTCTATAACATTTTTGTGTACAAATGAATACAGTTGTAATTTGTGTGAGATCTGGAGTCTAAACTAATCCTAGACCTGTAATTTAGAACTCCAAGCCCTCCAAATAACATCCATAACATCCGGTATATCCTTTAATGAAACTGCCAAATCCACTGAAACTTTCAAATTTTTGTCTGTTTTGAGCAAAACACCGTTATCTTGAGATAAGTACCTGAAAATCTACCCATAGATGAAGTAGGCTATGTATGATAACCTAGCTAGAATGATTCTTATAAGACTTAGTATATTATGCTTTAAAAATGTATGTACGTACGAATGTAGGTCTCGATGGGTACCTATCCCAGGCAGGTACACATTGAGCAATAACAGTGACGTGTTGACAAAATGGCAGCGAGTCAATAAAATAAGTGCTATCTAAATATTATTTTACTTGTTGGCAATGTGCAAGATTTCCTATCTTATGTATGCTGTATTTATAATAATTAAATTAAAACAGTTCCTTTGTTTTCTGCTCTTGCGCAGCCAAACTGTTCTAGATTTTCACAGAATTATGATTGAATGGCCAAAAAGTCAGCATTCCCACAGGGGGGACAGTTAATTTCACAGTTTAATGACATGATCTGAGAAATCCATTTTTCGAACGCCTAAATATGTACTATCGTCGAGGACTGAACATGAAAACAGCATTTTAAAACTTTCAGGTATGGTACCTATCACCGGCTGTGAATGTGTAATGGGTGATGGCTTCATCATTATGAAGCATGTAAATTGTCGACGGTCCGTTAACGTTCTTAAAGAGTTGAGAAAACTCCGAAACACATTAAATAGATCTATAGTGACATTCACAAACTGCGGACTTGTCGTATTTCTACACAACATCATTGAGAATGATTCAAGATTGAATAAAAAACGTTTTAAATTGTGTGGATTACCTAGAATTGATGCTAGGATCAATGTGCATAATTTGCTACACCTAGTTGTTTGTATTGGTCTAAGATACAAGAAACACTTAGTGTCGCTTAAGACATCGTGTCATGAGAATTACTGTTCATTGTTTTGTATCAATGCCATCCATCTTTTTGAACGATTATTTGTATAAAACATAAACTTATTCATAATTTTTATGGACTTAAAGACTTTTTATTATGTGCAGGACTGCAGTTATCGCACACATTCATTCTATTTTTATTTTTACGGCTTCGTTTTATTCAGAGCATTTATTGTTGAGTGTTGTCTGAAGAACATAAATTAATTTGTTTTGTATTGTATTGTAACAGTTTCGTTTTATCATTGCAGTGTGGTGTGCTGCCAACACAAATTCTTTGGTATGAATAATTTAAGGCAAACCTATTGATTGCTTGGACTATTCTCTGTTGAATGTTAAGGTATTACATGGTCCTGCCGGGGCTGCGGGACTGTTCGAAAGATATACTGCGGCTTTGGAACACAAAGGGCAAGGAAGGAACATGGTTGGGTTTTAGTCAGTAGGAGCCAGAGCGGGAGAAGTCATTTGAAGAATTGCCATCCAAAAAAAAAAAGGTATTACATGGTTTTTTCAAGACCGTTGATTGCGTTTTTTTATATAACATTCGTTTTTTTTTTAAATAACATTAGTAAAACAGCCGCTTGGGTCGATCGTCAGGTTAAGCCATGCTTGCTTAGGTGGGCCCGAAACCTGTTGCCCTGCTGAACCCTTTCCATAGTTGGGAAAAGGCTAGGCAGTTGTGTTAGTAATAGTTGTTGTGTCGTCTACAATTACGGTAGAATACAAGTGTATCCCCGGCTTTATGAGTCGCTGACAGACGTCACATCTTGAATATTATCGTCTTCTTCGGACGAGACAACAACTCCTAATATAATTACCTACAATCGGACATGACCGACTGCGGTCAGATAGGTAATACTTAACAATAGCTAATAATAAGTGTTTGTTACTTGAACAATGCAGCTCGTAAATCATGGATAATTTAAGGGGGTATTCCTTAAAGCGCAACCAACTAAGCGCAACTAAATTATTCCTTGAAGCGCAACCATTAGTTGCGCTCACGAATTCAAATTGTTCAAATGGTTGCGCTTCGATGAATAGTTTAATTGCGCTTAGTTGGTTGCGCTCAAAAATAGTTGCGCTTTGAGGAATACCCCAATTTAAGCTCTTCAATTGCATATTAGGCAATTATTGTTTAGTTTTGTAAATTAACAGTAGGTACGAAATCAGAACTACAATTCAGTGCGTACTGCAATAACTAGTGAAATTCCAAATATTTTGAGCCCACTAGATCCTAACAAAACCTCCTATTAATACCCAAAATAAAAATTATGTTTATATCTCCGTATTTTTTCCAGTGTACGTATATTCCATATAATAAATTAATAAATTTTAATCATGTTGGTCATAAAAAAACTTGTTATCTACTTACATGTTATCATCTCTTTGTCAAATAGCCCGAGTTCATTGCAGGTTGACTATGTTATTTATAGTCTCCATTCTGTGCAAATCGTCGTACTTATTACCGAAAAAGTGTTAACGTTAGTGATACGGGTGTGATCGTTTGTGGTGTCAGAGCTGCTTTTTATTTCATTCAACAGGAAAAGGCAATCGTCGTCTATTGGTATCTGAGATAAATCATGCGGTATACTACTTACCGTTAAGATATCTGTATCTCGTTGTTACTGCCATACATAAACGCGGTGAAAATGAGAAACTTGTTGTCTTTGTCAAACCACCCGTAGTTGAAGATCATTCAGATAGATGGCGCTAAATATAAACACTGTCATAACGGGTATAAGCATTATGGTATGGGCAGATAGTTGAATTTTGTCAGTTATATTTTACTTTGTGTTATGTCTGATTTTACATTTAGGGTTAAGATTTTATAGGAGTTAAAAAAGGTTTATATTATTTATAAGTTATTTTTTAAAGTTTAGTTTTGTTAAGTTGATTTTCAATTTATCTTGTGTGTGTTTGCAAACCATAATTGTATTAGGTCATCCTGTAAAGAAAGTGTGTTTAATAAATAAATAAACAAATAAATTGCCTTTGCCCTCTGCCCAAAATGAAAGGAATATATTGCACGATGATGGCTCTGGTAACTCTGCCCTAGATAAGTAAACGGTATAAGTATAAAGGGTGTAAAAAGGCTCTTAACGAAGCCGAAAGGCACTTGTTCACCCCGTCATTGCGATCACTTTTTTTTGTTCTACACCATACCTGTGAACCTTCTAGTTACAGAGATATTGGAAGTCAAAGTTCCAACTTTTTCACATTTTTTTTTAAATACTTGTTTTTAATGTATTTTTTTTTTACTGAAGACATCTTCACGACCCCCGTACTATTCAATCCATCCATCAGCACAATGTTTTGAATGCTCAATGTAATGCATTCAAACGTGATTTTTCACAAAAAAAAAGTCGTTTCCCAGCAATCATTTTTGCGTAAAGTTACTTAGTTTGATGCACATAATGCTTGGTTAACGGCTTCGTGAAGAGTCTGTTTACACCCCGTATATTATATTAGCATTACACACATAACCATTGGTCCAGATAATATAAAAATAAAATAAAAGCAAAGTAATAAAAAATGTTGATTCATCCGTAAAATATCGTTTCGTGATTCCCAGCGGACTCCTTAACGTGTAATGTGTGCAAATTGGCACGTCTCAGTGCTATTTGTAACAACATTATCTAGGATTTTATTTTCAGATACTTAAATGCATTTTTATATTCCAAAAATATTCTGCGGCGGATTAAATAAAACAAGTGTTTTTTTGAGACAGAATTCCGTTTTTTATTAATGTTGTGCTATTAGGTTGGTTGCAAACTGGATTTGGCTGGTTATTTGAAAGTCAAAATCATCATCATCTGCCTAGCCTTTGCCCAACTATGTTGGGGTCGGCTTCCCGTCTAACCGGATGCAGCGGAATACCAGTATTTTACATGGAGCGACTGCCTATCTGACTTCCACAACCCAGTTAGTACTAGATAATACGATACCCCTTGGTAAAACTGGTTGTCAGACTTTCGGGTCACTCACTACCTGTAACGACTGTCAAAGATCTACAATTAGACGTATTTAAGCAGAAAATACTCAATCCATACGTGACTTAATGAGGATTTAGTCCGTTTTGCTTTACTACGTGCAATTGACAGCCGGCCGGGATCAACAGCTTAACGTGCTTTGAAAGACAGAATAATAAGACTAAATTATACTAGCTGAATTGTTCGTCTTCTAAGATTAAGATACACTTGGCGAGGTTAGTCCTGGATGGGTGACCATCATGGTGACTCGGAAAACCCGTTAAGCAGTAGGTCCCGCGGTTATTGATCCTTGAGAGTTGTTACGGGTGGTCAGAAACTAGAAAGTTTTAAAATTGGTTTATTACGTCCGTTACTCAATAACTAGGGTGATCAGATAAGCCCATGTAAAATACTGTCATTCATTTGTACCTGTTACACTGGAAGCGAGAACACAGACACAGAACACAGTTGAGAAAAAGTCATATCAATTTCTCAAATCAAAAGTCATATCAATTAATCAATAAATTGTTAAACGTTTCAATAATTTCCTTACTTTTATTTCAAAATTCTCAACTAAGCAAAAAGAATCTCCGCAGATGGTTCATGGACGGCTTAGATCTGAGTCTCATGACAAGCCACCTTCCATTTAGCGCGGCATGCTATGATCGGCGCAGATGATGACCAGGATAGCCTTATGACTGCATCAGTGAGTGTAATTATTGAACTTTTTGCCCTCGATACGCTATGAAGAAGACCATATTAAATCAAACAGCAGAACTGCACTGTACCCCGCCTAATCTCACACTGTGCACTGCATCAAATAGTATTTAACCGATTATTTAATTTTATCGCGGCTGCGTTTCACTCGGCACTTTTTGTTTATTGCGTGCAAACGTTCCAACTGCTTAGAGATAATATATTTACTTCGTATATTCTTGAACGAGTACATTAATATGATGTGTATATACTTGTGCTCGTAGCTAAATAATAATAGCCGCTCTGGTCGATCTTTAGGTTACTTGCTTGCCTAGGTTGGTCCGTGGATGGGTAACCACCCATTACATACACCCGGTATGTCCTCTCCTCCGTGCCTCGGAAAGCACGTTAAGCCGTTGGTCGGCTGTCATTTGTAGATCGTTGACAGTCGTTACAGGTAGTCAGTGGC
Source organism: Lycophotia porphyrea (assembly GCA_950005105.1). Taxonomy (NCBI): domain Eukaryota; kingdom Metazoa; phylum Arthropoda; class Insecta; order Lepidoptera; family Noctuidae; genus Lycophotia; species Lycophotia porphyrea. The sequence continues at coordinate 15,944,543 of OX465388.1, read as the reverse complement.
CCAAAAAGTCCTACAACCAGTCTTATCAAGAGGACCAAGAGGTATCGCACGTATTACCCAGTACTAACTGGGTTGTGGAGGTCAGATAGGCAGTCGCTCCATGTAAAATACTGGTATTCCGCTGCATCCGGTTAGACGGGAAGCCGAACCCAACATAGTTGGGCAAAGGCTAGGCAGATAGATGATATTATACGTGTGCTTATGCAACTAGATACCTACAGGATTGTTCTGGATACAGGTATTTCTGGTTTTGTTACACTTGTCATGTGATTTTGAAAAGATGTTTTGTGCTCTTTGTTTGGAATTCTGAATAGGTTTGAAACTGGCTAAGAGCGAGTCGGACTCGCGCACGAAGGGTCTGTCTGTCACCAGGCTGTATCTCATTAACCGTAATAGCTATACAGGGACAGGAGCTCCCATACAAGAAACCCGTACCATAATCCGAAAAAAAACACGTTTCTTGTATGGGAACCCCCTTTAAATAATAAATAATTTTTATTTTTATTTTTTGTTGTTTTAGCGGCAACAGAAATACATCATCTGTGAAAATTTCAACTGTCTAGCTATTATGGTTCATGAGAAACAGCCTGGTGATAGAGCCAGACAGACGGACAGCGGAGTCTTAGTAATAAGGTCCGTTTTTACCCTTTGGGTACAGAACCCTAAAAATGATGAGGCTTAGGTTTCAAGACCTGTTTCTAAATTTTGAAAAACACACAGTAACCTTTCGTTTTAGGTTTAATTTTAGCTAGATCCAGAAGTGAACGGGTGAGTGTTGGAAGATTGTAATTTGGTGTTGCTGACCTATCGAAGATGAGAAGGCAAGTTATAAGGATCATAGTTCATCAACCATTTCTGTGAAAATATTTATTTTGTTTTGAAGTATCTAAGAAGCTTAATAACAGCCATTTTTATCTAATATTCCTTTCGAATTGAAATGTCTCATTATTAAAATTAACTGCCACCCATTTTAATCACAATACATAACATTTTCAAGCATAAAACCGTCTAATAATCGTTTAAACGACAAATGATATTTAAATTGTCTCCTCCACGACTTATATTTTGTCAGAAAGCATCTAGAAGTGAAATGATTATAATCCCAAGGCGAGCGCGCCCGGAAGTCGCACCTGAGTTATGCGGACGATCCGCATATAGCTCCTACATCTTGTACCGTGGTTACATTGTGAGAGAAATAAGACGTTTATTTATTAGCAGGTACCTAGTTCATAAATACATGTCTGTTCTGAAAGGTTTATGAGTTACCCGTTTGCATCAGTGATATAGTTACCAGCTGTAAAGCGACCTGTAAATTTAGCAAAATTCAAAAGCATTTTTCTCGTGGTATTATTAAGATTTTGACCTTTGCGATAGAATAGAAGAAGAGAGAATACTACGAGTATTTCATAAAAATATGGGTTTCAAAATACTAAGTTCGTAACACGAAATTACAATTAATTTATTAGTGCACAAATATACATAACTATAGCTATTGCCCGCGACCTTCGTTCGCGTGAAATTATTATAAAAACATATTACTCCCCTTTTTGAATAAGATTTTATTACCAATTTCAAGGGTTTTATTTTTTGGCACTGAACCATATTTCTTCTAAAATAAAAGTAGCCTATGTTACTCCTTATAACATCAGCTATCTGCTCGTCAAAATCGGTCCAGCCGTTTCGGAGATTAGCCGGAGAAACAAAGAAACAAATATTAAAAAAAAAATGTTTTTTTTCTTATAAGTAAGTACCGTTTATACTTTCAGTAAAAAGCCGTTATTTTGAAATTATATACAGACACATACATTTTATTTATTTGAATATAGATTTGTAAGAACGTGTATATAACCCTCACTTGACTACTTCACTGAATTCGAATCGGTCCTAGAATCTTTAGGTTCGGAGTATGCACATCACATCGTTATGGGGGATTTCAACACCAATCTCCTCGCCCACAACTCCCATCGATCCCATAAACTTCTCCATCTGGTCGAGTCAGCCAGTCTGCATGTGTTACCTCTCCAACCAACTCATCACAACACTGCCGGTGATGATACGTGGCTCGACTTGATCCTCACCTCCAATCCTTCCCTAGTTTCCTCACATGGTCAACTTGACGCTCCTGGTTTTTCCCATCACGACCTCATTTTCCTGTCCTATGTCCTTAAACCTCCTAAACCTAAACCTACGTTCCAGTACAGGCGTGCCTTTGCGCGGATGAACAGTGAAAAGCTTTTACAGGACGCTTCTAATATTGACTGGACACCCCTTGAGAAAGCAACTACAGTTGACGATAAAGTTACTTTTTTTAACAATGCTGTAGTTAAGCTTTACGACACCCACGCTCCTATCAGGAGAGTCAAACTGAAGCGCCCACCGGCGCTATGGATGAATAGGGGAGTTCAGATGGTGATGCGACAAAGGGATCGCGCGTTTCGGAGGTTTAAGAAGGATCGGTCGGAAGATAATTGGACCCTCTTCAAAACTGCTCGCAATCGTTGTAATCAGATGATACGCAACGCTAAACGCCGCCACATTCTTGATAATATCACTTCTGCTTCTCCTGCTGATATCTGGAAATTCCTTGGAACTCTAGGTATCGGCAGATCGCGACATTCAGACCTTCCTAACACATTTGGCTTAGACGATCTAAATCGTCATTTCTCCTCTGTTCCCACCATTGATAGTCTAACCAAATGTCAAACCCTTGACTACCTTGCTGGTCTGACGCGACCCGATATTACTCCCTTTGCCTTCACCCCAGTCGATCCGGGGGAGATCAAAAAGATTATCCTATCCATTAAATCCAAAGCCGTTGGCTGTGATTACATAAGTCGACATATGATCGTGACAGCTGTTGATCAGTTCCTTCCCGCAATTTCCCATATAATTAACTTCTCCCTTTACTCCGGTGTTTTCCCTTCCCTATGGCGGAAAGCCCATGTACGACCACTTCCTAAAATCCCTAATCCCACGCATCTCAGTCACTTTCGTCCGATTTCCATCCTTCCCTTTTTATCCAAAGTACTCGAGGCCTGTGTACATAAGCAATTCTCCCACTTCATTCACAAAAATTCCCTCATCAGTCCTTTCCAATCCGGTTTCAGGCCCGGGCACAGTACCGTTACAGCTCTCCTTAAAGTGACTGACGATATAAGGCGGGGAATGGAGGACACTAAAGTTACGGTTTTAGTGTTGATCGATTTCTCAAATGCTTTCAATACCGTCAGTCACGAAGTCCTTTTATCCATCCTCTCCTATCGCATGGTCTCTCCCGAGGTTTTGGAATGGTTTTCTTCCTATCTTCAGGGGCGTCAGCAGTCAGTCCTTGCTGGTGATTCTAACTCCAGCTGGTGTGATCTGGAAACTGGCGTCCCTCAAGGCGGTATTTTATCTCCACTTTTGTTCTCTATTTTTATAGATCTCATAACTACCGAGCTTCAGTGTGCGTATCATCTCTACGCCAACGACTTGCAACTCTACCGTCGGGCAGGTGTTGACAGCTTATCCGGTGCGGTCGTGGAGCTAAACCGGGATCTACGCGTCGTTAAAAACTGGTCTGATCGTTTCGGTGTGGCGGTTAACCCTAACAAGTGCCAGGCTATCATTGTGGGGAGCCCCCATAGCTTGAGAAGGCTGAATGGTTTAACGGTGCCACCGGTTACCTTTGACGGCACAGTGATTCCGTTTAGCTCTGACGTCAAGGATCTGGGTTTGCATGTTGACACTTGCCTTGATTGGCGTAAGCAGGTCGCGATTGTGAGCAAGAAGGTCACTGGCACGTTGCGGTCGCTCTACCGGCTGAAAAATATTCTCCCAACACACATTAAGGCAATGCTTGTACAGTCCCTAATCTTCCCCATAATTGACTATGGTGATGTGTGCTACTATGACCTGAATGCAGAGCTCCTCAATAAGCTTGACCGACTTCTAAATAACTGCATTCGATTCGTCTTCAATCTCCGCAAGTATGATCATGTATCTGCACATCGATCGCTGTTAAGGTGGTTACCCATCCGGCAGCGCAGAGCATTGAGGGCTTTGACAACCCTGTTTTCTCTTCTTCACAAACCCACTTCTCCTTCTTATCTGACTTTCCATTTTCAATACTTATGCTCTGCGCATAGCAAGAATCTTCGTTCATCCAATAACTGTCTTTTACGATGTCCTTCTCACCGCTCTGGTTTTATAAAATCTTCTTTCTTTGTCCAGGCGGTCTTCCTTTGGAATGCGCTCCCTCAGAGTATCAGGACGGTGACCAGTCGGTTCACTTTCAAAATAAAAGCTCGAGAGCATATTCATAAGAAGTTGGCAGATTCGTCTCAGAATTAAGTTGTTTTAGTTTTTTTTTCCCCTATCTTAACTTTATACATTTTGTTATATGTATGTATATATGTATTTATTATTATTATATGTTTATAAATATTTTCTAGTCTCTTTTTCTGTTTTTGCACCTACTGTGTATTGTCTCTGCATCACCCTAAGGTAGACTGGTAGAAAATGCCCAAGGCATTAAGTCCGCCTTTGTACAGTAATTTTACTTGTGCATAAAGTTTTAATAAATAAATAAATAAAATAACCTATATTTTGAAAGCCATTTTCACTAAAAGATACTTTTGATTTTCGAGCGCTGAAAATCCAAAATAATGCATAATCAGCTTATAATGTTCCCACTGCTGGGACACAGGCCTCCTCTCTATGAGAGGGGCACCACGTGGGCCCAGTGTGGGTTGGTAGATGTCATATGTCTTCGATTTTTTGTTCTAGGACATGCCGGTTCCCTCACGATGTTATCCTTCACACTTTGAGAGCAGTTGTGATGAAATAAATTTGCATAAATTAATGCGCCTGCCTGGGTTCGACCTCGTGACCTATTACTGGTAATTCGGGGCCGTTATCACTGGGCGATTGTTAACTTAATGAACTTTATGATAGGTTTCCTCATTACAGACTAATTGGTCGTTCATTAGTCCAATTTTGTGATACTTTAGGAAACAACTGAACAAAAATAATGAATTTATTTAAAATCTCTTAAAAGCATCGCGCGCGTGGTAGTGCTTAATGCCAAGCTGTTTAAAAAAAGAAACTTTTTTCTCACTGAGATTATACATCACTCCATGCAAGTGCTGACTACATCTGCGTTAATGTATGGAATAATTTCGTGATGCGTCATCCGAAAGTTTCGCAACTACCTAAACTATGTGTACCTCAATTCCATTTTAGCAAACTTTTTATTGTATTTGTGGAAGTCTTTACACTATTACAACGTAGTTGATCCAGTCTACAGGCTGAACATATTATTTATTTATTTATTATTATTTATTTATTTTATTCATTTTATTTCATTATTTTTTTTTATATGGATTTTAAGACTAATCTTATTTCAAGATCATTACTTACGGACAGTGAGGACCCCACTGCTTGGTTGTCATCTGTCATTTATTTTACGTGTATCTTGTCAAAGTTTTCCCTGGGGATATCCGACGAAGGTATCTAAAAACCAATATCTTTGCTTGGGGTGTGTCTTTCATAAGTTCCCTTTCAAGTTACGGCCTGTATAGTCTAGTAGAAAATGATGTAAAGACGCCTGAAATAATATTGATGATACTAATAGGTTTGTGTGAAGTTTTACCTCTAATAGCAAATTGTTTCCTGTACATTGTAATTGTATATTCAATTTTTCGTAATTTTAATACAGGCGACCGTACAACTACCAGCAACTGTCGTCGGTTACATAGCCACTTTAATACTTATATTTAGTGATGTTATAATGTTATCTGATTATTTTATATGGGTCTGGTTGTTTTCTAAAGATAAAGGGGTAATGCCTATGTTTCTAGAAATATTACTTAATTATTTTAATTCGTTCGCTGTTGACGTTTTTATTATCATTGTTAAGATTAATCGACAACTCTGGTATGAATTTTATTTAAATAAGTTATATAAAAGGTCGTCAGGACGTCAGCAAGACATAGAACTCACAATATAATCATGACTGAAAAATATATTCGCGTACCAGACCATCGGCAGTTTTCTTGAATTTATGTATTAGCGATTTTTAAAACTGATGTTGTATAAAGGATGTAAAAATCCTCTTAACGGAACCGAAAGGCACTTGTTCTCCCCGTTATTGCGATCATTTTTTTTTGTTCTAGACCATAACTGGGAACCTAGTTACGGAGATATTAGGGGTAAAAGTTCCAACTTAATCACAAGTTTTTTTTAAATACATGTTTTTAATGTCAAATTTTTCCATCCATCAGCGCAATGTTTAGAGTGCGTTACGTTGAGTCCTACCGTAAAACGTGATTTTTCGCTCCAAAAAAAGTCGATTCCTATCAATATTTTTTGCGTAAAGTTGAATAATAAAGTAAAGTTAAGTATAATGCTTGGTTTCGTGAAGAGTCCGTAAAAGTATAAAACAACTACGCCGAAATAGTACAAATAGTATAACAGCACCATCTCAAATGAAGAACTAACATCACTATTCTAAATAGCGATATTAAAGCTCTCCGCGAGTTAAGACCATCTGGAAAGAAAACCCAAGAATAAACGTCGGACATCCGTCTGGTCGCAGGATTTTCCCTTTTTAATGGATTCGTCATGCTCCTAAGCTGGAGACCCCGATTCTGAAAGTCAGCGCAACTTTCGAGCAACGTGACGTCATCATAATCAGCATCACTTCCTCAAGCACTTTCTGCAGCTACAGTCAGCCGGTGTCAAATGGGTATTCCTGACCGCCAGCAAGCAGAGGAACCACATTCCTGGTCGGCACCCTCAGCTTCACCAAGCGCCCTTGCCACAGCACACAGCAGTTTAGGCCGGTTGAGAGCTTAAAATCCTCTCCCAGTCGACGCTTGCAGTCAGCACCGGAGCAAACGCAGCGCCGCCGGCCATACATGCAAACACTGATGCTCCTATTGAAAAATTCCCAGTGAAAAAACTCAATAACATCGTGCCCGACCCGGGAATCGAATCTAGGACCGCTTCCTCAGCAGTAGCGCTTGCGACCACAAGGCCAACGAGGCAATAATACGTCATTGTTATGTCAAGTTTATGATATATGTATGTTTTCATTGTATTTAATATTCTAAAATGACAATGTTTGCGTAAAACAGCTAATGTCTCACTAACTATTATTGCAATTAGTTTATTTATAATTAATTCCAAAACCATTAACATAAATCATTAGTAAATAATAGAAATAGCAATAATTTAAAGCAATAAAAACTGTTGGTAGTTATTTAAGATGATTGTTAAGACTTTTTCCTCAACTTTTATGTGTTTTGTAAGGATATAAAATAACGATTAGGTAAGAAATATAAACTTTTTATTAAAGAATCCGGCTCGAAGGACAGTTTGTTCTAGCACTCAAAGTCCAAGTTTTAGTTAGTTTTTTGTCCAATTTCAACGGAGATTAACCATTAACATCGAATATATAATTAATACAGTGCACTAGTATGCACATACCTTTGGTTCTGGTGATAATACAATTTTATGACAGATGTGAATTGATCCTGCAGCCAGGATCGCCTCCTACGTCACCAACCATGATATTCAACTTGGCATGACGGTAAAAGCAACTAGTTTTGTAGTGGCAACTGCGAACCGTTGTTGCTTTTGAAGGCCTCCCACTAGGTGGACCGATGACCTGGTGAAGGTGACGGGGATCCGCTGGATGCGAGTTATACGGGACCGGTCAATGTGGTGACACTTGGGAGAGGTCTGTGTCCAGTAGTGGACGTCTTTCGGTTGAAATGATGATTATGATGGCCCAGAATCGTCACACAGTGGGCGCCTAAAGACGGTCGTCGTCACCGAGGCGGCACCAAAACCGGCGAAAGTGACTACTGGTCAAGAATGGTCTAGGAATCAAAATAATCTTCCCTAAGTCATAACTTAAGAATTCAGGGTTATATGTAATGGCGATTGGCTGTGTTTTCAGTAAAGATTTTTATAGACATTAGGAAGTAGAGAAGGTAACGTAAATGTTATAAGGCCACGTTACAATATTTGTGTTTTTCTATAATATTATGCAAGACTAGACAAGATATTGAAATCTTTAGAGAGCTCGGAAACAATGGGTATTCAAAATTCAATTCAATAAGAGTAGCTGAAATGTGGACCTAATCATCTTACAAATATGATCAACGCCCTGTTTATTTTTCATGCATCATCGATAAAACAAACAAGATATCTTAACAAAAGCTGAAACTGTTTATTTAAGCTGGATTAGAAGATTAAAACATTGGTTTCTCACACATAAATAAATTCTCGAACGAAAACAGAACACAGGCAGCCCTTCATGCAAACCAAAAACAGCATCGTGAGCATTGTAAACAAAATAAGCGTCACCGTTGTTCTAAAATAAACTGTGGAATGCCGGATATTGCAATCCTGAGCCGTCACGGACTAGGGATTGTACAGGTGCCTCCGTGCCGTGGACTCACTCAGTGCGCCGGAGCATTCACACAGCGCGCACGCACGCTAGCTCGACGGAAACTCTCGCATCGATATTAGACACGATAATTTTATACTGGACCATTTTATAACTGAAGATACTGAGATTTAACCAAAAGTTTCTGAATAACCTGAAGCTGCTGCTTCCTGAAAAGATTATATATAAAACCGTGAACATTTAATTGTTCACAATTCATATATTTCCACACTTTTTGCAGAAGTTGTACCAGTTGAAGATACAAAACTGCGAGTGAAGAGAGATTCACAAATTGTGAAAACTCTTCAGTGGTTTAGCGAAGATTGTGAATTAAATTCTGAAGTGAAAAGTGGTAGTGGACAGTGAAGTGACAGACAGTTGATAAAAGTAAAAGTTGTTGTAGTTTGGTGAAACAGTATGAAAGTCCTGACCGTATCAGATAAGGTCGCGAGTGTAGGAGATGGGAACGAACCGATTGTGGTGAATACGCAGATACTGACCAAGGAGGAGTTAAACAAGTAATTATTACTTTTTCATTAACTTACCTGTTTGAGACCAAAGGTTTTGAAAAGGACAAATTTTCAGTGAATAAAATAATCATAGAAACTGGAAACTCTTGTGATGATAAATATTGTTATGAAAACAATTTGGATCCTACATAATTTTTGAAATGTATTTTAATTTATTCATCGTTATTGGATATTGAAGATCGATTTTTTGTGTGTTGCAATGTCAGTAAACAATCAAGAGAAAGTTGAAAAAGAAATCTCGATAGACTTGATTAAAGCAGTCAGAGTTCAAACCGACAAAACTATCGGGCTAACTATGTATTAACAAATATTTAACCAAAACAAACGTACGTAGAAACAAGTTCAACCCAAAAGAACTTAAGAGTTCATAGAAGAGTAACATAGCATTAGCAAGTTTCCTAGGTCAGATCGGTTGGCAAGTGGCCAGAATGACACAACCGCGTGGTATGCGGTGTTTACGTACCACAGTCCGTGTGTTGTCGTGATTCGGGTCAGGATTGCTGTCTGTAATCATGTTTTGATCGTTTTCAGTTACGTTTATCTGTGATCAAAGTAATTTGATTTGTGATGGATAGCCATCGTTTGAGGCTTTAAAAATATGAGACTTACTTGGGCGGAAGACCTTCATTATATTTAGGAAACGTTAAGGATGTCTCAATGATTATTGATGAGTTAATTGTGATTACTGTATTGTGGTTTTGAATCTGTCCTATATTGAGATAAAAATTCAGGTCTATTATTTTCTCAATCATCGAAATAGTACTAATGTTCATCTTCTTATCGTTACAGAGGTTGTCCTCTTGGTGTCTCTCGCATCACCCCATTTCTCTACGTGTGTGGGGCTCATGCCTTGCCGGGAGCAGTGAGAGCTTTGCACCCTGGCCTTATCGTCAGTGCTGCCCCAGAACTTCCCCCACCACCAGAAGACTATGTCCCAAGGCAGTTCGTACCACTCCTGGATACTCCAAACTCCGATATGCACCCCTACATGGAAAGTGTGGCTGACCTGATTAATGAGGTAATAATTATAGATTTTTACTGATTTTTTTTGTAGATCGACTCTTGATTTAGAGCTTAGAATTTTTTCAATTCACTATTGCTCTAGATTATCTTTGTTTATGCTACACATTTCAGGCCCAGTAATGTAAGATCAAGTAAATATTTTCATTACCGATTAAATAACTTTGTTTGTAATGGATCGGGATCTAGAACAGTTGTTTAATGGACTTTATTTACATCAGGTCGTCTGTAATGGTGATGTGGTGCTGGTGCATTGTGTGGCTGGGATCTCCAGGTCTGTCACTCTCTGCTTGGCGTACCTCGTCAAATGGCAGAAGATGACCTTGAGGGACGCCTATTATCATATGAAGCAGAGACGGTGAGTAACACAAAGAATATTCCTCAACTGAAGATTTTTTCTTGATGTCTGTATTTATGAATGGTTGCTCGAAATACCCGATTTCATCGTTACAAAAGACGTGATTATTCGGGTAATTTGAAACACTTTATTGTTTCCGTTCATCGTAAATTTGAAGCGTATGAGGTCATAAATCGATTCCTTTCTTGATTTTTTTCTGTTCTATTTCAACAACTTTTGCTATCTTTGTTTCAGACCACAAATCCGACCGAACACAGGATTTTTCAAGCAGCTCATCAAGTATGAAGAAAGGCTCTTCGGAGAGCCTTCAGTAAAGATGGTTTACTGCGAAGCCATTGACAAGGAGATACCTGACGTATACGAGGCCGACTACATCGGCATGATCTGGTTCAGGCAGAGATACGGACCCATTGAAAGGAGCTGAAGTGTGACAGAGATAGCGATGTAGGTTAGAAAAGGATAACTGTGATTACTTTGTGTGAAGATGAAAGGAAAGAGGTTGTAAAAGAAGAAGTATAATAATAAATATAAGACTGAGTGAATGAATGACTTGGATATGAATGAAAGTGTATCAGCTTCGATATAAGAGATGGGTGTTTTATTATTTAAACTATAATTATGAAGTAGGAAGTAAATAAAATTGTAAGAAGGAATAGAGGAACATTTAAATAAATAATTCTTAAGGAATAATTTAGTATAATGTTCGTTTTTTGCACTTTCTCACAACTTATTGGCTGATAAAAAATTAAGAGTATACTTTACGTATTATGTACTTTATTTAAGCAATGTGATAATTAACTTATTGTTATAAATTAACCATAAGGTATTCGCTTACCATTAAATTGTATAATGTTGATGGGACCAAAATAAATAAGTGGATAATTTTTATTTTTTGACTTTTACTTTATTAAGCCCGTTGATAATTTGATTGATGAAAAAGAAAATTATGTTACGAATGTACCAGAATTTCCATAATAACTAAATCAGTTACAAGGAACTTACTTCAGCAGTCATGAACAAAATGTCCTAATTGCAGTAGTAGAGTAATGAGTAATTCATTGAGTGGATGTTGTTGGCCTCGTGGCATTGAGTCGGGAGTACGGAAATATCTCAACGTCAGCACGGGCGGAGATTTCAGAAGTTAACAGCAGAAGGTTAGCTTTGTACAATGGACGGAAGATAATTACAATCATCAACAATTTAAGCCAAAATAACACACTAATGAGCAAAAGTCTACTATCTGATCTGCTATCTTACACGGTTCCGTGCAACCTTCGCATCATGACAAATGTAGACAAAATGGAATAGAAGTTCACGACTGTGACACACTTGTGTCAATACTCTAAGAGAATTTTTTACTCCCTTGCTCCCAAGCTCTCTGTATGTTTGTTTTATTTGGCACTGTTATTAAACCTTTTGGGCCTTCTTTCTTATACCTGTACCATGAACAATGGACTGCCAGCTTCCGCATACTGATGTAATATTCTGTAACAGTTATCTCCTCCACATTATTCGCTTCTGGTATGTGCTGCGAAGTTTTTTAAAGAAACTTTATTACTGATTTAATGTTAGTATCTCGAGTAGCACCCGCTATTAATATGGTAGTGGTACCGGGATCTAGTGTAATATGATCATCAGTATTGTTGTTTTAAAATTAAACGTCAAAGTCAAAGTCAAAACCTTTATTGCAAACTAAGTGTTCAATGTAGTGTTATGTTATTTTAGTTGAAGACTTAGCTGCCTTTTACAAGCATTGCAATTTATCATCATCATCATTCCGACGAACATCCTGCATAAATATTATATACCCAATTGCAATAAAGTCTGCATTCTGATTGAATTCGAAGGGAATATTTTACTATGTCCGGCGATTTAATAAATATGATATATTTATAGGCGACAGTACAGCCGAACCTCCAGACAAAAATATCTCCGAGAGTCAACTAGTCCCCCAGATGTCACGGACATTCTCAGACGATTATACAATAATGTCTGGAAAATATTTCGCAAAACTAAACTAATAACTTTTTATTTTCTCTAAACATATTTTGTAAGTCAGCCTCTATTTCAATTTCTACATCTTCAAAACTTTCAAAAATATTTTCCACGAAACATTCCAGTGTCGATTGCCTTTCCAAAATCTCTTTTGGTAGTACTTGGGTTTGGATCGAAGCCAGAATACATTACTCTGTCATGTTTTTGACGAATGCCTGCTTGCTGTTCCATCACGAAACAATTGGTCTACAAACCAAGGTAATAAGGTAAGAATTCGCGTAAACAGTTATTTGGCAAGTGATGGTATCCATGACAAGGTGGGATGTGAGGGTTGTCAGTTTCCAAGTTCAATGTTATCGGTAATTACCTCACGTGAACGTAATTAGAATATTTTTTTCGCCGGGTTAATGAATAGGACAAAAATAAATTTCTGCTTTGCCAGCTCTAACTGAATGTTGCTGTCACTGTATTTGGTAACAAAAACAGTTTTTGTTTTTCGTAACACAATCCTGGTCTCCTCAGAGTTTGGGAAATGCGGTAAAGATACAGCTGACATCGACTCCAAGAACAACCTCATTCGTCGAAAGTTGTTTGTACATAAGCAGAAGTAGTGGTAGATAGATGGAGAATTTGAGAAAGTTAAAATTTGAGTTGGTAAATTGGTTACACAGACATATAGAACTGCACTACTCTAGTAGACTACAGTAACGATTTAGTTAAACATGAATAGATTTAATTTGATAAACATGGTACTGAACTGTCCAAGTTTTTGACAGATTGTTTCGATTCCCATTCGTGCTTACTTCAAAGGGTTATTTAATTCAATATAATGAAAACAATAATATATCGTATAAAATATTACTCTGGCACTTTGCCTTCACTATTGTTTGCCTTGACCGTCCTTTTTAGCTTGTCAGAATTGATACAAACATGTGAACTGCCAAAGCCAAGTCGCACAAATTGTTATATAAAGATAAATCTTCTCACCACTGCTACCGAATGAGCACAAAATTAAACGCAGTTTTTCATGATTCCCCTTTTATTTCAGTTTTATGTTTTCAGAGGAATTGGGACAGGTTAATTCTGGCTCACAAACGATACTGTCACTAGTTTTTATCGCGTTATCACTACCATTCTTGTATCGATGGTAATCTAAATTAAGTCGGCCCAGAATTCGGCTATAAGCGTCTTCAGTAACGTCCATCAGTTTCTGTAAAGTGCCGACAAGAAGTCATGCAATTCACGATATTATGTGACTTATCTTGTGTGAAACAAAGACATTTACGCTCCAAGTGGAAATTTATAGAAAGAGTCTATGTACCACCTGGAGCAGTTTCTCCATCCTTCGGCCAACCTAGCTCCAGACTCTGTTTAAAGACTGCCAGGGAGATTATCATTGGTATTATTGATATGTATGGCTATGGATGCAAAGAGAACTCATGATCGATAATTTCCACGAAATGTTGGTCCACCACTTTCTTGAGACTTTATGACGATTTTATGATACTTTTGGAATTTGGAAACAAAGCGGTTCTCTGTGAATATTTACCCTGGCATGATGACTGTGTACACTAAAATGACATTGGGATTGTGCCCAAATCGTTATTTTGGCCTTCCCGTGGGTGTAACCTATTTATGTTTTGATCACAATTGCCAAAATATTATATGCCATAAACCTATGCATGACTTTGCGCAAGATTACAGGTGCTAATTGATTTGTTCTTCTTTTATACTTTTGTTGTGCATTCTTTGTTGATTTTATTTCTTTTCTATTATTGAAGCTTTTAAGGCGTTGAAGAATATGATCATCAATCAAACTACTTTGTTTCTATGTTGATTTGTTTCTGATTGTTGGTTTTAGCTACGTTTAACTTCGGTAAAGTTGCGAATTTGCTTGTTGTTGAGTTTTCGTTTTTTTCAGAGTACTTGCAGTCAAAAGTTGAATTATTTCTTCTGTTCTTTATTATATAATTAATTAGTTGAATACAGCACTTTATGCGAAACTAATAATGGCCATAAAACAAACATAGAACGCGAAACAAATTGTTAAACCGATTACTCCATGTCCGTATACTGATAAAAGATTTATTTTAACATTCGTATCTTGCTTGCTCCTCCACTTAAAAATAGTATTTCAACCTTCTTACAAAACATAAGTGCCATAAATTATCGTTTCTATGGGACAGATTGCTCCGACCTTCTTCCCATTTAACCTTAGCAGTACCTTCCGTAACATTCCAGATTATTTTCATCGCTCTTAGATTATAAATACAAAGTTTGACCTTTACTCCGTCACAAAACGGAACAGTTAAAATAATATATTTACGATTCGCAGACAGTTTTTAGTGAAATTCTTGAGGACAGAAATATTTTGTATCCAGAGTAAGATCATGATAAATATTTATATTAATACAAATGTGCTTGCATGGTTGCATGGGACTTCCTATCAGAGAAAAATACGATCTTCCATACAAACTTTCATCCCCGATTTTTCTTTAGGAATGGGTAGAATATTAAAAATATTCGCCGTGCAAGGAACGTTTTAAAAGTTCATGCTTCAACCCAGTGGTTGTCCATTACTTAATTTTGAATATGTAGAAATTATTAGTCGTTGAAATTCTTTAAGTCAAAGAATACCTGAGTACTATACTCTATTGTGCGTTTACTATGATTTTTTATAAATAGCGTTACCAGTTGACAACGATGTGGAGGAGTAGTTTGATGCCTAAGTGCCATTTTGTGTTATAGGTTAATTTTGTTTTAGTGTATAAAATGTGTAGTTTATCTTTATTACGTGGTTAGTGCCTAACCTGGTGTCAGTGTTTTATACCGCTCATGGGCCTCTGGCTTGGCTTTACATATCGTCATGAGAAATATCTCAGGCATTCTGGTGTCCTCACGATGTTTTCCTTCACCGAAGCAAGTGATAATTATACAATATGCACATGAATCCGAAAAATCAGAGGCCGTGCCTTGGGTTCGAACTCGAGACCTATATCTACCCAGTTGGCAATCTAACGGTCACAATAGGGATGTTTCCTGATTAAAAAAATATGATTCTATTTATTCCGTCAGTTAAATTATCGAAAAATATTGGATACGTATTTTTTGTTTTCTCAAATCAAAGATGCGCGGATGTGGGGGCTTGTAACGTGGCTTCACCGGTAAAAGTGTACTGACATAGTGACGTCACAAGAGTTTTCGACGCTCTGTATCGTCTTCATTTTTTCTTTACGTGAAAAAAGAAAAAATACTTGGCCAATATTTTTTGGAAATCTGTCAGACGGACTATTAGATATTTTTGGTAAAATACCCTATACTAGGCTATCACTGCTATAAGGTATACTTATGTTCTATGAATAAAGTAAAAAGAGAATTTGTTGAAGACCTTGAAGAAATATCTAGTAAAAGGAAAAGTTTTTAACCATTGGAATTAGAATATGTAGTGTAAAGAACTTAGAGGTTAAAAGTTCCCCGAAAGTCTATTTAGACGATAACCACTAACTACGAAATCTTCGCCAGAATTCAGTTCATGAGCTATTTGCAGCACAATTAAAATTATTTGAGCTAATTAACGCATCCGCTAATGCGCTTGCGCACTCGAAATAACCTGGCGTTTAAATTACGAACGGAAATAACAACGTTTTTAGTAATTCATGGACGGTAGGATTTTTCATGGTGTTTCTTCGAAGAAAGTCTTTTATTCTTATCTTGTATGATGCTTGCTTTCATATTGTAGGTTGTATGGCGGTGGTTAAACTGTATTATCTTCATGACAGATTGGTTTTTCAGAAGGCAAGAAACAAATAAACAAACAAAAGTTACTTCAAAAGTCTTCCGAAATTAATGTTCCAATACAAAATATTCTAGAAAGTTTACAAACTATTTTTCGTGATAGATAAATAAAACAGCCGGTCAATGAACTCAACGAACTTTCTACTTTAACACTTCAACAAAGAATGGCCAACAGTAGCCACGTCATCGGTTCTATTTGTTTAGAACAGTTCAATAATGAGCAATTAATAACACGTCAATGGAAGTCAAAACAATGTTCAATCATTGAGCTCTTTGGAGCAAGATTATAATTTAATTTTTATGTTTAGGCATGTGCGTGTTGCCAGAAATGAATTATAATATACCAGACCAACTCAGACAGACAGAAGGGCTCGATTGCAAATGTAATAGAAAACAAAGGAACTAAGTCGTAAGAATAACTAAAAAATCCGTAAGAGAATAGAATTTGCGATTTCAAGCTAGGTACGTTGCCAACTGAATAAAAAACCTAAACAACCAGTTAATGCGCCAATTTGTAAACTGCGCAGTTACAACCGAAACTCAATGGAATCGAAACTAAATTTCTCGACAGTTAACTTTCCGGTGGTCGCCGCATTCCGGCGCGCATTCCTGGCTATTTATAATGAAGTTCCTTGTCGGATAGTTCTGGCTGTCGCACGCATAGCTCTCTTGTACTAAATTCATGAATATTCTATACGGAATTTATTTCGATTAAACAAATAGCAAAGGAACCGAGTAGTCGACGTAGACATCCGACGTAATTAGACATCTGTAGTGCAATCAAAGACCTATGAGGAGTATGAGAAATTACAGATGTGTTGGCTGCAGCTGTACAGGTGGATTTTATTTATTAAAAAATTACACGTACGTTTTACTTCAGATCTAAGTCCTACAGAACCGCAAATGCAAGTTGCAAGGTTTTTCTGTGGGAAAGGAAAGAAGTAGATAACTAAAATGATAAAGCAAAGCAAAAATGGCAATAAAAATTTTAACAGACGAAAAGGATAAAATTATAAGGGTTCCGTTTTGCCATTGGCTACAGAACCTTTAAAATTATGGAACAGACTATTGTGGGCACGAGGTATGGATATTATTACCCATTTACTTGGTGAAAACATTCCAAAAGGGTAAGTTAGCAGTGGCGAAGATTCCATACAACTCGATTCCTACCAGATTCCCTTTGTAAATTGGCACACTCAGTATTCTATACACAAATAATATAATCACATTATAGATATGTACTCCGGCTTACCTCATACAAAAATTGACCCTTCGCTACTGTAAGTTAGTATGCAAAACTGACTCAAAGTACAGTAACAATATTTTGGTTATAAAGTCCCAAGACTGGGAGTCTTGGGACTTTATAACCAAAATATTGTGTATGTGAAACTGGTGGATATTAAACCGGTTGTCGGGTTAATAGGACACCACTATTTTTGCGAGCAACACTCACTGACTTTTGTTATGACACATGTAAGTCAAGATTAATAGCCTTGTACTTCGGAATGCTTCAGGATGTACCAGAATAAAATAATACGTGGGAAATTAATTTGATTGAGACAAACAAAAATGGATTTTATAGTTAGAATGTTGGTTTATGCGAAATGTATTTTTTTCAATCTGAGTTCAAAGACCGCGTTGGCATTTCGTTCTGCGTAGTCGATTAGTGGTTTTTTGTAATTAATTGTCAGCATCGGTATACAAAAATGTGTAGCAACTACGCTTTTCGCTAATTAAGGGATGATGGACAAGACTGTAAATAAAGGTTTAGTTCTAGTTTTTTTCCGTATCCTGTTATATTCGTAATCTGCAAAGATGCCAAACTTAATGGCGTTACAACATATTCGAAAATATCGTAAAGATGTCTTTCAAAGCGACGAAAACACCGTGTTTTTATAATAATTCTTTTGATCTAAAAACTGACCTAGCTCACGTATTTAAATCTGCATCGTTTGACATTATTTTCTCATTTTTACGTGATGTTTTTCGGGGAATAATAAACCTGTCTCTCTTGGCACAGTTATTTCGCCTATTTTTATGTGCACTCGGTCGACACTGATGCGTTATCATTAAAACGACAAATGCATTGGTGGGTCTTTCTTTAATTAATGCGTCCTTTTAAAGTGGTACTTTAAACAGCATTTAAAAAATCGTGATTGATGCAGTTCCATTACCAACATCAAGGTGTTTCGACTGTAAAGTTAATCAGGAGATAATCAAACAAAAACAGTCCTCTCAATCCTCTGAATTCGGTCTTATCTTGGCAATTTTTATTTTGACTGAAATAAGTTTACTGCTGAATGTAGGCTTTCTCCATGCATAGCATTTGTATACATAATAATCCTAATAATAGAGTAATGAATGAGGCACTGAACTAAACTAAACTTGCCAACGACGAAATGAGTTCGTGGTAGAACACCACTTGGTTGATGATATATAATAAGACTTGAATGAAGTTTTAATTAACAGTGACACCGTACACAATCTGGCTCAGTGACAGAGAAACCTAAGGAAGGCCGACCCCAAGTAGACACGGGGAAGAAGAAAAAGAAGAAGAATGAATTACCAACTCGTACTAATTTCATTTGTGTAATGTTTTTGGCTTATTTAATGAATCTTGAAGATGTCTCAGTTGAAAATAAAGTTCGTCTAATTCAGTCCTACTTCAGTCGTAATCTCGAAAGTACCTGTGTGGCGTCGTCTCGGATTCCTCAGACCGTCTGTTGCCAAAACCGAGCAAGTGGTATGTCACATGCTTCGACCGACAGTTAGTTATTTAACTGTTTGTTCCTACCTCAGAGGGGACGACGCATGAGAATACTTTGTAGATTCGCTAATTGCTAATTGTAGATTACCTGGTTTTTATTTAGATTGCTTCGACTGCTATACTTAGAAAGAGGCGTTAATTTCGCAACAAGTATGGCGCTATGACTTGCGTCCATCAATTCCTGTAGTGCGCAGGCAACAGCACATAGTACACGATATAGGAGTCCCAAATTTTATAAAACAGCATCACATTTGCACTCTGGATATTGTAACAATAAGGTGAGCTCGGTGTGATCATAACAACAACAACAAAACAACAACGTTGTGTGGTGCAGCTTGGGAGACGCCTATGTCTTGCATTTGAATTTGAGAGACTGAGTTGACGGACGTGGTCACACCTAGTCCTAGTTCAGGTGTGTAAAATGACCTGTAAAACAATTGTCAGCGTCCTCTGTAGACATCAAATTAGATGAGAACACGTGCACGTTACAGCATGGACATCAAAAGGTAAAGATAATGCGTTCCTAGTAAAACTACGGAGCTGCCAACTGTTTGCAATGAAATCGTTATGCAACTGAAATACTTCAAGTGCCAACCATTTGTTAAGTGATATAAATGGAAATGTGCGCCTTTTCAAACACTAAACAGTTTTACCGGTGTACCGGATACCTCAAAATGCAAAGCAGTAATTATGAAATAAGAGATACCAGAGTTTGAACCTACATTCTATATCTCGAAAATTCGGGCCGTTGCCATTTGGCCAGAACAGGCAGAACCAGAAAGCCTATTTTAATCTTAAAAGATGACGCGATGAAAAAGATAAGTGGCACATCACTATTCTTTGCGATTTATTTGTTTATTCCTAGACAATCTAGGATCTTCTTACATATTTGAATTAGATTTTGATTTTGATTACTACTGCATTAAAATAGCACACGGAAGGTATTCATTATAATTTTGATGCCAGACTCCAAAGTAAATACAGGAGAATGAACACTGACAGCTGAAATATTTTCGCATTCCACTTTAAATGCTGGTTGAATATGCATGGAAGTTTTTCTGATGTCGGGCCAAGGTCAGAAAAAGAATGATTACATAACATCACGCCTGTATTCCTTCAAACGATCGGCAGAAGTAGCACCCATATTTCCTCTATACTTCAGTATCATAAGTTACTGTGTTTTTAATTACGAGGGCAGATTTGACAATGTATGTAGTCCAATGCAGGAAAAATCTAACAGCTATAATTAAATCTTATTTCTGCAACTTCTATGGATGTCTTTTTTAGTTTTTATCTTATTTTAGGTTACAATTTTAGTTTTCTAGTTTAATTTACAGATAGAATATTCTTAAAATATTTGGTTTGTATTTTTCATCCAACCGTAATAAATGAAAGTGTTTCCAAAAGATTGATCACAGTAACTTCCTATGAGAGTCTAATAGCCCATGTAACTAACATTCTGGAATACAAGGAAGTTATCTAACACTGCCAGACTTAAAGCTTAAAAAATAAATTATGACTGACACCCAACAAATAAGAATCATATTTTTTTTGCTTTCCGTAATGTGTGTAAGTGTTGATTCTTGACTGAAATGCCTGTGTTTCAGTTATTTGGCAAAAGCTGGGTGTCAGTAAGGTCGAGATCAAAGCGGTCGGAAGCAGACACATAGACAAACATTGTTGCGCATGATTGATTGTGGATTACACGGATTAAAGAGGCACAGAAGGCGCACTCGAAGAACTAAACAAGACAATTTTTGCTGGTACTAATTTATGGATCGTTTTGTACTTGAAACTACTTTGCGAACCTTTTTCAGAGAATTTGGCCAATAGATGAAGGAGGTGTGGAATTTTTGTATAGAGCCTAGCAGCACTTATAAAATGATGTTCACAAGAAAACTTATAACCTCAAGTTAAAGTTCCATAGCTTCTGAACAATTTTCGGACGCAGAACATCATTTGTCATCGTGAAAAATTTGGTCATTTTCACAAAACGCCATTTTCGCATTATGTCACTTTTGCAAAACGTAATTTTCGCACAACGTCATTTTCTCATAACGTTATTTTCGCATAATGCCACTTTCGCAAAACGTCATTTTTGCAAAATGTCATTAACGGCATTTTTTCTCAAGAGAAACCTAATACTATAGAATCAGGTAAGTAATTAATTAAGAATGTACACAAAAAAATAGTCAATTTATATTACATAGCTACATAGCTGTAGAGAGTGATTTTTCAAGTAGGCGTGGATGGCTAAATCTGAAACTATGAGGAATAGCGAAAAATACTCAAAGGAGTCTCTACAAGACACTCTCTCTGTCTGTCTTATACTGAACTTTTACTTATTTGTCCTGTATCGCAGATGTGGCACACGACAAACCAAACAGAAACGGTGCAATGCCAAATTAAAATTACCTACGACAATGATCCAGCTGGGGCACTTCAAAATAGTTATACAACCTCTCAGTTAGATCTTATTCAATGTGAAGATAATCTTAACCTGCCTTCTGCTAAACTATCTATTAAATGATTACAGACATGTCTCCTAACACTGCAATACGTGTACGTATGAATCATCTCTAAATACAAGTCTAGTTTTATTTTAGTGCATGTTTCAGTTAGACATTCCTTCGTAATAGCTTTTTTTTTTAGTTTATGTGTGTAGTATAGTTAAATGTGTATTTTTATTTGTGTTATTTTAAAGCAGATTATTTTGTGACTCATGTTCTCTTTCGGACTTTCTATGGTGGGACAACCAACGCATTCTTCATGAACTTAGGCGATCCGACTTCTGACGCGTCTTGCGCGAAAAGACAAGCGCGTGATCCAATTATTTCCTCAAGAGAGTACCATTGTGTCGAAAGCCGGGTCGTGGTGCTCCACGGCATTCTTGAAGCAATTTCTTTCATTTCTTTTCTCTGCAGTCGCTGTTGTAACACGTGGGTCGCTTGAGCTTGTAGTTTGTGGCCACGGGGCAAGCGAGGATCATTGCTACATTGTTTTCAAGAAGATAACAAACAATTATTTGTTATTCAAGTATTGTTTCTATTAACTGTAACAATTGCATTCCATCATGGCGGAATGTTATGTTTTTGAAATGCTAAATACATATCTGGGTGGGTGGGTGTTGAAACTAAAATGATTTCGTAAATAAAACGAAGTTTTTTAAAATGTTCAGATGAACTTGTGAAGAATATTATTGTCTTATTAATATCATATTTTAATTGTTCTATTCTTCCAACTAATAATTGGCAAACATGTGTGTGTGTGTGTGTTTATTTGTTTGTTTGTTGTTTGCATAACAACCATAACAGCCGTTATGGTTGTTATGCATTAAAACATTACATTAAGTTATGTTTCATCACTTCATCAGCATTCCTTAGATCATCATTCAAATAATATGACGTAAAACATGGTCACACCAAATCTCCACATTTGGGCTTCAAATTTAATATTGGCCCAATAATTCGGCCCAACACTTCGCCAACACCTCGCAACAAAATTAGCGTCAACTGATCAAGCCCATATTATTATGCCACATTTTGGTTCCAAATATTGGCCCGAAAATTAGCACCAACATTTCACCAAAGCACCGGACCGATATTCGAACCAAGTTTGGAGCCAGTGATATGTCGACATCTATCGTGAGTTATTACAACTACGATTTCCATCTGCGTCAGCGCCACGCCTGTCCGTTTGGCCAATCAAATGTTAATAGTGATAATGGTAACGATAAATATAGTCCACATATATCTATAGTCATTATAATATATCTCAGGGAAGCAACAAACCCAAGGCAAAATAAATACTAAAAGAGTGTTCCTTCATTATTTTAATTTCATTACTGTTGTGATAGACTATACATACATATCCAAAGTTACATGCAAATCGTTTAAGTCGAAGCATGTTCTATTAAAATAAGTAGTTAAAAGAAAAGCCTTGAAACAACCGCACGTCTTATTTAGGTACAGCAATATCTGTGCCGACCAAAAGTGAATCTTAGTACGAAGAACAATTAATAAGCTTACTTTGGATAACGGAAAATTTAACATCTCTTTCCCAACACTATCTATCTAGGTATATTTGGCAGATAGACAGATATGTGTGGTCCAACCCAACCTTAACGAAAAAGTCTGTTTTTTAAAACTCAGAGTCCCAATCTTAAATCTGCACAATATCCAAAAACCACGAATAAACCAATGTAACCTTTTAACTCTGTATAAAGTCACCAACACACCTGCGGTACGAAGTGTCGGCATTCAGCGTTTGGCACTACGCCAGAATGACACGGGTCGAAGGAATGCGGTGTATCGCCATCGCTCACAAATCTTCAAATGAAATGTTAATGGTCCTGTTGAAGTGAAGCTCGTATTTTGCGGTACGCAGGTGAAAATTTTACGTGATTAGTTATGGGCAGTGGTTGACGGTTTGCAGTGTGGTCTGGGGCTAAGAATAGGGTTCAAAGTGACTTTGGTATTGTTTTCAAAGTGGTGGTTTTCTGAACAAGAATCCTTTTGAACGGTAAATTATTACTTATTTTAAATTATAAAAATTAGTTAGATTCTGTTCCTGTATCTTGCATTGAGTGTTAAGTATTTAAATATCATTATATTAAGATAATATTTGATTTTGAAATATAAGATGATCGTTCGACCTCTGTCTGTTCAGGGTACCAAATGATAAAATTCGAAGCGAAAATTTGTGCGTAATGACTAGCAGACCAAAAATAAAATAAAATGTAGTATATTTTCTCAATCGCTGCCACTGGTCAAGATTTATATCGTTAAAATAAACAGTATGTTATAATATAAGCGTCAGTGTTATTGACCTTACCGTTTATTTTCAGAGGAATTCTCACTAGGCTCACAATTACAAAGAATTACGAATTTATATGTGGTGTTTTACATTTCTAGGATTTATAATATATTAGTTTATTTTATTACAATGCCGTTTTAAAAGTTTTTTTGCTGCTAAATCCGTGTCATAATGAATTGATAAACCAAACAAATCGAAATCTAAAATAAGTCATAATTTGTGCATTGGTCGCCATGCTACGAAACTGCTACGTCACGCGTAGCAAACGTAGCATCAAAATTGTTTGCTACGAAAATTGTATCGCATTAAAAGTTTCAAAGTTTCTAATCATAATCTTATTCCTCCATTACGTCATAAAATGAATAGTATAAGTAAACAATCTCACAAATAGTATAGACTAAATATTTATAGCTTGGCTATATAAAAGTGTTTTAAACAAGAAAATAATGCGTCATGTGTGTTAAGACGTCACAAGACGAAATAGTTTCGCAGATAACTGACGCTATCGAGCGTCACAGTGTGAAGGCGTCTTTAGGTCTCTCAACACTAGCACGGTAATAATATCTACTAGTATTTTGCGTGTCGTGCATCTTTTGGACGTACGTGCCGTGTGACACCGCTTGAACCGCGCCGCTGACTTGAAATACGTCCAAGAGACGCGCCCGTTTGCCAGACGCCTAAAGGCTAGCACCAAACATTTAGCGAACTCTTGAAGCAGTTACAGTCACGAAACAAATGTCGATAAGGCTGATTTGCAGCCGCGGCTTACGGTTGCTGTTACCATAGAAATGGAACCTTCATGTTGACTATTCACTGAAGTCATCGATTCCTTAATAATCATCATCATCATCCACAACCCCACTCCACCCACTGCTGGGTATAGCCCTCTCTTTGCTTGTGCCAAGCTCCACGTTCTTGTGCCAGCCTCATCTAGGATATTCCCGCAATGGCAACAATGTCGTCTGCCCATCTTGCCACCGGACGACCAACACTTCTCTATCTATTCCTTGGACGCCACTCGGTCACAGTACATTTTTTTTGTAACAAAAGGCTAGCGAGAGAGGCCAGACGTTCTCTTCTTTCTTACTTTTCAAAGTTCGTTTGGTTTGTGCTGTACATATAGTATGATGGATAAGCTTACGACAGCAACTGTTTCTCGTCACTTAGTGGTTTATTTATTGGCTCTGGTTGGTTACAGTGACCTCCGGTTTGACTGAACATAAATATTTTTCAACGACAAATGAACAAACAAAGTTGCAATAATGCGGAATGTTCATTAAACTGGTTAGGTTTCCAATTTTTTGTTTGTTTTTATTCATTGCCGTGAGGACTCAACATGCAATACATTAACTTTAAATGAAAGAGGTCACATTATTATCGGTACCTACTCGCAGTCAAACACACATATTCATTATTACAAATAATTATTAATGTTATGTTTTCGTCACATTATTTACGTACCATACAGCAGTTGTGACATGGTGAATCAGCAACACTTAAAACAGTATTAACTCATATTCTCAGCATTTTAATAACAACGTATATTTTTGGACACATGTTATAAATGCTCATTAACTAACATAAATATATTTCGTGTCCCTTTTTATGTCGACGACAAACTTACGTGGTCACCTTCCTGAGTCAAATCTCATTCGCCATTTCTGCAGAATTTATTGCGTTCGCCATAATTATAACCTTGGACTAAATGTTACATTTGAGAGACGAGTTTACTCGTACAAGACAGATTTTATTTAACATACAATGTTTTATTTTATATTAAAAGATGTTTTGTCACGATTCCAGAATTAGATTTAAATGTTCTTTGTCTTGCAAATGTCAGCCATTTTTATGTCAACAGAATTTTGAATGTGTGTGCTGTATGCGAGAATAATGTTAATAAATAACAGTTGTTAGTTCTTATAAGTGTTTTTAATAAAATTGTATGTTATATAGAAAACTTAAGTTTGTGGGCCCTTGAGGTTTTGCAGTCAGAAGACATGCGTCATTGAGAAAACTGATTGCTTCTTTGCGAAAATTCAGGGTGATAACGTGTATCTACTTTTTTTTTGGTTTTTAGACCACACGCGTCGATCAAATGTCGCGAAACACTGTTCTGTTGTTTGGATTGTTATTAAATTAAGGGAACTAATTTTTTGAGCTGTTATTTAAATATTCGAGATGTTATTATGATCAGTTGAAAAACATATTGAGCAGTTATTTAATTTAATGGCGGTTGATTAATTATTGCGACAGTACAACATGGACAGTAATAAAAAAAACAATTAGTCGGTTATTTTATCATACAATGTCAATTCTAAAAATAATTAATTTTTTAATAACTGAATGAGCGGTAAAAATGATGGAATGGGCAGTTAGAATATTATTCTTATTATGAGTATGCATTTCGTTATATTATTTCATAAAAGGTGTATTGGACATTAAACGCTGATATTTTTCTATCTAATTGGATTTAGTTGTTATATTTCTGCCTCCGCACAGGGGATGCTTACCGCAACGCATGGGTAATCAGCAATTAACCCAAAAATTATCCTAAAAGTCTTGCTAGCTGGCGTGAGGAGCGCAGGCCGAAGGCCGGCGGAGCGACGACTACATTTGTGACAGAAAGTAGGTTTGTTTTTATTATTGCGAACGCAGCGAGCGCGAGTCATGGAGTCGTCATAGCTAAAGTCGTTGCATGCTTAATATACGAGGAATACATTTTGCCACCTCATTGTTTATAGAACTGCTTAGAATGAGATTTCTTACCGACGAATTCCGATTTATTACTGCCCACACGTAATCTAACCCCTCGTTCAATAATTTTTACCGCTCATTTAATTATTTTCCTGCTCAATTATATATTCACTGATCCATTTCATTATTTTTTATAACTCATTTTTGTTTACTTTACTGCTTAGTTTTAACTGCTGAACTAGTTATTAAAAGTGCCATTTATAATTTTTAACTTATCAAAACCGCTATTTGCAACTGCCTCTTTAAATCAGTGCCTTAAATTAACTGTATTTGACTTCCAATTTACGCAGTGTTAGATAATTCTCCGTTCAATTCGTAAGTATTTCATTTTTGAGAAAGTCGCACCCAGTACCTACTCAATTACTATACAGGATGTAAGGAACAGCCCTCCACAAACTGACAGGGTGCATTCAGCTCCTTATTTTGAAACATATTCCGCGGAAATTTTATTTTTTTTGTTTATTTTTTCAGTTACTATTCCTTTATTTCAATGTAAAATTACATGCCCTGTATGCAGCACTACATTTATGTCAATAATACGGCTAAAATAAAAAATCCAACATTTAGATGTTGAAATACTCTAATGAAACTTGTCGTCGCGCTTGCCGTTCGCTACGTGCGTTTTGCCACGGTAACGATACATTGTGTATGAGGAAATAAAACAAACCAAATTTATTGGCTTCCCATAACCTTTCTGAAATAATTCCCTGTACCGGTCATCTTAGTATGGTATATAGAATTCACCCCATCAGTTTCTGGAGGGCTGTCCCGTACACCCTGTGTATTATTTATTGTTTTCTACTTCATACTTTTTCATTTTTAATACCTGAAATTGTATATTGAAAATTTTCCGATTATTTGAACCTCTTCCCGCTGCTAATTAGCAACCACTTTTACCTTCTCCTTACTTCTATCACCACGTCAGAACCATAAGGTCACAATTTCCCCGTGAGTGGTCGCGTAGTGTAAATATAAACAGTTTATTGGGCTGCATACCTTTGTGGAGCGGATGCCGCCGACCCACTTACTGATGTCCCACTCCGGCATGCGGATGCCTTGCATACCAGCGCTGGCTGGATGCTTGGGTGCGACGCTGCAAGACTGTTTTTTATATTTATTTAGGCTAGTTCTTAAGGAGTTATCTTCTTCGTAACGTATCGAGAGCAAAAACTTATAATTTTTGGAGATATGATAGGATTTATAAGGGAAAAAATATGATAAGTTTGATTTAAGATACCGCTTTTGTAATTTTTTTTTGAAGAAAAACGAGGAAAAGTTACTTGTGTGTTGTGGTTTCAGGCAAGGAACAAATATTATTTTTTTTGCACCTATTCTCCCATTTAATTTTGTAGTCATTCTCAGTCTGTTATCAATGAAAATATAATGTTAGAAATTTCAATTAATTGAATAATTTTACTTGATAACAAAACTGTAAGGAAAGGTGAACTCTGTTTATATTTTCAGTTATAAACAAAAGCGGTTTTCTGCTATTTTTAAAAAGCTTACTAAGATATTAACGTAGCCAACACAACCATTCATAACTTGCTTATTTTTATTTCATTGAAGCAAACGTGTTTACTTTTGAACTCTATTCGTTTATTTTCCACTTCAAATTCAAACAACATCGCGTTTAATTAAACAGACTATTATTCTTGAATATAACATTTTTAGTTTATTAAGAGCTTACATCATCATTAAATGATCTTTACGTGTAATCTGTAATTCTTTATTAATAAATCAATACAAATTATGAAATCACGTGAAAATGTTTCTAACTCTTTATAACAGCTGAACAGACCGGGATGTAATTTGACTCACAGATAGGCTTTATACTGTACTATCTAATAAGTTCCCTATCTGTTAGATAAAACATGGTTTGATTTGAGTACAGGAATACTTAAGATATGCAAGAAAGTTAGTGAAGAGAGGGCAGAAAATAGAACTGCTGAATTTCATTGATACATTCCTCGCCACATTCTTCTCTAAATTCTTTCAAAGGCCCTGGCTGTTTATTTTGACTCACATACCTGGCATACCAGAGATTCTCCGAGACGCATTTAGCAACCGATGAGTTGCCCAGGTTGCCCTATCCACTTTAACGTCCAAGGAATTCACGCGTGCGATTACTGCGACGTAGATTGGTGAATGTAGACATAATCTTCTTCTCTTGGGGGTCTTGTAATATCAACAGATTTTTCTTACTTGAACTAATTGACGTCCTCAAAATATAATTTATGGTCTTGGTTAACTTCGACTCAGCTGATTGTATGCTTTCAAAAGTTTTCATTACTTTACAAACATGTTTCTGCTGTGATTTTCAATGTATGAAATAGGAGTTACACGACTTTTAATCGACATTCAATTTGATCAAGGGACTACAAGCCTCAACACGAGTTAGTCTCTTGATGTCATCCTGGAAAGTATCTAAGACTCTTCCCGTCAAAGTTGCTTTTAGGAATCTGAGGTATTCAGCAGATATACCATACTTATTATGTTGAAAAGTCAAGTAAAAATACATTTATCTGCGTCTGCCGATTGTAAAGGCCCACAAGGTCGATCTATACGACTCGTGGGATAGATTTATGAGCACGTCGGAACTATTCCGTGGATTCGACCGTTTTTATATGATTATTTATTTTTACAATTTAGGTAGATACGTGGTGAAGAGTATTATTTGCGTAAATTATAGGTATTTAAGGTTCAGGTGAAAAATTAATTAGGTACAGGTTTTTCTGAGTTTGAAAGTCTGGTCAATTATATTGGTATGTACCATCTTTTTAACACGCTTTTTTTAGCTTGTTTTGATTTTTAGTTTGTATCATACAGCAAACTGAACAAAATAGACAAGTGGTGATCTACATTATTTTATGATCGAATTAACTGGTATTACGTACTTACAACGACGTAAAAAGTTTTGGTTAATTTATCTGAGTATGCAAAATTATCTGTCAGACTGTATTTAGGCAAACTATATACATTAAGCGGATAAGCAAGCTGAAGTGGCAACGGGCAGGCCACATAGCGCGACGATCGGACTGCCGATAGGGCAAAAAGATACTGCAGTGGACACCACGCATTGGAAAGCGCAGCGTGGGACGGTTACCTGCCAGATGGACCGACGACCTTGTTAAAACTGCAGGCAGTCGCTGGATGCAGGTGGCATTGGACCGGACACGTTGGAAATCGATTGGGGAGGCCTATGTTCAGCAGTGGACAGCAACGGGCTGAAATGATGATGATGATGTACATTATGGTAACTATCCAAGCACTGAGCGCATAATTTATTAATAACTCTGTAGGCCTAAGGAAGGTCAATGTGCCGTGGGCTGCGGGACTGTTCGAAAGAGATCCCGCGGCCTTGGAACACAAAGGGCAAGGAAGGAAGATGGATGGGTTTTATTCAGTACAAGTCTGACACTCCCTTCCGCTCTGCCCAGAGCGGGAGAAGTCATCTGATGAATTCAATTATTAATTTATATTCAAGGTCAATGTGCCGTATTGAATGTACAATATAAACTGATGACTAACGTCCGGCGTCTGAAAAAAGCAATGAGACACGGGAAATGACTTAATACCATATAGCACGGAGATGCGCCGGGCGCTGCTAGACGTGGCATTGTCAATATCATTTTTCTTTTCCCAACTATGTTGGGGTCTGCTTTTAGTCTAATCGGAGGCCGCTACAGATACACCAACATTATCAATATTTTCCATATCAATGAAGAGTATCCAAGAGTGTTCCACTTTACCCACATAGAAACGGACAGCTTTGAGTGGGTTTTGATGGAGGTTATATGGAATGGCAGGAGGATAGTAGTTGTGTCTTGAAAGTACTTTTGGTGCAACAAGTTTGACTAGAACTGCCTAC
This sequence comes from Lycophotia porphyrea, assembly GCA_950005105.1. NCBI lineage: Eukaryota > Metazoa > Arthropoda > Insecta > Lepidoptera > Noctuidae > Lycophotia > Lycophotia porphyrea. Next base: position 15,914,204 of record OX465388.1, on the reverse strand, counting down.
TAAGCGTTGCCGACTCAGCGATTCCGTACTCTGTGGTCCATACATTAATTATGTTTGACAGTATTTTTAATGTTCCATGGTAGTTTTCCGCTATTCCTCGGTCGAGTGAGGAATGTTACAATTTTCGTCAAAAGTAATGAAACTTGTTTTAATGGTTAGCTATAAAAGAACTTTTATTCGTTTTGTTTGAATATGTCTAATTTTATTGTGTTATTATAATTCAGTCTAGTGTTTTTCCAAAATAATAGGAAAGCCCTTGAGAAAAAAATATAAAGTTTGTTGACGGCATTATTGTGATGGTGTCTTTGACGCTGAGCTGTGCAGACAAAAAACTGAAAAAAGCAGCTTGAAGCCCTAGCAAGAGATTCCACTCTCAGTCTACTGTGTAGACTGTGACTGTGGTGTGGTAGACTGGCAGTGGAGTAGGATCTAAGTAGGGTACACGTGATTAAGACATAGTAGCAAGCAAGGTAACAGGTGGATGAGGGTGGTCGAGGATTAAACTTAGCGTCTTATAATTACTGATACTGGCGGTAATCGTCTATCTTTTAAAATCAAAGTTCGTGAGTACATTCGAAAGAGGCTGGCAGTTTCGTCACAACGTTAATGTTTTCTCCATTGTTTGTCTTTTTATTTTAGTTTATCCCTGTAAATGTCTATTTACATAATATATATACGAGTATATATACATATACTTTGATATGTATTTATAGTATTTTAATATATATTTATAGTATTTTATATATCCTTGTAGTTAATACTAAATTAAAATTTATTTGCAGATTTATACACCTACCACTGTTTGTCTCCCCATCACCCAAAGGTTGACTGGTAGAAAATGCCTATGGCATTAAGTCCGCCTCTGTACTTTGTCCTTGAAGTGTTAAATAAATAAATAAATAAATACTGATACAGATATGATGGGGATGACGCAGGCTAACAGTAGCGTCATCCCACTGATGGGCAAAGGCCTCTCCCCACGACTTACATTTGTTTCTATCCAGGGCTAATGTGGACCACTGGTCGTTGGTTTTATCCAGCTCGTCCCACCATCTTCTACGAGGTCTGCCGCGACGCCTTCTTCGTACAAGCCTAAAACTAAAAATGGACTGCAAGAGGCTAATGATGACTAATAACAAATGCAAGAGATTCACTAACGATATTAACCTATTTTCAAGAAGAAGGGTATCTCATTATCATCATCATTCTCTTGCCCTTTTTTTTGTTTTTTTCATTAGCCTATTCTGTCCCACTGCTGGGAAAAGACCTCCCCCATTCTCTTCCAACTCTCCCGGTGTTTTGCCTCCTCTGGCCAATCAGTCAGGAACGAGTCTAAATCGTCACGCCAGCGTTTCTTGGGCCTACCTCAGTGACGACGACCGTCTTCAGGCACCTACTGTGTGGCGATTTTGGCCCACCTGTCCTGACCCATCCTGGAAATGTGACCCGCCCAGTCCCATTTTAACCTCGCAGACTTATCGCCAACATCGGCGATGCCTGTCTTGGAGCGTATTGTGGTGTTGCGTATTGGATCTGTGATTTTGATGCACAAAATGCTACGCTCCATCGCTCTTTGGCAAACCTTGAGTTTGGACTTCTGAGCCTCCGTCAAGAACCAAGTCTGGGCGCCATAGGTAAGGATAGGCAGGATACACATCTCTTGCCCCAGTTAATTTGGGGACGGCGCAGCATTTCTTCCTCTTCCATACTTCTCTATTACTCATTCACTATATCACTCACTCTATACTCTCATCAGTTTCGTGCCATCATTTCGTGCCATATCATCGTTCACACAGTTCATCCATCGTATCTACAGCTAAATGAATCCCGTGGCTTCCCAAAAACGCAGATACAAATAAACAGCGCGTCTAGTATGACAAACATGCGTTTGTAAACACACCGTGGCCCGGAATGCGTCTGTCTCGATTTAGCAGCTCCGTATAGTTCGGTTGGCGCCACTCGCACACGTTAGGGAAATTCGTCTCATGGAGACATGATTTGTTGACTGTGGAGCTGAGCTGATGCGCAATATAATGGTGCTGTGTTTTTCGGGAAAGTAGGAAAGATAGGTAGCTTTAGCTTTTACTACGGCTTCACCCGCTTTGTTGTCGTAAATTTACCTATCCCTCAGATTCAGGTAACAAATAAACAGTCACACAGATAAATTTTAATATTATAATTATGTATGAATTATCAGTTAAGAACGTCACAAAAGATTTTTTTTTTTTTTTAGGGTAAAGCCTTTCCTAGAATGACTAGAATATCGTTCAAAGCAACAAACAGTTGGTACTTGAAGTAAGAATAAAGAAAGAGAAACGAGGAATTTAGACTGTTTCAGGTCGAGCAACAATATTGGTAAATCCACCCTTAGACTGTTAAGGGACCACGCGCACTACACGGCCACGATCACTTCTTTTGGCCGCAGAAGTTTCGACCAGTAAGAAAGTTTGGTCGGACAACCGGGCGTCCGACCAGTTTTATTCAAGACTAGCTTTTGCTCTCGACTTCGTACGACTGTACTTCGAATCTATTATCATTTTTTGTCATAATGTGTAGCCGCTATTTTAAGTTAAGCATCTAACAGTAGAACGGTGAAAACTACTGCATGGATTTACAGACACGTGTACATACAGACAGACAGACAAAAAGTCTCATAACTGTTATTTGGCTTCGGTTGCTCTAATAAAGACCTTATTATTTTATCCTCCTTATTTTTTTTTTCTTATTGTTTTGCTCGTTAATAATGTTTTGTCAATGTACAGCTACATCGGCCTGTTACAATTTTATTATATACATACACCACACACACACTCACACGCACCACGAACACACACGAACATACATATGTATCAGTGTTGCCAGGGCCCTTGAGTCGTAAGTTACGTTTCGTTTCCTGACATGTTACATTTTTGCTGCAAAAGTTACATTATTGTTTTATCAATTTGCCTCCGTCATAATGTCGGAGGAAAATTGATGTCAGCCAAATGGTGGAATATAAAGGAATCTATGATGTCTAATGCTGTATTTAATCTAATGAATTTATGATAAAACAGACTTTAGTTTCATTTGTTCGCAGCGCCATCTTCACTGTTGTTACTATCTACTCTAGCACCTAACTTATTCTATTACTTTGAACCAAAACTACGAGGTGATGTAACTGTAAGTTTTACACTGAACTAACTACTAATATTCGATACGAACCCTCTTAAGGTGGAAGCGTGCGAGTAGGCGGCGAAATTCAAATTTCCTTACGTTTTTTTAATTTGCAGATCAGTGTCAGGTTGTATGTTGATGAAAAATGAGTTACGAACACTTGCTAGAATAAGTACGTTAAGGTGGTAAACGTAGTTCTTCTAGCAAGTGTTCGTAAGAGAGCTCTGTTAAAAAAAGGCAAACACACCTCAATGCAAGAGAAAAACAATATAGACATTATCGACCATGATTTGTCATCTACTAGCTACGAAGCCTAATTCACTGGACATTGTTAGAATAGTCGACAATACGAAATCGCGAACGGCGCGAACTAGCGAAGTAGGAAACGTGCGCGCACACGCTCAAGCAAAATCAAGTTTTAACCCATACATGATACGTTTCATTTTGTCATGGCGTGTTCCATTCAGAGCCATCTCTGAGTGTGATATGGAGCGAAATACTTTTTAGACGCGCCAGTTCTATGGCCGTTCAATTTGGATGCGTTCGTAAACTGATTGCAATAAAAATCTAGTATTACAAAACTCGTTAGTTCTCAAAACTTACGAAAATTGCCTTAAATATAAAAATTACTTACATGTTACGTGAGGGGGTCAAAAGCTACGAAAAATGTAAAAAATGTAACCTTCTGGCAACACTGATATGTATAGATACAGATAGGGGCCGGTCATGCAACAAGTCGTGGCCGTGGTCTCCAAACTTCTGAAGCTATCAGTCACATTTAAGGGCTAACCTTTCTTTCACGAAAGATAAATGATAAACATCTATCAAATAAAATAAAACTATGTTGAAGTCCTAAATAAAAAAATACCTTAGGCCAAGATTTATGGGACGATGGCGACATCGAATGCGCCGGCGCCACGGGGGCGCTGCGTTATAAACAAAAATGTTTGTGAAATAAATCTCTTGGTTTGAGATCGCTGTGGCCCCGTTGTCAACGATGACGATGCTACGAAAGGATTTATAATATAAATAAACTTTATTTAGTGTGAAAACTAGGGATGGAATCTCGGAATTCCGAGATCAAATTTTGCAAGATTAATCTTGCACCCAACATCGCGCACGATCTCGCAAGATTTGCAAGATTGTACAGTAATACACTCTATGACCATTCAAGAGCAACCCGCGCTTAAACTAAATTCTGTACCTGCTTCTTCCTCTACATCTTCAGATGGAATTGTTGCAGTAGACCCAGCTAACAGTGACGGTGATGATGACAGCATGCCTCTATCTTCACTAGCTGCAAAAACATCTCTCTCTCTTGATGAAGAGTTACAAATGATTTTGAAAGCCCGCCTACAAGAAAGCCCATCATTTGTAACTGGTTCATTATTTGATAAACTGGTTAGACAAGAAATCAATCTGTTTGAATCGGACGAGTTAAAAGGGTGCCTGCAGTTAGCGTGTCAATGCCTATCATCAGTGGTGCCAACAAGCGTAGAGGCAGAACGGGCCTTTTCTGCTGGTGGATATTTGGCACGAAACATACAAAGCCAGTTAGCGGACGACACTATGGACATGTTGTGTTTACTTAGGAGTCTTTTTCAGAATAATCCCTAATTTTTTTTAATAAATGTGTTAGTATTTTTGTATAATTATGTATATAATTTCATTATTTCGCCCCTAGCATAATAACTTTACAAAAGTTCAATAGAATACTTATAATAATTAAAAATAATTCGTAAATTTGCGAGATCTCGCAAAATACCGATATCTTGCGAGATTTGACCTCTTAAATCTTGCAAATAGCGATTTTGAAAATTTTGCTGTAAGATTGCACTCCCTAGTGTAAACGAACTCTTTACGACGCCGTCAACCAAGCATTGTGTACATCAAACTAAATAACTTTACGCAAAAATTTTTGCTGGGAAACGACTCTTTTTTTGGGATGAAACATCACGTTTTACGGTAGGACTCAATGATGAATGGATTGAATAGAAAGGGGGTCGTACAGGTGTCTTAAGTAAAAAAAAAACATTGAAGACATGTATTAAAAAAAAACTAGTCAGAAAGTTGGTACTTTGACCCAACTTTCTGTATGGTCTAGAACAAAAAATAATCGCAATGACGGGAAGAATAAGTGCTTTTCAGTTCGTTAAGAGTCTCTAAGAGTCTCTTTACACCCTTAATGTTGCAACATGTGGCGGAAGCATTTTGATGATGCTACCCTTGTTTTTGGTATCATTGCTTTTTGTCGTCGCTAATGTTCTGTAAGTAACTTACTTTTAACGTTGGTTTTCGACGGAAAAACAACAACAACTGTAATGTTAATAAACAACAGTTCTGTGAGTAACTTACTTTTAACGTTGGTTTTCGACAGAAAAACAACAACAATTGTAATGTCACTCAATTGACTAGGAACGGCTTTATTGACAATTGACTTTCTTACATCCATAAAACTTGGTATTTGATTTTATTTCATATTACCATTGAGAAATACACGCCCCAATAACCCACATAATTATTTATCATTTAAAAAATTATAAACTCCTTGATTATTATTATTGCTGTCATTAAAAACTCGGTATATCTCCGCCGGCGCCACGACGTAAACAAAATGTGTTTGTGAGATAAATCTTTTGATTTGTAAACTGCGATGCGCGTGCGACGGAGTGTTTGATTCTGCTGGTAATAAATTGTAGTCCGCGGGTAATAGGCGTTAGTCGCCGTTACTGCTGGAATTTGGCCGAGATTCGCCACTTATTTAGCGGTTTGTTTTCGGTGGAAATAGATATGACATCTGTCCTCGAGTGAGATGCAAAAGGTGAGGTGCCAGAAATGCGCAGTAGCAGCTATAAGCTAGAAGGGTACTTATACCACCGTACCTACCTGGGTACCTTTGTTACCTAAAATAAATGATATATTATTATTAATGGTATTCTTTCTGTCATCAGATAGCGTCAAGTGATCAAAAAGTTTTTCAAAGGCAACATAATTTACCATCATTCTTCTTCTCCTTTTGTGGTTACTTCAAAAATCTAAGTAAAGAAGATAAGCTAGAGAAGAAGCAAAAAATGAAGAAGGTGGCTATTGTTGTCGCATTAGGTAACCTATTACATGCACTGAAATATAAACTATAGATACGTAGGCCGCAATCTGTAGTGGCAACATGAATGCAAGGTAATTACCCGACCTCCATTAAGTTGCGTACGAACCAGTGCCGCGGCTGTACGTGACATTAAAAAAACTTTTGTGAATAACTTCCCCGAATTACGAAAAATGCTATGTATTGCTATGTTTTTAGGAAATGTAAAAATTATACTCCAACTTTTAAAGATAAAAAGTATCATTTCATGCGTAAGTATCAAGAAAAATGTATTTTATTTTATTTATACTAGTATTACCCAGCCGCCATTAGAAGGCATCGAGCCTTCGAGGGGAAGATGGGGTACTTTGCATCAGTGTTTATAAAACCTACATTGTTTTTATTTTGATGAATTATAGTGTTTGAACAAAATATTTGTTATGAAACCTTATGATCAATATAATAATTAGATTACCTAAAGATGGGGTTATGAGTGAAAAGAGGTTAAGTGTTATAAAGGGTCAACGACGTGACTTGGTTTATTGGCTACCCACAGAATACACTACTTTGCTAAAAACATTTTATAGCAAGCGACATATATCTTACTTAATGAAGAATAATGTTATCTAAACGATTGTTGGTTACATGCAGTTATATACATCTGCCCGTCAAAACGACATATTGCCCAAGGATCTAAGAAGGTCATCTTTAATCTTTAACAAAAAAATTGCAAAAAAACCGACTTCCAAACACAAAAAAAAGTCTAACTTTGAGTCGGTTTTTTTTGCAAAAAGTTTTTAATTTTACCCTTTTATTTGTAGCACATAAATTCTTGTCATGAATCAATTTTACATTGGAACTAGAAGTTATCAAGGACCATCATGTCAGTATAGGCCAAGGAGAAAAAAAACCAAACTACAGAACCGATTTTGATGAAAATTCTATGGGACGGGAAGTATATCATTTTACATAAAAAAAAGTTTTTTCCAATCGGTTCATGCATAGTTACGAGGCAACCAACATAAAAAAATACAACTGAATTGAGAACCTCCTCCTAATTTTGCAGTCGGTAAATACCTAAGTTTTGTTTTCGCGTAAGCATCCACAAATTCTGTGACCCTGTCACATACATTTTGCAAACCAGGCCATCATTTATACGCATAATATACATTAAGTCCTTGACATGAAATGCTGAAAATTGAATAATGTACTACAAAGAGAACAATGAACAATTAACCCAATATTTTACGACGCCTAGTTAACTAGGCCCTGGCGACGTTCATAAACACAGATTTTATAATCAAAACGATTATTGCGACGGTTTCGATATCGAGTTGGTTGGAAACAATTTGTAATTACGATCACACCTGTAATCACCGAAGGCAGAGGTGTATCTAATAATACATCCACATTATACCAGTTATGTTTAAGTCCCATGTAATAGGGGGCGAATCTATTGCGATCAACCTGGCACAAATACAGACTCCGTGGCTGCCTTTAAGAAATTCCTAATGAAAAAGCCCAATAACAATTTTCCCAACCTGGGAATCGAACCCAGGACCTTGTGCTCAGCAGTCGCGATTGAAGAAATAAATCCCACCGTAAGATTCTGAACCTGTCGATATTCCGGTTATCTATAGTGGTCACCAAAAAGACGTACAATATAATGTTACAATTAAATTCACCTTACACCTTTTTTCCCATGGGTTTGGGCAGACACGATTGAACATGATATTAATGTGTAAATTATAAGTAACCCATATATATATTGAGGTCCATTATTTCTCTATGAATTTTCATAACTATTCAGAATCTACATATTATTTACTCGATAATTTCAGATTCAGTACACAGATAGTGATGTGTTCTCTAATAATGACATAATTGTGTCGTGTACGAGTTACAAGGTAATTTATTAAACCTCAGTTTGACCTAGAATGCGAAACTTTCTTATAGCGACGCTTTATTGTAGTAAAAAACAAAAAAAAAAACGTAAAACTGTTTGATTTTGAATTTTTTGACAGACTGAAGTTGATTAAATGTAACTTTTTTCAAATATTTCTTCCATGCTTTAAAATATGTGTTGTAGAAGACACAAGATATTTTTTTAACACTTACAAAAGACGTTCTCTTGTGACCTGTTTTGTTTAATGATTCGATTCCACTGTACAACTGTGCGAAATACAAGTGTTTTTCATCATTAATTACGAGTAAGGTTTTCAAGAAAGATATCACAACAATATCCAGGTCAAAACCGAAGCAAAAACATATGCAAAAACAGAATCTAGACCAAAATGAATAAAAGCCGTTCTAAATATTATTGCTCAGATATAAATGACCTAATTTCGTTCAGCTTCAGTGACAAATATCTATTCATACGAGCATGCATGCCAAATTTACTAAAATACAAACAAAATCAGCACAATGAGGTAATGTTATTATGAATAGTGTTATTTATAATGTCATTCTCGTTTTTATTTATAATGATGGCGTCATAAATTGTGTTCTTTGAGATTAAAAGACTTGTTTCTTGACCGGTCATCATACTTAGTTTTTCTTTATCTTTTTTTCTAGATTTGATTAATAGAGGAAATGCGTGAAGCGAAGGTGATGGCGCCTGCAGTTTTTTGTAAATAATCAAAAATGTTCAAGTGCTTGTTTTATTTTTTATGTACCTATTTTCGTGACAAAAATAGTTTACATTTTTTTATGTCAGCTGTTTTGCTTTTTTATAGGAGTATATTATAGTTGCCTCTACAGGTGACAATACCGTGCTTGCCAGTTGAGCTATATGAAGAAAGCTAGATGATTCCATTAGCTCGGTTTTTTGGGGCAGACTTGACAGCAGCATCACCTGTCACAGCTCACCGAATTGACAGGGCATAAACAATGAACAACTGGCCATACAATACAAAAGTATACATTCAGTCAGTAATAAACTAATGCGACAGTCAGTCGCATTACTTTATGACCTGCAGTCTAATTCCTTGGCAGGTGTGAGAGGAAACGCAGGGAGGGGACGTACTATCCTTTTGACCGCCACGTTAATAACGAAATCGGTGTTCTCTATGCCAAGCAACTGTAAAAAAGTGTTATTTTCGACGTGCCATGCCGCCATCGTGAGCACTTCTTGATTTCACGTCCAAAAGGCTATTGAAAGACTGATACTGACCTTACTAGTGATGATCTTGACAAAAGTCAGGGCTTAAGTGTACGAAGCACAAGGAGTGTTATGGTCGTAGCAGGTGGTGTTCTATAAGTTTTGCTTACTCCCATGGGAAAAGGCGTGATGTTATGTAGGTCCGTAATTTAATGGTGGTACTTTCAAACAACCCTTAAAACTTGGCTTACCCTTATAAGGGTTTCTGAATAGTTTGCGCGCCATATGGACTTGCCGTATTGTTGGCTCCTAGACAAGCCACTGACTCATATTATGTATTTTCAACAATCTTTAAGACACAAGGTTCTCAAACAAAGGGGCTGAAGTCAATGTTTTACGTCAATAGGTCGAATTGGTTGGTATAGCATGTAACATGTCATGTTAACTGCTTTCTTGTATGTCTGATCATAACAAAAAACGACATTAAGGAATGGAACCAGAGGGTCAGGGCACAGTGACATTCTATTAGCGATAACGAAGATGAAAAAGTAAATATATATTAGATAAACAACGGAACAGCTTGTATCAACCCTGTTGAAACTTATGGATGTACAAAGAGATTCAAAAGAGATAGCCTTCTCTTCTTATTTGTGGAAGCCCTCTTTGCCTGCTATAAGAAATGAATAAAAGTTCATTGATACCAGTCGTGTGATCTATTTTAGGAGTATGCTGTATAGAAACAAAATCACCATACAAAGACTCCATAGAACAATTATTAGTCATCACAGAAACACTCCTGATTTTCACTACTGGCAACTTTACTTTGGCGGGTTGCCAGCCTGTTAGGGCCGATCAGGTGTTTAAGTGTTATTTGGCTTTTGACTTCGAACATCTGCGAGATAAAGACGTTTAAGTGGTAATGCGATTAGATAAACTGTTGATTTTGAAACGGAGAAGACTTAGGGCTTATTGTTAAGCTGTAGTAGTGTGTGTAGTTGTGTATGTTTGGTTGTATGGCGAAAGGGTAGCAAGGGAGGGCCTTTGGTGTTTAAATGTTGTTTGACAAGATGTCATAAATTGTTAATTTTTTTATGCAAACTTTGTGCTACAATGAAAGAGACTGGCCTCCACAACACAAGTAACCCTAGTATGGAAACCAGAGACCTATTTTTGATGTAATATACTTTAGAAGCAATAAAATTATTTGTAGTTAAGGCGTACAGACTCAAGAGTCTATCATTTGACCACAGGCCGTGTTGACGGCGCGTTCGTGTTCCACGCGCGACTCAAAGAGATATCAGCAAACAGGGAGGGGCCCGCAAGGGCCAATGCCTGCCAGGGCTGCGGGCTGTTCGAAAGAGATACCGCGTCCCTGGAACACAAAGGGCAAGGAAGGAACATGGATCGGTTTTAGTCAGTACAAGTCTGACACTCCCTTCCGCTCTGCCCAGAGCGGGAGAAGTCATTTGATGATTTCCCATCCGTAAAAAAAGGCGTTTACAGGCACTTTTGAACTGTCAAGGAAACGGTCAGTTAGTACAAAAGTTGAAGTTTGGACTTAAGCTAGCTCCTTCCAAAATGTAATCTTTATGTAGAAGTTCGGGTTCGGGACTTAGAAGTTAGGTATTTCAAAATTCTGAATATATTATTCCTGTTGCATCATTCTGACACTGTTATTAGAACATTTTAACTCCCAATCATGCTCTTTAAAAGATAATTTTTCATAGTACTGCAACTGTCAGTAAAGTGCTCCTTAACTTCGAAACTAACTTGCTCTGTATAGACAAGAATATTGAACAGTTCAGGAGACAAAACCCTTTAAAACTGCTCAAGAATGTATAGAGGAATCTTCACTAACATTTTATAATAGATATTAGATGGTGTTCTCATTCTCACTTAATTTTTCCCGTCTCCCTTGGACGTTAATAAAAACATAAGCGCTCGGTTATAATTAATGATAGGCAAAGAATTTACATATTCGTGGTTAAAGAATTTAGATCTTGACGTGGTCTCAGGAATTCCCTGAATCTAGGACAGCACAGCTTATAAATTTAATAAGAACGGGTATAAATAACTTATCTATGCAGTGAATAAGAAGTGCGTTACAGATATTTGGTGCAGAAGTGGTATGACTGCATTTTGTCCTGTTCCTGTTAACTTCCCGTGTTTGGTCAAAACAAAACAATTTTTTAATTCGGTTTTGCGAGATCTGTAATCGTGTACCCAATTTTAACTTTTGGTTTGTATTCTTCTCGGTTTTCAGGGCAAGGTAAGTATTCTTACTAACCCGCCTTGTCAGCCTCCTCATGATGAGACTCGTGAGTTTGATATTCACTTTCAAAACGTTTTATATTTCTACATACTTCTAACAGAATTGGCATAATTAAGCCTTTCAGTAGCTGATGGCAATTCCATACATTTTTTTACTGTTTCATCACCTTTATCGTTGATAGAATTTCACTTTATTCACATACTCTGGATTATATTTTTTGGCAAAGGCGAAAATGAATAAATAAATGCTTTGGAAATACCTTCGAGATACGTGAAGTACTGCTTTTTACGCTTAAAACAATCATTGCACTTGCTTAACAGAAAGACATAGGGAAAAATTGTTTCATGAACATTTTCGAAGTAACAGTTTATCTATTTAAAGTTTCCCCACTAAAAGTTAAACGCCAGCTGAATTTCAGGAACATTAGCAGTTGAAATAAAGCGTGTTAACTTCTCAAGTAAATCTCATTCATTTGTCATGTGTCGTATTAAATCTTTCCGATTCTCTGGATTTTATGTGAGAACACTCAGAGCCACCATATTACTCATTCTTAGAAAATATATAGCTTCCATTAATTATATTGTTCTTCGTGAATTGTAATGAACTACTTTTTTTATAAAACTAATTGTAACAAGATTTTTTTTGCTTACAACAAACTGGTTGGTTTCCCCTGTGTCTTTTATTTATCAATCGTCGTATAGATATGTGCCAAATAGAACAGACCTTTACTATTAATCTGGCTTAACCAGGACCCATTTCCTACACTACATATTGGTGTTGCAAAAATGAGGGTAGTCATTTATTTTCTATCAATGAAGTGTGAACAATGGTGGAAGTCAGATAGGCAGTCGGTCTTTGTAAATACTGGGATTCATCTGTATCTGGAACTGGAAGAAGCCGATCCCAACATAGTTGGGAAAGGGCAAACTGATCATAACTTTGTCAACCTTGTTAATGTGACTGGGTTTATCATGGAAGATCCGAAGAGTTCGAAACGGACATTTTCTAATCTTTATGTGTCTAAACACACTATGCCGAAGGTACGCGACCGAAGTTCGGTTCTATTCGAATATTCTTTCATGTATTTGTCCTCTTCTAAAGCCTTTGCAATTGCTATGACTGTAAAATAATCCATTTTTCGGGTTTCGCACCTCAAAACTAATAACGGAACCCTAACAGGATCACATTGTTTTGCGTCTGTGTTCTCACGACACGACACGACACGACGCCACGACAGCGCTCGAGATCTGAATACACAAAAAGTTGCGCAACTGAATTTCTGGCGCGTATGTTCGGCACTTATGGCGTGTCATATAAGCCGAAAATGTCGGAACGCAAAATCAGCCGCGGAACTTCGGTCGCGTACCTTCGGCATATATGTATTGGGACACTATACAGTATTAAGGTATTATTTACTATTCTAATCAAAAGAATTACATCATTCATTACAGTCAATGAGATACAATATCCGCAGTTGGCCAGTCTAATTGATGAGATCATTTTATTTAGGTACTTTATTACCATCGTCTCTGTGGCACATTCATGTTCAAGTTTAAATTATTCATTGATAGATGACTAAACTACAAGACCTATATTTTGTCAAGTTTTTGTGTACATTAGCTAAAATATAATGATATTTGTTGGAGGTGTCGGATAAAAATAAGCCGTCTTGAAGCTTTCAACGAAAACGCTGCCTAAACCCTTTGATATATAACAAAATGATGTTTGGTGGAATCCCTGGAATAGGTTTCCATGGGTTGCGGGAACGGGATAAAAATTTCATGATTATTTTTGGTCGCGATAACCGACATTCACGCCGGCGAAGCCGCGGGCATCAGCTAGTATAAAATATTAGTATGTGTGAAGAAGATAGTGCGCCAAATTAATTGAGAGTAGGGGAATGATTAAATGAGGAATACTTAGATAGTATTCATCACAAATACTTATTTCATAAACATTGACAATAACTTATTAGTTTATGGGACTCAGTCCTATTTAATACGTTGAAACGCACATAAACTGCCAACAACAACAGTCTGATTGGCAATATAATTAAAACAGGACGCGTATAAATAACTAGACTATTTACAATAATATTAATGACACATGTTTAATTTATTAAACATTGAATGTAATTAATTAACGCTTGTAACTTATATTAACCTTAATTTATGTCTTGCTACATGAAGCGTAGTTTAGTGTCACAGTTGACCGAGATCTCTTTGACGATTCACAGTGCTTTTGGAAAACTGTTTAAATAGTACTTTAATAATCTAAATAAATTACTGAGTTTAGTGTTTGCAGACAGAAAACACATAAAGAAAGTCTTAAAAATATAATTTATAATATTGAACTTTTTGTCAGAAACTTTTTCCGTTGTCCGCTTAATTTTCCATTTATCACGTTTTCATGGATATAAAACCAACAACGATCTATTTCTGAAATTGCTTGTTACTTTTATGAGCAATAAAATGAATTTTGTGTGTTTCACAAGTCCAACAGGTGGAAATTAGAATAATCCGTCATGAAATATGGGTAGAGCTGATACTCAAGGCATGATGTAAGATCTACAGGTAAAAATAAGTACTTAGAAATAATATAAAATAAAAAAATCTAATATTGGAACATGGAGTGAACTCAGGAAAGTGAAGCTTGGCACTGGCAAAGAGACCAACCTAGCTGCGGATCACGATGATGAATGATTTTAGGTACCTTCGAGTATGTTTTCTTTCTCTTGTGTTCTAAACTAGAACAGCTGATATGGTACCTTAAGGTTGGCAGCAGTGGTTACAGCTCAGTGTCCAAGATACAATCTACATAAAGTATCGGCACTCGTGAAAATGGATGCAATAACTACCAAATACATTACCAAATACATTATTTTAATTGGTGCTCTAATTACTACTTCCCCATTTCTAAGTCACTCTTTATCAGTCAGTCAGTCAGCTGTCCCATTCCCAAACCAATACCTCAATCAGTACACGGACAAAAATACCCAAGAATGCATCTCTTAAACCGTTTGAACTTCAGAGCAGTCTATTCCGACTGCCTGACTCATGCTGCGTCGATGCTGAGTGCTGATGCGTTTCTCGAAATAACAGCACGTTACATTCGATTATATTTAGCACTCACCCTTTTGTTACCATATTGTTTGATGCAAATATCTGGCAAGGGTTGCCAGAATTGTGTGTTTATGTGCGGTATTGCCAGGAGTATGTTTTCTGACATTTTGGGAACAAAGGAAGTGTTGCTGCAGTTTTATTTTGGGAGTTTCCAGGTTGTGAATCATGTTGTCTGAATATTAAAGTTGCGTTTATCGTGTACCTACGAAGCTAGAGGGAGTTTTAATTTTATCTGAAGCTACATCTCAGTTAATTACAATATTCTTTCAAAATCAAAATCAAAGCATTTATATCAAGTAGGCTAGTTACAGGCACTTTTGAACTGTCGACAAGATAACAATGTAATAAAGCTACAGTCCCAGTCACAAGGCATAAAAACTGGGAAAGTAGTTGTTTTCCATTCCCTAGCGTAGATCTCTATGGAGAAGAACGGGCAAGAATCTGCATGCAATCTCTTTTAAATCAGTATATTTTACAAAACCTAGGTTAAATCATTCATGTTGAGATGGTACACTATGTGACAACGATGTAGCAAGATGTGCACGTTAAAAGTATCCATAGTAAAAACAAAATAAAATAACAATTAAAAAATAAAATAATTTATTCAAATACGCCGTGGCAACCAAGAGATGATCAGTCACAACTGAGAGCGCCCGTTCACGAACATGACGCATGTATCAGCACCATTCAACTCAACCATTTTGAAGGAAACTAAATCTTGTAGCATCATCAAGGAAAAACGGTCGCAGAAGTAAAGGTATGCCACCACCATCATAAGAAACACCTTATGAATGCGTTTGTACTCTCTGACAACATTATAAAGAAGTCACATGTGTATGACTATGGATGTAGGAACGTGGATGAGGCAGGTGACGTTCTGTAGTTTTTGCCTACTCCAATGGGAAAAGTAATTTTATAGAACTTTGATATTAAAACAGTGATTTGTACCAATTCTTTGTTGAAATATATATTTATATTTATTACAATAGGTCGGCATTACAATAGGTCAATCATACACAAAAATCAATAGGAACTGCTCTAAATAATTCACGACCTTCGAATAATTTATTTTAGAACAAAGGAAAGCGAGTTTCGACTTACTTGATCTATGTAAAGGTATTTTCACACTGTTATTATTGAATGATATTCTTTGGTACGGTGCATAGAACTTACCATTTCTAAAATATTGATTCTTAACTTGAACGGTGATCTAAACGAAGTCTAAGGTTCCTTCGTCTTGTATTAGTGACTTTTTGGTGAAACGAAGTCTATGATGAACTAGAGGTAATTGATATAAGTTTATAATAACTGTCATGTTACTGGCCGGTAATTAGCTATAACTTTCGACGTGTTTCGTATTTTTGTTAATTTGTCACAGTATCTCTGTAATGTCTATCGACTTGTTAGGACGGTTCAATGTTCCCATGGGAACTCTTTGTAAAAATATTTCTGTCAGTATGTAACGGACATATATCACTCTTCTTTGGTAAGTACGAAAACCACTCTTGTAGGATCACTCTCGCTGTCACTCTGTCTGTCACCACTATTTTTGAAATTAGCATGTTGTCGTTTTTCAACCATACTTACTACTACTTTACTTTGGCGTCAGCTTTATATTTTAAATTTAAAAACAGGTCTTTGTCATAAAAAGTTCAAGTCAATAACCTAACTGATGGTTAAAAACACGAAGAAGAAACAACGATAATTTTAAAAAGATTTATTTAAGGAATTGAGGAAGAGAGTAAAAAATGGTTGGTTTCTGTCTCCAAGAAAGAATAATGTATACAGATGAAATGTTTGGTCACGCCTAACAGTTTGTAAAGATTTGTGGATTAATATATTATTTCTGGGCTATGCTCTGGTAACCTAGTTGCCGACATAACCTCAACCAAAATAGTACAAACATGACAAATGTAATGAGAAGAATATTAGAATGGTTTCAATCCAAGAAGGTTCCGCCTGAAGGAACAAAGGGCCTAGACAAAGTGATCAGGAAAAACCATGGAAAAGTCAAAAATGTATTGGGATTAACATAAGCTATCGAAAAACTTTACTATGTCAATCCTGTTAATAGTTGTTGTGGAAATACGAAAATCGTTGACAATAGTTTGATCAAAAAAGATAATTTGTTTAATTCTGAACGCGCCCTTAGCCCTTAGTAATCCAATCTACTTCAATCTGCATACATTAACATGTAACAAACGAGACGTCATGCGTTGTATCTGTTTCTAAAACAATGTTACCGGAATAGCCGTGTGTGACACACGGCGTATGCGCGTGATGTAGGCCCTAAATGATTAGAAGTCGTGTCATAAAGGGTGTAAACAGACTCTTAACGAAGCCGAAAGGCACTTGTTCTCCCTATCATTGCGATCATTTTTTTGTTCTAGACCATACCAGGGAACCTTCTAATTACGGAGATATTGAGGGTCAAAGTTTCAACTTTTTCACAAGTTTTTTTTGAAATACATGTATTTAATGATTTTTTTTTACTTAAGACACCTCCACGACCCCCGTACTATTCAATCCATCCATCAGCTCAATGTTTTGAATGCGTTACATTGCGTTCTACCGTAAAACGTGATTTTTCACCCCAAAAAAAAAGTCGTTTCCCAGCAATAACTTTTGCGTAAAATTACTTATATTAGTTTGATGTACATAATGCTTGGTTAACGGCTTCGTAAAGTGTCTGTTTACACCCTGTATTAGTTATCACAGTGTAATACACGTCCATGGACATATTATTTGGAAAAGAGTTGGAGTCTTTTCTTCATCGTGTGGTTAGTGTCTAGCCTGGTGTCAGTGTTTACGCCGCCCATAGGTCTCTGACTTGGCTTTACATGCCATCGACAAATATCTTTCGGGCTGATTTGGTTTCCTCAGGATGTATTCCTTAACCGAAGCAAGTAATAATTATATAATACGCACTTGAATACGAAAACCACATCGAAATCGGTTCACTCCTTTAAGAGCGTCCGTCAAACTTATAACACCCCTATTTTTGGGTTGTGGGTTTAAAAATTAGAGGGGCTAGTACTCGAATTCTATGTGTTAGCACTCCGACGGACACACCATTAGGTTAAGCATTACTGCTATAATTCGAGTTACCGTTCTAGATTGCCAACAATTCTGGTAGAGAAGACTGAGTACATAGCACACATATATAGCTGTGGACTGCTCTAGTTTGAGTTGATTAAACGAAGAATCAAGATACCTTCATAATCACGACCACTTGTGGTTAGGTAGGCACTCATCAGTAAAATAATATAACACGTAGTGGAAAATTACCATGTATCACATTTGTTATGCTGACCTGGAAAACATAAAGAACATCTTTTTCAGGGTAAGATGCAAGATAAGGACGGAGAGGAAATGAGCTTCCGACGACGGTCCTAAAGCAGAACACATAGTAGGAATAAACTCTTCCTTTGAAACTTGACACTACTTGACACTTACCGTGTGAATAAAATTAGATAATACTTACATCCATGCAGAAACTGTTTTACGGACTTCTTGCGATTCACAAAAGTACTGATTATAAAGAGTTAGGAAAAGGATAATTAGAGACAGTACCCACCAAAAAGCTCCCATCCATAGCCTTTTCTTAACTATTTTGGTTGGCTTCCATCCTAATCGGATGCAGCTGAAAACCAGTACCTATTTATATGGAGGTATGAGCATCAGAGCATACCCATCTTACCTATGCACCCCAGTCACCTGAGTAAAAGGCAAATAGTGGAATTGAAGAAATAGAAGACCTTGCCATGATCTTGATAAATATCAGTGAAAACAACATAATTATGTCACATTTGGCATCAACATAGGTTTGTTGAAAAACCACTGTATTTATGTGCAACGTTACTGCAATTAAAGAAAATAACTCTCTTGCGTTACAATTTATTTTATCCGCTGGGAGAGTGATAACAAAACTGGTTTAATAGCTCTGTGTTATATCTTGTAGTCACAGTGTATTACATTTTGATGATTCGTTTTTAAACGTTTAATTGCCCGTGAACGGTCGGTAATCTTCATGAATTATTATGACAAGAGAATGGGGAAGATCTTGGCAAAAGTCGAGATGAGTGATGTAATATGTATCACACATCATCTAACCTTTTCCAATCCAAACTAGGTTGGGTTCGGCTACCGGATGCAGCTGAATATCAGTACTTTACATAGAGCAACTGCCTATCTTACGTAAACAGGTTCTAAATCACAAACTGTATCTAAATTACTCCAAGTAAGTGTGTAAGTGATTAAAGAATGATGGAAAACTGTGATCTTCGTTACTATGGCGTAGGTAAGCTTAAATAAAAAGTAATTGTACCGATGTGCTAAAATTAACACGAGATTGTGGTCTTTGACATTGTGAAAAGTCACATTGAAAATATAGTGCAGGAATGCACTCATCTTGATAAAAAGCGCCACCATGCATCAAATAAATACCAACCTTATGTTCAAGACTCAGAGTTAAGAATTCAATGATCAGAGTGTGCATAGAAAAATGTAAACAATGAAATATTGGACGATTTGAAGGTTAAAACAAAATTTATTTGCTATCGAGATTTTTGAAAATAAAATCTGCAATTTATTATGCACCGCTAGTGCGTTAGTGACGTCATTAAAAGTTTCTGTTTGGAGAGGTGAATATTTTAATAGTTGCCAGTCGGTGAATATACAGCGTGTTACTAGAACGTGCCTTTCGTAAGTCTACTTAAATTATAACCGGATGACTGAAACTAGATTGGACTGTAAATAGCAAACGAAATCTTTAACCAGAAAAGAGGGTATTGCTTGAGACCATAACAAAGGGCCTTCGACCTGAATTTTGTAATATACTGGAACACTTCTGCATGAGCTGTAGTCAGCTACCGATGAGTATTGAAAAGGAAGCATCTTATAAAACTTCCGCCAACACCCACACGAAGTCAAATAAAAGGTTTCCTGTTTTAAAATAACATTTAAATCATCAATGAACATTGTTTACTTAATCCAGGAATAACCGTCAAATGTCTAGCTAACGTGCCAAAATAATCAGCTGACATATACCTAACATTTCATTTTGTAGTCAAAAAAGTTATAAAACGTACACAACAGGGGCGCCAGAATGATATATTGGTCTCTGATCATAAATAAACTCAAACTCAAACTCAAAAGCATTTATTTCAATTAGACCATTACAGGCACTTTTGAATGTCAGAAAAACAAATTAGGCTAAGCTACAGTCACAGACACAAGGCATAATAACTTGTGAAAGTACTGTAGTTGCCCATTCCAAAGTGTAGATCTCTATGGAGAAGAATGGGCAAGAAACTCCATGGACACTCTTTTCAATCAAAATATTGTTACAAAATCTTGGTTACATCATTCATATTGAGATTATACATATATGTGATTAATAATATGAAAACCAACAAAATATGCTATTCATAGGTCACATTGAAAAACCTTTTTTATTTGGAGACATACATACCTACCGACATAGACAGGGTACAGTACAGGGTTATAAACTAGAGCTTTTTCATTTAGATCATTTCACATAATAGTCTTGTGTTTCTTGAGACGACGTTGCCAATTTTCACAATGCACCCTGCAATGTGAAAGTTGGCAACGTCGTTAATATCGGTCAAATCTGATCTTTCCGACCGCTCCACCTTGTCGAAAGTTAATTTTCTACCTTCCTTAGAAAGATTTATCACAAAAAGGGTTTTTCATCGATGGACCACTATGGGTGGATTTTATGAGGAATGACATACATAATTTCACGCCTTTTTCACATGGACGTAGGCAGAAACACACATACAGAACGCCACCTACTACGATTCTTTTTTTTTTGTTTTTGTAAGGATGGGAAATCATCAAATGACCCCTCCCGCTCTGGATGGAGCGGAAGGGAGTGTTAGACTTGTACTAACTAAAACCCATACATGTTCCTTCGGATGTTCTTTGAGCTGACAGAGGCGAATAGAAGAAAAAAGTGTGTTGCGCCGACTCCAAGTAACATGGGCCAAAAGATGATGATGAGGAATTTTTTCGTCGAATCAAGAACGGCTTGTACTTTAAACCACTTTCGAAATCAAATGTATGTTGTATGTAATAATTGTATGTTTCCGCCTTTTATTGCGAGTAATATGTTTGTGTCTGATGACTATGATATCTCAATCTTATCTGCGGCTTATTATTTAACAGTGTTATTTTGTATTATGAGTTGATTAACAGCGAAACCACTCTTGTAAGGCATTCCCTGTGATATTATTTTTATCTCCAGTGATTTCACTCTCATCTGAGTATCTAAACACACTGGTATGTTTATTTTAAAGACTTGTTTATGTGCAAACGTTCGTGAGATGCCAAATTACTTGTGAAGTTAGGACTCAGTCAGACGCGACTTTTAAACCATCTTTATTTTATCGATCAAAAGTGGCTTCCCCAAATACGCAATATACGACTTTTGACCGCAGATGCGACTTTCGGTTGCAACCTGGAAGAAAGTTTGGTCACACGACCTGGCCTCCGCCTATCGGTTTTGTTCAAGACTGGTCATGCGACTAGTCGTAGACGTGGCCGCGAAGTGCGCGAGGTGCCTAAGGAGTTCTATAAAACTCCGGTTTAACAGTTGATTGATGGTTCACACTTTTATACATATTTTATAACCTTTTACTTTGCGTCACTGACAAAGTCGCAAAGATCTTTATTCTCTACAGTTTATTTCTGCCTATGACAAGTCTGTCAAAACTCGAGTGATATTTATTTTGGTCGCATTGAGGTTGCTGCTGCCTTAGGTAATATCTGAAAAGTGGATTACACTGAATGGGCAGTATGCCCATTGTCAGATTGCAATGTTCAAAGCAGGGATGTTGCGGATGCAGATTTTTTGACATCCACGGATGCAGATGCGGATTTTTTAAGGCTCACATCAGCGGATGCGGATGTTAATTTATTTTTTTAAGAAGCTTCGTTTTGGTGCAGTTATTGCATATTTTACCTTAGCCTTATCCTGGTCATGTTCATGTTGTTTAAAATAAGTCTTAATTTCTCTTTGTGTCGGTGGTGACATTGTGAATTCACTTGTCCAATAAACTATTAATTGCAGAAAACTCGCTTAACAGACAATATTCACTGTGTACTTACAATAACACTCAAAAACTGCAATGTACATACGATAAGCGCAAGTAAACACGTTATGGTTGATTTTCGAGGTACAAATTATGATAAACAATAACAAATGCGTCGGATCTTGTCACCAAATCTTCGCTCCTATTGGTCAATCAGCACGCGCCCACGGCACGCGCAAGTCGCAAACCCCACCCATTTTTTTTAGTCGCGACCTGTACTACATCTGCATCCGCATGAATTATTGCGGATGCGGGTGTCCAAATCGATGCGGATGCTCCGCATTTGCGGATGCGGATGCGAATATCAGCAACATCCCTGGTTCAAAGTGTCGATATTAAGTATGCCTCAGCCCTTACGATGTAATAAAATAAGATCAGCGTTTATGGATTTTCAGAACGTTTGATGATTAATACTGAAGAACGCGAAGGTTTCAATAAATTATGATTATTAATGTTTACGTTTTGAATATAACTAGGTCACTTCAAGACCTCTCTGTTATTATATTGAGACAGAGACATTTATCTGTTTGTAGACAAACGAATGATTATGTCCTAGAAATATAATGCTACAAAATAATCGAAAATATACTTTAGTAGGACACTTCTTTATTATTTTTTTTTAATTTATGAAATTGTTTTTTAGATATTCCATGTTCAAATGTTGCTGTTTTCATGGTAACTACGTAGTTGTATAAAAATGCGTAGCTGTACGGATTAAATGTCTTTAAAACTAAATACGGTGAGCTCGTTGTTACTTTTGATGTGTCACCAACAAAAAATAGCAGCCCTTCCAAACCATCTGATATAGTGAAAGGAAACAAAAAATACTCCCATTAGTTCTACCGCAGTAGTACATTAGAACTAGTGGGAATGAACCCTTATTTGAGTCTCAGGGAACATAAACACGTTCAGAAATCATAAATAATCTTGAAAATGAAAGATGCGTGAATCAAAACAAGTTCTCATTATTAGACCCTTAACCCTGCCTTTATAAATCTTTAGCAGATGTAAATTCCGCAACTCAACAGGCGTGATAATCTCACACGCCATTTGCATATTAAATATAATATCTTAAAGATGCGTAGGTACTAAATAATAAATTGTTTTTCTATTTGAGCCGTGACAACGCATTCGTGAAGAACTTGGCAAGGTTGCAAGGACACAAATTATGTAATAATGCGACAAACATTTTGTTTTTTCAATTGTAAAGGTAAAAATTACATTCTTGTGTTTTTCTCAAGGTTATTTTTGTCATCGAGCTGCTGGATCGTTTACATATGGCGCAAAAATGTGTAATGTGAATATCTACTCTACGTACATAATTGTAGAATACACTTTACCTTTATCTCCTAGCTGCCAGTTATTTCAAAGCTTTTCGAGTAATTACTTTACTTTCTACAGCAGTTGCGCAGTTGGCGCAGTGGCTGAGCGATTGACTGTTGCGTTGCGTGTCGCGAGTTCGATCCCCGCACGGAACCAATATTTGTATGGACTACAGATAGTTGTTCCGGGTCTGGCTGTTTGTGTATGTGAGTTTAAATGTTTGTGAACGCACCCAAGATACAGGAGAAATTCCTACTGTGGGACAATGTTTTTTTTTTTTTTTTAAACTCCTAAAACGACATAAACAATAGCAACATTATACCAGACTATAAATTTGGTTTTAGAGACATTCAACGATAGATCAGGTGCATTTACTATAACAGTAATTAAAAAGCTCTTGAAGATAGGAAAGTATATACCACTGTATTTTTAGATGTAGCCCAGGCTTTTGACAAAGTTTGGCACAAGGGATTGATTCATAAACTAAGAACTATGTTGCCAAAACAGTTTGCAGATATATTAGAATCATATATAACTAGCAGAGTTTTTAGAGTAAGGCAAGAAAATGCTATTCTAAACTTAAAGAAATAAAAGCTGGTGTACCACAAGGAAGTGTTTAAGGCCCGGTCCTGTACCTATTGGATACATGTGATATACCAGAACTAGAAAATGCAACTATTGCTACTTTTGCTGATGATACCGCAATAATAACCATAGGATCCAGTCACAAAGAAGCTGTGGTGAGCAACTAGAATGAAACTAAATCCATGCACATTGGTTTCACTAATAAGAAATCAGAATACAACCCAGTGTACATAAACAACAAAAGCGTACCTTGTAAAGTGTAGATTGTAATATAATAAACAAATATATATATAAAAAATGTAACATACGAAAAAAACGAAAAAAAAAGACAAAATATTATTTTCGGCATCTTCAACGCTAAGGAGGAGCCATTGGCACACTAGTTGACCTAACGATACCAAAATAGGAAAGTTCTTGAAGAAAATAGAACCTATTAAACAAAACAACACAAACATAAAACTTGACACCATAAGGGTTTGTCCACAAATCGGTCTTCAGAAAAAAAACACTATTTTCGAAAATGGAAAAGCAGCTGAGACGCCTTAAAAAAGAAAAAAAATCAGGCTTTCATTCAGTCGGTTAATAACTCATTCACATTCGCTAGTGGCGGCCTCTAGGCCCCGCACTTTTAACGCAAACATGACTCGGCCGTACCTCTCTATTATTTTTAGCCTGGAGAAAATTCCTTGAAAACTTATTTTGATTCGCGTTACTATTTTTAAATGAATATAAACCGCACTAACAATCCGCAGACATTTCGATAACTCAGTATCTGGCTTACGTAAAACACGAAAGATTTATTTTGGCAAAAATTTAATTGTTAGTGAATTCTTAAGTTTAGTGGCACTTAATGTCTGTTTTATTTAAACTTTGGACAAAACTACGGTAAACTGATTGTTTGTTAATGTGCGAATTCATTGTTTTTTATTGCTGCGTTAATCCTGGGAACCGCTAAAATGTGCTGGCGCGGACAAAGAAACAATAAAATGTCAGCTAGTTTATATCGATCATGATTATAATACGACCCTTAGTAGACATGTAGAGGAATTAGACAGAATCGTAAAATTGAAGAGATTGGGCGTTAGTTGAATTTTTATTTCTTACGTTTAAAATTAGCTAAGAATACTGGCAATGAATGGATACATTCTTTTTATGTTTAGTTACCGCGCAAAAGGTAGATTGTTTGTTTGAGCTGTAAAAATAATCGTCCGGAATTAAAACTGTTAGGTTTTTGATACCTGTGTTTCGATTAACCTGGTGCAATAATTTACATATTGGTAATTAATAGAATGGCATTTAAACTAATAAAAATATGCCTACCGCATATCATCATCATCATCTGCTTAGAATTTTCCCAACTATGTTGGGGTCGGGTTCCAGTCTAACCGGATGCAGCTGAATACCAGTATTTTATATGGAGAGACTGCTTATCTAACCTCCACAACCCAGTACTGGGTGATACGATACCCCTTGGTGAGATTGGTTGTTAGACTTTTTTGGCCACTGACTACCTGTAACGACTGTCAAAGATGTACAGACGCCAGCACGTCAACCTACCCGAATCTGTCAGATTTTCCCAACCAACCTTGAACTTAATGTCATAGAGATTAAGTTGAAAATCTAGCAAATAAATCTGACAGATTGTAGTAGCTTGATGTGCTGGCGTCTGTACAAATGACAGCCGGGACCAACGGCTTAACGTGCTTCCCGAGGCACGGAGGAAACTCGGTATGTAATGGGTGGTCACCCATCCTAAAATAACTACTGTAAGAATAAGCAACTGGCAGCTCATAAAAATAACGTTAAAGACTGTCAATGACTCAAGAAAATTCAATTTTAGAACGATGTGTTGTACCTTCTAAATAAAGGACCTCGTCCGGACATTGACTCACAAAAACTTAATATATTTATTATTAAATAAAATATATTTATTACCGATTAAAACATCAACACAAGTTTATTGTTTCCCGTGAGGAAAACAATGACGTCAGAAATCGAATCGTGAGCTATCTTGTCCACTATACGACGGGACGTGACGCCAAGTTACGTCATGACATAAATAGTGGACCACCCACTTCGTCACATGACGAGCAATGTAAAGAAGGTTACACATTCGTCTTCCACTGGCTGAGGGCGCGGTGTTGGCTACGATTCAATTTATAGTGATTAAGATTTCAAACAAATATTAGTCAGTTTGTTTATGTATGTTTTGAATGAAGGTCTTCAGATGTTTTTGTATCG
This sequence comes from Lycophotia porphyrea, assembly GCA_950005105.1. NCBI lineage: Eukaryota > Metazoa > Arthropoda > Insecta > Lepidoptera > Noctuidae > Lycophotia > Lycophotia porphyrea. Next base: position 15,888,211 of record OX465388.1, on the reverse strand, counting down.
CTTTTGAAATACCAACCTGTTGTTTTTCCTTTACTCTCGGACAATGTCTAGTAAACTCTAGTGTATTGTGCAGAAATACTTGTTCTTTATGGATGTTACGATATAACAATTTTCACAGATTTTCCACCGCTTATTGCATGAATTACGAGGATTTTGACGTTTTGACAGAATTAAAATAAACTCACAGCTGAAAAATATGAAACATCGCACAATACCCGTATATTTTTGAATTTAACTTCCACTTATTTCAAAGATTTCGCCAGAATGCAAACAAAGTTATACGTTTCCAAATGAAATCACTACGAACGTATCTATGTAAATATTCATCCGTGAAATAGTAGGAATTGAAAAAAGAAACAACCAAAACTCATAAATAATTTGAAGACCAAGAAATATAAATGTAAATAATGTTCCATACAGGTGTTCCCTTCCTGTCAGCGCCTCCAGTATCGTTTATCACTAATGCCCGACTACACATGCTTCAAATAATAAATATCGTCCCTCCATTCATACGAGTGTGTAGTCGCACTAACCTTGTCACGTGGTCTCTCGCACACAAATTGACGGGAATATTCGCGCATGTGTTCCTCTAACCGAACATAATTCTATTTTTGAAACAGCGTTTTGCTGCGAAAACAGGTGCTCGCGTATGATTGTTTTGTATTAGTAGGCGGGTCGTGTCCATTGTTAACGTTATGGAAAAGTTGACTTGTTTTTCATGTACCAACAAATTTTTACGTTTGAATTTCATCATGAAGTGGTGAAATTCAGCAAGGAGCAAATGCGAACCCACTAACTGCCTAAATAGCTGTTATCATTATTTTGAGTAGGAGCTCTCTCGTCTTCAGTGGTAAATAGAAAATTCTTCCGATTAAATGGGTCAAAGCTGCCGCAATCCATACAACAACAAAAAAAAAAACACGTTATGGAACATGGCTTGATATACAGAAGAAATGAGGCCATGAGAACCAGAGTGGTCTAATCAATGGACAAGCATTTTGAGTGCCATAGAAAATAAAAAAACAGTATTTTTTTAATCAACTAGCACTTCAGAGTACATACTTTTTATTACTTACCATTTAGTGAATATTCGTTGTATCACTTTTAAGCCACCCTAACAAACTGTACAATTTTAACCGAAAAAAATCGTAGACTCAATATTGTAAAAAAATTAGTTAGGCCACTATGGTTCTCATGGCCTCAAATATCGTGTCGTGTGCAACAACGCACACGGTAACTCCGCCCATCACATAGATCTCTGACGTTCGCTTTTTATTTTTGCAAACACGCTGAATAAACTTGAATGAAAACAACGTTTACATCATTACTGACTAATAGTTACGCTAAGCAGTGTACAAAAGCATAAAATATTTTATTAATCCTTTTTTTATTATTACAAGATGGATTTGCTTTTGACCTCGATCCCGCCTGATGGAAAGGGATAGATGAGGTCTATGAATAACCGTTAATACTCGAGATGTATGTAATGTATCTACACAGCTTTATTTTTTTTTGCATTTAGGAAAGGTAAAAGTTTTTGACACATAGTGATTTTTTAAATATTTTTCCAGGTAAAATTTAGATGTATTTCGAGATCGTTTGTAACTATTCAGAATATATGTTCCCACTCCTCTCTCTATGAGAGGGATTGGTAGATGTCACATGTCTTCGAATTTTTGGTTGTAGGACATGCCGGTTTGCATATTAGCTTTATTATAGTTTATAAACCCCGTTACGTAATGCTCGTTTTCACCAACACTAAGTGTTTCTCGGGTGTTAGCGCTGAGCTGATCGCTAAAAATCTAAAAGAGCACTAAAATCTAACCATTCATTAAGTACCAAGTGAAACTGGCATTAATTTCGGGAATTATGATACTAAAAGTAGGTACCTAATACCACTGCAGTGTTTAACAGTAATAAAAATGTTTCAGCGAATCACACTGTCTCCATTTATTTAAATTGGACCATCATACTAAGTTTTTTATAAGATTTCTAGGAACTTTATATTTTTTACTTTTGAGTGTGGCAAACAGGAAAATTATTGTGATCAGCTCTACAATGAGTCAACGGAATTGTCATAGAAAAAAATGTTGAAATATCTAAATGTACTATCATCCGTAGTGCATTAGTACGCACGACGGCCAATCAAGCTATACAAAACCAGTTTATGCGGATATCTCATTGTAAAACAAATTTATAAAAAGCGAGGCCAAGTTATACTGGAACAGTACAGCTTCATGTACCACCGTTATACTTAAACGCCGAAATTATATTATACTAGCTTATGAGTTTGATAATTGTCCCACGGGATCAAACTACCCGGATAAAAAGTATCCTTTGTGTTAATCCAGGTTATTTAAACTATCTGTGTGCTGAATTTCAACCAAATCCGTTCAGTTGTTTGAGTGTGAGTGAAAGACTAACAAACATCCACACACCACACATCCATACATCCTCACAAACTTTCGCATCTAAAATATTAGTAAGATAAGATTACATTAATAGAGATTACTTTGACAGCACCTTAAATTACAGATCTACAAACAATGTAACATTGTTTTTGTTTTCCTATCCAACGATTTTACTGCCATCTATGTCGAATATTAGAAACAACTGTGGAACGAAAGTTCTGGATACCTCGCAGAGAAAATGAACAGTTGATGTTTGTTTTAGTTTCTGTAATTGTCACTAGTTGGCGCTGCTGGAATGTAGCACTAAAATATTTCGGGATAAATAATATGTTTGTTTTAAAAACCGCTGAGTTGACTCAAGTTTTTTGGCATTTATTCCTAATAGACATCTATGTATGTTGAGAAGAAGTTTCAAAGACTGTTTTGAAAAAACATTGTTTATTTTTTTAATCTAGTCTGCTATAAAAAAAAAAAACTTCGAATACCGTAGTTCAACTCATCAGCTAACAATCACCAGAAATTGGTTAAAAGTCAAAACGATTTAATAAATAATTTGTTTGCACAGAAACAAGAGTGAGCGAATTAACGAGTTCGAATCGTAGCAAATGACTCGAGAACTGCAAATTTTATGTTTAATCTCTCCTTGAGGCTCATTAACGGTCGCTCGGCTAGATTTCATTGTATTATGAGTAATAGTGTTATTCTGATAAGGATGCTCCATTGAACAAACGAATTGATGTCGCAGTTAACTAACAGTTATCAAGTATTCAGGTTGTTCATATCAATTGCTACTGATTGTAAAACTTAACTTATACTTTACGTTTTCTAAAAATGAAACCTAGCTAGATCGATTTATCGCCCCCGAAACCCCCTGCAAACTAAATTTCATGAAAATCGTTGGAGCCGTTTCCGAGATTCAGTTTATATTATATATATATATACATATATACAAGAATTGCTCGTTTAATAATTAAATTAATGATTCCATGAAAAACACAAAAATATTGCTTGTTTGATCAGAAATTACTATTTTTCTATTTAGTTTCTGTTCTTACAAACTACCTACTTTGTTTCTGTGGTTACTTCTTAGCGAAAAATAAAATGAACTATGACATCTCAGAAGCCTAGAAAATGTAACATCATAACTACCTAAATGTAATGAAGAAAATTGAGTTAAGGATAAATAAAGTATGTAAACTCTACTCTACAATTCTGTGAGAGTCACTGAAACACGCATGAGTTGAGCTCATACATTCTCGCTACAGCACAGGCCGACGATTAACTTTAACAATTCATAATACGCCGCTTCAGAGGGCACAGGCTACAAAAATCTGCATAATCGGGAATCCCTGGAGAATTCATTATGTTGTCTGCATAAATAAATAGACATTTGTATAAAAAACCACACCTAACAATGGACAATTTATTATTTAGATTCCGCCTTTTGCACGCTGAGAATTTTTCATGTAAATTTTTCTGGTCTCCATTTTGTGGGCCCCTGTGATTACGGCTTTGAACGCGATAATAAATAATTGCTGGGAAATGCTTAAACGAGCTCGGGGACGGATTTTCTTTTTAATTTTTTGGACCTTTGTCGTATTATGTGTTCTTTATTTCTTTGTTAAACTGAGAGTTCAAGGGAAAAGTAGGTTATTAATCATCCCACCCATCTTTTTCATGACTTACCTAATTATAATTTTCCTGTTAAAGTCTAAAAACATCTAACCATCGTTTTAAAGTAAAGCTCATTTTTGTTAACAAATTTACATTAACACGATATTAAATAATAATATTATACAGTAACTTAGTTAATAAAACATTATTATACACGGTAAAAGACGCGTTATTATTTCAAGTTTAAAAGCCGCCTGGTATAGTTCACTGCATGTAAAACTTAAGAAGTAAGAAAATCACCTTTACTGCTTCGACGTAAAGGCGTTATGAAATATGATAAAATGTCATCAAGGACTTGTGCTGCAGTCAACCTAGTGTACAAGCCATAAATTTAATTAAATGCGTTACACCGGACGGTAAGGGGATCCCCGCCACGTCTGTTATCACTGACTTTTTCACTCTATGTATTTGTTTTAATTATTTACTACTTTGATTGTAATAAATGGTTTCTTTTTAAAAATCTGTAGGAATTTATTGTGAAACTAGTTCTATTTAAGTTTAGAAGACGACATTAATACATTATTAATGAAAAATATAAAAGGCTCTATACATTTTTTTTATATCCGTTCTCCCACACTAGGAATTACTCCTGTATCGTGGGTGAATTTACAGACATTTAAATTCACGTACATAAACAGCCAGAACCGCAACAACTACCTATAGAAGTGAGACCATACAAATATTTGTTCCGAGCGAGAATCGAACCCGCGCAATCGCTCAAACACTGTGCCAACCATACCGACCAAAATACAAACATGAACCGGAGGATCATGGACGTATCTACCGAGAAAAGGGCTGACAAGTAACTTAAAGCCTGTCAAGATATGACCTGCCTGGTTTCTTGCATGTTTGTACTGTCAAATGCAACTATAACAATACCTATTTTTATACTGGTTGCTTAGTTGCGATTAACTCGATAGTGTTGCCGATTCCCTTGTTCACAAACTAAACTAAATTTAAGTTGAGAGCATCTTTTTCTTTCTATTTCATTATGAAAAGGACAGAAGATACATATTAGTTTAGTCCTGTCAAATTAGTCAGCATCTGAAGTAATTTGATGTAATTTTAGTAGTCAACTTTTTAATCACGTCTAAACTTGTGTCAGGCGCTGCTTAATTTGACAGGACTTAACTAAAATGTATCTTCTGTCTTTTGCTTGAAATAGAAAGAAAAAGATGCACTGAACTTAAATTTGGTTTAGTTTATAAACAAGGGAATCGGCACCAGTTTATCACTAAAGCGTACCAACAGCATGACAAAAATCTGAACTGAACTCCATATTACATAGGTATTTGTCTTTTATCACGTATTATTGGTCTTACAACTATAGATTATCAAATGTTGGAGACGCAATGAAGTTTTATGACTTTTCTTTGGGTCAGCATAGCAATAGGAAAGAATTGCTTTCGCTCTGGAATGTACTTTGTACTTTATGAAATAACTTCAGTTGAATGCAAACTAGGGCAGTTTTACATGAGTTTTTCTTGGTTTTCCATGGACTTCATGCTTCGGATATTTATTACTAGCTTTTGCCCGCACCTTCGGTCGCGTTAATCTAGATTTTGACAATCAATTCGGGTTAAACTCTGTTATTTTTCATTGTTATTTCTATATCCATAAATTAACCATGATTTTTTTTGGTAATATAAATGATGAATTTTTAATTAATCTTAATCAATCTAAAATTATATATTACAATTTCATATCTTTATATAATATTCTTGAAATGTACTTAGGCTTTTGAACGCCAGAGCATGCGTGCCCTCCACGACAAGCCACAATTTCACCTATAATTTTATCACATATTTGATTAGTTTCGTGTACAGGGCACGCGCTTGCTTGTCACGTATACGTGACAATGGCGTTCAAAAGGCTAGTTTTGATTTGCTTGTACCTAGCTTATTATTTAATATTTCTACACCAGCAATGGTAGTATGTGTGAAACAAAGTTTAATGTAAGATCTCAATGTTACCATATACTGAGAAATAAATAATACAATAAACATTATATTTACATGACCTACAGATGGTTTGTTGGTTTGGGTGGTTTTGTTGACGCGCTTGTATGAAATGGGGCAAATCCAAGTGTGTATAGTGGCCTGAGATAGGCCTAAGATAAAAAAAAATTGACGTGTAAAAGTGTTTGTAAAAACCAATTTACAAAATAAACATAATTTAATCGTTGGAACTATTTAGGAGACATGCTTTTAGCATTTGGCGTTCAGATGCCCTAGCACAAATGCGCGACGTAATACACAGTTTAATTGAAAATACAACTATGGTATATTTTATCGCATGTGCGAAACAAAGTATGTTCGAATTCGTGGCCACGCGCTGCACCCACTCGTGCTTAGCCCACTGTAGTATTTTGCCTACCCCCGCGGGAAAAGTCGTGAGTTTATTTACTTTTGTCCAACAAATTCGTCTCGGTCTTGTTCTAAATTGCTTTATGTTTAATAACACTTGGAAAGTACTTATCGTTATTTAAAAGGAAGTTCCAAGAAATTTGAACAGATCAAATGATGGAGTTATTATCTCCAAGTTACATTCTACTAGGTACACAGAATTATCCTTCATAACTTTGCTTAATATTTACTTCTGAAGTTTTCACTTTTCAACCTGTTTAACATTCATTTCAAACGATATTTGAAATGTTGGGTAGTTAGAAACTGTTTTCAAAAGGTTAAAGTAAGTTCTTATTAAATTATTTTATGATGAATTTTGGTTGGAAGTTGTCAGTACTTTTAGTAAGGTGGTCAAGGATTCGATTTTCGGATCGGTTGTAGTGTAATTTTGTTATCTGTACATGACTGAATAAAAAAGTAGCGAGAGGGAATGAGACGCCGTCACCTCCTTCTGCGAAGCAGTTATGCTAGTGAAGGAGGTGGCGGATCGTGAGAGCGAGAGAACCTCTCGTCCCAGCCACCGCGGGCGACGCCCCGGGCGTCGGGGGTCACGTGTTGGCTTCCGGCCACCGTAGACGCGGACCTGTGGACGGTGAGTAATGGGCTAGATCGCCGTCCGTCCTTCTTTTGACGACGGGCCGTGTTGACGGCGCGTTCGTGTTCCACAGGCGCCTCAAAGAGATGTCAGCAAACAGGGAGGACAGGCAAGGGCCGATGCCTGCCAGGGCTGCGGGACTGTTCGAAAGAGATACCGCGGCCTGGAACACAAAGGGCAAGGAAGGAACATGGATGGGTTTGAGTCAGTACAAGTCTGACACTTCCTTCCGTTCTGCCAGTGGGAGAAGTCATTTTATGATTACCCATCCGAAAAAAAAAAGGGCACATAGCATGCCATGTTGACAGTGCGTTCGTGTTCCTCGCGCGCCTCAAAGAGATGTCAGCAGGCATGGGCCTGCAAGGGCCGATGCCTGTTTGTCTGAGTCTTACACTCCCTTCCGCTCTGCCCAGAGCCGGAAAAGTCATTTGATGATTTCCCATCCGAAAAAATAAAGGGCACATAGCATACCTATTAAGAACAAAGATCTCTCTTAAAAGTGATAGATATTATGTACTTTCGCATGTTGATATTAAAACTAGCATGACGTCATCGAAACGTCATGTCAAACGGCGTAAATTGGACAAACATGGGATAGTCGGGGACAGAGTTTAATTTCCCTTCTTATTTCGCAAATAAGTAATATGACCTATAGCAAAAACATACTTTTAACCAAAAAACAGGGTCATCTGAATAACTTTATCCTACCCGCATCGTGTTGCACATGTCGTGGTAGAAATAGCTCGCTATTAAACTGGGAGCAGCAGAGACCGCGCACCTGCAGGTATGGCGCACAACTCGTTAACTCAAGGGTTCGTCCACGGATGACGGGTAGACCTGGAAATGGAGTAGATAGGGAAAGGTCGAAATTCTCATATAATTTCTTTGCTTTCCCAAATCTGAGTAAATGCAAGGGAAAACCAGTCACTTAAATGTTTGTTAGCACAATAAATGCATTGTACTCAAAAGTGTGTGTTTCTGATTGTACACAAATCAAACCTAGTTTGACATTCCAAAGATTACTTTATATCATGTAACCTGCCAGTATTAGGAAAAAATAATTATTTTAAGAATGTATTTACAATTTCAGATTAATTAGTAAGCGTCTGTTATAGCCATACTTAAGTTCTTGCTTTAATAATAAACTGCTCCAAATTGTCTTAGTCAAGTTCATGCAAGAGTAAAGTGGGGCTACCTGCACGGAACGGCAACAGGGTGTAGATATGGAGCTGACCTCTGTACCTCAAACATGCAAACAAAGTGACCTCTTCGCTGTCACCACGAACGCCGTGGAAGTGACGTAGTCTTGGGAAAACAAAAAAAAAGCAGATTGAAAATTAAGAACTGAGTTCTCTCTACACTTTCCTAATTCTATGCCACGTCGTCCTCGTGTAGGGCCCTATTTGTCTCAGCGTAGATTAGTATAAGTATTGCCGGTGCGCAGCCACCTGAGCCTTCCCTGAGAGTAAACAACCCTCCCTTAGCCGATGTGCCGACGTTCGGTCCATCGGGCCGCAGTTTCGTCATCAGCAGTTTTTAATGCAGGGATCGGAAAATAGCGGCGATTTGGAGGATTACCATTTTGTAACTATTTTGTAGGTTATTAGAAAGCAGTTTTAATATTAAACTTAAACATAACGTTTCAAATGTGGGTGTATTTAATTCAACTACTGCATTACCCTTTGGGGAAAATGGGCACGATGTTATGTTATGTTTTAGTATTGGGTGGGACAACAAATGTTGTAATATGGATGTTTAGATTCGCAGTTTTGTGTAGAGTCACCTTTAAAAGGGCTTGCAAAACACGATGAATAGGCTGACCTACTAAGCTTTCATGATAGTGTAGTTTTAATGCCGGCTAAATATGGGCAACATCGCTAGATGCTGTAAAACGAAGGAAAAGAGATCTTAAAAAGAGTTTATAACTATGATTGAGATGAACAACTAAAAAGATGTACCTATAAATTATCAAAAGCAGAACCGAGACAAAAAGTTCGTCCGCATCGCTGTCAACGAGGAAAGTGCTCAGAAGGCGGGCAGCTGCATTACCACGTTGCATGGCAATGCTGATTCGTTCTGATGCAGAGAAATAAGCCAGCCCTCTGGTCACGAGACGATTCGATCAACCGTTTGGTGACATCCCGAAATAATAGGTACTCGAACCTCATTGGAGAGGGTTTAGGGAAATGGACAAGCTCAGCTAGGCTCAGCAGTGGACCAAGTCAGGCTGTGGATGATGCCGATAACGGAAACACGAGTTTTATCTACCAGCAATCAGAACTAAATACACCGAGATGTTCAGGTACACACCATCAGTCAAACGTCAAAACAATTACAACACCTACTCAAATTAAACTTGAATTCGAACAACGCTTCGAGAACATTCTCTTCACATACATCATTCGAGACGTTTCCATCGCTCCGGTTGCCATTAGGTAAAGTTGCGTTACTCGCTTTCAATGAAAACTTGGCTCTGTTCAGATTTATTGCGATAACTTGCGTTCGCGCCTTACTTCTGAACTGTTTAAGTAGGGAAGTGGAGATGGTACTTTTTTATTGAGTTTTTATTTTATTTTATTCATGCAGACGGCTTTGGGTGATCTAATGATCTTCTGCATATTTTAATTTTTGATGTGAAACATCTATAGCCGCCGATAAAACCGATTCTAGGCGTGGCGACGCATGGCGTGGCAACGCGTCGCCACGCTATGCGATGGTATATATATTATACACTGTACAGTTACTGTGTGCTTTTCTTTTATGCATATTACTTGTACAAAATAATTTCGATGTTTCACATCTGCTAGGCGTCCCGTGACGGCTCACAATTTTTTTTAAATTTTTATTGAAGGATTCTCCGAGTCCAGTTGCTCCATGTAAAATTATAATTCAGCCGACCCCAACATATTTAGGAAAAGGCTGGTCACATGATGATGAAGGATCCTCCGAGACAGTATCTAACTGATTCGTCTAGCATTTCCCGGGCATCAAGACACTCTCTGTTCTTTTTGACATCGATGATCATTTAGGTCGTTCGTGGTACTTATGCTGACGTCACAGAACCTGATTCAATCTAAAACTGTTACATATGAAGTAAGGTATAGTGTGTTGGCATATGGTTATATAAGCATAATTATAAAATACCTTTTTCTCATGGGTTATATAGTCAATATGGCGACACTTGGGGGAGGCCTATGCCTAGCAGTGGACGTCTATCGGCTGAAATGATGATGATGGGTTATATAGACAGAAAGTAGAGAACGCCACCTGCTACCGATCCTCACATACTCCTTTGCTTTGTTCACGGTCAACCATTATGGTCAGGTTATTTCCTAAGGAATATGATGTCTATGACTACGATATAGACAGATCCTTTTAATCAAATGGGAATTCTCAGAGCCACTGCCAATGACGGTCTAGTGAAAGTCGAAGTAAGTAGTAGTGTGTAATTCATCATTATCAGCCTATAATGTTCCCACTGCTGGGACACAGGCTTTCTCTCTATGAGAGGGAATGGGCTATAATCCACCACGCGGGCCCAGTGCGGGTTGGTAGATGTCACATGTCTTCAATTTTTTGGTTCTACGACATCCCTGTTTCCTCACGATGTTTTTACTTAACCCTTTCGAGAGCTGCGGTGATGAAATTAATTACATAAAGTAATTCGCCTGCCTGGGTTTGAACCCACGACTGCTCGTAAGTCGGGGCCGCCACGACTGGGCCACCTTTGCTCGTAGTGTCTAATTACGTCAGGGAAAGGGGACTAAATTGTTCTTCATTTGACAAGCAGATCACACGCAACATGTGGTCCAGTTCTTCACAGAGAGTTGCTGTCTGTGCTCATAAATGTACCACATCCACACAAGACACACTCACGTCCTCAAGGACGCGGGTGTCTATGTAAGTTGCTAATTACTTGATCAACATTCCAACTCCACAAAGACAGGCGGTCCCTTTGTCACCGCGCCCGTTGTTCTGGCTAGTAGTAGGTAATTGTGACGTCATTATTAACTGGTACATTGTGGGCTCGTTATTAGTTTGTGGTGCTAAATAATATATAGGCCCACAATAACAAATTTTGGTTGATTTGTTGAATTTGTAAGAACGAATTTAATTGATTAAACTAACTCAATTCTCCCTGATATGGCAACTACCGTGTTGTTAGTTTGTTTGGTGTCGAATCTCCTGTTTGCACTACTATACCTAATAAGCAAAGTTATCTCATACTTACACTTATATTTGTAAAGCAAAGGTAATGATTTTGTCGCGAGTTTGAATGTGCTACAAAACAGACAATAGAATAAGATTTCATGGGGCAATTCCCGTATTTTTATTAACGTTCGCATTCGAAAGTCAATCTTACGTGGCTATAAAAATCTCTAAAATAAAACTGCGTTTTTACAATAGATTGTTGCTGAAAATGGGATAGTGACTTGAATTGTGACATTTTTAAATACGAATGAGAATTCGGCCTTAAAAATTGTCACTAGGGCCAGTTCCGAATACGATTTAACAGATTATTGCAGAAATAAGAAAACTTCCTACCAATTTTCTGACCCTTCCGCCACAACTATTCAAGTACCAATTCAACACACCATTCTTCAATCTCTCTCACAAAAGCCACATTTAAGAAATACCGACCTCTTGACTAAATGCTTATAAACGCAGCTGAATATAACAGCTGGGATTCTGCTATACTATAACCCTATAATGCTACCTGCGGGCGACACTGAGCTATAAATCCCGAACACTCATAGCTGTCGTCGATGGCCAATATAACATAACATAGCGTCACGCTTGTGCTTCCCGAGGGGTAAGTAAAGGTAACAGAGGTACGGAGGTATATCTAGCTAGTTACTTATTAATTTCCGTGGGGGGCGAACAAGTACGTATTTACGTGCTAAGTAATATGTATAATTATGTATCTGACCAATCGAATCAATATTTACTTTCCCCAAAAGAGATTTCAAATAATATAGAAGGGTTACAAGAGGAAATGTGATACCATTTTTAATGACAAATTAAAGCAGGATACATAATTTTATTAACTTGTGAGAACCTATACAGGGTGTAAACAGACTCTTCACGAAGCCGTCAACCAAGCATTATGTACATACATCAAACTAAGTAACTTTACGCAAAAATTAGTGCTGGGAAACAACTTTGTTGACATGGTCTAGAACAAAAAAATTATCGCAACAATTACCTTAACAAGTTCCTTTCGGCTTTGTTAAGAGTTTGTTTACACCCTTTATAGTTGGCTCTGTATCATTTATACAATTGTTACTCATTTATTTTAGTTGTTGGTTCTCCTATTAATCCATACTTATATCTTTTACTAATATAATAATAATATTATAAATGTGGAAGTAAGTTTGTTTGTTACCTTTTCACGCCTAAACTAATGAACCGATACGTTGTCAGGTGTACAGAAACGGACATAGGGTACCTTTCATTCTGAAAAAAGTACTGTTCCCGAGGAAAACAACAATAACGTTCATAATTATGATAATAGAAGATGCCACGTGTCTTTGGAATCATGATTGAATTATATTATTGCAAGCAGAGTACAACGCGAATTGATTGTCAAATTCTAAATTAACGCGAGCAAAGCCTCGGGAAAAATCGAGTAAATAAATAAATAGATAATTGCTTTTGATACGTTACACTCTTACCGACAGCAGTTCGCGTTGCCCCGTCTATCGTAAGTACTCTTATTTAAATAATGTCTCTGCACCCACTCTATAACATGAGCCTGAACAAAAACAATAATGGCTCAATAAAACATTTACAAGCAAACCTTGACCCGTCTTATATTATAACCCCTCAACGAGATCTGAAATCAAAGAAATACCAGCAGAGGCCCCAACAAAGGTTTAGCAATAATTCTATAGCCACTACCTGTAGCCGACACTGCGACTATAAATCGCGAACACTCGCGACTGTCGGCCGCGTCCAATATACGAGAGTTATAGGCCAGGAAATTAATTCTGTCGACGCAAGTAGGGTTACGCGTCGTGTGGTGGCAATGTGCGATGGATAGTTCGGATAGTTTTGCTGGGATTACTGCTGGGTGAATGGCTTTTTAACTGATTTCCCTAGTAACAATCTCAGTTGATGGACGTTTTTAGCAATTACCGTCATAGCAATAGCAGATCTGCCGTGTTTTTATAAACTAATTCAGGCGATACAGGTAGGGTTGCATATTTGTATGGTGGCAATATGTGGTGGACAGTTTGGATAATTTCAAAACATTGTTTCTGGGTAAATCAGTTTTTTTTCAACACAAAAAGAAAGGAAAGGTAATGAACGTTTTTCCCATCATTAACGGAAGGATATTAAAACTTTTTTCTTTAAGAAATATGAATTATTTTGTAAATGAATTCTGTCGATACTCGACACAAGCAGCTTCTGTGTGGTGGCAATGTTCGAGAAACATCTTGGATAGCTTGCTAGGATTTATTATAAGTATAATTTATTTCATAAAAAGGAGATTGAGTAGTAGTTGATAGTAAATGAGGCATAAGTTTGTACCATGTCGGTCACAATCTGGTGGGTGAATTTCTGCTTACCTAGCTAGGTTATAGAATAACCAGTATTAGGGATAACAGAATGATTGATACAATAGTTGGTTTTGGAAAACCTGTTTCCATAAAAAATGTGGGTTCTAAGTTCGGTGTTTTCTTAAGCTTAAAGTTTGATATAGGTTCATGAGCTGAAGATTCAAAGATCTCTGTTTAGTGTTATGTGGGATAGGTAGTGAATACTCTTTGTAATGTGTATCATACAAATGGTGATTGTGCAATGCTGGTTATATGATGAGGTTTTCAGGAGGAAGCGCGTAATTTCATACATTTTTATTTGGTTTTTATTCCTATTTCTTGCAGTTAATGATACCAACCCCAACATTAAATACTACAGTGAGTTTGAACAACATTCTGTATCTGTACCTGTAGACACTATTGTTTAATAACATTGTTAAAAATGGACTACAGACATACATATAATCTTAAGTTTGATATTAAATTGATGGTGTCCCTAGTGGCTGTAACGACAAACGAAATTGATTTTTCCACATAAGCCGCTTAGATATCGGCGCCGCTCAAATAATATCTATGTTTTCATGGTCTCGTGTAACATTACGTCTGGTTAGTTGGTCCTTTCATAGAAGCTTATAAGTGCCGTTATTCGGGAGCATACCTTGACTTTATCGTAGATTTTTCTTCTGGGTGGGTGGGTGTGTTTTCGACTGGGTGAATCGAGCTATGTGGCTGATATTAATTAACTGAAAGTATCATAAATCATGCATCAGACTCTGTTGTTCTCCAAAAGTGTGTTTGAATTAATCAATACTTATACTTTTGACAAACGCTCCCATTTTTCCAGCTACACTGGTACAAAGTAGTATAACTTCATCTAAATACATACATATTACACGCCTTAAACCATCCTTTCTCAAAAACTTTAAAACGTCTTGCAAGAGTTCTTTACATCTCTGTCTGTGGCAGGCGCCGGGGAGGATGGGAAGCCTCGTGTGAGGACGAAAAAAACACGTCTTGTTCTAAAGAGGCGGTCATTAGACGCGGCATAGCTGGAGGCAGTTGGGAAGTGTCTGTGCGTGATAGGAACTGTTTTATGGACTGCACGTATGTTCTTTTTGCGTGTAGAAGACTTTACATCTGTTTGAGGATGGATATAAACTGTGACTTATTCTTTTGTGGTCTCTTTTTTTTTGTACGGAGTAGTTTTTCCATAGTTCTTAAATGGAACAACGATGCACATCACAACTTTGATGATTGATTTTTTTACTTCATGATGGAAATAGTAAGAGAAACACAGACGTTTATATGAATTTGGAAAGTAACACTGCTTCTAGACAGAATTTCTGAACCAAAGCTTTAAAATATAACTATGCTATGTCAATTAATTAGATACTCATTGCTTTGATACACCATAACAAAACTATGACACAAATTATTATCATTACATTTGATTTACAAACAAGTCTTGATGACCCAAACTGAAAAGCAAGTCTCCCATTATTGTAATAGTATTTCCGACAGTCAGGATACAACAATTTGTACTTAACATCTAACATCGAGAAGCATTGAACATCTTGAGAGAAAAATTATCTTTTCCGACATCAATGCGATGAAATATTGAATTGCATTTGACGTTCCGATAAGAATGAATAGTTGGAACATTCGATAACCTGCTTATGACAAGTCTTCCTATTAATAACGACGTAATACCCTCTCTACATCCATTCAAAAATCAACTTTAGTGTGTGAAGGTAGAGTTTAATATTCGTTGAGTAGATAAGAGAATAGATAATGCCGTCTATAGGTAAGAGCTCGGTGAATCTGAGTAATGCATCATTAGGCAAGCTGTGAGTTTGGCATTCAAGGTCCTCCCTCGGAGGGCACAATTTGAAGCGATTGATATTTCCCTCCGTCGCCGTCACCCCTCTGTTTGTCGGCAATGCCATTTGGAAGACGTATTGTCAGCTACAGGGCGACTTGGGAATTCTTTAGAATATCTCAAGTATAAGTAAATATAGCTACCAAAATAACTGTTATGGGGATATTGAGAAGAAGTTTCCAAATGCGTGCAACTGTTCTCTTGTTTTGCCGTCTCGTATTTTTATGAGCAGACAGCGAATGTTTTTAATCGCACTTCCTTACAACTTGCGCGACACTATAACCGTTTCGTTGGCTTTCCTGTAAGGAATAAAATAAAAACAAAAGCAAAATATAAATAGATGCGATTTTGTTTTTACTGATTCGAAAGTTGAACTTTGCGATTATAAAAAGCTTGCTGGTCGAAAACTCAACAGAGATTGTCAACTATTTCTACTTCACAATTAAAAAAACACTCTGATATTTTGAAATTCGAGCCAAATCTCGAGCTATTTACGTCCAAAGAGTCTTCAATAGTGTCGAAGGAAGTTTAAATCGCAATATATCGCGATCAAGCAGAGCGAGGCGCCCGCCCATGTCATGTACCAGGTATACAAGTACCATAGTATGGTATCAATAAAACGTACCTACGTAAGGGTACTGAGCGATAGGAATGATAGGATACATAAATTTAAAAGGTCAGAGTCTATTGGGAGGCTCTAATGGAATTTTAGATACAAATATTCTATTAGATGATACTGTTTAGAATATTCAGAGTAAGTTACCTAAGAAGTTTGAAAACCAAATAGTTTTGTAGCTTGTAAGCACTGAATATGCAGAGCATGACAAATTAGTTATTTCTTAAGCATATCATATAGATACCGCTTAAATATACCATTCCCAATGCTCTGGGATACAGGCCTGCTCGTTTTTGGGTTAGTGAAGCAAAAATTGGTAGGTCCAGGCCATTCAGCGGTTTGAAAATATCTAGTCAATCTTGCTTGTAAATGTTGTCGCTAAAGCAGAGTACTTTACTTACACACTTTGAAACATGCTTACAACTTATCACATTCTGTCTGCTATACTAAACATGAAAGTAAGTTTCTGTAGGTACAGGTACGAAAAATCTATGTCTATTTCTATACATATGATAAATTTGAAGAGACATCGTTTTTATACATCGAAAATATTTCGAAAAAAAATTGCCAGGGTGTTAAAGGATAACCAACAGAACTCATTTCCAGCATTTTTAGAATTTTTGTCTGTTTATCTGCCTGTCAATTTCGATGATCATGCATCACATAAAATTTACGAAACTAATAGTTTTATACATAAAAACTGTGCGTAACTTGAGGTATTATTTAGTTTTTGTTTTATCGCAATCGGTTCTTCTATTTAAAGATATATGAATTTAAAGTGTTCAAGAACAACTTATCATCAACATGTAAGATACATGCAGCGACATCTATTGATCCCATATGTTACAAACGAATAAAAATATACAAGATTATTATTTGCTCACAAGATAACTTTTAAGTCGACTGACCGGCTTTTAAAAAAGATATGATAGCAAAAGTTACTCTAGATTAGTCTACATGACGCTGCTTTGAAAATCTACACAGCTAATAGAGTGTGTTCGATCGTTTTTTTTTATTATATTTTAGCAGTTTAACTTTGTGCTAGAAAGATGACGTTGTTCATTTCACTCCATATTCTGAATCGCGGTGTTAAGATTTTCCGTGAAAGATGATTCTTTCATTGTCCGTGTCAGTTGCCAGAGAAGTCCTACATGCACGTTTTTTGTTTTTGTGGAAAGCGACTATCTTAAAGTTGACCCCATTTAAAATTGGAAAGTCGTGTTTGGGGTCCTTTCATGCACCTTGATAAAAACTTTAAACCTAGCCGGAGTATGACTGTCATCGAAGGTCTGACGTTGAAGACGGAAGACAGTCGCAAGAGATCCGGAACTGATTACAGCAGCTATATCGCGTCTCGGCTCTTTTACTGCAGTTTGATGAGAACTTTAAACCTCGCTGGAGTATGACTTTCATCGACGGTCTAACGATAGAGACGGAAAGCAGTTGCAAGTGGTCCTCAACAGTTTACAGCAGGTACATTGTTATTGGGCTTATTTCATGCTCCTTGATGAAAACTTTAGACCTAGCTGAAGTGTGACTATCATCGACATCGAGTGTCTACGGATGAAGACGTAAGGCTGCAGAAGGAAGCCCTTATTTGTAAAAACATAATATGAAGAATATTTTAGCGATTAATGCAAATATTTCCGAGAAATTCAACTGTTATCTACTTGAATCTATACTAATATTTTAAAGCTGAAGAGTTAATTTGACAACAGGAATCGTTCTTCTTAAAAAATTCTAAATAAATGTCCAGATTAGCATATGTCTATCTTTTGAGGTTGACTCACTCTCTCTCGAAGGCTCCGCGCAAACCGGACACTTTCTACAGCCACTAGAGGCTGGCGACAAGCTTTTTACATGATTTTTAAAACGTTTTGTATGGGATCGTCGCACACGTGTAGCGAGAGGCGAGCACTCGCGACTCACTGTCCGCGACACTCCACCGGTGTCGAATCCTTACTATATAATAATATTAATTAATTATTATAATATTATAAATGTGTAAGTAAGTTTGTTTGTTTGTTACCTTTTCACGCCTAAACCACTGAACCGATCATCCGATCATTTGAATTGCATAGATGTTGTCAGGTGTACAGAAACGGACATAGAGTACCTTTCGTTCCGAAAAAAAGTACTGTTCTCGAGGAAAACAACAATAACGTACTTATGATAATAGATTGCGCTACGTGTCTTTTGAAACATGATTGAATTATATTATTACAAGCAGATTACAACCAGAATTCATTGTCAAATTCTAAATTAACGCGACCGAAGCCGCGGGCAAAAGCTAGTTTTCTAATAAACTTACACTCGTACCATATTATTCTGAAAACAGTTCAGTTTAATAAATACTAGCGTATGCCCGCGGCGTCGTCCGTGTGGATTTCGATTATCGTTCCACGGGAACATAATATCATCGGGATAAAAAATATCCTATGTGTTAATCCAGGATATAAACTATCTGTGTTCCAAATTTTATCCAAATCCGTTCAGTAGGTTTGGCGTGAAAGAGTAACAAACATCCATACATGCAAACTTTGGCGTTTGTAATATTATTATATAAGGTCCCATTAAAATAGATGGACAAACTTTTAGTAATCATTCAGACCACCAAAATAAGGACAATGGAAAAAAAAAATAATAAGAAAAACCCATTGGATAACTTACAAGAAAAAAAATCAGCTAACGAAAATACACAAAAAAAATATTAATTTGGGTCAAAATAAAATCACTTTAATCTGTGTTTTTTTTGCTTGGATATCATCTGTTAGAGGTTCTGAACGCTGTGTTAAAATTTGTCTATCTATTTAATGGGACCTTATATATAAGGATTGTATCCT
This sequence comes from Lycophotia porphyrea, assembly GCA_950005105.1. Lineage (NCBI taxonomy): Eukaryota > Metazoa > Arthropoda > Insecta > Lepidoptera > Noctuidae > Lycophotia > Lycophotia porphyrea. The sequence goes on along the minus strand of OX465388.1, from coordinate 15,869,246 downwards.
GCATGTTGTATGTGATATCGAGCAAACTTAGTTTGTCCGCCAGTCTCCCGCGGGGAATCTAGGAAATCTCGTCTCGAATATATGACGTCGCCTTTTAGATTTAACAATTTTAGGATCTCTTGTACTTTAATGTAGTTTAAACCACAATATTTAGACGCTACAGAATTAAGCAGTTTGTCTTAATATTTATGCCAAGATTAACTAAATTGCGCGTGATTGCTAAGTAATGAAACTGGCAGGTAGGCATTGTTGAAGACATGTGAAATCTACCATCTTACTGTCGGTCGTGATGGGTTTCAGTCCAGTTATTCTTATAGAGAGGAGGCAAGTGTCCAAGAGTGGGAACATTATAGGCTAATTATGATCATGTTATGCTATGGTAAGTAGGTTTGGTAGAACAGAACATATATATGTACATGAATGTACTACCGCACCTTCAAGTGGTAGACCAGTTTCACTCTTGAGCCCTGAGTTATAAGGTTCGGTTCACTTATTTTTTTCGATTCGTATGACGCAACAAAATTGAAACGTGTACACATAAAAAATAACGTCCAGGTTAGCTATATACCTTTCATTTCAACGTGAATCAATTTGGTTGAACAGTGTTTTATTGCCATAAGGATAGCTTATATTTCGGACTAACATGATTTATTTTAATTTGCTTAAAACCGCTTGGTTAGTCTAAATCACGAATTAAATCTGGCCCCGGACAGGCAGCAACTAGATCAGCTATGAGAGACGGAAAAAACTTATAAGGCACGGTGTTTGGAATTCAATTTATAATGCAAAGGATTCTCAATACATATAGTTGAAGTGATGTATTTTTGAATGAATCCTTACTAATCCATATCCTTACTTCCTAATACTATACTATACTTCTTACTACAACGAATATTTATCAATATTATAAATGCGAAAGTAAGTTTGTTTTTGTTACCTTTTCACGCCTAAACTGATACTATCCTGTCATTTCAGTGTCAAATTGATTTCGTTGTCAGGTGTACAGACACGGACATAGGACATAGATGGCGCCATGTGTCTTTTGAATTATGATTGAATTATATTATTAAAGAAACTTTAGTAGTATGAATTGATTGTCAAATTGTAAATTATCGCGAGCAAAGCTGCGGGCAGAAACTGGTAGAATTTAAATCCTTTGGAGCGCTTGAGAATGTATGCCATGTGAGGTTTGCTAATTTTCCCATAATATATTAGCATAGGATAGGATTAGAGGTCCGATTGAACCGGCAAGGACAATAATTGCTGACACTGCTTCATAACTGGACTGTGACTCATAATATACTAAAGTATCTGTCAGTGTCCGGAGCCAGTCCGCAATTTGTCCGTACTGGTTTGGCGGAACCCCCGAAACTGATGTTATTCTGTGAACATCTCTTGCCCAATTAGGTTGAATATTAATCAAAGGTTAGTTTAATTGTCGAGCGTAGCTCTTTGAACCTCAACATGAATAGTACGTTATTACATGAACAATTACTGCGTTAATTTACATATTATTATATGAGTAATTAGTCTGTTATTATTATGTAATTATGACGAACGTAGTTTCACGGAAGTCGTAGGAAATAAACATGACAATAATATCTATAATATCTTCTCTGATTTTGACGCCAAAACCTTACATTAGTCTGAATGCCTGCCTTACACGGAAAAGCTATAGTTTTTTTTTGTTCTTGTTACGTACGCACGGCGAATAATCAAGCTATAAAAAACCGGTTTACGTGGATCTCTAATAGTATAGAAAATCTATACAAAGCGAGGCCATATTATATTAGAAATGTATAGCTTGATGTGTCGCACGTACAAAATAATATTAAATCATACCTGTATTCCCCGAACTGTTAGTTTAAAAGTATAAAGAACAGGGTGGATACTCCCTATCCTCCAGTGACAAGGAATCTTTTGACCAGCTGAGTGTTTTCTGGTGGGATACTGCTTGATAATAGTTATCGAGCTGTTGCGCTCAGGATTTTGTGTGACGTCAGGTATGATGCTTCAAAAGGTCAAAGGTCATTTATTTAAACTAGGCTAACTATTTAGTTCAGTATAGTGTGAGTTACGTCACACGGGTGCGACAAGTTGCTATTAGTGTTTAACAGGAGTTTTAACTTTTTTTTAATATTTAGTATTATTTTATTACATAGTTATAATATATGCATTTGGCGTTGTTGGTAGGGTAGGCTAGGCCTAATTGCCTCTATGGATGGTACGCCCCTGATGTTTCGGTACTTGTTTGCACGTAATACCCTTCCTCACACTACCATTTGGTTATGAATAAGACAACCTATCGCAGTTCTTACAAAATAATTTAGTATACCTACTTTAAAATTGTCATGACGGGTAAATAAAAAAAAATGTTACACTGTCATGCATCATTTTCCTTCATTGTCCCCACTGGAGGAATCTTCTTTCTATAATCCACCACGTAATCTTTTTCCAGGAGTTGAGGGTTGGCTTCCAGTGTAAAAGGACGTGTCTACATTTCATATTTATGTTTTGTTTTGAATAGGTTGGTCCGTGGATAGGTGACCACATACCGAGTTTCCTCCGGGAAGTACGTTAAGCCGTTGTTCCTGGCTGTCATTTGAAAATCTTTGACAGTCGTTACGGGTAGTCAGTTGCCCCAAAAGTCTGACAACCAGCCTTACCAAGGGGTATCGTATAATCCAGTACTGGATTGTGGAGGTCAGATAGGCAGTAGCTCCATTTAAAATACTGGTATTTAGCTGCATCCTTGACAAAAGAAAAATAATAAATTAGTAAACTAATATAAATTAGTTTACCAACTCATTATTTTCCAGTTGACTAAAGAGCCCTAGTAACAATATAATTTTCTCATTTAAAACAAATAAGAATACTTAATTAAATCCCTCATATAACTCCAACGTTTTAAAACATATCCCTGATATTTAATAACGCTCTACATCATTATTCATACTCAAAGCGCTGCTCTGAATATCCACTCATGAATTAGGTCTCTAGCTGGTTGCCAATGTGATAAACTAAACTCTTTATAGCGTAGACTTAGCCGTGATAGCCTTTAGATGACGTGTTTTGAAAGTCAGTAAAGTGCTTTATATCGTTGGCGACTTTAATAGTTTTATAATGACGAAGTTGACTTGATTTGAGGTCAAACGCTAAAGTATGTTGCACAAAATGAATGAAAAGATATTAGCTTTTTACTTTACGTTTGAAAGTTTCGCCATTCATCATCTGCCTCGCTGCGTCGGCTTTCAGCATCAGCAGATGTATCAGAATACCAGTATTTTATTTGAAGCGATTGCTTTCAGGAACTCAGACCTCCATAATTCAGGTACTGGGTTGATACCACAGTCGTGTTGTAGTCTATCTTTCGGGCTTCTGATCTAACTATCCGTAACGACAATAACACAAGAAGAGCGTCCATACCCGAACCAACCACTCGTCAAACTGTAGGGTTATCCAGGCGCCTGTTTATAAAACAAGGCTGTAATTTTTTTTTTTTATTGAACATCAGTCAAAAGTTAAAGTAATACAAAATCAGATCCGTACAATTTGAAATCACCCTCGTTCGCGGGCCTTTGAAACGAAATGGTACCAAAGAATGAAAAAGGCCTCTACCACAAATAAGACAACCACAAAAATGGCAAATTTATTTATAGCCCAAGGACAAACCGTATTCTCATTCACTTTCATCGAGCTCGTCGGTGGAACAACCCAAAACATGCGAAAAATTCGTCGCTCTGTATGGCATTCCGATGTAGGACCGAGAGAAACATCATCAAAGGGCTGGTTGTAACAATTTGTCGTCCCTTGATTGGGTCGGGAGCGCACCTGGCGCCCTGTGTTACTGCGGACCCCAAACAAAGGGTTTTTTGTGGCATAAGTTGTAAGAGAAAAGCGGCTGCGGCATGTTTAGGACCAGGTGAGCGTAATGTTAACTCCTAACCGACACGGGCGTGCTGTTATAGCTAATATCATCCTTTCCTTACTTTTATTTATTTATTTATATATAATATTATAAGTGCGAGAGTAAGTTTGATTGTTTGTTACCTTTTCTCGCCTAAACTACTGAACCGATCATGAAATTTTGCATAAACGTTGTCAGATGTACAGAAACGGACATGTCGTACCTTTCATCCCGAAAAAAAGTACTATTCCCGAGGAAAACAACAATAACGTTCTTATGATAATAGATGGCGCCACGTGTCTTTCGAATTATGGTTGAATTATATTATTGCAAGCAGAGTACAACCTGAAATCTTTGTCAAATTCTAAACTAACGCGAGCGAAGCTGCGGGCAAAAGCTAGTAATGTCGTAAATGACTCCCAAAATATCATCAATTAAGTTAGGATTAATGAAAGTGCATTTATGCCATTTTTTGGTTATCCTGTAATGGGAGATGAAAACTTATAAAAGAGAAATAAATAAATATGAAATGTGCGATTGCAGGGAAAAAACTACCTTCTACCGTGGAAGTTAAGGTATGTAATTTGTCTTGTAGAAATTGGGCCCCTACTATATAGTAAAATGTTTAAGTCAACACAAAAACTAATTCTCTCATACCTTGCGACATCCCATCATCGGCAGGTGTGTGGCATTGTCGTTGGTGCCACTTGAATACTTGATGCAGAGGACTGAGTTTTGAGCTTTTAGCTACAAGTGCTGTCGCCCTCACTACACACAGGGTACGCCTTTAATTTTACTGCACTCGGGGTGGGTAACCTAGAATTGCCCTGCATTGTTTATAAGTGGTAAAGCTGAAAGTAAATAAGTAAATACGAAGACCTAGCAAATAACTAACTTGGCACTGTCAATAAATTATCATTGTCATCATTATGCAAATTTATTTATTTGGGGTCGGCGCAACATGTCTCTTTCTTCTATAATAACAAGATTAAATCCCCACCCACCTTATAATAAGTATTTTACAGACATTCTACTACAATGAACTCGGATTTTACTTACGTAAACATAATTATATTTCAGTTTTTAACATAATTATTTTTCACTGTACCTACCTAACTAAATTCGAATGTTTTGATGATTGGATTATTCGTTGGCGTAAATGTATCTTTTCTGAAGGAGAATACTTTGGCGATAAAATAACTTTCGATGAATAACTAACATGTTGTGTTATTGATCGTTTCCCAGTACTTTCTTGACAGAGTAGTACAATGTAGTAGAATGAAGTAAATACGATCACAATTTAACGGTTGGTTAAATTAGGATAATTAGGTTAAATCAATTACTAAGTTTATGACGAGAAAATGTTTTTATTATAGAACAATACCGAAGACGATACTATCCACAAACCACAGTGGCGAAGCCGCCCAATCGCAACGTTAGACTGTAACTCCTGCTCTTCTGAGGGCCTCGAAAACGGCGTGACCACATACTGGGCCCAACTCATTTAGTCAAATATTTTTTATACGTTTTTTGTACGATCTTTTCGAAAACGATTCGCGACTATACGTCTGGTTTCTACGTAACCCTTAGAAAAGCCAGTAGCCATATTCACAGAGTTACTTAAAAAGCAATCTTATCGTTGCAGTCTTTTTGTTTTTTCGTATGGGAAATCATCAAATGACTTCTCCCGCACCGGGCAGAGCGGAAGGGAGTGTCAGACTTGTACTGACTAAGACCCATCCATGTTCCTTCCTTGCCCTTTGTGTTCCAGGGCCGCGGTATCTCTTTCGAACAGTCCCGCAGCCCTGGCAGGGTCGCTGCAGTCTCTGATAGAGATTGTGCGTCTTTGCAGTTTGCAGTTATGCTAAGTTACTGAAGCAACAATTAGAATAATCACATCTGATTTATTTGCCTACTCTGTGTCCGAAGCTGCGTTGGTTGGAAAAAAGCCGCAACACTCACGTCTGCGCTTTAAATTATTTCAATTAAATAATTTAAATTAATTCATGTTAGTTTTAAAACTAGTTTCTTTACTCGAGATTGTTTATCATTATTTGAAAACCACATTTGATTCACAATAAGTAGGTTCATCCAATGATAGAACTATGGGGTAAACCTGTATTTTTAGTTTTATGGGAACTTAGCATTCGATTTCCTAATTTCAGTAAATTTTTAGTTTTTTTTTTAAATAATAGATGATGTGAAAATGATCCCATAGAAAGATTTTAAATAATCACATTTAGTTTAGCGATGCCTATAAATATGATACATGGCCAAATATTTGTAAGGAAACTTATATTAAAACCGCAGGCTTTTACTTACAGGTTTTCCTTCCTCAAAATGTTGGCTATAGTTTTAATTTAAAACTCTTTGTGGCTAACAACTGGCAGTTAGTAAAATATGAACTACTTTTATAACAAGCTGAAGTTCAACTAAACGGCTGTAGTAAAAGTCAAGTAAAAGAGTTTTACTGCTACAGTTAGTGGTTTACTTTTTTCTTTATAAGTTCTTTCTTATTAAGTTTCTTTTGCTTCTTTCATTGAAAGGTTTTTCCTGTATTTTTGTCGCTGTTACAATTAGTTTTTAAGACGGTATACGTTATTTAAAAAAATATATGGATAGCGACAATGTGCCCTACACAATCAACTAATTGCGACCCAATCAAATTAAACGAAAAAGTAAATAACATAACATCACGCCTAACCATTTGGGGATTACCCAAATGGTTAGGCAGAAGTGTAAGTAATATAGTACACCCACATTTCGCAGCAGTTATGTTTTTAAGTAATAGTATTAGGGGGCGATTCTATTGCCATCAACCGTTCACGAATCCAGACTCCGTAGCTGCTATTGAGAAATTCCTGATGGAAAAACCCAGTAGCACTTTGCCCGACTCGGGAATCGAACCCAGGACTTCATGCTCAGCAGTTGCGCTTGACCACTAGAACAACGAGGCAGTCCGGAAAAAATAAATATGTAAGTATTTTATTATCAAAATAATTTTCCAAAATCAAATACTAATAAATTCCAGTGTAACTATAAATACTTTTAAGACGGTATGGCATCATACGTCATGAAACGACTCAGAAAACTCTGAGGTAAATAAGTGTCATTCTAACCATAAAAGTACCTTATAAACACACTATTTTAAACCAATGTACAAATATCCTCAAGTTAATTAAAATGGGGTAGTCAGGGGTAGTTATCCGATCAAGATAATTTTCCCCTTCGACAGCTAAGAAAATCTCCTTTCGAGTTTATCTCACCTTGTTGGGCTAATGCGAATCTAATGTACTTATAAAATATCGTGGTGAGTCTTGGAAATAATGAAATAAGGGACAATAGTACCTATTGGAAGTTTTCGAAAATTGTAAGCTTTAAAGCTCACAATTGAAGAATTACAAATGGCTTAATTTTTGTTATTGAGGTTTGAGGATGATACAAACATTTAAGAAGAACTCTCTAAAAATGCTATATATAATCTAAATGAAATTATAGGATTTAAAAACCGTAATGTGTGCTGCAAATAAAATTATAATAAATTTTATTTGCAGCACACATTACGCTTTTAAATATAATTCATTTTCAAGGTATCCTGTTCAACTATACTATGTACTACTGTACTGTGAATTAAATGACTGATATTTCAAATTAAACTTTACAATAAATAACAAGCAGGGTTTGGTAGAATGTTCGGCAGTGTTACCAGAACTTCGAATTCGTTAAAACCATATTCGGCCTAACTCTATAAACAACTCAGTCTAGTTTCACCAAACTCTGAACAACTAATCAAGCCGAAAACACTCATAACTTAAGCCAGATGGCCTACTTCCTCCTCTTCACACAGGCCTAGCTCAGCATATTCATCATGCCGCCTGTTGGACTAACTTCTCAACTACCATTTTTAAATAAAAAAAAACACAAATATTCTGGCTACAGTGTGCTCTCCTTTACTTGTCTAATTTTGTAAATAAATATGTCGTACGAGTACCTACTGAGACTTCGATTGTATTCCAATCTATGACAATTAAAGTGACATGTCAAGTATGGACTAACGTGACACAATTATCTCATTGTTACTTTACGGCATTGTCACGTGGTGAAAAATGTTGCAAACAATGTTTGATATGAATATATGTCCAACGATTTGTTTTGATTATTGACTTGGCCGCCGCCATTCGACGCATTTACAACAAAGTACATATAAAGCTTGTAATCTGCATGCTGTGTCTTTATTTACCGCTTACACCTAAAAAAGAAGGATAAAGTCACTACATGTTCGACATTTGTTTGCAACATAACATGTTTACAACTTGTTTATATGGATGTAGCAGTGTAACAAAGACCAGACATTCATAACGATATACATTTGGTTTCTGATTTTCGTACATAGTTTTGCCAAATAAGGCCTATCAGAAAAAACACACTATACATGGCCTATTTCCCCCACTCTGAACAGTTCTAGCACATTCTATACATCACGTTCCCGTGTAGGGTAGACACATAAATCAGCTGTGTCGAACGTTAAATCTGGCCCCACTTAGTCGGTGCCAACAACCGGCCCTCGGAAAACATTGGAAGTCACTCGCAATCTGAGCGTATCCATTGTACCATGAGTTGTGAATAGATAAGTTTTATAGATCACTTAAACGAAAAAAGGTGATCATATAATTAGATGTTTCAGTTTAATTTTAAGATACATAAAAAAAAAATGGATATTAATATATTATATTAATTGATGACTGCCTCGTTGGTCTTGTGGTCGCAAGTGCGACTGTTGAGCATGATGTCCTGGATTCGATCTCGGGTCGGGCAAAATGTTATTGGGTTCTCCCATCAGGAATCTCTCAGTAGCAGCCACGGAGTCTGGATTTGTGCCAGGTTGATGACAATAGTCTCACCCGCTATTCAAGTCAAACCATAAATGTTTATTTGCAAGAAAATATATAAAAATTACAAGGGACAGGGGAGGGTTATTATTACATGGGACTGAAGGTGCCTTTCCGAGACGCACTGCAGACTGCAACCTCAGGCGGCACTGCGGCTAGCGGCTGCGGTTGGACCGCAGTGCGGTCTGCGGACGCGGCTGCTTCTATTCTAAGCGCGGCGGCATGCCGCACAATGCATAGAACCATGCCTCAGTCACTCCAGTACCTTCGTGCGAGACGGAATGTCGGACAACGCTACCGATAGTAGTAATAGAAATATTTGAGTAAAATATTATATTATGGAACGTACTTAGTATTTTTCCCTATTGCTTTCCACACATTGTCTTTAACCAAAATATTGGGATAATTTGGGTCGGACAGGACTGGAAGACTAGCAACAAAGTTGATTAATATCTTTGTCTTGCGAAAAAGTCGTAATTTTTTACGTGTGTACTCTCTGCAGTTTGCGAAACCACTTGGCACTGCAGTCTGCGGTCGCTGCGCGCCGCGGCCGCAAGCCGCCTTGTCGCCGCGCTACGAATCACTTTCATAGAGATTCATAGAAACAAGTGCAAGCCTGCAGTTTGCGGTCTGCAGCCCGTCTCGGAAAGGAACCTTTAAGCAACCGGCGAAATGTGGATGTACTATTAAGTGCACATCTGTCTAACCCTTCGGGGATTACTAGTGTCATATTATGTTATGTATTTTATGTTTAATAAATAACAGCAAAAATATACCACGTTTTTCAATATAATTATGTAAAGAAATATTTGCATTTTCGGCCTGCAAGTTTGGATTTTTTTCCTGCAAAATTTTGAATTAGAACATAATTCTTTCGAACATCACTAGTCGTTTTATTTGTCACACCTTTATTTTATATGGCATTTATATCATAACCGCAAGATCATTTTCTGATAATTTAAATGATGTTCTATATCCTGAAAGAAATTCGTCTTCAATGGAAACAGCACCATAAATGCACTAATACTTTCAGCAAATACTTTGACATCTATGAGAAAAACCTCATCCAAACTTGAGGGGAGTCCGCAGCGACTTGAGACTTGTTGCGAACCCCGTTTGTTGCTAAGAGCTCCATTACAAAGCCTTTCATGCACTTGCCGAACATTGAACACGGCCTTAAGTCTGTAACTATAAGGTTCATATGAACTGCAAATAACATTGCAGATGCGCTTTCACAACCAGATTCTGTTGCAGTCGACGCAATCAACATTGAACCATAAAATAAAAGCTGTAAGGTTGTGGTGTAGCCAATTGATGGTAAGTATAATAAACGTGAAATATGATAATCGCCTGGTTTGATGATGGTATTCATAGTTGGGGTAAGGAAAGAAGGAAACCTTAGGAGCTAAGGGAGGGAAATTAGTGTGCATTTCTTAAGATTGCTTGCTGTGCGAATATGTGCATTTTGTGTAGAGGGTGTATGTTTTGTAAGGCTTACAATGTCCGTAACGAAATACTTACATAATGTGTGATTTATACATAACATCACGCCTGTAATCCCGTGAAATGCACCTATGGCGTACCTAATAGTACACCCACATTTTTCGCCAGTTATGTTTAAGTCCCATGTAATAGGGGGCGAGCCTATTGCCATCAACCGGGCACAAACCCAGACTCCGTGGCTGCTACTGAGAAATTTCTGACGAAAAAACCCAATAGCACTTTGCCCGACTTGGGAATCGAACCCAAGACCTCATGCTCAGTAGTCACGCTTGCGACCATTCGACCAACAAGGCAGTCATTGATTTATTTATTGGTATTTTATTATTTATTCTCTCATTTTAAAAAACATGTTGACGTTACCATGTTTTTGAAATATGTAGTTAAAAACATGTCATAAATTATAACGTTATGCTTGCTTGCCCCGCAAGGTTAGACAGTACATAATAATCCACGTAAATGGATACAAAAAGGAACTATTAACCACAGTTTCTCTTATTTTTCCACTAAGCAACGTTTCTGTATTGCAATTTGAAATAATAAATTTAATTATTTACTTTTTTTTATTATTTACTTTTATTTTTTCATTTATTATTTGTAATAATAAATTTGAAAGGTATGAGAGTCGAAAGAAAGATGTTTAATTACAAGGAAATCAATTTTTTTATCTTTTTGTCCTAAAAGCGACAATAATCTATATTTCTTTAAGCGAGATATGAATCAACAAACCCGCATTGTATCGTAATCCAAAACCACAAAGTGTTTAACGTTACACTAACCTAATTACCAACTCATTTATAAACAAAACATAAACATATTATGTAAAACACAATAATTTCAGTATAATACGGGATTACTGTACGAAAATATTTCGTTAAGTCATTTTAATCCAAACTCGTGCGTTTTCAATGTAATCGTGTAAAGCATGCGAATAAGCCTATTGTGGAATGTACGCACTCGTAAATAAGGGAACGTTGGATTTGGTAATGTTTTTGTTAAGGTATTTTATTTATTTATTATAGTACTAGCTTTTGATTTGTAACCACGGAGTTTCTTGCCGGTTCTTCTCCATAGGAAACAACCAACCGAACCGTGCACCTTTTTGTCGACGTTTTATAAGTGCCCATCTGGGCCTATGAAAATATTTGATTTTGATTTTTTGCCCACGGCTGCGCACTTTCGAATTTGACAGTTAATTCGGGTTGTACTCTGCTTGTAATAATATAATTCAATCATGATTCGAAAGACACGTGGCGCCATCTATCTATTTTTGAGTATCATCATAGGCACGTTTTTGTTGCTTTCCTCGGGACCAGTATTTTTTTTTGGGATGAAAGGTACCCTATGTCCGTTTCTGTACACCTGAAAACGTATATACAAAATTTCAGGTTGATTGGTTCAGTGGTTTAGGCGTGTAAAGGTAACAACCAAACTCAATTTCGCATTTATAGTATTATATATTAAAATTAACACATAAGTCAGGATGTGAAATGTGGGTTATACCATGGGTATACCTCTGCCCAACCCTTCGAGAAAACAGGCGTGATGTTATGTATACAGTGTATAAGAGGCAGCCCTCCACAAACTGATGGGCTGAATTCAGTATATCATACTAAGATGTCTGGTACTAGAAAGTTTCCGGAGAAAAATTCCGATGGAATATGATCCAAAATGAGGAGCTGAATGCACCCTGTCGGTTTGTGGAGCGCTGTCCCTTACACCCTGTATTTATTTAAGTATAAGTTGTAAGTAATTTGTATTGGAGAGAAATACGTAGCATTAGTGAAACAGAAATGTGGAAATAATGAATCGTAGCGACTACGCGGCGTAGGCATTTGCTACGAGCGTAGATATTCGTAGCACAACGTAGCGTGATTTAAAGGCAACTAGGTAGATGAAGCATATTAAATACTATAATATTCCTACATACTTCTCTTACTTATGATTTAATAAAACTGATAAACTAAAGTACATAAAACGCACTGCAAGTTCAATAACCCCAAAACCGAAACCTGAAGCTTACAAAAGTATAATAAAACAAAATATACCAGTAAAGCTTATAATATTAGTAACATGAGTTGTCGTTATGTAAGCACTCCTGCAGGAATCCATAGGAATAGTCTTCGGAGGACTGCCGGCCTTGTCGATATAAGTTTGTATAGGAATAGCGATCGTGGAGACGACAGTGCCAAACATTCATTCTTTTGTTATTCCAATAATGGTTTTACACTAAAGAAAAGATATGAAGCTCCCGTTGGTTCAGATTCAGGCTCTCATTGTACTTACATTGATAAAAGTCTAAGTCTTTGTATTTAGGTAACTTTAAAGTGCTCGTAAAATTATCTTATTTTGACCCTCATGTTTATTAATTTCTGTACCGCATTTAACCTTAAATGCTGTGTCAATATTCTACAACAATGAAACTGACCGCTCTTGAACACAGTTTAATTATGTTGATAGCGTTCAATTTCATCGTTGAAACTCGCCCTAAATCGAATTCAAAACAGTACGCGTGGCAATATTATTATAAAACTTCGAAATTAAAAAAAGGAAAACAAATAAAAAAGCAAACACAATTCCTTTCCCTGTCCCCGTGCTCGGGTAAGCCGTGTAATTCAATTACAACTCCTTCGGGCTGCCGCGCGTTCGCAAAATAATACAAAAACTGAATTAAAAGGCTTCATAACTTATTGAGCTGACTGTACTCCAAACGAAACGCTTCCTTCCACACGCCGCACGTATTGGCCGTGAAAGAACTTTCAAAGTTCTTTCAAAGAACTTGTTATTGGGAATGTGTGAGAAATATACTTCGGTTCTAGCGACAGTTTTTAATGGGATTTTGAAAGCTGATAAATGGAATTTATCGAGAGTTCGTTCTTTTATTTTTTGTTTGATTTCTGCGGTTTCTTGAGTGGATATATGGAGGTAGGTAGGAGGGGTTTATAGTAAGACGTTACTTTTAAGGTTTCATAAACTTCTAAGACACCGTTGGATATGGTTATTGCAGTACATGGTGAAGTGAAACAAGCGTGTGTATTCGTTTGTAGGTGGCGTAACACGTTTTTTTCTTCCATTCTCCTCTGTCAACTGTCACGCAATCATTTACATCTTTTTCCTTCATATTATTCCTCACAAAATCCATCCATCGTTTCCTGGGTCTTCCTCTCCCTCTCCATTCATTAATATTTATAATAATTACTCTTTTAGTCTCATGTGATGCGAACGGTGGCTATTGTGTTACATTTAAAAACGGACTTCGACCGGTGAAATTTTTAGTTTATCTAAGCGTTCTTTATAACCAATTTTTAAAACATATTAATGACCGCTGGGCAAAAGTCTCCACATGATGGTTGCCGGAAGACGGAGGGCGGCATCGAGGCCGGCCCAGAAAAAGGTGGCGAGGCGATCTGGACGCGTACCCCGAGGGCTGGTTCGAGGAGGCACGTGAAAAGAGTACGTGGAAGGAATTGGGGGAGGCCTTTGCCCAGCAGTGGGACAGTACAGGCTGTTAAAAAAAAAATATTAATCATCATCATTTATGAATTTTCTCTTATTAAAGGGAAATATGATTCCAATAGGCACGGCAAAGTTTCAAATAAAGTTCCGACGCTATTCTTTATCCCAAACGCGAAAATGCGTGCACAACATGCTGCAAACTAGAAACAAACTGAAAATTTAGACATGTTGTGTGCGAGTATCCAACTATTTCGCACTTTTCCAACAACATACAAAGTTGTCCAACTGCGAATCTGCCGCAACACTCTCGCGGAGTACGAGATAACTTCCAAACTCGATAGTGTTCCGTATCAAAGGCGTCACAATTTATATTTATTTATGCAAAATTCATAAAACGTTCCCGTGGGATCGGCCCGAGCAAAAATTATGCAAATCTCGCCCTTAAGCGCCGCACAATTAGAACCGATTATCGAGTGAAATTCAATTCTGTAGTCGCAAGTTTTATTTCGCTACTCTTGAGAGGTATTGTTAACGATGCATTCAACCGTTTATTTAGAATTTCAAATGATTTATTTTGCTGCTTTTTGTGGATTCTAAACGAACCTTTGAAATATTCAAATGCAATTTATTTCTGAACTTTCTACTTTCGCTAACTAGATTTGCTTTTTCGGAAATTATGTTCGTGTTGTATTTTGTTGTCGTGTGAACAATTTGTTGAATAGCGATAACGGTCTTGACGGTGCTTACATAATTTATTTATTGCTTTAAATTCAACCTCTCACATTTTCGTTGTGTTATAAAATATTAATTGTCAGATACCGTGTTTTGGGAACAAAATTGTGCATGAGCGTTCACAATTTTAATTTCCTATCCCACAACTTCTGATGGTAGCCAGCCTCCCAAAACCATATATTAATACACATCACATGTATGGTATCATTCAGTAGCGTGAAATTACTCGGCGGATTATGACGTCACGACCCCAAATGGGCACTCGTAATTATAGCCTTTGAGGCCTCCCCTCACCGCAGGCTCCCAAATTTGAATATCAGGGATGAATGAAAAAGAAAATTTTGTTTATAAATTCTTTAACATCTGCGACTGAATGGGTCGTCTTGAATTAGATTTCGTTTTGAATTTGAATATGAGGTTGAATTCAAATTTTGATGAAATGGTCGCTATTAGGGTAAACACATATTTATTAAGCATCAAAAAGAAGGAATCTTTACCTGCTTTTGTAAACCTACCTTTTTAATAAATCGTTTTTAGCTCAATCAGGTAAATCCTTACCTTTTAGTCTTTTTTAATCCCCATTAGAAATGCAAAGATAAATATAAAAAAGAGAACATGGAAACCATTGATTTTTCCATCGTCACGTTTCTATTAAAACACGCAGAAAATTCTGCTTTGACCCAAATATTTACATTCAGTTGCTTTATATTAACAATACACGAAAAAAGCGCTGTAAATCGCGCAGCCCCGCTGAGCGCGGCCCGCCGGCGAATAGCACAATAAAACTATAAAAACATAAATCGCTATGAGAAATGCTGTGGCGTGACTCCCTAGGCACCATGCTTTCCTAGTCCGATGAAAATTTAAGATAATTTCTATAAACGTTACAATTTTTAATAGTTTCAAAAGGAAAATGAAGGAGTTGTGTGTTTTTTAGCAATCAAAGTGCTCCAGTTAGCTACTTTTGAAAACTCATTTCAATGCTAACATGTTAGCTGTTCCGTTTATTTTATTTTATTTATCTACAAACAAAATTAAAACATGTGTTTAAACTCTCGATGGTCATTAGATCACTATGTCTTGGCCACCAAATATAAACAGAATAATTTGAATATAAACATATATTTATGTAGTATAAAACACATAAATATATTTTTACCATGGAAGCAACTTTTACATAGCGAAACAAAAAACACTTTTTCAGTACAAGTGTTCACTTACATCGAAAAAATGTATGGGACAGCTGCAATTCACGGTTTCTTAGTTAGTCCCTCATTTTTGGGTACGTCCCGTTTGGTTACTTTCCCGTTTGGACAATTAAATAAAATGCCATCACAAAAGTCCCACTTCGTAACTCTTTTGATCTTTTGATCTTCATATATTGAGTCTCGTTTCGTCAACTTTTAAGTATGCGTATATTCATTCAAGTTTGGTAAACTTTCCCACTTGGACGACTAAACAAATGACGCGCAAAACAAGGGAAATCAAGTCACCTTTGGTAACTATAATAATAATAATTTATTGGCATAAACAAGCACATAATTTACAGGGTTTTGAATCACAGGTGCCGGTGTCAATGCCTTTTCTAGATCCAGAAATAGCCGTTAATACCCGTTTTTTTCATGGAGAAATAATAAAAGACATACGTTTCAAAGTAGAACAATCCTCGCGGTATTGTCATACCATGCAATCACACAACAGGTTGCTGTTATAAAATTAATGTTAATTAGATATTTATGACAGTATATTACAAAAACGGAATTAATAGAAACGAGTTTTATTACTTTTATTTATGGGGGAAAAGACGGTTGAATAAAAATGAAAAAATAAATGAAGAACTTGAGAACAAACAAACATTCAAAAGTTGATTTGGAGGTAGCATGTCCAACCCCCTCGGCAGTCGTAAATAGGTTTGTTACAACGAAAATTCAAGCCGCGGAAGCCGTGGAAATGAGCACGAATTTGCACATTATTGCAGTCATTAAGTTTAAATTTATAATATCTTATATGTTTAACTATTATCCATTGCCATCTTTGATATGTAAATCATGTTTAAAGGTATCACTAATTATTTTATTTGCAATGACTTTTAAGAGCGCATCTTGCACCACAACTGTGTAGGTACCTAACAGATAGACATAAAAATTATATGTTTTGTAAAGTATTGTCGAAATGAAGATGTGTCGAGTTCGAGTTCCGTAATGTCAGAATAAAATATTGCCGTGATACCGTTTGTCACCGTTCAGTCCATAGAAACATCATATTTTTTCATAAATAGGTAGGTACTTGCCTATGGGTATCGACAGGAACACAGCCCTCGTTACCAGGGAAGCTAGTTTGAAATGTCGTTAATTACAAATTCAAGAGGGTGCAAAATGGAAATAGTTTATGTCAGGGGTAACAGTAGCCCTAAACGAAGAGTATGTAAACTGTATGTTTGGAGGGAAATATTTCTTGTATGCCTATTATGATAGAGTTAATAGAACATGGTTCAAAGATTGAATAAGCCAATAAAGAATTTTTTGTCGTTTAACAGCTAAGTCTACGTCAACTTGAGTGCCACGTTGGTCAAGTGGTCGCAAGTGCGTCTACGCGTCGCGAGGTCCTGGGTTCGGTTCCCGGGTCCGGGCAAAGTGTTATTAGGTTTTTTCCATCATGAATTTCTCAGTAGCAACCAAGGAGTCCGTATTTGTGCCTGGTTGATGGCAATAGGCTAACTCCCTAATACATGGGACTTAAACATAACTGGCGACATGTGGGAGTAACATTAAGTACATCATCTACCTAACCCTTCCGGGATTACAGGCGTGATGTTGTTGTTGTCAATTTCAAAATAAATTTGACTTAACATCAACCAACTCTTCATCAACCTATTAAATGAATATCTTTTTGTACAAGGATCACTTCAAAGTTTTCTGTTTTCCAGAAATACCTAAGCCAGGTTGCAGCCCCAGCAAAGTTAAAGATCACCATTTTGACTTTTTCTATTGTTTAAAGCATCTCCACCTCGCATCCTAAGCTCACAAACTCATACCTACTATTCCTCTTAATCTTACTACACCTCAAAAATTCCATTCAAAATATCATACATTCACAAAAGTATACATCTGCCACTTTGATGTACAGCAAACACGCTTCGGGTATTATCTCGTACTGTGTGAGGAATTAAGAAGCGCGAAATAAATGAAAAGTAAAAAAAGGCTGCGCCGCCAATGGGGCCGGGCTGGCTGGCTGGGTGGAACAATGAGAGCCCCTTATTTGTGGTGTGCGCTATCGTTCCATCGAGAGGCTGGGATCGCGGAAATGTGGCAGGGTTTGACACTGAATAACTTTTTGAAACGTGTATAAAAAATGTTCAATTATCCAGTCATTTATTGAATGTAGACAGATTGTGTAAATTATTGTATTATTTCAAACTTGAAGGCAGTTTTATTGTAAATTTCTGTTTTCTCAATCTTAAAATTTAAAACGCTCAAAGCACACAGTTCGGTAGTCACCAACTTAAAACATTCAAATTATTGTTACCTGTACAGTCATTGTATATCTCTAACACCACACCAATAAATAAATTAATGTACCTTTGTTTTTGACCAAATTCACACCAACACAATTAAAAATCAAATACACTAACGTTAACGGGAGTGCCCCCTAAATCGTCGATTGTTTGACGTCGGCATTAAAACAGCGAAATGTCAATATTTGTCGGCAGTACTCTAGGGCGGAGGGCAGGCGGTAATCCCCTGTTCGCAAATACTAGGAGATTTCGCCGATGTCGCCTGTTTCGGGGCCCCAAGGGAACCTCTTTTGTTTGCGCTCTCATTAATATACATGGGAATTTGTGGTAAGATGTATTATGGTGAAGGATTTTTTGGGTCTTAAGTAGGTGTGAAGATGACAATTTGCAGTTTGGAGATAATTAATATTCTTTTGTTTACGTGTCTGGAAAACTGAAAACTTTGTGTTTCAGTTTTTTTCTTGGGATGCTTAACTTTTTGATCAGTTGAATAATCGTCAATACATTAGACAGTAATTATGTGTGTGGTGACAGAGTGGCAACTCTTAATCGAGTGTCGAGTTTAAGAATTTGGTCCAAAATGTGAAATTATATCTGTGACAGACATAATTTCCATATCTTGTATCAAAGCAACCTGATAATACCCACACCGAATCGTAAACCGTCTGATACCAAACATTTTTCAATCACCCACAAAATAGCCCACATTATTCTCTCACCCACATTCAACAACAAAAAAACAAATATCTCCCACCAACCTTTGCGCATATTTTAAAATATAACAAACGTGGCTCACCAACATTTATTCCACGACAAAAGGTACACTTGTAAATAGAAAAAAAAATGCAAATAGGGTTGGGACCGCTATCAATTTCCCGCAAATTTCCCGGGACAACACGGGGCTATTTATATCCCGTATGTGACCCGCGGCTCATACTTCAACACCAGTCTC
Organism: Lycophotia porphyrea; assembly: GCA_950005105.1. Lineage (NCBI taxonomy): Eukaryota > Metazoa > Arthropoda > Insecta > Lepidoptera > Noctuidae > Lycophotia > Lycophotia porphyrea. The sequence goes on along the minus strand of OX465388.1, from coordinate 15,850,296 downwards.
CTTTGTTCGCTGATATATCGAGGACCTGTCGAAGGTGTGGTCGGTGAATCATTTAGTTTTTGCTGACAGAAATGATGATAGTATCATTTGGTTTTGATTTTCACGTGATATCTAAAACTGTTTTATCCTTTCTATAAGTACTTATAGATTTAATTCTAAAATACGGTGTTCACATGTACACCCCAATAATACCTTTTGGTTTTGGTCACTGGAAGAAAATCAAAACGAACTGCCTAGAGACAGCCTGCCAATCTTTTAAAACTTTGACGAATTAAATGTTCCATTGTTACCAAATTAATATTCGGTCAAATCGGTACGGACGTATTGCAGACGCAACACCGGACACAGAACTCTGACAGAAGTGGAAGTATCAGTCAATGTCCCCATAACTGAATCAGGATCAGCTAATTATCGAAAATTCATTTTGTTTATTATGTAAACCTTAAAATCATAAATTATAATCGCCGCCTTACTTCAGTCATAAAAACATACTTCAATATTTAAAAAGTCATTCCACCACTCCAATTTCCAACCTCCCTAGATAACTTCATCGCCATACTTACAAGCTCGATGACCCGCCACCCGCCACCAACCAGCCAGCAACTCACGAGTCAAGTAACAGCAGACAACCCGGCGGCGACCACTCGGGCGGAAAGAACGTGAAATATGGCCACCACACTACATTTAACAAGATAACCGAATGGTGAGAACGTTTTGACGGCCGCGGTAGGGGTAATGGAGTAGGAGACGAAGGGAATGATACTCGTAGTTTGGATGCTTTAGTTAAGTTCCAAGATCGGTGTGTGCTAGTTAGTTTGTTGTTCACATGTAATAAACAGTATGAGAGCTGTTCCGGCGTCAGATGTCAGAGGGCGTGCGTGCCGTAACAGTGATCCGGCTCGAAGGACCACTGTTACGGCTGCGCCGTTTGTTTAAACTTCGATAGCTAAATAAATCACTGGTTCACTGAAATTTCTGTGTTTATTGGACAAAAGTAAATAAATTTCATAAGGAAAGACAGACAAGTTCTGTTTGGAAACGTCACTCGTGCATAAGATAAGAGCACTCGCTGTACAATGACGGATTGCGGCGCAGGCTGTGGGCGGGGCTTGCTGCTGCTTATGTGGTGTCGCGTCTTACCAAATATAAGACGCGACCAAGGTGACCTTCAAATAATGAAGGGCGCACGCACGCCCTCTGACATCAGTCACCCGAACAAGAGCATTTAAAGAGCATTCGAAACTGGAGTAACCACGTGTCTGTTTTATTATCTCTTGGGCTGTCCCCTCGCTTCCAATCTTGCTGACTGGATAATCATTAGTATTCTACTAACCAAGGCATGAGGGATGCAAAATGGCCACATTAGTGTCATCGGGACCCAAACTGGTTATAAAATTCCACATGCATGATACAGTACAGTCTGTTTAGGTTAAATTGGTTCAAAAGTCAGGTTTCCATTGTCATTGCTTGAGATGAAACTTCCCGATTTATAATATTCAGGCATGAAAATACTTCTTAAATTGAACCGTAAATCTGGCTGTCTGAAATAATTTTGATTTTAATCAAAATTATTTCAGACACAGCCAGATTTACGGTCTTCAAACTTCACTCCTAGAAATAACTTTACAAATACATGCACACTACAAAATAGAATTTTTAATATACTTTAAACAAACAGGCAAGCAAACGTTAAATATCACATTCGTAGCAGCTGCTACGAAGTCGCTACGGAATTGCTACGACGCTTATTATTTGCCTTTCGTAGCAACAATCAGGAATGTTCACATAATATATTAGGTAATAGGTAGTTTGATTTATTTACATTAAGTTTTCAATCGGCAAAGGATTGCAGCTATTTTAAACCTCACACATCAAAGACACATAAAATCTATTTTCAAATAGACAAAGAATTTTAAATCAGTCTACAAAGGCGACATTTAATTGCGACAATTACTCGGTAGCTGTCGGGTATTCCAACAATTTGCCTTTCGCATCCATAATTACTGACAATCACCCACAGGAATAGCATTACAAAGAACGGTCGGACACCACAAAGGTATACTTAGCGTGAGACGTCGCCGTCATATCGACTGCCTCGTCCCTTGTCAGGTATTTACTAATATGTCCTGGAAATTATAGTGTTCCTTTATATCGGAGACGTATTTCGTACTGTTGGTTTATGAAGCATGTAATCATGTCTGATTGTGGAGGAGAAATCGGGCTAGGGAATTTTATTAGAGTGTATAATTATAATATTTCGATATCGACAAAGGGAATATTGGATGGGTTGGGGAATACTTGAATATGTAACAAATATTATTTTCGAATACTCATTTTTCTGTCCTAAATATTAGTTACATAATTACGAAGATTAATGTAGTTAAAGTGGATAACCAGCCATGAATAATACAAAAATAAAACGAAGTTTAACAAAGAAATGAAATGCTTAAGTTTTGTACCAGTTTAACCAAAAAACTCTAACAAAAACTTACGAACCCACTTACAGCCATTTACAACTGTTTAAAAAGTCAACTACATTACGAAACTTTTTAAAACCACAATCGGTTATTAAAAAAAGCGATATGTCGAGCCATTTATTAGCGGTATTATTAAAAAAAAAGTGGACTACAAGACCATAAAACACCCCCCTTAACAATACAGAAAACTATGACGAAGAAATAAACAACTACACAAAACAACAACAGTTGTAACAGTTAAATAAAAAAAGTTTCACCCACTTACAACTATTTAAAAAATCAACGTAACTTCCTAAACCACAAATGGGTATCAAGAGCTATAATCAATAAAAAGATGAAAGAACGCCGGTGTGTCCGAGCGTTTATTAGGCGGCATTATTAAAAGAAAGCGTCAAAGTGTCGTGACGTGACGGCTGCTAGCGTTCCCTCATTATTTATTTAAAACCCGATCCGATTGTCGTATGTACGTTCTCAGCATGTGGTATAAGTCAAAAGCGATTACCGAAAGGCTTGTGTCAGCCTTGTATTAGAGATGAGAATGCCAACTCAGAATTATATTCATTGTTTTTTGCAGTTTTTTTTTGTAATAATTGTAGTACTATTACTACTTTATTCACAAATTGATTCATTTTGAAATCTTCCAAAGTGGAAAAAAGTCTCTGTTGGAAAGTAAAGTTTCAGAAAGTGGAAGAATTTAAACAAATAAAATGGATACGGATTTATTTTATCTTGTTACAGTACAATCGCTCTAATCAGACCACTTACACCATAACCCCAGCCAGACAGAGTGCTTTTAAAACTTAACCCTTATTTTCTCACTTTGAGCACTTTAAGGGATTACAAGAGCTGCGTTGGTCCCGTCGGGTAAAGCGTGAAGATGCGTCTAGGACTGCACCTGCCAACAACTTTCCTTTTAGAATTACCGTTGATTTTTAAAGAGCAAGATGTTAATCGGTTCTGAAGTCTTATTTGTTCAAAATTTGATGGCTTTGGAGTGGAAAGTTTTAATGTGCATTTGTGCAGTCTTTAAGTTTTCGGTTTTAAAGATTTATGATTTTCTCAAAGAAATCAACAGGAATAAAGGATTTAAAAAAATGTCCATGGAAGAGGGAACATTAATATTATTGGGAACTCTAGTAGTTAAATCCATCCTCCTAGATTAGTTTTACCTACTACTCTTGCTACTCTCTGCCTGGATCAGAATGATCGGCAGTTGATTCCGGCTGTCATACACAATACGTTATGCTACGTACAGTTGGAAGTTTGAAATACTGACAACCGGTTTATCCTCCATATGTTGGTATGGTTTCGTTTTTGGATTGGATTATTTAGGTCAGAGTAAAATTTGAAAATTGATTTCATTTTGCTGGACTGAAAACTATAGGTTCTTCATTAAGTTAATAAATACGCTTGTATTCGTATAAATAAGTAAAGAAAATTACCTTTACTATCTTATTACAAGTATATTATATATGTTACCGGAAATGTATGAAACCTAGGAATTGTACACAATTCTTAGGAAATATATACAGTTCCGAGCCTACTTAGGAAATGTGTAAAATAATGTTTCAAAGATTTTTTAATACACACATTTCCTATGCAATGTATGTATTTCCTAGGAATTGTATAGAATCTCGAGATGATACTAGGAATATATAAAAACGAATGCTCTTTATGAATAAAATAAATAAAACACGCATAAAATCAACGTTAAGGTAAATATCAAAATGTTGTAATAAGGCGTAGTCGACGTAGCCCCGCTACGAGGGGCTTCTATTTCTGTCTGTAGAGTTTAAAGTAAGTTGACACGAAGGGATGGCGGAGTCTTAGTTCACGCGTTCTCAAGACCCCGCCATACCCATCGAACCTAACCTGTCCGGAGCCGGGATGCCCCAAGTCCCGAGCTCACTTCGCTCGCTCTTGCATTTTAAGTTATCCTTGCCACAATGCCTTGTTTATGTTGGTGTGGTGTGTAGTGTATTACGGTAACATAAAAAATAGGAGTACTATAGACGTTTTCGACCAGTAGGTGTCGCCTCTCGCACCGCTATCCCCACTTAAACAGGTGTTTTTTTTAGAGGTGAATAATTTTAAGTTGAAATAAAACACAGAAAATTATATTCATATTTTATGCCATTTATGTTTGAATATGATTTCAAGCATGTGGCCACCGCGTTTAGCGCGTGCATGGCGTAATCTAGAGGTCCAATTTGCACATATTCAACGCAGTTAAATAAGGCTGTATTTCAGCACTAATGCGAATAAATTAGAATTTAATACATTTCCGATCGCTATGTAGGGAATGTACAGATTTCCTAGGAAAAGTATATATTACAAAATATGTCATAGATGTCCCATCTATTTTAGGAATTGTATACAATGACGAATTACATACATTTCCGTTAACATATATACAAAATCGATTAGAGGTATTTCGTTAGCAGATATTCTTTTACATTTATTTTGCTGTACATCATTATCTACAGTTAACTTGCTATGAGGTCCCATTACTTTCAATTACTTTACCGATGGTCCCAATAACAGTTTGTTGTATTTAGATCACAGGCAGAAATATGTATATGCATCTTATGAAAAGAAGAAATCATAATTTATTCATTTAACAACAAAACTAATTTAATATTTATTAATTTCTTTGTGAATAAGGTAAATAAAATTTCAATTCAAATTCACTGTTCTATAGTGATACTCATTACATTATATATATATATATACATAACTTTGGCCCGCATTCAAAATAATTAACCCGAAAATTGCAAACAATAGGTCGAGTTCCATACATTTTAATCCAAATAGTCTATTTAATCGAGCATACAATAGTAAAATCTGAGAAATATTTAAACAGGTAACCTTTAGTAAACCCTCGCGACCACATACTGTGTACTTCTGAAAATGCATTCCATATAAACCGCAAAGGGAAAGTTGTCCTGTAGCAAGCATTGTTTACGTGGACGACGGAACGCTACACACATAGGTGTAGCGTAGCTAGAAGAGTTGCTGATTCTATATACCTTGTAAATAAAAGGTGAGCATGGTTAGTATTCCAATAAAAATAAAGTCCTGTGCTGGTGTTGTGAAGAACGTCAGTGATCCAGTCACTTTAAGAAACAGAAATTGGATAAAGAATATAATTTAACCTGATGAAATACTGTCATATCGCGCCTGTTTTTTCCCGAAGGGTTTGTTCAGAGATGTACCTAATAGTACACCCACATTCCGCTGGTTATGTTTTTAAGTCCCATGTAATATGTGGAGAGCAGCTTCAGACTTTGTGGCTGCTACTGAGACTGAGAAATTCCTGATGGAAAATCCCAATAACACTTTGCCCAACCTGGGAATCGAAACCAGTGCCTTTATCCTTTGCAATATGTTTACAGAGATTAAGGTCTGGACAGGATCCTAATCAGTTATATCAAGTAAACATAGTCACGTTTTCCAGGTTACCGATCCAATAAAAAAATTAAGTAATGCTATTAAAAGTTAGCAAAGCAGACAATTCGGTATTACAGCACTACCCATGAGGTCGAACATATTCGGTCGTACGCTCGAACTCATGCGGTCTCCTTTTAAACAAAAGCTGGCGTATCCAGTAATTGTTTCTGTATCCAAGTGCGCGTGTTTCGGGCACGTGAGGTGGACGATAAATTCTATGCTTTGTGCTTCCAGTCTGCTCGACGTTTTTTACGCCGCATTTTGTGTGAGCTGGAGACCGCCGCGGTATCAAATGATGTAATAGCAATGAAAAATGTACCATCGTTTGTTTGGTTTTCAATGTTACCTACGTGTAGGTGGTGGTGGTGTGTGGTAGGTGGCTGCCGTAGTTTTAACAAGTTTAAAAAATATCGTATGGCATCTAAATATTCCATTGGTGCATTTAGCTTTTATAGGGAAATAATAACCAGGCTTGCTGTCTTATACACATAAATGTTAATCTTGTCTCAGATAAATCTTTAACTGATAGGTACCTGCAAAAATAAAGTGAAATGTGTTTATGCACACCTGAAAGTGTTAATTTTTATGCGCAATTATAACAAGCCACCGTACACCGTGGGAATGCTCGTTGGTCTAGCGGTCGCAACCGTAACTGAGCACGAGGCCCTGGGTTCAATTCCCTGGTCAGGCAAAGCGTGATTGTTGGTTTTCCACCAGGAATTTCTAAGTAGGAGTCACGAAGTCTGGACATGTTGACGGCAGTAACCTCGCCCACTATTATGTGGGACTTTAAAATAACTGGCGAAATGTGGGTGTACTACTAGGTACACCTCTGCCTATCACTTCGGAGATTGAAGGCGTGATGATGTGTTTTAATATTTATTTTCATAAACAATAGTTTCGTGAAAGCCATTTCTTATAACAATTTATTTTCCAGTGTACCCACATACAATGCCCATCCTTACTTCCTTACTAATATTTTTATATTATAAATGCGAAAGTAAGTTTGTTTGTTTGTTTGTTACCTTTTCACACCTAAACCAATGAACCGATCATCATGAATTTTGCATATAAGTTATCAGGTGTACAGAAACGGACATAGGGTAACCTTTCATCCCGAAAAACGATACTGTTCCCGAGGAAAAGAACAATAACGTTCTTACGCTCATAGGTGGTGCCACGTGTCTTTCGAATCATGATTGTATAAATTACAAGCAGAGTACAGCTCGAATTGATTGTCAAATTCTAAATGAACGCGAGCGAAGTCGCGGGAAAAAACTAGTAGTATACTAAATATCATGAAAGGAGAGAGGTACTCTTCTTTCAATATCCTACTATGAGTAAAGGAGAATAAAGTATTCACTATTCTATAGCGATATAAAATCCTCGCCGGATTCCGTACAATGCAACGTCATATTGCATACGGCATCACGTATTCATCCGTATCTTTTATGTACTACGTGGTATTCACTCAACTTTACTTGCTAACATAAAATAATATACTTTATTTGAGAAAATAGTAACTTTTTAAATAAAATTTGAGTCACAAATACAGTCCGTCGTACGACTTAAGCCCAAAAAGTCGGAATACGGGTCGCTACTCTGAAAAAGAGGTAGGCAGGACACATGGCTAGAGGTGGTTATAGCTGCTGGAGTAGAACCCGCGGTTATTGGTTGCCAGACAGAGACACGGCAAGAGTAGTGTTGCAGGACCAACGGCTAGGCTGGGTAACTTTGAGGAAGCCTGGTTGAGAATGGTGTCGCCAATACAGTCATGAACCAATCTCATTTGGTTCCATCGATTGTTAACAACGGCTTTATGAGCTATTTAATTTTAATATTACAAAAAATAAAAATATAATAAATAAGATTAATAAATTATTACTTAATTATTATCCTTTATTTATTTTTACACATATTATTTACATTTATAAATAATCAAATATAAAACAATATAAAAAAAAACATTTAAAATATAAAAAATAGAAGCCTACCAGCATTGGGAACTAATTAATTATTATTATAATTAATAATTATGTCGAGCTATATTTCTCAAATTTTTAGTCACTCACACACATCCAAACTTCATTTTCACTATTAGATGGCAAATACTGAAGTGCAAGAGATAGGCATCAATCTTTTGCATCACAAAGCGGCTCCCCCAGACTTGCAATAAAACTGCGACACGACGCTAGATGGCGCTTTATTCGTACTGAACGAGAATCAATTTACAATTGAATAGTACCGATCATTGAAGGTGAAATTCAATGGATATATATCAAAGTAATCAGGTGCAGTTATCTTTGAATTACTCTATAGATTTCAATTAAAGGAGACCTCAGTACAATAGAAAAGGTAGAATATGTAGGTACAATAGTAAATAGCATTGTATATGGTTTTTAAATTATTGGACCCTGCCTGCAAAAATGAAACAGCTAAAATATCGCCATAAAAGTTTTTATCGAATAAAGCATTCCTAAAATTGTATAATGCTTTATTTTAACGCTAGAGGCAATGTTTCGACAAATTGTGAATAGTTTGTGCTGGTTTTCTGAATTTTATATGAAAAGAAAATATATTTACAGAATACAAGCCAATAAATCAGGTCGTATAGTGTTATTTGTGCCGCGTGTCAATAAATGTACGCGTCGGCTCGCAGTCACAGGTGACAACAAGCTTTAATGAAAACAAATGGAAAAGCGCAGCTCGGGGTAAAAGAGTTGGGGAGTGTGTATACTGGTACACACCGCGGCACATCAAGCTTTACATTTCCAGTATAACGTGGCCTCACTTTGTATATATTTTCTGTACAATCAGAGATTCGCATAAACTGGTTTTGTATACCTTGATCAACCGGCATGCGTACTACATACACAACTTAACAACAATACGTGACTTCAAGTGAGTTGAAGCCCTCTAGCTGTAGTATCATAGGTTAATCTATCAAGCATGTTATTAATTTTTAAAGTCAACCTATTGTTGTCAATCGATATAGCAATTTAAATATGATGGACGGAATAACGCCTTGGGTTCAAAAGAATAAATACCTAGACTTAACATATGTAGAAATGAGGACATCCGCAAGAGAACCAAGGTTACCGACGTAGCCCGAAGAATTGCCAAACTTAAGTGGGCAGGGCTCGTAACGAATGGCCGATGGGGCCGTAAAGTTCTGGAGTGGCGACCGCGAATCGGAAGACGTTGCGTTGGAAGGCCTCCCACTAGGTGGACCGATGACCTGGTGAAGGTTGCGGGGATCCGCTGGATGCGAGTTGCACGAGACCGGTCAATGTGACGACACTTGGGGGAGGCCTATGTCCAGCAGTGGACGTCTTTTGGCTGAAATGATGATGATGATGATGAACATATGTAGTGGTTACCTATTCAAAGTTTCGAAGAGGTCGGTGGTGGTGCAAAGTAAATAAGAATAATCTAATTTTAAAGAGTTTACCTCTTACATGAGACAGCGTGAGATTTACGCAATATTTCCCACAAAGCATTCAAACAAAATTACCCAACATCCCAATGTAAAGTAACCTTTACTTCCACACGACAAGGCAACACCTCCCCGCCGCAGAGTTTTGACTCGGAACAAATTAAATCAATTAAAGACTAGCCCACGTTTTTTGTCCCAAACGCCTGCCATTTGTTCGTATTACGCTTATTTTTTGTTTCCTCTCCGTTTGTCGTTTGTTTCCGACTGTACTTTGACTAGGAGAATGGTGTGATTAAAACGTGGCAGTTAGAATTAATAGTTGAGTTTAATTGCGGTTATGTGTTTCGGGGGGGTGAAGATTATTAAACGGCAATATTCTTTAATTATATGCAGTTAATTGAGAGATGAATGTTTTCGTAAGGCTATCTGAGGGCTACGTCTGTAGGCTGCGGGACTGTTCGAAAGAGATACCGCGGCCCTGGAACACAAAAGGCAAGGAAGGAACATGGATGGGTTTTAGTCAGTACAATTCTGACACTCCCTTCTGCTCCGCCTAGAGCGGGAGGAGTCACTTGATGATTTCCCATCCGAAAAAAAAATGGGCTACTTCTTTTTTTTTCCTCTGTATGTACTTTTTAACCCCTTTTGGCCCCTATAATGTACTTTGTGTAGAGGTTTCAGGTGTTGCATAATCTCTAAATTGCTCTTTTCTTCACTTGCAGCACTAAGCCAGCATTTGTATCCACATTTTTCAGATAAAATATTGTTATAGCCATAATTTTCCCAAAACTTGTGATATGTTCTCAATGTTTCATCAATAAACAGAAGACCGGTATACCACTGATCTGATTTGACCCATTCCATAACAATCAATAGCAACATTTTATTTACCAGTTGACGCAAAACAAACTTGACCTCAATTTCTTCAACTCATAAGAATATTTAATTAACGAACATTTTTATTGTTTTATCACCAAGAATTTAGGAAAATTTTAGTCATTTTTTTGTAATTTGTGTCTTTAAAAGTTCCAAACAAAAATAAAAATCCGAACTTAATTATTTTTTTCTTATTTTGCTTGTTAACAAAGAACCACCAATCCGATACATTTTTGACATACCTATTGGTCCAATTGCATCAAAATTCAAGTTGCAGTCAAAACGGCCTTAGCAAGCAGTATCCAGGTTTCAGCGTAAGGCATTGTGTTCAAAGGAGGCGCATCGGCATCGCTTTGTATTGTAAACTGCAGTTACGTGTTCCAAATATTTTCTAGTTAAACAATAACAACGCTACGCAACGTATTGAGTTGCAATTTCTAATATTAGGATATGTTCTCCAATGGAAAATCGTTATGTCTGTTCTATAGACAGCAGTCATTATTTAGTTAAAAGAAAGCGTAGCGGTTCTACGCCGTAGCACGTAGACGTAGCTCTAAGGCCCGTGGCGCAGTCGCTGTTCTTGCAGAGCTAGAGTGAGCAAGCATTGGCTTTTACCGTTTCTTATTCATATTCTTGATTTTAAACCTTCCTAATTGAAACACTGAGTCTGCTTTTAGAATGCGTATAAAAATCAAGGCTGTCTAAAACGAAATGGAACCAAAGTAAAAATAAAAACAACGATTGTACAACGTGACAGATGGCGGTCCCAAAAGATGTTTTAAATGGAACGAATCAATATAAACAGAAGACAGGAATAATGATTGTAAGGGAAATTGTAAGTGATGGGAAATAAAATGTGTTTGGCTGAAAAAATAAAGCTCCCTGGTGAAGACTTTTGCGATTATTTCTATAATTAGTTATCATGAAAACCTTGTGGTAACATCATTACATTTTCTAGGTAGGATTTTATAGGTGCAATCATTGATTATAAATTGACCGGAAACCAGCATGCCTGAGAGATGTAAACGACGGCATGCAAAACCAAGTCAGAGGCCCATGGGCGGCATTAAACTCTGGTATCAGGTTAGGCACCAACCACACGTTAGGAAGACCAAAGTTAGACTGTTACAAAAACCAACTTATAGCACAAACTTTAAACAGACACAGGTAAACCAAACATAGCGTTTCCAGCACAATCTAACAACAGGAGGGCGACTTTTCACAACAAAAACAAAGCACAAAGTATAATCCTCATCGACCACCTATTTTTTGTCACAGCTCTGCATATTCAAATAGCTTGGAAAGCACAACTTTAGCCGTAAAACATTTTCGTGGCTAGCAAACAAAAAACGCATAGAAACTCAGACAAAACCGCGGCAAAAAGTTGTGGAACAAAAAGAGGAGACTGTTTTGTTTCTACCTTTGCGCTGTTGGTTCTTTTTAATTATTATTTTCGGAGATAAAGCTGAAAGCGGTTATTCAGGTAAGCTAAATTGTTTAGGTTTTCCTTTTTTCATTCCGGTGTTTGTATAGTTACCGCTTCGACGCCATTTAGTTCATTGTGAGTTTTAGTAGTAGCGGGCTCGTGTACCTGAATAAACCGATAGAGCTGCTTATAGGCTATCAAGTATGCTCCTAGCTTTAACATTGTGTCAATAACTATAATATACTTTTTTTTTATTATTAGCTATTTTATAGTCTCTGTGTCCGTTCCCTCCTTTATTTTATACTTATACAGTACTGCTAGTCGCTAATTTTTTAAATCATATAGTCAAGTACGTCCCGCCAACTGCCAGGGCTGCGGGCTGTTCGAAAGAGATACCGCGGCCCTGGAACACAAAGGGCAAGGAAGGAACATGGATGGGTTTTAGTCAGTACAAGTCTGACACTCCCTTCCGCTCTGCCCAGAGCGGGAGAAGTCATTTGACGATTTCCAATCCGTAAAAAAAAAAAAAAAAGTACGTCCCGCCATCTTATCATCATCTCCACTGGGGCCTGTTGCCGTTTACTGCTTATAATAAATATAACTATAATGACACAAGGTATAATATGTATAATAACAGTGCAAATAAAAAAAAACGACTGTGCTTTAGACCACACGACTGAAATAAAACTAAAAAAATAGCGAGCAATCGTCTGTCAAATTCAAAAACGTAACTCTCTCTCTTTCTATCTTAACTAACTTATAACTTCCTCTAAACGTTCCGTTCGCCTCGCCCGCACACTTTCCGTAACGCTCTCGTCAGGCATTCACCAGCTTACTCCTAAGTCAAGCGTGAGTAAAGAAGTTTTACTTCAATAATATCAGCTAAATATAATATCCCAGAGACAAATAACCCCTGTCACGCCCAAATCACCAGTATAACTACGTCATCACGGCTAAGCTGCTGTTCCACCGGCCGCTCACGACGCAGTCACGTTCAGGAGAATTGTTGTTGTCACACTCGTTTTAATTCTCACCTGTTGCTGAAAACACACGTTGGTAGGAGTGTGTGGCTATTTTTGGGATATTGTTTGTGTTTGTGATAAACTAGCAGCGCCCCGCGGTTTCACCCGGGTAGTTCCCGTTCCTGTGAGAATACGGAGATAAAATATAGCTTATGTTATTAGCTGATAATGTAGCTTTCCATTAGTGAAAGAATTTTTGAAATCGGTCCAGTAGTTTTTGACCTTAATCGTAACAAGCAAAAATCAAATCTTTCCTCTTTATAATTTTGTGATGTGATTTGTGATAAATAATAGCTTTATAGTTACCGACTCTTGTGTTTTGACTGCCTAGTTAGTGATCGCAAGAGCGACTGCTGAGCATGAGGTCCTGGTTTCGATTCCCTGGTCTGGTGTTATTGGGATTTTCCTTTAGGAATTACTCAGTAGCAGCCACAGTCTGGATTTGTGCCCGATTGATGGTAATCGGCTCGCCCCCTATTACAAGGGACTTGAAAATTACTGGCGCACAGGTACACCTCCACTTAACCCTTCGGATATTACAAGGCGTGGTATTAAGTTAATACCATTTGTTAAACCAACACTTAACAAAGTAGTTAAGGCCACAATTTAAACTCGTTTCTAAAAATATCCCACAATATTGGAACTACTTCTACAAGTCATTAATAACTCAAAATATTGCTTAAAAATGTGCTAACAATATTAAAATTCTAACCGAACAGTTTTGCGGTGAACCGACACACCATTTATTTCTCTTGTGAGAGATCCGAATAACTAACAATCCGCTTATATACGTACAGACAGTATTCTGACGTCAAATTATTTATCAGAAAGTTTCCGAAATGAATTTGTGTTTACTGTGGTTCTTGTGGTCCATTGTGTTTTGATAAGTTGGTCATTAAGTACTTTGAAAATAGTATTCAATAATTGTTAGAGTAGTAAGGTCATGGCAGTGACTTTAAACAAGTAGGTTCCCATTGCCTGTTTTATAACGTTTGAGATTTTTATCATGTGAAAATGAAACTTAAAAAGTATTTTTGAAAATCATTAATAAGACATACACAGGTAATTAAGTAGACTTAACTGCAGCAACTATTGACGAAAAAAAACAAAAGTGTGTGTGTACTTGTTACGCACATAAGGAGTTATACTTCTTTGGCGTATAAAACTAAAATGTTGACTAGCTAACTTCAGGGTGTATGTTGACTAGCTAACTTCAGGGTGTCGGTTTTTCGTGACGGAGTGCGCGCATCGTAAAAAAAATATTTCATATTTTTTTCCTAACGCGCCAAAAGAAGTATAACCTCAAAAATTGAATTAAGTATGTTTTAATTCCAATTAAATAATAATACTCACCCAACATGTACACAAAAAGAACTCCTATGAAGCCAAAAAAACTTGAAATTAAAAGGAAAAAACTCAGTCTCGGCAACATCGACGTAATCTCATTAATCTTAGTGACAACATAATTCAATGGGCGTCTGAGATACGGCGGGAAAAAAGAAAAACGATGGGAAACTGTGGAAATACCAGGTCAGTGAACTGTTGGAGCCAAGCTGTGGCGCCAAACTGACAGCGTCCACAGCCAACGATGGCTTACGCAGTATGACGATTTAATGGTATTGTATTAACGAATGATATCGTGAAATTTGGAGAATGTTTTGTTGGCACATAGAACTATTAATTATAATAAGACTTTTGCTGTATGTACTTACCTTCCCCAACGTCTAAACTACCATTTAGGATAAAAATTTAGTCATATAAAATCAGATAAAGTAGTTAACAGATTTGTGTACCAATAATATAAATTGTTTTAAGTAAAGGTCTGAATGTTCCCTTTCAGTTCCAAATGCAAGTAACTACGTTAGGGAGCGTCCATTAATTACGTGAGACAATTTTGGAAAAAAATTGACCCCCCCTCCCCCCTTGGTGAGATATCGTGAGATTTGACTTGACCCCCTCACCCCCCTCCTAATATCACGTGAGATTTATCAAAATGCGTAGTTTTAGTATAAATACGGTAATCTGTGCTTGATTGCGTTGAATTCATGTAAAAAACTTATGTTTAATTATTTTCACTGAAAATGTATTATTGAATATTATTGTGTACGATTTGGCCATATTTAAGTAAAGAAAAATGTTTACTTAATTTAACCCAGTTGAATCACAATTTTACAGTGTCAAAAATTACGTGATATTTGCCGAGACCCCCCCTCTCCCCCTCGTGAGATTGTGTGAGATTCGGCTCGACCCCGTCCCCCCCTTAAACGCCTCACGTAATTTATGGACGCCCCCTTAAGTGTTTTTCGGAAATCGACGCTCAATATACAACATAAAGAAAAGGCTTTTTTCGTAGTTACATGAACTAATTAATTCCTTTTAATCAACATCTACAAAAAGCAAGCCACTCACACAGCCTTCCTAATTCATCAGCCGTCACATCTCCATCACCTGACGAATATAAAAAGGTCCTTCCTTCTATCAGTGTTGATTAAGGCTGGTCCCTCCTCAAATTATCCGGGCTATAAGGCCAAGTAATGCACCTTATTGGATTATCTCCGGCTTTGATGTCCGCCCCGGGTTCCGTAGTCGTTTACAGCAAGTTAAAGGCAATAAAAAGCAAGTAATTCTTTAAAGGGAACGCTTATTAGGGAAAAGAAATTGTGTAAGCTTACTAAGTGAAGTGTATCAGAGGTAAACGACGTCTGATCTTGTTGGACCTCAGCCGATCTTTGAGGAGACAATTTGGGAAATAAGATTTTTGACGGGACACGTTTCTGATCCGGTTTGCGAGCTGGGTATAAATTGTGAGAGAACGAATTGTGTTTAAGCATAAAAGAGCTCAATTTGTACGTGGAACACAAAGGAATTAGGACATCAAACAAATAATTCCGTTTATTTAGATTACTAGCTTTCGCCCTACTTGCGCATTTTTAATTTTAGTTGGTAGGGAAATCATTATTACCTAGCCTTTTCCCAATCTGACCTCCACAACCCAGTTAGTACTGGGTATTACGATACCCCTTGGTAAGACTGCTTGTCAGACTTTCGGGGCTATAACTACTTGTAACGACTGTCAATGATCTACAAATGACAGGGACCAGCGACGGCTTAGCCAGCTCACCGAGGCACGGAGTATTTGATACGGAAATAAAGATTTTAAATATAGCACAATAGAATCTACTGAAACATTGTTTGGTATGACAATAAGCACCAAATCCACTACTAACTCGCTAGTCGCCATTGAAATCATAACACAATTCCCAATCCCTGCACCTATTTACTGCATCTACGAGTACAATATTCGCTTCGAATATTTGCTATCATAACATGAATTACACGGTACAAATCAGCCTCATTCACTCACTGGCTCACAACAGGGCTACTAGATTAGTTTGCCGTGATAATTGACAATACAATGGTTGTTTCGGGCTGTCGGCCGCCATTGCTGCCCGCATCACGATCGCAATCCGACTGCATCGATCTGAACACGCAACAAACAGACAAACAGCGCGAGTAAACGAGGATGTGGATGTCAAAGTTTACAATATTTTAACATGCATGAACTCACGTCATGGCGTAGCTGGCTCTATGTGAATGGGAGTGGGCCCTAATCCACCACCTGGGTCCAGTGCGGGTTGATGGGTGTCACATGTGTTAGAATTATTGGAAACCTCACGATGATTTCCTGCACCGTTTTAAGAGCAGTGATGATGCAATAAATTCTCTCATTGGGTACACATACAACCACTAGGTCGTTACCACCACCGTATGTTTATTTTGGATGTATTTCACCATCCTTTTGATAGAGCGAATAGTGTACAATCATAAAATCAATATTACTGTAATTTCGTATCAGTCTCTCTAAAAAAAACCCAAGACTTTTAATTAATTACCAAACAGCCCCTCACAATTTTACTCAATACAATATCTATAATTATGCCTAAACAATACGCAATTCATAATAAATTGCATTCACCCTTCACCGACAAAAAATGCCCGATATCTACCCCCTTACTGCAAGTCATTCTCCCCAGGGGTTAAATTGAGAACCGTTGCACATTGCTTAGTACAGAACTATCGTATGCACGCTTTTTGTTAATCAGCCATCAGGCGTATCGTTTGGGCTACCGGCGGCGGCGCGGGCGCACGGCAAGAGTTATGGCGGCAGCATGCTAATACCACGCTAATCTAAATGTAAATCTGTATCTCTGCTAATTACTATCGAGATTACTGGCTACTGCACATCGCTCAGTATCGCTCTTTAGAAGCGTTGTTTATGGTATCGCGTTTATCGCAGTGGCTTGTTGGGTGGTGCGTTTGTACCGGGTTCGATATAAAAGTAAATTTGGTCCTGTACTCCCGCAGATACTTGATTCTGGGAGTGGTGTGTGAGATTTGTGTTTAAATGTACCTGCGACACAGTTAGAGTAGGAACATTTTATTCAACTCGAAATGAATGGAAAACAAACTGAGTCATTAAAGGAATGTACTGATATAATATGAATGAGACAAAGGTTGCTTGTAACAAAGTAGATTTTTAATGTTTAGAAGTCAAAAACACATGTTACAATACTTCTTCTGTTACTTAACAAAGAATCGGTTTTATTCCAAAAATGTCAGTAAAAGACATCGTCCTCTTCGAGCACACTTTCAAAACTCTTCTATGTTTCACAATGAAATAGACTGTAGTCAAAGATTCATGCGTTTGAAAGCGTTCATTTATATGCACGGGGAGTCCCCGGCTTCATATTTATGCTCGTGTGGTCGGTTGCACATAGCCTGTGTAACCGAATGTTTTAACTTTGGAATTATATGCTTTTTATCTTTGGACATTACGGAGTCGTTTTTGTGAATTATTCGTACCTTACCGCACTGGTTAGTAGTAATGAGTAGATTGCGAACCTGCTTTAATGTTCACAGACTGTTTGCCTGATTTGTGACAGTCCTGACGTCACGTAAAATCTGATCATGTAAAAGCAGTTAACTGTGCCATTAACATAATTATAAATAGAAACCCGTCAGCAATCGTCGCGCGTCGCTCGGGCAGCATGCTCACCAGAAATATCACCCGACTCTTTTTTTTTTAATAAAAACTTTACGTAATGGGTAACGTGGTTGCAAATACTCAGTCCACGTGCGCCACGTGCGATGACAAGTTATATTCGCATCAATAGTGGTCGCAATTGTGACTGCTGAGGTCCTGGGTTCGATTCCTGGGTCGGGTAAATTGTTTTTGGGTTTTTCCATCAGTTTCTCGGAAGCAGCCACGGAGTCTAGATTTCTGCTAGGTTGATGGCAATAGGCTCGGCCCCCATTACATGGGACTTAAACATAACTGGCGAAAATGTGGGTGTACTATTATGTACACCTTTGCCTAACCCTTTGGGGATTACAGGTGTGATGTTATGTTATGTTATGTAGTGTGACGAGGGGATCAATCTCGCTACATTTTACTCGTAAGTCCGAACCTTACCCTTTTTAAACCTTTCCCGCTATAACAGTTTATTACAATAGACTGTTTAACAGTAAATTGCTCCAATTTACTAAACTATAGTCAAGTGGTGACCAATTTTTAGTTTCACCCGGTAATTTACCGTTTCTTTGTCATGTCTTTATTATTCATTCAAGACTCCATAGTTGCCATAATATACTCTTATATTTTTTTATACTCTATATAATTGCTTATTTAATATACTCTATATAATTGCTTATTTAATATACTCTATATAATTGTTCTTACTGCGAAATTGTTTCCGTTTCCAAATGCAGTACTAGCGAGCTTTTACCGGCATTTGAGAAATATTGTCAGAAGTCACTTCGCTCGCTTACAGTTTACTGAGAAAAATTTAACTATAGCAGAACTTATTCACAAGAAAGGCTTCTAAAGCAGTCGTAAATAGAGAAAAATATCTGAGAAGTGAATTCTTTTAAAAGGAAACTATAAATATTTTTGTGGGAGTCGGTCTTTAAAATGCGAAGCAGTTTTGAATTGCTAAAGAAAAAATAAAATGCCGCGAATGCTTTTTCATTGCAATTAATAATACAAATTTGTTCGTTGATGAATATCATAGTGATGAAAATTTGTAACAAAACTACAACCAAGGAAACCGATGGAATCTATATTATCTACCTATCGATAACTCCTATAAATAAATACTCAGTGCCTAGTTATAGCGATAAATACTTTCGACTTCAAATCAATACTCCTTCAGTAAGATAGTTGTTGATGAAATACTTGTACCTTATCAAAGTAGATGGAAGGCAGAAGTGGAAAACTTGTAGCTCTATTACTAGCGGGTAAATAAATACTTCGGAACTGTATTTCTTAAAGATGAAGTTAAATAGCGTTCAAGTTTTAATTAACTGGAAGATTAAATTTGAACCTTTAAGTAAGGGTTGTATTTTCTGTTACCATTATGACGATGTGAAGAAACAAAAGGCAAAATATTAAGAACAATTAAAAAAGTAACGCAATGAAGGACTAGCTCAAACATATTATGTAAACGTATCGGAAAAAAAAATCAATATCAATAAAAAATATATTAATATCATTTGTAAAAAAAATAGTTTGTAGGTAGTTTAAGATACTTAAGCTGGCTATGAAACAGCGAGTTGGAAAATGTATCAGTTAAATTATAAAAATAAATAAATTATTCATTAATTTTTCTTCTTACCAAGATACTTACGAACGAGACTTGCGTGAATTAGTTGTTTAAGTTTTCTTACATACCTTTGAATTCATAATTTAAAAAATAATTTATGAACGTTTCATGGTTACCTAAGAGGACAAGCGAAATACCCATCTAACTTCCAACAAAAAAAAAACTTAAATGAATTCTTTGACGTCACTGTTCTTCAAAGCAGCTAACGTTAATTTTTGATGTCTCACAGCATAGAAACTCAATTAAAACAAATCTCTCGCCACAACTCACATTGGTACTCCGTACTTCAGCACACGGCACAGGGCTGACGGCACAGATCGCGGCGTCTCCACCACTTCGCACGTATAATTCCCGTAATTTTCGAGCCCATTGGCCGGGAAAATATGAATTTGCCTGCGATAGTTCAAAGAGCTTAGAGAATTAACTTGACGAGTACTTGCTGAGTATCATTTGTAATTATGAACTTGTAAGGATGAGATGAATGTTATGTTATGTATGGGTTAAGTATGTAAGATTGACGGTAAGCTTTTGATGTTACAGCGAGAAAAAGTACAATGTAATTTTTACAAAACGTTTTTTTAACCGACTTCAAAAAAAGGAGGTGTTTTGATGTATGACTGTATGATTTTTTTATATATGTTCACCGATTTCTACGCCAATTGTTGACCGATTTTCCATATTTTTTGTAATAAATCCAAAATGTGGATGGTTTTGTATGCCCTTTTAAACAAAGTTTTGTTGCTGTCCGCTGCGAAGCTGTCCTACTTGTAACAGCATCTTATTTTGGTAGAATTAAGCTGGCTGATTTAAAAATAATAACGTAATTAATTAAATTTTTAGCCTTTTTTTTAAAGCGACGATTTTTTTGTCGCACTCTTGAACTTTAATTGTCGGTATTGAGCTGAGCATTGAGGATTCGAGACATACAAGCGAGTGAGAGCGCAAAAAAACGCACTGTTTCGGATTTTTAGCTCTAAGAAATGTGCTGAAAACCCATTACCCTATAAAAATCGCTTGTTGGGTTTGGTGGTCGCTCAATCTTCCAAGAGTTAATATCGTGTACCACACTTTACTTCTTTACAATAGCCAATACCATCACGCTTCAAAAGTGTCCGGCTCTACGTGACGTCACCGTTTCCACTCACAATTGTTCACTGTTCACTCATTCATTACTGAACGACTGAGCGAGTGTGATAGACACGTGTCGAGTCGTGTCGTGTTTGATTGTTCTAAAGAACAGCTATTGTGCCAAAAAATCTCAGTTTGAAGTTGAGGGTTGGGTTCTATTGTTTTGAACTCTGGAGTAAAATTTTCGGCTTTTCGACCACTTGTAAAACTTTTAAAATAACTTATTAGAATTGAAAGGAAAACATGACAATGCTACCGGTCTTCTGGGTATGTTGCCGGTAGACAACCGTATGAGGAAATACTTGCACGCTTAAATGTTCTTTTTGTATAAATGTACCTTAGTACCTATATTCAAAGAAAAATATATTAAAAAAAAAATGTACATCTTTCTGTGTCTGTGAGTTCTAAGTTCCTGCCGCCTCTTCCCTTACATTTACGATTGACTCATTAACAACCACTGACTCATCGAGCGTGAAATTTCCATGCACGTATGTACGTACATAATTATTTGATTATCTGTATCTATAGACAATTTTTTTTATTTCTGCGTATGGCCTTTGGCACTATAAACTTCTCTTTTGCGTGTAGCAAGATAAACACTGTAACCGACAACGGCCACATGTTACACATTCAAACGACACATGCTGCTACAACGACTAAAGATAAATACAAAATAGCGACCCCGACTTACGAACAGTAAGTCGTGGGTTCGAACCCAGGCAGGCGCATTACTTTGTATAATTTATTTCATCACCACTGCTCTCAAAAACGGTGAAGGAAAACATCGTGAGGAAACCGGCATGTCCTAGAACCAAAAATTCGAAGACATGTGACATCTACCAATCCGCACTGGGCCCGCGTGGTGGATTATAGCCTATTCCCTCTCATAGAGAGGAGGCCTGTGTCCCAGCAGTGGGAACATTAAGAGGCTGATGATGATGATGATGATAACACTCATATAGTAAAAAAAAAAAAGCATTTTTCTAAACAAGCTTTTCGATATAGGTGTAACGTAATTTTTTTCCTATTCTTCTCTCCAAACCCGTTAATTGATACCCGTATCATGGCGGTGCATAAAAAATAACTAGTCCGCCATCTTTGGGAGTCCGCCATATTGGATTGCAATGACGTCACTTAGCTAACCATGCATTGTCATCCAAACTAAACTTGTATGCAAAATTTTAGTTCCATCGGTTGGGGATACCTGTTTTAAAATTCTGTTGCAAGACTTAACCTAAACAAACATACAAACATTGCAAGTTCATAATAAAAGCTTGTAAATTAGCTTAGAGCAAGACACAAGCAACCACGACGCAACTGAGATGCAACAAAACTCACGCGAAGAAAGCAAATGACACACATTGACGCAAGTCACATTGCATGAGGTAATCGCGCCACTATTTTTTTACTACAAAGAATCAAAAGAACCTGATAATATTAAAACCCTCTTTTTCCATCTCAAAACACAAGCAAACTAAAAGAGCACTAACTACTCTTTCTCATCCTCTTAATCCTCAAACAGTAACAATCCAAAGCTTTGACATGTCACTTTGACACATGATCATCGACGCGAGTTCGCAGTTGCTCGTTAGAAGGCGCGTGTGTCGCACGTGCGCACGCGCGCCCTAACCTAATTGATTATAATTACGACCCTTAATTTGTCCCCTTTTTGTACTGAATTGCTCTCTAATTGGAGAATAGTTTTTTGTGTGAAATTATTCTGGAACATGCCCCGCGTGTGACTAGAATTTTGAATCGTGTGTGTTTTGTTATTTGACTAATAAATGGCGGTAACGATTTGAACTACATTTATTCATGTTGAAACCAACTCGTTAGCATGGTGTTGGTTTAAAGCTATACCTAAAACTTATTTCAATATTATTATTGCAGTTAACTATTATAGTGTGGAATGATACATTTTGCCTAAAGGGCACCTACGGTACTATTTTAAAAAGAACAATGGAAGGGTTCCTTCAATTCTCGTAAATACTCAATAGCATCGAGGTTATCACAAAAAAATAAAAAAAAATAAAAAAAAAACATTTATTTCAGATGTCTAAAAGATCCATATTAGTTTCAAACATTCATTAAAATTATTAGAATTAAATACATTAAAAAAAAAAATTACATTTATCAAATTATTAAAAAAAATAAAGTATTTTTAGTTTCGATAAAATACATCTCTAACAAAAGATTCAATTTACCACACCAGAGAGCACAGCATTAGACAGATTCTTATCAATTTCATTCAATTTTAAAAACTTTATTCGCTTTCCCCTATTTACATGACATGAACAATTGCAACCCTTACAAGTTTTAACCACAAAAAAACCGATATCTATTTGGATTTGATAAAAACTCGCACAGCGTCTACATCAAAGGCAACTAAGTCCATGTAACGAGTCTAAATCCATATAAATTATGTATTAACGTTTATGTTAAGCCTATTTTCTTGGTTCTTTCGTCACAAATAGGATCAGCCAGCCAGCACAAATCTGGACCGCCATCTGTGACCGAATCTTTGAGTGGACACACGGGCCTTGCGGATGTGATGATGTTGCTTATAGTGGATTTTTTTTTTTGCCGTTTAAAAAAATAATTTACTGAATTTTATCAAATACGTTTTATGTTACGTCGGTGTTTCCTTCAGCAACTCTCATGGTTACGGTACTGAAAAAATCAAAGTTTAACATTTATTTAGTCTTCAAAACTTATTTGATACTAATTCTGGAGATCTTGAAGATGGACCAAAAATGCTTCATATTTTACGATTACGATTTAACGATATATTATTTTACGATTTTTTTTACTAACTCCATTTTTTACTTAAAAATAAAAATTCACCGTACAAATTCACCTAGACGAGCACACTCTCTAGTCCGTATGTCCCAAGTATTATAGAGGTCGTTAAAATTCAATTGTTGCTAGCTCTCCGACGGTCCCCTTCTATTGATGTAATAAGTCCATTGAGACTGCATAATTGCAAATCATTTGTGGGTTTTTGTCGATAGTTCCGACACAGGAGACTTCTATTATGAAGCGCAGTGAAACGCAAATTCTATTATAATCGATATCTCATTTACTGCCCCGTATTGGGGAGGATGAGTTTATTATTTTGTTATTTTATTATGGTGTATATTAGTTATGTGTGGGTTTATCAATGTTGTGGTTTGGTATTGGTCATTTACTTGTTGTGTTAACATTTTGAAGTGACTTTATTAATATTGACAAAATATATATACAGCTGCATCAACCTTAACATAGTTGGGAGAGCACTAATAAACCAGATTATATGGCTATATGAGTAAGATGCTTTATATTCATCGAGTGACTAACCTAAATTTAGTCAATCCTCGTTAGTCGTGTCAAGGATACGGCCTTGGGTCCGCACGCAGCTCGCAACTAGATCTTAAGAGGTCACCTTGCAAATTTAGCTGAATGCTCTATAGAAAATCAAGTTTAACAACCCCGATTTGCATTATCAAACACAACAATTACATTTGGCTGTTAGGTTTACTTTCTACCATGCCGACTTTTCGTGGCTTCCAGATAATATTGTGAAATCGGAAATAATTCCAGATCAATATACAGCCAAATATCCTAAAATATAGCGGCATCTGCCTCCAATATTCCATTACACAACTCGGCTCATAAACTACAGGCACAAAGGCCGTTCCAGACAGTCATCACAGTGTTATAACAATAAAACTACGTCACCTATTAACATTTATATGTTCGTCTGGAAGAAACCTCCTGAATGTCCACAACTTTTCCCTTATTTCGAACGGTGACTCATATTTACCCTCGAAAACGGTCAATGTCATACGATACGGGAGAAAACCAACACAAATTTGCCCTCCAATTTTTCCCATACATCTCTATGTTTACAAAGCTAAGGTTGAAGTTCGAATGATTTTTTGCGCAAAAGGAGGTGGGAAAAGTTGGTGCAATAGGCTGTATGTGAGAATGTCTAATGGGGTGGACGCGACGTATTCGCGAATTGGGGCGACTAAGATAACATTGTATAGGTTTATTATCTGAATATTGCACATACCATGTTAGGTACACATTATATTTTTAGAACACTAAGTGGTAACTTTACCTAAATGCACAAAACGCTTTATCAATGTGGTTGTACTTTGAAAAATATGGTAGGAACGTATTCATTCTACATATACCATATTGTTTAATTTCTAATATTATTACTATTTTTGTTTTGTTTTTAATTCCAGTTTTGATTTAGAACTGACTTTAAATTTTATGTAGTTCTACTTAATTTTATGTTCAACCAATAACTTATATGTGTAGTGTAAACTGTTAGCATAAGTTGGTTATAAATAAATAAATTCTTATTCATCATAATTAGCCAGTACCAACTTAAGGTCAGTTCCTAGAATGTAAAACAATACAATATTTTTAACAAATTACGTTTAAAGAGCTGTGCTGTGTAGCTAATCAGATCACTTGACTTATTTTAAATTTTGACCCAATGAGAATTTTTCAGAAGATTCCAGAAATCGGGTGTTAGTTACCGTTTTGCCCAGTAGGTACGTAGGTGTTTTAAAACGACCAGTTACGACGTCTTTATTGGAGAGATACATGCTGGGTTACCATCATCATTATCATCATTAGCCTATAATATTCCCACTGCTGGGACACAGGCCTCCTCTCTATGAGAGGGATTGGGCTATAATCCACTACGCGAGCCCAGTGCGGATTGGTAGATGTAACATGTCTTCGAATTTTTGGTTCTAGGACATGCCTACATACGTTTCCTCACGATGTTTTCCTTCACCGTTTTTGAGAGCAGTGGCGATGAAATAAATTACACAAAGTAATGCGCCTGCCTGGGTTTGAACCCACGACTTACTGTTCGTAAGTCGGGGTCGCTACCACTGGGCCACCGCTGCTCTCAAGTTCCCAGACAAGGTTAAAACTGCACTAAGTACCTAGTAGAAACATTAAACAGTTTTCTGCGAGCAGTAACTTTCTTCTGTAACGGGCTTTTTTTGACAGCAAATTAACATTTCGATTAAAAACAATACAAGCTGCCAGTGGTAGTAAACCAAATCTGAAAAAAAAATTGCACGTACCTAAATTATGACCAACGCACTTAATGCAAAAACTATCGTAATAGACAGAAAGCATGCACTTTTGCACCCCTGTTACCAGGGGTCGGTACAGGGCAATTATCTAGGGGTTGCACTAATTCTATACGTGCTTAACCTCATTTGTCTGGCTTATTTAACGACTCACGGCTTTAGGACGGCTCGCCCGGATTATCGCCGGCAATATTTGAGTTAGTGTTACACGTAATTGGAGAAGATTGACGTAGACAAGTGGATCATATATGTCATTCGTATAGGTTAGTAAGTAGATCAACAGTGAAGTACCTTGCCAATAGTTGTTTAGACAAGGTTGCTGGTGCCTGAAAAGGCCGCATACTTTTTATGTTTCTTTAGGCGCGTTTTATACAGTGTGTCAGGTTAAACGAGGGACATACTTTAAGGGAGTGTAGTACTCATGAAATTGGACAACTTTTTAAGGCGCGGATGCAAAAATATGAAAAAAAAAAAAACTGTTGTTCCCTACATTTTGTCGAGTTATGCGAACATAAATGTATAGAGCGGCTGGTTTTATTTTCTTGATTTCAGTGTTGGTCTCTTAGTAAAAGTTGTTCATTTTCATGGGCACTACACTCCCTTACATGGGTACTACCTCGTTTAACTTGACACACTGTACAGAAGAGACTTGGAGAGGGCATGGTGTGGCGCGAACATTTGTAACCTCGCGACATTAAATTATACGACGTCACCTGGAAGCGCGATCGCAATTCTCTTTCCGACAAAAACTATATTTTTATACTATTAGTTATCTATACAGGGTGTAAACAGACTCTTCACGAAGCCGTCAACCAAGCATTACGTACATCAAACTAAGTAACTGTACGCAAAAATTAGTGCTGGGAAACGACTTTTTTTTTGGGCTGAAAAATCACTTTTTACGGTAGGACTCAATGTAACGCACTCAAAACATTGTGCTGATGGATGGATTGAATAGTAAGGGGCTCCTGGAGGTGCTTAAAATAAAACTCATACATTAAAAACAAGTATTTAAAAAAAATGTTGTGAAAAAGTTCGATCTTTGACCCCAAATATCTCCGTAACTAGAAGGTTCCCAGGTATGGTCTAGAACAAAAAAATGATCGCAATGACGGGGAAAACAAGTGCCTTTCGGCTTCGTTAAGAGTCTGTTTACACCCTTTATTTTAATTTAAGATTTCTTTGATTATCTGCTACCACCACACGCCCTCACGTCTCTCCTGTATAAACCGCGCCTTAGAGAGTATTAATAATTACTTCTTTATCACCTAATGTTTATTTCTTAGTGTGGGCTTGTAGCAAGTAGTTACAGCCTCATACCTTCAAGCGTAAGCAATGTTTCCTGAGGCCGCTCCATGGATGGGTGACCATCCATTACACACTGAGACCAATCCGTGTCTTAGAAAGTAAGTTAAACCGTTGGTCTCGGCTGTTATCTTAACTGATCTTTACAGTCGTTACGTATATTCAGACGAAGTTTGACCAGTCTTACGGGCAATAATACTAATAAGTTTTGTCACTATCCGCCATTGGTGGGCAAAGAGAATACTCATGTTTAATATTGTGTCGCTGTCCTCCAATGGTGGCCAGGGGACATAATGAAAAAAAGTCCTGTCACTGTCAGGTTGTCACTGTCGATTTTAAAGCACTGAAAAATAAGACTTAACAAAAAAAAAACAATAATTTTACAAAAATAAATCAAACTGTAATTTAAACTCCAACACATTGGCAGATTGTCAATTAGCAGAAATAATAAATCCGACATACAAGCCACCCGCTGTTTATCTCGATGGTATCTTCATCCCTCGCCGCTAGGGGCGGGCAGGAGCCAGTAATTGGGCGCGATGCCGGAGAGATAACGCCGTCTGGCCGGCTACTGATTAAATGCATGCGCATATTTCTGGATGTTTGCTTTTGGATTACGGAAGATTGGTAGGATGTCAGAAACATTGTGTGTATTGTAAGATAGACAGAAAAAACGACAGTTTTTTTTTTTGATAATTTAAAGTATTTCAATGGGGAGTAACTTTTTGCCTTTTTAATTTTTTATCTTCCCTAAAATAACTAATAATAACCTAAACTGTATTGTAAATTCTTTATACGATTTCACACTTTCATCCGATTTATAAAAAAAGCAACATTTGGATGAAGTTATATTTATAGATTACCAAAAATATTCAGCAAAAGCACCGTCTGTTTATCAACACGAATCGTTTAAGTTCAATGAAGAAAAGGGTTCCCCACATACGGCTCGACAATGTTACCACAAAAGTGATTTGCGAAATTCGTAACTTTGCCTCTGCTTAACTTCACAAACCCACAACTTTGCACGCCAAAACAAAATTAGCATATCCCACAGCTTTTGGTAATTAAGTGTCTTTTTAAAGCAATGATAATTACCGATTCAGCCTTTGTAGACAGCCTTTTAATCACAACCCTTTTGCAACAATTCTGCTTACCCTAATGACGTCACCGTGACATAGTGTTCAGGATAGGGTTGGTACTCTGTAATTACCCAGAATCAGGGTAATTCGGACCGCTGAGTATGCCGAGCTTTTTGCTCGTTAGCCCTGAGATGTGGTGCTAGTGAAAGCGTTGAGCGGAGCGGAATTACCTGGACGAATATCAGCACAACTTGTCTGTTTCAATTTATTTGGGGCACTGTATATTCAAGACATGGACGTTACGTACTTCTGATTAATGCAATACCTGTGCTTTTGTAAAATTAAAATTAATCATGTCTTTTTTTCAGATTACCAGGCGCGGGCCTCAGACAACAGCGCAGAGGATGTAAACATCACAGATAATGTGATTGTTGTAAAAAACCAACAACCTGGCTGCTGAGGACTGTTTCAGGTCAAGACAGTAATTTAAACCCGAAAAAAGAAAGACTAAATAACAAAACAGCCAGCACTGGTGCCTCACCTCAACCGTGCTTCATAGAGCGCGGAAGAGCCGCGTCATCACCGCTCAGATTGCCGGTGAAATGGCTGGAACGCGAGAAGGGACGTCTCGTAACCTCTCCGAGTCGATACATCGTAGAGAGAGGAAACACTAAGATTAATGACGATGTAATGAAGGAAAAACGGTGATAATACATGATGAATTTATCAAACAGTATGACATTGTCTCAACCTCTTTTATTTTGACAAGACATGTTGAAAGTCTCCGTACTATCCATACATTGTTTTAAATAGAAGGGAAGGCAGAACAGTATGAATATGATTAAGTTTTAGACTAACTTGTTTGGTAAAGAAGTAAGTGTTAAGTACAGACATGGTCATCGAAGTAAAAAGACAAGCAAGTTCTTATTTAATTAAAATGTAAGTGCCGAGATAGTTAAAAAAGCGACGGTTTAAAAAGAACTTTGAATTGATTTATTTGAAACGAAACTTTAATTTTGGTATTTAAATGATTAAAGAGCAAGATAAATACTAACAGCCCTTTAAACATGAAACTGAGAGAAACAAACCTAAGATCTAAAAGCACTTAATTTAATAATCTCAACGACGAACTCTCGAGAATTATAACGAAATCATCCAGACGTTTGCCTTCTCCATAATTAAATGAACTAAACGCTTTACGGGAAGATAACCGAGTATCGCAAGAACTGTTCCCGCAAGAGGTCTCCAAACAATACGACAATTAGACAATAAGGTCGGACCGTGAATAGCTTAATCTGAAACAAACGCTGTTAACATTCCCTCTCTGCCTTTGTCGGCGCGGCAGACGGGCCCGACAAACGTTGCGACTGGAATTTTAATTCATTGGTGTGGTCTTAGGTTTTATGAATGGGTCTATGATGTCTTCATTGTTGCTAACAGGGAATAATGTGATTCGGGTGTAGCGACATTTTTTTTAAATTTATATCACGGAGGATTTTATCTGCACACGTATTCTACTTTTAGCATATTTGGCAATAGAGTTCCTCGTTTACAAATATCAAATACAAACATTTTTAAAAGTACGAGTGAACGTTTGGTTTTCCTACTATAAGAAAAAATCAAAATGGAACCGTGCACCTTCTGACTGGTTCAGAATTAACTACATGTTTACTCGTATTCTTTTAAAAATATTTGTTGTTTACAATACAATATTTATTTTCTCTTTACAAAGGTTCAAATAGTTATAATAAAAATAAATTATAAGATTTATTATAAATTATAAATAATACGATTAGAGAGACATTTTAACAAAATGCATGATATATGTATCTTTGTGAGAGACTGACGTCCATAATAGGATACATTGCGTGACGTATCCCCGGGCTCTTACCTCGAATAAAATGTAGTTTACGTAAAATAATTTGAATACTCAGATATCAATGTTTGTTACTAAAAGACAATTTATTGTAATCTTTTTAAAAACCGCTGGTCTACTAACCCCAGTCCTCATTGTTACCGGCGCAGTGTCACCGCGACCTGCTTTCACGGAAATCTTGGTAAAGCGTCATTTGCACTTTTCTCGCGGTACAAAAACATCGCTAGAGAGATGAAAAATGAAATATCACAAGCAGCCCTCGGTTCGCAAGAGCTTCAAGCTATTTCTTAGCAGATAATACGTTTTCTGAGAAAACAATGCGCGCTGAAGATTTCTTATGAAGTGCTTGAAAGTATTGTTGGTTAAAAACGATGTGATTGTGGCAGTTATATTTATTGTTGTTGGGGAGATTGTGTTTTCTTGACCCGATTTTATGGCACTATGAGTACGTGTCATAGACTTGAATTTACTTCATCGTGTTACGATTTTTTGTTTTTTTTTCGTTTTTTTTTTTTTTTAGAATACTCAAAACCGGCTTTGCTGCCATCTCAGATTTGAACGTGCGTGTTTTCTGCTAGAGTAACTAGTTGCTGACACTGTGTTTACATAAGAAAAAATAAATGCATTGCTACTTTAACCTTTGCAAAAATTAAACTAAACTTTGATTTTCGTAGTAACCATAAAAGTGAACAATTTTAATGTGAGAAAAGTAGATGAAACATATATTTTGATAGCATTCCATTATAGCTATTGTATCAATCTCTAATATAAACATAAACAAACTCCATATAATATATTTATCTACACGTTTGTAGTCTCTGAGCCCGATCAGCCATTTCCGAGAGCGTCAACCTTTTAGCGCGGTGTTTCATCGTGATTCGTGACGTATATCAATTTGTTTGACAGACACAATTTACATGTTACGGTAAAAACAAAATATACCTCAAACATGTCTACATTTTGATATGTTGTATTTGAAGTGATTTTCCACAAAACGTATAAAAAAATACGTACGTAAAAAATACGTATCGGTAAAATTGTGTTTCGTTGTTTATAAACGGTTTAAAAATGTTACGTATACCTGTAGTTTATTAATTGTTTGGTATTCAGGAGAACTTTCAAAAACTGTGAGGTAAGCAAGATTTTTCTTTTTTTTTTAAATTGCAAGAAATTTTCTGAAAGCCTGACGAATCTCGGTTGTGGAGGTCAGGTAGGCAGTTGCTCCCTATAATATTCTGCTGCATCCGGTTAGACTGGAAGCCGACCCCATTATAGCTAGGAAAAGGCTAGGCTGATGACATAAGAGAACAAATTTTAAGCTTAGTTACATTCCTATGTTGTGGACTGTCACAGATGGGAGACAGGCTGCTGAGGAGAGGGAGTCCACCACGTGGACCCACGACGGGTTGGTGGGCTATCTTCGAATTTTTGGTTCAAGGACATACCGGTTTCCTCACAATATTTTCCCTCACGGAGTAGGTTAATTATGTTGATACTTAGATCAAATTCCAAACTTTTACAACATTACCAAGCAAACTGCCACTCAATCGTAAAAAAACGGAACAACGGAAATGGCATTATTCGAAAAACATCAAGAAAGATGTCTTACAGAAAGTGAAGACACCGGAAGACGTCATTAAGTATTGACAGCGCGATGGGAGTGGAGAGAAAGCAGACTCATGTCCTTATGGGGTGCGCCCCGCGTTGGCCAAGTTGTATGGGGAATGTCATGGGACTGTCTGGAATGGGGTATTAGAAATGAATGGAATGAAGGTTTTTGATTTTCGGGAATTAGTTTTAAAGTTTATATTAAAAGAGAGAGACCAGAAACTTTTGACTTATAACACTGGTAAGTCTTTGTTATTTAGTTCAAACCGGAGTTCTAAGACGGAATAAATTAATAAAATACGTACTGAGCGTACTTTCGAGTACGTCCACACACTTTCCAGTATATATTTTTTATTAATTCAAAACCCCTAAAAAAAAAAACTTATATCATACGGTCGTGTTCTACTTTAAATAGACGCGTTTCCTAACTGGATTGTTACCGAACCCTGCTGATAATGTATAAATCCGTTTCCAAATCATGATAACATAATTCAGACAGCTTGTTTCCTAAACTCCTCCTCTAAACCCCTATTTTAACACTAAACTACAAGTTTTACCCCCCCAGTTTACACTCGATTTATGTAAACTACCAATTTTACATACACCCGGAGTTTACATAAGAAGTGCAGTTAATTCGTTCGGCTTCCGATCGCACTGCAGTGTTGCGGTGCGCGCATAAATTGTAGTATCGTGCCATTCGACGTTATTTATGTTACGTGGATGCGCGATCTCAGACGCATAAATACGAATCGGAGACTTGGGGCCGTACTAGTGGTCAAGGAATCAAAGTCTAAAAGAAAGTGACTAGAAAAGGTAAGCTACGAATATGATAGAACTTTACACTGAATTTAAGTAAACACGCATACGAATTTAAGCATTAAATTACGAGTATTATAACAAAGTTCAAGATCATAATTATTTGAACTTGAATGAATGAATGAATGATTTATTTACTTAATAAAAACTTAAAGCTAAATACATAGCCCCACAAAACTGCTTACGCAGTTTAACTGTGAGATCTTTGAGTCTCTTTCACATTAAACTTAATATCAGGTACATCTATAACCTATATATTCTTAATACCTACACTTACAAAGAATCTAATAAATATTTTTTTAAGTTTACGTGCGAATTTTAATTTATTATCTTCTTGTCTGATGTCAGCAGGTAAAGTGTTCAGTAAATAGGGAACGCGTCTTTTTAAAGCCCTGTCGCCATAGGAATTACTAACTCTGGGTACATCATATTTACCCGCTGTCATCGACCTGGTACTTGTTAGAAACTAATGCGTCGCTACTACAACTACTACGTACTGCGTACTTATTGGAAACATAAAATCATATAGGAATTTATCGAGCAGCATTTTCTATTTCTATACGTACTATGCGAGAAAAGAAAGATTTTTAAAAGTTGACACAAATTTCAAAACATTGTGTTTGATAAACCAATCACCAAAAAATATTTACAATTAAATAATCCTGGTCTAATTCAGTTTTATTTAACATTGTCCCTCTCATATAGGCGAACTCTTCTAATATAGTGTACTAGTCAACCTAGTAGGGGAGACTTCACGAGCCACTACCTCTCTGAATTATAAGACGGTACTAAATCCGCGATTTGATTTATGAGTTATCGTAAATGTTGACGAGTTCCGCCATCGCCTGATTTAATTACTCAGTTTTAATTATTGTTTTACTGCTGTTGCGACTGAATTGTTTACGCGAATGTCTCATATTTATGCATGTTTTATTTTAGAGTCTACACTATAGTCAACCGGGTTACCAATAGCGCCCCTTGTCAATGTAATTCGAGTGCCAAAAATCGTTCTAGCAATGTGTAATTTATTGCTTAAATTGCAATTTAAGTTTTTTAACACCCACTAAGAAGTATGTTTCAAATTAATTACACGTAAATGTAAGAAAATAATAATATGAATCGGTTTCATATCGCTTTATTAAGAATATGATTGAACCTTGGCCAAAAAAAAAAAAAAACCCTTAAACGCTACAAACACACTATTATCACGGACAAAATCCGGACCTAACATTTTGAACTACAAACTTTCTTTGAGCGCTTTCTATAGGCCGTTATCACACTATACAGTCTATTGAGAGAACACGACGCACGGTGATTGATATTAATGGTCGCCGGTGCGGTGTGTAGACGCCTTATCTTTGCCGTCGACGAACTACGCTGACTCCGTCAGCCAAAATGAGGTAACTCAAAAAAATCTATTTTTCTAGAAAATCTAAACATAATACATAAGCACGATCGGCGTAATATTTTTGTGTGGAGGACAGTTCCGCCGTTTTCTTCAAAAGGTTTTTTAAACGTTTTGGATTTCGAAACCATGACCTACAATTCGTAAGTCCACGCCGTTACCACTGGACCATCACGGCCAAAAATGAGACATACAGTGGCCTCCAAAAGTTAGTTGGAATTTTATTTTCTTCGCACTATCAGTTAAAATTATTGTTTCAATTGGTTTAACTGAATTATATAATTAGGTTTTCATTGAATAAAAAACTGGCAGTAATTATAGATATACTGTAGCTTGTTTTTCTTGCGTTATTTTTTTTTAATGTTCTAATAAACACACAGTTTTCTATTCGAACATTTGGTGCTACATGTTTAAAGGTTAAAAATTGAAGTTTAGATTTTATTGAGATACTGCTTATTGGCTTACGAGACCAGAACGGACGGAGGCCTTTTCATAAAATAGGCCGGAGATGGCAAAATAGTTTGTAGTTTGAAAGAGGCTGCAAGTTTTGAAGTGTGGACGTAAACCCGGCGAATGAAAGGGTATGGTAAATAGACGAAGTTTTAGAAGAATTGATAAAGTATGCTGGTGGAAAATGTTTTGATAATAAAACTTTTTGGCTGTCTAGCTATGGAACGGATTCTTGAGTAAAAAAAGATCTTATTGCTCTCAGTTAAGTGCAAATAGTAGGCACTTTGTTTAAATATCTCGTATTCAAAAATGTAAAACAACTATAGTAAAGTAATTTTGCGTTCACGCTTTTTTTTCAATGTCTCTTGTATTTCTTATAGTAATTTTCTATCTATGTATGAAGAAATAAATGTTCCTCCATTTCTTCTTACTTTTATCCTAGATAGCAATATATTAGTGGTGCACCATGAAGGCGTTTCCGATACAAGACGATAAATTACACGCAATGCCGGCTACGGCGCTACGGTGTAGCAGTGCAGCTCTATCGCTACGACGCTCGCTTGCTACGAGACTACTCATTCGCTACGACGTCGAACGTTTGATGCTACGCGGAATGGGAGCTAAACAGGATAAGAATTCATCGGTCAGAAATTTCCCTCCAAACATTTCATTACATTGCGAAAATAATTGTGGTTCAGTGAAAATATATGCCTGGGTTATTAATCCAGTCGACGTATTGGATTGATTTATTTTTAAAAGGATTGAATCACTCGGTTAGAAGAAAATAATGATATGCGTCGTGGAAAATGGGTCTTACTGTGGATTTTGTTACGACGTATTTCCTGTGGATTTTTAATATGTATCTGCCCCCATGCAACTACAGAACTCCACTTGCGAGTTTCCTTCGCCTCATCCAAGATATTCTCTGGTCATACATATGTACGGTTGGCCGGTTGTATCATAAGATATTAATGTAGAAGATATTTTGATTGATTAAATATCTTCTCCGGTAATAGCTGTCAGAAAAACACTTGAGCCAAGGATTTAAACACAACTCTGCACAAAAGATAACATTTACAAAAAAAGAAAAACGATATCATCACTTACGATCGATCAGGCATTACCTTTCCTCTCAATTATGATTTAATAAATCATCATCAGCCTTTTAATGTTCCCACTGCTGGGACACAGGCCTCCTCTCTATGAGAGGGAATGGGCTATAAATCCACCACGCGGGCCAAGTGCGGATTGGTAGATGTCACATGTCTTTGAATTTTTGGTTCTAGGACATGCCGGTTTCCTCACGATGTTTTCCTTCACCGTTTTTGAGAGCAGTGGTGATGAAATAAATTACACAAAGTAATGCGCCTGCCTGGGTTCGAACCCACCACTTACTGTTCATAAGTCGGAGTCGCTACCACTGGGCCATCGCTGCTCACATTTAATTTGATTTAATAAATACAAATATATTTTTATTAGTTTATATATCTTAGCATTATGTATTTATTATTATTTACTTATATGTGTAATTATATTTAATATTATAGTTTAAGTTAAGTAAGGCATATAAATGCATTATTCTCGTCCTTTTCTCACACACTATTGTGTACGTTTCTTTATCATTTCTCCTTTTGCAGGTCTGCTGGCAGATTTTTTTTTTGAAATAATCAGTACCTTTGTACTCATATTTTATAATGTTACTCTCCTGTGTTGTCTACTGTGTGTACATAAATAGTAAAGTAAATAAATAAATCAATTCATTATCCTTACATACTTACTTTATCTACAATCCTAGCCAAACGTTGCCGTCGCCTCGGCGCCAGTCTTGACCCTGCCCCGTTCACACCGCGGCTGGTGCCCCACAAATCTTGCTAAACAAACAACTACTGGGAATGGGATAGCTTTATAGCTAAAAATAGGACGTCCACTGATTGTGTAGCAGTAATGGTTCCCGTTATTTGTTTGTAAACGAGTAATTAGTAAAGTAATGAAGATATTGTGATTAAATTAGAAAGAAATCTAGGGTTTCTGAATTGGGTCAGTTCAGGAAAGCTGGGTTTTTGACTTAGTTATTTCAGTTGATTAAATCTATTAAGCAAACTATTATTTTTATCATAAAATGAATTAGGTATAAAATAATAATACATGCAGTATTATTTTAATAATACATGCTGTATTAATTAGGTTTTATTAACTATACTTTAAGAAGCAACGCACTTCAAAAGTAGTATAAGACGAGGAGAGATAGATGAGGAGCGACAACCTTAAAAAGGCTGCTGGGATAGACTGGATGCGCAAGAGCAGAGGAGAGAGTGTTGTGGTATAGCTTGGGAGGACAACGTCCAGATAGCAGAGGAGAGAATTAGGCTCAGTAAATCGAATGATTTTCGTAACAAAAAGCAATCCTTAGTTTGATTTCAATGCAGGTTAACTAAACCCTTACCTATTTTTAAAGCAGTAGGTATACGTACATTAAGTAGATAACTACACAAAACTATTTACCTTGCGGTTTGTTTACAGTAACACATTTGCAACCCTTAATAAGTACCTAAAACACCTCCCACTTCCCCTAACCACTATTAACCCCAAACCCTTCACAGATAAGAAACACATCTGACGTGGCATTACCGAGCGCAGCGACGCAGTGTTGCCAACTATTAGGTAGCGAACTAATTGGGTACAAAGCGAGGGGCGATCGCGCGCAATTAGCACGGGCCCCGTCTAATGGCTCGGAAGTTTTGTAGCGAGTGTAGCGACCACTAATTACTGACCGTGGAGAGTGGGCCTAGAGGTGAGCGGGAGCGGGTTGGAAGATGTGGGTCATGTTTGTACTGGTGTCGAAATTCCGTGGCAGGTGAGGTCCTGGGTTCGATTCCCGGGTCAGGCAAAGTGTTACTGGGCTTTTCCACCAAGAAAATCTCAGTAGCAGGAACGAAGGCGTTTCCGATACAAGACGATAAATTATACGCAATGGCAGTGCGTGTCTCATAAGATAAAGTAATTAAAAAAAAAAAATAGTACAATTGGCAAATAAAAAGTTATGTGAAAACTTAATATTTCTTTATACTTTTAAGGTGTCTCTTCACAAATTGCAAACTTAGGTCGTTTATTATTTAAACAATAAATTAAACAAGTTGCTATCTCTATAATTAAACACCACTTCGAAACATTAATAATCAACACCTCATTACCTTCAGAATGAATCGCGTCCTCTTCTAATTTACACTACATTACGAAAATTTCCACGTCAATGAAAATATAAGATGTAAACTTTCTTGCTTCGTGCCCAAATTATCTGCCGCGTATGCAAAAACGTAAAATAGGAGAATTGGGAATATTTTGATTGTGACTGTGAAATATTTCAAGTACTTTAAAGTAAGGGAAAAAAAATCAATAGGTATGAGCACCATTGATGAGAAGTTGTTTAAAACTGAATATAGCTTTGTCTATGGGTTACCACACATCTACGACGACTCTGGCATGGCATGCATTAGAGGCACCAGCGTGCAAATACTCGTTTCACATATAATATTATTTTACTTGATTTTATGTATGTATTAATATCTATGGATGATGCTGATACGTACGAGATTACAAATTGCAAATGTCCTAACGTCCCGTTGCCGTCCCCTCGCGCTCTGCAATTTGTGACGTGGCTGGGTTAAAACACACAGAAGTCACTGATTTTCTTTGCGTGAGTACCTTCGCTCCGCAAATGACATTGCGGTAACTTGTGGCATGCTTTTTTCACCGCTGACGGTGATCCAAAACGCGTCTCGGTTGAGCGCTTGTGGCCAAGAGGTGTGGCATCGGTGAGTACTTGCTATCAAGTCTGCTGCCTGCTTTTTTCGCATCTTACTGTAGAGAAAATGTGTAGGTGATTTTCTTCGTAACAATTAACGTTAATGTCACCTTTCCATATGACCTAATTGTTGATGTAGAAAGAGCTGCGTGCTAAGCAAAGACCTCGTTTATTTTGTGCATGTTCCGTTGAATAAAGCTATGAATATTTAATTCAAGAACGTCTTTATAAAACATGCATATGGTAAATGTATTCTGTGGTTTTAAATGGCAGAAGTTTTTACTGCTTACCTAGGTTCAATACGTAATGCCCAGTTGCTACTAACACCTAGCACTAAACTACATTAAATGAATAATGCCTAAACAATACTGCTAATAAGGATTGAATTTCCAACAGTGCAATTAATAATATCTTTACATAGTATATTACAAACTCGCTCGCGCTGCTTACATCTTTTAAACTACGCAACCGATTTTAATGCAGTTTTCAACAATAGACAGAGCCAAGAGAAAGGTTTATGTGTATTACATTGCACCCGTGCGAAGCCGGGGCGGGTCGTTAGTCTATATATATATAAAAATCTCGTGTCATGGTGTTTGTGGTCGTCCTCCTAATGAACTTTTTATGTATATTTGGTAAGTATGATAATAGTTCGTAAATATTTCACACCATAATTTATATGGCAGAACAACGTATCCGCGGTTAGCTAGTTTAGATATAAAATTAAGTGTCATTTACTCTTAAAACAGCCATTAGTCTCTTTTCAAGTAGGCGATAAACGAAGGCGTTTCCACAAAAAAATTGTATAACGAATCAGCGTTGTATTTTATTTGTATTATTTAATATAAGTATCAATAATACCCGCATATTACCGTCCCACTGCTGGGCAAAGGCCCCTCTCTGACTACTCATATAGAGAAGGCACGAGCATTGATCACCACACTTGATTGACGGGTTGCCGATTCAGATTTATACAAAGTATAAGTCCCATTTTCGTAACGATGATTTCCTTCAGTACATATGAATGAAATGAAAAAGTCACTTTGGTATTTGCCTGGATTTTAACCCACAACCGCGTGCATAAAAAGCGAGGCCTTAACTTCTGGGTTATTATAGCCTGACAATACCTTTCAAATATTTCTAGAAAAGAAATAATGTTTATGTCTCGATTCGTTCAAACTAGTAAAAAGGGCGGGTAATCCAACGCCAAATCGTCCCTCTCCCGGGGTATTTCAATTAGATCCTCTACTATCTATGTACTATCATCTTGCGGTGCTGGGGTCCGTCGCACGAGTCTGCGATATTTCTCAAGATAACGGACCTTGCTTGTTATTGTCGGACGTGCGTCTCGTGTGAGTTATGTGGTTTGTCATAAATCTTGAGACTTTAATTAGAGGGATTGTGTACGGTGTGCAGTACATAACTTTAAAACACACACACACACACACACATTTTATGCATGTTTATAATATAATTGTTGTACTGCGAGGCAATGGCTTTTTCTCATTTGAAAAGGAACGCGCATCTAAGTAATGTCAAACGATTTTCAACCTTAATTTTAGACTACTTTCTATAACAGTAACTAAGTGATGTTTAAAATGTTGATACTGGTTGATAATGGTTGGAAAAGGTGACAAAGTGATATCGATGCATTATGTCAGAAAACGGCTAGGCAACCTGATCCTGGCTATCTATCATAACTGATAAATTGACAAGGAACATACCTACTAAAATACCTTTTGTCATACATGTATTATATTTCATGAGATAAGCAGGCAGGCAGGCAGGCAGTGGATACTTACCTTACTTCTTAATTTTAAGTCCTATTCAGGCAATAATATAAGTCATTTAAAAACCGCATTACCATCCTAACTTCTTAGCAAATATTAAAAATGCGAAAGTAAGTTTGTTTGTTTATTGGTTACCTTACCTCACGCGAGCCAATATTCCTGAAATTTTACATAAACGTTGTCAGGTGTACAGAAACGGACATAGGGTACCTTTCATCCGGAAAAAAAGTACTGTTCCCGAGGAAAACAACAATAACGTTCGATGGCCGCCACGTGTCTTTCGAATCATATTTTTTTTTCTAGGCTGCTCTGTCCCACTCCTGGGCAAAGGTCTCCCTCCACTCCTTCCATCTCTCACGAACCCGCGCGTCCTCCTTCCAGTTCGGACGGAACTTATCCAGTTCGTGCCCCCATCTACTTCGTGGCCTGCCACGACCCCGTCTCACTGTATCAGGTCACCAGTTTCCTATTATTTTGGCCCACAGTTTGTCCGGCATGCGGCAGACATGACCTGCCCAGTCCCATTTGAGTTCGGCAGCCTTTTGAGACACATCAGCTATATTTATTTGGAGCGCAGTATTGTGTTTCGAACACCATCCCTTAATTTTACACCTAGTATACTGCGCTCCATTGAATTATATTATTAAAAGCAGAGTACAACCCGAATCAATGCGAGCAAAGCCGCGGGTAAAAGCTAATTTTACATAAAAGTTAGTTCCAAACGGTGCGATTACCGTCATTTTCACGCGGTTAGCTGTAGGTACTCAGTTTCTTTGAGGGCCAAAACCAACATGTTTTATTATTTCCGTTTCGACACACTTCCTGTTTTCGCTGTGTACGTTTCACGGCTAGATAGCTCGCTAAAATATATATTATATTCTGTTATGTAAAACGGAGAAAAGAGTCCGCGAGAGATAAATGATAACGGTTTTAGGAACTGTGGGTGATAACATAGTGTTTGTTTTAAAAGGTTCGTAATATTATAAAGTGTTGACACATTTTTTATATTTATATGGCTGTGTATAGTGTATTCATGATTGAAGGCTGAATGAAACCAAAACCTTCATTGTCTCTGAAAAAACAAAAGAAAATAACATAACATCACGCCTGTAATCCCCGGAGGGTTAGCAGAGGTGCCTAACTAATAGCAGTTCACCCACATTTCACCAGTTACGTTTAAGTCCCATGTAATAGGAGGCGAACCTATTGTCATCAACTGGGCATAAATCCAGACTAAGTGGCTGCTACTGAGAAATTCCTGATGGGAAAACTCAATAGCACTTTGCCCGACCTGAGAATCAAACTCAGGACCTGCTCAGCAGTCATGCACTAGATCAACGAGGCAATCTTTTCTTTAGTCAACAAAAGAAAGTCATTTTTAAATAATAATTGTGATACAAGAAAAGCACCTTCAATAAAGCGCAAGACGGCAAGTGCGCTAACGGTGGTTTAAAACATTTTTGGCTTGCACAGAATCGCAACGCATTTTCAAACTTCTTTAAATATTCATCTGCCACTTCAACTTTTTCAAACACGTCTGCTTTCTGGCCCATACATTTTACACTGCGTCATGTGAACCAGATAGGCGCTTCCATAACTCAGCTTTGAAAAATTGAAAAATGTGACAACGCTTTGAGGGAGTTTAAATTTTTCCTTTGACAACGTTATAACTTTGGGCATACCGGGTGCTGTGTGGTTGGTATACTGCTTTACTTTGTTAATATTAAATAATCACCGTTCTTTGTTTGGCCTCATTTTTAGGTAGGTGCAATTTTTTATTAAAAAGCACGTACAATCTTTTTCATAATAATTGTAAGCATAGAAGAGGCTGGATATAGTATTTTTTTACATACAGAACCTGACAAAGATACCTAATGACGATACCTGAAAAACATCGTCAAAAAAGATTATTTATCAAAAACTGATGATGTAAAATTTAAAAATAGTTTCAAAACCGCACCCTTATTTTCTATCAAAACAGAGCCCTATCTTTTTTGGTAACAAAACATAAAGTTTTCAACACCCTCATAGTTTAGAGTAAGTAATTAATAAACAAGGCAGAAATTCTTGAACACGCAAGAATCTGACATTCAGGAGTACCCTGGCGTACCCTGGGCCTGTAGTACCCTGGCTGCTGGGGGTGCTTGTGAGCTACTCGCTAATTACTTCGCTAAATATTTACTTTGCACATTCTCCTTTCTGCAAGGGTTAGGGTGACGACATGGCGGGAATAGCGATTTTTAGGTGCACGCTGAATTGAGAGATTTGGTGTATTTTGTGTGATTGTACAAGCAAGTTAAATGTACCTGTATTAATTCACACATTTGCTTAGAAGCCAATCATGTTAATGCTAATTTGTAACGGCAGTTTAAAAAAAATGTTAATCCTTAATTCGTGGTGGAAAATCAAATCCTTTTTTATCCGACATTAAATCGATATCAATAATTGAATAATTATATTCACGACTGACAAATTGTATTCCAACAGACTAAGGGTTGATCCTCATCTGGCAGCACAGAATCTCACTTTTCGATGCTCCTATCGTCTTAGTCACTCAGAACCGTCATTTGCTAGAGCGAGAAACATTAAAATGAACGGATAAACCGCTCTTCCTGCCACAATGCGTGCTACCTTAAGCACGAGCTGAGCGCCTTTGCTGCCAACAGTCGCGACTTAGGACATTCTTGACAACCACTGATTCAAAGAAGATCAATGTTAAAACTGATGACCCTTGAATTCAATTATTAGCCGAAGAGTTCATAAGATCTGAAGATTGAAGAAGATTTGAAGTTACCAGTTTTAATGTTGTAATTTTGACACAGTGCCTAATATCATCGCTCATGCCTTTTTAGGGTTCCGTACCCAAAGGGTTAAACGGGACCCTAAACCGGGGACACAAAGGTCCGTCCGTCTGTCTGTCTGTCTGTCCGTCTGTCACCAGGCTGTATCTCATAAACCATGATAGCTAGACAGTTGAATTTTTTACAGATGATGTATTTCTGTTGCCGCTATAAAACAAATACTAAAAACAGAATAAAATAAATATTTAAGGGGGCTCCCATACAACAAACGTGATTTTTTACTGTTTTTTTGTTCGATATTAATAACGGCGATAGGTAGACGCTTGAAATATTCTTAACTTAATTTTATTTTAATTTAATTATTTATAATTAAATTAAAATAAAATAAATATTTAAGCGTCCATACAACTAACGTGATTTTTTTGCCGTTTTTATCTAATGTTATATAGATAATGGTACGGAACCCTTCGAGTGCGAGTCCACTTGGCCAGTTTTTTCTATGAGAAGAGGTCACTTGAAGGACACTGGGCTAGGGGGGGGGACTTTGAGTGGGACAGTAACAGACTAATATTATTTTATGTCTTACTAACAGCCTCTATTGAAAACCATACCAGCAGTTATTGGATCATTAAATCTATGATGAAGAAAGGGTTGTCAACCTATCTGATTTTAAGTGGCTACGGAATCGACCTATTTAGACGACACACCGCCGTCAGCTACACAATTCCTGGTATAATTCATTAACTGCTTGGTAAATATTTTTATCCGTGCGCAACTATCGGAAATCGTGTAGGTACTTATCGTGAGAGACCTTACTTTAGCTCGTGACGATTAAATTGGAGAAAGATCGAAAAACATTCGACGGGGACTTCCCGAGATATAGAATTTACTTTATAGGAATTCGGGTTATGATCTGTGGGCTAGAATATACAATTAATTTGTTCAATTACAGTCAGAAAGACGACTAATAGAGAAGTATGCGAAGAAGAAGACATGCTGCGCCGACCCTAAATGAATTAGGATAAAGGCAAGAAAACGATGAGTTACAGACAGACAGATTTAATATTAGTATAGATGATAGTCGTATAAAGCTATTGTCAGACTTTTTACACCTGCAGCCTTTGCGTCAGGTATACGCAGAAGGCATATAGCGCGCTGCGTGTGCAGTATAATAATGCCTTCAGAGTGCTGGTGGGGCTGCCGAGGTTTTGAAGCGCTTCGGGTATGTTTGCCGATGCGAAGGTAGATGATTTCTACGCCATAATTCGAAAGCGATGCGCTTCTCTTCGGCAAAGAACACGTAGCAGTTCCCACATCATGCTGAGGGCATTGAGTGACCGGTGGGACTACCCGATGCTTGGCCGATGGGTGTGACTGCACACTCAGGTTGGCTCAATCTAGCTATATATATATATATATATATATCTTTGTTGTCTTTGTTTATTTTGTTATTGTTCTTTGTTGTTTATTTGAGTTACTAATATTAGTCATGTAAGTAGAAATATACTTACATGACTAATATTAGTAACTCAATGTCAATGTCATTACTAACACTATGGACTTTAAGGTCTGCTAATAAAAGATTATTATTATTATAAAGGTATGGATATTACGATTATATCTATATTTAACTAATCCTTGCTATAGTGCTAAACTAAACATAGGTAAACCAAAGCAATGTTGTACCTCAGCTGAATGCTTGGCGATACTGCGCTGAATATTGG
The DNA here is from genome assembly GCA_950005105.1 of Lycophotia porphyrea. Taxonomy (NCBI): domain Eukaryota; kingdom Metazoa; phylum Arthropoda; class Insecta; order Lepidoptera; family Noctuidae; genus Lycophotia; species Lycophotia porphyrea. Next base: position 15,806,061 of record OX465388.1, on the reverse strand, counting down.
GGACATAGCTGGCTGTGGTGTATGCAAGTACGGACATCGCTCTAGATATCCCAGGACTTCGCATTAGGTATTTAGGCTATCAACAAGCTATTTCTTACATTTACAATTGTATTCACGTCATCAAGAAATAAAAACTAGTCTGTTCTTCTCAATTGAAGATGATTTTTGATTAAGAGTGTTAACGACAGACAGCATTTCATAAAAATTTTCAAATCGTTTTTTTTCGAAATTATTGAACCGATTTTAATGACACTTTATACGCATATGCAAGATACCCAGGTCTAAAAATTTGACAGAGGAATATGCGAAATGTGTTTAAAAAAAAAAGATAATTGGAAATTTCTATTTCTATGGAAAAATTAAAATTGTCCTGATTTAGCTGTAACACAATTTTTCAAATATTCCTATGTCAGCTTTTTAGACCTTAAGCGTATGAAGTTTCATTAAAATCGGTTCAATCATTTCGGAAAAAAACGATTTGAAAGTTTGTATGAAATGCAGTCAGTCGTTAACGCTCTTAAAGTTACCGTAAACATTATCTATAAGCAAAAATGTTCATAAGAGTAGTGATGGCTGAGTTGTTCATCACCACTGCTCTCAAAACAGTGAAGGACGCAGTCAAAATCGGAAAATAAAATATTTAGAAAAATACATGTTTAGAGCAATTTCTTGTTTGTATTTACAGACAAAAGTTAATGACTTTTGTGGTTTAAAAATGGCTACTAAATATTTCACGTCGGTACGTACAAATACGTAAAAAACACGTCCACGCACTTGTGACTGTCTGTCACGTACTCCTAATTATTAAGCAAATATCTTTGCATTGATTCTTATTCCAATGTCACCACGTGGTATCGGCCATTTACAAAACACATTGTATCCCTAGTTTATGGGTTTGACCGGCTGACATGTTACCGTAATTAATAATGAAACGTTCCTTCTTTCTTTGAATTGTAAAAACAATATTGAACCGCTTAGAAACTCATAAATTCTTTATTTAATGGGAAGCGCACTAGGGAAGAAAGCTAAGTGACAGGCCAATATAATATTTCAAAGAATCCTTAAGAACATTAATTTCTAAATGCATTTCTCAACACTAACGCCGACATCTGGTTACCATGTTTTGGGCCGTAAGCAGCCAAAGAGACCCTTAAAACAATTGAGACGTTTGAACAAAAACGGTTATAAACGAATTCTGTGAAAGGAGCCCCATGGCTCATCGTGCGTGGTGGTTTGAGGAGGCTGAAGAAAGGATAGGGAACTGGGCAGTTAGTCTTGGACGGTTCGAGAGATCGGACGTAAGAGTTTGGGGAGTTAGTGAGTGTGATCGGAACGAGAAGGGGGACGACAGAGAAGGCGGGCTTCGGCAAAGGCGAAACTGGTAGAGTGTGCAGTACTCCGTAAGTTAGGTTTAGACTAATCATCTTCAATAAACACGTGGTAAGTGTTAACTATGTGTCATTAACTCCTGGCATAAGCAGCAGTTTGGTGGTAGAGCAGAGGAGCTGTTAATAAACATTTATTTCAGCATGACGGAGCAGCCGCCTTATATCACAATGTATAATATGTATTATTATCTCTTGTGTCATGTGTCCACCTCCTGCCCTATATCTTGGCAAATATCCGTCACCTGCGTTTGGTTATAGGGACACGGGGAATGCCTCCCGCTACACTACTCACCTCACGCATACGATATTACACTGCACACTAATACACCCGACTATTGACGAGTATTGACTGTTATCTGACTTAACACATATGGAAGGCAGAACCGTATACTCGCATTTCAGTTAGAATAAACTACATTGGTCAGTAGTGAAGGCAGCACCGTAATATTCACGGATTGCTAAACTAGATTATATTGACCAGTATCATAAAGCCAATTTGTACTTGTGGTACAAATCACCCAAACGCTGTTGATGAATACTGCTTCCCATAAGGTCTTGCTCAGAAACATTGCGTAGAGATTGTTGGCGCACATTTCTGGTAGTGGGGGTAGGCTTCACTAAGTATCAAAACTGAATTGATAGCTACGTTCTAAGGAACGCTAGGGACTGTGTCTCGTTAAAACTAAACCCAGCTGCCCCAGGCCTCTTACTGAATCGACACCATTTAGCGAAACACGCAACCACGACATGGGGCAGAGTAAAGAAATGTGAAGTGACGATAAAATAACCACTTCGGCGTCCACCAATACAATCGCAATATGTTCTGCTATAGACCGAGTCTACGCTACGCTTGTGCAAATTGTGCTATAATATAGTAATTGGGGTAATCGCCGTAAGGTTTTTACAAGAGTACGCGCGTAAGTAGGTGTAAATGCTGAAAACTTGACTTCCTCAATGGCAGCTGGCCTCACAACCCAATGCCTTAGGATTGGGAAAGACATGTAGAAAGTGCTTAGGGAACGTGACCTGTTAGAGTTCGTAGCATGTGTCCTCAGTAGGACTATGCAGTTAGGTCTAACAGTACACGTACGCCGGGCAAACGTTGTAAACGGTTCCATGTAATAACATGGGACTGTTTGCGTTTGCGAAGCGGCATCTAGTACATTGGAATCAAATAAATTAACGTAACCGTAAATAATGAATTTCTTAAGCGCAAGCGTAACGTTCCCATAACTACCTTTAATCTATTATCATATTTTTGTGTCCTCTTGTCTTATTAGAGTCACACTTATTATTGGTTTGTTTTATGTTTTAATGATATTCATGTATGTGTCTCTTAACTGTGAACTCCCAATATTAACTTCACCTTGCATCCTCTCCTAGTCCTTGCATCTTTTAAAGCCGGGACATTCCTCATAGTTGGTGGAAAGGTAACCAGACTGGATGCACCTTACAGGAGCCGCGCGGTATTGGCGGGGCGCGGCCCTTTCCCGACCGACCTTCATAGTAATATTAATATGATTTAGGAAAAACGAAAATTTTATCAGCCTAGGGTATTTTAAGAACAGTCACACACTCAACACGCAAAACACATTCAGTATTCACATTACAATATCCACAGTTTTGAAACGTCCCCCGCCATCCATCACGCCTCTTAATTGAGTAATGGCCGTACGACAGCTAGTTCTGATTGATCGCAACCGCGCTAAATATGATGTATTGCTGGCTTTGACTGCTGTTTAGGGATTTAAGTTCTCTGTGACGGGTAATACCTTTTTAGTAAGGTATTATTATCGTATGGCTAGAAAAAAAAATAACTAAAAAATAAATATGACTAAAAACAAACATAATACAATTTTAAACACAGCACGACACGGCACGGTTGGCGCAGTGGCTGATGCGATTGACTGCTGCGCTGCGTGTCGCGGGTTCGATCCACGGAACTAATATTTGTATGGCCTACAGATAGTTGTTCCGGGACTGGATTTGTGTATGTGAGTTTAAATGTTTGTGAACGCACCCACGATACAGGAGAAATCCATTTATTTCGGACAGAATCCATATAAGTATTAGTAACAATTTTCTTAAGATCTATGTTAGTACGGTCCATCATACAATGCTCACAATCTTCTCGTAACTATAAGTATATAAGTACCATAGTCTAGCAAATAAATAGTTTGAAGTGAGATAATGAAGGACGGATAGTGTGTCGTCATACATCGTATATTTTACGCACGATAAGTTGTTTACTTATTACGACCTATAAGCTACGCGCCCAGCTACGCCGTAGCACTGGGCTACGATTACGTAGCCTCGATGCCTACGAACATTAATTGTAACACATTTTTTTGTTGAATTATTATTTAGTCACCACACACATAAAACTTCACCATAGTAGAACTATCTACATGTTCTTGAGATAAGCAAAAACCCTACAGACAGTGCTATTGGTTGCCTTTGAGGACATGGGTAGTAGTTTCTGTGTTAATTCCAACAAGAAACAAAATACGGTCTCATTTGCAACCAGGCCGGTATTACTTACAAGAAATAGCACGAATACAAATAACTTATTTACATGTACTGAACGTATTTCTTGTTCCCTCGATGTGAAGGTCACGGCGATCGATACAGTACATTTCACTTACAAATAAGAACATTATTCTTATTATGTTTGCGACAAGTCAATGTTCGTCGTCATATGTGACATTGCTTGATTTTGTACCCGTGGTATTGAAACGGTTGCCGTCTGAAATAAGTTTACTTACGCAGAGAGTATCAAGAGCTCGTGACTAAATAATAGCAGTCGTTAGGGCCGATCTTCAGGTTAAGCCGCACTTGCCTAGGTTGGTCCGTGGATGGGTGACCGCCCATTGCATACCGAGTTTCTACGGTGTCTCAGAGAGCACGTTAAGCTGTTGGCCCCGGCTGTCATTAGTAGATCTTTGCGAGTCGTTACAGGTAATCAATGGCCCGAAAGTCTGACAACCAGTCTTACCAAGGGGTGTATTACCCTGTGCTAACAGGGTTGTGGAGGTCAGATAGGCAGTCGCTGTATGTAAAATTCTGATATTCAGCCGCATCTTATAAAATTCTGATATTCAGCTTCCAGTCTAACTGGAAGCCGAATGCAACATAGTTGGAAAAAGGCTGGACAGATGATGAAGAAGTGGTGGCCGCGTGGCGAGCAGGCACTTTACTTTGTTTCATTATTTCAGTATCACCATCACTGCTACTCATTTGACAGACACGTGTCATTCACCTATATGTACTGGGCCCGCGTGGTGAATTGTGGCCCATTTCGTTTCAAGAGGACACCGGTCGATGTGTTATGAAAAGTGAAAGCAGATGCAAGCCTGAATTTGTACCCAGTAAATGGCAATAGATTCGGCCCCTATTAAACGGGACTAAAACATAACTGGTGAAATCTGGGTGTACTAAAGGCCCCTTTTCCGGATAAGGCAGAAGTTCAAACCCTTCTCCTTTACGAAATACAGGCGTGAATTATTTTGCGTCATGTTTATTTACGTCATTCTCAAGTAACTCATTTTGTATTTTATAATCTGTATGAGTTTTTTATAAAACATAATATTTGTAAGTACCTTATTTTTATTATAATTTTAGTTTATTTACTATTTGTAGTCTGTTTAATTGTAGTGTACAAAAAAAATGTAAAGTACAACCTGCTAAGATTTCGTAGATTAAACTAAGATGTTTTATGATAGCTAATTTCTTAAAATAATATAAAAAAGAAGCATTTATCCGACTTGGGTAGACTGTTGAAACTAAAAATGTAATGTTTATTAGTAAGAATTTAATGTACACAGTTATGCAATAAATATACCAAAACTATCCTAAAATAACTAATATTTAACGCGAAATCAGTTCAAATTAAACACCCCACTAGCACATGTTATTCGTTAGTTAAACTAACAAACAGTTATTATAAAAGTTAGATCATTATTAAGTTGTTACTACGGATAACTGAATCCTGAAACTGCAAATATTTGTTAGGATCCCCTCGCACCTGGCGAGTAGATTGGCCCAATTTGAACGAGGCACGAACTGGTAGCCAGTAGCCTGGAGACATATTGTTGTCGTTATTATTATGTTATTAAGGGAGGGAATTTTTTGTGGTTTTTTTGGCTGGTAAAGGAGGTTGGTTAAAGTGTGGACGCTTTTTTTGTTGAGTATTTCTTATTGTCTCAATCTCTTGTAAATGTGGTGGATTTTTCGTGTATACACAAACAGCCAGACCCGGAAACACTATCTGTAAGCCATACAAATATTTGCTCCGTGCGGGGAACCCGCGACACGCAGCGCAGCAGTCAATCGCTCAGCCACTGCGCCAACCGTGCCATCAACTTTAAAAACTACTTACAAGAGGTTATCAATTCTTCGCAATTTTATCAATTTGGAGTTTATCAATTCGTTTAAATGTTTTGTTTTATTTATGTTCAGTGATAATTCTAAATCACATCTGCCGATTTTAAAGGATTTTTTTTATCAGAAAGAGGGTATATCAGGGGTAGTCGTAGTAGTAGGTAAATGCATATTTAATATTGTTCATCTATGTTGATGATGCTACTAGTAACAATGAACCACAACCAAAAATGGAAAAAACAACTGCAACTGACTTCGACTCGCCTGTAATCCCCGAAGGGTTAGGCAGAGGTGTACCTAATACTGAAGTCCCATGTAATAGGTCGGATTAACTCCTTAGAAATATGCTCTGGTAAAACTTTAGTATTTTTTAGCAGTCGGTTGTATTTTTTCCCAAAAAAGTTTTACCAGGACATAGTTTTTTCCAAGAAGTTAGTGACAAAAGTCTAAATAGGATAAAATACTGATTATTATATAGTGAAGAAATTCATTAAACTTTAATACCGTTTAACTAGGTAGTAAGAACTCTTATGTCAGGGACTTTTAAATATACTCGTTACAGTTTTTACTTTTCTAGAAAACATTCTCTCCATTTATATTTTACCAAAAAATTCATACGCATTCAGAAACGCGTAACTGCACATTTGCATTTAATAAAACAGAAAACTAGTCTGTCTTCCCGGATAAAAGCCAGACAGGAGACGTGCAGACCTCATGCAGACATTTTATTGAAAGTCACATAATATACGCCGCTATAAAACTCGTATAATTTCGACTTGTCAAGTATAATCTGAACTTTTACTGTCCTCGAGATCACACAAAATTATTGTTGAACTTTTAGTTTTCCGATTTTATTGTCACTTAAAACTGAATAAAATTTTATGGCGATAGTAATTTGAACGAGTTTTCTATTACTTATATGTATTCAGGCTGTATATACAGCCTGTATACATATAGTAATAGAAAACTCGTTAAAAATATTCTGTCGTTTTAAATGGAAGTTATTTTGCTCTAGTAAAACTATTGTGCATAAAACTAAACGTACTACTTTTATTTTAATTTGCAGTAGATATTTATTAACTTAGAACAGAGTGCTGGTCGATACATAAACCATAAACTCGCATTGTTAATAGAAACTGGGGCTTGTTAACTGAAAAATTATTAAATACACTTAATTTCTGCATATTTATTCCACAATTAAACGTTTTATCATAATTTCACTTAGTATTAACATAAACGTTTTGCCTGTTAACGTAATCGGTTCTGAACACTCCAATCTGGGATAATAAGATTATTTTTATCGAAATACCGAAATAAATCCATCCGTAATCCCACAAAACATAATCGTGACGATAGTTTATACAACAAACGCCTATTATAAATGAATATCGTCGACATTTTCCCGTTGCGTGCACCATCTGATAATTCAATTACGCCTTTATTTCAAGAGGCCGTTCACGCGAGCGGAGAGAAATACCACAAACCATGTTTTTACTTTCACGCCACGTTAGTGTTGCCAGCGCTGTTACAGTGTTGCAAGTTTACAACGTTTAATTGGAATTAAGATGGCGACTGAATAAAATGGTTTGAGACTTTGTAGTTTTAAGATTGGTTTGAAACATTACGTGTTTTATTTTAAGTTTATGTGTTGATTTTAATTGAAACTACAGACTAACCCCTTATAGGTATATGAGAGTGTACCCTCTTTCAGATAGAATATCTTCCCGTTTAAGTTTCCGTAAGTGGTTAGACGTCCGCCCAATACATTGGCTGCCAAGTTTGATAATGCTATTTGTCGTTTAGTAAAATATTTAACCATATTGAGTAGCATTAACCTTATTGAGTAGAAAACAAATGTTATGATGAAAGTTGAAAATAAATCCCAACCATCAACAAGTTTAAAAAATATGTATTTTAAAACTGCATTAAACTACCTTAATATCGAGAAAAACGACCCCTAATTCTTAATCTACATTCAAACGAGACTTTGATCTTCGAGCTAATCAAGTCACAGTGTACGTACCTATTGCTGTTTCATTTTAAAGTCATTCGTCTTCAGGAATTTAATTATTTTCGGAGATAAAAGTACTGAAGCTCTCAGTAGAGTGAACAGACGATGCAGTTCGGAGGGGACGCAAGGAACGGTAGGTATATTTTTATACTTATAGGATTTTAGGGACTTTCAATAGTGGGTACATGATTTGAGGGATAAAGTAGGGACCAAGCTCTTAGCATGTACTTTTTATGGTAAACTAAGTTAACCTGTGAAGTGGTAATTGTTAAAGCAACATTGCTTCAACATCATAACATCACGAAACGCTTTGCCCAACCCGGGAATCGAACCCAGGACCTCATGCTCAGCAGTCGCGCTCGCAACCAATCTATCAACGAGGTAGTCAAATACATTGCTTACAATGTGTGCAAAATATTGACATTACTCGACAGAATGTATGAAACAGCTGATAGTACCTTCGTGGTTTCATATTGGAGTCCTAATTGAAGTATTTAATTATTTCTTGCCTCATGTGCCGCCTTGGTTCCTGTATTTTAAGAAACCAAAGTCACCTGAAAATAGACAACGATATCAGTCGGTAGCTGCACTTGTGTCCACTAACATAAGCCAGTTTTATGCTCACATCGCCATAAAATACTAGGTACTGTAAACTTGAAAGGTTTACGCTGTAATAATTTTAACTATTGGCAAGGCTATTTGCTTAACGACCGTAAGTACAAAATTAATTAAAAGTCTATAAAAACGCACATAAACTGGAATAACGCCGCCACTGACTATGGAGAACAATAACGTTTTAATTTTAAAGTTATGGACATTGGTGCCGATTCCCTTGTTCATAAACTAAACCAAATTTAAGCTGAGTGCATCTTTTGCTTTCTATTTCATTATGAAAAGGACAGCACATAAATATTAGTTTAGTCCTGTCAAATTAGTCAGCACCTGACGTAATTTGATGTAATTTTAGTAGTCAACTTTTTAATCACGTCTAAACTTGTGTCAGGCGCTGGTTAATTTGTCAGGACTAAACTAAAATTTATCTTCTGTCCTTTTCTTAATGAAATAGAAAGAAAAAGATGCACTGAACTTAAATTTGGTTTAGTTTGTAAACAAGGGAAACGGCACCATTGTCAATAATAACTACGCTCGGCGATACTATACAAACTACTAAGGAATGTGATGCAATGTGAATTATTACTATTTGCCTTTCGGACTTTTACTCTTAAATTTATATAAAAAGAAAAAGGAGAGAAAAAGAAAACAAGACAAAAAGTCCTTGAAATTCGAAAGACATAACTCCTACCTAAATCGATTGACTTCGAAACCTAGCATTTTTCCAATTACAGCTAAATGAAATTTGGTTTAGTTTCCACATAGAAATTTTTCATCGTGCAATACCTACACGGTCAAAATGTATGGTACAGCTGATTTTTTTGACATGATAACGTCTTATAAATGGATGAACGCCGGCTGCATGCACGAAAACGAGTCGCGTTCCGCCCGAGCCAAGCGTGCAAGCGAGAGCGCGGAACAAGCGATAGAGAGGCACGAACAGCCTAAGCGTTCGGCTTGTGACGCATCTATGTAGTATAAAAAAAACAACTTAACTAACAATTTTTTTATAATAACGTTTTCGCGTCATTACAGTCTACACTTCACCGTAGGTAAAGGTAACTTTTAGGGCGAGTTTCACCATACATCACATGTTTAAACTGCATTCTAGAGCTGCCAGTGTCAGCAATGTTCTGACAGCTCTAAATGGTGGTTAAGACGAAAATTATGATCATGTTCTGCGCCATTGGTGAAATATTGGTTTTTAACTTATTCCAAGGTACTAAGGTTTCAATTACCTAATCATTTTAACTCTACATAGACCGATTTCGTAATCATTGGTAATTTTTCAGGGATTGAAAGTTCTCATGAAAGTAAACATAATATCATATCATAGAAATGACTTTGTAACAGAGAAAAAATACATCTGTTTCATAACAGCAGATATGTTTTTCCTGACGCTGGGTTGGTTGGATTTATAACTGGGTTAGGTCGAGCTATGAATATTTTACTCTGTTCGTCCAATTGAATTTTGTTGTACATACATGGTGGACAAATATCGGATAAACATTCTAGAACCTGCCGACAGCCTCGTAAGTCGTTATTGCTGAGCCGGAGAGGGGTCTTCAGTTCGATTAGGTCAGGTAAAATGTTTTAGGTTTTCTTCATCATCAACTAGCACCTGGCGAAATGGCATTGTAACATAGCAACACCTCTACCTAACTCTTCGGGAATGACAGGCGTGATATTATCTTTTTACCGTTGTATTTTAGCCCCTTACCAAATTTTACAATATGGGATCATCAAACTCCAAACACTTAATTCGAAGTAATCACGATTACAAATTGCTTGTAAATTGATACTTCCCGTCTCGGAAACAATTAGAGATCCTTCGAGGCATCCTAATGACGACCCCCCGACAATTTAGCGATATGCGAGGCGACCTTTGACGGTGAGGGGTTCCGTACGCGTGAATAAATTGATTCTTGCTGCAAATTCTTTGTTGAAGGCTATTGCTTTACCGGTAGCTACAGGTATGCAAGTATAGTTGTGTTGGTTGACTGTTTGTTTTGGAGTGGGGTTTTTGATTTAATTCTTTTGTTTGATATGTTTAACTTCGAAAAATATATAACTGAAACTTGAAAAAGTCCATTTAAAAGTATAAACAGAAAATAATGAAACAACAACCACTATGTAAGCCAATCAATGTAAGCCCAAATATTGCATCATTACTTACTTAAATAAAAGCGTATTTTGAACGTATGAAAACTATCGATGCGTTATTTATCAAACGAAATAAAATATTGGCGGGAATATCCGACGTTCGGCGTATGAGCCCCAATTGTATCAAAACGGTCTCTTTCACATGGTTTTTGTGCAAAATTGTGAAATGTGAGTGAAAAATGAAAACATCACGAACATATGTCCCCCGCGCCTCCCTCCCCTACCGAAGCGCATTGTCACACTACCCTCCCGCGGAGCAGAAAAATGACAACCATCATAGATGATGCAACAGATACGACATAAATTGAGAACTGTGTATGGCCTATAACTACGAATAGTAAAAAAAATATATAGGTGGGATCCATTCGTTAGTATGGACATAAAATGAATTGGCAAGCACGCTAGTGTGCACTGGTAACATCACTCGACTTACTTACCAGTCTACCCATAGCACAGTGTGTTATACAGAGTCGTTGTGTTGACAGCTGGCGGCGAGGACGAGATGGAGTGCCTGATCGCACCGGAGTTGAGATGTCCCGAAACTGTATCCAATGAATTGTACCCAGTGTTAAGTTGTCGTCGTCATCAGCCTATAATGTTCCCACTGCTGGGACACCGGCCTCCTCTCTATGAAAGGGAATGGGCTATAATCCACCACGCGGGCCCAATGCGGATTGGTAGATGTCACATGTCTTCGAATTTTGTTTCTAGGATATGCCGGTTTCCTCACGATGTTTTCCTTCACCGTTTTTGAGAGCAGTGGTGATGAAATAAATAACACAAAGTAATGCACCTGCCTGGGTTCGAACCCACGACTTACTGCTCGTAAGTCAGGGTCGCTACCACTGGGCCACCGCTGCTCTCACTGGGCCACCGCTGCTGTCACTGGGCCACCGCTGCTCTCACTGGGCCACCGCTGCTCTCTGTGTTAAGGTGTAATTTCAAGTAATTTGTTAGTAACAATGAAATAGGATTGGACCATACAAAATGTAAGGTTCAAAAACCCATAATATTCCTATTATGGCAAATTTTGTTTTATGGTTAAAGTACATTGAATTGAATACTCGACAATTGATTCTACAAGAATCAAACGATTACACTGCTATTCTAAAGAGCACACCTTATTTGATAAAAAAAAAACAATCATCATGTCCCAAATCGACTGTCAGCTCAAATATAAAAAAGAAAACAAATATTATCGTTTCAAATGAACCAGACATCACTAACATCTCTGTACCGTATCCATAATCTTTGATCTCCACAAAGGGCGGATATGTCGGAAATTTTTCAAAAGTTCGCTGTTTCCTGCTTGTTGATTGTATGCATCCAAGTGAAGACTGATTTTTTTGTTTGTAGCCTTCACGGGGCAGCTCGCACCATGTAGTAACAGAGCCAGTCAGCTGCATTACACTGGTTTTGAGGATCATTGTGGACGTGGAACGATACGAACTATTTAAGTGGATAGTTTTCTTTTGGACTGCGGAGTGTAAAATGATGGACTATTATGTACTCCTGTTGCGCTGCTAGTAGATCGTTTGGATTTTGCGTTTAATGTCGTACGTTAAATATTTACAATACTTCTCCTATGTAGTTTAGAGAAAGAATAAAAAACTTGAAGAAACAACCTGTTGTATGCAGTCTCATCGACGATTTACATTTTATCTCCAATATCGAAAAAATATACGAGAGTTGAACATATAAAACCCAAATTGTAAAATAGTATAGGTGGCTACATTATGCCGCATTGGACCATACCATAACTCTTTGCCCTTCTGGAGTAGCGAAGTCCGAAGTTTGATTAGAATGCGAGGTCGGTTGATACGGTCACCAGCACTGGTATGCGGATTATCGTACTGGATAATAACAACAAATATATAAAGTTGTCACGAAGTTTCACGAATCACAATATAAGATCTATCTATTCATACACGACATCTCTTAAGGGATCATTGTACTCATCATTAAGAAAAACTTTCACTATGGGACCAAACCTGCAATCGCAAAAAAAAAACTGATGATGCCTACATTTTGACGAGTTATGTGAACTTAAATGTAGGCAACAGAAGAAAGTTGTTCGTAATGATGAGTACAATGACCCCTTAACAATTTCGTGTATGAATAAATAGACCTTTTGTAAAACTACTCAATATGTACTACACAAAAACCTATACCCTCATAAGACGTTTTTTCTTTCACTCAGATTTGTTATCTGACAAAGATCAGAGGCGTCGTTAGCGATGCACCCAAGTAAGTTGATCCTGATCTCGTTATATCAATCTTCCTTGACAACTTAATGGATTATATAAAACGTCTCCGAGCCTCCGAGGGGACCAAGAATGCCTACAGAACAAAAACTTTCGAATACATGTATCGGTAACTAAGAATAAGTCATTTGTAGAAAGAGACGGAGAGATCCTTTGTCTTTGTCGTGTGGTTATGTTAAGTCTTAAGAGTGATAGTAATGATATGGACCCCTGAATAAAGCCTGCATGAATAATCTGATATTTCCTTTACTGCGGAAATGAATTGTGTATCTGACATGTATAGCGTCATGGTTTAAAACGTTGCGTAAGAAAAACTTTTTTGCAAAAAGTAAAACCGACTTCAAAAACACAAATACGTGAAAAATTACTTTAGCTTCAGAAGTCGGTAACTTTTGTTTGTTTGATTTAGTTTTTTTGTCACCGACTTTGACTAAAAGAGTTTTTTTTTATATTTTTCCATTTTTAGTTGTAATATCCTGTACAAATATTATTTTTTGCATCTCTCGTGTAATTTGAATTACAATAGGTCTATTTAATCTAATTCAAATAAATAAAAAAGGTAAAAAAACACATAATATACAAAGTCACACTCTAAAAAAATGGAGGTGAATTCTTTGTACGTAAAAATTAAGTATCAAAAATATTCAAGACGCAGCCCTAGTATTCTTCATGTCTTATTAAACAGGAATGTGCATCCATTTCGGCTTCGCTGAAGCGGTCACGCCCCCGCTTTTAGTCCGGGATCCCATACTAATAAATTCCCGGGATTGGTGGGAATGCGTCCGGGACTGCAGCGGGATGCGACGCCGCGGCGCCAACGGATTTATATGCAAAATTCGTTTCAGATAGAAATCGAATTGAAAAGCGTTTGACGGTATCAAGTGGTGTCAACGAGGTATTACATTTTAAAGTATCTACAATGTAGGATTTAATATTAAAACATTTTCCTTGGTTTTCTGCCAATCTCATTGTTTTCAACACGGGTCACATTAGTCGGGTAACATGAAATTGTGATATTTCGGATATAGAAAAAAACTAACACAATTACAGTTCAGAGTTTTTTAGAAGTGAAAACATCTTTAGCGACGTTGTGCACTTTTTGAGACGGGAAAAACTCGCGTCAGATCATCAGATCGTCAGATCGAATCGGCGGCGCAGGGCGCTTGTGCGAGTGTGCGTATAGTTTAAACTAGATGGCGTTGTTTCAAGTTTTCACTTCTGCCGGCACTCTCGGAGTGCAACCCGTCTTTTTTTAAGTTTTTCGTCTTCCATCGCTTTTTATCAGACAAGATCCCGGTCAAGAGCAGGCTAACCCACACTAAAATGTGGCTAGGTAGTTCACTTCTATGTATAACCACCTGTTTTCCTTCCTTTCTGTTTCCATATAGAAAACGAGAACATTATCAATTAAAGTAAATTCAATGCTGTTATTGTGCGATAACGTTTTAATATAGCATGTTTGGTATTATATCGTCATTCGCAGAATCACATAATGCCTTTACGCACAATGAAATACTACTGTCATAAAAATACTGTTGACGTTTACGAGTGGTATGGTTGCGCGGGAAAAAACTAATTTTATTAATATCGTTCATAAAAACTAGTTGGTGAAACTTGTGGTCATGAATTGGTGATTTCTCTTTTATGGATGAAGGGAGAGAAAACAAGCATACACCATTTTTTTTTTAATTTGTGCAATTTGATATTTTCTACTTATATAGATTATTTCTCTGTGTTGTCACGTCACATATTTTCGGAATCAAACACATTTTGATTATGATCAGTGGAGTACAGGGGTTATGTCTCAAGTTTAACTTATCCTAATACATATGTTACCTAGTTTGCAGTACAGTACACTCAACAGGTAACGTTCAGAACCCGTTCTGCTACAAAACCCTGCAAACTACGCATCAAAACAGGGAAGCGACGACTAAACCACGTTTATTATGTATGAACCAGCCTGTCATACAAGATGAAATTCAAATGAGCACTAATAATTTTTTATGCCTTTCATGTTAACCTTCTAAAACGCAAAATGTAAGGAAAAGACAGGAGAAGCAGGCATAAAATATGATGGCTGGTTGATGTCTACTGTTTATTTAGTGAAGCAAGTAGGAATCAATGGAGATAATAAACCGACAATATACGTCAAAACATACATTTCGTTTTCACTGAAACCTTTGTTTGAAAGCAACATTCAATGTTGGTAGTTTACCATCAATGCACGTTGAAATCTTGACCGTTGAAATCGAAATGTCACCGCAGCCATCTTTTTTGTCAATAAGATTTTATGGGAGGAATGTTTTTATAGTATGAGGGATAGGACTGTTAAATATTTATATTATATTTCTTTTGAAGATCTTACGGTAAATAGAATTTATGTTCGGGTTTTGGGTTTGATAAAGAAAATAATGATTATGATGTTTGTGGTTCACCTGAACACGAGCTTGACATATTTTTTTTCAGGTTTAAAGCCAAATAAATTACAATTTTAAGTTGTTATCAGCGAAATAAACATAACGTCAAGTCTATATTT
This sequence comes from Lycophotia porphyrea, assembly GCA_950005105.1. NCBI lineage: Eukaryota > Metazoa > Arthropoda > Insecta > Lepidoptera > Noctuidae > Lycophotia > Lycophotia porphyrea. The sequence continues at coordinate 15,790,707 of OX465388.1, read as the reverse complement.
CCCCTGAAACATTTCGCCGCATATCAAATTCAGACAAAAAGTTGCTACCGAGAAATTCTTGATGGAAAATCCCAATAACACTGCGTGACTTAGGAAACGAACCCAGGACGTCATGCTCCGAATTAGCGCTTGTGACCACCAGACCAAAGAGGTCCGGAGGTCACAAGCGCTACTTCGGGGCATGACGCTATAAAAACTAATATTATTTTATAAATTAACCTTATCTAATTGAGAAACCTACAGGAAAAATTACATACAGTCCCGTCCACAAATTTTCAAAACTTGTTTAATTGAAGAGGAAATAAAAAGTGCTGCGTCAACCGTTTCGATCCCACATTAATATCGAAAGTTAATTTGTTATCGTGAATGTCTACTGAAACCGTACTGATCGACAATTCAATGACTTTTGGGCAAAGTTGCCAACTGGATATTAACATAAAACATCAAAACTCGCATTAAAGTGTCCAAATTTGGCGTGCCTCCCCTTTAAATATTCCCCCTTGCCCCTGCCTACTGTGCTCATTGAAGCGCGGGGATAACCGGTGAACTTGGAACAAGTTGGAAGAGCAAGAAGGTTTAGAACGAAATCGAACTGTAAACCTTTGCGTTTTTTATACAATTAAGTTTTTTCATTAAATATTTTAATACTCTAGTTACTCGTTAAGATGATTGAATGAATGAAAACATTAGCCTAGAGAAATATGCAAAGCTCGGTAAAACTAGTTCGTACAAATAGCGGGCACAGTTCGGGACACCGGACACGGGCCAGGTACCCAAGTGTCTGTCAATGTTCGGTGTCCGGAGCTTGCCCGCCATATGTCGGTTATCGTCGGTTACCAGTCTCACCAAACCTTTAATCGATAATCCCTGATTTAGGATGATGTATAACTGTATTTATCGTGTTGACATCGTCAAGATCTACCACCACATTCAATATTTATTAAGACTTGACTGTTGTCAGTAAAGGCTGTCAAACTCGAGCAAGAACTTCCTAAACTTCCTTGATTTATTTACAAAATGCATTTTCCCTTTCACCTTTTCTTCTATAATTTAGACCACTTCGCAACAATGCCTATATATTATTCAGCTACATCGAAATACTTGAACAATATAATAATTATCATTTATCGTTGCAGGTTTTATGTCGCGGAAGAGATCGTGGGGCCCAACGGGCCGCTAACTCGAGAAACACCACTAAAATAAGAAAAATCGCAGCGTCATCTTTCATAGTTACGACTTTTATTCGTCTTTTGTTTTAGAGAAAATTGAATCTTGCTTTGTATTGTGTTCTTTTGGTCTTCTATAACTTAACTTAGATTCGTCCTATATCTTACTACGATTTCTTTTGGACAGTCATCATCCATAAAAATGTCCGGAGGAAAGACTTTGCATTGGTTTATTTAGGCCTATAAATAGCAAACTGGATATAAATGCACTAAAATTAATTAAAAACACACCTAATAGCCCAATACACAAAGTCACACTCTACTTTAAAAAAACCTAGGTGAATTCTTTGTACGCAAAAATTAAGTATCAAAAATAAATAAAGCAAACTGGATATAAACGCACTAATTAATTACCCTTTAACGCTTACTACTTTTCATAAAGATTCTTTCACGGGAATCTGACAAATCTGCAGACGAATCCTAAATAAAAATAACTTTATACGTACTACCTTAAAGGAAGAAATAAACAGCAAACGAATGGTCTTGTTTTCCTCTCCACACGCCACGCATCTCAGTACACACTTTGGATACTTACGTCTGAATCAGTTTGATTGCCAAGTGGTCTCACTACGCACTGAAACGGCTCATTATGGGTTACTTACCCGGCGATTTACTCGTACGTAGTTATGCTCGTCTGGGATGCAGACAATGCCTCATCAAGTCAGGATTAAGAACTTAGTAGTTTGTGGGAGAGAGCAGTTGCTAGTACTTACGTACTTGGTGATATGGGGAACTTAGTTTGATCATAGTGTTGATATGCACAGCAACTTTTCTGGTCTTCCAAGTTACGCTTAACCGACCAGCTAATTTGCTTTATAGAATTCCTTCATTCCTTGTAAAAAGTTATTTTTTTTAGGTTCGTGCCAAAAAACTCAGCCACCTCAAAGTAATTTAAGCGACTACTATAGTCGTTCGCATTTAGTTTAAACCAGTTGAAGCCAATCTAGTCATAGACTTTGAATTAAAAACTACTCAAAGTTATATCAGTGTTATTTTTACTAAAGCGTTAAGTGATATGCAAATTTCATGCCGAGTTTCCTCCGTGGCTCGGAAAGCACGTTAAGCCGTTGGTCCCGGCTGTCATTTGAAGATCTTTGACAGTCGTTAGGTAATCAGTGGCCCAAAAAAAAGTCTGACAACCAGTCTACCAAGGCATATCGTATTACCCCGTACTAACTGGGTTGTGAAGGTCATAGGCAGTCGCTTCGTGTAAAATACTGGTATCCAGCTGCATCCGGTTAGACAGGAAGCCGACCCCAAAATAGACGGGAAAAGGCTAGGCAGATGATGTTAAGTGATTGCAAATTCACGTCTGAGCCGAACTTCGACAGACTCCGATGTAGCTAGACAACGTATAGGTCGATCGTTATGCAAATTTCAACCCCTTTCTTTCTGCACTCGGCACGGTTTAATCGCTGAAATTTTCTCAAAGTTTCCACAAGAAACTGCCGAAAATCGAAGGGTGAATAAATTTAAAAACCTCTTAATGCTTAGTGGGTGGCGAAAACTTTATGTTTACGCCAGTACTGGTAATATATTTTTTTCCTAATCTAAGTGAGTGCTTTCCGGCATTTGGGAAATTTTTAACAAGTTCATGAATTTTCTTGAAGGGTTGGAGTCTTGATTTATTATTTTACGGAGTTAAAAGCGTCTGCGAGTTCGTTTTTGATTCGATCAACTAGTTTGGAAGTTATGGATTTAGGGAAAATTAATTGGAATTTTTTGGATGGATATCATAAAGTGAATATTTATTTAATGCGTGAATCAGGGTGTCGTGTTACGGAGGGTATTTGTTTAGGCTCGTATCCCCCATGGTGTCGACACGACAATACACTTTGCTCCCCTTGCTAAAACAGAGATTGACAGGAGTCAGTGGCTCGAGCCACCGGGTGTCACTGGTATTTAACTAAAAGTGCAATACCTATTTAATCAGGGTTGACTTCGAATAGGCACAGTCGTATTACTCATAGCTTTATAATGATTAAAAACAGTTTTTCTTGTTTAACTTCTCGTTTTAAGCTGAGAACCTACGGCTGACCAAAATTCTATGTTAAGACGTTTTCGGCATTATAAACAACCCCAAAACTACATATAACCATTAAAAGGTCGTTACAATCTCAGCTCAGTAATAAAATAAAGACAATCAGTCATCATCCCTGCTCCCTACCGGAAGGTTAAGCTCGAACATCAGAGCAGAACGGATCCAAATACATATTCTACACGTTAACGTACGGACCGAGACGAATCTTCGCATAAAGTTTACGATCCACCGCGTTGCAGGAAGAAGGGGGACCTGCGACGTCAGACAATGGCTGCCGACGTGACGCGACTTGACGTGTGACGTCAACTCATGCGCTCATCGTGTCTACTTCCGCGGAACGCTCGCCACTTTGCTCTGACAAATGATGGAGCTCTAAGATCCGTTTTGTTTTGATGTGTGGGATGTGTGTTGGGTTTGATAAGTAGTTTTGAGATCTTAGTAGTTCAATACATTTTTAAAATATAAAAGCAGCCATGACACTAAAAACGACAATTTTCCGCTAAAAATGGACACTTCATAAATTTTATATCCACTCCAAACTCAGAAACGGAAATAACGAGTATTTTTGTGTCCATTATTTTGGGATGAAGTAATGAGGGAAATAACGCAAACCCAAATCAACGGTCCCTAATCAACGCTTTTCCTAAAAGCGGCAACCTTAAAACCAGATCTAGTACAAATAATTAGATACGTTGCTTTTATTTTCGTTTCGTGACGAATTAGACGAAATCTTTCCAAAAGTATTTAAAATATCAGAGACTAATTGCCGGTTTCTAAATTGAGTAACGAAATCAGTAAGGAGGTCACTATACTATATACACTTCAATTCAATTTTTAATTTCGAATGCTAAGATACACTTACAACACCTTACAATTTGAGTATTAGTACCTAGTTCTAAAATCAGATATTCGAATCAGAAATTGAGCATAGCTTTTATTTCAACCAATGCAACTTAAAACATACTGACAACGCCATCATTTTCTCACTATATTTCCATCTCACACACTTATCACCTCATATATTCACGCATCGTTGACCTGATGAGACACACTAAATCACCAGCGTGTCTTCAAACAAAAGTACCTACGCACTATTGTGCAAACGAGTACATTAAAAGCACAATTTGTTATCTTTTGTGTGCAAAGTACTACATTGTGCAAAGATTGAGTGTGCGTATAAAAGATATGAACTCGGATGATGTTCTGAAGAATGCGGGATGTTTGTGGAAACAATGGCGTGGAGTCTTCCAATCGAGCATTTGTTTTATGAAAAATGTTATCTATTGAATTACAAATAAGGTTATTCTTCACACCAAAAACTAAGAAGAACTTTTATTAAATTTCATTGTGTTGGGAAATTCGACTCCTGATACTTTATCCGAATAGGTACAGAATTCACTCAAATAAACATATTTAGTAAAAAAATTAGCATGAATAAAGTCATTAAATTCTATCTAAATACCTACCTAATAAAAAAAAACCTAAAAATCAAATTCATGCTCCAATTGCTCATCTATGCGATATCCCTAAAGATTGAAAGTCAAAACTACATCGACACAAGTAACACAATCTAAATTGCGTTTTTTAATCCTAGAGACTAAATTGCTAATGTCAAACTGTATAGGTCACATCTATACAGTTTGACATTAGCATGTGTCAATTTAGTCTCTAGGATTAAAAAACGCACTTTAGTAACATTTAATTCAATACAAACTTCAAATTAACCTTATCATAAAAGAAACGTCAGTGAACCAGAAGCTCAACTGTGCTCGCTATTAGTATAAAAGCCGTAAGATCGTCAAGGACAGTTGTTCACACAGAGGGCTCCTGAACTAAGTGCCCTCCAATTAAGACCTGCCCCCACGAGTCTACCGTGTGGCTCTGTGTTTTTAAAAACTGTGAAGGAAATTCTTTTTCTCCATTTTGTTTTGTTGCTATGTGATTGTGCCATGTGTTTAGCTGTGGTTTCATTATATTAACCTTTCGCCATCCTTGACATGTAACCGTATTCACCTTAAATAAAGAAACGTAATTTATTCAAGTTGCAGCTGTGAACCATTTGAGCATCAACACTTTTTGAATGTCAAACTTTCTTTTACGAAAAGGACAGAAGATAAATATTAGTTTTGGCATGTCAAATTAGTCAGCACCTGACGTAATTTGAAGTAATTTTAGTAGTCAACTTTTTAATCTCGTCTAAACTTGTGTCAGGCGTTGGTTAATTTGAGAGGACTAAACTTAAATTTATCTTCTGTCCTCTTCTTAATGAAATAGAAAGATAAAGATGCACTGAACTTAAATTTGGTTTAGTTTGTAAACAAGGGAATCGGCACCATTGTCAATAATAACTACGCTCGGCGATACTATACAAACTACTAAGGAATGTGATGCAATGTGAATTATTACTATTTGCCTTTTGGACTTTTACTCTTAAATTTATATAAAAAGAAAAAGGAGAGAAGAAGAAAACAAGACAAAAAGTCCTTGAAATTCGAAAGACATAACTCCTACCTAAATCGATTGACTTCGAAACCTAGCATTTTTCCAATTACAGCTAAATGAAAGGAAAATATGTGAGCCTGCATATTTTGTTTCAATTAAGTTAAAATCAATATCACTCTCGCTATAGCTCTGATATTAATTACATTAATTGGACCGCATAAATATTATTAAAAAATAAAATGTCACAATTTCAAAAAGCTTGTACTATTTATTGCTTTGCAAAACTTACCATTTACAATATTAGTATGGTGTATGAGGTATGACTGCTTGTGTGTCTACATAAAAAGTAAAAACAGGCCAAGTGCGAGTGCGACTCGCGCACGAAGGGTTCCGTACCATAAACTGAAAAAACACATATCTGGCTGTTTGTCACCAGGCTGTATCTCATGAACCGTTATAGCTAGACAGTTGAAATGTTCACAGATGATGTATTTCTGTAGCCGCAACAAATTATAAAAGTATAAATTATTTAATAATTCAAGGAGGCTCCCTTACAAGAAACGTGTTTTTTTCAGTTTATGGTACGGGTTTCTTGTATTGCGGCAACAGAAATAAATCATCTGTAAAAATGTAGGTCACGAACCTTGCAGACTGATATCCTTTTTAAATAGAATGTAAGTATAAGTAAATAGCTCACGATCTCAATTCAGCCACAGGTAGTCAGGACCCGGAACATAAAATCTAACGTACCATGAATACTTACTGACCTACGTGAATACTGGAACAATTTAAACATCCCTTTTTAAATAAAGACAATCTAATCACAAAGAATATTAAAGGAAGGGGAGGGGGAAAGAGGAGAACGGGGAGGTCTACAAACAAATCAACGAACAATTTTTTCGTCGGAATTCACTTAGCGTTCCGAAATTCATGTCGAGATATCACTAAATAATTTGACTGGTATCGCTACAGGATACGGCGTATACTCCACGTTCCCTGACCCAAATACTAGGTATTCAAGTATTAAAGCTAGGGTTGTACCGGTCGAGACGATTGCATTGTTTAATAATTGAGACCACGTTCCTACGGTGTGCCGTGGGCCGGTCCAAGTGAAATACGCACGCGAGGCGGGTTAAGAATTTATTGTGTGACGGAAATACTGTTTTCGTTTTGTTTAGATTTAGTATGTATGCTTTTGAATTTACAACGTTTTTACGAATGTAAAAGCCTCACAACATCAACAATAAATGGATATTGTTGAAGAGTCTGTTTACACCCTATATATCTATATATATAGGGTGTAAACAGACTCTTCACGAGGCCGTCCACCAAGCATTCTGAACATCAAACTAAATAACTTTACGCAAAAATTATTGCTGGTTTTTTTTTTGGGGTGAAAAATCACGTTTTACGGTAGGACTCAATGTAACACATTCCAAATATAGTGCTGATGGATGGATTGAATAGTACGGGGGTCATGAAGGTGACTTAAGTAAAAAAAATACATTAAAAACATGTATTTAAAAAAAAACTTGTAAAGAAGTTGGAACTTTAACCCCCAATATCTCCATAACTAGAAGGTTCCCAGGTATGGTCTAGAACAAAAAAATGATCGCAATGACGGGGAAAAAAAGTACCTTTCGGCTTCGTTAAGAGTGTTTTTACACCCTCTATACCCTATAGACTTACTTACATATACTTGCCTTGAGGATCTACACGACTGTAGCTCACACCCTCAAGACCCCGCCACCTTACCGCCTCTGAGGGAAGCAATAGGGTAGGCCTTTATCTATACTACCAAGTAGAGCAAAAGCTAAGAGTGTGGTTGTGCAACCGCAAAAAATGGAGCCGTACCGCAGCGGTTCTTATTGGTACATTTACGGCGCTTCCTCCTCAACACCGTCACAAAACCATCACCAGCTCGAGACGATGCCTTTTCAGCCACGAGGTCCTGAGTTCGATTCCCAAAATGCTACTGGGTTTTTCTATTAGGAATTTCTCACTTAAAAATGGAAATATTTCGTAAGATATATTTTTTCCATCAGGAATTTCTTTGTAGCAGCCACGGAGTCTGGATTTGTGCCCGGTTGATGGCAATAGGCTCGCCCCCTATTGGCATCAATCGGGCACAAAAACAGACTGTGTGGCTGCTACAAAGATATTCCTGATGGAAAAAATATATCTTACGAAATATTTCCATTTTTAAGTGATTTAAAATACAGTGACAATATCTAGGACCAATTCCTACATATTATGTAGTACACCATTACATGAACGACTTCTTTGAAGATTCGCTCGTTTCCCTTGACAGGTCCCACACAAGAATTTCACCAGTTCCCGCTAAATTGTATCTAAGAAATCCTCTCATAAAGAAGAGGTGTTATGGTTATTATCTCTTTAACCTATTTACTATTTCATGAGGAGATACTATATTGTGATACCAACCTCCTTTCTTGGCACCTATTTAGAAGTGTTTAATATTGCTTTTATCGACTTTTCTTTACAAGTTTAAATTATCCTTTGAAGAATTCATAAGCATAGAGAAGAGATGTTTTTGTTTTAAACTTTATTGCGACATCGTTATAAAGTTGACTATTTAAAAGTGAAATATCTATGAGTGCTGGTCCTGCATCTCAGATTACTTTGTGGTAATCCAGTAAATTGTATCAAACTTTAGTCATGTATCGACTAATTCTGGGTTTTCTGTTGTTTGCAGCCTTAAAAGTTTCATAATTAAGGTCTATTTATTCAACAGATATTATCGCTCTCAGATGAAGGATTAAATAAACAAAACAATAGTTTCCAAATGTTTACTTTAATTCAAAATTTGAAATCACTACTTAATTTTCTTATCTAAACAATACAGTATCTATCTGGTTCATTAATATTTATTTATATACAACAAATAATGTTTTTCAAACATACTCTTGAGTAAAATATTAAGCTTTCCTAAGTTAATCTCAATACTGATTAAAACATACTATAGTGTTTACTAAAGTACCAAAACTATTAATAAAAGAAAATTCTCGCTTAAAAGTGAGGAAAGTATTGAGAAATCTAAATAGAAAAAGGTACGTTTATAACATCAAGTCCGTTATAAACAATGGCATTGTTAATATTAAATAAGCAGCGGTCATAATATAACAAGCGTTGAATTTGAATAGATGGCAAAAACAAACAATTAAAACAAACATAAAAATACAATAGAAACGAGAAAAACAAACAAGAGAAACAACGATGACATAATTCGAAAGTAAGTTCAAATAATTCCTCAAAAGATTGACTCAATGAAGGAAGTGGTAGAAACATTTTCCTCTATTCAAACTCAAAAATTGTTTTACATTTCTTTATACTTCCTTCAGTTGATAAAACAGCGCCTTTCCACAACTGTCGCACAATCAATCCTACCCATTTCCCTGAATACCCGCGACAAATTGACCAACATGTTCACGTCATTATTTCTACACAACCATAAATTCAATATATTTTCTGTAGGAGAATAAGTATTGGAGAAATAATAATAGTACGAGCAAACTGACAATTTATCAGCCAACAGTCTCCAATCGTTCCCTTTCGCCGTCTGAGTGTCCAACAATTTACATAGTATCACTCTGTCCGACTTAGTCAACACATTAATCCGGTAATTATTGTCAACGCTAAAGTAGCCTCTAAAGCTGTGATTCTTATACACAAAGTCATACCTACCTCCCTTCTTAGTCAGAGAAGAATAATTGAACGGGTTCTCTAATATATTAACAGTCTCTACACTCGCACAACTGAATCTCTTACAGTTGATTCTAAAATTCAAGTCGTTTGTCTTGAAACTGAAATTGACAGAATTTGATTGCTTTTGCTTCTGGTAAACAGATACATTCAGCTCTAGACAGTTGATTGAATCTGTTTGTTGCAGTACAAATATACAATGCAAAGATCTGACTGTCATATTCCAAACTTGAGAATACGACAGTTCCTGGTATTGACCTCCGGATTGTACCTTCCAGCCAACTCCTACATCTCTAATATTAATACATAAATCCGAACAATTTTCTTGAAAATAAATAGTTTTTGGATCACATAGCAAAGAGCCGCCCGACTTCTTTTCACTTTCAAAGCATTCGTAGAAAGCGTAAGGTGTATCGTTAAACACATGAATCTTTAAGCTGTAGTAGCTGTCGTCCATTCTTTTAGATATAAACAGCGCGAGTTTGCACAATTTAGCGTCTAGACCGCTAAAACTTCTGCCGACTAGAACAAAGTCGCTTAGAAATTCGCTCACTAGGTAAACTTTGGAAGGGTCGACTTGTGCGAACAGTGGGGTCCCGGGCGTTTCCTGGCCCAAAGTCAAAACTTTTCGCCACTCCCTCGAGTTGATTTCTTCGGGCCTTTGGAGGATCGAGAGAACCCAGCTGGTGTTCTTCAAAGCTGCGCAATGCGGAAAGGATAAAACCACACCCTTGCTGAAGTGAAAGTTTTTGGGACCACACCGTATAACCGGGCTCAGTTGAGTTTCACCTGCCAAAGAAAAAAATGCCTGCATTTATGCTTTTTTATCACTAAGTTCCATTATTTATAGACATATTATGTCGCTCTGATTTAAGAGTGTCCTTGAATTTGATATCGGATAATTACCACAACAGAACAATCCATTACACTTCCTTGCTACGTTAATTGTTGGCCGTCGGTCGCATTCTCCACAATACATAGAACACAACCAAAGCCATTGTAATCCTACGAATATCTAATAACCTACTGCTTTAACTATGTACGAGCATATTTGGTGGCAATCAATTGTGACCCGGCTCCAAAATAACACCGCTAGGCTCCCGACGAAGCAACGTATAGGTCAGAACAGCCTGACATTTGAGATTTAGGTCAGACTACGGCTCAATGTAATCCTACTTCGTTCTGAAATGGCCAAGTTTAATATTAAGCACAACTTTCTTGCGTCACCTTTATTTGTTGCAGGTGTTCAGACGGAGCTGGTAATACTTGAAGAGTTTGGGATTTAACATGTTTGCAGTTAACTCTTTGTTCGCGGAAGTGAAAGTGACTTTTAGTTTGGCTTAAATCTTGCTGTAATCGGTGTTTTTTTTACATATGCTACAAATAAAGTGCTCCTTTTAAACAATAAGTTTTTACATAATACATTACAACGTTCTAAGTTAGGATTCGATTTTCCTTACTTCCTACTAATATTACTCATAAGCGAATGAATGGGTTTGCATGAAATTCAGCATACAGATAGTTACCTGGATAGTACGATCGGTAGTACAATCCTCTGGGACAATTACCGAACTTCAAGCGGGCGAAGCCACAAGCCTCAGAAAGTTTGTTAATATTGTAAGAGCTTGCGCGATGTTATGCCAGTTAGAGTACATCACTTTTGGCCATGTGTAATCATTAAACCCACAACATATTATTGTCTTTAAAATTTTCAAAGAGATTGTTATCTCACTGTTCACAAAAGCCCACATCTTAAATTACATTACAAAATTCACTTTCTAACTAAACCAACCTCTAATTGAAACCGGTTCTAAATCCAGCGCGCCGTTCCCGATTTCCTATCCAGGTCAAAAGGCCTAACTTAAATTCAATTTACCTTCTTGCAGCAGCGGCCTATTCCAATCGTCGTCTGCGACCTCAATCGAGAATAACTCTTCACCCTTATCCACGACTCCATCAGGAATAAACAAGCTTACTCCACATTTATTAAGATTCAACCAATCACCATCGGCGCCAACTATTTTCGAAGTAGCTACATCTATGTGCTTAGCGAAGAATTTTGAATCTACTGATGCGTTGTTTTTCAGCGATGGTGACATTTCTACACTTTCATTGCCATACGACGAACCGGCTGAAATGAAATGTTCTGTTATAATGTAAACCAATAATGATAATGTGGTAATTGTTAAAGCTAATCAAGCTAAGAGGCGTTCAATTGAGAAAGTTAAAGTTTAAACTGTGTAGTTATTTGCTCAGGTGAATAAATGATCATGATATTGAAAGAGCAAATCAAATCAAAGTAAAAATATCTTCAAATTGGTGTTTATAAAAATGATTATGATAGTAATTCGCAATCTGGTGCCTCTGGAAGGTGCATAGAAACTCACAGCTCAAAAAGCAACTGGAGTCAGATCGGTCTGACTCGACGCTGTCCTTGCAAGCGTAATTCCTTTCGCTTCCGTTTCTTTCGGTTCTTACCTCGTGGTCTATAGGCGTGATGTAGCTGCGAATAAAAATAATATTGAGACTATTCAAGGGTGAGAGATTTATTCTGTTATATTTTCTTAAGTCGGTAGTGATAGTTTGATGAGATTGAATGAATAGTAAACTGGGACGTTTATTTTTATTATATTATTTATTGTCAGCAGTTATTACTGTAGGTTAACAATGTTTATCACCTAGATGCCCAGTTATTTCACTAATTCCGTCTCCCAGGACTGGATTGGTTAGGGCTGCGGAACTGTTCGAAAGAGATACCGCGGTCCTCGAACACAAAGGGCAAGGAAGGAACACGGATGGGTTTTAGTCAGTACAAGTCTGACACTCCCTTCTGCTCTGCCCAGAGCGGGAGAAGTCATTTGATGATTTCCCATCCGAAAAAAAAAGGGTTGGATTGGTCCTTCCATAATCTCAAAAATAATCCCTGTCATTTCACCTACCTGTTAGCTAGCTGTGGTACTTCATACAAATGCTCGTGTCGTGTGTTAGTGGAAGTGCTCATATGTCTGTGTGTCCTTCGGGAGTCTATAGTTTGGAACTCTTCGTGAATGGTCAAGTCCGGCTGATTGGTCAGAGTTCTCTTTATTACGTTGCCGAAGTAATTTGAACCTGTGGGAGGGGAAAGAACGAAAATTATATAGAAATCAACTGTTATTTAGGTATTGGAGCAAATAAAATCCGTTTCAACATAACTGTTAATTGTAGGCATAAAAGTATATACAATAACTGAGGTTATTACCTGAAGGTGGTTTTACATACGGCGAAGTATCGTTCATCTTAATTTTAATGTATTTTATTCCCAATACAATCACGACTATGAATATTAGGAAAGCTATAGACAATGCAATAAATATGGGCCAGTATGAAGATCCTGCGAATAAAGAAAAAAGTTTGTAAATGAATGATTTAAAAATATTTAAGTATCTACTTAGCTAGAAAAAAAAAAATTAAAGATATGTAATACAAAAAATGTACAAGTATCAAAAGGGTTACAGGCCGTCAAAAAATTCGTCCATATCGCTGTCAATAGAAAAAGTGCCCAGAAGGCTGACAGCATTGCCACGTTGGATGACAATGCTGATTCTTTGGCCAAAAAGTACCTACTTAATTAATAACTCATTTAATTTCTCACTATTTTTTTCAAATATCAACTTGCACACTGATACTATTAATTCATAATGATTCCAGTCCAGACTTCAAAATTTTGCGCGTCGAAGTCCTCTCCTCCTCTTTGTATTATATCTACCGCGCACAATAAATAAAGTTGGAAAATAATACATAACAAGATAAATATGTATGAGTAACCATTGGTATGAATAATACAATCTAAAACGTAAGACCCTATCCACAAATACATTTAAGAGGAAACACGGTAGGTATTTGAAGAAAGTATCGCTGTCGCTGTGCGAGCGTGATTTCGACGTTGGTGCGACAAGGACAATATTATTGTTGTCCTTGTCGCAACAACGTCGAAATCACAAGGACAACTATAATAAAAAGTCATAATTAGAGGTTAGACTCTCGACTATTACCTCCTCCAATTTTCGATCAATTTAAATTGAATAAGAAGGATATATACAGTGTCCCTATGTTTTTCGTTTTTCATGAATAGTTGTCAAATGTGTACACTAGGTCTCTGTTGACCGGCGATCTAAACAGGCAATTTTGTAAGGTTCTAGTGCTTACAGATTATGTATCATCAGAAATGAAAACATAGAGGTTAATGTTTAATTAACTGTAAAAAATCATAGCTTCAAAGTCATAAACCAGAAAGAAAACAGGTGAGAGCGTTTGTATGGGAAAAAGACCACACACATTTCCTCTTAATCAAATAACGTTAACAAAGGAAAATTCCAACATCACTGGACAGAATGAAAATAACTTACCATCGTTAATTTCAGACTTAGATGTCCTCACACACAATGGACACTGCGCAACTTGATAGTCGATACCTCGACAGGCATTGACTGTAAGACAACGTCGCCTTCTAGTTCGGAGGCAGTCCAAGTCACATCTAGACCATTCCGACCACTGGGACCAACGACCTGGGCAAATAATTGAGTGTCTTAGAAAATAAGTGGATTTAAAAGAAAATAGTGTAGTTTGGATAAACAAGTTATTTTGAATTCTACTGTTTTTTTTATAATTTTAATAATTTAATTAAAGTGATACATGGTTTATCATTATCATGATTTGAGTCGAAAGACGTCCACTTCTGGACATAGGCCTCCCTCCCCCAAGTGTCGCCACAATGACCGGTCCCGTGCGTCTCGCATCCAGAGGTTCCCTGCAACCTTCAGCAGGACCAGACTGAATAACGAATGGTTCTTGGTATTAAATGTAAAGTTACCTAGTATTAGATCCGTCGACTCATCTGCCAACTCATCTAGTTCATCTATATGAGAGAAAACAAATCAAATTATTCTAAATGCGTTACACATTTCATAACACGTACTATATTATATGCCAAAAAAGTAATGAGCGTACGTATGTATGGAAATAATTAAATTATAAAAATATTTAATTTCACTGACCGGAATATTTATTTCGATATTTTAGACGGTTTCATAATGAGACCGGAGTTTGTGTGTTATTTCCGTAAATTACACATTCAAGTAACATTTTACTAGTTTAGTTGTTGCTTACGTACCTATATAACAATCCAAACAGTCCTGCGTTTTCTGTACATTGGGTCCCATACAAGGTTGGCCTCCGTTCAGAGGCCGTGGTGCAGTGCAAGTCCTCTCTCTCTTCCTCCCCGAGTGATCTTCCCTCCCTTGGTCATCGCAGAAGCAGTCGGTCCAAGCCGACCACGTGCTCCAACCACCATTGACTAGGATAAGGGGCAGGTTATCATGTTAACATAATTTTTATGTTGGCTTTGATTTCTTGGTACGTACCTATTGTTTGCTATAATTCATGCACGTGCAAATTAAGAGAGAAAAATGTTAGACCATAAAAGAGAGGCGGGGAAATCGCTTCAACTTTATTTCAAAAGAACGAAATAAACTAATACGAGTTGGAATTTTAACGTACCGAAAACTGTCAGCAGAGCGGGCTCGGACATCCTTTTCCCCGCTAAATTTTCAGCGACACATGTGTAGTTCGCCATGTCCTGAAAATTGTTTCACAATTGAAATCTGCCCGGAACCAGTGCCCGTGGAATTCACGTCTTTGTTCACTTGGTTAAAGGAACTTTCGGTTGAAATATACATTTTTGGAAATAAGTTTGAAAAAATTGAAATACTCAGCATTCTTGGTTTTTTAATAAAGTCAACGTTTCAAAACTAAACGTAAATCAAGTGATCCAAATGTTGGGTGGCTTACTGGTAATTAAATTGATATATTAAGTTTGATGATTTTCGTGATTGATATTCGTGAATAATTTTCGTTCCCGAAACCGTACACAAGTGTTCATTAGAAGCTTTATTACTGCAAACCACAACTTTTATATTTATGTAGTCATAGTGCAGGACAGGTATTTAAAGACTTTCTTGTGTACATAAACTACAACGACAGTCAAAAAGTATTAATACACCTTATATGAACAAAATACTTTTGTTTTTTTTTAAGTCTCTTGTTTTCGTCAAGACTTTGACACTATTGAATATTAATATTCGTTGTGAGAACTTTTCTGAAATCAAATGTATGTATTCAAACTAGTCTCACCAATAACGTAGCTTGTTTAATAAGCAGATCTCCTTCTTTGGACACTTGCACGTTATCATCTTCGATGACCGGCGCTCCATTCTTGAGCCAATAGATCTGCACAAAGGGGGCGGCCGGAGGAGGCTCGCAGCGAAATGTTACCGCCGTGTACTGCTTGACGAGCTGCGATTGCGGAGCCACCGAGAAGTGCTTCTTTATATCTAGAAGTGTATACTTTGCTTTAAGAGAGCATAACTCACCTACCAATAGTTTATATGAGGTCATCTAAAGCCGTTACATCAACTCTCTACAATTTTTCTAGGACTATTTTGGCTCCATGTTTGATTTATAGTATTACTAGCAACCTACCGCGTCCGTGTTGATGTGGTGATATGTCATAACCATCTATGCAATATTTAAATGAATTCGTAACACATAAATCTTCTGGAACGAGTTCTCTAAATGAAAGTCAGCACCGCATCAAAATTCACAAATAGTATGTAATTTAGACGAACTAAGCATTCACATAGACAGACACGAAGCGAGACTTTGTTTTATACTATAATAATTGATTTATAAAAAATAAATGGTAGGTTTATTTTTTATTTTTTAGGTTATAACTGTGAAAATAAGTTTGTTTGTTACCTTTTCACGCCTAAACCACAGAACCAATCTTCCTCAATTTTCCATATACGTTGCCAGATGCACAGAAACGGAAATACGGTACCTTTCATCCCGAAAAAAAGTACTGTTCCCGAGGAAAACCACAATAACGTTCTTATGATAATAGATGGCGCTACGTGTCTTTCGAATCATGATTGAATTATGTGTATTACAAACAGAGTACAACCCGAATTGGTGGTCAAATTCTAAATTAACGCGAGCGAAGCCGCGGGCAACAGGTTTATTAATTACAGGGTGGAATACCTACACGGTCAATATGTATGGAACAGCAGTTTTTTTTTAATAAGCGATGAATAATTTCTATGTATTAGGGGGTTTGATATGATGTACTGAATATCTGAAAAGAAAACCGTTTGTGCCAATGTGCCTTCTATTATATAATTATGCATAGTAACTATATAATATAGGTACTATGCATAATTATAGTTAAAGCTGTTTATTTGACAGTTATGTTGATTGTTAACGAACGAACTTGAGGTTTTTTTTAAACCGTATTATTCTTGACTGATAAATATACTTTTCTCTAATTAGTTTATATTTGTTATAAATCGTAAGTTCATGTTAACAAAGGGGACTACTAGTACCACAAAGATAAATTCCCAGTAACAAGCTACCAGCCCAAATATGACATACTTAAGTAATGAAACATTTACAGGATTTGTATCTATCTAAGACAGAAATGTAAGTACTTACATGCTAATTCGATAGTGGCGGGCTGGCTCCGAATGTGCCCACGACTGGTCCAAGCGAAACAAGAGCACTGATACTTGTCACTCCCAAAGTACTCCTCCACGTTTTCCCTCGTCACTTTGCATTCTCCCTCTATGATTCGCACCCCAGTTTGAGGATCCACAAACTCAAAGTTGACCGCTTGCGTTTGTACTCCGTTGCATTTGAAAAATACCTTTGGTTTTAAGGAAGAGTAGTATTAGTTTAAAGTTCGTCCTTTTGTATAAACATTCTGTCAGAACCTTTTTTTTTTTACGGATGGGAAATCATCAAATGACTTCTCCCGCTCTGCGCAGAGCGGAAGGGAGTATCAGACTTGTACTGACTAAAACCCATCCATGTTCCTTCCTGGCCCTTTGTGTTCCAGGGCCGCGGTATCTCTTTCGAACAGCCCGCAGCTTCTGTCAGAACCTCATTTTAGAAAGGTTGTAAATATATAAACAAACTGCTTTTAATAATCAAACTCAACTGAGGGTCCGGACAACTTAAAGTTCTATGAGCTATAACAAAGTATAGGTGTAAAAATATTATAGGTGTTGTAAATCAAATTAGTAAAGAGTTCTCTGTGATTTACCGCTTACCGCGGCGTACGAATATATTTACCGTTATCATTACAATGATAGAAAAGACAAACATATATTGTAATGACAAGCTATCGAAAAGGTTATGTGAACCCCGTTAAAAGCTGTTGTATAAATACGAAACATAGAGAGCGATTGCCATTTGTCCGAGACGTCTGGTTTCTGAAAGATTTGGCACTCATCTATTATCCCGACCAACGACCGTACAATTGGTTGATATTGTTTTGGTCCCTAGCACTGAACGTGATTTTAAGTGTTTTACGTAATCTATGTAAGTAAAAGCAAGTATTTATTCCAATTTGCATTTTTTTTTTCGGTTTTTGCATTAATTTTTGTTTCTGTAATCGCAGAACATAAAAATATTTTATAAACAAAGCCTTCCCATGCTCTTGCATGTACAAGCACTCTTGTGCTTGTTTAATCTGTATTTAATTAAGTAACATATGGACATTGGTATATAACAAACCCTTCGCTTAAAAAAAAAATGTTAAACATTGAAAGATAAATTTAACTGTCTAATAATAATGCAGGACAACGCTCAAAATATTGTTAAAAATCCAATTTTAAATAATGGATTTACTTAGGTTTTTTAGTTAGTTAGTCACTTAAGTTATTCAATTAAAATTCATAATTTATAAAACAAGGACAAACTCTTTGAATAAAGCAATTAAATCATTAATTACTTACTTTTAAAGCATTAGCTGCTCGACATTTTAAAGAAGCCGGTTTATTTTTAACTACATAAGTGTTTTCAGGTTCTAAAAGGAAAATTGGCAAGTTATCTTTTGCCGTGTGCAGTGGTATCTTATCATCTATCGAGGATACGTCGTGAGCATCGCTTCTAACTGTTGCCAAGTCTGGAGAATCTTTATAATTTGACTCTTTGCCATCGTAGTCGTAGTCTAAATAAGCGTTTTCATCGTCTTCTTCCTCTTCCTCAATTTCCTCGTGATTGGTAAATACTGGAGGGAGAAAGTAATCTTTTTCTTGATTGTTTTGGTGACTGACTAAGAATTCTAGTGGTTTTTCTTCTTTGAGATCCGTGTTTATCGTATCATCTTTTCGACGATGAGAATCTACAAGAGAAAAACGTATGCTAGTTTGTCCACTGACAATTAAACTTTTAACTGACTTTAAAAAGAAATATTTTATTTATTCCTTCATTTAGCGTTTATATTTAAAATAAACCCTTTTGTACCTAATTAGAAGTAATAAGCACAGTAAGTGCCCATTTCAAAATTAGAAAAAGTACGTCAAATTAATTAGACAAACAAATTCTTGTACACAAAAATAAATTATATTCTATCTTATTATTGTACCTTTTTTATTTTATTTCATTATCAAACATTATATTTTTTGGTTTTTAAAATAAATATTAAAACATAAATTTTGTTTTCATCATCATCATCATTTCAGCCGAAAGACGTCCACTGCTGGACATAGGCCTTCCCCAAGTGTCGCCAGATAGATCGGTCCCGAAATTTTGAAATTTTGTTTTAAAGTCAGTTAAAAGCAAAACATTTTACAATATCGAAACTTATATAAAAACTCCTTAGTACTCACTTTTGACCGTGTTTTGTCCTTTTACACAAAAAGCCAATTGAAATTGTATTATAATCAGGCAAATCCAAAAATTCACATCCATTTATAAACTTATTCTTTTCCCAACTATTTAAAAAAACAACCGAAGTTTGTCGTACATCGTGTTCCATTACTGCTTTATAACTTTTACATTTCTTCGCTTTTATTAAGATATTATTTTCATAACACAGAATTAAACATAATCCACGTCACTTATTATCACAGGAGACACGGTAATGTGCGATTTTCCAGTTAACTGTCGTGTTAAAAATCGGTTCATTAAAATCGTAAAAGTTTACGATTTCGCGCCAACGACGCGAGACGCTCGGGTAGGTGTGAGCCGCACGACAAATGATATTCAACTGGGATATAGGGATGAATGAGAACGACTGCTACCCTAAATACATTTACTGCGCATGTGTGAGACTGTAGTATTTTGATAGAACTTGGAATATTTTCGTTAGCTAGTTTTCGAGTGGTTAGGAACTCAGGACATACTTTAAGTATAGACAATCTAGGAAGTTAGGTTTAACTAGTAGAATATTTTATTCTAAGCCAACTACATAAATATCTTGTTTTTCTTAAAATGCTGTTACATCGGTACGGAAAGAAAGTTGTGGACACCAGAGACTGACAGATACCGATGTCAGTTCACTATTGGTTAGACTCTGGTGTCCGGACACTGAACCCGTGTTCGGACGATGTGTTCAGAGCCGCGTCTGTAATTTGTCCGTACCGGTAATCGTACTTATCGTTAAACCTTTTTGTCTTTGTTTTTTGGGTGGTAAAACTTTGCAATTGCCAGAGTATTTCGCACTCGTTGTTTTGGTTTCACTTACTTCCACATGTTTATTTCCACAGATAAATAAGTTCAACTTTGTTAAATTATCAACTGCTGAGAGTCGTTAGTGAGGATTGGAATAGTCCGATCCGCAGGTATTGGTTCGAAGTCCACCGGAGTGCCAACCGAGGGTAAAGTTTATATTTTATTGTTTTGTTTTGTTGTTTTCATTTTACTTTTATATTGGTTTATTTTATTTTTATATTGATTTATTTTATGACTTATTTCTTATGTAATTTTTTAATTTTAAAGTAATTATGTATTTAAATTGGGATTTAATGCCTTTATGAATAAATAAATAAAATAAATAAATAAATTCCTATAGTCAGCGGTGATTCATTCATTTTAATTTGTCAAGGTCTTTATTAGTACCTGTGGTTTACAGTACAGTTTACGACGATCTTATTCTATTTGTACACAATTCACTATTTATGTCGTTACACAGGCGGCTATCGCCTTTACAAACATATAAAAGAGGGTTGTCACAAAATTAAAAAAATCAGTTTAGGTAAATTAGACGGCATGCGGCAATGGATGCGCAAGCACACATGCAAACAGCTATGCCTCGGATTCCAGGAACAAACCAAGATGACCAAACAAGCTAAGGACCGCCCGTTCCGAGATTTATATTGATTTTTAGCATTGCATAACACAATTATTTTCAAGTAGTATTTTACTTTTAAATGGTCTAATTATTTCTTCAAGCAAGGTAAGATAGTAACCTTACTTATTAAATATGTTTTCTTTGAATTTGGATTATATCTTCATTGATAAAAAATATCATATCGGACGAAAAAAGGTCAGTATCTTTCTGTTTTACGGATTTTTTTTTGGTGAAGTTCTGTATGAAACATAAAAAAATGATTAAAGCATTCCAAAGTACACCACTCAATTGTACCATGGACATTTTTATATAATATAATATTATTATATCTTTTATGTAAAAAAGCATCAAAGATGCCCAAAAGTAGGATTTTATGAAACATCCTTTGCAGAGATAAGGTTTTTATTCATGTACGTAAACAAATTGAAATATTTGTTTAAAACATTCCCCAGAAAAATAATCAAACTTTCTCGGGCATATTTTTTGTTTAATTTTGTGGCCATATATAAAACATAATCATGCATCAAAAATCGAGTAAAACGCTCAAATACAAGAAAAAATGTGATAGCCCTCTTAGTATTATTTTACTAAATACTAAATTATTACTAAATGCTCAACTACAGGGTATGTGCAAGTCTTAGTCATCATCATCTGCCTAGCCTTTTCCCAACTATGTTGGGGTCGGCTTCCAGTCTAACCGGATGCAGCTGAATACCAGTATTTTACATGGAGCGACTGCTTATCGGACCTCCACAACTCAGTACTGGGTAATACGATAACCCTTGGTTAGACTGGTTGACAGACTTTTTGGGCCACTGACTACCTAACGACTGTCAAAGATCTTCAAATGACAGCCGGGACCAACGGCTTAACATGCTTTCCGAGGCACGGAGGAAACTCGGTATGTAATGGGTGGTCACCCATCCACAGACCAATCTAGGCAAGCACGGCTTAACCTAAAGATCGACCCGAGCGGCTGTTATTATTTAGCCACGAGCTCCTGTGTCCTGTGTCCATGTGCAAGTCTTAGTATGGACCCACATAAATTATAATAAGTCAGCGGTGATTGTTGTTTATCTTAACAAATGGGACCATGTCTTTAAAGGCCTAATTATTTTATGAATATGTCAGATCAAGTCATTAGTACCGACATCAAATGAATCACAAGCGCGCCTGTGGTGACATCACGTGAACTTTTGCAAGTCTACCAACACTACAGCGTGCTTCTACAGAACCCTGTTGTTTTCAGCTCGGGGCAGGAACGACATTCAGTGTCTGATCGTAGCGGAGTTGAGACGTCCTGAACTGTACCAATTTATTGTGCCCCGCGTTATTGTGTTAAAGTGTAATTTCAAGTAATTTGTTAGTTTAACAGAGACAGTGTATCGCACCCGGAGTCCGATGCGCACTCCTGGTGCGTCATCGCTGACTTGTTTCTTGCTGTGAGTGCAGTGGAAGCCAGCTTATTTTGACATTAAACAAGGCGCTGAAGGGCTTTGCATCTACAACGCTGTAACCTATCCAGGTATGACGTGGGACTAGTTTAAAGAAACTTGCGTGTGGATCTGAAAACTGTGCGTCGAAACTTTAACCACTACCCTCATTAACCTGAGTAGTGACAAACGAAAGGAAAACCCCTTCAGATATATGCGCACTGTCGCCGGGAACGAGAAGCTTAGCAAGTTTTTATCGCTACCACCGAATCAAGTGTAACGCATGCGACTAACAAGGACACAAACAGTTTGTCGCGCGAAGAACAGCGACATCAAGAAGCCGTTGCATTTTATTAATACAAATGCGTTATTACTAAAACTTTGTGAATGATATGAGTAGCCATAACATTTTTACAACCGTGTAAAATAAGATATTAAATGTTATTTATTTCAAAATGTATGTACATGTATTTACATTATTTCAAACTACAAATCTATAATAGTAAAAAAAAACATGTTCAAGTAAAAATAAGGTATCAAAAAATTCGTCCACATCGCTGTCAACAGGAAATGTGTCCAGGCAGCATTGCCACGTTAGATGACAATGCTGATTCTTTGGCCAAAAAATAGGCCCGCCCTCTGGTCACGTGACGAGTCGACCAACCGCTTGGCGATTTCCCGAAAAACTAGGTGGGGCACTCGGACCCCATGGCCCTAGTGTTTCAACCCCAAACGGCTCAAACACATAACTACCAACTAAATTAATGTATTTGCGCCGTTTGAGATTTTCATCACCTGCAGCAGCAGCCTCAGCGCAGCCCACTGTGCTAAGAAGATGGGATGGCACTAGGGTGTCGACGCAAGTTGCGTCCCACACCAAAGGCCTACCCAACTTCAATGGCATTATGGTCATACAATCTGGTCTCTTCCCATCGACGCGTGCCAAGCTAGTGGGTTCTAAGATAGTTGGCAAGAGCACGACGAATGAGATCATTAATGCTTCACTCTTACTGCAAGAAAGGCCATGGTGTCCGAGGCAGTCGCCTGTTTCACCACATTGACAGCGATGTGCAGCCCCACAAGGAGCGTCCAATTGCAAACATGAAACCGTGTTAGATTATTTATAGTTAATTGTAGTTAATATTAAATGAAATAAGATGTCAAAAAAAGATGTTTTGGCTATTCCATTTTATGTAAAGAGCCACAGTTGAATTTCGTCAGTTTAATGTCCTTCCATTTTTCTTAATTCATCTCTTAACTTATCTTGGAATTCCTAGAACTGATTACACCAATCCTTTAATGGACAAGGATTGGTGTAATCAGTTCAAGGAATTCCGAAGATTCATTAGTTCTGTTGTCGTTTCTGTAGTAGAGGCCGCTGTCGTTGTCGTTTCTTGTGTTGATGAAGTTGTACTGGAGGCCGGTGTCGTTGTTGCTTGCTTTCAAATATGAGATTTGTTCAAAACATCCGATTCCCAAACATTTCAAAATGTATTAAAGCAATCTCCGGAATAAAAGAGGTTCTCATCGATATTATCTCTAATAGCATCTCGGGAAGCATCGTGGATCGAATGATCTAGATCTAGGCCTGGATACAGGATGCAGCACCACTTCGCATCCAATCCGATCGTAAATAAATGCAACTGCAGGAAGTGCAAAAATAAACATGCAAGATGCACCCAAGCCTACACTCGACACTTTGTTTCGCCGCTCCACGAGACATTCTCAGGAGATATCAACTCGAATAACACAATACTAAATATTTGCACACATTTAATGTCATGGATTTCTGCGAAGTACGCCTCATTCCATAAAGACTTTAATTTCATAAACATAAGACTCACAATAATAGTCGACTTGTTCAAAGTCCAGCTCGATAATGTCGATGCTGTTGAGAGTGAAGTGCGGGTACTCAGGGTGTGTGACGTAGGAGGCTGGCTTGAGGAACCGTCAAGTGTCCCGAGCAGGGAGGAACATGGCGCGGGTGTTTTTCCTGCAGAGAGGAAGAACAATTAGTTTAGTTGTTGCAAAAGACGGCTAAATAATAATGACTGCTGGCTCCATATCAAAAACGGTGGTATTCGGCTTCATCAGGTTACGGCCCGTTCACGACCTTGCCGCTGTGAGCGGCAGCTTAGCGCGGGGCATGTTTGAAGCACGCCACGAGACGCCGGTCACAGCGAAAACGCGCGCGGTTTTCTCCGAGCGAAACGCAACAGCGGCGCGCGGTGCGCGGCGCGGCGGGAACAAAAGTAAAAGCGAATGAGTGCGACGCCTCGACCCAGTGCGGCGCTGTCAGCGGTTTAGCAGTGACGAACTCAGCGGCGAAATAAAGTTTAAAATATTTTAGACCATTTTGTACTAAGAATATCTTGTTTTAAAAATATACTGCTTTCAAAACAGAGAAGGGATAATTTAGGAACGTTCTGACTATCTAAATACGTCCATCTTGGCCGCTGCCGCTCACCGCTAGTGAGGGTACGTGGCGTGCACAATGCTCCGCTTGCTGACGCCGCCCCGCACGCCGCTAAGATGGAAGTCGTGAACGTGCTGATACACTTCCAGTCTGGAAGCGTACCCAAACATAGTTGGAAAAATGCTTGGCAGATGATTGGTTGCTGCAAAGGAGCGCTATGCTTCCACATTTATTGTGTGAACCGGCAGTCCATAGAATTCACTGCCGGTTTCTCTGTTTCCCGATCACTTTAATCAGGACCTCTTCAGATTTGCGATCAATTGGTTTATTCTAGGCAGCGTACTCTAACCCAAGGCCGCATCATCGCTCACATCAGGCCGTGCATAAGGCAGGTGTGAAAAATGCCGCACGCGCCTAAAGAAGTTTTCACTTCAAAAAACAAGGAACAAAGAAGGGAGAGATGGCGCTAGCGTCACGCACAACATCGTCTCTGAGTATTTATATCGTAAAAAAATATTTAAATCGCATCTAAACAAGAAATATCTTTTGAAAGGTATATAAAGGGTGTAAACAGACTCTTCAAGAAACCATCAAACAGAATTCTGTACATTAAACTAAGTAACTTTACGCAAAAATTATTGCTAGGAAACGACTTTTTTGGGGTGTAAAACATGTTTTACGGTAGGACTCAATGTCACGCATTCTAAACAATGAGCTGATGGATGGATTGATTAGTAAGGGGGTCGTGAAGGTAAGAAGGCAAAAAAAAAAATGTATTAAAAAAAACATGTGAAACAGTTGGAATTTTGACCCCCAATATCTCTGGTCTAGAACAAAAAAATGATCGCAATGACGCGGACAGGGAGAAGTGTCTTTCGGCTTCGTTAAGAGTATTTTAATACCCTTTACAATAGTGTAAATAGCAAATACTATTGTTATCTGAGTGCTATGAGTAAGTATAGTGTACTACTTTTAAATAAAATGACTCAACTGATGTTTACACCTAAGACTACGTACAATAATGTTTAAATAATACAAGTCCAGTGAAAATAACATTAAAATAAGTGAAACAATAAACTATTTACAAAATAAAGAGTGTTTGTGAGGATTAAATAAAACCGACGGTTGTGGTAAAATTATTTACATATTCAAATGAGTGTCGGCGTCGTGTCGGTCTAATGTTACTGTGTGACAGTTTGCTAGGGCAACCTGCCATACCTAATGTTACTGTGTGACAGTTTGCTAGGGCAACCTGCCATACCTAATGTTACTGTGTGACAGTTTGCTAGGGCAACCTGCCATACCTAATGTTACTGTGTGACAGTTTGCTAGGGCAACCTGCCATACCTAATGTTACTGTGTGGCAGTTTGCTAGGGCAACCTGCCATACCTATTTGCGATCGTTTATTTAATAGAATATGGATTATAGAATATCGACTTCAACCAGAACATTCATTTCAACACTCTCTTCTAACTACAAGTTGGCGCAGTGGATACGACGACTGACTCGAGTTCGATCCTAGCTTTCTTCCAACGCTTATTGGGTTTTTAAAACTTCCCGTCACACAATTCTTCGCATTCTCTTCCAGACTTAGTAAAAATACAAGAGATTATTGAATGGTGTGTACGTGACATAATAATTATTATAATGACCCAATAAGCCTGATATAGTGGTGGTGGATCGATCAGAGCGGCGCGCAATGATTGTTGACATTACGGTCCCGCCATGACGAGAACCTCGTGAAAGCCGAGAAAGATAAACAAATCAAGTATCTTGACTTAGCTCGCGAGGTTGTCGACATGTGGGATGTGGACTCAGCGATCATTGTGCCGGTAATCGTATCAGCCCATGGCTTAATTGCCAAGAGCCTCGACCAACACCTGAGGAGGCTCTCGCTAGGCAGCTGGATCAAGGGATTGATTCAGAAAGCGGTACTCCTGGACACGGCTCGTATCGTTAGGAGGTTCCTCTCTCTGAAGCCCTGACGCCGGTAGCTTGGACCCTATTCCCGATACCGGTGGGCTACTATTTTTT
The DNA here is from genome assembly GCA_950005105.1 of Lycophotia porphyrea. Taxonomy (NCBI): domain Eukaryota; kingdom Metazoa; phylum Arthropoda; class Insecta; order Lepidoptera; family Noctuidae; genus Lycophotia; species Lycophotia porphyrea. The sequence goes on along the minus strand of OX465388.1, from coordinate 15,764,224 downwards.
ATATTTTTAAATGTTTTTTTTTTATGTCATTTTATATTTAAATATTCGAAAATGTAAAAAATATGTATATAAATAAATAAAGGAAATTATAATGGATAATCGTGACTGCCTCGTTGGTCAAATGGTCGCAAGTGCGACTGAGTGCTGCTGAGCATGAGGTCCTGGGTTCAATTCCAAGGTCGGGCAAAGTGCTATTGGGTTTTTCCATCAGGAATTTCACAGTAGCAGCCACGGAGTCTGGATTTGTGCCCGGTTGATGGCAATAGGCTCGCCCCCTATTACATGGGCCTTAAACATAACTGGCGAAATGTGGGTGTACTATTAGGTTCACCTCTGCCTTACCCTACGGGGATTACAGGCGTGATGCTATGTGTGGAAAATCATGGGCAGCAGAATGTAACTTTCCGACGCATGAGGCGATATATCATTCCACGAAATATCTAACACATCGATAATCGACTCAACAAAAATAAGTTTGCCGGACCCCTCTATTAATATGCACATATCCTGGGCCTCAAGTCTGCTATTACAATAGTGTCAGAATAGTCTATCATTGATTTCATAATTGTTGATTTTTCCAAGTTTGGTAATCTACTAATGTAATGGCGTCATTATGACTTTCCAATGGTCAACCACTGACACTCCATTGAAAGAAATGGCATAGAATGGTTATCTCGTACATAATAACAAATAAATAAATAATAGATAAAAATATATATAAATTAAATCTGGCATGAATAAAGGTTAAAAAGTAGTAGTTTTTCGAAAATCAATTCTACTAACGGGTTCTTTATTAAAGGCAATACAACAATGTCATTATAACACCATTCTATTACGAGACCATTGACCGACCAATGATCGACCATTATGAATTTAGTAGATTACGAACTTTTAGCGCAATGATAATGGGACCGTGTTGGAATGATGAATTTGTAAAAAATAGCAGACTTGGGCCCCTGTTGTGAAGATTTTTCCTTCGTAACCTATTCAAATTTTCAACTCAATCGGATGCCAATAAGTGGTCGAAAAAAATGGTTTGCAAATTGTGAAGCCGACAACTTACTTACATACATACGAACAGTGCAAGTTAAATAAAAGCTTGTAAATTTATTATGTCTCGTTTATGATGTTACTGAGAGCAGCGGTGGCCCAGTGGTAGCGACCCCGACTTACGAACAGTAAGTCGTGGGTTCGAACCCAGGCAGGCGCATTACTTTGTGTAATTTATTTCATCACCACTGCTCTCAAAAACGGTGAAGGAAAACATCGTGAGGAAACCGGCATGTCCTAGAACCAAAAATTCGAAGACATGTGACATCTACCAATCCGCACTGGGCCCGCGTGGTGGATTATAGCCCATTCCCTCTCATAGAGAGGAGGCCTGTGTCCCAGCAGTGGGAACATTAAAAGGCTGATGATGATGATGTTACTTGTTTGAAACAGTTTTATTTAGTTTGTAGTTTTTTTACGCCTAATTTGTACGCCTTGCAAGGCAAAACATAGTGATACAACACAAATTTTATACCATGTACCATATTACCTGTTCAACAAATAAAATACTTTGACTTTGACTTTAAAAAATACACAAAATATTACTCACCAGTAAGATAATCAATCCTTGAATTGGCATCTATAACAGGAAAAGCAGCATTCTACTAGAAGTATTCACAACTTATTAATATTACTACTTATAACTAATAATTAATTATTAATTATTACTTATTTAGGATACGATGAGACTGACATACGCTATATGTAAAAGCCCCTAAAAATTTAATAAAAATCATTATTTTCAAAAAAAAAAATTAAACGCGACGACGACGTCTGACAATAAAGTTGTTATAAGAATAAACTACAACGGCCAAGTGCTTTATATCAACACAAACATAAATACAATTAACAAATATAATAGAATATAATATATGGACTTTAATTAAAATATTTACTTTTTTAATTAAATTTTACGATTTGTGATTTTGAAACCCAACTTGTAATTGTGATAATGATGAATAAATAAAAGAAATTTACCAAACGACCACCTATTTGTACCGACTGAACTCAAGCACAAGCTTGTTTTTAATAAGTGATTAATTTCGAAGATATTCAAAACATTTTTGTGACCGTCAACTTAAAATGTAAACAGTGATATGAAGTAGTAAGAAAGAAGAAGTATATAATAAACAGAGTGTTTACTCGGAAAACTTAAAACTATAATATCATTTATGGGGTGTCTTCCGTGTATACTTGCAAATAAACCGTTTTAAACCAAAGTCCGTGGTTTAAAACCCGTTTTAACTCTGTTTGAAACGGTTTAAAGCAACAACCACGTGAGCCGTACATTGATTACGAATTATTTTAAAAATTAAGTTTAAAAGGCTAATTGAAATTATTTACCATTTTTATTCATATATGTGACGTCATATATCATACTTATACTACTTTTTAGGATTAGCCAGACTGAAAACAATTATGATATGCGTATTTATTAAAATTAAACGGAAACGCTGTATTTTTATTTTTATTTCTTTTGATAAAGAAGGTGTGGTCTAGATCACTTCGTGTAAAGCCTCAGAGAATTCTAGTAAAAAAAAAGAATTAAACCATTATAAACCGCTAAGTGTGGTTTTCATATCATTTAACATTTTAATCAAAAAAAAAACGCTTTAAAACCAAGGTTTAAAACGTTTAAAATCCGTTTTGCATCTATACTTCCGTGATTATCATTTATTTTGAGCTCCCGATATTTTGACGTTGTTGTAAGCGCGCGCACGTCAAAGCTTAAAACATTGTTTGAAATTAATGTATCTACTGGAAGCAACAACATTGTTTTTTTTTCAAACAACCACCTAAAGTTATCAATAAAGAATGCTGGCATTATTATTTAGTTAGAAACATGTTTTTAATCATTTAGTTGTCTTCTTTTTATTTATCATCATCATCATTTCAGCCGAAGACGTCCGCTGCTGGACATAGGCCTCCCCCAAGTGTCGCAACATTGACCGGTCCATCCATTTATCATTTGAAGAAAAAAGCAACCTAAGTTGAAAGTTAGTCGAGTCTCTCCCATTAAAAAAAATATATATTTTTCTTTTTGCTCTAAGAAAGTGTGGTTATTCGTTGCATTGTCTAATGAGCACTCCATGTACTGCTTAGTCTGTATAAATTTGTTTGTTGCTGATATTATTTACATAAGAAATATTTTGCATCATAATATCGGTTTGATAACATTGTTTTCGAACTGAAATCAAGAAGAATCTTTCCGTGCGTCGGTTCACCATTATTTTATAATTTTGTAATTGGTTGTTTCGCCAGGAAATTGTCAGAAGCAGCCATGAAGTTGATTTGTGCCCAGTTGATTCCACTAGGCTCGCCCCCTATATTACATGGGATTTGGGACAACAAAACTGGGGAAATGTGGGTGTACTATTAGGTGGGTGTACTATTAGGTGGGTGTACTATTAGGTACACCCCTGCATAACCTTTCTGGGATTACAGGCATGATTTTATTGACTTTCTTCTATTGATCAAAATGTGTCTTTGATTGCGCGTACATCATGAATGTTGCCAGACGTCCTGTATTTTAGGCATAGTTAAAAAGTCCCGGCGGCACTGAGTCTGTCCCGTGTGTTAACCGTGCTCCATTTTTTATTATGAAATCGATCGATCTAGGGTTGACAAGTACTCACGCGTGTAACGTTCGCATACACATCAATATGACCTGCCCTAAAATCTCATTTCCTGGATTTCCGTGATGAATGTCCGCATTTAATAGATAAAATAATCATAAATGAAGAAAAGAAAAATACTTTGGCATGTTTGTTGTTGGTCTATAACTTTATGTATTCGGTAGAAGTAACAATGAAGAAGATTGAATCAGATACTCTGTGAATTGTTGAGATGCATTCTGGAATACATGGGATTCGCGAGTAAATCGAGCAATGAATAAAAGACACAAGTTTTTTAGCAGTCAAGAGAGACACAGATTTCCTACAGTTCTACAATAATTTCATAAGCCATCTGATATCCCGATATGTGTTTTCAGAAAATAACATTCTCTCCAAGGTACCAAAATCTTTAAACTTTAAATCTGAAATAAGCTGCGGAACGTTAAGATAAAATAGTAATAAAATAGATATGGTTCTTTTTTTTTTAATAAAACGTTGCCCCACACTAGGAATTTCTCCTGTATCGTGAGTGTGTTTACATACATTTAAACTCACATAAACAGCCAGACCCGGAACAACTATCTTAAGGCCTACAAATATTTGTTCCGTGCGGGGATCGAACCCGCGACACACAGCGCAACAGTCAATCGCTAAGCCACTGCGCCAACCGTGCCATCAAATCCGTCCGTGTCGTGGATTGCTTGTATGAAGAATTCCAAATAATCAGAAGAAAAGACAAATTTTGGACAAATAAGAAACCAAATTACTTAGTGACGAGAATGTCACTAAGTAATTTGGTTCTGGGTAAAAAACTGAAATCCCGTATTTTAGGCCTATTCAAGCATTTGTCCCTTATAGGCTGAAAAAAAATCTGGCAACCCTTCATGAGACACTTGTCAGGAATTGCACTACTCTATGTATGTGGTATGGGAAACAGAGCTCTCAATCTTCTGGCATTCTTATCTAATTAACGGAATTCTGAGGATAAATGTTAAAGACAAGAGACCTGCAGAGTCTGTAGTCACCATAGGTGTTCATAAGGGTTTAATTCTAAGACCTTTCCTTTCTAGGGTTCCGTAGCCAAATGGCAAAAAACGGAACCCTTATGGATTCGTCAAGTCTGTCTGTCCGTCCGTGTGTCACAGCCACTTTTGCCGAACCTATAAGAACTATACTGTTGAAACTTGGTAAGTAGATGTATTCTGTGAACCGCATTAAGATTTTCGGTGTGAACCGCATTAACTGAAACTCAAATATTTTTCATCAAACCCATACGTTTGGGAAGAAGAAACCTCAATATTATTTTTGAAGACCTATCCATAGATATGTCTTCAAAAATGATATTGAAGTTTCTAATATCATTTTTTTCTAAACTGAATAGTTTGCGCGAGAGACACTTCCAAAGTGGTAAAATGTACGTCCCCCCCCCCGTAACTTCTAAAATAAGAGAATGATAAAACTAAAAAAAATATATGATTTACATTACCATGCAAACTTCCACCGAAAATTGGTTTGAACGAGATCTAGAAAGTAGTTTTTTTCAATACGTCATAAATCGTAAACCGCAATTTAGTCTAATGTTGTATAGATAATGGTACAGAACCCTCCGTGCGCGAGTCCGACTCGCACTTGGCCAGTTTTCTATATATCAATGACTCACCATTACACGTAATAGATATCTCAAAAGTGTATTGTTTAGGGGTAACATTTCCTAATTCGGGCAGTGTTCTCGTACTTTTCCATTGACCTTAGTGTAAGTAACAAAGCGCTCTTCCTGTCTCTACTTAATTAAAAATTTGCTGTGCCCGACAGGGTCCATAATTGTTTCTATTTTTTTAGTTACCAAGGTTGCAGTTGGACTTTTGCTGATCATTTCGCGGAGTACAGGCGTAATATTATGTTATAACTGGTAGATGGACTGCCTCGTTGGTCGAGTGGTCGCAAGCGCGACTGCAGAACATGAGGTCCTGGGTTCGATTCCCAGGTCAGGCAAAGTGCTAGTGGGTTTTTCCATCAGGAATTTCTCAGTAGCAGCCCCGGAGTCTGGATTTGTGCCTGGTTAATGGCAATAGACTCGCTCCCTATTACATGGGATTTAAACATAACTAGCGAAATGTGGGTGTACTATGTAGTACACCTCTGCCTAACCCTATAGGGATTACAGGCGTCATGTTGTGTTGGTAGATGGAGTTTAACAAAGGTATAATAAAAGCCAGCATACAGTTTAATGGCTTAAAACGTTATTGAAATCGTCTTTTCGTGATGATATTTCATGTTACTTACTTTATCTATCAATATCATTAATTTCCGCAAATTATCATTGACGCTTTTATAATTAAACTAAAACTAATTATCTTTCCAAAGACCACAAGTATTCTAACAAACGATAGCTTCCGTTCATCAGCAAACAAGTATTATCTTTGGCGTAAAATCTTGGTTTATTTTAGCTTAAATTTTGATATTGCTAACTTAAAATAAAAATAATCATATTACTGATTAAAGTTGTAAAGGTCCGTCCGAATGAATGAATATGAACAAGAGTAGACCTGATTTCACCATAGAAAAATCGACTAGAGTAGAGAGAAGTTGTGCAGTAATCATGGGTTGAAATCAGCATCTTTCGTTTATCCGGTCTCCTGTGTTTGCTCGAATTTTGCACGTCTCTTCTACGCTCTGCTCGCTCCCGGTTTCCCAGTTGTCGGTCCCAGCTTTTTTTTTGTAGGATTTTGACAGTCGTTGCGGGTAGGAGGCAAAAAGTTTGACAGCCAGTCTTACTAAGGGGTATCATGTTTCTCAACAACTAGCTTCTGGTGGTCAAAAAGGAAAATACAGGTATTCAGCTGTAGTTAAACTGGAAGCCGTCCCTAACATAATTGGGGAAAGGTTAGATCCCGTTCCTACTTATCCGATCAGTCTTTTTTCTCGGTTAGTTTAAATAGACGGATGTGCCAGTGGCACAATTTGTATGGAGCTGTTCACATTATGACTGATCCGGGAAAAAAGACTGATCCGATCGTCCGATCGGTGCGATTGATTCTCCCGGACGGTGACATGCCCGAAATAATGTCAACCATGCCATCCTTCCAGTGTATTTCCGGTATATATTCGTCATCATAACTTCGTCCATTATTGCACAGACAAAATCTTTGGTTTCCCCGAGCGCAGCCAGGATATGGACACTCAGAAGTCTACATCAGGTCCATGTAGAGCCCAGTAATGGTGTCCATGAAGCTCCTTGCCTTACTATACCTCCATTAATGTCTAATACTCTAAGCTTGCACTAGTTCTCGTTAGCTAGGGAGAGCGGGATGAGGCCCTTGTCCACTGAGACCACATCTCGGGGTCTTCCCACGTCGGCTTCTAGAAAGTATTCCCTGAGACTTCATACCTCACGGTTGTGCAGGGTCTTAGCATTTAAGAGGCTACAACATTTAAGTCAAATATATAACTTTCTTATGAATTCCTCAAACCAGCGTGGAATCTAAAAGGGCGTGTTCGTCATCGGGCTACATGTGCAATAGAGAACATCTCTAAATTACTAGACATTAGATAGCTTGAGTTTCTTTAGATCTTATTATCAAAGACTAAAAAATAATAGGTATTGATTAATGACTTTATTTTATTTTTTACCATTTGTGAAATTTTATGACTTCTTTTGTAGCCTACTTGGATTTTATTATTTTATTTTTGCCATGGTTCATTACACTGATTACTGAATATAAATGATTGGTAAATTTTATTTTTATCACTCCTTTCCAAATTATTCGTATTATCCTGATAACGTCATCCAAGTATCCGAATACTAAAATGAGCGGATAATTGTATGCCCTATGCATGGGCAAACGAGGTAAGCGTGGTCTAAGTTCGGGTGTCATAAACCGATATTCTCAAATCGCACCCTCCAAAGCACTCCTCATATCCTCACTGCACTGGGTACTTACATTAGTAACCATGTCACTACTCGCGTCGTTATTGTGATAGACTGTGATGGAACCTCAGCCTGCCAAGACCTATAAATTATTGTTGTCAATGGCGGTCCTCTCAAGGTGGTTCGAGAATATGTTTACCTCGGGCAAACTCTGCAGTTTGGTGAGAACAACTTTGAGAGGGAGGCTAACAGAAGAATTCAGCTGGGCCGGGCAGCGTTTGGGAAGCATCGTCGGTTCTTCTCGTCGCGTATCCCACGGAGCCTAAAGACTAAGATCTTCAACCAGTGCGTCCTGATTGTTATGTTTTACGAGGCCGAAACGTGGACACTCACGGTACGGCTGATCCATAAATTCAAGATCACTCAGCGAGCTATGGAACGGGCTGTGCTCGGAGTCTCTCAGAGTGATCGCATTCGAAACAAGGTGATCCGACATAGAACCAGAGTTGTCGACATAACTCACAGAATAAGTAAGTGGAAGTGACAATGGGCCGGTCATATTAGCCGTAGAACTAATGACCGTTAGGGTAGACGTGTTCTTGAATGGAGACCGCGAATCGGCAAACATAAGGTGAGGCGCCCTCAGGCTCGGTGGAGTGACGATCTTCGCAGGGTGGCAACTGAATGAGAGTTGCTGAGAATCGAGTTGAGCGGCGTGCGATTGAGAGCCCTATGTCCAGCAGTGGACTGCTATAGGCTAATCATGCTGATGTAAAAACTATTAATAAAAGTTGACATTATAACTAATTTAAGAAACTAACATCAAATTTAGAATGGGAAAATCATAAAACAATGACGAAATTAAACTGATTTGAAAGCAGAAAAGTCAGATAGATTGTGTTCTTTTATTAACCCAAGCCGCGTTCATGAATGTGTTCCAAGATATAAAAGACACTGTGAAACAAGTACTCAATTTTATTGAATTAACTATATATTAATATTTTTATCCGTTGAAGATACCGGCAAATAATTGCTCTTGATAACCTCTGATGATGAAGTAAAACGGATGATTTAGTTCAACTCGAATCTTTTTTGGAGGTGACATTGATGATGTTAACCCTTTTATCACTGAAAGCAAAATATTTTGTTAATTTCGTTAAAACTTGTGTAACAAAATGTAAACTATATAAACTATTTTTAAATGTTGACGTTATAGTTTATAACTAATTTAAGAAAGTATAATCAAATCAAAAAGAGGAGGATCCTAAAACAATGAAGAAGTTAAACTGATTTGAAAGAAGAAAAGTCAGACAGATTGTGTTCTGTTAGTAAAAGAAATAACCAAAGCCGCGTTGACGAATGTGTTCCAAAATATAAAAGATTTTGTGAAACAAGTGCTCAAATTTATTGAAATAACCATATATTTATAATCCATTGAAAATACCGGCAACAACTTGATAAACTCTGACAATGAAGTAAAAGGACGATTTGCAACAAATTTAATTCTTTTTTAAGGCAAAGCTATTGGTGATCCTAACTCTATAAAAAGCAAAATATGTGTTTTGATAATTTCGTTAAAACTATACGATGTAAAATATAATTGAAACTATATTACTAGAAATATTTTTAAATATTGACATACTATTTTACTAAATACATAATAAAGTACCATGAAATCCAAATGGAAAATCATAAAACAATGAAGAAATAAAAAGATATGCGTAACATGAAACTGTTTGAAAAAAAAAAACAAAAAGATACTCTTTTGTTAGTAAAATAATATAACCCATGCTTGGGGAATATTATTTTACTAACAAAAGAGTTGAAGAATGTGTTCTAATATATTTATAAAAGATTTTGTGAAATAAGTTTTCAATTTTATTGTATTAACCATTTATTTATTTATTTATTTATTTATTCATCACCCATTGAAGATTCCGGCAAATAATTGTTCTTGATTTACTTTGAGGATGAAGTAAAACGGATGGTTTGCAACAAATTCATTTTGTGGCAACAGAGCGACCCTTGAGCCCGATATTATTGCTGCAATTATAATTAAATCAAAAGTTCAATTTAAAACGATCTACGATAAAGAGACGAGAATTTCCTGAATTCCCTGAAAGACCAGAGGTTTGTGGTTATAGTTTTCCCTACTAAGGTACTTGGGAGTTTCTGTGATGAAGATTGCACTTAGATGCCAACAAAATCATTAAACCTTTGTTTGAAGCTGTTACAACTGGGGACGTATCTAAAATAATTTAAGACATTTATGATGATAATTATTATCATCATAATTATAGTGGTCAGATACGTACCAATGTTTTTATAGAAAATACTGGGATTACTATCTATTTTACTTATTTTAATTTAAGAAACAAAAAATGGAAATAGAAGTAGAAATTGCTAAAAAACTCAAATTACAAAAAGAGACTACCAGTTAGATATTTTAGAGCTACTCAAACTTCGTTTGTAATATACAAAATAAACAAATTGTTCAAACAACACAGTTGGGTGCTGATAATAAACAAGTGAGCGATAGTTTACAAATGTTACAATTTTTTAAATTATAATCAATCATGTATTTATTATTATTTACCAACCCGCACTGGGCCCGCGTGGTGGATTATACCCCATTCTCTTTCATAGAGTGGAAGCCTGTGTCCGAGCAGTGGGAACATTATTGACACTGATGATGTATTTATTATTATAAAATTCATTCAAAATTAAATAGATGTAAGTACTGAATGTTTATGACTGTCAGATAGGCAGTCGCTCCATGTAAAATACTGGTATTCAGATGCATCTGGTTAGACTGAAAGCCAACCCCAACAGAGTTGGGAAAAGGCTAGGCAGGTTGTGGTGTGGTGGTGAATGACTTTAAAACTGAAATCGCTTCTTCATTAAATACTTCGTCCACATTGTTATAATCTACAACTATATTATTGTAATTTCCGCTAACACTTTGTTCTAAATAGGGTGCATAGCAATCTGAGCCTAACAGTTTTTCATATTTTGCAAAACAATGCAAGTTATTATAACATTCATTGCAATTATCGACTGAAATCTTAGGTGATTAAGACATGGAATTTTTTCTTTTATGGTTCCCAAAGAATTTTCCACCATTCTTCTCGTTGACTTAAAAGCACGCAAGAATATTTCTAGTGATTCTGTCTTTGGGGCAGTGGCACTTTTATAACCATATCCACTGTCTCCCAAGATTATTGCGTTTAGGAATGGTGTCCATCAGGGATGTTATGGAGCTCCGTAACCGTAACCGAAACTATCGGATATCTGAAATAAAAATATATCCGTAACCGTAACCGTATCCGTTTCACAAGTTTCGGATAGATTCGGATATTTTCGTATAAGGGCGGAGTCTAAATAGAACGCCATGTTTCGACAGGTTTTTGTTTCACCGCTCGCGCGCCACGTGAATCTTGCAGTTTGTTTGTTATTTCTAGTCATAACATAACCTCTTTCATAACCAGTTAGTTTTTTATTATATTTATAAATTTCTAAGTTTGGGCCGCATACTATTAATTGAATGGTTTCCGTTTCTGTCTAAAAACTCAGATTCATTTTGATAAGGCGTATCTAGAGGAATTAAAGAACGTTCCACAGTATCAGTATTCTAGATATGCCATCGAGGGATACAATTATCAGGCCAGCGAACCTCTTCTCCGAGTAATTCAGTAGTCACGGCTCCATACACCCTTCTTCTGCAGTGATGTACGGTTGCTATACTAAGCCCATGTGTATCACCAACAACGTGGTACTGTGATCCACAAGTCATCCGATGCAAAGCGCAATAAAATTGTTTATCGGGTGTAAGTACTAGGTTTCTGCTTGTAACGTGTTCACACGGCGGCAAATCAAGCTTTACATTTCCAGTATAACGTGGCCTCACTTTGTATATATTTTCTGTACAATGAGAGATCCGCATAATCTGGATTTGTATAGCTTGATCAGCCGTCGTGCGTTCAAGTTGATGATAAATTTTATTATTTTAAATTCAACGATAGTTTCGGGTAAGTAAAGCCCGAAATTTTTCTAAAAAAAAGAAACCTGAAATTGAGAAGGAGAAATTGCTTCTGTTATCTATGATCGTCGTTGCCTCCACGTTTGTATTTGTTCCAAGTATTCAGCATCACTACTCTCACTGCTCGATGTAAGTAACATTTTTTGTAATAACCCTTTAATAAACACTTTCTTACACCTTCAAAATTCAAAATAAGATTTCGCGACAGAGCTTCTGTCAGAACTGTCGGACAATTCTACAGATATGTCAATATGTCAGGACAATTTTCTGTTTAATGAAGCAGATTTGACAAGATTTTCTCAACAAATTCTCACCTGTCGGTCAAAAAGTTTTATTAAACAGAAAAATGATTGTCGTTTCCGCTCGCCCGCAGTGAAGCAGATCTCACGTCGCATTGACTTGTATGAAATCAACCACAACGATCGTGCAACCGCGCTGACTGGGAATCGCCTAACGCGCTCTAAGTTTCATAACTTCATTCGTTCTCTTACTTGATAAGCTCAGTTTTATGGCCAATATATTTTGTGCTTACGTGGGTGAACAAAAGTAAAGAATCAAAAACACTGTAGACCCAAAGTTCTCATATCATTTATTGAATTTTTACGCACTTACTATCCGGAAAACACTCCAGAAAACAACTGTTCTTTGTACCATACAATGTGGAAGAAGAATGGACGATTGGCGTGGAATATAGGCGTATTCAAATTAGCTGATGTAAATGAAGCTGTGAGTATTCCTGCAATCATGAACACGGTATGAGACAACGATCAGCACCCTAATTATGTAACACAATCATTCACAATCCGAAGGATTTTGGAGGAAATTCGAGATCTATTAATTCCTATGTTTCAAAGATTCGTCTGATTAGTAACGTAAAGAACGCAATGATGTTTAAATGTGAGTAATCAGGTAAATGGCACGTGCATTTAGGAATATCATTGATTTATTTTGTAACTTTCTTGCCAAGTTGTTCTTGAGGTGAACTTCGTTTTCAGAACCTCGTCTGTTCGGAGGATCCTCCCTTTGCGATGGAGGATGAGGAACTAACCACCCTGTCTCACATAATTCTCAGCTTTGCTTTTTTCTACTACAGTGACTTTTCAGGGCTGTTTACTGCCTGCCTCGTTGGTCTAGTGGTCGCAAGCACGACTGCTGAACGTGTTATTGGGTTTTCCAATCAGAAATTTTTCAGTAGCAGCCATGGAGTCTGTATTTGCGCCCGGTTGATGGCAATAGGCTCGCCCCCTATTACATGGTACTTAAACAATGGTGACATGTGGGTGTACCATTAGATACGCCTCTCCCTAACCCTTCGGAGAATACAGGCGTGATGTTATGTATTATGTTGTAACGTGGTTTTTTTGATGAAAATATTTAAAGATAGTTCAAATAAAATAAGTTTTAAGTTTTTTACTTGTTTTGTGGTCTTCACATAAAATAATATCACGCCTGTACTCCCCGAAGGGTTCGACAGATTGGTCACTTAAGAATTTCCTTAAGACTTCCGCAAAAACGGCTCTTGACAAAAAAAACCTCTTTTTTATTTTGTATTTTCACGCGAAGGAAGGTCGCAGGCAACAGCTGGTCCCCAATAAATTGGAATTTAACATACCTAACTCTCTAAAGCTGGGTGTACTGTACATTGCTATGCTATGATAATGTGTAATCAATTAACATCCAACTGACTGCACTCACAACAGATTCTCTGAAGACTCAATTCCGAAGATCAGCATCAGATTTACACCAATTTAAACGAGATCAACGCAGAATAATTTTCTTCCAAATAAAATATGAATCATCGAAATCTGTTTACAAACATACACACAATGCTGATTGCCAGGCATAATGCCTATGTGCCTATAAAATTTCGATTTCTGCTGGATCCCACTATCAAATCCTGATCTGATGACCCTGGGGCCACATGGGAAGTATACTGTTTCAAACAATGCCCATTAAATTGGAGGTTTGCCCTTAATTTTCCTGGGACCCCATCATCAAATCTCGACTTATATCATACTGATTAAATCCTTCCATCATCAGCTCAGCAACATGAGCTGGTCATTACCAGGCACAAATATCTAGATTGCGTTAGAAAGTATATGAAAAACATAGTATGTGCCTATAAAATTTGAGGGTATTTATCGATTTCTTTGGGATCTCATCATCAGATTCTGACTTGGTGACAATGGTACTACTCGTACATCAGGAGTATAAGCAATCGTTAAAAAATATGAAAATCGGTCCACAATTAGCGGAGAAATCATAAACAAAAAAATACATACACTCGAACATATTTATAACTTTTTTTTAAGTCGGTTAAGAAGACTCCGCAAACGACGGCTTTCGATAAACTCTGACGTAAAACAGAAACACTTTACTTTCAATGAGGCATTAAAACCAGGAGACAATGCAAGGAGTACTAATGCTGAAACCGCGAATATTCAAGTTTTAAGAGATCCTTTTTTTATAAGTAAACGAACGCTGAATTATACCAAGAAGGCTAACATATTTTACCAGTACCTATAACATGAAAATAGATCTTTACGAAGGTGGGTACACAAAAATGGTGATGGGAAAAAAAAACAATAAAACCCAAAAAGTAAAGATACAGAAAGAAATTGAAGGTTAAGTAACCCTTAAGAAATATTAAAACATGACTCTCTTCATAAATTCTTCAAACTGAGTTAGTACAGAGCTTTTCAACAATTAAAGTTCATTTAATTAATTTTGGTCATTTAAAAATAAGGATATTTATAGGGCCATTATTTTTATAGTTCATTCAATTAATTTTAATGTGCGTTTATATATTCCCCAAAAAGCATGACCCTACTTTGAAGAAGGGGCAATTTATATGGACCCTGGGCCCAGTGTTGTAGTACTTTCTAACCTATCTCAAAGTATAGGTCTAATCAATTATAACATCTTATTAGAAGATACCATGACACTAACTAATTACATAAACAAGATACAACACTTCTAAATTATCAATTATTACAACTATTGCCTGAGCTTAATCATTGTATTTCCGATATGTACACATTTATATACAAGTTCAGGGGGCCTAAAGTGGCCGCTTTAGCTGAATCATAATATGAATCGCCTAAATTTCTAAAATGGGCACAGACGCATTAATATTATGAATTGTCATTTTGTAACCATTTTATGAATTGTATCGTGATTCATATTACGATTCTGCTAAACCGGCCATTTTAGGCCCCCTGAGCTCATAAGAATAAATGATGAAGTACTGAATTACTATAATGACTCGGTGCCACTACCCAGAATCGTCTCCTTACTAAGGAACGCCTGAACGGTTAATTGCAGTGAGATGACGTTTTATATGCACGTTCAGAGCCCACAACAAGACACAGTAATACAAAATTCGGTGCTGCTACTCAAATGAATGGAGACGATTCTATCGATCCTCCGATCATCGAAAAACCCAACTTTACCTTTCTGTATACATGTTCAGAGCTGATAACAAAACATAACGTAGATACAAGATTTAATCTAGCTGCCAGTTGCAGTCAGATGTGCCGACGACCTTACAAAGGTGGCTGAGAAGAGACCAGCCAACGTGTCCAACAGTGGACTGAGTTTCTAGAAGCGCCCATGCAATGGTTTAGTCAAAGAGTGCAGATATAGAAGTTGGAAGATAATAATGTCTCGGATTCTTAAGATAACCAATTTGATTTCAGTCCAGATCACGTGTAAATAAAACAGTGAGAACTGGACTCTAACTGCCGCACTCAGACACTTTCGTAACCTTTAATGAGAATTAACCTAACAATGTCCAGTAGATCTACTTCGGAATGCTGTCATGCTGACAAAATACTGACAGAAAATTTCACTTTTGGTTCAATTACAATCCTTACAGTTGTTTATGTACCTCTAGTTTTGCTTCACTGTCAAAATCACAAAGGCCTTTAACTGCTTAATGTTAAGGTTGTTGTCAGATCACAGTGAACTTTTCGTTTCAAATAGGTTAATGTTGGGTTGTTACTGTCAGAGGTTAATAAACCTGTGAAGGGTCTGTAATGATTGAATAACATTTCTGAGTGTGGCGGTACTTAATGACAATATTTTTGATGAATTTATCTTACCAGTAGCTGCGGATGCTTCTGTCCCTTTTTCAGTTACTTCAATAGTCGCTTTGTGTATTGCTTTAGTTACATACACAGTTTCGTCTTCGATCATTCCACTTAAACCTGAGTGTCTTCCATCAAATATAGTCTTCATTCCCATCTAGAATTTTAAAATGTATTTTTTCATCAGGTTCTATTTCACTGTTTTCTCAATTTTCTGGGTTCGCTAATTTGCAAATTAGGAAAAACAATCCTGACTCTTCTTACTTCTCTTTCTTTTCTTTTTTCTCAGGGCAATGACTCGTTTAACAAAAAAAAACAAGTAGCTATCTATTATGTAGACTCTTCCTACCGCGTCAATAAATAAAATAAAATAAACTTCATTGCATACTACAGTCCATAGTTTTATTAGTATTTTAGTGTTAGTTCCAAATAACAATGGTGCTTAAAAAATAATTAGGTTAGTATTGTTAGTGTTTACGACTACATTATTAAGTAGCACGTCGCCCGCGAGTTCATCCGCAAAAAATGTGACAGCTCGGTTAATTTGCAAGATATAAATATAATTTATAGCCTATAGCACCCACGAATAATCTAGCTTTCTGCCAGTAAAAGAACGTTTAGATTTGAATCATTCGTTGCAGACCACCCAGTGTCCCTGGAAGGGACAGGCTGGTTTAGCAGCAATCATCTTCAAAATACTGTTGTCACTACCATGCGGACGCTGACAAGGCCGCGTTCTTTGCGTGGAAACCAGCTGTGCGAGCCTCCACGAACATTCCCGACGCACTACTGTGCCATGGCAGTCCCAGCAGCATCCTTAAAGACGTTATTAAATTGGGCGCGCGGGACATTATAGGCTCGTCGCGTGTATGACACCCACAGACCTCTCAAGTAGGCTGTAGAATAGCGAGCGAACCCTGGGCTAACATATTCCTCGGACAACGCCTTACGGCCACTCTTAATATCTCCGGCGTCCCGTAGGTAAATAAAATACGTGGCCAGTTTCTCTTTCCTGAAAATCCTATCTACCATTCCATATATGTGGGGTGTGTGTCACTATCTCTCACCCCACATTTGGTGTAAAAGGTAGCGATGAATCTGTTTTCTGTGAAAAGCTGAAAGCATCTTTCAGTACGTGTGTGAACATTTGTAACAACTGCCATCGTGCAACCGTGGTAATTCCTCATGTGATACTTATTTATTTAAACTTCATGTTTGAGAGTACAAAGGCGGACTTAGGTAATGCCATCAGGCATTCTCTATCGAGTATCATATTATACCGGTATTAACAAATGAACACCTACCTTTATTAACAGATCTTTAAGATCTATTTCCGACTCAATTTTAAACTTTGGCATCGTGAGTATAATGTTCGTTACCCTCATTTTCATCAAAGCGCTGTTTAATAGTTCAGGTGCTACTTTCAAAGCTCGCAGGAGAACCCCTAAACCAGCGAAGCTGTACGGTAGGACTACTATCATTGCCGACTGCGTACCTTCGTAAGGTATTTCTATGATCTGGTGGAAAATTCATACAACACATTCAATTTAAGAATCGTTACTTTCGAGAGACAAACGGTAATGGACGGTATTAATTAAATTTCTTATTTCTTCCCTAGGATCAAAGTTACAAAACCGACATCCGAAAAAAAAGATGCAACTATCAAAATAAACTGCATGTAAGTAAGTTTTGGAAGTCTGTTACTTGCAATTGGTTTCTTTTTTTGTCATCGACTTTTACTGTTTTCTGTACCACACAATCCCACACAAAATTCTTGTCACAAGTTATTTTGAGATCATCAACATAGAGGAGGAACAAAAAGCTAACGCACATACAACTGAAAATTAATCGGCCCAGTAATGACGGAGACAGGTGTAAAAAACAGATACGTGTAACTAGAGTATACATCTTCTCCTTTTTTGAAATTCGGTCCAAAATTGGTAGGATACTCTTGGGAGAAGCCTGAGCCGAGCGTTCAATAGACAGTCGTTTAGATATCGGCTAGTGTGAGTGAAAACGGGATAAGCGTTATTAAATTATGGCAGTTGTAGATTGAAATCGGGTCACAGAACAATTTTTTTGAGCCTGTATTGTCTCACTGCTGGGCAAAGGTCTCCCCCAAGCCTTCCATTCTTCTCTTTGTGCAGCTTTCTCCGGCCAGTCTGTCACAAACGCTTCTAAGTCGTCACGCCAGCGTTTTCTTATTAACTAATTACTTACGAGCTAAAATATTACATAAAAATTTGCATGGGACGAAGAACTTTGAAACAAACGTTAATAACGAATATCCTAAGCAAGTGAAAATAAACGTAAGGAATATTAGGTACCTCAGCGTTCAAAGTGTCAGACTTCAAATAATTGTATCTGCCCTCTCGCGACATCATCGGTATTTTATGAGTCCCAGCAGGCGAGAAAAAGTCGTCCGGGAAGGTTTTGTCAAATTTATTCAACCAGTTACCCTAGAAAATGATGCTCCTCTTAAAAACATATGCTTGATGATTTGCTTTTAATTTATCATGGTAAACAGAGATTCTTAAAATCAGTATACATTGGGTTGTGATAGCAAACATTAGACACAGTTTCGAGTTGCTTTCAGTTCTTTTTTAAACTCCTCAAAAACAAACGCGATGAAAACGCTTCCGTGGCAGCATTGCCGCCTGTAACCGTTGTCATAGGATTATATAGGAACCAGATGTGTCGCGACTCGCGGCAGTTGCGTCTTCAGATTAGATAAGCTCCTTCCTATTTAATTTGGGTAGATTCAAGAATTTCTCGAAATAAAATTGGATGCCGAGTATTTAATTCTAGAAAGACTACAGGAGAAGACATTAATCATCACCAACATCATTTTTGGACTATAAATTTGTGACTGTTACTTAGTGACCGTCCATTATACATATATCGAGACTCCTTCGTGCATCCGAAAGCACGTTACGTAACGGTTTGATGTGCTGGGTCCTACAGGTCCCGGTTGTCATTTGTAGATATTTGACAGTTGTTACAGTGAGCTAGAAAGGGTTGAACATCAGTCTTACTAACGGTTAGAGTAATTACCAGTTACAGCATTGTGGCAGTCACATAGGCTGTTGCTCGATGTAAAGTACTGGTATCCACATAGATATAATAAACAAGGGTATCCACCTGCGTCCGGTTATACTGGAAGCTTACCATCACATCGTTGGGAAAGGCGAGGCGATGTAATAATGTATGTTCCTACTTACTGCAAAATATATGGCGTTGACAAGAATCAGCGATGTATCATCATTTATATCCCGGTAACTAACCAAATCTGTGATTTTATCCCTCGTCTTTTCGGCCACCTGGGTTGCGAAGATTACTATATATTAATAACCAGAACATACATAGAAGAAAGCAGTGTAGACTTTCTTTTTTCTGATGCCTTGAAGCCTTCTGCCCTTCCAATAATTGAAGGATGGCTATCAAATCCTAATATTTATCCTTGTCCTTTGCTTTTTCTTATGAGAATCTTGCGGGTTCTCTGAATTTTAATGGTTATGGAAATGCAATGGCATCTATTTTTATACAGCAGGCTGTGGTAAAATTATGATCGGGCAACGGCATTTTAGTATGATATATTTTATTTCAAACAAGCTGTTGCCCACGACCTTCGTACGCGTAGAATTATTTAAAAAATATTACTTCCATGTTTAAATCGGATTTTGTTAACAATTTCAAGGGTTTCAGAACCCTAATCTTTTTCTCAAATAAAATTAGCCTAAGTTAGGTACTCCTTATAACACCAACTATAAAAGTCCCGTCAAAATTGGTCCGGCCGTTTCGGAGATTAAAAGATCAGAGAAATTATAAATAAATAAAAAGTAAATTAACTCTTTCATCCTTACCCATTTGTTGATGAGATTTGCAGTTTTCCTTGGATCTGATGTTGCGATCTTCGAACAAGACGACTTGAATACGCGTTTTGCATTAGATGCAAACGTCTTATTGATATGGTTTTTAGTAGAAACATATATCTTGTTGGCCATATCTAAAGTTACTCCTGGCAGATACTCCAGATTGGTAATAAGTTGTTTGAAGTTGTCGTTTAGCTGTGTAACAAAGATTTAAAGAAACATATAAAGTGCATGTTGCGTATGTAATTTTCAAATCTAGTTGCTATTTTTCATGGAATTCATCAATCTATCCTATATCCAGCAGTCGACCTGAGTAAAAACCTCATAATCATCATCATCAGCCGATAATGTTCCCACTGCTGGGACTCAGGCCTCCTCTCTATGAGAGGGAATGGGCTATAATCCACCACGCGGGCCCAGTGCGGATTGGTAGATGTCACATGTATTCGAATTTTTGGTTCTAGGACATGCCGGTTTCCTCACGATGTTTTACTTCACCGTTTTTGAGAGCAGTGGTGATGAAATAAATTACACAAAGTAATGCGCCTGCCTGGGTTCGAACCCACGACTTACTGTTCGTAAGTCGGGGTCGCAACCACTGGGCCACCGCTGCTCGAGTAAAAACCTATTTTATTCATTTTACCGCAATTATAATTACCTCTTTTTTACTGGAAAGATGTAGGGCATGCAATAATTCTGTTTCTGATTTGCCCTCTGCTCCCATTGCCAATTTGCCGAGCGGCATCATCACGGACAACGGAGAGCAGATCATATTCGTGGCATGGTCCTCCAACGCTGCTTCCTACAAATAAATATAAGCGATTGACTACGTTTACCGACGGGAATCGGCTTCAGTCGATCACGCATACGAGTAGTTCAGCAACAACAACAGTTAAGTTAGTTACTTCCGCGGCTCTAAGTGAGGCCAATATTCAACTTAGAATCGACCGTCTGCTACGTTATACGTTGGATGACCACGAAGAAGTTACATTACGCACGTTAGTGCGCATTTCAATTGTTTGCAAGTAACGCATCCGTGTATAGTGCAGCTGCACACGATCCCGCTGATCTCGCATCGATTCGTTTCCTTGGCCGCAGTAGACCAGACGCAGTAGACCAGCTTATTTATTTTTGTTCGTCTAGTGGCCAAAAGCGCATTTTTGAGTTGAAACCAGAAACCAGGTTTGTCAGAAACTAGGTGTATAGCAGATTGAAACAATAATGTGTGAAATTACCAGAGCGAATTCTCTTCGAAGTTTTCCTTCAAAGTTCAAATAGCCATTGACGTGACTACCTGTGAAGCTCTCTTCAGAAGAAAATAAGAACTTGGATTTACGTTTTCTTGCCGAAACCATAAAACCTAAATAGATAACTGCAAAAACAAATATTATCATCAATAGGAAACGCCCTAAAGCATGATCAGTTTTACCTTTAGATCCACTTGGGATCTGACCACCGACTGTTACGGCCCTTAGATCGATATTTTTATTGAATTAGGTACATCATAATTGAAGTTTCATTAGAAACAGAGTGGGTGGTATACACCAGTAACATTCGCGTATAATGTAACAGCTTGAAAGTGAACATTATTTCGGTGGTCGGTAAGTTCATCAAGCCGAGCTAATAACATTGCGCACTTTTGGAATGGGCTGACGAACATTGCTATAGACCAAAGCTGCTCAACTTATTTTGGTGGTGGGCTAATATGTATTTTGATTTCGTGTCAACCTACGGGCCCTGTAGTAAATATGTACTTGCCTATTGTAACGGTAGATATCTACGAGAACTTAGCTTTAACATTAAAGAAAACTACGTTACTCGCTCATCTTCTCCCTGGACCTCAAATACGAGTAGTTGTGTTTTAAGTTACCGCACAGTTATTATGATTTAATTTAATTCGTCTTTCACTAAGATACTTAAATAAGAAGTAATATACTTAAATAAGAAGTCAAAGATAGGATTGCAAAACTCATAGGAGATAATTATTTGCCGCGCTAGATCAATTCGTCCTGGTGCCCAGCTCAGCGACAGAGGCTCCGCCTTCCGGCGCAAGATCATCTAACCGCCTCACCTGCGCTCTAGCCCACCTACCACTGAAGTCACACAAAGGTACGCGCACCTATCCTGCTTGCTCCCTAAAGCTTCGCCCTAGTTGTGACGCCGCTACTGTCATCTGCGCGGTATCTCCGCGCGCATGGTACCCCAGTATTACTCACTAAATCCTCTATTGTCGACCGGTATAGTGACCCACGCATCTCGTGCCGGTGAAACCTCTTCCTGACTATTGGACACCTTGTACTTCTACACTGAGTAAAAAAAATGCCTCTAAGACAAAAATGTGTCTAAATGTCTCAAAGATACCTCTTCAGCACTCCCCCCCGCCTATTACACCCAGCCCCGCGCTAGCCACTGAGCTCGACCCCACACTCTCTGTGGTATGTACGCCTGATATATGTGAATCAGATACTGCATTTTAGAGAAGCGCTAGCAGATTGGAGTGTTAGACATAAATGTAGACATGGCGATGATGACATCAAGGAACTCAAAAGGTGGATCTCGTCCTTATCATCTAAGGTAGACCAACACTTCCTTGAACTTAAGCAAAAAATGAAGAACTCAAAGAAAGTTTGAATTGCAAACTTTTTTGAGTTCTTCATTTTTTTCGGATTAATATGACTTAATTTTTAAAACACTTCAAAACCTGCAAGAAGATAAGAAGTTCATTCACAAATTGGAAGAAATAATTGAACTTCTTGAATTTAAAAGCAGGTCGGCTAGCTTAGAGATATGAAATGTACCCATCTGCTTACGAGATGATAGGAAATTTGAGTCGAAGGAAAACGCTAGTTTGATTGTTAAAACCATGTCGAAAGCTGTCGAGGTGGATATCCAAGACTGTGACATAAAAACATACAGAATCCAAACCCACAAAGCAGGCAGTGAACCCATCATAGCACACGCGCATAGAGTGGAAGCCGACCCCAACATAGTTGCTTGGCAGATGATGATGCATAGACTCTGTTTCGCAAAGGGTGAAGTGCGTATAATTATTTTCACAAAGTTAGCATATTTTTACAAATCTGTAAAGCAACTTATTGCATGAAAGTCTTCTTTTCGAACTAATTTTCAATGACTACTGTGGCTGTAACTATACTTTCAGGAACACATCTCGGATCTAATTTATTCTGTACTAATTAATTAATTATTATATATTAATTTCCTTTATTTATTTATATACATACTCATTACATTTTTAAATATATAAAACAATATAAAAAAAAACCTTTTAAAAATATAATAAAATAATATTATTATATTATATTATAGGCTACATAACATCACGCTACGACCAATAGGAGCCGAGGAAAAAGAAAACAAGTCACAAGCGGTGAAACCGCGGGGCACAGCTAGTTTATTAAAACACCTCTTCTGTATGTTGTTCTTATTCTATGATAAATTACTCATAAGGAGCAACAGAACTTTCTTTTGATCAGACCACTGTTGGTGAGCTAATTTAAATGCGTTGACACCCCTCCATTGCTCCACTCCACTCCAAGCGCGCAGGCCACATCGTGGCCTTGCTATAGTAGGGTTATCATTGCGTTGTCTCCAAGGAAGCCAATATAAATGATTGCCGCCGCTGTATCAATTACAACATGCGCATGAAATGCGATATCTTGCAGAAATGGGGACAACTAGATTTATTCACGATAGACAGCAAACTGGACTTGATTAATATCGACCACGACTATTGACCCTGTCATAACCAACCAAACCAGACTAAACGTCATTGAACAAATATTACTCACCAATAAAAGTCAGTCTCATTTTATTAAACTAACTAGCGGATCCGTGAGACGCAAATCGACTACACAAAAGAAAATTACACGACTTCGACGAACTGATAGATGCAATCGTTTTTTCAATCAAGTGATTCGTTTCTAGTGATAGTACACAAAACCTAATCAATCGCGCAGTTGCGCTTATAATTCGTGTTATGGTTTTACTGTACAAGATTTATCTTAGTTACGACTTTTACTTAATTGGACTTACGTAGACTTTGTGAAACAAGTACTAATTTTTACTGTCATCATCATCATCATCATTTCAGCCGAAAGACGTCCACTGCTGGACATAGGCTCCCCCAAGTGTCGCCACACTGACCGGTCCCGTGCGACTCGCATCCAGCGGATCCCCGTAGCCTTTACCATCGGTCATCGGTCCACCTAGTGGGAGGCCTTCCAACGCAACCTCTTCCGGTTAACATAACCTAACCCTCTGTCCCTCTTATGTGACGCAGACAAAGTGGCGCGGGTCGGCAAGATAGGAATAAAAAGAAGACACTTTTATTTGTAAACATAGGTACTTACACAGTGTGTTAGATGTTACAATATACATAGTTCGATTCTCTATGTTTTGCCGTGAAGCGTACAAATATGAACAAATAAATGTATTCATTTAAAAACAATTTATCAGCACTTAAGTGTTCCATGCAATCATCATCTTATGAAGTCATTATATAGGAAGAACTGGAATTTTAAATTACTATAACATATAAAATGACAATTAATTGAAACAATAATAAAAATTAGAACCTAAAATAATATATCAATTCATTAGCAAAAGTTAAATTCAAGATAAGATGTCATGTAATAAAGAAAAAACAATTAAACAGAGGTCAATATAAGATGTCACATACTAGATTATCACAACAGATGTCAAAAAATGACAAAGATGCATTCAGCCATCCAAATACTTCGTCATAAAAATAGAAAAAAAATAATATCAAATTACGCAATTGGAAGTCAAAAAAATTAATTGCAGTAATGAAAAATAAACAATTAAACAAACATGTCAAACATTAAAAATTATAGTACTATTTTTTCCTTCAAAAACTCATTTATATTATAACAGGATCTACTTACCAGCAACTATTATGCATGAGAGCTGTTTTGGACTGTCTCGAGCACAACATATTGTCGTCGACTCCGATTATTTCTGTCAGATGGCTTGGGAAATAAATTCGGGTTTGTTTTAACGAACACTGCAACTTCGAATATGTACATACAGGTTAGTGTCAGTATTTCACATTTAATAAAAAAAAGGTTTACATGCTTCTGTACATTTTATCCCAAATATTGCCCTGATGCACTTTTTTTGGGGTTTAAATATAAGTTCCCTATTGGTTGAGTTTCCCCAAAAAATAACTCCATATCTTAATATTGAACTAGCCATGCCATGGTATGCAGTAACAATAGCGTCCGTTCCTATAACTGGCGCAAGTTTATATAAAGCATATGCGGATTTGTCAAGTCTCTTTGCCAAATCTATCAAGTAATTTAATATTATAATATATGCATACACATAAGAAATGCCTACCTTCCTTCAACTTATTTTAACAAAGTACAGGCAATGTCATTCCTGAATTGATACATTATTGCTAGAAAATGATAGTTCGGGCGTCCCGATATGTTACAGGTACGCTTTTTAACAATTTGTGTTAAAGCAGTAATATAAACGTGATACATATATTTTTGAAATAGTCTTTTCACTAGCTTTCATTGATACCCATATTGCTATGGTAAGAAAAAGAACAACACCCCCTCCCCTTTTTTTCATTTGCGGGTGCCATTTTCAAAATGTATATAGTTCATGTCATTACCACAATTCTAACGAATTCAACGACACCTAATATTTCAAAAACTGTCCAGCCGTTTGAGCTGTAGGGTGTGCCGAAGAAATGGACATACATACATACGCTCGAAAAACATTACCCTCCTTCTGACGCAGTTGGGTAAAAAATAGGAGTGAAATGTAAATGGTAAAATTTTGGCAGTGTCGTCATTGGGGATGAAGATAACAATACATATAATGATGTCCCGTTTACAAAACTTGTGAAAATGTTCCTCACCTAAATTTATTTTTAGTGATTGGGCAACTAGAGGTATCAGAAAAAGTAGGGAAAGACTATTTGAGCTTTACGGCCTTAAGCCTTTTATAAACACTGAAACTTTTAACAAGTATGTTGCTAAGTATTCAAAAATATTTAGAAATACATGCAAGGTTGCCAAAGCCCTGACAAGATCAAAACAGCAGAAAATAAAATAAAAACAGTTTGGAAAGTCGTAAATAACGAGACTAATAGGAAGAAAATACGTAACACTAGCTACACATTAGATACAGCTTGTGGTCCTAAAAGCTCTAATCAAGAAGTAGCTCAAGAATTTGTAAATTTCTTTACCGATATACCATTAAAAACTACGGAGGCTCTTAATTCTTCTCCTGAAGTCTCAATTGGTTTATTGATGGCAAATGTGTCTGGCTGCTCGGCGGAATTTAAATTTAAACACAAACCCTATGATAGTTATTAAAACTTTTCGGCAAATAAAAGTCAAACTGACCGAAGATTTATGGGGAATGTCTATCAAAGTTTGTACATCCATAGTTGAGACTATAGCACCATACTTAGCTTTAATTTTTAATTTGTGTTTAGACCAAGGAGTTTTCCCTGATTTAATGAAATACAGTTAAGTCATACCTCTTTTCAAATCCGGGGATAGTAAAGATACTAATAATTATAGACCTGTATCCGTGTTGCCAGTTTTTAGTAAGGTGTTTGAAAAAGTAATGCTTAATCAAATGCTCAATCATTTTAACACCAACAGAATCTTACACGATCAACAGTATGGTTTCACCAAGGGACGTTGTACAACCGACGCCGGTGTAACTTTAATAAAGAACATATTTACTGCGTGGGAAGAGTCCCAAAACGCTATTGGAATATTTTGTGACCTCTCCAAAGCATTCGATTGCGTAAATCACGACACATTACTTTTGAAACTTGAGCATTATGGGCTAGGTAAACTTGCAGTTAGTTTGGTAAAATCTTATTTGAGTGATAGACAGCAACATGTTCAAATAAATGGTGTTAATTCACAGGGTTTAAAAGTAAAAATGGGGGTTCCGCAAGGCTCAATATTGGGTCCTTTCCTCTTTCTAGTATATATTAATGACCTGCCTTATTTATTGAAAAACCAGCCTCAAAATATGGTGCTATTTGCTGATGATACTTCTCTAATTTTTAAGATAAATAGAAGGGCCCAAAATCTAGATGACGTGAATAATGCCCTAATTCAAGTCCATAATTGGTTCACAGCAAACAATTTAGTATTAAATGAAAAAAATACGAAATGCATATGATTTGCTTTACCGAATGTTAAACATAGCGATTGTGATATAGTTTTGAATAAAGAGAACCTTGAATTCGTAGATAAAACGTTTTTCCTGGGGATTACGCTTGATTCAAGGCTTTTTTTTTTTTTACGGATGGGAAATCATCAAATGACTTCTCCCGCGCTGGGCAGAGCGGAAGGGAGTGTCAGACTTGTACTGACTAAAACCCATCCATGTTCCTTCCTTGCCCTTTGTGTTCCAGGGCCGCGGTATCTCTTTCGAACAGCCCGCAGCCCTTGATTCAAGGCTACAATGGGGTTTTCATTTAAGTACTCTTGCAGGGCGGCTAAGTTCAGCAGCATACGCTATTAGAAAAATCCGTCAATTTACTGATGTCGATACCGCTAGACTGGTCTATTTTAGTTACTTTCATAGCATAATGTCTTATGGCATTTTGTTATGGGGACGGGCTGCAGACATTGAGTCTATATTTATTCTGCAAAAAAGAGCCATCAGAGCCATATATAATGTTCGTAGGCGCGATTCTCTAAGGGAACTGTTTAAGAAAATTAACATCATGACGGTACATTGTCAATACATCTATGAAAACATAATGTACGTAAGAAAAAATCTACATCTTTTTAATAAAAGAGGTGACAGACATAATTACAGTACTAGAAATAGGGACCAATTAGTTCAGCCATCTTTCATGGGGTACTGTTTGAGATGCTACAATAAAATTCCACAAAATATTCTTGAACTGAATGAGACGAAATTTAAAACATGCATTAAACGCACACTATGTAAGCAAGCATATTACAAGTTGGACGATTATATCGCTGATAAAAATGCTTGGCTCAATGCCGGTCCTGCTCCACAAGGGCAGGGGCGCATAAATGGATAGCATTAAACTGTATTGTTGGAGCTGCTGAAGATTGTACAACTATCTTTGCATTGTATAAATTCAATCTCTTTAGTATTATAAAGCCGCATAGCCCATATTGTGTGAGTACTTTGTACTAGATAGCTATCGTTCACTGGTAACCTACTCTTTTCTTGACTTGAATGTGCCCTGGCGGTTAGGAGTATGTCATGCTCACTCAAGGGTCTCGCTGATGGTGGCGCGTGTGTCGGATCATTTAGTTCCCTTCAAAATGGTTGAGTTGAATGGTGCTGATACATGCGTCATGTTCGTGAACGAGCGCTGTCAGTTGTGACTGGTCATCTCTTGGTTGCCACGGCTTATTTGAATTAATTATTTTATTTTTGAATTGTTTATTTTTTTTTGTTTTTACTATGGACACTTTTAACGTGCACACTGCACACTCTGCACATCTTGCTACATCGTTCTCACATAATGTACCATCTCAACATGAATGATGTAACCAAGGTTTTTGTAAAAATATACTGATTTAAAAGAGTGTCCATGGAGTTTCTTGCCCGTTCTTCTCCATAGAGATCTACGCTAGGGAATGGGCAACTACAGAACTTTCACAGTTTTTATGCCTTGTGACTGTGACTGTAGCTTCATTACATTTTTATCTTGTCGACAATTCAAAAGTGCCTGTAACTGGCCTACTTGAAATAAATGCTTTGATTTTGATTTTCTTGGCAGTCGGGTAAAAATGAATTATAAAGTTTATTCATTTGATGATACTTTTATTTATTTCTCTATCAGACTACAAAGAGGACCAATGTGTTAGTAACAATATAACTTAGCCTATGTTAATACTTAATAATAATTAGAACTGATCGGTTAGCGCCCACACTAGCGGGCAGTCTGCCCGGGCGGCTATCGATTGCTGGATAGTGTTGGGACTGCCACGCAGCCTGTAGAGTAGCGTGGCAGATTTCTTACGCCACTCCAACGCATCAAAACTAACTAAGAAGCGTGGCAGTCGCAACAATACCCTGAACGCATTATTATATGGGATACGCAGAGCATTATAAGCTTTTTGGGTATATGTGAACCACAGGGCTCCCGAGTACAGCGATATACAGTATGCGGAGTATGCCTTAAAATAAGGACTATTTTAATTGCGGCTGTACATCGAGAGAACCTGCGGGCCAGCATATTCGCCCTAACTGATAATGCTCTGCGCTCCCTCCCTAGATCCAGTTCATCTTTTAGATGATTCGACACCAGGTATTTAAATTTGTATACCCTCTTTATCGGATGACCTTTCATTAAGAGGGGAGGGACTGTAGTGGGACACCTGGTACCAATCTTGAAGACCATCAATTCTGTCTTATTGCTGTTGTAAATTAATCCATGAGCCACAATGTACGTCTCACAAACATTGTACACACAACAACTATAAATCAACAATTTTTGAAACAGTGGTCGATCGTAATATGTTATTTTCGATGACGAATCGGGACAGTGACGAAACGGGCATAACTTGTTTGTACTGATAATTGTATGAAACATTATAAGAATAAGAATAATTAATTTAAAAAGTATTAGAACAAAAAAAAAAATGTTTATCGTATGGTTATTTGATGAAAATATATTTAGATAATTAAAGTAAGGGTTTAGTCATTTACTTCATTTATTGGTCTCTTTACATAAAATAAGATCTCGCCTGTACGACAACGACTGTAACGTAAAGGGTTAGACAGATTGGTCACTTTAATTTCCATTAAATATTCCCGCAAACAATTGCTCTTGATAAGTTCTGATGTAAAACAGAAACGGATGATTCACTTTCACTCTGGGAGCCGATACAACACTGTCAGACAATCCAACGATTTGCAACGCTGAAACCACGAAAACAAAAGTGTTAGGAAATCCTTTTTGAATAAGTAAACGAACGCTAAAATATAATACGGTTGACATATTTTTCCAGAACAATATATAACCACAAAATATAGATCTTTACAGTAGGTAGGTAAAACAGGTGATGGGGAAAAATTAATAAAACCCGAAAAATATACAGAAAGAAATTGACAGATAAAAACTTAAGAAAAATTAAAACATGATCTCTTCATAAATTATTCTAACTGAGTTAGTACACAGCTTTTCAATTTCAACTCACACTCGTCACATTGACCCAAATTAGTTACTGATCATTCGTTTATTTATTTATTAAAAGTTTGTGTAAGCACGTGTGGTTCGCAAACGACTGAGTTAGTTTATTACGCGACTCGAAAAGATGACGCTCGCGCAGTATATCCTTCTCGCTCGCACGAAGGCGGAAGACGTGTGCGGGAGAAGGATGGGGTAGGAAGTAACGAACAACCAAGATATCTGTCAAACTATTCAGCCAATACGAAATCGAAATCAAATTGAACGAGTAATGAATCCGCACAACCATTAATTTATCTTACCAGTAGCTGCGGATGCTTCTGTCCCTCTTTCAGTTACTTCAATAGTCGCTTTGTGTATTGCTTTAGTTACAAACACAGTTTCATCTTCGATTATTCCTTTCAAATCTGCGTTATCATCAAATATAGTCGTCACCCCAACCTGGAATGTATTTTATAAGGTACTTTCTTCATCAGGTATTTATTGATCACATTTTAAATTAATTTGAATTAATTACTGCGCCTTTTTTTAGGGTTCATGGTACGGAACCCTTTGTGCGCGAGTCCGACTCGCACTTCGCCAGTTTTTTATTTATTTCATTTCTCTCCTCGCCAATTTTGACGGCACGATTGGCGCAGTGGCTGAGCGATTGACTGCTGCGCTGCGTGTCGCGGGTTCGATTCCCGCACGGAACAAATATTTGTATGGCCTACAGGTAGTTGTTCCGGGTCTGGCTGTTTGTGTATGTGAGTTTAAATGTTTGTAAACGCACCAACGATACAGGAGAAATGACTAGTGTGGAGCAACGTTTTAAAAAAAAAAAAAAAATTGCAAATTCTCAAAAAAAGAAACCCTATTCTTCTTTATTGTTCTGATGCAATGACCCGCTCAAAAAATAAATAAAAACTTATACAATATGTTCGAAAAACCTTGTCCGATCCGTGAGGTTGTTATTAGGTATCGAGATTAGATTCTATGTATGTAATACTTTTTAGAGAGAACCAGTAAAAAAAATTATTATACGCCAGTCAAAATTAAATATTATGTGCTAAAATGAGGAAACTTATATGGCAACACACGGGCACGAGCGGTCGCTTCTCGGGTGGTGAAGTCATTAAAAAACAATTGTCGATCAAACATACTAGTGCACAGGCATTAAAACCAGGAGACAATGCAAGGAGTACTAAATTTTCAAGAGATCCTTATTTTATAAGTAAACGAACGCTAAATTATAACAAGAAGGCTAACATATTTTTCCAGTAACAACATGATAATGTAACCGCAAAATATAGGTCTTTACGAAAGGTAGGCACACAAATATGGTGATGGGAAAAAACAATAAAACCCAAAAAGTAAAAATACAGAAAGTAATTGAAGGTTAAGTAACCCTTAAGAAATATTAAAACATGACATTCTTCATAAATTCTTCAAACTGAGTTAGTACAGAGCTTTCCAACAATTATAGTTCATTTAATTAATTTTAAAGCTAAGGATATTTATAGGGGAAGCCATTATTTTTATAGTTCATTCAATTAATTTTAATTTGCGTTTATATATTCCCCAAAAAGCATGACCCCACTTTGAAGAAGGGACAATTTATATGGACCCTGGGCCCAGTGTTGTAGTACTCTCTAACCTATCTCAAAGTATAGGTCTAATCAATTATAACATCTTTTTAGAAGACACTAATTAATTACATAAACAAAATTCAGCACTTCTAAATTATCAATTATTACCACTATTGCCTTAGCTTAATCATTGTATGTCTGATATGTACACATTTATATACAAGTTCAGAGCTCATAAGAATGAATGATGAAGTACTGAATTACTATAATGACTCGGTGCCACTACCCAGAATCGTCTCCTCCGACTAAGGAGACGATTCTGGGACGACCTGAACGGTTAATTGCAGTGAGATGCCGTTTTATATGCACGTTCAGACCCCACAACAAGACAAAGTAGTACTTTGGTATTCGATGCTGCTACTCAAATCGATCCTCCGAACATCGAAAAACCCAACTTTACCATTCTGTATACATCTTCAGAGCTCAAAACTAAACATAACGTATATACAAGATTTAATCTAGCTGCCAGTTGCAGTCAGATGTGCCGACGACCTTACAAAGGTGGCTGGGAAGAGACCAGCCAACGTGTCCATCAGTGGAGTGAGTTTCTAGAAGCGCCCATGCAATGGTTTAGTCAAAGAGTGCAGATATAGAAGTTGGAAGATAATAATGTCTCGGATTCTTAAGATAACCAATTTGACTTCAGTCCAGATCACGTGTAAATAAAACAGTGAGAACTGGACTCTAGCTGCCGCACTCAGACACTTTCGTAACCTTTAATGAGAATTAACCTAACAATGTCCAGTAGATCTATTTCGGAATGCTGTCATGCTGACAAAATAATGACAGAAAATTTCACTTTTGGTTCAATTACAATCCTTACAGTTGTTTATGTACCTCTAGTTTTGCATCACAGTCACACAAACCACAAAGACCACAAAGGCTTTTAACTGCTTTATGTTAAGGTTGTTGTCAGATCACAGTGAACTTTTCGTTTCAAATAGGTTAATGTTGGGTTGTTACTGTTAGATGTTAATAAACCTGTGAAGGGTCTGTAATGATTGAATAACATTTCTGAGTGTGGCGGTACTTAATAACAATATTTTTGATGAATTTATCTTACCAGTAGCTGCGGATGCTTCTGTCCCTTTTTCAGTTACTTCAATAGTCGCTTTGTGTATTGCTTTAGTTAGATACACAGTTTCGTCTTCGATCATTCCACTCAAACCTGAGTGTCTTCCATCAAATATAGTCTTCATTCCCATCTGGAATTTTAAAATGTATTTTTCATCAGGTTCTACGAGTATTTCAATGTTTTTAATTTACAAATTAGGAAAAACAATCCTGACTCTTCTTTCTTCTCTTTCTCTTCTTTTTTCTAAGGGCAATGACCCGCTTAACAGAAAAAAACAAGTAGTTATCTATTATGTAGACTCTTCCTACCGCGTCAATAAATAAAATAAAATAAACTTCATTGCATACTACAGTCCATAGTTTTATTAGTATTTTAGTGTTAGTACCAAATAACAATGGTGCTTAAGAAATAATTAGGTTAGTATTGTTAGTGTTTACGACTACATTATTAAGTAGCACATCGCCCGCGAGTTCATCCGCAAAAAATGTGACAGCTCGGTTAATTTGCAAGATATAAATATAATTTATAGCCTATAGCGCCCACAAATAATCAAGCTGTCTGCCAGTGAAAGAACGTTTAGATTTGAATCATTCTTTGCAGACCACTGTTTCCACCCAGTGTCCCTGGGAGGGTGAGGCTGGTTTAGCAGCAATCATCTTCAAAATGCTGTTGTTACTACCATGCGGGCGATGTAGTAAGTAGGCCGCGTTCTTTGCGTGGAAACCAACTGTGCGAACATTCCCGACGCACTACTGCGCCATTACAGGCCCAGCAGCATCCTTAAAGACGTTATTACATTGGGCGCGCCCGCGCAGGTCATTATAGGGTCGTCGCGTGGTCCACAGACCTCTCAAGTAGACTGTAGAATAGCGAGCGAACCTTCGGGCAAACATATTCCTCGGACAACGCCATACGGCCACTCTTAATATCTCCGGCGTCCCGTAGGTAAATAAAATGCGTTGCCAGTTTCTCTTTCCTGAAAATGCTATCTACCATTCTATATATGTGGGGTGTGTGATCATATTCTTCTCAACTAAGAACATTCCACTTCTCTCACCCCACATTTGGTGTAAAAGGTAGCGATGAATCTGTTTTCTGTGAAAAGCTGAAAGCATCTTTCAGTACGTGTGTGAACATTTGTTACAACTGCCATCGTGCAACCGTGGTAATTCCTCATGTGATACTTATTTATTTAAACTTCATGTACGAGAGTGGTACAAAGGCGGACTTAGGTAATGCCATCAGGCATTCTCTATCGAGTATCATATTATACCGGTATTAACAAATGAACACCTACCTTTATTAACAGTTCTTTTAGATCTATTTCCGACTCAATTTTAAACTTGGGCATCGTGAGTATAATGTTCGTTACCCTCATTTTCATCAAAGCGCTGTTTAATAGCTCAGGTGCTACTTTCAAAGCTCGCAGTAGAACCCCCAAACCAGCGAAGCTGTACGGAAGGACTACTATCATTGCCGATTGCGTACCTTCGTAAGGTATTTCTATGATCTGGTGGAAAATTCATAAAACACATTCAATTTAAGAATCGTTACTTTGGAGGGACAAGCGGTAATGGACGGTATTAATCAAATTTCTTATTTCTTCCCTAGAATCTAAGTATTCTATTACAAAACCGATAACCGAAAAAAAAGATGCAACTATCAAAATAAACTGCATGTAAGTAAGTTTTGGAAGTGTGTTACTTGCAATTGGTTTCTTTTTTTGTCACCGACTTTTACTGTTTACTGTACCACACAATCCCACACAAATTCTTGTAACAAGTTATTTTGAGATCATCAACATAGACGAGGAACCAAAAGCTAACGCACATACAACTGAAAATTAATCAGCCCAGTAATGACGGAGACAGGTGTAAAAAACAGATACGTGTTACTACAGTATACATCTTCTCCTTTTTTGAAATTCGGTCCAAAATTGGTAGGATATTCTTGGGAGAAGCCTGAGCCCAGCTTTCAATAGACAGTCGTTTAGATATCGGCTAGTGTGAGTGAAAACGGGATAAGCGTTAATAAATTATGGCAGTTGTAGATTGAAATCGGTTCTCAGAACAACTAATTACTTTTTTTTTTCTTAGCCTGTATTGTCTCACTGCTGGGCAAAGGTCTCCCCCAAAGCCTTCCATTCTTCTCTTTGTGCAGCTTTCTCCGGCCAGTCTGTCACAAACGCTTCTAAGTCGTCACGCCAGCGTTTTCTAAATAACTAATTACTTACGAGCTAAAATATTACATGAAAATTTGCATGGAACGAAGATCTTTGAAACAAACGTACGTGTATTTTAATAACGAATATTCTAAGCAAGTGAAAATAAACGTAAGGAATATTAGGTACCTCAGCGTTCAAAGTGTCAGACTTCAAATAATTGTATCTGCCCTTTCGCGACATCATCGGTATTTTATGAGTACCAGCAGGTGAGAAAAAGTCGTCCGGGAAGGTTTTGTCAAATTTATTCAACCAGTTACCCTAGAAAATGATGTTCTTCTTAAAAACATATGCTTGATGATTTGCTTTTAATTTATCATGGTGAACAGAGATACTTAAAATCACTATACATTGGGTTGTAGTAGCAAACATTAGACACTGTTTCGAGTTGCTTTCAGTTCTTTTTTAAACTCCTCAAACAAACGCAATGAAAACGCTTCCGTGGCAGCATTGCCGCCTGTAACCGTTGTCATAGGATTATATAGGAACCAGATGTGTCGCGACCCGCGGCGGTTGCGTCTTCAGATTAGATAAGCTCCTTCCTATTTAATTTGGGTAGATATTCAAGAATTTCTCGAAATAAAATTGGATGCCGAGTCTTTAATTCTAGAAAGACTACAGGAGAAGACATTAATCATCACCAACATAATTTTTGGACTATAAATTTGTGACTGTTACTTAGAGACCGTCCATTATACATATATCGAGACTCCTTCGTGCATCCGAAAGCACGTTGCGTAACGGGGTGATGTGCTGGTCCTACAGGTCCCGGTTGTCATTTGTAGATCTTTGACAGTTGTTACAATGAGCTAGAAAGGGTTGAACATCAGTCTTACTAACGGTTAGAGTATTTACCAGTTACAACATTGTGGCAATCACATAGGCTGTTTCTCGATGTAAAGTACTGGTATCCACATTGATATAATAAACAAGGGTATCCATCTGCGTCCGGTTATACTGGAAGCTTACCATCACATCGTTGCGAAAGGCGAGGCGATGTAATAATGTATGTTCCTACTTACTGCAAAATATATGGCGTTGACAAGAATCAGCGATGTATCATCGGTTATATCCCGGTAACTAACCAAATCTGTGATTTTATCCCTCGTCTTTTCGGCCACCTGGGTTGCGAAGATTACTATATATTAATATCCAGGACATACATAGAAGAAAGCAGTGTAGATTTTCTTTTTTCTGATGCCTTGAAGCCTTCTGCCCTTCGAATAATTGAAGGGTGGCCATCAAATCCTAATATTTATCCTTGTCCTTTGCAAGGTGGGACGGCTCAGCAACACTTGTGATCCGAAATACGTTTTTTTCTTATGAGAATCGTGCGGGTTCTCTGAATATTAATGGTTATGGAAATGCAATGACATCTATTTTTATACTGCAGGCTGTGGTAAAATTATGATCGGGCAACGGCATTTTAGTATGATATATTTTATTTCAAACAAGCTGTTGCCCACGACCTTCGTACGCGTGGAATTATTTAAAAAATATTACTTCCATGTTTAAATCGGATTTTGTTAACAATTTCAAGGGTTTTCATTGCTTTTGCACAGAACCCTAATCTTTTTCACAAATAAAATTAGCCTAAGTTAGCTACTCCTTATAACACCAACTATAAAAGTCCCGTCAAAATCGGTCCAGCCGTTTCGGAGATTAGAAGATCAGAGAAATTATAAATAAATAAAAAGTAAATTAACTCTTTCATCCTTACCCATTTGTTGATAAGATTTGCAGTTTTCCTTGGCTCTGATGTTGCGATCTTCGAACAAGACGACTTGAATACGCTTTTTGCACTAGATGCAAACGTCTTATTGATATGGTTTTTAGTAGAAACATATATCTTGTTGGCCATATCTAAAGTTACTCCTGGCAGATACTCCAGATTAGTAATAAGTTGTTTGAATGTGTCGTTTAGCTGTGTAACAAAGATTTAAAGAAACAAATAAAATGCATGTTGCTTAAGTTATTTTCAAATATAGTTGCTATTTTTCAAGAAATTCATCAATCTATCCTATATCCAGCAGTCGACCTGAGTAAAAACCTATTTTATAAATCTTACCGCAATTATAATTACCTCTTTTTTACTGGAAAGATGTAGGGCATGCAATAATTCTGTTTCTGATTTGCCCTCTGCTCCCATTGCCAATTTGCCGAGCGGCATCATCACGGACAACGGAGAGCAGATCATATTCGTGGCATGGTCCTCCAACGCTGCTTCCTACAAATAAATATAAGGGATTGACTACGTTTACCGACGGGAATCGGCTTCAGTCGATCACGCATACGAGTAGTTCAGCAACAACAACAGTTAAGTTAGTTACTTCCGCGGCTCTAAGTGAGGCCAATATTCAACTTAGAATCGACCGTCTGCTACGTTATACGTTGGATGACCACGAAGAAGTTACATTACGCACGTTAGTGCGCATTTCATTTGTTTGCAAGTAACGCATCCGTGTATAGTGCAGCTGCACACGATCCCGCATCGATTCGTTCCCTTGGCCGCAGTAGACCAGCTTATTTATTTTTTGTTGGTCTAGTGGCCACAAGCGCATTTTTGAGTTGAAACCAGAAACCAGGTTTGTCAGAAACTAGGTGTATAGCTGATTGAAACAATAATGTGTGAAATTACCAGAGCGAATTCTCTTCGAAGTTTTCCTTCAAAGTTCAAATAGCCATTGACGTCACTACCTGTGAAGCTCTCTTCAGAAGAAAATAAGAACTTGGGTTTACGTTTTCTTGCCGAAACCATAAAACCTAAATAGATAACTGCAAAAACATATATTATCATCAATAGGAAACGCCCTAAAGCATGGTCAGTTTTACCTTTAGATCCACTTGGGATCTGACCACCGACTGTTACGGCCTTTAGATTGATATTTTTGAATTAGGTACATCATAATTGAAGTTTAATTAGAAACAAGGGTGGGTGGTATACACCAGTAACATTCGCGTATAATGTAACAGCTAGAAAGTGAACATTATTTGGTGGTCGGTAAGTTCATCAAGCCGAGCTTATAACATTGCGCACTTTTGGAATGAGCCGACGAACATTGCTATAGACCAAAGCTGCTCAACTTATTTTGAAGGTGGGCTAATATGTATTTTGATTTCGTGTCAACCTACGGGCCCTGTAGTAAATATGTACTTGCCTATTGTAACGGTAGATATCAACGAGAACTTAGCTTTAACATTAAAGAAAACTACGTTACTCGCTCATCTTCTCCCTGGACCTCAAATACGAGTAGTTGTGTTTTAAGTTACCGCACAGTTATTATGATTTAATTTAATTCGTCTTTCACTAAGATACTTAAATAAGAAGTAATATACTTAAATAAGAAGTCAAAGATAGGAGTGCAAAACTCATAGGAGATAATTATTTGCCGCGTTAGATCAATTCGTCCTGGTGCCCAGCTCAGCGACAGAGGCTCCACCTTCCGGCGCAAGATCATCTAACCGCCTCACCTGCGCTCTAGCCCACCTACCACTGAAGTCACACAAAGGTACGCGCACCTATCCTGCTTGCTCCCTAAAGCTTCGCCCTAGTTGTGACGCCGCTACTGTCATCTCCGCGGTATCTCCGCGCGCATGGTACCCCAGTATTACTCACTAAATCCTCTATTATCGACCGGTATAGTGACCCACGAATCTCGTGCCGGTGAAACCTCTTCATGAGTATTGGACACCTTGTACTTCTACACTGAGTAAAAAAAATGCCTCTAAGACAAAAATGTGTCTAAATGTCTCAAAGATACCTCTTCAGCACCTCCCCCCCCGCCTATTTCACCCAGCCGCGCGCTAGCCCCTGAGCTCGACCCCACGCTCTCTGTGGTATGTGCGCCTGATATATGTGAATTGAGAGAAGCGCTAGCAGATTGGAGTGTTAGACATAAACGTAGACATGGCGATGATGACATCAAGGAACTCAAAAGGTGGATCTCGTCCTTATTATCTAAGGTAGACCAACACTTCCTTGAACTTAAACAAAAAATGAAGAACTCAAAGAAAGTTTGAATTGCAAACTTTCTTTGACTTCTTCATTTTTTTCGGATTAATATGACTTAATTTTTTTCGGATAAATATGACTTAATTTTTAAAACACTTCAAAACCTGCAAGAAGATAAGAAGTTCATTCAGAAATTGGAAGAAGTAATTGAACTTCTTGAATTTAAAAGCAGGTCGGCTAGCTTAGAGATATGAAATGTACGTATCTGCTTACGAGATGACAGGAAATTTGAGTCGAAGGAAGACCCTACTTTGATTGTTAAAACCATGTCGAAAGCTGTCGAGGTGGATATCCAAGACGGTGACATAAAAACATATACAGAATCCAAACCCACAAAGAAGGCAGTAAACCTATCATAGCACACACGCATAGAGTGGAAGCCGACCCCAACATAGTTGCTAGGCAGATGATGATGCATAGACTCTGTTTCGCATAGGGTGAAGTGCGTATAATTATTTTCACAAAGCTAGCATATTTTTACAAATCTATAAAGCAACTTATTGCAAGAAAGTCTACTTTTCGAACTAATTTTCAATGACTTATATGGCTGTAACTATACTTTCAGGAACACATCTCGGATCTCATTTATTTTGTACTTATTAATTAATTATTATATATACAAAAATATTAAAAAAATATACATGGTGAAACCGCGGGGCACAGATAGTTTATTAAAACACCTCTTCTGTATGTTGTACTTATTCTATGATAAATTACTCATAAGGAGCAACAGATTTTCTTTTGATCAGACCACTGTTGGTGGGCTAATTTAAATGCGTTGACACCCCTCCATTGCTCCACTCCACTCCAAGCGCGCAGGCCACATCGTGGCCTTGCTATAGTAGGATTATCATTGCGTTGTCTCCAAGGAAACCAATATAAATGATCGCCGCCGCCGCCGAATCAATTACAACATGCGCATGAAATGTTGCGCTAACCGCCTATACGTAAATGTAATGCGATATCTTGTAGAAATGGGGACAACTAGAGTCATTGGGACGATAGACAGCAAACTGGACTTGATTAATATCAACCACGACTATTGGCCCTGTCATAACCAACCAGACCAGACTAAACGTTATTGAACAAATATTACTCACCAATAAAAGTCAGTCTCATTTTATTAAACTAACTAGCGGATCCGTGAGACGCAAATCGATTACACAAAAGAAAATGACACGACTTCGACGAACTGATAAGATGTAATCGTTTTTTCAATCAAGTGATTCGTTTCTAGTGATAGTACACAAAACCTAATCAATCGCGCAGTTGCGCTTATAATTCGCGTTATGGTTTTACTGTACAAGATTTACCTTAGTTACGACTTTTACTTAATTGGACTTACGTAGACTTTGTGAAACAAGTACTAATTTTTACTGTCATCATCATCATCATCATTTCAGCCGAAAGACGTCCACTGCTGGACATAGGCTCCCCCAAGTGTCGCCACACTGACCGGTCCCGTGCGACTCGCATCCAGCGGATCCCCGTAGCCTTTACCATCGGTCATCGGTCCACCTAGTGGGAGGCCTTCCAACGCAACCTCTTCCGGTTAACATAACCTAACCCTCTGTCCCTCTTATGTGACGCAGACAAAGTGGCGCGGGTCGGCAAGATAGGAATAAAAAGAAGACACTTTTATTTGTAAACATAGGTACTTACACAGTGTGTTAGATGTTACAATATACATAGTTCGATTCTCGAGTACTATTTTTCCCTTCAGAAACTCATTTATATTATAATAGGATCTACTTCCTCGGCCCGATGTAAATTTTCTAGCATCCGTGTCCTGGCTACGTTTCGGCGACCTCTTTGGGGAAACTGAAGGTTTTTTCTGTGCGATTATGGACGAAGTTATGTTGACGAACAACTACCGGAAATATATTATGAAGGACGGGACGGTTAACGTGTGTCGGGCATGCCACTGTCCGAGTGAGTCCATCAGACATATTATTTCTGGTTGTTCTCGTCTGGCTAACGGCGAGTACTTGCACAGGCACAACCAAGTAGCCAGGATTATTCACCAGCAACTTGCCTTGAAATATAAACTTGTGGAATCTGAGGTACCGTACTACAAATATGTGGCCGACCCAGTTCTCGAGAAAGACCATATCACGCTGTACTGGGATCGGTCTATCAATACTGACAGGACTATTGTAGCCAATAAGCCACCATCTCGCATGACGAGAACCTCGTGAAAGCTGAG
The DNA here is from genome assembly GCA_950005105.1 of Lycophotia porphyrea. Lineage (NCBI taxonomy): Eukaryota > Metazoa > Arthropoda > Insecta > Lepidoptera > Noctuidae > Lycophotia > Lycophotia porphyrea. The sequence continues at coordinate 15,723,349 of OX465388.1, read as the reverse complement.
AAAGTGAAACAAATAAAATATCTCGACTTGGCACACGAGGTTGTCGACATGTGGAATGTGAACTCGGCTATCATTGTGCCGATTGTCGTAACGGCCAATGGCCTTATGGCTAAGAGCCTCGACGACCATCTCTCGAAGCTCTCCTTAGGCGGTTATATCAAGGGCCTGATTTAAATTCTTTAAATGTTTTTTGAATAGGTAAATATTTAAGACTTTAATTGATTCTGGTATATGGTATTTCATAAATAGTTGGTGTCATACAAGAAACACTATAATGCATCAGAGCTGTTTTGGACTGTCTCGAGTACAACATATTGACGTGTCGTCGACTCCGATTATTTCTGTCAGATAGCTTGGGAAATAAATTCGGGTTGGTTTTAACGAATAGTGCAACTTCGAATATGTACATACAGGGTAGCGTCAGTACTTTACATTTAGTAAAAAAAAGGCTTACATGTTTCTGTACATTTTATCCCAAACATTGCCCTGATGCACTTTTTTGGACTTCAAATATATGTTCCCTATTGGTTGAGTTTCCCCAAAAAATAACTCCATATCTTAATAATGAACTAGCCATGCCATGGTATGCAGTAACAAGAGCGTCCGTTCCTATAACTGGCGCAAGTTTATATAAAGCATATGCGGATTTGTTAAGTCTCTTTGCCAAATCTATCAAATAATTTAATATTATAATATATGCATACACATAAGAAATGCCTACTTTCCTTCAACTTATTTTAACTAAGTACAGGCAATGTCATTCCTGAATTGATACATAATTGCTAGAAAATGATAGTTCGGGCGTCCCGATATGTTACAGGTACGCTTTTTAACAATTTGTGTTAAAGCAGTAATATAAACGTGATACATATATTTTTGAAATAGTCTTTTCACTAGCTTTCATTGATACCCATATTGCTATGGTAAGAAAAAGAACAACACCCCCTCCCCCTTCTTTTCATTTGCGGGCGCCATTTTCAAAATGTATATAGTTCATGTCACTACCACAATTCTGAAGAATTCAACGACACCTCATATTTCAAAAACCGTCCAGCCGTTTGGGCTGTAGGGTGTGCCAAAGAAATGGACATACATACATATATACGCTCGAAAAACATTACCCTCCTTCTGACGCAGTCGGGTAAAAAATATGAGTGAAATTTATATGGATAATTTTTGGCAGTGTCGTCGTTGGGGATGAAGATAACAATATATATTATTATGTCCCGTTTACAAAACGTGTGAAAATGTTCCTCACCCTTTCTTGGCAGTCGGATAAAAATGAATTATAAAGTTAATTCATTTGATGATACTTTAGCATCGATGACTAATCGGTACTATTATTATTTATTTCTTTATCAGACAACAAAGAGGACCAATGTGTTAGCAACAATATAACTTAGCCTATGTTAATACTTAATAATAATTCGAACAGATCGGTTAGCGCCCACACTAGCGGGCTGTCTGCCCGGGCGGCTATCGATTGCTGGATAGTGTTGGGACTGCCACGCAGCCTGTAGAGTAGCGTGGCAGATTTCTTACGCCACTCCAACGCATCAAATCTAACTAAGAAGCGTGGCAGTCGCAACAATACCCTGAACGCATTATTATATGGGATACGCAGAGCATTATAAGCTTTTTGCGTATATGTAAACCACAGGGCTCCCGAGTACAGCGATGTACAGTATGTGGAGTATGCCTTAAAATAAGGACTATTTTAATTGCGGCTGTACATCGAGAGAACCTGCGGGCCAGCATATTCGCCCTAACTGATAATGCTCTGCGCTCCCTCTCTAGATCCAGATCATCTTTTAGATGATTCGATACCAGGTGGCCTAGGTATTTAAATTTGTATACCCTCTTTATCGGATGACCTTTCATTAAGAGGGGAGGGGCTGTAGTGGGACACCTGGTACCAATCTTGAAGACCATCAATTCTGTCTTATTGCTGTTGTAAAAATATCCATGAGCCACAGTGTACGTCTCACAAACATTGTACACACAACAACTATAAATCAACAATTTTTGAAACAGATGTCGATCGTAATATGTTGTTTTCGATGACGAATCGGGACAGTGACGAAACGGGCATAACTTGTTTGTACTGATAATTGTATGAAACATTATAAGAATAAGAATAATTAATTTAAAAATTATTCGAACAAAAAAAATATGTTTATCGTATGGTTATTTGATGAAAATATATTAAGATAATTAAAGTAAGGTTTTAGTCATTTACTTCATTTATTGGTCTCTTTACATAAAATAAGATCTAGCCTGTACGACAACGACTGTAACGTAAAGGGTTAGTCAGATTGGTCATTTTCATTTCCATTAAATATTCCCGCAAACAGTTGCTCTTTATAAGCTCTGATGTAAAACAGAAACGGATGATTCACTTTCACTCTGGCCGCCGATACAGCACTGGCAGACAATCCATGACCTTGCAACGCTGAAACCACGAATATAAAAGTTTTAGGAGATCCTTTTTGAATAAGAACGAACGCTAAAATATAATATGGTTGACATATTTTTCCAGTACAACATGATATATTATAACCACAAAATAAAGGGTGTAAACAGACAAACAAACAAAAAACAAACAACTTAACGAAGCCGAAAGGCACTTGTTCTCCTCGTCACTGCGATCATTTTTTTGTTTTAGACTATACCTGGGAACCTTCTAGTTACGGAGATATTGGGGGTCAAAGTTCCAACTTTTTCCCAAGTTTTTTTTAAATACATGTTTTTAATGTAAACTGTTTACTTTAAACACCTCCAGGACCCCCTTACTATTCAATCCATCCATAAGCACAATGTTTTGAGTGCGTTACATTGAGTCCTACTGTAAAACGTGATTTTTCAGCGCAAAAAAAAAAGTCGTTTCCCAGCACTAATTTCTGCGTAAAGTTACTTAGTTTGATGAACATAATGCTTGGTTGACGGCTTCGTGAAGAGTCTGTTTACACCCTGTATAGATCTTTACAGTAGGTAGGTAAAACAGGTGATGGGAAAAAATTAATAAAACCCGAAAAATATACAGAAAGAAATTGACAGATAAAAACTTAAGAAAAATTAAAACATGATCTCTTCATAAATTATTCTAGCTGAGTTAGTACACAGCTTTTCAATTTCAACTCACACTCGTCACATTGACCCAAATTAGTTACTGATCATTAGTTTATTCATTCATTAAAAGTTCGTGTTCAGTAGTGGTACACAGTTGGGCTTAATGTCACAAGGCATTCTCTACCAGTAATTTATTTTAAATTGACAACATTGTGACAAAATAACTACATGTTTTAAAAAAAAAAAATCTTTATACTAGCGAACTACCTCGGCTTCACACGGGTGCAATGTTGAACACATAAACCTTCCTCTTAAATCACTCTATCTATTTACGCGGTTTTAGGTAGATAATGCGATCGATTCGAAAATTGGTCGTTGCAAAGATGGAGTCGCACTGCTTTAAGAAAAACTTGGAAAAAATGACTGCGTGTAAGGGAAGGATTGCACAATATCTTAAAATCCTCGTCACTGTCTTCCTGAGCGTCGAGCACCACACATACGACGAAAACACACCAATTTTCATGATATTTCGAATTTACTTAGGAGCACGCGTGTCTTGCAAACGACTGAGTTAGTTTATTACGCGACTCGAAAAGATGACGCTCGCGAAGTATATCCTTCTCGCTCGTACGAAGGCGGAAGGCGTGCGCGGGAGAAGGATGGGGTAGGAAGCAACGAACAATCAAGATATCTGTCAAACTGTTCAGCCAATACGAAAACGAAATCAAATTGAACGAGTAATGAATCCGCACAACCATTAATTTATCTTACCAGTAGCTGCGGATGCTTCTGTCCCTCTTTCAGTTACTTCAATAGTCGCTTTGTGTATTGCTTTAGTTACATACACAGTTTCGTCTTCGATTATTCCTTTCAAATCTGCATTATCATCAAATATAGTCTTCACCCCAATCTGGAATGTATTTTATAAGGTATTTTTTTCATCAGGTATTTATTGATCACATTTTAAATTCATTTGAATTAATTACTGCGCCTTTTTTTAGGGTTCATGGCACGGAACCCTTCGTGCGCGAGTCCGACTCGCACTTGGCCAGTTTTTTATTTATTTCATTTCTCTCCTCGCCAAATTGCAAATTCTCAAAAAAAGAAACCCTATTCTTCTTTATTGTTCTGATGCAATGACCCGCTTAAAAAATAAATAAAAAATTATACAATATGTTCGAAAAACCTTGTCCGATCCGTGAGGTTATTATTAGGTATCGAGATTAGATTCTATGTATGTTATCCTTTTTGGAGAACAAGTAAAAAAAATACCCCAATAAAAATTAAATATAATGTGTTAAAATGAGGAAATTTATATGGCAACACATGGGCACGAGCGGTTGCTTCTCGGGTGGTGAAGTCATTAAAAAACAATTGTCGATCAAACATTTAGTGCCTAAGAAGGTGTGTCCTGTTTTAAAAGTTTGGTAGAATTTAGGGAAACGGTGGTTATATGGGACAAAAATCATGCATTTTAAAATTCATTAATATTTTACTTTCATGAATATTTTATGTGTCTTATTTTATTTGGCAATGACATTGGTATACCTTATATATATATGCCCCTTTCAGATCGGACAGGGTTTTTTTTACTAGGTTATGCCCGCGGCTTCGCCCGCGTGGAGTTCGGTAATTATCCCAGGGGATCGTACTACTGGGATTACTGTGCTGTGTGGGATGTTACTGTGCAATTACTGGGGTCTAGTGAGATAATTTCGATGTTGTTATGGTTCCTGCGCTGTGTGGAGATGGAGTATGACTTTCATCGAAGGTCTAACGATGGAGACGAAGGCAGTAGCAAGAGGTCCTCAACAGTTTATAGCAGCTTTATCGTGTCTCAGCACATTTCATGCACCTTGATAAGAACTTTTGACCTAGCTGCAGCATGACTGTCATCGAGTGTTTAAGGATGAAGACGTAAGGCTGCTGAAGGAAATCCTTATTTTGGAAAACATAAGGAGAATATTTTAGCGATTATTGAAAATATTTCCGAGAAATTAAATTGTTACCTACTTGAATGTATACTAATATTATAAAGCTTGAAGAGTTTGCTTGCTTGGATGGTTGTTAATTTCAGGAACTGGTCAGTAACTACTGGTTGGAATTGAAAAATACTTTTAGTGTTGGTTAGCCCATTTATCAAAGAAGGCTAAAGGTAATATGACATCACGCTACAACCAATAGAAGCGGAGCATCAATGAAAAATGTTGCAAAAACAGGGAAATTTATACCTCTTGTATTCATGCCGGTATTAACAAATGAACACCCACCTTTTTATATATATCTTTCAGATCCATTTCCGACTCAATTTTGAACTTTGGCATCTGGAGTACAATGTCTGTTATCTTCATTTTTTGCAAAGCGCTGTTTAATAGATCTGGTTTCTTTTTCAATTGTCGCAGGAGATGCCCTAAATCATTGGTTTTGTACGGTAAGACTACTATCATTGCAGCACTCGAGCCTTCGTAAGGTATTTCTACGATCTGGTGGACAAATTAAATTATTACTCAATTTATAAATCGTTACTTCGCAGGGAGAAACGGTATTAGACGGTTTTTCAGATGGGGACAATTAAGTTTCTTATTTCGTAACTAGTATCAAAGTACTATATTACAAACCGACTTCCAAAAAAGTAAGTTTTGGAAGTCTGTTACTTGTAATTGGTTTCCTTTTACTTTTTTTGGCACCGACTTTTACTTTTTTTTGTACCACACAATCCTACACAAGTATATGCCGCCACTACACGCGATTTCAGATGGAAACTAGAAGTCATTTTGAGATCATCAACATAAACGAGGAACAAAGAGCAAAAGCACAAAGAACTGAAAGTTAATCGGCCCCGTAATCACGGAGAAATAGGTGTGAAATAAAATTAACAATTAAAAGATGTAAACAGACTCTTAACGAAGCCGAAAGGCACTTATTCTCCCCGTCATTGATATATTTTTTTTGTTTTACACCATACCTGGGAACCTTCTAGTTACGGAGATATTGGGGGTCAAAGTTCCAACTTTCTCACAAGTTTTTTTTATAAATACATGTTTTTAATGTAAGATTTTTACTTTAAACACCCCCGAACCCCGTTGCTATTCAATCCATCCATCAGAACAATGTTTTGAGTGCGTTACATTGAGTCCTACAGTAAATCATGATATTTCAAACCAAAAAAAGTCGTTTCCCAGCACAATTTTTTGTGTAAAGTTACTTAGTTTGATGTACATAATGCTTGGTTGAGGGCTTCGTGAAGAGTCTGTTTACACCCTTTATAAAACTTTTTTTAAAAACAAACGTTGATCGCTCTGAAAAGAAGAAAATAAACCTTGGAGTTTGCAGGTCAGATCAGGTTCTATCATATGTTAATTAAAATATGATTTGCGACCGTAACAAATATGGCTTAACTAAGGTAAAGGTCATTAAAATCATCAATACAACCCTCTAAATAAAATCTTTCATGAAATAGTCATTCAATGGGATCAAATAAACTTAATAGGTATTGATGATTTATGACTAGAATTTCGAAGATACATACGTTTTACGGCCGCAAATCATATTTTGTTCAACAATCATTTGGTGCAATCTGTCTTAGTGTACTGCATCCCAATATGGGGAGGAGCGGCTAAGACTAAATTTATTAACCTTGAGCGGGCACAACGTGCTTTGATAAAACTTATGTATTTTAAGAAGCTAAGATATCCTACCCATAGTCTTTTCCAAATCAGTGACTTACTCTCGGTGAGAAAATTATATATATATGTATATATACAAAACGATTCTAAAGAAACACAAAACCCCAGCTCAGCTGTATAATAGATTTAACAGAGAGATTTATGTGCATAACAAGAAACAACATGAATGTAAAAAAATACTAACTAGTTGGGTTAAACCACTTACCTACGAGGGCACGGAGGCGCTGCTAAAATAATACACAAACCGACATTTTTTTCTATCCCACACGTTCACGCAGCCATAAGTACACGATACACACCCATTCACACACCCACGCTTAAAATCACACTCACTAACTCATCCTCTCACCCTACACATTCCCCACACAGGCATTCATCATACACTCACTCACACACCCCCTCCACACAATTACTCACACTTAACCATTTCCCACTCACCGTCTTAGTGACAAGCATACTCATTTTTTATATTTTTTCACTTTTTTATTTTTATTTTTTACTTTTTTATTTTTGTTTCTTTTGTCTTAAAAACAAGTTTGTTAACATTTTTATGCTATGGAAGAGTGGAGTCTCCTAACACAGGCTTCAGACGCCTAACAGGAAACTCCAATCACTAGTTTGTAAGAAGAACTTGGCAAAAACAATAAATCATTTTTCATTTTTTCATTTTTTTTTTCAACAATTTGCACAGGCCACAACGCCAGCTAGCGAACGAGCGAGCGAGTTTCGCCTCTTTTCATACTTTGGTTCACATCGCGAACTACAGAGCTAAGATACGTAAGCGATACTAACGACGCGAACGAAATATCCCACGACGCCAGCGATGCTATTCGTTCACCTCGCCTCGAAGTAGGTGCTCTTGCATTATATACGTATACATATATCTGTGGCAACAATCTATTACATTATTTAAATAGGTTTGAAGTCCTAGAGTTCGCCCCTCCTTATTGACCGGTACACCAAAGTGCCAATATGACAGAATAGTTATAAAATTATGACCGTTGTAGATTATAATCGGGACTCAGAACAACTAACTACTTACGAGCTAAAATGACATGAACATTATGCATGGGACAAAGAACTTTGAAACAAACGTAGGTGTATTTTAATACGGATTAATTATTCTACACAAGACAGTAAGGAAATTAGGTACCTCAGCGTTCAAAGTGTCACACTTCCAGTAACGGTACCTGCCTGTTCGCGACATCATCGGTAATCTTTGTCTGCCAGCAGGCGAGAAAAAGTCGTCAGTGAAGGTTTTTTCAAATTTATTCAACCATTTGGCCTAGAAAATGATGATCCTCTTAAAAACATAAGCTTGAAGATTTATGACATGGATTAAGAAAGATTGCCGCCTGTTGCCGTTGTCATAGGAATACATAGGAACCAATTGTGTCGCGTCGGTTGTGGGCGTCTTCAGATTGAGCTCCTCCCTGTTTAATTTGAGTAGATATTCAAGAATTTGACTGCCTCTTTGGTCCAGTGGTCACAAACGCGACTACTGAGCATGAGGTCCTGGGTTCGATTCCCGGGTCAGGCAAAATGCTATTGGGTTTTTCCATCAGGAATTTCTCAATAGCAGCTACGGAGTCTGGATTTGTACCCGGTTGATGGCAATAAGCTCGCCCCCTATTACATGGGACTTAATAACATAACTGGCGAAATATGGGTGTACTATTAGGTACACTTCTGCCTAACCCTTCTGGGATAACAGGCGTGATGTTATGTTATGTTATATTTAAGAATTTCTCATAATAAAATTAAATGCCGAGTCTTTAATTCAAGAAAGACTACAGGAGAAGACATTAATCATCACTAACATCATTTATGCCTAAGAAATTGTGCCTGTTGGTTAGTGACCATCTATTATATGGAAACCACTCCGTTTAATCAAGTCCAACAGGTCTTGGTTGTCATTGTTGTAGATCTTTGACTTTCGTTACAGTGAGCTAGAAAGAGTGAACATTAGTCTTACTAACGTTTATACTATTTACCATTTTTTTGTGCTTTGGCAGTCACATAGGCTGTTGCTTGACTTAAAGTATTAGTATCCATCTGCGTCCGGTTAGACTGGAAGCTTATCATGACATCGTTGGGAAAGGCGAGGCGATGTAATATTGTGTACTTACTGAAAAATATACAGCGTTGACAATAATTAACGATGTATCTTCGGATATATCCCGTGAATTAATCAAGTGTTTGATTCTATTCCTCGTCTTTTCGGCCACCTGAGTTATAAGAAAGTAAAGGTTACTAGACATACATATATTAATACTATGGAAAGCAATATAGGAATTCTTATTCTGATGCCTTTCCAATAATTGAAGGTTGGTCATCACATTGGAATATTTATCTTTGTTCTTTGCGAGGTGGAGTGGCTCAGCAGCACTTGTGATCCGAAATACGTTTTTTCTTATGACAATCGTGCGGGTTGTCTCATTTTTAAGGTTCCGTAGTCAACAAAGAACTCTTATAGTTTCGCCATCTCCGTCTGTCTGTCCACAGCTTAGATCTAAGACTCTTAGTACTAGAAAGCTGTAATTTGGCATGAATATGTTACCGGAAATGTATGAAACAATTGAATTGTGTATGAAACAATGTGGATAAACAATTAGGAAAAGTAAAATAATGTTTCAAAGATACTTTAATACACAAATTTCCTGTTAAATGTATGCATTTCCTAGGAATTGTATGCAATTCCGAGATGATACTAGGAAATGTATAAAAACGAATGGTCTCTGTGAATAAAATAAATTAAAACACGAATAAAATCAACGTCAAGGTAAATATCAAAATGTTGTAATAAGGCGTAGTCGACGTAGCTGCGCCGCTACGGAGGGCTCCTATTTCTGACCATCAGGCGGCAATAAGGTGCGTGCCTTCAATGGTTGGGTCGTGCCGGTTTTGATGTACTCTTTCGGCTTACTCATTTGGACTCAAACAGAATTAGATGCCCTGGATACGAGGGTTCGAAAATTGCTGACGGCATACCGAATGCATCACCTTTCTTCGGTTATGTCACAATCAGACCCCAAGATGTAACTCGTGTAGTCCGTCCGTTACCTAATTGGAAATCTCCAGGGCACGGGCTGCACAACTTCTGGATTAAGTGGATCCAAAGGTCGCACGCTCACTTGGCGGCCCTATTAAAGTCAGCCTTAGAGTCAGGGTCGCTTCCCCAGTTCCTAACGACTGGAATAACCCACCTGCTGATGCTGGAAATGATCGAATGGCGAAAATGACGAATCATCGAATGAAGTCATTTGATGATGTTCCAGCCGAAAAAAAAAAGGCTAAGCAGGACCAAAGTGGACTCAAACTATCGCCCTGAAATATTCCTCGCTCTATCCTTATCGGTTCGTCATTCCTGTAGATTTGCCGACATCCTGGATAGCAAGAACTGCCTCCATTGTCCCATACACGACATCAGAGTTGCATCAAGTTTATACAACTCTAGCACCCTCATGAGCCATGTATGTGGCACCGAGTCATAGGCCTTCTAATAGTCTATCCAATATGTCGACAGATCCTTTCGGGAATGGCAAACCTGTTGACTAATGGCGATATCAATGAGGAGTAGCTTCTTAGTAACGCGGGAACAGTTCCTACATCCATTTTGAGAAGCGGACATAACAGAATTTTCATCAATATGTTTAGTAATTTTAGCTGTCAAAACACGTAATAGGTCTATAATTTTTGGAATCCGAAATACTACCCGATTTATGGAGCAGGTGGGTTAATCCAGTCGTTAGGAACTCGGGAAGCGACTCTGACTCTAAGGCTGACTGGAATAGGGCTGCCAAGCGAGCGTGCGACCTTTGGATCCACTTAATCCAGAAGTTGTGCAGCCCGTCCGGCCCTGGAGATTTCCAATTAGGTAACGGACGGACTGCACGACCTACATCTTGGGGCCTGGTTGTGATCGCCCCCATTTCTGGTATTGGATCGCACGCTCGACCTCCCGAGTCCATTCACCCATTTTATTATATTATTATTAGTATAGATAAGTTTTTGAGTTTTTGTCCAAAAAGTCTGACAACCAGTCTTACCAAGGGGTATCGTATTTCCCAGTAGTAACTGGGTTGTGGAGGTCAGATAGGCAGTCGCTCCATGTAAAATACTGGTATTCAGCTGCATCCGGTTAGACTGGAAGCCGACCCCAACAGTAGTTGGGAAAAGGCTAGGCAGATGATTATTAGTATAGATAAGAAGTAAATTAACTCTCATCCTTACCCATCCGTTGATGGTATTTGCAGTTTTCTTAGGATCCGAGGTTGTGATCTTCTCACAAGACGACTTGAATACGAATTTTGCGTTATTCGCGAACTTCTTATTGATTTCATTTTTAGTAGAAACATATATCCTGTTTGCCATATCTAAAGTTACTCCTGGCAGAAACTCCAAATTTGTAATGATTTGTGCGAATGTTTGGGTTAACTGTGTAACAAAAGGTGAATGAAACAAATAAACTGCATGTTGGGTTAATATTATGAATTTAATTATCAAATCTAGTTGCTACTTTTCATAGAAGTTATCATTGCTGTATCCAGCAGTCGACCTGATAAATACCTATTTTGATAATCTAATCGCAATAATCATTACCTGATCTTTACTGAAAACATGTACTGCTTTAAATAATTCTTTTTCTGTTCTTCTCCCTGCTCCCATTGCCAATTTGCCGAGAGGCATCATCACGGACAATGGAGAGCAGATCATATTTGTAGCATGGTCCTTTAACGCAGCTTCCTACAAATGAATATAAGTCAATAGGGTCTTAGGTATTGAGCCAGGCTCAATTGACTCAGACATAGTCACAACGTACGCACTTGGAATAACGGCCGTACTAAGCTGTAGTCCCGGTGCGTCCAGGATTGACTACGTTTACCCACGCGAATCGGTTTCAGTCGATCACGCATACGAGTAGTTCAGCAACAACAACAGTTAAGTTAGTTAGTACCGCGGCTCTAAGTGAGGCTAATGTCCAACTTAGAATCGACCGTCTGTTACGTTATACATACGTAGGATGAACACAGTGGGACGTTACGCACGTTAGTGCGCTTTTCATTTGTTTGCAAGCAACGCATCCGTGTATAGTGCGGCTGTAAACGATCCTGCCGTTCTCGCATCGATTCGTTTCCTTGACCGCAGTAGACGAGTTGACAAGCGCATTTTTGTGTTGATTACCTTTTCAGAAACCGGGTATATAGCTCATCGAAATAATTTAATTACCAGAGCGAATCCCCCCCGAACACCTCCTTTAAGATTCAAATGGCCGTCGACGATAATCCCTCTATCTTCGTAGCTGTCACCATAAGATGTAGAAGAAGTCGAATGGGATGAGTAGTATTCGTCTGAGGTCGATTTGTCTGAGGTCGATTCGTCTGAGGTCGATTCATGTTTTCTCGCCGAAACCATAAAACCTAAATAGATAACTGCAAACACATATATTATATTCAATAGAAAACGCCCTTTTTTGTGAAGGGCATCTCGCAGTTCAACCTAGGGAGGTTGTCGACTGCTTAACCAGGCTTTTCTGTGGATGCCTCGAAATTAAGGCCTCCAGCCAGAGCAACTTACAAAATAAACTACAAACTAAGCGACTACGCACTAACCACCCCCTGTGGGGTACGGACCTCGGCTTAGGGCGTCGCTGGGAGAGGACAGCAAAGGGACAGGCTGGATCTGAGTGATATTATTTAGGGGCTGATTTAAAGCTACAGGCTCAGCTGCGTGGGCTGGCTCGAACAAGGGTCGGAGAGGGGGAAAACGCCCTAAAGGCATGGTCAGTTTTACCTTTAGATCCGGTCGGGATCTAACCACCGCCTGCTACGGCCCTTAAATCGATATTCTTGAGTTAAGTACTTCATTATTAAAAAGCTGCTACATTATACGTGAAAGTTACTGGTGTAGATATACGTATACCCACCATACGTATATCGACACCAGTAACATTCGCGTATAATGTAACATGAGTATAATCTCGGTGGCCGGTAAGTTCGACAAGCCGAATATTATATCGCGCACTTTTGTAATGGGCCGACGAACATTGCTATAGAGCAAGGCTGCTCAACTTATTTTGAAGGTCGGCCAATATTTTGATTTCGTGTCGACCAGCGGCCCATCTAGAAAATTTAACTTGCCTGTAGTAACTTTAAGCAAAACTACGTTACTTGCTAATTTTTTTTTTTATTATAATCTAATAAAAAATCAATCATTAGAAACATTGGAGATTTTTGTGCCAACAGTTTATTAATATTCGATAGTAAAATCACGTCTAGAAGCTGGTGGCTAAATAATAACAGCCGCAGTGGTCGATCGTCAAAGTTAAACACGCGCTTGCCAAGGTTCGGAGATGGGTGACCATCTATTACATGACGAGTTTCCTCCGTGCCTCGGAAAGCGTGTAAAGCCGGGCCCTGGACAGCTGGGACTAACCCCGGCTGTCATTTGTAGACCTTTGACAGCCGTTACGGTGCAGCAAGTGGTCCGAGAGTCTGACAGTCAGTCTTAGCATGGGGTATTGTATTACCCAATAATAATTGGGTTGTGGTGCTTAGATAGGCAGTCGCGCCATGTAAAATACTAGTATTCACCTGGATCCGAATAGAGTGGAAGCCGACACCATATAGTTGCTAGGCAGATGATGATGAGTAAACTCAAGTCTTAAATATGTTTCGCAAAGAGTGAACGTATATTTTTCACAAAGCTGGGAGTTGACAACACAATTTACATATCTGCAAACCGAGTTATTGCAAGAAAGTCTTCTTTTTGAACTAATTTCTAAGATCGCTAAGGCTTTAACTATACCTTCAGTAAAAAAAATTGTTTTACATTTCTATAATATCTAGCTGGCTCATAATGGAAATTGGCTCACAGATGACGCCTGAAAAAGGAACAACAGATTTTTTTTGATTTGGTCTGAAATTAATCAGCCGAGCGTTGCTGGTGGGCCAATTTAAATGCGTTGGCGGGCCACATCGTGGCCTGCGGGCTTGGAATTGAGCAGCCTTGCTATAGTAAGGTTATCATTGAGCATTATGTCCAAGGAAACCAATATAAATGATCTCCACCGTATCAATTACAACATGCGCATGAAATATTGCGCTCGATGCCGATTTGGTACAAACCCGATTGCTACACCGGTCACTAGAGCATCATTGTAATATGTAATGTTCAAAATCTAATTCCAAATTGTTATATTATAAGTTATTGCTTCCATATAGACCCGATCAGATTCATCTATTTCGATCCATCCATTAATCATAACCTTAACCGTATTTATGATTATATACCTTTAATTTTGTCCATTTATTTAAAAGCTAACCGCTATTACGTAAATGTAATGCGATATCTTGCAGAAATGGGGACAATTAGAGGCATTGGGACGATAGACAGCAAACTGGACTTGATTAATATCGACCACGAATATTGGCCCTGTCATAACCCTAGACCAACCAGACCAGACTAAACGTTTTTAAACAAATAGATATTACTCACCAATAAAAGTTAGTCTCATTTTATTAAATTAACTAGCGGATCCATGAGACGCAAATCGACTACACAAAAAACAATTACACGACTTCGACTAACTGATAAGATGTCAATCGTTTTTTTAATCAAGTGATTCGTTTCTAGTGATAGTTCGCAAAACCTAATCAATCCTAACTAACATTCATGTTATTGTTTTACTGCACAAGATTTATCTTAGTTACGAATTAAGTTAGGTTTTACTCACGATGGTCGGCAGCGCAGAGTACTGGGATGCGGTGATGTCCTTCTGCGAAACCATCATCTCGCTGAAGGAATCTGCGGAAAGGGAGAGGGAGATGTCGAGCTCCCGCTCATCTCATAGCAGACGCACCGAGCGTCGGCAGAGAGCTGACAGCGCCCTCTTCCGGCCCCCACTAAATAGGTCCAGGGGCGACGGAAGTTGCATCAGATCCCTCTGCCCCCCGACGCAAGTGTGCGAGGGAACACCGGTGTGGTTTTAGTCAGTAACTCAGTACGAGTCTGACAGACCCCTCTGCTCTCCCCAGGGGAGGACATCCATTGAGGAGTTCCACATCGAGAAAAAAAAAAGGTATTTTTTTTTAATCTTTTATTATTCAATACGTACGGTTACAAATTTTACAAGACGTAAACATACCATAAACCACCGTGGGTTTAACAGTGGTATGCCAGACACGGCAACTCGGTGCCACAACATTATTCATTATTGCAACTTATAGAAAAGTAAAGGAGTATACGAGTAGATACTCAACAGACATTTAGTAGGACTTACGAAGGTACTTTTTATCAGCAAAATTTTGTGTTAATATTGTTGTTTTTTGCGCCATTCAGGTTGAAAAGTGTTGCAAAAGTGGACAAGAGCTAGTCTAACTCGTGCACTGAGGGTTCCCTACAAAATTTTATGTTGAAGGTTTGTACATCACGGAAATTAACTTAATTAAGTTTCAGTTCTTAAGATCTTAAAAAAAGATAGGTCGAATTGAAGAACGAATTAAATTTTGCAGTTAAACTCCCATGCATTGATATACTTCATGTTCGATTCGCCATATGCAAATGTAAATTTGTAAGAGAAGTCATTTTTTAAAACTGTTATTTAAACATTCGGGAGGTTATTATGATTAGTTGAAAAAAAAAAACTATATACATATATAATACTGGCCAGTAAAAATGTTGGAATGGACAGTTAGATCAATACACTAAGCGGCATGAGATGTGGCCCAAGCGCTACCTTTAAAATTGCTCTTTGAGCTCTTTCAAGGGGAAGCAAGATAGTTTTTGATGCGCCACCCCATGCAATGATTCAGTAATGAATTATAGATTGACATAGGGTGAAATAAACTTGTGTGATTAGTTTTGAATCTGCAAAATTTCGTATTTTTTTTAATACATAATATATTAATTTGCGCACTCTTTTAACCAGACTTTCAATATGATGCCTAAAAGAGAGTGTGTCGTCTATTATAACCCCGACGTATTTAATGTTACAGGTTTTGAGGATAGAAGGACAATTGCACATGTTGGCTGACAGGTTACCACATTGATGGGCATATATAAGGGAGTTAGCAGTGTTTAGTTGAGGCTTGCGCATGGAGAAGTGAATATATTTAGCCTTGTCAGCATTTAGTTTTAGTAAATTGCTTTGAAGCCAATTAGTCACAGTATTAAAAGCCAGTTGAGCGTTTTCGAACAGTTCGTCACTGTTTTTAGCAGAAAATAGTAGCGCTGTGTCGTCAGCATATGATATTATTTTGCCGTGCTTTTTATCTAGATTACAAAGGTCGTTAATATAAACCAGGAATAAGGTGGGGCACAAAATACTTCCCTGGGGAACACCAAATCCTGAATTTTTTCTCCTCATCTCACGTAAAGTTGTCAATCCTAACACACTGGTATCGGTCGGTTAAGTAGTCAGCAAGTAATGTCAGCGGCGTTCCCCTTATTCGCATGGCCTCTAATTTTCTTAAAAGCAGAGAAACAGAGACAGTGTCAAAGGCTTTCGCTAAATCAAGGAAGACTCCCAGGACCTGGTTTACTTTGCCTAGCTCTTCTGAGATATAGTTGGTGAGGTTATGCACTGCATCGGCTGTGGATAATTTGGCTCTGAAGCCAAATTGCGCTGGGGACAAGAAGTTGTTTTTTTCTAGGTAGCTAACTAGTCTGTTGTTAACTATTTTCTCAAGTATTTTTGAGATTGAGGGGAGTAATGATATTCGCCTATAGTTATTAACCAAGCCCTTGTCTCCCGATTCATATATAGGGATAACAACAGCCTATTTTAGACATTTAAGGAAAATTCCTTTGGAGAGACAAATTTGAAAAAAGTTTGCGTTTAGGGACCTCCCTTAACGCATATTTTGGCTGGCACCTACCAGTACATGCTTAAAGAGTTTAAGGATCTTGTTGCATAATATGTTATCCCATCCAACTGCACAATCATCTTTAAGGCCAGAAATGATTCTAGAAGTTTCATTTTCGTCAATAGCAAATGATTTCAGGTTACAGCTGTCGTTTAATTTTTGGAAAGATGATTGGGCGCAATATTTCGGAATGTGTTCGGCCAATGTTTTCCCAACATTAGCAAAAATCTTATTTACTTTGTTAGCAGATATGAGAGGTGCAGAATTAGTAAGCAGTAACCTCGAATTTGATTCACGTTGTTTAGTCATATAGGTGACGTTTTTAATTTGCTTTTTGATTGCTATTGTTACCTGCTTTATTTAATTCATTTTTATCATAATTATTTTTGAGCTTCTTTAGGAGATTGTTGCAAAAATTCCTGTACCTATCTTTTATAGCTTTTTAGAATGATTAAATTATCTGGGTACTTCTTAGTTCTCTGATGAAGTTTATCACTGTGTCTTATACACCGAATTAGTCCAGGAGTAATCCAAGGGTTAATATTATGAGGACAATTTTCCGCCACAATTATCGTATTACGTAATATTCCTTGTTGGACATGTTTTATTAATTACGGTAAAGCCGAGTGTTACCGTTGTTTATTTAATATGATTGTTCTAATGGGTGTAACATTCATCATATGATCGAGGCAAGAACCGCTCTGATGAGTAGGCAATGTGTGACCAGGCAGAAAACCATGGTATGAGCAGATGATAAGGTGATGGATGGATGTTAAGGTAATCTTGTAAATGTAAATTACATTCTTAAAAGAGTTAAGTGCTTGAAAGATCTGGTTTAGGGAATGTGGAAAGAAGTTAAGTGCACAGTCACTGCTTACTCTGTTGTTCTTATGTGAGGTAGCATGTGCAGAGGTCAGAGGTGGATTAAATGTCTACAACGCCCTAGGTTAGCACATCAGCGCCCTACTAGTTATGCCATCTTACGAATAATATAAGCGCGAAAGTTTGCGAGGATGAAGGGATGCATTTTTGTTTCACTTTCACGCAAAAACCACATAGTGGATTATGAAGGTAAGATGATGGTAGCTTGCACATAGGATAATTTTATTGCGGGAAAGTCACAATCATGTCGGGCGAAGCCGCTGACAACTTGTAGTATATTATAAATTTTAACTATGTGATGAGAGTGAAGAAAGCAAGAAGGATAGAATTTGGAAAGAAGAATTTGGAAAGAAGAGCAATCTGGGGACCACATTTAGAGTTCGCGTTCATTCATAAAAATGCAGTAAAATAAAAAAAAAACTGATGCCTGTTAATTACTTGCTTCACATAATGTACATACTTTCATTGATGAACGCTTCTGAAATTGAGAGAGTCCAGGCTGACCTTTCTTCTTTGATCTCTGTGCCTTTTCTTCCAGGAAATAGATGTGACTATGTATGTTCTGTGATTGCAGACGCTGTCCCAGTCTTAGACTTTGG
This sequence comes from Lycophotia porphyrea, assembly GCA_950005105.1. Classification (NCBI taxonomy): domain Eukaryota; kingdom Metazoa; phylum Arthropoda; class Insecta; order Lepidoptera; family Noctuidae; genus Lycophotia; species Lycophotia porphyrea. The sequence continues at coordinate 15,705,247 of OX465388.1, read as the reverse complement.
GGGGTATCACACAGGGCCCTGTAGCCAGGAACTTGGTTGGGACGGGTTGCACCGAATAAAAAAAGGTAGTTTGAGGGGGTGTTCAATTAATAAGTCAATTACGCATAATGTCAGAGCGAGCTCGAAAAATTTAGCACTACATCGGGTATTGATAGCACATTGAATAAAATATAATAAATAGACGCCCGGCTCGTTTCACTAAAGAAATCAACCTATCCGAGGCGGAATGCCAAAGTTTTCTCGCTCACCAAATACATCCTTTAATTTTTCAGTTGCAACTCCTATTCTCATTTCTGGATAAATTAACAAAAGGAGTGGTGGTAAAATTTTGCAGCTCGCTTCAGTTGGTAATACATCCTATACTTTTCAATTCTCCATAAGCTGACAGAGTCCCCCCTATTCTCATTCTGTACGAAAGAGCAAAAGGAACTAAATTTATCCGAGGAAATGTGCAAAAATTTTCGAGCTCGCTCCGCTCGCTCTTGCGTCTAAGTACATAGCTTCTATATGATATAAAAAGAAAATTTATCCTATCCTCACCGATGCTGTGCATCGCCACATGCTGAATAATGCTTTTAACTTTCTTTCTTTCCATCTCCTACTGTGTCTGCCACGTTGTAAATATTTACTCATCTAATATACTAGATACTATATTTAACCTACACCAATGCCTAACCCGTCTGGTATTATAGGCGTGATATGATTATTATAGTCGAGTCAGTAGTATTTTTCAGCATTTTAGAAATGTGGTCATTGGGAACTTAATCAACAAAATTACAACTGTAACTTGTACTTATTCGCTTACGAGACTGAACCCTATCACAGACAGACAAAACAAACCAGTCCAGACTAGACCGGATGAGTCATAAAATAAATATTGCCTACTCACCAATAAAAGTAAAAATAACTAGCCTCAATTCTGGTGTAATTTTATAAAATAAATCTAGCCGTCTCAGGAGACGTAAATCGACCACAAGAAAGAAATAACGATTTCGGCTATTGATAAGATGTCCATCTATTTTCATTTTTATGAAGTGATTCGTTTCTGCTGATAGTATACCAACTCAAACCAATCGCAATTTTATCATTCGTGTTATTGTTTTCTTGTGAAAGATTTATCTTAGCTATGAGTTGGCTTAGTTTATTCTTCGGTTTTACTAAAGTACCTTTTGTATCTGCAATCAGTCTTGAGTAGTTTAAGCAGATGTGGTAAGTGACATTTGGCAGATGGAGTGTGCTCTCCAGCCAGAGCAACTTCTCAAAGGCATGTATGCTACTCAAGAGGGTATAGACAGAATGTATTTCTTTTGAGAAGTTTTTGGTACGTGCGTGTTGTCAGTCCAGCGGCCAGTTCATTTGGATGCCTCTCCAGCCTTTCCAAGTGTGTTTGGTTATGGCCAAGATTTCCTCTTTCACTGAGTTCATCTGAAGTTAGTTGTGTATTTCACTATTTGTGATGAACCAAGGCCCATTGTATATAGTTCTCATAATCACATTTTGCATTCGTTGTATAATGGAAATATTAGAGTTGCTACAGCTCCCCCATAGTTAGATGCCGTACATCCAGGCAGGCTTTAGAACCGTTTTATTTATAGAAGTTTGTTGTCTGTCGATAATTCACTGTTCCGCCCTAATAGCCAGTATAGGTTTTTGTAGCGCAAGTTGAGCTTTTCTCTCAAGAGGCACATAAAGACCAAGGTCTTTATGTGCTGCTTCCACGTCAGGCGGCGATCGAGGTGTAGTCCTAAGTATCTCAGACAATATTTATGTGGTAGTAAATTGTTATTTAGCTTTACTGGCGGACAATCGCCTCTGCGTAGCGTAAAAGTGATCTGCAGCGTTTGTGAAGCAATTGTAGGGTCATGGTTGCTTGCTAGAATTGCAGTATCATCAGCAAATGTAGCTGAAGTCACGCTGTCCTCTGTTGGCAAGGTACCTGAACTTGGATAGTTTTAAATATTAACATCAGCTGATAAGGAGTGTTTTTTGCCATTGCGCGCATTTAGCGGATGTCTCAGAATTCACGAAAGATTTGAATTTCCCGCCATCCAGGTTAAAAAGTGGGGCATCGAAAAATTTCAGATTTACATTCGGAGAGTTTTCGATAAGGTAAAATATGAAGCACTACGCTAATTAATCTTATGATTGTGATCAGAATTCACTGGCACTCTATGTCATGTCCTTACCATGCCCGTATGAAGCGGTTTGATGCCGTTGGACTTAACTACATACTTGGACTAAGATACATACGAGGGTTATTCAATAAATACTTAGCCTACAAAAAGTAAACGAAAATTTTAGAAAAGTGGCAATTTATTTTTCAACATAGTCTCCTTTTAGTTCGATACACTTAGCCCAGCGATGCTCCAACTTTTTTAACCCGTCCGAAAAATAGTTTTTGTCAAACTCTGCAAAATAGGCCTCCGTGGCGGCGATGACCTCCTCATTTGATCCATATCTATTCCCAGCGAGTGATTTTTTCAGATTAGGAAACAGAAAGAAGTCACAAGGGGCCAAATCTGGAGAATACGGTGGAAGGGGCAGCAATTCGTAGTGTAATTCGACCAATTTGGCCATGGCAACGGCAGACGTGTGAACCGGTGCGTTGTCGTGGTGAAACAGAACTTTTTTCTTCGCCAGATGGGTTCGTTTTTTCTTTAATTCTGCGTCGAATCGGCCCAATAACTCGGCATTAGTAAAGCCCTGTAATTTTTTTACCCTTCTCGAGGTAATCGATGTAGATAACACCTTGTGTCACGACGTGTAGTTCGCGAAGTAAACAGGTAACAGAGTCAAATTAATATTGTCAGAGCGAAGCGTGTAGCAAACTAGTCATACATAACAGCATGAGGTGATCTGCTGGCAACACCGAACGCATAGAAAGATCACCATAGATAAAGAGTACTTAGTTTATGGTTTGACGTTTACGAAGTATCTCTATGTAGTCTGTGGCGTTTGCCGGTCAATTTAGACTACACCAAATATAAAGTATTTAAACCAATAAGTATCTTGTGCAAAGTATAAGTGATTGGTGTTTTGTGATGGAGGCGTCCAGCCTGGTGGCAGCCCATCTGAGAGAGATATAAGCTAAGTGGTAGCACTAAGACAATAGTGTAGTAGTTCCCCATCTAAATACCTAGATTCTAGATTTCCTAACTTTTCTAGCGGTTTCTGATGCTTCTTGGAGGTCGGTTATCAGCAGACTTGGCTGCTGGGGTATCTCTGTGCATACAACGGAGATATCTTATGAGAAAGCTATCTGTGGACAGCACGGATATAGCAGGAGTTAAACAGCGGATTTGCTGCTGGGGTATCTCTGTCCATACAACAGAGATATCATATGAGAAAGATATCTGTGGAGAGCATGGATATAGTAAGAGTTAAACAGCGGATTTGGCTGCTGGGGTATCTCTGTCCATACAACAGAGGTATCTTATAAGAAAGAGATCTGTGGAGAACACGGATATGGCAAGAGGTTAATGCGCAGACTGCAGACTGGCTGCGGTTCCTCTTCAATAACCAACTTAAGCACTACGGTGACTTGGGTCTCGTAGAGCATGTAACCGAATTAATAAGACACCAGAAACGTTTATGTATGTATATCACGATGTATAGAATGGTGGGAATCAATTTAATTTTAACTACAGATGGCGAGCTGAATCGCGGTGCGAGCCAGTAAGAACTAAAGGCCGATTTATGCGAAGCAAACCTCCCCAAAATACTGAAGATTCTTCTCGGAATAAGCCCCAGGTACATTACATATAAACATTCCCACACAACCACAAAAGAGAAGTAATAATATATATATACTCGTCGCGTCGCTGCGTTGCGACCGGCCGTCCGGGACGGGGCGGGCGAGCCTGATCAACTCGTACGTCCCGGTCCGGCGGCGGCGGCAAATGGCTAGACGGAGCGACGCGGCGACACCTTGCGAATCCCAGAAAACGGTGGCCATAACTTTTCCGGCCGATTTTACAGTTTTCGCCTTCTTTGGAGCACGTTCCCCGGTCTGGATCCATTGTTTTGATTGCTCCTTGGTCTCTGGTGTGTACCAGTGGATCCAGGTTTCATCGACGGTCACAAAACGACGCAAAAACTTCGCTGGATTCCGCTTAAACAGCGCCAAACACGTCTCCGATGTGGTCTCACGGTTGCGCTTGTTTTCCGGTGTGAGTAAACGCGGCACCCATCGCGCCGACAGCTTTCTCATGCCGAGTTCCTCCTGAAGAATATGATGCACTGTTCCTTCTGAAATGCCTACAGTCTCAGCTAGCTCCCGAACCTTTAATCGGCGATCTGCCAATACGAGATCATGGATTTTTTTAATGGTTTCCTCCGTAGCAGCTGTTTTCGGTGCACCTGGACGTGGTTCATCAAAAACCGACGTACGGCCACGTGCAAACTCGTTGAACCAATTCTTGACGGTGGCCATCGATGGAGAAGAGTCACCGTACACAGCATCCAAGCGCTCTTTGATTTCGATGCGCGTTTTCCCTTCCAAAAATAGGAATCGAATCACCGAACGATATTGCTCTTTTTCCATTTTTGTAAAACCGATCGACACGTTCGCTTCCATAAGTTGTTAAATTATAACTAATGAAGGGATTGGAATGAAAATTTGAAAAAAGAATTAAAAAAGAATGTGCTACACTGTGGTAAAACTCTTTTGAAACTACAGCGCCCTCTGGCGATGAGGCTAGGTACTTATTGAATGCACCTCGTACCAACATGACCGCAACCAACTACAGAACACTCACGCTAGAACACGACCAAAAAGAAAACCACAGACCAACACAAAGCCTTATTTTAAAACTTGGTCGGATCTGGCAACATTCATACCTACTCTGTATTGATTTTTCTACTACGCCTGAGTCTGTACAGTGACAGCTAATAATTTCAAAATGTCCAGCAGTAATTGTTTTGATCTTACGTCCCTTCCTGGATCATTGGCCCATGCTAACGTAAGAATATCACCCCAGGAGCATTATTATTACCATTATCAGTATCAAATGCTGCGTTTGTTAGCATTACTCCAGGAGTACACTGATAATTAATTCGCTTTTCCTTTCTACGGTCACTTGCTTCCATTTCAGTTGTGTTTATCGATCGACATTAAAATGATTCCTAGTGAGATTTTCGCTGAAGATCTGATGAGTACAGTGATCCGATATGGCTTGTATATCGGTGCGGCCTTTCAGCTTGCCTGTCTCATGGCTTGTGTGACTCTGACTGACGAACAAAGCGAACCGCATCCATACGAAAAGGTAAACCTTTAACAACCACAGTTTCACTGTCTTTTTGACTTAAATAAATAGTTTCTCAGAAAATTACGTGTCTGAAATGGTGCCTTACGATTTTACTGGTAAGTTGATACCAGGCATAGTATACACTGAATGAAATTACTTCATAGATTATTTTTTATCCATCACCATAACATTATTTTATGTGCCCGCAGTATGTTTTCAGGAGCATTATTTCATTTCATTAACATCTTCCTGCCCTTTTCTTTCCTACTTATGGTGGGCGTAACACTTTTTCTTCTTTCATTCTCCCCCATAAGACATTATGGTATCATTTTTCTGATAGATATTAAAATCAAAAATATTTCATTAAACTTCTGCATTTTTGTCCATCCATTTATATGAAGAAAATTAACAAATTATTTTTTCTACCACTTTCAGGCTTACACAGATAGTGATGAATGCAGCTCTGAGCAGTCCTCACCAGGGCATCGGGCTGCTATGTCTCGAGCCAGGCGACATGACAAGAAGAAAAGGCGCTAACTTCCGCTGAAAATAAGGATTGAGGAATCTTTAATAATGGCATCTTTTTGTATTAATCAGTGTTGTGTCGTTTTTAAAAGTATAGCACCATTTGTATTAATGACTTGAATCACAAATTAGTTTCATGACTACTTTGGCATTTTACATAAAATCTTGACGAATGGAAAAATAACTCAGGATCATTGTTTGGAAGTGGTGCAATACGTTTCACATGATTTTTTTACTTTAAGTTATAACTTTTTCATAAGTATTTGTATGTTAAGAAACATTCCTTTTGCATGTTTATTGTCAGCTCAATGTAAGAATACTCATACTTTTGTCTACACATTAAATCATGTATTATAACTATTGCGACAGAGTAAAGCTACACTAGCTAACTATTCTGAGATTCTAAAGTGCCTGTAATGGTCTAATTGAAAAAATGCTTTTTTTTTTTGAGTAAATATCAGTTGCCAATGTATTTACCACCTCTATTATCTTCTGTTCAGCGTAAGCATAGTGAATTTTATTTAGGCAAGCATCTGAAATCTTAATTCTGTTAAGACTTGATGTATTGCATACATTCAAGACTAAGAAGTCAAATATATTATAGCATAACTGCTACACTTATCCCTTTAGTGTCCCTATTCAAGCATGCTATTGAAATGATTGTAACTCCTGATTGTCCTGATAGAAAACAACATTGTATTGATCTCGATTTGTAGTCAAATAAAACGAACAAAATAATAAAAAGCATTTTATTTGTTACGTGGACTAGAAACCATAAAGCATTAAGATTATCGCATCTATAATAAACTAATTAATAAAAATCTCATATAAAATTATTCAACATTTGTACAGTTTAAGCACATTGTAAGTACAGCAACATTTAAGGCACTGGATATCTTACAACTATTAATAGCACCAAACATTTACATTTCTTACATCATTCAATGAATTTTAATTAATTTGTTTTTTAGATATATGTATGGCACTTTCAATTGACACTCTGTCTGACTGGAGAGTTACTGTAACATAATATCAATGTAATTACGTAATTACGTAAAAGTACGTAATCATTACAGTGCCAGTAGCAGCCCTTTACTGAAGTCTAGTACATGAAATTAAAATTTTGGGTTCCCCTTTGAACTTTTATGTTACTTAATTATTTTTGGTCAGAGAGCAATAATTATTGTATTGCGAGTGATATACGTTATCAAAACTTTAACATTACTTATCAATACAATATAAAAAAAAAAACAATTGACAAACATAATTGCACAAATTCATTGTATATGAATAATTATATTATATATCAACAACATACTTGTAAACAATCACTACGGCAAAATACATTTGTGTAAAAACAACAAAACACAGTTATTTACATAAAATATTGCTTAAATTGGACAAAATATCATTTAGGGCAGACTAACAGCGTAAGGATGGCAATGCAAGAAACTCAATGCTGTACGTAGTTAAATGCAATGTTTTGTAAAAGCTACAATTATTAACTAGACGTTAGGTTAAAGTTATGCGTTTTTAACGCGTGGATGAGGTCGTTGTCAGAAAGAAATTGTTTAAACGCGTCGAGTTTCTTGAAACATATTGTAACGCAACATGACTTGTCGCCTCCACAACATGATTCCTTTTCGCCAGTCGATGGCTTTTTGTCGTTGCAAAACGACTTATCATCGGACCTCGACACTTTAGTGCTACAGCACGAAGCTTTCTCTTCACTAGCGGACTTTTTTTCATTGGAACACGACTTCTCTACAACTTTATTTCGATCGCATTTGCCACTAGGTTCTGCGTCGGAGCTACATGAACATGACAAACTTTTCACCACCGCTGACGATTGTAAACTTTCGTCGCATTCGTGAACAGTGAAAATTCCTAAATCTTCCAAGTTAGAATTATTGTGCCGTCTATGGTAATGTAAGAATGTGTTGTGGTTCGTGTCTGTGGCCTGCCCGCACCCAACTGCGCACTTCATTGCCGCATGGTCGCATTTACAATCGACGCAGGAACATGTATCTTCGCCGCATCCTTGCTTTTTAGGAGGATCATCAGGTTCTATTGTGCCCATACAATCCCTGCACTCCCCGAGACTCGGATCACACCTACAATCTGAACACGAACAAATACCAGCGTCAGCTGCCAACTGCTCCAGGGTATTTCTTTTCGCCATCTTACCAAATATATTCTCAGTCTGCACCACATACATATCAGAAGGTGGTTCATTATCAAACAATAATGTATCTTCCAAATCCAAGTCAGTGTTGAAGAGGACCGAGTTGGCAGGGTTTATTTCGATGTTCTGCTGCACTTTAGATGGAGGTGGAGTATTCAAAGATCTATCGTCATCAGAACCTAAAAATAGGTCTAGGTCTGTCTCAGTTTTGTTTGTTTCGAGATTTGTAACTATTTCACTATCGTTGAACACTTTGTCGCCGACGTCCAGTACACTTGGGGTGTCTAGATTGAACGAGTCGTGGGTTATAAGATTCGCGGTTGGAGCAACTTCTATATTCAGGTCTATGTAGCTCTGCATATGAGTGGGGACGAAAGTCGCTAGTGTGAAAATGCTTTCTGGGGTCTTTTCTTCGATGCAAACTGGTGTTTCTGATATTGAAGCCGCTAGAGCGCTGACGTCAACCCACGGCGCTTGGTCTTCGATTTCATTAGCTAAAGCTAGCTGCATCGCTTTAGACTTAACTTCTAGTTTCGGATGTCCCATCTCTATCGAAGGTGATTCCAAAGGCACTGTGGGTTGTAAATCGTTGACGTGAACCCAAGATTCTTCGTGGGGGTTTTTCTTGAGTGTTTTTTCGACAGCAAATGGTGATAGAGTGAGGCTGGCCAAGTCGTAGTCTACAGCTAAGTCGTCAGTTTCGATATTTTTAATGTTCTGGGTATTGCCTGGAAAGAGTAGGTCGGTTATGTCGACGGTGTTGACTTTCGTGATGTCCTCTAAGCTGCCATCAGTCGAGTTGGATTCTGTGGTGATTCTGCCGAAGGATTCGAGGAGACTGTCCCAGTTCATGAGATCGTCGGCCGTTTTGGACGCTGGTGCTTGTGTTTGTTTTTGGACAGGTTCAATAACTTCTTTGACAATCGGCTCGGCTTTGATCTGTGGAAGGTAAAGATCACGATTATAATCATGTTTTTAAGATATTTATGGACTGGGATCAGAATAAAGGCAATTAGTGACAGAAATTTCTGTGCAGTCGTCGATGCATACCTAATCTTCGACTATTTAGAAATCAGAAGTTATTGAAAGTCACTGAAATATCCGGTACACCGCCTACGTTAACCACAACAACGCATTTCTGCGCATGACTCATTCGATGTGCGGGGTTGGGCGCTGAGTCACACTATTTGCGAACAATATCAAAACATACAAAAAATAAAGAAATGTGGTCCAAATCAACTGGGTTTGCCAATGCCTACAAGATTAATGCACTTGTGTCACGAGAAAACATTGTGAGATTGCATCTTATAAATTAAATTAAATTTGAACACTGTCAGACAAACAGCTAGCTTTTGTGTCTGTCTGTGTGACCGTGTTGGTCTTCTAAGTTAGGCAGAGATCTACAATCATTTAGATATGTAAGAAAATATTGAAAGGGTTTAAATATTGTATAACAGAGGAGCTCGTGGCTAATAACAGACGCTCGGGTCGATCTTTAGGTTAAGCCGTGCTTGCCTATGTTGGTTCGTGTTTGGGTGAGCACTTGTTATACAAGGTGTAAACAGACTCTTCACGAAGCCGTCAACCAAGCATTATGTACATCAAACTAAGTAACTTTACGCAAAAATTAGTGCTGGGAAACGACTTTTTTTTGGGCTGAAAAATCACGTTTCACAGTAGGACTCAATAAAACGCACTCAAAACATTGTGTTGATGGATGGATTGAATAGTAAGGGGGCCCTAGAGGTGTTTAAAGTAAAAATCTTACATTCAAAACATGTATTTAAAAAAAACTTGTGAAAATGTTCGAACTTTGACCCCCAATATCTCCGTAACTAGAAGGTTCCCAGGTATGGTCTTGAACAAAAAAATGATCGCAATGACGGGGAGCACAAGTGCCTTTCGGCTTCGTTAAGAGTCTGTTTACACCCTTTATACCAAGTTTCTTCTGTGCCTGAGAAAGCACGTTAAACCGTTGGTCCCGACTGTCATTTGTAGACCTTTGACAGTCGTTACAGGAAGTGGCCCGTAAGTCTGACAACCAGTCTTACAAAGGGTTGTAAGACTCGTTGTTGTTGTACAGTACTACTAGGAAAAAGCTAGGTGATGATGTGTTTATATTAATAACATAAAATTTGTATCCGTGCGAAGCAAGGCGGTTCGGTAGTCATTTTATATTTTTAGTATTTAATTTAGTTTTTAACCTGTCCACATGTTGTAGGGTGGAACGTTTATCTTTTCATCAAAACATTATTTGTAAAATAAAATTGTATGTTTGGGTGCACGCCAAAATGTTTCTTTCACTAATTGAAAGCATCAACGACTAGATTTCGAACATTACCGAAATCTAAAACACTTTATAAAGTTCATGGTTCTAATTAATCAAAATAAATCAATTCGATAATACAGTGCGAAAGGTTAGAGTACAAGACGGCACATCAAGTTTTAAATTTCCAGTACAACGTGGCCTCGCTTTGTATATATTTTTTGTACAACGAGAGATCCGGATAAACTGGTTTTGTATAGCTTGATCAGCCGTCGTGCGAACGATGATAAAGTTCAGCTTAGGCAATGTAGAAAATATTTTGCAACAGCCTAAACCCGCCAATATTTGCTTCCATACTAGCAACACTAGCATGTTTTAAACCAGAATTTATTTAAGAAATGTTCCCTTTAATTGGCTGTTCCTATCTGTATGGAAAAGTCTACTCTCAGTTCCGATGTTAAAACCTTCACAAATACCGTATGGTTAATTAATTATCATACAAAAATCCTTAATGGCTACATAATCATCAATGGCTTTTTGTATCAAAAAAAAAAATCATTCGCCACCAAGTGCGTTCATGGCGATTAAAATTACGAGCGACGGCTTGCGCCGCCGTGTTTACGATAATTAATACGCGCCAGCAACACGTCCGCAACGAAACGCAGCTACTACAGGATACTTTCCTAATTCAGGAGGATTTAGACAGAATTGAACATTGGTGCAACCTGAATCACATGCAGCTTAACGTACAAAAATGTAGCCACATACGTTTTTCCAGGAAAAAGCAATCCCATACTGTATCGTACAAAATAAAAGGAGCAGTATTGGAAACCGTTCATGAGGTCCGCGATCTTGGCGTCATCATGGACAGTACACTAAACTTTAGAAGCCATATCGATAACATCGTCACAAAATCTGCACGGTTGCTGGGATTTCTTAAGAGAAGTACTAAAGGGTTTAAGCTGGTAAGAACTAAAACTGTGCTGTATAACACCTTAGTTCGCAGCCACCTAGAATTTGCTAGCGTCGTGTGGAATCCACACTATGCAGTACACTCACAGAGAGTCGAAAGTATCCAGAGAGCCTTTACAAAACACCTAGCATATACCTTCAGCGAAATATCTCCCCGGTGTCCATACGAACAACGCCTTCAAACATATAAAATGAATAGTCTACGCGACCGTCGGCTCATACAAGATCTCATGTTCTTGTACAAATTAGTAAATCATAAATTGGACTGCAGTGAACTAATTGAGCGTATCGGACTAAAAGTACCTTATAATATGCCTAGATATCCTATGACTAACTTGTTCAATACTCAAGGGTCAAACACAAATATTGGAGTAAACTCGCCACTTAACAGACTCAGTAGAGAAATGAATTCTTTTATCAAATCCTCACCTGATGTTGACATTCACCATGTTTCCTTAAAGATCTTTAAAACCCAACTACTGGATTCCCGAAAATCATAACACAATGATTTCTTATGTTAGTATGAACATGAATAGTTTAGTCCTTTAGTTTTTATTTTATTCCACTACTTGTTATGTTATTTAATTTTAATTTTAATAGTAATGCTATCAGTCTCGATCTCATTTTTATTGTTATTAATCTTTACATATTATGTCTTTTTTTTTAAATTTAGGCGTAATTGGTAAGCTAATTATAGTGATGCTGTTTTTATTTTATTTCTGAAAATTTTAAATTTTATACCCATAGATTTGAGGAGTTTAATTGTGTAGTTATTTAGGTTAAGTTTTATTTTATTTCTAGAGCCACTCGTTTTAATTTTATATTCTAATTATGTTGTCACTGTCTTATTTTTGCGAATGCTGGTTAACCAGTAATTGGCGACTGTGTAAGTCCAATATTGTATAACCTTTGCTTGTGATCGTTGTACACAGAAGCTGTTGGTAAACCTTTATTAAATAAATAAATAGACACTAGCTATACTCTACACATATTTATACTATATGTATACATAAGCGTGCGTTTGCCCGTTACTCGCCTGACGTAAAGCGATGATGCGGCCTATGATGGAGCACGCTTGCCTAGAAGAAACCGATTCACTCGAACTTTGAAGATATCCAGTTTATAATAATCGGGAAACAGACGACCCGGCAGTGAATTTCACAGACTAGCGGTTCGCACAACATGTATGGAACAACGGACCCGAGCAAATCATCAACATCAACCATATAACGGTGTCGATAGAATGGGGATGGGTTAATTAGATTGGTAAACTTGTGAAACTGTCAGAGGAAGTAGTTGATTTAAAAAAAAAAAGATTGAGTACGACTATGCACGCGTCAAAAGAGCCATGCAGCATTATGGCAGTAATTGCCCATTCTGTGCGTCTATTTGCAACCGTGCGCCTTGGGAGGTGCGATGAGGTAAACGACTTGCCGTAGCCTTCTGTTATTTACATCTGATGAAACTCACTTGATGCTTCATGGCATGTGCCTTGAGACTAGTGGCGGTAGAGAACAGTCGCCCGCAGCCGGGTTCTGTGCACGCGTGGGGGCGCGCGCCCGAGTGCGTGCGCCCGTGCGCCTTCAGGTGATGCGATGCGGTGAACGACTTGCCGCAGCCTTCTGTTCGACATCTGAAAAATAAGGGAAACTATAAGGTAGGTGGAGAATCCTATACTACACACTCTTTAGTGACAGAAAATGTTATTTAAACGAAATTTTTGGATGAACAATATGTGAATTAAAAAAAAAACCAAGTATTTTTGGCTCTAGCATGTTGTTAGGTCATACGTTAATTATGGCAATTCTTGTACTATTTCCTGAAACGCTGAACACAGCGAGCATGAAATTAGATAGTAAATCGATGTTTCGAACATTATTTCAGATCTTGGGGCTTCATCATTTGACCTAGTTAAGGTAACGTCTTCGATACAAAAAAAAACTTGCCGAAACCATGGGCAATAGCCACGTTAGCCTTCTTTGTTTTTCCGACATTCAAAAGTGTAAGGGTCTAATTGAAATAAATGCTTTTGAGTTTGAGTTACGGTGTCACAATCTGGCATGAGCTCCTAGGCCGAATGAAGAAATCATAAATCTTTGATTCATTGACGTAACATAGCCAATTCACCAGACCACCTCCTACGGATCATAATTACCTATTTATCAGTGCTACAACGAACGATAACATCTTAGGAAACATATGTTTACTAAACTTATATAACTGGACACCTGCCAGGATACACTTCCACAAAGTCGTTTGGCAGTGGACTCACTAAAGAAACACGAAACCTACTACATTGCTCATTTGTCTTGTCAGTCATTTCTAAAATTATGCGACAATGGTCGAGTAGGGAACGTTGACTTATGATCAAAGAGACGTGCAAACAGATGGCAGACAGATGTCTTGTCTCTGTGTACTGATGTACTCAGTACAGTGATATATGTAATGATATTGACAGCTTGGAAAGGCGACATGTAATATTGAGTAGGGAAGACAGATCTGAGACTTTGAGGTAGACTGTGTCTGCAGCAGGGGCGGATTTGATACTTTGGCTGCCCTAGGCCTACGAAAGATTGCCGCCCCCCTATGTGCTGTAAAGCATGAAAGATTAAATTAACTACTTATAGAAATTAAATTAAAATGGGAAAAAAACGATAGTCAGTAAATCTTATACCTTTAAACGAGCAATTCTTGTATATATGTACCTATAATTTTTTTTTTCTGAATCTCGGAAACGGCTCCAACGATTTTCATGAAATTTAGTATGCAAGGGGTTTCGGGGGCTATAAATCGATCTAGCTAGGTTTCATTTTTAGAAAACGTCAAATAAAAAAAAAACCGAGCAAGGCTCGGTCATCCAGGTACTAATTTAATTATCTCAAACAGTATTTCAGATACTGGTTCGTACCATTTCTATTTGTGAGTAACAATGAATCGTTATTCACAAATTGTCTTTTGCCTGGCTTTCTAAGCAGCGAATTTGTTTATCAAATCGTCACAATCGACCGTAGCAACTGTGAACGATTATTCGATTAGAAAACGACCAAATTTTGCCGCCACCTAAATTTGCCGCCCTAGGCCCGGGCCTACTCGGCCTATAGGGAAATCCGGCCCTGGTCTGCAGTGTCGAATTTGCTACTACAATATACCTATGCAGGTATAATATAGACTGTAGCTGCAACATTAAGTATATTTGAGCTTACCGCACATTGCACGTTTGTTTTAAGCTTAGGTGAGCTTACACTATCGCTGACCGAATCATTCCTTGGCATGAGCCTGGTAATCCAAACGTGGGTTTGAATCCTCATCCACATAAAACAAAATATCTACAATTACGATGCGTGTTGCATATTTCTCTCGTATTTCTTGTAAATAGTTACAAGCTTAACTGCATGCTTGTTATACCTTACAAATCGAGAAGAACTCGCCAGTTAACAACACGTCTCTAAATCAAGCCTATCAAGATATTTATCTCGGCTGTCAATACCCGCTAATGGGGGCTATCGCGCATGAATTCGCCGCTAGAGGCGTTCGTGTAGAGTAAGGTCTTCCGAAATGTCAGATGTCATAGAGTTTTCGCGCGCTGCGTGCTTTTTTATCACGTATTTTAGCTAATATTCCCGATTCTGGTCTAGTTTGAGCCATTCCTGATTATTTATGACTTGAAGATTTTAAGTAGCACCTTAGGCTCTTATTTCTTAGCACTTGGAGGTAGAATGATTTTTAAATGTTTCATGTTTGTTAATGTTAGGGAGAATATTTGTAAATATGTATCTGAAGTTTACACTATGTTCATATACGAAATGAAATAAACTTTTTATGAAGTTATTTGTATTTTAAAGTATAAAATAGAATTAATGACAGGACCTTACCCGAAAGTGGCGGCATCTGGTGATCTTAAAAACGATAGCCCCCAGTAACATGAAACGAGTTCGTACGAAGATATGATCGGATTCTAGTTTTCCTAAACGTGCATCATTATCTAGTCCATGCAGTCTACACTGCGATTGAAAATTGGGACCATTTATCTTGGTGCATACCTAAACCGGAGTGTAAGCATTATTTATATCATTAATTTTGGAGGCAATCTACACAATGTGATATTGTACATGTACAGTCAGCTTCACGATGTGGGTACCCCCCTTGAAAGCACTTACGTTCGCAACTGGGGTACCCAATTGATGCAGCGCACCGTACGTGGAACAAGATAAAAAATAAATCGCAAGAAAATAGCAGTCATGAAATAAATGTCATGACTCATTTTAAATTTCGCAGGGCTGAACTGTGTCGCCCAAGCAAACACATTACTTTGTGTAAATAATTTAATCTCCACTGTGCACAAAACTGAAATAAAACATCCTGGAGAACCCCTCAAGCCAAAAATTCAAAGACTTGTGAAGTCCACCAACCCGAACTGGACTCGCGTGGCGGACTTCGGTCCGCTGCCTCTCGGCGTGTACGCCTCTGTCCCGGCAGGGAGAAAGGCTGATTATGCAGCACAAACACCACACGCAAAAAATAGTGAACTTGTCTCCGTCCCTTATAACGAAGAAGGAAATATTATTATATCAGTAAAATGGGGTGAATAACAGGCTCCGTATTTATCTTTAAACATTACATTATGGAATGAAAATAAAGATATGAATAGGGACGCGGGGGTGAATTGGGAATTCGGCACGAAACTTTGAATGGAATTTTCACGTTAATTACATGTTATTGGTAGCTTAAAAGGACTCTATTTTTTATAAATGAATACAATAATATTTTAATACCAATAACTGTTAGTTACACATTATTTATTGGTATTCAATGTTGAAATACCGTCTCTATCTCCCGTATCTCCATTCCGTTTTACGGTAATTGTTACGGTTTTTCTACTTACTTGTATGGCCTCTCCTGTGTGTGTGTTCGTATGTGTTTCTTTAGATCGCTAAGTGTCGTGAAAAACTTCGTGCACCCGTCCGCATTGCAGTTGAACGTGTCGCCGCTGTGCAGCCGTTGATGTGCCCTTAGCCTGAAGATGGAAGAATCACTCATTAATTAATATTATTCAAGAGTTTGCTACAGGAGGATATACAGGGTGTAAACAGACTCTTCACGAAGCCGTCAACCAAGTATTATGTACAGTCAGCGTCACGATGTGGGTACCCCTTTTGAAAGCACCTACGTTCCCAACTGGGGTACCCAATGATGCAGCCCACCGTACACCAAACTAAGTAACTTTACACAAAAAATTGTGCTGGGAAACGTCTTTTTTTGGGCTGAAATATCATGTTTTACTGTAGGACTCAATGTAACGCACTGAAAACATTGTGCTGATGGATGGATTGAATAGTAAGGGGTCCTGGAAGTGTTTAAAGTAAAAATCCCACATTAAAAACATGTATTTAAAAAAAAAACTTGTGAAAAAGTTGGAACTTTGACCCCCAATATCTCCGTAACTAGAAGGTTTCCAGGTTCCAGGTATGGTCTAGAACAACAAAATGATCGCAATGACGGGGGGAACAAGTGCTTTTAGGCTTCGTTAAGAGTCTGTTTACATTTAACCATCTCAATCAGTCAGCTTTCAAACATGAATATACCGCATCAAAAGTGGTCCATTCGTTTTGGGAGCTACGATGCCACAGACACATATATACACACGTTGAACTTAAAACGCTTCTTTTTGCGTCGGGGTTAAAAAGGGTAATTGAAACAATGGCTGGTAGCATTTTGCCTCTGCCTACAGTTGCGTGATTTCCACATTCGTGAAGTGTCCATTACAAAGGTTACTAAAGTAGCTAAGCCCTAAACTGTTCCCTATTCAGGTTCAGGTGGTTTTTTCAAGATTCGGACGTCCAATACGTCAAGAACCAAAGTTTTCCAAGAACCGTGAGTAAGACCGGGATATGCCTAGTATAGACCAGGGTACCCTAAGTATAAAACGAAGCAGGGTTATACCTACCTAACCAGCGAAGAACAAGGCTCTAGAAGATGATAAAAGTCAAGACATACTAATATTAAGACCATAATAGGGGACGTTTGAGAGCACTTGAAATAAGCCACCGAATTCCCGGGTTTTAGCTTTGTAAAAAAAACCAGGTCTGTCGTATAACCGAATAAAGAACCGAAAAACCACACCCGGGTTTTCAGGATTTTCGGTTGTTTAGTTACTTTTTCAAATCGATCATTATTGATCTCTAAACTTCGCATATCAAACACCTCACGTCGTAGGTCGTTTAAGACATGGAAATATAAAGTTGATTTATTATACGAGTATATCCCACGACTTAATCTATATAAATAAAAATGAATTGCTGTTCGTTAGTCTGGCTAAAACTAGAGAACGGCTTGACCGATTTGAATAATTCTTTTTTTATTTTGTTATTCCAAATACAGGGAAGGTTTAAAAACAAAAAAAAATAGGTAGGTAGGGTAGGTAGGTAGGTAGGTAGGGTAGGTAGGTAGGTAGGGTAGGTAGGTAGGTAGGGTAGGTAGGTAGGTAGGGTAGGTAGGTAGGGTAGGTAGGTAGGGTAGGTAGGTAGGGTAGGTAGGTAGGGTAGGTAGGTAGGGTAGGTAGGTAGGGTAGGTATGTAGGGTAGGTATGTAGGGTAGGTAGGTAGGGTAGGTAGGGTAGGGTAGTCGAAATATTATTTGATTGCATTATGTGACGCAAATGAAGTTGCACGGGTCAACTAGTCATCTATACAAATAAATAAAATCTAATATATAAAAATTTATTCTCAATAATACGTTAATAACAGCCAAACAGATCGATCTACTAGGTTAAGCTAAGATTGCCGAGGTCGGTCTGTGGATGGGGGACCACAATAACCATACATAGCGAGTTCCCTCCGTGCCTCGGAAAGCACGTTACGCCGTTAGCCCCGGCTGTCATTTATAAATCTTTGACAGCCGTTACAGGTAGGTCAGTGGCCTGAAAGTTTGACAACCAGTCTTGCCAAGGGGTATCGTGGTACCCAGGCAGTAATTGGGTTGTGGAGGTCAGATAGGCAGTCGCTCTATGTAAAATACGGATATTCAGCTGCATCCGGCTACTCCGGAAGCCGTTTTCAACATAAGGTGGTGAGTGCAGGTCACCGTCGCTGATGAACATCCGAGACAAAGGAAGATAGACAAAGCTGAAAGGTTTCATGTGCCCGTAATGTGTATCCTTATGCCAACAACTAGTTCCCAGTTTGACGTGTTTAGAAGTTAATTCGTCGGTTTTAAAAGATATTGGTGCCGATTCCCTTGTAAACCAAAATTATGTTCAGTCAATTTTAGTTTAGTCCTGTCAAATTAACCAGCGCCTGACACAAGTTTAGACGTGATTAAAAAGTTGACTACTAAAATTACATCAAATTACGGCAGGTGCTGACTAATTTGACAGGACTAAACTAATATTTATCTTCTGTCCTTTTCATAACGAAATAGAAAGAAAAAGACGCACTCATCTTAAATTTAGTTTAGTTTTTCACAAACTAAACTAAATTTAAGTTGAGTGCCTAGGGAAGGGAATCGGCACCATTGGCTGGTTTTCTAGCGCCCGGATTTGATAGATTTAGATTCCAAATTCTGCGATATCACTGTGCATTATGGCATCCAGTCCATGTTTTGTTAACCCAACAAATATTCCACAAACAAAATGACAAGTTAATTAGCTATGAAATGACAATAAATCTATCTATTCTCTTCCATCACGTGTGAACAGTTCACAACTTCACACACATGTGTTATATGTTGACAGCATTCCATTTAAGTACCTACAACATTTATCTTTATGACTTTTTCTACTTTTTTACCCGTCTACGGCAAAGCCAAAAGAAAGGGTTATGATTTTAGCTGTCTATGTATGTATGTTTGTATTTACGTATGATCCTCCGTAGCGCCTAAACTATTCATCCGATTTTGATGAATAAGGTGTCTATCGATGGGCTGCAGGACTGTTCGAAAGAGATACCGCGGCCCTGGGACACAAAAGGCGAGGAAGGAACATGGATGGGTTTTAGTCAGTACAAGTCTGACACTCCCTTCCGCTCTGCCCAGAGCGGGAGAAGTCATTTGATGACTTCCCATCAAAAAAAAAAAGGTGTCAATCGATTTACAGAGGTAACATACGATTTATTTAACATTGGCTGCATTTTAATCGACTTTAACAATAAGAGTCGATTTTACCTTGTAAACCTCGAATCCAATTACTCGTACATCGTGATGTTTCAGCACTCGAGTTTTTTAGTTGTTGTGTACCACACAAATTCTGAATAAATAATATCAGTAGGCCTTTGCCAAGCAGTAGGCTAGAAAAAGCAAACACAAAAAAAAAACTTTGTTACTTCAAATAGAAATCATTAACCAACCAAGAAATGAACATCTTAATCTAATGATAATCTTAATCTTAAATTTGAATTTTGCGGGCTACCCTGACGCTTGCACCATAATGAACCTTTTTCTTTAGAGAAAACGGTTGAGCAGATAGGAGAGGAAATGTCTCGTATTCATTTAGGACAAACAGACAGCAGGGCACAGCGGAGACGAGCGGCGTGCGGCGGTCGCTGAACTGGGAGTGAGAAGCCTGTACACACACCCTGCAACCTGTGCTCCAGTAGGGCCCTTGCTAGAAGGGATACACCCTAGTTTCTAGTTTCTAAGCATCTTTTCTTCTCTCCTCTTCGCACATTTCGGTATGTCTCCTCCTCGGTGGAGTACGGGTCTTATTGTACGGTACCAACTTTAAAACAATGATAATGATTTGACTAAAATTCAACTTGGCTTAAAAAGTAGTTATTAATTAGCTACCTAGTTTTTACTAAATAGATTTATGTAATAAGGCACCCGTGCGAATGTTTTACCAACTGTTCCAACAGCTGCTGTGCGCAAGCGTATACGAATTCAGGGTTAAAATGTAGTTTTGTGTAGGTATTTCTACACAAAACTACATTTTAACATAAAATTAAAATATGGTCTTAACAGTGTGAGATTGTCGCCCTGACGCAAGAGATATTTCTCGACGGCATGTAAAGCCAAGTAAGAGGCCCATGGGCGGCATAAAAACTCTGACACCAGGTTAGGTACTAACGGTTAGTACCTAACCTGGTGGCCAACTTTTAAAAAGGGCTATGCGGGACATTCGGGCTTGACGACGACGGGGGGGCCGAGGGCGTAAGTGTGGTATTCCACTTATTCAGTACCTTGGTCCAATGTATATTTGATCAAAGAAATTGGATGACATCACCAAAAGTATAGAATGGGATTCTATTGTGTATCTGTCATTTATAATATTGGACAAAGAAATTGGACCAATATATTGTAAAAATAATTTGTAATTAATTTACCGATGCGGGACATGCGGGACGGAGGAGACGAATTGCGGGACAATTTTATTAAATATTGCAATGCGGGACTACAATTGTCATTACGGGACGGTCCCGCAGAATGCGGGACGGTTGGCCGCCGTACTGACCACACGATAAAAAAAGAAGATCAGAAGATTATAAGCAGCTATAGTGACCAATGTTTTATTATGATATAAGACTCGTTTATTTCTTTATAACATCTTATTATCTACGCAAGGCGGTTTTATCATCATATCAGTTATCAGTCACGCTGGTCACGCCCAAAGATGGTCATGAAATTTTAGGAACGTACAACCGCGGAGTCAAAAGGTACCTTACTCTTAAGTATTTTAGTACCGTGCTTCAGTCTTATTATTTTTCTGACAACGCCTAAATGCCCACAAAGCGGAAAAGGGGTTCTTTTGAAAATTGCTTTGCTTTTTCATTCTGAGAATACAAAAACATATACTCACACTTTCGATTCCAAAAGAATAACAAGTGATAGGAATTTAAGAAATATTGGTAAGCCTAGATTTGCTGTAGAATCTTATAACTGATACTATAATGGATTTTTGTTATTTTGGTCAAACAATCAGCCCAACATATGACATAATCATTCTAGTTTGTTTGTATGACTTGCAAATTTCCATAGCTTCTTATCTTTACTTGTTATCTATAGGTACTGTAGTTACTACGCTACGATGACACGAGAATTGTAGCAGAAAGACCTCGCAGGGACAAAAGTTGGACTTTAGTCCCTAGATTCAAATCCGGCTTATTGCAACTAAATATTTAAATAACATGGGCCAGGTACAAACCTGGCCCATGTTATTTTTGTACACCTTTCATTAGATTAGATTTAATATTTTTCAGTTTGTAATGGCATAATCGTACGTGTCTTACGCCTCGTAAACAAAAGCTACTCGAGTGAATAACGACAAGTTTTGGGAACCTTATCATCATCATCTGCCTCGCCTTTTCCCAACTATGTTAGGGTCGGCTTCCAGTCTAACCGGATGCAGCTGAATACCAGTATATTACATGGAGCGACTGCCTATCTGACCTCCACAGTTTTGGGAACCTTATAATACCTGATAATGAGCAAACTTCTCGTGAACTCCAAGGTTAGCAGTTATGATTGGTTATTTTTTGGCAACAGATCAAATAGATTAGGCTTTCTGTTTATCATTTGTAGTACTTACTTAAGAGTAGCTAGCTGAACATGTTTTGCAAGATAGTATGATGGCAAGACTTTGCTTCAGTATGAAGTTTCGTACTTGTTTCGCTTTACTCGTTCCACAAATTTCTTGAATTACATTTTACGCATAAACACATCGTTATTAACACAGCACATGAGAACTGTTGTTGCTATTTTGTTGAATCAATTGGCAAACGTCCAAAGACATAAATCACGACCACTTTCTGACTCACTGTGTTCTGTTTGAAAATTTTATTATTTATGATTACACAAGTCAAAAAATCTGATCGACTTGTTGTTATGTTCTATTCTATTTCGTTTTAAACATTCCGATTTGATTTCATGCAGCGTATGCCGCCAGATTGCATGATATGAATAAATGATTCCTTCATTTAGTATGCTTTTCCTGGTGCGGATATCCTTAGCGAAACTCCCCAGGGAAGTCAAAGAGGCCTTTAAGGCAGAAAGTGAATAATATATACTAGAAAGTAATGCCGAGTCTTATTTTTAATGGACGACTCCCACCAGCTATTGCGCAAGCTTCTATACTCAACTTGAGCGAGACATTTATTGACAAAATCTGTGAAAAAAATTAACTTGCTCAATAAAACTTGCCAGAGGATAAAGTGCCACAAGGATAACAAAAGAAGTCTTCCTTTACGTTAAGTGGTTAGGCGAAGTGTACGAAGCTAGAACCTATGGTTTTTTTAGTGATCAAGGACTAAAGTAACATACACGAGTAGCAATACTACACTACGGCATACCCTGGGAAGTTTAACCACGGCATGCAAGCAAGCTAAGCAAGCGTGGTGAACTGGTAATCAATGCCCGTATTGTACAGTATGAGAAAAAATAAAGCCTTGCAGTGGAACAATAATAGGTTGGCATTCCTTATTTTGAGTTTATTACCAACCGACCCAAAGAATTTGGAGTAAGGGCAGGAGAATGACGGTGATGACTTGCCGATGCGGAACAAGTGGTTTAATTTTTAGGGTTCCGTACCCAAACCGTAAAACGGGACCCTATTACTCAGCCTCCGCTGTCCGTCTGTCTGTCCGTCTGTCACCAGACTGTATTTCATGAACCGTGATAGCAAGACTTAAAATTTTCACAGATGATGTATTTCTGTTGCCACTATAACAACAAAAATATTAAAAACAGAATAAAATAAATATTTAAGGGGGGCTCCCATACAACAAAGGTGATTTTTTGCCGTTTTTTGCTCGATATTAATAACGGCGACAGGTAGACGTTTGAAATATTCACAGAATATTAAGTTGTAACTTCACTTTAAAATAAATATTTAAGTTTGTTGTATGCCCCCCCCCCCCCCCCATACAACAAACGTGATTTTTTTGCGTTTCGTTTTTGTCTAATGTTGTATAGATAATGGTACGGAACCCTTCGCGCGCGAGTCCGACTCGGACTTGGCCAGTATTTAGAAACGTGCCATCATAAAGAACGTTTTTGTTTCAGCTTGACCTCTCACTAAAAAGCCAATGTAGATTTTTTATCAATGTATAATGTTTTGTCTGCGTACGTCGAGTACGCCCAAATCATGTTTCATATGTACCCGTCATTACCATTCAAGCTATCTGTCACGGTTGAAATGAAGTTATCTTTTTGTAGTAGTCTCTTATCACAATGCGGAAGAATCCGCCACCTATAATAGGAGGTACGAATAAATACGGGGTGTTGTAGGAAACGGCCGATTTTTTTAAAAATAACCGATGATACATTTCTATGTGGGGGGGCTACGGGGGTCAGAATACTGTACTGAATACTTGCTGACCGTTTTCGCGTCGGTGTCCTTTCCACCCCGTATACATTTGAAACGATTGAAATTTTATTATTTTTATTTATTATATTATAAAAAATACTTCAGAAATTTATGTATTTGTTAATCGTTTTAATGTTGTAAATTGTTTCAATTTTATTTTACAATTTTATTACCAAATGTGTTTTGATTTTAATATGTTAATTTCTGCTATAACTTTGTTATTTTTTTATTTGTCTAATTTTATTATGTGTTTAATGTGTTTCGATTTTTATTTAAATTTTTTAAATGCTACTAAAACTTTGTTAGCTTAGTTATTCATGTTATTGTGCATGCTGTGGTCTCCTGTAAGTGAAGGAGTACACCTAAGTGGTACTTTTGTCGCTGATTATTAATTTCTAATAAATATAAAAATAAATATCTTTTAATAAAAAATACTTCATAAATTTATGTATTTGTTAATCGTTTTAATGTTGTAAATTGTTTCAATTTTATTTTACAATTTTACCAAATGTGTTTTGATTTTAATATGTTAATTTCTGCTATAACTTTGTTATTTTTTTATTTGTCTAATTTTATTTTGTGTTTAATGTGTTTCGATTTTTATTTTAATTTTTTAAATGCTACTAAAACTTTGTTAGCTTAGTTATTCATGTTATTGTGCATGCTGTGGTCTCCTGTAAGTGAAGGAGTACACCTACGTGGTACTTTTGTCGCTGATTATTTATTTCTTGTGTTTGTGTACATCCTTTGTTGGAGATCCTAAATAAATAAATAAATAAATCTACATACGACAAGAATTACCCTTATATTTTTGATTTGAAACATCTACATACATCTATATGCGCCTAGGCAGTAAAACCGACCGTATGCTGACGGATGGCGTGACACTGTCATGGCATGATGCGTCCTCTATGCCAAGTAAAAACAACCTTTTCCCTTAAGAATAAAGTTTGTTTTGGAACGATTGTTGATATTCCGTTTTCGAAAGTTCCACGCTACTCAATGAAAGTCGTTGAAAAATATTGTGTAGTAAATAAAAGTCAAAATAACGTCTCTTCTATTATTTTAATTATAATAACAAGAAAAATAAATTGATTTTAGTAATGTAACTATTTATTTTTATTTTACTTCATATTCCGTTATGTTTTTTTTTTCATTCATTATGAATTCTAATATTAACATAGTTGTTTCACATCTACCGGGCCTCCCGTGACGGCCATTTTTTTTTTTAAATAAATTATTAGTAGCTTCTCTTGAGCATCCTAGATGCAAGCTTTTTTTGGACCTCAAACTAGCTATACGCGAATGGTTGTAGAAAAGAGCATCCTTTTTAATTTTGTCATTCTGTTAATTCCGAAAAAAACAAAGAATATTTAGTCACAGTATATCCTCAAACTCATCAATATCGCGAGGGCAGAGTCGGAGACAAAAACTACTAACTTTTTTAGTCATGTCTCTCAAGTAGAAGAGTATTGCAATAAGTGCCAACGAGTAGTATTTATGTCTATATAGTCATGACCACAAAAGCGTTTGACGTCTGTAAATATGTTCTTGTGTTTAGAGCTAATGCAAATTACGTCTCGGCCGTAGGTACTGCTAAGTGAATCTACAAACAAAAATATAAACCACGTGTTTTATAGAATAGTTTATTTTGAAAGCATTCGTTTTCTGCAAAACTATATTTTTTAGAAGAAACCAGAAATAACTACATAGTAAATAAACCAGTGCAGTTAACGCAAATTTAGCGAAAGAAAAGATGAGTGGGTTGCTTTGTTAAGATCTTTCACTAGGCAAAAATCTTACTGATCGTTAAATAGCTGCAGACGGTTTACGCTTCGCAATTGTACAACTGTCATGACGCGCAATCTAAACTATTATTATAAAGTATTATAGACTAAAATTGTATTGTAGACCAGAATAGTTTGCAAGAGCTAGGTAATCTCTGGCAGAAAAGTTCCAATTATAAAAAAAAACTTTCACTGACTAAAACCCACCCATGTTCCTTCCTCCTTGCCCTTTGTGTTCCAGGGCTGCGGGACTGTTCGAAAAAGATACCGCGGCCCTGGAACACAAAGGGCAAGGAGGAAGGAACATGGGTGGGTTTTAGTCAGTACAAGTCTGACACGCCCCATGTCCTAGAACCAAAAATTCGAAGACATGTGACATCTACCAATCCGCACTGGGCCCGCGTGGTGGATTATAGCCCATTCCCTCTCACAGAGAGGAGGCCTGTGTCCCAGCAGTGGGAACATTATAGGCTGATGATGAAGTCTGACACTCCCTTCTGCTCTGCCCAGAGCGGGAGAAGTCATTTGATGATTTCCCATCCGAAAAAAAGTGCTAAAGATGGGTGTGAAAATAATAACAAAGTCACGTCACGGCACAGGCGTATAATAGTACACCCAATTTCGCCAGATCTGTTTATGTCATGTTCAGGAGGCAAGCTTTATAACCATCAAACGGACACGAATAACTAGACTCCCGGATGATATTATGTAATAGCTGATACAAAACCTGCTTTGCTTGACCTGATTCACTTAACATGACGTACTTTGTTAAAAGTGCTCTTCTCTTAAAAAACTTCTTAAATATATACATACTATCGTATCATGTTTTTTTTGCGGAATTTTATACTTTGGATCCACCAAGGCTATCCATTAGTTTATGGAAGTAGTAGTTGATGATTGATTTCCCTGAGACTAAGACTATATTCTTATTCTTCATGAGTTCATGACGATGCTATGGTATAAAACCAAAACTTCTTCACTGCCACGGCAGCGTTGGTGGCAGCGCAGAAGTCTTGACTGCAGCTTTGCAGGTACGAGGTGAGGCATAGTCTGCGCTTAGTTCCTTGGTTTAGTTTGAGCTGTCTGGGTTTATGTGAGGGGCGTTTTTAGAAGTATGATATTTCATAGCAACACCCTTGAAACCTAAACCACGGCAAGTAGTATGTATAACAATGTTACATACCTGTACAAAGTATTGAAGGCTTTCCTGCAGCCGCCAATGGTACAGGCGAAAGGTTTCGCCTTTGTGTGCGCGCGTATGTGGATCTTCAGACTGTATGACGTTAGAAATGCTTTCTCACATGATTGCATCGGACATTTGAACCTGTATTCACCTGGAAAAAAAAGACAAATAAAGATTACTACAAATGCTAATAACAAAACTGGCAATGTTCGTGTATTCAAAAAACCGTTTGGGTAAGTACTAAATACATTTTCGGGTGGCATAATCGAATGTACTTGCCTGCCAACCTAAACAAGCGTGTCTGCTCCTATGAATCCACGTGCATACATTGTGGGCAAGCGGTACGTTCCCTGTCACTAAAACAATACGTTTTTGCAATGACGACTAAGTCAAAACGTCTAATCGCAGTGGAACGACTAGTGCACGCGGAAGTTCTAGAACCCAGTATCAGAGTAGAGTAGAGGCAGACTGAGTGACAAGGAAGCACTGTTTTTAACCGTCATCTCTATTTAAAGATTGATCAAACTGCCACAGATAAATAATTGTGGACGCGACTCCAGGCACATACACCGACAGAAGGTACTGCGGTAAATTTGATTATGGAGGAGTCAGCATCGTCGGGAGCTACGTCTGCAGTTTATACCAAACGTTAAATAAGGAGAGCTAAACGCATCAAAGCACTTGTTTTGTTCATGGACCATGGTATATTTGGTAGCTTTAGAAATAAGTGTGGTTTTGTCAGGAGTAAGATAGTCATTTTAATTTGTAATTGTTTTGTTTACTGTAGATTAAATTGACATTTTAGTGAGTAGGTAAACTCAATATCGGTAAAGTAGATAAGTAAAGTTCAAAATACCAACGGCGTAATATGATATTACGTGTTATATAACGCAATACATAGCTGAATTACGTCGCCGAAGAAAGTGTAAGTAGACGACTTTCTATAAGAATCAAGTTTCAATGTAGAACCTCAAGGATAGGATTGCAATGTGGTAAACTAAGTTTTTTTGCATTGATAACGAAAACGCATCAATACACATTTGATATAAAATCTTAATAAAAATCTAGTTTCACTATGTACGTACGTAAAGGTAGGTATTCTCCGAAACCACTAAACCGATTTCAATTAAATTTTGTGAATGTGTATGTATGGTTGGTTCTAGCTTCAAAGCTAAGGATAGTTCTGGACCCGATAGGTGGCACCGCGCGAAGACAAGGTGGAAATTCTCCCGCGACCACGGGATCGCACTACACAAGTCTGTCTGTTTGGACAGACTAGTCTGTCCGTTTGGATAGACTGAGTTAGTTACGCTTGTTTATAAGTGGTTTATAGCGTGGAAGAAGACTAAGTGGATGAAAAAAATGAATTTATATTCGAAAATAGTTTGTGTATCAGAAAACAAAAACAGTGTAAAAAAATGAAAGAAGAAAAAGAAAAAAGTGTAAGTGTAACGTGTGTGTAGTGTGTGTGTGTTAAGTGTGTGTGCCTAAAATAGTGTATAGAACAAACGAGAACACAGCACAGTTGGAAAGTGTAACAAAGAGCGTGGGTGACTGAGATTAAAACCAGCAAATGAGTTATCTACAAGTTTTAGCCAAATCAGTTTCGTTACGGATAACCAAATTACGATCTTGGCGAAAGCAGGTTTAAAATGTAAGAAAGTAGGTTTTGTTTTCATAAACTGTGACTCAGGGTCCACCGTTGCTCTCTGACTATCTACACTAGATAGCGGAGACCGGAACGGAGCTCAGAATGTACATAATTATACAGGTTGTAACAGAATAATCGCAAAATCTCTAAGTGGTGATCCAGACCAATCACCACTTAGAGATTTTGCGCTTATTCTCACTGGACAAGAAAAAATGGATTTCATACCAATTACGTAACAAGACAAGATATTTTGTACGTGAAGTTTATTTTTTATTCTGTAGATCAGGCTTGGTAGATCCATGGGTTATTTACCGGGCACACTTTTTTTGGTAACCAATTTAAAAAATTTAGAACCCGAAGCTACAGAAAATTGCTATCAATAGGAGTTTTCGCATAGCTCAGTCGAAGAGTGCTAAGCGTGGAGCTGCGAGGGGCAGATCCTGTAAACGACTCTGCTGGAGCTGTCTGCATAGAAAGCTGTTACCACATTTCGGAATACAGTTTCAGATTCTACTCGGATATAGGGGTTGCAGAATGCCATCGGCTCTGGCGGGCCACTTTACATAAAACCGTACCTTTTAACATTTGCACACCGAGAAAATGAATAACATAAAGTCATTCATTGTGATAAAAAACTTGACTTTTGCCCAGTTTTTGTGAATTAAAACTTCCGAAAGAAAGCTCGCGAGATTCTCAAGACCTATTATGGAGGCTCAATTCGTCTGCAAATTCGAGCTATTGCCCGTAAATATCTCAAAACAGTTGAAGCATCAAACAGGTTCTTAGTACACAATAGTACCTCTCAAACATAGGTATCCTTTTCACGAGAGTTTTTGCTAGGAAAATAATAATCTGAGCACTAAGAGTCACAAAAACTCACCATATTCGCCCAAGGTCGATGAACCTACATCATATTTTGCGCAGTATGATGAACGACACTAGATACTACAAAGAACATAATTTAAAAGCGTACGCCTTTCCAAAGGAAGACGGGTTGACTGTGTCGTACCTACCTATAAAGGGTGTAAACAGACTCTTAACGAAGCCGAAAGGCACTCATTCTCCTCATCATTGCGATCATTTTTTTTTTCTAGACCATACCTGGGAACCTTCTAGTTACGGATATATTGGGGGTCAAAGTTCCAACTTTTTCACAAGTTTTTTTTAAAATACATGTTTTTAATGTAAGATTTTTACTTTAAACACCTCCAAGACCTCCTTACTATTCAATCCATCCATCCGCACAATGTTTTGAGTGCGTTACATTGAGCCCTACTGTAAAACGTGATTTTTCAGCCCAAAAAAAAAAGTTGTTTCCCAGCACTAATTTTTGCGTAAAGTTACTTGGTTTGATGTACAGAATGCTTGGTTAACGGCTTCGTGAAGAGTCTGTTTACACCCCGTATGTAGGTAGAAAAGGGTTCATACTGGGATGACGACTAATAGAGAAATTTTCAAGAAAAAGACATGCTGCGCCGACCTCTAAAAATTGGGATTAGGGCAAGATTCTCATGATGTCATCTTTTAAGAGCACAATATCGTATCAACTCTAAAGTTTACGTCTTAAAGCTTGCTCATAGGCCTGATACCTATTCCCTCGTTTTATTTCTGATACCCTATGTATAATATATCGTGGTGAAAGTGAGCTGATTTGTCAATATAAAACGAATCTCATGAGAAAATAATTGACGCAATGAAATTGTTTACTATAAAGTCAAATAATACCTACAACTGTTGTTTGCTACTTCATTTGATTACTTTTGTTATGATAAACTTTTTCTCCCAAGGTAATCCAGTTTTTACTACTTTTAGCCGTTTTTTTTTGTGACCATTATCCGTTATGATGTTCACCTTATACCAGTAAAAACTGGAATTTTGATAATATGTTATCTAAGGAAACTATAATAAACCAGTTTAACACAAGATTAATGAGTTACTAAGCACTTTCGAAGACATTTTCAATAGTTATTCTGAAGATTATGTACCTAATCAATTTGATTTACTTTTAAAGTATTATGTATGAGCTATTAAGTACCTATCCTATGTCAGAAAACATTAATATTTTGTGGATTATATATATATAAAAATGAAACCCGTTTTCCTTGGTCACGGCATCACGCGTGAATGGCTGGACCGATTTCACTAATTCTTTTTTTGTTGTATTTGTTATTATTAGGAGAAGGTTCTTACGGAAAAAAATATTAAGAAAATCTCTCAGAAATATTGAAAAATATACATTTAATTTTGCATATTTAAAAAAACGCGCGTAACGAATGTCAATGTCATTCACAGCCATAGACTATATTGAAAGAGCATTGTTTGTTCGGAAACGTGGTTACTTAATTAAATTCGAGCATCATTTGTTCGGAAACGTGGTTGTTTTTTATTTAATTAAATTAGTGAGGTCCTTTTCAGGTATAGCGAGACCAGGGAATTATGGATTCATTTTTATATGGAGGATATTATAGATTCCAGTTCAAATTGAATAGGTACTCATACCTAAGATAGGTCAGCTATACAAAATAAAGTAGTTCATCATTGCTACGCTAAGGCGGTACGAAGTTCGCCGGGTCAGCTAGTAGTTAATAAAATATTTCACTTTAAGCTAAATTATCTAAGCATTTGAAGGATACTTAAACTTAAATCAATGAGAATCTGAAGTTAAAATAGAGTTTCTTGTAAAAAAAAAAAAATCTGTGCATACCATACGGGTGAGTAAGGTAATAAAACTTTGTTTACAGTTGCAGATGTTAGGGTTAACAATGATAAAAGTGGTAAAAACATTAATTTATAACAATAAAGAATACTTATGTGCAGGTAAGCATTATCTACCTACTAAACATTTCAAATACTAAAACTTTTATAAATATACAAGATAGGCAACAAGTGAGATTGACTAGGGAATAAGAACTTTATATGGAAATAAAAAATAATGATAAATAAATAAATTTGGAAATTGGACAGCATGGTCTTAGTTCATAGATCTCAGATCTAAATGTTCAATGAAAATCTTATTTAATATACTCAGATGCACTAAGACTATTAATAAAGCTTGCAAGGCAAGCATGGTTTTCTCACAAGTAGAACTTTACATAAAGATTTGCATATAAATGTATACCACATAGTAAATGTGTTAGCCATAAAAAGATAATGGATGTGAATAATATAAATTAGTCATAATAACTAGATCAAGTTGTAGATTTTTTTGCCATAGAGTGGGAAACAACCTAGTGGCCCAACTAGTGGTAAGTGGTAACACAGCCTGTGGACATCTGCAATACTAGGAGCATAGAAGTAGAAGTTTAAGGACAGTATAATAGAATGGTAGTAAAACGCACAGATCTTGCTTTGAGCAAAGATTTAATTAAAGCCATTTGATTGGTTAAAACATACTTTAAGAATAAAAGTTTAATTTGAGAATCATTGTGATACAGGCTGCAAAGCCATAATTCTCTCAATGTAGGCAATTACAGATGATAATCGTTTATTGTTTATCACTGAATTTATAGTGGAAGTGTTAATGAGAAGCTAAAGGGAGCCTCAACACCTTACATCTTTAATAGATACCAAAATGCCATAAAAGTGATGTTTGTATGGTAGTATGCAAAAAGCTTATGTATTGAAGGGTAATTTAAAAGCATAGTGTATTCTACATTTCTGTTACAGTGATCTCACCCTTGTGTGTTTTCATGTGTGTGCGCAGGTTTCCAACAGTGCTGTAAGTGCGTTCACAACCCTCATATTCACATTTGTACCTCGCTGTGCTGTCTTCTTGTTTCCTCTTGCTCTTATCCATGCTAGATGTGACATCCGAGTTTTGCATATCTGATACTGTGTCATCATGACTGAAAAAGAACAGCTTGTCAGTTTCATACTTGTCTATGGAAAGTATCAAATGTCTGAATTGATAAGGGTATGGTTAATGAATTATGGTAGCTAATTGGCATCCAAGTGGCAATAACAAGGCATTTGCCTATAATATATCAACATTGTGAAGTTATGGGTTTTATTAAGAAAATATTGTCCAGTGAATGGAAATTGCACTGAATAAAATTAGTCCTGGAACAACACAGGTTACTGAAGTGGTTTTAAGTTAATGATCAATTTCCTCCAAGACAGGAATTAAATGAAATACGAACTCTAATTAACATACCTCTTACTCGCCTTTCAATGGTGTACTCATAGGAGAACACAAACTTAGGATATTCACATCACATCGTGATGGTAATGTACCAAAATAGAATGCCCAAAAACGATACATCGGCTAAAAGACCACTTCTAAACAACCCCGCAAGTGCGAAAGAGATGGAACACTATTGACAAACAGCTGATTGGGTCAAATTGAATGCGAGAACCAACAAGCGGCTAAATACGCAATACTTGCTCATAGGAGAGCACAGTGGAAAATAAATTAAGTAAAAAACATAACTTACGGAGAAAATCCAATAATATTTTCTTTATTTTTGTCCTTGGGAATTATTTCACTTTCCGACGTCACGCTGCTTTCAGAAGCTTTTTCGTCGTAATTATGCACTTGGAAACTATCAAACTTGCTGTCCAAGTCAAGGTACTTTAAATCAGTGTTAATATCGTTTGAATAATGCCCTATCGTAAAGGGTTTAAAAGTGTTTTGTGTTGAAATATCGAAGCGACCGCTGTCACCGAGCCATGCGGCCATGTTTCAGAATAGTGTTGTTCCGTATCATAAGTCGAACTGTCATAATTATTATACTGTTTTGTAAAACCGGCAAAAGATGAATCGGCAAATTGAATCCTGTTGCGTTAAATAGATGGCGCTAATTTCAAATATTCATAGAGAGAGCTACCGCTGTGGAAGGTAAAGTAGGCGCCTGTGCCCGCTCTGAGGACTCCCGGCGTAACTCCCGTTATAATGAACACCACTTGTTGTCTGCGCGGGCAGTGCGTCGACCGCACGCCCTTCTACTCACGCGAATGTATGTATCATCTTCACATTCGGCTGATAATTCGCGTATAAAAGTGTGCAGCACAATTTTTATTATTATTTATAGATTTAAATCACAGTTTAATTTATAAAATGTGTTCAAGAAGTTTATCTATATATGTTCATTTGGTAAGTACTTAAATAAAATTAATTCATTATTTTTTAAATATTTTTATTTCCTTACAATAAATTAGGTTAGTTAAGTAGGTATATTTATTTATCCTGTAACAAAAACTTTTTTGAATGATTTCCAATCCTATCGATCGCTTCTTATCAAAGTTTACCGCTCATTTGTGGTATGTTGACTCGTTTGGCGCCCTCATTTTTTACGAGATAAGGAAAATTAATATTCTCGATGGAATAGCGAAAAGGAACTTAGTTTTATTTAAGGATCTGTGATTTAAGTAGTTCTATTTTGGCTAGGTCGTAGACTCCATTTTAAACTTTCAAAACTTTGAACTTGATTGAATTATTGTGTAATCACATTTCAAAGAATTATTATTATTTCAGTCAGCTTGAGTAGTACGTACTTAGTACATAATCCAGGCAAAACATAAACTTTTACAGATCCTAAAATATCATAAGTCTTAGACTGCATGGTTGACTGACCCATTGCCTATGCATTTGGAGCGAACAAGCGCTCAGGAGATAGGTAAAAAAAGTATAAAACAGTGGGTGAAGTTTATCTGTATTTTACTGTTACCCACGGCACCCATACGCCGTCTAGGCGCATTAACGTATCATTAGCTGTTGAAGGTTGCTGACCGACATTATGTTCTATATGTTGATGACATGGTGACTATCCGCAAAAGGAAGTCGTACGACTTTCATGTAAACCAATATCATAAACTGCAAACCTATCTCCGTTACTTAAATTTGCAGTTTCTTAGTAAGCTTAAAGCACGTAAGTTATCGGCCAGCTCGTAGATCGTTAGGTTACGGTAGGTAATCATATAATTATAACTTACAACTAACATTTAAACTAATAGTACTCGTCGTAGCTTTAAGCTTAAATTCAAGCGTAAGTTTAATAGAAATAACTATATAAATAATTATTTTTGATATTTAATTAACTTTTTAAGTTCCACTTATTGCAGCTTCAGTAACTTTTCATCTTAAAAAAAACATCTGTTAGGCTTTTTATAACGAGCAAACTGTTTCATCCTGCATCCGCATTGTGTTGGTGTCACGGAACTTGTCTCTACACATACATCCATATTATGCTTACCTGGCATTGTAGTAGAAAGTTGTACACATGTCTAGTAAATATTAAGCGCATGACTAACATTTTGATAACGTGCCAAAACAAACAGGGAAACTATTGAAAGCATTTACAGTAAGTATTTCAAGCATTCAAGATCTCTCTCACTTAAACTGGATTAACGAAATTACTATGACCATGATCGTCACTACTCGCAAATCGAGCTTCAAAATGTCGTTCAAGAACGTGTTGTCCATTACAATAGACCCAAGAGACCGATGAACACTTTCGCTGCTTTTTCTTTATTCATTCATTCAAATTTCACTTTTGATCTATTCCTTGAGTCCAGTGAGACTTTCAATGGATATCATAATATTAAAGTAATCGATCCCAGAGGACCAAATATTGCGTCAAAGGAAACACCGTGATGCGAATAATAATTTTCGGAAACAAAAACTATGATGCATCAAACATGCAATTTGCATACTGAATTATGTTAACAATAAGCAGCTGGAAGCTTTTAAAAAAAATATGTGTGTGTACCAGAGTACACAGGTAAGAAGTGAGTGAGTGTCTTTACGACATATCATTTTTCTACTATTTGCAACTTCTTGAAAATGGGGTAGATAAGGCTTAAGCCATAAGAAAAACATTTTTTTCCGTATTAAATTAAAGCTATTTTATTATTATAGACATGCATACAATTAATGAGTAATATATTTTATCATTGTTCTTATTATAATATCATTGCTTTTGTTGTATTTCATCAATAATGATACATTATATTCTTTACGTCACTATACTAAACTTTGATAAAAAAAGCAACATGGCGCGCGTGACCGAAAAACGTGACGATACGTCAAAAAAATTTCTACCATACGTCGATAAAGAAGTTTCACTTCAAAATGGATTTTATCACGGGCAGTAAATAATACAAAGTATGTAAGAAGAAGTAACATGCTGTATTCAAAACATTTACTGATCGTTCTGGCTATGAAAATCGCTAATGACAGTTAAAATAAAATAAGACAATGTATGTACACTTGTCACTAGCCTGTTATATGAAGTGAGTTCAATGACATGTTATTCACATATGACCTAGAAATCTGACACTGACACTTTCTTCTTGAGGGTCTTTTCAATTCACCGCACATCACTACGTTACCCTTTCGTTTCCAATGAAATGAAATTAACTCCGGACATGTCATATTGGTTTTGGAATTTTACTGTTGAGGATACAATCTGGAAAGTTTAATTTATTTTCAACAACAAGGAAGTTAGATAACGAAGTAATGAGCTTTCAGAAATTAAGAATAAGTTATTGGAACCTGCTGGTTCAATATTGCAAAATTTTTATGAAAAAAACCTGGATTTAATTTCTGGAGATCATTTGATTTTTTTTATAATTTCCATCCCTTGTGCGCTTTTATCACAAAGCTCTGCCAGTTCAGTACTTAGGACTTGACCGGGTGCTACTATCAATGTCTTCAAAAGTGACAGAAAAGTTTTTAAACAAACAGCATATATCTGAGTCAGTGTGTTAAGTCCACGGTCAAGATCGTGTTATTTCACTAAACAAGTATAGGTACTTGCTTAGTCACGTTTTCGGTTTGGCCGCCGGGCTATGTTCCTTTTTACTTGCGATAAGATTGCGATACCTATGCAGTTCCTGTGATAGGAATCCAATAGAATTAGACAAGTAAAGGCTTGGTTTTGTTTGTCAAAGATGGTCCGTGGCAGGGGGATCTGTGTCATTCGGCCACGACACACATACCGCCCTGCCGGCGACTCACGCGCCGGCGATGAATTCGTGCGGCCAATCATAATATTTTATTTATATAGTAGCTTTTGATTACAAAGCCTATTTATTGTTACCGGGAATATGAAACCTTCTTATAGCTACTAGCTAGCTGCTAAAAAAACAAAGCTGTTTTTATTCGAATTTAACCCAAACTCGCCTACTTACGCCTATAAAAAATCACAAAAGTATTGATTGAAATTCTTTTCTCTCATACCTATTAAAACACAAAATTCGACCTTCACAATATGTCTTAACTTTTCTTTTCACGTACATTCCAGGCACTCGTAGCATGCTGCGTGGTTGCAGATTGCGGACCAAGACTGAAGTACACATGGGGTGATGCATTACAAGGAACAGATTGTTCAGGTCCGGATGGAACACCCTATCCTAGGTAACATTTTAGTTTAACGGTGTTTTCATTTCCGGTTTTCTATGTTTCAAACACTACTCAAAGAAAGAACTCAAGCAAAGGAGTTATGCTTGTAAGCTTTCTCATGAGTACCTCTTTTTCGAAGGCTCCACTAACAAAGTTTGTGTACCAGTACCTGTGTGTAATACAGTACCTACCTACTATAATTTCCCAAAGTCACACATTTAAAAGCTTCGTTGGTGTATGTAATATTCCCAGTTTGCCCGTTCAATTTCCACATCTCAATAGTGCAAAAAACGCAGCTCGTATTGCTATTAAATTGATCGAGTTGGTATTTACAAGTCTATAATATAATCTTTAAGATGCTATCAAGCTAGGTATTAATACAGGGTGTAAACAGACTCTTCACGAAGCCGTCAACCAAGCGTTCTGTACATCAAAATAAGTAACTTTACACAAAAATTATTGACGGGGAACGACTTTTTTTTCGGGGTGAAAAATCACTTTTTAATGTAACGCATTTAAAACATTGTGCTGATGGATGGATTGAAAAGTACGGGGGTCGTAAAATCTTAAATGGGAAAAAGTTGGAACTTTGACCCCCAATATTAGGTTTCCAGGTATGGTCTAGAACAAAAAAAGTGATCGCAATGACAGGGAAAACAAGTGCCTTTCGGCTTAGTTAAGATTTCTTTTACACCTTTTATGTTCTTGGTTTTTAGGTGGTAGTACCTACGTCTAAAGTACCTTCAAACGCTAGGACTATAAATATCTACTGCTATATAATCTATTCTTTATTTAGAGTGTCATGACATGACTTCTGTTATTATATACCTGCTTCAAACCCCTTATACCGGGTCCAAACTCCATGGCGGCATGACTCACTGCGACCGACTAATGGTCACGATAAAACCTTGTACTCGAGAGCCAATTATATTCAGAAGGCAAGGCAGATATGTCATGAGCCACCCAGGCTCATTAGGGTAGTTTAGGTAGCAGACATGCGAAGTCCCGAGGTTTTGAATAATTAGGCACCCGTCAAAACCACTCCAAAGAACTCATAATGGTTTATTGACCAGATTGACCTAGGTAGAAATCAAGGAGATTATAAATAAAATTAAAAAAAAAAACAATAAAACGGCATCCAGTCTACTTAAAGTGCATTAATGTTGTGAACACAAAATATTGTTTGCCACAGCATCGTTGGCATTGGATAATAATTATATTGTTTTACAGTCAATTTAGTGATCGTTTTATTGTAGTTCTTACGGTCTAGGTAGGAACTAGACTGTCTTAGATCATAACCGTAAAACATCGATAGAAATAGCTGCATTATAGTATTCCTAACGGGCTTAAGCTATGTGGTCCAAAGTTAATAGCGCCACCTGTGCTTAGGAGTTTCACAAAACAGCCATAACTAAACTTCTAACTTATTCATGAATGTGCAGGCAGGACGAAAATCAACCGGTAGGATGACCTAATTAAGTCTTTCGCTAATGTGCTATATTAGCATATTAGCAGCATTCAAAACTAAAATCAACAAACACAAAGAACTAGCGTTAACTGTAGATAATTAATTTATCTACAGCTATAGTAATTACAAGCTATGCAACCGGTTATTAATTGGATTTGGGTAATACACGTTTCCCCTAGACGGTGCGGTATATGTGTATTAGCTGTATGCTTGTGAAAGACGTGTTATGTTCGGCTCTGTCCGGTCCGCGCACTCGGATAACTTCGGACATTGACGCGCCCGCCATGTTGCCATTTCGTGCCCTCCCCAGTCAGTGTACAATCATTTTAGAAACATCGACGCGTGTTTTAGTTCTGTTGTTGCAAGTTTTTTTCCAAAACAACCGGTTAGATTGTGTTAGATATGGATAATTGTGAATCAAAACCACCCAAAAGGACAAAAGTCAATAAAGATGTGGATCGAGAAGCATTTTACCGGAGAATATATGAAGTGTTTAACAATAAGAAAACGCCAAATTCAGTATTGTTATCACGGGAGAAATATTATTGGATTATTGAGAAGATTAAAGCTGCAAAAACTAGTACGAGGAAAACTCCGGCGGATTATCGTCGTTTAAAAAAGTACGAAATTGTGAAAACGCCTGACGGAGAAAAACTGTTCGCAGTTCCAGTTCCTGGAGATGACAGACGGCAAATGTATGTACCGATGGAAGAGATGTACGACATTATAGCTGAATACCATGTCAACTTAGGTCACGGAGGGCGAAGTCGTATGATGGTGGAGTTAAAACGTAGATACAGAAATATCACTACAGAAAGTGTAACAGTGTATTTGCAAATGTGCGCATCCTGTAAAAATAAAGCCTCGGAAAGACGCGCCAGAAGAATTGAGAAAGCAAGTAAATTAAGGGAAAGTATTATAGATGAAACTTTTAACAGCTCTTGTGACCAGACAGCCGATTGCTCGACTTCAAAATTTGAATTACAGGCTGAAGATTTAATTGAAGATCTAGGTAATACAACTTATAAAAGCCCGGAGCTTTATTCACGAGGTCAAGTGGATATACTAGGTGTCACTAATGAAGACGGCGACGAATATAAATATTTGATGGTGTACAGAAATTTTATTTCGAAATATACACACTTAAAGCCAATAAAAAGTTTAAGTGTCGTGGAAGCGGTTGACGAATTATTAGAAATATTTTTGGTGTTTGGTGCTCCAAATATTTTGCAATCCAAAAACGGACTTGCTTTGGCAAAGCCTATTTGTAGACGGATTTCTACCTTATATCCTCGAATCAAGATTGTATCATCAGAATCCGTTTTTACCAACACTGATTTTAAAGGGAAATCGAATGAAGACATTCTTAAGAAGTTAAATGATTGGTTGTTGAGAACACAGCACACCAAGTGGCAGGACGGAGTGAAGTACGTGCAACATGAGCTGAATACAACATTTCACGAGGTGTTGTGTAAAACACCCAGTGAGGTGGTTTTTGGTGAGAATCCGAAGATTGGTCTCGGAGGTTTTATGTCAAAAAATGTTTATGATGATTTGATAACGGAGGCCGACCTGTTAGCGGTTTTGGAAAATAAAGATCCCATTGCACCAAAACAATTAAAATTAGATGAGTCACTGATGTTACCCAGCAATTTTATCAAATTAGAGGCCGAACTGGAGGACGAAAATGAAATGGAAGATGATCTGAATGATGATCTTTGAGTGTTAACTGCATTATAGTTAAGCAGTATTTCCAAAATAACTTGACTATAGTAGTGATTATAATAACATTAAAGTAAGGAAAAAGTAATAAATAAGTAATTCGGTTGTATCAATATTGTATCATCTCTTTGACTTTGATCTCATGTTCACGTTTACTAAAGAAAACATTATAAAAATAACTGGATTTAAATTGTTTTACTGGTGGTAATTATTATTTGTGTTAGAATAATTGCAGTAGTCAAAAGTAGAAAAGCACCTCTTCAGCCAAACGAGATTTTAAAAGGTTTATGTTTAGCTAACCACCATATCTAGTAAATTGTAATAGCAAAAAATCACTTCATGTAGCCAAAAATAGTAAATGATCACCCAAAATTAAATCCCCATTTTAGCGTGAAATTAGAACCAAAAAACAACTCAACAAATATTTTAAAATATTTCATTTAAATGACATTTAAATATATAACATCTTATCCTTTTTATGTAAATTACTCCAAATAAATCATTATATATCTAAAAATATCTCTCCTCTCCCCTCTATAATTAACTACTTCTTTTCTACTTATTTTATAATCCTTAGAACAAAAATCAGTCAAAAATCAATATTCTAGTACTAGAAATAGTCACTTTGAAATTTACTGCACAATTAATGCTTTTTTTGTTTTGTTTTGGCTGGTTACTAATATCATTTTATGGCAATCAAAAGGTTTCTTTAGGTTGAAATAGTGCAATAATTTGCTCATTAAAATGTGGTGATCAATTTACTGGTTTCATAGTACTTACAATTTAAAGTGCAGTCATGACTAACTTAGCTCCATTGTAATTTTAGGTTTTCATTTTTTGATTTAGGTTTAATTTTTTTGCCGATTGATAAGTATATATTTTAGGTGCCGAACCTTTATGGATCAACGTGCCATATTTTTTAAAGAAATGTTTAATGAGGCCATATACGTGCCATCAAATAATTTTGACTAGTGATTATTGGGCAAATAATTAAACTAAATAGGTATGTACTATCAACTGAAAACTCATAATTAACTACCAAATATACATTTTACACTGAATGTTGATAAATGTTTACGTGTAGGTAATTCAAATTAAAGTAGGTACCTACTAGGGCAATAGTGTGACTTCTGTTGTTGCACATAAGATGACAAATAATTTAAATTAGAGTTGTAAGAGGTTACTTTTAGTAGAATATATGGTGATTTGGTGAACCT
Source organism: Lycophotia porphyrea (assembly GCA_950005105.1). Classification (NCBI taxonomy): domain Eukaryota; kingdom Metazoa; phylum Arthropoda; class Insecta; order Lepidoptera; family Noctuidae; genus Lycophotia; species Lycophotia porphyrea. The sequence continues at coordinate 15,664,392 of OX465388.1, read as the reverse complement.
AGTTATTTTGAACTAAAATACAAACGATTTCGATCGGTGGCGTGCTCAAAATATTGTGTTGCGTGCCATCAATGGCACGCGTGCCATTGGTTCGCCACCCCTGTTTTAGGTAATAGAGGTTATGGTCACAAAAAATTTTTTGGTGGTCATTGTATTTATCCCCATTTTAAAATGCATTTATTATTGTAGGTCATTCCTACTTAGGTATTACATAATTAATAATGTATTTTAATACTCGTTATACCCTATATACCTAGTCTCTTTTAAGTTTTATGTTTTTAATGAGAATGCTTTTAAAATGAAAGAACTTTATAGTACCTACCTAATTTCTGTAGTGATGATAGTAAAATAACTATCAAAAATTGACACTCAATTTTGTTTTGGGCCGAACTTTAGAGACTGGTTTCCTCTTAGTAAATCATTATGACGTATAAGGATTTGAAAATTTTATAACCCACAGTATAACCCTACTAGTTTATGCGTCGTCCTTTGAGGAGTAAAGTTCTTTTAACACGTGTCTTTAATTGGAACTAACTCTTCCGTCTTGTCTTACCAATACAATTTCCACAGATAATTTTATTTCACAAATGTTCACCACCAACGCTCCCTCAAAAGTCATTCAAGAGCCAGGTCTTTGTAGCGCTGTGGATACCCAATAATTTATTGAAACGATTAATTAAAAAATGAGATATTAAATTTATTGCTATAGCACGTTTATAATTATGAATTATTGGATCAAACAGCAATTAGCAGTGTCACTATCCCAATATAAGTGATTATTTAGGCAGTATAAATTACTAGAGACTAGGGCCTACCTAACCTAGTGTATTTGAGTAGAAGGTACGAGGAAGTCTACCAGTATACAAAATTACAAAGATAAATATTAGTTTAGTCCTGTCAAATTAGACACCTGACGTAATTTGATGTAATTTTAGTAGTCAACTTTTCAACGTCTAAACTTGTGTCAGGCGCTGGTTAATTTGACAGGAATAAACTAAAATTTATCTTCTGTCCTTTTCTTAATGAAATAGAAAGAAAAAGATGCTCTGAACTTAAATTTGGTTAAGTTTGTAAACTAGGGAATCGGCACCAATAGCATGCTAATCACGGAAAATTTAATTTTAGATGTATTAAAGTATGAAATACGCAGAAGTTCCGTTGATCCTACATTCATTCTTCACTCGTGGGAACTTTCTCACTCACTAAGCCTCATCTTTGTTCTTTTTTTACCTTAATGCACTGTACTTATTATTTTCCGCACTTACTGTAATTTCAAAATGATGAGTAATACGTCTGTTGATTACTGAACGTAACGGAACGTTATTTCTTTACTATTTCATTTTGCGACATCTAGTGGAAAGAAAAGTAACTTGCAGTTGGGTTTTGATAAGTGTTAACGGTCATAGATGACGCTACTGGAATGCTTTGTTCATCATTTGGAATAGTATCCCACAAAAGATGGAGCTTTATAGAATGTCCAGCATTGCCAAAAACACTGTGATTTTATAGTTTTCATGAATGTTGTGATTAGGGGCACATACTACATAGAGATTGGACTATGGGTCATAGAACCATAGAAGTCTGGGAATTGGAAATTATGCGTGGCTCATTGTTGGTTGAGACAGTACGGAAGGTACTAGCTGCCTACTTGCCATCTTTGGGTGAATACTTTGCCACCTCTTGACACTACCCCTAGCCCCAATCCGCCCCTAAGACGACCCACTAACCGAGTTCTTGTTAAGACAGGCATTCACCATCGAGGACGGATTAAATTTGAAATGCGATGATGGGCCTATTGAAGCAGATGTAGTAGCTGTGTTGAGAAAATGTTTAAATTCTAAAGATTTTTTCCATTAAGTATTTTGCACAAGTAGATACTTCACCACCAACTTTTTTATTCCAGACATTTAGTGAATAGAGCTCTAAAGTCGGGACCATGGCAGTCTTCACGGCAGGGTCGAGGAGTGCGGACGGTAGACCCTGCCATTATGAGGAGAGCGTTGCTAGACGCACACGCCGGTTACTCGGAGGGCACAATTACGCATAGCAATGGCAGCAATAGAACTGGTGAGTTTTTGTTCGAATTGCAATTCGCAGTTCGGTTTAGGAGTTTGTCGTTGTCACTGCTTCGCAACGTGCTACACGTCCAAGCCACACGCGTGAAAACACGCCCATGGCGCGGGGAAAACTAATGAAGGATATTGTCTAGATTTAGAGTACTACTACTAGTCTCCACGACGCCAATACGACGCGGCGGTATTCACGTGAGAAAAACAAGTGACGCTCGCGCGTGTCGTCTGTCATAAAACGCATCGTTCGAGGTCGCGAACAGGGAGTAAGGGTATATTGAGAATCTGAGGTACTTTTTGCTTGTCCATTGACAAGGTAGACAGCTAGAGGTCGATGTATGGAGGGTGCGAAAGTATCGTGTTCTCATCTATAGAATTGATGTGAGCAATTTTTTGTTAAGTAAAGAATTTGCTTTGTAAGATCAAAGATGCAAGTAGAAGACATTCTGCATTAGCTGTTTAGCAGAAAAAAATGCTTTAAATACATCGAGATAATATTACGTGAAAATTGGTTCTGAAGTTGATTTGGCTTCGTGCCTATAGAGATCAGAATCATTTCCTTCTCTATCCACCTCAGTTTATTTAATGATATGGTGGGAGCCTAAAACTCGATAGTGGCTTGATCTTTCCTACATATTGGCAATAAATGCTCGGATTAATAAAATCTTAAAACGACTACTACTTACATACATCAAAATTTCTCCTTATCAAACATTTACTGAGTAAAAATCTTAAATTCACTAACAGACAACGTGCATGAAATTTTGCTCAACAAGTCGGTGTATTCCCGCTGACCTCACTGCTTGGCCCCACTGGTGGGGTCAACGGGAAAAATCAAAATCGTCGTTTCGTTGGCCCCACTACCCTTCCCCGCGACCTTGAGATCTGGAAAATGAAGGAATGAAACAAACCGAACAAACAAACTTGATGTCAGTAGGAATTAATAGACATTCCGATCCATACAGTACGACAGCCCTAATCACGGGTCTGTTGACTTTTTGAGTAATAGTAAGGGTTTTTAAAAATAAAGGAATAAAATAGAGGATGAAAGTTTGTATGGATGTTTGTCAATTTTTCCAATGGGATATCTTATCTCATAGCTTGCCACAATAAAATATAAACTCCGTCTTCCAATTCTAGGTCGCGCCTCGAACATGCCTGGCCTTACACCGGCGTCCACAAACTCGTGCGGTGGCACTCGTCTATGCCGGACGCGGTACAACACTACTGCTCCCATGTACGGAGTGTCCCTAACTTCGGGGCAGCCCGTCACTATCGTGCAGAAATTCCCTGACTTACTCCAGCAAGTCGTCTTTGAAGTTTGCGAGTGAGTATTGTTTTGGACCTACCTATCTGTTCATTACGTTTGTCTCACTTTTGAGGGGTCTTTCTATATTTTTATTTTTCTATATTTGTGTATTTTCTTATTCAATTGCCACTTCATACGATGCGTCCTGTCGATTTGTAACAGCTGTAGGCTAACATTTGCATTCCCTGTTTGTGGCGCGGCACCGAATTAATAACTTACATAACATAACATCACGCCTTTGATCCCCGAAGGGCTAGGCAGAGGTATACCTAACTATAGTTCACCCACTATTATTATTATTATCAGCCATTTCTGTTCCACTGCAGGGCAAAGGCCTCCCTTCCCTCCTTCCACCTACCCCTATTTTACAATTACAAGTACACCCACATTTTGCTAATTATGTTAAAGTCCCATGTAATAAGGGGCGAGCCTTTTGCTTTCAACCGGGCACAAATCCAGACTGTGGCTGCTACTGTGAAATTTCAGAAGGGAAAAACCCAATAACAATTTTCCCGACCCGGGAATCGAACCCAGGATCAGGGGAGAAAATGCCACATTTAAATGAAATTTTTCTTTTCCCAGATCAAGTGAATGCTCGCTGATAAGAGGCACATGTTCACAAACGTACGTGCCCTACCTATTCTTGGTACTCCCACTGGGTCCAGTGACCCTAACAGGTCAAGACTACGTGCTAGTAGAGTCTGGCTGCGTCTGTAGACCAGACCCGGCGCCATAGACACGCCATAGACATAGAACTTAAAAAATTAGAAATCATCCGTCCATTAGATAATTTGCAAGATGGCGACTAGTTCCCGCCATTTTGTGTTTTAAATATTTATTGAAAGGAAAATATGTTATTTTCGACTGTTTGTAATAATCTGTTTGCTTTTTTTTGCTGGCAATGGAAATAAATAAGTTGTTATAGGTATTTTATTTTAGAAGTCACAAAGAAAGTGTTAGGAAATATTCTCACTGTTATTTTCAGTTAGGAATTGTGTTTGTATCTATGAAGCAATTAATTTGGCCATGTCAGGTTATCTTTCTGAAGATTCGGTATTTCGTTAGTTTGACTTATCCTTTATTACACATCGGTGGCAGTTTTAGCACAATTTATTAACTAAGTACGGAAGATACAGCTTGTTTAAATTTTTGTATATTTTTTTACAAAAATCTTAAGGCTCTTGATGCATTTATTAGTTATTTTTTATTTTTATTAAATTGGTAGAGAATTCTTTACTATTGGTATTAAAGGGTGCATTTATTCAACTGTAAAATCGCCGATGGATTAATAACTTATAATTTATCGGCCATTTTTCATGGAAAGTTAACTTATTAACCAGACTGAATATTATTTTTTATTTTTTTTTGTTAATTTATTATAGATATTTATATTTATTCTATTTGCCGTTGTATGACGGAAATATTTATTAAACAACGAATAGTAATATATTTTATGAAAGAACTTATAATTGTGAATAATTTATTTTATTATGACTTTTAGAATCGCTCATTTTACGTTAAGTTACGAACAACGAATGTATCAAAGATTTAATAAATTTTAATCGAAAAAATTATGTTTCTTTCATTAAAACCGACTTTTATGATTCAGATATCAGAGGGTGAACAAGTAAGTTAGAGAGTAGGTCCAATAAAACAATTTGATTTTAATTTTAATAATATTAACTTTATTAACATTTAAGCTAGGTACATACTCTGGCATACTTTTACACAATCACATGTTCAAATATTATAAGTGTTCAATTGAATTTTTGGGAGACAATAAACTTAAAGTAAACTCATTTAGCATAGAAAATTACTGATTACTTTTTAATTAAGTTAAATAGAAAATTACAGTAAGTAACAAAGGCAAGAAATTAAATTCGTGTCATAATCAACTGTTTCTTAGTTAAGAATAGGTTCTAAAAATATAAATAAGAATAATACATTTACTACAATAAACTTCATCTCGTCGCTTATGTTTTAGATATTCGTCCTTAGTGGTTTCAATAAAGACAAATCTCGAAAACTCATGACATCCATAGCTTAGTTTACGAGGCACGGAGTATCTACATACAACTATAATACACGCTAACTATTAATAAAAATGTCTACATTATTTGTGCGAGATTGGTTTGAATTAGTAAAAATATGACTTGATAATTTCAAACCAATTGGGAAACCATACTTTGAAACAGGAACTTTATTTTAGAGAAGTTATTTTTAGGGCCGTATTTTTTTGTCAAATACTTAAGGTTAGACCTCTTATACGCTTCAAATTGTGGATTAATTGCTACCCTACCTAATACATATTTTTTGGGCAAAACATCTTGCGTAAAAAAAATCACTCTATATTTTATTCCAAACTTTTTAACTGTCATTTTGTTCAGTAATTTTTAGTGTTCCATAGCCAAATTGCAAAAATGGGAACTGTATATTTTTTTAGTTGAAATTTCCCTAAAAACTCAGTAAATTATGTAGACAAGTGGCGTATTGTATAGCTTATTGCTCGTAGCGGTAGTACTGTTGGGGGACGGCGTGCTGGGGTTGGTGCTGTTGTTGATGCTGGGATGGCTGCGGCCTGGGCTGCGCGTGCTGTACTTGGGGCTGGATCAGCTGCTGCGGCTTGGGGGTGGGGACCTTCACTACGATGTCTGTGGGCTGCCTTGAGACCTGGAGAATGGATTTTGATATAAAAAAGACGCTTTGTGCTCATCGGTTTAAATAGCTTTGTCCCGACCCTGGAACTTAAAAAGTATTATACACCTTAAGGAAATACAAGTGACGTTACGTTGTAGTTCTACCAGGATATAATTTTTACAGTAGAAATATTGAAAATAAGATCTCACTTTTATGAGAGACAAAGTTATTAGTTTTCTAATTCATGATGGTGATAATTATGACAAGAAGCGTCTTGAGAGTACAGACTGCCGACGACTTTGGACAAATCTATCGATACTCGTTTCGATTGCAGCTAAACAATATATCCACTATAAATATACAATATTGGAATATTAAGCCATTTAAACTAGACCAGGGGCACACTTAGTTGGCATTATTTAATCGCAGTAAAGATCTGGTTCACCTACTTATTGCGAATCAAGTCTGATTGACCTATTGTTAGAAAGAACCAAAATGTTAGCTAAATATTTTAACAATGAACACGACCCTAATGGCTTTATCTGATAGCACCTATTTTATGTTTTACTTTACTTACTGACTTTTAGATAAAAATCTTCGAATATAAGAACAAAACTATTCAAAGTCTTTGTGTTATGGATTTGAGAATCATCACCGTTAATGGAATACCAGCCCTGTTTCACCCTCTACTGATGATGATGGAATACGAGTTAGGACTGAATCAATGTTAGCTATGTAAATATCGTGGCTGGATCTTAGAATTGATCACTTTATGATGTGTTAGGTTATGTTAGGTTCCATTTAATGGTAAAGTGATCAATTCTAAAATCTGGCCACGACATATAGACCTCCCTATTTGAATGCAATAATGATGCCATTCTGCCTTGGTCTGTGCTTATCCAATTTTACAGGATATTTTCCATCTGACTACCAAATTTGCTGGTCCACCATTCCAAATCAATAATATTTTAAATTTGTGCCTACCTCAGCCTTGAAGCCCTCCTTGGGATCAGCAGTGTAGGTAACGGTCCTGATGAAGCCATCGCTGTCGACCACGGAGTAGGAACCCTTGATGGTGTCTCCGTCTCTCTGTTCCTTGCGGTTCTGGTAGTTAGTGTACTGGTCGTCGTTCACGTCGAAACCGAACTGGTATGAAGGATTGGACTGGAAGATAAGAAGAAATAAGTCCATTGCCACTCGCGAATGGTGTGGTATACCTTAACATTGCTGACTTGGAATTAGTTTATAAAATAATTATGAAGTCATCCGTTGGACCATAGCGCAACAAATAACAAATAAAGGTAAGCGCCCACATGTCCGCATCGGACGCATGGCATCAAACAGATCGTTAGTATTCTTTGTATAGAAAGTCACACAAGTGCATCCACTCCAATCCGCACCGTACGGATCGGTCGAATCTGCTCATCGGCAATGCCGACGCCGTTGTTTCGGGAGGCAACTTTTGCGATGCGTGCCGATAACGTCATACGGAATGCCGATCAGGTGGACGCGAACCGCGCGCTCGCTCCGCAATTTACTTTAGCTTGAGACATACGAAAAAATTGGAAGTTGGCGTCATCGTTTTAACAAATCAGGAAATAGTGTGTGAAATTCTCCATATTGCGATCTTTTCTTGAATATGTTGTGTTTGTGTGCCTATATTTATAATGTTTCCTTTTTTTTAAGTTTGTTTTGCATTTTCTTCCTCTTCTGCTAACAAACAAGCAATTACGAATTTTTCTTCTTCGTTTCCTCCATTATCTCACAGACACATTCCGCACATGACGCTCACTACGTAAATCCGAATGAAGGCATCAGCAATTCGATTGCTGGTAGTTGCTTCGGCAAATCCGATGCCGATACACCCATCAAAACGTAGAAAAGAATCCATTAACCATCACACAATAATCAAAGAAAGCTATTTCCCTTCGGCTATTATGATTTCGTGAGCCGATCTCACGCAGCGAGCGCTAAATCGCTTTATCTAAAATTGTACAGCTACATGACTACCTGTACGAATTCCAAGTGAAAGTTGCAGCCGGCCGGCGGCCGTAGTAGTCCCACTCTTGTTAATTTGATCCATCCGTGTTGACTATACATCGGTTGGACATTGTATCGACTATAAGGAAATGAGAACCAAACTAGGTTGGATGTATTCCGGAGTCGGTTTACGTATTCTGATAGTTACAGCAAAACATTGCGAAAATGCTTCGCTGTTACTGTTAATTGTAATTGTCAGTTTACCGTTAGATTGTAAATAAAATACGATGATGTTTCCTAGTTTCGTCTGATATTTTTATTTTTTAATGTAACCTCTTTTGGGGTGTTGCAGTTTGTTTCCTAAAAAGATGTTATGCTGAAATTGTATTTCATCGTTTTAAGTAAACGTTGAGAAGTAATAGCAATTCAGGCTTTTCTAGAAAATAAGGCTATCGCAATTTTGATACGTTCTTGCCAAGTAAACTTATCGGCTGTTTCTCCTCTAGTCAACACATCCCTATTGTTGATAACGACGGTCTACCATCCACCCTATATGATTATTTCGTTCCTGACATTCGTCAGTCATCGTGCCACCAAATCTATCTTTATACGCTACAGTTTCATGTTTGATAAACTATCAGTAGGTACTTCTACTGTTTGCATTGTTTTTGGGTCCGCGGTTGGTAGGTACCTACTATTGCTTTCGTTGGAGTTGGCATTTAACCTGATCTAAGACCATCAATACGAAATGTGCGAAATGTCTTCGAACTAAAAATATGAAGACAAGTGACGTGTACAAACTCGCACTGGGCCTGTTGGGTTATCCACTCAGCCCACTCCTGTTTCCCAGAGCGAAGGCCATCCGTGGGAACATTATAGGCTGACTTTGCTAATACACGAGGCGTAGAATTACGTGTGCATCTTTGAACTTACGTCATACGTCTCATCAGGTTCGCGCTGTTCCTGGGGCCTCTGCGCTTGGTACTGCTGCTGCTGTCTGTATTGCTGCTGCTGCGGCTGTGGTTGGTACTGGGATTGGGGCTGGGGTTGGGGCTGGTACTGCGCCTCGCTCTGGACCGTATACAATTGGGGATTCTGAGGGTAGATACATTCATTAGTCTGGTGGAAATTTTAAGTAATGCTGGACCGCATTTGGATTTATCGAGTTACTTTGTGTCGGATACTTTATGATGTCAGAAATCTATCGCAATATTTGCTTGTAGTAAATTGGTGACAAAATAATGCTTACGGAAACAGTGCTGTATTAGAATTTGAAATCGATCCATTTGAATTTGTATTCGAAATTGACGTAATAATTGCAAATTGTGTTACAAGTAAATTCCACAATAATGTTTAGTTGAACGGTAGTGAGAGCTTTCAATCCGAGGTGCCCCTCATGGTATAACAAGGCAGAAGACCAGGATGATGACCGGCCGAACAAAGGCTAGGCTAGGATGATGATGGTGTCGGTAGGTTATGTTTTGTTATCTTACTGGTCTAGGTGCTGGCTGCTGAACGTGTTGTGGCCTCTGAAGTACTTGTGTATGCACGGGCGCAGGCGCTGCGGCCTGTTGGTCTGCGAGATACTGCCTGAGTAGGTGTGGGTCATAGCCTCCAGCCTGCTGACAAAGGGATGGTGGTGATTGGTTGGTTTGATGACATATTAGTGGAGGGTAGTTATGATAATGTTAATGAGGGTATTTTCTGGATCGCATGCAGTAACTGTTCTGTAGTAATAATGGAAAGTTGTTGTTATTCTGCTGATGTTGTAAAATTAAAAGTGTTATGGGCTTGTTACAAAAAGTACCATTGACAGACCAGTGATAGCAAAGCACTTGAATTTAAACTATCCCATGCGTGAGATAAGGTTGAGAAACTGGTGGTCTAACTTACTATCTCATCATGATCATGTTGTGTTGGCAATGGGGGCTATCGCGCATGAATTCGCCGCTAGAGGCGTTCGTGTAGTGTAAGGTCTTTTGAAATGTCAGATGTCATATAGTTTTCGCGCGTTGCGTGATTTTTATCACGTATTTTAACTAATATTCATGATTCTGGTCTAGATTGAGCCATTCCAGATTAACTATGTCTTGAAGATTTTAGGTAGCAACTTGGGATCTTATATGTTATTGCTCGAGGTAGAATGATTTTTAAATGTTTCATGCTTGTTAATGTTAGGGAGATTATTTGTAAATATGTATCTGAAGTTAACACTATGTTAATATACGAAATGAAATAAACTTTTTATGAAGTTATTTGCACTTTAAAGTATAAAATAGAGTTAATGACAGGCACTTACTCGACAGTGGCGCCATCTGTTGAGCTTAAAAACGATAACCCCAATTAAAGGGAGATTTAAAAAGATTCTTAGCTAGATGTATTTTATGGAAAATAGTAATAGTTCTAATTGGAAAAGGTTTTATTGATATACAGGATAGTGCTAATGGTAGTGTTATAGTGGAGTGCGATAAGATTAACTGCGCATGAGCATGTAAAGTAACACAGTAATCTGTTATAACTGACACACTTAACTAGCCATAACATACTTAAAATCCAATGACGTAATATATCATTGTTAAAAACTCATAACAGTCATAACCAGAATCAAGTATCTACGACAAATTAAACCCAGACGACGTGGCACAATTTTACGCAGTTGCATTACCAGCCATTAGAAAAATAAAGCCAAGTATCCACTCGTGTTAATCAGTGCGATCAAGCTCTTACATAACATAAATCCAATTACAGCTCGGTTCAAATAAAACGCGCTACTGACATTACGAAACGTCAAAAGTGTAACAAGCAAGAACATTGTTACAGCGTACGGCGTACCCTGTTCGCGTCTCGCTCGATTTGTTACGGGTTGCCAGAAACACGTGTGTTGTATATTTTTGTTTGGGCATAAGTTTGTTGTGTAAAACTGATCCCCAATTTTCCGGTCTGTTTGCACTCATTATGTTATTCGGTGAAGCAACACAGTCACATGTGTTGCGATTTAATGTCGGATGTGCCACTTTCAGTTTTGATTGATTTCTACTTTTTTTTTCGTTGCTAAATATTGTAACTGTCGTTGCATGTCTTCATAAAGTTAGATCATACGAAGATAATTGAATCACGCTAGGATTTCTGTTATGTGATGATGTTTGACTTCAACTATTAAGTCTTTAAAAAAAATCCTTTTGTCTGTATCTATTACAAAGTTAGTATGTAGCTGTCTCAGATGCATGTAATGTTTACTGACATTTGGAAACTTTTGACAAAACTACAAAAATTGTTAGAATAGAAACAAAAGATGATCTATCTTCAATACGTTTGGTTTAGTCATGACAAACAAAATTGTTCAGTAAAAGAATAATATAGAAAAACCTTGACCTACTTATCTTCAAAAGCTTAGAGCACGACTAAAGAAACGCTTTCTCATACCAATGAATGAAGATTTTGAAAAGGATGAAGTAAAAACCATTGCAACCTTTGAAAAGGTATCTTCTGTGAATAATAACAGGATGAAGATCTAGTAGTAATAGGAACCATACGTGCAGACTCTTGGAAAAGTGTGGATTCGGTAAGACTAATGAAGAATATGTTTCCTCATTTGAGGTAGGATCTTTTTAAAAGGCAGGAGCAATGATAAATAAGAACCAAATGAAAGAAGCTTAAAGAAAGAAAGAAATTAGAAGATTATAATCATTAATGATGCAACGTATACGAGAATGACTTAATTTTTCTTAGATAGGAAAAATAAAGCGTGCAAATCGATATAATTCGATAACCTTTCCTTTGATTGTATTAGCTTATATGCTTTAATAATGCATTAATGTTCATTACGTCTTTCAATGGACATGCAGTTAGGTAAAATAAAATAATTCTATGACCGCAATTGTATCGAGATAACATTGGTCTTATTTTTAAATTCATGAAGCTCAAATTGATAATGTGTATCAGGTGCTTTGTATGTACATTATCCTTTATCATCATCTATATCTATATATCTATATACATATAATAAGACAGTAAAAAAACTGTGTCTGTACATTGAATATATTAAAAAAAAAATTGGGGTGTGTTTAGAAACAGTAATAGAGCACGAATTCAAAAAAAAAAATTCTGTCTGTTTGTCTGTACACGCTAATCTTCGGAACTACTCGACGGATTTGAATGTTTTTTTTTTGTTGTATAGGTATTAAGTCTGGGCAAAACATAGGCTATAATTTATCTTGGAAACTTGAACACCTGATGCAGAACCGCAACAGACCAGCTAAACTATAAGAGATACAAAAATGGTACCATAGCAAAAATTGTTCCACGTAATGAGCATTTTCTGCTAAGAGAATAAATTTGAAGATCTGGAACAGCTGATGTGGATCTCTAAGAGCAGCCACACTATAACATATATAGGAATGACGTCTAAGCAAGAGTTGTTCAGACTGATAAGCACTCTCTGTTGACGTATAAAAATTGAAGATGTGGAACAACTGTCGTGGAGCTCCAAGAGCCCAGTAACACTATAATATATATAGGAATGACGTCTTAGCAAAAGTTGTTCAGCCTGATGAGCACTCTCTGTTGACGAATAAAAATTGAAGATCTGGAACACCTGATGTGGAAATTAAAGCTATCACTAATTTCACTGTATTTCTACCAAAGGGTATTGTATTACCCATAACTAACTGGGTTGTGGAGGGCAGATAGACAGTCGTTCCATGTAAAATACTGGTTCAGCTGCATCCGGATGTACTGGAAGCCGAACCCAATAGCACTACATATTATAACACAATGTTCTCCGCCGCGTCTATCTGTCTGTTCGCGATAAACTCAAAAATTACTGCACTGATTTTCATGTTGTTTTCTTAAATAGATAGAGTGGTTCTCGAGGAATTTTTTAGTATATAATTCGTCAAGTTTTTGTACAGATTGGCTAAAATATAATGATATATGTTGGAGGTGTTGGAAAAAAAAAAGCCGTCTGGGGGAGCTTTCAACGAAAACGCTGCCCTTTAAGATATAACAAAATGATGAATGGTAGAATTGTATATCTTATATAGGTCTACAGAAAAATCCACTATGGCTTTTGTCTATCTCTTAAGGATAATATACTATATCCATTTTAATACTTTGAAAATGGGCAAACTAGGTTCCCATGAGTTGAGGGAATGGGATCATCATGATTACTTTTGGTCGCGATAACCGACATCCACGCAGGCGAAGCCGCGGGCATCAGCTAGTCGTAAATAAAATTACTATTTTTTATAATAATTTAGACATAAAGTATATCATGGAACCCAACAGTCTGCTTGAATGATTTTATTGTTTTCAATGCAACATTAAATACTCAGAGTCATGTTATGAAATTACCAATAACTATGAATAATACCCATTCATGAAATACCAGGCTAGGTATAAAATTAACAGTCTAGATACCAAATCTAAGTCCACTAAGTTCACATGATGCATGCTACCCAAATACTTAAATAATTCAGTCCTTGAAATTTAGATGCAATTGAGGCTGGGACTACTTACGCAATCTTTAACAATAGCGTATAGGTGGCCAGGGCCTGCAGTCTCGACATAGATAGTGATCGCAAAAGAACTGAATTCAGTCGCAAAGTCATAACGATGCGGATTTAAGGTGGAAGCGTCAGGGTAGCCTTGAGGTAGCTCACGAAATTCAAATTTTGAAAAAGGAAGAAGAGCAAAAAACGCAAAATATTTGAATTTCGTGGGCTACAATCGCTATCTATGTCGAGTCTGCAGGCCCTGCACTTATCTGCGGTGAACGACACAACAAGTTAAAGGTTAATCCTAATGAACAGGTAATGTGTAATATTCTGTTACAATAAGCTGGAAGAAGAACTTTTTTACTTTTTATTCATTCAGTGAAAAGTTTATTTAAATTTAATGTACAAGAGTGGTAGATAGGAGGACTTAATGCCACAAGGCACTTTTATTTAATTTTTAAATTAAATAATTAATTAATAATAAGATATTTTAAATAACATTGTAAAGTTCTCTGGGTTACTTAGTTCTAATCTAAGGGTTTGCAATGTCAAGACAAGCTGTTTTTATAGAAATAAAAACTGAAAACGGCTTCAATTAAGATTTAACAACATATTATTTCAATAGTACATACTTATATAAGGGATTCTGTTAAGTTTTGTTAATTTACCAGTTATTGAAAGGAAAATAATTTATTTTACAAAAGTTTAAAAATCTATTAAATAGTAAATTAAATCAAAAACGTGTTTGATTATGTATAGAAGGCAAAAAAACTGAAAACTACTAATAAAAGTATTTTCATTATGCCTAATAATCAAAAATAACTAAAATCACTGTTAAATAATTAAAAAAACCCACTTGTTGATGCTGAGGTTGGTACTGATGCTGGGGTGCCGCCAAAACACACCCCAGTACTGCCAACGTGACACACTGACGTAACATATTGCACGCACAAAAAATATTTATTAAAAAAATAAAATAAAAAGAATTCTAAATGGCCACTGCACTCGCGACGTATTTACGTAGGTATCATGCGGTGCGTGTAAGTAACTGTGACTATATATAGGGGCACCCCTTCTAGGTCGTAGGTGGTAAAGGCGGGAGTGGTATGGCAAAATGCACGTATGTGTGTGTGATTCGAAATTTAAATTGGAGCATCGGACTTTTTTGAGTGTGCTCTTGGATTTGTTTGCTTTTTGTTGTGTTCATTAAAAAAAAAAGCAGTTTATTTGGGAAGTGCAGCGGTGTTTTTCTTTAGGTGAGTCTGTTAATTAAAAGTTTTTCTTTAATTATTTTTCAAAGTATTCAAAAACTTCAAAAGGCTAGGCAGATGATGTGCTTATTCAAAAACTTACTGTTACCTCTTGGGGGAAAATATCAACAAAACTTATTAATTCTGTTTTCACCAACACCAGTACTAGGCATCGTTTTCAAGTAGATGTTTAACTACAAGATTTCTATTCCTAGTCATATTAACTAGTGCAGTTATAGTTGTCAATGATGCAGTCTGTACCAATTTGCATATCTATTTGCTGGTGGCGCCTATGGAGAGATTTTATATCCTAGTTGGCATCAGGTACTAAATCATACTCATAGGGACCCTGCATAATTCGAACTAGCTTTTCCCACAGTTTCGGCGACTATTTTACAGACTATCCCATATCTTAATCCAGGTCATGGTATACCTGTGTGTCAAATCGAAATATTTTCAGTCGTTAAAGTGTAAATCTCGTGGCTAAATAATAACTGCCACTCAGACCAATCTTCAGGTCAAGCCGTGTTTGCCGTTTGCTAGGTTGGTATGTGAATGGGTGTTCATCCATTTCATATCGTGCCTCGGAAAGCACGTTAAGCCGTTGGTCCCAGCTGTCATTTGTAGATCTTTGACAGTCGTTTCAGGTAGTCGGTGGCCCGAAAGTTTGTCAACCAGTCTCACCATGCGGTATCGTATAACCCACTGGGTCGTGGAGGTCAAATAGGCAGTAACTCCATGTAAAATACTGGTAGACTAGAAGCCATCCATAACTTACATGGTTGGAAAAAAGCTAGGCAGATGATGAAGGTCAAAAATTAGGTTTGCTGTAAGAAAACCCAATTCTGGGTTAAGCTCGCCATTGTACATAAGTTATACCATTGCAATTTGTATGTATATTTTTAATTTGTGTGCAATAAAGAATAAGAATAAGAATAAGGTATAAAAAGGTCACAGATAGACTGATGAACAGTCAGATGACTGTTGCCCGCGACTAGCCTTATAGTAAGGTTACCTTCTTCTCCAGGTCCGGGTTACATAACTGTCAAATTTTATTACGATCGACTCTGGTTTAAGTGCCAAAGGGTAACCTTTCCATGGATATGGAGATGTTTACTTAACTCTATAACTCCAATTTCATTGGTACCACAAGCGTGAGGTCACACCTTCAGTATCCTGTTTAGGTAGAAGTACCTATAAATTTCAGTAATAACCTGATTGGAAACGTGCCCAATAAATAGTGATTGTTAGGCTCGTCCCCATGACCTAGTGACATCATCGGCGAATTGTATACAATAGGTCTCTTTGTAACCCTTTGTATCTACGATGAGTTGGGCGCATGCTTTTTTGTGACAGGACGGGAATATTATTCGGCAGTAAATGGCTGTTGGTATGGGTACTTGTCTGTCTAACACCACATGAGGTCAGTAGTCAGTATGCCCTGAAAGGTTAGATACACGTTTCTCTGTTGTTCTTCCACATATCGCTAGACAGCCCCTGGGCTGCAACTGAGTAATTCGTGAGAGAAAAATCCAGTACCGTTATGTCTGACCTCGGAATTGTATCCATGATGCTCAGCAGTAACTGAGCGCTTGCAATGGTAGGTGCGGTGGTAGCTATCTGTGTAAGTAATGTAATAAGACGAAATATTGAGCAAAGAAGAATGTCCACAGCAAATTATTTATAACAATGATGAAATAAAACCTAAGTTAATTTAATATCCCGCGTATATACCACTCTTGTACATGAAGTTTAAATAAATAAATTAGTTCAACACTTGACTACGACGTCTAGACATTACAATTAAAACTTCAGCTACAGTTTCCATTAACTATAACTAAATCATTTAGTTGCAAAAATAGTACATTGTTAAACTTACTACCAGCAAGGTAATAGTTGAATAGGTTCCTGAGTGCACATTATATGGTTTTGGCCTTGCATTGAGCTTAATGCCAATGCACTCTCAGATCCACAAAATATCAATTGCTCAACAGCACAAATGCGTTCACTTTTGTTTTAATCATTTGTTTGATTTTTAATAAACTTTATAAATATTTAGCGCTGGTCTGTGAGGGGCGGAAAAAAATTATTCTGTTTTGGCAATAATGACGGATTTAAAATCGAATTTATTTATTTTCTGTTCGAGTTAGTCGTGTATATGGCGTTCAAAAGGACAACAGATTTTACAGTTATTTAAAAAAAAACTAGCTTAAGAACTTCTGCTTTAAACCATCTGTGAAGTTAACTCAGTTGGACTGGAGCATAATAACCATACGATTTTCGAATACTGGCTACAAAACCGATCAAAAATTCCTATCCTGTTCAATTTTAAGCCAATAGCTCTTTGGGAACGTTACTAATAGTCGATATTCTACATTATCTACGAGTCCAAAAACTCTATCGTATGAGGATAATTATAATACAGGATATCAAAAAATCTCAACCAATTTTAAAAATTCGCACCTCTCTTAATTAAAGCACAAGATATTTAAATCATTTCTAGATCACCAAACTGCAAACAAATCAAGTTTACGATCCGAAAAAGCTTACGGCTTATCTTAGCGAGCTTTTGCAACTCGACAGTTATACAGTGAGACTTCTAACTACTTATAAATCAGAACTATTTATGACTGTTACGTAAATGTAGCATAGTTCTATACAAGCCGATACAATTTAATTATCTTGTAACATACACGATTGTAACATCGCTTGGGGCAAGTCGTACGAGTTTATGCGAGAAAGCTTAGATAGGCACTAGCAGGTACTACTCCAGTGCTGGTCACGGCTAAGCTAAGCAACAGTGCCACACGTTGCTGGACAACAAATGTATCGCGCAGGTAACATAGGCAACCTCTTCGTGCAAAGTTTACGTAGTAGTGGACGGTCGGCTTTCTGCCTACTTTTGTGATGGATTGTGTCCGGTATTAGTCCGCAAATTCGAGCTAAATAAGATAGTCTGGATTAGATAAAAGCTTTTATTACGCTTCATTGATTTTATTGAGTTGGCTCTTGTCTGAAAGTGGTTTGTCTTGTGTCATTGACAATGCTCGGTCTTTTGTGGTTGACTGTAACCATTAAGGCCTCGCTTCAATAACCATTTCATTATTTTGTCGAGTTCTTAATAGAGTGGTTAAGCATACTTTAATAGCATTCTGCTCTTGTTGTGTTCGCTTTCAACCATGGAATAAATATGGCCGTTTCTCAGTAATAGGGTGTACCTATTATTGAACTGAAACTCTGAAGGCGAAGGTTACCACTAAAACTTTGCAGTTAACTTACTTTATTTTTATTATTTTCTTATATAGCGGACAGAGTAACATGTCTTCTGTAATATTTGGCAACCGTTTCAAAAGATACATTCCTGTGTTAAACAGACGGATAGATAACCTGACAGACGGCCTAGGCTTTGTGATAGGATAGTAGACGATTCTATTACAATCGTTGATACCCTTTGGGAACGGAAATTTAAAATAACAATCGCCAAACTAAATCTTTATTATAATGTCTTACTTATAGACCTCTAATGTACCCTATAATGCAAAGTTATCTTTGTAGACCATCTGGCAGCATTACGTCTCGTTAGCTTATGAAAAGTAAGTGAGCAGTAATGTTAGTAATATTTTATGACAAAATTATGCACGTGTGTCTTTTGTTAAATGTATATTCGAAGCACGTTTTTGCTCTAAGAGAAGTGAATTTTGTTAGAATCTGTAGATCCATAATGTTTTTCAAAATACTGAGTTATGTCAAAAATCCTTAGGTTGCAATTTGCTTCAAGGGGAAGTTGTCGATATTTTATGAGAGTTATGAATACCTCAGCCATGCTGGAATAGATCCTGGATTATTCAGTTCAGGATGTATAAAAACACTTAGAAGGAACTCGGAGCAAGCTGTTTCCGAGAAATGACTGTCTAAAAGGTAATAAGGTTTTGTTTCTTCAGCGATTGCTGTTGCTGTAATTGTACACAATTACATACATCATTCTTACTTGTTTTCTTATATCTTTCTGAAATTGGCCACAAAACAAATCTTTGAAGTCTAAAATCTAAAATAAACAGAGACTGAAATACGATTCACTTATTATAATTTACAAGACGTCGTGCAAGCGAGCTTACATGCTTATTCTTTATCTTATTTCCTTATAAATCTGTAATTGGTGGTCATTTCTCTTACTCTATGAAGTTCAGGAAAAATTTATTGCTTGTCATAATAAATATGTAAAATATTTTTTTTTAGAAAGTACATTGAGTTTATTAAAGGCTGTGTTACATTCAATGGTCGTTTAAATGATAGATTTACAATTCAATGTAAAATGGTGTAGAGATGTAAAGCAATTAAAAGTCGACATAAAACTAAGTTTATTTAGTCAATCCATTTAATTTTAATGTTATGGATTTTCGTAAAGTAACTCCTAATTCGATTAGAAGGAACTTATCTGAGTCAATTGACTCATAGTTAGTTCTTTTATTTATTCGTTCCGATACTGAAGTGTACCTTGGACTAACTCTTTGTTAACAGAGCCAACTTAGGTCCATCCAGAAGCACAGAAGCGTCCAAAGTGCTCCAAAGGCTTCGCGGAGTAATTTACAGATGACAATTAGTGCGTGTTGGGAAACCACGGCGTGCGTTCTCGAGTGACGTAGGTTGCTGATACCTTAGCCTAAAGTGACCTTCACAAAGTAGGCTATAAATATATGGACCATGCTGGTCTTGAAAACGAAGAAATAAAGTATGTTTGTAGGTACACAGTAGAACAAGAAAGTATCTGCAACAATAAGCGATTAATTCAGGGACATCAGGCATCAGGCAAAATATCGGCTTCTACAGCAAGCTGTATTCGACTATGATGTGTACTATAGTTACTATGCACGGTACAAACAAATTGATACATACGTACGAACATTGTACCAGAATAGGTCGGAATACTGCGACTAGGTATAAGAACCTGACATTTGCACGGCTAGCCAATCTCGGGTCACCATCGTGAAGATGAGCGCAACATCGTACTTACATCTAGTACATAACAATATGTGATACGAGTATGAGAAGACAGTTAAAAAAAGACAGGTAGATAGTGCTTAGGGAACGTGGTCTGTTAGAGTTCGTAGCAGTGTCCTCAATAGGACTATCCACTTAGGTCTAACAGTACACGTACTGCAGATGTTGTAAAACGGTTCCATTTTGTTACATGGAGTTGTTTGTGTTTGCGTAGCGGCATCTAGTACATTGAAATCAAATAAAGTAACGTAACGAACTAATAAATAATTTCTTAAGCGCAAGCGTAATGTTCCCATAACCACCTTTGCACTATATATCATATGTTTGTGTCATCTCGTCTTATTAGATTCACATTTTATTATTGGTTTGTTTTATATGTTTTGATATTATTCATGTATATATTGTCTTAACTGTGAATTCACAATATTAACTTCATCTTGTGTCTTCTCCTTGTCCCCTAGCTTTCAAAGTCTCGACAGTCCTCTTAGTCGATGGAAGGGTGACCAGTCTGGATGCACCATACACGAGCCAGTAATGGCGGGGCAACCGACCTTCATACTAATATGAATATGATTTAGAAAAAACTAAAATATTATCAGCCTAAAGTAATTTTTAGGAACAGTCACAATAAGTTGGATTTCACAAAATAAATAGAAATTTGTATTTCATACGTTGCGCGTTGAAGTCTTTTACACTAGTAATCCAGAACCAATGTTCTGATATTTTGATCGCCCTGTATTGTGCTATTGAAAAGTTTTTTGAATGCTACTGCCACTTGTCTAGGCCCTCTGTTGTATTTCCTATCTATTCTTTGTTCCGTTATTTTTTCCATTTATACATTCTTTACTACATTGAACTACAATTTTAACAATTTGAATTTGACTATATGTTTCAAATAGTGCTCTTTCAATTACTTGGCAACGATCGCTACTATGAACGTTAAGTTTATAACAACTTCAACTCTTAATTTACGATTTCCTATGAATCAAGTAATGCTCTTCGTTTACCGGAACCCCGAGAAAGGCACCATTAAAAGGTCCTTTGAGGATACGGAACTGAACCATTATTATTTTATGGATAAAAGTCAATCAATAAACTGCATGGGGTTGATTGGAGCATGGGCTGTTTCTCATGAAGATCTCAAGACAACCGATTTGAAGATTAAAGAACTTCGTCAAAATTGTTTTAAAAACTAGGTTCTACATTATAGTGAATCTATGGAAACGTAAACGTTAAAACCGTTTATTGTTTCAATAAGTTTTGAAAAATGTTCACTGTTGGTCAAAAGACTTTTCATTAGCAACTGAAAGGCACACGTCAGAGAATTTGGCAATAGTCCTCGGGTATTAATAACCAACTACCTTATTACGAGAATATGGACTCATAACTAACTTATTATTATCAAGAAAATATCCCATTCTAAAAGTCCCATATGGAGAGTAAGTAAGTCTGCGTTTTGGCTTAAAACTATACCTACACATATTTATGAAGCAGGTTGCACAGTACATGGCCGAGTTTTTGTCATATGTAACTGATAACCGGTCAGTACATACGTTGCGGAACACGCCACTTGCCTATAAGTGTTATAAGACTTATTATAAGTTGTAAATAATAACCTAATTTAGAGCGGACTTGGATACGATAGTGTGTAATGTTGAGCGTTGTCTGAGATGCCGTGCGATTAATTTATTATATAAGCAACGTTTAATAGTACGTATTGTCATTACTTCCCTAAAATTTGATCCTTAATATTGCTATCGAATGGTGTATCAACGGGTTCGATTCCTGGTTAGGGATATTGATTTTACAAAAATCCAATGATGCAGTTTTTGTTTTCATCAAAATCGGGCTCGAAACTCCTTTAAGTATTTTTCGGTATTCTTCATAGTTTCGTAGTGACGAAGGTTCTATACAACTCGATACCTACCGGCTTCCCTTTCAAAAATGGCACAGTCAGTATTCTATGGGCAAATAATATAATTACAGATAATTACGTACTCGGGCTTACTTCTTGCAAAAATTGATCCTTCGCTACTGTAGTTTAGGATTTGACCATCCTCGTCCACTTGAAAAATTCAGCCTGTATAGCTATTGGCTAAAGTTGCCTGAAAATAAATGAATGTTATGGTTGTTAATATCAAGATATCCTTAACACTGAAACAAACAATGAATTAAATAAAAAGTAGTCACTAGTTACCACGATGACAGTGACAATGCACATGTATGCGAGGAATTAATAATTACCTCATAATTACACTTAGTTCCATTACATGCAGTAGTGAAAGTATGAAGTGGTTTTTCATACATTGTCGTGTAAATAAATAGATATCAACTAGGGGGCAGTTTAAATGTAATGCAGTGTAATTTGTATGTAATCTAACATTGTGATCTTGATTTATTAATATTGACATTTGGATGTTGAGATGTAAAGACAGATGTGTTGCTGGGAAGTTTGTTGCGTCACTTCTTCATCATCATCATTAGCCTATAATATTCCCACTGCTGGGACACAGGCTTTCTCTCAATGAGAGGCAGCGTCACTTCTTATTCCCAGTTAAAACACTGGGATATGGTGAGAGGCGGTTGTTTTAATTCTTAGCCTCATTTGAATAAAATACTTGATTTTATTAAAGTTTTGTGATAGTATTTTAAAGTAATTAAACGGATCTAGTTTCCTACTAAGATATAGATGGTATAATTAAGTACGTAGTCGTTTGCACGTGCGGTCATTAGGTAAACGATATATATGATATGGTTCAGTAGGTGGGTTCCATAATAGGGTCAGTTCTGGTTGCTATACGACAGCATAGTGTGACCGACATGTTTCGTATTAAAATACTGGCTGACGGTACTGTTGACGAAGTTGATTCTTAGAGAGTACTTCTTAGTTCAGGATCTATCAACGAACTGGAACCCTTATAAACACCAGCATCAAAGGTTTTAATTTATTTGAATTACAAATCTCAATCTATGTAAATGTTGTTAAATAGGTGATGTATTTATATTTTTTTTTTTTCCTAAATATATTGAAGCCTCCATCAGTGGTAACGAAACTAGTACAAGTTGAATGGCTAGCAGCAGGCCTAGCGTAGTACGGAGTTCCAGTATTTATTTGAAACTCCGTACCAAGGCCACTTAGTTAGGTAGTTTTATTATTATTTTTTACCCGACTACGGCGAATCAAAAAGTAGGGCTGTGATTTTGATCAGTATGTATGTATTTATCCGATCCCTCATAACTTCTGAACTACTTATCATAATTCGACAAATGAGGCATCGTTGGAAGAGTCTTGATCGTCCGCTGGTTATAAGCTATCTGACGTCACATTAAATTGGATATGGCGCCCTCTAGAGAACATGAATTAAATAAATTAAATAAATAAAATAAAATTAATGATGGCGTGTTGGGTATAAATATATATATATTTGTTTATTATTTATTTATTTTGACTTATGAAGCACATCTCAAAAATGTATATATGGCATTTACAATGGAATTTAATGTATAAATTCCATTTACTGCCACTTTTAGATCGTCGACGACATGCTGATTGCACTTTTCTTTTATTTAAAATTTTTTAAAACGTGTAAGGACTTTAATATTCTTTGCAAAGAGTTTTCTTTTGATCCATTTACAACCAAATCCTATTCTGCACGCACTCGGCTAAATGCCAACTTTTTTAAGAGCGCGTAATATTTAGTTTAATTTTTTTTTTCGCCCGGTTTACCAAAGGTATGATGTCGCTAAAAAGCCTAATATGAAAAATTCCATTTTTTTTTAATATAAATCACAAGTAAATGTTCATTTGTTCATAAAAGTAAATATTTGCTTTAAATAATCATGATATTATATTTATTATAAACACAATTTAAAGACTCAAAAAATATTTACGCTGTAAAAAGAAAAAGAAAAAAAAAGAAGACGTATATCTCTCTCTTTAAAAAAAAACAATCACCGCCGACTGCACCTAGCGTGTGAAATACATTGCATGTTGAACCTAATCGTACTGCGATAAAAAACAGTTTTTGCGGAAGTGTATTGAAAAATCATTTTTTATGGTACGTTACGTTTTACGGTAAAACTCAATGTAAAGCACTCAAAACATAGTGCTGATGGATGCATTGAATAGTAAACGGGGCATGGAGGTAAAACTTGTAATAAAAAAAAAAAACTTGTGAAAATGTTGGAACTTTGACCCCAATATCGGCGTAACAAGAAGGTTCCCAGGTATGGTCTATGTTCAATGTTACCTTTGGACATTGACTCATCACTCGGCCCGGCTGACGCGCAGCCCAGTTAAAATACTATTAAGTTACACCTAACACGTATAGAACACGAATAAATTTGTACAATAGTGTGTATTTGGTAAAATAGTACATACAAGCTGTCAAATATTGTAAATAAATCAGATTTTAATTTTATATTTTTGTCTCATTACCCCTCACTGTGGCCAAGACACTTTTAGTCATCTTTGATCAGCCTCGTGAGTCTATGGGACTGGCAGTGAGTGTACCTTTTCCGAACCTGGAATTCCTGCCCACTATCCGTCTGTAATCTTAGGTCACATGGGGCACACATCCTGAACTTATCAATATATTTATTTATCAAATACTAGGTATATGACAGGATAGGGCTGTAGGGCTTAAATATAGGTCTTTTGATCATAGAGACTGTTAGGTCTGAGTAGGTCCTGTAAGTTATTATATATTTTCATGTAAAGTTCACACCCTTAACATTACTGCGGCAGTAAGTGACGTTCGTTAGGGTGGGCGTACAGTCTAGAACACAAAAATGATCGCAATGACGAGTGCCATTCGGCTTCGTTAGGGTGGGCGCACAGTGGAACGAATGTATGGGAGCGGTTGGACGTAGACATGTCCGAAAAAAAAGAGTAAAATTATGCCAAACTAATGATGCCATCTTATTCGATTACTTAATGCCTTCATAACTTGTGGTGATGAATTTCTTCATAACTCCCATATTTCGGGAGTAATTTGAGAAAATGTGAAATTTTACTATGAAAATGAGTGTATCGAGCTCTCTCCCTCCTGATTCCGGGCTTGTTTCAAGTAGCGGTCTCTAATACCATAATGCTAATACTAAGAGCTATATTTAATACTAAGACACATAGTGCGCCAAATGTGCACTTTCTGGGATAAAGAGTGATGTTTATTTTATAACACAATTTTTTTATTTTTTGTTTATTTTGTTGATTAAAACCGTTTTTCTAAAGGTTTACCTTATTACAATAACATTTCTGAGCAGCCAATTAGAGAAGATATAAGCTAATTAGGATATATAATTAGGGACTTAAGGTTTACATATAAAACTGATGCACTAATGATTACTGATAAGAACATTGCTATTATTTAATTACTAAATGGCTCTTAATACACTAATTTAGCATGCATCATTTACTAATTATCACAATAACTAATTACCTTGCAATATTTAACAAAGGATACCTGGGATACCTGGATTTTATATAAATAGGTCACTATTAGTAACTTTAAAATCAGTGTTGATTTACACCTCGTTGTATCCAAGCTAATCTCGCAATGTATTTTCCAAATTTTAATACAAATCTTGATATTCACGTTGCTTTATGCGCACGCGCACATAAAGATTTACGCGACTTTAACTATTTGTTCAGTGTTTTAAAAGATAACAGTTGTGTTCAGTTATGTGAAAGTGCTGAAACAAGTTTAAAAGACTGGTGTCGTCGATTTTGCTACCGCATTTATGCAAAATGGACACAGTCTGGAAGAAGCACAGATAAGTTTCGGAAGAAACATGAGATTTGGCTACAGGCTGCAATTCAATGGCCGGAATTACAGAATGAAAATATGGAACCTTCTACAGAAAATATAAGTGACGTCATCGAGCCCATAATTTCTCCTGCTAAATCTGATGCTTCAACTTGTACACATCCTAGTCCTCGTAAATCTTTTGAGGACCTTAGTAACCGGCAAAAAAGAAGACGCACTGAAGATAGTCTTTCATGCAGCAGTAGCAGCGCTGAAATTATGTTTTCGGCCGAAAGGGCGCTTCAAAAGGCAGGACAAAGCGATACAGCTTATGTTATGAAATACTTGACGGAGAATCCAGAAGAGGCCTCAAAAATCAAAGCCTTCATTGAAGGTAAATCAATTCAGGTACGGGAAATATCCCCTTTGAAGGCATTGGCTCTTTATGTATCGATGAACTTATCGAAATGGCGCTATAACACTCTTCGGGATTTCAACACTCAAGAAGGAGCTCTTCAATACCCGAGTTACTACATGTTGGTTAAAGAAAAAATTAAGTGCTATCCGGCCAAAGAAGATCTCACAGTTACAGAGAGCTCTGCAAAAATCAAATTACAAGCCTTGATGGATTTAACCTCAAGAAGACTTATTAGGTCGTTAGAAACCCCTGTTGATCCCAATCAACAGCTCGTATTGACCAGCAAATGGGGTTTTGACGGATCATCTAGCCAAAGCATTTATCATCAAAGGACGAGTGAAGATGAGCAAATCGATCTTGCTAGTAATTTTATGATTAGTCTTGTACCACTGCGGCTCGTCTCAAAAGGTGTAACAATTTGGGAAAACGAGCGACCATCTTCCACTTCATTTTGCCGGCCAATATTGTTTAAGTTTATAAAGGAAACCAAAGAAAATGTGCAGAGAGAGATGGCTGAAATCGAAGCAGAGATTGAAGCCTTAACTCCATCCACCATCACTGATGGAATTAGTGTCAAACACCAACTGCTGTTGACAATGATTGATGGTAAAATTCATTCCATTATATCCGATACAGCAGCTTCAGTGTGTGACATATGCAAGGCTTGTCCTAAAGAAATGAATAATAATGAGTTAATCAAAGATAAACACGCAAACGAGGACATGTATAAATATAGCTTAAGCACCCTTCACGCTTGGATTCGGTCAATGGAATGCTTATTACACATTTCCTACAAATTAGACATAAAATCATGGCAAGTAAGGGGTGATATAGCAAAAAGGCAAGTTGATGACAGGAAGAAAAGAGTTCAAGAGGCTGTAAGAAGAGAAACGGGCTTACTTCTCGATGTTGTGAAACAAGGCAGTGGATCCACCAACAATGGCAACTCGGCAAGGAGATTTTTTGAAAACTACACTAAATCTGCTGAACTGACCGGAATAGATGCTAGGCTTTTAAGAAAAATCTGTGTGATCTTGCAGTGTATTTCATCAGGAGAGAAGATCAACGTAACTAAATTCCGAGAGTTCTGCTTTGATACTGCTAAGCTTTACGTGGAGTTATACCCATGGTATTATATGCCTTCTTCACTTCATAAAATTTTAATGCATGGGCCAGACATAGTTCAGAACATGTCAATTGTGCCCATTGGTTTTCTATCCGAAGAGGCATCTGAGGCTAGAAATAAAGATTTTAGAAAATATAGAGAGGGGCATTCTCGAAAGCATAGCAGTATCTCATGCAATGAAGATATTATGCACAATCTTTTACTGTCTTCTGATCCACTTGTTACAAGTATCCGTCCAAAAGGAAATAAGATTGTAAAAAAATCTTCTTTTAAGGAATTTTATGAGCTTACGGATTCTGAGAAAAGTGATATCGAATTTGTTAACATAAATGATTTAGCGGACATCGATTCTGAATTTGAATTAATTGATGATGATGATGATGACGAAGATAATTAAATGATGTTATTGTTTTAAAATGTGTAACTTAGTAAATTAGAGCTTACATCTTAATTATTTATTGTACTTTTAATGAAACTAGGTAATTTATTATCAACTTACTTAAAAGTCATACTCTCATCAGTTCTTGTGAATATTTTTGTTAATATATATTTCTGTATATATATAATATATTTATAGACCTCTTAATAAGTCTGTCTGCGGTTTAAAGTAAATACAAATGGGGAAAAAACGTTTTTTTTTTTAAATTTTCATTTCCTTTTATCCCAGAAAGTGCACATTTGGCGCACTATGTGTCTTAGTATTAAATATAGCTCTTAGTAATAGCATTACGATATTAGAGACCGGTACTTGAAACAAGCCCGGAATCAGGAGGGAGAGAGCTCGATACACTCATTTTCATAGTAAAATTTCACATTTTCTCAAATTACTCCCGAAATATGGGAGTTATGAAGAAATTCATCACCACAATTTATGAAGGCATTAAGTAATCGAATAAGATGGCATCATTAGTTTGTCATAATTTTACTCTTATTTTTCGGACATGTCTACGTCCAACCGCTCCCATACATTCGTTCCACTGTGGGGCGTACAGTCTAGAACACAAAAATGATCGCAATGACGAATGCCATTCGGCTTCGTTAGGGTGGGCATACAGTCTAGAACACAAAAATGATCGCAATGACGAGTGCCATTCGGCTTCGTTAAGGGTACGTTTACACCCATTATGTGTGGGTTTGATATATTCCTTTTGTACTATAAAACTTAACAAAAAAAAGTAAAGTGGCTCTGCAAATACTTCATCACGAAATTATAAACCCAAAATAATTTAAATAAAAATAAGTTCAAAAACTAAAACCCGGCTACGATGATACAAGAAAATATTCTCGTCTGAAATTGTTATGTACCTACAAACCATTCAATATTTATCGGACTCGTATCACATAACAATTTCAGACGTGAATATTTTCTTGTTTCATACTTTTTAGAGCGATGATTTTTCAGTAGTTGGGTTTTTATTAGTTCACGATATTTAGGTGCTAGCTTTGTCCTGCGATCTATTGTGCTACAATTTCAATAAATACTCCAGAGAGCAGAAAAGATTCCTTTAAAAAAAATACGTAACTAATATTAGCACTCAATTAAATACCCAAGATTTGCGTAATCAATTACTATAAATTTTAAAATGCCCTAATTGGCCAGTCGGAAATCCGACCCGCTATCGAGCCGACAGTTTTGAAGTACCAGCAGTGACATAAAAACGGTACATTGCATCATAAAGTACTTTAAATGAACATTTAAAGCTATTTAAGTCAAGAGTTTAAGTAACATTTCCGTTGTGTTGTGACTTTCCAACTTTCTGATTAACATTAAACTGGAGTAAAGTCATTTGAGGCAACAATCAGTGACTTGTGACCTTTCCTTATTTTGACACTATCTTGAATACTTATCTTTATCACATTATTTCTTTCTCTGAACTGAGCAAGTAAGCATAATCACTCGCTTTGATTTATGAACAAATAGAAATTATTAACTTTGCTTTTGAAGAAGACTTTGCTTTACTTGAAATTATCGCATTTTTCGAACTCCTTGATGTTATTCATCATTTGCCAAGCCTTTTCCCAACTATGTTGGGGTCGGCTTCCAGTCTAACCGGATTCTTATCTGAATACCAGTATTTTACATGGAGCGACTGCCTATCTGACCTCCACGACCCAGTTAAAACTGGGTAGTACGATACGTCTTGGTAAGACTGGTTGTCAGACTTTTTGGGCCACTGACTACCTGTAACGACTGACAAAGATGACAGTAAAGCAACAATGAAAAAATGAAACAAGAAAATATTCTCGTCTGAAATTGTTATGTGTGTTATAAGTTTATAACGTATAAGTGGAGGTTTAAATCTTTATTAGGTTAAACTAACTATATACATTGATAATTAAAAACTATTAAACTAAAATAAATAAACTAACAACAAACTATAAAAGGGCATCGAAAAACTCCTCCTCAACGCTGACAGATGTGCCCAAGAGACTGGCGGCGTTGCCACGTTGTATGGCAACACTTAGCCTCTGGCCAAAGTAAAAGCCAGCCCTTGGGTCGCGGGAAGCGTCAAATAGGCGTTTCGAAATTTCCTTAAATAGGCTATGAGCACTCGGACCCCACGGCCCTAGAGTTTCAACCCTAAACGGCTCGAAAATATAGTTACCACACAGGTTTCTATATTTACGCCGCTTGAAGTTCTCTGCAGTCGCAGCGGCAGCACCAGCACAGCACGATGAGCTTGGAAGATGGGATGGCGCAAGAGTATCGACGTATAAGTTGTTTATTTAATTGACGATAAATATTGAATGATTTTATTACTTTTTAGAGTGTGATTTTTAGTCTAGAGTAGTCGGGTTTTAGTTTTTGAACTTATTTTTATTTATTTTCGGGACAAAGTATTTGCAGAGCCAGTTTACTTACTCCTTGATGTTATTTTTTTTAATATAAATAAATAATTATGGACGCGGACATAATGAAGCAGCCCAGCAGTGGGAACGCTATAGGTTGCTTATGCACTCCTTGTACACGTTGATTTAATTATATCATCTACCACCGCTATCAGTGACAGTCCGCAACAGGTGAACGCATACAAGATGGTGCAACCTGCATGAACCGGGCGTGGTCGCCGCGCCCGCTGGAGCGAATAACTCCAGTTACAACTCGATTATAAAAGAATGCGTAATGTGAGAGATTTGCCATGTGCCTTCTGAGAAATTAATGCCCTGTTATTGATGTTTCGTAAGACGATACTATTCAGAGCATAAGAATTATCTGAGTGTTTCTTCTGTTTTGCAGCCTGCAGGAATTCAATACATAGTTCCAAATAGACATTGAGCATTTTTTGTATGGATACGAAAAAGTTGGATGTAAAATTGTGAACAAGAATCTTAGAAATAGCCTAGATAAGCCCGATTCCGAATTCCAGTCACACATTAACATTTCTATTCGACCGTTGCATAAGACATCAGGCTTCCACTCACGCCGATCAATAAAACAACGTTTAAACTTAGATAAATCTAATCAATTAGTAAAACAATTACATCTACAAGTACCACTAAATAAATAATATAAGAATAATTTTGAAAGGAGGTAAATTTAGGGTTTATGACGCGTATTTGTCCCCCACATGGTGTCGGACACCCCATTTGTAGTTGGCATTCCTATCCGTCTTTACAAATGTGTGAACAGGGCCCGTGACCCCACTGGTTCCTTTGTGGTCATGGTCATGGTCATGGTGGTGGTGGTCGTAATCGTGATCGTGACCACGCTTCGGACGCTGCCATTGCGGCTCTTCTAGGTCTGCTGACTCCGCTGAAAGGGCAAGGGTTAAATGAGTTGATCGTTGAAGAGAGAACTGTTTTTATTCTGTTTTAGGACTCAGTTTCTGACTAGAAAACTATTGGGTAAGGCAAATAATGGAATTAAAGCGACATGAAATATTGATAACGAGAACCGTGATGATCAAGAGACACTAAACAAAACAATATCTAGATGCAATTTGATGTAATAATAACCCATATACCCAAGGACACGTGTAATTTAGAAGCTTACAAGGAAGAAAAAGGAATAATGATTTTAAATCTGCACACATTTTACCGAGCCAATAATTATGAAGAAGACTATACTTTGTATCTCAAGTCAAGGACGTTCATGTCCATTTAAAAAATGCTAAGAGACTGATGGAGGTGGATTAGGAGTAAAATGAAGTGGAAGAAATGACTTGGAACATGGGTAAAAGTATATATTTTGATATAAATGATGAATGAATAATGATAACGGCAAATAAACTTACCCGGTGTTTTATGATGTGGCTGCACATTAGGTTGCGCGTGCCGCTGTGAACGAAGCTGCTGTAATGAATGAGGATGATGCGGTGCATGCTGCTGCAGATGTACGGGCGGCGGGGGAGCGAACCTAGTGAATCGCATCAGTCCTCGGGGCCCCGGGTAGAACGGTCTCGACCATGCTGATGTCGCTAGCACCGTACAGAATAAGATTAACTGGAAATAAGAATGATGGATATGATTAGGTACAAACGTTTAAAACAATAGAGCGATGATCTTTGTAGGTTGGTTGGTAGCAGCTGCGGGACTGTTCGAAAGAGATACCGCGGCCCTGGAACACAAAGGGCAAGGAAGGAACATGGATGGGTTTTAGTCAGTACAAG
This sequence comes from Lycophotia porphyrea, assembly GCA_950005105.1. NCBI lineage: Eukaryota > Metazoa > Arthropoda > Insecta > Lepidoptera > Noctuidae > Lycophotia > Lycophotia porphyrea. The sequence continues at coordinate 15,632,753 of OX465388.1, read as the reverse complement.
TCTGACACTCCCTTCTGGTCTGCCCAGAGCGGGAGAAGTCACTTGATGATTTCACATCCGAAAAAATAAAAGGTTGGTTGGTAGCCGCTCCTGAATTAAAAATAAATAATAAAAGCTTCCTCTTCTTCTTCAGTCTTCTGGGCACGTTTCCAGCTGACAGCAATGCGGAGGAGTACTTTGACGCCTAAATGTCCTATTGTCGTCGTTGTATAAAATTATGTAGGTACCGTACTTACTTTGAGACTTAGTTTTTAAATCATGGAAAAATGATCAAGAACAAATCCTACATAAACTTAGTTCGGATGTAGCTGAAGTGAAATTGCAAAATGAAAAAATCCATAATTGCTACTTGGAAATGGAAAAAAGTATTATTTTTACAAATGCAAAATACGAGGAAATTAAGTCCAGTGTCGAGGATCTTGGTAAGGAACGCTTAAATCTATTAAATCATATCGATGATCTGGAGCGTAAGGTTATGGATATGCAGTTGGGCTCCCGTAGCTCAACTATTGAAATAAGAAACCTTTTACCTGCTGAGAAAAGTTCACCACCATTGCCTTCTCTTATTGTTGATACATGCAAGGCTCTGGAAGTAGACATTCTTCCATCCGATGTACGTGATGTTTATAGTATTCCCAATAAGGAAGGCGACAAGAGGTCTATCATTGCTGAACTCCAGACCGTCACTCTCAAAAATAATGTCCTCGCTGCAGTCCGAAAATTCAATAAGAACCGAGCAAACTCCGAAAAATTGAACAGTGAGCACATCGGTCTCTCTGGAACTCGAACACCGATATACATTTCGGATCGACTGTCTGGCACCACAAGAAAATTGTTTTTTGAATCTCGCACGTTTGCTAATGCAAATGGTTTCAAGTTCTGCTGGACAAGTAATGGTAAAGTCCTACTACGCAAGGAAGAGGGGCAGAAATCTATCACCATAAAATCCAAGCAATGCCTAGAAAAACTTTGTGTTCAAAAGTGACTATCCAGTGGAGATAATTCTTTAGTCATAAGTAAGCTTTCACTTTTATATTCCCATAATCCATATATTTTAACGCATCTCATTATTTTTCCTTTAAATAAGTTAGATCATATTGTAATCCTGACACTTAAAACATACACTCACTCCCATTCATCACTCACACTGAAACACATCTCTTATACAACTCACACCATAACAATAAATACAGTCTACACTTACATTTTCACAAGAGTACCATGTGTATTGATAATGTATCATAAATACACATTTTCTGCAAATATAGGTAAAACAATCTTTCTGTTCCTGGGACTCAAGTTGCATACCTTTGCAAATGTTACGCAATCAGGTCACGTTCTGAGATCTTATGTCCTTTTCAAATGGCTATAATAAATAATATTAACTCTGAACTAGACTTAATAAACGTGGGTAGTTCACTAACTTGTAACCCAGAAGACTGCCTTAAGTTTGTTAAAAATTCCGATGACACTATGAAAATCCTACATTTAAATATACGAAGTATTAACAAAAACTTTGAACAATTGCGGATACTCTTGCACCAAACAAACATTAACTTTGATATCATCGTTCTGACCGAATGTTGGCTAAGTAAGGCCATTAACTTACCTATATTACAGGGCTTTCAATCATATCGTACAGAGATAAACTCGAACCAGAACGATGGAATCGTAATATATGCGAGACAGACTCTGCAAGTGTCAGTGTGGGAGCCTACGTTCATGGGTGGAGACTGCCTAGTCTGTCAAATAGATGACAGAAAAATTGCTTTAGTGGTAGTCTATCGGTCCCCATCGCACAGTTCTAGGGAAAGTTTTGATATGTTCCTAGATAGTCTAAATAATATTTACACTAAACTTTCCACATGGCAAAACATTGCTCTAATTGGTGACTTGAATATTGATATTAGCATGAACAGTAGAAATGATCGAAGTCTAGATTACCTCATACTTAATTCATCGCATGACCTACTTCCATCCCACCTTCTACCTACTAGGCTTGAAAATTGTCTAGACCACGCTTTCATAAAATCTTGCTTGCCTATCACCACACTGGTTCTTGAATCACACATCACAGACCATAAACCTCTTGTCCTTACCATCGCCAGCGCAGGTCCCACTCGCAAAACTTCTCACTTTTCTACTTCCGTAAATTATGAGGCAATTAAGCTAGACCTACAAAACCTAAATTTTACGGTTATCTATCAACTTGACGACCCAAACACGATGATGGACACTTTTATAAGTTTGTTAACATCGGTGATTGCTAAACACACCAAATATGTCAAGATACCAAGTAAAAAAAGGACTATCAAACCCTGGATAAACGCTGGCCTATTAAGGTGTATCCAAAATCGAGACAGAATGCATATTAGATCAAATAAAGAACCGGATAATTTAATACTTAAAAAAACTTATACACGCTACCGCAATTTTTGCAATGACCTACTTAGAAAACTGAAAATTACCCACGAAAGAAATGAATTTGAAAAAGCAAAAAATAACCCTAAAGCCCTTTGGAACACTATTAAAAACGTTACAAACACTGCTAAAATAAAAACAAGTCCGGTGGAACTACTGAAAATATGTGACAGTCCGAAAGCATCCATAAATGAAGTTTGTAAATTCTTCTGTAATGTAGGGAAAAACTTAGCGGATAAAATTTCATCACAGGATCAGTGTCCCGCAAATATGAATACTCAGGTTCTGAGTATCGGTGATAATACCCCACTTTCTCCAGCTAACTCTCTCGTCTTGCTAGAGGTGGACGAATCTGAAGTGGAGTCGCTTGTTTCGCAGCTACGAAATGACTGTGCGCAGGGTTGGGATGGTATATCACCTATAGTGTTAAAAATGAGCCGTCAGACACTAATAAAACCTTTGACGTACATCTTTAATAGCTGTCTCCGGGCGGGTATTTTTCCGGACGCACTTAAAAAGGCAATTGTGCACCCAATCCATAAGGGTGGAAGCAGAAGCTGTGTCAACAACTATAGACCCATTTCGGTTTTAACTGCTCTTTCTAAGGTTCTGGAAAGGTTTCTTAGTAGCCGGCTTAAGAACTTCTTAGATAGATACAAGATCATAGCAGACAATCAGTATGGTTTCCGTTCTGGTGTCTCAACTGAAGATGCAGTACTTGATTTGACGCAGTTGGTTGCTAGGAACCTCGATAGGAAAACCAAATGTCTGGGAATATTTCTAGATCTCTCGAAGGCATTCGACACAGTTTCTGTTTCCATGCTTATAGCCAAATTAGAGGTACTTGGTGTCAGAGGTATAGCATTACAAATTTTCAAAGATTATCTGAACAACCGCACCCAAAGAATCAAAATTGATAATCACTTTAGTGACGAAGAAACCTTATCCTACGGCGTGCCCCAAGGTAGCATTCTGGGTCCAATTTTGTTTCAAATTTATGTAAATGACTTATGCAGAATGTCCCTCCCCAACTCGACGATCTTTGTATATGCCGATGACACCGTGGTCATAGTTGACGGGTCAACATGGGATAGTGTTAAACGTAACGCGGATTTGGCACTACGTGAAATAATAAAATGGCTTAACCTAAACCTACTTACCCTCAACTGTAACAAAACAGTATATATTCCTTTCGCCATCCGTCAGAACACTGCACCGGATCACACCTTTTCGATAAGAGCGCACACTTGTTCCCAACTATCATCTTCATGTCAATGTCCTACACTCATACGTACAGATCACGTCAAATACCTCGGTGTTCAAATTGATTTTGGGTTACGCTGGGATAAACACATTGATGCCTTAACCACGAGAACGCTGAGACTGATACATATCTTCAAGACACTGAGAGCCTCTGCAAACCTTGATACCCTCAAAATGGTGTTCTATGCTCTGTGTCAGTCCGTTCTTGGGTACTGCATCAATGTATGGGGTGGTGCAGCCAAAACAACTTTTCTTAGAGTGGAGAGAGCTCAGAGAGCTATATTAAAAGTGATGCTACGAAAACCCTATCGCTATCGAACAACTCAACTCTACTCAGATAGTAAGGTACTAACAGTTCGTCAGCTCTTTGTGTTGCATTCCGTACTGAGAAGACACTCCAGTATCCCACCGTCTGATCCTAACAAACGAACCAATATTCCTCCAGGTACACAACACAAAACCGCTTTTGCCAAACATCAATTTTTCACACTAAGCTCACTAATCTATAAGAAAATTCATAAACAACTAAATATTCTAGATTGCAATAAATTTAAATTAAAAGCTAAGGTGATGGAATGGTTACTTCAACAGGACTATACACAAACTGAATCACTACTAACATACATTGCCTAATATTGCCTTATTTTTGCTCTTATTTCTTAACATACACCACACACTCACTATTCTCATACAACAACTCACCACACATACACACATCATATACACAACCCCACACATTCACCCCTATACAAACATAGGTTTTAAATTGTTACTCTATATTAACTTTCCCTTTCCCTTTTTTATTTATTTTTCCCTTTTGTAAAAATATAATGTTTAAAAGTAAATCCCTATAGTTAACGTAAACAATAGTTGGCACAGTCCGCAGTTACATAATCCATAATTTTAAGTAACCTCACAGCTGAACACTGTCTCTTAAGATACAGGTTATCCTAGTTTGAGAGGCAGGGCTCACAATATCTGTATACAGACTGCTGCAGCGTATTAATTAAGTAAGCATCTATTAAGTAATAGCTTTTGCCCGCGGCTTCGCTTGCATTTTTAATTTGACATTGAACTAAAGTTATCATATAGGAGCAAGAAATGAGCCCAATAATAATATAGCTCCAGTAAATCTGATGATGATGATGATATAACTGGATACCATTAGGCACTACTTAGGCATTCATCTAGGTGTCGTGTTAAGTGTTAGTGAAAAGTAGCTTTAGTCTAGAACCCTTACTATGATCTAACCCACAAATTAAGTCACTATCAAAATTCTTCACAAATGTTATTATAATTTGATGTCTAAAGTTAATTAATATTCTACGTTAAGTTAATTGAACACTATGATATAACGTATATAAGCCTACTGAAGAAAAAAACCTGTTTGAAAATAATTTAATAACCAGAAGCAGTGAATTCATTACAAGAGTTAAGTATACGTTAACGTTTTTAATTAAGGCATTATATAGTAATTGGAGTAAAATAATAACATGTTTGTTGTTTAACAGAACCTATTATAATATACCTATTATATTGAGCCTTATTATATTTTTAAGTAGTATTGGTAAATAACGAGTTTTTAAAATTGTAGCTGGCTAATGAGGAAGAAAATGACAGAAATGTTTTCAGGAACAAATATTATTTGAATTTCCTGAGATTGCTGAACTTTGTAATTACTTTTGACTCTACATAACTAATATGCCTAGCCTTTTCCCAACTATGTTGGGGTCTGCTTCCAGTCTAACCGGATGCAGCTGAATACCAGTATTTTACATGGAGCGATTGCCTGTCTGACCTCCACAACCCAGTTAGTACTGGATACGATTCCCCTTGGTAAGACTGGTTGTCAGACTTTTTGGGCCACTGAATTCGTAACGACTGCCAAAGATCTACAAATGACAGCCGTGACCAACGGCTTAACGTGCTTTCCGTGGCACGGAGGAAACTCGATATATAATGGGTGGTCACCCATCCACAGACCAACCTAGGCACGCACGGCTTAACCTAAAGATCGACCCGGGCGGCTGTTATTACTTAGCCACGACCTCCTCACACACTCCTTTAACTCTACATAATTAGACTTATAATAATGTCCATGTTCCACAAATTAGAAGAAAATACTGTTATTCAAAGCATTATGAGAGAAGTTAAAGTAATCCTAAAAAGTACTACTTAGGCACTATTCTAGGTCTAAAAAAAAAAAAATAGCTAAACGTTTAAGAAACTGGTATTACAAGCGTCAACATTACACATTATAATTAATTTATGCACGAATAATTGCGATCTAATTGCCCAATCCTTATCTCAACGGCCGCAAGTACTAACACGTTCATAACTTGATTAATTGCAATAATGTGATTTATGCAATATGATAATCAATTTAGTAGGCGAATTAGAGATTACTTAATAGATTACTATTACTAAGACTCCGCTGTCCGTCTGTCTGTCTGGCTGTATCTTATGAACTGTGATAGCTAGATAGTTGAAATTTTCACATAATTGTTTTTCTATATATAGCCGCTATAACAACAAATAATAAAAATATAAATTTTTCATAGAAACGTGTTTTTTTTCGGTTTATGGTACGGGTTTCTTGTATGGGAGCCCCCTTTGACATTGGCTATACTGTTGACGTGGATGACCCTATCGGTCCATAAACTGACCCGGTCGGCACTCCGTAATCAACTTTACCGAGGTCACTGTCTACTCCTTTATCCCTAACTTTTAGATACCTATTATCTAGATACTGCCTGAACCACCGTTTTACAGGGCCCCGTATTCCACACTCATCCATGGCCTGCAGCAAGCCCATATGCTCCAGAGTATCAAAGGCTTTTTTAAAATCAATAAAGGTCGATAAAACCACCTCTTTTCAAATTCAATGAGATGTTTATGTCATCTATAAACATACTTAATGCCGTTGTTGTGCTTCTATTTGGTCTAAACCCGTGCTGAATATCTGTTATTATATTATCATTTTCTACAAACTTTGTGATTTTTCCTATAATTAGTTTTTCAAAAAAAAAAAAAATACACTCAATATCGCGATGGGCTGATCTTTGTGTACTCTTTGTGTTCCCCCCTTGAAAATTGGTTTAATAATTAAGGTCTTTAACTCATTAGGGTATACCTGTCGATGTCAATGTCGATACACTTATTAATGAAATGTGCAAGAACTTGAGTGATAGGATACTTCATAGTTTTTAAATCCTGTACTCGAATGCCATCAGAGCCTGGGGACTTACTGCAGCTTCACTTATCTATTATTAAACATATATCTCTAGGGCAGGCCTTTTAAAACTAAAACTTACATCACTTAATTTGGTATCTTTGTGAAATACAGACAACATTTCAATTACTCCTAGTTTCAGGGGCCTATTTAACACAACTGCAAGGCGACAGGAATTTTTGGCATTGTCAGTTAAAATATTACATAGCCTAAGGAAGGGCCCAGCTTTATTGCAAGGAACTTTCTAAGTTTTGAACTGTGACTGCTGACTGTAAAACAGCCAATTCTTTTGGACAAGATAAGTACAAAATTAATTTATTCTCAGTAAAGAATCAAAAGGTATATTATATCCCTTTTGATCAAAAGGTTACAAAAGTTAAACTTACCAATATTCTGGTGTCCATTTTTAAACTCATGTACTACAGTGTAAGTGAACTCGATAGCAATGGCGTTCACGGTGTCAATCAGCTTCTTATAAATAAGAAAGAAAACGAATTTATAACACTTTCTATCGACGATTTTACGCTCGGCCGCGTCGATTCGGCCGACATCGACGAATCGGAGAATATGGTCCTCTGAATGAATTTACCTACACTAACATGCATATCTAAGGAATGAATTTAGATATAGAAATTGAAGCAGGTTTGTTTTTATTAATCGTTTGTAACTGAGGAAAGTCATCTAAGAGCCAGTTATACAATAGAAGTGATGTTGAATAATATTTAAACGGTGATAGTTACCTGTTGGTACGATTAAAGACACGCAGTTTATATGAATATAAACGAAGAAATGGCGATCTGTGGTGACTGTCTACCGCCATGGGAAAAAGGCGTGAGTTTATTATGTATGTATAAACGAAGAAATGTTATGTGTTACGTTTTATTTTCAAGAGTTTCAAGTGAATGTATTGTATTTATAATAATAGCAGCCTGTTTGTTTTCTTTCCACATCAATCGATAATTGGAGCTTTGATGTCAATACCAAAGAAGTCTGTGCGAAGTGATTGGTTCAGTGTGTGCAATCACGTCTCCGACAGGAACTGCATAATGTCTATTAGTAGTGCTGCACACAATCATGTTTGTAGATGCTGACCGGAGTTTGCCGAAAATGGAAACTAAATAAGAATTTCTTTGGTTTTATTGTTCAATAAATACTGCCTCATTGTTCAAATACACCTTGGGAGGCGATGTAGATTCTGTTCTAAAAGATCTAAATTTCCTAAAAAATGAACTTTATTCCATTGGCCTCGCCCTCAACCTTTCAAAATGTGAAATTTATGTACGGACAGTACCGACAGACAACTGACTCTATCAACATTTAACGCAATAGCCCCTGGCATCAAAATTACAGAAAAAAGCTCTCTTTGTCTCCTTGGGTCTCCCATCTTTGAAAATTCTTTTCCCTGTTTTATCGAGGAAAATATTCAAAATTTCAATGATGTTTCGGAAAGATTGCTCGAAATTAACATACATTCGGCCATCACAATAATTCGTTACTGCTGTTTCAGTCCAAAATTAACGTATTTCCTTCGTGCTTCCCCTTTATGGAAGCACACTCCCCTTTTGGACAAAATGGATGAAATTATCAGACATACTCTAACGTCAATTTTAAATTTGGGTTTGGACGACCGAGCTTGGACACAAGCTACTCTTCCTATTCGCATGGGAGGACTCGGCGTCCGCAAAATTTCGAGTATTAGTTTACCAACTTTTATATCCTCGGTCCACGGCACTAAGAAATTAATCAGGAATATCCTGTCTTCCACACTGATTGATTTTGATGTGCCGTGCATGTCCGAGGCTATCGATGCTTAGAAACTCGCTTGCCCGAATACTGAAGAACCCGACCATCCATTTTCCCAGAGACGATGACGACGGACGAGCCGCTCTGCAGAGTAGTTCAGAGCAATCTGCTGAACACATCTGCTACTACTGCTGAGCGTGCGCGTCTACTGGCTTTGGGTCAGTGGGAGTCGGGTCTTTGGCTACACGCACTGCCGTCGTCGAGCATAGGCACATTGTTCGACGACACAACCTCCCGCCTCGCTGTTTCTTTACGACTTGTTGCCGCCTGCTGTTCTCCTCATCGCTGTCACTGCGGTGAAGCTGTCAACAACCTCGGTCACCACGGCCTGTCATGCAGCCGAAGTGCGGGCCGTTTTGCACGGCACGCAAATATAAACGACATCATCCGACGAGCTCTTGTCACCGTCGGCGTCCCAGCTGTTTTAGAACCCAATGGCTTGGCACGCGACGATGGCAAGAGACCGGACGGCATGTCTTTGTTTACTTGGAAGATGGGTTGGCCTTTAGTGTGGGACGCAACATGCGTCGATAGTCTTGCACCATCCCATCTTCCAAGCTCATCGTGCTGTGCTGGTGCTACCGCTGCGGCTGCAGAGAACGTCAAGCGGCGTAAATATAGAAACCTTTGTGGTAACTATATTTTCGAGCCGTTTGGGGTTGAAACTCTGGCGCCGTGGGGTCCGAGTGCTCATAGCCTATTTAAAGAAATTTCAAAACGCCTAGTTGACGCTTCCCGTTACCCAAGGGCTGGCTTTTACCTTGGCCAGAGGCTAAGTGCGTGGCAACGCCGCCAGTCTCTTAGGCACATTACCAGCTGACAGCGTTGAGGAGGAGTTTTTCGATGCCCTTTTATAGTTTGTTGTTAGTTTATTTATTTTAGTTTAATAGTTTTTAATTATTAATGTATATAGTTAGTTTATCCTAATAAATATGGGATTTTTCAAAGTAAAAAAAAAATGCTATAAGTCAATCATAATCTAGATTACGTAATCGACAAAAACAAAATGTAAGTATCTGAAAAACAAAATTCAGAAGCCAGAAAATCGATTATGCGGAAAAACCAATCAATCAATGAACTCTAAAATCCGGTAGACTACTGTAGCGAGGCAAAAGATTCTGTAATAACTTACAGATAGTCACCAATAAAAAACTGAAAGTGAAGTAAAGCGTATAATAACGTAATCTTATCATTTAGTAAATACATCTTTAATATTGCAGCATCCATTAAATCATTAATCATATTTATTTCTGTAAATTGGTTTTACAAAACACTTTTACACGGCACTTCATGTTATGTGTTAAAGCTAGATGGGGCCGATGTTTCGTACCTGACTACTCTAAGAAGAAACAGCCGAAATAAACTCAGAGGTCTCTTTTATAGTCTAGACATTGGCAAAATCGTATGAGGACCATGCATTAATGTCTGAGATGGTCTTTTTAAGAAATAACCACATAGATTTGAGTGGACCTGTCCAGTCAGTGCAAGCATTTCTCAGTGATTGTGTAGCTCGAATGAAACACAAAAACATACCCAAGGAGCTCATTAATTTGTACTAATGTGTTTTAAACTGCAAAAAGTAAAAACAAAAGTAAGTAAGTAGTGTATAAAGCGGAGTTTTGAAATTCGACATAAAGGGAGATTTACACAGAAACATCAATGCCAAATAATTAAGAGCTTATTATTTCATTTTTGTAATGATTTTAATTTTTATTACTGCGTTGCATTGTTGTATGCAAAGTTAATTTGCAATATTATATATTCGCTACAATCATTAAGTAGCTTGGTACTCTCATGTTTATCATTTTCTTTACCCGCACTTCGTAGGCACAGCATCCCATGTGCAAAGAAGAGTTTTTGCATTTAATGGTGTTGTACGGGTACACTTCTGACAACCGTTTTGGGGAGCACAGTTGTATTTTATATTGTTTATGTTACTTAAAGAGAGAACAATCAATTTGTTCTTTTACATCAACTTAGAAACTCCGCCAAACCATAAATACAATGGCAGGAACTGTCGGCATCAGCATAGTTCTTATACTTATGAGAGCACGACCAATTCAATGTTTCCATTCAAACCCACAATTATTCTTCACAAATTATGTTGTAGGAGATTCGTACAAAAAACCTTCATTGAACTCTGGGCATGCTTTATCTACTAATACTGTGTTCTTACTTACTATCTGATGAACTCTCACCTTGACAATATGCCTCAAAAGTTTCCATAGTTTTTCTACCATAGTCCCATTCTTCTATACAAATCTTTATTCACGTTTCCATGTTTCCATGATCGCTATGGTCGTGGCCTAAATGATATTGACCAGAATTCAAAAACTTTCCAGAATACAATATTGCATCGATTTATTGAACATTTTGCGTATATCTGAGAGGTCAACTAACATTAGTTTCGGTTTTTAAATAAGCATGCTTCGGTCCCCAAGTTATAAGAGATTCGCTAATCAAGTACATACGTAACTTACGTTACGGCTGTGTTTCCCATGTATTATTTATGTCGAGTTGTCAAGATTTATTCCGTCAGGCTCGTACATCATGTGGGCAGACGATGGGTTTCGTGCAATGAAAACACACTAGGTGCGATACACTGGCTCTATTAAAGTAACGAATTACTTGAAATTACATACAACTCGGGACACAATGAATCGGGGTACAGTTCCAAGAACTACCATAACGTCTCAACTCCGCTGCGATCAGACATTGAATGTCGATTTCGCCCCGAACTGAAAACATCAGGGCTCTGTAGAAGCACGCTGTGTGTTGGTAGACTTTGTGATGTCATTGTTTCCACTAGCGCGCTTGCGAATTGTTTTACGTCCGAACCAATGACTGGATCCGACATATATAACACCCACATACTGGCAGTTTGGTATTTAACATAACTTGTCGCCTGTAAGCCGAAGGGTTTAGCCAGTTATGTTTAAATCCAATGTAATAGATCCTATTGCCATTAACCGGGCACAAAACCAAACTCCGTGGCTGGTACTGAGAAATTCTTGATGGGAAAACCCAATAAAAATTTGCCCGACCCGGGAATAGAACCCTTGACCTCACGCTCAGTAGTCGCGATTGCGACCACTAAACCAAGGCAGTCGAGATGATATTTTTGAGAAGGAAAACATCGTGAGGAAACCGGCATGTCCTAGAACCAAAAATTCGAAGACATGTGACATCTACCAATCCGCACTGGGCCCGCGTGGTGGATTATAGCCCAATCCCTCTCATAGAGAGAGGAGGCCTGTGTCCCTGCAGTGCGAACATTATAGGCTGATGATGATGATGATGATGAATAGAGAGTGAACCTAATACCACTTACCGAGCAGTAATCCAGACTACAATGCAGGTTACTATTGAAACAATGGATATAGATAGATATTACTAATTAAATGAAATAGGCGTGTGTTATTTTATTCGACGATCATCATCTGCCTAGCCTTTTCGCAACTATGTTGGGGTCGGCTTCCAGTCTAACCGGATGCAGCTGAAATACCAGTATTTTACATGGAGCGACTGCCTATCTGACCTCCACAACCCAGTTAATACTGGGTAATACGATACCTCTTGGTAAGACTGGTTGTCAGACTTTTTCGACCACTGACTACCTGTAACGACTGTCAAAGATGTACAAATGACAACCGGGACCAACGGCTTAACGTGCTTAATTTTATTCGACGATGATAATTATTATTTATTCATTAGCCATTTCTGTCCCACTGCAGGCCAAAGGCCTCCCTTCTCTCCTTCCATTTATCACTATTCAGTGCTGTAGTACGCCAATCCTTGTGGAAAGAGTCGAGTTCGCCCCGCCATCTCCTTCTGGGCCTGCCGCGTTGCCGTTTGCTGCTGTTTGGGACTGATGATAATACACAACGATATTAGACAATGTTACGTTGATAAAAGAAAAATCTTTTAATTATATCATCATCAGCCTATAATGTCCCCACTGCTGGGACACAGGCCTCCTCTCTATGAGAGGGAATGGGCTATAATCCACCACGCGGGCCCAGTGCGGATTGGTAGATGTCACATGTCTTCGAATTTTTGATTCTAGGACATGCCGGTTTCCTCACGATGTTTTCCTTCACCGTTTTTGAGAGCAGTGGTGATGATATAAATTACAGAAAGTAATGCGCCTGCCTGGGTTCGAACCCACGACTTACTGTTCGTAAGTCGGGGTCGCTACCACTGGGCCACCGCTGCTCTCATAAAGCCTTCATAATTCCGTTTGTCGCTTACAACTTGTGCCAGTTGTATCATTTGTTGTTAGGCTTGTGGATCGTGATGTTTGCCTTTGCGGCTCGTTCGGAAATCGTATAGTTGTACTACACTGACATACTTTCTTGACGACCACGGTTCACGTTTCACAACGCCAGATTGTAAGTTGTACCCTTTTGTAAGCTTCAGGCTACCGTTTACTGTCTTGTGAAAATAATGTGGGCAGAAAGGGGGCCTTTTCTACCAACATTATTTTTCATACAGTCCATTCATCGAAAAACTATACCTACTCACGCCTTCCTACCAAGAAGTCTTGATCTCGAAATAAACATAGAGTAATAGAGTGCAATAAAAAGTAAATAAAACACCTAAATCTTTCAAATTAACTTTCAGGAGGCTAGCAAACAAGCGGCAACGAGTAGCATTAAATTAAATTGAAATAAAATCTTGATAGAAAAGTCATAACATTCATTTTGCATCAGCACTTTAATACCCCACATTAGTCAATGAGAGATCATATGAAAGTTTTTTCAATAAACATATGTTATTGCATAAGAAACAGTTTGAAGATTGGCCTGTTGGTCTAGTGGTTAGTGACCCTGACTGCTAGGACGGAGGTCGTGGGTTGGATTCCCACACAGGACAAATCTTTGTGCGATGAGTACGATTATTTGTTCTGTATCTGGGTGTATAATTTATCTATAATATGTATGTATTTAGAAATATATAAGTATGTTTATCAGCTGTCTGGTTGCCATAGTACAGGCTCTGCCTAGTTTGGGATCAGATGGCGGTGTGTTGGTTGTCCCAAGATATTATTTATTTATATTTATTTAGTTCGGTTTTACACGGGGTCGTTCAACTACTGGTGTTGAACTTTTAGGACACATTTATAATGCCTGGGACGATCAATGCGATGCTTTGGGCATTTTTTGCGATTTGTCTAAGGCTTTCGATTGCGTTCTTCATGAAACATTAATCAGGAAACTCCAACAATCCTGATGAGAAATTTCTGATCGAAAAGCTCAATAACATTTTCATTGACCTGGGATTCGAACCCAGGACCCCATGTTCAGCAGTCGCGCTTGCGACCACTAGACCAACGAGGCAGTCCCTTGAGTACCTACCGTTTAATAACGTAAGGATCAATATTTTAGCATAAAAGTGGATATTTTGATTTGCAATTTCTAAGATAATGTCCTGCCCCTTTCAGTTATAATAATAATCATTTTTATTATCAGGCATCTAAGGCCCATAAATAGAATACACAGAATAATCTTCTCTTCACAGAATAATCTTCTCTTCTTCTTTTCTTCTTCTTGTTATTGACCTCATCATAATCTCATGAACAAAGCACATCAATAACGGTCTCTCACAGTAATAATGTCATTACCATCGCAACTAGGTACATAACGAGGTATATCAATAAAATGTCGACACAAACAAACAATGCGCCATCAGCTTTTTGTACTTTCACACGGCACAGAAATAACGAACGGTGATTATTTGACGTTTTTATTACAATAAACACATAGTTTCGAATGTCATTGTAAAAAATTGTATGACATTTCATCAGAAGTATACTCCAAAAATTCGAAATATGTTTGACAATGATGTGACATCACTTATACATCATTATGTGTGAGTTTATCGTGATTACCTGGTAACGAAGATTGCTCAGAGATTGCACAGTTACAGACACGGTTTTTTTAATAAACAGCTCTTTGTCATAGGAGTCACAGACAGCCCACCGTTCCAAGACTGCATGGAGGAAGAAGATACAGCAGCCCACGTGCTTTTGCACTGCTCAGATGTTCCCCCATACAGGGCAAAGTACTTCGGTAACCCAGGTACTCCCCTCGAGATCGTCAGCATCACCAAGGCGCTGTTGGCCTTTCTCGGGGAGTTGCGGTGGATCGAATAATTTTCCCACACGTACGCAAAATATGCGCTTTGAACGTGGGGTTGCGGAAACCAGCCCGTTATACAATACAACTAAGATCTTAATTCTTACAGTGCATCTCAGTAGCTCTTTAAGGTCGCTGCTACCACTTTTGGGATTGTCTTTCTATAAATACGTATATCGCAATATTTTAGAGAACTGACTCTCCCCGTCATTGCGATCATTTTTTGGTTCTAGACCATGCCTGGGAACCTTTTAGTTACAGAGATATTGGAGGTCTAAGTTCCAACTTTTTTACAAGTTTTTTTTTTTTAAATACATGTTTTTATTGTAAGATTTTTACTTTAAACACCTCCAGGGCGCCCTTGCTATTCAATCCATCCATTGGCACAACGTTTTGAGTGTGTTTCATTGAGTCCTACTGTAAAACGTGATTTTTCAGCCCAAAAAAAAGGCGTTTCCCAGCACTAATTTTTGCGTAAAGTTACTTATTTTGATGTACATAATGCTTGGTTGACGGCTTCGTGAAGAGTCTGTTTACACTCTGTATAGCACACAAGCTGAAAATATTAAGAGCCAATAAGCCATTCTCCCATGTAACTTCCGAGTTGGCTTAATACGTATTCTTCTTTCATCTCTCATTTCAACCACGTCACTAACTCTTTCTCACACAATCCGTCCATCTTTTGTTACGTCTTCCTCTCCCTGTCCATCCATCAACATTTATATTCATCACTCTTATAGTCGCGTGCATTTCACCCTCCTTATCTCATACGAAGCCAAACGTTGTCCCTTCCACTTAGACACTGGTAACCCACTCTATAGAAAATAAAAAGTTCCCTAAATGGCTGGCCAAGATGACGCCTCTACACTTTAAGACACTCCTTCGGTTTAATTTTAAAAGTAGGTTATTCTCATCCTAGTTGTACAACAAACCAAAACAGATGCAGTAATTACAGATTACGTAATATTACTTTGATATCTCATTCAAAGCAATATTTGGGTCACTCAGATATTACTTTGTTTTAACTATTTATTTTTTCATCTTATCGTATAAGTATTAGGTCTAATTAGAATGATGAGTTGACTTTAAGTTTACCTCCAGTATGTTGGACTAACCGAGGGATGCACGATGTAAGGCATTAGCGGAGAGTAAGTAGTAACCTAGACAAATATGGTCTCCATACATCTTATGGGTCAATTAACGCACAATACAGTAGAAAAATAATAATTTGATGAATACTTTGACAAATGTATAAGAAAATACATGTTCTTAATCGAACAGTAGCAACCAAGCAAGAAACTATTAAATAATAATCATCTTATTGGAAACAGAGGTTGATTGCTTGGCTCGTCCGCTCCATTTCTTCCTAATTGCGTGCAGACTTATAAAAGTGATTTTAAACTGTTTTTTCCAAATGCCAATCAGTGATTACTCAATCTCTGAAACGTTGGATTACCCAATCGTGGTCATCGTCGTTAGTTGCGTCATTTGTAAGGGTTATGTTCTTTTCAGGGGCTAAATGATTATGTTCTTGAATGTTTTTTACAGTTGTTCCTGCTTTAAATTATTACTGGCACAATTATTATTATCACTGAATGCTAAAAACTAAAACTATTACTGCTACATACTTTTCAGAAAAATCGACCATCTTATTCAGGGCCAAACACTTGGAAGCCAAATAAATTATACATCAGAAGATAATAATAATTAATCACTTACAAATACTACACTATTGTATTAAGCAGTCTCAGAAAAAAGGAAGTTTGAGTGCTAAAATAAATCTATCATATTAATGTCGGCAGTAAAGTCAGGAATCAATTTCTTTTGCCTACTGTTGAGTAAATATAGATTAACGTTTTTGTTCTTCCTAATCCGTAATAATAGCCAATCGGGCTATAGCAGATATTTTCACAATTGGCCACGGAAAGCCGAACAACTTTGAAGTCAATGACGCGGCACGATTCGTAATGGGCGCATCTGAGATTGCCAGAGATAGCCAACATTTGACATGGAAAATGGTAAACAATAGCGGTCAAGATGACATAGTATTGATAAGTAAGAACAACACCGCTTTATGAAGGCCACATGTTTCATAGAACTTAATTTCCATGACCGAGACTTACGCGTCCCAGTTAGCATCGGCTCCGTTCGTCGGAAGTTATGTTCTCTTGTTTACTAAAGTTGTACCCATTCTAGATATTCCTATGTCGGCCTAACGACTTAACGTTTTCTAGCTAGTTTATTGAATTTATGGCTCAAAAATCAGCCTATGTCAAATTTCAAGTCCGTCCATTATTCAAGACTTTAAATTATCTGCTGCAGCATCAAATAAGATAGTTTTCACGAGTGTTTGGTTTCTGTTACAAAATTCATTATTGTCCTTTATCTTATCTCCCTTCTTAATAATTTTACAATGACTTATATCCTTAACATATGGAGTTCCAAAGATACTATTTAGAGATTGATTGCTGATTCGATAACTGTTGTCAACCACTGCACAAAGTGAACTGTAGCAGTCTTGTCTATAAATGTACTACCAGCAGAGTTAAGCACAAACCTTCGATCAAACAGCCAAGATGTCACAACGTCTTGACATTACGGTAATTGTACTTGAATTTAATTATTATTTTAATCAAAATCATAATTGTTAAATGGAAAATGTCATAAATTTTACTGAGTGAAAGTGTTTCAGTGTTACAGTGTTTTCGTTATCTAGTTCTCTATTTTGGGAGTTGCATGAATTTAAACTGAATTTGAAGTTACGATCACCGTTTCAAAGATGTTGTGGTGTTTCATTCGTGTTTATAAAACTCACCACTCTCTGTTAACACCACGTGTGACACTTCTTTGTTATTCACATAAACTTCTTGGAACTTTCAGAAATGGCTGTGGTGTCTGCTAGCAGTCCATGCTGGGTCAGTCTGGGGAGTAGCAAGACCTGTCACAGTCCGGACTCCTCCAAGCAATCCTTCTACTATTGAAGCACAGGCGAAGTTTTTCCAGTAAGTACTAAGTACCTACATACATACATTCATACCTTACATTTGTTTGAAAATGTTTGGATATTCTTAAAAACCATCATTACCAGTTTTAGGTTCAAATATTCTCTTCATTTTTTGATAGTTAGTATCAGAATTTTCACAGCACTGAAAGAATTTAGGCCTAATCACTTGATGACTAATTTAACTCTCGTGCAACAGCCTCATTATAAAACTTTAGCGTCAACCTTCAAGTCACTTGGTTTCTATTGTCGCTGGCATGCAAATAAGTTGCAACATAGCCAAACATTGACATACTTTACGCCGTAGCAATTAGAGAAAGGGGTTTGGTGACCAAAATGTTTCTTTAGTCGTCATTCCATTCACTATTGGATACTCTAGTGTTTCGATTATATCGTCTTGAGAGGCAATTTCAAAAATCAAAACAAAAAATATCGTTGAAATTATACTCTAGAGAGAAAATAGTCCCGCTGTTTTGAACCAGTTTTTAAATAGGATGCATACCATAATGCCATTGTATTATTGCGGAATGTGTCCTTGAATAGATATTCTTAATACTACCGCATTTTATGCAAATAATGATACATATTTTGAATGGACGTTTGCAGACACTAAAGAAAGCCACTTGCTACGATATTCACATACTCTTGAATTATTCCATAATAATATAAGTAAGAAAGGAAAATACTTTGCTTTATAGGGATTTTTTCTCAGTACAGTTGAGTCCATACAAGATAGAGTTCGGTCACGTCTGCGAGGACCCTAACACGTGGGAGCAACGATACGAGAAGAAAGACTTTAAGAACCACAGGGACATGGGAAAAGTAATACACATCCTTTATCTCGCTCTGTCTCTAACCTCTTTCTATTTTCTCTCTCTTTCCCGCTTTGCTTCGCTTGGCTGAAGGTATAGACACTTGCCGAAAGCTGACCAGTTTGATCAGGGACATCGGTTGGGCAGCGAACGACACTTCACTGAAAGACATGAGAGGGCCAAGCCTTCTGAAGGACTGTTCTCGGCCAAAGTATGCTTTCTATGCTTCATATTACTACTTTTTAATCGCAGGATTTTCCTTCCCTCAGCATTCTCCCTTGTAATTTCCACTAACTAGTCGGTCGGCAAACTGTTGAAGTATGAAAATACAACTGAAGGAAAATCCCGCGAATATTATATTTATCTATCTCAACGTATGCATATTTCGGTGTATTTCTTCAATAACGATTTCATTATACATCCACTTTAACTAAGTACTTACTATAAACTATTAACTTAAGTCAGATCTTTGGTAACAAAATCGTGATGCTAACTTTCTTTCTTTTTTTATTAACATAATCTCTGAACAGACATTGTGTAATTGCCTAACACTTACATTAACCATATATTTATGTCTATTATTGTACTAACTAGAAATTATCAACAGAACTAAAATCAAATCCTAATGTGTACATCCATCTAATGATGAATTTATTTTGATTAATAGGAACATAAATAACGTAATTTTTCAAATATAGGTAAGATGGGGTGACAAAAAGGGAGGGTATGGAGAACACTATTGGGATCTGAATCATGCAGGTAATGCTGATAACATCGGAGATGATGGTGATGATGGTTCCTACCGTGAGAATAACAACAGCGACCCTTACGATGAGCCCAATAACAATTCTCCAAACTACGGCCATGATGATTCACCAACATATGGTAATGATGATTATGATCCAGAAAAATCAAGCTATGAAGAGAGAGAACGAGCTAAACGAGCCTATCCAAAACTAGAAAGAGGACGCAAGTCAGAACGAAAACATCAAAAATCATCTGAGCAAGAATCTGAAGAGGAGCCAATACCTAAAAAACAGAGTCGTAAAAACAGAGAAGAACAAGAAGCAGCTGAGGTTTCTCAAGAAGAAGAATACGAAAACCAGGAAGAGGAGGAATCTTATGAAAAACCAAAACCAAGGCGTCAACAGTACAGAAATAAAGACGATGATCCTAAAGCAAAGGAGAAAAATCAGGTTGTGTTAGTTGTGAGCCACAAAGACGATACAGAAAAACAGCAAACTCAGTATGTGAATCAAAATCAACCTGAACAGACGCAATACCAAAACCAACCTGAACAGACGCAATACCAAAACCAACCTGAACAGACGCAATACCAAAACCGACCTGCACTGACCCAATATTTACCCCAGAACCAAGGTCAATTGCCACTGTATCAGCCCCAGCAACAAACTCAACTCCCCCAATACTCGGTTCCCAAGCAGCATCTAGAACCTCCTCATTTCGTACCCTACGAAGGTGGAGCTGGGTTGAGGCAACATCAGCAACCAGAGGTTAGTGCAGCAACCACAGTTCCAAGACTGTTCCTCGAACCTTCAACAGGCCATGTTGTAGACAGAGCAACGGGACAAGCTTACGTACTGCAGCCAATAGCGTCGCATAGTAATTACAATTAGAAAGTTGTACAACAAATTAGTTTAATAATATAGTTATGTTATAGTTATTTATTTTTATAATTAAAGCTCTGTTGTTGTTATTTTGTGTTTTCATTTTTGGTGTTACTTCATCTAAGGCTCCGCGCACATGCCGATTGTTCATAAATGCGAGACACCATAGTGTGACGAAAATCAACCATTCTCTCTTACAAGGCAACCTACTGTGTCGTAGGTTTTTGAAGGAATATCTAACCAACTAAATTAAAAATTTTAACTTTTTATACCTCTCGTTGAATTGACTCGTAAAACTATGAACCACAAGTTTTGCAGCAAATGCAAGTAAGCAAATTAACGTCTTTACTGCTGGAAAGTATAGTTCTAACCAGTCAGACAACCAGACAGGAAAGGGAACCAGCTTTCCAGTTAATAACTTAAGGAAAATCGTGTTTACAGTGTGGGTATTATCTCAAAATATCTTTATGGATAAAGTACCGTTCAGATAGATGATAAAAACTTTGTAGAAAAAACTTCAATGCTCTCGGGACGTGATCGACAGATTGTGTTTTTGCCATAGCTTTCATAAATGAAATTCTTTGGAAGAATGACGAAGAACGTTGTTTTATTTGTAAATAGTTTTGATGATAGGACAGACATCAATCATCCAGCCGACCGTCCGCAAAAGCAACGATGTCAAAGATTCATGGAGATTGATTGCAATAAAAAGATAATATTTTCTCAGCTGATCATGAAACCTTTTTAACAAATCGTTAATGATATTGAATCTATAAATATATGTAGAATACAGTAACAACCTCATTTTCTTATCTAAATGAATACTAGTCACCTTTATAACCAATGAGTTTAACTTTGTTCTATTGTAAACGTAATTTGGCGTTCATTAAAATGTATTTGCTTCAAGAATTTGATCGAAATTATTAACTGTATCGTTCCGTGCTGGGTTGTAGGGCAACAATATTAACGTTACATAAGACTTGTTACATAGCCCGCATTCAAACATTATGACGTCACCATTTACTCTTGATATAATCTGCATACCACCTTATACTCAGTTATAATCAATGCGTGTCTTGTCGAGTTCCTTTGACTTTTACTTTTAAGATCCGCCTAGGCTGAAGCACGAACTAGGTAGTTATTCCATTCGTTAGTAAGATATTTTATCTTTGGTATAACACCCAAGAGCCCTTGGTTTTAATAGTTCCTTAAACGTTTAAATTAGTCGTGGTTATTAAAGATAATGAAAGATGCTATCGGTTGTTATAACTGTTTACAAGGCTAGGCAAGTAGCTTTTGTAACTACATATTCTTTTTCTTTATTTATCTTTATACCTACTAATTACATTTCTAAATATTTGAAAAATATAAAACAACATAAAAAAACATTTGAAAATTAATAGTAGTCCACCAGCATTGGGAACAGGGTCCGAGCTACCGGTGGTCTGGGCTCTTCAGAGAGGAACCTCTATACAATCAACTATATATTAATATTATGGTTTTCAAAAGGATTTTTTTTAATTAGACCATTACAGGCACTTTTGAATGTCAGAAAAACAAATTAGGCTAAGCTACAGTCACAGACACAAGGCATAATAACTTGTGAAAGTACTGTAGTTGCCCATTCCAAAGCGTAGATCTCTATGGAGAAGAATGGGCAAGAAACTCCATGGATACTCTTTTCGTTCAAAATATTGTTACAAAATCTTGGTTACATCATTCATATTGAGATTATACGATTATACATATATGTGATACAAGATTATACATATATGTGAGAACGATGTAGAAATACGTGCACGTTAAGAGCGTCCAGAGTAAAATATTATATCAACAATTTAAAAACAAAGTAAGTAGTTAAAATAAACCGTGGCAGCTTAGAGATGACCAGTCCCAACCGACAGCGCCCGTTCACGAGCATGACGCATGGATCAGCCCCATTCAGCTCAACCATATTGAAGGAAGCTAAATGACCCGACACACCCGCCACCATCAGCGCGACATTTTAGTGAGCATGACATTCTCTCACCCACCAGGGTAAATTCAAGTCAATGAAAGATAACCAAATGTAAATGGTAGCTTTACAGGACATAGTACTCACACATGTGCTATGCAATTATATAATACTAAGATATTGAGTCTAAACAATGCAAAGATATTATTACAATCTTCTGCAGCTTCCACAATAACTTCACATGGTAATCAATTAGTTTGCCCCTATGGTTGTGGAGCAGGACCAGCATTGAGCCAAGCATTTTTATCATCAATGTAATCCCCCAACTTATAATATGCTTGCCTACATAGTGTACGTTTTATACAAGATTTAAATTTAGTCTCATTTAGTTTTAGAATGTGGGGAGGTATTTTATTATAACATTTTAAACAGTACCCCATGAAAGATGAGTCTACTTTAGCTAGCCTAAAACCTGGCTGTACTAGTTGGTCCGTGTTTCTAGTACTATAGTGGTGCCTGTCACCTCTTTTACTAAATAAATGCAGATTTTTCCTAACGTACATGATGTTTTCATAGATGTATTGACAAGGTACTGTCATGATGTTAATTTCTTTGAACAGTTCTCTTAGAGAACCACGCCTACGTAGATGATATAAGGCTCTGATAGCTCTTTTCTGCAGAATAAATATAGACTCGATGTCTGCAGTCCGTCCCCATAGTAAAATACCGTATGACATAATACTATGAAAATAACTAAAATAGACTAGCCTCGCGGTATCAACATCAGTAAATTGACGGATTTTTCTAACAGCATATGCTGCTGAACTCAGCCGTCCTGCAAGAGATGTTATATGCGGACCCCATTGTAGCCTTGAGTCGAGCGTGATCTCCAGAAAAACAGTATCTTCGACGAATTCTAGTTTCTCTTGATTCAATACTATGTCACTAACAATACTTTTGACATTCGGTAGAGCAAATCTTATGCATTTCCCATTTAATACTAAATTATTCGCGGTGAACCAATCATGGACCTGCAGTAGTGCGTTATTTACGTCGTCAAGATTTGTGGCACGTCTGTTTATCTTAAATATTAAAGAGGTATCGTCAGCAAACAACACAATTTGTGGTTGGTTTTTAAATAAATGGGGTAGATCATTTATATAAACTAAAAAGAGGAAAGGACCTAATATTGAACCTTGCGGTACACCCATACTTACTTTTAAACCCATTGAATTGACACCATTTATGTGTACTTGCTGATGTCTATCGTTTAAATACGATTTCACTAATGTTCGAGTTTAAAGAGTAGGGTTTCGTGGTTTACGCAATCAAATGCTTTCAAGAGGTCACAAAAGATTCCTATGGCATCTTGTGCCTCTTCCCACGCAGTAAATATGTGTTTTAATAAGGTAAGGTCAGTCGTACAAAGTCCTTTGGTGAAACCATACTTTTATTCTTTATTCAGAAACTCAGAAGGTAAATAAAATACAATATGAATCTAAAACTAGCAATGTAGGTATAACAATGTATGATGCCTGTACTAGGATAATCCTGTATCACAGGCTGGAGGACCTCTAAGAATATTCTATATATAGGACAGTATATTTTTTTTTATATTAAACAGTTAAAACAATTTCAAACTTATTTTGATTAACTTAAACTCTATTAACTTAGAACTAAACACATAATTATTACACGAAAATATTAGCGTCAGCAGAATTATAAACTAGGTAATAATAATACTGCTTCTCATGTAAGATTTTATTGGTGTTAAAGTGGTTGAGCATTTGATTAAGCATAACCTTTTCAAAGAGCTTGCTGAAAACCGGCAACACGGATACGGTTCTATAGTTATTGGTGTCTTTTCTGTCCCCGGATTTGAAAAGTGGTATTACTTTACTGTATTTCATAAGGTCCGGGAAGACTCCTTGGTCCACACACAAATTAAATATTAAGGCTAAGTACGGTGCAATAGTCTCAATAATAGCTTGACAAACTTTAACCGACATTCTCCATAGATCGTCGGTTAATTTGATTTTGATTTCCTTAAAAGCTTTAATGACTGCTATGGGGTTTACATGCTTAAATTGAAACTCAACCGGACAGGCCGGAACGTTTGCTCTTAATAACTCAATAGAAAGCAAGGGTGAGGAATTTAAGGTTTCAGTAGTTTTAAGTGGGATACTAGTGAAGAAGTCTACAAATTCTTGAGCAACTTCGTTTTTAGTGCTTAGAAGACCACGAGAAGTCTCTAGTGTGATATCATTATTATATTTTTTATTTCTATTAGTCTCACTATTCATAATTTTCCAAACCGTTTTATTTTATTATCGGCGGACTTAATCTTGTTGCTAATGAATAAGGCTTTAGCTACCTTACAAGTGATTTTAATTTTTTTTGAGTAAGTTGCAACATATTTACTAAAAGTTTCAGAGTTGATGTAAGGCTTAAGGCCGTACAGCTCAAACAATCGCTCCCTACTTTTCGTAATACCCTTAGTTGCCCAGTCACTGAAGATAAACTTGGGGCAAATAGTTTTACTTTTCATTTTTAGTGTATTATTGAACTCTGTGTTAACTACCGAAAAGAATTCCTCATAAAATTCATTAACATTTTCAATAATATGATGATGTTGAAAATAAATTTCAGGACTGACAATTGAACTTGGCACCCATTTAGATCTCACTTCTTTTGTCGTTGAATTCAACAACCAAGGCATTTATCATAATATTGAACTTGGCTCTTATTTCACATTTATGTTTTTATGAGATTTCTTTCTTTACTTTAAAAACGAACTCGGCTCTAAAATTTCTTAAACAAGGATTTAAGTATTTATTGCAAGCTAAAAATGGAATCACATTCCCATTTCATTCATAAACACACGTCACCGAAAAAGGAACGATTTCTTAACAGCATTTTATTCACATTCAAAGTGTATTCACCTTTCTCGATTGACAATAAACCCTCATATAGAATCTTTAACGTATTCATCGGGTCACATACCAGGGTCCTTGTGAATGGGTTATTCAATAGGGTCAGTGGTTTCCCATGTCCCTAGTGGATCAACAGGTTTTGAAGGATAATCTTGATCGTCACCATTTTGTAACTATCTGATGATTTGTTGGATGCGGGTGACGAGTCCATTGTTTCGAATTTTGAATCAAGATTTGGTGGATGTTTGTTTTTATTTGAGAAACGTTTGTGTGAAAATTGTAGACCGTGGAAATGCTTATGGAAGTGCACTTATTGTTTATCTTTGTTAAAAAAAAAAAAAAAAAAACTACTTTTTTAAAATACCTATTCGTCTAAAGTAATGAACTCTTTTGTGGGGGCACAAAAGATTTCTGCATTAATGTGCAGTGTAAAAACCAACTTAAAAATAATTCCAAAAGCACTACTTAAACTCATTTCTATCTCAACAAACCGCCGAGTTAAACATGATACTTCTTCAGTCCTTTCTATAAATCGTTGTATAAAATTATAAATAAATCAAACAGGTTGTTTTTACCCCATGGACCAGGGGAGAGCACAATACTCTTTGGATCTGTCTCTTTAGGGATGCAAATTGCGCACGCGACTGAGATGAAAAAAATCAAAGGGACGAGAAAAAAAAATGTAAGGGCTGCTGTGTTGAACCCTCTTTATTGTACTAAGTGCAATGTTAGTGTAAAATTTCATATTTCATCACCTTTAGATGAACAATTTGGATGAATAGGTCTGCATCTTTTGTAGCATAATAGGGATATTGATGCTGGTATGTTTGATATTATTATTAGCGCAATTTATTTTAGAATTGCAATTCCAAAAGAATTTCCTTAATGATTTTAGGCAATCCTAGTCCAAATTACTTGTATTATTAATTGAAATTGAATGATATTGTCGTCATTATAGTTCTATAGTTTAAACATGATTACTAGAATTCACATCCCAATCCCAATATTATCTGACATTTTAGAAACTGCACAGCATGACAATCGCTCATTGCTCTTATATGGTATCAATGTTCTTACATAGAAGGTAAGTTTATTGAATACACTACAAATCTTTCACATAACGGAGCCAGGTGTTCAGTGCAAGGCGTGGCGGCACTAATACTTCCGCAACGAGATGGACACGTAACGTTGGGGTTCAACAGAGCCAGCTTTTGTTCTCTTCCAAGCTTCGATAAACTAGGTGACACACGGTTCCAAGAATCAACAAAAATACGTGTGATGGACATTTCCAAATTCATAGAAAAATCAAATGGTGAGTTTTCCAACAGTAATGATATTGATCAACCAAGTATATTACGAGGTACTGAGAGCCCCAATAAAGTCTTCGTAGAAGTTTGAGGTCTACCTACCTAATCTCAATTTGGTTAATTATGCTCAGGTGTTTACGAACGAGATTAATTAATTTATATTTCATTACCTTCCTTCATTTCTCGCAATTTCCCTTACTTCTAATTACTATTACTTCCCTTACAACAGACACAGTACGTAACGGCCGTCAAATATTCCCACACATTAATCCTTGCAAAATATCCGCTGTCACGTACCTACCAATCAGACAATAACCAAGATGGTCACAGGGTGTCCCTGTCCACCCCTCACGGACGGCTACACAAACCAGGAATAACCAGTTAGACCAGTTACAACGTGGGAACCATTGTCCAGTTTCTTTGCAAATATTACGGCCCGAGGTGGATGGCATTGGTTTTGTCTCGTGACCCCTTGCGCGGCACCGGCGGCACTTGTTTCTTAAAAGGGGTGAACTGTGAATGGGATGTCCCTTCAAGAAGGGGTGAAGAGAAAACTTGATGGTTAGTATAGATAAATTGTTTTAAAAGTGTGTTATTATAACTTTAAACAGGGAATGTTTTGTTCCAAAAAAAATACTCAGAGTTCAAAATGCTAAAACTCCGTGTCACCCTGGTTTTACAGCGGAGATACTGTGAATCTGTGATGACTACTGACGACGACAACTTCGGAAAACGTTACATGTGTATATTATTTATCTTACTAAGTCCTTCATTATTAAATTAGGTAGGTGGTAAAACAGAGATTTGTCATAAGAAAAATACCCAAGTACTTAGTATATTTTTTTATAAACTCGCCTTATTTATTTACACTAGGGTAAACAACAGTTTTGAAAACAGAACTTTTCATTTTCTAAAAGAATAATAAAACCGATACACACTCCACTAACTTCACGTCCGTGTGTCACACTCACAAAATGGCGAGGAACATAACATGCAAATAAAGGGTCATTGCTAACACTGTCCTTTCCCACACTTTAAGAAGTGGTCAAACTGGTTTATGGTCGAACCCTTTTCGCAATTGAAGACGTAAGACACGGCAGTGTCTTCCTAGTCCATTGTCCGACTGGTTTTGCGATGAGAAATATTTTGATTAACAGGCGGTATGTTATTTTTTTACCTTATGTAATCGTAATTTTCATTTTTGCTAGTTTTGTTTACCGGTACTTTTGTACGTACAAAGATTTTACTAAAATAACTGATGATTGCTAAATCCAAAAGGAGGGTCAAGTCTAAAATATTTTGAATACCTAATTGAACTTGGGAATAATTATTATCTATAAAATTAACGAAACACCAGTAACAGGCTGACAAATTGATTACAAGACCTGAAAGAATTCATGTTTTGAAAGAATACCGGAAAGTAGGCAGGTAACAAAAATCTTTTCGGTAGGTTTGCAATCGATACGGTCTTTGATATCCTGTACAACAAAGCACGCATCAAAATAACGCAAGATCCAACAAAAAGTACCTAGAAAAGGAGACAATAATTGAACATCATCAGCAAAAAACGGCATGCAAATAAAGGGTCATTGCTAATACTGTCCTTTCCCACACTAGGAAGTGGTCAAACTGGTTTTTGGACGAACCCTTTTTGCAATTAAAGTTCTAAGGACAGTGTCTTTCTTAGTCCATTGTCCAAAACTTGTTTTACCATCAGAGAAGAGAGTAATAAGCGGTAATTTTTTTTTATTTCGCCATCGATTGATGGGACCTTTGATGTGATTGTCGGCCCCTTTAGTTTATACTCCTTTTAGCAGTTAACTCAAAAATAACGTTTATTTTTTGGCGAGTTTTCAGGCTGTGAAAAGTTTTTAAACTGAAAGGTACTAAAAATCTTAACTGCATTCACTCGCGGACGGGCAACGCATAGCCTAGCCTTTTTTTTCGTATGGGAAATCTTCAAGTGACTTCTCCCGCTCTGGGTGGAGCGAAAGGGAGTGTCAGACTTGTACTAACTAAAACCCATCCATGTTCCTTCCTTGCCCTTTGTGTTCCAGGGCCGTGGTATGTCTTTCGAACAGTCCCGCAGGCCCCGCAGCTCTGGCAAGAGGTAATAAGACTCCAATTGTTTATTTTTTTCCCCTCGCTTTACCTTCGCAGGTTAGAGGAAAAGCCAAGGTATAAAACCGCTAAACAGCGTAATATGAAAAATTGAAAATTCAAATATTTTTGAGTTTAGAACACAAATCAATGGTGATTTGTCCATAAAAGTTTTTTTTTATTATTGATATTCTATATATAAACACAATTTAAATATTCAACATTTATTTACTTACGTCAACTATAGGCATTGTACCAATTTGGACTTGGTAAAAGTATATTCTACATTCATAAGTATATTCTATATATTCTTATCTGTGGAAATTTTTATTTCCGCACGTGTGCGAAAATATTGATAATTCCAAGCGTGTGAAATACATTGCATGTTGAACCTAATCGTAGTGCGATAAGAACCAGTTTTCGAGAAAGTATATTGAAAAAGATGTTTGTAATACAAAGGCATCTAAATCTGTATAAAATCGGATCTTGGATTGTTACATTACAGGCGAATGCTCCCGGTGAAAGCACCGTAAGGTAAGATTTCTAAAAATTAATCCCCCGAATGGCATAAACGGGAACAATTGTTAAGAATTTTAATTTTTTGATATATTAGATAACTAACTATTCAGTTTTCTTGGTTTGAAATTATTAGGCAGGTACTTATATGTGCCTAGTACCTACGTGAGAAGAAAATAATAGTTAGGTACTTGGGTAGGTATGTAGGCACCTGTGTTGTAATTAGTTACCTACGCTATAATAACTTACCACACAGCAGTTTAACATTTTTGTGGTTTCCACTTGAATGTTGTGGTATTTAGTGCAAGTTTATTGATCTGGAACGGCTCAGTTTTAACTCGTTAGAAAGGTATTTAATAGACAAACATGACGGAGAACAATGTCACATCCATCAACCCGCACTGGGCCCGCGTGTTGCCCACTTCCTCTCACAGAGAAGAAGATCATCACTATCACTACATCACTACATATTATAAAACAAAGTCCTCCGCTACCTCCTGCACCGATTTTATGCTGTTTTCAGCAATGGATAGAGTGGTTCTCGGAAGGTTTTAGTATATAATTTGTCAAGTTTTTGTTGCGGGAACGGGATCAAAATGTCATGATTACTTTTGGTCGCGATAACCAACATCCACGCGGGAGCCGCGGGCATCAGCTAGTAGAGCATAAAGTAATATATCGGGTAGTCCTGACGCAATGGGGACGATGTTCGGAGACGAGAAATACCTAGCACCAAAATTGGCTGCCTCGCACTTCAAACTAATTTTAACGACAGTAGAACAATGGAATACATTCTTCAGAACTTAGATAAAGCGAGTTGGTTCCCTCTCATAAATAAACTCTTAATATATCTGATACGATACGCAACTGTGTCGCCAGACATTACGGAGTTCCAAGAGAATTCCTACTACCTATATGTGCTTGTGAGAATATAACTGTTAGTAGGCATGTACGTACATTCGTCTACACAAGTTGCTTGATAAGAAAGGAAGGAAGAAAAAATAACTTTATACGACTTATAATAGGTAGGTAAGATTCCTACGTGCTTCGTTAGGTACCTACTGTGAAGGAATCCCACAAGCTATTATTTTGAAAGATCGGAGTTTTCAATTTTCTGATTTTGAAGTGAATGAAAGTAAAGACCGACTTAATCGTGAAAACGTTTTGAGAATGAGAAAACAATTAATCGTTGTGTGGAAGAAGGGATTTTCCAAGTGTTTATAAAGGGTGTAAAAAGACTTTTAACGAAGCCGAAAGGCACTTGTTTTCTGTAGACCATACCTGGGAACCCTCTAGTTACGGAGATATCATGGGAGTCAAAGTTCCAACTTTTTCACAAGTTTTTTTTTTAAATACATGTTTTTAATGTATTTTTTTACTTAAGACACTTTCACGACCCCTATACTATTCAATCCATCCATCAGCACAATGTTTTGAATGGGTTACATTGAGTCCTGCCGTAAAACGTGGTTTTTCACCCTCAAAAAAAAAGTCGTTTCCCAGCAATAATTTTTGCGTAAAATTACTTAGTTTGATGTACAGAATGCTTGGTTGACGGCTTCGTAAAGAGTCTGTTAACACCCTGTATATGGAAAAGTGATTATGAAATGCCAATTCAATTGTATTGAAGGTCAGGAGAACGATGTATGATGAGAGGCAGCTTCTCCTACCGTTAGCACGGACACATGGCCTTACTACCCTACCCTCAAATAATATGACTGTAGTTAGTCTTCACTACAAGCTGGTAATAAGTTATGTTCGACAATGTAATGCTTTATTCCACCCGGGTGTGACCCGCCCGCTATCTTATGTAACCGTATGACTCTACCTTTATCGATTCAAAGATTTTTTTCATTTATAAAAACTAGAACTTGGTTTGCAAGTTATCATGTTCGCCAGAACCAAAGTTTTTCGTTTTTTAATAAGATGAATTTCCTCGAATTAGTAGTCAAATGCACACGACCGAACCGGGGCTGTCATGTCCAACGCCTTTGCATAATCGCCTTTTATAATCTATGCATGGGGCGCCAAATAGGGCGGGGAAATCAAAACCCCTTTTAATCGAGTAACAATGGAATATGCAAAGACGCACGTTACTTGTATTGCATTTTCAGTCTTGTGTCAGTGGTGTACAAGACGCGCTAGTTGATACTTCAAACCATTAGAATCAGTGTAAAGGTCGAGAGTGTAAGAAAAGTCAATAATTTCTGGTGAAGTTTAATTTTATTAAGAGGATTACAGGAAGGTACAGAAATCATATTTTATATTCGCACAATTTTTTAACACGAGAGTACAATGTGTTCTTAATACATGATAAGTTAATAAATTTTAATATTAAAGATTAATAAAACTGAATGATTGAATACACAACATCTGATGTTAATGACGTGAACAGTTTACGTTATAAGATGCGATCGTGTTGTTGCTGATCTGAAGATTTTAATGTCCTACATAATTTATTTCTTCTGATGTTAATGATATTATATGAAATACTCTGATATTTTGACTTGCTTGATTTCATTTTTTTTTTGCATTTTCTTTTTTTCTGTTTTTTTTTTGTCGTTTTTGAAGTAAGCCTTACTCGGGCTCGTTCATCCTAAGGCGGGCAAAGTCTTCAAATACAATGTTATCTTCTTCCTCATTGGTGTAAAGAGAGTTTTCGTAACGGTGTCTTTCGATGGATTGCATTTTCTTCATCGCATTGAAGCGTTGACGTTCAACAGAGCCTGAAAGTTTGGAAAAACGTTAGAAACATTCGCCAGCTTTTAATTGCATAAGATTTTCGAACGGATTGAAAGAATATTCACCTTCAGCTGGGTGGAGTAGTTTGAAAGGCACATCGGTAACAAGTTCTCCACCAAGAGTTCCACAATTCAGCTTGACCCTCACGGAGTAAGAGACAACGATACCAATGGCATCAGCTGGGCATTTGCCCTCAGCTACAAGGGTAGAACTGGCCAAATTGACATCATCTTCCTTGAGGTGACCGTCCAGAGCCACACCTGTTAAATCGGGTTAATTAGAAAACTATCTAAGAAACAGTAAAATTAATCTCAGATTAATTTTAAAAAATAAACACTAACCACGAATGTCCTTATTGCTGCGAGCCAAAGGCACCAAGTAGAATGTTTTAGACAGACTCGCCCCAGGAGTAACAGGGCATCCTTCACGGCTCTCCAACGAGGCCACATGACGGCTGAATTGAGAGTTGATCATAGTGATCTCGACGTGCTGCACTACCATAGCACGAATGTTGCGGACAGACTTCCTGGAGTTGTTGGACACGATGACGTTGGCAGCAACCTTCTCTCCGTGGTAGTAGATCTCCCTGTCCAAAGTGACTTCGAGGTTGATCTTTCCATTGCTGAAAGTGAATCCCTTGCTCACGAGAGAGCTAGGAAGACGACGGCCACGGGAAGTTGGTGCGTGTTGGAGCTGTATAACAGAAAGACAGCAAATTATCAAGCAGCTTAACATCAAGTAGCTTTCGTGTTAGAATCTTACTGATTGATTCCAAATATACCTTCTTGATGGCTAGGGTCACTGAGCTCCTCTTGTGGCTTTTCTGGTCTTCTTGCTCAGCGACGTAAGTCCGGACGCAATATTCTACGCCCATGGGCTTGCCCTGGTCTTCTTCAGAAGGCTGCAGTGTTACCTAAAGAATTAAGTTAATTCATAAGCAATCCTTTTTTCGTTGAATTATGAATATGTATTAGAAACTGTTGAAATTTACCGAGCTTGGGGCCATTTCAGGGAAGTTAAAAGTAAAAGGAAAAGCATTAGGTCCAAGCTTCTTCAGCAGCTTCTCCTGGACAGGTGTTAGTTCCATTTTTGAGTTGATCATTGGTACAACTTGGTCCTGGCCGATGATCATTTCCTTTGAGAACTTCAGTCCCATGACTTCATCTTCCTCCCTACCGTAGCGGTACGTGGTCACGAGCTAAACAAGAACAAGAGCAACAATTTAGAAATTACGTTGTAAACAACTGTTTGTACACACTTCACTTTTTAAATTCCACTAAACACTGCACTTTACGCAGTAGGAAGCGCACCTGGCTATACACTTTTCTTCCTTTCAGGTATTCGGTATCCACCACCACAACTCCATCTACGGGATCGCAGTAATCCATATGATCAATGAAGTCACGCTTGCCAAGGTAAACCGTAACTTTTCCATTTGGAGTAGTTTTCTTAAATACTTTTACTGCAACCACAAACGCCAACGCGAAGTAGTCCAACATTTTGTCGGATGTTGAAGTAAGGGATGAGTAAAGGGAAGTAAGTTAGAAGAAAAACTTTATTCAAGTTGTTAGTTTGAATAAACTGGGTGTGAAGGTTTGAAGTGTTCACCAGAAATGATTTGGTTCAGGAAATGTAGCTTATTTATAAGTAACATGTGAGGTTTCCTGTAGAATACGTTAACCAGCTAATTGGATTTTATTCGTAGGCGTACTAACAAGATTTATGTCGGATGACGCATACTCACATTGGAATCGATTTGATGTCCCCTCACTAAGTTTATGTAAGAAATCATTGCGTTCCCAAACGTCAAAAATTGACATTTGTTGTGACAGCCTTGAAAGGTTATGTAGCATTAATTGGGGATTAAAATATTATTTACACAGCGAAAACTAATAGGATTCTAATACAACTTGACCTAGATACCCAACCTAGTGTTTTTACAGTTTTATGTAAAGCAATGTGACGTATTGAGTTGGAAAACTGTAAGTTAAAATGTCAATGATTTCTGTAGGTTTAGTCTGCGGTTTTCAAAATTGTTTTTTTTTTCTTTTTTTTTAGCTATACTATCAGCATGCCAACATTCTTGACGCCTGGCCGTCATGGCTACAGTGTCCGTTTCTCTCGGACTAGGCCGGATACCTTGGCGGTTGCAACCAGCCAGTACTACGGTTTAGCTGGTGGTGGAACCTTGTTCTTCTTAGAGCTATCCCCTGATGGTAGCACGCTCATTGAAGTCCAAAAACTAGAGTGGAACGATGGACTGTTTGATGTGGTAAGTTGATTTTATCTAGCTTTTAAATTGGAGTCCATAGGTTGCCTTTACTGATAACAATTTTATTGAGTTCTTCTTTTGAATTCTTTTTTTATCATGACTATGGCGATATATACTGGCCTTATTATTCATCTAATTAGAAAAAATGTAATTTTTTCAGTTATGTAAATTGAAGCCAGAAAATCAATAAAATTTAAATTCAAACAGAAAATTTAGAACAAAGAATCAACTTTTAGTCATTAGAATCATTTAAGTACGATATTTCTTATGGTATACCTATCACCTCAATAACACCATTTATCAAACAATCAACTCACTCTATTGCAGTTCACAGCTTTGCAAAGGCCTTTCTCAAGCACACCCTGTCCATCTCCTACCATATCCAGCTTATCCCAGCCACCTTTTGATGATCATGGGCATATCTAGCATTGCATTAATAGTTTTGCCATATTCTCACGCCTAAAATTAATCAAGAGAATATCATAAAATCATAAACAGCTCCGTCTATTCACACTGAAGCCCCACAACACATATACATACCGACTAAACATCTGCATCATCAACTAACAGGATTACTTATGTGTTAACATTACTTTATTTATTTATAGAAAATTGAGTTAAGTTCCTGCTTAAATGAAGTATAGGGTTTGTTATGTTTTTAGAGGTTCAATTCTGTAATGATTTTGTGTAATGATTGATGGATAACAGTACCCTAAATTTAGAAAAATGTTGAAGAATTGTTTGGTTGTAGTCATTCAATTGTCACAGTATGAAAATAATGATGAGGTTATTATGCGCACAGCCAAGGTGTGGAACTCTCTGCCGGCATCTGTGTTTCCTCCCACATTTAACCTGTCTGCCTTCAAAGCAAGAGTGAACAGGCATCTTCTGGGCACACTCGTACCATCACAAACCTCATTTATCGCTTTCCATCAGGTGGGATCCAGGTCAAGAGCAAGTCCATCTGGTAATAAAACAAAAAGGTCTTTGCTAGGCAGTGAAATAGTACAGGCATAATTATGTATTGGTTGACTGAGCAATATGGATATTTAAAAGGTTTCTTTGTTTAGTTCTAGTCAAGTACTGCCTGTAAATGATGTTTATTTCTGTAAATGGGATTCAGCAAACATGTTTATAAATCTAGATGAAATTGAACACTGAAACAAACTAAGAGATCACAGTCTCTTTTTAAAGTCCAGACATGATCTTGGTAGAGTCATATTAGTACCATACGGATTAGTCTTTCAAATGGTCTTTTGAGGAGAGATCCAGACAGATATGAGTGGACCGGAATTGAAAGTGGAGTTGAAATACTGGTCAGCTGGTATTTATCAGCAATTTAACCTTTTCTAAACAATATAACAAGGTCACAAATACTTAAAAGATGCTCCCTGAATAGTAAATACATGTGTATTTTTAAATGCATGATTTTCACAATGGACTATTATCATAACATCACGGCAGTTTCTCCTAAGGGTCAGGCACTGTTATAGTAATAGATTATATGTTAATGCTTTTAGAACCTAGGAGTAATTTTATTTTTTTGATTTATCTGTCTTTTTATTTTGATTAATATATTATGTAACTGCATTAATTGATACTTGTAACAAATCTCCTGATAACAGTTGAGTTCTTAAGGTCGGAAGAGCCATATGCAGTGATGGGTATTAACTACAGGTTACTTTCAATATTGAAGTCCCTATACATTTTCTTATCAGACATGGTCAGGCACAACAGAGAGTGCAGCAGCCTGCGGTGCGGGCGATGGTGCAGTCATAGTTTGGAGGGTTGGCTGTGCGGCCCCACTGAGGGTCCTGAGGGCACATACCAGTGAGGTTTGCTCTGTGGACTGGCCGAGGACTCATCTATTGAGTGCAAGCTGGGACACCACTGTTAAATTGGTAAGTAGTTTTCATGGATGAAGATTAGATAATTCTTGGTAATTGTCCTGAATAATACCAGTAGTCATTGGCACAATATTAAGGCAAGTGATTAACTTTTACAATGCCATGGTCGGATTGGCTTTGGCATTAATCCATTTAATTGTTTTTTTTTTAAGTATGTTGTTAATAACATCATTTTGTAATAGTTTGATATTATTGATTTTATAAATGTCCCTATTACTAATGAGTCTTCTTCAGTTAACAGACCCTGGTCTGTTAACTACAAGTTTGTAACATAAGTATGCTTACTGACCTAATTTGCCCACTATTAATCCTTCATAATTTGAGTCTAAATCACCCATTTAAGTAACCCAAAACTTCCTTATTAGCGGTAACTCAATACAACCATTTCAGTGGGACCCTGAGTCGGAAGCATGCCTCAGTACATTCGTGGGCCATTCTCAACTGGTCTACACGGCTGCTTTCTCGCCTCACTCGCCGGCGACTTTTGCGTCTGTGTCTGGAGATGGACACCTCAAGTTATGGACGTGTACTGAACCATCCCGACCTGCTGCGGTGGTGAAAGCGCATGATGCTGAGGTAATGTGACTCTTGGTGTTTTGTAATAGAGTTTAAATTTAAGATTTATGTCAAATAAACAGATACTGTTTTGCTTTGTAGTAAATTAAATAGGCTGGTAAAGAGTAATTAAAAAACTGCATTATTAATTCACTTGTCTGGTATATTTATCTGGCAACCCTGTACCTATGTCAAGCATCATTCTTATTTTATTTAACCACACATTTGCATAATTTACATAAACAACCTTACTCTATGAATCATTATCTGCCTAGCCTTTCCCAACCACGTTGAGGTCGACTTTCAGTATAACTGGATGTAGCTGAATACCAGTATTTTACATGGAGCGACTGCCTGTTTGACCTCCACAACCCAGTTAGTACTGGGTAATAAGATACCCTTAGGCTTTCAGGCCACTGACTGCCTGCAACGATATTGCCTTATGAGTATCGATATCTAATAATTTTATCGAATTTGCAGGTTCTGTCATGCGATTGGAGTAGAACAGAAACGCACGCTCTCGCCACGGCCGGCTCGGATGGTCTCATCCGAGGGTGGGATCTAAGGAGGCTCACTTCACCTATGTTTACTCTCAAAGGTAAGCAATATTAAACTATTGCTAATACTATCAGCAATAATCTTTTGAAAATGGCAATAATGCTTCTCTGTGGACATGTTTCATGTGAAAAGTGTAAAAATATACATGTGAATGTGATGAATGTAGTTAATTTCTCAGGAATTGGGAGGGTCTATCAAAGCTCATGGCGTGCTCATAGCTAGATCCCAATCCGACCACGTGTCTATTTTTAACCGACTTCAAAAAGGAGGAGGTTATAAAGTCGACTGATTTTTGTTTTGTGTGTGTGTTCAGCGTTTTCGTCGCCAATTGTTAACCAATTTCGATGATTCTTTTTTTGTTTGGAAGAGTATCATTTCGCGGTGGTCCCGTTTGAATTTTGTGATGTTGATCTTCGGAGATATACAGTGGAACTCGTCAATAATAGACGGCACATGTGTCGTGATTGCTGCAATCGCTTGGATATGTATTGTTTACACAATTTCATAACGTAACATCACGCATGTATGCTCTGAAGGGGTACGCAGATATGTACAGTACACCCACATTTCGCCAGTTATCAATCAATCAACTCATTTGTTTCAAATATCAATATCCATAATTTTGTTAATCCATAAACCACTTAAAACTAAAAACAAAACAGAGACAAATAAAGATAAAAATTAAAAATAATAGATTTAAATTAACTTAATACAATAGATTTCACAACGTTATGTATGTTCAGCGATATATTCAGCATTTGTTAGCAATTTCTGACGATATTTTTTCCTGTTAGAAAGAAGATTCTTTTGCGGTGGTATGATTTTTGTGAAAATCTTCGGGGATAAACAATGGAACTCTTCAAAAAACTATTGCAAATCTCCCGCTATTGCTGCAATCGCTTGGTGTTCCACGTTACCGTGACTCCAAAAGTAACAGATTAACGTTAAATATTTCAATAATATTTTATGAAATTTTTTATATTCTTCACAACTTTTTAGTGTAGATAAAATGTAAGTTTTTGAAGGCGGTTTTTTTATTAATCTAATATAAAATTACAACAACAGATTTTCAACCTATGAAGATGCTTGGAACAATAGTCAAATTGCTTGAACTAGGCAACACAATTGAATGTGGAATTATACGGAAAAACTCTTAATACAGGACCTGTGTATTATGATACGCGTGCGATATAATATTTAGCGACAGTTAGTATGGTGGTTGGTATAGCTATCGTTTACAATTGCGAGTTTTTGGTACAAGTTCACATTCAATTCTTTTGCAGTTTCAAACGATTGTTAATCAATAGCTACACTAGCGCCATTATCTTTTCAGTTACCTTCCCCTTACAATAGCATATCATGGCAATAGAATAATGTTTGTGTATTTTATAACTGCCTTATTGGTCTCGTGGTCGCAAATACTGCTGAGCATAAGGTCCTGGGTTTGATTCACAGGTCGGGAAAACTATTTATTAGGAATTTCTCAGTAGCAGCCACGGAGTCTGGATTTGCGCCCGGTTGCTGGCAACAGGCTCTCCCCCTATTACATGGGACTTAAACATAACTGGCGAAATATGGGTGTGCTGTTAGGTACATCTTTGCCTTACTCTTCGGGGATTGTTGTTATGTTATTTTAATTAATTATGTTACTTGTTTCAGGGTGTGAATGCGCTGTTAGAAGAGTACAGTTCTCTCCTCACGCGCCCTCCATTTTGGCGGCCGGCTCCTATGATTTTACTACACGGTAAGAAGTATACAGTAATGTACTCAGGTTTGATTGTTACCAAAACGGTAACGCTATTTCTTAATGACTGAATTCTTATAGCATCAATAGGATTGAAAATGTAACATACCTACTATCAAATATGTGGTTTCTGCATACATAGATACTCAATTTGCTGCTGATAGCATTTAGTTTTAATGCTAGGCTAAGTAATAAATTAGTTACTTAATTATTTCTTTAACATTCTATGACCCGAAAGTCGCTGGGTTGTGGAGGTCAGATAGGCAGTCGCTCTAAGTAAAATACCTGTATTCAGTTGCATACGATAAGATTGAGAGATTACATTGATGATAAAAATGCTTGGCTCAATGCTGGTCCTGCTCCACAACCATAGGAGCAAATTAATTGATTACCATGATAAGTATTGTGGAAGCTGCAGAAGATTGTAAAAATATCCTTGCATTGTATAGATTACTTCTTTTAGTATTATATAATTGCATAGCACATATGTGAGTACTATGTATTGAAAAGCTACCGTTTACATTTAGCTATCTTTCATTGACTTGAATGTGCCCTGGCAGTTGAGAGAATGTCATGCTCACTCGAATGTCTTGCTGATGGTGGCGGGTGTGTCGGGTCATTTGGTTCCCTTCAAAATGGTTGAGTTGAATGGCGCTGATCCATGCGTTATGTTCGTGAACGGGCGCTGTCAGTTGGGACTGGTCATCTCTTAGCTGTCACGGTTTATTTTAATTAAGTACTTTATTTTTAAATTATTGTTGATTTATTCTTTTACTCTGGACGCTCTTAATTCGCACGCCTCTTTACATCGTTCTCACATACATGTATAATCTCAACATGAATGATGTAACCAAGATTTTGTAATAATATTTTGATTGAAAAGAGTGTCCATGGAGTTTCTTGCCCATTCTTCTCCATAGAGATCTACGCTTTGGAATGGGCAACTACAGTACTTTCACAAGTTATTATACCTTGTGTCTGTGACTGTAGCTTAGCCTTCTTTGTTTTTCCGGCATTCAAAAGTGCCTGTAAGGGTCTAATTGAAATAAATGGTTTTGAGTTTTTTGAGTTTTGAGTTTTTTTACGGTTAGACTAGAAATCGATTCCAACATAGTTGGAAAAAGGCTAGGCAGATCATGATGATGATTCTGTAATTCTTTTTATTTTCTTCAGGATATGGGACCTCAAACGCGGCTGTGAGCCCTTAGAAACCATAAGGCATCACTCCGAGTTCACGTATGGACTAGACTGGAACGCGCTGAGGCCACACCAGATAGCCGACTGCGGATGGGACTCGCTGGTCCACGTGTTTACACCCAGGTCTTTGGCTTGAGAATGGTTTTGAAGTGAGTAGTCTCTGTTACCTTCACATCTATCTAATACCTTTAAACGAGCAATTCTTGTATATATATTGTTAGGCACAAATGAGGTTTTATGGAGCACATGTTAGTTCTATGACAAAGAGTGACAACTTGTAATTGTCGCTGGTCGCGGGAGACTTTTGTTGGGAATATCGCTCAAAGGGCTGTAAGATTTATAATTTCTTATTTTGTGTACCTCGTTGTCTTTTTTTAAACATTTTCGCTTCTGTTTGCTAAATATATATAATCTGAATCTCGGAAAGGGGTCCAACGATTTTCATGAAATTTAGTATGCAGGGGGTTACTTTCGCATTTATAATAATTAGTAAGGATAGTCCTTAACATGTAGCATAACGCCTGTAATCCCCGGAGGGTACGGTATTAGTCTACATGTAAGTATCATTTTCAGAATACGTCGTTTTACCCGTGTTACCGAGCAAAACTCGGTCATCCAGGTACTTAAATAGTAATGCTGCTATCTAATTAATTAACTGATCATTTTTGGTCATGGCAACCAATTCTAGCAACAAGTGTGTGTAAACTCGTTTGTAATTTCGGTTCCGTCACGGTGGTAGATAATTTAGATATGATTTAGTACTTATACACATCATTTTTCAAAGTTCCCGTAGCAAATATGGCTTTAGGTGCATTTAATCCTATTGAATGACTTTTTCATGCAGTAGCAATTCCATGGAATTATATGAACTTAGAGGGTTTTATTGATCCAGGGCTGCGGGACTGTTTGAAAGAGATACCGCGGCCCTGGAACACAAAGGGCAAGGGAGGAACATGGATGGGTTTTAGTCAGTCAAGGCTGACACTCCCTTCCGCTCCGCCCAGTGCGGGAGAAGTCATATGATAATTTCCCATCCGAAAAAAGGGTTGTATTGATGATTTTAATTATTATAACTCTATAAAACCATATTTGTTTCGGTTGCCAATCATATTTTAATCATCATACAACCAGACATTCACCTTTTTTTTTACGGATGGGAAATCATCTAATGGCTTCTCCCGCTCTGGGCAGAGCGGAAGGGAGTGTCAGACTTATACTGACTAAGACCCATCCATGTTCCTTCCTTGCCCTTTGTGTTCCAGGACCGCGGTAACTCTTTCGAACAGTCGCGCAGCCCTGGACCAGACATCGACCTTCAAATTCCAAAAAAACGTAAGAAAATTTGAATTTTGCGGGCCACCCTGGCATTTCCACCTTCATGATGTTCCCGCCTATATTGTCAATCATTGCAATTGAGATATTATTTAATATAAATAATCCTCTGATATTGTTTCAGGACTCAATGGATCGTCTGTGATTAAACTGAAAGTGTATGTGGAAGAGTATTGTGCCAAATCGTAATAGTGTTTATTGCGAAGACAATCAGGGTCATAATCGCTTGCAAGCGTTCACTCGGTGCAGGTAACGGTGAACAGGGATATCGAGGTTTTTGGTAATAGAAGAGTCGTGTATTGTAAATTATTATTTGTTATAATCTTAAGGATAGGTAGTGCTTTGTCTTAGGTGTTTTCGCTGAATTATTAATATCTTATAAAGGGAGTAAACAGACTCTTAACGAAGCCGAAAGGCACTTATTCTCCCCGTCATTGCGATATTTTTTTTGTTCTAGACCATGCCTGGGAACCTTCTAGTTACGTAGATATTGGGGGTCAAAGTTCCAACTTTTTCACAAGTTTTGTTTTAAATACATGTTTTTTATGTAAGATTTTTACTTTGAACACCTCCAGGACCGTCTTACTATTCAATCGATCCATGAGCACAATGTTTTGAGTGCGTTACATTGATTCCTACTTTAAAACGTGATTTTTCAGCCCAAAAAAAAAGTCGTTTCCCAGCACTAATTTTTGCGTAAAGTTACTTAGTTTGATGTACAGTCAACAAAACAGATAGGTATGCAGGGTCGAAAGATATAGTTTTAGTTTTTTTAGAAACTGTTGCACATCTTCAAATGGAGTTTGAATTAATTTAACCAATTGATTATTTTTCTTCATTTAATTTTAATTTCATTCGAAAACATCGATCGGTTTTTAAGAAAAAAACAATTATATCTTTCGACCCTGCATACCTATTTGTTTTGTTGACTGTACATAATGCTTGGTTGACGGCTTCGTGAAGAGTCTGTTTATACAGTGTATACTGCTAGTATGTGCAGGGAATAAACAAAGTTATATTCATGTGAAAGCGTGCGGGTAGCCCGCGAAATTCAAATTTTCGTACGTTTTTTGCAATTTACAGGTCCAGTGTCAGGTTGTATGTTGATGCAAAATGAGTCGCGCCAGTAACACGTGTGTACTTATAGAATTACTATCATGAAAATCATCAATACACCCTCTAAGTTCATTTAACCATATTGATTGACTTTTTCATGAAATATTCATTGAATAGTGTTACATGAACTTAGAGGGTTGTATTGATGATTTTCATAATTTTAATTCAGAACTACATATCGCACCCTTAATAAAGTAAAGAACTATTTCAAAAATATCGAGTTTCGGAAAGTTGTGTTAAATGATTCAGGAAACCCGATGTTTTTAGGGTGGCGTGAAAGAGACACAATTACAGTATTCGCTTTAATTTTGTCTTTTTACTTTTTCTGTGAAAGCCAAGTGGTGGAACAGGTGATATTGAGCCAATCTAACACAAATACTCAAATACTCAATTTTTTGAGTTGTGCCTTTACATTACTAAGGGTGCGATATGTATGTGTCACAGGCGCGACCCATCTTCATCAACATACAACTTGACACTGACCTGTAAATTGCAAAAAACGTAAGAAAATTTGAATTTTGCGGGCTACCCTGACGCAACCACCTTAAGTAAATAAAGTCGAAAATTATAATGCTGATGGTTGGTGATCGCCTAATCACAGACTTATTATATTGGATTGTATCGACATTTATCATCATAAGCTCAATTTGATTGCCTCTACACATTCTATAATCTTTGTAAGGAATTTTCTGCTTTTCCCTTGATTCTGTTATAGCTAAAAGATATGCAGTTTTGTGAATTTTTTCCCCGATTTCAATAACCGAAACACCTTAGACAAGGCTTAAATGTGATTTTATTATATTTTAGGCAAACTCTGTGAAAACTGCACTTAACACAATTATACGAATTAGTTCTTATTATACTGACTGAATTTTACGCCTATATACTGTTATATGTTAAAACAAGGTGCATTTTATTTTAGACTTTATGTTAACTTGTTAAAGTTTATCATTGCTTGTACTTACTAACTTACTTGTTACATTCCTTTTTATGTTTAATATTCAACTGTTTTTTGTTATATTTTTATATCAACTATAATCTAAGCAAACAAATACGGATTTTATTATGAAGTAACAAGGTCTTTTTTAACTTTTTGTTGTATACCTAATGAATGTTATATTTAAGCTAAACTATAGACCAATAATAATTAATTATTATGAAATGTATTGATTGATTACCCCGTTAAAATATTGTGATAGATTAATTCTTAGGCTATGCGCAATATTATTAAAAAGAGTGGCACAACTATTCAAATAATTATGGGCGAAGGTGTGGAAAGGTACTATCTCAACTTGACAGAAACA
Source organism: Lycophotia porphyrea (assembly GCA_950005105.1). Taxonomy (NCBI): domain Eukaryota; kingdom Metazoa; phylum Arthropoda; class Insecta; order Lepidoptera; family Noctuidae; genus Lycophotia; species Lycophotia porphyrea. Next base: position 15,588,919 of record OX465388.1, on the reverse strand, counting down.
ATTAGTATTTTCTAGTAAAATGCTACAAGAATCTTTGGACGACATTTATAAGTGCCATATTGGTCCAGTGCATCATACAGCACTGTACCAACAACACCCCGCTGATCTTACGGCGCGTGGCTAAAATGGGAACTAAATCCGTCATCTTGTTTTATCAACACAGTTTCACAAATATTTATCAATAGCGGCTCCCTGTCAGTGTCATTCGAGTGCCAAAAAACTCTTGCAACACTGTAAATAGTTAAAAAAAAACATCCCGTTTGTGGTGGTGACCAGTAGAAGTAACGAAATTGAAACATTCCGTAGTGGCGGTGATCAGTAGAGTATCGACACTGAAACATTCCGTAGTGGCGGTGATCAGTAGAAGTAACGAAACTGAAACATTCCGTATGTGGCGGTGATCTATAGAGTGACGAAACTGAAACATTCCGTAGTGGCGGTGATCAGTAGTAGAACGAAACTGAAACATTCCGTAGTGGCGGTGATCAGAAGAGTTGCGAAACTGAAACATTCCGTATGTGGCGGTGATCAGAAGAGTTGCGAAACTGAAACATTCCGTATGTGGCGGTGATCAGAAGAGCCAAATAAGTACGGAATGTTTCAGTTTCGCAACTCTTCTGATCACCGCCACTACGGAATGTTTCAGTTTCGCAACTCTTCTGATCACTGCCACATACGGAAAGTCCCCATCGATCCCATGTGTGCAAAAACGAGGTCAAAGTGTGCAAAAATGCGCTGTTTCCTCGTGGTCATACTAATCTATCCCACAGAATCATCGTTATTGGCTAAAACGTGAACTTAAGAAAAAGTAGGTAGTTTCATAAGAAAAGAAATAATAGCTTACACGCGAGTTTTCTTTGTGTGTAATTATAATATAATTTATAAAATAAGTTTTTAATGAATAGAATTAAGATACAAGAAGAATAAATGCAAGCAAGTGTATCGTTGTAGTATTAAATATCGTTATATTAGTCTGTACCTGTGGGTTAGAATTTATGCACATTTGCACACAATCATAGTTAGTACAACAGTATAAGTCAGCCTACAATAGGGTCAACTTTGGGGGCAGCAAATTTTTTTTGGACCACACCCCTAACTTTTCTAAGCAAGTAGCGCCACCCTGATATCTCAAGTTATATTGGTCAAGTTATACCTTAAAAGCTTACACACCTAACTTGGACTTGCCCATTATGTTATATTATAAAGTTTCAACTTTTCGCTTTTGGTGTTTGTTTAAATTGAAATAAGGCACGGAAATGAGATGATTTCTAGTTGTTTTTTATTGTACAGTTTAATGATCTCAAAATATTTCGGTCCGAAACATGGTTTAACAATTTTTAAACACACGTTTCGTAGTGTTTAAAAATGTCAATGGTTATGGCTAAAAATCAAGCATTTCTTTGATAACCTGTAAAAACTGATAGATAATATTTTCTCTTCAATTGTAAATACTTTGTTTGTAAATATTTTTTATTATTGTATATTCAAAAGAATTGTTTATGCCACAGGGTGACACACCTATGTAATATATAGCTAGCTTGATACTATTGGATATATTATATATAAATAACTGACATATTTTCGAGTTTTTGTACTCGCATGTAGAACAAAATTCATAGCAAATCCTTATATTTCTTTGTGCAGGAACATAGATACAAGAAAATTTAATTTATAGCTACCGAAGTGAGATATTGTAATCTGTTAACCTAGAGTTAAAGTTCAATTTTGAGTAATAAGTTGATGGTGTATGAATACAAATTGTATGGTAGTAACACACTGTACATAGATCACGGAGACGCTGCGACGGTTGCTGCTAGAAGCAGCAATTTCAATTTTTTTTTTGTATAGAAAGTAATTTATGTAAATTGTAAAATGTATTTATGTAAAATGTAATTTTTTTTTTGTGTAACCGTTTACTCGCATTAAGCCGACTGCTCTGGGGTCCGTGATCGATCTCATACGCTCAAAGCACTTTTGGCGCCTCGATTTTTTTAAGGACGATTTCCACCAAACGGCTCGTATCGCATCTGATCGGAAACGACACAAACGGATGCGACAGCCGATCGCGTCCGGCCGGATGTCGACGTGGACAAGCTGCTGTGCGCGACTCGGTACTATAGACTTTAAATACTGTGTACACAGATGTTGTGTGTTTACAGATTGTAGAATCCGTTCCGTTCCGATCCGATGCGATTCTAACCGTTTGGTGGCAATCATCCTTTAGAGATCTCGCGCACTACTCTACGTGGCCACGACCACGACTTTCGGTCGCAGAAGCTCCGACCACGAAGAAAGTTAAACCGGGCATCCAACCTGTTTTGTTCAAGACGTGGTCGTGGCCGCATAGTGGTAGTGCGCGAGGGCCCGCGAGGAATTAGTAATGCCGTCTCTAGACGCTTCATCACATTTCAACACTTTCCTAGCTCTAAATAACAATTGAGTACCTTTTGCTACAGAGTTTATATCGTATCAAATAAAACAGAGTAACAATTACCAATATTTTTATTTTACTTCTTTTTATGCAAAAAAAAAATTGTAAAATGAACTTGAGGGATATGATAAACAGTTTAAAGGCAAAACAAGTTACATCTACCAGGATTTTGAAAACTTACAATGCAATATAACTTCAATGTACTAAACAATTCAGTACGCGGCCGTTGATGACGCAGATGGAGTTTTTGGACACATGTAAAAGGAACAGAGACGAAGTTCTATAAACTTTTTCTAAAACTCCGTGTACTATATCAACAGTCGAATACCGAAAACTTAAAACAGCGACATCTATTGACAATACGTACTCGGAGCACCCAACTTAAGCCTCCGCAACCTTCCTTCGATGGCGGATAGCATGTAATACACCGACTTTAAATGCGCCTTATCGTATTTACAAATATTAGTCAAGCTCGTTGCTGGAGAGATCAGGCAGCAAGACACGGGTCTTATGGGATTGTAGTGAGGCCCATGTTTATGATGATGCGTCGTTTGGCTGGCCAACGTATTTCGACCGCTGGGTTTCATGGTCCAAGCTTCGGTGCTCGGTTGAGGTGGTGGCTCGATCAGCTCCAAAGAGGGCGCTAGGTGTTTCGCCACTGTTAATTTAAAAAAGTATATTCAGTAAGACTTGATGTCCATTAAGTCTTACTGAATATACTTTTTTTTTAATTAGAAGGAAAAAAAGTTTTGGTCTTCACTAGTAACATAAATCGGGAATTATTGGCATAATAAAATGTTCGGAATATTTTGTGCGTTAATTTGTTGGGTGCTTCGTTGGTCTAGTGGTAAGTTTTACCCTTTAAACCTCACCTGTCTGTGTTAAGCTAAAATATACAGGGTGGATACGGTAAACTGGGCAGTAAGGGGAATTACCTTAACCTTTGCAGCTACACGAAAATGGTCTTAGGTCTTTCCATAATTTTTCGTGAAATTTTGATCACCATTCACAGATTTTCAAAAAATGTAGGCACAGTTAGCAAGAAAATGCCCACTTTACACAACACATTCTTTTGATACCAATCGATCCTGTTTCTAATACTGGTCAAAAACTTCTATGGGACCAACCCAGGTTGAAGTACTAGAAAAGTCAGAAATTGCAAAAAACTTTTCCCATATATATTTAGTGTGAAAGTTTCAACCAAAATTTTTTTTTATGTTAATTGATCCTGTTTCTGATTACTCACTCGAAATCATTGCAGGTCTTTGGAAAGAATTTGTGAATCTGAAATAGAAAAAAATAAATAAAAGACATGATCACGAAGACGGCATGTAACTTTACGTTTCTGACTTTTTAGTACTCCAACGATGGTTGGTCCGATAGATGTTCTTGATCAGTATTAGAAACTGGATCGAATAACATCAAAAAAAAAATTGGGCAAAAATTTTCAAATAAAATTTATGGGAAAAGTTGCAATTTCTGACTTTTTTAGTACTCCAACCTGGGTTGGTCCCGCAGAAGTTTTTGATCAGTATAAGAAACAGGATCGATTGGTATCAAAAATTATTTTGTGTAAAATGGCTATTTTCTTGCTAACTGTAATTTTTTTTTTAAATCTGAATGGTTATCAAAATTTCACGAGAAATTATGGAGAGTCTCCTAAGACCATTTTCGTGTAGCTGCAACGGTTAAGGTAGTTCCCCTTACTGCCCCGTTCACCGTATCCACTATGTATATGTATATAAATATATAAGTGGTTCCAAAATGGAGGGTCGATATCAAAATAAAAACTAAGTGTTTATTCAAATTAAGTTAATTTTGCCAAAATTTGTGCTCTGGAAAATATTTTCGAATCAAAAAATATTTCGAGCCTCCCTTTGATCACCCTACGCCACCATAGCGAGGCGCGCCCCACTGGAAATCCTTGGTCTAGTGGCAAGCGCTCGTTCTCCAGAGTTATTCCCAGGGTGGGAAAAGTATTAATGGTCCCTTTTTTCTTCTGAAATTCCTCAGTATTAGCCCGGAGTTTGGATGTGTACCGGGTTGATGGTTATAGGCACGCTTTGGGGATATGCGGGCGGACTTTGCTTTGCCATAATTTGTGGTTAGCTTGATCGCCACTTTCCACAACAATTAATTTACAAAGCTCTTACGATTGTTTTTGACGCGTCCCAGCTGTGTCGTGAGCAGGTTGCTGTAGTAACGACACGAAGTAACCAGATGTTTCCTCATGCAATCTTCACAACATTCTAGAACATTTATTTACGTTTTTTTTTTAATCGAGGAAGAAAAAAGTTAATTCAGAAGGAATGAAAAATTATTTCATAACCACAAAAGTTCGTGCATTAGGTGCATTTCACTTCAATCACTGCTGTTTCGGCAAAACAGACACATGTTGCAGTCAAAACTCTTAACCAGTCAAAAGTACTTTTAACTAGCCAAATCAGTCAAAGTACTTTAAACCGTATGCTTTAGACACTACTACTTTTGACTGAAATAACAGTTAAAAGTAGTTTTCCCCAATGGAGCTGGTTAAAAGTAGTTTTTATTAACTGATTCCGTCAAAAGTGGTTTTGACCGGTTATTTCAAATAAGGAGGTCGATAAAAAAAAAAAACAAAAAAACGCACCTATTTTATATTACTAAATATTAGTAGAGAACGTGCTAATATCTATATTCTATATACATATAATAAGACAGTAAAAAAAACTGTCTGTACATTGAATATATTAAAAAAAAAAATTGGGGGGTGTTTAGAAACAATAATAGAGCAGGAATCCAAAAAAAAAAATTGTCTGTTTGTCTGTACACGCTAATCTTCGGAACTACTCGACGGATTTGAATGTTTTTTTTTTTTTGTTGTAGGTATAGGTATTAAGTCTGGGCAACATATAGGCTATAATTTATCTTGGGAACTTGAACACCTGATGCAGAACCGCAACAGACCAGCTAAACAAGAGATACAAAAATGGTACCATAGCAAAAATTGTTCCACGTAATGAGCATTTTCTGCTAAGAGAATAAATTTGAAGATCTGGAACAGCTGATGTGGAACTCCAAGAGCCCAGCCACACTATAACATATATCGGAATGACGTCTTAGCAAGAGTTATTCAGACTGATAAGCACTCTCTGTTGACGTATAAAAATTGAAGATGTGGAACACCTGCCGTGGAGCTCCAAGAGCCCAGCTACACTATAATATATATAGGAATGACGTCTTAGCAAAAGTTGTTCAGCCTGATGAGCACTCTCTGTTGACGAATAAAAATTGAAGATCTGGAACACCTGATGTGGAAATTAAAGCTATCACTAATTTCACTGTATTTCTACCAAAGGGTATCGTATTACCCAGAACTAACTGGGTTGTGGAGGGCAGATAGACAGTCGTTCCATGTAAAATACTGGTATTCAGCTGCATCCGGATGTACTGCAAGCCGAACCCAACAGCACTACATATTATAACAATGTTCTCCGCCGCGTCTATCTGTCTGTTCGCGATAAACTCAAAAATTACTGCACTGATTTTCATGTCGTTTTCTTAAATAGATAGAGTGGTTTTTTTAAAGGAATTTTTTAGTATATAGTTTGTCAAGTTTTTGTACAGATTGGCTAAAATATAATGATATTTGTTGGAGGTGTTGGAAAAAAAAAGCCGTCTGGGGGAGCTTTCAACGAAAACGCTGCCCTTTAAGATATAACAAAATGATGAATGGTAGAATTGTATATCTTATATAGGTCTACAGAAAAATCCGCTATGGCTTATGTCTATCTCTTAAGGATAATATACTTTATCAATTTTAATACTTTGAAAATGGGCAAACTAGGTTCCCATGAGTTGAGGGAATGGGATCATCATGATTACTTTGGTCGCGATAACCGACATCCACGCAGGCGAAGCCGCGGGCATCAGCTAGTTCTTAATATATTTTGTTTTTACCTGTGTATTTTCTGATAACATATTTTAATGACAATTTTTAAGTGTAGTTCCTCTTAGTATTGATAGTTACAGAACTACAATCAAGAAAATCGTCAATACAACCCGCTAGTGCTTTTGACTGATGCTTTAGCAGTTAAAACTAGTTTTAACTAAGAGCGTCAGTTAAAACAACTTTTAACCGCAAATTTTCAGTCAAAAGCACTTTTGACCAACCTGTTCAGTCAAAATTACTTTTGCCTATTTTATTCAGTTATAATTTTGACAGGTTGAGTTTTGACTGCAACACATACAAAGGCTGTGTTTTTTAAGGATTACTCTGCCCTAGACGATCTTAAACGAGAGTAAAAAGTTACCTTCGTTAGTTGCTTCTTGGTTCTCATGAGAATCACTCTCAGTTTTCTTAACCTGCTGCAATGCTTGCTCTGAAATTCAATGATGATTCTTTAATCCTATGATTCCTCTAGATGCCTCTAGAGCAATCGCACTATTCCGTTTGATTTTCTCGCCTCAAATTTCAATTGCGGGGCCTTATTAATTTTTGATATCTTAATTGATTAAAAGAAATCTTAAGGGGCCTTAAGGTCACCTTTGAAAATTAAAAAATGAATTGTGCAGTTGTTGCTTTTAATTTTCAGGTCTCCCCGACGCCTAATATTTCGATGCAGAGGATAAAAATACGTACTGGAATGAGCATGAGTTCCCTTTCCTCTGCAGTGGCAACGCGTCCTGGACATCACCATAACTTCGGATGTCAACATGCCAGCAGACTTTGTTGACAGTTTTGGCATGTCGAACTTTGCTGCGTCCACCTCTGGAGGAAAAAAAAAAAAAGAAATTGTGTAATACCCGGTTTCTTTCTCTACCTGTCTCCCTAAAGAAATGTCACGTCGACCGGTCTTGTGCTTCCTTCTTGATAAAAAATATGTGATTCTCCGTTTCCCAGTTTTGTACCCATTTTGTCCTTGCATATTTATTCCCTCAATTTTACCATACCTATGTTTGTTTTTGATTGCTTCAATAGGGCAGGACTGAAGCCGAAGTACAGTAGACCCATCTCATTGATTTACAGTTTACATGTGTGGGTGAAGTCATAGTTGTCCACAGAAACACTAAATGAAATGTGCGAGCATAACGCACACATCGGTAACTGTCATTGTACGAGCCAATAATGCTCTTACAGCCGCTTTTTACTATACTACAGACACGGGTAAAATAAACGGGTGCACAATGAAGGCCAACATTTTAGACCAACTTAACATGGTAACAATAGTTGATTGGTGTAAGCGCCTACGATGATCTAAGCTCGACGGCGTGAGTTCGATCCCAGTTGAAAAGTTCTGTTTTTTTTACTACAGTGATTTTATTGTCAGCAAACTTAATTTAATAAAAAAAATATTAAATTAAGTAGAATAAAATCACTTAACAAAAAAGTAGAAAGGTAGGTCGTAGAAAGGTAAATAAAACCAATAAAATTGTTTTTTTTTTATTAAATAAACATTGGTATTGGTTGGAATAAGCGAGTTTATCGCTTGGATCATTAGCAAATAATCCGTCTCGGTTCTTCCAATATACTTCCTTACATTAGTTGTATTAAGGTTCAATTTGGTGTGGGCTGTATGTTAGCAAAAAATAACTTGTGTGGCCCATACCTACAGTACAGTGATTTAATGCAATCTGGTGTAAACATTGCTATGCTATCTATACTAGACGTACGAATGAGTAAAACACTTGTTTGCAAGTATTTTTGACAAACACAAAGCTTTTTGGTGGTAAAGGTTGAACGTATATAATTTGACAAAGTAGGTAAGTAGATATGTTCGCATAACTCGTCAAAATGTAGGCAACAGCTGAAACTTTTAACCGCATAACAATAAAATCACTTCACCAGACTTTCAATAATACGAGTTGTGGTTTAAAGAAGAGGATTACGGCAACTTGTATACCTAATTATTACTAAGGTTTGTATTCGTTCACATTGGTATAACAAATATGAACATTTTTTTTAAAGCAACAGGATTCATAATCGTCTAAGTACTAATTAAAATAAATTCGACTAATAATGAGTCGGCAAACCTTCGTTTTCTATTCATTCTTGTAACCTTTTGCTCATACTGTTCACCATATTTAGTCCTTTATGACCCTACAGATTTTGATTTATTGATTGATTGATCATGTTTACTTGGTTCCCGAGCCAGTTTAGCACGATAAATGTAAATATGCTCGTGCGCATAGGTGACCTGCACAGTAGGTAGCATGATTTTACAAAATATCCAAGTAATCATGACTGTTACTGCGACCCGATATTTCTACGAGCTCACCGGGACCCATCGAAGACATCCAGCCCCATTACCCGATAGAAATTCGGCTACTAGTCCTACAAGGCAGAAGGTTACATTCCTTATGCCTTTCTTCACATTTTTTCCACAATATTTTACGCTCATCCTTAAACATTTTTCGTCGCTAAAAATCACCACATTGTTCTCCTAATCAAAATTGATGTATGACCTAGCAAACAGTAGTCAATTTTGTCGGTGCGCTGTGGACACCAAAATCTTATGCTGCAGCGTAAACCAGCAGAATGTAGTTGATTTCTCATAGTTTGTAAGCACACATTGTGTGCTGTTGCTGTTACGCGGGTGGACAAGAAGGGATCAGCTTTGTGCCTTGCCACGATGTCGTGGTATCGAGCCGATGAATTTGCCTTTGATTCTGGCCCACGTCGAAGATTTTCGACGTCTCCAGAATCCGCATATCCGCGGACCCATATCTGCACGGTTTTAATAAATATAAACTATATATACTTATAGATCTATTTTAAACATACACTAATATTAGTAAATATAATAATCTGTTTTTATTTACGTTATTTGAAGGCTTTTCTTTAATCTCTAAAGGCCCGTGCCAAATTAAAAAAAAAATATTGTGAAAAATTAACTTGGTGTAGCACATTTTTGCCCTACTACGGTAGGGCAAAAATGTGCTACACCAAGTTAATTTTATCATAATCATCATAATATGATAAAAAGAAAAACTATAATACATTTATGATGATAATCATAAATGGGAGTAGGTAGATTGAATTGGGGTCATTGATCCGAAATGAATGTATTAATATGGACATTCCTCCGGATTTTCGGAATTGGTTGATTATTAAAAAAAAACCGGAACTTAGGTAGGAATTGTATTAAAATGAGCAATATTATATAGTTCATAATTTTTTTTAACGTTACCTAGTCACGATTTGACAGAAACCAACGACCAATCAGAGCAAAGGATCAAGGGTGGTGCACTAACCGGAATAAGTAGTAATAATATCACTACCAACATTAACAATATTTAATTGGATCCGGAAATACCGGAATTAGTTTCCGGGAAATTTACTTATCCATGTTATTCTTTCAGTGAACATTTATGATACAAGTACCAAAAATCAATCTACCTACTCCGTTCACTGATGATAATATATTATTTTATCTCAAACTCAAAAGCATTTATTTCAATTAGACCATTACAGGCACTTTTGAATGTCAGAAAAACAAATTAGGCTAAGCTACAGTCACAGACACAAGGCATAATAACTTGTGAAAGTACTGTAGTTGCCCATTCCAAAGCGTTGATCTCTATGGAGAAGAATGGGCAAGAAACTCCATGGACACTCTTTTCAATCAATAATCTGCTGTTGGCTGTCAACAAGGTGACCCCCTCGGGCCAGTGATTTTTAGTTTAGCTATTCACCCAATTGTTCGACAGCTAAATTCCAAATTTAACGTTTGGTATCTAGATGATGGAACCTTGGGGGGCGATGTAGATTCTGTTTTAAAAGATCTAAATTTCCTAAAAAATGAACTTCATTCCATTGGCCTCGACCTCAACCTTTCAAAATGTGAAATTTATGTAGCGGACAGTACCGACAGACAACAGACTCTATCAAAATTTAACGCCATAGCCCCCGGCATCAAAATTACAGAAAAAAGCTCTCTTCGTCTCCTTGGGTCTCCCATCTTTGAAAATTCTTTTCCCGATTTTATCGAGGAAAAAATTCAAAATTTCAATGATGTTTCGGAAAGATTGCTCGAAATTAACATACATTCGGCCATCACAATAATTCGTTACTGCTGTTTCAGTCCAAAATTGACGTATTTCCTTCGTGCTTCCCCTTTATGGAAGCACACTCCCCTTTTGGACAAAATGGATGAAATTATCAGACATACTCTAACGTCAATTTTAAATGTGGCTTTGGACGACCGAGCTTGGGCACAAGCTACTCTTCCTATTCGCATGGGAGGACTCGGCGTCCGCAAAATTTCCAGTATTAGTTTACCGGCTTTTATATCCTCGGTCCACGGCACTAAGAAATTAATCAGGAATATCCTGTCTTCCACACTGATTGATTTTGATGTGCCGTGCATGCCCGAGGCTATCGATGCTTGGAAACTCGCTTGCCCGAATACTGAAGAACCCGACCATCCATTTTCCCAGAGACGGTGGGACGAGCCGCTCTGCAGAGTAGTTCAGAGCAATCTGCTGAACACATCTGCTACTACTGCTGAGCGTGCGCGCCTGCGGGCTGTGGGTGAGTGGGAGTCGGGTCTTTGGCTTCACGCACTACCGTCGTCGAGCGTAGGCACATTGTTCGACGACACAACCTTCCGCCTCGCTGTTTCTTTACGCCTTGGTGCCGCTTGCTGTTCTCCTCATCGCTGTCACTGCGGTGAAGCTGTCAACAACCTCGGTCACCACGGCCTGTCATGCAGCCGAAGTGCGGGCCGTTTTGCACGGCACGCAAATATAAACGACATTATCCGACGAGCTCTTGTCACCGTCGGCGTCCCAGCTGTTTTAGAACCCAACGGCTTGGCACGCGACGATGGCAAGAGACCGGACGGCATGTCTTTGTTTCCTTGGAAGATGGGTAGGCCTTTAGTGTGGGACGCAACATGCGTCGATACTCTTGCGCCATCCCATCTTCCAAGCTCATCGTGCTGTGCTGGTGCTGCCGCTGCGGCTGCAGAGAACCTCAAGCGGCGTAAATATAGAAACCTGTGTGGTAACTATATTTTCGAGCCGTTTGGGGTTGAAACTCTAGGGCCGTGGGGTCCGAGTGCTCATAGCCTATTTAAGGAAATTTCGAAACGCCTAGTTGACGCTTCCCGTGACCCAAGGGCTGGCTTTTACTTTGGCCAGAGGCTAAGTGTTGCCATACAACGTGGCAACGCCGCCAGTCTCTTGGGCACATTACCATCTGACAGCGTTGAGGAGGAGTTTTTCGATGCCCTTTTATAGTTTGTTGTTAGTTTATCTATTTTAGTTTAATAGTTTTTAATTATCAATGTATATTTTTAAATATTGTTACAAAATCTTGGTTACATCATTCATATTGAGATTATATTTATATGTGAGAACGATGTAGAAATACGTGCACGTTAAGAGCGCGATCTGTGGTAGGTGTTACATTAATATTTATTCCTTGGCAAACATTTTAGGTAAGGTGAGATGAGTTAGTTAAGTTGAAGTAGGTATAATATCAACGTAATATCTTAACTGTTACTCACCGATTTAATATCACTTATAATTTCTTAGCGTGTCGTGACAATTCAAATTGATTCAGCCCAAAATTTGGCGACGAGTTTGGCACTTTCAGTAGCGTCCATCAGCTCTTGTGATGTGCAAACAACAGGATAGGCAGGAGACGATCACACGATATTCGTTTGTGGGGCAGCACCACATTTGCAATCACAATTTCACTTATAGATACTTAGTTTCGTTTTGCTGCAGATTTGATCCCGACTTGAAGTTTATCATTCACAATACCAACCTTTTATTAAGTGGAACTCTTTGCCTGACATCTGTTCGTACTCATTGAATTAATAAACACAAGACATCAAGGACTTCCGCTCATTGGTAACCCTTAATGTCAACCTTAATCAAACTGAATTAAAATGAAAATTATACATACTAAGAAAATTCATCATTATTTGATGAACCCTTATTGTGGGTTGCCTGATAATATTTCTCTCGTCTGTTTACGAATGATAATGAATTTTGATTACATATTCTGGTAGCACTTACACACTATAGAGATACTGATATACTGAATTGATTAATATCTTCAGAAAGACTACATAAGTTAAGTATTCAGCGAATTAATTTTATCCGAAGGGAAAACTGTATGCGAAGCGTTGTGGGAAAACTGTATGCAAAGGTATTGATAAACAGGGTGACAAGAGTGACAGGTGAGAAGATTTGGGATGCACAAGCAGGATTTAAAGAGGGAATGGGTTGTATTGATCAGATCTTCTCCTTAAGGTGCATAGTTGTAAAACATCTGGCAAAGCGCAAGAGCGTCTACTGTGCTTTCGTAGACTTTGGGTTGTATGGATCAGATCTCCTCCTTAAGGTGCATTGTTGAAAAACATCTGGCAAAGCACAAGAGCGTCTACTGTGCTTTCGTTGACTTGGATAAGGCCTATGATAGTGTGTGGAGAGAAGAGCTGTGGTCCACTCTATCCATGCATGGTGTGGACAGGTGCTCGGTACGACCTCTGAAATCTTTATACAAGGATTCTAGTGCGTTTGTAAGGATAAATGGGGCACTGACTGGTTTGGCATCTCAATAGGTGTAACACAGGGCTGTGTAGCGTCTCCTTGGCTGAACCTATACATGGATAGTTGTTTGACAGATCTAAGAGAAACCGAGTGTAGATTGAGGATGAATGAGTTGCCTGTCAAATGCCTTCTATACGCAGATGATCAAGTTCTTGCATCGTCAGCGGAACAGTTGCAAGATATGGTATCTGTAATGAGTTAAGTATTTAAGAGAAAAGGGATGAATGTAAATGTGAACAAGACGAAGGTTATGGTGTTTGAGAGAGAAGAGGATGTATCGGTGTGTGATGTGAAAAAAAATGATACGAGTGTGGAGCAAGTGAATAAGTTTGTATATTTGAGCAGTTATTTTACAAGAATTGGAAAGATTAAAAAAAGTGTAAGCGGAAAGAAGAGTAAATGCGGCAAATAAAGTGAATGGTGCTTTACACGCAGTTGTGACCAACCAGTCGATGTCAAATAAGGCTCGTCTGACTTTTCACAATGGTGTGCTGGTGCCTATTACACTTATGTATGGAAGTGAATGTTGGGTGTGGTAAACGAGGCATGAAAGTAGAATTTATGCTGTTGCGAAGCATGTGTGGTGTATCTTTGAATGATAAATCAAGGAATGAGGTTATATCGAAACGTTACCGTTTAAAAGAAGATGTAGTGACAAAAATTTAAAAGAGTATGCTTAGATGGTTTAGTCATGTGGAGAGGATGTGTGAAAGACGACTAACAAAACGTATTTATAAGGCAGATGTGAGTGGCAACGCCGGGAGGTGACGCCCTAGGAGGACATACACTGACCTTATTGGTGAGGTCCTTCAGAAAGGTTAGGTGCGTAGTACTCGCAACCGGCGTGCGTGTATGGTCAGAAGTATGAACGTGGACGAGGTAAAATGAGCATTAAGTTGTCTCATTCCATATTCCATTTCATATTATTTTTAAAGGTTTTGTTTTTATTATTGTCTGATTCAAGACCGTAGCACAGCTTACTTTGAAAGCCTTAAGATGTGTTAATGGCGTAGTCTAGTAAAGCTGCTCAAAAAAATTACTGACCTGCATCAACACGGGTGGCAACCACAGAAGTATTTCTAGAAGAGGGCTGCTTCATTTCCTTACTGACCACTAGTTTTGTGGTCTCATACAGCGCCTTATACACTATAGGAATAGAAAAAATTACAGAAATAAGTTAAAACACAGTTAAATCAGAAAAGATATACGCTTCGGTAAAATTCTTGTTTCTTAATGAGTACGACCATTCCGACTGGTATCACAGAGTAACGTGGAGATAGTCGATGATAATCGAATACGCGCATACTTTTCCTGGAATATCTGTCGTTCATTATAAACCCTACATATTACAAGTGAGTTAGTAAAAATAAAACATGTTATTCAAAGGGGTAATAATAGGGTACCTGCAAAGGACATGGGGTACTTTTCATTCCAGGAAAGGTAACATTACTTTCATGCAGGCAACAACATTGATTTGGGACAGAATTAGACCAGGAAATTTCGGAGAAAATTAAAATTATCTTTTGTCTAACACAGACGAATAATTAATTTCTTGATCTTTTTTGAAAAGGCATTATAGCTAATTCTATAAAGTCAATTTGTAGGTACTTGTCATGTTGCTTTACGAAAACTGTTGATGGGCGTAGAGTATCGCTGAAAGCACTACCAAGGGCTTATAACCAGTAGCACCAGGCAACTTTGCAGAAAAATCAAAATGACGATTGGGCGCTAGCATTCATGGATAAAACTCAAACTCAAAACTCAAACTCAAAAGCATTTATTTCAATTAGACCATTACAGGCACTTTTGAATGTCAGAAAAACAAATAAGGCTAAGCTACAGTCACAGACACAAGGCATAATAACTTGCGAAAGTACTGTAGTTGCCCATTCCAAAGCGTAGATCTCTATGGAGAAGAATGGGCAAGAAACTCCATGGACACTCTTTTCAATCAAAATATTGTACAAAATCTTGGTTACATCATTCATGTTGAGATTAAACATATGTGAGAACGATGTAGAAATACGTGCACGTTAAGAGCGTCCAGAGTAAAACATTATATCAACAATTTAAAAACAAAGTAAGTAGTTAAAATAAACCATGGCAGCCTAGAGATGACCAGTCCCAACTGACAGCGCCCGTTCACGAACATGACGCATGGATCAGCCCCATTCAGCTCAACCATATTGAAGGGAGCTAAATGACCCGACACACCCGCCACCATCAGCGAGACATTTGAGTGAGCATGACATTCTCTCAGCCACCAGGGTAAATTCAAGTCAATGAAAGATAACTAAATGTAAATGGTAGCTTTACAGTACATAGTACTCACACATGTGCTATGCAATTATATAATACTAAGAGATTGAATTTATACAATGCAAAGATATTATTACAATCTTCTGCAGCTTCCACAATAACTTCACATGGTAATAAATTAGTTTGCCCCTATGCTTGTGGAGCAGGACCAGCAGTGAGCCAAGCATTTTTATCATCAATGTAATCCCCCAATTTATAATATGCTTGCCTACATAGTGTGCGTTTTATACAAGATTTAAATTTCGTCTCGTTTAGTTGTAGAATGTGGGGAGGTATTTTATTGTAACATTTTAAACAGTACCCCATGAAAGATGAGTCTACTTTAGCTAACCTAAAACCTGGCTGTACTAGTTCGTCCCTGTTTCTAGTACTATAGTGGTGCCTGTCACCTCTTTTACTAAATAAATGCAAAACCCCTTTTTTTTACGGATGGGAAATCATCAAATGACTTCTCCCGCTCTAAGCAGAGCGGAAGGGAGTGTCAGACTTGTACTGACTAAAACCCATCCATGTTCCTTCCTTGCTCTTTGTGTTCCAGGGCCGCGGTATCTCTTTCCAACAGCCCGCAGCCCTGGCAGGCATCAGCTCTTGCGGGCCCCTCCCTGTTTGCTGACATCTCTTTGAGGCGCGTGTGGAACACGAACGCGCCGCCTACACGGCCTGTCGTCAAAAGACGGACGGATGGCGAGCTAGCCCATTACTCACCGTCCACAGGTCCGCGTCCACGGTGGCCGGAAGCCACCACGTGACCCCCGACACCCAAGGCGTCGACGTACGAGGACACGGCGGTGCTCCGCCCAAGAAGTTCAAACCCACTTTGTGTCTCCGCCCAAGAAGTTCAAATCTTATTGACATAAATACGGTACAAAGATACCTGCCCAAGATTTTCCTTGTCAGTATTCTATGATCATAGCATCCCCGTTTCCTTGTAAACACAGAAAACGTCGTTGATTCCTTACCAATGGTGTAGCGGTCTTGCCAACGCTTAATAAATCAGCGCTAAAGTATCCGAGGGCGTATTTTAGGGTACTTGCACAATGATAAAGGGCAAATAAAATACTGTTTCGGCGCAGGCATACTACCACAAACCATATTAAGTTCCCTTATTTTATAGCTTCACGCTTTAGCTGGAGGAAGTAACCAGAAATTGTTGGAGGCTTTTTGCTTTTTCAAACCTATAGAATTAGACGATAAAATGTTGTAAACGATATGACTTCGTTTGCTGCCAGTAACACAATTAGTTTAATAAGGATTTTATTTTAAAATCAAGTTTTATCGCTGTGAACAAATTCATAAGATTCACTTAACGAAACTGTTACCATATTAGGTTAAAAGACAGCGAGAGACAATATTATGAAGGAAATATCATTCACTTTATTACCTTACGAAAGCAATAACAGGACACAGACAAAACTGCAGAAATTTATTCAATTATCGAGTAAAATAGATCCAAACTAGCTATCTATAGAATCCTATGTCCTAATCCAGGTCATGCTCTGTCCGTGTGCCAAATATCATCTAAATGTGTTCAGCGGTAAATCGAGAGAAAAGAAAAATAAACTTTTTCTTCCTTTCAAAAGGGGACACACAGACAGAAATGGAGAAGCCATAATCTAAGCATAATCTCAAATGACAACAGAAGGTATACTACTACTTGACAGACAGATTTGCTTTCGAATTTATTAACATTACTAGGTATGGATTGTCTTGCCTTTTGGCGAGAGAACTTCCCTGATGAGCGCGCTATGATTCCGCAGATTTCCATCTCTTAGACAGCAGTGAGACGTCAGCTGTCCGACGGAATGAGTTACACTTTCCCGCTTCACATTCACTTCTGAAATTGAATTATGCTATTTGTAGACAATACTGTGTTCACTACATTAGCAAATTGACACGATTGAGTGATTTATTCTTTTGTTTCAATTTATAGTGTTCAGGGATAATGTTTTTGTGGGTGTCTTGTTGGTCTCGTCTGGATGCTTTGCATAGCATAGTAGGCATAATGTCGTTACTGCCACGACGTAGCTGACGTAATGGCGTCACTGTTATGATGTAGCCCTCAAAATAGGTTGTGGTCACGGTCGCCCCAAAATGGGCAAAAAGCCGTCGAAACAAAAAAGAAAGGAAAAAAAATTCGTGGAGTGGTAGTAGTTTAATGGTGAATTTTACAAGAAGAAATTAATAATATGCTCGATTTTTTTTGCAATCGCCTCTCGATATGTTATATTTTCAGAATAATCAACAGATTTTAGACTTTAGGAGCGGGCGCAGCGAGCTCGAAAATTTTAGCAGATCTCCTCCAATTTGTAACACTATTTGTGTAGAACAGCAGACTATCGACCTCAATTAGGGTTGTATACCCATCGTGCCCACAGCGGTGGATTCGCGCTTGCTTGCGCGATGATCTATAGCAGAATCAAAAGTACTTTACCATTATCTGGCGGAGGATCAAGCTGGACTGCAGCGTCGGTGCAAACCTTGTGGACCACACATCGAGGCTCTCCGTACACAAACACACAACCTGAAATATATACTTAATATAGATCTATAAGTTAAGTGCAGTTAGGAATAGAGCCACTTCTTCAATGGAAAATTGAGAAAAAAAAAAGCGAAACATCGTAACTTCGTTGCCCGCAACAGCAGCAAATTCTTCTAGAAACCTCAGTTTTGTTTCATCCCGTGTGCAGACCGCGAGCAATCCGCGCAACATATACTTGGCCAGCTCAGGTGAGTGAGGTTACTCATAAGGAGGACCTTTCTTTTTATTCGCTTAAATCCTTACAGAGCTTCTAGCCCTTTAAACTAAAAATGGTTTAGCTCAAACTTTGATTCAGCCGATCATTGATTACGCCGATGCCTGTTATTTGGATGCCACATGCCAGCGAGGAGTTCTTGAATAAGCTTGAGCGTTTGCAATACCTGTGCATTCGTTTTGTGTTTGGGCTGAGCATGTCTCTCACTTCTGCAAGGAACTCAAGTGGCTCCCTACCCGTTTTCGCAGGAACACTCGAATAATTATTATGTCTTCTATACAACATCCTTATAACCCTGCATGTCCCAGTAACCTGCGTGATCGTTTTTTGTTTGCCCGTCCTTCTGATGCTCTGCGGAGATCTCACCTCGGGCATCACATTAATTTCCTATCCAATAAAACTGAATTATATTCATACTACTACCTAGTGGTCGCGAGCGCGACTACAGTATAAGGTCCTGGGTCCGATTCCCAGGTCGGGCAAAGTGTTATTGTGTTTTTCCATCAGGAATTTCTCAGTGGCAGCTACGGAGTCTAGGTTTGTGCCCGGTTGATGGCAATAGGCTCGCCCCGGATTACATGGGACTTACCAGGAAATCATCTCATCAACTCAATAATACACAAAATGTTAGTTATTCATCCAAAGTTATTTATCGCCTTTTTTCCGAATGGGAAATCATCAAATGACCCCTGCTGCTCTGAGTGGAGCGGAAGGGAGTGAGACTTAACTGACTAAAACCAATCCATGTTCCTTCCTTGCTAAAGAGCAAGGAGGTTATGCGGCGTTTAAGAGAGCAAAGCAAATTCGACGAAAAAGTCTGTTCGAAAGAGATACCGTACTGTTCTAAAGTGCTTCCAAAGAACGCAGCATAACGCTCAAATATTATTCTTTATTTACTGTTCGACCTTCCGGCAAGAATTCTGAGAGCACAACACCGCGATAGTCAAATAAAACGGTCAACATGGACTTTGGCGTGCTTTTATAACCGACTTTAAAAAAGAGGAGGTTATCAAGTCGACTGATTTTTTTTGTGTGTATGTTCAGCGTTTTCTTCGTCAATTGTTAATGAATTTCGATGATTCTTTTTTTGTTTGGAAGAGTATCATTTCTTGGTGGTCAAATTTGGTGGAGATCTGATGTTGATCTTCGGAGATATACAGGGGAAATCTTCAATAATAGACGGCAAATGTGTCGTGATTGTTTACTTAATTTCACGCAAACTTACGCAGATATGCACCCACATTTCGCCAGTTATTTATGTTCAGCGATATCTTCAGCATTTGTTAACAATTACTGATTAAAGTTTTTTTTGTTTGGAAGAAGATTCTTTAGCGGTGGTCTCGTATGATTTTGTTGAAAATCTTCGGAGATAGACAATGGCAATAAACCATAGTAAATCTCCCGCTATTGTTGCAATCAAACGATTGCATGTATTGTAAATCCTCGCGTTATAGCTTTCGAGTAATATCAGGTACTTATCACGTTCAATTAATTTACATTTACCAAAAAAACTAGTTAAATTATGAAACACTAAAAAATAAAAATAAAAAAACTGAACCGCCTTCAAAAACTTGCCTTTTATGTACACTAAAAAGTTGTGAATAATATAAAAAAAATGCATAAAATATTATTGAAATATTTAAAATTAATCATTGTTAAATATTTCAATAATAAAAACAACCAACAACGTCAGTAGCGCATCAAACACAACAACCGTCTGGTCTAAGGTCACCAGACACAACAACCGTCTGGTCTAAGTTCACCAGACACAACTACTGACTGATCTAAGGCCACCAGACACAACAACCGTCTGATCTAAGGCCGCCAGACGCCACAACCGTCTGGTCTAAGGTACCCCTTTAACGGTAATTCCCACCGTTTCTCATATCTCTTAAGTGCGTTATTTAAAGTATAGCATTTTCAAGAAAGCTTACCAGGGCTTTTCTGCGTATCCAACTGTCCACCGCTGCACTGCGGCGGTACAGGAAGGACACACTGAGTCGTCACCATACACGCAGACTTCTTGGAGTACGGCGGTTGTAGCGACTCCGTCCCTAAACCCAGCATATAGGTGGTTACCATAGTTATATGGTGTAACATTATTAAATAAGAATTGTTTTAGGACAGTAAATTTATAACATAATTATTTATCTAAACAAATAATATTGTGAAAAAACCGTAATCTAAAATGTTTAAGTAATCTTGATTTTACTGATTACTGTTAGCCAGCATCAACCCATGCGGTTATTGATGTTTAAGGGCAGAGTTCACGGACTGTCATTTGAGCAATGTTTAAGTAATCAGCCAATTAATTCCTAAACATCGGTTATACATCCGGTCGATAACAGTTCTCCACGAATATTTTAACTGTAGTTACTAAATCGGGCAATCATCATACGCTCAGAGTGAATGAACGAATGGTAAGTCAACACGAGATTTGGAGACCTCTTTATTTAGAAGCATAAATATTAAAATGATTTCAACTTGAGAAGTTCGACAACGCATTGGAAACTGTTAACTTAGCATGTAGTGTCCAATTTGGATGGGTAATAAAGTCACGGCACGGCGCTCTGTCACGATCAAATATCAAATTATCAATTGTTATTGTTTTTTTGCACGTTTTAGTTAAACTCTCCGTGTGGATTATTATTTTATTGTCTTGTGAAAGTGTTAAGTTTTAAATTTATCTTCTACTTAAGAAACGGCGACTCAAAAAAGAGAACAAACAATTTTTCAAGCGATGTGAAGTTGTAAGGGTGGATCCAAATGTGGATACAAACAAAGTTTTAACTCTTTTTAATAAAGATAGGTTATAAATAATAATGGTACTTACTTATCGTTCGGGAATTCTAATTACGAGGTGCATTCAATAAGTACCTAGCCTCATCGCCAGAGGGCGCTGTAGTTTCAAAAGAGTTTTACCACAGTGTAGCACATTCTTTTTTAATTATTTTTACAAATTTTCATTCGGTTTTACAAAAATGGAAAAAGAGCAATATCGTTCGGTGATTCGATTCCTATTTTTGGAAGGGAAAACGCGCATCGAAATCAAAGAGCGCTTGGATGCTGTGTACGGTGACTCTTCTCCATCGATGGCCACCGTCAAGAATTGGTTCAACGAGTTTGCACGTGGCCGTACGTCGGTTTTTGATGAACCACGTCCAGGTGCACCGAAAACAGCTGCTACGGAGGAAAACATTAAAAAAATCCATGATCTCGTATTGGCAGATCGCCGATTGAAGGTTCGGGAGCTAGCTGAGACTGTAGGCATTTCAGAAGGAACAGTGCATCATATTCTTCAGGAGGAACTCGGCATGAGAAAGCTGTCGGCGCGATGGGTGCCGCGTTTACTCACACCGGAAAACAAGCGCAACCGTGAGACCACATCGGAGACGTGTTTGGCGCTGTTTAAGCGGAATCCAGCGGAGTTTTTGCGTCGTTTTGTGACCGTCGATGAAACCTGGATCCACTGGTACACACCAGAGACCAAGGAGCAATCAAAACAATGGATCCAGACCGGGGAACGTGCTCCAAAGAAGGCGAAAACTGTAAATTCGGCCGGAAAAGTTATGGCCACCGTTTTCTGGCATTCACAAGGTGTGATCTACATCGATTACCTCGAGAAGGGTAAAACAATTACAGGGCTTTACTATGCCGAGTTATTGGGCCGATTCGACGCCGAATTAAAGAAAAAACGACCCCATCTGGCGAAGAAAAAAGTTCTGTTTCACCACGACAACGCACCGGTTCACACGTCTGCCGTTGCCATGGCCATATTGGTCGAATTACGCTACGAATTGCTGCCCCATCCACCGTATTCTCCAGATTTGGCCCCTTGTGACTTCTTTCTGTTTCCTAATCTGAAAAAATCACTCGCGCCATGAGGAGGTCATCGCCGCCACGGAGGCCTATTTTGCAGAGTTTGACAAAAACTATTTTTCGGACGGGTTAAAAAAGTTGGAGCATCGCTGGGCTAAGTGTATCGAACTAAAAGGAGACTATGTTGAAAAATAAATTGCCACTTTCTAAAATTTTCGTTTACTTTTTGTAGGCTAAGTATTTATTGAATGACCCTCGTAATTCTCTATTAGTTGTAGTTCGTTCAGTGCAGACGGTTTTGACAAACGGAATCTAGTTTTAAATGATTCCTCATTGTATTCTTCGTAATAATTACGACGCGCTTGAAATACTCTAGGTCGCCTTGTTTTGGTCTCCATATCTTCTAGATTTTCAAGAAGGCCTAAGTAGTGATCTTGATAGTTATCAATTATTACATTGAAAACTTGACTACATGTTTATCTATTCACAAAAATCTAAATAAACTAGTATCGTAATGTTGCAACTATTGTAAAGTGACAGCAGATGTCAAAATATGGTATTAACGGACGGTTAAACGATGCTGTTGAGCTCGGTTATAGAAATCGACTGTTTAAGGGCTGTAAACACTGGTTTAGGTGAGGTGAATATCAAAAATGATTTAGTCAGTGAACTCCGCCCTCACGAACTACGCGGGTACGGCCACGTTTATCGTATACAAAACTGGTCGGATGCCCGGTTGTGCGACCTGGTCGAAGTTTCTACAGCCTAAAGTCATGGTCGTGGTCGTGGCCGCGTAGTGCGCGAGATCTCTAAATACGTAAATTGATTGTCCTGAAAACATTTCCAAGTAATAATGTTACAAATTATATTAATTAAAGAATAGTAATCTTAAATGAAAATATCATGAAAAATAGCCTACCTATTTCATACACTTCGATTTTTGCAAGTTTATCGATATCACACATTTACTTTTAATATAACTGTCCAACTTTAAAATGATACTCAATTTGGACCCCTTGTTGAACCGACATGGAGATTCTAGGGGAGAAATTAACTAGTATGACTTTTTGTACAAAAGAAAAATCAAATTTATTGTAAGGCATCAATATACCTGTCTCGCAAATCTCTGGGCAAGCTTGAAGTATAGATTCTTTGACATCTTTGGGTACATCTACATAGTTATCTAAAATTGGAAAATCCTCGTTGATTTTTAGTTAAACCTTTTTAATAAATACTATCTACCATCAGTTTTAACATACCTGATGTAACTACGTCCACCATTGTTGGGTTTAGAGCGAGTTGGGTTTCCGATTTGTTAATAATATGAGCATCGTTTGATTGTAAAATGGGCAGTACATCCGCAAGGCTATCCTTTGATAAAATTATGGTTGGGAGTTCTGAAAGATATTTAACAAAAAATGGCAGTTTGGAAAGAAAATAAGATGCCTGACAAACCAACACCGAGTTTGGTAGCAGGCTGACTGGACAAGGGGCTTACGTACATGTTACAAGGTGTCAACGAATTATACAGCACACCCTAACTACACAACTCGTAGAACTTAAAGAAATGATGAACTAACCGTATGGCACTGGTTTGTCAACGTTAGTACATAAATGGCTATTAGTTTTCAAGGTAAAAGTGCAAGATTTTCTCATTTGACTATCTTCATTAGTAAGCATTATTGTGTCGATAACTGCAAATAAAAAATGATTTATGTTAAATGAAGCAGTGTTTGAAAGTTACGAGAGTGTTCCTATAATCCTTGTCAACGATACGGTTGTTTACCGAAGGTACAAACTGGAGCTGACCTTCCGTCCAGTCAGTAATAAAATACTAAGGAAGAGTGTTTAAGAGCCGGTGCTTGTGCTGGCACAGTCATGTTGGCACATTAGTGTTAACAATTGAACAGTGACAACGCCTTTATGTCGTAGCAGAAAGAACGGTTTTCGCAAATACAAGTGTTAGCTCGCCGTATTGACATCGGTAGAAGGTGGGCCAAAAATGATTTTATTTCACTCCTTGACCTACTACTGCAACTACTAAGTAATAAAATCTAAAACTGGAACATACCATTCTTGGAGCTAGGTTTGCGAGAATTTGGAAACTTCGTTTGATGAAGACCTGAAGAGAAAAATATAAATGCAAACATTTTGTTCTTACCTGAAAGTCACAGCTTATCTTTCAGCTAGATTTATGCAAGTCCTGCATATTAATTATTATCTTCATATTTCAGTTTAGTGTTTAATATAGTGGTATACTTTTTCAAATGATTTTCTTTTCATTTTAAAATAGGACGCAATATGCTCGCATTTTCTCAATTGCTTATTAACCAAAACAGGCCATGCACCAATTTCTTGTTTTTCAGCTAAAATTGGATAAATCCAATACTTTCTCAGTATATCTTCTCAGTCATATTTTTCATTACGATTTAGTGATAGTGTTTTTTTTCTGCGTAGGATTTAGTGTGATTGTTGGAATGACGGTCGATAAACCCACGACGAAAAGAAGACAGATGTCGTCAGCCGGCTATAGGCTACTTACCGGGTACGAGGGAGTGAACAACCTTAGCCGGCATTGTGCCGGACCGCGTCGGGTAAGAACCATCACGTGGACCAGCGCCCTAAAGCCCTGTGTCGTGATAGCGGCAGGACGAATGCTATTTCTCGTTGTCTCTCGAGTCGTAACGGTAGAAAATAAGTAAAACTAAAATTGCTCATAAAAATATCGTGCAGATTTTTCGTGTAGATATTATGTAGAAGATCATCGGTAGCTGGCATCACAAATCGGACACGTAATCGAAACACGAGCTTTCAACAGTCGGAAAACAGAAAATTGTAACGATGGGCGATTTGTTTGAAAATATATATGTCTACTATGAAGGTAACTACTGAGACAATGGCTTCTACAGCTAAGAAGAAGATATGATGAATCGACCTCGATTAAAATATTTAGAGAAGTATGTTGATTTAGGAAAAAAACATGGACAAAACAATAAGTTTAGTAAATGGCTGTGCAAAATTGTGAATCTGTGCCTCTTATCATCGGCGAATAGTAGGAATATTTATTTGAGAGAAATAGGCTACAGATTGTGTTAATTATCGAATGGGCACTTAGAAACTTCTAAAAGACAACTTAACCAATAGGAATATTTACAGAATCAACAGGCACGCCCATTTGCGCCATCCGAAGCCAACGACAGAGTATAGCTAGAGGCTACATACTGGTCGGAGAATTTGAGTCCATCGACACGCAATCCGCGATCCGGCTCGAAGGACCATATTTTTATGTGGCAGACACTGGTAATGAAACCACATAAAGAAGTTTATAGTGGACTGTATTTAGATGATGCACAAGGTACATACGATTAATAAAGACAACGTGTTACACTGGCGGGTTGCAAATGGTGACTGAGCTACTGAACGGAACGAGTGAATTATTATGTTTGTTTCATACACAGAAGAAGAACGGGTTTATTATAATAAAGGCGCTCCAAGGTTTGTTGCAATTAGCAAAAAAGGCTTTATGGTGCTTCGGAATAGTTTTTGAAAGTAGGAATAAATTGTGAACTAAAAATACAAACTTGGTTCCACTGGGAATTCATTAATCCATTTCCCGGGCATCTGCGAGTGGACGCTAGAATCAGTCTTCTTTTTAGCGATCAGGCGGGATAGAGACATCAACTGGGTGTTGACACCTAGAACGTAAATAACTAAACGTGAGATTTTATTTGTGGTTTTGCCAATATCTTATTAAATCAAAAACATTTATTTAAATTAGACTGCTAATCAGCACTTTTCGAACTTGAAAATTAGTTCTAGTAGTCAAGCCGCTTGCCAGATTTACCATGTTATTTTAAAATCATAGACTTCATTTAGGTTTTCCTGTAATTCAAAGTGAAAAACTAATTTCTGTATTTTATTCAAAATTTTAGGCTCGGTTGTTTCAGAGATAAGAGGGGGGGGATTGAGATGTTGATTTAATTTTTTTGCTCTGTAAAATTAGCAAACTTATTATTAGTTAATTTGCTACTTTGCCCCGCAAAACTGACCCTTATTTCCAAAATTTAGTTATTTACGGATGTTACACGTCCCTGTTTGGGTCACGAAAATGTGTAGGTGTAACCAATTTAATCGAATCAGCAGATTCAAAGCAAATTGGCTGTGACAGACGGACAGACATACGAGTGATTCTATTAGGGTGTTTTTTTTTATTAGGTTTCTGGTTTTTCATTCGGGCATATATAAAAACATATAAAAGAATTAAGGATTAAAAAATATTACTTACTATTTTGCATGTCGGTCTTTGAGTGCATTGGCTTATTCGAGTTCCTGAAAATTTTCACTTCCAAGGACTTCTGCCTGGTATGTACCATAGAAGTTTGTGCGAGATTCTCCGTTACTGTATAAAACAAGGATTTTATAGTTTGAATTAATTAATTAATTTTATAAGTAAATATTCATCCTTGCTACGTCGTAGCAGCTACGGCGTAGCCTATGTCAGCTACGCCGTTAGCTAGACAGACTTTACGCGCTAACTTGAGTTATGAGTGATATAGGACAAATAGTAGTCGTAAACATGATTGCTTAACCTATAGTGTTGGGTTTGAACCCTGGGTCGAGCAAAGTCTTATGGGGTTGTTCCATAGAGAATTCGCGTGACAGCCTGGAGTTTGAACAGTGCCTGACAGGGTCGCCCTATTAAAGGTTCGCTATAGTCACTTGTCCTGGCTAATGAGTCTATCTTACCTGGGCCTCTTATGTAGTTAGTGTTAGTTTCCATATCGATGCCTGCCCCATCAGAGGTGTACTGAGGTGTCACTGAAAAATTAAAAAAAGTGTTACATGGCTCTTTATGTTGAATGCCAGAGATTTTTCTAGAAAAAAGTTGTTTTTGTCATGAATTATAATTCTTTAATACAAGCCGTGCTTAAAAAATGACGAACGTCGAGCAACAACTATTCATCCGTTATTTAGGGCTGTGCATTGTTTGTCAACGAATGAATCTATTTAAGATTTAAGTTAATAGAATAAAAGTACCCTCATCATATTCACCGCTGTTTCTCGAGATCACTTCAGGCGTCTTAACAGTCGTCTCCGACATTGCTGGAAACTGGATGGACGCGGCGAGACCGCAGTATGACGTCATCATTGAGGCGCTCTTGTGCGGGATCGGCACTACAAGCATTTTTTTAACTTTAGTAAATGTCCAAGCAGGTGCATTAGCGGTAATGGACACGACCTACTTGTCGCAGGAATTATTATTGTGTCACTATTTCTAGAAGAATGTGGAATTCACCAAACACAGGTGCATTCTGCGCTTGTGTTTGCCCAGATTTGGGCACTGTCATGTCTCCTGTCACCATGACCAATCGCCTGCTATTGGACAGCAAGGCCAAAAACGGTCAGGAAAACTATTTTTTTTTTAAATTTATGCAATGGCAATGCAAGTGAATCATAGATTGGTACAATTTGTCGTTGTTCAAATCAAACAATCACGCCCAAAGCATAACCTGCCGTCTCTAGAAACCATTTTTAAATCTTTGAAACATACTACTCAATTTTATTGGCATAGCAATATAAAATAAACGTCACTTATACGTGTTATATCCCATACAAGCGGAATGCTTCCATAACATTACGCGCAATTGTAAAGGGCTTTCGGAATAAATGCCGTGAAAAATCACCGAACACCCCTTGTAAAATGCAGGGGGCGGAAAATGTATGGCGTGATAGAATGTATTTACAGAGCTATTTTATGGTTGTTTGGTATATTTCAGTCTTGTCATTAACAGCTTCTATAAAAAATATTTGTCCAACTATTCGATTTGGAGTTTATTGCCGGTTCTTCTCTATAGGAAACGACCAACCCGAACCGTGCACCTTTTTGTCGACGTTTTATAAGTGCCTATCTGGGCCTATGTGAAATAAAATATTTTGATTTTGATTTATGGATTGACTAAAAAAATAATTATTATATTGGTAGGTTGTAGCCTAAATTTTCATTAATTCGATTTAACCCGTGTAAAACGATGTCGCCTAACTTCACCAGACATCTAATTTATTGGGGGACATTAACTCTTAGTGGATACGACCCTTAATTAACTATATGTATAATGTATGTACATCCAAACGTCACGAAATATTATATACTCACTCTCGAACTTGTCAATTCCTTCAGTTTGTGTAGGAGCTTCACTGGTATCGGGGTTCAGCATGAACCCGGATAAAATCTCGTCACGACCAGAGCTTGGACCTAAGAAAGAAGAAGGTTACGAGTTAAGTTAATTAAAGACACTAAAACAACAATTGGACAAGTGGACGTTGGCAAGAAGGCTGCTAGGCTAAAGTGGGATTGGGTGGGTCACGTCAGCCGCATACATGATGACCGCTGGGCAAAAGTCTCCACACAATGGTTGCCGGAAGACGGACGGCGCCGCCGAGGCCGGCCCAGAAAAAGGTGGCGAGACGACCAGGACGCGTATCGCGAGGGCTGGTTCGAGGAGGCACGTATAAAGAGCACGTGGAAGGAATTGGGGGAGGCCTTTACCCAGCAGTGGGACAGTAAAGGCTGCTGAAAAAAAAAATTACAATTTTAAAATCAAAATGCATTAATTTTGGCCACATAACATGGCACTGCATGATCTTTTGAGCATTCGCCTGTAACGTGACAAGCCATGATTCAATTGTGTGCAAATTGTATCGTTACAGGCTGCGCACTTTAATTCTTGTTTCTCGCCACTCACTAATATAATGCTGGAAACTGATCTGTTACATTACAGGAGAATGCTCCCAGTGAAAAAGCGCCTTTAGAAATAATTTTGACTACACAAACTCTACAAGTCTACTCTCGTTTGACAGAATATGGAACTTATAAATGAAACTGTCACACAGTTATAGTAGGCAGAGACGACGCTTTACAAAGCCAAAGTTATCTAAAACTCGATAATATGTCAATCCAATACGGCCAGATATTGTAGGTTAACGTGTCGTTAAACTAGGGTCTAATGTGGCGGTTAAAGTCGCTATTTTATTGATTGAATGTCACTGGCTATGAAGAAAAACTATAAATCAAGTTGAGTCGATCTATCAAGCGAGTATTTCGTGCCGCCCGATATATTGGCCACGAATGCCCCCAAAATAAATATATCATTCTGGGTATACAAAAAAAGTGTTTGTCAGAATAACGCATCCGAAAAAAAAGTAATTACGTTTCACGGTACGTTGCCATGGCTTTATTGGAGTCTAGATAGATCCAAATAAAATCATTCACTAGTTGGCATGACACGCAAGTATTTATTTAGGGGGAGTTTCGCTAACGCAACTGTACACGATCTGCAAACTCAAATAACGTTAAAAAGATAAGGAGATGGATAGGGTTGCAGATAAACTAGTCTTTTTTCATTGTTTACTAAAAATTATAGACTAAAACCAAATATAGAGGATCGTCTTATTACGAGGTGGAAGGGAACCAACAAGAAAACGGTTACCACGTTTTTAGTACATCATTCTGAGCGCGCCCCTACAGAAACTTTTCATCGGTTGGTAAAAAAGAAATCAGCTGTACATTTTGACCTTGAATGGCCTGCCAGGGCTGCGGGACTGTTCAAAAGAGATACCGCGGCCCTGGAACACAAAGGGCACGGAAGGAACATGGATGGGTTTTAGTTAGTACAAGTCTGACACTCCCTTCCGCTCTGCCCGGAGCGGGAGAAGTCATTTGATGATTTCCCATCCGTAAAAAAAAAACAATAAAAAAAAGGTATTGTACTTTTGTAGGATACATCTGTTTTTTTTTAGTCACCGATGAAAAATTTCTCGTAATAACATAACAGATCTGCATAGTTTGTAATTTTTTTTTATACTAAAGTGGTTTATTAACACACTAAAGAATAAAGGGTCACCTACGACTTGCCACTCAAAATGTTGCTCTATCTCCCTGAAATCGCCTGAAATGTTTTCATTCTTATAAATCTGAACCCCATATATTCTCTTGACATACTTAAATGACAAACAAAATGGATTACACAAATACACGTATTTATGACATGTCACATGACATAGCGTGCAGAGGGTTAACCTCGGAATAACAAGCTATTTATATTTAACTTTTACGAACATTCGTAAAGGAGAAGTTATTTATAACTGATGTTACGACCTGCTTACGAGAATGCATATTTGTTTTGAAGAAAGAAAACAGACAGTCGAATTAAGGTAAAGACTTTTCAGCACGAGACCATATTGCATTTTTCCCAACTACGGTAAAGTCAAAGAAGGGATTGTACATCGTAATGATTACGATACATCCATGCTAGCTGATAAATTGCCTGATAGCATAACCACCCATAAGCAGGCAGAAAGGACCAACGATTGTTATAAAGTGTCTGATTAGTTTGACACAGCATGCTGCTAGGCAAAATAGATAAGTATAGTGTAAGAAGCCAGTAGAAACGCTTTAACGAAGACCTCAACGTTAAAACCATTTGACAAATGAAAAGTGTACACGATGTTGTTAATGCGGCCGTGTTGTGACCTCTTGGCACTGTACCCGATTCATTGTGTCCCGTGTTATTGTGGTAAGTTGTAATCTCAAGTAATTCGTTAGTGTATCGCACCCAGTGTGTTTTGATAGTAGGAAACCCATCGTCTGCCCACATAATGCTCGAGACTAATGGAATAAATCCTGACAATCCCGACATGTATTAGAAGTAAAATACGTTTTCATAGAGTACAAAGCCAGTCGTATCGCTGTCCGTCTTTGAGATTTGGCAACGGAATATTAAGTTAAGCTAAATAAAACCGATTTAAAACACATTCTAACCTGCGAACTCTTGTTCTATAATGTACTGTATCTCTGCATCTGTCTTGTTCATGTCTCTTATTTTGGTCACGTCTGACGCAGTGGGACCTATAGACTTTGTTTCTAGTCCGACGTGGGTATTGGTGCTGGTTGTCACGTAGAACAGGTTACGTCGGCTTCCTAAAAGTATAAAGTAAATCACTATAAATAAAAAAGCTTCATGAAATAAGCGACCCACAGAGCATAGATCTCCGATGTTGGCGATGCCGGGCTCAATGAGGCCCACAGTTACATTATTGACTATTATCGACATGTCACCACGAATGATCTTTTGACTCAATTCACAAGGGCAGTTGTCGTATAATGAAACAACAAGATCAACAGCTTAAATTGATGATTAATTAAATTATGGCATAAATGATGTTAACTTACTCTTGTTACTGCTCTCTACTTTATCAGGGATATGTAAATGTTGAAGTGATCCGGCGGTATTTCCAATTAACGCCCTCTTGATCAAATTGTTCAGTAAAGTTTCTATAAAATAAATAACACTTTTATTTATGGTTTCCTTTGCGTGATAATGGGCTCAACATTTTTTTTTTATCTCTCACTTTTATATAAAGCTTCCCGCTTTATATAAAAGTGAGCAGACATTTCCATTTCAACACATTTCTTTACCCTGCAATTTTATTACAATTGTGTGCATATTCATTATTAAAAGCAATTGCAAGATAGCTTTTTTGTTGCATAGCATTGTATGTTTAGGTACCTGTTTCATAATATGATTCTAGTCCTCTCGCCGAGGTAGATCTGTTGCTGATAAAGCAGTCCACGCCCGGGTCAGTGCCTGTTAAAATAAAATGTTATATACAATGTCAATTTTCAATTGTAATTCATAGGTTTGTAAGTTACTCAAACACGGCCACAGGCGAAAATGCTGTTATCTACGAAAGCATTTTCATACAGCTGTATAGCTTCATAACTCGTTCAATTTGATTTCGTTTTCGTATTGGCTGAATAGATTGACAGATATCTTGATTGTTCGTGGTTTCCTACCCACATCCTTCTCCTGCACACGCCTTCCGCCTTCGTACGAGGGAGAGGGATATACTGCGCGAACGTCATCTTTTCGAATCGCGTAATAAAACTTAATGGCTGCTACGTAGTCGCTGCGTGAACCACGCCTCTCAAGAAAAAAGCTAAAAATCTTGAAAATTGGTGTTTTCTTGGTGTGTCTGTGGTACTCGACGCTCAGGTAGACGGTGACGAAGATTTTAAGGTATAGGTATGCACCCTTCCTTTTAAACGTACTATCATTTTTTCCAAGTCTTCCTTAAAGCAGTGCGACTCCATATTTTGCATTGACCAATTTTCGAATCGATCGCATTATTTAGCTAAAATCGCGTAAACAGAAACTTTTACTACAGTTGTAACCATTCATAAGACAAGTATGATAGTAGTAATGTCCCAGGAAAGATGAAATACGAGTACCTATATGCTATCAAAAACAAACTTTCGGTACCTATCCAGCAATTTATCAAAATCAATAAATCTTAATCACAATATTTGTTGAACAACCTATTAATCCAGCAAGGCACGCTAAAAGGATTCTTGGCAATTTTCATGAATCCAAAACTTTGTTAAAATAAGTTAGGCAGATGAGAAGGCTATGTCAATCTGAATCCGACGCAAAATTATTCCGCAGAGAATATTTAAAGAGAAATTAGTTTTGCTAAATCTTTCTTTTTTTTTTTGTACATAAATATAAGTCTAATGATTCAATTCGTATTAGCAGCTTGGAAAATAATTTGTGTAAGAACAGAACAAAGTTTCACTGTTTCAAAGAACAGTGATGGTTCAGTGGCATCGGCACCGATTAACAAGTTGCGAGGTCATGGGTTCAAAACCAACACAACAGTTTACTTTGTGTAATTTCTTTCATCACCACTGCAGCTCTTAAAACGGTGAAGGAAAGCATCGTGAGGAACCGATATAACCTAGACCTAGAAAAATATATAGTCTAGAAAAATAAATTACATTATGGGCGACCTTCACCAAACCCGCACTGTGCCCAGGTGGTGGGATTCAAGTTTCAACCCACTACAACGCACCGGAGAAAGCCCGTACTCCAGCAGTGCAGGGCCGTCATAGGCTGGTTATATTTACTTATGCTTTACAAAGGGAAACTAAGCATTGTAATTTTGGGTATTGTGTTTAATTCGATTAAGATTTGGAAGGCATGGTGAGAGGCTTTTGCTCAGCAGTGGGATGTTTTTCTTCTACTTTTTGTGTTGCTGGTACGACTGTATTTATATTTTGGAGGGATGACAGTGGAGGGATGACAGTATTTAAATCTGGGATCTTAATAGGAATGCCAAAATATTATGATGGTATTGTTGGATTCGACCCCAGCAGCTCATGTTGTTTTATACATACAAATTCTGTCAGTTGAATCACTCAAACGTTTTCTGGGTTTGCGACCTGTGTTATTTTCTAAAATAATTATATTCCTTGCTTTCAAGCTAATTATAATAACAAAGTATTTTTTGCCCACGACCAGTAAGCAAAAATAAAGATTAAAAAAAAAATGACAAACTCAAAACTGGAGCAGTGGCGATGTTATCTTATCATATTTGTGTAAAGCTGCGATCACACTGAAGGGTAACAGCGAGCACTTATTTCTTTAAGCACATTTTATATAATGTACAGACGCCCCTCATCATCATCATCATCAGCCTATGATGTTCCCACTGCTGGGACACAGGCCTCCTCTCTATAAGAGGGAATGGGCTATAATCCACCACGCGTGCCCAGTGCGGATTGGTAGATGTCACATATCTTCGAATTTTTGGTTCTAGGACATGCCGGTTTCCTCACGATGTTTTCCTTCACCGTTTTTTGAGAGCAGTGGTGATGAAATAAATTACACAAAGTAATGCGCGCCTGCCTGGGTTCGAACCCACGACTTACTGTTCGTAAATCGGGGTCGCTACCACTGCGCCACCGCCTGTCTCACTTAATTCCAAAGGCATTCTCTACCAGTCAACCTTTGGGTGATGCATAAACCAACTTACTGGGGAAGGTGCAAATGAGCAAGTTGAGGATTTTAATATTTGACAACTCTGATCAAATAAAGTTCCCGTCTTTAATAATCATGTCTTTAAACTGCTCCCACCTAACCAGTGCATCCACGGGTTAAGATTTTATAACAAATATGCTAATGAGTCCTAGCTTTTACGTTAAAACGGGTCTCTTTAACAGATGTAAA
Organism: Lycophotia porphyrea; assembly: GCA_950005105.1. Taxonomy (NCBI): domain Eukaryota; kingdom Metazoa; phylum Arthropoda; class Insecta; order Lepidoptera; family Noctuidae; genus Lycophotia; species Lycophotia porphyrea. Next base: position 15,554,987 of record OX465388.1, on the reverse strand, counting down.
GACCAAATTAGAATAAAAAATCCTTTATGGGATTAAATTATCTTACCAAATGAAACTTTCAAAGGGCTGGGCGTTTCAGCTTCCGGGCTGGGCGTTTCAGCTACTGGGCCAAAGCAGTGACATTTTGAAGAAACAGTTTCACTACTGTTTGTAGATTTTGAAGCAGTGTCATTGCTTGGAGGTGTCGAGTCCATAATTGACTTGCTTTGAGTTTTTGGGTCCATGAATGCATTGCTTCCTACAGCCCTTGAGGCTATACCCACAGTAGTAGTGCTTCCTAGAGCTTTATCTTCTGTAAGAAATAGAATAAGAAATGTATTTACCAGATAGGCAAAATTATCAGTAGTTAACTTTAAATCTTTGACCACACTGAGGCTAATCGTTCGCACCGATTGTGACTTTTAAGAAAGTGTTCAAACAGTGTGATTTCTAATTATAGAAACAATCGTTATGTCCCGCGTCTCATGCGGGATTCGCTTCAGTTTGTCAAAATATTAAAGTTTTTCTAGGCGCTTTATTTGCTTTTGAGATATAGGTCTATTTAAGTTTTTAAACTGACATGGACACTGATATTATTTCGTTTATTAATTTAACTATATATATAAAAAAAAAAATTACATATTTCTTAAAAAACATAAAAAAACAGCACCTCTACCGCGACTTCGTCCGCGTGGATTTCGAAAATACAGCCCATAAGTATTACTCAATGATTATTATATACAACATTTGTGTGTCAGGAGCAGGGTCCAAGCTACCGGTGGTTAGGGCTCTAGAGACAAGAACCTCCTCTCAATGTGAGCCGTATTGAGGAGTACTGCCTTCTGAAGCCCTTGATCCAACCGCTTAAGGAGAGCCTCGAAAGATGGTCGCCGAGACTCTTGGCCATAAGGCCATTGGCCGTTACGACAATCGGCACAATTATTATTATTAACACTGAAAACGAGATATTTACCATGTCTAATATTTGTTTTGAGTTCCTAAACAAACAAACAAGTTACAAATATTAAACATGTATGAATATCCCGTTGCCAGTGTCAATGATAATAGAAGTCTACTTGTTTCAATAGACGAAGACAGTTCAGATTACTGCAATTTAGATTGTAAAACAAATCAGCAATTCATTTACCTGTCTTTGTTAAAGGTTTATTAGTAAGCAGCTCTTTTGATGATATAGACATTACTTTTGTGTCTGAAAATAAAAGAAAGATAGTGCGTGACGAAAACATTCCAGGTTGTCTTTGGCATATAAATAAAAGCAGGTTAAGTCATCGTCGTGCGACTGTAGAGCTTCTGTTCTGTAAAGGCAGCTATGGCCGAGCTATCCCAAAAGTACCAACCTGTAAATGCAAGTTTTTCAATAGTCAAACACTTCTTGGAAACCAAATGCTCCTTTTCCGCAGCGTTACCAATTGAAATACATTCTGTAACAAAATGAATGACGAAGTTAAAATATTATACGGTCTCGTGGAGCTACTGCTGAGCATAAGGGTTGGATTCTCAGCTCGAGCAATAAGTTATTGGGTTTTTTTCAACAGTCATTTCGCAATAGCAGCCACCGAGTCTTGATTTGTGTCCGTTTCCGGTTGTAGTTAGGGTTGTCAACATTTCTTCGGCGAAAATAGTACTTTTTTTTTCAAAATAAGCCATGAAAAATATAGTACTCTTCAAAAAAATATAGTATTTTATAGAAAAAATCAAAAATAAGCAAAGAGAATTAATTGTATTTGAGGATTTGTTATTCAAATATTTGTTTAAAAACTATTTTATTTTGCAATTGTTGCATTTTATGTCTAAAATAAATATGTTTTATTTCTTTCAATTTTTTAAATTAATTTAAATTAAAACCAAATTAATTTTTATTCAATGCGATACTACTTCTCTTTCTTTCGTCTCGCCATTTCGAATTCATAACTGAAAATATCCTTTCTGTAAATGCCGAAGTGGCGGAAATAGATAGCAGGAATGAAATTACTTTAAATTCTGTTAAGTTATTTAAATATGCAGTCATTTCCGGCCTGTTTTATCGGTAACTCTCTCCAATCTTTTAATTTTGACAGATGAGTTCGGATACATGCTATGCCAATAGTCAAAAGTTAAGTGAAGTGTGCGTATTGTATAATTATCACTTGCTTCGCGGGCGTGTAAAACCAAGTCAGAGGCCCAAGGGCGGCATAAAAAGTCTGACACGACGTTAGGCACCACACGATAAAAAAAGAAATCTAAAGTTAATGTAAAGGCGAGTTCATGTCTTTTTCAAATGAAGGATGTTTGTTAGATTTCGGTGTTGAAAATATAGTATTTTTGCGTATTTGTTCAACAGTATATAGTATGCAGACCCGAATTAAAGTACAATACACAATATATATATTATAATACGGTTGGCAACCCTAGTTGCTGTTGCATGTATAGGCTTGCCCCTTATAATATGGAACTTAAATATAACTGGCAAAATGTGGGTGAACTATTAGTACATATAAAGGTTTCTGATCAAGACAGAGCGAGAGTGAAAGAGGAAAATATCAAATTGAAAAATACGCATCATACCTGACGCAAGAACTTCATGTTCATCTTTTACTACCGCATAGGATGGTGCGGTTCCCGCCAATACTTCACTTTTCACCGTGTAAACTGACATTTGTGTTTCTATGTCTAAACAAATGAAATATAAACATTATAAACGGACATATCTTAATAGCTTTGATATTTGTAGATGGCGTATGTGATGCTAAGTGGTGGTCATTTGCATCATTTATATTTTACAGGCCTGCCATTTAGAAGACACGGTGACTAAGGTGCACGATGCAACGATGCGCGACGGAGGGGGAGTTGGAACCTGTCAGTAGGCTAGTGACTGACTAATGAATGACTCTCGCGACACCCCATCACACACTTTCTACACCGGGTAAGTATCTGAGGTAGACCTGTAGTTGACGTGTAAATGAATGTGATGGTGATAGGCTAAAAGAAAGAATGTTAAGGAGGGATTGTGTGAAGGATTACCTTCTACAGGCTTTGGTTGCAAGTCTTCGGTTTGCATAGCAATATCCAAACGTTCTATTTGTGTAGGACCTGTAAATACAATTAGCATAAGAACTCAGTACCTGCTGATAGGGTTCTTTACGTACCCAAATGGTGCTTATGGAAGAATGTCCGTTGGTATGATGTTATAAAGTTTCAGCTGAATTTTTACAGAATGTTGAAGATTTTAATTAGAATATGGTGAAAGGGCCACCGAGACATACTGTTACCACGGATCCAGTACATGATTCAAGAAGTGCTTTTTTGGTTGTTAAAACAACACGTTTAAAGAAAATGTCCATCACAATAAAAAAAAAGCCTGTTTAATTTTTATGGAGTCCATGGTAAAAGTTTGTGTATGTCCCGCCAATCGTGTTTTACGATGAGTATATAATTATGGTGCTGTCCTCTATCGTGAAGAGACATAATAATTTATATGATTAATTTAACTAGTTACCGTAAATGGCTTCATTAGAATAGCTGGTAGTACTCTCTGCTAGCGTTGGGTTGTATGTGGTCACACCCATCGAAGCCGTCTCTACAGAATCACCGGGTGATATTTGAGTTCCAGTGCCTATAGCTTTAAACATAAGGGAGTTCGAAGTTAGTAATTGGTGCTTATTCCATGTTTGAATTAGCGGCCGTTTTTAACCGACTTCTAAAAAAGGAGAAGGCTATGTATTCGGCCAGCAACATTTTTTTTCATGTATGTACACCGATTTCTTCGTGATTACTGCTGCGATTTAAGTGATTCTTTTTTCAACTGGTAGAGGAAGCACGCGCAGTGCTCCCATATTAATCTTGTTATCTTTGCTCGGTATGAAGTGTAAAAAGTGGAAAATTACTTCACTTTCGGAAGTCAATGATACAAACAAAGGTGACCGACTTTTTAAATGCTAATGGTGGGTGTCTATTATTATTTACCTAAATGATCCATTTCTCGATTCATAGTAGAACCTACGTTTGAGTAGAATTTTCTTAAATTATGAAACAAAGCTGCATGCTGAGTTCTTGTTTCACTAATAAGATGTGTTATATCTGAAAATAATATTATTGAATAACTAGCTTTGCCCGCGGCTTCGCTCGCGTTAATTTATTGATTTATTTATTTTATTCATTAGGTATCACATACAATTGTTTTTACAGAAAACAACGTTTTTATTTATTTAGAATTTTACAGTCAAGTCGGGTTGTACTATGCTTGTAATAATATAATTCAATCAGACACGTGGCGCCACCTATTATCATAAGAACGTCATTGTTGTTTTACTCGCGAACAGTACTTTTTTTCGGGATGAAAATTACCCTATGTTCGTTTCTGTACACCTGACAACGTATATGCAAAATTTCAGGATGATCGGTTCAGTGGTTTAGGCGTGAAAAAGTAACAAACAAACCAACAAACAAACAAACAAACAAATTTACTTTCGCATCTATAATATTATATACAAGTTAGGATTACGTTACACAAACATTATTTACATAGCAAATTAATATTTCAAACTCACTGACAGACAACGCATAGCTTAAACTACTGGGTCTAGCTTAAGTAACGAATGTGAGAATTGGAGAAAATTCATCTACTACAACGGTTGAATAGGGAATGATTTTTATGAAAGTTCGTCATTTTTTGCCAATGGGATGCACTTCGCAAATCTTCTTTTGAAGGCAAATTTAACCAAGGAAATTAGGTTCAGCTATCAGTGTCAATTGATTTAATTATTTGAGTCAATATGCACACACGGCTGCAGAGAAATCTCACCCCCTAAATGTATAAAAGCACCATCTCTGTGAAAACAATGACACTGCTAAGATATTTTAACTAGAAATAAATACAGACGGCGCTCATAATATCCGATATATAATAATAAGCGACGCAAGATAATATCCACCACATCCTGTGATCCTACATTTTGATATTTTTAAACTTCCAAACGTGTTTCACAAACATTATATTTATTTACAAATTTCTGAAAACTCGCAACAGAATTTTAAAATTGAATAAAATCTTTAAGCCGAAGTGAGAACAGAACCTGGATTGTATGATTCACGAGACAAACTGTTATACAAATAATTTATTTTCTTTCAAAAGTTTTGTACTACATCTAGTGGTTGAAGTGGCTTGTTAGACAAAAATGTGGCCTGTTATACCGCTGCACCAATCAGTCAGTAATATTGTGAAATTCATCGATATGTTTATGAATCAACCATCTCATCATTCATGTCGGCCGTGTCTTTCATTTATAAAATAGATAGTAAAGAACCTGAGGGCAAGCTTATAATTTTATAAAGTAAAACATGACGTTTCATCATAGCATAATTACTCGTCTACTTTTGCTGTTCGAATAACGACTTATTACATTAAAACCATACCCCGATTGAGTAACTTTTTAAAAGTGAAAATAATCGTCCTTTGGGAACAAAATCATAGTTTAAAGAGTATTGCTCGAGAATAACAACAAAACATAACTGGCGAAATGTGGGTGTACTATTAGGTGCACCTCTGCCTAGCCCTATGTTATGTTTATGTTATGTTATGCTCGAGAATTAAATGCCCACGTAAGTGTAATCTAAAATAAAATCCATTTTTATTTTCATTTTTTTTTTTACTTCCTTATAGAGAAACACAGTTCGTTTGTGGGTGCGATGGTATCAAGACCCTGGTGAAGTGAAGTGTAGCCGGCAAGGGCCACGTCCGTTTGCTTACACAAATCAATCCAACTGTCATCGTGATATTGTTAGTAGCCATACCACAGATCCTTTCACAATCACCCGATCTAGTGCGATAAGACATGGCATTTCGCTTACCACTGTCCGAAGACATTTACATGCAGCTGGGATCCATAATTATAAAACTGACAAAAAAATTCAACTAACCGAAGCTCATCGACAAACTAGGATAAGATTTGCAACCCAATATATGGATTTAGATTGGGAAAATGAAATAGTCATTTTTGCTGACGAAAAGACGTTTAAGTCCGATAAAGGTGGATGTAAAATACTGTGGAGAAGACCAGGCGAACGCTACACCTCTCAAAATGTTTTACCTTTGAGGACTAGTGTCAGGTTAACGCTGGGTAAGCATTTGTTCATTTAATGAACAAATGCTAACATAACATTTACCTACTTGCTAAATTATGACTATTATACATATATTAGCCCTGTGACTATTATAACTAATTATGAAATACTATTATAAATTATTCCAATTTGTTTCCTTTATTCATCTTTATACATAGGTATTCATTACATTTTTATTTAAATATACAACAACAAAAAAAAATATTTAAAAATATAAAAAATAGTAACCCACCAGCATTGAGAACAGGGTCCGAGCGAGTCCAGTTTTTTATTTTTTTATTTAAGAAATATTTTTAAATGTAAATTATACGTAAGTAAAGTTAATAAAGGAAAATAAATAATATGACGTGTGTTTGTGAATATCCTTTATTCAGAAAGACCACCTTATAAACCCCCTCTCAACCCGCTACACCCCGCTGTTGCTAAAGGGCTGCCTAAATATGCTGATATTGGTTAGCGCATAGCAATTTTGTATCAATAACGTAAACAATTATTGATATATGGGTATCTTGCAAGCTTACTTGTGGAATCGATATCAATTACTATAGAACACTAACTTCATTAATGTCACAGAGATGGCGCGCACGTAAACATTGTAGATCATCCTTTAATAGATGGTGCTTTTTCTACATTTCTAGGGTTGAGGTTTCTCTAGAGCTGTGTGTACAACATAACAGATAAATCCTAGCTATTTCTCAGTCTTAAGAAATATATTTACAATAAGGAATGATAAAACATAATTAATAAATACTTAAAAATAGCAAGAAAAAATCATCTTTCCTGCACTCTCTCAAAAAACAAGCACAAAAAAAGTAATCTCTCACAGAAACTCAAACATCCACGAGATACGTACCCATCTCAAGACGAGGAGAATAAATCACACTCCGGTGTCGATGTCAGTAGAGCATTAAACATTGCCAGGGCGCGAACCAAGGTAGTTAGAATGAGGAACTGTGCATGTAGATTGAACATCCAATAATCTGTTTCATGCGAGTTGCATTGCATTGGAAGAAAAATCATTAAAGTGAAATTCGGCCTCAAGCTTACCTGAGCTAGCCGCGGGCCTGTAATATGTTATATCGCAGCTAGAAGGCACAGTTGTTGAAGAAGAGGTGGTAAAGATGCACGGAAACCCCACATCCGCTTCTGTGGCATAGGAATATTGTTAAATATACAATGGACATCATTTGAACGCGCCCATAGACGACAGTAACTTACTAAAAGCGCCCTGCACTCGGGCGAGCGAGAGGGCGCCAACAGAGGGACGGCAGCAGCAGCCAACGTGAGCGCACTCCCGCAAACTACGCGCGTCCGAGTAACACGCTAGATTGTAAATATATAAATCAAATAAAAATCATAAAAAAATCTCTTCACGGACAGGAAGCTTAGCTTTGTTTTAGTTTAAACTTGGGTTTATGAAATTTCTCCAGATGTTTCAACATATCTCGAGAATTCAAAATGTATAGGTTGACTGATAAAGAAATCCTTGCGGCATTAGGTCCGGCTATGTTCCACTATTTTTACATGAAGTTTAAATAAATAAATAAATATAAAACCATTTATTGATCAGATAGACATGAGAAAATAGTATCTAAGTCAGAATGGATGCAGAAGGGTATTGTGACGCAGCTTGGGTGAGGCATGTGTCCAACGGTGGACTATGATAGGCCAACTTGATTGGTTGATGCTATAACGATATTCACGATATTCACCAATCACAATTTGTTATGCCTAGTTTCTTATTGCATATTTTGAGGCAAGAAACACTCCCAATTCTGAATGGTACTGCAGCTTCAAACCGCGACACGATTGATGTCTATGTTACTCTATTAAAGCAGCAATAGGTGGCAACGTCACCATTTATGGAACCGTTTTCATAGAGTTACAGAAACAGCCGTCATGTCACTGTCACTGTCGTCAACATTAATTACCTGCATTGTGGCACATGATGACATTCGGTTTTATGGCTTCCGTGTTACAGCCTTCTTTGTTGATTTGCATTTGGTGCGTATTGAATCGTATTGGTGAGGGCGCAGACGGGGGTGCAGACGGGACTGCGGACGGGGGCGCGGAAGGGGATGTGGACGGAGGCGCGGAAGGAGCCGAGGACGGGGGCGCGGAAGGGGCCGAGGACGGGGTCGCGGACGAAGGTGCGAATGAGGGCGCAGAAAAGGGGGTGGATGGGCGCCCGGATGGCGCAGACGTAGGAGCGTAACAGGGCGCGGACGTAGGCGCGAAACAGGGCGCGGACGTGGGCGCAAAACAGGGCGCGGACGTAGGCGCGAAACCGGGCGCGGACGTGGGCACAAAACAGGGCGCGGACGTGGGTGTAAAACAGGGCGCGGATGTAGGCACGAAACAGGGCGCGGACGTGGGCACAAAACAGGGCGCGGAAGTGGGCGCAAAACAAGGTCCGGACGTAGGCGCGAAACAAGGCGCGGAGGGAGGTGCGAATGAAGGCGCAGAGGTAGGTGCAAACGAAGGCGCCGACGGAGGTGCGAACGAAGGCGCGGGTGGGGGTGCAAGCGCTGATATGGGAGCAGGCGCGGTTGCGGTTGCATGCGCAGGCATGGGCGTGCTTGTCTTCTTATCGGTCATATAGTTCAGAAGATCTTCGGTATCTGTGAATGAGTACAATTAGGATGACTGTTCATTGGATAAGGATTAGCAGAAAATTTGTTGTTACAGTGGTAAGCTACGTGGCCTTTTCGGGCGGGACACACGTGCCAGTAACATGATTTAAACGTGTAGTAGATACTAAATTCATTTGCTCTCACGTATCGACGGTGGCATTTACAAGAGCGTAGACGAGTGTGTCGTGTGCGTACTCGTCGTAATTGGGGCTCGCTTTTGAAATGCCAGTGGCGTGGGTGTCAGTACAATCTAAAGTGAATCAGAGCGCGTACGAAGGCGCGGATGGAGACGCGGGTGCTGGCGAGGGAGCGGGCGCTGTTGCGGTAGCAGGCGCAGGCATGGGTGAGTTCACGAACGCCTGTTCAGTCAATCTTGTTTGTTGTTAGGAAATGCGAGTTATTGGGTCGGATAATAGACCAGGGTCGATAATTTTTGAAAACAAAACAAATAATAGTAAGATAAAACCCATTGGAAAAGAAAGAAAATATAACAAAAATCAAAGGAAAAACCATTTACGGGCGATCGTAGGTCGGGAAGTGGATGGGGTGAGTTTTTAAAGGTAATAAACGGTTTATCTAGATTTCCGGAAAAACTACAAGTCCTATGGAAAAAGGTTAAATAGAAAAGTTGTAGGTAATAAAAAGATCTACAACTTTTGTATTTACACTTTTTTCACAGCACCTCAAAATTTATGTGAAAAATTCAAATAACCAAGTTTTTGGTTTTTTATTTTTATCTTTTACTAAACATATTTTTTGTCACGAAATTTGGTAAAAACTTACTCCCAAACACACTGTATTTTTTTTATTTAAAATATTTATTTTTTCACTTTATTTTGACTAACTTATCTTAACAGAAAAAGGATCCTAATTTTCTATCGAAAATTCTCGCGTCAAAATATCCGCTTTCTTTAAAAAATCGGTAGGCGTTTTGTTCGTTGCAATCTCAACTTTCTGATGGTGTAAAAAAATAAAGTGCAACTTTGCCATTTAAGTTTTTTCCATAGGAATTGTAGTTTTTCCGGAAATCGAGATAAACCGTTTTTTACCCTTAGGAACTCACCCCATCCACTTCCCGACCTTAGATCACCCATAAATTATTTTTCCTTTCATTTTTGTTATATTCTCTTCCTTTTCCAATGGGTTTCATCCTACTATTATTTTTTTTCACTTTTTACTATTTTCAAAAGCTTCAGCCCAGGGCTTATTAGTTCTTTATTACATACCGAAAATTTTAACGGTTCTTGTGGGATATACCACAAAAGATAATCTATAGTAAAAAAGCGAATAAATCAATAGTATTCATTACCTGTAGGTATATCAAACGAAATAACTTCTATTTCCTCTAACAAACTAGTTGTTTGTTCCACTCGTGGTGGTGTTTTATCTGGAATGTTACAAAAACATTCCCATTATCTTCTTTCTGCTCTTCGCGAATAATTTAGTATTAAATGGAAAAAAACGAAGTGTATAAGATTTGCTCTACCGAATGTCAAAAGTAGTGAGAGTGACATAGTTTTGAATCAAGAGAAACAAGAATTCGTCGAAAAAACTGTTTTTCTGGGGATCAAGCTCGACTCAAGGCTACAATGGGGTCCGCATATAACTTCTCTTCCAGGACGGCTGAGTTCAGTAGCATATGCTGTTCGAAAAATTCGTCAATTTATAGATGTACTCGTAGACACCACGAGTCAAGTCTATTTTAGTTATTTTATTTGTTATAGTATTGTCATACGGTATTTTAATATGGGGACGGGCTGCAGACATCGATTCTATATTTATTCTGCAGAAAAGAGCCTCAGAGTCTTATATTTAAGATCTACGTAGGCCTGATTATCTAAGAGAATTGTTTAAGGAAATTAACATCAGGACAATACCTTGTCAATATATCAATGAAAACATCATGTACGTTAGGAAAAATCTGCATTTATTTAGTAAAAGACGTGACAGACACCACTATAAGACTAGAAACAGGGACCAACGAGTACAGCCAGGTTTCAGGCTAACTAAAGAAGACTCATCTTTCATGGGGTACTGTTTAAAATGTTACAATAATTACCTCCCCAAATTCTACAACTCAATGAGATGGAATTTAAATCTTGTATAAAACGCACACTATGTAGGCAAGCATATCATAAGTTGGGGGATTATATTGATGACAAAAATGCTTGGCTCACCAATCAACCATAGGAGCAAACTAATTGATCGCGATGTGACGTTATTGTGGAAGCTGCAGAAGATTGTAAAAATATCTTTGATTCAACCTCTTAGTATTATGTAAATGCATAGCACATGCGTGAGCACTATGTAAGCTACCATTTACATTTACTTATCTTTCATTGATTCGAATGTGCCCTGGTGGCTGAGAGAATGTCATGCTCACTCAAATGTCTCGCTGATGGTGGCGGGTGTGTCGGGTCATTTAGTTCCCTTCAATATGGTTGAGCTGAATGGGGCTGATCCATGCGTCATGTTCGTGAACGGGCGCTGTCAGTTGGGACTGGTCATCTCTTAACTGCCATGGTTTATTTTAACTATATAACCTTTTACTCTGGACGATCTTAATGTATCTCTTTCTACATCGTTCTCAAATATATGTATAAGCTCAACTTGAATGATGTTACCAAGATCTTGTTACAATATTTTGATTGAAAAGAGTGTCCATGGAGTTTCTTGCCCATTCTGCTCCATAGAGATCTACGTTTTGGAATGGGTAACTACAGTACTTTCACAAGTTATTATGCCTTGTGTCTGTGACTGTAGCTTCGCCTTTTTTGTTTTTCTGACTTTCAAAAGTGCCTATTGTGGTTTAATTGAAATAAATTCTGCCTCACGTTATTTGGTGGCGGTGTAAAAGGAAAGCTTTTCTTTCTTTCATTCTCCCCTGACACGTTATCGTTTACTTCTTTCTTATATAATTCCTTCCATAATCCATCAATCTTTTCTTTGGCCTTACTCTACCTTTTCATCCATCTACAAGTTTATTCATCATTATTTTGGTCTTTGACTATGGACTTTCGTAGTTGTTCTGGGTCTGGCTGTTTATGTATGTTAGTTTAAATGCTTAGTAAAGTGAAACAAAATGTTTTCATCAATACAAACCAGTATTTGTGGGAGACATTTTTCTGAAGCGTCACGTTTGCAAGAAGTAAACCATCCAAGTTACTATCTTCGCCAGCAGTACAGCTTTGATAGTTTATATTCGGATGAACTGGCGTTGGTTAAATCAGACCAAGATTGTTAAAGTTTATTAAACAATAGTAGTGCGACCTACCTTCGTATTGACAACTTTTAACCGAGTTGCCAACGGCTATGGTAGCATCAGGTTTCCAAGTGAAATTGTTATTAAAACTAGTACACTGATTCTGTTGGCAGTTAGGAAACTGTAAGCCTGATAGAATCTTATCCATTTTTAGCACATTAGAAGGTTTTCCCTCTGTAAAAACAAAGGCAAGGATTAAAATCGTACATAGGTGGCGTGAAAGTTTTGACACTGGAAGAGTGAACTCTGCACAGCCACCTGCACCTTTCAGGGTTTCATCGAAGTAAATTTTAGAGTTGTACAGGTGGCTACATACTGGTCTAACATCATTTGAGTTTCATCGCCTCGTAAAGAAGAAGGTACGTATGAGTGAGCGAGATCATAATACTCAAATGTCATCGTCAACGGAAAGGAAACTTAATCATTTCTAGAGCGGTAGGGTAACGATTAAATTTAGGTGTTATATTTCCACTTTGATGATTAAAAAGGTTGATATTTATGTAAACAAAAACTTATTTGCAGGTCTTTCACAGCATCGTACCAGACGGTTCCTGAAGCCAGCAAGTGCCCTGCATGGTATGTACTACCGGGTAAAACGGGGTGAATAGGACTACAGGGATGAATAGAGACAAACTTTGATAGGGATTTTAACGTTGAATTGATATGATATGTTACCAGCAAGGTCTCTAAATAATTAAGTATAACTAAGTTAATAAAATAGAGTTCTTTTTTGCAATATATCATATCAATTCAACTTTAAATTCCCTTTCCAATTTTATCTCGATTCACCCCTGCAGTCCTATTCACCCCGGTTGATTGTATACGCTTTTCATTGGTTCAAACATGTAAAATAGCAGAACAATCTGAGAAATCATTAGTACAGTCCCATAGATATTTTTTCAGATTTTGCATGACTGGCAAAATGACAGTGGTCTTTATTCACTGAACAATAGGTTTGCTATTGGGTTGTAGCTGTCCAAAGGGGAAATAATTGTGAAAGGACTGTTTTTCAAAAAGCGACGGGTTCGATTGATTTTCATTATTAAGGTAATAAAAAAAAAACATTTACTTGGATTGAGGAAGAAGGGAAACATTGATGGGCCCGAGGTTACGTGTCTGGACTTGGTGTTCGTCTTAGAACCTGAAAAATGAGAGTGCAATAGAAACTCTTAACTATCTTTTGCTAGCTGCCTTCACCAGCATTTAGGTCGAAAATTATCCGACTGGTACCTATAACCGAGGTAAATAATAATGTGCAGGCACATGCCATTGTTGTAATAATAAGTAGTTCAACATCATTATCATTATCAGCCTATAGTGTTCCCACTGCTGGGACACAGGCCTCCTCTCTATGAGAGGGAATGGGCTATAATCCACCTCGCGGGCCCAGTGCGGATTGGTAGATGTCACGTGTCTTCGAATTTTTGGTTCTAGGACATGCCGGTTTCCTCACGATGTTTTCCTTCACCGTTTTTGAGAGCAGTGGTAATGAAATAAATTACACAAAGTAATGCGCCTGCCTGGGTTCGAACCCTCGACTTACTGTTCGTAAGTCGGGGTCGCTACCACTGGGCCATCGCTGCTCTCAGTAATAAGTAGTTACTGTATCTAAACGACAATAAATTACCTATATCACGACAATAAATTACCTATATCAGTCTGGTTGGAGATAGCCTGCAAGCCTGCCACGTTGACCATAGTGCTAATTGCAGCAGATTTTTGCTCCCTTATCGCACTAGTGCCTAAAAGAAAAAGTGTAAGTATCTCATGAGTGAAGGGATCCCTAGATTTATGAGGTAGTAGTACCTACCTAGTAGGAAGTACGTAATTTGGTAGATTTACCCGTAGGTACAGTTACGAGCACACACGACCCATAAGATAAAAAAGCGAAAATACATTTAAAAAAAAAAACCAAAATATTACATTAAAAAAAAAAAAAAAGTTAAAGTTAAGTTAAACATAGTCTTTTCGAAACACTAATAATATGAAATCAGCCTTTTCTTAAAGTTGCAATCATTATTTTACTATAAACAGTGCTTCGGAATTTCGCGTCAGTGTAAGGAATGTATGCTCCTGCCTGTACTTGGATCAGCGGAAATAGGCCGTATATCTAGTGCGGAGTGACTGAGATTAATTTGCAAGAGGCCTTAAAGTAAAGGAGCAATTTATAGTACTGGCTGTAGGTCGGTATTTGGTAAATGGTAGGTAGGCAATTTGTTTTCGGAACTAGGTTTTTGACTGTCCCGACAAGGGTCCGATTCCCTTTTTCATAAACTAAACTAAATTTAAGTTCAGTGCATCTTTTGCTTTCTATTTCATTAAGAAAAGGACAGAAGTTAAGTTTAGGTGATGACTAATTTGGCAGGACTAAACTAATATTTATCTTCTGTCCTTTTCATAACTTTTTTCTTAACTTAAAGTTTGTAAAAAAAGGAATCGGCACCAATAGCAAACTAACTAAACCTACAACCAATATTGTTATTTAAATTGTATTTTATCATACTTATGTTAGTCTGTAAGGTATATGTATGTATATGATATATGGGCCAAACTTGCCTGACAATAAAATAATGTTGTTGTTGTTTTTAATACCGCGGTTTACCATTGAAAACGATCTGGGTAATTTAATTTTTGAACTACCGTGTACGTACTAGGGCGCTCACTTTCGGTCGACCAATTTTCAACCTTATTACTCAGGATATAAGTGGCCAACCACCAGTGAACTTGGTACTACCTAGTAATGACTGAGTAGAAAGCAGAGGCCTTCTGTACAGACAGAAGTGACACGCGGGCGTCCTCACCGGAGACAGCTGTAACCCAGCACACAGGAGACGGCTAAAGGCGAAACCCACCACGCGAGCCCAGTGCAGATTGTTGGATGTCAAATGACTTAGAATTTTTAGAGCGAGTGCATTTAAAAAAAAAATTTGGTGTTGGAATGACCTATTTATGTAAATACGTTGTATTTACCTGCTTCATTGAAAAATACAATAGTAGTTTGTACATCTACGTCTTCCCATAGACCCGATCGTACCAAGTCTTGCACGTTGCGGACTGAAAAACAAATAATAACACCATGTCAGCACTCTATTTGTGGTCTTTTCTAAGTACACATACTTGAGAAGAGGTGAATTTCTGTTCGTTCTCATCACTACTCCTAGGGTTGGTCTTGCTTGACTTATACAGGTTGGAGGGTATGTCGACGTACAAACGGTTCACGTGTTCAGTAGATAAATCATTCCGAACACGCCCCCAAACAAATCAGCTGTTCCGTACATTGTGATCGTGTACGTATTGCACTTATAGAAACAGCTGGTTTTTTTTTAGTACCGGTGAAAAAAATCTATGTGGTGGACAAGGGGGGGGGGGGGTAGAATGTGTTGAAGGCGTGTAACCGTTAGTGAGTCGATGTTTCTTCCACCTAATATACTCTAGACCGAATTTCGGTGACGGCGGCTAAACTCAGCGGAAACTAGCCAAATACGCAGGAGATATAAATTCCAGTGCACAAGTTCATATGTGAGTTGACACAGTTGCACACTCTGTTCCTTTACTCTTTTACTGAGAAATGCCGTACGGTAAGCCCCAATAACACTTTGCGCGACCTGAGAATCTAACCCAGGACCTAATGCGCTAATGTGATCACGTTTGCTACCAATAGACCAAATTAGCACACAAGTCTTCTAATAATAACATACGAATTTTGAGACAAATCTTCATTCAGCGATGCTTTTTTTGTACTATTGCACGCTAGAGGTGATGTGTTTTATGTTAGCTTTTATTTCTACTTACACCGTCTTGACTTAACATGAGACTTGCTGGACCAGGTGGCCCATCGTTCAGCAGTCTTCTTCCACACATGGTTCCACCGTAGGCAGCATAACCGACGGATGGAACCTCCACTTCGCCACGACGCGAAAGATCTTGGTACTGCGTCGTAAATACACAGAAATATAAAAATTATAGCGTAAATTTTTTTATAAAGTTATTACTTGAGCCCAGCGCCAGAATACTTCAGGTAATTTCGTGACACCAAACAATAAGTGCGGAAATTGAAAATAACTGAAATGTAATTGGGACACTTTCATTTTGGACTACTTTTGTTAATTTTCTAGAATACGTATTAATTATTTGGTTTCGCAAAATGAGACTTTCTAAAATTTAATTTGGGACTTTCGGCGGTATTTTTCCTGGAATTATTTTGCAAAATAATTTGATGATTCGTGTATATTTATGACGTTGACGTTCACGTAATATTCTATTAAAAGTTAATAATTTGCTGTCTCATATAAATATGTTTGAATGGGCCTCTTCGTGAGTACTGTTATTCTCTTCGAGAACCTATTTATACATCGCATGTATTTTTAGGACTTTATGATTACAGAAGATAGAGGAATCAGTTTCGTGTTTCTTCCATTGAAAAAGAAACATGAAGATGTTTCTTTTTCAATTCTTCGTGCGACCTTTCCAGTATTATCTTGTGAGGCACTAACTGCTCAACAACACAACAGTAAACTGGTTTTGTTGGGTTTAGTTCAAAAGTCTTCACAATGGATATATAGGTGTTATAAGTACACTCTGATAACACCATGAAGAAAAAATGGCGAAAGCGGAACCATCTCCCCAGCTATACATCTGTCTGTAAAGTTAGAGGAACCTGATTTTTTCCATTACTATGTAAAGTTAGTTTTCACGTCCCATCGGACTATGAGAGTAAAGGAACAGAGAGTGCACCTGTGCCTGCGCACACACTTGTGCACTAAAATATCTCCCGCGCCGATGGCTAATCTCCGCAGAGATTGTCCGCTGTTACCGAAAATGGTAAGGAGGACTATACTGCCGTCATAAGGAAAAAGGGCACAACTACATTTTTTTCTGAAATTGAGTTATATACATATTCGGAATCAGAATAAAAAGGCAATTCTGCCAGAATTTTTAACTCAATTTCGAAAAAAAAATTAGTTGTGCCCTTTTTCCTTATGACGGCAGTATGATGTTAGAACCTTTTTTTTTGGTAATGCGCAATGATAGTAGCTTCGGCCAGCACCGTGCATATCAATAAAAGGATCCCCCTAGTTCAATTCTTACGGTGTTGTTGAAAGATTTTCTTTATATTATAGTATACATATTTTAGCACTGTGGTGACTATGGGGAGAAACTTCTCCATTTACATACTTATCAGTGAATGTAAAAGTAATGAAACTTACATTTATACCGACTGCTGGGAAACCTCTTGAACCTCTGACAGTTCTTGCAACGTTCCCTCAACTCGTTGTTGCGGCTGTCGTCGTAGTACCTCCTGCTTATCTCGTGTCTAAAGGTGCAGCTGTCAGGGGATGGGTAGTCTAAGAAATGGAAATCATTACTTTATGAAAAATGTGTGATTTTTATTTTATTACTTGATATTTTAGCTGGCGCATTTTTTTTCTGACATTCGAAATAGCTTATGTTTAACTAACCACCAGATCGAGTTAAATGTTACGGAAAAAATCACTTTATATTGCCAAAAACAGTAAATGATGACCAAAATTAAATCCTCATTTTAGCGTGAAATTAGAACTAAACATTTTACAACTTAGGATCCTACTTAAAGCAACCAACTCCAAATTATGATTGTTTAACCCAAACAGTTAATGACCACCAAAAAATTAAGCAATATTTTAATATAAAATGACATTTAAATATCTTTTTATCCTATAAAAGAAAATTACTGCAGATAAATCATTATTTACCTAAAAATAGTCAATAAACCCCTGAAGTTTGAGTTCCTATGATTATTGTAAAATCATTACTAAAGTTTGAGCGTTTGATGACTCTAATTTAAGCACTACTAACTAAATAATATTTTCTATTTTGTTAGTTTCCGTTTTGTTAAGAAATAAACAACTCGTGTTATTAAAATAATCCTTTTATTAAAATTTAAACAAACTTAAAAAATCAGACTCTGCGTAATTAATATTTATGTTAATCATTTAAAAATCTTTTAATTTCTAAGAATCCGTCTTCTAAATAAGTATTAAGTACCTACTTAGGTAGTCATTTTATTATCCTAAGAAGAACAAAAATAAATATTCTGGTACTAAAATAGTCATTTTGAAATTTACTGCGCAATTAATGCTTTCTTAGCTTTGGCTGGTTACTAACTGTATTTATGTAGAAATAGTGTATTATTTTCCTGATTAAAATTTGGTAATTAATTTACTAAATTTGGTTTCATACTCTAAGTGCCGTCATGACTAAAATAGCTAAAACCATTGTAATTTTAGATTTTCATTTTTTGGTTTAGGTTTTATTTTTTTGTTAATTGGTATATATATATTTGTATATTTTAGGTAATAGATGTTATTGTCACAAAGTTTTTTTCGGTGGTCATTTTACTTATCACCATTAGAAATTACTGCCATACATAAATGAGGCATAAAGAATTAACATGTAACCATGGAGTTTCTTGCCGGTTCTTCTCCATAGGAAACGACCAACCCGAATCGGGCACCTTTTTCTCGATGTTTTAGAGGTTTAGATTTTTTTTATTTTGCTACATCACCAATAAAATTCACATCGATGATGTTCATAGTGGCATCCCTGAACTCACTTGTGATGTGATGTCTGAACGCGACTTTATATTTAATGAACTTGTTCAGACATATCTGGGGTGGTCTGTAAATTACAATTAAGTGTTGTCCATAGCCAAGATTAAATAAAAATAAGAGATAAGAAAGATAAGACTTGAAGCTGGCGCTGCCCCGTGTGGCTTCAAACTCCACTTTTACCTGAACTGTTATCACTTCGATATTTGCAGGACCATTCAGTGGCCGTAGCATCAGACCTCAGGAACGTAGTCGTCGTGGTCGTTGTGTTGTCGCTGGACTTGCTTTGCTTTGTAAAATAACTTGCTAGAGTTGTGGAATCATCTCCATCACACATTTCATTCTCATCTTTGGTTTGTATCACTGATGTGTTATCACGAATGTTGTTATCTATGACGATATCGCTGCTTGGTGACTTGTTTGATGTAATACCTGTTACGGGAAATATAAATTAATTGATTGAGCAGTGTTATAGAACTTCCCAGTCTGTCCTGGACGGCAATAGGCTAGCCCTCTATTACATAGGACTTAAATATAACTGATGAAATATGGTTGTGGCATGTACCTAACCTTTTCTGAAAAATATGCTTTTTAAATTCAAGTAACAATTTGGCCACTAGACAACGGTTAATTTACTAATATTATAGCTTGGGTCAGTTTTCATCCGGTTTTATTTATACCTTTGCCTCCTCAAAATGATACAATTTCTACACATTATTAGAAATTTCAATAACAAGCCTTCCCACCTTCAATAATTTCAAAATTGGTTGTTTTCTGTAAGACCTCTGAAAAACAATCAGTGTACGATGGCACTGGCACCCGAGGGACCTGGGTTATTGCATGTTGTTGCACATTTGAAGAACGTGTATTGTTATTTGCATCTGAAATAATTTGAGAGACACTTTAATTTTATTGGTTTCTACAATATTATTTTCGTTTTTTTACTGTTGGTTTTCGATAAACCATTTTAGGGCCTTTAAAAAAATGACGCCTCGTTCACGATATTTCAGAGAGTTTTAACACTCGTCTCGGTTGTGTAGCTTGTCGCAGAATAATGCTTATCCCTAACTTTTCGGTTACACCTTTTAGTAGGTGCCACAGTAATGTAATTTGTCTGATTAGATTACACATGCTACTTACGAATGGGTAAGTTGATCAGGCTGTATACAAGGTAGAAACTACAATACATTAATCTTAAGCACTTTTGTCTATAGAGTACCAAATAACCTTTTAGAACATAGGTTCTAAAAGTAGTTGTAGATTGGAGTAGTGCTGCAATTTACAACTACTTTAACCTGTTAACAAAATATTTGAGTTCTGAGCAAAACCCTCTTTTCATACCTTTAGTTTTTGACAGCCGCGAAGGATTCAAAGAAACATAATGTTTGGAAGTGTAAGTGCCTTCCTCGACTCTTTGCATAACTGGAGAGCCGCATAGTACCACAGTCGGTTGTTGCCGTACTAAAGAACTTGTATCTGCAACAGTTACTTAATAACTTACTTTACTTAATCATCCAGTCTAACTAAATGCGCCTGACTTGACTACATTTGTGTGTTCTTAATAAAATCAAATTATTTATTTGCGAGTGGTACATGAAAGTGACATTTTTTTAGCTTATAGGCTAGGCTAAAAGCGAAGATCTTGTCAGGGTGGTTGGGAGCAACTAGATGAGCTTAAGCTTAAAATAGAGCCAGTCATATTGCAAGATTCAACGAGGAAAGGTGGACCATAAGAGCCACAAAATGGGCTGGCTCACAAGGTATGAGAAGGAGAAAAAGACCAACGTCAAGATGGGAAGACAAAATTGACCAGACACTGGGAGGAAACTGTCTCAACACAGCTCTCAGTAGAGACAAATGAAAATCTCTAGAGGAAGCTTATAGCCGAGAGGGGTTCTTTTCCCCATAGTCAATAAACACAAACAGATTCTTATTGTATTACTGTACCAAACATTGTGGAGAAAATAAAAAAAAACGTATGGCTTCATGCCACGACAACTGAAATGGGGGACAAGGTATTTATGCCTAGCAGTGGACTATTACTGATGTTCATAAAATAAGAATAAGCTAATTAACTTTCAAACGTAATAAGAAAAAAAAAATATTTTAACTGACCCGTGCAACATTCCACTCCCAATTTTGGTACTGAAGGTTTTTTAGGGTTTTCAATTGACAAACCAACGCAGTATGTTTGGTTTGCGTTCATCTGCATCGTCATGTCTTCCTCTACTTGCGACTGCTGTGACTTTTTAGCGGTCACTGTGTATGATTTCTGAATATCTTTTAGACTCATCGTCTTATAAGCTACAGCTGCAAGAGGAAAACAACATTTATTTTAGGCAGGCAGACAATTTAGTGAAATTGGGGATTAAAGACCACACCGATACCCAGTGCGATTGCGGTGCTCCTGGCCAAACCATGCTGGAGTGTCTAAAGTGCTCAAGTACCTGCAGCTTTAAGGACCTCAAAAACGCCACTGATGCGGTGTTTGGCATGACCTCTTACTGGGCCCAATTCATTTAATACAATATTTTACCATAATAAGTAACAAACACTATAAGATGTACTTGGGGTTAGATAAACCCACCTGCCAGCTGGCCTTTTTTTTGGGGTGAAAAATCACGTTTTACGGTAGGACTACATGTAACGCATTCAAAACCTTATACTGATGGGTGAATTGAATAGTATGGGGGTCGTGAAGATGTCTTAAGTAAAAAAATTACATCAATATGTAATTTAAAAAAAAAGTGAAAAAGTTGGAACTTTCACCCCCTAATATCACCGAAACTAGAAGGTTCCCAGGTATGGTCTAGAATAAAAAAAATATCACAATGACGGGGAGAACAAGTACACCTTTTAGGTAAAATGTGCCACAAACGTGCGTATATTCACCTGTTTTAAAGGGTGTAAAAACACCCTTAAATAAAGAATTCAAGACGTACTTGTTCTTCTAACCAAAACGTTATTTTTGTTATTTTGGACCATACCTGAGCACCATCTAACTTACAGAGATATTGAAGGTAAGGATAATAAGGTAGATCCAAGTTTTCCCAAGTTAAAACAAAATACAAGTTTTAAATGTTATAATTTTGCTTAAAATAACTTCATGATCCGATGCATCGATCAGCACAATGTTTTCAGTGCGTTACAATGAGCGCTACCGTAAACCATGTTACTTAGTTTGATGTACACAATGCGTGGTTAACGGCTGTGTGATGAGTCCATTTACACTAATATAAGAAAGCTAGAGTTTGTTTGTTTGTTCAAATGCGCTAATTAGTAACGATTAGTTTCAAATGACTACGCACCTGATTCATTGTCTCTTGTAGGGTGTTCCCCTTCCGGTGGCTTTTGCCACACACTGACATTTTCATTGGTGGGTTTTATTTCTCTTGACAAGTTGTTCTGTGTACTGTTGTGCGTTTCCATAACTATGGTGGACTGCCGTTGAAGGTCTTCTTCGCAATGCATAGGCAATCCAGCTGTTTTTATATTTATAATTATATTTTTTAAAGGAAATAAAATATAGTTAGGGTATTAGGCTGAGGCTGATGGAGGAACGAGGTGTTTGGCACAAGCAAAGAGAAGCCTATACCCAATCATGGGTAAGGTGGGGCTGTGGATGATTAAGATGAAGAATCACTTCACCTCGATTGTTTTTTGAAATTTTTGACAGAATAAACTTTTACTGTCTCTGACTCTTTTACTGAGCTCCCGATATTTCACCGTTGTTGCAAACGCCATGATACCGGGATGAATATCGGGAGCTCAAAATAATTAATAATCACGAAAGATATCCCGTAAGTGACAGTATAAGCTTAGTTTTAAACTTGAAAGCTTAAAGCAGTGTTTGACAGAATAGTTTTGTAAACTGGAATAATTATCAATAGTCGCATGTCATGTTTTTTTTAACCCAACGTATCTTTAAGGTGGAGAAAAACGTTCATAAATCGTGAAAACTTGATAATTTATTCTTACTAAACCGCCTGAATAGATTAGACGCTAGAGAAGCTCTTGGTTAAATTATAACAGCCGCTCGGGACGATCTTGACAACGTTTTCCGAGGTCGTCCATGGCTGAGTGATCACCTTCCGGGTTTACCTATTTTTTTTTGGCGTCAACTCGCTCGCACTTTATAAAGTACAGTCAAATAAAAAGGATTAAAACCAATAACTATAAATAACTACCTATTGCCCGCGGCTTTGCGCGCGCTGGCTGATTCGGTTAAGTACCAACTATCCATTTCTTCTTCTTCTTTGCGTGTCGATAGGCTCAAATAATACCCGATCAGTATATTGCCACCTGCACAGCTCTATCGTTGGCTTCTTTTTTCGACTGTCTACTTAGATTTCGGGATACATTAAAGCCTATGTTGGAGGTGCGGAATGAGGCGAGGGGGATACGGCCGATGACGTTGCCATATTCAGCGTTGCCAGAATGTTACTTTTGTAACATTTTATGTTACTTTTAACCTTCTCATGTCCCATGTTTATTTAAATTCGTATGAAAAAGCTAATACATTTAAATTGGGTACCTATATTATACATTTTACACGAAGTTTTTGTACCTAACTGTACATCCGACATATTTTACGTCAGATTTTCAAGGTCAAGCGGGTTGACAACAAATTTGGGTAAAATCGGAAGGTGCCAACTCGCACGCACGCGTGAACTTCACACTCGCCAGTTGACGAATAAGTCGCTGCAACCGGTTAGATTGGAAGCCGACCCCATGTAGTTAGAAAAAGCTAGGCAGATGATGAGATTAAGCAACAGAACCATTTTGTTAATTTAAGAGTAACTAATAATACTAACCGCTACTTGAGCCAGAAATAAAGAATTCATTTGGAGCACTAGAATTCGTGGTTCCACCATTTGATGATGGAATGGAAGCCATTGGCGTCCCCAATGCCGTAAACCAGTCTAGATATGAAAATAGAAAATTATTCATAATTTATGAATTTTTAATTGATGTGATCAGGAAAAACAGAAAAAGCTTTTGAATTAACCTTGGATGAACATTTCATCAATGTTGACTGACGTTCATCAAAAGGATTATAGGCCCTACACCTCAGAGGTCCCATAACCTTTTTAGTATTTAACGACTTAGCTTTGGCTCAGCATGTTTGTGGCCAAATAAATAATTAGTGCGAAGATAGTGACAATTTTGGAAGTCAGCCATTATAACACTAATCCAATAAGTACGATAGAAAGACCAGTTTTAAAATAGGCGAAATGTACGTAAGCCTATAGAGAGGCTAATACTGCTGATATCATACGCGGTGGTTTATGAGACAAAGTGACAAAATTTTATCATGTCGTCGGTTATTCAAATAAAAACAGCTATTCCAATATAATTATGTAAGGAACATTCGTTTCTGTTTTTGACATTAACGACGAATAATTTTACCTCTGCGATTCTAGAAACATGTGCTGAATCCTTGCTAAAAGTTGTGTTACGATGTCCCCTTCCACCGCGTATAAACTAAATTATGCCAAAAAAAAAGGAAAGGTAGGGATCCTTCAAAAAATTTGCTCAAACGTTTGCTATCAGACTTCAGATCTAAATTTCTTATTCCGAAAAAGTATTTCCAAACAACACAATACTTCAACTTGTTTACCATTGAGTCGATCACTATCAATCATATTGATACGGCCATAAATCTGCCCCAGAGTGGGTATAGGTCTCGTTGATTGTACGGACACTGGCGTAACGATATCATCTGGACAGAATTCTGGAAATCAAAATGGACCAGAAATATGTAAACTATTGTTATCAAATTGGCGAAACACTGATTCTTTGAATGGTTCGGCTAACCTAGCTGGCCTAGAGTCTTATGGAGTTTGAATAGAAACAGAGGCCAGCTTATATTAGTTTTGTTGTCTACTGTTGTATCAATAGATATACGTAATATTAAGTTTCTGATGGACAACTATGCATTTTTATTATTGGATTCCGTGCAGAAGCAAAGCTTTGCAGAGCATGTGAGGCCAAGAGTACTGACACCGATTTTCGTCAAGTGTATTGGGTAGCAGTCCCATTGGACTATAAGAGAGAGCGAAGAGAGTATAATTGCGCACACACGTGTGTTATATTCTTCCAATACTGTCATAATATAAATCCTGCATAGCTAGCAAGTCAAGATTGAGCGCCGTTATCAATATTTAGTTAGGATAATATTATTGTGTTCTATGCCTAAACACCATCATTAATAATGTTTTATATTTATTTTAAAGAAAGATTGTTTGCAACTTCAGTTGGTTCCTTGCCAACATATTAATATGAAAATTACCTGGATTGATCAAGAGGTTTACTCTCTGTACGTTTCGACATTCTGGTATATATTGGTTATAGTTGCTGCTGCTAGGTCGACTTCTATTCGATGACTCGTCGTTTTCTTTGAATCCATCCTTGTGATATTTCAGCCGTGGTATCTGACTTAATTTTAGTTTTTCAGCTGCATTCGGAGAAAATCTTAAGGTTAATATTAAAATTTATATTTAAGCTCGTGGCTAAATAATAATAGCTGGACGGGTCGTTTTGCAAGGTTTAGCAAAGCTTGCCGAGGTCGAACTGAGTGGATACTAGACATTACATACTGTGGCCCCGGCGTGCCACAAGTACGATAAATAGTTGGTTCCCGTTATCATTCTTAACCTTTGACAGTCAGTACGTCAGCCGGTCTTTCAAAGGGGTACTCTATAGCTGGGTTTTCGAGGCTCGAAAAGCAGTCGCTCCTAGTAAAACACTGGTATTGAAGTGCATCCGGTTACATGGCAAGCTGACCCTAACATAGTTGGAGAAAGGCTAGGCAGTTGATGATAGAAGCTAAACCAAACACCTCGTTGCAGATAATGATAATGTTGGAATCGAATAACTAAATTTGTGAGAGAACAATTTATTTAAACAATTTCAACGTACGAGAAAATATGTCTAATAAATAAAATAATGGAGATTAAAAGAAAATAGCAGATACACACGTATGATATCATCACTTTTCATGGGAGCGTCTTCCAATTTACTTGGGCCGGGCAACGAGTCACCTAAAATAGAATTGTAATCAAATATTGGGAGTCAAACTTATATAAGAATATTAATAATATCTTCAACTTGCCGGAGTCGTCACTCGATTTGATGGAATTTACGATTGGTTTGTAGTATTTCGTCGGCATACGAATAATTCTTGGCACTTTGCTTGTAGTCTTTAGTTTTTGTGGATCTGTTTGGGATGAAGTTTTATTGTATCCATTTTAATTCATTTTGGTAAAAAATCTATGATATTTCGCGGAGTAGTTTAATAAATTGTATTTTTTAGAAAGGTCTGCTTTGCTCAAAAAGCGTTAACACCAACAGTACCGGGAACCCACTGGTTCACTCACGTTGCACTTGTGATGCCGGGAACCCACCCGGGGGCCACTACTCCACTTGCAATGTGTATGGTGGCATAGCACATGTGCTCTATGAAACGGGGGTGGACACGAATGTGTTAAGCTCTAGCCCGCTGTGGCTATTGTGACTGAGTGAAAGTCCGCCGGTTGAACAACACCATACGAGTTCGTTAACATAATTGGCGTGAGCGAATTTTGCCCTGCATCGCATGCGGGATTCGCTTCAGTTTGGCCAATGCTTGTGATTGAAGTTGGAAGAATATTTCTACTACTTTATGACTATATTTTTGCTCATTTTTTCAAGTAAAAAATAGCAACATGAAAAATTGCAATTCTAAAAACAGAATCTGTCATACCGGTCCATATTTTCTCTTTCGAATTGTTCCTGTTCAACTTAATTATTCGTGAGGAGTCGTGCGATTTGAGAGTTTCCTTCGAACTTTCATCTTGTGTCTTCTTTTCCATCGTGTGTTTAACATTAATATTACTTACGTATTTTTTATTTTTATGGATTAATTTACTGAATACTTAGAATTTGATATCTGGATATAAATTGCTCTTGATTATGCACTCTGTTCAATAAACACTTGCATCCGTACATACTGTTACATACGTTGTAAAAATAACAGCAACAAAACAAGTGTTGGTGCTGTTCACATTTCCACTATAAAATTTTAATGCTTGCCTTCACAGTTTCCAATTCAGTTTGCGAAGAAGGAATTCATACTATTGGCAAATTCCAACATAGATTCTTTCTTTTTGTATTTACAGAATTTCGATAAAGAAAACCAAAGAAGTAATGCTTTGTTTTTATTTATTATTTTTTTACAATTTAATTTAATGCTTAGCTAAAAATTATTGCATTTTATTTGACACTGGAAATTTGACACGGGTCGTAAAAGTCAATTTATGTTTTCTTCTAAAATGTTAACCATACTTCTTAGTTCTCGGCCTCGGTTGGTCGTTGAACGCGAAATGCTTTCTCTGACGTGCTTCTCTGCTCTTCTTGTACTTCGGCTAATTTCTTTATCAGATCCTCTTGGACACTGTCTACTATTTCTTTTAAATTTTTAGCTGAAACAACATTACATTTATTAATATTACGCACGACACAAAATCACGCATGATCGCATACATGTATACTTTGTATGTCTTTACATAGTAAAAAACAAAGTCGCTCCCGCTGTCTGTACGCTTGGATCTTTTAAACTACGCAACGGATTTGAATGCAGTTTTCAGCAATAGATAGAGAGATTCACATTGACCGGTCCCGTGCGTCTCGCATGCAGTGGATCCCCGCAACTTTCACCAGGTCATCGGTCTACATTATGGGAGGCCTTCTAACGCAACGTCTTCGAAAAAGAAACTTTTCGGCCCCAGCGGTGGATGCAGAAGTGCTCATATGTACAGAATCTTATTCTCAGCGTGTCGATGGCAATCTTAATGGAATCGGCCCTGAAGTTGTCTACACATTTGAAGCCATAGCGTCTGTCACTTCTTGAAACGTGTAGACCACGGGACACGCAGGGCACGATATTCAGTGTCCCATTGTTCGCGGAATAGCATCACATTAAAGGACACAGCACACTAATCAAATCGGAGAAGGATCGGAACCGTATCGCCTTTCGCCTCGCCGTCAAACAGGCGTCAACCTAACGTAAGCAAACGGATCAGCAGATCCGATACGTCGACTCGGCTACGGCTAGACGATACCGCGTTTACGCCTCGTGACCGCTGGTTGACCTGGCTAGCACCAGATCAGTTTGAATCGATCGATCGTTTAATAAAACACACGGGCAAAACGACTGGAAGTTGCCCTAGCTGTGTATTATAGCACAGGTGCAACTGCAGTAGTGTGCGTAAGGGTAGACGAAGAGACGTAAGCTCGTGTACAGAGAGACTTAAGCGCGGGGACGATGAGCCGTAAGTGAGTTGACACCGCGCCTACGGCTAGGCGACGCCGCGCCTACGGCTCGCCGTTCGTGATCTTGTCCCGAGGCGAGGCGTTACGTTACGATTCCGATTAGTGTGCTTTGCAATAGGGAGTTTCATACAAAGAATACTGAACGGCTCGAGTTGATACGGAGCCGATCCCTTTCCCATTTGATTAATGTGCTGTGACTCTTGGGCGGAATCGTCAGTAAATCTCCACCTGAGCAGGGTTTCCATGCTTCGTCTAACCTATGTTCGGGATTAGCCAAAGCAATTAAATGTGAACAGAAACGATATGAACAATCTAATTTATTATTATAAGCCTATATTGTCCCACTGCAGGGCAAAGGCCTCCCTTCCCTCCTTCCACATTTCGCAATCCAGTGCGATTGTAGGCCAATCCTTTGAGAAAGAGTTCAGCTTATCCCGCCATCTCCTGGGCCTGCTGCGTTGTCGTTTCCTGCTATTTGGTATCCACTGAGTAGTAATTTTTGCCCATTGCTCCTCCAAAATGCGGCAGAAGTGACCAGCCCAGTTCCACTTCAACCTAGCAGCTGTAAGGCTAGCATCAGCAATTTGAGTTTTGGAGCAAAGTATGGAGTTTCTGATGCGGTCCGTAAGTTTGAAACCCCGTATACTTCGCTCCATAGCTCGTTGGCAGACCCCAAGTGCGGACATCTAACATTTTGTAAGCGACCACGTTTCCGCTCCTTAGGTGAGGGTGGGGAGAATGCACATGTCAATGAGCTTTCGCTTAAGTTCGAGAGGGAGAGATCCCTTCATCAAATGTTTCATCAACCAGTAGCTCTTCCAGGCACTCTCGGTGCGTCGTGCAACTTTTTTGTCTTGTCTTGCCTAGAAAGAGACTATCTGGCCGAGGTATATGTATTCATGGACATATTCAATCGCTACACCCTTTTTTCCCACCCTAATTTTTATGTTACACTGTGTGCTGTTCGTCATCAGTTTTGTTTTAGACTCATGTTCATTGAAAGCCCGACTTGGAGACTGGTGTGGCTCGGTTAATGGAGCATACAATAAAGTAAACTGTATGCCTACCAGTTTTTTGATTAAATTCTTCGGCTATCAACGATATTTTCCTTAACGTGCTAACATGTTTAGATATCTCAGCAGCCACATCAAGTTCTTTTCCAGTGTTGACTGCTTGGTCGCGCATCAACATCTTCCTATTCCTTGCTAACGCTAGTTTTAATATTTCGCTACTGACTACAGGCATTTTAGGCATTTTGAATTTTTCAGGTTTTTCTGGAAGTATTTCTTTTTCTTTCATAGACACATTATCAATTTCGACACCGATGGGGATGAAACTTAATGTGTCCATACGCGTCAGTTCTGGAGCAAATTTCTGTAATGTTTCGATTTTCATAGGAGAAGGATATTTCTGTGGTGAGTTTTTTTTTGAAACCTTGATGGGTAAAGCATTTGTGATGCCGTCTATGATCGTTTCTAGAAATAAGAAAGTCTTGTTATTAAAAGTAAAAAAAAAATATTTTGGAACATAGACAGTTGGCTCAATTACAAAGAAAACGATGATAGCTACAAAAGTTGAGAAATGTGTCGCAGCTATCAACGCCATTCAAACAATGAAGCTCTTGTTCCAGACTTATTTATACTGTACCTATAACTATTTATACAGTATAACCAACATTGGGGCAAACTTTAGTAGAAAAGACGGTCTGTGTGGGAGTATTATTGTGTATTGTGTAACAACTCCCCAAAAAGAATATTTTCATAAAATAAAAAAAATGCTGTTCCATACATTTTAACCGTGTAAGCTGTTTTTATAAAAATTACCAACGTAGTTACAAACGGGTAAGAATGATATATTGAACACGTGGTAATAGTTAATGCGTCGGTTTCGGTTTCGCTTCCACCCAAAACTGGTGACACCGCGTTATTCCGTTTTATTATTGCATGGATGGCAAGGCATGGATATCAAGCTCTTTCGGACCGGCGATATACATTCTGCGTCTATATGTGTGTGTGGTCAATTCCTTAAGATAATTTAATTCTTGACTCTGGGCAACCATAACGTAAGGCACATTATAAATATGAGTTTGTACTTACGAATAATATTTGTATTTATTTGTTCTTCTTCTATTTGTTTTTTTTTTGAAGCTAGTTTTCTGGTTAACTCCGCCAAGAACATTGAACAAGAAGGACCTGAAGAAAAATAATAAACAAGTAACAGGAATTCTATTTAATCAAACGGCAAAAAAAACTTTGAGAGTTAGCTACTTAAATAATGTATGTTTATATTTATAAACATACAATATTTAAGTAGCTAACTCTCAAAGTTTTTTTTACTTACTGTTTACTGACTTTACTTGCTGAATATAGGGCATTTGCCCCATATTCAGCAAGTGATACAAAATTATCCTAGCTAATTTACATAAAGCGGCAGCCAGAGATCACACTGTCCCCAAATATCGACTTCATCCGCCATATTGTCTTGACATGACAATCATGATTCTTCATTGTTGGTAGATAGTTAGGTGGGTAGTTGAAATCACACACAACACTTGACTCAAACTCCAAGTGTTTATTTCTAATAAACCATTTAGGTACAGACACTTAAAACTTTCTAGAGTAGAGTCCGCCCGTTCGCAAACATGGTTGGTTATAAGGAGAAGAACGGTGCCGAAGAAACTCCTTACACACTCTTTTAAATCGTGTTACAGTTCTCACTTACACAACATAATATTGTTCACTTCAAAAACCACTTTTAATTACTTAATACTTCAATTGTCTATTGATCGCGAGCTAACAAGACTTCTCGTTGCTTGTGCGTTCTCTCGGTGGGCGGAAGTTAAACTATATTCAGTACAGTTATTAATTACAAAGTAAGTTCATTATAACTTACAAACAATACTAGAATCCTTCACAATTTAACAATACCAATACTTACAAATGCAAAGGCATTATTATGTTAAAGTTATATAAAGTTATATATTAAATTAGTCGGTTCAACTTTTTATAACAATATTCCCTCTTTCTTAAAACCATTTCCGGCAAATCAAAGGATTTAATACAAAGAGCACATAAAAAGTTTTCACTAATAAAATTGCTGTGTAAAATAATCTTGTTACTTTTTATTTGGTAGTAAATTGAGTTATTGATCATTAAAATCATATTCGGTGCCGTCTTCCACAACGTTGAGGAATGTTGCCGCAAAACAAATCTTAGTTTGACACTAACGAGCTGTTTGAGCAATAATTATTGTTAGTATACAATTGTCATCAAACATTTGCTTATCTTTATTTTAACTACAGATCTAGCTAAAGGCTTCTGTTTAATTAATTACTCTTTGAATTGATACTCGATAATTTATTCACGAACTATCTAATTACTAGTTAATACAGAGACCCATAGAGGGCGCTTACCTCTTCAGTCAATTGATACGGATTATTGTAATAATACTGCCTACTCACAGATGGCAGGATCAATATAATGATAATTGAGAAATATGTTGGTTATTAATTAGATTAACTAATATCCTTAGCTAGCAGATAGACACTCTTGTGGCGACATATATATGTCAGGTTGTCAGGATTTATTCCGTTAAGCTCGTACATCATGTAGGCAGACGATGGGTTTCATGCAATGAAAATACACTGGATGCGATACAATGTCTCTATTAAACTAACAAATGACTTGAAATTACAGTTTAACACAACGCGGGGCACAATGAATCGGGGTACAGTTCTAGGACGTCTCAAGTCCGCTGCGATCAGACACTGAATGTCGTCCTCGCCTAGAGCTGAAACATCAGGGCTCTGTAGAAGCACGCTGTGGTGTTAGTAGATTTGCAAGTGATGCCACCACTGGCGCGCTTGCGATTCATTTTATGCGACATATATACTATATACAACGTGTAATGGAAAGGGTATTGTAAGCCGAAAAGGGGTCACAAAACTCTTCATTCTGAACAACTTCTGCTCTACGATTTTTGGAAATTCGTGAAAATAAAATTCTACTCCCCATACTAAAAAAGTCACGTGACCAACAAAATTGTATGGAGAAGCGGATTTTTTTTTCGCGAATGTATATAATTATGTATATTATAAATGCGAAAGTAAGTTTGTTACCTTTTCACGCCTAAACCACTGAACTGTTCATCCTGAAATTTTGTATGTACCAAGGTACTAAGGTACATACAGAAATGGACATCGAGTACCTTTCATTCCAAAAAGGTACTCGATGTTCTCGAGGAAAACAAAAATAACGTACTTATGATAATAGATGGCGCCACGTGTCCTTCAAATCATGATTGCATTATATTATTACAAGCAGAGTACAGTAAGTAAGAAAGTAAAATTTTATTTGTTAAACATGGTGTACATGATACATTGCATGCAATATAATACAACCCGAATTGACTGTCAAATTCTAAAGTTATGCGAGCAAAACTGCGGGAAAAAGCTAGTAATAAACAAATAAACCTCATAGGGCATACTCCCGCTGCTAATCTATACAATACTTTAAATATGTCATTTATAGACAGAAGATCGGTTACCATCACTTTTGTTTTTTTTCTTTACAGTTTTAGGTTTCGCGGCTGGCTTTTTGGTCTTTGATTTGTAGCGAGCAGGCTTTTCCATGGCTGTAAATACAACATTGACGTTAAGTAAACTTAAAATACTTATCTTTCATCACACATCTCATAAGCTTTCATCATCATTGTTATCATTTCAGCCGAAAGACGTCGACTGCTGGGCATAGGCCTCCCCCAAGTGTCGCTACATTGACCGGTCCCGTGCGACTCGCATCCAGCGGATCCCCGCAACCTTCACCAGGCGCCACTCCAGAACTTTTCGGCCCCATTGGCCATCCGTTCCGCGCGCAATGTGCTCTGCCCACTGCTACTTAAGTTTGGCAATTTTTCGGGTTACGTCGGCAACTTTGGTTCTCTTACGGATGTCCTCATTTCTGATTTGATCACGTAAGGAAACTTCGAGCATAACCCTCTCCATTGCCCTTTGGGTGACTTTAAGCCTTCTGATGAGGCCCATTGTGAGAGACCACGTTTCGGTCCCGTATGTAATCACTGGCAACACACACTACTTACCAGAAAATGGGCAGCAGCGTTCTCTGTGCCTTTGTAATAACGGTACTTCGATCGCCAACCCGCCTGCTAAGCGTGGCTATTATGGTAAAACACCGCAATAAAAATGAGCGCAACACATACGCCTTCGTCTTTCATAAAATTATTTGCGAGATCATAATGAATTCATGAAATAAACAGCAAAATGGAACATTTAGTTCTAAATGTTCCATTTTGCTGCTTTGCTGTACAAACATTACATTGACAACGGATTCGACTATTTTATCCAAGCATATTAGAGTTACGAATTCATGATTCTTAAAATATGTATCGTCGTTGATGGCGCCCAAAAAGTAGGTAATGTTGACAATAGCAAAATGAAAAGGGACTATTCATTTTATTGAGGCCCTTTGTAGTTGATCTGATTGTCAAAAGTTATTAAAATCAGAATTAAATCAGTCTGTTACAGGGCACCGTTAAAGCTTTTGCCGTAACTATAGCTATGTCGACGATCCCTTAAATAAACGGCACCAATTTTCAAAATTCCCCTTTGATTTCGGGCCAACAGTTAATATGAAATGATTTGAAATCAAAGTCTCCCCTTTGACAAAAAATACTTACCTCGCCTCCAACGAAAATGTAATGGCAATCAGGGTTGATTGCCATTATTTTGACTTGCAGCAAAAACTGAATAAAGCTCGGTCTACAGGGTGAGGTCGTGGTCAAATAGTAATTAGTCATTAAAATGTGAGTGTTTAGTGGAATAATCGCTCTAGGTCGGTGAATTTTGTAGCTGTTACGAAATAGTACTTTTTGATATGTGCAAACTGGGCAAACTTTGTTATTGCAACCGAGGCGGAATTTACACCCAAGCCGCAGGCAAGGTTATTGTTGTGTATCTTGAGAATATTTAATATTATCATCATAATGATTAATAAAAAATAACTGAAATTGGCTGACAAAGAAAATAAGTCGGTAATATTCTAAGCTGAATATGAATCAATGCCTTTGCTCAGCTGATGGATTATACAGACTGACAGTCACGTGATAGTAATCGGTAAATAAATAAGTAAATTAGCAGAACTTGTATGGCCGGGTATAGATTTTTATCTCAAGATCATAAAACACTTAGTACTCAGGAGTACCTAATTTGCATGAATCAATAACAAGTTCTTCATTCTCCTTAAAAATTGTGTCCCGTTAATGGCAAATAGGCTAAGTATCCCCTTATTACATGGTAATATGGTGATATTAGTTTAAATATAACTGCATAACCCCTTAGGTGATAAAGGCGTGATGTTATGGAACGTTACATTCATACCTGCTAACACTTCTGTTAAGAACAGAAGTGAAGAGGTCAACTTGACTGTACATGATAAAAAAACGCATCGACACTCCTCAAATTGACTAAAACGGATCAGTATTATAATATATATAAATCAAGCTTACTTGGTTGTTAGCCTCGGGAAGTCCCTAAAAGCGGGACTTCCGGTACATAAAAAATACTGCTATACTTTCGAATAGCGACACTAGGAATTTTACTGTGTTACTGATTACTGACAGGCTCCATGACAGTGACAGCTATAGTTTATGGGTTTATGCAACGAACGAGTTGTATAGTTTGAAGCATCGAGGGAGTAGTAAACCTCTTTAAAGTATATTGCCCCTATAACTTGACTCAGACCAACCAGTTTTTAAGAAATAACTCTGTGTTATATTTTATGCACGTTTGGTGCTTTATAAAATTGAATGTATTAGTAATTTATCCGTAACATTAGATAGACCAAATGCAAATAACTTCAGCCGATAACTAAAGTTAAATATGGTGGTTTCTTTATCTCCATGACTAAACAATATTATAATGTTATAAAAATTCTATGAGAGCAGCGGTGGCCTAGTGGTAGCGACCCCGACTTACGAACAGTAAGTCGTGGGTTCGAACCCAGGCAAGCGCATTACTTTGTGTAATTTATTTCATCACCACTGCTCTCAAAAACGGTGAAGGAAAACATCGTGAGGAAACCGGCATGTCCTAGAACCAAAAATTCGACATGTGACATCTACCAATCCGCACTGGGCCCGCGTGGTGGATTATAGCCCATTCCCTCTCATAGAGAGGAGGTCTGTGTCCCAGCAGTGGGAACATTATAGGCTGATGATGATGATGATAAAAATGCTACTGACGTGGTTTCACGTGCTCTTTTGTGGTTTTAGACAAAAATAGTGCCGCATGGTTATTGGAATAATATTATATCGGTTTCGGATACGGTTACGGATACGTAATTATTTTGGATTATCCGTTAGTTTCGGATAGTTTCGGTTACGGATATAATAAAAAATTAACTAGTTATGAGAGAGTTATGTTATGATTAGAAATAACAAACAAAATGCAAGATTCACGTGGCGCGCGAGCGGAACCTGTCGAAACATGTCGTTCTATTTTGACTCTGCTCTTATACGAATTTATCCGAAGCTTGTGAAACGGATACGGTTACGGATATATGTATTTTTATTTCGGATATCCGATAGTTTCGGTTACGGTTACGGAGCTCCATAACATATCTGTATGGATATTATAAAAGTTGAATTCCTGAGAAAGTTGGACTCTTGCGAACAAAGGAGATTGTCCACGTGCCAAAAGAACCAGGACAGCGTGGTTCCTTTGACTCAGACAAGCTGACACTAGGCATTTTTTATAAAGGGTTGAAGTGACATCGACGCACAAAGGGTTATCAAGAAATCAGTACATTTGTGCGTTGATGTCCGTTCCACCCTTTATTAAAAGTGCCTAGTGTCAGCTTGTCTGAGTCAAGCTTTACTGTTCTTAACTGTATAAGTGTATTGTCATAAAATTATACAAATATCGCAGATAACAAAGTTCTTGAGAAAAGTTTAGCGTTCTTTTGCTTTTTATACGTAAGAGACGCAATTTCCTTTTCACTGAGTTTATGGCACGCTTTCTTGGAAAAATCTAAAGTGTGGACTTGTCATGCGGTAAAAAAACTTTTTGCAAAAAATAAAACCTACTCCACCTTCCGTTCCATCGGCTCACTCTGTTCGCCTCGTCACTCTCCGTGGAGTAACATGCCCAATAATATTTCTGATATCGATGGCTGACCTCAAATTCCATTCTCGGATTCATTTAAAACAATCAGCTCACCACAATCAAGTGGTAATTACATATATAGTTAACTGTGGAATTTTAATTATCCGCACTCGTGCGGAAAAATATTAAACATCCACTCGTGTGAAATGCATTGCATGTTGAACCTAATCGTAGTGCGATAAGAACCAGTTTTCGAGAAAGTGTATTGAACAAGAATTATCACGATTATGAACCCTGATGGGAACTATTTTACTTGAAAATGCTAGTTTGCGTTCCCATTGAGGGACCACATTTCAATTTTGATTTTTTTAATGCATGAGCCGTTAGTAAATGTTCCCAAACGATTGTAAATTCAGCCTTTAGTTTGTAAAAGCAGCCACTCAAAAGTTACAATCGATTAAAGGTGGTCCCTCAGTCGTGATTGACAGGCATCCATATCTCAAAACCTAGTTAACATTTTAAACTCCTCTATATGACTGCGTATAGTAAAAGATTTGTAAAACTAATGTATTGAATATCAACCCTTCCTGTTCACACAGTAAAAAGAACTAGCATGCGGAAGGTGGTCCCTCAATTGAGCACCATAAGTTCCCGTGAGTGGAGACCACGATGGAGTTTGAAATTTATATATGGGTCTAGCGTAAGTAAAAGTACTTGAACGATTGTATGTTCAACCTCTAGTTTGTAAAATAAGCCATTCGAAAATTACAATCGATTTAAGTTGGTCCCTCAATTGAAACGCTTATCATAAGTAAAATCAGTTTACGTAGCATTCGGAAGTTA
This sequence comes from Lycophotia porphyrea, assembly GCA_950005105.1. Taxonomy (NCBI): domain Eukaryota; kingdom Metazoa; phylum Arthropoda; class Insecta; order Lepidoptera; family Noctuidae; genus Lycophotia; species Lycophotia porphyrea. Next base: position 15,518,132 of record OX465388.1, on the reverse strand, counting down.
AATAGACGAATGCTACAGTCTATCCTTTAGTAATTTTTTTTACTAACAATTACTTTACTAAACAGTATCAATAAATGTACCGTTTCATCACAACTAATCATCGAATTCCTGGGAAGAAATACTAAGATTGAGGTGACCACACAGCAGGATTTATCTAGTGACTGTTTGTTGATACTATTCCACTTACTTATATTTATATGTATGTACTTTTGTATGTCTTGTCTGTGCACAACATTTGACATTGTTCGGATTGAAGTTTATAATTTTCACATAATTTTCCTGTTGGTCACGTAAGTTTTAACATAATTATTATATAAATTTATGTTCCCTCAAACGGGGTGGAAGAGACACCAACGCGAAAACGGTTACCTACCACATATTCAGTACATCATTGTGAGCCTCCACGTCCACACATAGAAATATTTCATCGGTTATTTAAAAAAAAAAAACAGCTATTCCATACATTTTAACCGCGTAAGTATGACTTTTGTAGGAAACAGCTGATTTTTACGTGGTAACCGTTTTCGCGTTGGTGTCCCTGCCACCCCGTATGTATGTAGGTACAGAGATATTGAAATCTTTGTACATACTTTTCTTTCTGAATTGTTTGTAATGGATTATTACTTATGCGGTTTTTAAAAGTAATGCTCCTTTGCAGAGGCACGTTTACCATGGGTCGAAAACCTAAAGTAAGTCATGAAGAACAAACAGCGTTATTTCGCAAATTTTATATCATTCGATTTAAACGACACACCTAAAGGATCAATAAGCGAAATACCTCGAACGATCAAAGTCAAACAAAATTTGTACAAATTAGTTGGAGCTCTTGAATTTATTCCCGGACCTAGCGCCAGTGACCTCGGCCATTACAGATGTCACTACTTTTTTAATGAAAGCATACGTATTTACGACGACTTACGCTTTAAATTTGATGAAAGTCCTCCAAACGAACAAATTTTCATACATACACTTTGCTATTGTCTCATTAGTAGTATAGTATGAATTAAAAAGTTCAGAGCTATGCTGTCAGTGCAGGGTATTTTTTTTAGTTTTTTTGAAGTTATACTTCTTTTGGCACGTTAAGGAAAAAGGATGTTTAATTTTTTTACGATGCGCATGCACACCGTCACGAAAAACCGACACCCTGAAGTTAGCTAGTCAACATACACCCTGAAGTTAGCTAGTCAACATTTTAGTTTTATGCGCCAAAGAAATATAACTTCTTACGTGCGTAATAAGTACACACACATTTTTTTTAATATCTTTAGCACTATTTTCTTTCTGTGTTTTTAATTAGCTAAGTGATGTCTAATATTAATGAGAGCACACGTTCTTAGGACGACTAAAGCTTTAAGTTTGATGAAAGCCCTCCAAACGAACAAATTTTTATACATACATTTTGCTACTTTCTCATTAGTAGTACTGTTTGAGTTAAAAACTTCAGAGCTACACTGTCAGTGCCGGGTATTTCTTTTTTTTTATCATCATTAGCATTTTTTTCTTTGTGTTTTTAATTATCTAAATGATGTTAAATATTAATAAAAAATAATATCAACAAACAGTCACTAGCTAGTTTTTACTTTTTCCAGAAAATCCTGCTGTGTGGTCACCTCAATCTTAGTATTTCTTCCCAGGAATTCGATGATTAGTTGTGATGAAACGGTACATTTATTGATGCTGTTTAGTATAGTAATCGTTAGTAAAAAAAATTACTAAAGGATAGACTGTAGCATTCGTCTATTTAACTTCCGAATGCTACGTAAACTGATTTTACTTATGGTAAGCGTTTCAATTGAGGGACCAACTTAAATCGATTGTAATTTTCGAATGGCTTATTTTACAAACTAGAGGTTGAACATACAATCGTTCAAGTACTTTTACTTACGCTAGACCCATATATAAATTTCAAATTCCATCGTGGTCTCCACTCACGGGAACTTATGGTGCTCAATTGAGGGACCACCTTCCGCATGCTAGTTCTTTTTACTGTGTGAACAGGAAGGGTTGATATTCAATACATTAGTTTTACAAATCTTTTACTATACGCAGTCATATAGAGGAGTTTAAAATGTTAACTAGGTTTTGAGATATGGATGCCTGTCAGTCACGACTGAGGGACCACCTTTAAACGATTGTAACTTTTGAGTGGCTGCTTTTACAAACTAAAGGCTGAATTTACAATCGTTTGAGAACTTTTACTAACGGCTGACGCATTCAAAAGATCAAAATTCAAATGTGGTCCCTCAATGGGAACGCAAACAAAAGAACTAGCATGCGGAAGGTGGTCCCTCAATTGAGCACCATAAGTTCCCGTGAGTGGAGACCACGATGGAATTTGAAATTTATATATGGGTCTAGCGTAAGTAAAAGTACTTGAACGATTGTATGTTCAACCTCTAGTTTGTAAAATAAGCCATTCGAAAATTACAATCGATTTAAGTTGGTCCCTCAATTGAAACGCTTACCATAAGTAAAATCAGTTTACGTAGCATTCGGAAGTTAAATAGACGAATGCTACAGTCTATCCTTTAGTAATTTTTTTTACTAACGATTACTATACTAAACAGCATCAATAAATGTACCGTTTCATCACAACTAATCATCGAATTCCTGGGAAGAAATACTAAGATTGAGGTGACCACACAGCAGGATTTTCTGGAAAAAGTAAAAACTAGCTAGTGACTGTTTGTTGATATTATTTTTTATTAATATTTAACATCATTTAGATAATTAAAAACACAAAGAAAAAAATGCTAATGATGATAAAAAAAAAGAAATACCCGGCACTGACAGTGTAGCTCTGAAGTTTTTAACTCAAACAGTACTACTAATGAGAAAGTAGCAAAATGTATGTATAAAAATTTGTTCGTTTGGAGGGCTTTCATCAAACTTAAAGCTTTAGTCGTCCTAAGAACGTGTGCTCTCATTAATATTAGACATCACTTAGCTAATTAAAAACACAGAAAGAAAATAGTGCTAAAGATATTAAAAAAAATGTGTGTGTACTTATTACGCACGTAAGAAGTTATATTTCTTTGGCGCATAAAACTAAAATGTTGACTAGCTAACTTCAGGGTGTATGTTGACTAGCTAACTTCAGGGTGTCGGTTTTTCGTGACGGTGTGCATGCGCATCGTAAAAAAATTAAACATCCTTTTTCCTTAACGTGCCAAAAGAAGTATAACTTCAAAAAAACTAAAAAAAATACCCTGCACTGACAGCATAGCTCTGAACTTTTTAATTCATACTATACTACTAATGAGACAATAGCAAAGTGTATGTATGAAAATTTGTTCGTTTGGAGGACTTTCATCAAATTTAAAGCGTAAGTCGTCGTAAATACGTATGCTTTCATTAAAAAAGTAGTGACATCTGTAATGGCCGAGGTCACTGGCGCTAGGTCCGGGAATAAATTCAAGAGCTCCAACTAATTTGTACAAATTTTGTTTGACTTTGATCGTTCGAGGTATTTCGCTTATTGATCCTTTAGGTGTGTCGTTTAAATCGAATGATATAAAATTTGCGAAATAACGCTGTTTGTTCTTCATGACTTACTTTAGGTTTTCGACCCATGGTAAACGTGCCTCTGCAAAGGAGCATTACTTTTAAAAACCGCATAAGTAATAATCCATTACAAACAATTCAGAAAGAAAAGTATGTACAAAGATTTCAATATCTCTGTACCTACATACATACGGGGTGGCAGGGACACCAACGCGAAAACGGTTACCACGTAAAAATCAGCTGTTTCCTACAAAAGTCATACTTACGCGGTTAAAATGTATGGAATAGCTGTTTTTTTTTTTTAAATAACCGATGAAATATTTCTATGTGTGGACGTGGAGGCTCACAATGATGTACTGAATATGTGGTAGGTAACCGTTTTCGCGTTGGTGTCTCTTCCACCCCGTTTGAGGGAACATAAATTTATATAATAATTATGTTAAAACTTACGTGACCAACAGGAAAATTATGTGAAAATTATAAACTTCAATCCGAACAATGTCAAATGTTGTGCACAGACAAGACATACAAAAGTACATACATATAAATATAAGTAAGTGGAATAGTATCAACAAACAGTCACTAGATAAATCCTGCTGTGTGGTCACCTCAATCTTAGTATTTCTTCCCAGGAATTCGATGATTAGTTGTGATGAAACGGTACATTTATTGATACTGTTTAGTAAAGTAATTGTTAGTAAAAAAAATTACTAAAGGATAGACTGTAGCATTCGTCTATTTAACTTCCGAATGCTACGTAAACTGATTTTACTTATGATAAGCGTTTCAATTGAGGGACCAACTTAAATCGATTGTAATTTTCGAATGGCTTATTTTACAAACTAGAGGTTGAACATACAATCGTTCAAGTACTTTTACTTACGCTAGACCCATATATAAATTTCAAACTCCATCGTGGTCTCCACTCACGGGAACTTATGGTGCTCAATTGAGGGACCACCTTCCGCATGCTAGTTCTTTTTACTGTGTGAACAGGAAGGGTTGATATTCAATACATTAGTTTTACAAATCTTTTACTATACGCAGTCATATAGAGGAGTTTAAAATGTTAACTAGGTTTTGAGATATGGATGCCTGTCAATCACGACTGAGGGACCACCTTTAATCGATTGTAACTTTTGAGTGGCTGCTTTTACAAACTAAAGGCTGAATTTACAATCGTTTGGGAACATTTACTAACGGCTCATGCATTAAAAAAAACAAAATTGAAATGTGGTCCCTCAATGGGAACGCAAACAGTTCTTTTTACTGTGTGAACAGGAAGGGTTGATATTCAATACATTAGTTTTACAAATCTTTTACTATACGCAGTCATATAGAGGAGTTTAAAATGTTAACTAGGTTTTGAGATATGGATGCCTGTCAGTCACGACTGAGGGACCACCTTTAAACGATTGTAACTTTTGAGTGGCTGCTTTTACAAACTAAAGGCTGAATTTACAATCGTTTGAGAACTTTTACTAACGGCTGACGCATTCAAAAGATCAAAATTCAAATGTGGTCCCTCAATGGGAACGCAAAAAAAATGCTACGCTTTGAGAACAGAGGAAGATATTTTTTTTTAGTATTTTAGAATGAGCATATCTTCGTTTGAAGATCTTTTAACTTTGTTATCGCCATGTCTATAAAAATGATCGTACAAGGGAAGAATTCCTGTTCCGCCAAATTGTTGCTGCAAGTTATTGCAGCGCGCCGTGCATTCCTGCGTCACGACACAACGTCGCAGATTTGTGTGGAACCCCTTACTGCGTATCTCCTCATAACTGCGTAACCAATAGAGGAACACTATTATTTGCCTTCTACAGAGTTCTAAAATACAGAAAAGGGATTAAGAAAAACAAAAGTTTGAGTTGAAATTGTTACTATATTGGATCATTGGAAAGTAATATTTTGTGTGTTCTGTTGGAGATGATTTCCAAAAGTAAAATTACTGGAGTTGGTTGCTTTATGCAGGCTGAATTCAGAGTAAACTGAAAAGATACAAAAATGATTCATAATTTTAAAACATACTTTAGATACTTTCATAAAAGATCCCAAAAATTTAATATAATATCTCTCCTTTTCAGCCATAGGAAGTTATGTTATCCAATATTACTCGAAACAGTGACAAAAAATATGAAATACGACAGGTTAGACCTTAATAGTGTATTTGTTGCTTATGAGATGTTAACCATAATCAACCTTCCCACTATTGGGACACAGATCTCTCTGTGAGAGGGAGTGACCCATAATTTACCACACGGGCCCAGTGCTGGGCAATCTGTTATCTGTCTGCCAAGCGTCATGGCATCGTCGTTCACTATTAGTCTCCGCAAGACTCATCTTCACAAATATATTGGTGTTGGTTTCCAGTCTAACTGGATGCAGCTGAATATGAGTATTTCACATGGAGGGACTGTCTATGGTCTCCACAACCCAGTTAGTACCTGAAAATACGATACCCTTGGTAAGATTGGTAGTCAGAATTTCGGGCCACTGTCCACTGACTACCTGTAACGATTGACAAAGATCTACAAATGACAGCCGGGACCAACGGCTTAACGTGCTTTCCGAGACACGGAGGAAACTCGGAGGAAAGTATCACCGAGATTCATTCATAAAAAAGTATTGCCAACAATATTTCCAAAACGAAGTACACATTATAAATTAAATATTCAATATTCAACACACCAGTAAAACAGCTTATTACGGCGGCGCGGTTGGTTTCTGCAAAGAAAATAAACACGATTAGTTTACTTGAAAGATCTTTAAAGAAATATTATCTTTCTATAAAAAAAAGGTGTTTTCCTTGAGGATTGGAATCAAATGGAGCGTGTGTTTGTATCACGCTCTATATTGTGAGATGTTTATTGCCTTGGAAAAAGTGTGGGACGGTCTTATCGCCCACACATTTCTTTTGCCTGATAAGACGGACTGAATGGAATTCTTAGAAAGTGGCTGGTTTTGAAATTTCTTTTTATAAGAAATAATCATGTGATGTGATGTGTTTAAGAATGAAACTGATAAATGAGTTCATTTTAATTTTGATACAACGATTCCTGCTTTTTCAATGCTTGAAATTTCTTGTATCGTTACTATTCTGAGCATGAGTTCCGGGGTTCCAATTCCCGGGACGGGCAAAGTGCTAGGGTTTTTTTGGATTTTTCAGTAGCAGCTCGAAGTCTGAGGTTGCGCCCAGTTGGTGGTAATAGGGTCGCCTTCTATTACATGGAACTTATACATAACTGGCGAAATGTGGGTGTACTGTAGGGTACACCTTTTCTTAGTCCTTCGGGGATTGCAGGCTATTTATGTTATGTTATTTATGTTATTACTAACAATAACAGGGGATGGTTCCTTGACTATGGCAGCTGTAGTTGTCTGTGGCTGAGACGTCACCGCCGCCAGTTCTGGTATTTTCGCCGGGTCGGGTGCTTTCGCCGGGTCAGGTGCTTTCGCCGGGTCGGCTGCTTTAGCCCGGTCGGGTGCTTTAGCCCGGTCCGGTGCTTTCGCTGGGTCGGGAGCTTTCGCCCGGTCGGGTGCTTTGGCCGGGTCGGGTGCTTTCGCCCGGTCGGGTGCTTTCGCCGGGTCGGGTGCTTTCGCCCGGTCGGGTGCTTTTGCTGGCTCGGGTGCTTTCGCCGGCTCGGGTGCTTTCGCCGGGTCAGGTGCTTTCGCCGGGTCAGGTGCTTTCGTCGGGTCAGGTGCTTCCGCCGGGTCGGGTGCTTTCGCCGGCTCGGGTGCTTTTGTTGGGTCCTCATTGGTGTCAGACCGGGTGACCATCTCGACGGCTAAGGCTACCGGTATTTGGTTTTCTGTAAAATAAACAAAATAAATTGAAACAGTTTTGATGATGAAGTTGACTACCAAACTCTTGACCATCTTTACTTGATTCTTAGTAATTGACGCAAAAAAAAATTGTTGGTATAGTTAGCGCAGTGCCCCAGAAAATGGCGCCCTGAGTTAAAGATTGTACATTAATTTTAATATTATAAATGCGAAACCTATATATGTTTGTGTGTTTGTTTGTCAACCTGTCCACGCCTTAACGGCTGAATAAATTTGGATGATGAATTTCGCTCACGGATAGACCATGACCTTTTTAGCTTGGTCGTACATTTCCGTGGGATATCAGATTTCTACGATGGCACAGCCACGGGCTGAATTTAGGATCTCATAAAAGTAATATATCCCATTAACTGCATTGGTCAAATATAATACCAACAAGCTACTCGCGTTTGAAGCATTCAGTTAAAGAAAACAAACTCAATCGTTTGTTCCATAGGCGTTTCGCAACCTGCTGTTGCTAACATGGTCCCATTGCCCCGTCTACTCCGTTCATAAACTCAAACTCAAAACTCAAAGCATTTATTTCAATTACACCATTCCAGGCACTTTTATAAATCAAAATATTGTTACAGCCGTTGCCGTTAAATATTATTTTTATTAAGTCCGCCTATGTACCATTCTACAGTGCTCTAGTACATGAAGTTTCAATAAATAAATAAACGTGTACGCTGGTTGTCTGTATTACGCACCTGATCTTTCTGAAGATAAGGTCGTAGAAATAAACCAACAATTTACAGCAGAATCTTCAGAACGCTACCTGCAACGATCCTTATACAGGGTGTAAACAGACTCTTCACGAAGCCGTCAACCAAGCATTATGTACATCAAACTAAGAAACTTTTTGCAAAAAATAGTGCTGGGAAACTACTTTTATTTTTGGGCTGAAAAATCACGTTTTACAGTAGGACTCAATGTAACGCAATCATAACTTTGCGCTGATGGATGGATTGAATAGTAGGGGTCCTGGAGGTGCTTATAGTAAAAATCTTACATTAAAAACATGTATTTAAAAAAAATACTTGTGAAAAAGTTGGAACTTTGACCCCCAATATCTCTGTAACTAGAAGTTTCCCAGGTATGGTCTAGAACAAAAAAATGATCGCAATCACGGGGAGAACAAGTGCCTTTCGGCTTCGTTAAGAGTCTGTTTACACCCTTTATACTCTTTTTGCTTCGTCCTTGTTCATGTATCTGGTCAGATCTGTTCGTTTAGGGAGTCCCCTCCCAGTTGCCATTCATATCTGCCTTGTAAATATCTTTTGAGTCGCTTTTCACTGATTCTCTCTGCATAACTAAACCATATATGCTACTCATACCATGCTCTAATCCATTAATGTGGCGAAGTTTATAAAAAAACAAACCTGGTATAGCATGATAACTTTCATGGGCGTCATAGAACTCCTCCTTAACATTTGTAGCCGAAGGAGCAACAGAACTAGTCTCAGACAGGCTGCCGGTCGACACGCTAGTATTACTCTTAGCTCCTGGTACTGCTTTCTTTTTACCCTTTTTGTGATGCTTCTTGATCTTTATGCCTGTTGCTGCTAAAGGTGGTATCGTGTCACTAGTTTTCAATTTAGGCATCAACGGATCGTCCTTTCTAATGTCATGCAGTTCTAGGATCAAGGGAAGAGCTTGAGGTCTGAAGATTTTGTCCCCTGAACTTGTTGATGAAGACGACGATTCCTCGTCGCTTTCTGTAAAAGTATTAATGTTTGTAAGACAAGGAAAGTGTTGAGAGTATACGCTTGAAGATGTATGCGTCTAAGAATATACGCCTGCGCTAAGTTAAATAGCAATACGAGATACGCATGTCTGCTTCTCATTCTATATAGGCGTGCTCTCGTCCATGTTTTTGTGCACCGACAGTTACGTTTGTTGCTTTAATTATGTTAAATAGTTATATATTTAAAATTGCCTTTCTCCTTATTTCATTAGGTTATGGACCGTCCCAAGCCTGCTGTTTAGAATAGTCTTTTTCTATTGAACAGTATTTATAATAGTAAAAGTGTGTAACTTCACTTTTGGTTACCAGGTTCGCTAGTTTTTTTTTTTCAGCTATTCTATTTACAGATTGAATATTCACGATTTAAATATTGCTGTTAGTAATTCAATTGAAAAGCTAACGGGTCCTGAGAATTGGGCAAGTTGGAGTTTTGCAGTCAAAACATACCTACAACATGAAGATATGTATAACTGCGTTTTAAAAGAACCAGTGCCTACTGACCCTGACTCAGTTAAACAAGACACCAAACCCAAGTTAAAGTTAATACTATTAGTTGAGGCGATTTTAAAGATAGATACTCAAGAAACCCACAATGCAAAACCGGTATTGGAAAATTTGGCAAGGGCATTTGAAGACAGCGGATTAACTCGTAAAGTAGACTTATTATAAAACTTCATAAAAACCAATTTGGAAAACAGTTCATCAGTCGAAGACTATGTAAACATTGTCAGCCGCTATAAAATTCAAAGTGGAGGATGAGTGGTGAGGCACCCTAATGCTGATAGAGTTGCCAAAAATGTTCAAGCCCATGATCATGGGTTTAAAAAGATTCGGCGTGAAGATTACTACTGATTTAGTGAAAAAAAAATACTACAGGAACTAAGACATCAGAGATTACCGCACTTTATACAAACTCAGAAAATCAGCCCAAAAGTAATAAATTCAAATATAAGAAAGGCTCTAGGTGGCCTCATGGCATTATAATAAGTACGGACATCCCAGTAAGAATGGTAATAGAAGATAAATAATAGTAAAAAAACAGATAAAGAAACCGGATATATCGCAGCATTTTCAGCATCCACAGCAAATGACTCCAATTTTTGGTATTATGACTCAAAGGCTATGCATATGACTAGAAACAGGGACTGGCTCACTGATATTACCTACTCCTTCATCTGTGCCGAGCAAAAGAATTGCTTACAATCAAGTATTAAAAGTTGAATGCTGCGGTAATGCATGTATGTATAAAGGTAAATGCAAAAGATGGTAGCACCGATTCAATAAAGGTGAGGAATGTTTTATACGTATCAGAAATAAATAAAAAAAATGTTTTCAGTCAGCAAAATAATTCAATGTGAATGTAGTGTAATATTCAATGAACATGGTTGTCAAATTTAAAATCCCAGTAACAAGTTAGTTGCGAGCGCGGACTTAATTAATGAGACATATCTGTTAAGTACTTGAAAAAGTGAAGGCATGCAAGTCATGATGGGTAAGACTGATGATGATACTTATCTGTGGCACCAAAGGATGGGTAACTTAAATTTCACTAATCTTAATACCAAGAAAAGAAAGTTCCATTTGTATAACATGTCTTGAAGGTAAGAAAATGAGAAAACCGTTGCCCACTGAAGGCTCCCGTGCAACCAGCTTGCTAGACTAGAGCGTGACGAGCGTGAGCGAGTGACGTATGTAGACCGATGAAGAATACATCTATAGGAGAGGCAAGGTATTTTGTAGCCTTCATTGATGACTTTTCTCGCAGAGCATGTACTCTGAGAGAAAAGTAAAACAATAGCGATGTATTTCCAAAATTTGTGGAGATAATAAAGTAGACAATGACTTGCGTAAAAAATAAAAAAAAATTGAGAAGCGGCAATGGAACTGAATACAAAAATAATGATTACTTATTTAAAGACACATCGAATACTGCACAAGACATCTAATTCATACGCTCCTGAGCAGAACGGTCTCAGTGAGAGAATGAATATAACTTTGATAGAGCGCGCTTTATTAATTTATGGTGTTATATGCTGAATTGCAGGTCACATTCTGGGCAGAAGCGGTTGCTACAGCTGCATACATTGTGAAGCGACCTGCACTTTATCTGATGTGACGCCTCATAAAATGTGGACTGGAAAGAAGCCAAATCTGAGTCACATGAAAATTTTTGGATGTTCTGCAATGGTGCTTATTCCTAAAGAAATCTGAACTTAGTTTGATGTGAAGTCACATAAGTTAATATTTGTTGCATACAGTGACAGTATAAAAGGCTACCGATTCATAGATCCAGAAAGAAAAAAAGGAGTCATAAGTAGGGATGTTGTATTTCTAGAAGCCTCAATAATAAGAAATAAAGTGGATGGTGTACCTAAAAAAGAAACGGAAATGATTAAAAATGACATAGACGATAATAAAAATGAAAACATATAGGACAGTTGTAATGAAGTAAAAGAAAAGATAACTGTTTACTTACCTGATGAACTTGGAAAATCTGTGGAAAGAAACATTGATAATTATATTGAAAGAAGAGAAACACAGAATGAATCTCAACGTTTTTCTATTTCAGATGATTCTGATCCATTTGATGAGACATACTTATCTTACACTTGTTTGTCCATCAGAATTTAACATAACTTTAAGACCGCCGCAGGGGAGAATGAGAAGCCACAATAATGACGTTCATCGAAGTCTTTAAACTCTAATGTGCCTTAATGTTGAATCGACAGTAAATTTACTAAACAGCGATCCACAAAGTCTTCAGAAAATCTTTTAAAATTTCACATGAGGAAAATGTGGGTCCATATTGGCTCACCTAAAGTTCTTTACCCGAATTTGTTCTTCCTAATGATTTGTAATCCGAATGATCACTCTTCCTAAAATTTTTCATCCTAAAGTTTTCTTTCATAATATTTGTAGTGCTACCGGCGATGTTCATAACACTCATGTTTCCGAAAATTGTAATTAATCATTTTAAATATATTTAAACTCCTACTGTTTTTTATCATAACGCTTTTATCCCTAAACATAATTACCATAATATTTTCACTCATACTCAGAAAGAAACATTTACCAAGTTTAATTTTCGCGACCAATTTCGAGGTAGCGCTCGCCGGCCGCTGCCGTGGCACCGCTCGCTTCGCTTGCTCGGCTCGCGCGTAGTTGGTCACAGTTCTAACCTAACCTAACCTATGGATATCTTTGCAGGTACACACCGCTATAAATAAAATTAAAGAAGACGCTTTAATTAATAAAAACAAAATTGAAATGTGTATATGAAAACATGTATTTAACTACTTGTACCATGGTACTATTATTCTTATATTATGTTATACATGTTATGTGAAAATAAAGTTACGCAAAATTAATGTATATAATACTGATTATTATGAATAAAAAGAGAAATCTAAACAAAAAAGATATGACTTTGAATAATAGTGTAAAAGATGGTTATGTTGAGAAAATATAGGAAAACAAATAAAAGTATAATAGATGTTTATTGCTACTGACATTATGAAGTTGAATGCTTCGGCATTATGAACATTAGAGACAGAGTAGTTAGGAATTGTGATTGTTAGGATGAAAAATGTTAGGAAGAACATTTTCGGATTTCCAATTATCGGAGTTGAAAATTTAGGTGAACTTTGGCGCACCCGGAAAATGTAGATGAGATTTCTATCGATCAATCTATTTACATAAAAAAGATACTTACTTGATTTGGAATGAACAATTGTAAGCCGATGTGGACACCTGCCGATGCTAATGTCAAACTGAAGAAGGGTGAAGGTCAACAAAGAAATTTTAAAGAACATTCCATATCAAGAAATAATTGGCTGCTTATTGTACTCATCATAGGGGGGACTCGACCAGATATTACTTATATAGTAATTTCTCTGGGTTGATACAATAGTCAACCTACTAACATTGGGTGGCTCTGAAACGAGTCTTGAGGTATCTGAGACCTAAAATGGATATGAAACTGGTTTATAAAAGGAATGTTGAGGGAAAATTTTCAGGCTATTGCGATTCAGACTGGGCAAATGATAATGAGGATAGAAGATCTTGCACAGGCTACATAATTATTTTTGTTAGGGTGCAGCAATAAGCTGAAATTCTAAGAAACAGCAGACCGTAGCCTTTTTTACAACTGAGTCATATATTCATATAATTAGGGCTCTAGCGTCTGCCATTCAGGAAGCTCTTTTGTTGAAACAGCTGGCAGATGAGTTGCAACCAGGTTACCTTCTGGTCCAGGTTTACCTTAAAGCTAAACCTATAACCCTTTGCTGCGATAATCAGAATGCGATTAACCTTTCAGGAAGTGCTTACTACCACGCATGCAGTAAACACGTAGACGTCTAATACCACTTTGTACGAGAAAATTGCTGCCAAACAAGTCATGGTTCAATATAAATGCACTAGAGACATGGTCGCCGTTATCTTAACAAAGGGACTCCATGGACCTTTGCATGAAAACTTCACCTCATCAATGGGTTTAATTTTAAAGCGTCTGCGTCCAGGAGAGGATGTTGAGAGTATGGACACCTGAGCTAAGGTAAATAGCAAAATGAGATGCGCATGTCTGTTTCTCATTTTATATAGGTGTGCTCTCGTCCATGCTTTTGTGCACTGACAGTTACGTTTGTAAAATGCTTTAGTTATATTAAATGGTTATAGCTTTTCTCCTTATTTCATCAGAAAGAAAGAAAGAAAAATAGATATGCATATGACACAATTACACACAAAGAATGCGCAATGACACATTTTATTCAAATATGTATGTATCAATGTTTTTGTTGTAAGTAAACAGCATCAGGTGAAACCTGTAATCATGGGAGGGTCAGGGAGCTTTTATATAGTACATCCATATTGCGCCAGTCATGTTAAGTCTCGTGTAAAGGCGGAAACCCACCGCAGCGCACGCTGTTCAAGTCCACGCGGTGCATTTTAGCTGTGTGGATTAATTTGTTTGACAACGTAGGTCTACGTTTCCATTGCAGTACACGCTACACATCTACAACTATGTACAACTGTAGCGTGCGTGGCCCACCGCAGCATAGCTGAGCGCCTTATTCGAGCAAGTCACGCATGTATTAATGACGTCAATTAATGCATAGCGTGTCCGTGGTTTGCAGTGGACAAAATCACATACATTTTCTTGCAAAACGAAGTTTAACACACGTGCGTAGCCTATCCATGCGCCGCGGAGGGTATGCGCCTTAACAGTAGTAGAGCCTAATGCCATCAACCCGGTACAAATATTAACATTATAATTATAATGTAAATTTCTCAATAAAATACCAAATAACACTTTGCCCGACCAAGGAATTGAACCCAAGACCGCATGCTCAGTCCCAGTGCTAGCGACCAGTAGACCAACCAACGGGTCGAAGAGAAAACGTTACGTTACTATTGTCATGATAACATTATTATCTTAATTACCTTCTTATAATGATCAACATAATGGTCAATAAAGAAAGTTTGAGTGTCTATAACTTATGAGGTGTTAGCTTTTACCCGCGGCTTATTTGAAAATAACACTTATTATCAATGTATATAAATACATATTACTATAGCGTAGAGGTGGTCTAAAGGGAACAATTAATGTCAAATCATGAATCATCATAGAATTATCCAAGTTGAGGCTGGCACTAGAACGTGGAGCTTGGCAAAAGCAAAGACAGGCCTATACCTAGCAGTGGGTGAAGCCTGGTTGTGGATGATGAGGAAAGCATAAACATAGGTGGTTCATCTTAGTGTTCATATTTCTTTCCATACTGACCTTCCATGTCCTTTATAGACTATGAATTTTCTTCTTTTTAGGATATCTGATCGGTTTCTACGATTCCATGTTATTTCAAACTGTTAGTTTTGATTTAAATCTTATTTTAGTTTTTTAAAAACACATGCTTTTCTAGTTTGACTTATGTGCTTCGACAAATATTATTGACAGATGATTTTGACAGCTCTGTTTGATTTAAGAATTTCTAAAAATACAAAACACTTATTTATCTAAATGAAGGCTTTATTTCTCGTTTAGTCCGCAGCCATATTCAAACGCTCCCTCCCTCACCGGAACGTTCGCCTGTAATGTAACAAGATTTACTTGTGTCTGTACAAAATCGATTCTTGGACATTACAGGCGAATGCTCCGTCTAAGGAAGCACCTTTAGATACATATCGTACAACATGACACAGTCACTAGGTTATTGTGGTCAGACAGGCAGTCGCTCCATGTTAAATACTACTATTTAGCTGTATTCGGTTAAACTGCAAGCCACGCATTAACAATGTTGGATAGGCAGCTGATCATTGAATACATAGACATAAACACACGCCCTTTTCCCATGGGGGCAGAAACCACAGAACGCCACCTGCTACGATCCTTACATACTCCTTTTGCCTCGTCCACGTTCATACATCTGGTCATACACGCACTCCGGTTGCGAGTTCAACGCACCTCACCTCCAACATTTCATTTTTTTTTTTTCATTCATCATTTCCAGCAATTTAACATTCTGGTGATCTCTGCTGTTGCTCAATCAGCTACTTTTCAAAGTTCTTACCTTCACCCACCAAAAAGCCACTTGCTTCGGTCATAAAACATACTAGGGTCAACAGCACTACGGGTCATAAACGCGGGAAAACGACCACAAACCGATAACACTGGACATTGGCACTCACTACGTAATAAATCTATGGGCATTTTTTTATATTCTTGTTATCTCTAGTTATATAAACCGGAAAGTTTGTCCGTATGTGGGATTTCATGACGCTTCAAGTATTGAACGGAATTAACCTTATTTTGGCCGGGCTCTGTAGCATATTGAGATGCAGCAATCAATCAAAGGTAATAAAGTGTCCTTTCAAATAGTGAAAATGTTTCAAATAGGTGCCGTGGTTTCGGATATTACTCTCCGTATACACCCACCCCACAATATTGGCACTCTCTCTTTATAATATTAGTTAGATCCGTGCCGATGTAATTACAATTTAGGGACCTTTCATTTTGTCTTCGTGATAACAAATAGCTTTGCGGTGCCTCTCGTTTAGCACTGCAGATGTCTATAGCCTGTGCAGTGAATGAAAATGTTGATTTAAATTCGTAGTGCAACTGTCCTCATTCCGGTGGTATACGTTTCTTTGTGCTTATTTGCCTAGCCCTGTTCTGTCTACTGGTACTGCTTGATAGATTTCTTTTCTTACTCCACCGCTGTTCTTTTCTAATTTATTTCGTTGCGGGCTCCACGAAAGTTGAGTTGTTTCTTTGAGACTCTTCGAGCTTCATTGACTCAGCGCTCTAGTTGATTCTGGCTCTCAGCAGTTGCAGTGTTTATTAATAGGTAGTGTGACAGGTTTGCCCAGCCGGCTTGTGTAGTAAACACCTTTCCTTTTGGTTGGGCGTTTGATCATCATCTGCTTTACCTTTTCCCAACTATGTTGGGGTCGGCTTCTAGTCTAACCTCCATAACCCATTGGCTGGGCATCTACTGCAGCATATTTTTTTTCCATCTTTAGGCAAATAAAAAGAAATTTATATAGATTATTTTATCACAACAAATGGCTAGGCTACTAAAACTTAAACACATTCACGTAGGCGAAGCCGCAAGCGGAGTTTAGTGGACCATAAAAAGCCTGGTCGGATTTACGATGTGATTGACAGTGACCTTTACACCGCGACGTTAGGTATGTGCTGAAAACTAATAATATTTTTATGTGGTCTTCAAAGCTTTACGTATTGTTTTTTAAATAAAATGGCGAGGATTATTTCTACGTGTATATTTTTTATTATTCGACACAGTTTTTTCTGTTGAAAGAGAAAGGAGTCAATGATACTGTGACGTCTAACAGGGGAGAATCGAAGAAGAAACTGTGTTGCGCCGACCCCAAATAGAATGGGACAAGGGCAGAAAGATGATTTTGACAGTTTTTTCTGTTGCTTAGTTTTTTCCACAGTCCAGATATCGTCGCTTAGCTAACTAAAACCACCGCGCCAGTTAAATACGCCTCGTGGTATTTTCACCAAAGCGACAAATATCCTGTATCTTGCTTTTAAAGGATAGTTTTGTTGCTTTTTAAATAATTCTGAGACAAGCTTTGGGTTTCTACGTTTCTGCATGTGCAGTGTGCACATGCAGAAACGTAGAAACCCAAAGCTTGGAGTGGAAACCCAAAGCGTGGAGTGGAAAATAGCTCTCAAGCCTAGAAATCATCACATGACTTCTCCCGCTCCGGGCAGAGCGGAAGGGAGTGTCAGACTTGTACTGACTAAAACCCATCCATGTTCCTTCCTTGCCCTTTGTGTTCCAGGGCCGCGGTATCTCTTTCGAACAGTCCCGCAGCCCTGGCAAGCATCGGCCCTTGCGGGCCCCTCCCTGAAACTAATAAGGCCTCGTTTACGACCTCAGGCGAAGCGACACGCACGTGTTTCCTTCACGTAAGTAGCGTCGCGTCGCATAATAGTAAATTGCTCTAAGGAATACCTTTAATTTGTTTGCTTATTCCTCAGTCGTTGTCACAGCACGTGTAACTCTTGGCCAAGCGGCAGCAATACTATCGATATCCAAAATCCAATAACTTTTAGTCCCCGTAAATTTTCAACCCTAACTTTTACAAATAAAGCTAAGTAGTTGAAGGGTGATTTTATCGCGAATACGTCGTAAGCACGATATCGTATCATGTCCAGTGTTGCCATACCTACGACTAACCGTTTGTTTTACTACCTTGTTTGGTTTACGGAACGTTTACAGTCGGTGATTTTAAAAGTTTTGTCGTCAAATATGTCCTGACTTTTTGTTTTACTGGTGACAGTGAATGTCAGCAATAAAAAAGATATTCAGTTTAATACCTACGTTACAAAGAAGCGACTAAAAGAAGTGACTACATAAGCGACTAATAATGTTGGGACCAATGTGAAATGTAGTGTTGGTTTTTGCCTAGCTTTAGAAAAATTATTTAATTTTTGTGTTACATGTATTGTTAAAAACACTGTTCGACACAAATGTGCATTTGTTGAGAAATAAATGAATCTAGGGTATGGTAGATAGGGTAGAGTATTAAAAAGTATAAGTAGTAGGTAATGCACTAAATTCAGCATAAAAAAATCAAGATGTTGTTTATTCAAACGATGTAGGTGGGTAGGGTAGGTAAGTAGGCAGCTAGAGTAGGTAGGTAAGTTAGGGGAGGTTAGGAAGGTAGGCAGGTAGGTAGGGTAGGTAGGTAGAAAGTTAGGTAGGGTAGATAGGGTAGAGTAGTAAAAAGTATGGAAAGGTGCATCGCAACGCTTACTTTTACCAGCTTTTAGAATCAAAGTATAAAGAACACGAAAAATTGTTCTTGGAAATTTGATGTAATTCTTTTTGTCAAGTTTCAGTTACAAACTTTTTCACCGTGGGTAACACCGCGAGCGCAGCTAGTAAATTATAAAGAAATCGAGGAATAACATAAGGTCCTTTAAACGTTCGTAGATTGGTCAAGTCTTTGCAAGTACTTTTTAAACGAGAAGCCCAAATCAAGACAGTTATTATAGTTCTCTTGCGGTTAAGATTTATTTCTTGCAGTTGTAATTCGAAAATCGTCGAAAATTCACATAATTTACGCACAAAAAACATTGTTTAAATCTTCACATGTGACGAATTTATAAGACAGCCAAACTCACTAGGATCCCTAATATCCCAAGTACCAATTTATTATCAATATTTACGACTGGTATGAAAACTTATTTCATGTATAAATGGTTCTGAGTCAAGGTGCACTATTCTTGATCTAGAATATCACATCGAGATTTATGTCCGATGCTTACGGAGCGGTGCTTGTAAAAACTGTCTAGATATTGTATGCGCGACAAGGGAGTTGGCTGTGACTAGAGTTTTCAGAGAAGTACGGATAAAAATAAATATTGCATTCTTTTTTTTTCTTTACAAAATACCTTTGAAGGAATTGAACCCGTGCACTGTAGTACAGCGACATCCGCGGTTCCAACCCTGCTGGCGTTATTATCGAAAATGTTTTTATGATTAGGGTAGTTTGAAGCCTTGCTTAAAGCCACTACCACCTCATTAAATACGTATTTGCCTAATCTGATCATTATGACAGCTATGGAAACAATTTGAGTGGTGTTTTAGAGCAGTTACGGGCAAAATATTTGATTTATTACAACATGATAAAGCTCTAGTTTCTTAGTTTCTCACTCAAGATTCTGTAGTAAGAGTACACGTGACCGAATTATATTTTATTTATATCTTATGTAATGTTTTTGTCTGCCGTTTATATTGTTTTCCTACACAAATTGAGGCCCTTGGGTCCAAAAAAAACGGTGTCACTGGCTGTCACATACGATTTCTTTAAAAGCATTATCCGACTTCATTGGATAGTACCAGATTACAGTGTCTGTCAAAGACTATCGCTTATCTAAGTCAAAGATTATCAATTTCTCGTACGGTATGTTACTTATATGATAGGAATACAATCTTCAGCACTGAATTACTTTAGGAAGAATCGCTAAGTGAGCATAATATCAGTAGCTATCTAATATTCCAGTTTTCTTAACATATCCTTCCACCAAACAATAGTCCCCCTACTGGTACATATTCTCAAATGTATTTGAATAGAAAGTGCAGCCAATAACAAGTTGTCTCGTGTTCTGCCGTTAGTCAGGCGTCGTTTGTCGAGCAATGGACCGTGAACCACTGCTCAGTAGCTTGTAGAGCTGCTCCACACCTTCCAGAGTAGGTGAAGGTTCGATGCTTATTAAATTCCTGTCGAATAGCTTTTCGAGAGGATACTTTTGAGCTACGAAAACTAGTCTTGTTGTAACGATATAAGGTGCTGATAATGTCAAAATTTTTGCCATTGACGGTTGACGGTATCTCTGTTTACTCGTGGGTGAGATTTTGAGGAAAGGAGTTGTTACATCAGACTTTGATATATTTATACGAGTCTGTCAAGTTTGAATGAATTTATGAGATATCCGAAAATTAAGAGCTTAGGAAAGAAGCAATCGCTTTCAAATTGTTTCGATCTTCCTCAACAACTTTCAGTAGGGTTGACACAGGCTGCCTGTTGTAAAAGTCTTTTACAAAGGAGTATTCAGGAGGAGAAGAGGGGGGCTATATTACGACGTTTGCAAGTTATGGATGAGCAGCTGTCACTAATTGTTACATGTTTACGAGCCTGCCCTAAATCGTATACATTTTTGGGTTACACATTCAGTTTTACGTAAATAGGATGCTATCTTAGGATTGTTAAACTTTCATATTGGGCGGGGATTCGCTATAAGGAATTCTTCCTTAGTCTATCTATTAGAAGAAAAAATAGTTGAAATTTTTTTAACTGAATTTTAACTCGTACTGGGTCTATGTGCTTCTCCCAGTCACAAAGTGAAGGCTTGTACTATGGAAATGTTATAGGCTGATGATAGATTTTCACATAAACTTGCTTGGATGTAGAAAAATTGGGTTAAAAAGTAATAAGCTTTTGAATAAAATACATAGAGGAAGGGACATCGACGCATTTAATAACGATTATCACGTAGACGTACATAGGTATTCAGTACATCATTCTGAACCCATAGAAATGTTTCATAGATAAACAGTTGTTTCCTACAATAGTGCAATACCTACATGGCCCAAATGTATGAAACAGCTTTTTTTTTTAATTATCGTTGAAAAAATTGTATGTGGATTTATGTGTCAATAGGTCGAAGGGATTCTACCCTGTATTTTTTCGCACCTTCTTGGTGATAATGAAAACTCTAATTTATTTCCCTCTCGCCAAAGTAAAAGCTGAAGTAGTGACAGCCATCGGCAATTAAAAGGCATTCAATTATGAAGTGTCTCCTTAATTAGAAAGGTTTTGATAACGCTCCACTTGTTTCTAATTCTAAGTCAAGGCGATTTATTTATCAAAAGATAAATAATAGTTCCTATGGAAGTGTGTGGCAGATACATCTAGTTTCAGTTTATTTTTTTTAATATTAGCCTGATTCAAGATTGATATACGGGGTCATTCTGAGCCTTTTTTTTACGGATTGGAAATCATCAAATGACTTCTCCCGCTCTGGGCAGAGCGGAAGGAAGTGTCAGACTTGTACTGACAAAACCCATCCATGTTCCTTCCTTGCCCTTTGTGTTCCAGGGCTGCGGTATCTCTTTCGAACAGCCCGCAGCCGTCATTCTGAGCCTCATCATCGGTTATGAAGAATTTCTCATAATACATTCGTTTTCGCGTCGGTATCTCTTTCACCCCGTATAACACAACTAAACGTTGTAAAAAGACTCTTAACGAAGCTGAAAGGCACTTGTTCTCCCCGTCATTGCGATATTTTTTTTGTTTTAGACCATACCTGGGAACCTTCTAGTTATGGAGATATTGGGGGTCAAAGTTCAAACTTTTTAACAATTTTTTTAAATTACATGTTTGCAATGTATTTTTTTTACTTAAGACAAGACCCCCGTAATATTCAATCCATCCATCAGCACAATGTTTTGAATGAGTTATTGAGTCCTACCGTAAAACGTGATTTTTAACCCCAAAACAAAATGTCGTTTCCCAGCAATCATTTTTGCGTAAAGTTTATACTTAATTTGATGTACAGAATGCTTGGCTGACGGCTTCGTGAAGAGTCTGTTTACACCCTGAATACGTGTAATTAAATAGGCTATTTTATAGTTTAAATGGAATAATGTCCATAATTACATTTGAATGATAATAATTTGCAACTATAAACAGTAACATCAATTTCACAAATTGTTTTAAACATTCATAGTTCCCATTACCAAATAGCTAAACCATCTTAACATCCACCAGAACACAGCATAACTACTTGTCTAGACAATAACTTGTTACTAAGGTACTCGTACTAACAGTATAGTTTCCTAACATCGTTACAAATAACTGCTGTATCAAGTAGTTTTGGTTAGTAACTAGTCTAATAACGGTTACTGTCATTATCGTTATAGTTATAGCGATAAGAGGTTTGTTTTATTACCACTAAAGATTTAAATTATTAGATGCGCTCTCACATTCTTAAGGTCAAACGTAAAAACGACCACTCAGTGAGCTTACAAATCCCGCAGATCGACCGATACGATTTTTAGTATGAGTGACCGAGACAATACTATTCAAATGTCATTGTCGATTAAACAGAAATGTGATCATTTTAGGACGCGGTAGGGCAAATCTAACGGTTTAAGTCTGAGTAGTACTGAGATCTTTGTATAAAGTTATTGGGCCTGTTATTTGCAATGATTAAACACTTAGGTAGTTATTCGGACGGTTTGGTAATTCCTCTATCTTTTAAGACAACACAAGATAATAATACAAAAACGTTCGTCAGGCGATGAGATTTTCTATCGAAAAAAATGACAAGCTTCCATACGATCCATCATTCTTTATTTTTTAAGCCCATCGTAGATGAAGTTTCAAAAACTCTTTCCTTAGTGCACAATCGTTTTATAAGAAGATATTGAGCAAAATCAAGAAAATTGAATGCTTTTAGACCCAGTGGTTTAAGCAGTGTGGTGTCATTTTGTTATTTCTCGTTACCGGGGATTTTTCTAGGCACTATGTTTATTCCTTTGGTTTATTCCTTTGATACTGTGATGCTGGTTTTGCGAGTATTCTATTATTGACATATCCCTGCTAATATCTTTGTAAGATTATTATCTAAAATGTAGATATTCTGATGTCATATGGGAAAACTCATCAAAGTAGCTAAACCATTTCTAAGTAAGTACATATTTGCAAAGTAAATAAGGCTTAAGTGTTTTGAACAAAGATTGCCTACACTGCATCTTAAAAGCCTGCATCCTTTCAATAAATATGTGTTTTCAAGACAAATCGGCAATACTGACCTTTAGTCATGAGCTAAAGTAGAAATGTTTTAAGGTCCCAAAATAATTGAATGTGAACTTGTACCAAAAACTCGCAATTGTAAACGATATTAATCACTACCCGTACTAACTGTCGGTATATATCGTATTACACACGTATCATAATACAGGACCTGAAAGCGTGGCTTGATGCAAGTCGCATCACACGCGTCGTATCGTACGAGGGTGTGAACGGGGCCCAACGATATAAAATGATATTGAATGACACAGTATACAGGTACAATACTTAAACTTCAAGCAATCGTATATAATAAATGGGTACTCTTTCTTATACCCTCAATATTTGTGAACGTTTTCGTATTACTTTAGTTGAATACTAGCTGATGCCCGCGAGCCTATGTTAGACCTTATAACATCAGCTATCTTTCAGTAAAAGTCTCGCCAAATTCGGTCCAGCCGTTTCAGAAATTAGCCGGAACAAACAGACAGACAGACAGACCGACACACAAAAATTGAAAAAAATGTGTTTTTGTTATAAGTACCGTATATACTTTCATCACACACTCACATACACACTTCAATTTTATTTATTTGTATAGATTATTTTAAACCAGAGAAAATTCAGCTCCCAAAGATAGTAATCGCGTTAGCTAATTCTCTAAATTACAGCATCTAATATTTTGCCTAGTTCACCGACAGTCGACCAATTTTCAACCTCATTACTTCGAGCATAAGGGTCACGTGTGGCAGACCGTTAGTGAACTCGCTAGTACCTTACCTGTTCTTCTTCTTCGTCGTATCGATGGTTCCTCACAATCTAAATTCATTTTGAGAATACCTAACCACTGACAGAGTTAGGGTTGACCTCGCTACAGTTTTTTATTGGGCAGGTGTTGTTGCACAGACTACCCAAACAGCACGCGGGGAATCGTTCAATCGCGTTGTGAATCACTGAAGTACCCTCTAAGTAGTACTAAAAGTATCTATTGGTGGAGGTCTAATATGTATCTAGCAGTGGCCCATTGGGCTTGGACTATAATGATGTTATTTCTATTTTATTCATCGCATTTCAGGAGCCGTCTCATAGTTATTTTCCTTTAACCAAAACAAAAACGAAATAGAAAAAAATGTGCTTTCCAAATTAAAATAAAACAACTTAATCAATCCTTGTCACAGATAACAGAGACAGAAACTAAAACAAAAGCGAAAATATTAACTAAAACGTGACTCGCCGAAACGATGGACTTTATTTGTGGTATAAGAATTTTCTGCATTCCGGTTATACAAAACTAACAGCTGAAGAATTAGGTTACCGAATTTATTAAAACTTTTTCCGGTTGATACTGGTTTCCGTGCTGGTGGTATGGTTTATTCCTGAAAGCTAATGAGTTGGCGAATAAATAATAATACGTCGTTGAAAAGGCTGCAAGTATTACTAATACGATACCCAGTTAGTACTGGGTAACCAGTACTAACTGGGTATAGGCGCGAATTATTTTCAAAACCTTTGGTCCCAAAAGTCAGACCTTGGAGCGTAGGCTGAAGGCCGGCGGAGCTCCGACGACCTGGCTGTCGGGAGATAGGGCGGCAGTTTTTTTTATTTTACGCCCGTCCAATCCATTTGTTGAACGTAATTTCTATCTAGATCATGACGTCAGCCGCACAACGCGCCGGTCTAAAACACCCTACAGGCGCGTCCGCTGGGAACACAGCAGGGGGTCCTTTAGTTTTTATAAGTCCTGTAGATGATGTTGATACATGTGGTGTAAGTACTCAGTTGCAGGCTGGCACTAAGAAGAAGTCTTTGCGTCGTTTGGTGGATTCTTGCTTATCTCTTCTACGCTCCGCTTTTGTCCGTTTTGGCGGAGACCGGGCTTAATTATTTTTTATAACTTTACCAAAAATTATAAAAAAGTAAACGCAAACCCCACGCAATTTGGGACCGCATTTAGAGGTCATATTCATTCCTAAAAATACTCTCAAACAAAAGATTGATCTCGATCATCAAATTAAGATAAAAGGTAAACGCAGCTTATTTTTTTAATGTTTTGGTTGGTTCTTTCCTCCATTTCATAACAAAGCAATGTTATCCAAATGAAGGAATGAAAATTGAATGGAACAGTTCAGTCTACAGTGACATGTCTAACTTACCACACGATTCAATTCTTCAATTGAAACTTTCGTCTGCGACAGCATGAGCTCTGTCGGTTCTTGGATAAACTTGATTTATCTTCTTTCACAGTAATGAAACTTGTTATTTTTCTAAACCGAAGACGCGGATGCCATTGGTTTGTTGATGTTGTTGAATAGAGATTCTGTGTTTTGTAGTTGTAAATAAATATTAAAATGAGATCTTTTGGTTGTGTACTAACGCTTATGTAAAAGTGTACATGTCTTTCGATTTACAATATTATAGCCTATGTGATTTCTAGCAAAGAATACGTACCCCTTTTATTTGTGAACGTAAAAAAATAAAGGGTTTATTAATCGAAGAGAGAATGTACTACATTAGTTAGTTATAATGTAATCGAATAGTTGAATAGCCTCATCCCTTTATCTTTTCGATTACGAAATACTATTGCTAATCTTTCGGTCTAGATTTCTCAATATAGCAAAATCGTTAATATATACCCTAGACTATGTTCAGCAATGGACAATTATGGCGTAATATAATATGATGGCTTAAAATGCCAACACACACTCACATCGGGACCCAATACCCTATTAGCAAAGTTTGACAGTGTGTCCTATTTGATCAAGCTGACGAAAAATATTGTACCGACAATATCAGCCAAAAATTCAATAACAACATGAAAAGTTGAATATAATTTAATTTTTCAATATCTGATGAGAATTTTGCTCTGTAAAAGATGTTGTTACTAAAAGGGACAAAATATTTTATTAGATTATTCAGTTCAGATTCAGATGAAGAATGTAGGTAGATGCGTTAAAAGTACTCTTTTGTTACTAAGTCTATTTTAATTATTTATTTTTAAAAAATCCTGTCGTCGCAAGTGCGTAAACGTTCATCGGGCGCATATGCTACGTTAGTGTAACAACTCCGCGACATCAACCAACTCAAGATACAAAGTCATCCTTTGTTATTCAAAAGGGTATTTGAGGACCGATATAGATTAAATTCTATCCAACAGTATGGCCAGCCTTTGCGGCTATATCGGGCAATATCCCATAATGAGGTATTCCTTACATACCCAACTCAAGGATCAAAGTTGCTATTGATGCTGCTAGATTAAACAGTGATGAAATATATCCGAATTATTAGAACAATCCACTTCTCAGGATCGGTTCAATAGACCAAATCAGTCAAGAGTGAAGAAATTGTTAATAATGTTTCTGAGAATATACGACATGTATGTAGAACATGTGTTAGAACACAATGATGGGAAATATAGTCCCTTTGATCACACACCCATAGGTAATATTCTTTGAGGACCCTTGTCATTAAATTGGAGTACAAATTCAATAACAATCAAAGCAACACAAAATTGTATGAGAGGACAGATCTTATCTAAATTGGTGCTATTGAAACAGAAAATTGACAATTTACTGGCATTTTCTGATTTACAGGGTGTTACGTGTGAAGTGAAGACATTTCGATTACATTGGTTTTCTGGAAGGTCTGTAAAATGATTTCAAAGGGAATGTCGCTTCTAGCATTTCATAGATGTTTTTAGGTAATTTAATTTCCAATTTTACTTCCGATTTCCGTCTAAAAATCTTCCCTCTGGTTTGTAGTAATATGTATCGATCATTTCCTTTTCAAAGAGTTGGTATTTTACTTCTACCAGCATAGTTATATCTAATGTTAAGGTTAACCATATGCATACACTGTCAGCAATGATAGGTACATACCAGAAACTTTGTTTTGTTTCAGTATTATGATTGGCCGCACGTCCGGGGTAACACTTTGAGCTGGCTTGGAACGGTACAGAGTTTCAATGAAATAAGAGGCCAGCTTATGCTGTATTTTACCACGACTGGTTTGTGATCTGTCTCTTGAATATTTGTTTCGACAATTATAGTGTGAAAATAAAAAACATACAAAAAGGATCAGGGTTTTAACACACCTTAGGTAATTGGTATGGTCTTAATGTTACGCCCCAAAACTTATTTTTTTTTTTTAAACTTTCAATACGATTGTGTTCGGCTGCACTTGCCTGGTGTGAAGCAATGATGCGGCCCTAGGGTAGAGCACGCTTGCCTAGAAGAAACCGATTCACCCGAACTTTGAAGTGATTCAGATTCTTATCACAGAAACCAGTGGGCCAACCGCACGATGGAAGTTTGGTTTAAAAAAATAAAAAATGTTTTCCCACACTAGGAATTTCTCCTGTAGTGGGTGCGTTTACAAACATTTAAACTCACATACACAAACAGCTAGACCATCATTGTTTATAACGCCATCATACCAAACCCAAAACGCAAAAAAAAATCGGAATGTTTTATCAATCCTTGAAACGTTTCAATAAATATCCATAGACTAAAGTAGACTTAATCACGTAGCAACATGCAGTGTAGCGGTCAGGCCGCAACACGTCGACCCGTGTCACGAGAGTGACGACACTCGAATACTAATTTCAGACACTCGTTGTTGAAATCAAAGGACACCATTTGATATTTACGTAGTTTTGAAATTCTGTTGCATGCTGTAGGTTGTTTTGAAATGAATGTAGTGTTTTTTACGGTAAATATTAATTTAATATGAAGGGTAAAATAGCTCCAGGGCTGCGGGACTGTTCGAAAGAGATACCGCGGCCCTGGTACACAAAGGGCAAGGAAGGAACATAGATGGGTTTTAGTCAGTATAAGTCTGACACTCCCTTCCACTCCGCCCAGACCGGGAGAAGTCATTTGATGATTTCCCATCAGAAAAAAAAGTAAAGCTACGCTTGACGTACATGATTGAGTGATCCATAACATACCGAGATGCTTCCGTGCTTTGGAAAACACAATAAACCGATAGTCCGGTAGTACCTGTTATTTGGTGATCTTTGACAGTCGTCACGGATACTCAGAAGCCCGAAAGACTGACAATTCATCTTATTCAGCTGGATCCGGTAAGACTGGACGCCGACCCCAGAATAGTTCAGATAAGGCTAATAGGCAGTTCATGAACAGACAGGGACGTGTTGCTGAAGAGTTTGTTCCGCCAGTTCTTCTTCCAGCTGAAACACTAGGATGTGGTGAATGTTTTGAAGACCATCTTTTGGAACTTTCGCCTCAACAAAATTAGGAAATGATTTTGAATATGTCTCTAGGTACTATTTTTTTTTTTCTTTAAATATAATGTCCCACACTAGGAATTTCTCCTGTATCGTGGGTGCGTTCACAAACATTCAAACTCACATACACAAACACCTAGACCCGGAACAACTATTTGTAGGCCATACAAATATTTGTTCCGTTAGTAGCAGTAGCAGTAAATAACATGGGACAAGGGCAGAAAGTTCATAATTCGATTTTTATCGGCTAAAAGAAATTAACCGCCACTGTACAAACTTTACAGTAAAGAGGTTTAAAGTTTAAAAATAATTAAACAAATCAAAAAAAGTTTTCTGTTGGGTCAAGAGGTTTTAAAATTTTAGCAAAGTAGCTTTTGAATGCATCTCCACAAAATGATCAATTTAGATGCTAGTTGTTGTCGCAACGTGGACGTCTACGGACGTGTAGAACGGGCCGGAACGAGGGAATTATTAGTTTTGTTGAAATCTACCACGTAATATCATTTATAACATATTTGCTCGTAAAGGGGCTCTTATTTCACCAATTTCAATATCGTATGGTATATCATTACGTACTTGTGCGGTAATGTAAAGTAAAACGCACGGCTTCAAGATGCTCCGTCAAAAACGAACGGTACTTTTTTAAATCTTAGCAAAGAGTTTTTATGTCAGAAAAGTGGTCAACATTTTATGAATAATTTTAACTTTGGGAGATAAAATATAGTAAATAAACATAAAATTCTTTAATTTAATTAATTTTGACAATGGATTACAACCATTTATTTTTAACAAAAACACAAAAACATTAATTTACTGTATTAGTAATACTGGCTGTTTTTGTGCCTTTGCCTTAAAAAAAGCGCTAATGCGCGCGCCTCACTAATTTGTGAACAAGTAAAAATTATTCCGTACGCTTTTTCTTTTCGCTGTATTGTTTTTATTGAAAAATGTCGTCAAGTAATGATGAATTTATTCATTCGACACCGCCTGAAGTCTCAGAGGCAGCGAAAAAGGCTACTCTAAGCCTCTCGTCTGAAAAATCGACCGATAGATACTTACAAGCGTATCAAAATTTCGTCTAAGAAAGTTCGAGTTTTATTGATTTCCTCTCAAATATGTTATAAAACGTCGTATGACATACGTGCGCTTTGATAATTACAGCCTCTGCTATCTTGTAGCCCTCGCCTACGGCTCGGGCTAGCAATTTCGCCTCGGCTGTAATTTTCAACTTACCGCACTTATATCATAATGTACTATTACGGTCGTTTACCCTCAAATGTTTCTGATTTATAAACAGGAAAAAGACCTAAGTGACTTTTGAATTCACTTCCAGCCCAAAAGATGTAAATGCATTTTTGAGATTTTTTAAATGCAAGAAAAAAGGCATATTAGAATATGTCTTGTTCATTCAGTGATGTAAATATTGCATAATTGGTTATTGGTTAATGATAGATAGATGAATAAATTGTAATACCTAAGTTAAAAATCGAATTTTTAACTTAGTTATTACAATCTAGTTGGACTTTCCCAAAGAAACCTTTTTTTAAATACTCATTCACTGTTATCACAATATAACACAGCCGTATGAAATTCGCACGTGCGTGCCTGTGACCTATCATTACTATCGCACCGTGCAACAGTGGGTAGCACCCGTGCAGCTAGTTAGTTAGCTAGTTATCGGTGTGCGTAAGCAGTGTAGATAGCTACATGTTTAGATTGTTGCTAAATTAAAATTATATAATAAAAAAATGTTTCTTTGAGAAAGTTGTTTGTTATCATGAGTACAATCATGTGTATAAGTATCGGTCACTAATTACCAGTCATCCTATAAAACTAACTTTCACAAAAAATGTTGGTTATCCCTATTTGGCTGTTACCATCAAATTATTAATGATGATAATTAAATTGGGTATCTCCTTAATATATTTTAAGCTCTCTTCTTATTTTATTTAATAGTTAGAAATACATGGGAATCAAAGTAATATTCGAGTTTGCTATTTTGTTACTTAAATAACACAAAGTTTTCATAAGGAAAATGTCAACAATATTATATGTATTTTTCCTAACAAAATAGGGGCGAGCTTTGATACGCTCCAATATTGAATAATTCAAGGCAGAACGTATCAGTGTCTTTGCCATCTTTATTCATGTGTTATGTACTCTTATGTGCGGGGATTTACATTTTATTGAACAACTTCCAATGTTTTGTAATACATAATAAAGAAACTTATTTAATGGCAAGTTGCGTGTTCAGGATTTTGTTTTGTTATGATGTAATAGAGCAGCGGTGGCCCAGTGGTAGCGACCCCGACTTACGAACAGTAAGTCGTGGGTTCGAACCCAGGCAGGCGGCATTACTTTGTGTAATTTATTTCATCACCAGTGCTCTCAAAAACGGTGAAGGAAAACATCGTGAGGAAACCGGCATGTCCTAGAACCAAAAATTCGAAGACATGTGACATCTACCAATCCGCACTGGGCCCGCGTGGTGGATTATAGCCCAATCCCTCTGATAGAGAGGAGGCCTGTGTCCCAGCAGTGGGAACATTATAGGCTGGTGATGATGATGATTTAATAATATAAACTTACAGCCTTACTCTTCAGGGTTTACAGGCGCGATATAGTTTTTTAATAAAACGTCGAGTCTATAGAGAGAAACACAAAAGTATGGTTTTTTTTTATTTGACTACAAAAGGAACACAAAATCTTTAATAGAAGTTAATAATGTAAATACAAAACTTCTGAATCGTTTTTGGTCAAAAAGAAAGATTAGCAATTTTTTTTTTTTTTAATAATATAATATTTGTTTATCCTCATCGCAAATGTTATAGTGAACAGCAAATAGGTATGTTACAAATTGGTATAACAGGGTGATCGCTTATCACGCACCACATAGAAGGAACGCTGACTGCAACTGACCCCCTTTCCGCGCATCGCCACTTTGGCTGACATGAGGTGCCTACCAGGCACCGGTGCAATAGAAGGAACGCTGACTGCAACTGACTCCCTTTCCGCGCATCGCCACTTTGGTTGACATGAGGTCCCTACCACGCACCGGTGCAATAGAAGGAACGCTGACTGCAACTTGACGTCTTCTATACAGTGTTTGAATAACTCTTACTAAATAATAATTTAATAACTACTTTAAAAATATTTCTACTTTCATTGCGTACCGCGTTGTATGTGACCAGAATAATGAGGAGCTTGAATAACAGAGCTAAAATATAAAATCTAGGCTTTATTCTTAGTTTTATTTCGGGCGATGTTTTTGTGCAGAAAGACAGGAAATATTTTAAAATTAAGGTTCCTGTCTCTGGAGCCATGACCACCGGCAGCCTCATCCTGATGCCGATGGGCCATCTATTTTTTATATTTTTAAATGTTTTTGAAGTAAAACTTCTTTACGCACGCCTGACTTGGGCAGTAAGCTGGTGAATGCGTGACGAGAGCGTTATGGAAAGTGTGCGCGCGAGGCGAACGGAAGTTGAGACGGAGATATAAGTTAGTGAAGACAGAAAGAGAGAGAGTTACGTTTTTGAATTTGACAGACGATTGTTCGGCTTTTTTTAGTTTTACTTCAGTCGTGTGGTATAAAGCACACTCGTTTTTATGTTTTTTTTTTAAGAAATATTAAAAAATATGTAAAATGAGTAATGTGCAATGAATAAAGGGAATGATAATATGAAAGGGGCTTTTACTAAAATTACTTAGATTGAAAGCATTAAAGATGTTTCTTAAAAATATTAGTCTCTAGTGGCATATTAGACCAGGGTAGAAGCCTTTAAAGATAGTAAAAAATGAAAAAAAATAATAGTAGGATGAAACCCATTAGCAAAGGAGGAGAATATTATAAAAATGAAAGAAAAAATAATTTACGGGCGATCTGAGGTCGGGAAGGGGACGGGGGTGAGTTTTTAAGGGTAAAAAACGGTTTTTCTCGATTTCCGGCAAAACTGAAAGTCCTATGGAAAAAAGTCAAATGGCAAAGTTGTAGGTAATAAAAAGATCTAAAACTTTTGTATTTACACTTTTTTCACATAACCTCAAAATTTATGTGAAAAATTCAAAAAACGAAGGTTTTGGTTTTTTATTTTTATCTTTTACAATTTTGTTTTTCTTTTCACGAAATTTGGTGAAAACTTACCTTTTTATGTCCCAAATACGCTGTAATTTATTTGATTAGAAATATTTATTTTTTCACCTTATTTTGAATTAATATCGGAAAAGCACCCTAATTTTCAATCGAAAATTCACCCGTCAAAATATCAGCTTTTTTTCAAAAAGTTGGTATGTTTTCTGTTCGTTGAAATCTCTACTTTCTGATGGTAGAAAAAAAAAATATATTACTATAGTAAATCTTCTCAGAAAATGCAAAACAGATTCATCCATACTGATAATCTGAAAAGACAAAATCACATTAATAATGCCTTCACAATTTTATCGTAACGTAACAACTCGCATGAGGCCGCGCGGATTTTGACCCAATCATCTCACAGAGAGGAGGCCTGAGTTCCAGCAGTGGGAGCGACATCGGCTGAATATGATATGCTCGTTGCTATCGTCTAAAAACAAAATTTAATGAATGTCGCTCTTCACAACATTACATTACGGCTGCGTGTAGCTACTAAAATAATATACGTTCCCCTTTACTGCCCCTTTTCAACACGTTCGCATGACAAACATTTACGGAACTCCGGATTCCATAATAAACGGGTCGTAAAGGCCCGTGATCCGTGATTTTCTTCTCACGTGCACAAACATGTTACGGACAATGAAACGGTACTCTTAATTAAAAACGGTGTTTGGTTAAGTCTTCTCAAAAGGGGTAGAGTTTAGTTTGTAAACAAATATGTTACGTATCGGTATTAGATAATTATGTATGCTTTGTGTTAGTTACGTTAGAGCTCTTGAAGCACGAATGTAGCAGAGTGCCTTATACAAGTCTAGACCATTGTACACACTTAAGGAAAATAAACTCATTGCCTATTTTTTTTTAAATTCAAGCAATGTAATAACATCTTTCTAGATTATTTATTTACACACTACAATTTATAGATCTATCATGATAATAAAATATGTACAAGTACCAAAAGGGAAAAAGAATTACAAGGCGTCATAAGATTCCTCCACATCGCTGTCAATAGGAAAACTGCCCAGAGGGCTGGCAGAATTGGATGGCAATGCTGATTCTTTGGTCAAAATAGGACAGCCCTGGTCACGTGAAGAATCGACCAGAGGGCCTGCCAACTCTTCTTCATTTATTTAATACTAGCTTATGCCCACGGGTTCGCCCGCGTGGAGTTCGGTAATTGCCCCACGGGATCTTACTACCGGGATAAAAAGTTATTGACCCTACGTGTTAATCCAAGTTATAAACTATGTTTGCCAAATTTCATCCAAATCAGGTCAGTAGTTTATGCGTAAAAGATTAACAAACATCCAGCCATCCATCCTCAGAAACTTTCAAATGTCATATATTAGTTGGACTTTTTAAATCAATCAATGTATATACATACATACATACATAAACTCACGCCCTTTTCCCATGGGGGTAGGCAGAAACTACAGAACGCCACCTGCTACGATCCTTACATACTCCTTTTGCCTCGTCCACGTTCATACATATATGTATATCGATATACATCAATGTATATCGTTCTCTATATCCTACTTAAACCTTCAAATATGTATTTAAATTAAATACGAATCGAAGGGACTACGAATGGTAGGCTAGGTAGTCTAGGTACCTTAATAAAAGTAACTGACCCAGTTGGTGACGATTCGCGAAGCAATGAACTATGAAAATAAATTCCCATTTGCCGTCGTCGGGCTATTTCGGATTTAAAGGGCACTGTTACACGATCCTTGTATATATTGCTTTGGGGCTGTAGGACTACAGTTACTTACGCTGTTTTTGACATAAATCTATAGATTCATGAGTGAAAATTATTATAGTTATTTATATCAGCCCGACTTATCGCGTCCAGCCCTGGTTTAATCCATGGTCCGGAGTGAGAGGGATCAATGGGACGCCGTCACCTCCTTCTGCGAAGCAGTCATGCTAGCGAAGGAGGTGGCGGAGCGAGAGAGGGAGAGAACCTCTCATCCCAGCCGCCGCGGGAGACGCCCCGGGCGTCGGGGGTCATGTGGTGGCTTCCGGCCACCGTAGACGCGGACCTGTGGACGGTGAGTAATGGGCTAGCTCGCCGTCCGTCCGTCTTTTGACGACAGGCCGTGTTGACGGCGCGTTTGTGTTCGACGCGCGCCTCAAAAAGATGGCAGCAAACAGGGAAGGGCCCGCAAGGGCTGATGCCTGCCAGGGCTGCGGGACTGTTCGAAAGAGATACCGCGGCCCTGGAACACAAAGGGCAAGGAAGGAACATGCATGGGTTTTAGTCAGTACAAGTCACTCCCTTCTGCTCCGAGCGGGAGAAGTCATTTGATGATTTCCCATCCGAAAAAAAAGGGTACGTAAATATCTAAACCTAAACGTTTAACTTATCTGACGGCGGACTTACCTAAGGGGTCCAAATTCACGTATTTATCAATATTTTGTAATCAATAAATCGTAGTCGACTTAGCCCCGCTGCGCCCCCACGCATTATTTTATTATTACTGTTATTTATATGTAATCTAACCTAACATAACCGTCGGGGAGCCCCAAGAGCCGAGGTCTCTTCGCTCGCTCTTCAATTCTAAATGTTTGTGGTTTCATTGATTAAAATTATCATTTTGCCTATTCAATGAGTTTATTTTTTAAGAATTTCCGTAATAATGCAATAAAAAACGTTTTATTTCAAACGTTGTTTTACAAGATGACGTGACTGTAATAGTACATTATGATATAAGTGCGGTAAGTTGAAAATTACAACCGAGGCGATATCGCTAGCCCGAGCCGTAGGCGAGGGCTATAAGAAAGCAGAGGCTGTAATTATCAAAGCGCACGTAAGTCATACGACGTTTTATAACATATTTGCGAGGAAATCAATATAACTCAGACTTTCTTAAACGAAATTTTGATACGCTTGTAAGTATCAATCGGTCGATTTTTCGGGCAGATTCTTAGAGTAGCCCTTTTCGCTGCCTCTTAGACTTCAGGTGGTGTCGAATTAATAAATTCATCATTACTTGACGACATTTTTAAATAAAAACAATACAGCGAAAAGAAAAAGCGCGCGGAATAATTTTTACTTGTTCACAAATTAGTGAGCCGCGCGGATTAGCGCTTTTTTTTAAGGCAAAGCTACAAAAACGGCCAGTATTACTAATACAGTAAATTAATATTTTTCTGTTTTTGTTACAGATAAATGGTTGTAATCTATTGTCAAAATTAATTAAATTAAAGAATTTAATGTTCATTTATTATATTTTATCTCCCAAAGTTAATTTTATTCATAAAATGTTGACCACATTTCTGACATAAAAACTCTTTGCTAAGATTTTAAAAAGTACCATTCGTTTTTGACGGAGCATCTTGAAGCCGTGCGTTTTACTTTACATTACCGCACAAGTACGTAATGAGGTACCATACGATATTGAAATTGGTGAAATAAGAGCCCCTTTACGAGCAAATGTGTTATAAAATTAATTATTTGTCAAATAATAGGTACTTTATTAAACTTTTATCGGGTAAATATTTTTTTAAATGAATTATTTGCCAAACTTGTTTTTGTAAAAAGATGGAATGACCAATCTTGCTTTTGCCAATTTTTGCTCGTCAAATGAAATAATGTATAATGTAATGTAATGTAATAAGTAAATTAATTTTTGGTGAAAAGGCAGGATACCATACTTTTCACTACATAGCCTTAGCTTTTCATTTGTCGTATGCACACGTAGTTATTCTTTAAACTTTAATTAATAAACCATCCACATAAACCCACAATAAAGCGCTTCACAACTTCATACTACTCTAAACAAAGATACCTATCATTAATTCTATGCACTTCAAGCTATCCCAAAGCCAACATCGCTTTAAAGCGCTCGTTATACGACTGCGTGTCTCTTATGTTACGGTTAGTTTCTTAGTAAATGAAGCTTGAAGATGTGAAGAAGGAAAAGATCAGAAGGTAAGACTTCTTTTAAGAAGCGGATATGGAGGCCTTTTGTGCAGAAACCACCACGTGAGCCATGTGGCTTTATATCTATCGTAGTTGCCACCTTTCTAGATGTCTTTCTATAAGGAATTTGCAAAGTAAAAGAAAATAAACCTAGTATTTTTGTCGAGGAACATTAAATATATAGGCTGTGAAAAAGCATCAGATGCGTGTGGACTACCTACTGCAAGAAAGCTGAGCTAATCTTGACATAATTTAAAACGTCATGTCGATAGTTCTGAGGGCTTAGTGCTATGGGTGAGTTTTTGCAATACTTACTCGATCGTGTGAAAGTAAACTTTTTTTTTATTATCACTGGTTTAGTTACAGTACGAATTGAAGACGTTACGCCGATCGAAAAGGTATCTAATACGCACTAGGTCCTATGTTTCAAGCCAAATCTAAAACTTTTCGCACGTAACTCACCTTCTATGTTTGATCTGCACTACGTGAGAGTGGTTTCGCCCAGGAAGGAATAAGGACGTCGTTGCGGTTTGGGACTGTTCTTTTACGAAGTTTTACGCAATTCCGAGGAAGTGACTAACATTATTTCGCACTTTCGGGCTTGGGACGTGCTAAACACAATTGCCTTTTTTTTGGCCGCTTTCACGTATACTTTGAGTGTCAAAGAGGAAGGGAAATGCGAAAAGTAAGTAATTTATTTGATAATATGTCTACACGTGACTTCTGCCTGTATTATTTATTGCATATTATATTTTTCATTCTATCCATCTTACTTACAATTAATGTTTTCAGATACAGATACCTAAAAATTGCTGCTTGCATTATTTGGATGGTAGATAAGTCTGGAGAGTTGGATGTAAAGCGCAATTATTAAATTAACACTATGATCAAACGATCCTTTTCTTAAAATAACACTCACATTATTATACACTAGTCATCTCTGCAAATTGTTAGGACCTATGTATGGTACATAATAGTGTTTAATAACAGTCTAGTACTACAAATTGTTCTTAGACCCATAAATAACATTATCATAATGATATATAATTGCTATCATAAAAGTTCAAAACATCCAGTGAAATAATAGAGCATAATTAGTTGATATACTTGGGTATAATTTTAGCTGTGACTAATAATTTTCGACGAGAAGTGGAGCTGGGGTGTAAGAGTATCTAATTTTTTAGTATATAGGGTGTAAACAGACTCTTAACGAAGCCGAAAGGCACTTGTTCTCCCCGTCATTGCGATCATTTTTTTGTTCTAGATCATACCTTACCCAGGTATGATCTAGAGCAAAAAATGATCGCAATGTTTCTAGTTACGGAGATATTGGGGGTCAAAGTTCCAACTTTTTCAGAAGCTTTTTTTTTAAATACATGTTTATAATGTAAGATTTTTACTTTAAACACCTCCAGGACCCCCTTACTATTCAATCCATCCATCAGCACAATGTTTTGAGTGCTTTTCTTTTTTTCTACTGTAAAACGTGATTTTTCAGCCCAAAAACAAAGTCGTCTCCCAGCGTCGTCTCCCAGCTAATTTTTGCGTAAAGTTACTTAGTTTGATGTACATAATGCTTGGTTGACGGCTTCTTGAAGAGTCTGTTTACACCCTGTATAGTAGTAAGTATATATATTCGTTATGTTTGTAGCTTTACGTATCTGTCTGGGTGAGGCGTTGTTTTTTTAAACCAAGCAATCGATTTTGATGCGATTTTCACTATCATTAAAATTATA
The DNA here is from genome assembly GCA_950005105.1 of Lycophotia porphyrea. Classification (NCBI taxonomy): domain Eukaryota; kingdom Metazoa; phylum Arthropoda; class Insecta; order Lepidoptera; family Noctuidae; genus Lycophotia; species Lycophotia porphyrea. Next base: position 15,480,185 of record OX465388.1, on the reverse strand, counting down.
TATTGTATTCTTAAAGGTTTATGTGAATTACATTCGGATTTAACTTTCATATAATAAAGAAATGTTGATGGTTCATCAATTCGTAAAAAGCGACGGGGGAGCAATATTGTTAAGAGCTTAGGTACTTATTAAGTAAGTAAGTATGTGGATATTCTTGGAGTAATTACGGTACAGTAAGTCTTTCTTAGTAGAGGTAATTTATATAGATATTATTAATATATCTATTTTAAGAACTCTAGGTAAAGCGTTTTTGTACCGACATATAAATTTTACTGAAAAAAAGATACGTTTATAATAAAACTGCTGAAAAGTTGAAGTCTACCTATGTCTTATGACATAGGTAGACTTCAATTTTTCAGCAGTTTTCTTACCAGCAGAACACGTGGTTTTAGTACCAGCTATGTCAAACAACACTAAAAACCAGCATACACAAAATGTGACTTAATTAAATGATAATTTTATACGTAAATCATCCCCTGACTTCAATAGAAACCTTTTGAAGCAAGTGGGACGTCCCTGGACATTGCCCAATCCGGTACGCAAACAAAGCTTGGAAAAGGTCAATATCGCCATAACTCAACCTTATGCCCGCTTCATCATACATATATTGGATATAAATCCACTGGATATGTGATTTATCATCTACACATGTATTATGAAAAAGGTTCTTTTCGTGTCTTTCTGTGTGAGTGTCTTGTTCTTCTAAATGACATTATCTCACCGTCCCATATTACTAGAGGTCAACACATTTTCTTCTTCCGTTGTCTACTGTTAATCGTCACGCTATCATTCACTTCCTGCTCTTTCATGCGAATACTTACTATTTCATTTGGTTTTTTTTTGATCACTTATCAGAGAATTTATATCAAAAGATTTATGTATATGAATCCAAATATTAAACTTGCATATAATACAAAAATCTCGACGTTTTGCTGTGTCGTAAACCGTGCGAGCAGGGGCGGGTTGCTAGTACTAGATATGAATCTTCTAGATACATGATTTATCATATAACACTGTTGTTTTCGTACCGGACGCTAGTAAGGCTATTATTTATTGACACCGGATAAGTAAATAAGTAGTTGGAAGTTGTTACAGGGTTGAGTTATGAAAGTTCTAGGGGTAATTATAGTAGGTTAGATTGGCACGACGTATCGGCAATTACATCGTCTCCTACGCAACAAAATGTTGGTTGCAAACTATTTGGTAATTGTGTCAGTTATTTTCGAAGTCTCTTGAGGACGATGGGGATGTAAACACACACCTACACAGTAAGTAACAAAACTTGTGAGAGGGACATACCTTGAAACAATAGTCTTTGAGAGTATATAATAATAATACCAGCATATTACTGTCCCACTGCTGGACAAAGGCCTCCTCTCATACCGTCATACCGAGAAGACACGAGCGTTGACCACCATGCTTGCTCAAGACGGGTTGGCGATTTCAGACATTACAAGTTCAGGTTTCCTCACGATGTTTTTCTTCACCAATATTCTTTGAGAGTATGTCAGTTATTTTTTATAACTGATTTTTGGTAACAGAAAACCCAATTGTCTATCATAACTGTGATCACAAGATGTAGGCTTTTAAAACAATATTTTGCAAAATCCCACATACGGTTTTTTTTAAATCCCACCTGCCTACTAAGTCCTTACGAAGGTAGATTTTTACATGAAGCTTAAAACATTTTAGCGTTTTTGCCAAGATTGCAAGTCTTCAACACCAACACCAAATACCTTTGACAAGCTTTTCAAAACCCCAAAATATTGCAGAAATAGTTGTAAATATGTTCTAGGTTTGTCTCAAATATGTTTTGTCATTTAGAAGCTTCTGTGAAAGTAATCAGATACACAATATAGTTTGGGCCAAAGCGAGGGATTTGAAACCATCCGTGTTACGATACCTTACACTGCGGGATTTTAGTAGTCTAGGTCTTCAGAGACGCGGTTAAATCAAATACAACATGATTCTATTCTATTCTAACATGATTGCTATGATATTTTTTGCTAGATTTATTGTGAAGTAGCAGTGCTTTATGAACAGTATCAACAGCTTTGACATTTCAATCTGTATATTTTCTGTTTCTTTCATGTTTTTTAACCGACTTTCTTCGAAAAGGAGGAGGTTCTCAATTCGGTTGTATGTTTTTTTTTTTTGTGTTTGTTACCTCATATCTCGGTCGAATCTTAACCGATTTCAAAAATTCTTCTTTTATGTGAAAGGATATATCTTCCCGATTGGTCCCATAGAAATTTCATCGAAATCGGTTCAGTAATTTGGTATGTTTTCACGTTAATTGCTATATCACGCGACGACGCCTGAAGTCTTGCATGTTTAATTTGACACACTTCCTGATTTCTGATTGAATTAAAAATTTGCACGCTTATGTATATCGCGTGATAGTCAATACATCGATGACATGGAGCTGATCTGATGATGGAGCTGGAGGGCGGCCTTAGGAACTCCGTTATGAAACGACATAAACACATCGAGTTTGGGCTCGTATGATTCGTCTTGACGAGTACTTTGTCTCTAGATGATATCCAGGGTCTGATGATGAAGCTGGAAGGTGGCCATAGGATCTCCATGATAAAACGACGTAACCGCATCAATTTTGGGCTCGTTTGATTCGTCTAAATGAGTAGTTTGTCTATAGATGGTATCCAGGGTCTGATGATGGAGCTGTAAGGTGGCCATAGGATCTGCGTGATAAAACGACATAATCGCATCGAGTTAGGCTCGTTTGATTCGTCTAAATAAGTTGTTTGTCTTTAGATAGTATCCAGGGTCTGATGGTGGAGCTTGAAGGTGGCCATAGGATCTCCGTGATAAAACGACGTAACCGAGTTTGGGCTCGTTTGATTCGTCTGGACGAGTACTTCTTTAAAGTTCTGGTTACAATATAAAAATTAATTCATGATTAGAATTTGTGTGGTATGCTAAAAAGTCTACAACTAAGAAGGGAACAACAACACAACACTGCACCTGCGAAAAAAAACGGACTTCCAAAAAAACACAAAAAAAAAACCAAAATAACTTTTTTTTAATTACTTTCGGAAGTCGGTGACAAAAAATGACAATGAAACAAACAAAGTCACCGACTTCCGAAAGTAATTAAAAAAAAGTTATTTTAGTTTTTTTTTGTGTTTTTTTGGAAGTCGGTTTTTTTCGCAGAAAGCTTTTTTTTAACGATAGGTTCCTTGTGGGTGCTGATTAACCGCAGAAGGTGAAACATAGAAACGACTAGAGGATTATGGGGCAGACCTTTGCCCAGTAGTGGGACTACGGAGGTTAACAACAGAAGGTCCCTTCTAGTTACAAAGGTAACCTATTCCTTTGCTGATTTAGCAGAGTATAAGTTAGCAGGAACAAAGGAAAAAAGCTAACAAACCGTAAAACAAAAGTGAAAAAGCAAAAATATGTCAACTAAGAAAAAGAAAGACTTAAAACATCTTTAACGCTTGAAAAATCAAGGGACATCGTCAAAAAATTATGAAAACGGCTTTTAAAAATCACTACCAACATTCTGACATGAAAATTAATTACGGAAGAACGCAATTTCTCACAAAAATTGCTTGGCTCTTCCGTCGCGACTTGATAATCTACAGTGGATTGAATTTTAATGGTGTGCTAATGTATTTTTAACTTAGTTTATTTGCTGAAGTAAATTACATATTTATTTATTTATAGCCTTTTTTCAGAAACATAGTTTACATTAATATTTGTTTTTCTTTATAGGTTTGTTAATTCTGTGTGCCCTTTGGCAAAGGCCTCCTCCAACACTTTCCAATCTTCTCTCTTTCGCGCCAGTCTAGTCCAGGTTTTTCCAGCTGTTATAACCACATCATCTTCCCATCTTCTGAATGGTTTCCCCTTTTTTCTTTTTCCCTCTCTTGGGTACCACACCTTGTTCCATTTTTCTGCTCCTCTAATTACATGGCCAGCCCATTTCCACTTTAGTGTTCTTATTCTCAACACCACATCTTGGGTCTTTGTAGCTTTCCTAATTTTGCTGTGGTTGATTTTATCTATTTTTCTTTTCCCCATCATGCTTCGTTCCATGATTCGCTGGCAAGTTTGAAGTTTGGCTTGTTGAGATTTGGTAAGTGCCCTGGTCTGGCATCCATATGTTAGGAAAGGAAAGCTATTTAACACCTGCATACTCCCTGTATGCAGGTGTTAAATAGCTTTCCTTTAACCGAGATGTGTATTGTTTAGTCTTTCATTATTTCTCTGTGTGCCCATTATTTCTTCCATGCATGTCCTATGCGTGTCTCAATCTCTTTGCTTGACATGTTGTTTACCTTGATTACCTGACCCAGATATGTATACTCATCCACATAATCAATAGGAACATTGTTTACTATAATTGTTTCTTCCTCTCTGTTAGTCATTGCCTTCGTTTTTGATGTGATCATGTTTAAGCCCACTGCTTTGCTATACGTGTCTAGATCTTTCAGCATATTTTGAAGCTCGTGAGAGGATTTTGCAAACAGAATTATTTCATCAGCAAATCTTAAGTTTGTTAGATACTCGCCATTGATTCTGAGGCCACTACTCACCCAATTGAATTGTCTGAAGACTTCCTCCAGTACTGCAGTAAACAATTTCGGTGAAAGTGAGTCTCCTTGTCGTACACCCTTTTCCAGATTGATAATCCCTCCTTCTCTTTCCAGTTTAACTCTTGCTGTACCTCCTGTGTAGATGTTCTTTATTATCCTTATATATTTTCCTTCCACCCCGTGCTTCCGCTTGAAGTAAATTACATATATTATTATTAATTTGGTTGATTTATAAACCAGAAGAGCTCGTGGCTAAATAATAACAGCCACTTGGATCAATCTTCAGTTTAAGCCGCGCTTGCGTAGGTTGGTCTGTGGATGGGTACCCATTGCATACCGAGTCTACTCCGTGTCTCGGAGATCACGTTAAGCTGTCGGTCCCGATTGTCATTAGTAGATCTTTGGCAGTCGTTACAGGTATTAAGCTGCATTCGGTTAGACTGAATGCTGACCCCAACATAGTTGGGAAAAGGCTAGGCAAATTAATTTGGTTTATTAATAGGCGTATTGATGAGATTATGTGCGTGTTACATAACATTAAGAGGTAGCTGTTCTTATCTTCTTCTTTTTCGTGTGGTTAGTACCTAACCTGGTGTCAGAGTTTTTATGCCGCCCATGGACCTCTGACTTGGCTTTACATGCCGTCGAGAAATATCTCTCAGACATGCTGGTTTCCTCACAATGTTTTCCTTCACTGAAGCAAGTGATAATTATAGAATACGCACATGAAACGAAAAATCAGAGGTGCGTGCCTTGGGTTCGAACTTGAGACCTGTGACTTGGCAGTCCGACGGTCACACCACTAGGCTATCAGCTATAGCTGTTATATGGCACACCTATTGCCCCTCCCACCCCTAATCCCCCCTCAGTTACATGGGAACCATCACCCACAAGTGAATTTTACGAATTACATTTTATACTGACTATCTTTTCCTGCCGTGAACTGTACAACTGGACTCGCCACGGTACAATAAACGAACTGAAGTATCGTCAACTTAATGGTTGTTTAATTTATAACGTAGTCTTTTTCAATGGGTAGGTATTCCTCGGAGCACTAAAATGATGTATCCCGATACCAACTGACTAGAGACTCTAGTTGTGGGATGGTGGTCAGATCAGAAGTACTTGCCTATACTTACCGAAAAGAAGAATATCCCTAGTTGTTAGTACAATGACACCTGATACTAAAGGAAAACACACACACACACAATAAAGAAAAAGAAAGAAAAAAAAGAAAGGAAAAGGAAAGGAAAAGAAGAAAGTATTTACTAATAAATACTTCCATTAAACCAGTTGTATTTCTCCTTTCATCAAATGTGTGCCACTTGCTTCTCATTAGGAGCATTCCAAGATAAATAAACTTCATAAAAGTCTTTTAATATTAGTATGTTCCAAGTTGACACACAATAAATTATCCTGGATGAATTATCTAATCTACGTGTGTCTCTGTTATTAATGGCGAAAAGACATTAAATTGAGTGGCAGTCAAATCTTTGTAGGTATACTTATGTATTTGTTTTTTTTTTTTTAAATTAAGATCACTTTTGTAATCCTCGAGTAGGCAGATATACACCTAAAGAACACTTTCAATCCGTATACATATTTAGGTCCGATATGATAAGGGGGCGAGGCTATTGACATCAACCGGGCACAAATTCAGACTGCTGAGAAATTCCTGATGGAAAAACTCAATAAGACTTTGCCCGACTTGGGAATCGAACCCAAGACCTCATGCAAAGCAGTACCGCTAACGGCCACTAGACCGATAAGATTGTTTTTCTCTACACCTCAGTGTCTCTTTAATTGAGTTTCTTGTCTTGTGTGTATTGTCTATTATTGTTATAAATAAAAGGCAAACAAATTGATTCCATACATTTATTCTAAAGTTTTATTTTTTTGATACAGTGTAGCTCCTGATGATGATGTTTTGTTAAAGAAATAAACAGAATATATACCTATTACTTTTAAAAGTGCAATTATAGTGTTACAAGGCTCTTTCGGCGTTCCAATGAAATGAGGCAACAAAAGGGGCACTACTGATAAAGATCTTTGTGTGAATTGTGTATTGAAAAAAAAAAAAACATATAGCGTTAGTTCCAATATTGGTCACACACGAAAAGATTCTTGAACAGCTATATTCTTTTGTGAAAGTCATTTCAAATAAACTCTAAATAAACTGTTGGTGTATAGAACATCATATCATCATAATTATCGAAGAATATTATTACACATTTATAATACTCGTTACGTAAAACACAAAGTGACTAGAGTTTGACTCCAATCTGGTTTGGCACCGTTAAACTAGACGTTATTCCTAATAAATGTTTTGAACATACAATTATCCACTTAAAACTCACAAGCCAATATCAGACGATTCACTTGAGTGACTATTCCGCGTTCACTGACAAATGTACATAAAAATAATAAGCTCAACTGCATCTTTCATTTATATTTTGATCAATCGACACAAGATGTTGTGAGTGCTGCAATTGTTGGAGCGGTATAAATTTTACCCGTCTTCAATTTATTAAGTACAAAAACAACGTGAAGCATCTGATATCGGCTTTTTAGGACATCGAGTTTTAGAAAAAGTTAGGCTATCGTCGTCTCAGTCACCCATAACTGTGTGACAGGCTCTTTCTAATTCACGATGTGCCATATCTTCACCCGGGTACTGTACTTAAATTATACTTACTTACAACACGTTTGGTTCAAGAGATCTAGAACGTTGTACAAAATAGTAGACCGAAAATGTAGATACTTTTCTAAATAGTCCCTGTATCTTGTTCGCTACTTTACTTTACAATAAAACACTTTTCATTCGTTTAATCACAATCATTATCATTGAAACGAAGTTTAAGCAAGATATTAGCAGGTTTAGAAATAAGTCTTTCCATTTTAGTAGCGCTGTACTTGATTTTTGAAGCACAAGTAATCATTATGTTACAGTGAAATTCGCTGTAGATATCCATCACAATATTTTATGTGATACCAAAATTGCCGGAAAGTAATAGATATCCAATGTCATAAATCGTATCGTATCATATTACCCGTAGTCTTAAAACATAATGGCAGTAGTTTCTACAACAATAAATACGTCTTTATCGCTTTCCTTCCTTTGTAAAGGTTAATAGTTATAATGAACTCACTTTTCTCTATCCCACCGCGAGCGGGAAGGAACACGTATATCCATAGGCCCCGTGACAGGCGAAGAGATACATAATTATGAACAGTTGATCGCTGACTGTGCGCGAACCCCTCTCCAGTAGTTTATTAGCCCAAGAGCTAGTTCCGAGCTCTACTTACTTATCGGTAGTTTTCAGCAGCAAGGCAGGTACAATCTTTCAAATTCCAACAGAACTTAAAACTAACATTATTTATCGATTCGTTTTTTATATTAAACACTTTTAACTTTATCGTAACCAATTCGTTTATGACATCTTACTTCTTAAATAGTTCACACTTATTAAAATTACACAGTATACATGTACGTACATACAAAATATTAGATATAGTATAAAAGACCGTATTCTGAAACGAAACAAAGTATTAATCTCGATTGAAACGCAGGCATAGGGTTGACTGATAAACTTTTTGCTATATTACAATACAGATAAAAAATAAACAACGGGTTGCACTTCTGGAGTGCCGGCAGAAATGAAAACTTGAAACAACATCATCTAGTTTAAATATCAGAAATTTCAATAACTTTCAGCAAGAACGAAAGATGTCGCTGCCGTAGGAATAAACTAGAACCAACGCCATCTAGCTTAAACTACACGCACGCTCGCGCAAGCGCCCTGCGCCGCCGATTTGATCTGACGATCTGACGCGAGTTTAACAGTTTTTACACAAGCGAGTGACAGTTTTTACCCATCCCAAAAAGTGCACAACGCCCCTAAAGAAGTTTTCACTTTTATCTCAACGCGACGTCTCTGACTTACTTACAAATAACCTGTAACCTGAAGAAAACTCAGAAAAAGTGTTTTTGCTTTGCATGTGTGAGTATTTTTGTTTTCGAAATACTCTTATTTTAATACCAATACCGTTGATTTTCGAATCAAGATTCATACCTAAGCATCGCTCTAGAATACAGGCCTACTTTGGTATAAGCTAATTTTACAAGAAAGTGTCTTCTCTTCTTTGTGGCGGATGACAATTGTTGTTCATCTGTTGGTCTGGCAGGTGGAGACGAACCTTCTTGGAGTTGGTGCTGTTGCACTGGTGCAGACGCTGCTTCGGGAACTTCACGCTGTCGTCCTTTACCTGGGTGGATGGACAAAGTTATTCAAATAAATATGTTTGAAAATGTCAGTTCGATTAGTGTCTATTCATCATAATCTGGTACCGTTTTCTCAACTGTGTTGACATAAGTGTATTTTCATTCAGGATAGTTGATATTGCAATATTTAATGACTGGGTAAACCTTAACAACGACTGCTTCCTCGGAATACTCTTGAGAGTTGGAACCAGCATCTTTGCCTGGTATAAGGACGTGATTTAGGCGACCATATACCATTCTCTAAGACAAACTTTAGGATGACAGATATGGCAATGAACGAAGACGCACGTACCAAATGAGCTGAAAAATTTAAACGAAAGTTCGAAGCACGAATACTATTCTTACGAACGATATTATTCGATCATAGGAATAGAAGTCGAAAAATCCAATATCACAAATTATCATTCTAGGAGATTAATCAATTTCAGTCAAAGTAATAAAACAGTTCGAAGGCGAGACTTGAGAATTTTTTTAATAATCGACAGAAAAGTTTCAAAGTTGAGATGGACGGGAAGGAATTAGCCGAGGCACCTATTGAAATAAATGACCTTGAAAACGCCGAATAAGTTCATGAAGTGGTATTGGTCGGCGTAGACTATGCCTCTGGGATTAGTACTAATAATGCATTTGAGGCGGCACACATACTACGCATTATTTTGACGTCACGCAAATCGTACATCATCCTAGCAGATTTATCCGTGAGCTTAGTATATAGACAACAGCCCGACAAAACCGTCGTGCCCACTAGACATAACATCTGTCTTATTGAAGGTATCTTCCTTTTCAATGATGGAAGAAGTACTTCCAAACTGTTCTTCATATGACACCACTCATATTATTTGTACAGTCCAATAAACATGAAAGGAATTATTATTCCTTCCTGGTTTATTGGACTGTCCCAATAATATTGTGGTAAAACTCAAGCTAAAGTCTCTGTACTCCAAAATTACGCTTGCTCTTTGAACTATCACGCGATAATTTCAAGTGAAAGTTTTTGTAGGCTAAGAAGATGCTCAACGATTTCTGCGAAGTTTCACGCTTGGCGTGACGCTCGCTTGCAACTGAAACACGCTCGAGCGCACGTGACTGCTTCTGAAAACATCTCGGATTCTCGATACTACTCCCACTATATTTCCACGATACGCTCACATTCCTTACTGAACGTGCATTTTTTCATAATACACCCTTGTAAACTAAATATGGCTGAGTTTAAATGATAATTTGCCTGTTCGTTTATAGCCAAGGGTGTGGAACTATGATTAGAGGATCTAAATAAATTTGGTACTTTGTAAGTTCGTAGCACACGTCTTTCATTTGTACGCATGGCGGCACATCAAGCTTTACATTTCCAATATACTGGGCCTCGCTTTGTATATATTTTCTGTACAATGTGAGATCCATATAAACTGGTTTTGTATAGCTTGATCAGCCGTTGTGCTGGATGTGCTGGATTCCAATTCGAGCCGTAATAGTGCGTAATTTGGGTTGCAGTATGGCATTTTATAAAAAAAATGGTGAATAGCTTTCGTTGAGACGATGCTGATTCGATGAAGTGCTCATGCAAATGTATTAAGCATAGCTTAACACAGATCTACTTGAAACAGTTTTGTCTACCGTTGACAGAACATTGTTTTGCTGACTAGATTTTAATACTGTATGCGCACCATCATTGTTCACGTAGAGCGTTAGTCTAACTTCAGATAATCTTAACAAAAGGGTCATGTAAAAGTAATAATCCATCAGTGTCAGTGAAAACCTAAATGGATTGACATTAACTACCGAAAAGCCTATATCTATCGTTCCGAATATTGTTGCAGGTATACGAAACGCTCTACAAGCGATTTCCAGTTGTTTAGGCCTATAGGTCTGTACAGTACAGGTCTGTAGGCCTATAGGTCTGTACGATTTCCAGTTGTTTAGGCCTATAGGTGTATAAGTACATCAAGTTACCATAAACTGTCAAATTTCTCGAAATGATTTAAACTATAAATGTTGAAGGTTAAGTTCAAAATAGAATGAGAAACTTATACAAGGTGTTTGGCGCATGGACCGACATAATTTTTCCAGGGATTTGGGAAGTCATTAGCTAGGTTTTACCCATACACCCTTTGTCCCAAATGTCACGGCTGGTTAGATATGCTTTAAAAAAAAAATGAAAAAAATACCCAAAATGTTTCCTTTAATTCGAAATAACTTCTTTGTTTGGTTTTTTTTTTGTTTTTTGTTTTTGTGTAATAAATATATAATAGATAATAATAATAGTGCTAATGACCTCCCAAATCCCTGGAAAAATTGTGTCGGTCCATGCGCCAAACATCCTGTATAGCCTTTGAAGATGACGCTAACTTACTCGTATAGTTAGTTCATGTCTAGTCCGTCTGTGTGATGACGTCAGCAGCTCCGTATGGGCTCGGGACTCGTTCCCGGCAGGACTGTCACTTGCCCTCATCCAGCACCATAGCCATTTGTACGGCGGAATGTTCCTGTTTGAGAGAAAATACTTTAAGTACGTATTTACTAAAGTCACAAGGTTGTTAGATGCGGGGAGCACAGGACCTGTCGATATGGCAATGCTTGGGGAAGGTCCTTGTCCAGTGGGGTCGTTGGGTTGAATGATGATGTTTGGCAAATGGGCCTATTTCTATATAGTAGTGTTCTTCAGGGTGCCACGTGACTAAGGTCTACAGGGAGGCTACCATGTGTATATGACATTTGGGAATCGTTCTGCTATCATGCTGATAAGCGAAGTGTGCTATTCATTCCGCACAATCTGCTCACGTAGAGGCGTTTCGTAGTGTTGAGGATTTGAAGCTTGCTAAGGAATCAGAACGACTGTTTCAGTGCTTAATTCACTATTAGACAAAAGATTTAAAGGGAAGTTGAACAACAAAAAAAATTACATCACGAAAATTATTAATTGTAATACCAAAATTACCAAATTAATTATGAAACCACTCGCGAAAACCAACCAAATTATAAAACCACTCGCAAATACGGTCGGGTACCTAGTTAAATAATTAATACTTTCCAATCTACTGGCTTAATTAATTCAGTGAAGAAAGTTGCGAGCACATACAAATTATAACGATTTAATTACATTTAATGTCTATTTCAAAGCCAAAACTTCCTCGTTGGTCTTCTCTTGGTTCCTCGTTGGTCGTTGGTATGGTCGCAAGCACGACTGCTGAGCATGAGGTCCTGGGTTCAATTCCCGGGTCGGGCAAAGTGCTATTGGGTTTTTCCATCAGGAATTTCTCAATAGCAGCTACGGAGTCTGAATTTGTGCCCGGTTAATGGCAATAGGCTCGCCCCTTATTACATGGGACTTCAAAACATAACTGGCGAAATGTTGGTGTACTATTCACTTCTGCCTAACCCTTCGGGGATTACAGCCAAAAACGATGTTAGATATTAAAGCCAAAAACGTTTACCAAATATTTAATAAGCATATTGCTTCTATAATTTTATATTAGGAGTGTTTGACTTAATTTTGTTAAGTTAAAATTTAATTTCGTGCTTATTAAGAACGAAATTAAATTTTGAATGAATTGTGATGAAATCTTGGCAGCAATCTTTTCGCTAAAATTAACTTGTCCTTTTTATAGGATTTTTATTTAAAAAATCAAGTTATTTTGGGGTGTTTTTTGTACGCAAGTCCGGGATTCCATTGCCGGTGTTCAGATACGTCAGACGCTTTAGTGTTAAGTTTTTGCGAAATAATATTGCAAAAGATCGCAAAGAAATAGTGCAGACAAGAATTTTCTTAGTGCTTGTGGGTCAAAATTCATACGACTCATAAGGAAGAACATTGAATAAAACGTAGAAACACCTAAACTAAGCAAAATAAGTGAGGTTATCTGTCAAAATAAAAGTAAATCATCATAGGCAAGAAATAGTGAAGTGACTTTGTTAATTTGTTCGTAATCAACGTAACAACAAAATATTTTGTTCGGAAACGTGAGCAACGTTCCGTTTCACTCTACGTTCCGTTTCAACTAAACAAACTACGTTCCATTCCACGAACACAAGATGTCAACTCAGTTGTCACCAGAAATGTTACTTTTACTTGAAAAGTTGGACGAAAAATTAAATCTTCAAACTGTTACTATAACACAAAATATTACAAAAAAAAAAAATTGGAATCCTCCAGAAACAAACTGAAAGAAAAATCACTTATTAATACATGGGATTCCAGAACTGAATGACAAGACGGAAGAGGACCTTAAAAATCTCATAACAACTGCGGCTAACGAAATAAATGTCAGATTGAAAGAAGAGGAGATAGATAGGATGCAAAGACCAGGGAAACGAGAACAAGGATATAAGAACGACCCAAACGAAAGGCAATACAGGGAAGATCCAGAACCAAAAATATTGCCTAGCGGGGTCGAAAAAGCTATACTAAGCCAGAAATTGGAAAAGGCTCCAGGCCCTGACAAAATTGCAAATTAGCTTCTCAAAGTTACCCTGGAAGAACTACTTACCTAACGTACGTATTTAACGAAATAATGAGCGCCGGTCTAATTCCCGCACAGTGGAAAACATCGCACATCATTCTTATTTTTAAGAAAGGACTTAAAGAAGACTTAGGCAACTATCGACTTATAAGTCTGATATGTAACATTTACATGAATTCTCTAAAGTGATAAAAAGCTCGTTTTTGGTTATTCTACGAAAACCAACCACGACCACGAGAGCAAGCTGGCTTCCGAAACTTTTCAACTTTAGACCACAAACACACAGTGAAACAAACACTAGAAAAATATAAGGAATAGGTTAGAGGAGGCCTATGCCAAAAGGCGCACTGATCTATGTGATATTTTATAAAATTCGAAATATATTTATGTATTCACGAATGTAGTCAGAATAAAAGGACTTTATTATTATTATTTGTAAGTAGGTCGGTATTGGAATACAGGTAATAACAAAATATAAAACTCAGGTGTACACGATTGATTTTATTAATAGGTAGACCATTCTTTCACATGGTATTTGATATTAATAAAAATACTAAAACATAGATCGTTTAAAAAACTATACCTCAGAACCTAAGACTCGTCGTATTCCATATTAAACAAGACCTTAAAGAAGCAACAGATAGTCACTTAAACCGCACTAAAATAAGACTAACTTTATGACTAAAGTATAAACCGTTTAGTGTTTAAGTGCATTTTGACGTCACTGACTCAAATTGAGTACCATGTTAGAAGTAAGATGGCGTCGTTAAAGACCTATTGTTGTTTTTAAAAGTCATTTTTAAGTGTAAAAAGCAGCTCTTGTTATATTTATGAAAGTGGGCATTCTAGAAAAACTAGCCAGCGTTTATTTTTGTATTAAATGAGGGTAGAAAATGTGTTTTCTGTATAAGGGCGTTGTGGATTTCTGTTTAAAGACGTTTCTTTTCTCAAAGAATAAATTACGTTCACTTAAAGGGAAACTTAGTTAACAATAGGTTTTCATTAAGACATTCAAGCCATCCAAGAAATTGAACACCATATAAACTTTTATAAAATAGCAAGTATGTAGTTAGGTATAATTAAAATACGTTCGTATTAATTAAGTTCACGCTGAACTTATGTATCTAAAATATAATTAATTATGCCTTTTTTAAATGTTGGTATGCTTGTACACTCTCTGACTTTTTTAGGTAACTTAGGATTTTATTGCTGGGCAGTTTTATTTTGAGACTTGAGTTTTGGTTTGGGTTTAGCTGAGCAATAGAGTTGTACAGAAATAGGATGTACATTTACTATAAGACCGCAGGAGCAGATTCTTAAAAAAAAAACGTTTATTGTCCATTAATATCCGCTTAAAAGATAATTTTACTAATAGAGTTTCTAATTACTAGAGTTAAATCTTAGTCTGATTTATTGATGTCGGCCATAAAAAAAGAAAATGGAGGATCAGCGTGAAAATACTTTACTTTTACTTAGCCTACTTACCTACCCTTAAATAAACTGTACGCGCGACTAAGCGACCGTTTGAGACCTTTACAAAAATGGAGCTATTTATTTTTTACTTCATGATTAACTAAATAACTGGACTTTTTAAGTAAGGTCTCTTAATTTTGCGAAGAATATTTTCAGTGCCGACCTGAAATCACTTGAACTTGATAATATGAAAAGAGGAAACTTTGAGAGAAACGAGTTTTACGGGATAAATAACTAACGCAAAATTATCAGTTAAGCCGAACAAATGGTCTGAAACAATGATTAATTCTGGTATTGTCAAATGTTTTGTTTTGTTCAAATGATTGACGGTACTTATTTTGAAATTATTTTAAAGTGCTGCGTTATGACATTGTTAAATTGAGTGTTACTTGATTAAACTTAGCTTTGATGAAGAGAGACTTAATGATTGAAAGTTTTGCTAAAATATTAATTTTATAGGGTTTAGGTATTAATGGTAAATCACTAAGCACCAAGTTAAAATATTATTGCCGTCACGCAATAATATTTTGATTTTATTTTACATAAAGTTTTGTGAAATAAAGGGTGTAAAAAGACTCTTAACGAAGCCAAAGGGCACTTGCTCTCCCCGTCATTGCGATCATTTTTTTGTTCTAGATCATACCTGGGAACCTTCCAGTTACGGAGGTATTGTGGGTCAAAGTTCCTACTTTTTCAGAAGTGTTATGTTTAATACATTTTTTTAATGCATTTTTTTTACTTAAGACACCTTCTCGACCCCCGTACTATTCAATCCATCCATCAGCATGATGTTATGAATGGGTTACATTGAGTCCTACTGTAAAACGTGATTTTTTACCCCAAAAATAATTTCGTTTCCCAGCAATATTTTTTGTGTAGTTACTTAATTTGATGTGATGCTTGGTTGTCGGGTTCGTGAAGAGTCCGTTTACATCCTGTAGGTCTTAGTCTAGTTAGATAAGTTTTTGTTCTAGTTTTCCACAATCATAAAATTGGTACAAATAAGAATGTTGAGGTAACATTATTATTTGAAAAGAGCAATTATGGCCTCAAAAGTGTGTGTGAAAGAAGAATGGCAGGGCTCCAAGAAATCTGGAAAATAATAATTTGCGAATAATTACGTTTAGATATTTAGATTTAACAAAATATTTAATTCTTCTTTTTTGTCCTTGTGCAGTAAAAAAAAACAAGAACTGACGCATTGCTTCACATAATGTACATACTTTCATTGATGAACGCTTCTGAAATTAAGAGAACCCGGTACGGTCGATTTCCTTTCCCATGGAAACGACCAAAAAAGTTTATTAACAGGCCACATCTCAAAAAACCCGTACCATTATCTCTGGAAATGTGTAAATTATGCGAGTTACTTATCATTACTTTCTCCGCACAAAATTTTTAAGCAAAACATTTTCAGTATTAGCGAGATTGCTTTAATATAGGTTCATTTTATAAAGTATCTTATTTTATACTTAGGCTGAGTTTTATAAAGAATTTGCTTGGGATGATCCTAGGAAGAAGAATTTAGTTTGTTTTAGCTGTTTGTCACCTTTCTCAATTTCGGAAGGATTTGTTTAGAGTTTTCACATCATCATCATCATCTGCCTAGCCTTTTCCCAACTATGTTGGGGTCGGCTTCCAGTCTAACCGGAGTTTATCACATAATTTGTTCTAATCTATCCAAAAAATCTCATTAAGGTTTACTTGTAAAAATTGTTTTTCACCAACGAAACTGCAAGATTTTACAAATTTTTTTCGAGACACCTTAGAAATCATTAAGAAAGCGCGAGATCTTATTTCATTTCGATGATTTCATCTGTGAGGCAGGGTCGTGTACACGTGGACGGTGAGTAATGGGCTAGCTCGCCGTCCGTCCGTCTTTTGACGACAGGCCGTGTAGACGGCGCGTTCGTGTTCCACGCGCGCCTCAAAGAGATGTCAGCAAACAGGGAGGGGCCCGCAAGGGCCGATGCCTGCCAGGGCTGCGGGACTGTTCGATAGAGATACCGCGGCCCTGGAACACAAAGGGCAAGGAAGGAACATGGATGGGTTTTAGTCAGTACAAGTCTGACACTCCCTTCCGCTCTACCCGGAGCGGGAGAAGTCATTTGATGATTTCCCACCCGTAAAAAAAAAACAGGGTCGTGTACAAAGCGTGCGAGGGCACGTGTCCTGCGAGTTAATTTTTAATACGTGATCGCACTGACTGAAGCTACCTTCTGGTTTTTTGACCAAATGAATGACAAAATAATGGTTGATTAGTATGCAGAGTAAGTCTTTTAAATTGGTTGATGAAGATATTTTAGTTTTTGGTAGACCTTGAAGAAGTTCATACATGGGAAAAGGAAATAAAACTGGGTTAATAAACTTACCTCATCATCTGCCTAGACTTTTCCCAACTATGTTGGGGTCGGCTTCCAGTCTAACCGGATGCCGCTGAATACCTGTATTTTACATGGAGCTACTGCCTATCTGACCTTCACAACTTCACAACCCAGTTAGTACTAGGTAATACAATACCCCTTGGTTAGACTGGTTGTCAGACTTTTTTGAGCCACTGACTACCTAACGACTGTCAAAGATCTTCAAATGACAGCCGGGACCAACGGCTTAACGTGCTTTCCGAGGCACGGAGGAAACTCGATATGTAATGGGTGGTCACTTATCCACAGATCAACCTAGGCAAGCACGGCTCAATCTAAAGATCGACCCGAGCGGCTGCTATTATTTAGACACGAGCTACTCCGTGGTTAATAAACTCACCTGAGACTAATAAATATCCGGTTCGAGAATATGAAGTATATGACGGGGTTGGCAGCGGAGTTGAGCGGCGCTAGACTTTGTATGAGCGAGGCGATGGCTATATTCCCCTGCGTGTCGGGGACGTAGCCGTACACCTGCAGCAGGTCGAAAATCATGTACGGGGACCAGCAGAGGACGAACACTGAAACAAAGCACAAGTGAGTAGGGAAATAGTGGATTTTTCTGGTGAAGCCCAAATCACACCGGTCATCTTACAAACTATCTAATTGACACCCGGACTAAAATCTCTTGTAAATTTCTTAAGCGCGATAGGCGATAGTGGACAGGTCATTGCTCCCTCGTCAGCTGTGGGATTGAACCTTTAGGTTATACTCGATTCAAATTATTTGTTTCGTCGGCGAATCATGTTAAACCAAGCGTAAAGAAGTACCTAATCATTAATTAACCACTATATCTCCTGGGTCTATTAAATTGTTTAGCTTTTGTTTCGGTTTAGGTTAATAGGATGGCTAACCATTTTGTAAGTAAGTGTTCAGTAATGTGTGCTTGTGGAAAACGGAATCAACCTATTTTTTTTAGTATGCAGCTAAAGCTTAGGATGAATTATCTATAAACAACACTGTAACTTTTTTGATAAATGCAGTACATTCCACTTTAGTTCTCTATTTTGCAACAGGTACATAAACGTGTGCCCAAATACAAATCGCTTACAATATTTCATTGTTTTGTCAACATAACTGCCAGATTATTCGCGTGACCCTTTTTATACCCCGCTGGCTATTAGATTGAAAGATGTATGGTGTGCTAAACGAGGGACCAAGTGACGGCGCAAATACCAGCATTTCATTTATTACGCCATGAAAGAACCATGGGCTGGGGGATTTCGGACTAAATAGTAACGCACCATGTAAGGTATAAAGACAAATGAGGGATGGGGCTTATTATGGGGATTAAAAACAATGGCGGCGGATAATTAAGAAGTATTAATGTTTGTGGAACATTTATTTTGGATATGTAACGCTTTTGTTGGGATACCTGCTTGTCAGAAGCGCTGTTTAACTTTGATGAGGGTAGACTTTGTTTTTAGGATCCTTCCAAGAGATTTAAGATACTATTAAGAAGAAACACCATATAGATAAACTAATCCCATGTTTCGTTGACCCCTTAATTTAAAAATATGTCATAGTTCCCAAGTTTGCAATTTTTCCTGACACCAGCTGGTTACTGCAAGTACTCTATAGTACTTCCTGTCTGTCATAAATATATTTAAATGTCTTTTGGATTCTCGAAAGTCCATATTCCTGAATGTTTACAGTAAAGTTGTATAATTTAAACGTCAATATAAATATTAAAAGTCGAACCATCTTATATATACTTTCTAAAAAGAGATAGTCAACTGAGGAGATAATCAACTTCAGTTTGGTATAAAGTTTGCTAAATTCTAGAAGCAGTCACCACTACTTAGATAGGTACATAAGGAGCAAACGCTGAAGTAATAAAATTCGTAAATTATTATAGCACTAACAATATTCTTTCGGGATTATCCAATAAAAACGTCCAGTTTTACAACTAAACTTTTTAAAAGTTTGCCTCGCCCGGGTGTGATTATTACGTCACAAGATTATGGCGTCGCGGATGAAATGTAATTTTCGAGTTTCAAAATTTTTCATGCTGATGGATGGATAAAAATGAGCTGGAAGCTGTTATTGAGAAGAGTTTAAAGACCGGATTGAGTGTATGAAGCTTAGAAGTATTGGAACGAATAATTTTTGCTGAAGGAAAACGTGTCCCCCAGTGTCTAGAAAGTGATTTGGTTATTATGGTGTCTTACGAAGTAAATATGTACCTACATAATATAGCAAGTTTATAAAAACTTGCATCGTTAAAACATGTAAATAAATAAAGTCAGCGTGTAAGCGTGTTGAACGCGCCCATCAGCGCGCTCGATTCCCGCAAGACGACGGCAGATGGTGGCGCGCGCTTTTATTTTTCAACACTACATTTTGGTATAAATACCTTTTTATTTTCAAATAAATAGTACTTACAACAAAGACAGTTTTTATTTGTTTTATTGTTTGACGTGTCAAAACATTGGCATGTTCCAAAATCTCAAATAACGAGGCAAAGAATGTACGTAATCACAAATTCTAGACAAAAACAAAGCCTTGTAGATTAGATCAGATATCTGTTTATAATAATATTATGGTAATTCGTGTCATCGGTAAAGTAAACGGAGATAAAGGAAATTGGGGGCGAACCGATCAGTCTTGCTTTAGAATAAAACTGAATGAACATTAATGTTGGTGATATTTTTTCCTTAAAGATTTGGCCTAAGATAGGGATAAGATCGTAAATAATAATGTGAAAGAAATATGTATTACATTTCGTAAATAATAATGATGAATAGGGATTAATGGAATTAATTACGGTAACGAAACTAACAGTCTCACTAACAAGGGCGAAAACAGCTTTTCAACTACAAATTAAATTTTACTCGGATTTATCTTTAGTTTAATAAATTATTATTTAAATCTTTTACAATTCCATAAACTCTAAGATGTTGAAAATAAGCCCGCAATTCCTCAAAACAATTTGCGGTTAAAATAAGGAACGACGCAAGGTCAAAGTCAAGATTAAATACTTTTCCGGAATCTTTCCATTTCAAACGAAAACTCATGATCTTCGCCCAGTGTAAACACTTTAACTGGTAATTTATTTATGAGTATCTTACGTCGGGTTCTGGAAGCTTTAAGACAACAATTCCTCCCAGTTAGACATGATGGAGGAGATCGTAAACATTTTTTATTGTCGCCAGTTTTTGTGGCCTCTCGTCATATCGAAATAGCTCTTACATTTCTTATGACTTTCTAAGAGATTTGACCTTTGAGTATGGAGAAAAGAAAAGTATTAACCATGAATAAAAAGCGTCAATATTGATTTAAGTACATACCGTAACTTCACCAAACAGAAAACTGTACAGTTTCTAAGGAAACTTAATCTTTTTGCGTTCTATTTTTTGAAAACAATGATACAGTACAAAGATATAAGAACTGACAAGCATAACGACAAAGGATTTCACACACTTACAGTTCAAGTATCACGAACTATAAGGATAATACGAAGTATTATAAAACAAAGTCCGCCGCCGCGTTTGTCTGTCTGTTCGCAATAAACTCAAAAACTGCTGCACCGATGTTTTATGCTGTTTTCACCAATGGATAGAGTGGTTCTCAAGGAATGTTTTTGTATATAATTTGTGTTAGTTGTTTTTGTGTATTTAGTGTATAGGTTTTCTTGCGGGAATGGGATCAAAATTTCATGATTACTTTTGGTCGCGTTAACCGACATCCACGCGGGCGAAGCCGCGGGCATCAGCTAGTTAAGATTAAGTTAAAAAAAACGAGGAGGGTTCAAAAACAACAATGACTTCATGTCTTGGCCTCTGGTTTGCCTTATTTATTCTCAGGATTGGAGGCAGTATTTGTCACAGTCTGTTATATATATTGTGACGTAAGTAACCTCACTTTACTGTCCGCAGACGTGGCTGAGAGACTCAACGATTTGCAGTAAGGGTTGAGAGGTTGAGATCGAAATCGTACCGAATATCTAGTTTCTTTCGTATTCTATGTATTGTTTGAAACTTACTATTTGGTTAACCTTCTTAAAAATATTATAGTAAAAAAAGAACATTAAAAAAGGTAGAAAAAAAATAGGAATCTACCAAAACGCCGCTATACCCGCGTGGTGGGTTATGAAACCTAATATGTAATGAGGCTACTATATTTTTGGTTTTCATAACATCAAGGTTGTTTCCCTGAAGGGTTAGTTTTAGGGGTATATCTATAGTAAGCACACATTTAGCCTGGCCTATTAGAAACCTTGACAATGTCACCTTTTTTTTTTTTACGGATGGTACATCATCAAATGACTTCTCCCGCTCTGGGCAGAGCGGAAGGGAGTGTCAGACTTGTACTGACTAAAACCCATCCATGTTCCTTCCTTGCCCTTTGTGTTCCAGGGCCGCGGTATTTATCTCTTTCGAACAGCCCGCAGCCCTGGCTGACAATGTCACCTTACATGACCTTCCTCAAGGTCTCACTTGAGGTTAATCCTAACCTATCCAAATTTAATTTATGTATTAGTACAAGGTTTAACACTTCTTCGGTTTCTGAGGCATCACCCATTAATTTCCGTTGTAATCTATTACTTCGAATTTATGTGCTGGAATTGATATTTGTTTAGGAAGAGCTGATTTAAGTATATTTAGGTTCTGTATCCTTACAAACAACTTGTGCGCTATTTGTATGGAATGATATCAGTTGTACAAAATCATTTCGTGATTCAATAATGAATTCTACAATCATTTATTTATTTTATTATTTATGTACAAACAATAAAAATATAAGGGAACACAGTTACGCTCAAATAAATGCAGTTTCTGGAAAATTCTTGACATTTTTAAACCTCCCAATTTGTAGCGCCATAAAATCTGTCAGAAAGTTTACTACCAAAGTAAATCTACCTCTAAATAGCAAAAGAACAGTTTATTGATTTACACGGCTAAAAGTTAAGTAATGGTTAGCAACTGTTTAACCACAATTTTTATGTTGTTACGTCTCGTAACTTTTAACCATCGTTTATGAATAATTGGCAAAGTTATTTTTTTCTTTATTTTTTTTTTAATTCTCTTCAATATTGACACCCTAATAATATCACTATCACATGTTGTTGTATGCGTGTCTGTCCGTCCAGCGTGACTTGTGACGTGTTGTTGTAACACGAATGAGTTATTAAACTAATTACACGTCGATGAACTAAAATATATACTGTAGTAACATGTTTATTACGTTATGGGGTATTATTTTAAGTTTAGGTGCATTGCCAGTCATAGGGATGCGAATGACTGGCAAAATTCACCTACCTAATGGGAGGCAAGTATTTTGCCATGAAACTTCCTACTGACACTCCGATATTTTTTTGATCCCTGCAATCGAATCTAGCACCTCAAAAATGCTCTGAAAGTAAAATCTGGTTACAAAAAACCGTTTTAGATAAATTAACCCCTTCATTATTTATACGCCGAGGAAATTATACCAAATTTATTTCTCGAAAAAGTTATGGTAAATATGATGTTATAATGTTTGTGATAAAACTTGGGGTTAAGATTCAAAATAAGTCATTGTGCCGATAGTCGTGTCGGCCAATGGCTTAATAGAAAATAGCCTCGAACAACATCCGAGGAGGCTCTCGCTTTGGCAGCTGGATCAAAGGCTTGATACAGAAAGCAGTACTTCTGGACACGGCGCTTATTGTTAGGAGGTTCCTCTTTCAAGAGCCCTGACCACCACTAGCTCGGACCCTGTTCCCAATGCTGGTGGGCTACTATTTTTTATATTTTTAAATGTTCTTTTTTATGTTGTTTTATATTAAAAAATGTAAACATATTGTTTAAATTTTTATGTATAAATAAATAAAGGAATAATAATTAATCACTTACCAAACACAATAACAAAGGTCATCTTGACAGTTTTAATCTTAGCCTTCGGTATGATGCCGCGGCTGCTGGCTCGCCGGCTGTCCAGGTCATCACTGTCTGTAATAAAAATACCCCATTACTATCCTAGTTTACTAGGTACTTATTATAAATAAGCCTTTCGTAGGTATTACTACTTCGATATAAATATGCCTTTCTTTGTCTATTTTTAGGGGTCATCAAAAAGATTTATATAAGTGATTTTGTGCGGTGTAAAAGTACAATTCCGAAGGCGCCTTCCACCGCAACCTCAGCAGCAAAGCCGCACAATACCCATGAGTATGTACAACAGACCACGGTAACACGATTGATTTTCGTGTAAGTAAAAACATAACATTAATTTATTCTCAGGCAACTTTGGCCCATAGATATATACCTTACAGACTAACATCAATATTATAAAATACCATTTGTGTTAGAAAGAACATTTCACTGGTGCACTTTTTCACTAAAGTATACGCCGAGGAAGTAATGCTAAACAAAAGTAATTAATAAAGTAGGTAGTAGGTAGTGAAGGTGCTAAGTACGAGTAGGTAGATGAGAATAAAGTAGGTAGGTATATGGAAACGCTTCGGAAAATGAGAATATTGCCGTCTGTTGTCATTTTCATAGAGGTTACATTGAATCGTTACTATTGAAAGTTTGGTTCATAGATATTATCGTGCTTGCTCTTTCACACATTGCAAACGGTTATGATTACGGCACACAGAAACTGTATCCCAACACGTTGGTGCCAACGCGAAGGCTGATATCTTTAGCATAACCTACACAGCTTCGTTACGCCTAAAGAAACTTATATCTTGCCAATTTCCTCCGAAGAAAATTTTACAAATGTTGTTCACATTTTAATAACGTTGTTCACGTAGGCGTCCACATAATTAATTGTGTTAGTTGAAGGCTCTTCCTAATAGGCGTTCTTCTTTTCCGAATTAATTATTATGACACAAAGAAGACCGAATTAATAATTAGGTAACATGTTTTCATCTCGCATTAATTTAATATTACCGTCTTCTAATAAGAGCACCATTTATTTTCAATTAAGTGCATTATTATAAAATAAGTGTTAAAGATATAATTAGCACAAATATAAATAAATCTGTTCAAGACAAAGTAATTATGGGGCTATTTATTTATCACAATCATCACTAGTCGCCCAACTCTCCAGCCTTTCCTCCATAGACTTTCCAGAGCTTCCAGTGAGAATACAAGCAGGACTACTTTTCATGGAGGCTGCCTATCTAACCTTCCGAACCCAGTTACTGGATAATATGATATTGAGACTGTATAAATGCCTCAGTTTTTGTTAACACTATTACTACATTGATAACCACAACTCCAACTCTCCTCAATCCAAGATAATCCTCCATAACCTGACTTATCGTTTTCTTTTCTAATCCTCCGTTTACGATTCAATAAGACGTGGATAACCTTTTGTTTTCGACATAAATCCGGAGTGGTTTGTAGTCTATACTTTATGGACCTCGGACATCGTCAGTTTGGGCACGTTCTGACAGTTCTGGCCTTGACTTTAGCTGGTGTTTTGTTATTTTCTTTTGTTTTTGGCTTAGCTATAGCTATATCGAAAAGATTACTAGGTTAGGTTTTGCTTTGTGTAGGTACTGTGGATTAATAAAGAGGTATAACTTTTTGTGCCAAGATGCCAATGTCATTCTTGCGCGACAAATGATACTAGGTATGTACCAACTTTAAATCAAAACTAAAACTTACGTTAAATAAAAGAGTTATGCCCGACTCGTCACTAAATTTTTTTTAATACAAAGTGTCCGGATTCGTCGTAGGAAAAAGTTTTTTTGCGCTATTTACGTTTAAGAAAAAGCTTTTGTGATTTTTACGTTTAAAAAAAACTAACTCTGTTTTTATGAACTTTTTGGCGATCTTCTCGGACTTTTGTATTCTTCTTGGATTTATTGTGATCTGTTTTATCGTTTACCGGCTATCTCAAGGGAACTGAACTCTGTTTGTCGATTGGATTTTTGAATTGTAAATGGAAGGACCGCGCAATTGAGTACTATACCTAAGAGAATAGTAATAAATAACTATTGTTTTTATTTACAACACATGGCTATTAGAACTGTGTTTTCTTTATACCTTCGTGTTTTTTATTGATTATATGAAGTTATAAATCGTCTAAAAACAACAGAATTAATGCTCTTTAACCCCGAACCGAAAACGAATTGAAAAATCTCGCGATCATAAAAGTAGTTCCAATAGAAAAGACCTTTCCAAAAATATACAACGTGTAACGGAAAGGGTATAGTAAGCCGAAAGGGGGTCACACAACTCGTCATGAACTCGTCTGAACAACTTTTGTTCTACAACTAGAGAAAATTCGCAAAAAAATTTGCTTCTCCATACAAACTTTGTTGGTCATGTGACTTTTTAGTATGAGGAGTAGATTTTTTTTCATAAATTTCCTAAAGTTGTAGAACAAAAGTTGTTCAGAATGACGAATTGTGTGACCCCCTTTCGGCTTATAATACCCTTTCCGTTACACGTTGTATAATTTATTGCTATTAAGGGGTTGTACCAGATTCCGTACTAAAAAGTACTGTTAGCTTGAAAAATATAGCATGTCTATTAAATCAATTTGTTTACAACAACTACCAACAAAATCTTACAAACCTAATTAATATCTTAAATATAAATAAAAATTTGGTAAGCGTCAATATACAAACTTCGTGTAGGTACTGAAACTAAACAAGTGTTTAATAGCATAGTTCTTTTTTAAGATATCCTTTATCGAATCAGGGCACCTATTTGGGGTAAAGACACGAAGCAGATTGGTCTGTGCTGTGAGCTGTACAAAATAACACAGCAGACCATATAACTAAATTCAACTGCCATTAAGGGCTTAGTAATAATGGCTCATTAGATAAATAGCCAAATAACATCCCACTACCTAGAAATCCCATTACGATCTGTTTCCTCGTACGATACCCGTGGAAACAAACCTTAACGAATTAGCCATGAGAATTACTGCTATACTAAACTTCTAACACATTTATTTACCACTAATCTAATTCAGAACACATTTAGCCTACATAAACATCTATTTACGAGTACATAACACAAACCAGCCAATCACATTCTCGCAAACTTTCGCCCAAATTACAACTTAGGGATGACCAAAAAAGTCTAATTACTTACTTATTCAGTTTAATTAATTAAGTGTGACTTGCTAAAACTTAGTTAAAAAGTAGTAGGAAAAGAAAGCTGCCGTGTTCTTGGGTAAAAGCGCATTTAGTTGTCAATATCTTCAAAGTGGCGGGAAACACCATCCTGGATGAAGGGCGCATGGAACCGTATGGCTGAGGCGTATATGAAATATAGTCACTTTTATAATTCCCACGATTGGGATTCAGACTTTCTTTGCAACGGAGAGGGCTGTGGGTTTGAAACCAATTCGTAAGTTAGGAGAACCTGGCTCACTGGTTTGGTATAGTAATGCGTTATAGACCACAGACAGGACGTCCCTGTAAAAGTAGAGTAAAAGTCATCATCATCATCAGCCTATTAATGTTCCCACTGCTGGGACACAGGCCTCCTCTCTTTGAGAGGGAATGGGCTATAATCCACCACGCGGGCCCAGTGCGGATTGGTAGATGTCACATGTCTTCGAATTTTTGGTTCTAGGACATGCCGGTTTCCTCACGATGTTTTCCTTCACCGTTTTTGAGAGCAGTGGTGATGAAATAAATTACACAAAGTAATGCGCCTGCCTGGGTTCGAACCCACGACATACTGTTCGTAAGTCGGGGTCGCTACCACTGGGCCACCGCTGCTCTCCGCTGGGCTCACCGCTGGAGTAAAAGTAAAATAACTTAAAATAAAAACTTACATTGCCTCGTCGCTGTTGCTCGTCTGCCCAGCCGGTTGCTTTTCTGGCGTATTGTGACCACGATGACGCCGTAGCATGCGGATATGGTCAGCGCTGGGGCCACGAACAGGGACACGAAGACGCTCGTCATCCATATCCGCCATTGAAGCTTGCTGATACCAGACCAACATTGGTATATGCCTGGAATGTACTGAATTTTTAGTATGCTGTTTTTGATAAAAACGATTACTCTGCTATTGATATTGGGCAGTCGGGTAAAGAGTCCGCTGAAGGAAGTTTAGTTCATCGTCAGAATTGTTTTCCAAAGTTGGACGTAATTTTCCAAGTGTTCATTGTTTGCTCGTTACTAAAAAAAGATTGTTGAAAAATAAATAAATAATATTTGATCGTATCAAACAAATTTACCAGTACCTTTTTCGAAGTAAAGAAGAATTTTGCATGTGAATATCGCCATGTTTTCTTTCCCCTACACCCTTAGATATCTATAGTGCATTCGAGTTGGCAACGACGCAAATTGCTGTCAGGCGAAAAATCTGACAGTTATCTGTAACGCTGCCAAATTTAAAGATGCATCCTCTTATACAAAAACCTCCTTCGGTAGCATTTTTACTCTTTAGTCGGAAATAAAGCAAAGCTGAGCGAGGGTTAAACGGTAAACACTTTTACGATGAAAATGTTCAAGTCAAGCTTCTACATACTTTCGAAAATATAACGCAATATTCTCATGCAAGATGTCTATCGGTACTTTAAGACTCGCTCGAACCGTCGTAAAATAAAACCGATTAAGTTGTGAGAGCTTAAACTGAACAGTGTTATTAAAAGCCAGACTACTAGATTGTCTGAACATACTGCGTGGGTTGTCTTGCTAGATTCATTTTAAAATCTACAACGAGAAAATACATTCTAAAGTATATATTGAGTAAAGCTTTGGTATTGACTGGTGAAAGGTCTATGACAATAAAGATGATTTGACAAATATTTAAGTTAATCGCAACTGTATACATTTTTAATATGCCTGCAGGGGGCAGTACTGCTTTTAAACAAAGTAATGTTAACGTCAAGGGAATTATGCCTTAAAGATTCCCATTGATCATTCCCTATTATTTGGATTATACATACCTTCAATTTCGGCTTCATCAAATAGAAACAACATCGGGACACAGAAGAGGAAGCTGACGAACCATGCTCCAAGAATAAGGGCCCGAGCTCTTCGCCCTGTGAGAAAAGCAGAAGTATGAACAAGGGAAGTAATTACATGTACAGACTGGTGTAAACCGTTACAAAAGTCTTATAGGACACATGGCTAAAACATCACTAGGAAACGGTATCTCTAGAAGTTATAAACTTGCAATTGCTGCGAGGGTATAAGTTTTATATACTGGAATGTATTCTACCTATGTACATACATGGACGAGAAACTTTCGCCCGCGGGTGTCACATTTCAACATTTTGTTAGTTACAGACGAAGAGATAAGAATCAGGAGAATAATCCTGCTGGCGGCACAAATAAGCCAAATAAAGGATAATCGGTCTTATCGCTTAGCAAGTTACAATTGCAAAAATGTGAAACGTGCTGTCTACGACATCAGAGACTTGTGCAGTACGTGTGACGTGATACGCCTGCAGGAGACTTGACTACTCCCACACGATATACCTTTGACTAAGTTTAATTTAATTGTATATCTTGTATGTTTGAGTTGTGATTGAAATTTTTTGCCAAATAATGAGTCTCATGTTACTTGATCATGAATAAATAATAATTCTTATGAGACTGTATATCCCGCGGAAGTGTGGGGGTCGAGATTTTTTAAACGCTAAGACTCTTCGCAATCGCAAGATATGTAGTCTCAGAGAATATTTCCTAGAAACCAACGTGGGGATGCATCGAGATGTGGTGGCGGTGGACAAGAGCCTCACCCCGCTCTCCTTGGCTTGAGAGAACTGGCGCAAACCTGTATTGCTTGAAACTTACGACCGCAGGAAGGTATCGCAAGGTAAGGAGCCTGTTCCCGTTACCGGTGGGCGACTATTTTTTTTATTTTTTTTTTAATATAATTTTTGTTACTAAAAATATGTAAATAACAAGTAAGAAAAATGAATAAAGGAGATAATAATAAAACAAAAGCTACTAAAAAATTGTTTTAAAAGCAAATGCCGAGACCAGAAAATTCCCTAAAATACCATTTCGTATTACCGCAGCCAACAGCCCATCATCAAGAAACCTTCACTTCCAGTTGAAGTTCATTTGTAAAGAACACAAAACACGACAACAACACTCCATTTTCTTTTCATAAAAATAATTTATTTCTAGAAAACAATTGACTGTGTAATAATAAACAGCACCGAGGACAGTGTTAACGGAACAAATTCCCGCTTACTAGTAAACTTTACAAAATATGCAACGACAGTTGGCTGGAGTTTGTCTAAAGTATACCTTAAGTTTAACTTAGGCTAAGTTATGATCCTCTGCGAGTGTTACGACAAACTTAAGAACTTTTCCTAGAACATTCTCACTATCTTATTAGATCAGCTGTTATATTTTATTTGGTCAGGCTTTCGTACCATTCTTACATTTTATTTGGTCCAGAAAAATGTTACATCATGATGTCTTTCAGAAATATGGATGTTGCAAAGTATTTCCTACTTTCGAAGTTTTGGATGGCAAGTATCTATTTTTAGATGGTGAGTCACAAGTTACGCAACTTTGCGTAATGTTATAAAAGAAAATGTAGTTTTGGAATGTGAGTTTGTTGGCTCAAGATACACGTATGTCCCAATTTCGCTCCATTTTACTTTTTCCAGGTAGTACGCCATAAAAAAGGGTGAATCTAAAGAGGTTTTCAAAAGCTAAATAGTCAGACATTAGGGTCTGATTTGGTGAAAACCATTATATTTGAGTGTAAAACATGATCCAGATTTAAAAAGGCAGTGTTTTAATATTTCTGGCACTTGTTAAACTTCAAACCCTTCAATAGTCATAAATGCAAGTTAAAGTCAAGGCAAGTAGCCACGTTGAAAAGAAGATGCTAGTAAGTAAAGGGAATAAAGTATTTCGCTTTTTGGTAGTGGTTGTAAATGTAAGGAATACTTACAGCTTCCAGTGAAGTTCATTGGATGGGTGATCGCATCACATCGGTCCACACTGAGGGCCACCAATACGTATGTCGAGGAATATGTGACGACGCCCTAAAAATATACCAGAATTATTGATGAAGTGAGTACCCACCTTACAGATTAATATTAGGTTTTAGCCACCTAACTTTACACTGTACCTATAGAGGGCCCAGAAAAAGTGAAATTTTATGCGCTTTTATGGATGATGTGGAAAATTCAAAAAGGTGTGGAACTAACAAAAAGCTTATGTCAATCATGTCGATGTAGAAAAACAAATGCTTTGATGGCGATAGCCGATCGTCCAGGCCCAAATAATGTTTATCCTAAAGTAGCGAGATTTTTCCAAATCTTTGGTTCCAGGTTGTCACGGAGCGTTTGATTTTTTATTCTCGTTAATTTATGACTCTATTACAAAAAATATTTTCAAAAGATCCTAAGAGATAATGATACTATATGATTACCTATATTAGTAAAACAACGTGCTGTGTTACACGAGTAAGTATTATTTCTTTTGAAGCTCCATTATGTAACGAAAAATAATTACGATGAAATATTAGAACATCATCTTTAAGACTTCCAAAAATTCCACGATATCTTAACATAATAATTTCCCAAAATAATTGAAGATTTCATAGAAAAATGACTGTCTGTTCAACGTTATATTAATTTATAGATTGCCGGAGGGCTCATAGCTTACCTGTAAATACTTCATCATTTTACACGTGATGGATCCTGCCAGCCATGTGATTGTTATCCGCTGAATTAAATCCGGCAGAACGCTTATCAGTCCGACTAACAAATCTGGAAAATGTTCGTTCTGTTAGTCTATTGAATCTTAATACTTGTTACGTAATGATCTCATTGATAACTTGTTTTGGATAGTATACTCCAAAACGTGATAGACTTCGGGTAGTGGCTACAGAAGACAGGTACATACCTAACATAATTACCTAATACCTAATTATGTTAGTAAGCACAAGTTTAGTACGATACGAATGCCCGCTTTGACTAGCATTAGGCGTCACCATAATAAAAGCGCTTTGTTCGGTATTCGTCCCTCGGCTCACCACTGAGTTGACATTCTAACAGTGCAGTCAAGGAGTATGACGAACGTGGTGCCCCCATAGAAGAGTGGGAATCCTCCGGCATGGAGGGTGTTTTGTCTTATGGGCTACTTACGTACAACATTTAAGACAAATTAAATCGTTGCCCGCTTTCATTCACACTAAGTAACACATAATTGAATGCCTAAATATTGAAGCGGATAGTACAGACGCCAATACATCAAGCTACTACTAGCTTGATATATTGGCGTCTTTTTGTACGTTGAATTAACTACTATAAGCAAGGTAGAATGCAAAACGTGTAGGGCCAGTTGGGATCATTTCGTACGGGGATAAATATAATGACCACCAAAAAACATTATGACCATAACCTCTATCACCTGAAATATATAACAATCAGAAAAAAAAATTAAACCTAAACCAAAAAATGTGAACCTAAAATTACAATGGCTCTAGCTATTTTAGTCAAGGCTGCACTTAAAATTGTACTATTAAACCAAATTTAGTAAATTGATCACCATATTTTAATGAGTAAATTATTGAACTATGTCTACATAAATACACCGTTTCATTTCCATATAATGTTGTTAGCCAAAACTAAGAAAGCATTAACGTGCAGTAAATTTCAAAATTATTATTTTTAGTACCAAAATATTGAGTTTTGAATAAACGCGAAATAGCTAATACTGTTTAGTTAGTAGAAGTTATTAATTAGAATCATAAAAAGCTCAAACTTAAGTAATGATTTTACTATATCATAGGGTTAAAATTTAGGGGTGTATTGACTATTTTTAGGTATATAATAATTTATCTGGAGTAATTTACTTTTATAGGATAAGAAGATGCTAAATATTTAAATTTAATTTTATTTTAAAATATTGTTACATTTTTGGTGATCATTAAATTAATGATTGTTTAATCCAAAAATAGTAAATTTTACTATTTTTGGATTAAACAATCATAAATTGGAGTTGGTTGCTTTAAGTATATCCAAATCCCCATTTTAGCGTGAAATTAGACCAAAAAATTTTCGCGCTAAATTGGGGATTTCATTTTGGTGATCATTTACTATTTTTGGCAACATAAAGTGTTTTTTGCCGTTAAATTTACTGGTGGTTAGTTAAATATAAGCCATTTCGTAAATCAACTTTCAAGAAATTTAGGTTAATAAAGAATGAGTACAAACTAACCTGCAATTGCTAGCTGCATGATGAAGAAGTTCATCCTGCTTTTCCGGGTCTTGGTCAGCAGCAGAGCCAGCACCACCGTCGCGTTGCCAGCCACGATCGTCACTAGCAGCACCCATAGTATCGCCAGTTGTGCTGACTGTACAGAAATGATGACTGTAAATACAATGTATTAGGCAAAAAAAATATTATATTTTTCTCAAATATTGATTGGTTTAGCGACAACTGTTGTCGAATAAATATACATTCAGTCAGAAAAGTATCGGGTATGGATGATTTGTTTATTTCTTGTGCGAAGGCGCATTATTGTGGTGTGCAATCGAATAATTTTCTTTCCACAAATCTGGCCGTTTTCGTCGAATTTAGTCTCTTCAGCGCCGCATAACGCTCAAATAATATTCTTTATTTACTGTTTGACCTTCCGGCGAGAATTCCGAGTGCACAACATCGCGATAGTCAAAGAAAACGGTCAACATGACTTTGACTTTTGATCGACTTTGGCGTGGTTTTTTCGGTTTCAGTTCAGTTGGAAGGCACCACTCCGAAGCTTGTTGACTAGCATGTCAAACTCGTAAACCCAGACTGGCGGCGGTGCCACGTTGTATGGCAACACTTAGCCAAGGTAAAAGCCAGCCCTTGGGTTACGGGAAGAATCAATTAGGCGTTTGAAATTTCCTTAAATAGGCTATGAGGACTTGGACCCCACGGCCCCAGAATTTCAACCCCAAACGGCTCGAAAATATAGTTACCACAAAGATTTGTATATTTACGCCGCTTGAGGTTTTCTACAGCCGCAGCGGCAGCGCCACCACAGCACGATGAACTTGAAAGATGGGATGGCGCAAGAGTATCGACACATGTTGCATCCCACACTAAAGGCCTACCCATCTTCCATGGAAACAAAGACATGCCGTCCGGTCTCTCGCCATCGTCGCTTGCCAAGCCATTGGGTTCTAAAACAGCTAGAACAGCAGAACAGCCGACGGTGACAAGAGCTCGTCGGATAATGTCGTTTATGCTCGCGTGCAGTGCAAAACAGCGCGCACTTTGGCTGCATGACAAGCCGTGGTGACCGAGATTGTTGCCAGCTTCACAGCAAGGAGGACAGTAGGCGGCACCAAAGTATAAAGAAGCAGCGAGGCGGAAGGTCGTGTCGTCAAACAATGTGCCTATTCTCGACGACGACGCCAATGCGTGAAGCCAAAGACCCGACTCCACCTTAACTAAATCAAATCAACCTGTAACTCTTTTCACCTTTTGTAGCTGTTTTTGAAGTGAAAACTTCTTTTGGCGCACCGCACACACATTTTTTCATAGGTAGTAAGTTAGGCTGATCCGTCACGCTCTGAGGTGAAAGGCTCGATCGGGTGAACTCGGGACCACCGAGTGTACCCGAGCGAGAAAGAAACAGACAGCTGTTTTCACTTCTGCCGTGCGGTCTTAAGCACACACTCTATTTTTTATATTATTATAGATCTGTAAATTGTAGTTAGAAAATAATGTAAATAAAGAATTTGTAATAGAAAAAAAGAAAAATCAATAGCTCTTTATTTCAATCAAAATCTAAGAAAAAAAGTTAGGTAGAGATAAGTACAAGTGATCCAACAATATTAATACAGCAAAAACCATCTACACGAACCAAGTGATTTCATAGCCTTATAATTAAGTCAGTCTTAAACAAATTAGAAAACAGAGAGTAAGTCTAGACCCATACTTCAGTTGGGAGAACGCTTCTTGCAATTAATCCAACACTCCATCTTAATGAATTTATATAGCTGATAAGTTTGTTAGTAATTCTTTGTATTTACTTACCAACAATTTTTGAGGAATTGCGGTTAATACCCTTTTGAGAAAAACATCAACTTTTCATAGTTAGGTATGTACTTTTTGAAATCTTTAGATACCTACTTATTACGTTTGTTTTTTCAATATTACTTTTTACCACTGAAAACCAAGTTACTTTATAATCAAAACTTATCCAAGTACATTAGTATTTGTACAATCAAAGTCAAAAACAAGATTAGAAAACGTCGCCGTGACCCCCCTTTATGTTAGTTCACACAATTAACTTTGGCCCCCCTTTTACCCCTTCTTCACCCTTCGCTAACATATCACGTTCATTTATATTATTTTATTGGCGCGACAGTTTGACAGGCCATTAGGTTTAATGACATGCGCTTTAATGAGTAAATTCATTAAGAAAATGTTCTTGAGGTGACTTGAAAACAAAAGAACGTTAAGAACAACTATTTCGGGAAAGAACGTAGGTATTGAAACTATGGAACGTTCGCAAATAAAAGACTTATTGTGATCCTAAATATACCTTCTTAAATTCAAACTAAAATTAAAGCATTTATTTCAATTAGGTCTAATTGAAATAAATGCTTTAATTTTATACCAGGCACTTTTGAATGTCAGAAAAACAAAGAAGGCGAAGCTACAGTCACAGACACAAGGCATAATAACTTGTGAAAATACTGTAGTTGCCCATTCCGAAGCGTAGATCGCTACGGAGAAGAATGGGCAAGAAACTCCATGGACACTCTTTTCAATCAAAATATTTTTCAAGATCTTGGTTACATCATTCATGTTGAGATTTCAGAGTAAAAGACCAACAATTAAAAACTAAGTAGTTAAAATAAACTATGGCAGCTAAGAGATGACCAGACCCAACTGACAGCGCCCGTTCACGAACATGACGCATGGATCAGCCCCATTCAGCTCAACCATATTGAAGGGGACTAAATGACCCGACACAACTGCCACCATCAGCGAGACATTTGAGTGACATTCTCTCAGCCACCAGGGTAAATTCGAGTCAATGAAAGATATCTAAATGTAAATCGTAGCTTTAAGGTAAGTACATAGTACTCACACATGTGCTGTGCAATTATATAATACTAAGAAATTGACTCTATACAATGCAAAAATATTTTTAAAATCTTCTGCAGCTTCCGCAATAATTTCACGTCATGGTAATCAATTAGTTTGCCCCTATGGGCAAACTAATTGATTCACCATGCCAGGGTTTCGTGGCTTACGCAATCAAATGCTTTCGAGAGGTCATAGAAAATTCCTATGGCATCTTGTGCCTCTTTCCACGCAGTAAATATGTGATTGAATAAAGTAACAGTAAGTAAATTTAAATATAAGATCTTTACCTTGTTTACCTATGTTAACACGTTCCCTGTCCCAATACAAAAATGCAAAAATAAATTATGATTTGATTTAAAACCGGCGTCAGTCGTACAACGTTCTTTGGTAAAAGCATACTTAATGACGATCACGACATAATAATGACGATTTGATGATTATCAATTTGATTTTTTGTGTTAAAAAAACCAGAGAACTTTAATTCTTCTCCTACCTGATAAAAATAGAACTTGTTGATGGTGGTCTCATTCTTGAAGATGTTCCTGTAAACAGTGTCGTTGACCTCAGCGTAGAGGCTGCAGTTGTAACAGTATTCTTCCTCCATGACGTGGCTATTCACATTATGTAGTTACAGTACCTGGGGACAAAGGAATATGGTATTAAATAAAAGTACGCCCTGGTGTAACGATTTGAAATCGTGCTTGACTGGTTGTTCGAGGGAAATACAAATTTGAATAAGAATATAGAACAGAGTACAAGAATCTTTGCCTAGACGTGGGGAAAAAAAAGAATATTTGAAAAAAAAGACGTGTGGCACTCGGAGACTGCCGCGGTAAAGCTATTGCATAGCATTTTTTATCAACTTATGTAATTATAATTATTTATTCACTTTCGTAGTGTCAGATATTGACAAGCCTAGGTTATTATTTTTAATCTACCGCTGGAGCTAGGAGGTTAGGTTGTATAGGTCGTGTTAGGCACGAGGTGTTAGGTTATTTTCGTTACGGAATTTCTGGATTCGGTCTCCACGCTCAAGGCCCGCGATAGAAGCTATGCAATAGCTTAAAAAAAAATGAGATCTAAGAATATTGTAAAAGTTGTTGATACTTAGCCTAGGCTCTAGGCTAAGCATCAACAACTTGTTTTAGCATACTCTAGGCCCTAGAGTTAGCTAAAACAAAGCACCTTATGTGGTAAGAATGTGATTAAAACTATAGCCAATGTACGCCATTTGGTTTTCAAATCAAATTCTGTGCTCCGTTTCGCGCTTTAATTTTATTTGACCAAACTGGTTTGAAGTTGATGTCTTACATCGACCTTCGGACGTCAGACCTGAACTTCAATTTCAACTTTTGATTTTTGGGTGTGAGGATGAACTACCGCAATTTCGTAAATGTCACGTGTTATGATGAACTGTCAAACGTAGGACTTCGAACAGCGAGAAAAGTTTTCCGCCCAAAACTGAATGCAGTGAGTGACATGTGTTCATCAAGACATTTGAATGATTTAAATAGGTATTGAGAATAATACAGGCTACTAACAAATTACAACTAAAATTCATTCAACAGCGTTTCTTAAAACCCTTATGTTCTATTAAGAGCAATATTTATATACGATGTCGCCCCAAGTTTAATCTTTACTTTATCCCGAAATTAATCTTGTATCTCTAATGAAATCTTTGATAAAAGGTAATGGACAGAACAGAATTAAGTCTCCGAGCTCTGTAGTGTTGTAACGATAAGTATCCAGTTTCAGCTCACTTTGAAACACTTTATGGAATTTAGCATGTTCTGAAATTACGGTGGACTTAAGACTTAGAGTCAAATTGCAATATGTTGACGTTATTTTTATGTGAATAGATGAAGATTGTTTTGGGATGAAGAGAACAGACAAAATTATTCAGGGCTCGAAATTTGGTGTTGAATATCCAACTAAAAGTTATGTGGATATATATTAAGCAACTCTAAGCTAATTCTAAAGTTTTCTTTCTTTTTCCTAGCCGCTTGGCTAGAAGAGGCCGCTGTTCCGCTGCTGAGCAAAAGCCACTCCGCTAATTTTGTCTTTCTTGACCACACGCGGCTTCCTTCAGTTCTGATGATTCTATCCATCCCACCATCTTATTTATGACCTGCCACGACCCCTTCTAACTTTCTCAATCTTTGGGCGCCAGTTCTGAACTATTTTAGGCCCTAGTTTTTTCCTTAGTCCCATTGAAATTGCCTTAACATTTAATAATTTACCTATCTCAATTCACTAATTGTCCTGTAATAGGTAAAGATGAACTTAACTAGTCATTAGACGATACCATAGAGAGCCTAAAGGAAGGCAAAGGATTAGCTACCCTCGAGCGATTAGTGTGTAATGTTGAAAATAACAATTCTAGTTCAGTTTTAATGGTAAGGTCGTCTCGTTTAGTGAAATATAAACAGACCGTTTTCGTAGAAACAATAATGTTAAAACTAAATGATTTTGTACACTCACAAATGATTGGAAGACTAAATTGTTTCTTAAAGCTTATCTTTAGATGAAAATTGTCTTATTTTTCAGTTATTGGTCATGGTTACAGCTACGTCGTTTTTGGGTTCCGTAGTCAACGAGGAACCCTTAAAGTTTCGCCATGTCCATCTGTCTCTCTGTCTGTCCGCAGCTTAGCTCAAAGACTTTTAGTACTAGAAAACTGTAAATTGGCATGAGTATACAAATTAGTTACGCCGACAAAGTGGTAAAATAAAATCTCGAAAACTATATTTTTAGGGTATCTCCTGTACACGTCAAGTAGGGATTTGTCTTTTTTTTCTCGCGTGCCCCATAGTGTGGGATGTCGTTGGATAGATCTTAATATTGCGAGTTTGTTCAAATGATTTTTCGATTA
The DNA here is from genome assembly GCA_950005105.1 of Lycophotia porphyrea. NCBI lineage: Eukaryota > Metazoa > Arthropoda > Insecta > Lepidoptera > Noctuidae > Lycophotia > Lycophotia porphyrea. Next base: position 15,442,145 of record OX465388.1, on the reverse strand, counting down.
AGAGAAATATTAAGCATTAAAGTGCTAATTTTTGTTAGACTCATATGACCCCCCCCGTCTACCAGCCAAACGGTTGTGTTTGAGTGTGTGAAAAAATTCACGGTGGTAGTATATAATTATAACGAAATTAAAAGGAAAACTATCATAGCTAAGTACGCGAGAAATAGTTGACCAACTTATAAAATGTATTTTCCCAGAACATAATGTATGGGAGCACAGGTTTTTCATCTGCAAATTTAAGTTTATTTTTTATTATTACAATAAAAATAATCGTTCGGAGGCAAATCGGACCGTAGGAAGTGTCCGCATATTTTGATGGGCAATTACGGAACCCTTAGGTTGTGCTTGGCCTGATACGCACATGACCAGTTTTTGAATCAGACAAAAGCTTTACTTTGATGAATAGAGCCCTTTTGAAAACATTTTATTTTACTATTCTCTTGAATGGTTCGAAATTGAATAAATAGTTGTCAGATTCACACGTATAATGTAATCAATCTCTTTTTTCACAGTTAGATCCATTTCAATGAAAAATATAAAAAGGTAAACACCTGGGACACATATTGTAAAAAGGTTTCATTTACATTCTAATTTCGAAATGGTAATTTCAGTGCGACCGTTTTAATCCCATTTAAATGAAGAAAGTTGTCACCTACCAACATTAATAATGAAGTTAGAGAATTCACATTACCACGTTCTGCCATAATTTTCTTGTTTAGCTAAACTTAGTTTGTTTATTAGTTTTCACGCCTGGACGGTTAAACGATTTTCAATGAATTTGGGATGCAGATAGAGCATGATCTAGGACATGGGTATGGTCAACAAAATAAATAAAAAACCATGCTCGCCAAATATAGTACAGTTGCAGATTTTTTAGAATCTGTTGAACGTCTTCAAATGTAATTTAATTAATTTATCTAAAGGTTTATTTTTATTCATTAATTTCATTCAAAAAACTTCAATCTTTCGACTCAATTTACTTATGTAGTATGTTGACTGTTATGCATAAAGACACAGGATTTTATCCCGGTAGAATGTTCCCATAGAATTATCTACGACTTTTACGCTAGCGAGGCCGCACGCAAATGTTATTTATAAAAAAAAAGTCCTCGTAATATTCTCTATAAGCAAAACAAGGAGGACCAAAGAATCTCTGAGAATCGTTCACACATAACGGCCATCCGTCACTCGGCTCGCAAAAGAATACTAATGCGTCCACAAAATAAATAAAACAACAAGAAGGCATAAATTCGTACTCGGATGATTTTATTTGACAGCTACATACATTCCGTAATCCGTTGTAGGAATTTTTAGAAATTCTTTGAGCATACTAAAGCCGTGTTATTGTTGCTTTAAGTAAAATTGTATTTTATCTAAGATATCTAGGGTTTACTATGATACTTACCACGAATTTATAACTGTCTATTATACAGGGTGAAAGGGACACCGACGCTCAAACGGTTACCAGTTTCAGAACTTCATTCTGAACCCCACGTAGAAATTTTTCAGCCGTAATTTAAAAAAAATCCTATAGGGTTCTTCCAGTGGACCTAGTGTCAGATATTGACAAGCCTAGGTTATTATTTTTAATCTACCGCTGGAGCTAGGAGGTTAGGTTGTATAGGTCGTGTTAGGCACTAGGTGTTAGGTTATTTTCTTTACGGAATTTTCGTTACGGAATTTCTGGATTCGGTCTCCACGCTCAAGGCCCGCGATAGAAGCTATGCAATAGCTTAAAAAAAATGAGATCTAAATATATTTTGTAAAAGTTGTTGATACTTAGCCTAGACTCAGCATCTCATTCTCATTCTCATTTTAGGCTAAGCATCAACAACTTGTTTTAGCATACTATAGGGTACTTCCAGTGGACCTAGAATTGTCAATTTTGGTTAAAAGCAAGGTCTTCAGCACAAGTACAGGAAAAATTCCGAAAAATAAAAAAAGTTGAAAATTTAAAATTAAAAGGTAAATTTTGGTAGTTTTCACGAAAATCTAAATTTGTCCATATCTGTTTATCGTGTTGCATCAGGGCCTTGATTTTTATACACCTAATAGGGAATACAGACCTAGATATATATCTAATATAAATTTCAACTTTCTACCTCCACCCGTTCCTGAGAAAATCGGTGGTGACACACGGACAGACGGATAAGAGAGTGATCTTATAAGACTTCCTTTTTAACCTTTTGAGATTCGGAACCCAAAAAAATCGACTGTTTCCTACAAAAGTGTAATACTTACACGGTCAAAATGTAGGGAACAGCAGTTTCTTTCCTTTGTCAGTGCGTACGACGTAACCTTAGGTAAACGGTTGTTCTATGGCCATACCTTAGGATAGAACTTGTCAAACCAAAGCATTTTATATATGACAGCAGTTTCAGACTGATTTCTGAAAGGTATGCTTCTGCATTAGGTTTATGAAAAAACAGATCAAAACTTTATACGTAATTATATGGTCTCAGTACTGAATAGGAATGTTCGACGTTACTGTTATTACCTTGAACAACTAACCCAGTAACTAGACCTAAATCAACTTCATCCTTACTTTACGTGTCCTCGTAAAGCTCAAAGCAGTTCTCAAACAGCGACAAAGATAAACTACTCAACTTTGCCCGACACTATGACTCCTGAATAACCTATAAAATGGCCCCTTAATCAAAACACAGGTGTTCTCACCCTCTTCAAACGTAACACTTGAATCTGCGACCCTATTCGTGAAAAGCTAGAGTGGATATTTGACTGCAGTGTGAAAGAAAGTAATGCAATCAATCAATTGGACAGCAATTCAATTGGTATTTGAGAAACTGATCTAATTTATCAAAATTTATCCGCGAAGCTTTAATTTAATGGGCCTTGTGGGCTCGCAGGTGTGGTTTAGCACTGGGATGTATTTCCACCACAATATCGGCTTATCGACTTCAGATTAGTGATTTGCAAACGAGTTTTGAATTGGTTTCACAATAAAGTTTGTATGAAACTTTTTGCGGAAGGGTTGGTATTTCGGGTCTATCTTAATTGGGTTGATTTGTTTGATCCAAATATAATTGTTGGTTTATCTGGAACCTTGGATTGGTCTGATTGATTCATCCTAATGTTTGTCATGAAACTGATTGATGCTTGGCTTAAGTTTATTATATAAACTGTAGATGCAGTCAGCCACAGAGACTAAATTCTAATCAAATAAATAGAAAACAAACAAACTAACCGATTTTTATATCCCAAATGGCCCAAACTCCGTCACCTATAGTTAAACAAACAGAATGACAAAACAAATGTTGGTCTTCATAAAAGGAAAAACTCCAGTAGTTTGGTTGAGAACCTTGGGAGACCAACCAATCCTTCTAATTTCCTGTTATTGTCCTTCGTGTGTTTCTTTGGAGGATAACGTAAACAACGATGCAGATAAACTCAATTGACAAGATGAGAATATAGAAATGGTTTTTGCAAATGAAGAATGTTTTATGGCCTCGATTATAATCAATGAAAAATGTCAAAGATCTTAAACATTGCCTGTAGTGAGCTTGCAAAGTTTTTTTTTTGCTAGAGTTGCTAGCTTGCAAAGTCGAAAACATTGGATAGTTGATTACAGACCGACATTTCAAAACTTATCTGGTGACAAATTAATCTAAACAGCGAAATATACCTACTAAAATGCACGCTCCTTAAACCCTTGCTCACATCAGTTATTGTAATTTTCAGGGCTAATTAAGCGTATGCTCAAATGTAGTGTTCAGGATTCACAAGACTCTTGACCCGAAAGTTTCTGGAACTTAAGTCAAAGTTAGTTCTTGTTCAGTTACAGAAAGACTAATCACAGTTCCGTGTATCATGAGACCGTTTTGGCAAGAATCCGGTTAACCGACTAAGTGAATTAAGTTGAACATTCTCGAAGCTTTTCCTCCTGTAGGTTACGAAACAAGAATAACTCCCAAAATTGGCAGGATTTGCATCAGCCTCGCAAATAAGTTTCGTAATTTATCTATTTGGTAAAGCTAATCCATTTCTTGGCATAACGTACAGGAAACAGATACGAAATATTGTATACGTAGTAGGTACTATACCTACATATTTGGTGAAAAGCCTTGCTGTCGGCTTAAGCAACAGTTCAATTATATTCAGTATTTTGGTACTGGAACCGCTGCAAGAAAAATCTACAGTTTCTGACAAAATTTCTTAAAAGGAACAATTATTTGCAATGGGTACTTTAATTTTAATAAAAAAAAATTGGCTATAAGTATCAGTACATAAATGATTTTAACTCGATGATTTACAGCATTTTTCTCAATATTTTACTTACTTCACTTGGAAACTCCCCGTGTAATATGAAATAAGTAGAGGAAGTCTTTTCAAGACAAAATATACTTCATTCATGAACTAGTCGGTTGGAAGAAAGATTACTTGCTATGCTAGTGAGCAAAGTGTGACGTCAGACAAACTTTCTTACACTTAAACCAACTTCAATTTCATAGTATACTTTCCGCACGTTTTCACGTGTACAGTAAAGATACACCCAACAACTTGTCAACTTGTTTGAATATCAAACCAATAATCAATAAAGCTATAAAGCCATACATTATAAAGGCGAAAGTTTGTATGTGTGTCTGTGTATGTTTGTTGCTCCTTCACACTCAAATGACTTAACGGATTTAGATGAAATTTGGTACCAAGATAGCTTATAATATAAGCTAGCATTGTGTTAAGTTAAGCCTATGTGTTAATCCAGCACTGTTACTTTTGATCCCGGAAAAAGGCGATCTTCTCGTGGGATAGATAATCAAATAACTACAATAATTTTTTCCCCAATTTTGACCAAAATCCGTCTTATTGGCAACCAAAAGTACTAGGTCGACATAAATTCAAGGTGTTGTTTATTCAAACGCAGTAGGTAGGTAGGGCAGGTAAGTAGGTACCTAGGTAGGTAGGAAGTTAAGAAGGCAGGGTAGGGTAGGGTAGAGTAGTAAAAGGCATAAGGAGGTAGTAGGTATAGCACTAGGTCTGCATAAATTCAAGATGTTGTTAATTCAAAAGAGGTAGGTAGGTAGGGTAGGTAAGTAGGCAGGTAGAGTAGGTAGGTTAGGTAGGTAGGTATGGTAGGTAGGGTAGGGTAGGGTAAATAGGGTAGTGTAGTAAACAATATAAGGAGGTAGTGGGTAGGAATAATGCATTGGAAAGGTGTATTGCAGCGCTTACTTTTACCAACTTTTAGCATCAAAGTATCAAGAACATGAAAGAAATGTTCTTGATTTGATGTCATTCTTTTTTCCAAGTTTCAGTTCGTACAAACTTTTTCACCGCAGGTTACACCGCGGGCGCAGCTAGTTATCAATAAAGCCATACAAACAAATCAAATCAGATAGCTCAATATTGAGTAGTACTAGGTTCAAATCAAATAAAATAAAACTACACATATTGACGTTTGATAGAATTTTCAAAAGTCTAGATACAAAGGCGATGTCGATGAGTAGACGCACTCAGAGAGACCTAGCTATCTAGGTAAATGGATACTTTTGTTTTGTTACCTAAACAGCTTCGTCAGTCCAAATCTCCATTGCAAATTGGTTTGACGCAGATATCAATTTGTTTGGAGTTTTGGATGCAGTTTGTTTTGAAAAACTAGCGGGGAATTGGATTTCGATAGCCATAAACTGTAGGTGAAATATTTTTTCGTGTGCTGCATTTTAATTAAAACTTTGATGAGTTTTTGGTTCTAACTGAACGAATACTGTGTAATCCACTGTGTATTGTGTGTTTCTTGACAGCAGTGAAAAAAAAAGTGGAGGTTCTCAATTTGACGCGTATACGGGTTGGAAGGGACTCCGACGCCAAAACTGATTCTGAGCCTCCGCCTAGAAATTTTACATCGTTTATTAAAAAAAAAAACAACTTCTCCATACATTTTGACTGTGTAGCAAGCACTTTTGTAGGAAACAGCAAATTTTTTTTTTTCTCATAATGATATACGGAATACGTGGCAATCGTTTTCGCGTCGGTATCCCTTTCACCCCATATTTTGATAACAAGGAACAACAAGAATACTCGTTTAGAGTAATCATTTGAGAGGGACTACAGTTGATAATTTTCCAAAAATCTCTTTACAGTAACAATACCCGGAGCTAAACAAGAAAGCTTTGTATAATAAAACATATATAAATGTCGTAACTAATTCGTAAGAGGATTAGGCCTGATTTGCGACTGAACTTTTCTTATAATTTGCGGCAAAATGGTATAATTGGCTCGTATTTTTTCCTTTGACAGTATTATATTTATATTTGGAATATTTATTTGTTATTTCTGTCTTGTGCTTGTTGGATGGTGTTTATCGACTGGGATTTATTTTGATAATATCTAAGAAGACTGGCGATATAATATTGGTATTACATGAATCTGATGATACGAAATGTAGGTGTACTTGTACATCTCTGTCGTACCTCTGGGGATTACAGGTGCAATGTTATGTGTCTAAGACTAGCCAGGAATATGAAGGTTATCAGAGTGGTTTCTCCAGCACAAAGAATAAGTAGCTTTATTTATGAGCTCAAACTCAGTTGTGTTGAATAATTGATTTACACTAAAACAGCCGTTTTATCCACAAAAAATTTAGGTACCTACATTTTCATCTGTATCTGATTTTTTCACTGTCATTATAATATTTCAAGCACAAAGAAGACAACCTGATGAATACCGAAAAGAAACCCAAGCCTATTTCCCAATTTCAAAGATTGTTTTAATCCAATCACCTAAATCTTCCAGTTCACCTCTACAAACCAATGTAACGGTAACGGTCAGATAAAGTACCAACTGATCCCCCTGGATTGGGACAGGAACGAATAAATTAACGCAGAACATAACCACAGTAGACATTATTATAAGAAACATGCAGTATCCCAACTAGGAACAAATGGCCGATACCGGAAACATGTTCAGTTTGGATGACAAGCATGGTTAGCTAAGTGACATCATTCTAAATTCAATATGGCGAACTCCCAAAGTTAACAGTTATTTTTTATGAATTCCAATGATATGGGTATCAAATGAAAGGGTTTGCAGAGAAGAATTCAAGAAATAATTATCTGATAGGATCTTTTGTTAGATGTTAGCGAGTCTCCCGCCCGTAACAACTGGTGACTTCTGCCTGATAGGATCTTTTTGTCAGATGTTAGCGAGTGTCCCGCCCGTAACAACTGGTGACTCATGCCTGATAGGATCTTTTGTTAGATGTTAGCGAGTGTCCCGCCCGTAACAACTGGTGACTCATGCCTGATAGGATCTTTTTGTCAGATGTTAGCGAGTGTCCCGCCCGTAACAACTGGTGACACATGCCTGATAGGATCTTTTGTTAGATGTTAGCGAGTGTCCCGCCCGTAACAACTGGTGACTCATGCCTGATAGGATCTTTTGTCAGATGTTAGCGAGTGTCCCGCCCGTAACAACTACTAACTCATGCCTGATACATTCTCTTTGCTCATCATGTTCGTTAGTTTGACTTTGGACTGTACGAAATAATGATTTCTATAGCTTTAACAATCGACTTCATCTTTGGGACTATCAACGATTGAATATAAGTTGACTTATAGTTTACCAGCTTTTACCCGTGGCTTCAGTCACTTCTTTCGCCGAAATCCAGATAGGAAACGGTGTCAGACAGAACAATAGACCACCTAACAAATAAACCAAACGATGGAAATCCTGTCTTATTCTTTTTCTGCCTTTTTTTTTTTTTTTTTTTTTTTACGGATGGGAAATCATCAAATGACTTCTCCCGCTCTGGGCAGAGCGGGAGGGAGTGTCAGACTTGTACTGACTAAAACCCATCCATGTTCCTTCCTTGCCCTTTGTGTTCCAGGGCCGCGGTATCTCTTTCGAACAGCCCGCAGCCCTGGCAGGCATCGGCCCTTGCGGGCCCCTCCCTATTTGCTGACATCTCTTTGAGGCGCGCGTGGAACACGAACGCGCCGTCAACACGGCCTGTCGTCAAAAGACGGACGGACGGCGAGCTAGCCCATTACTCTCCGTCCACAGGTTCGCGTCTACGGTGGCCGGAAGCCACCACGTGACCCCCGACGCCCGAGGCGTCTCCCGCGGCGGCTGGGACGAGAGGTTCTCTCCCTCTCACGCTCCGCCACCTCCTTCGCTAGCATGACTGCTTCGCAGAAGGAGGTGACGGCGTCCCATTCCCTTTCGCTCCGGACCATGGACTGGACCAGGGCCGGACGCGATAGGTCGCCGCCGCCGATCGCCGCTACGAGGACACGGCGGTGCTCCGCCCAAGCGGGGCAGACCTCTACCGTGTGCTCCACCGTATCCTCTGGGCGGCCCTCACAGTGGTAACACCCGGGCGTTTCCTCCCGCCCGATTCGGTGCAGGAACCTCCCGAAACAACCGTGTCCGGTGAGGACCTGCGTCAGGCGGAAGGTGAGGGTGCCGTGGCCCCTCTCCAGCCACTCCTCAAAGAGGGGACTTATCGCCACTATTGTGGCGTGCCCTGCACGGGGTTGCGATAGTCGCTCTCTCCATGTCACCATGAGATCGCGCCGGAAGTCTGTCCGCAGTGCGACAATTTGCCGCGGCAGCGGAGTTTCCCCCCGGCGTAGTGCCTCTACGCGCCACTCATGTAGGCGCGCGAGGACTATCGCCTCCAGATCCCATGGCGGCAATCCAGCAAGGAGGCTCGCCGCCTCGCCGGAGATCGTGCGGTACCCCCGGACTAGCCTTACGGCTACCACCTTCTGGGGCGCGTTCAGGTAGTGGGCGGCTCGCCGCCTCAAGGAACGCGCCCACACCGGGGCCCCGTAAAGGGCCATGGACCGCACGACCCCCGCGTAGAGCCTCCGGCAGGAGGCGCTTGCACCCCCCAGGTTGGGCAGGAGCCGCCTGAAGGCAGCCCCGGTCCGTTCCAATTTGGGGGCCAAACGTCGGAAATGCTCCACGAAGTTCCACCGGCTATCGAGGACGAGCCCTAGGTATTTCAACGTCGACTCGACGCCGATGGGAACCCCTCCCGCCGTTACTATGGATCCCGACGGTGGCGCATTCCGAGGCCCATGAAAGCACATGGCCTCGGACTTGTGCAAAGCCACCTCGAGACCCAATTGCCGGATCCTCTCCACGACTATCGCAACCCCGCGTGTCATAAGTTCGGCCGCCGCCTCGTACGACCTCCCCTGCGCCAGCACCAGCGTGTCGTCAGCGTAACAAACTACGCTGACGCCACCAGGGAGGTCGGCGCGCAGCACCCAGTCGTAACCGATGTTCCACAAGGGCGGCCCTAGGACCGATCCCTGTGGAACACCGCACGACATCTCTCGCCGGTTCCACTGGCCGTCGCGACCAGGGTAGATGACGGCCCTATCCGTTAGGTAGTCCCCGACAATACGACGGAGCTAGGTCGGCACCTGGTGATACCGGAGTGCCTCCCTAATGCAGCTCCAGGGTATGGAGTTGAAGGCATTGGCGATGTCAAGAGACACCGCCAAAACCACCCCACCCCGGGACACCGCATCCCCCGTCGTGAGGGCTCTCACGCGCATGATGGCGTCCACCGTCGAGCTCCTCTTGCGGAAACCAAACTGGTGTTCCGCAAGATCCGGCCCAATCCCCGCAAGGTGCCCGGCGAGGCGGTTTGCAATTACTCTTTCAAAGAGCTTGCCCACCTCGTCGAGCAACACAATGGGCCGGTATGCGGACGGAGAGTCCGCAGGGCGCCCCGGCTTCCGAATGAGGACCAGTTTGCCCGTCTTCCAACGAAGCGGGAACTGGCCTCTCTCCAAGCATGCGCTTAAGAGTCCCTCCAGTCGGGGCCCGAGAGCCTCCGAGGCCAGGACCCAGGCTTTGCCAGGCAAGCCATCGGGTCCCGGGGCGGTATTTTTGGCCTTAAGCCTGCCTACCGCCACTCTCAGGTCTACCCCGGTCACTTCCGGAACGTCGTCGTCGTCCGTTGGGTGGTCCGCTTCTGGCATCGCAAGCGGCGGAGCCATAGGTGGGGGAGGGTGTTCCCCACGCGAGGGGAACAGAGCGCTCACCACATCCTCCACCAGCTCAGGCCGGAGACTCTGCGTCAGCGGGGGGGCCCTGATGCGGAGTTTGTCCCTCACCATTTTGTAAGGGCGCCCCCACGGATCTGCGTTCAGAGTCTCAAGCATCTCTTCGCGGGCCGCATCCTTGGCCCGCTGGACAGCCTCTAGGAGGGCGGTCTTCGCCACTCTGTATCCCTCATACAGCTCCGCCTCAATGGCTGCCGCATCCGGAGGGCGGATGCGGAGCCTGCGATGCCTGGCGTACAGGTGCCGCGCAGCGACGCACGCCTCGCGCAGAGACGTCAGCTCTCGCGACCACCAGTACACCTGACGCCGGGCCCTTTCTGGCCGAACTCGGGGCATTGCCACGTCGCATATATCGGACATGGCCTCCTGGAACCAACCCGCCTCATCGTTGATGTCGGCAGGCCTGGCCGGTGATGTCACCCAGGCCTGCACTATCGAGGCTTCCAGGAGGAGCTCCCGGTCCAGCTGCTTCAGCGCCCATCGCGGACCACTCGGGGCCTGTAGGACCAGCGCGCTTGAGGTCTGGGCAGAGACATCGAACCGGATATACCGGTGGTCGGAGTATGTCTCCACCCCCTCCATGACGCGCCAGTCAACGACACGCGGTGACAGAGCGGGGCTAGCGAACGAGATGTCCACCACCGAATCACCCCGCATCCGCACACACGTGGGGACAGAACCCCGATTTAGGACGACTAGGCCTGTCTCCAGAGCCCAGTCCTCCACCATCCTACCCCGCACGTCAGTGTAACGAGAACCCCAAGCCAAGTTCTTGGCATTGAAGACCCCGAGCACAAGCACGGGGAGGGGATAGCTGCGGACGACGACACTCAACTCCCTGAGGGAGTTGTGGAACTCGGCGAGAGTTCGGCTCGGGGAGAAGTAGACACCCACCACGACGATCTCCCCGAACCGTGCTGCTACGCACCCCTGACCCTGCCTGACACTCTCCAGGGTCGGGGTACCGGCGGCGGCCGACGAAATGATGGTCACTGAGCCACTAAGGTCCTTCACCCAGTCTTCCCTGGGCAGGACAAAGTAGGGCTCAGCGACCACGGCGACGTTAATCGACCACTGCGCCATGCTCTGGAGCAACAGGTCCTGAGCGCAGGCGCAGTGGTTGATGTTCGCCTGGAGGACACGTAATGGGGCCGTTATTGGCACTCCATTTCAGTCCCCTCTCGGGCCCCCTGGGGCGGCTCCGCTGCGGAGGCGGCAGTTACGGCGGCGGCGGCAGCGGTGACAGTGGCGGCGGCTGCGGCGGTAGCGACGGTGGGGGTGGTGGCGGAGGGCCTTCCCCTGCCTCTGGCCTGGGCGGGTGGGGCGCAGGTCTTACTCCCTGCCCGGTGATCGGCCGGTTTGCCAGCCGCCGCACATCCTTTTAACCTTAAAGGTCATGACGATCTTTATAATACACGTGCAAATAATAATACTAATGCCTATCTATACAAAGTCCCAATAAAATAAATAAATTTCATAATAAGTAATTAATATCAAGTTTTAGCTCATTTTGTCATACGCAAACGTTTTTGTGACAGCCTATTTCGATAATAATTTAAAGGAAAGGGAGGTTGCTTCATTAAAACATTGTTCATTACAACTTTAACACATCCTACAGTACTTTTCCGACCTTGTAAGTAATATCTTTCTCGACTTTGTAAGTAGGTAGGTATAAAAGCCTTTTGTATTTTCAGTTGAACTTATATAATAACAAATCTTCTTTATAATTGTTTATAATTACATGAGTGTACGCCTGTCACCCTTCTCAAAAGGGTTGGCAGTCATACTCGTGTACCTAAATTCTGATAGTCAGTATACCGGGAACACATCCAGACTCTAGGCAGCTACTGGGAATGTGCTCATAGCAATGCCAAATCGGATTTTAAACTCAGGACCACAGTATTTATAGAAACACTATCCAATAGACCAACGAGACAATCGTAGATGAACAAGAATATACAAGGTGTAAGGGAAACTGTTAGAGAGGCTAAGGCTTGTTTCACACGTACCACAACCACACCACAACCACAACCACACGACGTGAGCGGGCTTAATTTTGTATTGAAAATGTATAGGAGAATTCACACGGACCACATTTTGCCGTCATTATCGACCACATGGGTGATACCGACTCCAACGCAACCACAACGCAATCATCGGCGACACCGCAAACTAGCGTCCGACCACATCGCAACAACGCAACCACATCCATATTTTGTCGGTACCACAGCGCAACTGCACAATGCTGCAGCGACACTATTCACACGTAACCACTGCTTGACCATCTTTTGTCGCTGCGATGTGGTGTGGTTTTGAAACAACCCTAAAGCCTCCAGAAAAAATCCGTCAGATATTAAAAAAAAACGACTATTCCGTACATTTTGATCATATAGGTTTTGCATTTTTTAAAACAACAGTTTTTTTTCTGACTGTTTTTTTTTTTTTTCAACACTAGTATGAGTCTAGTAGAATAATGCACTGAATTCATAATAAATATGTATTTGTAAATTCATTAGAACATTCACCGTCTGTAAGGCAATCTTGTACTGAAACTCGTCTCAGATTTAAGGCTCAAGAAAGAGGTCGACTTATCAGAATATTTCGTTCCACAAAACGCGTTTTATCTCCAATACTGTCCTGTATTTTTCTTCCACAAGCATTGTCTTTATTCATTGTACTTGGAAGGGATTTCTTCTAACAAATTCAATTTGTGTAAGCTCTTTTACGGAACGTAGTGGGTCCTGATTTCTTGAACCTTGGCGACCAGTGTTCTTTTAATTAATATATACGATAATGGCATTGGGACTACAGTTAGAGTGTGATACAATAAAATGGTGATCTAAGTGTATTTAAGGATAGAGGAAATACAAACGCAGAAGTTTATTCCGGAACTGATTGTTCTGTTTGGAGTTGTAGACAAAGAAATTGGGATTGAGTACAACTTTTATGCGGGTTTGTGAATTAATTTGTTGGGTGATTTCTTCAATAGTTGTAAAGTCATTCTGAAAGTTTTTGAATACGTAATATTGTTGTGTAAAGGAATAGAAAGCATTTTTTTGAAAGATTTCTTGGACTACCCATATTAATCTTCTTTCGAAATGATATCCTTTGTAATTCGTACAATACTATTTAAACAGTATTTCTATTATTAAAAAAAATCAAAAACACTTACGGAATTGCTAGATATTGTTATTGGCTAGACCGCTATTCCGTGGTACTTTATTGTAACAGGCAAAATATGGGTGTACTTATACACAGGCACTCCACTGCCTTACTCTTCGGGACTTACTGGCGTGATGTTACGTTATGTTCCTCACAAAATTATTTTCAGTATGAAGTCAGCTTTAAACTATCCTTCCCAACAATATACCTACCTATACAGAAAAACAAAAGTAACACCAATTGTATTAAACAAAACAACATGTACACAGGTTGCCCTCTACAATTAAATGCAGATTACCGTAATCCTATGTACGCCCCCTGCAATACAAAGGTGCAGTAATCGTGGACTATTCTTAGCTGTTGCGAAAGAGTCGAGTTGTAACTTTGAATTAAAGCACGGGGTTAAATCCGGGCTAAGTACTGCTTACGGACGGTAGATACAGCTGGCTATGTATAGTGTGCAGGGTGACTGGCTAAACGGTGGACGTAGGTCAAGAACATGTACTTCTTTATAAAGCTATTATTGTAAAACCTATTCGAAACAAACCGTAGCTACCGGTATAGCATGTAGTGTGGTCGTGGTTTACCTAATCCTCCTCTATACTCGTACTTTTCTGATTAATTTCGTTGCGGGATCTAAGATAGTTAAATAGTTTCTCTTGGACTTCGTCGAGCTTCATTGTCATGGCGCTTTTCCGGTGATCACCACTGTTGATTCTGGCTTCCAGGAGTTGAAGTTGTTTTAGAATACTGTGGCGGGGTTGTCCCAAAAAAAAGAAAAAAAAATCAGAGTGGTCTTGCCATCATTTGTTTGACTGGATAAACAAACGAATTCTGGAGTGAAAACCGCGTATCGGAAAGCGTAGCCTGATATGTGCTGGAGCTAGATGGAACGGCAACCTTAACAAGCTGGCCCAGGCAGAACGGATACGGGAGGCGGATAGAGTGTTATGGCGAGGCTTGGGTGAAGCCGATGGCCGGCAGTGGGCTACGAAGAGCTAGCTGAATCCATGGGTCCATCTTTTACATATTCAGAACTCGGTCATGTTATTAGGCCCTGTTTTACATAAATATTGAAATCTAGAATCGAATATCCTGATACAATATGCCCCTTGTTTAACAAGTCTATCTAAATAAGAATAGATAAGGTTCTGTAATTTCTGTTGCGACTAATGAAATGCTAGGAAAAGCCATTTTCGCGATAGCCCTAGTGTTGGTCGGTCACGGAGAGCAATTAGATTAATATAGCTGGGTCATGTAGCGAATAAAAGCGCTTAATATTACTTGTAAGTAATAATAGCGATGGAAGTGGTAATCCAGTATGTTTGGATGATGTTAATAGTGTAGCTGTGGTTACTGGATTAAGAGCAGCGGTTGTGAAATGGCAGAATGGCGTGGTGGTATTCAACTAAATTTTGTGAGAGAGAACATGGAAAATAGAATTTACTAAATAACATGTTGTGTATCATATTTACTCAGCAAATTCTATTTCATAAAAGAAAGATGTAAAAATATAAAAATGCCATGTTATTCCTAGAATTATATGTTAGACAGTGTTAGACGAAAAAAGTTCGAATTCCAAAAAAAAACAAAATGGCGGAAGTAAGTCTGGCCAGATTTCTTACAGAAATCTTCCCAATCCTTTCAGAATCAAGACATTTGACATAACACAATATGGCATTTTAAGAAATAAACTAAAAATAAAATATGCACAGAAAATGTCAACCCTGACGTTATATGCTTAGCCAGAAAAGAAAATCCATCAATGACACAAGCAGCTCCTTGTAAGGGTTCCGTATTTAGGTTATAGGATGAAGGGAAAAAGACACAATTGTTTTAGGGGCGTAGCTCTTACCCTCCTTAGCATTTTGTCTGGATTTAAAAAGAACCTTTTATGACGCGCTTGACGACGAAATATTTAACGAAATGAAGGACAGTCTGTCTAGATGTGAGAGCTAAAAAACTGTAGTTTTAGGTGTTTTTTTTTATAGTTACTTTTCTGGATGTCAAAAAAGTGGAAAGAAAAACTTTCAGCTGAAGAGACTAAAGACTATTTGTATATTATTTTAATAAAGTCGTTTAAATTACTTGAGTGCCTGTAATTTGACTCAGAAAATAGTAGGACAGAAGACTTTCTCAGAAAAAAATCACTAAGATCTTGACAATAACTTAAATATAATATTAGACCCAAAAATATAGTTTCCTAAAACACTTTACGTATTCATCAGGTTCACAAATAAGTACATAAAAAAAGACAAAGTAGCAAATAATTTTGTTCTCTGACAAATAAAGACTCAGTCCGAAACTTAGACTATTATATTTTGCGTAACTGTCAGTTAGTCTGGAACTTGTGACTTGTGAGCTGTGTCGTAAGCGTTCCCATTTGGGTCCTGAGTAAAAGAGATGGCGCTATACATGACGTGAAGCACCATCCCTTTTCCACACAGAAACAAATGACGACATCGACACTTCTCATTGACAATCAGGACTAAAAAAAAAACTTTAAAAAACAACTGAAATGGGCATTTATATTTAAGATAACAGTCGTTTAGAGTTATTATCTGAATTTACTTAATTATTCCCTAAGTCTTCCCCATGGCATAATATTTTAAGCTCGCCCCAAGAATCTAAATTAAATTCTGAATTATCAAACGTTTCTCGAAATCTTCAGTTAATCAGAGGAAAGTGATGTTGTTATTTATATTAACTACGTTTAATGCTGATTTATTGTCCCAGTTGATTAAGTTCCGAAAGCAGTATTAGTTCTGGCTTTATTTGTGATTGATCATGGGAGCCTTGATCCAGCTAAGGGAGTGAAAAATGATTAATTAATCAAATATTGATTTAATGGTATTCCATACGGTGTTTCGTTGTATATATCACAATAAAGAGTCCTAAGTGCCCTGATAATGAAAACGTAATAGGGTTGGAGTGTGAACTTGGCCTTTTGCCTCCTACATAAAAATACGTATAAAATGTAAAGGATAATTGATTGACTTGCAGATTGATTCACATAGCGAGCAATTCGGAAGCCATTGGTACGAAAGAAGATTGAAGACTAACGTTTACGTATTTTACATAACATCATGCCCGTAATCCCCGAAAAATGAAATGAAAAGACGATTTTTTTTTTACAAAACCGGAATTAAAATTAGTTAGAACTTATCAATTATTATGAATTTTAATTAATGTATTTTCTATATCATGATATTAAACTATTAAATATCACTCCTGTCTTTATTTACCCGCAAGGAAATACAAATTATGAAAATTACGCTCAGCTGATGTTAGGGGGGAATCCTCAATTTTCCAAGTAATATTTCGGCGCCATAATCCCGGCCGGGAAAGCTCTGGGTCGCTTTAAGTCTCATTTATTTAGCTATGTGGGTATATATCTTAGTGTGACGTTAATTTCTATGTGTTCGCTATTAAGGAATGTTTGCTGTTTTGCGTGGATTCTTGGATATTTAAATAGGAGGGGAAATACCGTTGACATATTTTCATCTAAATGAAACTGAAGCAAATTTTCTAGAACATGTAAATAAAGGAAATGAAAATCTTTTGATCAAATAAGAGAACGTTGACATCAAGGACATCACTCCTGAAACTGAACAAGTCACGAAATAAAAGAAAATATTCTACGTATTTTTGGTTGAAAATAAGAACTAATGGGCCATTCATCTTACACTTGACTTCTTAACACGGAAACGTCTTTTACAAAGGCTATCACTTCATCTAAGAGTAGTTTCGACATAAGATATGATATCTCTGATTCTGTATCTACATTCAAAATTGGATCAAATCGTGCGTGCAGCGTAAAGGCCGCCATTGTTATTCAAGTCAGATTTCCGAATGCGACGAAAATGACCGAGCACTCCCGAACGCTCTGTGCAAAATATAGGGGCAATGTCACTGTGGCTTTGAGCTCGTATTATTTAAGATTCTGATATTGTTCCAGTTTCAATAAAAGAATATTATATCTAGTATTGATTCGACGCTCTCTTTTAAACAAGATTGTTCTCCTAAAAATGTTTTGCAAGACAATGTATTAGCAGACTATTTCATTTCAAATTTGTAACCAAAGAAAAAGAAAAATATGAAGGGTTAAAAGCAAAGCTGGAACATCAGAACTTTAACATAACTTTATTGTTCTGTAGTGCAAAGTTGAGTATGCTTTTATGAATAACTAAGAAATGAATGCGTTCTTAAATTTCTTGAAAAACATTTACCGAACTTTAAAGATCAATTGATAAAGGTAATAATTAATTTTCTTGATCGCGTATAGCATCCTTTTCTAGTTAACTTACTTGGCAGGTAATTTTATACAAATTCTGTTCCATTTTTGAATTTATTCGATATGCAGTGGCCATTTGGATATCGTGATATAGGCCCTTTATCTCATTTCTGATATCATTCTTTAAAGAAACCTCAAAAGTTCAACTGCTGCATGTTGGTCAACGACCTTGCAGACACCAGAATAACTAACGTAAAACATAGAAATCCAAAAAACATTAAACCCTCACGAGATATGCACAATTACACATTCCATATCACATTCAACATCTTACATCTCAATTTTAAAATATTCCATAACATCACATCTCCTTTAAAATAAAACGAGAAATTGGATTTTTCAACGACTGTAAAATTCCTTTGTATGGATACCAGCCAGTACAAGATAGTTTCAGAATACTAAGTGAAGTGCTACCAGAAATAGGTTAAAAGGATGATGATATAGCTTTGAACTGAATTGCTTGAATCCTTGGTTATATGAGAGTCTACTATTTTTAGACATTTGACCTTTTAGAACGGTTGAAAGCAGAAACTAACCCATAAATGTAAATAATTAAACTTTCTGACTGCCTCGTTGGTCAAGTGAGCAGGAGGTCCTGGGTTCGATTCCCAGGTCGGGCAAAGTGTTATTGGGTTTTTCCATCAGGAATTTCTTAGTAGCAGCCACGGAGTCTGGATTGGTGCCCGGTTGATGGCAATAGGCTCGCCCCCTATTACATGGGACTTAAAACATAACTGGCGAAATGTGGGTGTACTATTAGGTACACCTCTGCCCAACCCTTCGGGGATTACAAGCGTGATGTTATGTTATGTAATTAAACTTTAAAGGTGTTTTTGCATATAAGAGTTATCCAGCACTCAATATCTATCTACCTATATTTTAAGAAATTGCAGCTGAAAAAATTGTGAACCAATCACTATGGCTGTGCAGCATCATTTGAGATTAATTATATTACTCATGCTTAATACTACAAGTAAACACATATTACATATTATGGCAGTGATACAATCAATTGGTAAAAAGAAACAATTGTTAAACATAAGTATATCAGTAATTTCGCGAACTGTTTACACGTGCTTACGACACCTCTAATGTAAAACAACACATTATAAAGCACTAATTTGTTAGCCATTTATCTAGATTATGGCCACACCTTCACGCGAATTCATTACAGGTCCCAGTCTATTAGGAATCCAACGTTCACCTGCATAAATACCTATGCCCTACGTGTCTGCTCAATATTCACCTATGCACAGACGTTGGCATATGGCATTTTTGCTCGCTATTAATATCGTGAGATAAAATGCCAGATGCATTGAATTAATCTTGTTAATCTATGACGAAATGTTCTGAACCGTGATCGTTCAAATGAAACATGTGAATTTGGTTTTTGTGTGTAATGAATTGGATGAAGGTTTCAATTCTTCTTCAAAGAAAGAAAATATTTTCTAAAATATGTCTTATTTGGTACTATAAGCTTGTTCTTGTTTTTTCATTCAAAAAGCAAGTGAAGAAAAAAAGTCTTCAAGAAGTACGTGTAAAAGAAAAAAGATAATTTAATCTTCTCCGAGGCACCCTTAAAATTGAGTTTTGTTTCGTGATTGGATCCTATTATTGCTCACTTTTGTGTGAAGCTAAATGTTATTTCTTGAAACATTGTATCGGATTGAGGCGATGCAATCTTTAGATTAGTTTTTGTGCAATCTCTTGGAAAAGCTGACAGTTCTGTGATTGTGGACAGAGAATGGAGAAAATGTGTGCAAGAATGTCAGTTTAGCGAGGTATATTTTCAAGATCATTTTTCTGTTTCTAATGAGTTTTCAACGTAACATGTTTTTAAGTTTTGGATCTATTTCTTGAAAAAGAGCAGCTATGATTACGACAAAAAGCAACTAAGAAGTTAAAATATAAGATGTAAAGCCGTATGAAACGGTTGACCGTGTTATTTTCGATAAATCTTCGATTTGAGACCATTATTAGGAGACCAATTACCAACCAAAACACTGCTCCACGAGTAGTACGTACAATCACACAGCCCACGGGACATCACATAAACCACCAATTAGGATACACTAACTAATTACTCTGAGCTACGTGTGTGAACATCGGCAGGCGAGATGATTACCCGGAAGGAGCAAACTTCACGCACCCTATGGTAATGACTACCAAGAAACTATCTGTTTATCTTCTGGTTTAATCTATTCGACACATTTGTTTGTCTTTTGAGGAGCCACCGTCGCTTGTTAGGAAACGTTGTGGTTACAGATATTAAGGTTGTAAGAGCAATGGACGCGCGAACTGTTATCTTGAATTCAGTACATGAATTTTGATAAAAATCAGTTTTTTAAACAAAACTGCAATACTTACTCGGTCAGCATGTATTCATAATATCGTACTCGCCTCCTCTTTGTGAAACGTTGAATCCGTTAAGTTGAAATTAAGGTTTCAACTAATCATTTATTTTGTGGGCGAAAGTGTAGTAGAGTTAAATTAACGCCCGTTCAAGATGATAATTTTTAGGGCTGTATTAAATTTCCGGACGGATTTGCTTTGAATCATGAATCATCATGATTGAAAGCAATCAGTATTTAGGATTAAAGCCTTTAGTACTACGTTAGTCTAAAGGTAACGAGTCAGTGAAAGAATTAAAGCTTATAGTACCACTTTAGGCTAAAGGTAATGAGTCAGTGAAAGAATTAAAAGTTATAGTACTACTTTAGGCTAAAGGTTAGTGAAAGAAAACAATAAGTTCGGGTTAAATTAATTTATCTTATTATGGCCACCGGCATCATCAATGTAGGCAGTTGAAGATCGAGGATATGTAGTGGATGCTGAAAGCACGGAGCTGGTAGTTTGGCGACACTGGAGGATTATTTCCAGACATCCTGTGGAAAATGACAAAATCAAATAAGTAGTGGTTTTTGCTAACTCTTCAGCTTAGGAACTTTCTATCAGGATAAACTCAATCCAAGACCTCTAGAAGAAATCCGTTTTATTTTACCAGGCAGCAAAACAATTCAGCCGGTAAGGTGTGAAAAGATAAACAGACAGAGTTACTTTCGCATTTATAATTTTATTTTAAAGCATTATACTCCATATCAAACATTATGGTTCTAAGAAACCAGGGTTGTGTAAAAACACGTTGGGTTGACGATATCGTCAGAATCTTGGGAATCTGATGGATAAGGGACGCACAGAACAGAGAAGAATGGCAGAAGAAAGGGGAGGCCTATACCCAACAATGGGTGACTCCGGGCTGAAATGATGATACTCCATATAATCATACGATTTGTTCTGTTTGCTACATTTACTTAGTCAATTTTCTCAGTATTAGCAAATGCTGGAGACAAAAATACATTTGAAACTGTCTAGGTCATACTAAAATAAGTCTTTCGAAACTTAGTCATATCATAAATCTATTCAGCCTCAAATCCTGCTGAAATATTTTACTCTCAATTATCAACTTAACAAATAAAATAACTATCTTAAAACAAGTTCTTATCTAGAATCTTCCAAATGAACTAAGTTTCAAGACTAAATTACTAAAACGCGTCTGTGCCGATAGTCTTACAGCATAAGTAAAAGAAAAAATCTGAAAACCGTAAATATGTAGTTTAATAACAAAATACCTACAAGTTTATACGGAACCCTCGGTGCGCGTGTCCAACTCGCACTTGGTCGGTTTTTTTTTTCAAAATGAATATAGAAACATTCAAATTAAAAAATCCGTGAGGCCAATGATGAGTTATTGGCACTGAATAGACAGCAAATGACCCCTCCTTTCGGCTTGTTGAATTTCACCAAATCACCAAACACCCTACATAACTAGGAGAATATCTTTTATGGTATATAAGTCTATATACATATAGTCTGAGTATTACGGTACTTTTCAACAGAAATTTTCCCTGTAACGACCTTTGGGTAACGTGTTTTATAACAGAACTTGTCCTTTGCTTACCCTCATTGGTAGGTATGAGCTCAAAGTGATGCTGCTGAGTATGAAGTCCTGAATTCGATTCTTAGGTGCGCCATTGTTATCGGGATTTTTCATCAGAAAATTTGAGTACAGTAAAGATACACTTCTGCCTATCCCTTCAAAGACACAGAAGTATTGTTATGTTATTTTATAAAATACATATTATGAGTCCGCATGGATATGCATAAATGCTGTGTTACTGGTAAGAATAGTTCACTCCAGTTTTTCCGAAGCTGATACTACACACACTTATGTATAATATCAATTCACTGAAAACGACAGCTGACCGAGTTCGGAATAAATATTTTTTCCGTCCTAGTTTGTTTGAACAAAAATTATCGAAAAAACTGAGTATGAAAAACTGAATTTCACATTCGAAAAACTTAAAAAGCATTCACGTCCAAAGTTATTGTTTTGTATAATTCTTTTGTTGGATTATTTGCTCAATTTGTACCGGTATACATTATAAATTAACACACATTCCCAAAATGTTGTCGGATATCTAGTTTTTTAAGTGAAAACTTCTTTAGCGGCGTTGTGCAATTTTTGGGATGGGTAAAAACTGTTAAACTCGCGTCAGATCGTCAGATCGAATCGGCGGCGCAGGGCGCTTGCGCAAGTGTGCGTGTAGTTTATCTTTCGTTCTTGCAGAAAGCTATTGATATTTCTGATATTTAAGCTAGATGGCGTTCTTTCAAGTTTTCACTTCTACCGGCACTCCCGGAGTGCAACCCGTTATTTTTTTTGCAAGTGTGGCCTTGATCAATACTAATAGATCTTCTTGACAGTTCAGACAAACACTAACAGATTGAGTTCAGTACATCTCTGTGTTTGGGGAACTAAGTACAAAAACAATCTACTATACTTACTAACCAGGATCCTATACTTTTACTTTTAAGCTCTGGTCAAATTGAAGCGAAACCCGCACGGGATGTGGACGACAATTTCTCGGAGCGATTGTCCCAACTGATTTGTATCGAAGTGTTCAAACTGGTGTGAGTCGGCTCAGTATAGTCAGAATACACATAGGAATGATATCTATCCAGATTTCTGAAATACCCAAAAAAGAGACTAATATTACCTAAAACATCCCCGCACCCTAAAATTTTATATCATTTCAAAGACAAGTACTTGTCCACAAGTTGTTGTTACATTATTTAATTTAATATTACTGAAAATGAGGGTAGAATATTAATGTGGATACATTCATATGAAGCCTTGTCACAATACAGACGTGTTTTGTTTATTTATCAGGAGGAACTAATCAAATTAACAGACAGAGAAACTGTGGTTTTAAATAATACTAACCGCCAGGCTGTGGAATTCACTGCCAGCTTCTCTGTTTCCCGATCATAATAATCTGTTTGTCTTCAAAGTTCGAATGAATCGGTTTCTTCTAGGAAAGCTTGCTCCACCCTGGGCCACGTCATCATGTGGAGCTATGACGCGGCTCAGGGTCCACTGCCGACCGTTTACTAAAAGGCCGTTACGTGACATTTTGTCAAATTTGAGTTATATGTACTACGTAAAAGAGCAACTTTTTCTCTATCAATCAGTCTGGGTCATATTTTTCTGTCTTTATTTACGCTAGAGATATTCAGGCAAGTTGCGGCCAAACGAGGCGAGTTGAGACTCCTCCGCCTCTTAATTGCTCCCTGGATTCTAGCACCAGAAACGAATCATCATAGCTATCTGGTCTGGTACCAAGGATTTAAGTGTCAAACTTAAGTTCTTTACCTTTTCACTAGACTAAAACTTGTGGAAGGAGTTGGTGGAAAACTTATATACTGGATTAATTGTAAACTGAACAAAAACAAATTCCATAAAAGATTTGGTATTGGGTGAGTTAAATGACGTAAGGGTCTTACCTCCAGAGACGCAATCATGTGACTTACGAGTATGTAACGTATAACGTACATACCTTTAATTCTTTTGATAATCTTCTGCCTAGCCTTTTCCCAACTATGTTGGGGTCGGCTTCCAGTCTAACTGGATACAGCTGAATACCAGTATTTTACATGGAGCCACTGCCTAACTGACCTCCACAACCCAGTTAATGTTTGGTAATACGATACCTCTTGGTAAGACTGGTTGTCGGACTTTTTGGGTCGCTGACTACCTGTAACGACTGTCAAAGATGTAAAAATGACAGTCGGAACGTTGCAGCTTAAATTGCTTTCCAAGGCACGGAGTAAACTCGGTATTAAATGCATTGTCACCCATCCACAGACCAACCTAGGCAAGCACGGCTTAACCTAAAGATCAACACGAGCGGCTGTTATTATTTTGCCACGAGCTCCTCCTTTCTTTTATTGAAAAGTATAATTCAAAGAGGAAATGGTTTCTCCTTCTGAGGGTAAAACGAAGATACATTCTCTTTTCAAACGTGCTGAACTTGTTTTTCACCACTTACAACATTACAAGCACACCATTATTTATTCATGAACACACACGACAAGCGTAAACTTAAGGCGCGCTTCCCCTTACGCGCACACTTGATTAATGTCGTACTCGCACTCGTAACACTCGGTAAATCTTTAGGAAAGCATTGGGAACAAATTTATCGCATGTTTGACTCCTTTACATCGCCATGGGAACAATTCACAAGACCACTAAGGACAATTTTCTTGGAAATCGATTCAGTGAATGATTTGGAAAGTTTCCAGGTTTCACGTAAAATGAGGTACTTCACTTGAGGATAATGAGGTTTGGTCCGTAAGATTGAGTATATTGTCAGGGTTGCTGTATTTTTGTGAGTAGTCCTTTGTGTAGGATTTCTTTAATTAATTAGAATCAAGTTCATGTACTTACGTTAACTAACTCAAGTTGAGTTAGGTGAGTTTTTCTTTTAAAACCCTAAAGTTGATTTAATTGTGAGTACGTACCACTCCTGTGCATGACGTTTTAATTAATAAATGAGTTCTTCATTTTAGTTTTTAAATAATTAATCTACTATTTTTCATTTAGTCTGAAAAAGTACTAAAACGTCTTCCACTGAAAAGAAAAGCGAGTTTCTGCTATTGATTTACTAAAAGAAAAAGTATTCAGTTATTCGTCTACAAGTCTGTATTTCATTCAGACTACGAACAGTTAAACCAAAACTTAAATTAAACAAGCAGACAATTTACTTATAATGTCAAAATTATTCAGTTACTGTGTATAATATTCCTATTTATTTCTCTGTGGATTGGCTAAATTCGTTGTTTCCGAAACAAGGTTCTTGCATAAATTAAAGTGTGGCATAAGTAGGGTGAACGCATTTATTATGGTAATCGACTCGTCAAGTAAAAACATTTGTGTAGAATATTTATTGGGATAGTCGTCTTTGATATCTGTGGGCTCTTTACCTAGTTTTCCTTTTTGTTATGCCGAAATTGTTATAAATGTTCTTTACAAAGTTCTTTTTTACAAAGTAAATTAGGAAGTATATTTTAACACAGTAATGTGATTTGAGTTTCTTACTTTAATTTAATTTTTAGGTTTAAATTGAGGCTTCAGTTTCGAAAAGAAATTGAGGTTGCCTATTTTTATTTGTGAGGCGTAGCTTTATACACGCATTTTTTCTTAAAAAGTTGTTACATCCTAGATTTATCTTTTGTATCTTGGCGGTAAAAAAATAGACATACAACTTGACACACAGACAAAAACACCTATAATAATATGATAGTTCTAGGCCAAACTAATATTTACCGTAAGTGAATCAAGTCCCTACCACTAAAACTCTTCACAAATATCCAAGTATAACAAAAGAAGACTAAATAAAAGAAACATACCAGTAACTATGAATAATCTTCTCCATGATTCTGAAAGATGATATACAGCATGTTTACCTGCCAGTAACTAAATACAAGTCATTTAGTCTGCCACGACAAAATAAATGGCAAGATTTAGTCTCAGCAAATAGTTGTGTGACTGATAAATTAGTTTCTTAGCAACTTAAACCTGAGTTTTGTTGGTGTACGACTCAAGTCAAAAGAGAATGGAGGTTATTTATTATACAGGGTGGATGTAGATAAAAAGTACTTTTTAAAGACACTTATTTTTCTTCTTTCGCTTTTCTTTTGATATTCGTTTTAACTTATAAGCTAGATAAATGAGAGCAGATGTCATATTTATTTGTACATTTCATTTCTACTTTTTCAAGTGAAACAATTTAATTAACAAAACATATAAATTCACTGCTTATAAAAAAATTGTGTTTAGAAAAAAAGCAGAGTATTTCCTAATTATAAAAGTTTTAAGTAAACGATTGTAAGGTTTTTTTATACGAATACAGGCAGTATTCGTTGACGCAAAAACTAAATACCTACTTGAAAATATTCAACTATCTTTGATGAGTCATAGTAAAATCTACATAAAGTTTCGGGTCTATTTTTCTCATTGTTAACTTTGTACGCGATCCATAAAATATGAACTTTATGTGTTTTCTTTTACCTGACGAAAGACGCCACCATAAAACTATGCTAAAAGAATTTATTTATGAGGACACCGTTCATGAAAAGATTTGTTTTTAATATTTTTTCATGGGGCTTGTATATTTTTACATGGTAGACAAAAAGCCTATTACCCAGCAGTGGGAGTTTTATAAGCTAATCATGATTTTTCGTTTTAAAATATTCGAACATCAACGATAACAACGAATTGAGCTGTGTATTGCATTCACATTCAAAATCGATTTCATTTTGACAGCTCAACGAACATCCAATTTGATAACTCGACTGAGAACACGGATTAAAAAAAAATACATGCTGTAAATATTCTTAAAATGAAAGCACAGTTAGGCACAGTGACCACTTGCCCAAAATCATATTCGAACATAAATGGCACAAAATTATCGGTCAAATAAAAGCAATTTCATGGATATTAAAATATTAAAACTTTTGTCTGTGTTTTATCTGCATCTAAAAAACAGCTGCTATAATGGCAAGTTTATAACCTGAAGTTTTAAATTACAGGAAACTGATTGGTATATAAGTACTTAAGTAGTGTATCTAAGTATAATATGGTATGATTTCTTAATTTATCTCAAGCAATCTCGAGGCAGGCTCAAAAGAAAAGCCACCTTTGAAATTGCTGGCTTGAAGTGAAGCAGAAAACATAAGTAAAAAGGTCTTACATATAGTACAGATTATGAGATCTGTGTACAGGCAGGCGGCTTCCAAGAAACTCTAATATAGAAACCTACAAATTAATTAATTTCTGTCTCAGTTAGATATTTTGAATTTAATAAGTAGAGTCTAAGGGCCCATAAAAAAGTGTGAACTTTAGAATTTACCTGCTAAGACTGACCTTAAATTTAAAAAGGTAAGTTATAAAATAATTTTATTAAAATTTTGATACTTTTATGGGACGCCTGCAGGATAGCGAAACCATTTTTGTTGTACAATACAAAATAAAATTCTTATAACATTGGAACAGCGTGACGTAAGATTAGATTTTCTTCCGGAACTATGTCCTAAGTATAGAATCTTATTTAAGATAATTACGCATTCGTGTTAGATACTTTGCTACCAATTTCGTACCGAACGTTTTGCTTGAATTAGTTAGAAGAAAAATTTAATTTTCGGCTTCTATTCTTTGGTCAGAGTGTAACCTTAAGTTTTAGAAATCGAAGAGGTTGTTGGGGTTGCTAAGTATTAAGATACGTGTTTATGATCGTTGGGCTGCATTCACACGAAGGTTATAGTCAGGCGCCGAAAGTGACCATCAAGTCAAAATGTATGAAAGAAGCAACGACAGTTGTCGCTGACTGTCTATTGTTTTTTATACATTGACACAATGGGGGCTATCGTTTTTAAGCTCACCAGATGGCGCCACTGTCGAGTAAGGTCCTTTCATTAATTCTATTTTATACATTAAAGTACAAATAACTTCATAAAAAGTTTATTTCATTTCGATTACAAATATTCTCCCTAACATAAACAAGCATGAAACATCTAAAAATCATTCTACCTCCAAGTACTTACTAACAAATGAGATCCTAAGTTGCTACTTAAAATCTTCAAGTCATAATTAATCAGAAATGACTCAACCTCGACCAGAATCATGAATATTAGTTAGAATACGTGATAAAAGCACGCAATTCGCGAAAACTCTATGACATCTGACATTTCGGAAGACCTTACTCTACACAAACGCCTTTAGCGGCGAATTCATGCGCGATAGCTCCCATTGGCGGACGAGTATTACGTTTGATGTAAAAGCAGGCGCCCATACAACAGTGACGGCCGTAGTTTTTCACGGCGGCAATAAACGTGTGTAGACAAGAAGCGCAAAAGAGGTTGATTTCTGTTTTAAGCTGAGCCATAAGTACTCAGGTGACACTCATATTCTCTACCCTTCAGAATGATTGGAGTAAGCTTTAGATAGACAGCACCTCGTCAATCATAAAATGGTATTATTTTAGTAATTTTTCATTGTATTTAGCCCAGATCCTGCGTGTGTTCACACCAGGATGCTAAAACCCATTTAATAGTCAATGTCTAAACAAACTTTCTTTATTCTACTTAATCATTCCAATTCAGCATGTTCTCGACTATAGCAAAATGACGTTGACAGCAAGGTCGTAAGAGAAAATTCACATAGATACCTATTACATGTTTTCTTCTAAATTGCCCTTCAAAATGAAATATCGCTTAATTAAAATTCTTAGTTTTAAAAACAAGGCGAACCATCCATCAATAGATAAACCTAACCTAGATCTGTTTATTTGTATTTTTTTTGCATGGAAAGAAATACAATGTTTTATAGAACCATTTTGGCTGTACCTAATCTGATTCCCAGGAAAAAAATACAGTTAGTTAAATTTCAGATGAAAATCAAGCTACATCTACGAGTATAGTTAACTTTTTCAAATATTTGTAATATCATTAAAATCTCAAACTAATTTTGCTAAAAAGAATATTCCAGGAACGGAAAAAAATGCAAAACAGAATTCTCGGCAAAATCGTTTTACAATTATATCTTCTTGATAACCTGGAGAAAAGGAAAAAAGACTAAAATCTACCAACACTGAATCCACCATTTTTAGAGACAGAAAAAACTGGGTTTCTCGTGTCCTGCGCTGGTTATCATAACAAGTTTAAAAAAAAAGATCTTAAAAATATCCCATATTCTAAGAAATGCTAAAAAATGATTAATTAAATTGAAGAGTACAGAAACAAAACGGAAAGAAAATATTTCCTGAAATTCTCTTAAATGAAAACTTTAGCATTGTTGAGCGTTGTCCCAAAAACAAATTGGGGCGTACATGGTTGCGTCATTAACAACTGTGCAATAGAGTGACTGATACGAAACCGCGGGAAAATGTTGTGGTTACGCTCCGACATTTTGTTAATCCGAGTCATGACTGGATACGTTAGTGATATATGTACATACTTTCTGTATGATGTACTTTCCAGAATTTGATCCTTAATAGCCACGCTATTGAATGGTGTGTTTTTTTTAAACAACGGGCTTTTTTTAATCCAATCATGCAGTTTTAGTTTTCATCAAAATTGGGCTCGATACTCCTTTGAGTAGTCTTCGCTATTCCTCATAGTTTTTATTTGGATATCCACGCCTACTTGAAAAATTCACCCAGTATATGATCAAACATATTTTTATTTGTGTTTAAAATATTTTTCACAAGATTTGCACCCTGTATTTGTAATGGATTTTTATTTTTAGTTGTGCATTTATTGTATGTTTGTTGAGGAGAAATAAGAACCTCATCCACTTATTTTTCAGTATGATAAAAAATACTGCTATAAAAGGCTAAGTGGCTAAGTAGGCTAAGTGTCCTTTGTTGACCAGTGATATAGCACAGTCCATCCTCCTCCATCACTGAATTTACTACTGATAAACAGAGGTGTGACGATCCCGACATACCAATTAAACACATGATTTTATTTTGATTTTTTCACACATTCATACTTAGTCCAATTGTAATGACATGTTGTATACCCAACTGACATATTTTTAATTTAATTTTTATTTATCTTATATACCTATGTTTAACAAAATAAATGATTGATTGATTGATAGTTTTCAATCAAAACATAATTATTATCATTCGTCAATTACTCCAACTGCTTTCCTCTCTCTCTTTCACTGTCTTTTCTTTTCAGAGGAGGAGTCCTCAAAGATAACCTTTAGAAGAAACGGATGTTTATGTCGGATTCCTAAAATTTAAAACACCATGGCTTCACGAGTCTCTGTGTAGTGGTGAAAACTCATCTGTATGTTAACAACAAATGTATCCGATTAGCTATCAGCTATAAAATAAACGAATTTATACCGACACTGTATAAGACAAGTGTAGTCTTAACTCCATTTGACATAGGGGCGCTTCTAGTAGGTTATAACTATCGGTGTGCACGTGTAATTTTATTACGTTTGTACCAGCACTTAATGGTTCGAAAAATGTAATTTCTACTTACTTCCACAAAATTAAAGGTAAAATGTGACATATTTATTGCTTCTAATAATGTTATTTATACGATTGCTGTGTTAATATACGTGAGAAATGGGCTTCCCGTTTGATAAGAAAAACAGTTATCAAGAAAATGGTTTGTGCCTATAATCTTGCTTAATTCAGTACTTTTGATTGTGATCTAGATATTTTATTTAGTTCTGTCACGAAACTAAGTAAATCTGGCAAAAGAGGTTAGGACTTATTATTCAAAAAAAACAGCCAAGTGCGTGACAGGCCACGCATAATGTAGGTCCGTAGTTGCCCATCAAAATATGCGGACACTTTCTACAGTCCGATTTGCCTCCGAACGATGATTTGTATTGTAATATAAAAAAAACAATCTTACATTTGCAGTTTAAAAACCTGTACTCCCATACATTATGCTTAGGAAAAAATGTTATACAAATAAATTTTAAAAGTTGGTCGACACGTAAACTTGTAAAGCGTTCTTAGCCGTGATAGTTTTGCTTTTAATTTCGTTATATATACTATTGCCATGAATTTCTTCACACTCCCAAACACAACCGTTTAGCTGGTAGGGAGGCACTGCTGGGGGGGACACTTGAGTCTAACAAAAATTAGCACATTAAAGCTTAATATTTCACAAACGAATTCCTTAATCAAAAATGATTCTAACAAACCTGCAATATTATTTTAAGACCTATCCAACAACTTCCCATACTATGGATTACGCGAGAAAAAAAAACCACATAGGGGATGTGGTTTTTTTTTCTACGTGTACAGGAGATGCCCTAAAAAACATACTTTTCGAGATTTTATTTAACCACTTTGTCAGCGTAATTAATCTGTATATTTATGCCAAATTACAGATTACTAGTACTAAGAGTCTTTGATCTAAGCTGCGAACAGACAGACAGACGGACATGGTGAAACTATAAGGGTTCAGGATGTTGAATACGGAACCTTAAAAACCTGTTTAAACTACACATTTGAACGTTGTCTACAAAAATAAAAGCCCAATTAAAAAAAAAAAACCCCTTGTTTGATATTCATTATGAAAATATTTTACGTTAGGAAGTCAAGAACTTATTATTTAAAAATCCTGATTCCACCTAACAAAATTTTAATGTTGTCTACGAGAATTACAGCCCAATCAAAATTAATTTTCTCCTCCTGTTTGATATTCCATGAAAATATTCAACATTTTCCTAGCTGTAAAATTCATTCTTATACTAATTAAATGTACTAGATTACCTAAAACAAGAGAAAAAGACTAGAATTTCATGTTCAGAGTCCCTGAAAATGTTACAGAAGGCTTACGGTGAATCGACTTTAGCAAAAACACGTGCTTATGAGTGATAAAAAGCGTTTAAAAGCGGTCGAGGTGTGATGAAATATTTGCCTCGCTCTGGTAGGCTATCAACGCCTTCCATTTTCTTTCGGTTAGAAGACATAAAGGAGAATTCGCGGCGAGAACTGAACTCAATTCTGGAAAAAGCGTTAAAATAATTTGATGATTGGGTTATTTGTTACCGTAATTGTTTCTGAAGGAGTATACTTTGAAGGCGATAAAATAACTTTTTATGAATAACTAACATTTTGTATTATTGATCGTTTTCCGAAAAGTATTCTTGTCAGAGTAGTAATACATACACATACCATCCCAACATAATTATCAACCTAATTAAACATGATTATCACCCTAATCATTTATTGTATAAAATTTCCTCCAGGGGAATATTACCCTGGGTAATAAAATTACCCTGGGAAATATTAGCATGGTGACCCTACAGTGACTTATGATATATGTGTCATTTACAACCATGGGTTATTATGAGTGTCATTATCAAACTAATCACTTTTGTCCACTAATGGTGGAAGTATTAAACGTGGTAGCGTGACGCTTGAATTATTATATTAATGGATGAAATTTGACACAGGGATCTGCCCTTTCAAATCCTTTTAATCGATTTGAAATTGATCTTAAGCTACATATTTCATGTTTATACATTTTTCCTATCAGTTATACATTGGTGTTGTTGTAATGCAATAAAACCAACAGTGAAGTGATCATCTGCCTAGCCTTTTCCCAACTATGTTGGAGTCGGCTTCCAGTCTACCCGGATGCAGCTGAATACCAGTAACATGGTACGACTGGCTTTTTGTTTTTACTATGGACACTTTTAACGTGCCCTCTGCACATCTTGCTACATCGTTCTCACATAATGTACCATCTCAACATGAATCATGTAACCAAAGTTTTGTAAAAATATACTGATTTAAAAGAGTGTCCATGGAGCTTCTTGCCCGTTCTTCTCCATAGAGATCTACGGTAGGGAATGGGCAACTACTGTACTTTCACAGTTTTTATGAATTATGACTGGGACTGTAGCTTCATTACATTGTTATCTTCAAAAGTGCCTGTAATTGGCCAACTTGAAATAAATGCTTTGATTTTGGTTGTTTTTTTTGATATATTACCTCCACGACCCAGTTAGTTCTGGGTAACAGATAGTGAAATGTTTCTCAATTATAACAAATCTTGCAAAAAATTAAATAAACAGATCAACTCACAAACTCAAGTTCCATAAAATAATGAACCTTCTTAGGTGCGATTAAATGTCTTTTGATGTTGACCTAAAAAATAAAGGTAGTCAAAGTTTTTGTGGTTCAAGAATAGGCCACGCGACGGGCGACGGTATGGCGTCGCCGCACCTGATGGGGTGACGGAAGCGCAGATTAAACCAACCGCCAAGCGTTGGAAGCTCAAATAGATGGTAGAAGTGTTCTGTTTAGTAATTCGATACCCTTTAAAGTACGCTCCAAAGCTGACAATGGTTTACCTACTTAAAAGAAAAAGTAGAAAAGTACTAAATTCAGTATCACTAACAGTAACTGACCAGCATTTCAGAGCAAAATTAAAAAAAAAAAAATGATCCCAATCCCGTTGTATTTTTGACGTTCCAATATTGCCTACATTAATCACAAAAAGTAAATGATTTGAATATAAATTGAATGAAATCATTTGCAAACAAAGGTCGGGTTTTGATATTTATGAATGAAGACGCGGCAAATTAAAGCTTGTGTGGGTGTGAGTAAAGAAACATTTTGTGCGTATTTTTTGTCATAAAACCTAATAAGAAGTTATTTTTAACGTATGAGGTGCGTATAGTATAGGACGGAATACTCGTAACTCAAGTATATTTAAATTGGTAGGTATTTAAATTGATTTTTCATTTACTTTTCCGTTCAAGTAAATTATCTAACGTGGATAAATTCTGCCTATTTCTTTGAGAAATTCAAGCGATGATAACATTCAGGCAAAACAGACCTTACACGTTATACTGTAAAGGATTTATTACGAATACAAAATTGCAAATTAACTAAAATATAGAATAATCTGCTGCGATTTTCTTCGTCACTATTAGACAGGTTAATCAAATGCAATTTTTGAAACAGCTCTGAGCGCTCTACTTTTAATTTGTAGACCCAAATCTTCTATCACTTTCTAGATACACTGGACATACAACAAAAAAACAAAAAAATGACAAACTAAAAAATGATTCCCTTTAAAGTCGAGTTTTCTTTGCACTGAAAATGGATCGTAATTATTACATTCCCGGAATTCTGATGTAACGTTATCAAGCGTGATGTAAATCGAAGTATGATATTATTAAAACATCCCACACGCAACACTCACATGTAAGGTTGTGTATTTTCATAATTTAATATACTCAACGAGCCAGTTTTCTTAGAAGGGGATCGCAAAAGGTATTCTGTAGCTTTTTAGATCCAAATTTTGTAGAAGAAGGTATTTAGTTCTTTGTAGTAATAATGGCAAGCTCATTGCCAAACAATGAGTCACATTCTAAGTTTTCTGAGACTTAAGTTACTAGTTGTTTGGTTGAGTTACAGCAGACTGATGGTAAAGGTAACTAAAAACCTGATCCAAATTTACGAAGTAAAACAAGTAAAGAGCCTCGCTGAAGCAAACTGGGAAACTCAAAACATTTTGTTTTCATATAAACAAGTTAGTAACACTTTTGAATTTTCGATCTAGTTGGCCATCCTGCCTTCTTATGCCTACTCCGGTATCTAGTTATGATGGATTCAGTACATGATTCGAGACCCACCATTGTTGTTTCATACTTTTGTATATTTTAGGTTGTATGCTATTCTAACAGATTATCATTACAAACTCAATATATATCAATAGCTTTCTTTAAGGCGCCACCATTACAGTTACTTTAAATTATTACCCCATTCCGAAACTCAAGCCTTATTTTGCGTAGTATAAAATTTTTATGCAAAATTGGAGTATTGCCAAAATAGTACCTATAAACTCGTGTCGTTCAGTTACAACGACGGTTCACAGGAAATGTGGGGACATTAACATTGTGTGTTGTATATGACGGTCTAATTTATTGCAATATATTGTTGGTTTCATACTGGATTTTGTGCAATAATTAAATATTAAATTATTAGGCCATCCATGTTGGGTGGTCGTTACGATGTGATTTGAAAATACGCGGCCCACTAATTTCAAAGCATTATTTATAATCGCTGTTAAAAATTGGTGCCTGGTATTACAAAACTTGGGTATACAAAGGCCAAATTTATGCCTATGTACTACTCTGTCAAGAAAGTAATCGACCGATCACGATCACGATCCGATCACGATCCGATACACAAAATGTTAGTTATTCATCCAAGGTTATTTTATCGCCTCAAAGTATGCTCCTTCAGAAACGATACACTTACGCCAACGAATAATCCAATCATCCAATCATCAAATAATTTTTTAAACGCTTTTTCCGGAATTGCGTTGAGTTCTCGCCGCGAATTCTCCTTTATGCCTTCTTACGAATGAAAACGGGTGCCACGAAGTGGGAATTTGAGTTAAGGAAAAAGAAAGAAGTCGGCTGGAGCCATTTGTGGTGAATAAAGTGGTTGCTCGATGGTATTTGTTGAATTTTTGGTCAAAAATTCGTTCACTATGATGACCATGTGCAAAGGCGTATTATCGTGTTGGAAGATCCTCAAATTTGCTTTCATAACGCTCAAATAATATTCTTTATTTACTGTTTGACCTTCCGGCAAGAATTCCGAGTCTACAACACCGTGATTGTCAAAGAAAACAGAGTCGAAGAGACAAAGTCGATCAAAAGTCAACGTCATGTTGACTACATGACGTTGACTTTTGATCGACTTTGGCGTGGTTTTTTCGGTTTCGGTTCGGTTGGAATGCGCCACTCCAAAGCTTGTTGACTACTTTGTATGTCAAACTTGTAAACCCACGTCTAATCACCACAATGTTAGGTCGAAATTGACTTGTTCTAGCATGTCCTCAGCGACTCTTGCGATTGAGTTTTTGGAGAAAATTCAGGTCTTTTAGAACTAGCCGAGCGGCAACATGTTTCATACCCAAGTGATTATTTAAAATGGCACGGATCGACTCGTAAGACAGAAAGTTCAGCAGCTATCTCTCTCAAACTTGAATGAGGATTTTCAGTCACTATTTCCTTCACTTTGCGATGTTAACTTCAGTTGAAGACTTTGATGGCCTACCAGAGCGAGGCGCTTTGTACCACTCATAAGCACGTGTTTTTGATAAAGTCGTTTCACCGTCTTCTGTTACATTTGCAGAGGGACTCCGAATAAAAAATTCCATTGGCGATGCAAAATTTAAGACAAACTCTTTGTTCGATGTTTTTGTCCATTACCTATGAAATTCACAATACACACAAGATATGATCTAACTAAAAACAGCACTGTATTTAAGCTAAATAACAGAGACAACTCAAACTCCGCGCCAAAATGGAAAACAAACAAAAAATTGAATTTGTAGTCATTAATAAATCATCCATTCCCGATACTTTTTTGACTGAATGTATTTAGATTCGAAGTAAGTTATTTTTGGCCAGTTAAAAAAGCAAAAAATATTAACTTGGGCAGGACTAAAACTTCAATTCAATCTTCTTCTTCTTTATTCTTCTTCTTCTTTTTTTCTTAAATTTTCGTCGAAGTAGTAAAATTAATAACAGTTAAGCGAAAATGTATTAATGAAAAACTGTATTCTTTAAACCTTATTTATATCCGAAACAACGACAAAGGATAGGATGCTATTTGTTTCACATTTAGGTAAAATTAAAGAATGAAAAAGTATATAATGAACTCACTACGACACGCTGTGACATTTGTCTCAAATGTTACAGCACCATGCTGAGATAGTGGCCTTTTGGTTTCGCACGGGACTAATTAAAATATTTATATAATTATGTCCTAATTTTAAGTGTATCTCATGTGTCCTGTTGTGAAATCAATAAATACTTTTTCTTTCTTTCTTTCTTTCACTAACGCCACCATGCATTTCCGCTGCTGTTCCTAGTTATGAGTAGTAATGACGAAGTGGTAACGTATTCGTGCCGTGGTGAGTATTGATTGGTGGTGTATTCATGTCCCCGGTTAAGGAAAATGTTCTGAGAAAATTAGCATGTCCTAGCATTAAAAAAAAAAACGAAAATATGCGACAGTATACTTCAACCTACACTGGGGGATTATCGCATGTCACAGAGAGGAGGCCTGTGACCGAAGGGTCACTGAAGAGTGGTTGTAGGCTAATCCTTATGATGATGCAAAGTTCCTAAGACTAACTAAAGTAACGTGCATTAGATTTACTTTAGGCCGTAAAGTAAGAGGCTCATTAGTATTTAATACCCCTATGTGTGGCACTAACGCCACGAACCCTTTTGCGGGTAGCATGCATAACTTCAAAGGGTAAGTTATGTTGAAATCTGCCACTAATCTTTTTGAACACGGCTATTTTATCTTTTTTATAATAGGAGCAGTGATTCATATAACATAACATCACGCCTGTAATCCCCGAAGGGTTAGGCTGAGGTGTACTCACATTTCGTTAATTATGTTTAAGTTCCATGTAACAAGGGGCGACCCTATAGCCATCAACCGGTCACAAATCGAGATTCCGTGGCTACTGCTAAAAATTCCTGATGAAAAAACCCAATAACACTTTGCCCGACCTGGGATTCAAAACCAGGACCTTATGCTCAGCAGTCGCTCTTGAGACCACGAAAGAGGCAGACGAGATTCTTTCGCTTTAATTTATTTACTACCCATTTTTGGGGCTTCTTTTTAATCTGTATATTGGTTGTTAAACAACCTTTGAAATACTTAATTGAATTTCAACTTTTATTACGGTCTACCTTTTTCAACCGACGAAAAAAAGCAAGAAGTTACCACCAAATTACATGTTTAATGGGACACTAAATGGGTCACCAAATTTTGGGTTGACTCTATTTAAATTGTCATCGACACGCTCAAAAAGAAGATGGGACACTATTTATTAACTCACCGAACGTAAAAAGTACAAGCGTATATAAGTAACGTACGAGGGTTCACATTGCCTCGATTGTTGTAAAAATATGAATAAAAAACCGAATCATTCGCACTAAGTTAAAGTGACTGTATGAGTGACTAAACCCTTTCGTCAAATGTATTGCTTTGACGAAAGGTTCAATCTCGTGAACAAAATATCTGACATTCATCAAATCAACAAAGGGCAAAGGAGGAAGAAAATAACGAAATCGTTTATCAATAATGCACCTATAACTATTTATCTCCAAAAACAAAGCAAATCCATAACCTTTGCGTCTTCGATTTCACTCCGCCCAATAAAACTGACACCCATTATATTGTCAGCCAAGTAAATAAATGATTCCGCACACAAAACAAATACCTATATATTTATTTAGTTTTGATTGTCTAAAAGTCAGAAAGGGCAGCATCCATTTGTCGCACGGTTAAATTTCCCTTTGAAGTCATTTTTGGTAACCTACCTGTTTGATCAAGGTACACCGCTTGAAGTATAAAGGTTAGCATAGACTAAATAGTAGGTAATTAATTAGAAAAGGGAAGATATATAATTTAAGTTATTTGGGATTGAGAATTAATTTGACTGGATAAGTATTAGTATTATATTTATTTTTTCATGTATTTTAAGTACCTGTACAAATACATAGAATCTGAAGAAGGTTTACAATGTGAAAGTAGTTTGGTTAATGGGTTCTATATCATAAAAAATACAATTATCACTTATTGAACTACAAAAATAGTTTTTCTTCGCTAATATTATTATACTACAATAATATTAGGTGTTCCGATATTTATTTAGATTTTGATTGTTACAAAGTTCCATTATAAAAAAGCTGCATTCGATTCATGATATAATGAAGTCAATCATTGATTAACTGGCCTATGTGTCACTTAATTCACCACTGAGTAAGGTGTTATTAGTTAACTGAAAGTTCATATTGCCGGCTCTAAAAAAAATACAGCCATCACACATAATCTCTGAAAAAAGACACAAACTGTCACTTAGCCGGTAAAAATGAACGCACGAGATTAACAACACGTCGAAAAAATAGCACCCTGCAAAGTGCGTATATCCCAACAAAATCTAAAGAAAAAAACCATATTCCACCTTAATATTTAACGACTTCCCTAAAACTAATTTATCAAAGTTCACGGTATGTTTTACAAAGAACGTGGTACTTACAATGTCGTCGGCTTCCCAACTTTTTCAATCTTATCAAACACGAAAAGTTTTACTCACTTCACAGCACACACAGAAAAATACATGAAACACGACATTTATTATTAAGTTAATTTATAATTAAATATTTAATACACAGATTTATAATTACTTATATGTTTAATTTAAATTTTATCTAAAATGTTCGGCAGTTCGCGAGTCTGGGTAGCGCGCCCGTCCGACTCTCACGGCTGACGGTTTCAGAGTCGCTTTACCGCTGAAAACTGAAGTGAAGATGGGTCTCGTCTCTACGCAACGTATTGGCCGCTTTACATGTCAACTCTACATGACTACTTATTTTATTTGAACTACTGAATTGGTGCATTAGTTATATCATATTAATAAATAAAGTTATATATTTTTTTTTTTTTTTTTGCAATTACTCGAAAGTTGTATTGTCAGTGCTTCAGACAAGCAGTTGTTTAATCAAAATAATTGTATTCAGCTGCATCCGGACTTAGACCGGAAGCAGGCCAAAACTTAGTTGGAAAAAGGGTAGGCAGATGTCGAAGATTATCAATACTTATTATAATTAATACTTACTTTGATGATGTCTCGTAGAATGACGATAAAAATACAATCAACATCATCACCATCATCTGCCTAGCCTTTTCCCAACTCTGTTGGGGTCGGCTTCCAGTCTAACCGGATGTAGTTTACATGGAGCGACTGCCTATCTGACCTCCACAAACCAGTTAATACTGGGTAGTACGATACCTCTTGGTAAGACCGGTTGACAGACTTTTTAGGCCACTGACTACCTGTAACGACTGTCAAAGATGTACAAATGACAGCCGGGACCAAGGGCAAAGGCTTAACGTGCTTTCCGAGACATGGAGGAAACTCGGTATGTAATGGGTGGTCACCCATCCACAAACCAACCAAGGCAAGCACGGCTTAACCTAAAGATCGACCCGAGCGGCTGTTATTATTTTGCCACAAGCTCCTCGACGACAAAAATACAATAAAGTACTTAAAATGTTAAAAACATTGGATTTTTGAGAAAAGAACAAAAGCAGAATATTTTAATTTATGTAGAAACTTAATTCAATATATAAATAAATAGAGAATATTTAATCGAAATTCACAACATTATGACGTGCTGTAACTTGTGTGATTCTGAATGGAAAATAATGTAGAATATTTTCATTAAACTAGATTCGATGAAACTCGCTCTTAGTTTTGTTAGTATTGTTAAAACAGTATTTCGTAAACAACGTTCTAAAATAAGATCAAAGTCGTTTGTGTGTCTTCTAAGAATATTTAGTATTCACTCAAAATGACATGATAATTACTATGTCCTAAATGTTTAAACAAAATATCTATTCTTGGTTTATATCAAAAATCTGGTCTGTCAATATAAGTTTTCAAACTGACAAATAGTTAATAAACATGGTAAATATCCCGTTTTTAGTGTTCTGTCAAGTCAATTGCCTAATTTTAGAATATTTAGTTGAGACAGGCAAAAATATTGTAAAACCTAGATCAAGACTGATCTTGATCTAGGTTTTACAATTTTTTTTTTTAAGTAAGTACATTTACTTACTTGACCTTTTGTTCCAAATTTCCTTAGGATGAAAAATAGTTCTTGTTACCAGTTTATGTAACAAGAACTAAAAGAAAGAAAAAAAGATTAAAATATTAAAAAAAAAGATAAAGATTAAAATATGTATGATAAAGATTAAATTATGTCAGTTTATACACAATATTTTAATCTTTCACTAGGAGTGTAAGATTCAAATAATGTGCCAGTTTTCATTAAGCTGTGGAAAGATAACTGAAAATTGAGAAAAGTGGGCTCTCGGACCACAACTAGTTAATCGAAGAATTATCTTGTATATTTCCATGACAAAATAAAGGTATATAATTAAATTATCTTTAACGCATGTTTCAATTCTTGACTTTTTTCCATGGGGTAGGCAGAAACTGTAGAACCAACCACATGCTAGGATTCTTTCCTACTCTTTCGCCTCGTCAACGTTCATACATCTGGTGGTATCATATATTACAATCATAAAATCCTAAATCTTATGCTAATAAACACCAGATACGAAGAGGCTGTAAAATGAAGTGCTTAGTAACCTCCTTCATCTTTATAGCAGACGTTTGCACCGAAATATCAATTTGACGTATAATCACGGATTAATAACGTCTTAGACGGATGTCATTAACTTCAGCGGTTGGACATAATCGGGCGACGGATTAACCCGTCAACCGTCATAATATAATCGTAGATTAGAAATAGACGCAGAGGTGGAAAAATGGTTGAGCTGAGTGAGTATTCCAATATTACTCAGTTAACTGGTTTTTTAGTATACCTAATAGTGTCATGATTTTTTGTTAACAAATTGTTATCGCCTATTCATTCGCCAAAAGAGGTCATTTTGTTTATTGGCCGTTAAGTTTAGTGGTTAATGTTGTTGTATTTAGTAGAACAACACTAGTTTAAGTAGTACTTGTAACATAAATTTTTA
Source organism: Lycophotia porphyrea (assembly GCA_950005105.1). NCBI lineage: Eukaryota > Metazoa > Arthropoda > Insecta > Lepidoptera > Noctuidae > Lycophotia > Lycophotia porphyrea. Next base: position 15,401,172 of record OX465388.1, on the reverse strand, counting down.
TTACTATTTCTATGTGTGGAATCTCTCGTAATAAAATTACTTTTCTAATTTATCAAAGTATATTTTTTATTAATTACAACAGTTCATTCAGGGCCCGAGTTAGTCTGTAAGTTATTTTCTTACTTATGATATTTTCTTGTTCAAAAAACATTGTGATCTTGTGCGTATGATCTACATAAAAATGCTCGCAAATTCCTCAAAATCAGGCACAAAGTAATTTATGCCGTAATAGAATCTGACCCTAAACGGAGTGCCTAGTTTAGATGCAAAGATCGATCGATTAGAACCTGCTTCAAGGGCGATGGACCAAATAAGGACCAAATTCTTCTGTCCCTTGCCGGAGATAACCCTAAGAGCTTTTTGCGATTAATATAACAATACGATCTCTAACACGGTGGCTACATTAGTGGACAATACGTGATACGAACAGTATCTCGTTTGATATTAGATACAGAAGATTTTATAGGGTTAAAAACTTCGTGCTATTTTTGTAGCGCGAAGTCCTGTGCAGCGTTTGTTTAAAAGGAATAAGGATGGGTATCATAAAATCGTTCGACTTACTCCCCGTGGACATTCAAATAAAAAAAATATGGTCTTTTCAGGGACACTGAAAGTCATCTGTGTTAAAAAACCTGTAAATCAACCATAATTAATTGAAGTGGTTAAACAAATAACTCTGTTTTTAGACATTAGTCTTTTTTTTAATAGGTGCCTACCTAATTTGTGGTCGTAAAACCTAGGTATAAATTAAAGAGAATAGTTGACATGCTAGGTCAGTCCTTTGGAGTAACTAACGTTGGGTGTAATGAGGAATGTGGTCGTACCTTTCATAAAGGTTCCTAGTCCCGCCAAAACATTATATGCGGGGTGATGATCACACGTCCTTCGTATCTTACCTTTCCAACTAAGTAAGAGATTTCGAAATAAACATTAGATTACTATTTTTTGTACCTCTTCTCTGTATTAAAATGTGTACATAAATAATATCGATAAATTATATAAATAATCGTTTTATTCCTTTATTGATCATACTTGATGATAATTGTTTCGTAAGTGGAACTAACGAGAATGATGTTGATATACTTTAGTTTCACTTGTTCCACTAAGAAGAACCATGGAACTACTGAGAAAAAAAAATCTCACTAGTTCCATGGAACTAATTGCTGGTGGAACTAGTGAGAATGATCCGATAACTTGGAGCGGTTAAAAATGACTGTCATCATTTTCGTAGTAGCATTTCAGATCACAAAATAAACAGATAACGAGGTTGATGCGACAAGTTAAAAAAAAAATACAAAATGAAGAAATATTTGAACAAACATTTGTAACAAAGTTTGGGTTATTGGCACACATTGTTGGCACATCAATGTTTCTTAACAGTCGTATTTTATCAAGGAACATTAATTTAACGGCAGTCACAAATTGGGTATCTACCTATTGACTCCGTACCCATGTCAAATGTAGGTTTTTAGCTTGCTACCTTTATCTCCCTTAAAATGTAGAAATCATTCATTGCCTTACGATTCCGTAAGAAAGTAATGATATCTTGAACCATGTAAACACACCTACTTCTTTAATTATATAAACAGAGCTTTTTTCACGAATGTAAATAGCTGAAGCAGTGGATGGCACAATCGTGAACTGTACAGTAAACGGTAGATCTAACAACGTCGATTTCTCAAACGTAAACGAACGTATTCCTCCTGAATCATTGAAGCAGTGACATAATCAGTGTGTGAAGTTCCCACTGCTGGGACGCAGGGAGTGGGTCATAATCCATAGAAGTTCCATGTCTTCGAATATCAGTTCTTGGACATCGGCCTGACGGATGGACTTCCTTTCCCGTAATCGTCATCATCATCACCTGCCTAGCCTTTTCCAACAATGTTGGGGTCGGCTTGCAGTCTTACGATTCAGCTGAATACACATTTTACAGATTTTTCATTTTAATTTTAACAGTTGCTATAAATATAAAATACTGGTATTCAGCTACCACTGCCACTGCTAACTAAGTTGTGGAGCTCAGATAGGCAGTTGACTATCTGACCTCTACAACCGAGTTAGAAGTAAAGATGAAATACAAAACCTGGTTGCCTAAGTTCGATGACGTGTCAGGCACGTAGTAGGGACCATTACTACTAGGTCACCACCGCTCCCGTTAAGGCAGTTAGGTACTTCAAAAATATTAATACACCATTTCTAAAATTAGATTAGCATAGAAAAATATTTCACCCAAAAATTGCTTTTTGTAAAAGATCAGTCACCCGTTTTATTGATGTCGTTGAAAGCATCCCAATAATAACATGTAATTCTGAACATTGGCAGCGCCGGGGACCCATTTGATGTCCGTAATCCGAAACTTACAGAGTAACCAGCTAAAGGGTAAAGATTAAAATCGTTAGACTCGCCGCGATAAGAAATTATGAGGCACGTTTATGTTTCTTTGGCAATTACGTTTGGATACTATAATATGCTTGATAGCTCATACTATTTGTATCCATCGTTCCATGTGGTATGTGCGAAACGATGCGAGGAAACTCCTTTCTGGTAAACACTTCTTCGCGCGGCCCACAGTGGAACGAATGTATGGGAGCGGTTGGACGTAGACATGTCCGAAAAATAAGAGTAAAATTATGACAAACTAATGATGCCATCTTATTCGATTACTTAATGCCTTCATAAATTGTGGTGATGAATTTCTTCATAACTCCCATATTTCGGGAGTAATTTGAGAAAATGTGAAATTTTACTATGAAAATGAGTGTATCGAGCTCTCTCCCTCCTGATTCCGGGCTTGTTTCAAGTACCGGTCTCTAATATCGTAATGCTATTACTAAGAGCTATATTTAATACTAAGACACATAGTGCGCCAAATGTGCACTTTCTGGGATAAAAGGAAATGAAAATTTAAAAAAAAAAACGTTTTTTCCCCATTTGTATTTACTTTAAACCGCAGACAGACTTATTAAGAGGTCTATAAATATATTATATATATACAGAAATATATATTAACAAAAATATTCACAAGAACTGATGAGAGTATGACTTTTAAGTAAGTTGATAATAAATTACCTAGTTTCATTAAAAGTACAATAAATAATTAAGATGTAAGCTCTAATTTACTAAGTTACACATTTTAAAACAATAACATCATTTAATTATCTTCGTCATCATCATCATCATCAATTAATTCAAATTCAGAATCGATGTCCGCTAAATCATTTATGTTAACAAATTCGATATCACTTTTCTCAGAATCCGTAAGCTCATAAAATTCCTTAAAAGAAGATTTTTTTACAAACTTATTTCCTTTTGGACGGATACTTGTAACAAGTGGATCAGAAGACAGTAAAAGATTGTGCATAATATCTTCATTGCATGAGATACTGCTATGCTTTCGAGAATGCCCCTCTCTATATTTTCTAAAATCTTTATTTCTAGCCTCAGATGCCTCTTCGGATAGAAAACCAATGGGCACAATTGACATGTTCTGAACTATGTCTGGCCCATGCATTAAAATTTTATGAAGTGAAGAAGGCATATAATACCATGGGTATAACTCCACGTAAAGCTTAGCAGTATCAAAGCAGAACTCTCGGAATTTAGTTACGTTGATCTTCTCTCCTGATGAAATACACTGCAAGATCACACAGATTTTTCTTAAAAGCATAGCATCTATTCCGGTCAGTTCAGCAGATTTAGTGTAGTTTTCAAAAAATCTCCTTGCCGAGTTGCCATTGTTGGTGGATCCACTGCCTTGTTTCACAACATCGAGAAGTAAGCCCGTTTCTCTTCTTACAGCCTCTTGAACTCTTTTCTTCCTGTCATCAACTTGCCTTTTTGCTATATCACCCCTTACTTGCCATGATTTTATGTCTAATTTGTAGGAAATGTGTAATAAGCATTCCATTGAGCGAATCCAAGCGTGAAGGGTGCTTAAGCTATATTTATACATGTCCTCGTTTGCGTGTTTATCTTTGATTAACTCTAAATTATTCATTTCTTTAGGACAAGCCTTGCATATGTCACACACTGAAGCTGCTGTATCGGATATAATGGAATGAATTTTACCATCAATCATTGTCAACAGCAGTTGGTGTTTGACACTAATTCCATCAGTGATGGTGGATGGAGTTAAGGCTTCAATCTCTGCTTCGATTTCAGCCATCTCTCTCTGCACATTTTCTTTGGTTTCCTTTATAAACTTAAACAATATTGGCCGGCAAAATGAAGTGGAAGATGGTCGCTCGTTTTCCCAAATTGTTACACCTTTTGAGACGAGCCGCAGTGGTACAAGACTAATCATAAAATTACTAGCAAGATCGATTTGCTCATCTTCACTCGTCCTTTGATGATAAATGCTTTGGCTAGATGATCCGTCAAAACCCCATTTGCTGGTCAATACGAGCTGTTGATTGGGATCAACAGGGGTTTCTAACGACCTAATAAGTCTTCTTGAGGTTAAATCCATCAAGGCTTGTAATTTGATTTTTGCAGAGCTCTCTGTAACTGTGAGATCTTCTTTGGCCGGATAGCACTTAATTTTTTCTTTAACCAACATGTAGTAACTCGGGTATTGAAGAGCTCCTTCTTGAGTGTTGAAATCCCGAAGAGTGTTATAGCGCCATTTCGATAAGTTCATCGATACATAAAGAGCCAATGCCTTCAAAGGGGATATTTCCCGTACCTGAATTGATTTACCTTCAATGAAGGCTTTGATTTTTGAGGCCTCTTCTGGATTCTCCGTCAAGTATTTCATAACATAAGCTGTATCGCTTTGTCCTGCCTTTTGAAGCGCCCTTTCGGCCGAAAACATAATTTCAGCGCTGCTACTGCTGCATGAAAGACTATCTTCAGTGCGTCTTCTTTTTTGCCGGTTACTAAGGTCCTCAAAAGATTTACGAGGACTAGGATGTGTACAAGTTGAAGCATCAGATTTAGCAGGAGAAATTATGGGCTCGATGACGTCACTTATATTTTCTGTAGAAGGTTCCATATTTTCATTCTGTAATTCCGGCCATTGAATTGCAGCCTGTAGCCAAATCTCATGTTTCTTCCGAAACTTATCTGTGCTTCTTCCAGACTGTGTCCATTTTGCATAAATGCGGTAACAGTGACGACAAACAACACAAAATCGACGACACCAGTCTTTTAAACTTGTTTCAGCACTTTCACATAACTGAACACAACTGTTATCTTTTAAAACACTGAACAAATAGTTAAAGTCGCGTAAATCTTTATGTGCGCGTGCGCATAAAGCAACGTGAATATCAAGATTTGTATTAAAATTTGGAAAATACATTGCGAGATTAGCTTGGATACAACGAGGTGTAAATCAACACTGATTTTAAAGTTACTAATAGTGACCTATTTATATAACATCCAGGTATCCCAGGTATCCTTTGTTAAATATTGCAAGGTAATTAGTTATTGTGATAATTAGTAAATGATGCATGCTAAATTAGTGTATTAAGAGCCATTTAGTAATTAAATAATAGCAATGTTCTTATCAGTAATCATTAGTGCATCAGTTTTATATGTAAACCTTAAGTCCCTAATTATATATCCTAATTAGCTTATATCTTCTCTAATTGGCTGCTCAGAAATGTTATTGTAATAAGGTAAACCTTTAGAAAAACGGTTTTAATCAACAAAATAAACAAAAAATAAAAAAATTGTGTTATAAAATAAACATCACTCTTTATCCCAGAAAGTGCACATTTGGCGCACTATGTGTCTTAGTATTAAATATAGCTCTTAGTATTAGCATTATGATATTAGAGACCGCTACTTGAAACAAGCCCGGAATCAGGAGGGAGAGAGCTCGATACACTCATTTTCATAGTAAAATTTCACATTTTCTCAAATTACTCCCGAAATATGGGAGTTATGAAGAAATTCATCACCACAAGTTATGAAGGCATTAAGTAATCGAATAAGATGGCATCATTAGTTTGGCATAATTTTACTCTTTTTTTTCGGACATGTCTACGTCCAACCGCTCCCATACATTCGTTCCACTGTGCGGCCTAAGCATCTACAGTTCGGGGATATCTAACGATACAAATCTTTGGTTTAAGGGCAAAATGCTGATGACGTCATCGTTGACCTCGTAGAGAAGTATGGTTGTTACATTTTGCCGAACATTGCAATTTATACCTTATAACAATTGCATAAGACACATAACGCATGCTTGCCGATTGCAAGGATTATACTGTATACTATTTTTCGAATCGAATCTCAGTCTTTGATTGGATTAAAATGCCTCACAGAATCCTGAGATATGTATAAATTGGGAAGATTGACCTAGTTTGTGGATGGAAGTTCGATCAAATTGATGTATGGTTTGGTATCGCGGTAAATATCAATGTTTTAGCAGTGTTGGAACTGGGTGGCTGGTATTGGCAGGATTTATGAATCAATTTGGCGTATCATTAATTTTCTGATAATTTTCAATGATTAAAATTATGTCTATATCCAAAACACTTGGTTTGGAGTGGTTCACTATCACTATCGTGTTATAAGCTCCTTATTTAAACCCCCCAATATTCTAAAGTCAAATTCCAGGGCGAATATCACCTTGAATACGATCAGCTTTTCTAAAGCGTTCGCGTCCGCGTTCAAAAGTTCAAAAGGTGTCAGTGACATTATTGTGCAGGATATTGACACGTCCTTCAACGCGATCAATTAGTTATTGGTGAAATCCGCCTTATGCTTTTACAAGATCATTTTCAAACTGATTTCGATCTTGGTCTTCGTGGTGAGTCACATAACGCCATACCTATATCAAGGGAGATACAAAAACTATTTGCGTAGCCGCAATCAAACTAAGAGCTTAAGTTCGTCTAAATTTGACGAATCTTGATTTACTGCCTAGATTTCCATCGCAACTACGCATCCCGACTCATCACTCAAAATTGACAATAAAACATAAACACCAAGCGTCGGTCAACGCTCTTGTAAAAGTTAAAATCGTTTGCAATAAACATTCTATTGTCTGTCAAGATGAACTTTGCTTTATGGTTGAATCTTAAACCCGTACCGAACATTATTTGGTCGTCGCCAATACTACTAGGTAATAAAATGGAAACCGAGACTGATTATTGCGACCACAGTTGCGACTTTCAGAGTTAGTGCGTTTAGGGGTTTATATCGGTACCGCTTTGGTGTCTGTCTGTCAGTCGTACGCTGGGTCTACCCACTGTCTAGGAAACTTCTCACCTCTTCTCTACCATGCACAGGGAATATATGTATAAGTGCACTTAGCAATTTGTTTAATTTTAACTATTATATGTCTGAAAATTGCAATAGTTATTATAGAAGAAGAAACGCTAAGCAGTATACCTACATATTAATGCTTGAGTCTCTACGTATGTCCTACAATGCAAATTATCATGTAAAATTAATGTGGTCGGAGTGTTGTACAGAGTTTCAATTCTTCTGTGAAGATTTCCTTGAGGTTTTTACCAACTTATGTGAGTATCAAGAACAGGCTTCGCTATGTTAAAAATAATGAAGTAGGTACATTAGGACAATTTTCAGCACAATTTTAAATTCAAAGTTTCATTCCCTAATTAATAGTTCATGTAACCACTAACCACTTTGAATCCACACTGTTGAGATGTTGCAATCAAGCGAATCAGTTCAGTTGATTCAAATTAATTCGGGATCACGTCGTCGCGATATATGCCAGAAATAGCTCATTACGCACGAGTGAAACCCTCATCAATTAATATTTTAGCAACAATCAGACGAAATCATACAAAGCTTGAACTTCGTGATTTCTATCAAATTCAACACTTGTGGTTAAACTTGAAATCAAATTAATTTTAAGACAATAGAGTGAAGTTTATTGTATTTAGTGATCGTATTCCAGTGACAAATCTAGAAATTAACGGCACGACGTACAAATTATTACGATCTAAGAAAAAAGGCGTCAAATATGAAAAGTTTGTTTCTTTTAAGAGAGGTTGATAAGTGTGCGTTGCATGGCGTTTTGTAGAAAACTGAACACATGGATGATTCATTTACATTGAACTACTCGAGTCGCGGTAGAGCAGCGGTGGCCCAGTGGTAGCGACCTCGACTTACGAACAGTAAGTCGTGGGTTCGAACCCAGGCAAGCGCATTACTTTGTGTAATTTATTTCATCACCACTGCTCTCAAAAACGGCGAAGGAAAACATCGTGAGGAAACCAGCATGTCCTAGAACCAAAAATTCGAAGACATGTGACATCTACCAATCCGCACTGGGCCCGCTAGGTGGATTATAGCCCAATCCCTCTCATAAAGAGAGGAGGCCTGTGTCCCAGTAGTGGGAACGTTACAGGCTGATGATGATGATGATGACTCGAGTTGCGATGGCAATCTTATAAGAAAAAGATACATTAACACTTTTCCTTTCAAGCATGACCCAAATAACAGAAAACATGCAGAATCACGCCACGATAACAAACATATAAGTTAACAGTATCCCTACGTCATGTTATGTCATTGACCTTTGTCCCACGTCCCCGCACATCCTGATATCCTGCGGAACGCTATTTAACATGGAGTCAAGGCCAGTCAAGGGGAAGGGCGAGCAATGGCGTGCCTACATAAAAACTTATCACCACGAATAACAATAATGGTGGAATAGATAGAACATTCGCTTTTTTGTTAACACATCCACACTGACACTATAAAAAAAGGATAATGTAAATCGGTCTATGCATTTGGCAAGTTTTTCGCCAAAACTAATTTAAACTTTTTGGTAAAATTGTCAAAGTAATTTCAGGACTAGATGAATCTTTTAAGAAGCAGATTAAAGAATGCTTTTCAGGGAAAATTGGTATCTTTTAAGGCGAGTGAAACCATGAGTAAAAGTAGTCTCACATACATGCGAAAAGTTCAAAAAGTACCATGGTATATGGTGTGGAAAAACTAACGGAAGAAAATAATGTTATGGTTACGCAAATTGTAGGGTGAGGGGGTTCTGAAATTTGTGAGGTTAAATCACCGTGAAAAGTTTCATCACATCTTTATGATGTGAATATATTGTATGAAAATTGTGTTTTCAGGGGGAATAGTTTATTAAAATTGATTTGGGGAAAATATTGCTGTCAAATATTTTTTGTTAAACCTTTTTATCAATTTAGTCTCTTCAGTGAAAAATATTTATCTGTGTGTTACATATTGGTGTAAAAGGGTGATCGCTTATCACGCACCGGTGTAATAGAAGGAGCGCTTACTGCAACTGACCCCCTTTCCGCGCATGGCAACTTTGGCTGACATGAGGTGACTACCACGCACCGGTGCAACAGAAGGAACGCTGACTGCAACTGACCCCCTTTCTGCGCATCGCAACCTTGGCTGACATGAGGTGCCTACCACGCACTGGTGCAATAGAAGGAACGCTGACTGCAACTGACCCCCTTTCCGCGCATCGCAATCTTGGCTGACATGAGGTGCCTACCACGCACCGGTGTAATAAAAGGAACGCAGACTGCAACTGACCCCCTTTCCGCGCATCGCAACCTTGGCTGACACGAGATGCCTACCACGCACCGGTGCAATAAAAGGATCGCTGACTGCAACTGACCCTCTTTCTGCGCATTGCAACCTTGGCCGTCATGTGCGTCACCCTAACTTCGCAATAGTATCATGCATCCGCGTAGTAGATTATCTTATAGAAAATTCATTCTTGGTACATACATTAATCACTTCTTTAGAATATAGTCCACATTGTAATTATTTTAAACAAATTGCCTTTTTTGCATCCTCCGGCTCCAGTTCACATAATTTGTGTGCATGTTGTAGTTGTTTGTTGGTAGTAAGGCAACTCACTCCATAGAGAAAACAATTTGGTCTATAGTAGATAGATTGTTTACGGTTTTCTTACGAGAGCGCGTGTGATCATTGTTGTTATCATTGATTTTTTTTTGTCATACAATTTATATATCTATACTAATATTATAAAGAGGAAAGATTTGTATTTTTGTATGTAACGAATAAACTTAAAACTAATGGACCGATTTGAAAAATTCTTTCAGCAATGGATAGCTACATTATGAGCGAGTAACATGGGCTATATTTTATCCCCGTACTCCCACGGAAATGGGAACTACTTGGGTAAAACCGCGTGACGTCCGCTAGTATTTGTATAAAGATAATTTTGAATTAGGTTTGCGGGCCTTTGGAGTGTGTCTAAAAAATGACTAACTCATAATATGATTCGAATCATGCATCTTTGTTTCCAAAAATAACTAAACTGTGAGTAGGTCAACATATTAATATTATATCATAACAGCTGTTCCATACATAGCCACGAAACGGTATCATTCAGAACCGTCAAGACATATTGTGACAGAGTTCTATTGTATTCGATAGTGAAGGCGTACTGTGCCTTTGTAATATTGTGTCTATTCGTTACGTGTGTCACATGTACACTTTGACGTCCCTTTTTCTTTGGTATTATTTTTATTGTACCTTAGATCGATATTTGTTGAGTAAACAACTGAAAATCAAGGATAGCGATAACGTCGTGATGGTTATGGTTACAGGTCAGTGACTTTCTTTTATTCTGTACGTATATTAACAAGTGCGAGTTGGACTCGCGCATGAAGGGTTCCTTACCATTTTAGGGAATACCCCTTTAATTTGTTTATTATTTTTTTGCTATAGAGGCAAGAGAAATAAACATTCTGTGAAAATTTCAACTGTCTTTTACTGATTATGAGGTACAGCCCGCTGACAGATAGACGGACGTTCCCCCTCACGTACGGAACCCTAAAAATGACCCCTTTATATAGTACAGACACTAATATAGTTAATAAGTTACTTTTCTATGTACAACAAAGTATCAGTACCTACATAAAATCGATTTCTTTCCTTCATTCTCCTCTTCTCTCGTAGGTATGAATCAAACTATATAAGAATAGGGTATTTCACCAAAAAAATCTAATTATTGGACAAATAAATATTGTACACATATTCTTTTTTCACGTATACACAAAATGAAGACGATACAGTGCGTCTAAAACTCGTGTGACGTCACACTTTGACTTTAAGTCACGTCACAAGCCCCCCTCAAGATGCGTTTTAACTTCGTCAGTTTTTTATTGATTTGATACAACAAAAAATACGTATCCAATATTTTTCGATAATCCAACTGACGGACTAAACAGAATATTTTTTTTTTACTCAGGAAACATCCCTATTGCTCGTCACGTCGTAATGATCATCATCGTCTTCCTGCCCTTATCCCATTCTATTTGGAGTCGCCGCAACACGTTTTCTTCTTCCATTCTCCCCTGTCAGACGTCACGGCATCATTTACTCCTTTCTCTTTCATATCACAACTCACAAAAAAGAAAATGCCCTTGTTGACGAGGACAATGAAATGACGCAAAAGTCTATACAGGGTGTAAACATACTCTTCACGAAGCCGTCAACCAAGCATTATGTACATCAAACTAAGTAACTTTACGCAAAAATTAGTGCTGGGAAACGACTTTTTTTTTTGGGCTGAAAAATCACGCACTCAAAACATTGGATGGATTGAATAGTAGTGTTCCTGGAGATGTTTAAAGTAAAAATCTTACATTAAAAACATGTATTAAAAAAAAAACTTGTGAAAAAGTTGGAACTTTGACCCCCAATATCTCCGTAACTAGAGGTTTCCCAGGTATGGTATAGAAAAAAATGACCGCAATGACGGGGAGAACAAGGGCCTTTCGGCTTCGTTAAGAGTCTGTTACACCCTTTATATCTAGATTCTTTTCAGTTTCTTTCAAGAGCAGCTATGCTTGTATGAACGAAATACGATGTTCAAATAAATGTCAGTTTTTTGCTTTTGATTATCCACAACCGATAAACAGAATCTAGCAGTAAATAAGTACCTAGTAAATAAAACTAGATAGCGCGACTGAACGAGGTCGCAGTTAGCACGTAAAGCAGTAACCATGTTCTGACATAGTTGGTTTACTGTTAACTGCCGTTTTATTGTTCACTACAAACGCCACACGCATTCTTAATTTGTATTTGATGTAGGAATAGACTTCAATTCATCATGTCAGGGTTTTTGTTTTATCTCAAATGTATAAAAATGAATAGAAAATACTAGATGGTTATATGGATAGAACTGCGTCGTTGGTAGCAAGCGCTGCTACTTCACATGAAGTTTTGTGTTCGATATCCAGGTGGGGCAAAGTGTTATCGGGTTTTTCTGTAAGAAATTTCTCATTAGTAGTCCTCAGACTTTATCCGTGTCCAGTTGATGGCAATCGGCTCATCCTGTATTTTATGGAACTTTAACATATCTGTCGAAATGAGGGAGTACCTTGTAACTAGACTTCTCACATTACACAGGCGTGATGTCGTGAACACTGTCTTCCAAACTACTGCTGAAATGAACGATCTAAGACGAAATTGCCATGAACATAACGACAAACGCACACAAAAGTGACCCGAATGGCGGACAGCCTCCACACGGACTGTACAAAAAACCAAAAATATGTCACATACATTTTCCCCATCAGTCCTTTCAGACCTTAGATTTTGTATCGCTGTCAAACTTACTGTGATTCTAATTTTCGTCATAGTTAGGTTCGCTGTAAGCCTTGTTGGTATAGTGGTCGGAAGCGCGACTGCTGAGCATCAGGTGCTGGGTTCCATTCCCAGGTCGGGTAGTGTTATTGGGTTTTTCATCAGGAATTTCTCAGTAGCAGTCACGGAGTCCAGATTTGTGCCCCGTTGATGGCGATAGGCTCGCTCCTATTACATGGGACTTAAACATAACTGGCGAAATGTGGGTGTACTATTTATAACACCTATACCTTACCCTTCTGGGATTACAGGCGTGATGTTATGTTATGTTTTAAGGTTGCAACTGAAAGGACAGTCAAATTCACAGAGATCCTATTCTGAATAAGGTTATTATTGAGTTGATGCTGTAAGATGCAAATAACTAGGATAAGATAGATCTGACTAGGTGGTTTCAGAATAACAGAAAGAAGCCTCGTCTTCCTTCGCGCTACGAATATTTATTTTTTGGTACGCGAGAATTAAAATATTTGCCACACTGTTCTCAAATTAGAACCTTCATTCTTCAAAATGTCTCTGCTAAGATATTTATATCCGTACAAGCACGTATGTCGTCACGTTCGGTAACTGGACTTTCTCGTAATGCATTTGTGATGCTCGTTTGTTTATCAGAAAACACATCTGTGTCAGATGTTCGACGTTTCAATATTAGTCCGATATGAATGGTTGGACGATTTGTTTCAGGCACTGCGATATTGCAATGCAGTAGGTATGTTTGGATAAAACGTAAATAATTACAGTATTTCTGTCAACACAATGGGGTTAAAAACTTTTTTTTAAATAAAAAAAAACGTTGCCCCACACTATGAATTTCTCCTGTATCGTGGGTGCGTTCACAAACTTTTAAACTCACATACACAAACAGCCAGACCCGGAACAGCTATCTGTAGATCATACAAATATTTGTTCCGTGCGGGGATCGAACCCGCGATACGCATCGCAGCAGTCAATCGTTAGCCACTGCACCAACCGTGCCATCAAAATTATAACAGCCGCTCGGGTCGATTTTTAGGTTAAGCTACTTTTGCCTAAGTTGGTCCATCAATGGGTGACCACCCATTATATACCGAGTTTCCTCCATACCTCGGAAAGCACGTTAAACCGTTGGTTCCAGCTGTCAATTGTAGATCTTAAACCGATGATAAGTAGTCAGTGGCAATGGCCCGAAAGTCTGACAACCAGTCTTACCAAGGGGTATTACCCAATACTAATTGATTTGTGGCGTCCAGTTGACTGGAAGTCGACCTCAACTTAGTTGGGAAAAGATAAGGCAGATGATGAGTCAACACAATAGGTCAATTTGCAGTGTGGATTACTAAGTTGATGGGTAAAAGCCATTCCAAGAACCCCTGTGACTATAGTCAGATATTCATAACCACCATTGGGAATGATTCTGAATCTTGTTCGAAGGCATGTTTTATTATTAGTTCATTCCACTGCAACAAACGATAAACGGTAAATCTCAACAGGCAACAAATTAATGAGGAAAATGCATTTAAACTTTTAATTGAGGAAAAATGTTTTCAGTGTTTTAAACTTTCTTGGAACGATTTAAGCTCTTTGTGAGTTTGATATAAATATAGTCTGAAGAAAAATTGGCGGTAAGTACCTATACAAGGACTTTTAGGCGCGTGGGCAAATCAGGGCAATCAGATAACTTTTCGTGTCATATTTGTACGTTCTTTGACACCGATAGAAAGTAGGTTAATAATGGCTAATTAAAACAAAAAGAAAGAAATTAATTACATAGCTGGGAACGAACACATTTCCCTCTATGTTTGTCATGCTGCCACCATATTTGGGTCACATTTTTTACCACGAATGACATTGCAAATACGAAACAGACGTAGGTTGAAAAGACTTCTTCGACCCGCGTTGTTTGAAATATTTCATTTAGATTATAGTTGGCTATAGGAGTAGGGGAACACAAAAAACGGTGACCGATCTGAGGGAAACATGATATCGTTGCGAGAACGACTAATCGAGAAGTATGGAAGGACAAGACATGCTGCTCCATCACCACATTAATTCTGACAATAGCAGGATTAATAATGATGATAACTTGGATCACTCTTGACCGTATTTTCTTTGGGGCCATTACAATTAGACACTTACCCACTTCACGCTGTACCCCTGGTAGATGTTATTTTAAAAAGGATTGTCAAAACGGTAGATGAATCGGATTTTGTTTTGGCTACAGTCCAAAAATACACATTATTTAATAAAAGACACAATGAGGCGTCTTATCTAACATGATTCAGTAACTTACACTGTGTAATTCTATTGTAATCGTAGAATCATGTAAAATAACTATTTACTCTATTTATTTTCTTTCTTCTAAACTTCCAGTCTAACCGGATATAGCTTAATACATGTATTTTGGCCTTGCCAGTTGAATTAACAGAAAACCCCTTGTTATGACTGGTTGTCAGATTCAAGGACTGTGACGACTCTCAGAGATCTACAAATTACATCGACAGTACCCCTTTATAGATACGACTGCTTCCAATTTAGCAGACATACCTTGCTGAAAAGAATGGGGGCACTTACACATTTGACAAGATTTTTCTGCGTTATGTCGACGACTATAATTATTTACGGTATTTTTTTACACATCTTCAAAATTTGACAAGGACTTCAAAAGCAAGAAAAATCTGTTGCTGTTGAGATTTTTCTGCGTTATGTCGACGGTTATAATTATTTGCGGTATTTTTTGCGGTTGCATCGACCAGAACCCTACCACGTCGACGGCATTGGCAGTGATTTCGGATTGGTCTCTCAAATTGCAGCTGGAAATTAATAGATAACTCTGCCCAGGTGACCTAGGTGGGAAAGAGACAGAGCTATACAGGTCATGTAGCATGATTTCTTTCTCACACTGGAATTACTCCTGCTTTAAGACGTCATAGTAACCCCCCTGGGGTGCAAATGTGTGTCTTATAAAAGATGGATACTTAATATATCGTGTCCGATTTGTTCTTCTGGCGTGACGGTGTCAAACTCGTTGTCAAGATTATTCTGGGCTATTCAATTTAGATTGCCATCAACATGTTATGAAGAGTAGCTCAAAACAGTGTTACCAAGCCCTAAAATAAGAATAAAAATCCTTGAAGAACCCCATAAAATGTCAGTATATCAATCAATAACCATCGATCATTCAGTAGATATGTAGCGTTCGTTTCGTTACTGCCACCCACACAAAAGATATGATACATTATTTCATGAAGAGGGCACACAATGGTTGATTATTTCTAAAATAATGATCGATTATTACTTATAAAAGATTGATTACTTTCATTTGGGGACTAGCTCCCTGCTTCCGTTTTGCTTGTATAATTAGGATGGATTGGATGGAAGTATTGTAAGTTTCAATAATTCAATCTTAATATGTCGTGTAATGAATATCATTACCGTGTCGTTGTAGTAGCTCAAATGATATCTTGGTGTTACAATATCCATGCCATGCCATTGACATACCAATTGGTTAGGTTGGTGACGGAGTTGATAAGAAAGAATACAGCGCACAAACATATAAAAAATCTTTAAACGTAGTCAAATACTTGTGTTTTATTCTTGTGTAGACGTAAATCCAAACCAACTTTATTTACTCTAACTTTTTAACACTACTTACCAAAAAAAAGCATCATTGAGCTACAATTTATTGTTTTACTCTTTTCTGATAAACAAAAACTTCAAACGAGCCACTCCGATACTGTTTGTATAAAACGAACTAGTGATTTATTACTTACAATCGCACTGCCCTCAAAATAGGATTACAACAAACATATTTTTTTTCACGATATGTGAGTTGAGCTTAAAAAAATATTGCCTTTATACAACCATAGTGAATATTTTAGAGGTTTTTAATTAATTGTCGATATAGGGCCATGATTAAGTACATCCAATTAAGCTCACAGTTATAAAGCCGTAGGGCTTTATTTATTTAGGGTTTTATTTCTCTACAATAAGTCCAATGTGATTTTAGGAATTACAGGTTCCTTTATTAAGGCACAATATTTTAATCGTATTCAAATAGGGTTGGTTTTCATATGTTGTATTTATTATTTCATTCTTTAATTAACAACTATGATAGACAGTTTGATTCGACAAACCACACCAAACCACATGACCTGTTAAGCAACCTTGACAAACCACATGACCTGTTAAGCAACCTTCACCTTGCTTAGGAGTTACTCTTAACCACCCAGGACAGACGTCCTGGGTTCGATTCCCGGGTCGCGCAGTGTTATTGGGTTTCACGGATTCTGAATCTGTGCTCGGTTGATGCCAAAGGCTCGCCCCATAGTGCATTGGTCTTTAACATAACTAGGTACTCCTCTGCCTTACCAATCAGGTATTACAGGCGTGATGTTATGTTGTGATAGAAAAGAAGAAAATGAATTGACATAAGCCACTGGATAACTTAAATGTCAATCTTGTTGAAACTTTTTATAAAAATACGAAACGTACTTTGGAAGTAATTGTCAATGTCAAGGTGCTCAATGAAGAAAAAATACATTTTAAAAGCAAAAACACTGTAAAAATAACGTCCTACTTTGTTAGTCAAGGTCCTTTCAAAGAGTGAATTAATTAGTGGCAAATATTCTAACAATAATGACAAATCAAATAATATTAAATTTATTCGTTTCAAAGAAACATTCAACGAAACCTCTACAAATCTGCGGGATTTTGTCAACTTTATTCGAAATTACGATATCCCAAGTAATAACTGAACGAATGTAACCCTCAGTTTTTGTAACAAACACAGAAATAGGTTTCACAGAAATTGATGTAGCTCCCAAATGGTGGAGCCCATTTGTTCTGATGGCTGTCATTTCATTTTGAACCGGTTTCTCTAACCTACTTATGGTTTTGCAAAAGAACCATGATTTTGTGGTATGAAGTTTTGCTTGAAGTGTGAAATTTCTCATGTGTGAATTGCACATTACCTTAAATTATTATTGTTTAGAGCCACAATGCAATTTGTGGTCATCTCTAGGCTCTCTCTTGACTACTTACTTTGTTTTTAAGTTGTTGATATACGTTCTGGACGCTCTTAACGTGTACGTATTTCTACATCGTTCTCAAATAAACATGAATGATGTAACAAGATTTTGTAACAATTATTTTATTGAAAAGAGTGTCCATGGAGTTTCTTGCCCATTCTTCTCCATAGAGATCTACGCTTTGGAATGGGCAACTACAGTACTTTCACAAGTTATTATGCCTTGTGTCTGTGACTGTAGCGTAGCCTTGTTTGTTTTTCTGACATTCAAAAATGCCTGTAATAGTCTAATTGAAATAAATGTTTTTAAGTTTGAGTTTGTGTGTAATTTGGTGTATCCGTTCGTGATTTCCGTCGGTGTAAAAGATAAAGTCAAAAATATCATACCACATTCATATGACACTCGGCAATAGCAATTTTATCTCTTCATAGGTTTTGCCTAGCCTTTTCCCGACTATTTTGGGGTTAGCTTCCCGTATAAATATTAAAAAAAAATAGACGTTCATTGTTTCAGTAAAAACTTTAAGCCTGATAAAAAAATAAGCAAATGGAATTTAACCAGCCCTAGAAACTTTTCTAAACATATCACAACGCTTGAATACAGATAAAGAGATCTTGCTTTTAGTTGAATATGCAGAATATAAATGTACTGAAGAGTCAAAACAATACCTAATTCAAGTTGGAGTATTTACTTTCTAGGAGTATCTACTTTAGATACAAACCTTATCATTAGTAAGACAAATAGAGATAATAAAACTAAAAGGTTTACTTCAACCTTTTAGTTCTAGTTTAAGGTTTAGGAATTCGTTTACGTAGGTACTTTAGGTAAATAAACAAAACAAGTGAAATTATTACCTAAAATCGCTTACTGATAAATTCTACTAATATTACAATTACAGCTTTAAAATGCGGTCAAACCGACCGGATTGGACTCCCGACACCGGAATTTGAAAGATATAATCATCTGTCTAGCCTTTTCCCGACGATTGGGTCGGCTTGCAGTCTGACCGGATGTAGCTGAATTATTATTATTAGGATTTTACATGGAGCGGCTGCCTATCTGACCTCCATAATCCGGATAGTACCGGGTAATACGTTTTTTTTTATCGTGTTGTTAGTACTTGGCGTCAAGAACATGCCGTCAAGAAAATCTCTGTTATGTTGGTTTCTTCACGATGTTTTCCTTCACCGAAGCAAATGATCATTTTACAATACGCACATGAATCCGAAATCTGAACGCAATCGGTACATCTAAACGGCGTTCAAGCGCCGTCGGTATCAATATTATTTTCACCGGAGCGGACGCTGTAATATAATTGCTTTTGGCAATTATATTACAGTGTCCGCTCTGGTGAAATCTGCTCTAAGCGAAATCATAAACGACGTAATTTTTATTACAGGGTACATGTAGCGAGTTAAAGTTCTTTTACTTGATTGTAATGGTTTTCGTAAGACAAAATTCTTCTAATATTAATTCCTTCAGTTATATTTCTGTAGTTCGAATCTCAAAGAGGTCGTACTATTAATAAGTTTCAAACACTACGCATCACAATAGCCAAACTACTTTTGACATTTCCAATTTCTTCATCTCATTCAGTCTTTGTAATACGGTTGTATACTCAATGTTTACAAAGAACCCATTGTTTGTAGATAATCCCGAGTGAGATTGGAACTATTCAGTTAAGTTCGGCTTAGATGCCGTACATCGTTGCGGTTTGCGCCTTGATTGAGATTCGCGCGTCACAGTCATTTTCATTAATTGGAAATTAAATGCGTTGGTTGGCACGGTTTTCGTGAAGTGTGTCTTGGGAAAAATATCTACTTACTCAAATTAATTTATTATTAATTCTGTATGTAATACTGTTATATCTATTTGCTTACATATGTCTTTTCACTGTTAAATAAAACCAGCCATTAAATTACTTAACTATTGAACGCATTTCAATAAGGTTTTGCTTTCCAAAGAAGAACGCAATCGCGATCGCAGCACAATCAGAAAAAAAGGAATAGTATGGCAGACCGCATTAAAAGATTGATTTCTATATAAACCTTCCATTGATATCGATATTGCTACCTGCCATTGTTTTTATTTAGAATCTTAGACCTCACCAATTGATTAACGTGAAAACAAAAGATTACTAACTTTTAAAAACGAATAGAATGAATCATTCCTTTGGGACACCTAAACATCATCACATCAACTCAGGACGAAAGTAAAACAAAACGAAAAACTTTCCTTTTCTATTATTTACTAACATCGAGGTACTAAGTTCAAATTGTTATGGAAGGTTCTCGATCACGCTTATCTCTGAGCCTGCAGAAAGGCTTGAGTGGGAATATGTGGGTATTATTTGCTCGGTAGCATTTGCGAAGGGACGGTGACAAAGTGTGTGATTGTATGGCATTGGAAATGAAATGATATTATTTTCTTAGGTTGCAGTTACTCCGGGTCTGTTTCAAAGAGTTTGGATAAGCATCTATCATCATCTGCCTGCCTTTTCCTACCATACTGGGGTCCGCTTCCAGTCTAAGTGGATGCAGCTGAATACCAGTATTTTATATGGAGCGACTGCCTATCTGACTTCCACAACCCTGTTAGTACGGGGTAATCGATATCACTTGGTAAGACTGCGAGCCACTAAGTACCTGTAACGACTGTCAAAGATCTACAAATGACAGCTGGGACGAACGGTTCAACGTGCTTTCCAAAGCAAGGAGGAAACTCGGAATGTAATTCGGTGGTCACTCCTCCACGAAACAACCTAGGCAAGCGGGGCTACCTAACCTAACCTGAAGATTGACCCGAGCGGCTATTATTATACAGTCACGACGAGCTCATCTAGTCAAATAAATAAGCACTACTACATAAATTCATTAAGAGAACAGTATCTGTGAGATATTATTTGCTTGTTAACCGATCCTGTGGGCGTAGACCAATGACAAACGCTTTCAAAGTACCGGAGACATTTCTAAAACGATTTTCAACAATATGGACATTGGACATAAGCTGTTCGGTAGTTTATTTCAAATCAATAAAGTTTTGACACTTCCATCACCGTTATAACTGAAAGAGCCTGCTTATCTGGAGGTGGTTAAAGACGCAATTCGTAAAGTATGAAAAATCTAAAATAACAACCAAGTCCAATATTTATCTCAGCCAAGACAAGATCATAATCGATCCCAACTTAGAGCACATTAGCACTAAATCAGCCCAAATCACCACTAAATATAAGTTAACGATAGCCACTCGACCATAACCTAGTTTACCTAGACAAAACCGACAAAAACATAGTGTTCTGGAACAACTTAATCCTCTCACACCCAATACTATTACATTAGAACGTAATCCGACTGAATCGAACACTACACTAAGGCTACTTGTCTATGAGAAATGTGCGAGGTAGCTAAGCGGCGAAGCTGAGCTATAAAATGATCTTTCTATTTCAAAGAGGCATAGCGGAGCGGGTAAGGTGTACCTATCATGATGAGCCATGCCACCGCACGTTAACACTTTGACGTTGGGCTGGCCTAGTGTAGTGCGATCTTTCAAGAGAATAAGACTATAGCTTATAATGTTTTTGATATGATCCCAGTGACGTACTTTATTGTATACTGCTCAGCTAACTCCGAGTTAGCCAACTACGCATCCCTACGCTTCAACGAACGCGTAAAACATTTATACCCATAGCCATAAAACCTAAGCTCAGCAAAAAAAAATCAAAGAACCGTACTGGTTGATATCAAACACATCCCTCGCTTACACAGCTTAGCACATCTCCAGTGGAAAGACAACCTAAAAGCCTTATTTATTGAAAACTTGTTTTTGTCGGCGACAAGGAAACTTTGAGGATATCCGCGACCCGGGCAAATCCGGGCAATAAAATGAACCGTAAAACCTGTTGGTGACACACCCGGGTAACCGAATTGATTGCAAGTCAAGGGCGGGCAAGGTTAAGGGCGCATAACTTCCCCTTAAGATAAAGCTGGTAAAGTGTCATTTTAGGGGTATGAAAACGTTTTCCGTAAGCGAATTTTTACGTGGTGTTGTTGGAAGTGTAGTTTGGAAAAAGGTTTTTTAGGGTTTTTTATTTGAAGCTTACGGTATTTTGTTTTGTTTTAATATAAAGATCGTGTTGGAAATATAATATTTTTGTGACATACATATGTTCGTGACCTACATAAGTTTAGGGTTAGTAAATAAGTAAAAGATATAGAGGTAGTGAAAATCATTTTGTTATGTTGATACTGTAAAGACCTTTGTGGTCATTTAGCAATAAACTCTGGTACGTTGTAAAGAAAAAGGAAATAAGCAATAAGATTGAAATTTAAATAGGAACAGCTTCGGCAGCTTAGGGTATTACCACACCAATCGATCGATCGTCGATCGAGGCTATCGATCGAGGCTGCGGGCTGTTCGAAAGAGATACCGCGGCCCTGGAACACAAAGGGCAAGGAAGGAACATGGATGGTTTGAGTCAGTACAAGTCTGACACTCCCTTCCGCTCTGCCCAGAGCGGGAGAAGTCATTTGATGATTTTCCATCCGTAAAAAAAAAAAAAAAGGCTATCGATCGATGGGAGAATGGATAAAACGACGTCGATCGACAGTTTCTACTACACCAGTCGATTGACTGTCGTCATTTCTACCATGGATCGATTGATGATCGACGATCGATCAATTGGTGTGCGAACACCCTTAGGCGTCCGTCAAGATGTGACATTGTAAATTTATGATTTTCTTTACAATAACTATCTGAATTCAACGTCTAAACAACTTTAATTAAACTCAAACACTACAATTACTACATCGAACAGACGCTCCTTCTACCTTGATCATTATATGATGGAAACCTAAGAATACAACTGTATAGGTACATGTAAGGATATCTACAACACAGCGCAAGCTACCCTCAAGATCGGACATAAGATAAAAGGGAGGCTGTCAACCGCAGATTAGATTTTCATTTATCAATGGAAGTATAAGTCAAAAGCTTTTTACGTTTCGTGGAAGATCTCGCTGTGAATCGGTTTCAAGGAATTTTGACTTTCGTGTCAATTTGGTTATCGTATTAATGAAATTGTAGCGTCAACGTGGGTGTCGAATGCTGTCATACGGGATTCTACTGGGATAAAAAGTTTCCTAAGTTATAGCCTAATCATGGATCAGATGTCAGTTACTGTTTGCGTGAATTTATGACATTAATATGTCTTCAATTTTCCAGTTTTAGGACATGCTGTTAGTAAGAGGCCATACGATTTTCGGCTAGTTCATTTAACTGAAAAATCTTCTAAAACTGCCTTCTAAATTTTTCGTTTACATTTTTTATAATCGTCGACTATAAAACAAAGATTCGATCTCTCTAATAAAGTCATTCTCCCCTCCTTACGAACGAACGCTGAATTAATCAAACCTCCATCTTGAGCTGAGACTAAAAACAAAAGAATATTTCATGCAAAAACAAAAAATAAAACTTGCCAAGTGTAATTTGAACTCGCGTACTGGAGTTTACGTACCACCAACATTTTTTTGTGTTTTGCCTTCTTTTTTATTGCCTGTTCATCATTGTATATCTTTAATTATGAATGCTTAAATGTATTCTTTAATTTCAATCACTGGCTACCGTATTTGGGTTCAAAGATACAGCCCTATGACTGACAGACGAACAGACATGTAGACGACGATACCTTTAATTATATTATTCCGTTTTCACCCTTATCTCACGGAACCCTATAAAAGAAACACTATCACAAATACTCAGAGTGCAATGAACTGTAGCAATTTATTACGACAAGGACTTTTACGGGTCTATAAAAATTTTCGTTCATTTCCCGCAATTAGGAGGTATCCCGCAGCGATAGAGGTGTTAAGAGTTACGAGGCACTGCAAGTAATATAGTTGACTTAATTAATTTTGAGCTTACCCACAGTTTACTGCCTGTTGTGAGGCCCGGATTTTTTGGTGTTGTCCAAACTAAGGTTAAGGTTGGGAAAGATTACACAGAAAAGGCTTTGATGTGAAAAATATAGTAGTAGCGTCAAGTAAAAACCTACTATTCTCCATGCTATAAGAAAACAGAATTTAATTTAAATTGTTTCAAGAATTTGGATGGAAGCTGTAAAATCGTTCTTTGTGAATGCTGAAACGCAATGAACCATTGAAAAAAAACCAAACCATTAAAAGTATTTTCAATTAAAAAATATCATTCATGGCGCTAAAGTGTCAAAATTTACAGATACTTTGGAAAAACGCCAGATTTTCCCCCTGTAGATTAGACTTTTGTCCGTAGCACGTGCAACAGTTAAAAACTCTTTTGAATGTGGTAATCAGTTAATTTCTACCCAAAAACTTTATCACTCATATTTTCAAATTGAAATAACATTAAAATAAATGATAAATGGTGTTTAATTTGCAAATAGTTTTTCATAAATTTTGCAAGTCTTTTTTTTTTAACCAGGCCGGTGTTTTGTACCTGCTCTGAGAACAAACAGTCGAAACAACTCTGAGGTATTTTATAAGATCCAGACATAATCATTCAGGGTCAATATAAAGAAATTCCGTTTCTAACATTTTATCCTAACTTCCGAAGTTACGAAAAGTCGTAGAATTGGACGTTGTATCTTTTTATTGCTAGTCTTTATGGCTTAATGCTGTGGACTTTTTGAATTAAATTACTTTCTCGTGATCTTGTGATCCCTAATTTTAAAATAAATCGCGTTACAAGCGGGAAACCGAATTATTTTTCCGTGATGTTTTCAAGCGGATTTTGTATTTACTTTATTTCCTTGATTTTTAACGTAACTTTGGTTGATGAAGAATAAATATCCCACAAAAAGAGGTAATCGGTCGTGAAACTGTTAATTTTCAAACAAAATTGAACAAAAACAGACAAATCAATTTACTAGCTTTTTTCCGCGGCTTCGCCCGCGTGGAGTTCGGGAATTGCCCACGGGATCTTACTTTTGAGATAATAAGTAATATATGTGCTATACCAGCCTATAATCTATCTCTGTGCAAAAGTTTTATCCAGACCTGTTCAGCCGTTCTGGCGTGATTAAGTAACAAACATCCATCCATCCAAACTTTCGCATTTATAAGTGAGTGTGTAAGTAAGATAACGGGGGTGGGACGGACGCCGATGCGAAAACGATTACCACATATTCAGTACCTCATTTCGAGCCCCACCACATAGAAATTTTTCATCAGTAATTCACGCCCGCGCGCCTTACGTAACATGCGGTTTTCTTTTTATTTGAATGACCTGTTGGTCTAGTGGTTAGTGACCCTGACTGCTAGGACGGAGGTCGTGGGTTCAATTCCCACACAGGACAAATCTTTGTGCGATGAGTACGATTATTTGTTCTGTTTCTGGGTGTGTAATTTATCTATAATAATATTTATGTATTTAGAAATATATAAGTATGTTTATCAGTTGTCTGGTTGCCACAGTACAGGCTCTGCCTAGTTTGGGATCAGATGGCAGTGTGTTGGTTGTCCCAACATATTATTATTATATATTATTTATATAAATCTGGCTTTTAGTTTGGCCAGAGGCTAAGTGTTGCCATACAACGTGGCAACGCCGCCAGTCTCTTGGGCACATTACCATCTGACAGCGTTGAGGAGGAGTTTTTCGATGCCCTTTTATAGTTTGTTGTTAGTTTATCTATTTTAGTTTAATAGTTTTTAATTATCAATGTATATAGTTAGTTTAACCTAATAAAGTATTCTATTAAAATATAGATACAAAATGTTATATAATTATAGATTCTTATAAAAAGTTTTTTGCAAATCATTTTCAGTCAGTCATTGACTACATCGTGCCAACAAGATTTTGAAAAACAAAATCATTGCGAGAACAGTGACATATGATTCCTTTCCATTCACCCACTGAAGCTCGCAGTATACAACTCAAAACTTCACAATAAATCTTACAAAACAATAGTCCTGGCACTAACAAAGCACGAAGTCATTACCAAAGTATTTATGTCCTACACAGACGTATTTCAACGATAATTCTTGTCTTGATGACGTCACATTCAACCCCATTCCCACACGACTCCATGAATTCTTTATTCTCACTTTTGGATAAAACCCAAAAGTCTCGGGATCTATTGACGAACTTTGGTACTAAAAGTCCGGTAGAGTAGTCAGTTGCTTGTGTAAATTTCTTTGCTATCGCCCTTTTATGGTCAGTGAGGCTATGGAGCGGCGATGGCGCGCTTTGTTAGTTATTTACGTTTTCTATTTATCTTCATGCTTGCTTAGATTTACAAAATACAACAAAATATCATGAATTAAAATACCGTTAGGTTCAGGCTTTGAACTGAAAGTATTTTTATCTTTCCGAGATAGTCATATTTTTGTGTTAGGCAGCTATTAGATCAAATTGAAATGAAAGCTTCGCCAAACATTCCATCTAAGAAATAAACAATTTTAGGCAATACATTCACAGCAAAACTGAGTGAAAAACAAGTGATATTTCAAAAAAGTTTTTGTGTACCAAAGCCTAGATGATAAAACAAAACTCCGAGAAAATAATAGTTTAGCAATACAAAGAGACTTGTCTTTTGGTATTTGTCCAACGAGTGAAACAATTTCGTTTTCATTTGACTGCCTGCCATCTGTTTTGTAAGTTTATTGTTTACAAATAATAATAATAACCCCAGCGCCGTATCATAAAAAAAAAACATTTAAAAATATAAAAAATAGTAGCCCACCAGCATTGGGAACAGGGTCCGAGCTACCGGTGGTCAGGGCTGTTGAGAGAGGAACCTCCTGACAATACGTGCCGTGTCCAGAAGTACTGCTTTTATGAATCAAGCCCTTGATCCAGCTGCCAAGCGAGAGCCTCCTCAGATGTTGGTCGAGGCTCTTGGCTATTAAGCAAGGAAATAATAACCCCAGCGCCGTATCTCTACGTTGACGTTGTGGTGGGTCTTGCGCGCTCCGATGAGACCTAGGTCTGAACCGCTACGGTCAATTTGCTGAGATAGGTCTAGGGTGAAGGGCCAGACTAAGAGAGATACAATCCAAGCCAAGGTTGCACACGCTTGGGCTGCGGGCTGTTCGAAAGAGATACCGCGGCCCTGGAACACAAACGGCAAGGAAGGAACATGGATGGGTTTTAGTCAGTACAAGTCTGACACTCCCTTCCGCTCTGCCTGGAGCGTGAGAAGTCATTTGATGATTTCCCATCCGTAAAATAAAAACAAAAAAAAGGTTGCACACGCTGAGGGCTGCATGGCTATGGGAGAGACTAGTCGCTAGTGTGCCAACTCTGGATATTAGGGGACCTTCAGTTTTAGTTACCCTTACCGCAGTGAGCGCAGGGCGGCAGGGCTCTGCTGTGGTCAACTTTGTTAGTCCCTAGCTACTCGTGGGAATAATATGTTAACAAGGTCGAAAACAGAAAAAAAAGTATTCAGGCAAATATGCCTTCTGTAGATGATGAAACATCATCGGTTTCTTCATCGTCCTCACTGAGGTCCATCTTTTCATGAATTGCAACATCACCACATAATAACGTCACCAAAACCCACACTAATTTATTCTCTTTTCATCCGGTTAAAGCGAAAAAAAATTGCAAATGACCCTCTTTTGAATATTCCCGGTTTAATTTAAGGAAGAGATTACTTGACGAGCCATCGTCTGTGTAAAGAGGCTTAATAATGTTAATCAGGAATAATATACATTTGCCCGCCGAGGTTTGATGTGGTTTAATCTGTTGAGCCATTTACATTTTTGTTCGTGGTACGTTTTTATGTTGAAATTCCATGGGTGGCAAAATCCCCTTATCAAGCCAAGGGATTTTATTTGCCAGTTTACGTTCTTGTTTTCATAAATTGTATAGGTGGCTTTTCAACCTTAATCAATGATGGATCCTTCGGGTATTTTCAGATTAGCAGGACCCTATTCTTAATTGTCTTGCTTCTCCCAATTTATATGGCGTCATTGCATACTTATTAACTTGCGGTCATAGTAGCTATTTACCGTTACATTTCATACTCAAAACTTTCCTCCTGACATTCTTCCACCTCACTTGCCCATTCTATGAAAACCGATTTCAATTTAATTTTACTGAAATACTATATTATACTATAATAAATATTTTGACACAGCTCAAAATAAGTATTTCAGTAATATAGCACTCGAATGTCAACAGTAATATCCGCAGCGGTTACAATTTTATCCGAGGCCATCCGACCGTCACTGGTTATCATGAGTTTTCCAGGAAACTTATATAGCAATCGCAATAATCTAGCGAAGGGACTAGAGAAAATTGTTATGATATCACTAGGTTGGAAATGTGAGTGTATTACATAACCATATAGGGTCTTTGAGTGTAGGACAAGCAGTTTATTGGTGAGACTAGGCTGAAATGTGACATAGCAACATTCAATATACATTTAGCAGCAGTTAGCATTGATGGCCACGACTTCGCCGTGGTCGTGGTTTTGAACTCAGGCGGACATTTTACTTGTGATGAAATCAGAACGGTTAAGGAAAACATGAGGAAACCAGCATGTCCTTAAACGAAACATTCGAAGATATGTGACATCCACCAAACTGCTCCGAGCCCGGGTGGGCAGTGTCTCAATTTGTTTCAAAGAGTGGCGGTCTTTAACCAAGGAGGAGCTACACTGCTTCGTCTTATAGTTTAGGTCTGTTTAAACACCATATAATTATTCCGGCCTCTTTACAATAATTTGCGAGCGTTTCCGGTTGCAAACACAAAACATTTTCTTTTAAAATATTTACCATAAAAATCTGGACACAACACCCTTTCGACACACGTCCACAAGTATGATAAATTAACTCTCCATAACTCTTGAACGGGATGAGTACCTACATGACAGGGTCAAACATGCCAGGGATGAAGGAGACCACATCAGGAGTGTGTGGGGGGAGGGGACGTCCAAACTGTTCTTTAAGAGTTTTTCTTTGTCAAGACGACGTGTAGCCGATGTCCTGATGTTTTAGCGCGGATTTATGCGAAGGGGTTGACGACCGAGAGTGGTTGGTTCGTAGGAAAATGGAGTAAGTAACTTCAAAAATATTGTTAGAGGTCGATCCATGATAAAAAGTTGTTGGAATATTATGAAGCCACGGCCAATCGAAGGAAAGAAAGAAGCCAATCTATTAAGTGATGGTCTTCTAAACCATCACTTAATAGATTCACCACTTTATTTAATAATTGTATGTATAGGTAGGGATTAAAACGCTGTTATTGGCAAATCGAACGATGCTCTTACAGTCTTTAACTTTAATTTTTTGCAGTACAAAAAGTGGGTTTACTTTATATTCCTATCGTCAAAGTTTTGTCATATTTATTCCTCAATAGTAAATAATAGGATTCCGATACTCGCTTGAGCGTGGAAGGACTTGCAGAGGCAGCTTCCGTGTCGTAGGTCGTGGTCGAAACTCAGCAGGCACTTTAAGAGAGAGAAAAGAGAGAGGAGGCCTGTGTCCCAGCTGTGGGATCATTAAAGGCTGATTATGATTATGTTATAATATCCCTCGCCATTCGGCCGCGACTACATCCGCGTGAATTTTAAGTATTACTCGATATTGACGTTTTAAAAAAAGAAAAAAAAATATTACGTATGAAATATAAGTACATCAATCTTAATTTATAAACCCACAAGATTCCATTCATCTATCTGTATTCAACCAGCAAGGATAATAAAATCAATCATGCGGCATTAATCTCACAACATATTGTATATCTGAATGGTGTACGTATACATAGGTAGCTAATAGGTATACATAGGTACCTACAACTGAGTGATGTATCTGATGATTAGCTTCGTATACAGGGATATTAATAATAATCTGTAAGCTGTTTACCAGAGAATATAGTAGTCGTCTTATACGCTGTGAATGAACGATTTTAGGTAGGTACCTAAACCGACATGAATCTGTTAAAATCGTGCCTAAAAAGTTTGATTTGACACATTGTAGGTATTTATTAATAGTTACTTGGCCAAGAACAATAAACGTTACTTTTATGCTTTGGTGTAGACGTGTTTCCATCTCAGTCTTGAACTTAAGTTTGCCATTTACGTGTAAAACACCAAAAGCATGTACATATTAAGTACAACGAAAATAGTTTGATATATAGTAAGTAATATTAAACCATAAATATACGGCATCGAGTGCATTCTGGCAAAAGCTCAACTGGCATCGTTTCCTTTTTATTCAAACTTCAGTAATCGCTGGGGAAATAGCTAGTTAAAATTTAGAGGAACCGGAGAAAAGGATGAGAATTTATAGGTTATTAAAACAGCTTTAGATTGGGTTATAAATGGTGATTTAAATTTGAAAGCGGTTAGAAGAAGTTCTAGCACGAACACACGACTCAAACGTAATGTAAATCGAACGATTTCTGCAGAAAATACGTTTCTAGAGCGTTGTAGTTTTAATTGTTACAACAAGCACAAATTGCCCATGGATATAAATAAAGATTAAAATATTTTTTTCCAAACAATTCCCAATTTTAAAATGGTTGGATTGAACGCTTACTCCTCGCGTTCGTGCTAGGCCCATAGTGTGTTTTATTAGAACTTTAGATGGGAATTTTATGAAAAAATTGAGACTAATGACACTTATTTTCTAGTTTAGGACAGACTGAAATATGGTTATAGTCAAGATTGTAGGAATAGGCGAAATATGAAGATAGTTTTCTCAGTGTGAGTCTTGTGTCTGTGACTGTAGCTTAGCCATCTTTATTTTTCTGACATTCAAAAGTGCCTATAATGGTCTAATTGAAATAAATGCTTTTGAGTTTGAGTTTGAGTTTGACCCTCCCGCTCTGGGTGGAGCGGAAGGGAGTGTCAGACTTGTACTGACTAAAACCACCTCCTTCGCTAGCATGATGACTGCTTCGCAAAAGGAGGTGAGATCCCATTTCCTCTCGATCCGGACCATGGATTGAACCAGGGCCGGACGCGATAGGTCGTCGCCGCCGAGCAGACCTCCACGGTGTGCTCCACCGTGTCCTCCGGGCGATCCTTGCAGTGGTAACACCCGAGCGTTTCCTCCCGCCCGATTCGTTGCAGAAACCTCCCGAAACAACCGTGTCCGGTGTGGACCTGCGTCAGGCGGAAGGTGAGGGCGCTGTGGCGCCTCCCTAGCTACTCAAAGGGAGGACTTATCGTCACTATTGTGGCGTGCCCTGCACGGGGTTCCGACAGTCGCCCTCTCCATGTCGCCATGAGATCGCGCCGGAGGTTTGTCCGCTGAGCGGTGATTTGCCGCGGCAGCGGAGTTTCCCCCGGCGTAGTGCCTCCGTGCGCCATTCGTGCAGTCTCGCGAAGACTATCGCCTCCTGATCCCATGGCGGCAGTCCGTCAAGGAGGCTCGCCGTCACGCCGGAGATCGTACGGTACCCCGGACTAGTAGCATGCCTGAAATTTTCGATGTAAACCCAAGTAAAAGGTCCATGGGCCGCATGGAACTCTTACACCAGGTGAGGCACTAACCACCCGAGATAGAAAATACATGGCCGTTAATTGAAAAAAACACAGCCTTACATTTAAACTCGAAAAATGCCAAAAAAAGTGCCAAATGAAAATGAAAAAAAATAAAACGCATATGGCATTTTTCTCCCTTCCGCGAAAATGCTAATAGTTTTCAGATATCTCCACCTACATACCAAAAATTATTATAATTGATAATTGCGTTAATTCACCCACCCCAATAACAACCCAAAATAGAGCCACAGTCTTTGAAAAGTGCACTCAAGTTAATAAAGTTATTTTACAAATCGCATCTTTCGAAACTAACCCAGGCGTTGATATATCACTCGAATTGCAAGTTTAAAACGCGGCAGTTTCAGCAGCTTAAAATATGGCTGAAGTTAAATTGTTTCACAGCCATATATCTGCGTTCATATAGTAATTTATTGAAATAAACTTTTGGACGTGACTTCTTGAAATGGGGCTCCGAAATGAGCGATATTTTACGGAAGTACAAGTATACAAGATGCTTTTTTTACTATTCCACTGGAATGTAATCCCACAATAAAAAGTATCCTATGTCTTTTTTAGGGTTCCGTACCCAAAGGGTATAAAAAAGACCCTATTGCTAAAACACCACTGTCCGTATGTCTGCCTGTCTGTCACCAGGCCGTATCTCATGAGCCGTGATATGTAGACAATTGAAATTTTCACAGATGATATTTTTGTTACCGCTATAACAACAAATAATAAAAATAAAAATTATTTATTAATTAAAGAGGGCTCCCATACAAGAAACGTGTTTTTTTTCGGTTTATGGTACGGATCCCTTCGTGCACGAGTCCGATGTACACTTGACCAGTTTTTATGTCTTTGTAATAGATGGACTATTATTGTTATGAAAACTATGTAAGTATAAATATGTGAATCAAGTAAGAAGGAAGAGTCTCTTCTGTTTTTCAATTTTGTTTCTGTTACTTATAGGTATTACTTACTTACTTATATTTACAAAAAACAGAGCCTTCTAATTTAATGCGTTTTAGGCAATAACTGCCATAAGCTGGGTTATAGCTTCGAAAATACATATTATGTATCCGCTATTTTAAGCTCCTCAGCTAGCTAGGCTGAAGCACGTTTAAAACGGCTATAAAAGTGCTGAATCGTTTTGTTTATAATATATTTTCTTGGCAATACTACGTAGTAGCAGCTAATAAAAACATTTGAAATTATTAATACGGTGTTTCGAGAGCCATAAAATCGTTTTTAACTTTAATTTTTTTGTTTATGAAAAGGTTTCCTGTTATACATTCAGTCAAAAAAGTATCGGGAATGGATGATTGGTTTATGGTACCAAATTAATTATTTAGGGTTCCGTATTAAACAAGGAACCCGAATAGTTTCACCATGTCCATCCATCTGTTTGTCCGCAGCTTAGCTCAAAGACTCTTTGTACTAGAAAGCTGTACTGTAGGCCATCAACGTCTGCAACTGAAGTTAACATCGCAAAAGTGAAGGAAATAGTGACTGAAAATCCCCATTCGAGTTTGAGAGAGATAGACACTGAACATTCTGTGTCTAACAAGTCCATTTAAAAAAAATACTTGGGTATGAAACATGTTGTCGCTCGGCTAGTCCCAAAAGACCTGAATTTACTCCAAAAACTCAATCGCATAAGAGTCACTGAGAACCTGCTAGAACGAGTTAATTCCAACCCAACATTCATGAAACGCATTGTTACTGGTGACGAGACGTGGGTTTACGAGTTTGACATGCAAACTAGTCAACAAGCTTCGGAGTGGCGCCTTCCAACTGAACCGAAAACTGAAACCCTGAAAAAACCACGCCGAAGTCGATCAAAAGTCAAAGTCATGTTGACCGTTTTCTTTGAATATTGCACTCGGAATTCTTGCTGGAAGGTCAAACAGTAAATAAAGAATATTAGACATCATACTTAGATTGACTGACAATGGGTATAACGAAATACTCTCCTGTAATTTCCTCATAGAAATAAGAAAAAATCTACAAAACAAAAACTACCTACATACATACTTATAACACGCCATTCAAACCTTTGATTAATGAGAATAATAATCTAATCTCCTAATCAGATTACCAACACTTACTACAAGATCATTTTTTCTCTTCCATACATTATTACAGCTCTTACACGAGTATTCAACGCCCAAAATACAAACTCTTCACCATTCACTGACAAAAGAGGAGACGGGGGATATCAGGCCATCAGTACAATGGTCGTTGCATGGCTGACGATATTGTAATGGCATCGCCCGGAGCCAGGATATCTTTGAGTGGTTACCCTTTACCGCAAGGGCAGAGGGTCAAACTTGAAGGTCAATGGGTACTTCGAACTTTTTGTTACTTAATTTTTCGTCGGTTGTGTGAAGAGGTTGGTTAGGGTACACTTTTTTATATAAAGAAGGCTGAAGGGGTAGGAAGATGCACTTGAGGGTCGAAACAAATGATAATTGCTTTTAAAGGGTTTCGTGTTTCTTTGGTAGCTTATGCCAATCTAATATATTGTTTACATTTCTATCATTATAATCGCTAATAAAATGTCACGTCGTCGAGGCTCTCTGGATATTGTACAGCCAAGATGGTAAACTCCATTTTGACTGACCCAGCAATTTAATCTTTTTTCATGATCCTCATTCTTTAACTGACATTCGAAGAACCTACGAAAATCATTTGAAAAAGATTACACGAATAATAAAGTATTTCTTTGTCATTTTGTAGCACTACCGACGAGTAAATTATAAATATCCAAAAATTATAGGAAGCTTACAATACATGCTAAATATCAATGAGTCTCGATAAAAGTTATTTTACTACGTCTTCTATTCGTTTCCGATATAAAAAATATCTTCAACGATGTTAGGTAAATTGACTATGGAACTCAATCTCCACCTGAAACTTATGTAAGTTTTATAATTTTCAGATACAAACTTACTGACTTATTTGGTGCCAGGTGGCCGTTATCATTGACGGTCACCTGGTACCACTATCCATGTATTCAAAGAGAAACAAAATAAAGGACTTTTACTTAAACTATCAGTGATTACATTTTATTACAATCTCCTACATAGAGAAACAAGATTTTAAGTTAGAAAGCACCGCAGACCATTTCACCGCCATAGCAACCAGTCTAAAAGTAAATGATCATGACATAACATCACACCTGTAATCCCCGAAGGGTTAGGCATAGGTGTATCTAATAGTAAACCCACATTTCGCCAGTTATATTTAAATCCCGTGTAATAGGGGGCGAGCCTATTGCCATCAACTGGGCACAAATCCAGACTCCTCCGTGGCTGCTACTGAGAAATTCTTGATGGAGAAACCCAATAGCACTATGCCCGACCTGGGAATCGAACCCAGGACCTCATGCTCAGCAGTCGCGCTGGTGACCACTCGACCAACGAGGCAGTCAAAGGAAGGCAAAGCGAGGCAAGTAAAATTAATATGTAATAAAAATATTAATTTAATTCCATGACGCTATAATTTATCTGAACATTTGAAGTACCGACTGGATCTGTCAATAGAGTTGGTCGCCATCTGTCTTCCAATATCGTTTCTTTCAATGGCTGTATCACAGTTGGTCACGGTTTTTTTCTACATTTATTTGTTATTTATTTATTTATGAAACGTTTGTTAAGATTGCTTTGATTTATACTCGGAGATAAAATTCTAAAAGATTAAAAAGATATTTCTACGTAATATCTAAGTGGTGCATGTCTTCGTATTTTACGTCAACCTAAAGATTTTAGTACTTTTAATTATAATTAAAACTTCAAAATATCTCACCGATCTTGATCATGTTTCCGTATAACCTTTAGATAAATATTATTTAAGGGTTACTAATTCACAGATACCAACAACAAAGCACTGGGTTTATTTATTAGATAGTGTGGCCCGAACTTAGAACAATGGAAAATGCGGTACGATAAAACGTTATCACTTTGCTATTCCTTTAGTGACGAAATAGTAGATTATTAAACAAGGGGATAAAGCAGAGTCTTCTGTCGCGGGTGACGATTTAAATCGCGAGCGTAACGAAGGACATGACGTTTACTCCCGAGCGTAGCGAGGGTGTTAAAAACTTAAATCACGAGCGAAGAGAAAGGATTTAAGACGAGTCCTGAGTGTAGCGAGGGATTTAGGTTCACCCAAGACTAAGACAGCTTTATCACCGAGGAAAGTACTCTACTTTTCGTACCATTTGCGAAAAAATTAACACAATAATAATAATATGAGATAAGCATTTATTAAAAATAAGGACAATTAAAAGTAAAAGTTAACATTCGAAACATTGGTCCAATTATTGATAGAGAGAGTTACATTTTTGTTTGGTACATTTATTGTTCATGAGTTGATTTGAGTATTTCTCTGTTCTTGCGTCTGAGGAACTTGCGTTTCATTGTCGGAGATAGTGGTGGTGGTGCATCGTGAGTTACGGACGAAGAAATTGATGGTTGTGGCTCTGATGGATTAAGTTTTATATTTTGGTTAATTTGACTGCTTAATATGGTTTTATTCGCCATTGAGCTTTCGATATAACCCTCAGCTACTCTATCAGAGCTCCAACCACCGTGTCTTTTTATTGACGTAATATTCGCCCCTGAATCCGCCAAGAAAGTCGCCGAAGTTCTTCTAAAGCAGTGACCGGTGTAGAGTTCAACATCTTTAAGTTTTAAATATTTAGCAATTTCCTTTGGCATATTGCTAATTTTATTTTTGCCGATGGCTTGTCGAGTACATTTCCCATTCCGATAGTTTATAAAAAATCTATTGTTTTCCATGTTAGTGGGACGTAATGCTTGCTATTTATGAATGATTTTAGTAAATTGTCCTTGTACAATGAATGACCGATTTTTCTTTGTCTTAGTTTCCTTTACATTATCAGCAGTAACTCATTAGAATGATTTCAACGTCCTCCACCTTTAAGTTTACAAGTTCACATCCGCGGCAAGCACCATTGAGTCCAAAAATTAAGGCCACCTATAACAAAGATAAAAAACAGGTAAATATATATAGAATAATTACCATTACTTAGATACGAAATATTCATAGTTAAATCATATAAACTTACTTTTGTGGCAAGAAAAATTTCGTCAGGAGCTTCATTAAGAAATTTTACCACATTTCGAGTCGTAAAAAATTTAGAATTCTTTGCGCAATGCCCTTCTGATTTTCTTTTTTAAAAAGCCAATAATTTCGTGAATCTATTTATTTAAATGCTGTGTTTGATGCTTATTGTAGCTTTCAGTTTTGAGTATGTTCACCAAAGTGCACTAAAGTGTATTCGGATTCTTTGTCTTGGATAAATAATCAAAATAGACAAGAAGTACTGATTCTGAAATTGATAGACCTTTCGCACTTCTCCACGTTGAAAATTCTTCATAAGTTTTTAAATAATTTCCCTTGGATTTTGTTGGAAGCAAATTATTTATAATTGCGGCAGCATTTGCACTGATGGAATCCGACAATTCACTGTCACTGTCGCTTTGATTTAACATCGTAACGTATTTTTAGAACATTAACTTATTTATTAAAATAAACTTAACGTTTATGTATTTGAAGAAAACAAAAACGCGGCAAATTACTAGACTAATATTTTTTTGTCGGAAAAGCAAAGGCAGTTCATACGGCCTCGTCGGTTTTCGTAATTTTATTTAATAATCATAACTGCATAATAAATGCGTATTCCTTTTTCAAAAAGATGTATACTGCTTTATATACAAACTCAATGGTGTAAACACAGATGTAGTTCAGTATAAATTTCGGTAAGTATTCTAAATTTAAATCACATTCTCCCCCTAGAGGATGAATGAAATTCAGTACAATTTTCTTTCCCTGTTTTTAACAGATTAAAAATGATTATTATTATGTTCGCTTTTTGTGGCATAGAATGTCACTTTTTTTAGCAAATGGTACGAAATGTCATTTACCTACTACTGCTTTTCCAATTAAACCCTCCCAAAATCGTTCCTTTTCTTTCAATCGTTTGAGATTTCAGTTTAGATGAAAATGCTGGTTTAATTTTTAATTAACTTCGATGATATTTTAAATTTCTCATGGTTCAGAGTGTTTAAAATTCATGAAGTACTTAAGCTTTAGAAACAATTTCGTCCTTTAGATTTACGGACAAAGTTTCTACGAATATTTTCAGTAACATACATGAGTACCGATTGAATGTTTCTCAAACAAATCGATGGATTTGAATTCAGCAGATAAAAGGATTCGTCAGACATTTAGACTCGGTTTGAGGGTTCCGTAGCCAAATAGCAAAAACGGAATCCTTAATTTTTCTGTCCGCATGTTTCTTTAGACGGCTAACGTAGAGTCTTCAAATGAAACATACCTAAGGAAGCCGTGTAATTATTTTTTGAGATAAAGGACAGAATGACATCATTTTATGAATTATAGTTTATGAGAGATATTTGCAGTTTAAAGCGCAAAAATGACTTCATTTCTGAAATATTTTTGAGAAAATCTATGAAATTCAAACTTTTTTTTATCTAAAGTAGTGTTCATGTCGACTCGTGGAAGGAACCCTTCAATGTTCGGGGTCCAATACGGACTTGACTGGTTTTTTGGGTTCCATTTTGTATCGCAATTACCAGGGATTTTTTGTTTGATATAGACGAAGGCAATAAACGATTTGATTAATTCTTTTGCCGTTTAAAGCTTTTTTCAGTTTTTTGTATAAGGTTATTCTGTGATATTGGCCAATTTTAGTTTGATTGGATGTTAACACTTAGAATAATAAAAAACCAGCTTTTCCAATGTTTGCCCAATACCGTGTAAGTGTGTATTGGTCTTTGATCTCCAAGAATATCGCTATAAATCTTATTATGGATACATTTGTCTCAAATGTGACCGTTACAGCAAAATGTTGGAGAGTTATTTATTAGTTTCGCCCTATTTGACCGGGTTCGGCCAATATTTTAGATTGAACCCAGTGCGTTTGATTGCAACGCTATAAATTATTGCCAAATCTCGTTACCAACCGATACATTGGGCATGAAAGTAATGACGAAAGTATTTTTGCAAGTATATATTTGAGTTTTTTAGTTAGAAGTTTGTAAGTTAGGTTTTTAGTTAGGTGGCTGCCTCGTTGGTCTAGTGGTCGCAAGCGCGTCAGTTAAGCATGTGGCCCTGGGTTCGATTCCCAGGTCGGGCAAAGTGTTATTGCGTTTTTACATCAGGAATTTTTAACAGCAGCTAGGGAGTCTGGACGTGTGCCCGGTTGATGGAAATAGGCTCCCCCCTATTACATGACACTTAAACATAACTGGCGAAATGTGGGTGTACTAAATGTACGCCTCTGCCAAACTAAACCATAGTGGTATGCTATGTTCTAGTTAAACCACATTATTCAAACAAATACACTCCAATCAGGCAACGAAGGAAACCAAAGAGGTTTTTGTTCAGCTGCAGATAAATTAATATTTTAATGTATGATACCCGAAACTTCAAATAAGTTATAAGCACCGAATCAAAAACTCCCTCAAATGTAATACGAATTAGGTGAGCCCACTCGTAACAAAATTAAGTTTTATCTAATACATAACCAACAGGGGTAGTACTAATGACCTGGTCGGGCCTCGATTTCAAATAGTTTACCCCGTATCTGAGGGTTACCAAAGCTGTCATTTGCCTGTTTGAATTTAACA
The DNA here is from genome assembly GCA_950005105.1 of Lycophotia porphyrea. NCBI lineage: Eukaryota > Metazoa > Arthropoda > Insecta > Lepidoptera > Noctuidae > Lycophotia > Lycophotia porphyrea. Next base: position 15,362,434 of record OX465388.1, on the reverse strand, counting down.
TGGGCTCGATTTATGAATCGCATTGAGGGATGAAGAGATAATTGGTCAAAACATTTCCAGTCAAGTTATAATATTTTCCAAAGTACAATTTTTTTTTAAGTAATCTATAGTCACTAGCTTAAGATCTTTTTCCATCTTTGTGTGTGAGTAAAGTCCTTCAGTTGAATAAACAAAATATTAACATAACAATTTAACCATTTCAAATAATTTTTATAATATTTTATCCGATTCGACACTGCTTATCTGAAAAACTTTCAAAAGTGAGTTTCTATGCGTCTTCAATGTAAATAGAACTATCAAACTGCACACAGTCACACATAACGTTCTAAGGACTGTCGATTTCGCAACCACTTACCCGAATAATATATTAAACTGCGATATGGGTGTCTGACTGCAACTTAGGCACTAAACTTAAATGCTAACAGTATGAAACTTACCTTCTAAAACTTTACAAACTAACTCGTGAATGTATAATTGTCGAAAGCTGGTGAATTTTCAACAACAATGGTACGTGACTTTATTCATGTTGTTACTAAGTAATCGATAATTTAGAAAAGAGATGTTTTCCTGTCACTTAGTTTTAGTGAGAGCGGTCGTAACCTAATTACTATTAGCATTAAGACCTGCTGCAGACTATGGACTTTTGTCCGCCAGATAGAAATGACCGAGGATCAGAGGATCGAAGGATCTAATTTCTACCTTCGTGCACAATGTCATTTATATTATTTTTTTACTGTTTTTTTTTTATTTGGGAAGTAGCTAGTGAAGTGTGTGTGTTATACGAATCTCGAACGTCGTGTTACTTAGTGTTGGTGAAAACGGCAATTAGGCATTGAGTTAAGTGTCACTTACTGTTCATCAGGCATTAGGGGTTGGACAAATCTGATACATCGATTCGAGAAGAAAAAGAAGAAGCTGAAGATTCGTATTTATGGTTCTAATAGTTTAGGTGACTTAAAATAAAAAAATCCTTCCCGGCTCACATTATTTCAACCAATTAACCTTATGATGATGTTCTAACACTTTAATAGAGCCATAAAATATAATAAAAACCTAAACCTAACCTAAAACTCGATTAAAAAATCCGATGCATTTCGAAGCATCTTATTACACGAGCATCTCTAAAGCTGTCACTAGTCGAACGCTTAGCTCCGTGATACGTCGCGATGCGACAAAATCCTTCGTAGTTGCCCCCCCCCCCCCCTTCCCCGTCCGAAGCGACAACATCCGTCGGCTCCCTTACAGACGCGACAAAATCCCGTGTATCACGTCGTTCTTGCCCCCAATACTCGGTATATGTGAATAGTTTAAATTGAAATTCTGAAGAGTTGAGTGCCCTCACAACTTTGCCGCGTACCTATCGCCAACTTTACCTAGTTTGGAGTTAGGTTAGTCTCTAGGAAGAATTTTTAATTACCTATTAAGTTTGCCATGTGGAGCCGCTACTGAAACATTCTAGTGTGATTATGAAGAGGAAACTAAAACTAGAAACCATGTACTGGCATCAAGAATAAATTATTAAAAGTAATCTTCAAAAACCACACGTCTAAAAAATTTGTGCCCAAACATCAAAACCAAACAGCCAAAGGAATAATGGAAATATCATATAGTTATAATTTAAGAAACAAAGAAACGCAAATAGCTGTAGGATAGACACAAAAAGTGAAAATAGAAAGCAAATTACAGCCATATTTTCACGGATCTTGTCTCTTTTTGGTCATACATTTACATTCCTAATCAGGATTCCCAGTCCCCGTTGCTGCCACCTAGAGAGCGGTGACGTGTAACGAATAAATTAGCAACGTCATGTGCGTGAAAAGAAAAATGAATGAGTTTCAGAAAGAATGTGACAATAATTTTGATTATTAAGCTATTGCATAGCTTCTATCGCGGGCCTTGAGCGTGGAGACCGAATCCAGAAATCCCTAAAGAAAATAACCTAACACCTAGTGCCTAAGACGTAGTGTCAGATAATGACAGCGGTAGATTAAAAATAATAACCTAGGCTTGTCAATATCTGACACTACGAAAGTGAATAAATAAATATAATTACATAAGTTGATAAAAAATGCTATGCAATAGCTTTACCGCGGCAGTCTCCGAGTGCCACACGTTTTTTTTTTTTCAATTGGTCTGAGCAACCAAAAGAATGTGGTCGGACTTACTATTTTATATTATGCCAACCATTTTCGTAGACCGTAGCCCTCGTAGCCTCGTAGCACGGTGCCTACAAAAACAAAACTTAATAACATTTTTTTTTGTATATGAAATTTACATTATTGCCTAGTAATAATAATTTTAGAAGTGCAGTCGGCAAATTGTTGTCTTGAAGGTTTCGGTTTAAATTATTGAAAAATTTACTCTCATTTGAATTGTAATTGTGTTTGTGTTGTAATTGTATTGTGTTTAACCTTAAGTTTCGGCAACTTATCAACTAGGTATGCAAACGAATTCTAAATATTATTTTACTATCTCCTGTGCTAGGAGTATTTGTTTCTGATCTGATGTATTTCGTATTCACAAATAAACTCAACAAAAACCAAACATCCTAACAAAACAAAATACAGAACCCTATAAAATATTTCAAACGTTGTTTAGTTTCAGGTTTACAATACTCTTTATTACGTGATCCCCTAATTATGTTTGTTTACATTATTATTTATAATAACTTCTCACATACTACCTTTGCATTATTAGAAAGAAGACTACGGTCAATCAGGGTAATAAATTGTAAACGTTTTTGAAAAATACCTTTTGAGCTAATAAATGTTTCGGCTTTGTATAAAAAATATTGGCAGTTAGAAATGAGGAGTTATTTACTTTGATTTTATAGTAATTTATCTAAAAACTGCAACATTAGCGGTTTTGAAAATGAAGTGTTTACATTTTAACCTAACTTTCCTTTCTAATTGCGTATGCTGCAGAGCTAAGTTTTTTGTCATTTTTTCTATATGGAGGCCCCACTGAAGCTGGCCATCTAAAGTTCTGCCTAAGAACACTGTGTCATCTGAGGATTTTGTATTCGTCGTACGCGAAGCGCCCGGCGACTCCAGTTTGCCCGTAACCATCTTAGACTATAGACGCACTCCCAATCCAATTTAATACTCCGTTGTAAGGTTCCGTCATTAAAGAAGTATCTAGTTCACCGCAGTTTGATTTCTCTCCTCGCACATACTGCCCATGGACATAAACACACGCACACACAAAAAGTACACTAGTTTCCACTTGTCTTACATGGGGTATTGTAAACTTAATACATTTCGTTTTTTTCTCATTTAAGAGTAGATTAACATTAAACCAATTAACGGCTTTTGCCAGGGCGCTATTAACATCACTAGCTGCCGACGTTTGAGTTTAAACAAAAGAGAAGTGTCTTCTGCAAACAACACTATGTCATGATTATCTTACTTTAATAGATATCTTACTTTGACAGATATTTGCATTCAATTATGTACCTAAATTGAGGAAGTGTATTTTTATTAGCTTTAGGTATATCACTGTCAATCAACGTTTTACGCTAATCCTTCTTCTAACAATACGGTTTTTCTGAAATAACCAAAATCTATCAAGTTCAAAAATATCTCCACGAGCAATAAACATTTATTATCATCAACTGACTGTCATAACAAATACGGATACTGAAAGTTTTATAGTCGATTCTAGTATTTTTATACATTGGTTAATCCAGTCTTTAAATTGTGTGCTAAAGTCTAGACTAGCTACGATCACATAAACGCGTAAATATAGGATTTGCTGGTGTTGTTTTGCTTGGATTATCAATGTTTGCTAACAATATTTCATAGTAACTTTAGTTTTATAAGCATTTATTCTATACTCCTTCTCGATATCTAAATTTTCAGTACCATAATTACATTTTATCGGTTAAGCAGGTTTTTGAGTAAAACCTTTTTACACCACAGACTTCTACAAATGAATATACGCTAACAGCGCTCTTTTGAATCCCATGATAACTGTGTTTGCTTTCTGAATGAACTCGACGCATGTGAGATGTATCCCGATTCCTAGTTCAGGCACAATGTAACAGATGGCGTTAGTCGTAGCGAACAAAAGAATGCGGGCACAAAAAGGACCCACGTTTTTCCTTTAAAAACACGCAAGTTATTGAGATATCATTATGATTGGTTCATTTTAATTTTAATCAATTAAGTTAAGCGCGTGCATCATAGGTAGACACTACCTACGTGCCTACCTCATAATCCAATTAAACTATCAATACATAAATATATCAGTCATCACCAGTCTATGCTAGACTTATCAAAGTGAATACCTAAGACTGTTTTATTGGATCTTTTTAAGTAGGTAGTGCCTACCTGCAATGCACTCGCTTTAACTAAGAGGGTATATACTTTCAACTTAAACTGGATGTTACACCTATTGAAGGAGACAATCTTTCAAGGCTTTTATATTTGTGCGACGACTGAACAGGATTTCCACATAACCTATTCGGTACCTTGTATAAATCCATTCATGCATTCATTTTTGACTTTTCTATCATCGTTATCGTTGACAGAATCCTGCTTTGTCTTGGCCCCCAGGGCCGTCAATCAGTTGGCGTCTAAAAATGAGTCGAAGGCGAGTAAGACAAGTATAGTTGAACGAAGAGATATGCTGTACTAGTATGGTTGTTCTTGATATTACACTAAAGATAAACGGGATAAGGGGTAATAAAACAAAATAGCTCACTGATACGACATTTAATAGCTTCTCTAATAATATACTTTAAGACAATATTTTTTACAATAATTTATTCACAGTACAAAAATAATTGTACATTTAAAACTACGCGATTTGATAAAAGCCTCTTTACAATTTACAGGATTATAATAACTATTTCAATATTAATTTAAAAATCTCAATAATGCTTATTTTAAACGGGTACTAATCATACTTAAATATATATTATGTATTACTTAAATATAGATTATTAATTTTATCTTTCAGTTCCATAGACGTATTTCATTTTAAATTATATTTTAAATTATATTTTTCTTACGACTATACGATTCAAATTTGGCATTTTATTCTTAGCGTAATCGTCATTCAATACACATTAAATTTAATGAACATGTATAATTATTACTTTAATAGAACATTTGATTTGCTTTGTCCTCTGACCTGCTGGTCAACTTCTGTTAATCGTTAAATTTGAAGAAAGTGACACCTTGCCTTATTTTTTAAATATTATAATTTGAGATTAAATTCAAACCTTTTAAAAAATAATACAAGTTGGTTGTACCCTTCAAGAAGCCGTCAATCAAGCAAATTTCTTGCCTTATTTTTGAAAAAATCACGTTTTACTCTAGAACTCAATGAAACGCACTCAAAACATAGTGCAAATTGATGAACTCAAACTCAAACTCAAACTCAAAAGCATTTATTTCAATTAGACTATTACAGGCACTTTTGAATGTCAGAAAAACAAATTAGGCTAAGCTACAGTCACAGACACAAGGCATAATAACTTGTGAAAGTACTGTAGTTGCCCATTCCAAAGTGTAGATCTCTATGGAGAAGAATGAATTGGATAGTACAGGAGTCGTAGAGGCTTTAAAAGTGAAGTTGGAACACTCAAAAGTTGGAACTTTGACCCCCAATATCTCCGTAACTAGAAGGTTCCCAAGTATACAACGTGTATCGGAGAGGGTATAGCCGAAAGGGGGTCACACAACTCTTCATTCTGAACCAAGCGGTTCAGAATGAAGAGTTGTGTGCCCCCCCCTTGTTCTAACAATTTCAGAAATTCGTGAAAAAATAATTCTACTGCTCATACTAAAAAGTCACGTGACTAACAAAGTTTGTATGGAGAAGCAAATAATTTTTTCACGAATTATCCAAAGTCCAAGTCGTAGAACAAAAGTTGTTCAGAATGACGAGTTGTGTGACCCTCTTTCGACTATATATACCCTTTCGTTACACGACGAAGAGAACAAGTGCCTTTCGGCTTCGTTAATGGTACTTTTACACACGTCGGAAGTCCCTTAAGATTTTTGGCAAACGTCATCATTCTCTTGCCCTTATCCAATTTGTTTGCGGTTTGCGTTTTAACAGGTCTCGACAGGTAACTTAATGCCTTATCTTAATGAAAAAGTAAATAAATGCCTCGATGTTGCCTTACATATTTATATAAATAAGAATAAATAGTTAAAAAATGTGAATGACTAGACTTCAACTGATGGTTACATACTGCTAACTATGCGCGACTTTTTAATAGACTCAAAGTGTAAACAAAATAATGTTTTTTTACGTTAACTAAAATTAAATTTAAACGACTTGTTCCGACTACACTGTTTAGTTTTTCAAATTACTTACTAATTTCACAAGGATAATATTTCAACACAAGTTAGGTATGTACATAATATATACACTTCTGCAAGTACGTCGCAATTGCAATAAGCTCAGCCTGCTTGCTGAATAATTCAGGGCCAAAAAATACAAAAGATCATCGCTGATTCATCCTTAATAGACGGCTCAATACATTATACAAGTTAATTTCCAAGGAAGTACAATCAGTGCTCTGCATTACTTGACTTATCTTCTGCTTTTAAAATGGGCCAGCTAATGCAGGGTACCGACTATGCAAATATTTTCAAATTATTATGCCTTTTACATTTTATATGGATGAAACACTAACATGGGAAGTGAACTAACTGTCTCTTTAATATTTAGTCTGTGCTAATATAATACTACGTCTGGAACAGCGAGTTAGCTACTCGCTCTGTAGACACTGGTGGCGTGTGAACGCGCACACGCCGAGCACTGGCGCTAGAGCATGACGTCACGTGCGGGCGCGTGCTCGAGCACGGCGCGCTGTCAGTCGCGCGCCGACACCAGCACCAGCAGCTGCGTGCGGCGCGCTTCTACTGGTTGCCGGGACAGGCTATTGCTTCGGCCTCGGTTTAGTATCTGAAAGTTTGTTTAAAAATCTTATTAGAATCCAAAAAGGGACTTGTATAATTATACAACAAAAATGCTTGTAGTTTCTGAATTAAATGATTAGTGCAAGAAGGTACCTGCTGGGCGCCAAAACACAAATTGGCGCCCGAATTGGTACAAAACAATCTTCCTATTTTACAAGATTCTAAAACATTTAAAAAAAAGATATTACCGTTGCAACAGAATGTGACCTTTTCGCGTGAGTGGTACTTAGCAGATCAGAGTTGGCTGTGGAATCGGATCTGGAGCGGACGGTGCCTCGTGCATGACGCTTGTGGCGGCGGCCGCACCACAACCACTTGTATGGGGGAACGCGTCTGCAATCAAAGTTATACCCACTTGTACGGTGCTACTCGTCTGAAATTGAGTATGAATTTGTATATAGTGTAATGTTTGTCATGTTAAGAGTTGGTAGAGTTTGATATTGTAGATAGCATTATTTCAATTGTACGTAGATAAATATTAAGAGGTGTTGATAAGTTTATAAATATAATACATAATTACATTTAATCTGAATGTGTTTTCAATACAATACGTAAATAAATAACTGATGTTCGTGTTGTCTTTGTAACTCAAACTTATATTTTCATTTCACGCACCAGAAAGGAGTAACCACAACTATTGACGCCGAATAGGCTTGAGCCATTCAGGAAGAGATTTTATATATATGCAAGAAAGGCGAAAATTCGTTAATCGACAAGTTTATGTTCGGGCGGCGCAAGTAGACACCGCAAAAAAAGCCGATTCCTCGTGCTTAAATGTGATCTCTCAAATAGTACCTAAATCTAGAAAAACCTTTCATTATTTTCCATACCTGAGGCTAGTATAAATGTGGGGTGAGAACATGCAGCATATTAAAGGGTTTGCTGCTGAGTTCAACGGCGCAAGGCTCTGGATGAGAGTGGCTAAGGCCAAGTTGTTCTGCGTCGGCGGTATGTGCTCGTACACTTGCAGGAGATCGAAGACGATGTAAGGTGACCAACAGAGCACGAACACTGTGGAACAAAAGGGCACACCATCAGACTTGAGGTCGACGTTTAACTAAATAATGATAGACCAACTGACATTCGAACAGCGATGACAATGAGGGAAAAGTCAACAATAATGTGTTAAAGAACATGTTCTATTCGACAAATTACATTTCTAAGTTTTTACATACATTGAGAGATTTACATGGGATTGAATTTTTTTTTTTTTATACCGGCCAAAGTTTGTGTTTAATAAAACAAAATATATATATGTTTTTGTGTTTAATAAAACAAATATATCTACCCTATGTAAATCACTCAATGTACGTACAAACTTACAAATGTAAGTTGTCACACTATGTGTGTCACACTAGGAAAACCGAAAACCGAAAAAACAACCGGACACCGAAAAGTTCATTTCAATCCCGTTGAAAGTCATTGCAAAAATAAAAAACGGTTTTAATACGATTGGCACCTGCCTACGCCCTAAGTTAACCTTGATACAACGACATTTTGGCCCAGATATATTTCTATGATAAATAAGCCTTTTTTTTTGTTTAGCCTATTCTGTCTCACTGCTGAACAAAGACCTCCGCCATTCCTTTCCAATACTCTCGGTGTTTTGCCTTCTCTGGCCAATCAGTCAGGAACGAATGCAAATCGTCACGCCAGTGTTTGTTTGGACTGCATCGGAGACGACGACCTACGAATTATCTGATTCTGATTTAATTTACCGGGAGGATGTAAAATTGAACGCCAACGTATGGTAATTAACTAATTTCAAGCGGAATGTTTTCCCATTAAAACAGTATAAACTACAGTAAAACAGTTTTATGATAAAGTTCGGTATTATCGCAAAATAATTCACTGAACAAGCAATTGTGAACTTTATCCGCTTCAATTGTTGGCCTTATTAAATATTAATGAGTCTGGAATAAAGTTTTGCGAATACCTATGAATAACTAATTGTATAATCGTGTTGGCTTTTGAAATTGTTACGGTAGTTTAAGTCTATTAAATTACGAAGCGATAATTGGAAATCATAATTATTTTAGCTGAAGTGAAAAGTCTTTTTTTAATAGATAGTTACTACTGGGTATTAATTATTTCTAAAGATTATTCATAAGCCATAAATAATTCTGAAACATATCCAAAAATAGAGTACCATGCCATAACACGGTCAATGGCTCGCTAGAACCGAACTTCACTAACCATCAAAGAAACAGAGCGTACTAAAATACATTATAAATTGTTAAATATACCAACCGAAAACAATGACGAATGTCATCTTGACACTTTTGATCTTTGCTCTAGGAATGAGTCCCCTAGAACTGGCTCTTCTCGAATCCGGGTCACTTTCCACCTGACCTGAAAAACATAAATATAAACCACATTTAAATCTAGCCATTAATTCTAACGTATTCTATTTAGACGATTCATTAGCAGCTGTCGGCCGTATCTGGTTATTGTAACTCTTTGTTGGCGGATTAAGTGCTCTTTTAGCTTTATTGCGGGTTTTAGTTATTCGCCCGTTAACGGTTCTGGCGTTTGAAAGTGAAGAAGATAAAAATAATGTTTCAAGATCGTTTTTGAGCGGGTGAGCGATTTAGAAGATCATAATCGAAGAAATGTGCCGCTTTTTGATTTACGATCGGACAGCGGAAGTATGCTTTATATAAAATATAACATTTATCACTAGAGTTGCTTTTGTTATTTAGATGTTGGTTTTTATCGAATACATGTGTAAATAATTGTTAATGAAAACCAAGTGCTGAATAGGCCTGTACTCAGCAATTACACACACGACCATCATCATCATCAGCCTATAGCAGTCCACTGCTGGACATAGGCCAACTCAATCGCACGGCATCAGCAATTCTCATCCAGTTGCTACCAGCGACCTTGCGAAGATCGTCGCACCACCGAGCCTGAGGCCGTCCCACCCTCATTCGTGATTTGCGGTCTCTACTTAAGAAAACATCTAACCACACATTACTTCATTAAATTCTACATATATTTCAAAATACTAACCGTTTCTCAAAGTCTTTGTTCTCCTAGAGTTAATAGGCGGGCTCATGACGACTGCCTTGCTCTTCGTCCATATAGTGAGGACTATCACAGCGTAACAGGCTGCTATCGTCAATGCTGGTAGGACGAAGATCATGATGGAAACCAGGGACATCCAGATCTGCCACCGTCGAGGGGTCCCCAGGTCTATCCAGCATTGCATCTGGCCTGGAAATAGGTGGAAATAGTAAATTTTGATGTAAGTGGGGAAACATTGTTATTGCATTCGAGGCGGAGCATTGCAACCGAGAATAGCAGTAACAAATCCCCACGCGTATCAAACAACGTTTTTCAATACACTTTCGAAGAAATGAAATATTAGAACGGAAGGTATTTTTGTCAGGAATTATTGATTGATACATGATTTAATTTACTTTTTTTCGCGCTTTGCTTTCGCCAGGTTGAAGAGAAGCAAAGGTATTATGCTGCTAAACAGTCCAATATAAAAAATAAAAAATCATATGAATTTAGAACACAAATAAATGTTAATTTGTTCATAAAAGTAAATATTTGTTTTAAATAATCATGTTTGTCTATGATATTCTATATAAAAACACAATTTAGGGCAATTTATGCGTCTTACGGGCGTAAAAATATTTACGCCCGTAAGAAGTCTTTGCCAAGATTAAAAAAAAAACAATCACCGCCGACTATAGTAATTGAACCAATTAGGACTTAGTTTAATTTTAAGTATCTGTATCTGTGGAAATTTTTGTTTCCGCACGTGTGCGGAAAAATATTTAAAATCCACGTGTGTGAAATACATTGCATGTTGAACCTAATCGTAGTGCAATAAGAACCAGTTTTCGAGAAAGTATTGAAAAAAGTAAATATTTCGAGTTGTGAATAAATTGTTTTAATTTTAGCATTGCAAATTCCACCATGGAAAAATCACTAAATTATCAAGATAAATTAATGTCGCCTAAAGTCAATTTACTAAGATGGGGACCGATAAGAAAGTGGGTCAACATTTGAAACTGGACCATTTTTTTCATTAACTATGCTCTCGCTATTAAGGCTTTTTCTCATTTCTTGTGGCTGAACTGTAAAAAATGGACCCGACCCATTTTGGTTTGATTTCTTCCGGGGTGAAGCTACTTCGGGGTTAATTTTGTGAATAAAATACACGACACTTTGTGAGCGCTTCGTATGTCTAGCGGTCGCAAGCGTCACTGCTGAGCGTGACATACTGGGTTTTTTTGATGTTATTGGGTTTATCCATCAGGAATTTCTTAGTACTTGCCCCCTATTAAATGGGACTTAAACATAACTGTCGAAATGTGGGTGTCCCTACTTTTAGTTACGCCTCTGCCTAGCCCTTCGGGGACTATAGGCGTCAGACGTGTTATGAGATGCAATATCAGTGAAGTCGGGAATCTATAATTTTGGTTCTAGTTACAGCCGACAAAAGTAATCACTAAAATCATAAATACAACCTTTTTTTTACGGATGGGAAATCATCAAATGACTTCTCCCGCTCTGGGCAGAGCGGAAGGGAGTGTCAGACTTGTACTGACTAAAAGCCATCCATGTTCCTTCCTTGCCGTTTGTGTTCCAGGGCCGCAGTATCTCTTTTGAACAGCCCGCAGCCCAAATACAACCCTTGAATGACTACTTCATGAAAATAGCATTCAGCGCAGTACCCTGGCCTTTCCCCCTTGAGCCATTCATGTTTGGTTTTGGTTATAACCTACCAACCAACAAAGACACCAATCCTAATTCCAATTTGTAATTTAAGATGGCTTTGAACCCAGGAAATTTGAGTAATAACCCGGTACCGATACCAACATATTTACAAAACCACCTCCAGAGACTAAGTTTTAATATTTTGTACACCTATTAGCTTCAACACCCGCATAGTTCCTAATATCCCCATTCCAAGTGACTCTTAATCCCAAAAGTTATCGAAGTGGTCTCACCTTGAACTTCCTTGACTTCGTACAAAATAAGAAGTGGTATTGAGAAGACTATGCTGATCAACCAAGCAGATACAATCAGAGCTCTTGCCCGATTCCCTGAAATTCAATAAAGAGAATATTAAAATACAATTTTAGTCGGAAAAGTCGGTATCGCTTGATTTGACGGTGGCGTGAAGTGAATCAAAAAAGGAATTTGATCGCTTATTTTCTTTTTCTTTTTAAATATTTTGGTATCAAAAGTCAAAGTATCTATTTTGATGTTTTATCACTTCGGTTTCCTTACAAAAATATAAACCATGGCAATCATTGAAAAAGTTTTGGTTTCGATATTTCCTTTTCCTTCGATAACTCTTATCAAATTATTAAATATTTTTTCAAAAAACGTCTTTGAATATTAAAGAGGGTTCGAGTCCGCCTATTAAATTCGTTCAAAAGAAAATAAAATGTCAGTAGCAAGTTTTAATTGTCAGTAAAATGTTTTTAAAAGTCTTCATCATTAAACACACTGTTTTAGTATCAATTTTTATTACTCTTGACCAAGTTTTTATTCCTGCAGTAATTAACAATTTCACGAAAATCTTACTTCGTAAATTCATACAACTATCGCGTAACTTAAATATCCATAGAGTGTTTATATACGCAATAGTTTCGAAGAATCTCGAATTCGATCTTCGATTACCTAACTAATACCTCTGAGGTATAGGCAGAGAGAGAGACAAATATACGATGAACAACACAATCATAATCCTAAAATTCACCCCAAGAAGGAATTCCCAAATAAAAAAAAAGTTTTAGGTTTCACATAAAAGTGCAATAATATATGTGCAAAATGAACGGTTGTTTTTTTTTAATAATTGAATAACTTCCAACACAAAGTGATAAAACATTGCGCGTCATGTCCTGTGAAGGGTAAAGATAAAATATGCTAAACTTACAGCTTCCAGAGAAGTTCATAGGGTTGGTAATGGCATCGCAGCGGTCTATACTGAGCGCCACCAGCACATAAGTAGACGCATACATCACTACAGCCTGTAAAAAAGAAAAATCCATAAAAAATAAGTCTTAAATAATAATAAGCTATGAAACACGAAACTCAAAGGGGCCAATAATAATAATCAATTTATAATAATCAATTTATTTATTTTCTCCCACAAATATATAATACACCAAATCAAAAATAATAATTTAGTTAGTCCAATGTTTCAAAATCTTTGACTGTCAAAATCCATGATCTACCAAAATCCATAAACATACTTAGAATTTCTATTAAAAACTACCTAACACTTTTCATAAATAGTTTTAATGTAAAACAATCTAACCATGGCTTTGTAATGAACCTCATGATCTAAAGATGCTTTTCTCCATAAAATAATGCAGTATGCAAGCAAGCATGCAGCATGCAAACAAGCATGTAGCATGCAAGCAGGCATGCAACATGCAGCAAACATTGTATCTATAAGCGGGCTTAAATTACACTCTAGGGGTAGGGCCACAGAAATCTTGTGGGTAGGGCAGACAAGACTGCGTGAAGTCGGTTTTGCAGCGATTCGTTTTTGTCACTAAATTTTGAAGTACAACATTTATTGACTGTTTATGACGCTATTTTAATTTAATATTGAAAATGCTACCAAATAACCGGCTATTATATTTGTGACCAAATAATATTCCGTAAAATGTTGTTTCGGTGTGGTGAAAATATGGCAAATAAATCATTTGGCAAATGAAAAAAGTTCAAAAGAGGCTTCGGCCAGTAGTAAAAAGTTATTTTGTAAATCGGCGAAATATAGTTCGGTAAAATAATACCTAGGACACATGATACTTCGATGATCTAAAAATATGTCATATAATGCATATAGCAAAAAAGACGTAGGTCAATAGTTTCCGGTAAAATGAAGTTCGAACAAAAAAAAATTCGGAAAACTGATCGGTTCCCAATTTCAACTGTCTACCTATTACGGATCATGAGATACAGCCCCTTGACCGACAGGCGGACGGACACACGGACAGCGGAGGCTTAGTAATAGGGTCCCGTTGGTTATCCTTCGGGTACAGAACCCTAAAAAGGATATTTGTTTGCGTGGACATAATAAGTAGCTACCTACTTTTATTCATCCCTAATTAAGTCATGACAGGTACGTACAATGAAAGTAATCCTGTCCCCTGTGTCCCCGTTACAGTCTGGCACAGGATGATAAGCACGTTATAATATTGTTTTATAATTATGTATGTCTTTCAAATAAGCGTGGGAGCACTCCCAACTGATTTTTTTTAAACTGTGTTACTGTGTTGTTTCATCACTAACAATCATATCCATTGTAATAATTATTAATTACTACACTGCGAGATCAGTTGCGTTTTGAAGGTTACTTTCTAGATGCGTTTATTATAAAGTTTCAGCATCGAGTGTCGCCCCGTGTCTTGCTCTTTAAAACTGTAAAAGGGTCTAATATAGAAAGGGTCTAATATAGAAGGGTCTAAAAAAAATCATAAAAAGTGAGGAATAGCAAGAAGCAGGCAGAAGCTGTCGAAACTGCTGAATTTTAAGCAATTACATAACATAACATCACACCTGTAATCCCCGAACACAGGCAGAGGTGTACCTTATAGTACACCCACATTTCGCCAGTCAAGTTTAAGTCCCATGTAATAGGGGGTGAGCCTATTACCATTAACCTGATACAAATCCAGACTCCGTAGCTGCTACTGAGAAATTCCTGGTAATAAACTCAATAACACTTTGCCCGACCCGAGAACGAAACCCAGGACCTCATGCTCAGCAGTCGCTCTTGCGACCACTAGACCAACGAGGCAGCATTAATGTTATTTCTTGTGACTTAATTATTATGTTGTTTAGACTTGTGAGTCAATTTACTAGAAACTACAACAGATGTGTTTTAGTTTGCTTGTTTGTTATTAGTATCGGTAACCAGAACGCCCCTGCTAACTGTTTTAAATATTCTCTGTTTGTTTTTGCGCCGAATTAACTTTTTAGAACTGTATCATAGTCAGCAAATGTTATTACTACATTTTAATCATGATCTTGCTCACGTAAGAGAACTAGAAGAAGAAAACCTGCTCAGGTGGAGATTCATTGATGACTCTGCCCTGGAGTGTAATTGTGGTGCTGTTCCACAAACGATGGGGCACTTAATATCGTGTCCTGCGTGTCTTGTTGCTTGTTCACTACAGGAACTGGAAAGCGCCAAACTAGTAGCTCAGTTCTGGGCCGATCCGACACAATATAGATTGCCATCGACACGCTAAGAAGAAGAAGAATTGAAACAAATTTTCGCCTGTAATAAATTAATTACTCTCCTGTCCTTATCTAACTTCATTTTTCTGGAGTCGACACAGCGTGTCTTCTCCTTCCATATCCGTATCATCTTTTACACAGATATTTTTTCATTCCTCTTAATTACATTCCTAAATAAAATACAGCCTTGTGGAATCGAAAGTGCCGTACTATAGTTATGTACCCGACCCAGTTCTCGATAATGGATCCCCATTATCACACAATATCAATCGATCATCAATCCATCATCACTGACAGGACTATTTTAGCCAATAAGCCTGATCTAGTGGTAGTGGATCGATCAAAACGGCGCGCAATGATTGTTGACATAACGGTCCCGCATGACGAGAACCTTGTGAAAACCGAGAAAGATAAACAAATCAAGTATCTGACTTGGCCCGCGAGGTTGTCGACATGTGGGATGTGAGCTCAGCGATCATTGTGCCAATAGTCGTTTCAGCCAATGGCTTAATTGCCAAGAGCCTCGACCAACACCTGAGGAGGCTCTCGTTAGGTAGCTGGATCAAGGGCTTGATTCAGAAAGCGGTACTCCTATACACGGCTCGTATTCTTAGGAGGTTCCTCTCTCTGGAGCCCTGGCCGCCGGTAGCTTGGACCCTGTTGCCGATACCGGTGGGCTACTAATTTTTATATATTTTTTTTCTATGTAAAAATATAAAAAATATGTAAAGAAAAATGAATAAACGAAATGACAATCGATTTCCTATTCCAACTTTTTTTTATACATACAATAATGGCTTATTCTATCTACGCTATTAATATTGTCCTAGTATTATTTATTAGTTTGACTTGAATTTATAATGCTGTATTCTACAGACTCACTTGAAAACAAGTTTATAGTCAACATAAGTAAATTATTAAAGCGTTAATTTAAAAGTCTCTGTCTATTCTCTACAGAATTTCGAACGGGGAGAAACAGAATTCAGACATAGATTTTGGTCGCAGGTGAACACAATGTCTTTCGAGATTCAAGGCATCTTTATTAGATAAAATATTGGTTTTACTTTGTGGATGATACTTAGTCCTTTGAAACTTTGTCCAATCACATTTGTTTAGAGCAACGCCTGCATCATTTGCATATTAAAGTACCTACATAAGTTCCCGTTTTCTCTATATGAAAAATATGATGCCAAATTATTTACACTTTTGTTGTAAGCCTCACATATTTTGTTGTAACTTTTTACAATAACCCCCGTACTGTGGCAATAAAAAGATTTTTTAAACTTCTTACCCATAAAAATCGTGCCATATTTTACAGCCCAACCCCATGCAGACCTTAGTTGCAAGTACTGTAATCTCCACTTAACCTCATTTTAAACCTCATTACATGGAACTGCAGAATAAACAATACTCCAAGAAACACCGAAAATTACACAACACATTAATTTGTCTACCACTTAGAGGTTAGGTACAGAAACGAATTTTGTTCATAAACATAGACAATATTTGTTTAATTCCACTGACCTGTAGAAATTTTACCGACTTGCACATAAACTCTCCGGCCAGCCATGCTATGGTAATCTTCTGAACTATATCTGGGAACACGTAGATCAGGCCCACGAAGAGATCTGAAAAGGACATAAATCATGAAACATGTCAGTCAGTAGTTATGTGGTATACCCAGTACGAGAGCATTCAAAAAAAAAAAAAATTGACACTTAAAAATACATCTGTCTGGAGTCAGCGTTTAGCCATGGATACAGACCCTAAAATGCAAGTCCAGGCCTATTTTGGGGGTTAGAATCAGATTTGTGACACAAATCTGATTATATAGTCACAGGCTAGACTTAGATCTTTCGCAGCCTGTTATTGTAAAGCAAATGTATAATATGAGAAGTGATAGATTAATCCGTCCGACACATCTCCAATTAATAGGAATTAGTGGTCACTGGTCAGTTTGATGAGTTGCCTCATGTCATGTGTAATTGACATATATTGTGGATATCCAAAGGGAAATCCTGCAATTTAGGTCAAGGTTTGCTAATTGACCTGGGGTATTAAATATCTTGAGATGCGCAAAAATAATTGGCGCCTATTATTTAAGTAGCCTATATAATCTTTCATTTGTTTTGACGAATATCAATTACATACTAAACTACTGAATCATATGAAGAAGAATGACGAGTATAGTCATAATATCATGAGGATAGTACATTGATGTCAGTTTATTTTAGACATTTTGATTGTAGCGGTAACCAGTTTATTGTTTTTGGACTTTTTGAGCTATAAATGTAACTTTAGACCTCTTCTTAGTTACTATTTTATGTTATGTCCTAAGCTATGGTTATATAATTATAGTGTCCCTGTTGGCTTATAACCATGTCTCATTTACATTTTCATAATTTTAGAATCCTTTTATAAATTCTTGAGCAAACTTTTAATATTTCTCATCATAAGTTACGTTGGTACAGAATTTTATTAATCATTAAGTTTTTTTACCGTCTCCTTTATGGGAAGAGCCTAAAAACATTTGATCGTAAAATTCTCCATTCTGCTAGAGTTTAAGTTGATGTCTATGACGTGTAAGATCGTTACTGGAATACGGGTCATGCTTCAAACCCCTATATTTTCCCATGGCTGTTATCGAAAGCCTCAAGCATTCATGCATTTCCCCAAGTCGTTTGTACAGAGGAAGTGAGTGCGAAACCAGATAAGGACATGGCAAACCGAAGACCCCATTATTTGTCTTTCTTTTCCAAAGTCAATATTTGGAGAGGAAAACCTTTTTCCCTAATCTTGTTAAGAATGTGCGTTAAGGTGCAAATGGTTCCTTTAAAAGCGTTTGAGGATGTTTATCTTTTAAATTATCATCTGTATGCCTCTTCCCACCTTTGGGTTCGTTTAGATTTTGGAGCGGCGGAAAAATCCTTGCTTACTATGCTGGGCACGTTGTTGGAACGACTCGAGGGTAATGATGTGCAGTAGTTATTTTAAATACGGAGGTAGTTATCTATCGATCTTGTCATTAAGCTAATGTCTCATTGAAATCCAAAACAAGTAAAGCCATCGTATCACTTGTTAGTATAATTATTAGACTAGATCCTAGCGCCATATTTTTGATTTTATACAAATGATGTTCTTTAAATTATTAGCCGTAGGTACTCAGGTGTCTAGATTAAAGGACTATTAAAGTATGTTACGTTATAAAACTAGCGTAATATTATGTAGTTATTTAAACCAATATTGGCTTGAAGTTTCGTGTTTTAACCCAGTTTTGGTTTGATGCGTGACGTAAATTAGATAGCTTTTTTAATCGAACGTATGCACGACGGTTGACCAAGCTATACAAAACCAATTAATGCGGATCTCTTATTGTACAGAAAATATATACAAAGCGAGGTAATGTAAAGTTTGATGTGCCGCCGCGTGTACAACTAACCTTTAGGATTGTGGTCTAAACTATTACAACTAACGGAATTTGTATTACCCATGGACATGAATCATCATCATCTGCCTAGCCTTTTCCCAACTATGTTGGGGTCGGCTTCCAGTCTAACCGGATGCAGCTGAATACCTGTATTTTACATGGAGCGACTGCCTATCTGACCTCCACAACCCAGTTACTACTGGGAAATACGATACCCCTTGGTAAGACTGGTTGTCAGACTTTTTGGGCCACTGACTACTTTAACGACTGTCAAAGACATGAATAAAGTATGTAAATATAGTTAATATTGCAATATAGTTACTGCAGTCGTTCGCATTCGTGATACGCATTTTTTTTACTTTACTTTTCTCTTTTCAAGAATTTTCCGCCATACCCATTCCTGCTGCAAATCTTTTTATTAAAAACGAACAAACCAAAAAATGGGTCACGGTTATGATATAAGTACTGTAGTTACTATTCGGAGATTTAGAAACGAGTGTGAGTTGAATTTTACTAGGTGAGCGCTTTTATTGTACACAGCCATATGCACAAACTGACTGACCATCATTCATTTTTTCTATCTCAGCAAACATATTATTCAACACCGAAAATTCGTCAGCACTTTTAGTCCAATATGATACGGTTGAAAATAGAACGAAATGTGTTTTCTGGACGGTATAATAAAGTGTGTCAGCTCCTAAATTTTGCAAACACGCTGATTTGTTTAGATACACGTCCATTTCTTCATTTTATAACAAAGTTAGTGAACTATTTTGTAATGTATGACGGAAATAGATGTACGAGGAGACTATTGAAACTACTTCACATACTGACGAATGACAGGCAGGCCACGGTTCTGAGAAATTGAAATATTTCATGGGTGATTGATTGCTTGAACCATCTTCAGTTTTAAGCAATTGGTGAAAGGTTTTAGTTCGAACTGATATGAAATGGGTACGTGAGAACTGCTGTAGTTGCTTTCTAGGATTCAGTTAAATGATTTGAAATATTTATTTCAAATCATTTTACTGAATCCTATGTATCTTATTTAAGATACATTTATGCTGACCAGACGGATAGACGCTGATGAAGCAGAAGAAGCATGTAATGATCTTAGCAGGTAGCATTCTGTTGTTTCTACATACCCCTTTATGAAAAAGCCATAAGTTTGTGTGTCACAAAGTAATCGACGTCTATATTATTTAGACTGTACGGTAACGGCACGATTGGCGCAGTGGCTGAGCAATTGACAGCTGCGCTGCGTGTCGCGGGTTCGATCCCCGCACGGAACAAATATTTGTTTGGCCTAGAGATAGTTGTTCCGGGTCTGGCTGTTTGTGTATGTGAGTTTAAATGTTTGCAAACGCACCTTCGTTACAGGAGAAATTCCTAGTGTGGGGCAACGTTTTTTTTAAAACAAAAGAAAGACTATTGCCAGATCATTGGCCTTTTTGGATCAATCCCCACAACAACTGTTTCCCAATAGATTCTCCTGGTGCTTTTTTTATCCAATTCCATGTATATTCGTCCCGGTTAAATATTCTGGCTGGCACACATTCCAGCCATACAAATCCACGCTAACGTGAATACTGCATAAAGTTAAATCACATAGCCGCAGCCCATATTTTAATCCGGAAGTTTGCCAGTTTGAGCTCCGAACAACTTCCTAATTCGACGGTACGTTTTGGCACAAACAGGGAGCAAGCCGGGCGGTGTCACTGGGTAGCGGACACCACATAAATCTGCCATGTCAGTATGCAGTAGAGGTGTGTTTAAAATGCATCGGTATTTGGAAGACAACTAAAACAAACTTAAATCTGTCTCTCACAACGGTGAACATCATGAGGAAACAGACATATCCAAGAGCCACAAAGAGCGAAGATATTGTGCCCTCAGCCTGCGCTGAGCTCGTGTGATTAAGGCAGACATAGTACGAGTATATCCTTAATGAAGACAAATACTGAAACAGGGGTAAATCCTTCTTTTTATTTTCAAGAAAACTAAACTTCTTAAAACGCAAACGCGTGAAAACAGTTTTCAAAAATTTAATATTTAAGTCAGTTTTTTGATTGAAAATAGCTGCCCGTCACGAAGTGACTAAAAGATGAGAAGAAGAAGAGTGGAGTCGTATAAAAGCTTAACTATGCAAGTCTCTTTTATTTCTTCTTGTCTTACAGTTTTCTAGGAGTTTTCGGAATTTAGTTCCCAGTAGGCACAGGCCCTTACATCTGACGGAAACCTCACGAAAACAAGAGTGAGGTCTGATTTTAAGTTGCGATTAACCCTCCTTTACGAAATTTATGGGAAGGGGATCACATTTTTTGTAACTCGGCTCATTTGTCGGACAACAAAGTGTGCTATCACCACTTCTTACCCCTTAGCGGGTAAGTGGAGTTAATAGACTTTTTAAAACTTTGCAGTTTAAAAACTCCATCAACTCAACTCAATATTGTTTCACCGGAGTTTTTAAACTGCAATATCAAAGAGACGACTTAGCGTAAGCATAACTCGATATTGTTTAAAGATAAAGTCTCAACTGACATTCTTTGACTGCTATATGAAATAGCTGTTTGAAATTGAGTCAGGGTGTTTATCAATTAATTTCCCTAACGGTTTTTTAAGACCAGAACATAGTCTAATTGAAATCTATATTATTACCCGTAAAGATTTTTGTTGGATGAAGTAACATAAAATTAGTCTTCATAAATGTCTCTTTTCTTTTTTTAAATAACGTTGCCCCACACTAAGAATTCCTTCTGTATCGTGGGTGCGTTTACAAACATTTAAACTCACATACACAAACAGCCAGACCGGCCAACCAGCCGGAACAACTATCTGTAGGCCATACAAATATTTGTTCAGAGCGGGGATCGATCCCGCGACACGCAGCGCAGCAGTCAATCGCTCAGCCACTGCGCCCACCGTGTCGTCAACAATTCCTCTGATTTAATCTTCTTTAGTAATATTTCAACATAGCTATTCTGCAAAAATGACACTGTCAACACTGACAGAGCTAATAAAGAAGTGAATTGAATTTTATTTCGAATTTGTACAGAATAGCGTCCTAGGCTGCTGACTTCGTGCTAACAAGAGCCCATTGGTTGCTGTGACTGTGTAGTCCAGTCATCTTAGTAAGTTCACCTTGGAATTTGAGATACCCAGCTATAAATTCGTATGAACTTGTATTTTGACATCCTAAAAATAGTCATAAAACCTACAAATCGTAGGGTGTACGCAACTATTAAAATCTAAGGTCAAAGGTCACAAAAATCGATTTTAAGCACGTTTTTTGCAAATATCTCGTTTCCAATGGGTTTTTCGCTGTTTGAATTCTTATCAATATTGTAGAAGATTAAATTCCCTACAACTTTTGTTTCCAATTTTTTTTATACTTACGTTGAATCGTTTTTAAGATAGAGGGCGAAGAGCCCGCAGTTAGAACATCATTTAAGGTCAACCGGTAGTACCAGTAAAAAACATGCCATACTTATAAAGTTTATTAGTTATTGATAAATACATAATTATTCATATTTTTAATTTCTTATTAACTATTACATCATTTTTATATATTTTATTAAGTATAATTTTTAACATTATGAAAGAATTTAAGACTTTACGGATTTTAAAAAAGATGTATTTCATTATTTTCTATTTAAAATGTAATAGGTGGAAATGGGAATATAGTTTAAATGTAATTAAAGTTAGTCCCTTAATTATTTTTTAGGAATCAATTAAAAGTGTTCTTGATATTTAATGGATGGTTTTTTTTTATATTTAATTAATGAAAAAAATATTAAAAATAATGTAATAGTTCTTCTTTCGTGTCGATGTTTCGACTTATATTTCCTTGGCCCAGTGTGTGGCCACTAGATAACTCGCCATAGAATGTTTCTAGATAACTTCCCCATAGAACCTTAAATCTCTTTGACTGAAGTAAGCATAATCACCGTCTTTGTACCTATACAAAGCACGCACATTTTAATTATCTTACCATGAAAATATCGTAAACAAGAACATATTATTATCGTTTAACGTATTTATGATCAAAGTAACCTATAAGCCGAGAAAGAATTCTCATTTCGAAGAATTCTCGAATACAAATGAAATTACGATATTAATATAAAAATCACATATTGAGGCACTTTGATTTCGGATTCTTTCGATTCAAAATAATTTCCTACTGTGTTACCAAATTGAAAGTACCACAAGATGTTTTCAATTTTAAATGCGAAATTCGCGGCTTTTTACCTAACCAGAGAAAGAATTAGACTGGTAGCATTTCCGCGCTGAAGGCTGCCAGCCTTTTAGATTGTTTCCGTATTGATGCTGCTAAGCAGATGAATATTTTTCATGCAAAAAAATAAAATGGGTCCGATGCCGCTGGTTTGCTAGTACACCAACACAACTTGAGATAATTGAAAATTGAACTAAGAATGCAAAACGATCATAAATATTTGATATTTAACCGTAAAATGGGACGCAACACTGATTTGCAAGCCCGCAGGAATCTATCCACCTAGACATTTTAAACTTTTTCACGTCACCACGTGGTGCAGGCTGAAAGAACTGTTGGAAATGGTGGATCTATTACCATTTCCAATAGCTTTGGCACTATGAACAGGAGACCACAATACAATCTGCAAACAGTTTTCTGTTGGTTGCACGCGAATAAATGGAATTTTGCAAACTGCCGTCAGCCATATTCCCCCAGCCGCAAAAAAAATAGAGCAAACAAAGAATTGAGTTCCAAAAAATGTTCGCAGAGCACAAAACTGAAATTAGCTTTAAGAAAATCCTGTTGGAGTTTTTCTGTATGCTAATGAGATTTCGTACGGATAATATGGGTCCAATTATGTTATATAACATAGGAGAAAACCGTATTTTTATTTTCTTATTACTTTTACATTTTACTGTACTATAATTTCGTTCTTGCTCAGATATATTTTTGAATTAAAATACTTTTAAATGTGTGTACACTTGTGTCAAGCAGACACCTTCGACAGAAGTAGTAGCCGATGCCTGCCAGGGCTGCGGGACTGTTCGAAAGAGATACCGTGGCCCTGGAACACAAAGGGCAAGGAAGGAACATGGATGGGTTTTAACCTCAATCAAAATTATGCATATTGTAAAATTAATAGGTACACTGAAAAAAATGCACGCCAATCAAGTGACTCTCTAGCTTGATTGACGATATCTTGTTTAGATTAATCAAAATCTTAGTTAATACTAGTTCAAATGATTGAACGCTCAAACAATTTTCTTGATTACCCTTAACATGGCATCATTGTAGAAGAGTTAAAATAAAGACAATCTTTATTAAAGTAATCAAAATGCTTGATTGACAAAAATAACTTAGTTTTGACTTGACTGCTGCAAATAGGTTTTGTGATAACTCCAAACAAGATGTTTAAAATCTTAATCAAATAAAAGTAGTAGCTGTGATCATTGTGCTTGATAGGCTCAGAAGTTACTCAGTCAATCTAAACAAAATCTTGATTGTAGTAACTACTTTTTTTTCAGTGTATTGGTATTTCTTTTATTTATCTCTTTACAAATTAATGACATTTTAAAATATTCATCAACAAAAAAAATAACAATATATGACATTGTAGCCCACCGGTATCGGGAACAGGGTCCAAGTTACCGGAGGCAGTCAGGGCTCCAGAGAGAGGAACCTCCTGACAAAACGAGCCGTGTCCAGGAGTACCGCTTTCTGAAACAAGTCCTTGATCCAGCTGCCTAACAAGAGCCTCCTCAGGTATTGATCGAGGCTCTTGGCAATTTTGTTAAGCCATGGGCTGATACGACTATCGGCACAATGACCGCTGATTTCACATCCCACATATCGACAACCTCGCGAGCCAAGTCAAGATACTTGATTTGCTTATCTTTCTCAGCTTTCACGAGGTTCTCATCATGCGGGGCCGTTATGACAACAATCATTGCGCGCCGCTCTGATCGATCCACCACAATATATCAAGCTTATTGGCTACAATAGTTATGTCAGTGATGATGGCTTGATTCTAGTACAATGTGATATTGCCATTTTCAAGAACTGGGTACGTATTGATATTATTGATAATCTCCGAAACATTTTTTGCCAGAGTACCATTACTAACCTAACCTAACCTAACCTAACACTTACCCGTTGATAAGTAGGTGGGTACAATTGTCCATTTCCAAAAAAGACTTCTTACTGCCCGTAGGTAAATAGCATTAGCTTAAAGTCTAGGAATATCGAAACCTGAAAAGCCAAAGCAATAAGTTAATTTTACTGCTTAAACTGGCATTTTTATTACACAATCCTTTTACCATTTCTGTCAGGGTTCAATTCAATGGGGTGCGATAATAGGACATTTAAAATAATTGAGAGTACATTTTTGAACTACCCTAGATACCTTGGGACATAAATTATCTAATGCCTGTACGATAAATGAAGGGTTGATGATAATAGGTTTAATTAAATAGTAGGCGTTATTTTTAAAACTGGTCATTACTTGTTGTAATAAGATTCTATGGGTGTTCATTTTGTTTTTTTCGAAGAATATCATTAATATTCATCATCATTTTCTTTTCCTTAACATAATTTTTTTCTTTCCTCCCTACATCCAATCCCAATGCATTTTTCATTTTGACAATTCAACAATATTCATTGCGATATTTGCCTTATCGATCAGATTAATTTTTCAAACATGTGAAGCAATGTATTACAAAATTCCTTCAAAATCCTTTGAATTGTGAAAAAAAAGTGTTTTACGCAATTGGGGTTTATCATCGCTCATCGGCGGATATATAAAATGTAACTAATTAAACATTAATTGAACAGTAACAAAAGGAACTATGGAAATGAATTCATCTGTCATTGCCATTTTAGTAATGATTAACTTAACTTAATATAGAATTCTTAGATTTATATTCGATCCAACCAAAGACAATAGCTTACATTCCTAACAGCAATCAAGAATTCTATTGTTTTCATTGTAACGTCTAGGGCTGTGTTCAAGGGGATCACAAACAAGCTATATAGGTAAACCGCATTATTTATACTTGATGAACACATGAATAAATAAACAGTTTGCTAGTATTGAGTTTACTATTGTCTGCGAAGTCTGACTGACTGATATTGAGTCGAATCTGGTTTTGAGTAAAGTACCGAATTGCAATGAAGATTACTACTTTAAAGGAGTATTGCTGTCACCTTTGGGATGGCTCAGCCAAATATCAATTAGCCACATTCGACACTGTGCATTGGTGACGATAAGCTGGTGGGTACCAAGCTTCATAGCCTGGGCCACAGGCGCAAAGTTGCATGTTTGTCGGTCTTTCACAGATTCCACTTCGTAGAGTGTGCCCACGAGCTCCACGAGCTCATTCCACCATCTCCCTTCTTCCATCGGGCTTCCACGAAGCGCTTTGCTACATCGTTTATTATGCGCACAGCCAAGGAGTGGAATTCCCTGCCAGCGTCGGTGTTCCCAAGTTCATATAACTCCAGTCTATTTAAGTCGCCAGTTAATAGGCTTCTTTTGGATTAGCTCGTTCCATCGTCGACCTCATCTCTGTCCTCATTAAGGTCAATAGAAAAAAAAAACAAAAACTACGTTATATCGATACTTGTGCGAAAGAACCCCGTCCTACTCACGTTGACAGCACTAGATATTTGTGATATTTAAATGACACATGTTGGTTGAGATAAGGGGCCTTTATTTATTACTTTTAGTGACATCGAATGTCGTCTGCGAAATTGACGGAGACTCTAGTCTAAGCACATGAACACTCGCCGTCTACGGAACCCTAAAACTCCTAAACGAATAGGAAAAGCTTTGACAGGCTAAACAAAAGCCAAGGCAACTTCCGACAGTTCCGACTCCTTTGAAAACACGTGACCTGTTTCCACACAAACATTCTGAATTAATGATGCCAAATAGTTTCCGAAACATACTTAAATATAAATGAACTGACTTTTGGCCCGGTTAATTAACGAAGGTATCGTATGAAAAACGAATTTGACTGCATTAACCCTTCCGACGCGAGAGAGCTTAAAATTTATTTTAGTTGCTAAGGTCCAACGAAGGATCGATATATATTTTTCAATGATATGTTGAGTTCCAACGACGATACTGTTTTTGTGAGAATCTACGCTATTTGTATTCAAAAGATCGATATCTAGTAGAAACTGATAGAAAGTAGATTTTATAAACCTGTGATTTTAGTGTCGAAAGTTGCTAAGATTATTTTTAGGTAAAAGTGAGCTTCATAACCATTTTCAAATAGTACTGGGACTATTAATATAGGTATATTTGTCGTGATAGTAAAACTCAAATCGAAGGCTCTAAACACTTAAAGGTAGCGGTTTGACTGCCCATCGTATACCGAACGCACGTCTTAGTATCATCACTTATGAAGGCTATTATCATCGTCTTCGTGCGCTTTTCCCGTTCTACTTGGGGTCAGTGCAACAAGTTTTCATGCCGGCTGTTATAATGCACAAAAATGCTCTATACGCCCGGGAATATACAGGTTCACCTCAAAACAAATTCACTTTAAAAAATCACTTGCCGTAAGCTGCATGATAAATAAATTCATGCGGCTTTTCCTGGCGTTATTGCTGAGCAGGTCGGAGATCACCGATGCGTTGAGCACCACTATCGTCAACTAAAAAACTATATCTGTCGACAAACTTACCGGCTATAGCAAGCTGCATGATAAAGAAGTTCATGCGGCTCTTCCGGGCGTTAGTGCTGAGCAGGGCGGAGATCACCGATACGTTGAGCACCACTATCGTCAACTAAAAAACTATATCTGTCGACAAACTTACCGGCTATAGCAAGCTGCATGATAAAGACGTTCATGCGGCTTTTCCGGGCGTTAGTGCTGAGCAGGGTGGAGATCACCGATGCGTTGAGCACTACTATCGTCAACTAAAATACTATATCTGACGACAAACTTACCGGCTATAGCAAGCTGCATGATAAAGAAGTTCATGCGGCTCTTCCGGGCGTTAGTGCAGAGCAGAGCGGCGATGACGGACGCGTTCAGTACCACTATCGATACGAACAGCACCCACATCACCGTGAACTGGATTGACTGGAACATAAAAGAGGTTTAGGTTAAGAAGATGTTAAAATAAATTGTAGGAAGTTTTTTTTTTTTTTTAGATCCTTAATTGTCTGTGATGAGTATGTATTATGGTGAGTATATACCACTTCTATGCGAATTCCAAAAACTTGATAGAAAACCTACATACATTTTTGTACAGAATTTGAATGGTCATAATTAACATCATCAACATCATTTAACTGCAACTTTCTAATAACAACTGCGCAAGTTAAACTTTATACTATTTTTTTCTTTATTTCAGTTTTTCTCAACTTCAGTAACAAATAGTGCGTATCTCTCATAATCTCTCATCATGTGATTTGTCAAAAAAATGTATAGAAATACAGATAGTCTAGTCTCCACTAATCGCATCATGATAACTGCCGTTAGTAACAAACACATTCCTTTTCACTGTCTGGCAGTAAGTACACTTTAGTTTCGTCCTCAAGTCAGGCTTACGATTGAATTTTCTAATACCAATTTCTCATTACATTTCCCAATTGAACATTTCAGTTAACTTTCGTTTCTAACCAATAATTTTATTGGACGCTTCAATAAAATTATTGGTTAGAAACGAAAGTTAACTGAAATGTTCCTATCATCGTCTGGCAACGAAGAATTAATTTAATTCAGTTTATTAAAAAAGTAAGCTTCCATTAATCATCCCCTTCAAAAACTTCGAACAGAAAATTAACTAGAAAATTAATTCATATTTAGTTAGGAGGCTCTTAGTGTCTCTTATAGAGTGGACACATTCAAAAAGTAGTAGTTATAAGTATATTATTGGTGTAGATCTGTTTCTCCTAAGCTTTATTTGTATAATATCGATTCTGAATGAGAAAAGAGTCCATTCAAATGTAGATAATTTATCAAGTCAGGTAAAAGGTAATCTTAAGGCCTCCTCTTTTATGTTTTACAATCATCTAAGATCTACTCTTACGACCGAGAAAATTAATTGTTTATCAAACAGACACAATTGTCAAAGAATTACATTTTTGATTCAAATATACGGATAATATAAATCAAGTTATCAATATGAAAGTAATCAATATGATAGACTATTTATTTCTCTGAGAGTACATTAATGACAGTTTTCATTCAGTAGCAGTCATTTATGTCCCTCAGAGATAAAATAAACAAGGTACCGCCAATTTTAATCATCTCATGTAAATTGCAACGGTTTTCGTCAAAATTTTAAGCTGTATTGAGAATTCTGTCAGAACCCGGCTCGGAGATATACAGGGTGTAAACAGACTCTTCACGAAGCCGTCAACCAAACTAAGTAACTTTACACAAAAAATAGTGCTGGGAAACGACTTTTTTTTTACTCAATGTAACGCACTCAAAACATTGTGCTGATGGATGGATTGAATAGTTAGGAGGTCCTGGAGGTGTTTAAAGTAAAAATCTTACATAGATAAACACTTATTTAAAAAAAAACTTAAGAAAGAGTTGGAACTTTGACCCCCAATATCTCCGTAACTAGAAACTTCCCAGGTATGGTCTAGAACAAAAAAATATCGTAATAACGGTGAAAACAAGTGCCTTTTGGCTTCGTTAAGAGTCTGTTTACACCCTTTATATACATGTAAATGGAAACCAAACAGATCGAGTTGAATTGAAAATCATTGCTACGGTTTGGTTATTTAAAATTTCTCTATCATGTGTATAAAGTTATTTATACACGGTTTTAGAGATGCCGTAACTCAAAAACTAACCAAATACATGATTATAGTCGCACAGTATTGTACGCGTCGGTTTAAAAAAAATAGCAATTCCATAAGAAGAGCAATATATTCACAGCCAAATGTATGGAACATCTGATTTTGTTTTTAAATCGAAGCCATTTGATGATTTACCATCCGAAAAAAAAAGGGTCCCACTCACAAAAAGTTAATAGCTTTTTTCTTGGCTTGAGTTCGTGTTTTTTTTTAATTCTTAACACCTTTCAAACAGAGTAAAAAACACACCGCTATATCAAAATATTCAATAATACCAGGAAACATAACAAGGCTTGCCTTACATAACGGTAACGCAAAAATATACTTTATTTATCAAATTATTAAGCTAAGTTATAATATTATGTAGGCCGCATTACTGTTAAAAGCCTGAAGTATCGTCATATCGTCTCGTCTGATAGCGTTATCACGACAGGCTCTCTCGATATTCAGTGACGTTAACCCCGAAATATCCATTACACGATTAAAACCTTTCACGATTTATTATACAACATAATCAGATAAAAATGGTGTGGGTTGGACGAGACTTGTAACATATTTTATTGAATTACTATGTTTTTTATGGCTCTACTTGTGTAGATTTTTCTCATACTTTTCTCAGATCAAAAGTTCCTTTGAAATTGTATATCACTTATATCACTCAAATTATAATCCATCCAACCGAAAATAGTCTAGGGTAATAGGGTAGTAATTTACATCCTCCTGCTTTACTTTTGGGTTAACTTATTTCTTATATTCAGATAGATATTCTTATATTATACATATATTCTTATATTGAGATATCAAAGCCTTATACTCCGTTCACGACCTCCGGAGATGCGATTTGTGTCAAGGGGCACGCGCGTTTTTACTTGTTGACTTTGCGTGGTGGCGTTGCTGTGGCTTGTGGTATGTTGTATTGTAACTCGATTTCTTTCATTTGTTTGTCCACTGTCGCAACGTCCTGTGGAGCGTACATAGCATGGAGCTCGAACTTAATGTATTCAGAGTGCTTGTAGGAATAAAATAATGTACTTATAAGTACATTATTTTATTCCTACAAGCTATTACGGACGCTCCGAAAATTATCTTTGCGTCAACTCCAATTTGCATCTCTACGCCAAACAGTTTCTCTAAAATCATACTATGTTTTCATATCATTTAAATATCTTCACAATTAATAACATTTAGATAAAATTATCTTGCGTAGGAGCATATACCTACACAGTCTCACATTATTATGCATGTCAACAAGTCACGGTTTTGGTTTTTCGGAATGAACATTACTATTTACTTGTAATGGTATGACTTAATTGAAGTCGATGAACCCATGTGTTATGAGTTTGGATAATTCTATTGTGTCAGCTAATCCTAAGCTCTTTAGCCGAATATTTGATAAGCTGTTGATAATATGCATACAATTGATAAATTACAAGGTACTCGACTAGTATTCAATATTGGGAGATTTTCGTGAATGGTTTGACGTTTGAACACATTATGAGAACTTCAGCATGATATACTAATAATAAAAAGATAAATCTGAGTAATGCCAGATACTGGCAACCACATTAAAAATATAATATACGATATTTTAAAGTTACTTAAGTATTGCAGTTATACAAAAACACTTTAGAATTTTTAAGGTGAGCTATATCCAGGAACCGGGTTCTAAACGAAGCAAATGTTAGAGTTGTGCAGGTGTCTACATACCAGGCCAAATTTCAGTAATATTGGACCCCATATAAGAAAGAAGTCATACTTTCGCTAACTAGCCCGAAGTGCCGGCGCTCACATATGGACCTATGCCTATGCCCGCTGGACATATGCCTAAAATCTAACAAAATGTGAATGATTGACTTACATCATAAAAGTAATAAATATTGAGTTCTGTGGTGGCATTGGTGGCGTTCTTGAGGGGACCGTGGTCATCATCAGGCGAGAACGCAGTGGTGAAATACGACGTGCGCGGCGTCGTCTGCTGCTGGAACTCTTCGATCATGATGTCTAGAGCCATAATCCTGAAACAAAAGGAAAGTTGCATTTAATAAATTCGTATTATCTATTATCATCAGCCTAGCCTTTCACATTAACGTAGCGTACGCTTCCAGTCCAATTACTTCAGATGGCAATGCTGATTCTATGACCAAAAATTTGCCAGCCGTCTGGTCACGAGAACTGTCTACCAACCTCGGTGAGCACTCAGACCCCATGGTCCCAGTGTTTCAACCCCAAACGGATGAGATACATAACTCCCAATAAAAAATTTCTATTCGCGCCATTTGAATGTTTCAGCCACCCCAGCATAGCCCGCCGTGCAAGGAAAAGTTACCAAACGGGACCTACCCGGTCTAAGAGTGTCCTCGACACTCGTTTAGGTTACGTAAATAAACAAAAGTAAATTAATATATTTATCATATTACATTTGTGTGTGTGCTTGACATGCAAATAAGAGTACGTACAGTGCACAACTACACAGTGTGCACTGGGCACGTCACTCAACATACTCGTAGTACCGCGATCGTTTATCACCTACACCGCACTACTAGACAACGTGAAACCGGCTTCCCCATATTGAAAATCGTGCCGGCTTTGTGTCGGCGAAGGGTGTTGCTGTCGGCGAATGTGGGTGTTATTGATGTCAGCCAAAAACTGGGCAATATCGGAAAAAAACTATGATACCAAGGTACACATAGATAATTTACCTATATATACAGAATGAACTAATAAGTATTAGAGATCTAGAGTTTCCTCTACCGAACCATGTAGAAGATTTCAGATTTAAAGAAAAAGCAGATTTAAAAGTAAATAAAACATACATACATCAACTCAACCCCCGAATTTGGAAGCAGAGATGTAATCCGTTTACAGGAGTCTAGACTAAACTTGATGTACAAAGAACAGTACAGTTTCTGGTACAGCTTAAATGTCGCAAAGCTTTCTCTACCAGCCAACCTCAAAGTACATTGCTAATAAATTTTGCATATATAAACAAAAATATAAATCGTCTTGTAGCCTATTTGCACTGTAATTATCTAGCTGTTTCTATTATAGGTATACGAGTATGTATGTAGATGCGATGCAATGTTCCAGCCGCGCAGGCGTGCCCACACTACCCACGCCACGTGAATCTTTCTCAGTAGGGTGGAAGACCAGCGAGCGAGCAGCCGCCCGTTGGTCCTCCATTCGCCCTAATCTACCTAGCCTCTTCCCAACTATGATGGGGACAGTTCTAGTCTAACCGGATGCTGCCGTTGCATACGGTGGTTGTTTTTTTTTTGAATGGCATCTCACAGTTAAACCTAGAGAGGTTGTCGTCTGTTTAACCGGACTATCCTGTGGGTGACTTGAGTGTAAGGCCTCCAGCCAGGGCATAATTACTTAAAAACTAAGCGACTACGCGCTAAGGGCACCCACTGTGGGGTACGGGCCTCGGCTTAGGGCGTCGCTGGGGGAGGGCAGCAAGGGGACAGGCTGGATCTGATTATGATTATTTAGGGGCTGATTTAAAACTACAGGCCAGGGACGGAGAGGGTTTGGATCGGGATTTTGCATGGAGCGACTGTCTATCCGACCTCTGCGAAACAGTTAGTTCTGAGTTCTGGGTGACAAGATACTCTCTGGTTCTCAGACTTTCCGGTTTCTGACTATCCTTCATGCCTGTTAAAGATCAGTCTAGATCTGCTCTTTTAAGAGTTTTGCCAATAATAAAATGACTGTCATCATAGATCCGTAAAATGATTGTGCATGAGAGCAAATAATTATTATCTTTCTGATTTTTTGTGGCGGTTTGATTCAATTTGTCTGTTATGCGTTTGGTGGTAAATGGTATCAAACGAACAAACTAGCACTGTAAAACCTGACGTTATCTTTTTTAATAGTTTAATATTTTGCGGCTTGATGTCGAGAAATATCTCGACATCTTACTAAGAATCAATAATATAAAAAGCATTTATATTTCATGCACAATTAAAATAATTATTACAAGTGACTTATGTAAAAATAATTTTCAAACACGTCTTTAACAATTTAGGAGATTGTTTTGTTTTTTAAAGTACCTATACAAAAGATGTCTATTTATATTTGTGTCTTGCCTTTTTATGTATATACAATGGGGACTAGCCGGATAGCTTACTATCATCATCATCATCGACAGCCCGACCTCACCCACTTCACAGGCAATTTGCGCTGCCAGCGCAGCACAGTCAGCCACCACTCAGCATAGAACTGCCGCGCTGCCACAGCACTCTACGGCGCAAGTTTGCCGCGCAGGCCCTTAATATTGCATTAACGTAAATTCCCGCCACTCGGTAGGAGGGCGAGCGGCCATACCACAGTATATAAATATACAGTATTGTGACTCGGCCCTGTCCTTGAAATAATTACCTACAACCGGGCGGTACGTAAACGTTACTTAATAACCACCATTACATCGCGTGTGCGATACCTACAGCAATCAAAACCTCTTTAATCTATCTACTACAAAATCTTACTTAGAAAGTAAATTATAATGTAAATCTTACTAGGTAGATACTAACCACTTCTTACTCTTATAATCATTTCATAATGATATTTCGTTTAATTCAGTAATATTTGTAAGTAGCTAAGTCCATGAATAAGCGGATATAGCCTAGGAAACTACCTATTAGTTTTTTTAACGCGAGCGTAGCTACCTAAGTCGTGTGTCACTTTTTTCACCCTATCCACTTATTTATTGATTAATCCAGGTATACAACTACAATACAATACTACCAGGTATACTCGGTGGAAAAAGCGAAATACCTACCTATTAAAAAATAAATAAATTACGTTTCTATTAGTAGGTATTCATAAATTATTTTATAGTCTTACCTTTCGGAGTTTCAAGGTAATTTTTTTTATCTCTGGATGCGTTGTTGAGAATTCAAGCAACCAAAGACAGCACAATATAGTCTATTATAACTTTTTGCCATATTTGGTAAATACTTGTACTTATTTCAATCAAATATTAACAAATCGCACGCTTACTGCTTACAAAACCATCACAGCGTTCGTTTGTCAGTGCGGCGGACGTGTTGCTTCCCGAGTTTCGGCCGAACTCGAGGTGTGTAGGTATGACTCGCGTTCCGACCGTTTGTATGAAGACACACTACTGTAGATATTATTACTATGACCATACGGACCCGTTCCCATTCATCTGCTTGAGCACTAACTACGGGGTATATGTGTAGCTGTGGAGGGCTCGAGGTTTATCGAAGGTTACGCTCACCAAGATGGGACCGTGGATGTTTGCGGATGACATCCGCATTAGTCCCAGTTGCCGTTTGTGGATCATTGATAGCTGTTACGGGTCAGAAGCCCTCAAGTCTCACAACCAAGATAAACAAAAGGGTTATCACATTACCCAGTAACTGGGTTGTAGAGGACAGATAGCAGTTGCTCTACGTAAAATGATAAAAAAATGGTTGTCTGTAAAGTCGGTTTACGGGAGATAACTTTACGTGATGACGTCATAATAAAACATTGATGAAAAATTGCATTCTTTTATGAGTTGAATAGGCTTAAGCGTAATTCAGTGATTATTATCACTGAATTACGCTTAGGCCTATCGTGCCTCTCTATCGCTTGTTCCGCGCTCTCGCTTCCACACTAGGCTCAGACGGAACGTGACAATTTTTCGTGCGTGCAGCTGGCGTTCATCGATTTATAAGACATTATCACGTCAAAAAATAGGTTATGTCAGTTTTCATACACTTGTATAAAACGTGGTTTCAAAGCAAAAACTGAAACAATGAAAATAGACCAGTGTCAGGCCATCATGAATTTTTTTTCTTTTATTTTTCTTAAATATAAACTTTAAACAGACTTTTTTAAAGGAAAAAAAAGACTAACAACATAACGAAGAAGACAATAATGGAAAGAAATTGTATTTTTTACTACGTTGTTAAAAATAGGTTGAACCCTAAAAATCTGAAACTAAATTACATTCAGAGCAACATTGTGTGCCTTTGAGTGAGGATTATTAATACTTTTTGATTGAATAGTAGTCTAAAACGCCATGATACGAATTCATTCCACCGGAAAATACGAAAAATATTTGAGCCACTTATAAGCCACAATTTCAAGGGTTATAAATTACATAACACATTCAAGGTCGATACTTTTAATTTTAGCGTTTTACAATGTAAATCCTTTAGATATTAGATAAATAAACAACGCAGTAACTAACGAAACCGCTTTTGTTTTGCGAAAATATTATATAAGTGATTTTGGCTCGTGTTTGAACATTGAGGAATATTAGAGTTTTTGTAGCCTACAGTATAATCTAGGCAGTCATCCATTTTGAACAAAGGCAAAGCTTTTTTTCTTTAATCGACATCACAAACAGATCATATTTTCAAAGTGAACAAAAAACTGACGAACTAGAAAAAAAAATCGTTTATACCATATCATACGGTACAAGTTTACATAAATATCAATTCTATTGCATTCTTAAATCTTTGAAAAACACTGACTGGGTATAAGGATGCATAGAACGAGACAATAAGTATAAAAAAAAACAAGAGAAATTTTCATTACACATTCAGAGAATCCTAAAAAAGGCTGTATACCATCCCGAATGACCTTCGTAATAAAAATTCACACTGGCCACATAATGAACAAGATGAAAAAAAAAAGAAATGCGTTATTTTCATAACAAGGCAGGCTATGAAAGGCCTTACATTCTGCCAATTAATCTTCGGCAAGGACAGAGAGTCTCTCATTAGGTTGGCTACATAGTATTATGTAGGTAGTAGGTACGAATTAGTGTTATTATTTGTGCTAGGGATGCATGTTATATGTTTTTGTGCGTGACTAAATATATCTTTCAAAGGTTAGTTTGTATAGGTAAAAGATGTAAGTCATGCTTCTAATTATGAGCACGGATGAATGAATGGCGAAGTTTATCATATCAGCCCGTAAACGTTCACTATGCACGAACGTGATTAAAATTAATTCCCATTAATATGAGCCAAGTAAAGCATAACAAAATTAACCACATACCAAAGATAAAACGTAGTAGGTCTAGTTGTTGCTATCGCGACTGCTGAGGTCGTGGGTTCGATTCCCGGGTCGGGCATATTGTTACAGGGTTTTTGCATCAGAATTTCCAGTAGCAACCACGGAATCTGGATATGTCCCCAGTTGACGCTCGCCCCCTATTACATGGGACTTAAACGTAACTTGCGAAATGTGGGTATTCTATTAGGTACACCTCTGCAGAACGCTTTGGAGATGTTATGTTATTGTGTGCAAACCAGAAATGATGACTGATATATTTCCCCCATCATCACATTATCATCTCATCTGCGCGCCAGTCGCTGTTGTGAACGGACGTGCTATTAGATTTTTTGTAAGAATATTACTTATAAAATTCAGTACTATACAAAAATACACCTTAGATCCTCGAATCTGGAACTATTTTACCTTGTTGCTAATAAAACACATCAATCCAAGCTTACACATACGTCGCAAAAATTTTCACAGTAAACACAAGGAAATCCGACTCAATATGAGGCGTTCACCTCTGGGAGAGAAATGTTCTTCTAAGCCGAATCTAACAGAAGAATTTGAAAGCTTCTTATCGACGAGGAAATGCAAACAGACTCATGACTATTCTAAACTTCAAATGGAATTAAGGAACATGTTTAAATTATTATGGACTGAATAATAAGATGCCAAACATAAGGAACTCATTGATACTATATTCAAGGAAGCAGGGCGAAAAAATTAAAATCCTTAAAAATTAAAAATTTTCGTTGTTCTTTAAAATTAAAAATGTTTACTTAATTACGTCACGTGCAAAATTTCTCCGGTCATTTTCATACCTTTATCAATATATATATATAATGCTTTGTCCTAAATGACTGACAGATCAACGCACAGCCTAAACCGCTGATCGGAGAGACCTGAAACTTGGAGAGTGTGTTCTTTGTATAACGTAGGCATCCGATAAGAAAGGATTTTCCGAAATTCTTCCCTAAAGGGGTGATAAACGGAGGCAAAGTTTGTATGGGACAACGTGATTCCTTGATTCAATCTACTTCAAATTTTGCATAAACATTCTTTAACAAAATTGATGGAAGACTTTTTCGTATTTTATTGAATCTCATCGCCTAACGGGGTTAAAAAGGTGTAGGAAGTTATTTTGTGGGTGATTTGCATCGAAGTTGATATCAATACTCCTTAGTGCAAAACTGAATCCAATTTTATTCCGAAAAACAATCTGTAGTCCGAGTGTCAAATTGACAAGACATATTTTTTACGATCCGACTTGTATCTTAATATATAACAGTTCAATCCCAGAAAATCATTTTTTTAATGAAAAGGAAAAAAATACAGTTACACAGTAACTGAACTTTCATCGAAATTGACCCATAAAATAACCACATCGATTTTATTCAAAAAACGTTGAACTTATAAGAGCTTGGTGCAATTCAATACTCTTCTCTCCTTCATGACGATGACCGAAGACATCTTGGTGGCATACACGAAGCTATCACAATTATAAATAAAAGCGTTTTTAAATTAGCGCAATTGATAGCTCACGTCATGTAGGTAGGTAGGTACTACGGAGGTAGGTAGGGTAGGTAGGTACTAGGTAGGTAGGGTACTGAGAATTCCAATGATTCCCACGGATCTGCGTATACGATATACGCGACTCCACACATAACATCACGCCTGTAATAAGGGATAGGGAGAGGTGTACCTAATGGTACTAACAGTTATGTTTATGTCCCATGTAATAGGGGGCGAGCCTATTGCCATCAACCGGGCACAAATCCAGGCTTCGTGACTGCTACTCAGAAATTCCTGAAGGAAAAACCCAATAAACCGAACCCAGAACCTCATGCTCAGCAGTCGCGCTTGCGACCACTAGACCAACGAGGCAGTCTCTAAGCGACTCCAGTTTCCCGTAAAAACATAATTTGCCCTGACTATTAACAAGTCCCAGTGACAAACACTATCTTTGGTTGCCAAGGGCTGTATTTTCGAAACCCACGCGGACGAAGTCGCGGGCGAAGTGCTAGTTAGTCATATGATTTTATACAAATTTTCGAACGTTCATTATATTTGTGACTATAGTTCGCTGATTTATGCTAGATCGTAAGGGTAGACATTCACTTGACCATTCGGAGCTGCTTTGCCACGCACTATTTTTGGAGTAGTGTAGGCGAGTTTGGTGGCCATCGTTATTATTACAAATATTTTTTTAATCTTAATATGCACAACGTATGTAGGTATAGTCAACAGCACATCAAGTAACCACAAACCGTAAAATTGTATTATTCGATTTTGAACTTCAACGTTTTAAGGTTTAAAATCATTTGGAGTAATTTTACAGTTTTGTATAACCTGATGTGCTGTTGACTGTACAACAGTGTTTAGAAATTCACTTTATAATTAAAAAAAGAATACGGGTCTGCTGTTAGAAATTTCTTAAGAAATAAGCAGTACCTTTGTACTCTAGTAATAACATATTTTATACATTTTTAAATATTTCTATAAAAAAAAACCTATTAAAAAAAAGCATCTAAAAATATAAAAAATAGTGGTCCATCAGTGTCAGGAGCAGGGTCCAAGCTACCGGTGGTTAGGGCTCCAGAGACAGGAACCTCCTCACAATGCGAACCGTATCGAGGAGTACTGCTGAATTAGGTAGACCCTTGATCCAACCGCCTAAGGAGAACCTTGACAGATGTTCGGCGAGACTCTTTGC
Source organism: Lycophotia porphyrea (assembly GCA_950005105.1). Classification (NCBI taxonomy): domain Eukaryota; kingdom Metazoa; phylum Arthropoda; class Insecta; order Lepidoptera; family Noctuidae; genus Lycophotia; species Lycophotia porphyrea. Next base: position 15,323,293 of record OX465388.1, on the reverse strand, counting down.
CATCAAGCCATTGGCCGTTACAGCAATCGGCACAATGATAGCCGAGTTCACATTCCACATGTCAATAACCTCGTGTGCCAAGTCGAGATATTTTATTTGTTTCTCTTTCTCAGCTTTCACGAGGTTCTCGTCATGCGGGATGGTGACATCGATTATCATTACGCGGCGCACTGATCGGTCTATCACCACTAAGTCAGGCTTATTGGCGACAATAGTCCTGTCATTGATGATAGACTGATGCCAGTACAGCAAGTTTTAATAAATAATAAATAAATAACATCTTTCAAAGAGTAAAATAAATTCTCAAAGAACCCATTTCGATAAGTCGTTTAGTTGCAGAACTTTAGGGCTTGTAAATATAGAAGCCACGTAAAGATTATTTTACGTAAAGATTCATGAAATAGAATTGAATGCCCAATGAAAGTAGTTATGGTCAGTTAAATGCCCAAAAGCCTAACAATCGGTCGTAGTCTAGCTGGGTATTGCCTATCTGTTCTCCAGTAATTGGAATGTAGAGGTCAGGCGCCATTTACTCTGTGTAAAATATTAACATTCGGCTCTATACGGGTCGTAAAAGTAAAGCTATACTTAGAAAAGGGGTTAGATTTTTTTCATACTTTCACAAAGAAGTATTACCAAGATAAATATGTAAAGATAAAATAACATAACATTACTCCTTTAATTCTCAAAGTGTTAGGCAGAGATAAAATATTTTCTTTTTTCTAGAGAATAATTTTTTTTTTTTTTTTTTAATAGAGTGGAAATAAATTATCGACAAGATTGAAATAATGTTTTTTTTGTTCAGGAACCGATTCTCACACATTAACATTTGTTTCCCTTGTCACAATATTCGTTATTCGACTCTTTCCGAAGTCGTTTTGTTCCAAAATCCGCCATACTTTTCTCACTTCACCCATATTTTATATTTTCTAACAGCAATATCCTGTCATATCTAGTTACAGCCGAAAACATTGTTGCTGGTTTGATATCCCGTTTCAGAATTAGACTCTTTGAAGTGACGCGCTCAAGTAAAGACGTTTTCAATTAAATATGTTTTCATTCGATTGAAACTGTTTCTTTCGGTAAAATAGTATTTTGTCTTCGATTGACATACAAACAGATTGAGAGGCTGACAAGGCCTTTGGTAATATTTCAATATGTATCATTTTTGAAACGCGATATTGTAATGGTTGTTTTCACCTAGTCTGTCCTCCTACTACCGAGATACTCCAAAACACAGGGAAGAAAAAAGTTGACTCTGTGAGAAGGATGATGTGGTCAAAAGAACTGCTGAGATGACGAGTAATAAAGAAGTATTGAAGAAGAAGACATGCTGCACCGTCCCTAAATTAGTTGAAAAGGGCAGGAGAGTGATGATGCGTTGACACTGCCTCCTCTAGCAGCAGCCGTTGAGCTGTCTTTGTCCTCTGACCTAAAGGGTGTAAAAAAACTCTTAACGAAGCCGAAAGGTACTTGTTCTCCCCGTCATTGCGATATTTTTTTTGTTCTAGACCATACCTGGAAACCTTCTAGTTACGGAGATATTTTGGGTCAAAGTTCCAACTTTTTTATGAAATATGTATAATGTATTTTTTCTACCTAAGACACCTCCATGACCCCCGCACTATTCAATCCATCTATCAGCACAATGTTTTGAATGCGTTACATTGAGTTCTACCGTAAAACGTGATTTTTGAACACAAAAAAAAGTCGGTTCCCATCAGTGCGATGAAGTTCCGTAACTAATATCACTAGGACGTAAAACGTTCGCGTATAAGTTTTAGAAATCACTTACAACTACCGATATTGCTATTAAGTTTTGCGGCTTTAAGAGAAACTAGTGCGACGTTACCAATATTGAAGACTTGAAATTGATTCAAACAAAGTTCGGTACGCCTCATAATCTGAAATTGCACTACCATGATAGAATAGAAAGCTGATGGGAGAAATCCTTGAACTGAACGCAGTTTCAATAGAGGTCGTTGAGAATCGCAAGCTGAATCTATTGCTGTATAAAACTGTATGAGAACAAACAGAACATAATCCAGTCTAAACTTGACTTTAATTGGATAAAGTCAAAATAATTTTGGATAAACCTTAAAAAACAAACCGTTTTGTACGAATCAATTACGCATACGTAAAAGTTTCATTCTCATTCCGACTTCTAAATTTTTGCTCTGTAGTCAGCACAATGTAGGCACACATAGGCACACATTAAAGGCTAAAATACTTTGTGTACCCAACAACCTTACGACAAAACTAAAAACAATACAACCCGCGTATTTAATTCCGTTTGTTTCCAACAGAAAGTTAAAACAGAAATCTCTGTAGCTACCCAAATTACAAAAGCATAAGGGTGACTTGTACCCTTTTCACAAATATTCTGTTGATAGGCTTATAAGGGTAGGATACCGCTTGCTTATTTACTTTTGTTACAAAGAATTCAATATACCGTATTGACAGGACTTGCAATATTCACAAAGGATTTATTTCTATTGTGAATATTTATTTGGTATCAGTCGGCTACTTGTATTTAATAAATGGAAATAACTTGCAAGGAATACTCGAATTAGCCTAATTCATTGGAATTAGTATAGCCTCTAATTAATTAAAATTAGTATAGCCTCTTATAATATTCTCGTTTATTATATATTATGTTTTTTTGTAAATTATATGTAATGGTTTAGTTTTTCATGCATAATTTAATTTTACTTTATTTTAATTTTTAGCTCTGTATGACTGTCATTTTAACTTTTAACTGTAATTATATTGACATGTCTTTGTTTTTTTGTATATTTTCTTTTTTTTTTCTTTTGTGAATGTAATTATTTGGTTTTCATGTATATTTTATTTTAATTTTAAGCTTTACAAATTAGATTTTTAAGCAATAACTTAAAAAAAAACACTAATATTTGCTGTGCCCTGACAGGGTTTACAACGGTTCTTAGCTCTAAGCCTTTGTTAGCACCGTGTGTTTTTACCTTGTGAATCGCAAATAAATGAATATGAATATGAATTACTTTGATCTGATTAGTTATTTAGCGGACTTTTACTTCAATGTTCTACTACCGGTAAATTAAATAGTAGTGATTTTTAACTTAACCGACTATTATTAGCTAATAAAAAAATTCTCTTTAGGCTTGAAAGCTACCAGAATGAAAGCAGATAGAAGCAGAACATAATTTGTACATATAACTCTTATTCAAGAGTAAGAGACGCATTTATACACCTACCTAGAAGCTGCTGTATTACTGTTTATAAAACGCGAAATCCACTGCACGCTTTTTTCCTGAATTGAAAAATAACTTCAGGAACGTATGAAATAAATCAGTAATCCGTTCAAACAAATAAAGGAATCCCACTTGATTCATACAAATAAGCAAAACACAGGAATTTTGTCAAATATTTATCGGTGGGCCAAACTCAAACGCACGAAGGAAGCGTAACGTAATGCGTTTGTTGTTTGTCGTTTGTTGTATTTTCTTAGTTTTCAGACTTAATTCTTACTTAATGCATATAAATTTTTGTTACTTATTACCTGTGCTAAAAAAAATACCGAAATGCAAATTGAATTTTGTATTTTTGATTAAATACTCTTCGAATTTAGGTAACGTTTACGTCGCACGCTCGTGCAAGGGGCTCGGTATGACAGATTTTTACGTGAAACACATGTTTGGAAATATATGTTTATTGAATAAGTGTTACAGTATTACCACAGATTCTTCAAATAGTATGAAATGTAGACCGATCACCGGATATTGTGGTCTGTGGTTTTTATGTGGTCATTTGGTAATCGGCAATGGCCGAAACTTAACTACTGATTAAAAGACTACAATAAACTGTACTTATAAAGGGTGTAAACAGACTCTTAACGAAGCTGAAAGATAGTGGTTCTCCCCGGCATTGTGATTATTTTTTTGTTCTAGATCATACCTGGGAACCTTCTAGTTACGGAGATATTGGGGGTCAAAGTTCCATCTTCTTCACAAGTTTTTTTTTTATAATACATGTTTTTAATGTAAGATTTTTACTTTAAACACCTTCAGGACCCCCTTACTATTAAATCTATCCCTCAGCACAATGTTTTGAGTGCGTTACATTGAGTCCTACTGTAAAACGTGATTTTTCAGCACAAAAAAAAAAGTCGTTTCCCAGCACAAATTTTTGCGTGAAGTTACTTAGTTTGATGTACAGACGCCAGCAGGTCAAGCTACCGGAAACTGTCAGATTTTCCCAATCAATCTTGAACCTAATACTGTAGCAATCAAGTCAAAAATCTATTAAAGAAATCTGACAGATTGTAGCAGCTTGATGTGCTGGCGTCTGTACATGCTTGGTTGACGACTTCGTGAAGAGTCTGTTTACACCCTGTAGTTGCGCCTTCAGATAAAAAAAAGCATTTTAATATTGCTCCGAACAATCAGTAATGTCCCTGGTATGTAACTAATGCTGTGCATGTGATGCTCACAGTGAGAGAAGAAAGTACAAATGTTAAAACTAGATACAAGGAACGGCTGGAAGCCCACCCCAATACCCTTGCACGACAGCTCACAATTCTCAGCTATGCTAGAGAAAAGACATCTTACAGTTCAGATAATTAAGAGTAGATCTTCTCGCTGGCGGACACACTCTGAATGAGAGAGGTATGCAAAACATCTGCTAAAAGTGATCACAATGAAGCAACAGAGAAAAAGGAATTTACTGTAATGAAGAAATGAAATTGTATCTACGTGGAAAAAAAAAACTCACATACGAGAGATTTACCAAAACTTTTTCTGAAATATATCACTATTCAAACAAGATGTATATATCTTCAAAGAATAAACAACTTTCAAAGTGTTCGTGAAATCTGCACGAAGCAGTCATACGCTTTCCATACATGACTTTCGATCCAATGAGGCTAATAAATATTCTAGGAGAGTCTAGCTTTTCCGTTCCAACTAGGCTGTTCAGAAACAATTTAGTCTAGCCGTTTATTTTTATAGTCAGGACAGGAACGTGCGGGAATTGAGAAGTGAGAGTTCGATTGTAGGCTCCGGTATTTATTCAGGCGACTTACGTGGTTCTTTGGAAAACAGTTCTCGCATATTTATCTTAGAGAATCAATTAATGCTTTAAGATAACTTATGCTGGTAATCCCCGAAGTGTTAGGCAGAGGTGTACCTAATAGTACACCCACATTTCGCCAGTTATGTTTTTAGTCCCATGTTAAAGTCCAGCCTAAATCAGTCTTCTCATTCAGCTCGAACACCCTTAATTTGGGGTCATTCAGTCACCCAGTCATCCTTACTTCCTTACTAATAAATATATATATTATGTAATATATATTTATTTATTGTTAGTAAGTTTGATTGTTTGTTTGTTACCTTTTCACGCTTAAAGCGCTGAAATTTTCGATATACGTTGTAGGTGTACAGAGACGGACATAGGGTACCTTTCATCCCGAAAAAAAGTACTGTTCCCGAGGAAAACAACAATATCGTTCTTATGATAATAGATGGCGCCACGTGTCTTTCGAATCATGATTGAATTTTATTATTATTGAAATTTGAGTAACGTGTAACGCGAGCGAAACCGTGGACAAAAGCTAGTCAACAATAATTGTTACTTCTGAGTTTGTTCCGGCTGTTACTTCTGAGAGTAAACACCGGCCTCAACCAGTTTAAAAAAAAAATGTTTAAAAGTGTTTGTAAAAACCTATTTGCAAAATAAACATCATTTATCATTCGTTGTTCGTATGTTGTCTACTTAAATATACACGTATGTATATTATACGCGTGTATTTTATTCTACCGTGCGAATATGTGTACGATTTTCACAGGCATCGTAGCAACAAAATCAGTACAAAAGTTTGGTATGTTAGATTAAAAAAGTTTTTTTAGGTGTATCCGCTTAAACAATGATTGTGTATTTAATTAAACAAGTTATTTGAAAATAAAATCAAATGTTTTTGGGCAACCGAGAAACAAAGTACATCAGTCTAACCTTTCCCTTTTGTTTACGTACCTATATCAGCAACTATAATACACATAAACATACCATCCCACCACTTTTACCGGCTATCCCACCAGTGGGCTATGTACCTGAGGGCCTGTAACTAATTTGGGGGTCGTGTGGTGGCTTCCAGCCACCGTAGACGCGGACCTGTGGACGGTGTGTAATGGGCTAGCCCGCCGTCCGTCCGTCTTTTGACAACAGGCCGTGTTGACGGCGCCTTCGTGTTCCACGCGCGCCTCAAAGAGATGTCAGCAAACAGGGAGAGGCCCGCAAAGACCGATGCCTGCCAGGGCTGCGGGACTGTTCGAAAGAGATACCGCGGCCCTGGAACACAAAAGGCAAGGAAGGAACATGGATGGATTTTAGTCAGTACAAGTCTGACACTCCCTTCCGCTCCGCCCAGAGCGGAAGAAGTCATTTGATGATTTCCCAACCAAAAAAAAAGAGCCTGTGACAAAGTAGCAATCTAAACAGCGAAAAATATTTTATTTTCGTTTGGTTATTGCCTAACCTGGTATCAGAGTTTTTATGCCACTCATGTGTCTGTGATGGGCCTCGGACTTGGTTTTATGCCATCGGGAAATATAACTCGGCCATGCTGGTTTGGTTTCCACACGATGTTTTTACTTCAACAAAACAAGTGGAAATTATACAATACGCACATGCATCTGAAAAATCAGAGGGGCATGTCTTGGATTCGAACTTGAGACTTATGACTTGGCAGTCCGATGGGACACCACTAGGCTATCAGTTCTTGATGATGAGCTGCGGCTAATCACTAATCAGCGATAATGATAAAGAAACAGTCCAAATTAGAGTGTATTAATTTAAATCTTTTGCTCTAGAGCAGATCTTTCTCAGAAGTCAACACTCTAGAATACCAAAACAAGACACAAACAAACCACAAACATAAAAACGAATGTATCAAAATTACTTCGCAATTAGCAACACGCGATACGCCCCCCCCGCCCTTCCCTCCACACAGTCGCCCTTTGATCTCATAGTTAAACGTTTTCTAATCTCAAAGCGTCTTTGCCTGCAGAACTAGTCTCGTTTAATTTGAGATGAGCGAGTTTTAACGCAAACGTATAAGTGAACATTTTGTAGAAGTGTTTATGGAGTCGGCAATTAAGAATTTGGTTCATTTTAATTGGACTTGTGAACTATTGTATATGTTACTAATATTTTGTTTTTCTTTCACACAAAAACGTTGTAACAGGTTGACGCACTGTGTGACCTGATACAGTATCGTTTAAATGGGTATTGCTGAATTATTTCAAGATGAACAGTATCATAAATATTAGTGTCCTGGCGAAAAGCGCCGAGGCCTCAAAGTGCAAGTGGCTAAAGTGTCGGAAATGACGCAATTTGGAAGACATTTGCTTAATTCCATGAAATGGTCGACTTAAAGATTTAACCGCGCCTTTTCCCATGGGGGCAGGCAGGAACGTCTACAGCTAGGAATGCTACTGTGCTTCGTTTATGTTCATACACCTGGCGTCGGTTGCAAGTATCACATAACTGATCACAACTTTACTTACACTCAGCAAAAACTGCTCTAATGTCGAAAAGCATTTAATGAATTGGCCCCTTACATCTACAACAAAATACCTCATACATACTCTGACTACAAATTTATTTAAAAATTGATTCGGCATTTATTAACAGACATATGTTACTTTAATATAAATGATTTCTTATCTTGTATTCCAATTGTACTTTTATGATAATGACTGCCTCGTTGGTCGAGTGGTCGCAAGCGCGACTGCTGAGCATGAGGTCCTGGGTTCGATTCCCAGGTCGGGCAAAGTACTATTGGGTTTTTCCATCAGGAATTTCTCAGTAGCAGCCACGGAGTCTCGATCTGTGCCCAGTTGTTCGCAATAGGCTTGCCCCCTATTACATGGAACTTAAAAAAAAACATAAGTGGCGAAATGTGGGTGTAATATTAGGTACTGCACCTCTGCCTAATCCTATCCTTACGGGGATCACACCTGTGATCCCCGTAATGTGATGTTTCATGATAATTGGATAATTTGTATTTTTGTTTTTTATTTGTATTTGGATTATGTAATTTAAAGAAAATAATATGCCGACATTAGTTATTATGAATCTAGACCAACAGGGCTAAAATATGAATTATCTAATCTGTGAAATTGTAAAACTTGACAACTTTGAAATTTGTACACCTCACCAGGTAAAACATGTACGGACCTACCTACTTTACTATAAAATATCTTTATCTTTGACCATTTAGTCCGGTCAATTTAGACATTCGAAGTTACATAAAGTCCCAACAAGCTAAATTTCTGTGAAATTGTTCAAAACATAATTATAAACAATGTCTAGAAGTTCCCCATCATTGCCGTGTAAGGAAAAAAAATTACTCAAGGTCAAAGGTCAAAAAAATTAGTTTTTCGCGATTTTCAGCAAAACGGTAAGTTTTATCATAAAAGTACCTCAGACAAAAATTGTAGATCATAAAATTATCTATAAAAAATGTATCAATACTTTTTTTTCTTACGAGCCACCGTTTCTGAGATATAACGATTCAAAAAGTTATAAAAGTTGTTATCGTCATAATATGCACACGTTTCCACGCCAACTATGAGGTAGTGTACTTAGCGCGTTTTTTTTAACGTGGTTTCCCCAGTAGGCCTACTCCACGGGTCAGTTGTGATCCTGTTTAATGTAAAACTATTGCAAAATAACGGAAATTTTCAAAGATTGGGAAAGATAAAAGCGATGTATATTAAAAAAAAGTGTTGAAGTTTATTCGTCTTATTCGTAAGTTTCAAATTCTTGTTCTTCTTCTTGATCTTTTTCTTGTTCTTCTTCTCCTGCTTCTTCTTCATCTTCATTTTGGATGCAAGTAAATTGCGTCAATAGCGATGTATCGCATGATACTTCGTCGGAGTCAAACGAATCCTCCATTGTTTGTGATTTAATATTAGAGCACGACCGGCCTTGACAATTTGTGCATGCCAAAGAACAAAACAGTCCGACTTTTTTGCAACCACATTTAGCACTGCATCCCTTTTTGCAGTTGCAAAAAATAGTGCTCAGCAGTTTTTCCGGCGCAGGTGGAAGTAAAGTTTGAAGTGTCTTGTGTCTCGAAGTTACAATGGCTTAAAGATTAAGGGACTGGGTTTCATTTTACCTGATATTCTTATAGTTAAAACCTATGTATATTTTATATTGTAAGTATAAGTTACAATTAACGATAGAAAAATATTTAAACATTTAATATATAATATATATATATGTATATAAAATATAACAACTCTAGATGTGACGTGGCGTACTCATGCATATTATGACGATAACAACTTTTATAACTTTTTGAATCGTTATATCTCAGAAACGGTGGCTCGTAAGAAAAAAAGTATTGATACATTTTTTATAGATAATTACAATTTTTGTCTGAGGTACTTTTATGATAAAACTTACCGTTTTGCTGAATATCGCGAAAAACTCATTTTTTTGACCTTTGACCTTGAATAAAATTTTTTCCTTACACGGGAATGATGGGGAACTTCTAGACATTGTTTATAATTATGTTTTGAACAATTTCACTGAAATTCAGCTTGTTGGGACTTTATGTAACTTCACTCTCATTTTTTGGTCTAAATTGACCGGACTAATTCTGAAGAGCATCACATAAACAAAAATAAAATATATAGTGTGAACATTCTAGAAAATGTATTACAATTAAAAAACTGTATAAATCTTCATGCAATTACGTTTTCCGTGTCGGAAAGTCTCCAGTTGGCGCGGGGATTAGATCCCTGAGAGTTTCATAGAACTGCACTATTTAGCTTATCTGGTAATACGACGCTCTCGCAGTTACCAAATGGGATCTGCTTGCTATTTATGTCGCTTTAGATGCACTCCCTAATTTAATGTAAAGTCAATCTGTCATTTAGCATCTGTATCTTCACGCCTTTTCCTTTGTTACTACAGTACTGTTATGTATGTAACACATATTATTATGATCATGGCTGTAAAGCCTACAGGGCTAGGCAGAGGTGTACCTTATAAAACACTCTCGCAAATCGCCAGTTGTATTTGAGTCCCACGTAATAGGGGGCGAGCTTATTGCCATCAACCGGGAAAAAATACGGACTCCGTGGCAGAGAAATTCCAGATGGAAAACCCAATGACACCTAACCCGAACCGGAAATCTAACCCAGGACCTGATGCTCATCAGTCGCGCTTGCGACCACTTCATCAACGAGGCCAGACAAGCCAACAAGGATTTATCTATTTTCTTTAAATGTTCCTATAATAAACCTTCTTAAACCTTCACTTGATTCGTCACATTGGAATACCCTTTCAAACGTGACAAATTCCATTAGGTTCCTTGTTAAATTATTTAAACAACGTACTTACTTGTTCGCAAGGAGTAAAGTACATACAAAATTCTAGAGTCTCATAAAGTGCCAAAGCTTTCCATGAGCCAAAGATATAATATCTTGCTACCATCTACATCTATATACATGACGCATCCTTGATAAACACCAACCCTATCTACCAAGTAGCAATTAATGAACATTGAATAAACCCTCTTATAAATTATTACATAACAACCCGTATCTTGACTGCCTTTACAAAGACTGTCGAATGTGCAAATTAACAACTTAACTCTTGACAGGAGAGCAATTTTCATCTTCAAAATGTAAGCGGAATGGTTGGCTTATTTAGAAATTTTACTATTGTATGGTAAGTATTCGCTTTCAAAAATGATTTTCATTGAGTGTAATTTTGCTAGCTTATATTAATAAAAAACAAAAAACTACCTGAATAATCAAATACAACGATATTATACCATTGAAAAAAAACAAATCTGTAACAAATCTTTACATAGTATAAAACAAAGCTTTTAAGCTACACAATTTTTGATTTTCATGCAGTTTTCAGCAATAGACAGTGTGATTCAAGAGGAAAGTTTATATGTAAAATTATACATGCATTCTTTATTATTCTTTACCGTGAAAAGCTGGGGCAGGTCGCTAGTTATAAATTGACGGCAGCAAAGAACAAAAAGACAACTGCATTTTTTGCAACATTCACTTCTTACCATAAATTAATTCAGAATTCTTTATTCTATCCAAGTATTTTTTTTTTCCTTTTTTTTTTTTTTTTTTATGATTAACTATTACAAATTGAAGAAGCTAGCTTTGATCTTGTAGAAGTTATTACATTTTTGCATTAAAAACGCTCTCCTGGAAACTAGTGATTTTGTAGATAACCGTTTGTTCTTTGCTGCCGTCGATTAATAATCGTAAAAAAATTCCAGCCAACAACAGGATGCATACAATTTTAATCAAGATTTTGCAGTTTCGATAGCGCCTGTAGCGGCAATCGACCTGGAGATACATAGATCTAAATCCCAACACGATGGAAAATTAATACGGACAGTTTCCAAACAAGGTCTCAATCGGTTTAGACAAATATTAGGAACCGGGATTGAGACAGAGGAGCTGCCCGTCGATGATTGGGTTCCGTTTACAAGGATATATTGCGCCATAGTGTTTACGTATTCAGTTTGTGTTGTGGCAGGCATTAATTTAATAATTAGAGGGAAATGTACCGTTTAATCGATGTGATCACAATCATAACCGGATGCAGCTGAATACTAGTATTTTACATGGAGCAACTGCCTATCTGACCTCCACAACCCAGTTAGTACTGTGTAATACGATACCCCTTGGTTAGACTGGTTGTCAGACTTTTTTGGGCCACTGACTACCTAACGACTGTCAAAGATCTTCAAATGACAGCCGGGACCAAAGGCTTAGCGTGCTTTCCGAGGTACGGAGGAAACTCGGTATGTAATGGGTGGTCACCCATCCACAGACCAACTTAGGTAAGCACGGCTTAACTAAAAGATCGACCCGAGCGGCTGATATTACTTAGCCATGAGCTCCCCGAGAATCGATGTGATCACTATAATATAATTTAATAATAGCATTTAAATTTACCTATCTATCGGTAAAATATTAAAATAAAAATCTGCTATTTCATACTAAATTGCAGTACCAACGGTCAAAATGTATATCACTGCTAATTTAAGAAAATACATATTTTCTGAATCTCGAATCATGTACTGAATTCATTATTTCGTATAACTATCTAATAGGTACAAACACAATACATTTTATTTATGTATTTAGTACTCAAAACAAATCATTGTGGTACACGTTAAAAATACAGTTTTACAAAATAAGTAGTCTATGTACAATCTTTGGTTTGACGACGTGGTTGGCGCGATGACTGCGTAATTGACTGCTGCGCTGCGTGTCGCTGCTGGTGCGATTCCCGCACGGAACAAATATTTGTATGGACTACAACTAGTTGTTCCGGGTCTGGCTGTTTGTGTATGTGAGTATAGATGTTCGTAAACGCAACCATGATACCGGAGAAATTCCTAGTAACGTTTAAACGACGAACGACAACGTTTAAAAAAAAAAGTGTAGGCGAGCACTACTCTCCTAGCTAAGCTTTCTTCAATTAAATTATTTCTTAGTTCATACATCTGTTAATCAACATGTAAGTACCAAATCAAGTCCGACTAGGTTCCTACAGACCTAAAGGAACGAACAAGGTAAAACTAATTTACTTCGTAACATCAGTCAATACTGTTTGCGTGAAGAAAGCGTGATCCCGAAACCCGAATTTCTTGTTATTTCAGACTAAATAATATGTAAACATACAAAAGCACTTAAATCTACCTTGTATTGATAGTACTAGTTTAAAGCACTAGAAAGCCAGGCCACGTTTATTTATCCCAAAAGATCAAACCAATTGAATATACACACAGGTAGCTGTGATCCATTCGTTAGTATATAAAATTAACCCACCCAGACACCAATCGTTTCCTCAATGAGAGTTAAAGCTTATCTTGTTTAACTCACTTGATATTGACGAATCATTAATTAATTGAAACCCAGGCTCGTATATTGTGTCTGAAACCCGTGCGTCAAATGTCGAAACCATTTCAGTAAGAAAATGTGTAGACAGGACATCTTGTCTAAAGTTAAAACAAATGGAGTACCCTACCTTACGTATAGTGATTCAATTAATCATCAACGACATAATATTTAGTTAGGTATGTACATAAAACAAAAAAAACACCAAATGGGCCTGAAACCAATACTAAATAATTACCAAAACAATTATTACCTGTTTTGGAAAGTAACGTTCAATTTTAGGATTCCGTAGCCAAAGGGTAAAAACGGGACCCTATTATTAAGGCTCCGCTGTCCGTCTGTCTGGCTGTCTGTCACCAGGCTGTATTTCTGTTGCCGCTATAACAACAAATAATAAAAATATATATTATTTAATAATGAAACGGGGCTCCCATACAAGAAACGTGTTTTTCGGTTAAATTTTTGATTGTCTAGCTATTACGGTTGGTGACAGTCAGCCAGAAACGTGTTTTTTTTTTCTTCGTGCGCGAGTCCGACTCGCCCTTGGCTAGTTTTTCCTTATTTCTTTCTTTAGAAAATGATTAGACTTAAATCCCTATTGGTGTTTTTAAGACAAAAATAAATAATATAAAGCAGATAAGAGTTAATTCGTTTCCTGGAAATGGCTGAGAGTTCGTTCTCAAAAACATAAATAATTAATTTATTGGAAAAGGTGAACTTCTCCGAAGTAAATAAAGCAATAAGACTAGACTAAACTTATCCCGTTGAGCTTAGTTTTAGATTTTATGATTCGGATTACATATCCTAATGATTTCTTTCATATTTTATGCTCGAGTTAGTTTCCAGTGGAATTCATAAATATAAATCTAGGAATAAAAAAGAGAATTATGACCGCATTGAATAAATATAATCGAAGAAATGAATTCGTATAAACCAACAAATAAAAGTGATTTGATTTGATTTGTATAGTAGAGATCAAAGCACCCTCGTAGATATTGTTCAGATGCAAATATACATGTACAGTGTACCAGTACTTCTTTAAATAATGGAACAAGCTCACTGTAGAGACCTTCTACCATATCCTTTTGATTTATTAATATCTTGTTTAATAGATAAGGCTTTTCAGGACAGTAATAAGCAGAGAACGGAGTAGATAGATTGAATTGGGGTCATTGATCCGAAAAGTATATATTAATATTGACATGCCTCCGGATTTTCGGAATTGGAATTGTTTTTATTATTCAACAGGTAAATAATAAATGAATTTAGTTTTGGTACCTTCTTTTAAATGAATTGAGTAGTAATATCACTACCAACATTAACAATATTTATTTGGATCCGGAAATACCGGAATTACTTCCCGGGAAAATGACTTATCCATGTTATTCTTTCTTTGAACATTTATGGTACATGTACCAAAAATCAGTTTTTCTACTCCGATCGCTGGTAATAAGTATAAGTACTTACCTAGGTACATACGTATTACTGTCTGGATTAGTTTTTATTACCCAATAATGGTAATTCAACGTTTGTTTCAACATTACAAATTACACTTGACAGTCCTATAATACTGCAACATTGTAACCCTCACACATTTAGATTCGATGCAAATGTCGGCTCTGGCCAGCTCATCCCGCCGTGTCCTTTACGGTCCACAGCTTTTCAGCGCAGCGTCGCAATTTTGGCTCACAGCCCCAATGGTATGTGACAAGCTGTCCGATCCCACTGTGCCCAACCACTTTATAGAATAGCTACTAATAATCTATATTAACCCGTCAAATTCTTGGCAAGTCCTACATTTCAGTAACTAGTAAAGTAACTCAAAAGGGATTACCGATGAATTAATGACTTTCATAAATCAATGTTATGGATATTAATACACAGTTAATACTGTATAACAGACAGAGTCAGAGTTTACTACGCTGGAATAAGGTTTCCGTTATTCCTGATATCCAAAAAAGGATGTACAGACGCCAGCACATCAAGCTACTACAATCTGTCAAATTTCTTTAATAGATTTTAAACTTTATCTCTGAAGCATTAGGTTCGAGGTTGGTTGGGAAAATCTGACAGTTTCGGGTAGGTTGACCTGCTGGCGTCTGTACACAAACACAAGTAATAAATAATTAGCGACAAAAATATCACGTAGGTGTACTCCTTCACTTACAGGAGACCACAGCATGCATAATAGAATGAATAACAAAGCTAACAAAGTTGTAAGTAGCATTTAAGGAAATAAAATAAAAATCGAAATATTTTATAATAAAATTGGACAAATAAAAAAAATATATTTAATTAACAAAGTCATAGTAGAAGTTGAATGGGTTTAATCGAAGATAAATGTTTAGAAATCTGTCGTCGAATTAACTTACTGAACCTTTAATCTAAACACCAAAGGCTTGTCCCCTTCGTCCTGTTTTTGAAAGGTTGATCCGTCTCATCTGGTGTTAAGTCAGTCAATCTCTGATTGGTTAACGGAAATAACAACAGCCAAACCAATCACGTGACGCGAGATTGACATCTTTAATCTCAGAACTGTCTAGCTTTCAGAAATGGGAAGTTTATAAAAAGGGAAAAACCTTGATGCTCATTTTGAAACGATAAATAAGTCATCAAAATATTCATTATAAAATTGTTTTTTTTTAGGTTTGTAGGTAACGCATGTTTTTTATACCTGTTGGTTTTTCAGGGCATCCAATTTGAGCAAGTTACAAATACAATTGTTTTAAAAACATTTCCACCAGCTTATTTAAAATTAATCAAATTGCACAAACTAAACAATTAATTGTTATGCATATAGTTTTGCGATTTGTTTTGTTGTCAGTTGCAAGTTATTATTCACCAAAGTTGTAGCAAGTGATATGTTTATTGTGTAATTATGTAAAACGGCTGTGGCATCCTCCGGAAATTATCTATTTATTTGAACGCAGAGCACGTTTTGCGAACTGAGTGCTTATTGTAGAAACTGCTCGATATTTTGGAGTTTTAAATCGAGCGATATTTTTAAGTTGGCAAAATTGCCATAAGTATCTTGACTTATGGCTAATTTACATAAAAACTAAATAGATAATTATTTTGATGAAAAACTCCATTTAGTTTTCGATATAAAACCTGATAGAGTATGTTTAAAAATAAATAAATGAGAGGAATAAATGATAGCGTGACGGTTGACACGAAAAAATGGAAAAAAAAACGTCTTGCGCCGACCCCAAGTAACATGTGACAAGGACAGGAAGAAGAGTAAGAAGAGTATGCTTAAAAAAAGAAAAAACATTAAAATTAAATTTCATAAAAATTAAATCTACAAAGTAATAAGGAGTATGAACCTGTTTCCATATACTTCTATAAAAACAGGGTGACCTGCTCTCTCCTAGACTCACCAGCACCCTCAAGGAGATATTCAAAAACCTTGCTGGCACATGGGCAACGCAAGGTATTCCGATCGGTGATAAAATACTATCACACCTTCGTTTTGCAGACGATATTATGCTTTTTGCTTCTGAAGCAGCTCAACTGCAACAAATGCTCCAAGGCCTGAGCACTGCAAGCCTTGAAGTCGGACTGACGATGAATCAGTCAAAGAATAAAGTCATGACCAATGCCGTGAAAACTAGGGTCGAGGTCGATGGGCAAGAAATATACTATGTTGACGAATAAATCTACCTGGGCCGGCTAGTTTTCTTCAACAACAGACAGGACACAGAGATCAACTGTCGCGTCGAAAATGCCTGAAGAAGCTACTGGTCCATGAAAGCGCTTATGAAGGGCGACCTACCTATCTCACTTAAGCGTAAGCTCGTCGACATGTATTTCCTGCCTATCCAAACCTATGATGCCTAGACTTGGTCTTTGTCGGAGACTCAGAAGTCCAAATTCAAGGTTTACCAAAGACCGATTGAGCGTAGCATTTAAACATCAAAATAACCGATCGAATACGTAACACCACAATACGCTCCAAGACAGGCATCGCCGATGTTGGCAATAAGTCTGCGAGGCTAAAATGGGACTGGGCGGGTCACATTTCCAGAATGGTTCATGACAGATGGGCCAGAATCGTCGTTGCCTGAAGAATTTCGTCGTTACCGAGGCAGGCCCAAGAAACGCTGACGTGACCATTTGGACTCGTTCCTGACGGACTGGCCAGAGGAGGCTAAACACCGAGAGAGTTGGAAAAGAATGGGGGAGGCCTTTTTAACAAAACTATTAAGTTACTCAAAATAATATGTTGACGTCGTACCTGCCTGTATTAAGCAACAAAACTTTTAACTACTGGACTACACTTTACCTTAGCTTTGTAAGTATTCTATAAGTGAACAATGCATGTTGCTTTAGAATAATTAAAGAATCTTTAAACCCATCTTTGCCCAGCAGTGGGACAGAATAGGCTAATTAAAAAAAAAACTTCTATAAAATAATATTTTTTTCATTTATATCTCATGAAACTTTCATGAATGAATAATTTAGATACAAAAATGTATTCTCAAAAGAGGCATTGATTGAATTTTTATGAAGTTTTCTTATCTTTATAAAACAAAATGAAAATTCCTTCACACGTTTTAAGTACCTACTTAGTTTTTGGGTTGTTTAAATGCTAATATAAAACAAAAACAACAAAACAATTTAAGTGCCTCTAATTTTCTTTAGAAGTGAAGAAAATAATTGAATTCTACCTAAAACTTAGGATCCCCTACAGACGTGATGATATCTCGAAGTATTATTCTTCAGTACATACCCCGAAATACCCGTTTTTTGTCAACTACTTCATTTAATTGGATACCATAATGGGCCCCATCCCATACCCTTCCAGGGATCTTAATTATTCTGAAAATATGTTTACAAACGATTAACTGTTATTAGCGCCCTAATGTTCACGGCCTCATCTGTTTTCATAGAATGTATGGTCCAGGAAGAAATCAGAGGTGAGAGAGTTTTGGTCAATTTAACATTTCAAACATGTAATTCTGTATAGTTGGAACTTCGACAATCTCTTATGGTAATTCCCATGTTATAAGAGGAAAATTAACTGTCATCTACAGAATATAAATGCAGACCACTGATAGATTCAGAAGATTTTTTTTAAGATATTCGTAAAACGCTGCATTATCATCATCATCATTTTAGCCGAAAGACGTCCACTGCTGGACATGCAGGCCTCGTACAAGTGTCGCCACATTGACCGGTCCCGCGCGACTCGCATGCAGCTGGTCCCCGCAACCCTCACCAGGTCATCGGTCCACCTATTGGGATCCCTGTCAACGCAACGTCCGGTTCGCGGTCGCCACTTCAGAACTTTTTGGCTTCAAGGCCATCCGTTCTGCGAGCTATGTGCCCTGCTCATTGGCACTAAGTTTGGCAATTCTTCGGGCTACGTCGGTAACCTTGGTTCTCTTGCTGATGTCCTCATTTCTGACTTAATCACGCAAGGAAACATGTTGTTTTAAGTTGTTTCAGAATGTCTCGATCTCCCTCAGAAGCTCCGGTTTGGTGGATACGATCCTGCCATCGTTGGTCTTCAGTTTCGTGAGCTGGCTCTGCCCAATAGCCACATCTCTTGTAAATAGTTTATATTCCGCTAAATTGAGTCTTTAATACGCTCGGTATTAAAGCGGCGGAGGTCGGTCTTCAAGAATTTAGAGGTCTATCTATTGAGCTGCCGGTATTTCTACGCCTCGTCGGAAGACTGCAGGATCATCTCACGCCGCTCCTTCATGAGCTTAAGAGTATGATCAGAGAGTATTTTGTTCTTATCTGCACGACGTGTCTTGAAGAACTTAGACCCGGTCATATGAACCGTTTCCACGAACCCGTCGTTGTATTCATTCACTGAGCTTCCTAGACACTCGAAATGTTTCTGGAGTGCAAGCTGAAAACTCTCGGGGTTTTGGATCAGCCTTATATGATGGAATAAATTCTCTGCTTGTAAACTTAAAAAGCGTAATTTTAATGTTGTTGAATTAGCAAAATGAATAGCATTGGGAATGCGAGTGGGTTACGCAATCACCCCACGGAACTCCATGCTCGGCAGTCGTGCAACGGGGCTGTCAATGGTAAGGTTTAGTCATTTATCTATCAGGTAGTGTTTAAATATGTACGAAAGTAAGCAGTACAGTCCGCGAGTCGGTTATATTTTGGTAGTTTTTATTTTCGTATCTGAGATGGTGCTAATGGAATATTACATGTATCTCCTTCTCATGGGAATCTCACGCAAGAAAATACGAAAGAATTTCTTACCACTATAGGTGAATACATTTACATTATTCACGCATTTTTTTTCATTTTGGGTCAAATTTCACCTAAGAAACTGAACGCATGACAACCAATCAACATGCGTGAAGAACATCATCACCGTAAATAAAGTTTAAGTATAAATATTGATAGGCCCACATACCGGAAGCGTATCGAAAATTTATAACCGTATTAATAAATTTTTAAAGCTCAAATCCTTCCATACTAATCCGCCTGTCTACACAATTTCCTTTAAACAGTATTGATAAAAATTCTCACGTGGCGTTTTGCGCTGTTCACACATAAATACCGACAGTTCGTGATTCCACCTCACTGTCCGACTCTGCACTTAGTTTATTCTTGGTGTGGTACAAGTTACAGGCTTTGATTAATTATGTATGACTGTGTTTCTGGGACAAGATTTAGAACTAACTGGATTTGATAAAACTGTTTGAGTAGTTTAATTGATTGATCTTCTTCTTTTATCTCTATACGAGTAAAACGAAAGCATTTTGCCGTTGATAAAGGTGAGCCAATCAACAATTTGGTAGTGCAGTCTAGTTGTCGACAATAACGATGAGCTATTACTTTTAAAAACATTGCCTACTCAAGGCAGTAAGTAAATATAACAGTTACAGTTTGGGTATCAAAGCCTCTCCTCGTACAAAAAGTAAAGGGAAATTATAAAGCTTTCGAAAATATGAATAAACTTCCAACGAACAGATGCTTGGAAAATATTACGTCAGCAAATGCTGTTTTGATTTTCCGAATTTTCAATATTTTATTCGGTCGTTTCTTTGTCCTTCAGTTGTCGCTAGATTAGTATTTATAGCAGTACATTTCATATTTTGAGTATGCTCATTTCATTTTTTTTCAAAGGTTTTATTACTACCCAAAATAAATAAATATTTAGATCAGGCATTTTTGTTTGAATGAATCCACAACTCTGGTCACATCAATAAAATCCTGGCATTCTCACTACTTGCACCATACCACAACAAAATAACAGAGAAGCCGTAGTTCATCACCAACGAACTCTGGTTAAGGTGTTACCTAACCCGTTTACGCTAATACAGCAGTGTCTGTCGCATACTGATCAAATTTGTCTAACCCCGGTTAATTTATGGTACCATCAACCTTCTTCCGTTCCCCGTTAACATTAGCAATTGTAATTTTTTGCTGTTCTTTGCAGATTTTAGATCAATTCCTATGCTATTTTGCAGCGTGAATGGTAAGAAGTTCATTGTTTATTTTATGATCTTTTTATGTGTTGGGAAAGTAGGTGTTTTATGATTCTTGCACGATTTTGTGATGTTATGTTTGTCTAGGTGAGCTGTTTTGTAAGCAAGTTGACTTTCTCATAGTCAATCAAACTATCGCAATTGATTTTCTGAAACTTATCAGTTTCATTTTAACGAATACTATGACTATTGATTTCACTATTGGCAATATCGGAGCGGAGCGGAGTTGGCAAAATAATTGAATGTGAACTTGCACCAAAACTCGTTATTATAAACGATAGCAATCGCTACCTGTTGCTAAATATCATATCGAACACGTATCACAATTATAGGGCCTGTGTACAAGTTCACATTCAATTGTTTTGCCTAGTTATAGCAATAACCGGGACGGACAGTGACGAACCGGACATAAGTCATCTGAATATATGTACCTAAGATGTCCTAGACAATTGCTTGCAAATCGTTTGGTATTTCTCTAACGACTTTAATTGTGATTGACGTATTCGGTAAGCTTTGGGATTGCTTAAGTCAATGTATAACATTATTAGCTATCGTCATAGTTATGGAGATAGAATGAAGGTTTGCCTACCCCTCTTTATCTTGAAATAGTATTTCTGTCAATTAATCAAAAATGTTACACACTATACATCCAAGCCGGAATATGGAAAATCAGACGATATGCGGAAACGTTCCAGAAAATTATCGAACGAGGTATTCATATTGGTTCCGAAAATTCACGTGCAATTTACGCTAAGCAGCGCATTTGATACATTTCTCGCCTATTTGAGCGGGGTGAAAATTCGCGGTATGTACAAACTACACTGAAACAGAATATATGATCAAGGAACAGGAACTCAGGTACTTTTGGTAGTAGTCCGTCAATGGGTTTAGTTAAATAGAACGTAAGTTCAGAAATCTTAATTAGTGGCACATTCCAGTCGAAGCAGGAACAATAGTTTAAAAGACGAAAAACCGGTATTAAATGTTAAAAATAAATATTGGCAGCGTAGGTGCTTATTAACCATTACGCCAAAGCTTTTGTCAACAGTACCAGCACTGATTTGAAATGGATTCCTAGACTGCAGTCTCTGTTTCACATAACAGTGCACTCATTCATACGACTCCATAAAGGTTAGAGCAGTCACGTAATATTCTCTGTATTGAAATCAAAGACTATTGAGCAGCAAACGTGGCACCATTTGTTATATCCGGCTTCCATGTATTCCTCTTTTTTAGGTAATTTGATGTCTATTGTGCTGGTTTCTTTGAAAATGATTCTCTATGGTAGAAAATTATTTTTCTCTACGTTGAGCTTTGGTGATGCATTGAATATTTTAGGTGTGCGTATGGTCAATGAATTAATGGCAGTCTAATTTCATATTTGGGGTCGGAAGTAACTTTTTTGAATATACTTACGCTATGATGCACAGGCTTGCAAGATTTCATTACTATTTTTTTTTAAATCTCTTTACCCATTTTGCAGAATAGGTGGCGAGACGATCTACCCCTACAGTGAGGTCTGGTTAGAGATGGCACGGGAAGAGTTCCTTGATGGCAATGGGAAAGGCCACAGCCTAGCAGTGGGACAGTACGGGTTAAGGAAAATCCTGAATGGCTGTTCCGGCGTCGTCGTTGGCTGAGGGCTTTCATTTTCCCCAGCCCCAATTGACTGGCAGTTCTTGGCCGAAGAACAACTTTTGTGACATCATCTGCCCAGTACCGCCCAGCCTTTTTCCACTTTTATTGCCGTCGGCTACCATTCTAACCAGATGCAATTGCATAGCAATATTTTACATGGAGCGATTGCTTATCTGACCTCCGCAACCTAGTTAGTACTGTGGGATATGCAGATCTAATTTTATTGTCTAGAACTGAATTGTGAGCTTTAAGGAGAATAATTTTCCCGATGCATGCAGCACTTTATATGAGGCAAAGATAAAGTGAATTTCAGTTGAAACAGTTCTTACACGTCTAGGAAATAAGGAAGGGAAGTTGAATATGAAATATGAAGGATTAAGACGCATGAGTGCGAATAGCTTGCGAATGGCGTTAGCAAGTTGTTTTCTATCGCATTAGGAGTGAACTATGGTTGCTACGTGCTGTATGGTTGAACCAGGTATGTACGGTTTTCCTTCTTAAGATTCTTACAGATATATATAAGAATTGAATCATCACATTTAGGTACCTCTTTTATTTTCATTTAACCCATATTTTAAACCGACTTAAAAAAAGGAGGTTGTTTTTTTTTATTTTTGTTACCTGACCTGAATGACCAAAAGTTGCTTAAACACTTAGTTCCAGTTAATTTCTGTTTGCCTGGTAGTCCGTTTTAATAAATAAACAATTAGGACAGTTGATTCAAAACTTTCTATCGATATCATTAGTGAATCCATCATACATACCCCTCTCATTTATTCATCATGGTTGCTCTTTGAGGAATAAACATATAATATTTTTAATTTGAATTTGTGAGCACAACTAATGGTTGCGCTTCGAGGAATAATTTAGTTGCGCTTAAAAATAGGTGCGCTTTGAGGAATACCCCGTATTTTCAACAAAAAAAACTGGATTTTACAGACATAAGTGCTTAATCTAATGTTTTGATGTATTAAAACATTTTAGAAGAAAATGGAAGACTCGAAAGAATTCTTATTTTATTGAAAACATGGTTGGAAATGAAAAAAGTATTATAAGGTTCTTAGGTTTTATTGACATAGTTAAAACGTTCAGTCACCTATATTCTTAGTACTAAAAGCTACGTGGAATCATAAGAGCCTCGTAAGAAACCTTTTTTAATAAAAGGTAAAAAAAGTTTCTTAGGGAGGTTGTTTTTCTTGGTTTTACTATCCATAAACATGGAAAAGAGACCTTTTATGTAAACTATATTACTATAGTACTTAGTAGGTACTTCTTAACTTAGTTTGTCACTCCACGACAGTGCGTGTAGTTTTTTTTGTGCCCCTTTTGGTATTTTTAACACGCTTTTATTAATTTCCCGCGGTTTCACCCACGTGTAGTTCCGTATAAATGTCTCACGAGATCGTTCTACCGCGACAAAAAAAGTATCATATGTGTTAATCCAGGTTTTGGATGAAATTTAGCATTCAGATAGTTTATCT
Organism: Lycophotia porphyrea; assembly: GCA_950005105.1. Lineage (NCBI taxonomy): Eukaryota > Metazoa > Arthropoda > Insecta > Lepidoptera > Noctuidae > Lycophotia > Lycophotia porphyrea. The sequence continues at coordinate 15,299,779 of OX465388.1, read as the reverse complement.
ATCTGAATGCTAAATTTCATCCAAATCCGGTCAGTAGTTTTTGCGTGAAAGAGTAACATCCATCCTCACAAACTTTTGCATTTACAATTTAATTAGGATAATCATAAATGCAGGTTAGAGATGCACTGTATGATGAACCTTAAGATTAAGAAATTTAAAAAAACTGGAAAAGGAGCCAAAACACATATCCGCAGTTTTATTTACAAACAGGATTTTTAACATGGAATAAAATTTTGATGACCTATCGGAACAGGAAATAACTCATTCATTGCACGAATGAGTATATTTAGTTATGTTAAAATCAACTTTGATGTTTCGTAAACTTGATATGAAATTAAATTAGTACCGTGCCACCGGGCGTGTTCAGAAAGGAATCGAAGCAAATCTGCCATTTTTATTTGTACTTAGTAGCGTGTTGATGTGTTTATTATTATTTATTTAGTACATTTAAATGTGGTGCAAGTTAAACACTCGTTAACTTTTTGATGTGTGTACCTGTGTGTGGTGGGAGTGGTAGCGATTTTGCAAAAAAGGGTCTCCTGAGTTTAAGGACCTCTGCACCCCACAAACGCCATCAATTAAAATCGGAATTAGATTATTGAAATGATGGGGCAATC